>OY728132.1:827166484-837166484 GCA_963277665.1 Viscum album | reverse complement strand
TTCCCTTGGACCTAAATAAATCCATCCATCCTTCACACATAGTGAGATCTCATGGTTCCAAATCACATGAAACATGGCCTTTACAAGAAAAAAAAGGAAACTTAGGCCCTACAAATGATATATCTTTTATCACACAACATATTCTTTATTCCATCTTAAATTAACTGATTCATTAATCATAGGTTCTATCTACTGGAAACCTAAAAAACAAGTTATCTAAAGATATTAATAATTAATTAAACAATTAATTTTACATGCCTTTAATTACATTTTCAAAAAGAATAATCATGCTTGAGGTTCATCAACCAATTCAGTTAAACATTCACACATGCGTCAATTTTATTAGAATAATTATAACAATAACAACCCGATTCATTAAACATGCCTCTTTCATTCCATTATCCAATTAATTAAGAAATTATTTTGAATTTATATCCGTTACCAATATCCATTAATAAAAACATGTTAATCCAAGAAAGGCATAAATATCAAACTATTTAGAAAATTATGAGGAAAACATTATTATGTTACAAAGCAACAACATAGATATGAAATCGATAAAAATTCTTTAATCTAGTTCAAATAATTATTAGGTCAATTTCATTATGATACATGCGGATAAATCATGATAACTCTCTGATTTCACTTAAATTAATAGAGAATAAATGTATACCCTACCTAACCAAATGTTGTTGATGTTCTTTGCATGAGAACAGACCATGCAACAAACCCTGACAACCTCTCCCACAACAACTACATCCACCTGAGGATTTCATGGAACAACTGAACCAACCAAAAAACCAAGAAAAATATATTAGACACATGGATATCATGCTCTATCACATGTAAAAGATAAATATTAGGAAAATGATCAAATAATCTACAAAAATTGAGGTAAAACATACCTCAGATCGATGACAGATTGCTACATTACAAAGGAGGTAAGATAAGGGTCAATATTAGATGAAGGAATCCCTATAATTTTGAAGAGGGGTCACTAGGTCACCTATAATTGAGAGGGATCCACAAAAAACAATAGGGTTTTGAAATCCTTAATGGGTGAAAATGTTATAATACTTACAACATAAGGGAATTACTTGACCTATAACCCCCTTTTTTGATTTGTAATTTACATAGTTCTATTTCTGCCGAAAAATTCCTCGCCTCTTTGATTTATTTTAATTTTTAGACCATGATATATTTCATGATGTGAAACCCACTTTCACGTCATGTAACTATTCTCAACGTGAAATTATTTCATTTTTATAGATTTGAGGAACTGAACCACTATAAACTTCCTCTGAGACACCTATGGGAACCTCAATCATCAAAAACACACAAATGGTATATCAACATGTATATGAGCCTTTATATTAGATACAACTAAAAGAATTTGAGTCCTTGAGAATACAAAACCAACCTAGAGAGGAACAGAAAAGGGTTCGTCTGAATATCTACCCCATGAGATACCCTCTAATCTATCGCCATTACAGGATCTAAAGAACAACACTAGGAGAACAATGAAAAACCATGATACCACCACAACCAAATACTTAAAACTCTCATGGGGCAGATACCTCTGAAAATAGAGAATATCATGACAAACAACAAGAGAAGTCCAACTCATAAACCAAAAAAGGTCTACAACCAAAAAAGAATAATTTAATATGATAAGGGATAAACACGAGTCATATTGGGGTAATAAGCGCATATCTATGATTCACATTACTAGGTACTCTCCTCCATGCCATCATTCCATAACAAGACATGAACCATGGAGATAAGATGCTGATGTAAACCCTCTCATGGTGGTTTTGGATCCCTATAAGCCACTCCATGAAGGTTGTATCATTGTCAAAATAGATCTCACCCAAATCGATGATGTGAAGGAAATCATGAAGATATTTAGAAAGATATGAAAAATGAAAAAATATGTATCTGAATCATCTATGGAGGAAGTGCTACACTATATTCCATGACCCCAACATGATCCAACGCCTTGGAAGACCCAACAATATAGTTAGGAATCTTACTCCCATGAACAATCATTTACTATCAACATTGGGGATTCACCTTCAAAAACAAATAATCCCCAATATAGAAATCAATAGGTATCATACAAAGATCAATATATGATTTATGATGATCTTATTTTTCTTTCATCCTGTCACGAATCTCTTGAATGATATCTATCATATTCTATACTAGTCCTGGCATGAGAGTTGCTAACTGTCCAACCCTAGTCCTGAACAACAGAGAATTGAAAGGTCCTCCATAAAAGGATTCAAACAGATGCATGCTAATGATTGAGAAAAAAACTATTTTTGTATGATAAATGTGCCAATTGTATGAGCCTCACCCATGAACCTCGAAAATCATGGACATAAGGGAAAAATATGTATTCAAGAGTTTGGATGGTCTGCTCTATATAACCTTCCATCAAATGGATGAAAAGCAGTGATAAGGAATTGATGAGAACAAAAAATAGACAAAAGACCTATCCACACCCTTGATGTAAAATGATTATCTTGATCAGAAATGATATTCCCTTGGGAGTCTATAGAGTCTCACAATAACCCACAGATACTTCCTCTAGGAATCCTTCATTATGATCAACTCCCTGATCACATTAAAGTGGGATAATTTCTTCATGTGGCCCACTAACACCCATATAGAGTCAAAGTCTCCATGAAAAAACAAACAACATAGTTTATTCTCAGACCAACAATTAGAGGCCTAAAAAACAACAAATAAGTCTCTCTAAACCTCCACATCAACATCCCCCAACTGGGATTCCTCCACCTGTTTCATGAGAGATGGCTACACCATCATCTGAAAAGTAAAACATCTAACCTCAACTTTTCCCATATCTCAGTGTAATACTAAATGTTCGTACATAACTCTCCAGGAATCACCTAATTCACACATTACAATAATGTGAAACATCCAGCTCAGCGCATTAACTACAAAATTACCTTTTCCATCTTTATACAAAATCTCAAAGTTGAAATCTTGAACAAACTCCAGCCAATAATATTTGAAAAAGTTCAAGTCACACTAGGATAATGCATACCTCAGACTATTATGATTGATGTCGACCAGAAAATTCTTGTTGATGAGGTAATGTCTCCATAACTTCATGGAATACACTACCACTTCCAACTCAAGACCATTGGTGGAATATTTATGCTCATGGGGATTTACATTATAAGACACATAAAAAATGAAAAATCAATGCTGAATACGAAGATATCCCAACCCAAGATGAGAAGTGTCATAAAAATCTCAAAATGAACTCATTAAGTTGTCAGATAAAGAATTGTGGTACTGAACAACTTCCCATTCATATACTCAAAAGCTTCTTGATATTGATCAATCAACAATAATGATTGATACTTTTCGGTCAATTCTAATAGAGGAGTCGCAATCTGAGAGAAATTGGCTATGAACCTCCTTTAATAGTGGAAAACACTAAGGAAACTTTGAACCACTACCACTATCTTGGGAGATTCCTGAGAATCATATTATTCTATCATTGATAGACCCACAACTAGTACATAATGGGATAATAAATTCCCCAGGAATGAAGTTCTTGATCCCAATACTCAAACTTCAACAACATTCCAAAAAACTTATCAAGGTGAAGAACTCCCCAAACAACACATATATACTCTGTATGCTCATCCGTATACATAATTTACACAAGGATTTCGTCAATGATAACCATTATAAAATTATCCAGAATCTCACAGAACACATCATTAATTAACCTAATTTACATATTTGGAGAATTCTTCACACCAAACAACATCAAGACATACTCATAATTCCAATGAAAACAATAGGAAGTATTTTTCAGGATATGCACTTCCTTTGAACACAACTAATGATATCATTACCTCAATTATCTATTAGAGAACCAACCTTCACCATTAATTGGATCAAATAAATTATCAATCCATAAAAGAGGGTAGTAGTGCTTCACTGTCACTTGGTTCAAGTAGTGATAATCGATACACAACCAAAAACTACCATCAATCTTCTTTATGAAAAAAACTATTACACCCCATCGTGATACAATAAACATAATAAAACCACACCAAAACAGAACATAGATCAATAAATATAGCTCTTGAAACTCAGATAGTGTAATCATATATAGAGAAATTGATATCAGAGATAGTCCTGACAGTAGTTCGATCCTGAACTCAACCTCTCATTGTGGGGGTAACTCTACAACCACATATGGAAAGACATCAAGGTACTCATCTATTACCCTGGTAATTTCCAAATTATGAAAATCATCAAAACCCAGAATCAGACCAGCCATCATGTATGGAAAGGAAAGAACATGTATCTAGCCTATTCGAGGGTCTCACTCATCAAGAAACATTACTGGATCTCTATCAACATCGAAGAACACTACCTTCCCCCAAAATAAATCAATAAAATACTACACAGAATAAAAAAAATCCATGATGAGGATGATTTCATGTGGATGTATCTATAAGCATAAGAAATCTCCCCAAGTGTTGTGCTTCCCCAACACTAGCTCACTATTTTTATATAATTCAAACAAGTTATCTTGACTTCCAACTAGTGTAGTCAATGCCAAGGGCACTGGAATTATTTCTACCTTATTTGACAAGGTATTGAAAAGGGTAGGTGATATAAAGGATTGTGATTCTATTTGATAAAAAAGGCATTAACCAATATAGAAAACATGTAAGGATTACCCAAAATGATGTCTGGATCGCCTAGCATGGGTAATTCTAAGGCGTGATTATGGGAACACAGTTCTCCATAACATCTATGACCCTACTGAAAACCATCTCCATGGTCGTGCTCTACTCTTTGAGGATAGGGGGTGACCCGGGGATGTAATCTTTCTACCCCATAAACTCTTTTCTGATCCTAATATTTAGAAACCTATTACTGCTACCTCATCTAGAACAACCATAATGAAGGAACCTAAATGGGAAAAACTGGAACATGCTAACTACTCATAAATGTAAGGAAATATCTGTAATGATTAACTGAACCTTCCTAACAAAAACATGCATATGATCAATTATCATTGGCCTAAAATCCACTTCCTTCATAGAAATGAGAAATTGATGGATGTGACCTTCCCCCGGTTGATCAGAAGATCTTTTGTCAGGAAAACTGGGAACCTTGGACAATTGATCAACTTCATGAGGAATACCAATGACTCCCTCTCACGATGAATTGGTTATGGATAATGTCCTCTCAATGACCTCTGATCTTTCTATAACCTTGAGATACCTCTTTAGAGTAATCAAAATGACCTCGTTTTGGAACATTGGACACAAAAACACCTTAAAATGCCTCTTCATAGCCTCGACATCTAGAAATAGGATCAGAGAATATCACAGAAGGTTCTATAAATGGATCCAAAACCTTCACACACTAGATCTACCCTACAGAAGAGTAAGAATATCTTGAATACTAGCCACTATCATAGTTAATTAAAGAAAATAATCTCCAAATTGGTCTCAAAACTCCTCCCATGAGACTACCGACTCCTCATGATCTTTAAAGGACAAGAACCACAACTTCCATACTGCACCGCGCAACATCATCACAACCAATGACACCCAATGCTCCCTATGAGTATGAATCGAACTAAATGATATCTCAACCTCCATCAACCAGTATTTTGTGGCTACATTTTAAATGAATCCCTCGTACCACTATAGAAACTAGCACTGAAACTCTTGGAGTGTCCTCCTCCAAGTGTTGTTGTCATTGACCTCTACTCTAGGTGATATATAGGAACAACCTACTAAACATATTCCATGTAAACATAATGTGAATGTCATTCTAGATCCATATATGAAAAATAATAAATTGTTAGAGATACTAAACCAATATTATGGAATATTTTAACATTAATTTATTATTTTATTTCATTTTAGGATAATCTATCCCAAGTTGTACCCATGCAAACACATCTGTAATTAAGAATGATGCATGATAATTTCCTAGGTCTCTACCATAAAACCAGCTTCACTTTTTATAGTATCCACTATAATCATAGTGGTCCGTGCATCAGATGAACTGCTGCCCAAAAAAATCATTCACGGCTAGCCTATAGTGTTCAGAACACTTTATAAACATAGATGACTCAATTTCTCAAGCATCTCATGCAACCTCAGTTTTTCCTAACTCTGAAATCCATCAGATCCCTCAACCAGTCCATTGATAAAACTCTATCATGACACCTCACCTCAAATTGTATCCCTCCTATGTCGGTAATGGGGGAAGAGAGATTGTAACTCCCAAGTCCATCAACCTGTAGGCCCCGAGTTAGAGACTATCACTGATGGTATAATAAACATGTAGGTGAAAGGAAATACCCTCTAAGAGAACAGTCGTGAAAGATTGATATAAGATAGAAACTATACAACTCATTCTCAAACTCCAATATAAAATAAAACCCAACAAAAAATGTAATTTAATTCAGGAACTACCACAACTAAAAGGAAAAAATACATTTACAAAGGAGAGTAAAGAAAACAATGACCACGAAGCCCAACCATCATCTGTAATCCCCCTCCCCCCTCAAGTAGTAAACATCTTGATTTCCAACCTACTTCAACTGACCTAAAAAATAGATTATATATAAATACGGTGATTGTAATAGTATACTCAGTAGGATCCTCCCTAGACATTCTTCTGTAAAAGGTAAAGAAATCATGGTAATGCACAGGGAACTAGGTTCCCAATCTATCCATGGATACTCTAGAAAATATCACATATAAGAGAATATTATAATATAATGAAAAATATAAAGGGTACCCCACCACCAAATCCCCACTATTTTTTCACTAGTCCCTAATTCCACACATTCTAAGCAACTCTCTCTACAGAGGCATGTCCACAATCACTTGGAAAAAGCACCAAAACATGCAAATTGTAAAGTACTCCACCACATACACATAAATAAAATTAACCAGGTACTTTCTAGGATCCCACATATCCAACATAATGTAAATTATTCCATGGGTATTATAAGTCAATCCATCACAAACCATACAATGACTAATGATCCTTAAGCCATCACAGTTAATACTGGTTATACCTGTAGTAGTCCTTAAGAAACTATATCCCAAAATCATGTCTGTGAAATAACCATATTCCATTAAAACCATCTACACACATATATATGAAAAAATCACTAATATGCATACAATCCCAAGTACATACCAGGGGGTGAGAGCGGTGCCAAAGGGGGTAGTCATCTTTCCACCCTCCCACCAGAATGATGGAAGAAACACTCCCAAGGGCTCAGAATCTCTAGGGTGTCAGTTGAACTAATTAATAGGGTGGATTAGTGTATAAAAAAAATTAAGTGATATAATATAGATCACAACCCCACCATGGTAATATCTAGGTATTAGACTAAATTAGAGATAACATCTCTCAGAATCTCAACTACCACTCCTAATACCAGATATCATATAAGCACAAAATCATTTAAAGAGATACATTATGTTATATTATTATTTTTTCATCAGTTTCACATTATAATAATTAACTCTTAAAACATTATATATCCTTTTTAAATTTTTACATTACATTTCATTAGAACCCTAATGTTACACACCCTCCAGGTATAAGGAAACTGAGCCCATGGATGTCAAAATTATAACTTCAACATTGCATCCTAGAAATATCCAACCCCACAGGATAAAATATTATTCATTTATTAACAACATAACTTTCTATATTACAAGGTATTTTAGAAAAAAATAATAAGATACCAAACCCAAGGGGATCAACATGGTAAATATGTGAAATACCTATAAAGTCTTTTCCACATATAGTATGGGAGTAGACCCATATAACCATGAGAATAGAAACACCGAATTCATGTTGCATTCCTCACCCATGTTCGTCTCTCTAGAAGGGGGGAAACCTAAAAATCTACCACAATATATGGGGAAAGTAAAGTATATAAAGAAAAAAACGTGGCCATCACCCAAGAAACTCATTCAAACAAGCATCCATCTTTCATAACAATGGGCAATCCAAACTTCTACCTGTTCCATCATCTCTAGTGTCCTCCCTGAAATCATATGAATACCCCAATTCAACTAACGAAAATAAGAGTCAACTATTACCTTAACTACTAGGAATCCCCACCTATCATTCAACAAAATTACTTGAGGACCCTCCATGCCTGGCTCATAACACATTCGGGCCTCCCTTCCCCACATACAACAATATCCATTTAGGCTCATCCATCGCAGGCAACCAACAAATCACAAGAAGAAGGAAACAAATATAGAAGCTGAGATCTTAGCCATTCATTAAGTCATCCATCCTTAAAAAACAATGATCTCTCATGCCTCAAAATAAAAATGAACATGGCCTTCAAATGAAAACCAAAAACTCATTCTATATAAACTCTTTATCTTTTATCACACAACAAGTTATTTATTATGTCATTAATTTACTAATTAATTAATCACATGTTCCAACTATGATAAACATAAGAAACAAGCTATATCATGGTATAAAAAATTAATTATAAAATTAATTTAACATTCCCTTTATTATTTTTTCATAGAAATCGTTATGTTTTCGGTTTACTAACAAATTAAATTAAACATGCACACTTGAATCAATTTGATTATCATCAAATTAAAAAATGGATTCATTAACATCCCACTTTAATTACATTAACCCATTAATTTCCAATTAATTTTAGACATATTTTCATGAAAAAAGTTCCATAAATAAACATGTTGATCCAAGAAAGTAATAGATATCACACTATCTATCAAATCAAGAGGTAAAACGTTATCGCGATATAAATCATCAACATTGCAATGCGATCAATACCAATTATTTAATCGAGTTCAAATAATTATTAGGTCAATTTCATTATACTTCTTTTGGATAAATCATGCTAAATCTACAAATTTACATAAATAAATAGATATAAAATGAATCCCCTACCTCAAAATGGTTTTCAATGATCTTCACACGAGAACGAACCATGAAACAGATCCTGATCACCTCCCCCACAAAAACTCAATCAACATAAGAATTCCATGAAAGAACCATACAAAAAAAATAAAAGAAATACATGAGAAATATGGATGTCAAACACCATCACATTGAAAAGATTAATAGGAGGAAACATATCAAATAAACCACAAGGACCGAGGTAAAACTTAACATAGGTCAAATATGTATTTCGGTCGATTGAAGGAGGTAAGATAGGAAATAATTATTGGTAAAGGAATCCTTAAAATTTCGAAGAGTGGTCGTGGGTCACCTAGAATTGAGAGGAAGATAATACAGTTGTAGGGTTTGAAAAAACCAAGTGGCATGAAATGTTTTATCACAAACAATATCAGGGAATTACATGACATGTAATCCCATTTCATGTCATGTAATTCCTAAGTTTTGGTTTCTTCCAAAAAAATCATCACCTATTCACATTATTTTATTTTTCAAACCCCAATATTTTGCACAACCTAAAACCCAATTTCACATCATGTAACTCTTCACAATGTGAAATCCTCCACTGATTCCATCTTCGTGCAACTAAACCACTCCTAACATTCTCCAAGAATCGGCTAGGCACATGAAGCCTCAGAAACACAAAAAGGGATGATCCCCATGGATCCCGTACCCTACATTAAGAATGTTTTTAAATTATTTTAAGAAAAAATTTATTAACCGTTGAAACTTTTTATAGTTATGATCCACTCAACTAAAGTTCAAAACATCAACTTTCACATGAAAAATATATAAAGATGGAGCATAAAATGATATTTACAAGGTTTTGTAAAAATTAATACTTTTTTCTATGTTCGATAGAACCACCAATATAGATTATATTACTATCTATTTCCAAATTACGATGGAAAAAGTAAAAATAGTTCTACATTCCCATAGTCATCTTTTCTGCTATTGTTTTTATACCCCAAAACTATATTCTCATATCCAGTTTCCCACATCTGGTTATACAATTAAAAAATAATATTTTTTAGTAACTAGTAACAACCCACATCAATAAGCTTCATTCAAATTATTTTATAATCCACTTTTTAAAATTACTGACTTCCTCCGTGTGTAATTTGGATAAACATTACCTACGTACAATGATTAAGAACATAAAAAATTCTATTAAGAACTTACTGGTCCTGAGAATTCTTATAGATATTCAAAAAATATGAATATTTTAAAACTGAGTCTTCCTATAAATTATGTTTGGAAATCTATTTAGAAAAATCTAGGCTAATCAGATTCCATGTTGAATCCTCTGTCTGATGGCCTCTATCCGGTCTTCTACATAAAATTTTGATTCTTCCATTCCTAATTCAACTATGTAATGAACATAATCCCAAACATCCAAATTCTTTATATAATGGAACTCGATATGAAGGGACATCATCTCTATAGATCTCTCCTAGTTAAATAAGACTCTAGTAGATATCACTCTGATGGTGATTTCTATGATAGAATTTAATCTGGTGGACCTTGATCTTATGGAAATTATCAGTTGGGAGATTCTTAGATGTACTAAACTTCATCTAGAAAAAAACTCATGTTGGGATATCAATAACTATTAAAAAGCCTCAAAACATTATCATTACACACACATTAATATGGCACTAGTACGATGTAATTTTTCATATATTTGTTGGCATCCCAGAATGGAAAGTGTGGGGAAAATAATTTTTATTTCCACTCATCAAAATTTTAATATCTCTAAATTTCATGTTGATTTGAGATTCATCTTTGAAACTTTCCACTATTCTCAAAACATATGGGTAGTCCTGGAATTTCTTGAATATTCTGACATATTGATAATTCTTTGAGTTTATAAACAATTCTCCAGTATGATTATATTGAGTTTCATATTTTGTTGTTTGATAGATCTGATAGTTCATTCCCTATTTGTGTCAGTTCGATGGATTTTATTATAGAAAATGTGTCTGATGGAATTTTTCATGAAAGGATCATTCGGTGGATCTTCTCAACTTCAAAATCTATATAGTTTTCTCTTATCTCATGTAAAACATACTCAATGATCAAATCTCTCCTGACCCACTGAGTAATGAAAACAATCAAAAAATTTCTTTCTCAAGTGATTCATGTAAATTCAAGATAGTAGACTATATTTTTGAGACTTATTTAGGATTCAATCACAAGTGATAACTTTAGTATAAACTCAACACTTCTCATATTTTCAATCATTTCCTCATTACGATACCAACCTTCTTTAATTTTCATTGACCTATTAAATGATTTTGAATGAGATAATAATCTACCCTTTATATTTTCTTTAGTAATTCGAATCGGTGTCATCAATTTATAAGTTGGATTAGTACCCTTTCCTTATCTATTAGATTTTTATTTAGAAAATATTCAATGTATTGGTCCCAACAACATAACAAATCTTCTCTTCCTCTAATAGAACTCTGTATCTGATGTCATAAAGATACTAATAATTTTTAAAATAGATCTGAATTGGAATCCCCTCTGATGTATTGTTAGAATTATATGTCAGCTGGACTAGTGCATGATTCTTAATTTCAGATTATCTAAAAATAATAAATAATTTTATTGATTGGTTCGTCTAATGAATCAGATCATCCGATGGATTGGTTGATCATCCCATTTGCAAAACCTCTAAATTTATCATGGTAAGACCCCCATATTTCATAAAGTGATTTTTTATGTTTATTAATAAACTAATTAGTTAGGACTAGAATACCCCGACATCATATTCCCCACTCTTCAACAAAATACTACTTGCATCGGGTGTCTTTCAATATTTTTGAATGTTTAAATAATCCAAAAATCATTTCTAGATATCATTTTATTGAAACTTATGTTCGATCATTTGAATCTAGATTGATATTTATTGAAAAAACTCACTTTTTTTCTTCCGATCCTTTTACATCTGATGAAAATTTATGGCCCATCGAAAAATCAAATCTCTACCATTTCAAGAATTCAAGGATATTTTATCTATTGAAAAAATAAAACCAAAATAGAAATTTGTCCTAAAAATATCTCTATTTGTGTTTATTGTCAATACCCACTTAAAAAAATTATCACTTAATACATTTTTAGACTCATTAAATACAATCTCTTTCTCCTATACTTTTCTTTTCAATATTCCTTTTTCTTCCCCCGAATTTAAAATCAAAACAAAATGGTCCACTAATGAATATTCCTCTTCATTTAAAAGTCTCCAAATTATTCTTCAAGAGAAAATAAGTATCACATGAGTTTGTTAAGAAATATCCTTTTACTATACAAATCTATGTCTTTGTGGGTGAACCTGATAAAGAAAATAAGAGTTTATAGTTATAGTGATCAATGTTGTATATAACACAACTTTCATGTAAATCTTTTCAAATGTTTCTTTTAAAATAATCATATCAATGGAAATATGATAAATTTTGTTATAATTAAAACAACCTACAACCATCTCAACAAACATATCATAAATTTCAAGTTTAAAAGACAACTTTCCAAAAACTTATCATTCAAAGATTCATAATTTTATTTTTCAAGAAGAGTAGGAGTCTCAATACCTCAGAAATTTTTTCCCCTTAATGTTTTTCCTAAAACTTTTGTTTTAAAAAATATACAGATCTCCCCCATCTTCTTTACTTCAACTCTTAAATTCCTTACATGTTTTTAGCAATGTAAAAAAATTTTGGGAATAAAGAGAAAACTAATTAGTTTCTTACAAGAAAAATGTAGACTAAGGTTCCACTCTTAGTCTTTTATTTTTCTTATTTTTTATCAATTTTTAATGGAAGTTTTTTCCTTCTATTCTACCTTATTATATTATAAAACAAGTTTCATATCATATATATAATCTTTATATAAATCTTTCAACTTCTCTACAACATTTGTATGCTCTTTTATAATGATTTTGTATCAACTTCTTCATTCCTTAAATTTTTTCTTAAATGTTAGTCATACAACTCATAGTATCATTCTTATATTTATCATATCTCTTTTTTTATTTTTTGAGTCATATAATTACAATGTTTTTATATCTATTTATATTTAGAGGCCATTTTATTCCCACTTCCTTCAGTTATGTTTTATGCTCTTTCTATCTTTTTTCCCTGACAAGCCGTTCTAGACAAATAACATAACAGTCATTCTTTTTTTATACAACATATTTAATTTTCTCAAATTTATTAATGTACTCAACTTTCATCATCTTATCATTTTTCATTATGGAGGCTTCAAAATTCCCCGCCTCCTTAGTTTCCCTTTTTAGAACCAAAATTTTTATATGAAAATATAATTTCTTTCTACACCATAACCCCCTTCATTCATACATGTTTTCTATTAGAGACATGTTGTACCATAATGAGTAATATATGTGTCTGTAAATTTAAAAAAACAAAAAATGACCTATGTTTCTTGATTTTTGATAAAGATAGTGAAATTTATTAGAAAATTAATATGGTTTATTATTCATAAATCCTGGAACACCTTTCTCTGGGATTAAGTTGTATGTCATCATACATATGTCACTATGTTCTATAAGAAGCATTGACTATGTATCAAATGGTAATTTTTCTTCTTCAAGCAAACTATTTTTCATAACATATATCATATTTAAAATTTATCTATCACTATATTCTTCTTATTAACTTCTTCAACAAGTTTAGATTCTATCATGATGTAATTATCATTAGCCTATGAATTTTATTCAGAATTTTTTAGTTTTTTTTTCAAGGTCACCAATATTTATTATCTAAAATATAAGAAAATCAATACTTTTCTCCTCTTTATTCATTCGATCACCACTCTAAAAATTTTGGTCATTAATATTATTTTTCAACATATTTATTTCTTTCATGAATTGAGTATTATATTTGTAACCCCCTGACCCCAGTTAACCAGAGTCAGTGCATTGTTTTAATACATTGGCATGATTACAAGGAATCATGTCCTGAAGAACCGATTAGTTTATTTGTCTTGGAAGTTAGATTACACACATGAATGTTACATTACACTTCATAACATACAAAACAATATAAATAATTCTTTATGAATGCCATTATTCTCTTGGATTAACACTGCATATGAATCACAATACACTTCTTGGAATCCAGGGGAAATTCAAACATAGAAAGGGGTGAGCTCAGATGCTCAGTAAGGATATCAATACTGCAGAAACATTTATAAATAAGCATAAAAATTTAATGCAATGTATAACTAAAAAAATTCCTTTTAAACTTGCACTTTATCATAATATGGCCAAAATAAAATATAGTAATTACATTTACTTATTCACATGGATATTCTACAAGTCGAATAATCACATGCAATATCACTAACCACTTTCATATTGATGGAATGCATAATTCTAGACTATCATAACCCCATAGTCAAGGCCTTATGCCAAGACTACAAATAAGATTTTGTCAAGGCCCTGTACCAAGTCACTAGTTTCTCTCCTGAGTGCTACTGATTCATCGAGGAGCTATAGCGGGATCCACCCGTTACTTATTATGTCCAATGCATTCCTCATATGAAAAGTTTAAATATAACATAAACATTTGTATTAAAAAATGTATACGAAATGTCAATATGTTATCCATAAACCATGAACGGTATAAAAATAACACATCCACAGTAAAACATATCACAAAATATTCAATATTATATGGATGTTTTGTATCATAATAAATAAACCTCAATCAAAAATAATATCCAGCAAATGATACTGACATAGTTGAAAATGATGTTTAAAACATTCTGACAAAAATAACCTTTTTGTAAAATTATTTAAAAGTCACATATTTATAAAGGAAGTATTTTAAAATGGATTTTTGAATCAAAGTGTCCCAAAAAACTTGGAAACTTTTGAAAACAATTATCATTTCAAAACATTCATGTCCATATAAATAAATCCATAAAATCATTTTGAAAACATGGACATTAGTTAAAAATATTTAGAAAGATAAATCTTTAAAAAATTTAAAATTCTGATCTTGATAAAGAGTACCTTTCACAAATCCTTAAAATATTTATTTTTAAATCATTTTTATGAAAAATGGACATGGATGATAAAAATAACCGATTAAATACTTACACATAAAAAATCTCGGATAATAATGAGATTGAGGAATTAACAATTACCAATTTGGAAACTTACAAAACATACACCACATTAAAGAGGTATCATACAATTAATATGTAAATACACAGAAATAAATGTTTATTACACAAATAATACAATTATGGTTAGAACATACACCACACAGAAGGTAATAGTGTCAATATGGCATGAATCTCACGGGAATAAGGAGTGAGATGAAAACCCCTTACCTTGCACCTTCCTTTAGTCAAGAGTATGTTTAATCTCGTATACGAAGACAATAGTTTGTTATTAAGTTATACCAGAACTATATTAATGTGTATGATATCATGCATTATTCATTTATGAATTTTTACTATCTATTTAATAATAATTTCCATGTTAAATTAACATTTTGGGTAATAATCGCTTTCTTTATCGTATGTGTTTTAACTTGTTACTATTGATTTCATCACTTAGATCACGATTTAAACACTTCCAGAATTTAAAACATGATTTATATATCATATATATTTAGAATATAATTACGTATAATAGATATATATGTGAAATGGAAGACACCGTTTATGGAGACGGTAGTCCGTACGTACGCATAAACGCGGTTTCCATTTTCATAACGTATAGAACGAAACTAAGTGAATAAAATATATGTAAGTATATATATATATATATCCAATAGAATTATTACGTCATATATTAAAAACATATTAGTAATATATATTTTTATAATCGTTGATGAATAGTGAATGTAGAAATGAATCTCATCACGTCGTGGAGACTGTAATCCGTACGTACGCACGAGTGACAATATCATTTCCTTAAAGGTGTGGAATTGGATGGTATATTAATTTTACAGGGACATTATCATGTTAATTATTTTATTTATATATATATTACTCATCATTATATCCATCCAAATAACATAGTGTTGAATAACAAATTACACCACGACGTGGAGACGGTAAGCCATACGTACACACAAATGGTGACATTATCATTAATAAGATGGACATAATAATGAATATAGTTGTGAAATATTTATAATAACATCATTGTATATAGAATATACTGGGTTTATCATTTTAGAATGGAAATAACAAATAAAGAATAATTGGAAGAAGAAAGGAACTTGAAAGAGGGTGGTGAAATGATTACCTCTTCTTCGGGTTCTTCCTTTTGATTTGATCAAAAGGGCTCCTTAGGTTGGCTTTATGATCAAAATAAGGCCTCTATGTTGAAGTGAGGGATATTGAGAGAATATTTGGTTAGGGTTTGGCCAAGACAAAAAGCTTTGAAGGTGTGAATTAGGGAGATGGGGAAGTTCCCTTTTATAAGAGGGGTGAGAGGCACATTAGGAAAAGCTAGAAATATTATTTTATAATAAATTTATATTTAGTTTCTTGTGGATAAAAAGTAGATTATTTAAATTTTAAGTTGGGTAAAGGTCAAAAAACACTCAACAAATTGGTTTTAGACAGGTTTGGGTAGCTATATTAACTTTAACTTTTTTATTTAACTCTTAGTTAAATAGTTTCACATTTACCATGTCTCTTTGTATTTTTATATTATATAGTCAATAAACATACTATAAACTTCCAAGAGTCCCCCAAGTGGTCCAGTAATAATACACCTATAATTATATAAGTCTTTTGTCCTAACCCTAGATTTTGAGGAATATAATATCTATTAATAATATAATATTGGTTTTAAAAACTCATTTATGTCAATTTTGAAAATATTTAATAATTGATTTTTGTTAAAGTTATAACATCATTATTAATTTGAACCAAATTCTGTTAAGAAATCATAACATTTCATATTAACCAATAAAATTCTTGGATGTCATCAAAACTTTCAAATTATATTTATTTTAACATTTATAATACCAATTATTTGAGTCTTTAATTAATAAGTAAAATACAACATCATTATTTTGTCACAAATATATTTAATTATTAAATTTTTAAAAATTATAAATAAAATAACATTATATATTAAATATACTTAGATTTCCATTGAATATTTATAGTCGAAAATATAACATATATAACCCTATATAAAAAATGTTTTACTAAAATATATATGCTTATGTCATTTTTGTTTTTACTTTAACTTAATTAATATAAAGTGTTATTATCACTTACTAGTGGATCCATGAGGTCCTAAAATCGACCCAAATTTTCCCATGGTCAGACATGTATCAACCAATATGGTTAGGACACGTTTTGGGATAATTTATTATTATTATAATATTATTTTTTACCCTTATTTTCCAAATTTACCATTTAACCATGGTAAATAAAATATTTACCGAAGTAATTATACAAAATGTGTAAAAAAACATACCTATTTAAACAATTTGGACCTCCTGCTTCTAATTATGGAATCCATTTTTCTTAATTCAAAACACAGAAGTGGTAGACCAAAAAAATAATAACTATCAAAAGATTAACACTTATTTATGTCCGGTTTAAATATAAAATTACGTCCAATGACCAAAATTGTATTAAATGGTTAAAATATATTCTAACTATACTTTAAAACCACTCAAATTCCTAATTTATCACTGTTAATTATTTCAATTAAAAAAGTTGTTTTTATTAAAATTTAGTAATTTTTACTATTCATCAAAATATGAATGTTATCAGAAATGCACCAAAAAATTCAACCTAAGATAATTTTGATATTCCAAATCTTAAAATGAAGTCCATTTTCAAAGATAAAATGTATAAAATTCCAAAAGGTGGGTATTACTATTCATAACGGCTAGTTTGATTGGTTGTTGTGTGTGTTAGAACTCGAAGTTGTGTACAACACACGCTGTTGTATTATTCAAATAGAAAAATACTATGGAAGCTTGGGGTGTTACATTCTCCCCTACATCAATAAATTGCGTCCTCACAATTTGAAATTATTTTTAAAAAGTAAATGGGGGAAAATAGAAAATGCCTTTGGGAAAACCGACATCGAAAATTAGGTTTATAAAATTTAGTCTTAATAAGAGGAAAAGGGAAATGAAATGGTCAAAACCAAATTATGATCTCGATTAAGAGAACATTGGAGGAAATTAGAGACATATAATTGGAGGAAAAATGTAAATATTTATAGGTAGTTATTTAGGTCATCCATCACAATCATGTATAAAATCGAGGGCCTTAAATTAATCAATATATGATAATTTAAAATACCATTGGTTCAACAAAACATATGGTATTAGGATAACACATTTTTGGTTTTAAGATCCCTTTACTAATGTATAAGAATTAATTTCTTCATAGAATAAGAGAAGAAGAAAAATATATACATGAAAAGTAGAGTCCCATCCTTTAACTAATTTCTAACACAAACTCATCTTTCACTCTAAAAGGTAATAAAACTTAAAAATAATATTTTATTTATCCTATTCATATAGGGTTAAAAAATTAATTTAAATTCAATTACAAGATTTTTTTTAAAAAAAGTACATTATTCAATCCAGGATATCACGTGGGCCAGTGGTAGGTGATACACCCTTTTCGCCCTTCGGTTGTAGGATCAAGTCTCGCGGCCTTGTCGGACGCGACAGGTTGCCACTCGACCTCCGAGTTGCCCTTTTATGGAAATCCAAAAATATTCTCAAACTAGAATTACCCTAAATACTTCTAACCAAACTCACAGTCCAAAATTTATAAGTAAGGTAAACAAAATGAATATCATTTTTTCTGCTTAATAACATGTGAACTCCTTCATAATGTATTCTTTTAAAACACTATAACATCTTGAATTACTATAAAACCTTATTGATTACATTCATGATTCTTTATTTCATTTAGAATACTAGATATACTCTTATCCCAAATTTTTGTAAAATACAACAATGATGGAATATACAAATCATTAATCTGTTTCAACGTATTCAAGAATATCCAATATAATTTATCCAAATAAATCATGTATTATTCCAAAATCACTACCTCGGTATCAGAACCATATTATGGTTTATCTTTCTCTCAAACTTATATTTTCCAAAAAAAATCAACCACCTATTGAGTAACATTTCTTGGTTCCACACAATCTCATTCCCTTAATGAAATAGTACTACAGTACAATCCTTATATACTTTATAATTATTATAACCAGTATATTGTTGATACAACACTAAAACATCATAATTCACTAATAACAATATTAGAACTCTAATCATTCCTCCTCATCCATGGTAGTATCCAAACATGATTATTATCCAATAGCATCATTTGGGGCATTCCCTGATGATTTGGACATTGGTTCCCGTAGTGTCCCAACTCCTTGCAGAAGAAGCATTGTACATCTGAAACCTTTTTCTTACCTTTTTAGTCACGTACATGGTGTCCTTTTTCTCCACACTTATAAAAAACTCCCATTCCCTTCAGGCAAGTTCTAGGGTTTTTCTTCCCACAGTTATCACATATGGGAAAATTTTTCTTTTCCCACTTCCCTTTATCCATCTTTCTCTCTTCCATAATTTTCTTATCTTGCTTCCCTTCAAAGCCATAAGACTCAAAGAATTCTTTTCTTATCTTATTAACACATGATATTATTTCTTCATATGTTGAGAATAAATGGGAGACTATTTATCTTTTAAATGATGGCTTAATACCGTGAAACATATGATCATTCTTACTCTTTCGATAATATTTATTGCTGGAGTTCACATTCCTTATTCTGGGCGCCATTCCTATTCAATAGCATAAACATGGTTAGTTTATTAATTGCAATAATTCCAAACTTGAAAACTAACTAACGTAAATTGAACGGTTTATGGACATAATCCATAATCATAAAGATGTTTTCATTGAGGAAGTATATACTCATAAACCCTTCATAATTATTTGTAAAGAAAATGAGAATTATCCTAATCATATCCCCCAGGAGTGTTATAACCAAGAGTGAAGTAAGGCCTATTGTCATGCACGAGTTCCCATTCGAGTCTAGCTCAAAGTGGTGTTTTCAGGTTTTACCCCTAGGTACATCTGTGCCAGAGAGACCTCTACCTTCTTGTATCCAGACATGGATGTATTTTCTTGGAAAACTCAGAAAATATCTACATTACCAAAATTCAAGGAGTTTCTTCTATAATAATATTCAAAGTCTATCTTATGATAATGTGCTCTAATCGGAGTTTATCTAAATCTAGTTTCCAAGGTTATTGCTAAAATTCGTCTGATCCCAACTCTTACGCCCCTACCTCAGTTACCCAGAGTCGGTGCAATATGGTAATACATTGGCATGAATATAAGGAATCATGTCCCGAAGGGCCGATCAGTTTAGAATTCTTGGAAAATATATTACATACATGAATGTTACATTATAGTTCATAACATACAAAACAAGACAAATAATCCTTTATGAATGAGATTATTCCCTTGACATAACACTACATATCAATAAAAAGGCACTTCTTGGAATCATGGGAAAAATAAATCATAGAAAGGGGTGAGCTCAAATGCTCAATAAGGATAAAAATAGAGTGGAAAATTTCATAAATAAGCATAAACATTTAAGGAAATGTATAACTAAACCAAAATCCTTTTAAACTTAAACTTCAACATAATATGGAAAAAATAAAATAAAATAATGCCATTTACTTATTCACATGGATATTCTACTAGTCGAATAATCACAAGCAATATCACTAACCACTTTCATATTGATGGAATGCATAATGCCAGACGATCATAACCACATAGTCAAGGCCTTGTGCTAATTCTACAAATAGTATTTTTTAAAGGCCTTGTTGAAAGACACTAGGTTGTCTTATGAGACCTACCTATGCATAAAGAAGCTATAGCGGGCTCCACCCATCACTTACTAAGTCTAATGCATTCCTCAAATGAAAAGGTTTGAACAAAACATAAACATTCATATTAAAAATAGCATAAGAAATGTCATTACATTATCCATAACCCATGAATGGTATAAAAATAACACATACACAGTAAAAAATATCACAAAACCTTCAATATTATATGGATGTTTTTTATCATAATAAATCAACCTCAATCAAGAATAATATCCAGAAAAGTATGCTGACATAGTTGAAAATGATGAGTAAAATTTTTTGACAGAAATAACCTTTTTTTAAAATTATTTCAAAGTCACAAATTTATAAAGGAAGTTATTTAAAATATATTATTGAATCAATGATTCCCATACCACTTTGAAACTTTTGAAAAGAATTATCATTTCAAAACATTCATGTCTATATAAATAAATCCATAAAATCATTTTGAAAACATAGATATTATTTAAAAATATTTAGAAAGATAAATCTTTAAAACATTTAAAATTATGATCTTGATAAATAGTACCTTTCAAAAATCCTTAAAATATTCATTTTGAAATCATTTTTATGAAAAATAGACATGGATGAAAAAAATGTTCCAGAAAATACATAAACACAAACAATCTCTGATAATAATGAGATTGAGGAATTAACCCTTATCAATTTGGTAACTTATGATACATACACCCCATGAAAGTGGTATCATACAATTAATATGTAAATACACATAAATTAAAGTATATTACAAAAATAATACAATTATGGGCAGTACATACACCACACAAAAGGTAATAGAGGAAATATGGCACGAATATCACGGGAATAAGGAGTGAGATGAAAACCCCGTACCTTGCACTTTCCTTTAGTCGAGGGTATGTTTAACCATCTGTATGAAGACCATAGTATGTTATTAAATTATACCAAATCCATATTGATGTTTATGATTTCTTACATTATTCATTTATTACTTTTTAATACCCATTTAACTATAATTTCCATCTTAAATCAACATTTCAGGTAATAATCGCTTTCTTTATCGTACATGCTTTAACCTATTACTCTTGATTGTATCACTTAGATCATGATTTAAATACTTAAATAATATAAAACATGATTTATATATCATATATATTTAGAATATAATTATGTATAATAGATATATATGTGAAACAGAAAACACCATTTACGGAGACGGTAGTCCGTACATACGCATAAATGCAGTTTCCGTTTTCATAACGTATTGAACGTAACTAAGTGAATAAAATATATGTATGTACATAGATATATATAGATCTCCAGTATCATAATTATTTCATATATTAAAAACATATAAATAATATATATTTTTATAATCGTCGATGAATGGTGAATGTGGAAATGAATCTTATCGCATCCTGGAGACGGTAATCCGTACGTATGCACGACCGAGAATATCATTTCATTAATGGTGTGTAATTGGAGGATATATTAATTTTAAATGGAAATTATCATGATAATTTTATTATTTATATACATATTACTAATCATTATATCCATCCAAATAGCATAGTGTTGAAAACAAATTACACCACGGCATGGACACTGTAAGTCGTACGTACGCCCGCATGGTGACATTATCATTAATAAGATGGATAGAATAATGAATATAGTTGTGAAATATTTATAATAACATCACAATATATAGAAGATACTGGTTTTATCATTTTAGAATAGAAATAACAAATAATGAAGAATCGGAAGAAGAAAGGAACTTGAAAGAGTGTGGTGGAATCATTACCTCTTCTTCAAGTTCTTCCTTTTGATTTGATCAAAATGGATCCCTAGGTTGGCTTTATGATAAAAATAAGGAATATAGGTTGAAGTGAGGGAAAATTAGAGAATATTTGGGTAGGGTTTGGCTGATCCAAAAGGCTTTGATGGTGCTAATTAGAGAGAAGGGAAAGTTCCCTTTTATAAGAGGGGTGAGGGTCACCTTAGGAAAAGTTAGAAATATTATTTTATAATAAATTCATATTCACTTTCTAATAGATCCAAAGTGGATTATTTAAAGTTTAAGGTGGCTATAGATCAAAAACCTATCAATGAATAGGTTTTAGACATGTTTGGGAAACTATATTACCTTTATCATTTTGATTTCACTCTTAGTTAAATAATTTGACATTTACCATGTCTCTTTGTATTTTTATATTATATAGTCAATAAACGTACTATAAAATTCTAACAGACCCCCAAGTGGTCCATTAATAATACAACTATCATTATATAAGTCCATTGGTCTAACCGTAGATCTTTAGGAATATAATATCAATTAATAATATAATATTTGTTTTAAAAACTCATTTATGTCAATTTTTAAAATATTTAACAACTGATTTTTGTTAAAGTCATAGAAACTTTATTAATTTGAAACTAATTCATTTAATAAATCATAATATGTCATATTAACCAATAAAATTCTTGTATGTCATAAATACTTTCAAATTATATTTATTTTAAAATTTATGATACCAATTATGTGATTCTTTCATTAATAAGGAAAATACTACATCATTATTGTGTCATAAATATATTTAATTATTAAATGTCTAAAAAATATAAATAAAATAATATTATATAGGAAATATTCTTATATTTCTAATGAATATTTATTGTTGAAAATATATCATATATAACCATATGTAATTTTTTTTTCTAAAAGATATATGCTTATGTCATTTTTGTATTTACTTTAACTTAATTGATATAAAGTGTCATTATCAGTTACAAGTTGATACATGGGGTCCCAAAATCAATGAAAATATTCCCACGGTTGGAAATGATTCAAAATATAGAGTTAGAAAACGTTTTAGGGTAATTTATTATTATTATAATATAATTTTGTACCCTTATTTACCGGATTTACCCTTTAACCATGGTAAATAAAATATCTACCGAAGTAATTATTCAAAATGTTTAAAAATAAAAGTTACCTATTTAAACAATTTGGACCTCTGGATTCTAAATATGGAATCCATTTTTTTAAATCCTAAACACATAAGTGGTAGAAAATAATTTAAAATTTATTCTCGTTTTCAAAAAAAAGCATGTTTTGTAAGAAATAATAACTATCAAAAGATTGACACTTATTTTTGTCCGGTTTAAATGTAAAATTATGTCCAATGACCAAAATTTTATTAAATGGTAAATATATATTATAAATATACATTAAAACCACTCAAATTCAAAATTTATCACAATTAATTTTTTCAATTTAAAAAGTTGTTTGTAACTAAAATTTAGTAATTTTCATTATTCATCAAAATATGAATGTTATTATAAATGTACCAAATATTCACCCTTAGATAATTTCGATATTATGAATCCAAAAAATTAAGTCCATTTTGAAAGATAAATGTATAAAATTTCAAAAAGTGGGTATAACTATTCATAATGGCTAGTTTGATTGGTTGTGGTGTCTGTTAGAACTCGAAGTTGCGTACAACACACGCTACTGTATTATTCAAAGAAAAGCGTACTATGGAAGCTTGGGTGTTAAAATATTTGAGGTATTTTTCAAATTCTCATAGAGAGTTCATTATATTTCTATTATCTCTTCACAATAATCAATACCACTTGACAAAAATAACCCATTTCCAACATTGGAAATAATGTTATATTGATGAGAATATACATCAATGGATGATTAATCCTCCTTTTTCCTCTAGATAAGCTAATGTTTCTTCTTATTAGAATATGGAAATTTTTCTTTATGATTTTTAAATTTTTTTCCCATGACATATTATCCCATTCTTCGAACCCATGCTCTTTAATTTTATTCCTAGGAATCTTTTTTGAAAAATATACTTTCAGTTCACAAATATAACATTTGAGAGAGTTTTTACATTTTCCCTTTTAATTTTGTTGATTTTATATTTTATAAATGAGGGAAATGATCTTTTTGAAGCATTCATCTTCTTCCTCTGCTTTTGAATCAATTGACACATCTTTAAATTAATTATCTTTGTTTTTGTATTTTAATAAATATTTTAAGGACATTTCATTATCAATCCTTTTCATGAAATCATTTTTTTCATCTTCTCATATTCAACTATAATTATATAAAATTCATTAAGTGAAAAATATTTTTGATATTCTGATGCTGAAACTTTCGTATAAGATATATATGGAATGTCTCTCATCATTTTATTCACAATTGAAAAATATTCCATCTTCTAACCAAGTCCTCAAATGTTTCTCCAATTATCATTAACTCTTACAAATTAATCCTCAATAGTTTCTTCATCATCCATTTTTCAATATTGAAATATACTACTCTAAAATTTTAATATCTATTATTTTACTTATTGATTTCGTTCATAGCTACTTCTTGACTTATCTCATATTTTATTATCTTTTGGAAATTATTATAATCTTCCTAAAACCATTACCAGTAATGGATATCAAAAAATAAGTATTTTATTTTCCAACACCTTATAAAACCCTCTTATCAACACTTATCATACAAAATTCATTAATGAGGGAAATTATTAATATTGTGCATCCCTAGCATCATGTCTGTGAAAAAGAAAATAGGGTAACATACTATTATTTTAACTATGATAATTATGGATAAAAATAATAGGAACACCATTATTTTTCACAAATTCAATCTTCTCCACATTGAGAGACAAATAATTAAGAGAGAACAAAGGCTCTAAAACCAATTGATGTTCCCAATTAGGATCAAGACCACTTGGGAGGGGTTAATCTATGGTATATTTTTATTTTTGTAATGATTTTTCTTGATTTATTTTTGGAATAATGTATTAACCATTGAAACTTGGTAGGGTTTCAATCCACTCAAATAAAGGTATCAACCTAAAAAATTTTATGAGAAAAATATTAAGATGGAGCAGCATATGATATTTAATGGTTTTAACTCAAATACCCACTTTGTAAAATGTTTGAAATCCCACCAACATGGAATATTTTATGAAAAAATTTCTATAATAACACGGGTCAAGACAGAAACCGTTATCTAACCCAGTAGTCACATATTTTATTGTAGTTGGTTATACCCCCCAACTATCCTTTTCATATCCAATTTCCCAAAAATTTTCATACAACCTATAAAAAATTCCCTTCAGTTGCTGGTATGGACCCACATCTATATGATTATATCTTTTTATTTTATAATCTAATTTATAAATTCAATTTCTTCCTCTATATGTAAGCTGGATATACTTCACCTGTGTATAATCATCATGAACTTCAACAATTCTCTCAATAACTTTTTGGTCTTGAAACTTCCACTATATATTCAAAAAATATGAATATGATGACACTCCATCATCCTAGAGACTATATCTATAAAAAATACATAAAAAAATCAGCCTGATCAAACTATGTCTGGTAACCTCTCTCTAATAGCCTCTTTTAGATATGCTCCATCTGATTCTACCTATAAATTTCTTGCATCAACAGAGTAAATAACACAATCAGTGACTCACTAATTTTTGGTCTGGTGGAACTCCTTATGATGATACTTCCCTATGATGAATCTCTCTATTTTATACTTTAATCCAATGGATCTCAATCTGATTGTTTTTTATATGATGAAACTCACTTTTGTGGACCTTTCTCCAGTGGACTCACTCCGATAGGAATTTTTTCGATGCACTCAACATCAACCTGAAACACAACTCATGTTGGGATATCAATACTTGTCACAAAAATTTTAGAGCATCATCTTTACACACATATGAATATTACACCAATATGAATGCACTTCACCCTATATTTATAGGTATACTTGAATTGAAAAGGTTGGAAAACATATTCTTCTTCCCACATGCCCAAATATATATATTTTCAAATTTCATGATGATTTGAGATTCATCTTTGACTATTTCCACTCTTCTCAAAACATCGGTTTGGTTCATGAATCTTATTAAATCATATTAAAAATCAACACTTCTCTGTTTCTATAAAAAATTATGTAAGGACCCCAACATTCATTAATGGAAATTCCTCTTGATCTAATTAAATGCCTTATTATGTTTACATAAAATGTGAATTTCATTGGTTTTATGTTTTTGGATTTTAAAATATTGTTATGAATTATGACCATTTCTAATATAGCTGTTGAACAATGATCACATTTTTAGTATAAATATATGGCTTTAACAAATCTAATTTACTCAGAAAAATGAAGTAATGACCTCATCCAGTAGACTTTCCCAATATGAATCCCATTTTTCAGAGCTGAGAAATGTGGTGGCATCATTGGGATTTGCTCTTGACCAATCCCAAGTCGAGCTAGAGCACATTAAGCTTTAGAGGAACCGACTACATGAGAAGTGGAAGTTTATAGAGATTACCACACAAGTGATGTTATCCGAGCCACCCCAAGAGTCTGTCACCCTCTCACACCTTACCCTTCGGTCTTATGTGGGTATTTTAAGTGGTTATGTAACAATACCCTAACACTATGACTATGTAAATTATTTTTGTATTAAGAATGTCAATTCATTTTATTATTATTTCGTTGTAAATATTTTTTAAAGAACAAATAGTATTTTTAGTTAATATTCAACTAAGAAATCTATTTTGATGAATTAACTGATTTTTGAATTATATAATATTTTAACAAAATATTATTATTTTTAAATTACATTTTATTAAATATAAATGATCATATAATTTTATGAACACAATTGTAATTTTTTATGGTTTAAAAGTTGTTTTTGTCAAAACCGATGAATTTTTGATAAATGTTGGTTTTTATTTTAAAAGTAAAAATTCACATATATATATTATTATTTAGATAAAATGAATATTGTTTTTTGGAATCAGGACGTTGAAATTATCCAACAGTTATTTTTTTATAATTTTTCGAGACAGTCAATTCTTTGGGTAAAAATTAAATATCGTTTAAATATATATTGTGTTTTATAAAATCAAAATTACCCAATAGTGAAGTAATAAAAAACTATAAACATTATGTTCACCGAATATATGTTTTATCATTAAAATAATGTGATTTTAGATTTGTTTGATTTGTTTTACAAAGCTTTAGTGGACCCTTCAAGGCTTGTAAAACATTTTTTCTTTTTAAATTATTTTCCTTGAGAGTGTGAATTACATCTACACAAGCATCCATATTATTTTAATATGTTCTAACATTGTTCTCATAAAATATCATTTTCCACTCCTATTTATAAAAAACCATGGGAAAAAACCATGGGCTGGTTTGTGGTTTTGATTAGTTTAATGTGTGGTGACCCAAACCTAAATAATAAAGAATTCTCTCTCCTATCCTGTATAAAACCACCCAAACTTCCCACTTCCTCTTCACTAAAAGCCTCTAGAGTTCTTTAAACTTCTTCCCTCCTCTTTCCATAATTCTCCCAAGGATAGCCAGGCTCCCATGAAGCCTCTATCAAGCATCTCCCAAGCTTTTGGGATCACACTTCCAAGTAAGGGATTTCTTCTTTTCTCATTTTTTTCAATTTTAAGTTAATATTCCATTTTTTCCATTAAAAATAATGGGGTATGATTTCACATATCCCCCATAAACACCTCTTTATTTTTTTATTATGGGAGACCCTTTTTCTCCCATTAATGCCTCCCATGTACACCTGCTACCATGCAGAAATTTCGTGAGTGATTTCTCTATCTTATTTTACATGCAAGTAATTCTTTTGTATTATGCATCTAAATTCCATTATGTTTGTTGGGGGATGTATCTATATGACCCAATTAATTTCTATTCCATGTATATATGATGATACACCCATTTCCCACTCAGCAACCATTTTCATGAATCCTTATGTCACACCGTTTTGCTACCGAAATTTCACAGCGTTTTTCCAAGCCAAGATCATTGTGTATTGAATACCATACCCATGTATCTCTCAAGTGTATTCACCTATATGCACATATACGTATTGAATGGTACATTCATGGATTTATTAAAAATTACTTAATAATGTAAAAACTCATGTTTTTGATCAATTCCTGGCTGTATAATCCATGTGGCACACTTATTCTTGAAATGAAACATTTAAGAAGGGTGTGCCCTGATAGTTCTCCAATGCCTTGGGTAAAGTATAGTATCATGATACGTCATGTGCAATGGATGTTGACTCATGATAACTCATGTGAAAATAGGGTTTACTTGTGCTTCATGTGCAATGATGGTTTACTCATGCTCTATATCCAATGAGCCTTGGCTCTTACTAATTCGATGTTAAGTGTTGTTTCCACATTTGTATATTATGATTATCTTGCTTTATCATGCCTTTTTGTTCATGTTTATATTGTTCTCCATTGATATTTTTATTGTCTAACATGTATTGTATTCCTCATCTTATTCCATTTTTATTTCCATACTGGGCTTTATAGCTCACCATTTTTTATGCATGTCCTCTGGTTATCCCATGCAATGCTATGTATGAGAGAATGTAGTGATCATGTAATGAATTTTTTCAATAAAGATGTTGTACTTCTTATTTTAAGTTGTTATGTAATGATACAAAGCTCCAAAGACATTAGACCTCTCGATAGTCTATGTAGTAAAAATTGATGTTTATGTAATAAATCTTGTTTTAGTTTGTAATAATGAGAAGGTTTTTCTAAGTTGGTATCATAGGATATGATTAGTTATTTTTTAGATTAGGATTATAGAACCTAAGTGAAGCCTTTGAGAAAATAATAAGTATAATTAAAACATCTGTATGTATTGGTGAGTATTGAGTAAGTGGTTTATCAAGCAAATACATCCCTGTGGGGATACAAGTAGGTAGAGGTGGATTTTTCACAGATGTACCCTAGGGGTAAAACCTTAAAACACCACTTTGAGATAGTCTTGAATGGGAACAAGTTCATGACAATGGTCCTTGCTATACTCTTTTTTATGACAGTCCTAGGGGATAATCTTTGGTAAATTCACAAGCTTAGTATGAACCCTTATTAAAGGAATTAAAAAAATGCACCTAAAAATATATGTTAGAAAGTATATCATGAATAGCATAGATTGAAGCCTCTGGATTCATAAGTTATGGAAGTAAATGTTATTTATAAGTTGTCAGTTTTGTCCTTGGATTACCCTTTATGTGTTACCCCTAACATTCCTTTTATTCTTGCCAATGGCCGATAATAGGAGGACTTGGGCTAACGGTGAATTTGAAGATCGATGTGATGAATATACTAATGAGATGCCCAATCCGTTGGGAGCGGGAATAGAAAACATTGTCATGCTTCTCTCTCAGTTTACTCAATATTTGAATAGAAATATGGGTCCAAAAGATCATTCACCCCCTAATAAAAAACAAGTCATTATCGAGAGCTTCATGAGACAAATTCCTTCTACTTTTAATGGATCATTAGATCCCTCAATCACCGAATGATGGATCAACTCCATCGAAAATATCTTCTCTATCCTTCAATGTTCTAAAAAAGAGAATGCTATTCTGGATTATTATCATATAGAGGGTGAAGCCGATCAATGGTGTACATTGATCAAAAATATGAAGCTTGAGGAAAAGATCAAGGCAATGGAATGGATGGATTTCCAGAAGATGTTTTCGATAAATATTTTCCACGCACCCTCTGACTTAAGATTGAAAGGGACTAACTTGACCTTTAAGAAAAAAAATGAAACACCTATCAGAGCATACATGGAAAAATTCACAAGGATTTCACAATACACCTCAAGCATTATCATTAACCCTGAATGCAAGGTTGACTACTTCTTTGGTGGGATGAAACCTTGCCTACAGAAAGCACTGTCGATCCGTGACTTTGATAGATATGAGGAAATTGTATGATATTCCCTCAAGGTTGAAATGGAGATCGAATAATCTCAAGTGTATCATGGGGATAAAAAGCATAAGGTGGAATTCAATTCTTGCGGTCTGATGGATGAATCCAATGGTGCTATGAAAATCCAACACCACACTTTCCAAAGGTGTGAAAAGAAGCACCCCAAAATTTTCCACAAGGGGATGAGGAAATTCTTTAGGCATGGAAGAGAAGGGAACCTAGTTGTTAACTACCGACAAGAAAAACCGACAACTACAACAGAGAAGAGGAACACTCCGTTCGAACCTCAATGTGTTGTTCATTTCTACAAATGAAAAGAACTAGGGAATCATGCGAATTAGTGCCCTAAGTCAAGGGTTTTAATGGGCAACCAACAATGTCCAAGGTAGAAAGGGTGAGCTATTTCCATCACTACTACTGATGTGAACCCCGTCAATAATGTTGTGACATGTACGCTAGTTATTCATTCAAGAATATAAAACATAATTTTTTTATGTTTATACGCATTATTTTATATCCCGAATGTTTAGTATAACAATCCCAGCACCAACAAAAATCATTGAAGTGAACATGTCAGTGAGTACAGAAAATGGGGAAATCATTGCATCCCATGAATATAACTCCTCCCCTGTCATAATATGTGGATTGACTTTTCTGTAGAACCTCGTCATACCCCCTCTAGTGGAATTTGATTCAATTCTTGGAATGAATTGAATCTCCTTATATTGACCCAACATAAATTGTTGTGATAGGGAAATTACTCTCGATGTAAAGAATCAACCCCCTATTCTATAGAAGTGCAAGGAGGAAGATGAATCATCTTTATCACCATCATCCAAAGATTGGATATTACTTCCTTATGATAACACATATCTGGATTAAATGATTATGTCCAAGGAAGCAACCATACATGAAGACATGCCTATTGTGAGATGGGGAGCTCGTGAAACCCTCCTCAATGGGTGAAGCAAAACCTAACTCTCACTGCCGATCTCCCCTGAATCTTCGTTGATGGCTGGTTTCTATCCGGCGCGGGAACTCTCTTCTCTTACTCCTGCTACTCTGGTCTCTAATCCATCAAAAATTGAAGTGGGGAATCTCGAAGTACCCCTTCGGCTTCTTCCGGTCTCCTTTCGCGATGCGCTCCAAGGAGCCGATCTTGGCTGCGTGAAGGACGACAAACAACAGTGCTATAAAAAGCTCGATGATGGGAGTTTCATTGTTGATGCGGATCCGGTGGCCCTGCAACAGTGGGAACAACTTTTCAAATACTCAATTCTCGGACGTGTATCCTACAGCACAGGCGACCGACCGTGGCCCTTATTCGAATTAATGACCCAGATTTCTAATTACTAGGGCTTATGCAAATGGAAGATGGTTCCCATCGGTAAAGGCTATTATCACATTGTTTTCAACTCGCAAGGTGAGTTAGATCAGGTATGGAAAATCGGTAATCTCCAACTTAAGCATGGATTTCTTAGACTCTTAGAATGGGATGCAGCTTTTAATCCATTCACACACAAAAATCACATGGCACAGGTTTGGGTCCGGATTCACGGTCTAAATTGGTATTATTGGCACCCAGAAATTCTTAATGAAATTGCCTCCTGCATAGGGCCCCCCATTAAAATTGATCACAGGACATTGAATGGAGACCTTGGCCTATATGCTAGAATAATGGTTGAAGTTAATTTGGCCACTGATCTTCCATCCTGTATTGGATTCAATGCTCCTGACTATAAAACTTATCTTAGAATAGAATATGAAAAGAAACCACCCTTTTGTGAGGTGTGCAAACTAGTTGGACATAATTTCTCTAATTGTAGAGTGGTTAGAAAACAAATGGAGACCCCAATTTCTAATGACTGGAAGGAAGTCAAATATGGTAAAAAATGACAATTCAACTTGGGAAAATCTGATCTACCTAAAAAGAAACAATGTACTTGGATAAAAAAATCCTATGTTTCTCCATCTCTAGAGGGTAAAACTTGGGGGGAACTAGTCGATGGAGAATAGTTGCTTCAAAAAAATGAAAACATTGACACTGGAAAAGGGGTTTTAGTTTCTGAAGGTTTATGTAATTCTAATGACTCTACCTCTGGTTCAACACCTCTGAATTTACAGGTTTGTAAGGTCTTAGAGAGACCTACTTCGGATCCTTTGGAATAGAATGATCACCATGCTGCTGCCATGGTTCCACATGGTGCTATGGATAAGGCACCAGAAACAGGTTTTTCTTCTCAAACTTCTCCCAGCATCTCTACTGATCCATGTTTACCTGTTCTGATTACCAATGATGTGATTTCTATTAATGAGACAGAGGCTAACTCACACAACACTTCACACACTCTCTCTTTTCCACTTAATGAGACTTTGAATAATCCTGCTATAGAAGCAATTCCTTCTATTGTTTCTCCACTTTCATTGACAGTGCCTACTATTTCTTCTTCTTCTGCTACTGAAAAACTCATATCCACGATAGTTGATACTGCTGCTCATGCTGTCAATGCTTCGGTTTCTATCTCTCACAGTACTTCATGCATTTCCCCTGTTCCACAATTTGTTTCTGTCCAGCCCCTTGCTACTGCTAGCAAAGGAGACCCCAATCCTGTTTTGGACATACAGAATTATGCTATATCACTTCCAACTCCTTCTATTTTTTCTTCTAACAATGCTGAAATAGACCTAACTGTTTCGTCTGGAATTGCTGCAAGTGATGCCCCCCTTAGCACTCCTAGTGACTTAGATCCCTTATTCTCAACCTCCGCGCCTACTCCTCTCACTTTAGGTCAGGAACAACGTTCACCAAGATCAGAGGACCCGGCCAGGACCCTGCCCTTAGTCCAGCCTCATATTCTTGATACGGAACAGGTTCATACTCTGGACAACACCCCTTTAGATGCTCCAGTCTCTGACCACAATTCCAAACAAAAACCTCCTACCACCCCTATGGTCACACGATCCCAAGGGATGAAAGGCTCTGGAAAATCCAAAAAAAAAAGAAGGGTGCTAACCAAAAACATAAATAGCTATGAATTTTCTCTTCTGGAATTGCCAAGGTTTGGCAAATAATGATACTTCTGCAACTCTTAAGAGGTTCTTAAACACCCATAGGCCTCACCTCTTTGCTACTTCTGAACCTAAAGTCAACTATAAGATGATCTCCATGGGATTTGGTTCCCTTAACTATAATTTTCTAAGCTCCTGTAAAAATGGTTCTCAAACTTACTCAATGTGGATATTTTATCACAATTCTCTTCAAAATATCAACATATTTAAAAATATTGATCAATAACTCACCTGCGACTTCTTATTGAATGGTTTCCATACCTATTGCACCATGGATTAAAGAAGAACTCTTTGGCATGATCTTCTTGATATGGGCACCTCCATTCATGATCCTTGGGTTGTGATGGGATAATTTAATGCCATTCTTAATTCGGGTGAAACAATTGGTCCCTGCCAACTTTCTATATCCTCTAGGGAATTCAGATCTACGATTGAAGATTGTGAACTCTTCGAAGTCAATCTTACTGGTGCCAAATATACTTGGTACAGAAAACATTATAATAAAACTGTTGCGAGTAAGCTAGATTGAGCTTTTGTCAATATTAAGGCTCTTGATACTTGGGATTGCATCTCCATTATTACTCTGCCTAGACTCAACTCTGATCATCATCCTATTCTCCTCAGCATCAGTATGAACAGCCGTAAGCTTCTCCTGCCTTTTAAATTTAACAATTCTTGGTCTTCAACCCCTGATTGTGTCTCTTTTATCCATAACACATTGGACTCCATGAGTCATCACAAGGAACTCTTTGCTTGTATGTAAAAATTGAAAATCTTAAATCAGGCCCTTAAAGGTTGGTGTAAAACTGCTAACTCTCAAATTGACCTTGATATTTCCTCCCTTGAAAGGGATCTTAGCCAGGTCCAAACTCAAAATACCTCATCTGATTTTAATATGGACCCTCATTTAGAAGCTAATCTCTCTCTCAAACTTAATTATTTGCTCACCCTTAAAGATAGTATCCGCAAACAAATGTTTAAGATTAATGGCTCACTGATGGCGATAGTAATACTAAATTTTATAACTCCCCTCAAAGAGTCAGAAAGGCTAACCACCCCCTTTCTAAACTTACTCATCAGGACTTGATCTTTGACTCTGAAGAGCCTATAGCGGATCATGTTATCTCGTACTTTTATAATATTTTTAATGGTACGAAGACCAATGCTGATATCAGATCTGACATTATTCCTTCCTTGGTTGATGAAAGTGACAATGAATCTCTTCTAATCATTCCTTTTGATCACGAAATTAAAGATACTATTTTTGGTCTTAACCCAGACAGTGCGCCCAGACCGGATGGGTTCAATAATGGTTTTTTTCAAAAACAGTGAGATATTGTTCACAACGATGTTTGCAACCTTGCTAAGACCTTCTTTAAACATGGATCTCTTCCTCATAGCGTTAATTCTCAATTCCTAACCTTAATACCCAAGGTCGAAAATGCCTCTGAGATCCATCAATTCAGACCAATTGCCCTGATTAATACTCTCTATAAAATCATCACAAAACTTATTACAAACAGACTTATGCTTATTTGCAATAAAATTGTTTCTTGAAATCAGTTTGGTTTCATTAAAGGTAGGTCCATCCAGGATTGTATTTGTCTTGCCTCCGAATGTACCAATTGCCTTAATAAAAGCTGTAGAGGGGGATGTGTGGCCATTAAACATGATATCAGGAAGGCCTTTGACACCATTGATTGGAACTTCATCTTCAATGTTCTAATGTCTTTTGTATTTCATGATTATTTCATTAGAAAACATAAAACTTTATTTAGCTCAGCTTTTATTTTAGTTCTGATCAATGGTACCCCTAGAGGTTTTTTCAGTTGTACTAAGGGTGTCAGATAGGGTGACCCTCTCTCTGCCATCCTTTTTGTTATCGCTAAAGACTACTTAAGTAGACTCCTCATTTACCTTGTTGATCAAGTCAAGGTCAAGCCTATTCAAGCTGCCAGAAATCTAAAAACCCCTACACATCTTTTCTATGCTGATGATATCATCCTATTTCTCAAAGGTGATCAAAAGAATATACATGCTCTAAAAAAATCCCGTAATCATTATGAAGAGGTTTCTGAACAAGCGATCTCCTGGGATAAATCTTATATTTTCTTTGGCAAAGGTTTCCCTGCTAGAAGGAAATCTAGTATCATCGCTTCTCTTGGTATCAATGAAGACCTCCTTCCATTCAATTATCTGGGCGTCCCTCTATTATGGGGTCGTACTAAATCAAACTATTTCACCAATATTACTGATCAAATTATTAACCAACTCTCCACCTAGAAGGGAAAACTGCTCTCCATGGCTGGTAGGATATGTCTGGTCAAATCAACCATTGTTTCCAAAATGGTCTACTCTCTCATGATCTAAAATTGGCCTACCGGAATTTTCAAAAAGATTAACACCTATATAAAAAACTTCATTTGGACGGGGAGCATTTTTGAAAGGAAGCTCGTCACTATCCCTTGGAATTCTTGCTGTAAACCTCTTGATAAAGGTGGCATGGGTATAAAAAATCTAAAGCTTTTCAACAATTCTCTCCAAGTCTACCTTACTTGGCGTATCATTAATGGTACCTCTAAATCCTCTGAGTTCATAAAGCATAGATTCCTTCATAAACTCATGAATGGGAATTTTAGTTACATCAACTCTTCGATCTGGCCCTCTATCAGAGAATCGTTTCATATAATCATGGAGAATTCTAGATGGATGGTTAGTGCGGATTCATCTATTAATTTTTGGTGTGGAAATTGGTGTGGTAACCCCTTTATTTCTTTGCTTCCTAAAAATACCTCTCCTGGGGATACTAGTCTTTCTATAAAAGAGGTCCTGCGGTCCCATCAACATACCCTCCCTGATAATATTACTCAGATCATTGATAATCATCCTTTCTCTCCCCATGGTGACTTTCTGGTGTGGTAACCGGATTCAAATGGAATCCTTGATTCTAGATCCTTCTATAATCATTGCTTCTCTAGAGAGGATTCTAATTACCAATGGGTGAGTCATTTTAATAAGCCTTGGATAAAACCTTATAGGCTCACCCTTATTTGGCGTATTGCTCACAATAGAATTCCCACTGATATTTGTCTTCAATTATTTAGCATTCAACTTTGTTCTAAATGTTTCATGTGTAATCAACATAGGGAGAATGCTAACCATCTTTTTCTGTCCTGTGCGACAGCCTCTGCTTTATGGATATACGTTCTGAATCTTTTTAATTGCAGATGGCCAACTTTTGATTCTAGTTGCTCGTTTCTTAAAAATTGAATTAGATATGATGCTTCTCTACAGATCAAGAATATCTTCCTTGCGGTAGTGGCGGAGCTTCGACATGTGATCTGGTATGCTCGTAATGATTTTATTCATAACAACCACTCATTTAGTCTCAATGCAGGTAAAGCTCAGATTCTTATTGCGATTCATGAAGCCGCTTCAGTCCAAAAAGATTCTTGCAACAACTCGGTTGATGACTTTGTGATCCTTCGACTTCTCTGTATTCCTGGCATATATCCAAAGCCGAAACACTTCTTTGAAGTTTTCTGGCAAGCCCCGATGCCAGGATGGATTAAAGTGAACGTCGATGGAGCTTCCAAAGGCAATCCTAGCCCTGCAAGTTGTGGTGCCATCTTCATAGACACATCTGGTCAATGTTAGGGCTGTTTTTATGTTGGTTGTGGTCTCTCTTCATCGCTTGAGGTTGATATGTTGGGTGTCATCCATACGGTTGATTTCACGCTTCAAAAAGGCTGGAGAAAGCTCTGGATTGAAAGTGATTCCACCACTATCGTCCAGGCCATTAGGAACGGCACCACTCATCTTGCCTAGAAGCTTACCACTCTTTGGATGAAGTGTCTGAACTTACTTCACGGGATTGATCATATTGCTACTTATGCATACCGTGAAGCGAATTCTATTGTTGACGCCCTCGCCAACAAAGGTATTCAGCAAAACACGACTTGGATCGACACTCTTCCTGCTGACTTATTACCTCTCTTTGAGAGATATTGTAAAAAATACCCATCTTTCCGATCTTTGAAATCCTTTTTCTCTCTAATATATTGTGCTTTGGTCATTGACCGAAGCAATACATTAAAAAAAACTTTTTTGGAGCTTTAGAAGCTAAAGAAACAACTACAGGAGAATCTGGATAAAGGGTTTATACGCCCAATTGCTTCACTTTGTGGTGCATGAGTACTCTTTGTCAAGAAGAAAGATGGGTCAATGCACCTTTTCATCGATTCTCGCATGCTTAACAATATATCGACAAAGAACAAGTATCCTATCTTAATAATCGATGGCTTAATTGATCAGCTATGTGGAGCACAATACTTCTCCAAGGTGGATTTTCAGTCGGGATATTATCATGTAAGGGTGATAAAAGAAAGTTATCCCCAAGACTGATTTTCATATAAGATACGGTCATTATGAATTCACAGTAATGCCTATCAGACTTACTTATGCTCAATAAATCATCATGGACTTGATGAATTGATTATTTAGGGATTACCTCAATAAATTTTTGGTAGAATTTTTAGATGATATTCTGATATACTCAAAAACCAAGGAGGATCATATAGAGCATCTAAGAACTATACTATAGACCTTGCGAATGGAAAATATCTATGAAAAGTACAGAAAGTGTGAATTCTGGTTGAAGGAGGTCTAATTCTTGGGTCATATCATCACAAGCAATGGGATATCTGTGTATCCCTAAAAAAAATATGCAATTGAGGGATGGAAGAGGCCAACATCGGTAATAGATATCTGTATCTTCTTAGTGTTAGCTGGATATTATTGATGATTTGAGATAAATTTATCACGATTTCCCAACCCCCTTACCATGCTAACTCCGAAGGTAGTAATGAATTTTTTCAGTGATGAATGTGAAGAAAGATTCAAGGAGTTGAAAATGAGGCTTATCACTTCACCCATGCTCACATTACCCAGAAGTGGAGAAATCTTTGTAGTATTTAGTGATTCTTTGAATATGGTTATGGGTTGTTTGTTGATGAAAAATGAAAATTTCATTTCCTATGCTTCAAGGAAATTGAATGTTCACACGTAGAATTATTCAACAAATGATCTGGAGTTGGCTGCGGTGATCTTCGATTTAAAAATTTGGCAGCATTATCTCTTTGGGGAGAAGTGTGAATTATATATGGACCAAAAAATCCTCAAGTATATATTCACATAGAAAGAGTTGAACATGCACCAACAAAGACGGTTAGAGCTAATCAAAGACTATGACTTCTCAATCCATTAGCACCCTGGGAATGTGAACAAGGAGGAAGATGTTTGAAGTAGAAAGGACCCAACGATTCAATCATTGATGAGAATTGAGAATGATACAATCTTCTTATATTTTATGAAGATGGACATGGAAATCATAAAGAAGGGAACACAATAAATCCTTTCAGAAATTATTGCTCAACCATATCTTTTGGAAATGTTAAAGGATGCTCAAAAGGATAATGTAGGAATTCGGAAGAAAGTTAAATCTGTTAAAAAAGGGAAATCCTCGGAGTGTAATGTTAATGAAGAAGGAATTATGAGATTTAACAAAAGACTATGTGTTCCATCTAGCCCAGATCTGAAGAAGGAACTTTTTGATGATAGAAATAGTTTGAATTTATCTATACAACAAGGAAACAAAAATATGTATCGAGATCTCCGAGAGAATTATTGGTGGGATAATATGAAGAAGGTGATCGCTGAGTATACATCAATGTTCCTGGTGTGTCAGCAAGTGTAGGAAGAGAGGCAGAAGTCTAAGGGGATGATGCAACCATTTCCCATACGAGCATATAAATGGGAGAACATGACCAAGTACTTTTCACCGTAATTTTGAAGACATCAAAAGGAGATAATGCAATCTATGTTTTTGCGGATTGTCTTACCAAGTCTTCACACTTAATTGCAATTTGGGAGGATTTCTCATTGGATAAATTGGCACAGATATATATCGGTGAAGTGGTAAGGTTGAATGCAGTACCACTCTCTATTGTGTTTGATCGAGATCCAAGATTCACCTTTATGTTTTGGAAGAGTCTTCAACATGCTCTGGATACTGAACAAAACTTTAGTATGACCTATCATCCCCAAACTTATGTACAATATAAGCAGACAATGTAGATACTGAAATATATGTTAAGATCATGTTCAATGAAATTTAAAGGAGGATGTGATCAACATCTTCCTCTAGTTGAATTATCCTACAATAACAGTATCCACTTGATCATCCGATTGGATCCTTATGAAGCCCCCCTATGGGGAGAGTTCCAAAACACTGGCATGTTGAGATGCAGTCGATGAGAATAAGCTTCTAAGAACAAAAATGGTCGATGAAATGGTAGAGAAGTTGAAAATAAATCTGAAGCATATCAATGAATCCCAGAGTCGACGGAAGAGTTGTGCAGATAACCGTCGATAATACATTTAGTTTAAAGTTGGAGACATAGTATTTCTATGAATATCTATATGGATTAAGTTCATGAGGGTTGGAAATAAAGGGAAGTTAAGTCCAAGGTACATCGGCCCATTCGAGATTCTTGATTGTGTTTGGGATGTGGTCTATCGACTATAACATAAACATACCATTTCCAAAGTAAATGATGTATTTCAAGTATCCCTCTTATGGAAGTTCATACTAGACCCTTCACATGTACTATCATCAGAGGTAGTACAACTAGAGGATGTTCTTTCTTATGAGGAGCATCCAGTGAAGATCATAGATTGTATAGAAAACGTTCTAGGAAATAAGTCAATTCCCTTTGTTAGGGTGTCATGGAAAAACCACAAGTTTGATGAAGAAACATGGGAATCAGAGGAAATGATGAAGAAAAGTTACCCACATCTGTTTTAGTGTAGGAAATGTAAATTTCGAGGGCGAAAATTCTTAAGGGTGGAAGATTGTAAACACCCAAACATTCATTAATGGGAATTCCACTTGATCTAATTAAATGCCTTATTATAGTTATATATAATGTTAACATCATTGGTTTTATGTTTCTGGGTTTTAAAATACCACAATTAATTATGATCATTTCTAATATAGCCATTGAACAGTGATCACATGATTAGTATTAATATAGAGCTATAAAAAATCCAATTTACTCAAAAAAATGAAGTGATGGACTCATCCAGTAGACATGCCATGTACTAAGCCCATTTTTCGGAGATTAGAAAGGAGGTCATGCCATTGGGCTTCGCTCATGACCATGCCCAAGAAGTTCTTGAACACTTTAAGATTGAGTGGAACCGACTACAGGAGAAGTGGAAGTTAATAGAGATTACCACCCGAGCATTGTTATCCAAGCCACCCCAAGAGTCTATCACCATTGTACACCATACCCTTAGGACTTATGCCAGTGTTGTAAGGGGTTATGTAACAAGAACTTACCACTCTGACTATGTACTATAATTTTTATAAATAATGTGAATTCATTTTATTATTGTTACTTTGAAAATAGTTTTTCATGAACAAATAGTAATTTAGTTAATATTCAACTAAGATATCTATTTTGATGAATTAATGGATTTTTTAATTAAATAATATTTTAATAAATAATATTATTATTAAATTAATTTTTATAAAATATAAATTATCATTTAATTTTATGAATGAAATTGTAATTTTTATAAATGTTTGAAAGCTGTTTTTGTCAAAACCCGTGAATTTTCGATAAATGCCTATTTTTAATTTAAAAGTAAAAATTCACATATTTTAAAACATATTTTGAAAAAATGAATAATTTTTTTGGAATCAGGACATCGAAATTATCCAACAGTTAATTTGTCATATTTTTTTGATAGAGTCAAATTTGTGGGTAAAAATTAAATACTATTTAAATATATAATGTGTTTTATGACATTATAATGTCCCAATAGTGGTGTAATAAAAAAATACTATAAACAATATTTTCGACCAATATATGTTTTACCATTAAAATAATTTGATTTCATATTTTTTTTGATTTATTTAACAAAGCATTAGTGGACCCTTCAAGGGTTATAAAATTATTTGTCTTTTTAAATTGTTTTCCTCAAGAGTTTGACTCACCTCCACATAAGCAACCTTATTATTTTAAGATGTTAGGCCATTGGCCTCATAAAATATATTTTTAAAATACCTTTTTATAAAATCCATGGGCAAAAACCATGGGCTGGTTTGTGGTTTTGATTAGTTTAAAGTGTCGTGACCCAAACCTAAATAATAACAAATTCCCTCTCCTTTACTATATAAACCCACCCAAGATCCCACTTCCTCTTCACTAAAACCCTTTTTAGTTCATCCAACCCATGCCTTATTATCTCTAGAATCCTCCAAATGTTCCCCATGCTCCGAAGAATCGTCTCTCAAGCCTCTACCAAGCTTTGGGGATTGCACTTCCATGTAAGGGATTGCTTCCTTTCACATTTTTGTCCAATTTTCTTTACATTGTGTTTCCCTTTTGTTTTCAATTAAAATTATTGTGTATAATTCTGCACCTCCCCCATACATCCTTATTTATGTTTGGTTGATGTATGTTCTATTTTCTCCCATTAATTCCTCCCATGTACACCCGTTAAAATGCCGAAATTCCGTGAGGGATTTCTCTCTCCTCTTTTACATCCAAGTAATTATTTTGTATTGTGCATCTAAATTCCATTACATTTGTTGGGACATATATATATATATATGACCCCCTTACTGTCCATTTTGTGTACATATTTTGAGACACCCATTTCCCTCTCATCAACCATTTTCATGTATCCTTATGTCACATAGTTATGCTGCTGAAATTGCACCACATTTTTCCAAGCCAAGATCATTGTATAGTGAATACCATTCCCATGTCTCTATCATGGGTATTAACATTTATGCACATATAAATATTGAATGGTACATTCATGTATTTAATCCAAATTCTTTAATAATTTAATAACTTATGATTTTGATTGATTCCATGTTGTATGATCCATGTGGAACACTTGTGCATGAAATGAAATGTTTAGGAAGGGTGCGCCCTGATGGTGCTTCAATGCATTAGGTAAAGCATGGTATCTTGATACATCATGTGTAATGGGTGTTGACTCATACTAATTCAAGTTCAATGAGGGTTTACTCGTGCTTCATGTAAAATGAGGGTTTACTAATGATCCATGTGCAATGAGCCTTGGCTAATGATAATTACATGTTAAGTGTTGTTTCCACATTTCCATGTTATGATTATCATGCTTTATCATGACTTTATGTTCATGTTTCTCTTGTGCTACATTTATATTACTATTTTCTAACATGTATTGTATTTTTCATGTTATTCCATGTTTATTCCCTTACTGGGCTTTATACCTCACCATTTTCTTATGCATATCCTGAGTTTATCCCATGTAATGCTATGTACGAGGGAATGTAGTGGTCATGGAAAGGATGTTTTCAATACAGATGTTGTAATTCATGTTTTAAGTTGTTATGTAATGATCTTAATCCCTAAAGACATTAGACCTCTTGAACTTATTTGTTGTATCAAGTGAAATTTATGCAATAAATCACGTTTTAGTGTGCAGTAAAGAGCAGGTTTGTCATAAATTATCTAGTATGTCTATATTGAGTCTGATATTTCATTTTATTTGTGACTCTAATGGTTATTTTTTCCTCAGAGTCAGTTAGATGGAATTTCATACCGAATTTGTATATAATGTTCGTGCTCAAGAAAATATCATCAGATTGATCTTCCCATGTTCAAACTCTACAAAATCATCTATTAACTCGATTTAAACTGACTAAATCAACACATTTCTCTTAACCCACTAAACAATGAAAACAATTAAATGATTTCATTCTCCAATTCTAGAAGTCCATGGAAAATGGTCGACTAAATTATTAAAAAAAAATTAGACTTAAGTCTCCTGAAATGTATTCAGTTAAAACGCAACACTTAATATATTTTCAATAATTTCTCAATTATGATACCACTATTCATAAATTTTCATAAATTAATATAATTATTCTTTTAAAAATGATAAACTCCCTAATGTATTTACTCTAGTGAAATTAATTGTTGCCATAAATATTTCTATTGGATCAGTGTCAGTTACTGAAATGATTTATTGGACTCAAGATCTTCTTTAATTCATCAGTCCCAACAATTTAACAACTCTAGTAAGCATATTATTGTAGTCTACACCTAATGTCTTAATGATACCATATATTTGTAAAATGCATCAGTGTGAGAAATCCATATGATGGATTGATGGTATATAATATCCAATACTTTGGAGTTGGATTCTTAATTTTAGATTCTCTATAACTGATAATGGATTCAATTGATCATTTAGTCAATTAAGAAGGCCATTCAATGGGTTATTCGATCAACACATTTGAAAATATTCTAACTTTAGTAAGATCAAACAACCATCCTACATGATTTTTGAAACTATGAAATGTTAAAAAATAATGGACATATTTTCTTTAACCGAAACTTGTGTCCAATCATCTAAACCCTGATATCTATGTCTATAACCATGTTTCCATTTTTTTAGTATATTTCTAATAAGCCTGATGCAATATTCTTGTCAGTCTGATGGGGTTAGTTCAAAAACTAAATCTCTAACTTTGCTCATATTCAAACTTATTTTAATTTTTTGGAAACAAATGGAACTAAGAAAAAACCTATTCACAAAATTTATTAAGTGTAAATGACATAAAATATTAAAAAAAATCCTCTATGTTTCTGTATTAGATATTGATTGGGATGTCATATTACACTCTATTATTCAAAAATAGTAGATGATTGAGTCCTTGAATTGTGACATACATTTTTTTAATTTATCAGGTGCTTCAAAAAATACCCTTCACTTAACTTATGAATGAAGATCACTTACAAAACATAATGATACAAATATACCATATAAATTCATTCTTAAAATATTATATATTTATTATATTAGAATTATCTCTATAATTTATATTCTTCTTTTCTCAATTAGTTATCAAAAGTATTTTTTTCAAAGGATATTTCTAAGCAATTCCCAGGATCTTAACGTGGGTGTTTCTTACTCCTTATTAATTTGATGTAAATAATATTCTTTCAAAAATAATTTGAACAACATAATATAATGTAATAATTATTATTAATTTAATATAATGTTACTATATTAATGGATAAGTCATTATTAAATTTTATTCATACACTAAGAAAAATAAAACAACATCGACCATGTGTACATGTGGAAAACAACCTCTATAAAGCACTGTGAATTTTTTTCATCACAACCATTCTTGGATGGTAAAAAGGATGGTTTTTTTGAATGAATATGGTGACTATTTATCAAATATAATTCAAAAATTTTTATTTTTCATGTACACATGGTCTGTTCAATTTTTTTGAGAAATGGAATCCGTCATCATGCGTATGTTTATACTACCACATCCATGAATGAAGATTTTGATTTCCCATCACTAACCTACATTGATGGTTTTAATATTTAATTTATTAAAATTTAATTATATTTATGGAAATTTTGAAATTATATAATTTTTATAGTATCATTTAATAAAAGCATGTCCTTACTCATTAAATCATAAGAATACACTCTTATTATGGGTAGTTTTACTAACTATGTGAACAATGTCATAATGTTATTATCATAGATGATTAAGGAATATTATATAATTTTAATATAATTTATTAATAATTAATATAAATTTTTTCAATGATTATGATTTTTTATAAATTATAATATATTTATTAATATATGACCATTTGGCAATTAAACACATTGAAACTAGTTTATGTTAGTTTAATTTTCCACAAACCATATTCATGTTTTTAACTTAATGAAATAGAACTTATGGAATATTGAAAATTTTACTATTCTACCTTGAGTAGTCTAGTAATGATGAAATTTTAGCAAATAAGATATAATTAACCCTCGCCACCATGTGACATATACGAAAATGAAAATATCACAAATCATAACATCTGATGATGAAAATAAAATATAACCAAGTAACATATTTTTGATATACAGTTATACATTGTGACATTATAAGTTAATATATTTTAATAATTAATTAAAATTAGGTATTAGAATAGTTATATTCAATGTATAAGATGATAGAGCTTGTATTTATTAGTCCGATTTAAGGTAGGGGCTCTTTTTCTCATAGTTAATTTCATAATACATATTTTATATTGTGCATTGGGATATATTTGATATTGTTTAATTACGTTCAATTAAAATGTTTTTCCGTATTCATATTATTCTTGTGCTTTGATGATCTATATTGTGTTCTATATTGAAATGGATTTTTAATCAATGAATACCAAGGACTTAAGGGGTTTTCATCAAAAAATTGCTTCTATGAGATATGAGACGTATTCACATCCTGTTTAATTTTTATGGTGTATATATATTGGGCATGGATTTATTTTCAAATAAATTTTCCTTAAAAAATATATTCATAAAAATATATTTACATTTATTTTTAAGGAATTTGATTCAATTTTTTCTAAACTAGTAATACATTTTAATAACTATAATATCATTTTATTATGTTTTAATACTTCTTATTGATCTTAATTCATATATACTTTGTTAATTATCGATAGATATTTATTTTATGGATATATCTATCCCCATATGGTAAAAGGTATTTTTAATTTAAATAATTTTTATTTATTAATTTCTTCATCCAAAAGCATATCATGGTTGATAAGAATATCAATCATCTTTTAAGATTATTCGTCAATTTTTTCATATATACTATTCCCTCTTATGTTATCTTTTATATTTGGAAACATATTTATATTTTATCTCATTTTACCATGTTATTTTCATTACTATCTTTTGAAATATATGTTTTTTACACTTTTATTGATGTTTTTTTTCAAGAGAGGTATTTTAAAATATAAAAAACACTTTCCATCCCTTGATAGTCAAATGGTATATGTCCCACTCCAAATTTAATATAGAACCCATTATATACTTTTCCTAGATCAATTATAGAAGATCCAATATAATTGAAAATGTTTTGAAAAAAATATAGTTTATTTTTTTGAAAAAGGATTCTGAATGTGACCCATAACTTTATATTTTACGAATATGGTAAATACATTTTCTAATAAATATTTTAGAGTTTTTATCATTATAGTATAGATATTGTTTATGAAAATTCATTTCTATGTCTTATAATTATTTTTGAAATGATTTTCACTCTTCATTATTTTAAAATAAAAATTAAATACTCCTATATTTTTTGAATGGAAATGTTTAAATTTTAGAAGGAATTATTTATTTTAAATGGGATTTTAAAGGATTGTGATTGAAGAACCGGTTTTTCAATTGTTTTTATGACTTATTAATGAATTATTATGAGAAAACGTTTCTCTTATAATATTGTTTTTCAAAAAAAAACCTTTTTTTTATTTTAAAGGATAATTTTTTGATTGTTTTATGAAGTTAGAATTATTTCATTTTAAAGGAATATTTATAAATAGTTTTCAAGATTTTGAAAAATGTTTATTTTAACTTATATTAAAAGTGATTTTAAAAAGAATCTAAAAAGGAATTTTTTTTACCAATTCTAATATCCTTAATGGTCATTATGTTATACTGTGAATATTTTTAAGCCACCATCAAACATATTTCTATGCATTTTTTATCAAAGGTTTTACAAATATTTTCCAGGAAACCAATCTGGTATTTATAAGTTAATTATTTTATTTATGATGAATAAATTTTGAAATATTTAATCGATGACATGTATACAGAAAATTATTGTTATGAATTTTGAGGCCAAATATTTCACTCATATTCATTATTTTTGGATTTATATCTCATGAGAAAGATGTTTTAATTTGGTTGTGATTCTTGGTCAAACATGTTTATGGGAATTTAGATGTTTTTCTTTGTCCATTATGTTATAGGAATTAGGTAGTTATTCCTACTATACTACATTATGGGAACCATTTAGTGATTTCTGATACCATATTCTATTAAAGTTAGGTAGTGATTCTTATTCCACTTGGATATGTTAATTAAGAAGTGATGCACAATCCTTTATGTTTTAGGAATGATGTAGTGATTCCAATTCTAGTATGTCTATGGGAATTAGGTAGTAATGCTAAATCTAGTATGAGAATATGGTAGTGGTGGATTCTATACTATGTAATGGGAAATGAGTAATGATTCCCCCTCCACAATTTTACAATTTCTACAAGTAATTTAGTGACATAGTTTATTTTTATTATTCATTTCTATGATATGGAATATTTTTAAATTAATAATTATTCTCAATGGTTCTTGTTTACTATCTTCTATTTATAAAATTTTATTCTATAGAAAATATTTTTTACTTTAATAATACATGTATTTCTCTCATTTATTCTCTACATCTCTTATTGTTCATCATTATTTTTAATTAGATATTTCTCCAATAATCATTTTTTATATAATTTTTATGATCTATCCCTTGATAATATATTAACTTGTTTTTTATATACTGAGCATTTAATCTCACCCAAATCTTATAGTTTAATTTTCTATGTTATGAAGATGACTATAAATTAGTTTGGGCCTAGAGAGATTATAATGTTACTTAGTTATGGTGAAACATTCATAAGTATCATAAAATTAAGTTATTATATAGGTGATCCTAAATGACACTAAACATTCCATTTTTAATTTATTTGTTATCTTGAAATGTAATGTTTAATTTATGATAATTTTTTAAAATAAATATAGGTTCATCTCACATTGAATCAAATGTATTGTTTTTAAAAAAAAAATTCATCAAAAATGAATGTGCGAGTCTTCGGTACTATAGTTGGTACCATAACAACATTTAATTACTTTTTAGGATTAATTCAATTATTATTTGGGGTTATGAAATGATAACATTATTTAAAAGCATAAGGATATATATAGCTATATGATAATAGCCTAAAATTTTGGAAATGATTTGTGTATATGGTTTTTCTAGAAATTATATCCCTATCTGGATACTAGCAAGGGCATGAGGGTGTGACAAAAATGTATCAAGGGTAATCATAATTAAATATTATGGTTGATTAATAACTCAATATTTACTATTGTCAGTGATGAGTGGGCCTAATATTACACCCTAGATTGAATCTCACATAGGATATTCTTTGGTCATTTTCAATGACATTATAAACCTTTATGAAGGATTTAAAAAAAAAATTGAGGATGTAATATATAACATGTAATTTTATAGTACCGAATAAAAAAATTAACCTAGAAAACCAAGGATAAATTTTAATAGTTATAGGATTATCCCTATATATAAAAGTTGGATTGAAATAATCATAGGTTGAAATGAATGTTTTATTGGTGAATATATCTTCAGACATGGTTTTCATATTAATATGATCATTTACTTTGATTTTATTAGATATTGTCAAGACTATTTTGGTTTTAGTATTTGGTTGGAAGGAATATTATGAAAATTAATTTTTAGAAATTATGCCCCTATAAGCACTTATTACTAATTAATTAATCTTATTTTTTTATTAATTATTGAGGTAAAGGAAAAATATCAATACATTCCTATTATATGAGAAATTATGAGTAAACTGGTATCCAGTATTGTGTGTTCGATATCTCTTTAAAAGATATATAGTGATATTATTATCGATTCAAAATCTTATTACTTTAGTTAATGATAATTAAATCTTTTAGGGTTCAATTTATATAATATGGGCAAGGGATATTGTAATTTTTTTATTTATAACTTTTATTTAAATTAAAACATCACCAAAAACCTATTTCACATCAAACACCAATCTTAAATGAACAAAATTTTTGTTAAATATTTTTAATAAAATATAATAATATTAAAATTATTTTAAATTTAAATAGTTTAATCAATAATAAATTAATAAAATTTTGGATTAAGGACACACAATGTTTTAAAAGGATTTTCTCAATAAAGGAAGTTTTCTTTTATATATTTTATTATCATTTAATACGTAAATTTTTAAATTTTAGAATTTCATTTAAAAAAATTAAATTAAATTATTATTTATCCATTGAATATTGTATTATGATTTTTTTCTAAAATAACTTTTACTTATGTGAATATTTATAATTTTGTTTAGTCAAAAAATGTAAATATTAAGACATTATGATTATATAATAAAGACTAAGAAATTTATTAAAAATATTAATTAATAAAATATGAATTTAAGGGGTAAATATTTTCATTTTAAATATAATTGGGAATTTATATAAACTATGTTTATTTTTTTGGAACATTAGTAACAATTTAATCCAATTTAAATACAATTCTAGATCTTTAATTTTCCTTAAATGGTTTTTTGGTAAAATTATGTTTTTTATTTCTTAGAAATATTTATTTTTATTTAATTTAAAATAAAAAAATTATTTCATTTAAATTAATAACATTGAAAATTTTAACCTACAAATAAATTTAATCGTAAAGAAATAGTTTTTCAAAAAACTATATTACATGTCAGGTAGGGTGATTATGAGATTAAATTTTCTAAACATTATGTATTCTATTTGATAATATATATTTTATATTTTATATCATCATTTTCAAATTATTTAATTGTAGAAACATTAATTTTTTTCATTAATATTAATTAATGGGGTTAAAAATATTATTTACCACGGTAATAATTACAAAGGTAAAAAGGATTTTACTTAGTGTAAATGATATAAAATTTAGAAACATTCCTCATGTTATGTAAATGAGATATGGATTTTAAAAACCTGATTCTGTATTTTAGTTTACACTTTATCATCCTTTGATCCTTGAATTTTGACATACCATTATTGAAATGTAATGCATGGTTACCAAATTATAAATCTCTTCAGTTTTGAAAGGGGATAAATTCCACCACTTCTTGTTAAATATATTCCTTATAAATTCTTCCAAAAACTATTCTTTTTTTACTCCTAGATGAATATATAAATATCATAATTCACTGGTATCAACTAGTTTTCCCAAGGCCTCTATTTCTAAGTATATTTACTTGAGAAATACCAAGTTATCAATGATAGTATTTCATACCCCATTTCCTTTTTTCTTAATCAACATCTATAAAAACATTTATATACCCCCTAATATAAAGAAATTAGTTCTATTAATATATTATTAGATTATTATATTTATGGATCTAACAAAATATAATCATTTCCATCCATTAATAAAAGTAAAATAAAATCAATTGTATGTCATATAGACTACCACCACTACAAAGACATGTGATTATTTTTAATCACCATATTTTATAGAAGTTAAAACATTCATATTAGATGAATGAATATGCTTAATATCTAATAATTATAATTTTTAAATTATTTATTGTCATATACCTTCATTTTATCCCTTTTTTGAGATATTGAATTGTTAATTGTATGTACGTGTGAACTGCCTCTTCTACGAATAATGAATTTCATTTATTATCACCACAATAAATGTATAGTTTTATTAATATATTTAATGAAGTTAAATGATGTTTATAACCAGAATAATATTCAATAAATGTTATATTAACATTATATAGAAATATGTCCATACTCGTTAAATCATTATAACACACTCTCATATAGGTTTTTTGTATGACCCACGTGAATGAAGTTATAATATTTATGTTATTAAGTATTGTGGAATGTTTTTAATGGTAATATAATTTTATAAATATTTTTTTTTATTTTTAATCAATTATGGTAATGAATTTTTAATATTTAATAATTTTATTAATATACCATATTTAGATCATTAAATAATTAGAAACAAGTTGATCATAATTTCATTTTTCGTGAACTATATTAATGTATTTGAGTAAATGAAATTGGATTTAATAAATAATTTAAATAAAAATAATATTCAATTATATATAATATATTAAAAATGATATTTAACAAATATGTGATAATCGATCCCATCACCATGAAACATGTACATAACAAACAACTGAAAAATAATAATATGCATTAATGAAAATAAACTCTAAAATAGTAACATATTTATTAGATATTGTTATAATTTTTTATGAAAGATAATATTTTTTAAAAGGTTATTATATTAATGATTAATATATTTATTTTCATTTAATAGGAGGTTTGATCATGCATGACTAAGTAGGATTTAATGTTCCTGATTCTTTGTCCGATGTAAAATCTCTTGAGACATATTTTATATTGTGCACTATGATATATTTGAGATATTTTGATTAATTACTATTGAATTTATTTTCATATATTCCTGAAATTCATGGATTCTTATAATCCATGAAATGTTATTTTTATAAAATGATTTGGTTCAATAGATACTATTGCTGTAAAGGTATTTACATCAAATTTTGTATTTATTGAGATATGAGGCACATTAAACAATTTTTTTCTACTGTATATATATTTTAAATTTAATAATTTTATAATAATTTTTCATGGAATATAATGGATTGAAAAATCCTACTTGATAACTCTTTTTAAGGGGTCTCAATTCAAGTGTCACTAAAACCGTAATGTTTTTTGATAAAGCAAGTATCATTTATTTGAGTTATAATGGATCTTCTGGAACATAATCTTTCTTTTTTTTTCTTCCACCCTAAAATTTTATTTTATGGTATTAATTCATCCAATATGTTGAGAATAGGTTTTAATTATAATATTTTACCTTGATGATTTTTTCTACATAAAATATATCATTATTGAGAATAATTCCCATCCTCATTAATGATTATTTCCACTCAAGGTGGATATTTACCTTTGCACCAAATTTCCTCATTTATATTTGGACACCTAATTTTGTGTTTTCTCATGTGAATTTAATAATTTTAATATCCTATTTAAAAATGTATTTTACTATAATTTTAATATGTAGGATTTTTGGAAAAGGAATTTCAAAATATTAAGAATGTTCTCAATACTTTGAAAATAAAATGTTTTATCTCCAACACCAAATTTATTCTAAAATCTTTTATTTAATTTTAAATGCTTAATTATTGAATGTTTTTTTAATAATTAATTTTTTATAGTTTTTACATAACATTTTTTAAAAGTATTTTTTATTGTGACCCATAGCTTTTTCTTTTAAAATTATATCAGTTTTTTTTTCAAAAAATAGTTTTTAAAATTTATTTTTGAATGAATATACTTCATTATAAAACTAAATTTTCATATTTTAAAATGTTTTGAAAAATGATTTCAATGATTTATTCATTTTTTAAGAAAACTAAATACAATTATATTTTATGAAATTAAAATTTGTATTTTTATAAGGAATTATTTATTTTAAAAAATTGTTTAATGTATCGGGATTTAAGAAAAAAAATCATGAGATATTGTGAATACACAAATATTTTTTAGAATAAATATTTATCTTATATATATATTTCTATGAAACACCATTTTGTTTTTTAAGTTTAATTTTTAAAAATATTTTATGAATCCATTTGTGTTTCATTTTAATGAAAAAATTTTAATGAGTTCTTAATCCCTTCAAAAGGTTTTATTTCATATTATTTTTAACATGATTTATCAAGTGATCGTAAAATGAATTTTTTATCCCTAAAAACATCATTATTTCTCTTTATGTTACCCTGGATATAATTATTAATCCCCTATACTACATGTTTCTTTGAATGACATGTGGAATGTTCTCAGAATAATTTTTGACACCCATCAATTTTCCATTAGTTAATTAAGTGATTTATGATGTAATAATGTTTTCATGTTTCAATAGAATAAAAATATATGTATGGTTATTTTTATGATGGTTAGGGTTTTTTTATTCTGCATAAAATTGTGTTAGGATGTATATCTCATGAGATAACTATGAGAATCAGTTATTGATGCATAGTTCAATATGTTTATGAGAATTAGGAAATAATTTATATTCTACTTTGTTATATGAATCAAGTAGCGATGCATTCTCTACTATTTTATTTAAATAATGTAGTGATGCACAGTACACAATGGTATAAGAATCAGGAAGTGATGCTTTTTCTACCATGTTATGTGAATCAATATGTGATGAATGATCCACTATGTTATGGTAATTATGTAGTGATTCATCATCCACTATGTTTCTATGAATCATAATATGGTGCCTAATCTAGTATGATATGGGATATAGGTAGTTTTCCCACACTATTATTTTATGATTTCTCATCCTATGTTTTTTCCATAGATTACTGATATTCTTTTTTTCCATTATATTTCATATATTTATAGAAAATATTGTTATCCATGGATAATTTTTACTACCTTATGTTTCCAAACCCTTATTCCATGGTATCTATTTTCTCCATTGATATTACCTATATTTCTATCATGCTTTGTTAATGTATCTAATTATTTCATTATATTTTTAATAATATATTTCTCCCTTGCTCATATCTTATCTCAAGCATGTGATCCAAAAACTAAGGGTATATTGATGTGTTTTTTCCTTACTTATTTTTTGAGATCTCCCTTTCTTTTATTTCCATTCCCCATGTAATTTAGAATATTATAACTTAGTAGAAGTATACTAGTGATTCTAGTGAGGCTCAAATAGAGATAAATATCCATAGTTATTGTGAAATATGTATCTTATGTTGATGATACACAAAGAAAATACACCTTCTATTATTGAGATTGAGTGTTTATTATGAGATTTAATGATTAACATATAGTAATTTTGTAAAATAAAGATAGGTTCATCTCACTGTTTATTAAATCCAATATTTAAAGGAATTTTTTGGAGAAATAGAACTAGGATTGTGAATATAGGTCTCTATAATGTCCCTTTATAGAAAAATACCTAATCTATAATGGTGGGTTGTAAGGTAAACTGGATTAGTCTTGAGATGACCTACTACAATTTAGATCTTCAGTAAACCCAAAATTAAACAAATTACCTGAAAAAGGGAAAAAATGGAATAAAGAACATAAATAATAAATGGTAAATTGATTTTGTAAAAGTGACATTGTGGGTGTCATATTTAAAGATTCATGTAGAACTTCAAAAACTTTAGGTCGTATTAGATACACATCCTAAACAAAATTATGGTTTTGGAAAGTCATGTTGGCATAAATTTGATATATCTCACAGTCTAAAATATTTACTATGGTAAGCAGAATTCAAATAAACCGATTCATCATAAAAGGCGAAATGGTTTTTTCAAAGTCAAGAATTTTAACTCTCTGGTAACTCATGTCCACTCAATGTGATTTATAGTTAGAAACTCTACTATCAATGTAAGTATTCTTACAAAAAATACACTCATGTTGGATGGGTTTCACCCTATCACATTCATCCATAAGGTTCAAATTTTTTTAGTGAACATTGATTTTATATTATATTCGAAGGATTTTAACCATTTATCAAATCAAAACATTTAGTAGCCTCTCAATAAGTAATAGGATCATCTTTTATGATTGTTACAGAATCATAATTTTTCATCAGAAATACACACACACACACATATATATATATATCAGGTCTTGAAGAATCCCTCCTAACCATCATGGTTCTTATGAAACTTGTAATGGTTCCTTGTCCACAACTCTTTATGAATCTTGATCAAATTACATATCAATAAGACTTATTATTTACTGCTCTTTAAATTATCTAAATACAACATTATACCCATTGAAACCATGAAATATGTGTTTATTTTTTTAGAAAATAAGTATTTTTGGCTATAATAATTTTTCTACTTAGATGAATTATATAAATAATATAGAATTATTTAGTTAGGATAACTAAATACTAGTAAAATAAAAACTATGCTGTTTCCCATACAATTAATTTTATAGTGTATTTTCTAATGCATTATGCAGAGCATGGTTCCTAAAAAAATAAGTCTATTGAGTATACCGCAAAATAGAATAAAATTTTTATATTGACTCATATTTAATTAAATCATGTCTTATATGGAATTATTATTCTACTTAGACACACCATTGCACTATGTAATTCTATGATGGGTGATTTGTGGAATAATTCCACAATCCTTATATGATAAGTGAATTCCTAGATCAAATATTCCCCAAACAGATACAATCTACAAATATTAATTCCTTTTCTTAATTTATTTTGTGATTAATTCTAAAACTCAATAAATATTTCCAAAGATTCATACTTGTGTCTCATTGGAAACACATTAACATACTGACTAAAGTCATTATTAAATTATTAAAGTATCTAAATACCCAACTTGGTTGAGTATAAATCACTATATATAGGATCCTTGTGACAAATATCAAAATCCCCCATTATACTAAGAGGTTAATTGGTCATCCAAACTATAAAAATATATTCATATATATGAATTGATTCGTAATCAAAGGGTTCCAATAATCCATATCTATGGAGTCTTCGGATGTATTTCTCATTTATATATCCCGAGAGATAATTCCAAAAGTTTGTGGGATTAGATTCAACAGTTAAATTATTATTCTAAATGTTATATTCATATATATGATTATCCATTTATAGAATATATAAACCACATACCATATTTTCACCTCCAGAATTTTTATTATTATTGTATTTATAACATATATTTTTCATAATAATAAATAAAAAACCCATATTTTCATAACAAGATATAGAAATCAAAATTATTTTTATGCTAGAAACATAATATTAGTTCTCAAATTCTATAATAAATACTTTGGGTAAACTTTTATCATAAGTTTTGAATTATAATGATTTTTTTTTCTTATTTTGGAAATAAATATCTACTTTACCAATTTTCAATTCCCTATTATAATTTAGTATGTGTTTATTGGAATAAAAGCTTAATGTACACCTTGTATCAAATAACCTTGATTTAGAGTCAATGAAATTTATTTCTATGAAAATGAAATAGAGATACATAAAAGGACTCTCCATGAAAACATTTATCAACATTAGTTAACAATCTATAATTTAATTATAGTTCATACCAATAAGATATCTCAAATTGATTAAAATGACTTATACCATAATCTATAACAAATATAGATATAGGTGAAGATCATGTTATATTATTTTCATTAATTAATTTTAGTTAAAGTAATCGCACTAAAAATGATAACACGATACATAATAACCATTTAGTGAGCCACAATATGTATTTTATTGTGTAATTATTCATTTGCAATTTTCATGTCACTAATTGTTTAATTAGGCACGAAATGATGACAATCAAAAAATATATGCTTATTTTATAGTTTAGTATATAACAGTTTATCCAAATCTATCATATGGATCCACTCAAATTTATTTCCATGGTATCTTAACTGTTATGATTTTCTAGCTATGTGAAACCCAAAGAAAACATCAATAACATGGGCCTAAATTTTAGGGAATCGATAATGGCCAAAACCTCTCCTGTCCAATACTTTTCTAAAATCTGGTGTTTGAGGTGTTCTGGGAAGCCAAGGTGACTTATTCCCGACAATTTTCCAAATTTCTAGTTCATGAATAGTGTTTCATGAACATTAGGATATTTTTAACAACATGCTACTTACTTTTACATATTTCTAGTTCATGAGCAGTGTTTCCAGAATAGTAGGCTATTTCCAGCACCGAGCTTTTTTCCATTGAAAATTTATAGTTCATGAACAGTGTTTCTAAGACGGTAGGCTATTTCCAATAGCAGGCTATTCCCTTTTCCAAATTTCTAGTTCATGAACAGTGTTTCCAGAGTAGTAGGCTATTTCTGTTTTCAAACTTCTAGTTCATGAAAAGTATTTCTAGAATAGTAAGTTATTTCCAATAGTAGGCTTTTTTCCTTATCCAAATTTCTAGTTGTTGAATAGTGTTTGTAGAACAGTAGGCTATTTCTAATAGCAGGCTATTCCCTTTTCCAAATTTTGAGTTCATGAACTGTGTTTCAAGACCAGTGTGGTTCTACAGGGTTTTCAGACTAGTGATGTTTCATGAACGGTGAGTCTTCCAACACTTTTTCAAATTTTATGTTTGGTTTACAATGTTTCCAACTTCTTACAGTTTCTCCCCGTTGACGTTTCCTTTGACGTAAAATGCATTTAAAGACTCTTTTTAAGGACTCTAAGGCATATATAAAGGCCATAACTCCTTTTTTAATTTTTTTAATGGTGGGGAATCCTTTGCATTGTCAAACTACAGGGTTTAATATGATCCTCTAATTAATGGAAAAGGTAATCATATCTTAAATCGATGCTTCATTAAATCATATTAAGGGAAGAGATATTCTTTTTCCGGGGTTCTTTCTTCTTTCTCCTTAATGCAAGATTCTCAAGCCCTTCCTCTGTTCCCAAGAAGCCTTCGTATTATTATGCACTCCTCAGATGATCCCCTCCTTGGGGATTCACTGGTCCTATTGCACCCACTATTTTGGGGATAACGAAATGTATCCATCATGTTCTAATATAAGTTCTTGACATGAGGAAGAAACAACAGTCTCTAACCATCAAGTTAATAAATTATACCTTTGTCTCTCTTTTAAGTGGATCATGCTGGGTGGTTATGACAATGATTCCATGAGACATAGTTGAGACCCAACCTATAACAAAGACAATAAACAACTACTAAAGGGAAGGGGATGTAGAAGAGATGATATTGTTATTATTATTTTCTACATTGTGAATTTTAATCGCTTAATCCTACATAAAATATTGTTCATTAATGGTCCTGGTTTGCACACTGGTAATGCTATATTTTCGTAACATGTTTGTGATTAAAAAGGTGAAACATGAAAAAGGTTAATCACATATACCACGATATTTAAATTTATTCTTGCTGAATGTTACCCATGTGTGATCACCCCAGTTAAACAAACAAAAAAGAGGAACATGGTGACCAATATTGGTCGAATATGTAAACTGTTGGGTCTTTTTTAATGATATGCATGAGGAATCTGTTTGGTTCCCCATACGGGTTGCGTGGTAATGTTGTTGAGATCAGGGGATGGAACCTGTTGTGGAATATAACCTACTGTTGAGAGGTTTATTGATTTTAGATTTGATTATCTTATAGGTAGGTGACATTCCTTTGGTTGTGTTGTGGCCCAAACTGACAGGGACGTGCTTTGACGCATCTCCCTTTGATTTTTTTTAAAATAAAAACCTCAAGTAAACTGTTAAATCCCTACTTTTCTGTATCTATTTTGTTTTTGTTTCTACTAATGATAGTTTCTATTAGCTTCCCAGTAGTGAAGGAATACTTGAACTGTAAATTTTCAAACACGATAACTTGAATGGGGAGTTTTGAGACTGTTTTTTTATACATGTCATAGGGGTAGTAGTGCTGTGGCACATGGTTAGATCATTGTTTTAAAATCCATAGGATGGGAAGCATGATTGTTAAGTATTAATCATGTATTTTTCATTATGTTTAGAGTCTACCCAACCCCTATTGAGCACTTATTGTTAAACACCCCAATATCATGGGGTGTGGTGTTTTCCCTAGTCGTTAGCTCCTTTCTGCATCTCTCCCAGAGGATGTGATGGCCTAAGGAGGATACTTTATCCCAAGACTCTTCGGGCATGGTGTTCCATTTTATCCCAAAACCTTCGATTACTTTTCTATTATGGATATGAGGCCTATGTGTTTTTAGACAGAATGTTCCCGAGTGTGTTCGAGATGAGGCCAAAGTGTCTTTGGAAAAAAGGTTTGGTTGTAGTTTCCTAGGTGTATTTGTGATAAGGCTCATGTGTCTTTGGGTGAGATGTGTGACTATGGTGGAGCCCCAGTGTGTGCGGGTAGAACTGTGTGAGATGTGGATGTGATAGGGACCCGGTGACTAAGGGCAGGTAGTGTGGTTGTATAGCAGGTGTTTGCGGGTATGATATGTGGATGGTTGTGGCCCATGTGTGTGTGGGCATGATGTGGAAGTGGAACTTGCAGGGGGTTTTGAGTCATCAGATTTCTAGATGAGCAATGGGATGGTGATGTGGGGTACACTATAATGATGTGAAATACTACTATATACATGGCTTGTGATATTTGGGGAGTGTTCCTTGTGAGGTTGGGTGGTTAGTTTCCTATCTCGGTGTCTGGTTACTTCTATTTTTCATGGGGAATTAGAATGCCTCCCCACTTATGCACATGAGCTTTTGGTTCGCTACTGAGTATACTTTTATGCTCACACTAAGTTTAATTTTTGGTTTCCAAGAGGGATTTGAGGACCGTACATGACCATATTAGTCTGGACGTTGGGAGTTGATGTATCTCAGTGCTCATTTTTCTTGAAAGTGATCATTTTTCCTTTTCCTTTTTGGTATTTCAATTTAGATGTTCTTGTACTTTTGTTTCAGTTTTTTTTAAAACATTCATGTGGGTATAGATTTGGGTTTATTTTTATACATATTGTACCTTGGGGTTTGGTGGTTGGCTTCTCTTATCTCCCAATAGTATTGAAATAAAACAAGGGTAATTCCCCATATATTGTAAAGATATATACCCTTGGTGCATGTTTCCACTTTAGAGCCTACTAGAGGTGGGACTTGGGGGACATTATCTCGTACTCATCTTAAAGAAGGAAGGGCGAGACACTTTTACACTCCATACCTCATCTTGCCAGTGGCAGGTCATGACAGAATGGTGTTATAGGTGATGGTTGAGAGATAGGATGGAGTCTAGAGTTTGGAATATTGAGTATTCAATGAGATGTTAGGGAAACAGTTCTAGGCATCTTGTTGCGTGACATAGGCCGGAGAATATCTTCTAGAACATGGGATTTTAATCCCCCCCAAGATCCGATGCAAGGACTATGAGCCTACCGAATGACCATGTGAGCCTACATTGATTGCAGGGTTGAGACGCATGGAAAGGTACATTCATCAAAATGAATTTGGGTGTCTTGGGGAGAAAATATTATATAAAATTCAATGCTACTCAGGTGTCGGAATTCCTTGTTTACCATGTAGTTATAGCACTCAGGCGTCGTTCATGTGTGGCACGGGTAGTTGATTCTTTTCATGTTATTGAAACTTAGCCAACGAGGGCTGACCAAGAGGAGGAGGATGAGAGTTGGCAGAATAATTTGCGTTCCTTCCACTGATAGACCCACCTAAAATACAAGGTAATTGTATCCGATACAGAAACACAACTTTGGATCAAGGATCTGGGGATTACCTTCACTCTAATTTGTGCTCCGAGGGAGTAATGGGCCCAATTGGTGGTCAACCATATAAGAGGAGCTACACGTTAGTGGCAGACACTCTACCACATGGAAAAGAAGAAGACAGAGGTTCTGTGGGCCATTTTCAAGTATGATTTTTGAGAGTAATTCATTTATTCTATTAAAAAAATGATAATAGGCAATATTTTCTCTCCCTTCAGCAAGAAAGTATTTTGGAATGAGAATTGGGTATCAAGTTCAAGGATATCTTGCATTTTTTTCAATACATTTTTCCAGATGAGGAGTCTTGGAAGAGATATTTAGAGGAGTCTCTCTGATCAACTCTTCAGTTTTTTGTTACTCCCTTTACCCTAACGAAGTACTTGGTAGTGCAGAGGAAGGCTAAGGTGGTGAAAAAGGATGCACTCGCGAGGAGGCGTGCTGCAAGTGGGGATCCAGTTGGGTTCATAAAAGGGAAGGGAAGTATATAAAAGATATATAATTATAGGGCCTTCCAGGTTTTGACCAGCAGGGAGTAGGCCTCATCAGTTTCAGTTCTATTGCTCGGGTCATCGCCCTTTTCCTATGGGACCAAGACCGAGTTTCTTTTCCTATAGAGTTTTCGAGCACATTCAGAGCTGGTGCCCAGATCAAGATCAGTATTGTGGGTTAGGGTAAGTTCATCGCCCACCTCAGCAGCAAAAATTTCCAGATATTCTTTTTCATAAGCAGAACCCTACTCCTGCGAGGGAAGAATTATTGGGGAATGAAGACCTCAGGGTTCCCCTTAGATACCTCTACTAGGGCATGTTCGAGGAGGTGGTAGATAAAAGAGGGGTAGAGGATCTGGGCGTAGATAGTTGCACGCATCAGAGTTAGTAGTTCCAGAGGGGTTGGAGGTTATTCTAGGTATGATCTGTTTATTTAACACTCTTTTTTCTCTTTTTTTTTATTTGTGTGGTACTGCACTCATTTATTGCACCTAAACTTTCCATATCTAGATCTGGATGCAGAAATACTTATCATACCCCTAATTTTGAGTACACCTATTGGAGATTAGACCATTTTGATTTATGTTTTCTATGGATGTAGACTGATATTAGGTCCACATTAGTCAAGTGGCGATCTTCTCCTGTTGCTGATTCAGGCGTACGATGTCATTATTTGAATTGACTAGTTGTTCTCTATGTGTGCTATTATTGACTTCTTTCGAAGAAGTGTCATTTTTTCCAAAGAGGAAGGTCAGTGTTTGGATTTTTTCAGTGGGTAGAGTTTCCAAATGGGAATTCGGTGTGTGGAGCCTCTTCTTTACATGATGGATAGACTATTAGAGGAGCCAGAAGATACAGAGACGGTGGGAGTTACGGGGGTTGTCAGATAGTTATTGGATGTCTTTCTCAGGGGGGTTGTGACTCTACCCCATTGACGTGATGTTGAGTTCAGGATAGACTTACAACATGGTGCCTGTCTAGTTTTGAAGTATCCCTATTTGATGGTGCCTTATATGTTGCGAAAGATGTAGATTCATATTAAAGACCTAATAAATAAGGCTTTTGTCTGACCTAGAGTGTCGTCGTGGGGTGCTCTGGTTTTGATTATGAAGAAGGCAGATGGTGGTCTCAAGCTGTGAATAGACTACCATAGGTTGAATCATGTAACAATTAAGAACATTTACCATCTCCCAAGGGCAAAAAATCTCTTCAACCAATTGGATTGAGTAGGATGGTCTTATAAGATCGATTTTCAGTCATGATATCATCATTTCAGGGTGAAGTAGTGTGACATCATGAAGACGGATTTTAGGTACAGGTATGGGAACTTTGGGTTCGAAGCTATTCTGTTTGGTATAAAGAATGCACCATCCATGTTCATGGGCCTCATGAAATCTATTTTCTACATGTTTTTGGACATGTTTGTCATTATTTTTATAGACAACATTCTGATCTACTCTATGCCATAAAAGGAGAATGTTTAACATCTTAGAACAGTCCTGTAGGTCCTTCAACACCACTAGTTCCATGAGAAGTTTTCTAAGTCCATGTTCTTAACACGAGAAGTAAAATTTATCAGACACGTGGTGTCTCTAAAAGGGGTAGTATTGGAATCGTCCAAGGTGGAGGAAATTGTTTCTTGGGTAACACCCAAGAATGTGGCGGAAGATCGTAGTTTCATGTTCTTGGAAGGCTATTCTCAGAGGTTTTTTATCGAATTCTCTCGAGTTGCAACTCCGTTGATGGATTTGACATGTAAGGACTATGTTTTTGTGTGAAGTGTGTAGTTTCATGTAGCTTTCATGTATCTAAAATAGAAATGAGTCATTCCTCTAGTTCTCAGGTTTCTTGAGGAATGAGTTTTATTTATGGTGTTTTTTGATGCTACTATTCTTTGTTTGGGATGTGCGTTGATGTAGCAGTGGGGAGTGATCTCTTATGGGTCTAGGCAGTTACATACTCACGATCGTAAATAATCCACCCATGATCTAGAGCCTAAATTTGTAGCATTCACATTGAAGGTGTGGTGGCATTACCTCATTGGAGAGAACATTTTGGTCTTCCCCAATCCCAGTAGTTTATGGTATATCTTTTTCCCAGTAGGATCTAAATTTGTGGCAACAGAGATGGGTGGATTTTCTACATGAATATGACTTATAGGTATCTTACAATAATTTTAAGGGGAATTTTGTGACTGATTCCCTGAGCAAAAAATTGCATAAGGAAGTAGTTTGAGAGTCTACAAATTCTCGGAGAGAAATGGTAGAATTCGCTGCCTTGAAGCTAGATGCGAGGGAGAATGGTGGTAGAGGTTGTTTGTTTCAGATGGCAGTGCAGTCATCTATGATGAAAAATATGGAGGAGTCCTAGTGGGGAAACATAGAGGATGAAGTGACACATGATTGTGTTGACTAGGGAAATGATTTTGAAGGGTTTTTGGAGGATGGTCAGAATTTGATGCTTTTCTGTGGAAGTTTGTTTGTTCCTGAGGTGATGCCTGGGGAATTTCTTCAGGATTTCTATAAATTTACACTATAACTACACCCTAAAATTTTCAATATGTAACAAAGACATATGGGATGGTTTTGGTGGCCTGGGGAGAAGCAGGCGATGGAGGAGTTTATGGAAAAGTGCCTCGTGTGTCAGTAGGTAAAGGGTGAACACTGTGTTCCTAGAGGTTTCTTGCATCCTTTAGTTGTCCTGAAGTGGAAGTAGGATGAAATATAAATGGATTTCGCAACAAGGAAACCCATGACACATAGGAGGCTACGATCCTATATGGGTAGTGGTGGATCGACGGACAAAATTGATACACTTCTTAGCGATCAACGAGTCGATCTCGGTGAGTGCCTTAACATAGAGGTACGTAGATGAGGTGGTGTCGTTTCATGGAGTTCTAAGGTCCATTGTCTCAAACTGGGATACACAGTTTACCTCAAAAGTCTGGGTGGAATTGCAATATTCTTTTGGCATCCAGTAATGCCTTTGCACTACCTTCCACCCCCTGACAAATGGGAAGATAGATCGGACTATCAAGATGTTGGAGTTCATGGTACATACATGTGTTCTAGATTTTGGGGGATCATGGGTAAAACACTTACCTATAGTTGAGTTTTCCTACAAAAATAGCTTCCAATCTACCATTGGCATGACAACATTCTAGGATTTTTACGAAAGGTCGTGTCATTCACCCATGTGCTGGATAGAGGTTGGTGAGGTAAAAGCTTTTGGGTTGGAATTGGAGCAGAGCACCAGAGAGAAAGTTCATCTTTTTGGTGAGAGGATGAATACATATCAGGACCTACATAATTCATATGCTAATCATTAGAGGAGACCGTTAGAGTTTTATGTCAAAGACCACGTGTTCTTAAAGGCTTCCCCTCATCGTGGGCAGGGAAGGATCGATCGCGGGAGTAAGCTTTATCTCCCATTTGTTGGTCCTTTCAAGGTATTGGCTCATGTTGGGGTTATGAAGTATCATATAGCACTTCCATCATAGATGAGATAGAGACATGATGTTTTCCATTTATCACAACTCCGTAATTATCTTCTTGATGACTCACACATCAACAATTGGAGCGAGATTGATGTTGATGAAGATACTACCTTCGAGGAGTCGCTGACAGAGATCCCAGAACATAAGAATAAAGTGTTGCGTGGGAGTTATATTCCCTTGATTTTTTTCTTGTGGAGATATGGTGGCATTGAGGAGAGTACATGGGTGAGGGAGTCCCAGATGTGTGTCCAGTACCCAAAGGTTTTTTAAGTTATTGTGTGGAGTTTTTCTTTGATGCTTTCACATTCTTGTACCTTTGTTGTGATGTTAGGATTGAATTGCTTCGATAAGGAATGATTGTTCCCTTATTATTTGGATGTTTGTGATGTGTCTGAATGTGTGGTTAAGGGAGGAACTGGATCCTAATCAGGATACATTAATGTGGATGCGATTAAACCCGTGCGGGCGAGTTAGTGCCGCTTAAAGCAAATAATATCCTGACATGTAGGAAGGTACTCACTAACCCATTTTTTTGGGAAAGATTGATCTTTGGGGTTGGTGTTGATGTTTAAATGTGATAAATCTTGGAGGGAGTGTTCTCAGATGTCATGGTTTTCTTCTAGATTTTGAAAAACTCAGTATGGTTTTCCCCTGAGAGGCGTCTTATGGGGTGGTTGTTCAGACCCTCTTTTCTTCTAGTTTGGTTTTTAATTCTCAGGGACAAGAATGTTTTGAGAGGTATCTAATGTAGTGTCATGGGCCTCTCTGGTCCAATTATTTGTTGAAATCTAGGGCTTGAGGTGTTCTGGGAGGTTAAGGTGACTTATTCCCGACTCTTTTCCAAATTTCTAATTCATGAACATTGTTTCCAGAATAGTAGGTTATTTCCAATAGCACACTATTTCCATTCCCAAATTTCTGGCTCATGAACAGTGTTTCCATTAATGTAGTCTAATTATAATAGAAATATTTTACCTTTGCAAAAGTTATAGTTCATGAATAGTTTTTCCAGAATATTTTTCTATTTCCAACAATATGCTATTCTCTTTGCCAAATTTCCATTTCATGAATAGTGATTCCAAACCGGTTGGGTATTTTCATTAGCTAGCAATTTCCTTTTCCAAATTTCTAGTTAATGAACAGTGTTTCCAGAATAGTATTCTATTTCCAATAATTGTCTTTTTTCCCTTTCCAAATTACTAGTTCATGAATAGTGTTTCCAGGATAGTAGGCTATTTCCGACAGCAGGATATTCCCCCTTTCAAATTTCTAGTTATAGAATAGTGCTTCCAGACTAGTGAGAATCTGTAGTGTTTCTAGACCAATGGTTTCCAGAATGGTGAGTCATCCAACAATTTTTCAAATTTCATGTTTGGTTAACAATTTTTCATGCTTCATCTAGTTTCACCCCTTTGATGTTTCTTTTAAAGTAAAATGCATTTAAATCATCATTTTAAAAACTCTAAAGACGATTAAAATTCCATAACTCATGTTATAATATTCTATAATGGTGGGTAAACCTTTACTTAGTCAAACTGTGGGTTTTAATGCCAACCTTTTATTAATAGAAAAATTTAGTATATCTTAAATTGCTGCTCCATTAAATCTTATTAAGAGACAAGATATCCTTTTGCCATTGTTTTTCCCTTCATGTTACCTGGTGCGAGATTCTCAAACAATTCCTTTGTTCCCAATAATTCATGGGATTAATCTATACTCTTCATATCATACCTTCCTTGGGGTTTCACTGCTCTTATTGCACCCCCCCTGTTTAGGGGAAACTGGGAGGTAGAAATCATGTTCCAATATAAGTTCCTGACGTGAATATGAAACCGAGAACTCTGATTATCAGGGTAGAAAATTATACCTTCATCTCTTTTTTTCATACATATTGTAGGGTGGGTATGAAAATGCATCCACGGGACATAGTTGAAACACAACCACTGAAAAAATACAATAAACCACTGTTAAATGGAAGGCAGATGGGATACATATGATATTGTTATTATTCTTTTCTGCATTGTGAATTGTATCGGAATAAGCCTACTGAAAATGGGGGTTGTTGGTGGTCCTTGTGTGCGCACTAGTAATGATTTGTTTTCTAACATGGTAGTGATTAAAAAGGTGTAATATCAAAAAAGGTTTATCAAATATATTTGGATTTTTAAATGGATGCATGATGAATTTAACCCCGGTGTGATCACCCAAGTTAAAATACAAAAGAAGAGGAACATGGTGACCAATGCTGGTCGATTATGTAAAATTATTTATCTTTTTTAACGATATGCATGAGGACACTGTTTTGTGCCCTGTATGGGTAATGTGGTGGTGTTGTTGAGATCACGTGGCGGAACTAGTTGTGGAATAGGAACTAATATTTATAGGTTGATCAATTGTGGACTATATGATCTTGTAGGTAGCTGAATTTCCATTGGTTATGTTATGGACGGAAGCTGGAGAGGATTTAGTTTTAGGCATCTCCCTTTTTTTCTTACAAGAAACAACTCAAGTGAACTGTTAAATAACTAATTTATTGTTTATATTTTGTTGTTGTTGTTGCTTATGGTTGTGCCTATTAGTTTCACAGTAGTGAAGGAATAGTTGAATTGTAAATTTTCCAACATAATAAAATGAATGAGGAGTTTTGGTATTTTTGATCTGTGAATTCCATATACGTAGAAGCAATATTCCAAAGTTTTAGATCTTTGTTTTAGAATCCGTAGGATGGAAAATGTTCTTGGTTAGTATTAATCATGTATTTATATCGTGTTTAGAGCACACCCAACTCATGTTGACCCCTTAGTGCCGAACACTTCTATATCCTGGGGTAGGGTATCTTTCTTAGACGTTAGCTACTTTATTTTCCCTCTCATAAATGTTATGATGGCCTGAGGTGGTTACATTAGCCCAAGAATCATCGGGCATGGTGTGTTGTTTTATCCTAGGATCTTTGGGTAGTTTTCTATTATTGATATGAGTCTTAGGTGTTTTCGGGAAGAATGCTCTCATGTTTCTTCGGGATGTGTCCCAGATGTCTTTTGTAGAGAGGTGTGGTTATAGTTTCCCATGTGTCTTTGGGATGATGCCCTGTTGTCTTTGGGTGAGATGTGTGACTGTTGTGGAGCCCAAAATTGTGCGGGTAGAACTATGGGGGATGTGGTTGTGATAGGGCCTAGTTGACTTCAGGAAGGTTGTGTGGTTGTGGACCAAGTGTTTGTGGGATGGATATGTGGATGATTGTGTCCCAGGTGTGTGCGGGCATGTTATGGTAGTGGAACATGTTGGGGAGGTTTGAGTCGTAGGATTTCTAGATGACCAATGGGAGGGTGGTGTTGGGTTCTCTATATTGATGTGAAATACTAGTATATACTTGGATTTCGATATTTGGGGAGTGTGCCTTATGAGGCTGCGTGGTTAGTTTTATTTCATGGTGTCTGTTTACTATTGTTTTTCTCTAGGAATTATATTGTATCCCCACTTCTGAACAAGAGCTTTAGGTTCCCTACTGAACATACTTGTATGATCATCATACGTTTACTTTTAGATTTCCAGGAGGGTTTTGAGGACAATGTGGGACCCTACTAGTCTGGACATTGGGAGTTGTTACTAACCGATGCTAAGTATTCCTGCTACTGCATAGTTTTATATTTTCCATTCTAGTATAGAAATTTGGATATTATTGTACTTTTATTTTAGTTTTGTTTAAAAAATTCATCTGGGTTTGGCTTTTGGTTTAGTTTTATACATATTGTACCTCGGTGTTTGGTGGTTGGATTCTCTTATCTCCTGATATTTTTAAAATAAAAATGGGTAATGCCTCCCATATTGTGAAAATATATACAATTGGTGTTATTCACAACTCTGAGTCCTAATAGAGGTGGGACTCAAGGGTCAATATATCGTATTTGTCTTAAGGAAGGAAGGGTGGGGCACTTTTCCACCCCTTCCCCCATCTTTCGAAATGCAGTTCATGATAGAATCCTTATTAATTTCTTTCATTATACCACATAATTCTTGGTAACTTAACCATTAGGGTTACCCATACTAAATTATGAGGTCTTTAAAATTTCTTAAATAGAAGGAATCTTTCATTTAAAATTTTGGGGGTTTTTTTAATGCATCAGAAATGTTATATATATAATAATATTATTATTAATTTCATAACTACTGAATCATATGAAATATTTATTACGACATGTATTATTACATTTCGTATGCAACATTCTAATGATTTAGTTTTGGAATAAATATTCCATCCACTAGAGTATTATGTTCACACCATGGTAATTTGTTACTATCATAACAACCAACATGTTAATGTTTAGAACCCAAAATGTGAAGCCATAAATTATGAAATATACCCAAATATAATTCATTTATATGGTATGATAACTCTTGTTGTAATTATTTGGAAATATATGATATTAAAAATCTTTTGATGAGTATGTGAGAAGTTATATATAGACAATATCTATCTGTATACAACAAATCATAAGCCTCTAGGCCAGTGGGAAACCACACTAAAATCCTCTCTACATAGGGATACAACAGTCAAGTTAGAATTCAATTCATAATAACTCTAAAATATAATATTTGTAATGTATATTTAATAACTAAATTTAGGCTAATAACATAAATAAAAAACCGAGGTCAATTTAGATGAAAAATAAATATTTATTTCATACCTATCATTTATCGAAAGGAACACCGATATATAAGAAGAAATTTATTATGTATATTAAATAATAATAAAAACATCCATATTTTTAAAACACTTTATAATCATGAATATTTTGAAGGATTAAACAAATAAAATGACACATTATTTATTTTCCACAACTCGATAAATAAATATCAACATCTTATATTTTATTTTGGAATGAAAAATATAAATTTTAAATTCATTAGAATTAACATTTATAAAAAATTTATATACTATAATAAATGTATCATAATATTAAAATGGTTATTTTTTCCTAAAAAAGAAATTTATGAATAATAGTGGGAAAGATTAGTTGAAAAGGGTGATTTATATGTATGAGTTATGCATGATTATTTTTATATATTATATGTATCATATGATATAACTAATCTAAATCCATAGTTGATATCAGTTCTCATGATTGATGATGTTATAAATATCTAATTTTATAAGATGATATCTCCTATATCATCTATATTATCTGATGCTTAGTTTTTTTTAACTTTTTGGTTTATTCATAGTTTACAATATTAGATATCATATATTAAAATATATAAAAAATATACGAGTTTAAATTATATACCATCTTTTGATATATGGATGTTTTAAAATATGATAAATCCCAATAGAATCATTTCTATATATCACATATTATGATAGAACCCCAAAAATTTTGTTCATGGAATATTATTTTAAAAATATAATGAAAACATGATATATATTTATGATTTAGGATCTAGTACTACTGATAGGTATTGAGTTTTTACTGATAATTTTGTGGAAGAAAGATATTAAGTAATGATATATATTGATATTCTTCTTTGTAATAAGAGGATTCTAAAATACCGAATAGGTGATAGTGCCATTTTTTTAGATAAAATTGGAATAATGAAATAGTGTGTGATTCATCTTATGACATTATCATATGATGTATTCTAAACTAAAGGTATATTGTCCCATTTATGGAGATAAAAAATCTGTTTCCATAAGAAATATATATTTTCTATTATAATGAATGATAAATGAAAAATTAAGCAATGGATTGGATGAGGCCAATCAAATGGACTTACGTTCATTCAAGAAATGAACAAGATTAGTGGTCATAAAATGATTCTTACTTTTACTAATCATAGTCATATTCGTCTATATTTCCCAACTTATATTGTGAATTAGAATGGTCAATGATTCTAAGGACCTCTTAATTGTCCTTTTCCTACACCATAGTGAGCATAAACTTTATTGAATTTGAAGAGGATATAATGAATAATATTCCTTTAAATGTAGAAATTATCAATACATTTCCTTGTTTTTAGCAGAACATGAGTGAACCCAACACTATTGAACATATTTCCCTTTATATTTCTCATATCTTCATTAAAATAGGTAGAACAATTATTTTTAAAGGCATGATAGGGGAGTTATTTTTTTCCATGGCGTCACCAAGTGTTGATCATTGTAATTTTCAACTTTTTAGATATTACATGATTAACTATTAATTCATGATGAATAGAAAACACAATGAATATATTTATAATAATAAATATTCTATTGATCATTATATTATTTAAAACACCATTATGTGGAACATGTATTGATAAATCAGTTTGAACTAGTTTCATAATGAATCATTTCCCATGATTCTCAGATTGTGTAGGAATGTCCTTTAATATGAAACACTAGATAAAATCATGAGAAATCTGTATATAAGGATATATCTTCTGAATAGGTTTCTGATTCTCACAACCCTCTTCATGCGTACCACATATATCTTATTTAAGAAATAAATTACAATCAAAATAGAATTATAGTTATCAACATTCATACCCAAATGAGAAGAACATTGTTCATGTGAACCCCATTTTTGTTTATGACTATACTAACACCACAAGAATAATTTTCATCCTATCTTGAAATTTTATATTTCATTTTATTAGAAAAATAGGGAAAATCATGATGATTTGCAAAACTATAATTTCTATAGCATTTCCATTTCTCTAATTGTTTTAATCCTGTGCTTCAACAAGCCTTTTCCCTTATCTTATTTCCTATAGTTGTCAATAGTATTCCCTTATTGAGATCATGAAGAATTGATTAAATCACTATGGAACTTATCTCTCACGTTCCTGATCACCTTTCATCTCTCCCAAAAATATGAGGCTTCATTTTTTTAGAACACGATTATCATTTAGAGTCAAAAGAATAAATATTTTGGTAAGTGTATAAGAATTATATACCTAAAAATGATCTATGTATAGATGTTAAATAGCACTTCATACATCATGTTATACATATTTATGAGTACATGAATCATTGAGGTGATATTTAATAGGATCCTTATGTTTTAGAGGGTCCAATTCAAATTGAATAAATGAATATAGACTTTTTATCTACTATTGTTAACTATGAAAGAATTAAATTTAGAGTCCCAATATTAGATATAAATATTAAATGGTCTTAGAGGTATTGATCCAAAACCTATGATCCAATTTTTAGATCCACATATAGGAAGAGAGTATGAATATGAACTTTGATAATAAGAATAATTCTCTTATCATCGAAGCCAAAAGTTTTAAAATTCAATGATGAAGATCATCCACCTTCCACGATTTTCCCCTTAAAAGAAAAAAATATCCGAAAAAATGATAGAAAACATAGAAATGATAATACATATAAAAAATTATTCATGATTATGTAGAATGTGAGTTGTTGATATTCTTATGATTATAGGATCCAATACTTTTACTGTGGGAGAATAAAAATTTCCTTAGTTTCTATTATCTTCACCCAGATCGTCCACCAAGGAGAAACTAGAGACAAACATCATCTTTCTTTTTGAAAAAACCACAACAATAGTGATAGTGTGGATTAACCCTTCCATTATAATTATTTATATATATCCAAGGAATTCCATTGTAGCTTCAATTCCTTGTCCCTATAGATTATGATGGATTAACCGCAAGAGATCCACCCCAATAACCATTAGATTCATCCCATAGAATAGAATCTATTGTATAAATTAATGGATTTAGAGGATTGGATATATGGTAAACCACCTCATGGTTTTCAATACATTATGGGTCATTGATATGTTACAACTCATTTGAAATTTTCAAATAAAGTGTTTCATGTGTTAATAGACTATATGAATCCATCATTTTAATTAAAAATTGATGCAACACTATGAGAGTATGTATCCAAACCCATGTATGAAATATCATATATAACATGCCTTCCATACATTACAATGTAAATTCCTTAAAATATATGATTAAGGTATCCATACACCCATGTCAATGCCTATATTCCACAAATATTATAAAATTTCAATTCCTTATTTTTTTTGAATTTGAAACAATGATTTGATTGTTTCATTTCTTTTTTTAAAATTGAATTATTTTAAGTTTAAAATAAATATTTAAAATAAAAAACTTGAAATAGAATTTTGAACTATAAAATTATTTTAAATGAAATATTTGGAATGATTTTTTAAAAGGAAGAAGGGGTGATTGTTAAAGAGGGGCTTCACTAATATTTGATCAGTGAACATGAGTGAGTAAATTAAATACTATTTAACTTTTTAATGGTTTATAAAATTATAATTCAATTATTTTATGACATAATGTTAATATATCCTTCTAAATTATTTGGTTTAGTCTGATAGAACTAATATTGGTGGCGCCTTTCTTCAAAGCATATGACACTATATTTTATATTATTATTTTTTGGTTTCCTTCTATAGTTTATCATACCTCACAATGATTAATTATGATGAATTTACAGAACATATTAAATTTACCTTTGTGATGGGTTGTTTTGACTAAAATCATATGCATATTAGTTTCTACCTATCATGTACTCATGAAAAACATAGAGTCACCATTCTAGTTTATGATAGTGTTTATGAATCTTATGTTATTTACCACTAGATGATGGGTCGTGGGATATTGGTAGGATATTTTTAGATGGTCACACATAGGAAGTGATTATGGTACATAAATATTTTTGGGATAGTGTGTGACATCACGTATTTATTGGGATCATAATGTATGTACCAATATTTTATTGATTAATGGGTATGATTGGGTATGGGGAGATAGTATTAATAGTTTATTTATTCATAACTAAGGAGAAGATCAAGGTGTATCCACTATTTTATTACAAATAGTCATTGGGACTAAAATTGAGGTTAGGATATAGGGTGAGAATGGATTTTCTTCATTTATTTTTGGCTTTTACCATTATTGAAAAAATTATTTATTCATATAGAAATTGATTCAACATTTTCTTTACAACATATCTCAGATTCATAGCTTATTTTTAGGATATCTAAATGATATTCATTGTCTCATAGGTAGAAACTTATTTTTCTAGGTCACATGTAAACTACATTACTCAATTAGCTAATTTTCCTATATACTCATTAGCTAGTTGAACGAGGAATCCTTATCCTATTACTTATAATCTAATAATATATACTATCATCCATAGGTTGGTTATATGATTTTATACACAGTATTACCATATACTCTCAGACCAAGATTTTATTATATTTTTTAGAAATTTAACTATGTTTATAGTGGAGCTTATCCAATATATAAATTTTAGTATGCATGTACATTATTGGTTGTCCATGACCACCCAAGATAACTACTTTTCATTTGATGATATATCCCTATAGTATAGGTCAGTTGAGGCTATACCCAAGCCTACCAAATCATAAAAATTAAATTATATCCATACATCAATGTTTTAAATAGGATAACTGGGATTACCAAATATAATATAGTACAATGTATTATACCATATTTTAATGGATCCATACATTATGATAAGTCATGTTATATGATATATATTTTGGGTGATCTCAGTGTATTTCAGATGATATATTTATTGATGAGCAATGATATGAGATAGGGAAAGATGTGAGAGATGTGATATCTATTATTTCATTTTTTGGGTCCCTTTATTCATTTTTCAAATTTATTTATCAAGGAATTTATATTATATTAATATTTATTTCATTGGGAGTACATTGATTCCCCATATTGTTTTCATTATTTTTTAATTATTGATATTGAATTTTGGCCCGTACTTGATTAGTCAGTGATTTATTTTTATTTTCATCATTATTTTACATGATATTTTATGTTTTTGGTTTTTGGTATGAAGTTAGATGATTGATTGGTAGGGTAAGATTTTTATTGAGTGAATTATATTGATATGAGATTATTCTAATTAAAAAAAGTGTACTAAGAGATAAGATTATGCATGAATTATACCTCATTAGACTATGATAATATACAGTCAAATCCCTGAGGTGACCCAAGTTAAATATAGATATATAATACTTCATTGTATATTATTATTAATTTCATATCTCAATTAATCACACCCTATATGACAAAGGTTTCATGTATATAGAGATTAAATTAATGATCATATTATTATAAATCTTCTTAAAAATCTACTCTGAATGTCCTTTTATATTATTTCTATTAGACACATCATATGTAATAATTTTACTCTTAACCTTGGGAAAGAATCATTGTAAATTGTGAGATCTAACAATCATTAATGGTAAACAATAAAGATAACTATCAATGATAAATTATTTTAATAATTAAATCATGTATCTATTGTTATATAAATAATTTTCAATAACATAATAGAAGATCATACCAAAATAATAGTGGATCAGAAATCAATTATCGGAGTATAACATAGGAGATAAACCATTATAGCAGGAGTTTTTTGAATAACACATGAATGTAGAATAAAGATAAGAAAATAAATCGCAATCAGGAAACATATTCTTACCACCCATAAAAAAGTTTATCAAGAATAACATTACTTACTTCGATAAAATAATGGGTTAGGGATCATGTCCTGACCTCCCATATATATCACATTATAAATCATACTTTACCTAATTTATTGGTGGTATATATAATTTTGGGCCCATAATTCACATAATAAAAACCAGACATATGGGTTACATGAGAATAATAAAATATTCATTTATCAACATCACTTAATTAACCCATGGAATATAGATGGGATCCATAGAAACTTCCTTAGAAAATGATATTGTACATATAGAAAATGAAGGTGTATGGTAGCATAAGTTCATATCCCCAGTGTCCAAAAATAACATCAGAGGATGTTTATATAGATTAAGAACACATTTCTAAGATCAATAGATAAGTAAATTTGAAAAATAATAAGAAATAATTATTTTATTTTCAAAACAATTAAGAATTCGGATTAATTGGGAAAACATTTTAAACAATAAAACTGAATATTTCTAATAAATAATTGTAATAAATTAATGTGTTTATTCATAAAATATTAAAAACATATTGTTTTAAGAAATATTATTAAAAATACTCATGCGGAAAAAATAACAATCATTTAATCATTTAGAAAAAATATAAAATAGTATAATATGACCATAATAAATAATTTAATACAAGATAAGGAAAGAAATTTTATCATCAAATGAATATGAACATAGACAATAGAGATTTCTGACTGAAGAGACGTGGTGGGGTATGTTTTACATGCATGTTTCAGATGGGGTATATTATTTTTTATGGAATAGAAATTTTGGAGAGGAAATATAAAGCCCCAAGAATAACCAATTGAGAATTAAATTAGTGTTTGTCTGGCATAATGTTAAAATTATTTTCCCTATATTAAAATTCACACATGAAAATCATGAATTGGAAATGTGTTGGGAATAAATCCCATATGACTTGGTTAACATTTGAATCAAACACAATTAAAATAGATAAATTGGGATGGATTTTTAAATACATTGAATTTAATTAATGGTATGAAAAAATAAATACATGGGAAAGTATGTACACCATAAAAAGGTGGTGATATTTGAATATGTCTCCAAGGTGTGAAGTTTAGATGAGAAATCCTCACCATTTTTCCAAATTCCATGAAAGTAATTTATCATCATATATAATTAACATAACCATTTTAATAAATTATTTTAATACATTTTTCAAATATTATAACAATATTTGTTATTTTATTACAATAATACATTATTTATTTATTAGCTCTATAATGTTTATTTTCATCATGAGATGATAGTAATTTTATAATTACATATATGTCTCTTTATGGCAATGTTAAACACCATTCATTGATACCAAGTTCATCATCAAAATATGATAAAATATATTTATAGCATTTTCATTCAATTATTTATATATCCCTTTCTCAATTTATGGATACAATGGGAATGGTTTGACAGAATGAGATCCCTGAAAAGATTGTTAAGGGTAATTTTACGATAACAATAGATTAAATTATAATGACTTTCACTTTTTGATTCATACTTTTAGAAACATATTAATGTTATATATTAATATGTATTATAATATATATTAAAAAAAATATTTTATAACATTCCATGTAATACGATAATGAAAACGAATTATGTATTCCATAGAGGTAGTAAATCACATGTAGCATTGATCAATATTTCCTTTTTTTAATTATTGGAAGGAACAGAAGGTAGATAGTGATGTTTCATTCAAAAATATAAATTATTTCACAAATACCATATTAATTAATATAAATAATTTTTATAACCATCCATGTGTGGTGGTAATGAAAAACATAATATGTCTCTCTTGGAGGTGGTATCCCACACATATGAATAATGGATATTTACTTATTTTATAACATGTAGAAAATATTTGGAGGATTTATCGACGAAATTAGCGAATGTAAATGAAAAAGAATCAATTATAAATGTTGACATTGCTCCCTAAAACAACTCCTTTGAATATTCATTTTTTTATTAAAGGGTGTTCTTTTGATGTGATAATTACATATAAAACATGTATATGAGTTTTGGATAATATTTTTTGTATATTAATTTTGAACCAAGATTCTAAATGTGTGAGGGGATGTGGGTGGTGAAGGGATCATTTTATATGTTAGAAGAGTGACATATTTATAATAAGAGATGCACTATTCTGGAAAAATGAAACCAAAAATGTTCAATAATAGAGAGTATGTAAGGAATTTTCAATCCATATATGATAAAAAAGGTGGGGTATAATTTTTGAGATATTTTATTCCTTTCTCTCTTAATATTACTATTTTATTATAATTTACATTTAACAAGATAACTCATGTTTTGACCATGGAAACATAATTGTATGCATAAAAAACAATTAACCATACTATTTAATTTTTCATTAATATTTAAAATATAAAAGCCATTTTATATTTTAAATTTATAAATGTTATAGAAAATAAATTTTATAATTATAAAATTATAATCCTAAAACAATTTAAGAAAAAAATAGAACCTATGTTCCAAAATGTTAATAATCCATTTCTTATTTATAAACATTTGTTTAAATGTATAATTATATTTATTAAAAACATATTTGATAATTTAAAATGTTGTACAATTTTTTATTCTATGATTTTTTCTTAATGATTCTATAAAATTCACGATATTTTTAGAAACTATATTTTTTACTTTTCACCAAAAGTAAATCCTGATTAAAAACTCAATGAATTAACCTAAAGATAATTTTTATATAATGAATAACAAATGTCATCTATTTTATTAAAATAAATTTATATATAAGATAGATTTATCTTTTAAAAACCAATATAATTTATATGTAAACTAAATTGTTTTTATTGAAAAGTGATATTTAAAAGTAGTTAAGCATTTCTAATCTTACTTCATATAAACTACTAATATGAAATGATTTTTTTCGTGAAATAAAATATATAAAAATACATAAAAAATTTATAAATTTAGGTTACTATGATAAATAAATTGAATAATATTTTTAAAAAATAGATATTAAATGATTTTTTCATAATTATTTAATATTTTTCTATTTGTTCAATTAACATTAATTTAATTTAATCAATACATTATTATTATATATTAAATTTATTATTCAATTAAATTGATTCTGTAAAATTAAATATTATCATAATACAAAATTTTTATAATATATATAATAACATATTATAGTACATATTTATATCATCTTTATTTCTACTTATAAATATTGTTAAAACAACTGAATAATATCTAGAGATGTGATAATTATACGTGATCTTCAGGGGAGATAAATAAATGAATATGGATTTCGTTATAGTTTTTGATATCGTTTACTTATCTCTAATATTATTTCTCTCAAGCCACAATTTATCGATTTTGTCTTGGGATTGGTATAGGGGAATACTTAGTGATGCTACCTCCCTTTTAAGGACAGATAAGAGCATTGTAAGGAAGACATATTACATGATTCCATTCCTTCTTCATTCAACTTAAATTTTATAATTTAGTTACTTTTATCTAGAACCAATTATTTAATTAATATACTACAATAGTGATATTTAATAGTAATATTTTTTTCTTCTTAAAGAATGAATCATAGCTCATCATGGTTTGGTGACATGTGTGATATTTTTAAATAATATTTATTTAATGGGAAAATAGTAATAAACTATTGAGGTGTTATATTAACTCATATGAAAAAAATTAAATCCTCATAATTTTGATAAGGACTAACTAATTATGATAGGTAAGTTTATCTATAATATACACATTAATGGAGTTAAAATTATCATTGAGATTTCAACCATACTATCATGGGTGATTTTAATATACCACCCCAACTCATTATATAAATAGTGATCAGACTAGTTTTCCATATGATGTATGGAGGTCTTCTCAATACGCCAGAGACTACCGAATAGCAGTGAGAGTATAAGGTTCTACAGTTGTGATACTATGCTCTCTATGTCAGTGTGAACAATAATAACTAAATAACTAAACCTCCTAAAAATTAAGTAAATATGAAGACATGTGAAAACAAATAAACAACCAACAATATTACATGAAAAAATGTAGAGAGCCCGAAAAACCATATGATACATACAAATACCTCAAAATCGTATGACTACTAATGCTTACCATTAAAAATGAAATTAAATTAAAAGGGATCTACATCATATCTGAGATAACCAAATCCCGTATTTTTATAACATGAGATCTATCCTACTAGATTAAACTATCACGGGAATGTACCCAACCTACGACTAAAACAAAGTAAATGTCTATTTGGGGACATAAGGAAATTGGTGGTCCAAGAAGTGTCTGTATAAACAAATTAGTAGGTCACCAAAAATGTGACCCCATACTAACCATTATATAAATTTATATTTGTACATGACTTGATCATCTCAAAAAAATTAAAACAGTAGATGAATAAATTATCATTGATCCCCAAGTCTAGGACCCTTAACGACCAAACATTCATTTTCACACTTCTTGATATCTTGGTCTTTGGAAAACTCCTCCTACTTGAGAAAAGATTACCCATGTCGATGGAATATTATCCTTTTATGGATGAATAACAAGAATAGAATCATAAGATAAAAAATGGTAGTTTCCCTTAGGCTAACCAGAAGTTTACCCTTAGGCATTCAGAGTCTCACCCTCAGGCAACTAGAGTCTCAACCTTTAGTAACAAATGACTATATATTCTTCCCAATTCATAATAAATACTCATAAAATCCATCCATAAGAATAATTTTTAGGTGAACGTATCCCACATGTGCTAAAAAATATGCACCTAGCCCTCACTCATCATGTAACCACACATATAGTCATCAATTTGTTTGCCCCATGCCTCTAGCACACAGTCACTATGTCACATTATGTAAAGCACCCATGTATTCTGAATCCATAAACATGGTCATTATGTAAAAACATAAATTAAATTCAGGGAAATATATAAACTCAAAAGGTTATTTAATATCACGTCCTCAGAAATCAATCAAAACAGAGTTATCTCCAGACAAACATGCTATCAACCCCCACCTAACAAAATAACGAATATGAATCCACGTACCCTACCTCTAATCATAATGGAAAAACCTTGTCACATCCAACCTAAGGGTGCATCAAAAAAGGAAATAAAAAATATATATGAACACCAATTATTATCATTTCTTTCCAAAACAATTTTTCTACCAATTGAAGTTTGAGTTCCATGATAAAACCCACTACCGCCTCACATCAACCACTCTGGAAGAGTCTATTAATTGGGAACCCACTGGGTCCTCTCTTTCCCAATGTATTTAAGGACCTATGACATGGTCTTTGATCTCAGTTATAGTCTTGGGTTAACACTCGATGCACTAGAACAAATTTTCCCATGAAATCATCAATAGGGTGGCACGACCTCAATAACTAAATCGGTCATGAAACAAAGGAGGTAATAATGAGATGTTACCAAGTATATCATAATAGTTGGGGTCACTCTGGGTTATTCCACACACCTAAACCTGATTCCATTCAACCTATGATCATTTCACCTAGGCTTGGTCACATCATATAGAACAATATCACATGTCTATTCCTTGTTTCAACAATCCTTAATGATCCAAATTACAAAAAAGGGTCCTCTAAGGACTCAAGAACCATTAAATGGTCAATGTATATAGTGGTATTTCCTAATATCACTAGTGGTTTGGAGTCATCCTAATATTTCTCAGTCCGAACATTGGCCATCAGGGGCTAAGGCAACATACTAGAAGACAAGGGTAGTTCATGGCAACTGGTATTCAAAATTATATTAATAATATTTTATTAAATTTAAATAACTCATTTAAATGAAATGAAAAATTTAATAAAAATGGGAGTAAATAGGCCTTACCTTACCTCAAAAGTCGAATGGAGGCCACCCATAGTCTCAAGGTCATGGTATTTTTCATCAGTGGTCAAAGTTTCATGCATGCTCTTAGTGGTTCATCATGACCCATGGAGGTTACAATTCAATTAAAGAATTTAGCTAAATGAAATAACTTATTCAATTAAATTAAATAAGGGAAACACGCTTAATGGAGTTCTTAAGAATCCACATGCATTATAAAATATAAAAAATTCCCATAGAGCAAGTACACGAGATCAATTTATGATAATGATACCTTTCCACTTTGACACCAAGGGCCAACAAAATTTTACAATGTTAGATATGTTAATCTAGCGTCATATTTTCTAACTATACCTACCATAATACCCCATTCCCCTAAATCATCCCAATAATTAACTATTAATTAAATAATTAAATCCAAACTTGGCATATCACTGAAATAAAAAATGGGTACGATGATGAGCCAAAACCATCGATAGTTGGGCATGTTCTAATCTCAATGAATAAATGGATTTATGATGCAAAAGAATAGCCAATTAATTCCAAAAATTCAGAAAACTAATAAAATCAATTTAGGGAATACCCATTGGGAGAACCCAAATAGAGACAAATCTCAATGGATCGATGTGTAAAAAAAGCTAAAATCTTATCAAGATTCTCTCTTCCTCGGTTTTAAGTAATACATGAAGAAAAATTGTGATTTCACAATTCTATGGTAAAAATGGAATTTTTTATTAAGATAAAAAAACTACCAAAAACAAGAATTATGGGTGGGGAAGAATGTAGAACGAGTGTAGATAATGATACTATATTCTAATACCATTGAATCACACACAATATAACTAAGAAAAGTGGATATTAGAGAGATGATAGAACTAGATGATCCCTCCCATTCATGATCTTCTTGAACAATGTAAGTAATGGGACCATGAACTCTTTTAAAGAAGAAAAAAGCTGGCAAGAATAGTTTCACAACTTTAAGATTGGTTTCATTCCATGAATTTGTGGGGCCTATCCCCCAAACACCCATTTGAAAATCTGAAACCCTCCGCAGATACCCCATGAGACATGTTCACATTGTGAATCACATTTATAACTTGATAGGCATATTGGAGTTTTTTCTAATAGGAAAAATTAATTTTCAATCCTTGTGTATTCACCTATACCCCCAAGACATCTAGTGAAACAAAAAACTAACCAAAACATCCTTTTTGGAGTTTCAAAATTTTATAGCATCAGTCTTATTATGAGATTTACAAACCACCCATCGGTTAAAGGAAAAGTTGAGATTCCACCATGGAATCTCAACTCATAAAAATTCTAATTCTTATAATCTACCCAACATAAAACTTTTCATCCTCAAGAATACGGAATGAGAATTTAACAAATAAAATAGACATGGATGGGTTTATTTACCAAACATGGATCATCATGTTATACTCTGAAGCATAGAAAGGGCGCCTACAGTGAAACTAATAACAAGATGTGATTTATTCATAAAACCCCAATCCTCCACTCACAACCATTACCAAACCCCTAAAAAATGCTTCCAAAAAACCATTTTTTTGAAACATCACGGTCTCAATATCAATTTCATCAACAGTTTCATAGTGTATAAAAGCATAGAAACCAAATTTTCAAGACTGTTTCCATCCCATGACATTCCCCACCGTCAATACCACATATCAAAACCCTAGCCTTGTGTTTTAGTGACTTGGTCAACATGGCATCTATCACACCATCCCCGAACATAGAAAAAAAGATTGTAGAGTTTGTACCACATCCACTATTTGATTTCGATCCAAACAAATGAGTGTTCAGTTCCTATGTCTAGGACCCACATACACCAAATTCTTTTTAGAAGGTCCTAGCTAAACCCTGAAATATGTATGTTATACCTGAAATGATGTTCTAGAGCCACAGAACCAATGTCTAAAGTTTTTACAAGTATTTGACTCATAAAAAAACAAAATCACTTTATTCATACATTTCACCCCTTGAGGAAAGTCATGAAATAATTCTCCCCATGTTTCACCGCCTGAAATATGGAACGAATCAGGGTGTCACCCTTGATGTATGTAACGAAACTGGTTCACCACCTAATCCAAGCCACGAGTCAGGGAACTCCCCATAAAAAATATCATAAAATGGGGTTATCCCATGACTCACATTATGACCACACCAGAAAAACCTGAGATAAATGGTAATTCATGAAATACATCCATTGTATCATATGAATTTCAATACCACATGACTTGATTAAACAAACATTACAACCTAATGGTGCTCAAAATATCTAATGAATATCCAACGACTAGTTTAACAATGAAAATGAACCATATCACAAAAGGATGATCATTAAATATCATGTGGTGGCCTCTACAACATATGAATATCAATGTACAACTTTAGAAACACAACGTGAAGGAGTCCATTTATCACACCCAAATGAAATTCATGTAGTTAGGAATATAGAAAAAGTCCTATTACTGTACTTATCCCAATATCATGATATTGGGCGTGATCACCTCAAAATTGGGATTATAAAAATATTTCATTGGCGATTACCATAACAAGCCATCCTTTTCCAATGTCACATAATACAACCGGCACATGAAAACTCATTCTAGTGTTGTTGGAATCTATTCCTACAAGCATATCAGAAACATCTGGCTAACATGATTCAAGAGGTACTCGCAATCAAAAACACAATAACACTTCATGACCCCCTTATAAGCATAAATGAATGGTAATTTGTTTGGGAACTACCACCACCTACCTTCTTGGGTTCATTTATTATAAGCTGAATGATTTCAAAAAATTAATATATGATCCACTTCACCAATCTAAAACAATTGGTCCCACCATTATTAGTGAACATCAATATGATTTCGCTAAAAATAAATGATGATTACTATAGAGCCACCCAATCACATATACTAATTGGTTTTATGATTCTTCAACCCATGCCAACCATATAGACTCGTCAGAAGCCCTAGTTTTATACTTCCTTGTGACCTCCTATCAAACCCAACTCATACATCTGGAGTCATTTGTCACCAGATATAAATCAAACCACAAAACTCATAGGGTTTCCATAGAGAGAAATGAAGGAATAACAATGATTTTAAAAAACCATAATGGTATCTACGAGGAATTGATATCACATTCTAAAACATCCTCAACCATCAAGTAACACCTTTGGTTGTTCACCAGCATAAAAACAAAATAACCATCCCATTAGGGGATGAGTCAAAGATATGGGCCTAGAGGAATCCAACTTATCCTTACTAGCCATGTCTCATGAAATTAACTATATATGAATAACTATTCCATAATTAAACATCGTTGAATTTTTACAACTCAAATGTCATAAATAATGCACCCATTCCATTGTCTAATGATCTCAATATGCCATAACCTCTATCTATGGGCGTCAAAAATGAAAGGAAACAATATCCACCCCCTCGCCCAAAACTAGGATTCCTATTTTATCCATGAACCTGTATAAAAAAATATCAATGGAAGAAAAAGAGACACAATAATACTGAATTGAGAACATTTTGAAGGATTTCAAAGGTTTTTCACATGAGATATATAAGACCATCAGGGTAATTGCACCTGGTGTGCATGAGAACCGAATTTCCATAATCCTACTTTAGCAATATCCCACATTAGACTCTACAGACTTTCCATTAGATAAAAATTAATATAAAACCTATAAAAGCTTACCAGAATGACACCATGTACTTGTACATGTAATCATCATATGATATGTTTCTGAAACATCACAGAAATGTTATTTTATTATAATATTAATCACACTCTAGTTGTCCTATTTTCATGTGATTCATACAATACTATTATGATTCATGAGATTCTGCTTACCTTTACATGCCAATATTCAAAATAAATTATCTGGACTCTTTCCAATGAGTCAGTATTTGTGTATCTATCGTAAACTAAAAAAATCCAAACCACGTGTTTTTATTCCAAGGTTAATGTCAAAAAAATGTAACAACACAAATCAGAACAACACACCAATGCCACGGTGGCCTGAAAATCATATTGGAATAGGTTTTAGTGATTCTATATCCCACCCTGCATCATATGATCTAAAAAATTAATAAATTTCTAGTTTATCATATCCCAAAATCATAAGACAAAATAAAATAAGGCTATGATATCATTTTGTGATGACCTACCTTTTCTCACTATATAAACAATGACCAAATCAGTTCCCCACATGACCTCATTCATGCATCCCATTTTTTAGGGGCTGATGACTAGTAGTGGTGGTGTAAGATGGTAAAATAGGGAGACTATATCCCACTATATGAGATAGAATAACAATAACTAAATAACCAAACATCATCCATAGAAATTAAAAATAATAGTATATAAAAATAATTAATGTAACATGCCAATATTTCATAGTATTTTATTTTCATTAAAGTAATTCAATATCTTGCGCTACACGCAACATCGAGTTTGAGCATACCACAACAAACCAAACTAGCCCTTAAAAAAAGGATATGAATAGTATTAACTGAATTTTTAATTTTATACACTCCATATAATTATAGAATCCATATTATGTATTTCTTAGACATCATATAAGAACAAATTCAATTTTTTAGATAAAAGAAGTCTTTTTAAAAAAATGCAATTTTATCGCCATTTAATGGCGAGCCTTTTTAAATATAATATTTGAAACATTTTTATATTCAATTTGACAAAATATACATATTCATTAGAATTGGGACATGGGAATATGTTTTGGATAATATTTTGGTGTTTTTCAGATAACTTTGATATTTTGATGAATAGTGAAAAATACTAAATTTTAATGGAAAACAAGTTTTTTAATTAAAATAATTTATTTTGTTAAATTATACATTTGAATGGTTTTAATGTTAAATTTGATTATATTTTTAACATTTAATCTAATTTTGGCCATTGGATGTAATTTTACTTTTAAATTAGACACAAACAAATGCCAATCTTTTAATAGTTATTATTTCATAAAAACGCACTGTTTGTTTTGAAAATAGGAATTAATTTTAAATCAATTTTTTCCACTTATGTGTTTATAATTTAAATAAATGGATTCAATATTTGTAATTAATATATCCAAAATGTGTAAATCAGTAACATTTATTTTCAGACCTTTTGAATATTTACTTCAGTAAAAAGTTTAGTTATATTGGTTAAATGGGTAATCATGTAAATAAGGGTAAAAAAATAATATTATAATAATATTAAATTATACTAACATGTGTCCTATAACTATTGGTTGATAAATATCCAAACATGGACATCATTTTGTTGATTTTGGGACCCCATGGAACCACTTCAGTGTGATAATGACACTTTATATTAATTATTTTAATGTAAAGACAAAAATGACATAACCATATATCTTATAGTAAAACATTTTTTTCATGGAGTTATATAATTTATCTTTTAGACTATAAATATTCATTTGAAATCTAAAAATATTTCCTAAATCATGGTATTTTTTTTATAATTTTTAAACATCACATAAATAAAATTATTTACGACACAATAATGATGTAGTGTTTACCTCATTAATAAATAATTTAAATAAATAAGATTATAAAAATTAAAACAATATAAAAAACATGTAAAATTTTCATTTGATGATTTAATTTCGAACATGAGTCATCATATCATGGAAGTTAATGAGATTTGGAATTTTAGAAACTGAATATAATTATATAATAAAATAATATTTTCAAACATTCTTAAAGAGCCCCCCCCCCGTATAAAAATCCCTCACATCTTACACTTATCTCACACCTCTCAATCCTCTTGGATAATCCAAAATGTAAATACCCGTAAATTTCAAGGAAATTTATTTCCTAAATTCTTTGGGATTTTACGAGTACGCAGTTTATGATGACACCTGATTCTGAGCCCCGGTGTGCCCGGAATCAATTTCCGGAGTTTAGATCGGGTACGTTCAGTGAACGAACGTGCTGGTTTTTCTAACATTTGAAATAATGATTGGAACTGAAATTTGAGGGCATCGATGAAACCACAACGCCAGTATTTACTTAAGAAGACTTATTCTGGAGTTGTGTTTGAGTGAGAAGAGTTTTCAAAAAAATGAGGATTAAGGGTAAAGTGAAATATAATTGTGTTACAATTTTATTTCACTTCTAAGTGGTTAAATCCCATGTGTGGGAGTTGGGGTGGGACCCAATTGATCCTAAACTCCAATTTATAGGATATTAGTGAGTTGGGGCCCACACAAGCCCCACCCCTTCAAATTCCCCTTAAACTCCTTTTAAACCTCCTTTGTTTTTTTTAATGATGTGGCTCCCCCTCTTCAACATTATTAATGTTTCCAACTTTACAAACCATTAATTTTGACAACTCAAGATTAATTAAGTGAAATAAACATTTGTAAATTTGAAAATCATGGCATGTGTTAATAAAATAAGGAAGGCCTTATTTTATTTGGGTTTGTTTTAGTTGTGTGAGGATATTTGGAGATAATTCTCTAAGTGTTGGAGAACTCCATCATCTTCATTGAAGAACGTCAAGACCGTGATGAAGAATGCCGTCACCACAAGGAGTGATCGACATCTCCTTCTTCTCTTCTCCGTAGCCAGTGTGAGACGTCATTCCCTCCTTGGATAAATGCCGACGCCATCAACTGCGATGCCGAATTTTCTCATTGTTTTTGAGGCATGGGTTGATTTTACATTCTAGATTAATTTGACGTTCTTCGTTAATTTTTGGCCGCCTGTTATCAATATAACGGGAGCAGGACAGACCACACTAACACAGCCAAACCTCCTCCCCATTTTGTTGTTGATTTTATTAATGTATTGAAATGGAGTCGGTGCCATTGCACCGCACGAGGTCGAGAGAACCGCGGTCGGAGCGGGACATGATGAAGGAGTGTGTCGCCATCGAGCTGCACCGGTGAGGCCGAAAGAGGCTGTGGCCGGAGCCGGGTCGCGGTGGAGGAGTGCGGCATCTTCATTCCATGCCGGAGCACCATGAGGCCGCAGTCGGGGTGGGATGTGGCGGAGGGGTGCGACACCCTCGCACAGAGCCGGTCGGACAGGGGTCGCAGCGGTTGCAGAGGAGGCGGCCAGACTCGGTCGACCGCCGGCACACCAGGAGGTGGGACCGGCGAGTCCCGCGGAAGCTGCAACGGCCGGCCAATATGGATGTCTATTTCCTAGAAATCTGGGGGTTCAAAACCCCTAGCCAGCATAGCAAGGGCGGACACCACAGGGGTCCTCCGTTTCTTTAATCAAGGGGGGCATCGCCCCTCGCATTCCACTCTGCCAAAAGCCGGGCCGCCGGTCACGCTGGCCGGGCCAGGCCGGAGGGGCCTGGCCGCGACTGCTGGGTCAGGCCATGCCATCCAGGCCGGGCCGGGCCGAACTTGGACGGACCCATACCCGGGTCGGGTTGACCCGGTTCGGACCGACCCAGGGGGTATTGGGCCGGGTCGGACCGGGCCCAAACCCCCTACTTTTAGTCAGTTCTGTTCAATTGCCCATAACATGCGCTACGGACCTCCAATCGATGCACCGTCAGTAGCATTGGAATTCTTGGATCAAGACGGTAGGTTCGGGATATTACACTCACGGTTTCATAATACTTTGTGTATGGATGGGTTGGTTTGAACACGAAACCAACCGGGCCCTAGGAGCGGAAACATTTCTAACTTGAGCTCTAGACGTTTGATTGATGTGTTGTCAACTTTGTTGGATTCCTCATAGTGAGATGGTTATTTTGGATTACTCTGCCCATGGTTTGGACATAGCTGGAGTACATTTGGGTTGGTTTTAGCTTAAAACCCAACCGGGCCCCTAGGACAAAAAATCCAATAACTCTCAGACCGGGTGTCCGATTGATGCACTGTCTGTCGCGTTGAGTTCCTTTTGATGAGACAGAACGTTGTGATAAATAAACCATGAACTTCATGATAGTTGATGTATCGCCCCCTTGGCTCGTGGAGTGGACCCTCCTGGAATCGAGAATGCTGTGTGCGGGAACCCTAGAGCTGGCTGCGACTGCGAAGAAGATGACGACTTCCGTACAAGGATCCTTGGTGGGTTCGACGTGGACGACTACCATACTGGGATCCACCATGGGTTCGATGTGGATGACTACCATATTAGGATTCTCCGTGGGTTCTATGAGGAGGACTACCATATTGGGATCCTCCGTGGGTTCGACGACGATGACTACCGTACTGGGATCCTCCGTGGGTTTGACGATGACGTCTACCGTGATGGGATCCTCTATGGGTTCGACGACGATGACTTCTATGCTAGGATCCTCCGTTGGTTCGACGACGATGACTTCTATACTTGGATCCTCCATGGGTTCGGCAGCGATGACATCTGTACTTGGAACCTATGCGGGTTCAACATAGGAGTCGATTTAGAGGCTACAAAAATCATCTCCACCTCTCTTCGTGAATAGTATACCTATGTGAGCTGAGTCTTGACTTTTAATCATTATCTTCGATATGATTGACTTGCTGTTATATGTGGATTTGGACGTACTTTCCTCTGTGGATAGAGTTATACTTTCCTGTGTGTACTGGGTTTTACTTGAGCTCGTGAGTTGGAACAGAACTAGAATTGATGACTTAGGTATATGAATAGGCATATACCTAACTAGTGTTGGTTAATACTTGTAATAGTATGTTTACTTCATGGTTTATACTTTGTGGATTCTGGGAGACTTTTGAGAGTCTCGGGGTCCCTATTGAGTATTGTATACTCACCCCTGCACGGGATATGCCGGTACTATGTTGTGTTGGATGCAGACGACAGACATCGCTGATCGTGGTTGAGGCTTGAGGAGCAGGACGGTACCCAGAGGTGTTCTATCAGGTGGGACATACACGGAAAGGATGACCAGACTCGAGGAGCCGACGAGACTGATGATACACACCCTTGAGGTGGGAGTTCCTAGAGGATGTCCTGGTGGTTGTTGCTTTGTCTTTTAGTTGTTGTACATTACTTTTCAGTTGTACTAGACTTTAGTTGGGTTTGTGTACTGGCCCATTTACATTCGAACACTTACTTGTGTTTTCAGTTTACTTAGTGTTTACTTTAGTTTGTGTACTTTGTGGTGTTTGTTCTATTTATGAAGGCAATGCCTTCTCTATTATCGGGATTTATACGTTTGGTGCTAGTCACCAGCCCCTGGCCTATGGGAGGCAGGCTTGGGGTAGTCACGGCACCGGCCCCGAGGAAGGGTCGTGAAAAATTGGTATCAGAGGAGTTAGGTTTTCCCGCAGAACTCAGAACTTTGATCTCTATTCTATGTGACTCAATAGTGTTAAGGGTATTGAGTGTGGTTATCAGTCCATGGAGTCCAGTGTTGGTGCGCCAGCCGACGTATCCATACACCAGGACCCTGACTTCTGATTTCTGACTCAGTGCACAAAAACATTGATTTCATGTGTGTTTCAAATTTTTCTTTGTGATTATTTGTGTCAGCTCACCAGGTATACGTTATTGTCCCTGGAAAACCTGTCTCTTTTCAGGATGGCCCCACGACGGTAGCCAGCTAGGGTTCCGAGCTTTGTACTAGATGGAATCCCACCGAGTGACGAGGCCTCGGTGCAGGGCCCCATTACAGTAGAGGCATCGACTGTACCTTTAATCATCGAACCACCTATGCCACCAGCCTCAACAACTGACAGTGCACGTCGCCTGAGTGCACTGCATGAGTTTCAGTATTAGAGACTGCCCAGGATTTGTGGGGAGACAGACCCTCAGGCATCCGAGGATTGGTTGGAGGTTGTTGTTTGAGTTTTCAGATTAGTAGGGACACCAGCTGACCTCATGATGATCCTTGCGGTGAGTCTCCTGCACGGTGCAGCAGATAGATGGTGGATCCTGGTGCTCTAGGTACAGGATGAGGCATATCTTATTAGGATGGACTTTGAGGGCCTCTTCCTCCAAGAGTTCATTTCAGCCACTCTTCGTGTGGTGTGCATTCAGGAGTTACTACAGCTGCGGCAGGGCAACATGACAGTATCCCAATACTTGGCAAGATTTTCTGACCTCTCGCACTGCTCCAATGATATGGTATGGGACCCATTCTTCAGGGCCCAGACCTTCGAGCAGTGACTGAGGCATGAGATCAGGGCTTCAATGATCTCCCTCAGCATCCCGACGCAGGCGGGGGTGATGTTGAGAGCTCTTCTAGTGGAGAGTTTTCTTGCTGAGAAGTCACCAGTGGCGAGACTCTCTACAGGACGACCCGAAGTGGATTCTTCTGTAGTAGGCATCAGATAGATGATGTGGAGAACCAAGCTGTCCAGACCATAAGATGAGTAATCTAAGTAAACAGGTTCTTTAGTGCGGGGCACATGAAACAGATCCAGCCACACGAGGAGCAGACAGTGCCATGCATGCATTGGGCAGGGTCACATGGCTCGAGATTGCCCGACCAGCCCTATAGATGAGCTGCAGGCAGTAGAGGGACCTCCCAGGTAGAGGTTCGACCTTGGCGGTCTGCAGGGAACTAGAGGATGAGGCAGAGGAGATGGCCGAGCAGTGTTGGGTGGGTGATGCTTTGAGGCCCTACCACCACCACCACCAGGAAGACCACCCCGATCACAGGGAATGGGTGGATAGGGGAGAGATCACCATCAGGCCACTGAGGCCTACGACCATGGAGCTCTGGGAGAATATGGACAGGAGCGGGACTTGCTCCAGACAAGGAGACTTTTTTCCATGTTTCATCTAGCATTGTTGATGTTGTTTTGTGGATGCTTTGTGTCTTTGTACCTTGAGCTGGAGTAAAAAAAGACACTTGTTCTTGTGACGTTTTATTCCCTATCTTTTTTATGTAATTGATACAGAGAGGTTCCAATTAGAACCGTTGGATTGACCCTCACTTTTGAGATTCTTACAGGAGGAGACCTAGTGACCACACAATACTACCGACAGTGTGACTCAACCCTTGGAGGAGAGAGTAACAGTTCAATCTCTTGGTAGTAGTGTCGAGGCCTTACGACTTCGTCCATGGCATGAAATAGTACCATTCATGCCTGGATGGACTGTATTAGGCGAAGGATGTTGTTCATCCTGAGGATGAGACCAGATTTCTATTTTCGGAAGAGGAAGAATCTCAGCAGCACTTGTAGATCGTAGACGAAGAAGGGTAGAGTTGAGTTCTTAAAAATGGCTAGTCTCACCCATTGTTCGTCGAGTGAACGGTTTACGATTCTCACAAAATTAATAGTCTCAGGTGTATCTTTTCTTAGAATGACATGAACCTAAGATAGTGGTGATGGCTTGAGTTCCTCCAAGACTATGACATCGATATAGTTTTTACTCATGGGAATGGGAACGTTTTAGCGGATGCTCTTAGTAGGAGATCAGGAATTCACCTATTAGGAGTGGCAAGACAACAGCTGGCTAGGTTTTCAAATATCCTTGTGGATAATGTTGGAGTGAGTACGTGTAGAACTAGAGATGGTTCAGGTTATGACGGAGAAGGTGCAGATCATCCATGAGCAGATGTGGACGGCTCAGAGTCGACAGAAGTCCTATGCTGATAGGAGGTGGGGACCACTATCGTTCGAGGATGGTGACCACGTTTTCTTACGGGTCTCACCTCGACATGGAATAATGTGATTTGGACGAGGAGGCAAGTTATCTACGCACATCATCAGACCATTCCAGTTTCTCAACAGGATAGGCGAGGTGGCTTATCGCCTAGCTCTTCCACCTCAGTTACACCGGGTGCATGATGTCTTCCATGTATCTTAGCTGAGCAGATACATGCATGACACAACGCATATCATCGACCATGGGGAGCTGGACATTGATGACATGGCAACTTTTGCGGAGGTCCCGGTGGAGATCGGGGATCGACAGGAGTGGGTCCTATGTGGGCGGTCGATTCCTCTAGTGTGCAGCAGGTGGCAACACAGGAACCTCTAGGAGAGCACTTGGGAGCAAGAGACTCATATGCGTGCACAGTACCCTCTTTTGTTTCCCTAGTTTGTGATGTATCTTTATGAGGACATAAAGCCCTGAGGTGGGAGTAATGTAAAGAACCATAAAATTCAAGGAAATGTTTTCTTAAATTCTTTGGGATTTTACAAGTACGCAGTTTATGACATCACCTGATTTTGAGGCCCGGTGTGCCCGGAATCAATTTTCGATGTTTATCTCCGGTACGTTCAGTGAACGAACGAGCGGGTTTTTATAACTTTTGAACCGGTGCTCGGAATCGAAATCTGAGGGCACTGATGAAACTGCAGCACCAGTATTTACTTAAGAAGACTTCTTCTGGAGTTGCGTTTTCATGAGAAGAGTAGTTAAAAAAATGAGGATTAAGTGTAAAGTGAAATATAATTGTGTTACAATTTTATTTCACTTCTATGTGGTTAAATCCCATGTGTGGGAGTTGGTGTGGGACCCACTTGATCCTAAACTCCTATTGATAGGATATTAGTGAGGTGGGGCCTACACAAGCCCCACCCCTTCAAATTCCCCTTAAACACCTTTTAAACCTCTCTTGTTTTTAATGAGGTGGCTCCTCCTCTTCCACATTATTAATGTTGGCAACTTAACACACCATTAATTTTGACTACTCAAGAATAATTAAGGGAATTCAACTTTTGTAAATTTGAAAATCTTGGAATGTATTAATAAAATAAGGAAGTCTTTATTTTATTTGGGGTTTTTTTAGTTGTGTGAGGATATTTGGAGAGAATTCTCTATGTCTTGGAGAACTCTATCATCTTCATTGAAGAACGTCAAGACCACGATGAAGAATGTCGTCACCGAAAAGAGTGATTGATGTGCACTTCTTCTCCTCTCGGCAGCCGGTGTGAGATGTCATTCCCTCATTGGATGAATGAAAACTCGTTCAACTGCGACACCGACTTTTGTCATCATTGTTGAGGTAGGGGTTGATTTTACGTTCGAGATTAATTTGACGTTATTCGTTAATTTTTGGCCACCTGTTATCAATATAACGGGAGGACGATAGACCACACGAACACGACCGAATCTCCTACCCATTTTGTTGTTGATTTTCTTCGTGGATTGAAATGGAGGCAGTGACATTGCACCACGCGAGGTCGAGAGAACCACAGACGGAGTGGGCCGCAGAAGAGCAGCATGACGCCGTTGCGCTGCATTGGTGAGGCCGAAAGAGGTCGCAGTGGAGGATCTTGGTGCTGTCGCACATGCTGGAGCACTAGGAGTGTAACACCCCAGGTAAATAAAGAATATGACATCATTATATTTATCCATATTTTTGAATAAAATATTAATATTACTTTAAAGGGGATACTATGCTCGATGGCGTACCCAACACGCAACAACGAGTTTCTTGGGAATCTTACATTGCACTCTAATAATAAAATAATATTATTTTAAATGGTAGTTAACATGTAGCCATTTTATTGGCGGGAATGGATAAAAATAACTAAAATATGATTATATATGTTTTTTAAATGTTTTTACATTTATCCAATAAAAGATAAAGGCTTAAAATACGGAAATAATTCAATTTTAGGCGTATATGCCCTAGTTTTCACTAAAGGTTCACTTATCGCCTTTTGATGGAGAACCGTCATTAAATATAGTTTTGTTCACTCATAAAAATTCTTTTGGACCAAATAAAACTCTTATTAAGAATTGGGACATCAAAATTTTCTTTGTGTAAATTTTTGGTATATTTCTGATAAAGTTCATTTTTTAATGAATATTGTAAAATGTTGTATTTTAATTCAAAACCTCTTATTAATATAATTTATTTATATGATTAGATTATCTTTTGAATTGGTTTTAAAGTGAAATTATAATATATTTTTACCATTAAATCCAATAGTGGTCATTGGAATTAATGTCACTTTGAAATCAGACTTAAACTAGTGTCAATCTTTTGATACTTATTGTTTCATAAAAACACACTATTTGCTCTGACAGCGGGAATTAATTATTAAATTAATTAATGTGACTTATATGTTTTGAATTTTGTAAAATAGACTTCATTTTTTAATTCAGAATATCAAATATAGCTTAGGGTGAATTTTTGGGATTTTTCTGAAAAACTTAAATTTTTGATGAATAGTGAAACCACTAAGTGGTACTTATAAAAACTGATTTTTTCCGTTTAAATGAAATTTTTCCATCTTTGGGAATTGAAATTCAAAATCCTACATACATGGTTGTCATTAAGAAGTAAAATGTGTTTCAATGAGATTAAAAATATTTTTTGGTGAATAGTAACTTATTAAGTTTTTAATCGCGATTAGTAGTAATTAGTGTAGTTTAAGGTAAAAATAATGCTTTAATAATATGAGATGACCTAGAAACATGTCCTAACCTCATTGGATATGTCATGGACGACCAAGACAAGCCATGGGTCAACTTGGGGACCCCATGGGCCACTTTGGTTGGGAAATGACAAAAATATCTTTTATTTAATGTTAATATAAAAAATGGCACCAACATGATATGTTTTACTAAAACAATTTTTAAATGGGGTTATACAAGTAATATTTTTTGATTATAAATTGTAATTGGAAAGATAAAAAGATTTCCTACATAATAGTATTTTTTTTATAATTTTTAGACAACAAATAAATTATATTATTTATGAGATCATAATGATGCAACGATGAAATCATTATTTGACGATTTAACTAAAATGGAATGATAATGTATACTCTATGAACTAAACTTGTCCAAAACTTATTGGATGGGTGGATTTCGAATCCTTATCACCTTATCCACGAATTATATCAATGTGGGACCTTTTAAAACCGAATCACATTTTCAAATAATGTAATAGTTTCATGATTTCCAAAAGTGCCCCTCCTCTCCTCTTATAAAAGGCCCCCATATCAACCTCATTTCACACACTCCTCAAGCCTTTGTATCGACCATACCATGCCCATTTACTCTCTCCACACCCCCCCTCCTCATCCTATAGGATTCCCTTTGGGAAGAATCCTTTCAAAGGAAGCCATTAGGCTCAAATCAAAAGGAGTTACACATTTAAAGGTAATTCATTCTCTCATGTTCATTTGTTTTATTTTGCTTCTCCAACCCCATAAACTCTTTTTATTTACTTCTTTAGTAACAACACCAGTATCTTAAATATACTAGGATGTTGTTATAAGCTTTATTCGAGCTACACTCTCACTCAACTAAATCAAATGGTTAAAGAACATACGGTTTCCGTTGATGGCGAAATTCTATCTCCCGAAATGATGATTGTTCAATACTCATTTAACACCTTCAAAGGTGTCCATTATGATTTCAATATTTTTATATATGATATATAATATGTTTATTCTTTCCTTATGATTCTGTATTTTTCATTTATGGCATACCATTATTGTCTCCATTATGGGTAAACACGATAACTTCATTTTAGGAAGTGCGGACTACCGCCCCCTGAAAGTGATTTGATTCATTAATACCATATGTGGGATGTGTAAAGGATAAATTTAATTATATTATATATGTTATAATATAATCTTATATCATTATGATTCCATTCCAGAAAATACGAAATATAAATGGAAGTAGCGTTCATGCGTACGTACGGCTTACCGTCTCCATGAACGGTGCATTTCATTTCTTACCTCTAAATGATTATGTAATATTATAAATAAATTTATATTATGGATATATATGATATATATGATATACAAATCTTGAATATAATTCTGGATATAATGAACATTTGACCACACGAACAACATGTAATTGTAAGAAGTCCACTTTCGACTGAAGAACCAAATATCGACAAAACAAACATTATTAACTTAAATGATTAAATAATGTTTATAACATTGAAATAAGTGATCTAAAAGGAATAATGAACTAGAAAAAGGTTCTTAATAAAGTGTAAATTAACTCAAGTTTATTACACAGGATTTTAAAGAATGATCGAGTCAAGTCGGACCCGAGGTAAGGGATCATACTCCTCTCTTTATTTTTAAGTACACTCTTTTAGGTCATTCCTTCTAGGCTCATAATTCTTGTTATTGGGATGTTATTTTATATTACTCTTACTATAATTTTTATGTTCATATGATGAGAGACCCTATTATCTCTCATCAATCCATTTTGGAGGTTTTGAGTGGCGCTGTTAGGCTGCCGAATTTTCGTAAGAGATCTAACCTCTCTCTTTCTTTTTAAGTAATCTCCTTTATGTCACTTATTTTAAGCTCCTCTTTGTTATGTTGGATGATGTTCTGTTATATTACTCTTTATATAAACTTTATGTTAATATGATGAGATACCCTATTTGATCTCATCAATCTATTCTTGTATTTTTTATGTGGCGCCATTAGGCTGCCGAGTTTTCGTAAGTGATTTTTCATCTCACTTTTATTCCCGTGAGATGTATGCAACATTTTCCACAATTTACTTTTAGTGGTGTATGTACTACACATTATTCTACTCTTTGTGTAATATAATTTCGTTTATGATTATTTACATCAATGATTTATTGTCCTTCTTTCATGGGGTTTATGTTTTGAAAGATACCCTAGTCGGTAAGGGAACCTTTCACCCTCCTCCTTTTTAAAAGACTTCTTTGGTTGGGTATTTTAATTTACATATTGTTATGTTGGGATATGTTCTCATATATCCTTATTGATGTAAATTTTATGTCCAACTAATGAGATACACTTTTTATCTATCATCAACTCATTTTGATGTGACGCCGTTAGGCTGTCAAGGGAACTTCTTAACCCAATTTCGATTTCTTTGGGTTCAACATGTAGTTATTGAATATGTCATCCTTTGAATATGTGTGAATGACCTTTGATTATTTTACACTTAATATCCACTTATATTTGGTGTATTCGTTTGTCACATATAATTATGTAATTGATTTATCCTTAATCCAAGGATACCATCTTTGTATGGGACTTCATCTCAATCTCCTTTCATTGAGACATATTTTGTTTTATACACAACCTTCTTTTATACGGTGTATAAACCCCTTTGACTTTTACATTTGTCTAAAAGGAATCATTTTTTATACAAAGCGTTTTACTAAACGAAATAAGGGAATGTTTTGTCGTACATATGCGGCGACAATGACTTCTCTGCCGCCATGACCGTTATTTGGGTTTCGGCTTCCTCTAGAAGCAATACCTTTTTTTTAAAGAAAAATAAATATCATGTTTTACTTTTCTTTTATTTTGGTATTGAAAATGATTTTCATAATGTTTTTATATGAATATGTTGTATTGATATCTTGTGATTGAAAGGTGGAAATGATATGTTTCCTTTATGCTTGTTTTGTGTGATATGATTATGTTGAGGTTCTTGGGAATTATTATGAATACGGGTGGTTCCATGATAAAATAAGGGCGGGTGAGCCCGATATAGCTCTCCAATGCATTGGGTAATGCGAAGGAGTGAAACGTTAAGGTTTCTCTGAAGAGATTTAGGGAATATACTGTGATGGGTATTCCAAACGTAACCAAGAGGGTTACTTCCTACGTAAGAATGTTATGAATGCCTCAAGTTACCATTATGTCTTATGTTTTCTATGATTTATTCATGGTTTGATGAGGTATGTTAATGTGCCTTTGTTTTATGGGTAAAGTATTATTTCATTATTATGTATATATGAACTCATGTTTCCTTTCCATATTTTTTATAACCCTTACTGAGATTTTTATGCTCATCCCAAGTTTTTGAAATGTTTTTTCACAGGTCAAGGGAAAGGTACATGATGTGATGATAGTGTCAAGGATGTGTCAAGAAAGAATCCATGTTTTATTTTCAATATGTTTCTGTTTATGGGAAGAATGAATACTGTATTTTATGTAACCACTTTGTTTAAATATGGAATGTAATGCAAGTTTCATGATCTAATTCTCTAAAACTCTAAACCTGAAAAGATCCTCAATGTGTAATCTTGTAATAACTCAAGATTAAGTAAGGTTTAAGGCTGGGGCCTTATAGTTGGTTTCAGAGGTCGGTTTAGATAACTTTAGAGGTTAGGGTATTCTTTAAGCATAAGTGACATTACCATAATGGTTAGGATTTCAGAAAGAGTCCTAGTTTTAGATAAAGTGAATGAGTAAGTATATCTTAGTGTTTACCTTCCTCATTAGTACATGATGGTTTTGTTGATATAATCACACTGACATTTCTGTTTTTAGTGAATGGATGGATCTAGCAGGCACCAAAGAGACAACAGGTTTGAAGGGAACTGTGGTAGTTCTCTGATTAAGATACTAGATAAAATGGAGGATTCAATGAGGAAACTCATGGTTGTTCTAAACGAAATATCAAGGAGTCATGATCAACCACTTGAACCTTGGTATATTCTATAATTCATCATGTACGAGATGACCAATCGATGTGGAAGTTCAGGAAATAATTATAAAGGTAACCATTAGGGTTTATATGATCCTTACTTTTGAGGTAATTATGGGTTATTATATGTTATGATGGAAAATGAAAGGCATGAGATAAACTTGAGGTTAAAATATGTTATGTTTATTTTTTAAAATTTTATCTCTTTTTGGGGAATTATTTAAGAATTATATAGTTTTGGAAAAAGGACAACACGCAGACCGTGTGACAACACGTCGCGTCAGACAAAGCTGCGGGAATCGAACCCACAACCAAAGTGCGACTGGTATTTATCGCCTACCACTGGACTACATGAAGTACCTGGTTAGTTTTACTGATTCTTTATAGTTATATGATTTTATTAATTAAGAGTAAGTTGATTTTGGGTTATTTATGAAAATGATTAACCTATCATGGAGGATATGTGATTAGGTTAATTACTTTTCAATACGAGACATTAGGAGTAACTGATGTTGTTTGGAGATAAATGTTACGATTTAACTTGGAAGACTATGTGACTAAATACTTCAAATATTTGGATTTCAATCTTATATTAGTTTACTTTGAATAATTTTATAGACAATTTGTTTATCGGATGATCCTTGTTGAACTTTTGGTTTTGTTTGACAAATTTTGGTGATTAAGAATAGAATTTCTTTTTATAAAGGGTTATCCTTTTCTGGATTATCTGATCTTGTACTAACCTTTTTGGTTTTGGTTATGGATAAGGTCTAAAGATATGGGAAGTATATAGTTCTCTTTTGTGGATTAGGTGATTCTCTAGAAGTTGATTATAGTACTCTTAATGCGAACAAGTCTCCCTAAATACTTGCCTTTTGGGAAAAAATATGAGTTTGACTAAGGAATCTAGTAAAAGTTGAAAGTCAACATGATAAGTGATTATGTTTCCTTATGAATAAATTCCACAATAAAAAGTAACTTAAATCAAAAATGTTGTCTATTAACTTTTCCTACTGGGGAATCGAATACCGTTTAACCCATCACAAGTTTGTGATTTACGTATGGTTAACTTTCTCCTAGACATGTTTACTATCACTCTCCCTCAAGAACATGACCCTTTTCTTTTTCTTCCATGTCCATGTTTTTCTACATATGGGTTAACTCGGGTGACCTCTGTACTTATATTCCTTTATTTTAAAGTGATTGTTTTACCGACACTTGTTCCGATTTGGGACTTTCAAGTATGTTACCAAGCCCAATTTTAAAATTGCGAGGATGCAATTTCCCAAAGGGGGGAAGGATGTAACACCCCAGGTAAATAAAGAATATGACATCTTTATATTTGTCCATATTTGTGAATCAAATATTAATATTACTTTAAAGGGTATACTATGCTCGATGGCGTACCCAACACGCAACAACAAGTTTCTTGGGAATCTTACGTTGCACTCTAAAAATAAAATAATATTATTTTAAATGGTAGTTAACATGTAGCCGTTGTATTGGCGGAAATGGATAGAAATAACTAAAATATGATTATATATGTTTTTTAAATGTTTTTACATTTATCCAATAAAATATAAAGGCTTAAAATACGGAAATAATTCAATTTTAGGTGTATATGCCCTAGTTTTCACTAAAGGTTCACTTATCGCCTTTTAATGGCGAACAGTCATTAAATAATGTTTAGTTCACTCATAAAAATTCTTTTGGACCAAATAAAACTCCTATTAATAATTAGGACATCAAAATTTACTTTGTGTAAATTTTTGGTATATTTCTGATAAAGTTCATTTTTTTAATGAATAGTGTAAAATGTTGTATTTTAATTCAAAACCACTTTTTAATATAATTTATTTATATGATTATATAATCTTTTTAATTGGTTTTAAAGTGAAATTATAATATATTTTTACCATTAAATACAATATTGGTCATTGGAATTAATTTCACTTTGAAATCAGACTTAAACTAGTGTCAATCTTTTCATACTTATTGTTTCATAAAAACACACTATTTTCTCTGACAGCAGGAATTAATTATTAAATTAACTAATGTGACTTATATGTTTTGAATTTTTTAAAATATACTTAATTTTTGAATTCGGAATATCAAATATAGCTTCGGGTGAATTTTTGTGATTTTTCTGAAAAACATCAATTTTTGATGAATAGTGAAACCACTAAGTGGTACTTATAAAAACTGATTTTTCCGTTTAAATGAAATTTTTCCATATTTGGGTATTTAATTTAAAAAATCTGACATAAATGGTTGTCATTAAGATGTAAAACGTGGTTCAATGAGATTAAAATAATTTTTTGGTGAAGAGTAACTTATTAAGTTTTTAATCGTGATTAGTAGTAATTAGTGTAGTTTAAGGTAAAAATAATGCTTTAATAATATGAGATGACCTAGAAACATGTCCTACCCTCATTGGATATGTCATGGCCGACCAAGACAAGAAATGGGTCAACTTGGGGACCCCATGGGACACTTTGGTTGGAAAATGACATAAATATCTTTTATTTAATGTTAATGTAAAAAATGGCAAAAACATGATATGTTTTACTAAAACAATTTTTAAATGGGGTTATACAAGTCAGATATTTGTTTATAAATAGTCTTTGGAAAGATAAAAAGATTTGATACATCATAGTATGTTTTTTATAATTTTTAGACATTACATAAATTATATTATTTATGACATCATAATGATGCATCGATGACATCATTATTTGACGATCTAACTAAAATGGAAAGATAATATAAAATATATGAACTACACATGTCCAAAACTTATTGGATGGGTGGATTTCGAATCCTTATCCCCTTATACACTAATTATATCAATTTGGGTCCTTTTAAAACCGAAACACATTTTCAAATAAAGTAATAGTTTCATGATTTCCAAAAGTGCCCCTCCTCTCCTCTTATAAAAGGCCCCCACCTCTAACTCATTTCACACACTCCTCAAGCCTTTGGCTCGGCAATACCCTACCCATTTACTCTCTCCACATACCTCTCCTCATCCTAGAGGATTCCCTTTGGGATGAATCCTTTCAATGGAAGCATTAAGGCTCAAATCAAAAAGAAGTTACACTTTTAAAGGTAATTCGTTCTCTCGTGTTCATTTGTTTTATTTTGCTTCTCCAACCCCATAAACTCTTTTTATTTACTTCTTTTGTAACAACACCAGTATCTTAAATATACTAGGATGTTTTTATAATATTTATTCGAGTTACACTCTCACACAACTACATCAAATGGTTAAAGAACATACGGTTTCTGTGGATGGAAAAATTCTACCTCCCGAAACGATGATTGTTCAATACTCATTTCACACCTTCAAAGGTGGCCATTATGATGTCACTATTTTTATATATGATATGTAATATGTTTATTCTTTCCTTAAGCTTCTGTATTTTTCATTTATGGCATACCATTATTGTTTCCATTATGGGTAAACACGATATCTTCATTTTAGGAAGTGCGGACTACTGCCCCCTGAAAGTGATTTGATTCGTTAATACCATATGTGGGATGTGTAAAGGATAAAGTTAATGATATTATATATGTTATAATATAATATTATATCATTATGATTCCACTCCAGAAAATACTAAATAGAAATGGAAGTAGCGTTCATGCGTACGTACGGCTTACCGTCTCCATGAACGGTGCATTTCATTTCTTACCTCTAAATGATTATCTAATATTATAAATACATGTATATTCTGGATATATATGAAATATATGACATCCAAATCTTGAATATAATTCTGGATATAATGAACATTTGACCACACGAACAACATGTAATTGTAAGAAATCCACTTTCGACTGAAGAACCAAATATCGACAAAACAAACATTATTAACTTAAATGATTAAATAATGTTTATAACATTAAAATAAGTGATCTAAAATGAATAATTAACTAGAAAAAGGTTCTTAATATAGTGGAAATTAACTCAAGTTTATTATTCAGGACGTTAAAGAATGATAGAGTCAAGTCGGACCCGAGGTAAGGGATCATATTCTTCTCTTTATTTTTAAGTACACTATTTTATGTCATTCCTTCTAAGCTCATCTTTCTTGTTATTGGGTTGTTATTTTAATTTACTCTTACTATAATTTTTATGTTCATATGATGAGAAACCCTATTCTCTCTCATCAATCCTTTTTGGAAGTTTTGAGTGGCGCTGTTAGGCTGCCGAATTTTCGTAAGAGATCTAACCTCTCTCTTTCTTTTTAAGTACTCTCCTTTATGTCACTTATTTTAAGCTCCTATTTGTTATGTTGGGGGATGTTCTTTTATATTCCTCTTTCTATAAACTTTATGTTAATATGATGAGATACCCTATTTTATCTCATCAATCTATTCTTGTAAGTTTTATGTGGCGCCGTTAGGCATCCGAGTTTTCGTAAGGGATTTTTCATCTCACTTTTATTCCCGTGAGATGTATGCAACATTTGCCACAATTTACATTGAGTGGTGTATGTACTACACATTATTCTACTCTTTGTGTACTATACATTCGTTTATGAGTATTTAAATCAATGATTTATTGTCCTTCTTTCATGGGGTGTATGTTTTGAAAGATACCCCAGTCGGTAAGGGAACCTTTCACCCTCCTCCTTTATAAAAGAATTCTTTTATTGGGTCTTTTAATTTACATATTGTTATGTTGGGATATGTTCTCATATATCCTTATTGATGTAAATTTTATGTCCAAGTGATGAGATACACTTTTTATCTCTCATCAACTCATTTTGATGTGACGCCGTTAGGCTGTCAAGGGAATTTCTTAACCCAATTTCGATTTCTTTGGGTTCAACATGTAGTTATTGAATATGTTATCCTTTGAATATGTGTGAATGACCTTTTATTATTTTACACTTAATATCCACTTTTATTTGGTGTATTCGTTTGTCACACATAATTATGTAATTGATTTGTCCTTAATCTAAGGATACCATCTTTGTATGGGACTTCGTCTCAATCTCCTTTCATTGAGGCATATTTTGTTTTATACACAACCTTCTTTTATACGGTGTATAAAACCCTTTGACTTTTACATTTGTCTAAAAGGAATCATTTTTTATACAAAGCGTTTTACTAAACGAAAAAAGGGAATGTTTTGTCGTACGTATGCGGTGAAAATGACTTCTCCGCCGCCATGACCGTTATTTGGATTTCGGCTTCCTCTAGAAGCAATACCTTTTTTTTAAAAGAAAAATAAATATCATGTTTTACTTTTCTTTATTTTTGGTATTGAAAATGGTTTTCATAATGTTTTTATATCAATATGTTGTATTGATATCTTGTGATTGAAAGGTGGAAGTTTTATGTTTCCTTTATGCATGTTTTATGTGATACGATTATGTTGAGGTTCTTGGGAATTATTATGAAGACGGGTGGTTTCGTGATAAACTAAGGGCGGGTGAGCCCGATATAGCTCTCCAATGCATTGGGTAACGCGAAGGAGTGAAATGTTACGGTTTCTCCGAAGAGATTTAGGGAATATACTGTGATGGGTATTCCTAATGTAACCAAGAGGGTTACTCTATATATAAGAATGTTATGAATGCCTCAAGTTACCTTTATGTCCTATGTTTTATATGATTTATTCATGGTTTGACGAGGTATGTTAAAGTGACTTTGTTTTATGGGTAAAGTATGATTTCATTCTTATGTATATATGAACTCATGTTTCCTTTACATATTTTTTATAACCCTTACTGAGATTTTTATGCTCATCCCAAGTTTTTGAAATGTTTTTCACAGGTCAAGGGAAAGGTACATGATGTGATGATAGTGTCAAGGATGTGCAATAAAGAATCCATGTTTTATTTTCAATATGTTTCCGTTGATGGGAAGAATGAATACTGTCTTTTATGTAACCAATTTGTTTAAATGTGGAATGTAATGCAAGTTTCATGATCTAATTCTCTAAAACTCTAAACCTGAAAAGATACTCAATGTGTAATCTTGTAATAAATCAAGATTAAGTAAGGTTTAAGGCTGGGGCCTTATAAGGAGGGCGAAGCCGGTGCATGCCACGGCGTAGGGGCAGGACGCCGTCGCGCCGTGCCGGTCTGACATGGGCCATGGCTTAATGCCGCGACGGTTGAAGAGGAGGCGGGACCGGCGTGTCCCGCAGTAGCCGAACTGGCCGGCCAATACGGCCGGACATTTCCTAGAAATCTGGTGGTTCAAAACCCCCATCCAGCACAGGAAGGGAGGACCCCACATGGGTCCGCCGTTTCTTCAACCAAGGGGGTCAGCACCCCCCGCATTCCGCTCGGCTGAAAGCCGAGCCGCCGGCCACGTGGGCCCGGCTTCCCATGCTAGGATAGGCCACCCGCGCTGGGCCGGACTCCCGCTATGGGCCGAACCGCGTTGGTTGGGCCCGGCCACGCCGGCGGCGCCGGGTTGGACTGGGTCCAAACCCCCTACTTTCAGTCAGTTCTGTTCAAATGCCCATAACTTTGGCTACGTACCTCCGATCGATGAACCGTCAGTTGCATTGGAATTCTGGGATCAAGACTGTTGTTTCGGTATATTACACTCATAGTATTGGTCAACTTTGAGTATGTAAGGATTGGTTCAAACACGAAACCAACCGGGCCCTCGGAGGGGAAATGCTTATAACTTGAGCTACGGACGTCCGATTGACATGTCGTCGACTTTGTTGGATTACTCCTAGTGAGGAGGTTATTTTGGATTAATCCGATCATTTTTTGAATGTATCTAGTGTACGTTCGAGTTGGTTTTAGCTAAAAAACCAACCGGGCCCCTAGGACGAAAAAGCCAATAACTCTCAGACCGGTGTCCGATTGACACGCCGTCTATTACGTCGAGTTCCTTTTGACGAGATGGAACTTTGTGATACATCAAATATGAACTTCGTGAAAGTTGATGTATCGAACCCCTTGGCTCGTGGAATAGAACCTCCTGGAATCAAGCGTGCATTGTGCGGGAACCGTAGAGCTGGCTGCGATTGCGAAGAAGATGCCGACTTCCGTATAAGGATCCTCAGTGGGTTCGACATGGACGACTAACGTACTAGGATCCACCATGGGTTCGACGTGGACGACTATAGTACTAGGATCCTCCATGGTTTCGACGAGGATGACTACCGTACTGGGATCCTCTATGGGTTCAACGACGATGAATACCATACTAGGATCCTCCGTGGGTTCAACGACAACGTCTAATGTGATGGGATCCTCCATGGGTTCGACGATGATGGCTTCTGTGCTAGGATCCTCCGTGGGTTCGACGACGATGACTTCTGTACTTGGATCCTTTGTGGGTTCAGTAGCGATGACATCTGTACTTGGAACCTATGTGGGTTCGACAGAGGAGTTGATTCAGAGGCTACATCAATCATATCCACCTCTCTTTGTGAATAGTATACCTGTGTGAGCTGAGTCTTGAATTTAAATCATTATATTTGAAATGATTGACTATCTTTCCTACGTGTATTTGGACATACTTTCCTGTTTGGATTGAGTTATACTTTCTTCTGTGGACTGGGTTGTACTTGAGCTCGTGAGTTGGAGCAGAACTGGTATTGATGACTTAGGTATATGTATGGGCATATACCTAAGTAGTGTTGGTTAATACTTGTAATAGTATCTTTCCTTTGTGGTTTATCCTTTGTGGTTTATCCTTTTTGGATTCTGGGAGACTTTCAGGAGTCTTAGGGTCCCTACTGAGTATCGTATACTCACCACTCCACGGGCTATTCCCGCACTACGTTGTGTTGGATGTAGACGACAGACATCACTAATTGTGGTTGAGGCTTGAGGAGCAGGATGGTACCTGGAGGTGGTCTATCAGGTGGGACGTACATGGAGAAGACGTCCGGACTCGAGGAGCCGACGAAACTGACGGTACTCACCCTTGTGGTGGGAGTTCCTAGAGGACATCCCGGTGGTTGCTGCTTTGTCTTTCTGTTGTTGTACATTACTTTTTAGTTGTACTGCCTTCAGTTGGGTTTGTATACTGGCCCAATTACTTTCCATCACTTACTTGTGTTTTCTGTTTACTTAGTTTTTACTTCAGTTTGCATACTTTGTGGTGTTTTTTCTCTTTAAAAAGCCAATGCCTTCCCAATTATCGGGATTTACGATGTTGGTGAAAGTTTCCTGCCCCTGGCCTATGGGAGGCGGGCTTGGGGTAGTCCCGGCATGGGCCCCGAGTACAGGTCATGACACAAAATCTGCCCAAATAATATCCCTACATATCTATATTTCTTTTTGAAGCCTTACCTAAAGAAGAAGGCTTTTCAAGGAATTATTTTGACTCAAACCAAAGGGAGTTACCCGATTTAAAGGTAACATCTCTTCTTATGTTATTTGAGTTTATTTTAAATGGGGTTATATAATTTATCATTTAGACTATAAATATTAATTTGAAATCTAAAAATATTTCCTAAATCATGGTATTTTTTTATAAATTTTATACATCACATAAATACAATTATTTACAACACAATAATGATGCAGTGTCTACCTTATTAATAAATGAATTAGATAAATACGATTATGAAAATTAAAAAAATATCTAATAAAATTCAAATTTTTATTGGATGATATTATTTCAAACATGATTCATCTTATATTTTAATTTAATGAGTTTTGGACTTTTAAAAACCGAAAATAATTATATAATAAAATAAATTTTTCAAACTTCCATAAAGATCCCCTCCTCCCCCTTATTAAAATCCCTCATTTCTAACCCTTCTCTCACACCTATCAAGCCTCTTGGATCATCAATAATCATCCCAAATAAGATCCTTATATCTATATATTCCTCTTTGAAGCCATAATTTAATAATAAGGCTCTTCATGGATGCCTTTTGGTTCAAACCAAAGGGAGTTACCCGATTTAAAGTTAACATCTCCTGTTAAGTTAAGTTATTTTATTTTACTTCTCCAACCCACAAAAATCTAATTTTTCCTTTATTTTATAACATAAATATTATCATCAATATACTTAGTTCTTTTTGTGATAATTATTTGAACTATATTTACAAACACCTTCATCTAATGGGTGTAGAACATAATGTTTCTGTGGACGCCGAACTACAACCTCACGAAATGATTATTGTTCAGTCTTCTACTACCAACTCCTATGGTGGCCATTATGATGGAACTGTAATTTTATATGATATTTATGATAATTATTTTATCTGTAAGATTTTGTAATTCTCTTTTATAGAATACCCTTATTATTTTAATGTTGTATATATATGATAATTTCATTTGAGGAAGTGCGGACTACCGCCCCCTCAAAGTGATATGACTTGCTCATTCCAGACATGGAACGTATAAAGTATGGTGTTAATGAAAATACATAACATATATAAAATATTATAATATATTATATTGGAATAATAACATACTTATGTATCATTTGGTTTTCATTCCATTTAAAGTAAAAAAATGGATGTAGCATTCGTGCGTACGTACGGATTACCATCTCCACGAACACGATGAGATTAATTATCCATCGTAACAATTACAAAATAATTTTCAATTTTTTATTAAAAACAATATTAAATAACATAATATCTTTTTGGATATTAATAAAAATACATCCTATCCTTAAAAAACATGACTTACTTAACAAAACATATAGATGAAAATGAATCAATTAACACCCGAAACAACGATACTACTAAAATATTATTAATAAAGAAATATTAAAAGATCATATATGATATCATATTTATGTATTTGGTTAATTTATAATTTAATAACAATGATTTTACTATTATACAGGAGGTTAATTTACCCTCAACCAAGGAAGAATACAAGGTAAGGGGTTACTTATCCCAGATTTAACTCTATGATATTTCCAATATTCACCACTTATTAATAGCATGTGGTGTATTGTGTACAGACATTTGATATATATTATCATGATTATATTTTTATTAATGGTGTTCTATGGATAATTTTGTGGTTATTATCTTTTTTTCATTTGACTTGAATGATTACAATGTGGTAAGGGGTTTTTATCTCACTTCTTATTTACGTGAGATTTATGCTCTATTGCCACTATTTTTAATGGGTGGTGTATGTACATTCCATTACTGTATTCCTTATGTAATATAATTTAATTTATGGGTATTAAAATCTTCATTGTATTATCCTTATTTCATGTTGTTTATGTTTCATATGTCACCGAATCAGTAAGGGAATTTCTAATTTTGATTTACACTCATTAAGTTTTACGCAAACATCATTGATTTTTTTACTCCAAGATTAGGTGTGAAATCACTATTTATGTATTTATGTAGTAATTTAAACTCCCCTTTGGGTGGTTATTATTTTGGTACACATAATAACTCAATTGATAAATTCTCAAGTCATTAATATGAACTTAATATGAGTAATCTTGACTCAATTTTCATTCATTGAATTAAACATCCAAGTAATTAGTTTTGTTGTTACAAGAATACGTGTGAATGTCCTCTGATTGTTTTACGCTGAATATCCAATAATATTTAGTGTATTCATATTATTCACACATAATTATGTCATTTATTTATCCTTAGCCTAACGATACGGTTTTTATAAGGGATTTCATCTCAACATACATTCAATTGAGACTTCATTGTTATTATGATCCAATTCACTTTTATTTTGTGTATATACTGTACATTGTAATAATATAGAATGCATCACTTTATTATCATGATATTATTATGTTTTTATAACCTCAATTATTTTTATTCAATCATCTCTCATTTGGTTAGGAACTCTAACTAAAATATTATTTTAAACGTTATAAAAAATTATTCTTATAAATCTTGCTCATTAATTTCCATGTTAAAAAAATTGTTTTAAGAATTTATTTATATGGAAATTAATGTTTTAAAATTAAAATTTCTTTTAAAAGGATAAAAATTTAATGGGACACTATGATTCAAAAATCTATTTGAAACATCTTCTTAATAAATAATGGTACTTTTAACTGTTTTCAAGAAAAATGGGGATATTTCTCTAAAATTGTTTTGGTGATTATTTTCATCTATGTCAATATCCTTCATTATTATTTATTGAAGTTAATTTATTATAATACAATCTTCTATATTGTATTTAATGAGTTATTATTGATGGTGGATATTCTATTTTTATACCATTCATGATTTATGGTTAAAGTATCGACATTTCATATTCTAGATTTTATATGAATGTTTAGATTATGTTTCACCCTTTCATATGAGGAATGAATTAGACTTATAAAGAGATGGGTGGATCCCACTATAGATCTTCGTTGCATTGGTAGGTCTCATAAGACAAACTAGTGTCTTGGAACAAGGCCTTGATAAAATCTTATTTTTAGTCTTGGCCCAAGGCCTAGATTGTGTGGTTATGATGTTTGGCATTATGAAATCCATACTTATGAAATTGGCTATTGATATTACATGTTATTATTCGACTATTAGAATATCCATGTGAAAAAGAGAATGGAATTATTTGATTTATTTTTTCCATATAATGCTGAAGTTTATGTTTAAAAGTCTTGTGTTCTTGTTTTTTATATTTCCTTAAATGCTTATTCTTTTTTATGATAGTTTCCGCTATATGGTTATCCTTTCTGAGAATCTGAGCTCACCCCACTCATGTGTTTCATTTTTTCCAGGATTAAAAGAAGTATATTACAATTAACCTATAGGAATAGCCTATGGTGTATATGATTTTTAAAAGGGGACACAATGTTGATTTCTTATTTCATGATATAATATAAAACTTATATATGTATCAAGTACTTCAAATGCTACAAAAATGATTTGTATTTTGGGACATGATTCCTTATAATCATGCCAATGTATTAAAATAATGCATCGGCTCTAGGATTTTGGGGTCGAGGCATTACAATTAAACAACCAACAATTTTACATGAAATTTATCAGATGCCTAAAGAGACATGATCTACACACAGAGACCAAAAACTATACCAGTTAGGGATACATGCTTGAAATTAAACAAACAAAATAAAAATGGTGCTACAGAATCTATGAGATGAACCACATATAGTCTCCTCATACCATATGAGATATCATACTCAATCAAGTTATCCCAGTTCTCGAACCAACTAGTTCCTGTAACCACGTAAATGTTTTCTTGGGAACCCTTGTGTAATGGAGACATGATCATGATACGAGTGAGAATATCTGTAGTGAACCACCATTGTGGTCACATACTATAAAAAATATACAGTGATTTATTAACTGGAAATGATCGGGTGAAAAAGGATTAATCTATATGTATAAATTTTCATCAATCAATAAATCCATGTCCCAGATCAAACATACATACCTCAAGCACCCAAATTCAGTCCGGGCCTAATATAGTTGTGAGTGAAAACCTCGGTAGTGAACCACCTCCACAGTTCCATAATAACATTCATATACAATGATATGTTCACATGAAATGACCTGTTAAAAAAACGATTACTCTATATGAAAAAAATATCATTGATCCCTGGGTCCATGACCCATACCAAACATACATACATTAGATATATATTAGATATCATTATCTATGTGATAATACTCATTCCCCAAGGAGGATCACCCATGATTGTGGAAGATTATCCCTCTAAGAATGAATCACATGAACATCAACATATAATAATCAAATTTCCACTACAATTAGGCCAATCAGAATCTATCCCTCAATCTTCCCGATTATTTCATTTTGTATATATTGTATCACACTCAACCATCTAGTGACTATATATATTTTCCTTGAACATAAAAATTACCTATACACTGCACTCCCAAGCATCAAGTACTTGTTTTCCTAGTCCCGAAATGGTACGAAACATGCACTTATCCCTCATGTATTAAGTTACCACACGTCCATCCCTAATGCAGTTTTACCATGGATCTATAATTTATGTGATACAAAATCGTTTATCTTTCACATAAGTAGTCTAAATGATGAACATGGACCTAAAACAAAAAACATTACAAGAATTAATATAAATATATGAACACAAAAGGTCATGTAATGGAATACCATAAAACATCAATCAAAATAGAGACATCTACAAATAAACATGCCAACAACCCCTAAGTTAAAAAAACATTGTAAATGAATCATTGTACATTAGATATAATAATGTTTTCCAATCCTTATCACATATTCATTGAGGGATCATCATAAATGGAAATCTAAAAAAATAGATGAACACAAACACTATTCATTTCTATCCAAATACCTTAGGGCCCCTTATTAAGTATGGGTTCCACTATGTCACCCACTACCACATCACATCTCATCACCCACTCAAAGTCGGTCTATCATAGGAGGACCCACTAGGTCTTCTCATACCCAACACATATTAGGAAATCTCACCCAGTTGTTGGTCCCAGTTATTGTCTCAGGTCCACAACCCATGCAATAGGACTACATGTTTAATGCCATCATCGACGAGGTGACAAAAAATCACCATATACACTTGTCTTTCCACAATGAAGGTAATAAATATATGTATCGTAGCATATGTTATCCATCAAAGTCACTCTATATTGATTTACTCACCCAAACCGTGTTTTGGTCAGCATATGATCGGTTCACCTAGGCTTGATCACATATGAAAAATATTATAATAAGTATATTCCGCATCTCAAGGAGCTCTAATAGCTGGAATAATGAAAGAGATCCCTCTACGGGCTCAAGACCTATCACATAGGAAATGGATCTAGTTGTATTGTCTCACATCACTGGAGTTCTATAGTCCTATTGATATTATTGAGTCACAGTCTAGGACATTGATGGCCGAGCCTATAAGATCTCACACAAGGATTGTTTTTTACCCTTGGTGCTCATTATTATTAATGTAATATTTTTTTAATTTAAAAATAACATTTACATTAAATAATACATTTAACAAAAAAGGGTATTAAAAAGTAACTATCTAACCTCACAAGATTCTTGGAGGAAACCCATATTCTCAAGGTCTTTATATCAGTCATTGGTGGTAGATGTGTCATGTGAGTATGAAGTGGTTCTTCATGTCCCATGGAAGTTACCATTTCATTAGAAATTAGAAGTAATTTATAACACAATCTCTATTAAATTAAATTTTAAAAAAAAATTCAATGAAGATCTCAAGAATCCATATTAATCATAAAATTAATGAAATTTCTATAGGGAACGTTTGTGATACTACCTAGCAGAAATGAATCATTTCTACTTAGATGCCAAGGTCTAAAAATATTTGAGAAGGCCTACTGTGGTCATCATTCCTCATATTATACACTAAGACCTTCCAAATTCCCCCAATCTCTGAACTCACCCTAAGTACAAATAATTAATTAATTATATAAATTTATAATTAAATAATTAATTAAATACATACATGGAATATTTCTAGTCAACAGACTAAAACTTCATTTGCGCAAAAAAACATAAATAATTAGGTGTGTTATACTCCCAAAGAATCATTGGGATTAGTATATATAATATCCTTAATTAATTCAATCAATTCAACAACTCGATAAAATTTATTTAGGGAAACCCCACTATGAAAAATTAAAATGAAATAATAATTCAAAGTATCGATGAAAAAATATAGACGTACATTATATTAGGATCACCTGTTCATAGGATATAAGAAATATCTAAATAAAACTATTTATTTCACCATTATATGGTGAAATAATCATTTTAGACTAGCAATAAATACTCTAATAATCAGAATAGAGGTGGGGAAATGGCCTAGGAATAGGTTGTTAGAAGTTACTATACACTGACACCATAAAATTTCACCCAAGATCACTTGGAACTATTGAGATGTAAGAGAGTGAGGTGCGGACAAAACCATTACTTTCATGATCTACATTCCTGATAGGAGGGGGAACCGAGCCAAATTTTTAATTTTTAAAAAGCTGTCCAGAACAGTTTCTTGATGTTAAAATGGGTTTCAGACCATGAGTGTATAGGTTCTACCCCTGACCACTTTTCAAGACCTGAAACCCTCCATCCACAACCATTGAACCATATTAACATATTGAATCTTATTCAGGACATGAATGGACTCTTGGAGAAATTTATCGTATCTCGTATTGTCCATTTCACCACCCTTATTTGCAAAAACACCTAGGAATTCCAACTAAACTGAAACCTACTAAATTGTTTTAGGAAATTAAAAACCACAAAACATCACTTTTATTATAGTAGTATAAACAGACCATACTTTTAAGTATATATTAAAATTATCCCATTGAATATCAATATATAAAAATGCGAGTTCATACAAAAACTCTAGGAAGCATAATAAGAATATCCGTAATATTTAGTTTCAATCCAATATTTTTAACTACATACACCTAGTGAGTTTGTATTAAGACTCATGTAACAGAAATAATTATTCTAGATAGTTCATAGTTTTCCTTGATTCAATAGATTATCATAGGTTGATTCTAAATGTGAGATGTATTACCAATATTTTGGTCACTAATATAGATTATATTTGGATAAATACAATATATTTGAAAAATAATATTAAATTTATTTAAATGATGAATAATAATATGTTCAAAGAGGAAATTAAAAAAAAAATCAACTTGGGATATAATAATCAAACATATTGAATTTTCAATTGATAATTTAATGCAGTATTTTTTGGTGGAAATTTTATGCTCTAACAAAACCTCATAGATATACAAAAATTTCTAGAACTGAAATCCAATAATGAATCCAAAAATCTAAATTAGAGGATACATGTATATTATTTTTCACAATCCACTTCTGTGGGAGTAGTTATATTTGTTTTTCTTTATCCCCCATGTCCTATTTGTTTCTTGAACCTATTATCTTGACAAGACCTTGGTTTAGTGAATCCATTTGAAAAAGGAAAAGCTCTGAGAGTTTAAAACATTAGAGCATGGGTGCTACATTATTTCATACCATTATAACCCCATTATATCAACTCAACAAATTATATCTATTTTACATTCATTATGTTAATTACAAATCTTCCACATATTAATTATTTCTTAGTTACATTTGGACGTACCTCATACTAATTATTCTCACATTCTTGACAAGTATGAAATTGAATCTTTTTTATATGGTATTTATCAACATAAACATTAATGAAATGTGTTTTTTCTTTATTTAGTGTGTTTTAAATTTAAAATAGTTTCATGTTTTAATCATAATTTATGATAGATGGTTAGGAATAACCATAATATTCATGACACTATATCCTATCCCATTTTGTTTCTGATTTGGAAAAAATCCACTTTCCATTACAGGAATCGTTAAATTTTTTCCTCTAGGATTTATCCATGACAATTAAAATGAGAAAGATAGGGAATATAAATACAAAAATTAACAAATATAAAAAATTCATCTATAAAATTAGAAACGTTGACTCATAAATGATGTTCATAATTTTTTTAAATCTATAAGTATCAATTTTGGTTATCCAAGGTCATATTCCTATTAGTTATGTAACATAACTACTTGTATATTGTATCATCAACATCCATTGAATCATTCATAATGGTTCATAAAGGTCATGTGAAATAACCAATGCAAATCCCTTAGGAGTGCCAAACTAGGTGTCTTATTTGGACCTCATTCACTCAGTAAGTGAAAATGGTGTTAATAACAAGAATACCCTTTTCATGGTTTATTACCCCCAATTAAATATATGCAAGATTTTTCATCCAGTTGTTTTTTTCCATATAGATTTTTTATTGATAAAAAAATCATAGGATCTTTCATTAAAAAATTGTTTAGGATGTTTTACTAAATATATTCTTATCACTGGGGTTTTCGAGATGGTTCTATCGTTATAATCCCAAAAAATTACTAAAATAATTCTAAAATATTAAAAAAACGAACCAAATTCAAATATTGTTTATCCAAGATAAAAATAAATATATAATACCTTTTCTAACATTACTATTAATTATATTCAAAATTAATTAGCTTAACTAAACCAAAGTTTTAGTGTATTTAGAGATTAAAAACATAATCATCATATACTATGTCTTCTTCCACAACGCCTATAAAATTTTATTTACATTATATTCTTTAGATATACCATATATAATATTTTAAGTGGTAAAATCATTACATACAAAATTATAACATATTGTTAAATGAATATTCATTACATGTCATGATGATGCACACTAGAACCATAAATGTTTAAGATATGGAGAAAAATTTATAAAAAACAACTATGACATAATATATTGTCATCATTTACCATTATGTTATTCAAAAAATTCACCCATATTAGACATATCACTCTTATAAATATTCTTCATAAACTTTGCAAATGAAATATAATAAAGGGTTAGCTTAGATTCTCTGTAAATGTAATTATAATTGATATTAATCAATGATAATAAGTTAATATAAAATAATCATAAACAAATGGGAACATGATCATAACATATAATACTCACTCGTAATCAGTCTAATATAGTTAATCATAAATCCCATCATAATGCCATTTGAAAATAATATACAAAAGTCATAAAGTTTTTGAATCATCAATAATCAATCATGATCCTTGAGAACTTATCATAACCATAATTCATAATTTTGTGACATAACCATAATCATAAAAAATCACTCTTGTAGTCATGTTTAACTCCCAATACTATCATTGTGGTCAAATTCCTATAATAGAAATGTCTACCAAATAATTTACAGCATTATCGTTGGCATAAATTTATCCTAGTTAAAACCATAATATTCATGGTGTTTATTAAGTCTTCCATCTATTCAGTGTTTCTCAACTATATAATCATTGCTTAATGCATTGTTGGATTATAAAAAACCCACCAATATTCATGGTTTATATATGTATCACCTATCAAATAATCATAATCCCTATATACGAGTGCCAAAATATCATAAAACCTTCATACATTCATTATAACATATCCCATGAAAACAAAACATGGTTCATAAAAAAATACTCATAATAATAATTAAACATATAGAGAAAGGAATTAAATATGTCAAAATTGCATCATATCTCAATTAAAGAATAACAAAATAATAATTTTTTTTTAGATGCAAATACCTTAAAAATATCAATGAATCATTTTTCGAGAAAAATAATCTTTTAATTTTTAAATCACGTGTTTAAAATATAAAAATTCCCAAAATATTAATGAATAAATTTTCATTAAAAAGAACCACGGAAAAATGTAATGTAATATTAAAATCAATGAGAATTTATGATTTTAGAGAAAACCATTTCATGCATTGTCTGATAAAACAATGATTGCACTCAAATTGATAGTAAAAAGTCAAAAGTACCATGTTTGTAAAATGATAAGAAGGTTTCTTTGAAATATTATTTTATAAAGTCAAATTTTTTTAAATATTAATTTAATAAATCTCCGAAAAATAGTAAACATTTCTTAAAAATTATTTTAAATAAAATTAGGACATAGAACAAAATATTCTCAAAAAAAGATAGAAATAAAGTCTATTTTCATTACAAATAGTCGTTTAAAATCTTGAGTACATAATGAGAGGAACATGAAAGGAAAATAATAATATATAAATAACCATAAAATAAGTTAATACATTATATTTTTGAGAGATATATCATATAATTCCAGCATTGTAAATTTATTCCAAAATAATCCTGGTAAAAAAGAGATTGATACATAAAACTCACACCTCTTTGGTAATATATAATTCTTTACAAAAAAACCTCAAATAAGACATTTATTACCAATAATATAAATATGTTCATGATAAATCAAATAAAAGGGTAACTATGTAATACTCATAAGATAAAATCTTTGTATAACATAACATACATCCAAAAGTAGACAATTTGAGAAGATAAATAATTACCTCTTCAGTAATATTAAAATAAAAACCCATTAGATATAATAATATTAATTAAATTGAATTAAGTAGGATATATGATATAAAATTTAAATGGATTAACATGTACAACTCATAAACATAAATACATACATAATATAAGACATTTACATATGAACGAAATTTGAGATGAAGAACCCTACCTTATGTTCAACTTTATTTATAAGACCTCTAAGTTCAAGTATAATAAACTCAGATTTATTATATTTATATAAAGTAAAATTATACATCATTATAACACCATATATGATCCAATTATTATACTTCAACAACCATTTACTAACAATTCATTATTAAATTTATTATTCTTGGGTGTTTTCTATTTCATTTTGCAAGTATGCTTCATTTTGACAGTTATAGTCCTTGCACATTAATCAGGATTTTATTATCTATAGAATGTAAATAATTTCATAAGTATCATATTTAATAATTATATAAAATTTCTTAACCATTAATATTAATTAGTGATGAAAATTGAATTACATCACCGTATGGAAATCATTATACCACTAGTAGAAAATGAGGCTTCAACATTTCGGGTTTAACATCTGTTTTTTAGAAACCGATATTAAAAGTAAAGAGGGAATTTTTTAACAAATGTGTTTTTTATAAAATTGACATTAAATAATCCATCATATTACGTTTAATCTCATATTTATAGGAAATTATCATTATACATTTTTTATATTAACCACATACTTGAAGAAAACCACATTTTTTTGAAAAAATATTTCTAAATCATTGATTATTTTGACCCCAAACCACACCTGACTAGGATTGTTGATCAATTTCAATAAATTTTTCTCATATTTTTATTTAATTTCTCTATAATTCCATCATTCATTATTTTTCCCAGACTATCTAAATTATTTAATCATCAGAAACCCTAATCTTTTTGACCATCAACCAGGATTCATGGTTTTTCTCCATTATTTTTATACTCCATTTATGCGAACAATCCTCTTCAATACTAAATTGTATAACCTATTTCCACAACAATTTAATGAGTTCAAGATAATTAAATATCTATTTTTCATTATCTACCTCAAACTTTTTATGTTTTTTATTTGAAGATAAATTAATTATCTCTTAGATATAAATTACATTCACCAATTATTATTATTTGTATGAGTTTAATTATCAATTGTAATATTATTTTTTGTGGCTGTAATTTTTTCTGGCATTCATTTGTTATTAATTTTTTTTATTTAGGAATCATTTATTATTTTAACTTCATGTGGTTGAAATCATTATTTCTATCAATTATTTCTTTCATTTATAAACTATTATTTTCATTCTAATTACATTTTTTATTATTATTTTATTATATTTTTTTTATTTTTAAATTATTTTATGATATAAATTATTTTTAAACAATTTATGAATTTTACATTATTTGGTTATATATATGCTATATATTTTAATTTTATTTGTTTATAAATATATATTTATATGTATTCATATATTTATATATCATATAATTATTTTTTATGTTACTGATGGATCATAATTGCGTAAATTTGTGAAGAAATACAAATTTTTAAAAGGAATGTGATCCTATTTTATTGGAATCTTCTATGAAAATTCGTGAAAATAATAATGGAATTTGTTTCCTGGGATGAAATGGTCGAATATATGTTAATTTTGGTACATTGAAAAAAATTCCATCTAATTTAAGTTGGTTTCAGTCATAATTATATATTCCAAATCATGTAGGGTGAAAAAAACAAGTCAATATCTAACTATGATGAAGATGTTTCACATCATATAGAGGATCGTCATGAATTTTGATCATGATGTTGGTGTTTAACCACTTAGAAAACAAGTGTTCAATTACTATATAGAGATTATGAGAAATGTACATTCTAACGTGTTACTATATTTATAGTGTTATCAGTAGTTATAAGATTAGTTAACATGAAATCAAGACATGGGTGCTATGTGTCAGGAGATATCCCATTGGCGCCCGCCTGGACTGTGAGAACCGGAGTGTGAAAATTGCATTGACGTTTTCAATAGGTCATGGATTGGATTCCAACAATGAGTAGGCATATCCTACACATGGTAGGAATTATTCAATGTACATATACGCACACACACATATATCTAAGATCTTAAAATATTGATATAAAATTATAATAATTAAAAATTCATACATACATCTATAATCCCATAAACAGAGTATGAAATAATTACTAAAAGTGAAAAAAGGGGGAAAATAAAAGCCTTCCCAAAATAGGATATATATTCCAACCTAAAAAAAATGAGGGCACTACTATCAAATGAAACCACAGTAAGAACCTAGATCTATCAAGCATAATACTAATATATGTTTTCTCCTAGTCCACCCAAGACTCCGTGAAATGGCATGCCAAATACATAAGACACAACATGTTTCTAAAGAGCCCAAAAATGGGAGATTAGAACAATAAATAGTAGAAACACTAGAAAACTATACAGAAATATTCAACAATATTATATCTATAAATACATATTTATGCCAATTAGTACATCATACATAAAAATAAATAGAGAAAACCCAAATATATTCCAAATAAAGTTACTGTTTCAATGTAGGCTCAACCAAACTTCCAGCCACAAGATTTGACTTGAGGAATCAAGGTAACACTCAATAGCGAGATTATACTCCATGAACTCTATTTTCACTTGTGATTCTTCTCCAATAAGTCATTATCATTGGGGCTTGCTAATGGTGCATTCACTAGATCTCTAATATCTCAACACCCGAATAGGGGATGACACCATGGACTGTTGGGGGACACCATGAACTCTAGTGGAATAACCCACTACATAGGGGATCAAATGTATAATGATACCATGATCCCAACTAGATTAAATTTATAGATATGGGATTGATGGACAGTGCTTTGTGACCAAAAAAATACCATGAATTCTATCCAATGTGGATTAATGAATGATATGGGACTAGACCCATGACAACTGGAAGACACCATGAACCTTATTCGAGACTCATCCTATAGAGGGGTTCCCTATGCCATTCAAAAAAGATAAATATATACTAAAAATTAAATTGTATAGAACAACGAAACATACTCAACCTATACTAGTTTACATTGAAATAGTGTAAGGGAAAAAACCTAACCTCATACAAGAAATGAACTGAGAAGAATGAGGGGTCCAACCTACCGTTCAAGGAATACACAACATGACCCGTAAGGGGACATAACATGTCTCACCAATGAATGGAGATTATCACATCATATACTCACAATGAATGCATTTTTTAAAATACATGATGAGTCCTATAGGGAAAAAATGTGCATTGGTTGGGCTAGCGCTGGACATACTAGATTACCATGAATGTGTGAATTTTCTCATGACTATGCTCATTCACACTCTCTTATAAATTGTGGCTGTGTTCCAGTATTAGGTTGTCATTATGTATTTTACCTAATACCATATACCTTACTATGTTCATGCTAGTGTATCCTCTAGTGTATAGGTTGATCCACTAACAATGTGTCACATTACGTGCGGAACATGTCACATTTCATGCGATATTTTTATCTACATGTACACCTTAGAACCAAATAAGGGGTACTCCACGACATTTATTCTTGAAGTATATTCCTCTTAGTAAGGAATCTTCAATAAATTCTGGAGTCTTTACAAGGTATCCAGTACCACTGTTTCCTCTAGATTTTCTGCTAAACTCACCTGATAATATAAGATCTATGTTGACAATTCTCGTAGTTTCTAGTGGATAGAAACCTACCATAATGTCCGATCTCAAATTATCATTATCTTATCGTGGTGTCACATCATTCTCGAAAATTAAATGGGAATATCAAAATCCAAACCTGATCTCTTATCACCACTTCACATCACAATGGTTCCTTTGATCCCCATCCTAATCCAATTATAAAAATTTGTTGTGCCAAATATCATATAAAAAATTATCATTCACTGAGTAATTTTTGAATCTTAAAAAAATGAAATAATGATAATGATTGCACGTCAAATGGGGAGAGATATTCACAGAAAATAAAAAAATTATGCAATAACTTCAATAAATATCCATGTTGGACACAATCTATTTTTATAAATGGTTAAGAACAAATATGATTACCAAATAAATCAATTCTTAATCCCTAGGAAAATAAAACATCAAATGAAAATTACCATTGATGCATGAACCAATTTCTATTATGTATATTATATTTTATTCATCATGGAATAAAAAATAAAAAAAATTAAACAAAATAAAATATCCTACCATATTTTTCATCAATTTAGAGTGAAGAATACATCCACTAGTGAAGATAATAAAGATCCTGTAATGTTTTTCATCTTCTCTATTCACCTTTGTTCGTCTATTGGTGATCCTTAATACTGAAACACCAATAAAAAAAGATATCCTCTTTCCTAATATCACATGGTTATGAATCTAAAACTAGGGATTTAATATAATTTCATATTTATAGATATGTTGAGGTTTATTTATTGTAAAAAAGAACAAATAAATTAACTTTATTTCATTATTTTTTTAGTTTCACCTACAAAAAAACATTAACAAAACATTCGATGTCAAAAAGGTTGTATCACACCTAGGTTAAATCCTATAATAAAAATATATTGAGGGTCATATATTTCCCATGTTATTCCCCATCTATGAGTTATTCTATTATATCTCCAAAACAATATACACATGATAAAATATATCTAGTTTTTTTAATTCATAATTACCTAGATCATGAGGCCTTGGAATCTTGTTCCATCTCAGTGGATGGCTTAAAAAATATTATTTAATTTTCTTTCAAAATAATTATAATAAAAAAGATATGTTACATTATCCCCCTATTCAAGGTTTTTAACCTGAAAATAGAAAAAACCTATTGAAAATAGAGGATTCCAAGATTTCAACTGATATTACCTCTCCCATAAGCTGTCTAGAAGGTTACCTTGCTATCTATAGACACACACCCTGAAGAAACACTTACCAAAGATGGGTCTTCTCATGTTGGTACACAAACATTATTGAGATCCTTGAACTCTTGGAAAAGGTAACTCCACCCTCACGGTTTAGGTCATCTTAGTGGAAATCATGCAATGGGTCATGAACATGTATCCTTAGCTATGTAACATGGAAAAAAGAACAAAATGAAACTATTGTAGAAGGGTATCATGGCACACCCCCTCACTATCCTAAAACCTAATCATGAAAAAAGGACTTTGAACCCCAGAGATGGCTTGTTGTCTTGAGAAAATTTCTACAATTTTCGACAAGGGTAGGCCTCTTTGAACAGACGATATTATCTTTGAACCCAAAAACCATAGTGTTTGTTCAAAAAACTACTAACATTATTGAGATGTTCTCATACACCTCTATTTGAACTAATATTTTCACAACCATTAATAACACTAACTCTAGACCCACAATCATTATCTCCCAGTAGCTCCAACCAGTACATCGATAACCTACGGGGTCTCCCAAACTTGGAATCAAATGGTGTTAAACCAATGGTATGGTATTATATATTATTATATAAAGAATTTAGTAATCTTGAAAGATCTAGACAACTATGTCCCAAAGCTAACATGCAATACGAAATCATATTCTCCAAACCTAAAAGAGTCTACTTTTCCTAGCCATCTTGGGGGGGTATGGGGTATAAAAGAAATGATCAACTACAACTGAATCCCAAAGCCTCATACATCCTATCCCTAATCATTATGTGAAGTCAGAATCATCATCTAAAATGGCCCTCAATTGAATTCCATGAATGTAGATAACCTATTTTACACACATTCATCCTGAAATATCCACCATGTTATGATCTAAGATGGGTATTATGTGAGAAATATAGTGATTTGTCCAATGATAACCTAGTTAACAATTCAATAACTCACTATTCATGGAAGAAACCATATTAAAACCATAATGATACTATCTCGTTTCTACTTCTGTCATGGTACATCAACATTTAATTATTTATAGTTAAGACATCAATAGTTAAAATCATAAACAAGTTACTAGATTATTGGTCACCAAAACCAATACAAAAGTATATTATCACATCTTAATACATCTTGTATGTACTAAAAATAGAATTAAACCTTATTATAACCTCATCTCATAGTGTTATTGATTCCATCATCCATCATAAGAAAGATAGCGTACTCCAAACCTTTGTTAAATCCATCAAGAACATGTCTACTGGGTATGTAGTGGAGGGTTTGAAAAAATTTATGGTAGATATGTTTCACCATTATTATAATCAATGGATAAAAACATCATCAACTCACTCAATAATATTATAAAAAACCTCACAATGAGCATCTGCCACCCACACCACAGACTTGGGTGTCTATGAAAAAAATATTTCCCCAACCTATACATATTACACTATCACTATCATGTCCAAGAAGCCATGTCAGAGTAAGTGGACGTCCTAAATCTAGAGCCAATTAATCAAGATATTATTGTAATGTTTCCAATCTTAGAGAATGTCTTGAATAATCCCCATGTGTAACGCATACACTACCCATGATGATGAGTATAATAAGATGTCATCAGATAATATTTATTGGAACATATCCATAATTAAAGCCCATGTTCCAGAGTCTCAAAACACACTATGGAATTAAATATGATGATATTCATCACAAAGAAATCTAAGAAAATGTAGTTTCATTAGAAATACACCTTTGTTACATAGTCATCCTGATCTTGGAGTTGATGATAACATATCATGAGATTAATCTTTGATAATAAATTTTCCCCTAACTGCAGGTCAAATAATTTATCAATTCTCAAGGAAGAAATGTCCTACTTAACATTCAACAAATTTTGGTAATATAAATCCACACATAACATAAATCTCTCATCAATCATTTAGGTGAGAACACATGGTTTCCTAGGTGAACACATTAGTATAATAGGCCTCCTTCTCTATAAATTCTTCAAATTACCCTCGAGAAATCATAGATTCATGGGGTCCTCTGATATGATAGAAAAAATATCAGACAGTACATAGTATAACTCAACAAAGAAAATATAAATTCTATGGGGATATAACCATGAAATATCCTCAGTGAAAATATCCTTAACCTCTAACACATCACATGAACTAGATGCATAATGAATTTGCTGATCCATGGGTTATAACAACAAACAGATAAGAAGTTCTCCATATCCTTGTACATTTGAGATCATCATTATATTTATTTTATTACTCCTTATTAATGGATGAGTAATAATTCCTATGGAATCCATCATTTTATTACATGAAATTTTCATTTCGATCGTAAAAACAAGGATAATTTCATGTTAACTTTCTTGGAAATACGTACATAATACATGAAAACATAAACAATTATTATAAAAATGAGAAATAAAACGATATTGTTACATCATATGTAATATTTTGAATCTAATAAACTGGGGAAATACATCAAAGGAAGGGGTTATCAAACCACATAAAAGGGAATAAGAAAGGGAAACAATGTACAAATGATCTTGATGAATATCAATAAGAACATGAGGAGTGTAATTATAGAATGGGGAATATCATAATAAAAATAACATAAACCATAATAGGAAAATTGGAATAAAAGAATTATTTGAGACATTCATATGAAAATCACAATCTTTTTTCACTAAGCTTCCATAAAAATTACCAGGTTATGTACCAAGGTATTGGAAAATATGTCAAATCTAGAGATTAAATACTTTACCCAATTCATTGGACTGATATGAGTGTGAAAACTTTACATGATTTAATTATAATGTTTCCCAAATATATCATAATAAATAATTATATAAATATCCTATGGAGAATAAAATAAAATGGGTTTCATATCAAAATATTGGCGTTTCAATAGTGATTAAAAAACATGATCATTGTGTTATTTTTTATCCACTGAAAAAGAAATGAGGTTTTTATATATGATAGAAATAAAATAAAATATATCTTCTTTATACCTCGGTGAATATCCATTTAATGTTAAGAGGTTTGGGTATTCATAGAATGAAAATAAAAGATCATTTCTTGAGGATAAGGGACAAAATTGTTAATGTAAATTCGATAGCATAATGGGTACAAAATGAGATTTCAGTAAAGGGTAAAAAGACTTGGGAGAGAGGTATAATATTGATAAATCATAAATTTTCATTTAGAAATTTAATAAAAATAAAATTAAATATAGGGACCACAATAATTTGATGTAACTTTCAAAAAATGGTTTTTAAATAGTAGAGAAATGAAGGATAATTCCCTTACCATGTAGAGTAACTCCTAAAACATGATGATTGGGTCTATGTGGGATTGATAAAAAATTGGTAGGACACTATAGAAGGATAATATATCAAATATTTCTAATATGGTGAATTGGGAGTGAAATTAAATAGAGAAATTTGTGGGTATTTATAGAAAAAGTGGAAGATTTGTTTATTAATTTCAAAATATATGCCTTTGAAACCTATGTAGTGGTAAATGAAACTAAATTGGCCTAACCATGGTATTATCCAATATTATTATAAAATTGGAAAAAATTTGAGGTTATTTTATTTCACAATGTTCAACTATAATATTATATTACTTATTTCTTCAAGGAATTTTTTTTTCAAAAAAAAACATATTTTGATGTTAAATTTTCCATTTTAAAATTTGGAAAGTAAATAATATATTTGGAAATTGATTAAAATCAGTTAAAATAAATTTTATTAATAAAATAACATATTTTAAATATTTCATTGTGGTTAATTATTTATAATACCTTTATGATACAATTATGTTGTCATTAAACATACCAAAAAACATAATCTATATTTTAACTATTCATGATAAAACAAAGTATTTAATAAAATTACTATAAATTCAAAAAAAACTATTTTTAAAATGAAAATTTAAAAAATTATATTTATTTTAAATTAATAATTCCCTAAGTATGATAATTTTAACATTTAAATATACTATTCATTATTTATTAAAAATAATAGAGGATTAAAAATTTAAAGTGAAATTTCTATCATTTGGAAAAAATAAATTTATTTTATCCTTTATATTTAAATAATAAAATTTTTATCCTAGAATTTCACTAAAATAATCATTACTTTTAGTAAAGTAGTTTATTATAATAATTTATATATTTTCTGAAAATTGTTATTTTTTTCCAAAAAATCCATTTTCCAATTTTTCATATTTGTTATTAAGAAAAATTATTCTTAGAACAAAATTAATGGAACAAAATTTTGATTCAAAAAATTTTATTAGAAATTAAGTTAATAAGGCCTCTAAAAATATCCCCATATTAAACCCAAATAATCCATAAGAGTAAGGTGTTCAATTGTGGAAGTTTCATGGGGTGCCTCGGCTAACATCAAGCAAGTGGTAATATCCACTAACATAAAATTGTCCCATAGGATATTTGGTTCAATCCTTAACTTTTTGAAGATAAGATTGGTATTGGTCATGTAGGGACCCCAGTGATGATACCTCCCTCTAATTTTATTGGATGATGGGATTTGAAGGGAATCACTCTACTAGTTGAGGCTATCAAATATTCTTTCTGTATCAATTTTACTTATAAAATTTTAAATATAAAATCTAATAATAATGTTAAAATTATTATCAAGAGTACATGTCCCAACATTAATAATTTCCAATAGTCATAATTTACCTACGATCATATAAACATTGAATCATGATGGTCATAGTACCTTTAATATTTACTTCATTGAAAAAAGGCATGGTTTTGTTGTAAATAGTATAATATAAGACAAAATGTTAGGAAACCAATGTCATTAAAAAGTCCAGGGGATTAAATTATTTCCCCCTTAAAAAATACCATCCCAAAAATTTCCGTTATTTGATACCAACTATGAATCTCTCCTTTTATTATAAATTGAGTATTTTTTCACATACATACTACAAAGCGAGAATCTTTTAATGTTTTGTTTCCTGGAAGAAAGGTACATAAAACCTGAAAACAAAAAATATAGTTATAATCATCTTGGAAGGAATCATCAGTGGTTTATCATAGCTAAATTTTCTACATCTCATAACATGAGGATATACATCAAAGGAAAGGGTGAGGATAAGGCCCAGTTAGAGAAACAAGGCAAACAATTTACTTGTGATCTTTAGGAATATCACTAAGAACATGAGTCATGAAAATATATAATGATAAGTAGGTATATAATAACAATAATATAATTTATTATAACATGGAAATGGGGATAAAAAAATTTAATGATACATTCATAAGAAAATCACTATGTTTTTCCACTGAGGATTCATCAAAATTACCAAGGTTATTCACCAAGGTATCAAAAAACATGTCATCCCTAGAGAATAAATTTTTTACCCAATGGTTTGGCGCTATATCATGATATAAAATTCATATGTATTAATATTAATGTGAATTAAAATGATAATAATTTACTATTTTATAAATAACATACTTAAAATAAAATAAAATGGGTTTCATATCAAAATATTGGTGTTTCTAAAGTGATTTAAAACATGAACATTAATGATTTATAACCCACAAGAAGTGAATGTGGGTTTTCTACATGTCAATACCCGATAATATAAATATTTAATTAAATATTTCTGAATACACATAGAAAATAAATAGGATTGTGAATTCAAAAAAGAAAATAAAAGATAATTTATTAAAGAGAAGGGAAATCTTTTTAGAAGTAAAATCAACAACATAACATATATAAAAAATGGTTTCAGAAAAGGGAAAAAAGATATGATAAAGTGGATTCCAATTTATAAAACAGAACTTGTATGTATGGGACTAAACAAAAATAAAATAAGATAGATTGAACATAACATTCAAAAGACATATCAAAAAAGAGGTTCTAGAAATAATGAGAAGAGAAGGATATTTCCCTTACCTTAATGATTTACTCTAAAAACACGAGAATTGGGAATTTGGGGGCTTCAGAAAACCTTCGTATGACTCCTTGGGAGGTAAAAATACCAGATCATCATGGGCGATGTATTATTAGTGAAAAAAATGAAAAAATGGATGGGTATTTATAGAAAAAGTGGAGGATTTAGTTATTAATTTCTTAATAAAGGCCCTGGACACCTTGGTAGTGGTAAATGAAAAACTGTGGGACTGATCATGGTATTTGACCACGGTATTGGAAAATTGGTGCACATTTTATTTTATTATAATAAAAAATTTCCAACCATCATTTTATATTACCTATTTTGTCAATGAAAATTAATATTTTCAAAAAATATCATTTTTAAATTTAATGTTCCATTTTACAATTTAGAAATTAAATTATATATTTGGAAAGGAATTAAAATATATCAAAATACATGATATTAATAAAATAACATATTTTTGATGGTTTAATGTGGTTAATTAATTATTATATCATTATGATATAATTATTATTTCACTAATCATATAGAAAAAAAAACCAAACAATATTTGTATTATTCACAAAAAAATAATATATTTTATAAAATTTCAATAAATTCACCCTCACCTAATTTTGAAATCTTTATCTCAAAAATTAAAATTTTATTTTCATAAAAATTATATAAATATTATAATTTTTTATTTTAAATATAAAAATTCTAATTTAATTTAAATAATAGGAAATTGAAAATGCATATTAAAATTTCAAACAATTGAGAAAAATTATTATATTCATTTATAATTATATAAGAGTTCATTTATCATACTATTTATTTAAAATAATAATAATTATTAATAATTTCATTTATAATTATTTCTTTTCTCAAAATTTCAATTTCTATTCGAAAAAAGTAATTCTTCAAATTCCTCATATTTGTTATTAAGAATAACAATTCATTAAACAGAGTTTATGGAATAATATTATTATTTATGCAATTGAATCACACTTTAAATAATAAATGATTTAGCATATAACCCCTTATAACACTCACTTATGACTTAAGGGTGAAGTGTATGGTGGTGAAAGTTTCATGGGGTGACTCACCTGACATCGCTCGAGTGGTAATTTACACTAACTTGAACTTCTCATGTAAGAGATATAATTTATGATTCACATGATGAAGATCCACTTGGTCTTGGTAAAAAGAGAACCCTAGGGATGATGAATCCATCTAGAGCTCTGAAAAATGGGCTTCATATGGCCTGACCATAATGGATGGGGCCATATGATATCCTTTCTACATTAATTATAATTATTCAAGTCTAATAATAAAAATTTATAATGTTAAAATTATTTCTATGAGTAATCCTTCCAATAGACATAATGAAAAATAGTTATATAATGTTAAAATATCGATAGTCATATTTCCTTTAACACTCACTTCATTATTAAAAATATATTTTTACATTGAGTTATAAAACACAATTTTTTTCTAGAAACAAATATAATTGGAAAATTCGGGGTCGTAACTCTTCCCACAACATGGATTCGCTGTAATCAATCACTGGTATTAGTGTATAGAGTTTAGTGATATAGAAACTATGCTATATTTCAGAAACCAATAGAGGGTTCTACTATCATTACAGATGATTCCATATGAGGAACCATCTCCTCATGGAGTAAGGTGAAACTGTCAAGAAGTGTTTGACCACTGATCATTTACATCAGATTCTTTAAACAACAGGTTTGTGGAAATGGTTTGATTAAAAACACTAATATCTCCATCTTGGGATAAATAAAAAACTTAGTGGATCTGTCCTATGTCTTTTAACACTACATTTAAATTATAAGAGGCATAGACCATACCTTAAATCACTCCTAGATGCTTTGGTAAAAAATAATGTATTTCTAAAAAAATCTCATGTAACTGACCTCCAGAACCATGATCCTAGGGTGGACCACTTGGGAGTTGTATTAGTTGCAACCAATCAAAATTACATCCATGTCCAGATACCTCCAAGCTCCTCTGCCTCACCTGATGCCCCAGAAACCTATCTTTTATGACCACTACCTCTTGTTGAGAGTTATATCAACCACCTCTCTATCTATGACATGATTTTTAGGAAAATATAAAACAAGATTTATTTCCAATCACAAGAATTAAAAATTCTCTTCCTTAGTGAATTTATCATCCCCATAGGTCCTCATGAATGATGAAATATCTTATGACATGACATATGTCACTGACCTACAATCATTTGATCATGATTACTGTGGATTCTAGGAGGTGGCTTTCATAAAATCTCCAAACATTCATTTGATCCCCATATATCATCTCTCTGCATCAAACAATCCGTATGTGTCTTAGTTTTACTTTTTCTATGCACATGTAGAACCATTGGTGGGATTATACACTGATTATCTGGAAGGATCACCAATTTTTGTCAAGTTGGATACTGAGGTGCCTCATGACCAGGACCCTACATGGAGGTATCATCACCCCTCAGGTCATACACTCAACCTTACTATGGAAACCCCAGTGGATATCGTCATCTGAAAATCATAGAAGAATCTAAGAGGTACCATTATTAATGAGTGTATCTACGGAGATGACTCAAAAATGACATGAACACCACTACCCATTACAATATGATTCATGTAAAAATGTTTTTTCATATAACTATATTCTATGTGAACTGAGTCGATAAGAAAGTTTAGAGTCATCATTAATGGAAACATCAACCATCATACCATTACTGTAGTCCCTGGACTGAGATAAGAACTCAATATGCTTTAACACTCATGAACTAAATCTCAAACCAAACCTCAAGACTTGGGAATACTCAAAAATCTATTTCAAAGTAAAACCATTCTCTAATACCACTTTATCATGACTTTACCCACCATGGCCTACTTGGATATTGATAAGACATGTATAATATCCCTAATACTACCACTAATAGGGTAGGGTCTAAAGACCAGTGCCTAGTAGGAATATTCTACACATGGGAGGCCTTATCTTCAGTACCTGTATGGATGAACACATCTTGAAGATCATATAAGTTTGTCATGAAAATTGATACCATTTCATGCATACATATAAAATCCCACAAACTGTGTATTAAAAAGTACTGAAATCAATAAAAACGTGTAAAATAAAAGACCACATAATACTAAACATTGAGTCCAAATTGATCAAAAACTAGGGACAATTGTAAAATGAATCTTTGTTAATAACCTCAATTTGTGTAGCTAATACTATTCTCTTCCTGGTGGTAATCCTCCCAAGACTCTGTCAAATGACATGTCATTTGTATAAGACACAACATGTGTATACAGATCCAATGAAGAGGTGAGTATATTAATACCCATTAGGACACCTTATATAACAAAAAAATAAAGCATCCATAGTAGTAAGCTCATCAATATATTGATATGTCAATGATGTTATGAGATGTAAGGATAAATAGAGAAAAGCTAGATATACACTAGATATTCACTAAACATTAATGAGGACTCAACCAGACTACTAAAAACACGATTTTGTGGAAGATTTCAATGTAACACTCTTCAAAGAAATTCAAATCCATGAGTTATATTGTCACTAATGACGGTTTTTCAAGGGGCCATGTACATTGGGCCTCCCCAAATAAGTATTCATTGGATATTTATGATCATGACGCCATGATATGGGACCATAATCAGGATTATGTGGGGATAAAATACTAGAATAAACCACATGGTAGGGGATCATATATATTATGACACCAGTAACCCTACTCAATTAGACTAAAAGATATGGGATCAAATCCCTATACATTATGGTTATGTCGATACAACCAATTCTACCCTAACATGGATGAAAGGATGATAGAGTATCCGAGCTAAGATCACTAAGGGAAAGAACGATAAATATTTAGGACTCATTCTATAATAGAGATATTAATTATATTATGAGAATATAATTCTACATGATATCTTAATAGGGATAGTGTAGGGGAACTCACTCAACCGATATTGGTCCACACTAGAGCAGTCTAAGGGAAAACAACCATGATTATAACATAGTTAAATTATGAAGAAAGTGTGATCTACCTTCCATTAAAGGAGTACATAGTGTGGCCATTAATGGTATAATGTATTTATCACTAATGGTTGGCACTTCCCATGTCCTTTACTCACTAGAAATAAATTTTTTAAAATTCACAGAGTGTCCTATAAGGTACACATAGTGTATAGGTGGGTTGGCAGTTAGTGTGACACCTTCCTATTCCCTCGTACATCTATATGTGAACATGTGCATATGGTTGTGCCTATATACAATGTAAATGTTCAATTATTAGGCCTTTCTTTTATACTCTACCTAGGCTTGTGTCCCAAGACATGTCCATTCCCCTGTACCTGTCGATGTACATGATGAGATCATTAAACCAAGTCACATGGTGAGTGATATTTTTCTATTTTTGTAAACCATAGTGTAGTAGAATGGGGACAACATGACATTTATTCATGATGTTTAGAAGGTGTAGTCAGAAATTTTCATGAAATTATAGAATCTTCATTCATTAACCCATGAACTGTCGCCACCAGATCTTCTTCAAAACTCACACAGGAATGTCTGATCTATGTTGATTGATCTCATCATCACCAATGGCCAGAATCAATACAATGAATCTAATTAATAATCATATTTATATTATCGTGCTATGAATTCACATCTAAAAAACAATAATCTAAAAAAGAATGAACACGATCTCTTGTCACTACCATACATTAAAAAAGTTCCATCAATATCAATCCCCAACCCACATAAATGATCTGTTTAACCTAAGATCAATTGCATAATGATCATTCACCAGGTATTCTTTGAATCATAGGAGAAATGAAACATTGAAGACAATTTCATATAGAATGTGGAGATAAATGCATAAATCACAAACATGATGATTAAACCTTCATCAAAGTTTATGTTTGACTAAATCCATTTTTGGGAAGGTGATAAATGACTGAGATTACCAAATAAATGAATTCCTAATACGTAGGAAAATAAATCAACAATGGAAAATCTTCCATCGACCTGAGATCTAGTTTTATTGGTAAATTGTATTATTTTCACAATGGGATAAAAAATGGGATGAATTAGTATAAGGGAAACCTACTTCAAGTTGGATAAAGTATTTGTGAATTACAAGTCTACAGGTGAATAATATGAATATCCCATTATGTATTATTTTCCATATCTTGATTCACATCGATCCATTCATTGGGGATACATTATCCGGGTCAACCAATGAAAAAATATACTCCTCTATAATATCATAGGGTTTTTTGGACAACTGTGATGATATAGCATAATTATTTATCTATATATGTGGTTAGGTAACAATTTCCAAAAAAATATAAAAATAAATAAATAAAATTATTTTATTATTTACAATGTGAAGAAACATTAACCAAACATCTGACAACAATAATGATTATATGGTAACTTAGGTAAAAAACATATTTTGGATTCCATGGTGGAACCAAATTTCCCATCTAAGCCTATGTTCACCAGTTATTCTATTATCTTACCTTAACTATGCACATGTGATATCTTATATTACATAAATTTATTATATCATTATCCATCTCACCGGTAATTGAAATATCATACTATTTTAGTTCATGGCTCCAAAAAATATTACATAATATTTTAAAAAGTCTTATAATGAAAAAGGATATTAGAGATGGATTAATGTATCTCTGATCTTCTTGAAATTTTAATAAAGATACTTCTACAAGGAAATAACCTTCGAAATTTATATTTTGAGGAAAAAAACATTATGGATATTTGGATTGGGTTATAAAAAACATACATTTTGACCCTAACTACATTATGATATATATAAATGAATGTGAATGATTTTTTAATGTCCTCAAATTGGAGAGTCACAATATAAATTTAATCAAAAAGATAATTGTGTTTCATTATAAATATTATAAACTAAACCAATTGCCAATAGAGTATAATATATTCCAATAATTCCTCATTTGGATTGTATCTATACTAATTAAAATGGGATAAGTAGGTTAAGATGAAAAATATATGATAAAATAACGAATGGAAATATTTTCCACCATTATTATCCACTACAATGACAAATATTTGATCTCAAATTTCAAAATTTTGGATATGATGTTTGAAATATATGAATGGGTATGTGGAAAGATTGACTAAATCCATAATAGAGTCTCAGAAGCCAATATAGTTCAATTATTTTATATGGATGTCTATAATTTTTCCCCATTTATATCTATGATGATGAAATATGTGATTATGAGCTTCATTATCTATGGATGTATAAAACCTTCACATGATATTGATTATCTACCCTCACTGATTGATGATTTTAGATTTATAAGGGACACATGGGTTATAGTATTTGATTCATACAAGAATGATTATTCTCTTTTCCATTCCATGAAATATTTCACCAAAAATGACATTCCTTCATATAAAAACTTATTTAGATATAGTACTAAAAGGCTTAAATCTTATCTAATTTGTTAATTTGTTACTTCAATTCATCAATTAAAAAATAAAAAAAATAGTGTATACGGGATATTAGAGCCTTTTGAAAATGGATCATCCTTATCGATGATTAAAAAGGTATTTAATAGTTTACATGAGTATAATTTTTCCCACATCATTTTCATATAAAGAATACTACAACAAGATGAAAAAAATCGATGTCAGATTTAGAAAAAAAGAAGTTCTAATGGTCAACACAATATATGGAAGAAAAGATCCATCTTAATTGAACTATTTTATATGAAATTTATTTCTGTAAAACATAACATTGATATTATTCATGTCAATAAAAAAATTTCTAACCGTCTAATTAACTCATTATAAAACATAAAATGAAATAAAAACAACTATTTCATGAAATACTAGGATTAATTTCTGTTGGCTTACTTTAAAATTTAGATCCAAAAATGAAAAGAAACAAAACATAATTTCCTCTGGCTTTTCACACATTAAGCACGAGTCAGAAGAAAAATTTTGTTCAATGCCTATATGGTATTAAACTACCCAGGCTATTTTCTTCAAATTTAAATAATTTGGTTTATCGAAGAATTTTTTGTCAATAGGTATGAATTTACAAGAATTACATGTAATTATGAATGACTTTTTACCTTTTACATTGTGTGGCATATTAATGAAAACTATTTGAAATAAAATTATTTGGTCATGTTAGAATTTCAATTCAATTTATAAAAAATATGTAGATTTATATTTTTTAAAATATATTAGAAAATGATGTTGTCCTCATACTTTTTCTTATAGAAATGTGATTACCACTAATATTTTTAGATAATGGTTCATCTTTTTATTATTTTTGTGTGAGGGATATAAATATTTGGTCATCTTTATTTATGTTTGGTGTATCATTTTGAAATATATATTAAATATTTAAAGGATATTATAAGAATAAAAAAACTAGAATAGTATATTGTTTAAAAATATATCTCAGAAGAGATAATTGAGTTCTGTACTGATTATTTCTATGAGGTATAACATGTTAATCTCCCTATATCTTGACATTTGATAGTTTATAGATATGGTAATGGGATCCTTTGTTTAAATGTAATGTTGATTCCATGTGACGAAGTGATGAATGGAAATTTATTTATGTTGAATAAAGTAGTTGTTGTTCAACCATATATATCCTCATATACTACTAGATTGATGTTTTGATATATATATGTATAATTGAAAAGAGGTTGGTTAATGAAAAATATAAACCATGCGTTTACAGGATTATAATGAAAATCAACATTTATTGATCCACACTAGAGACATTGTAATAGTTATCAGGGGGTAGTGTTAATGTGTTAATGAGAACTAGTTTTGATATTAATGGTTACACAATTTACATAAAAATATGATTAAAATAGTACCATTCAAAATAGAAGAGTAATGGATATCTCTAAAAAATACATTTTTTAGTGCCAATGATAAAACCAAATTTATACATAAGGATCATATTTTAGTGTGATTGAATATAAAAAATTTTGGGGACTTATATTTAAGAGTATATGGGTGGATAGTAATAGTTGTGTGAAACATGATGGGTATTGATTGAAACATATTGATATGATATGATTTAGTTTGAATTAGTAATCATTTATTATGGAGACATATACAGAAGTAATATTTCAGGTTTGTGAACCATCAAATGATGAGTGTCTATTCTTTTTATGTAGAATTTAATTCATTAGGGTAATGTGAATATTGATGATATTGGAGAATTATCTTGAATTTATCCATCTATAACACAATTAACCAATGATAATAATGAATATGATGTGGGAATTTTCTATGCAATATGCAATGTTCTTGTGGAAGGGTTAGAGAAAACACCCCATTACTCTCTTAATAAATAAGGAAATATCTTTTTTGGGGAACTGAATGAGGTAAAAACATTATTTTTAACATTAAATTTTAAATATATAGATGTTTATAGTTCATGCCAATTATGTAAATTTTTTTTATATTTATTAGATTCAAATATCAATTTCATAGTTCATAATTTTTCTAGTGTCATATTTTTGTGATCATTTTATTTATATTTTTATTTTAATGAATTTTATTTTATTCAATAAAATATTTATAATTTTTTTTATATTAAGAGTAATTAATTTTTCATATAAAGTCTATTTATCTATAAACAATTATAGGTACAAGAAATCATAAATTTTTTATGCTAATAATTTCTGTAAATTTTAATTGTTAATTTTTATATAGCTAGTTATAGTTACACATTGTTTTTGTTGGAAAATATACCATCTAAAAACCCCTCTCAATATTACACATTAATACATGATTTCATTACATTAATTTACACTTAATTCAACCCAAAATATTGATAATTCTAGTTCCATTGGGAATTAGGTATATTTCATTACAACATTAAACATGATTTATGACAGTTTATTAAAAAATTCAATAACATTCATCATTTTAAAACTATATTGGATAACATTGGGTAATACATATGAAATGTGTGATTCATAATTACCAGTAATATAGTAAACATATAGTAAAGTTAATATAATATTACATGATAGTCATGGAATATCAATTATGCATAAAATAACATTAAGGGAAAATATAACATGATAATCATAACATGGGAAATGTGGAAACAACATAAAACACTACATCATTAACATAGATCAAGGAAAATCCACTAAGACATAATGGTGGAAATGGTAAGCTAAATGAATCAGGTACAACCCTATCCCAACATGGCGTATTATGATACCTAAACATTACCCAATACATTGGAGTGATATATAATTCTGGGCATAACTGTTACTTTCATTTCATTCTCACACTTAAGAATGCAACATAAATAATACAACATGGATTCATTCATCATCATAATTTATTCCATGATCATGGAGTGTGGAATAAATACATATAATTTCCCAATAAAATTTTATATTTTCATAAACATTAAGACCCATGATAGTATATGGGTATGTAATTCAATACACAATTGGTTTGGCACATTAAATAACAGCGAAAATTTGGCAACATAACAATATCAATTAAAAATTCCTAACATGGGTTGATGAGAAATAAATGGGTCTCTAATAATTAGTAAATAGAGTCTTTAATAATAAAAACAAGTAAATAAATTTCCACACACATATAATTAGAGAAATAAGGCCTACGATAAAAGGTTTCTTAGATTAAGAGAGAAATGGAGGGATGCATATGAAATATAGTAATGATATAGGTGTACATGGTATGGATTAATGAGAGAGAATGGGGTATATAATCAATTATAAAAAATAATGGTATTATATGGGATGTGTAAAAACATATCCCATCTTTAGTAATTTTAAAATGAAATGGCATATTGAAGAATCGATTCTTCAAAAAAACTATGCAAGAGACGATACCTTACCATAAGGGTAAGACACCAAAATATTGAAATGAGATTATTGGGAGCATGGGAGAACCGCCGGAGGATTGAAGAAATAAGTTGGAATAGTGAGGCAATTTTCCATGTTTTTTAAGTGATGATAAGTGGGATCTTGGGTGGGTTTATATTGGAAAATAGAGGTAATTATTTAATATTTAGGTTGTGTACTCTAGAAAATAAATTATTTCAAACCACAAAACATCCATTGGTTTTACCCATGGTGTTTTCAAATGTAGATATGTTTTACTTATTTTATTAGGAAAATTTAAGATCTTATTAAAAAATTCTATTTCCTATGTGGAGGTGAGTCACAATATTAAATAAATGAATTTAAAGCTCTAAAATATATTAAATGTATTAAAGGATTCATAAGGAAATATAAAAAAACAAACATAAAATTAAGAAAAATTAATGGGAAAAAATATATTTGGATTAGGATACACATTATAGTATTTATTACATCATTTTTGGGTCATTATAATGTACTAAAATAGACTGTATATTTATGTGTTATTTAATTTTTAACCAAAAAATCGATTATCACAAAAAAATATGAAAAATTGGCCATTTTATAATTTAAACATTCTGATTTGAAAAAATATACATTTTATCTAAATAATTATATAAATATTTTTGTTTTCACTTTTAAAATAATATTTGTCATTTATTGAAAATTTTTTCTGTTTTTTATGAATAATTGTTTTTGAACCTTTATCAAGAGTATGTTTCACATAAAAAAATACATGACCATTAAAATTAATAAAATGTAGTTAAAAATAAAATTTTATTAAAATAATATTTATTTTAAAAATCCATTAATTCACCAAAATAAATAACATAATTGAATTTGAATATTACCTGAATATACAGTTTGTGTTTAATGGAATTCAAATAAAAAAAATTGTACATTAATAATGAAAATGAAAAGAAATTAATTATTCTATACAACATATATATTCATATTATTGAGGTCTTGATAGATATCAATTTATTACACTGGTGTATGACCTAAGAGTAAGGTCTGTGATAGTGAGACTTTCATGGTGGCATTTAGAAAACATGGTTTGGGTAGTGATGTTGAGGAGTTTTAAATTCTCCCATAAACAGTTTCTCTCATTCTTAAGTTATTTGATATCATACTTGGAATGGTCAAGGGAAACTTCTAGTGATAGTATCTCCCTCAGAATCTCTAATAAATGGGATTCATAGGGTATAATAATATTGGATGAGGCCACCACTTCCTTTATTTGTGTCAAATGGATTTGTTAAAGCACTCTATTTATATTAATAATGTGATCACTAATTAATATCTATATTAAAAATAGTAATATTCAAAATGGTCTTTCAAATCAAAAGATATAAATAATGAATGGCATGTGTTTTCGAAAACCATATTACACAATAATACATTAAATTAAATTACAAAGTGAAACATCGTTTATAAAAGTTTAAGTCATTATAATCCTCCCCCTTGAGAACATTTACATAAAATTTTTGTTTTCACCGATTAATTTTTTTTGATAACTCTGCCTCATCACCTCCTTTAGTTCCAATGTTTCTTCTTCAAACATGTGGTTTCTATACAACACATTGATAAGGTGAATTGTCTTATTTCATATAACTTTGTCTATATGATCTATAATCTTCACAGGCTTCTCCTCATTGGAATGATCATTCTCCAATGGTACCATCTCTAGATTGAGTGCACGTGAGATGTATGGTATGTACTTCTTGAAGAGTGATACATGGAATACATCATTAACATGAGATATGATAGGTGGAAGTTAAAGTCTATATTCCACAACTCTGATGTGATCAAGGATCTCAAATGGGTTGATGTATCTTGGATTTTTATTTACCATATTCAAACTATAAACACTTTCCTATGTAGAGATATGTAGAGGAATACTATACCTCCAACATCAAAATCTAGATGTCATTTTTTATTTCTCATATTTATCTTTTGTTGACTCTGAGTAGACATGATGTTTTGCAGAATGGTATTATTCTATTCAACCATTTCATTGACCATTTCAGGACCTATGAGTTTTCACTTCCCTATTTCATCACAACATTCAATCATTCCATAACTCTTCCAATAATGGAATTCATAGGGATCCATTTTGATTATAGAGTGGGACCTTTTTTCATAAGAGAACTCAACCAGAGGATGATGTTATTCCCATCCTCCTTTGAAGTCCACTGAGAAGGATCTAAACATTACTACAAGTCTCTAGATGGTCCACTCAGATTATCCATTTGTTTGATATTGATAGACCACGTAAAAGTTCAAAATAGTATTCAAACTGTGATGGAGGCTTTTCGAAAACATATAGGTGAATCTTGGATCACGATCTGATTCAATAGATAGTGGTACTCCATATATACTAACCACATCTATGATGTAAATCTATCTAATTAGATTCATTGAGAAATATTCTCATATCGCCATGAGGTGTGAAACAATTTTATGATGATCCACCACAAACCATATGTCATTATTCGATATTGTTGTCTTTGGAAGATTACTGAAAAAGATCGCTATGTTGTTTTCCAATATCCTTTTATGTATGGGAAATAGTTGCATCATCCCCTTATAATTCAATCTTTCTGATTTCAATTGTTAACATACAATAAATACTTATGTATATTATGAAATTTAATTCGTGAAATTGTCTCACCATTAGTGTTCTTAGTGATCTCGAAGCATCGTTGTGTTTCTTTGGTGGATGGATAAAGTTGATCTATATGAATCATCCAACAACCCATTCCTTAACTCAGTATTTTATGGTAATCATAGGCTTGAAAGAAATATCAAAACACATTCATCATCAACATTGAGTTCTATGGATTTCCAATTCCTAATAGTATCCTATATATTATGAATTCTCACATCAACACATTGATCATCCTTTATCATCTATAGAAGATACATTTGAACAATAATTTGTGAAATTATTGATGATGTTCCTCCCCTTAATAATCACATTTCCATTCATTCAAAATAAAATAAGACATGGTCGCTTTAAATTATAATCAATGATATAATTTCTTGATCCTTTCTACTTAGATAATCTTCCACTTTATTCACTTTTCCATTATTGTAGTATATTGAGCAGTCATAATCATTGATCAGCTCTAACCATAATCATCGGTGAAAGATCATATTTTTATGTGTGAATATATACTTGATTCTTTTGTGATCTATATATATTTTACAATTCTCCCCAAATAAATAATTCCACAAATATTTTAAAGCAAAAATACTACAGAAAACTCCAGATCATGTATTGGGTAGTTCTGTTCATGAACAATCAACTTCTTTGAAAAATGGGAAATGACATAATTTATTTCTCATTAAGACACAACACATACACATATTTGAAGCATCACTGAATACTGTGAAAAGATATCCACCTATGGGTAGTATAAATAGATGTGTAGTGATAAGAATTTTTTTTAACTCTTTGAATATTTCTTCATATTCATCATTCCATGGAAAAATCATTCCCTTCTATGTTAGTTTGGTGAGAGGGTTTGATAATTGTGAGTAATTTATCATAAATAAGAGATAGTACCCACATAACCGAAGGAAAATATAAATAAATTTCATATATATTGTCCTCAACAAAACTTTAATTTCATCTATTTTCTAATGGCCTACAGATATCCCAATTCTTGTGACGATATTCTCTACAAAATAGAATTAATTTAATAAGAAAAAATATTTTCCATATGTGGAATAAATACTTTCCTTTCTCCAGGTATTTACCATAGTATTCAAATGCTCATCATGGACCTATTAACTTTTAAATTATATTATAATATCATCTATAATTAATACAGAAAAATTTTCAAGGTAATCTCTAAAGACTCTAGTTATCATTTCCATGATGATTTCTGGATAATTAGTGAGTCTGAAAGGAATTATTATGAAATTATAGTACCCGTACCTTTTATGAAAAGTAGTCTTGGGGATATCCTACTTCGTCACCCTAACTTGATAATATACTGATCATAGATCCACCTCGGAAAAGTATTGTTCTAAATGTAGCTAATAGAACAATTCATTAATATAAGGTGCAAGATACTTGTTCTTTATAGTTATCCTGTTGAGCTCGTGATAATCGATGAAAATGTGCATCGACCCATCCTTCTTCATAATGAAGTGGACTGATGAACCCCATTGTGAATAACTTGAGAATATGAAACCTTTATTAAAATTATCAGGTGGTTGTTTCTTCATCTCCTCATCTTACACAACATCCAATTTCTACATCATCCTCGAAAATGTTAATTCCCCTGGTATAAGTTTGATCAAACATTCAACATCTCAGATTAGAGGAAGTCTAATAAATTTCTTAAGAAACACATATTCAAATTCTCTCACAAATGGAAGGTATTAAAAGGTTATTATTTCATAAAATTCATTAATTTGAGTAATGTATGATTTTTGATAGGGAAATAATATCAATTCTTGAGATGATGGTGCTAAAGAATATTCATCCTTCTAATTTCATTTGAACAGAATCTGAGGAAGATTCAAAATACAGTGGGTGATTTCATTCTCATGAAAATTCATGATGACTCTATAGAGGGAAAGCCAATACATGCCCATAATTGCCTAAAATTACACTAAAGGGAGTATGAAAACGTTTTCTGGTATATTCAGGCCACAATCATTGACAAGGGATGAGTTATTTAATTGGGATGAAATAATTTACCCATTTACCATTTTCACAGACATCCATAATTCCTTTCTTTTTTGAACTCTTTGAATAGTTCTACTAATCTTTTGTGATATGAAATAATTTGTAGAACCATAATAAAAAAGTGTCTTCACTATTCTTAAATGCATATCTTGAGAACGTATCACCACTTCATTTTTGGGATTCAATTTGATGGTAGCGATGAAAAAATCTCACCCTTACTATCTTGGTGGTTGTTGTTTGTCTCAAAAAAACCTTGGCTTACTGAATTGGTTTGAAAAATAACACGGTTCTATGTCGTTGTATAAATGAGAAATATGATAAGAGTTTATCATAGTATTCCTTTCCACCGTCATAGTAGGTGGTTTCTCCTGTCGACTATCACAAGCTAGGTTACCTTCTTTCCCACACCTAAAGAATTTCCTCGTCCCCTTCAGAAAATTTAATGGGTGCATATTTCTAAATCTTTATAAAGTGGGATTTTGAAATATTTGAAAACCATTTGAACTCTCTATCATACCTCCAAAATTGATATCCACTTTTCTTTTCTTATCCCCATGATACCCTTGAGATTCAATGATCTCCATTTTGGCTTTCAGTGAACGTTAGATAATTTCCTCATAGCTATCAATGTCATTGAATGTTTGGGATTTTCATAGGCTCAATTATATATCTCAAAGAATAATTCAACCTTGAATTTAGGGGTAATGAAAAAGCTAGAGGTGTATATTTCAATCCTTGTGAGGTATTCCTCTTTTTACCCAATAGTTTTTCCGCTTTTTTTCTCAAGGGAAAGGATATCCCTTTCAATTTTAAGTTGGAGAGTTCATGGAAAATATTTATCAATTTTTTTTCCAAAAATGCTTCATTCCCATCACTTTAACATCTTCCTCCGGCTTTATATTTTTGATCAGCATCCTACATTGATCAACTTCATCCTCCATATGAAAAACATGGAAAAATCTCATTTTCAGAGCATTGAAGGATGGAAATGATATTCTCAATAGAGTTGATCTATTGTTCATCAATTAAGGGATTAGTTGAAAACTAGAAGAAGGAGGCCTTTGATGCATGTAGCTATCGATTGTGTCTTGTTCTTTCATTTTTGAGATGAGACGCTCCTCCGGATCTAGCTTTCTATTTATAATTTTAGTCAGCTAAGAGTGAATCTTCATGAAGTGTGGGATTCTTACTCCCATCAGGTTGGGCATATCATTGGGAGAAGTTATCACATTTATTTTTCCTATTGACTGTTTACTGAATTACTCTTGTTTCTAGAGATTTTCTAGAATAAAAGAAAAAATTTGAAAAATTATATTCAAACTATTTAATAGAAATATTACAGTCCAAATAAATTAAAGGGATAAATTGTAAATTACATGTATTTCCTTAACATTTTAATTTCTAGACATAAATCAATATTACATATGATACAATTCATAAAATATATTCTGATGAGATTTTTTATACATAATAATGGTACCTAACGAGCATATGAATTACCAATGAATATCTCATAGTACTGTCATACGAGGTATGCAGTAAGGCCTGTTGTTGTGTACTTGGTTATCCTGAGTCTGGTTTGGAACACATTATCTGAGATCTTACTTATAGGTACATATATATTCTAGAACCACATTAAGGTATTGTATCTAAAAAAGGTTATATTTTATTGATAAACAAGTTATTCTATACTCACGAAAATTAAAGGCTTTTATTCTTATACTTAGTCTTATCACTAAGGTTCTTTCTAGAGTTTCTATTCCTAAGCCCAAAAATAACCAATGTTTTCCTTTGATACAAACTATAACAAAACTTATCTTAATTACACATTAATATATTATTTAATTACATAAAAATAAACGTAATATAACCTTAAAGGTCAATAATTATAATGTCTTTTTAAATTCAGTATGTTGCATTAATATTTAAACATGAATTACAACATCTGTATTGAAATTTTTTTTATCATGCTTGAGCTTAAAACTGCATTGGAGAACCTGTGAAAATAAATATGAAATTGTTGAGCCATAACTCAAAGTAAGGTAGTAAACATGAATAAAAACATGAAGATAAAAATACGTGATAGGAAATTAATATAAATGAGTCATAAAGGAACATGAAAAATAAGGCATGATATATCCTGATAATTATAACCCAAGAAATGTGGAAACAACGTAAAACACTACATCATAAACCTAGGACAAGGTGAAACCCCAAAGGCTTCATGGTGTATAAAGTTCAATTAATAAATCCGGTACACCCCAATCCCAACATGATTTTTAATAATAATAAACATCACCCAATTAATTGGAACACTATATAATTCCAGCATAATGCGTCACTTTAACATCATTCTCATTCTTAAGTGTGCCTAATAGATCATAAAAAATTAATTCATTCAACATCATAATTTATTAAAAAATCATGTATTATGAAATAAAAACATGTTAGTCTATAATGAAATGTTTTATGTGCATAAAAGTGAACACCCTTGATAGGAAATGGGTATGGTATTCACTATATAATGGGTTAGGAATGGAAAACTGTGGTGAAAATTCTGTAGTATAATGGTGTCACTTAAAAATTCATAACATGGTTTGATGAGAATGAAATGGGTCTCTAATAATTGGGAAATTAAGTGGTTCGTAATATGGACATGGAATGATATTTCCACAGATATAGAATTAGAAGAATAAGGAATATGATAATAAATAATCAGGAATAGAAAGATAAAGGAAATGATGCTTACAAAATTTCAGCACAGTAACAAGTGTTCATGGGAGAGATTAATGAGAGATAAAGGGTCCTCTCATAATTTATACATAATAATGGCAGTATGGGGGGAATGATGTTAAAACATACCCCATAAATAATAAATTAAAAATAAAATGGTATAACATTGAAGAGATTCTTCAATAAATGTGAAAAAATGTGATCCCTTACATTAAGGGTATGACACCAAAAGCTAGATATGGGATTCTTGAGAGCATGGGGGAACCATGAGAGTATTATAGAGATACGAGGGATGAGTATGGTCATCCTAAAAGGGAATTTAGTGAAATGAATTGGGAGCTAATGTGGGTTTATATTAAAAAAGAGAGGGATTTATTCAATATTTTGGTTTTTGACTCTACAAAATACAATATTTCAAACCAAAAACCATTCCTTGGTTTTTTCCCATAGTTATTCCAAAGTGGAAATGTTTTAATTAATTTATTAGAAAAAGGTACGAACTTATTAAAATAATTCCCTTTATTATATAGAGGTGATTCAAACTTTTAAATAAATATATTTAAAACTATAAATTATATTAATTGTTTTGGAGGATTCATTTTGGAATTAATAAAATAATAAGAAAACATAAAATCATGTTATTTTAATGTTAAAACGTATATTTTCCATAGGATACCCATTATAGTAATTATTATTTTATTATGTGTCCTTATGATGTCATAGAACACACCACCTATTTATTCAGTATTTAATTTTTACCCAAAAATTCGATTCTCTCTGAAAATTATGAAAACGTCATCATTAGAAAATATCAACATTATGATTCCGATAATAATATTAATTTTATCTATATAATTATATATATTTTATAATTTTCAATTTTAATAAAATAATATATATTAGTTGGAATATACTAGATTTGTTTTATGACAATAATTTATGAACCCTTATAAAAAATACATCTCTATTCAAAAAAATTATATGACCATTTATAATTAATAAAAAATATTTAATAATTAAATTTCATTAAAATTTTATTCATTTGAAAATCCATTAAATCATCAAAATAATTATTTTAATTGAATTTGATTATTACATGAAAATAAAATTTGTGTTTAATTAAATCAATATCAAAATAATTTATAATGTAATTATAAAACTAAAAACAAATTATTTATTATAAAAAATAAACATATTTTTATTATTATGGTCTTGATATATATCCCATTATTACACTGGTATAAACACTATGAGGAAGGTTAATTATAGTGTGATCTTAATTGGGGGTGTTCCACAAACATGGATTGGTTCATGATCTCGATGATCTTGAACTTCTCCCATAAACAGTTTCACTCATGATTATGTTTTTTGATCTCAACATGGGATTGGTAAAGGGAAAAGAACAATGATTCTGTCTACCTCAAAATCTCCTTTTCATGGTCTTCATAGGGTATAATCCTATTGGAATATTCCATAAAATCCATTGTCTATATCAAATGCATTTGTTAAAGCCCAATATTTATTTTAATAATTTGATCACTATTTAACGACAATATGAACAATGGTAATATTATTAATGGTGTTAGAAATCCAATTTACAAAAATAATAAAGTATATGTGTTTTATATAACCATATTATATAATAATACATTTAAGAAAATTGAAAAGGGAAAATACATTTATAATAGTTCTAGTCAATAAATAACATTCCATGTTTTGTTTTCTGTTATCAACAATAAATTTTTAATGTCATTTATTTAATGATAAAAACATATAGGAACACATACTTTTTTAAGTAGCATACATAATTCTAATTGATAGACACTGAGGTATGAAGACTTAAGTATACAATGTTTTTAATATAAATATATATCGATAGTATTGAAAGTATTTAATATAATTATGAATATCCTTATTAAAATTTTATAAAACTATAATTCTTATCTAGAGAGGACAGTACTTGAAGATGGTTAGTATTGTATCTAAAATTTACTGAAACGTGAAATAGAAATTTAATATAAAAGGGTGAAAATTAACTTTGATGGGAATGAACACCCAACAATCCCACATTCCATAATGGTTAGGACATAACTGGATATAAAAATTCATTTGAAGATATTTATTTTATTCCTTAATTGGGGGTGCAAGAATAGTCAATAAAAGATATGTTATGGGAGTCCATCATGATAAAATTCATAAATTTATTTATTAAATTTTCCAATGGTTTAAATGTTTTTAATTTCATAAAATTTTATCTACACAATTATAAATTACATTTAACATTGAAGATACAAAATAAATTATTGAATTTTTTTAATCATTTACCAAAACAACATGGAAGGATTTAATGTCGAAGTAGACACCATTTTATATTTTTGGAATTTAATAGAATTAAGACCAATGTCTTAATTATAAGTATATATATTGAGAAACATGTCGTTATTTTTTCTTTAGTCAGTTAGAGGATATTTTTTTTAGGAAAAATTATTTATATGTGTTTTTTTGGAGTTTATGATAATATATTTATAATTACTAACTTATAAATATGTTTATTATAATTAAGTAGGGGTAAACCAAATGTATGTAAGTTTCGATCAATATTTTAGTCATTTTCAATTACAGAATTATTTTTTATTTTTTCTTCCATAAGAGGCCTCTAGGGAAACATATCTAGAGATAACATCTAAAACTTTATACCCGCATACATTGTCACAAGGAGAGTGTCCTTTTTAGTGCATCAAGTTATTTCTGAAAAATTAGGTTAATTATGATCCATGAAAAGTAGTTCCATATAATCAGTTATATGTGACCCTCCATATCCTCCCCATTATCATGTATAATGGAAAAGGGTGAGAAAGAGAAAAAGAAAAATTATATTACTAATCTAGAAAATGATTTTGCTGATAATATTGAAGTAGTAAATATTTACTTTTCATCAATATTACCATTTACTAAATTTATATATACAACATTAATTTTGAAAATATTAGTTGAGGACACCCTTTGAATGAAAATGACATAGCTTACCTTTATCTTTGAGGGTATGATATATATTATTTACATTGAATGAAGAAATTCGAAACACTGCGGCCAAATTAGAGGATATAAGAGGAATTAGTCTTAAAAAAGAATAGGGTCATTCTCCAAGTGTGATTTAAATGAGGGAAGAATATATAGAAGAAAGAGATTAATTGAAGGATAATCTGTGAAACTCGATATTTAAATTTAACATTAATTAAATCATATGTATGAACTATGATTATGTAAGTGATGAGATAGACACAACCTACCTACCCAGATCAAAAACCTCATCATTAAAATTAGACCATGTATGATGAGTTTCATGTTTGGGATCACCATGTAAGTAATATAGAGTATTAAATTGTATATCATCTAGTGGATTATGTAAATAATCATCTTTTGTAGTCAGGTTAGGTATGAGTAAGGGTACATGATATTATTGATCTAAATTCTCCATTTCCACAGACTATAGTGATGTTATCCACAGGTGGACATAGTGTAGGTAATTTTTTTTACTTTACATCGCTAATCCTTTCCATCAGTTGACTTGTGAGGAATTAATTGATTTTAATTTTTTAATTTTTATTAAATTTACAATTACTTATAATATTATCATAAAATCAGCTTATATTTGACTATTTGAAATCTATGGAATCACTGCAAATAGAAAGAATATTTAAGGATGTTATGCCTTAAGATAATCCATTTGAAGATGATTTTGTAATAATGTTATGACAAAATGTTTCTATATTAGAAAATTATTATATTTTTTAATTATTTTTGATATATGTGGAGGATATTATTTTTTAAATATTTAGAAAAATGGCATCATGGATGTTTTGAAGGTTGATCAGGTCAGTTTACCGAGGATTTAGGTTTTTTCCATGGAAGTCAATATCAATTTTGAATTTATTTTAATTAAGAAAAAATGGGTTATGTTGACTTAATTGACTAAATTTATAATCATATATCTCTACTGTATTTTCATCCAATATTATTTCAATTTTATAAATGGATATATTAAACCTAAATACATTTCAAAAAAGGTGAAATAGTTAAACTTGGAAGCTAGAATTAAATTTACTTATGATATATTTAAAAAATAAAGATTATATATTTTTTCATTCCATTATAGGAGAGAAATATACTTATTTACCAGAAAATATTTATTACGCTACTATTAATGATGAATTTTTTATATTTTGGTTGAAATTTCATGTTATACATATTTTTTCTAAATTAATGTAATGAATATAAGTTATGACATTTATTGGGTGGTGTTTAAAGAAGATTTATCTATTTCTTAGAGACGTATGTTTTATACTATTCAATTTTTTCTTAAACATTAAACTGTTATTTTTTAAATAAGTTTTGATAATTAATATTTATATTATATTAAGATATGTATTAAATTCATTAGTAATCGATATTCAATAATGGAGCTATAAAATACTGAATATGTGAAAGTTCTGCTATCTAAATAATATATTTGTAAATACTTGTTTTTATTACTTTTCCAGTGTTTTAATATTTTTAATATTTCTCATATATATAGTTTCATCATAAACAAGATGAAAATGAAAATGAATATTATTTTTCACATTTAATTTATGATTTAATAACATTCAAACCCAAATAAATTTTGAAAAGATTGTTCTCATTATAAAGTATATAAAAAATGTTTTTTAAGATTCATAACAGTTTATTTTCTGTGTTTTTATGATGATTCTTTATATACATCAGAACTCATGAAACACATTCAATATTTAGTTGAATATTATATTATATTATCGAATAATTTAGGGGTTTAGTTTGTTTTATTGGTATATTGATTTTTTTTTAAATATTTATCATTTACTTTTTCTTCTTTGTTTTCTCTTTATGATATTTTTTCCCTCTTTTGGTCCTATATTTGGATTTTTCATATACGTGATAATTTTATTTGGTAAAATGAAATTTTTTAATTTGTTTTAACTTATAAATTTATTTTTTATAAAACCACAGTTGAAAAGTTTCTTGGATGGATTTATCATTTATTTTAATAAAAAATATATTCAAATTATTCTATGAGAAAACTCTAGATTGTTATTTTTATAAAACTGATGCGTAAATCCTAGTACAATGGTTTCAATGTTGATTTTTACAAAAAAATAATGTTAAAGGTCATATATAACATTCTTTTTAAAAATATTGTCAACACCGATTTATAAAACATGATGTGAAAAGTGTTAATTTCAACATCTCTAATAAGTACATCTCTTTATACCCAAAATTTAAAGGTAAATAAATTCAATCTTAAAGGGGTTTTTTCCACTAGTGTCCATACATACATATTTGTGTTGTTTTCCATTTTAATGGGACGGATTTAATGGTAAGAGACTATTAGTAATTAAAAAAAGAATTATTCATTAATTTGAAACGTATTTATTAAATAAATCTCTTTTACCATTAATGTTATGTTGAAATAAAAATCACATCACATTGCACTACGAAGGGGGCAGTCCTAACGTATTCATGAGCAATGTTATGATTTTCCATTAGATCATAAGGAATGAATATAGATAAAGTATTATAATTATAGATGCTTTTTTATAATAAATATGAAATATAGATATTAAATCCATCATAATAACCATCTATGAAATATGGTGATGGAAAATGAATAATATCTCTACGTGGAGGCTATAATCCAAAAATACACACAAGTGATACATTCAGTTCTTATTTAATAGTTATTTGGTGGAGAATTATTGTTAAATAATAATAATAAAATATCAGTATATTAATGAAACTATATTAATATTTTTTTTGGATGCACATTTTTTAGAAAATGTGTAAGTAGAAATAAAATGGATATGTCTTGGTAATGGTTTAAACCTATTTTTTGAGTGAAATACTTTGGCTTAAACCATAATCCTTGAGAGAACAGTCAAAAAAGATAACTAAAGTTTATATGATGAATTATAGGAATATATAAATTTTTTAGAGTAGGGATTGGTAGATATATAAAGATTAAATTGTGTGAATGAGAGAGAATATGATGTTCCCTTTATAATTTAGGCGAGGTACACACATGGAATTTCATAAATGATTACACAAATATAAGTACAATTTATTTATACACAAGATAAAAATTTAAAATTATTTGATCTAAGTAATATGATATATCAATTTCTCTTCAAAAAAATATCTTTTTTATTTTTTGGGTGGAATTCCTACCCTTATCTCTTGGTTTAATGCCTGAGTGAACTCGTTTTAACATTAATCGTGCAAAGAAAATTTTATTGTTTTTACTACTCACTTTGAAAAAAATTAAGTAGAACCTATTATATTAAAATATTTATTCAAATTGATAGTTTTCAATGTTTTTACTGAATTCGATTTTTATAAGCATTATAATTTAATTTTAAATAAGTGCCCAAAACACAATAAAATCCCTTTTTAGGAAAAACATGTTTTAAGTGTAAAAAATTTATTTCCATTACATGAATTGTAAAAACATATAAATGAAAGTAAAAATATATGACGAAATATAAAATATATAAATTTACATAAAATAAATAATCCATGGATATTAATTTAAATTATTAATATAAAAACACATTGGCCAAAAAAGAAACTTTTTTTAGAAAAAATTAATTTAAATCCAAAAAATAAAGCTATACCAAAATATAGTATAATGATTATTAATGCATTATTAATTATATTATTTATAATTAAATGAAAATTATGATACATTAAGGTAAAATTTAAAACATAATGTATCTTATACTTTTATGGAGTTTTTAGTTTTACAAAAATTGTATTTTTTCAATATTAAATGAAAAATGAGGCATTTTAAAAAAAAATATAAAAAAATAATCCGAAGATAATATTAAAATTATGATTTCAAATACTAAATTATTTCTATAAAATAAAATTTCTAAAAATATTATATATTAATTATAATACTGATTTATAAAATTTCATAAAAACCATTTTTAAGAATAATATATTTTAAAAGAATAAAAAACCTCTTTGAAAGCTTGTTTTTTTAATTATAAATAAATCAGTAAATTTTCATAACTGAAAAAATTAATAAATATTTATCATAAATTGTTTATGAATATTCATTCCATGTAATTTATTGTTTATAGTATAATAACCACATTTAAATAATAATTTTTTTATTTTATATCACAGTTTTCTTAAAGCATAATATTTTTGTTATGAAACTATAGTGCATAGTATTACTTCAATCCAAAAAAATTATATTTTAAAACAATATTCATCATTAAATGGTGTTTATATATTAGAATGTGTGATATTAGATTCTTATTAATATTATATAAAATAAAAAAAGTTCAAAGATCATAAGCGATCATAAGATTAGAATGCCGGTATGAGTATATAATCAATGTAAAATAACAAAATTAGAGATCTTACCCGAATAATCATAGATAATAAATGATGCATTAGAGTAAAAAAATAAGAAACAAACAAAAAACATGAGTTTGATGTAAATGATTTTAATATTAATCAAAACTAAGAATATAAATCATAATATAGTGGATCTGGAATTACATTCATGCAACCCATAACATAGGGGATAGTGAATCCCATTCCAACATCCCTAGACCGAGTAGGTTAAGAATCATATACTTGACCTAAATATTTATCTCAGGATATATCATACATTAATCTTTTCATTAGAAGAATTTATACTTCCTCTCCCATAACTCACATTATGAACACCATATATATGTGTGAAACAAAACCTTAAAACATCATATTTCAAAAGCACTTGATTGATCTATATAAAAGATATTATTTTGATAATAATATAAATATAAGAGTTCATAATTCATACAGAGAAGTATGTTATAAAATTTCATAATAAAATAATCCTTGTGATATATATGAATCCTCAAGGGACGTTCACATAGGTGAAAACACATTTTTTATGATTACTGGATAAATCACCTTGAAACATAAGAAGTAATAATCTCTTTATTTTAATAACCATTAAGAATTTTTATTTTTTGGTAAAATATTTGAAAACATGAAAATGGATCTTTTTAAATAATAGTGGTTGTAAAATAATGTGTTCACATAGAAAATGTTATAAATATATTATTTTTATCCTTTTTTCAATATAACCTATGAACAAAAAATTAAAAGATTATATATATTTTTTTAAGATATTACAAATATTATAAAATCAAATTAATAAATTATTAATGATTTTATAAGTACATAAATAAGATAATCCAATGAAGATGGATATAGAGGGGCAAGATTCCTAACTAAAAGGAATATGTGTGGCTAGTTTGACTTATATGCGTCATATTTGGTAAATTATTTACCAAGGGAAATGAAATAGATATGAGATATCTAAATCACCATGAATAACCATATGAGAATAAAATAGTTAGATTTTAGAGATAATGTTAACAAATTATTTTCCATTTTTTAATTTCCTTCATGAAAATCTTGATTTCAAAATGAAATATAAAAGAAAACCACATAGGTTGGGTAACTTTTGAATCAATGACACTTGAAAAAGAAAATTTGCAATGGATTTTTAAATACCTTGGATTTAAGTTTAATATATAATTAATGGAATCTAAAGGCCATTATACATATTATAAAATAAGAAACAACTAGTTACTATTACAATTGTCTTAGCTAAAGAATATGGAGACGAAAAAACCCTATCCATTTATCTTGTTTTAATTAAATCACATTAATATTATATACAATAAACATAAAAATATAAATTAACAGTTTAATTAATTTATTAATATCTTTCTATTATTTTTTATTTTATTAAAATCACAAATTATACATTCATTGCTAATTTAATGTTTATTTTCAGCCTCAAATGAATTTTTTATAAATTTTTTCAAACATTTTTCATAAAATTGAAATTAAAACCCATTGATTGATAATGATTTCATCATTAACATATTATAGATGATTTCAAAATATTTTTTTAATTATTTATTCATGTCCACCTTCATATTCTGGAAAATGTGGGTGCGGTTTGATAGAAAGGGTTCTATGATGAACTTGTTTTTTTTTGTAATTTATAGATATCATCAGATTACATTTTAATTGTATTAAATGTTTGAGTTATACATTTAGTAAATTATTAATAAAAACTATTAATGTATCATCCCAGGTAAATAAAGAGTAAAACATTTTACTATTTATTAATATTTTTGAATTAAATTAAAATTTTTCTTCAAATAGATGCTATGTTTGATGGTGTACCTGATATGTAGCAATGGGTTTCTTTAAAATCTTACATTTCACACAATGTTGATTTATACTGAAAAATAATAATACAACTTTATTACATTAAATCGTAGTTAACACATATCCATTGTATTGGTGATAATGAAGAGAAATAGCTAAAATATTATTATACATGTTTGTTAAATTTCTTTAACTTTTTCCAATAAATGTTAGAGGCTTAAAATGTGAATGAATCCAATTTTAAGAAAACAAATACTCAAATTTTCTTTAAAATGTTGATTTACCACATTTTGATTTTGGACCCTTTTTAAATCTAGTTTTTTTTCACTTTTATATGTTCTATTTGACAAAATATACTTTTCATTTAGAATCAAGACATCAAAATTTACTTTTGGAAAAATTTCCTATTTTTCTTATAAGGCTCATTTTTTAATTAATAGTGACAAAAATGCATTTTAATACAAAAAATCCTTTCAATATAATTTATTTAAATGGTTATATTATATTATTAATTAGTTTTAAAGTGTAATTAAATATTTTTTTGACAATTTAATCTAGTGTCAGTTATTGGATCTAATTTCAAGTTAATATTTGATATAAAGAAATGTGAATATGTTAATAGTTATTATTTATTAAAAGCATGGTTTCTGGTTTTGAAAAAGGGAATTAATTTCAAATTAATTAATCCAAATTTTATGTTTTAAATTTAGTAAAATAGACCTCATTTTTTGATTCATAATATAAAATTTATCTTATGGTGAATTTCGGGTATTTTTCTAAAAACCATATATTTTTCAAAAATAGTGAAAAATAACGCTTAGTAGTTATAAACAAACGTTTTCATTTAAAGAAAATTTTACTACATCTATGAATTGAATTTCAAAAATCAGACATACATGGTTGTCATCAGTAAGTAAAATTTAGTTCAATTGGTTGGAAATATCTTATGGTGAATATTAACTTTTGATTTTTATTGATGGTAGTTAAAGGTAAATAGAGTAATTCAAGGTAAAAATAATATTATAATAATATAAAATTACCTTATCACTTGTCTTAACCTTATTGGATGAGTCATAAACGACAAATAAAATCTTTGGTAGAATATTTTGGCCTTTGAATGCCACATGAGTAAGTTAATTACCTTAATATCTTTTTATTTAAAGTAGAATTTGAAATATCATAAACATGTAAAGTTTTTCAAAAACAATTTTAATGTGGGGTTATATTATTGATACATTGGACTATAAATATTCCTTAGAAATATAAAAATATTTCATAAATCATGTTATATTATTTATAATTTTGTGTCATCAAATAAATAAATTTATTTATGACCAAAATGATGGTGTAAGGATTACCTCATTAATGTATGTTTTAAAAAATGACAATATAAATGATAAAATAAATTTATTTTGGATCTTTTTCTACCATCCATGATATTTTTGGATGATTATGACTTGTTATATTTGAATTATTGTAGGTTTTTTGAAATAAAAAAGTTGTTATATACTTTTTAAAATACTTGATAGGAATAGTATTTAAATTGACATAAATGAGTTTTTAAATAATTCAATATTTTATTAAATGATATAATAATAAAAAAATCTATGATTCAGCCAAATTACTTTGATAAGATTGATAATTTAATTAATGAACCACTTGTGGTTCAATTTTTATATTAAGGTAACTATATTAACCATATAGTATGAATATATAAGAGAAGATGATAAAAGTTAAATGAGTTAACAAAGGGTTAAATAAAAAATATAATGATTAAAATTTATCCAAAACATCTCCAATTTTTATTGGATATTCTTATTTTGACTTATATGAACCTTAACATGTAATTAAATATGTTTTGGACCTTTTGAATCTGAAAATATGTTTATAATAAAATAGTATTTTCAATCATTCTTAAAGAGCCCCTCCTCCCCTATATAAAAGGCCATCACCTCTACCCCATTAATCACACCTCCCAGGCCCCTTTCCTCATACAACCTCTACCCAAATAATATATCATGATTTCTTTATTCTACCTAGGATCATTATTTTTGTCATAAGTCACTTCAATAAATCCTTTTGATTTAAAAAAACTGAGTTACCAAATTTCAAGGTAACATCCTCTATCAAGTTCTCTTATTTTATTTTACTTCTTCACTCCCTATACTCATTTTATTATTTGTTTAAATAAAAACACCAGTATCAAAAATATACTAGGTTTTTGGTATGAGAAGGATTCAAACAACACTTACACACACCACCATCTAATAGATGTAGAACATAATGTTTCTATGGACGATGAACTATTTGCTCACAAAACAATGACTGCTCAATTTTCACCTACAACCTATTATGGTGTCCATTATGATGGAACTGAAATTATATTTAATATATATGATATTTATTTTATCTATATTCTTCTGTAATTATCTTTTATAACATACCTTTATGTTTTTCGTGTTGTATATATATGATAATTTCATTTGAAGAAGTACAGACTACCACCCCTCAAAGTGATATGACTCATTCATACCATATATGGAATGTATAATGTATTGTGTTAATGGGAATATGTAACATATATGAAATATGATATTATACTGGAATAATAATATACCAATGTATCATTTGATATTCATTTATTTTAAAATGAAAAAAATGAAATGGAAGTAGCATTCATACATACGTACATCTTAGAGTCTCCATGAACAGTGCATTTCATTTTAAAATGTCCAAATGATATGGACAGTTATAAATATTAATATATATATAATATATATATATGATATATATGATATATAAATCATTGAAATTATTTTGATGAAAATGGAATTTCGACCACTTGGTCAATTTATAATTATAACAAGTTCATTTTTTAATCAAGTTCTGATTATTGAAAAAATGTCCGATATGAACTCAAATAAGTAACTAATTGTTATAATAAGGTAATTTGTGATATAAAGGGAATAATAAAATAGAAAATTATTCTTAAGAAAGTATAAATTAACTTAATTTTCTTATTCAGGAAATTAATGAATGAACGGGTCAAGTCAGACATGAGGTAAGGGACTTTGTCTCAATATCTTTTCATTGAGGAATGTTTGGATAATATACCCCTCCTTCGTTTATACAGTATATAATAAACTGATTTGAATTTTAATTATATTCAATGGGAATATTTTTTCTAAAATGTGTTTTTCTAAATGAAAAAAGGAATGTTTTTAATGTTTGCGGTCAAAATGACCTCTCCGCCACTGTAATTGTGATTTGGATTCCTCTATAAGACTTATTGTATTTAAAAGGAAAATAAATCACTTATTCCCTTTTGGGTTATTTGGTATTGAAAATGGTTTTTGAAATAGATTTTTTTTAATATCTTCAAATGATTTCTTATGATTGAAAATGAAATGTTATTAGTGTAATGCAATATTTTATTTGTTTTGATTTTATAAAGGTACTTGGAAATTTTAAGGGTGGTTACTTGATAAACCGAATGACAAGTGGTGTTTTGATAAATTAGGATGATTTTTTATGTTGAAAACTCAAATTCATTGGGTATGGAAGTCAGCCATATGGCTATTCCATTCAGTGATATGTGCGGAAGTCGACAGTATGGTTCTTCTATTTTAGTATGATTATTTCCAAAGTTACCTTTATATGTTATGTGTTATTTATATGGGTTTTATGGTAATATTTTTTTACAAAAGGGTAAGAAATGAGCTTCTATTCATTGAAGAGTTTTGATGACATCATAATGGTGAATATTACTACTTTTGATAAAGTATTCATAGTGTACATGGATTTTTGAAAAACTAACAGTTTCCATCTTTTTGTATCCCTTAATGAGATTTTTATACTCATACCATGTTTTTTGAAATGTTTTTTATAGGGCGTAAAGTGGAATAGGGTCAAGGGTGGGTTCATGGAAACGTCATGATTATTAAAACATGGAAATAAACATGTTTCTTATATTTTAAGAGTTTATATTTTATGAAAAAATGTATACTGAGTTGGAGTAAATACATGTAATATTCAAGTTGTTATGTATAAGTTATGACATAATTCTCTAAATACCTAAACCTGAAAAGATCATCAATGTGAATTATTAAATTAATTCAAGAAAATTTAATGTATACTACTGTGTCTTTATTTTTTATATCAGAGGTTGGGTTAGAAAACATTATGAGTTAGGGTATTGTTAAATTAATATCCATAAATTGATTTTTGGTAAGATTGAAATGATATAGAATTTATAGATTACAATGTTTCTTTGTCTATGATAGTTCTGTGTTTAGAATTGTTTTTCATAGAGGAAATAGGAAAGCTATATTGGGGAGGCATACAGAGGAGAATAACCTTCCAAATCAGCATCCTGCGATGGTTGGAATCCAAAATGAATAGTTTGTTGTAGTAATCATGTAGTTGACTAAAGAAATAAATGTTGGTGGTATACATGAACCAGACCAACTAGATTAACCCCATTGAAACATGTCTATAATGGATCATTCCATGAGGCAACATCCACTATCATTCATAGGATCATCTGACTTTGTACAAGATGAAGGGTGGATCAAAGAACTGGAAATGTTTTTCAATGTCATGGATTATATATACAATCAAAAGTTTAGTCTTTCTATTTACCAATTTTAAGGTTAAGCCTATTAGTGGGGGTCGATGGTGAAAAATATTAGGGATAGTGAAGTGATTGATGCTCTTGGTTGGGATGAATTCAAAGGTATGTTTTTAAGAAATATTTTCCTAAGTTGGTTCGACTAAGGATGTAAAAAAAATTCTTGGAATTGAGGTAGGAAGTTGAATCAGTGGCTACTTATGAAGAAATGTTAACTCGACTAGAAAGGTATGCTCCAAATTTAATTTGAGATATTGATAGTAAGATAAATAGATTTTAGTCAGGAGTGAAGCCATGATATCGAAAATCATTAGCCTCTAGTGAATTCAAATGCTATGTGGAACATTTTACATATGCTAGAAGGTAGAAATGGAGTTTTCTGATGATCAGGTGTTCCAAGAGAGAATATAAAAGAAGATGTCTAGTTGGCAGGCCAAGGAACAGAATTCATCAAAGAAAGCTGGAGGGAAAAAATTAAAAATATATCTTGTGAGAAGTGTGGTAAAAATTATCATGGGGAATGTTTATCAATGTATTTAAGGTTCTTATGGCATGGTAATTCTAGTTATATTTCTTATAACTATATGGAAGATGATCAAGCATGCAAAAAAATCCAATAGTAAGATGTTTTAAGTGCAATGAAATGGGTTATTATGAAAATGAGTGTCCAATGAAGAACTCAACAGAAGGAAAGCATCCTGACTACAAGTAGAAATGGGTGGTGAAATCATTTTCAACTACTTTAGTAGATGTTGGGCCATCAAATGAATTAGTATCTGGTACAATTTTTTTTTTCAGATTATGCCAACATGCTGTTTGATTCAGGGCCTACACATTCATTCATTTTTGAGAATGTTTCTTGTAAATTAGGAATTACTTCTCAAAATATGAATCCTGAATTTATAGTAAAAACACAAGGAAGAAATTTTGTGACAAAAAGAAATTATAAAGAACCTTCTTGTCCATATGTGTGTAAATAATTTTCCTGCAGGACTTTTTTTTAGTAAAATTTGATGTTATTTTGGGCATGTATTGGTTTTCCATTTATCATGATAAGTTAGAATGTAAAAAATTAATTGGTTATTTTTAGAAATAATTTCAGTTTGTGTACAAAAATGAACATTTAAATTTGATAATATATCAGTAAGCTGATAAAATAGTGAAACATGTAAATGAATTGTACCCTAAACATATTTTTGAAAACAAAGGAACTATTTAGATTAATGATGTGCCCATAGTAAATGAGTACATTGATTATTTTCTTGACCAGTTGCCTGGTAAAATACATAATCAAGAAGTGGAATTTGTTGTTGACTTAGTTCTTGATGCTAAGCAAATTTCAAAACCATTATTTTGAATGGATCAAATTGAACTTTTAGGGTTAGAGAAGGAATTACATGAGTTATTAGATAATGGTTTCATTCGACCTATCACATCACCATGGGGTTCTTTTGACTTTTTTTTAAAAGAAATATGGTTCAATGTGTCTTTTCATTGATTACAGATCATTGGATAACATCACTATTAAGAAAAATAATTCTTCTCCTCATATCGATGATTTGTTTTATTAGATATAGGGATCTCAGTATTTTTTAAAGATTATCATGACGTCGGGGTACCATCAGTTAAAAGTAAATGAAGTAGACATTCTAAAGACCACATTTTGTATAAGATATGGCCATTATGAATTTCTTGTTAAGAATTGTGGGTTATCCAATTCCCATACTGTATTAATGGATATTATGAATATAATTTTCTATGTGTTCTTATATATATTTTTGGTTGTATATACTGATAAAATTTGGGCATATTCTAAAATTAAAGAGGAACACGAAAGTCATTTAAGGGTTGTGTTGAAAACATTAAAAGAAAATCAAATGTGTGGGAAATTCATAAAATTTGTGTTTTGGTTATAACAAATCTCATTCCATGGTCACGATAATTCACAAAATGAAATATCATTTGATCCTATTAAAACAAAACTTATCAAAGAATGGACAAGACCTATCAATATCACAAATATTTATAGTTTTCTTGGTTTAGCAGGTTATTAATGGAGGTTTGTTGAAAGATATGCACTGTTATCTATCCCAATGACTAAGTTAACTAGAAATGGTGATATGTTATTTTGTACAAAACAATGTGATGTTTGTTTTCCGGAATTGAAAAGAAGGTTGGTGAATGCTTTAGTTTTGGCACAGTCATCAAAAAATAGTGTGTTTTTTATCTATAACAATGGTTCATTGAAAAGAATTAGTTCTTTCATAATGCAGAATAATCAAGAAATTTCTTATTCTTCCCATCAATTGAAACCTCATGAGTAAAATTACACTACACATGATTTTGAGTTAGTTGTGTTTGTTTTTCATTCAAAATTTAAAGGTGTCATTTTTATGGGGTAAAGAATGAAATATATACTAATCACAAAATATTGAAGTATATAATAAATCAGAATAAATTAAACCTGAGACAGGGGAGATGGTTATAATTAATCAAGGATTATTATTGCATAATCCATTACCATCCAGGAAATAAAAATAAAGTAGATGACACTTTGTGTCGAAAGTGTTAGGCTACCTTAACCATGCTATGTTTGGAAGAAGATTTTTTGGTTTTTTATTTGATGAATTATGGATTATAAATTTTTGGTGCATAAAATTCCTCGGATTTGTTTCATCTTTCAGTACAATCCCTTCTGGTAGATAGAATATTGAAAATGGAAAAATATGATCGCGAGTTGAAAAAAAGGTAGAATTGGTTCAGAAGGGTATGTTACATCAGTTTTATATTGATAGAGAATATGTTTTGATATTTGGAAGGAGATTATGTGTGTCTTTTGATCCACAGATGAAGAAAGAGTTTTTATATGAAGCTCATTGTTCTTCGTTTTCAGTTCATCAAGTCAGTACAAAGATGTACATAGATCATCATGAGTACTATTGGTGGGATGGATTGAAAAGAGGTATTGTGGACATTACTATGAATTGTTTGAGTTTTCAACAGGTAAAAGTAGAGAGACAGTTACCGAAAGGAATGCATCATACTTTACCGGTGCCAGAGTAGAAATGGGAGAATATATTAAAGGGCATTATTGTGGGATTACCAAAGACATCTCAAGGTAACAATGCAATTTGGGTTATTGTTGATCGATTGACAATAACTGATCATTTTCATTTTATTTGAGATACACAGTATCTAGATCAACATTCTAGGTTTTATTTTAAAGAGATAGTCAGGTTACATGGTGTTCCCCTCTCTATTATATCTGATCGTGATCCCAGGATTACTTATAACATTTGGAAAGGCCTTCAAAAGTTGTTGGGAAGTGAATTAAATTTGAGTGCATATTTTCATCCACAATAAGATCGGTAGTCAGAATGAACAATTTAATCTTTGGATGATATGCTATGTTATTTTTCAATAGATTACAAAGAATGTTGGTACCGCCAACTTTCTTTGGTTTAATTTTCTTATAATATAATATTTTATTCCACTATATAGATGGCTCCCTTTGAAGAATTATATGGAAAGCTGTGTCAAACTCCATATTTTGGGGATGAAGTAGGAGAAAGGATGTTGATGGGACTAAAATTGGTAAAAGAAAATGCAGATAAAGTACAGTTGATTCAGAAGCACATGAGAACAGCTCAGAGATGGCATAGAAGGTATGCAGATTACCAGAGGACATATATTTCTTTTGAGGTAGGTGATTATGTCTTTATTAATGTTTCCCCATGGAAAAGTGTGATGCGTTTTTCCAATAAGAGAATGTTGAGCCTGAGGTTCATAGGGCCATATGAAATCCTGGAAAAAGTTGGATCAATTTCTTGGATATTGGGTTTACATCCATGTTTATCCAATGTACAAATTTTTGTTCATGTTTTATTGTTGAGAAAGTATATGCTGGATCCATCCCATGTTTCGAGTCTAGAGGTAGTTCAGTTGGGAAAAAATCATTCTTATGAGGAATAAAAAATCCATATTTTTGACTAAAGATAGATTGAGTTGCGGAATAAGGTAATATATTAGGTAAATGTTTTTTGAAAATAACTATATGGTTTAAAAGAAAACAAGGTAATATGAAAATTCAATGAGGGTATTTATCATCCCAGGTAAACAAAGAGTAAGAAATTTTCATATTTATTAACATTTTTGAATTATGTATTAATTTTACATTAAATGGGATGTTATGTTTTATGGCATACCTGTTACGCAATAACGAGTTTAATTGAAATCTTATATTGCACACAATGTATAGTTTTACTGAAAAATAATAATATAATATTATTATTTTAAATGGTAGTTAATACATAGCCATTGTATTGGTGGAAATGAATAGAAATAACTAAAATATAATTATAAAGGTTTCATAATTGTCTTAAACCATATCCAATAAGTTTTAGAGGATTAGAATGTGAATGAATCTAATTTTATGCATAAATACTCTAATATTCTATAAAAGGTCGATTTACCACCTTTTGATGAAAAACCCTTTTTAAAATCCAAGTTTTCTTACTATTATCTGTTATATTCGGAAAATTAAACTTCTTATTTAGAATAGGTACATCTAAATTTACATTGGGTAAAATTATGGTATTTTTCTAAAAATGTTCATTTTTTAATGAATAGTAGAAAAATACTGAATTTTAATTCAAAACTATCTTTTAATATAATATATTTTTATGTGTAGATTATTATTTTAATTGGTTTTAAGGTTTAATTAGATTAAATTTATACCATTTAATCCAATTTTGGACATTGGATGTAATTTCATTTCGAAATTTGACATAAATAAATGTAAATATTTTGATAGTTATTATTTCCTAAAAACACGCTTTCTAGTTTTGACAACGAGAATTTATTTTAAATTAATTAATGAAAAATATATGTTTTTAATATAAAAAAATATACATCATTTTTGTATTCGTAATATAATATTTTTCTTGGGGTTATTATTTGGTATTTTTCTAAAAGCCTTCAATTTTTGATAAATAGTGAAAAATACTACTTAGAAGTTAAAAACCGAATTTTTCATTTAAATGAAATTTTACCACTTCTATGAATTAAATATTAAAAAAAACCAACATACGTGCTTGTAATCATTAAGTAATATGTGTTTTAATGGGATTAAAATATTTTTTGGTGAATAGGAACTTTCGATTTTTGTTTACCGTGGTTAAAGGTATATAGGGTGATTCAAGGTAAAAATAATATTATAATAAAATAAAGTTAACATTACACTTCTCCTGACATTACTGGATGAGTCTTTTCCAACCAATAAAATATTTGGGTGAAACTTTTGACCTTTTAAAGCCACTTGGGTAAGATAATTACATTAATAACTTTTTATTTAATGTAAAAATAAAAATATCATAAAAATATATTTGTGTTGTTAAATAAATTTTAATATGGGGTTATATAATCGATATATTTGATTATAAATATTAATTAGAATTATGAAAATATTTCCTATATCATGGAATTTTATTTATAATTTTTACACCTAAAATTAATAAATTTATTTATGAAAAAATGACGATGTAATGATAACCTCATTAAGGAATGTTTTAAATAAATGTGATTATAAATATCAAAATAAATTTATTTTAAAACTTTTTATTCCATAAAAAAATCCTATGGATGATTATGACTTGTTATATTTGAATTATTGTAGTTTTTTCGAATGAATAAATCTATTATATATTTTTTAAATGTCTTTATATGAATTGTATTTAAATTGACATAAATGTATTTATAAATCAATCAATTTTTTATTAAATGATATAAAAATTATGAAAGTTTAATATTCAGGAAAATTACTTAGATAATGTTTCTAATGTCATTAGTGAACCACTTGTGGTTCTATTTTCATTTTATGGTATCTATACTAACAATATAGTAGTAATATATAAGAGAACACGGTAAAAGTTCAATAAGATAATAAAGGGTTAAATAAAAAAGATAAGGACTAAAAACTATCCAAAACCAGTAAAATTTTTATTGGATGATTTTATTTTGACATATATGAACCTTATCTTCTATTGAAATAAATTTTGGACCTTTTGAAACCGAATATTAGTTTATAATGAAAAAATATTTTCATCCTTTATTAAAGAGCCCCTCGTCCCCCTTATAAAGGCCATCATCTCTAACCCCTTACTCATAACTCTAAAGCTTGTTGTATCATCCAAACTCACTCCTAATAATCTCTAAAGATCCATCTATTCCACCAAGATGCTTTTCCTTAGGAAAAAGGCACTTCAATAATGTCTTTTTGTCCAAAAAATGGCAGTCTCCCGATTTAATGGTAATGTCTTTCTTCAAGTTCTCTTACTTTATATTACTTCTTCAATACCTATGTTCTTTTTATTTTTTTTTACATTACTACACCAGCATCCTCAATATAATAGGTTTTGATTATTAGAAGTATTAGAGTAACACTTACATGAACTTCCATCAAATTAGTATATAAAATAATGTTTATATGGATGGTGAACTGCTGCCTCACGAAACGATGATTTTCAATATTCTCCGACCACCTATTACGGTGGCCATTATAAGGGAACTCTAATTATTTATGATACACATGATTTATATTTTATATATATGCTTCTTTAATTATTTTTTATAACACACCTATATTCATTTTATTTTTTATATATATGATAATTATATTTGAGGATGTGCAGACTACCAGTCCTTCAAAGTGATCTGACTAGTTCATACCATACATGAAATGTATAAAGGACGGTATTAATGAACATAGGTAACATATATAAAATATGATATTATAATATAATAATAATATTCCAACGTATCATTTTGTTATAATTTCTTTTAAAATGAATAAAATGAAATGGTTGTAGCATTCATGTGTACGTACGACTTACTGTCTCCATGAATGGTGCATTTTATTTTCATATATTCAAATGATATAGACTATTCTAAGTACGTATATACTAGTTATATATGATATATATGATATATAAATCATGAATATCATTCTTGCGATATTGGAATTTCAACCACATGGACAATTTATAATTATGAAAAGTTCAATTTTGACTCAAGTTCCGAACATCGATAAAATGTCTAATATGAACTCAAGTAATTAACTAAACTTTCTAGCAAGGTAATAAGTGATATAAAAGGAATAATAGACCTGAAAATTGTTATTAATCAATTAAAAATTAACTTATGTTTATTTTTCAGGAAATTAAAGAACGAATGGGTCAAGTCGGACATGAGGTAAGGGACTTCATATCATTATACTTTCATTGAGCCATGTTTTGATAATATACACCTCCTTCATTTATATGGTTTATAATAAACCCCTTTGACTTTTAAGTTCATTCAAATGGAATATTGTTTCTAAGAAGCATTTAACTAAATGACAAAAGAAATTTTTTTATCGTTTGCGAGGACAATGGCCTCTCTGCCATTGTAATCGTTATATGGATTCCTCTATAAGCCTTAATGTTTTTAAATGGAAAAGAAACCCCTTATTACGTTTCTGGGTGTTTTGTTATTGAAAATGGTTTTTGAAATATATTGATTTTTTTTCAATATACTGAAATGATTTCTTGTGATTGAAAATGAAATGTTATTAGTGAAATGAATTATTTTATTTGTTATGATTTTATAATGGTACTTGGACATTGAACGAGTGGTTATGTGATGAACCAAATGATGGGTGTTGCTGTGATAATCCCACATGGGTGGTTTTTTTATATCCTCTAATGCATTGGGTATGGAAATCGATTGTGTGGCTGATCCATTTAGTGATATGTGTGGATGTAGACCGTATAGTTATTCCATTTAAGTATGTTTCTGTCACAAGTTAAGTTTATATATTATGTGTTCTTTCTATGGGTTTTATGGTAATATTTTGTTTTCAAAAGGGTAGGCAAGGATATTTTATTTTGTGAAGAGTATGTACTATTTGATAAAGGTGAAAAGTACTACTTAAGATAATGTAGTCATCGTTTACTTGTAGTTTTGAAAATCTATCTTATTTATTTCATTTTGTATCCCTTTCTAAAATTTTTATGCTCCTCCCATGTTTTATGAAATGTTTTTCACATGGCATAAAGTGGAATAGGGGAAAGGATGGGATCATGGAAAATTCAGGATGAATAAAATATGGATCAAAACATGATTTATTTTCTTTTAAGAGTTTTTATTTTATGAAAAAATCGATTCTGATTAAGAGTGTCTACATGTAATATTTATGTTTTTATGTACATGTTACGACCTAATTCCCTAATTCTCTAAACCAGAAAATATCCTTAATGTGAATTATTATCTTAATTCAAGATTATGTAATGTTTAAGGCCATATCCTTATAATTAATTATTATTTTAATATAAATTCATAAAATATATTTTATAATTATCCATGTATATTTGTGATGAAAACAAGACACATAATCCACGGATGATGTAGGCCACACATTCCCATGAGAGATATCTTCATCTTATAATGAATGGAGGGAGGGGTTGGGTGAATAATGGTTTATAATAATTTATATTTATTGAATTCTAATTATGTCATTAATAAAATATTTACCCCTATAATATATCCTTATATCCATCCTTAGTAGGAAGTAATGAAAAATGAAATCCATCATTCATATAGGTGATATTCTATATGTACAATAAACGAAGTTTTCAATTTTTGAATGGTTGAAGGATAGTATTAATTTTTTTTAACATTTACATAATAACATTTTATTATAATTATGATAATTATTTAATTATTTTTATCAACTCTAGAAAATATTTTGATAATATATAACTTAGAAAGAAGGGAATAAAAAATAAAATAGAGTGATTGAGAATTTATATGACACACTTGGAAACAACTCAACTAAAAATTATATTAAGGGATTAAAGGGATCAATTTTAATGAGATTCGGACATATAGTTCATATATTACATTTTTAAGGAGTAATTTTGGTTTATTTTGTACAAACATATAGGATTAATTTGTGTGGATAAGTGGGGTAGTGAAGGGATCATTTTACAAGTGAGAAGAGATAATGTTTTATAATATGATTTAAAATATTCAAGGAGTCTGGCTCAAAAAAGTGAAAAAATGGATATGATGTATAAAGTGGTTCATTAAAATATTATACATAAATACAATGGATAATGTTTCATATATTTTATTCATTTTCACCATAAATTAACATTTTGACTATAATTTAATTTTATCATAATAACTTATTTTTTAACCAATTTTTTATGTATAAAAATAAAAATAAAATTGTAAAAAAATTTAGAAATGCTGATTTAAAATATAAAATATATATCATAATATAAAATTTATATAATTGAAAACAATTAATTTTAAATAAAAAAATCATAACTCTTATAAATAATATTCTAAAAAATATAACTTCTGTTACAAAATTCGATGAATATAATTATATTTTAAACTTAATATAATTGTTTTTCAATTTTTTTTACTTATTAAATAAATATTTAGTTAGTAAAATGTTCAGAAAATTTTTATGTCATTATTTCTTCACAATTTTGTAAATAAAGACATTATATTTGAAAAATTAGTATTATGTACCATTCATCTAAAAAGTAATCTTTTTAGAAAAATCCAAATACTTCACAGTAAACTATTTTTTATGATTAAACCAAAATTTTCATACATTGTTTGAAAAATATTTTATTTATATGATGAAAATTAATTTAAAACCCAAAAATAATTCATTTGAGATTTTTTTTAGAAAAATGTTATCTTTTTAACATCATAAGTTTTATTAATATTATTTAAAATTTATTAATTAGTTTAGATGGTTTTTTTTAAAATTTGTTTTTAAAATTGATCATTTTTAATAATCACTTAAAGGTGATAACATTTTTTATTAAAAAAGCTAACATATTGAAAAATACAATTCTTCAAAATATAATTCATAAATGATTTTACCTAATTTATAAAAATTAATCATGTTTTTGAATAGGTATTAAATAAATTTCATTAATATATTTATTTTAAATGTAAAATTTATTTTTTATTTAAATTTATTCATTATAATTAATTATTACGGACATACCAAATGTATGAAAAACATGTATTAAGTTTTTATATTACATGATTATATAATCAAAAGATTTATAAATAAATCTCTTAAAATAATACATATATGATTTAATGGTGAGATATGAAGCATTGATTTTTATAGGTGGAAACTCAACCTATATAGATCTTATAGTTTTTATAGAGTTTTGACATCCCCCAAAAATGATTTATTTCAGTCCATATTTTATAAGGTTTGTATTAGTATATTTTTAGAAAACCCTATTGATACTACCAACCATTCGTGGTCAGATAAATTATCCTCATAAATAATACTTACACTACTTGATTCAATTACTTCTTCTTTCTAGATATATTTCATAAGTTATTTACTATTTTTATACACCACCAATTTTTGTATCATATTACAACGATTATAATTAAGTATTAATATTTTTATCATAAAAGCATGTATCATAGTTTTTCTTGGTTTTTTGTGGTTTATGAAACAGGTCATTGAAAATAATATTTATTTAATTGATAAGTAATAATGCCTCAACCCCTTAAGGAATTTTTTTTCAAGAAATTTTTATTATCACTTGTTAGTGAAAATAGATATGTGTACCCATAATACGGAGGAGACTAATGTTAAAATATCTATTAAGATATCAACCTTACATACTTAGATATTACTAGGAAACATAAGAGGAATGTTTCTAATATTTATTCTCTATCAAATATTGTTAGTAAAAAACCTCTCATGATTGGGAATTAAGACTCATGTAATGGAATAGATGTTTCTATAGAGTTTATATTGAAACTTTAACTAACAGATAATCATTAGATGATTTAAAATACGAGATGTGATTTTGAAGCATTGGTGATTACATTGGAGTCTATGTGCAGATTTCTAATCCATTTTAGAAATAATGTAGACTTAATTTAAAGGAAAACATTCATACATAGATAAATAACAGATAAATTAATTAAAAATCTATTTGAATAATATAATATTAAATAATTGGGGTGGTGACTTGATTATCTTGGAAATTTTACTAGAAATATTGGATTGTCTGGGACCCGATTCAATTTAGTCATCGATAAATCTGGAGTGGGGGATAATTGTACCTTAATTATATCAATTCACATCAATGATAGTTATTACATAAATTCTATAACACCAAATAATCAAATATATTACATTAATAATTTTTTTTAATATTTACCAATTTAAATTTTAATATTTCAGGGATAAAATTATAATTTTATAGGATGAACATCAATTTGAAACATACTATGCCAAAATTAGCATAGATTCAAATTTTTGAAATTTCCCAATTAAAATAATATTTTATGAGTAATTTAAAAGTTAGTATTAAAATAATGGTACATTTATTTACAATAATGAGTTATAATATATATAATTAACCATGTATTGATTATCAATTTTATTGATATAAAGAAATGAACTATTAGTGGCAAAAAGAATATTTTTCTAAAAACTATTTTTTGTCCATAATGTTATTATATTTTAACTTATTCAAATCATCGATAATAAAAAAATATATAAATTATATTTAGATAATATATATGTAAATATATGAATTTAAATTCATAAAATTATTATTACTAGTTATAGAGTTAATTTAAGATCATTTTATGCGATAAAAATGTAGGTGTATGCAAAAATATTTTTAATCACGTTTTTAAGGTTAATTTTTAAACTAACATAATTAAATTATAGGAATGGATTTTGAATAAATTGTTTGCCTATTTGGTATAATAATTTTTCATAAAAAAATATTGTGGCGATATTTTATTATGGTTATTATGAATAGTAAGAAGATTAAAAATTAGTTACAATGGTTAAAGATAAAATGGATTAAAAGCGTTATATATAAAATAATATGGATGAAATATATCACAAAAGACATTATTAAACCTAATTTGTTGGTTTTATTTCAAAAATAACTTTATAACATTACAATATGAGACATTTGGGATACATTGGTCATAGTTTAGACATTAATATATTTTAATCTTTTGAAAACATCTCTGTCTTTCCCCTTCTATAGTTAAAAAAGGTTACCTCCTCACCACTATTAATAACACTATTGATGAATTTATCTCAACAATACCCAACCAAATTCTCTCCCCAACATTATTATCCCAATTATACAGCTTCTGGTCTTCCCAAAAGACTGACCCTTGGGTCCTTAAGAAAAGATCTAAAATAGATCTTTTAAAGAAGAGGTAACCATCTTAACCGAACAAACTAATTTTTATTCTACTTTTACCAAATTCAATTATATCATAAAAATTTAAATATGATAAAACTAGTACCTAAAATATAGATATATTTTATTATATTTATTGAATAAATTTATCCATCTCTTTAACCATTAAATTGATCACAGAACCATTGCTTGTGTTTTTGGTGAACTACCTTCTTGTGAACTGTTTCCCATTAATAAATCACATGGATGATCACATCAATGGAATTAATGATTATATATATAATTTATGACATATTTCTTATTCTCTAAATTTATTATATATTATTCTCTCTTACAATTACACCCATTAAAAAATGATAACATTGGTTTTGTGCTCGTGTGGACTACTACATCCACAAAATGATGCGAATCAATTTTCATGAACTCATTTCATGAATGTTTCTAAATATTTATCTAATTAATATTTAATATATTATATCATTATTAAAATTCTTGATATGATAAATCATTGATTAAGATACAAGTACCATAACTTCTGAATCAAATAATATATGTAAAACGAAGTAAATAACTCCTAAAACAACAATAATAATGAAATTTAATTAAAAAATGGGTGATAAGATATTACATATAGGTCCTAAATTATATTTTGATATTTCTATGGTTATTTTATGTTTTTATAAAAAATACCAGTTTTTCATAGAGGACGTTAAATAATTTTCAACTAAGTAGAAGTGTGAGTTAAGGGATTTTCTCTCAATTTTCACTCCACTGAGGAATATTTCTTATTTCACAGATATTTATATTTAATTCCATGTATTTATTAACAATTTTATGTTTGTAAAATTAATATCTATTTATGAATGGTAATTATTTTTTCGATTCAACATTACTATTTCAAGGGGTTAAAATTGAATATTTACACAAGGAGTAATACTTTATTTTACAATCCCATTTTTTTTGGATTTCATAAACGAATCTTATAATATATTATTAAAATAATTAATAATTTTCCCATACTATGTATATTTAATAAGTTTTAATGTTTTATTTAAAATTTAACTATATTTTTCCCTTTAATTGTAAAAATAAATGTTTAAAATAATAGTTAATATTATTTTTATTTTTGATTGGGTATTTTTTAATCGTTTTCTATATTACTCAATTATTTTTTAAAATTAATTTTTATTTTCTGAAATTATTTATCAAGGAAATTTTATGTTATAATTTAATTTTGAAAATATTTTAATATAATACATATACTTCTCTCTAAAATGTTCATTTTTGACTTTAATTATTCAACTTATATGATGTTAAATGATTTTCCCACCACCATAACTTTTTTTACTATATATAACTTATTCTAAAAGTTATAAATTATTAGAAAAAAAATTTAATTTTTTAAATGTATACATTATATTTTTTATATTATCATAATTGCTTTATTTTTAAACAAAATCAACTTTTTTGATGAATTGGTGGCTATCTCTCATATCTTGATTAATTATGCGGTCCTTGTATTGATAATAAAAGATTAACATTATTGCGATCATATTCCATAGGATTATTCATTAATATTACTTATATATATTATTTATAAAAGGGATATTCTTATTTCCTAAACTGTGTAGCATATATATATGAATTTTTAATGTAAATGTTAATTGTTTGATTAAGGAAATTTTGATATTCCATAATCTCTCCTCTATTAGAATATTTTTTAATAAGTATTTTTTTTAAATAATATTTATCATTCAATATATTAGGGATTTATTTGACATATTGTTAAGGGTGTAGCTTGGTATTATATATCCAATCAATGCACCGACATGACTCACAAGAGAGAATAATTGTCTATCATTTTTAAATCATTTTCTGGTGTACAACTACCCATATTTGAAAATAAATTTAAAGAAGGAATTGATCGAGACATCCAAAATTATATATTTACACCATTATGAATCTTGTAATTATTATCCTTCATATTATTATATTTATATTATCTTTAGATTTACTTATTTTCCTAGATTTTGATTAAATTGATAATGATTTCTATTATTACGTTGAAATATTTATTATTCCATATTTACTGATGATATCTTAATCTATATGAAAAATTTATATATTTTTTGACCCCCCTTATTTTTTACTTTTACAAGTATATAAATAAGTTATAAATAAATGATTTTGGATGATATAAAATATTTACATTTAAAATGTTTTATATTTTATTTCCTTTTTAAATTGGTAATCATTTATGTATCTTGTTATTGGGTAAAAAAAATTATTTATCCTTAGTGATGTGACCCCCCAAATCATATTTTGATTTAATAAAGTATACAATAACTATAAGTTACTATATTTTTGTTTTTTATAGGTTCTCTTTTATTCGCATGTTCTTTGAGGTTTCCGGTGTATATTATCCTTGTCATCCCTTATGTTAGAGATTCAATTTTGAAAATTACCAAAATCATTAAATTTAAAACATTAATTAAAGGGAAATTCATTAGATGATACCTTTACACCCCCATTGTATTGGATGTCTACATTTTCTCTACTTTAAAATCACATGTTTGGTGACCAATCATTCCATAGTTGAAATATTTTTTTGTTCCTTTGATAAATTCCCCTTGGTGCTTCTTCCTATATTATTAACATATATTAAATCTAATCATCTTTCCCTACGAACTCATTTAATGAATATGGACATAGTGAAGGAATATTCTTGACTAAATAGAAGATTCAGTATTTTTTTCACATGAATAAATCAAATCATGTAAATAATTTGAAAAGAGGAATTTCAATGAGAGGGGAAATGTCAAACCTAAGGAATTACCAAATTATAATAAACAATATAACATTTAATAGATAAAGTTCTTATATTTTTCCCCAAATAAGAATTCATTTATAAAAATTATTATTTAAAAATAATATTATATAAAATCCCATATAACATTGGTATCATGTGAATGAAAACCACTTGAAATAGTAAACATGTGATGTATTTGTAAAAAATAATAATTTAATTAGATGTATGATTAATGGAATCAATGGGTTAGTATATACACTACATAAAAAGGAACAAATTAGTGGATATGTAAGATGTATCAATGGAAAAATGTTAAGATAAGAAACCATTAACTTTAATTTGGTTTCTATGAAATCACTTTTTAAAATGATATAATAAACATAATATTATTAAGAAAATAATTTTGAACATTTTTAACAACATATTAATTTACTTTATTCTTAAATTATTATAATGTATTATATATTTATTATCCATTTAATGACTATTTTTTAACATCATATTCTAGAATTTTCCATTGTTTCACCCATGTTTCTTAAAGAAGATTCGGAGATCAGTTTTTTTATACCACGTTTATCATTACCAGAATATATAATATATTTAAATCACTTTTTTTTTGTTTTTTATTCACCCTAATATTTATTTGATGGGAAATATGGGTATTTTTTGAGAGAGCGATATACTTGACAAGCTTGTTCTATGTAATTTACCGATATCAATAGATGGAATTTTAATAATTAAAAAATTGTGTGTCATAACTTTAAAAATAAATTTATGGTAAATATTACGACTTAATATCATATATATTCATAATATAAATTTTATAACAATCCATATTATTTGTTCAATGGAATAAAAAATCATTAATAGAGGTGGGAATCTGTACTGACACACGGGAAACATTGTCATTTTCATATGAATGTGAGTGAAGGAATGTAAAAATGGAATTAAAATTATAAAATATTTATTATATAATAAATTTCATATATATTAATTAAATAAATTCTTGTAAATATCCATTTGAGGTGGTGGTGAAATATAAAATACATCATTCATGGTAGAGGTACTCAATATGTACAAATCGAAAACATTCTCATTTTATAAAAAACTTGTTGAAAAGTCCTCCATTATTATTAATTAACAAAATAAATTTTATGAAAAATTATTATTCTCATGAATTTATTCTATTATGGTAGAAAATATTTATAGGATGTAGAAAAATAATGGTAGGACAAGAAATGAAAAAATAGAAATTATGATTTTTTACCTTGCACAATGGAGAAACTCTTTTTTAATTTAGATTACATCTATGAAAGGTGACATTTTACTAAGACAAGGACCTATATAATTTTGATATGAGTGTTTGGGAGGGAATTGGGATTATGTTTTGCAGAATAAGTTCCTGGTGGTGTGTGGCTAATTGGGGTAATGAAGGGATTCTTTTATAATTGATAGAAGTGGAATTTTTGAAATAAGAGATTAAAAACTTAAGAAATATGTCTCCAAAAGTGTTAAAATGTTTAAAGGGAAATTATATTTTGGTACACCTACAATCCCCACAAATAAGGTAAAATTAGATAAACATTTTAGGATTTTCTCTCTTAATTTAATCTTTTACTATGATTGAATTTTACCACGGTAACTCATTTTTAATCATTGATTAATTATTCTTATGCCTAAAAAAATTTATTTTATAAAATAATATATAAATAATAATTAAACACATGAAATCTATTTTATATTATTAATGTCTAAAAGTGATAAAATTAAATTTAAAACAATAAATTTTTTATGCATAAAAATAGTTTTTGAAAAAAATAAAACTTAAGTTACAAAATCCTAAACCTAAATTTCTAATTTGAATATAATATTATTTTAAATATACAATAGTATTTTTTAAATGAATATTTTTTCGGTAAAAAGTATTCATAAATATTTACATGATTCTTATACCCTATTATCTAATAAGTGTCAAATGATTTTTAAAAACGTTATACTATACTGATAATCTAAAAGTATGTTTTTAGAAAAATCCCAAAAATTCCCCATTAAATAATTTTTATATGGTGTATCAAAAAATAAAATATATTTGATGAAAATAAATTTTTGGTAAATCATTCTTTTAAATCAAATCATAATTTATATGGAAATAAATTTTTTTATAGAAAAGTGGTCTTTAAAAATAATGCAGTGTTATTAATATTATTTATTAGTAATTAAATTTTTTAAATGATTTTTTATATATATTTTTCATATGAAAATATTTTATATAATCCTTTAAATGGGATTAATTTAGTTTAATAGGATTAATATAACTAATAAATAAAAAAATAATACTATTAAAAAAATATATCTTAAATGATTTAAATATTAATTCTTAATGACTACGAAAAATGTTTTATAATTATTAATTAATTTTAATTAATAATTTATTTAAATATAAATTTTATTATTAAATTAAATTAACTATTTAAAAAATCAAAATTCTGGAAATTAAGATTTTATAAAATATATGTTGTTTGTTATTTTGTTACAAGTATATGTCATCCCTACCTGTACTTAAAAATACATTACATGTTTTTACATAATATATAAGGGTATGATAAGTAGTTGTGGTTTTCATAGGTGGTGACTGAGCTTGCATGGTTCTCATTCCAATTTTCACAAGCTTGAACTTCTACCTCAGATGATTTCACTAAACCCACACTTGATAGAGTTCATCTTGGGCATAGTCTAGAGAAATACCAATGGTGCTATCACCCTACCAAGATTTAATAAGTGATCCTAATAAGGAAGGATTATATAATTTGATTTCAATACTTATTATTTTGAATAGATTTCATAATTCAGATTCGTCTTTTTATACCATACAAATTAACTAATATACGGTATTGATCATATTTAATAATTTTAATTTTATCATAATAAAATGTATCACCAATCATCATTATTTGGAATTATGGGTAGAACATGTTACTCAAAATATATATAGTTAGTCAGATATTATTACTAAAACATTGGGGTGTTATAAGACCGAGGTATCATGATACTCTAAATTGCAATATTTTCATTATTAGAGTTTTGAAGAGGGATTTTGGATATAATTTAGATATTATGAGGGGACTTTTTTGGATTAAAAGAGAAAATGGTCATGATAATCACCTAACTAGGAAATGGTGTCTCATCTATTATTCATAGTTAATGTGTGGTTGTGTACGCTTCTTTGTTTTTTATAGAGGATACTCTAGGTACAATTATACCAATTTGAAGTGGGATTATTTTTTGATTTATTAATTATTACATGTTTATCCATATTTTCGAGGATTTGTTTTTGAGTTTAGCATGATATAATTTCATTCAGCCATAAGGAGTAAAAAAATTATTTTTTGGGGTTAATAGTTTTGTAATATAGTTTTTATGCACTACACAATGGACATATAATGATTTAAGGGTAATCTTTAAGGACAATTTGATGGTCTTTTGGATACACCATGTGTGTGGCCTAATAAAAATATATAGAGAATTATTTAAAATGTGATTTTAGGTGGTCACCATTTTTAGGAGTTATGGGGTTTGAATATTTTTTGACTAAATAAACCACAACATAGTTATTTAGAAATTATTCCATGGTGAGGTAAGATTTCTAATATTACAGATTTCTCCTCTATTTGATTTTAATGATTTATCTAAAATTATTATAACATTGGGTGGCTATTGGGTTCCCTTGGATGACCATATGGTGATTTGGGAGGTCCATATATCCTAGAGTTTACATTGAGGTTGAACTTGAGGAAAAATTATAGAGTAAATTATTTATGAGACTTTCTGATATGGTTTTATATATCAGTTACATGTAAGGGAATTCCTAACTCTTATTATATTATATAAATTTATTAACTTAGTTAAACTATAGTTATTTATTATAAATTCATTTTTATGTATTTATTATTTGTTACATTTTCATCTAATAGTTTTATTTTTAATAACATTGTTTTTTTCTTCAGTTATACATTGAATAAATTTTAATAATTGGATCTGGATTGATTTTTTGGAAAATTATTCCATTCATAGTGGAATAAATAGATTTGAATTATAATTGGGATTTTGGAATATGTAATGGAATTATTATGCGATGGTTGGATATTTTCCTTGGGGTTATGTTATGGAATTCGTGGCATGAAAGGTGAATAAGTAGGAACGATAGTCATGAATGATGTATATTTATTATGATTAAAATCATGCCATTGTGGGATTATGTTTGATGGTGCGATTTTATAGTGATATGTTTCGTCGTATTATTTTCTATATATTTTCTATTATTTTTCATTGATTTAGGAATTTTGAGAAGAGTAAAAATAAAGATAAATTGATTTGTTATGTTTTACGAAGGGAGGGTTTGGTTTTTCCATGTCATGTGAATGATGTGAAGTGAGTTTTTGGAGAAATTTGTAAGGGTATGGCTTTATTTATCATGATTAAGTGGTTAGCCTTGTTTAATTATTGACATTTGAGTATTCTTGAAATATTATTACATGATTTTAAGCAAAATTATCAATGAAATACAAACCAATGATAAAAAAGACTAGTGTATTTGGATGACTAGGTACATAATTAAGAAACATGAAACCTGAATGAAATATTATTTTATTAAAATTTATAATGATATCCTATATTACTTTGAGATCTTTTAACTTTATAAGATAACTTGGGAAATACATCGACAAATGGGGTGATCTAAAAAGACCAATATGGGAATAAACCCGAGAACGAAACATATTAAATGAGTTAGATGGGATACCATGATATCAAAAAAGGAATGTATCATTGATAATCATTTTGAATAAAAAAATATACATCATGGAATCATATGTACTTATAAACATAGGAAAGTGGAAGAAAAATATAATATTTTTTAAACAAGAGTCAATAATACTTGCCAATACTATATCACATAGTTGGTGACGTTCCATAATGAATAGGTTTACTCCCTAATCCTTTATATAACATTTTAGGAAACTAAAACATTAAAAAATGTATAGGTACTATTTCTGGTCACACCCTTAATAACATTTTCATGCTTATTTTTCCCACATAAAGAATCAAATATAAAGAATAAACATACGGTTTATCGATGGAATGAAATGAGTATTATAATCATGTTACAAGGAATAACCCAATGGTTTTTAAAATTTTATCCATGAAAGAATAGATTTAATTCATTATTTAATCTTATAAATAGAAATATAATAGTTTATCAATAATCATTAATTCCAAATTAATTTAAAACATAAAAAGAGTGGCTAGGTAACTTTAGAAATGTGCCCCTTTCGTACTGTTTTATAGAAAATAATAATGAGAGTTTATAGAGGATAAATGAATTATTATTAGAATAAAACCAGAATTTATATAAAATCATTTAATGATAGATTAAGTGATATTATATAAATATTGTATGATTAAATAATTTTATGGAGTGTACTTGACAATGGATAAGAAACGAAAAAGTTCCCTTTAATCAGGTTTTCATATCAAAAGGAATTGAGAAGGGAACATTTAAAACATGTAATTACGCATAAAAAATAAATTGATCTATATAAGTTTTTGTGGTACATATAAATAGAATATAGTAGAATTATATAATAATAATGATGAGAAAAATTGAAGCAATGAGATAGAACGAACGACCCAAATGAAACATACCGGTTTAGAGAGATCCCTTGCCTTATGTCAAAATATATTTTGAACATACACCTAATGTCTGAGATAACCAAATTAGATTTATTAATTTATTAATGATGAATATATTAAACATTTATTTTATTTATTAAATTTTATTAAGATAATTTATTGCCATTGTGATAAGTTATATGTTTTAATTTTATCATTATAGAATCTTCCGTTTCATGGTTTCATGGTCTATACACTATTTTATAATTATAAAAGTATATATTGAATGGGAATAAAATTACTGAAGGTAAATAAAATGATATTAATAATCCTTAATAATTTTAAATGGTCCCATATATAATTATTTTTGTAACATTAGGATGATTGACTGGATAAACCGTTAATGATAAATGTTTAGTTTATTTTCACGGGTTTTCCGACCATCACACATTAGTTTCATAGTACCTAATATTATATCTATATATTAGTTCTAGTAAATGAACTAATTTATAATATACTTATTAAAATATCAATAACCATAATTATAGTTTTATGAATCTCCTTGATGTCAATAATGGAAAATGAAAACTCATTATCCATGGAGACAGTTAACCCCCATAATTTGGACAATGGATTCCTTTCTTTGAAAAAGGGGAGATGAGAAAAATGGATGAATTAATAATATTACATTAGAAATATAAAATATCATTATATACATGTTACTATATTTATTATTATTTTTTGGATGAAATATTTTAGGATAATGTACAAGAAGAAAAGAAATTAAAAGAGTTAGTTTGAGAATGTTGTCTCTTGAATATCACCTCCTTTGAGGACCCTTTGAGGAATATAGATTTAATGTTATTGTGATACCAGAATCACATGAAAATTGGAAGAGTTGGAAGGGTAGTGGTTGATATAAATTTTAAAATCTTCGTGGTTATGAATTCATGAGAGAAAGGGGTGGTATTTACAAGGGGAGTAGAGCATTATTTTTGAATATTTTTTAAATATTCAAATATAATAAGATTATTCTTTTTCAAAATGCATTTAAATGGAAAATAAATGCAAAGGGTATGTAATTTATAGAAATATATTTTACCATAGGTGATTATATAATATATTTATGATTTTTAGGTACCTTTATAGAATATTATAGTCCTGAAATATCATTACTTCAAATTTTAACACTATTCATTACTATGACATGAAGACATCAATAAAAAATAAAATTTGAACAAACTATTTTATTATATCATAAAAATTATATTTTTATATATATAAATCTAGGATAATATTTAATATTTCTATATATATATATTTAACATCAATCATTTTATTTTCCCGTTAATTTAATAATTATTTCATCATTATTGTGTAAACATTTGAGGTAACTATTTATTCCATAAAAATTAAAAATAAATTACCATGATGAAGATGAATATTTTATATTTCAAAATAATCTATATCTTTAGACATATATTTTGGTTAACCACTTGTAAAAAATATTATAATTATTAAAATCAATAGTGCGACATCATTAATTTTTAATTAAACAAAGCACTATTAATGGATTAATGTTGAACAAGTTGATCCAAAAGGTCATATATTTATCAAATTTATGATTAGAGTTAAATATTACTCATCCAACAGAATAGGGTAAAGTGATAGTTCCATTTTTTATTTCATACCCTATAATTGTTACCCTTAATTACCTAATTTTCCCTTAATTATGGTAACAAAAAATATATAAGGTTACTATTGATATTGATAAAAAAAGTTGAATATCTAGAAAAATTTTAAATAATTATTCGAAATATCCAATCCAATTTTTAAAACACAAGTTAGTTAAGTGAAATAATTTAACATTATATTAAACTGGAAAAATTAAATAGAATCATTTTTTTCCGAAAATTTCCATCTTTATATATAATATGTTTATATAATCAATTCATTAAAAATTGATTTAAAAGAAAAAATTAGAATTTTATAATATAAAGAAACTAATTATAGATTAAAAATAATCCATTATACAATTTTACTGTGTAAATTATTTAAAGGAAAATATAGTTTTCAATATAAATTTAGATTTCTCATAATTCATTAATATTTAAATCTTTTTTAAAATTCCCAAAACCATATCCTAAGATAACATTTAAATGATAAATTTATGTTTATTTTTTCAAATTCATTTTATAAATGTTTTAAAATTAGTTATATTTAGTTTCTCATAGAAATAAATAAAACCATTTTTTGAAGGAAAATTATTTTTGAAGAATAAAATGTCTTTTCTTAAAATTAGGTATTTATTTCAGAAGCATTAATAAATTAATATATTTAATTATATGTTCATTAGAATTAATGGTACCAACAAAACATCAATATTATAATTTCAATTTTTGAATAATATTATTTTAATAGTATTTCACAGTTCGTTTAAACTCATTGCTGTATGCAACATAAGCTACCAAAGAAATTAAAGTATTTAAAGTAAAATATCTAATAAATATATCAGGGTGTTACATTTTTTCAAACTTTTAAAATTTCAGCCTCAAATTTTTTTTATGTAATAAGGTGAAAATAGTAGAGGGTACTTCTCGTTTATCGTTTCATTTGGTTCACATGTCTCCTCTTCATATTGATGGTTCCTCCACAGTATTTTAACCATGCGAGTGGCCTTATTGTGTAGAAATTAAACTCTACAGTCTATGATCTGAGTTGGATCATTTTCTTGCTATACCACCTATTAATTTAGTAGTTGTGAGGGATATGTGATATACATCCTCAGAAGGGATATGTAGAATAAATCATATAATTGAGGTGTGTTTAGTGGAAGTACATGTCGATATATCACTACTCCAACGAGATCATGCATATAAAATGGGAAACTATGTTTGGGATTTATCTTTCCATTGTTCCCAAATGTCATTACACTATTCCATGAATAAATGTAGAAAAACACCTTATCTACAACCTCAAACTTGAAGTCCCATCGATGATTTTTTGCAGAGCTCTAATATTGATTTTAGGCATCATTGATTTGCTGATAAGTAAACATCACCTTTTATACAATTTCAATGGAAACTTTTCCCTTATAAACTTATGTTCTCCAACATCATCACAAAATTTAGCTGTTATACATTTCTTCCTATAAAGGGCTTTATATGGGGACATTTGGATGCTTTAGTGGAAACTATTACTATAAGGGAACTTGACCCATGGAATATGCTGATTCTATAGCAATTTGAAGTACATTATAAATTCTCTCAACATGTATTGTAGTTTTTAATTGGTCCACATAGATATTCCATAATTTTAAGGGTGATAAGTCACACTAAAGTTCATCTCAATGATTAGCGAATATTTGAGACTTTTTCAGAACATTGAGGTAAATATCGGTTCTCGATTAGATACAATCAATAATGGTACTCCATATATCTGCATAGCTTCATTGATGTATATTCATGCTATTTGATCAATTGAGATGTCCTCTATATTTTCAATTATGTTAGTTGTATTTATAGGAATATATAAAATAACCCATATAACATTGTTTCTTATGAATTATTTGGATCTCTAGTGATAAAGTCCATTGCAACATTTTACATTTTCCATGTTGGTGTAGGTAATAGTTTTATAATCACCTTAGAATTTTTCATTTTATCCAGAACTTGCTGATATACCCTGAACATTGTTGTATATTCAGTGATATATTTCTTTATATTTCCCAAAAATAGTACTCTTAGAGATCTGGTTACATCATTGTGCTCCCTGGTTCGATGGAGTAGGTTGAGATATATGCACTATTGAAAAAAATTCTTTTTATCTTAGGATTAAATGGTACACATAGTTGTGACACATAGTTGTGACCCAAATATTCCAACATTTTTAATATCCAAGTGTTAATCCATCGACTGTATTTGATGGTGGAAACCTAATAAGGCATTTGGAGGATTCCTTAGACATAATTACCTAGAGTCTTTCAACCATTAGATGTTTATCTGTACAAAAATCAATTAATGGTTACACAGTCAGCTATTAGAGGCCCATAAACTCAGGTTCATACCATTATCATATATAATCCTCACCATCCAACTAGGTATCTAGGGTGAACTCCCTAAAAGATATACTTTTCGACCAATATTGGTAAATGAAGTAGACATCATTAATAATTATTCTTGTCGGGGAATTACCAAAATGAATTGAATTAAAACCTAAAAGTAGTACCAGAATCTCTGAGTAAGCATCATTCTTTTGAGTTAGGGGCATTCTATAGGAAATAGACAAAATATATGAAAAAAACCAATACTCTAGTATGTTGACTACACTGTGGATTATGTACACATTGAAGTGCACTATCAATAATCTCCAAAACACATGAAATTTATATAGAGATGTGGAACATGGCCTCCCCCCTTAAATATTTTATAGGTATTGGTGGATATTTAGCAAAACACACATATTAAATACCAATTAATCTTCTCATGTCAGCCTCTCTACAACGATGAATGATCCTCGACTATGGGAGTCATGAATAAGAAGTAAGTTGATTATTTGACACATTTGGGCAACCTTAAAAGTTATTTCCTTGCAGTGGTGAATGTGTTAATATCCTGACCTCATTAATTATAGTGGCATTGACCCATCATGGGATGGTATGTGACTAGGCCCCCTCATTTTATCATCAAACGGTACCCATCATGCATTTCTATGTAAATAAATTATAAGGGGAACTAAGAAGTCCCTTATACATGCATTTATATCTAAATAAATTTGGGGATTTGGATCCTTACCCATGTTTTTTTAGGATAGTTTGGCTTATTTTTAGGATAACAGGGTTGGATACTAAGATTTATACCTCGTGACATTTATGGAATAAATTTATCTCACATGTCCCAAAGGATTTGTTCCTTGAAAATTTCGTGTATACCCCATAGTCCACAATAATCTAATTTATGAATTAAACAAAATTTATAATCCAATAGAAGCAATCATATTTGTAATTGTTGTATCATATCATATTTAATATATACATATGTTTGAGATACATATACAACATCATAGATGGAAAATTCTTTTAACTCATCATTGAAATCTACACAAATCTTTATAAACCCATACACCAACATCAACTCAAGATTAGAAGAACCTCCGATGAATATATCTCATTCAATATTCAATACCATAATGTTATTTTTGGTGGAATGCTGGACTTTTAATTAGAAGAAACTCATCTTGGGATCTTATATATGAATCTGCATGTACATGGTTTTCAAAGTGTGGTGTATCAATTGTATTAGACTAGTCCCCCATCATTGATATAGACATGCATAGATTAAATGTTGAGCTTCGATAGAATAGTGTACTTGATAAATCATGAGTTCTATATGTAGTTTTCTATATTTTACAATATTAAATCTATAAAAAGATTAATATATTATAGTAAATAGAGCTTAGATAATGGATATTATTGATAATTACATCATGGGTCTCTTTCAATGTAAATCAAGAAATCATCACACATTTGATGATATCCTTTTCTAATTATCTCTATATTTTCCATGATTTGTATTGAAAAAAATAAACATATAATGTAGTGATTGGAGTACATGCCATTGTTTTCATATATTGTGAATCAATTATTTGTTTGTTGTATAAAATAATATTTTGAAAAAGACTATGAGTTAAATACATGGAATTTTAAGAATCTCTAGGAGAAAATTTTGGCAATGTAAAAAATACATTACTGATTTCCACAACCAATCAATTTTACTATTATTAATGATTTGATAAAACATTTACATTCACTATCACCCATGAAATTCACAGATGTGGAAGTTTTTTACAAAGGAAATGTGCCTAGAACACTTATTCACAGTGTAGGTGAAACCAAAAGCAAATGAAAATACCATAATTTATGAAACTCAATAGGGTTAATGATGATACTATTTTCTAACTATTGTTAATAAAATTTCATGGAAATAGTCAGTACCTGCCACTATATATTGACACATTTAGTTGGTTTTCTTAGGTATTATAATCAAAGAGATATCATAAAATGTCATGTTTGATTTACCAATGTGCACATGTAAAGAACTCCAATAATGAACCTTGTTTAAACATTATGACAATCTCCCTCCTTCGAAGTAACATTTATTCCTATTCTATTATTTTCCCTAAATTATATCCTCCTTGTTTTAATTATATTTATTTAGAAGGATGGTTGTTGTAACATATGGGTTCCCCTTATCATTAGGGTATGTATACATGAAATGGATTATGAAAATTCCACGTTGAAGGTATTATGATTCCGTTTAGTACAACTTTGGTAATCCCAAAATGCTTCACACAGACAATTGAAGAATTCATAGAGTTATTATACCTCATCCCCTAGTTTTATCCTCATTTCTATCTTTGTTATTATATTTTTGATCCCTAGTCCACATATACACTACAAACAATCTAAATTGTTCGCATAGACAATTCCCCAAGATCAACTTCAAATATGCTCTCATATTTTCCAATAAATAGGACTCTTTGGATCATAATTTAAAATTTTATAATATGAAGTGATTCCCAATAGTTTAATGATACATAAACACATACCCCATTTTGTCTCCCCTCATTTGGTATCCCAAATGCTTAAAATATATAAGAATTAAAAAATAATTAATGTAATTTTTTTACTAAATGATTTTGTAAATAATAAAACCTTCATTGGTGGTGAACTTGTTCCAGAAGACACACTATATATCCACACACTAAAATTAATTAGTAGATAACCCTGCCTAATAAGTAAAATCCACATCCATTATTCATCAATAAGAAACCACTTCTCCCTAGTCTGACATGGTGGGGGGTACATTCAATTATCTCTCACTAGGGTAATCGACTACCAACTATCCCATACCACTGAGATCAACCATTGATTGTTCCTAAAAAAGGATAAAGAACATATCTCCCTCAATATGTTGATTCAACATCACTCACTCCAAACAAAAGAGTGACAATATTTTTCTAAGATAACATATTCAATAAAACATCACTTAGGTCTTACACTTGTAAACTTATTTTCCTCAGTTTTCACACTAGGGTACAATGAAAAACCTAGTTTTAATGGTAGAACACCCTTCCACCCATGTTTCCTCCCATGAAACCATATTTTTATTGCCTCCTATAATACAGTAGGATTCACATGATAAGTGCATATATACCAATATACACAACATTCATCATGTATTTCCTTGATTAAAGTTTGATTAAGAAATATCCTCATAGATATCTAGAATCGTTACGGTGTGTGGGTTTTTATTCACATAAAAATAAGGGTCCCTATCATAAAGTCAATGGGGTGGTATCTCTAAGTTGAAAATGCGCAAATTGGCTCTTAATTCCAATAAATGATAAATATGGATATGGAATTTCTTAATTAGTGTATACCCAAACCATATTTCCATCGATCATTTCTTCATTAAGAAACATTAGTTTATTCAAAATAGAAATTTCTAGGTTTCACATACAAAAGAGTACGCCCCACTAATGCTCTCCTACTTCTTTATAAGGGATACGTACAACTTATGAATAATCCAAAATACAACTTCTTCATGGGGTCCTTATACATTCTGAAACTAGTTTTCTATCAGAAACCAAACATAACATAGTACAAAGTCAACAATCACTATGGTACTCCTCTTTTGGTGAGAATCCCAACAAATCATTCCCTCATTAATGATCTCATCCTAATAATTCATTATTAGGCAGTGTCAGGAAATGAATTTTTTTATCCCCTCCAAATTCTTTTTTGTCCCTACCTTTAGAGCACAAACTTCATCATCATAAATAATTCAAATTCATGGAAACATAATTTTGACATAACATTAAATTTCATGGTACTGTCCTATCATGAGACTATAAAATGTGTACCTCAAACTAAATTGACATTGATTTATTTTAATCAGGATTTGTATGATGATTATTTAAGGATCAAACAAAAAAATATGTCAAACTATACCCTAAATAGATTATATTTATTTTTAGCAACATTATAAAAATTCATTATGATATATTCATTGTGAAACCCATCCTCACTAGGTTATACTATTTGGGCTCCAAAACATTCTTCATTGGATCATATTCCCAAGGAGATATATAATCATCTCTCAAAAGGTCTATATTACCCATGAAATAAACATCCCCAAAGATCCATATTCCTTGCGACCCAACTAGAATGATATGATCATGTGTGAGTATCAAACCAAAAGTTTCTAAGACAAATTTAACTTGCATTAAAAAGTCATGGATGCACAAACATAAAAGGAACTCCACTGGTCCCTTCCATAAAAACATAAAATGTAAAACATGTCACCTTATGTGGAATTAAAATCAAGTGTTTTGATTCCATTTATATTGATATATATGAATACCTTACCTAGTTATAGATACAAATTACATAAAAACCAATGGACTTCCTTGATGGAAATATATTATAGAGTCAGCATCTAGTAATATTTAAAATATAATTCAAATAAATTTATAATAAAATTATGGAGAACATATGCTATACATAGATGGTTCTTTTAATAGAGAACCTTTGATACATGTTGATGTTCAAATTGATATAGGACCTATAAATCAAATATATCTACACATAGGTGAATTTCAATGAACAATCAGTATAAAAGAATTCATGAGCGCCACAAAAAAATTTGGGAAGCATTCAAGAATATTTTTTAAATATATAAGAGTATAACATTGTAATATTTTTACAATAATTTCCCATTTAATAAATATTTTGATTAAATAGTTTCACACACAAAATTAAACTTATGAAATAAATGATACAAAATTTATTTTAAACTTTTTATTATTAATTTTAGGTTTTATAATATTATCATTAAATTGGCATGTCAAAAAAAGTGTATGCATTAAAAAATCCATGTATAAAGAAGAAGAAGTAGAATAATGTTGTATAAAAATTAATTATGAGGATCCTTTATCTAATATTGGAAGGTATTTATCATCAATGTTGTTTTACCTATACCAAGCACAAGTCAGACTCCATCAAGTGTAGTTTGAACGAAATCGATTTTGGGAGATTTTCATTTTAGAAGACATCTTAGTGAGATCTATTCTAGATGAGAAACCAACCATGAAAATTGACACTTATTGTCTTATCCTTAGCTCATATGTGAATGTTTTGAGATTATTTCTAAATAGTAGTTTTGATTGTATAATAATATAATATAATCAATTAATAATATTATTTTATAAATTATGTATTTTTCTAATTTTTAATTTTAATTAGTTATTTTAATTAAATAATAAACATCGTATTTAATCAAAATGTATTGATTATATTTAATTAATAATTAATAAAATTATAAAAAATTTTAAATAATTAATATCATTAAATAATAAATGTTTCATTTTGGTGATTCCAAAATTATTTCTTTTTAGGTGAATATTAGAATATGCCATTTTTAAAAATACATTGAATTTTATAATATTATTTGGATGTAATAATGAATTTAAAAAGTATGAAGCATTTTTACAAAAAAATATTATTAATGAAATAAAATTATCCATTTTAAAAAATATTATATTTAAATTATAATCCATGGATTTGAATTTTACAAATAGAGTTATATTTTTATTAAAAACTATTTTTTAGTTTTACATTTATTATTATGAAATAAATTTTTATAAATTCAATAAATTTAATATTATCAAATATATTAAATATTTTTTATTATAATTTATTGATTTTAAAATAAGAGAAATTTAATTATAGATATATAAACAATTTATAGTGGTTAATAAATGGGTTACCATCGTAAAACTAAAACATGGGGAAAAGGTAAAATTATGGTAAAAGGCCTAAAATATCTCGAAAAGTATTTTTTATTTGTTTGGATGAAAGGAAAATCAATGAATACAATCCCTTATCTATTATTTTCCAATTTTGTAGTAACTTCCCTTGAATAACTCATCTCATATTGTAAACATTGAACTCATCATACTTATAAAAAAATGCCTTCACCACCGCAATCCTCTTCACACATTATGCATAAAGGTATGAAAAAAATATACCAAAATTACATTCCAAAACACCTATTAACATCCCAAAAGACTTTTTCTGTTTAAAATAACAACCTTAAAAGGCGGAATCCAATTTTATTTGGACTTGTTTCACGTGGTAGGATAATAATTCATGATCATTAATTTATTTGTTTTCAATTATTTATTTTTCCACCTCATCAAATATTTTCTACACATGATTATATAATTTCATAAGTATCATTATTATCTTTTAAGATTGTTATATTATCAAAATAATCATTTTATTCTTTCCTCCCAACCATGTGAAAAATGAAAATTTTCTTGTGTGTATGTGTAGACTACCGTCTCCATGAACAACATATTTTGTATTTCCATCAACGACTCACATGGACAATTATAAGAATATTTATAATTAATAAATATTAAATTAATGTAAAATTTAATATTTTGGAAATATAAATCATTTTATACCTTCTTTCCCACTGATTCATTAGAAAATTAATTTGTCCCCTGTTTGGACGTGTGGACTACGCCTGCATGGACGTCATGTTTTTTTTCACCACTACCTTACATGGAAAGTTTAATAATATAAATATTGAATATATATGATATTAAGGGACAATATATATATTAAAGATGTTCCTTACAAAATGAAATGAAAATTTATGGTCTTTATATTTATATCCATTGATATTGGTAAATTACCAGAATAAAACTCATCATGGCTTCCATTCTCTCACACCATGCCCATTATTTAAATAAAATGATCATGGTGATTAAAAAAAATTGAAAAAAATTATTTACATATATTTTATAATATAGTATTGATTATAATAGTATCAAATTATTTCCATTAACATATCAATATCCATACAAACGTGAAATAATAAAACGTACTAACATTTGATGATGAAAATAAACATTATCCAGATAATCAAGGTTTAAGAAATGATAATAATTAAATAATATAGATGGTAATATATATGATTTTTGTCTTGATGTAATTAGTTTATATATTTTTATATGATGTTGAAACTGGATTAGAAGTATGTTTTTATTAGCTCAACTTTCTTTCTTGGAGAAATATTCCATATTTACCACTTGTTTTATTGATTTTGGATTATATAATATCATATAGATAAAATTTATAATAAATTTCATGAAATTAATTGTATTTACATATCTTTTTTCCGGATAACTTGTTTAAGTGGGTTTGATTTAAATGTTTTCAAATCCATATGGGTTTACTATATAAACATTCTTTCTCTGAGATATATGTTATATTCACCAACAATTTATTTTTTCTAGTGTATATTCTACTATATAGATTCATTTTATCATAGATTTAATTAAATTATTGGGATTTAAAAATTTATCTCCGGTTCTCTTTTTCAAGTAGGATTTATTATATCATTTCCAATTTCATAAGGGGATCCCATCTCAACTTTCTTTCTTTGAGCCATTTTTCACATTCACCAATTGTTTATATATATATATAATGCTCCATTGATTCATTTTTTCATAAATTTCAAGAAATTATTGATCTTTGAAAATCAATATTAATTTTTCTCTACAAGGTATTTAGATAGTAATGTTTCTAATGATTCATTGGTTTCTTTCCATTTTCATCTTCTTATGAAGGTTTTTTAAATTGAATCTATATGTTAGAAAAAAAATCAAGAATTTTATTTATGCAACAAAACTAGTCTCTTATCAAATATTAGTTATTTGGTCAATTCTTCCCTGGGTATATTACATTTTCCTTTTAATTCATTATGGGAAACAAATACATAAACTTCTATTCCGTGAGATTATTTGACCCCAAAATTTATATTCAATGGTTGATTTTTTATTTTTCTCTATCATTGATTTAATAATATATTATGTTAATTTTATATTATTTTGAATTTATTTTAAAATATTTGAATGGAAATAGTTAATATTTTCCACTTGGTTCATTTTGATAAATTTGTAAAAATAAATTCATTGTATTGTTTTTTATGTGAACACATTATTTGATCATTGTAGAAATTATTATTCACAAATCTTCTGTTAGGTTTTTTATATTTTTTCCAAATTATCTTTTTTTAATTGGTTTTAAAAAAAATATTTGTTATTATTTTCAGAGTGATTTATCCAATAATATTTATTTTTGTAACTATGGAAATATCCTTTGATGTTCCTTGTGTTACAAAATAAATTTTTCTTCTACTGCCATCCAATATATTTCTCCATACATACTATGAAATTTTCAATGAATTTTGTGTGGAAACATATAAAATTTACATGGGTTAATTAAGTAATGTTGAAATATGAACATTCTTGTGTTCTTTAGGAACACATTTGTGTGGGTTTCATTTTGTGATGAGTTGAATTGAAATTATATACCCACTCATTTATTTGGTAAAATATGATATCTCATTCACTATGTATAAGATACAGAGAAAGGATTCCTTATCCACAATGTGATTCTCGGTAGGAATGTGATTCTAGATCTGCTATATGATGGGATGGAAGGATGAGATTCGTAATCCAATATGTTATGTCAGGTACCAATTTAATATCTTATCCATTATATTATGGTAGGTATAAATGTAATTATTATTCCAAAATGTTATAATTTTCATTCTTATGTTTGTGAATCATTTATCTATTTTCTCAAAATAAAAAATTTATTATGGATAATGTTTTTTTGCAAATATTTTTATTTTATGATCCCTGATTATTTCTATATTGTCTCTTATTGATTTCTTAAACATTGATTATGCACACATTCTTAAATGGTTATCTTTTTTCTCACTTATAATATTTGATAATTGACAAAATTGTTTATCCTTATTGGGTATTCGATTTCAATAATTACGGTAATTCCATCCCCATGTTATGAAATAGATTATCAATTATGATGAGTGTAATGGATAGTATATCATTTTTTATGGGAGATGGCTAAGAAACATTATAATAAGTTGATTTTGTTGATAATAACCAACGATATGAAAACTTTGAGTTTAGGTTAGATTTATTAGGATATTTACTCAATATTCATGTAATGTAAAGTTTTTCGTAATATTTTTTCATAGGTCACCTCTAATATAGTAATAACATAGAAAATACTTTCCCATAATATAATGAGATAAGTTCAACCACCCATCCTCTTTTCCAATATGCATTCTATGGTGTCACATGTGAAGTTTCAAAAATTTCATGCCTTTTGAAATATAATATTTAATAACTCCAAATTCCATGTTCATAAATCATCTCATAGTTTACAATTGAAATAATGATAAAGAACAATTTATAGATATGATTGAGACACTCCCAGCAACAAATTCATTATGTGCGATATGAATACATATCTACTTACAATGAATTAAACAAATGGCATGTTGTAGATAATGTAAAAATCATGTTATTTGTTATAATTGGTTTCATATTGTAATATGAACATAATAATTGATCTATGACATTAATCTAAAAATAATGACACCCACAGTCCTAAATATACCATTTAATATCTTTGACAACTTGAAGCTGAAATTTGATGGGGACTAAATAGTCATTGGAGATGATAAAGAACATTTGATTATTATAAATATATAGAGGATTCAAGAATTAATCATGAGAAGAGAGTAAATAACGATAATATTAAATTAAATAAGTTTTATAGGAATATTTTTTAATAATTATAGGATTATATTGAAATGTTCTTTTGTTTCGTCATCATGGATTTTGGATGATCTTTTTCATTATTCACTAATGATTAATGTATAATCATTATTCAATTCTATATTATTTGTACTATATTTTTATTGTCAATGGGTATTCATTTCTATTAAAAATTTACACCTGCTTTCAATCTATATATAAAAGTTAATTTAGGGGTACACTTCTATAGTAAAAACTGAGTTGACTGTGACTCCCATTAAAATAATGGTTAAACATTCTTATCTAAAATTATATGACATTATTAACACCATTTAAATATGTAAAAATAATGTCTTCAAGATTAATAATATAATATATCATTTTAAAATGTTTTTCTCCCTTCAAAATTTATTCAATAGTATAAAAAGTATCTCAAAATGGAGTTAGTGGGTGTAGAGAGTTGACTAAGAAAACTATTATTTGATATAAAATAAAAACCCATGTTCCTTATTTCATTATGACATTTTCCTTTTCATTCATACCATATTTATCTAAAGTCTTTATTAATTGTAATATTTTAATAATTTATTTAAATTACAAATACACCGGTACTTTGAAAAAAAAATTATGAGAAAATTCACCTCCATATTAATATTTTATCCATCACATATATAAACCAGACATATTGATCCTATCATTACCCTACCCTTGTTAGAAACAAAACAAACTATTCGATAATAATACAATATCCACACTCTAGGATTTGATGTTAAAACGCTAAAATTGATATTTATATAACTTACAGACCCAAGGACCATTTATTTTTATATTTTATGAAGATCAAGAGAAACTAATCAAAAATGAACTATTCAATATAATGTACATTGTTTCCACAATATAATATTATTAAGATAAAACATGACTTATCTTCAAAAATATCATAATTTCTTCATCGTTTCACTTATATATCATAAAAACCAGGATAATCACATTTTAAAACATGGGATGAGAAAAAAATGACAAGGTGGAGGCATAAAATGATATAATGAAATATTTTATTCCATTGATACTTATAGAAAAATTTATTTTTTCAAAATAAAAAGTTGTGTTCAAATTAAAAATTTTATTAAATAAGAAATCAACTTCTCACGTGAAATATTTTCATAAAACATATCATTATTAAGATGAAATGGAAAATAAAAAAAATAGATTTATTTTTGAATTCCTGAAAAACATGAATTTTCATAATGTTATACTTTTCACCCTTATGCAACAAAAAATAATTTTTTTAGACAAAATATCTTTAATATAGCTTGGGATATCTTGATATATAAGTAAAAAACATTGTAATCATAAAAAAATCATATAGGTAACTTGATAATATTTTTAATATCACTATTTAAAAAGTTATAAAAAATAGTAAGAACATTCATCATTATCCTTACCCAATGCATTGGAGGGATATAATGGGTTCACCTTTCCTTGGTTTATAATATAACAACCTGTCTTTAGTTTATAATGGAATCAACCATCATTGGTTTATATTTGGACCACCTCTCCTTGGTTTCAAAAGAATAAAACATCCATGGTATATAAATAAAAAATTATCAAAATAAAAAATTCCCATTGAATATAACAAAATCATAACACATTAAATATTTCATAATTATAATTTTTTTCATTACATGCATAATAAAATCATTTCCTGATATCAAAATTTACATTCCTTTTAATCCTATTTTGGAAAATGCCCAAAAAAATGAATGAGGGATTTTTTGGATGAAGACATGAAATGATGTAAAAGAATATAAATATCACAAAATGGTTTTGTGGACATAAAACCCATTAACACATTATAAACTAAAATAAAACATTTATTTTTTCCTTTTGAAAAGAAATTAAAACATGAAGTAAATATTTTTATGAAATCCATTTGAAAAGAGTAAAAATAGGGATAAATAATATAGATGAAATTATTTTTATCTATAAAAGTATATAAAAAATTATTTTATGATTATAGAAAAGGAATAAAATGATTTAGAAAATTAATCGTTAAAAACTTTAAAATAAGGGTTTTAAAGTACATGGCCCCTAATTCATGTTTGACTAATCACATGTGTTATTTATATCCATGCGTAATAAAATTATTTTAATTAAATACTATATAATAAACCTCTTTAAATATTATTATTACTTTTATTACACATATAACCAGGTCATATACAATTTTCTATCAATTGTTTTCTCCTCGGTTGTTTTGATGATATTCAGATCATATGTCAAAAATGACTTTGGTAGGTTGAATTTTGTCAAAGTAGAAATTATTTAATTATAAAAATAATAATAATAATTAAATAGTTAATGTTTTTAGCTATCACTTATACTTTTAAATCTAACCATGAAATATGGTTATACAAAATGAACTACATTTTAATCACGGAGAAGGTATGTCATGACTATGCATGTGTATTGTGTCTAATTTTAAATGATCATGATGGAAAGAAGTTAAATATTATTTTATACATCCATAAAGATAATTTTTTTAATAATTATATTTTTTTGACCTCATTAAATATTATATATATCATCCAAATGATGTGGTGATAGATAATGAATCACATCATGTTGTGGATATTGTACTCCACATATAAACACAAACAATGTTATCATTTTCAATGAATGGGATGGAATGAAATTAGATATTATATTATCATTAAATAATGATAACAATTGAATGAATATAATATATATAAATAAAAAAACCATTATATCTTATCATGAGTGGTGGTAATGGAAAAATAATTACATTGTTCATTGATTTGGTTGATTTCCATATAAATTAATGATTGTTTAATTTCCCATTTCATAGAATAAAGATGTGAATATATGTTATTAAATTAATAGAAAAACAACAGAGTATATGCTATATACATATATTATTATATTAGCAAGCTAGAAAAATATTTTAATGGGTAAAAGATGAAATAAATTGAAAAACCTTTGTTATGAACTATACCACTTTTTCGGACAACAACTTTGGGATTATAAATAATCCCTTCTTATGTTCATTTTTATATAAAAAATACTTATATGATATTAGGTGGGATTTATTTAAGGGATTTGGTAATGTATTGGATGATTTTCTTAAAATGTGGATAAATTAGGAGAGGAGGTTCCTGCCTATAAAAGAGGGGATCGACACTTTTAAAATGACATAAAATATTAAATTATTTAATTTTCAAAGGAAAATGGATGGAAAATTATATATTTTAAATATATAAACATTGTGGTTCTATATATCCCATAAAAATATTTAGATAATTTTTGTTTATTTATTCCATTTCTTTTTATTTTAACATGTGTTATCCTTTTTTGGAAATTATAGGGATAATCAAGTTCTTACTATTTAGGGGTCAGTATATTTAATATAATTGGATTTTTTCCAATAATTTACCATGGTTGATATTATAAACCATATCCCAAAAACATGGACACATATAAATTTTTTGGAATATTATATCATTAAATAAAATATTATTTGTTATCAAATATCATTAATTCTATTTCATGAACTATTATTTCAATTTGACTTTGAATACAATAAGAAATGAATGGAATTATAATATAATCCCTAAAAAACTTTCTAATATTTAATTTTAATATATGAAATTACTTGTACATAATAAATAATTGAATTTATATTTCATTAAACATTTTAAAAAAATTATGTCTTTTTTTTATAAACTGAATAAATGCTTTTTCAGTGTTGTATCCAAATTTAAGGTAATAATTTCAAACCTAAAAATTATAAATAAACAATCATGATAAAAAATTATATATATTTAATATAAAATTTGACAACCAAAAATATGTTTTATTTCTACCAATAAAAAATATTTTATATGTTAAAATTATCAAAGTGGTTTTTTGAAATTATCTTTTACTTAAATACTATTAATGTAAAAATCAAATAAATAGGCTGCCATGTTTCTATATGATCAAAACCAGTTTGGAAATGATATAATTTGACTCATCTATTATTGCAAATTAATGTCTCTCAATCATTTCTTGTCATAATCATATTATCTCTATCCTTAATTACCTAATTTACCCTTACCCTTGTGATAATTATGTATTATAGTTCCTATTAATAATGACCTAAAATAAAAAAGACCTATATTTTTAGAGACATTTACCTCATAATTTAAAATAGCGAATCCATTTTATAAGATTTAATTTCTTGAGAGGGAATAATTTAATTTAATATTAAACGTATAAAATTCGATGAAAAATGGGTATTTAGATAAATGTATTTTTATTAGTAATATTTTATAATATAAAATTAAAGTATAATTTTAGTTACTAATAACAGAAATTGATTATTTTTAATAATAAGAAAAAAATCTATCTTTTAATCTAATCTAAGATATATACATAATTTATAAAAAATTAAATTAAAAATTTCTATTAAAAATCATAATTTTCATTATTCATTGGAAAGTAAATCTTTTTAAGGAAACCCCAAATATTCACCCTAACATAATATTTATATGATGATTGAAAAAACAAAGTTCAATTTATTAAATAAATTGTTAAAAATTTATTGAAATTAATTATAATATTGACTCACCAAATGTAAAAGAATTTTTTTGAAGAAACATTAATCTTGAAGAATGAAATAAACATACTAAAAACTGAATGATTATATTAAAAAAATTAATCAATAAATTTATATTTATTAGAACCTTAATATATATACATATATATATATAATCATTTTTTTATTATAATTCATACCCTTTGAATTAGTAGTTAGGTTATAATGGTCACATTTAAGTAATAATATTTTAGGGTTCATTTATGATTAGTGTTGCATGTCTTATACACTATTTAAAATAGTATTTATTTTAAAATATTAAGAAATTACAACATCCCCACTTATAAATATACTCATCGAAATTTTATCCATAAATCGGAAATCAATAGATTAAAATTTAAAAATAACATTATTTAAATCCAACAACATAAAAAGATTAATGAAAATTCTACTTAAAAATAGGAGAAGTGAGAAAAGGATATATTGAATAACAGACATTGTATTTCCAATTAATTGAACAATGGATAGAAGTGAAAATATATAAATGAGGGAAAATTTACTTTATAATAATAGAGGAGAGTAGAAAAAAATTATCAGAAGTATTTGATTGATCAGAAAAATGTTAATGACTACAAAATCATAAATCAATGAGGTATTAAAAATAATATTGATTCATAAAAAAAAGTAAATATTATACATTTTTTTGTTTTAGTATGTTTTTCCTCATGTTGAAGAATTAATTTACCATATTCATTAATAACATAAGAAAACTACTTAAATGAAAAGTATAATTTCATCTTTCAAACAATTTCTACAAAAGTCTCATCTTTTTCTCGAAATGAGTAGTTCACAACATAAGTTTTTCATGTCTAAAAAACCAATATCATCTTCTAATGGATCACAAAATTCCACCAAATGATAATACATATTTCTTATATATTTTTACATTATCTAAATCTAAAATGGTACATAGAATGTAATATAGTTACCAAAATAAATAATCCTTAAAATATTGAAATACACCAATAATATTTTAGTAATTAAATTAACACCAAAAGCCAATACTAGATAATTTGATAAATAACAATCATTAAAATTCATAAATATATTCCAAAAAATGTTTGAAACCCAAAAATAATAATGATTTGGTGAAAATTTATTCTTACATAAACTTAAGTTTTATCTATAATTAACATTAGTTACTCAGAAATTAATATACCCAAAAAATTGTATTCCCTAATCAATAAATCTCTAAAATTTTAAAATAATTTCAATAAATAACCAAAATCACCATAATGAAACATTAAAATAGTTTATTATTCCAAAAGATAATTCAACTTTTATTCCTAAAATAAAATACCATGATGTCATGTTTATATAAATCATATGAGATTCCCATAATAGTAAAATTATTCAAAAATAACAATAACCACTTAATCAAAAAACCAATTTTTAATCCCATGTTTATTGATAAAACATAGAATCTATATTTTTAGAAACCCAAAATTATTTGAACGTAAAAGATAATATAAAACCATAATAGTTGTGAATACCATCAAAATTATGCGAGAAACTATTATTGAGTTTCTTACTCAAATAATTTTTTTTCATAAAATACAAATTTTACCAAAGGGTTATATTAAAATAAATATCTCCCTAAATACTCTTAGTAACTTTAGAATTATATAACATAAATGATAAAAGAAAATTTTCTAAGGGATGTATGTTTTGAGAAATCATAATATAATAAACTGACAATGGTATCTATAAAACGTATTATAACCTCTCACGAAACATCCTAATCTCGAATGTTATTTAATTCATACTTTGATAATAACTATAATAGCCTCATACCCGCATTCACAGATCCAGTGTTATTAAAAATGAAAATTTCATTTATGTATATGATATCAATAAATGTGACCCATTATAACCCTCCAAACAAATTCCATTAATCATAATGTTAAATCATTTAAATACCCAAGGACAATTTAGGTTTAGAGTTTTAGAGGATTTAGAAAAGCTCATTCGTAGTTAACACTACACATAGTTTCTTTTTTCCCACAATATATGATTTTCATGATATGACATGAAATATCTTTACAACGTTCATATTGACATCATCATTGTACCTATTTATCCATTAAACACTGTAAAACTATTTTTAAATTATTGGAGGATAAAAAATTTTCTAAGAGACATAAAAAATATTGAATGGAAATTGTTAGTCTATGAATACATATACAGTTTTTCCATTATTAAAAAAATAATTTGGTTCAAAATAAAAATTCCATTACTATTGAAATTAACTTCTCTATCTTAATATTTTTATAATAAATTTTATTAGGAATCTTAGTGGAAAAATAGAAAAATAACTCTATCTTTTTCTTCTTCAAAAGATCAAAATAAATTTCACAGAGTTATACTTATAACCCTTATGTAGTAGAAAATAATTTCCTTTAGACAGAATCTCAATGGATTAACTTTTGATATCATGATATTTATTTAAAAAAATTATCATAAAAAAGTAAATCATTTAGGTAACCTTGGGAATCCTTTTTATATGAATCTAAAAAATGTAATAACCTACAAGGTCAAATTCCATCATGATCATTACAAAATGTATTTAACAGTTGTAATGGATTCACATATCCTTGGTTTACAATGTAACCTCCCAACCATGGTTTATAAGACAACCAACCATTGTTGGTTTATAATTGAATGACTCTTCGATGGTTTTCAATTGAACCACCAGCCCCTGGTTTATACAAGAAGCACCCATAATAATTAATAATTACCAAGAACCATTACATAATAATATCAAATGAATTATTTCATAATTATGTAAATATTTATTTCACCCATAAGAAAAATATTTCCAGATATCAAAAAAAATTCCTTTTAGAACCTTTTTAAAAATACCTTGAATATAGAGAAGTATGATATTTAATTGAATAAATAATGAAATATTTTAATGTAACAAAACTATCAAATAATTGATATAGTGGCGTGAAAATTATTTAACACCAAATACATTAAAATATATATTTCCTTTTGTCTTTTATAACGAAATTTAAAATATTACATAAAAATAATCATTTTTGAAGACATTTAAAAGGGATTAAAATGTGAAATAAAATTAATTTTTTAAATATTATATTTTCATATAAATACATCCGCAATATTAATATGAATAAGTATACCGAACCATTTTTGGAAGAATATTTTTTTTCTTGAAAATTTGTCTTATATTTTTATTATAGACAACAAATCTATATATCATTAAAATTTATGTGAGTATAAATCAAAATGTGACCATAATTATTCAAAAAATATGTGAATATTGATCAATTATTACCATTGGTAAATATTAATGCTAGAAACTATACTCCTGATAATATTTTTAATGTTATAGTTAATGTTTATAAGTAGAAATGATCAAGGATGATTTATGTATAAAGGAGAAATGATGGCATCAACTAGAAGAGTCGTACCACAATAAGTCCGTTTTTCAGAACATGAGAGGGAGGTTGTTTCACTGGGCTTCTCTCTTGACAACGCCAAATCTAATATTCAACAAGTGAAGCTTGAATGAAATCTCTAATAGGATACGTTCAAAACAGTTGAAATTACCACTCATGCAATGTTAATCGAGCTGCCTAATGAATATATCATGATCACAGACCTTACCCGTAGATAATATATATGTGTCACAAGGGGTTTTGGGTCAAGGAAATAGTTTCTTAATAGGTAAAACAATTGTAAAAAAATGTTATTCCTTCATTTCGTTTTAAGAATATTGTTTCCTTAATAAAATTGAAATGGAATTTGATAAATTGAATTATTAGATATAGATTGTAGTTTTCAAATAATAAAAAATTATTACAATAAACTATTGTATTATTAATAATTTTTATGTTAATGAAATTTTATTATTGAAAAACTATATTTTAAAAATAAATTATAACATATTTTTTTCATGTGTCAAAAAATATACTATCTGTTTTCAATCTCCTATTATTTTTAATAAATAATTATTATTTTTATTTAAAATTTATAATGATAATATTTATATAATCATTATTAAAAAAGATAGATATTTTTTAATGAGGAAATATAAATTATATTAGAGAAATTTAATGAGGATTTTCAAAAATACAATATTTGTTTTGAATAGTAAAAATATAGTATTAGTATTTTGGTATGTTTAATGAGATCATTCTTTTTTCATAAATATGTAATTAAAACATTAAACACAATATAAGAAAATAAATTTTTAATTTTATTAATATTATGTATTATAATAAATTTTAAAAAAATTGAAAATATATAATTTAGTTTCCAAATTCTAAAATGGAAACTTTAACATTAAAAATTTTATTTTGTGAAAAAACTAATTTGGCTTGAAAGATAAGTAATATGAAATTATGGTTGTATTTTTTGGATTAAAAAAACATAATAAGTGTCCCATGATTCTAATACCATGTGAAAATACCATGGAAAATTCCATGGTTTTTCATTTACAACTACATAGGTGTTGATTAATTTTATTTAGTAATTAATAATAAAAACACCCATTTTGGCTATAAATACCAACCCATTTCCCCTTTTCCTTTCATAATCATTTCATCATAGACAAATATTTGATATTTTTTTACATCCCTAGTAGTCCACCCAATGTGTTATCAATCTCCCAAAGTCCCAATAATCATTTTTTTGGAACTACCCTTTAAGGTAAGTTAAATCTCTACTTTCCTTATTCGTTATAGATTCATCTTCGTGCAAAAAAGTATATAAAATTTACAAACTATGAAATTATCTATATTTTTTATCCCTTTAATATATTACACTTATTTTCTGAATGGTATTACCATGTCCCCTCTCTTTCTTCAATTTTCAAAAATAATAATTTATATTCATTATGCTATTGATTTTACTTTTAAAAATTTCTCTATTATCATCAAGAAATTCCTTTTTATTTTCCTTATGCGAATACGAATACCTATTTATTTTCATAGGGTGTTAAAAAAGATGTTTAAATTATTTATTTTATTCTTGGGTTAAAAAAATCCAAATTCCTTTTTCATGGGAAAACAATTGCTTAATGATCATATTCTTTAAAAACTTTCTATAATGCCCAGATTTTTATACAAATCCCATTTGTTTTATTCTCCATGAGTTTATTTATGAAATATATGATTATGATCTATTTGGATGACATTAATTAATACATATGATGGGTTCTCACTAATAGTGTTTGAATGCATTGGGTATATAATTTAATCTCAAGAGATGACATGTGTATCATACCATGGTGAATAACCTACGTAAAATATTTATGACACGTCAGTGACAAACCACGGTGAAATGCTTATAAATATATCATTTAATTTTTTTATAAAAATATCTAAATTATAATACCTATTATTAGAATTATTATATTCCTCTCTCATTAGTATATTATATTCCTCATGTTCTTATTAATAGTTCTCATGATAACATGTAAATGATTTCTCTTCATTTCCCGTATAGGGTCTGATTCTGATACTTTCCTATTATGTATGTCTTAAGGTTATGAGATGTAGTAATTTTACATAGTATGGACATAATAATATTATATTAATGTTTATTAGAAGAATTTTTTATGTTTTCATGTATTGTGTATCATATTTCCAAGAAACTAAACTTTAATAGATCCCATGTTTGTACAACATAATGTAAAGTTATGAAATAAAAGGTGGGAAGTAATAGTTTGTATCAAAGTATTTTTTTTATTTATTAATATAAATTAGGATTTTAAATATTTAGGAATAAAATTTTGAAAAATATAAAATATTATAAACCATACTAGTACTATTATGATATATTAGGTACATGGTTTCTGAGAAAATAAATCCTTATCTGGAAATAAACTAGATTATGAGCATATGATACAGATTTATCTGTGGGAAAAATCCAAAAACATCACTTTGAGATAGACTCAAACGATAATTGTTGAATTTATATGGGGTTTTCTACACTCCTAGTTTGACTATCAAGGGGGGGGGGGTATGTTTGGTTAATCCTAATATTTTTATAAATCATTTTGAAGGACTTATTTTAAATGTAATTTTTTTAAAATAATAAAATATTTATGTATGGAGTTTTAAGTCATAAAATTACATTTGAGTTATAGGATTGTTATAGGAAACCCATTTTTCAATGAGTTTTTATTATTTTATAAAATGATGTGAAATATGAGGAACCACATAAATGGTGATCATAATGGATTAAGCACTAATATCCCTTTAATGGAAGACATAATGAAAAACATCATGAGAATGATGAATCATCTGACATGAGTTAAGATAAAAAAACATGAATCAGGCAGATAGACGAGACTCACATTGAATCTATAAATATTCCATTGAGTCCATTTTGCATCAATTGACACCTTCTTTTAGTGGATATAACAACCCCTGGACTGTTGAAATATGGATTAGATCTATAGAAAAGATCATTTATATAATTTTTTTGTAACAAGTGAATGTAACCCTAAAAATGTACTCCTTAGAGGGGTAAGTTGATCAGTGGTGGATACAGATTAAAAACATAAAGACAATATGGGATATTTAATCTATATATTGTAAATAGATCCTGATATCCTTTTAAAAAAACATTAACCCCATTCCATATGAATGAAATAGATAAGAAATTCACAGATCTGGTGTAGATGTAAAATCAATCTTATAGAATCTATGAGATGAAATTTTCAAGAACATATTTATACATATATAGGTTTTTAATGGAACCTAATGGAAAGGTTGGTAGGTTCTTTAGTGGACTATGAACCCATATATGGAATAATATATAAAATTGATATAATAACAGAGATAAGGAGATAGTGCGAACAACTATGTGAATTGAAGTAGAGTTTCGAGAGACGAAGTGGTCCAGTATATAGAATGAAAAATACATATAAATGGATCCAATATTAGGGAGTAACATTGACTATATAAGATGAGGAAGGAAAGAAAAATATTTTACACAAAAAATACAGTAAGAACCATTTAGGGAACTAGTTGCTCGGGAGTGGGAAAATTTTTATGTGTGGAAGAGATGGAATAATTTCATGGAGATATCAAATCAAGGTGAATCCTAAAATTCTCAACACTAATAACAAAGGGAATATGGTGTAACCTGAACTGATGTCCAATGCCTCAAGTACGAAAGCTTATGAGCTTTTCCCATTACAATCCAAATCCAATGCTAATTTAGGGGAATCATCATCAAACTCGACAATGGATAAGGAATAAGGGTTGGGCTTTTTCTATCATGACAGATTATATATATGCTCAAAATGTTTTGGTGAAAGGTCTTACCTTTTTTCATTCAATGATATAAAGTAATTTTTGGGATTCAGGTTCTATAATTTCTTTTATTTCCTCATTTTTTTCAAATAATATAGAATCCATCCCTAAACTATTAAAAGTAGAGTTATCAATAAAGGATACTAGGGGGAGTATCAATGTATCAACAGTGTATAACAACTCTAATATTCAATTTGACTATATTAATCGCATCACAAATCTAAAAGTCATTCTCATGAAAGAATTAGACATTATACTAGGTATGAACTAGTCTCAAATTATAATGATAATATCAACAAAAGAATCAAGGTAGTCTCAGTAGTCTCGAATGGACAAATGATAATTGTATTGAAAGGGGATATATCTCATCCTGAGCATTGTATATAATCACCTCATGTATCTTTCTTTATGTATATGATCATGGAAAATGAAGAAGAAAATAAAAGTATAGGAATAGAGAATGTCCCCATCATTTAGGAATATGTTGAAATATTTTATGAGTAGTTACCTGGACTTACACTAGAAAGAGAGTTAGAGTTACCCATTAAACTCATTAAATAATCCAATATGATATCAAAGAACCTATATAGAATAAGAAATGTGGAGCTAGAGGTATTTGATAACCAACTCCAATATCTTTCAGATGATGGGTTTTGTTTTAATATGTGTATATCTATTGGGAGAAACTCTTCAATATGTGAAGAATAATTATGTATCAATGTGGATATGAATTTATTATAGAGAAAAAAATGGGATCAACATGATGAAAAAGCTCCGTCATTGAAGAATTTATGATTTATTTGACTAGCTTCATGAGTCTAAATTCTTCTCCATGATTTATCTTCGATCTAGTTATCATTAATTTAGGGTGATGGATAAAGATATTCCAAAGAATGACTTCTGATCAAAATAAATTCATTAAAATTTTATTTTAATTCCATTCGTCTTGACTAATGATCCTACTATATTAATGTATTTGATGAATCAAGTATTTAGGGACAACCTTTATATCATTGTAGTAGTTTTTATTAAGGGGATTATAATCTATTTCAAAATTAATGTGGGTAATGGGGATCGTAAAAGGGTTATATTAAAAACGTTAAGGAAGGGAAGACTATTTGGAATGTTAAAAAAATGTGAATTTTGGTTAAAACAAGTTTCTTTTTTGGGGAGCATTGTAACCAACAATGGAATCTCAGTTGACACTACCAAGAAAATTTTTGTAGAGAAGTGGAATCATCCTAAAATTGTAACTGAGATTCATATTTTACTTGGTTTAACATGATATTAGAGGAGGTTTTTGAAAAAAATTTAATTATTTTCTAACCCACTAAAAAAGTTAACTAAAAAAGGTGACATGTTCATCTTGAAAAAGGACAGTGAAGAATGTTTCACTAAGCTGAAGAAGATATTTGTCTCTACATCCATGTTAACTCTACTATCTATCAGATAAGGATTCATTATTTTTATAGTTTATTCTATAAAAGGTATGGGGTGCATCATCATTTAAAATAAAAATGTGATTGCTTATTCATCTCGACATTTAAATTCTCATTAGAAAAATTATTCATCGTAGGAGCTAGAGTTGGATCCTGTGGTTTCAGCTTTGATGATGTGGAGTCACTATATTCATGTAGATAAAGATGATATATACACATAGCACCAATGTTTGATGTTTTTTTTCACACAAAAAGGAATTAATAATGAGACAAAGGAGATGGATAAAACATCATAATTACTATGATTATTCGATTCATTGTTATCCCAGAAGAGAAAAAATGTCATTGAAGATTTATGTAAGAATATAACTGTTGTTATGGAAAAAATATGGAATCAAGGTGGTCATTTGATAAAATTCGATGTAAAAATGAACATAAAAATCATAAGGGAAGAGACATCATCAACTCTATACCAAATGATTTATTAACCATAATTACTAGAGAAGATAAATAAATTTCAAAGTTTAGATCCTTTGTTACAGAATATGATATCAGCTATAATGAATAGAAAGTTTCCCATGTTCAGTATTGACTATGGAGGTGTAATAAAAATTCATACATGTCCATTTGTTCAATCTATTATGTAAATATGGTTGGATCTAATTGAGGAATCTCAGTGCTCTACATTCTCTATAAATCTTTAAATCACAAGAATTTATGGTGAACTTTGTGATCATTATTATTCGAATAACACGAAAAGGGAGATCAATAACTACACTACAAGGTTCCTGGTGTGTTAATTGTTGAATGTGGAATGAAAAGTTCTTAATGGATATTGCAACCACTACCCATACCTACATGGAAGTGGGATTATATCACTACGTAATTTTCAATTCTTTCCTTAAATCATCCAATGTAAAAAAATTAAATATGGGTTATAGTGGACCTTCTCAACAGTACTACCAATTTTATCTTTGTTAAAAATGATTAATCTCTTGACCAAATTTCCCATATATACATGATGAAAGTGGAATGGATGTATGGGGTACCACTCTCTATCTGATCTGACCATTATCCAGTGTTTACATCAATATTCTAGAGAAGCCATAAAAATTATCAGTGAACCAAATTGAATATCATTTCTACCTATCACCCACAAACTGAAGTTCATTCAGAATAGAAAATTTGGACACCCAAGATCATGTTTAGAAAATGTTCAATAAAATTTAAATGTCAATGCGATCAACATCCACCTTTAGTTGAGTTATCACATTGAAAAATTTTCCATTCAATTATTCAAATGGTACTCTATGATGATCTATATGGGTAGTGATGTAGATATCAAACACTTTGGGACGAAGCTGGTTAGAGAATGCTTCTTAGGACTGATCTTGTGAACAAGATGAAAAAAGAGGTTCATACCATCCTAAAACACATATAAGATTCTCAGAGTCGTTAGTAGTGATTTTATAACAACCGTCGACAGGGGTTGGAATTTGATTTTGGAAATAAATTATTCCTTTTAATTTCACCATGAAAGAGAGTCATATGGATTGGGGAGAAAGAGAATCGTATCCCCAAATTCATTGGCCCCAATTAAATATTTGATCACATATGAGAAGTGGCCTATCAACACTCACTTCCACAAAATATAGCTCAAACTAATGATGTATTTAAGTTTTCTCTATTTTGGAAGTACATTCATAACCCTTTACATGTACAAAATCATGAGGTGGTACAACTGGAACATGACATGTCTTATGATGAGAAGCCGATGAAGATATTGGATAGTAGAGACAATGTTCTATGAAATAGGACTACCTTCATTTTTAAATTGTGGTGGAGAAACCTTAAATATAAATAAGTGATGTGTGAAACATATGATACAATGAGGAAAATGTACACATACCTTTTCTCAACTGATAGAACTATTTAAAATTTCTAGGAAAAATTTCTTAAGGGGGGAAGAATATAATCAACTAGACTTTTTGAATGATATTTATTTCTAGAATATGTTTGTTATTATATAATTATAAAAACAAAACAGTATTTATTTAATAATGAATGGAGTATAAATTTAAATGTGACCATCATGTTTTGGCCATGACATGTCTATTGGAAAATTATGACCATTGGTCAATATGATCATTTGAAACTATACACTTGATTATAATTCTATCATTATAATTAGATTTTATAAGTAGAATTGACATAGGAAAATTAATTTATAATGAATAATAGATGGCCTTAACTAGAAGAATAATACTATCTAAATCCCATTTGTTAAAACTTTTGTGGGAGGCAGCAATAATAGAATTATATCTTGACCAAGCTCATTCTGAGCTTCAAAAGGTTAACCGTGAAAAAAATCCCCGCTGGTATAATTTTAAGGTAGTGAAAATTACAACTAATGATATATCAGTAGAGTCTCCCCAAGAATCAATCACCATCACACAACATACCTTTTATTCATAGGTAGCTGTTATAAGGGGTTATTTTTTTACGCCCAAATTACTTAATTTCTAACCCCACTGTATAAATAAAAATTTTCATTCCATCACTTCTATTTGTAGAATAGTTTTTCTCAATTAAACTGAAATGTAATTTGATAAATTTATTTTTTGGATAGAGATTATATTTTTCAGAAAAGAAATAATTATTATAATAAATTATGATATTATGAATAATATTTCTTTTAATTAACTATACTGCTAAAAAATATATTATTTAAAAATAAATGAAAACATAATATTATACATTCCATGTTTCATTAATTTTTCTATACATTTTTAGTCGGCTATTATTTTTAATAAATAACAATATTTATTTTTAAAAGTTAATATTATAATATTTATGGAACTATTATGATAAAAAAATCAATTTTTAAATCAATATATTGATATTAGGTTATAATGGATTTATCGAAATTTTCTAAAACACTTTATTTATTTAGGAATAGTAAAAATACTGTTTATGTTTTTCGGTATGTTTAATGATATATTTATTCTCTAATAATGTAGTAAAAACTAATAAACCACCATAAAAGGCGTAATTTTTTTTAAAATAATCTATTTTAATATATCTAAATCAATTTAAAAATTTATAATTTACTTTTTTTAGTATAAAAATGTAAACCTTAAGTTTAAAAATGTTTTTTATTGAAAACAATTATTTTCCTTGCCATAATAAGTAATATAAAATTATGGTCAACTATTTTGGATTATAATAACATAAAATGTTTCCCGTGTGTCCAATAACCTCGGAAATACCGTGATAAATCCCATGGGTTTTCAATTACAACTACCTAGGTGTCCAATTCGTTTTTTTAGAAATTACTAAACAAATCCCTCAATTTTGCTTTAAATACCTACCCATTTATCCATTCTGTTTCACTACCATGTTATCTTCAATAAATATATTATATTTTTACCTCCGAAGGTTTCCTCCAAATGTTTCTTCAATCCTAAACGGTCCCAATCCTCAATTTTTTGTTTCTACTCATCAAGATAAGGTAAAAATCTACCTCTCATATCCATTCGAGTTTACTCTTTGTACAGTATGTATTTCAAAATTCTAAACTATGTTATTATATATAATTTATTTTATACCTTGTATGTATGAATATTTATTTATGAATGTGAAACCCTTTTCCCCTCTCTTTTTACCTTTTTCTATTACCATGTTTTATCCCCATTATGTTTTCCAATTTTACTTTTCAAAATATCTCTCTTCCCTTAAAAAATTCCATTTTTATTATCTTTATATCAATACCCAAACCTATTTATTTTATAAGGATATAAAAAATATTTTAAAATGATTTATTTTTTTCCAGGTTTCATACACATAAAACATGTATTCCTTTTTGGCGGGTTAAAAATGGCATAATGATAATGTTCTTTAAGAACTATTAAAAATTCCTTGATTTTGAAACAAAACCCAATTATTGTATTATCCATGGCTTATTTCTGATATTTTTTATTATTATCTATGTCAATATAACCAATAAATACATAGGAAGGGTTCACCATGATAATTCTCCAATTCATTTGGTAAATACTTTAATCTCTTGGGAAGAATTTTTTTTATACCTTGGGGAATTACCTTAACAATATTTATTACACCTCAGTTAAAAAAATTGATAATAATCTTGTTATTTTCACATTTAAATTTTGTATCCAAATTTACTAGTTATTATTAATGTTCTTATTACTTTGATATGCCACCTTCAAAATACATTATATTATTCATTAATTTCTTACTGTTATTTCTCATTATCACAAGTAAAATGTTTTCCCTGTTATCCACTACTCGGACAAATGCTCAATCCTTCAATTGATGTATATACCCAAGTTATGAGATCTTGTAATTATACATAGTATGTACCTATGGAAAATACATTAAAATGAATTTGAATAATGTTTTATGTTTTATGGTATTATGCTTATTATTTACTGGAAACAAAAACTTTAATGATCCATTTTTCATATGATGTAATGTAATGTTACGTTATAAAAAGGGGGATGTCATTATATGGACATGGAAGAAAAGTATTTTCAAAATAGATATTTATATCTTTTAAAATGATATTTTCAATGTAATTTGATTCTTTATAGGGCTCAACATGTCACTCAAATTCCCTATCTCTATAAATAATATTAAAATGTTAATTATTTACTCACTTAAAGAAGTAGTATCAAGTTTATTATTACATTTTTTACCATGTTATAAACAATTAATTGTTATTATATGTTCACAAATGATCTTTGGGAGATAGTATACTCATATATTCTAAATGAATATGAGAAACTAACTATAGTCAAAGAGGTGTGATGTCTTAGATCATAAAATCATCTTCTTTATTTGAGTTTTGGGTGTTAGAGGTTCTTGAAAGAGGTATAATGTTGTTTGGAGGAGGAAGTAGAGGAAATGACATAGACAGTGATGTGGATCTTTGGGTTGTGCTATAGTATAAGATTAATAGTGTGGAGTGGTCTATTATAGCATAGGAGGGATCGAGGGGGGAAATTGAAGAAAATTTTAAAATAGGGGTTGTTGCTTCATGGTGGTTGGATTGAGGATAAGCACTTTTTATTGGTCATGAACTATGGTGTGAAAATGATAGTTAATTATGTAATAGTTTGAGAACAATCATTTAATTTATGGTGTATCAGCACCATGGAGGTGAGCTATAATATAGCATCCCTTAATGAAAAATGGGGCCTGTAGTTTGGTGTATTGTTTGTGTCATGACCTCCCTCTAGGTTAATAGGATCTGTGACCATTGATGTGGCCATGTTCCTAGGACATGGTTATATTCAGAGACTATACTTTATCCCCTTGTGAAATACTATAGGTTCATTTATTTTTGATGATCCTATAGAGTGGTTCATGGGGTTTCATAATGGTCCCATAATTTTTTGTTAGGCTATAAATACCCTGACTCCCACTTGAATAAAATTTTCTCCCCATATTTTCCCAAAACCCATTTCAACTAGTGGAATATATTAAATAATTTAATATCCCTTTATAAAGGTATTGATCTAGGATTCCCATGTTTGATCTTTAATAATCTAAGTTATATTCTATCCCACTTTTCTTATGGTTTATTCTTGGATAAATATCATTTATTCCAATTTTATATTTCCATGTCATTTAATTTAATATATTTCATTAATATAGTGATTTTATATTAATTTTTCTATGTTTCCATGGAACGATGTTTTGGTGGACTGTAGGTTTTTCATGAGAGAGGTGACAAAAGATCTGTGAGGTTGATTAGTTCTCATGTGAAGACTATTGATTCTTTTGATGTAGGGGATTCATTTGTTCTATATTATTATTTGGTGAAATCATAAATTGACAATAGATCATCCCTTAGAATATAAGTATAACTAAACTAATAATTATTTAACACGATGAAATAATGAAATCGGTTATGGTTATAGATCACATGCTTTATTCTATGATAATGGGTTTCCTATTGATTTAATAAATAGTATTATATCTATGATATTATTTATAGAGTGATTGTTTATTCTTTGGTTATCATTTTTGTTTCGATGTAAAATAATAAATAATTTAATGATGGAATTAATTAATTATCTTATGAACTTAAAAGGAAGAAATGTTTAATAAATTTTTATTTTCATTTCATTTTATGGAAATAAAACTGATGCTCATCACATGTCTAATTTACTATTTTTATTATATTTAATAGTGGAATTTGATAATGAAAATGAAGTTGGAAAGAATGATTATGAGAATAATAATGAAAATTCATGTTAAATGAGAGTGGTACTTTTATCTTTTAATTTAAACAAAATAAAATCTAAGATCATATTTAAATAAATGGGATAGCTTAAGATAGCTAATTATTTAGGTTTCTTGTAGTTATAACCATTTATATTGAATCATTAAATTAAATATGGAAAGAACCAGTAATTTGGTAAAGATACATATTTTTTTGAGTGTTTTATTTTTTATAATGTCCAGATTCCTTCTATTGTTGGTTGTGAGAGCCTATTTTTAGGTGAAGGTTGAATGCCTTGTTTTTATGGTCTACATTTCCATGTTGGCTATAATGGTCTATTTTATTCCTTATATGTTCTATGGATAAGGGGTTTTCAATTTTTAGTGATCCTGTGATCATTGATGATATATGGGTTGGGAGGCCCATGGTTGTTGTGGAAGTTGATACGTGTGATGGTGAGATGCATGGAGATATCCAAGATGGTTTAGGGGTTGTAAATGGTGTAATGCCTTGACCGTGGAGAAACTAAATGGTTCCGTGATCTATTGGTTCACATGGACTTATTTGTTTCTCCCCATATGCCAGAGGCTACAGACATGCAACAAGGGTCTAAGGTGGTATATTCGGAACACTATACCATCATGATTAGAGTAATAAAGATAAATCAAAAGTAAATAAACTAGTTAAAATATAATTTAAATCAAGAAATAAGATAAAATAAAGAAAAATATAATAACAATATATCCAATATTAGTTTCTTGTAAAATACGATGACCATGTCATGACTCTATACAAGAGGTAAGGTCATACACGAAAACATGAATATAGTAAAATAGATGTATCAAAACTACTAAAAGACCAAAAAAGAACTATCTCGAAATAACATCATGAGACTAGATCAGTCATATGCTCCTCTAATCATAACCATATCAATCAATAATCACAGAGTCAGATCATTCCCTAGTCCCTACATGCACCCATGAAGTTGGTTCAAATATGGAATGAGATAACCTTCAGTAGGCCACCACCAATGGTATATAAAACTTGTACAGTCTGTGTATAAAACATGAAATAGTGTGTAACATATAATATGATAAAAAGTAAATTTCAATAAGAAGATGCGATTTTATAAAATCAAACATGTATCCCTATGAAAAATAATATTGAAACTATAATTATAGGATAAATGTTTAAAATAAATAACAAGTTGTGATACTATCTAGTCTAAAAATTGAAATTAGATTTCCATTCCAGGGCAATCAGTAATGGATGAATAAAAATCCACAAAATAAAATGCCATGTAATCAAGATTCAACCATGAAAGGGATAAACCCAAGTATAAAATACCACAGTTTCTTCATTGAGTGCATGGTTATGATGATCAAAATGTGGTTCACACTTGGGTTGAATCCAAGGATCTCTTATAATGTGTTCTAGGAAATTCAGATAAAAGGAGTAGAAATGTCCATGGAATCCAAGGGAATCTAGATCCAAGGATTAGGCATTTCCTAGTACTCCATAATTAAAATCAACAAAAAACCATGGAGTATAATTTTATATGGAATCAAATTGAATATGTATATAAAGAGTAAGAAATTATAAGGAATCCACTACCATTATAAGGATCCATGTAGTATAAATGTACCTCAAATCCTATGAAATTAGGATCCAATGAATATAAATTTCCATGAAATCCAATACTATAATCAATACATTCACTAATTTACATATCATTTAGTAATCATAAATAATCCATGAGTTTATCAAACTCATTCCACATTTTCCATTGAACCAATTTAACAAATTTTAGATACATTTTTTATTCATGTAATCACATGTAAAAGAGTCATAAACCTTCTCATATTCATTCATTCAATTGAAATTATATCTATTAAATATCACAATAATGTTGGAGATATCGCAAACACCCAATTAGGTTCTATATCATGGTAAAATATTTAAAAACGCATAAAAAGTGGAATGAATTGAGGTGAATAACCTCCGACCATATAATGGAACTCCTAGGATTCCATACAAGATAATTTTTTTAATCAAGTCATTAATTTAATTTTAAGCGTTGAACCTAAGGGTTTGGTGTGTGGCACAATGACAATAATTTATAAAATTTACCAAACATTAAATGAAATATATAGACCACATAATGTATACTCGCAGTAGAACACTCATCAAGTATCAGCTGATATATCAATTTAATTTCAATGAAATTAGGAGAATGGATAGTTAACTGATTTAAAATGCATTCTACCTTACAACCAAATATTTTTTTCTACATGATGAAAAATGATAAATGGTTCACAATTAATGGATAACTAATGGAAAAAAATATGATGAGATGAATAGTGTTTGAAATTAAGTCTACATCACATAACAAAACACATTCCTTGGAGGAGAATGTAAAATGGTAGAAAACGGAACACCCTATCTATTGAAATGAAGAAGAAAATAATGGAAAGAGGTTTTAAGGAAATTTTATGGGAAAAAGTAATTCCCTCCATAAAAACTGGGTAGCATGGTTTTTATTCACGATTGGAAAAGATTTTCCCCAACTATAAACACTTCACTATCCAAGGAATCAATCACATGGTTGCGGTGAATGTTTAGAAAATATATTCAATGAGCATAAATTTTATCTATAACAATAATTACATGAGCCCTGGAATGGGCGTGCAGCCCTGGTTTCAAAGCTTCATCAAATAGTATGGCCATATCTAGACATTGAAACACACTTAACAATTTACTCAAAACAAGTGTCTTGGGTTTCACTATTTTACAAACCGTGTGGTATAATTTCCTTTTCAAAAAATAGAGCCTTCAGTCTTTGAACAACCGACCGACCCCCAAGAAACTCCCATGACCTAATTAGGAATTCATGATAGGTAAACATAGAGAATTTAAATAGATATTCAAATGATCCATATCTATATAAAAACCAAATATTATACAATATTCCACCCATGAAAGAATTATTCCATAAATCGACCTTATAAGGGTGGTCAAGAATCATTTGAGAGTAACTATGTACACTGATCACATACATCGACCTCCCGCTCCCAAGTCTCTCCATGTAAATGGTTGTGATTCCATAACAGTCATACTAGAAGAACCGACCATACATAATTTTTTTTTCTCTGGTAAGTGATATGAATTGGTCGATACTCAATGAACACATCATCCTATATCTCATGAACATTTGGATGTAGAGTTTGATACGGGTTTGGGTGACAGTGATATCGCTGAGATAGATAGAAGATGTCCTGTATGGCTCGATACCTCTTTGGTATCTCTAACAAATATTCTACCCGCACAAATATCAGAAGAAAGTATAATGTCCCTACATATTATGATTAAATAATAAACTATCTATAATTACATCAATGTCTTCGCCACAGTGAGATATCTAAAAATATTTGATCCCTGATCATGACCTCTAGACGTCATAGTTGACAATCAGTGTAATATTTCTATTTGGGATGTGTATTATCCATCCAATTTCAAATCAACTGGACCTACTCCAAAGTCTCTGGAATAAGATGATATCAAATTAACACTACATATCTTTACTCTAATAAGCACATGGGTGATATATATATACCACCATTATAACCCTCACAAGGTTCCATATTTATTGTCTCTTAATGACTATTATTGTAGGTGAAAAAACCAGATATATATTTCTTTCCCAAGAATCCCCAAAATCAAGATGAAATAATCTAATAATGTAAAAAATAACTAATATGGTGAAATATGATTGGCCAACAGTTTGAGGGTGTTATATTGTGTTAAAAAGAACATTTTTACGCAACACCCTCATAAACACTCTCCAAAACCTATAATTAAACTGGGCATCCCTATTCAATAAAAAAATAAAATAAACCCCATTATCATTCACAATATCTTGAAAATAAATTCTCCCTTGATCATATATTAATAAGGACTCCCAGATTGGCAGGAAATGGTTGAACTCTATGAATCTGTCCACAAAAACCCGTACAACATCACTACCTCAAGAATACCTGGGCCGCCCGACCACAAAATCTATCACAACATCATCCCATTTCAACATGGGAATGGGTAACTACTATAAATTTCTAACTGGTCCTGGGTGATATGAATTGAACTACTGACAGGTAGAAAACCTAATGATAAAATAAGCTACCACACATTTCATCCCTGACCACCAATACTGGAGACACAAATCTCAGTACATCATGGTAATGTTGGGAAGGACTACCCAAGAAAAGGTCTGAAACTCTCACATTCGTTCTTCATTCATGTAAAATAGAACCCAAACATGACCATTAATGTAATGAATTTGATTCTCACTAATGGTTTAACTAGGATAAAGGTCCTTACCTACCACAGTCTCATGTAAGACTAAGCCCTCAACATTTAAAATTTGTGTCATCCACACCCAATATAGAATAGTGGATGTCACTACCATGGATGAGAGAAAATACTATCCAAGAATTTACTTCACTTACAAGTGAATATATGAAAAAAATCACAATATTCCACTAACTACTAGCCTCTCAAATTTCCTATATATTATTCTTTTTTTCAGTTCATCATCCACTCCATTCCCATTTTTTGGAGAATAATCAAGCTCAAATTCATTGTACAGAAGGCATTCAACTCACATTTACTGCCCAAAATTTAGATCATATAGTGTAAATATGTACTTGAGTATTATTTGGTATATGAACAACACAAAACACCCCATATATAAATACATCCTCTAATAGTGAAACGCACGAACAATAAAAACTAACTCACGATCGTCTATTGGGTACTTCCTCTCAGTTGTCCTCAACTGACGAGACCTATACACCCGGACTCACCCATCCCATATTATAACTGCTCCTTCCCAATTCCTAATGTATCATAATACACATTTATGCTTCCTTAAAACACTATAAGAACATAGACTTGTGATAAATTTAGTCTCCCTTTCATCTATTGAAAGGATATCTTTTAGATATCAGACCATAAACACTATACACCCTTCTTAGTAAAGCCCAAAAGACATTCTATTTAAAATGAGATGTCTGATATGAAATTTTTTCTATATCCAGATATCCCCAAGAAACATTATATATTAAACACTTTATTGGGACTCTTATAGGATACTACAACTCTCACTATCTATAGATCAACTAATACTCATATCCCAGAGACAATATTACCCAATAAGTGAATCTTATCCACCCAGAAGTGGAAATTTGTATGATTAGAATATATCCAATTCTATCTCAGTGTATAAAAAATGAACTCGTGATGTTTTACATGGGAATATCTATTGTGAGAAAAAGACAAGATATTATCCTTGAACACCACAATAAAAATTCTAGATGGGGATTGAAAACTAAGTTCATAATAGCTATAAAAACTACCAGGACATTGTATGTTTGAACTAAATTACCATATTTTAAGATCCCAACACTTTTTAGAGATGTCTCAAGCTTGTTTAGTGACACTCATTTTCCATTTTTTATGAATATCTTGTTTTAGTATCATCATGGGCATGTTTGGGTGATAATTGGATGTTTTTTTAGGTGAATTAGGTAGTGCATATTGGGCATATGGTTTTTTCAGACTTTGCATAGTTCCGAAGAAAACTATGTAACCAATGGTAGTGGGGGTTTTTATGGTTGGTGCATAGTGGGTCAAACCATGTGTAGAACCCTGACCCGAGTATCCACAAAAATAACATTTTCAGGATGAATGTCTCCCACATTAGGAACACCTCCCCGTATGCCAAATTTTATAACCGATGTGTGAGTGTATGATATAGTAATAGTGGGGAGACTATACCCTCAAATGATAATATAATTATTTTCTAAAAGATATTTTAATGAAGGAAAATACCATTAGAATAAAAACCCGTAGCCTACACATGGTGGAAGATTATTCAATATCATATCATAGCAGAACCATAAAAAAATTACAATAGAAGAAATAAAAGAAAACATCAACTTTCCATTTAAAGAAACTAAAAAAATTTATCATGCATACAATATAAGTTATAAAGTAAAATAAGTATGAAAGGGTATCCCAAGGAAAACCATCAGTATATACATTCATATACAAAAACATATGGATTAAAATTAAAAAAAATAGAACTCCAACTAAGGTAAGAACTAAGGGACCCTTGCATTCTGTCCATGAAATATAAACCACTAATATCAAAATCTATAGCCTAAACCCTTAGAAAAATGTAAAAACATAATATCTATATGCATCCTGAGTGGACTATGTTGGGTGTGAGAATGATTATCCATAGGGTTCCACCCATGTGTTCATACCTTACTTTTTTGACTAAACAAGTGTGAAATAAAAATAAGTAATCAACACATGATAAATGTAAAATAATCTTCCCATGTCTTCAATAGTCATCATGAAGCCATCAACTAATTTGGCCAACATAGAATTAACTAAAGATGGGAAGATATTTATCCCACGACCCCATGCTTTTTCTGATGTAGAAATGTATAAGTGAACCCTTAGGTTTCACCTCATAATTAGTCACCAGGAAAAACCTATATTTATAAATATTGTGTTCTTGTTATGTCACAAACATCTTGAAGGCATGTCCCAATTGATAAAAATATTGTCCCTCAAAGCCCTACCTGAAAATACATATTGTCTCAAAGACCAATATCCTTAGTAACAATGATATCAGTCCTCATGTTAATATCCCAATTAGATCAATGAAATACAATCATAGGATGGAAATAGATTTCTTATAAAATAATTCCATCCCAATATCCAAAACATGGAAAATTTCATCCCCAAACTGACAACCACAATGTTGTAAACTGATGGCTCATCACCACCCATAAGGATTTATACAGCAACCACCACCATCCATTTTCTTAATCCAAAACTATTGGGGGATTCTACCCACATGAGTGGATAAAACAACCACAACACTGAGTCAACCTGCATGTACATGACTCTAAACAGTTCATTGGCCGATATTGGACATTGGAATCACAAATTTAGAGCCTATGATACACTAATACATGTACCAATTTCCCCTATGACCTTATCACTCAATGAAATAGCCATTATCTACATTATTACATGATATTTGTACATAAGTTGAAGGCATTTCCAAACCAACTGATGATTGAGTCGCCCAACATAAATCACCTAGTAAACATATATGTTGCGCCATTCCCAACCTGACAAACACATCACCTCAAAAAATAGTAATCATTATCTCAATCATCAGGTCATGCCCATCACATTCTGTTGGAACCCGGTATTACCACATATTAAATTCATATCCCACACACACAAATAAAAATTCAAATTAAGTAAAAAACTCAGATCAATTGAATTACACATCTTGAATTAAATAAAAAATCAATATAATATAATCCATTCACTTCAATAAAAGGTCCATTTACTGGCCAAAATTCCCCAGTTTCGAAGACCCCCACTTGGCTCAACCATTTTCAATCTCATATAATAAGGCCTATTAGTAAATCATATGGTTTAATTTAATTAATTACAATCATCCATTTAATTTATAGGGACTCAATTATTCAACACAACAACGTTCTAAAATCCATTCCCCAAACACTCACTAAATAAAAAAACTATGCCCCACCTACCTCATAGTCATATACATAGTCTCATATGATCATAAAATCTAACTCTGACTGATTTGGAAGAAACATTCATTCATAACGAACACCCTGAAAATAGGGCCAAATGAATCAAACAAATTTTACTATTTGTGGGGAAAGAGCAAAGAAGAAATTAAGCTAGGGAGAGGAGAGCTTTATCATAAAGAATACAACACCACAAAACGGATAAATAATGAATTAAGAAAGACGAATATGGATAAAATAAATGTAAAATAAGAAAAGGGTACTCTCCACTTCTATAAATGACCAAAAGTGGAAAAAAAGAAGGAAAATAGAAAATAGGATGGTGAGGTAAAATCCATATCACACACCTTTACTGAGCCAAATAGTTATCTCACATTATTTTCCAAACCATGCGACACCCCTTTGAATTCAACATAAGAACAAAGCCTCTGCATGGTTAGCCTGAACACAGTTAGTCTAACCATGCAAAAAATCTGTGTTCTAAAGTGAAAGGTTACATCCCAACTGATACTAATTTTATGGAAAGTTCACGATTTCCCTAACCGTGCACACACCAAGTGGAAGCCCTTTGAAAAAACTGATTATATTCTTGTACATAAATGTAAGCATACTCTAAATATTGTTCCAAATGATGATTAGGGAAGAAATGGACCAATTTATTTTTTTGACAGGATGAACAGTTAAATCTAACCAAGAGTCTCCCCTGAACATTTCCAAAACATGGCCATCAAGCCTCCAACACCACCAAAACCAATCTGAACACCCAATCCACTTTCCAAACATCTAAACCCTTAAAAAATCAAGGTAATGGATTGAAGGAGAAACATGAATTAATTTTTTATGATTGAATGAAAATTGATATACCCACAAAACTCCAAAAGATCAAAATGGGTGAGGATTTTGGAAAAAAAAATCTAGGATGTTACAATCTATACAAATTAAAAAATATCATCTTGATCTATAAAAAATCCATATATGTTACTTGAAAATCCCATACCATTAATAATAATCCATGCTATCTCTATCAAAAGGGTAGATGTCAACTACCTGAAGGGGTCTCCCCACCATAATAGTGACCTAACCCAGTCTCATCTGGACCAAAAACTCAAATCAAACTGATAGTCCATCAACCATCACTAGACTCAATCCCCCCCATGATGTGTCATCACTCCTACATCTCATCATGTTCTCTCATCCCATACCTTACATCTGTCCAAATCTGCCACCAAATCAATGGACACCTCACACTCATGGAACACATAGAATATATAAGGATCAAAATCTCAAAAGATTCTCAAAAGTCTTGGTTATGCATACCCTGATAATGTCTTGCATCACAGCGATTTCTTGATGCCACCTGACCTCATTTAACCCACATCTCCTCAATTCCCCTATGCCATCACACCTTAATTATCTGGAATCCATTTATGCTCTGATATAAGTTCTCATACTACGAACCACACACACAGAGATACTCACACACAAACACAAGTATATATATATATATAAACACACATATAATTCTTCTTAAATGATTTAAATATACCAACTATCATATGGTTTGTCTATACATATATAATGTTCACCTCATGAACTCAAAAAATTTCTTAAATAGGCCCTTACAAAATAAAAAAACACTATTTACTCCCATGTAGTAAGAATAACCATTGTTGGTTCACTAGTTTTCTATTACCTTAGATACTCCACGACATGAATTTGTCATGGAGCCTGATTTCCTGACACCTAACCTCCCTTTGGTGATTCCACACATGCACAGGACTCTATGCCAAATCATTGACATACGACACATGATCTTCCTGACCATCAGGGGACTCAACCTATGTTTTCTCTAGATACACACATCCAACTCCCCCTAACACTCCATATGAAGTAATCTTGGTCCTATCCAACAAAATAACATTACATAGAAAGACAACCCAGATAACACACACACATCATAGAAAATGAACGAAGTATCATTAATAGTCAACTCACTACCCTTACTCTCCCCTATTAAAACAATGTGAAAATACATTATGACCTCATCGAATCCATACCAACCCTTGTTAGAGAAAATCATCACATATACCCTAGGTAATTCCCATACTAAAAATTATTTCGAATCAAACTAATTAACACATCTCCAAACCTGGTGTTCATAATCACCCCATTTAAATGAACATCCCCTCTCCTATAAGACCTTAGCCCTTATCACATATATACCACATAACATGTCACATTTCTAAAGTGATATCATATAATATCACAAGAACATGAATATATAATTTTGAAACATCTTATGTGATTAATTATAATGTGTAAAAAAGAATAGAAAACCCAACATTCCTTACTAGGATAAGGTTCCAATATCCCCTACCAGACCTTACCAGGTCTGGGGCCACATATCAAAATAGTAAAAAAAATGCATTACATTTGTACCAATGAATGTGTAAATAAAATAAATTATCAAATTAACAAAAAGAAGAATAGATTTTACCCCTAGAAACATGGTATATCCCCCATGCATCGGGATACAGGTACCCGAACATGAGTTCTATTCCTAGTTCCAACAAAAACATAATCTCTTGCCTACCATATCCCAACTATTAAGACCAAGAAAAATAAAATCACAAGATATCAGAAGAAGATAGCTAAATGAAACTACTAATTCCCAGTCAAGATTTTCTTTGATACCATTTAGATAACCTTGACCTGATTATAAACCAGAGATGTGCTTTCAGGCCGAGTGCACGAGCTTTAGGTGCACCTACTTATATTCCAAAGGCTTCAAACTATGAGATAGGGTATGAATGAGTAATAGTGGCATTACTATACCCTTAGGGGATAATATAATTATGGTAAATAGATATATGGGTTGATGAAAATACTATCTGACTAAAAATTAGTAACATTCCCATGAAATAGTCACAATCAATATAATGAAATAAAAAAATCATAGATAAAAACAACAAAGGAAATAAATAAACACATCAAAAATCCATATTTAGAAACTAAAAATAGAACCTTCATCAAATAATGATCACAATTCACATTAAAAAGTCAGGGGTCTCCCATGTCTAACCATTAGTATATATATACATATAATAAATCTTGTTGATTCAAAGAAAAAAATATTCCCATCTGAGGCATGAAACAAGGGTTCCTTTCCTTTCTTCAATGCCAAATCAACCACTAGAATCATGGTCCAATTACTAAACCCCTACCTAAACATAAAAACATAAAGTCTTCATGCATCCTGAAGGGATGTGTAGGTTGAGAGAATGAGTCTGAGTAGGGTAAAACCCATGTGTGCATACCTTACATTTGTGACTCAGAATGTGTCTAATAAAAATAAGTAAGTAACACATATATAATGTAAATGAAATGATTACTTGGTGCTCAATTTCTACTAAGAATCAATTATCTGATTCTTCGAATTCCATAATAATCGGAGAGAAGAGGATCCTTACACCATGGCCCGATGAATCCCTTGATGTAGAATTGTCCTAGTAAATACTCAGGTTAAACCTTAAAATATTCCACCTAGGGCCACATGACTCCTGACACATCATTTCCATGTTATTTCCCTGATACATCAAAGGCATGACAAAATCCATACAAATCTGGTCCCTCAGACTTGTTCTAAAGTGCACATGTCAGTTTAATGCATGATGTTCGGAGGCAATGTAACATATGTTCTCAAGCTAAAATAAATATTCGCTCGAAGGGAAATGTCCCAAGGAATGAAAAATTCCTTCCTCCAAAATATTATTGCCCAATGTCTTCAAATATTGTGAGATTCAACACCCAACACCCAACCAACAACCTTAATGTTATAATTTTATGGATCCTCACTATTCTTTTCAATTTCTATGAAAAGAACCCCCATCCATTTACCTAGTTCACAACTAAAGGGGGACTATACCAACATGATATGGTCAAAACCGCCTCATCACTATGTAAAATTATATAAAAACAACACTATGTGGTTCTTTTCATAACACGGGTGAGAGGATCCCAAATTTTTAACCTAAGACACACAAATCTAGACTCCTCTTTCCCTAGCGACCACATCAATTAATCTGATGTATATGAATTCCCATATCACATGATCCTCACCCATACCTAAAGAAATTTTCCCCTCATCTAAAAACTAATCCACCCAATCTATGATCAATATACATCTATGATGGGCCACATCCAGTATGATGATCACATGGCCTCAAACAGATAGACATCAGTAGCTTAATTCCTTTTCCATGACCATATCCTTCCATTAGAACAAAATATTACACCATAATAAATTCAAATTATATGTATATATATATATATATCAATTCAAATCAACAAAAAATTTAGTGAAATTAAATTTGATATCTCAAATTAAATAATGAAATAAATTTAATATAAACAGTTCAATTTAATAAAAAGAACATGACCCAGTCTAACATCACCAACGTCCAAGCCATCACATGGATCAGACATTTTTATCCTCATGCGAGAAAGCCTATTTAAATCTCACATAGACTTGTTTAATTAATTTGAAGAAACCATTTAATTTATAGTTCCTTCGTCGGTCACTGTAATGACACACTCAAATCTACACCCCAAACTATTATGAAATCACAAAGAAAAGAATTCCCCACTAACCTTGTAGTTGTAGACATAGACATATATTATCTTATCCTCTAAATATGATTTATTTTAAATAAATATTCATTCCAAATGAATGTCCTGAAAAGTGGAAAAAACAACTCCACCAAATTTAGTGGTCCATGAGGTGAGAGAAAAGAAGAGATGAAGCAATGATAATAGGTCCATTCTGAGAAGGTTGCAATGCCAAAAATGGATTAAATAATTGAGTTCTTATGAATAAGGTTAATGAAATAAAAGGAGATAATGAAAATGGTGTTGCCCATTATTGTATGCGACCAAGAGTGGAGGAAAGGAAGAAGATAAAATAAAATATCAGTCTTGGGAAAAAATTTAAGAATGTTAATGAGTTGCCTCATTAAGTCATATGGTTTTCCAACAATGTGGAAACTATGTAGCACCTTCTTCTAATAAGTCATGAACCCACAAGGTTTTCCTATGCAGTTAGTCTATGCTTGGAAAAATAATGCATAGTATAGTTTGAGGTTACTTATCAACTTTGAATAAAAATGTGGCCTTCACACAGTTTCCCTAATAATGTGAAAACTGTACATAATATCTCTATAAAAACGAATAGGTTCTTGAATGGTTGTTCACCCAAACAAATATGGTTTTCCCAGACCATTATTAGTGAAAAATGCTGATGAAAGTTTTCTTTTGAGTGGAAGAACTGCTAAATCAAACCTTGTGCCTCCCTTGCAATTCTCTAAAACTAGACCTTTGAGGCTCCAACACACCCAAGACCCATCTTAACCCCCAAGGAAATTTATAATGCTATAAAATAGGCTAATATAAATTTATTGGATTAAAGGAGAACTTAAAATTAATTATATATTATTGAAAAATAAAATGGAATACCCACCAAACTCCAAAAGGTCAAAATGTATAAGGATTTCAGAACTCCGAAATACCTAGAATGTTACATTGTACACCTTCTTAAGAGTAACCATGTGAAGAATGTAGGTGAGGTGCACTGCTAGGGAACATTGTTTGTGTAAACTGTTCTCCTAGAGCATAAATCCTTGTGTATAAGATATTAAACCCCTGATAATTATTTTAAAAATTCCCCAATCTCCATTTTTTACACAAAAATACCCTAACTCTACCATTATTCATTTTATCTCATCTATGGAGCCTACTGGATGGATTTCAATCCCTTATGACCACCTTTATTGGTTAATTGAAGACCCGTTGATGGATCTGTACATCTCTGGGTATGTTTTTTCCTCTCAATTAGATATATATATATATATATATATATCCCCCAATCCGCTTCGTAGGAAAAATAAGGATGTTTTAACATATTTTGGTGTTATATATAGATCATGTTTTGTGGGATCTTTATTTGTATGATCTTGGTTTTAGGATATAAATATAGATCTCATTCTTAGTTGTGGTTGTGTTTGTTACACATAAATTACAGATTTCAATTGGAAGGAGTTTATCATCAATTTTGATGTTGGTGATTTAAATTAAAATATGATAGTCTTTCATTCAAAATTTCGTTTAAGTGTTGTTAGATTGCAATTGGTATGTTTGAAAATTCAATTGTAAATTGAAATAATAATTTATTGATTAATTTATTTAATTTTGAAGTTGATGGGATATTGGAATTTTTTGAAATGGACTACTTAATTAGTGAAACAATTAATGGTATTATGAGACTGTTGAATGTGATTAATCAATTTTTGAGTTAATTAATGGGATATTGATATTTTGAAATTGGGTTAATTAATTGTTCAATTAATCAATGGGATATTGAGATTTTAAATTTTAATTAATTAATTGGTCAATAAATTAATGAGATATTTGGATTGTGGAATTGGATTATTTAATTAGTGAATTAATTAATGGGATATGGGGATTCTAGAATTAGATTAATTAATTAATGAATTAATTAATGTGTTAATAGGTTAAATGGTTAAATGGGGAAATTTTTCATATATTTCAATGTGATTAATGTATTGAATCATGATTATATTTGATAGTTGAAATGGTATATCATGATGTAAAACATGATAACACAGTTGGTGTTGATTAAAATTGATTAATAAAATATGTGGGAAATATGTGTGATTGATTGTTACATGTGTGTGGGACATAGAATGAGGTTTCAAATACTGATATGTTTCATTATGCTAGGTGGTAGGGATTGACGTTCCAAACACACATATGAGATAGTGAGTGTGGGAAATGGAATGAGGATCCAAATACACATATGAGATTGTAATTATGAAATAGGGAATGAGGATCCAATTACTTTTGTGGAATTGTTGTTGGGGATATGTAAAATACTTTGAATACTCACAAGGTGTTAGACATGTAAATATATGACTATGAGTTGGCATTAGACTATGGTTCCAATTATCCATGATGTGAATAGAGATGACAAAAGATAACCATAGTAGTGTGTTATGTGGGATCCCTCAGGGATAGTTCAGACTCCGACATAGGCCTATGAAGTTAAAGAGGGTTTGAGTGTCCTCAGGAACTGGAGTGTTTAAGTGGTTAATTAATAAATATGTGATAATGTTATAAAAATTTAATTACACATTGTAATTATTTAATTATAAAACTTTATACCTTGTTATGGACTATATATTGTTTTAGAAACTATTGGGGGTGGCCTACTAAGTTTCACTCACACCATGCATAGGATTCTTGGTTGTTATCCAAATATATTTGATTGTTTCATGAAAGGTTAAGGGAAATGGACTTGCGTTAGATAGATTATTTGAGAGGAATCGTGGAAGAGGGAACTAGACTTAGTGTCGAGACCCACTTGGGAGTTGTCATTGTATTTATTTATTTTCGGTTTTACACATAGACACTTGACATTTATTTGACAATATATATCAACTATTTAGTATTGCATATTATTTTTCCTGTTTTGGTTATCATGTGATATTATGTTTTTTGGTTATGGTTATATCTTTTAATTTTTTCCATTAATTATCTCTATTGTGGTACTTCGATAAAGAGGGTATAGTCTCCCCATGATTGATATTATACCCTCAATATTAGTCTGAATCCTCTGATGTATTGGGAGGCATGCATGATTTCATGTAACCAACTAGCTCTGGGCACTGTTGTGTTGAACCAGGGTTGGATATATTACAAAGTGGTATCGAAGGTGGTTTATTTTTTCTCATTTTGCCTAAATTTATTTGAAAGATAGATAGTAGAATACTATGAGTTAGGTCTTGGTTAAGGTATATTTAATGCATGTTTCTAACCTATATATGATGTTAAATTCCAATCCCCAAGGGTGGTATTGTTGTTATTAATTTGTGCTATTATAGTTGATGCTATTTCATATAGATTGATTGAGTTTTATTGTGGTGTGTTTATACTTTATGATATTTTATATGATTTGACATGTGTCCTGGTATGGAATGAGAGTTGATTCTTTATGCATCATTCAAGGTAGTGAAGATTCTTCAATAAAATGTATCATTTTAGGCATGCATGGGAAAATTGAGTTCTAGTAAGTTGTTAAAATTGTAATATTTTTCCTTGCAAATGTAATTAAATTGGGAAGGGTTCCAAACATTAAACTAAAAGATGAAAATAATGAAATATATTGAAAATAGGTTTCAAATGATAAATTTGAATACTGATAATGAGTTTACCCTTCATTAAAATATTTCCTAGAAGTTAGTTGTTTAATGGTTGTGATAAAATCTTATCATTTACCATGTGATGATATTTTGGGAGAAGAATTGTTATGAATTATGTTAATCCATTATATTTAACTATGATAAAGATGTGTTATGTTTCCTAAGAAATGTTCTTGGAATTTCAGAGGTATGAATATATGACTATTCTTGTTGAGATGGCTCCTTGAGGACATGGATGGATATGATCATCTAGTAATGGATCATGAGGCAATGATAGTGCTGACTGAAACAATTAGAGAGTTTTTTCATGAGAACTTTTCTCAAATTCTGAATTTTATGGATAATGACATAGAGTAGGTTTTGAAGACAACATCTGACCTAACATGGGACTTTCAATTATTACACCCTCTTAATTTCACCAGAAAGGGTGGAATTGAGGAAGCAGATTTATGTATGGATTCCATCCAAACTATACATCACAATTTGGAGAATCATACTGAAAACAGGTTCATGTTGGATACTTATATGATATAAGGATTAGTGAATAGATAGTGATATGTTCAGGCTAGGACTAGATACAGTAATGGTTTTTTATAGAGGGAATTATAGAGATGTCCATAGATCACTTTTATCCCAAGAGACTGAGATAAGAGATAGTATCTAATTTAGCTGAGTCGACTCATTGGAGTATGTCCATTATAGACTGTGATTGACACTTTAGTGTATTTTAGGGATTTTCTCAAGCATGGGAAGGGGATGATATGACTATGGTAAGGAATTTATAAGATGGGAATAAATATGATATTACGTCTCATGTTGATATCATATGGCTGAAAAGGATTACTTTAGTGTTTGATTAGGACATGATATCTGAGGGGAACATGGAAGAGTATTTCTGTGGAGGGAAAGTGGTTTTTGATGGACGATAAAGAGGTACATCTTTCGAGGGTAGGAAGAATTTCTATGATAATTTTGACTGGAGTTTTGGAATAAATAGTGGTATTGGGGAAGGATCAGTTACTCAGGATCATACTTGAGTGCATTTACACCAATGTGGTAGGTCATGAGACATTCATAGAAATTTTCACTGAAAATTGTTAGAGTTAAAAGATTAAAACATGATGGTTCGTCTATTGTGGTTCTACAATAAATCAGGATAGATAGGTAGTGGTGGGGTAGCTTAGTAGACCCGTAGTACATGATGGGGATATTCTAGGTCCTATCAGTCTCGTAGTTTGAGTTCTACTATATGTGATGGTAGGGGTAGTGGATGTGAAGCATATGGACAATATATCTCTTATCAGTACAGTGGTGTAGCTTTGGGAATACATAATTCATCATATAGAATAGGGGTGGTACACTTACATTCCATTTATCCTACAATTGTGGATAGCGAGGGTGGACAGTTCACAATGAGAGTGACTATTCTTGTTACATATATTCTTTCTAGTACCTTATTTGATACTAGTGCATATTATTCATTTATATCACCAAAACATGTCAATGTTTGGAGCCTATAAATGGAGTTCAAAATCCAGGTTATGATGATGGATACATCAATGGGAGTATGGTCGAGAAACATATATTTATCCATACAACTTTCTCTCATGGGTGGGGAGTATTTTTTTAATTTGAATATTTATATTATAGATATTTCAGGGTTTGACCTAATTATGTGAATGGACTGGTTAGTACCATAATGAGACCACATTGAATATCACATTTGGAGAGCAAAATTTTCATCTCTTAAGGGAGAAAATAATATTCACTATAGAGAAGGCATATCAAGGCGGGCTGTGCAGGGCCAATTTATCAGCACCTAGGAGAGCTCACTACCCACGTTTCTAGTCTGTTATTAGATGATGGAGGTGTAATTTAAGAAGTATTTCCACATATATTATAATTATTCCATGACTTTATTATTACTTCTCATGGATTCCATTTGACAGAGATGTGTAATTTATTATTGATCTGATGTCAGGGGCTTATCCAGTCTCTATTACACCATATAGAATGAAAAAAACAAGATTCAATAGCTCATGAATCAAATAGATGATTATATAGATAATGGGTTTATCAATTCGAGTATTCCTCTTTTGCGTACACCTGTTTTTGTTTTTCAATGAAGGATGACATGACCTAGAGCTAATGAGATGAATAACTATATTCAAACCATATGACTTTGAGGAACTGGTAACCCCATCCACACATCGATGATCTATTTGACTAGTTAAGGGGAGATCGTGCTTTTTACAAGATCAACTTTAGATTAGAATATCAATAGTTGATATTTTGACCTTATGATATACTAATGACTTGTTTCAGAATTAGGTATGGCCTATATTAGTTCTTTGTGATTTATTTTGGGTATACGAATGTTCCTCTAGTTTTTATGGACATGATGAATAGAATCTTGAACCCATACGTAGATCATATTATGGTATAGTTTTTAGATAACATATTGTTGTACTCTAAGAATCATGATGATCATGCCTCATATAGAAGATTATGATAGTTGTTTCTTGGGAGTATCTTGAGAATGTTTCTGATATTCATATCTTTTTTGGACAAGAAAGATATTATCGATCGTTCATCCAAGAATTTTTTTTAATGGAAACAAAAATGTTGGCAATGACCTAGAAGGGAATAATGTATGAATTTATGGAAGAATTTAATAATGTCTTCTAAGAGATAAATAATCATTTCATAACAACACTTATATTTATCCTACATGAACTAGGAGATGAGTACACGGTGTATTGAGACACTTCTGGGATAGGACATGGAGCATCGTGGATGCAAGGATGTCAAGTTGTAGGGTATGGATCACAAAAGTTGGAGTGAAATAAATGTAACTACCCTATTCATGACCTTTAGTTAGATGCATTACTTTATTACTTTAAATTTTAGTTGAATTATCCGTTGGGTGAGATGTTTACTCTTTATAAAGATTAAATGATCTTAATGTATATTAATTCGCATTGTGATTTAAATCCTTAATAGCAGAGATGGTTTTATTTTATTAAGTCATTTTAATTTTATCTATAATATATTTAAGGTAAATTAGAATGTGTTACTGATGCATTGAGATGGAAAAAATCCGAATCAAGACATTCATGAGTCGAAATCTATGTGGAAGATAAAGACATTACCAATTGAGATGCATGTTGTCGTTCAAGAGAGTCAAGAAGATTATTATCGAAATAATTTTTCAGAGTCTTCAACATTGTGACATATTAGAGACATGAAATATGAGGATCTAGAAAGTTTCACCTTGAGGGAAATCCTTGAAGATGGGGAGTCATTATCATATAGGACAATAGATGAGGATGATATCATATATGTAAAGAATCAGGTTATTGTGCATATGGGAATACATGAGAAATTTGTTTGTGAATTTCAAGACTTGAAGTGGGAAGTGCATCTATGTTTGACCAAAGTGTACCGGGAAATATGTCGGTAGGTTTTTTATTTGGGATTGAAAAAGGATATAAAATATTTCATGACATGATGCTACACTTATCAACAGGTGAAGGTCGTGTATCAATGAATGGATGGTTTAGTACAACCCTTTCCCATTATAGAATCAAAGTGGGATAACTTTTACATGGAATTCATGGTGGGTATCTTAAGGATTCCTTGTAATTGTAATGCTATTTGGGTGGTTGTAGATTGATTGATAAAAGTATCACATTTTTTGTCGACATGGGTGAATTACATAGTGTTGTGGTCGAGTGATATATATGTTTAGAATATTTTCCTTATACATAGGTTACCATGATCAATATTTTCATACTATGACCCATGTTTTACTTTTTTTCTTCTAGTAGGTCTTGTAGAAGTCACTCTGTAGATAGGTTTTGCTGATTACAGATCTCCCACCACAGAGAAATTTGTTGTCAGAGTACACTATATTAGTGCATTAGGATATGTAACATGTGTGAGTCATAGACTACAATGGTTCTTAGGAGAAGATCATTGGTTTATTGGAGTTTTTTAGTAATTTTAGTTATCTGGATTCTATTTATATGGAACAATATGATGCAGTTGTTAGTAGGTCGGGCATGTCACCTCTATGTTGTATGAAGGCTGGTGAGTCAGAGTTAATAGGACTGAGGCTCTTGCATGCGACATCAGAGATGGTGAAACTTATTTTGAAGTGGATGGATATGGATTGGGTTAAATAGAAGTTATATGTAGATATATGTTGATGAACCTTAGAGTTTTTTGATAGTGGTTATGAATTCTTTCTAGTGTTGCCTGGATTGGGTCACCACAGGATATAGGGACCTGGTAAGCTGGCAACAAGGTTTGTTAGACTATTTGAGTTTGTGTAGAGTATCAGGCCAGTGGCATAATTATTGGCTCTTCCTCTTAGGAATGATACTATGTATGATGTTTTTCATGTTTCACAACTATGACTTTACCACCAAGATACTTCTCAATAGATTTATGTGGATGATGTTGAGAATGAGACTCATGTATCATTTTTGGAGAATCTAGTACATGTGTTGGATGGCATTGAGAACGTTTGGTGGGGGAATGACCATGTCAATAGTTCGTGTGTCAGGGATGTAAGACATTTCTCAGAAGGAGACATGCGATATTTAAGAGTAAATGTTGGCTCAATTTTCCAATATTCATGACTTAGAATATTAATGATTATTGGGAGTATTTATCAAGGAAAAGATGTTATAAGGTGGGGAGATTGAAAGATACTGATCTTTTTAAGAGATTTCATAATCTCGCTTACATGAAATGTCATTAAATTTATTAATATTTTGTTTTAGTTTAATGTTGTGTGTGGTTGGGTGAGAAATAGATATATTGGGAGGAGATTTTGTGAAGTCCATTGTTGGCATAAATATATTCCAAAGCATGCACCATGGAACAAAAAACCATGCATCCCATGTTATAGGGGCATTGCACAATTGATGGAATATTTCTCAAACAATGTACCCTATTAAGAGTAATTGTGTGACACACGTAGGTCAGGAACATAATTAGGGAATATTGTTAGGGGAAACCATGCACCCTGAGCAGAAAACCATGCATACATGATTTCTCACCCCATAAAATTATTAAAAACAGTTTTGAATCCCCATTTAGGATCCCCAAACACCGTTTATTTCACCATATTAATTATCTATAACTATTCATGGCTATTGGATGGATTCCATGTCCGTCCAACCAACATTCATGGAATATCAGTGATCCATTGATAGATCTTCACCTCTCCGAGTATGAAGTATCTTTCAAATTATATATCTCAATCTCCCGCTCCTCTTTCAAAGTAAATGAAGTATATCTTATGTGATGATTGAGATATATCTAGATATAGGATTCATGGATCATTATTTTTTCTTATAGGTTTTTAGTTATGTATAGAGATCTCATTCCACATTATGACTATGGTTTTTCTGGTTCAATTGGTCTTTTCCATTGGGGTGCGTTCATCATCTATTATGAGGCATGTTTATTAAATTTAAATCCTATAGTCCTTAATTCCAAATTTTTTGTATGTGTTTTTATATTTAAACTTTCATGATTGAAAATTTAATCACAAATTGATTAAATATATTTGTTGCATAATTTGTGGAATTTTGATATTGATGGGATATTGGAATTTGGGGAAACAGAACAATTAATTGGTGAGTTAATTATTAAGATATTGACATTATGGAATTGGATTAATTACTTTTTTAATTAGTTAATAGTATATTGAGAATGTGAAATTTGATTAATTAATTGTACAACTAATTAATTGGATTTTGAGATTTTGAATTTTAATTTTTTAATTGGTGAATCAATTAATTATATATATGGATTGAGGAATTAGATAAATATAATGGTGAATTAATTAATGGGATATGGGGATTATTGAATTGGAATAATTAAATAATGGATTTCAAAAATCAATGGATTAATGATGATTTGGTCATTTATTTTCATGTGATTAATATATTTAATCATGATATTATTTAAGAGTTAAAATAGTATATATTGATTTAAAATGTGATAAGAGGGTATGTGTTGATTAACCATGATGAGTGAGATATGTTTAATATATGTTTTTTTGATTGATATATGAGAGTGGGACATAGAATGAGCTTCCAAATACCCATATTTGATATTGAGGTGTTGGATAGGGACTAAGTCTCGAAATACCCATATGAGATAGTGAGTTTGGAATAGAGAATGAGGATCCAAATACACGTATGAGATACTATGTATGGGACAAGTATTGTTACTTCAAATACCCATGTGACATTGAGGTGTGGGATAGGGATACAACCTCTGAATACACTTGGGGTGTTTGAAATGATGTTATATTCCTATGAGATGGTAGTGTACTATGGTTCCAATTGGTCATGATGTGAATTAATATGATAAGTAATAACCATGGTAGTGTGTTTTTTGACATCCATTATGGATAATTCGTACCACATCACATGCCAGAATAGGTATTGAGGGTTTTGGTGTCCTTGATAACCTGGGTGCTTTTGTGGTTAATTAAGGAATATTTGGTAATGTGATAACTGTTTACATCAGAATTATATTTATTTCTTTGTACAACTGAATACACTATTATTAAATGGATATTGTTTTATACATCATATATGGTGTCCTAATAAGTTCTACTCACACCCTACATGGGATTACCGATCGATAACAAGATAGATTTCATGGTATCATAATAGGTTAAGGGAAAGATCCTTGTGTTAGGTGGATTATATGGGAAGTAGCATGGATAATGGAACACAATATTGGGAATCTCTTGAGAGGTTTCAGTTTCCTTTTTTATTTTCAGGTTTTCATATTGAATCCTGACACCCATTTGAAATTACATGTCTACTATTTAATGTTGGATATTTTATTTCTTTTTTTGGTCATCCTGTGGTTTTGGTTGATTTGGTTATGATTATATATTTTGTTTTTTAATTTATTTATACTATTGTGATACTTTGATAATGTTGATATAGTCTCCTCATAACCGATATTAGACCCTCAATAGTAGTTTAAAGCCTATGGAATACGAGGAGGCTCACTTATGGTCATGTTACGAACCTACTCAGGGAACCAGTTTTTGGAATCTAGGTTGGGCCATTACACAAATACTCGTAAAGGGCACACTTGCTTCAAAACATTGAATGAGGTATATTTGATGTTCGAACACATACCAAATGATAACATGAACTCGTGTAAGTATTTAACAAAAATCAAGATCCATAGATATATTAAAAGATGGCATCAATTTATGGAAAAGGAGAACAGTTCTTAACTGCCAATTGGATCAATGTTTGGTAATACTCACACAGCTTGAATGTTTTGTTTGGCCTTTTTAAAAAAAATTCTGACAAAGTGAACAGTTATTTATTGGGTCAGAAAAATTCATTTTCTTCCAAGTTTTATAAATACCTTTTAATCTCCTTCAACTCTATATTAGCTATACAATAAGGATGAATTGATTACAGTGTAGCTCTTGGAAATAACTTGATAAAAAATGGTACCTCTATTGTGACATCCCAGGTAAATAATGAATAATAAATATTTCATATTTATTAATATTTTTGAATTAAATATTAATTTCACTTTAAAAGTGTTGCTATGTTCGATACCGTACCCTATACGCAACAACGAGTTTCATTGAAATCTTGCATTGCACACTAATAATATAATATTATTATTTTAAATGGCAGTCAACTCCTAGAAGTTTTATTGGAAGGAATGAACAAAACTAAATACAATATCATTATATAGTGCTGTTAAATTTATTTACTTTTATCCAATGAAAGTTAGAGGCTTAAAATGATAATGAATGTCATTTTAAGCATAATTTACATTAAAAGGATAATTTATCACCTTTTAATGAAGAACCCTTTGAAAATATAGTTTTGTTCACTTTAATATATTCTGTATGGCCAAATAAAATACTTCTTTATAATGGGGACATCATAATTTACTTTGTGGAATTTTTTTGAATTTTTTCGATAAAGTTCATTTTTAATGAATAGTGAAAAATATTGAATTTTAATTCAAAAGTGCCTTTTAATATAATTTATTTATATGTTTAGATTATATTTTTAATTGGTTTAAAAGTTAAATTAAAATATATTTTTATGATTTAATCCAATGTGGGTCATTGGAATTAATTTCACTTTGAAATTTGACATAAACAAGTATCATTCTCTTGATAGTTATTGTTTCTTAAAAACACGCTATTTGTTTTGATAACGGGAATTAATTATAAATTTAATTAATGCCACTTATATGTTTTGAATTTGGAATAATAGAATTAATTTTTTAATTAAGAATATCAAATATAGCTTAGGCTGAATTTTTTGTATTTTTCTGAAAAATTCCAATTTTTGATGAATAGTGAAACCACTTAATGGTAGTTTAAAAATTGACTTTTTATTTAAATGAAATTTTACCACTTCTGTGAATTGAATTTCAAAAATCTAACATACATGGTTGTCATCAAAAAGTAAAATGTGGTTTATTAAAATGAAAATAGTTTTTTGTGAATAGTAACTTTTGTCACTTATTTACCACGGTTAAAGGTAAATAGGTTAATTCAAGGTAAAAAGAATATTATAATAATTCCAAATTACCTTAAAACTTGTCCAAATATTATCGGTTGAGTCATTAACGACCATGGTCATATTTGGGTCGATTTTGGGACCCCATTGAGCACATGGGTGTGATAATGACAATTTAGATTAATTAATTTAATGTAAAGAAAAAATTGACATTAACAAATATCTTTTAGTAATTATTATTTATATGGTGTTATATATGTCATATTTTTTACTATAAATATTCATGGGAAAGTTAAAAATATTTTTTACATCATGGTATTTTTTTTAAAATTTTTACACAAAAAATATATTAAATTATTTTTGACATAATAATGATGTAGTATTTACATCATTAATAAATCATTTAAATAAATAAGATTATAATGATTAAAATAATATCCCAAACATGAAAAATTATTATTGTATGATTTTATTTCGACCATGAGTCATCTTATCTTCATCTTCAATGGTTTTCTGACCATTAGAAACTGATTATAATTATATAATAAAATAATAGTTTCACACTTTCTTAAAGATACCCTCCTCTCCCTTGTAAACGGAGACCACTTCTAACCAATTAATCACACCTCGCAAGCCATTTTCCTCGTCCCAACTCTGCCCAATTAATCTCCCTACATCTCTATCCTCCCCCTCGAATCCTTACCTTAGGTAGAAGGCACTTCAAGAAGTCCTTTTGGTTCAAATTGAAAGAAGTTACCCAAATTAAAGGTAACAGTTTCTCTTAAATTGTTTTCTTTTATTTTACTTCTCCAACCCCCAACTTATATTTATTACTTTTTTTTGTAACAACACCAGTATCCTAAATATTCTCGGATGTTTTTATGAGAATAATTCGAACTACACTTGCACACACCTCCATCTAATGGTTGAAAAACATAATGTTTCTGTGGATGGAAAACTAACGCCTCACGAAACGATGATTTTTCAAATATCTCCAACCGCCTCTCATGGTTCCCATTAATATGGAAATATGTTTATATATTATATATTCTATGTTTATGTCTTCTTTTTGTTTCTGTATTATCCATTTATAGAATTCTTTTATGGTTTCGATAGTGGGTAAATACAATAATCTTATTTGAGGAAGCGTGGACTACCTCCCCCCTCAAAGTGATGAGACTCGTTAATGCCTTATGTGGGAAGTATAAAGGATAGAGTTAATGATATTATATATGATATTATACTGGAATTATAATATACCTATATATAATTATGTTTTAATTCCATTAAAATAAGAAATATAATTTAAAGTAGCGTTCATGCGTACGTACGACTTACCGTGTCCATGAACAATGCATTTCATTTCTTACCTCTAAATGTTATGTACTATTATAAATACATTTATATACTGGATATATATTATATATATGTTATCTAAATCATGAATATCATTTTGGATATAATGAACCTTTGACCACATGAATAACATGTAATTATAAGAAGTCCATTTTTTACTCAAGTACCAAATATCGACAAAACGAACATTATTAACATAAATGATTACATAATGTTTATAAAATGGTAATAAGTGATATAAAAGGAATAATAAACTTGAAAAAGGTTATTAAGAATTTAGAAATTATCTTTAGTTTATTATTCAGGAGATTAAAGAACGATCGAGTTAATTCGGACACGAGGTAAGGGATCTGACCTCTATCTTTCTTTTCAAGTACTCTCTTTTATGTAATTTCTTTTATGATATCTGTTCTTATTTTGGATGATGTTATTTTATATTAACCATACTGTAATTATTATTTTCATATAATGGGAGACCTCTTCTTAATCTCATCAATTCATTTTATGAATTTTTAAGTGGCACCGTTACGATGCTGAATTTTTGTAAGGGAATTTCTTATCTCACTTTTAATTCCATGATATTTCAATTGTTCTCCACTTATTCATTGACTGTGGTGTATTGTGTACATACATTTGATATATATTATCATGATTATAATTATATTCATGGTATTTTGTGATTCATTTGGTGGTTATTTACTTTTGTCCATACGACTCAGTTGATTACAACATGGTAAAGTGTTTCGCCTCACTTTTTATTCCCTTGAGATTCATGCTATATTTGCTACTATTTACTTTTGTGTGGTGTATGTACATCCCGTGATTGTACTCTTTATGTAATATAATTCCATTTATGAGTATTTACATCTTCATTGTATGATCCTTATTTCATGTGGCGTATGTTTTGTAAGTTACCAAATCGGTAATGGAACAATTCACCCTCCTCATTATAAAAGACTTATTTTTGTTATGTCTTTTAATTTACATCTTATTATGAATGGATATGTTCTTTTATATCCTTATTTATGTAAACTTTATATCCAAGTGATTAGTTTCCACTTTTTATCTCACCAACTCATTAACTGAATTTTACTGTGACGCTGTTAGGTTTTTGAATTTTTACAAGGGAACCTTTTAACCCAATTTCAATTCTTTGGGTTCAACTTGTACTTCATGAACATGTCATCCAATGAATATGTTTAAATTACCACTGATTTATTTACACATAATATAAACTTATATTGGGTTTATTTATATTTCTCACACATATTTATGTGATTGATTTATCCTTAATTTAAGGATACCATCTTTATAAGGGATTTCATCTCAATTTACATTTCCATTGAGACTTCAATATTGTTATGGACCAATTCACTCTTATATGGTGTATATAATATACTTTGACATATTATATCATGAATTCCTTTACTCTCATGATAATATAAATTTATGATTAAAATTTTTTCCTCAATTATTTGTATTCAAGTGTCTCTTTTTTTAAAAAAACACTATAACTAAAATGAATATTTAAATGATTTAAGGATTTATTCTACTAAATGTTTCTCATTAATTTAGATGTTTTAAAAATGGGTTTTATGATTTATTTATATGAAAATTAACGTTTTCCAAGGATAATTCATTTAAAATCTTCAAAGTGGTATGGGACACTTTTATTCAAAAATTTATTTTTAACTGGTTTTGAAAATGATATAATTAAACATCGTTTATTTCAACATCTTGATTTGATATATTGGAATGTAGGAATTTTATCTTTCCTTTATACATGTGTTATGGTTATTGGGAATTGTTTACGTATACGGGTGGTTTCGTGATAAACCTAGGGTGTGTCAGCCTGAGATAGCTTTCCAATGCATTGGGTAACGTGACGGAGGTAAACATGATGTTTCTCATAATAGATTTAGGGAATATACCGTGATGGGAATTCTAAGTGTAACTCCCTATGTTGATATGATATCTAAATTGTAAGTTTGATATGGATGCCATAAGTAACCATTATGATTTATGATTTTTGTGTGTTATTCATAAATCTCATGATTTCATAAGGTATGTTATGATTAAAAAGTATGGTTTCATTGATTTGTATTTATGGATGGGTTAATTTTTTCCTTCATTATTTTATATCCCATAATGAGTTTTTTATACTCATCCAATGTTTTTGAAATGTTTTCCACAGGACTTAATGATGAATAAGGTCAAGGATGGGATGAAGGAAAAGTCATGCTATCTAAAACATGGAACTAGACAAGTTTCTTTTTAAGTGTTTTTATTTTATGGAAAAAATGGATACTGAGTAGTAGTGTCTACTTTTAATATTCAAGTTGTAATGTAATAGTTATGACCAAATTATCTAAAACTCTAAACCTGAAATGATCCTCAATGTTAATTATTCATTTAATTCATGATTATGTAATTTTTTAAGGCCGAGTCCTTATAGTTAGTACCAAAGGTTGGTTTAGATAACTTTAGAGGTTAGGGTAAAATTTAAGTATAAGTGACATTAACTTAATCATTAGTATTTTAGAAAGAGTCATGGTTATTTTTATAATGTGAGTGAGTTTAAGATGACATGAATAAGTATATCTTAGTGTTTACCCTCCTCATAAGATATTATATGATGATTTTACTGATATAATCACACTGACCTTTTTGGTTATAGTAAATGACTAGATATTGCAGGCACCAGAGTAAAAGTGGATATGAAGAAAACTATGATAGTTTTCTGAAGGAGCAGGTGAATGATATGAGAGCTGCAATGAGAACTCGTGTGGTTATTCTCAACCAACTATCTGGAGTCATGATTGACCACCTGAACATTAGTGATTTTTATAAGACATAATATATGCGACAAACAAATCCCCACAGATGTTCAGGTAATAATCATAAAGGTAAGTATGTTTAAAAACCAATGTGTCAAAGATGTGGAAAGAAACAGATAGGAAAATGTTTCAAAGGGACAATAGGATGCTACAGATGTGGAAATGATGGTTATAAAGCAAGAGCCCGCCATGGAAAAAAGGAAGCATCTAGTTGTATCTAGGAAAGGGAAATAAGTTCTTTATGAAAGATCAATTGAATGTTTTAAATGTAGTGAGCATGGTCATTATGAAAACACATTTCCTATGAATATGTTTTGGAAATGAGATCACCAGGTTCGTACAAATATTAATTTTCTAATACCTAATGTCATTCCGATTGAGGATGAAGAAACTGACAATGACCAATGAATGGTATAGATTATTTCATAATATTTGTTTTCATATTATTGAAATCTTAGGATATGATCCATGATTTTGTTTTTAGGAAAGAAGTATTTCAGAATAAGTTGGTAAAGAATGGTTAATAGATCATGAAGATTGTTGAATGAGTAAGAGGTCAACATATAAGGGATTCATGAGTTATGGTAGATTTCTGTATGGTGAAATGCATGAAAGTATTAAGTCTCTTTTGATGATGGGATTACATGAGAAGACTCTTTATAGTATGTGTAATCATGAAGTTTGATATGTGAAAATTTTATTCAAGGAATAATTATCTTTTTTTTGTCTTTATAGTTATAAAGAACCATTTGGGTTTATATTATCCATGAATTTGCAGCAATTACCGATTAATACATTTTGGGATGAAAAATGAATGTTATTTGATAACCTTTGTGGGTAAAATATGTTATGGTTATTTTTGATGAATTTATCTCTTTTGGGAATGTTATAAAATTACGTAGTTTTAAAAAAAAGGACAACATGCATAACGTGTGACAACACGTCGCATCAGACGAAGCTGTGGGAATCAAACCCACAACCAAAGTGTGACTGGTATTTATCACCTACCACTAGAATTCATAAACTCCCTGGTTAGTATGACTAATTATTTTTAGTTAGATGATCTTATTAATCAGGAAGAATTTGATTTTGGGTTATTTATGGAAATTTTTAATCTATCATGGAGGATATGTGATTAGGTTAATTACTTTTTAGTATGAGACTTTATGAGTAACTGATATTATTTGGAGATAAATTTTAAGATTTACCTTAGAAGACTATGTGATTAAATCCTTCAGAGATTTGGGTTTCAATCTTAGTTTGGATTTCTTTGAAAAATTTTAAGGATAAATATTTATTTAATAGCCTTTCTTGAACTTTGGGTACTTTTTGTTGAATTTTGGATATTAAGAGTAGTATTTCCTTTTATAAAGGATGATCCTTTTGGTGATTATCTGATCTTATACTAAACATTTTGATTTTAGTTAATATCTAATGAAATGGGAAATATATATTTCATATTTTTTGGATTATGTGATTCTATCGAAGTTGATTGTAGCGCTCTTAATGTGAATATAATGTCATCGTGAATATTCATTGTTTGGAGACAATATGAGTTTGTGTTAGAAATATAGTAAAAGATGAATGTCTACATGACAAGTAAAAATATTTCGTTATGTTTTTCTTAAAGCTCAAAAATAAATTCCTCAACAAAAATTAACTTTAAACAAAAAACATGTCTGTTATCTTTCCCTACTGGGGAATCAAAGACTGTTTAACCCATCACATGTTTCTAATTTTCTGGTGGTTAACTTTCTCAAAAACATGTTTCCTAACACACTCCATCAGAACTTGACCCTTTTTTTCTCCTCCATATCCATGTTTTCATGGAATTTTAGTATGGGTTAACTCGGGTGACATTTGTGCTTCTCTTTCTTTCTTTTGAAGTGATAGTTTTACTGACACTTTTTCTGATGTGGGACTTTTAAGAAGTTTCTGAGCCCATTTTTTAATTGTGAGGACACAATTCCTAAAAGGGGGGAAGGATGTAACATCCCAGGTAAATAAAGAATAAGACAAATTTCATATTTATTAATATTTTTGAATTAAAAATTAATTTTACTTTAAAAGGGTTTATATGTTCGATAGTGTACCCGATACACAAAAACGGGTTTCTTTAAAATCTTATGTTTCACACTAATAATATATTATTATTATCTTAAATGGTAGTCAACTCCTACCCATTGTATTGGCAGGATGAACAAAACTAAATACAATATGATTATACATTTTTGTTAAATGTATTTACATTTATCCAATAAAAGTTAGAGGGTTAAAATGTGAATGAATCTAATTTTAAGCATAATTTACATTAAAAGGCTAATTTATCACCTTTTAATGATGAAACCTTTTTAAATATAGTCTTAGTCAATTTAATACATTATATATGACCAAATAAAATCCTTCTTTGGAATTGGGACATCAAAATTTACTTTGTCTAAATTTTTGGAATTTTTTCAATAAAGTTCATTTTTAATGAATAATGACAAATAATGTATTATAATTCAAAAGTGCCCTTTAGTATAATTTATTCATATGGTTAGATTATATTTTTAATTGGATTTAAAGTTAAATTAAAATATATTTTTTCCATTTAATCCAATCTGCGTCTTTGGAATTAATTTCACATTGAAATTGAACATAAACAAGTATCAATCTTTTGATAGTTATTGTTTTTTAAAAATATGCTATTTGTTTTGATAACGGGAAATAATTTTAAAGTTAATTAATGCCACTTATATGTTTTTAATTTGGAATAATAGAAATAATTTTTTAATTCGGAATATCAAATATATATTAGGTTTAATTATTGGTATTTTTTTGAAAAATTTCAATTTTCGATGAATAGTGAAACCACTTAGTGGTAGTTAAAAAACTGAATTTTTCATTTAACTGAAATTTTACCACTTCTATGAATTGAATTTAAAAAATCTAACATACATGTTTGTAATCAAGAAGTAAAATGTGGTTCATTAAGATGAAAATAATTTTTTGGTCAATAGTAACTGTTGACTTTTTTCCCCGTGGTTAATGGTAAATTGGTTAATTCAAGTTAAAAAGAATATTATAATAATTTTAAATTACCTTAAAAATTATCCTAAAATTATTGGATGAGTTATTAATGACCATGGGCATATATGGGTTGATTTTGGGCCCCCATTGAGCCATTTGGGTGTGATAATGACAATTTTTATAAATTAATTTAATGCAAAGACAAAAATTGACATTAACAAATATCTTTAAGTAATTAATTTTTATATGGTGTTATATATGTAATATTTTCAACTATAAATATTCATTAGAAAGTTAAATTTTTTTCTTAAATCATGGTATTTGTTCTATAATTTTGAGACAAAAAATATATTAAATTATTTATGACATAATAATGATGCAATATTTAGATCATTAATAAATATTTAAAATAAATAAGATTATAATGATTAGAATAATATCAAAACATGTCAAATTCTTATTGGATGATTTTATTTCTACCATTAGTCATCTTATATTAATCTTTAATGGTATTTGTACCATTAGAAACTAAATATAATTATATAATAAATTAATAGTTTCACACTTTCCTAAAGATCATCTCCCCTCACTTATAAAAGAAGACCACTTCTAACCAATTAATCACACCTCTAAAGCCATTTGTCTCATCCAAAATATGCCAAATTAATCTCCCTACATACCTCTCCACCCCCTAGAATCCATAACATATTCAAAAGGCACTTCAAGAAGTCGTTTTGGTTCATACCAAAGGAAGTTACCCAAATTAAAGGTAACATTTTCTCTTAAATTATTTTGGTTTATTTTACTTATCCAACCCCTAAACTCTTTTTATTACTTTATTTTATAACAACACCAGTATCCTAAATATACTAGAATGTTCTTATGAGAAGTATTTGATCTACACTTACACACACCCCCATCTAATGGGTGAAGAACATAATGTTTCTGTGGATAGAAAACTAACGCCTCACGAAACGATGATTGTTCAAATATCTCCAAACACCTATCATGGTGGCCATTAAGATGGAACTATATTTATATATGATATATATTATGTTTATGTTTTCTTAATGATTCTGTATTTCAATTTATATAACACATTTATGGTTTCCATAGTGGGTAAATACAATAATCTCATTTGAGGAAGCGCGAACTACCGCCCCCTCAAAGTGATGTGACTCGTTAATGCCTTATATGGGATGTATAAAGGATATATTTAATGATATTATATATGATATTATACTAGAATTATAATATACCTATTTATAATTATGTTTTAATTCCATTAAAATAAGAAATAGAAATGAAAGTAGCATTCATGCATACGTACGACTTACCGTCTCCATGGATTGTGCATTTCATTTCTTACCTCTAAATGTTATATACTATTATAAATACATGTATATACTGGATATATATTATATAAATTATAACTAAATAATGAATATAATTCTTTATATAATGAACCTTTGACCACATTAACAACATGTAATTAGAGGAAGACCATTTTTGACTCAAGTACCAAATATCAACAAAACGATCATTAATAACTAAAATGATTACATAATGTTTTTAACATGGTAATAAGTGATATAAAAGGAATAATAAACTTGAATAAGGGTCTCAAGAAAGTATAAATTATCTTTAGTTTAATATTCAGGAGATTAAAGAACGATTGAGTCAATTCGGACACGAGGTAAGGGATCCAGCCTCTCTCTTTCTTTTCAAGTACTCTCTTTTATGTCATTTATTTTATGCTCCATGTTCTTATGTTTGAGGGTGTTATTATATTTTAAAAATACTGTGATTTTTATTTTAATATGATGAGAGACCCTCTATTTCTCTCATCAATTCATTTTATGAATTTTTATGTGGCGTCGTTAGGCTGCCGAATTTTTGTAAGGGATTTTCTTATCTCACTTTTAATTCTGTGATTTTTAAATTGTTCTCCACTTATTAATTGAATGTGGTGTATTTTTTATTTCCATTTGATATATATTATCATGATTCTAATTATATTCATGGTATTCTATGATTCATTTGGTGGTTATTAACTTTTGTTCATATGACTCAGTTGATTACAACGTGGTAAAGGGTTTCGTCTCACCTTTTATTCCCGTGAGATTCATGCTATATTTTCCACTATTTCCTTTTTTGTGGTGTATGTAATTCCCATGATTGTACACTTTATGTAATATAATTAAATTTAGTAGTATTTATATCTTCATTGTATGATCCTTATTTCATGTGGTGTATGTTTTGTAAGTTACCAAATCAGTAAGGGAACAATTCACCCTCCACTTTATAAAATACTTGTCTTTGTTATGTCTTTTAGTTTACATATTATTATGTTGGGATATGTTCTTATATATCCTTATTGATGTAAAATTTATATCCAAGTGATGAGATTTTCTTTTTTTTCTCATCAACTCTTTTTCAGAATTTTAAAGTAACGTTGTTAGGCTGTCGAATTTTTACAGGGGAACCTCTTAACCCAATTTCAATTCTTTGGGTTCAACTTATACTTCTTGAACATGTCATCCTATGAATATGTGTGAATTAACTCTTATTGTTTTACACTTAATATACACTTATATTGGGTGTATTTATATTTCTCACACATAATTATGTGATTGATTTATCCTTAATTTAAGGATACCATCTTTATAAGGGATTTCATCTCAATTTACATTTCCATTGAGACTTCATTATTGTTATGCACCAATTCAATCTTATATGGTGTATATACTGAAATTTGACATATTATATCACGAATACCTTCATTCTCAAGATATTAGAAAGTTTAGATTAAATTTTATTCCTCAATTATTTGTATTCAAGTGTCTCTCTTTTTGATAAAAAATCTCCTTAACTAAAATATGGTTTTAATTGTTTTAAAGATTTATTCTTCTAAATGTTTCTCAATAATGTCCATGTTTTAAAAATGGGTTTTAGGATTTATTTATATGGACATTAATGTTTTCAAATGATAATTCATTTAAAATCTTCAATGTGTTCTGGGACACTTTGATTCAAAAATATCATTTTAAATGGGTTTGAAAATGATTTGATTAAACATTGTTTATATCAATATCTTGATTTGATATATTGGAATGTCGAAATTTTATCTTTCATTTCTACATGTGTTATGGTTATTGGGAATTATTTACGTATATAGGTGGTTTTGTGATAAACCTAGGTCAGGTGAGCTCGAGATATCTCTCCAATTCACTGGGTAACATGATGGAGGTAAACGTGATGTTTCTCCTAATAGATTTCGGGAATATACCGTGATGAGTATTCCAAGTTTAACTCCCTATGTAGCTGTGATAGCTACAATGTATGTTTGATATGGATTCCATAAGTAACCTTTATGATTTATGATTTGTGTGTGTTATTCAGATATATCATTATTTCATAAGGTATGTTATGATTGAAAAGTATGGTTTCATTGATTTGTATTTATTGATGGGATAATGTTTTCCTTCATTATTTTATAACCTTTACTGAGCTTTTTATACTCATCCCATGTTTTTTAAATGTTTTCCATTTGACTTAAAGATGAATAGGTTCAAGGATGGGATGGAGGAAAAGTCATGTTATCTAAAATATGGTAGTAGACATGTTTCTTTTTAAGAGTTTTTATTTTATGGAAAAAATGGATACTGAGTAGTAGTGTCTACTAGTAATATTCAAGTTTTAATGTAATAGTTATGGACTAATTCACCATATCTCTAAATATTAAAAGATCCTCAATGTGAATTATTCATTTAGTTCAAGATTATGCAATGTTTTAAGGATGGGTCCTTATATCTATGTAATGAGGTAGCCCCAAAATGTCATATGTGAAAAAATCCTAAAATGATCAACCTCTAAACGGGATGTATAACTAATGTATTAAATGGTAATACAATTATAAACTATAAATATGTGATATCATCCCCCCATTCCATAATTCCACATTCTAGATATGCTTTCTAAGAAATCCCATTCTCCCATATGAACAATGACCCCACATTTTGGTGATGTTAAGGTCACCCTTTGGGGATAACAGTTAACATGGGAATGATATGAAACTAGACAGTCCATTTCATTTATGATGTCGAACCATATCATCTCATGGAAAAAATTTCCACATGATGTGTCACCCTCCTATCTTAAAGTGGAACTCCCTACAATGGCATACACCTTTCATTTTGACCCCCACAGAGTATCCATAGTCCAAACCCCATCAAGAAATTGAAAAATGATCCCTTGAATCTCCAAAATTGGTACAAATTTGAAACAATAATATAGACCTATATTGAAAAGAAAAAAATTCCACTATAGATGTAACTAAGATCACACATCTCACAATAGACTCCTTGATGCTTTTCTCCTTGGGTGTAGAATGTATCAAAAATATATGGCATGAACCTCATTATTGTGAAGAAACCTCACCAAATGGTGTAGGATCACTCTACTCTCAATATGTAACTGATTTCTGAATACCTCATACATGACCATCAACTTATTATAAATGATAAGCACTACTCAATTTACATTCGGGACATGGAGTAGTGGATATCTCTCTTAATCAAATAGTCATATTCTATCCCTTTCTACTAACCATTGGAGGGATGGGTGAATAGAATCATTATACATGGCCTATATATTATTATCGTAGAAACATGACCACATGTCTATCAAACTAACTTATTATATATATTCATCTACCCATATATTATATAAGACATATGTAATAGAACCCACACTCTAGTAGGTAATTCTCTTATGATAAGCCTCAAAATAGTGCTTTCTACCATCTGAAACTAAATCACGGGTTGTAGAGGATGAACCTTCAATAATATATTACGCCATATTTCATCTGGTATAGTTTAGTAACAAGCTCATGATTATATCTCTCCATAATAGTAGTCAACTTAAGCACATTCACTAGTGATCATACTCCAGTCTTGAGAACTTCTTCAAAGAATATATCCCTCAGTGGGTCATAAATAAGATAGATAGGTGAAAAGGGTTATTTCTCTAAAAATTGATCTAAATATTCAACAATGATCTTATCACCCTACCCCAGAAGTATAATCTTAGTTTCCTACTCTACCCTAAAGGTCTCAATAATGAAGAATTCATCAAATCTATATTAGAAATCCTTCGAAACCATATAATAATGTGTATCAACATGGTTCAAAACATTCCAACACCACTTATCTACTGCCAAAATCATACATTTCTTTTGAATCAATCTCATCTTAATATTTGTATATAAATTCTCAAATATTGATAAAGTATACTGAAGCTTCAGCTCAGCAGACTGAGGACCACCATCCCTTGAAAACATGTATGGATAATGCCACTGGAAAACATTCCTTATCTCTATGATAGATCATATATTACCATTATTTTTATAACATTTTCATTTATTTAAACCCCGCCAATTTAAAAATTTTACCTCAATATAATTGTTTTTGGATTTTAGGGGTGTTTTGGGCATAAAATATAAAATTACACAATTCGGGAATTTTGTCTATTTAACATTACTTTTTAAATTTTGGGTATATATTTTTTATATTGATCGTAATTGAATAATTATTATTTTTATACATCCAATTTTTTTAGGATACAACATTTTCAATGGGATTTAGTACTAATTCGACCTTCTAGAGGTGAACATTAATCATTCATTATGGAAAATGTTTCTCACAAATACGATGGACCCCACCTCATTCAAAATGTAATAACTTAGGATAAAAGACCCCAAATGAAATTATCACACGTGGACATGAAGAAGGAATTTATTTTATGGTTTAATTATTTGTTTAATTGAATTTTTTTTCATTATGTCAGTCACTGGGAGATTCATACTAGAAGATTCTTAAATGTCTCTTCTGGAAGAAAGGGTTTTCTTTGGTATTTAAATAAATTAATTTGGATTAAATGTAAAAATAGTGTAATATTTTTAATGTAGAAATATTATTTAATTCTGAAAATATATTTAGAGGATGGAAAATGTATGTTCTTCCAAAAAGGCAGAGAAAATATTGATCACATTAGATGGGGAGAAGAAAGACAATATATTTCCATAACCTATCATGATTATATTTCCATATCCTTATCATTACATGGGTGGTTTTATTGAGAGAGAAATTAAACTTTTGAAATAGAGATGTTGATGAAGATGAATTGTACTATTGCTGGAATGAGGGATATGGGGGTTTCTTGTGGGAAGTGAGGTCATGCACCAAGTGGTTGTGGACGAAGACAATCGGGGAACACTCCCTTCTAAGATGTGATCTTCTTGTGAAATGTGTTTATAAATTTCTATAAAAATTAAATGTTTAAATGAATGAATTCATTTTTTTCAAGAATATTTTTTCATCAAACTTGTTATATATGGATGTTCAATAAATTACATAATATAATGTACTTTACTATTTAAATTTCTCTAGCACGATCTTGTTGTTAAGCATACTGATTTCTATTAGGATAGATTTATTATAGGTCTTAAAGTAATTGAATCACTTATATTTAATGGAAAAAATCATATTGAGGTATTAATACGTTATATATGAAAATATTTGTGTTCACTTATGGGTCCTTTGGTTGTAATTGAGAAATTATTTTGGTAAATATTTTAAAACAATGAAGCGGGGAGTTTCCGAGAGGTTTAAGCTTGTCTATAAATAATATTTGGATTCTGATTTCAAACACCTTTTATTTTTTGTAAACATTCAGTCATGATATTTAATTTTCTTTTCACATTGGTTTTTATTGATATTCTTTATTATAAATTTTAATCATATCACAAAATATATTCTTATTGAAAAAACAAACTGAACAAAAGTGATTGTTTTGCAACTCAAATCACAACCCTGTTGAAAGAAAATATAGGGATAACAATATTTCATTTTTCTAGGGGTTAATTTTATTGATTTTGATATTCAGGAAATAATATCACATCAACTAAAACAATTTATAGGGAGATTTCAAGAGTTGATTTTTTAAATTTTGTTTAATGTACCAAAAATTTGACCCAAGATTGTTACCATTGGATTCTGAAATTGATATGACATTTCAATATAGGGTTAGAACTACTATAAATCACCCATTTTTAGTTGAGAATCATCAACTAACAAACCTACAAGAAACTTGGTTGATCAAAAAATTCCAATGGTTAACAACCGAACCATGAAGTTATTAGATTAATCCTATGATGAAAATAAATATATTCCTGTGGAATATCTCGATTCACCTACTAGGTTTGAAATTAAATTTGGTTTCATATAATGAAATAAAAACATTTATTGGTTTATTTGTGAATATATAGATTAAATCATTCATCAATTTAATTTTTTATCTATCAATATGAAACCTCATGGAGTTGAGGAAAATATAATGAAATGTATGTTATTTCCTTTTTTCATTAGGATGAGTCTGAAAATAATGGTTTTTCTATTGACATTCAAATTTTATTAGAGATTAGAATTAATTGAAGTAACATTTCCTTTAATTTTATTCCTTCCCTCTATAACTTGCATAATTCAAAAGGAGATTTCTTGAATTATGAAAACACAAGTTGAAGCATTTACTGAGTATTAGGAATGATTCAAAATATTAGGTTTTAGTTCCCCCACAATAAAATTAGTTACCAAATATGGATTCAATATTTTTATGAAGAATTGTGAATTAATGATAGAAGCATGATAGATGCTACAATACGAGGTGATTTAGTTAAAAAATCACTAGCTATTCCTAGGTTTTTAATTGAATACATGACCCAAAATACTCTATAATTTTGAAGAAGTGACCTTATTCATGTGAAATATATCCCAAAATGTCTCATTTATTGTCCTTAAAATCATAATATTTTGAGTCAACATTTTGATTTGTCCACCATTTTGAGGTTGACAATGTTTTCCAATGAACAACCAATACATCCCAATCATAAAGAATCATTTTAATTGATTGTTCATTATATATATTTTTTTTCTATTGAAAATTTTTTGTGACCAATGACAAAAAATTAATTAACCTTTGGAAAACTACGTTTTTTTATAGGAATACCATTTTATTTAAACAAACAATGGCCATTTCAATCCATCCTAAATTTAATTTAGGGATAGAAAAATAACTCTAATAAATGATTTTGGTAGCCTGATTAACCATGAATATACTTCAAAGAAAAATCATGTATTTATCAACCAAGATATTTCAATTTAAAAGATAATTCTCATTTACAATAAAATTTCATCATACCCCTCCCACTAAAATTTCCCAGAGATACAATGAAGAATAAATGAGGAAACACCAAGAGGCAATGATACTAACACAATATCCTCAACAGAACATACTAAATACCATGATATCTCAAACAGGTAAAATTTCCTCTGATCCTAGATTCATAAAAATTGAAATGAGTGGATGTTTACCCTCACAATTCCAATTTAGTTATAGAGATAATGGGATGTAAAATATGAGTGAAACTGAACATTGGGGTTTCACATGATCGAATAACACTCAAACCGTCAAACTCAAACCTGATGTTAAAAATATTAATTAGGATCTCACCATTGATGGGAATAATGCAAAATTATGAATTTTATTTGAATGGTAACAAAATTAAAAAATAATTATTTTTATAAAAGAACGAAAATGATTTTATGAGGACATATACTCCTTTTTTTTCTCAAATTCTTCCTCTAAATATCATAGAAATATTTAAACCACCACCAATGTATCCTAGGAGTGAACCAACAATAAAGACGAGTGTCTAAAAATATTTTTGTAAAGAGGTTTTATATAATTTTAAGGAAATTCATGTCAACATACCTTTTTTCAATGTTATAGATCAAATTCTAATATTTTCTATGTTTATGAAAGATGTGTGATTCAATAAGAAGAAATTTAAAGGAGGTGAAAAATTCAATATAGGAATGAATGTTTCATCCATGATTAATCATGATTTTACTATAAAATTTAAATATCTAAGAACCATTACCACTAACTACACCATTTGAGAATGTGAATTCAATGATTTCATGAATGATTTAGTTTCTGTTATCAACGTTATTCCGTATTATATTTAATTGTCTCTTCAGGATGGAGAATTAAAAACCTGTCGAATTATCATTCAACGTGGAAATAAAAGTACAATGATGACTTCTAGAGTTATACATTATGTTCTAATTTCAATAAAATACATGATTTTTCATATAAATTTATATGTTTTAGATATGGTAGATGAATTGTTCGTTACCCATGCACCTCTCATTCTAGGGAGACCATATCAAAAAATTATAAGAGAAATCACAAATCCTCACAAATTACCAATTAACTAGATTTTCTAAGAGAAGTCGGTCATTAAAATATTTTCTAGTCCATGAAACACCCATTTTAGGTTCATTCATTCCTCACAAGAAAACCTGATTGATTGGTTTTCCACTAACAAATTTCCTATTTCTATAATGAGAATCTAACTCATGTTTTAGAATATGTAAATATTTTTTTTGCATATTATGAACAAAAAGAGAGTGAACATGAATCATTTAATGTGTCTTGGAATGTTATGGATACTTTACAAGAGTATTTTGATGTTAGAACTGATGAAGATAAATTTTAAGAATCTCATTAACTTGCTAGTGATCTCACATGACTGAATTCAAGTTACAAAAATGAATGAAATCCTGGGAACATTGAAACTAAAAAAACTAATTAATTTCCATTAAAATATTAAGCCTCACAAAATAATAACACATGTGAGTGGTTTCCTTTTATAAATTAAAACAGACGACATAAGTTAGAGTTGAAACCACTTCCTAAGATACTCAAATATTATTTCTTAGTTGTGAATGAAAAATTAAATATAATTATATCAATAGATATATCAAGGGACCAAGATATCCAAATATTAGGAGTCCTCAAAATTCAAAGGAATTTCATAGTATGGACTCTATCTCATTTAACTAAAATTAGTCCATTAGTGTTAATTCAAGGAATTTTGATTGCGGAAAATTCTCAAAAAGTGATACAATTTCAACAGAGGTTGAACCAAACACTTTTAGTGGTTTTCAAGAAGGGATTCAAAACATGCGGAAGTCATGTGGGTGATGGTCACTTGGGCAGAGGTAACTTCACAGTTTGCACATGGTTTGGGAAAAGTATGCGATGATGCCTTGTTTGAAGGATGGCCAAGGCAGAAGCTAACGCACAGTTAACACACAGTTTGTCAAATCGTGCGGACTAACCATGCGGTCACTTAAAGTTAGATCCTAAAATTGTGGATCTAACTCGTTTTTCCTTTAATTGCCTTTTTTAAATCTCCTAAGCAGACCTAACTTAGGATTAATTTCCCTAGAATGTTGGAGGACTTCTCCCAGGAATTCCGGAGGCGATTCGAAGGGTTCTCTTAGAGAATCGAAGCCGGATTCTTAAGGTATGTGATTGTTTTTGATCAGTTTCTTAGATATACTTACATCTAATTCTCCTTTTCTCTCATTTTCATAGATCTATGCAAGTTGTGGGTATATCTAAGGGTGTGGATACCAAATATGACCAAATTTGGTCTTGGTTGTGTTAGGAGAAGATATCTAAGGAGGATTCTTGGAGTTTTGACACAGTTTTGTTTGCGTTCTTCGTCCGTTGGTTGGTTTCACCCAAATTGTTGAGGTAGGTGGGTTCAATCTCGAATCCTCTTGTTATAATTGGTTGGATTAGTTTAAATTTGGTTATTTTATTGGAATTGTTTGTGAAAATAATGGAATAAATCTTCTTTAGTGATGATTTAAGGTTTTAATAAAATTTTGAAATCTTTGTGAATTGTTGTGGAAAGTGATCTAGTTATTTGAATTTAAAATGTGGGTTTTGAATTATGAAATTGCTGAATTTTTAAATGGTTTGATGAGAAATGGGATTTAAATAAAAATGGGAATTTTATTGAAATGGTTTGTGATTGAAATGATTTTGATGGATTTGGGATTTCAATAATGAAGCAGTATTATTGAAATGGTTGAATGGTTTTGAAAACACTTGGTTTTGGGCATGGAATTGGATGGGTTGTTGTGTGTGATCATATGAATTTGGATGGATAAGGTAGAGAAGTACCTATATCAAAATTTTGGGATGGATAAGGTCATGAAGTACCCCCATCATGGTAGTTCACTAAGTGATGACTTAGTTGAAGGATAACTCACCACTCGTGAGTATAGGGAGGTTTGGGTTTCATGCTTGGTTAATTTCATGAGGTTGTGAAATAGTTCGTTATGCCAAAATGGGATGTTTGCGAAATGGCTTGGAAATTTTTTGGTTATTTTTATGGAAAAATAACGTGTTGGAAAAGTCTGTTTTAATTGCACTTTGATACTTTGGAGCATAAATGGTTTTGGAAAAGTAGTTTATATTTAGTTATAAACTGCTTTGGTGGAAATGCATTATATAAACTGTTTTATTATATAAATGTGGCTAACTCTTCTATCCTAGTGGCGTGATTAGGGAAGTCATTGGGGAAATCCTACTGAGTTTTATACACACCCCTGCTTTGGCACTTTGGTTCTTTTGTAGATGTCATTTTCCGAGACACAGGTAAAGGTAAATCATCTGATTACTAGGGGCGTGTGGAGATATTTGGGAGATGCTATGGAGATTGGATCATGTGAACTACTGAGTCATGGTGTCTTATTGGAGTCGGGTATTGTTCTCTTTCTGCTGTGTACATTGATATTTGGTTTGTCTTCCACTGTTGTGAGCATTGAGGTGGCTTATTACAAATGAAGTTTTTTGTTGATCTACTATTGTTCATGCATCATATAGTGAATGGTTAGTGGATGAGTTATTTACATAAAGGGTATATCATACCCCAAATGTAATTTAAAGCTTTCAGCATTTATTGCCAGCCTTTGGCGTCTTGGGGATGTCTCTTAAGTCCCAGTAATGACTCGTTGAGCTCTCAAGACAATGAGAATTGGCGGGTCATTACAAATGGTATCAGCTTGTTCGGTCTTAGCCAAACAAGTAGTCATCGATGTTCTTGGTCTTGGAGTTGAAATTGCTTCCTATCTAATCCTTGGGTTAGAATCTTAGAAAGGAGTAGGATTGTTCGAACTTGAAAGGTACAACATAAAAGGACATAGCTAACCCCTTTATTTTGAACTTCAAGTTACCAGGGAGTTGGGTACATAAGTGTTTGTAAACACTTCTAGAATGTTGAGAATCTCATTGTCAAGGGTTTAGCCAATGAGATGAGCATGGAATGCATTGTAGTGGACTGACTTCCCACTAGGATTTCATATCTCATTGTGAGGAATGAGTTTGAATTTGGGGAAAAGTGCCAAGTTTTGACAAATGCCAAAATTGTTTTCAACTGAAAGACTTAGAAAACATGGTATTTAGTATATTTTAAAAATGGAATGACTTTCAAAAAGTATGTTGAATGTTTTCAAAAATGGTTAAACATGGAAAACGGTTGTATGAGAACAATTTTGTGATAGTTGATGTGATAGAATTTGAAATGCTAAGCCAACAGTTGCTAGAGAGTGAGATTGACGAAGTTGTAGTTACTTTAGAAAATCGCACCCGGTAGGCATTGTTGAAACAAACTCGAAGAAGCTGCAGAGAATGTGGTTACACAAGAACCACGTGTGAACTAAGAGTTGTTCAGAGTATTGTCCAAGCCTTTCAAGCTGTGGATATGGGGAACCAGAGGAATAATCCATGACATGTGGATCATACCACCGAGTTCATGTAGTAGAATCCACCGAACTATAGGGGTGATGCTGAACCCGAGAAAGCAGAGGTGCGGCTAAGCAGGATGAATCATATATTCGAATTCAGCGGCACACCAGTAGAGGTGAATGTAAAGCTAGCGACGTATATGCTCAAGGATATTTCACTTTAGTGGTGGGATTTAGTGGTGCATGCTAAATTGGATGAAGGCCTTACATGGGAGGATTTTGAAGAATTGTTTAACAAAATGATTAGAAGATGAATTCTAAATACAGAATTTCAATCTTTCCTAAATTTTTTCACTCATTGAGTTGTGGATGGCACTTTGGGCCACATAGAAAATGAATCAATGTAAATGATTCTAGTATGTATTGTCCCAACATTTTCAAATTTTCTATTGATTTTTTTTAAAATTTAAAAAAATTCAATTTTAAGGAAGCAATGCTATTAAAGATGAAATTCCACAAAAATAATTTTTTTGATGTCTTTTAAGTATAGTGTATAAAATTCATGAGGATGTTTACAAATACTCTTGGATATATTTACATATTACTTGCTATGGATCGTGTCTCCATGTGGGAAGAAGATATTCCCATGAGAAATGATGATGCCAAAACATTGTCAATGTTTGTGAAAGGAAATTTGTTTCCAAAATTTCGATTTCTGATGCTTTCAATTACCAATCAAGGATCCCACTTTTGTAAAAGGACATTGGAATATCTTTTTTAAGAACATGGATTTTATAATAGGTTATATAATCCATATGTTCCTCAAAAAATTGAATGAATGAGTTGTAAAAATGAGAAATCAAAAAAATTATGGAAAAACCGTGATCCAAAATAGAACGTATTGGTGTTTGGGACTAGATGATAAAATATGAGCCTATAGGAATTCATATAGAACCCGAATTATAATTTCACCATTTAAATTAGTCTATATAAATACTTGTCACATGTTGGTTCAGTTATAAAAAAATACAAATGGGGATGAAAATACTCATAACACGAATATGTTTTATCCAGGAAAAGAAAGAAACTCTAGTTTTCAGGATCCTAAAGAGGTAAAAAAATATTTTATATGAAAGCTCATGGTTTTAAAAGTAAAAAAGAAAATATTTTCATAATGGGTATATTCTCAAATTACCATCATGGAAGGAGAAAAAGTGTTACTATTTTATTTCATGTTGAAGATGTTTCCACGTAAATTTTATTCCAAATGGTCTGGACATTTCATTAGTAGTCATTTTATTCCTTTTGGTTGAATCCAAATAAAGGAACTAAAAAAATGTACACCACTCATGATAAATTGGGATATGATTAATCTATTTAGAAATAACTTTTCAAATCCACCAGGAGAGGATATCCATATTCATGAAGTTGAATACAATTTAAGCCCTATTGTTTATTTCTTTCTCACTTATATTTAGTTATGTCTTTAAATTATTGAATTTCATTCTCAATTTTTTCATAATGTATACATTGCACAAAATAAGTGTTGTGTGACAACCATATTGGGTCTATTAGGATTTTACGTTCATTCTTTAAATTTTTTTCTTTTTGTTTCTTTTTTTAAATTTTTGGCTTGTCCCTTTTCTTTTTATAATTTTAATTTTATTTATGTTTTTTAAACTGGTGAGATTAAATTATAATCATTTTCATTTTTAGAACCCTTGTTAATGGTTGAACCAATTCATCTCTTGAAATTTAACACAAATGAATTATGATAATGGCATTGATTTATGTTCAATATTTTTAAAACTTCATGAAAAGAACCTTATTTTTTAATCTCATTCAACATCTCACTATATTTATTTTTAAAATCATAGACCTTTGATGATTTTGAAACACATTTTACATATTCATTACATTAACCTCATTTCTTGATAGAACTAACCCATGCTTTTTGAACCATAACTTGATTTATTTATATCAATAGTTAACGGATGGGTTACTTGTGATTAAAATTATTTAGTCATTTCATTGGATTTTGAAGCCCAATTTTTAGGTGAATTATCTTTAATTTTCTCTTACCTATAAATTTGATCTTTCCCGATCCCTTTGTATAATTTTACAACATGATACGTTATCCACATTAGAATCTTGTTTTCCATTTCCAACCAACATTGGAAGTATAAATGCATGATCCAGTTGGACTTTTGTGTATGGAGAAATGGCTTGTGGTGAGATAAATCATTTGTTGCTACACTGGGTAGATAATTATGCTTTCTAGAGATTTTTTTATAAAAATAGTGATTTTTTCTGAATGTTGTTACCTTATGTATATTTGAAGGAGAAAATAATTATGTCTATCTTGATCTCTTAAAAGAACAATGTTGTGCCAAACCAGTGATTTCAAAAAATAGAAGCAAAATTTCACTTCTTATTGCTGAAAAATTGATGGAACGGGATGGCAAAGAGATTCACAATGATTCTTAGAGCTAATTTTCATTTAAAGATATTGAGGAGGATACCATACATGATTGAAAATTTATATCATTTATTTGTTTTCAAAAATAGAGAAACCCTCCTTATTCACCCATATATGTTTTCAACTTTGATACCCACCAACAATAATCAATATAACAACTTTGAAAATAGATCCTGATAATCACATTTTTGCCCCACATCAGGTGCATTTGTTTAAATTTATCAAGAATATTTGGTTTCTTTCATGAGTTTGGATATGAAAAACCTTATTTAAAAACCTTATTTTCTTATTGAGAGAGAATTTGTGTGAGGTATGTTTTTTTGCATGAGAGGTGAAAATAAGTTGAAATGGATTGAATGAGTTTAATTGAGACTTTGAAATATTTTATCTAGTGAGGAATGATATATTCTGATCTGTGTTGAAAAATTCATGAACCCCACATGTATGTGTTTTTAATTTTACTTGATTTGATTTTGATTCTCACTTTTCTAGGATTCCTAGATGTAAGTGTAGTATATTTGATAGTTCTCATATTTTATGTAATTTACATTTCTATTTTTAGGAATTAAACCACAAAAATTGAACAATTTTAGTTGAAAAGCATCGTTTTTACCATTTATGGATGTTTTCATATTTTAATGAAAACTACACAATTATGGAATTTCAACTACTTTAAATAAATTTTGTAATTGAGAATTTTTTTTCATATTGATCCTAATCAATAAATTATTTTTATAAACATATTATATTCATGGACATATCTTTTTCAACTCGACTAATTGATTATTCGTACTTGTAGAGGCCTAAATAAATCATTCATTTTAGAAAAAATTTCATATTTACCGGATGGGACCCACCTTATTCAATGGAACATAACTCAGGATAAAAGACATGAAATGAGATTAATGCACCTACAAATGAAATAAGAATCACTCTATCATGTTATTGATGAGTTACATTGAAATATTCTCTCAGTAATTTAGTCTTTGGGTGAGTTAAACTAGAGGAATATATAAGATATATTCTATTCCAATGATTTAGATTTATTAATTAAATAATATCATTTAATCCACGTGTCAAAAAAATATAAATTTTTTCGATTCGATAGAAAATTTAATTCCTAACAAAATTATATAAGAAGGCTGAGGGAGATTCAGATGAGAAAGTGGAGAAAATTGAGACAACTTAGGATGGATAGAAACTAGATATCATATTTCCAGCAACGCATTCTCATCATATTTCTATAACCTCATCGTTCTAAGGGTGGTTGTATTGGGGGAGAAGAGTTAAGGTTGAGATAAAGTCATTAATGAATATTCTATTCCTTAATTTTGGAATGAAGAATATGGGGGCTTTTCAAGTGATGAAAGTCTATGAACCAATGGAATACGGATGGCGATAACCAATGAACACCCTATTCTAAGTAGCAATCTTTATATAAAATATAATTTTTAATTTATCTTGATCTTATACTTTTAATGAAGGTGTTTTTTTGGTTTCTTGAATATATTTTCATCATTTTTTTTGTATTTTTTAATCTATGATGTAAAATAATTTACCTCACTATTCAAATTTATTCCATGAGGTCTTGATATTAGGCATTGTGATTTCAAGTAGGGTTTATTGTGTGGTGGTCTTCATGAAATTGAATAATTTAAATAGAAGGTAAAGAAATAATATAGAGTTCTTGATATGTTATCTATGCAAATTTGGTTGTTCACATGTGGGTCCTTTGGCAGCCCTTGAGAAATTCAATTGGGAAATATTTTTAAACCTGTAAGAGGGGAGTGATCAAGTTTTTAAGCTTGTCCATAACTACTATTTTGATTCTTATTTCAAAATAACATTATTTTATTTCAATTTTATTTTGGGATCACTAATTGTATTTCACATAGGTTTATATTTATATTATCTTATAAAACTTTTAATAATATTCCCAAATGTTTTCTTCTTACAAAAAACAAACCAAACAAAAGTGATGGTTTTGCAACAAAAATCGCAACCATATTAAGATAAAAACATGGAATTCTATATTTAATTTCTCTGAGGGATAAATTCCCTGATTTAGGTTTTCATTAAAAAACTCTCACATTGCTCTTTGGTAGACAAGGCACCTGGTGGGGCTCCCTAAAAAGACTACATAAAGAAAAAGAAACCCCCTCATAATTGGGAATCAACACCTCTATCAGATACAACTGATGGTTCCAAAAATCCAACTATGTAAGGTTTTATTGGTGGGTCATGTATCACCTCCTCTAAAGAATGTTTTTTTACACTCTCCTCCCACATGAATGGAGGTTTTCATTGGGGAATATCTCTAAAAATTCCAATCACACGCCATAGAAAATAATTTTGTAAAAACATGACCACATATGAAATCATAGGATAGGTCAAAGCCTTACTAAAAAAAGTCAAAGAACAATTACTACTCTAAAATACAGGGCTAATTAATCAAAATAAATATATAAAGTACCAGTGACTATGCCTACTACCCACTCTAAATTTGGTAAATTACCATGTTCTATGGTAAAATTTTAGTTCTATTTAAATTCATATTTATATTCCAATTATCATTAAATTGTGAAATCGAATAGATCACCACTTTCAAAATATTTGTTCCCATACACCTTATAAATCAAGATATGACTTACATTAAATTCTATCTATAACATTTTATGATATGTACACACAATTTTCTCTGAATAATAATTATAATATTAACTTATTAGGGTGTATGTTTTAGCCATTTATAATTTTTTTCAGGATATGAAAATTACTCTAAGTACCAATTATGATTCTCAATATCTGAAAATATTTTTTAGTTGAATAAAAATTATATAATAAAGGTAGCACATCAGGAATGATTTTTTAGTTAAATAAAAATTATATAATATAATTAGCACATAATAAATTTCATGTAGTCATGAAATTTTTCATATATGTCATGGGATATGCATGGAATGTTAATTCTATAAGGTGAAAAAATTATGCATGAGATAGAATACAATCTTCTCATTAGGAAGTGATAAAATTCATAATCATCACAAACATAAAACATCAAGTGAGTCACCCAATAATGTAATAAAATCAATTTTAAGAAGAATAATCAAGAATAAGAATTCCCATTCTAGAAAATTTATCTTTTTCTCTATATGTGGAATATCTACTCCCATGAAAAACTCATGAAGAAATCAAAATTCATTATTAATATCTTTTATACTGTACCAAAATAGTAAGGTATGAAAATAGAATTCTCTAATACCACTTTGTAATGTACCAACATAGGAACCACTAAATGGTGCTTTGAGCTAGTGGATCACAGGGCCTCAAGTGCGTCTCTCCTTATCCCTAAGGTTTTCAACTAGAAGCATGGGTCTAAGGTGGTACAGTGGGGAGAATCCACTTACATGATCAGTGTAACATAGAGATATCTGGAGTAAATGATTCTATAGAAGAATAAAATAAATTAATCTAGAAGATAACATGTAGGAGACTATAATATTAATAAATCTAAAAGAATTATGTTGTACAATATGATGATTATGTCATATCTCTATAAAAAATGGAATTATATACATAGAAAACATAATCTCATAAAATAAAATTCTCAAAAGTAAAAAAATACCAAAAAAAAACATTATCCAGATAGAATAACGAGCCTATTTAGGTCCTATGCACCCCTTCTTTTAAGAATATCATTCAATTGTCATAAAGTGAGAACTTTCATCGACCCCTACTGCAACAACATGATATTTTATGATAAGTATTATTTTTAATTTAATTGATGCCATGTGATTTATGCTACAATAATATTATCTTGTGCTATACGCAACACCGTATTAGCATGCAGAATATGCAACACTATTCATAGATTGTGTTACACACAATTTCAAGTTCGTTTGATAATATTCATTCTACGCAACATTGATTATATATATATATAATGTATAAATGAAATATGTTTGGATTTTGTTATAGGAAACAACAAAGGAGTCGTGCACTACATGCAACCCTGACTTGGCTTGCATTACACGCAATTGCGACCTTCCTCGATAGCGTGTGTTGTACGCAATACAGGGTTTTACTAAACAATGATATATTATTATAATATTATTATTAACTAGACGTTATGAATATAATTAACTAAATTTTGAATTTTATAACATTATTATTCATCTTACACATTTTCTAGAAGATGGTATAAGAACAAAATAATTTTTTCGGGTAAAATAAGTATTTTACAAAAAATACAGTTTTGTCGCCTTTTGATGGTGCACCCACTTTAAATCTAATTTTTGACATGTTCATAAGTTCAATTTTACAAAATAATATTATTCTCTAGAATTAGGATATAAACTTTTACCTTGGATAAATTTTTCATATTATTCTGATAACTTTCATATTTTAATGAATAGTAAAAACATGCTATATTTTAATTAAAAACAACTTTTTTTCATCGTAATAACTTATGTGGTTAAATTATAATATTTAATGCTTTTAAAGTATAAATAGAATATATTTTTACCATTTATTATAATGCATGTCATTATCATTTATTTTACCTTAAATTTGTAGGTTAAATCAATTCAATCTTTTGCAAAGTTTTAAAGAAAAACTTGTTTTCTTTCGACAATGAGATTAATTTTAATTTAATTTCTGAAAATTTTGTGTATTGAATTTGGAAAAATGGATTCTCTATTTGGAATCAGTGGGTCCAAATTATGTTAATAAGCTAATTTTTATTTTTGGGCATTATGAATAGTAACTACGGTAAATTTTATTAACCATAGTTAAAGGTAAATCAGGTAATTAAGGGTAAAAATAAGATTATAAAATTACTCTAACACTTGGAAAAATTCAATTGGATGACTAAAAGTCGACCCATATCACCTAAGGGTCGGATTAGATTTATTTAATGGACTTTTTTTCATGATGATAATTTAATTATTATTAAAACCAAAGAAAGTGAAAACATGTCACATTCTTAAATCTTATAAGTATATTAATTTTAGTTTAGTGATAAAATTAATGAAACTTAAAACATGAATATTATCCAAAAATATAATAAAATTATCTACATCATATTAATTTATTTATAATTTTTAGGGATTAAATAATTATCATTAATTGTGACACAATAGTGATGCAGAAATTGTTTATCTAGTGAAAAATCAAGAATATAGTTTTTAATTAACTAATAGGGACCATAAAAGGCACAAAAACCTGACCAAAACTTATTGGTAATGTAAATTTAAACCATCATCATCCAATGGTCTAATATTTGACCATTTGGAGCCTTAGAAAAGCGATTTTGACACTTATATTATTTTATTTTAAAGATGCCAAAGTTGTCACCTTCAAAATTTAATAAATATTACAATTTAAAGGTTGTGATTTTAAGATGATAAATTCGAGTAAATGTATTATTGTGAAAGGTAATAGATTTATCTTTATCATAGGATTTTAGTTTTAATTTTTATGCAACAAATAAGTATATTAAATAATTATACAAAAATGTTGTAGTAATTATTTTATTAAGAGATAAACCAAATAAATGGTTTTAAAAATAATAAAATAAATATTATATGAACTATTTAATGTGCTCCACAAATTTTATAGATACATATGACCTTTTATTAATCTATTGAATAATTTATTTCTAACATATCTTCTTTTTAGATTTTATTTAAATTCAAATAAATGAATAGTGACAAAATTGACAAAATTGACTCTATTGTTATTTTATAAAAATAACATATCATTAAATTGTTTAGAAATCACAAAAATATTTAAAAATTATAAATTGAAATTTATATAGTCTAAAATTTCATTAATTTCCAATTATGGAAAATTAACAACACATAAGGGATTATTTATAACCATTTAAAATTTAGAATTTTATTACCACAAATAAACTTAAATAGATTAAATAAGGATAAATCAAAAAGATAAGGTATAAAATAAGATATATAAATGTTTAAATTTTATTTGGTGATGCGATTACAACCCTATATAATCTAATTATCTAATATGATTCATTTTTGGAGGTTTTTAAGTGGGTTTAGATTTATTATAAATTAATATTTTTAAGATTTCCAAAGGCGCCCCTCTCATCCCTTATAAAAGGGCACCTCCTCCCTCTCTTCCTCACACCACTTTGATCCTTCATGATCATCCAAACCCTGCCAAATTATCTTCTCCAATTCCATAGAAACATCCTAGAGGTTTTGGTCTACTTCAAATACCAATCTTAGTTCCCTAAGAGGAGGTTTCAAAGAGGTGTATCGAAGAAGTAATTTCTTCTACTGATTCCTTCATGCTTTTCTCTTCTTCAACTTCTTCTTCTTTAGTTGTTTCATTATAAAGTAATAACATCAGTATCACTAATATATTGATATGTTATTATAAATATAAAACAACCCCATTTCACCTTCTATCCATGCTATGTAAAACAAAATCACCGCGCGTACGTACGTACGAAATACCGTCTCCACGCCGTGGGGTAATCTGTTTTTCCACCAACACCTTAAATTGATGGTTATAATAGTGTAAATAATAACTATACATAGTTATTATAACATCATACCTATTATGATATATTATATCATCCAATCCAATTCAATTCAATAATTATGGAAACGATATCATTGCTCGTGTGTACATACGGACTACCGTCTCCACGACGCGATGAGATTCATTCTCCATGTTAACCATTTAAGAATGATTATCAAGTATATATAAGAAAAAATAATGAACTATATGACATTATAAAGATACTGTATTTATGTATATATATATATATGTATTTATGTCATCTACTTAATTCCATTCAACTCAATAAGGAAATGAAAACAGCGTTCATGCGTACGTACTACCTACCGTCTCCATGAACAATGCATTTATTTCCATTTGTCAATCTATTATATATATGTATATTCCGAATATATATTATATATAAATCATGTTTTATATTCTGGAATTATGTAATCATGATCTATGTAATCACATGAATTATTCCAAGTCATAACACGGACGACAAATGAAATGATTTTACCCAAAACACTCATTTACATGGAATTTACAAAAGAACGGGTAAAATAAAGTCATAAGTGAACCATATATGATATCATAACAATGAATATGATTCTGTAATAACTCAATGACATTATTTAAATCATTATACATGAGTTTCAGATACTTATGAAGCATATCAGACATAAGGTAAGGGATAATTAATTCAATCTCATTCTTATCCGAGATTGTTTACTCGTAAGTATTTGTTGGGGGTTATGTTTATTATCCATGTCCATATGCTCTCAAAATGTTTTCATAAAGTTTTTACTTTCCTTCCACGTATGTTTAAAACATTTTTACCCTTTTCATACTTATACCACATCGTATGGAAGGAATCTTTCTTTTGTTTACCATACGATGTTCTTTTTGACTTTTTCGATAAAATTACGAGGAGATTTTTATTTTTAACTTATACAGCGTGAATGGATTTTTACAGTTTCATAAAGCCTTATTTTCATGAATCTTCCTCCAAAATATTTCATGAATATTTTCAACAAAATCCTTTTATTTTAAAATTGCATTACATTTTGTGAAAAGGAAATGATTTTGAAGATGAAAGGATATTTTCCTCAAGAATTTATTTCAAGTGTTTTATCAAAACCATTTTCTATCTAAGATAACATTATTTCATATGTGTATGTTTCATGTATAATGTCTCTATGATTTACATGGTTTAACTTTTCTTATTATGCAATTATATCCATTTCTTTTATATGGATTATGTGATGATGGAATTATGTTTATGAAACCCATTTTATTTGTTGGGTTATTATGAATGATGTATGTTAATTTTGTGGCACAAGTAAGAATGATTTCATTATGAGATTGGTGGGACCTATATCTACCTCCAATTCATTGGGTAAAGATTTATATCTCATGAGATAGACATGGCTGGAACGGTAAGTTAATCCGGTTCAGTGTTACAAGACTGAAACGAAGAGTGAACTCGATTCAGAAAGGGACTTTGTCCACTAAGATGGTAATGGAAACAATGTATTGGCTACAATGGAAATCATAACAAGTGCTGAATGGTTTCCATAATTACATGTTTTATTCCCATACTATTTTATTGTGATTTATATTCCTTTATGATATATGCCTTACGTACTTCCATGATTTATGTCTTTGCTCAAGGTTTTAATGTTTAGATTTCATGTTCGTGTTTTTGATTTCAAATGTTTATGGATTTTTTTATGTTCTCTATGTTTGCCCTTACTGAGCATTTGAGCTCACCCTTTTTATGTTTTATTTTCCCTTGGAAATAAAGAAAGGTTTTAGGTAGGGAAACAAAAGGGGAAGATCATTATGGGAGATGTTGAAGATCTTTCAACATGATTAGTTGTTTATATTCTGAGTTTCCAAAGACACTAAACTATTACGGTCCTTGTGTGTATTTTTTTGTTATGTATTAAGTATTCCGCAAAAGTAATGTAATGTCCATGTACGTAAAGCTTTGGGTCTCTACATCTACATGCATCCATGATGTCTATCTGGGTTTCCAAAATAATCCAAAATAGGGGGTGATATGACACTCAGTAGACCACCACCAATATTGATTATAACATTTCTATCCCATGTATAAACAATGAAGATGTTTTTGGTGTATTATGGGTATAGAAAGTATAGTGTCAAAATTTGATCATGTCTATCCAATCATGTCTCTATGTAAAAGATAATAATGCAACCCTAATCATAAGCTAACTATAAAGAATAAACAGTAAGGTGTGATATTTTCCAATCTAACAACTAAAATTAGATACCCATACCAGGGATATCTATAATGAATGAATACTCATCCACGTTGGAATTTTCTACGTAATCATGTGTCACACCTAAAATGGCATGATCAATGGTATAAATGACCAATCCATCCTACTTGATCCCATGGATAATCTCATTAGAAACTTTGAAGTTACTTTGTTGAAATCCAAGGAGAACACCCTAGGTGATCCAGGATATCCAAATCCAAGGATTTTCAATGTCTATGGTATCCTCTTGAATCAGGGTCTAATAAGTATAAGTGTTCTAGGCATCCACTACCATAATCAATACAAACCCATGGGGTAGAAATATTGATGGTATCAAATGCAATCAGGATATATGGTGTATAAAATTTCAAGGCATTCACTATCATTTTCATGATCCTAGGAGTTGAAATATCAATAAAATCAAATGGAATTAGGATCTCTGAAGAATAAATAACCATGGAAGCCACTATCGTAGTCAATCCATTAATCAATTTACATATCATTTTATAATCATTAACAATCCATGATTTCATCCATATCATTCTTCATTTTACATTTCATTTAATTTAACCAATTAGTTCGACTATTACCATTCAGATAATAACATGTAAAGGATGAATAAACCCTCTCTTATTCATTCTTTGAATTATCATTATAATTATTAAGGATCCCAATAAAGAAGGTAAGGTCATAGACATGTAATGAGTAGGTATATCATTGAAAATATCTAAACACACATTAAATGATGCAGGGATTGGTGTGAAAGAATCCTAACCATATAATGGTACTCAAAGGATACCTATTAGGTTCCAAAAAAATTATAATGAAATTCATTTAATTTTTGGGGAAATACTAGAAGGTTCGGAATGCGGCATAATAGAAACAAGGTATATAAAACACCTTGTATAAACCACCTATTGTTTACCCGTAATAGAATAACCATCCAATTAATGCTCATAACATGTGGGGGATTGGAATATATTGGGTGCACAGATGACTACCCTAAAAATATGGAATATTGGATTCTAGAAATATTAATCTGTTGACAAGAAGGAAAATGTTTAAAGAAATAAGATGAATAAAGAATTTGCCTTTATAGATCTAATGAGATAAAAAAATTGAATCAAAGTCCAGATCATGAAATGATACCCAAGCCATAGAGGAGGAGCATCAATAAGAGAAAATAGAAACCCTTATCTACTAGAATGATGAAGAAAAAAAGGAAAATAATTTTGAAGGTAATACTAAGGAAACAATAAATTTCCCACAAAAATATAGGTCTCACCATTTGGATGAATATTTTTACAAAATGTGCACCTAACGTGAACCGTTATTTGACTAAGGAATCCCCTCACATGGTCAAGGTGCATGGTCAGAAAAATCATGTGTCAACCATGAATTTCAGATCTACTAAAAAGTTTAGGTTCCACTGCGAAGGTGTGAAGTAATAACCCAATGTTATTAATGGAAACCACTTTCTTATATCATTATCACATGAATACACAACCTAATAAACTACTATGTTCTATGTGCCTTCAAATTTTTTTATCACCTCTGTGATTTGAATTTAAAAAATCTTACAACATAGTTGCGATCAGTATCTTATTTGGAGCCCAATAAGAGAAACGTAATTTTTGATTAATAGTAGCCAACCCTTAAAAATTGTAACATACCCTTATGAACAGTGACATACCCCAATGTATTTTAACCTTACCTATGATAGTATAAAAATAATATTCATGTGAATGTGTCATGTAACTATATTTTAGAAAAAGTAAATGAATGTTCTAAAACGGGTATTTTAATAATAAATTATGATTTTAATTAAATATTAAATAAATAATATTTTAAAAATAATTTTTAAAAAATGGATTTCATTTTTTAATATTTATACATAATAAAATGGTTAGTTTGAATATTTAGGATTTTTGAAAAATACTATGATTTTTTTGTGAATAGTAAATAATGATAATTTACGATAAATGCTAAATAATAGATTTATTGAGTCATTGATGATGATCTGTTGAAATAAGCTAAATTGGTTCGAAATCACACACATTTATTTCTATTTTTGGTCATTGAATGATTACTATTTATTTCATGAGAAGAAATAATGAATTAATGATTATAGTATTATGAAAACCCTCATATCCTCCATATAAAACCCCCTTCACTCTCCCTTATCTTCACTCCTCTCAAGCCTTGTGCCTTGCCAATATTCTGTCCAAATTTCTCTCTAATATCCTCCCCCACATCCATCAGTCCCTATAATCTTCAAAATACACAAACCTTTCACCTTAAGAGGTTCTCAATGGTGATAAAATCAAGAGGTAATTAATAACAAGTTGATTACACCACCAGATTTAATGTAAGGGATCCTCTACATTTCACTCTTAATCAAGATGTCCTCTACGCTATTCCATTTAATGTGTAATCCCAAATTATGGGGTATGATTATGCACCTCCCCCATAATTTCATCATGATTTATATGTGATGAGAAACCCCTTATCTCTCTCATCAATCCCTCTTTGGTACACTCGACACCATGTCGATAAACCATAATGAATTCTACCCGAACCTTCTTTGTTCTTTCATGTTTCCTTATCATTCTTTATATCAAAATGGAGTTGTCTTATATGTTTATGTGCATATTAAATATTATTTTTAATTTTACAGAATTACTTTCTGAAGACCCCTTTTCAGTCTCTTTTAGGGATATACATGTTTTTTAAATTATTTCCTCCTTAGAACTTTCCGATAAGAAAACCCATTTTAAGCGAACATCCCAAATTTTTAACCAATTTCACATGAACTCTATCCTATATTTTAATCTAAATTTTTATTTATAAGATCAGTTTTATTTATTATGAAAACCTTCTCAGTTAAATTCTAGTTTTATATAAAATATTTTCCTCTTTTTTATATTTAAATCCATATATTATTTTTCTAAAAAAATGCACAAAACTGTTTTAATACTAATGATTCTCAAATAAATTTATTATATTTTTTGACTTATGTTTAACATCAATTACCATTTTATATTCCTATTTTACCTTATGAAAATCCTTGTGTGTTTTAATCCTTTTCTTTCATGGACACTTTAATGATACGCCCTTTGGTTATTCTTTATGTCATGATTGTGGATCCCAATTCATTCCATGTGTACCCTTATGTGTATCCATGGTTTATTATGAATGATTTTTTATGTGGAAAAAATATTCCTGAAAATGTTGAGATGGGTGCACCTAGATAGTTCTCTAATGCATTGGATAATATTAAGTCTAATGAGATGTGATGTGAAATGGAATTGGTGGTTGTCTTTGTCCCACACTAAAATGTGAAATGGGATTGACAGTTAGCCTAATCCTGTACTATTATGGGAAATTGGATTGGTGGTTAGCCTTAACCCATACTAAAATGGGAAATCAGATTGGCAGTTAGCCATGAATTATACTAAAGACATGTTTAATTATTCTACCACATTTATATGATTCCATGATTATATGAACCCATGTTTATATGATATGATTTCATTATATCATGCCTCTTAATTCATGTTCTTTAGTTGTATTCTTATGTTCCTTCCCTTACGAGGATTTTTATCTAATCCCTTTTTTCATGTCATCCATATGGTACCCTATGAAGATGTATGGGCTCAAAGTTGTTTTTAAATAGTAATTGCTCTCACATGTCATAATCACATGAAATCCCAACATAATGAACTACTAAGTGATATGTGCCTTTAAACATAATTTGTCACTTATTTTATTCAAATTTTGAAAATATTCCATACATGTTTTCAATCAGTAAGTTATTTAGAGTCCAATAAGAAAAACATAATTTTTGGTAAATAGAAACCTACCGTAATGAATTGTAACATACCCTTATGAATAGTGATATACCCTAATGAATATTAAAATTACCTATTATAGTATAAAAATAATATTCAAGTGATAGTGTGATGTACCTATATTTTAGAAAAAGTAAATAAATAGTTTAAAAGATGCTTTTTAATATTAAATTATGATGTTAATTAAATATTAAATTAATCATATGTAGAAAATTATTTTTGAAAAATAGATATAATTTTTGGATTCTACACACCCAAAAATGGTCGTGGTTAATTTTTTAATTTATCTAAAATACTATAATTTTTTATGAATTGTAAAATAATATAATTTATGATAAATGCTAAGTAATTGATTTAATGAGTCATTGATGATGATATGCAGATGTAAGTCCAATTGATTTGAAATCAAATGAATTTATTAATATTCTTGGTCATGGAATAATTACTATTTATGTTCTTGATATGAAATAACAAATTAATGATTACAATATTATAAACCCTCCTCTCCGCCTCTGTAAACCACACCCCCTCACTCCCTATTCTCATCATTCCTCTCAAGCCTTGTACCTTTCCAATATTCTTCCCAAATCTCTCCCCATACTCCTCCCCCACATCCAACAGCACCCATCCTCTTCAAAATACACAAACCAATCCCCTTAAGAGGTTCTCAGAGGAGATAACCTCATGAGGTAATTAATAACATTTGGAGAACACAACCAGACTTAAGGTAAGTGATTTTCTCCATTTCACTCTTAATCAAGATATCCTCTATTCTATTCCATTTTATGGGTAATCCCAAATGATGTGGTATGATTACAAACCTACACCATTCATACCTCATGATGTATAATTTATGAGAAGCTCCTTTTCTCTCTCATCAATCCCTCTTAGGTACACCCTACACCATGCTGATAAACCATAAAAAATTCTACTCGATCCTTCTTGGTTCTTTTGGGATGCCTTATCATTAATTATATCAACAAGGAGTTATCTTATCTTTTTATTTATATAATCTAAATTCTGTTTTATTTTACGAAATTCATTTATGAATACCCCTTTGTCACTCTCCATTTTTGAAATTCTTGTTTTCTAAAACATTCCCTCTATAGACAATTTCGATAGGCAAACCGGTTTTAAGGGAACATCCTGAAATTTTACCCAATTTAATTTGCACTATGTCCTATGTTTTCATTCAAATTTTTCTCTATAAAACCAATCATTTTATTATTAAAACTCTCTTGGTTCAATTCTGATTTCATATAAAACATTTTCCTCTTTTCTATTTTAAAATCGTTATGTTATTTTCTTTAAAACCACACAAAAATTATTTAAGGGAAATGTTTCTCAAATAATTTTATTGATTTATTCACTTCTGTTTGAAATAACTTACCATGTTATATGCCTATTTTACCTTTTGATATTATATGTATGTTCAAATCAATTTCTTTCATGGACACTTTCATGATACACTTATTGTTTATGCATTATGTCATGATTGTTGTATCCAATTCTTTCCTTGGCTACCCTTATGTTTATGTATGGTTGATTATGTATGATTATTTATGTGGAAATAATATTCGTGAAAATGTTGATATGGTTGATCCTATATTGCACTCTAATGCATTGTGTAATGTAAGGTCTCATGAGATGCAATGTGAAATGGGACTGGTGAAGCCTTTTCATATAATAAAATGTGAAATGGGATTGGTGGTTATCCATGAACTATACTACAATTGGAAATGGTATTGGAAGTTACCCTTGACTCATTCTACTATGGGAAATGAGATTAGCAGTTATCCTTGACTCATAATAAAGGCAAGGTTAATGATTTTAGAACATTTATATGATTCCATGTTTATATGATCCCATGTTTATATGACATGATTTAATTATGTCATTCATCCTAATTCATGATCTTAAGATGTATTCTTATGTTCTTTCCCTTATTGGGATTTTTATCTCATATCACTGTTCATGTGTTCCCCAGGATACCCTATGAAGTTATAAGGGCTCAAAGGAAGTTAGGATCTTTTTATGAAGATTAAATAAAGATGTTTTTTTAGCCCCATGTTTTATATATTATGTACCTAGTCTTCTAAGACAATATAAATTACAATCATTGTCTTGTACTATGAGGTATAATTATGCTTAAAACATGTAATGTTATATGTGAAAGGCTTGGGTTTCTATAGTTGGTAACGGAGGTTGGCCTATTTATTTTTTGGGGATTAGGAATAAAACACCTTATTGAAAACCTTAACGGTGAAACAAAGAATAAGAAAACACCACTATGTTTTGGTAAGTATAGACTAAGTGGATTATCAAGAAAATAAGTCCCTGTCTGGATACAAATATATAGACGCAGCTCCAGAACAGATGATCATTGGAGTGGAAACTCTAACAAGGAGTTTCGGGCTAGACCTAGGAGATCCTAGTACATGAAAATGGGCATTTCTGCACTCTTGGTATAGACATTGCACGAGGATATACTTTTTTTGTTTAATGAGCTTAGAACAAACCATTATCATGGGACCAAAAAATCCCATATTAATATAAGTAAATAAATAGATCGAGGATAACCTATATTAAAAAAAAGGAATCACAAGTTATGATATACTTCTCCTTTGAATGTTTATCCTTTTATGTTCAATGTTTCTTTTTTATGCTCAATAGCTATGTATTCCAACCCTATAATTATATGTTTTTTAATAGTTAATAGAGGGAAATAGAAGAAAATGGTCCAATAATCAATGTGATAGGAAATGAGAGGATTTATTTAATGATTTTCTTAATATGATGTGAAAGGGTTCACAAAACGTTCTAACAGTACTTTCTCAGCTGGTCAAGTTATGAATAATAACTGGAATCATAAAGAATACCCTCATCCTCCAAGGAAATTGTATGTTACTATTGAATACGTCATCTGGCAATGGACTCCCATGTTTATAGGATTTTCTGATCACCTCTTCATGGAACAATATATTAACTCTATTGAAAATACATTCCAAGTCATCCAGTGCTCAAAAGAAGAGAAAGTCATACTGGTGGTTTATCATATTGATGGGAAATCTGATCATTGGTGGACACAAATCAAGAATACAATTTCCCAAGAGGAAATTAATTCCATTAACTAGCAAAAATTGAAGGGGTTGTTTTTCAATAAATATTTTCCATGAAACCTCCATCTCAAGATAAAAGGAGAGTTTCATGGACTCACAGAGAAGGAAGATGACTACATCAGGGAATATGATGTAAACTTTACAAGGCATACAAGGTACACTTATCGGTTTGTCTTTAACACTAAAAGAAAGGGGGTTCACTTCATTAGCGAACTTAAGGCAAGTCTATGAGATTTTTTGGAGATTTGAGTCATTGATAGTTATAAAGAGATTATCTGTTGTGACCTCAAGGATGAAATAATGATTGGGGACTCTCAGTGGTCTCATGGGATCTGTGATAAGAAGTGAAAAATGTAGAACAACATGGGTGGTTTGAAAAACAAATACAATGATGGAATGAAGCATAAATTTTCACCGTGTAATTTTTTTGGGAAGAATCATCATGGGAAATGTCTAAAAATAACCAATATTTGATTAAAATGTTGAATGTTTGGTTAGTTGGCTAGACATTTCTGATGGTATATAAAGAATACTGCTAATATGGAAGAAGAAAGGAAGGTTTGGATCAACACTCTACTTTTCGTGTACTGTTACAACATCAAAGAGCATGGGAATTATGTGAAAAATTTCCCTATGTTGAGGGTTGTCATAGGCAATCAACAACAACCTCCAAAGAAACAAGGGAGTTCATATGTTATCAATAATGCTGAGGTGGATCCCGAAAATGATGTGGTTACCAGTACACTAGTTATTCATTCAAGAATAGAGAATTTAATATTAGATTATGGTTCTATTCATTTTTTCAGATCTTGAAATTTTACTAGAACTATTCAAATGAAAACTCAAAATTTGGAGGAAAAGTTATTTGTGAGAACAGGGAATGGTGAATTATTGCATTCTTGGTTTATAACTCATCCTCGGTTAACTCTTGTGGAATAATCCTCCATGAAATTCTGGTCATACTTCTTAGGGTAGTTCGATAAAATCTTGGGAATGTATTGGATATCTTTATACAAGGCCAACATCATCTTTTTGGAAATATAGATCACTCTTTACATCCCGAAGCATCCTTTGATTCATTACAAGTGTATGGAGGAAGATGAATCTCCTTTAGAATCATCAACTCATGTGTGGATATTTCTGACTTATGGGAAAGAATATGTAGCTCAAATTGTTGCGATAAAGGAGATAATCATGATTAAAGGCATTCCCATCATGAGGTATTACACTGATGTATTCCCTGGAGAGTTCCCTAGACTTCCTCTTGACCGTGAGGTAGAGTTATCTTCTGAAATTATTCTTGGATCTATTCCTATATCAAAGAAACCTTATAGAAGGACCACTATAGAGCTGGAAGAGCTGAAGAAGTAGTTACAGGAGAATCTAGAGAAGGTTTTTATACACCCGAGTGCTTCACAGTGGGGTGAGAAGGTCATCTTTGTCAATATTAAGGATGGATAAATGCTCCTCTGAATTGATTATCATGAGCTCAATAAAATTGTGATAAAGAACAAGTATCCCATACCACTGATAGAATAATTTTTTGATCAGCTTTGTGGGTCCAGTTATTTCTATAAGGTGGAACTTCAGTTGGGATATCACCAATTAATGGTGAGGAACAAAGATATTGCCAATACTACCTTTCAAACGAGGTATGGACACGATGAGTTCCTAGTGATTCTCTTCAGACCCACTAATGATCCATAACGTTTCTTGGATTTAATGAATATAGACTTTAGATATTACCTCAGCAATTTTGTGGTAGTAATAATTGACGATATTACGATATACTCCAAGAGAAACAAGGAACACGAGGAGTATTTGGATATTGTGTTAATGAAGTTACGAAGGGATATTTTTTATGCAACGTATATTAAATTTTAGTTCTATATTGAGGATTTATCATTCTTAGGGCATGTTATCACCAGAAAAGGGATATATGTGGACCCTTCTAAGATAATTGAAATTGAAGAGTGGCCTCGGCCAACATCTATAATAATGATCTATAGTTTTTTGGGTCTAGATGGGTATTATTGATTATTGGTGAAGATATTTTTAGGATTTTAAAATCCCAACAGTGAAGCTGACATAGATAGGAGTAATGTTTTTCTGGACTCAGGATTGCGAATACAGTTTGAAGGATCTGAAAAGGAGCCTTATCACAACACTAGTACTCACACCCGCAATAAGTGGAGGAAACTTTATTGTTCATAGTGATGCTTCAAAAAAGATCTTACGTTGTGCACTGACGAAAAATGAAAAAGTGATAGCTTACACCTCAAGGAATCTAAAAATCCACAAGAAAAACTATCCTACGCATGATCTGGAGTTTTCGGCAGTAATCTTTGCATCGAAAATCTGATGGCATTGTCTATATGGGAAGAAGTGTGAGATATATACAAATCACAAGAGTCTCAGTTATATATTTACATAGAATGATCTTAATATACACCAACAAATATGGATAGATCTAATCATGGATTATTACTACTCGATCCACTACCATCTTAGTATGGAAAACTAGGTGGTAGATGCTCTTTGTAGAAATAATCATTTGTCTTTATCCATGTTGAGAATTGAAAAGGATCTGATATTATTAGATTTTCAAGGGATAGACATGGTAATCATTAAGGGAGGAACATAATAAATCCTTTCTCAATTTTCCCAACTTGAGATAATAAAAGATGCTCAACAAAAAGATATGGAAATTCAGAAATGGGTGGAAGCTATTAGAAATGGGGAATACTTCGATTTGAAAATTGATGAGGAAGGAGTGGTAATATTTTGGACATGATTATGTCTACCATCCAATCCAGAGGTAAAAAAGGAGCTTCTGAATGACTCACATATGTCAACCTTCTCTATCTACCCATGGAGCACAAATATGTATCAAGATCCCTAAGAAAACATTTTGTGGGACTATATAAAAATATTATTTCTTAATATACATCAAAGTTCCTGGTATGTCAACAAGTGAAGGATAAGAATAAAATGATTAAGGTGATGATAAAAAGAGTACTCATACCAACATAGAAGTGGAAAAAAATTACCATGGACATTGTTAGTGTAAAATCAAGGACATCCAGAGAAAACAATGCTATATGGGTCATTGTGGATCGTCTTACAAAGACAACTAACATTATCATGATTCTAAAGGACTTATCATTGGATCAACATACACGGATTTTCCTCAAATAAGTGGTAAGGATGCATGGAGTACCACTATCTATTATATCTGACCATGATCCAATATTCACCTCAATGTTTTGGAAAATTCTCCAATATGCTCTACGAACTGAATTGAACTTCTATACGGCCTATCGTCCTCAAATTGATATCCAATCAGAGCGATCTTTTCAGACACTGGAAGACATGTTGAGGGCATTCTATATGAAATTCAAATGTGGATGGGGCCAACATCCTCCACTGGTTTAATTCTCCTACAAAAATATTTTCTAATCGAGCATCCAAATGGCACCATCTAAAGACATTTGTTGTAAAAGTTTCAGAACACCGATGTGTATGGATAAAGTTGGTGAACGTAAGCAACTTGGACCTGAAATGGTTGAAGAAATGGTTGAGAATGTTAAAAGCACTTAGGCACATATAACGAAAGTCCAATGTTAACAGAAGAGTTAAAAATATAAAATTTTACAGGAAAATGATTTCAAGGCTTGAGACATGGTATTCCTACACATATCTCTATGGAAGAAGGTAAAGATGTTTGGAAAGAAAGAGATGTTAAGTCCTAGGTACATCAGCTCCTTCGAGATTCTTGATTATTTTGGGGGTATAGCCTATCAAATAGTACTTACACATACCATGGCCATAATAAACTATGTCTTTCATGTATCCCTCTTATATAAGTACATACTAGACCCTTCACATGTACTCTATTCAGAGGTGGTACAGTTTGAAGATGATATTTCTCATGGGGAGATACTAGTGAGGATCTTGGATTGTAGAGATAATGTTCTACATAACAAGACAAATCACCTAGTCAAAGTAATATGGTGGAACCACAAGTATGAAGAGACTACATGGGAACTAGAGGATGCAGTGAAGGAAAATTACTAGTTCTTTTTTTTCTTCTAAAAATTTAAAATGAAATTTCAAGGGATAAATATTATAAGGGGGTAGAATGTAACCACCCAATTATTTTCAATTTGAATTAATTTCATATTTCATAATCACATGAAATAAAAACATAATTAACTACTAAGTTTTATGTGACTTTAAACATAATTTTTCTCTTTTATTATTTGAAATTTGAAAATATAATATACATAGTTGCGATCAATATGTTATCTGGAGACCAATTATAAAAACATAATTTTTTGGGAATTGTAACCTACCCATATGAATAATATCTTAACATTATGAATATTGATATAACATAATTAATATTAACCATACCTATGATAGTATAAAAATAATATTCAAGTGAATGTGTGATGTACCTATTTTTTTAGAAAATGCAAATGAATGTTTTAAAAATTGGTTTTTAATAATAAATAATGATTTTATTTAAATATTAAATTAATCAAATTTTAAAAATTATTTTTGAAAAATGTATTTTATTTTTGAATTCAACTCATCAGAAAATGGTTAGGGTGAGTTTTTGGGAATTTTCTAAAAAACTAGAATTTTTGGTGAATAGTAAAATATGATAATTTATGATAAATGCAAAATAATAGATTTATTGAGTCATTGATGATGATTTGATGATGTAATACCAATTAGTTCTAAATAACATGAATTTATTAATATTATTGGTCATGTAATACTTAATATTTCTTATCTCGAGAAGAAATAATATATTAATTATTATAATATTATGAAAATCCTCCTCTCCTCCAGTATAAACCCCCCTCCCTCCCTCTTCTCTTCAGTCCTTTCAAGCCTTATGCCTTGCCAATATTCTGCCCAAATATCTCCCCAAGCTCCTCCCCCATGTATTGAAACCCCTAGAATCTTTAAAATACCAAAACCTTTCCCCTTAAGAGGTTCCCAATGGAGATAAACTCAAGAGGATATTAATAACATCTAGAGGATACCACCAAATTTATGGTAAGGGATCCTCTCCATTTCACTCTTAATCATGATTTACTCTATGAAAATACATTTTAAGTGTAAAAAAATGATGGGGAATGAATAAGAACCTCCCCCATACTTCCCTCATAGTGTATAAGTGATGAGAAACCCCTTTGCTCTCTCATCAAGCCATCTTAGGTACACTCGACACCACATTAATAAACCATAATGATTTTAACCTGAACCTTATTTGTTCTTTCAGGTTTCCCTATCATTTATTTATCAAAATAGAGTTATCTAATATATTTATCTAAATATTTTATAATCATTTTAACTTTACAATATTGATTTTGAGGACCCCTTTTTCACTCACTTTTGTTGATATACATGTTTTTCCAAATATTCACTCCTTAGAACTTTCCGATAAGAAAACATGTTTTAAGGGAACTTCCCTAAATTTTACCCATTTTCATTTTCACTATATATTATATTTTAATCCACATTTTTCTTTATTGAATAAGTCTTTCTATTATGAAATCCTTCTTTGTTCAGTTATGGTTTTATATAAAATATTTTTCTCTTTTATATTTCAAACACACTATAGTAATTTCTTTAAAACCTCACAAAGATTTTTAATGCTAATGTTTCTCAAATACATTTATTATATGTTTTAACTTATGTTTGACATCACATACAAGTTTATATGCCTATTTTACGTTATGAACGTTCGTGTATGTTCTAATCCCTTTATTTCATGGACACTTTCATGATACACCCATTTGTTATGCTTTATGTCATGATTGTGGTATGCAATTCTTTCCATGGGTACCCTTATGATTATGTATGGTTGATTATGTATGATTATATATATGGAAATCATATTCATGAAAATGTTTAGATGGGTTCACCCATATAGATCTCTAATTCATTGGGTAATGTTAAGTCTCATGAGCTGCAATGTGAAACGAGATTAGCGGTTAGCCTTGTCCCATAATACAATGTGAAGCGGGATTCACAGTTAGTCATGACCCGTACTACAATGGAAAATGGGATTGGCGGTTTGCCCTGACCCATACTAATATGGGAAACGAGATTTCCGGTTATCCTTGACTCATATTAAATACATGATTAACAAATCTACCACATTTATTTGATTCCATGTGTATATGATTCCATGTTTATATGATATGATTTAATTACGCCATGAATCCTAATTCTTGTTTTTAAATTGTATTCTTATGTTCATTTCCCTTACAAGGTTTTTAGCTCATCACTATGTTCATGTGTTCCCCAAGGTACCCTATTAGGATGTGAGGGATCATAGAATGTTAGGAGTATATGATGGAGATTAAATAATGAAGTGTTTTTTAGCCCCATGTTTTTTGTTTTACATACCTAGTATCCCAAGACACTCGGCTTAATGATCCTTGGATTGTATTTTGATGGATAATTACACTTAAAACATCTAATGTTATATTTAAATGCCTTGGGTTGCTACATGTGAGGCCCTGGTTTCATGGTTTCTTCACACCTTGTGGCCCTATTGATAAATCCAAAATACCATGCACCATTTACTCATACCATGTGGCCTTCTTCTCATGATTTTTAATAATTATAATACAAATATTACTTCACGAAAAAACAATTTTAGCCTCCAAACACGCCACAAACACCCCCAAAACTCCCATGGACTCATTTTGTATTCATAATAGGTAAAAACATAATTTAAAGATAAATAAAAAATATCCAAACCTCTAGAAAAAAATAGGTTCTTAAAACTATTACTATGGAATAGGTTGAAGATAAATTTACCCAGTTTTGTGATGAATTCATGAATTGTTATTGATATTAATATGTTTAAATGGATGATTGGATAGGTTGTTAGTTTATCTGCATTCATTCACCCCTTGATTTATGTATTTGGGTGTTCATGGTTTCTTATCTTGATGGTAGCTCATAAATTTTTCCTTGAGTAATTGGAATTATGGAATGTTTTTAGAGAATACTAAATGTTTTAAAACATGGTGTGGGTTCTGATTGGAATGTCACAATGATATTTATTCCAGGAAAACCATCAAATCAGTAGGGTTATTCTTCGACGGAGTTGACTTCACATGAGTACATTAATATGTAGATAAATCCATTATTTTAAAAATTTAATTAAATAATTACCAAATATAAATGTTAAAGGAAAAGAATAATCATAATGTAGCTCCATTAAATTCTTCTGTTTTTTATATAATTTATATTCCGTAACTTTGGGAGTTGGGTATCCATGTGAGTATAGATGTAGTTGACCATATGGGAAGGTTATTCCCATAGTGTAGATGTGAAATTTAATATATCCATCATGTTTTATGAAATAATATGATTCCCCATTCATGTCTGTTTGGGTGATTGACACCTAGTGAACTATGGGCGGGGGCTTTCCGTAATAGCTCAGTGGGAGGATGGATGGCTAACTACCCAATCTAGCATTATTCACTTATGCTATTTGAATTTTGAGTGGGAATTCATTGAGTTTAGTTTCAACATATGTGTGTGTAGAGGGATGGATTGTATTTTGGTTATTTCATAGACATGTATATCTAAATATAATATTTAAATAATTAAAATAGTCATTTTGTGTATTGGCAGTGATGGTTTTTGGTTCATTAATCAGTGTATGATATGTGATGGCTTGAGTTATAATACCCAGTGTCTAATACACTTCTTATAGGCTATGGTAGATACAAAAAACTACTTTCTTACTATATGATGATGTGATATGAATTGATTTTATAATTTGATTCACTAGATGCACATTGTGATACTTATTCTAGGTTTTTTGGGTGGTCTTCTTCTGCAGAGAGATGAACCAGGATGTACAATGTTCGGGCATAGAATCATAGTACTTGGGATGTGATTTGGGGTACCTTGTAATTTCATTACTATGATATATGATCTCTTTTTTCATTACTTGGTGAGAGATTGATATGGTAAGGCTGACAACATATTATAGCTATTTAGGTGAAAAGATGGCTTCAATATTTTTCATCGGACTTTAGATTGATTATTTTTCATTAAAGGATATTGGTAGGATCCTACCAATTATATAGGTAATCTCAATCCACACACACACACACACAAATATATATATATAAACTGATTTTTAGTGCATGAATAGAATTTTAGAGACTGTCAAAAATCTTACTAGCTCATGGTTCTGTTGGAGCTATTTGGAATTCATGGTTACTACCAAGTTTACCTTTTTTGGAACTTATATTTTAACATTTAGTCATCTCATTCCTATATTCCATTAGATGTTTGTAGTTAAGATTACTTTTATATATGTATATGAGCTAGATTTTATTCATGAATATATCTTGTATCACTCTTCAACATGTTCTCTTAGAGGATAATGACTCCCATTTGTTTATAAAATATACCTTCGGTGCTACTCACCTTCCCAGTGCCCACTATATGCAAGGATCAGGATGTCGCCATCTCCCTTATCTCATTAAGGAACTAGGATTGATCCCCTTCATGTCAATGGGTCCTCGAAGAGTGGTATTAATGGTTTAGGTTTTGGGTAAGAGGTTTTTAGGAGTTAGGTATAGGTTAGGAATTCATGGTATTGTTTGGAAATGATGTTAGATATGTTTAGTAAGGGATGTAAATATGAGTGAGTAGTTTAGAGATGGGTATTTAGCCCCAAATTTTATGATGCATGGACATTTATGTTTATGAATTCTACTGAATAAAGTGATGTTATAAATATGTTAGATATTATGGAAATGATCATTGAACATTTTTTTGTCTTGGTGTTTTAAATGGGTAGAAATAAAGATATGTTAAACTAAAAAATAATAATATAAATAAATAAATAATGTTATGTTTTATATATTCCTTGTTTAAGAGTCTAACTATTTTTTCTTTTTTAGGTGTTCTTCCTGGTGACATCCTCAATATGGTCATGTCATAGATGTTCATATGGTTGTTCTTGTAGATCACTATAGAGTATTGGTTTATGAAAATGAGACTTAGAAAAGGATATTCCAAGAGATTTAGCACCATATCCACCAAAAGTAAGAGGTATCCATTTCATAATAAATTATAAAAGATATATCTAGGGATTTAAAGATAGATTTCAGTTTCATCCTTTCAAAAAAGTATCATTTAGTTTCATTGGCTGTGATGATGATGCATGTTGTATTGGGGAAGTGGTGGAACTTATTATTAGAGGATCATGGGGACCTGGCGGTCTTGTGGGATAATTTTTGAGACTAGTTCTCAGCATAGTTTCTTTCCTCAAATGACAATGTTACCCTTCACCACAATCTACGTACCATAAGATAGAAGTGTTATAGTGTATAGGAGTTTGTGATACATTTCAAGGAAATCCAATGATAGGATTCAAACATAAATCTAGATGTGGATTATAGAGTTAGACATTTCAATGTTGAATTGTATATAGATAACCATCTCCATGTCACCTCAATTATGGGGAATATGTATACCAAGGTGATGAAAATAGAAGAGTGTTATGAGAGGAAACATACCAATACTATATCATTATAGAGGAGATTCATTAGATACCTCAAAAACAGGAGACGTGGTATGGGGTTCTCAGTTACCAATATAGAAGAATTTTTAGTCATCTCGGGGTAGTTCCCAACTATCATCATTTAAAATATATAGGGTTAGAGGATATAAGAAATATTCCAATGGACCAGGTGCATATTTTTCTTCAATATTATATGGTCATTAGTGGAAAGAGTGCACAAAAATTCTGACCAGTGAACACATGCATTGTTTCCGGCTTTAGGTTCCTCTGCTAAAGAAATTTTAACGGATATAGAATTTCAAAGTTGTTCCATATCTGGGTTAGTATTTAGAATGTGGATTGGGAGGAGGAAAAACTCAATATTATCCTCAGAATCAAAGAGAATAGAACCACTATGAAGGTTATTATTTATAGGGTTAGAGAGGACATGAAGCAGGTCATGGTCAGCTCCATGCTCTAGAAATGTGAGCACCAGGTGAGTCAAATGTAGTTCATGGTACAATATTATTTCCTCCTATATGGGTGAATGACTATATTTATTCAAGATCTATAAAATCCTTTATTTCACCATCCCACATCAATGAATTCAAAATAGAGATTACAGTTTTCTAGATTCCTTGTATATGATTATACTATTTGGAGGGGGAGATTATTTGTATGAAATATATAGAGACTATGAGGTATATCTAGGGTATAAAAACTCTTTCGGAGATATACTACATTTATAGATACATCCATATGACTTAATCCTCTATATGTATTTTTGGTATTCGGTAGAGGCTATTGCAGATTGATTTAGGAGCCATGTTGTGTTCTATGAGGATGATAGAGAGACGACAGTGTTCGTTAGTGGAAAAGACCTACGAATGGATTAGAGGTGTGTTCCATCCTTATCATTCATGATGTTCAATTTGATGTTGAGTTCATCGAAGGTCTATCTAATTGTTTTTCCTGGGGTTTTGGAAGTGTTCCCAAATTTTTTCACTAAGGAGGTCATATCATTTCCCCCATGGATAGAAATCATGTTTGGGACTGATCTACAACATGTTGTTTCACCTATCGTAAAATCTACATATTGTATTGAAACATCTAATTTGCAAGAGTTGTGAGAAAAAATTTACTAGTCATTGCAGTATCATTTTTTTGACTGAGTGAGTCACCATGGGGTGCCCTAATTTTGATAGTGAAGAAGGATGATTATCATTTTTCATCTTTGGTTCCATTATCATCACTTAGAACATGTGATATTAAATAGATTATATAATTTTCCATGGATTAATGATTTATCTGATCAGTTGAAATAAACATGATGGTACTCAAAAATTGGTCTTTTGATAGAGTATCATTAGATGTAAGTGAAATATTGGGATAATCTAAAGAATTCATTATAATGTTGTAATGGGAATTTATGTTCGCTATGATACTATTTAGTATAAAGGAAACTCAATCGCTGTTAATGGGATTTAGGAATGTAGTGTCCAATAATTATCTGGACATGTTTGTGGTGCATTATATTGATATAATCTTTGTGTCTCTGTCTATAAGGAGAATCATGTAGATAATTCTCATGAAATTTTGGGATGTTCATTAACATTAGTAGCAATTTGAGGAGATTTTGAATTATGTGTTCTTGGATTATGAATTGTGTTTCCTAATTCATGTCATGTCCCATCAAAGAGTAGTTCTGGATCCTTAAAAGATAGAGGTATTAATTTCTTATGAAACCCCATGACTATTGTAGAGGTAGTGTTTCACTAAAATTACAGGTATAATATATGGTTTGTATCCAATTTAGCTCATGTTTTGACTCATACAAAAACTTTGTCTAGAAAAAAAATTATCATTCTATACTGACCAGTTTCATAATGCTTTTGAGTACCAAAATGAGATGTTGGTTAGTGCTATAGTCCTCTTCATTCAAGAAGGCATTGTTCTCTTTGAGTTTTTCTATGACTGATCACTTTATACTTTAGGATATATTCTGATGCGGTATAGATCAGTTCATTATTATGGGTCTTGGGAGTTACATCACCATGAGAGTATTAATTCCACCCATGATCTATAGTTGATATAAGTTGTGTCATCATTGATTTTATGGGTACATTGCCTCATCAGTGAGCATTTTGCGGGTTTAACCTATTAAAAGAGCATAAGGACTGCCTTCACTCACGTGACTAGAAATTTTGATAGTAATGGTGGATGAAATTTTTATAGATTTATTGTTGGGTATAGTAGGAATCTCAAGAGGGGGTGAACTGATTTTTTTTAGAAATATCTCTATCTTAAAACACTTATTTTAATGATCCCCATTGTGAAATATAGAATATCCCAACTAAACAATGTAGCAGATTTGCAAAAGTCTTGATCTTTTGAAAGGAATATTAAATATTGATTAGTTCCTAGCTAAAGTAATATAGAATATGATATTATATTTTTATATAAATATACAATGTCAATTTCTATTATAAACACTATTTAATATTTACTATTAGTGTAATGTAATGATTTATGAAAATAAAAATCGAGAAATATTAACATAATAGAACATAGTAGAATTTAATACATTTGGTTCATTCTAAAGTGAAGATATACTTTAATCCCCTTGGTAATCACCCAAAACCAAGAAATTTATATAAATAATAAAGGATCCACAACTTGGATTATGGTAAACATATTCATACATATTTTCTAGGCCAACTATACCTCTTCCATATTTTTTTGGGAGTGATAAAACAAACACCCCATGTCGTATCCACTTGCACCATTATTCGTGAGAGTGTAAGGTTAAAAAGCGGGATTATAATGTAATCAGTGTATCTTCTAGTTTTACACTAGATTAAGTGTGTGGTAAAAATACATATAGTCACACAGTTATTTTAATAAATTTTATTACATAAACAGAATAAAATAATGAGAAATGAGTTAAAATGATACATGTTACTTTTCAGGTATATTTTGGCTCCTTGAAGATGTGTTTAAATGCACCTTGAGTTGATTTATAGAAACAAATAGAAAAATAGCATGTCATGATAGCTTCAGTCTGATATTTCTAGTGAGATATTGATATGCAAGGTCAGATCTCATTTTCTTTTAGTAAGATGTTGCAACAAGTTCTTCTTTTCAGGTTCTTAGCAATATCTACTTGTTTTCCCCACTTAGTAGTCCTTGAGTTTTTCTCAGGAACGTGAGTTACTGATTTCATAACCACATACACCATTTTAATTGGAGATTCCATTTATAGAGTGATGTTCCAAAGGGGAATGTTCTATTTTACTTTTTACCTGGTACTAGTCTCTGACATCAATATCAACTCTATCTACCAAAGACACACAATGCTATGAATATAAATAATAAAACTATGTTTAAAAAATATGACCTTTAGGATAAATTTGAATTTAAATGTCAAATTAAGATTTGACATTGTCCCGTGAATGGTAGTTCAGGTAGCAGTGTCTTAATACTAGTGTCTTAGACATCGAGCATTCTGTAATCTGTTATAGTGAGTTGAGTAGTAGGGAATCTGGAATGGTAGGTATTTTTAACAGTATGTTTAATTTTTAGTAGGTCAACATGATGATGTTTGATACTATTAGTATCTCATACATTTAAATATTACATATCAAATTTTTTGATTACATCGGTAATTTATTTTGTCGGTAGGTTGATGCATTTGTGACATAGCTATCGAAAGCTTAGTGCGACAATGTCTCATCCCTTGAAACAATTCAGTGTCTATGCGGATGATGAGATAGTAGATAGTGAAACATCTTATCGATAGGTCCACATCAACAGTAGATCATACCTATCTATTTTTTATCATCAGTAAGATGTCCAGTAGTGAGTTCACCTTATTGTTGACTCAACCTTAATTTTTATTTATACATTGTTATAATTTTTTATCAATATTATGATGTGAAACACTAAAAGAATAGATTAATATGATCTGTAAAAATTATTAAACATAATTGAACATTATAAAAAACAATATAACTTAATTATTCATTATTTTTGTGCATTAAAACAATTGGATCCAAAAAATCACCCACTTTTTGATGATCACAAATCATGGCATTAATAATCCATTCCTAATGAAAAAAAACACTAGTTCTGATTAACAATTATACAAATCATGAGAATGTAAAATAAAGGATAAACAAAATCAAAAAAAATTAAATGCTATCTCATATTTTCCCCCACATGGGGTTATGAAAAAGAGAAAAAATATGAAAATATAATGAACATATACTAGAGTTAAAGTGTTAATTCTTTTAATGAATAAAAGAGAGTATATTGGATGTGAAAAAAACAGAAAAAAAAACAAATCCCTATCAAAGATCAACCTGAAATAAGAAAATCCCCAATAAATGATCTAGGGATGATTTTTCCATTGTCAGCAGTAGTAGGTGGAGGTATATAATTTAAATACAGTTTAGATGTATAAAGATTATGAATGGAATCTCCATAGGGTACTATAGGTTTAAGACCTTGAGTAGAAGAGGTAGGAGATGTATGTTCCATGTCGATCACATGTCATATATGACTAAGAGGATTTTCTATAGACATGGGAAATGGTTGAAGATAGGTAAGAAGAGGATCAAAAGGATTCTGAGTGACAAGAGCTCAAAAATGGGGATAAGTAGATTGGTAGGTTGATTATGAAGGAAAACTCTCAGTAACTTGTCGATTAAGGAAAGGATCCAGTCCTACAATAGCATTACTCTGATGATGCATGTACGAGTTAAAAAGGTTTATAAAATCCAAGATTATTTGTCCACCTTTCTCGAAACCCTTTGTGAAAGCATATTTTTTCTCCAAAAAACATATGAAGTGTAGCTATATGCACCTCGAGAAATTTCACTTGTTTTTTAAATTCTTCTGTAATAGGTTGTATCATCAGAATTTCAACCAAGTAATTAAACTGACTACATAGCTGAGGTTTGGTATACATATTTTTAAAATTTAAATCTACCTTATTTATATTATCTTCTTGACAATAAATTTTTCTTTTTTTTAAAACCTTACTATATCATGTATGTGGTCACTATTTTTATTTATTTTTTTAGGGTCTCGTGATCTAAACATCCCTAAAATGACTGCAGCTTTTTTTATCACCGATCTGATCATTCTTATGTCAGAATACTGAGAAATAGGAGCATCACATGTCGAGGTTTCATTTACTACATCATTTACTATTGATATTAAAATATACTGATCATTTTTTAGAGGAGGAGGAGTATCCTCCTCAGAGGTTGAATCATCAATAAATTTTTCAACTTTTTTCAAGGAGGTTGTATAACCAGATGATATACCTTTCACAATAGTGATGATTAAATACATCAAATTACATAATTTTTAATTTTAAAACACCACTTTTTGATTTTAGAAAACCATATAAGGTTGAATTTAAGAGACAACTCATTCAATAATCATAGTAGAATATGGTTCACTAAAATTGGACACTGGTGCGGGGTGAGGGTGAAAGATACCTCACAGAAATGAACATAAAAACTCATTAAAAGAATTGAAATTATGACGGGTTACAAAATCATCAGGCACATGCGCAACCAAAGGATTAGTAACAGTATTTGGAGCTTCTTATGACACTATTCCAACCTGAATAGTTTGATCATGACCTACTACTTCTACCAATGATCCTTTAAGATAAAATTTCTCATCATTTAAATTTGGATATTACAAACCTAATGTGATATAACTTGGGAATTTATCCCTTTCATTGGAAATCACATCATATTAAGTGAGAGTAGAAAAATTAATTACTCAGAGCTATTTCAGCCCTCAATAGATTCTTCCTTTTTAACTGGTTCTTTCCACCCGACATAAAAATATTCATATACTTGAACAATTGGAGATAATTCATAAACTATAATTCATTTAGGATTCTTTTCATAATAAGAAACTTTTTCCCATTCTAATAAAATATTTCTGACTATATTTTTAGGTTTAATAGGATCTAGAGCATGATTAGTAGGTTCTATACTAGGACTTCGATCCTTAACAGGATGGTCAAATTCACCACCAATTTCAACATCAGCTTTTCCACTTTCTTCTTTGTCATCTTCTTCTTTGTTTGTATCACATTGAAAATTTTCATCAAAATCTTCTTCATACTCCTTATTCAATTATTTTTCTTCCACTTCTACATTAACTTATTAATCATTATCTGCTTCCCCTTCATAATTTTTATCATCCTCATTTTCTTCCCCTTCACCACTATTCTCTTCATCACTCCAACATTCACTTTCACTACCACTATATTTCATAACATCCTTAGATTCACATATCTCATCATCATAATCATCATTAAAGAGAGGTTCTATTATTAGGAATCATTTTGGGGCGGGGGATATTATATCAAGAATAAATTTCTTTATGAAATTATATAATATATAGATCTCTCCTACAATAAATAGGAGAACATTATTTAGGTGCCTCGACTAGATCTTCTTCATCATTTGAGTAGTTTTCCACTTCATCTGGTCATATAATATGGTCATACATATATTTTAACCTCGTACTATGTTGAATAAGATCAAAATATGTAAAAAGATTTTTATTATTTTCATCCCACAACCTCTTATAGAGATTCCAACTAATCATAAATCTTTTTCATATGGATTTGGTAAGGAAAAAACTTCAAAGACCGTCATGGTTTCTTCTCCTTCATTTACAACTCCATTAACCTTAAACATCGCATAAATCATCATAGAATAAAATAGGTATGTTTACTTGTATTGAGGATTCATCATATCAATCATATACACCATGAGATATCTTTATAAATTGATCTTGTATCCCTCTTTAATTAGATACAACAAATAAACTTACTGATAATTTAATGAGTAACTATCCGCTTTCCATAAAAACAGATGATGTTGAATAAACTAAAATAACAATGTAAATTCAAAATATAGATCAGTTTCTATAGTTATTCATATGATTTAATCATTTTTCAATTCCTTAAGGGCTTTTTTATAACTAAAAATCACTTGGAGGAGGAGGACTACCATGGTAATCATAAAAAATACCATCATGATGTTTCATCAAACATTCATTCCAATGCTTAAAATAAAAATAAATCATTTTTCAATTTATTTTTGACTTAAGAGAAAATTCTTCTCTCTATTTATGATTAACTCAATATACATATAAAACTTATGCAATGGTTTCAGATAGATATGTCGAGTGTTGTTGGAGAACCAATCCAATCAACCTTGTTCTTTTAACACTCTCAAAATGAGAGACTTACTTGACACCCTACACATTACACGTACTTATTTAGAAGGTATGAAAATTATATTCCAACGATCTAGGTTAATAGCATTGGGTTTTTTAGCACTTGATTCAGCCTTTTTATACTTCAAAGGACGAGGCTCGTCAGGATACTTATCATATGGATACATAAATCGACCCATTGCGAAGCATTCAAAAGGTTCATTTCAAGGATGAATGCTGTAGTGGATTGAGAGAGAAATATTCAGTTCATAGAGAGTGATTAAGTTATTATTTTGGATCTATTTGATATTTATCATTTAGGGATTTTAAAATCTCACTCGAATAGAAGTAAAAAATAAAAATAATAATTATAAAAGTGATTTTTAGTTTTAGATTGAAAAATAATAAATTAAAGACCAATGATAAGTTGCAATGGTGAGTTGTCATTGGTGATTCATCAATGGTGAGTCATCAAGAGTGATTTGTCCATGGTGATTCACCAATAGAAAGTCATATACATTGAGACATCAACATTGAGACATCATTAGGTTTTCAATCAAAATTGATCATCCCTAACTCATGTATGATGAAGCTCATTTATAAAAATTTAATGATTTAGTAAAAATATCTTCAAGCTAAAGTCCAATTTCTATAAAAACATGAGTTATATCACTATTCTGATAATGATTCGTCAAAAAGTGACATCTTAAATAAATCATCTTTGTCATTAAATGAGAAAATGAATTCTTAGAAAAATAATAGAACTTGTGTGGTCATATTTTATCAAGACATGACTAAATTGATATACATAGTCTTTTAAAATGTGTTTAATCTGAAATGTTTGAGAAAAAATAATAGTAGCTCTTTATTTAGCTTCAGAAGTAGACAATGAAGTAAAATTTTATTTCTTACTTTACTATGAAACTAGATACTTTCCAAAAAGTGACATGTTAGAGAGATTCTTTTTTTAACTTGCAACCACGAAAATTAGCCTCAAAATAACTGACTATGTCAAGTGGTTGTCATATAGTATAGAATAGTCCGAGGCTGGTAGTATATTGAAGATCATTGAAACGTATTTTTTCTTCATGTAAATGTGACTTTTTTGGATTTGTTAGAAAATGAAGAAACATACAAAAACTAAACATTATATTTGTTCTACTGGGAGTCAATTAAAGAAGAATTCCAATCATACCTCTATAATTGGTTTTATCCACTAATATTGCATCCTCATCAAGGTCAAATTTACTTGATGTACTCCTTGGAGTATTACTACATTTAGTGATATCCAAGAAAAAATGTATTAAATGTTTTTTAGTATATTAACTGTTATTGAAAATAATAGATTTCTTATTTTTAAAAATTTTAAATCCAAGAAAGAACCTGATTTCACACATTCAACTCATTTCAAGCACATTTTTCATCATTTTTTAAAATATTCACATAAATAATTTTTTGAACATCCAAAAATTATATCACCATCTTATATTTGAAAGCTAAAACATCTTTAGATTTTTTATTACAAAAACAATAGTATCATCTATACCTTTTTCAAAAACACTATAAATTAGAAAACTGATGAGCCAAATATAACAAGCTCTTGGAGAGAGTTTTAAACCCAAAAAATATTTTGTTAATTTAAAAACATGATTTACGAAATGGGGATTTGTAAAATTGGTGGTTTTTCAAAAAAAACATCCTCAACTTTATAAAAATTCAAGAATGCAGTTTTGACATCAACTTGATAATGTTTGAAATTATGATGTTCTGCATATGATAACAGTATTCTAATGGAATCAACAAAGGACATAGGTGCAAAGGTTTCTTCTTAGTCTATTCTTTTTTATGGACTATAACCTTGTTCAACTAATTTTGCGTTATTTCTTACTATAGTTCCATCATCATTTTCATTTTTTCTAATTACCCACTTAGCACCTATGGTCAAGTTGTCTTTGGGACTATCAACAAGTTTCCATACTTTTTTTAATTCAAACTATTTTAATTCATCCATCATATTTACCATCCATAATTCTTAATCTATTTCATCACTGATGTTCTTAGTTTCATGTTTTGATAAGAGTAATTGATTTTCAACCTAGATCTTAGAAAATATTTAGTCTCTATTCTATTTCCCATATATCCATTTACAACATATAAAGGATGATTTTTAAGTGTTATTACATAACTAGAACAAGAATGTCTGGTTACGTTAGGTTCATCTACAAATTTAAGTTTATTTTTAGAATTTAAAGAGTTTCCAAAACATTCTTCTTGTTTCACCATGGAATTAGAAGAATTAAAATTTAGTTATGGACTAGACAAGTAATACTCAAGATTTTCTATGGAGGGTTTGGATTCATGTGGATATATTTCAATAAATTTTACAAAAAATTGTACTTCCACACATTTGGTTCTCTTATTGAAAACTCTATTTGGCATACTAGATGTTGAATCATCTAGAAAAATTACTTTATTACTCTTGGAGGTAAATTTGAAACGATTATCTTTTCCATTAAGGATAATGAATTTGAATAAAAAAACATTGATATAATTAAAATTATGTTTACTAATATTCCACATCTAATAGGGGTTTTCATTATGATTGATCAAATTAAAGTACTATTTATTATATAACTAGTTTTATTCACATCTTTTGCCAAAATGTAAATATGTAGATCATATTGATTAAGTATAGTCTATGCAATTGATTTTATGGTTAAATTTCTCCATTATATAACTATAGGAAGATTGGGTGTCCAAGGAGTATATAATTTATGACTATATCCCTTTTTTAACGAAAAAGATTAAAATTAATAATTTTTAAACTCATGGGCATGGTAACTTCATATGGTTTTGATTCTACGTCCACTTATGTTTTATATGGATGTATCATACTTGATGAAATAAGAAATGGCATTAGTTTTTTGGGCTAGAATGACTGTAAAGTATACCTAGAAAAATCATCTTCTAGAACATAGTCCTAATGATTCCCCCAAATATTTGAATCTACAGAAGGCCCAAATAGATCCATGGGAACCAAATCAAGAGGTTGAGAAGTTGAAACTTAATTCTTTGATTTGAAAGATATTTTGTGTTGTTTTTATAAGGATTACATACGTTATCATTTGGAATCTTTAATTTTGGTAGAAACATGAATAATCCTTTTAGAGTATGATTTCAAAGAGAGTGAAATTTATAGTGTCTTATTCTCTTATACCAGAGGAAAGAATATTTATACAAGGCCTTTAATAATGAAAACTGATGAGAAAAAAAAGAATCAAGATTTACAGCCCAAATTGTTTTATTTCTAATGGTAGTAAAGACTATATCATTGTTAGAATTGAAAACATTAAAAGAATAATTCTTAAATTTAAAATGAAATCCATCATCCCATAACTGTGAAATTCTAATAAGATAGTACTGAAGACCATTAGCAAAAAGAAAATTAGAAATTAAAACTGAGTTACTGTTACTGATTTGGAAAAGGCTAGTAATTTTCCCTTTTTCATTATAACCAAAGGTGACATGTACACCATAAATAATTATGTGGTTGTTGAAGCATGGTTAGTTCCTTTTAAAAAGACTTATACACCAATTAACCAAGTACCATAATCTATTATAGGAACTCTTCAAACATTATTCCAACAAAAACAATTTATGAAAGAAAAAACATTGGTACATAGATTTTCATGGGTCTAGTAAAATTTTTAATTAATGATCTGGGAACCGTGATTTTATTCATGGGTTTTCTATATAATGTTTCAAAATATTAATAAAAATTCACTTTTTTAGTTCGAAAATATCTAGAAGTTTTAAAAGAATATCTAGTGCTACAACATGTAAAAAAATTTCTAGAAATGGACATAAATCTAGATTTTCTAGATATATATACAGAACTGGTTTTAACAAAAAAAAATTTCCAGGTTGATAACCAATACGAGTAGTATATTTTGGAAGATTATTTTACATTAATTTGATGTAAGGTAAATTTAATATTTTTCAATTTCTCATGATCATACTTTAATTTCTCAATAGGATGATTAAGTTCAGTTGTTTCATTGAGAAGATTGGAATTATTTTCCTTTTTTACAGTGAGTTCTGATTTAAAATTAGTAGAAACAGAATGATATTTATTGAGAGATTTATGTTTATCTTTCAGTTTATTGCAAGTATCTTAACTCATTTGAATGTATTCAAACATTTTTTCATTATTCATATTTTCTAAATTGTCAGATTCATATTCATCTCAGAAATAATAACAGTTCTATGATGGAAATGTTAACGATACCTTAGATATGTTTTTCATAAAACTCATGTTGTCTTTATAACCCATTTAATCATGAGTTGATTCTAATTCACTAGGGATATCCTCAGATGCACTCCAAGTAATATTCATTGGATAATTATACATTATATAGTAATCCTCATATTTTATCTTATACATCATATTTAGACAGTCATAATTCACATGTCCCTTTCATTTTCATTCATTAAAGACTATCTGATTAGCATGGTAAATACTTTTCCAATCCTTTATAGAGTTACCTTTGTTATCATAATTTCGTCTATATCTATTATTTCTAACAAACTTATTATTTCAATAATATATTTTAATTCTCTTGGCTGGTTGAGCCACTTCTTCATCACTATGGGTCTATGAATCTTCATTTATTTGAATTTTAGTAGAACATTAATTTTTTATGGTTGATTAGTTGTAGTGGTTTTGTAATCCAAGAAATATCTTTTCGGTTCATCATCTTCTTCTTTATTAACGTTCAACTCTTCCTCATATATCATCAGGTTACCAATCAGTTCCTTGACTAGAAACTTACTTATATCATCATGTTCTCTTATTTATATTTATGTTCCTATCCACATTTCTAGAAAACATCTGGGTAGTGCCGTGATTTGTTCCGTGGAATCGATTGTATTTTCTAGAGTAAAAATTATATTAACAATTTCATTGAACCTGAGGTACACGTTAGAGATAGGTTCATCATTATTTATTTTAATGTTATCATATTTAATTTTATTTATGTTAATACTTGTTTCTATATTATTATTGGTTCCTTCATAAAAAATAGCTAAATATCCCAAATTTCAAAGGTTGTTTTACATAATGAAATCCTATTAAATTCTTCAACACACAAGTCATAATATAAGGCATTAATTGTATTGAAATTATTATTATAGACTATCGTAATGGAATTATCCCATGTGATTATATAATTATAAGGAATATTATATTAATCAAAAATTGGAGTCTCGATATCGAAGATCATTATTTATAAAATCATTTTCATTTTGATTTTCCACTGAGTATAGTTTGTACCATTGAAATAGATAGGTTTGATAGTAACAGAATCTTCTTATCTATTTACCATATTAGATAATAATTCTGTTTAAAGATCTAAAAATTTTGACGTAAATTTTTTTGAGATATTTTAAAAACACAACTGGAATCACAGATCAAAAGATATGAATAAATTGATAACTTCAAAACTCAAAAATAAGGAAATCCTCTGATAAAAATTTTTAGTCCGAGTAGGACACCAAAGTGGGGGGAAAATTGAGTTCATATAAAAATTTATGTCTTAAAACGCATATTAAAAATTTCCCTAATCTTAAATACAAAACTTCTTAGTTAACTAAAGTAGAAGATTTACAATAGTTTTTATCTTTTGAAAGAATTATCCAAGAGTGATTAGTTCCCAATTAAATTAATATGGATTGTTATTTTATCTTTTAATATAATTCATCTAAATAAAATTATAATATAAATACTATATAAGATTAACTATCATAGTAATGTAAAGTTTTTAAAAAATAAAAACAGAGAAAAGTGAACTTAAAAGTATACAATAGAATTTAAAAAAAGTGGTTCAATCTCAAGATGAGACTTAGTAATCTCTACATTTTTACCACCTACCCTCAAGAAATTTATATAAATGAACAAGCATCCAAACCCTATATTGGGGTAAATAATAAAATACACATTTTCTAGGTTATCTAGAAATCTTCAACAATTTTTGTGGGAGTGCTAATAAAATTGGCCATACAGGGACCAATTCCACTGGTATCCATGGTAGTGTAAGGTTTAAAAAGATGGTTTTTTAAGATATTAGGGTATCTTCATGTTTTTATTAGAGTTATTTTGGTTATAATATAGACAGACACACACAACTTATTATAAAATTCAGTAAATAAATAGAGAAAATTTTGAGAAAGGAGTAATAGGGATCCGTGTGATTGTTAATGCCGCTTCCAACTCCGCGAAGATGTGTTGAAATACAGGTTGAGTTGATTTCATGAAATAGGTAGTAATTAAAGTCTCATGAGAGCTTCTATCTTCTATTTCAAATTATATATATATTTTCAAGTTTATCTCTTCTCTACTATTATAATGATTCAACAACATGTTATTCTTTTAAGGTTCTCATAAATATATTCATGTTTCCTCCAGTCAACAGTTCTTGAGGTTTTCTTAGGTTCATAAGTTCTATATTTTTATCATCATACAACTTTTTTATCAGATATTCCCTTTATATAGTGAAACTATCAAGAATCATGTTTTCTAGTACCTTATACAAAATACTCGTCTCTAACATCGATATCAATGAGGTTTACAAAAGACAGACAATGTTATTAAACTAAATAACATCACAATGTTTCACAAATATGAAAGTTATAATAAATTTTAATTTTATTGAAAAAGTATTATTTGATGGTTTTTCAAGAACAATAGTTTAGGTAACAGTGTCATAGAACTGATGTCTTAGACATTGATCATTCTAAAATCTGGAACGCTGAGTCGAGTATAGATGACTAAAGAATGGTAGGTCATTCTGAAAGTATGCCGACTTGATGGTAGGTCGACTTGATGATAACTCATGCTCTTAGTAGCTCATTATGGTAAATTATAGTTATAAATACTTATGATTCCATCACTAATTCATTATATTGGTTGGATGATGCAATGGCGACGTAGCTATATGCAGTTCAATGCAGTGATATCTCATCCTTTGTTAAAATATAGTGTCTGTGATGATGGAGAGACTATTGAATGTGAGATATATTATCGATATGTCTAAGTAAAATGTAGCTCCTACTTATCCATTTTTATGTCATCATAAGGATGTCTAACTATGCGTTCACCTCATCAGTGACTCAACCCTAACTGTGATTTATACTTAGTCATATCCTGTCAATCTGTCTTATGATGTAAACACAAATAAAATTGAGTATGATGATATTAAAACATGATTCAAAATAATTAAACAGAAATAAACACATTAAAACATAATTGTGAAATATTTTTTATCCTTCATACAATAAGAGGCAAGAAAAATTGACTCAATACTTCATTCATAACAGGAAAAGGAAATATTTGATTGATTATTTGAGTAGGAATTCATATAGTAATTCAAGGTGTTATTTAAGAGATTATTAGGGATTGATTGAATATATCTCATCAATGCATCATGATATGGGTGTGTTTGGAGGTAATGTTTTTTTCACTATTTATTTACTATCAGCTGGGTTAGTAGGTGGAGGAGTCCCAAATAACAGATTCTGAGGTTGATGCCAAGAAAGGCCGAGTTGTTTTTTATGATACATATAATAGAAGTTCTAATGATGAACATCAATAAATGTAGTTCCTGGGGAAATATTTTTTGGGATTGTTGATTGAATGAGATTTTTATCCACGACTTCCATAAATCACCTTTGGGGGTACATCTTACAATGAAGAATATGTATCAGGATTTTGGAGGTTAGTTTTGGTGCCTAGGTTTTTGCAAGAAGATGCAGAGTTTTTTTTATATCTCATATGAAAGATGGTAAAGGCTCAACACCATGTTCCCAATGGTTTTTTCAATCAATCATATGTTCTTCAAAGTAAGTGGGAGGATGTCATGAAAAACATTAATTATGTTATTAAATGATCATAGGGTAAATTTATTCTATGTTGGTGAATTTTGATATCTTGATGAAATAATCTTAATTCATTAAAATTTGGGAGTCTAACATAGTATAAGTTTTTTCAATGTAGTACCTAAAATAGGTGGTGAGGAACCATAAATACCTAAGGATGATCACATTTGATCAAGATTCTCATTTTTTCTTATGTGTGTTTAAATGTATCCAATGTGATTTTCGATCTCATTTATGACTTATTAGAACATTCCATCCTAAAAAAGATGGTCAGACATAGTAGAATATTCTTACTTTTAAGGACATGTTGTGTTCTTGTGTCCTTAATTTTCATAGGTTTATCGTTAAAACACATGTATTTGGTATATTTTTATTAAAATAACTTTTTTACTTCACCATTGGTATCAAAAAAATTTATTCATTTTATAATGGAACATTGTGTTCTCTATTTTGATAGACTAGTGTTAGAGAGTTAGCAAATATTTGGACATAACTCTTAAAAAAATGATTGAGATGGAACATTGTGTTCTCTATGTCTATGGAGTTTTTTTTGTAGATTATGTGTTTATAAAAGTGAATCATTGTCATGAGATGTGATTTTTTGTTCGCTGGAATATGCTTTCTCCCTGGATTTTTTCTTCATTCAAGGTGATGGATTATTTTAGAGTTGTGGAATAATAGATGTAACATCTACCTCATATGATATAGATGTATTAAGTATTTCACATATCACAGATAAGTCATTATCGTACAGATAACTACCATGTATTTGATTTGGGAAAGATTGGTGTTGGTGATAATACATAATTTGATGGGAATGCTACTGATTTTTTGGACTCCATGGAGAAGGTGTTTTGTGTAATTTATATTTCCAATGATTTTGTCTTGTGAACAAATAGTGAAATGGAAGAGTTTACATTGGAGCATGAGTATGAGATACTTGACTTGTATCATGATCTTGTTTTTATTTTTCTCTTCACCTCTATCCTTTTCAATTTGTTCATGTTTTTGTTTTTTTTATTAGAAGGTTTTATCAAGTTTTCATGTCTTTTATGTACTATTATTTAAGAGGTATTTCCCCCATGAGTGTGTTTAAGATATGGTTGTTGCTGTTGAGTTAGTTTTCACTTGTTTCCTTTGAGTGATGTGGTTGAGTTCTTATGATGGAGAGGCAATTGAGAGTTATATTATAGAGTGTTTGTTCAGACAACCCATTTTATACTTTCTCTCATGATGTGGTTTTTAATTTTCTAGGATTATAATGTTTTGTGAGGTATTTTATATAAGGGTATCAATCATAGAATCCATTTTATTTGTGATTTTTGGGTGTTGGAGTTTTCTAGAGGAGGTTCCAAAGAGTATGGAGGTGGGAGGGGAGAAGATTGGGTAGAATACTCCATGAAGACTTGTAGTATGCCATAGTGTAGTATTTTCTATAATTTAGTAGTCTAATATAGTGTCAGTAGGACCAATGATGAAAATAAAGTACACTTATAAAATACAGGAGTTAGTGAGGTGGTTGGTTGGTTACATCCTAGGACCTTCATGATGGTAGAGTGCTGAAAATTAGAAAGGTCAGATTGTGGAATAGTGGATTGATGGTGTTCTAATAATGTTGGGGGAATCATTGTAGTAAACTTTATATATGGAATAACCTCACTTATTGGAAAATGGGGAATTTGACGTGGTTTCCATGGCTGTATTTTGGCCTCTCACCATCTTAATTGGATCTAAAAACATGGATGTATTCATGTTCCTAAAATGTAGTTTCAATAGGGTGTTGTGGATTTGAACCTCATGCTATGATATGGTTTTCTATTTGATGGGATATTTTGTGACATGGTCCTGAATTCTATACCATGGCCTCCAAAATTCTTGAGTTCATGTAACTACCCTAACCCCCGATTTGAACCTGGTTTTCTCCCACATTTATCTTTCAAACCCAAATCACACAAGGGTACTTGTTCATAGCATTTGATGAAAATTTCAATTGGTATTGATCCTAGATTTTTTACAATACATAGAAATATGAGCTATGTTATTTTAACCATTTATCATGTTGTTTTTTGAATCGACGTGCTTTTCTCCAATTTCATTTTTCATGTCATGGTGTTTGATCTATTTCATTATAATGAAGTTTTAATTATCATTGTATAATGTGTTCATGGATTTAAATCATTAGGGGGTGATGTTTTATGATGGGATATGGGATAAAAAATTTGTGATGTTGATCCACTCTTGTGCAAAGAACATTTATGATTTTTTGGTTGGGTATTTTTTGCATCTAATTTGTCTATGTTCAATTTTAATTGACATAGGATTATCATTTTTATGGTATTTTTATTATGCAAATAAATATTTAAACATATTAAAGAATTATATTGGTTAACCTTTGTGGTTTCATGTTTTATACCATCGTAATAGTTTTACTCTATATTTTCTAGATATCTTATTTTCTGTAATATTTATTTTAGAATGTTTTCTATGTGTGGTTTAGCATGTTTCATTCAATGGAAAAAGATATATAACATAAATAAAAAATTAATAAATTCACGTAGGAACATTAGGAAGAGTATTCATTAATAAATATTATGTTTTTTGTGTTTTGATGGTTATCAAATTGATGCTTATGTGATGTTTAATTTAAAGTTATTATTCCATTAGATAATGGAATTAACCAAGTAAATTGAATATATAAAGCTTATTTATGATAATAATAATGAATGGAATTTAAATTTATAATTGTGATTATCTAAATTTTTTTAAATATGAGTTAATTAAGAGATCATGTTTAAATAATTATGATAGCTTGAGATAGCTGATTCCATGTGATAATCGTAGTTGGAACCTGTGATAATGACCCTGTTAATATAATATGGAATGAAAATTGATAGATTGAAAATTAATAATATTTTAGCCCATGTGTTCTATTTGTTTATAATGTCTAGATTCCTTGTGCTTGGGTCTCTCAGAGACATTTTTCCTACAAAGGATGAATTAATTATTTTAATGGCATAGATTTACATGTTGACCGTGCTTGTTTTTTATGCTTTTTGTGCTATGAAAATGATATTTTCAATGTGATGTATTGATGGGATACCAAATGAGATATGGTTTAGGAGGCTTGAGGATATGGTAGTAGTTGACATCATTAAAGATAATATGAATGGGAAAATACATGATGGTATTTTGGATAGAACATAGATTATAGATTATTTTGAATATAGGAATACACATTTTGTGATTAAATATAGATTCTTTCTAGATATGAATGAATTTAACGGGATGTATGGATGATTTTATTGATTTATATGCATCACCATCCCTACTAGTTAAGGTAGCTTGGTGTTCTTGATTCAGCATATTGATGGTATATTATGAGGTTTTCCTAAATAACATATATTTTTTGATTATTATAAATAATTATAAATATTTTACCCCTAAAGATGGTTGTGGTTTGAATTACAAAAATATGTTAACTATCGAGAAAATGTGTGCTTGGATGGATTGTGCATGGAGGGATGTAATTTTCAATAAAACAATAATTTATTGATTAATAAACGGTAGTTCATAGTTAATGAATTAATTAAAATAAATAAATATTTATAGGAGTGAATTAACACAATGTATCTATTTTATGTTCTTTTTTATGATATATGATGTCTATTCCCAAGTAGTGGAATCTATTTTTCTAAGTGAAGATAGTTGGAGTTGATGCTAGGTCTAGTTTATACCCAAAGTGTGGTTATGAGGTAAATTATATCAGGAACGTTTGTTGACATTTTTATGACCCCAACCATGTTTTTTATGGTGGATAACTCTTATTGGACTATTAGAGGGAGTTTCTACAACATCCTAGTGAGTGGATTGATTGATTACTACCCTGTCTGGACTTCCTCTCTTATCCTGGTATTATTATGTGTGACATGCATGATGTTTAGTTCCCCCCATATGTTTGTATAGGTATCTGATTGATTACAAGAACTGGAAACCAATTTATCTCTTGATATAGTATCCAAAAAATTATTATAGATGTGACATGCATAGTTTGTGATGGATTTTGGAACCTTACTCGTTTTATGGGTTGTGATGGCTTGAGGTATAATACTTGATGTGTGATACACATCATGTAAGCTATGGTAGATCCTATGAACTAAATGGTTACTATATGATGATGTGTTAATATATGTTGTGATGATGTGATACATGATTTCCTTATTGTGACACTTTTCCCCATTGTTTTCATGTTTTCTTCTTTTAGAGAGAGATAGTTGAGGATGTGTGGTGTTTGGGAAGAGAGAAAAACCAGTGGAGAAGTTATAGTGGGGTACCATTATTGTTTCATTAATATAATATATGATCTATTGTACGAGTTACATTTTGAGGGATATCCATGGTAAGGTTGGGAACTTAGTATATGTATTTAGTTTATGATATAGTTTCAATTGTCATTCACTAGGCTTGGACATTTTTTCTTTGTCTTTTTCAGGATAAGTTATAAGGAAGATCATAGTAAATAGAAAATTAGTCTCACCCCTTGTATCCATGTATATAAATATTTTTTGGATAGTAGGATAATATTAGACAAAACCTGGATATTATTGGCTCATGGTTATTCATGATCTATTTGTACTTTATGTCACAATCAAGTTTACCTTTTGGTTAATTTTATATTTCCTTTTATTTGTTTTTGTATTATATGCCATTGTGTGTATGTACAATGAATTTATTTTATATATATATATCTGAGAATGGGTTTAGTATTTTATCTATATTATATTTCTATAACATGTATTATCTTAGATATGAATTACTCTAATTTTTATCTATGATATATTATACAATCTAATCACATACTCAAGGTCTACAAGAGGATGGACTTGATTAGTCACCATCTCCAAACTCTCATTGCTGACCTAGGAGGGGTACCCTTTGGGGGTGGGGGTCATGAAACGAGGTATTATTTCAGTGTCTATAAAATATTAATTGTGAGTTAATAATAATTTTATACATCAATTATACTTACAAAATTACTAGGACAAATGGTTTGAAAAATGAGCTACAATACAATGATAGATACAATAGGTCATACATATGAAGGAGTAACGTTTCCATTCTTCAGTGACCATGATAAATATAATATAACTATTATGTTATATTTTTAAAATAATAATAATTTTATATATAAAATATGAACTTTTTCAATAAAAATACATTCATCACCAATATTTTGTGGTGATTAAAAATAAATCACATCGCTTCATGGAAGTGGTAGTCCACATGTACAGACGAACGAAGTTATCATTTTCAATGAATGTAAATTTAAGAAAGTATATGATATATTGTCTTTCAATAATTTAAAATATTTCATCAAAATAAAATCTCTATATATTAAATCAAAAAGTATACCATGTCATTTGAGGTGGTGATGGAAAATTAATTACATTGGTATATGAGGTGGTAGTCTTTCATACACCCAAATGATGGTTTCATTTACCATTTTATGTAATAAAGAGAGATATATTTTATATTATACTAGAATATAAACATCATATTACTTTTTATATATTATTCTATTATATGATCATGTTTTAATCATATTGGGAGGTTCTATAAGATAAAATTAAATGAAATTTCTTTGTCAAGAATTGCACATATTCTACAAACAACCTCTTTAGGATTAAACCTAAATAGTTTTTAGGATGGATTTCTGATAAAACCATGGACTATAAGATGTGTGGGCAGATATAATATTGTAATTTGGATAGGTATATTAGGAACCAAAAGGTTATTTATTTTTGGAGAAAATAGAAGAATCGATCGACTTTTATAAGAGAGGGCATGTGTACTCTTGGAATTAATTAAACTATTAATTGATTTTCTTTTAGAAAAAATGGATTTTAAAATATAAATTGGGAAAAATATATAGGGATGGGTTGAAATACTCTCATATGAAAAATATGTGATGTGTATAGATATAGTTTTTACAATGATCTCTTTATTGCAACTCACATTAACACGTTTTCTTAAATACTGTGATAATGATGTTTTTATTATTTGAGAATCAATATAATCACTGTAAAATAAAAATTGTCCCATAAGTAGAAATTTTTTTATATTTTAAATAATATTAATATAATATGAAAAGAAATTTGATATATAAGAAATATAAATTGTTTAATAAAATGTTATTAATATTAAAATATCATAAATGTCATTTTTTGAACTAATCATTTAAATTGAATTTGAAAACAAAAAAAATAATGAGATTAGTACATAATCAATTAAAACCTCTTTAATATATTATTTCAACTACAAAAATCATGGGACTCAATTATTCATTGATACTATAATACTTTTAACATTTTTAAAATCATGTATTTTATTTTTTACTGATTGAATAAATGTTGCGTCAGTGTTGCATAAGTATTTAATGTAATTTTTTTATAACTAAATATTTTAAATAAATTTAAATAATAAAAAATAATTACTTTTATAATTGAATTTATTAGTTAAAATTGGTTGTTTTTATCATATATCAGAGAATAATATATATATATATATATATTAAATGCAAGAATTTGAAAATTTTAACATAATTAATTAATTAATTATTATAAAGGTTGATATAAATTAATTATTTAACTATGATTCCAAATTTAAAAAATGGATTGAAATTTATACACTAAAATCATTGAATAAGATAAATATAAGTGTTTGGTTCACTTTTTTAATCCTTTTCATATGATATTTAACCATAATGATAAGATTTTCTGTTACCATAGTGGCAATTATTTACAATGGTTACAAATCATATTGAAATAAAAAAAAAATATAACACATAATAAAATTGGACATTGTAATTCATAATATGGAATATTAATTTAATTATTAAATTTCTATAAGTGAAATAATACAATTTGAAATTGAACTCACAAAATGTGAGGAAAAATAGATTTAAAAAAATATTTTAAATAATAAAAATACTTTTCTACTATATTGAACTATAAAAGTAATTATAAATTCTATAAATAGAACATTTTAATCCTTATAATCTAATTAAAATTGGAAAAAAAATACAAAAAAAAAAAAAATTTATTCTTTAAAAATAGTAATATAAAATAAATTTCCAATAAAATTCATACTTTTACAGAATTCATTGAAAAATCAATATTTTCAAAATAAAAATCCAAAATTTTGCCTTATATAATTCATATATTACAATTTAAAAAATAAAGGTAAGTATATCAAATAAATGTCAAAAAAATAGATATTAATCGTTATATATCCTCTAATAAAGAAGAAAAATCTATTTTTGATGAAAGATTATTTTTTTAATAATAAAATATCATTACTAAAAATTAAATGCTTATTTCATAGGATTTATTTTATAAATTTTTACTGATTAGGACCTTTATATATATATATATATAAAGTTCATAATGATTTTATTCTTATTAATATACTCAGACTCCATGACTAAGTTATGACAAAGACATTCAAATAATTATTTATAATGGTTCGTTTATGCTCGGTGTTGCTTGTTTTGTATGATATCAAATAAAGTATTTTATACAATACATGGGATATAAAATTTACCATTCCAAAGGACTATAATTTTTAGGGTCTATATAATAACAATTAGAGTGAATACACTTTATATATATGGTGTTCTGTTATAAAATTTGTAACAACATTTTACCAATTGAAAAAATATTTATACGACTCATATAATATATTTCATTCAAAATATATAAAATTATATGCATTAATGTGTTGAAATCATCCAAACACAATCCTAATTGTATAGGTTCAAAATAAAACAATAAAATTTCCTACAATAAAATACCAAAGCAATCACATAAATATGAATTTGACACCATAATAAGGGAACAACAACAACGATTATCCCTAGATTACCCTTACACTTCAAATCATCATACCCCACAAACTACAATATTACATAAAAAATATAACTTATTTTATTAACATTATAAAATTAAGAAAAATATGATATTTTAACGGTTTTGTCTAAAAATATCCATTAAGATGTAACCTATATTGAAAATATGTCAAGTTAAAACTCATACATAATTTATAATAAAGTATTAAAATCAGAATATGTAGTCATGACCTCACACTATCATACCACCCAAGTAAAATATCAATGTCATGTAATAATTATGGACTCCATATCATCCTAATTGAGATGAATTTATCATAACATAAATATATGTATCATCATTTACATGATTATACAATACATATCACAAATATAACACACTATCCTAAAACCCAATGATCAATTTACTTGGTGATTGGACGTATAAATGAATTACTACACATCATTTGTTAAAAAATTTCAACAAAATTATTTACATATTCCATATTACTAGACATATTTATACATTTAATTTCTAATGGAAATGGTAAACATAAGGAGTGAACTATTTTAAGTAAATAATATATTAATGAGTCAAAAGGACTAGATCATAATCATATGAAAAACCATAAACAAGGGTGTAATAATTTATTAAAATGATCATGGGATCCTAAGATATTGTAATAATAAAATATAGATTAATAAATATCATAACATGTGACTATAGAATAGTACAAGGATCACTATAAAATAATAACATAAACCTTTGGATAAGGATTCCAAATTATTTAAAAATATTCATGAGCCATGAAATCATTAATAAATCAGGTAAAAACAAACACATATAAATAATAAGAGATGTGATGTTTGAAAAACAAGACCACCATAACATAGGGTAGTATTAATGAGTTCATATTCCCTATATGATAGTATATCAAGCATCACTACATACATCCTATAACATAGTAAATCAAACATCACTACTCAGGCACCATAATAATTTCATGAGCTATAAATATTTATTAAATAAATTGCATCACTATATTAGGTGCACCAATCACATAATTATGATGAATAAATAATTGAAATACATGATCATATAGATATATTATATTGAAAATACCTTAAAAAAGATCCATTGCATGCATTATGAAATTATTTTGAATATGATAAAATCCAAAAATATATTTTTCAATTCCAAAAAATTAATAAAACCATAATAATAAATAATAGGATAATTTATTGTGTTATTCAATAATCATAAATGCATTTGACATTGATTTTTTAGAGATAAAAATGAGAATGGAAGAAAAATAATATGTATAATTTTCTTAATTATTTTTAATTTTATCATAAAATCAATTATATATGTAACATTTATTATCTATTAAAGAGATATTAAGAAATATATAAAAAAAATTAATATTTAAAAACAATAGAACCATTATAGAAAATAAATATCAAGTCAAAAAAATCAAGAGTGGAAGAAATAAAATGTATGAAATTAAATGGAAATAAATTCGTAAGCTATTTTGGTAGTTTTATTAAAATTCAAATTTTTGAAAGTGTTTTAATTTTCTTTTCTAACTTGATATGAATGAAAATAAAAAATATATAGAAAAATATACTTATTTTTTAAAATAATTAGTAATTGTTTTTAGTTATAATTAATTTGGGCATGGATGTGGAATAACTAGTTTTGAGGTTGGATATAATTTATAAAACAATTCTTGATAAAAATATATAAAAGAAGATATTTTGAAATTAAAATGTGATTTACTGATATATAAAAAGGATATATAATTAAAAAAATATAATTGAAAAATATATCAATCCTATAAAGAAATGTTAAATGATGAGATATTATGACTCAGTGAGACAATACAAAGTCAAGAAAAACCCTTACACTAGATTACTTCTTGGTCAAATGTGTTCTAAAAAAATATAAATTAGATTTTTAATTAGATTTTAGCTATATTAAAAAAATTAATTTTTTTATACATTATACCATTAATTGGAAATTTTTTATTACAAATTTAATAATCATTCATTGTTAAGATGTATAATTGGGAGTTAATTGTCCTATTTGATCAACACTTGATTTAATGTGACAATTGATGTACTTTTTCCCTAATTAATATAATATCCTATATAATGTTTGTAGAGATTATATAAGTGTTTTGTATATATTTATTAAGTGTATTTGATTTTTATTGAATTTACAGTGATGATTCAAAAATAACGGTTGAAATCACTTTTTTAGGTCAATTTGAACTCAATAAAACGATTTGTTTTTATTAATTAATTTAATTATTTATATTAAATATTTTTAATTTTAAAAACATCATAAATTCATCATTATTGTAATAATGTGTTAATATTTTTGTTTTTTTAATCATTCGTGACATATACCTTATAAAATCATTAATATAGGTTGAAAAACCATCCAAAATAAGAAAGAATTATAACAAATTAATGTGAAAAAATGTTGTTATATAACTTTAATATCAATATAATATAATAATATTGATTTTAAAAGATGTTATTAAAGAGTGAAACTGGAGTAGGTAATAGGTGAATTAAAAAAAATAAAGACAATTTCCTGAGTAATTGTTGACAATAAAATATAATATCTAAATCATTTATTATAGAACTGCTTTGGAAAAAAGTATTTGGGGACACCTATTTTGTCCAAACATTTAAAACCAGAGAGATACTTAATTGTTTATAAAATTGAAAGATATTCCTATGTGAAATAATGTTATGGTGTGATTTTGGTTGGGTAGAGGTAGGGTAACTTTATAGGTAAAATTCAATTGAATTTCGAAAAACACCCATTTTTAATACAAAGGGAAGGTGATTTTTCTTATCATGTAGATAAAATATAGAAAAATAGTGGTGGTTGGTTTTGTGTCCTCTCATGCACCAAATTTTGATTTTTATATATAGATGTTTTATGAAATTTTCACTTAATTAAATACTACTGTCGACCACCGTAGACAAAAGATTGGTTCCTAAATCGATGGTGGGATGATCTACATCAATTATGAATCCCCATATACCATAGTCTTATCATTATTATCATGTGTATAATTTGGTACAATGGAGATACTATAACCACATGTAAAATCAAAAAATAATATGAAGTATAGGAAGTCATATAAAATATATTGAAAAATATGTAGTAAAAAAATACACTAATAATGCCAAAAAACAATCAAAATAAACCATTCTATAAAAAATGAACTATATAATACATTTCAGGAATGTCATACATCAACATAAATTCAAAATAATTTAATAATTTCATTCAACTAATAAGAATCCATGGTTTTATCACCAATTTCATGAGGCTATAAAATGTTTACATCTTCACATTCTGTGTCAACATCTATAGAAAACGTAATTCCCTTGAAAAAACCATCTTCCTTGGGTTTATTATGTACTAAATGGGGGTATGTTAATATGAAAATTCATAAATAAATAATATATTTTTATTTTGATAATTTCATGAGAAGTCTTACATTATAAACAACACACACACCTGTAAAATACAATAACAATATGTGTAATGTTTGGGGACGTCGTAATATATATTTGAAAGACACAAAACATATTATATCAATATTGTGTTTGATCTAAATCAAATTCAAATGATAAACTATAAAAATTCTAGGAAATATGGAATATGAGATAAAAAGAATAATTGGAAACTAGATGATGAAGGTTGAAAATAATCGAATGTAGGAAACATGTAGACATGGCTCTATCACTCCAACACGTCTACTGAATGCTTTATTAGACAATATATGAAGGGGATACAAACCTAGTAGGGAAGAAGGATTCATGTGTTTTTTATATGGGGTTATGGATTAAGCGATAAGGGAAATGGGTGTAAACTAATCTGGAATGGGAAGTTATAAAAAAATTAAAAGAGCACCCTAACGGAACACCAGCTAGCCACATTGAGCCAACAACTGGTTCTTGATAATATTATAACATCAAGGATACCAAATTTACATATTTTGTCTCGAGGTACTACAAAAACCTTGTTTTATTCCCTGCAACCTTTTCCATGATATTTGAACACATTGGATATCCTTTTGAACCAACCAAAATAATTCCCATTCCTCTTCTAGCCTTGGAAACAATCCCAAACAAGGACTATTCATGGGGATCAACAAAAATTTAAATGGACCTTCACATTTATAATGGGCAATGTCTCAAAAAAATCCCCATATTATAGTATATCAAACCTAATTTAAACATCAACCTATGAATTAAGATGTCAATTTTTTAAATCATCTGAATGATATTTGTAAACATTATTATTGCTTTGAAGTTTCTTAAAATAAAAACATCACATGTTTCATGTTGATGTATCTAGTATAAACTAGTTCACTTAGGACCAAATAGTCCCAATTTAATTAAGAAAAGTATCAAAATGAAATTCTTGAATGCCGATGTAACCCAATATTTTTTACCACCACTTTATTCATGATACACACAACCAGTGATACACATGATTGTTTAACTAGAAACATAGTTCCCATAAAACCACTTCCCTAATTTTTCAACAATATACCAGTAAATGATCGATCCAATGGATTCAATTCCATGTTCGAGACATTTCTAAACATCACGAATCTCATATGTTCCATCCATGAAATATTCATAACTATGAAAATGATCTATAATTCCTATTTATGACATTATTGATTCATTATTTGTTTAACCTAAAAGAATATTATTCTCCACACCATTTAATTTTTATCATAATGGTCTATTATCAACTGAACTTGGTGAGTTTCACTATAAATATATCAAGTCCAATTCTCTGGTTTCTCTCAAAAAATTAATTTGATCCATGATATACAATTTTCACATTTAATAAGATATACCAAGAGTGGTTTATGATTCACCATACCCAATTACATTTTGAAATGATAATAAAACCTCCATAGTCTTCTATATGAAAAAAATACTTACCTCAACTACCGAAACCCAAATTAAGCCTCCTGATCATGATGCGTTAAATTATAAAATCACCCCATGATCTATCAAACATTAGAATCACCATCAAATCCTGATCTATGGTGTATCCCTATGATTAGATCAACAAAAAATCATGCCAAACACCATTCTATTACCTATGTACTATTGATTTGAAATTCCAAACAAGGCTCATATTTTGGTAAATTGAACTTGAGACCAAATCTGACACTCAGACTTGCCCAAAAATCACACTACAAACTTACATATTATGACATAAGATTTATAAATTTGATCTATTTCAACTATACATCGATATTATAATGTAAATACAACCTTATAATGTATGATTCTATCAAAACCAATTCATATAAATTCATGGTACGTATCACTAAAAATTTCATGGTTTATTATACACTAAGAGCTTCTTCATTTTAATAAAGCTAAACAACACTTTTAATCATCCCATTTTTTGTCATGTTCACCCCCAAACACAATGGAAGGACATATCTGTCTCGAGCCAATCCTAGGTTCATTACAACATATAACTTATTATCTATTACCAACTAATAATTAAATTATCCATGGATACACCTAGTATTTAAACTCCACAAGATTTTATATGATTTTAATTTTAAATAAACATGATGTTTTTACTAGATTACATTACACGCAACCCCACTCTCAAATGAACCAATGATATAGTGTACAGATACAAGCTACATTTTTTTATTGGAGAATATGGATATGACTATCCAAATAACAAAATAGACAAATATATTTTCTTATATTCGAATATTACTGATTAATGTAAAAGTAATAATCAATTTTGTTTCTAAAATAAATAACCTATTAAGAGTCTTATTTTTTGAAGAAATTTATTTTTATACATGTTATATATTGTTGTATTTATCACTAATATAATGTTATTTTTATTAAATTTATTGTTAATAAATGAATTAATCACTATGTATTAGTTATATTATGTTTATGATTGGGATAAAATCATTTAAATATAGAAAGAGTGGTTTTGAATAATTTTTTATAATTTTTTATAATGTATTTAATAGTATAAATAAATAAATCATTATTTATTAACTTTTTAAACATTATTAATATATTATATAACTCATAAAATATTTTAAAATCAAATATATAGTTTTTATGTGGAATGGGATGTTGTTGAATTTATCTTTATGGATAAAAATACATTCTTTTTTTTTAAAATGAGTTTTGCATTTCTATCTTATTTTAAAATTATTTTTTTACAATATTATAATATGAATGTGGTAAAATGGATTCATAATTTATTATCATAATTTAATTTTTTTTAATGAGGCAACATTTATTTTTTGACAGAATGAATAATAATATTAGTAAATTGTTTTTACCTCATCTAGGCTTAAAACAAGCATACCTAGGCATGGTAAACTAAGAGATTGGATATATAATACCACATTACCATTCATTATTCTTATTATTTTCTTTTATTTATAACCTATATTATCTTAAAGTGGAAGAATATTCCATTTTTTCAACATTCAAATGAATGTGATTGTTTTTTTAATATTTCTTGTACATTCATTTGTATTTTCTGCCCCATTTATAAAGAAAAACCTCATATCCTCAATTACTAACAAATTTTATTCCATCTATATCAGCCAATAAATACCTTAAAACTTTTTTATATTACATAAATTAATTATATAGCTCTTAGTATTATCTTAAGACTAAATATTCATGGGTTAATGTGTGATTCAAAGGTGGATTTTTAAAGAAGAGTTATAAATCTTAACCGTGATCATTCAATTTTATTTATACTTTAGCTTATATATAAATATTAATCAATAAAAATATTGAATCAAATATTATTGATGTAATAATATATTATTATGTAGATCTAAGAACCATTTTTCATTTCTTTTCCATCATAAGGGAATTGAATGTATTGATCATGTGTATGTGTGGACTACCCCCCCAACATAGTGATACGGTTTATTTTCCATCACCACCTCAGACTAATGTATATAAAGAAGTATTTAATATATATATACATATTTTTAATAATTTTGTGATATAATTATAATTATATAATAATGATATATTATTTATCCTTCTTTCTTCATAATCATTAGTGAAAGAAAACAATATTTAAGTATACGTATAGACTAATGTCTCTATGAATAGATTATTATATTTTTAAATATATTGGTTTTATAGATAGTTTTATGTATTTATATAGTGAACATATGTGATATTTATATCAGATAAACATTTTATAAATGATTAACCCACGGTCAATATGTAAGAACTATAACGTCTGGATCAAAACATACCTGTAAAATGAAAGAGTTATCACATAAAACAATTATATTAATAATGAATTGTTAATCAACAAGTAATGAGAATGTACAAATAATAATTTATCATATTATAAGTATGAATATTGTTCTCATGCATAATTGCAGTAAATTAAAATTTATTATACAGGAGGTTAGAGTTGTTATGAAGCAATTTTATCTTGGTGAAAGTGTTTTATGTAACAATCTCACATTTTTACCAGCATTTTTTTTGCTTAAACCATAAAATGATAAAATTATATAATAAAACTATAAAAAATAATACATATTTCATTTTCATATTTTTATTTATAGATATTTAAATTTATCCTTTTATTTCTATCTCTATCTGTTTACTCAAAATTCTGAAAGTGTAATTTTAAAGAAAACCAACCTTATCTCTTCCTTTAGATGCGAATCATTTATTCCATATCCACATTTTCTTTAAAAAATTTTTTTATTATATAATGAATTATAAAAGTAATTATTAACCATATTTTATTTTTTATGAACAATTTTAGAAAGAATATTCTTTCCATTTTTTACATCTGGAAATTTTTACCAAAGGTGTTAATGAAATCATTATTTTAACATATACCACATATACATTTTTTACCACAATAATGACTAGTATTTTTATTTATCGTATTATACACATGTTTCAACATTCAATTTCAACGTAATTTTTAGTACACATATTCTGTAGTGTTTTTTATTTTAAATATGTTATTTTAAAATCAAAATGATTCTTCCCCAGATATTTTCCAATGATATTTTATTGTTAATTTAATATATGGAAAAATCAGATTATGTTACATATTACTCCATGGAAACATGATCCTATATATATTATAATGATAAAATACTGAGGAAACCTATTTTATTTTCATTGGATTAAGCTATTATTAAATGATTAAGGTTTTAATGGTCTTATGAGACACATATGAATGCATTATGATTTTATGAAAAGTGAATCTGTTATATTCCTAAAATTATTTTATTAATGATTAATGATTTATACAATAAATGGGTACATGGGGGGTTATCCTTGGATCCACCAGGCTGTGCCAGAGGTTTTCCAATGTCCAAATCAAGTATAATTGTCATTATCACAAGACAAACATTTAATGAATGACTTGGTGGGAAGCCTTGATATTATATTTCTATAATTATGTTTGTTCCAAATATAATGATATTATTTTTTAAAATGATATGACAGAAAATTTTACTCTCTCATGGATAATTTTTATTATTTCCATTATGATTCATGTCTTATGAATTCCTATATTTTTTACCATGATTCATGGTTATGATCTATTAATTTGTTGGAATTATTTTTAAATGTTAAGATCGTTTTATCATTAAATATTTCTCATGTTAATGTTAATAATAATTATTTATTGATATCTCACTTTTTTAAGCTTATTGATCATCTAAGAAAACTCTTTATTACGCTTTTTTCTTGAAGACATGATGAAATGTTTTAAATTTTACATGTATAAAAAGGGTAGTAGAAGTGATAAACGTAGTGGGAGATGCTGTATATATTTTATGTAATAATAGTTTAATTATCCATGTCTCCAATGATAAAATGTTTTTATGTATCTAGAATTGATTGAAATGATATGTAATGAATATTCATCTAATATGATGTAATATTTAACTTTGTAATGTATGGACTTCCTCATTCTATATGAGAGGAAGGTGTATATATTTTCGGAATTTAGATTGAGAAACTTTTTGTGTGAACCTTTTTGATAAGCCTATGAATAAGAGAAATTCATATAATATGGTTAATATAGGATTTTAATTTTCATATATGTTGGGACTAAGTGTTTCATTCATTATTAGTGATGTGTCAATAAGTGTTTGGTAAGATGAAGCTAAAGTGGTAACACTAAGATAATTGTAATAGATTTATTTGATGGCATTGGTTTTCAGGCATCCTTAATTTTTATAGTAAATTTGATGATTTATTGAACCATACTTCACTATAATGTTCATGTTCTCTGGAGTGATTTTTTATGAAACACATGGCCATTCCGTGTTTGGGTAATGAAGAATTAAGGAAGGCCAAGAAAATATTCATTATTATGATGAGTTTTTTTTCTGGAATATAATTTAAAGGATTCTACATAAAATATTGTTAATTACAAGAAGGAATAATAAAAACGAAATATAGTAATATTAATATATATTTTTTTATAAATATTGGTAAAATGGTTTTGAATGTATTTTAGTATCTAAAGATTCATATAAAATCCTTTTTTAATTGTGGAGAGAAAAAATTGTCCAACCAAAGGCTAGGAATGGACTACTAAATCCATACTCATTTTCCTATTTGAGTTAACTCTGTGTGAGGAAATTGACCTATAGATCCTATAGTGCACACATATTTTTGAAAGTTGTGGATTTAGAACATACAGAGGTGCTTATTGGCCAACAAGGGCAGGCACAACACATGAGGTAGGTGTGTGAAGTGTAGACATGGGAGTGGTCCTCATCTTACATGAAGTGCATCCATGTATAAATGGAATTATATTTGGGAGACCCCAACTAGGTGACTTCTATATGTGGGACTATTTGGATGAAAGTATTGTCCACCATTGCTTAAAATGTTATACATATGACACTAAACATGTGATCTATTTGATGCAAGTTGTTAAATCATGGTGAGAGATATTTTTCTACCTCCACATGTAGGAAGGACACCCTATTCTAGAGTAGATGTACATACCAACATTGATAAATCTAAATGATTCCATGATCATAATGAGATAAAGAATTTTACATGGTTGAGATTTTGGGAAAGAATAATAAGAGTTCAGATGCATTAAATGGTCAACTATAATGTGTAATTTTATTTGGAGAATGGGGCACTACTAAATGAAAAAAAAGGTGGTTCATGAATTATTTTTTATAGATGAGTTCCACATTATAAATAAGTATAATTGCAAAATCAACATCCCTTTTATGTGAAAAAAACACACATAATAAAAGTCACCAATTTTTTGGCTTCATATGTTTGAGGAACACTAATATTGTCGATGATTTTAATATGTATCGATCAAGAAATATTTATGGTGGGTTGATATATCATTAAGAATGGCAGCATGGTAGCGTTAAATGTTTAATAATCTCATGCACCTTTGGTTAAGGAGTTCTGATACCACTTTGGAGATTCTCTAATTTTCTAATCAAAAAAATTTCACATAAAAAACTAGTTTCAGGATGAATAGAAACCCCATATTTTTTTGAGGTAAGGTAGAAACACAATGATCCTTAAATGTTTATTATGACACCCACATTAGTTTTTAATGAATTGGTTCCACCAATTTTTTTTTTGTTTTTTTGAACATCCATGACATAATGAACATAGTTGTGTATGCGAATTTAAAATCGAAGTAGTGGGATTGATGTATACATGAGCTGTCATCCTTCTATTTTCATAATCAATAGCCACTCAGATTTGGGAAAACTGAAAAGTGACATTGGCATCCTCACTATTTTCATGAGGTAAGGTTATGCTATCATTTATATCTATGTGAATGATGAAAGTGAAAATTGTTCTTACATGCTTTCATACATACATGGATTTATAAACATATGAGTACCAATGACAACAATAAAATGGAACAAGTAATTTTGATGAATTGAAATTGGAAAAAGACATAAAATAAATAAATTGAAGAATTATGATAGGCTTTCATATCATACACACATATCCATGAAAAGCATTTTATTTATTTAGGTTGAGATTGAATTGAGAATTAATATTGACTAATTTCAAAAATAGAAGTTATTTTGGGACATCAATTAGAAGGAATAATTTAATCTTGAATATTTTTCCAATGAGGAAATTGGTCATAATCAGGTGATCATAGATAATTGAGCAAGACCAATAGACCTGATGTGAGATCCCAGATCTCCGTTAAGGTCTGTTTTTGCCTATGTTTCAGTTTAAGTCATTCCTTTTGGCAAAATAAGTGTTTTATGAAGATCATGTGAAGACCATGGGTGTTATGAGAGTTCAAATAATGGAAGAGGAACAAAAAGGTGGTATCTAGGCATGTTGCACAGTTTCTCTATAGTTTGTGAAAACCATGTAGGAATCCCAGAAAACTATATGGGGGTGTTTTTAGACAGTATCAAACGCATGGTTTTCTCATGGATTGGAAAACCAAATGGCCCAAGAAAGTTTAAAAAAATAAAAAAAATCAATTACGGGGAATTAAGTACCAACTGAGGAATTACCTCCTCCTCCCCTCAAGAAACCATAGAAACAAACCAATGCTTCTAAGAGATGCCAAGGGTTCTTATCCTTCAATCCTAGGTAGTTTGGATTGCTGTCTGTTGAAAAATAAAGATTTGGGGAAGGCTATATTTATCCTTAATTATTTTTTTTGTTTTGTGTTGGCCCCATTATCTTCTCTCCATATAAAGATCTATAATATTTCTCTTCAAATGCAATCTAGTTTGAGGCCTCAATGGTGTGTTGAATCTATATGGATAACCTTTATTATGGGTTCGTTCCCTAAAAAATTCATGGTCGGTGGTCTAAAATTTATATCACATGGTTTTTTTGTAGATTTGTGCATGTATAATTTCATTATAGTTTTTCTTCTTGATGTGTTCTTGATGAAATTATTTAGATGTTGTGTCTAAATAATTAATTGAACCCCTCTTGATCCACATGGGATGCAAGTAGGATGACTTTAACAAATTAAGGCCATCTATGTGGTCTACTGGCCCTCCCAATTGGGCTAACAGAAATTGATGATGTGAAATGGACTCATAATAATTTTGATACTTAATGAGTAGGATAATTGGTTTATGTAATGAGATATAATTTTGGGTAGCTAGTGTTGTCTAATGTGGTTAAAGGCTATGGGATTGTTGTTTTGACATTTAAATGGGGTAAATGGGAAATGGAAATGGGGTTAAAGGGTTATGTAATATAAATGATGAATATGTTAATGGATTGATGCAAAATATTAATTTCCCATTTATTGATATTGTTGTGATGTTTTAAAAGATATTGTCTATGCTTGTTGTGATATGTTTAATTGTGGTGAATGACAAATAAGCATGTACACATGGATTGGTAGGGTGGGGAATAGACATGAGGCTCTACGACCATGGGTCAAGTTAGACCGAAGTTCTAGCTCCACTCCCAAATGCACGGGTTAGGGAAGGGCCCAATGTTTTATTCCCCTAACAGATTCATTCCACGCAAACTGAGGCTTTGAGGCGATGATTACGAGTTTTCTATAATGTGACTCCTAGTGAGATAAGAATTGTTTTTTAATCCCATATTCTTGAGAATATTAAACATGCCTAATCCATTGAACGTATGAAAAAGGTATATTAAACCTGAAACTTCTATGTTGTGAACTTGGATGAAATTGTAGTATAATTTAAAAGAGAATTGTCTATAATGGCATATTGAACTACTTACCGTTATTTTCTATTAATTATCTCTTGCATTCCATATATAGTTTTGCATGATATTTTTGAGACATAGTTTGTGGTAGCCTACTGATTTATACATACACCCTGATTAGGCTTCCATTTGGGTACCCGAGGAGATTTAATGCTTCTATATTAGGGGAAGGGTTCTATACGAGGGATTTGAGATGGAAATTAGAAATGTATGGGTGAGTTTACATACTTAGAGTCTAGGCCATTTTGGGGATCAATCATTTTGTCTTTATTTTGGGTTTCTGTTCACTTGGAACTATATCATGACATGACATATTTACTATTGTATATGGTTTTACCTAGTTTAGGAATCGGTTATTTATAAATGTTTTTAACTGTTCTCCATTTTTTCTTCTATTTAACATATTTTTTTATTGTGGAATACTTTGGTAGAGAGGGTATAGTCTCCATTCATATCTTATTAGTCTCTTACTGATAGTCAGAAAACTCTATTGAATGGGGAGGTGTGCTTGAGGTTATGCGGTGAATCGACTCAGGCACTAGTTTTCTGGCTTCAGTGTCAGGGATGATACAATGTGGTATCAGAGGAGGTTATTTTCTCTTTATTACTATTTGGGAAATGGTAGACAAGATGTTAGGATAATTTTGGGCCCTGATGTCTAGATCGTACTTAGGTGTAGCTATCCCATGTACGAGGGAAAACCCATTTCACCCTGGGAGGTGATTGTTCTTCTTGTTGTGTGTTGTCATATTTGATGATATTTCACAATTGGGTTATGCACTTGTTGTCTGATTTGACATTTTTGGGATATTTCTCTCATTTCTAGAAAAATGTATGAGGTTTTTCATTCACTCATCAGTCTAGGAACCTATAAAGGGTAGTGACGTGCATTATAATAGGAACATGCACAGGATGGGTTTGTGGGATATAATGGTTAGGATGTGTTTTTTCCTAAATAGTAATGAAATTGTGCCTATGGGATGGTGTGAATGGGTAAAAGGAATGTTAAATGGTTATGTTGTAATTTGAAAATATTTCCTAATAACGAATTAAAAGTGGATTAACATGCTGTACGAATAAATTGGAATATGGAAACTTCTTTGAATTGGGTAAAAGATAATGCTTCTAACCGTGTGAATTGGATACTGTGTTAGCCCTGACCATAGAATAGATGGCCAAGGGTAGTGATCTGGTTGTCAGTGGGATCACATGGGTAGTGTATGTGAACTGAATCTATTTTGTTATGTGATGAGCCTACCTATATCTATTTTCTTCTCATTAATGTGTTATGGTTGCGTTCTGAGGACCATGTTTTGTATTGTAGTTAAATTCACCCATGAGGACATGTACTAGTTGGGACACAGGAGGACATTGCTAAGAACTCTTTTCCAGTAGTAGAGCAACAGAATGTGGTGGTCCAAGAAAATAGTGAATAGATTTTCCATGGTTGGTTTACTTTTTTTATGCTAACGATGGGATGAGTCCCATGGTGGGCTGCACCGAGTATTTTAGAGCTGACCAGTGAGATTCAGCTATAGTACCCTCTGACCATTACCAAACATGGGGGGGGGGGAAGGCAATGGAGTTTTAGATAGGGACCATGCAATATATTCTTGTGCACTTAGAGACACCTATTGATATGTGAGTCAAGTTAGCGGTCTATATACTGAAGGGTCAGTAAAAACCAATGTAGGATATCATGGTCCAAATGGATTAGGCTGGAGGAATTATGTGGAAGGATTTTCAGAAGTTGTTTCGTGATCACTTCGACCTATAATCCTTGAGGTAGGAGAAGGCTATTTATTTTATGAGGTTGACTATGTGGAAAATTTCATTAGTGGACTATTCTAGTCATTTTACAGATTTGAGAAGATTATTTTCAACATTTAAACGAGATGTTGTAGCTATAGTGAAACGATTCCTCGATGTGAAGATACATTAGATCATGACTCCCGTGACCATCATCCATCTAAACAGTTTTGCTGATTTGGTGGACTAAGACCTTATCTAGAAAGGTAACCTAAAGGGAGATTTAGGTAGTGAGATTATGGTTCTCGCTAGGAGAGCATGTGATGCGGCTTCAGATACTAGGAATAACAATTTTTGAATCATTTAGTAGGGTTGGAGAACAAAGAGTAGTTAGAAGAGGGGTTAAACATCTTAGGGCAGCGACCAAGTATTCTGTTATCTGCGTGGTAGGCTTGGGACCAAGTGTGACCAGTTTCCTCACCTACTGGTCATGTGCCTAGTATGCGACATATTAGGCTATGTGCATAGGTTATGTAGGAACCCGTGATAGTCAATGAATAATAGAGGTTAAAGGTATATGACGAATGTTGGTAGGGGGTTTGTTACCCCGCATCAGGACAGCCGTTGTAGCTCTACAAGTCATACTGGTAGAGGCGGTGGACATGGAACGTCGGGTCATGATAAAGCATATCAATAGGATAGTACAATGTAGGGTACTCAAGACATCACTGAGGGTAAAGGGGCCGATCATCTCCATGCAGTTCTAGAAACACCTGAAGGTGGTGAGGCTATACTATCTACTATTCCAGGTACACTTATTGATGATTCCATGATTTATGGTACATTATTTGATACAAGTCCAACACATTTCATTATTTATGCTCAGTTTATAGTTGTTTTTTGATTAAATGTTGAGACTACATGTGGGGTAATGCCGCATGATACATCGCTAGGGGTACGAGTTTAGGACATTAGGTAGTGTAAGGGTTGTGCTCTTGAGAAGAGTGGTTATCAGTTTTTGTGGAATCTGTTTGTACTAGAGATGTAAAGTGTTGACATATTCTGGGGAATGAAATATTTCGTGTTATATAAAGCTCATATTAACTTTTACCAACATTGGGTAATGTTCACATCTCTCGATGGAAGCACATATGTCTTTCGTGGTTAGTTTGATACTCGAGTGTGTCATTGAGGGCCACTACTCTAGTAGTTTGGGGAACTCACATCCATAGTGGAATGACTTATGTAATATGATGGGATTAATGGAGAGACAACCTTCCCTTTGGTAGTGGACTAGTTTCAGGATGTTTTTTCTAAGGACATAATGGGGTTACCACCTAGGATAGATAATGAATTTACTATCAAATTTTTTCCATGAGTGGAACCAGTTTCCATTCCACCCTATCAAATGGTACCAACATAGATGCAATAAATGATGTTATATTTAGAGTAATTGGAGGGTAAATGGGTTTATAAGTGATATTAAATCACCTAGTGGATCTTTGGTTTTGTTTTATAAGAAGGCTTACAGATCACTAAAGATATGTGTTGATTATAGCGAGTTGAACCAAGTAATGGTTAAGAACTGATTCACTCTCCCATGAATCGATGACCAGCTTGATCATCTCAGAGGTGCCTCTAAGATTTATAAAATATATTTGAGATCAAGATATCATCATTTGAGTTTGAGACATTCTGACATACCCCAATCAAATTTTTTAAGTAGCTACGGATTGAACGAAATTCTGGTGATGCTGTTTTGATTGAACAACACACTGGCAGTGTTCATGACCATGATGAACTAGAAATTTCACTTGTATCTATATTAGTTCATAGTTATCTTCATTGATGAAATATTGGTGTACTCAGAAAATAATAAAGATCAAGAAAAAAATCTTGACATCATCTTGAGTACACTAAGAAATCATAGGAATTATTACATGCTATCAGAATTTCAATTTTGGATTGACGAGGTGAACATTCTATGGCACATCATTTATGCGTCAGATGTGTCGATGGTTCCAAAAAAGGCACATGCTCCAGTTTCTTGGGAGTGTCCCAAGAACATCTCGGTTGTTTGGAGTTTGCTTGATTTAGCTGGTTATTACTAGAGGTTTATTATAGATTTCTCTCATTTGTTTTCACTACTCACAGGCCTAACCAAGAAGGGGATTATGTTTGATTGGTCAGAGGCTTGTGAGAATTCTATTCGAGAGATAAAGAAGAAGATTACTACAACACTGATTTGGATCTTACCCAAATCGGGTTAGAGGTATACCTTGTTCTGTGATGCATCTGGTGTTGTACGTGGGGAAGTGTTGATGCATGATGACTGGGTCATAGATTATGGGTCTATATAGATGAGGCCACATGAAAAAAATATCATACTCATGACATGGAGATAGCTGTTGTGGTTCACGCCATAAGGTGTTTTAGAAATTAATATTTTGGAGAACCATTTATGGTGTTTACTAACCATAAAAGTCTCAAATAAATATTCTCATAGAGGGATTTGAATCTATGATAGTGATAGTGGGTTGAGTACCTGTAGTCATTTGATTTTGATTTTTTATACACACTCAGGAAAGAGAATATTGTCACTTATTCTATGATCTCGAAGACTCAAGAATTAGGTTGTTCAAGAATCCTATTAAGATTGGGTGATGATGGCCTTTTTTGCAAATATGCATTTAAAGGTACAAGATGGGCACGGGTAGATGACCACTGCATCTATAGAGTTGAGTTAAAGAGAGTCAGCTAGAAGACCCGGAGTGTTTGGCTATGAAGGAAGGTCTTAAAGGCGATGAGACACAATTTGGTTTGACTTCCAGTGATGATGGATTTTCTTATGTTCATGGTCATGTTTTGGTGATGACAGGTGAATAATAGGAGTTCATGCACGGGTTTCACACATAAATGAGGCTAGTGAATCTAATATTGACTAAGATTTACGATGATCTTTGTAGTTTTGGTGTCTGAGAATGAAGAATAATGTTGCATGTTTTGGGACATGATTCCTTGCTTATCCATAGGTGATGTCTGAACATCATCGTCAATGTGGGTTATTGCTGTCATTTCTTATTCTAGAGTGGAAGTGGAAAGACGTCATGATGGAATTCGTAGTGGGTATTATGAGGATTCCTATGAAGAATGATGAAATTTGGGAGGTGGTATATTAGACAACAAAATTGTCTCATTTCGTGCTTTTCCAGGACACTTATATGGTGGTCTATTTTGGTGATTTCTTCGTTCATGAAATAGTACTATTGCATGGGGTGCTAAGAACCACAGTTTCACATCATGATCCACATATCACCTAGCGCTTCTAGAAGGGACTATAGAATTTACTTGGTACCTAGGTGTTTTTGAGTATGGATTACCACACATAGACATAAGAGTAGTCTGAGCGTAGAATTCATGTATTACAAGACATGTTGAGAAAATGTGTTCAGGATTTTGGTGGTTCATGGGAAAAGCACTAGTTTATTTTTGAGTTTTCTTACAACAATACCATTCATGATATAGTTGAGATGGCTCCTTTTGAGGCACTTTATGGGAGACTGTGTAGATATATGTTTTGTGGGTTAGAGTTTGGGGAGTCTAAGCTGTTTAGACAGAGTATTCTGTAGGATATTTCGGAGAAGGTTAGTTTGATTCAAAGGCATATAGAAACAGCTTGGATTAGAAAGACTTCATCTGATGATCAGTGTCTTAGACCTATTGAGTTCATGGTGTATGATAGTGTGATTCTTCAGGTGTATCCAATGTTGGGTCACCGTAGAATTAGGAAGTAGGGAATGTTGGCACCTAGATATGTGGGGCCATTTGAGATTGTTGAGAGGTTCATATTGGTGGATTACCTATTGGATCTTCCACAACAGTATACTGTTATGAATGATATTTTCAATGTTTCACAACATTGACAGTCTCATCCAGATCCATTCCATGTGATAAACTCCAAGGATATCAACCTTGAGTCTACTATGTCATTTTAGGAGAACACAGTTCGTATTATGGATCATATTGATAAGGTATAGAGGGGTAGGTTGGTGCCTTTGGTGCATGTTCTATGGAAAAATGGAATCATTAAGAAAGAAACACAGAAGAGATAATTTGATAAGCAGGACTAGTGCCCCTATCTCTTTTTTCTAGGAACTCAGTGACCCTCAGGAAGAGTGGCTTGTGGATGAGCTGTTATAAGGTGGGGAGTTTGTAAGATCCCAGATCCTTATTAAGGTATGTTTTCCCATGTTTTAGTTTAAGGGATTTCTTTTGGCCGAATAAGTGATCTCCCATGTTCATGTGAAGACTGGGTGTGTTATGAGTGTTTGAAGCCTGGAAGAGGAAGAAAAAGGGGGTTTTGGGCATCTTTCATGGTTTGTGCATGGTTAGTAAAAAATGTGTGGAAATACCAGAATACTATGTGAGGAGGGATATTTTTTGACAGTAGCATCAGCACATATTTGACACGGTCTGGAAAACCATGTGGGTAAACCATGCAGCCCAGAAACATTAAAAAAGTACAAAAATTCCATTATAGGGAATTAAGTAGAAACTTGGGATTTACCACCTCCCCTATTCTTGAAACCCTAGGAATGAACTGAAGCTACCAAGATCTCCCAAGTGTGATTATCCTCTAATCCTTGTCCATTTGATGTGAATTCGGTTGCAAAACAAATATTTTCATGAGGCTAAATACCTCCTTTCTTCTTTTCCTTGTTTAGAGTTGGTATCTTTCTCTTCTGTCCATACGAAGCTCAAAATCATTTCTTTTAAAATGATATCTAGGTTTATGATTTAAATGTGTGTTGAATAAGGATCTAAGGCCTTAATTAATGGTGCGGTAACAAACATATTCAAGGTAGGTTTTCTACAAGTCATATCCTTTGGTTTTTGTGTAGATTTGTGCATGTGGCATTTCATTCTTATTTATCTTCATGCTCTGTTCTTGATGTCATTAATTAGATGTGGCGCATTGGGTGACTGAATAATTAATTGAACCCCTCATAATTTCCATTGGATGCAAGGAGAATGGCTAGACTATATTAAGGACACCAATGGGGTGTGACGGCCCTCCCATTTGGTCTAACGAATATAGAATATGTGAAATTAACTCATAATAATATAGAGGCTTAATGAGTAGGAAAATTTGTGTATGTAATGAGTTTTAATGGAGGGTGTTTAGTTTTGTATAATGTAGTTAAAGTATAAGGGATTGTTTCATTTAAATTTAATTGGGTTAAATTAGAATTGGAATAGGGATGAGAGGTTAAGTAATATAAATGATAAATGTGTTAACGGATTGTGGAAAAATGTTAATTTTCCATTTAATTATATTTTTGTGTTGTTGTAAATGTTATTGGATATAGATGTTTTGATATGGTTAATTATGGTGAATGAGAAATAAGAATGTGCAAATGGATTGGTAGAGTGGGGTATATACTTGAGGTTCTACACCCATGGGTGGAGTTAGACTGAGGTTCTAACTCCACCCCAAAATGCAAGGGTTTGGGAAGGGGATGGAGTTCTATTTCTCTAACAGTTTCATTCCACCTAGACAGAGGCTTAGTGGTGAGGATTATGAGTTTACTATAATGTGATACTTAGTGATATATGACATGTTTTTTATTCCCATATGCATGAGTATATAAAAAATTCCCAATCCATTGAACACATGAAAAAGGTTGATTAAAACATGAAACATCTAAGTAGAGAAACTATATTCAAAGAGAATATATTTTAAAGAGCATAGTCTAGAATAGCCTATTAACTATTTTACATTATTTTAAAAAAATTATAACAAGCATGCAATATCTAATTTTTTCTAGATATTTTGTAGACAGCATTGGTGGTGGCCAACTGAGTTCTTCTCACACCCTGATCAGGCCACCATTTGGGTACTAAAGAAGATTTCATGAATGCAGTTCAAGGCAAGGGAAATGGCCATATGCTAGGAGTTGTTTTGGACCAGGGACATGTATGAGTAGGGTTCCAAACATAGATTGAAGACCATTTTGGGGATATTTAATTTTTCCATTCTTTACCAATTCTGTTCACTTGGAACCATAGCATGGCATGACAAATTTACTATTGTATATGGTTGTATCCAGTTTGGGAATTGGTTATTTATTCATGTTATTGATTTTTATCTAATTTTTCCACTATTTAAACCATTTTATTTTTGTGGATAAATATATAAGAGAGGGTATAGTCTCACCACATCTCCTATTAGACCCTTAATACTTGTTGGATACCAATGGAATATGGCGAGGCGTTCTTGAGGTAATGCAGAGACCCAACTCGGGGCACCTGTTTAGTGGCTTTTGGGTCGAGGATGTTAAACCTGAATAGTGGTTGTTAAAGTTATAAGAAGTTTTACATGAGAATTAATGATACTATATGATAATGGATGAAGATCATAGCATTATACTATTTTGTCTTTAACATTAAATGGTTGAGTCATTTGGTTATTGTTAAGATTAGGTGATGTCTTCTGGCCAGTTCCTAGAGGAAAATGAGTCTCTTAGTTGGAACAAGAGAAGTGTAAGTCTTTCATTCAATGATTAAAAGTGTATGTATTTTGATTATAGAAGAATAAAAAGTCTACGATTTGGATCAAAAGCACAAAATTTCTATTAGTTGTTGTTGAGAGTATTTTAATCACTATTTTAATAGTGAATAATCTGTAACGATGTGTAACAGTCAACTAATACTAGGAGTTGGATTTCTACCGAACCTTATAAACTCAATGTTGTTCATTATACTTTGTTAGAGCTACACATGAAGTGAAATTTTGTGATAATATTGGTTTTATTGAGAACAATAACATGTTTGAGATGTTTAATTTTATATAAATGTCAATTGTTAAAATAAACCACTAATTCAACCCTCCCCAATCAGTGGTGAATCTAGACTGGGACATTAGAATAGCTTGTATATCCCTATTTGTTTTCTGGAATGTAGGTGAACCTGCTGAATATATGAATATAATGGTAAAAAACATCTAAATATGTGGTTTGGTAATTAAATTAATCTTTACCAGTGCACAATGATAATGTAGAGGACATCACATCTTTCTAGAAACTTTAAGGGGATATTCTTGGGTTAATTCAAACTTCCTATATGAACCATTATAACATATTTAAATAGATTGTGACCATGAATAATGTTCGTTAATCCCAAGGTCTCATAGGTTAAAAATACTACTTCCTAATTATGGATTTCACGATTTTTTTATAATCATATGTTTTTACTTTATTTATTGATGTTGGATAATCACGCTATTATTTTTTATTGTAGTAATTGATTAAAATGAAAACAATGAAGTTTATGTATTTATATGTTCTCTAATATGTTGAATTATCTTGTTTGAGAATATACATATGAATTCATTAATACCATGAAAGTTCTCATGGAATGATAATTCATATCCATTTCCATTAGATATTGATTTTTTATAAAAAGTCATAATGGCTTAATAATCCCATTTCATGTCTATAGATCATATTTAATAGAATTGTTGTGAGAATTGGTTTCCAAAAAATTTAATGATTCTACCTATAGTTGAATTTTATTTGACTTTGGGAAATTATTATCTCTCTCTATATAGATACTATATCGATTTTCTAGGAATGGAAGTATTTTTTGGTATTTCTAATCAACACTTGATTATACATCAATTTTAGAATAAATAAAATCTATAAATGGATTTTTTGTCACTTTATTTGTGTTAATACCTATTAGTGATGTATATTTGTTTTCAAATGGTTATTAAGATACTCAATATTATAAATTTTTATATTTTATTGTATTATAAAGATTTATTTTTTAATTAGATTTCCAATTATTACAATAAAACATTAGGTTGAGTTTTCAATAGAACTCAAAATGGGGATAGACCTCTTTCAATGAATCTATATTGAATTACCTTTATTAAGATGAATGAATTGATTACACTGCTATATGAGTCTATTGATAAGGGAATCAAATATTTTAGTGTGTCTCTACAGGGTGCACCCATTATTTATGTTAAGATGAAAATGGATGAATGTGTATTTGCATTTATTATCTAGAAAAAAGAAACATCAATGTAAAGAAAAAGTATCATATGTATCTTATTGTTTATATTTTTGATCAATTGTGAGGAGTTCAATAATTTTCAATATTGATATTTGATCTATATACTATCAATTGTGAGTCAAATGTGAATCATACCCAATAAATCCTTCAATAATAGGTATGGAAACTATGAAAATTTAGTGATTACATTTGGTCCTAAAAATTTCCACACTGTCTTCATAGATTTCAAAATGGAGTCTTTAGAGATGACCATGATCTGTATGGGGTAGTTTTTATGGAACATATTATTATATTTTTCAATAGAAAGGAACATTATGAATATAAATTGAGTATTAAACATAAAACCCAAACGATGGATATAAAATAATAAAAATTCATAATGTGTGAATTTTATAAAAATTAATTTATATATATTGTGGGTCATATAATGTCAATCAGCTATATATCAATACATCCATTAAATTTGGAAGTTGTTTAATATTGACTAAGTGTAAAAAATGTGACTGGGTTCCATATTTTTCATTAATTAGATCAATTATACTTATTCTTTTTTAAGAATTGTGCAAGGATATCTAATCCCATACACGTGTTAACATGGAAGGGATTCATGTTTTTTAGACAAATTAATGTGAAGAAAATTTAAAGTAACTAAGGGAATTTTTTTTAATGATCCTTTTACCATAGTAAATTATATTTGAGAAGGGTATAATATTTATAGTGATGCATAAAATAATGGATTGTGATTTTTTATTATCTATAACTATATGGTGATAATTTATTCTTCATTCCAATTAATGGTTCATGAGGCGATTTAACTAACCCATTACCTAATGATGGGTAGGGTAATATTTTAATTAAACACATGGAACCATTATATTTAAGGATAAAATTTAAAAAATATATAATAATAATAATATATTTTTATATTCTATATTTACTAAGAAATATCTGACTAGGAATAAGAAAATATAGAGGGAGTTTATTAATAATTTCGATTAGTCAAGACATTACCATATTTAGAATGTGAAGAAGGTGGTTAATGCTTTGAGTTGAAATGGTCTTGATTACTTATCTATGAAATGTATTAAAAAATAGTATTTTTTGTATTTTTAAAGGATCGTACATGAAATCATGAAGGATGGAGATAAATTTTACCTTGGTCAAATATGTTTTCAACTATGTATCAATTCAAAGATTAAAGGGGATCATATAGAAGATGTATAACTATTGAAGATGAGAAACATTCCTATGGTTGAAATTAATTTTGATGGAATGATAAATATTATGACCTAATTATACATCCCATTAATACATAACATAATTAAGTAGAAATTAGAAGAATCTCATAACTCATCAGTCTCAATATTTCCTAGAAGTGTGAAGATATATAAAGACCTGAAAAATAATTTTATGGGGACAACATAAAAAGATATATTGAAGATGATGTATCCAGATGCATGGTTGGTCAGTAAGTTGAGGCTAAGAGATATAATTATGATGTGATTTCATAACTATTACCCATACTATATTTGAAATGGGAGAACATTAACATGAATTTTATTTCCACACCACTATAAACACATAAAGTAAAAAATGATATTTGAGTTGTATTACATAACCTAACCAATTAAATAAATTTAATTTCAAGAAGAGAATATTTATCTCTCTATAAAATTTCCAATATATTTATCAAGTGAGTTTTTATATTTTTTGGAGTACAATATTCTAGTATTTCTGGTTGGAATCAAGGGTTTTCATTGAGGTTTCGATAAGTATTCATCTGGAATTACATACAGTGATAAACTTTATCCATTCATATCTTCCCCATAAATATTGTTCTATTGATAGGATTATTCAAACCCAAAAATATATCATAATATATTATTATATAAATTTAAAATGTGGTTGGGATTGTACTTTTATTTTGGTGAAATTATAAAAAATCAGCTTTCACTCAATAATTATGATGGATCATTATGAAACCTATGTGGAAGGAAGTGATAAACTCAAATTTTCCATTATGAAGTCACATAATGAATGATATCCAGAACAAGTTGAGCTAAGGAAATGGAAGAATAGTTTACATCCATTAAATATTACATTTGGATAGCTCAGATTTGATTTAAATGTTTTCCTAATAGTGACTGTTGATATATATATATTTTGATGTTGATGAGAAGATATTATTATGAATATCTCTTTTGGTTTTTTTGAGATATGTAAATAATGGATAGTTGAGCCTCGATATAATTTTTCCTTTGAATTTCATGGTCACATTGATACAGTTTCTTATGAATTTTTTCTTTTATAATATCTCTCCAACATTCATAATGTGTTACATGTATCTCTCCAAAGGAATTATATACACAATCCTTCACATTCATTAAAAAATGATTAAGCTACTAAAACATAAAGTATACTATGATGAATAATGTGTATAAATCATGGATCATAGATATAAAGTGCTATGAAACATGAAAACTCATCTCAATGACGTTTTCTATTAGAAGGAAAATTTCATAGAACCTATATAAGAACCTAAGTGTATGAAGAAATAATTATATACAAAGGTTTTTGGGTCAAAGTGACTAAATGTTTAGTGAAAAATCCATTTTAAGGGGGTATCATTTAACAGTCTAAGATATTATATGTATTTACATTGAATAAACTTTAGGTATTTGATAATAGTATTTTCACCCAACCTCGAGTCTAATTGAACATGTGATATAATATTTCTTTATAAACTATACATTTCAATAGTGGATATTAACATGATTAAATGATATATGAAATATTTATATATATAACTTTTTTCTAAAGTCAAATGTATGGATTACTTTCCAAGAAATAATAACTAAATTTTGAATAAAGTCATTTAATGAGTAAAAGAAATAATTTTTTAGGGAATTTTTTTTTCATGTTATATATTATTATAAAAATCTCTATTAAACTTTTTTACTGATTAAATTTATCAGTAATTATTGAATTGACATCCACACATTAGTGCTCCAAAATTTAGGAGTGATGATTAAATCATCTAAAAGCATGAAGATTTAATTTTCTAAAAACTCTTTATCTGTAAATAATGAATTTTTACATTAATAAACTAAATAAATAATTATTTATTATTAGTTCTAAGGGCATATATATATTATAAAGTAAATAAAACATTTTTACATTCATTTTATAGTTTTTAATGTTTTTTAATAAATGTAAATTCAATTTTATTATTAAATTGTTTTTATAAAAACTGAATTTTGTTTCAATTTACATGATTATTTTAAATCTAATTTCATACAATTATATAAATTGAATTTTATATAATGGATTCAATATTCATTATAATAATTTCCATAATTTTAAATGATTCTATATTCATTTTTATTCATAATGAATATTAATAACACGAAGAATTTTTTTCCACAATTATGACTAAAATATGTTTACCATGGGGTTGGGTTGGGGGGGTGGGGTTGTGTCAGTGGTATAAATTTAGAGATAAGAGTAACAATTCCAAATAACTATATCCAATTCTTATTGTTTTGATATATTTAAACTCTATGTTATTTGACCATTGATGCCTTGTCAGTTTTTTTTCCATATTCACATGATTTTTTCTACATCCTAGATTGGCCAATATCGACCCAAAAAAATTCTAGTTTCTATCCTATAATTCTATATCACTTATTATCATCTTAAGGCCAATATTTCATGGAATGAGATGAATTACAAAAAAGTTATCTAGAATAACATCTATAAATATTAACGTAGATATTTCAGTTTTATTCCATCTCACTTCGTATATAGACTTGTTTTATCAATTATAACATGATGATTCCAATATAATCAATATAAATTGATTTTATTATAATGATAGAATAACTATTTTGGACCTTCATTACATGAATTACTAAATGAAATAATATCTCATGCGTATGTGTGGACTACTACCTCCACATAAAGATATGATTCATTTTGAATCACCGCCTCATAATGTTGGAAGTGAGGATGGATTTAATAAATATATATGATGTTTACTATATAAGTATGATTCTATAATGATAAAATATAATTTCTATTTCATTACATATTTTTAATACTTAATTAAAATTCATTTAATACATACGTACAAAATACTTTCCCCTTGAATAGTGCAATATACTTATCACACTATAATTATTCTATATGGATATAAATATGTATATAATAATAATATCTGATATTTATAGAATTATATTATCCAATATAAAAAATAATATTTACTTATTTCACTTATGGTAATTTATAGATATTAAATGTTTACCATCCATTCCTTTTCTCCCTATGTAATAAATTTCTTGAATTAATGTTTTGAAGGGAAACTTTCCATATCAATCACTTCATATAGAAATCCTCACTTCCATGTCCATATTTTCAATAACATATGTTCATGTATTTTATTTCTATTACCAAATGATTCATCAATATTATTTTTAGACATGTCTTACTTTATTTAAAAAAATTATAAGGATTGTTCCTATCATTTTCGTAATGAGATATAATTTACCAACGATTTGAAAATAATATTTATTTCAATGAAAAATAAATGAATTTTTTTTCGTACTTTAATTAGTACACTTTATATTGAAGTGTCCATTATGGGGTTTTAAGGGTCATTTAAATGATATTTTTTCCAATATTTTGTAAATTTTAAATTTCAAATAAGTAATATAATAATAAAAAGGGAATTTTAATCCTGATGTTTTTTTGGCGATATTTTTATTGAATTTTCAAATATGAAAAAATCTATTGATGCTGCTTTTCTTGAATGAGGATAGAACACAATGATATCACCCCTATTAATTCTTATAATTTTTTTAAATGTGATGATGAAATTTTGATGAAACCAATATTATTTTCCATGGGTTTATCTATGATTAAATGATAATTTTTTTCATAAAAATATGGAATATATGTGAATGGATTATGATCATATGGTGGGTGGGAAACATATATACCTCCAAATAATTATTTAAATATTATTGTCTTTTGAACTCAAGGTGTATTTGTGTTGTTGTCCCAATCTCAACAAGGGAACACAAGACAAAATATTTTTATGCTTTTGATTACTCAATAGTATAATCCAATTTTTATGAAATGAACACACATTTTTTTGATCATATGGTTCTTGATCATTGATTACTTTATGATTCATGTCATACAAATGAAGAACGTAGATTCTATGAATTATGATTATTATCTTTGGATTTTTTTCAAATCATTTTCAGAAGTTATCATCTTGTTATCGTATCCTTTTTACCATGTTATTGTGTATAATTATCATTTATTGAATTATTCCTTCATTTCCAATACATCACATCTAATCTAATGCATTATTATGATTAATTTTAAATAGGATATGAAGAAGTGTTTTATGTATTATATGTCATCAATGGGTGATAGTTTGGTTGAACATAATGGTAGCTGATATAGATCATTTATGTACCAATTATTTATATATATGAATGTATCTAAAGACACTAAAAATTTATTATTCTAGTGGGGATCGTAATGAGAGGAAATGAATAAATATCAAATAATATATATTATTTTAGTATGTAATATTTTTTTCACTATATATATTCACTTCACAAAAGGGGTTATTCCTTCTAATAGTTGATGGTGTTCATCCCACCATTTGGTATTACCTAAACCACTCATAGATTGTGACATTAACAAGATCCATCATCAATGTATGTCAAATTTTCTTTCTGATCCATGCTCAATATATAACATAAACAATTGAGATAACATCTTGGGTTTAAACAACTCCCATTGAAATTCTTAACCTTCAGGCTTGATAATATTATTTAATTCCCCAATCATATCATTATAAGATGGATATGAAAATTTAATCCTTGTTTTCCACAAGATACCAATTATCACATGTCTCATTTATAGCTAAACATACCTCTCAAGAATTTGTAATCCCAAAAACATGTGTATTCTAAAAACCACCTTGAGAAAATCATAAAATCGCACACATTCCTAAAGGTTCTGGGTGCAGTTGATGTATGATATGGGCAGTGGCCAACTCAAAAATATGGCATAATCAATGGTAAATCCATGATCTAAATGATTATGGGCACCTTAATCCATGAAATTGAATCAAATTAATAGAGAATTGATAATTATTTAAGAACATGAGAGTGGATCATTTCATGTTATTTATAATTAATTTAATAAAATATATAATTATTTTTAAAGAATTATTTTTTTGATAATGAATCCAATGAATGATTTGTAGAAAAATGTCATTTCATTATAGATACCGTGTTTTGATTTTCTATTTCGATGATCTACATGTGTTCCATGAATCTCTAGGCATCATTGAAAGAATCTCCAGGTCCTAGCGTGACAGATACTTTCCCTTGCGTTGTCTGCCTTTGATCGCTTCACGAACCGCTTCCAATGCATTATCCTTGATCTAGTAAAGGAGTATTTCTCTCTGTTATTGGGAGAGTTCATGGAAAAGGGAGCTCTATGGGTGTGATAGGATTCTCCAAAGACATTGTGCACAACCAAGATAAATGAATTGGATCTATTGAGATAATATCATAATTGGGTATTGGTCTTTCTATGTTTAAAATAAAAAATAAAGGCACAAGTGCACTTAATTAATTATTTAATCCTACTAAAACCCAATGTGAAATATAAAAAATAATATTTTCATTTCTTGGCACATTATTAACTTTCGAATTAATGATAACTATTATTTAATTAAATAATATTAAATTTTTATTATTTCTCCCCAAACAATTAAACTCGGACTTTCATTCCTCCATAATATTTATCTGGACATGAATAATGTCTGTTTAGATTCTAATTGAATATCACTATATTATTCACCAATAAATAAATACATATTATATTCACTAAATAGAAAATAAATATTTATATGTGAACAATAATATATGACTAATTATGAATCATGTACGTGAATAATATTTATTCAATCTCCTAAATAATAAATAATAATATATTTCATAACTGAAGTTCCGGACACACTTACTGGGGGACCCACATTTCTTCTTTCTTAGTGGCATTTGGTAAAATACCCTGAAGTCCAAGGATTGCATCTATAAATATTCCATGGAACCCAAATAGAAAGATGTTAATTTCATAGTGACATGTTGCCTCATACATATGCTCATTTTGTAATATAGTTCCTTTATATCAATATCTGTAAACTCTCAGGTTTCACGATGGTGCCATCACCCTATGTGCTCAATGTATATTTCTTTGGCCTCCTAGAAAATTAACTTGTCTTCAGAACACCGTGTCCAGGTATTTATTTAGTCTATATCATTTCCATCAAAAGAATTAAAATTTCATCTTTTATCAATAAAAAAAAAAGGGAAAAATCCTTTCTCCCATTATTCATTAATCCAATATTACTCGTGACAGAACTATCATATCCTATATCATCGTGAACATATATCATTATGGATTTCATAAATATATCTAATAGAGAGACTCATAATTTCTATTAATAATAATAGTAATGTCTAATGACTAAAACATTCATCCACATATATGAACATACAACGTCACATATAATTCTGGATTTCCTACTGGCGAGTCTCATTCTTGTAATGTCCTACTAGATATTACAAAGGGCATACACCATGTGACGGTTCCTAAAAGTCCTTTGAGTCTCAACCCATAAAATCCTATTTAATTTATTTTTGTAAATCATTATTATATGTAAATAAACATATATTCATGAATAGTGTCATAACACATTCGGGTTCTAATCATAGTGGGGAACTGTTGTTGCCTTTTAGTGTGACAAATACTCTAAGAAAATTATCACACACTATGTCTTATAGAAAAACAATATTTTTTTGATAAATAGTTTATCAATATTAAGAATATATTAATAAAAGTTATCATAAAGTACATCGATGTTAGTTCTAGGGCACAAACTTAAAAAAACTCCCAGTTGAACTTAAGAAAACTACTAACAACCTTCCGTCAGCTAGCTCTCACATGATACTCATACTTCTGCTAAGATAAGACTTTAGTCATGGGAGTTTACACGTTTTATTCAGACCGTACTTAGCATACAATAACATTGCCTCTCTGAAAGAAATCCTTCAATAGATGATAATTTTAATGTCTGTATTATATCTGTTGGTGTGACATTTGATCTTTTACAAGATCCATAACTGTAGTATTTTTAGCATAAAATGTGATGGAGTACATAATAATAGGTACCACAAAATGTTTTTGGAAAATTATCTAAATCTAAATGGCTTCCTTGGCTTCATTATAAGCTGTTATAACTCAGACTATACTTTATAATCAGTAAAAATTGCTTCGTTGAACTCTTCTAGCTCATAGATCCTCCATTGAGAAATAAAACATATCTTGATTGTAGAACTTATATAATTATCATCAGTATTAATATCAGCATAATGATAACCTCTAATTACTAGTTCCTCATCTTTTAAATACACCAATAACATATCCTAACTTTTTATCAGATACTATAGGATTTCCTTAACAATAGTCCATTTTTATTCTATAGGATATTATTAATATCTGCCTTCCAAGATCAGTTTATAGGAATCATCAATTATATTAAATAAAATGGAATACGTGATTGATAATATCACTGATGTGTATGGTATCATAGTCCTTCTCCCTTTTTATTTTTATATATGAGTCCTTATTTTCATAGAATGAGGTAAATCATGTGATACTAGAACCAATCCCATCATAGTTTTTCACACTAAATTTATATAGTATCTCATCAACATATGTACATTTAATTAGTCCATGAACCCTTTTGGATCTATCATGAGTGTTCTTGATCAATTGAATATATGTTGATTCGCCTAATTCCATCATGTAGAATCATTTTTTAACAAGTCCTTAAATGATTGTAAGACTAAAATGTCATTTTCAATAAGTAATATGCAATGAAAATATACTACTATGATAACAACCACATTCCCACTAAACCTCTTATAAAAATATTTTTCACATTAATTCTTTATGAAATAAAATTATTTTGTGGATTCATCAAATAGAATTTTCGATAACATGAATTCTTAAATTATTGTGAAAATGGATATATTCAAATTTAAAATACTTTTGGAATCACCTGGTGTCACGCGTTCTTCTCATTGTGTCATATATACATATTCTTGAAGGTTTTTAATAAGGAATATAGTTTTGAAATCCATCTTCAAAATATCAAAATCAGGGTATGCTACAATAAAAACTAGAATTATACTGTATTTAAAAATGTAATAATGTAAAAAGGTTTCATCATAGTAAATTTCTTTAATATGTTTAAATCCTTCATCCACTAACCTTGATTTATATATATTTACATTAATTTCTATGTTCATTTTTTCTTCAATACCCATTTTCATTCTATAGGATTTACATCAACTAGCACATCTAATATAATCCAAACATGGTTATGATACATTGAATCCATTTATGAATAATAAGATTCTTCCCATTTTGCAGCTCTTGAGCATTCTAATTCCTCCTTATAGGATTTAGGTTCATCATTGTAACCAATAATGAGTTACCATCCTCAGTGACTAGGAAATAATATCTCTTTTTTTCTCTTACCTCTCTTATTCTCATATGTTGTAATTTTTTAGGAACTACTTATTCTATGGGGGTAGATGGAATATAATCATGTTATAACTCTTGTATATAATGATCGTCAACTTCATTGAATTCATTCATTCTCCCAATATACATTTTGATTATGTGATCCCTATCAAGAATGATGGCTTGTACGGTGATAGTCACTTTCTTATCTAAGGGGCTGCATAGGTAGTATACCCTTATTTCATTGGGATACCATATAAAGATACACTTATTTCCCCAAGGTTCTATTTTTTTACAAAATAAGGCCTTATCAAATTCACAAAACCTCATACTTGTGTATGCGACAAAATGGGTTTGTTACAACTCCATAACTCAAAGGGAATTACATTTTCTACTTTAGTTTGAACTTGATTTAATGTGTATACCAGCATTTTCATTTCATATCCCAAAAAGGATAATGGATGTTATAAATCAATCATCCATGATGTTACCATATCTAACAGGGTACAATTACAACTTTTAATAATATTATTCCACCATTATATACAATGTAGAGAGATTTGAGGTAGATTCCCAAACTCTCGTAAAAATTAAATGAAATCCAGGTTAAAATATTTACCAGATCTATCTAATCAATGAATATTTATCTTCTTACCGTCTTGATTCTCTACATTATTCTTGAATCCATTGAATTTGTCAAAGAACATGGATTTATACCACATCATGTATATATATAAGCATCTACTCATGTCACCAGTATAAGTTATGAATTAAGAACATCCACTTCCATCTTCTACTAGAAATGGTACACACACATCAGTGTGTACAAATCCTAGAAGATCTGTGGAAATTTCATCATGCCCACAAAATGGTGGTTTGGACCTTTTTACTTGAAAACTAACATGGCGTCTTTCAAGTGTTTTTATCTCAGAAGAGTCTAAATGACCATATTGATAGATCTTAGTCAAATTAATATCATTTAAATGACCATGAAGGTGAGCCCACAATAGGGTGATTTATGATTCAGGTGAAATTTATTTTTTATCAATTGAAAAAACATGGTTTTATCTATTTAATACATAATGAAAATTATTTGAATGTACCATACCACAATAGTTGATGTCCTAATAAAATAAACAATTTTTATTTCCAAATATGAAAATTAACGGATCTATATATAGGAATGATAAAAAAATATTATTTTATTAACTGCTGGTACATAATAAAATTATTTCAAAACCAAAATCATTCCCATCAGAAATGAGAGGTTGTAGTCACTAATGGCCAGAGCATCCAGCCTCACACCATTAGAATCTCTCTGATCTACATCTCCTCTAGAAATCTTTCATAATCTACTGGGTTCTTACATTTTTATCCATATATGAGCCACACAAGCTATATCTATTATCCAATGTGAATATAATTAAATATTACACTCGATAATGAACACACCTATAACTTCCTTTTCTTTTGGGTGAATTTATCCTTCTAATAGATTAACTTCCACATGAAAACATAATACATCCTTTTCCTTACACTACATATGGATCTTATTTTTCAAGTATTGAATGTGACTGGGTGGCATTATATTTTTTATAATTCTTAGTCTCCTTTTCCTTATTCTTAATTTTTTATACACCATAAGAACTATGAGTTTATCATGACCTATGTACTTATGCACAAGGAGAATTAAAATAAGAAGTTCTGAAAGAATACTTTCATGATTGCTCATATTGTAATTAAGAATAATGATGGAGAATTTATTGGGATGTGATGAAATTATGAGATCTATATGCATACCATCTAGGAATTTAATACATTTTATGTCTAAAAATTCAGTGTCATAAATAAGAATGAATACATAAGACCTAGGTGGTACTGAATATCCATGATAATTTTGGAACAAGGAATTGTATTTCTTGTTCCATTCTTATATTGCATTCTCTTGATAGAGATCCCAGAGGTGAGACAACATGATATAAAAATCTATTCCCTCATATTTTTTAAAATATAATTGGACTTCTAAGATGTCCTAATGAATTGTAAATATATATCATCATTCAAATGATTCTTATAGATTGATATCTCTTCACCACTTGTCTCATTATTCAGTAAAAATTGAAAATGTTCTTCCAAAAAATATAATTTTCCATCATGGTGATGGATGAAAAATATGATCCTTTTTAATTATTGGGAATTTGTAATTCTTATAATTTCTTCTTTCTAAATTATGGTTCACAACAATATAATTGATGTCATTTGAATTCAATTTCTACATTCTATACTAACCATTATTTTAGTACTTAATATGATACAATTTAGAAAAATAAAAAATATTATATTTATTAGTTCACACTATTTTATCGAATCCCATTATCCCTCAGTAATCGATTCATAATATATGGTTTCATGGATATTCAAGTGACATGAATTGATATTCCCTATATCATTATCACAACATGGTTTGTTTAAGCAACTTGAATGGTTATAGGTTGGTATTACCAATTACAACTGCATTAACTCATAGTTCCTTCATATTCTATGTAGAATCTCCTATCATAAAATCAATAATAAATTTCATCAACCTTTTTCACTCAATTACACCAAGTCCTATGTTTTAATTTTACCCTTTATGTGATCTATGTTTATTCAATCCAAAAATTCTAGTTAAAATTCCCCGTTAATTGAATGAACCCTATCATGGGTTGTTCCAAATCGATGAACTATGGTTTGATTTTAACCAATGGAATGGAAGGCGATATCGACTTAATATATATAATTGAGGGAATTTATCATTTTATTTCTAAATTTATATTTATTATCTTTATCACATTCCTATTACTATTAATCCTATTTACATAAGTGATTAACAATGTCATAGCTAATATATATTCATAAGCAAACTTATTTTAGTTCCCTATTGAAATATCATTAATTTTATTAATTATGTGACCATAAAAAACATCCATCATGAAATAGCCATGAAAATAATAGAAATAAAATAATAAAGGGTATGATCATGGGGTTATACTAATGGATAGTTTATCAAGAGGTTGATAAACTATCTATTGAAATTTGAAAAAACACATTGAACCTATCACGGTTTCTGTTTAACTTTCCAAATTTCCACCTATGTATATCACAGGATGGTTTTTTCCTCAGATCCAAACTTGACCCACCTCCACTAGCATTAATGTATCATCCATTACATATGAATTTTACTCACACATAGGTGAGTGGGAAATGGGTTTATGTAAATGAAACCAAGGACATGAATTACCTACATAATACGAGGAGAGTAGTCTTGAAGGAAAAGAATTTAATTTATTAATAAATTAAATAATTCCAATCACATACAATGGTCTAGAATATCTCATGATCATGCACATGCTTGAAATGAATTAAAAACTTAAAAAAACAAGTATTCAATCTTAATCATTTTAATTTAAGATAAATCATTTCCGAATAACTTAATTATTATCTTTAATTAATAATTTTTTTTCTTAATTATCATAAAAATTTCCTTGAGATTATCATGCATTATAATTTTAATAGAATTAATGAAATTTATATAATTCAATTATGTACATAAATGTACCTTAGAGGAACATAGTGAGTACCTATCTAATTCTTCCCCACATGTGTTATACTCATATACTATTTTAATATTGCGACATATAGAATAGACAAATTATCACCTACTTTAACAACATTTAAATCATGGATGATTACATTAATTACATTATTTTTTTGTCACATGTTAAGCTTAAATTAAAATTGATTTATAACTTGTAATATGAGTCATACATGATATGTAGATCAGAATATTACACATATATTAAAAAAAACACACAGACAGAAACACAGACAAATATATATATATATATATATATATATATTAGAACATATAACTAGTTGTGTCCTATCTTATTTCCATTTTAATGTCCATGTATTTAAGATTACAATGTATAACAAATAATTTTTAAATCTGCATAACTTTGTTTAAGTATAAGGTGTGTGCATCCGAGATACACAGTGTGTACATATCTCACCGTCTGTCTATGTTACATGCCTAGGGACTCGATATGTGATTTTTACCCTAGGAAATGGTGTAAATGGAGTTTAAAATGTGAAACATAGATTGAAATATCCAAATTACATGGTCACCAGTTAGGTAAGAAAAGTATGGAAACACATGACCTATCATTGACTCAAAGGGGATATATGTCGAGTACATGGGCTACATGGTGTGCAATACACCTGAACATGCACCATTATGGTATATTCAACATGCGGTGTAATTAAATAATATAATTAACGCATAAAAATGAATTAATTTCTGAATCAAATTTAACGTATTTAAGATGACTACAGGGCATGTAACGTTGGTTACACAACGTTTTGTCTTATGTTGTTCTACTAGAAACCTCAACACCTCTGGATGAGTTCCTCATTTTATTTTAATTATAAAATTAATCATTTTGACTAGACCGATAAGAAACAAAATAGGGGGAACCATATCTCACAATTCAAATTAAAATAACAAGTAAATTTTAATTTATTAGTGAAATTAGAAATTCTTAAATCACTAATGATATTTAAATAATTATAAATAATTATGTCCCCTCTATGATAACACTTGTTGGTCATGGGTGCAGTGGAAGCATGCGATAAGAAGTGCCCAACTTAAAAATTTCCATAATCGATGATCAATCTGAGATCTATACAATTATGAATGCTATTATCAACAAAATTTAACCAATGAAATAAAAAATTAATAATTATTCTCGAAATATATTGAGTATCATCGCATATTATTATAATTAATTTTATTAAGAAATGAATTTCTTATAAGTAATTCATTCATCATTGATAAATCCAAGGACATATCCATTTTCAACTTTCATTTTATTCTTGAAACCAAGTTTATATTTCCACCAGTGCTGGTCCACATGTGTTCCATGAATTTACATATGTGACGGAAGGAATCTGTGAGTGCTGAAAAGGTATATTCTTGAGCATATGTCGTCCACCTTTGATCAATTTGAGAATTTCTTCCATTTCAATTTCCTTTATCTAAAAAAAGATGATTTATCTTTTTTAATAAGAGGATTCATGGAGATTATAGATCTCAAGTCTTGAAAGTATTCTCTAAATCTGTTGTGCACAACAAATAAAATTTAATTGGATCTATTCGGAAAATAATATAATTGTGTATTTATATTTCTAGGGTAAAAAATTTAATTTCACAAGTTCCATTAATTATTTATTTAATCCTAGAAGAAACCCATTTAATATAAAAATGATACTATTATCATTTATCAGCATGTTCATTACTTGGGAAATACTATTAAACATTATTTAATTAAATAATATTTATTTTTTATTATTTCTCACAGGACAGTAAAACATGCTCCATAATTCGTTCATAGTATTTATCAAGGATTCAATAGTAATAATTTATTTCATAAATAAACATTAATTAATTATTCTATAATAAATAAATAAATATTTTGTTCACTAAATAGAAAATAAAAATTAATATTCGATCAGGCATATATGAATAATTTTTAAACCACATTAGGGAATAATATTTATCTATTTTTTTTAAATAATTATAATAATATATTATTTAACTGAGATTCATGACACACTTTGTGAGTGAACCTCAAGGCATGCTTCATTATGGCATTTGGTGAAGTAGCCTATTGTCTAAGGTTGGGGTTTAGAAACATGGTAATGCACCCATAGAGAATGAACCTAATATTGTAATGCCATTTTACCTCATATTTGTGATTACAATGTAATATAATCCCTTGATCTTGATATCTCTTATCATACAGATTTCATAGTGGTTCCATCAACCTATGTGATCGATGTCACTTTCTTTGACATCCTAAAAATGATATTTCATTGAAAAAACCACGGAGATGGATTTATTTATGATATATAATTTCCATCAAAGTGCATGAGATATAAAATTCCATTAATAAAAATAAGGGATAATTCCTTTATCACATTATTCATTAATTCAATATTACACTTGATGCACCCAACGAATCCTACCTCACCATGAAAATATATCATCATAGTTTTCATCATTACCTATAATTTCGAGAATCATTATACTCATTAATAATAATCAAAATGTATAAGAACCAATACACACATCCATAGATAATAACATCCAATAACACTTATGAACGTGGATTTCCTACTAGAAGGTCTCATTATCATAATAACATAATGTATATTGCCAAGGGAATGCACCATGAAAAGGGTCCTTAATATCCTAGGAGTATCCACCCCTAATATCTTGTATCATTAGGGTCCCTCAAAGGAAATTTTCCTGATATAGAACACATATTCTAGAATAGTGTCATAGCACTTCTGGGTTCTCATCATAACAAGGAGCTGCTGTGACCTTTTAGTGAGACAAATACTCATAGGACATTATCACATGATATGTCATGTTGAATAAAAATCGTGATGTGATAAGTTTTTTATTAATATTAAAAACTCATAGTAATGGTTATCATAATGTATAAAAAAGTTGGTTTATAGAACAAACTCTATTAGTCCCAAGGCCAACAACATGAACACCATCCACTCTATGATATATTCAAGTGTAAAATTCAAAGAGTTTACTGACACACCATCCATCCAAGATCAAATAATTTATAAACTAAATTTTATGACAACTAAATTAAAATTAAATTCAATAATTCCATGCATTCAAAAAACCTAGTTCATCAAAACATATTTGATACTTTTGTCTCAAGAAGTCATGGCACCGCACATACCAAACTCGGTCATATTAAATACGAACTGATCTCAATGAGATAATCATCCCATTAATAAAAAATCTAAATAATTATATAAAATTGGTAACACCCTTTAATAGTTACCCTTTTACATAATAAGAAATAAACATACAAGAAAATGGTTATACCTTAAAGAATAAGTATTTACAATTTCAATAATTTTTCAAATCCCAAATGTATCCTAACTCATGGGAAACACCCTCATTCTCATAACATAATCATAAGACATTAAGATTTGAAAACTAGTTACTCACTCAATCGTTTAAAACATAGGTACACTTAGTTTTCATCAATTGAAAATGAATTTTTATATAAATGGACTAATCCTCAGCAGGACTAGGAATACCGAGTACCATGTATCCTCTATCCATACACATATATCATGCACCTTATATATTGGCCAAATAACTACTCCATGTTTATCCGAAAATCACATTCCAACATATAAAGTAGAAACCAATAACATACATCCTTCCATGTAATTCTATAATTCATTATAACATAATTGCCTAACGTAAATGATCTTTTTAAACAATCCTACTAACTCTTGAGTCTAGCATTAACCCAAAAGAGATCACTAAAATTCAATCTGTACGACAACATTTAATGTCATAATTCAAACTAAGTCATAATAGGTAGGGTATTCATGTAGCACAAACACACTACACTATAACGGTCTCAAAAAATGATATATCTCAAAATCATTAAAAAATAATACATAAGGTCTTTATCATAGACACATGTAGTTAAATTTTCATTTATAGAATTCATGAAATCATTCATTTCATATTAATTTTATAAAATACACATAAAAGGGAATAATAAAATGAAATGAAAAGTACAAGTTATTTAATAAAGATATTTATAAGATATACTTGGAATTTTATTTAACTAGTTCTATATAATAATGAAGAAATGGAATCAAGTAACAATTTTTTACCAATTAGTGTAAAAAAATTATTTCTATAACCATAGATCAATTTAATGAAATTTCAGTTTCATGTTATAGAGGAAAAATCTCTATATGTTTTAATTGGAATTTCTTTTGGTTGAGAAAATATAATAATAATGGTAACTAATTAATTAACATGAATTTTTTAATTTATGATTTTGTTTATGTAATATAAAACCATACATTTATTTAGGATCACAAAATAAAAGTGGTTGCATATACATTAAAAAATTGGACCATATCATAGGCTAGGTAAATATTCATAAAACATCAGGAAAAAGAAATGTTAATCCTACATTCCTAAAATGATTCATGAAGAAAGATAATTTTTCCACCCCATCTAACAGATTCAATCCCATAAACCAAAAGAAAAATAATCATGTGTACCACACGATGTGAAATTAGATCAATAGTAAAAAAAGAAACATGGGAAAAACCCCATCCCCAACAATATCATCTATAATCATATATGGGGTTCCTAATCTCAATATGAATTTCCATATCATGTCTTTATAATGTGGTATATCATACACACCATACCAAAATAGTAAATAAAAATAAAAATAAACCATTTTAACATACCACCATCCAAGGATAGTAACATGTTATTAGACCGACGTCATTTAATATAATACAATCATACCTCACCATAAACCATATATTCCCACTAATAGTGTGGTTTTGAGGTGTGTTGTGATGATTCTACACCCATTATCAGATTAATATTACATAAAAAGTCAAGGAGATCATATACAACAACTATATAAATATGAATTAAAAAAACCACATATAGTATAATGAATAATAAAAATAAACTGTTCTATAATATATGAAATGTACACTACATATCAATAATGAAATAAATTTTTATAAAGTCATTTAATTCAGAACCTAAAGATAAAAAAATAAAGTAAAACCATAATTATATCCTATTTCATGGCCTAAACTCAGACTCCCATGTTTGGTCCTAGTAATATAATCTTTATGAATCAAGAATTTCCAAAAACTAGACTCTATATCAAGTAGAATCTTTTTAGGTGCCCATCAATGATCCTATCTGAATCAAATTATGAGTCCAAGTTAGTAGTTCAACACCAATGGCATTCATAAATATAACCATTAGTATAAAATAATTTCATGAAATTTTATAAAATTTATCATTTTATTTAAATAAAAGTTATTAAATAACCACCAATGTGGGTCTCGGTGGTGTTAACTTTGAGCATTATATACCATTATCGATCTGATGGAAAATTTCCATGGTTTAGTATACCTACTTAATCTAGTTCCATATGTCTCTTAAAATGTCAGATGTTCTATTCCAAAAATAATATAATGATCACAATTATGGGTGTATAATTTAATATATCATGGTAAACCACAAAGTCTATATATATTTAGAATCATAGAACACCTTAAATGTCATTTTATATAGAGAATAATTGACCATTAAATTTTTTAATTTTCTTTAGTTATAAAAAAGAACCCTAAATGGGTGTTTTCTTTCAGGTAGCAGAGACCTTCCAAATATGGTTGTTTTCATATTTATCACCAACAACCCCCCATTGGGTGTTTTATTTAGTATCATAGACCACCAAAAATGGTTTTTTTATTTTGTAAACCAAATACATCCTATGAGTATGTTTTCATCATGTTTAATAATTATCAAAATTAAAAATTCCACATTTTATTATCAACTCACCAAAACATTACAAAATAATAAATAGTCCACATAGATTCAAAAAAAAAACTCACATTATGAGGATCTGTCCACAATTTAGAAAAATGTTTCCCCTTTAATTTTTTAATGAAAAAAATAACATAATGTGATTTATATTAACTATGTATTAAAAATTTTACCAAAAAGTGAATAATAAGAAATATCAAATTATAGTTTCACCTTTTATTTCATTAGAAACTCAAGGAATCATTGAAGATCCATTCCTAATCATTATGGATCACGAACTTTCATTTCATAATCAACAATCTAAACATGATTTCATTTTTATTTATACTTTCATAACATATATTAGTAATTTATACAACCAATGGGATTCTTCAATCCCTTCATCCTTTTCATGAGTCCATAATAACATATTAAATCATTAAATAAGGTCAAACTTTATAAAAATGGGAATCCCAAGGAAACATTGTCTTCGTTGGGTTAATCAAATATATAATAAGGGTACCATACTGATAGAATTTATAATTAAATATTTTCAAAAAAATAATGTTCATCGCACGATAATGATTTTAGGACACATAATTCACACCCATGTAATATAAGAAGGGAAAATGTTTTAAATATAGGGACTATATACCCTTTCCATGGAAGATTAGACACATCTAGAATCATATAATGTAATATCCTATATCAGAAAAAAAAAATTGAACCCAAAAAAGGCCCATCTAAAACAGAATGATAGATAAAATCAAGAATAGGTAAGTAGATAGTGATGGATAAAAATAATATAACGTATTAGACATCAATATTTACTCTTATCTCTAAAATGAATGTAGAGGAAGGTGAATAACGTAAAATTATAAGGGAGATCCCACAATTGATCTGATGAAGGTGTAAACAAACATGGGTGTGGTTTTTTGGCTGTATTGAGGACGAAAAATTATGGTAATAGTTTTATTTGTATGAGATATTCTGAAAAAATACCCCCCAACACCCCAACATCCCACTAGTGAGATTAGGGGAGTGATTAATGAGTTAGTGGTCCATGAAGGGTTGATTCTTAGATCAATAGTTTTATGGAAATCATAAAATCCTCCATGGCTACAAGATTGAATCCGGATAGCTGGTGGTTCTATAGCATTGACAAGTAGCACTACAACAACCTCTATATAAGCCCTGATCTAGTTAAAGTCCCCTTAAATATTTTGAGATCCCTCTTATCACCCCAAAACTCATATGGACTCACCTATAACACTAAAAATATACCCAAATAAAGAATTTAATGGGAATCAACAAAAATTTAAATGGGATCACTCATTTTAAAGTGTTTGGGTCTTACATTAACTCTTTTAACAAATTTCACCTTTACCAAGGTAACATAATTTTTTCACAAGTAATTTATTATAAAAAAATAAAATTAAACATATTATGTAATATAGATATAGAAATTCAAAATATGAAATTCATTTTACTTGGTTTAGTTTTTAAAAGTGAAAAAAATTTAATTTTAATATAAGAAACCGTATCATATAATTTTTTTTCAGAAAACTATTTTTATGTATAGAAATAAATTTCATATTATTCCTTAGAAATTAAATATAATCAAATAAATTTTAATTTAATTTTTAATATACGATAATTTATTTATTAACATCATTTCATAATAGTGATAAATTTAAATATGTAAATAAATAAGTTATATATAATTTGTTTAAAAAAAGATATCCTTTTTATATTGTTTGATTTTATTCTAAATTGATTAAATATGATTATTTATTTAACAACTATTCATTAAATTTTATCTAAAATGTTATGATAAAATAAACCTTAATTATTTAATTAAACAAATTATTTAAAGGTAAATGTTATAAAATTAATTTTTTTTTAAAATTCTCATATTATATATACATATATATGTATATAAAATATTAATTTATTACATTATAAATTACTTGTTTATATTTTACTAAATCCTAATTGAAAACCAAATAATCTCTATAACATATTACATGTGTGTAAGATTATAACATGTGGTCGTTGTGGATGGTGGCTAATGTAGAATATATCTCATAGTGACTTGAATGAGCATGAACTTATTTTGAATAATTTTTTTATAATGTTTTATATGTTGAAATTAGGCTTGGTCTTGGTCAATGGAAAAAGATTATCTTTCTACATCGTTCAAAAGATCCAAAAAATGATCCTTATAAGGAAGACTTATACAACTTGATGATATTATTTTTTCATTCAAAACAGAATCAAATAATGTGATTACTTCTATTTATACCAAAAAATTCACTAACTATATTATGTGAATCACGTTTTAATAAAATACTACATCCAAATAACTTATAATTATTCACATTAATTAGTATCATATGTAATGACATTTTTAATTTCTATATAATCCCAATGAACATAGAATCTTAATGACCATAGAGGGCCAATGATTAGAAAATCCCAATAACCGTATATATCATGGTCACAATACATTTATATATATATATATATATCTTCAAACACATCACCAACATCATTCATATCATTTTTAAATTTCTTTTATAAAGTCATTTACCTTATTTCTTATGTTTGTTATTCTTTATATATTTATCATTTATAGCTAAATCACCATGCTAGATTTAAATAAGGAATATTTTAACAATATTGTATTTGTAGTTACCTTTGATTTTATTCAAGTTATAATTTTTTTAATTTTCAATTATTTATATTATAATGTATTTAATTAATTATAGTATTCCACAATAATGAAGAAAGAAATGGCTCATTTCCATTTTTTTACTTCGCTCGTAAGACAACTTATTGGAAACACAAGTTTTATTTTTTAGGAATTTTAAACTAAAAATTTGTTTTTCTATGTTAGCCTAGTATAAAGAAAACATCATGCTTGAAATTTCATTTCATAGAAAGTGATAAAAGGGGTTTATTTTGTCTCATTATTTCCTTAGGTTCACATGTTGATTCATGAAACTTTTGAATTGTCCATAGTAACTTGACGCGGTGAGTGGTTTAGATTCATCATAATTTATCTATAGAGAGACCATGTTGCAATTTTATAACTTGTGTGTGTCGTATATGTTATAGATCTATTATTTCATCCTCATAAGTAATACATGGTACACATCTTGAACTTCACAAAGGTTTTTCAGAAATACAATGTGATAAGAAACATTCCAAATATGATTATGAATCATAAAGGGAACATTATATATAGTGCACAACATTCCAATCAACCTAAATCATACAACCTACTCCCCTATTGATATTTAATGTAATAGTTTCTCTGTATCCTCAAACTTCATATCTCACCATTAATTTTTAGAATAAATTATCTTTTTATTTTTGAATACATTGTTATCTCATTCAATGGTTTGACACAATATATCATTTTTAAAAATAATGATTAATTTCCATAGCCTTCAATCTTAAACATAATCCCAAATATTCATATTTATATATCTTTTACCATATTAGTATTCATATTTTTCAATTTAAATTTTTGAGGGGAACTCATTGTCTATAATAAATCAACTACACATAGATGATTTTACCAATATTATTGGAAATTTATTGAGATACTTCTTAACATATCTACCATGGAATGAATGGAACTTTGAGATTAAAAATTATTTTTTGGATTATATGATATGAAAAACTCAAATTTTCCTCCATTGATTTTTAATATTATCAATAACTTTTACGTAAATATTGGGATCATATCATATAAAATTAAAATAGGTACTCCATATAGCCTTTTAACTTCATTTAAATATATCTCATTGAGATGTTTGAGTATGAAATAATGTTGAATAAAAATTGAACTTGATGAATATATAATTGGATCCATCATTAAAAAGAAAAAAATATTTCCACTATATGTATTATAATGGACAATTAAAAAACCCATAGCGATGTTCTCTCATTTACAAACTATTGTGGATAATGGTTGCATAATCCCCTTAGATTTATAGTTTTTATCATTGAATTACTAATATTCCATTAATTTTGATATAAACATCATATTTTCCCTCATTATTAAATCCCACCAGATATACCACATATGATCAATATACATCTTACTGATTGATTGGAAAATATAGATGGGTGATCTAGGTATATTATCCAAAAAATTCGTTATTTACTATAGTTTGGATTAGTCTTATCAATGTTTCCAACCATATAATTATTTCTATATCTTAGTTGAACTCCAAATTTAATTTACCTTCATATATATCCCAACATCATCCTTCTCTGCTTCCTTGGTGATCAAATTAACGATTGATTGAGATATTACTTTAAAAGGTAAAATTTTATACCATCATTTAAGATTTTTTCCACTTTTTGAAATTTCATTATTGTTGGTGCACTTTAAATCCACATCATGGATAAAGAAACCAGATCCTCTCTAAGAAATTCATTAGCCTAATTATTCTCCTTTCCAAGTTGGTAATTGTAACATAGAGATTTTTTGAATTATTTTCTTCTAAATTAATATAATCTTTTTGATAGTTTTCATTTAATGAAACACTGAAAAAATTTATTTTATATTAAAATTATATTTCCATCTTGCGTTATATGAAAAATAATGTTAATTATGAAATAAATTCATTATAAGTGTTATATTTATCTACCCAAAACAATGGTGTTAGCTTGTGTTACTAGAAATAATGACTTTCCTTGATGGAATACGTGACATGCTTGGCTGATTTTTATAGAACAATTGTATATCATTAAAATAATATTATATAAATTAATAATATATATACTATATGATTAAATTTTGGTATTTAATATTATTAAATATTCTATTAAAATATATGTTTCACACAAATATAAGATGAATTCATAAGCTATCAACTAATTTGAAATAAATATGAAAACCGAATTAATATAAAAGAAAATATTGTTATTGTGGTAACAAAGATTTTTTACAGTAATAAATTATATAAAATTCATTTATTGAGTGATATTAATTGAATATATATTTTTTATATTCAATGAAATATTGTTTATACTCATTAAATTGATTTGACATACATATTATAAGTTCAAACTCAATTTTGTGATTAAAACCCTATAATTTAATTTTTAATGTATTTTATTGGAAAAACATTTCAAATAAAAATTTTGGAACATTTTTATACATTATATGTAAAAATAAACCTTACATTTATAATCAAAACAAAAAAATTTAGTTAGGATAAATATTTGGTATTTGTTAGTAAAGTTTAATTTTAAAATGAATAGATAAAAATACTAAATTTTAATTCAAAACTAAATTTCGTTTAATTAGTTTATAAAGTTATGTTATATTTAAAATTGAGTTAAATGTTTAAATACATAAAATTTTTGTCAGATAGTAAAATTTTGGTCATTATAACCAATGTTCTTGGGAAATTGGATATAAATCCATAGAAAACTGTTTATCATTTTTACATTAAAAACACCTAGTGTTATCCCGCCAATTGGACTATTTTTAAATTAATCAATTCCAAAAATGTATTTTTATTTTTAAAATCTATATTAGATATTTATAATCATCATAATATATATTTTATAATATGTTCAACATAGTTTTTGAGAGAAAACATTTGCGAAAGTGATTAAAATTAACAACATCGATTAAGGTAAAACATAACATAAAAAATAGAACCCTAAATTTGAGACTCAAAATGACCTAGAAACATATCAAGATCTATTGGATAGACATATGTTTTCTAGATAGTCCATAATATTGACTTTTATTCATTATTGGATCCAAATTAAACAAAAAAGGTGGAATTCTCCCTCCAAATATTTACAAGTGTGCCACTAATATTCCACTATAAAATGACTCATGTCCTCTCACTTCATCACAAATTTAAATCCCATTGGATAAAAAACTATGCCCAAATAATCGTTTAACATCCTCATATTTAAAATATAATCCTAAAATTTAAAATAATGAAACCTATGTAATCCTTTTGGAAAAAACCACAAGATGTTACCCGGTTAAGAGGTAAAGTCCTCTCTCAAAATCATTTATTTTATTTTCTTTATTCAACCTTAAAATACTATTTCTAAATAATTTTATAAAAAAGTATCCTAAATATATAGGTATGTTTTTATGATAATGTTCCTACCTCCACATACACACACCTTTATCTAATGTGTAACGAACTTACTGTTTACATGTAAAGAGAACTACCGCCTTACTAAATGATGATTTTTAATTTTTCCTTTACCACATATCATGGTGAAAATTATGATTGAAAACCTATTTATAGATGCCATATATAGTATTTATTATATCATTAATATTATTTACATTTATTAAAAATCACATTTTTTTACATTTATTTAGAGTAAATATAATATTTTCTTTTTGGGATGTATGGATTACCACCCACTCATTGCGAAATGATTCATTCATACACTACATGGAATGTGTTAAATATGGGTTTAGTGAACATATATAACATATAAAACATTATAATTCTACTTAAATTATATCATATAATTATATAAATATATTTTAATTTCTTTCATTCTTTCAATATAAAAACAGAAACAATGTTCATGTGTACACACGAATTACCTTTTCCATTAAAAGTGTATTCATTTAATACATCCATATAATATATATTATTATAATTAAAATTTATTTATTTTCCCAAATTTATATATCATGGTTTAAATTGTAGAACCATTATAAAATTATAAGGACCGATGATATAACAAATTAAGGCTCAAGCGAAGAACAAAGTAGATATTGCTTGAAGTGAAACCTTAACACATGATTATTAAAAATTGTGTAATATAAGGTCAAAATAAAACAATATATGGTATCATATATAATATATATATTCTTTAAAAAATGAACAATAAATTTATATTTTGTACATAGGTTGTTTGAATGGGTACGATGAGAGTCAAGAGACAAGTTAATGAGATCTCTAATCACTTTTTATTTTCATGAGATACGTACATTATTCGCCACACGTTTCCTTTGTGTTGGGTGTATAATACACATGGATGTATTATATGATTATTATAATTAAATTTATCTTTATTTAAATATTTATTTTATGAAATGAACTTAATGGGTTTTATGTATCAAATGTTACCAAATCAGTAATGTAATTTTGTTTCAATTTCCCTTCTTTTGGACACATGCCATTTCATTCACATATTTTTTTTCCATGACGTGATATACAACCTTTGAAATTTTATATCATTAATCTATATATTTTCTTGATAAATTAAGCTTCAGGTAATTTCAATTAATTACATGGGTAGCATGTTTCATATTTATCAAGTTGTAAGAGTATATTGAAATAATCTAATGACTTTTTGTGTTTGTTATTATTTATGGTTTCTTTGATGAATTATTTTGATCCATATATATAGAAAACTCATGAATTTTTATATATTATTTTAATTAATGATATATTCATGTATTGGTAAAAAATGTAAAATATTTGGTGCATAAGATACCAAAAAATGTGTTTTTACGAGAAAATTATCTTTACCCTCTCTTTGGTCGTAAATATGTGTTCCTTCAAAAAAATTAATTCTAACAAGGGTCCCAAGAATATTATATTGTTATCCTTAAATATTTAAAATCTAATTTTTGAAATTTTGTTATTTTCCAATTCTTTTCAATTGAATCTTCTTTTCGCTTTCTAAACTAGGTATTTTCCTATCATTTTATCCATGTTATAGGAATATTCTATTTACCTTGCACGGAGTGTACAAATTTACCGATCATCAAATATTGGAAGATTTATTTTCGTGTTTAAAAGGTCAATTATTATGATTATTTTTCTGAAATACATATTCAATGAAACGGTTTTCACATTTTTTTCATGCTTCTATTATAAGAGGGAAAATGGGTTTTTATTTTTTTTGTTTTAAAGATCCATTTTCAAAGATTAATAGATATTTTACTCAATAAATGTTTTTATAATATGGTTTATATGTTTTTTTTCTCTTTTATTATAATGCTCGTTGATGTTAATCATTATATTCTAGGATAGATTAAAATGGTTCCATTCATATTATTTTTTGAATTGTTTATGTTTTGAGAGAATGATACTTATGCCACCAGTTTCACTTTCAAGAGTTTAATACTTTTGAAACTCACTTCTTTTCATGGGGTATGATTTCATGAAGTGATTATGAAACCTATATCATTTTATAGGTTATGATGTGAAGAAATGTTAAAGATACCCATTTAATTTCATGGGATATTATTTAACATTTTTAAAACCAATAAATTTTTATCAGTCCTAATATGATGAATTTTTTATTAATAGGTGGTAAATGTATGAATGATTTTATTATGAGATGGGTGAGACCTATATCTCTGTACAATTCATTAGGTAATGATACGATATATATGAGTTCAAAGGTTATATGGGTTATTTCCCATTCCCAAAAAACAATATGGCACAATGGTCGTATCCCAATACCGAAAACATGAAGGTACGGTGGTTTTAACCCAATATTAAAAAACAAGAAGGTACATGGGTTGTATCCCAATATTAAATTTAAGAGGGTAAAATGGCGTATCCCTAGCATGTTAATAATAAGGTACTTGGGTTGTATCCAATGATTAAATGTTAGAGGGTACACTGGTTGTTAGACCAATCTTGATAAAGGTATAAGGGTCATAGCACACATATAAAATGTTATTAGGTTATGGGTAGGTAGTCTTGAAAAAATATATTATATTATTATATGCATTCCAAAACATCATGTCTTATTCCTATGCTATTCTTCCATGAATTATGATCTTAATTATTTTATGATACATGCATTATGAAAAACCACTCATTATTATGATCTCAAATAAGTAGGGTTTGATCTGCAAATTTTTTTTTTCTAAAATTCTATACACTTTTGTACATTTTAGTGTTTTTCATTTCTTTTATTTACCCCAATTGAGCATCTGTGATTACTCCATTCTTATGTTTCTTTTCCCTAGGTCATGAAGTATTTATAGGTAAGTGTGATAATGTTATTGGTCTTCAGGGGAGATGTTGAATATCATTCAAAAAAATAGAATATTTTGTTTCCATGTATCCGAAGATAGAAAACTATTACAATTGTCATTAATTTATTTTTTTAATCTATAAAATATTCATGTAAAAGGATGTAATATCCTTGAATGTTAGGATTGGGTCTCCATAGATGGTATCAAAGGAAAGGTTTAGTAATCTTTTCAAAACTGGGATGAGGAAACTATAGTGAGATCCTGAGATATATTTCTAAGGATATGTAATGGGATTTCTATAAGGATAAGTATACAGATGAGTTAACATTTAGGAAAATGTCCAATGAATTTGGTAAATTATAGATTTAGGGACTTCCTAGGAATACATCCTTTTATATATACTATAGTTGTATGTGGATATAGAATAAATGTACCTAGGGGTAACATATCGGATAATCTATTTTTGGTCTGACTCTTGGTAATATATGTAGGATAACGAGCCTTGCTGTAAATCTGGATTGACACTACTAGGGGATATTCTTTTGGAATTCACAAAACTCTTACTGAACAATCATGAAGTATTTAAATATAAATTTCATATTAATAACCTAGGATAAACCAAGAGTGTCATATATTAAGAAAGGTGTCATGATTTATACATCATATATGTTATTATTTTCATGAATATGTGGGGTTCTTCTGTGATAAGTAATTCTCACACAATGATATGGGTCTTAGTAAATCGACTGAATGGGAACGAAATGGATTAATGTTGAATGTGATATAAAATTTTTATATGAGCAATCAAGTGGGATAATCATTAAACAAAAATATGTTTTGATCGTGGCTAATTTGTCTTCATGGAAAATTATTAACAATGGGTACCTTAACCATCTATCAAACTCACCGAGGAAGAGAAAGAAGGAGTTCACTAAGAGTTCATGTAGAGGAGGACATGGAGGATTGAAGCTTTGGTTTCCTTTGTGTCAAGAATGTGGAATGAATCACCTAATTGAATTTCATTGTGGAAAAAGAAGAAATATTTATTGTGGAACATATATAAAAAGATAAAGTGACTGAAAAGAAAAAATGAAGAGTTTGGAAAAGGAAGTAGATGATAATATCTTCCTCCATAAGACATCATTGATGGATAAGTGACTTAAGTGTGGAGTAAATAGTAATTATGTAACTCAATGTACCATGATGAAAGATCTTGATGGGAACCAACAAGGTGGTGCGAGTAATGGTTACATTGCAGATGATGATGGAACCACGTATGAAATGTGATATAAAAATGATATTGTGTAATATGGTTATGTATCCTTGTTAATGTAATAAAAATGAAGTGTAATAATTTTTTTTATGTATATGGATTCAATAATTTGATTATATTAAAGGATAAATATATAATGATGACCATGTTTATGAATTTTCACAAATGATTTACTAGAATACATGGAATGGTTCCAATGGAAATGAAAGGTGATTTAATAGCATGGTAATTTCTTTAGAAGACGCATGATTAATGGAAAGATAACTATTAATATATTCTTTATGTTATGATAATGTTTTTGGGATAAATATAATTTCTATATAATTAAATTGGATGGTACTAATTACCCTAAAACTACAAAAGGACTTTTTTAATTTTGTTATACTATCATGGATGATGTTTAAAACTTCATATATTTATTTAATATATTCATTAATCAATGAAAAAATGAAGCATTTTTTTCTAGAAATATATATGTTAATTTTTGTTATTACCCTGTTTCAATATAATATATGATGTGGGTATTCACATGTTTGGAATGTGACAACCCAGAACAACTTTGAGATATATAGTGGAATCAATGTTAAGTTAATTTCATCACTTTATTTATAATGATAAATATATTCATTTTTATAAGGGTTATGAGGATATCCATTCATGAAAATATTGAAATTAAATTCATTGGAAGTATTTATCCACTGAGTCTTAATTAAAAAAACATGGATAAAAAGAAATTTACTTATAAAACATGTTCCAAGGGTGTTCATATTATATATTATGGAAATTATATCAGTGTAGTTTTACAAAAGGACGTCATTAATGTCATATGATAACAGATCATGTCCAGAAAGGCCACAGTTCGTAAACAGGTGACTGAAGGAAGATAATGTTTTCACGCACACCACTGGCCTACGTGATGTCCTAGTTAATGTGTAATTAATTTTGATGAAAAAATATTAATGATGAACTAGTAGAGATACATCTTATGTTTATAGAATAATCTATTTAACATGATTATTTTGAATAATAGTTAGATACAAATAGTTATATATTTCATTCATTTATTGGAAATAAGATATTCTAAAAGTGTCTTTTAGTACATCTGGAATGAAAGTTAATTTATGTAAATAAATTTATTGATGTAATGGATGAATTAGAAATAAATAAAATCACAAATAATGAATGAAATTTTTCTATAGAGATATTTCATGTGAGTATATTTACTTATATTCTTGGTTAGTATGATAATTAATCAACATTAGTATAATGATAAAAAATGTGTTGTCCAGATACCTTAATTTTTGTTGAACCTATGGCCTTTAAATCGTCACTAATTTATAACATTGAGGAAATAAAAGTTTAATTTATTATTCAATTATTTATGATTTATTACCCTAATCAAACCATCTAAATATTTATTCTTTTCCTCTATGTTCAATATCTACTTCCAACCTATGTTATTCTATGTGGAAACTTCTATATTTGTTACTTTGGGTAACTTTTATGGCACAAACATTCCATTTTTAAGGGACATTTTAATATAAATTTTTACGTTGTGGGTTTATATAAAGTAAAAATCTTGTATTAAAGAATTGATAGACAATAAGAATTTTGAGGGAGAAATTATTTTTAAAGAGGATAAAATGTAACACCCTGAGAATTTTTTAATTAGTTATTTAATATTTAATTAATATTTTTGATATTTTCATTTTACACAACACTAAAAATAGTTTATTTTAAATGAAATGATGATGTTTTTATTGAGTTATAGGAAAAACAATTTTAATTATTCATTGACATAAATATATATTTTAGATTTCAGTTAATGAAACACCATTAATAGCTTGCATTACAAGCAACAATGATCTTCCTCGACGTCCTGTGTAACACACTTGGATATTTTTTATTGAAAAATAGTATATCATTAAAATTATATTATTTAAAATAATAAGTTATACAATATAAAATAAATTAGTATTTATAATTATTATTAACAAATTTATGAAAATTTATGGTTTAAACAAATTTGAGATGAGTTCATAGGATACCAATTAATTAGAAATATGAGGGCTCTCAGTGCGGCGATGGCTTTGCCGACGATGAAACCACAGGATGAATGATAGTGGCTCCCCCCTCTTGGAGGGGGGAGGGGTACAATGATTTGGTCAGGCCACCTCTGAGGTCGCAGAAGGCTTTCACCCCCTTTTCTAACCCTAATTTTCTACCTGATTTCCTGATGATTTATTTAAGCCCAAAGGTCCCTATCTTGCATCATGGTGGTCCGCAGTTATCAATTTTGATGGTGGAGTTTCTTGATGCCTAGAGATTCCTAAATATTATGCTAGTAGTGAGTTTTAATATGATAAGACCCTTGGTTAATGATTTTTATCGTTTCATCTTTAGTAAATGGGACTTGAAAGATCGTACGGTAGTTTGTATTCTTGATAAGCGACAATTCATGATTTATTTTTCCTTAAAATATGACCTGATTTGGGCCTAGTCCAATGCACCCCGACGATGCAACAACTACAAATTCTCCCTTCTCAGGTGGTTGATCGATCTATGCATGAACCTTGATCCTCCCTCTAGTGAGTTTTTGGTATTTCTTCCTCAAAATCCTTTTCCTTTTCAGAATACTGTAATTATTAATATTATTGGAATCATGGTGGGTCATTTCCTCTGTTGAGACAATTTAACTTCCACGGTGAGCCACCCGATTAACCCTTGTATATGTATTGAGGTACATGTGTCGAAGCCTCTGGTGGGGTTGTTTTGGATCACAGTTGGTTCTGAGTTTAGATGGAAACAACCAGTTATCATTGATTCTTGTGTCAACTGTTGTTCGATCTGTAGTCTCCTGGGGCATTTGGAATCTGTTTTTCATAATGAAGGTGTCACTGGGATGGACTATGTTCTGACGGTGAGAACAGATGAGGGGCCAAAGCGGGTGAATTTAGTTAATCATGGAAAAGATTCTAGTTTGATGAAATAGAGTGCACCAAGAGTGGGAAGGATGTTGAGGCCTCCTTCAACCCATTGGTTGTTGAAGCCTTTGATCTACTGAAGAGCGATATGTAGGTGAGGGATCATGTGAAGTAGAATGATGACAACTGTGACTCTAGTGTCAGGGGAGAGATGGTTTCTAGTATTAGGGCCAAGGGGTTAAAGCATGTGGTAGTTGAGATTGTTTCCCTTTCAGTGCATGATAATCTTCATGTGGGGGATTTGGATGCATGTGTTGATGGGTTAATATGTCAGGATGATGACGGTGAAGGGATTCTGATTACAGTTCCTACTGGTAATAGATTTCATGGCTTGGGACATGAGGATGTGGAGATGATTAGCCTTGACATCAATGGTACCAATGTGATGATTGGGTCTTAGGATGCTGATGGTGAAAATGACAAAATTAATATGGTCCCATGAAGGTCATGAAATGGTGGAACATCTACATTGCTTTGTAGTGATCGACCCTAAAATTCAGTCTCCGCAAATTCAGTCATTGAATTACCAAGAGGTGGTTATCCCTTGAAAATGAAGGGATATTTGTGAGAGTGATAATGAAAATAATGGTGGTGTGGCTGGGACATTGTATAGAAACATTGTCTAGGGAGGGATGGTGAAGATGTCTAAGAACCAGGATGTGATGATTGTCTCTCCGCGAAGAATTCCAGAGAAGGATTACTTCTTTTTTCCAAAGATGATGCCTACTAGGTCATACGTCAGAAAGGAATGAGGGGAATGATTAAATAAGAATATTCAATCTTCTAATGAGTTCATTTCTCTGGAGTGGATGAATCTTAGAAGGAAGTATGCCAATGTTGTGAAGCATTATGAAAGCTCAGAATTTGAATCAGCTACTGCAGAGGAAGAGTTCTAACTTGTATGCGATGACATGAATGGTTTTTATTATTTTTAGTTGCTGTTTTTTTGGGAATGTGTGCATGTTACTGAAATTTTATTTTTTTTAAATTATATTATTGTAATATATTTGTTATATATTCAATAAAATAATTTTTATATCCAATAAATATATTATATAGTCATAAAATAAGAAAAACCGAATTTTGTACATCAAATCGTATATTTTTATTTTTACCAACTATTAAGAGAGAACCTATTTTAAATCCAATTTTGGAACTTTTATAGATTTATTATTTCAAAATAATTTTTATCGTTAGTATAAAATAGTAATAATTAGTATAGTATATATTGGTATTTTTCTATAAGGTTACAATTTTAATGAGTAGTAAAAATACACGATTTTAATTCAAAACTATTTATTCATATAATTTATTTATAATGATAAATTAAAATTTAAATTGGTTTAAAAGATTAATTACATAATATTTATACTATTTAATACAATCTAGGTTATTTTACATAATTTTAAAAAGAAATTATATATAAAAATTTATCAAACTTGTGATCATTTTTATTTTAAAAACCCATAGTGTCTTCCCAAAAGAGGGAATAATTTTAAATTAATTACTGGAAATTAAGTGATCGTAATTTGTAAAATTGTATTTCATATTTATAATAAGAATAATTTACAATTTATTATATGTTATATATAGTTTTTTACCCAAATAATTTGTGACTGAAATTGAAATTAATTAAATCAACGAAGGTAAAATTAATCTTAACTATAAGAGAAGGCTTAAATTTAAGACACAAAATGGTCTGGAATATAGTCCAAGATCCATTTTCTCCATATTAATACCCTATAAACTATTTTATATGCTTATATAATTTATTTTTATCAACATGGATGATAAAAAACATAGGTGGAATTCTCTATTCATATATTAACAATAGTTTCACTCCTCCAACACTATAAAAAGAAATCCTATCCTTCCACATCCTCAAACCTCTGAAGCACATTTTCTTGAACCAAATCTTCTAAAATAACCTCCCAATATCCCTAAATTATGTATATAATCTAACCATTTTGAAAAAATCAAATCCAATAATATTTTTGGCACAAATGAAAAGAGGTTTCCTGATTAAGAAGTAACATCTTCTCTCATTATCCTTTCCTTTTTTCCTCTTAACCCCCTCCAATATCTCTATTGAATGATTGAATAAAAACAAAAATATTCATAATATAATTGGATTTTATGGTGTAAATGTTTTAACCCACACTTATACATGCCTTAATCTAATGGGTAACAATCCTACTATTTTCATGTTTGATGAATTACCGCCTCACAAAACAATGATTGTTCATTTTTCATTTACCATATCTCATAGTACAAATTATGATGGAAGAAATGTTTATATATTTAATATAATATTTTTATTATTTATTTAATATTATTTATTTATTTTAAAACTAATATATGTTTTATACTATCCATTTTGTGTAAATATGATAATTTCACTTGAGGAAGTGTGGTCTACTAGCCCCTCAAAGAGATATGACTAATCCAAAAACTACATAGAATGTATTAAGTATGGGTTTAGTAAACTTATATGATATATATATATATACATATATTTGTTTTTCTTTTTTTAATAAGATAATAAAAACGGAAATAACATCCATGCGTTTGTATGGATTACCCACTCCATGGATGGAGTATTCCATTTCATAAAACTATATTATGTATATTATTATAACACACATATAATGAATATATATTTTATTTGTATCATGTTTTACATTCTTGAATCATGATATAAGTATATGTATCGAATATATTACAAATGAAGACACATGTGAAGTACAAAGCAGCTATAACCTGAAGTAAAACATTAATATATGATTATTCGTGGCAGGATAGTATAAGGTAATAATCAAACCCTATATGTAATTATATATAATAATATGGTTTTGAAAATATTTTAATAAATATATATTTATTATACAGTTGTTTTGAATGTTTTTGATGATGGACAAGACACATGGTAGTGGGATTTCATTTCACATTTTATTTCCGTGAGATAAAAACATTATTCATCACCCATTAATTTTGTGTGGTGTGTATAATTACCATAGATGTATTATTTGATTTTTATTCTTAAATTTATAGTTTTTCAAATATCAGTTTTATGACATTTCTTTAATTGGGTTTATTTTTCAGAAGTTACCAAATCAGTAATGTAATTTTTTCTTAATTTTCCTTCTGTTAGACTCATGTAATGTTATGCATATATATTTTTCCATGAAGTAAAAATACTCTATTTAAACATTATATCATGAATATAATTCTTTTGAGTATTTTTTAAGATTCATTAAATTTTAATATCTTACAAGGGGGTTATAGTTCATCTTACAAAATGCTAATAGTGTATTGATACAATCACATTTCTTTTGGAGATTGTATATGTTTATGCTTCTATTGATAAAATATTGTGATACATCTCTTAATACCACTCATTAAGCTTCTTCTATTATATATATTATTTATATATTCGTTTATTAGTACCATTTTTCCAATCACTGGTATATAATATAGTTGAGAATGTGTTTTTTATATTTCATATATTTACCCTCTCTTTGGTAGGAAATCCATGTTCCTTCAAAACAATGTTTTCTAAAAATGGTTTCCAAGAATATTGTAATATTATCTTAAAATATTTAAAATAATTTTTACCATTTTTTTATTTTACAAATGTTTTCAATGTAATCTTCTTGACACTTTCTAAATGATGCATTTTTAATTTTTTTACAGTGAAAATGTAATGTTATATTTACCTTGTATGACATGTACCAATTTTCCCACATTCAATTATTTAAATATTCATTTTAAAGTTTAAAAGGATAAATTTTATGAAATATTTTTTAAAATATTTTTTCACTGAAATGGTTTCCAATATTTTTTGAAGATAATTTTATATGTATGTGGGAAAATCATTTTCAAAATGTGTAAAGTTTTAAAAATTAATTTTTAATGAAGAAATTATATTTTCCATAATAAATGATTTCAAAATATCCCTAAAAGTTATTTACCATATATGATAAAATAAATTGATGTTACTCATGACCTTCTATTAAATGATTTATAGGTTACATTCATATTCATTCATGAATGGTTTATGTTTAAAAAATGATATTTATGACACTGGTTTCACTTCTGTGAGTTTTATGCTTTTGAAAAATGATTCTTTTCACGAGTTATGATTACATTAATTGATAATAAATCCTATATCTTTTCCTATTCTATGGTGTCAATAAATTTTAATGATACCCATTTCATTTCATTAGTTATGATTTATATTTATAAAACCTATTTTTTTATGGGTATTAATGTGATGAATATTTTACTAACATGTCGATCATGTATGAATTATTATATTATGAGATAGGCGGGACATATATATCTATATAATTAATTGAGAAATGATAAGTTTTATTTGAGCACAAAGGGTACATGGGTTATAGTCTAAGCCTGAAAACAAGAAAGTATGCGAGTCGCTACCAAATACTGAATACAAGAAGGTACATGAGTATTTGATCAAGACTAAAAACAATATACATTGGGTTGTAAAAAAATCCTAAATGTATGAGGGTATGTGAGTTTTATCCTAAGACTAAAACAAGGAGGTACAACTATTCTATCCAAAGACTAAAATCAAGTGGGTATATAGGTTGTAAGCCCATGTCTGAAGTAGGAACATGGTTCGTAGTCCTAGACTAACATGTTATAAAGGTCTTAGTAGGTAGACTTGACTTTAAATTTCTTATTCTTATATGTATTATAAAAATTTCATTCCCTATTCTTATGTCATTATTTCATGAATTATTCTGTAAATTCATTTATAATCTATTTCTTTTGAAAATACAACAATTATTATGATATCTAATATGTTGGGTATGATCTTCAAATACTATGATCATTTTACATACCCTTTTGTTTAGGTTATGGTTAATCATTTAATTTATTTTCACTTACTAAGAATATGAACTAACTAATTTTTTATGTTTCTTTCCTCAGGTTACGGAGAAATGATTTAGGTAGATGTTCTAATGGTGGAGATCTTTATGGGAGATTTTGAATATCATTCACACAAATATAATATTTTTTCCATGTTTCCAAATAAACTTAACTATTCTGGTCCTCAAGAATGTATTTTCATAATATATGGAAAATTAATCTAAATTGATTCAATATCAATGTATGTTAATCCTAGATCTCCATTGTAATTCATTGAGTAATTATATTTATTTATCAACTAAAACAATATTCCTTATCATATTATCAACTCAATCTATGTCAAAATATACATTATACTACTTTAATGAGTGTATATATCATCCATTTAAATATGGACATAGTACCGTCATAAATTTAGTTAAAACATTACAGTTTTTATCTCTAGATTATGCATAAAATAATATTCTAATAGATCAGTAGTTGACCTGAAGAATATGTTATCATGCTATCATTTTCCAAATCAAAACATCTCAATCCCTTATTTAAATAACCAATATATATCATAAAACCTTCATTGATTTTTTGAGTTTGATTTATGTTGCAATGAAAAAAATATTGTTATGATATTTGAATATTTAATCACATTATTCCATCTAGAAAAGACATAATCCTTTCTTTATCAATTTGGTTCGTGGGTCAAACAATCATGATATTTTTATCTTAAAGAGCCGGTAGTATGCATACAGTCTATAGAATCTATAGATCTCTATTATAGATCTTATAAAATACCATTCATTAATCATATATATATATATATATACATTATGTACTAATAGTTATATCTTCAATCCAGGTTACATAACCTAATAAATATAATATTTTCTATAAAAAATAATACATTTTATACATTGAATAAAACTCATATTATAATATGTTTTTAGTTAAATATTAAATTTCACTTGTAGTTATTACTTATAAAGGGAATATATAAGAATATAAAAAATAAATTATACTACAAATTTCTCAATGTAATTTCTAAATAAAAAATCATAAATGGATTAAATTTATAGTTGAATTTATAAATATGCATGGAATAACAATAAATTCATATTTCCCATATATTGTGTTAGAAATTGAATTAGGTACAACCAGTATCTTAACCCATAATTTATTTAACCAAGATAAGATATACGTATTCATGTATTATTTTTCATTACTATGTTGATTAAAAAAATCATCTATACGGGTTAATTGATTATTGTTCATGATAGTGATCTAGATAAGATCATGATTATTAATGAAGATATGCCTTAACACATTATTATTCTTAAAAAAGAGAACTAGAGAACCCCATGGTGATGCACATGGGAGTTTAAAATCATTATATATATTTTCTTAATGTTTCTTATTAATGTTTTAATAAATAAATGATCACCATTCTATAAGAACTATTAAATATAATCCAACAACTTTGTTAAAGTATATTTAAATCACAACCATGCATTTTGGGGTGGTCTATATAATTAATCCAGAAATATGTTGATATATTATCACATAATTATTACTCCATCTATGTTTAGTTCCTCCCCAAGTATCAAATCCATGAATGCCTCATTAGTAGGTATCAAGACCCATATTAATGAATTACATTTAAAATGAAGATTATAATCATTAGTTTGTTGATATTTAGTCATATGATCCTTTGGTTTATGAAATCATATTTCCTTATTTTTACTATAAACATGAGCCCCTTTTTAGATATCCAATCCATTCCTAATATCACATGAAATTTTACTACGAGAATTATAAATTTATTTCTAGAAATTATTTCTCATAAAACTCAATAATATATGAGTAAAATATTTCTGATACAATCATTACACCATCAGGTGTTTCCATAGATAATTATTTATCAAAATTTTGATACAGTTAATAAAAATTATTTATAAACATGAAGGATATGAGAGAATATGATGAAATATAAATATATAATACCTTTAAGTTCATGAGTGGATGATAGATTTACTTTTAACCACTAAATTATCATTATCTAAATATATGATAGTTATTACACATAGAATTCCATGGTCCCTTGGTATTAGAAGTTCTTAATGTTGGTTCTCTTCATTATTCCATGTATTAGAGATTTTACTTGTAAAATTCCCCTATTTATTACATTAAAAGTATTAAATTATAGATGGTTTGTGGGTTTGTTCTTTATTTATTGATTTTTTTAATCTATAATGATTATATTTCTTTAAAAATCATGTTCTTGGGGGAAATATATTCAAAATATAAATCACTTTTTCAATCCTTTATGGTTTTCCCTAGAAGGTTTTCCCAATTTTTTAGAATGTGGGATTTTATATTTTATTTCCTCAATCAAATTCATCATCCGAGTTTCCATAAAAAATATTTTTCTTTTCTTTTATCCAAATCCAAGATAATAATGAGACTCTTATATTTCAATTTCACCATAAATACAAATCAAAAAAATTCCACATAGCTACAAAAATATCTCATGGATAATGTGATTTAGAGACGTGTTTTTGAGAAAATAAAGAGAAGGTCAATTTTTCTTTCACTTTAAATAAGTAACCCAAAGGTATTCCTAGAGTGTATGACGATGTCATCCTAATATAAAAAAATTTATTCAACCTCGTTATTATTATTTTTATATACTCTCACTCTATGTTGATGTGAACAGTTTATGAAATATATATTTTTTAAAATACCCTATAAAACTCCACCCATTCCATAGATATAATTTCACCATTTTTCATTTTTTATTAAAGTCCAATATTTTCCTGCTTTAATTTATAAATAATAAAATATCCAAATTAACTTTCATTTATTTATGTGTTAATGAAATAAAAATATATTTTCTATCATATTAGTCCACTGTTAATTAATGAGGGTATTGTATGATCTATTAAATAGTGGTAGTCATTTAAACAAGAAAAACTAGTTGGATAACATCCAGATTTTTAAGGAATTTTAGAGTTCAACATGATTCATGTTATTATTCATATTCAAAGACAATATTAACATTAAATTATACATGACGCATATAATAATATTAATCAATTTATTGGGGAAATAAAAATATATATTTTACACATTTTTTATTCGATTTTCCCAGTTTACAACCATTTAACCAATAACAAGGGTTAAAAATAGTAATAAATAATAATATATATTGTTTAAAATAAAACCATTAATGTATTAATTTACTAATCATTACTTTAAATTGATGATAAATATTGTTAAACATAGGTTTCCTTAATATTATTTATCGTATACTTCTTAATCAAATATCGAATGATAAGTTCGCCACACTCTGATACTAACTTAGATGAGATGAAAATAAAATACAAATTATAATAATAATATAAATTTCTGAAGAATACATATCACAAAAAAACACAATCCCAAAACATAGAGTTTTAGTATCTTGAGGGATTATTTAAATAATATTATTGTAACACGTTATTTCTTCAGCGTCCCAAATAAAATTATCTATAAATAAATTCCTCTTAAATAGATCAATATATGTAATTTCATAGGGAAATGAGAAACATAAAGAGTGAACATAAATTTTTAGTAATGGAAAATAATATTAATTATTAATAAAGGATGAAATCATAAAGACATTATAAAAAAGTAAAAATGAATAATACTTGATTAAATGAATCCACAGATTATATGATATGATCATAAGACATGATAGAATGATATAGGTAATCTAATTGTAATATATAACTATTTAATATCAAAAAGGATGAATTTCAAATACCATATAATAAGGGCGTAAAAAATAAAATAACAATTCATGAGCCAGAAAAGCATAATATAGAAGTATCTCACAAAAAAATAATAGAGATAATATAAAATATCATGGTTAAAAACCAAAACCATCATAATATGGTGTCTTATAAATCATTACTAGCATCCCATAACATAGTGGATTTTTCACCACCATTTTTATAAAAAAAATAGTGGTTAGAGTAACACTAATCTTCTACCATTATAATATCCAGATATATAAAGCTCTAACCAATCAATTATAGGGATATATATGACCCACACATCACAAAATGAAAAAATATTACATATTTATGATATATGAAATAAATTCTACATTTTATCATGTAAAAATTATAAATGATACAGAATTAATTCATTTTTAAATTGCACTTCCTATTATGAAATCATGAATTTCACTAGTCGATAAAAAATCAATAAGAGTAATGATTTATATCATTTTATAATATAGATTGTGGTAAATGAAATAATATAACCAAGGGAATTTATCTCTTGGATATAAATATAAAACTGCTAATACTTTTGTAATGTAATCATAAAAGTAATGTTTTAAATCACTTTCACAATCCCATTATGGCGTGCTAAGAAAATTATTAATAAATGGATTTTAAATGAATTACCATTATTATAACCTTCAAAAAAGTATTCTGTTATGGAAATTTTGATTGGAAGAAACATAATATACTACAGTGAATAGATTCACCTTTTCTTTCTCTTCATGAAGTTTTAATGAAACCCACATTAGTGAATATTTTACAAAAGTTCCTTCTGAGTAATTATAATGATAAATATGAAATTTATAGTAATTACATAATTTTCTTATTTCAAAATATGTTAGGTTGATCATTTTGTTTTGAAATAATATATACAAGGGGGAATGATACAATAGGTAGGATCTGGATTATTCAAAAAATTACTCTATTTTTATAAATATATAAATATAGAAAAAAATAATATTTTTAAATTAAAATGTAACCTACGAAGAGAGAAATATATAACACCATTTGAAAAATAGAATTTAATAATATATCAATCATGTTATATCATGTTTAGTGGAGATATATTATGGCTAATAAACATATATATTTGGCAATGGAAAACTTTACATTGGATTCCATCATTGCGAGAAATCTTATCACCCCTTGTATAATCAATATACATTTATTCGTAATTTATATATAAAACTTAATTATATTAACTTCACTTCATACCATTCATTTAAAAATTGTCCATTCTTATTTTATATGCATTCGTTGTTAAATGTTATATCTTGTTGTTAGTTGTTCCATTTAATATAGGATAGATTAAGTGTCATGGTTATTTTATTGCACCGAGATCTTGTTTTTGTCATTTTAATAAGTTTAATATAGATTATATACATTTATTTTATATATTTATTAATTCATATTTTTATTTTAATGAATTTAGGGAAACATTTCATAAAGAGAAGTTAAAATATATATTTTTTGTGAATTTTGATTCAATAAAATAAATTGATATTTTCAAGGAACACTCACACACACATATATATTAATATTAAAAAAATTATTAACAAATCCAAAATTCATTATTATTAAAATTCATTTCTTTAATTTTAGTTTCTCTAGGCATTCATGATATATACATTTTATAATATTTCATTTTGTTTTGATAACTGACCCAATCGGGAATGTATTATAATAAATGAATGAAAAAATGAAGATATTATATAGATATAATATTTAATTTATAGAATAATTTTCATTTTAACAATATTTTTGGTAATATGGTAAATCTTATTTATGAACAGGTTATTGAGAAAGATAAACAAAATTCTTAAGATGAAGTTCACACTTACATTGAAGGCTTGATTCTTCTCTTGGAGAACCTCTATGGAAAGGAGGATTTTGATTATAATTATTCTGAGTGGAAGTTCCAAAACATTATTGAAAATTATTGGATGTAGGATATGATGCTTTATTAAAGAGAATCCATATGTGCAGGTGTTATTTAATGTGGGTATAGGATGTGACTTTTTATAGTTGATCTTGAGTGTCATTTATAGAAAAATGCATTCCTTAATTTGTAAATATGTTAATATATCATGTAATGTTGATCCAAAAAAAGAAATTCAATTTATTTTGATCATTAATAATCCCATCCATTATGTTTAGTGATACTTGTTGTGACATTTTTAGAACATACCACTTCATATATCCTTTTTACCATAATTATGTCAACTTATTTTTCACCTTGGTAACATATTCTTTTGACAAAAACAAAACTGACGGAATAAAATAATTTATAAATACCAATTCCGAATTTAAAATTAGTTTTTTGTAATCAACATAAAAATGGGATAAAAATTAATTTTACTATAACAATTCATAACATATTTTTTTTTTATAAAAATGTATTTTTAACAAAAAAAAATTAATATATTATAATGCATTCACATTTGAGTTGACCATGTATTATCGGATACCACTAGTGGTGGGGGGGTGAATAAGTGGTACGTTCCTTTGAAAAACTTATTCGTATAGAATTTCACCACTATAATAGGCTAATTTCAGGATTTACTATACAATGTGACTTCCTCCTCTATAATCAAAAAATTATAAATCATAGTAGAATAAGAAATTTTTTTTGATTTGTTGCCAATGTGACAACCTACTCTATACTGTGATTAGACTTTATTCAAGACACATATTTTAATACCACTATGATTTTTACTAATTAAAATTTTCAATAATTAGTACAAAATGTCCAAGAAGCTTTTATCCAATTCTCTCAGTGTGTAATGTATTATGTTGCCTCCACTATAATTTAAATTTTTTTCCTAAGATAAGAAGCACTTGTATATTAAAATTTTACCTCCACTCTTAGAGTTGAATATAATATTCATATTATCACTATATTCTTTTGCACAATAGGATGGATATTTTTCATGAAAGAATTCGACATACATGTCATTAATAGTGGAATAAATGTAAATCAATCTTCCTCTCACTGTTATTTATAATATTTTTCCCAGGTATAAGAGCATACATGAATGGGAAAAACTTAATCCTTCTCCACAATATGTCTTAAAATATGTAACAATAATCATGAAATTCCTCTAAATGATAATAATTATCACTAATATCTTCATCAATAGTTACAACAAATAATACACCACCCATAATAATTCCAAAAAAGTATTGGTATTTTAAAAGTATTATAGTTTTTATTTCAATATTTAAATTATAATATATAACCATAATAATATTTATTAAATATCTGAAAACCCCAAAATAACTCCAAATAGCTAATTAAATTTCTATGGGATCCTATTATCCATAGATTAAAAACCTTTAAATCATTTTAAAAGTATATATTCAAGAAAACTCAACAATTTATCATAGAATATATTGTGGACTTTCCCATGTTAGACCTATATTATCTTTTAGTTTCAATGGATTGTCAAAATAGCCACCAGGAGTGAAATTTTTTTTTGTAACAGACAAATTTTCATAGGTAAATATTTTTTGCATAATGGACCATAAATATTCCACGGTGATTGATTTTATAAAATTTCAATAAATAAATTTGATTTTATTTGTTACTCTTTCTGAATATATTAAATAACCCTTGAAATTTCAGTATAGTATAGCGAATATCATCTTGTTTGTTTATATACATCACTTCTACTACATGTTTTTTTTAGATATCATTTGATCTTAGCGAGAATCAAAATCAATATTTTTTGTATTTTTTTTCATTGAAGATAAATTCAAATAATCAACTGAATAGTTTTACCCATTAAAATTTGAAGAAATTAAACTTCATTTTTATATTACAAAAACTCAGATTTTTTTTATGGAAAGACATATAAAAAAAATAAAATTTATACAAATATATCACCTTACAATTATATTACTTTACAATATTTTCACCCAAGCCAGGAAAATCATATGAAGGTGTTGATTGACACATAAATAGAGTTCAAATGACTAATACAAAGATCCTTCTCCACTCATTAAATACCAAGGATGTCCAATTATTAATTCCTTATAATTGAAATGAGCTATAGTCAACTTTGATATAACACATATTAATGATATAATAGACTCATATGATATAATGAATTTTCAATAAATTTCATCAATTTTAACTCTACTATAACACACACAAAAACACAAATAAATTGGCCCCAAAAAATTTTACATACATTTGAAAACAAAGAAAAAATCATCAACAATTTAAATGTAACTTTTTCCCCCCATGGTATTTTTTTCAACCTAAGAAAATATTTATCAACATTATCTAAAAAACAACTTATTATTCATTAAACACCTAATGAAAACCATTTTAAAAAGGGTAAAATCATGACTCCAAACAATCCATTAAAATTGTGTTGTAAGAGAACATTATCAATCCATTTAAAAAAATTCACAAAATTATAAAGTCCTCCCCATTAATCTAGAAAATCTTATCTCTAGAAAACATCATATTTTCTCAACAAATAAAATAACAAAATTATAATTAATGAAAATTAAAATAAATGAAAATACATTTCAATTTATGTGAAAATACACCTATATCATCTACAATAAAATCCTAGGCATATTAAGTTTTCTTAAAAAAGGTTATTTCGTACTTGGGAGGGACTGAACACCCATGTTATACATTAATAACTAAAATATGACCCTAGGAACGACATTGAGGAAATAGATTCCAATTCGAATGAGTGTAAGAAATAATTATTTTCTAATGACCCAACTAGATTCCCTCTCTTTGATGAAGTGAAATATGATATCAAAATTCCTTGACATTGAGTATTTCATAGGTTTTTTTAGAACAGTCTATAAAGCTCTGATTCTCCCAATCAATTCTTAATGGATTTTCTCTTGAACCCCCAAGTCATTAATATTATTATTCATAAATTTAATTTTTATTAAGGAACTTTTTTTAGTAATATATTATTTCTCATTGGTCTTAAGATAAATCATGTTCAGATTCTAATAGTTTTATTTCACCAAACCATCTCTCATGTGGAGAATTCAATTTTTGTGGTATATTAAATCAACTTAATCACCGACCTAAATGAAATTATTAACCATGAAAAATTTAAATAGATTCCTTTATTGCAATGAAATTAAAAATCTCATATTCACATAATTATATCTATAGACCCTTCTAGTCGATATAATATTTTTATCTATTGGGTCACTTGGATATCTAGCGGAATGTCTCGCAACTTATATAATATATATTATTGAAAAAGTGAGATATACAATGAATCTAATTAGTAATATAAATTATCTTTTATTTAAAATCATTACATTAACATTTTAAAAAATTTTAAAATCACATGAATGGTTCTATATAGTATCCTTGAATCCACCATCTCAAATTTCTTCAATAACTCTATAGAATAATTTTCGTAGGACAACTAAATAATATTTCATTTCTTTCATTCATCACTTATAATCTTAAAAAGGATCTCATCCTACAATGCATTGACATATCAAATTTGTTATATCAGGGTAGTAGACTGTTTTAAACATGAATTCATGTGATGAACATAAAAATTGTATCATTAACATATATAATTACAATGAGTATACCCATCGTCATGTATTTGATAAATATGTATCTTTGAAATTTTACTTTAATGAATATCAATATGTTTTCATGATTGAATAAAATGTCTATAGGATTTTTTTTGTATTTATAAATACTTATTAAATTTTCATACCCACTTTCAACCATTATCAATCATAAACCTTCATGTTTCTCAATGTAAACCACTTCATGAAACATATAATTTAAAAAATTATTATTTATACCTAATTTAAATTTTTTTTACTACCAATAATATTAAATAAAATATAAAATCATCAATATTTATAAAATTGTGAATAGTGAAATAGTTTCTCCAAAATTAACTCATTATACTACAGTGCATCCCTTACATACATGTCTATAATTTTTTATAACAAAATTTCCATAGTGTTATACATTGTTTCAAAAATGATAATTCTCCAAATGAATTTTTTTCATTAATTAATGGAACATGGTTCCAAATGGAATTATTTTGAATCTAACACACTGCTTCTTTGATATCCATAACCCACTCATCATGTTTAAAGGACTAATTCCCATAGTGATTTTTAACCAGAGAAAATTGTGATGTTTGATTTTGGAACATCAGTATTTCCCATGGTAATTATATTATAGGTCACTCATATATAATTTTTTTTAAATAGTGTATACTTCTCTCCAACCACAACCAAACAAGTATATTCAAAATCAATGCTTCTGAACATGTATTAAAATTAATAAAAAAGTACATGGATGTGGGAGGGGTCAAAAGGGGATTTTCCTCTTCTAAATCCAAAAAATGTTAGTGATCATAAAAATACATGTCAATTTCATACTCAGAGTCATCAACAGTTTCCCACTCATATTTGGAATTACATGTATCGAAGAGATTTTGGATATCTATACTTACCATTTTTTATAAATTTAATGAATAACAGGTAGATACTGTCCATGGTATGTTGGAATAGTCCTTCTATGGTCTTATAGTCATTGGAGAAGGAGTAAAACCCTTAGTGGAAGTCATCATTTCCTTTTTAGTTTATGAATTTATCCTTAAAAGATTCATGAGTTTCCTTCATATGGGTATTGGCCTTTATCCCTTTTATTTTCAATCATATATTTTTTTTCATTTGGACAAATTCGATCTAAATGATGATTTTTTGGAGAATCATATTCAATATCTTCCCACCATCCATTAATTCATTATTTTTCCCTAATATTATTTATTTCAACTAGAATTATTTGAATTCTACGACCATTATTTATGTTTTTACGCCCCTTATTGGCAAGGGGAAAATCCTACGTACACTAATCCAATTAAAAAATCATAGCAGGATTATGATTTCACTGATCCACTTGATAACATTATTTGTGCTGACAAACTAGAATCATGGCCATCTCTGGCCCATGATGCACCTATTTTATCTTTAGAAAAAAAAATCCTTGTCCATTAGTGATGATCTAGCATGCACATACCCCTTATCAATAGTATTTATAGAGGAGGCCAAATTAATATGTGTGGTTTTTTCATGATTTCTTAATAAAAATCATTATGATGTCCCTTTAATGAGAAAAAATAACAAAGTACATTCCTATGAAACTGATCCTTGACATTTCCAATAATTTCACACTCTTAGCTGAAGTCAAGAAGCATTTCATATTAAACTTTTAAAGATATATCATCCTCTGGTGCTGAAAAAAAAAACAAAATCATGAATCATGACTGAACTGAAGTCAATATTCACCTGGATCCTCACATAGTGAAACAATTTAGTAAACTCAGTATTCTAATCTATTTTGATCAGAATACCCATTACATAGGCTATATCAAGCATTATCTAAGGATTCCAGATGATCTAAATTTCATATATATGATCTTGATCCAGAATTGAGATTTATTTTTTATGGAAAAATGATTGAAACAGAAATCCCACTCTTGAAAAAAAATCATGCATAGTTTCAATGAAATTTAGCCTATTCCCCTTGCCAAATCATCATATATACTGAGGGAAATGATGTTAAAACCCCAAACCATGGGGATAAACTTCCAATTAGTGAAGCACCATATAGAGGAAAAATTACAAAATATATAATCATTTTTAAAAGAATTTCTCCAGTTGGAAGAAGAATACGAGCAATAAAAGAGTACTCACATATCTTAAATCTATAATGAAAAACCTCCATAGTATAAATCATAGGTGCTGTATCTCCTTTCATCATAGTATTCTCCTAAAAAACATTTTTTACCGCTGAAAAAAATATTCTACTAAATTCGTGAACAATTTCCGCAATACCAAATTGGTACCTCTCCACAGTTGGTATATTTTTATATTTCATTATCTTGTCTGCATCCTCCTCCAAAATAGGAGGAATTTAATGATGAGATAGATTTTAGGTCACCGAATTCACCAGAGTCTAGGGGTGACACCCACAACCCTTATTAGTCTTCTCCACTATAAGAACCACCTCTGAGGGGAGAGAGCCTCCAATCACAAACTCTAAGGGTCCTACTATATATCTATGATCACCAACAATAGTCATCCCAATAGATCCAAGAGAACCTTCCACCACTGCCATTGTGTTTTTCAATCTAGTTCAAGAAAAACTATTCCTATGAGAACTAAACATATCCGAGACTAGAATATCTTCCATGTGAACCTTCGTAGATCTAAGTTCTACAAAAAACACCACCAAAGGAGCCACCGTAGATCTATGTTCTATAGCCATCATCACCACCGAAGATCCAAGGCTACCTTCTGTCAACACCTTTATGCGGCTCAATCATGTCGACAAAAAATGATATTCAGTTTGATCTTAGTTAGGAACGTCCATGGCATGGATGGAAATGATAGTAGCTACTCACCGTGAAAAGACTATCACCACACTAACCGATGTCTCCAATGAGTTACTTTTTTCCCAAGACCCATTCACATCCAAGGACTTTGACACCAGACTGTGACCTAATAAATGAGGAATAACCCGGGATAAGGAAAACCCTAGACATAAGTGACTCCTTGAAAGTCCTCCCCGTACTGGCACCCAAATCACATCACTTTAAAGAAAAACCTCATCTTTTGTCTTATGATAATAAATTTATATAAATGATTTGTTAGACTCTTTGATTTTTTTTCTTTATTGAAAATATTTTACCAAATTTTTTTCTGATAAGATTCATTAGCTACTGCTCTTGTATCAACATCAATAATCTTCTCCCATTTATTTCTAGAAATCTACTTACGGGATTTATCAATTTCATCAAAAAACTAAAACATCTCGAACACTATTTATGTGTTTTTTTAAATAATATTGACATTATAAATATAAATTAACATTTGATTATTTTTTTCACAATCAATATCCTTTACCAATAAATAGAAACACATGATTTATACCTTTCTCAAATTTATCATCAAACATTCCAAAATTTGAATCATTAAATATAGTGATTAATGTTTTCCCAATTAAATTAATGTAACTTAGTGTGGAGTTATTATTATTTGAAAACTAGTGTGATTTATTATTTTGAATTTGATATAAAGAATTACCAATATAAAATGTCTACATATTTTCAAAAGGTATCTCTATAAAAGAATTTTTTCCTCTGAAATTCAAAAACAATAGTTTTACCCATATTCACAAGGGTTATATTCCTTATCTCATGGAGTCATTTATATTGGTGGTGTGTAGCAATTTTTATTTTGATTTTTAATCTACTTACCTGGGTGTGATTCATATACACCACCAATGTACTCCATCATTTTATATATTATCTACTTTTTGATGTGTTTGGAAATCTCCCTTTTAGTATCCCCTACAATATTATTGAAAATATATTCATTATATGAATTCAGATTTATAAATAACACATTTTTAGTTCTTCAATAATAATTTATGAACGTGATAATGTATGTGACACTTATTAAGGATAAGTTACCCATGGGTTTACATAAATATAAATGAATTACTTCAAAAGGACTTATTGAATGTGTATATACTATTTTTAGGACAATCTAACCACTTTACCTATGTCATAGGTTGTTTACACCTGAAATATATCCCATAATAATCATGGAAAATATATCACAATATTTTCATATTTAATAGGTTTTGTTTTAGGCCATTCATTCATAAAAACTCCTGGGGATTTATAATTTTAGATTCAATTACAACTATACCAACTCCCTAGACATTTTTTTAACTTAAATTACTAAAATTCAGTACAAATACGTAATTAACATCAACGAATTTAACGAATTTAGTATTTCAAATCATGTTTCATGACATATTACTATTTATTATCCACGGAATAACCCTATTAATATCCTTTAATTCTATTTCAATAATAAAAAAACATATTCCTTTCTTCTATTTTATTTTTTAGTCCCATTGATTTATGTTTTTATAGAATTGTTATATTGGACATACACTATTCTAATCAACGACCATTACGATCATACATTATAAAACTCGACATAATCCCACTATATCTATTTAATTATATATTCTTATTATATTCCCTTATCTAATAATATTTTTCCCAGATATGTTGAAACATAATTAATAAAATCCAAAAAATAATTGAATCCTTATTTATATCCAATATTGAGATATGATGTTCTTTTAATCATAATAATTGTTCCCATAAAAACCACAACTACAACAATAGACTCTTATCCCAGTCCTTTTAGTAAATTATTCAACTTGATCCTAGAAGTATTTTTATGCTTTGTCACAGACACTATCTTTATTAGATTAAATATCGATGGATCATTCATATTACAGGTTCTATCAATATACATTAGTGTTTATTTTCCTTGTCAAGGTTTTTATCATCATATATTATCCTAGTTTGATATTTTTAACATTAAATGCTATCTAAAATAGATAGAAAATTTTTAGAATATAATAGTGGTACTTTTAAATGATTCAATGAATAAGGATTCACAATTTATTTGATTAGTAAATCCTGACATAAAAATGTAAATATAAATTTTCTAAAGATTAATTTTTCTTTAAGGAAATAAGATTATTTTTAAAAAAAAATTCTTTATATGTATAAATCTTATTGTTTTACTCCTATATAAATATTTCTTGAAAAATATCTTTTTTGTTAATATGATTGATTCCCGAAATATTATTATTTTACTTACTATTAAACTCAATTCTAATATTATTCAGCTTAAAAATATCTTTCTCCACAGATTTCATATGAGTTTTGAGTTTCTAATTTTAGAAAGTCTGAATTCAAGATTTGTAATCAACATGTGAACCATATAGGTTTTACATTCATTATATTTTTCTTCACTACATGAGATCTTTATTTTATTGTTAGCATGTGCCATAAAATTAGTGTCTCTTATATAAAATTATTATTCTCATACACATATTAATTAAGAGTTATTTTCATACACATTACATATCATGTAACTTTTCCTTTACATTTATAACTTACTTCATCAGTCATTAGATCTCTTATAACCTTTACCTGATTTAATTTTTTCTTTTTTCCTCATTTATTCATAAGAATCATTATCATATTCAATAATTTTAATTATCATTTTAAAATATATAGTAATGTATCAATTTCCAACACATATCAATTTTTTAAATGGGGTTTCCATTATACTTTCCATTTACCTTGTCAATAATTTTACGTGTCAGATACATGATCTTCCTGTGACTTTTATTTCTTTCCTCAGTTAGATATGATTCAGTTGATGAATCATCTTCATCATCTTGGATATTAAAATTATTCATATCATTAAAATCCAAATCCTCTTTATTATTATACTAGAATTTTTTCGATTTTCTTATTTCATAATTGTGAGTAGTATAGTATAAATTTTCTAGAGAAAAATCATTACTTTAATACAATGTTGTGATCTTCATGATAAGTCTATCTAGGAAATTCATTATTAATTTTCTTAACAAATTGGAATCATCTTGATTATTTCTAAACCCCGTAGTTTTACTATATCTTCTTCCATTATGATATAATCATCCATATTCTCATTATTCGTAACATTATTGTGCATATTTTATTTGTTTATTCCGATATAATCTTGGTATAAAATATCCCATGTAATGATTATAATATAAATTTTATATCCTTCTCGTTAAACTCATTTTTATTTACATTCAAAAAATTATAGATATTCCATAATGACATCAACCCCCAATTCATGACCTTATGCGAGTAGATAGGGGTTGATCGTATGTTTCAAAAATAATTAAAATTATATCCATAATTGAGGGGAACACATATACTATAAATTGAACCTAGATTCCATTTTATGAATATTAGGTGAGTTGAATCAAAGGGGATCATCCTTTTCATGGATATTAATCAAATTAAACCATGTCAAATATCTAATCCCTATGTTTGTGGGGAGGGGAAACAATGGTATAAATCATTTTACAAACTATTCCAATATAATTTTAACACAGTGAAATGCTATTTTTATGATGTAGTCACTTCAGTCACTTCTACAACTGTATAAAAACAAAGAATTGAAATAGAACACATGAGCTTTTTAAAAGGATTAACCTCTATGTTTGGGCCTAAACATTTTTTTATGATCCTTTGGTTGATAATGAATATAATTATCTATATAATTGATTGATATTAAAAATTACCAGAATCATTACATTTGTTTTTTCCAGGTTTTATCCACTTCTCTCTGTGGGATGGTATTATCCACATCAGAATGTAATATGTACAGTGTTTTTTAGACATGAAACACTAGTAAATTAGAATTTATTCACTCTTAATATTTTGATATCATATATTTATATAATCAAAGGATTCTTTAGTTCTAATGTATGAGTCTACGTCATGGGGGATTTTGAATTCTCTATTCATTATAAGAAAATAACAATTGATCGATCTTCCTCTCACAATTCTTACAATTAATTAAACCATGAATGAGACTGTACATACCTAGAATTTAGCTCATCATTATTGAAATCAAGTCAAAAAATATGTAGAAATAAGAGTAAATTTCCTCATCCTAGTTATTATTGTCACTCATATTTCATTCATCATTTCCAAAAATTAATGAACATTAAAAATAATCAAAATCATCCCTAGAATTTTTTTTTGTTTAAAAACACATGAATCTCTAATATATTGATATAATATAAATAGTTTCTTGATAAATATGTTTTAAAACCTCTAAAAAACATATAATAAACTCGACATAGTAAATTTAAAATTCATGGTTTCACATTATCCAATTATTTCATAGATATACATAATTTTGGAAACATTTATTCATGAATTATACATGAATATTACATAGTCCATTGAGCGGAGGCCACCATGTCGGTCATAGGTAAACATTTATCCTCAAAGGATTATCAAAAGGGCCACCTGGATTAAAACACAATGTTTTTTAGCATATCATTTCTTATAGGTAAATGATTTCTAATGAAATTATCATCTCTATAGTGTAGTTCTTTATTTTTTTTCCTACTTAATCATATCCATTTTCTATTCTTCATCACTCTTCCATGTTGAAAAAAATTCTAAATAGAATTTTACCACATCATGGAAGATGTCATTTTTACATTTTTCAAGAATAATATATTCACTATGCTACGACATTGATCTCAATTCATCTTAGAAAAAATAAAAAAACCATTGAAATGATTTATTTGTTAAATATTAGTGTAGTGTTCCATCTAAACTATTTCCTTTATCATATTTTTGAATTTGGATTTTTTTTTTGATATATAGAAACCATGATTTCTCTATGATAGGAAGTGAATATAAATAGACTTTAAATGACACATACTCATCTCATGGATTGATCATACATATATTTTCATTTTCTTATTTTTCACCAACATCCCAAATATGACATAAACTTTTGATAAATAACCCATACTCCAATACCAGATGACTTGTACATAGATACACTAGCACTCATACATTGTTAGGGACATTGAAATATACCTGTGTCCTAGTACTTAAATGAGAATTATTCACTTTTGAGATGAATCAAATGAAATATACCAAATCAAATTTCACTATAAGAAAATTTCAAAATTTCATATTTTTTAACTCATCTCAACCACCTCATTGGAACTCATTATCTGACACAAAACTATTAACATTGGAGAATCCCACACCTCAATGTTTTTCCCAAATAATGAGGCGTTTTTTCATAAGTAAATGACTCATGTTTGGGATTTTCTTCCAGAATTATTGTTGTTAACAATAAATTCTTCCTGTGACCCAATTTTGGGCTTATGACCTGCAATAGCCACCAACTAGTATGAAATAGGTTATATATTTTTCATGCATACAAGAGGGTAGAATTTAAGAAACATGGGCGAAAATTACCCCTATTAAAATAACTCAATGAATATAAAAACCTACCTGGTCTCTAATATTATGTATTGTTCATTAGGTGGAGTCACTAGTGTTTATAGCTAGGTATGAAATAAATAAATTTTATATAACCCAAACCTAATTTTTTTCCTTATAGAATCTAATCATGTTTCCAAGTAAAAGGGATCCTATCAAGGTGTGTATAACAGCCATATTACCAGTTAGAAAACAATCCTCCTATTCCCCAATGGGGGAGTTATGAATTGATATAGCCACACAACATCTTGACGCCAATTAGGGATTTTTCATGCACTCCCTTGGGGAGAATTGTTTAACCCTAGTAGAAACGACAATTAATAGTAATTAGATAACTTTTAATTAAATTTTTATATATTAGCAATCGAATTCGTTTAGATAATTCTATATTAGTGAATAATTAAATTAATTTTAAAAAATAAGATACACATAAAAAATAAATCTTTGAAATATATCACATTTCTATCATTAAATGATTTAATTCTTAATTTCTTTAAAGTGGTTACTAATTTAATGGAAATACATTAAATGTTACTAATAAATTGTTATTAGAAATATATTTTTTTCATTCATTTATATTTATTATTTAAAATGAAATCATATAATAATTTATAATTTTTAAAAATAAATGAAATAATATATCCTAATGTATTATTTATTTTATTGATAAATTATATTTGTATCATCCTAAAATCTACTTAAGTTTCCCATAAAGACCAGCACCCAATACCTTAGGTTAATATAATAAATTGTGGTTCTATTCATTGTCTATAATACTAGTATGTTTATAGTAGGTATTTTTAGGAGCTGGAACTTATCATGATGATGATTTCACTCAAGATATACTTGTTAATGTTTAGATTTGGGAATTCAAGGAAAAACCCAAGGTGGTGCTACCTTTTTACTAATCCTGAAAAAATAGTATCAAACGCAAAACTCGTTCTACTAGATTTCATTAATTTTCATTTTATATATGTTTTATACTATGTTTTCGTCTATTTATACCTGACAATTCAATGATAATTTTATATTGATAAAATTTGAAAAAATTCCACATCCAAAAATACTATGTTTTATCTGATTAATTATCATTATTTTTAATGACCGTTTGAATGAAAATATAATCGGAATTACAATATAATACATGTGACTAGATATATCTAATGATAATATTAATCCAACGACCATATATATAATTGTAATTTTACTATCCAAATTATGATCCCCCATCTTTTATCAAAACCATTCATCTCATTCTATTATTTATTTTAAAAATATGTTTACCATATTTTTAATCTGTTGTATTATTTATATAGTTAGAATTGGATGTAGCGACACCTAATGTTGAATGAGATTTCATGTATTTGAATATATTTTAGTGTTTATTTACATTTTGTTTCATTACATATGTAAATTTTCTATTTTTATTTCATTTAGTTATTTATTATTTTCATTCATATTGTATTATAATTTTAAAGCATAATAAAATTAGTGATCTGTAATTTATGTTAAATATTTTGTATCAAGACAAGTAGTAACCCATGTTTTTTATGTGGATCTCCACATTTATTTTTTGTTGTTTTACTAAAATTGATTTTAGTTTATGTCTCTAAAATTTTAGCTCTTTAAATAAAAAGGATTATAATGGCAGAAAACTAAAATTAGGGCCTCATAACCACCCATTAACCGTTAGTCAATAAAAAATTGAAGGGTAGTGTTCCCAATATGAATGATAATAAATATTCAATAGAGTAATACTAATAACATGTGTATCATTATATGAAAGATTAATAATTATATAAAATAATTGCTTAGATGCATAAAAAACATCATGAAAATTAAGTATCCATTAATGTATACAAATATTTCATCAAGGTGTTTGAAAATTTCCAAGGAGAAATCAAAGGTTGTGGATATCTGAAATATTATCAATATTATAAATACAAAATGGTCATGTAAAATCATAGCAATCATCTATGATCATCATAATGTTTATTATGGAAATACATAATTATCACCATCAGTGATTAATAATATCTCAAATGAACATGATTTTAAAATTTTATCCAATTTTGAGATGTATGGTTTCTGTATTAAATAACTTAAAAAATGTCCCCAATACAATTTCATAAAAAATAAAAACACTAAAAAATTATTATTGAATAAGGATTTATTAAACTAAAGATTATGAAATTCCAAAAAATAATTTCATAGTATCCCATTAAAGATTGAATTAACATATTCCTTCAAAATACAAATTCTATAATTCATGAATTAATATACTTATTAGACAAAAAATTATTAATCTTAAATCAAGGATAATATATAATTTATTCATATGAAATTAAAATTACTTAAATGAAATCATTTTTTTCATACATTGGTACTATTAAAAACATCCCTGTAAAATCCATATCATTATTGATGGTTCAAAAATGTTTTTATGAAAAAATATACAAAAACTATATAAAAATATTCTCTCCTCAAAAGATATGTTAATGAAGAAAAGTGGGGAATATAGGGATATATTTTTTACTATATATTTTAAGGTATTCCAATGATGAAATAATATTCAACGGGAATCGACGAAATATAATATAAGAAAATAGATATATCTTAATATCTTGTTATGCACAAAATCTATAGAAGAGGGAGGGATTCTCTGATTATTTAAATTTAATAATTTATGAATGATTTGGAAACTTTTAATTCCATCATTTTTATAAAAAAATATTTAAAGGGTTTAATAAAAATTTAAATTGATTTTCTCCATTAAATTCTTAGAAAGGTATGTTGAATAGTTTACTTAAAATTTTTAGTGATTGTAATTCCCTAAATAATTTATAAAAAAAATTAATTTGAAAAAATAATTTACATAATATAAATATTTTTTTATTTTATAATGACTAGGCCGTTTTGTGGTCTATACCACTGTTACTGAGGAAATGTTTTAAAATTTAGTAGTTTCCTATGGTAAATTTCCCAATATAATAAATTATGAGAATTCCACATTCATCAACTATGTGATCTAAAATGTGTGAAATTTATGTATTTGACAAAATACCTACAACTCTTTAATAATATTGATTTGAATCCAATAAAAAAGGATTAATTCATTGTGAGATAATCCATAATATTCATAAGTTGATAAGAAGTAACTAATTGTGTTTTCTCCTTGGATGTGTAGCTTAGATATCTTTAATGGGTCTCTATAGATATATCCTTTAATATGAGAATACATATTTTAAATATCATCATGATGTTTTATTTTTTTATATGGTGGATATTTTTTATTTGATGTGTTAAATATCTTTATTATTTATATATACCTAGTAAACACCATGCCATTTTCTAGGAATGGGACCAAATCTATTCTTCTCCAAGATCACCTTCAATAATTTTATTTTCTGAAATCAATGTTGAGTATATAAAACAATATGTGGATAATTCCCCTTAATATTTTAATGAATGCATTCATTTGTAAATTAATATCCAAAAACATATATATCAATGGTTTTAATATGGAAAAAATAACCATATCAATAATAATATTCTTTCCTTCCAAGCATAGAATATATTTATAGTTGAAACTATAAACCATTGAACAACTATTAAATTGATATATAATTTAATCCATAAAATATAAAATGGGAAATATTTTGATAATTCTATGGTATCACCAATATAAATCCATCAATGGAATATGTATCGAAATTGTAACTTTTATGAATCTATCCACTATTTGTTCGATTAACTCCCTATATAAGAACTGAAAGATCCTAGAAATATATAAGTACATAATTTTTTATGGAAAATTTCACTAGTATAATTTAGTATAATATACTAAAATTGGTCATCCTATGAGGGGAATCAGCACAAAAAATGGAAAAAATATAATGTAATTCATGAGGTGATTAAAATATAAATAATAAAATCAAATCCAAACATATAGTAATGTATAAAAATATATTTTTTTCAATATCTGACTAAAAATTTTTTTTACCAAAAAATACTTATATATATAATATTATTTAAACCACTAAAATCTACAATAATTGAAAAGGATCCAAAAAAAACCCCTCCTGTTTAAAGAGCATATCAATGAGGCCTATCCTCTTAGAACTATAAATAGAAAGTACACAATTGAAGGGAATAAAATACTCACTCAGATAATTATTTAATAATATTCCATCCCCATAGATGTTGGGTTTTACCCCAAATTACACCATAGGTGTTATTCATATAGTGATATAGCTTAGAAACCATCACTCAAATAACAAATGATAAAATAAATAAATACATACTAATTATTTTTGATAACACAATTTTAATCTAAATCAATGAGAATAATCCACCAAATCTACTATTATCATCAACTCCAATAGTACTCCACAATAAGAAAACTCAATTCTTAAGTCATAAACCAAAGAGAAGTATATTTTTTATCAATTTTATTCCCCTAATAAAAATTAAAAATTGTCCACCACAATTATCATTATGTAATCCAATTCTATTAAATAATATGTTTAATACCATAATGAAGTTCAATAATGACAATCACCACACACAATACAAAAAGTAAAAGTAATCTCGATACATGTACTAGTTTATGTAAGAGATAATTCAATGGTAATAGATAACAATGCCGCAAGAAATACCAAGGAATTTAGTTTTGGGTATATCATTAGATTTGAAAATAAGTAATATTTATATTTCCCTCCACATGGGCATGCCTAACAAGAAATTTTTTTATATATGAAATCAATATCATGAATTAGAATCTCACATATCTGAATAATCCAACTAAATAGCATATCACATATCTGCATCAACACATGAAAAAATTAAAATAAATAATCACTAGTTTACATTGGATAAAACCCACACTAATAACCATCATTAATGTTATAACATATGATGATCTCCATTATCAACACAAATAATATTCATTATAGTTTCAGCTTTCAAATCATCTAAAACATTATTCCTACAAATCACTACTGATGTAAATGAATATCATTAAAATTTAATAATTCAAGAGGAACCTTGGAAAATTTTAGTATAACCATAGATCAATGATGAAAAAAGGAATAAGAAGCATAATAAAAAAACCAACCACTAATTTTGGTGAAAAGTTCTTGAATTTTTTATATTGACACTATAATAATCATGATAACTGTAAAGCACCAACCCCAGTTACCCAGATTCAGTGCATTATTTCATAACGTTGGCATGATCACAAGGAAATCATGTCTTGAAAGACCAATCAGTTTAGTATTATTAGAAACAATATTCATACATAAGTTCAACTTTACGACTTGAAAAGAAATACAAAACGAATTTATTCCATTGGAATGATCCAAGCCTCCTAAATAATGCCTACAAGTCACTCATAACTAATATCTACATATCTTGGGAAAATGATACATAAGAAATTTGTAAGAACCATGTTCATAGTTTTGAGGTACGTGTTTATTCTTTTTTTCTTTATTTAAGTGTTTTTGAGAAAATAAGGAAAATGGGGTAAAATATTAAATTTTTGGACTACACGCTGTGTATTATTCCAAACGCCATGTACAATGGCTGTGTGGGATGATTACACATGGTGTGTATCCATGTTGGCGATGAAGGTTATAAAAACTGACTACAGGCCATGTAGTGGGTATTTACATGTCGTGTAGTTAGTGGGCATGCAAATAGTAAGGCAGTGGAAGTAGCCTCCAGCGAAGTTGCAGTATACACTGTGTAATCAGTAATACACATCGTGTACTCATGTAAACAGATGAACATCGCGGCAGTTCCCCCAGATGAACAGTTTAATGAGAAAAGTACATGTCGTGTAGTCAATAAGACACGCCGTGTAGTGTTTTTTCTTCACGTAAAATGGGAAGTAGCTAACCTTACTCATAGGATTGGCTTAGAACCTGAATAAGGAGTTGGTAGAGGAGGATGGACCTTCGAGGATCTCCAGATCGAGTGTCAGGAATCATTTCTAGCCTCTGATGATCTCGATGGAACCGCACGGGTAATCCATATACTCTCTTTAAACCATTATTTCCAATTCTTCCTCTAAAGGATGTTATTTGAGTTTGAAAAGGGATTTCATTCGCCTCAGATCTACGTCATTCTTGGACGATTCAAGGACCTTCGTCCACGTATACCGTTCATGGGCATTAATGGTAGGTGTCTTGGTGTTTAGATTCCAACTATTATGTGTTTTGTGTACCATTGTGATACGTGCCCCCGAATGGGGTGAAGTATGGCTGAGTCCTTTTTGAATTAAATACCTAAATTTCATAAGTAATTATATGTGATAATAAAAAGTGGTTTGGGATCGCTGCTCGGATCTAGGACCACCCCAGGGGTGTGTTCCATTGATTAGTCGTTTTGCCAGGATACCCGAGGGTATGCCATGTTTAATTTATGCATTACTTTTTCCTTGATAGGAATTCTAAATAAATGATTGTTTAAATGTTGGGCATGGCCCGACTACATTATAGCCTGAGGGTGTGGTGACTTTTTTAGCCTGAGGGCAGTGATATATATATTAGCCTTAGGGCATTGTTGATTAGCCTGAGGGCATAGTTCTATTAGCCTGAGGAAAATGCCTGAGGGAAAGATTCTGATTACATAAGGGTTTCGTTTCAGTTTGGCCTGATGGAAAGTTCCTAATTCGCCTGAGGGAAATTCCAGAGGGCAAGGTACTATATAGACTAAGGGAAATCTTGAGGGCATGGTTTTACTGTATTATCCTGAGGGAAAGATTCTGGATGGCCTGAGGGCTTGGTTATGTTGAGCACATAATGTTATTAAATTAAATTGTTAAAATGAATAATAAAATGGAAATATAACTGGTAATGTTATTTAATTTTGAGTACTGCATAGTTTAATGCATTTTACTACTGCACAATATTGTTTCATATTTTTACATAGTTGGGCACGTGCCTTTGGTGGGTGCCTACTAAAATTTATTTCTCACACCCTGTTTGGGTCATGTCTTTGGCCCAAACAGAATTCGTCTTTGCAGGTGTGGATAGGGGAAAGAGTGCCTAAACATGTACATGATTACTGCTGAGGAGTAGGGGAGCATCGGACTGGGCTAAGGCTCACGATGCTACCGACAATTTTGTTTTCTTTTGCTGTACTCTGTATTGTACTATAATGTATTGTTTTTTAACATGTTTGTGCTATTTTCATAGAACTTGAGAAAGTTTTCATCATAGTCTATATAACTATTTGTTATATTTTACTACAGTTGTCGATTTTAAATGTGTTTGGTTTATTGCTTCGGCTATTGTTGTATGATTTTTATTTTATTCGAATGTGCTACACTTTGACAAATGAGGGCATAGTTTCCCCACTATCCGACCTGGGCCCTCGCTGCTAGTCGGTAGCCTCTGGTGTTTGGGGAAATGCATTTGAGGTCGTGTGACCAACTGGGATCGGGGCACCTGTTGAGTGGCACCCAGGCCAGGGATGTTACAATGTGGTATCAGAGGGTTTCTTTACTTTGACATACTATTTTGAGAATTATTCAGGGATAGGATGGTAAATGTAATTGGTAATAAGTTGTGCCCGGGAATAGCTAACCCGTGTACAGGGAAAACCCAGGACACGCACCATGTAGTACCTTGGACACACGTCGTGTGATCTTCGGTTGGGGAAGAAATGAAAACTTTTAAGTACACACTGTGTACCCTCAGCATATGTAGTGTCATCTCTTTCTGCGTCATAGACAATGTGGGCAGGGACACGGGGAAGGGAAATGTTTGGGGACAACACGCTGTGTACCGTACGTACATGCCCTATAGTGTTGACCCGGATTCCATCCTTGTAACTAACAAACAAGGGTTGGTTAAATCCTTCTTGTACATGCCGTGTCAATGATGAACACACTGTGTAGTGAATCCTGTGGACCTGGCGTTGTATCTAAAAAACATAGGTTGGTGTTAACTTGTCTAGTATACGCTGTGTACCCGTGGGACAGGTGGTCTAGTCTTGTCCGCGGACAGACCGTGTGGCTGGGAAATGGGGTGGTGTACACGTTGTGTGTGGGTGTAACACGCCGTGTAGTGTTAGCCGAGTAGTCGTCCGTGTCACAAACTACACGGGAGTTGGAAAATTACACCATACACAATGTGTATTGTGTATACAAACTGTGTTGTTTTGATTAATGGTATCCGTGTTTCTTGGCCACGTAGAATGACCCGGGCATGGGAAGGGAAGTCAGGTACATGCCGTGTAGTTAGTATACACTCTCTGTAATCATGTGGTTCCTTTGTATCCAGTCCTTGATTATCTTGATCTAAGGTATGCGTTTGACCTTGTAGAGTCATTCCACCGAGGCGACCATGCGTTTTTTCCAGGAGAGGGGCAACGATTATACTCCAGAGATGATAGGCCATAGGCTACTATTGGATCCTCCAGTAGAGCCAGATGCGGTGCCAGCCGTTATACCAGACACAGGCGTTGAGGCGCAGTTCCATGAAGGCTTTATGCAGTTCATGCAGACCTTTCAGGGAGCACCGCCTGCTGCCACATCTATGGCCAAGCTGACTAGTATTTTCGAGCAGTAGCATCCACCTACGTTTTCAAGGGATGGTGGACCACAGGCTGCGAAGTCCTGGATGGGGTCCTTGAAGACTATCGTCGAGCATCTTGGGACGTCTCCAAGGTGGAGGGTCAGGCTCGTGACTTATATGCTACGTGATTCCACCAAGAGGTGGGGGGATGTTACCACCCAGTCAGAGCATCACAAATATATGGTGTGGGAAGATTTTCAGACAGCCTTTTATGAATTCTTCTTGCTAGAGATGCTGAGAGTAGATAGAGCTCGGGATTTCATGAACCTGCAGCAGTGCGTTATGTTTGTGATGGATTATTCGGCTCGTGTAACCGAGCTTCAGTGTTTTTCACCCGTTCTGGTGGGTGATGAGATGTTGAGGGGTAGATGCTTTGAGGATGGTCTTTGTTACGACATATGAGCAATGGTGAATGTTTTTAGGTTTCCTTTAGTGCATGCTATTATGAAATAGACACTGATTGTTGAGGGGAAACTACAGGAAGCTAGTAGTGTGGGCCAGGGCAGTTATGCACCAGTTTCTGGTAATATTTCTACTAGAAAAAGAAAGAGACAAATGAAGTTCGCTCACGGTGGAAGTACCAGCCAGATGAATACTTCAGGTGGCCTGGTTATTTTCTACCAGTATGGTAAGTTGGGGAAAAGTGACCTCAGTGTCCATGAGACCCAGTGGAGTGTCGAACTTGTAGAAAGATGGGTCACCAACAGCGATTTAGTAGGGCAGTTGTAGGAGTGACTAGTGGGAGGGGTTCTGTGTAGACTCAGTGTGTGTGAGTAGGACAAGTAGCATCTTACCAATCGAGAAACTGGAATATGTCAGGGCGTGCAGGCAGAGATTGTGGTCAGGGCCATGGTAGCCAGACACCAAGATCTTAGAAGCAGCAGGGCGGCACATCTCAGGGTAGCTAGGCTATGTCGCAGGGCCGCGACACTGGGCAGGCATATGCAGTGCGACAGACCCAATAGGAGTAGGAACCTGGACCTTCTACTGTCAGAGGTATTATTCTAGTAGATTATATATTATCTTATGTACTTTTTGATACGGTTTCTACAAATAGCTTCATATCTGTACCCATTGTGGAGAGCCTTGGGATATGTGTTTCTTCTTCTTCTGATGTTATGATTCTAGAAACTCCGTTGGGAGTCAGAACGGCTAGTGTGCGTCAGAGCAAGGAGTGCCCCCTTGAGGTTGGAGGGTGTCACTTTCTATGGGAATTTTATGTCTTAGAGATGATGATCTATGATTTCATTCTTGGGATGAACTGGTTGGTTCCTTTTCGAGCCTTTGTGGATTTCTATCGTCGTAGGGTGTGTTTCACGTTAGTAGAGGACAGAGAGTTTCTATACAATGGCGAATGGGATGTTTAGGTGAGTTGAGCTAGACCAGGTCATCATGGGCGAGGTTGAGTCAAAGCCTAGATTGCGATTTTATATCTGGATAATCAGGGGAATTTTCAGCAGGATTTCCCTCCAGTGGATGACCGTTTTAGGGATGTCTTCCCGGATGACTTTTCAGGTTTACTTATGAAGTGTGAGGGGGGTTTCACTATTGATCTTGTTCCAGGAGCAGCACCAATGTCTATTCCTCCTTATAGGATGGCTACACCAGAGTTGCGGGAGCTCAAGAGGTAGTTAGAGGAGTTACAAAAAAAGGGTTTCATCCGACCCAGTAACTCTCCTTGGGGTTCTCCAGTCCTTTTTGTGAAGAAGGCATATGGTACCCTCAGACTCTGTGTGGATTATCGGAAGCTAAACCAGTTCACGGTCAAGAACCGATATCCCTTGCCGAATATTGAGGATCTTTTTTATCAACTTCATGGGGAATGAGTGTTATCGATGATTTAATTGAAATCTGGATATCATCATCTGCGCATGAGACCATCAGATATACAGCTTATAACATTCGGAGCAGATATGGTATGTACGAGTACCTGGTAATGCCGTTAGGACTCACGAACACTACATATGTTTTCATGGATCTGATGAATTGTACATTCTATCCTTATGTGGACTCTTTTGTTGAAGTATTCGTGGATGATATCTTGGTGTAATTTCACACTCGACACGCCCATACCACCCATCTTGAGATCATATTTTGTACACTGAGAGAGCATCGGATGTACGCTAATCTCTCAAAGTGCCACTTTTGGATGGACCAGATTCACTTCTTGGGTCATAACATCTCAGAGGTAGGAGTTTTAGTAGACACAGAGAAGGTGAGAGCAGAAGTTTCCTAAGAGTATCCTAAGAATGTGTTTGAGATAGGTAGATTCTTGGGGGTGGCTGGTTACTACAGTAATTTTATATAGGACTAATCCCGCTTATCAGCACCATTGACGGGTTTGACTAAGATGTGTGTGAAGTTCTTTTGGTTAGAAGCATGTGAGATAGTCTTCCAGGAGCTGACGGGAAAGTTCACTTCAGCACCAATTATGATACTCCCAGAGCAAGGGGAGAGCTATATAGTTTACTGTGATGAATCATGTATTGGTTTGTGTGCTGTGTTGATACAGGGAAATCGAGTTGTTGCGTACGGTTCTTGGTAGTTGAGGACACATGAGATGAATTACCCGACACATGATCTCGAGTTGGTTGAAGTTGTACATGTGTTGTGCAATTGGATACATTATCTTTTGGGAGAGCATTTTGTGGTTTTCACCAACCACAAAAGTCTCAAGTACATATTTACTCAGCATGACTTGAATCTGGGGTAGTGAAGGTGGGTCAAATACCATTAGTCCTTCAATTTTGAGCTTTCCAATACACCTGGTAAGGGTAATGCAGTTGCTGATGCACTGAGAAGGAAGACTCAGACACATGCAGTTCATGAGGCCTCTGGTGAATGACCGGTTATGGATTTTTTCTCTGAGATGAATTTGGAGGTACACGATAGTCAGGGGAAGACGTATCTTTCATCATTAGCTGTGACATCTACCCACCTGGATAGAGTGAGGATGAGACAACTATCTGATTCAGAAGGACTAGTTTACGGGAGTTAGTGGCAAGTGAGTACCCTCCTCCTGGGTGGACGGTAGGCAATGATGAAGTACTGTATTTCCATGGATGAGTATGGGTTCTATGGGATATATGCGAGGATTTGATGCGGGGGTTTCATGCTTCAGCTTGGGTTGTTCATCCCAGAGTTACCAAGATGTACCGTGACTTGAGACGTTAGTACTGGTGTCCGGGTATGAATTGAGAAGTTGCTAGTTTTGTTACGAGATGTTCCACCTGTCAACAGGTGAAGGCAGAGCATCAGAGGCCAGCCGGACCATTACAACAATTATCCTTCCCAGGGTGGAAATGGGATGATGTCATGATGGATTTCATGACTGGGTTATTAAGGTCTCCTAGAGGCAATGATGTCGTGTGGGTTGTTGTGGAAAGACTCACAATGGTAGCTCACTTTTTAGTGATCAAGGAGACCTCTAGTGTTAACGATCTTGGGAAGTTGTATATCCGAGAGGTCTTATGTATTCATGGGGTTCCACATTCAATCGTTTCTGATAGAGACACCTGTTTAACGTCTTGTTTCTGGTAGAGTTTTCAGAGGTCACTGGGTACACTTGTGCTTCTGAGCACATCATACCACCCTCAGACCGATGGTCAGTCAGATCGTATGATACAGGTGCTTGAGGACATGTTGCGTGCATGCATTTTAGACTTTGGGGGCTCTTGGGAGAATCATATAGCCCTAGTTTAGTTTGCATATAATAATATTTTTCAGGAAACTATTGAGATGGCACCATACGAGGCTTTATATGGTAGGCCATGCCGATCACCCTTGTGCTAGATAGAAGAAGGTGAGGCAACTTTATAGGAACAACGTCTCATGCCGAAGACTTCAGAGTAGGTATAGTTGATTCAGAAGTGGATGGATGCCACAAAGTCTCATCGGGAATCTTATGCTAATCGCCACAGAAAACCCTTGGAGTTCGTGGTCGGGGATTAGGTTTTCATGTTTGTTTCACTGAGGATGGGGCACAGACAGATTAAGAGACAAGGTAAACATTCACCATGGTATGGGGGGCATTTGAGATTCTAGAGAGAGTCAGGCTGGTTGCCTATCGGTTGCAGTTACCACAGATGTTCCGAGCCATGCATGACATCTTCCATGTATCTCAGTTTTGTATCTATCATTCAGACAAGTCTCATGTTTTTCTGCCCATGGAGGTTGAGCATCAGGTCGATGCATCCTTTGAGGAGCATCTGATTTATATCATATATTGGAGAATGAAGGTTCTCCTAGGCCAGGTGGTTCCTCACGTGTGGGTGCTTTGGAAGCCTGACCGAGTGCAGGACGAAACCTGGGAGTAGGAGACCGACGTATGTGCTCTACGGCCAGAGTTTTTTTGAGCATTATCTTTTCCACCCTTGGAAGGGAAATTCAGGGATGAATTGATTTAAGGGGGTATTTTTGTAAGAACCCGGTTCTTAGTTTTGAGGTACGAGGTTTTTCTTTTCTCAATTCCTTAAGTGTTTTTGAGAAAATAACGAAAATGGGGAAAATATTAAATTTTCGGACTACACGCCGTGTACTATTCCACACGTCGTGTACTTTGGCCGTGTGGGATGAATACATAGGGTGTGTAGCCATGTTGGTGATGAAAGGTGCAAAAACCGACTACACGCCGTGTAGTGGGTATTTACACGCCCTGTTGTCAGTCGGCAGGCAAATAGTAAGGCAGTGGAAGCAGCCGCTAGTGGAGAGGCAGTACACACTGTGTAATCAGAAATACATGTCGTGTACTCATGTCGATGGATGAACAGTGCGGCGGTGCTACAAGAGGAACAGTTAAATGAGAATTGTACAGACCATGTAGTCAATAGTAGATACTGTGTAGTTTGTTTTTTGGCCTAAAATGGGAAGTAACTGACCCTAATCACAGGAATGGCATAGAACCGGAGGAAGGAGTCAGGAGAGGAGGTTGGACCTTCGAGGATCTCTAGATCGAGCGTGGAGAATCCATTTTTTCCTCTGACAATCTTGTTTGAACCGCATGGGTAAGCTCTCCACTCTCCTTAATCCATTCGTTCCAATGCTTCCTCTATGAGAAGTTATTTGAGTTTTAAGGGGGATTTCTTTCACCTAAAATGTACATCATTCTTGGAAGATTCTAGGATCATCGTTCGTCTATACCATTCAGGGGCGTTTAAGGTAAGTGGCTTGGTGTTTAAATTCCAACTGTTGTGTGTTTTGTGTACCGTTGTGATACGCCCCCATGAATGGGGTGTCGTATGGATGAGGCCATGTTGAATTAAATACCTAGAATTGTATAAGTAATTCAATGTGATATTAAAGTGTTTTTTGGGATCACTGCTCTGATCCTGGACCACCCTAGGGGTGTGTTCCTCAGTTGAACCATTTGGGCAGGATACCTGAGGGTATTCCATGGTTACTTTATGCATTACTTTTCCCTTGAGAGGAATTGTAAATAAATTCAGGTTTAAATGTTGGGAATGGCCCGGTAACGTTATAGCCTAAGGGCGTGGTTACTTGTTTAGCCTGAGGGCAGTGATATATATATTAGCCTGAGGGCAATGTTGATTAGCCTAAGGACATAGTTCTATTAGCTGGAGGGAAATGACTTAGGGAAAGATTCATATTACCTAAGGGTTTTGTTAATTTTTTTCCTTAGGGAAAGATTTTATTTATCCTGAGAGAAAGGTACTGTATATCCTAAGTGCAAGCCTGAGGGAATGGTTTTACTATATTATCCTGAGGGAAATATTCTGGTTGGCCTGAGGTCTTGGTTCTGTTTAGAACAAAATCTTATTAAATTAAATCGTTAGTAAGAATAATAAAATGGCAATATAACTGGTAATGTTAGTTACTTTTTAGTACTTCTTAGTTTAATTCATTTTAATAATTCACGCTGTTGTTGCATATTTTCTCACAGTTGGGCACCAGCCTTTGTTGGGTGCCTGTTGGGATTTATTTCTCACACCCTATTTGAGTCATGTCTTCAGCCCAAAATGAATTTGTTTCTATAGGTGTGGATAGGGGAAAGAGTCCATATACAAGTACTTTATTACTGCATAGGAGTATTGGAGCATGGGATTGGGCTTAGGCTCGTGATACTACTGGCTGTTTTGTTTTGTTTTGTTGTACTTTGTATTGTAATGTACTGTATTATTGTGTAAAATGTTCTGGCTTTTTTCGATGAACTTGAGACATGTTACATCATTATCTATAGAACTATTTTTTATCTTTAACTGTAGTTGCCTTTTTTAAATATGTATGCTTTATTTCTTCCGATTTTGTTGTATGCTTTTTATTTTATTCGGCTGTGCTACACTTTGAAAAATTTGGGCATAGTTTCCCCACTATCAGACATGGGCCCTCGCTACTAGTCAGCAGCCTCTGGCGTTTTGGGAAATGCACATGAGGTCGTGTGACCAACCGGGTTCGAGGCACCCATTTAGTGGAAACCGGGCCCAGGATGTTACAAAAGGGGAGAGCTCAAACGCTCAGTAAGGGTAAGAAATATAGGGGAAGATTACATAAATATTAATCATGGTGAATAATTGAATCCACATGCCATTACCAATAATAAACAAGAATACTTTTATGGAAGGAATATGAGCTGAGTAAATAATGTCATAATAAAAAATAATCATTGGTATTCTACTAGTCTAATGACCACATGAACCATCAATATTATTTTCATAATGAGGGAATGTATAATGTCGGACATTCTAAAACATTTTTTCAAGGCCTCAGCCAAGACATCTAAAAATGATTAAGGCCTCGGGCAAAACCACATATCAAAATTGGAAAAGGGCCTTGGCCAATTACACATCTAGTTGTCTCATGAGACCTACCGATGCATTGAAGAGCTATAGCGGGCTCCACCTGTCACTTACTAAGTCCAATGCATTCATCATATGAACAGGTTTAAACATAACTTAATCATTCGTATTAAAACTAGAATACGAAATGTCAATACTTTCTCTATAAACCATGAATGGTATAAAAATAACACATCCACAGTAAAAAATATCACAAAACCGTCAAAAAAATATTAATGTTTTGTATGATAATAAATAAACTCCAAATAAGTTTAAAATCTATCAAAGGATGATGAAATAGATGAAATAAAAACTATTTGAGAGAAATATCTCTTTTTTTGAAATTATTTAAAAGTCAGATAATTATAAAAGAAAACCTTTACTTTGAAAATATTTTTATAAGAATTTAAGGGAAGGTTTGACGATTTTTTAATGGTAGAAAATATCCGCACCCACCATATAGGTTAAAAAAGACATTTTTACCTTAATGTTGTCGAAAAGGTTAAAAAGAACCTTGTTTGGAAAACGATAGAATGATTTCTTTATAATCATGTTATAAAAATTCAATCAAAGTTATAAATGAATTTATCCCATATTCTATAAAATATGAAGAATGTTTTGATATACATTTTTATGAAACATGGATGTGGATGATAAAGAGATCCCAATAGATAATTGCATATAAACAACCTCAGATAATGAAGAGATTGGGAAGTAAGCCCTTGCCTTTTACTTTTCCTTGGTTAAGGTAAGGTTAACCTCCTATGTAATGTTGAAATAAGTGTTATTAAATTATAAAACAATCATATACCTTAATATGATATCATATATGATCTTTTAACATTTTTCTGTTAATAATATCATAGTATTATCATCGCTTCGGTTGTTCACGGATTCGTTTTACTTTATATTCTTTGTTATGTGAGTCATATTTGTTATGTGTGAGATGTATTATTTTAATATACAGAATGATATCGAGTCTTTAAACATTATTTTTAATCATAAAATGAAAATTAGTCTTGAATGGATACGATGGGGAATAAAACCCATCGCGTTCATGGGGACAGTAATCCGTACGTACACACGAACGATAATATCATTGTTTTGATATTAAAATAATATATAATTGGATATTTTATCACAGATACAGAATCATTATCATGTTATACTCATTATTTACATCAATTACATATCATTATTATACCCATACAAATAATAGTGTATTGAATATCAATTACACCACGACGTGGAGAGGGTAAGCCGTACGTATGCACGTATGGTGACATGTCATTAAAAGGATGGTTAGAATAATGAATATGGTTGTAACATATTTATAATAACATCATAGTATATAAATGATATTGGATTCATTATTTTAGAATGGAAATGACAAACAAAAAAGAAGTGGAAGAAGAAAGAAACCTGAAAGAGGGTGGTGAAAACATTACATCTTCTTCATGTTCTTTCTTTTGATTTGACAAAAAGGGCTCGTTAAGTTGGATTTCTGATCATACTAATGCCTGTAGGTGGATGTGAGGGACGTTTAGGGGATATTTGGGTAGGGTCTGGCCAATCCAAAAGGCTTTGACAGTATGAATTTGATAGAAGGGGGAGTTCCCTTTTATAAGAGGGGTGAGGGGCACTTTAGGAAAAATATAAAATATTATTTTATATTAAATTAATTTTCGGTTTCTAATGGCTCCAAATGGATTTATTTCGAGTATAAGGTGGGGATGGGTCAAAATACACTCAACCAATATGTTTTAGATAGGTTTGGGTCACTATATTAACCTTATATTTTAGATTTAACTCTTAGTTAATTAGTTTGACATTTAACAAGTGTCTTTGCATTTTTATATTATTTGGTTAATAAACTTACAATAACCTACCAAAAAAACCCCAAGTTGTTCATTAATTACATACCCATGATCATATAAGTACTTTGGCCTATGTTTAGATATTTATGAATAGAAAATCATTTAATAATATAATATTAGTTTTAAAAACTCCTTTATGTCAATTTTGAAACTATTTAAAATTTAATTTTTGTTAAAATCTTAAAAACTATATTAATTCGAACAATATTCATTTATGTAATACTAACATGTCATATTAACCAATTAAATTTTTCGATGTCATAAAAACATTAAATTATATTTATTTTAACATTTATAATACCCATTATTTTATTATTTCATTAATAAGGTAAATATTGCTTCATTATTATGTCCAAAATAAATTTAATTATTCAATGTCAAAAAAATTTAAATTAAATCCCATTATGTAGGAAATATTTTTATATTTTTAATTAATATCTATTGTCGAATATATATTATATATAACCCTATGTAAAAATTGTTATGCTAAAAGATATATGCCTATGTCATTTTTGTATTTACATAAACATAATTAATATAAAGTGTCAAAACAAAAAGCCTATTTTTAAGAAATAATAACTATCAAAATATTGGCACTTGCTTATGTCCAGTATAAATGTAAAATTATGTTCAATGACCAACATTAGATTAATTGGTAAAAATATAATCTAATTATACATTAAAATCACTCAAATTCACAATTTATCATTATTAATTATTTTGATTAAAAAACGTGTTTTTAATTAAAATTTAGTAATTTTCACTATTCATCAAAATATAAAGTTATCAGAAATGTACCCAAAATTCACCCTAAGATAATTTCGATAATCAAAATCCAAAAATGTAGTCTATTTTACCAAATTAAAACCATAGAAATTTCATTTATTAATTTAAAATTAATTCATGTTGTCGAAACCAAAAAGTGTATTTTTAAGAAATATTAACTATCAAAAGATTGATATTTTTTAATGTCCAATTTCAATGTAAAATTACATAAAATCAACAGAATTGGATTAAATGGTAAAAATATAATCTATTTATAATTACAAACCATTAAAATGTATAATTTAACACTCTAAATAATTTTGGTTAAAAAAGTTGATTTCAGTTCAAATATAGTATTTTTCACTATTCACCCAAATATGATAGTTATCAGAAAAAAAAGAAAAATTTATTAAAACTAAAAAATTATGTCCAAATTCTAAAGAAGAATATTATTTTTTGAAATCGAATATATAAAAGCTTCAAATATTGGATTTAAAAAAGTTCGACATTAAAAGGAGATAAAATTGCATTTTTTGAAAAATACATCTTTTATCTGAAAAAAATGAATTTTTTCTTACATTATGTATATGAAACTCATTATATGGATTCCAAAATTATAAGGATTACCTAAAGATGAAAAATCAGTTAATACTATTCATAACGTCTTTTGAACTACTATTTAGGTAAGTCATGGTGCACTAAAACTCTGTATTGCGTATAGTGAATGTTATTAGATTACTTTGATGAAAAAACGTACTATGAAGTCATGGGTTGTTAGATTATTCCCTCCTTCAATAAATTGAGTCCTCACAATTTGATATTGTTTTTTGAAAAAAAATTGTTGAAAATAGAAAATACCGTTGTGGAAAAACCCACATCAGAAATTGGGTTAAGAAAATTTAGCTTTAATAAGAGGAAAAGGGGAATCAAAAAGTCACCACCAAATTATGATCTCGATTAATAAAACATTGGTGGAAATTGGAGACACATAATTAGAGGGAAAATGTATATATTTATAGGGAGTGTTTGAGGTCATCAGTCACAAACAATTGTAGAATTGAGGGCCTCAAATCCATCAATCAATGATGATTTAAAATATCATTGGTTCCACAAAACATAAGGTATTATTATAAGACATTTTAGTTTTAATATCCCTTACCTAAAGTTTAAAAATAAAATTTTCAGAGAATAAGAGAAGAAATATATATATATATACATGGAAACTATAGTTCCATCTTTTAACTAATTTCTACCACAAACTCATCTTTCACTTTTAAAGATAATAGAACTTAAAAAAATCTATTTATCCTTTTCATAGAGTGTTCCAAAAGATGAATTTATAATTCATCTACCAGACCCATAAATAACAACATTATTCAATCCATGACATCATGTGGGTCAGTGGTAGGTGATACACCCTTGTCGCCCTTTGGTTGTGTGTTCAAGTCTCGCGGCCTTGCAAGACATGACGGGTTTCCGCCTGACCTCCGGGTTGTCCTTTTTATGGAAAAAAATAATATTAAACATGACTTATCCAAAATACTTCTGTCCAAAATCACAGTCCAAAATTTATAGGGAAGTTAAACAAAATTAAGATCCTTTATTCCATGTAATAACATGTGAACACCTTCATCGTGTATTCTTTTAAAACACTGAAACATCTTGAATTACCCTAAAACCTTATTGATTACACTCATGATCCCTTATTCATTATAGAATAATGGATATAATCCTTCTATCCATAAATGTTATAAACTCAAACAATGATAGAATATACAAATTATTAATCAGTTTCAAGGTAGTCAAGAATATCCAATATAATTTATCCAAATCAAACATATATTATCCCAAAATCACTACCTGAGTATCAGAACCATATGATGGGCTATCTTTCTCAAAAACATATATTTTCCATAAATTTAACCTTCTATTGAGTCACATTTCTTGGTTCCACACAATCTCAAGTCCTTAATGAAATAGTACTGTAGTACAATCCGTATATACTCCATAATTATTATAACCAGTACATCATTGATACAATAGTAAAACAACATAAGAAATCTAATCATTCCTCCTCATCTGTGGTAGTATCATAACTTGATTATTATCCAATTGCATCATTTGGGGCATACTCTAATGATTTGAAAATTTGATTTCATAGTGTCCCAACTCTTTTAATATGATGAATTGTACATTTGAAACCATTTTCTTACCCTTACAGTCACGTACATGGTGTCCTTTTTCCCCACACTTATAACAAACTCCCATTCCCTTCAGGAATTTTCTAGGGTGTTTCATCCCATAGTTATCACATATGGGAAAATTTTTCTTTTCCCTCTTCCCTTTATCCATCTTTCTCTCTTTCAACCTTTTATTCTCTTGCTTCCCTTCAAAGCTATAGGGCTTAGAGAATTCTATACTTATCTTTTTAACACATGATACTATTTCTTCATATGTTGAGAATACATGGGAGAAAATTTCCCTTCTAAATGTTGGATTAATACAGTGAAAGATATGATCCTTCTTACTATTTGGATCATACGTATTTTTGGATTTCACATTCCTTCTACTGCGTGCCATTTCTATATAAAGGCATACACTAGGCCAGTTTATGAATTGCAATGAATAATTCCAAACTTGTGAAATACCTAACATAGATTGAACAGTTTATGGATATAATCCATAATCATAAAAAATATTTCTATGTGTAATTATATACACATAAACCCTTCATAATTATTTGTAAAGAAAATGAGGATTATCCTAAGCATATCCCCCAGGAGTGTCGTAACCAAGAGTGTAGCAATGCCCATTGTCATGCACGAGTTCTCGTTCAAGTCTAGGTCAAAGATGTGTTCTCGGGTTTTACCCCTAGGTACATCAATGCTAGAGCTGCCTCTACCTGCTCATATCCAGAAAATGATTTATTTCTCGGAAAACTCAAAAAATCTATACAATAACAAAATTAAAGGAAGTTATTCTATACTAATCTTTAAAGTCCATATTAGGTCTATATTATCTAATCAGAGGTTATCTAAATATAGTATCCAAGGTTTGTAGTAATGTTCCTATGATACCAACTATAACACCCCATCCTGAGTCACATAGAGTCAGTGCATTATTAAATAACATTGGCATGATCTCAAGGAAATAATGTCTCGAAATACCGATCAGTTTAGTATTATTGGAAACAAGATTCATACATAAGTTCATCTTTCAACTTGAAAAGAAACACAACACAAATTTATTACAATGGAAACATCCAAGCCTCCTAAATAATGCATGCAAGTCACTCATAAATAACTGCTTCATATCATGGGAAAATGAAACATAAGAAAGGGGTGAGTTCAAACGCTCATTAAGGGTAAGAAATACAGTGGAAGATAACATAAATATTAAGAATGGTTAATAATTGAAACCACATGCCTTTACCAATAATAAACATGAATACTTTAATGGAAGGAATATGAGATGAGTAAATAATTCCATAATAAAACACAATCATTGGTATTTTACGAGTCGAATGACTACATAAACCACCAATATTATTTTCATAATGAGGGATTGTATAATGTCGGTCATTCTAAAACATTTTTTCAAGGCCTCGGCCAAGACATGTAAAAATGATTAAGGCCTAGACCAAAATCACATATCAAAATTGGGAAAGGGCCTCAGCTAATTCCACATCTAGTTGTCTCATGAGACCCACCGATGCATCGAGGAGCTATAGAGGGCTCCACCTAACACATACTAAGTCCAATGCATTCCTCATATGAACAAGTTTAAACATAACATAAACATTCGTATTAAAACTAGCATATGAAATGTCAATAATTTCTCCATTAACCATGAATGGTATAAATATAACCGATCTACTGTCGAAATATCAAAAAAACGTAAATACAATATTGATTTTTTATCATAATATGTCAACTTAAAATATGCTTAAAATCCCTCAATGGATATTGACATAGATAATATCAATACTATTTGAGAGAAATATATCTTTTTTTGAAATAATTTAAAAGCCATGTATTTATAAAATAAAACATTTAATTTGAAAATATTCTTATAATATCATAAGGGAAGCTTCGACAATTTTATAACAGCAGAAAATAGTCACACCCTCCATATAAGTTAAAAAAGTCATTCTTACCATTATTTTGTCGAAAAGGTTAAAAAGAACTTTTTTGGGAAATGATGGAAAGATTCCTCTATAAAAATCTTATAAAAAGTAAAAAAAATGGTATAAGTGGCTTTAATCCTTATTCTATAAAATAGTAAGAATCTTTAGAAATACATTTTTAAGAAACATGGATGAGGATGATAAAGAGGTCCATGTAGATAATTACGTATAAACAGCCTCGGATAATAAAGAGATTGAGAAATAAACCCTTACCTTGTACTTTTCCTTGGTTGAGGGTAGGTTAACCTCATGTATAATGGTGAAATAATTCTTATTAAATTATACAACAATCATATACATTAATATGATATCAAATATGATATTTTAACATTGTTCTGTTAATAAAATCTTAGTATTATCGTCGTTTTGTGTGTTCACCGATTCATTTTCCTTTATATTATTTGTTATGTGAGTCATATTTATTATGTATGGTATGTATTTTATTCATATACATAATGATATAATGTATTTAAACATTATTTTTAATTATCAAATGAAAATTATTCATTAATAGATAAGATGAGGACTGAATCTCATCGCGTTCGTGGGGATGGTAATCCATACGTACGCAAGAATGAAAATATCATTATTTTGGTATTAAAATAATATATAATTGGATAGTATATCATAAATACAGATTCATTATCATGATATAGTCATTGTTTACATCAATTACACATCATTATTATACCCATCCAAATAGTATGTATTGAATAACAATTACACCACGACTTGGAGAGGGTAAGCCGTACGTACGCACGTATGGTGACATGTCATTCTAAGGATGGATAGAATACTGAATATGGATGTAAAATTTTTATAATAACATCACAGTATATGATATATATTGGAGTTATTATTTTTGAATGGAAATATCAAAGAATGAAGAAGTGGATGAAGAAAGGAACTTGAAAGAGGGTGGTGAAAACATTACCTCTAATTCGGGTTCTTCTATTTGATTTGATCAAAAGGGATCCTTAGGATGGGTTTATGAACAAAATAATGCATCTAGGTTGAATAGATGGCAGTTTATAGGATATTTGGGTAGGGTTTGGCTGAGCCAAAAGGCTTTGAAGGTATGAATTTGAGAGAAGGGGAAGTTCACTTTTATAAGAGGGGTGAGGGGCCCCTTAGGAAAAACATAAAACTTTATTTTTTAATAAGTTAATATTTGGTTTATAATGGCTTAAAACTGATTTATTTCGAGGCTAAGGTGGGGATGGGTCGCAATCCACTCAAAAAATAGGTTTTAGACAAGTTTGAATCACTATATTAACCTTATCTTTTAGATTTAACTCTTAGTTAATTATTTTGACATTTACCATGTCTCTTTGTATTTTTATATTATTTTGTTAATAAACAAACTATAAGTTGCCAAGAGAACCCCAAGTTGTTCATTAATTACATACCTATCATCATATAAGTCTTTTGGCCGAACCATAGATTTTTAGGAATATAAAAGCAATTAATAATATAATATTTGTTTTAAAAACTCCTTTATGTCAATTTTGACACTATTTAATAATTTATTTTTTTTAATGTCATAAAAACCTTCTTAATTCGACCCAAAACCATTTAACTAATACTTATATGTCCTATTAACCAATAAAATTTGTGTATGTCATCAAAACATTCATATTATATTTATTTTGACATTTATAATACAAAATATTTGATTCTTTCATTAATACGGAAAATACTGCAGCATTATTGTGTCATAATTAAATTTAATTATTAAATGTATAAAAATTATAAATAAAATTCCATTATGTAATAAATCATTTTATATTTATAATTAATATATATATTTGAAAATATAACACATATAACCCTATGTAAAAATTGTTTTTCTAAAAGATATATACTTATGTCATTTTTGTATTTACTTAAACACAATTAATATAAAGTGTCATTATCACTTACAAGTGGCTCCATGGGGTCCCAAAATCGACCCAAATATTCACATGGTCGGACATGAATCAACCAATGGGGTTAGGACATGTTTTAGTATATTTTAACATTATTATACTATTATTTGTTTACCATTATTTACCAAATTTATCTTTTAACCATGGTTAATAAAATATTTAACGAAGTAATTTTCAAAATGTGTAAAAATAAAAGTTACCTATTTACACAATTTGAACCTCATGATTCTAAATATGGAATCCATTTTTATGAATTCAACAAAAATAAGTGGAAAATAAAAATTTAAAATTAATTCCTGTTGTCAAAACAAAAACGGTGATTTTTAGAAATAATAACGATCAAAAGATTGACACATGCTTATGTTCATTTTCAGAGTGAAATTAAGTTCAATGACAAACATTAGATTAAATGGTAAAAATAAAATCTATACATTCTTTAAATTCCCTCAAATTCATAATTTATCATTATTAAATTTTTCGATTAAAAAATATTTTTTTAGTTAAAATTTAGAAATTTTCAGTATTCATCAAAATATGAAAGTTATCAGAAAAGTACCAGAAATTAACACTAATCTAATTTTCATACGCTGAATCCAATAATTAACTCTATTTTTCCAAATTAAAAACATATAAATTTTATTTATTAATTTAAAATTAATTCATGTTGTAGAAACCAAAAAGCGTATTTTTAAGAAATATTTACTATCAAAAAATTGATACTTGTTTATGTCCAATTTCAAAGTAAAATTACTTATAATCACCATAATTGGATTAAATAGTAAAATTATAGTCTATTTATAATTAAAACGGTTAAAAATTTTAATTTAACCCTATAAATAATTTTGATTAAAAAAGTGGTTTTTAGTTAAAATATAGTATTTTTCACTATTCACCCAAATATTAAAGTAATAAAAAAACACCCAAAAATTATTTAAACTAAAATATTATGTCTAGATTATAAAGAATAATTTTATTTTGTCAAATTTAATATATAATATTTTAAAATATTGGATTTAAAAATAGTTTTCCATTAAAATTCAGTAAAATTGCATTTTTTGAAATATACTTCTTTTATCTGAAAAATGAATTTGTTATTACATTATGTATAAGAAACTAATAATACATATTCTAAAATTATAAGGATTATATAAAGTTCAAATTTCAGTTAATAATATTCATAACCTCTTTTGAAAGGCTATTTAGGTAAGTCGTGGTGCGCTAGAACTCGGTTTTGCGTGTAGTCCAAGTTATTGCATTAATTTGAAAAAAATAACGTACTAGGAAGTATTAGGGTGTTACAGTAAATAATAAAATTGGAATATGAATAATAGTGGTCCCTATAAAACTTATTAAACCTGTTTTCAACGCGTATACCATCCAATGGACATTTACATGATATATGATAAAGATTATAATTATATTAGTTAATAATGTTTTTTAATGCCTAAAATCAACAATTACTGCTATAAAATAACCAATTTTTTGATTTTATGATCAAAAATTCCACATAATTTCTAGTATGTGGTTACTTTTTATATTTCAATCAACACATAAAAAATTATCCATTTGGAAATTTTTTTTCTCCTTTAATTTAATCTTTTAATTGATTAAAAAAGTGATGAAAATCCAATTTAAAAAACCCAAGATACTAAATAAATAAAACTAATTTCCAAAATGTTACTAATCAATTTATTCATTATATCAAATAATTTTTATAAATAATAATAATTATTATTTATGGTTATAAAATTTTTAAACAACACACATGCCACATAAGGGATTATTAATCTGGGGCACCTTCTCTACAAAATGGTTTAACCACCTACAATTACACTATTTTACTACACTGACCAAAATTATTATTTTATAATACAGCCTAAAGGCCATTAAAACCATACTAATGACCATTAAGCATACCCTAAAGGCCTTCCAAATAGATTCTAGTGAATCTTCTACAATGACTGTTAATGGTCCTCCTATTGTACATGCTATAGTGCCATCTACAATTCTATATAAAAAACCTCCATAATATCTATTCGAGTTCTACTATAGTAACTAATGAAATTAATATCTAGTGGTATTTAAATCATGAATATTAATAATATATATAAAATTATATCCAAAATAAAAAATATTTCTTGGAGACAATAAAAATTATATAATTGGCATTTTTATGTGTATTATTAGATAAATATCGTGGTTTTAATGTATATTTTCATTTATCTTATGGTTACATAATATTTTTTTCTTCCAATTAAAACATAAATTCATAGTATTACTTCCAAAATAAAAAATCACACTATAAATATGTTTAGATATTTTAATTAAATTTATTGATGAAAAATTCATCATATATTAAAAATGAAATTATTCTTTAGTTAATAGAATAAATTTTATTAGTGTAATCCTTGGAAATTAAATTAATAATCTTCATAAATAAATAATAATATTAAATTAATAAAATGATATGTTAATTATGGATCACCAACCTCAAGAGAGTTCTTAAGAGTCTTCTATACTATTTCAAATGAGATATATTTCGAAGATAATTTTTATGAGTTATCAATAATGTTTAGTACAAATATATAATGATGTAGTTTATTTTGAGGATAGTAATTTTCTTATCCTTGAGTGTTGGAGTCCATAATATTAAAAAGGGATGAATATTAAATAAAATTAAATAAATAAACTCATAAAAATTTATTATTTCAATGATTTCATCAAATAGTGTTAACTATTAATCCTTGTTTTGGGGGAACTTTTGTTTCATTGAGTTTTAAGGTATATTTAATAATTATTTAGTAAATATTTATTCATATTTTATTTTTGAATATTGATATCTTTTAAATTGTTCTTTGGATGGGAATTATGATACCTTATTTATGTTTATCAAAATCATTTTTATAGATTAGGTGTTTTCGTTGTTCAGATATTGGGCCCAAAACCATGTATATTTTGAGTTTTTAAAAACTTAGTCATAGATGAATTGGTTGATTAATTATGATTACCCTAATTATGATACATCACTAGTTCTTTTCTTTATCTCTTGAAATAATCCAAATAATTTTATTGAAAATTGATGTGACAGATCCTCCTTTTAGGTGGAAGAGACATTAAAATGTAAATCCAAGGGAGATCCATGAGGTATCACTAATATATTATCAATTAATTAATGAATGTGTTGAAAGTACTATAATATTTTCATAATGGGAGGAAATATTACTTTTATTTATAAATTATTCTTTGCTGTATCAAAACAAAAATCAACATTTTTCCTTATTTTTGGGATTTCTAAGATTGTTTTTAATCCAATGATCATTTTATTTATTTAAAATATTTTTAATTAATTTTTTATTATATCTGTCTAATTAAATTAAATTATTAATCTCCCTATATAAATTTAATTAAATTAAAATCAATTTCATAATGTTTATTTTTATTAATAATTGATTTTAGACATTTGATATAGAAATTAGTATAGATCAAATTTTTGGAAAATATAATTGTATCCAAGATAGATTCCCCACTATACATATTATTTACATCAAGAGAGTAATAAAAAGAGGAAATTTTATCCCTAAACATATTTAGTGGTCGATTTGATGATTTATAGTGGGATAAGTGGGGTCGAGTAAGGTAGAATGATAATAACATAGTGTGACTTGCTGGCTGGGGAATGGAGGATCGACGAGTGTTTCAAATGATAGGGATGATTTAGTTTGATTGTGATGTGATTGAAAGAAAACACTAGTGATGTAATTTTCACATGAGTAAAGGGTATAAACATTATTTCATGAGAATACATGATTAAATGACATGTCTTCAAGATATCATACACCATGAGTGGCATTAATAATTGGATATGCATTATATAGAAGAGATAAATATCACGTTTTTTTATCACATAGAATATATGTGTTACCCCTTTAGATATTAGTTTTTTTAATCAATGTATATGAATATTATATGATTTTTTCTTTCAATACAAATTCCATGTTTAGAGGACCACAGATACTAGGGTTTACAAGATTACATGTATGATTAGTACTCTGGATTTGAATACTATTTAGGACAATGACCACACCGTATAATATTAATGTAGATGAATTGGGATAATGGAGATAAATTACAAAGAAATCATTGTTTCCCATAAACCAGGTACTTCCCTTTGGTCACACTATATAGGTCAACACAACATATTTGGATAAAATGGTCGAACTCCCAATTCCTTTTTGGACTGACATTCCATGTCTAACATAGTCCAGGTCATTCAATTTGTGTTACTTAGTGTTTATTGTATTTTATCACATTGTTATTGGAATTAGACTAATGGGTAATTAATTATAATAACTTTCACACATAGAGACTGATTGTGAGATTTTTATATCATTGATTTCCACATGGGAATTGGAATAGACACTTTGAGCATCTTATCTCCATAGAAAAAATTATAGTTTTACTTGAGGCACTCATAGTCGAATTGATGTTTATGTACTCTCTATGGTGTCACATAATAATCCTCTATGCATTAATATAAGATAATCTCCTTGAGATATAATAAATATAGTACATTATCCCTAAAACGATAAACCTCACGCTGGTAGTCCCCTACGGATTTTAGCTGTGGATCCTAGAAATCAGGCATGGGATTGTCACTCCCTCAATCTTAATGAGTATATGGTACCCTATTCTTAATTAAAAGTTGATGCCAACATAAATGAAGAGGAGTATAATCTCAACCAATTAAATTGTATGTTTCCCCATAATATATTCTAATATTCCTTCATCCATTAGTGTCTACACTCATTCAACAAACACTTCACCTTGGTGAGGTGTAGGTAAACTATTGGGGTTGATAATCCTTCAACTGAAACTACACTCTTTATAATGTATGGGTCCACCACTATTGATGATGAAAGGAATCATGAATTTGTTGGAGTTAAAAAGATCCCATATATTGGGTCTTCTGATGCATCGACCATTATGTCTATCTTCTGGGTATGGATTATAGTTTTTCTATGAACATCAGTCACCATATTCTCCTTAAAATTTTTAGTGTCTCTAGAAACTTTATAAATATGATCCTTTGGATTTGAGCTGTATGGCTGTAATTCTATTGTATCCTTCATTGTATTGATCCTTGAGGTATATTTGAGTTTTCCTTCCTATTTTATTTAGCAAGTTGTACTATATTTCATTCATATTTTAGGGTGTAAAATAACATATATTTATTTCCACGTTTACATTGTATTTTTTGTCACATATTTTCTATTTATTTCGATTATTCATAGAATTGCGGTGTCCTTGGTAGATGTATTGTAGTTGAAATTGATATATAGAGGATTATGATGAAATATGATGGTGACCATTTATTTATGTTCTCGTTCTAGGTGTCCTTACAATGATGATGTGTTTTACCTTGTTTAATACCAGTAATACTTGGATAATTTGTTTGATGTATTGTTTTTGTGTTGTATTATCCATTATTGTGACATCCTAACCCTAGTGTCACTTTCTAGAGTTGTGAGCTAGTTATTCGCATGACCTATTTTGTTCCTCTCAATATGCCCAAGACTTCCAATGATAAATAAGGTTATAATATAGATATTTTTATGGACTATAACCTTTTTATCAATGAATCACAAATTGAAGAGATGTAGAAAAAATATCTAACTGATGTTGAATTACAACTAGAATTATGTCATAACCAACATACACTAGCATCTCATGATATTCCATAATAGAAAATAAATATCCAAATAAAGGTAGTAGATATGTGAGGATATATATTTTTGAAGTAAAAAATGAAAAACCAAAGATAATGACACTGAAAACTCGAATGCACATCCCAACCCCATATTCATTTCCCTTATCAATCCTCTATAAAAACTCATTAATCTAACACATTCCCCTTTTCCTCATCTTATCTTGAAAACATGAAGTCTATTCAGGTACCATTAAGTAAAATTAAGTAGGGTGAGACTACACCTCTATAGGACACCGCAATTGATGTATATCAAAATATCCAGTATATAATAATATATTAATTTGTAAAAATACTGAAAAATAAAAAATAATGTAAACAGTTTTAAAATAAAATTATTCTTTATTTTAAAAAATAAATAGTGCATTTGTGATGAAACCCACACCATCATTACCTTCATTGACCCATAACTGTTTCGGAACCATTCCCAAAGGAATATCATATTTTATTCCTACTTGGGATTCCATTAATCAATTCATTATAATTTCAAATTCATCCAATGGGGTCCTAAATCTACAGTCTGGCACCTTATAGGTATTTGTAGAAGCAATCCATTTCCTACTACTCAATGATCTCATATATAAATAAAATATTTGGGGCCTATAAAAGAATTCTATAACCCCATGGGTATTTGGAGCAGTATTCCATGTCTGAAATCTTCTTACCACAGTTCACAACATCTCATTTCAGTCATACATGCTCACCCATGCGTGCTTATCGTTTTCATAAATTCATTAATAAATTTCATAAATTCATTTATCAACCATGTTCAAAATTCCCATTTTTATAATCAAGAAGCATTCATAATTCATCATTTTCATATTATAGGTACACCCCATGGATGGTAACTAGCATCACAATAAAATTATTAAACCAACTTCATAAGCACAATTCCAAACAAATTCATTATCACATTGTCCCATCCAATATATGATTTTCTAATTAATTTAAAAATCAATTAATTAAATTGTATATGTTATTTTAAAACATTAAAATTAAAATATCACAATACATATATGCAATTATAATCAATGCTATGAGAAATGACATTCACACCACCTATCACAAGGTCATTGATGGATTTTCCCCAAACCAAAAACCCCAAAATTGAAGCGGATTGTTAAAAGTCACAATGGTGTAGAAGTTATATGTCCAATAACTAAGTTTGGATAAAATTTATTATGATCTATAAAAATCATGAACTAAATCCATTCCCAAAGGTAGAAAATGCATCCATATTTATTAGAAAATAGATATATGGAAGGAAACTAAAGAAAACAAGGCTTACCATAGGTCAGAAACCAATCAACGAAAATACATAATGAATAAATAACTCAAAAAATGCTTACAGTCACTCTTTTGTCATGTGAGGGAATTACAAATGAAGTAATGAAGACAAAATTAATCACATTACACCTTTAAAACATTGCCTCAAGAGATTACATGATGTTTAATTCCATCACATGTTTGGTAATATTTTTTTATAATATTGCACTGAAAACCACTTCACCTCGTTTGATATTTATCACTATTAATTATTTCACGTCATATGAAATGATAAACCAACTTGTAGTATTTTCATTTCATGAAAATATTAAACCACATATATCTATTAATGACACATGTCTAGATAAATTTACAAATTTTTAAAAAACATTACATGGTGTGCAACTTCTCTATAGATTATTTCTCATCCCCAAATTCTACATTAAATATCTCAACAACCTCCATAGCCTTACCAACAATTTGAAACTATCCCGAAACCAAGAAAAAATAATGAATAATCAATGTGTAACATACCTAAAAATGTAAGGGATGATACAATCCCACCACCTTCTAATATCTAATCCTCAAGTTGTACTCTCAAGAATCAATAAACTCTTAAGATAAAAATATCATGCCAATTAGACTGATTATCAATTTCTCTATCCCATGTTTCCTGTTGAACATATCCATGTTTCCACAATATTCAATGTTTCGACATGACCATTCCCCATAACATAGTCTCACTATTATCCATAACACAAATTTGACTCTCCTAAAAGGACACATCAATCTGAAGTATAACATAATTAAAATAAGTCAAATTATAATGGTATGGTTGATACTACAAAATCTGTGACAATTGAAATACATCATGCGTAACACTAAAACTATATAGAAGATCCAATAAATATTACAATATCCCAATTCTCTCCATAATATAAAAAGCTTCGACAAAACTGGGCGCCAAGATTCCCAACCCATGAATACTATTGTGTCCTAATATATGAGAAACTATAAGAAATACATGATCAACCAATGTAAACTCATGGGGTTGAAAACATCTATTAGATTACAATTTATACCTTCCTAGTACCATATCTATACATTTAATAAAAAACGAACATTTTTTGATGTCTCATGTAGGAGAATTGGTCTGAACAACTCTGAATAACCTATCTCCATCCAACATAGAGTGGATCTACCTAGCCTGCCATAAATATCCTCATATTTTTTTACATAAATAATATCCTGATAAATGTTAATATAGTTTACCACAATGAGTAAAAATTGATTCTCAAAATACTGACAAAAAATGAGATCACATGACTGTATCATTTCCCCCAATACCTATATAGTAAATTCTTACATCCCATATATCTATGGGTGTAAATATATACTCTAAAATACCTTCATAATGATAACTTTCTACATTCCCGACTTGAAGCATGATGTAGATCATAAGTCATGGTATGAAACTATGGTATGTGGCAGCCCTTATAGATGAAATATCTAACGAATGTAAAATTAACCTTAATTGATCCACCATGAACGTCTCCCATATGGGTGATAAATGTGAAAATTTCATCATTTGGTCAATAATTACCCATATATAATCATTTTTTAGGATTCCCCAAAAGGCATACCATGAAGTCCATGGTAATATCATCTAACTTCTATTATTGAATGGGAAACTACTGTAGTAAAAACTTTCTATAATGATACTCATACATCACCTATTGGTAGGTGTAACAACATTTCAAGAATCCTAGAATATCCCATTTTAGGCAGAACACCAACACTGTTGATGTTGGTCATGGTACTTTTTGGTCAAACCTGAATGCATCACCAACTTCGAGGAATAAAACTCACGCATTAGCTATTAATTCAAAAAGAAAAAAAATAAAAATCCCCAAAAATATATTATATTATCCACATCATAGTCTAATGGTATGGTGGATCCCCAGCTTTAGGGTATCCCCTCAAGGATACACACCCTGAAACCTCAAACTGCATTTCTATGATCATTCTCAAAAGTGTGAACAAAAATAATACTATTACGTGTTTCATCTTCTCATGGCCCTATCAAAACAAAATATGTATCTCATCTAGTAAGTTCATCATCTTCCATTCATAACTGGAGTCCCAAATTTCCATGTTTTGAGTTTTCCTACTCAATGTGTCAGGGACACTGTTTCCTTTTTTCGAGTGTATATGCTAGCTGAAATTCAAATTTTTTCATATAATCAACCCATATCCAATGATATATATTTCAATCAAACTGTGAAAATTTATACTTTAATATCTTGTGATTACTATACAGGGTAAGATTTTAGACCAAAAAATATTCATTCTAACATCTTAAGTCATAAACAACTTCAACTATCTTGAGGTCAAGTTTAATGTAGTTACATTAATGTGACATCAACTATCACAAACCATAGGCCACAACTCAACCCCCCTATATAAAAAATTCTCTATGTCATATCCCAGATATATCAAAAAATACTGTATAATCCTTAGAGATATTATTTATGTTTAATATCAGATAAGTATTCCGATGCTTCCACAACTCCAAAAGAGTGTTCTCATATAATCCATTCTATTGTAAATTTATCCCCTTATTGGTCATTCCCGAAGGAGGTTCTTCCAAGAAGGAAACAACCTCAATGAAACTCCGATAATAACATGTTAAACACCAAATTCATAAGATATCAAATATGTTTTTGGGATGTTTTGATGAAATCACAACATTCACCTCTTATGGAACCAATGAAACACCTTTATCAATGTTACGTGATAGAACAAATGTACCTTATCAATATATAATTTACACATATATAGATTTATATATAGATGGATCTATGTTAATGTAATTAGGATGATGTAAAGATATTTAGAATAGTAGTCTTGAGTCTGGGACTTCACCAAGTGATCAACCATAGAACAACAAAACACATATCAGCTACATCTTGATGGTTCTATTCATCATGTCTATAAACAATAATGAAGCATTCATCAGACCCAACGATTTCATGACGAACTCATATAGGTCATACCTTTTTCTGAAGGAAATCCATGGTTTATCAAAACATATGACTCTCTAATGATGATTCCCCAATCACTTGTAAATATTGGTGAACACGTAGGATCCTATCAAATGGTTATAAACATCATCAATATATGAATGTGGATGTCAGTTGTTCTCTGCTATCAGGTTCATATTCTAGAAATAAACACATAAGGGAAACATCATGTCAACATTATTAGAAATCAAAATCAAAGAACCGCATTGTGATATACTCGAACAGATAAATCCATTTTCCATTATATCTTATTTATATGTCTTCATCTCTTGATGATGTGTTGGTGACATTCTATAAGGTGGAATGGAAACTAGATGAGAACTAGGAATGATATGAATAGAAAACTCAACATCTCCATCTGTTAGCATCCCATAAATATATTTATGAAGCACCTCCTAGAACCAGCGCATTATGGGTGTAAATGAATTCGTCTTTAAAACCCCATAATCTAAAAAATACTTGAATATGGGGTCCTTATATACCCTAATTGGTGATGAAACATCAATACATAACCTACAGGGTTGTCCCACATTCCTAGATAAATATAATTATAACCCCAAGAAGTATTAAAATTCACATTCTTATGGTTAAAATGTATTTGGGGTTTGTATAATACCTACCAATCATTAACGAAAATCAAGTCAAATCATGACATGCAATGTATATTAATATCCCATGGAATGAGATACTCACCAAACCCAAGAGAAGTCCCATTGAAAAAATAGATATATTTCAAACGTAACGCTATTGGTGCATCAATCATCATAACCCCACTCACATGTTCCACCTCTAGACTCAAACCATTCACATGTTGAATAGATATGAAGGAATGATATGTTTTTGTGAAACCTTGAAAATATTTATGTTTTTAATAGAAATATTTTGATAATTAGTAGTTTTTTTATTATTATTTTGTTTAATAATGGTCCCATTTTAAATAAATGATTTTAGAAATAAATAAGATATGTTGTATTCAATAGAAATGATGAAACCATAAATTTCTATTTAGCCGAGAGACACAAGATAACCAAGAATGCGTACTAGGATCCCCATAACAATACTTGGGAGACCACCAAACAAGAGAAAGAGACCATGAAAATAGTCTATATCCTTTTGGTCTATCCCGATGAAAAATATTATAGAAAGAACAATGGAAACCATACTAATAATCAAGGGGATGTAGAGAACCATCCTCCTTGAATTGGTTTTGATGTATGGAGCACCCTAAAAATTATTTATGAGGCTTCTATGTAAAATATGACCATTGTTTGTCTTTATATGATAGTTTTTTCTTTTAACAGTCATGAATGTTTTCAACCGTTAGGTATTTTTTTAGGATATTAACTATTTTAACTATAATATGTTTCAGTATTTCGATTATTTTTTAAATTCTAAGTATATACGTATTTTCAATATTCTATGTATTTAATGTATCATAACTATTCTATGTACTTTAATAACATTAAGGGGTTGAATATTTAAAGGTAAGATTTTAGTTAATAAATATATGTTTTTATGTAAATATAATGTTTTGAAATAATACCCCTTAATATATTAAAAGTGTATACTTATTTAGATTATAAAAAAATGAAATATAATTAATTATTTTATAGATAAATATATACGATTAAAATATTTTTATGTGTTTTATATTAATTAAATTTTTATCTTTAGTTAAAAGAAAATATAGTTTCAAATTGAGGATGTATTTCATATTTGGATCATAAAAATGTCAGACTTTTTCTTTTAGAATGATTTAAAATGAAATTATAACATGTCTTAATCGATGTTAAATTTTGTATTTAGATTTTGACCTTATAATTCTTAAAAACGTAAAAATGTTTAGAATTTATGAAATAATTTTATTTGGAGTTTTGTTTAACCACGTGAAATAATATATATATTCTGTTTTTGAAATTTTTTTATAAATATGTTGATATGTTTAATAAAAATGACGTTTTGTTTTTATAGAAACTTATGGTGAGTACCCACCCAACTGAGTGTAGCCTTGAATGCCAAGCCCTCAAGGTCAGGTGGGATTTTCACATAGAAAGCTGAGGTTGAGAACCCACAGAAAGAGAATGCTTGGTGCATGCTGAGTCGCACACTAACACCAGTGAATTCCCATGTGGGGTGAAAGGAATAACCTAGGTGGTGCCACCATGTGGGCTGGAAAAATGACATTGGGTGGGCGCAGAGCACGCCCACTATTGAACTGGTATGGGGAGATACTAGGGAGGGGAGAGGGAGTTCATTGCCCTGTTTTTTAGGCATTGAGGTTTGAATAGTGGTCCCAATTCACACCCTATTTTGATATGGGACACAATTTTTAATAGATATCTAATCTGGGTCATTCAATTTTGCCTCATGAGATCTAGACTGTATGATCCGGTCTCGACATCAAACTCCCCCAAATACTCCCTTTATCTACGTTTTTTGAAACCCTTTGATCAAACCATGACTAATCTTGGCCAGTCATCTATTTAAATAGCTGTGGAACCCGCCTTAGTCATTCGATCAACCCTCGATCGATCTGGACCATCCATTTTTTGCTAAATTTTTCACATTTCTTATTCTTCTTCCTTGTGTTGCACCAATACACTAGTTCACATTACATGCTCCTCCACTACTCTTTTTTATCGCGTGACACATATTTTCTCCTTCAGCGGCACCCCTTCTCTCCCATTTTCCACAGTCTTAACACATGACATTATTTTAAAAATCCTACCCCATGGTATCCAATGTGAGTTTCCCTATATTAAATACATATAATAAAATGAACAGTTACATTGATTTTTATGTTGATTTGGGAGTTTTTTCTCATATATAATGGTTATATTTTAAGCCCTTCTGTACGGTTTTTGTCTAATATCATGGTATATATAAAATATATACATATATAGTTTATCTAAACGTTATTTTCACACACAACCCTACAGGTTTTCCTCTCCTCAACCTCTATCCATAATTTTCTATGATCTACCTCCTTCTTGATGACATGTAAGGGATTATTTTTCTTCATTCTAATTAAAAAAACCTTTATATACACATTTTTGTTTATACATACAAATACATATATATATATATATATGGTTTTTCATAACATTAAATACTAACATGGTTTAGTTTTTATAAATGGTTATAATCAGTTTTTAAGTGATGTTTCTAATGTGTATAACACTTTTAAGGATTTACGTTGTTTTGTGTTTAATTAAACCCTATGTATATACTTATATATGAATATATCATTTTATAGAATCAATCTTGTTTCATTTTTATGAATTTATAATGAGGAACACATATTTTTTTACCATGATATTTTTAAATGCATTTAAATCAAGTAGGGGTTTTATTTTCAGTTTGCTGAGTTATACATTTATACATTTATATTTAATAATCCTATTATATTTCATATTATTTTTGAGTGATGAATGTTATTTTGATTCTCCTTGCTAATTTAATACATTTAGGGATTATTTTTACTTTGAAATTTGACATGTAAAACCCATATATAAACTTTTTGTATATACAACTATATGTATATATACATAATTTTTTTATTATAATCTAAATAAGGTTTTCAGTCACTGAATTTAGTAATTAAAAAATGTTTTTGAGGTGTATGATACATATTTATAAAACTGTATTTTTTATTACGCAAATCCCATGTATATACTTTTTGTATATATCGTTTTATATAATTATCAAACCCACACATATATGTATAAGAACTAAAATATCATATACACATGTCATAATGTATTAGAGATAATTTGATGGTATTATCCTGGTGATGATTTTAAACAATACACATGATGTAAATTTATATTAGAAAATAATAAAAAAATCTTGTTTTGTTTGAATGTGCCTATAAATTCTAAAATAATACATCACCTTATTAAATGAAATTGACATTACCTGTATTCATTCCTAATATAAAAATACTATAATTGATGGTTGGAATAATATTTAGTCCAGCACAGATGATTATATATACATTCATAAACACATATAGTGATATGTGTTTAATTATATTCATATTCATGAATACCAAAAATGAAATAATTGTTTCAAAATTATAAAAATTATATTTCAATTCATGGTGAACTTTCCACAAATAATGCTATAGGTTGTTAAAGGTTTATATTTAATCTGGTTTTCTATACTATTTATTAGTATATGGTAAATATGAATCTTAAATTTAAAAACATATATTTTGGTGTATAAATTATTTAATTTACTTAATAAAGTGTTTTCAATTTAATTGTTATTATTTTATGTGAAAATATAAACAAACTACTATTTTCTGTGAACCATTTGTCATCACTTCTAAAAATGTATGATTATGTGACCATGAAGAAATTAGATTAATGATTACAGTTAATGAATGATCCATTTATGAATATGGACGTATTTTCAAGATGGAATTTACCCATTATAATATTTATGTATTAAGAATTTAATTATTCTATGTGGTATGGGACACTTTGAATAAAATACATAAATTAATTATTTGAATTTGTATGAGATACTTCAAATAATAATAAAAATTAATAAATCAAAGTTGTATTGGAAACATTAATTTAATTACATTTAGACATATGGGGAATGTACTGAATTGATTAGGCGATGGGTGATGCCCACTATATCCTCTTGATGCATCAGTAGGTCCCATGAGACAAACCAGGTCATGGAACGAGGCCTTGAAAGAATGATTATGTATAGTCTTAGCACGAGACTCAATAGAATGGTTATGAATATATGAAATTATGGATTTCTTTAATATGTGATTTAATATTAAACCAACAACGTGATTATTAGACTAGAAAAACTTCCTTGATTAATAATCATTTACTAATGATAATGGTGATAAATCCACATGGGATAATGATGTATATACTTTTCACGTAATTTGTAAAGAATGTGTAGAATCTATTTTCAGGACATCGATATAGAAGTTAATATTACATCTGTCATTTCATGAATTACATTTCATGTGTCAAGTAAATAATGATTTTGTTACTTATGCAATTAAAAGCATGCATTTTTTTATATGTTTATTTTTATCAGTTCCATTTCATGTCACCCTAAAATTATTTTATTAAATTTGTTTATTATGCATTATTCCATGCATTTTTGTTCATGTATGTTCACTCTTATATGTGTTTTATTTGTATCTATTAAATAAATATTTAAATTATTGTGTAAGATATTTTCGTGAAAATGGTGTCAAGTATCCTTTGAAATATGTTGATGATGTTATTCGTGAAATGTTTTTTACCTTTTGATAAATCGTTTATAAATATTTAAAATGATGGTTTCAAATTGGAATTTCATTAATTTGTTTTAAAACCCCTTACCAGGCATTTGAAATGCTTACCCAAAATTTTCAATTTATTTTTACAGGGATAATATATTTTTCAGACATTGATTACTCCTATGTGATTACAACAATATGAAGCCTATCTTTTTCAAGCATTAAAAGAAATATATCATATGTATCTTGTTTTTCAGAACGTAAACCATAAGATAATCTATGATAAACTGTGATGTGTAATTTTATCTGCATGATTTTATAAAAAACATTACTCACAAAATTTTAGGCACTAACTCTGCACTTATGTAGTCGGCTCCATACAATTGGTATTAGTGGATCAATTTAGAAAAATCTTGAAAATTATAACAGAATAAATAAATCTGTTTCATTGAGTATAACGTTTGGTAAAATTTTCTGATTGAAGGTGAATTTTCACAAGAAAACCTCTTTTCTCTCCCTACCAAATTACTAGAAACCATAATTTACAAGTCTTGTTCAGAAACATACAATCCTATATTGAACCTGTGTCAAACATGTGAAATTGTCTAACATGTGTTCATCATCCCAAATTTTTGTCTATCCTATCAGGGTGAGAGTTATGTTTATAACTTTATTGAAAATGCACAATTTTCAGAGTATAGGCATAGGGGAATGTAACATGACGATACCATTCTATGTTTCATTATATATAATAATTTCCTAGCCATAGATATGTTTTGGGTAGGTGATATGGAGGGTGAAATTTGGGAATCTTATATGTTCTAGGTTATGAGTTTCAGCATGAATGGGTGGCCCTATGATATCATAACTCTCAATAAGAACATAGTTCGGCAGAACAATAAGGAATGACTTTAGGCTGAAGTCTCTGAGCTCCATACCTCCCATGATTCTCTTTGGAAACCCAGTTATTACATTTTTAGGTTTAAACCAATTGATCAAGGTGTATCTGGGCTAGGGAAATTGAGGAACTGAAAACGAACCCTATAAATCCACCTAAGGACATCAACGGATTATCCATGGTGGTGGACCGGGTGATGTTACAAACAAAATATTTTTTCAACCAATTATTTTAATAAAAAATAATTAAGGCAACTCATGTTGGGGAATCAAAGATAATGTCATGAGTTGGTGTTGTGGATGTCTAGGAGTGGCATGGAATTGCGAGGAAACAGTTCGTGGGGGGGGGGATAATGTGACACATCGAAGATATTTATTTTTTTAATAATATTTTTTTTGAAAATTATAAGTATTATTATTATTATTTTTTGTTTAATAATGGTTGAATATAAAAATAAAGATTTTTGGAAAAAATAAGACATGTTTTATTCAATATAAATGTTGAAACATTACATTTCTATAAGGCAAAAAAACCCTCATTAACCTATAATTCCTTCTTAGAGACCTATCAGAATCACCAAGAGAACACCAAACACCACAAATAGACCATGAAAATAGTGGAAGTCATTCAGTTTTGTCTTAATAAAAAATACTATGGAAAGAACCATGGTAATCGTACTAAGAATAAAGGGGTTGTAGACCATCATCTTCAGTGAATATATTTTGGAAGTATGAGACACCCGAAACAAGTATTAATCAACACTTGAAGTTAAATATGACTGTTGGTTATTCTAATATTCATAACGTATTGAAACCGTTTATTTTTTATGTATGTTTATATTTTATGTATACCCCTCTATGTATTAAAAGTGTATTATTATTTATCTTTTAATAGAAATTAAATATAATAAATTTTATTATTGAGAAATATATATGTTTCAAATATTTTGAAGTGTTTTAAATTTATTAATGTGTTATCATTAGTTAAATAAACTTTTGGTTTCAAATTTAGGTTACATTTCATATTTGTATTTTAGAAATATAAACCATTTTCTTTTAGAAAGAGTTAAAATTATTTTACGATATATCTTAATGGATGTTTATTTTTTTTAATTAATGATGTATTAAAACATAAAAATGTATAAAATTTATGATAATAATGGTATTTGGAGTTTAGTTTAACAACAAGAAGGAATTAATATTCTATTTTGAAAATTTTATTATAAATATGTTGTTATGTTTAATAAAATGTTGTTTTGTTTTTATAAAAATTATGGAGAGTACCCACCTGACAGAGGGTAGCCTTGAAGGACAATCCCTCAAGGTCATGTGGGCGTCTCACATAGAACCACATGGTCAGAGAAACCATGGGAAGAGAATTCATGGAACATGTTGACTCGCCCACTAGTGCTAGTACACACCCACGTGGGGCACTAGGAGGAACCTAGGCGGCACCATCGTGCAGGGCGGAACGACGACATAGGGTGGGCATAGGTCACCCCTACAAGATCACTGATATAGGGAGGTATATGGGCGGGGGAGTAATTTTACTTCCTTATCACATAGATATCGAGGATTAAATGGTGGTCCCAATTCCATCCTCCTTTTGATGTGGGATGCCATTTTTCACTGGAGATCTAATATGGGTCATTCAATATCACCACAGCTGATCTAGACCAAACATTCTGGTCTCGAATTCAAACTCCACTGACCAACCCTTTCTCTTCATTTTCTACAACTATTCGATCAAACCATGATTAATATTCACTACTCATCTATATTAAGAACCGCAGAACCTGCCTCAGCTGTTTGATTAGCCTCGATTATTCTAGATCATCTATTATTTTTCCACATTTCTCCATTTTCTTCTTCTTCTTCCTCGCATTTCACCAGTGCACTATTTTACATCGCACTCTCCTCCACTACCCCTCTTCAACTAATAACACCACTTTTGCCTATGTGTGGCCCCCCTTATATCTAGATTTCCAAAGACATGACACATGATTTTATTTTAAAAACCCAACCCCAGGGGATCTAATGCATGTTTCGCTATATTTTATACATAAAATAAAACAGCTGGTTATATAAGAGTTTATATTGATTGGGGAGTTTTTTCTTATATTCAATGGTCATATTTGAAGTCCATGTGTAGATTATATGTCTAAAACCATCGTATATATAAAACATATATATATGTGAAGTTTATATAAACCCTATTTTCACACACAACCATATGTCTTTTCTTTAACTCAACCACCCTCCTACTTCAGCTTGGCTCTATCTTAATATTAAAGTTGCGTAAGGGATTATTTTTCCTTGTTTTCATTATTCAATGAACATGTATAAAATTTAGTGTATATATCGATATATATTTGGGATTATATAACATTCAATCCTAACTTGTTTTAGGTTTTATAAATGTTGATTATTAGTGTCTAACTAATTCTTTTAGTACGTGTAACAATTAAATTGGATCACATTATTTTGCGTTTAATTTATCCCTATGTATATAGTTATATATCCATATATGTTTACATATAATCAGACCTATTCTGTTTTTATGAATTTTGAATGATGAACATTTATTTTATTAAATGATGTTCTTAAATTCATGTAAATAACCTAAGGGTTTTATTTTCATTTTGGCATGTTATACATTTAAACATTTATATAAAATAAACCTATACTCTTTTATTTTATTATTTAGTGATGAATGTTAGTATAAGGTTCTTGACTCATGTCACAGATCTAGGGGATATTTTTATTTTCTGATTTGTCATGCAAAACCCATATATACACTTTGTGTATATACAAATATATGTATTTATACATACATATTTTAATTCTAACCTGATGTAGGTTTTTACAAATTGATTTAAAAAATTAAATTTTGTTTTGAGGTGTATGAAAAATATTTTTCAACCCTTGTTATTGATTATGAAAATTCTATGGTTACACATTGTGTTTATATGGTTTCATATATTTTTAAAACACACATATATGTATAAGAACCACAATCACATTTATGAATGTAATTATTTATTTAATATGTTCTGATGGATTTAACATGTTAATGATTTTATATAGTACACAAGATGTAATTTTGTATTGGAAAACAATGAAAAAAACCTTGTTTTGTTATTGGGTGCCTAGAAATTCCAAAATAATACATCACCCTTTTAAATGAAATTGACATTACCTGTATGTATTCCCAATTTATAAATACTTTTATATAGGGTTAGAATAATTTTTTTTCAATACACATGATTATATATACATTTATAAACACAGTAGTTATATGTATTTAATTGTCTTCTTTTTCATGAATACCTCACATGAAATAATTGTTTTATAATTATAGTTTATATATTTCAATTCATGATTAATCTACGACAATGAAAGCTGTTGGTTGTTGAAGGTTATTATTTAATCTGTTAACCTCTACTATTTATCAGTATATGGAAAATATGAGTCTTAAACACAAAAACAAGCATTGTTGTATATAAATTGTTTAATTTCATAAAAAAGGTTTTTAATTTAACTGTTATTATTCTATGTGACAAATACTAACAAACTATTATTTTATGTGCACCATTTGTCACCACTTGTAAAAAAATTATGGTTATGTGCCCATGTAGTCATTAGTTTAATGTTTACAGTTAATGGATGATACATTTATAAATATGGGACATATTTTCAAGATTCAATTTACCTCTTATAATATCTTATGGAATATTAATTTAATTATTCGAGGCGGTATGGGACACTTCGAATAAAATACAGAAATTAATTATTTACAGTGCTATTGTACACTTCAAATAAAGAAAAAAAACAATAAATTAAAGTGGTATGGGACACATTGATTTAAATAAATTTAGAAATATGAGGAATGAATTGGGATGATTATGTGATGGTTGAGACCATATATAGCCTCTTAAGGAAATGGCAGGTCTAATGAGACAATCCATGTCATGGAGCGAGGTATTGATAGAATGATTATGTGTGTCTTAGAACGAGGCCTCGACAGAATTTTTATGATTATCTAGCATTATAAATTTCCTTAATATTTGATTTAATATTTAACCAACTAGGTGATTATACGATTAATATAATATCCTTGGATAATACTATTTTACTTAGTATAATGGTGATAAATGACCATGAAATAATGATGTATATACTTGGATTGTCATTTATAATGAAAGTGCAACATCTATTTTTATTACCTTGAGATTGACGCAAATATTACATCTTTCATTTCATGAATTGAATTTATAGTGATATGTGAATCATTATTGTGTTAATTATGAAAACCTATTAAAGTATTATTTGATGTTCATATTTTTATTATTTCCCACGCATGTAAGCCTGAAATTAGTTTGATCAATTTCTCGATTGGGAAGCATTCCATGCATTTTTTTAGGTATGCATACTGTGATATGTGTGTTATCTGTAGCTTTTAAATAAATATATAAATTATAAAGTAAGTGATTTTCCTGAAAATGGTTTTAATGAACCCTTAAAAAACTATCAAGATGTGCTTCAAGAATTTTTTTTAATCTTTATAAAAATGATTGTAATTATTTATGATAACGGTTTTTAAATGGAATTTCATTATTTTTTTAAATCCCCTTACTGTGCATTTTAAATAGTCACCCTAAATTTTTCAATTTATTTTTATAGGGTTTTTAGATTTGTCAAGATTTTTCCACTCCTGTGTTTTGGAAGGAATATGAAAATTATCTATTCCATGGTTTTTATGAAATATATCAGCTATATTTGGTTTTTTTAGATCCTAAACAAGATAGATTTTATGTAATGGGATGTGATGTGTAATTTTATCAGCATGTTCATATCAAAACAATTCCATACCATGGTTTAGGAACCAAATCCGTGCATCGGGGGTCGGGTCCTCATAGTTTCTATATCAAATCAAGAACTAGAATGGGTATAATCTACAAAATAGCACCTAAAAATGATGATGGTCCAACCTACTAATCCAAAAGTGAAGGATGAAATACATGAAACAATACTGCGCCTCTTCCATGTGTTAGTGTCAGAGTACCTTTACAATAATGACATTGATGATACATGAACTCTTTTCTCCATAGTACCACACCCACTACCTCAACCACCACGAATATTATAACTCCTCCTTTCAGTCCGAAATGGGGTTGTGGATACCCTCGTGGTGTTCTGACTCTGTCTGAATCCTCTATCACAACCCATAGGTCGAGAGTTTCTGTCATACCTCAACAAATGTCTTGTCCTACAACAATATTTCCTCCCCATTAGTGGATAGGGATACTTGGTATGAATATTGATTGACCTACCACATTTATGGAAAAAATTCAGTTATGATGCAGGGTAAATGATCACTCCCCTTGGCCACCCATTTTTTCCATATCCCTCATTGGCATTCCCAAATGTAACCTTTATACTCTCAGAAGACATACCTATTTGTCATCTAGTGGAAGAAAACCTTAATTACACTGTATTCCTCCTTCATTTTCCCCTGAGAAATGTGATCTTGATTATCCACTTTATAAAAAATAATCAGTTGAAATTTATAAACCTGAGTCTTATTCTCACTTTTAATCCCATCATGAAATGCTACAACATAGTTGCATCATCCCCCCCAATGCTGAAACAATGAACAAAAAATTAGTATCTTGACCAAAATTTTCCATCACATACATACTCACATGGGTAAGCCTGAAAAACTCCACCACCCTCTCCCACCTGAGTGTATTAGGTAAATGTGCTACGAGAACTGATCCTGAAATTCCTTCTATATCATATCAACTAGTTATACATCCTATGTCTGGATATCCCACCAACACATTTCTTTACAATGTAACATATAATCATCTATTTTAACTCTCATCATTGTAATAGTCTCTAGGTGTTCATGGATCTTCTGGATAGACTCAATCTAGAGGTGAACATCCTATGGTCTACCCTCTCTGATGAATGTCAGAGGGTACACCACAAGAACTCACATGTCAATTCAGGCTTGTTCTACACAACCCACCATGTGTATATTTTCATAACAATTATATATAGTGATAATTACTTATGATACTACTCTTCGGATCCTTCACCCTGATCTTAGGGATCCTATAGTTCAATTGATGCGGGGACATTTCAAGTATTGTCCTCCTACCATAATATCAAAAAACAAAATTATATAGGTATATATCTATAATGATAAACATACATATAAGGACACATTTCACAATATTATCACATTTATGTAGTATAAATTTACAAAAATCTATAATAGTCCATCCACCATATCCCATCACCTGGTCTAAACGAAGGCAATAACACTACCCTAATCAATCCCTCATAGGGGTCATAGATCACATTGGGTAAAAAAATTCATATCCCATGGTTTCTCATTAGATACCCATTTATCTATTTCATTAGACACATTTAGAATCATTTATAATTATTTATTAAATGTTAGGTGCATTTTCATTTAGATTACACAAGTAATCAAAAGCATTTTCACTTGAAAAACTCATCCAAATCCTAGTTCTCTGTACATGCCTAAAATAATGCAAGTAACAATCTATGTTATGTTCCTAAAATTATGATTTCATACAAAAATCATTTAAAAAATTATTCCAAAAAAATATATCATAAAAATAATAACATCACCAAACAAGTGCATCACCCACGATAAAATAATATCCAATTGTAAAAAAACATCAATAACAACAATCCCCACATGGGAACTTGGGTTTTTCCTCATAAATGGGTTAGATAATCACATGAATGAGGTCATGACCAAGGTTCGACTCATCAAAATATCATATATACCTTTCAGAAACATTAATACATAAGAAATGAAAATAAAACCCCATTTGATTCCACTTTGTGATATATCGACATAAGAGCAACATGTCGGTGTCCCGAGCCAGTTGGTCTCATGTCCTCATGTGCATCTCCCTTAAACACAAGAAGATTCTAAGTAGAAGTGAATATAAAATATAGATATCTTGGGTGACCATACCCTCTTTATAAAATCATCACATCACCATAAATAAATATAAAATATCTACCAGATTATAAACAATAACAAAACATGTATCATAAAAAATACATACCAGTATATAATGATTAACCAAAACTGGAAATAATATCTAAACCAAGGAAGTAGATGTTTCACTACATATATGTGTTAGGTGTCAAAAATAAAACAAAATAGACACTGAAAACTCATAGGTGGGCCCTGAACCCTTATCTAGTTCCCTCATCCATTCTTTATCAGATTCTAGCCATATAAAATAGGGCTCTAGATTTTCCCCTAACCTAAAACCCTAAAGTATAAAAGGGTACCGATCTATTAGCATGAGAAGGGTGTGAGTAAAAGTCATCAGGACAACACCAAAAAATACTAAAGCAATATCCTTTCAATAATAGTGTATGCAGTTGAATAATTAATAAAGTAAAATAAACAAAGAAAAAAATATTCACCATAAATTATTCTTTATTTAACCACATAAATTTTGGGATCACCATTACACCCTTATCAAAATTTCATGCTTCGTCGCATGTTAGATCCTGAACTATACTCAAAGAGAAATAATATTTTCTAACAAAATAGGCTTCTATTTATAAATGTATTCAAATTTCACATTCGTACAATGGATGTCTAGTGTAGCAGTCTTCCACCCAGTGGTTATTTCGAGCTACCTTCATTTTTCCATAGCTCATTGATCAGATATATACATAAATATACTTGTGTCTTGATGTATTTTTTTAGAATTCCATGGGTATTTAGAGTGGAAAACAGAGTGCCACTACTGATTTTAATAATTCACAATATATCATTTCAATCATACCGACACTCCCCATAGGTGACACTGATATTTGTAAAGCAAATAGTTAATAAATTTTACAAATTAATTTATCAACCTTGTTTAATATTCCCAATTTATCATTCAATAATAATGAAAAAATTCATCATTTTAATCTTATCATCACACCCCATTGTTGGCTACCATCTTCATAGTTCCATTAATATACCAATTTCATAATCACAATTCCAACCAATTTCATTATCGCATTGTTCCATCAATTCTATAATTAATTAATTAATTAACCAAATAATTAATTCAATTCAAGATATTATATACAAATGTGTGAATTGAAATTATAAAACCCGTACAATCAATAATAATAATAATCAATATTTGAAATGACATTTATAATAACTACCTCAAAGTCGTTGAAGGATGTTTTCCAAAAAAAACCCTAAATTTATGTGGAATGTACTAAACCATAATGATAATGAAGATATGATGAGAATACCTAATATTGAGATAAAATGGATAAATATATATCAGAAAATAGATCCAAAAATATAAATCATGAAGGAAAAATAATCCCTCTTCATCAAGAAAGATAAATGAGTAATAAAACCAAATCTTAAAGGCTTACCAGTTGTCGAACACCACTTTGTGACAATTATAGATGAAGAAAAAATTCCATACCCATCAAGACTCAACCAAGGGACAATTAGAGGAGGGATTCATAATTTAATGGGCACAAATTGAAATTCAGTGAACCATTAGAATTTCTTCTCTGGAAATAACATTAACAGTTATTCCCTTACACATCTTTTAATCCTTTATAAAGGTTTTGCAAAAAAACATAATCGCACTTGAAATTTATCCTGATTAATTATTAAAAATCATGTGCTATGATTAAAAGATATGTAATCATGTCATGTCATAAAAATTGTACACCCTATGTAGATATTCACAACATGTGTATGGAAAAATTTAAACATCGTGTAACCAATTTACACATTGTTTAATTATTTTGCAGACTACTTTTTTTTGTGTAAAATCCAACTTAAATGATCCAAAGAACATATAAAGCCTGCCAAATCATTTGAGACCATCAATACCCTGAGAAAGAAAAAAAGAAAACTACAAGGTGAACATACATAGAAAACGGATAGGGTCTTACATTAGTGGTGGTGTTCTAATTGGATTATGTATTATACATGAATTTTTATATTGATTAATTATTTATATATTTATACAGTTTTATTTACAATTTATTATATTTTTTATCGTTCATTACTATAATTTGTAGTTTGTAATAAAAATATAATAGTTTGAATGGTTTTTATTTCATTTATATGTTTTCTCACTTGGTTTATTTAGTAAAATATTGGATAGCCACCATAGGAATCTTATATTGATACCGAGGAACCAACATGGTGATAGTGTACTAGTAATTTAGTCACCTTGAACTAAACATGTTGAGTGATGAATAGTTGATTCAAGGACCCTATACGATGTTATCTTTGTTTAATGTATTGTGGAAATATTATTTTCATTATATTCTAAATGAAGCCCTTGTTTTAGAATTATTAGTAGTTCCTATAAAGCTAAAAATGAAAACTCATGTTCTGAATGTTCTATGTGAATTTTTTGAATATATTCCACCAATGTTTTTGGGTTGGTATAATCATAGAGGATAAAATTTTTTTTGGAGACAATCACAAATGATTCCTATATGGAACAGATACCCACTATCCAAAGAGGGTTTCTTTCATAAACACCCCATGATGGAGTAGAAAAGAACTTGTTGATGCTTACTCAAACTCATGATAGTTGTAACACAAAAAGATTGAATATATTTTTATTATATTAAAACTTAATGTTACTAATATATTGTGATGTAAAAAACAAAAAATTAGAACAAAACTACGATATGTTTTTTTGAGTTAAAAAATGGACCATTTTGGAATATCTGTTGAGTTATCTGAAATAAATAATTATAACCATATTACAAAATTAAAAAATAAATTAGAAGAAATTAAGTTAGGTAGATTTTTTCTTCCCTATAATCATCATTTTTACAAGATTGGTAAGGAGGTATATTTTATAGTATTTCCACAAGACCAAAGAAAATAATTTTTTTTCAATTTTGGTATGAGAGAAAAGGTATGTGAGTGAAGTTCATGATCATAGAAATTTCTATGAGATACTTGCTAGAAAAATCATCACTAGCGACTTCCACAAGAGCTCACATTATGAAAATATGTTACAAAGAGATTCTAAGAGGATATGTAACTATAAATCATAACTATATAAACATATATATATTAATTTCCTAAGTTATTTGTCACATGTAATATAAACATTTCACATTTTGACTTTCATATAAAAAAATTGATTATTTTTAGCTACATAGATAAAATTAACAATATCTTTTTATTAATTAAAAAATAATTATTTCTTTTAATGATTTTATTTATTTATTATAAAATATAATATATATATTGTTTATATGTAAAATACAACCCCAGTTTAATAAGTAATATATGGAAAATAAGCGTATGAATATGTTATTTTAAAAAAATATATAGTTTCCCACAAAAAACTATTTTTGTTATATATATTTTTGTTTTTATATAAATTTAAAATTATCAAATGTTATATTGTAATTTAAATAAGTTAATTATTATTTGGTATTACTATAATAATTTTATCCTTGGATGGATTTTTTGTATTTTAATAAAATAATGAATTTTGATTTCAATAGTAATTTTTTAATAAATCAAAAATATTTATAAATATTTCAAGATGTCAGTATAACATTAAAAGTTATAAAAAAATAATTATAAAAATTAATATATGGAGTAAAATGAATCATTTTAAATATATAATGATGAATTTATAGAAGCATTGTTTAAAAATTTTCAAATAAATAAATATTTTTTTCTTATAAACATTTAGTTATTTCTATATATATTAATTAATTTTTCCGAATGTGAATTTTTTTTGGAGTTACTTTAATTCCACATAACTCTAATTTTATTAATAATAACCAAATTAATTTCATTAATGTATTCAACAATGATAATTTAATTCAAACCATTTCATTTATGCATAAATTTATACTTTGCCAACAAATTGGGGTTTAATGTGTTATAAAGTAGTATTAAAATATTCTTCTATTAAAAATATAATTATTATCTAATAAAATGAATTTCATATTCAAAAATATTTTTGGATTTATATTAATGTCACATAACTCTCACGTGGTAAATAATAAATTAATTAATGTCATTAAAATCAACAACAGTGGTAATTTATTCTAAATATATAATTTAGTCTTATAATTATAATAAATGAAAGAAAATATTTTGTGCATTATGTTAACTTACGTTTTATTTTTAGGCATTAAAGTCAAATTACTTAGTTAAAATTAATTATCCTAGTACAAACAAAAAAATGGTCAATCAAAAAAATCTGATTGTAAATGGATAAAACAAATATCTAAATCATTTGTGAAAATGAATATTTAGGGACTATAGATTATAAAATATCACCCATTTCATTGATTTAAATTATTGGATACATTTTACACTTTAATTGTGACTTTACAATTTTCATTGTTATAAAATATCTATTACTTTCACCTATAAAAAGAGATCAATTAAACCCCATTTATATAATCATTATTATTTATTAGTATAATGAAACCCCTACCCTAGTGTCTACTCAAATATATCCCCATATCCTAGAATATTTTTTACTTATTAATGTCCAATTTATGTGGCCCTATGATTTTACACACTGTAGAACATACAATGATAGAGGCAGTGTTCTCAACCATGTTCTTTCATTTATTTTCTTCTTATACCCCATAAAAACTAATTTCTCCAAGAATTTATGGTAAAAAATATTTCTAATACTATTAAATGGTAATATAATAATATAATATTAATAATAAACATTTATTTGAAACTATTAAAAATATATCAATGTCGTCATGTGTTATAGAGACTATCACTTCCATAAGAAGTGTGTTTGATTTTTAATCCTAAAATTATTGGGTCAGCTCTAAAATTATTTTGAAAGGACTAATAAAACATTTAAAAAATTATTTATATTTTTTAATTATATACTATTCCATTTCTTTTCTTTGATATGTAGAAAATTAATGTGTTACTCGTGTGTAGTTATGAACTATAACCTCTACAAAAAAGAAATATTTCATTTTTAACTCTAGTATTTTTTTTATTTTTAAATCAAATTTATAATAAAATTTAAATACATAATAACAACTATATAATGTCACCATTATTCAATATTAAATATATTATAAAAAAATCTCTAAATAATAAGACATATGCATAAATTATAAAATATTTTCGTTTTGGTCGGTTTAACTACCTTTATGAGCCATGCTATAAATTTCAATCATGGATAACAAACTAAATATAATTAATAGTTATATTGGAAAATAATAATTAAATATGTATTTATATTTTCTTCTTTAATGTTAATGGTAACGTCTAACTTATTATTTAATTACCATATCTTATTCATGAAAACCACCAGAACAATCTCATCGTCGACTTCGTCGTAAAAAATAATAACTAAGATAATTATAAAACTAATTTAGAAAAGTTATTAATTATGATAAAACATATATTATTGTTCAATTATTTATTTTATAATTTAAATATTTTAATTTTTAATGAATTGACACCACAAGTATAATACAAGAACTAAACAAAACATTCAAAACTAATTACATTAGATGATGGAAATTAACAATAAAAACTCATATATTTTAATGAATTAATAAAATTGAGGTTTAAAAAGGTTACAGTTATGAATAATGATCTTAAATATGTGAATAATATAATTATTTTTGTTATACATGAGGTTAAAGGGATTTCATGGAATTTTTTAAACTATGTAAGATTTTATTCATCTCTATTTTGCTTCATTAATATATATCATGTACGCACTTTTCATTACATTTTTTTGAGTTATAAATTATATAGGGATTTATTTTATCTTATTATTTCATCAATTTAATTTATGTATAAATTAATCACATGTTATACCTTTCAAGGGTCTCAAATTTGGAAGATAATGATGATTTTATGGTTGTTTCTTTGATAAATTTTTCATTCATTGTGTTATTATTATTCTTATTTAACATTAACCTTTCAGGTTGGATATTTATTTTCAATTTTATGAATTTTTTTAAATTAATATTTTTTATGGGATTGATATATTTTTCATGAATCTCACCTTCTAATTATTTTTATTTAACAGTTACCAAATCAGTACAAGATTTTGTTAACTCATTATTCATTACATAATGTTATAATGTGACTTATTAATCTTAATTCCTCTATTTTACCATATATTTAATTTTATAATTTCATATAAAATTCAATTCTCTCTTTCTTAAAGTAATTTGACATTTTAAATTTATATAATCTTTATTTATGAATATATTTATCATAAAATTATCAAATAGTTAAGAGTTGTTACCATCCTCTCCAAATATAAACTTTTTTATACATGTATATATATATGTTTCCAAAAATGTGTTCCATTATATATGGATACTCAATTTCGTATTTTCTCAGGTTTCATCACATTACTATTTTCCACTTTAAAAAATTTTATTTTATTATCCCTTTAATGATATGGCTGTTAACAGATGTATTTTAAATTATGAAAAATGTTTTCCTTCTACATCCATTTTTCATCTTCAACTAAAAATTTATTTTATATACCCATTATAACATTCATGCAAAAAAATTATTATACATTCCATCTAAAATTAAATAATATTATAAAGTCTCACTTAATGTTTTTGAAAATTAATTTTATTATGATCTAAAATCTCATATTTTATGACATTTTTATATATGTCTTAATAAAATAGTTTTCTAGTTTCACTTTAATTTTCATCTTAATGAATAGTGGATTTATTTACATGGAAATTATTTTTAATGGATCACCCAAATTTTTTTAAGAAATAATATTTTTTTGTGATTAAATTTTGGGTATTAAGTTTACACATTTTTTAGTAAAATTCTCTTAACACCAACATGGAATGTCAAGAAACAAGTTTTTCCTATCATGCGTTATATATAATATAATGATTGATTATTATAAAGTGGAAGCTTTATGTATGGATGATTTATAGTTGGGGTCATATATCATCCTATAATTAATTTGTTTAATGTTTAAATCTCATTATATATATATATATATATGTGGTACATATTATTTATCTCTTAAGCATGGTTACAAGTGTGTGACTTTTGAATACAATGTATATGTGGGTAGAATTCTGTTTTCTCAGTTATTTGGGTGAAATTGTTTCCATAATGAAGTTGGTGTTTCCCTCTGGTAATTTTTGTGCCATATTTATTTGGTATCTTGATTTTAGTCTCTCAAGGATCATGTTTATGAATGAATGTATCCACAATGTAATGATAAACCTCTTATTTTATGGGATAAATTTTTCTAGGACACGTCATTTTTAATATATTATTTGTTGTGTATAATTATCATATGTTATTTACATGTATATTTATTATACCCATTTAATAACATTTTTTAGATTTATGAGGTTTACTTAATATAACATATTTTTACCCTTAATGAGTGTTTTAGCTCACCCCATATATATTTTTATATTATCCCAGGTAATAGAGTTGAATTTATCATATGATAATTGTATAATTTATTCTAGTCTGTCTCAATTATGTATAAATGTTCACGACTGTCAAAAAATAATTTCATATGTATAAATTCCTCAATGAATCTAAACATTTGGTTTCGTAGATTGTGAGATTAATTTGGTGATTTATCTTGATGTATCAAAATGATGTAATCATGTTATGTTTAGCATGGATCATCACAATTTTTTTAGAGTTAGTGTTTAAGGAATGTATTTTTGCATTAGGCCTATAATTGCATGTCTAGGGTGCCACCGTTTGTCTTAGAGAATAGCTAAGTTTGACTCTAAGATTGATTAAGTTATTTTTATGATTTTTGTAGAGATAATTGAAGAAATCCGTTGGGATAAACATCATGATCTGAACCTTCATGTCCGATCCGTAATGCCACAATACATCATTCATGCCTCCCCGTATGCAAGAGGATTCCGACTAGCATTGAGGGTCTATTTTTATCAATGGGGAGACTATAGACTTAGTATCACATCCTAGGATCAATAATATATAAAGGAAATATATAAATAATCACAGTAATCATGCGAAGTATAAACAATAATTTTAAGTATAGGACAACATTAAATGATTTGGTAAAAGAGATATTGTCTGGTTTCCATGAAATTACATACCAATTTGGATACTAGAAAATAGATGTGGTTGTGTAATAGATGCACCAATGGTTAGTCACAATAAAATTGGCTAGTTTAGTGTCAAAATGGTATTCAATTGGTGCACTATGTGCGGGAATAATACTACACACCAAGATGTTATAATTTTGAAATTCACACACTCATTATGAACTATTATGTTGGATTGAGATATATTTTTTTAGAGGACCTATTAAAAGAATTTCCATAGATAACATTGATTAAAATTTTGAAAAATAGAGGATAAATTCAATATAAATTGATATGTTTTCTTACTGGTGAATGATAAGTTGAATTTATAAATGATAAATTTCAATTTTTTTTAGAATTTTTTTAATAATGCTCTAGATAATTTAGAGAAAACTATTTATCGCATTATCTTATTATGTATAACAGAAACTAATATAATAAAACTATACTAAAACTAGAGTTATTTATATTCAACAGAAATATAAATTTATGGTTTTAAAGAGTTATATTTATGTAGGTTAACTTATTTATAAGGTTATTTGTGGTAGATCTCATAATATATTAATCATTCATTACTCATTTTAAACCAATTTAATTTTATTAATGTTTTTATCTAAATGGGACTATGTTTAGAAATAATTCCATGTATAATTTAGATTTCATCCTAATGAGAAATATAACAGTATAATAGGTAGAGTATGAAATTATATGTTTATCACAATGTTTCAATGATAAATTAAGTTTTATGATGTGAACATATTTGGAATATGAAATACCCCAAAGATGAGAATAATGGGGTCTTATAGAAGTTCATGTGAATGAGATGTTAAAGGAAAGGATATTTAATTTTTTTAAATATCAGGAATACAAGATGAATCTATTATGAAAATTTCCCAATGAAATTTGGAGACCTTTTATATATATAAAATGTCGACAAAGTGAAAACAAATTTAGATGAAAATTATGTGATCAATAAACATGATAAAGTGAAATATAGAACATCCTCAATTAAAATTAATAGATTAATTTATTAAATAGAAGAAACTTTGTAAATATCCCATGCAAGGAATTAATCCAATGAATAATGAGGATGATATGCCATAGTCAATGCCATGGTAATGGAAAAAATGGAAATCTAATGAATCCACAACTACTAAAGTGGGTTCTTGGAAAAATGTGGAGTGAATAACATTGATTATACAATCAACAACTTTGTTTTTTGTATTCATATATTATTCAACATTATATATAATATCTAGAACTTATTCTATGAATTTCAAATCATTACCCTAATGAATATTTTTAGAATTATTTTTAAAAACATATTTTGTTTAGATTATTACATCATAAGTCTATAACTCAACTCCAATTGATGTTTATATTATTATAAATCATTTAATTCCTATTTAAATTTTTTGATTAGAATTTATGTGAAATTGGTTATTTATTGGATCAATATATATAGAGAGAATGATCATTTCCATTTTAATGAAATCGTATTAAAAAATCATTAACCAAGAAATAATTTTATATTCGTACAAGGATAATAATAATATCCCTAATAAAAATTGATCCCATTATATAGTATTTAAAAACTAACAATGAGGGGTATTTATCTTAAATGGTTAGAGAAAATATTAATATCAATTATATTCATATTATGGTGAAAGATATTATTTCATCAGTTTTATATAATATAATGAAGATAAAACCTCATTAGAAAATAAATATTGAATCAAGGAAATAGATAGATATTTTATTTTTTAGTTGATGCTGAAAATTTCAAGGGGAATATTTATTTATGTGGGTAGAATTTACGACATTGTTTCCAATATATTTTCTCCTTTAAAATATAATGTGTTCGATATATTATTGCTCAGTAACACCTAACTAAAAGAACAATGATATATTTTATTGAGTTACAAATAGTTAAAAATTAATATAATCAATATGATATAACCTCCAAGTAAGAAAATTTATATTTAGTTAACCGTATTAGAAAACTAAAAATGAATGAATAATAAATTGCGTGAGGAAGTGGTAGTGTTCCCTATATAGATCATTAGTTTGCGAATGGGAAGGAGATAGATTCACTATGGCTCTCCCTATAAAATTTTCAATCCAAAATTGAACAATTAAGGCATTATTTAAATCACATGCGATATAAATTAAAACATATATATATATATATATATATACATAGGATCCATTCTAGCTGAATCACCACATATAATTGCTAACATATAATACCTAATTGTTAGATTGTAAATATAGATCTTGAGGGTAAATAAAAATAAATATTAAGATGATATTAAGAAATAAATATTAATTTAATAAGTTATTTAACACATGTATTTTGTATATTTTTCATTTTGACTCTTAAATAAAAAGAATGGTACTTTATAAATGTGTTGATAAAATTTGAAAAGATCATTTATTCTTAATTTTTTTAAAAAAAATTGTTTTTGGTCTTCCAAAAATAAAAATTATATATATATTATTTAGACAATGTGACACAAATATAATAACTAGTTGATATCAAAAAAGATTAAATATATATATATATATAGGTGATGTTATCCTATAAAACTAGTTTTCATTATATATATATTTATATACCTATTTAAAAAATTAATTAAAGTGAGAATCTTGTTTTTAGTTGTTAGAAGTAACGTACATAGGTAAAATTAAATTATACTCATGAAAAGAAAAGATGATAAATGTGAAAACTTTAAGTGTAAAAGATATAAAATGAATGTTTAAAACCTATATAGATATTTGTTTTAGGGATTCTGGAAATACACTCATCCCCCACTCCATTATAGTCCATTATTATATCTATTTTACCCTAGAATGGGTACATTTCCTCTTATATTATTTAAAAATTGTGATTAATTTCACCTATAATGTGAGATCACATCCACCCCATTTCACTTATAATTTTAAAAAATTATATCAACTGAAATTATACGCTAGTATATGCTCAATATTTTCTGAACCTCATATATCTCTTTTCAATTCCTGAAGACCATGTTACGAGGCTTTTAGTTGTTACCTAAGGGAGAACATCCAATGGAAAATATAATATTACCAACTGAGCCATCTAAATTATTTTCAATTAGTACTCCATAAAACGTTTTATACATGAAATTAGAATTAAATAAGTATTAATAATTCTATTAAATGGTTTTTACAAATGGAATACAAATTTTCTACCATCATTCAAAACCATCTGAAAAAATTATGTCTCCCTACATACATGAGAACTTCCACCTCTGTGAAAAGTATTCTTTATTTTTCTTCATCACCATACATAAACAATTATAATAGATTATAAATAAATATTAATATGATAGTTTTAATTCATAAAATATTTCTCTTCATATCGTTATGAAATGAGTGCATCACCTATTTGTTTCTGCATGCTACCATCTCAATTAAAGTGATGTATTTAATTATTCACCATTTTATTTAAATATTTAGAAAAATCTCTTCTAATGAAATAAACCGCATTTAAAAAATATAAATAATATCATTGTAATATTTAATAATTATATTATAACTAATTCACATCAAAATAAAAATTCTCTATTAATTATAGCATGTCTTTATTTAGGTTAGTTTATCCCTTTACATTAATGATGATATAAATTTCATTCAAAGATAAATAAAAAACATAATTACTTTTGATGTTTAAAAATAATATGTATATAAATATTTTTATAGAAAAATAATTGAGTTAGTTAACCCATTATTAAAACACATCCTCTCATTTGTTAAAATTACAAAAACAACCTCCTCAACAACTTCATTATCACGAATCATAACTTTAAATGTTATGAATTAAAATTCAGACCTTATAAGTAATTATAAATAAACTATTTTAGTTCATTTTATGATATGACAATGATGAACTCTTAATTTTTAAATAAAAATTGATGTCCCAATTATGAAACATTTAATAAAAAAAAGAAAATTTTAATATTCTAGGATGAAAATAAAATATTTGTACATATCATATTTTTAATAAATTATTATTATTTTTATAAAATGTTATATATAAGAATAACGTTCAAAAATGTTTTTAATATATTTTTTTATACAAAAAGTTAATGGATTTTTGTAGAATTATTCTATTATGGTAAGGGTTATTTAATATAAATTTGTCTTCATTAATATATAATAAAATTCAACACTTGTATCCTTATTATAGAGTGTAAATTATCTATGGTTTTATTTTATTAGCTTGTTCATAAATTATTATGGATTTAATACTCCATATTCTGTAATATCATCCATGTGTTTTCAACACAAAATATAATAATGATTAATGATTAATATTAATTGAATTTTCATTCATTGAGTAATTATTGTTATTCATAGTCTTTATTATTATGTGTTGGGTATTCTCATCACTATTATTATATTATATTGAACATATTATTTATTTTTACTAGATTTTATGTATTTTTTGGATTTCTTCCTTCTAATTATTTTGATGAAATTTTTACTAAATATATAAATGATTATTTCCATATAATCATTCTTTATCTGTGTTATAATGTTATCCCAATATTTTGGGTTCAATGATGTTGTGAATATTTGTGAGATATAATGCATCTTATGATTTTTTTTAAAAATGAATAGATGTTTAGCCTTTTTTATTTATCTTTTTATCCAATATAGTTTTTAATGAAGGTTATTTAAACTGGACTGAGGATTAAAGGGATTATAGAACCTTATATGGTATTAGTGAATGATATTTTATAAGGAATAATTTAGTTCTTATTGGTGATTAGATTAGAACCTTTTAATTAAAATCGATTATATATGTAAATGTATAATATAAAAACCAATTATTTAGTAAAATATAGAGTTTGTTACTTCCTAGAAATTATATCTATTTCTGGAAACAATAATATGTATGTGAAATAGACCATATAAATATTTTTTCAATTTCTATGATGATGGATTGTTGAGTATTAAACAGAATAGCAATCGGTGCATGATGAGAGGGCCTAACAAATCATGCCTGGTTAGACATTCCTATTGTTTAGGTTTTTGTAGTTTTAATTATTTTTTTGAAACATAATGTGTGATCGAAATATATTTATTTTTGATAAAGTAATATTTTAATCAAAAGTAATAACATTGATTAAAATGTTGAGTTTCAGGTGTTAAAAATATTTTTATTGATATACGTTTATTGATAAAGTATTTTTTTTTATTTAAATTGAATATATTTCAATGATTATACAATATATAATATATTAAATATACTCATAATTACTTTGGTAATGTAATTTAATGAATTATGTTATCATGTATGAAAGATCCAATCATAAAAAATTATATATTATATAGAGAGTATTTTGGATAAAATAAAAAGTATTATATCATTTTTTAATAGTAATAAATGTAGAGTTTTGGTATTTCATGTGATCATATACTATAATTATCTTATTATGTTAATCATTCATTACTCACATTACCCACTATTGGATTTGGTAATATACAAATCCTATGTAAACCATTTTAATGACGGCACTATAGAGAATATAATGATTTCCCCCACGAGTAGCCTAATGGAAAAAGTCTTGGATTGAAAAACCTTATTGTCACCCAACGTCATATATCATGAATTATGATTAATAATGTCAGTATATTAGGATTATGAAACACACCAAAAAAATAACAGAGCACCATGGATGTCTTAGTGAATATGATGATGAATAGATTTAAATTAAATTTTTTACATGTCCTAAATGATTCCAAAAATAAAAAATAATTCTTCTCAAATGAACTATGAAATGATTTAAATGTGAAAAATGTGGGTATTGAGAAACTTATATATGATAAAAATGAAGTGTTTAGTTTACATGATGAAGGGATATATAGTTCATAAAAAGGTATCTATCATCATTCAATGTGATAAACATTGAAATCATGGGAATTATCCAAGTCAATGACTTGATAAATGAGATAATAAGGATTAGATGGATAAATTTTTTCCAAGAGAAAGGGATAAAGGGAGAGAATATGAACGAAAAAATACTAATGATGGTTTTGAAAATAATGTGTAGGTCAGTACATTGATCAACCACTCAATAACTATGACTATTGTATACATATATTCCTTGACACATAGCTTTGTATATAGAATATATTCTTATAGAATAAATTCATCACCATGAGTACATGATGTTTTTTTATTAATAGATACATATAATTTCTATATTATTGCATCCCATGCCTATATGTTCTCTATGATTTACGATTCTACGAATTTTATTCCCATAAAACAATTTATCATTTCATTAGTAATTTTTTGTGATATTATGAATAGATTGGATTTCCATGCATAAGGCCATGATAATATTAAAAATAAGGGCATCACATTAAAAAATCATATACCAATCCATGATTACTTATTGATATAAGTATGATTATTGTAACATTGTAACCCAGTGACTGAGTCAAATTACTGTGTTGTATGCCCTTATGCTTGCCTCCCAATGTATAATATGATTTTGACTAGAAGAGAGAGTCTGGGTTCACCAAAGGGGAGATCATACCCTATATATAATATCATTGGATCAATAATAATAGGAATTGAGATAATAAAACATGAGAGTAAACTTAAAAAACAAAATAATTTAATTCAAGTCATATACATAAATGGGATCTCATTGTGGAAATCATGTTCATAATAAATAATTTAAATAGATAAATATAATAAAATCCATGGGTTCAGTGAAATCCATTTTCCCACTCTCATATCCATCATTATCTACTAAGGCATCCATAACAGTGACCTTAACCATCGATGGTTCACTCAGGAAATATATAAGCACATAAAAATGCCCAGGTAGGGTGTGAGTACCAGACTCAGTAGGACACCATGAATTCAACCTCTACCAAATGTGATTAGCAATATTATTTCATTTCTATAATGATAATAAATTAGAAATGGAATAAAAACAAACAATCCAAAACCAAGTGTTCATGACCAAAGAAAGTTTCAATGAAATTTCCACCATACTTGCTTCGTCTTAATGCAAGAGTATAGTGAAATAAGTTAGTAACAACTAAAGCAGACCATATATAAAATCCTCAAAATTTCATATGAACACGAATCCTAAAATCACCAATCTATCAAGATTACCATGCCACCTAAAATCATCATGAAAATAATATGGTTTTCTCACATGGAATTGATACATTATAGTGAGTGGTACATAGAAAATCATGGATACCTTGACTACATCCTAACCATGATAGCGTGGATACCACATTCCTCCACACTATGCTCAACCCCCTCATCACCATTGACACTACACAATGTACACCCCCATAATGGGATAAATATATCATGATGGTTTACCTGTCTCATGTACCATTAATAACCACCAAATAAAGGTATCAAACATATTAGGTGACCAAATAAGTAGGAAAAACCTAACATACTGAGTATATAGTTGCACACGTAGAATAATGAGGTCTTAAGAAAACATATAAATAAACTAAGATAGTTTCACTCATTGAATCAAATATCACAAAATACACCAACACACTTAAAAGTGATTATAATTAGACATGATATCAAATGACAACTCATAATTCATAGTTTGAAAATATGTTTAAATAAGAGGCCATGCATTATAGAATTACCAACCATTGGTCATTGTCAGTGTAATAACCATTTTATGTCGAGTGTTTTATCACACGAACTACTGTTTTATATTAAATGGGATATGTCCACACTCTGATATCCCCAAAAATGTCCAATAACAAATGTCATGGTTTTTGATGCAATGAATAGAGATAATGATACAAAAGGTGTCAAATCAAACATACCAAGGGTTGATCGTCTTATAATTGAATCCACATGGCTAAAGGAAGAAGGAAACCATATTGCTCTATAAAAGTCTATGTGTCTCCACAGAACATAGTAGATGTTTTAGTGTGGAAGGTGTGATAGAAAAAACAACCAATACACAAGTGATATTCAATATAATAATTATTTACTATTAATTGATAATAAAGTTTTGTGTGGGAGGCTAAGACATGGGGAAACACTAGAGGTCTACCACCATAGTGTAGAAGGGGGAGAATCCATGTTTTACTGGGATGGGGAATGCACCACAATGACATAAGGGAGAAAAATATGATATGATGTTGTGTATATGACCATTCATAACTTCTATACAGTCTATAATGATATGGGGATATCATTTATATAGCAGTAATCATATATGTTTAGTTTATGCTAGAAAAACCATGTTAATGTAGCTCTTTAATTTAAAATGGATTCCCCAAATTTTATTTATAAAATCCTTTTATATATGCATAAACCCAAAAGTCTAATTACTCATACAACCAAATGTAACATTCACCGAGTAGGTATCTATGGTGTGGTATGACCTATTATGGAATATCCACCAACAATATAACTCACTTTGGCTTATGATATGGTGCTACCATACCAAAACAACATTCATTATCATATAGTCCCTCATAAGGTGAAATGGAGTCAAATACCTATAACCCATCTAGTGATACTATAACTACCATGATGTAGGATGAAAATATATGTTGTGGTCTTATGTTATGTAATCATGTGACCCTCATTTTAGTTTTAGGCTTTTTGAAAGAACTCTTTATTTTTCAAGGAAGAACATATCTAGGATAAAAATAAATTTTTGATAAATTTCCAACGAAAAAATACATATGGAAAAAATAATATTTATGTACATGAAATTCACGGCCTTCAAGTTCTTCCATCTATTGTCTTCTAGTACTTGAGTAGAATCTATTGAGGTTTTGTTCCGAAAAATTATTTCACTAAATTTTAATTTATTCCACAAATTCTTATCATCACTCCAAGATCTTCCCATGGAACCACGAAATATGGGCAACTGGAATCATATTCAATAAAATATATTTCCATTTCGGTCTAAAATATACATTAGATTCACCTCAAAAGATGTGTCGACTTAAAAATTAACTTCTTCATAATTGATAACATGAATCAGGTTGGGTGGTATCCTTTTAATCTACGAAATGTGGAACATTTCGTGCATACCTAGGTTTTGAAAATGATGGTATGATGATATTCTATTGATCTTATCCACTCGGTTTTCTAAAATTTTCCAATATTATAAGGTTCTAGCATTCCATAATTACTCATATGTTTTTCCCCTAACCAAGGATCCACTATTAATAAAACTAGGTCACATAGAATGAACTCGAATGTTTCCCTCCTATGGATCAAATATCATCTTTTCTTCTCTGTGTGGTGGTATGAGTCTTCTAAATCAAATACATGGTATCTATGTTCTCTAATACCAAACAAGGCCCCACACATAGTGCCTCAATAGTCTCCTACTAAAAGCACAGTGAGTGACACAAAATCCTTTTATGTTCATGTAACGTTCCATTTCAATCAAATCTTGGTACCTATTGTTGATCCCCAAATAAACCAGGCAAGGTAATCATACCATGATCCACCTCTATATAGGAATAAATATCGAAGCATATCTTCCCATATAGGTAATATCTATTTGGAATTTTCTACCGTCTATAAATAGTACATTGTGCTCAACCTCAACTGATTTCCTATAGATGTCTAAAATACCTACCAAAACACTGTTGTAAAAAATATGTCTCAATCTGATACAATTCTAAATGGATCTCTATAAAACCATATGATCTCACATATGTAGATCTTTCCCAACAACTCTACTATGTATGACTCTCTAATCACAAAAAATGGGAATCATTCATCATCTGATCAAAAAACACCCATACTGAATGAAAACTCTTTGGGGTCATGGGTAACCACAATTCAAATAATATCATGACATCCTCCCACGTTGACAAGTGATATAGATGTTTTTGGAATAACCCAGCAAATGCTGGTGCTCATCCAACACTATCTGACATGTAATGCATCGAGATACAAACTATAATATATATCACCTCATCCATAGGCACTAGAACTGTCACCAATAGTTATGGTACATTATTATTTCACCAAGGTATATTTCCAGTCTTTATTTATGATAATCCCTATTCATATATCCTTGATGGGATTATGGACTACTAATATCTCATGTACCTTGAACACATCTAAATCGTAAACCCACCATATAGGTATTTAGTCACCACCAGATCGCTATTACCTCATTACAGAACGCTCCTAGTCTAAATCTTTTCCAACATTAAGCAATCCACATGTGAATATGTGAATACTAATGAAGGAGAATTAAATGTGCCCTGGTTCTCAATATTATCCATATTCCAATCAGTCTATGAACTTATCAAGTACCACTACCCCATGGATGGCTATAGCCAAGCCCTTTCTCAGCCAAAAACTTATGTTTATGATCATACATAACGATGTTACAATTCCTTGGAGTTTACAACATCATAAAGTCTAATTTCTATAGATAATCATCCTAATATCTATTTTTTAGGATCATTTACCTTTGTGTGAATATATAATAAAAGTTATTATTTTCCATGTAGACAATACATCACCCACCGAATAGGTAGTGTCCCAAAAAAAATTAGAGAAAAAAACATTAATTCCTGTAACATGTAATGTGTAGTGTAGTTATTATATGGGTTGATAGCTAGTATGACCCATAGGGTAATGGATTCTCTACTAAATTATTACCAATTCAGAAAGAATTCATGATTCATTCAAATATTACACATAACCAATCACAGGTTTATTGAGATTCAATACTAGATCTATCTTCAACCTCCAATTTTGTTAAAAAAATTCTCTTCCTACTAGTATGACCACTAGAACTTAAATCCCATCTTTTTCAGCACTATCATGGGTTAGGATATCCCTGATAAGTCTTCAGTAAGCCATCAGTAATATACTTATAAACCTAGAATGTTATAAACCAGAAACACATTCTGAGGACATATCTAGGACATGACTTCTTCATCATTATTTTGGTCTACTAATATACCCATTTTAGAAAAATAATTTATTAATAACATAGGATATTGATTATATATGTCACACTTCATCATATTTTCATAAATCATATGTGCTCAAAGCATACAAAGAACTATCTGTAGTCCCTAGAATACTAATCTGGTGTTAGTGAGTATATGAGGATGTCATCATTGAATAATACGATGAATGATTCCAAATATGGGTGGAAGTTATTATTATATGCGGACCATGGGAGCTGCTAGCATGATTGGAAGAATGAATGAAATCAGTAGGTACTCATAAAAACAAAAACTCCATTGAAACACTATCTTTAGAATCTTTATTCTCTTACTCATAGCTAATTATATGATGGTCAACTTTTAGGATTGGAGAACCAACATTCTACACATAGCTCATTAATAATATCATAATTCCTAGGAAAAGGATATAATTTCATCATAATCAGATAGTTTAACTTCTCATAATCAATTTAGAATTGAATAAAGACATCTAAATTGTTGAGAAAACATAGGTTTTCACCCATGGTGATGTTATTAGAATGTTATATCCCTTATGATTCATCTTTTACAATTAGTTCATGCAATTATTTTTCATGGCTAGCACTATATGATACAGGGATATTAAAATGGATTGTGCACTATGTACAATATTAATATCAATTTCCAAACATCTATCTAGAAGAAGTAATAATAATTCATTCTAAAATAAATCTAGATGTATGTTTAAGATTAGAGAAAAACAAGATATGGTTTTATTTAATCGTAATGGGAGATCAAATCCTTCATTATGGGATATGATCATTCAAATGTAGATCATGTATTTTCCAACTATATCTACTCCAAACCCCCAATCTTTTGAAATTACATATCTCCCATCATTCAATAATGTAAATGATAATATCTATGATATAAATCTATATGACTTAATAAGATTTTCATATAATCCTTATCGAGTATCATATGAATGTTATTCACCTACAAAATCATCTATTCCTTGACATGTCCATATCCAGTTACAAGTGTTGAAAAAATTTAGTGTCATTGGATGCGGTCCACATTCTTTTCCAAAAGTGATTCAAGGGAGAGTAGATCGGGGTATAAATTTTCTTATACATCAAATATAATTACTACTTTTCCATATATGATATAATTGGAAACACAAATATTAATCAAATATGTAGATGGAGTGGTTGTGATAAATACCGTACCACCAAATATAGATCGGTCATCTCCACCATCTATTGGATTCTGATTCACAACACATATACAACCCATATCTATATCAAAATTTTTCCCCCAAAGTACTTGGAAACTCTATGATCTCTACTAAGGACCCTTTTCGGACCTCTGTTTCCTTGATCATGGCTATCTCCAACATATAGTATAATTGATGGTTTAAAGCGTTGGGGATGTCCAATCCTACCACACCACTAGAACTGAATTTGGGATGCTAGAAATAATAGATTATAGGGTTTAATGATCAAAAAACTAAAAATAGTGGGTATCATATTAAAGGTATTGAAGAGGTAGAAATATCATACATATGTATTCCAATAGTTTTATTAATTTATTTTTCCATTATATTCCATTCACTGGGTGATCCACTCAAAAAAAGTAGCGTGTATATAAAAATGAGTAGTGAAGGGTTGGAAAATACTAGCTGTTTTTTCATCCACAAGAATCCTTGAAATGGATAGGTCCTTCCTTAGAACCAATGGGAATTAATTAATATCAAAACATTGTATTTTCTATTCAAGGATAGTTTAAGTCTAATTTTTTACTTGCTAGTATTATCTGCTTAATTATCTTCCAGAATAAGTGGGAAATGGTGAATTTTAGTAAAATAAGTGGAGTGTTATAATATAGTCTGGGATCCCTACTACAGCTCCATGAACTCCTATTAATAGATGGTATTCATAGTTTCGAGGAAGATATATATAATGGGAATGTCCTTGGAGGCATCCCATGGGAGACCCTCCTATCATCTAGACTAACCCATAACATCCCACTAATGATTTGTGGCTTACTGTATCGTGATTCTTATCTACCTAACCATCTTATGAAATGGTTTTTTGGTGTGGTTAAATATTCTATCTATTGTTTCCATTTAATCCTTAGTATCATATAGTCTAACCATTCATAGATATCAAATGGGGTATTTTAGCAGGAAATCTATAGTCATTCCCCAGTGGATTTTTGTTGTTGATTGTTAGAAACCAATAAATACACCTCTCAGTAGGTGTGAGAATGGGATCTAGAAAAACATTCTCATTTTTGGTCACATAAAATATATACATGGTGAAATATTTTATGAATGAATGAATTTTAGGAACATAATAGATCCTAAAAATTTTCTGAGATAACACATGTTTCCCCTATGTGTCTACACACAAACCAAGGTATTCCATCCAATAAGTATCCCTAGTCTTCATCATTATATGTTAGTAATAATTATCATAAATATAACAACAAAAAATAATATGAATTAAACTATTTATTACCAATAAAGATATGTCACAATTTTGTTAAAAATGAAATATGTCATAAAAGTATAAAAAAATATAAAAAAATTGAAACAATAATTACATTACATCACTATATTTGGTATATATATATATAATGTAATCCTACATGCATAGTCATGATTCAGGAACACCTCAAATATCATAAATAACATATAATCATCATTTTCATAACCCAAGGTGAATCTAGTCAATTGTAATAGAAAAACATAATTTACCACTTCATAGTGACATAGTGGTTCAATAAACAATGTTGTCTCGACACAAGATTAGTTCCTCTATACGATTCTGGATTATCCAACATCTTAATTACCATGTTTTGAATAAAGGAAAATAAATGAAAATGTTATAAAATCATAATTTCTTCATACAACTATGTATCAATGATGCCAACCATTGGGTCCGAGATAAGTGTTACATGACCTCAAGATCGCCTCCAGGTATGGATGTGGATTCTGACTAGCAGTGATTGTTTGATTCAATCAATTGGGAGAATATACCATTTGGAACATGTCATAGGATTGATGATAACAATAAATGAAATAATTAAATATTAGAGTAAAAATGTGGAAATAAAATAATAGTGAACATTTCATATACCCAAGGGATCCTAATAATGAAATCATGTCGAAAGTAAATAATGTAGATTAATTAGTAAATGAAAAACAATTTGTCCACGGAAATCTATCACTGTTCCATATCACCTACATCCTCATATTCTCATATACCAACAATAGGGTCCTTTCTATTCCCTTTTCCCACACGAAATATATTGTGGAATCAACATACTCAAGTTGGGCATGATTTTAAGACTAATATGAACACCATGAATGTGTCCCTAGCATGACGTTCTCAAGTATAACACATTCATTCCATAATTATAATAAATTTGTAAAGTCGTAATAAAACACAATCCAAAATCAAGTGGTCATGTGACAAGAATGCTGCTACAAACCTCTTACCATATCTACAATGGGTCCATGAAAAAATAAAATGGAAGCATTTGGTATCAACCAAACCTTACCTTGTATGTAATCTTTGAAATGTATTGATAACACAGTACTTTATGTCATCAATCAATTAGTGGGATATTGTCTCTCAATGAATTCATGTTGACAATATCATATACTGACTTTGAAATGACACATCATAGTGAGTGTACAATGGTAAATAGATGTAAAATTGGGTGAATCCTCAATATATTTCCATGGATACTTCGTACATTCACACGGTGAAAGAGTCTCTCGTATCCATTGACACAACTTAGCATACTCCCCCACAAAGGGAAAAAATTTCATGACAATCCACCTATGTAAAGTACCACTAAAACCACCAAGGCATGGTAACATACAAATATGATTAGAAAATAATCTATCATATAATAATATCATGAGTATATAAAATCACACAACTAATCAAGTGATAAAAATAAAACATGTAATTAAGCTATAGTGTTGTCACTCATTGAATCAAAAATCATGGGGCACACACACAGAAACAGAGATATGTGGTCATAATAAATCATGGTATAAAAATATAACACATAAATCCTAGTATGATAACATGTTTAATCTTTATCCTAAGAGGAATATAAATTTATTATACTAGTCATTGTTAATACTAGGTTCAAGGTTTGTTGAAGGTGTCATCACTGAAACCACAGTTTCACACCACCCAAGATATATTCAAACATATGGATATCCTAGAACCTATCCAATCAAACATGTATTGGGTCCCACAGAAAGGAAAATATGATACATGACTACTGTTATCCAACCAAACATTTACCAGGTCAATAATCATAAAATGGAAAATAACAGGTTTTGCGATGAAATAAATATGGTGAAAGGATGTGCTGGGAATGACCAACACAATGCACTGTGGGAGGTTGCAGCATGGGGAAATATTGGGGTTAGATTTCATAGTAATGAGGTGGGAATTTTATAGTAGTACCAGACCAATGGATGAACTACTATGTTATAATAGGGAGTAATTCAGTGTGGAGTCATGTTTTCAATCCTTTAAAACCCCCATACATTCCTGAATTAAGTGGGGATGATTGATTTAAGAAGGCTATATATAGGGGCATAGTAAACCGAAGTAACCCAATGCTAATACCCCTTAAAAATTGTTATATGGATTCTATTGATTTTATTCATAATAATATTCTATATATTAATCACTCCCAAAGACTAAATACATGTGAAGTTATATGTAACTAACATGGAAATTTTATTTTCAGTGTGATATGATCTACTATCACATATCATCTAATTATCCACCCCTCAATGACCTAGGATACAGTGCTACCATACCCAAGAGACCTTCATTACAAAATAGTCCATCCAACTTTGGAATGGCGTCAAATGCACAACAAATTTGGGATTTTTCCATATGTTCTATAATGTAGGAGTAATATCTGTATCATGGTCATATGCTCTACAATGAAATGACCCCATTTCTTGGTAGTCATGTTTCCAAAACCCTTGTTTTAGCCTCCAAGAACTTCTCTAATCCCTGAAGTCATTTTCAAAACATTTCTCAACAAAAAACAGTACTAAAATATGTATTATATTTATGTACAACAATTATGGGGATTTACTATTATAATCTCTTTATGAAAAACTATTACAATTATATTGGTTTTAGAAATAAATAATGAGGGGGTATTTATCTCAAACGGTTAGATAGAATCTCAGTATTAGGTATATTCCTATTATAGGGAAAATTTTTAGATAACTTGTGTCACATATCATAATGATTATGGATCCCCATTAAAAAATTAGTATTTTTTAATGGACACACATAACTATTTTCATGATTATGGTATAATATTAATTATGAGGGAATAATTTATGTATGTGAGAGATAATGTGACAACCAATGATTTTACTATATATGTTTTTTTATTAAATCATTATTAGTTTGATATATTATGATAAGCACTATAACACCATGTGATTTCAAAATAATAAAATTTTATTCAATTTTTGAAAATAAAAACAACTCTTTGTTCATCTCTCATTACAAGAAACACTCCGTTTATATTACATTACACACAGCACTAAGATATTTCTGTCTGATCTGACATTCAAAACACAAAACTTACCCTCGATGACCAATGTTATATATTACAATTATATTCATACTATTTTAATGATGGGTAAAAAAATTAACAAATTAATTATGAAATTTTGGTTAACATATATTATTTGTTGACTATTTAGTTACAAATGAATATAAAATCCCTTTTTAAAATAAAAGGAAATATATTTTTGGGTAAAATATTTTAATGAACCATATTAAATTTTGAAATAGTAAATGTAAAAAATTAGTATTATTATGTTAAATTAATTATATTTATATATTATATATTCAATATATTGTTTAATATTCATCCTAATTGTTTCCTATACATTAGATATAAAAGAAATCCAATTTTAATATTAAAACTACATTTTTTTGAATGTAGTCTTACCACTTTTAATATAGCAGTTATCTGAAAAATAAATTCTTCAACATTATAAAATTTATTATATTAAATTGAATTTATTTTTTAATAGAAATATAAAAATTTACATTGAGTTAAATATTATTATTTTTTAGAGAATATAGATTTTTTAGTCAATCATGAATTTTCATTATATAAAATATTTTGTTAAAAATAAATTTAGTAATTTAAAATTACTAATATATTTTGAATTTTTTTCAAAGTAAAAAATGTATTATTAATTCATATTTAATTCGCTCCTTTTTTATGTAAACATTATATTTATTTTTAGTATAAGTTTGTTTTTTGGTTTAAAAACTAGTTTACTTAGTCATTAAACATAGAATGTAATTTATAAAAATGACCAAAAATTTCTCCAACACACATTTGATGGTAATATAATGAAACTAACCCTTCTTATCATAATAAAATATAATTATTAAGGCCTGATGACATAAAATATTATGGGCAGAACTCACAGTATCATAAAATTACAAGAATGACGCTCACACCGCCTATCAAAGGCCACCGACATTAATTTCTTAATAACGCCTCAACAGGGTATCTTCCCATTCAAAAACAATCCATATAACATATAATCTTGATTAACCGAATCCTATAATCCCTATTTTAAATAGAAACCCTACCATTGAAGGCATTTGTTGTAATCGAAAATGCATTACTTGAAAAAGAGGCAACGTTCATCAATGAGTATTTTTTATTTATTTCTTTCCACAACCATTGAATTATTGTTGTAACAATATTATATAATAAAATAAAAATATTACATATAAATTTATTTAGTTATTTTAATGTTATGATCATAAAACACATATACTTCTATCAAATTTGTTATGAAATAATCAATCGTGTGTATGGAGGACTACCGCCTCATGAAATGATGACATTTGTTTTTCCATTACCACCTCACATAGTTAGGTATGAGGAAGGATATAATGTATTTATATGATACTTATCACATAAATATTCATATAGAATATGTATATCATATATAATCTGTTACGCTTAATACTATATGGGATATAATAACGTTTATCATGAGATCGACCAACTACCTCCTCGTGAAGCGATGTGATATGTTTTATAGTAATACATTAAATTGAAGGGAATAAAGATGAATATAATTTATAAATGTGATATACATGGAAATTTTTTTATATTCATGAAATATTTTTCATTCATAAAATATAATATATCATTGTTTTTACCATTTTACTCATTGAAAAAATGATAACATCATTCGTGGATGTGTAGACTACTGCCTCCATGAAGCAATGTGATCACATTATTCACCACCACATCCCAATAATTCAACATATAAGTATGTATAATAAATTAACATGGTATTTATTTTATATTTTATCATTTTATAAATATGAAATATTACATACCTTTTTCCATAATGATTACTGCAAAATGGAAATGTTACACTTGCGTACAAATGACCAACTGTCTCCATTACTGTAACATTAGTTCATTTTTCAAAACCATATTTCATGATTTGTATAAAAAAAATTGATATAAAAATATGGAAATTATTTCATGATAATTATTTGAGATATATTTAAATTAAGGCCTACTTTACCAAAGTCAAACTACCAATGTTATTGTTGCCACAAAAACAGAATATGGTCAAAAAATTACACATAAAATTTATTAAAAATATAATCATATATAACTTGTGAATAATTGAATTAAACGTAATAGTTAATGATAAATTGTTTTTCAAGAAATTAAACAGTTACCATAAGTTAATAATTTAGTAAGACAAAAGTTAATGTGAATGGTTTGACTTAAGGTAAGGGGTTTTCTCGTCTCACATTTATTTTTGATGATATATGCCATATTCATAACTTATTTTTATTATATTGTGTAAATAATTATAATTAATATTTTTTATTTATTATAATTATTAAAATAATATGGATTTAAAAATCAATTTTATGATTCAGATTTCATGAGGATTACAGATTTAAGGTTACCAATGTGATAATGGATTTATCTACAATTTTTCATCATTTAGATGTTTGTTAGGATATAAAATGATAATAATTTATGATGTTTATATACTACCAATTTGACATGTTATATCATGAATATAATTATATTCAAGATATTTTAATGTTCATTTATTGTTATAAATTCAGGCGGATTATGATTCAATGTTACAAAACTAGTAAGGGACTTTTGGTACAACCTTATCTTTTATCGAAATTGTGTATGATTAATTATCGGATTGTTCAATCCTATTTTTCTCATAAATTATCTTATACTATGTATATTCAAAGTATTTTTCACGTAATTGTACAATTTTCCTTTTAAAAAAATTATTTTGTTAATGTTAACTTGTTTTCTTCTTCTAATTAAGGTGCATGTCAATAAAATTTAAAGCGAAAAAGTAATGTTTATTTAACATGAATGAAATGTATATATTTACCCAACTTCATAAAAATAACTTCCTTAATGATTAAATTTCATTTTTAGAAGGTTATTTTTAAATAAAATGGTCTCATAATTTTTCTGTAAATCATTATTTTGAAAAAAATTTAAATAATGTTATTATACACATATTTTATGTTTCAAAACATGATTTTCAAAATAAAATGGGAATGTTTATAAAAAACATGTTTAATGAAATTTTAATGGTATTTTCATTCATCAATGTTATCCAACCATGTTTTTAATAATGTTCCAATATCATTATTGTTTCATTTTACAATCCAAATTCGGTATCTTGAGAGATTATGATTGTTTTAATGATATTTCCATAGAAAATATTTATTTTACATGGGTTAACTATATTTTAAATAAGTTTTTCTAGAACCCATTATATTTCTTGGGTTTTACCATGTTTCAAAGATATTTTTTAGAAACCATTTATATTGGATGGGTTAATAATGTTTAATAAATATTAACATGATACCAATTTCTTTTCCATGGGTTTATCTGGTTATAAATGAATAATGATTGTATTTTTTGAGTTTATGATGAATAATATATTTAAATTATTCATATTGTGGTTCATGGAAATTATATTTGATTATTTTTTACATATAGAATAAGGTGAGACTGTTATATCTTATATTATGGGTGATTCTAGGTACAACTCCAATGCATTGGTTAATGATTATTTTATTCAGTGAATTATATTCGAAGATGGATGTATAGTTATTCCAATTTTTATGGGTTCTACAAGTTTTCTATGATATTATGTTCTAAGATACGAATATGTATTTTAAATTATTTATTTGGATTTATGATGTTTAATTTTATCAATATTGATATTTCATGGTTCCTTATGATTGGTTATTATAACTAATTCCTTTCATTAAATCCTTATTCCAAATTTTCAGGTGTGATGATCTAGGTATTTATCGGGAAAAATATTCTTATGTAAGACTTAGGAACTTTGATTAATTAATCATTAACTATTTTGATAGTTATTATCACTGGTGACTTTCATTTTTTAATACTTACATTTTTCCCTAATGATCGTTTTATATCACACTTCTTTATTATACTCTCCCTAGGTTTTAAAGAATTTGGTTGAATGAGTTATTTCAATATGGGATTTCATATGAATGAAAATGATCACTTAATGTGAAATAAGAAAATACGGGTTACGTGTGAGAAATTATCATTTGAATATATGACTATTATTTATGTTGGACTTCTTCCTAAATCTATATAACTATATATCGTAAAGGTCCTCTAGAATATATGTGATCCCATTTTTTCTTTCTGTATATTATGAATTAGATGGAAAAGATTGAGTCGCAATTATCAGCATCAAAGTAGAGAATATAATTTGTGTGAATTCATATTCACATATCGTAGCACTGGTTCTAGGGTACTATTATTGGTATTGAAACAATGATTTAGATAATTTTGTTGATTATTATATTTTCCTGTGAGTTTATTTTAAGATTTATTGATACCATTATAGGTATATATGACTAATATTGATTATATGTTCAAATTCATAGATGCCTAATTTTAGAGTTTCATGTATTAAAAAGTTTTTAGTTATTAATGAAATTTTTTTTACATGCTTTATTGGGTTTTATATGTTTAACCCCTACGATAAAAATGAATTTATAATTATGGATGAATATTTTTTTTCATGTTTAATGAAAAAATGAAATCAGGATGTCCATGTGATAACCCATCACATCCAAAATGGATTTGAGGAATAGAACCACAGCCGAATGTCAAAAAGGGTGTAGTTCATACCAATGAGATAATTTATTTCTTTGTTATTATTATATTTTCAATATCTAATGATTATGTTTATTTTGAAAAAATATGAAACATTATTTGAAGAATAAATATTGAATTATCTTGAAAGAATATATGATAAAATAATTTTAATATTTCGGTAATGATCTTAGTCTTGAACTAATTGATTAAATTTAATGATAGTAATTTATGGAATGATTTATTTTGAACATTTTGAATTAGAGTCAAAATATAGAGATTATTTGTTGAAGGTTAATTCATTTAAGAATTATATTACCATGAAAAAACAATTTTGATTTCAATTAATGTTCTAAAACATGGGTAATATTTTATTATCCATTTTAGAGTTATGTTTTCTTAATTTTTTTGTGATTTAGGTATGAAAAGTATATCCTCAATACACATCATTATATAAAATGATGATATTGTAGTGTAGTTAAATTAAAGGATGAAATTATAGTTATCAATTCAGTATATTTACATATTCACTTAGTCTAGTTAGCATGTGAATTCCTCTACTCATGAAAAATGATCTTGAAACAGTAGTATTATCCACATATCATTCATTTAATTGAACTGATGGTTTTTTCAAACATCATTGATTTATGGGATTGAGGTACTAAACATTCCATTGATAATTCACCTCCTTTTGATCAATGAGCTCATTACTCTCTATAATTATTTATGTTTGTTCCCCCTTATAACCAAGGTTATCCTATTTAGAAAATATTTATTTTTATTTCAATACGAATTTTTTTTCTTATCTTCCTCTATTATTAAAAATAATTTTTTATTAACCCTTTATGCGACATGGGTTTACAAATAAATTATTTTCAGTTGTATAACCTTTCATTAATGAAATTTTTTAATAATATGAGCACAAAATTTATTGGGGGGGATGGGGGAGGATGTAACACCATATAGATTTAATAGAAAAAATTTATATTTGATATCATAGAGGACATGAAACATTATTTTCATATTTCATTATATGAAACCCTTTATTTCGAATACGTTATATAAAATGCAAAAAAAATTTATGTTCGATAGCGTATTTAACATACAACACCATAATTAAACAACCCATGACATGTATTAGAATTTTAACCTATATATTTGAATGTATATATGACAAATATTATGTTGAATATGAGAATATGGTTTACATATATTCATTGGTGACCAATTAAATAGAAATTAAAATAAAACAATTTTGAAAATAATAGGTAATATTTTTCTAAAAACATAATTTAATGGTCATAGGTGCTTATTTTAAAAATATACAAAACGAAATAATATTTTTGGGAAATATTAATGAAAACTATTTTTAGCATATGCAATCTGATGGGTACTATTGATATTATCTGTTTTCTAGACATGAGATTACAAAATTTCAATTTTGTTCATTAAACTATTTTTTCAAAAAGTAGTCTTATTATTTTTTTATGGAACAATTATCATAAAAATAAACTTTTAAATTATAATAACATTTAATTTGTTAAATTAGAATATTTTATGTATTCATAATCTAAACAAAATTAGAAATTTTTTTGATTTTTCGAAAACTATTTCAATTTCGATGAATAGTGACAAATATTATTTTTTGTAAAAAGGAAATTTATTTTAAAAAAATTGTGTATTTTGTATTGAACAGTTTCTATTGAATATAGTAGAATACGTATTATTTTTGTATATTTTACTCACTTAATATATTTTAATCAATATTATAATTATTTTTAGTATAACATAGTTTCTAAGTCTAAAAAAGAGTTTACATAGTTTAATACATGATAATAGAAGGCGTACAAATAACATAAAACTTTTTAAAAACACATTTTATGATTATATTCAGACATCATACATTATATATTCAAGAATAGAATATTATCAGTGCCTATTAAAATGAATGAATCATAGGTGAAAATAGGCATAGACTTTCTTCCCTTACTCAAAAATCATCAGAATTTAGTATCATACAAATCCAAAGAAAATAAATTTTAAAATTACCTCCTCCCATACATGAATACTAAATTTTGGAATATGGAATTACTTTGGGAAAACTACAAGGAGTTACTGGAATATGAGGAATCGTTAATCAATAATAATTACTTTATTATTTATTTCTCCCCCCATTTAATTATCCTCATAAAATTATTATATAATAAAAGAAGTATAATAAATATAAAAATATGTTTTTATATTAATTTAAAGAACTAAAACCATGCCCGCACTTGCATTAAATGGATTATAAAGTCATTATTTGTGTTTACAATAGAATACCACCTAGGGACATAATTTTATTAATTATTCCATTACCACCTCTCATAGATGATTATGTTGATAAATATAAACAGTTTATATTTTATATATAAATTAATAATACCCATAGATTCATTATATCATATATTAAATTTAAAATTCCATGTTGTAGTGGATATGATAACTCACTCATGTGTACGAAAGACTTCCACCTCACAAGGTTATGTGAATTTGTTTTCAAATAACATGTTTCAGGGAAGGTAATAAATGTAAATATCATAAGTATATGTGATATACATGAAATATGAATGATATCAAGAAAATATTTTCCAATATTGAAATATAATATATCAATTTATTACAATTTCACTCAATGAAAAAATGATAATGTCATTCGCCGATGTGTGGACAACTGCATCCCTAATGTGATGTGATACATTTCTTCACCACCAGATCATGCTAATTATATATATAATTATATATAATTATATATAATTAAATAATATGGTATTTATGATAATATAATCATTTATATAATATAAAATACTACTTACCTTCTTTCCATAAGGATCATTGAGAAATAGAAATGTCTCACATAGCTATGTACGACCTACTGTCTCTGTGAACACAAAATTAGTTAATTTTTCAGAACCATCATTCATGATGGGTTTAAAAAGTATAATTTATGTATAAATATTATAAGCCTGTCATTATTATTATTCTATTGATGTTTAAATAATGAAATCATTAACTATAGTCAACATACTAATGTGTTTTTTGAGACAGACATAAAATATAGTCAAAACATCCGACATAAAATTAAATTATTATTTAATTTTATATAACATGTTAATAAATGAAATAAAATTAATAATAAAAATGAAAAATATTATATTGTTATTATATAATTATCCTATGTTTATTACTTTGAAACATAAAGACATATGTGACAAGTCATACTCAAAGTAAGGGGTTTTCTTATTTCATGTAAATGTAATATTTTCCCCATCTTATCTATATAAAATATTTAATAATGTTTTAAAGAAAATATTACTCAATTTCCATCTTCAATTGTAAATATTGTTTCATTCAAAACCATGTTATATTAAATAATATTAAAAAAATTCTTTGAAAATTGATTTTTAAAGACCTTTTTACTATGTTTTTATATAAAAATAAATTATTTAAAATTATTATTCCTATCATTTTCCAATAAAGGAACAATTATTACAGTTTTATAGAAAAAAATTAATTTACCTTTGACAAATATGACATCTATGGATTTATCCACCGTTATGACCATTATTTCTTTCAAATGGTATGTTCATTTTCACAAGGATATATTTAATTAAATTATATTTTTGAGTATTATATAAATTAATTTTCTAAAATTGGTCTTCAATGAAAAAAAATTTCCAAATGACTTATGTTTTCAAATGTTATTTCAAAAAATAAATGACCATTTTTTCTCAAAAATAATATTTAATGATATTTTATGGGTATTTAATTCATCAATGTCAACACATCTTGTTGTTAAATATGTTAAAATTGGGATATTGTTTATTATACCAATCCCATTAATTCTCAAGATAGATTAATATTATCCCAAATATATTTTTATATAACCCAATTATTTTACACAATTTAACCATGATAAAATAGATTGTTATGAAACCCATTTATTTTCCACGATTTAATAATGTTTTAAATAGACAGTTACGGAACCCATTTCTTTTCCATGGGTTAATCATGTTTCAATGAGATTAACATAAAAAACATTTGTTCCATGGAATGACAATGTAATAAAAAAATACTGATTATTAATACGAGTATTATGATGAAATATCAATGTACATTATTCTTGTTACGGTTCATGGACATTATATATGATGCATGTGCCCAAATATCACTCATTGAGTTCCTTATATCTTATACGATCAATTCACCCTGATTGTTCCCCAATGAATTTATCAATGATTATGTTCTCCAGATAATTATATTGAATATGTACCATTTTGTTTTTCCAATTTTCAATGGTTATGTTTGGGTTCTGTGAGATGATATTACAGGATACTAATGTGTTTTATCTATACTATCTATGGGTTTATGATGTTATATTTCTTCCATATTGATATGACATGAATCTGGATTGCTGATTATTATTTCTAGTTCCATCGTTAACTCCTTCTGCAATTTCTTTTCATGTTTTATGATCTGGGTATTAATGGGTATGGATAATATTATGTTATATGTAAGAAATTTTATTTTTTTCATCATACACTTATACTCTGTTTATACTCGACAATGAAATTCATTTCTTTATGACAACATTTTTTCCATATTGGGCATTTGATATACACCTTATTATGTTTACTTTTCCTTAGGTTATAATGAATTATGATGAATGAATTATTTTTAAAATTTATTTCATATATATAATGATGATGAATTAATGTAGAAAAGGTAATTTTTTGTTAAGTGGGAGAAATTATAAGTTTACGACATGGCTAGTGTGTTTGTAGAAGTTTTTACTAATTCTATAAAACTCTAAACCGAAAAGGCCCAAGATAAAGTAAGTGATCCGAGGTTTCCTTTTTGTGTTCAAAGGTTTTGTTAGAAAATAGTGATTCACATTTATCTATATCAAAAATGTAAATGAAAATTTAACATTTTTAGAACCAGATCAAGTAGATTTGGTTCATGGTTGTTAAAAACACCATTAAACTAAAACAATAACCATGATATATTTCATTATGTAAAAAATTATATAAAACATAAATAACTATTATGAAATAGAAAACAAGGACTTTTGAATTAATCATTTAATAATCACGAGTTTAATAGAAATGTTTTAATTTTACAACATTACCGTGTTCTTTTAGGGTTAGGATGACATCACTTATAAATAAATCTACATTAGATTACAAAAAAAGATACTATAAAAATGATATTTTATACTAACTATAACACCCCAAACATAACCATCACATAATTACATGACATAAATAAAATATTTCGTTACAGTCATTCACATTAAAATTTTGGAATATAACATTATAGAATTAGGAAAATAATTCCATGAGTTTATAAAGTAATTTAATCATTTTTTACTAAATAAGAAACTAATTAATTAGAAATAATTCTTCAAAATTTCCAATAAATTTTCCACACATGAAATTAATTTACATAAATCATTTAAAAAATACTTCCTCATAACATTGGGTAATGGACTGAAAATAATTGGTAAGATAAAATGCTTCATATGTGTATAAATAAGTGACAATAATCAAAGGTCATAAGTGAGCATAAGATTATAACAAATAATATGGAAATAGTTGATAACTAAAAGGAGATCCTTAATTGAACGAAATAAATAGAAAATATATACAAAATAATAATTTAAATAAAAATAGTTTAGGGTAATTATAGTTGGTTCTATAGCGATGAAATTCATAATCCTAGATAGATAATTCCAGAAACTAATCTAATACATCATGATATTATACATAATTCTCTTACCGTCAAGGCCATGGGTCTAGGAAATATTTTTCTCTGGGAAGCCATACACAAATATTTACAACTAGTATGTCTTATGTGACATATCTATGCATCAAGAGAAAAACAATAACTAGGACCCACCTATCACTAATTAGGTATAATGTTTCCATCATATGAGATATGAAAAAAATTACAATTTTATTTCAATAATTTAATTTTTTAAAATAAAGAATTCACAAGATATCAAATACATAATCCATATTTATTTTCTATGAATAATCATTTTCATGGAGGTAAAAAATCAAAATAATGTAAAAAAGTTCCATATTTGATAAATTGAATGACATGATAATAATCTATAAAAATAATGAGGGGTGATGGTGTCAAAAAAATAATATCCCTAGTGTAACAAGTGAAACATAAAATTATATTCACATAGATAGAAGACACCAATGAAATATTAATTCTTCAAAAGGTACTGGATAAGAAGAGATAAAAAATGGGATTGTTTGATATTTTTATTCGAGCCTCAAAAAATGATAAATATTATAGTTTAAAATATATGGTATATCATTAATCACAATTTCAATTTCTATGAATAATTTTATGTATGAATAAAAAAGTGCAATTAAAAACATAATCGTGTTTTAGAGAGCATTTTTATCATTATTATAAATATGAAGTTCGATGCCTCATTGAAATTATATATTCAATAAGTTGAAGTGAAATTATAAAAGAAATAAATTTTAATAAGAATATAAAATAATGGATAATTCAATGAGATATAATAGAATCCTAGGAAATGTGGTTTTGAAGATAAAATAAATGACCAAGAAATAAATTTTTTTTATATTTGAAATATACTTGTATTGATAGCCCATCTTAAAAATAGAAGTGAAAATTTCATTTCTATTAAATCTTAATTTCTCTTGATATTATGTTAATGCACCATATAATGAAATATTAGGTTTTTAGATAACACGAATGGAAAATAGTATTTCATGATGCATCATTATTACTAAAGGAAATAAGATTTGTGGTATCAATATTCCTTATAAACAAAAAAATCCATGAAGAATGATATATTTCTGTTGAGGTTTATGTTGTAAAAATGAAAAATTAAATTAATAGAACATAATATAATAAAATGGTATAATTCACAAAATTTATATGAAATAGGTTTTATAGAGTGATCATTACTCAATGAATGAAAATTGAGTGATCAAGAACACCCATAAAGTGGGAAATACATAAATCCAAATCAATTTATATAAATGATCATGATTTGGATTATTATATCCCATGAATTAATAATAAATATATTATAAAAAATTCCAAGGATATTAAATATATTGGAAACCATACAATGGAAACATGGTTATGAATATATAACACGTATAAAATAATGAGAATTGATACTATGAAAATCCTCAACCTGTTTCTTATCTTGTTCAAATGAACTCTACCATCCTCTAAAAAATATAAATATTATATTATTATATTTAAAATCATTATTAATATAAATTATTTATTTTAGAGTCATTTGTGATTATTTAGTATGATTATGTTTGTGGGATAACATCGACGGGGTGGGGGCCTAATGTCGTATTCATATTCGTGATGGTGGTGGCCACTTTGCCGATTCCTCTCCCATAGATGGGGGAGGGACTCCCGACATCCATTGAAGGAGTGTCTTCTTCTTTAATCCCCATATTGAATCCTATATTCCTACCAACATTCCATCATTACTCTCATTTCTTGAATTTAAGGAATTTTTGGGATGGTTGGCCTAATCTTTCGATCTTGATTTCAATGTCCTCAGAATCCTCAGATCTCTAGAAGCTTTCTTTGGTTTCTTAGTTTAAGCAGCATCACCCATCAGTTGATTCATTTGACATGTATTTATTTGACTTTTGGAATATTTAGGATATGGAGAAAATGTTCCTTTAATATAATCAACATATTATGATACATTTTGGCTCTGAGGAAGATCTAATCAATGTCTGGACATGTGCACCTCCAAACATCAATGGATTTTAATTTTTTCTATTTTTATGGTCCTTCTATTTTCATATGAAGAATGATCCCCTACAATGGAGATTTGGTTGAGATTTAACAATCTCCACATACTGTTTCAATATCCTATTGTTATTATTATGTTTGGGAACCTTATTTGGAGGTATCTGTGGTCGAACAATCACACAAAGGCCCTTTGTAATCCTTTCAATCCATGTGTTTTTGTTGAAATGGATATGTAAATAGTACCATTCTAATATGTTTATATTAAAGTTGGTGATGAGTACTATTGTAAACAATTAGTGGTATATGAATCTTGGACTAACATTGGTGATGTCTTCAACGGCTTGGGTCACTCGAGGGATTTTTGTCGATGGGGGTCTCAATTTTTGACTAAGACACGCTATGGTATTGGCATGTAAAGAGAGTTCCATCATGATTATATCTTTTTGAAACTGAGAAAAACTAGTCGAGAAGATAGTTTTCAGGATGTTTTTTCTCCAGGGGGTGTACTACATAGGTCGACACTACAAGGGAATGACAATTATGTGGAGGTGGAATGTTTGGGTAGTGTCTCAACTGTTAAAGAGTGTAGTATAGATGTGGTAAAGGGAAACAGGTAGTGGTGGTTCAGGAAAATCCAAAGGTTCTTATGATATTGAAAAGTTTGATAAATGATTTGTCTGTCAACCCTATTAGTATTTCTCCTAGCAATGTATATGTCAGAGGGTGCACATGATTCTTTTAGAAGTAGATTCACTATTGTGATCTACAAACAAATGTGAGTGTTGCTTCTGTGATTGAGGTAGAAAGTGGGGAAAAGGATTCTTTTGGTGCTTCTTTTGCAGTGGTGGTTAGTGAGAATAGTGGGGTTCTACAAACATGTAAGAAGGGGTCTTTATGGGTGTGGATGACCATATTTGTAAGTCAGGGGGTCCTCCCCCAAGGAAATAGTCTCAAATACAGCAAAAATATATATTTAAAGGCCATGAAATTGTAGGATTGGTTTTTTTCTAGGTAGAATCATACTATATTGATGGGGTCCTTATGGAATAGGACAATGATCTTGATTATATCCTTTTTGAAGGCGATGATTCAATCTTTGGGGTAAAAGTTATACCAGTATGTGGAAGGCTGTGAAGGATTAATCCTTTTTTCCACACACTCTGGAGGCTCAATCATCAAAATAGAAAAAGGAAAAGCCGATGGACTGTGAAATCATTAGTCAATGGAAATAAGGTGGTATGTGTGACCAAAAATTGGATCTGATTATGAGTTTGGAAGGTGAAATGATTGATCAGGTCCTATTACTCAATTCCTTTGAAGAGGAAGAAACCAAAATTATTTGGAGTTCAATGAAAAAGGCTCTTAATGGGGAGATATATGCCCAGATTGAAATGTAGGACCTGATTCTGGTTGGGGGGCCTTACCAAGTGGATGATCAGCATCAAAGAGTATATTCATTCATGGGATATTCTAAAATTTGAATTTTAAGAGCTATTAATGGATGAGCCAATCACTCAGGTAACTCCTATCTCCTCGTACTTGTTTAGGGGAAATAATTCTGGTAGGCTTAATTTTTCTTATTTACTACAATATTTCTTATTGTGGTTGATTCTTGGTTTCTGAATTTTTCCATAAAATTATGTGAAATAAAAAATTAATTTTCAATCAGTTAATATGATTATTTTGGTTAGTTGAAGCTTATTTTTACTATTCGGTGTCACTAACATTAATTATTTCCCACATGGTTTAATATGTTGATTTTACGACCAATTACTAGATTCCATGATCATAGTTTGTAAACCATTAAATTTACTAAAATATATAACATATATTTTTGTTCATAAATATTATATCTTTCTTAATGTTTTTCAGTTACATTGCATTAAAATTGAGTTGGTGTTGGCTTTTTAGTATTTTTAGAGATTGAAGAGGATGATTTAATAACATGTTAAATATATAATATAATTCTTACATAACCAAAAATAAATCATAATTTTATTTTTTATTTATAATAATACAATTATTTAAATTATGATTGTCATTCATGTTTTAGTTTTATAGCATTGTTCAAGGTTATACCATCCAAAAGATGAAATACCAATATTATTGGACAATTATATTTATAATAACATTATTATATAATCATGATGATAATTTATATATATTTTAAGATGTTTAATCATATTTTATGTTATCTCAAAAAGTAAGACAGAAACTAAATGAAAAACAAGACCCATTACTTACTGGAGGTGGTAGTAAACACAATGCATGATTATTATTTTTAATATCATAAATAATGTGATGGAATGGATGTGAATATTAATTTGGAATATAATAATAATAATTGTATTATATATTGAACATATAATATTTAATTTCATCCTTATAACAATTTTATATATGCAACTATGAAATATAGAGGAAAGAATTTCCTGAATTTGGTAGTCCGTCAAAAAAGAAAAATCAATGTTTTTATATGATTCATGGTGTATGGAAGGGAATAAATATGTTTTTAGGTTTTTATATAATAGGACTCCATTAAAATATTTACACTAAGTTCAATAAATTACTATGGTTTGGATAATTAAGAAAGATAAATATTATGAAAAAAATAAAATGATTATCTAATACTTGATTTGGGACCCTCATGTTTTTTATGAATGTATCATTGTAAATAAATGAATAATGATATCATAGAGTTGCAGTGGGATTAAACTAAATAAAGAGACATATATGAGACGTAAAATGGTAGAGATTAAATGAAATTTCAATTGGGATATGTAACATTAATATGGATGAACTCATCCTCTCTTATAGTTTAAAATAATGGAATTGGTGATAACTCCAATTATGTTTTAATAGTGAAATTACACTATTCAAAATCAAATGGCTCTATAGGTGAGAATAAATGGATTTTGGGATAAGTTATTGTTTTAATATTTACTACCAATAATTTTTTCAAAATTTATAAATATTTTAATGAAATTTATCATTAGGTTTTTACATTTTACAATTTCCATTTATTCCTAACTAGATTTTAAATATGTAAATTAATTTTTTATAAAAAAATTTCCCTTATTTCATAATGTATTACAAATAATTCAATATACTAAATTCATTTTATCAATTAACAGGTATTTGTGAAATGGTAATTAATATTAATATTAGCGCATGTAACACATATAAACTAGTGCTTAGAAAAATACTATTTTTAAACATTAAAATTATCATTATGATTAAATTACTAATACTATTAATGTCAATGAAATAAATTATTTTGTTATAAATTTTTTTTTGGATCTATGTTAACTCAATAATATAATTTTCCCAAAATAATATTTAACTAAAAAAGACCAAAACGTGTTTCAATTATTATAAAATATTATTTATGCTCATAAAATTATAAACATAGGTTTTAGTGATTCATAATTGTATATATGAAAATTATGTTATTTTAATTATTAAATACATATTTCATCATGTAAAATGTTTTATAATTATTTATGTCATAATTACTTCCTCATAAATTCATAAAAATATTGTATTGTTAGAAAACTATATTTTTCAAAATTGAACTAAAATCAATTACATAAATAAGTCAAAATATTAATATTAATACAATATTAGAATGAAAAATATAAAATTAGATTTTATTTATTAGAAATAAAACTACAAGAGATGATAATTTAACATTAAAATATATATAAATGATAAAGCATTTTGTAGGAAAATCATTTTGAAATTTTTAACATTTATTTAACTTATTTCATATTAATTACTTATCAAATTGATTTTAATATATTATTTATAACACTACATATTTTATTTGTAACATATTATGTTTAATAAAAAATATACTAAAATTAATATTGTTTGAATGGTTAAATTCAAAACCATATGCGAGTATTATAAGTTATTTAACTAAGCTTGTTTAATTTTCATGGGTTCTCTAGTGAAAATAATGATATTTATTTTTATTTATATATATTTAGAAAATTGGGAATCTCTATTTTTTACTTAAAATACTATGAAAAAAAATTAGTAGTTATTTCATGTTCACAATTTGTTTATGTTCAGTGTTACCTATGAAAAACTACTAAAAACAGAAATTTTCAATAGAAAAAATACAATTTAAAATCATTGACAGTAATATTATCCCTCATAAATTAGTTATTTCTTCTTAATTTCAATTTTCAATCACTAAAAAATTAAAATTATGCTATTTAAATTATGGTCATAACTTAAAATATATTTCCAAATGAGGCGAGTACTATAATATAATTTGTATGAGTCTGAAATACATCCGTTCTTTTCATCATTTTAACCAATATGTTCATCTTCCTATGGAAAATATTTCTATATTATGTATTTTTTACACAAAAACAAACCTTTACTTTCATTAATAAATTACCCTTTATATTTTTTAAAACATTTATGACATTCATTAATTTTAATTCCCTTTCTATCATCACTATTGTCAAAAGATCATCCATGAGATTCCATCCTTATCTTATTTGGATTTTTTGGTAATTAAACAATGTTAATATTAATAATAAATATTTTCAATAGATTGTTTGGAATAATAACATGTTTTTTATTTAACTTCTTATCTTGATAGGTTTCTTATTGGGATAATCTCCACATTATTCATGGTAACCATATATAGTATAGTTATTTTGGGAATCATTCATTATTAAAACAAAAATGATTTAGCATGAGTGATGGATAACAAAACTGAATTTTGGTAAGATGGAAAATTTATCTTTAGAATTAATTAGTATTCAAAATTAGTAAATTACATCTCATTTGATTTAGAGTCTATCTTAATTAAATCATGTATTAATTAAGTTGGGTTTCATAATAATCCATAACATCATTCACTTATATAATAAATCACTCATAATGTGTTTTTGTTTTAATGTGATTAATCAAAACATATCCCCTATAAGTGTTTTTTAGGTGTGTTTTATTAGTCCCACGAATTGTGCATCAGAGTAATAAATTATTATATAAATTATCATAATTTTTTAAGCTTATTTCCCCAAGGTTTATATGTACCAAAATTATACACCCTTGAACATATATATAAATAGTATCATAGACCATTCTCGTTGTCTCGTATATAAATCTTCTTGATGGTGTTTATTAAGGAATATAGTTTTTAAATCCATCTTCTATATATAATAATCATGGTAAGATATAATATAATGTATAATAATAATGGATTTAAACATGGATTTATTTAAAAATGAGTCATCATAGTAAATTTCTTGATAATATTTAAACCCTTTATCCACTAGCCTTGATTTATATGTAATTATGTTAATTTCTATGTTCATTTTCCTCTTAAATACCCATTTTCATCCTACTGGCATTACATAAACTCGCACATCGAATAGAATCCAAACATGGTTATTAAACATTGAATCCATTTAAGAACTCATTGATTCATTCCATCTTGCATCTCTTGAGATTTACACTTTCGCCTTATAGGATATAGTTTCATCATTGTAATCCAATAACGAGTCACCATCCTTGGTTACTAGGAAATAATATCTCTTTTGTTCTCTTACCTCTCTTATTCTCATATGTAGTACTTTTGTTTTGGGAACTAATTCTTACATGGGAATCAATGGAATCTATTTATGTTCCACCTCTTCTACATAATGATCATCACCTTCATCGAATACAATCATTCTCCCACTATCCTATTTTAGGATTTGATCCATATCAAGAATGATGGCTTGTCCTATGATAGTAACATTTTAATATGAGGGGTAGTATAGGTAGTATACCCCTATTTCATTGGGATACCATATATGTATACACTTCTTTCCTTGAGGTTCTAGTTTGTTACACAAGAAGGCCTTATAAAATTCTCACAACCTCATACACGTGTATATAAAAAATGGGTTTGTTATGACTCCATAGTTGAAATGGATTCCATTTTTTACATTTGTCAGAACTCGATTTAATGTGTATTCCACAATTTTTTTTGAATATCCCTAAAAGGATAATGTATGTTATTAATGAGTCATCAACGATGTTACCATTTCTAACAAGGTACAATTATTCCTTTTACTAACATAATTCCATTTTCCTATTCAATGTTGAGTCAGTTGAGATAGATTCCCAAACTCCGATAAAAATTAAATGAACTCAAATTTAATATATTCCACATATCAATCCAATTAATGATTATTTATCTTCTTACCATATTAATTCTCTATATTTTTCTTGAATCCCTTGAACTCTTCCAAGGAAAAAAATTTATACCTCATCATGTAAATATAAAAACATCTACTCAAGTAATCAATAAAAGTTATGAATTAAGAATATCCACCAATAACCTTTACTAGAAATGGTACAAAAACATTAGTGTGTACCAATCCTAGAATATATGTTGAAATATCATCCTTTTCACCAAATGTTGGTTTAGACTTTTTTACATGAAACAAACATGGCATCTTTCCAGGGGTTTTTAGTCAGAATGTTTAAATAGCCATATTGATACAGCTTTTTCAAATGATTATCATTTACATGACCTTGATTCTTACCCCACTGTAGAGTGTTTTATGATCCATGTGAACATGATTTTTTATCAACTGAAAACACTTGGTTTCACTAATACAACTAAAGCTTTTATCAGCGCTAAAGAGGCCTTTAACAGCGCTAAAAAATCTTTGTTAATACTAATGAAGATAACGGGGGGGGGTCCCCTTTATCAGTGCTCCAAAAACCGCTCATAAATCCCCTTTTTATCAGCGCTAAGAAAAGCGCTGATATAAGGTTCATTTATCTGTGCTTTTTTTAGACCTGATAAATGACCCATTTTATCAGCGTTTTTCCGCCCTGATAAAAGTTAATAAATTTAAAAAAATTTAAAAATTAGAAAAAAAATTACAAAAAATATGTAAATCGGAGGGGGATTTTAACAGCACTTTCCCCCCAATTATCAGTGCCCCTACCCCACCCACTCCACTGTAAGCCCTAGCCATGACGCCCCATGTTTTATCAGTGATTTGTAGAACCCTTTAACAGTGCTATATCTTCCCCCCCCCAAATTCACCCATATGTGCGCCCCTGCCAACCTCTACTAGGTTTTGTACTCAAGTCCTCCCCCCTTGCACGCTAATCCTTTACTAGTCCTCTAATTTTATTTTTTCTCCAACTAGTGATATATATATATAGTTATATTTATTCATGTATTAGTATAAATTTATATAGTTGTGTTAATATATATAAATACATATATAGTTATATTTATATATTTATATATTTATTTGTATATTAATATATATATATATAGTTAGTTATATTTATATATGTATATATTTATAATTTATTCATATATTAATATTAATTTATATCTTTTTATTTATATATATTTAGTAAAAAAAATTATCCATATATTTATTTGTATATTAATATATATTTATATGATTAGTTTTCAATACAATTATAAAATATGTTTTGTTTTGTGTGTGTGTAAATAAATACATATATACAACACACACACACACACATAGGTGTTTGTGTTTTTCTATAAGTATAATTATATGTATTTATATAAATATATATATATATAAATATATATGCATATACATATGTTAGAATATATATATATATATATATATAATATATCAGTTTGTTAATATATAGACACACACAAATAGACACACACACATTATATAGGTTCATATATAGTTAGATTAATATATAGGTATATAAATATTGATATATTAGTATTTTAAATAAAATGGAAATTAGTTATTATTTAGATAAAGCCAATATATTTTATATGTAAATATGTTTAATTATTAATTTAAAAAATTAATTTTTATGTGTGAATATATATAAATATGTACATATTGTTATATATTTGATTATAAATAGAAGTGCATTATAAAAAAAAGATAAAATTTCAAATACATAATATTAATATGAATGTAATACCTTAGAATAAATTCAGTCCCCATCAATAAAATCCATCAATACCCCCTTAAACGAGGCTGGAAATCCACAACATGATAAAAAAATCAGGGTATCCAAATTAAAAATCAGTTTTGGAGGCCTTCTGATGCTTTTTTGGCCTCGAAAAAAATGTGGCAAAGGCTTAGTCATAATAATTGGTGCGTATATCTCATCGCAGGCATCGATTTGATATGTTGTAGAGCTCAAACGGACACTCAGATCAAAAGTTACGGTCGTTTGATGGTCGAGTTGCGTTTTCAACATATTTTGGTTATTTTTTATATTTTATATTTTTTTATCTTAAAATTGTTATTAAATGACTATTACTCCATAATAATTAGCAATTTATTAATTAAAAATATTTTTTAAATTTATTTATAATCCATTTTCACGAAATAACTTATATATTAAGTGTAACTCTATATTTACACTTATCTAAAATATATTTTAAATTATATTTAAAATATATATCCTATATTTATATAAATATAACTATATCTATATATTTAAATATTAATATATATATTTTTAATGATTTTTTTTGGAAGAAAACCCTTTATCAACTCTTTTAAAAAAAGCACTGATAAAGACCCCCCTTTATCGACACTAGTAAAAAAGCGCAAATAAAGGGGTACCCTTTAATAGCGCTAAAAAAAGTGATGTTAAAGGGGGTACCTTTATCAGTGCTTTCTTTAGAGCTGATAAAAGTACCCCCCCCCCTTTATCAGCACTTTTTCATTAGCACTGAAAAAGTTCGGCGCTGGACTTGCCCAGTTTTGTGGTAGTGTTTTCTCTATTTTATACATAATGAAAATTATTTGAAAGCACCGCTACAAAACATTTGATATCCTTATAAAAGAAACATCTTTTATTTCCATATGTGAAAAGTAACCCATCTGTATCATGGCATGATAAAAAAAATTTATTTTAGTAACTGCTAGTACATAATTAAAAAATTTCTAAAATCAAAATCATTCAGATTATAAATGAGAGTTTGTAGTCACTAATGGTGAGAACAATCATCCCCACACAATTAGCATCTCTCTGATCAACCTCTCATCTAGAAATCATTCTTAATCTTCTGGGTTCCTACATTGACATCCATATGTGAGCCACAATAGCTATATCTATTATCCAATGTGTATATAATTAAATATTACATTGATAATGAAAACGCCTTTAAATTACCCATTCTTTTGGGTGAAGTTCTTCTTCTAGTGGCCTAACCTTCCACATGAAAAACATACTACCTCTTTTTACTTACTCTACATCTGGATATTTTTCTCCAGGGATAGAAAGTGCTCGAGGGTCATTATATTTTTTATAAGTCTTAGTCCCATTTTCATTATTAATAATTTTATTATACATCATATGGACTATGATTTTATCATGATCCATGTACTTATCCACTTGGTGAACTAAATTAAGATGTTCTAAAATAATATTTTCATTAGTGATCATTTTGTAATTAACAGTAAATATAGAAAAAGTATAGGGATGTGATGAAATTTTGAAATCTATATGAAATACAGCCAAGAATTAATTCCATTTGATGTGTTAGAATTTAGTGTTTTAAATAAGCATGAATACATAAGACCTAGGTGGTAGAGAATATCCATGATTAGTTGTGAACAAGGAATCAAAAATCATGTAACTTTCTTATATTGACATCTCTTTACGGAGATCGTGAATGTGATACATCATGATATAAAAATTCATTCCCTCATATTTCATCAAAATATCATTGAACTTGGATGATATCCTAAATCATTGAAAATCTATAGCATCATTCAAATGTTTCTCATATAGAGGTTGCTCTTCATCAAATGCGTCATTACTAGGAAAAACATGAAATTGTTCTTGTAAAAAATATAATTTTCTTTCATGGTGATGGGTGAAACATATGTACATTTTCCATTATTGGAAATTTGTTCTTCTGAGAATGTTCTCCTTCTCAATTATGGATGACAAAAATATAATTCATGTAATCTTAATTCTTATTTCAACAAAATATGTGAAACATAATTTGAGATATTTATTTGATACAATTTAGAAAAATAAAAAATATTATATTTATTAATATCCCACTATTTTATCAAATCCCATTATCCTTTAGTATGGGATTCATAATATCTGGTTTCAGGTATATTCAAGTGACAGTGGTCAATATTACCGTTCTCATTACCACAACATGGGTTGTTCAAGAAACAAGGAAGTTTTTAGGTAGGTATTACAAATGACAACTGCATTAACTCACAGTTCCTTGATATTCCATGTAGACTCCCCTATCATAAAATCCATAATTTATTTTCTTCAACCTTTTTCTCTCTATAACACCAATTCCAACATTTTTAGTCAACCCTTTATGTGATCTATGTTTAGTCAACCTTAAGAATTTGGGTCAAAATACCCAATTAATTAATATCTCCATAACATGGGTTGTTCAAGAACATTGAACTATGGGTATATTTTAACCAAAGTAATGGAAGCCAATATCGACTTAATATATTTAATAGAGGGATTTTTTCTTTTTATTCCCAGATTTACAATTATAAAATTTATCACATGCATGTTAATATAAATCTAATTTACATAAGTGATTAACCGTGTCATAGTTAATATTTATACAGAGGCCAACTTATTTTAGTTCCATCTTGCATGAACATTAATTTTATTCATTTATGTTATCTTAAAAAAATCCAGAATCAAACAATCACACAACTAAAAAAAATAAATGGTTTGATGATGGGATTATACTAATGGTTAGTTTTTATATCAGTTGATAAACTAAGCATTGTCTAGGGAAAAAAACCTTGAACCAATTAAGGTTTTTGTTTATATATTTCAACATATCCACCTATTTATATCCTTTTATGGGTTTTAACGTAGATCCAAACATGAACCTCCCCCACTTTCCTAAGAGTTTCGTCCATTACATATGTATTTGACTCACATGAAGGTGAGGGGAAAATGATTTTACATAAAAAGAAACTGAGGACATGAATTACATATATAATATGAAGAGAGTAGTCATGAAGGCCAACAATTTAATTTAATAATTAATTAAATGAAACCATTAACATAGAATGGTCTGGCATAGATCATGATCATCCACATGAATGCAATTAATTATGCATTTAATAAAACAATCATTCAATCTTAATCATTCTTATTTAAGAAAAATCATGATCGAATAAATTAAATATTATATTTAGTTAATTAATTTTTTTATCTTAATTATCATCAAAATTTTCTGGGCATTGTCATGCATTATCATTTTTATTGAATTAAATAAATTTATTTATATTCAATTATGTACAAAATTGTACCTTGGAGGAAGCATGGTGAGTACCTATCTGATTCTTCCAAACATGTATTAAACTCATATAAAATTATAGTCTTGTGAAATATAGAACACACAACTTATCACCTACTTTCAAAACATGTACTTCATGGATGATTACATGAATTACATGATTTTTTGGTCACATGTTATGATTCAATTAACCTATATTAATAACTTGTAATATAACTCAAACATGATATGAAAATCATAACATTACACTATATTAATTAAACACACACAGAGAGAGACATATATATTAGAATCAATAACTATGTGTGCCATATCTTTACGGCCATGTGAATGTCCATGTCATAAGATTACACTGTATAATAAATATTTTTTAAATCTATATAACTTGGTTTAAGTACAAGGTGTGTGCATCCGATCTACATGGTGTGTACATATCTCATCGACTATCTAAGGTATATTCCTAGGGACTTGACATGTGAATTGTACATTAAGAAATGTAGTACATGCTGTGTAAAATGTGAAACATAGTTTGAGATCCACAAATTACATGGTCACCAGTTAGGTAGGCCAAGTATGGAAAGACACAACCTATAATTGACTCAAAGGGTGTACATGTCGTGTACATGGGCTACATGGGGTGAAATCCAGCTAAACATGCACCGTTATGGTCTATTAAACATGTGGTGAAATTAATGACAATAATTAATGAATAATAAAGAATTAATTTATGAATCAATTATAATGTATTGAAGATGACAATGGGGCGTGTTACATTGGTTACACACCTTTTAGTCTTATGTTGTTCTTCGGGTAACCTCAACACCTCTGGATGTGTTACTCAACTTAATTTTAATCATAAAATTAATTGTTTCGATTAAACCAATAAGAAACAAAATAAAGAAAATCAAATCTCACAATTTAGATTAAAATAAAAAATAAATATAAGTTTATTAATGAAATTATAAATTCATAAATAACTAATGATATTTAAATAATTATTAATAATTATTTCCCCTCTCTAATACAACTTGAATTTTCTTGGTGTAGTGGAAGCATCCAATGATTAGCACCCAACATGGATATTTCTATAATCGATGATCAATCGGAGACATATAAAATTATTAATGCTACTATCCACAGAATTGAATCAAATAAATATAAAATTTATAATTATTGTAGAACCATATAGATGATCATCACATATTATGATAATTAATTTAACTAAGCAATGATTATCGTATAAAGAATTCATTCATCATTGATATATCTGGTGACAGATCTGTTGTCCACCTTCATTTGTTTCTAGAAACCAATTAAATATTTCCCTTAGTTCTGATGCACATGTGTTTCATAAATCTAAAGATGTTATGGAAGGAGTCTATGAGTGCTGTAAAGGTAGATTCTTGAGCTTATGATGTCCACATTTTTTTCTTTGAGAACAACTTCCATTTCAATCTATTTGATCTAATAGAGTATGATTTCCATCTATTAAGAGGAGCATTCATGGAGATGAGAGATTTCTAGTCACGAGATTATTCTCCAAATATTTTTTGTACAACCAATAAAATTGAATTTCATATATTGGGAAAATAAATTTTATTATTATTTATATTTATAGAGTTAAAATAAAATTAATTTCACAAGTTCCCTTAAATATTTATTAAATCCTTGAAGAAATCCATGTAACACGCCGAGCTTCCACGATACGCTTCTCATTCAATAATGCAATGGCTTGCATTGTACGCAACTTCGAGTTCTAAAACACCGCGACTAATCAAAGTAGCCGTTATGAATAGTAATAACCACTTTTTAAAATTATAGAAATTTTATATTTCAAAATGGACTTCATTTTTGGATTCGGAATATCGAAATTAGCCTATGTTGAATTTTTGGTATTTTTCTGAGAACTTCTAATTTTTTATGAATAGTGAAAACCACTAAGTGGTAGTTAAATAACTGATTTTTCATTTAAATGAAATATTACCACTTCTGTGATTTGATTTTCAAAAATCCGACATACATGGTTGTCATTAAGAAGTAAAATGTGGTTCAATGAGATTAAAATAAATTTTTGGTGAATAGTAACTTTTAAGTTCTTAATCGCGATTAGAGGTAATTAGTGTAGTTTAAGGTACAAATAATATTTTAATAATATGAGATGAGCATGACACTTGTCCTACTCCTATTGGATGAGTCATGGCCGACCAAGAAAACCCATGGGTCAACTTGGGGACCCCATGGAGTCACTTTAGTTGGAAAATGACATTAATATATATTTATTTAATGTTAAAATTAAATTGACACAAACATGAGTTGTTTTACTAAAACAGTTTTTAAGTGGGGTTACACAAGTCAAAATTTTGATTATAAATATTCATTAGAAAGATAAAAAGATTTCTTAAATCATAGTAGTTTTTTTATAATTTTTAGACACTAAATAAATTAAATTAGTTATGACATCATTATGATGCGGCGATGACCTCATTATTTAACGATTTAAATAAAATTAGAAGATAATGAAAAATCCAAGGCATACACTTGTCCAAAGCCTATTGTATGAATATATTTCGAACCCTTATCACCTTATCCACGAATTATATAAGTGTGGGACCTTTATAATCCGAAAAGCATTGTATAATAATGTAAATTTCAATCTTTCCAAAAGAGCCCCTCCTCTCCTCTTATAAAAGCCCCCACCTCTACCACCTTATTCACACATTAAAGCCATTTGGCTCGGCCAAACTCTGCCCAAATACTCTCCCAACTTCCCCCTATTACTCCTAGAAGCCTCACTTTGGGCAGAACACTTCCCAAGGAAGCCTTTGGCTCAAATCAAAAAGAGTTACCCGATTTTGAGGTAATGTCTTCTCTAATGTTGTTTTGTATTATTTTTCTTCTCAAACCCCCTAAACTATTTTTATTCATTTATTTTGTAACAACAACAGTATCCTAACTATACTAGGATGTTTTTATAAGAAGGATTAGAGCTAAACTTACACACACCTACATCTAATGGTTAATGAACATACGGTTTCTGTGGATGGCGAATTTCTGCCTCACGAAACGATGATTGTTCAACACTCATATAACACCTTAAAAGGTGGCCATTAAGATGTCACTATTTTTATATATGATATATAATATGTTTATGTTTTACTTATGCTTCTGTATTTCTCATTTATGGCCTACTTTATGATTTCCATTATGGGTAAAACGCGATAATTTCATTTTAGGAAGTGCGGACTACCGCCCACTCAAAGTGATTTGAATCGTTAATGCCATATGTGGGATGTATAAAGGATGGAGTAAATGGTATTATACACTATATTATACTGGAATTATATTATACATTTATATCTTTATGATTTCATTCCATTAAATACAAAATAGAAATGAAAGTAGCGTTCATGCGTACGTATGGCTTACCGTCTCCATGAACGGTGCATTTCATTTCTTCCTCTAAATGTTACGTAATATTATTAATGAATGTATATACTGGATATATATGATATATATGACATCAAAATCATTAATATAATTCTGGAGATAATGGATATTCTACCACATAAACAACATGTAATTATAAGAAGTTTATTGTTGACTCAAGTACCAAAGATCGACAAAACGACCGTTATTAACTTAAATAATTACATAATGATAATAACACTGTAATAAGGGATATAAAAAGGATAATGAAATTAAAAATGGTTCTTAATAAGGTATATATTAACTCTAGTTTATTATTCAGGAGGTTAAAGAACGGTTGAGTCAAGTCAGACACGAGGTAAGGGAATGTCTTAACCCAACTTCCATTCTTTGGGTTAATCTCCTACTTTCAAATTATGATATTATTATGTCTTATTTTGTATTCTTTATGTGTACCTATAGTGAATACACATAATAGATCTATTTTATTTTAGAAATTATCTTTTTAAGGACTTCGTCTCAATCTCCTTTCATTGAGGCATATTTGGATTTATACACAACATTCTTTTATACGGTGTATAAACCCCTTTGACTTTTACGTTTATTCAAAAGGAATCTTTTTTATACGAAGCATTTTACTAAACGACAAAAAGGGAATGTTTTTCTTTCCGTACTTATGCGGCGACAACGACTTCTCCACCGCCGTGACCATTATTTGAGTTTCGGCTTCCTCTACAAGCCATCATTTTTTTAATGAAAAATAAAAACAAAGTTTTAACTTTCTTTTATTTTGGTATTGAAAATGGTTTTGAAAGCATTTTTATTATATCAATGTGTTGTATTTATATCTTGTGATTGAAATGTGGAACTGTTATGTTTCCTTTATGCATGTTTTATGTGATACGATTATGTTATGGCTTATGATATGTTTAAACCTATTCATATGAAGAATTCATTGGACTTAATAAGTGACGGGTGGAGCCCGCTATAGATCCTCGATGCATCAGCAGGTCTCATGAGACAAACTAGTGTCTTGGCACGAGGCCTTGACAAAATCTTATTTGTGGTCTTGGCACGAGGCCTTGACTACATGGTTATGATAGTCTGGCATTATGCATTCCATCATTATGAAAGTGGTTAATGATATTTCATGTGATTATTCGACCAGTAGAATATCCATGTGAAGAAGTAAATGGCATTATCTCATTGTACTTTTTCCATATTATGTTTATGTTCAAGTTTAAAAGGCTTTTGTTTTAGTTATACATTTCCTTAAATGTTTATGTTTATTTATGAAGGCTTCCACAATATTGTTATCCTTACTGAGCATCTGAGCTCACCCCTTTCAATGTTTTAATATTTTCCAGGATGTGAAGAAGTATTTTAAGAATGACCTGCAGGTATTGTCAGATGAAGATATGAGAGTGGACTATGGAGACTTTGTTATTGTAGTTTTTCACTTTATTATGTAATGTAACGTTTATGAATGTATCTAGTGTCTCCAAGGCTACTAAACTAATCGGTCTTTCGAGACTTGATCTTTTGTGATCATGCCAATGTTACGAAGTAATGAACCGACTCTGGGTAGTTGGGGTCAGGGCGTTACAGTTGGTATCAGAGGCAGTTTAGTACTAACCTTGGAAGCTAGATTTATATAAACTCTGGTTAGAGCACATAGCCCGAAGATAGACTTTAAGGATTAGTATAGAAGAACTTCCTAGAATTTTGTTATTGTAGAGATGTTGTGAGTTTTCCAAGCAATACATCTCTGTCTGGATACGAGCAGGTAGAGGCGGCTCGGGCACAGATGTTCTTAGGGGTAAAACCCAAAAACACCGCTTTGAGCTAGACTCGAACGGGAACTGGTGCACGACAACGGGCCTTGCTTCACTCTTGGTTACGACCCTCCCGGAGGATATGCTTAGGATAACTCTCATTTTCTTTACAAATCATTATGAAGGGTTTATGAGTATATACTTCCTCAAAGAAAACATTTTTATGATTATAGATTATATCCATAAATAGTTCAATTTATGTTAAGTTTTTTATAAGTATGGGATTATGTATTTTGATTCATAAACTGATATAGTTTATGCCATTGTTTAGAAATGGCGCCTAGTGGAAGAAATGGAAACCGTATCAATGCACGCACTCCATGTAGGGATTTCCCTCCTACTCAAGATAATTATAGTGGGGCTGGTGATGCAACTGGTGCCGATCAGCTAATCACCATACTGGGACAACTTACTCAGGTTATTAATAATAACCTTACCCGTATGGAGCACCCTTATCCACAGCGTGGAGGATCAATGTTAGATCGATTCATGAGGCAACAACCACCAACGTTCAATGGGAGTACAAATCCCTTAGTAGCCGAGCAATGGATAAATTCCCTAGAGAAAATACTTCAGGCTTTGGGGAGCAGTGAAAGGGAAAAAGTTATCATGGCATTTTACCGCCTCACTGGAGATGTTGATCAATGGTGGTCATTGATTCAAAACATGAAGGAAGATGATGAAGTATCAAATAAGGAATGGTGGGAGTTCAAAGATCTGTTTTTAGAAAAATACTTTCCTCGTGACCATCGAGCAGATATGGAAAGGCAATTTCTGAGTCTGAGGCAGAAGGAGGATGAGAATGTCGCAAAGTATGAGGCTAACTTTACAAGGTTAGCGAGGCATGCTGCCGATTATATACGTAACCCAAGGAGTAATATTGATCGTTTCATTGATGGGTTAAAACAATTTCTCCGTCGAGCTTTAGTATCACAATCCTTCTCATCATACGAAGATATTGTCTCGTGTGCTATCAAGACAGAAAAGGAATTCTCTAAGTCTTATGACAACAAAGTAAGGCAAGAGAAGAAGAGAACGGTTGAACAAGAGACAGATAAAGTGAAAAAGCGAAAGAAGGATTTTCCATTATGTGATAATTGTGGGAGGAATCACCCTGGTACTTGCCTAAAAGGAATGGGAGTTTGTTATAAATGTGGAGAAAAGGGTCACCAGGCTCGTGATTGCAAGGGAAAGAAAGAGGCTATCAAAGTTGAATGCTACAATTGTAGAGAAATGGGTCATTATGCAAATGAATGTCCTAAGCGTCGGGGAAACATACCTCAGAAAAGGCCAAGGGATCAAGGACAATATTATGCTGTTACTACAGTTGATGCAGAATAATTAATGTATTGGTGCTTTTGGACTCATGGATTATATTCTGGTTATTATAATAATGTGATATATATATAAGGATTGTACTGCAGTACTTGTTGTTTGAGTAAGGTTTTAATATGATTAAGGTAATCATATTTTTAGTATGTGACAATAAGAAAAACTTTACTTTGTTTGGGAAATATGATAAATTAATTTTGGAATTATGAGACCTTTTAGAGAATGTCTGGACAGAGGTATTTTGGATAAATATAATGGTTGGAGTGGATTAAGTTGATCTTTGGATAAGTAATGTTTAAGGTTAAAAAATTTATGAAGATTATTTTTGGAATATTATGATACTATAGTTTTAGGAAAAGGACAACCTGCAGGGTGGGGAATAACCCGTCGCGTCGGACAAAACTACAGGAATCGAACCCACAACCATAGTGCGACAAGCCTTTATTTCCTACCACTAGCCTACAGGAAGTCCCTGGTTATTACAAAATAATTTTACTAATCTAAATGGCATGTGTTAACATTTGGAACCTTATAAAATTAGGATAAATAGAATATTTTTGAGTTCCGTTACCATTTGGAGTAAAAGTTGGGTTTGTGGTAAAAATTTATTAACGGATGAAAGTATACATAACAAGTATGTATATTCCCTTACATTCTTAGTAAATCTCCTAAATAAATTCCTCAACATTATAAAAGGTAACTTAAAACAAAAATGTCGTCGTTTAACTTTTCCAACTGGGGATTCAATGACCGTTTAACCAATCACAAGTTTGTGATTTTCTTGTGGTTAAACATTCTCCTAATCCTATTTTCTCTAACTCTCCATCAGACCTTGATGGTTTGTTTCTCCTCCATATCCATATTTTCATAGAATTCTAGAATTGGCTATATCAGGTGACCTTTGAACTTATCTTGCTTTCTTTTAATGTTATATATTTATTAACCTTATTTCCGATGTGTGTTATATTCAAAGGTATTTTCTCTTTTCAACCTTTTATTTTCAAAGAAAAATTTCAAATTGCGAGGAAGCAATTTATTGAAGGAGGGGAGAATGTAACACCCCGAGCTTCCACGATACGCTTCTAATTCAATAATGCACTGGCTTGCATTGTACGCAACTTCGGGTTCTAAAACACCGCGACTAATCAAAGTAGCCGTTATGAATAGTAATAACGACTTTTTAAATTTATAGAAATTTTATATTTCAAAATGGACTTCATTTTTGGATTCGGAATATCGAAATTATCCTATGTTGAATTTTTGGTATTTTTCTGAGAACTTCTAATTATTTATGAATATTGAAAACCACTAAGTGGTAGTTAAAAAACTGATTTTTCATTTAAATGAAATATTACCACTTCTGTGATTTGATTTTCAAAAATCCGACATGCATGGTTGTCATTAAGAAGTAAAATGTGGTTCAATGAGATTAAAATAAATTTTTGGTGAATAGTAACTTTTAAGTTCTTAATCGCGATTAGAGGTATTTAGTGTAGTTTAAGGTACAAATAATGTTTTAATAATATGAGATGAGCATGACACTTGTCCTACTCCTATTGGATGAGTCATGGCCGACCAATACAACCCATGGGTCAACTTGGGGACCCCATGGATCCACTTTAGTTGGAAAATGACATTAATATATATTTATTTAATGTTAAAATTAAATTGACACAAACATGAGTTGTTTTACTAAAACAGTTTTTAAGTGGGGTTACACAAGTCCAAATTTTGATTATAAATATTCATTAGAAAACTAAAAATATTTCCTAAATCATAGTACTTTTTTTATAATTTTTAGACATTAAATAAATTAAATTAGTTATGACATCATTATGATGTGGCGATGACCTCATTATTTAACGATTTAAATAAAATAAGAAGATAATTCAAAATCCGAGGAATACACTTGTCCAAAGCCTATTGGATGAAAAGATTTCGAACCCTTATCACCTTATACATGAATTATATAAGTGTGGGACCTTTATAATCCGAAAAGCATTGTATAATAATGTAACATTTCAATCGTTCCAAAAGAGCCCCTCCTCTCCTCTTATAAAAGGCCCCCACCTCTACCACCTTACACTTTCAAGCCATTTGGCTCTGCCAAACTCTGCCCAAATACTCTCCCAACTTCCCCCTATTACTCCTAGAAGCCTCACTTTGGGTAGAACACTTCACAAGGAAGCCTTTGGCTAAAATCAAAAAGAGTTACCCGAATTTGAAGTAATGTCTTCTCTAATGTTGTTTTGTTTTATTTTTCTTCTCAAACCCCCTAAACTATTTTTATTCATTTATTTTGTAACAACAACAATATCCTCAATATAGTAGGATGTTTTTATAAGAAGTATTCGACCAACACTTACACACACCTACATCTAATGGTTAAAGAACATACGGTTTCTGTGGATGGCAAATTTCTGCCTCACGAAACGATGATTGTTCAACACTCATATAACACCTTAAAAGGTGGCCATTAAGATGTCACTATTTTTATATATGATATATAATATGTTTATGTTTTACTTATTCTTCTTTATTTCTCATTTATGGCCTACTTTATGATTTCCATTATGGGTAAAACGCGATAATTTCATTTTAGGAGGTGCGGACTACCGCCCCCTCAAAGTGATTTGAATCGTTAATGCCATATGTGGGATGTATAAAGGATAGAGTAAATGGTATTATACACTATATTATACTGTAATTATATTATCCATTTATATCATTATGATTTCATTCCATTAAATACAAAATAGAAATGAAAGTAGCGTTCATGCGTACGTACGGCTTACCGTCTCAATGAACGGTGCATTTCATTTCTTACCTCTAAATGTTACGTAATATTATAAATGAATGTATATACTAGAGATATATGATATATATGACATATAAATCATGAATATAATTCTGGAGATAATGGATATTTTACCACATAAAAAACTTGTAATTATAAGAAGTTTATTGTTGACTCAAGTACCAAAGATCGACAAAACGACCGTTATTAACTTAAATAATTACATAATGATAATAACATTGTAATAAGGGATATAAAAAGGACAATGAAATTAAAAATGGTTCTTAATAAGGTATATATTAACTCTAGTTTATTATTCAGGAGGTTAAAGAACGGTTGAGTCAATTCAGACACGAGGTAGGGGAATTTCTTAACCCAACTTCCATTATTTGGGTTAATCTTTTACTTTAAAATTATGATATTATTATGTATTATTTTGTATTATTTATGTGTACCTATAGTGAATACACATAATAGATCTATTTTATTTTAGAAATTATCTTTTTAAGGACTTCATCTCAATCTCCTTTCATTGAGGCATATTTGGTTTTATACACAACATTCTTTTATATGGTGTATAAACCCCTTTGACTTTTACGTTTATTCAAAAGGAATCTTTTTTATACGAAGAATTTTACTAAACGACAAAAAGGGAATGTTTTTCTTTCCGTACTTATGCGGCGACAACGACTTCTCCACCGCCGTGACCATTATTTGAGTTCCGGCTTCCTCTACAAGCCATCATTTTTTTAATGAAGAATAAATACAAAGTTTTAACTTTCTTTTATTTTGGTATTGAAAATGGTTTTCAAAGCATTTTTATTATATCAATGTGTTGTATTTATATCTTGTGATTGAAATGTGGAACTGTTATGTTTCATTTATGCATGTTTTATGTGATACGATTATGTTATGATTTATGATATGTTTAAACCTATTCATACGAGGAATGCATTGGACTTAATAAGTGTCGGGTGGAGCCCGCTATAGCTCCACGATGCATCGGCAGGTCTCATGAGACAAACTACTGTCTTGGAACGAGGCCTTGACAAAATCTTATTTGTGGTTTTGGCACGAGGCCTTGACTACGTGGTTATGATAGTCTGGAATTATGCATTCCATCATTATGAAAGTGGTTAATGATATTTCATGTGATTATTCGACCAGTAGAATATCCATGTGAAGAAGTAAAAGGCATTATCTCATTGTACTTTTTCCATATTATGTTGATGTTCAAGTTTAAAAGGCTTTTGTTTTAGTTATACATTGCCTTAAATGTTTATGTTTATTTATGAAGGCTTCCGTAATATTGTTATCGTTACTGAGCATCTGAGCTCACCCCCTTCAATGTTTTAATATTTTCCAGGATGTGAAGAAGTATTTTATGAATGACCTGCAGGGATTGTCAGACGAACATATGAGAGTGGACTATGGAGACTTTGTTATTGTAGTTTTTCACTTTATGATGTAATGTAACGTTTACGAATTTATCTAGTGTCTCCAAGGATACTAAACTAATCGGTCTTTCGAGACTTGATCTTTTGTGATCATGCCAATGTTACGAAGTAATGCACCGACTCTGGGTAGCTGGGGTCGGGGCGTTACAATCCATGTCAAATAAAAATAATAATATTATAATTTCATGACATGTTCTTTACATGGAAAATAATATAAACAATTATTTAATTAAAAAATATTAATTGTTTATTAATTCTGATAAGACTGTTAAATTTGCTCCTAAATTTCATTATAATATTTATTAAGGCTTCAATAGTGACTATTTATTTCATAAAAAAATCTTATTTAATTATTGAACAATAAATAAATATATATTATGTTCACAAAATAGAAAATAAATATTAATATGTGATCAAGAATATGTGGATAATTTTTAAACAACATTATGGAATCATATTTTTCTAATCTGATATATAATAATATTAAATCATTTAACTGGGATTCATGACACACATAGTGTGTGAACCTCAATTCATCCTTCATAATGGAATTCAGTGAAGCAGCCTAATGTCCAAGGTTGGTGTTTAAAAACACACTAAGTCACCCATATAGAATGAATATAATACTATAATGACAATGTACCTCATATGTTGTATTACTATGTAATATTATACTTTAATCTCGATATCTCTTATCATGCGGGTTTAATGGTGGTGCCAACAACCTATGTACTCTGTTTATCTTTATATAACTTCCTAAAAAATTATATTTCCTTTATAACACCATGTCCATGGATTTATTTAGGCTATATAATTTCTATCAAAGGGCATGAGATATCAAATTCCATTGATGAACATAAGGGAAAAATCCTTTATCACACAGTTAATTAATTAAATATTACTCTTGATTCACACAACATATCCTACATCACCGCGATAATCTATCATCATAGTTTTAATAAATACATATATGTGTAAGAATCATTATACTCATTAATAATAATCATAATGTATAAGAACCAATACAAACATCCATAGATAGGAACATCCAATAACACTTATAAATGTGGATTTCCTACTGGAAGGTCTCATTATCATGTTAACATGTTATATATTACAATGGAAATACACCATGAAAAGGTTCTTCAAAGTTCTATGAGTCTCCAACCCAGATAGCATGTATCATTTGTGTTCCTCAAATTAAATATTCCAGATATAGAACATAGATTTAGGAATAGTGTCATAGAACATCTAGATTTCCATTATTGAAAGGAACTACTATGAACTTTTAGTGAGACAACTACTCATAGGAAATTATCACATCATATGTCATGTAGAATAAAACTCAAGATGTGATAAGTAGTATATTAATATTAAAAACTCTGAATAATGGTTATCATAATGTATAAAAAAGATGGTTCATGGCACTAACTCCAATAGTCCAAAGGCCAAAAATACAATCGCCAACCAGTCAATGTGATATTCAAGTGAAAAACCAAGGAGTTTACTGACACACCATCCATCCAAGATAAAATAATTTATAAACCAAATAATATATAAAAACTAAAGTATACTATAATTAAACATGTCCAGGCATTAAAATGACCTAGTTCATAAGAACATCAATGATACTGCCATATCAAGAATTCTTGGCACCACACATTCCATACATGGTCATATTAAATACGAAATGATCTCAATGAGAGATTCTACACATTAATTAAAAAATTTAACAAATGTATAAAATTTGTAACAGCCTATAGAAGTTACCCTTTAACATAACTACAAAAAAACATTCTAGAATTGGTTTATACCTCAGTATACAGGGCTTTCCCTTTTCAATAAATTTTCAAATCCCAAATTTATCCTAACTCATGGGAAACACCCACAGTCCCATATCATAATCATATGACATTAAGATTTCCAAACAAACTACCCATTCAATCATCTTACACATAGGTACACTTAGTTGTCATCAAATAGAAATGAAAAAATATATAAATAGACTAATACTCAGAAGGCCTGAGAATATAAGAGTACCCTACACTCTTCTATCCATACACATATATCATGAACCTCATAGATTGACCAACTACCCACTGTATGTTTACTTGAAACTCACATTCCAACATATAAAGTAGAAACCAATAACATACATCATTCCATATATTTATATCATTCCATATAACATAATTACCAATATACATGTTCTTTTCAAACAATCCAACCCATTCTTGAGTCTATCATTAACCTAAATGTGGTCACTAAAATTTAATACACACCACAACTTTTAACTTCATAGCTCAAACCAAGTCATAATAGGCAGGGTATTCTAGTAGCACATACAAAATACACTATATGGGTCTAACAAAATGATATCTCTCCCAATCACTAAAAAATAAAACATATGTTCTTTATCATAGAAACATATAGTTAAAATTACATTTATAATATTCATGAAATCATATTTTTATATTTATTTTATAATAATTTCCATAAAAGGGAATAATAAAATGAAACGACATGTAAAATTTATCTAATAAAGTGATTTATAAGTTATACTTGGAATTTTATTTAACTACTTCTATATAATAATGAAAATAATGAATCATGTAATAATTTTTTTATCATTTAGTTTAATAAAATTATTTCTATAATCATAGATCAATTTAATGAAATTTCAATTGCATGTTATAGAGGAAAATTCAATATATGTTTTAATTGGAATTTTATTTTGTTGAGAAAACATAATAATAAAGGTAACTAATGAGATAACATGAATTATTTAACTGATATGATTAGTTATGTAATATGATACCATACACTTATTTAGTATAACATCATAAACGTGGTTGCATATAATTTAAACAATTGGACCATATCATAGGCTAGGTAAACATCACAAAATTGACATTTGAATCCTTCATTACTAAAATTATTCATGTATAAACATCATATTTCCAAACAATATAATATATTCAACCCAATACACCAAAATAAAAATAATCATGTGTAGCACTCGATGAGAAATTAGATCAATATTAAAAAATGAGAAACATTGGAAAAACCCCATCTTATACAGAATCATATTCAATCATATATTTTATTCCCAATCTCAAGAACAATTTGCATATCATGTCTCTATAATGTGTTATATCCTATAAACCTTCCCTAAATAGTAAAACAAAATAATCATAAATGTTCTAACATGACACCATCCAAGCACAGTAACAAGTTCATAGACTAGCGACAGTAACTACAATACTAGAGTACCTCACCATACACCATATATTCCCACTAGTAGTGTGGTTGTAAGGTTTATGGGGAAGATACTACACCCATACATCAGGTTAATATAACATAAAATGTCAAGGAACACATATACGACATCTATATAAATATGATTTAATAAAATACCCCAAAAGTGATAATAAATAATAAAAATAAATTGTTCAGTAACAAATGAAATGTTTAATATATATTGGCAATGAAATACATTAGTTTCAAGTCATTTACTTCAGAACCTAGAAATAAAGAAATAAAGTAAAACCCTAAAACAATCATAATTCTTGGCCTAGTCCCAAACTCACATGTTCGGTCCTAGTAATCTAATCATTATGAATACAAAATTTTCCCAAAAAAGTGTTTAAATTATGTAATATCATTTTAGGTACCCATAAATGATCCTAAATGAATCAAATTATGAGTACAAGTTAGTAGTAAAACACCAATGGCATCCCTAAATAAAACTATTATGATAAAATAAGTAAAGGAAATGTTATAAATTTTAATATCTAATATAAATAAAATATATTAAACAACCATCAATGCATGGGTTCAGTAGTGACAACATAGAGCAGTATATACAATTATTGATCCAAAGCTAAATTTACCTGATTGACCATAAATACATCATATATTTCCAGGTGTCTCTACATATGTCATACGTTCTATTCAAAAAATAATATAATGATCACACTTAAGGGTGTTTTATTTAATGTATCAGGGTATACCCCAAAGGATATATTTTATTGGAATCATGGAACTTAATAAATGACATTTTATTTAGAGAATCATAGAACACTAAAAATAAGTGTTTTCTTTAGTAATAAAAAATAACCCTAAATGTGTGTTTTCTTCAGGTATCACAGACCTTCGAAATATAGTTGTTTTCATAGTTATCACCAACAACACCAATAATATGCTTTCATTAGTATCATAGACCCCCAAAAAGGGTTTTTATATTTTGTAAGGAAAATACTTTATATGAGTATGTTTTCATCTTGTTTAATAAATTTAAAAATTACCAATTCTATATATTATTATCAACACACCAAAAAATTCTAAAATAAAACATAGTCCACGTATATTCCAAAACAAACTCACATCATGATGTTCCTTACACTATTTTGAATATAGATTCCTGTTTTAATTTTTAAATGAAAAAAATTTAATAACATAATGTGATTCCTATTAACAATGTATGAAATATTTTACCAAAAAAATGAATCATAAGAAGGATCTAATTATAGTTTCACTTTTTATTTTTTAGAAACTCAAGGAATCCTTGAAGATCTATTTCTAATCATTTATTGTCAAGAAATTTAATTTCATAATCCACAAAATAAACATGATTTCATTTTCATTTAACCTTTCAAAATAAGTTTAAGTAATTTATACAATCAATTGGATTCCTAGATCCCATCACCCATTTCATGAGTCCATAATAACATATAATTTCATTGTAGAAGGTCAACTTCTATAAAAACAGGAATCCCTTGAAAAAAACCTCTTCCTTGGGTAAATAAAATATTTAATATGGGAATAAAACAAAGAAAATGTATAATTAAATCATTTTTTAATATTTTTCATCGCACTATAAGGATTTTAGGAAACACAATGCACACCCATTTAAAATAAAAAATGATTATGTGTTAACTAAAGAGACTATATTCCCTTTCCCTAGAAGAGTCCACACATCTAGAATTAAATAATGTAGTATCCTATATTAGAAGAATATTTGAACCCAGAAAAGACCCAATTAAAATTGAATGTTAGATAAAAAAGGGAATAGGTAAGTAGGTAGTGACATATTAGATTAATATAACATATTAGACATCTATAATTACCCATATCTCTCAAATGGATGTGGGGAAAGGAGTATTAGATAAAAAGATTATGGAGATCCCCCAATGGAAGAGATGAAGGAGTAAACAATCATGTGAGAGGTGTTTTGGTTGTATTGAAGATTAAAAATTATGGTAAACATTTTATTTGTATGATATATTAAGAAAAAGACCCCCCAACACCCCAACATCCCACTAGTGAGCTCATGGGAGTGATCGGTGAATCACTGGTCCACAACTAGTCGATTCTGGGATCAACAGTTTGATGGAAATCCTAAAAGCATATAAGGATACTTCATTGAATCTGGATACCTGGTGGTTTTATACCAATGATATGTAGCCCTCCAACAGCCTTTATGCAAGCCCTGGCCTCGTGAGAGACCCCTTACATCATTTGAAATCCCTCTTATCACCCTGAAACTTTTATAAACCCACTTATATCACTAAAAACACACCCAAATACAGGATTTAATGGGAATCAATAAAAATTTAAACGGGATCACTCATTTATAAATGGATGGGTCTTACATTAACCCTTTTAACTAATTTTACCCATACGAAGGTAACATAATTTTTACCTATGTCAGTTTTTTTGAAAAAATAAAATTAACATTTTATATAATATAAACATAGAAATTAAAAACATGAAATATACTTATTGTATGATCTTTCTAAAAGTGATAAAATTTAATTTTTATATTAGAAACCATATGAACAAATTTTTTAAGAAAAATATTTATAATAATAGAAATGAATTTTATATGATTCCTTAGAAATTAAAAATATTTAAATAAATTTTAAGTTATTTTTTATATATGATTATTTATTTATTAATATCATTTTTTAACAGTGATTAATTTGAATATGTAAATAAAAAATTTATTTATATATATATTTTTTAAAAATATATCCTTTTTGGATTATATGATTTTATTCCTAATTCATTAAATATGATTATGTATTTAATGACTATTTATTGAAATTTATCTCAAAAATATATGATAAATTGAACATTAATTATTTCATTAAACAAATTATTTAAAGGTAAATTTTATAAAACTAAAAATTTATAAAAAAATAACAAATTATATATATATGTGTATATAAAATTAAAATTTATTACATTATTAATTACTTGTTTATATTTTACTAAATCCTACTTCAAAATCACCTAATGTCCACAACATATTACATGTGCATAAGATTATAACTTGCAGTCATTATGGATGGTGAATGATGTAGAATATATCTCATAGTGACTTGAATGGTCATGAAATTTTTTGGAATAATTTCATTCTAATGTTTTACATGTTGAAGTTAGGCTTGGTCTTGGTCATGGGAAAATGCTTGTCATGAAACATCCTTCCAAATATCAAACAAATTATCCTAATAAGGAAGACATATACAACTTGATGATATAATTTTTTCAGTCAAAATAGATTTCATAATGTGATTACTTCTATTTATACCAGAAAATTCACTTACTATATTATGTGAATCATGTTTTAATCAACCACTACTTCCAAATAACATAAAATTATTCACATTAATTATTATCAAATGTAATTAATTTTTTAATTCTTATATAATCCCAATGACCATAGAATCCTAATGACCTTAGAGGACCAATTATTGGAAAATCCCAATAACCATATATATAATGGTCACATTACATTTATATATATATTTCACTAAACACATCACCAAAATCATTCATCTCATTTTGATATTTCTTTGTTAACTTCATTTATTTTATTTCTTATGTTTGGTATTCTTTATATATATATCATTTATAGAATAGTCAACAAGTTGTATTCGAATGAGGAATATTATTACATTAGTGTATTCTTAGTTACCTATGATTTTATTCAAGTTATAATGTTTTTGATAATTTTTAATTAGTCATATTATAAAGTATTTAATTAATTCTAGAATTATACAATAATTAAGAAAAAAAATGTTTTATTTCCTTTTTTTACTTCACATGTATGACAACATATTAGAAACACATGTGTTACTTTTGGGGAATTTTACACTAATAATTTGGGTTACTATGTTATCCTCACATAAGAAAACCTCATGAATTAAATTTAATTTCATATAATATAATAAAAGGGGATTATTTTATCTCATTATATTCTTAGGTCCCCATGTGTATTCACAAAAATAATGATTTCACCCTACTACATTGATGTGGTGAGTGGTTTTGATTCTTCGTACTTTTTATATAGAGAGACGATGTTGCAATTTTATAACTTGTATTTCTCATATATTTGATAGATCTAATATTTACATCCCCATATGTGATACATGGTATACATCTTGAACATAAAATTGGTTTTTTAGAAATACAATGTTATAAGAAGCATTACACATATGATTAAGAATCAGAATGGGACCATTATATCTAGTGTTCAACTTTCCTTTAAACCTAAATCATACAACATACTCCCCTACTAATATTTATTGGAATACATTATTAGAATTTTCAAACTTCATATCTCATTATTAATTTTTAGAATAAATTTTCTTTTTAATTTTCAATACATTGATATCCCATTCAATGGTTTGATACAACCTATCATTTTTAAAAATAAATATTAGTTTCCATAGCATCCCCTCTTAAACATAATCCCAGAGTTTCATATTTCTATATCTTTTACTATATTATTATTCATATCGTTCAATTTAAATTCTAGAGTGGAAACTCATATTATATGAGAGATCAACTAGAGATATATGATTATCCCAATGTTATTTAAAATTAATTGAGATACCTCTTGACATATCTACCATGCAATAAATAGACATTTCTGATTAAAAATTGGTTTTAGGATGATATGGTATGAGATACTAAAATTTTCTTCCAAATTTTTTTGAATATTTTCAAGAACTTATATGTATATATTTGGATTATATAATATAAATTTATAATTCGTACCTAATATGTCCTTTTAACATCATTTAAATATATCTCCCCGAGATGATCGTGTGAGATATCATGTTGAATAAAAATTAAACTCGATGAATATATAATTTGATCCTTCAATAAAAAGATGAAAATATTTCCATTATAATTATTATAAAGGACAATTAAAAAAACCATGGTGATGTTCTCTCAATTCTAAGCTATTGTGGATAATAGTTTCATCATCAACCTTGTTTAATTGTTTTCATCACTAAATTACTAATATTCCTTGAATCAAGATATATACATAATATAATTCTTCATTATTAAATCCCACTAGATATACCACTTAAGATCACTATATATCTCAGTGCTTCCTAGGAGAATAAAGAAGGGTGATCTATGTATATTATCCAAAAACAACTTTGTCTACAATAGTTTGCATTAGTCTTATACATGTTTCCAATATTATAATTACTTCTCAATATTAGTTGAAATCAAAATTTTATTTACCTTCACGTATATCTCAATATAATTCTTCCTTGGTTCCTTGGTTATCACATAAATGGATGGTTAGGAAAATACTTTAAAAGGTATTATTTTATACCATCCTTTAAAATTTTTCGGCTGCTTTAAATTTCATAATTATTGGTCTACATTAAATCCATATCATGGATAAGGAAACATGATACTTTCTAATGAATTCATTAGCATCATTATTCTCATTTCCCAGGTGTTAATTGTAACACGTAGTGATTTTGTGCATTATTTTTTTCTGAATTAATATATTCATTTATAATAGTTTTCATTTCCTGTAATAGTTAAAACAAGTTATTTTATATTAAAATCATATTTATAGCTTGAATTATATTGAAAAACAAGAAAATTGTGAACTACATGAAATATAATGTATATATTTCTCTACACAAAACACAGATGTTAGCTTCTGTAACAAACAATAATGACTTTCCACGATGGCTTATGTGACACGCTTGGCTGATTTTTACATAGCAATTGTATATCATTAAAATAATATTATTTACAACAATAAGATATATCCTAAATTATAAATTTTTTAATGAATATTATTTCCTATTTTATTAAAATATAGGGTTCACACCAATATAAGATAAATTCATAGGTTATCAATTAATTACAAAAGAATATGAAAATGGATTGAATATAAAATGAAATAATATTATTTTGGTAGCAAAGATTTTTAAAAGTAATAAATTAAATAAAATAAATTTATTGAGTGATATTAATTGAATGAATATTTTTTATATTCAATCAAATATTTTTTTATACTCATTAAATCGATTTGACAGACATAAGATAAGAACAATCCCAATTTTGTGCTTAAAACCCACTATTTTTATTTTTTATGTCTTTTAATAAAAAACCATTTTAAATAAAAAAATTGAACTTTTATATAATTTATAAGAATCAATAAACCTTATATTGTGAGTATAAACATAAAAAGATGGTAATGATAAATACTTGGTATTTTTCAGTAAGGTTTAATTTTATAATGGATAGAGAAAAATACTGGATTTTAATTCAAAACTAATTATCATCTAATTTTTTTTATAAAGTTAAATTATATTTAAAATAGGTTTAAAATTTTAATTACATAATGATTTTATCAGATAATCCAATTTAGGTCATTAGAACCAATGTTACAGAGAAATTGGATATAAAATCCTGGCATATTTTTTTATCATTTTTACTTTAAAAACATGTAGTATTATCCCGCTAGTGGGATAACATTAAATTAATCACTGCCACATATGTATATGTAATTAGAAAATATGGATAATATATTTAAAATCATCATAATATATAATTTCTAATATATTCAACTTTGTTTTTGAGAAAAAACATTAGCGAAATTAATTTAAATTAACTACATCAATTATGGTTAATCTTAGCATAAATAAAAACTAAACCATAAATATAAGATTCAAAAGGACCTAGAAAGTTTTCAAAGATCCATTGGCTGGACATATGTAAACTAGATACGAAATTTTATTGACTTTGGTAAATTATTAGTGTAACGTACCGGTTCCGGGATCCTCCTAGAAGTGCCCCATACCCGGTTGGTCACATGGCCTCAAGCGCATTTCCACCAATGCCAAAGGCTGCCAACTAGTAGTGACGGCCTTGGATGTGATACTTGGGAAACTATTCCATCATTGGAAGAGTAAAACATAAGAAGTATAATATATAGCAATATCAGAGTTAGTAAAACATGCAATAGGTAACATAAGAAGTAATAAACAACTAGAGCATGAACACACACACAGAGATATATATATTTATGTGTGTGTGTGTGTTTGTGTGTGTGTGATGCATGATACATATGTCTAGGAAATTAGCCAATCTAGTCAAAATTCTGGAATACAATACTAAACCAATGTAAAACAAAATATAGATAAAATGTTCCACAACATCGCAAGCCTTATCTTGGTCTGATGCTCTCCAGCTCCGCAGCAATCAAGTTCCTGGAGTAGAAGGGTGGTTTTCCAAATCAATACCCACACCAACATAATTTTTTTGGGCCCAAAAGCATGACTCAAATAGGGTATGATACTACTACTAGCAGGAAACCACCCAAATATCTATGCCTAACAGTCAGTGAATATATATGGCTTGTAATAACCTAAATGAAGCAGTAAACAAGGAAGTACACATAGTAAAGATCCTACAATTTTAGATACATTCATTTTCATATATCAAGTAAGAAAGTAATCAAAAGCAGGTAACCCTATAAGAAGTACTCATATCCTAAACCCTCTATTTAATCCAAAATAAACACAAGAAACCTTCTGGGAAGTTCACAAAGTCTAAACCCTCTAGTTTAGCTTTAGGAAAAAAACATTGAGGATGAACTCACCTTCAATGCCCACTATAGCATTGTATCGGTAACTAAAAGGCTCTCTAGGGATGCACTCAACTTCCAATTCCCCATGTGGCCCACAATAAGGAACTAATGAAACTTGTAGGGAGCACTCAATATCCATACCCCCTATGGTCTCTCAACGTAACAGTCAATAGACAATCTAGATATGCCCTCAACATTCATTCTCCCTATGGTCTACTATATGTGGTTCCCACATCCCTGTTTATGTCAATCATGCACAACAATACATGGCATCTAATGTAAACCTCATGGATTACTTGGATGAAAAATCTACAGTATATCATAGTCTATCAGATAATAATCACCAAATCATAACAATACTATGCATGGAATGCAAAGACACAACCTAACAGGCAAAGCTAGACCAAATGATCAAAACAATAAAGCATGGTAAAAACAACCATAGCCTGGAAATGTAAACCCTATTCCCAACAATTTACCTCTATCCACACAAACAAGGCATAATAGGTAATAACAGGGCTAAAACCATAAACACGCAATACCCTATTCTATGGTATTGTGCATTTCTTCAGATGAAATTCAAATACAATATTTGAAAAGGCACAAATATCGTACCAGGGTGTCGTGAGATCGATATATGTGAACCTCATGCCTTGAATCACCCTAGAACGTTTTAGATCTACAAAAAACGCATAAAACGTTGAACTGAGGATAACCTGTGAAAGAGGAGAAATCGGGAGATTAAGTTCAAGAAGAATGAATAACCCACTGATGAGATTCCAACGCAATTGATGGCGGTCGATATGGAGAACAAACAACGTTTCGGGGACTTAGAGAAGATCTATAGCTAAACAGATGCTCTCGGAAGAGACGGGTAAAGAAGAAGATGGTTATTTCCATTAGAAATTACCATGGTCTGTTAAATAATAAAAAAAATAAAGTACACATTGTGTATTTTAAAATTACAAGACATGTACATGCCTTTTCCGGCCTCTGATTTATGCATTATCTAGGTCACCACACATGGGCATGTGTTCGACCATTACACAACCAGAACACGGTCACCAATGGAAACTAGGTACACGATGTGTACTTGAAGAACATGGAGGGTACTCCTAAAATTTCCAAACAACTCATCTTTTTCACAAAATAAAAACCATAAAGAAAGATTCATACCCGAAAAAAAGATCATGGGTTCTTAAAAACTTCCCCCCTTAAAAAACATCATCCCAAAATTTTCCAAGCAATCAGGCATATAAGAAGAATCCTCGAACAACTCTTTCCACTGTGATCATACATCGACCTCTATCTCCCAAGTCTCGTCCTGTACTCTCATGTGCTACCATTGCACTCGTACCGAAAGAACAGACCAGACACATAGAACCTTCGAACATCGATCAACAATCAGGATAAGATTCTCCTCAAATGAGGCATCCAATTCTAACTCAACCTCTTCATGTTGAAAAACATGAGATGGGTCTGAGAAGTAACATTGAAGATGAGAAACGTAGAAGACATCATGCATAGCCTGATACCTCTTTGGTAACTGCAACAGATATGCAACCGGTCCGACTCTTTCCAAAATCTCAAACGGTCTGACATACCTCGGTGAATGCTTACCCTTAATCCTAATCCTCATCTATCCCAACCTTGGTGTGACAAGCAAGAAAACATGATCTCTGACCTCAAACTCCATAGGTCGTCTCAATCGATCAATATAAGACTTCTGTCGCGACTGAGTAGTATCCCTCCTCTTCCGATTCAACTCTATCTGCTCTGTGTTCTCCAAGACAAGACGAGGTCCCAGACTAGCTACATATCCTCTCTCTATCCAAAAAAAGGTTGACTAGAATGGCCTATAGGGAAAATCCTCATAAGTTGCCATATGAATAGTTTCTTGAAAACAATTGTTGTAGGAAAACTCCACAAGCGGTATGTGTATCTCTCAAGAACCTCCAAAATCCCTGATGCATGCTAAAAGAATGTCCTCAAGCACCTGAATCATACGCTCAAACTGGAAAACTATCTGGGGATGGTAAGTTTTAGTCAGAATTACCTCTGAACCAATATCCCTTTGAATTCTCCACCAGAACCGGGAAGTAAAACGCGCATCCCTGTCTAAATCAATGGATTGTCAAACCCCATGTAGATGTACAATATTTCATATGTATAGTCCTATTTGATAATTAACACTAAATGAAATCTAATCAAAATGAAGTGATCATCCATAGTGAGTTTATCAATTACAACTTAAACTTCATCATTCCCTCGAGGCGACTTCAAAAAACCTGTCATGAAGTCCATTGTTACATCATTCCATTTACACTAGAGAATGGGTAACTGCTGCAAAAGCCTTGTAGGTCATTGATGCCCCAACTTCACCGACTAGTAGGAGGAAAATCTTATGGAATATCCATAAACCACTCTTTTTACACCTGTCCACCAGAACTGATGACGTAGATCATGATACATCTTCGTGACATCAGGATGAACTACCCAAACTGAAGATTGAAAGACCCGCATCAGCTCCTTGCATATGTCTACTAGAACCCATTTTCTCCCATGAAAACACAAGATCACATCTTCATCAACTGTTCTTCCAGTAATAGGGTCCTCCCCTATAACACTCTCCCATAAAACGAGGCCTTAAAACTGATATCTTCCTTATTCTCACTCGATCAAGCAGTGTAGAGGTAACAACTACATAAGATAGAAACGTCTACCCCTATCTATCATGCAACTTTAAATGCATCTTAGAGAATAGGGTCATACGCATCCACTCACTGCTGGCCTCCTGAACTGTCATACCTGAGTCCTCCTGCTCAACACACACAACACTACATTTCCCTTCCCAAGCATGTAGGCAACCTCAATGTCAAAACTCTGAAGGTACTCAACCCAACTTCACTGTCTCAAATTCAAGTCTCACTAAGTAAATATATACTAGAGACTTTTGTGGTTGGTAAAAACCACAAATTGCTCTACCAATAGGCAGTGTCTCCAATAGAGGAATGCATGAAAAACTGATTCTAGCTCGAGATCATGTGTTGGGTAGTTCCTCTCTTGTGGCCTCAGTTGCTGAGACCCCTACAAAACAACCCTTTCTTCATGCATAAGCACTGTTCCCAACCCGATAACTGATGCATCATAGTACACAGTATAGCTCCTACCCAACTCTAGAAAGACTACTATCGACACTAAAGTCAACCTCCCTTTTATCTCCTGAATGGCTAACTCGTAATATTCTAACCACATATACTTTGCACCGTTTTTAGTCGGGTTTCTCAGTGGTGATGCTAAGCGTGAAATGTCTTGTATGAAATGTCTAAAGTAACCTTCCTACCATATAACACTCCATTTTTCAAATATTTTCTTTGCATGATACTAGGAAACCACTGCTCTCACATTCTCTAGGTCTACTAATACTCATTCCTATGAGAAAGGGTGACCCGAGAAGTGAATTTGATCCATAAAAAATTGGAATTTTGAGAGAAAAGAATATAACTTATGCTCTCTTAGTGTACTCAACACGATATCAAGACGTGTGAAATGGTCGTTTCGAGTGTGAGAGTACACCATGATGTCATACCCAAAAACTACCATCAAAAAATCTAAGTACTGATGGGACACTCAGTTCATCAGTGCCATAAAAATTGTAGGTGTGTTCATGAGACCGAATGGAATGACCACATACTCATATAGACCATACTAGATCTGAAAGGTTGTATGAGGTATATATGATGGTATAACATGAAACTTATGATAAACAGATCTTAATTCAATCTTAAAGAGCACCCATGCTCTATGAAGATAATCAAATACATCATCAATCCTCAACAATGGATATCAGTTCTTGACCATGAAATGGTTCAACATCTGATAATACACACATTGTTTGAGGGTGTTGTCTTCCTTCTTTTCAAATAGGATAGGTTAACCCCAAAGAGAACTACTTGGTCGAATGAACCTCTTAGCATGAAACTCCTCCAACTGCTTCTTGAGCTCCTGTAACTCTGGTGTAGCCATTCTATAAGGAGGAATGGACACCAGTGCCACTCATGGAATGAGTTCAATAGAATATTCCACCTATTTCTCCAAAGGAAAACCTAAAATGTCCTCTTGAAATACATTCCTGAAATGATCCACCATTGGAGGAAAGTCCACCTGTGAAGTCCCCTGGTCATCCAGATATAGACTAGAAATCTGGGTTATAACTCCTCCCATTCCCATGATGCTCTCTTCCTACTCTGCTCACCTGGAAATCCCATTCTCCCTTATGAAGTAATGATCTTCCCTCTAGTGATGTGAAACTATCCATACAACAATATAAATCAACAACATTCGAGAAGCTAACAAACCAGTCTATTCTGATAATGGAATCATAACCATTCATCTCTGGGACATAAAGGTACCATATGAAGTGACACCCAATAAACTCTAAAGGGAACTATTTTCACTGATGTACAATAGCTATTTTAGTCCACAACAGAGTGTTTACCATCAAGATCTTAGTATAATAAAAGATATAGAGCCTAAGGCTCTCCACAACAACGACATATATAAGCCATGAGAATACCCTGTATCAAAAAGATCAGAAGCAAAAACTTAGGCAACTAGGATCATACCTCATACTGTAGAGGGTCCAGGATATTGGTCATGCTAGGTCAGCGACACTGCAAAATTCTGACCTGTATCCTGGCCCTATGACCCTGCCTAACCACCCTGAACAGATCTACTCTGTTGTCACCGAAAGCCTGGAGACTGGCTACCACATCCCTGACCTCCACCTCAGCCTGAATGGTAGGAATAAATCTTGTTCTCAGAATGATGAGAAACTGGTGGTGCTGCTCCTGAAAGTAGAGTCCTTGAAGAACCCCTTTCACCAGCAGCTGGTGATAAGGACTGTCAGAAGTGCTGAAGGTAGCTTATCTTGTCGCTTGGTCGGCATTACAATGGGTCTCTCGGGAAATGTGGTCTCTTAGTCCCGCTTTTCCCGCACTGGTCGCACAACACCTGGCTACTAGAATAATTATCTCGCCTCCTCAGATCCCCGCACGTAGACTCCTTGTGGCGCTTCTTCTTGTCAATAAAAGGGATACCAACTCATAATATCAAACATCCATGGCTCAACAATCCAGAATCTCATATATATTTCTCCTCGATTAGCTCCTGGTTGACAATAGAAGTGATGGAAGTCAACCTGAATATGTTAACCTAAGATCGGATGTCATTCCTGAGACTATCCTAAATCTTCCTTTCCAAAAATAACACATAACCCCCTAGAATAGGCATGATGTGGTGCAGCTATGTGAAGCGATAATACTACTCCATAACAGAAAGAGTACCCTACTCAAGACTCATGAACTATTGGGCTCAATCGAACCACAAGTTATTTGGGTAGAAGTAGTAAAAAAGCACAATGTAACTCATCCCAAGCAATAACCTTCTGTTGTCCCGCCTGTGAGATCACACCCCACCATCTCTTGGTAGAGTCTTGAAGCATATATGTTTTTATCTTCTCCATCCTCTCTGTAGGGATCTACAGATTCTTGAAGATAGAAAGCATGGAATCTAACAATGATTCGAAAGCCTGATGTCCTCCTTCCTTTGTAAATATGATATGCTGCTGATGCTGAAAAAACTATGTCAAATATATAATCGATGGTGTTGGATGTTGTACACCTCAGAAGATCTACATAAACCTCATAAAACCCTCTTATAACTGTGATTCGGCATCTGTATCTGGAATAACGACTGATTCCATTACTGGCACAACTAGAGGATCTGTTGGTAGACCCTTATCAGCCATATCTGGTGTCTGATCACCGCCCTGAATCTGGCGTACAACTGGAGGGAATCTTGATGGCATGACTCCACATGGTCAAGTTCACACCATAGATCATGATTAACAAGGGTTGAAACTTAGAGGTATGAGAAGTGAAAAAGAGAAAGAAAACATTCATGTTTTTCAAAACATGGATACATGGTTTGTATAATTAATACATGGCATGTTCACTTAAGCCTTCACATGGTCATGTACTTTTTCCAACCCAGGTCGTTTAACACCCCACACACACATTGTGTCGTTCTAACAAAAATCATGTACTTGAATACTCTTTCCCTACCCGAGTTCTTCAACATGGCTAAGCCACAAAGTTCTCCTAGAGAAAAACTTGATGGATTGTTAGTGCTAGACATAGTGTGTACTAGACGAACCTCACTGACCCGTGTTGTTTGTTAAATGACCGTATACAAATGTTACACCACATGGTGTGTTCAATTGTGAAACGATGTGTACAACTTATGTTTTCATCTATCTTTTTCATTAGTCACACGGGTGGACAAATGGTCTAGGCAACATGGCATATACATCTAGTACACGGCATGTACCACCAATCATTTCTCATCCTCGTTTATCTACCAACACAATCAGTGGAACGATTAGAAACTACAAAGCGCATACATACAGTATAAGGCGTGTACTCAAGAAAAATTGTTCCTATCCGAACAGAAGGACCCATGTTGTGTATTCATCATTACACGATGTGTATTCTGGGTTCTTCAAGACGGTAAGCCTAAAAAACTACTATATAACACATAAAAACAATGAAACGAACATTAATGTGACAAATTTTGATCTGTGAGGCCCATACATCCCATGAATCTTAGCATGGTATATTATTCATGTTATATATAAACACAATAGTGCAATGATCAACAAAATTATGGTCAATGAGGGCCCATACAACCTCATGATCAAATGATAGTTGTTCATTTAAACGAATCCTTACACAATTAATTACCCAATCAAAAGGAGGTATTCTATCGAGGCATCTCTCACAATAGTATGTGTATCTAGCACAACATATATCACAACATGTAATCGATATTCACCCTAAATGGCATAGAATGAATGTTTGAAATGTGATCTCTAGAATGTTACTATATGGTTCATGAGATGACATACCCTCATCTCATCAGGTTGAAATAGAAATAGATCCTTAATAATATCAATGATAACAACAAAAAACATGCGAATCACACAACTGTAAAATCAAATCAATAATAAAATTGCAGAACCATTAAAATATAAATAACCGAGGTAAATTGGATTTTCCCTCTACAAAGTTTAGCTACTCCATGGCACATCTTATTACCGACTACATATTCCTTCTTATACCTGGATATAGGCTCCAAATAGTATGTCAAATAGAAAATAATTCCTCTGATACCACTTTGTAATGTTCCTATTTCAAGATCCTCCAAGAGGTGCCTTGTACCCGATTGGTCACATGGCCTCAAGCACATTTCCCCAAATGCCAAAGGCTTCTGACTAGTAGTGAGGTCCTTGGGAGTGATAGTGGGGAAATTATTCCCTGATTGGCAGAGTAACACAAAAAAAGTAAAACAAATCGCGATAGTGGAAATAGTAAAACATGCAATTAGTAAACAACAGAAGTAACAAACAACTGGAAAAGACACAGACACACACACACACACACACAAACATATATATATATATATATATCTGATGCATGATACATATGTCTATGAAATCAGAAAACAATTCACAATAATGGAATACAATACTAGACCAAGTACAATAGAAAATAGATAAAATTATTCACAGCATCGCAAGCCTCAGCTTGGTCCCATGGTCCCAAGATCAGCAGTAATCAAGTACCTTAAGTAAAAGGGATCTTTCCCTTATCTATTCTTATATCAATATAATTTTTTGGGCCCAAAATAATGACCCAATATGGTGTGAGACTATTCCTAGTAAGAAACCACTCAAAGATCTGTCCCTAATAGTCAGTGAATATATATGGCAGGAAATAAACAAAATGAAGCAGAAAACAAGGAAGTACATATATAACAATCCTTCAATTTAAAATGCATTCATTTTCATATTACAAGTAAGTTGCTAATAAAAAGCAGGTAACCCCCATGGATTTACTAACAACTTAACCCTTCTAGTTCAACCAAAACAAACACTAGAAACCCTCTAGGAAGCACACACATTCTAACAACTGAGATCCAGCTTTAGAAAAGACACTCGGAGGAAGCAATCACTGTCAATTCCCCCTATAGTCTTGTTTCGGTAACAAATAAGTGCTCTAGGGAAGTTCTCAACGTCCAATTCCCTATGTGGCCTGAAATAAGGAACTAAATACACTCTGCGATATCAGTCAACCTCCATCCACCCTATGGTATCACAACATAATAGGGAACAGACAATCTGGAGAAGTCCTCAACGTCCATTCATCCTATGGTCTACTAAACCAGGTTCCCATAGCCTGGTGTAAGTCAATCGTGCACAAATAAACATGATATCAAATGTAAAACTCAATAAATACTTAGATAAACAATCTACAACATATCATTTCATGTTAGATATTAATCACCCCATCCTAACAAAACTAGGCATGGAAAGAAAATCAGCCGCCTAACATGCAAAGATAAATGAAACGGTTAAAACAAGAAAACATGGGAAAAAAATCTATAGCCTGTAAATGTTAATCTTATTTACAATAATTAACCTATATTCAAACAAACATGGAATAAAAGGTTATAACAGGGATAAACCATAAACATGAAATACCCCATTCTATGGTATTGTGCACTTTTGCACATAAAATTAACATACTTTATATAGAAAGGCACAAATCACCTACCTCAACATCATGAAATCGATATACATGAACCTCATGCCTTGAATCACCCTATAAAACTGTAGATATACAAAAACCCTAAAAACATTTTACATAGGATAACCCTTGAAAGAGGAGAAATCAGGAGATGACGTTCTAGAAGAAAAGATAACTCACTAATGTGATTCCAACGCAATTGACGACAGTCGATTTAGAGAACAGATGACCTATCGGGAGCTCAGAGAAGATCTACAGCTGTATGAAAGGTCTCAGACGAGACGGGTGAAGAAGAAGATGATCCTTTCCATCAGATGCAACCCTCATCTGTTTAATGAAAAAAGAAAGTACAATGCATGAATTTTAAAAGTACATAAAGTGTACTTTCCATTTCTAGCCTCTGCATTAGGCGGTCTCAAGGACACCATACACGTCCATGTGCTCAACCATTACATGACCAACACATGGTCACCAGTGGTAATTGGGTACCCAGCGTGTACTCTTGAAATTTCCAAAAACACCTCTTTTTATAAAAATAAAACCAACAAAAAAAATATTCATACCTGAAAAGAATTTCTTTGTTCCTAAAATTAGATCCAAATTGAACACAAAAAGTGTAATTCTCCCATCAAATATTTACAAGAGAGCTACTCCTCATCCACAATAAAAAGGCCTCCTCTCCTCTCAATTCATTAGACATTTAAATCAAATAGGATCCAAAAAAAACTATGCTCAAATAATCTTCTATCATCTCTATAATCCAAATAGAATCACATAATTGGAATAAATGAAACCCATGTAATCATTTTGGCACAAATAAAATGAAGTTACCTTACTAATGTGTAAAGTCTTCTCTCAAAATCCATTATATTATTTTCGTTATTCACCCATAAACATTAATTATTCAATTATTTTCTAAAAATAGTATCCTAAATGTACAAGGATGTTGTTATGATAAGGTGTCAACCTACAAATACACACATCTTCATCTAATGTGTAAATAAAAAACCTTTTACATGTAAAGAGAAATACCTCCTAACTAAATAATGTTTGTTAGTCTTTCCTTTACCACATATCATGGTCAAAATTATGATAAAGAATAGGTTTATAAATTTCATATATTTTATTTATTTTATCATTATGATTATTTATTTCACATAAAAATAATATATTTTTACTTTCCTTTTGGAGTAAATACGATATTTTCATTTATTGGATGTGTGGATTACCAACCATTCAATTCCATATGATTCATTCAAACACTACATGGAATGTATTAAGAATTGGTTTAGTGAACTTATATGACATATATCACATTATAATTATATATAAATTATATCATATTCTTATATAAATATATTTTAATTTCTTTCTTTCTTTCAATATAATAAGAGAAACAATGTCCATGCACACACATGACTTACCATCTCCATTAAAAATTTATTCATATAATATATAAATATTATATAGATCATGATAATAAAAATTTATTTAATTTAACTAATATATATTTCATGGATTACATTCTAGAATCATGATATGATTATATGGACTGATGATATGACAAATTAAGGCACATGCAATGAAAAAAGTGGATTTTCCCAAAGTGAAATATTTACACATGATTGTTAAAAAGAGTGTAATATAAGGTAATTATAAATGTATATATGGTAATAAATATAAAAATTTGATTCTTCAAAAAATTAAAAAAAAATTATATTTATTAAACTGGTTGTTTGAATTAGTACGATGAGATTCAAGAGACAATCTAAGGGGATTTCATATCACTTTACATTTTTGTGAGATATATACTTTATTCATCACAGATTCCCTTTGTGTGGTGATTATAATACACATGGATGTACTATATGATTATTATAATTGAACTTATCTTTATTTATATATATATTTTAAGAAATTTTTTAAATGGGTTTTATGTTTCAAAAGTTACCAAATCAGTAATGTAATTTGTTTTCAATTTTCCTTCTTTTAGACACATTCCATTTCATTCACCTATATATTTCAATGAGGTGATATACTGCCTATGAAATTTTATATCATTAATCTACTTATTTTCATGATATATTATGATTCATTTAATTATATTTTATTACATGGGTAGAATTCTCCATAGTTACAAAGTTGTAAGTGTATATTGAAAAATTTTAAACGCTTTTTGAGTTTGTTAATGTTTATGATTCCTTTGATGAAATATATTGATCCATATCATTCGAAAAATAATGAATTTTTATATATTCATGTTATTAATGATATATTCCAATATTGGCACCTTTTTTCAAATATTTGGTACATAAGATAGTTAATAATGTGTTTTTAAGAAAAAATGACTTTACCCTCACTTTATTCATAAATCTATGTTCCTTCATTAAAAGTATTTCTAACAGTGGTTCCCAAGAATATGATACTATTATCCTAAAATATTTAAATGAAACTATTACCAATTTTGTTATTTTTCAATGTTTTTAATTTAATCTTCATTAGGATTCCTAAATGAGGTATCTGCCTATCATTTTTATAGTGTAAAAGGAATGTTATTTTTACCTCATACGACATGAAAAAATTTACCAGCCATCATATATTTAAGGATTTATTTTCAAGTCTAAAAGGAAAATTAATTTGAATTTTTTTCTAAAATACAATTTCAGTGAAATGGTTTTCACAATTTATTATGCTTCTTTTATAAGAGGGAAAATGTATTTTGAAATTTTTTATGTATTAACGATCACTTTTCAATGATGGATGGATACTTACCTCATTAAATGTTTTAAAAATATTCATCCATGTTCTTTTCCATTTATGATAACACCCATTGATGTTACTCATTCAGTTCTAGGAAATTTTCCAATGGTTCCATTCATATTTATTTTTTAATGTTTCCGGTTTGGAGAGAATGATTGTTATCACAAAAGTTCCATATACAAGTGTTTAATGGTTTCAAAACCCACTTTGTTTAATGTGGTCTTCTTCCATAAAGTTATTATGAAACATATATCATTTCATAGGTTATGATGTGATGAAATGTTAATGATAACCATTTCATTTAATGAGTTTTTGTGTTATGCTTATGAAACCTATCACTTTTTATGGGTCATGATATGATGAATGTTTTATTAAAACATGTTAAATATATGAATGGGTTTTTATGAGATGGGTGAGACCTATATCTCAATAAAATGCATTGGCTAATGATACAACATATATGATTTCAATGGTTTTTTGGGGGTTTTCCCAAGCCCAAAAAACAAACAATTTTTGTATCCCAATCCCGAAAACATATAGGTACATTGGTTGTATACTATGACTATAAAAAATAAGGTTCATAAGTTGTTTCCCAATATTAAAATTTATTGGATAAATATATTGTAGCCTAAGCATGAGAATAAGATGGTGCATGTGTTGTAACAAATTCCCAAATGATAGAGGGTACACGGGTTGTTAGACTAATCCTAATAAGGTACACGTGTTGTATCCCAAGAATAACATGTTATAAAGGTATTGGTAGGTAGCCTTAAATTAATATTTTATATTCTTATATTTATTAAAAAATACCATGTCTTATTTCTATATTATTCATCAATAAATTGTGCTCTTAATTGGTTTATGATCCAGGTATTATGAACTGTAAATCATTATTATGATCTATATTATTTAGGGTTTGATCTTGGAATGTTTTTCTCAAATTCTATAATTTTTTTTCATTTTGGTGTTTGTTTTTCTTTTATTTACCTCTATTGAGCTTCTGAGATCACCACATCCTTATGTTTCCTTTCCCCGGGTCATGAAGTATTTATTTAGGTGGATGTGATAATGTTGTAAGATCTTTATGGGAGATGTTAAATATCATTCACCAGAATATATGATTTTGTTTTCATGTCTTTAAAGATACTAATCTATTACAATCCTCGAGAATCTATTTTTGTAATGTCCAAAATATTCATATAAAATGTTGTAATTTCCTTGAATGATAAGACTATGTCTCTATAGATGTTATTAAAAGAAAGGTATAATAATCCTTTCTAAACTAGGATTAAGAATCATTAGTGATATCTCTAAGTATATTTCAAAGGATATGTACAAGGATGTATAAAAGGATAAGTATACAAAAGAGATAACATTTTGGAAAATGTCCTATAAATTTGGCAAATGATAGAGTTAGGGGCTTCCTAAGTATACAACCATATCTATATAAAATAAGATGATTGTGCTCTATAATAGATGTACCTAGGGTAACAAATCTGAAATGATGTTCCTGGCCTAACTTTGGTAATATTTTCAGGATAATGGGCCGTGTTGCAAACCTAAATTGACACTACTGGGGGATATGCTTTTCGAATTCAAAAAACTCTTAATGAACCATAATGATGTTTTTTAATATAATTTTTTTATGAATAAACTAGGATGAACCAATGGTTTCATATGTTAATGAAGGTGTCATGATTTAGAAATCCTATAAGAAATTTTTTTCATGAATATGTGGGATTCCTCTATGATATATAATTCTCACAATATGATTCAGGTTTTAGTAAATGGAATGAATGGGAATGAACTAAAATAATGGTGAATGTAATGAAAAATTTACTGATGAGAAATCATGTTGGATGATCACTGGAGTAAAATATTTTTTTGATCATGGCTAATGTTGGTCAAAAATTTCTCAATATGTCATTGGAGCATTTTTTAGGTGATTGTGATTGTTGAAAAAGCAGAACTCCATGGTTAGTTTGTTGACAGAGTAGACCACGATGTCTGATTTCATGACAAAGTGGTTTTATATGGCGATTTTTCGTGTTTCAAAGATATTGTTGACAACCTATGTTGACAAAGAATGATAAAAAACAAATGGATTATCTTGAGGCGGTACCAAAAGAACATATCTAAGGTGGAACCATTTTCTAGTGTATTCCAAAATTCTGGCAAAAAATCACAAAATGGGGAAACCTTTTTTGGTAAAGTAAGTTTCACGCAAGATATATGGTGGTTTGGAAACAATCATGCTAGGCATGTTTCGGAACCAGAATTTAGAAAAATGGAAAAGGCTTGTTGCATGTGAAATATTTGAAGATGTGCACAAAATATTGAGTTGTGTGAAGGAATATTGCATGCAAGGACTGTTTCTAGAGCAGAATGTTGAAAAATAGAAAATTCATGATGTAGGAAAAATATTTGTAAGTGGGGGAGAATGATGAGGTTGCGTGAATGAAACTTGTGAGCCCAATGCAACGTCAAATGGTGTTTTTCATGCTCGATGAGAAACTTGTGCGAAAAAAGTTGAATTTTCCATATAGGGGTCACGAACACCTATGAATATGAGGTTACCCCCCTCATTCGAAACTGCTAAACACTTAGAGAAAATATGAGCACCGGATCATGTAAGAATTTCACACAAAAGGAGTAGCACGAATGATTTTGAGTTGCATGCAAGTTAAGAAAGTTTTCACATAAGATTTTTATTGTGCAAAAGATTAAAGTTGTGGTCAAATGGTATTTCGTGACAAACATGGAATCTTGCACACAAATAATTAAAGATGTGTACAAGATGTATTAAGGGTTGCATGAAAGATTTGAGGTTTCCCGTAACACCCAGTGCAAAGAGAGAATCATCAGTGGGTGAAAGTGGAATGTCAAAATAGAATCTATCAATAGTTAATGATGCATGTTTCATTAGAGATAATGAATAAACATACAATTCTATTAACCATGAGTGGATCTTCTGAAGAAGCAGTGAGTACACTTATTTTGAGAATGCAGTGAGCGTTCATATTGAAATTTGTTTTAAACCATGAAGGACATTGAGTCCACTTCGAACTCGTAAACAACAGTATGATTATAGTGAATTTGGTACATCATCACATTGCGAGTGTATTTTCCTTGGATGTTTCATAGTGAGGTGATCCAAGTAAAATTGTTGCGTCCTATGCATGATATAATTTCTGTTCATACTCTACACTGTGAAGGGGATAGAAGAGAGTTTTGTCCCATGATCAATCAAGATCAAAGTGGCAGTTGTTTTAATCTGGAATACCCTGATTCCCCCCACCCATCTCAGGGTATCTTTCCTTGTGGACCTAATAACCAATTAGTTTTCATGAGAAATTATTAACAATTTGTACTTTAAAAAACTCTCATACTCACCAAGAAATAGAAATAATGAGTTTACTGGGAGTTTGGGTATTGGAGGCCATAGTGGAATGTGGTTTTGGTTTCCTTGGTGTCAATAATGTTGAATGAATCACTTAATTTAATTTTTTTATGGAACAAGAATAATTATTGATTTTCGAAAATATGTAAAAAATGAAAGTGATTGTATATAAAAAATTAAGCAATTAGATAAAGAAATGGATGATAATATTGGCATACATAATACTTCATTGAAGTCTATGTGTTTTATGTTTGGAGTAAATAGTAATTATGTAACTCAATGTACCATGATGAAATCTATTGATGGGAACCAACAAATTTGTGTGATTAATGGTCACATTGCACATGATGATGGAACCACATATACAATGTGATAGGAAAATGATATTGTGTAATATGGTGATGTATCATTTTTAATGTAATAATAATGTATTTTAATAATAATAGTTTATATGTTTTTTGATTATATAATTTCTTTTATATGAAATTATAATTATATAAGGATTGCGATGTTTAGGTTTTTTCACAAATTATTTAGAAGAATATGATGAATGGTTCTAATGGAAAACAATTGTGATTTAATGGAAATGTAATTTCCATGGAAGACACATGATTAAGGGGAAGATAACTATTTATATGTTGCTTATGTTATGATAATTGTTTTGGATAAATATATGTTAGATATAAGTAAATTGGATGGGAATGATTACGCTTGTACTAATTAAAGACTAATTGGAATTTTTTTATACGAGCATGGATGATTTTTAAAACTAATTAGATTCATTGAATATATTAATTAATCTATGAAAAAATTAAGAATTCTTATTTTATGAATTATATATGGTATTTCAGGTTATTACCATGTTTGAAAAGAATATATGATGTGGGTATTCACATGTATGGAATGTGAAAACCAATAACTAATTTGTGATATATGGGGGAATCAATGTTAAGATAATTTCGTGACGTTATTTCTAAAGTTATAGATTTTCACTTTTAAAAGAATTATGAGGATATAAATTCATGAAATGATTGGCGTAAAATTTAGTGGAAGTATTTAGGCACTGAGTTTGTATAAAAAAACTTGGTTAAAAAGAAATTTATTGATTAAACACATTCCATGGATTCCAATCTTATATATTATGGAAATTATTTCAGTGTAGATTTGGAAAAGGACACTGTGTTTTTCAGATGACAATTGATCAAGTACAGAAAGGCCACCAGTCTTAAAAACATGACCAAAGGAAGATAAGTTTTTTACACATACCACTGGCCTACGTGATGTCCTAGTTAATGTGTAATTATTATTTTTGAATAAATTTATATGATGAACTAGTAGAGTTAAATTTTAGGTTTATATAATAATGAATTTCACATGTTGATTTTGAATAAAAGTTAGAGGAAAATAGTTATACATGACATTCTTTTATTGTAAATAAGATCTACTAAAAGTGTCTTTTAGTACTTCAAGAATCAAAGGTAATTTATGGAAATCCATTTCATGAAGTAATGGATGAATTATAAGTAAATAAAATCACAAATAAAGAATGAAATATATATATATATATATATTTCAAGTTTATATATTTACTTATATTCATGGTCAATAAATGAATTACTCAACATTAGTATAATGATAAAAAAATGTTTTGTCCAAATACCATAATTTATGTTGATCCTGTACACCCCAATATTTCATTGTACATTATTTCTTCAATGTAATTAAATAACATCCACTACACGCAACACCGAGTTCTAGCGCACCACGACTTACCAAACAAGCTGTTCAAAAGAGTTTATGAATAGGATTAACTGAATTTTGATCTTTATACCATCATTATAATTTTAGGATCCATATATTTAGTTTCTTAGACATAATTTAAGAACCAATACATTTTTCAGATAAAAGAAGTATTTTTCAAAAAAAAATGCAATTTTACTGCCATTTAATTGTGAAGCTTTTTTAAATCAAATATTTGGACCTTTTATACATTCAATATAACAAAATAATCGTCTTCATTATAATCGGGACGTATGAATTTATTTTAAATAAATTTTTGGTGTTCTTCAGATAACTTTCATATTTGGGTGAATAGTGTAAAATACTATATTTTATCTAAAAACAACTTTTGAAATCAAAATAACTTATATTATTATATTATAAATTTTAATGGTTTGTAAGTATAAATAGACTATATCTTTACCATTTTATCCAATGATGCTCATTGTAAGTAATTTCACTTTGAAATTGGTCGTAAACAAGTATCAAAATTTTGGTTGTTATTATGTCTAAAAAATACGCCTTTTGGTTTTTGATAGCAGGAATTTATTAAAAATTAATAAATTCAACTTCTATGTTTCTAATTTGGTAAAATATAATTCATTATTTTATTTGGAATATCAAAATTATATTTGGGAAATTATTGGTATTTTTGTGAAAACTTTTATTTTTTGATGAATAGTTAAAAACACCGAGGTATAGTTTAAAATCAAATTTTTATTTAAATTTTTATTTATTTTATTTAATATATTTAATGTCAAAATAGATACATAATACATATTTAATTTTATTGTAATTCATTAGTGGCAGTTTATTATAATTTTAGATATATAAAAATTTTATTGAACGGTTCACCATCTTTTACCCACCTCCTAAGAGAATTTGAAAATTCACATGAAACTTAATTTTACAACTTCTGTGAGTGGAATTTCAAAAATCCGAGAGGCAGAGTTAATATCAAGGAATAATATGTGGTTTAATTAGAAAAACATTGTTTTTGGTGAATAGAAATTTTTTACTTTTTTTTACCACGGTAAAAAGTAAATAGAGTAATTAATGGTAAATATGATATTATTATTACAATAAAACATGTCACAATTATATTGTATATGTATAATTCGACCAAAAAAAACTTTGAAATAAAATATGAACCTCTTTGGTCCACTTGGATTACATTAGGACATTTATTATTATTTAATTAAAAGAAGAGTTAATGGAGTTAAAATCAAAGTTTAATAACTAAATTTTTTTTAATATAGGGTTTTACATAAGATAAATTAAATGATAAATATTAATTCTAAATATACAAAGATTTCCTACATAATGTTATTTTATTTATCATTTGTAGACATTATATAATTTAATTTATTTATGACACAATGATGATGCACTAATTACATTATTAGTGATATATTAAAAAAATTGATATTATAAATATCGAAATAAATATAATTTGAGAATTTTAATGAATTTCGCAAATTTTATTTATTAATAAAACATTTTAGGATTTATTAAATGATTTTTTTTCGAATTAATAATGTTATTAAGACTTTAACAAAAATGAATTATTAAGTAGTGTCAAAATTGACATAAAGGAGATTTTAAAACAAATATTATATTATTAATTGATATAATATTCCTAAAAATATAAGGATAAGAAAAGAGACTTATATTATGATATGTATGTCATTCTTGAACCACTTCGGGTTCTCTTGGAAGTTTATAGTATGTTTATTAACCATATAATATAAAAATACAAAGAGACATGGTAAATGTCAAATTATTTAACTAAGACTAAAATCTAAAAGATAAGGGTAAAATAGTGACCCAAACTTGTCTAAAACCTATTTTTTGAGTGGTTTTCGACCTATATCCACCATAGACATTAAATAATTAAGTTTTGAGACATTATAAACTAAATATAAATTCATTATAAAATAATACTTTATGTTTTTCCTAAAGAGCCCCTCCTCCCCCTTATAAAAGAACACCACTTCTATCCAATTCCTCACACCTATCAAGCCTTTTGGCTCATCTAACCTCTTCCCAATATATCTCCATACATACCACTCCTCCTCCTCCTAGAATCATTTACATAGTAATAAGTCAATTCAAGTGTCCTTTTTCATTTAAACCAAAGGGAGTTACCCAAATTAAAGGTAACTATTTCTCTTAGCGTCTTATCTATTATTTTACTTCTACAACCGCTAAAATCTTCTTATTATTTTTTTTGTAACAAAACAAGTATCCAAAATATAGTAGGATATTTTTATGAGATTTATTCAAAGTAAACTTACACACACCTCCATCTAATGGGTGAAGAACATATTGTTTCTGTGGATGGCATCCAAACGCCTCATGAAACGATGATTGTTCAAGTATCTTCTACCGCCTCTCATGGTGGCCATTATGATGGAACTATAATTAAATATGATATTAATGGTATTTATTTTATATATAAGATTTGGTAATTCCATTTTATGTTATACCGTTATTAGTTTCATGTTGTATATATATACGATAATTTCATTTGAGGAAGTGCGGACTACCGCCCCCACAAAGTGATATGACTCGTTCATACCATACATTGACCGTATAAAGGATGGTGTTAATGAACATAAGTAAAACATATATGATATTATATTATACTCAAATAATAATATAACTATGTGTCATTTGGTTTTTATTCCTTTTAAAATGAAAAATGAAATGGAAGTAGCGTACGTGCGTACGTACGGACTACCGTCTCCACGAATGCGATGAGATTCATTCCCCATCGTATACATTCAAGTATAATTATCATTTTATGATAAAAAATAATCTATAAGGACTTGATATCATTCTGAATATGAATAAGATAGAACCCATCCATTTGAAACTTGACTTATGTAACATAACATATAAAATAAAACAAGTAAGTTAACACCAGAAACGACGATATTACTAAGATATTATTAACAAAGAAATGTTAAAAGATCATATATGATATCATATTAACATATATGATTCTTGTATAGTTTAATAAAAACTATTTCACCATTATACAAGAGGTTAAACTACCCCCACCAAGGAAAAGTACAAGGTAAGGTTTTATTTCACAATCTCTTCATTATCCGAGGTTGTTTATAAAAGATTATCTACTAGGACATCTTTATCATCCACATCCATGTTTCTTAAAAATGTATTTCAAAACATTTTTACTATTTAATAGACTATGGGTTTAAGTCATTTATAAACTTGTCAAAAAATATATAAAATTGTTCGAAAGGAATCTTTCTGTTATTTTTCAAACAGGGTCCCTTATAACCTTTTCGACAAAATTAAGGTAAGAATGTGTTTTTTAACTTATACGGTGGGTGTGGCTATTTTATGCCATTATAAAATCGTTGAAGCTTCCCTTAAAATATTATAAGAATATTTTCTTACTAAATGTTTTTCTTTACAATTATGTGACATTTAAATGATTTCAAAAATATATATATTTCTCTCAAATTGTTTTTATTTCATCTATGTCAACATACTTTGATGGATTTTAAGATATTGGTAGTTGATTTATTATGATACAAAACATTCATATTGTATTGTAGGTTTTATGATATTTTTTAATGTGGATGTTTTATTTTTATACAATTCATGGTTTATGGAGAAAATATTGACATTTTATATGATAGTTTTAATAAGAATGTTTATGTTCTATTTAATCCTATTCATATGGGGAATGTATTGGACTTAGTAAGTGACGGGTCGAGCCCACTATAGCTTTTCGATGCATTGGTAGGTCTCATGAGACAAACTAGTGTCCTAGCACAAGGCCTTGATAGAAACCTATTTTTATTCTTGGCACAAGGCCTTGGCTGTGTGGTTTTGATAGTTTGGAATTATGCATTCCATCATTATGAAAGTGGTTATTGATATTGCATGTGATTATTCGACTAGTAGAATATTCATAAGAATAAGTAAATGGAATTATTTCTTTTTTTTATCCATATTATGCAGATGATAAAGTTTAAGTGGCTTTAGTTTTTGTTATACATTGTCTTAAATGTTTATACTTAATTATAAATGTTTCTACTATATTGTCATCCTTAGTGACCATCTGAGATAACCCCTTTCTATGTTTTATTTTACATAGGATGTGAAAATGTATTTTATGAATGAACTGCATGGATAATATAGGGGGATATGAGTGTTGAGGCAAGATTTTGTTCTAGTTTTCACTTTATGATGCAATTTAAACATAATGTATGTATCTAGTTATTCCAAGGATACTAAAATAATTAGTCTTTCGAGACATTATCTTTTGTGATCATGCCAATGTTATGTAATAATGCAGCGACTCAGGTTAACTGGGGTTTGGGTGTTATAGTTGGTATCAGAGAATTTTTAGTACAAACCTTGGAAACTAAATTTAGATAAACTCTGATTAGAGCACATATCCCTAAGATAGACTTTTATAATTACTATAGAAGAACTTCTTAAAATTTTGGTATTGTAGAGATACTGTGATTTTTCTGAGCAATACATCCCTGTATGGATACGACTAGGTAGAGGAGGCTATGGAAAAGATTACCTACGGGTAAAACCCAAAAACAATGCTTTGAGCTAGACTCAAACAGAAACTGGTGCATGACTACATGCCTTGTTGCACTCTTGGTTACGACACTCCTGGGGGATATGCTTAGGATAATTATCATTTTCATTACAAATCATTATGAAGGGATTATGAGTATATAATTACTCAATGAAAACATCTTTATGATTATGGATTATATCCATAAACAATTAGATTTACGTTAGGTACTTTACAAGTTTGGAATTATTCATTGCAATTCATAAAATGACCTAGTTTATGCTATTGTATAGAAATGGCACCCAGTAGAAGGAATGTGAACTCCAGCAATACGTATGATCCAAAGAGTAAGAAGGATCACATCTTTCACAATATTAAGCCAACATTTAGAATGGAAATATTCTCCCATGTATTCTCAACATATGAATAAATAGAATCATTTATTAATAAGATATGTAAAGAATTATCTGATTCATATAGATTTGAAGGGAAGCAAGAGATGAAAGGGATAGAAGAGAGAAACATTGATACAGGGAAGAGGGAAATGAAGAATTTTCCCATATGTGATAACTGTGGGAAGAAACACCCTGTAACATGCCTGAAGGGAATGAGAGTTTGTTAGAAGGGTGGAGAAAAAGGACACCAAGTACGTGACTGCAAGGGTAAGAAAAATGTTTCAAATGAACAATGCTTAATTTGAATGGAGTTGGGACACTACACGCACCGATGTCCAAATCATCAGAGTATTCCCCAAATAATGCTATTGGATAATAATCAAGTTATGATACTACCACAGATGAAGAGGAACGATTAGAGTTATTATGTTGTTATTAGAGAATTATGTCATTTGAGTGTTGTATCAACAATGTACAGGTTATAATAATTATGGAGTATATAAGGATTGTACTGCAGTACTATTTCATTAAGGACTTGATATTGTGTGGAACCAAGAAAAGTAACTCAATAGCAGGTTAAATTTTGGAAAATCTATGGTTGAGAGAAATATAAACCATAATATGGTTCTAATACCGAGGTAATGATTTTGGAATAATACAGGATTTATTTGGATAAATTATATTGGATATTCTTGATTACCTTCAAATTGATTAATGATTTGTATATTACATCATTGTTGGAGTTTAAAATATTTTTGGATAGATGGATTATATCCAGTATTTTATAAGGAATAAGGGATCATTAATGTAATCAACATGGTTTTATGGTAATTCAGGATGTTACAGTGTTTTAAAAGAATACATGATGAAGGTGTTCAAATGTTATTAAGTGGAAAAAGGTTTCATCATTGTGTTTACCTTCCTTATAAATTTTGGATTGTGAGTTTGGAATGAAATATTTTTGATAATTCTAGTTTGAGATTATTTTTGGATTGCCATAAATAGACAACCTGGAGGTCGGGTGGCAACCCGTCGCGTCTGGCAAGGCCGCGAGACTTGAACCTGCAACCCAAGAGCGACAAGGGTGTATCACCTACCACTGGCCTATGTGATGTCCTGGATTGAATAATGTAGTATTTTTTAAATAAAATTTGGTAGATGAATTATAAATTCATTTTTTGAACCCTATACTAATAGGATAAGTAGAATATTATTTTTAAGTTCTTTTATCTTTTTGAGTGAATGATGAGTTTGTGGAAGAAATTAGTTAAAGTATGGGACTCTACTTGTCAAGTATATATTTTTATTCTTCTTTTATCATATGAAGAAATTAATTCTTATAATTTAGTGAAGGGATATTATACATAAAAATGTGTTATCCTAATACCATATGTTTTGTTGAACCGATTGTATTTAAAATCATCATAGATTGATGAATTTAAGGACCTCAATTTTACACTTGTTTGTGATTGATGATCTCAATCACTACCTATAAATATTTATGTTTTTTCTCAAATTATATGTCCTTAATTTCAACCGATGGTCTCCTAATTGAGATCATAATTTGGTGGTGACCCTTTCATTTCCCTTTTCCTCTTATTAAGACTAATTTTTTTAACTAATTTATGATGTGGGTTTTCCAAAAGGTATTTTCTATTTTCAACCTTTTATTGTCAAAAAGTAATGTCAAATTGTAAGGATGCAATTTATTGAAGGTGGGAATAATGTAACACCCCAACATTTCATAGTATGTTATTTCTCCAAAATAATTCAATAACATGCACTACACGCAACACCGAGTTCTAGCTCAACATTACATAGCAAAAAATCCATTCAAAAGCATTTTTGAATATTATTAACTGAATTTTGAAATTTATATAATACATATAATTTTATAATCTATATTATGAGTTTCTTAGACATAATGTAAGAACAAATACATTTCTTCAGATAAAAAAAGTATTTTTCAAAAAAATTTAATTTTAAAGCCTTTTAATGGCGAAGAGTTTTAAATCCAATATTTGAAACTATTATATATTCAATTTGACAAAATAAACTTCTTCTTTAGAATCAGGACATAAGAATTTAGTTTCAATAATGTTTTGGTGTTTTTCTGATAACTTTCATATTTGGGTGAATAGTGAAAAATACTATTTTTTTTAAAGGATTGAGGTTCAATGGACTCTATATTAAATGAATACATAAAACAAGTGAGGAGCACCAAAGAACCAAAAAAAATATAGATATCCAGAACCAGGGTCCTTAACCCCAACACGCGCCATATACTAATTGAGGGAGTCCCGCCTGAGGAAATAACTAGGCATTGATGTCCGACTGGAAGCTCCGTGAGCAGTACTCCTTCTCAAGCAGGGATGAAGATCAAAATGATGTCTCTTCTTCCCTTGTGCTGAACTATTCATGCATCTCCAGTGCCAGAAATAGAATAGCCAACTCTTTTAAATCTGAAACCGTAACCTCAGAGCTGAACCAACAAGCAGCACCGTTCCTGCTCCTCAGGGTAAGCCCATCAAAGAATAAACCATCCTTGCATTCCTCACCCAGAACCTCAAAATAACCATATAATGATACAAATGAATTATAAAGAAACAGAATAAAAATATAGATAACAGCACAAAACATGCCAGAAAAAAAAGACTATAAATTACCAAGTCTGAAAAACAGTATAATGGAACACAAACTTAAGACCAGAAACCGAACAGTGCAAAGCATGAGAATGCTGCTACACCGCATTCAGAAAAGAACCTGATCAAGAGATGATCCTAAAAAGGGAAGGTCTGTCCATATCCCTTTTCAAGAGGGGTGAAAAAACATCAGGAAGTTTGTCATACCAAATGAAGACATCCCCTTCACCTCTTTTGTTAGCCAAACCATCTGCGACAGAGTTAGATTCCCTGTAAACATGAGTAATAATATGATTCATAAAAAAGAGGGAATTTAAACAATTAATCCATCGATTTTGAAGCTTCCAGGAAAGGTGACATGAACCATCCCTAATAGCAGAGACAATCCTAGTCGAATCACTCTCTAGCCAAATATTATTCTAGCCATATTTTTTGGCTCGCTCCACAACAACGATGATTCCCATCATCTCAGCTTCAATTGAGGAAACAATACCACAAGAACTATAGAAGCAACCCACCACAATTACTTTATGATTCCTGAATACGGTACCATATCCATAAGGACCAAGATTCCCTTTCGAAGCACCATCCGAGTTAACTTTCAACCAACCAACAAAAGGCTGTTTCTATAGAACTTCAAAAGTGCCAACTGGAGGTTTAAAACTTCCATTGATACCAATTCGGTTAAGAACAGTGAAATCATGAATGTAATTAGCACAATAATGCTTCTTGAGCAGGCCAGCCACACAAATCTCAGCAAGTACGCGTGAGAGAGCAGAGGATACCGAGAAGGATTTATTCTCATGGAGAATTTGATTCCCAGAGAACCAGAAAAAATGAAACAATTCAGAAGTAGAAACTTGAAATAAATCCAGCAGTTGAGAGGAGAGACTAATATAGTTCAATCATTGAATAATGTCTACAATAGAGGTCTTCCTAGGAAGAGAAATCTCAAAAATATCCGCTAAAGCCTTCCATATTGAAGCTGTAGTTGCGCAATAGAGGAATAAATGATCAGCATCCTCTCTGTGTTGGTGACATAAAACACAAGAAGAACATAAAGAAATACCACAACGTTGCAGATAATAATAAGTAGGAATCTTGCAATGATCAATTCTCCAAACCAAATTAAAGTGAGATAGTCTAATAAAATTTTTATGCAAGTTCCTCATCCATTTATTTTCAAGGTTTGGGTTCAATGAGAACTCATAAAAAGCCTTTGAAGTGAGAATTCCATTAGCCTTGGGATTTCAAGCCCAGAAAACCTTCTTGTCTGAGAAACAATAATTGTTGACAATGTTTAAAATGTTGATTGGAAGTCCATACAAGTCTAGAAGTTGGTCCATGATGGTAATACCAAGATCAATGTTCATATCATCCCTCGCCAAATCTATAAGGGGGTCGTCATTCCATTTGGCTTCCTAGAAATTAAGAGATGATTCCTTCGAGACTAGCCATCTATAATGATCATCAATTAAGGAAAATATGTATTTAAAAGAAGGCCAAACAGAGGAATCAATATAATTAAGAGACCCCATATTTATCCTATTAACGAATTTCCCCCGAAGAAAGTGTGAACTCTCAGAACTGCTGTTAAAAAGACCCCACAGGAATGAAGCCTACAAAGAATCATTAAAGAGCACCGGATTCTTTATACCTAAACCCCCAACATCATATGTCTTGCAGCACTCAGTCCAAGGAACCATGGCCAGCTTTTTTTGAAGATACTGCCACTCCAAATAAAGTTCCTAAGGGATGTATTGACACTTTTTATAAGCAAAATAGGCCATTTGTAAACCATAAAAGAATAAACAATCTTGGAGATAATGACTGATTTCACTAAGGAAACCCTGCCAGCCATGGAGAGGGACTTTGCTTTCTAGGTAGAGAGACTCCTTCTAATCTTACTAACAATCTCTGTGAAATTACAAGTTTTCGGCTTCCCCAAAAACAAGGGAACTTTATATAATGGAAGGGAAGAGATCCTTCCTTAATATTAAGGTCATTGACAATAAATTTTTTCCTTTGCTCACTTATGTTCTTACCAAAGTAAACAGAAGATTTCTCCCAGCTGATATCTTGACCAGAGACAGAAGCATAGTGTAATAGGAATGGTTTGAACATGATGGACCGGCGGATTTTTTAGAATCCATTTTTTCTCTACAAAGACTGACTTGTTCTTTTTGTTCCTATTAACCTCATTCCAATCCGAGGTTTTTACTGTAGTACTAGGATACCTTTGAATCATCCTACAATTTGAGAATGTGTGCCCTACAATTTTTCAAACATCACAAAAATATTGAAAGTTTTCATATTCCAATTTTATATCAGTTTTGAAGCCATTTGCATTAAAGGGAATTCTACTAGGTCTTTTAACTTCTAGATTTATGTCAACCAGAATTCTTGCAAAGAATCCAATTTCACCATCTAGTGTACGCTGATCCAACCTAATTGGGGTGCCTAGACATGATGCAATGCTATTAAGAATTCACAGATGCCAATAAACCCAATTTAAACCATGTAGTCTCACCCAGATTTGTGAATTTGATTGTTTAAAAGTAAAATGATTGAAATTAACATCCCAATCAGATAATCTTAAAATCCCAGGCTTAAGTTGCAGATTATCCAGATTACAGGCCAAATTAAAAGACTCAGATGAATTGAGAATAATGTGAAAATAACCCTTACCGATTGAGATTAATCTCTAATCCCTTAAGCCCTAGTAGTGTGAAATTCTGCTCTTAATCTCAGCATGAGACCATGGTTTGTCTCCTTTTGAATAAATCAAATGACCTAATAAAGAGAATTTTCATAGATCTAACCTTTTTTGCAAAGCATCTAGGTCTGCCACCACCGAGAAACCACCATTTTCTAATCTGATGATATTTTAGGGTTTAGGTAACACCTCCTTTACCTTATTTGAAGAACCCGAAAGATCTTCCACGAAAGACAAGTTTCTTCCTCGATGATTTGAGAAATCTTGATATCCCAAGGACTTACCATCTTCCTTCGAGACATGTCGATTGTCCGTATGTATCACTTCCCACTCTGGATTGAACGATTCCATAGAAAGACTCAGAAAAGAAGGAAAGAAAGCTGCAAATCTCCATTGACTCAAAGAGGAAATAGGGTTTATCTCTTCATCACGCTTCTCATCCCGGATCTATCTTCTCATATATTTTATAAATCTACAAACATGTATTGTTAAATTATTAACTGAAAACCACTTTTTAAATCAAAATATTTTGTATTGTTAAATTATTAATTTTAATGGTTTGGAAGTATAAATAGGTTATATTTTTACCGTTTAATCCAATTTTGTTCACTGTAAGTAATTTCACTTTGAAATTTGATATAAACAAGTGATAAAATTTTGGTAGTTATTATTTCTTAAAAATACGCGTTGTGGGTTTGACAACGGGAATTAATTATAAATTAATAAATGTAACCTCTATGTTTTGAATTTAGTAAAATAAACTTCATTATTGAATTTTGAATATCAAAATTAGATTAGGGTAAATATTTTGTATTTTTCTGAAAACTTTTAATTTTTTATGATTAGTGAAAAACACTATGCTATAGTTTAAAACCAAATTTTTATTTAAATAATTATTTTTTTCATTTAAATTTATTTTATGTCAAAATAGATACATAATACCATTATAAGTTCAATTTAATTCATTGGAGTCAATTTATAATAATTTAATATATATAAAAATTTCATTGAACTTTTCACCGTCATTCACCCTCCTCCTTGGAGAATTCGAAAAATCACATAAAACATAATTTTACCGCTTTTGTGAGCTGAATTTCAAAAATACGAGAGCCACGATTAACATCAAGGAGTAAAATGTGGTTCAATAAGATAAAATATGAACCTCTTTGGCTAAGTATAATTCGACCAAAAACCACCTTAGGAATAAAATATGAACCACTTTGGTCCACATGGATTAGATTAAGACATTTATTATTATTTAATTCAAATAAGGGTTAAAAGAGTTAAAATAAATGTTTAATAAGTAAAAAAATTTAAACATAGGGTTATACATAAGATAAATTCGATAATAAATATTCATTAGAAATCTAAAATGATTTCCTACATAATGGTATTTTATTTATAATTTTTAGACATTATATAATTTAATTTATTTATGACACAATGATGATGAAGTAATTACCTTATTAGTAAAATATTAAAACAATTGATATTATAAATATACAAATAAATAATATATGAGACTTCTAATTAATTACAAGAATTTTATTGGTTAATATGACATGTCAGAATTGATTAAATGGATTTGTTTCGAATTTATAAATTTATTAAGACTTTAAAAAAAATCAATTATTAAATAGTGTCAAAATTGACATAAAGTAGTTTTTAAAACAAATATTATATTATTAATTGATATAATATTTTTGAAAATCAATGATTCGGCCAAATGAATTATATGATGATAGATATGTCATTAATGAATCACTTGTGGTATGCTTGGCAGTTTATAGTATGTTTATTAACCATATAATATAAAATTAGAAAGAGACATGGTAAATGTCAAACTATATAACTAAGAGTTAAATCTAAAAGATAAGTGTAAAATTGTGACCCAAACTTGTCTAAAACCTATTAGTTGAGTATTTTTTGACCGATCAAAACCTTAGGCTTTAAATAATCCAGTTTGGAGACATTATAAACCGAATATTAATTTATTATAAAATGATACTTTATGTTTATCCTAAAGAGACCCTCCTCCACCTTATAAAAGGACACCACTTCTTACCCATTCCTCACACCTTTCAAGCCTTTTGTCTCTTCCAAACTCTTCCCAATTTAGATCCCTAATTCTCTATCCTCCTCCTAGAATACTTAACTTTGGCATAAGTAACTTCAAGTGACCTTATTTGTTTCAAAAAAATGGTGTTACCCAAATTAATGGTAACGATTTCTCATAGCTTCTTTTCATTTATTTTACTTCTCCAACCCCTAAACTATTCTTATTTATTTATTTTGTAAAAAAACAATATCCTAAATATTCTAGGATATTTTTATGATATTTATTCTAACTACACTTACACACACCTCAATCTAATGGGGGAATAACATAATGTTTTTGTGGATGGAAACCAAACGCCTCACGGAACGATGATTGTTCAATTTTCTCCAACCGCCACTCATGGTAGCCATTATGATGGAACTATAAATTAATATGATATTAATGATATTAATTTTATATTTGATCTTCTGTAATTCCCTTTTATTGCATACCATTATTTGGTTCATGTTGTATATATATACTACAATTTCATTTGTGGAAGTGCGGACTACCGCCCCCTCAATGTGATATAACTCGTTCATACCGTACATGGAATGTATAAAGGATGTTGTTAGTGAATGTAAGTAACACATATAAAATATTAATATTATTATGTAATAATAATATACCTATTTATCATTTGATTATGATTCATTTTAAAATGAAAAATGAAATGGAAGTAGCGTTTGTGCATACGTATGGACTACAGTCTCCATGAATGCGATGAGATTCATTCCCCATCATATCCATTCAAGTATAATACTGATTTTATGAATAAAAATAATGTTTAAGGACTTGATATATTTTTGTATATGAATATTAAACAACCTATCCATAAAAAACATGACTTATGTAACAAAACATATAAAATAGAATGAGTAAGTTAACACCCGAAATGACGATAATACTAAGATATTATTAACAAAGCAATGTTAAAAGATCATATATGATATCATATTAATGTATATGATTATATTATAATTTAATAACAATTATTTTACTATTATACAAGATGTTAATCTACCCTTAACCAAGGAAAAGTAATAGTGATGGTTTTATTTCACAATCTCTTCATTATCCGAGGTTGTTTATATGTGATTATCTACAGGGAATTATTTATCATCCACATCCATGTTTCTTAAAAATTTATTTCAAACCATTTTTACTATTTAATATAATATGGGTTAATGTCATTTATACCCTTTTCATACTTTTCATAAAATGTTTTTAAAGGAATCTTTCCGTCGTTTTCCAAACATGGCCCTTTTTAACATTTTCGAAAAAATATGGTAATAATGTCTATTTTTAACATATACGGTGGCTACGACTATTTTCCACCGTTATAAAATCGCCGAAGCTTCCCTTAAAAATTTATAAGAATATTTTTACAGTAAATGTGTTCTTTTATAATAATGTGACTTTTAAATGATTTCAAAAATAAATAATATTTCTATCAAATAGTTTTTTTTCATCTCTGTCAACATCCTTTGACGGTTTTAAGCTTATGTGAAGTTGATTTATTAGGATAAAAAACATCCATATTTTATTGAAGGTTTTGTGATATGTTCTAACGTGGATGTGTTATTTTTATACCATTCATGGTTTTGGGAGAAATTATTGACATTTCGTATAGTAGTTTTAATACGAATGCTTATGTTATATTTAAACCTATTCATATGAGGAATGCATTGGATGTAGTAAGTGATGGGTGGAGCCCACTATAGCTCCACGATGCATCGGTAGGTCTCATGAGACAAACTAGTGTTTTGGTATAAGGCCTTGACAAAAACATATTTGTAGTCATGGCACAAGGACTTGAAAATGTGGTTATGATACTCTAGAATTATGCATTCCATCATTATGAAAGTGGCCATTGATATTGCATGTGATTATTCGACTAGCAGAATATACATGGGAATAAGTAAATTACATTATTTAATTTTATTTTTTCCATATTATGCTGATGTTCATTTTTAAAAGGATTTCCTTTTTGTTATACATTGCCTTAAATGTTTATGCTTATTTATGAATGTTTCCGCTATACTGTTAACCTTACTAAGCATTTCAGCTCACCCCTTTCTTTGCTTTATTTTTTCCAGGATATGAACAAGTATTTTATGAATGACCTGCAAGGATATTATAAGGGGATATGAGTGTGGAGACAAGTTGTTGTTGTATTTTTCACTTTATGATGTAATGTGAACTTTATGAATGTATCTAGTCATTCCAAGTCAACTAAAATAATCAGTCATTTGAGACATGATCTTTTGTGATCATGACAATGTTATGTAATAATATACTAACTCTGGGTAACTGGGGTCAGGGCATTACAGATCCTATGACATTTAAATCATTATGTATTTATAACTTGGAGTAAATAAAAGTTTCATTGATCATTCACTTGTTTATGAATTATTAAAATAATCAAACCCCCTAAATATTTATGATTTTACTCCCTATCCAGTATCAACACCCATCCTATGTTCTCCTATGTGGAAACCTAAATATTTGTTACTTTGTGTAACTATTATGGTCCCAACATTCCATTTTTAAGGGGTGTTTTAATATAATTTTTTATGTTGTGAGATTCTATAAATTAAACATTAAGTTATTAAACCCTTGATAAACAAGGATAATTTTTATGGGGAAATTCATTTTAAGGAGGACAGAATGTAACACCCCATGATTTGATGAATTAGTTTTTTAAAATTTATTTATTATTTTTGATAATTTTCATTTCATAAAATACTAGACATAGTTTGTTTTATATGAAATAATGATTTAGGTATTTATCTTTAGGAAAAACCATGTTAATAATTCATTTACCACAACATAAATTCTATATTTCACCACATGAAAAACCAAGGATAGCATGTCTTACACGTGACATTGACTTTCCTCGATGGCTTGTGTAACACACTTGGTTGATTTTTACCTAAAATATTATATCATTAAAATTATATTATTTATCATAATAAGATATAAAATGGACAATAAATTATTGTTTATTAATATTATTAACAAATTTATAAAAATTTATGGATTAAACAAATATAATATTTGTTCATAGGAAACTAATTATTTAGAAATGATAATTGGAAGAGATTGAATTTAAAATGAAATATTATAGTTAAGGTCACAATGAAATATTACCCAAATAACTTAAATGAAAAATATTTAGTGAGTGATATTAGTGAAATATTTTGGTTATATATTCAATAAATTAATTATTATATCCATTAAATATATTTGATAAACATAAAATAAGAACAAACACAATTTTTTATATTAAAAACTATATTTTTATTTTCACCACCATTTTAGGGTGAACCCATATTAAATCCAATTTTTGGAACTTTTATATATTTTATATGTCATAATATTTATTATCATTAGAGGAAAATAATAAAAATTAGTTTAGGATTTTTTTTTCTATTTTTCTATAAGGTTCCACTTTTAATGAGTAGTTAAAAATATAGGATTTTAAATCAAAATATTTTTTATATAATTTTTTTATAATGATAAATTATATTTTAAATTGGTTTAAATGATTAATTAAATAATATTTATATAATTTAATAAAATTTATATCTTTTGAAAAAATTTCACAATGAAATTGTATATAAAAAATTAACAAACTTGGGATCATTTTTAATTTTAAAACTCATAATGTCTTCGCACAAACACGATTGATTTTAAATTAATTACTTCAAATTATTTGATTGTAATTGGTAAAATTGGATTTCATATTTAGAATAAGAATAATTTATAATTTATTATATGTTATAATTTGTTTTTTACAAAAAATATTTGTGACTGTAATTGAAATTAATGACATCAATAAAGGTACAATTAAATTTAAATAATGACAAAGCCATAAATTTAAGACACAAAATGGTCTGAAATGTAGTCCAAGATCCATTTTTTCCATATTCATACCCAACAAAACCCTTTACAATATTATATAAATTATTTTTATCAACATTGAACAAGAAAAAAATGCGGAATTCTCCCTTCATATATTTACAACAGTGCCACTCCTCATACACTATAAAAAGGAATCCTCTCATTCTACTTCCTAAAACCTCTCAAGCCCATTTTCTAAACAAAAATCTGCTAAAATAACCTCCCAATATCCATAAATTACTCATATAATCCCACCATTGTACAAATGTCAATCAAAATAATATTTTTGGCACAAACCAAAGAAGTTTCCCGATTATAAAGTAACATTTTGTCTCTAGATCCTTTTTTTCTTCTCAACCCCCTACAATATCACTATTAAATGATTGTATAAAACAAATATCCTAAATTTAATAGGATTATATTTTGTAAATGTTTCAACCCACAATTATACATGACTATCTAATGAGAAACAGACATACTATTTACATGTTAGACAAACTACCACATAAGAAAATATTGATTGATTATTTTTCATTTACCACATATCATAGTGAAACATATGATGGAAACTATGTTTATATATGTCATATAATATTTTTATTATGTATTTAATATTATTTATTCCTTTAAAAACAAAATTATATTTTTTACTATCTATTTATTGTAAATATGATAATTTCACTTGGGGATGTCTGTTCTACTATCCCCTCAAAGAGATATGATTAATTAAAACAATACATGGAATGTATTAAGGATGGGTTTAGTGAACTTATATAATATATATAAAATAATAATTATACTATAATTACACTATATATATATACAAATATTTTATTTTCCTTCTTTATTTCAATATGATAATAAAAACAGAAATGATGTTCATGTGTTTGTATGGATTACCATCTCCATGGACAGTGTATTCCATTTCATAAATATATATTCGAAATATTATCATATCACACATATAATGAATATAAATTTTATTTGTATCATTTTTAAAATTCTATAATCATGATATATGTATATGGGTTGAATATATTACAAATTAAGACACATGTGTAGAACAAAGCGACTATAACCAAATGTTAAACAGTAGCATAGGATTATTAACAAGAGTGTAATATAAGGTAATAATCAAACCATATATTTTATTATATATAATAATATTTTAATTTAAAATATGATTAATAAATATATATTTATTATTCATTTGTTTTGAATGTTTCTGAAATGAGTCAAGACACATGTTAGTGGGATTTCAACTCACTTTTTAATTCTGTGAGATAAAAACTTTGTTCATCACCCATTCAGTTAGTGCGGTGTGTATAATTCCAATGGATGTATTATATTATTTTTATTCTTAAATATATGGTTATTTAAATATCTATTTTATGATATTTCTTTAATTGGGTATATGTTTCAAAAGATACCAAATCAGTAACATAATTTTTTTTCAATATTTCTTCTGTTAGACACATACGATGTTATGCATCTATATTTTCCATGAGGTAAATATACTACCATTTAAATATAATATCATGAATATAATTATTTTCAATATATTTCAATCTTAATTAAATTTTTCTTACTTACAAGTGGATTATAGTTCAATCTTTCCAAATGATAACAGTATATTGATAAAATTTCATTGCTTTTTGACATTGTTTATGCTTATGCTTCCTTTGATGAAATATTATGATACATATCTTAAGAAAACTCATGATGTTCCTTCTATTATATCTATTATTGATATATTCATGTATTAGTACCATTTTTTCCAATCATTGGTACATAATATAGCTAAAAACATGTTTTTATGAAAGCCTATCTTTACCCTCTCTTTGGTAAAAAATCAGTGTTCTTTCAAAACAATATTTTCTTAAAGTGGTTTCCATGATTATTATACTATTATCCTAATATATTTAAAAAAATTTACCCTTTTTTTATTTTACCAATGTTTTCCAAGGAATCATATTTTCACTTTCTAAATAAGGCATTTTCTATAATTTCCACAGTGAAAATAGAATGTTGTTTTTAGCACATACGACATGTACCAATTCACCCAACATCAACTATTTATAAATTTATTTTCATGATTAAAAGGATAATTTTTAAGAAATATTTTTAAAAAAAGTTTTCATTGAAATGGTTTCCAAAAGTTTTTAATGACATTTTTATATGTTTTTAAAGAAAATCATTTTCAAAACATTTAATGTTTTAAACAAAATATTGTAAAGAAGAAAGTATATTTTCCATAATAAATGTTTTCAAAATATCCTTCCAAGTTATTTACCATATATGAAAACAATAATTGCTGTTACTCATGAACTTCTATTAGATGATCAGAATTTTACATTCAAATTCATTCATTCATGGTTTATCTTTTAAAGGATTGATTATTATGACAACAGTTTCACTTCCACATGTTTTATGATTTTGAAATATTCTTCATTTCATGAGTTATGATCACATTAATTGATAAATAAGCCTATATCAGTTCATAGTAAATTATGTGTGGAAATTTTAATGGTATCCATTTTATTTCATGGGTTGTGATTTTGGGTTTATAAAACCTACCTTTTTTATGGGTAATGATATGATGAATGGTTTAATAACTTGTGGAACATATGTGACTGATTATATTATGAGATATGTGGGACATATATGTACCTAAATTTAATTGTGAATTGATATTTTCTATATGGGCACAAAGGGTAAATGGGTTGAATCCCATGCCTAAAAACAATAAATTACACAGGTTTCTTCCCAAGCCTGAAAACAAGAATGTACACGAGTCATATATCAAGCCTAAAAACAATAATGTACATTGGTTTTAGATTAATCCTAAATGTAAAATGGTATGTGAGTTGACTAAAACAAGGAGTTAAATCTTTTATATCCCAAGCCTAAAGTTAGAAGGGTAAACGGGTTGTTATCCCAAGCCTGAAGCTTTTACACGGGTCGTAGCCCATGTCTAAAATATTATAAAGGTCTTTGTAGGTAGACTTGAAATAAGATTTATTATTATTATATTTATTCCACAAATTTCATGACTTATTTTTATTTTAGTATTTCATGAAATATTCTCTCAATTAATTTATTTTCTATTTCTTATAAACATTGAATCATTATTATGATATCTAATATGTACATAATATTCATCAAATATTATACTCATGTTGAATACCCTTTTTTTGGTTAAGCATACACATTTATTTTATTTATTCTTACTGAGAATCTCAGCTCACACCTTATTTATTTTTCATTCCTCAGGTAATGAAGAAGGGATTTTTGTATAAGGTGTAATGGTGGAGATATTTATGGGTGATATTGAATATCATTCACGAGAATAGAAGATTTTGTTTCCATGTTTCAAAAAAAACTAAACTATTTTGTTCCTCAGTAATGTTTTTTATAATATATGGAATATTTATCTAAATTGATTTAATATCCTTTTATGTTAATCCTGGATCTCTATAGTAATCCATTGAGAAATATTAGTCCTTTATCAACTAAAAAATATTCTTTATCACATTATCAACTCAATCTATGTGAAAATTTTTATTATACTTCTTTAATTAGTGTATATTTCACCCATTTCACTATAGAGATAGTACCACCAAAAATTATTAATAAAATTTCACTTGTTATCTCTGGATTTTGAATAAAATGATTTTATAAATAGTTTAATAGTTGAAATGAATAATATTATATCATGATATCATTTTTCTAAATTGAAACATCTCAATCCATTATTTAAATAACCATTATATATCAAAAACCCTTCATTACTCTTTTTTAGAGTGATTTCAATTTTAATGACCAATATATTGTTATGATCCTTAAATATTTAATCAAATTATTATATATAGAAAAGATTTAATACCTTATTTATCAAATTGGTTAGTGGTTGTAACAATCATGATATTTTTCTCAAAGAGATCATGTAGTATGCATCCAATCAATGGAATCTATGGATCTCTATTATAGATCATATAAAAACCCATTCATTAATAACATATAAATTTGAAGTATCAATAGTTACATCTTAAATATAGGTTACATACCATAATAAATATAAAATTTTCAACTAAAAATAATACATTTAATACTTGGAAGAAAACTTATTTTATTATATATTTTGAGTACAATCCTCAAATTCTCCCTAGGTTCTTCCTTGAATAGAGAATATATAAGAATAAAAAAATAAATTATACTACAAATTTTTCAATGTAATATATAAATAAAAAAATTAATAAATAGGTTAAATTAATAGGAGAATTTATAAATATGTATGGAATAACAAGGAAATCATATTTCCTATATATTGTGTTATAAATTAACCTAGGTATATCCTATATCTTCATACATAATTGATTAAATCTAGATAAAATATCCACATTATTTTAGTATTGATCATAACTAAGTTGATTAAATAAATCATCAATAGAGGTTAGTTGATAGTTTTTCATGATAGTGATCTTGTTAAGATCATGATTATCAATGAAGAGATGCGTTGACCCATTATTCTTCCTGAAGATGAGGACCAGTGAACCCCATGGTGATGCACATGGGAGTATAAAATCATTATATTGATTTTCATGATGTTTCTTTTTAAAATTTAAATAATTAAATGATTCCCATTATATAATAACTATTACATATAATCTAGAAACTAGGTTTGAGTTTATTTATATCAAAACCATGCATTTTTGGGATATCTATATAATTAATTTTGATATATGTCGATATATTCTGACATAATTATTAAACCATATGTGTTGAGTTCCTCCCCAATTATTTAATCCATGAATACCTCATCATTATGTATCAATTCCCATATTAATGAATTCGTTTTAAAATGAAGATCATAATCATCAGTTTATTGACATTTTTTCATATGATCATTTGGTTTATTAAATCAAAGTTCCTTATTTTTACTATATACATGAGATATTTTTTTGGAGATCTAATCAATTCCCAATATCAAAAGAAATTTTACTAATTTAATAATAAGTTTATTTCAAGAAATTCCCTTACACAAAACTCAATTGAATATGAATAATATATTATAGATACGATCATTACACCATCATTTGTTTTTAGGGATAATTATTTATCATAATATTGATGTGGTGAATCAAAATTATTTATAAACATGAAGGATATGATAGAATATGATGAAATATAAATATAAAATACCTCTTCAGTTTTTATTGGATTATAAATTTACATTTAATAACTAAATTATCATTATCTACAGCTAAGTTAGTTATTTTCATTTCATTCCTTGATCCCTTAAGTTTAGAGGGTTTTAATGTTGAGTCTCTTCATTATCCCATGGATTAGAGATTTTACTTGAAATGTTTCCCAATTTATTACATTAAATGTATTAAATTAATGATGGAGTGTGTGTGTATGGTCATAATTTATGGTTATTTTGAAATTTATCTTTAATATATTTCTTTAGAAACCATGTTCTTGGTGGAAATACCTTCAAAATATATATCACTTTTCCAATCCTTTAAGGTTTATCCAAGTAGGTTTTTCCAAATTTTTTAGGATGTGGGATTTTACATTTTATTTCCTTAATAAAATTCATCATTTAAGATTCCATGAAAAAATAGTTTCATTTTCTTTTTTCCAAATACTATATAATAATAAGACTCTTTAATTTCAATTTCACCATAATTACACATAAAAATATTTCCTCATATCTACCAAAATATCTTATGGATAATGTGTTTAGAGACATGGTTTTTAAAAATTAAGTGTTGATCAATTTTTTATTAACATTAAATAAGTAATATAAATGTATTCCTAGAGTGCATGATGATGTATTCCTAATGTAAACAAATTTATTCATCCTTATTCTTACTGTGATGATATAATCTCACTCCATATTGATGTGAAGAGTTTATGAAATATATTGGTTTAAAAATAACATATTAAACTTCTCCCACTCCATATTATCAATTTCACTGCTTTTAATTTTTTATCAAAGTCCAATATTTTCCTGATTTACCTTATAAATTATAAAATATCACAATTACCATTCCCCTGTTTAATTATTAATGAAGAAAAAATATACTTTCTATCAAATTGGTCAATTGTTCATTAATTATGGTATTCTATGATCTATTAAATAGTTGTAGTCATTGAAACCTGAAATACTAGTGGGATAACATCCCCATTTTTAGTGCATTTAAGAGTTCAACATGATTCCTATTATTATTCATAATTAGAATCTATATATCTATGAAATTATATATGCCTCATATAATAATATTAAGAAATTTATTGGGGAAATAAAAAAACATATTTATTTCACTTGTTTTATATTCGGTTCACCCAGTTTACAACCATTTACCAAAAAAAATGGTTTATCAATAGTATTAATGAATTACATGTGGTGTGGAAAATAAAACCAATAATGTCTTAATTTATGACACTATATATTAAATTGATGGTAAATTTTATTAAACCTAGTTTTCCATAATATTTGTTTTCTTGTACTTCATAAACAAATACTGATTGATAAGTAAACCAAACTTTGATACTAACTATGATGAATTGACTATAAAATATATATATGAATAATCATATCTATGATTAAACAATGTATCTAAAAAAACACAATCCCAAAACATATATTTTTCATTTTATGGGGGATTCTATAAATAATATTATTGTAACAAATTATTTGTTCAACATCCCCAATTAAATTATCTACAGATGAATTCCACATAAATAGATCAATATATGTAATTTCATAGGGAATTGGGACACACAAGGAGTGAACATAAATGTTTAGTAATGGAAAATTCTATTAATGATTAATAAAGGATGACATTATAAACACATTATGAAAAAAATGAATAGATAAATTACTAAAACAATCCTCAGATTATATATTATGATCATAATACATGATATAATGATATAGATGATATAATAGGAATACATAACTATTTAATATCAAAATGGATGAATTCAAAAAACTATATCATTAGGACATAAAAAAATAAAATAACAGTTCATGAGACACATAAATAAAATATATGTGTATCTCATAGAAAAAATTATAGAGATAATATAAAATGTCATGGGTAAAATCCAAATCCATCGTAATATAGTGTATCAGACATCACTACTAGCGTCCCATAAAATTATTATTTTGAACCACCATTTGTATAAAAAACATTGTGGTTCGAGTACAGCTAATCATGTACCATTATAATATCATGATATATAAAGCTCTACCTGATATATTATAGGGATATATGTGACCCACAAATCATAAAATGGAAAAAGAATACATATTTATGTGACATGAAATAAATTATAAATTTTTTATATAGAAAATTATAAATGAGATGAATTGCATTAATTTTCAAATTACACCACCTATTATAAAATCACAAATATGACTAGTTGATAAAAAAATAAATAAAAATAATGATTTATATCATTTTATAAAATATATGGTGATAAATGAAATAATATTACAAAGGGTATTTATATTTTGGATATAAAAAAGGAAATTATAATACTTTTATAATGTTATCATAAAATTAATGTATTCAGTCACTTTAACAATCCCATCATGGGGAGATAAGACATTTTTAAATAATTTAATTTAAATGAATTACAAATAATATAAACTTCAACAAAATATTATGTTATTTAAATTTGGATTGGAAGATACAAAATTTACTATAGTTAATAGATACACCTTTTCTTTCTCTTCATGAAGTTTTAATGAAACCCACATTAATAAAAGTTTTAAAATGTTCATTCTAAAAAAATATAAAAAAAATATGAAATTTAAATTAATTAAATCATTTTTATATTTCAAAATATTTGAGTATGAGTGTTTTGTTTTGAAAAAAGTATATACTAGGGAAAGAATGATACAACAGAGAGGATCTGGATTATTCGAAAAAATATTATATTTTTATAAATAAATAAATGTAGTAAAAATAATATTTCGAAATTAAAATTTATCATTATAAGAGAAAAATATATAATAAAATTTGATAAATATAATTTAATAACATATCAATCATATTATATCATTTTCAGTGGAGAGATATTATAAATAATTGATCATATATTGGGAAATGGAAACCCCTTATATGGGATACCCTCATTTTGAGAAATATTATGACCCCTTGTATAATCAATATACATTTGTTAATAATTTATATATGACACTTATTTATATTCATTTCACTTCATACCATTCATTAAAAATAATTATTCCTTATTTTTTATGCATTCATTGTTAAATATAATATTTTGGTGTCAGTTGTTCCATTTAATCTATGGTAGATTAAGTGTGGTGGTTATTTTATTGAACCTATATCTTTTTTTCATCATATTTATAATTTTAATATATATTATAATCATTTATTTTATATATTTCTAAATTTTAAATTTTTTATTTTATGGAATTTAGGGAAACAGTTCGTAAAGCGAAGTCTAAATATTATTTTTTGGGTATTTAGATTCAATAAAAAATTATTTCTATTAGCAAGGAACAAATATATATATATATTAAATAATATTAAAAAATTATTAATAAATCATAAATTAATTATTTTTAAAATAAATTGATTGTATTTTAGTTTCCTTAGGCATTCATGATATAAACAGTATTTAATATTTTATATTTGTTAGATAACCAACCCAATCAAGAATGTTTTATAAAAAATGAATGAAAAAATGATGTTATTTTAGAGATATAATATTTAATTTATAGAATTACTTTCATTTTAAAAATAGTTTTGGTAATATGAAAAATTAAAGGTAAAGAATATTCTTATGGAGAAGTTTACACTATCAAAGAAGGCTTGATTCTTCCCTTAAAGAACCTCTAAGGAAAGGAGGATTTTGAGTATAATTATTATGAAAGGAAGTTCCAAAACATGATAGAAACATATTTTATGGATGATGTTTTGTTTTATTCAAGAGATACATTATGCATTGGTGTTCTTTATTGTGGGTATAGGATGAGCCTCTTTATAGTTGATCTTGATCTTCATTTATACAACATTTAATTACTTAATATGTAATGATGGTAATTTATCATGTAATGTTGATCCAAAGAGGAAACAAAATGTATTTAGGTCATTAATAATCCTGTCCACAGAATTTAGTTATACTGGTAGTGATATTTTTAAAACATACCACTTCATATAACCATTTTACCATAATTATGTCAACTTACTTTTAACCTCGGTAAAAAATTCTTTTGACAAAAACAAAATTTATGTAATTAAATAATTTTTAAATAATAATTACTAATTTAAAATTAATTTTTTTCTAATCAACATAAAAATGAGATAAAAATTATTTATAATATAAGAATGCATCACATATAATTTTTTATTGAAATGTTTTTTTAACAATAAAAATGAATACATTACTATGAATTTACATTTGAAGTGACCATGTATTGTCAGATACCACTAGTGGGGGGTGAATATGTTGCATGTCCCTTTAAAAGATTTCTTTTTATAGAATATAACCCCTCTAATAGGTTAATTTTGGGATTAACACTCTTATGTGACTTCCTCTCCCATAATCACAAAACTATAAATATTAGTAGAATAAGAAATTTTTGTAAGATTCATTACCAATGTGACATCCTAATCCATAATGTGATTGTAATTTATTAAAGACTAATATTTTAATACCAATATGATTTGTACTAATTAAAATTTTCATTAATTAGTATAAATTGTTTGGGATGATTTTATCCAATTCTCTCTCTATATAATGTATTATGTTGTCTCCACTATAATTGACAATAGTTTTTTATGATAAGAAGAACTAGTAGATAAAAATTTTATATGTACTCTATTAGATTAATATGATATTCATATTAGAACTAGATTCATTATCACCAAAGGATAGATCTTGTTCATGAAACAATTTGACTTACTTATTAATAATAGTGAAATAGATGTATATCAATATTCCTGTCACTATTATTTAGAATAATTTTCTCATGTTTGAGAGAAAACATGCATGGGACAATATTAATCCTTCTCCACTAAATGTCTAAAAATATGTAATAATAATCATTACATTCCCTTAAATGTTAATAATTATCACTAATTTTACCATCAACAGTTACAAAAAATCATACACCACCTATAATAATTATTAAATATTATTAGTGTTTTAATAGTATTATATGATTTATTTCAACATTTTTATTTTAATAAATATCAATAATGATATTTATAAAATCTCTAAATACCCAACAATAACTCTACATAGTTGATTAAATATCTATGGAATCCTCTAATCTAATGATTAATCACCCTTAAATCATTTTAAAAATATATATTCAGGAAAATTCAACAATTTATCATATATTATACAATAGAGTTTCCCATGTTAAACATATATTAACTTTTAGTTTCAATGGATTCTCAAAATGGTCACCAATAGTGAAAAAGGAAATTTTGTAACACATAACTTCTCATAGGTAAATATTTTTTTGCATAAAGTACCATAATCATTTCTTGGTGATCTTTTAATCTAATTTAAATACTTACATTTGATTTATTTGTTAATATTTCTTGATATATAAAATAGACCTTGAAATTTCTGTACAGTATAGACAACATCATCTTACCTGTTTACATACATCACTTCTGTGACATGTTGTTGGTAGATTTCATTTGATATTTGCAAGAGTGAAAATCATTATTTTGTAATTTATTTCATTGAAGATATGCTCAATGCATCATCTGAATTATTTTACCCTTTATAATTTGAAAACATAAAACATCATCTTTAGATTCATAAACTCTTATTTTTATTTTTTTGGAATGAAATATTAAAAAAATCAATTAATACATAAATATCTTCTTACAGTGATATTATTTTTCAATATTTTCCCCCATGACAAGAATTAATCATATGAAGTTGTTCATTGACACAAAAACATAGCTAAAACAACAAATATAAAGATCCTACTCCACTAATACAACACCAAGGACATCCAATTATTAATTCCTCATAATTTAAATGATATATAACCAACATTGATAAGACACATATGCATGTTATAATATACTCATATGATATAATGAATTTTCTATTTTTTCCATCAATTTTATCTCAACTAAAACCCAAAAAAACACACATAAAGGGTCACACCATATTTGACATAATTTTTAAAAAAATTAAAAATCAAATTGAAAGTGAACTTATGTCCCCCCATTGTATTTGTTGTCAAAATAAAAAAATCGTTATCAAAATTTTCCAAAAAATAGCTTCTAATTCAATACAAACAAAATAAAAACCATTTTCCAAAGGATAAAATCATGACACCACACCATCCATTAAAATTTTGTTTTAACAGAACATTATCTATCCATTGAAATATTTGTTACCAATGTGATAGAGTCACCCCCTAAATCCTATGAATATCCTCTCTAAAAAACATCATATTTTCTCAGCAAATAAAATAACTAAATAATAATTAAATAAAATTAAAAGAAACCAATTTCCATTTAAATTTATGTGAAAATACATCTATATATTCTATAATAAAATCCTATGATTATTGTGTTATCTTAACAATGGTTATTAAGGATTTGGGAGGGACCGATCACCCATGATATTCCATAGGAACCAAAATATTAACCTAGGAACCACATTGGGGAAAATAGATGCCAATTGGTTTGTATTTAGAAATAATTTCTTCTTAATGACCCAAAAAGATACCCTCTTTTTGATGAAATAAAATAGGATATAAATATTCCTAGACATTGAGTATAACATCAGTTTTTTTAGAATTATCTATAGAGCTCTAATTCTCACAATTACTTCTTAAAGGTTTATCTCTTGAAACCCTAAATCATTAATATTATTCATTTAAAATTTAATTTTTATTAAGGATCTTGTTTTAGTAATATATTCTTCATCATATGTCTTTAGTTATATTGAGTTTGTATTATAATAATTCTAACTCACAGAACCATATCCCATGTGGAGAATTAAATTTTAGGGGAACCTTAAATCATCTTAATCACCTAACTAATTGAAATTGTTAAACCTAGAAAATGTAAATAGTTTTCTTTTCTTGTAATGAATTTAAAAATTCAAATTCTCTTTATTATTTCTAAGGACCCTTTTAGAAGATATAGTAATTTTCTTATTTGTGTCACTCTGATATCTGGCATAATGTCTCACAAGATATATAATATATAGTCTCGAAACATTGAGATTTAGAATGAATCAAATTAGAAATATAAATTATCTTTGATTTAAACTAATTACATTAACATCTGTATAAAATTTAAAAAATACATGAATGGATCTATATAGTATCCTTGAATACACTATCTCAAATATCTTCAATAACTCTAGAATAATTTTTTTAGGACAACTGAATAAAATTTTAGTTTTTTTATTCTTTACTTATAATAGAAAGAAGGATATAATTCCACCATCCATGGACATATAAAATTTTAACATCATTTTAGTCACTTTATGTGAACATGAATTCATGTGATCAACATAAAAATTATATCACCAATATATATAAATACAATGAGTATACCTATATTTATTTATTGGATAAATAAGTATCATTTCACTTTTCCTTTAATGAATATAAAGTCCATTAATAAGTTTTCCAGACTTTAATACCATGTCAATAGGATTTGGTTAATGATTTATAAATCCTTCTTAGATTTTCACACCCACTGTCAACAATTATCAATCATAAACCATCAGGTTTCTCACTGTAAACCACTTCAAGAAACTAAAAATTTTAAAAAATTATTATTTATAATATATTAAAAAAAGTTATACTACCAATAAGATTAAAGAAAAATATAACTCCATAAATATTTATGAAATTTTATATAGTGAAACAATTTGTCCATAATTAACTCTTTATACTCTAGTGGATCACTTACAAACTTGTCTATATTCTTTTATAACAACATTTCCCTTGTTATTTACAATTTTTGAAAAAACATAATTCCTCAAATAAAGTTTTTTTCTTATGGTCATGGAACTAGGTTCTAAATGGAATTATTTTTAATCTAAATCAACTCTTCATTTATATCCTTAATCCATTTATCATGATTAAAATATTAATTCCCATAATGATTTTTAACTAGAGAAAATTGTAATGTATGATTTTGAAACCTTAGTATTTCCCATGGTAATTATATTGTAGGATTCTATTATATATATTTTTTTGAAATGGTGAATACTATTCTAAAAATAAAACCAAACAAGTATATCAAAAATAAAAGCATCAAAACATTTAGTAAATTGAATGAACAAGTACTTGAGAAGTGGGAGTGGTCAAAAAGGGTATTTCACTCATCTACAACCAAATAATGACAGAGATCATAGAAATAAATCTCAATTCCATACTAAAAGTCATCAATAGTTTCTCACTTATATTGCGACTTACATGTATCAAAGAGATTTTGGATTCTTGCACTGGCCTTTTTTGAAAAATTGGATGAAGATCAAGTAGATACCAATTATGGTATGTTAGAATAGTCCTTATATTGTCTTATATTCAATGAGATAAGAGTAAAACCCTTAGTGTCAGTCCCCTTTTCCTTTCAGTTTAAGAATTTATCCATAAAAGAGTCATGAACTGCCTTTATAGGGGTATTTCCATTAATCCCATCACTTTCAATCCTAACTTATTTCCTTTGAAAAAATTCTAGATAAATGATGATTTTTTAGAGAATCGTCCTCAATATCCTCCCACCATCCATGAATTCACTATGTTCCCATGAATTTATTTATTTCCTCTCAATTTATTGAAATTCTCCCACCATGACTTAGGTTTTTATGCCCCATAATGACAGGAAGAGAATCACATGGACACTAATTCAATTCAAACAATCACAGCAGAATTATGATTTCTTTGATATATATGAGAATATTATTTGTGCTCATGAACTAAGATTATGGCCATCTATGACCCATGAGACACCAATTTCATCTTCTAGGAATACTCCTAGTCCATTTGTGATGATCCATCATATACATATCACTTATCAATAGTCTTTCTATCATATTCCACATTACTATGTGTAGTTTCTATTTCAATTTTTCCTAAAAATATCATTATGATGTCCATTTTAATAGACAAAAGAAAAAAGAATATTCATATGACATTGATCCTTGACATGTCCAATAATTTGACACTCTTAGAAGAAGTTGGGAAGTCTTTCATATAAAAAATTTTAATGAGATATCATCCTCTAGTGCTGAAAACAAACAAAATTATGAATCATGAATGAACTGAAGTCAATATTCCTCTGGATCCTCGCATAGTGAATAAATTTAAGAACCTCAGTATTCTAATCCATTTTGATCAGAATACCCACTATAGTGGTTTTATAAAGCATGATATTAAGATACCAAAAGTTCTAATTTTTCATTCATATGATATGGATCCTGAATTGATATTTTTTATTTTTATGGAAAAATGATTGAAACGAAAATATAACTATTGAAAGAAAATCATACATGGTTTCAAAGTAATTGAGCTGATTCCCCCTCCCTGTTTTATAGATCTTATGAGGGAAAATGATGTAAAAAAGCCCGACCCATGGGGATACATCTCCAATTAGTTAAACACAATATAGAAGAAAACATCCATACTATATCATCAATTTTCAATCACTTTTCTCTAGTGGGAATAAGAAGCTGAGCAATAAAAGAGAACTCACAAATCATAAATCTATCAATAATAGCCTCTTTAGTAGAAATCACATGAGCAATGTCACCTTTATTCGTAGTATTCTTCTAAAAAACATTTTTCATCTCTGAAAAAAATATTCTACTACAATCTTGAACAATTGACGTAATACAAAATTGGTACCTCTCCTTTGTTTGTAAATTTTCGTACGTATTTATCTTTTTTGCATGATCAACCAAAATAATTGGATTTGAATAATGATATCCATCTCATGTGTCCAAATTCACCATGGTCTAGGGGTGACACGCACAACTGTTATCAGTATTCTCCAATATAGGATCCACCTCTGAGGGTTGAGGGTCTCCAATCACTACCTCCATAGGTCCCGCTATATATCTATGATCCCCGAAAAAAATCATCACCACTAATCCAATGTCAAATTCCACCACCACATTTGTGTTGTTTAGTATAGTTCTTGGAAAATATTTCCATTAGATATAGACAGATCCGAGCCCTATATATATTCAATGTGAACCTTCGTAGATCTAGGGTCTTCGAACACCACCATAGGACCCACCGTAAAACTATGTTTTATAGCCACCATCATTGCCAAAAATCCAAGGCTGCATTCTATCACCACCTTTGGGATGCTCAGTCAAGTCAACAACAAAATACATTCATATATATTTGATCTAGGAATGTTTGTGGCATGGAAAGAACTGATGGTAGTTTCTCACCACGAAAAGACTGTCACTACACCAGCCAAAGCCTCTAGTGAGTTCCATTTTTCCCAACCCCCTTCAACAACTATGGCCTTCAACACTAGAATGTGACCTAATAAGTGAGGAATCATCATGGAGAAGGAAATCCCTAGACATCAGCGACACCTTGGGAGACCTCCACACACCAACACCCGCATCACATCCCTTTAAACCAAAAACCCATCAATTGTATGATGATAATATATTTATATAAATGATTTGTTAGACTCTATGAATTTTGTTTTACTTTTATTAAAAACCTTTTATATAATATATTTTGGATAAGATTCATCAACTATTGCTCTTGTATCAACCTAAATAATCTTCTCACATTTAGTTATAGTAATCTACACACATGATTTATCACTATCATAAAAAAAATACAATATCTATAACAATAATTATGGGTTGTTTTATAAAATATTTACATTAGAAAATTAAATTAACATGTGATTACTTTTTTCATAATCTATATCCTTTACCAAAATATAGAATCCTATGATTGATACATTCCTCATATTTCTCATCAAACATTCTAAAATTTGACTCTTTAAATATGCTGTTTAAAGGGTTCACAATGAAATTGATGTAACTTAGTGTGGAGTTATTATTATTCCAAAACCAATGTGAGTTTCTATATTGAATTTGACATAAAAAATATTCAATTTAAAATGTGAACATCATTTAATAGGGCATCTATCTAAAATAATATTATCCTATTAAATTCAGAAACTACAGTTTGACCCATATTCACAAGGGTACAATTCCATATCTCGGTGACCCAATTATATTGGCAGATGTATAATAATTTTTTGTTTACTTTTATTCGTATACATAACTTTTTGTGATTCATATACACCACCAATGTAATCCTTAAAGTTATATATTATCAAATTTTTTGATGCGTTCGGAATCTCCCTTCTAGTATCCCCTAAAAAATTATGGAAAATATCTACTTTATATGATTTTTGATTTATAAATAACACATTTTTCGTTATTGAATAATCATTTATGTAGGTGATAAAGTATGTTCCACTTATTATGGATATGTTACCCATGGGTCAACATAATTCTGAATGAATTACTTCAAAAGGCCTTATTGAATGTTTATATACTTTTTGTAACTCAATCAAACCACATTACCTATTTTATAGGCTGTTTCATCCTAAAATATATCCTAGAATAATGGAGGAAAATATGTAAAATTATTTTAAAACTCAATAGGTTATGTTTGAGGCCATTAATACATAAAAACACTTGTGAATTTAGACTTTTAAGTTCAATTACACCTATAGAAACTGCTTTGACCTTTTAATAACATTAATTACTAAAATTCAGTACAAATCGATAATTATCTTCAATAAATATAATGAATGTGGTATTTTTAATCTTTTTTTCTCACATATTACTATTTATTACCCAAGGTATCACACTCTTACTATCCTTCAATGCTATTTCTATAATTGAAAAACAAATATCATTCTTCTATTTGATTTTTTGTTCCTTTAAAATAAGTTTTTATAGAATTGTTATATTGGACACACACCCTACTAATAAATGACCATTCTGGTCACATATTATTAGGATCTCCTTAATCCCATAATTTCTATATTAAATATATATGAATATTATCATCCTTTATATAAGATGATTTATTCTAGATATGTTGAAATAGAATTCATATAATCCAAAAATTAATTAAATCCTTATTTTAGTCCAATATGGAGATATGATGTTCTTTTAATCTTAGTATTTCTTCCCATAAAAACCAAAACATCAATAATAGACTCTTAACTCGGTCCTTCTAGTAAATTATACAGCTTGTTCCTAGAAGTATTTTTTTATGTTTTGTCATAGAGACAACCATCATTAGATTAAATCTTGATTGATCATTCTTATTATAGGTTCTATAAACTTATAGTAGTGCATATTTATTATTATTAAGGTTTTTCTCATCATATGTTATCTTAGTTTGAAATTTTTGACATTCAATTCTATCTAAAATAGAAATAATATTTTTAGAAGCCAATAGTGGATATTTTACTTGAGAGGATGACTTATGATTCTCAATTTTTTTGATTAGTCAACCCTAACATAAATATCATTGTCAATGTAAATATTAATTTTCAAAAGGGTAATTTTTCTTGAAGAAAACTAGATTATTTTTTAAAATTTTTTTTATACCTATAAAACTTATTGTCTTATTGTTTTATAGTTATTTTTTTCGTAGTATTTTTTTCTTTAATAAGTTTGATTTCTGAAATATGATTATTTTACCTAATATAAAAGTCTTTTTTTAATATTATTTAGCTTACAAATAATTTTCTATTGTGATTTGGCCTTAGTTTTGAGTTTCTAAATTTAGGAAGTCTGAATTCATGATTTCTCATAAATATGTGAGCAATATAGGTTTTACCGTCATTATCTTCTTCTAAACAACTTGAGATCTCTCTTTTATTTTCAGAATGTGGCATAAAATTAGTTTCTCTTATATAAAATTCTTCTTCTCATATACATGTTAATTAAAAGTTAATATCATAAACTTTACATATCATGTTACTTTTCTTTTTTATTACAACATACTTTTACATTCATAGGATCTCTTATAGCCATTAACAGATATAATTTTTTCCTCTTTTGGAATGTTTCTTCTTCAATTTCATTATCATATTCAATAATTTTAATCATTATTGCAAAATATATAGTAATGTGTCAAATTCATACACATATAAATTATATATATTGTGTTTTCTATTATATTTCTCATTTACTTTCTCAATAATTTAACATGAGAGAGACGTGATCTTCTTGTGACTTTTATTTCTTTCCTCATCTAGATACGATTCAGTTGAGGAACCATCTTCATCTTCATTGATATTAAAATTATTCATATCATTAAAATTAAAATCCTCCATATTATTATACTAGAAATTTTTTTATTTTATTATTTCATATCTACGAATGGAGTTGTATAACTTTTCTAGATAAAAATCCTGAATTTCATACAATTTTGAGATATTCATGATAAGTCTATCAGGGAAATTCATCATTAATTTTCTGAAAAAAGTGGAATCATATTAATTATCGCCATCCCCCTAGTTCTACTTTATCATACACTCCTATGAAATGGAGACCAATATTCTTATCTTATACCATTATGATATCATAAAATTTATCTATCATGGTTGATAATTTTTTTAATCTGATTACAATGTTTTATTTTATAAATATTCTTAACATTATTGTGCATATTTTTTATGTTTATTCCCATATAATCATGGTATAAAAAATACCTAATAATGATGCTAATATAATTTTTAAATACATCCCATTAAACAAATTATTATTTCTATTATAAAAATTTTAAATATTCCATAGTGACATAAACCCTCAATTTTAGACCTTATGTGAGTAGATATGGGTTGATCATGTTTTTTAGAAAAATAAAAATTATATCCATAATAGTGAGGAAAAACAACACTATAAATTGAAACTATATTCATTTTTATGAACATTATATGGGTAAATTCATAAGGGATCATCGTTTTCTTTGATATTAATTAAATTAACCCATGAAATATATTGAAACTATATATTTGTGTTGGGGTAGGGGAATCGATGGTACACATCATTTAAAACAATATTATTATATATTTTTAACACAGTGAAATGTTAATTTGATTATAAAATCTCTTGATTCACTTCTACACTTCTATAAAAAATAATGAATTAAAATAGAACACATGAACTTTTTAAAAGGTTCGACCTCAATGTGAGAACACACAATTTTTTGTGATGAGCCATTGGTTGATCATGAATATCATTATCTATATAATTTATTGTGTTTAAAAATTACCACAATCATCACAAAATGTTTTTCAGGTTTTATACACTTTTCTCTGTGGGATGGTAGTATCCACATTACACTGAAATATTTATAATGTGGATTAGATATGAACCACAAGAAAAAAATTTCTTAGAGGTAAATGTTTTGTCCTAAAATTATAATCTCTATTGTGTAGTTTTTATATTGATCCTATTTAAACATGTATATTTTTTCTTCTTCATATAACTTCCATGTTGAAAAAAATTTCTAATGGAATTTTACCACATCATGGAAGATTTCATTTTTACATTTTTCCGGCATCACATATTCACTATGCTAAGACATTTTTCTTAACTCATCTTATAAAGAATAAGAAACTCCATTGTTATGTTTTATTTGTTAAATATTAGTGCAGTGTACCATCTAAACTATTTCCTTCATCATAAATGTGAATTTTGAAATTTATTTTTGCTATATAGAAACTAGTATTTCTCTATGATGGGAATGACATATAAATAGACTTCCAATGACACATATTCATCTCATGGATATCTCATACATATATTTTACATTTCATAATTTTCACCAATGATTTGAATGGAACATGAACAGGTGATAATTAACCCATACTCCAAGAAAAAATGACATGTACACACATCAACTTCCACTCATACATTATAAGGGACTTTTTAAAATTCATGATTCCTGGTACTGAAATGAGTCATATTCACTTTGGGGATAAATCAAACGAAATATACCAAATCTATAACAACCCTAGCTTCCATGGTATACTTCTCATTGAATAATACAGTAGCGTGTGTTGTACCCAACTTCGAGTTCTAACACACACCACAACCAATCAAACTAGCCGTTATGAATAGTAATACCCACTCTTTGATATTTTACAAATTTCATATTTCAAAATGGAATTTATTTTTGGATTTGGAATATCGGAATTAGTTTAGGGTTAATTTTTCGTACTTTTCGGATAAATTTCATATGTTGATGATTAGTGAAAATTACTAAATTTTAATTATAAACAAATTTTTTAATCAAAATAATTAATAATGATAAATTATATATTTGAGTGATTTTAGAGTATAATTATATTATAATTTATCCATTTAATATAATTTTATTCATTGGACATAATTTCACATTTAAACCGGACATAAACAAGGGTCAAACTTCTGATAGTTATTATTTATTAAAAACACGCTTTTTGTTTTGACAGCGGGAATTAATTTTAATTCAATTTTTTTTACACTTATATTTTTTGAATATAGAATAATGGATTTAATATTTAGAAATAGGAGGTCCAAATTGTGTAAATATTTAACTTCTATTTTTATACAATTTGAATAATTACTTCGGAAAATAATTTATTTACCATGGTTAAAGGGTAAATCCTGTAAATAAGGGTAAACAAAATAATATTATAATAATAATAAATTAACATAAAACGTGTACTAAACCTATTGGTTGATAAATGTACGACCATGGGCATCTTTGGGTTGATTTTGGGACCCCATGGATCCACTTGTATGTGATAATGACACTTTATATTAATTAAGTTAATGTAAATACAAAAATGACATAAGCATATATCTTTCAGAAAAACAATTTTTATATAGGGTTATATATGTTATATTTTGGACTATAAATATTCATTAGAAATATAAAAATATTTCTACATAATGTTATTTTATTTATAATTTTTAGAAATTTAATATGTAAATTTAATTATGACACAATAATGATGCAATATTTTCCTTATTAATGAAATAATGAAATAATTAGTATTATAAATGTTAAAATAAATATAATTTTAATGTTTTGATTCCATCCACGAATTTTATTGGTTAATATGACATGTTATGATTTCTTAAATGAATATTTTTCGAATTAATAATGTTTTTAAGACTTTAAAAAAATCATTTATTAAATATTGTCAAAATTGACATAAATGATTTTTTAAAACAAATATTATATTATTAATTGATATTATATTCCTAGAAATCTATGGTTCGGAAAAAAACATATATAATGACATATGTATCATTAATGGACCACTTTGGGGTCTGATGGAAGTATATAGTAAGTTTATTAACCATATAATATAAAAATAAAAAGTGACATAGTAAATGTTAAACTATTTAACTAAGAGTTAAATATAAATGATAAGGTTAATATAGTGACCTAAACCTATCTAAAATATATTGTATGAAAGGATTTCGACCCATACCCACCTTATACTTTGAATAATCCACTTTTTAGCCATTATAAACCAAATATGAATTTATATTATATTAATACTTTAAGTTTTTTCTAAAGAGCCCCTCCTCCCCCTTATAAAAAGACACCAGTTCTAACCAATTATCCATAACATCAAAGCCTTTTGTATCAGCCAAAACAACCTAAATATTCTCTCAAATTACCTAAATTCAACCTAGAGGCCTTAGTTTGATCATAAATCCAACCTAATGATCCCTTTTGATCAAATAAAAAGGAAAAACCCGAAAAAGAGGTAATGTTTTCACCACCCTCTTTCAAGTTCCTTCCATATTTAACTTCTTATTTATTTTTAATTCCCATTCAAAAATAATAATTGCAGTTTTATATATATACTGTGATGTTATTATAAATATTTCACAACTATATTCATTATTCTATCTGTCTTATGAATGATAATTCCACCATGCGTGCGTACGTAAAGTTTACCATCCCCACGCCATGGTGTAATTTGCTATTCAACACTATGTTATTTGGATGGACATAATAATGAGAAATATGTATATAAATAATTAAAATAAAATTATAATGTCTCTTTAAAATTAATATACCATCAAATTCCACACCTTTAAGAAAATGATATTGTCGCTCGTGCGTACGTATGGTTTAATATCTCCACGACGTGATGTTATTCGTTTCCTCATTCACCATTCATCGATGATTATAAAAATAAGTACTACTAATATGTTTGTAATATATGAAATAATAATGCTACTGGAGATATATATATATATATAAGTACTTACATATATTTTATTCACTTATTTCCATTCAATACGTTATGAAAACAGAAACATCGTTTATGCGTATATACGGACTACCATCTCCATAAACGCTGTTTTCCATTTCATATATATGTCTATTTTACATATTTATATTCTAAATATATATGATATATAAATCATGTTTTATATTCTAGAAGTATTTAAATCATGATCTAAGTGATACAATCATGGGTAACAAGTTAAAACACTTATGATAAAGAAAGGGATTATTACCCAAAATGTTAATTTAACATTGAAATTATTATTAAATGCGTAGTAAAAAGTCATAATTGAAAAATTTATGATATCATAAATATTAATATGGTTCTGGTATAATTTAATAACGTACTACGGTCTTCATAGAAGAGGTTAAACGTACCATCGACTAAAGTAAAGTGCAAGGTAAGGGGTTTTCATCTCACTCCTTATTCCCGTGAGATTCATGTCATATTTCCCCTATTAACTTTTGTGTGGTGTATGTACAGCCCATAATTGTATTCTTTGTGTAATAAACATTAATTTATATGTATTTACATATTCATTGTGTTATACCTCTTTTATGGGGTGTATGTTTCGTAAATTACCAAATTCGTAAGGGTTTTTTCACAATCTCTTCATTATCTGAAGTTGTTTATTTGTAAATATCTACTGGGACCTATTTATAATCCACATCCATGTTACTTAAAAATGTAATTCAAAACATTCTTACTATTTTACAGAATATGGGTTAATGTCATTTATACCATTGTTTGACTTTTTATAAGATGTTTATAAAATAATCTTTCTGTCATTTTCCAAACAAGGTCCTTTTTAACCTTTTGGACAGAATTATGTTAAGAATGTCTATTTTAACTTATACAGAGGGTGCAACTATTTTCTGATGTTATAAAATCGTTGAAGAATCCCTTAAAAACTTATAAGAATATTTAAAAAGTAAATGTTTTATTTTATAATTATATGGCTTTTAAATGATTTCAAAATGAATATTTTATGAATTTGTGAAAGGTACTCTTTATCAAGATCATAATTTTAAATTTATTAATGATTAATCATTATAAATCATTATAATTAATGTCCATGTTTTCAAAATTATTTTAAGGATTGATTTATATGAACATTAATGTTTTGAAATTATTTTTCTTTTGAAAAGATTCAAAGTGGTATGGTGTACTTTGATACAAAAATCTATTTTAAATTACTCCTTTAATAAATGTGTGAGTTTTAAATGATTTTAAAAACATATATTTCTCTCAGATATTTTCTATTTCATCTATGTCAACATCCTTTGATGTATTTTAAGCTTATTTGAAGTTGATTTATTATGATACAAAACATCCATACTGTATTGAAGGTTTTGAAATATGTTTTACCTTGGATGTGTTATTTTTATACCATTCATGGTTTATAGAGAAAGTACTAATATTTCGTATGCTATTTTTAATACGAATGTTTATGTTATATTTATACCTGATCATATGAAAAATGCATTGGAATTAATAAGTTAATGGTGGAGCCCTCTATATCTCCTCGATGCATCGGTAGATCTCATGAGACAAACTAGTTTCTTGGCAAAAAACCTTGACAAAATCGTATTTCTAGTCATGACACGAGGCCTTGACTATGTGGTTATGATAGTGTGGAATTATGAATGACATCATTATGAAAGTTGTTAGTGATATTACAAGTGATTATTCAGATAGTAAAATATAAATATGAATTTGTAAATGGTGTTACTTAATTTTTTTTGCCATATTTTGCTGAAGATCAAGTTTAAAAGGCTTTTGTTTTAGTTATACATTGCCTTAATTGTTTATGATTATTTATGAAAGTTTCCGCTGAATTGGTATCCTTACATTGCATCTGAGCTCACCCCGTTCTGTGTTTTATTTTTCCAAGGATTCCAATAAGTGTATTGCGATTGATATGCAGGGTTAAGCAAAGTGAATAATAGTGTCCGTGAAGGATTATTGATGTTGTTTTGTATGTTATGAATTGTAATGTAACATTCATGAATGTAATCTATTTTCCAATACTGCTAAACTGATCGGTTCTTCGGGACTTGATTCCTTATAATCATTCTAATTTATTAAAATAATGCACCGAATCTAGGTATCTGGGGTCAGGGCGTTACAGTTGGTATCAGAGGAAGTTTAGAAAAAACCTTGGAAGGTAGATTTAGATAAACTCTGATTAGAGCACATAGACCTAAGATTGACTTTGAGGAATAGTATAGAAGAAATTCCTAGAATTTCCATAATGTAAAGATTTTGTGTGTTTTCTAGGAAAATAAATCTCTATTTGGTTACGAGCCAGTAGATGCGGCTCTAGAAGAGATGTATATAGGGGTAAAACCTGAAAACACCACATTGAGCTATACTCAAACGGGAACTGGTGTATGACAACAGGCCTTGCTGCACTCTTGGTTATAACACTCCTGGGGGATATTCTTAGGACAATTCTCATTTTCTTTACAAATCATTATGAAGGGTTTATGAATATATAATTTTTCAATGAAAACATATTTATGATAATGGATTATATCCTTAAAAAGATCAATTTATGTTAGATATTTTACACATTTAGAATTATTCATTTCAAATAATAAACTGACATAGTTTATGACATTGTATAGAAATGGCACCATGTAGAAGGAATGTGAACTCCAGCAGTTCGTTTGATCCAGAGAGTAATAAGGATCATTTTTTTCACGGTATTAATCCAACATTTAGAAGGGAAATGGTCTCCCATGTATTCTCAACATATGAAGAAATAGTATCATGTGTTAATAAAAAATGTAAATAATTCTCTAAGTCATTTGGCTTTGAAGGGAAGCAAGAGAAGAAAAGGATGGAAGAGAGAAATATGGATAATGGGATGAGGGGAAATAAGAATTTTCCAATATGTGATAACTATGGGGAGAAACACCCTTGAACTTGCCTGAAGGGAATGGGGTTTTTTTATAAGTGTGGAGAAAAAGGACACAGAGTATGTGACTGCAACGGTATGAAAAAGGTTTCAAACATACAATGTTTCATCTACAAATATTTGGGACACTATGTGAACCAATGTTCAAATCATAAGATTATACTGCAAATGATGTTATTTGATTATAATCAAGTTATGATACAAACTCAGATGAAGAGGAATGACCTATGTTCTTATGTTTTTATTTAATTTGAGTGTTGTTTCAATAGAATTCTGGTCACATGAATCATGGAGATAAATAAGGATTGTACTGCAGTACTATTTTATTGAGGATTTGATATTATATGGTTCTAAGAAAAGTGACATAATAGTAAGCTGCATTTTTTAAAAAATACATAGTTGAAGGAAAGTTAATCCTCAATATGGTCCTGATAATGAGGTCGTGTTTTTGGAATAAGAGATGGTTGATTTTGGTAATTCATGATGTTGCGGTGTTGTAAAAGAATACATGATGAAGGCGTTCACAGGTTATTACCTTGCAAAAGAGATCCTCATTATGTTTCCTTAAAAATTTTAGACTGAGAGTTTGGACAGAAATATTTTTGATAATTCTAGTTTGGGATTATTTTTGGATTTCCATGAAAAGGACAAACTGGAGGTCGGGTGGCAACCCGACGCGTCCGACAAGGTCGTGGGACTTGAACATGCAACCGAAGAGAGACAAGGGTGTATCACCTATCACTGACCCACGTGATGTCCTAGATGGAATAATGTAGTTTTTTTAACGAGTCTGGTAGATGAGTTAATAATTCATTTTGGAACCCTAATCAAATAGGATAAATAGATTATATTTTTTAGGTTCTATTATCTTTTAGAGTGAAAGATGAGTTTGTGGTAGAAATTAGTTAAAATATGGAACTCTACTTATCAAGTATATATATAAATATATATTTTCTTCTATTATTATATGATGAAATAAAATCTTATACTTTAGTTAAGGCATCTTAAAACTGAAAATGTGTTATCCTAATACCTTATATTTTGTTTAACTGACGATATTTTAAATAATCATAGATTGATGAATTTAAGGCCCGTTCAATTTTACACTTGTTTGTGATTGATGACCTCAATCGCTATTTATAAATATATTAATTTTTCCTCCTATTATATGACTCTAATTTCCACCAATGTTCTCCTAATCGAGGACATAATATTTTGGTGACCCTTTCATTTCCATTTCCCTCTTATTAAGACTAAATTTTATTAACCTAATTTTCAATGGGGGTTTTCCCAAAGGTCTTTTATATTTTTCAGCTTTTATTTTTGAAAAATAATTTTAAATTTGGAGGATGTAATTTATTGAAGTAGTATAGAATGTATCACCCCAATCTTCCACAGTATGCTTCTCTATGAATAATACAGTAGCGTGTGTTGTATGCAACATCGTGTTCTAACTCACACCACAACAAATAAAACTAGCCATTATGAATATTAATTCCCATTTTATGAAACTATATAAATTTTATCTTTTAAAATGGACTTAATTTTTGGATTTGAAATATCGAAATTATCCTAGGGTTTATTTTTTCTAATTTTCGGATAACTTTAATATTTTGATGAATAATGAAAATTACTAAATTTTTCATTTTAAAAAAATTAATCGAAATAATTAATAGTGATAAATTTTTAATTTTACGGAATTTAGATTATAATTAGATTATATATTTACCACTTAATACAATTTTGTTCATTGGACGTAATTTTACATTTAAACCGGACATAAAAAAGTGTCAATATTTTGATAGTTAATATTTCATAAAAACACTTTTTTTGTTTTGACAGCGGGAATTAATTTTAAATTAATTTCTGCGACTTCTGTGTTTTGAATTTAGAAAAATGGATTCCATATTTATAATTATCAGGTAAAAATTGTGTAAATATGTAACATTAATTTTTATAAAATTTGAATAATTACTTGGGTAAATATTTTATTTGCCATGGTTAAAGGGTAAATCCTGTAAATAAGGGTAAAAACTTATATTATAATAATAATTAATTACCCTAAAACATGTCCTAACCTTATTTGTTTATACATTCCCGACATTGAAAATCACTGGGTCGATTTTGGGACCCCAGGGATCCACTTGTAAGTGATAGTGACACTTTATATTAATTAAGTTAAACTAAATACAAAAATGGAAAAAGCATATATCTTTTAGAAAAACGATTTTTATATATGTTTATATATGTTATATTTTCGACTATAAATATTAATTAGAAATATAATAATATTTCATACATTATTGTATTTTATTTATAATTTTTACACCTTGAATAATAAAATTACTTTATGACACAATAATGATGTTGTATTTTCCTTATTAATGAAAGAATCAATTAATTATTATATAAATGTTAAAATAAATATAATTTAAAAGTTTTTGATTCCATACATTAATTTAATTGGTTAATATAACATTTTAGGAGTGCTTAAATGAATTTTTTTTGAATTAATAAAGAAGTGAATAATTTAACAAAAATCAATTATTAAATATTGTCAAAATTGACATATATGAGTTCTTAAAACAAATATTATATTATTAATTGATATTTTATTACTAAAAATCTTATTATTGGCCAAAAGACTTATATAATGATAGTTGTATCATTAATGGACCACATGGGGGTATCTTGGAAGTATATAGTATGTTTATAAATAATATAATATAAAAATACAAACTGACATGATAAATGTCTTAATATTTAACTAAGAGTTAAATATAAATTAAAAGTTTAATATAGTTACCTAAACTAGTATAAAATACATTGGATGAAATTATTTATACCCATTCGCACCTTAGGGTTTGAATAATCTACTTTGGAGACATTATAAACTGAATATAAATTTATTATAAATTAATACTTTAAGTTTTTCCTAAAGAGCCCCTCCTCCCCCTTATAAAAGGACACCACTTCTAACCAATTCTCCATACCTTCATAGCCTTTTGGTTTAGCCATCATCTGCCCAAATATTCTCTCAACTTCACTCAATTCAACCTAAAGTCTTTTTTGTTATCAGAAAGCCATCCTAAGGAGCCCTTTTGATGAAATCAAAAGGAGGAACCCGAAGAAGAGATAATGTTCTCACCACCCTCTTTCATGTTCCTTTATTCTTCCACTTCTTTTTTATTTATTATTTCCATTCTAAAATAATAAATCCAGAATCATCTATATAATTTTATGTTATTATAAATATTTATCAAATATATTCATTATTCTATCCGTCTTATGAATGATAATGTCTCCATTTGTGCGTATGTACGGCTTACCATCTCCACGCCCTAGTGTAATTTGTTATTCAACACTATGTTATTTGTATGGACATAATAATTAGTAAAATGTATATAAATAAAGAAAAAAACATGATAATGTCTCTGTAAAATAAATATACTATCAAATTCCACACTTTTTAGGAAATGATATTGTCGCTCGTGCGTACGTATGGATTATTGTCTCCACGACGCGATGAAATTCGTTTCCACATTCACCATTCATCGACTATTATAAAAATATATATTACTAATATTTTTGTAATATATAACATAATAATGCTACTGGATCTATATATATATATGTACTTACATATATTTTATTCCCTTAGTTTTGTTCAATACGTTATGAAAATGGAAACAACGTTTATGCATACGTACAAACTACCATCTCCATAAACAGTGTTTTCCATTTCATATATATGTCTATTCTACATATTTATATTCTAAATATATATGATATATAAATCATTTTTTATTTTCTGGAAGTATTTAAATCATGATCTAAGTGATACGATCATGATGAACAAGTTAAAACATGTACGATAAAGAAAGCGATTATTACCCAAAATGTTAATTTATCATAGAAATTATTATTAAATGGGTAGTAAAAAGTCATAAATGAATAATGTATGATTTCATAAATATTAATATGGTTCCGGTATAATTTAAAAACATACCACGGTCTTCATACAAGAGTTTAAATGTACCCTCAACTAAAGAAAAGTGCAAGTTAAGGGGTTTTCATCTCACTCCTTATTCCCTTGAGATTCATGCCATATTGCCACTATTACCTTTTGTGCGTTGTATGTACTGCCCATAATTGTATTCTTTGTGTAATAAAATTTAATTTATGGGTATTTTCATATTAATTGTATAATACCTCTTTCATGGGGTGTATGTTTCGTAAGTTACCAAATTGGTAAGAGTTTATTTCACAATCTCTTCATTATCTGAGGTTGTTTATATGTAATTATCTACTGGGACCTCCTTATCATCTATATCCATTTTTCTTATAAATGTATTTCAAAAGATTGTTACTATTTTACAGAATTTTGGTTAATTCATTTATACCTTTGTTTGAATTTTTATAATAAGTTTATAAATGAATCTTTCCGTTGTTTTCCAAACAAGGTCCTTTTTAACCTTTTCAATAGAATTATGTTAAGAATGTCTTTTTTTAACATCTATAGCCGGTGTGGCTATTTTACACCATTATAAAATCATTAAAGATTCCCTTACAAGATTATAAGAATATTTTAAAATTAAATGTTTTATTATATAATTATGTGACTTTTAAATGATTTCAAAATGAATATTTTAAGATTTTGTGAAAGGTACTCTTTATCAAGATCAGAATTTTAAATGTTTTAACGATTTATCTTTATAAATAATTTTAAATAATTTCCATGTTTTCAAAATTATTTTAAGGATTTATTTATATGGACATGAATGTTTTTAAATGATATTTGTTTTCAAATGTTTCAAAGTGGTATGGGGAACTTTGATTCTAAAATCTAATTTAAATTACATCCTTAATAAATGTGTGACTTTTAAATGATTTAAAAAGAGATATTTCTCTCAAATAGTTTTCATTTCATCTATGTCAACATCCTTTTATGGATTTTAATCTTATTTGAAGTTGATTTATTATGATAAAAACTTCCATATTGTATTGATGGTTTTGTGATATGTTTTACTCTAGATGTGTTATTTTTATACCATTCATGGTTTATGGAGAAAGTAGTGACATTTAATATACTAGTTTTAATATGAATGTTTATGTTATGTTTAAACCTGTTCATATGAGGAATGAATTTGACTTAATAAGTGATGGGTGGAGCCCTCTATAGCTCCTCGATGCATCGGTAGGTCTCATGAGACAAACTAGTGTCTTTCCAGGAGGATTTGACAAAATATTTTTTGTATTTTTGGCACGAGGCCTTGAATATGTGGTTATGATAGTCTGGAATTATGAATTCCATCATTATGAAAGTGGGTAGTGATATTTCATTTGATTATTCAAATAGTAAAATATCCATGTGAATAATTGAATGACATTACTTCATATTATTTTTGCCATATTATGATGAAGTTGAAGTTTAAAAGGATTTTGTTTTAGTTATACATTTCCTTAAATTTTTATGCTAATTTATGAATGTTTCCACTATATTATTATCCTTACTGAGCATCTAAGCTCACCCCCTTCTATGTTATATTTTTTTCCAGGATTCCAAGAAGTGTATTGTGATTAATATGCATATTTATGCCATGGGAATAATGGTGTATGTGAAGGATTATTTATGTTTTTTTGTATGTTATGAAGTGTAATGTAACATTAATGTATGTAATATATTTTCCAAGACTTCTAAACCAATCGGTCATTTAGGAATTTATTCCTTATAATCATTCAAATGAATTAAAATAATGCATCGTCTCTGGGTAACTGGGGTCGAGGGGTTACAAAATCTTCTTGCACTATATGGAAATTTCTACATTTCCTCTTTTTTAACTCATCTCAAGCACCTTACTGTAACTTGTCATCTGACACGAGACTCTCAAAATTATAGAACACCAAACCTCATAGTTTTTTCCCATATAATGACCTATTTTTTCATAGGTGAATGACTCATGTTCGTGATTTTGTTTCATAATTATTATTCTGAACAAAACATTCCTCCCATGACCCAATTTTGGGGTAATAACATTCAATAAACACCCAATAATTGGAAACATGTTATATATATTTTATGCAAACAAGAGTGTATAATTTTAGAAACATGGGAAAAAAATCCCCCATTTGAGTTACATAATGTATATAAAACCCCACCCCCAACTCTGATACTATGTTTCATTCATGTGGCCGAGTCACTAGTGTTTATATCTTGCCATGAAATAATAAAAATTTATATAACCCAAACCTCATTGTTGTTTCCGTAGATAATATAATCATATTTCTTAAGAAAATGGATCCTATCAGGGTCAGTATAAAACCCATACTATAGTTCAAAAAAATCCTCTAATTCCCCAATGGGGGACTTAGGAATTAAAACAGCCACATACCGTCTTGAATCTAGTTAGGGATTTTTGAGGAACACCCCTGGGGAGAACTGTGCAACCCTAGGGGAAACCCCAATTAATAATAATTAGATAACTTTTAATTAAATTTTTATATTTAATCAACAAAATTCATTTAAATCATTCTCAATTACAGACTAATTATACTTATTTTAAAAAATAAGATACACATAAAAAATTATTCTTTGAAATATATCTCATTTCAATAATTAAATGATTTTATTCTTAATTATTTAAAATTGATTACTGAACTAATGGAAATACATTGAATTTTATTAATAAATTTTAATTAGAAATATTTTTAAAATTTATTTTAATTTATTATAAAAAATGCAATCGCATAAAAATTCAAAATTTTTACAAATAATTGTAAAAATGTATTCTAATGTATTATTTATGATATTGAAATTTTATATTTGTATCATCATATTGTCTACTTAAATAACCCATCACAACCAGCACAAAATACCTAAGGGTAATATAATAAATGGTGGTTCTTTTCAATGCATATTAAAAAAAATGTTTATAGTTGTGATTTCAATGAGATGGAACTTATACTGATGATGATTTCACTCAAGATGTACTCTTTGATATTCAGATTAGGGAATTAGAGGGAAAACTAGAGGTGATGCTTCCTCCTTACCTAGCTTGAAAAAAATAGTGTCAAATAAAACACTTATTCTACTTGATTTCATCAATTTTCATTTTTATAGGTTTCATATTGTGTTGTCATATATTTATAACTACCAATTCAGTGGTTGCATTATATTTCTAAAATATCAATCAATTACCACTTCAAATAATCATGTGTTTTATCTAATTTATTATCATTATTTTTAATGATGGTATAAATGATTATATCATTTGAATGACCAAATAATACGTGTGAATATTTAAGACTAATGATAATATTAATCCAACGACCTGATATATTATTGTAATATTAAAATCCAAAATATGAACTCACACCTTTTATAGAAATCATTCATCCAATTCTTTAAATTATTTTAGAATGTTTTTTACCATATTTCTAACCTGTTGCATTATTTATATAGTTATCATTGGATGTAGTTACTCCTAAAGTGGAATGAGATTTTATATATTTCAATATTTTTTAATGTTTACTTACATTCGTTTTCATTACATATGTACATTTTCAAAGTTTATTCCATTTAGTTATTTATAATTTTCATTAATATTGTATTATAATTTTAAACCATAATAAAATAAGTGATCTATGATTTTTGTTTAATTTTTCTATGTGAAAACAAGTAGTAACCCATGTTTTATTTAATTAGAACTTAACATTTATATTTTTTGGTGTTTCAATGAAATATTTTATACCAAATATCTCTAAAATCGTATCTCTATAAATTAGAAGGATCATAAAGGTAAAAAAAACTAATATAAGGGCCTCATGACCACCCATTAGCCATTAGTTAATAAAAAATTGAATGATTGATTTCCCAATATGAATGATAATACATATTGAATAGATGAATACTAATAATATGTGTATCATTCTATAAAAGATAAATAATATGGTATAAGAATTTGTTAGAGTAAAAAAACTCTATAAAAATTATGTATCCATTGATGGATACAAATTATTCCTCAAGGTGTTAGGAAATTTACATGGAGAATTCAAGGTTGTGGATATCTGAAAAATTATTATTATAATAAATAAATAATATTAATGTAAAATAATATGAAGCAACTATGATCATCATCATATTTATTATGGAAATTTATAATTATCACCCTTAGTCATTAATATTATGGCCAATAAACATGCTCTTAAAATTTTATCAAATTTAGAGAAGCATGTATTCTCTATTAAATCACTTAAAAAATGTCCCCATAATAATTTTGTATTCATGAAACACATTACAAAGTTATTATTGAATAAGAATTTATTCATCTGAACATTTTCAAATTTCAAAAAATAATTTCATAGTATTCCATTAAAAATTAAAATAACTTATTCCTTCCAAATACATATTTTATAATACATGATTTAATTTACTTATTAGAAAATAAAATGTTAATATAAAATAAAGGATTATATATATTTTATTCAAATGAAACAAAAAATTTCTTCAATTAATCAATTGTTTTATACATTGGTACTATTCAAAAGATCCTAGTGAAATTGTTATCATTATTGATGGTTCCAAAATGTTATTCTGAAAAAATATAAAAAACCCTAAAAAATATTCTCTCCTCAAAAGAAACATTAATGTATAAATGTAGAGAATATAGGGATTTATTTTTATACCATATATTTTATCATAATTTAATAATGAAGTAAACACCCATAGGAATCGATGAAACAGAGAAAAATAAAATTGATAGATCTTAATATCCAATTGTGTGTGGATGCTATAGAATAGAGAGGGAAACACTGATTATTTAAATATGATAATTTATGAATGATTAGTAAAATTTTAATTCCATCATGTTTATAATAATATTTATAGGGTTTGATATATATATATATATATATATATTCTCCATTAACATCTTATAATGGCATGTTGAATAGTTTCTTCCCCATGTTTAGTAATTATGATTCACTGAATAATTTATAAAAAAATTAATTTGAAACCAAATTTAAGAAAATATAACCGATTTTGATTAAGTTACTAGGCTATTTTGTGTTCTATACCACTGTTACATAAGAAATGTTTTAAAATTGAGTAGCTTCCCATTGTAAATTTCAACATTGAATAAATTATTAGTATTCAAAATTCTTCAACTATATGTTATATCATGTGTGTAATTTTTGTATTTGACCAAATACCTTCAAATATTTAATAATTTTGAGTTCAAACCATTAAAAACATAGATTAATTCACTGGGACTTGATAAATAATATACTATAGTGGATAAGAAGGAAAAAATTGTGTTTTTTAGATGTGTAGCATAGATCCCTTTAATGGGTCCCTACAATTATTTCCGTTTAAGTGAGAAATTTATTTTAAATATTATTTGGAGATAATATTTTTTAGAAATGGTGGAAATGTCATATCGTATTTGTCAAATAACTTTATGATTTATATAGTCCTAGTAAACACCATGTCATTTTCTTGGAATGAGACCAATTCTTTTCTTCTCCATGATTACCATCAATAATTTTTCTTTTGAAAGTCAATGTACAGTATATAAACAAATTTGCAGATAATTTCCCATGAAATTATAATGAAGGAATTCATATGAAAATAAAAAAACAAAACCATATATGTAAATGGTTACAATATATAAAAAAAATTTCCATATCAAAAATAATATTATTTCATTTCACGCATTGAATAAATTTATAGAAGATACTATAAATAGTTGGAAAACATTAAACTTGAAATATAAATTAACCTATAAAATATAAAATGGGAAATTTTTTGATAATTCCAATGTATAAAAAATTATATCCATCAATGGAATATGTATCAAAATTGTAACTTTTATAAATAAATCAACTATTTTTTCAATTAACTCTCTATATAAGTACTGACAAGATCATAGAAATATTTTACTATAGAAATATGTTTGGATAATATTAACTAGTTTTAATGAGTATAACATACTCAAATGGGTCATCCATAGAGAACCTCAACATAAGCAATGGAAGAAAATATAATTGAAGTCATGAGCTGATTAAATTAAAAATAATAAAATCAAATCCAAACCTATAGTATGGTCTTAAAATATTTTATTTTTCTATATCCCACCAAAAAAAATTATTTACAAAACAAGACTTATATATTGTATGATTGAAACCATTACATTTTCAAATAATATAAAAGAGATCCTAAAAAAATTTCACCTATTAGAACATCATATCCAGGTGGCCTAACTTCGTAGATATATAAATAAAAACTACACAATGTAAGGGAAAAATAATCACTTAGATTAATATTTAATAATATATTATCCCTATAGATGTTGTTTTTGACCGAAAATTACACCATAGATGTTATTTATATAGTGATGTATCATGGAAACCATCACTAATATAAAAAAAGATAAAATAAATATACACACACTAATTATTTTGGAATAAAATTTTTAGTATAAATTATTGATCATAATCCACCGTCTAAACTTTTATCATCAACTCATATAGTACTCCTTAATAAGAAAAAAATTCAAGACATAAACTATAGGAGAGTCTGTTTATGACCAATTGTACTACCCAAATAAAAAATTTCAATTGTCCACCACAATTATCATTATGTAATCCCATTATACGATTCAATAAGTTTTATCCCATAATGACGTTCAAAAATGACAATCAATACTCATAATATGTTATGTAATGGTAATCTAAATACTTTTCCTAGTGTGTTTAGGAGATAATTCAAGTGTATCAAACATAAATGTCTCAAGGAATACTAATGAATTTAGTTTTGGGTATATCATTAGATATGAAAATAAGTTATATTCATATTTTCCTCCACTAGGGCATGCCTATCAGTAAATATTTCTTATGAATATGAAATCAATATCATGAATTAAAATCACACATATCTGAATAATCAAACAACATAGAATATTATATCTCTACATCAACACATGAAGAAATTAAAATAAATAATCACCAGACTACTTAGGAAAAAAACCACACCAATATCCATAATTAATGGTATAACATATGATGAACACCATTATCATAACAAATACTATTCATTATAGTTAGATATTTCAAATATTCAAAAACATTATTCCTACAAATCAGTAGTGAAGTAAATGAATATCATCCAAAATCAAGCATTGAAGAGGAACCATGGAAAAATTTAGATTAACCATAGGTTGTTGATGTAAGAAGGAATAAAAAACATAATAATAAAATCCAACCCCTGATTAGGGTGAAAACAACACATATGTTTTTATATTAACACTATAGTAATCATGATAAATAATAAAATGGGAAAACAAATAAGAATGGTCCCAATTAAACTTATTAATCACTTTTTCATCCTGTATACCATCCAATGGATAAATACTGGATATATGATAATAATTATAATTATATTAGTTAATAAATTTTTTTTTGAGGCATAGAATCCACAATTACTTCTAAAAAATACCCAAGTTTTTAAATTTTATGTTTACTATGACAATATAATTTATAGTATTTGATTTATTACTATATTCAAATCAACACTTTAAAAATTAGTCACATGAAAATTTCAATTCTCATTCTATTTAATCTTCTAATTTATAAAAAATGTGATGAAAATCCAATTTAAAAACCCAAGATAAAAAACAAATAAAATTATTTTACTAAATGATAGTAATAAATTTCTTAATAATATCATTGAATTTATATTCTTAATTTTTAATATTATTTATGGTTACAAAATTTTTGAAACCACACACACGCCTCATAAGTTATTATTATTATAGGGCACATTCCCTTCAAAAGGGTTTACCAATAATAAATTACACTATTTTACCACACCGGCCAAAAATATTATTTTATAATATGGCCTAAAAGCCTTTAAAACTTGCCTAAATATCATTAAGCATACCATAAAGTCCTTATAAATAGTTTCTAGTAAATATTCTATAATGCCACTTAAGGATTCCCTTATTGTACATGCTAAAGTGCCAACTACAATTCTTGATAAAACACCTTCATAATAAATATTATATTTATATTGCAGTAACTCTATAAATTCATCACAATTGGTATTTAAAAAATGAATTTTCAATATATCTATAAAATTATAATAAAAATAAAAATGATTTGTTTTGGAAAAATTAAAAAAAAAATTAATATCCAATTTTTTATGGATTATTAGATAAAGTTTTTTTAATGTATATTTTCATTTAAATTATGTTTCCCAAATATATTTTTAATCCTAAATAACCATACATTCATATTATTATTTCCAAAATAAAAAATATGACAATATATATATTTTTAAAATTTTTAACTAAATTTACGGTAGAAAAATTCATCATATTTTTAAAATGAATTTATTTATTAGATAATTGAATAAATTTTATTAGTGTAATCATTGGAAATTAAATTAATACACTTAATAAATAAATAATAATATTAAATTAATATGATGATATGTTAATTATGGGTCACCAACCTCAAAAAAGTTCTTAAATGTCTTACATAGTATTTTAGATGAGATATCTTTAGAAGAGAAGTTTTATGGGTTAACAATAGTGTTTAGAGTAATAATATATAATTACATAGTTTATTTTCATGATATTAATTTTCTTATCTATGAGTTATGATGTCCAGAATATTAATAATGGATGAATAGAAAATTATATTCAACAAATGAACTCAAAGAAATTTATTGTTTCAATGATTTCATTTAATATTGATTACCATTAATCTTAATTTTGGTTGAACTTTTATTTAGTTGTTTTTCAAGGTATATTTAATAATTATTTGGTAAATATTTACTGAACTTTTATTTGTGAATATTTATAACTCTTAATAATGTCTTTGGATGGAAATTTTGATACCTTCATTATGTTTATCAAAATATATTTTATAGGTAAAGTGTTTTTGCTGTGCATATATTGGACCCAGAACCATGTATAATTTGATTATTTAAAAATTTAGTATTGTTTGAATTTTTTTAAAGTATTATAAGTACTATAATTTTGATTCTTCCTAATTTTTTTTTAATTTTTCTCTTCACAAAATCCCAAGAGGTTTTGTGAAAATTGATGTGACATATCATTCTTTTAAATAGAGGACACATCAGAATGTAAATCCATGGGAGATTCCGGAGGAATATCCAATATAATATCAAGTAATTAATGAATATGTTGAAGGTATTTTATGTATTCAATAATTTAAGATATTGTAACATTTTTTTATGAATCATTCTTTGTTTTATCAAAACAAAAATCTACATTTTCCTTATTTTTTGGATTTCCAAGAAGGCTTTTATTCCAACGATCACAGAATTTATTTAAAATATTTTTAATTAATTTTTTATTCTATATGTATGATTAAATTAAATTTTTATTCTCCATACATCAATTTTATTAAATTACTATCCATTTTTGAAGATTATTTTTATTAATAATTTCTTTTGGACAATTGATATAGAAATTACTATAGATCAAAATTTTGGCAAATATAATTGTAAGAGTGATAGATTCACCACTTATTATTCTCTTTAGGATAGTAATCCATAGAGGGACTACAATCCATAAACATATTCAGTGGTATATTTTATTATTTATAGTGGGATAAAGGGGGTCTATTAAGGTAGAATCATGAAATCATAATGTCACTTGATGGTTGTGGAATGATGGATTGAAGAGTGTTTCGAATGATGGGAATGATTTAGTTTGATTGGGATGTAATTGAAAGAAAACACTGTAGAGGTAATTTTTACTAAAGTAAAGGGTATAGACATTGTTTCATGAGAAGACATGATTAAATGCCGTGTAGTCTAGATATCCTACACCATGTGTGGTTTTAATTTTTAGATATGAATTCTATAGTGGAGCTGAATATCACATTGTTTCTTATCACATAGAATGTATATACAACCCCATTAGATATGATTTTTTCATCCATGTATTTGAATGTTATATTATGTTTTCTTTTAATACAAGTAACATTTTTAGAATAACACATGTCTTAGGGTTTACTAAACTACAAGCAAGAATAATACTCTAGATTTTCACTCAGTTTGGGAAAATAATCACACCATAAAATATAAATCTAGATGAATTGGGATACTAGAGATAAATTAAAAAGAACAATATGTCTCCCATACACAATGTACTTCACAATTGTCACACTATATATGTCAACCCTACATAGTTGGATAAAATGGTCGAACTCCCTGTTTCTTTTTGGTTTGACATTCCATGTCTACCATAGTCCATGTCATTCAATTTGTGTTCCTTCATGTCTATTATATTTTTTCACATGGTTATTGGATTTAGACTACTGAGTATTAAATTCTAGTAACTTTCTCACATGCAGACTAATTGTTAGATTTTTTATCATTGATTCCCTCTTAAATGTTTAAAAAGTCACTTTGGGGATCTTATCTCAATATTCAAAGTGGTTGTTTTACTTTATGCACTCATAGTCAAATTTGAGTTTAGGCACCCTCTACGGTGTCACAGAATAATCCTTCATGCATTGTTATAAGAAAACCCACATGTGATATAATAAATATAGTATTTGATCCCAAATATGTTAAACCTCACTCTGGAAGTCCCCTGCGGTTTGGAGGTGTGGATCCTCCAAATCATGCATGGGATTATTAACCCCTCAATCCTAATAAGAATGTGTTCCCCTATTCTACATTCAATGCCATCGCTGAAACAAATGATGAGGTGTAGGATCTATAGCAATTTAAGATTATGTTTCCCCTAAATATAGTTTTATATTATTTCATCTATTAGAGTCTACACTCCTTCAACAAACACTTTACCTTGGTGAGGTGTAGGTACTCTATTGGGGTTGATAATCCTTCAACAGACACTATGCACTTGAAGATGTATGGGTCCACCACTATGGATGAATAAGGGAATCACGGAAGTATTGGAGTCAAAAAGATAACATATTTTGGGTCTTCTGATGCATTGACAATTATGGGTATCTTTTAAGAATGGATTATAGTCTGTCTACAAACTTCAAGATTCATATTCACTTTTAAATTCATAGTGTCTCCAGATACTTTTGAAATATGTTCCTTTGGATTTGAGTTGTACATCCATAATTCCATTGTCTCATTTATTGTCTAGATCATTGAGGTATATTTGGGTCATTCTAGCTATTTTATTTATCTTATTATACTCTATTTCACTTATCTTTTTAGGGTGTAAATGAAGGTATGTTTATTTCCACATTTACATTGGATTTCAACCCACATGTTTTATATTTTTTAGATGATTCGTAGTATTGTGGTGACCATGGTAGATGTATAGTAGTTGAAATTGATATGAAGAATATTAGGATGAAATATGATGGATACCATTGATTTATGTTCTCATTCTAGGATTCTTTACAATGATGGGTTGTTTTACCTTTCTTATACTATTCATACTTGGATAATTTGTTTGATGTATTGTTTTTTCAATATTTTATCCTTTTTTCTAATGTATTGACCATAGTGTCACATGCTTGAGTCCTCAGCTGGTTAGTCACATTACCTAAGGTGTGCCTCCAAATATTATAGAGGCTTCCAACAAGAAACAAGGTTCTAATATAGATATTTTAAGGGACAATACCCTTTTTATCAATGCATCACAAATAGATGAAATATATAAAGAATATCTAATTGATGTTGAATTACAACCTGAATAATGTCATAACCATAATTGACCAATATCCTATGATAAACAAAAAATAAGAAATCAATATCCAAATAAAGGTAGTAGATATCTAAGGACATGTGTTTTTCAAGTACAAAATGAAAAACCAAAAATAATGACACTGAAAACTCCCATGCCAGTCTCTATCTGATATTCAGTTCCCTCATCCATTCTCTATACAAAATCATTCGTCTAACATAGGCTCCATTACAATGTATTTTCATAAAAAATGAAGTCTATTTAGGTACCATTCATGAAACATATGTTGGGTGATCGTACAACTATATAGGACACCACCATTGAGGTCTAATAAAAAATCCATTCTATAATATTATATTCAGTTGTAAAAAGAATGAAGTACAAAAAATAAAGTAAATAGTTTTAACATAAAATTATTTTTCATTTTACCACATAAATCATGGTTTTATGATGACACCCAAACCATAATTACCTTCTTTGATCCATAACTATGTCTGAACTACTCCTAAAAGGATATCACATTTTATTCCAACTTGGGATTCCATTAATAAATTCATTTCTATTTCAAATTCATTCGATGGGGTCCAAAATCCACATTCTATCACCTTTTAGGTATTTCGAGGAGCAATCCATTTCCAACAACTCAATGATATCATGTATAAATATAATATTTTGGGCCTATAGAAGCATTCTAGAACCCCATGGGTATTTGAAGCAGTAGTCCATGTCTGAAAACTTATTATCACACTTCACAACATCTCATTTCAATCATATTGGTGCACCACATGGGTGACTATTCTTTTCATAAATTCATTAATCAATTTAATTAATTCAATTATCAACCAAGTTCAAAATTCCATTTTTTTTCAGTCACAAATTATTCATAATTCATCATTTACATCTTACCAGTACACCACATAGATGGTAACCAACTTCACAATAAAATAATAAACAAATTTCATAATCACATTTCAAACCAAATTCATTATAACATTTTCCCATCAATTATATAATCTTATAATTAATTTAAAAATTAAATAATTCAATTCAAGATGTTATTTGAAAGAATTTAAATTGATATCTCACAAATCATAAATTCAATTATAATCATGTCAATGGGAAATGACATTCAGAAAACCTATCACAAGGATGTTGATGGATGTTCACCAAACAAAAAACCCCAAAATTGAAGCGGAATTTTAAAAATCACAATGGTGTAGAAGTTATATGTCAAATACCAAAGATTCACATAAAATGTATTATGATCTATCAATTCCAAGAACTAAACCCATATCCAATGGAGGAAAACTCATCCATCTTTGTTAGGAAAGAGTGATATGGAAGGAAACTTAAGAACAGAAGGCTTATCAAGGCTCAAAAACCAATCAACGATAATCTACGATGAATAAATATCTCCAAAAATGATTAGAGTCATCCTATTATCACGTGGGGATGCATAATTGAAGGAATAAACACAAAATGAATCTCACGACACCTTTAAAACATTGTCTTGAGAGATTACATGATGTTTAATTATTTTACGCATTGTGTAATGTTTTTAGAAGTTTTCCATGAAATCTATTTCACCTCGGGTGATATTTATCCATGTTAATTATTTCACGTCATATGAAATAATTACAAAACATTAAATATTTTCATTTCATGAAAATAGTAAACCATATATATCCATTAAAAACAAATTTCTATAGAAATTTACAATTTTTTTAACAAATTTACATGGTCTGTATGTTTTCTATAGATTATTTCTCATCACAAAATTCTACATTAAATATCTTAACCACCTCCACAGCCTTAAAAACAATTTCAAACTATCACAAACCCTAGAAAATTTAAAAAAATGGGAACATACCAAAAAAATGAAGGGATGACACAAACCCCCCACCTTTTAATTGCACATCCTTTATAGCCTCAAGAATCAATAAAGTCCAAATATAAAAATATCATTCCAATTAGACTGAATTACAATTTATACCCCCTATGTTTCCTGTTGAAAATGTCCATGTTTCTACAATACTCAAACATTCAACATGAACTTTTGGCATAAAATGTTTTCACTTTGATCCATAACATGAATCTGATTCTCCTCAAAGAAAACATTAGTCTCAAGTTCAACATAATTATAATCAATCAAATTAGAATGGTATGGGTGATACAACGAAATCTATGAAAATTGAATGACATCATGCATAACACCATGCATTTGTGGAAGATCCAATCATTATTACAATAACCCAATTCTCTCCATAATATAGAAAGGTTAGAAAAACCTGGGAACCAACATTTCCTACCTATGAATACTATAGTGTCCTAATATATGGGACACTCTATGAAATAAATGATCAACCACTGTAAACTCATGGGGTTGAAAACATATATTAGATTATAATTTATACCTTCCTAGTACCATATCTATACATTTCATAACAATCTGAACATTCTCTGATGTCTCATATAGGAGACAAAGTCCAAACAACTCTGACACACCTACCTCCATCCAACATAGAGTGGATATACCCAACCTTCTATAATGATCCTCATATTGTTCTATTTAAATAATATCTTGAAATTTTTTTGATATATTTGAACTCATTGAGTGAAAGTTGATCATCCAATTACCCACAATAAATGAAATCACACGAATGTATAATTTCCCCCACTAACTATATAGTAATTTTCAACTTCTCATTTATCTATGGGGTACAAAGAGGAACCAAGGCAGCGCCATTGTGTGGGAAAACACAACGACATTAGGTGGAAGTAGAGCACACCCGCAATAGAACCCGTATGGGGGGTACTGGGGAGGGAAAAGGGAGTTAATTTACCTACTGTTTAGGCATCTATGTTTGTATGGTTGTCCCAATTACCTGGTTATTTTGATGCGGTACATAGTTTTTTAATAGAGATCTAATCTGGGTCGTTCTATTTTTCCTCATGAGATATGGTCCGTATGACCTAGTCCAAACATCGAACTCCACCAACTACCCGATTTATCTATGATTTCTACAACCATCTGATCAAACAATGATTAATCATGACCACTCATATGTTTTAAAAACTGTCGAACCTGCATCTACCATTTGATCAGCCTCGATCTATCTGGAATGTCCATTATTTTTCATTATTTTTCACTTTTCTTCTTCTTCTTCCTCATGTCAGACCAGCACAGCAGTTCATGTCAGATGGACATCCACTACTCCACTTCAAAATGTTACACCTCTTTTCTCCATCAACTGTCCCCCTTCTCTCTCATTTTCCACAGACCCAACACATGAAATTATTTTAAAAAACCAACCCCATGGGATCCAAAGTGAGTCTCCATATATTATATACATATTATAAAATGATGAGTTACATGAATGTTTATCTTGATTTTGGATTTTTGTATCATATGAAATGGTTATATTTAAGTTCATGTGTTCATTTTATGTTTAATATCATGGTATATATAAAATATATACAAATGCAGTTTATATAAACCATGTTTTCACACACAACCATACGGGGTTTCCCTCCTCAACCTCTCTCTGAACATTTCTCGAAACTATCTCCTTCTTATAGACATGTAATGAATTATTTTTCTTCATTTTCATTATGAAAACCCCTTATATACATATTTTATGTATATATATAGTTTTATATAACATTCAATCCTATCATGTTTTAGGTTTTATAAATGTCAATTATCAGTGTTTAACTGTTGTTTCTAATTCATATAACACTTGTAATGGTTTAATTTGTTTTTTATTAAATTAATATCTATGTATATACTTATATATGCATATATTTTTATTTTGAATCAACCCTATATTGTTTTTATGAATTTTGAATGATGGACATTAATTTTTTTTATAATGTTGTTCTTAAATTCATGTTAATCAAGTAGGGGTTTTATTTTCAGTTTAGAGAGTTATACCTTTTTATATTTATATAAAATAAATCTATTCCCTTTCATATAATTTCTGAGTGATGAATTTAATATGATTCTCATTACTCATGTCATACATGTAGGGGTTATTTTTAGTTTCAAAATTTTCATGTAAAACCCATATATACACTATGTGTATATATGATTATATGTATATATTTAAATAGTTTAATAATAATATGAATTTGGTTTTCAAAAACTGATTTTAGTAATTAAATAATGTTTTTGAGGTTTATGAAACATTTTTATCAAACCATGTTTTTTTATTACGAAAATTACATGTATACACATTGTGTATATATAGTTTTATATAATTTTCAAACCCACATATATATGTTTAAGAACCATAATCACATATATACATGTAATAATTTATTTAAGAAATTTTTATAGTATAATACTTATGATGATTTTATATAATACAGATGAGGTAAATTTATATTGGCGAAAAATAAATAAATCTTGTTATGTTATTATGTGCCTATAAATTTTAAAATAAGACATCACTTTTTTAAATGAAAATGACTTTACCTCCATGCATTCCCAATTTATAAATACTAATATATAGGGTTGGAATAATATTTTTTCAATACAGATGATTATGTATACATGCATAAACACAAGTACTTATATGTGGTTAATTATCTTCTTATGCATGAATACATCACATGAAATATTTTTTTTACAATTATACTTATTATATTTCAATTCTTGATGAATCTACCACAATGAATTCTATTTATAAGTATAAGTTATTATTTATTCTTGTTAGCTATACTATTTATTTGTGTTTGGTAAAAATGAATATTGAATTCAAAAACATGTATTTTGGTATATAAATTATTTACTTACCTGAAATAAGGGTTTTGAATTTAATTTTTATTATTTTATATGTAAAATACAATCAAAATACTATTTTTTTTACACCAGTTGTCATCACTAGTACAACTGTATGTGTATGTGACCATGTTTTATTTATTTTAATGTTTACAGTTAATGCATGATTCATTTATGAATATTAACATATTTTAAAGATGGAATTTACCTCTGGTAAATATCTTATGGATTAAGAGTTTAATTATTCTACGTGTTATGGGACACTTTGAATAAAATACATAAATTAATTATTTGATGTGGTACGAGAGACTTCAAATAAAAGACAAAAAACTAATAAATCAAAGTTGAATTGGAAACATTGATTAAAAGAAATTTAGACATATGAGGAATGAATTGAACTAATTATGTGACAGGTGAGGACCACTATAGTCTCTCAGTGCATCACTAGGTCTCATAAGACAAACCATGTCATGTCATATGGCCTTTATAGAATGATTATGTATAGTATTGGCAAGAGACATCGACAGAATGGCTACGATTGTCTGACATTATGGATTTCCTATATATGTGATTTAATATTTAGTCAACCATGTGATTATTATACTAGTAGAACATCTTTGTGTAATAATCTTTTACTTATGATAATTGTGAAAATTCACATGATATAATGATTTATATACTTGTCAATTCATTTACTAAGAAAGCGTAAAATCTATTTTCGGAACATTGATATAGAAAATAATATTACATCATCCATTTCTAGAATTGCATTTCAAGCCTCAAGTGTAAAATGATTTTGTTACATATAAAATTCAAATAATTTATTATTTAATGTGCTTATTTTTATTAGTGACGTTTCATGTCTCCCTATAATTTGTTTGATCATTTTTTGGATTATGCGTCATTCCATGCATTTTTGATCATGTATGTGCACTCTTTTATGTGTTTTATCTGTATCTCTTAAATAAATATATAAATTATTCTGTAATAGATATTCTTAAAATTGGTTTAAATTATCCATTAAAAAATATTGAACTTGTGCTTTTTGAAATGTTACTTACCTGTTATGTAAATTTTGGTAATTATTTAAAATGATGTTTTCAAAATGTAATTTCATTATTTTGTTTTAAAACCCCTTACTGAGCTTTTTAAATGCTCACTCTAAATAATCAAATTTATTTTTACAGTGTTAATAAAATTTTCAAGATTTTATTACACCTATGTGATTGCAAAAAATATGAAGCCTATCCCTCACAAGATTTTGGAGAAATATATCAGTTGTATTTCGTTTTTTAGAAACTAAATCAGAAGAAAATCATTGATGGAATGTGATGTGTAATTTTATCAAAATGTTTTTACAAAAAAATTTACACAAAATTTTTTTGGCACTGACTCTGAGATTACGTGGTTGAGTCCTCACATTTTGTATTAGATTATCAGTTTAGACAAATATAGAAAATTATATCAGAATGAAAAAAATATTCATCACTGACTTGAAATTTTTGTAAAATTCTAGGATGGAAGAAGAAGGTTCACCAATAAAACTTTTGTCTCTCCGTACCAAATTACAAGAGACCATAATTTTAAACTCATGTCTAGAATCATACCATCCTATTGTGAACCTGCGGCTAACTTCTGAACACACCTATCAAGTGTCCAACGTCCTAAATGTCTATCAGTCCTATTAGGGAGATAGTTATGTTTATCACTGTATTGAAAATGAAAAATATTTAGATTACTAGAATAGTGGAATGTATCATGACAATATAATCCCTTATTTCACTATATCTAAAAATTTCCTAGCCTTAGGGATGTTTTGGGGAGCTACTTTTTAGGGTAACCTTCGGGCCTCTTATCTGTTCTAGGTTCTGAGTTTCAGCATGTATGAGAGGGTTTATGATATTAGAACTCTCAGGAACAACATAGTTCGGCAGATCTATAATGAAAAAGTTCATGCCCAAAACTATGAGATCCATACTATCCATCCCTCACTCTAGAAACCATGTGTTACATGTGTAGGGTTTTCCCTAATTGCTCAAGGTGTATCTGGGCATATAAAATTTATAAACAGAAAACAACCTTGGGAATCCACATGAGGAAAACGACAGATAGTCCATGGTGTAGGACCTGGTGATGTAATGAACTATATTTTTGGTCAATAAATTTTTTTTAATCAAAAAAAATATGAAAATTAACGTTTGGGAATCAAAGACAATGTTAGGAGATAGTGTTGTAGACGTCTAGGAGTCCCATGAAATTGAGAGGACACAATTCTTTGGGGGGGGTATAATGTGATGTCCAGAACATATTTCTTTTATAATAATATTTTAATAATTATTGGTATTATTATTATTATTTGTTTAATAATTGTTCTATATAAAATAAAATCTTGTAGGAGAAACATAAGACATGTTTTGTTCAATATAAATGTTTTAACCTTTCATTTCTGTATTTCTAAAAGTCCCTATATAAACTAGAATGCCAACTAGGAGACCTATCCAAAACATTAGAAGATCACCAAACACCAAAATCAGAATAAGAAAATAGTGTAATTCATTTAGGTATATCATAATGAAAAATATTACAGAAAAAATGTTAATCATACTAATAATCAAGGGGTTGTAGAGCATCATCGTCACTAATTTTGGTTTTGATGTATGGAACACCCTAAACAAGAATTTATAATTCCTTGAAGATAAATATCTCTGTTGGTTCCTGTAATATTCATAAAGTATTGTATCAATTAGTTTTTAGGTATTTTGACTATTTTAAGTGTACCCCTCTCTGTATTAAAAGTTTATTACTATTTAACATTTAATATAAATAAAATATAATCAATTGTTTTATTAAGAAATATATTTGTTTCAAATATTTTGAATTGTATTAAATTTAGTAATGGGTAATCATTAGTTAAATGAAAATATTGTTTCAAAGTGAGGATGTATTTCATATTTTGATTTTGAAAATATAACACACTTTATTTTATAATTAGATAAAATTAATTTATGATATGTCTTAATGGAAGTTAAATGTTGTATTTATATTTTGTATTGATGATTATTTAAGACATAAAAATGTATAAATTTTAATAAAAAAATGGTAATTTGAGTTTATTTTAACCACAAGAAAGAATATATATTATGTTTCTAAAACATTATTATAAATATGTTCTTATGTTGACTAAAAATGATGTTTTGTTTTTATAAAAATATGGGAGTTTACCCACCCAACCGAGGGCAGCCATAAAGGCCAAGACCTCATGGTCAAGTGGGCATCTCACATAGAACCCCATGGTTAGAGAAACCTTGGGCAGCGCATGCATGGTGCATGTTGAGTCTCCCATCGGTGTTAGTGCATGCCCATGTGGGGCACTAGGGGGAACCTAGGCGACGCCACCATCTAGGGAGAAACACTGATATAGGGTGGTCATAGATCGCACCTTCCAGAGAATTAGCATAGGGCGGTATAGGGGTGGGGGAAGGGAGTTCATTGCCTTGACGCTGAGGCATCGAGGCTTATATGCCAGTCACAATTCACTCCATTTTTTGATGTGGGATGTTATTTTTTAATGGATATCTAATCTGGGCCGTTCAATCTCGTCACACGAGATATAGACCGTATGATCTGGTATTGACTTTGAACTCTATTAAGCACCCCTCTCTCCTAATTTTCTATAACTATTCTATAAAACCACTATTAATATTGGCCACTAATCAATTTTAAATGTCATGGAACCCGTCTCGGCTATTTGATCATCCCTTATTATTCTATAATGTCCGTTATATTGCCACATTTTTCATTTTCTTCTTATTCATCCTCATGTTGCACTAGTGCACTAGTTCACATCATACTATCCTACAATTGTTTTTTTCATCCCATGACACCACTTCGTGTTTGTGTGGCTCCCCTTATATCTCATTTTTAACAGACCCAACACATGACTTTATTTTAAAAACCCAACCCCATGGGATTTGATGTGAGATTACCTATATTATATTTATATCATAAAATGAATGGTTACATTAGAGTTTATCTTGATTGGGGTGTTTATTATCATGTTCAATTGTTATATTTTAAGTCCTTGTGTACATTTTACTTCTAATACCAAGGTGTATATAATATATATATATATATGTAGTTTATATATACCACATTTTCACACAAAACCATATGGGTTTTCCTCTCCTCAACCTCCCTCTAATCTCATCATGGATCTACCTTCTTCTTGAAGATGTGTAAAGGTTTATTTTTCTTCGTTTTAATTATTCAAAACACATATAGAATCTTTTTTATATACACATATATATATATATGGTTGTATATAAAATCCAATCCAAACTTGTTTTTTTTCTAAATGTTGATTATCAGTGTTTAACAAATTCTTTTAACTCATATAATACTTAAAAGGGATTTCTTTGTTTTTTATTTAATTAAACCATATTTATATACATATATACTTATATATTTTTATTTATAATCAAACCTATTATGTTTTTATGAATTTTGAATGATGAATGGTTATTTTTTTATAATGATGTTCTTAAATGCATTTAAATCAAGTAGGGGGTTTATTTTCAGTATGGTGTTATACATTTATATAGTTATAATAATAAACATGTACTATTATATATTATTATTTACTGATGAATGTTTGTATAATGTTATCTACTCATTTCATACATGTAGGGTTTATTTTTAGTTTCTAATTTGACTGAAAATCCCATATATACACTTTGTGTATATACGAATATATTTATATATACATACTTATTTTAATTATAATCTAAAGTAGGTTTTCACAAAATGATTTCAGTAATTAAACAATGTTTTGAGGTGTATGATACTTATACTACAAACCTTGTTTTTTATTACACAAATAATATGGATCCACATTGTGTATAATATTGTTTCATATAACTTTCAAACCCACAAATACGTATAAGAAACACAATGATATATATGAATGTCATAATATATTTAAGAATATTTTATGGTGATAAACTATTGATGATTTTATACAATACACATGATGTAATTTTGTATTGGAAAATAATAAAACCCCATGTTTTTTTATTATGTGTGTATAAATTCCAAATGAATACATCACCTTGTCAAATGAAATTGACTTTACATACATGCATTAAAAATTTATAAATACTACGATTGTGGGTTAGAATTATATTTCATTCAATACACATGATTATATATATATACATAATCATATTTAGTTATATGTGTTTAATTATCTTCTTATGCATGAATACCTCACATGAAATAATTATTTTACAATTATACTTAATATAATTTAATTCATGCAGAATCTACCATAATTAATATCATTGGTTGTTGAAGGTTATGATTTAATCTGGTTAGGTATACTATATATTACTTTATAGAAAATATGAGTCTTAAATTCAAAAACATGTATTTATGTATATAAATTGTTTAATTTCATGAAAAAATGGTTTTGAATTTAAGAGTTATTATTTTATGTTACAAATCCAAAAAACAACTATTTTTTATGAACCATTTTTCATCACTTATAAAGATGTATGTTTATGTGCCCATGCAGTCAAATGTTAAATGTTTAAAGTTAATGCATGATTATTTTATGAATATGGGACAAATTTTAAAGATGTAATTTACCTCTTGTAAAATATTATGGATTAAAAATTTAATAATTCAAAGTTGTATGGGAAACGTTGAATAAAATAGAAAAATTAACTATTTGAAATGGTATTGTACACATCAAATAAAAGACAAAAAATAGTAAAAAAATGTGGTATGATGAAATTTGATTTAAAGAAATTTAAACATATCAGTAATTCAATGTGCTTATTATGTGAGGTGTGAGACCATATATACCCTCTCAATACATTGACATGTCTCACAAGACAGACCAGGTCATGGAATGAGGCCTTGATAGAATGATTATATATGGTCTTGGAACGAGGCCTAGATAAAATATTTATGATTGTACAACATTATAAATTTCTACAATATGTTATTTAATATTTAACCAACAATGTGATTATTCGACCTGTATAATATCCTTTAGTAAAAATATTTTACTTGTGATAATGGTGATATATTCACATAGCATAGTGATGTATATACTTGTAATGTCATTTGTAAATAACGTCCTGCATCAATTTTCAGGACCTTTTGATTTAATATAATATTACATTTGTCATTTCATGAATTACAATTGTAGTTTAATGTGACTCATGATTTGTTTACTTATGAAATCATAAGAAATTATTATTTTATTTTCATATTTTTATTAGTTTCTTTGCATGTCACCTTAAATTATTTTGATCAATTTCTAGATTTTGCAGCATTCCATGCATTTTTTCATGTATTCATACTCTGATATGTGTTATTTGTAGCTCATAAATAAATATATAAATTTTAATATAAGTGATTTTCTTAAAAATGGTTTCATGTAACCCTTGAATAATTTCTGAAGATGTGCATTGGGAAATGTTGTTTACCTTTTCAGAAAATGATTGTAAGTATTTAAAATAATGGTTTCAATATCAAATTTCATTAATTTTAAGAACCCTTGCTGAGCATTTAGAATAATGACCTTACGTTTTTAATATATTTTTATATATTTTTTAGATTTTTATATTTTTTTAGTCCTATGTGATGGAAACAATATGATGCTTATCTTTTCCATGATTTTGAAGAGATATTTTAGCTATATCTGGTTTTTCATAACCTAAATCAGAAAAATTTTACGTGGTTGAATGTGATGTGTAATTTTATTGGCATGTTTTTATAGAAACAATTACACACCATGGTTTAGGAACCGAATCCAGGTTTCTAGCGTCAAGTACTCATAGTTTCTATATCAAATAAGGAACTTCAATGAGTGTAATCTATTAAAATAGCACCTCTGAATGTTGATGGTCCAACCTCTTTATCCACAAGTGAAGGAAAAAATACATGAAATTGTACTGCCCCTCTTCCATGTGTTATTGGGTGAGTCACCTGATATTGAAGACATCGATTATATGGGAATTCTTTCCCCATAGTACCACACCCACTACCTCAACCACCACAAATTGTATAACTCCATTTTCTAGTCTGATATGTGGTTGTGGATCCCATCGTGGTGTTCTATCCTTGTCTAGATCCACTATCACTACCCATAAGTTGAGAGTTTATATAATACCTCTAAAGATGTCTTGTCCTACCACAATTTTCCCACCCCACTGGTGGATAGGGATACATGGTATGAATATATCTGACATACCACATTGATTGAAATAAATTCAGTTTTGGTGTTGGGTAAATGATCACTTTTTTTGGCCACCCTATTTCCATATCCATGATTGGCATTCCCAAACGGAACCATTCTACTCCCAGAATACATACCTCCTTGTCATCCAGTGAAAACCACCTTAATACCTCTGTATGCCTCCTTTATTTTACCGTTAGAAATGTGATCTTGATTATCCCCTTCATAAAGAAGTTTCAATAATAAGATATTAACCAGGGTCTTAATCTCACTTTTAATCCCATATGGTAATGCTTCACCATAGTGGCCTCATCCCCACCCCCAATTCTAAAAAAATGAACCTCAAATTAGTAACTTGACCAACATTTTCTATCACATACATACTCACATGGGTAAACCTAATAAACTCTACAACCCTCTCCCACATGAGTGTATCTTGTAAAACTGATACAAGAACGTGTCCTAAAATTCCTTTTATACCATATTAACTAGTTATCCATCCTATGTCTGGATGTCCCACCAACACTTTTCTTAACTATGTAACATATAATAATCTACATTAAATCCCGTCAATTTAGGAGTCCCTAGGTGGTCATGGATATTCTAGATAGACCCAATATAAAGGAGAAAATTCTAGTGTCTACCCTCTATGGTGAATGTTAGTGGGTGATACACTAGAACTCACATGTCAATTAAAACATGTCATACACATACCACACTAGGTACCTTTTCATAACCATTATAAAGAGTGATAATTACTTATGATACTACTCTTCAGATCCTTCACCCATAGCTTAGGGATCACATGGTTCAACAGCTAGAGGCACATTTCAAGCCATGTACTCCTACCATCCTATCAAAAGAATCATTATAGAGGGATATATATATAATCCTAAAAAACATATAAGGTCAAATTTTACAATATAATCAAATATATGTAATATTAATTCACATACATCCATAAAAAATCATCAACCATTTCCCGCAACCTGGTCAAAACTGAGGCAATGACACTACCGTGAATAATCCCTCACATGGGCCATAGATTACATAGGGTAAACATTGTCATATCCCATAGTTTATCATTAGAGACCCATTTATCTATTTCATTTAACACATTCAAAATCATTTATAATTATTGATTAAATGTTAGCCACATTTTCATTTAAATTTCCCGTGTACTCAAAAGCATTTTCACTTGAAAAACTCCCCCAAAACCTAGTTTAATGTGTAGGCATAAAATAATGAATGCAAAAATGAATTATATGTGTCTAAAATTATGATTGTATACCAAAACAAAGTTTGAAAAAATAGGCCACAAATAAAATATCATAATAATAATAATAACAACACCAATCAAGTGCATCAACCATGGTGAAATAATATCCAACAATAAAAGAAACATAAATAACGATAAACCCACCATGGGTACATGGGTTTTCCCTCATACATAGATTAACTACTCACATGAACGAGATCATGAACAAGGTCCGCCTCATAATAGTATCATATATACATTTCCAAAACATTAAGACACATGAAATGAAAAAAACACCTTTGATACCACTTTATGATATCTCGACAGAAGAGCTACATGTCAGTGCTCCGAGCCAGTTGGTCTCATGATCTCATGTGCATCTCCCCAAACACCAGAAGCATAAGAATATAAGTGATGATAAAATATTGATATCATGGGAGACCATAACCTCTTTATAAAATCATCACAACATCATAAATAAGAAAAATATCCATTTTATTCTAAACAATAACAAAAATTATATCATAACAAATACCTACCAGTATATTAGGATTAACCAAAACTGAAAACAAATATCCAAAACAAGGGACTAGATATTTCACTACAAATATGTGTCATGTGTTAAATGTAAAAAATAATAATGATACTAAAAACTCACAGGTTGGTTGTGAAACCCTGTATAGTTCCCTCATTCGTGCTCCATCAAAACTAATCCATCTAATATAGGGACCTTTCCCTAGTCCTGACCAATAAACATGATGTCTACTAGGGTACCAATATGGTAGAATTAGTAGGGTGTGAGTACTAGTTAGTAGGACAACAACAATGATTTATAAATAAATATCCACTCAATAAAAGTGTATGCAGTTGAACACTAAATAAAGTAAAATAAACAAAGTAAACAATTTTTACATAACATTATTCTTCATTTAACAAAAAAAAATTGGGTTCACCATGACACCCTAACCAAAATTTCCTACTTCATCCCATGTCAGATCCTAAACCGTTCTCGAATGGAAAAAAGATTTTATTAAAATATAGGCATCCATTTATGAAGTTAAAAAAAATCTCATACATATAATGGATGTATAGTGTAGCAGTCTTTCACCCTAAGGTTATTTGGAGTAGCCTTTATTTTCCCACAGCTCAGGGATCAAATATATACATAAATATATTTGGTTATTCACGTGGTTTTATGGAATTATGTGGGTATTTGGAGCAGAAATACTATTCCCACTACTCATTTTAATGATTCATAATATATCATTTCAATCATACTAACACACCCCATGGGAGACACTCATTTTTGTAAAGATATTAATTAATAAATTTAATTAATTTATTTATCAACATTGTTCAAAATACGTAATTTATCATTCAATAATAATTCAAAATTCATCATTATAATATTATCATCACACACTATTGAGGGCTACGAACTTCACAGTTATATTAATCAACCAATTTCAGAATCCCAATTTCAACCATTTTCATTATCACACTATTCCATAAATTAAATAATTAATTAATTAATTAACAAAATAATTAATTCAATTCATTATTTGATTTAAAAATGTAGAAATTGATATTTTACAACCCGTACATGCAATAATAATAATTAATATGTGAAATGACATTTATACAACCTACCTACGGTCATTGAAATATGTTCTCCAAACGAAAACCCCCAAATTTATATTCAATGTTCTAAACAATAATGATGATAAAAACCTGATGAGATTACATAATATTGGGGAAAAATGGATTATGATATATCAAAATCTGTATCCAAACCAATCACCAACGAAGTAAAAATTATCACACTTTTTTAGGAAAGATAAATATGGAAAAACCAAAATATGAAAGGCTTACCAGTGGTCAAACACCAATTCGTGACAATTAAAGATGAATATATCACTCCATACTCTCTAAGACTCACCCAAGGGTCAATTGGAGGAGGGAATCATACATGAATAGGCAAAAAATGTAATGCATCGAACCATTAAAATTTGTTCTCTGGAAATTACATGACAAGTTATTCCCTTATACATCTTTTAATAATTTATGATGTTTATGCCAAAAAACCATAATCTTAGTTTATATTTATCCTAATTAATTATTATAAATCATATGATACGATTACAATACTTGTAATCATTTCATGTCATTGATATATTACACCCTATTTAATAGTTCATGATATGTGCGTAGAGAAATTTACACATTGTATTGTTTTTGTGCAGACTAATTTTTAGAAAAAAATCAACCTTTAATGAGACAAACCACATATAAATCCCTCCAAATCATTTAAAACCCTAAATAACCTAGGGGAAAAAAGAAAAATACAAGGGGAATATTCATTAAAAATGGATAGGGTCTTATATTAGTGGTGTTGTTATTATTTGATTATGTATTATACATGCATTTTTATATAGATTAATTAATTATATATATATATAGTAATTTTTACAATTGATTAATTTTTTTTATTATAGATTGATATATTTTGTCGGTTGTTATAAATATATAACAGTTTGAGTGATTTTTTTTTCATTTCTACATTGTCTCACCAAGATATTCTCATATAAACTTGGTTTTATTTAGTTAAATTTGGGATCGTAATCATAGGGATCTAATATTGATACAGAGGAAAAAGAATGATGATATTGTACTAGTTATTAAGACACCATGCACTAACCAGGATGAGTGATTCATAGTTGACTCAATGAACCTATAATATGATATCATTGTTTAATGTATAATAGAGATTTCATTTTCTTTATATTCTAAATGAAGTCCTTATTTTAGAATGTGTAGTAGTTAAAATAATGCCAAAAATGAAAACTTGTTTTCTCAATGTTCTATGTGAATTCTATAAGAATATTCCATCTATGTTCTTGGGTTGGTATGTTCCAAGATGATGTAATATTTGAATGAGATAACATCCAATGATTTCCATATGGAATTGTAACCCACTAGCCAAATGGTGTTTATTTCCTAATCACCCCATCCTGGAGTAGAAATGACCTTGTTGACGTTTACCCTAACTCAGGATAGTTGTAACACAAAAAGATAAAATATATATTATTTCCAATAAAACATAATTTTATTAATATATTATGATGTACGAAAAAAAATTAAAACAAAAATATGATATATTTTATTGAGTTAAAAAAGTAGAAAACTTAAAAAGGACATTATTTAATATCTAATGATTTATCTAAAATAAATAATTATAACTGTATTACAAAATCAAAAATGAAAGTATAAGAAATGAAATTAGGTAGATTTATTCTTCGTTATAATTATCATTTTTATAATATTGGGAATAACAATTCTTTTATAGTACATCCACAATACCAAGAGAAATAACTTTTTAACAATTTTGGTTTGATAGAAATTGTATGTGAGGGAAGTTAAAGTTCATATAAATTTCCATGAGATCCTTGCTAGAAACATCCTCACCGGTAACTTCCACCAGATCCTACATTATGAAAATATGTTACAAGGAGATACTGAAGGGCTATGTGACTATAAACCATAATTAAACAAATATATATTTTTTAAACACTTAATTTATTTAATACATGTAATATAAACATTTTGAATTTTGAATTTCAAATAAAAATAAATTTTATTTTATGTTTCATGGTTTAAATTAACATGATAATTTTATTTATTAAAAATGAATATATATATTTCTAATTTTTTCTGTATTCACTAAAAAATTTATAAAAAAATATATTTTTATATAGAAAGTATAAACCGAATATAATTAGTAATATATATAAAATAGGTGTATAAAAATTTTATTTTAAAAAAAGATATTTTTTCAATGAAAAAATATGTCATTATATTTAATTATTTTATTAAAAGTAATATTATGAAATGTTTCATTTTAATTTTAAAAAATTAATTCTTATTTGGTTTTATTGTATCAATTTTATCCTTGTAGGGATTTTTTGGATTTGAATAAAATAATGATTTTTTTGGTTAATTGAATTTTTATTAAATCAAAAACATTATTAAATATATCAAGAAGTCAGTATAAAATTTAATGTTATAAAAAAATTAAGTATAAAAATTTATTTACAGAGTAAAGTGAATCATTTAAAATATATAATTATGAAATTATAAATTAAATGATTAAAATTTCTCAAATAAATAAATATTAGTTTCTTATATATATTTTTTTTATTCTTTATATAATAATTAATTTTTCCCAATGTGAACATTGGTTTTGGAGTTATTTTAATTCCACATAATAATAATTTTATTAATATTAACCAAATTATTTTCATTGAAGTATTCAACAATGATAATTCCATTCAAATCATATCACTTATGCTTAAAATTATACTTTTCCAAACAATTGGGGTTTAATGGATCATAAAAGTAGTAATAAAAAATCTTCAGTAATACATATATTTATTGTATAATAATATAAATTTCAAATTCAAAAATAATTTTAGAGTTATTTTAATGCACCGTAACATTCACGTGGTTAATAATAAACCAATTAATGTCATTAAAATAAACATCAATGGTAATTGTTTCTAATTATATCATTTAGTCTTATTAATATAATTAATAAAAAATTATATTTTTATGAATTAAATTAACTAATGTTTTATATTTTGGCTTTAATGTAAATTTACTTCTGTAAAATTCTTTATCCTAGTAAAGACAAAAAATGGTTAATCTGAAAAATATAATTATAAATGGATAATATATATATTAAAATAATTTTTGAAAAAGAAAAGTTGGGTGTTATAGACTAAAAAATCATCCATTTTATTATTTTACATTATTGGATACATTTTACACTTTTATATTGACTTTACCATTTACATTATTTTAAAATATCTATTTCTTTCACATATAAAATCAGATCACCTACACCAAATTTATACAACCATTATAATTTATTAGTGGAATAAAAACCCAACCCAAGTTTCTACTCAAATATATCCCCTTTATCTAGAATATTTCTTCCTTCTAAAATTAAAATATTTGGGGACTTATTATTTTACACAGTGTAGAACATACAATGAGAGAGGTAGTGTTCTCAAAAAATTTCTCTCAATTATTTTCTTTTATACCCCATAAAAACTATTTCCTCTGAGAATATAAGATAAAAAAATATTACTAATACTATTAAATGTTATTATACTAATATAATATTAGTTTTTTACATTTATATGGAACCATTCAAAATAAATAGATTTCATAATATGTTTATAATGACTCTCACCTCCATAAAAAGGTGTTTTATTTTTCATCCCCAACAAATAGGGATGGTTCTAAAATTATATTGAAAGATCTAATATTATATTTATAAAATTAGTAATATTTTTAAATTATAAACTATTCTATTTCTTCTCTTAGATATGTGGAAGATGAATGTGTTACACATGTGTACTTGTGAACTATAACCTCTAAAAAATGTCATATTTCATTTTTAAGTCTAGTATTGTTTTATTTAAAAAAATACTCTAATAAAATTTAAAACCATAATAACATATATATAATGTAACTATTATTAAATAATAAATATATTATAACAAAATCAATAAATAATAATACATATCCATTAATTACAACATGTTATTGTTTTGGTTGGTTTAAATAACTTTATAAACTATGCTTTAAATATCAATCATGGATAGAAAACAAAATAAAATTATTAGTCATATTGAAAAATAATAATTGGATAATTATTTTCATTTTGTTCTATAATGGTAACGGTTATGTCTAAATTATTATTTAAATGCCACCTATCATTCATGAAAACCACCAAAACAATCTCATCACCGAATTAGTCACAAAAAATCATAACTAAAATACATATAAAATGAATTTAGAACATCATAAATTATGATAAAATTTATATTATAGTTCAATTATTCATTTAATAATTTTAATTATTTAATTTTTAAAAATTAATTTACACCACAACTATAAAACATTTACTAAACAAAACATTCAATACTAATTACATCATATGATGAAAATTAAATATAAAAAATTCTTATATTTGTAATGAATGATTATAATTCATATTTAAAAAGGTTATAGTTGTTAATTTTTTTCTAAAATATGTGATTAATATTTTTTTTATATATGAGGTTAAAGGGATTTAATAGAACTTGTGAATGTAAGCAAGAGTTTACTCATTTATTTTTTGCTTCATTAACATATATAATGTACGCACTTCTTGTTTACTTTTTCTGAGTTATAAACTAAATAAGGATTGATTTTATCATAATATCTCATGAATATTATTTAGATATAAATGAATCACATGTTCTACATTTCATGGGTCTATAATTTTAATGATAATTATGTTTTGATGGTTTTTTCATTATTCACATTTCATTAATTAGGTTATTATTATTCTTCTTAAACATTATTCTTACTAGTATGGTATTTTTTACATTTTAGGTATTTTATTAAAATTAATATTAATTTTCATGGGATTTATATAATTTTTCAAGAATCAAACTTTCAAATTCTCTTGATTCAATAGTTCCCAAATTAGAATAGGATTTTGTTAACTCATACATCATTACATTAGGTAATAATGTTACTTTTTAATTTTCATTCCTCTATATTTCCCATATATTTATTTTTCACATTTCATATGATATTCAATATTCTTTTTCTCGAACTAATGTGACATTTAAAATTCATATCATCTTCCTTTATGAATATATTTATTATAAAATTGTTAAATTGTTAAGATTTGATACCATCCTCTCCAAATATAGATGTTTGCATACATGCCTTTTTTTATATTCCTAATTTTTTTTCTATTATATATGGAAAATAAATTTTATATTTTCTCACATGACATCACATTTATATTTTCTGACTTGAAAATTCTTGTTTTATTATCCCTTTAATGATATTGCGATCAAAAAATGTATTTTAATATATGAAAAATGTTTTCTTTCTATGTTCCTTTTTATCTTCAAATAAAAATATATTTTATATAACCATTATAAATTTTCAAAGAAATAATATTATAGGTTTTTTATAAAATTTAATAATATCATTAAATGTCACTTAATCTATTTGAAAATTATTTTTTATGTGATCTATAACTTTATATTTTATTAAATTTTACTAGTATTTTTCTTTAACATGTGTTCTGTTTTCACATCCATTTTCTTCTTAATAAATAGAGGTTTTATTTACACCAAAATTATTTTTAATATATCACCAAACTTTTTTATGAAATAATCTTGTTTTTTGATTAAAATTTGGGTATCAACTTTTCATAATCTTGCGAAAAATCCTCAAGACACAATCATGAATTGATAAGAAACCAATGTTTCTTATCATGCATTCCTTGTGATATAATAATTGATTATTTTCAAGTGGAACCTTTTGGTTTGTATGATTGATAGTTGGGGTCATATATGACCCTAAAATTAATTTGTTTAATGTTTAATGCTCATGATATATATATATATATATATATATGTCTCTGTGTGTGAGTAAAAATTTGTTATCTCTCAATCATGGGTACAATTGTGTGACTCGTGAATGCAACATATATGTGGGTTGAATTACATTTTCTCAAATGTTCGGGTGAAAGTGTGTAAATATAAGGGTTGGAGTTTTCTTATGCTGATTTTTGTGCCATATTTATATGGTATCTTGTTGTTATTCTCTCAAGGATCATGTTTATGAATGAATGTATGCACAATGTAATGACTAATGTCTTATATTATGGGATGAATTTTTCTATGATGCATGATTCTTAATATTTTATTTATTGGATATGATTATCTTATGTTTTTTCATTGTATATTTATTAAACACATATAATAATATTATTTAGATTTATGATCCTTCGTAAATATAACTTGTGTTTACCCTTAACAAGTGTTTGAGATCACCCCATGTATTTTTTTACATTTACCCACGTTATAGAGATTAATTTAACATATGATAAGTGTATAATTTTTTATAGTGTGTCACAATTATGTATAAATTTTCATGACTATTATAAAATAATTTTATTATGTACAAATTCCTCAAATAATATAAACCTTTGGGTTCTTGGATTGTGATATTATCTGAGTGATGTAATGCACTGTATCAAAATGGTGTAATATAATGTAATGTTTAGCATGGTTCATCTTTATTTTTCTCAAAGACACTGTCTAAGGAGTTTATATTTGCATCAGGCCCATATGTACAGGTCGGCGGTGCCACATTTGGTCTTAGAGAACAGTTTAGTTAGACTCTATTATCAGTTAAGTTATTTTTTTTTGATTTATTAGAGAAAATTGATGATATCCATTGGGATAATGATCCTAATATGAACCTTGTGGTCTAAGCCAGATTTCCATAATACCACATGCATTCCTTTTTGTATGTAAGAGGCTGCCGAATAGTAGTGAGGGTCTGTTTATATCACTGGGGAGACTATAGACATAGTATCCCATCATAAAATCAATAATATATAAAGGCAATATATAAATAATCAATGTAATTGGGTGAATTATAAAGGATATTTTTATGTATAAGATCACATTAAATGTGTTGATAAAAGATATATTGGTTGGTTTCAATGAAATTACATACCTAATTGGATTCTAGAAAATGGATGTGGTTGTGGAATAGATGCACAATGGGTCAATCACTCTAAATAGGCTATTTTAGTGTCAACATGATATTGAATTGGTGAATGATGTGGGAGACTAATACTACTCACCTAGAGGTTATACTTTTAAAATTCACACACATGTTATGAACTATTATGGGTGACTAAGATATATTTTTAGGGGTCCTATTTTAAAATTACCGTTGAAAGCATTGATTAAAATGTATAAACTCATACGATAAATTAAATATAAAGTGATATGTTTTCTTATGGATAAACAATATGATGAATTTTTAGAGGATAAATTTCAATTGTTTTTGAGATTTTTATTTTTTAAGAAATCTCAATATAGTTTAGAGAATAATTTTTGTTGCATTAGGTTATGAATTATAAGAGAAACTAGGGTAAAGAAAACTATACTGAACCTAGAGTTATTTATATTAAACTTAAATATAAATTTATGGTTTTAAAGAGTTAGACGTATATGTTAACTCTTTCATATGATTATATATGGTAGTTCTCTTATTATGTAAATCATTCATTACTTTGGTTAACCCAATTTAATTTTATTGAAGTTTGAAGCCTAATGAGACTATGTTTATAGTGGATTCCATGAAAAATTTAGAGTTCATCCTAATGAGAAATTTAATTGGATAATAGGTAGAGTAATAAATTATATTATTATCCAAAATTTTCAATTGTAAATTATGTTTTATGATGAAAACATATTTGGATTATGAAATACACCAATAAAGAAAGGAATGGAGTCTTATAGATGTTTATGTGAATGAGATTTTTATGGAAATGATATTTATTTCATAAATGTCAAGAATACAAGATGAAACTATAAAGATAATTTCCCAATGGAATAGGGAGATATTCTATATATATAAATGGTGGTAAAAGTGAAAATTAATTTTTATGAAAAATTATGTGATCAATTAACTTGATAAAGTAAAATATAGAACATCCTCAATTCTAATTAATAGTTAAATGTCTTAAATAGAGGAAACATTTTATATATCATGTTCAAGGATTCAATCCATGGAATAATGAAAATTATATGACATATTAATTTCCATTATAAGGGGAAAACGTAAATCCAATGAAATCAGAACTACTAAAGTGGGTTCGTGGAATAATGTGGAGTGAGGAACATTGATTATCCACTCAATAACTAGGATTTTTGTATTCATATATTATTCAACATTATACTTTATATCAAGAACATATTCTAAGAATATAAAATCATTACTCTAATTAATATTTGTAGAATTATTTATAAAAAAAATATTTTGGTATGATTATTGCATCGGAAGTCTATAACTCCACTCCAATTGATGTTTATAGGATTATAAATAATTTAAATCCTATTATAAATTTTGTTATTAGATAGTATGTAATATTGGGAAATTATACGATCTATCTATATATAGGGAATGTTGATATCATTGTTAATAAAATCATATTAAAAATATGTAAACCAACCCTTGAATTTATATTGATACAAGGTTGATAATAACATCCCTAAGAAAAATTGATCTCATTATATGATATTTAAAAACTAAAAATTTGGGGTATTTATCTTAAATGGTTAGATAAAATATCAATATCAATTATGTTCATATTATAAGGAAATATATTAGTTCACCAGTTTTACATAATATAATGAGGATAAAACCTCATTGTAAAATGAATTTTTAATCATGGAAACAAATAGATATATTATTTTTTTGTTGATGATTAAAATTTCAAGGGGAATATTTATTTACCCTGGGATAACTTAACAAATTTATTCTTTGTATTTTCTCCTTTAATATATAATTTGTTAGATAGATTATTGCTCGCCTAACACCTAACTAAAAGAAAAGTGGTATATTTTATTGAGTTATAACCAACAAAAAATTATGATGATCAGTATGACATAACCTCTAAGTAAGAAAATATAAATTAAGAAAACCGTATTAAAAATCCTGTAAAAAATGGACAAAAAATTGTATCATGTAGTGGTATTCTTCCTTACATGGATCATTTGTTTGCAAATGGGAAGTAGATAACTTCTTCCTGGCTCTCCCTATAAAAATTTAATTCCAAAATTGAAAAATTGGGGCATTATTGAAATCATAGGTTATATAAATTAAAACTTATATAAATTTAAATATGATCCATTCTAGCCGAATCACCACTTGCAATTTCCACCAGAGAATAACATATTTTTTTATCAGAAATATAGATCTTGAGGATGAATATAAATAGAAATTAAGATGATATTAACATATAAATATAAATTTAATAAGTTTTGTAACACATGTATTTTGTATATTTTTCATTTTGTATATTAAAGAAAAACAATGTTCCTTTATAAATTATTTGATAACATTTAACAAGATCATTTTATTCATAATTTTTATTAAAAAAATATGTTTTTTGTTTTTCTAAAATAAACATAATATATATATTATATGAATAATATGACACCAATACAATTACTAGTTTTCATCAAATAAGATTAAAAATATATATTTATATATGTGTTGTTATCCTATAAAACTAGTATTCATTATATTTATATATACTTATTTAAGTCAATAATTAATTTTCTTAAAAAATTTTAATATGCCAAATTATATTAATGATTGAATATTTGTTAAATTTCTTAGCTGAGGATGATTTTTGAATTATTTTTGTGAAATAATTTATTTTTTAAAGAATATTGAAAAATGGAGTTTTTAAGAAACATTTATCATTTATTTCATTATCTATAAGTGTGAAAAATTAAAAAACTAATAAAAATTGACATGATAAAAAATTTATTTATCGAGTAATGGTTGTTATTTATAAAATAATACTATATTGAATTATAAAATCACATGTTTAAAATTTTTAAAGGTATGTTATATTTTTGTAATATAAACTATATTTAGTCTTTTTAATTTAATTATGTTTTCTCTAGGAGAATATTAGTCTTAAATTATTTTTAATTAAAAAAAACTATTTTATTAATAATTAAAAAATATATTTTATTAAAATCAAAAACATTTATTATTTTTACCTAAACATAAACATTAGAAAAAAAATTATACTTTATTGAAAATGGGGTTTTATACATTGCATGAACTAATAATGAAATTAATTTTTATTAAAAATATAAATATTATTAGATAATATCTATTATATATTTGGATTAATATATCAATTTTCTTAATATTGAGAATATTATTTTTAATCATTATAAATAAAGTACATAGGTAAAATTTACTTATTCCTATAAAAAGAAAAAAATGATAAAAGTGAAAACTATAAGTGTAAAATACAAAAAATGAATTTTTAAAGCCTATTTATATTTTTTTGTGGATACATGAAATTTCCTCATCCCCTACTCCTTTATTTTCCAATATTGAATCAATTTGACCATATAATGGTCACATTACTTCTTCTGTTATTTAAAAAGTGTGATTGCTTTCAACTATAAAGTGAGATCACATCCACCCCATTTCACTTATAATTTTAAATAATTAGATAAACCAAAATTATACCCTAGTATATTCACAATAGTTTCCCGACATCCTATATGTCTTGTCAATTCATGAAGACCAAGTTACGAGGCTTTTAGTTGTTACCTAAGGGAGAACATCCAATGGGAAATATAATATTCTCAATTGAGCCCTCGAAATTATTTTCTATTAATAATCCCTAAAAACCTTTTTAACCTTGAAATTAAGATTAAATAACTTTTCAAAATACTATTAAATGTTTTTTACTAATTTAATACATATTTTTTACCATAATTCGAACACATATTAAAAATATGATGTCACCCTATGTACATGAAAACTACCTTCTATCAGAAAGACAGGCTTGGTTTTTCCTCACCACCATGCTTGAATGATTATAATAGACTATAAATAAATATTATTATTATTATTTATAATTCATTCAACGTTTTTCTTCATATTGTTGGAAAAAGAATGCATCACCCATTCGTTCATGTAGACTGCCATATTAATTAAAGTAATATATATCATTTTTCACTCATGTATTTAAATATTTATCAAAATCTCTTATAATTCGATCCACCACCTTAAAAACAAATAAATAATTTTAGTATACATATTTTGTGATTATATTATTAGTAATTCCCATAAAAATCAATACTATCTTTCAATTATAGCATGTTTATATTAAGGTTAGTTTATCCCCCAACGTGAATGATGATATAAATTTCATTCATAGATAAATAAAGAAACATAATTACTTTTTATATTTGAAAATAATATGTAAATAATTATTTTTATAAAAACATAATTTCATCAGTTAACCCAATAATAAGAAACCACCTATCATTTTTTAAAATTACTAGAACAATCTCCTCAACAACTTCATCATCATGAATCACAACTAAAATGTAGTTAATTAATATTAATACCTTATTAGTGATTATAAATAAAATATTCAAGTTATTTTTTCGATATCACAATAATGAACTTTTAATTTTTAAATAAAAATCGACATCACCATTGTGAATCTATTACTAAATAAAACAATCAAAAATATTAATATTCAAGGATGTAAATAAAATATATCTAAATATCATATTTTTAATAAATTATTTATCATTATGTTTATAAAAGGTTATATATAAGAATAAGGTTCTAAAAAATGTTATTATGATATTGTTTTATTATACAAATGATTAAATAGATTTTTTTGGAATTCTTCTATTAAGGTAAGGGTTTTTCATAAAAAAATATCTTCATTGCCATATAATTCAATTCAGTACTGTATCGTTTTTATTGAGTGTAAATTATCCATGGTTTTATTTTATTAACCTATTCATCAATTAATATGGTTTTAATACTCCATATTGTGTAATACCATCCATGTTCTCTCAGCTGAAAAGACAATTAATATTAATGATTACTCTTAATTGAATCTTCATTCATTGAGTATTGATTATTATTCATGATCTCTATTATTATGTTTTTGGGATTCTCATCCCTATTATTATATTATATTTAACATATTATTTATTTTCATTTTATTTTAAGTATTTTAAAGAATTTTTACTTCCAATAATTTTGGTTAACTTTTTACCAAATATATAAAGTAGTTTTTCCACATAATCATTGTTTATTTGTGTTATAATGTTATCATAATCCTTTGGGTTCAAGGATGTTGTGAATATTTTTGAGATATAATGAATCATATGAATTTTTTTAAATGAATATATGTTTAACTTTTTTTCATTTATATTTTTATAGAAAATAATGTTTAAATAAATTAATTTAAACTAGACTTGGGAGTATGTGATTATGAAACCTTAGTTGGTATTAGGGAATTATTTATTTATTTTAAAGATTATTTAAGTTATTTTTTATGATTATATTAGAGAAATTTAATTAAAACCATCATATATGTCTATGTATAATATAAAAAAAAATTAGTAAAATATAGGCTTTGTTTATTCCTAGAAATTATATCCATTTTTGTATACTATAATATAGTTGTGAAATAGAACATATACACTTTTGTTTATTTTCATGATGATGGATGGTTGAGCATTAAACAAAACATCAACTGGTGACTGATGTGATTGACTTAGACTTCACGCCTGTCTAGACATTCCCATTGTTTATGTTTTTGTAATTTAAATCTTATTTGTGATCTATAATGAGTGATTTTAATATATTTAGGATAGATAATGTAATATTGAAATGAATAATATTAAAATAGATTAAGATGTTGAGTTTCATATGTTACAAACTATTTTTGTTGATATATGTTTTTGGATAAATGATTTTTGTAATTCAATATAGAATTTATTTCAATGGTTATTCTATATATAATATGTTAAATATACTGATAATTTTTTTGGTAAAGTAATTTAATGAATTAGGTTATCTTGTATGAAAAATCCCAACATAAAAAATTATATATTGTATAGAGATTATTTAGGTTAAAATAAAATATCATATGTTGTCTTTGAATAGTAATAAATGTAGTTTTTGTGTCTTTCAAGTGATTATATATTATAATTATTATATGATTTTAATCATTCATTACTCAAATTAACTACTATTTGATATAGTAATATACAAAGCACAAGGAAACAATTTTAATGATGGCACTATAGAGAATATAATGATTTCCCATATGAGTAGCATGATGGGAAACTGTTGGAGTGAAATTTTTTAATGTCATCCCACGTCATAAATCATCAATTCTGATTAAAAATGTTAGTATATTTGTATTAAGAAAAACACCAAACAAAATGATAGAGGACCATGGATGTTTTAGTGAATATGCTGATGAATGAAGGGAAATTAAATTCCAAACAAGTCATAAATGCGGCTAGAAAATCAAAATAATTCTTAGAAAAGAAAAAATGAAATGATTTGTATGTTTCAAAGGTGGGTATTGAAAAAATATTTATGATATAAAATGAAGTGTTCAGTTGTGATGATGAAGGAAAATATAGTTAATCATAAGATATCTCTCTCTACTGAATGCTATAAACATTGAAATCCTCAGAATTATCTAAGTCAATTCCCTAATCAATTAGCTAATAAGGATGATAAGGATAAAAATTTCCAATAGAGAGGGCGAATGGAAGAGAATATGAAAACACAACTACAAAAAATGGTTTTGAAAATTATTGGTCGGTCAACACATGGATAATCCACTTAATAACTATGAGTATTGTATTCATATATTATTTGACACACCGCTTTGTATATAGAATATAGTCTTATAGAATCATTTCACCACCATGAGTATGAAATGTTTATTTATTAATAGGGACATATAATTTATATATTATTTTATTACAAGCCTATAAGTTCTCTATGATTGTAGATTTTAGGAATTTTTTTCTTATAAAATCATTTATCATTCCTTTAGTAACCTTTTTTGGGATATTGGGAATAGATTGTCCCTCTATATATAAGGACATGATAATTTTAAAAATAAGGGTATCACATTAAAAAATTCTATACCAATCCATGATTATCTGTTGATATAAGGATGATTATTGTAACATCCTTACCTAATCACTATGTATGATTACGTTGTTATGTGACATCATGCTTGACTCCAAATATATAATAGGATTTTGACTATATGAGAGAGTCTAGGACCTCCAATGGGTATATCATACCCTATATATAATATCATAGGATCAATAATAATAGGAAATTATATATTAAAACATGAGAGTAAACATAATGAAACAAAATAATGGAATTTATGTCATATACATTAATAAGATCTCATTTTGGAAATCATGTACATAGTAAATAATATAAAAAATTAAATAAAATAAAATCCATGGGTTCATCGAAATCCATTTTTCCCACATTTATGACTATCCTTCTCTACTCAAGAATCCACCACAGGGCCGTCAACCATCGATGGGTCACTCATGAAATCTATAAGCACATAAAAAGGCCCAAGTAAGGTGTGAGTACAAGATTCAGTAGGAATCCACATATTCATCCTCTAACTGATGTGATTAGGTATATTATTTTCTTTCATAATGATAATAAATTAGTAAAGGAATAAAAACAAACAATCCCAAACCAAGTACTCATGACCTAAGAAATTTTCAATGAAATTACAACCATACTATATTCATCTCAACGGAAGAATATAATGAAATTAGACTGTAACAACTAAACTAGAGCATATATAGAATCCTCATAATTTCATATGAACATGAATTATAAAATCATATATATATCAAGAGAACCATGCCACCCAACGTCTTCATTCCATGAATATGATTTACTCACTTAGAATAACTACATCATTGTTAGTGGCACTTAGAAAATAAAGGATATCTTGAGTTCATTCTAAACACAATTGCATGAATAACACATACCTCCACACTATTCTCAACTCCCTCATCACCATTGAGACTACTCAATATACACCCCCATAATAAGATAAATATATCCTGATGGTTTACCTATCTCATGTACAATTCATAACCACCATGAAATGGTAACCAACATACAAGGCCAACACATAAGTAGGAAAAACATAACATCTTGTGTATATAGCCACACACATAGAATAATAAGGTAACAAGAAAACATATAAATAAACTAAAATAGTTTCACCCATTGAATCAAATATCACAAGATACACCAATACATTGAAAAGTGATTATAATCAGACCTGATATAAAATGAAAACACCTATTTCATAGTTTGAAAATATGTGTAAATAAGAGCCCATGTAGTATGAAATTTTCTAGAGTAGGTCATTGTCAACATTAGATTCATTGTCTGTCGATGGTTTTATCACTCAAAATAATATTTTATAATAACGTGGATATGTCTGCACTCTGATATCTCAAAAAATGTCCAATCAATCATGTCATGGTTTCTTGTGCAAGGAATGAGGATAATGACACCAAAGGGGTCAAGAAAAACATACTAGGGGTTGATCTTTGTCTAATGGAATCAACAAGGCTAGAACAAGAAGGAAACAAGATAGCTCTATAGAAATCTAGGTGTCTCCTTGAAACTTGGTAGATTTTGAAGCATAGATGGAGTGATATAAAACACAACCACTACACAAGGGAGATTCTATATAATAATTATTTTCTAGTAATTGACAATAATGTGTTGTGTGGGAGGCTAAGGCATGGGGAAACAATGGAGGTCGGCCACCATGGTGTAGAAGGGGGGGCATTAGTGTTTTACTAGGATGGGGAATACACTAATATGAAATAAGGGGGACTAGTATTACATTATGTTGTGTATATATCCCTTCATAACTCCTCCATGATCCAGAATGTGTAGGGGATATCATTTTTATAGTCAGTCAGCATAGATGTTAAATCTATGCAACAAAACACGTGTTAATACACCTCTGTAACTTTAAAATGGATTCCCGAAATTTTATACATAACATTTTTTTAATTATTTATAAATCCCCAAGTTTAATTACTCACACAACCTAATGTAGTATTCATGGAGTAGGTATTTGTGGTGTGGTATGATCTATTACAGTGTATCCTCCAATAATCCCACACTTTGTGGCCTAGGATATTGTGCTACCTTACCCAAATGAAATGTATTATTATGTATTACCTCATATGGTGAAATATCATCAAATACCTATAACCCATCTGGTGAAACCATAACTACCATTATGTAATATGAAAATATATGTTGTTGCCTTATGTTCTATAATGACATGACCCTATTTTAGTTATAGTCTTTCAAAAAGACCTCTTTTTTCTGTGAAAAACTTATCCAGGTTTCAAATAATTTATTGATACATTTCCAAACAAAATAACCATAGAGAAACAAAAATTATATTTAATTACATGAAAAAAGATCTTTACAATTCCCCCATGTAATTTCTTCTAGTACATGAGTAACATCTCTAGGGTTTTTTTTCAAAAGAAATATTTAATTAATTTTATTTTTTTCCAATAATTCTTATTTTCCCTCCAAGATCATCCCATGGAACCACTAAATACATAAAATTGGAATCATGGTGACTAAAATATATTTCTAATTTCAGTCTAAAATATACATTAGATTCACCACATACGATATGTTAGCTTACAAATTAACTTCTTCACAATAGATAACATGCATCAGGTTGGGTGTTGTCACGTACCAACCTGGGTCGACCCAGAAATGGTAACATGAACCGGTCTGTGACATGGCCCGAGAGGTGTTCCCAATCCTCTCAGTTTGACAAAAAGTGCTAGGGAATAGATAGAGGACCATTTTGAATGATTTTGCACAATGAAAATAAATAAAGCAGCGGAAAAAGTAGAATAACACAATGTAAATAAACAACATGAAATGAAAGAATGACCAATAGTAACCAACTAACCTGGATAGGACCAAAACTCCTTACGAATCTAAGAGTCGATCAACAATACACAATCAACTCTCACCCACGGTGAGTATTCTCGATTCAAACCTCCAAAAAAACTAAAAATTGGAAAACACTATAGGAATGAGTATTAAAACTCAATAGGCCTGCCCAACAAACTATTCCGAATTCACTACCTTTAGATAAAGAATTTAATAATTCTAGTTTTGAACTAAATTATATAAAATATTGGTTTCCACACACACACATTCATTAATAAAACAAGTAATAGTCCATTGAAAATTTTAAATTAATTATAAGATTAATGTTTGAAAGGAACAGGTGTATTGAATTTTAAATAATTTTTGTGAACAATTTTAAAATCCAAATTTTAGTTGTTAGTAAAAGGGAAAACCATTCAAAACACACATTAAGGGCAATGTGAAAAGTGCAACATAGGGGACAACAACTGAACTAGACCTCTCAATCGTCTGCCACATACAAATAAACACTAAAAAGAACATGGGTCGAAACTAGGAGCTCGTGAACAATCCCGAACGTACTATACATGTGACTCATCTTGAAGGCATGTATACTCTTGTTGATTTCATAATACACTAATGCCCAGTGTGGCCCTACATGGCCTAACCGAGTGGCCCAGTCCCCTAGAAGAGTATAATTTGTACGATGGGCCACTATCTAGTGCGTAATCTAAACTAGTGCAGAAATCATTCTCAGAAGACTCACATATTATGCAAGGTCAGCATGTCAACACATATAATAAAAAAAGGGGAGTGTCAAAAAATTCAATCAATTAGAACAAACATCACACAAAAATAATGCAGTCAAGGTACACACAATATCACCCATGAGTCATCGAAAGTGAGTTCTCCTAAATAATTTCTTTAATTAAAGTTCCAAATGGGTCTTCACCAATTTTAAAGGAAATCCTCCCTTATCATGATAACCAAAACACTTGTTCACATTTGAAAATAAATCATTCATCAATATAACAGAACTACATTTGAAATTCCATGAATTATGTTGAAAGGCTAAACGGTCATTCTTTCACAACTGGGTGTCCGTTCATCAAGAAAATATATCAAGTGTTGTGTATAAAATAAGTAGATCTTTTTACACAAATAATAATTTAAAAAATAATTGTTTTATATTATTTCCCATTTATTAAAATTAATAAAATATCATGCAATAAATAAATACTAAATTTAAAGGCTACTGTAGTGGGGGACCTACCTCGGCTCTCAAACTAATCACGATGACACGACACACCTCACACGGGCGCACAAGCTGATGATCACTGGACTATGGAAAAACCTTGACAACGCGCTACAATCTCAAAGATAACTGAAATACATAAACACGGACATAAAACAATCCAAAAAAAAACAGAAATCATAATATAACCACCTCGACCTACATTCATATCATAAATCGCAACATTTTTTCTATTCAATAAACCTCTTTAAAATTTAGAAAACAATTTTCAATGAGAAACTCAAGGCTTTACACACCCAAAACAATCCCCTTTCAAAACCCATTTTAAATCCTAAGAATGAAAAAACCTAATTAAAAACAACATTCACACCATTCACACAATTACTAAAATAACATACATAATTTATAAAATACACTCAGAGGGCATAATAAAGGAATAAAATTAAAATCCAACCCATTACATTTTTATAAAACCAACTTTTAAGCCACAGACAAACCCCAAATCCATTTAAAATCAATCTCTACATTACTCACATATTCTATCAAACATGTTGTATAGTTTTATAAGACACAATTTAAGAGCACCATCATGGGATTACACGTGTTACACAAACCATATAAAAAACACTTTTCAATACGCGCTCAACTTACAACCCTTTCAGAAACACATGTGGCCCCTCATATACAACCCCCTGCACATAAACAAGAATAAAAAAACAATATACTAAAATCATTAAACAATGTCATTGTTAAATATTTAATCCTTCAGAAACATGCAACCAAAAGAGATCAATGCAGTTAATATTTTAAATTGAAAGGCAAAGAGATATTGCCTCAAATGATGAAGAACGTTTGAAAAATAGTGAAAAACCCCATGCACACCTCAAACGCATCCGCGAGAAGCTGAATTTGACCCATAAAATCGAAATTGGTAACATAATTTAAGGATTTTCCCAAAAAAAAATAAACTCTAAGCATGAAATAACCTTTCATCAAAGGAAGGAAGAAAAAAATACCGATGAGAGGAGGCTGCCAGAGAGGTGAAACCAGATGAGAGTTTGGAGGTCCGCCAAAAGAGGGCATGTCCTGGATGGGAGAGTGTGTGGTGGCCGAACACCACTAGGGAAGGACTCGACCAGATGGGAGGTGGTGCGTGGGTAGATCAGATAGCGATGTTGAGGGCTCGACCTGAAGGAAGGTAGTGTGTGGGCGGGTAGGATGGTGTTGGCGAGGGCTGGGGTTTGAGGAGGCCGGTGCGCGGGGCAGGGGCTGGGGATTGATGAGGCTGAAGTGCGAAGCGAGGTCCTGGGCATGACGACATGCGAGAGTGTGGCATTAGGGTCGGAGGTGGCCTGACCGGGAGCCGGAGGTGAGTTTGGATGGGGATAGGGGTCCGGTCGGTAGGCAGGTGGTGCGGAGGAGGGAGGGGTGAGATCGGATGGTGGTCGAGAGATAAGGCGTCTGGGGTGAGTGCGGAGGGCTGAAGTATGAGAAGGTGATGACGGTAGGGGAAAAGTGCAGGGCGGGGAGCAGGAGGCCGGGGAGGGAGTATGTAGCGCAGGACGGCAAGCGGGAGGTCGAATGAACCACCGCAGCACAGGATTGAAAAACTGGGGTGGCTAGCTATAAATTGGGGAAGGTGGGTGATAGGAAAGGGGTGGATTAGGTTTAAAAAATCATCTTAAGTTATAATAATAATAATAATAATAAAACCTGAAATAAAAATAATAAAAGTAGACGTAATAAAAATAAAAAAATAAAAATAAAAATATTATTATTATTATTATTAACAATTATATTTACAACAACATAAATGATAATAATAATAAACTGATGATAATAAGAAAACTAAAATAATAATAATAATAATAATAAATAATAATAATAAAACTAGAAAATAATACTAATAAAAAATACAATAATTAGGTTAATAATAATAATAAAAATTAAAAACAATAAATATAATAAGAATAAATATAATAATAAAAATAACGATGATAAAGATAATGATAATAAAAGATATATAATAATAAAAATTATAATAATTAATATAAAAATAATAATAATCCTAATATTAATAATAACTCCCCATAAATAATAATATTATTAATTACATAATAAAATTATTATGATTACAATTTAGACATTCAACTCACTTTATTTTCATACATTTTTTATTTATTTTAGTGGTTAGTCATTTGCGCGGGAAACATGGCTAAAACGCAGCTACCTCCCACTGTGTGGTGACTTTGCACGGTTATGACACCCACTAAAAATATTAAGTGACAAATATTTTAAGTCAGTACCCTGCTTGGACCTGGGCGTGAGAACCCGGAGCCAGGTATAAAACAAATAAAAAAGAATTAAAGGTTGGTATGTGACAATTCTCCCCACCATAGACAATTTCTGCCCCCAGAATGTCACTCGGCTGAAAAATAGACAAAACAAGAGTCCATGACCGACTGAAACTTAAAAGAACCACACCACAAGAGAAAAAGAGAACATGAGAGGGTTCTCCCCACCACAATAATTCAACTAATGTGGATGCTTAACACACAAAAATACCACCCCTAGAAGGGAATGGGGGAAATGCAAAAACTCCCAACCGATCCCAACTATGTTCTATAGCACTAATGAACAACACCTCCACTAAATCATCGAACTCTCAACCGAGAACAAACACTCCCAGCACTAGGGGTAAACCATTGAGCAAAAGATACCCAAAGTTGTGAACCTGAGCATTAGCACAAACATCAGCTCTTTCTTAGGCACATACATCTCCAAACAAGCACTACAAAACCAAAATCAATCCAAACATGGGACAAACACACATTGAAGAAAATGGAACGATTCGGAAAACCACGATCATACAAACAAAATTGTTTGGATTTATAATAGAATGTGTTAATCATAACTCCATGATAAAACAATTAACTTACAACAACTTTAAAACATTATCAACATAAGAATAAGAAAGAAAGGAATTTAAATGTTTCACTACCAACACGGAACACAAAACCTGAATAGAGGGTCTACACCCCAAAAAACTCCGGACCATGCGCAAACATCAACCAAAGGTTTGTGGCCGGGGCTCTAATGGATGAAGCATCTTCTACCTCACAGTTAGACACTAGATTCCTTCAGTCACAGTTTCTTCATCAGGAGATGCTTCCTACAAAACATATCTAGATGACCCAGACACCCAAAATGAAGACACATCTTCAAAGGGATGTGACATGATGACTTCTTGTGCCCGAACCAAAAACACGGGTGGCACACCACTAAATGGTCCGACAAACTAGAAGCCCAAACCACTATATATGAATACATAGAAACGAGTTCCTCTAGCACACCCTTCCTGCCAGATGGGGAACCATTCAATGTGACCGGGTACCTGGGATTTCTAACCATATGTGCTCCAGAGACCAACTCAGCTAAAAACTCCTCATCCACCAAATTCTCAAAACGATGGTCCCTTGATGGGAGGACCCGCTCTATGATCTATGGATGAAGACCCCCGATAAAGAGGGAAGTCTTTATAGATTCATGTGATTCTAATTTTGGAAAAAATGACACAATATCCTTGAAATGGTAAACATATGTCTTCACCGTCCGTTGGCCTTGTTGAATACGCGCTAGCTCTTCCCTTTTCTTCATCATCACCTCCTTAGGTATAAACCATCAAATGAAGACGGATTTAATGACATCCCACTTCATCTCAATTTATAGTGATGGCGGGGTGAACATCTCTCATTTTTCCAGAGCCAGTCCTTCAAAAAGTCCCAAAACAGCATGCATTCTGAAAATGGTGGGAGTTCCCAAAATCCTGAAGACACGTTCGACCCCTTCAATCCATTATTCTTCTTTTGATGGACCCAGATAACCGCAAAGGATATGCAATGTCCAAGAAGGACCTAAGACTGAGCATGACTTATCCGAAATTATGGGGACCATTTTGGGAAGCATTATCTGAAAAACATATAAAACACTAAAATGAAACAGATATCAAATCAAAGCAACATCAAATAAAGTTCCTTGATCTAAAAAATCTAACTAAAAAGAAATAAAAAAATGAAAACACAACCCAAAATTAATTTTTCAAAAACCACTTTTTATTTTAGATTTCAATACCACCTTCTTTCAAGGAATTTTTCCAAATACTAAACCCACTTTTCAAACCAATTTCAATTTCCAAAAATCATTGTCCCTTTTTTAAATTCCCTTTAGAAAAACAAGGTCATGCATTTAATTACAAGTGCACATCACAGTAATCCCTAGAACCATTGCACATGTCTTTATACGCATTCATCAATACACAGAAACATGCACTTCTCATTAATTTCCTCACATGTGTAAACGTTCATAAAATGAACCTGGGGTTACTCCCAAACCATTTCTCGACCAATTCCAAGAAACATCCAGATTTTCAGACTGAAAGCATTTAGTTTTTAAAAATATCTTCAAAAAATTTCATGTTATTTAAAAGAAATAGTTCTCATTTAAAAAACCCTTTTTTTCGAAAGTGCACTTGCACCCAAAAGAACCAAGATGATGCACACCTTGCATCAAATTACCAAATTGAGAGACTAGTATCCATGATTAACATGGAGACATGGTGGTGGGCCATGCCACAAGTAAGCACCATCAATTAAGATGAACTTAAAAAGTGCACTTGGACTCCACATGGGACACCACTCCATGTGAAATCACGATGTGACATCAGACTTCTTCTGTTGTCAAACATCAATCAAAAGGAAACCAGAATGAAACAAGGACTCAATTCCCAAACTACCCTAGGTGACTCGAGGTTCGGAACGGGTGAGGGATCATGACGTCTTTCTAGTACCTACCACTCGAGTCCCGGTAGTCTTAATATCTATCTAGTTGATACCCCCAAATAACAAGGGCCTCCCATGATACCATTTTTTCACGAACCATCCAGGGTCGTCCCTTAACTGGTCACCTGAGCCGGTCTAGGACATGGCCCGAGTGGAATTCCCAATCTTCACGGTCTGGCGACAGGTTCCACGGAATCAATGTAGGATAATCGGAAATGATTTTGCCTAGTGAAAATAAATAAATCAGTGGAAAAAGTATAATAACGCAAAGTAAATAAAAAAATGAAAAGAAAGAATGATCAACAACAACCAACTATCCTGGCCATGACCAAAACTCCTTGTGACTCCGAGAGTCGCTCACTAGTCCACAACCAACTCTCACCCACGTGGTGAAATCTCGAGTCAAACATACAACAAAACTACAAACATGAATACACTATAGGCTTGAGTGTTAAAACTTAGTAGGCATGCCTAACAAACTATTCCCAATCAACTACCTTTAGATAAAGAATTTACTAATTCCTTGTTTGAACTAAATTATATAAAATATTGGTTTCCACACACACTTTCATTTATAAAACAAGTAACATTCCATTTACTTTTTTAAATTAGAAACAAGTTTAATGTTTGAAAGCAATAGGTGCATAACATTTTAAAACATTTTTGCAAACAATTTAGAAATCCCAATTTTAGTTGTTAGTCAAAGGGAAAACCACACACAACACACACTAAGGGCAATGGAAAATGTGGCACACAGTGGCCCGCAACCGAACTAGACATCTCCATTGTCCGTGACATACAAATAAACACTAAATAGATCATGGGTCGAACCTAGGAGCTCATGAACGATCCAGAACGTACTATACATGTGACTCATCCGGAAGGCATGCCTACTCTCGATGACGTCCTAACACCCTAGCACCCGGTGTTTCCCTACATGGCCTAATGGAGGGGCCCAATCCCCTAGTAGAGTATACACATTTTTAGGGGCCACTAACCATTCTAAACTAGTCAACAATCATTCTTAGAAGATTCACTTACTATGCCAGGTTTCCCTGTCAACACATATAATAAACAAGAAAGTGGTGAGTCATCAAATTCAATCAAGTAGCACAAACATCACACACAAATATTGTCATCAACGTTCACAAAATATCACCCCTAGGTCCCCCCAAAGAGTGTTTTACAAAATAATTTATTTCATTAAAGTGTCAAACAAGTCTTCACAAATTTTAAAGGAAATACTCATTTCTCAAGAGAAACAAAACACTTGTTCACACCTAAAAATAAATCATTTATCAACAAACGAGAACAAAATTTTCCATTCTGTGGATTATGTTTAAATGCCAAAAGGGTATAATTTCACTACTGGGTGTCATTTCATCATGAAAATACTTCATGTGTTATGTATAAAATAAACGGAACTTTTTACACCAAATAATCATTTAAAAAAAATAATTATCTTTAATTATTTCCCTTTTATTAAAATTATTAAAATATCAAGAAATCAATAAATTGAAAATTTAATGGTGATTGTCGTGGAGGGTCTACCTCGACTTGCAAACCAATCATGATAATGAGACATGCCTCGCTCGGGTGTGAAATCTAACAATCAAAAGATGATGGAAAACCTTACCAATGCGCTACAACCTCAATGAAAACTAAAATACATAAAAACTGACTTAAAACAATCCAAACGAACAAACAAAACAAAATAACCACCTCAACCTAATTTCAAAACATAACTCGCATCGTTTTTTCAATTTAATAAACTATTTTAAGAAATTTAAAACAATTTTCAAAGAGAATCTCATGGAATTGCACACCCAAAACAAACCCCTTTCAAAACCCATTTTAAATCCAAATCATGACAAAAACTAATTGAAAACACCTTTCATACAATTCACACAATTTATAAAATCACATACAAATTTTATAAAATACACTTAGAGGGCTTAATAAAGGGGTAAAATTAAAATCCAACCCATTTCTTTTTTAGGAAACCAACTCTTAAGCCACACACACCACAAATCCATTTCAAATCATTCTCCACATTACTCAAATATTTTATTAGACAACTTGAACACCTTTATAAGACAAAATTTAAGTGATCCATCATCTGTTTACATGTGATACACAACCCATCTGAAAAAATGCTTTTCAACATGCTTTCACCTTACACCCCTTTTAAAAAGACATATTGCATCGCATGTACATCCCAAAGCACATAAACAAGAAGCAAAACTGGCATACTAAAATCATTAAATCATGGGTAACTATTTAATATTTGAGAAACAAGAAACCACAAGAGATCAATGCAGTTCAAAATTTAATGGTAAAGGAAAAGGGATATTACCTCTAATAATGAAGAATGCCTGAAAAATGGTGAAAACCCCTAGGAAAACCTCAAACGCATCCGCGAGAAGCAGAATTTGACCCGATACATCCAAATTCGTAACATCTTTTAAGGATTTGTGCCCAAAAATTAAACTCTAACCACAAAATAACATTAAATCAAATAAAGGATAAAAAAAATACCAAAGAGGGAAGGCGATGGAGAGGTGAAACTGGATGAGAGTTTTTTGGTCCATCAGAAGAGTGCGTGACCCAGCTGGGAGAGCATGTGGTGGCCGAACACCACTGGTGAGGGACTCGACCAAATGGGAGGTGGTTCATGGGAAGTACGAATAGTATTGGTGAGGGCTCGGCCTAATAGAAGGTGGTGTGTGGGAAGGTTGGAGAGGGATGGGGTTTGAGGAGGCCGGAGCGTGGAGCGATTGCTGGAGTTTGAGGAGGCCGAAGCTAGGAGCGAGGGCCTAGGCGCGGTCACCTGTGGGACTATGGAATGGGGGTTGGAGGCGGCCTGGTTGAGAGCTGAAGATGAGCACAGAGGGGGATAGGGGTCCGGTCGGCAGGAAGGTGGTGCTGAATGAGGGCGGAGGGTGAGATCGGATGGTGGTCGAGAGGTAAGGTACCTGGGGTGAGCGCGGATGGCCAAAGTAAGAGAATGTGATAATGGCATAGGCGGAGTGCGGGGTGGCTAGCAGGAGGCAAGGGGGGAGTTTGTAGTGTAGAACAACGAGTGGGAGGCCGGGTGAAGCATTGTAGTGAAAGACAGAAAAACTAGGGAGGCTGGCTCGTGATTGGGGATGGGGGTTGATGGGAAAGGGGTGGATTAGGATTTAAAAAAATTAATCTCAAGTTATAATAATAATAATAATAATAAAACTAAAAATAAAAATAATAAAAGTATCCATAATAAAAATATTAAAAATAATAAAACTATAATGATAAAAAAAAATATTTACAATAACATAAATGATAATAATGATAATAAACTGATAATAATTAGAATAGAAGACTAATAATAATAATAATAATAATACCAGAAATTAATACTAATAAAAATTACAATAATTATGTTAATAATAACAATAAAAATTAATAACACTAAAAATATTAAGTATACCAATAATAATAAAAATAATGATGATAAAGATAATAATAATGAAATCTATAAAATAATAAAAATAAAAATAAATAAAAAAATGAAACTAATATTAATAATAACACCTCATTAATAATATTATTATTAATTACATAATAACATTAGTATGATTTTAATTTATACATTCAACTCAATTTATTTACATAAAAAATTAATTTATTTCAGTCGTTAGACATTTTCGTGGGAAACTGTGCTAATGATGCGGCTACCGCCCACTGTTTGGTGACCATGCGTGATTCTGCAACCCACTAAAAATATTAAACAATAAAAAATTTAAGACGTGACCCATAACGGACCTGTGTGTGAGAACCCAGATCCAATAATTAAATAAATAAAAATGAATTAAAGGTCAGCGTGTGATAGGTGTGCAACACATAATTTATGAAACATGGAACATTTCGTGCATAACGACATTTTGAGAAGGAAGGTCCAATGATATTCCCTTTATTATATCCACTCAATTTACTCAATGTGCCGAATAATATTCGGTGCTAGATTTCACTAATGGCACATGGGTTTATTCCCTAACCATGGATTCGCTCATAATAAAACCAAATCACCAAAATGAACTCGAAGGGTATCCTCTAATGGCCGAAATAACATATTTTTCTTGTTTATGTGGTGGTATATGTCTTCTGAATCCAAGACACACTCTCTATGTACTCCGATACCAAAAAAGTCCCCACACCTATTGCCTCAATCGTCTCCTACTAAAATCGTGGAGAATGACACAAAATCCTATAAAGATATTTATAATATTCCATTTGAATCAGATCATGGTACCTATTTTTTAACCCAAACTGAATAGTGCTAGGTCATCATTCCATAATCCACCACCGTCTAGGACACAATCTTGAATCATATCTTCCCATATAGGTAATCTCCATTTGGAAATTTCTACTATCTATAAATAGTACATGGTGATCAACCTCAAATGAGTACCTAGGGATGTATAAAATACACAACAAAATAATGATATAAAAAATATGTCTCAATCTGATACATTGATCAATAGATCTATATAAAATCATATGATATCACACATGTAAATCTATCTTAACTCCTCAAATATGTATGACTCTCTAATCACAAAAAATGCGAAACATTCAACCACTGATTGAAAACCCCTTATACTGCATCAAAACTCTTTAGGGTCCTAGGTAACCCCAACACAATTATCATCATGGAGTCCTCCAACTTCCACAAGTGATCTAGAAGTATCTAGAGTAACCCTGTCAAATTCTAGTGCTCATCCATCACCATATGACATTGAAGGCATTGAGATATGAATTATAAAATATATTTCATCATCCATAGGCTCTAGAAAAATAAAAAATATTGTTGTACATATTCATTTCACTAATGTAAATTTCAAATATATATATATGATAATCCACATTAGTTTCTCCTGTATGGGATTATGGAAAACTACTCTCTCATGTAACATGAACCCATCTAAATCGTTAACCCACCATATAGATATTTAGTCACCAGTAGCTCACTATTACCTCATTACAGAACACTCTTAGCCTAAATGTTTTCCAACATTACATGAACCGCAAGTGAATATGTGAATACTAATAGAGGATAAGTAATAGTACCCTAGTCCTCTAAGGAATCTATATTCCAATATCTATGAAAACTCATCATGTACCACTACTCCATAGATGGCTATCACCAAGCCCTTTCTCATCCAGAAACATATGTTTAAGATCGTCTATAAGAGTGTTACAATTACTAGGTGTTTACATCATTATTATGTCTAATTTCTTTTTATAATAATCCTAATATCTCTTCTTTAGTATCATTTACCTTTGTGTGAAGATATTGTAAATGCTATTAATGTCCATGTAGACCATATATCTACAACGGAAGAGGTTGTGTCCCCAAAACATTAGAGAATTAAAAATTAATTCATGCTACATGTCATGTATAGTGTAGTTCCACCTATGGGTTGATAGATGATATGACCCATATGCTAATTGACTATCATGGGTTATGATATCCATGATATGTTTTCAGTAAAACATCAGTAATATACCTCTATACTATAATGTTCTAAATCCAAAACACATTCTAGGGACCTATCTAGGACATGACTTCTTTAACATTATCTAGGTCTACTGCTATAACTATTTCAGACAACTCATTTATTAAGAACATAGGGTATTGAATATATATGTCCCACTTCAACTTATTTTCAATAATCCTATGTGCTCAAAAAATACATATAACTATCTCAAGTGCCTAGAATAGTAATATGGTTTTAGTGAGTATATGAGGACATCATCTTTGAATATTATGATGAATGAGTCCCAATATGGGTGGAAGTAATTTTTTTTGTGCACCATGAGCACTACTAGCATGTTTGGAAGCCTGAATGAAATCACCATGTACTCATAAAAACAAAAATTATTTCGAATAACTGTCTTTAGAATCTTCATTATCTAAATTGTATCTAATTATATGTTGGTTGAATTTTAGTATTGGAGAACCACCAGGCTACAGATAACTGATAAAAATGATCATAAATCCTAGAAAAAGAATATAATTTCATCAAAATCAACTAGTTTAACTTCTCAAAATCAATATAGATATCAATAAATCCATCTAAATTATAGAGAAAACATAGGTTCACACCCATGGTGTTGTAATTAGACTAATATTTCCATTATGCACCATGTTTTAAAACAATAACATGAAATAATTCCTCATGGTTATCACTATATAGTATATGGGTACCAAAATGGGTTTTTCACTAAGTATTATATCAATATCAATTTCCAAACATCTATCTAGAGGAAGAAATAATAAGTCATTCTAAAAGATATATAGATATAGCTTTAAGACTAGAGGAAAACATGAGATGGTTATATTTAATACCAATTGTAGATGTAATCCTTCAATATGGGATATGATCCTTTTAGGGTAGATCATGTATTTTCAAACTATACCAACTCCAAACTCCCAATATTCTATAATTACATATCTCCCTCCATTAAATAACGTAAATAATGCTTATCTACTATATAAATCAATGTGATCTCATAATATTTTCATCCAATCTATATCGATTATCATATAAAAGTTATTCACCAAATAAATCATCAATTCCCACACATGTCCATAGCTAGTTACAACTGTTAAGAAATTTAGGCATCATTGGTTGAAGTCCACATTCATTTCCAAAAGTGTTTCAAGGGAGAGTAGTTAGAGGTATAGCTTTACTTCTATGTTAAATATAATCACTAATTTTCTATATATGATATAATGGGAAACACCAATATCAATCAAAGAAGTATATGGAGTGGTTGTGATAAAGACCATACATAGAAATATAGATAGGCCATCTCCACTAACTATTGGATTCTTATTCACAACACATATACAACCCGTATTCATATAAAAAATTTCCCTGATGTACCTAGACATTATAAGATATCTACACAGATCCCTATTTAGACATATGGTTCCTTGATCATCATTATCTCCAACCTAGAGTATAATTGACAGTTCAAAACATTGGGAAGTCCAATCCTACAACACCACTAGAACAAAATTTGGGATGCAAGGAATAATCGATAATATTGTCTAATAATCCAAAAAAATAAGAAAATATGGGTCTCTTTTTAAAGGTAATGGTGTGGTATAAATGCCAAACACATGTATTCCAATAGTTTTATTCATTTATATGTCCATTATCTTTCTATAAATGGGTGAATCACTCAAAAAATAGTAGTGGGTCAACAAATATAAGTAGTTAAGGGTTGGAAAATACTAGCCATTTTTTCATCCTTTAGAATTCATTATAAGGTAAGGTCCTTCCTTAGAACCTAGGGGAATAAACCAAGATTAAATCATTTGATCTAATATTTTAGGATAGGTTGAGGTCTGATTTCACACTCCTTGATTTTTGTGCCTAATTACCAACGAGAAGCAATGGGAAATAGTGAAATTTAGTAAAATAAGTGGAGTATTATAATACATTCATGGGTCCCTTAAATAGCTCCATGAACACTCATTCTTAGGTGATCATCAATGTCTTGGGGAAGAAATATCCAAAGGGAATTCCCTTGGAGGATTCCCATGGGATACCCTCATATCATCCAGCCTAACCCATTACATCCCTCCAATGATTAGTGGGTCCCTATAGAATGAATGTTATCTACTTATCCTTCTTATGAAATGGAGTATTGATGGGGATAAAAATTCTATCTATGGTTTCCATTTAGTTATAAAGTCCCATAAATTCTATTCAATTTATTTTAATTACAAGAGAATTTTTCGAGACTACGAATCTAACGACGCTCTATTACGAGGCCCGGAGTGCCCAGAATGATACTTCAATGTTTATTAGGCATTAATTAGCACGCGTAAGTAGTTTTCATAAAACGGTGGAATAACTCTTATTTGGTTACACAGATCAAAAATTTGAGGGCACGTTTGTGCTCAGGAAGACAGGTTTACCCAATGTGTGACTTAAGTTTAGTCGGCATGGGCCTCATATGAGAAAACCCAAAAATAAAATAACCATAAATAAAATAATTAAATAAATTATTTTATTTTTCAATTTCTTATAACTCACAAATCGTAGATTGGATTAAAAATATAAGACCACCAATGAACTCATGAGTGAATGCTTTATTTAAGAGGATACTAACTTTGGCCAGTGATGGCTACTAGTGAATGTTTGTTTTTGTCCGTAAATAATATAATTAAGTGACAATTATTTTATTGTAAAATCCATAACATTAAAATGGAAAATAGGACTGGAAATATGAGAGTACCGTTGGGTTCGTTAGGGCATGTTTTACATGGGCAGAGCCTAACCGTGACCGGTGTAGGTCGAGGGTGACTGTAAATAATTTTCAAAACATTTCTTTAGGTATGTTCAGTAAACGTGAGAGCGGGTTTTTCTAACATTTGAATCGGTGCTCAGAATTGAAATCTGAGGGCACCGTTTAACTCACATTGCTGTTATATCCTTATGGAGACTTTCACCTCGACGGCAGTAGGTCAAGAGTGAAAGATATTTTTTTGGTTTTTCATGTATGAATAAAATAAAAATAAATGTGTGTGAAATTTTTATTTTTATTTTCAAAAACCAATGTGGGTGTTGGGAGGTGGGGTCCACCAGAACTAATCCTCCATGTGGAAGTTGGAAGTGGAGACCACCTGACCTTAACCTCTCATGAGAGGTTATGGTGTTGGGAACCACCTGAACAATAACCTCCCATGAGAGGTTATGGTGGTCGGGACCACACGGGACTAAACCCCCTTTTAAATTTGGAGAGACCCTCAACCCCCTCATTAATATGGAGGAGCCTCTTGACTTCCTCCAAATTAATTGTGCCAACTCACATACCTTTAACTAGGACAACTTAGTTATTTGTCTTCACCCCTTTTTTAATTAAGTAATGGCACCATTTTAATTAAGGAACATTCATAATAAATGAACCATCATAAATTCCACGATTTTTACCTACCTACCCCCTCTCCAATATATATATACCTTGGGAAGAGAATTTGGGATGGCTTCCCTAAGCAACGAAGAGCTGGTAATGTGACGTGATGCCCAACACTTGGAGGATTCTTCTCTTCAACAAAGACCACCTTCTCCAACGAAGAACTCGCTCCCCAACAAAGAATGCCGACCTCCTTCGACCTTCTTCCTCGGGATTTCATCCAACGTGGTATGACCTCATCTACGACAAACCGATGCATGAGCTCAAGATTGGAGGTGTGTGGCAGACGCAATGAACAAAGACAACTTCACATTCTTCCCTCTTCGTCGACATCATCAAACAATCAGGTAGAGGGTTTATTTATGTGATAATACTTTACTTGATTTCTTTTACGGGTTGGGAAGAATCTTTGCGGGATTGTTTGATGTGATTTTTTCTTGTGATCCTCTTGATACCTCTCTAATGTAGAGAGTGCGGGCCAAACTAACATGGCCCATCCTCTCTGTAACCCTTGTGTTGATTTGCAGTTTTCTTCAAAGCGGAGGAAGGCGATGAAGGTAACGAAGGAGACGAAGGAAACAGCTCCACCACCCATGGCCTCTGTGACCCGCACCGCCCCCGCAATGCCCCGGCCTCCCGACCGAACCGTCCTCACACCGCCCCCGTGGCACCCTGTACTTCTGGCCAAACCGATCCCATGATGCGTCTCTCACCAGCCCAACTGGCCCCGCACCCTCGCGTCACCCCGGCCGAACCGGCCCATGATAACTAATTTGGCATAATCATAACAACATCCACATTAATCATCATACCATATAGTTGATTAAGTTTTATGCTATTAATTGTTTGTCATGATAACTAATTTTTCATAATCATAACAACATCAACATCAATCATCAAACCATCTAGTTTATCATTAAAACATTTTATATCACATAAAATTTTAATCCACATTGTTTTGGTACATTCTATTAATTAAAGTCAGAAGTCATAGTGTGAGTTACAATATTCTTACTGGTAAACAACATAACTAAGAAAAATCACTTACGGTATTTCTAAATTATTACAGATTATTTTCAATCAATAAAACATTATTCTTAAACAATTTATTGTAGAGACATTATTTAAATCACTCATGATGGTCTATAAATAGTTTTTTAATTTCCAAATTATATCCTATAAGACTGTAAAATTATGTTTATAGTAAGGCCAATGTTCTTACACCAAGTGATGATCTAGTCAAGATCAATGCCCCCTTTCAGATTTATTACGCATGATTATATCTATGATAGAGAAAAATCCAATTTTATTGTATAGAAATGGATTAAATTGGTTGAAATGCACAAGCTCAGTCCATTACATAAATCCAATAAAATATCAAATACATTGACACATATGCAGACATTTCCTTATATATACACATAAGTATATCCATAGAAATATCCCATGGGATATCACTAATTCATTATCATCCTAGTTCTCAAAGGATAACTAATCCTTCACTTTGATACCAATTATTTGATATCAGGAATTATGTACATAGTTGTTACATTCTTTTGGTAAATATTCATTACATTACATAGACACAAACATACAAATCATAATTTTAATTTGACTTTGGATACATGAAAAAATAAACTGGTTCATAAGACCTCTAATTTGTGTCTTACATAACTCCTCAACAATATAATTACTTATAGACATATCATACACAATAAATATCTTCTTATCCAGTAAAATAGAAACATATAAAAGGTGTGGTAACATTTTTAATAATGGTTACGAAGGAAAATTGGTAGAAACAAATTTATAAAAATAGTATAATAATTTGAGAATAACATATGAATACCATTACCTACATATCAAAGGTCTAATGTTTGAGTCATGGTATAAATATTTTTAGGTCGAAGACATGAATTTTGGTTAAATAAGAAAAGGTGATCCATGATTACATAAAATTTACATAAGGTATAGAATTATGGAATACAAATAAACATAAATAATCATTTCCTCTACAGTCAAGGTTCATTTATAAATATCAGATAGTAGAAAGATTTCACGCCCAGAACAATCATTTTTGTTAAGGTTCACTCCAAAAAACAATCATTGTTCCCAAAGTCCCATGCTAGACTAGGTTCACACCCCATTCGAATATTTCTATCTCAAAATATACTAATCATTACCCAATTTATTGGAGGGACATATAGGTCCCACATTTAGTTGGTTATAACATTACCCCACCATTGGTTATAATGTAACCACACATCATATGAAATTACATAAACAAGATAATATAACGATAACCATACATATGTGTGCCACGTGATCATAAAAAAAATTTCATATTAAAAACCAGGAAACTAAACGGGTTTTCAAACACAATTATCCTACTAGAACCCAAGAAAGTAAATGGTTTTCATAAAATATATCATCATAGAATAAAAATTGAAATGAATTTTATTTCAAAATCCTATAATAATGATAAATATTAATTATACATATAATGAATATTGTTGATATCCTTGGATCATATTTCTTGTAACGAATAAGTCAGATAAATTGATGTCAACATAGATAGAAATTGATTTTCTCTGAGCACAATTAACATTGTTTTAGTAAAATATGATTTATATAGTAAAACAATAAAACATAATTTTTTAAAAAAAAATCCTCTTATTTTAAAATAACCATGGAAAATTTCAATGGATTCTTTATAAATCACTTAAAATTTTATTAAGGTAAAAAACATTCAAATTTAGAAACCATTTTTCCAAAACATAAAACATATAAAAACATTTTCCATATAAGATAATATTTGAAATTTATAATGGAATCCTTAAAACATTTTGTATCCCTAATGCTGGGAAAATAATTTCATTATGTGATTTTTTAAATAAGTATTATATTCCAATTTTTCGTAAAATCCAAAGGGGGTGTTTTTGAAATAAATAGAGATGATTTATTTTTTAAAATATTATAAAAGTAATGCATAGGAAAAATTTATGATAATAAGTCATGTGGATAATTTTTTTAAAAAAAATTAAATTTTGTTTTTGAAAACATGGTTATAGAAGATAATAGGGTTTTTGTTGAAGATATAAGAGAAATGATTTGTCTTTAAAACATTCATTTTTTCTACATTGTCTTTTAATAATTGAAAATCTAGAAAAAATGTAATTTTTCATAAATAATAATTATATAATAAAACTAAATTATTTTTGTGCTTATTATTCAAAAGAATTCATCATCTGAAGGATTGACCTAAACAATCCTAATAAACAATGAGATTATATCATAAAACTCTCACCACGTTGGCACCATGGAATTATATGATCAATGATGAAATAAAATTAAATATAACTTAAAATATCATGATAATAAATAACAAATATTAATTAAATATCAATGGGGCTTTATAAACACCTATTAAAAAATATTTTCATAAGACTACATATATCTCAAAGAAGGAAAATGAAGACACAAATCCCTTTAAAAATGGTAAATTTAAAACATTCAACCCATTGCAAGAGAGATTGTAAAACTTATTTGTAAGTATCCATAATTTTCTAGATAATAATCATAAAATATATCCATTGTATGTGTGTACAAATCATAAAAGAAACATGTGGTGAATATGTCTTGTGTCTCAATGATAACAAAATTGTGATGAAAATGCCTTACCTTAAGTCTTTAATTCATTCATACATGTACCAACCTCATGTATTAAAAATATATGTTTCTAATACATGTATGAATTACAATTAAATATATATTTCATACAATATATGATTTATATGTGACCTATTATTACATATTTATTGGCAACTCATTTTCAACATTGTGTTTTGTGTAATAAATTCTTCGTTTTTCAATTATGTTTATGTTTTGTATATTCAATACTCTAAAATTTATCATGATTCAATTATCTATAAATATTTAATATTAATATATATATACTATATTTTTAATATTTATTTTTATTCCAATCCAGTAAATATAGAGGTATAATATAAAATACACTGTTAATGGAGACGATAGGTTGTATGTACGCCTGATCATTATTTTATTAATGGATAAAGTGAAAAATGGCAAATAATATATAACCATTAAAAAAGTAATTCCATATCATATATATCACATATATTTTTTAAATTAACCATAATTAAATTCCATGGAACTAGTTATGGAAAAAACAATCACATCGGTCTGTGTGGTGGTAGTTTATTGTATAAATGATTGATGATATCGAATCACCCATGGAATTGAAAGTAAATGGTATATTTAGTATCATAAATAATTAATTATAATTTTGTTAATATATTCATATATATTAATTTTATATATATTTATTTCCATCCATGTAAAATATAATCGAAAAAAATTACATCGGTTCTAAAAGTGGAAGTCATCTGTAGAGATGATAAATTTTTTTGTTTTTCAATGGGTTGGGAAGTAAGAAGAAATGTGAATAATTTTAATTAAATAGGTATAATAATTTCATAAATATCATATATAAAAATCAAATCTATTATTATATCATATCATGATAACACCAATTCATGAGGTGGTTGTATGTTATACTCATTATCGGGGATTTGGTATCACATTTGATTGAATAGAAGAGTGATTTATTTTATAAAATTTATATAATAATATATAATTATGTTTAATATAATTATTTTATTATATCACCATCGTTTAAATATAATTTGAGGAGATGGTGGAAAAAATTACATAAAACTTATGTTTAGGGACATTGTCTCTTCTTTGGACAACATATTTTTGTTTACAACAAAAGGATTAATATGATGGATTTATAAAAATAACAATGATTATATGATTAAAGAAGGTATGTAACAATTAATTATGGGTATTTATTATTTGAATAAATTCTCTTGTAAGTGTGAAAATGAGAGGATAGTGTGTGGCTGTTTATAAGTAATGTGAGTTGCATGCTTTTAATTTTGGGAAAGAAAAAAATATACCCATGTTTTTATAATAAAAAAGTGCTCATAAATGGACTATTATTGTTATTATTATTTATATGGTCAAAATATATGAGTTCTAAATTTTTCTATTTTATTTTACCCATTATCCTTATTTCTATCCCCAAGATAAACCCATTTTAACCATAACAATGGTAATTGATCTATATTATATTTAATATACATTATTGAAAAATTATATTTTAATTACATGATAATATAAATTATTCTGATTGCAAATGTGGAATCCATTATTCCTAATTCAATTTACATAAGTGAAGAAGTTTATTATAAATTTAATCATGCAGACATAATGCAGAAGATATTTTGCAAAGGAAAAAGACTCATAAGGTTAAAATGTTTTTAAATAAAAATTAAATATGGAATTGTTTCTAAGGACATATATTTGATTAATATATATATAATTAAACTAATTTTTTTATTTATATCGTCATTAAATATATTTTTTTATGAAAATTCATTAAATAAAATGTCAATTCATATTAAGAAATATTATTTATCATTATTCACTAAAAAAATTATCTTTATAGAAAATTAACAAATTTCACTACAACATAATATAAAAATTTTTATTCATAAAAATATAATTTTTAAAATTAATTTCTTCTAAAACTTGTAAAATTAATTTGTAGAAAAGTGCGTAAAATTTGACAAACCTACATCTATATGAAATAATATTATTATGAGTAAAATGTGATTTATTATTATCTATTTTCTATAAAAAATATAAGATGAATTATAAAAAATTTGTTGAAAAAATAAATTATAATTTCAATTAAAATAATTTTCTAAAATCTGTTTGTTTAATTTATCATGGTTAAAAACATTTCTGCACATAGAAATAGTTTTTTAGAAATATTTTATTTTTAATTGGTTATTATTTTTATTTATAATTAAATTTATTCAAATAATTCATTATTTATACATTTGTAAACCATATGGTTTCGTAATTTAGTTAATCATATTCATACCTTCTATTCCAAAATTGATGTTATAAATATAATAATAACAAATATAACATTAACCTCATTTAACATTTCTTTTAACCTTGGTGATATTTGTAATGAAGAATGAACTCATTATTTTTAATAATAATATGTAAACATAGAGTTCTCTATTACCAAATATAACAGAAAGAATCAATTTTTTTGATAATATTATTTCAAAAAAATTTGCCTTGTTAAAGAATTAATTTTATTTTTTCATAATAATTAAAATATAAATTTTGAATATAAAATGTTTTTTTGAATATTAAAATAACTTTAATAAGGATTATGTACTTTTCTAAAAATATATTTTATTTATATAAAACTGAAATAATGAATTTTCAAAATATGTGGTTTCATTTTCGTAGGATATATTTTATCATCTTGGTTATAATGTTTATATTTAAATAATAATACTAATAGTATATTATGGTTTTTAAAATTTAGTTGTGCATATAGTGCATGCTATCTGAGAAATTAAATTTGTTTGAAAAAATATTTCATAAAATATCAACGTTCTACATGCTTCCCCATGAAAATTAATTTCCCTCTAAAATTATAACACATTTATACAAAACAATGAGGATACTTTGACCTCATCATTTCTTAGGTTCCCATGTTTCTTCCTCAAGGTGGTGGTTTCCCTATAAAACCTTCACATGTTGAGAACTGTTATTTCATAGAATACTATCTATAAAATATATAATCTCCATTTTTTTCATTCATAAGGAATATAATGATACAATGTTATGACTTATGTGTTTATTACAAGTTAGGATTATGTTATCTACAAAAAATGGAGAGATGCATGGAAGACATCATGGACTTCGAAGGGTTTATTAGATGTTCCATGTGTTAGAAACCATCAATAATTAATCAAGAATCATAAAAGGGACAATATACATATGACTCAGCATTCCCTTATTACTGAAAATCATAACCTTCCTTCATGTATATATTAAAATAAACCCTTTTTCACCCACTTCAAATATCGGATAAATCAGATTATTTTTAGGATAACTTTTCATTCGAATCTGAGCTGATTGGTTGTGTTGCTGAATGACTCTTTCAATCTCTCCCATTTTCTTAGATATCTCAGGTCCCAATAGATTTTTCATTAAACATTATCCTTGAATGTTAGCGTTATATACATCCTCCTATTGGGGGATTCATAAAGAGTAAAATGAATGTTTGAGTTAAAGCTATTATTCAAAGAAAAGTAAAATAGTGCAAGGTGTTGATCCAAACCCCCACTAAAATATATAAGACAAGGTCAAAACATATACTATAGGTTTTAATTGTTCTCTCATATATAATAACTATATTAGGATAATACAATATTCCTAAACTCTTCTCTATATTCAGAGTGTGCTGATGACTTTGTCAAAATTTATAGGTAAACATCAAATACCAATTAGATACAAAAAAATGTGGTACTATATGAAACCTTAATAGATTCATAATACATATTTTATTAATATTATATAGTGATTAATATTATCAAATATTAATATTTTTTTATAATTTTGTAAGGAAATCGACTATAACCCATCTAAAATTATTCCTTTTATAGATTTTGGGGACATGATGAAAAATTACATGGTGACATTTTACCATTTCAATTCTTGTATGGCCAATCCATATAACTTTTCCATATACATTTGTCACTCTACCTTAAATTTCACATATACCACACACTTAGATAAAAACATCGTAATATCTCCCTTTATTCCATTCCACAAAAAAATAATCAATCAATTATCTTTACAACATTGTAATTTGAGGATTAATTAAATATAAAGAATAATGAGGCTCCATAAATATCTCAATGAAATTTTGTATAGATGGAATAAATACCGATATCTTGAACCATATTATTCAATTAGGATAAAAATTAAACTCACTAACATTTCTAAACATCCTCTATAACACTGCATAATCCTTCTATGCCTCTTTAATCATTAAAATTATAAATGAATGAAAAATTTATTAAGAAATATAATATATCCCAATTCGTTTATGATTTTTAGATCCGTATTTTCAGAGTCAGAAAAATTGATTATTTTATATCCTCATCATAGATATGCAAGCATTATGATTTCAACTCAACGCATTTCCCTTCTTGTTAGCTTTCCTAAGGTGATAATGTATTGAGAAGTCTTAATCATTAATAAAATCCAAACATATTCCCAATTACATTTTCAACACTTTATGCATGAATATATACTTTAAACTCATATAATCAGCATATATATCACACATTTTCCTATAAATATTTTGCCTGTATTTCATTCATTAATGATCTATCATTGCTAAATCCAAATCATGTGTTCGAAAGTTTTTCATATGAACCTCCAATTCTCATGAATAACAACCCCTAACCATGTCATTATAGATTATAATTCATCATATTCTATTATTTGATGCATAACTATAGAATTGAGACACATCTCTACTATAGGTAAAAGTATGCACATAATCATTGAATAATGTTTACTTTAGTTACATAAATTATTTCCTCACATTTATCTTTATAGAAGAACGTGGCTCTCATACAATTTAACTGGGAGAGTGTTAAAGATATTCATGAAAAATTATCCAAAAAATATCGATAATATCCAATTAATCCAAGAAAAATTAGGTTATCCTTCATAGTGGTTAGTCTGGTCCAATGTTAAATAACCGTCATATTTTATGGGTCCAGTGATATACCATTTCATGGGAATATATAACACATAACAGAAATATTATGTCCCAAAAACTCACATTCTAGAAATTGTCATACAATTTATCTTTTCTTAGGGTCTTTGGTATAATTATGAGGTGATTGTGATGCTCATCCTTATACATTAAATATATAATAATATCATCATTAAATACAACCATATACTAAGAAAAGTAATATCTAAAGACTCTAACAATTAAATCCATGAAAATACTAGTAGAATTAGTAAAAAAGGACATCATTATTTATTCTTGGTTTTCATTCCTTAGGTAGAGGGGGACATGTATATAACCATCTTGATTGGGAAAAGGATTTTGGGAGTGATTTCAATTTTTTTGAATTATATGAAAAAGATCAGGGAGAATGGTCATTGAGCTCATAGAGAATCAGGAGTCTGAAAGTGAGTTAAGAATACTATTTTTTCCTCCTCCAATTAATACATGTTCCTAGAAAAATGTTTTTGGAATGAAATAAAAAAAATGTGGTCACTCTTCATTAGAGGAAGTCATGTGATTTTTTTTTTGAAATCATCAAAATTTCTTATGAGAAATGAAGAAGAAGTAGTTGATCGGGTCCTATCTCTCAATGACACTTAAGAGGAAGCAGTCAAAATGTTTGTAAGGTCATTTAGGGTTTCTCCCAATGAAGAGAAATATAACTAGATCATCAAATAGGATCTGATTTTTGTAGGTGGATTAAATAACAGGAAGATAAAAATTTAAGAGGATATACTAACATGGGACAAGATGACCTTTTGGTTTAAAGATAGTATAATGGGGGACTCAGACACATAGGTAACTAGAATTTTTGGGAATTTGATAGGGAGAATATATCTGGTAGTCTTATGTTATATTTCAATGACTCTGTTATCACTTACTGCTGTAGAACTCATGGTTCCTAAAATTATTTAGAAAATTGTATGATTAATAAAAATTAAAATTTTAGTTATACAAACATTCGGTAGAATTTTTTCTAGGGTATATCCTACTTCATAACCCTTAGTAGATGATATATATAAGGAATGTCCTTTTTGGAATAGTATTTTATTATTGAAATGATCATCAAACAATTAATCAATAAGGGGTATGTGATAAATTTCATTATTATTTCCTTGTCCAGCTACCGATAATCATTATATAGTCACAAAAATCTATATTTCTTCATAAATTAAATATTCACCATATGTTGACACACTTGGATGAATAAATCCATTCTCACGATTCTCTTGGAGTAGCTACTTGAATTCATACAACTCAATCTAGGGTTTTCAATAAATAATATTTGAAATAGGCGTAGCACCATGTATGAGTTCACTGGTGAACTAATATCTATTCTTTAGTGGAATTTTAAGAATCATGTATTGAAATGCATCAGATAACTCTTAAATAATAATCATATCATCAATGTCAAATTTCTCCACAATAATGACCCATACGATTTATTTGATTTCCATTATAATTTCATATTTATCATCACATTTATATATGATCATAGGATAGTTTGGAATATCTAACATGACTTCCCATCCATAGAAATTAAGGTGGGATTCATTATTTTAATTGAATAGATGACCCAGATAACATCATATTAGTCTTGACATTAAATAATAATATATTTAGGAATAAAATTATGATAATGTTAAACTGTATAATAATCATAGACATGTGATTTGATCATTTATCCATTTAGGTTTATAACTACCTTTTCTTCATATAATCATTGTTTTCATGTGATATATTTCTTTGAGGCATTTACTTGTATACATAAATTCATATAACTTTGAAAAAATTGTTTATTTCAATATTTGACCATATCTATTATCACAATAACTTCATCACCCTATATTCATTATGATAGTAAAACCAAATTGGATTTTATGACCATCAAACATCATTATTCTATGTGAAAAATCTTATGATCTTGAAAAAGATTTATAGGAATTCTAAATATCAACACCTGATTTTCATCTTTGAAACCTTAGGATTAACCTAGGCCATTCAATGACATAAGTTTTACTAATTCTCATGATTATTTGTTAAGTGTTTCTAAATTTAAAATTCATATCCCATGTGTGTGTCATACCATGTTTGCAACATGGACAACTGCCAATGCACTAGGTGATGATCAAGTCTAGATAATCATCCCCTTTATAATGAAACTACCTCTTAGTGTAACAATTCTTGATAAAACCACTAGTAGTATTAATACCTATATTTAATTACATGGAACCTCTTAGATATATTATTCACCAATTTTCCATGATATTTTCTAATAATTATACATATCCTTATAGTTCACACTAAGGGATTTTCAAACTAGTTACCAATGATTAGTGATTTATTAATCCAATTATAGCCACCAAGACTTTTTATATATAGTTATCACATATGAATAGATTAATATTCATTACATCCCATTATTATCTATTCCATAATCATTTAGGTGTAGTGCCTTTGGAAACATGGATATCTAAGAAACTAGTTAGTAAGTGAACTGTATCATCCCTCACTAGGTTCTTCAAAAGTATCATGATTCTTATACATATCATATTTTATAAAATCCTTCATAACATGGAGAATTTAAAGCTAATAATAGGGGATATAATTTTTACAATACTGGTAATAAGAGATATATCAGCATAATAATAGAATAAGGGTATGAGAACATGTGAATAAAAATTGAAAACAATACCTTGTATATCATAAATCATATACATGATCTATATAATAAACAATATAATTTCAAAATATATCAATCATAATAGAATCAATAACCTTATAATAGAGAACTCATATTATAAATATAAACTGATTTATGGTATTTACATATTTATAGAAAATATTTTGATTATTATTCAAGGTTCATTCCCAAAATCATAATTTGGGAATTGGTTCACTATTTAATCCATCATAGTAGTCATGGTTTATTCCCCATAAATTTATAGTAGAAAATTACCTTAGTAAATTGTATTCACTCCCAAATATAGTCAAATTTTTCTCATGAGATATCCATTATTACCAAATTAAATTTTGAGAGATAATGGTTCCACACATCATGTAACACCCCAAGATTTCATAGTGTGTTATTTCTTAAAAAAAATTCAATAACTTGCACTACACGCAACACCGAGTTCAAGCACACCACGACTTACTAAACATGAGGTTCAAAAAAGGTTATGAATAGTAGTAACTAAATTTTGAGCTTTATATAATCCTTATAATTTTAGAATCCATATTATGAGTTTCTTATACATAATGCAAGAACAAATTCATTTTCAGTATTGCACTTTTACAAACTTTTAATAGTGAACCCTTTTTAAATCCAATATTTTAAACTTTTAAATATTCAATTTGACTAAATGAATTTAATTTTTAGAATGGGGACATAAAAAATTTACCATGAAATATCCCAAGCTTCCACGGTACGTTTCCCTTTGAAAAATGCAATAGCGTGTGTTGTACACAACTTCGAGTTCTAACACACCACAACCAATCAAACTAGCCGTTATGAATAGTAATACCTACTTTTTTGAAAATATATATATTTTATATTTCAAAATGAACTTCATTTTTGGATTCGGAATATCGAAATTATCCTATGTTTAATTTTTTGTACTTTTCTGAGAACTTCCAATTTTTATGAATAGTGAAAAATACTTAAAAACCTTTTTTAATCAAAATAATTTATGGTGATAAATTATAATATTTAGAGGTTTTAAAGTATAATTAGAATATATTTTTACCATTTTATCCAATTGTGTTCATTAGAATTAATTTCACTTTGAAATTGGACATAAACAATTGTCAATATTTTGATATATATTGTTTCTTAAAAACACGCTATTTGTTGTAACAGTGGGAATTAATTATAAAATTAATTAATTCAACTTATATGTTTTCAATTTTGTAAAATAGACATCATTTTTTAATTTAGAATGTCAATTTTAGCTTAGGGTAAAATTTTGTCATTGTTTTGTAAAACTTCACTTTTTGATGAATAGTGAAACCACTAAGTGGTAGTTAAAAAACTGAATTTTTCATAAAACTTAATTTTACCGCTTCTGTGAATGGAATTTCGAATATACGAGAGTCACAGTTAATATAAAGTAGAAAAATGTGGTTCAATGAGATGAAAATAATTTTTGTTGAATAATATCTTTTTACTTTTATTTACCACAGTTAAAAGTAAATAGGGTAATTAAGGGTAAATATGATATTAATATTACCCTAACACGTGTCCTAATTCTATTGGACAAGTGTGTCTCGACCAAAAAACCTTAGAAATAATATATTATCATTTAGGTCCACTTGTATTAGATTAGGACATTTATTATTATTTAATTCAAAGAAGAGTTAAAAGAGTTAAAATCAAAATTTATTTACTAAAACATATTTAATATAGAGTTATACATAAGATAAATTCGATTGTAAATATTCATTATAAATCTAAGAAGATTTAGTACATAATTATATTTTATTTATAATTTTTAGAAATTAAAAAATTTAATTTATTTATGACACAATGATGATGTAGTAATTAACTAATTAATGAAAAATTAGAATAATTGATATTACAAGTACCCAAATAAATGTAATTTCAGACTTTTTATAAATAACAATAATTTTCTAGGATAATATGACAAATTAGGATTTCTTTAATGAATGTTTTTCAAGTAATCATTCTGTTATGAGTTTTACAAAATTCAATTATTGAATAGTGTCAAAATTGACGTAAAAGAGTTTTTAAAACAAATATTATATTATTAATTGATATTAAATTCGTAAAAATATAAGGATCGACCAAGAGACTTATATAATGATAGGTGTATCATTAATGGACCACTTGGGGGTCGCTTGGATTAATATGGTAATTTTATTAACCATATAATATAAAAATACAAAGAGTCATTGTAAAAGTGAAACTAATTAACTAAGAGTTAATACATAATGATAAGGTTAATATAGTAACAAAAACCTGTCTAAATTCTATTTTTTGAGTGTTTTTCGACCCATACCCGCCTAAACCTTTAAATAATCCACTTAGGAGCTATTTTAAACCGAATATGAATTTATTATAAACTAATATTTCTGGCTTTTCCAAAGGTGCCCCTCACCCCTCTTATAAAAGGGCACTCTCACTTCTCATTAAGTCACACCTTCAAAGCCTTTTGGTTCGGCCAACCTCTACCCAAATACTCTCTAAAAATCCCTCAATTCATCCTAGAGGCCTTCCAATAGTCATAAAGCCAACTTAAGGAGCCCTTTTGATCAAATAAAAAGGATGAACCCGAAGAAAAGATAATGATTCACCACCCTTTTTCAAATTCCTTTCTTCTTCTACTTATTCTTTCTTTGTTATTACCATTCTAAAATAATAAATCCAGTATATTATATATACATTAATTTTATTATAAACATTTTACAACCATATTTCAGTATTCTATCCATCCTTTGAATAACACTCCACCATACATGCATACGTACGGCTTACCGGCTCCACGACGTGGTGTAACTGTTATTCAATAAATTATTATTTGGATGTGTATAATAATGATGTGTAATTCATTTAAATAATAAAAATAGCATGATAATGATTCTGTATATATGATATAAGATCCAATTATATATTATTTTAATATCAAAAGAATGATATTGTCGTTCGTGCATACGTACGGACTACCGTCTCCATGAACGCGATGAGATTCACTCTCCATCGTATCCATTCAACTATAATTATCATTTTATGATTTAAAAATAATGTTAAAAGACTTTATATCATCCTGGATATGAATAAGATACAACCTATCCATGAAAAACATGGCATACGTAACAAAACATATAAAAGAAAACAAGTAAGTTAACACCCGAAACAACGATAATTCTAAGATATTATTAACAAAGAAAAGTTAAAAGATCATATATGATATCATATGAATGTATATGAATCTTGTATAATTTAATAACAATTATTTAACCATTATACATGAGGTTAACCTACCCCCAACCAAGGAAAAGTACAAGGTAAGGGTTTATTTCGCAATCTCTTCATTATTCAAGGTTGTTTATACGTAATAATCTACTGTGATCTCTTTATCATCCACATCCATGTTTCTTAAAAATGTATTTCAAAACATTCTTACTATTTTACAGAATATAGGTTAAAGTCATTTATACCCTTTTTTGAATTTTTATAAGAATTTTATAAAGGAATCATTCTGTCGTTTTCCAAAAAAGATTCTTTTTAACCTTTTCGACAAAATTAAGGTAAGAATGTTTTTTTAACTTATACAGTGGGTGTGGCTATTTTCCGCCGTTATAAAATCTTCAAAGCTTACCATAAAATATTATAAGGGTATTTTCAAAGTAAATGTTTTATTTTATAATTATGTGACTTTTAAATGATTTCAAAATGAATATTTTAAGAATTTCTGAAAGGTACTCATTATCAAAATCAGAATTTTAATTGTTTAAAAGATTTATCTTTCTAAATATTTTAAATTAATGTCCATGTTTTCAAAATTATTTTAATGATTTACTTATATGGACATGTATTTTTTGAAATGATATTTCTTTAGAAAAGTTTCGAAGTGGTATGGGACACTTTGATCCAAAAATATCTTTTAAATTACTTCCTTAATAAATGTGTGACTTTTAAATGATTTAAAAAAAGAGATATTTCACTCAAATAGTTTTTATTTCATCTATGTCAACATCCTTTGATAAATTTTTAGTTTATTTTAAGTTGATTTATTATGATACAAAACATCCATGTTTTTTTGAAATATTTGTGATGTGTTTGAATTTTGATGTGTTATTCTTATACCATTCATGGTTTATGGATGAAGTATTTACATCTCGTATGATAGTTTTAATATGAATGTTTATGTTATGTTTGAACCTTTTCATATGGGAATGAATTGGACTTAATATGTGACTGGTGGAGCCTTCTATAGCTCCTCGATGCATCGGTATGTCTCATTAGACAAACTAGTATCTTGGCACAAGGCCTTGACAAAATCTTATTTTTAGTCTTGGAAAAAGGCCTTGGCTATGTGGTTTTGATAGTCTGGCATTATGCATTTCTTCATTATGCAAGTGGTTATTGATATTGCATGTGATTATTCGATTAGTAGTATATCCATGTGAATGAGTAAATGACATTATTTTATTTTATTTTTTCCATACTATGTTGAAGTTTAAGTTTAAAAGGCTTTTGTTTTATTTATACATTACCTTAAATGTCTATTATTATTTATGAATGTTTCCTCTATATAGTTATCCTTACTGGGAATTTGAGCTCACCGCATTTCTATGTTTTGTTTTTTCCAGGATGTGAAGAAGTAAATTATGAATGACCTGTAGGGATAGTATAAGGGGATAAGAGTGTAGATTATAGAGACTATGTTATTGTAGAATTTATTTTTATGATGTAATGTAAAACTTTATGAATATATCTAGTGTTTCCAAGGCTACTAAACTAATCGGTCTTTCGAGATTTTATCTTTCTTGTGATCATGCCAATGTTATGTAATAATGCACTGACTATGGGTAACTGGGGTCGGGGAATTACAATTGGTATCAGAGGAAGTTTAGTACAATCCTTGGAAGCTAGATTTAGATAAACTCTGATTAGAGCACATATATTTAAGATGGACTTTGAGGATTAGTATATAAGAACTTCCTAAAATTTTGGTATTGTAGAGATTTTGTGAGTTTTCCAAGCAATACATCCCTGTCTGGATACGAGCAGGTAGAGGCGGCTCTGGCACAGATGTACCTAGGGGTAAAACCCGAAAACAAGGCTTTGAGCTTGACTCGAATGAGAACTGGTGCACGACAATGAGCCTTGCTGCACTCTTGGTTACGACACTCCCGAGGGATATGCTTACTATAATTCTCGTTTTCTTTACCAACCATTCTGAAGGGTTTATGAGTATATAATTCCTCAAAGGAGACATTTTTATGATTATGGATTATATCCATAAACTATTTAATTTATGTTATGTGATTATGTTTGGGATTAGGTATTGTTATTCATAAACAAATCTAGTATATGCCATTGTTTAGAAATGGCGCCCAGAAGAAGGAATGAAAACTCCAACAATTCACATGATCCAAAGAGAAAGAAGGATCATATCTTTCATGGTCTTAAGCCAGAATTTATAAGAGAAATAGTCTTCCATGTATTATCATCATATGAAGAGATAATATCATGTATTGATAAGATAAGTAAAGAGTTTTCTAATTCCTATGGATTTGAAGGGAAGCAAGAGAAGAAAAGGATGGAAGAGGGAAAGATGGATAATGGGAATAGGGAAACGAAGAATTTTCCCATATGTGATAACTGTGGGAAGAAACACCTTGGAACTTTCCTGAAAGGAATGGGAGTTTGTTATAAGTGTGGAGGAAAAGGGCACAAAGTACATGACTGAAAGTGTAAGAAAATGGTTTCAAATGTACAATGCTTCATTTGAAAGGAGTTTGGACACTACAGGAACCTATATCCCAATCATCAGACAATGCCACAAATGATGCTATTGGATAATAATCAAGTTATGATACTACCACAGATAAAGAGGAATGATTAGAGTTCTTATGTTGATTATTTCCTTTGAGTTTTGTATCAACAATGTACTTGTTATAATAATTATGGATTATATAAGGATTGTACTATAGTACTATTTCATTAAGGACTTGAGATTGTGTGGAACAAAGAAAAGTGACTCAATAATAGGTTAAATTTTTGTAAAATATATGGTTGAGAGAATGATAAACCATAATATGGTTCTGATACTGAGGTAGTGATTTTAGAATAATACATGATTGATTTGGATAAATTATATTGGAAATTATTGACTACCTTGAAACTGATTAATGATTTGTATATTCTATCACTGTTTGGGTTTACAAAATTTTTGGATTGAAGGAGTATATCTATTATTATTTAAGGAATAAGGGATCATGAATGTAATCAATAAGGTTTTATGGTAATTCATGATGTTTCAGTGTTTTAAAAGAATAATGATGAGGGTTTTTACATGTTATTACGTGGAAAAAAGGATCTTCATTGTGTTTACCTTCATTATAAATTTCAGACTGAAGTATTTTGGATAGTTCTAGTTTGGATTTTTTTGAATTTCCATAAAAGGACAACCCGGAGGTCGGCCGAAAACCCGTCGCGTCTGGAAAGGCCACAAGACTTGAACCCACAACCGAAGGGAGACAAGGGTGTATCACCTACCACTAACCCACGTGGTGTCCTGGATTGAATAATGTCATTTTTTTTAATTGTTCTTCTAGATGAACTATAAATTCATTTTTTTAACCCTATACGAATAGGATAAATAGAATATTATTTTTAAGTTCTATTATTATTTAAAGTGAAAGATGAGTTTGTGGTAGAACTTAGTTAAAGGATGAGACTCTACTTGTCAAGTATATATTTTTCTTCTTCACATATTCAATGAAGAAATTAATTCTTATACTGTAGTGAAGGGATCTTAAAAAAATGTGCTATCCTCATACCATATGTTTTGCTGAACCGATGATATTTTAAATCATCATATATTGATGAATTTAAGGCTCTCAATTTTACAATAGTTTGTGATTGATGACCTCAATCACTACCTATAAATATTTATGTTTTTCCTCCAATTATATGTCTCTAATTGCCACCAATGTTCTCCGAATAGAGATCGAAATTTTGTGGTGACCCTTTCATTTCTCTTATCCTCTTATTAAGACTAAATTTTATTAACCCAATCTCTGATGTGGGTTTTCTCACAAAGATATTTTCTATATTCAACCTTTAATTTTCAGAGAACAATTTCAAATTGCGAGGATGCAATTTATTGAAGGAGGGGAGAATGGAACACCCCAAGATTTCATAGTGTGTTATTTCTTTAAAATAATTCAATAACTTTCACTAAACGAAACACCGACTTCAAGTGGACCATGACTTACTAAAGAATCCATTAAAAAGAGTTTATGAATAGTATTAACTAAATTTTAAACTTTATATAATCCTTATAATTTTAGAATCCATATTATGAGTTTCTTAGACATAATGTAAGAACAAATTCATTTTCAGTATTGCACTTTTACATTATTTTAATAGTGAACCCTTTTTAAATCCAATATTTTAAACTTTTGTATATTCAATTTGGCTAAATAAATTTACTTTTCAGAATTGGGACATAAAAAATTTACAATGAAACATCACAAGCTTCCACGGTACGTTTCCCTTTGAATAATGCAATAGTGTGTGTTGTACGCAACATCGAGTTGTAACACACCACAACAAATCAAACTAGCCGTTATGAATAGTAACACCTACTTTTTTCAAATTATATATATTTTATATTTCAAAATAAACTTCGTTTTTGGATTCGTAATATTGAAATTAACCTAATTTGAATTTTTGGTATTTTTATGAGAACTTCCAATTTTTATAAATAGTGAAAAGTAATTTAATTTTTTTTAATAAAAATAATTTATAGTTATAAATAAAAATATTGAGTGGTTTTAAAGTATAATTATAATATATTGTTACCATTTTATCCAATGGTGTTCATTAGAATTAATTTGACATTGATATTGGATATAAACAAATGTCATTCTTTTGATATATATTGTTTCTTAAAAACACGTTATTTGTTTTAACAGCCGGAATTAATTATAAAATTAATTAATGCAACTTATATGTTTAGAATTTTGTAAAATAGACATCATTTTTGAATTCTGAATATAAATTATAGCTTAGGGTGATATTTTGGCATTGTTCTGAAAAGCTTCACTTTTTGATGAATAGTGAAACCACTAAGTGGTAGTTAAAAAAATGAATTTTTCATAAAAATTAATTTTACTACTTATATGAATGGAATTTCGAAAATCCGAGAAATAAGGGCAATATCAAGTAGTAAAATGTTGTTCAATGAGATGAAAATAATTTTTCATGAATTGTAACTTTTTACTTTTATTTACCACGGTTAAAAGTAAATAGGGTAATTAAGGGTAAAAATGATATTAATATAACCCTAACACATATCATAATTCTATTGGACAAGTGTATCTCGACCGAAAACAACCTTAGAAATAAAATATTATCATTTAGGTCCACTTGTATTGGATTACAACATTTATTGTTATTTTATTCAAAGAAGAGTTAAAAGTGTTAAAATCAACGTTTATTTACTAAAACATATTTAAAATAGAGTTATACATAAGATAAATTCGATTTTATATATTAATTAGAAAGAAAAAATAAGTTTCCTAATTAATTATATTTTATTTATAATTTTTAGAAATTAAAAAGTTTAATTTATTTATGACACAATGATGATGAAGTAATTACATAATTAACGAAAAATTAGAATAATTGATATTATAAATACCTAAATAAATGTAATTTCAGACTTTTTATAAATACAAATAATTTTCTAGTACAATATGACATATTAGGATTGATATAATTTCCTTTTTTCGAAGTAATCATTCTGTTATGAGTTTTACAAAAATCAATTATTGAATAGTGTTAAAATTGACAAAAAAGAGTGTTCAAAAAAAATATTATATTATTAATTGATATTAAATTTTTAAAAATATAAGGTTCGTCCAAGAGACATATATCATGATATATGTATCATTATTGGACCACTTTGGGGTCGATTGTATGTATATGGTATGTTTATTAACTATATAATATAAAAATACAAAGAGACATTGTAAATGTGAAACTAATTAACTAAGAGTTAATACTTAATGATAAGGATAATATAGTAAACCAAACCAGTCTAAATTCTATTGGTTGAGTGTTTTTAGACCCATACCCACCTTAACATTTAAATAATCCTCTTTGGAGCCATTGGAAACCGAATATGAATTTATTATAAAATAATATTTCTAGCTTTTCCAAAGGTGCCCCTCACCCCTCTTATAAAAGGGAACTCTCCCTTCTCATTAACTCACACCTTCAAAGCCTTTGGGTTCAGCCAACCTCTTCCCAAATACTCTCTAAAAATCCCTCACTTCATCCTAGAGGCCTTAATTTATACAGAAATCTAACTTAAGGAGCCGTTTTGTTCAAATCAAAATGATGAACCCGAAGAAGAGGTAATGATTCACCACCCTTTTTCAAGTTCCTTTCTTCTTCCACTTCTTCTTTATTTGTTATTAACACTCTAAAATAATAACTACTGTATATTATATATAATTTTATGTTATTATAAACATTTTAAAACCATATTTCAGTATTCTATCCATCCTTTGAATAACATGTCACCATACGGGTGTACGTACGACTTACTGTCTCCACGTCGTGGTGTAATTGTTATTCAATAAATTATTATTTGGATGGGTTTAATAATGATGTTTAATTCATGTAAATAATAAATATAAAATGATAATTATTCTTCATATATGATATACCATCCAATTAAATATTATTTTAACAGCAAAAGATTGATATTGTCACTCGTGCGTACGTACGGACTACCGTCTCCACGAACGTGATGAGATTCATTCCCCATCATATCCATTCAAGTATTATTATCATTTTATGATTTAAAAATAATTTTTAAGGACTTCATATCATCCTGGATATGAATAAGATACAACCAATCGATGACAAACATGGATTACATAACAAAACATATAAAAGAAAACAAGTAAGTTAACACCCGAAACAACAATAATTCTAAGATATTATTAACAAAGAAAAGTTAAAATATCATATATGATATCATATGAATGTATATGATTCCTGTATAATTTAATAAAAATTATTTCAAAATTATACATGAGGTTAACCTACCCCCAACCATGGAAAATTACATGGTAAGGGTTTATTTCGCAATCTCTTCATTATTCGAGGTTGTTTATATGTAATAATCTATTGGGATTTATTTATCATCCACATCCATGTTTCTTAAAAATGTATTTCAAAACATTCATACTATTATACAGAATCTGGGTTAAAGTAATTTATACCCTTGTTTGAATTTTTATAAGACATTTATAAAGGAATCTTTCTGTCGTTTTCCAAACAATGTGCTTTTTAACAGTTTCGACAAAATTAAGGTAAGAATGTTTTTTTAACTTATACAGAGATTGCAGCTATTTTCCGCAGTTATAAAATCTTCAAAGCATCCCTTAAAATCTTATAAGGATATTTTAAAAGTAAATGTTTTATTTTATAATTATGTGACTTTTAAATGACTTCAAAATGTATATTTTAATAATTTATGAAAGGTATTCTTTATCAAAATCAGAATTTTAAATGTTTTAAATATTTATCTTTCTAAATCACTTTAATTAATGTCCATGTTTTCAAAATGATTTTAAGGATATAATTATATAGACATGAATGTTTTGAAATGATATTTCATTATAAAAGTTTCGATGTGGTATGGGACACTTTGATCCAAAAATCTCTTTTAAATTACTTCATTAATAACTGTGTGACTTTTAAATGATTTAAAAAAAAGAGATATTTCTCTCAAATAGTTTTGATTTAATCTATTTAAACCTCCTTTGATGGATTTTAAGTTTATTTTATGTTGATTTATTATGATAAAAAACCTCCATATTGTTTTAAAATATTTTTGATGTGTTTTACTGTGGATGTGTTATTCTTATACCATTCGTGGTTTGTGGATGAAGTATTTACATTTCATATGATAGTTTTAATACGAATGTTTATGTTATGTTTGAACCTTTTCATATAGTAATGCATTGGACTTAATATGTGACGGGTGGATCCCGCTACAGCTCCTCGATGCATTGGTAGGTCTCATGAGACAAACTATTGTCTTGGCATAAGGTCTTGACAAAATTTTATTTATAGTCTTGGAACGAGGCCTTGGCTATTTGGTTATGATAGTCTAGCATTATGAATTTTATCATTATGAAAGTGGTTATTGATATTGCATGTGATTATTCAATTAGTAGAATATCCATGTGAATAAGTAAATGGCATTATTTCATTTTATTTCTTCCATACTATGTTGATGTTCAAGTTTAAATGGATTTTGTTTTAGTTATACATTGCCTTAAATGTATATTCTTATTTATGAAAGTTTCCACTATATTGTTATCCTTACTGGGCATTTGAGCTCACCCATTTTCTATGTTTTATTTTTCCCAGGATGTGAAAAGTAAATTATAAATGACCTGCAGGGATAGTATGAGGGGATAAGAGTGTAGACTATGGAGACTTTGTTGTTGTAGTTTTTATTTTTATGATGTAATGTAAAACTTTATGAATATATGTAGTGTTTCCAAGGCTACTAAACTAATCGGTCTTTCGATATTTGATCATTCCTGTGATCATGCCAATGTTATGTAATAATGCACCGACTCTGGGTAACTGGGGTCGGGGCATTACACATCACATAATTAAAGTTCTTCATAAATGTAATTAAATATCATAAAACATTCATCGTATCTTTACCCATAAAAATAAATGGGATTTATAAACATTTTATCACATCATAACCTATGAAATTGAAACATGTTTCATATTAATTTCATTAATCTATCATAGAATATCTTGTGGAAATAGATAATGTTTCAAAAATTTATTTTCATTGGAAACATTAAATATCAAAATAAATAATAATTATTGTATTAATGGATCATATACCATGTAAATAATAAGTAACATAAAAGGATTTCACCTTCTATGGAGATATTCTTTTAATGACCACTTGATATATTTCTTTAGAAAAATAGCATTTTCAATATTAAAACACATATTTTAATTATAAAAAATCCTCCACAAATTTTCAAAAAATTCACTAAAAATATCTTGGTAAACATATAACATAGTATTTAAATCATTGAAAAGTCATTATATTGGAAAATTCTATTCATGGAATATATGTTAAAATGAACATTCTATCTACATTTTTTCTAAAAAGTAAATATATATTTATTTACAAAATTACAATAATATTCATTCTAATGTGTATTAAAATATTCTAAAAGGTAATTAATTTATTTATATAATAATATTTTTGTTTTAAAAAGTAATTTTAATAATTTTTAGAAAACATGGATATAGAATAAAAAATAATTTTGACTAAAGAGAGAAATGATATCTGTTTTCTATAAAAAAATTATTTTGGAAACATGATTGTAAACATTCTGGAAAATGAATTGAAATACTTTATTTCAATTGAAGTAAATATAATGGAATAAAATAAATGTTTTTATTTATAGATAGATCATAATATTACATAATGAGAAGCACAATCATAGTCGAGTTGGTTAACAATTAGATTACAAAATAAAAAGTTTTCCACTATAGAATTATTAGAATCATAAGACCCATGAAGTAATAACATTAATAGATACATACATTCCTACAATTTTATTATGAAACACCAGAATACAAATTTTGGGTAAAAATATATCTCTAAAAAGGAAACAATTGGTTATGTTTCAATATGACCCACATAAATTAAGGTGAAACAAGAATCACCTTACCATTTTGTAAATTTTTTTAATAATTAGATAAATTAAATAATACCATCAAAGGAAACATTAAATGTATTTATAAGAGGTATATTAATGATATAATGTTTCATAGTGTCAACATATATACGTCACCAATGAAATGTGTGGTGAATATGGCATATGTCATCTTGAAATAAGAAGAGATTGGAAATCCAAAATTCAAGTCTCAAATTTTTTCAAACACATTCAAAAATATTGTGTAATGAATATAGGTTGATTATAAAACAATAAATGAAAAATAATCATATTTATCATACCATATATGATTTATATATGACATTTTATTACACCTTTATGGAAAATTTATTTTAAAAATCACGTTTTTGCTACAAACAACTTCTTCATTTATATATGTTCTACTTTAGTATATTTGGTAGTTTTAGTTTTATCGTGGTTACATAAAATAAATAATTTTTAATATGATTAAAATATTAAATATATTAAATATAAATGTTTTATATTATTCTATTGAATTTAGCTTATTAAAATTAATTACACCGTTCATAGAGACATTAGACTTTACATATAGAAGAACACTATTTACATTTTCTCAAGGGGTGAATTAGAGTAAATTTAAATATTAAATAAATTTTCAAGAATTATTATTTTTTAATATGTTTTCATTTAACATATCCTTATTACAATCAATTTCAGAATAAAATAAATAACATCTCACATCGCTTCGTGGAGGAAAAAGTCCACACGTATACACAAGTGATGACATTGTTCTCTAAAAAATTGAATTCAAAAAATGTAGATGTGAAATTAATATTTATTAAGTATAATTATGGAAAAAATATCATATAAATATTTAAAATAAATAATAATATTTAAATTTAAGTGGTGGTGATGGAAAATGAATTAAATCTGTTCATGAGATGATAGTCCACCATACATGTGATCAGTGGTGTTGTTTCCCATTTGAGGGAGGAGGATATGGGAATAGGTGAAAAAGATAACATATTAAAATATAAATATTTTATTTATAAATATTTTATTATATCGTTGTAGTTTGAGAAAATATTAATGAGGTGAAAGAAAAAATAAAATAAAAATTCTTTCATAAGAACCTAACCACTTTTTTAGACGACCTCTATATGTTAGAACTAGAATCCTTATTAATAATGTTATAAAAAAATAGGTCACCTATGATGTGGTTTTATAATAAATGATGGTTTTTGGGTAGGAATTTTCAGTAAAAATGTATTTATAACTGTGAATAGAAGATGAGATGTTGCGTTATTTTATATTTAGTGGAGAGTATAAACTAAAATGTTTTCAAAATATGATGGTATACCCACATTTTAAACATAAAATGTCTCTAAAATGGTTCATTATTCAACTAATGACGATATATGTTCTGAATTCTCCCATAAATTAAGATTTGGAAATGTATTTAGTTTATTTTAACCCTTATCTTTTTATTTCAACCCCCTGGGTAGACCCTTTATAACTTTAAATGCAATAATTATATTTTACTATTTTTATTATTCATTATTAAAAATTTATATTTAAATTATCATATAATATTAATTATGATGATTTAAAACATTTAACACATTTTTCTAAAATCGATTCATACATTTGGTAGAATTACATATAAAATTATACCAACAAATGTGGTGAAAAATTTGTTTTCCACGTCTATTGTTTTTATAAATATAATATGAAATAATAATTCAATTCTATATCAAATTTATTCTATGGAATTAAAGTGAAATAATTATGATATTATTGAACTAATTTTACTTTTAGTCCCATATTAAAAAAGGTAACCAGTTAATGCATAAAATAAAAATGTTGTTTAAAAAAATCATCATTTCTTACTACTCATTAATAAATTAATATTTAAAAAATATAATAAATTCTAGGTAAAATAAATTTATAAATTTTATTCCTAAAGATAAAATATTTTTTACAAGAATATTTACTAATATGAAAAAAAATTATTATTCACAAAAACCTATAATAAACTATTTAAAAGTATTTTTTAACTATATTAAGAATTTACTAAAACTTATCCTCTTCAATATGAATATATTTTCTTTATATAAATGTTTATTTGTTATTTTAAAAATATAGAGATTCAGAATAACACCTACAGGTTTAAAGGATAAGTTGTAATGGTCCAAATTATATAACAATATTAATAGTATATTGTCTTTTGTTAAAAAGAAGTGTTGTTTGTAGCACATGCTATTAGATTAAATAAAATTATATGAAAAAATATATTTCCAAAAATATCTGGGTGTTAGTTAAGTAATTATTACATAATAATGGTGTTTTATTTATATTTTATTTTAGACAATTCTTGAATTAACAAAATAGGGTCTTAATTAATATTTTATATTTCCCAAAAATAGAAATAATTTTTGTTTCTTACTTTCAATATATAAATTTTTTCAAAATCCTTATACGTTCTATGATAATTTAATAAAAAATAAAAAAATATAATCGATATTTTATATAATAGATAATTGAAAATTTCATAATTTTATGGTCTGGATACATAATCTTTCATTACACTAGTATAGACCCTGTTAGTAAGGTGTGAAATATTGGGGCATTCTTGGAGTGGTTTGGTTAACATAGTTGGGGACTCAATCTCAATAGAAATTAATAAATACTATAAAAAAGTTATTTATTATTTCATTTGTTGAATTTCATCTTGGGATAAGTCATGGTAAAAACCTAGTGGCACTATCTCCATCACAAGATCCAATAAATTGGATTCATATGTTACAATCCTATAGGCCGAAGAAATCGTTTCATATAAAAAATTTATTTACAGTTGTTCGTAACCCCTAATATATACTACTAATAAAGGTAACTATAAAAAATTACATTAAGAACAATTAATATTCATAATGTTATATTAAATTTGGAAATCAATATTTCATAATGATCAATAATAACTAAATTAGAATATGCGTTTTCTATAACTTTATTACATAAAAATGAATTTATTCATTCAAATAGGTGATTTCATTTAAAAAATATTTCTTCATTTTTTGAAAGAAATAATTTTCATACCATTTATAAAAAATTATATATTGTTAAAAATTTACTAGTATAACATGATCATAAGCCATCAAGAAAAATAAAGTAGATTATTTCAAAAGAATATATCATTTGAAGTGTGAAAATTTTATCAAGGGGTTTATGTGGAAGGAATTTTTATCCCTACAAGATAATATTATAATATAATGAAATGGTATAATGTATGAAATTTATATAAAATATGGTCATATAATGATCACATCCTTACAAACAATATTTTTTTAAACAAAAATCATCACTAATAAGGAAGATACTAAATCACTAGTAATTAAAATTATTGAATATTTTTTGGATATTAAATACCATTAAATAAAATAAAATAACATTCCGTGGATAATAAATTTACAGAATAACATAAAATAGAGCATGGTGCCCAAAATATATTTTGTCTTAGTGAATGATAATGGATACCAAGATAATCTCTAGAACATAAAAACATTAAAATTACAACTAATGAAATATATGGATTTAAATTGAACATAAAATACATTTATTAAAATATAATTAATGATATTGTATCTATATGAATCAATATATACAACATATTTATGATATTATGTTTAGAAAGACAATACCTATATCAATGAAGTGAAATTGAGGCAAAAACCCCACCACTTTTTCCTAAATTACAAGAATGTGCTTTGAAATCATGTATCAAAAAAATAATAATCTTAATAACATAATTGAGAACCTTACTCTTATTTATTTTTATTCATACTCATTATAATTAGTAATTTTCTACCTAAATTTGGTTGACATTCCTAATCTATTGTATAATGTATTGATCATTTTAAAGTCTTTTACAATATCAATGTGAATGTTTATTATTCAGCAATAGTTAATTATTAATAGGAATTATAAACTAATTTAATATATGTTCTATGATTTTTTTTATGTTTATAAAATCATTTCATATTATATTTAGTTATGAACCCTGATAGTGAAATTAATGAGGTGTATGTTTTACTAATACTTATTGAAGTACTGATTCTATTTTATTAAATAGTTAAAAATTGATAAAAATTGTGTATAACCAGCAAATTTTTTAACATATTTATATAATTTTACACAATTAAATATGTTATCATTGTTTTCCAAGGGAGAAATTCATAGTATTGTTTGAATGAGTTGTTAAAACGAACTTAACATGACCATAACCTAATTTAATTAATGGTTATGAGGTGGTTTGGTTGCAATAATATTATAATATAAGAATAATGATCTAATTAGGTTATTATTAGAGTTATATTTTAGAATTATTTTATTTATAAGAATTAATTCCGGATTTTAAAATATTACACTATTTGGACAAAAGAATATCCTTTTGTGACGTTTATTTAAAATGGTTGAAGAAATGGTGATCATTTTTTGATCATATCATTAATTGGTTCAATAATATGACATTCTATAATTATTATGATATCAAAAAAATCATATTTATCCTGTTTAACTAGAATTATGTAAATAATTATAAGGTTGTGAAGGAAAATGAAAATCATTTTTTCATGGAGGGGGTAGTCCACACATTTCATGAATAAAATTGTTAATCTTAATGGATGTTGTATATGAATATAAAATGAAAATAAACTTAATAAAATAAAATTATTGTTTATAAATGATACCGATTTCATTATTTTGGTTTTGGTATAATAAATTTTAAACAATAATATTATGAATAAAACCTATGTTTCTAATAATACTCACATCGAGGGCATGAATTTTCTTTGGATTTCTCCTTGAATTTTATGGGAATATGCTAACTATGAGTGACCATTGGATTTTGGCCATGTGACATGGTTTTGGGGAGTGTGAAATATTTAATTTTAATAGACTAATTATAATAAAATGTGTTTCATGAAGTGGTGAAAATTTTATCATTATATTATTAAATGAAACAACAGTATTGGGAACAACATTACATTTTCCAATAATTCCATGACACTATTCAGGGTTCAACATTTCAATAGAGGATAACCTTAAAGGTAATGATAATTTTCATCCAAATATGGATTGTTTATTTTAGGGCACTTTTTTGGAAAAAAAATATGTCTCTTACACCAGGTTAAAATTATTTACCCAGTTAACGTTTAACATGGTAATTAATTTCAAACATTTGTAATTAATTTTAATGAAAGCGACTGGGATTGAATATTTAATCTAATTTAATAATTTTCAATTAAAATTTGAAAATTATTTTAAAAATTATAATTTTGTTATGTAGTGAAAATAAATTTTAATATAAATATTCTTAGTCACATAAAAATAGTTTTTATTGAAATAACCTTTTAATCATTAAATTCATATATAAGATACAATTTTCATGAATTGAAATTTTAATTAAATAGATATTTTAGTATAGGAAAATATAATATATGGGGACTAAAAATATGTACGAATCTGAATATCTATTGAAAAATTCATGATTCTATGAAAAAGAGGAAAATATTTTCATATTATTGTAAAATTTTAATTAGTTATAATAATGTTTATTATAAGATTTATTTGTTCAAAAAGAAAAATAAAATTATTAAATTTATTACAAAAATTTATATTTTATTACATAAAAGGTGTTTAGAGTGTCATGGTTATCATTAGATAGTGATAATATCATGAACGATATAATTTTCATTAATCTCCATAATTTAACTAAAAAGTATTCTTTTTATAAATTTAATGAAACATTTTGACTAATACAATTTTATGTATGAAGGATTAAAAAATCACATTCATTTAATTGAATTAAAATTATATAATTTATAGGATTACTGAGGGTAGTGTGTACACACATCTATGGAGCTTATTCACAAAATAATATACCCCACCTTCATTAGGCAATGTCTCCCGGTGAGTTTGTGAAACACTACATACAAAATCATAGTAGGTATCATTAAGGCTAGCATCTCTGTCCATCTTCCCTGGTGGATCGCCAAGGAGAAACACGACTTTGTGTGGGGTAGATCAATTCAAGGATCTATAGATCATTCAAAAGAAATTATAGTGACCTCAACCTCAAAACACGTGAAGAAAATGTGGAGATTAAAATGGATATGAATAATGCTTTTGATCGTGTGGAATAGGGCTTCATAAACATTGTGTTTGAAGGTATGAGGTTCTCTCCTTGGAATATTGATATCATTTTAAGATTATTGTCCTCTTCATGGATGGAGGTCATATTTATGGGTAAATATTATGGGTTATTCAAAGAAAAATGTGGCTATAGACAAGGCGATCCCATCTCTCAGAGTCTCTTTATCATCTCCTAGGACAACTTGAGTCGCCTTATTTAGTAGTGTTTTACCAGTGGAGTTATTCGGCCCTATCAATTGTACAGGGGTAACGAGCTATCTCCCACCTCATGTTCAGGGATGACAACCTCACTTTCATGAACCTGTGACGCGGATCGATCAGTGTTCTGAACATGGTGTTGGATGATTATTGCTACTGGAGTGGCCATCTCATTAACAAAGACGAGATCCTTTTCTTCATCTCGAATAAGAGTTATCCCATACAGATGACAGTAGTTCAAAAATGACATTCCAGGAAACAATGAAGATTCCCTATATAAAATATGGGGAACCCATTTCTTTAATAAGATTGTGTATAAGAGACTTCGATATTCTCACTAGCATGATTGCAGACTCGATCCCCAACTGGACACAGAAATTCCTTCTATTTAGGGGACGTATAGCACTGATCAATAGTGTGCTTCTTGCTTCACATGTTCATGTTCTGTCATTTATTAATGTACCGAAGGGTGTAATTGTTGGTCCTCTTGGAATAGACTGGAAAGGAAGTCCATCGAAGGGGGTATCAATGTTCGAGTCATTAAGGCAACCGTGTTGTTCGTGCATGCTAAGTTTGCCTAGGATATCCTAGAACAAAGTACTATATGGGACCAAATGATGAAATCCTACAAAAATGGAAATGTGGAGTCTCTCGAGGGTCACAGATCTCTATTCTGGGACATTATCTTCCCCCTCATTCTTGAAATTCAAGATCATGCACGCTGGATAGTAGTAAGGTGTGACATTTCATTCTAGAATCAAAACTGGAAAGAGAATTTCTCGTCTTCATGATATGTCCTTCTCCCTCACTTTCATTCAGGGAATTCAAAATCTATAGTTCCTTCATCAAACCAGTTCTAGATAAACAGCAACCAAACCATTTCAACCTTATCAAAATGTCCTCTAAAAATGATAAATGTATCTTCACTCCTTCAACATCGGGGGTCTTCACTTCTAGGGACTTCTTCCATTTACCGGGTCTCCATGAGTCTCTACCAAGCTGGAATGATTCATTGTGGTGTAAATAGATTCTTGAAAAGTCCAAATTCTAGATTTTGAGGACCAGGAACATATCCCTCCCTACAAAGGGGAACATCAAACATTGTGGGAACATGCTAGAGTTACACTGCTCATATTGTAAATGCTACAAGAAATAGAGTGTAGACCATATGTTATTCATTGGTGAATAGATGTGTTCTATTTGATAGGTTTCGGAGGAGTTCACAAGCCTCCACATCCCCAACATAGTCAACATATAATTCGTGGAAAGGTGGTTTATTGGTTTGGGTGATAGTGGTCCAGAGAAGATTACATGTATCATGATTTGCAGGCTAGATGCAGGAGTATATGGAAAACATGTAAAAAAGGAATGGCATGAAGGGGTGATGACCAAGCCCTACTCTATCATTATTAAGACAAAAAAGTTCCTGCTGTATTTCAATAATCTTTTCAAAAACAGGACAGATGTGCCCTTGCTCTATATCTTGCTGGTTAGATCTCATACCCATATGCATGTTAATAACAACTCTAGGGGGAATGGGTGCAATTGACCCCAATATCTAGAGGTCTCTAACATTATACAGATGTTTCATGCAACATGGGGATCCATCATGGAATAGGGGTGGTGTGGGATGCCCATGTCTCAGTGGTGATGGATTTATCTTCTATGTTAGGCCAAGGATCTTCATTTCCGGCTGAGACCAATGCTTTTCTTACGGGTCTTTTAATATTCCACCTCACAAATTTCTAGGATGAAGAGGCTGAAACTGACTCCAAGATTCTTCATGACATCCTACATGGCTATTTCCAACCTCAATGGTCCATTGATTACTTCTTTATAATATATTAGGGATGAGATAAGTAAAAACCTCACGGTTAAGCACACCTGGAGAAAGGGGATCCATGTCGCGAACTATCTTTCATCTTTAGAGGTGTTGTTCCTTAACCCAATTTTTCATCACTCGGAGATCTCCATGAATCTTGAGGGTGTCAACTTTATTAAAGGGGACTCACTTGGACATCACTATTTTAGACCTTCCTAGGGACAGTTCTGACGCATAATTTTTTTGTGGGTTACGGTTCTACCCCTTATTTTCCTAAAAAAAATCAAAATGATGGATGATGGAGGGACCCTATAATCAAATTACAACCAAATCTTCATTAAAATTCCAACTACCATAAAATATTCTATCAAAACATTATAACTATGAATTCAAAAACACATTTATTATAATTAATTATAAAAAAATAGTTTTTTTATATTTCGGATTGATAAATAAAATGAGATATAAAAAAATGTGGTTGTATAATCACATACTCACTAGGTTCATTCTTGAATGAAAATAATTTCATCGATATTTATAGACCACATTAATTCATTTGTGCCTAATAGATAAAATAAGAAATTCTTTCTAAATCGCATAAATTCTAATAGAATAGATTTTATAGGTATAATACATTACATGAAACATAGAACTCAAAAAACACATGAATTATATTTCATCAAATTTAATATCTTCGATAGCTTACAGAACACATGACCCCGAGTCTGAATGAACCATAATATAGTATAAGGTAATAACTTAATTATCAAATTATAAGGTTTGAATACTACTCAAAAAATTATTAAAATTATATGGTTTAGACATGTAAATAAATTTATAGGTTATCTATTGACTATAAAAAAGAAGAACAACTTATATGAAAAAGAAATGTTTTTTAGTAAAAATGGATTTTGTTTAACGAGAGGTTATTCATGATTTGTGAAAATAATATTAATATAATTTTTCAAAAAATAGAAAAAATTTAATTTATAAAATGAATTTATTTTAAAATTTTAAAATAAATGTTATCTTATGGTTAATTTTTGGAATTAAAATTAATTTTTTTTTTTAATGAATACTAAAAAAAATATTTTAATTGAAAAATAAATTTCAATTAATTTTTTTGTAAAGTTAAATTATATTTTAAATTTTATTGAATTTAAAATTTATTTAATAACAATTATATTAATGATATTTATTTTATTTGATTTATTTTATTTTTTTATTTGGATATAAAAACATAGTAAACCTTTAATCATTTTTTCATCAAAAACCTACTTGATCACAATGTCTATGAGATTAATATTAAATTGAAATTTTTCACTTATGTTAAAGGTATTTATTAAAATGGATTTCATATTTGGAATCATAATAATTTATATTATCTTATTCATCCAACATAATTTTATACCGTAATGAATAGTAAAAATAGTAAAAATTATTTATCACATTTAAAGTAAAAAATGGGACATATAGGGGTTAAAAAAAACATAATGGTAAAAATAGACAAGTATCATGTAAAAACTCTTTTTTTTCATGTATATATTTCGGAATTACCATATATAGGTCTTGATAATTCCTTATTTTGGACCCTTATCTCAAATAGAAATTGTGGGTACCCCTTTCTGTTTTCAAATTCTATAAGTGTGACACTCTTCTTACTTATAAAAGTACACCCCCTTTCCTCACATATTCACACAATATAACTAATTTTTTAGGAAAATAAATAACAAAATAACATAAAATATTCTTTAACCACAAACACTGTGCCTTATTTTTGTCAAAAATATATTCTATGAATACTATTTGTATAATTTTAAAGAGGTGGTATGCTATGCAGTAAAATTCCTAAAAATGTGTTTTTATATTTATTCCTCCACCTACTTAAATACTTATTAAAAAATTATTGAATAATTACCTTTGTATATCACATTTTATGGGATTTTGTAATGTTATATTCATGACCTTTAAAATACCCATTTCCCTCAATAATGTCATGAAATCAATATTTTTCTGTTTGGCAGACTACCATCTCACAAACAAATATGATTTACTTTTCCATTACCACAAATCAAGGCTGTGTTTGATGGTGGTTATAAATTAAATATATTTTATTTGTAATATATATATATATATATATTCATTATAACATATATTATACTTTTTAGATTAAATTTTCTAGGGTATATGATATTTTCGGTCATGTGTATGTTAGCCAACCACATTAAAGAGCCATGTGATTCATTTTTCTTTAACACTTTAATGGAAGGTCATAAAAAAAATTATTAATTATATGTGATATAAAGGAAAGTATTTTTATATTAATTACATATTTATGATTCTAAAAATGTAATATATAATTTTATTTATTACATTTTCACTCACTTAATGATGATAACATCCTTCATATATGTGTGGAATACCGCCTCTATGATCCCATGTAACACTCTATTCACCACCAAAAATCATGGATGATTTATATAATTAAATTTAAATAAATAATATATTATTTATAATATGAATATTATTATTTAATGATAAAATTTTTCTTAACTCTTTTTTATTATAATTTTTGAGAAATGGAAAAGTTACCCATTTTTATGTATGAAATACCATCTCTATTATTGTAACATACATCATTTTTTAAAACCATATTTCATGGGGAGTATTAAAATTATAATTAATATTTTAATATGATAATTATTAAATTTTTATTATTATTGATATGGTGAATCCACATAATATGAAAAAGAACTAGAATAATCAAGAGAAAACAGAAATTAAGAAAATGAAAAAATTTACACATGAAATAATAAAAAATTATTATTGTTCATTAATATAAAGGAGATAAGACGGTACAAAAGGATCATATATGATATTATAAAAATTAATATGGTTCTTTGATAAGTTATTAACGAGTTTTAGACAATTATATAGAAGCTTAACATAATTTTAATGAAAAGGATGTGTGACGTAACTGATTTGATAGAAATTTCCTTTCATTGATGCATATTATAATTTTATACATATAATATATTTTCTATTCTGTATATAATTCCCATTTTTCATGTAATATCACGATTCATTAATATTTTATTTTATTTTATTTTTCCATTTTAAAAATTTCATTGAAGGGAATTTTACATAGTTGTTACATAGTTGTAAATTATATCAAACTCAATTTATTTTCAATTGTTTATGTTACTCTTTCATTAAAATTAAAATAATACTACTATAAATTTAATTAAAAATTATTATATTTTTTTATTTATATATTATATGTGCATATAAATTTGATAAATATAATATATTCATTGACTAACTCTCACATGGATAAAATGATTCGTTTAAGGGTTAATTTGAAAATATCATTTTATCTGGTTGGGGTACACATGAATTTCTATCACTGAAAATAAATTATTCATAGATTAAAAAATCATTTTATTTTATTATAATATATTTATTAATTAACCATTAAAAATAATAGTACCATTTTTCAATGTTTTTGTTACTAAAAATTATTGAGAAAATATTTTAATAATAGAAAACTGAATTTCTCACTTCATTCAAAAATATGTTTTCTTCTAAAATCATGTTTTTTAAAATTTTATTAAAAAATATGGTACATCCTTTAACAAAATAATAATTAAATATATTTTACACATTTTTACATTCAATTTTTTTAATGTAATATTATTGTTGTTTTTTTAAACAAAGCCCATTGTCATTTTACAAAAATGTGAAAGGATTCACCATTTTACCATAATTGACATATATAGATTTTTATAACTCCATGTTTAAAACGTGACTTATTTGTTTCAATTGTAATTATTAATGAAATATATATTAATTTTTTCAAACATTTACTTTGTAAATGTGATTTTTAAAATGATAAATATATTTTCAGAAATAATAATTTTAAATATAACATTGTGGAATAACTATTTTTGAATGAAAACACGGTTTTACTTATATTCCAATAGGGATATGTTGCATTGATACTAGTAACCTTACTCTAGAAAATTTATCTTTATGGTTAATTAATGGGGATATTATTTACATTTAAATATTATTTATTAAATTTTAATTTTTTTTTGAATTATGTTTAACCACTTTCATATAAGGAATACATTCTACTTTAATATGCGAAGGGAGGGGCCTAATATAACACCATGATACATAAGTTACTCTAGTGAGAAATACTAGGGAGTGTTTGGGACAAGCCTATAGACATTTATATAGATTTTATGGGATAAAAGCTCAATGGTATTATATGTCTCGGAATACAAACTTGTTTGTATGTTTTGGATTTTTTTCATTATGATTTCAAAAATTGTGAATTGATTTATTGATATTTCATGTGATTATTATATTAGTTATAATATCCATGGTTATATTTCCTGATCATGGGATTATTTATATTTAATTATTTTATTATCTTTTATTCCATCGATATTATGTTTCTGTTATTAAATTGATGTAATGTGGTTTAGTTATTTACCTATTCATATTGTTATACATTATTTATTCTTGGTTTGAGCAGCAATCTTACGTTTGTGGAGATTTTGTGCTTACAAAATTCTTATTTTATTACATAGTATACAAAGAAGTGTTTTCTGATTGATATGATGAAATATATTATAGGTAATATTGTATATATCGATAAAAATACATTGTGTATTTTAAATTTTCAATTGTAATAATAGTTTCAATTTCATATCTAGATTACCAATGATAATAAAGGGATAAAATTCTATGTTTCATATAAAAATTTAATGAAGTATAAATAGTATATATTATAATGGGGTCTGGGTTTCTCTGGTTGGTATCATAGATAGTTTAGTTGAAACCTTGGGAACTTGAGGCCTGAAAACGTAAATTAGAAAATATAACCATATGATAGAATTTGTGTATAAGCATATAATAACATCCTAATGTTTGTGTGAGGAAGATATTATTTGGGTTTCCAATTAAAATAAATTCATGTATTGATACTACAATTGCATGTTGTTTTGGAATGATGGAACCAACGTTAATATATCTGAGAAGGGCAAATTGGGCTTAACTCAAATGTCACCAAGTGGCTAAAAATGGGCCTTATTGTGCACCTAGTTTAACACTGCAATGGTATGTTTTTAGGTTAATTTAAATAATATTTTCAATATATTTTGAAGGATTTGAAGATAGTTTTTATTTTAAAACATTCTAAATAAAACCATTTATTTTATTTTTATATTAGATATGTAACAATATTTTAATTCAGGTAAAATATTGATGTAGTTTTTCAATTATATATTATATTTCATAATGATATGATCTAATATAGTATATTATATCATTTATAAATGGTGCCATGAAGATTTAATGAGAACTATATCAACTGATATATCATGTGTAGGGATTTCCCCTATAAAAATGACAATAAATATTGACTGGGGAGAGAGTTAGAACTAATCAAATTATAACCATATATGGTAAATTTACTCAGTTTATGAGTATTAACATTTCTTATATAGAGAATCCAGTAGATCTAATATGTGGTTTAATGATGTTATACTGCTTCTGGAATCATCAAACATCATCATTAAATAGGAAAAAAACCATTTTATTAGAGAAATTGATACCTTTCATTGAAAAGGTAATTCAATCTCACGGAATTTGTGAACGGGTGGACATTTTCAGGTTTTTAATCACTTCACAAGTGATGAAAATAAATTTTTATCATTGATAAAAACACTACATCTATAGAATAAAATAAAAAATTGTCCTATAAGGATTTTATGTTACTCTTCCCAGAAAAATATTTTCCTCTTGGAAAATGAGAAGATATGGAATGTGAATTCTTGTGCCTATGATTGGTTGAAATCATAATGTTAAAGAAAAAAAAATTCTACATACTACTTTTGTAATAAAAATAGAAATATCGACTATTTATTCGATATTCATTAGCGAATCATTTAAAGGGGATTAGTCTCAAGAGAATTTAAATCATTAAAGTACAATGAATAATGTGCTATCACGAGAAATAAATATTTCAACATGTTATATGGATTCAAAGGTAATAAAGATATGTATAGGATGACGGAGATATAAATGGATAATGAAATGAAGTTAAAGATATACTTTAATACATGTTAGAATTGTAGATGGAAACACCACAGATGAAGTTTAAACATACATGGATTTTAGTTGATGTTTAGAGATAAAGGCTACTATGATCATGATTTAATGGGAATGAAAGAATCTTATATTGTGAAAATTTTCAACTATAACGTGATAAGGCACTATGAAAAATAGTTCACCAAGCATCGAAGGAATATATTTCAAAATAAGGTAAGGGATCAAGGTTAATATTATTCTGTTACTCTTTAAGAGTATAAAAAATGAACATGATTATGTTCTGATTCAATAATTATGTAATTATATTTTTTTATCTCTAATATTATAGTTCAATAAATTATGAAATTATTATTGATTGTACTATAGAAATATTTTCTTTAGAATTTGAAAAAATATGTCGTATAATACTAATGAACATGAAAAATGATTCTGTGAAATGTTGAACACATTATAAAACATGTGATTAAGGGAAAGATAACCCTAAATATTTTTTTGATTTTGATGAAATGATGTTTGAATAAATCATTATTGTTATATTCAATGTAAATTGGATAATACATACAACCTTGAAACTGATTTCTTTTTTTGATAAAGTGGTTTATACTATCATAGATGTAGTTAATAGAATTTTTAATTTAAGTAATATATTTAATAATATTTTTTCTATTTAAGAAATAAGGATTAATACATATATTTAATAATGATTTATGGTAATTTATGTTATTAACATTATTAAAATTGATACTTGACGAATGTATTCACATTTTCTTTATGTTTAATGTATGTGATACTTAATATTTCATGGGGATTTAGGATTAGTTCTTTTGGGAAATTTAGTTAACTTTTTTCTAAAGTATTGGATATTAATATTTTGTAAGGGTAAAAATGGTAACCATTTATAAAATGGTTTAGGTTTAACATTATATGAATTATTAGATATTAATGTAATACTTCCCCATATAATGATTTATACATATTTGGTAACCAGTACTAACCGTTTTTTTTTATAATATCTAGAGATCTATAAAATTAATTATAATTTTTTTATTGATCTTAGGAACTATTAAAAATTAATGTTAGTGATGCAGTAATAGAAAAAAAGACTATCATTTTATGGAGTAAGAGTTGAATTCGATATTGATCGAAGAATAACCAATGTATGTAATTGGGATTATGAAATACAATGGTATCAACTACAAATAATTCCTTATATTCTTAAATAGTAAAATAATTCCTCATCTTTACTAAAAGGATTTCAAATAATTTTTTTCCCATTACCTTCAAATCATATGAATCTGATTGTCTTTTAAATCGTCACTTATTTATGGTTTTGAGATCCACAATTTTTTATTGATAATTTTTATTCTTCTAATCTATGAACTATATAATTAACTATAATTATTTATGGTTTTCATCTAAGTTGACATATTCAGTTCCTTTAAATGTTATCCAAAAAAGGAATATAGTTAAATTTCATTCCATATAGACTTTCTACATACATTTCCCTCTTATTAATAGGATTTTTTATTTAATATGTATTGTTTTGGGGGTTTTTAACCAAATAATTTTTAAATATCAAACCATTGATTTCTATGTGCAATATCAAATTTCAAAGAAACAATTTATTTATGGTTGATAGAGTCTAACAACTCGAAATTATGGAATTACAAAATTTTATTGGATAAAAAATCTAACATCTATATGAAATCTTAAATAGACATTAAAAATAATTTTTTAATAAATCTCATCGATATGATGAAGAACAAGCAACCTTGTGTATAAATGAAACATAATATAGTATACTGTTAAACCTAAGGAATAAATTAGAGAAAATGAATAGTAATAACTAAATTATGGACATTATATGCTTTAAAAATTTAAAAAATAGTGGAAATCAATAGAATATAAAAATAATAAGACTTAATAAAAATAAAAGGAAATATTCAAAAAAATATTATTATTTCAATAATACAATTTAATCGTGCTTCATGAAAACAAATATATAATTATTTCGTATCAATATAAAAAATTAATTTTAAAAAATTAACATTATTTTGGAATTATAATATCCAAATTATATGAGAGTGGTTTTTTGGATTTTTGTGGAAATTATTAATTTGTTATTTAATAATATATAATAGTGAATTTTATTTGAAATCTGAAATTTCTTCAAAATAATTTTAAATTAAATATTATTTTATATTGGTTTTAATAATTTATTTTTTCAATAATATATCTATTAATCTTATTTCTCTAATGAGATTCATTTTAATATTTAATTTTGAAAATAAAATCAGATCCCTTCTATTTCCAAGTATGTTCCTATTTAATTTTTTTTGTTTGAGAATTGGGGGTCGAGTATTGTTCAGGGGAGGAGATCCTTTTTTTCAAAAATGATTTAATTGCTAAGGAATATATGTTTTTTTTTCTAATATATTCTATGTATAAATGAGATAAATTGGTTAATGAGGGTTTTCCTTGGATTTTATGTATTCAGAGGTGATTTGGGTTATTTTCATAATATACAGGTTGAAGGCTATCTACAGAGAAATTAAATACTATGTATTGAAGTTACAAAATGTAAAATTACATACAAGTAGAATATATGATATTATTTCATCACATGATATGATTAATTTATATTCATGCATTACATATCATTTAATATTCGGGTAGTGTTAAAAGTCTCACGAGGTGACATGTTTTTGGCATAACTCTCCAAAAAGAATAATTATATGCATCAATGAGTTATAAGTTGGGAAATTTACCAAATAATTTTTAATATATCATGTGTGTGAGAATGTTCTCACTCTCTTATGTGTAGCTTCTTTCTGTCAACCATATGGTATCATCCAAGTGAATTTAGAGAGCCTCTATTGATTCTCGACATCCTAGTCACACATCTGATCCCAGATAAGTGGTTTTGGTTAGGGTTTTCACTTATATCCATTTGAACGCTACATATAGTGATTAAATATATTTTAATTGTTCATATTTGGTTTGTGTCTTGATCGGTTATGGTCAATTACCTTTTTCTCAACCTTTTGTGCCATCATTCTTTTTGTTGATTCTTATTAGAATTGTTAGTTGATTTGTTGTTAGGGTAGAGGTATAAGATTTAACCCTATGATATGTTTAATTTAAAGGCATGCGATGTATTTCAATTTACCCAATATAACCTATTATTAAAACAATTAAATGATTAAATATAATATTAAATATAATACATGTATATATAATTGGTTAATTACAAAACATGTGGCTATCGTTTTGGTTAGAAAACCCATTATTATATAAAAATAGATTTAGGGATTAATGTGGGTTTATAAAGATATGAATTTTGTGTGATAACTTGATATAGATTCTACTTAGTTTTTCATTGTTTCAAAAATGAATGGCATGATATAGTTTTATGATGAACTGATTAAAAAATTGTGTAATTAATATATAAATTGAAATTTTCATTATTAATCATTCATCCTAAAAAAGTTATATTGTGATATCCTTATTCCTATGAAATAGTTTTTGTTTTCAATTAAGTAATTATTATATGGGTCATTGTCCATGTTTTGTTTATTATGTTTATATAGGGAGTTGGTCATGTTTAGAGGCATAAATGCTTATATTCTAGGTTATACTCTAAGTCATGATGAAATAATTTCGTAGAGGGCTATGCTCAATGAAATAAGATGAAATGATTATATAAAAGGATTGGACCTTAGAAATTCATAAATTTTTATATTCCATGATTGAACATGATAAATTTTAAAATGATTATAAACCATGATCGACCTGAATTGATTACTAAAAAGCTTATAGAGTAGGTTAGAGCAAAATTTGTCTAATTTATACCATGGTTATAAGGTTTTGGTTATATTGGCATGGATGGGACACATGCTCAAAAACATTTTGGCATGGAATTGAGGATTGTTATAATTTATAATGGATATATGGTTGTTTTGGCTAGGCCATGAGACGTTCTAAGAGATATTCCAACATAGAGACTAAAAATTTGTTGTTCTATAAATTTAATTGATTAATTGATTAATAAAACAATTTTTTAAATTATTGCATACACTTATTATTATAATGGTTATGTTTATATAAGTTAATATTGACCAATAGAATTATACTATCACCCTACATAGGACTTCATTAGGTAGCCAATTAGAATACTTGGATACCAGATTTTACCAGGGAAAATGACCTTAGTTTTGATTATTACTTCTTGGATGGGATGTAATGTGGAGACATGACCGAGATGGGGTTTAAGACTATGACCATTACAATCTACTAGTATTTAATTTTTATCAATTATTTAATGAAATTTAGTTGAATTCCAACATTATTATACAATATTTATGTTATTATTTATTTGATTGTCTGTTGGCATTTAATATTGGTTTTTTGTTATATTTTTTTATTCCATTATTTTTATGCACTTTAATATTTATTTATTAGTGTTATATGACTAGTATGCTTTGTTGTAACTCTATAAAAATGTCATCTAGTCTCACCAATATCCATATCACACCTCTATGCAAGTCTTAAGCCACTAGAATACATGGATGACCTCTTGAGATTTTCCAACCAACCTATTTTGGCTGTGGGAGAGAGTGACTGATTGGGGTATGTGACAAATTTGTATTAAAGGAGGTTTTGTTTTTGTAAACAAAAATTTGGGAATGGTATAAATGAAAAAAGTATGTATTTGTATTTGTACACCAGCTTATGTATGGGAGTAGATAACCCGTGTATGTGGGAAAATATTGTTACGGCCCGCCTTCACTAAGATGAGAGAAGGGGTATCAGATTTCCAGACCCTTCCTTTACCAAGTTGAAGGAGAGATAATTACCCCCTGAGACCCGCCTTCAATAGGTCCCAGAGTGGCGACTAGCACCAACAATATAAAATCACACACAAGATGGAAGACATTACCCTTTTTCTTTAATTGGTTTGGGTGATAAGACAGTAAATCCCAACAACACCAAAACTGGGAATAAAAACAAATCCATAGAAAACCATTCCCATATGCATGTTACAGCATTAAATTCTATAAAGTACAAGGAGACTACAAAGATAAAGTACCAAAGAAGAAAAAACAACAACTGCAACTATCCCAACGCACGAGCTCGTATGGCCCTGCACGATCCCTATAGTCCTTCTGGAAACCTGAATGAAGCTGTATATACGTAGTGTGAGCATACAAGTATACTAAGTAGGGAAAACCAAGGACTCTTGTGCACAAGTGAGGAGGCATTCTAATGCCCTGTGGGAAAAGAGATAACCAAATCACCAAACAAAGAAAAACTATCCACCTAGTCCTCACCAAGGCACACTCCCCAAATAATTCACGTAAAGTAATATATAGTAATTGCACATCGAGTTTTGGGTACCCCGTGCCACTTTTCCCAGTGGTTATTGAAGATATCCTATGCATCAAACCTCTCCGGCCATTCTCACCATAGTCCCCTGATGCACTCCTGTCGTAGGGCATGGAAAAACAATTATTTCCTATGTTAAAATTTAGTAATGTGGTTGACCTAGGATGTCTCCCGAAGAGGAGTGCACACAAAACGGGTTGTCACTTTAAAACGAGGGTAAAAAATGTTGTGAAAGGAAATTTGAAATTCAAATGATTGAAAAACTATGAAATTAAAAGGGTGATTAGTTCGGGGTCAGGTTCCAAATTATAATGCTATCCTTGTTCAATTTAATTCAAACTTCTTCTTGTTAGTTGATTAAAGTGAGTTTCCACAATCGTTTCCTCTCACTTCCTTGGTGAAATTATTATTGTGAGAGAAAACCTTACCAAGATCTTGGTTTGGTCAACTCTTCTTCCATGTGTAAAATAGTTGTATTGAATATCCTTAATTTAAATGGGCAATACCCGATCGGGTTTTGTTAATCCCAAACAATCAAGAACATTCACTACACCTTTTAGACGTACTGACGATCGTCGAGTACTTCACCACTAATTCCCTGTTTATTCCATCGTATATAAACCAGAAATTAGTGGAGGGAGATATTGATTATTTTACCAAGGCAAAAATAAATAATGGAATTAATATTCATGAATGATCTAACTTGATAATAAAATCCGCTATAAGAAATTGAAAACATCTTTGAAGAAGAAAGAAATTTATTCAATTGTGTCCAAGAACTCAAGCATTACAATGTAGAAAATCAACCCTTATCCAATCACTCAAAAAGTTTACCCCACCATGGTAAGGGTAATCATGTTGAATGGGGGAAGAAGAAGGCATTACAAAAAAATGAAAAAGAAAATAAATAAAATAGAAAGCTGAAATGTTCTCCTTCTTGGTGTCCCAGAAGGAATGGGGTGAAGAATGGATGCTTTGAGAGGGTGGAGCTCTCCTCCTTTTATAGCCAAAATGCTTCCCCCGAATGTCGACGCATTGTATCCCCATTAAATAACATCATAACGCATTGAGCCCTTCTTTAATGTTGTTCATAATACCCTTGGCCGTGTCCCCTCAAATTTCCAGTGGATTTGGACATGTATTCCGAGATTTATGGCCGTTTTACAATGAGAATTTATTCGGTCCAGTCAGACTCTCCAAAACGAAATCCTCCGGATTAGGGTGCTTTAATGACCCCATAAACGGCCAATTAACTGGCTGCTTCCTTCATAAAGGATGCTCCAAAAATCCTTGCGCGTCCACCCACCGAAGTTCACAAGCCTTGGGCCCACAGGGGATGAGTTATGGATCCCACATCAAAACAAGGTAGAACTGAAAACAGTTTTCTTGAGCCAACTTGTGAGCTTCTTTTGAGCATCCATATGGCAGATTCAGATTTTAGTCTAAATATATTAAATGAAGCCCTCGATGTGTAGAATCTGGAAAAAAGAATTTTGCAATTTGGATCAGTGTAGGTAATGTTATGGACAAACTACCGAAATGATTTAAAACTATTAAAAATCCAAAATGGCCAATTTTTACTATTCATCTCAAAATAACACCATTATCAAAAAAATGAAACAATTCATATTAGAGGAACAATTTTGTGGGTTTAAAACAATGATATTCAATATAAATTAATTGAAAATATTTGCTCAATCAATTCCCCCACACTTAGCACTTGGACTCCTGGACAAGTAAAAATCAAATCAAATCAAATCCAAAACACATATCAATGAGATCAATAAAATCAATTTCAAGAAACAAAAAGATATCATGCCTCATCAAAAACTGTTATTTCAAGTTCTCCATTTACGATTTTAATATATTTCCACTTCATTTCTTATCCCATGCACACAAAACACCATCCTCACATTAATTTTTTCTCATCTCACAAATGTAAAGGCTGAACAAGGCTTTTCTCTTCCAAACTCACACAAGAGTCACCATAGGTTTGATAAATTCCTACTTCTCCACCCGATGTGAGTCAAGGAAATGTGTTTCTCATGAGGACTTTTCAGGGTTGTTCTGTGGCTTCCGGTTGGTAGGATTTAGATGTTAAATGTTCTGAGGCCGAAAAAGGAAGGCTTGGCTCTTATTGAAGCAAAATTGCAAGATTCTAGTTTTCACTCAAATATGGTCTCCTTCACTTCCCCTTTGATGAAAATAGGCTCCATCATCATTCAATCAGCTCATCAGCAAATATTTCATTCTTTTTAAACATAAATTTTTTTAAAGCTCCAGATAGGCACAACTTTCTTTTTACCTTGGAAGCTCTAGAAAGGCACAACTTCTCTTGTCATAAAAGCTCCAGAAAAGGCACAGCTTTCAACAGAATAATTTATCAGCATCACACACATCTCTTCCACAATTTATTTTCCACCCAAAGTATAACCAAATGAGGTATTACACCACAAGACATCTTCCCCCACACTTAAGTTCAACTAGATCATTCAATTTTACTTCAAGAGCAGGTTTGATAGGGAAAATTGGCTTGTAATGTGGCTAACCTAACAGGAAATTCATGGCTACTATGGGCTACAATGAAGGATAAATGTAAAGGTGGGCCATAATGAAAAGGATTATTTTGAAAAGGGGGCTTCAAACAAAATAAATGCCTCAATCATTTAAAACACATGTACCCCGACCCTCATGTTTTTAAAGGAATAAATCAAATTCTGGTTAATGAAAGCATGGTCTGGTTCTCTTAAGAAATGAGGTGAATGAAAAGAATATGACAAAAATGGTTCAGAATCCTCATAGGAAAGTTATTTCAAAGATATAGATAGTGAATATGGCATGAGATTCAAAAATTAGTGTACTTTTCATGAATTTCCAAAAGATTTGAACTTGAAACAATGTTATTTCAGCATTCATTTAAGATAAGTTTCATGAAATAGACTGGTTCACTCATTGACATGGGTTTCAAAAATGGTATTGATTATCATTTCAGCTCAAAAGTTACACCGAAAATTGATAAATAAACACACACAAATTTGAATACACACAATTTTTTTAATTTTTTTTTTATTTTTGAAAACAAACATCAAATAAAAATCTTATACTACAAAGGATCCCTCCCCCACACTTAAATGATGCAGTGACCTAGATGCATTTAAGTTGATTTAACATGTAAGAAGATTTTTGATTGAATCACAACAGCAAGAAAATGTGAAGGAGAGGTACAACCTAATGGATCTTATTGATAAATAGGTTGGAGGAGTGTGATCTACTCCAATGGCTCTGATGGTAGGGTCCCAAGGAATTTCTTCAACCAATGTCCATACACAATGAATGGATCATACTCTTCATCCTTCATAATCTGCACAGCACCAAAAGGATATACATGAGTAACAATAAATGGACCTTCCCATCTGGAACGAAGTTTACCTGGAATCAACTTGAGTCTTTAGTTGAATAATAACACTTTGTCTCCAGGAGAGAACTCTTTTGGTTAGATTACCTTGTCATGGGCCACTCTTGTTCTTTCTTTGTAAATCCTTGAATTTTAAAATGCTTCCCTTCTTATTTCATCCAGCTCTTGCAACTTCAATCTTCTCTCCCTCCCAGCACTTTAAAGGTCCAAATTCATTTTCCTCACAGCCCAATACGCCTTATGCTCCAATTCCACAAGTAGGTGGAAGATTTTCCCATAAATCAGCCTATATGGACTCATTCCAATTGGGGTTTTGTAGGATGTCCTGTAAGCCCATAAGGTATCATCCAACCTTTGGCTCCAATCCTTCCTATATGGATCAACAGTCTTTTCCAAAATTCCCTTGATTTACCTGTTTGAAACTTCAGCTTTCCCGTTAGTCTGTGGATGATAGGGAGTTGATGTTTTATGATGCACCCCATACTTCTTCAGCAATGTCCCCATTCTCAAATTGCAGGAGTGAGTCCCTTGATCACTGATGATTGCTCTGGGCACTCCAAACCTACAAAATATGTTAGACCTGACAAAATCACAAACAACATTAGCATCGTCAGTTCTGGTTGCTATTGCTTCCACCCATTTAGAAACATAGTCAACTGCAAGCAAGATATAAGAATTTCCAAATGACATCAGGAAAGGTCCCATAAAATCTATTCCCCAAACTTCAAAAATGTCACAAAAATTCAATGGCATTTGGGGCATTTCTTGTGACATTGAAATATTTCCTAAAAACTGACATTTTTCACATATTTTGAAAAATTCATGAGCATCTTTAAAAATGGTGGGCCAATAAATTCCAAATTCTAAAACCTTTCTTACTGTCCTCTGAGGTCCAAAGTGGCCTCCACAAGCTAAAGTGTGACAAAAATCAACGACAGATTTAACTTCACATTCAGGTAAACATCTTATTATTACTTGATCATTGCAAATCTTCCAAAGGAATGGATCATCCCAAATGTAATATCTAGATTCAGCTTTTTGTTTTTGAATTTGCTGATAATTGAAATGAGATGGTACCTGAGATGTTACCAGAAAATTTACTATGTCAGCATACCAAGGAACTTCTTCTTCAATCAAGTTCAACTGCTCTCCAGGAATTTGATCATTCAGTGGGTCTCGTTCTAGAACTTCAATTTCAGCTGTGTTTGGCAGTCTACTTAAGTGACCAGCCACTTGGGTCTCTGATCCCTTCTTATCCTTGATTTATATATTGAATTCCGGCAGTAGTATCATCCATCTCACTAACCTTGGTTTAGAATCAGCTTTCTTTATCAAGTACCTCAAAGCTGCATGATCAGAAAACATAGTGATTTTAGTTCCAAGAAGATATGATCTAAATCTTCCTAAAGAAAAAACAACTACAAAGAACTCTTTTTCTGTGGTTGTATAATTGAATTGGGCCACATCTAAAGTTCTCGAGGCATATGAAATGACTTTTGGTCTGCCCTAAATTCGTTGAGAAAGAATTCTCCAACTGCTTGGTTAGAGGCATCACAATGTAGTTCAAATGGTTCTTCCCAATTTGGAGCCTGCATCACGGGTAGTGAAATCAATCTCTTCTTCAACTCATCAAAGGATTCCCTACATGCACCATTGAAATCAAAATCAACATCTTTCAAAAGTAATATAGAGAGAGGGAGTGAAATCTTACTGAAATCTTTGATAAACCTCCTGTAGAATCATGCATATCCTAAAAATGATCTAACATGTTTCACACAAGTAGGTTAAGGTAATGAATTTATCACTTCAATTTTTGATTTATCCACTTCAACTCCATTTTAGGAAATGACATGACCAAGCACAATTCCCCTTTTAACCATGAAATGACATTTTTCAAAATTTAAAACAAGATTTTTTTCAATGCAGGTTTTCAAAACTTTTTCCAGATTTTTCAAACAATGATCAAAAGAATCTCCAAAAACTGTGAAATCATCTAAGAAAACTTCCAAGAAATTTTCAATGTGATCAGAAAATATACTCACCATGCACCTCTGAAATTTACCTGGAGCATTACATAATCCAAATGGCATTCGTTTATATGCAAAAGTACCAAAAGGGCATGTAAATATCGTCTTCTCTTGATCCCCGGGAGCAATGGGTACCTGGAAGTAACCTGAAAATCCATCCAAAAAGCAATAATGAGTTCTCCCTGCCAATCTTTCTAACATCTGGTCAATGAAAGGGATGGGGAAATGATCTTTTCGAGTGACCTGGTTCAATTTCCTTAAATCAATGCACACTCTCCAGCTGTTTTGAATTATCATAGGTATTAACTCATTCTTTTCATTCCTCACAGTGGTCAGGCCCGTTTTTTTGTAACGACATGACTAGGGCTGACCCACTGCGAATCTGAAATGGGATAGATGATCCCAGCTTCTAATAGCTTCTCGATATCCTTCTTCACAACCTCCATCAAAGTGGGATTCAGTCTCCTTTGGGGCTGTCTAACAGGTTTTGAATCTCCCTCAACACAAATTCTATGTGAGCATATTTTTGGGTTAATTCCTGGGATATCACCTAAGCTCCATCCTATTGTCTGGAAATTCTCTCTCAAAAGCCCAATCAATGATTTTTTATGGGTTTTAGAAATATTATTAGCAATTATCACTGGTAGTTTCTCTCCCTCCCTAAGGTATACATATTTCAAATCAGTGGGGAGTGGTTTGAGTTCCAGGTTAGGGGGATTCTCAAGGGATGAGACTAAATTGACCTTTTCTTCTTCCAAATTTTGGACCTCCTGCACACAAGAAACCATATCATCTTCCTCATTATTTAAAAAATCATCAATGAAATCAGATTTAACCTCTTCCTCCCACATGAAGTCAGAATCACCAACATCTTCAGCATCCACATGTTCAATGATATTTTCAAGGGAAAAAGTCTCTCTTAAGTCTAAGAATTCATAGAGAATACCTGATTCTTCAATTGGGTCTTCACCAACTTCATGGGAAAGAGAAAAGAGGGAGTGATCATCTGATGGATGCCTCATGGATTCAAAAATAGTGAAGTGGTCTGTGCTCTCTCCAAACTCCATGGTGAGTGTCCCCTCGTGGACATTGATGATGGTTTTGGATGTCTTCAAGAAAGGTCACCCCAAAATGATGGGTGAATGTGATGGGATCCTATATTCTTCCATATTGAGCATGTAGAAGTCAGCTGGGAATAATAGATCTTTGACTTTCACAAGGACATCCTCCAAAACTCCAGCAGGAAAAACTGTGGATCTGTTTGCAAGCTGGACCACCACTATTGTGGGCTTCAATTCTATCATCTGCAAAGAAGTGTATACCGAGTGAGGAAATACATTAATTGAAGCACCTAAATCACACAAATAATTAGTGAAATTTAATGAACCAATGGTGCATGGAATGAAAAACGTCCCTGGATCTTGACATTTGGTTGGAATCGGTGGCGTGATAAGGGCTGAGACACTTCTTCCCAAGATGATTCTTTCATTCCCATGAAGCCTTCTCTTTTTGGTGCAATGATCATTCAAATTTTTTTCATACCATGGAATTTGATTAACAGCTTCAAGTAGGGGGATATTTATTTCCACTTTCTGGAAGGTGTCCAGAATTTCTTTTTGAAGTGCTTCTTCATGAAATTTATTTGATTCGATCATCCTTGTTGGAAATGGCGGGGGTAATTCGTTCTTCTCCCTTTGTTTTCTTTGCATTGGTGTTTCTTGTTTCTTATTCTGTGGCCTATACTTCTCCTCCTTCTCTTCCTTTTCATCTTCTTGGTGGATTCTCAGAAGACTTTTTGAATCATTATCCCTCAGAATAGGTGGTATTATTTCAGGTTCAGGGTTGGATGGAGGTGGGATTTCTTTTCCACTTCTTGTTATGATTGCACTGACATTTTCTTTAGGATTTGGCACTGTTTGGGATGGAATCTTCCCTGGATTCTTGGACATTATTTCAAAAAGACTCCCCACTGTGTCTGTTAGCTTGTCATCCTTATCTGCTAGGCCCTCATACTTGGATTGTAGCTGTTCCAAAGAAGGTTGTGTGCGGGTGGATGGTTGTTCATATGTCTTTCTTTGGATTGGTGGAGGATGAAAAGATTGTTGGTGTTGGAAGGGCTGTTTATAAGATTGTTGGAAGGGAGGGGTGTTCTGGTATTGCTGCTGGTGGTAAGGAGGTTGACTAGGGTGCTGGTTAAATGGTCTCATCTGGTTTTGTTCGTTCCCATATCCTTGTTGGGATTGCAGTTGATTTTGTTGGAATTGTCTTGGTTTAAAGGCCGCAGCACAGTATTCTGTCCCCTGTATCTCAGGGCACTGGTCAGTATAATGAGTGGAAGAATAACATAAACCACATACCTGAGATGAAGCTTGATGTCCATTTTCTTGTGTTACAGACATTTGACAGACTAATCTTGCAAGGTCATCAACTTTGGTTTCAATCAATGTAGATGAATCAGATGTTTTTACCTCATGTGTCCCCCGGGTTCCCATTCCTCATAGTCCAAATTGTTGTCAGTTTTGAGCCATCTTCTCAATTAGTATTCTGATATCTGCAGGAGACTTGTCAATCAGGGACCCCCTGATGAGGCATGTAGAAGATTTAGATAATTATCCATAATTCCTTGGTAGAAGAACACAAGGAATTGTTGTTCCTCCATTTCTTGATGTGGGAAGCTGGAACATAGCTTCTTGAAGCGCTCCCAGTACTCGTAGAGGGTTTCTCTAGTTGATTTCCGTATGATGTAAATCTCCTTCTTGATCGCAGTGCTCCTCGATGTGGGAAAGAATCTTTGCATGAAACTTCTTTTTAGGTCGTCCCAATCACTGATCTCCCCTGGTTGCAGGTTGTACAACAATTCATTATATGTTCCTTCAAGTGATAAGGGGAATGCCCTCCACTAAAATTGGTCTTCAGGTGCTCCTCTTGGACTGAAGCTTGAGAAAGTGTATCTGAATTCTTGCATGTGCCAATTTGGATCTTCTCCTGCAAGACCATGAAACTTTGGAAGCACATGAATCATATTTACATTTAATTCAAAATCATTTGGTTCAGTGGGTGCAATTAGTTGGTTATTTTGAATGGAAAATTGTGGTGCACATAGATCACGCAGGGTTTGGTTGGGATTTCTAGCCATGATTTCAGGTTCAGAGTGAAGACTAAGAGTTTCACTTGAATATGAGAGATCTATTTCTTCAAATATTTCTGGTAGATTAATTTTTCTTAGTTGGGTTAATGTTCTTTCAATTTCTTGGATCAAATTCAATTAATGGTTCTTTTGAGGTGCGGGTCATTCAATTTTGTTTTTTTGTTGCACTGCCTCCCCGGTAACGACGCCAAGTTTGATGCATGCCTGTCGTAGGGCATGGCAAAAAAATTATTTCCTAAGTTAAAATGTAGTAATGTGGTTGACCTAGGATGTCTCCCGAAGATGAGTGCACACAAAACAGGTTGTCACTTTAAAACGGGGGTAAAAATGTTGTGAAAGAAAATTTGAAATTCAAATGATTGAAAAACTATGAAATTAAAAGGGTGATTATGTCGGGGTCAGTTTCTTATTTATAATGCTATCCTTGTTCAATTTAATTCAAACTTCTTCTTCTTAGTTGATTAAAGTGAGTTTCCATAACCGTTTCCTCTCACTTCCTTGGTGAAATTATTATTGTAAGAGAAAACCTTACCAAGATCTTGGTTTGGTCAACTCTCATTCCATGTGTAAAATAGTTGTATTCAATATCCTTAATTTAAATGGGAAATACCCGATCGGGTTTTGTTTATCCCAAACAATCAAGAACATTCACTACACCTTTTACATGTACTGACGATCATCGAGTACATCACCACAAATTCCTGGTTTATTCCATCGTATATAAACCAGAAATTAGTGGAGGGAGATAATGATTATTTTACCAAGGAAAAAATAAATAATGGAATTAATATTCAAGAACGATCGAACATGATAATAAAATCTGCTTTAATAAATTGAAAACAACTTTGAAAAAGAATGAAATTTATTCAATTGCGTCCAAGAACTCAAGTATTACAATGTAGAAAACCAACCCTTCCTCAATCACTCCAAAAGTTTACCCCACCCTGGTAAGGGTAATCGAGCTGAATGGGGAAGAAGAAGGAATTAAAAAACTATGAAAAAGATAATAAATAAAATAGAAAGATGAAAAGTTCTCATTCTTGGTGTCCCAGAAGGAATGGGGTGGAGAATGGATGTTTTGAGAGGGTGGAGCTCTCCTCCTTATATAGCCAGAATGCTTCCCCTGAATGTCGACGAGTTGTAGCCCCAATAAATGACATCTTCACGCATTGAGCCCTTCATGAATGTTGTTCAAAATTCCCTTGTCTGTGTCCCCTAATAAATCCAGCGGATTTGGAAATGTATTCCGAGAGTTATGGCCGTTTTACTATGAGCATTTATTCTGTCCAGTCAGACTCTCCAAAACGAAATCCTCCAGATTAGGGTGCTTTAATGACCCCATAAACGGAAAATTCACTCGCTGATTCCTTCATAAAAGATTCTCCAAAACCCCTTGCGCGTCCACCCACCGAATTTCACAAGCTTTGGGCCCACAGTGGATGAGTTATGGATCCCACTTCAAAACTAGGCAGAACTGAAAACAGTTTTCTTCAGCCAACTTGTGAGCTTCTTTGGAGATTTCATATGGCAGATTCAGATTTTAGTCCAAATATATTAAATGAATCCCTGGATGTTTAGAATCTGGAAAAGAATGAATTTTGCAATTTGGATCAGTGTAGATAATGTTATGGAGAAACTACCGAAATAATTTAAAACTGTTAACAATCCAAAAATGGCCAATTTGTACTATTCATCTCAAAATAACACCATTATCAAAAAATTGAAACAATTCATCTTAGAAGAACAATTTTGTGGGTTTAAATCAATGATATTCGATATAAATTAATTGAAAATATTTGCTCTATCATCCCCCTGCCACACCCCACCCGCACACACCTGGCCAGGTATCCTTCCCGGAAACACCTGGTCCACATCCACAATCTCGCCCACAAACACCTGGTCCACAATGACCACACGCAACCATACCACTAACACCTAGTCTAGAACAACTATTGTCATGCCCGAAGACACATGGGCCTCATCTCGAAGACTCTTGGGAAACAACATGCCTACACACACATGGGCCAATCACCACAACTACCCTGACCAATGAATCTTCAACTACAATGGACCTCAGGCCGTCACATCTTGCCTGAAGTGTCTTGGGATATTCAAGAAAGGGAGAAAAAAAGAGATAATAACCAGACACTCATAGGATTGTTTGGAAGAACACCATCCCCCATGAAATGGGGGTGTTTGGAACCACGTTCTCAACATGGGGGGGATGTGAATAAGAAACATAAGAACTACAATTACATGTATAGATAACAAGAACTCATCCCAACCTAGGGTTTCCAAACCCATCCTAAGCACAAACACCCTCATTACTATTCATTCATAAAAGAATGGCACAACAATCACGACCAAGCCACAACTCATTCCCAATACCAATTCCCTATTTAACTCATTCTTTCTTTCATGTTCAATTGATCTGATTTAGGTGAATTTTGCAATACATGGTAACTAACAGGCATAACCACAAGCCAGAGAAAGAGAAACATCCACACAACAATTTAAGCATTCACACCCGGTTCTCTAGTGAAGTCACAAAAACAAAGGGATCAGATAGATCCCTCAAAGTACTAGAACCAAACCAAACCTCGAGATACAGCCCCACATAGCTTTGGATTCACAACAAACAACCATGACACAATAGAGGATCCCATCCTCATCCACATCACCCCATAAGAATCAAACATAACAACACACTTACTACCAAAACATAGTAGGGAAACTTCCAGGTTCAAGAACATCATTCATTTGGTTCTTCATTCTTTTGGTTAACCGGGGTGACCAAACAAGGATTTATGTTCACTGGGAATCCATTTAACAAAATGATTTTAGGTGATTAACCAATTTTCATTTTACAGTTATTAAATCATCACAGAAGACAAACATTCATTAGTGTGCAAGGAACGACCACCAACAACCATAATTTTCAGTGAGCATAAGCCCATACAGTTCACAACAAACAGCAATTATAAAAGAGTACAACATAATTTTCAAATGCACCCCATCATTCTTTAACAGTTTTATTATTATCATTGTTAAAGTATCATCCGTTCCCACAGAAACTGTAGAATACCCACCCTTAATGATACACAGTAAGGAGAGAGGAAGGAATAATCCCTACATGGTTGATCAAGGATCGAAGTTCTTCTCCACACGCCATAAACTGGGGATGCACGACTTGCAATGGAGGAACATCGGGGACTCCAAGGGTGAGCATAAAGGCACAGAAACAGGACGACCACTTGCCTCGGGGTGGGGAACTCCGAACTCACAAAGAAGAAAAGGAGACTACCCAAGAATAATATGAAGAAGGAATTCTCGTGCGATATGAGGATGATATCCCTTTGTTATAGGATATGGAAATTTTAACAGATTTACAGTCGGATAGTGGTCCCCCATGCGGTTGGATAGTTACGTATGATGGAATTAATTTTAATTTAACAATTCTCCATAGAGGGGTGGTCATAACGAATATGCGTTAAACCATTTTCTTTAACAAGAAAGAAACGCGTAATCGGGGCAAAACTGGAAGGTACGGGGAAGGGCGTGACACTGAGTAAAAACCACATGTTTTGGTAAGTTAAGGGTTGACCAACCCATGAGGTATTTTTGATATTATTTATGGGATTTAAATGGATTTTAAAGGGGAATTAAATCATCTTTATGGCAAAAGATAATTTGTGGGAGTGGAAAATTCAGGAAGTGGAAAAGAACACGGTGAGGACACGGCACCACCATCCCGGTGTCACCTTTATGGTGACACCGTCACTGGTGCCACTATCTTGGTGCCACCATTTCAGTGGAGCCATGTTTTGGAAAAGTAATGGACCTGGTGGGTTTAGGTTATTACATCAGATTCCTCTCAAACTATTCTGACCCTTAGGAATCAAAACAAGACCCGAAGAAAGAGTGGTTCTAAAAAACCACCTCGAAAGATACCTCTTTGGAGAAAACCTCATCCACATCTAGGAATACCTCTCCATCATGTATCCAGGAAACATTCTCAGGTCAAAATGTCCATTCATATGGGTTAGGGAGTTTCTTCCTCCATGTCAAGATACTATCTACTTTGGGTGGCACTAACTCACCCGCACGGGTTTAATCACATCCACCTTAATGGGTCTTCATTAGGGATCAAGACCTCCCCTCCCCATAGTCATGAATAATTACACACATCCACAGAATAAGGAAAACCGCATGTCCTATAGTTAACAATGTAAAGTGTTCCATCACAAACAACTACAAACAAAATAAAACAAAACTCAAAATAGCTCTGGGTACTGGGCGTTAATCTGCGTCTCCCATTCCCAAGTACATTCCTCGAGCCCGCCATGCCTCCACAACACACGAACCAAATGAATGGTCCATCCACAGAGAACCTTCTATTCAAGATCCTAGATTCTCAATGGTCTTTCCACAAAAGTCACATCGCCCTCGATATCCAGCTTTCCCCAGTCGAGGACGTGTGAATCGTCATTTAGATACCGTCGGAGTTGTGACACATGGAATACATAATGTAGTCTTAGTAGCGGTGGTGGTAGCACTAGCTGATAAGCCACATCACCGACCCACTACAGCACATTGAACGTCAGACAAATTTGGGAGAAATCTTACTCCCCCTGACGAACCTCTACTGCACACGCCGGGGGGAGACCTTCTAGAATATGTGGTCCCTGACCTCGAATTTCAAGGGTCTCCTCCTATTATAGGCATATGACTTCTTCCAGTCCTGAGCTACCTTCATCCTCTCCCGTATAAGTTGAACCTTCTCTATCATTCTCTGCACCACATCCAGGCCAAGAACACCTACTTCCCCAACCTTGGTCTAGCACACGGGTGAGAGACATGGCCTCCCATACAAGGCTTTGAACAGAGAAATGAAAATAGTAGAGTGGTAGATATTATTGTAATCAAACTCTACCAGAGGCAAGTGTCGCACCCATGATCCCCCAAAATCTTATATACATGCCCATAGCATATCCTCCATTATCTGGATGGTGAGCTCGGTCTGCCCTTCTGTTTGTGGGTGGAAGACCGTGCTAAGATGTAGATAAGTGCCAAAATCATGCTGCAATCTCCCCCAAACTTGTGAGGTAGACCATGAATCCCTATCCGAGACTATGGACCTTGGAACCCATTGAAATCATACCACCTCGTCCATGTACTTCTGTGATAAGGAATCCACTGCACCCGACTCCTTGATCGCCAGAAAGTGAGCTGATTTCTTCAATCGGTCCACCACTACCCATATAGCATCGCAGCATCCTTGATCCTTGGGTAACCCTTTGAATAAATCCATCAAGATGTCATCCCTCGTCCACTCGGGGACATCTAAATCTTGTAACAGACCGCCTGGAACATAGTGTTCAGCCTTCACCTGCTGGCACACTTGGCACCTGGCCACGAACTCTGCCACCGCCCGTGTTACATTATGCCACCAAAACTGACCTTTCAAGCCCTGGTACATTTTGGAATCTCTTGGGTGTACTGTCAGTGGTGAGTTGTGGAACTCACCAAGAAATCTCCCGTTCATCACCTCTGAACAAACAAATTCACTTGGAAAAGCATCCGATTCTGGCCATCCTCCATCTACCCTTCTAAGGAATCACCTTGGTTTGCCTGATCACACATCACTTCACTCTCTATGTCTCCCCACTGAGAATCCTTCACCAGCTACAGTAGAGAAGACTGCACTTTCATCTGATACAGGAAACCTCTACCATTATCCATCCTCACATCCAGGTGTAGGGCAGCCAACTCCTCCATCGCCTTCCAAGCATATGATGACTATCGAACAACATCCTTCTGTAATGTTCTGCTCAAATAATTAGCCACCATTTTCCATTCCCTGAGGTGTGGGAAATCCCCAAGTTTTTCTCCTGAAGGAACCCCATCCACCATTGCTACCGAATGTTCATGTCCCACTGGGAGAAGATATAATTCAAACGTTTGTGATCCGTGGAGACTACGAAGCCCTCTCCGATTAGGCAATGTCACCACAACTTTAGTGAAAAAACGACCACCACAAGCACCAAATCGTGAGTGGCATAATTACAATCATGGGGACGTACCTTTCTAGACCCATAACAGATCACCCCTTGTCATTTCATCATCACACACCTGAGGCCTTGTCCTGAAGTATCACAGAACACCTCATACGCCTCCCCATCTTCTGACAACCTCAACACTACGGCACTTACTAACTTCTCTTTTAGATGGCTGAAGACTTTCTCGCACTACCCATTCCACACAAAATCCTGGTCCTTCTTGGTCAAAGCTATCGAAGGTTTCGCGACTCGGGTGAAGTTGGGAACAAACATCTGATAGTATACTATTAGTCTAAGGAAACTATGAACATCTACCACGTTCTTGGGTGCTACCCAAGAAACAACCACCGCAACCTTCGATAATTCTACCACAAATCTCCGCTCGGACACCACATTCTCCAGGAAGTTCAATTCTAGCATCCATAACTTGCACTTGGACAACTTCCCATAGAGTTTGTGCTATCGAAGGACTGCTAAAACCGCTTTCAGGTGCTCATTGTGATCCTTCTCTAATCATGAGTAGATCAAGATGTTGTCAATAAATACAACTATGAACTGATCGAGGTATTCTTGAAAGACGGAGTTCATGAGTCCCATGAACACACCTGGAGCTATTTTAATACTGAACGACATGACCACAAAATCAAAGTGCTCATATCTGCAAATGAAGGAAGTCTTCGAGATGTCTCCCTCCTTCACACTCAACTAGTGATATCCAGACAACATATCGATCTTAGAGAACTAACCTGGTCCCCTATGCTCGTAAAAGAAATCTTCTATCCTCGGATGAGGGTAGTGATTCTTGACTGTTGCCTGATTCTGTCTCTTGTAGTCTATGCAGAGCCTGAGACCACCATCTTCCTTCTTTGCGAATAAGACTGGTGCACCCCATGGTGATGCACTTGGTCGAACAAAACCCTTCTTAATAAGATCATCAATCTGAATCTGCAACTCCTGCAACTCATAAGGTTCTATCCTGTAGGGAGCCATCAAAATAAGATGGACACCAGGTTGAAAGTCTATCCCGAACTCAACATCAAGTCGAGGGGGTAGAGATTCTAAATCTTCAGGTAAGATGTCCATAACCTCACTGACGATCCCTAGGACTTCCATAATTTCTACATCCACTGACTCCACTAATAGCTCAGCTAATAAAGAAAGGAGGGGTTCCTCTCACCTGATGCTTCTCTGGCCACCCTCTCGCCGATGAAAGTTACACATTGGCCACCCAAATCTGAAAACATGAACCTTCATCGGAAGCAGTCAATGATGGCACATAAAGAGAACAACCAGTCAATGCCTAGGATGACATCGTATGGATGTATCTACAACAATAAAAGATCCTAGATAGACTGATGTTATCTTATCATCATTCCCTACCCTCAACAAACAGAAAACAAGTCGGTCTGACCTCTAATTGGTGTGCTCATTACAAGGGGCACTGTAAGTCTCTCAGCATCTAAACACAAAGCATGGTCTAGACTAGGTGCAACAAAGGAGTGTGAAGCTCATGTATCAAACAAGGCATAAGGAAGAGTACTAAACAAGCTGATCATACCTCGAATGACTTCTTCCCTTGCTGGAATTGCTGCCTCTGCAATGTGTAACTGTCCACGCCCAGCTCCCTTGCCCCTCGGCTGTTGGCCACCTCCCCGACCGTGCCCTGGTCGAGGTCCCTGAAGAGTGCCTGGAGGTCAGCCTCCTTCATGCAACGACTGCCCTCGGTGGAGCGGGAGCTTGCTACCCATGATGATGTTGCTGAAAGGGCCTATATGGAAATTGCTGAGGTTAGGGAGGGAGCTGAACTGGCCAACCCCCATTGTACGATACACGGTAGGGGAACTGATTCCAAAGGTTCCCAAAGCTGCCACAGATGAATCACCTCGGTCCTAGGCATGAAAGGAAATGGCGAGGACCATGGGATCGGAACTGGAACTGCTGGGGCCTTCTTCCCACTAGTCGAAACCTAGAGGTTCTTGATGCTGGAGGCCTACTGCTGACGGCCTTCCCCTTCAACAAGCCTAACTGGATTCCCTCTCGTGATACACCTCCTAGTGTGTGCATCCTTTCCACCACTTCAGCCTTCTTATGGACCTCCGAGTATGTCAGTATGGTGAAGGGAGTAACAATATACTGGATAGAAGGTCGAAGTGCCTCCTCGAAACCTCTCGCCCGAGACTCCTCATCCAGAAAGAGGTCAGGATAAAATCAAATGAGATCCTTGAACATTATCCCCAACTCTCACACTAACATACTCCCCTGATGGAGGGAGAGTAGTTCCTTCCTATTCTCAACCTTCATCGTGGAAGAGAGGAATTCTGCCCGAAACACATTCTCGAAGTAAGAAAATGTCACCTCATCCTCCCTCTTCTCCCTAAGATAATGTTTCCACCACTGACGCACTGCTCCACACATCTGGATTATAGCAATAGGAACCCAGTACATCATCGGATCCTGGATCAAGCTGATAGCTATCACCATCTCCTCTCACAAACTCTCTCTCTCCATGTTAGTGATGCTACCCCCATACTTCCTGAGGGTCTTCTGATGAAAGGCACAAAGTGTCTTCTTCCACTGATCATTCTCCACTTCTCGGTCAACCCTCATTCGATCAACCAAGTTGACCTCATGGTCCTTGATCAACCACACTACACATGGTTGTCTCCCAGGTTCCATAGCTGTAAGGTAAATGAAGAATGCCTAAGACCAAGTATTGTAGAATATTGTAGCTAAATTTTCTTAGGATTATTATTCATTTTAAATCCCTACATACCCATGAAACACAAGAAAAAAAGTCATTATGATGCATGTACCTTCCCTAGGGTGTCTACCCTGTAATTAATGTAGCCTTACTTGGTCACTTGGTAGGCCCAGATCCCTTGCATCGGATCACATTGGACCCTTAAATCCCATGTCCTGGACAGTCTTCCCTGGCCTATTTCATGCAACAAGATCACCCAAAACTGTTTCCCTACCATCCCATGCTATCCTCACTGTGCCTAACCCCAGACTCCATCCTATCTCTCAACACCCTCTGATACCATTTTGTCACGACCCGCCTTCACCAAGATGAGAGTAGGGATATCAGATTTCCAGTCCCTTCCTTCTTCAAGTTGAAGGACATATAATGACCCCCGAGACCTTCCTTCAATTGGTCCCGGAGTGGTGAATAGCACCATGGGTATAGAATCACACACAAGACTGAAGGCATTACCCTTTTTTAATAGGTTTGGGAGATAAGATAGTAAATCCCAACAACACCAAAACTGTGGGGTAAAAAATAATCCAAATAAAACCATCCCCTATGAATGTTACAAAATTAAATGACACAAAGACAAGGGAGACTACAAAGATCAAGTAAAAAAGAAAGAAAAATAACAACGGCAATTGTCCCTACGCCTGAGCTAGTACGGGCTTGCACAATCCCTAAAGTCCTCCTGGAAACCTGAAAGATGTTTTATATACTTTGGATGAGAATACAAGTATACTCAGTAGGGAAAACCAAGTACTCTCGATCACAAGTGAGGATGTATTCTAATGCCTTGTGGGATAAGGGATAACCAAAGCACCTAACAAGGAAAACTATCCACCCAGGCCTCACCAAGGCATACTACCCAAATAAGGCAAGTCAAGTGATATATAGTAATAGGACATCGAGGTTTGGGTACCTCGTGCCACTTTCCTACTTTTTATTGAAGACATCATACGTATTGAACCTCTCCCGCCATTTTCACCGTAGTCACACTGCCACACCCTGCCTGCACACACCTGGGCCACAACCACACATCCCACCCGCAAACATCTAAGATACAACCACCATCTCTCCCAAAAACACCTAGGCCACAACCCCCAAATGTAGCCACGCCCACAAACACCTGGTCCATAACAACTATTGTCGTTCCCGAAGACCCATGGGCCTCATCATGAAGTCTCTTGGGAAACAACCTGCCCGCACACACCTGGGCCAACCACCAAAACTACTGTGCCCGATGTTTCATGGGATAAAATGGACATTAGGAAGTCACTCCCTACCCTAAGAGTCTTGGCTATTCATGAAAGGGAGTAGAGAAAGGAGATAATAACCAACCACTCATAAGTGTGTTGGAAAAAACACCCCCATGAAATGGGGGAGTTTGGCACTAAGTGCTCAACATGGATGTCCTGCGAATATGAAACATAATAATTATAATTACATGTATAGGTAACAATAACTCATCCCAACCTAGGGTTTCTAGATCCAACCTAAAAACAAACACCCTCACTACTATTCATTCATAAAATAAAGGCACAACACTCGCAGCCAAGTCACAACTCATTCCCAAAACCAATTCCCCATTTAACTCGTTCTTTCTTTCATGTTCATGTGATCCCATTTAGGTGAATTCTACTCTACTGTGAAACGAACAAGCATAACTACAAGCCAGAGAGAGAGAACCAACAAAATAGTAATTTAAGCATTTACACTTGGTTCTCTTGTGAAGTCACAATAAAAAGGGATCAGTGAGATATCTCAAAGTACTGGAACCAATCCAAGCCTCGAGATACAGCCCCACACAACTTAGGATTCGCAACCAACAATTGTTCCACAACAGAGGATCCCATCCTCATCAACATCACCCCATAATCATCAAAATGAACAACACACCTACTACAAAAATAGTGTAGGGAAACTTCCAGGTTCAAGCACATAATTAATGTGGTCCTTCTTTTTGTTGGTTAACTGGGCTGGCGACACAAGGATTTATGTTCACTGGGCATCCATTAACCAACCATGTTTAGGTGATTAACCAATTTTCATGTTACTGTTATTTAATCATAACAGAAGACAAGGGTTCATTATTGCACACGGAAATAACACCAACAACCATGATTTTCTATGAGAATAAGCCAATACAGTTCACAACATATAGAAATTATAAAAGAGTACAACAGAATTTTCAAATGCACCCCATTATTCTTTAACAGTATGTTTATTATCATTGTTAAGGTTTCATCCATTCCCAAAGAAACGGTAGCGTACCCACCCTGCATGATACACATTAATGAGATATTAAGGAATAATCCCTACTTATTTGGTCAAGGATCGAAGTTCCTCTCCATGCCCCAAGAACTGGGGATGTGTGACTTGCAGGGGAGAAACATCAGGGACTCCAAGGGTGATCAGAAAGGGCCCGACACAGGTGCACCACTTGCCTCGGGATAGAGAACTCCAAACTCACAATGAAGGAAAATATACTAGACTAGAGGAAGATGAAGATGTAATTCCATGTGTGATATAAGGATGAAATCCCGTTGTTATGGGATATGAAAATTTGAACGGCATTAAAGTAGGATCGTGGTTCCCCACGTGGTTGGAAAATTAAGCATGATGGAATTAATTCCCATCTAACAATTCTCGTCAGATAGGTGGTCATAATGGATATGCATTAAACATTTCCCTTTAACCAGATGGAAACAAGTAAAAAGGGAGGAATAGAAAGGGAAGGGGAAGGGCGTGACATAGAGGAAAAACAACACGTTTTGGTAAGTTAAGGGTTTCCCGACCCTTGGGTGATTTTTGTTATTATTTATGGTCTTTAAATGGAATTGAATATGGGATTAAATCATCTATATTACAAGAGATACGTTGCGGGAGCAGAAAAGTCGGGAACTGGAAACGAACGTGGTGAGGACATGGTGCCACCATCATACTGTCACCCTTAAGTTGCCACCGTCATGGTGTCACCCTTATGGTGCCACCTTCACTGGTGCCACTGTCATGGTGCCATCGTGACTGGTGTGCGACCGTCACGATGCCACTGTAATCGGTTCCACCGTCAAGGTGCCACCTTGACTGTTGCCACAGACACAGTCCCACCATTTCAGTGGAGACATGTTTTGGATATTTAATGGACTCGGTGGGTCCGGGATATAAAAAATATGACTACCCATGGGTGTATTGTTGCTTATGCTATTTTAATTTTATAGTTGATGTTATTTCACCCCTGAGTGATTTACATGTTGTGTGAGGTTTTTATTTCTTGATTCTATTAGTTATGAAAATTTTTAATCATGGCCTGGTATGGAAATAGATGAGTAGTCATTCATCATGATAAGAAATAGGGATATATATTAACATCCATTGTTCATGTTGCGGACATAACTTTTTCTTGGGATATATTATTTCCTATTTTAACATTGACATACAATATGTTTTATATCTGGTAAATGAAATAAATAAACATTTATATCCTGATAAAACACATGTAATCCAAGTTTATAGATACTAAATTTTATTGATTTTTTATTGTTTTCATTTGTAGATGTGGAATTTTGTATTCTCAGTGTTCTATAGAGTGTGTTTTCTTTTTATATAAAATTAATTCTCATCATCTTCATGTTGATAATCTAGAGTGTGTAAATCAATATTCACTTAAAATTGATGAGCCAGAGTATCCTAAATCTCTTGAGGATATGATGGATGTTCATATTTGTGAACACTTCATGAGGGCCCTAAGATACACTAGAAGAGAGTTGGTTCAAAAAAATACATTTGATTTATGAGTTGAAGATATATTTTTAGCTTTACAATTCACCAATATCACTATGTGGGAGGCCCAAATGTTACTGAGATCTAGATAGATTTTGTCTAGATGGTATTTAATCATATAGGGTCACCCATGTATAAGTGTGTGAAGAATTATGCATATATGATTTATGACCAACCAAGAATTTATGGGATATTATACAGTTGGAAGGGTAGCAGGAGGAGTTATCATAGAAGGAAATCAAGATAATGTTCCTAATAAATTTAAAACCCAAGATATTTAGGGATGATATTTCTCATGAGTTCATGTACTTGAAACATGGGAGAATTTTAGTGATAGAATATATTGAATGTCTCATTGACTCAGAGAGACTTGTACTATCTCTGGAAGCTAATGAGAACTATTAGGAATGCCGACTTCATGATGGAATTATCTATAATCCATGGTCATAATCGAATTTATTACATCAATGTTTTTTTAATGCAATGAAGAGGAAACTAATCATGAAAGGGATACTAATAGAGGCCTTGAGAAATGGATATTCTATTAATGTTTAAAAAACTATGATCACTTCCTCTAATGTAAATAAGCATCGCATTGATTGTTTTCCCAAAGGTAGTATTAGTCAGAGATGTTTTGGAAGTATGCAGCCATCTTAAGAACATGTTTCGTTATAGTGAAATTAGGTTTCCAAGATGGGTCAAAAATGGAATAAGTGTCCATACCTTGATTTGGAGTGCCATGATTATGGTCGAATGAGCCACCTATAGTGTTTTTATATTATTTCCAAATTGGATTTAAACCACAGAGAGGGTGTTAGGGTAAATCAGTGGATCATTTTTCATTTATAGGAATGTTTATTATCTTTTATAGAAAAAATTCATAACATATTAAATATATTTAATGTTACCATCCACTCATGTATAACTTCTCAGCCATACATTTTTAGGCAATAAATTTAAAGGGAAATATGAATGTAGTATTTATGAGGATTAGAAAAAATATATTCCCCTTTACATGTTAAGTAGTTCCACCAACATGGATTATTTCACGATATTAATTTAAAAATACAATGGTAAAGGCTGCAAATAATAACACAATATTAAAAGAATATTCTCTATAGTAGTTGATTATACAACACAACTATTTTTTTCATATCAAAATCACACATTTGGTGTTACATCCATCCAAAAAATGTCAATCATTTTCAATAATTCGTAACTATCCACAGTTAAAAACTTCACTTAGATTCTTAATTTTATCCATTTTAAAAAATTTATAAATTACTCCATCAGTATTCAGAATCAAAATTTACCTTGTTACAATATTCATGATCTTAAATAATTCCCTGAGGAACTTCCTGGTCATGAAATTTTTTCTAGAATTGTTTTGTTTGAATTTTTTTTGAAATAGTCAACATGATCTGTATTCTTCTTGTAACCCCAGTCTGATGCTCTCCATTCAATCATCTTCAATCACATTATTCTTATTCTATTCCTTATTAATGTTAGTAAGAAATTTCCTAGATGATCCCAATTCCTTAACCTGATAGGTCTATATACAATGGGGATTACTATAATGGATTTCTATATGATGGATATTTCTCATATGGAACATCATTATATTCAACCTGAAACAGAAAATCAAGTTTTGAACTCATTACCGGTCACACATGTTTCTGAGTTCCATCTAACCACCCATGAACTCTTGCATGTACAAACATACTATGAACTTCCATTTAAATTCATCATTGATTGTAAAAGGAAGAAAAAATTATTTCTCATCCCGTTCAATGAAATTCACAATTCACGAATCTCATTTTCATTTTATTATTAATATTTTATTTTTTTAACTATTATGGATACATATTAGTGCTTCTCAAATACTATCAAATATTATCAAAACATTATACATGTATTTGTTTACAATAGTTCATTCATCCTGATTTTAGGAGATCATATATCCTCTATTTTGGGACTCAGATTCATGTTCTTTACCACTCTGAGACTGATGATCTCTTTTATAGAATATTTAACTGATGTACATTCTTATGGAATGATGATCCAGTGGATCTATACATTAGATCATAATGCTATACATTAATTTCTATTAACCCAATTAAAAATAATAAAATAATTTATTTGTCACTTAGGTGCTCTCGTTTGGATGAAAATTATTATCTAAATTTTTAATATCATTCTCACAAATTATAAGGATTCCAAATTCTTCCAACCGCTTTATTAGTCACCCAATTTATCTCAAATTATAAATTAGATTTTCAATATGGTAAGATGATCCCTACTTTTTCTTATTCTAACATTATGATACTAATTACTAGTATGACCTCATCCTTTGTCAATGCTTGGGTAAATGTATTAGTTTCATCTTCATATCTTATAGATCATTATATAAGTAATACTTATGCATTTTTTTCATCATATATATAGAGAACCATGAATATCATACATTAAAATTACTAAATATTTTAGAAATACTTAAAATATTACAAAAAACATATCCCAGAGACATTACTAGTTTAGTGCCTTTAGAAACATGAAAATATACACACTTACACATATGTGAGGTACATTATCTCCCACTGCGTTCTTCTTGACAATCAAGAATCATAGACACATGAATACTAATTAACATCTTCTTTATTAAGGAACAGAAACAAAAAATGGGGGGAGACTAAATGCTCAGTACTGTTGAATAATGGACACGTGTAAGAAAAATAATGATATAAGGGCATTCGATCATCATCATGAAAATAAAAGATACTAGCCTACATATCAAAGACCATAAAAATGAATCATGGAATAAATCTAGGAAATTAATAAAACATGATCATAATAAAATAAATAACATATTCCATGAAATCATAACCTAGAAATAATGCATTTAATTTTCGTAGACACAAAATCATATATAATTATTCCTATAGTAATCTAAGAATTTCTACTAAAACTGTCCTGATAGACAAATAATTTTATTGAATCATGTTCACAACCCTCTCCAGCCATGTATTATTGAATTTATTTAACTCTTAGTTCCATCCATGTAAAACTAAACCAAGGAATTTTCTTTTTCCTTCCATGTCTATTTCATGAGTTATAAATTATTACCTAATATAGTGAAGGGAGATATAGGTCCCACCAATAGTATTATGAAATCCTACATAAATTTGTTACAAGATCATAAATAATCATATCATAATCCATGAAATAAAATGGGAATTATAAATTTTTAATAATTTCATAATCTATTGGAAAATATAGGTTTTATAATCATTTCATCATTTACACAACCCTTGAAAAGTAATGGGTTTCAAAAGCATATATCCCGTGAAAGGGAAACAATTTCATTAACATCGTCACATTAAAACATAAGACATTTACAGAGAGAATATGAATGGAATAATTGAATAATTTCTCAAAAAATGTTTGATTAACCATCACGAATTTTATCTTCTGTGGGAAATAATTTTGAAATATCATATAAATACATTTCAGGAGGAAAATATCCTTTCTATATTGAAAATGATTTTTTATGACATAACTCTTTTTTGAAAACCTTTATCATTGAATATAGGATTGAAAACATACAAAGGAATAATTTAAAACCATAATTCTCTTTAAATATATTTTACATGATTATAATCATCAAGAATAATTTGAAATTATTTTTGAAAACATTGTTTTTTAATTGAAATAGGTTTTCAAACAAAAAGAGAAATACAGTCAGATTTTATTAATTTGTTTCTTAATTATCTAAACTACCAAAGAGTGGAAAACTTTACTAATACATGGATATATATTTAATAAATATAGGAGAAGAAAAATCATGAGTTTTCAATAGATATTGATTATAATATTTTATCAAATTATTCAAAAACATAATGAATCTCAAAAAGTGAGGAGACTGTTTCAATAAATCCTAATAACATTTAAAATTTTGATCAAACACTCTGTGTAAGAAAGGGAAATTAAATGAAGCATAAAATTTCATTAAAAAAGGTAAATTATGGATATAACATGTAAAATTTATTTATATATACCTCATAGAATAATTTATGTGTAAGAGAAAATGCGAGTCTCAAAGAAGCAAAATTGAGACAAAACTATATTACATATTTAGAAACGTTATGGAAAAAACACCACGAAAATAATATCATAAATTTGTAGTTTAAATAAAGATAAAATTTATTATAATATACATATAATTAAGTCTGAGTTAGTACATACACCACCCAAAATGAAAGATTGGATAACATAGCATGTATGTCATGAAAAAAGAGATGAAATCCTCTTATATTGTGACATTACTGTCATTGTGCTCAATAAATCCTCTGGTATAATAAATATAAATTTATTTTAAATAATTTAAAAAACTATATTTTTTAATCTAGTACCATATATTTTATTATTATGACCTTATATTAACTGCATACCAACCATACTATACAATGCTTTCACATTATAAATATTTTCTTTTTTCATCAAATGTCTATTACTTTGTTATATCATTTCACATTATTATATCCTGAATCCATAATCAAAAACATGATATAAATATAATTTGTAATCACTATATATATTTAATAATAAAATATATAATTTATAAGTACAAAATGAAATACATCATTCATAGAGATGGTAAGTCCTGTGTATACATGAATGTTGTTTCTGTTTTAATTATCATATTGAATGAAATGACTAAAATGAAACATATTTATATTTTTATATAATATAATTAATGTTTAATTTTAATTTTATGTATATCATATAATTTTATTAAACCCTTATTTAATAAATTCCATGGATTGTGTGAACTAATCTCATTGCTTTGAGGGGTGGTAGTCCTCACTTCCTTAAACGAAATTATCATATTTTCACCAAATTGTAAGTAAAAATATATGTATTTTAAAATAAATAAATAATATTAAAGATATAATTAATATAATATATAATATATAAAAACATAGTGACCACCATAATATTCAAAATGAGTGGTGGTAAAGGATAAATGAACAATCATCATTCTGTGAGGTTGTACTATGGCACACATGTAAACTGTATGTTCATTACCTATTAGATGGAGATCTATGTTTGTTTAGGTAAATCCATGGTTAATGATATCATAATAGTATATTTATGATACATGTTCTGTTACAAAATCATCGAATAAATATATTGGAGAGTTCAGACAGAAAATAAAATAAATGATCTTTGGAGGAGATGTTACTTATTAATTGGGTAACTCTCTTGGTTTTGTGCCCAAATCCTTCCTTGGGGATCATTCATCCAAATAATAAGATTCTTAGAGGATGTTATTCATTTAGGTAAGTGTATTGGGATGATCTTGGTAGATCATATGTGTTTTTATAGGTGAGATGAAAAGGGATTGGTGGTGGCCATTTAAAGAGAAGGGAAATAACTCAATTGGTGTTTTAAAAAAAAAGTTTTGTGTACACACATTTTTACCATAAAATATCATACCAAATAAAAGAAAATATGTAATATATGGTTAATGGGCTAATAATTTATATAAAATGGTTTTTGGACAAGTTTCAATGTCTTTTGTGGGTCTTATTGTTTAGGTTTAGTCATTACTTAATCTTAGTTAAACCTTAAACATTGTAAATAATTTCAATATATTTCGCTAACATTTTGGGTATAAATGTTAATGAACTTATTAAAAATTATAATGTATTTTTATTTAAAATTTTGATTCTATTATTCCAAATTCTAATCAATAAAGTGGTAGAAATTTATTTAAAATTAATCTCACAGTCAAATTGACTATGTGGGGTATTATTGTAAAAATGATCAAAAGTCCTTTTGTTTTTTAAATTTAATTTCAATGAGAAATTGATTAAAATTTAACAAATTGGATTAATTTATAAAAATATATTCTAATTATACTTTCAACCCGTATTAAAATATAATTTATCATTATTAAAAATTTATATGAAAAAATGTGGTCAATTAGAGTCTGGTTTTTGAATCTATTTATTCCAAAATAATGTTCCTCAGAAACTCCAAAAAAAAATATATAATTTCAAAAATTTAATGTTTAAATGTGTTTAAAATTAATTTTATTATTTTTCTTTGAAGGATAGTAAATGTAGTTCATTCGAGAAATCAATATTTATAAACATAAATAAACATTACCAAAAATAGTATAATTCTTTATAAATATATTTCATTTATATAATAAAATAATAATTATTTTGAAAATTATTTATACTATTCAAATAACTATGTTTATGTGTTGGGTTATAATTATATCATTTAAAAAGTTAAAATAATAAAATGATGTTTCATTGAAACATTAGTGTTGCTTGTAATGTATGCCAAGTTGGGGTTGCATGTAACAGACATGAAGTAAGTTGTGCATGGGACATAATCGAATTCAATGTTCTGTGTATTTTATGCCGATTTTGTTCCATGGAACATATACCAAGATATTTCCATGTCGAAAAGATGTTTGACTTAGTGAATTGTAATAAGAAATGAAAAATTAATTTATTAGAAAATTTGGCCGATAGAAACTCAGGGTGTTACATTCTACATCCCATAAAATGAATGTATACTTCAAAATTACACACTTAGGTAAACAAAATTAGAATAATTATATTTCATCATATCATCAAGTCCCACAAAGCTTCTTCTAACTTGTTATTTCCACACACAAAATTGACCAAACGAGTGGTTTTGTTTCGTTAAATTATTTATGATCGGTCTATAATTTCCATTGGTTTTTCTTCATAAGATAGATCCTGATCAAGTTGTATGGCCATTTAGTTCACTAAATTTTAATGGTTTTGTATGAACTTTATCAAAATAGATACATATAATAAATCTTGGACTTGAGGTATATTTGAAGGATGTTCCATGTGATAGGTTCTAATCATGAAAAGATCAAGATTCTCAAAATGACCGATATAACTAGGGATTAGTTTCAATTATTTCTTGAATATCATATCATTCTTCCAGTGTGAGATTTGTAGAATCACTTTTCACCAAATTTAAATTCATGGCCATGTTGGTTCTTATCATCCTATCTTTTTTCCGACTTTATGGTACCTTAATATGTTTTTGAATGATTATATTCTTCTAGACAATTTATTCAGTGATATATGGTCCCAATATCAATCTTTCTTCAAAATCTCCCTTGTACATTGGAGGTCAAAATTTCATCCAATAGAGGTATTCATAATGTACCATCTAAATTTGTAATTTAAATCAATTTTTGTAAGAAAACTCAACTAGTTGAAGGTGTTGATCCCTCCAAACATTGATATCCAGAGAATATGATCTCAATTTATCATCTAGCATTTGAATTGGTCTTTTAGTCTGGCCACCTATCTACGAATGATAAGAAGTCATGAAGCTCAATTATATTTCAATATATTGTTTAAGACTTCTCCAGAACAATGAAATAAACATTTAATCCTGATCTCATATAATTGAATGTGGTACTCCATGCAAACTTACCACTTCCATTATTTATATCCTGGAAAGATAATCTAAAGAGAATCCATTTCTGATAGATATAAATTACACTATCAAAGAAATGTGATCGAGTACCACCAATATAGAATTAAATCCATTTGAGGTTTTGGGTAGTCCAACACCAATATACATAGCGATGTTATCCCATATTTATTATCGTATCGGTAATCGATGAAAAAAACCCTTTAGGAATTTTTCTTTAATTTGTTGGCTTACCAGAAACCAGTATAATAAATCTATGATATATCTCTTTATAACATCCCACTATAAGTATTATTTCTTGTCCCTATAAATATTTATACACATTTGAGGAATATAAAATGAAAAAAAAAGATATATGTCTAACAAGTCCTTTCCTCAAACCTTGTTTGAAAGGAATAGATACTCGGTTCCAGAACCTCATTATTCCATCCTGATCATTTTTCAACTGAGTAGCATTCCTATGTTTTTTTTAGATCTACATATTCATTATATACCTCCTTAATATTCACATTAATATATGGTTGATCATTCATTTGGGAGAGATAATATTTTTCTCCGTCCTTCTAGATTTCTAGATCCCAGCTTTGAAAATTTAGAAATATTGGATCTTTTGTGATCTGCATCATGGATAAGCTAGCGTGATCCTTCTGACTCAAATCACTGGTCGCCTTGTTTTTTTCTTAGTGTGGTAATGTATTAAGTAATAATAATATTTTATCAACTATAAACATCTTATTTGGAACATGTTCAAATACAATGGGAATATATATTTAAAAAATTTATAATTGGTACATGTATCTCACTTTTCTACAAAAATATAATGCCTTTATATATTTATTAAAACAATCACTAATTTTAACACCAAATAAGGAGTTGGGTAATTTATAACCTGACTCTTCAATTGTAATATGTAATAGGCAATAAAAATGCTATTTTTTTATAAGAACATATCACAATCCCTTCATAGATGTATCACTAATGATTACAAATCCATCTCCACTATATGGTAATGTGAGTCCATATGTACTGACTAAACTTCACTTCATTTCCTTGAAATTTTCCTCAAATTATTATATCTATAGGAAAATGACACCCCTCAATGTTTACATGGTCAATGGATTAGATATAAATGGTATATTCTCCTCAAACCATCGATAATACCAATCACAACCAAGAAAGATATTGATCTCGTTCACTGTGGTTGGTCTTGACCAGCATTCAATAGATTACCTCATTAATTTATCTACTACTACACCATATCATGAGATTATGTGAAGAAAAAAATGAAACCATATTCATCAAAATGTCCCACATTTTAAAATTATCATATATCTTAATCATCCATAGGATATTTAGTACAATTATCATGACATCTTTATTCTCTTCATTTATCTTCAAATAAATAATAATATAATTTATATAGAATAAAAAACCAGATTGATATAATTTTTAAATATTATATTCATTAAATCTATGATGATAGTATGGGAATTAGTATGACTAAATGGAATCACTATATATTCATAGTGCCCATAACATGTATGGGAAGTCATCTTGAGTATATACTCTTTTTTGACCCTCAATTGATGATATGCATAATGATGGTTAATCTATGAAAAATATTGAGCTCCATGAATTTGATAAAATAATTCATCAATATAGGGAAGTGGATAATTATTCTTGGTCATTATCTTGTTCAAATACCAATAATAAATATATAATCTCATTGATCTAGAATTCATCTTCACATTAAGAACATGTTCAACCCACGGTGACACACTTGGCCGAATGAATCCCCATTAATGGATTTCATAGAGTTAATTCTTCAATTCATAAATCTCAATCAGATCCATTCTATATGGAGTATTTGATATATTTTTGTAACCATTTTTGAGTTATTTTATGATCATAAAATTACATTTTTTTGGAAGACTCAGAAACTCTTCCAGAAAGGCAAAAACAACTTCTCAAAAAATAGGAATATCATTGTTGTCAATTCCTTCCCCAACCATTTGAGATTATGAACCATTTTTTAAGGGAATAGAGGCAAATATAATGGATGTAATATCCATAAGAAGTTCATACTTAACGTCACATGGATGTATGATCAGAGGAGGATTTGAAATACAAATGAAACTTAACTGGCATGAAAATCGATGTCGTATTTCGGTAGAGAATGCCAATCTATTACTATGATGAATTTAAATTAAATAAAATAAAAAATGAAACAATTTGAAGGGATAACATTCCCAAAAACATAAACAGGGGACGGATAATAGACGTAAGATGAAATACTCAAACCATAATGGGTTTTCATTGTCAATTCCATATATAATTGCATTAGTGGAATCTTAACACCCATATCAAATTATTTAGTTTTTAATGAGTGGGTAGATCCAAAATCAAATATGACATTTGCAGTTATAGAGTAGATGGTATGTGTACCTATCATTGTTTTGGTATTTTACCCCGCAACAGATATACATATTGCATGATATTTCCCCTTAACCCTTGAAATAATAGGTTTCTAACATCAATTATCATCACTGAACCATGGGTGTCAGAAGTGGTTAACATAATTATCTTTCTCTATAAACTTGTATCACTAAATCATGGGAGGTTCATTATGTGAATAAGTCTCTCCGTTATCATTTTGATATATCTTCTTCCTATTATTTCAACAATAATTTCTTTATGGCCTTACATTCTATAATTAAAACATTCATTATACACCTTAAGGAAATTTCCTCCATGCTTATTCCTACATTTAGAGAATAAATTAAAAATGAAATTCATTTCCCATTGGGTTTTAGAGTTTCCATTGAAATCCATCCTCATTTTCATGTTAAACCCTTGAAGATGATATGTGAGTCCAACCTTCATTTCAACCATTTATTGAGAACACACAATATCCTTATACATACTAAAGACTCTAATGACCAAAACCCTTCTACTAATTTGATTTAAGACACTGATGAACCTAAAAACTTTACATTATAGTTTTATAATAATTCTTGAAGTGTAACTTGTAATTCTCATGAAGTTAGCCTCATTGGTACATAAAATTCCTCATCCCATTTATTTAACAAAAGGAACTATTCCCCCATCTTGGAAAGAAAAAATATAATAATGTACTTATTGAACAATATGTTCTTTAACTCATACCAATCCATCGATTCAATATAATCTTCTTTCCTCGTAATCTTGATTAAATTCCACCAATGATTAATGTCACCATCGAACTTATAATGAGAAAAAATGTTATTCTAATTATCCTAACAATGTATATTAGAGAATATATTTTTATATGTTCTAATCCATTTTCCTATAATAAGTTGATTATATGACCCTCTGAATGATGGTGGACCTTCTCTAATGAAATACGAAACGGAATTTTGTTTCCCCCTTTTCTCATTTTGGATTCCACCATGATTCATATCTTGTGAAATTTGTGTGAGCATATAAATGAGTATTTTTATTCTAGCTCCCATATCATTCATTTTACATGGAGGAAAATCATTTCATTTCCCATCATAATAACCATTGATGTGGTTGCTTCATGTTCCATTCATTTATTGAAACCAAAATTATTAAGTAAGAGGAAAAATCATATTGAGAAACCACATAACAATAAAAATTCAATTATTGGATTATTAAATTATGAAACCTTACATTATTAATGACACCATAGGTTTATCATGGTTTATTAATATCCAAATTCCTTTTAAATTCATTATCTTGGTTCATGAGAGTTTTTGAATTCTCAAAGTATATCCCCTCGGAGTCTTATTACAGGTGTGCAGCAAGGCCTGTTGTTGTGTACCAGATTACCCATAGTCGTGCTCGAAACATCTGGTCATAGTTGTTACCCCTAGGTACATCTCTAAAAGATCCAGATTCACTTTTAGTATGTATAAAATGTATTATTTTTACGAAACCATTGACTCAATAATTTTCCAAAATTCAATGCCATTTTCACATACATTTCCCTATACTTATAATTATTCATTGAAATGTAAATTGGGTTCTCATTAAGTTTTTCTTATCCTAGATTCCAAAATGAACTAAACCTTTACTCTGATACCAACTATAATGACCCTCAACTTTGATACATTAACATTCCATTACATTTTCATAATTCTAAATGGATTAAAAAAATGCTCCCAAAGACCATACTATTGTAGTGATTTTGGAAACATGAAAACATACAAACTGATGCATAACTGATCTAAATTATCACTAACTCGGATATTCGTTATTAGAACCCTTTTTATACAAGTAAAAGATAATATGTCTCTTAATATCATGGGGATATAAAATGTATTGTGGAGTGATATGAGATGCAATGTATGGGTAAATATGGAATACATGTAAGAATAATCATGATAATTAGGTTATGAGAACATGATGAATAAAATTAAAGATCATACTATAAATATAATGAACCATAAACATTAATCATGGAATAAATAACTATAGTTCATAATATAGGAATCATAAGGAAACCATGAACTTAATTCATGAAAGAATAACATATGAATATAATATGGGATTATGGTAGACGCATAAAAATATATAATAATTTCCATATTAGTCAAGGCATTATTGTCGAGGTCATCTTAGATGAAAAATTTATTTTCTAAAATGGTCTCACACCCAATTTTAGTTCGGTATTAATGAACAAAGATCACTCTTGGTTACATCCTTGTAATACTGAACCATGATCAATTCCCATTCCATCCAGGTTTATCAAATGAGATATAAATCTTTACCCAATTCATTTGAGGGAGATATAGGTCCCACCAATCTCATAATGAGATCATACATACATGCTCCAAAAGATCATAAATAATCATATCACGACCCATGAAATTAAATGGGTATTATATACATGTAATCATATCATATCTTGTAGAAATGTATATGTTTTATAATAATTTCATCATAAACATAAATTGTGAAAATGTGGGATTCAAAATCATATCACCCATGGAAGAGAAACATGTTACATAAACATCATTTCGTAAAATCATAATAAATTAAGAAAAATAATATTAATGGAAACATTATATAATTTTTCCATAAATTAATTATAAACACAAATCGATGATTTCATATATGTGAAATAATTTTTTATGAACATTTTCATGAATATCTTGAGGAAAATATCATTTCATCATTTAAAATTTACTTTAAAACATAAAAAAGAATTTAAACATTTTTATTTGAAAATAGATATGATAACTTAATAATGAATCATTGAAAACAATAATACATTTTCAAAATAATTTTTCCAATGAAATGATCTTCATGGTTCATTTGAAAAAAAATTAGAAGATGGTTTTTGAAGTAAAAAAATACCCAACGGAAGTGAGAAATATGGTCATATTTTATTAAAAACATTTTATTAATTATCATAAATAATAAATACTGGAAAATGGAACTAATACATGGAATTATCATTGATCAAATTAATATATGGAAACAAATTATTTTTATTTATATATGTATCTTAATATTTCTATAATGGAATCATTATAAAAAAACAATCTTGAAAAGTGATGAGATTGTATCAATAAACTCTTATAACATGGTAACTTGGGATCATACTCTCCATATAAGAAAACGAAATCACATGAATCTTAAATTACCATGAAAATAAACTAATTATTGATATAACATGTTATACAGAAGTATATTCCCCATGAAAATAAAATTTAGGTGCATAACGAAATATATGTCTCAATGAGGGAATATTAAGACCAAACTATTTCACTAATTTGGTAACATTTGAATCGTAAACCCCATGAATGACAGATAATCAAAATGATATTTTAATACCCATAAATTTTATTATAACATGCATGGAATACAATCACAGTCTATACATACACCACACATATGTAAAGAGTTGAGAATATAAAATGTACCTCACAGAAATAAAAAGATAGATGAAATCCCCTTAAATTTTGTCTTGACTCTCTCTTACTCATTAAAAAACCTTTACACTAAATATAAATATATTAAAAATATTTTACATAACTATATTATTATATCTAATAACATATATGATTTTATTATTACATTATATTACCAACTTGATAACCAACCTAGGTTACAGTTTTACTTCAAATAATATTCGCTTTGTTCTGTAGATGTGTCTTATTTTGTTGTGTCATTGGTATTTATAAATATAGCAAGAATTAGGAATTAAAAAAAATATGAATAAAATGTATATTAAATATATTTTTATTATCATAATATATAATATATATAAGTATAAAATGGAATACATCATTCATTGAGATAGTATGTCGTATATATGCATGAATGAGGTTAATGTTTTTATTGTTGTATTAAAATAAAGATAGAAAATGAAATGTATTTATATATGTATATAATAAAATTGAATTTATTTTATAATGTTACCTATATTTTATAAGTTCATTAAACCCATCATTAATACATTCAATGCAATGTGTGATCTAAACAAAATGCTTTGAGGAGCGGTAGTCCACACTTCCTAAAATAAAATTGTCTTATTTACACCAAATGGTTTGTAAAAAGATATGTGTTGTAAAATGAATAAGTGAAAATAAATATATATTAAAAATAATATTTAATATATAAAAATATTTTTTCTGTTATAATTTACACAATGAGAGGTGATAAATGTAATATGAACAGTCATTAATTTGTGAGGCAGATGTTCTTTGAACACATAAACTATAAGTTCATTACACATTAAATTGAGGTGTGTGTAAGTTTAGTTAAAAAAATATTCATACAACCATACTATTATATATATTATACTTATTTTTTATCCTTTCATGGAATAAAGAGAGTAGAGGGGTTGATAAATAAAATAAAAGAATGGAGCTTGAGAGAAGACGTCTTCTCTTAATCGTGTAACTCCATTTGTTTTGTTCCAAATGGCTCACATAAGATTCATTCATCCCAAATGGATGATTAATTGAGGAAGGGGGAATGTTTTAAAGAATATTTTGAATATCTTGGACGAATATAAGTTATTTTAGAGGTGTGAATAAGTCGTATAGGTGGTGGAATTTTATAAGAAATAGAAAAGACTCACATGGTATTTTTTAAAACAAGTTAGTTGTACCATCATTTTTGCCTAAACATTTCATAAAAACATACTCCATATTTGATGTTTTATGTCCAAATAATGTCTATAAAATGGGTTTTTTGAATGTTTCTAAGATTTTTGGGTCATAAATTTATTGTTTAGTCCATATATATATATATATGAAATTTAACCTAATCATTATAATTAATTTTAATCAGTTTCATAAATGTTAGTGGTAAAAAAATAATTTCAAGTTATTTTAAATTATAAATAAAGTTGATTAAAAATATGAAATCAATATTTTCAAATCCAATTAATATAAGTGGCAGAATAAAATTTGAAATTAATCTCACAGTCGGTTCTACATGTAGATTTTTTAAATTAAAAATGACCAACAGTTTGATAAAACTCTTATATCTAATTTAAATGAGAAATTGGTTCAAATTAAATAAATTAGAAAAATATAATCTTATTAAAATTTTATTCCAAATTAAAATATATTGTATCATTCTAAATAAATTAGGTGAATAATCAGTTTTCAATTAAAATATTGTATTTTTTAATATTTATCCAAAATGATGTTCCTCATAAATTTCACAAAAACTATCCCTATTAAAATACTAATACTATAAATTCTGAAATGAATTTATTTTATTCAATTAAATTTCTGAATGTTATCTAAATTAATTTAAATTTTTTTCATAAAAGGACATTCAAAGCAGTTCATTCGAGGAAAAGGTATTTTTAGTCATATAAGAACTTTACCCAATATAATATATTTCATTATTAATAAGATTTATTTACATAAAATAGTTATAAAAAAATTTAAATTTCCTTATTAATAATATTATAACTACATTTAATGGTTAGGTTATAATTATATCATTTAATAGTTATAATAATATTATGATGTTTCATAGAAACCACGGTGTTGCATGTAACGTATGCCAAGTTGGTGTTGTGTGAAACATAAATCAAGTCGGTGATGCATGTAATTCCCACCAAGTCGAAATTCCACAAACAAATCCCCGATTTTGTTCTGTGTAATGTATGCTAAGTCAGTTTCATGTGAATGGAATGTTTGACTGAGTGCACTGCAGAATAGGTTTTAAAAAATTAACTTATTCGAGAAAAAGGCGTATAAAAACACAAGATGTTGCAATATATGTGGTCGATTGGTGGATATAAATCATTATTAATTATTAGATCACATATTTATTTTCAAAAGATACTAAATTTTATGCATATTCATTAGTATACATCCCATTTACTAGTTTCTAGATCTCCATAGAAGCAATTGTTTCCCCTCATTTCTTCATAAGGCTTGTATCCCAAGTTACTCAGACATATTATTATATATGATAAAAACAAAAGGGAAAAAATCATCAGACTCAATGATTAATATTTTGATGGTAAATATCATACTATTTTAATCTTAGAAAGATGTGGTTCTAAATAACTATATTTGATGTCACATGGAAATGGACTATATCTGATAATTCATATCGATGTTCTAGGTCGGATTGGTGGGGTTTGACTGGTAACATTTAAAATAGCATTCCATCATTCATATTTACATCATTCTTTCATCAAATATGTTCCACACACACATTAATATTCTATAATAAAAAATTCTTTATAACTATATACTGAAATGATAATATTAAAAACACAACTGAGTCATGATAATCCCCCCCATTTATATGTGTTTTTAATACTACTTCAAAACTATACCACTATTTGTTCCCTCACTTTTCCCCATGCATGTATTCTCCCAATATTTTTGTCATCATAATTTCCCAAATCTCTTCCCCTATTCCATACCTATCCCCCATTTAAAAAACATTCAAAGGGTCCATCATGAAATTTTTCTCCCCTAATTAACATATGATCACATTTACAATGGTTGGATGTTTTCATCATAAAATCTAGAAACTCCTATTCACGTGAAAAGAAGAGTCTTAAGTGTTTTTAGAAAATATAAGTTAACTAAAAAACTATAAGTCTACGTGAGAGAACCTAGTGTAGAAAAAAAAGAAATTAATAATGAAGTTTATCAATGTTTTATATAACACAACATTTATTTTATGCATTTTCATTCTTATATAATAATTCTCATTTATGGGGAAATCATGAAATAATTTTTTTTGATAAATGTAACATACACCCATATCGAAAAAACATTAGAAATTTTAGTTGTAAATACACATCCTTCCCAGAAAATCAATTTCATAACCTCATTAGTTTCATTTTGTAAGAACAGTAAGAGAACCAGATATCAACTTTCATATTTCAACTCCATAAATTCCTAGTAAGATAATACAAATAAAATCATTTTGTAAAAAGTTTGAACTATAGTGGTTTCTTAGAGAAATCGTTTAGAATGAGATTCTTCCCTTAGTATTGAATATTTATTGTACTTCTTGTATTTTTTATCAGATATATCTTATTTCTTATGTTCATTATTCTTATATATTGAAACATGTATTTTTAATATCTATATTATTTTCATAATGATATAAACTTTTTTTAACTATAGTAAAAAAATTAACATTTAGATTGTAACAATTTTTTTGCCTTCCATTTTTACTTATAAGAATGTCTAATAAAATTAGTACCATGGTGTTCTTGATCAAATATATTACATATTTTCTTCATTTTTCAATCTATAATCTATTAATATCTTTTTATTAACATTTCTCACATTATAAGAAACCATTTTATTTCCATTAGATTCAACTACTGTTTTTTCTTCTTCTAGCATTCTAGCCATGTCAACATGTTCTGGCCAAATAACTATTAATTGTTTCTATTCTTTCCCTACATTAATAAATTTCCCAGAAGTTATATAGTGAAAAATAATCATGTTATCATTCAAATTTATTGGTAATTTAACATTCTTCACCTTTTCAGTTTCATTTTTTGGTTCCTTCATTTTATTAAAAAAGATTGTCCACTTTTTCTCACTATGACTTCCCTAAATTCATACATGTTTCTTGGTAGGTATATATTTTACCAACATGAATAATCTCTATTTCTAAAAATTAAAAAACACAAATAGTGACATATGAATTATGAATTTATAGACTGATTGTAAACTTGTTCCATTCTTTATTGTGGTTTTTTCTTTACAAATCATTAACCAAATTATTCCAAGGGATTCCATAATAATGAATGATTTTCATTCGTGGGGAAGGATATTTTCTCACAAAAAAATTTTGTATACCTATAATTACACCATCTTAAGAAGATTCGTGGATAACATCAAATACATTGATGATTTTTTTATCTCATATTTTGTATCTCACATTATATTGAATGAAGACCTGATTATGTTTATAACAACTCCAGTTCTATCCCAGATAGTCCAAATTTCATAAAATCTATAGTCTTTTTAGATTCAAATATCTTTATCAAGTTATGTTTATTTTCATTAACAAGTTTATAATCTTTCGTGATGATATATTCATTTTTATTTGATCTTCCTTTATATCTTTTCAGATTTATTTAACGATCAACAAACATCATATTTTTAGATCTGATAAAATAGATATTATCTCTTTATTTCTTCATCTGGTCATCAATATAACAAGATATATATTTAACTTATTTTTTAACTTTCTTATTTCATTCATGAGATTATTATTTTTCTTATTTGGTTTTTCAAAATTTGTTTTTTAAATATTTTTAATTTCTGTAGTCATTTTAGCATCATTAAAACTATCTAAAGAATTAATACCATGTATAAAATAAATAGTGGAGTTAAGTTGATGATAAAAATTCATCACTTGATAAGAAATCATCCTTCTAAAATATACTCAAATAACTTTTTTATGATAATATATTTTCATATCTTTCGTCCACTTTTTTAGGTTTCCTATCATCTTCTTTGGATTCATTATCATAGAATTTATTTATAGTAAATTTTTTTGCCAAGTTTCATTTCTCTTAATATTTATATAATTTGAGAGCTTTACCTATTCAATTTTACTTATTTTATTTCATATAAATTATGGAGTTTTTCTTATTTAAATACTTAAATTCTTCTTCTACCTATGAGTCACATTATTCTTCTTCGATTTCTTTATCATTTTTTTCTTTTTAACAATGATTTAATGGAAATTTCCCAACCATTATTTTATCATGATTGAATGGAATTCTCTAATTTAGTATGCCACAATAATATTCTGAATTTCAAACAAAAATAAATATTCACTATCATATAAATCCTAAACTTTAGCATCCAATCTATCTAGAATGTTTCTCATATGTTTCATGAAAATTGTATCTTTTTTGAATGTATCCCCAAAACTTATTATGTCACTTGAAATATTATTTTTTATTGTAATGTAACCATCAATAATTTAATCATCATACATTTTCATATCTTTAAATATAATTCTCCATATTTTTAACATGGCATTCATTAAATTTTCTTTCTCTGAGAGATACTTCTTATCACTGACCATCTTTAATTACCAATTGTAAACCTCATAATATGGTTATAAAATTTATCACAAACATCCATCAAAAAATAATTATGATCTTGTCTAGATTCTTCTTATACTTCTCAAATTATAATCATTCCATGAAACTTCAATGATGATAGTATAACCATCAATTGGTGCATCTTTAAATTCAAGTACACATTAAAGAGGATAGGGTAACATCCTATTATTCCAATTGTGATAGTTGATTCTATCAACAATTTTAACACCCCTATTGTTCACAGAATTATAATTATCTATTCATAGTGATATATGTTTCATAGAGAACTTAATATGATATCAATTGTTGTTCTCAAATAGGACTGATGCCACTGATATGGAGATGGTGAATTAGTGGTTTTTTTAAATGTTTCTCAAATTCATTATAAAAATTTATGATACTATAAATCTTGTTAAAATTAAAATCCACTCATTAAAAAATACTTAAACATAAATTTTATATGAATAAAATATAAAGATAAATAACCCCATGAAATTAACTAGGATCATCAAAATTAAATATTCTTTTCCATATTAGATATTTCCATAACCATGGTTTCTTTCACAATATTATTTTTCAAAACAAAGACATAAGAAGAGAAAAATTCTATAATCCTAGTAGAAAAATTATTATTATAGTTGGTTTTACCCCCAACTAATATTTTAATACCCACTACTAAAATCTAGATATACACCTCAATAAAACAATCATGAATTTTTATTAATTTGTATATATCCACACATACAAGATTCTATTCAATTATTTTATTTTGATACACATCATAAATGTATTCACTTTCTACATAAAAAATGAATCATAGATTACATCTACACAATCATCAAGAACCTAAAAAATTCATAGAGGATCTTTTTGGCCTTGAACATATTCTAGAATCATTATCTAGATTCATTTTTAGTAAAATTTGGTTTGATATAGATTTGTTTAGAAACCTCAATCCTATGGTCCACATACAATCATTATCATCCCGATTATTATTATTATTCTCTTCCTTGTTCAAATAAGAAGTGACTCAATTGGATTCTAACAATTAATTAATCCCATAGATCTCAGTCTGATGTGCTCACTCTGATAAAACTCTATTTTATGTAACTTCACTCTGATGGGTCATGATCCAATGTAACTTCCTCAGCTTCATCCTAAAACACATACTCAGAATGGGATGTCAAGACATGTAACATTTATGTTAGAGTGTGTTCTCTCCACATATATTTAATTTAATGTGTAAATGTACTGTTTACATCTTTTTATAGGAATTCCTGAATGGTATGGTTAAGAAAACTACTTATTATTCCTTATAAAAGTCATTCATTATTAACGAATCTCATAGTCATTTATGTCATAATTAGTTAGTTCTTCAGAACTTCTAAATAATTCTGATATCTTCTTTAATATTCAGAAATAAACTCAAAATATAAGAATTATTCATGTTTATAATCAATTAGTCATTCTGATTTTATGATTTTGATTGTTTTCTCCTTATGAGTCAAGTTGATGTTTCATCCCCAATGTCAGTCTGATGGACTATTTTACAGAATACCCATGGCTTGAAATTTCATATAGAATGGTAATATAATTAATATTTACTTCATTACTTACCAATAAAAATTATTTTTCCTCTATCCAATATAAAAAATTAAACTAGTTGTTTTATCAACTCAATTATTTTGGTTAGATGAAAACTATTAACTGTATTTTTAAACAACATTATTACTAAACATATTTATTTTAGATGTTTCCATCCACTTATTTTTCTACCAACATGTATAAAATTTTCAATCATTTTATCATTAGAATAGAATACTTCTTACATTTATCTGATCAATTATATGATACCGATTACCATCATGAGATACCCCTATTCCTATTCTTTAGTAAATTTATCACTAGAATATTCATATCCAATGTATTGGTATCAATGTCATACTACTAGATCAGTGTCTGGATCCCTCCAGGGGATTGGTTCCTATAACTCTATTTTCATTCACATTGAATTTATATATTTTTAACTATAATTGAATAATATGCATCAAAATCAGTATACACATGATGTAGAAGATTTATCAAATCCAATCAGCCAAAAATTATCCATGTATCTTCAAATGTATTTCATCATAAGTTACTCAGAAGTATTATGATTTATGAAAAGAAAATAAAAATAAAAAGCATATTTACTGTGTAAATTTATATCATCATCATTAATAATTTTTAAGTCTCAAAAAGATCTAATTTTAATTATCTAGATTGGCTAAATCATGCTTGTGGGATAATTATAATGACTCTTGATGGTGACCATGTTCCATGGGAGGGTTCTTATTTCTATCATTGAAAACATCATTCCTTCATCAGGATTTCTAATATCATTTCATCAAATATATTTTTTACTCAGCTAATAATTATTGAAAAAATATTCTTTATATTGATCTGTTGAAAACAAAAATACTACTAGTCCATAAGATTTTTTTGGGGATAAAAAAGAAATGTAGTGGGAGGGGTCTTGATGGGTACAATAATTAGGGAAGTAGTCTGCTACTCCTCAGTAGATAGTTCATGAAGTTGCACAATAGGGGGTTTTCAAGGTATAGGATGTGGTTCCCTAGTGTAGGGATGATCCTACCAGGTAAATGGTATATCTCTGGGGAATAAAGATGGAGGATAGGGAAGAGTGACTAGTCATCTATATGTAATGTCGAATACTCTAGTTATTATTGATATAGGACACTCTACCACCACATTTACGATTCTTTTTGTCACATAGATGAATTATTTTGAAGTTAAATTTCATTTTTTTCCTTTCATTTTTTGTTTTGGATGGTTTCCAAAGGTTTTATGGAGAAATAGATGAGTTTTCATGAATTGGGCCAAACCGCGAGCCCAATTCCAGATTTAAAAATAAAATTTGTTTCCTTTATAACGTTTTCATTTTTTAATATTTTTCCTTCATTCCAACTCCTAAATGTCCTCCCCTGATATATTAACACCAAAATTAAAATTTGGAGCCTTTGGAAATCCATAACCAAGGTTTATGTTTGTTTTTATTTAAGGGATTGGGCCTGCCCGAAAGCCCAATTCCAGTTTTAAAAATAATATTTGATTAATTAATAACTTATTCATTTTTAAGTATGGTTCGGTGATTTAAAGCCTCATATGCGCCCCTTGAACCCAGACACGCTCCCAAGCTCTCTCTCCCCTCTTTGGAGCTCTTCTTCATCGCGATTTAGTACTGAACCTATTAGGGTTTCAAAAATAGGGCAGATTTGGAGAGGTAAATTGATCCTTTCATAACTCCTTCATTTTTCATCCTTTTTCCCCCATTTCAGTCCCCACATTACCTAATATGAATCCTTAGAACCTCCATACCATTTTTGGGTACTTTGTGATTCATTATCTTGTGGATTGGGGCCGATTCCTTCAAGATATTTCAAGTAAGGGAATTCCTTCTTGGTTCCTTCCATCCTCTTTTAGTTTTATTTCGTTTTTCTTGAAGTTCCTCATGTCCAGAAGTTGGGGTTCGATCCTAATGTATGATTTGGTGTCTTTTGGGTAAGTTTTTGTGGTTTAGGTCTGGATTTGTATTCCTTTTTGGTGCAACGGTGGGGCGCTTAAGGTTTCGCACCATGTTTTGAGGGTTTCGACACATTCGGTAGGTGATTCCGTGGGTAACCATTTAATGATGAGTTAGTTTGCTTGATTAAATAATTTTGAATGTTCCTTATGTGCTGTGAATTATGTGAAAACCATTTTTGGTTGCAATAGTAAAGCATTTGTTTTTAGAGTTACATTTTTTCTTGAAGTGTGCATTTTTCAAATGTATTTCATGTGTTATATCTTGTGGTAGTTTTGTAAAATGTGGAAGTGATTTATTAGTTGTTGAAAGGGGCTGACAATTATGGTTAGGTAATGATATAGTTCCATTTGGGCCTAAAAATGGGGTGTATTTGAATGGTTTTATTTTTATAACCTTGTTATACTCCTTGAAAGTGTTTTATGGATTTGTGTGTTCTCATGGGTATCTTTTGTGATATTATTCAACGTGATTATATAACATTTGAATGTGGATTATTTCATGTTTATTGGGCTTCCAATTCTGTTTTGGTAGGGTCTTGGTGTGCTTTTGGTTTAAAAAGAGATTTTTGAAATGGATTTTATGTGGAAAGTTTGGGTATACTCTTTATAATTGTTTTATGAAAGTTTTGAATGCTTTATTGGGTTGTGTAATAGGTGAAACTATATCAGCAAACTGTTTTGGTAGGAGTATATTTTTAAAAGGTCCATTTAATTTGTGAAAAGGCTTCTATGTGATATGAATCATCTTGGAAATATTTTATTAAATTGTTTGAAGGAGATATTTTGGAGTAAAAGTGATGTGAAAGTGATGTGGAGTGTTTTGTGTGAGTGTGATGTGAAAAATTGAATTTTTGAATATGAAAGAAGTGTTATATTCCATGTGTGTGGGCTGTTATATGAGTTTAAATATCATATAATTGTTTTATAAAATTGTTTAATGGTTTTGTGGAAGTGTTGAAGAAATGTGAAATGTGTTGTGGGCTATTTTGGTGTGATTCGGATTTCAAAATCATTTTGAATGAAAAATGGATTTTTTGTGACTTGTGTGGTATACATATGGGATGTTTGGTGAATTTGTGATGTGGAAATGATATTTTCATGTTCAATGTACATTTCTTGATGTGTTGAACATGTTTGAGCACAAGGGGAAAACCTGGGTATCTAGGTGGGTGGACGTGTACTAGTATGCTAGTGAATCCGTGGGGTTTGGCCTCAGTTTCACTTAGCAAGATTGACGCTTACAACTCTAAATAAACTATGATGATGATGATTGGGGACCAATAGGTTATGGGTATGTTTCCTACTAGTGGCTCGTGCACGAGAATGGATATTTGTGATGGTTACTCTCACCGAGATACGAGGTACCTGGGACCCACAGCTAGCTAGTGCCTAGGTGTTACTTCCTATTTCTTGTGCACATTGTTTACTTTGTACTTACCGTCGGCATATGGTATAGTTGGATGGAAAATTCAGTAGTGTTGAAATTTTTTTTAAAAGTGTTGATTCTTAATGATATCCCACTTGAAAATTGTTTTTATTCAAAGTAGCATCTTTTAGAAATTGTAACTAGCTTTTCATGTTTTTGAAAACTTGCATGCTTTTCGTCTTTAAATGTTTATCACATGGAATCTATTAGTGGTGGTATCCTACTGGGCATTGGCTCACACCCTACTTACACCCTTAGGTGTATGTAGACATGGTTTTTTTTGTCGCAGTTTGGGTACATTTTTTTTTGTTCCAGTGGTTCGGGTTTCTAGCAGGTCCTTGGTGGTGAAGTCTTGTGGAGGTGGCTTGTGGGAGGTGCCCCTTGCCATGAGGGTTCTTGGGCTGTCCTTATTTGTATTTTTAACTTTGGTATAGACCTTTTGAGTTGTTTTATGCCATGTAATTCAGTTCTGAATTTTTGTAAAAGATTGTTTGGTTTGAAAAATCCAGATTTGTTCATTGGATTCTCTTGTTGTTTTATGTTTATAAACTCGGGTAAATCGTTCCCAATATTTATTTTATGATACCCGGGAACTTGTTCCAGCCCGTGGGGATCGAGAATGCCCTTCGGGTCTTGCCATGGACCGGGTCGGGTGCCGAGTTTGAAGGCGACCAGATTCGGTTCGTGACACTTTTATCATCAAGTCATAATTTTTTTTGGTTTGTCTGATATAAAAGAATCACATTCCAATTTATCAATCAATATTGTAAATTTTTTGGGCTTGCATGTAGAAATCTTGGATGGTGTTTTTTCTATCCACCAAAAAACTGTAGTGCGGACATAGAATATCGAATATTGAATGGAATGTTCTCTTGAGATTGGTGGTAAAAAAAAATTTTGAACCATTTATGTAGGAAATGATAGTATTCAATTTTAATCTTGGTTTGGATATTTTTTCCAATACCTAGCTCATATGAATTGTTACCTGATGAGGGCTTCCTTTATATATCTAGAAGGAGGCATCTATCATCACCATGGGGACTATGGTCTTCATGTTGTCCATACAGGACCAATTTATTAAAAATTAAATTATATTATTGGTTGGTAAAATGGTCCTAATCTATATAAATGTTGAAGTAACATGATTTTTTCCGAAAGTGTTATACAATTTATAATGTATCTTTATTTACAAGTTATTCAACTTACTGAATGAGTGGGTGATTCAATTTACGATTGAGTTTGTGCACAAACTGATTCAATTTCTATACCGGCATATATAATGGATCCAAAAGAGTTTAGGGAGTTGAAATTTAATTTGGATGATATAGAAACTAAAGGTTTAATATGGACAATTATATCTCCATGGTGATCTCCATTTCCCTTTTCCATGAATTATGATGGCACATAACACTTGTGTGTGGATTTTCAACAATTGAGTTTGATGACAGTCAAAAACCAGTATCCCCATCCATGTATCAGTGATCTCATTAATCTATTTAGAGATTCTTGGAACTTCATCATTATTGATTTGAGATCTAGAAACTATTTGATTTAGGTTTATAACATTATACATTCCTCAAAATAAATTTAGGATAATGAATTCCTCATATTGTTCATAGTTAGGCAATTTGGTATTACCAAAGGACCAGTTGTATTCATGTCCTTTATGAATCAAATCAATTATCCTTTTCTATAATGTTTTGGGGTGGTTTTTTTTATGATTTTTTAGTGTAGTCCAAATTATCAAAAAATAATTCCAAAAATATTAACATCTTCTTTAGTACATTAATAGAGTCATATTTACACTTAACTATCCAAATTTTGTTTCTATTTTGATATTGTTCACTTCTGGGGGGATGTCATATTTGGGGAAGGATTCGTAGTGGAACTAGATAATTTTTTTCCTTTTTGTATTGGGAATAACCCGATAATATATTCAATATTCAATGATTTCCAGGTTTGGTAAATTATTTCTCTCCCTTTATCTAGGAATAATCCTATTTGGAAGAATTAGTTTCTGGTTTCACAAAGAAGGGGATGATGTTTATTTGGTTATATTATTATTAGTGTTAGTTTTAAGAGATGAGACAAATGATGACCTCATTACCTCCCTTTACTATATTTTGGTAGTTTAAAACATATACCATGTCCTAATACACTTCCAACGTTTCCCTTAGACTAGTCTTGATGATGGAGGATTGAGTAGCTATGTATGGATCATGACAGTCGAGGACGCATGAGAGAATTTTTCATAAACATGATTTTGAGTAAATAGAAATGTTAACTTCCCACATATGCTATTTTCATTATCTCAAGTGTGAGATAATTTTGGTAACCCTAGACCACAAGAGCCTCATTCACAACTCTTATCAGTGGGACATGATCTTTTGGAAGTGGAGTAGGGTTGAGTATCTTCAATTTTTTTACTTCTATTTGTCTTATACACAGGGTATTCAAACACTAATATTGATTGATTGAGAATAAGGATTTAGGAAAAACAATTACATGAATCTTATGATTAGTGGAAGATGATGGGACTCTTTATATTAATTTATATTGAAGTTCATGAGTCTCAGGGACGAGTATCTCCAACTTCGGTATCTATTATACTGATAATTTTTTACATGGTAATGATAGAGTAGTTATCTAATCATGAAATATTTATTATAAGAGATAATTTATATGATAGGGAGACACTATTAGGATAGACACTTGGTAGTGTTCATTCTCTTCTTCTCCTTGGATGATAATGAGTTTCTATGGTTATGTGTGAGGAGATAATGATAGAGTTTCATGCATCTATATGAACTGTATATCCATGTTTGAAAAATATGTTTCATGATCTCAATAGAAAATAATGGTCGTTAGAAATGTAGATGGAGGTGGAATTAGTTTTCGTGATTTTTTTACTTTTTATTAGGTGAAAGATGAGAATTAGTGGCCATATGAGATTTTACATTCTTTTTCCATTCCTATGTTGAAATGGAATGTTGTCACTATGGATTTTGTGATATGATTTTCAATGAAAACATATAATAATGATGTTTTATGGGTGATTTTGGATCCACTAATGAAGGAATTACACATTTTTTGTATTTGGGATACCTTTATAGTTGATGATTTGGGTAGTATATAAATATATGTGGTAGTTCAATAGGACGGTTTTATAAAGAGTATTGTTTTAGAAAGAGATAAATATTTCACATCATAGTTCTAGAAGCGTCTTCTAAAGGCTCTATGATTATGTATTATTTTGAGTATGAGATATTATACATAGACGTCCAGTCAATATTATTAGACTATTCATTATTTAGAGGAAATGTTACGATCCTGGGTTTTGGATTTTGGTTGTTCATAAAAGAAACATTTTTCACTTGTAGTGTTTGAATATAATTATAACTACTATGAATACATCCTTGTAGAAAAAATTGATTCACTTTATACAAGGTAACGTCTTTCATGACTTTTTGGGTAATTGGAAAGAGACTGCACACTTATTTGGCCTAGTCTTATATATGGGATAGTTGAGTGGGTTCAGTTGATCAGGAAGCAGTTGGTTACCAGGTAGAGAAGGCATAAATCGTATGCTCATCATAAGAGATGACTTGTAGATTTTTAGGTTGGTCATCATGTTTTTCTTTGAGTTTCTCCTAGGTTTAATGAATTCCATATTAGTAAAGGCATGATAATGGACCCCAGTATTTTCAGGCTATTTTAGATTTTCGGTAGGTTCAGTACAGTGGTGTACTAATTAGACCATCCACAGTGTTGCGGTTCCATTCGTGATGTGTTCGGTTTGATACATTAATAGAGATAATTTGTATCCCATTTTCATGTGATAGACATATAATATGTTGAACATAGATTTTTTTTTTACTTTTTGTAGAATCCAATGTGGATTTTTGATTATTGTGAAATGTATCCCATGGGTAAGGCGATTCCATTGGTATAAGTGTAGTGGTAGTATGGGTGAGTAAATGAGGAGACATAGGATAGGTAGTCTGATATGTGAGTACAATGGTCAAACTTTTTCACTAAGACCACATAATAATTCTTAGAGTATCTTGGGAAAATTATTTTATATAGTGGGGAGGTTGTAGAATCAATTTTTTTCATATATATCCATCATGGATTTTTCCCATTTGGGATTTGGTGGAATAGACATGTTCATAGATGGTTAGTTTTTGTAATTAAATTTCCTTAATGTATGAGGATGTATGCGTGTTAAAATAAATCTAATACATATATAAATTTAGTAGATGGGTGTATATGTTTTTTCCCTAATATGGAAGGCATCAAATGTTTTTTGTGTTCTTTCAATGAGAAAAGAGATTAAGGATGTGTTAAGAGAAAGTACATATCATGTAATGTTGTAATAGAATGTGTTAATATATACAAGGAAACTCCATGTCCCTGGTTCAAGATATAAGATAAATAGACACCTTAAAGATTTTACACATCATTTAATGCTTTTATAGTGTAAAAAATCACTTGATATGACATGTTTACAATATAAATATTTTAAAAAGAAGAATTTTAAAGGAGTTACACAGAGTCTAATGTTTCGATGTTATCCTTAATGGGTGTTTTATGTGAGAATTTTCTCATTCACTTATGTGTAGTATCCTCACCTTGAACAAAGGCTATCATTGAGTATATCTTGGATTGACTGTTTTGATTTTTGATCTCTCGGCCATGCATTTTGTCCCTAGTAAATTGTTTTCATTAGGTGTTTCCCTTCACTACCTTTTACTTCCTGTTGTTTTCATGAAATATCTTATCCATGGGATGTTTTGGTTTTAATCTTGATAAGTTATGGTCTCATATCTTTCTGTCTATCATCCATTTCTTTATTCATGCTACTGATTCTTACTGGAAAGAATAGTTGATCATACATTAAAGGTAGGTGTCTAAATCATAACCATACGGTCAGTTTCATTCAAACGTATTAGCAATATTTCAGTTTTCCTATCATAAAATTCACCTGAATAAATTAAATGATGAATTGGATTATTAAATGAAATCCCTTTTGAAAAATTTGATAATGATCAGGCCTATGGATAACATTTGGGTGAGGAAAACATTTATTATAATTAAATTTTTTAACGACTTAATGTGAGATTAACATAAAATAGATTTTGTGTAATTACTTGAAAAAGAATCACCATGTTTTGTGTTGCTTATTGAAATTTATGGAATGTTATTGGTTAATGACTAAATTATAAATGAAATTTGTAATTCCTGAATAAACATAAATTTTCATAATTAACCATTTATCCTTGGGATTTGATATTGTGTTATCATAATTTCTAAAACATGAGTTTTGTTTCCTAAGATATAATTATTATATAGAGAATTGGTCCATTTTTATTTTCTATATTTTTGCATGGTGTTGGCCATGTTTACAAGGGAATATTTATACATACTAGGATATTTATTGCGAAATGCTGAAATTATTATATAGCAGCCTACACCTAGTTACATATTCTAAAATTACAATATACCATACATGGACCTAAGAAACACTGAAAATCATATACACTGGACTTGAAACTTCTAAATGCAGTAATTATTTGACTCAACTATTGAACATCATTAATTTTTTAAATTCATATATAGAATGTTTGACATAGATTTCTGTGATTTGTACCATGTTTATATGGTCCGAGTTACATTGGAATGGGTGAGAGACATGATTAGAGAATTGAGACATAACACATAAGAATGTTATTTTTTACCATTGTTATACAGATATGGTTGTCATGGTCATGATACATGCATAGAGATATACTTTAATAGAGACAAATATGGATGATTTGGAATTAATTTAATTGATTAATTAATTATTACAATTGTTTATTTTATTACTGAATGCACTTTTTATGAAATTGGTTATGTTTATATATAGTGGTCTTGACTTACTAAGTTATACTCACACCATACTCGGTCTCCATTTGGTAACAGAGTAGATTACATGGATGTAGTATTATATAAAGAAAATGAACTTTGTTATTGATTGTTGTTTTTTATGGGCTTGATTTTGGATAAAGAATAAACATTGTGTTCCAAACTAGGGTATTTTGAGTCTTCGGGTCTATTTTTTGTGTCACTTCTAGCAGTTAATTATATTATATTCCAAAATCTAATTAAAATATTCCAATTATTATTTATTATAATTTCATTAGGAATTTATTATTGTTTTCCTGGCATATTTTCTTGTTTGTATTATTTCTCTTCACTCTATTATTTATTTATTATTGTTATATTATTATTCCTCAACATTGTAACTCTATAGTCATGGGGGTATATTTTCCCCAAAATACCAATCAATCCCACAATTCATGTTAGTAGTATCTATTGTTTAGGGAGGTTCTCTTTAGATCTTCTAAAAAAGTGGCCATGTGAAAGAGTGTCAAAATGAGGGATGTTAAAAAAACCTTTTAAATTTTTGAACATTTTCTCATTAAAATATCACTTTCTCATAACATTAGAATGATTACTTTGTAATAAATATTTTTTTAAATATTAGTTTAATTTTAAAAAATATATACTGTTATTGGAATCATCACAATTTATATAATCAAATAACGTAACATTAATTTTTTACCGTAATTTATATTAAAAAATGAAAAAGTAATTTCCAAGATTAACAAAAAAATGATTATATCGAAGTTAAAATAAATATATTATCATTAAAAAGACCTAAAATGTATTATAAAATCTAATTGATGTCCATATATATATATCTTATCAAGTCTAAGGATCCATAAAAATTAATTTTTGGCCCATTTGGTTTTGTGAAAATACTAGTTACACCTTCTTCTTTTAAAAAATTACATGTGTGTTATTCACCTCTGATGTTAATAGTCACCCAAACTTATATATTATTCACAACATAAATCAATATTATATTGAAAAATATATGAATAAAAAACATAAAAACATCCTTACCCTCATCATAGATTATTTTTTCATTAATCCATTCAGGAATACAGTAGGTATAATCCTAAATATGTGGTATGATTAGAAGTAAAACTCATATCTATAAATTAATTTTTTAATGATATCTATAACTCATTACATTATTATGAAAAAATGATGCTATAATAACCTCAATATATTATTTATTAATATATGTTTTATGTTTTTCACATGTCCTACAATAATCCCCACTTCCCGTAAATGGTTAGTGAAATCATCTTTCATATTTACGATGGTCTCATGCCTCGTGAACTAATGTCATTCATTTTTCCATTACCACCTCTCACAATTTGGTACGATGTATGAAATTAATTATATATATATTTGTTTTTGTGTGTGTGTATTATATCATATAATTTTATATGTGGATTCATAATATTATATATATCTTTTTAATTTCTATTCTATAGGGGATACGATGATGTCACTCGTGTGACCGACAGACTACCACCTCCAGAGAGGATGTGATTTGTTAATAACTATTAATTTACTTGGATGTTAAAATTGATAAATTTATTTAATAAATATAATATAATTTATTTAATTATGATATTAATTAATTTTATATCATTATTAAAACACAATATATCATTTTATTTGTTACCATTTCACTAATATAATGATGATCAAATCATTCATGTACGTGTTCATTACTATCTTCACGATGTGATGTCACTTTATTTTTATTACCACACCAATTAGATTATATATATAAATTTTTTATTGATTTAATTAGTTATTTATGATATAATTATAATTATTTAATGAAAAAATAATACTTACCTTCTTTCAAAAATGATTGATGCAAATTTGAAATGTTACCCATGCATATGTAAGACCCACCAACTCTATGATCACAACACAATTAATTTTTTAAAATAATATGTAATGATTGTTCTTAATATTATAATTTCTCTAATAATATTATAATTAGTCAATTATTAATGTTCATTAGATTATGGTTATGTATAACATTCACAATAGTTGGAACATTCATGATAAATAATGAAGGAGAAAACAAGGCAATTAATACCTAAAACAATTAATATTATTTAGTATAATTAAAAAACTAGTTATAAACTGATATAAATGTATCATATATTATATTTTATATATTAATATGGCTATTATATATGATAATATAAATTATAAAACAAATATATAGAAGGTTATGGTCCATTCAACCAAAATGAAGCTTGGGGGAACAGACTTCATCCCAATTTCCCATCATTGAAGCATATTGTATTGTTATGCACCTAATTTATTTATAATGTCCATATACAAACACTTTGACATGAATTATCCTGATTACCTTAAAATTAACGTTATTTTAATATAAACTTTTTATTATTTTATCGAAAGGGATTTTATATAAATTATACCAAAAGGTAAACAATTTCATAACTGAAATTATTTTAGTTAGGTTATAATACATCTTTACATTCAATTATATTATAAGATTATGTGTTTAATGTCATATTATTATATTATATATTATTTCTACTTGTTTCATGTTGATTTACATTTTATTCACATATTAGAATCATTTAATAATTTTCAATTCACGGTTTTGATCTTTGTAAGGTTTTATTTTACCACATAAATTTGATCTAGATTATTTATACCTGAATTTAATTAAAAGAATGTTATTTTTAAATTTTTAATAAACCATTTATTTTTTTTAAATTTTGTTATCAATGAACTTTTGTACGTATTATTTCCATTTTTCAGTTCATTGGTCCTTAAAATAAATTTTATTTTTTTTAATAAAATCCAAATTAATTTCTATATTTATTCGAAAGGATTCAAAAAATATTTCCTATTCTATTAAAAATGAATTATTAATTTCATTATTACCCATTTTTACATTTATACATGTATTTTAAAAGAAATTTTCATTTTCATTTTCAAAACATTCCCTCTTTAGATTTTATTGAAATATTAAAGGAGTCATTTTTTAATATGAACTGCACATAAATAATTTCTTTCCTCTCTTTTTTAAAGCTTCCTATATTTGTTTTAAAGAGTAATTTTAATGAAAATAGTTTCAAAAATTTTTTGTAAAATTTTACTTTTATGGAGGATTTTCAAAAGGGGATGAATATTTTCCCCAAAAATATTTTTAAATATATTTTTATTGTGATTATATTCATCAATGACAATAAACCTTTATTATTAATGTACTTTTCTAGGGATATTTTGTGTTTATAAAATTAATTTTAGTCTAGATGGTTCATGATTAATATTATTGATTTTTGAATGTCTATACTTTTCATATTCTATTTTAAAATGATTGTTGTTATAGCAACCCTATTTTTTCATACATTGCTATTACATAATTTTAAAGATAAAAAATATAATAGTGTAACAAAACTATTATCAAAAGGTTTTGTGTCATTGGAAAATAATGAAAATACATAACATTTAAATAAATAAAAATAATCATTATTTAATTATTTATTCACTAGATTCTAAGTGGAACTCGTGTAATCCATAGTATAAGTAATCACCTGAGAATATACATCAACGAAAGGTGTGATCTATAAGCTGAGTAAGAGGATATATTAGAATAAGAATAAAAATAAAATGGGTAAACATAATAATAATAATAATAACATAAGTATGGTAACACAATAATAATAATTAGAGTAAGAAATATATAATATAATGTTATGTGAAAATGCATTAAATTGAAAAAACAAGTCATTGCCGAAAAATACCTCATACAGTTGTGAATGAAGCTGGAATAATGTTCACACATAACATATGACCTTAATCATAACATAATAATTTTGAGAAGAAATGACATCATGTCCATGCTTATTTCTCACTATCTAATGAGATAAATCATATTACCTAATGCATTCATGTGATATATAATTCTGAGTGCACCCATCATATCACAACATTTATGTAATCCTCCATGCCACATATAAAATATAACAATCATATCAATAAAATAATATGTATTATGAAATGAGATTAATAAGTATTTAATTCATTAATAAACATTGGGTTTAATGTAGAAAATTTAATAAAAAAATGAAATATTATTAGTCAATCTTGAGTGAAAGAAAAAAATTTCAAGAAAAGTAAGGGGTCTATTTTTAAAAATAAGAGTTATTTTGAAATAAACCATATATTTTCAAAAATGAAAGTTGAAACATGTATATCCACAAAAAAGAGAAGAATAATTAAATTGTTTTGAAGAAAAATTAAATTCATATCCACACTGAAATTATTGAAAAAGAGGGAAACCCTAATGAGATGGATTTGGGTTCGAGAATCCCCTTATCTTATGTCTAAATGAATTCTTCACTGTAATATCCTTAATTACAAAATTAGAACCATTAATATCAAAATATAGATCCTATTTTAAATGAAATTTATTTATTACAATTTGTTTTTATACATTTACGGACATTATTATGTATTATTCAGTTCAATTCTATCAATTAGATAGTGTTTTTTTGGTTTTCATGATCAATTATTTTGTAGGAATGTATGAATGTTTGTGGGAAATGAGGATAATTTTACCAAAATGAGATTATATATGGTTAATGATATTCCAAAAAATTAAATAATATTATTTGGAGTTTGGTTAAAATGATTTAAGTTTAATACTTAGATAAAATGTCTATAATAATCATTTACATTAGTTTAGAGATTTGTTATCATAATGAACTGGTTTATTTTTATTATATAATATTATTTATATAAGATGGTTCCAAAATATAAAGAAGTTTATAAATTACTTGTCAAAATAATTATCAATCATTATAATGGTTTTATGACCAACCAAGATGATTGTAAAATTTAATTAATATGCATCATCCACACTAGTAGTAAATCAACACATCATATACAATAATATCATTTTTTGAAGGAAAAAATTGGAAGAGAGGTTTGATGATGGATTGTTTCACAAAACAATAAAATTTTAGTATATATAACATTCTAGTGTTATCATGAATCTAGGATGATGGTAGGTGATGAGATAATAAAAAAATAAAAGAGATTTAAAATTAATTAATAGAAAGTGAAAGAGGACTTTACCTCATTAATTCTTCTCCATGAAAACCTCATTATTGAGATTGGTTTTCATCCTTTGTTGAGAAAAAAGGATCCTGGACACAAATAAGTGGGTTTGGATGTGTATTGGTAAGAATATTTGCATGATTCAATTATTGATAGGTGTGAGGGGAATATGTGGTGAGGGGTGGTATTCATAAGGGATGAGAGGGGTGTTTTTACCTTATTTTATTCTCCATTTTATTTTATTGGCTCAAGACTATCAATAATTAGTTACTTTTCAATATATATATTAAAATAATTAATTTTAGTTCTATAAAGACATGGAAATTTGAAGGAAATTTTTTTTCTTAAATACCTTGGAATTTTACGAGACTGTGGATTCTAACGGCACTTGATTCTGAGGCCCGGTGTTCCCAGAATCAGTTTTCGAAGATTATCTTGGGTACATTCAATAAATGAATGAGCGGGTTTTCCTATCTTTTAAACTGGTTCTTGGAATTGAAATCAGAGGCCACCGATGAACTCGTAGCACTGGTAATTGCTGAATGGGACCTTTACCGCAGTTGCGTTTTAAGCGGGTTGTGAATTAATAATTGGGGAATTAGTTTAAAGTAAATAAATTTTTTAGAAAAATTATATTTTATAACATTGAAAGTTAATCCCTACCATGGGAAGTTGTTGGTGTGGCCCACAACCATCCGACATCCTATGTGTGGATATTTGAAAAGTGGGGCCCACACGAGCCCCAACCTTTCACCTTCCCCTAAACTCCTTAAACCCCCCATCTTTATTTTTCAAACTCCTCATAAATTGTGTAAACTCTTCCTCTCTATCTCTCCCTCTATATTATTTGCCACCACATGGTAAGCAATGCAATCAAACTCTTCAATTATTTAATTAAGGGATTTAAATTTTGAATGCCTGGAAAGTTTAATTAAAATAAGGGGTAGCATTATTTTAATTTGGTTAGAACATGTTGTGTTGGGGGAAATATTTGAGAGAGAGCTCTTGTGAATGAAGAACAAAGTTTCTCCTATATTGTTCTAATGACGAAGAACGACACTCTCTTCTACAAATAATGATGACACACCTTATTTTCTATTATCCACGACAAGATAAGAGATGACAATTCTTCTTCGGGTGCACACCTATGACGATGGAAACGACATCGTCATCTATGACGCTTGAAAAATGCAAACCATATTCGAGGTAGGGGTTAAGAAAATTTTTTTGTTTGAATAAAAATTGTGCCTAGTTCTTGATTATTTTTAAATCCTCGTACCTCATATTTTAATTATGATACATGGTTTACTGAATATTATAATCGAACGCGGAGGGTATGGGCCGAACAAACACGACCCAACATCCCTCCAATGGTTCTTGAATGATTGACGACGGCGATGGCGCAACAGCGCCACCAGTAGAGAGTACCGCAAAAGAAACTGGCAGCGTATTTGTCACTTTGTCGCTGGAGTTGTGGGAAGAACAGGGCCTTGTCCACCACGGGATGCAGCAATGCCGAAGGGGAACAATGTCGTCACACCATGACAGAGGAGGAGGAGGGTCGTGGAAATGTGGGGTGCGGCGATCAGAGAAGGTGCGGCGCCATCGCGTCACCCCAGAAGGGAAGCTGCGGCTATGTCGCGGTGGATAGGCAGTAGAACGGCCATCTGAGCCGGCCGTTGGCAAGGTGGAGCCAGGGCGGAACCAAATGGGTTCCATGGTGAAGAAACCGGCACTTTTTGGTTCTATTACAGGAGACAACGGGGCACAAACCACCCCCCTTGATTGATTATGGCGGGCCCTGCAGGGCACCGCCGCCTCCTGGTCAGCATTACTAGGCGGGATTCACCACCCCAACCATGCGGCTAGGCCACTGCGTCACGCAGACTAGGAAGCCGTGCCGGCCGAGTCGGGTCGTGCCCAGCCAGGCCGGATTCAGACCTGGGTCGGGTCGACTTGGACCCGGGTCGGGTCGACCCGGGGTGGGTTGGGTCAGGTCAGACCGGGCCTAGACCCCCTTTTTCGGACCATATTTCTTTAAATGCTTATAACATAAGATACAGACCACTGATCGATGGACCATAAGTCTCATAGGATTATTTGGATCGAGACAGTCGTTTCGATATATTACACTCAATTTTTTGGTGAAGTGTGCGTACAACCAGGTTGGTTTGAACCCAAAACCAACTGGGCCCTCAGAGCGGAAACACTAATAATTTAATGACCGGACGTCCAATTGATGTTTTGTCAACTAAGATGGATACCTCTTGATAAGAAGGATCTTTTTGAATACTCCACATGAGGTTTGGACGTATTTTGAGTAGGGTCGGGTTGGTTTTAGCTTAAAAACCAATCTGGGCCCTTGAACAGAAAAGCCAATAACTCTCAGACCGGATGTCTGTTTGACAAACCATCAGCAGCATTGGTAATCTAATTGAGAAACGGTTTTTTTGAGTATACCCCATTTGATTTTGGGGTACAGTTGAGATACGGTCGGGTTGGTTCGTACACGAAATCAAACAAGCCCCTGGAACACAATGCTCATAACTCACATACCGAGCGTCCGATTGACGCGTCGTCTGTTGCCTTGAGACCCCTATGACGATGCGGTCCAATGAGATAATTCCACAAGAGATTAAGTGACACTTGTAAGTATCTACCGGTAGATCAAGGAGAAGATCCTCCTAGAGTCGAGTGTATGGAGTACAGAGACCTTATAGTTGACTGAGACCTGATAACTGCATGTCTGATTCGATTCAGAGTGACTTGACTGGACCAGTGGGAAGCACTACTATACTGGGGTGCAGACCCATAGCAGGGGAGTTCTACTGTGTTGGGGTAGTAGACCTACGGTATTCTAAAGAAGGAGTACCTTTGTAGGCTATGAGGGGGTGTGCTTGGTTGTAGCGGCAGACCCATGGTGGGGAATTTCTACTGTGTTGGGGCAACAGACCTGTGGTACTCGACATAGGAGAAGTACCTAAACAGTCTAAGGTTAGTGAGTATCACATTGGATTCGTGAAAGGACTACTGTGATCGATAGAGGAGGATTTCTCCATTAACCGTTTTTTCGACATCATGAATAAAAATCCTTGTTTGGGCTGAGTTATTAACCTTTGTGTTTTCCTCATGATTAAGATGAGTTAATTGATAACATAGGTATATGTATGGGCATATACCTAAGTAAAGTTTATCTGTTGAGATCATTATTTTCGGTTTATCCTTGTCATATTTAGTGAGACATTGAGGGTCTCGGGGTCCCTACTAAGTATCGTTATACTCACCCCTGCACGTTCTATGCCCTCACCTCATTGTGTTGGATATAGACGATGGACAGTGCGGACCGAGGTAGAGTGTACAAGGACTGGATGGTACCCAGATGTGGAAACTCGGTGTGACGTCACACGAAGCGGACTGATAGACATGGAGTGCTGAGGAGGACATCTGTACCTACCCTTCAGGTAGTAACCCGTAGGACGATCCAGGAGCTGCTTCACATTTCAGCTGTTGTCTTTTCAGTTGTACTTTTCTTTCAGTTGTAGTTGTACCTTTCTATTTGGCTGGTATTTCTGGACCCTTTGTACTTTCAGCACTTTTTTATACTTCATTAATTGGCGTTTTCTTCCTCTTGTACTCTGGTTGTGTGTCTTTATGTTTCATAAAGGCAATGACTTCCCTTTTTATCCGGATTTACTCCTTTAGTGCTAGTCTCTAGCCCCTAGTGTAACACCTGAGATTTTTATGAGTCATATTTTGTTTTTATATATCATCAAAAGAATCTTTCACTACACACTTGCTTGGCTTACTTTACACGCAATCACGACCTTCCTCGATAGCTTGTGTCGTACGCAATAACGAATTTCACTAAACAATGATATGCTATTAAAATATTATTAAAACTAGCCGTTTGGAATAGTAATAACCACTTTTTAAAATTTTATAAATTTTATTTTTCAAAATGGACTTCATTTTGGGATTCGGAATACCGAAATTAGCCTAGGGTGAAATTTTGGTATTTTTCTAAAAACTTTTAATTTTTGATGAATAGTGAAACCACTAAGTGGTAGGTTAAAATCGGAATTTTTGCTTAAAACATAATTTTACCGCTTCTATAAATGGAATTTCGAAACTCTGACAGACACGGTTGATATCAGTAAGTAAAATTCGGTTCAATGAGATAAAAATAATTTTTTGGTGAATAGTAACTTTATACTTTTTTTTAACGCGGTTAATAGTAAATAGGGTAACTATGGGTAAAAATGATATTACTATTACCCTAACACATTTCCTAATTCTATTTCATAAGTTTAAATCGACCAAAATCAAAATTAGGATTAAAATATGACCATTTAGGCCACTTGGGTTAGATTAGGACATTTATTATTAATTTATTTAAAGAAGGGTTAAAATAGTTAAAATCAAATATTAATAAGTAAATCATTTTTATTATAGGGTTATACATAAGATAAATTCGACTATAAATATTCATTAGAAATATAAAAATATTTCCTACATAATGGTATTTTATTTTTAATTTTTAGACATTAAACAATTTAAATTATTTATGACATAATGATGATGCAGGAATTATCTTATTAATGAAATATTGACATAATTGATGTTATAAACACCAAAATAAATGTAATTTGAGACTTTTTATGAATTCCACTAATTTTCTAGGTTACTATGATATATTAGTGTTGATTTAATAAACTTGGTTCGGACATATAATTTTGTTATGACTTTCACAAAAATCATATATCAAATAGTGTCAAAATTGACACAAAATAGTTTTTAAATCAAATATTATATTTCTAATTGTTATTTTATTCCTAAAAATATAAGATTCGGCAAAATGACTTTGATAAGGATAAATATATATTAATAATAAACAATTTGGGGTTCGTTTGGCATGTTATAGTAAGTGTATTAACCATATAGTGAAAGAAAATAAAAAGACACGGTAAAAGTTAAATTATTTAACTTAGAGTTAAATATAATAGATAAGGTTAAAATAATACCCTAAACATGTCTAAATCCTATTGGTTGATACGATTTCGACCCATCCCCACTTTAGCTTCAAAATAAGACCCTTTGGAACCATTATAAACCGATTTTGACTTTAATATAAAATAATATTTTGAGATATTCCTAAGGTGCCCCTCTCCTCCCTTATAAAAGGGCACCTCCTCCCCCTCCTCCTCACACCAATTTGAGCACTCAAGCTCGGCCAACCCCTGAAATTTTCTCCTCTCCACTTTCCTAGAATAATCCTAGAGGTCCTAGTCTTCTTCAAAGACCAATCATAGTTCCCTATGTGGAGGATTCATAGAGGCGTTCCAGAGAAGAGGTAATATCCATTACCGATCTTTTCAATTTCTTTCTTCTTCAACTTCTTCTTCATTAGTTGTTTCATGATAATGTAATAACATAAGTATTACTTACATACTGATATGTTATTATAAATATGAAACAACCCTAATTCACCTTCTATCCATCCTACGGAAAAATGAAATCACCGCGCGTGCGTACGTACGGAATACCGTCTCCATGCCGTGGTGTAATCTATTTTCCACCATCACCTTACAAGGATGGGTATAATGTTGTAATGAGTAACTATTTCTGATTATTATAAAGTAATATTGATACTGAAATAATATATATATACTCTAATACAGTTCCACGATCGTAGGAACGATATAATCACTCGTGCGTACGTACGGAATACCGTCTCCACGATGTGATGTGACTCGTTCTACAAGATCATCATTACATAGTAATTATATAAATGAATTGAATGAATAAATATGATATATGTTACACTAATACCATTATGGATATAAGGTATATATAACCTTAAAATAATAATAAGAATTTATTCGGCAAAACACGCATAAGAACAAAAGGCAATAAGGACCCGAGTAACAAGTAACAATGAAATATTACTAACAAGAAGCTAAGAATATGACAATATATGATATCATATCATTATGTATGATTCTGAAATAAGTCAATAACATTATTTAAACCATTATACAGGAGCTTCAGACACGTAGAAAGCAAATCGGACCTAAGGTAAGAGAAATATCACAATCTCATTTTTATCTGATATTGTTTATTCGTAAGTATTTACTGGGGTGTATTTTATCATCCACATCCATGTTACCTCAATATGTAATATTGTTTCTATCCACTTACAATAGTTTAAATCCAATTTTACCCTTTGGTGAGTTTTTAGTAAAGAATATGAAAGGAATCTTTTGTCGTTTTTTCGTACGAGGTACTTTTTGACTTTTCCGAAAAAAGTACGAAGAATGTTTTTCTTTAACTTATACGGAAAGAATGGATTTTTAAAAAATTATTTCCAAGAATCTTCCTTTATAAGTTTTGAAGTTTATTTTTAATCAACTTCTTTTAGTTTATAATTGTATGACATGTTAAGAAAAGAAAAGTGTTTTTGAAGAAGAAAGGATATTTTCCTCAAGAATGGAGTTCAAGTGTTTTATCAAAATTATTTTCCATCTAAGATAATTTAGGGTTCGTTTTTTATCCCTATTATTACATTGATTTGATTATGTTTTGAGGGAATTATTTTTATGAAGTCATTTACCTTATATGATTTGTTTTATGATGTCATGATGTTTCAAGAATCCCATTTTCGTTACATGTGTTATGCGATGATGTATGATTTATGATTATGTGGCACACATAAGAAAGGATTCATTATAAGATGGGTGGGACCTATATCTCCCTCCAATTCATTGGGTAAAGATTTTTTATCTCATGAGATAGACATGGCTGGAACGGTAGGTTATACCGGTTCAGTGAAACAGGACTGGAACGAGGGTGACTCGGTTCAAGAAAGGGACTCTGTCCACTAAGATAGTCTTGGCAATGAGTCATGGCTAACAAGAAATGATGTTCCATGATTATGTGTGCATGCCACAAAGTTTCAAGTTTCATGTTATGATTATGGGGATCTCATTTTCACTTCTATGATTTATTCCATGTTAAGATATTATGATCTCTTTTGCAGGTTATGATTTTCAAAAAGATATGATATGATTTTTATTTCCTTTATTTGCCCTTGCTGAGCATTTGAGCTCACCCATTTATGTTTTCTTTTCCCCGGGTCAAGAAGATGGATATTAAGTAGAATATGCTAAAAGGGACCCTATATATGATGAAAAAAATGTGAGACACTGTAGAAGATTAATGAACCAGTTGTTTATGTTTCCCAGTTTCTAAAGCCACTATACCTATACGGTCCTTTGTGGTTTTGTCATATGTTGTAATAAGTGTGATTCAATTTTGAAGTATTAACAATGTATGTAAAGTATGGGTCGTTATAGTTGGTATCAGAGGAAAGGTATAGTCAACCTTTGGAAACTAGGATGTGAAAGCCTTAGTAAGATCCCTAAGGATAAGTCTAAGCATAGAACACAATCCTAGTGTTTTAGAAATGGCCATGAATAACCTAGGATAAGAACTTAAGCATGAAAATTTTATTCTTGAATTATCTGGTTTCCCTATTATAATTAGGGTTTCTCACACTATTCTTCTTGGTTTTAGTCAATGGCTGGAACCCGAAGGAACCGTGTTAATGCGAAATGCGATGGGCAATGCAATGATTGTCCCCCTGAGCAACCAAACGATATGGGAGCTGGAATGAAAAATCGTGTAGCCATGCTCACACAACTTTCTCAAGCTATGAATCATGCAGGAATTCTAAACGAGCAAAGGAAGGAGCAACATTCTGTTGAATCCTTCATGAGGCAGCGTCCACCTTCTTTCAGCGGGTCTACTGATCCATTAGTTGCTGAACAATGGATTAGTACTACTGAAATGATATTTTCAGTTATTCAATGTTCTGAACATGATAAAGTCATCCTAGCAGTGTATCTTTTGGATGGAGATGCTGATCAATGGTGGAATCTTATTAAGGATACGAGGCAAAGGGATGAAATTGAGTCTATGGAATGGGGCGAGTTCAAGAACTTATTTTTCAATAAGTACTTCCCTCGTATTCTCCGAACAAAGATAGAGAAAGTGTATCTTGAACTGAAGCAAAGGGATGATGAATCTGTTGGTACCTATGAAGAAAATTTTACAAGACTTGCAAGTTACGCTTCTGGTATTATTATCCAACCTAAGAGTAAGATCGATCTATTCTTTAGTGGCTTAAAACCAAGTCTTCGAAGGGCGTTAGCCATAAGGGACCTCAATAGCTACGAGAAAATCGTTCGATGTGCTCTCAATTTCGAGATGGATATTGGAGTAACCCATCAGTCACATGGGCTTGATAAGAAGAGGAAGATGGAATTCAAAGGAAAATCTAAAGAGCACACTGAAAAGAAGATGAGCTTTCCCTTATGCTCAAAGCGTGGAAAGAAACATGGAGGGAGTTGTCTTAAAGGGACAAGTAAATGTTTTAATTGTGGAAAGGAAGGTCATCGGGCATTTGAATGCCACGATAATGGGAAGAAGATGTCTAATGATGCAAACAAAGGAAGGGATAAACAGAATGAACCTACTACACTTCAATGTTTCAAGTGCAAGGAGATGGGGAATTATGCCAATCAATGCCCAAATCCAAGGGTTGATGATGATGGTCGACGTCAACAAAATCTTAAGGCTAAAGACAAAGGAAAGTCACATGCAATTTCTATCAGTGATGTGGAGTACGATAACGAAGTAGTGAAAGGTACACATACCATCCACTCTAACGTAGCAAATGTTTTATTTGATTCTGGATCCACCCACTCTTTTATTTATGAAAAATTTTCTAAGGGTATCACCGTACTACCTCAACAATTAGATGTTGAGTTAGCTGTGACAACACCTAATGGCACAACAGTTGCATCAAAAGTTTATAATTCTTCTCCGATCAAAGTATGTGGGAAAGTGCTTCCTGAAAATCTTGTGATCCTTCCTTTAGTGGAATTTGATGTGATTCTTGGCATGGATTGGCTTTCTCTACATGGAGCTCATATCAATTGCCAAAGAAGGGAAGTCACATTTCATATTCCAGATCAATCTACGATCGTCTATCAATGCAAGGATGAACATAACCTTCTAGTGGAAATTTCATCCATCTTATGGGTATTGATTCCACTAAATGAAGGTTATTTATCTTAAATGGTTGGTGAGAAACTCACGATTAAGAATATGCCCATTGTAAAAGAGTTTGATGATGTCTTTCCAGAGGAATTACCAGGTCTTCCACCAAATCGTGAAGTTGAGTTTTCAATAGAACTCGTACTGGGAGCTTTTCCAATTTCAAAGACACCTTATAGAATGGCCCCAATTGAGTTGCAGGAATTTAAGAAGCAACTCCAAGAGAGTCTTGATAAGGGATTCATACGCCCTAGTGTGTCACCTTGGGGAGCACCTGTTCTATTTGTTAAGAAGAAAGATGGATCAATGAGACTCTGCATTGATTATCGAGAACGTAACAAGATCACTATCAAGAACAAATATCCTCTCCCGCGCATTGATGACTTATTTGACCAACTACGCGGAGCTCAATACATTTCCAAGATTGATCTCCATTTAGGGTATCATCAATTAAGGGTCAAAAGGGAGGATATACCAAAGACGGCTTTCCGTACAAGGTATGGACACTATGAATTTATAGTGATGCCATTTGGTCTTACAAATGCCCCTGCTATCTTCATGGATCTAATGAATAGAGTCTTTAGAGACTATCTTGATCAATTTTTGGTAGTCTATATAGACGATATTCTTGTCTATTCAAAGATCAAGGAAGAGCATGAAGATCACTTGAGAATTATATTGAAGACCATGAGAAAGGAGAAGCTTTATGACAAATTTACCAAGTGTGAATTTTGGCTTCAAAAAGTTGCATTTTAGGGTCACATAATCTCAAAAGAGGGGATATCTGTGGATCCAGCAAAAACAGAGGTTATCGAAAGATGGTCAAGACCAACAACAGTAATTGAGATCCGAAGTTTTCGTGGTTTGGCTGGATATTATCGACATTTTGTAAAATATTTTTCACGATTATCTAATCCACTCACCAAGTTGACTCGGAAAGGAGTTAAGTTTGTCTGGACAGAGAATGTGAAGAGAATTTCAAGGAGTTGAAAAGAAGGTTATCCAGTGTACCTGTGCTCACACTGCCTTGTAGTGGAGAAAGGTTTGTGATATATAGTGATGCATCCAAGAAGGGATTGGGGTGTGTTATTATGCAAAATGATATGGTGATAGCTTATGCCTCACGACATTTGAAAATCCATGAGCAAAATTACCCAACACATGATTTGGGGTTGGCTTCGGTAATCTTTGCATTAAAGATTTGGAGGCATTACCTTTATGGTGAAAGGTGTGATATTTATACTGATCATAAAAGTTTGAAGTATATTTTCACACAAAATGAGTTGAATATGCATCAACGAAGATGGTTGGAGATGAATAAGGATTACGACTGCTCAATCCATTACCACCCGGGGAAAGCAAACAAGGTGGCAGATGCATTAAGTCGACAAGACCATGCTAGTTTATCCATGATGAGGATCACAAAATATCCAATATTTATGGATTTACAAAGGATGGATCTTGGAATTATAATGGAAGGGGAAAAATCTTATCTTTCTCAAATGAATGTTCAACCATCTATACATGTGAAGATTAAAGAGGCACAGAAAGAAGATGTCGAGTTACAAAAGAAGGTGAGAAATGTTCCTGAATTCAACCTTGATTGTGATGGGATAATGAATTTCAGGAATCGGGTTTGTGTTCCTCCCATCCCCGAATAAAGGAGTTGCTGGATGAGGCTCATAGTTCATCATTCTCTATTCATCATGGAAGCACGAAGATGTATAGGGACATTAAAGAGTACTTCTGGTGGGATGGCATGAAAAGAGATGTTGCTGAATATGTCTCTCGATGCTTGGTTTGTCAACAAGTTAAAGCTGAGAGACAGAAGTCTAAGGGGATTTTACAACCATTACCCATACCCGAATGGAAATGGGAAAACATCACTATGGACTTTGTCACAGGACTTCCTAAAACATCCAAAGGCAATAATGCTATTTGGGTCATAGTTGATCATCTTACAAAGTCTGCACACTTCATTGCTATTAGAGAGGATTTCTCTCTAGATCAGCTTGCCAGGATATATGTAAAGGGAGTGGTAAGATTTCATGAAGTACCACTTTCTATTATATCTGATCGGGATCCGAGATTTACCTCGAAGTTCTGGTGAAGTCTTCAGCATACTCTGGATACAGAGTTGAGTTTCAGCACTGCTTATCCTCCCCAGACAGACGGTCAGTCTGAGAGAACAATTTAAACCCTAGAAGATATGTTGAGAGCTTGCTCTATGGATTTCAAAGGAGGTTGGGATCAACACCTACCTTTGGTGGAATTTTTTTTTAATAATAGCTTTCACTCCAGTATTCAGATGGCTCCTTATGAAGCTCTCTATGGAAAGAAATGCAGGACTCCATCTTTCTGGGATGAAGTTGGGGAAAGAAAGCTATTAGGACCTGATCTTGTTGATGAAATGGCAGAAAAGGTCAGATCTATTCAACAACACATAAGAGGAGCTCAATGTCGACAGAAAAGTTATGCCGACAACCGAAGAAAAGACCTAGAGATTGAAGTGGGTGATAAAGTGTTTTTATGAATATCTCCCTGGAAGAGGGTTATGAGATTTGGAAAGAAGGGGAAGTTGAGCCCTAGATATATCGGTCCTTTCGAAATACTGGATCGTGTTGGGAAGGTAGCTTAACGATTGGTGATTCCACCAAATCTCTCTCAAGTTAACAATGTGTTCCATGTATCTCTCCTAAGAAAGTACATACCAGATCCTTCACATGTACTCAGCTCAGAAGTTGTACCACTGGAGCAAGATCATTCTTATGAAGAACAGCCGATAGAGATTCTGGATCGTAGCGAAAAAGTCCTATGAAACAAGACTACTCGCTTGGTGAAAGTTTTATGGAGGAACCACCAACTTGAAGAAGCTACATGGGAGCTTGAGGATATTATGAGGGAGAAGTATCCACATCTGTTTGTTACAAAGTGACAAATTTCGAGGGCGAAATTCTTTTTAAGGGGGCTAGAATGTAACACCGGAGATTTTTATGAGTAATATTTTGTTTTTATATATCATCAAAGGAATCTTTCACTACACACTTTCTTGGCTTACTTTAGACGCAATCATGACCTTCCTCGATAGCTTGCATCGTACGCAATACCGAGTTTCTCTAAACAACGATATGCTATTAAAATATTATTAAAACTAGCCGTTATGATTAGTAATAACCACTTTTTAAAATTTTATAAATTTTATTTTTCAAAATGGACTTCATTTTTGGATTCGGAATACCGAAATTAGCCTAGGGTGAAATTTTGGTATTTTTCTGAAAACTTTCAATTTTTGATGAATAGTGAAACCACTAAGTGGTAGGTTAAAAACTAAATTTTTGCATAAAACTTAATTTTACCGCTTCTGTGAATGGAATTTCGAAAATCCGACAGACACGGATGATATCAGTAAGTAAAATGTGGTTCAATGAGATAAAAATATTTTTTTGGTGAATAGTAACTGTTTACTTTTTTTTACCGCTGTTAATAGTAAATAGGGTAACTAAGGGTAAAAATGATATTACTATTACCCTAACACATGTCGTAATTCTATTGGATAAATTTAATTCGACCAAAAACAAACTTAGGAATAAAATATGACCATTTAGGCCCACTTGGGTTAGATTAGGACATTTATTATTAATTTATTTAAAGAAGGGTTAAAATAGTTAAAATCAAAGTTTAATAAGTAAATAATTTTTAATATAGGGTTATACATAAGATAAATTAGACTATAAATAATAATTAGAAATCTAAAAAGATTCCCTACATAATGGTATTTTATTTGTAATTTTTAGACATTAAACAATTTAATTTATTTATGACACAATGATGATGCAGTAATTATATTATTAATGAAATATTGACATAATTGATGTTATAAACACAAAAATAAATGTAATTTTAGACTTTTTATGAATTATAGTAATTTTCTAGGTTACTATGATATATTAGTGTTGATTTAATCAACTTGGTTCGAACATATAAATCTGTTATGACTTTTAAAGAAATCATATATCAAATAGTGTCAAAATTGACACAAAATAGTTTTTAAATCAAATATTATATTACTAATTGTTATTTTATTCCTAAAAATCTAAGGGTCGGCCAAATGACTTAGATAAGGATATATATATTAATAATAAACAATTTGGGGTTCGTTTGGCATGTTATAGTAAGTGTATTAACCATATAGTGAAAGAAAACAAAAAGACACGGTAAAAGTTAAATTATTTAACTTAGAGTCAAATCTAATAGATAAGGTTAAAATAATACCTTAAACTTGTCTAAATCCTATTCGTTGATAGGATTTCGACCCATCCCCACTTTAGCTTCGAAATAATACCCTTTGGACCCATTATAAACCGATTTTGACTTTAATATAAAATAATATTTTGAGATATTCCAAAGGTGCCCCTCTCCTCCGTTATAAAAGGGAACCTCCTCCCCCTCCTCCACACACCAATTTGAGCACTCAAGCTCGGCCAAACCCTGCCATTTTCTCCTCTCCACTTTCCTAGAATAATCCTAGAGGTCCTAGTCTTCTTCAAAGGCCAATCTTAGTTCCCTAAGTGGAGGATTCAAAGAGGCATTCCAAAGAAGAGGTAATATCCATTACCGATCTTTTCAATTTCTTTCTTCTTCAACTTCTACTTCTTTAGTTGTTTCATGATAAAGTAATAACATACGTATTACTTACATACTGATATGTTATTATAAATATGAAACAACCCTAATTCACCTTCTATCCATCCTACGGAAAAATGAAATCACCGCACGTGCGTACGTACGGAATACCGTCTCCACGTCGTGGTGTAATCTATTTTCCACCATCACCTTACAAGGATGGGTATAATGGTGTAATGAGTAACTATTTATGATTATTATAATGTAATATTTATACTGAAATAATATATATATACTCCAATACAGTTCCACGATCATAGGAACGATATCATCACTCGTGCGTACGTACGGAATACCATCTCCACGATGTGATGCGACTAGTTCTACATGATCATCATTACATAATAATTATATAAATGAATTGAATGAATAAATATGATATATGTTACACTAATACCATTATGGATATAAGGTATCTATAACAATAAAAGAAGAATAAGAATTTATTCGGCAAAACACGCATAAGAACAAAAGGCAATAAGGACCCGAGTAACAAGTAACAATGAAATATTACTAACAAGAAGCTATGAATATGACTATATATGAAATCATATCAATATGTATGATTCTGGAATAATTCAATAACATTATTTAAACCATTATACAGGAGCTTCGGACACGTACAAAGAAAATCGGACCTAAGGTAAGGGAAATATCACAATCACATTTTTATCTGAGATTGTTTATTCCTAAGTATTTACTGGGGTGTATTTTATCATCCACATCCATGTTCCCTAAATATGAAATATTGTTTCCATCCACTTACAATATTTTAAATCCAATTTTTCCCTTTCGGTGAGTTTTTACTAAAGAATATGAAAGGAATCTTTTTTCGTTTTTCGTACGAGGTACTTTTTGACTTTTCCGACAAAAGTACGAAGAATGTTTTTCTTTAACTTATACGGCAAGAATGGATTTTTAAAAAAGTATTTCCAAGAATCTTCCTTTATAAATTTTCAAGTTTATTTTTAATCAACTTCTTTTAGTTTATAATTGTATGACATGTTAAGAAAAGAAAAGTGTTCTTGAAGAAGAAAGGATATTTTCCTCAAGAATGGAGTTCAAGTGTTTTATCAAAATTATTTTCCATCTAAGATAATATAGGGTTCTGTTTTTGTCCCTATTATTACATTGATTTGATTATGTTTTGAGGGAATTATTTTTATGAAGTCATTTACCTTATATGATTTGTTTTATGATGTCATGATGTTTCAAGAATCCCATTTTTGTTACATGTGTTATGCGATGATGTATGATTTATGATTATGTGGCACACATAAGAAAGGATTCATTATAAGATGGGTGGGACCTATATCTCCCTCTAATGCTTTGGGTAAAGATTTTATATCTCATGAGATAGACATGGCTGGATTGGTAGGTTATACTGGTTCAGTGAAACAGGACTGGAACGAGGGTGACTCGGTTCAGAAAGGGACTCTGTCCACTAAGATAGTCTTGTCAATGAGTCATGACTAACAAGAAATGATCTTCCATGATTATGTGTGCATGCCACAATGTTTCAAGTTTCATGTTATGATTATGGGGATCTCATTTTTACTTCTATGATTTATTCCATGTTAATATATTATGATCTCTTTTGCAGGTTATGATTTTCAAAAAGATATGATATGATTTTTATTTCCTTTATTTTCCCTTGATGAGCATTTGAGATCACCCTTTTATGTTTTATTTTCCCCAGGTCAGGAAGATGGATATTATTTAGAATATGCTAAAAGGGACCCTAGATATGTTGAAATAAATGGGAGACACTGTAGAAGATTAATGAACCAGTTGTTTATGTTTCCCAGTTTCTAAAGACACTATACCTATACGGTCCTTTGTGGTTTTGTCATATGTTGTAATAAGTGTGCTTCAATTTTGAAGTATTAATAATGTATGTAAAGTATGGGTCGTTATACCTAGCCTATGGAAGGTGTGCCTGGGGTAGTCATGGAACATGCCCCGAGGATGGGTAGTGAAAAATTGGTATCAAAGGAGTTGGTTCTACCACATAACATATGACTCTGATGTTTATTTTGTTTCAAGAAATAGTGTTACGGGTACTAAGGGTGTTCTTTAGTTCCGGGAGTCTAGTGTTGGTTCGGGCGGCCAACGTATCCCTACAGCAGGATCCTAACATCTGATTTCTGACTCAGTGCATGAAAACACTGATTGCTTGTGTGTTTTCAAAAGTTTCTTTTAAATCATATCAAACCAGGTCAGCTCACTTGGTATAGTCTTTTGATATTGTCACCTCTGTTTCTTTCAGGATATCATCACCTAGTCAGTCAGTGTGGGTATTGAGTGGAGAGCGCGATGATCCCCCAATGAGCAGCGAGGCATCAGTATAATTCCCTCTCCTAGTTGACTCACCAGCAGAGAGTGCATGCTGCTTGAGCGCATTGCACGAGTTCCAGTGACAGAGGCCTCCGAGGTTTCGAGGTGAGTCGGCTTTTCAGACGGCTGGGAACTTGATAGAGTTTGTATCACAAGCATTCCACACTACTAGGACACCCACTAACATGATGGTGTACCTAGATATAGGTATCTTTATATGATCAGCTGAGCGGTGGTGGAGCCAGATGCTCCAGTTTTGCGATGATATGAACTTCACCTCAGGAAACATCCAGTGTTTTTTATGGTGGAGTTCATACCAGCGATTCTACAATCTGAGCGTTATTAGGAGCTGTTGCCCTTTCCACAGGGTTTTCAAACCGTAGCGGTTTCTTCTGCAGTCGGCAGAAGACAAATGACATAGATTTATAAGAGGACTTGGCCAATAGGTGGGAGACCTCGGGATACAGGTTTGGTTGTGCGAGGAACACAAAATAGAGCTAGCCATACGAGGAGCAGGAAGTGCTATTCATGCGGCAAGTAGGGTCACTTGGCTTTAGACTGCCTGACCTATCCAGTAGATGAACAGTAGGTAGGAGAGGAATCTACCAGACCGGGGAAGAGGAGCATGCCGTATAGCCGGTGGTGTACAATGCTTCGAGGTGTCGCCACCACCACCACCAGAAGGTCCACCCCAACCGCAGAGAATTGGTGGATATGGGTGAGAACAGCTTCAGAAAGCTGAAGCATACGACTATGGATCTCTGGAAGTAGGTGGAAAAGAGTAAGACTTGTTCCAGACATGGAGGCCTTTGTTCTTGGTGCTACTAGATTTCATTTTTTGCTGTTGTGTTTATTTTGTGTCTTTGTACTTCGATTTTCAGTAATAAAAGACACTTATCTTTGTGATGTTTAATTTCCTGTCCATTTTGTTTGGTTGATAATAAGAGATTCAAGCTAAAACTGTTGACTTGACCCTCACTTGTGAGATTCCAACAAGAGGAGAAAAAATAACCACGCACTGATGTGGAATGTGTGACTCGTCCTTTGGAGATGAGAGTAACAGTTGGATCTCTTAGTAGTAGCGTCGAGGCCTTACGACGTCATTCAAGACATGAATTGTACCATTCATGTGAGGATTGACTGTATTAGGTGAATAATGTGGTTCATCTAGGGGATGAGACCCGATTTATCTTTTCATCAGAGGAGAAACCTCAGAAGCCTTTCTAAAACGTAGATGAAGAAGGGTGGAGATGAGTTCATACAATTGGATAGTCCCACCATTTTTCGTTGAGCAAACGATTTATGGTTTATTCTAATCTCAATAGTCTCAGGTGCACCTTCTCTCATAAGGACCTGAACCTGAGATAGTAGCAATGACTTGAGTTCCTCCATGACTATGACTTCAGGATAGTCCATACTCTTTGGAATTGGAACGTTGTAGCAGATGATCTTAGTAGGAGATCGAGCATTCAACTGTTAGGATAGGCGAGACAGAAGATGAATGCATTTCAGATATCCTATGTGGATAGTGTTGGAGTCAACACATGTAGAACCAGAGATGGTTCAGGTTACGACGGAGAAGGTTCAGATCATCCAGGAGCGGATGAAGACTGCCTAGAGAATACATAAGCCTTATGCTGATAGGAGACAAACAACACTAGATTTTGAGGTTGGAGACCACGTTTTCCTATGGGTCTAACCTAGATGAGGTCTAAAAAGTTTTGGCTGGGGCGGAAAGTTATCTCCATGATTCTTCGAACCATACCATGTCCTCAGAATAGTAGCTGAGGTGGCTTACTGCCTAGCCCTTCCACCTCAATTACACCAGGTGCACGACGTCAACCACGTATCTCAGCTGAGAAGATACGGGCAAGACCCTTCACACATCATCGACCATGGGGAGATGAACATCGATGATGAGGTGACTTCCACAGTGTTCCATTAGAGGTTGAGGATCGACAGAAGTGTGTCCTATGGGTATGGTCAATTCCTCTTCTGCACTTTTGCTGGCAGCATGGGAACCTCTAAGAGAGAACATGGAAGTGGGAGGCTCAGTGGCGTGCTCAGTACCACTTTTTTCGCATAGTGTGTGTTGAAGATTTACGTGGACGTAAATCCCTGAGGTGGTAGTAATGTTTAGAACCTTAAATGTTAAGTAATTTTTTTCATAAATACCATGTAATTTTACAAGAATGTGGCTTCTGATGGCACACGATTCCGAGGCCTGGTGTGCCCGGAATCAATTTCCGAAGTTTATCTCGGGAACGTTCAGTAAACAAAAGAGCATGTTTTTCTATCTTTTAAATCGGAGCATGGAATTGAAATCTAATGGCACCGATAAACTCGCAGCGCCGATAATTGCTTAGGGGGACCTTTACCGTAGTTTTGTTTTAAGCGGGTTGAGAATTAATAATTTGGGAATTAGATTAAAATAAATAAAATTGTTAGAACAATTTTATTTTATAAATTTGGAAGTTAATCCCTCCCATGGGAAGTTGTTGGTGGGTCCCACAACCATTTACCTTCTTATGATTAGATATTTGAAAGGTGGGGCCCACACGAGCCCCAACCATTCACCTACCCCTAAACTCCTTAAACCCCCCATATTTAATTTGTCAATTCCTCAAAAATTGTGTAAACTTTTCCTCTCCCTCTATCCATCTTTATTATTTTCCAACACATGTTAATCAATGCAATCAAACTCTTCAATTATTTATATATAGGATTTGAATTTTGAATGCTTGGAAAGATTAATTAAAATAAGGGGTAGCCTTATTTTAATTTGGTTGGCACATGTTGTGTTGGGGAAAATATTTTAGAGAGTGCTCTTGTGAACGACACTCTCTTCTGACGAAGAACGACACTCTCTTCCACAAAGAACGACGACACACCTTCTTTTCTCTTCTCCACGACAAGAGAGGAGACACTAATTCTTCTTCGGGGGCACTCCTATGATGACAGAAACGACACCATCATCCACGAAACTTTTCAACCAAGAACCATATTCGAGGTAGGTGGTTAAGAACAATTTTTTTCTTTGAATAAAAATTATGCCTCATTCTTGATTAATTTTAAATTCTCATACCACATCTTTTAATTTTGGTACATGGTTTGTCGAATGTTATCATCCAACATGGAGGGCGCGGGCTGAAAAACATATCCTGACGTCCCTCCAATGGTGCTTGAATGATTGGCGATGGCGGTGGTGCAACGGCACCACCGGTATAGAGTACCGCAGAAGAAACTGTTAGCGCATTTGTCACCGGGTCACCAGAGTTGTGCGAAGAACTGGGTTGCGGCCACCACAGGCCATGACAATGCCGAAGGGGCGTGGTGCCGTCGCACCGCACCAGAGGAGGAGGAGTTCTGCGGCCATGCGCTCCCTGACTGTTGGAGGAAAGCGTGGCACCGTCGCGCCGCACGGTAGAAGGGACAGGCCCATGCGGGCCGCGGCGTTCGGAGACGGTGTGTTGTCGTCGCACCACGCCAGAAGGGAAGTCGCGTCTCTGCCGCGGCGGTTAGGGAGTAGGGAGGCCGGCTGAGCCGGCCGGCGGTGAGGGGGCAGCCGGGCGGAACCCGTCGGGTTCCATGGAGAAGGAACTGACGCTTGTCGGTTCCGTTATAGGAGAAAAGGGTGAAGAAACCCACCCCGTTGATTGATTATGGATGGCCCCATAAGGCACCACAGCCGCCTGGTCAGCATGACCAGGCGCGATTCACCGAACCAACCACACGGCTGGGCTGCTACATCACACAGACCGGGCGAGGCCGTGCTGGGCCGTGCCAGCCAATCCGGGCTGACCCAAGGTAGGTTGGGCCGGGTTGGACCGGGCCTAGACCCCCTTTTTTCAGACCAGATTTGTTTAAATGAACATAACATGAGATACATACCTCAGATCAATAGTCTGTTAGTTGCACAGGATTTCATGGACCTAGGAGGTCGTTTCGGTATATTACACTCAAGGTTTCAGTGATGTTTAGGTATGGCTGTGTTGGTTCAAACCCAAAACCAACCGGGCCCTCATAGCGGAAATGTTTATTACATAAGGACCAAACGTCTGATTGACATGCCGTCAACTACATTGGATCCCTCTTTATTATAAAGTTCATTTGGAATACTAAACGTGAGATTTGGACGCTGTTGGAGTATTGTAGTGTTGGTTTAAGCTTAAAAACAAACCGGGCCCCTGAAACAGAAAAGCCAATAACTCTCAGACCAGACGTCTTTTTGACGAACCATCAGCGGCATTGGTAATCTCATTGAGAAATGGTTCCTTTGAGTATACCCCATTGGAGTTCGGGGTACATTTGAGATATGGTTGGGTTGGTTCATATACGAATCCAATCAGCCCCCCAGAACAGAAATGTTAATAACTCACAGACTAGGCGTCCGATTGACGTACCATCTATTGTGTTGAGACCCCTATGACGATGCAGTCCCATGAGATACTTCTGCAAGATAATACATGACAATGGAAAGTATCAACCACTATCTCAAGGATCGGATCCTCTCGGAGACGATCGTACGGAGTACATAGACCTTGTAGCTGGCTGAGACCGGATGAATGCTTGTCTGATTCGATTCGGAGTGACTTGACTAGCCCAGTGGGGAGCACTACTATGTTGGGGTGGCAGAACCAAGGCGGGGGAGCGCTACTTTGTTGGGGTGGTAGACCCACATTACTCGATATAATGAGTTCCTCTGTAAGCTATGATGGGGTGTGCTTGGTTTTAGCAGTAGACCCATGGTGGGGAATCGCTACTATGTTGGGGTGACATACCCACGGTACTCGATAGAGGAGGAGTACCTTAGTAGTCTAAGGTTAGTGAGTAGAACCTCAAAGTCATGACAGGACTACTATGCTCGATAGAAGAGGATTTCTACAACATTTTTGTTTTCGACATCATGAATAAAAATATTGGTTTGAGCTGAGTTATGGACCTTTGTGTTTTCCTCATGATTGAGATGGGTTACTTGATAACATAAGTATATGTATGGGCATATACTTAGGTAAACGTTATTTATTGAGATCTTTTTTTTTTGATTTATCCTTTTAGGATTTAGTTAGACTATGAGGGTCTCAGGATCCCAACTGAGTATCGTTATACTCACCCCTACACGGGTTATGCCCGCACCTCGTTGTGTTGGATGCAGACGGCGGACAGATCTGACCGAGGTGGAGTGTACGAGGACTGGACAGTACCTGGAGGCGGAAACTCGGCGTGAAGACACATGGAGCAGACCGATAGACACGATTTTCTGAGGACATTTGTACCTACCCCTCAGGTAGGAACCCATAGGACGATCCAAGAGTTGCTTTACATTTCATCTATTGTCTTTTCAATTGAATTTTCTTTTACTAGTAGCTGTACCTTTCTGTTGAAATTGTATTTCTGGACCCTTTTTACTTTCATCACTTTTGTTATACTTCTTTACTTGGTGTTTTCTTCTGCTTGTTCTCTGGTTGTGTGTGTTTATATTTCATAAATTCAATGCCTTCCCTTTTTATTGGGATTTACGCCTTTGGTGCTAGTCACCTGCCCCTCGACTATGGATGGCGAGCTTGGGGTAGTCACGACACATGCCCGGAGGATGGGTCATGACATGTTCAATATTATTGGAATATATAATCCATAAATCATTTATGACTCTATTATTCATGTAATTATTAAAAACCATATATTTCTATATTTCACTACTCAATAAAAGTTAACTCCTTTAGAAAAATTCCAAAAAATAAATCTAAAACATTTTCTACTTTTAGAAATAAAATATTAAACTCTATTTTTTTATAATAATATTATAAATATGAAAATTTAATTCTTATTTATATTTAGAATTTATTAAAAATTACTTATTTTACAAGTATAAATGATTTTATGAATCTTTCAAAAATTAAATAAGGCCTTATAAATTTATCTTATAGTCATAGGAAAATAAAATATTAATTGAAAAATAAATTTTAGGAAAATAAATTTACTTTTAAATCATTATATAAATTGTAAAATTGTTGATACATATTTATGCTTTACAAAAATAAAAAACATAATTTAACATTTTTAAAATATTACTTCTCTTATACTAGGATATATATATATATATATATATATATATATATATCATGTTTTCAATTTTTAGATTCCAAAATTTAATATATAATTTCATAGGTGAGGCTAATATTCTATTTTCTAGAAAACTATTCGTAATTGTAATGTTACTATTCAAATGGAGAATTTATCATTCCCTCGGAATAGGTTCCTTAATTTCTTTGAATATTAATTATTTAAGTATTTATTAATGAGAGTTAAATTTTTATTGGTATTTAAATGATATTAATGTGTTTTATATAATATAAAATAATTATAAGAAGGGAAAAATTATACTGATAATAATTTTGGCGGTGACATTCTTTCCCCTTTTGAAATTTCACCATTGAATTTTTTTTACATAAATAGGTGAGGTTATATATGCACCAATGCATTCTATGATTCCCATGTTTTCTCTTTTTACATAAGGTTCCAATACTATACATTGACCTGGTGAGTGGTCATATTGCATATAACTATATCTCTAAGTTCAAATATCATCACTAGATTCTCCTCGTATGAGAGATCATTTTCCAACAATACATCCTATGGATTTAGTTCATGTGAGGTGTCAGGTATGTACTTATTCAAGATAGATTCAGGGAATACTTCATGTAGCTGAGACATGGTAAGTGGGAGTTCTTATTGATATGCCAAAAATCTGACATGATCAAGAATCTTTATGTGGTATATGTACTTGGGACTCAGGTTTCCTTTCATCCCAAATATCATGATCTTCGTCCAAAGAGTTATGTAGAGGAATACCATGTCATAGACCTCAAAGTCTTGGTTTCATCAATGATTGTCATGATAACACTTTTTTTGACATTGGGTAGTGTTGATGTGGTGTTAAATGGTTTTTTCATTTTCCACCTTTTTATCAACCATTTTAGGTTCTAATAGATTACATTTACCAAATTTAACATATCATTCTACTTTTATGCATCTTTTCCTATAAAAGGATTCATATGGATCCATTTGGATGTTTGAGTATAAAATTATGTTATAAATGAACTCAAGAAGAGGTAGATGTTGTTCCCATCCTTTTTCTACATCTATAGAACATGTCTAATATATTCATCAAGTGGATAAATAGTTTCTTCCTATTGGACAACAATTTGAGGATGAGAAGCGGTAATGATGTCCACCAGAGTGATTATATCATGCTTGAGGATTTTTTATAACATCTAGGTGAATCTCAGTTATCAATTGGATACAATCCATAACAGTACTCTATGCATCCTTACGACTTCTTTGATTTATATCCATGCATGTTGATGTAATGGGAATTACTATCAAATTTAAAAAAAGTAACCTATCTTTTTATGAAAATCTAGAAAAAAATATATTGGATTTTTACCTATGGATTTCAACATAATTATAGTGATAATGTTCATGGGGATGCTTTCAAATTCCCATATTTGAATAGGTAATGGTTTCAACATCCTCTACACTTTTTTCTCTCAACCATACATTTCTGACATACGAGGCACATTGATGTATATTTAGTGACCTCCATATTCATGTTGTCTAACTAATAATTCTCTTAGATATTTTGGTATGTCATCAAGCTCCATGGGTGAGTAGATATAGAGGATATATGGGTGTTACTCATAATCTATTTACTATATCTAGATTTAACGGTACACATAATAATGACCCAAATCTTATAACCACTTCCTCAAAAAAAATTTACTCAGAGGATTTCTCCATTCTGATTACATCCGCCATCTTCAAAATTTCAAAATAATTTCATTGAAAATTCATTATTTTCACAAGGAGGGATAGCTGAGAAATAATTTCAGAAAATATTGATGATGTTCCTTCCAAGATGATTCCGATTTACATCCCTTTAAAATATAAGAATATTGGATACTTCTCAATTATCATCATTGATAATAGTACTTCATTATTTCTACATATTGAATCCAATAATTTATTTTATTTTCCATAATGCTAGTGGATTGAGTTGTGATAATATATGATGAGCACTACCCGTAGTCGCTTATGCATATAAAGATCCTTATCTTGGAATATATATTATAGTCTCTTATGATCAGTATATATTTCACATTTCTGTCCATAGTGATATTTATATATGGTTTTTAATGATAATAACCTAGTTTCCAACTAAAAATATTTTATGAGGTAGTTTTTTCATGCATTTTGGACTAAATCAAGGTGTATGATATCACCTTGTAATTTCACATCAGCATAGATCCTCTGACATTATTTAAAGCATCATTGTATAACACATAGTGTTCCCCATTTTTCATAAGTGTGAGTACTAGTGCGATGACAAGCCTCTTTTCTAAATTTATGAATCATTCAATACATTCCATTTTCTAGATTTTTTTACTTTTGAGTCAATTTTTTAGTGGAATTTAATGTCATGAAATGTTCATCTCAAATCGCTTGTAATACCCAACTAGACAAGGAAATGTACAAATTTCTTCTACAATAGTTGTCCTCAACCACTCATTGATTTCCATTGTCTTGTAAAGGTCCAAAAATATTCCTTTGTTGGTAATAAAAATCCCCAAGAATGATTCATCCTCTATCTAGAATTCACATTTACTATTTAATTCATAATCCTACTCCCTCACAAACTCATTAGCATAATATTCAAATGATCCCGATGTACCCATTTCATATTGAAGTATTTAAGAATATAATTAATAAATACAATCAGAAATTTGTCAAGGTGATCTAAAAAACTATTTTATCTTTATATATGAATATTTCTATAGAACCAATGATAACAAAAGGAATCACCTTGAAATCATAGTGTCCACCCCTCATTCAAATGTTATTCTTTGGAATATCTCCATTCTTCACCTTTATTTGGTGATATCCCAATCAAATATTTGCATTAAAGAACTAATTTTCCCAATGAGGTTGATCGAAGAATCATTCAATCTGTGCAAGAATATACTTTTTCATTATCATGATTTTTTTGATGTCATTATAATCAAATCATAGGCACATTGATCCATCATTTTTCCCGATGAAGAGGACATGCACACCCTATAGAGAGGTACTCGAGAATATGAGACCTTTTTCTATATTATATTGAAATAAACTATATAGTTCTTAAAAGTTAATGATGTCCATTTATTAAGGATTATTTCATATAGAATGATATCTAGGAATTTGTTTAATCGATAACTAAACCTCTCAGTGAGTAAGAAGGCCATACAATTATTCAATGTATACATCATTGTAGTCCCTCACAATGGGAATTCCCTCGAGCATGATTCTCTCCATTATCTCAATAATTTGGTAAAGATGTGATTTTTCATACCGAAATTATATCTACAATTGAAATGATAACTTTGAATGAGTTTCATCCTCCTCCTAAGAGTTGTGCTCAAACTAGAGGATACCTTGAGATGGGAAGAGAGATCTCCCCTTCCCAGTAGTTGATGTTGTAATTGTATAAATATATTTAATCCATAACCATTATATAATAAAACTTTCCCAAAAGAAGTAATAAAATATATTATATGAGGTTAATTCAAAAAAATAACAATATAGGATTTATTTAATATGGATTCAATAATTTCCCCATTTTATGTTCTCATAAATAACTAACTCTTCATATTTTGATGTGGTGTTTGAATAGTTCGTCCATAAATGAAGGAGATTTTAAGAATGCATAGAAGTTGAATCAAATAGTACCTTCTATATTTGTAAATAAATAATTAACATTCTTATCACCACATAATTGTTAGGCTCCACTTCATTAGTATTAATGACATAATAATTTCCTTTCTTTTTTGGATTTAGTGGCAACTAATGTTGATTACTTTTTGAAGAATCGAGGTTTATTTCACTAGTTTGCATGTAAATATTTATCCCTATATATAAAGCATTGAAACAGGTATGGTTCTATCCTTTCTATCACCAAATAGTCTATCTTCCTCAGGTATCGTAAAAACTCATGAGCTTGGTGGCCTTCTCTCGTACACTTTAATCATGGTCCCATCCCATTTGAGGTTAATTCCATGACACTTCTTCCCAAATTTTTTATTTTTGAGTGATTGAGTTTTCTTTCCACCTTTTTAATTATATCATCCAACTTGAAACTTCATCTTTAGTTTAGTATCCCCACATCCATGGGAGCACTCTCCAAAATCCATCTCCCCCTTGATATCACATTGAACAACTTCTCATAAATCCCAACACCAAGAATTCTTAGAGCCTTTCAAAGGCATGGGTATAAATAGATGAAGAATATATCTATTATTCTATAATTATTGATAACAAAACCTAAGTCATACCATTAAATCGTTTTTAAATTATCATCGTAATCCATGAAAAAATTACATTTCTTTTGATTTATCTCTATAAATTCTGTCTCCATCTTTATATAATGAGTTTGAGAGAAATACTTGTTAATAAATATTTTTTAACATCCTTCCCACTAAATCTCTTCAATTTCATCATTTGTCTTCGTTTTATTAATCAACATAATACATTGAATGGCCTCTCCCGCAAAATGAAAAATGGAAAGATTCCCCTTCTCCATCATAGAACTATCAAGTGAAAAAAAGATCTTTTGAATCATATTAACCCATTGTTACAAGAATAGTGAGTATTAATAACCACTAATTATGCATGGTCATTGTTTTATAAATACATGACATCAATTTTCTCTCTCTTTGGCCGAGGAGGATATTTCTATTCATAGATCCTATTGTACATAGCTCCAGAAACTTTGTTAAGAATCACCCTAAAATATTGAAATTGACCTCCAAAGGTATTAGGGATGTGGTTTGGGATTTCGCTGCATTGTCACTCACATTTATTGTTGGTATTGTTTTTAATAGTTCCATTAATTTTATAAAATTAATAAAAATTTAAAAATAAATAAGTAAATATTTTAGGATTTAATTATTTATTCCATTGCGAAATTTACTCTAAATGAATATCCTATTGTATACTTACATACAGCATTTTTCTAAAACAAATATTCATGGGATCTTACATATACATAGTCTCATACTATGTGTTTTCAATATTGTTCTCTAATTAGAATTAATAAATTAACTAAAATATTCTCTAATACCAACTATAGTGAAACTTCTTATTTTTAAATTACTAATACATCATATTAAAGATAAAAATATAATAGTATACAAAATAAGGAACCACTAGTTTAGTGTATTTGGAAAATTATTATCATAAATATTATTTATGTATTAAAAAATTAAAATTATTTAATTCCTTATTATTTATGTTCATATTGACCCTTATTTACCATTTATAATAAATAATCACCAAAGGATATACATCAAATAATGGGGTGAGCTTAAAGCCCAGTAAGAGGATAGATAAAAACATGGGTCAATATTATATGGGTGAACATATTTATCATATTCATAACATAAGTATTAGAACATCATCATAATCATTAGAGGAAGAAATAAATATTGTCACAAAATGTTTCAATTCAAAAAAATGAAACATCATTTCGTAGTAGTCAAATAGCACAAATAGTTGGGATGAAATATATCATCATGTTCATACATTGCATTTGTGAATAATCATAAAATCATCGTTGCGAAAAAAATATATCTTCATGTACAAGTATATTAAATCTTATCTCAGGAGGATATATCATATTACCCAATTCAAGGGAGTGCAATATAAAACCTAGTGCAACATTCACATCATAAATTTTACATAATCATACATTACACATAAAATATATAACAGTCATAACAATAAACAAACTCATGGCATGGAATGAGTTTCATAGGTATTTAAATAAGTAATTAAAAATGGTCTCCATAATAATAATAATAATATAAACATGAGAAAATATACGTCAATCTTGAGTAAAAATTAAAAAATCGCAAGATTATTCAAAGAAATGTTTCTAGAAAAAAGAGTTATTTAGGAAATACCTCATATTTTTCATAAAACCACATTGCAATCATGTATGTTTTGGAAAATAAAATATAGGAATAACTAAAAAATATTAATAGAAATATAAATAAATATCGATAACATAATAACTGAGAAATAGGGCAACCCTAAAGAAATAATGTTTTTTGAGAATCACCTTACTTTGTGATGGAATGCTTTAGTCACATTAATATCTAGAATAATGAAATTAGATTCATTAATTACAAAATATAAAACATCTTTAAATTAATTTTATATTTTTTAATTTCATTAGGTTTATTTATAGATATTATTATGTGTCATTGTGTTTATTCCATCATTCTAATAGTGTTTTTTCCTGGTTTTCATGATTGGTTTTTTGGTTTACATGAATTGTTATTCATGAAAAATGATGATAATTTTCTAGATTTTATATTATATGTTGTTAATGAAACCTCAAAATTATAAGTAATTTTATATATAATTTGGTAATATTGTATGAGGATGAATCATTAGATAAACCATTTATGATAGTCGTTGAGATTCATATGGCAGTTTTTTGATGATCATGAAGTAATTTTATTTTTTTATTTAATATTATGTATATAAATTCTGTCTAGAACATAAAAAAGTTAAAAATAAAATTTTAAAAGATAAATATCAAATTTTAATCATTTTATAACCATCCATGAAATAGAAAATAGAAAAAGAAAATTCATCATCCACCATGGTGATAAATCGATACACCAAGAACAATGATTTCATTTTTAGAATAAAAATGAGAGGAGAATATGTTTGATGATGAATTATTCCACTTATATAATAAAATTATATTATTTATAAGATATTGGTGTGATAATTAATATTTTATATGGGGATGTGAGGGGATAATAATAAAATCTGATTAATTGTAAATAATTTACAAGAAATTAAAAGTAGATTTCACCTTTATAATTCTTCTCTTGGAGATCCTCCATATGTAAATCAGTTTTGGTATTTTGTGGAGAAAAAGGTCTCTTAGACATGCATGAGAGTATTGGTAAGGGGATTGGGTAGAATCTAGTAATACCACAAGGCTTTATAGGTATGGTAAGAAGTAGTGGTGAGAGGTGGTATTTATAGGGGAGGAGTGGGGTGTTTTTTCGTTATTTCATTTATTATTTTATTAGGTTGGCTCAGGAATATAAATAGTTTGAAAATATTCACTAAATATATTGATAAAATTAATTATTGTTTGATACTTTGCGCTTAAATCATCCATACATAATTTGTGACGCATTAAGTCATGTATTTGTTAAATACTATATTTTACTATATTTCACTATTAAAAAAATTCTTATATTTTAGAAAAATACAAAAAGGTCACCCTAACAATTTTTAATGTTTATAATAAAAAAATTAATCCCATTTTATGAAAATAATTTTCTAAATATTATAAATGTATTTTTTATTAAAAATCATAATTTATTCAGATTGTATGTGTTTAAAAATTATAACTAATTTCTAAAACATTGAAAAATTAAAAAAATTATTATAATATTATATTATAATAATTATAATAAAATATTATTAATTCATGAATACGTTTTATTTAAATAATATTTATTTTAAATATTTATTTTATTTATTAAATGGTAAATAAATTTTTTTATTATAAAAAATCACCAACACTTAATTTATTGATATTAAAATATTTATTTACTTATAATATGATAGAATTATATCTTCTATTCATTTAAATGATTTATAAATTTGATTTATACATTAATAGGTGTGGTTACTATTCAATTGGATTGATTACTATTCATAATGGTCATGTCACTTTTCTAAGGGTCGTGTTATTATTCCATCGATATAGGTCCCCTTAATTACATGAACAGTAATTATTTAATTATTTATTTTGAGAATATAGTTTTTTTTGGGTTTATATGATATTTATGTGTTTTATACTATATAACATAACCTTAAGAAGTTAAACATTAAATTGATAAGAGTTTCGACCATTATAGTGGATGTGGGGTATATTTCAATCCATTCATATAAGAATTGAATTTGACCTAGAAGGTGATGGGAGGGCCTGGCATAGCCACCTGATGAATTAGTATGACTGACAAGACAACATGATTTTGTTTTATCCAAATCCCTAAAATTTTATATATTTGTATTATATTATGGCCTCATTGATATTAAATGTATTGGAACAAGGCATCAATGTTAGGTTTTTGATGTCTCTCATTATGTATTCTATCATTATGAATTAAGCTATTGATAACACATGTGATTATTTGATTTTTCTGAATATCAACGGTAATATATTATGCAAATGTGATTAATTTTATAGAATTATATGGTCATTATTTTTTAATTCTATATTATGCATATGTTATTGAATAAATAAAATGAGTCTGATATATTTATCATGACTTATTTATTTATGGATTAATGTGAACTCTTGTCCATACTAATATTCCAAAATCACCAATTTATTTTGTTTTATTTTCCCCAAAATAACTGGAAGTGATTTTTATCGATATATAGGGATACACGAGGGGGAATAATGGAGTTCTAAATGAACATAATTTGTATTTTTTATGTTTTAAACTATAATAACAATTTCATGTATGTATCTATTATACCAAAATAAAAAATTAGTTTGTCTTTTGAGTACTGATTCCTTGTATCTTTTCCAATGTAATGAAGTGGACACTTATTTTGGGCTTTGGGGTTATGGTTCATATATCTAGGCTTCAATTAATTTTAATATAATCATTGGGAACTAGATTTATAAAAACATATATTACAGAACATAATCATGAAAAACAATTGAGTATAAGTATATAAGAATGTCTTAATGATTTTTGAAGGAAGATATTATTTGGTTTTTCCTAGAGAGTGATTCCCAGTCATGATACTATAAGTGGATATGGCTCTTGAACATATGTTGATAGTCGGAATAACTTTAAAGATAAAAAATTAGGGTTATCCTAATAACGAACTTGTGAAATAAATGGGCCTAACTGGGCTCCTGGTATCACACTCTCACTTGATATTATATTGTTAATTAACATCTTCCTTACAAACAATTATATAGAATTTTAAAATATTTTTATTATTTGAAAACATTCCAAAATAAAACATGGTTATGATCATGATATTGTATGTGGATAAAATATTCAATTTATGTTAAATATTTCACTTGTTTTGGGATTATAAAGTATGTTTCATTATTATTTTGTATAATATAGTATATTCTACCATTTATAAATAATGCATATAAGAAGGAATGTAAACCATATCAATAAACATTACACATGTGGTCAGCTCCCTCATTAGAAAGATAGTTTATATAGATTTGGAGCTATATCCAAAAAATGATCAAAATTTAACCACACTGGGGATGTTAAACGAGGTTATGTCGGATAACCATTCCCATAAGAAATATCTTGACAATCCACCACATGATGTAATGATTTCATGTTTCTACATGCATCAAAAAACTCAATAATTTAATAGTACTAAAAATAAATTTTAAGATAAGATGTGGAAATATTCCATCGAGAAGATAAATCTTATAAAAAAGTAGCTTCCATTATACATTTAAATATAAATAATTCTATATTTTTCACAACAGAAAACTCCAAATTCGAATGCACCATAATCTACTAAACTAGCTATATAAAGAATAAGAAAAGTAATATAATATTTACTAAATTTATATATAATATAATAAATATATTTTTATTTAAATCCATCCAAATGAATTTATCGGCACAATAGAAAACATTATAAAATTTTATACATTAAAGGGATTTTAAAAGCAATTTTACCACCTTTAAATGGAGAAAACTTTTTAAATCCATTATTTAGCTGTTTTATATATTCAATTTGAAAAAAATTATTATATAAATGTGTATAATCAACATTTACTTTGGTTTAATTTATTAAATTTTTTGATATGTTTTGTGTTTTGATGAATAGTGAAAATACTAAATTTTAATTAAAAACAAATTGTTTCATCAAAAAATTTGATAATGTTAAATTATAGTTTTTAATGGTTTTAAATAACAAGTACATTATATTCTTATCATTTAATCTAATCTATGTAATTTTCATTAGTTTTACATTAATATTCGATATAAACACATGTTAATATTTTGATGGGTTTTACATTCAAAACCCAATTTTCTCATTCCATAAACATGATTAGTATTTATTTAATTACCAAAACTTATGTTTTTTAAATTTTGTAAATGGATTCCATATTTAGTAACAGTTAGTTAAAATTATAAAAAATGGTTTATTTTATTTTTTTACATTATGAATAAAAACTTTTTTAATTTTTTTATTTGGGTGGTTAAAGGTAAATCAAGTAATTAATGGTAAAAACAAAAAATAAAAAAACCCTACCACCTATCCAAATCCAACTGGATTTCTAAATTCTACCCTTATATTTTATGTTTCTAAATTGAATCCTTTAATTTACCCATCTCCACCAATATGAGATGGATATTATTAAAATCAAATAATTTGTTAAAATGTCACACTATCATTTCTTATATGTATGATAATTATAAAATAGATATCACCAAGAGATAACATCGATTTTGAATAGTATAGAGTAAGATAAAATAATTAAATATATCTTATTATTTTATTTATAATTTTTAGAGATTAAATAATTACCAGAAATGATGACCCAAATAGTGACAGAAAAAGTATTTTATTAATAAAAATACCAATAAAATGGTTTTAAAAATATTAAATGAAATGTAATTTGAATTATTTAAGGTTATCCAGGAAATTCCTAAATGAATATGAGTTTGTAAGAGTATATTAAATTTTTTGGTTTGATGTTTTATTTTTGTTTGGATTTTAATTTATTTCAATGTTGTGAATAGTGCAAAAATTGACTCTATTCATATTCTATAAAAATAAAAAAATTTAAATTGTTTAAAAATCTTAAAAAATTAAAAACTAATAAATGAAATTTATAAGGTCTAAAATATCATAAATTTTCCATTTATGGAAAATTGAAACCATATTAGAAAATATTTATAACCTTTCAATATTTTTAATATTATTACCAAATTAAATTGTTGATAGATTAATTAAGGATAAATCCTAATGATAATGTTAAAAATTAAATAAAAGCATGTATAAATTTTATTATATTGTTGATTTTGAACCTATACTAATTTTATCCCCAAAATAACTCAATTTTGAGATATTTGGATTTGAAATGCATTTTATATTAAATTAATTGTTTTGGTGTCTCCAAAAATGGCACAACACTATCCTATAAAAGAGAACCCCCCTTCTCTTTTATAGAAACCTACGAATCACTTTGGCTCAGAAAAAACCTACCCAATTATCCACAAAAATACCTTAATTCATCTTATAAGACTTAATTTGGGATTGAATCTAACATATGATGTTTTTTTGAAAATCAAAATGAAATACTTGATGAAGAAGTAAATGATTTACAATTTCAGTTCAATTTATTTTCATCTTATACTTCCTCTTCATATATTGTTTACATATGATAGTAGTAACAATATTATCATATACATGCTAATATGTTTTTATAATTATGGTATAACCATATTTCAAATTTTATCCATCATACAAATAAAAATATCACCAAGGGTGCGTATGTACAACTTACCATCTCCATGTCGTTGTGTATTTTTTTTCATAACTACGTTATTTGGTTTGGTATAATGATAATTTTAAAGGATTTAAATAATTAATATTATATGATAATTATTCTACATAATTCATATACCATCCAATTCCTTACCATTTAACCTTTAAGGAAATGATATTGTTGCCAGTGCGTACGTACATCATATCGTCTCCACGGCATAATGAGATTCATCCTCCACTACAACAATTTACGAATGATTATGAAAATGTATATAATTAATAAATATAATAATTCATAACTTAATAAAATTTTTTATATAAATAAGATATATCTCATTTACAATAAAGAAGAATTATGCAACCCAATAATCCTAAAAAAATAAAGCATCTCACATCCAGACATATGATAATAATGAAATATTATTAAGAAAACAAAATAAGAGAATCATAAATTATATCATAAATAATTTAAATAGTTTAGGTATAACATAATATCATTATTTTAATATTATAAAGGGTGTTAACAGACCTTAAAATAAATCATAGTACAAAGTAAGTTATAATTTAAATAATTCTTTTATTATCAAAGACTGCATTTATATATGAATTTTTTGGTACATTTTTATCACCATGTCCGTTCTTCATACAAATGAATTTGAAAACATTCGTACTGTTATTTTACAATTTTTAGAAATTATAAATGTGTTTTGTTTTATGAATGGAATTTTTTGGTCATTTTATATATGAGATATATTGTTTGACTATTTCCATAAAATTATTAGAAGATTGATTTTTAACTAATTTGGAGAGAGTGGCTTTTTCATCCATCACGACTCCTTAATATTTTATGCATTATTTATAATCATACGAGATTATTTTTAAAATAATATATTTTCTTTTAAAATTTTTTGCATTTTAAATAAATATTTCAAAAAACTCGGCATTTCTCTACAGATATTTCTTATTATTTTATTAAAAAAAATCATCTAGGTGAACATAGTTTATTTGATATAATGTTTAATTGATGTTGACTTCTATAATTAAACCTGTCATATTGTATTCAAGAAATTATTATTAGGTTCACTATAGATATTCTATTATGATACCATTCATGTTTTATGGTTAATGTATTAAAAATTCATATAGTAGTTCTAATACGAATGTTAATGATGGTTATATTTAACAACATTCATAAAAAAAGTTTGTTGGACTTATTAAGTGATAAAACGGGGCCTGCTATATCCTCATGATGCATCGATAGGTATCATGAGAAAAACTAGTTTTAGTTTTTACACATTTATGAATGGTATTGGAATGAGGTTTAGACGTTGTGGTAATGATTTCAAAAATATGAATTCCCTCATTATAAAATTATATATTGTTTTTAAATATAAGTATTCGACTAGTATAATATCCATGTGAACATATATATGGATTTATTTGTTTTATAATCACCATATTTTTCTCAATATTATGTTTTATTAGCCCATTGTTTTAGTAATACACATTTCCTTACAAGTTTTTTCTTATAGTTTTCATTGTATTATTTCCCATTACTGATAATCTGAGCTCACCACTTTCTTATGTTTCATTATTTTCCTGGATGTGAAGGGGTAGATTATGACTAACCTGTAAAGATATTCTAAAAGATATGAGTATTTTAAAATAGATACTATGTTGTTTTTCATTTCATTATGTAATGTAAATCTTATGTTGGTAACTAGTTTTTCCTAGGATACTATACTTATTAGTCCGTTGAGATTTAGTTTCTTGTGTTCTTTCATATCTAATAAAATAACACACCATCTACCACTAGAAATTTTGGCTATAGCCACAGTTTAGAACAATGTAAATACACCTAAAAAATATGGATATAGGCTATAGCCACAGTTTAATGAACCGTAGCTATTATTGGTGTGGATATTGGGAGAGACCTATAGACATGGTGTCAAACCTTGGATAAATACCTATTTACACTATTCAAACCCTCACTAAATCCTTATATACATGGTTTGAAACTGTGGTATAAGCTTAAGAAACACTAGGTTTATAGCCACTATATTATTCCATGGTTATTGGCATTCACATTTTATAAAAAAAAATAACCCCACCATTCACCCTTCACCCCCCTCACCGCCCTTGTAGTAGCGCACCCCCTAAAAATCCCCACCACCACCACCACCACTTTCCTTGAAACCCCTTCCTCCTATAATGACCCCCTCCAATACCCTTATTATACACCCTAGAAATAGCCCCCTCATTCAGGGATAACTGCTCCCACCATCATGGATAGATCCCCCTTCCTAGACAGACCCCCCTCTTGGAATGACCACTCCCCCATGGACAGACACCTCCCCTTGGACATACCCTCCTACACACCCCCTCCCACTATAAACACCCTTGCATCCCATGCATACCCTCTACACCGCATGCCGACACCCCTTGTATCCCTCCCCAACCCCCTCCACACCCCTCCCCTATAGACCTTAATCCCCCCTCCACACCCCTCCCCTCTTTTTTTCATAGACCCGATCTTTCTTGGAAAGACCCCTCTCATTTCTATAATAATCTATTTCAACTCTTAAATTCAAGGAGTTTAGATGGTCCTTGTAGTTTTGATCACTTTACTTCATTGGAATTAATCATAGGTGTAGTATCATTTATAAATAAGATATGGTATTTTATAAATTCATAAGACATTTTACCTAAATAAAAATTTCTCTATATTTACATACAATTTTTGTTATAAACTGCATCACTTTTTCGTGTAACAAAGTAACTTAAAATGTTTTACTGTAATACATTGCCATAAATTAAACCATGAATCAAGAGGTATATAATAAAAAAAGCTGCAAATATAACTTATATAATTTATTGAAATGAAAATTTATAATCATATAAAATGATAAAAAAATATAATGTACCAAAAGAAAATAGAATCCATAAACCTGATATTCTAGTTCATGTTCTCTCCATTTTTCTGTACACCCCCCTCATAGACACCCCTCTTTCCTAGACACCTCCACATAGACTACCCCCTCCTGAACATTCCCACCCTTCCGGAAACCCCCTCATTCCTAGACACCTACCCCCCTCATGGACAAACTATCTCCCTCTTGGACACCCCCAAGACAACCCCCCCCCCCTCCTGGACACCCCCCTCTATGAGTGATGTGGTATATCCTTAATTGATGATATGAAACCAGATCCAATACATAATTTTCTACCCTAAATCATTGGGAATTGTTTATTTCTTCGAAAATACAATAACATCTTTTTATTAATTAGAAAGTGTATATAGAACATGGGGATAATATATTACAATGTAACTATTGTAGGAATGGTCAAACATAATTGTTTTCTATGTATAAAATTGAAGTTCAACTGGTGCATGACACTTGTAAAAAGTTGTGATTGTTGGGTTAATGAATTATAATATAGTGATAATGTTTATTTAAATTACTTTTTTCCTCATGCATAAGAACTACAGTGGTAGGGTATCATTGCGTGGACATGGATCATACCATAAGGTATTGGTTAGAATATATTTCGGGACATTAATCTACTTATAAGTAATGAGTGGTGGATTGTGTTAATGGAAAGTTACTGGTATGGGTTTGGAAGGCATTTTGGACACATTGATTGGTTGTATGAGAAATGTTGTGAAAATGGGTAGGTCTTGATGAAAACTATTGTGCGATCATTTTGAGAGATACGTGACAGGTTGCAGACCTCTGTTATAAATGTGAATTCTCAAGTTCCTATGGGGAAAATTTGGTGTACTGTTGAGCTCCCTAGAGTCTACGAGGATGGGTTGGTGTGTTGGGGAACTCCCTAGAGTCTGTATGGATGTTCCAAATTTCTCTTGAGTTACAAGGTTGGTTCAGTGAGATTGGCGGAACCTTATACAGGGTTGGTTAAAAGACTACACAAGGGGATGGGTCTTGGAATAATGTGTGACGAGACCAAGGGACCCCATCTATAGAGGTAAGGTAGTTGGTAGAGATTTTGATGCAATACCATTACTAGTTCCTTTGGATAATGGGTAAAGGTTTGGATACCACTCAACCTTGAGTCATTTAGAATGATATGTGTGTATGTGAAAGGGCATAAGATGATGAAACATGGTTCAATTTTGTAATGTCACTACAATAGGAATGATCGAGTGTCTTGGTAACCTGGCAAAAAATTTCCTCTCAATTTAAACATTGAAGGAAATTATTTCCTATATTACAAGAAATTCCTTAAAAATAACGCTATTTAATTTATCATGATGAGGAAATCAGATTAAAATTGGAAAGAAGACACCTATAATTTACAACAATCAATAAAGAAATTGTTTAATTGGGTAATCCCTTATATAATGCAAATCAAACACATAGGATGTGTTTGGTTGTAATTGGAAATTAACCAGTTTCCCTTAATAAATTTCAAAAGTTGAGTTCTTATCCCCATGAATAAGTCAGTATAATTATTTCATGACATCTAATTAAACTTTTTTAAAGTAGGAATAATCATTACATAGTTTACTACATGAGTAATTAGGTCTCATGTGCCAATTTAACCATGTTGGGTTCCATATAACTTCTTAAATTAATTAAAACATAGAATATATATTTATAAGATGAATAGAGGTTACTTAGTTTTTACATGGTCATTAAACACTTTCCTACATGGGGAATTCCATCTTAAAAGTCCAGCGTCACTTAAATTTAGTTTTGGTTCAAACAACTATTTTAATAAAAAGAAGGAAACACCCATCCGGGATATAAAAAGGTCCATGTATGATGTGTTCTTTATGACTAACAATGACATCATTTATAAGGAAACCATCGATGTAATTATTTCAATAAAACTATATAATCATAAACTACCACTGGGAGTTTTCAAAGACAATAAACCCCCATTAGAGTTGTTTTATTATAAAACCATGACATGGTTATCAAAAGAAATTATTACCTTAACTAACACATGATATGAATTGAGATTTAATATAAAAATAAAGAATTAAAGAGGAAGCTAAATTAAATTTAAAACATTCTTCAATTAAATAGGATAAGAGAGGGATCCTACCTCAAAGAGTCATGCCACAATCGACACATGACACATTTATTAGCGAAAACTCTAATATAACACATCAAACCTGTTGAAATATGAACATTTTCATATACATAAGGATTACCTAACCCCTATGTATGTGTCTGCATGTCCATGAACATGCACATGAAGATCCTTATATATAGAAACACATTCATAAGCCTGTTATCACCCACACACTTATGAATGTTCCATATATATATTTAGGCATGGATATCCCCTTATATGTAATCGTGATGCTATGGGTGAATATACATATAATGGGAGAACATATTATATATATTCTTACTAGTGCATACCCAGTGAGTCTCCTTTTACTTTGTTGACTTGAAATAACTTTACGGATGATCAACAGGTATAATAAAATTACCAAGGGCTCCAAAATTAAAAAACCACAATTTATAAGCTAAGAGGCATAGATTAACAATGGAAAAAATCTCCTTAAACAGTTGGCAGAGATCCAAATAGTGGTTTACCGCTTTTCCATTGGCATCAGTTGCTGCAACACGGAAAACAGGTCTCATGAGACTTCATCAAAATTCTAGGGATCTTATGAATACACATTAACTGAACCTAAATGTTTATGTTTGATGAAAATGATTATTGAGAAAAGAAATAATAGAACAGGTGATGAAGAATAGTTTTTATGTAAATGAATGAACTATAAAACCCATGTTTATACCATAGGGGTTCCAACATATCTAGAGAACTAAATTCAGGAATTCTACAATGCAACTATTGTATCATGATGTTCAAATACATACATTCATCTAGTAATAATAAAAGGATACCATAAAACTACTTAGTATGGTCAGATCTATGAAAAACATATAATAAAAATAGCATGCACAAATTGGGTGCATCATGCATGAATCAAGATGCAGTACTATAAAGATAATGTGGTTGGATAAACTATTACAATGCTCTTATAATTTACCATCCACCACAATCATAGAAAATAATTCTCCTATTATAAAATTCATGAACTCTTAGATTCAATGAAACTCACACCCAATCATAAAATATTGTCATTTTACACCTACAATCCATTAGTGTGATTCCATTAATGATAAAATAACCATTAAAGATATAAATTTTCACTCTAAATGAACCATCCAATAAAAATAACCCACCAACACCCCATAACATTAAATAAATATCACTTTAGGTCGTGAGTATCATCATGCGAAAAAATAATAATTTTTATATGAATGTCAACCCCACCCCCCAAACCCAACCCACACCCCTCCCACTAGCACCTACATACCCCCCTAAACCATCCCCCACCCATCCCCCTACATCATCCTGCTCCCCCCCCCCACCAGACACCCATCCACCAACGCACTACCCCCAACACTATCTTATATATAAAACAATATATCCATTTTTAAAATATTTTCTATGTTCACAACTCCATACTATATTTTATAATCGAAACAACAAATAAAAACTTTCATTAAAAATCTCATTAAAATAATGAAAAATTATAATTTTAAATTTATAGGAAACCTAAATATTTGATAATTTTTTCTCAATATCCTTTAAAAAAAATAAATATTTTTTTAAATAAAACAAACTTCAAAACCATTTATAAATAAGTTAAAAATTAAACCAACCCCACAAACTAAAGAGAGGAATAAACACAATAAGAACCAAGATGTCAATGAAGAAAGATTAAATAACCCACAACGTAGGCACAATGTCATGAAACGAAATAAAATACATGGGATAAAAACAAGATATAAGTATCATGTTCTTATAAATTATCCTTAATGGGATCTATGTGCCATGGGAATGACACCAAGATCCAAAACAAATGATATTGGACTGAGTTTCAAGGGTTACTATCTTTAGGGGGCCCTATGTGAAACAAAAACACCCCATATGGCCTATCCCTGAGAGGTTCTTTCCGAGTACAATATAAAACCAAAGGATAATATAAATTTTATATGAAAATACATAGCATATACACAATAAGTTACTATAACACATATCCAAACCATTTACTTAGTTACACATGGTCTTTATGATATCAATAAATGGATGTTTGAAGAATTAATGGATCACAAAATTATCACATAAATCGACATTTTATGATAAATCAATAATCCTCACATATCCTACAACACCCTATCAATAAATATACTCTTTCATATCCATGCATAATAATTAATAATAATAAATATACTCAGTGGATCCATAATCTATAAGCGGAATAATATAATCCAAGGGTCTCAACACGGGGGGTAGCCATAACTTCAAGAAAATTCATTTATACAGTGCCAAACGTGCAATAAAAAAAATATTCTAAGGATTTGAAGTCATTTAATTTCCATATGAAATCAAATTTTAGGAGAAATTCATTATAAGACATTCAAAAATGATATGTTCCTAGAAAAATTCCTTAAACCATCGCAAACAACCGCAAATTCCATGATAGCATTAAAAAAACTGAAAGTTAGTGACCAACCCCATTTTATTTTAAAGCATTTCCTTAAACCACCAAAATCATACCATATTAAAACATAATAGGTGTTAAAAACCATTTAAAAATAATTAAATTTCATTGAAAGATCCACTCATTGATTTTCACAAACACAATGCATTAAATTAATCTATGAAAAGTATCAAAACCATTAAGAATGAATTTAAAATCCCTCACGGGTTTCATCTATAGGTATATTTTTTAATGAATCTCTTTTAAAAAAATTTAATCTACACATAAAATGAAATATAATGAATGTTGTGTATTGGGAGGTGAATGGGAGGAGGCCAATTTACCGGGTGATGTGATGGTAATGGCTATATAGTAAGGAGAAAACATGGGAGTTCAGTGAACCTCCTTGGAGTTGTCAATGTAATATAGTAGTTGTTTCCCAAGTAAAGTGAAGCTATGGGAAATGAAATTCATGCGGAATTTTTCATCATTTATGTTAGTGCATCACGTATTGATTCAATATTTTTTTGAGTCATATTATCCACCACATAAGGTTTTTTCTAAAAATTGTTAGATTTCTTGAATGAGTACATGCATAAGAAAAACAAGGTTAATCTTTAATGAATGATCATGGAAAGTTTGATACAATGCTGAAAAATCAATAAAGTCATGATTTTCAGATACGTTGTTCATGGAAAAAAGAATATTATGCAATGAACTATTTGTTAATTAATATGCATTTTGAAACAATGAAAATATATATGGTGTTGGTTTTTTACAATGTAAATATGTGATTCAAAAATTTAGTACAAGTAAATTTCCATGAAAACATGTAGCATGTGATGCACCTCTGTATTCAACATTTCCTGTAAAAACCCCCTACACATATTTTTAAATAATAGAATGATATTTATTAGATATTAATGAAAGTGAAGATCATTTTCTATGAATGATAAGCACATCTAATTTAAATAGTGAGATCATCTTAGCTAATTTATGATCCTTGAAAATAAATCTGAATACAATTCATCACCCAAATCATAACCATGTCCAAAATTCACCCCACATCATATGCTTATGAAACTATTAATGGTGAAATAATTTTGCACCTCTAATAAATGATAAGATATAAAAACCATTGGGGCTTTAAATTCATGGGGTTCTATAATAAATCATATCAAATATATAATGTTGAACAAAATACCCCTCTAATGAAATGAGAAATATGCACTATTGAACTTCAGAACTCTACTTCCCAAAATTAGTACTCAAGAATGTAGTGGATTCTTCACATGTATAGTCTAAGGATAAATCCACTAAAAACACAATCTTGAATAATTATCTAAGATGAACTATTATATGATGTGATGGAACAATAGCCTCATCCATTCAATTTAAGTCTCAGGATGTTTGAAATGATAAAAGGATATCACTCAGGAAATAATGGTATTCACCATAATGTTAATCCCAAGAACCTTTCTAGGAAACATACTCAAGAAAGAAAGAACCATGCATCCATGAATGTCTTGATTCCCAAACAAAATGAATGAGTCCTAGTACACAAGGGGGAATATTTTAGAAGCACTAATTGTAACACCCCAAGCTTCTACGGTATGTTTCTCTTTGAATAATATAGTAGCGTGTGTTGTACGCAACTTCGAGTTCTAACAGACACCAAAACCAATCATTCTAGCTGTTATGAATAGTAATACCCACTTCTTGAAATATTATATATTTTATCTTTCAAAATGCACTTCATTTTTGGATTTGCGATATCAAAATTAGCTTAGGGTGAATTTTTTGTATTTTTTAAAAACATTCGATTTTTGATGAATGGTGAAAAAACACTGAGTTAATGTTTAAAATAGAATTTTTATTTAAAAAATTATTTATTTTATTTAAATTTAATTAAGGTAAAAATAGATATATAATACCTATATAAGTTCAATATAATTTATTGGAGTTAGTTTAGAATAATTTTAGATATTTAAAAATTTTATGGAACTTTTCACCGTCATTTACCCACCTACTAGGAGAATTTACAAATTTAAATAAACCATAATTTTACCACTTCTGTGACTGGAATTTCAAAAGTCCAAGAGACATTGTTAATATCAACATGTAATATTTGGTTCAATAAGATAAAAATAATTTTTGGTGAATAGTAACTTTTTACTTTTATTTACCACGGTTGAAAGTAAATAGTGTAATTAAGGCTAAAAATGATATTAATATTACCCCAACACATGTACGATATATATTGGAAAGGTGTATCTCGACCCAAAAAAACCTTAGGAATAAAATATTATCATTTAGGTCCACTTGGATTAGATTAGGACATTTATTATTTTTTAATTCAAAGAAAAGTTAAAAGGGTTAAGATCAAGGTTTAATTAATAAAACATTTTTAATATAGGGTTATGCGTAAGATAAATTCGATATTTAATATTCATTAGAAAGTTAAAATGTTTTCCTACATAATGGTATTTTATTTATAATTTTTAGACATTAAATAATTTAATTTATTTATGACACAATGGTGATGCAGTAATTACATAATTAATGATATATTAAAATAATTGATTTTATAAATATCAAAATAAATGTAATATGAGACTTTTTATGAATTAAACTAATTTTACAGGTTAATATGAAATTTTAGTATTGATGTAAGTATTTTTTTAGAAGTAATCATTCTGTTATGATTTTCACAAAAATCAAATACCAAATAGTTTCAAAATTGACAAAAAAGAGTTCTTAAAACAAATATTATCTTATTAATTTATATTCTTTTCCTAAAAATAAAATTTTCGGCCAAGAGACTTAAATAATGATAGGTTTATCATTAATGGACCACATGGGGGTCTATTGGAAGTTTATAGTATGTTTATTGTCTATATAATATAAAAATACAAAGAGACATGGTAAGTGTCAAACTAATTAACTAAGAGTTAAAACTAAAAATAAAGTTAATAAAGTGACCCAAACCTGTGAAAAACATATTTTTTTAGTTTTTTTAGACCTATACCCATCATAAACTATATATAATACACTATAGAGCCATTAAAAACCGAATATGAATTTATTATAAAATAATATTTCTAGCTTTTCCAAAGGTGCCCCTCACCCCTCTTATAAAAGGGCACTCCCCCTTCTTTCAATTTTACACCTTCAAATCCTTTGGTCTCGGACAAACTCAACCCAAATAACCTCTCAAATACCCTTAATTCATACTAGAGGCCTTACTTTAGTCTGAAAGCCAACCTATGGAGCACTTTTGATCAAATCAATAAGAACCCGAAGAAGATGTAATGTTTTCACCACCCTTTTTCAAGTTCTTTTCTTTTTCAACCTCTTCTTTTATTGTTATTTCCATTATAAAATAATAACTCCACTATCTTCTACATACTGTGATGTTATTAATAATATGGTACAACCATATTAAGTATTCTATCCATCCTTTTAATGACATGTCACCATACGTGCGTACGTACGGCTTACCGTCTCCACGTCGTGGTGTAATTGTTATTCAAAACATTATTATTTGGATGGGTATAATAATGATGTGTAATTAAAATAAATAATAAATATAACATGATAAAGATTCTGTATATATGATATATCATCCAATTATATATTATTTTAATATCAAAATAATGATATTGTCGCTCGTGCGTACGTACGGACTACCGTCTCCACGAACGCGATGAGATTCATTCCCTATCGTATCCATTAAAGTATAATTCTTATTTGATGATTAAAAATAATGTTTATTGACTTCAGATAATTCTGGATATGAATAATATAAATTCCATCCATAATAAAAATGGCTCACATAAAAAATAATATAAAGAAAGATGAATCCGTTAACATCTGAAATGATTATAATTCTAAGATATAAATAAAAAATCAACGTTAAAATATCATATATGATATAATATTAATGTATATTATTATTTTATAATTTCTTAACAATTATTTCACCATTATACAGGAGGTTAACCTACCCTCAACCAAGGAAAGTACAAGTTAAGTTTTTATTTCACAATCTATTCATTATTCGAGGTTGTTTATACGTAATTATCTAATGGGACCTCTTAATCATCCACATCCATGTTTCTTAAAAATGTATTTCAAATCATTATTACTATTTTAAAGACTATGGGATAAATTTATTTATTCCCTTGCTTACTTTTTATAAGATGTTTATAAAGTAAACATTCTGTTGTTTTCCAAACAAGGTCATTTTTATCCTTTTCGACGAAATTAAGGTAAGAATATCTTTTTTAACTTATACGGTGGGTGTGGCTATTTTCCACCGTTATAAAATCTTAGAAGCTTCCCTTACAAGATTATAAGAATATTTTCAAAGTAAATGTTTTATTTTATAATTATGTGACTTTTAAATGATTTCAAAAAATGATATATTTATTTAAAATAGTTTGGAATTTATCTATGTCAACATCCTTTGATGGATTTTAAGATTATTTGAAGTTTCTATACTATGATACAAATTATACATATTGTATTGAAGGTTTCTTGATATGTTTGACTATGGATGTGTTATTTTTATACCATTCATGGTTTATGGAGAAAGTATTAACATTTCATATGCTAGTTTTAATGAAAATGTTTATGTTGCGTTTAAACATGTTCATATGAGGAATGAATTGGACTTAATATCTGACAGGTGGAGCCCGTTATAGCACCTTGATGCATTGGTAGGTCTAATGAGACAAACTAGTGTGTTGGAATGAGGCCTTGAGAAAATATTATTTGTATTCTTGGCATGAGGCATTGGCTACGTGGTTATGATAGTTTGGCATTATGAATTCTATCATTATAAAAGTGGTTATTGATATTGAATGTGATTATATGAATAGTAGAATATCCATGTGAATAAGTAAATGGAATTATTTCATTTTATATTTTCCATATTATGCTGATTTTCAAGTTAAAAAGGCTTTTTTTAGTTATACATTTACTTAAATGTTTATACTTATTTATGAATATTTCCACTATATTTTTATCCTTACTAAGCATATGAGCTCACCCCTTTCAATGTTTTATTTTTCCCATGATGTGAAGAAGTAATTAATGAATGACCTGCATTGATAGTATGAGGGGATATAAAGACAAGATGTTGTTGTTGTAGTTTTCACTTTATGATGTAATGTAATCTTTATGAATGTATCTAGTTATTCCAAGGCTACTAAACTAATCGGTCTTTCAAGACATGACCTTTTGTGATCATGAAAATATTATATAATAATGCACTAACTCTGGGAAACTGGGGTCGGGGTGTTATAGTTGGTATCAGATAAAGTTTAGTACAATCATTTGAAGCTTTCTTTAGATAAAATCTGATTTTAGCACATAGCCTTAAGATAGACGTCGAGGATTAGTATAGAAGAAATTAATAGAATTTTGGTATTGTAGAGATTTTGTGTGTTTTCCGAGAAATACATCCCTGTATAGATACGATCTGGTAGAGGCGGCTCTGGCACATATGTACCTTGGGGTAAAACACGAAAACACCACTTTGAGCTAGACTCGAATGGGAACTGGTGCACAACAACAGGCCTTGCTGTACTCTTGGTTACGACACTCCTTGGGGATATTCGTAAGATAATTATAATTTTCTTTAAAAACCATTATGAAGGGTTTATGAGTATATACTTCTGCAAAGAAAACATTATTATGATTAAGGATTATATCCATAAATTGTTCAATTTATGTTAAGTGTTTGACATGTATGGAATTATTATTTTGATTCATAAACTGATCTATTTTATGCCATCGTTTTGAAATGGTGACTAGTGGAAGAAATGGAAACCATATTAATGCACGCACTCCATGTAGATATTTCCCTCATACTCAAGGTAATTATAATGGAGTTGGTGGTGCAAATGGTGATGATCAGCTAATCACCATATTGGGACAACTCACTCAGGTTTTGAATAATAACCTTACCCGTATGGAGCACCCTGATCCACAGTGTGGAGGATCAATTTTAGATCGCTTCACGAAGAAAAAACCACCAACATTCAATGGGAGTACAAATCCCTTAGTATCTGAGCAATGGATAAATTCCCTAGATAAAATATTTCAGGCTTTTGGGAGTAGTGAAAGGAAAAAAGTTATCATGGCAGTTTACCGCCTCACTGGAAAGGCTGATCAATGGTGGTCCTTGATTCAAGACACAAAGGATGATGAGGAAGTATCCAATATGGAATGGAGGGAGTTCAAATAACTTTTCATAGAAAAATAATTTACTCATGACCATCGAGCAGATATGGAAGGGAAATTTTTGAGTCTGAGACAAAAGGAGGATGAGAATGTCACAAGGTATGAGGCTAACTCAACAAGGTTAGCAAGGTATGCTGGAGATTATATATGTAACCGATGAAGTAATATTGATCTTTTCTTTGATGGGTTAACACCATTTCCCCATCGATCATTAGTCTCACAAACCTTCTCATTGTACGAAGATATTGTCTCATGTGCTATTAAGATAGAAAAGGAATTCTCTATGTCTTATGACATTAAAGCAAAGTAGGAGAAGAAGAGATCTGCTGATCATTATGGGAATCAAAATAAGGGAAATAAGAGAAATGTCGAATATCTATCCTGCAATAAATGTGAGAAGAAACACCCTGGTACTTGCTTAAAAGGAATGAGAGTCTGTTACAAGTGTGGTGAAAAAGGCCACCAAGCTCGTGATTTCAAGGGGAAGTAGGAAGATATCGATGTTCAATGATATAATTACAGGGAGATGGGACATGATGCAAATGAATGTCCTAAGCGTCAAGGGACCTTACCTTAGAAAAGGCCAAGGTATCAAGGCTAAGCTTATGCTATCACTACTGCGGAGGTAGAAGCTCTAAAAGACGCGATGGCAGATAATTTAATGTTTTCCTCATGTTTAGCAAATGCATTATTTGATTATGGATCATCACATTGTTTCATATCTTCCAGTTTTCTAGGAAATTTAGATATTTTCAATTTTATTTAACAATGGAGTTGTCAGTAAATACTCTTAAGTGAAGTATCATTGAATAAGGTTTTGTGAATAAGTCCCCATTAGAGCACATAAATGATCTTTATCCACAAATCCCATCATCATACCTATGATTGAGTTTGATATAATCCTCAGTATGCCTTGGAATTCAGACCACTATGTGAAGATTTATTGCAATAATAAGGAGGTTATGATTGTTGATAATGATGATAAAGAACACCTTATCTTTAGAGCATAATCATCACCACCTAATTCTTATCTAGTTCCACCCCCAGTACCTCAACTAAATTCAATTATTGGGGATTAATAGAATAAAATGTATGTGGGTGAGGAAAGTAATGTTCAAATGGAGGGTGAATAATATGGGATGTTTAGAAAGTGTGAATTATGGATTCAAGAGATCTATTTTCTTGGACATATTATCTCTAAAGATGGAATCTCTGTTGATACTTCTAAGACCAAGGAAATCCAAGAATGGCCTACACTGAGGAGTATAACTGAGGTACACATTTTTATTGGTTTAGCAGGTTATTATCGACATTTCGTCCAGAGTTTTTCCCGATTGGCTAACCCATTAACAAAGCTCACGCGTAATGGGGTTAAATTTGTTTGGACAAAAGAGTGTGAAGAATGATTCAAAGAACAGAAATGAATATTATTCAATGATCCTATAATGACCCTACCATCGGGGAATGATGGGTTTGTTATTTATAGTGATGCATCGAAGAAAGGACTTGGTTGTGTCCTTATGCAGAATGATAGGGTTATTACTTATGCATCACGATAGATGAAATTTCATGAGCAAAAATATCATACTCATGATCTCGAGTTAGCAGCTGTGATCTTTTCTTTGAAGATATAGAGACATTACCAATTTGGTAAAAATGTTAGATTTATACTAATCACAAGAGTTTGAAGGATATTTTATCACTAAAATCACATAACATTAGGCAAAGGAGATGGCTTGAATTACTCAAGGATTTTGATTGCACGATACACTACAAACCGGGGAAGGAAAACAAGGTGCCAAATTCTTTGAGTAGAAAAGATCATGGAGTTTTGAATAATATGATAATTGAAAGGGATCCAATTTTCATGGATCTAGAGAAGATGGACATGGGAATGACCATGGAATGTGAAACATCAATGCTTTTTTCAAATGGTTTCCAAACCAACTTTAATATAAAATATTAAGAGTTCTTAGAATGATGATGAAAATTTTCAAAAGACTATTAATGCTATGAATGATGGGAGATTGAGAGACTTTGTGTATGAAGAAGGAATTTAAAAATTTGAAAAAAGACATTATGTTCCCGATTTACCTGATCTGAAAAGGGAATTGTTAGATGATGTTCATAGCTCCAATTTCTCTATACACCCTGGGTGCACCAAAATGTATAGAGATTTTAAGGAACACTTTTGGTGGGACAACATGAAGAAAGTGATTTATGATTTTGTGTCATGATTTATGGTTTGTCAACAAGTGAAAGCTTGAAGGCAACATCCTGGTGGTGTATTGCAACCTCTTCCCATAAATGATTGGAAATGGGACAATATCACGATGGACATTATCATGGGTCTACCAAAGACTTCTAGAAGGAACGATGCAATATGGGTCATTGTTGATCGTCTTACCAAGTCAACACATTTTCTTGCTATAAGAGAATATCTACCACTTGAACGCTTTTCAAGACTATATATTAATGAAGTTGTGAGACTTAATGGAGTACCCCTATCAATTTTTTCGGATCGTGGTCCCCGTTTTACTTCAAGGTTCTGGAAAAGTCTTCAGAAGGCCTTGGATACTGAACTTTGTTTGAGCACTGCCTACCACCCTAAAACAGATGGACAATCAGAACGGACTTTTAAAACCTTAAACGACATGTTGAGATCTTTCTCACTTTACTTTCAAGGTATGTGATATCAATATTTACCTCTGGTAGAATTTTTCTATAATAATATCTTCCATTTGAGTATTCATATGGCACCATATGAAGCGCTATATAGAAAGATATGTCACCCACCAACCTGTTGGGATGATGGTGGTGAAAGAAAACTTGTAGGCCCATAAGTGGTGGAGGAAACAATGGAAAAGGTAAAGGTAATCCAAAACCGCATCAAAGCAGCTCAAAGTAGGTAGAAGAGCTATGCCGATAGCCGAAGGAAGGATTTCGAATTTCAGGTATGAGATCATGCTTTCTTGAATGTATCTCCATTGAAGAGAGTTATACAATTCGGTAAGAAGGGTAAATTGTGTCCTAGGTACATCAGACCTTTTGAAATTCTAGAAGGAATTGGGGCTGAAGCTTACCGTTTGGAAAATAATGCCAAATCTCTCCAAAGTTCACGATGTGTTCCATGTATCACTGTTGAGAAAATACATGTGTTACCCAACACATGTACTCACTTATAAGAAATTAGAATTGGAACACGATATGTCTTATTGTGAAGATCCCGTTATAATTCGTGACACAAGTGAACAAGTGCTGAGAAATCGGACGACTCGTCTGGTAAATGTTATATGGAGAAGCCATCAGATGGAAGCGGCAATGAGGGAACCCGAGGAACTTATGACAAAGAACCACCCAAGTCTTTTTAGGTAGTAGAATTCTAGAAATTTTGAGGATGAAATTATTTTAAGGATGGGAGAATGTAACACCCCATGCTTCTACAGTACACTTCTCTTTGAATAATACAGTAGTGTGTGTTGTACGCAACTTCGAGTTCTAACACACACCACAACAAATCAAACTAGCCAATATGAATAGTAATACCCAAATTTTTAAATTTGATAAATTTTATCTTTCACAATGGAATTCAATTTTGGATTCATAATATCGAAATTACCTTAGAGTGAATTTTTGGTATTTTTTGGAAAACATTCATTTTCTGATGAATAGTGAAAAATCACTGAGTTATAGTTTAAAACTGAATTTTATTTAAATAATTATTAATTTTATTTAAATTTAATTATGGTCAAAATAGATATATAATACCTATATAATTTCAATGTAATTAATTGGAGTTAGTTTAGAATAATTTAAATATATAAAAATTTTATAGAACTTTTCACCGTCTTTTACACACCTCATTGGAGAATTTTCATATTCACTTAAAACATAATTTTACTACTTTTTTTGGTGAAATTTAGAAAAAAAGTGCGACATGGTTAATATCAAGCAGTAAAATTTTGTTCAATAACATGAAAATAAATTTTGGTGAATAGTAACTTTTTTACTTTTATTTACCATGGTTAAAAGTAAATACGGTAATTAAAGGTAAAAATAATATTAATATTACCCTAAAACATGTCCTAATTCTATTGGAAAAGTTTATATCGACCAGAAACAAACTTATGAATAAAATATTATCATTTAGGTCCACTTGGATTTGATGAGGACATTTATTATTATTTAATTGAATGAAGTGTTAAAAGAGTTTAAATCAATGTTTAATTATTAAAACATTTTTAATATGGGGTTATCCATAAGATAAATTCGATTGTAAATTTTAATTAGAAAGATAAACAGATTTCCTACATAATTTAATTTTATTTATAATGTTTCAATATTAAATAATTAAATTAATTTATGACACATTGGTGATGTAGTAATTACCTAATTATTGAAATATTAAAATAATTGATATTATAAATATCCAAATAAATGTAATTTGAGACTTTATATGAATTAAACTAATTTTATAAGTTAATATGACATGTTAGTATTGATTTAATTATGTTTTTTTGAAGTAATCATGTTATGATTTTCAAAAAAATCAAATACCAAATAGTGTCAAAATTAGCATTAAAGAGTTTTAAAACAAATATTATATTTTTAATTTAGATTCTATTACTAAAAATCAATGGTTCGGCCAAGAGACTTAAATAATAATAGGTGTATCATTACTGGACCACTTGGGGTCGCTTGAAAGTTTATAGTAAGTTTATTGACTATATAATATAAAAATACAAAGAGACATGGTAAGTGTCAAACTAATTAACTAAGAGTTAAAACTAAAATATAATGTAAATAAAGTAACCCCAACCTATCTAAAACCCATTGGATGAGTGGTTTTCAACCTATCCACACCATAAACTTTAAATAATCCACTTTGGATCGATTAAAAACCGAATATTAATTTATTATAAAATAGTATTTCTAGCTTTTCCAAAGGTGCCCCTCACCCCTCTTATAAAAGGGAACTCCCCCTTCTCTCCATATCAAACCTTCAAAGCCTTTGGGATCGGCGAAAATCTTCACAAATACCCTCTCAAATATCCTCCCTTCATCTTAGAGGCCTTCATTTAGTCATAAGTCCAACCTAGGGAGCCCTTTTGGTCAAATCAAAAGGAAGTACCCGAAGAAGAGGTAATGTTTTCACCACCCTCTCCCAAGTTCCTTTCTTATTCAAAATATTTATTCTTTGTTATTTCCATTCTAAAATAATAACACCAGTATCTTCTATATATTGTGATGTTATTATAAATATGGTACTACCATATTCAGTATTCTATCCATCCTTTTAATGACATGTCACTATACGTGCGTACGTACGGCTTACTGTCTCCACGTCGTGGTGTAATTGTTATTCAAAACATTATTATTTGGATGGGTATAATAATTTTGTTTAATTCATGTAAATAATAAATATAACATGATAATTATTCTTTATATATGATATATCATCCAATTATATTTTATTTTAATATCAAAAGAATGATATTGTCGCTCATGCGTTCGTACGGACTACCATCACCACGAACGCGATGAGATTCATTCCTCATCGTATCCATTCAAGTATAATTCTCATTTGATGATTAAAAATAATGTTTAAGGACTTGATATAATTCTGGATATGAATAATATAAATTCCATCCATAACAAATATGGCTCACATAATAAAGAATATAAAGAAATATGAATTCGTTAACACCCGAAACGATGATAATAATATGATATTATTAACAAATCAATGTTAAAATATCATATATGATATCATATTAATGTATGTGATTCTTGTATAATTTGGTAAAACTTATTTCACCATTATAAAGTATGTTAACCTACCCTCGTCCAAGGAAAAGTACAAGGTAATGGTTTATTTCACAATCTCTTCATTTTTAACCCTTTTGACATAATTAAAGTATAAATGTCTTTTTTAACATATACGGTGAGTGCAGCTCTTTTACACCATTATAAAATCGTCGAAGCTTCCCTTAAAAGACTAAAAAATATTTTAAAATTAAATGTTTTTTTAATAATTATGTGACTTTTAAATGATTTCCAAAAAATAGATATTTCTCTCAAATACTTTTGATTTCATCTATGTCAACATCCTTTGATGGATTTTAAGCTTATTTGAAGTTTATTTATTATGATACAAAACTTCATTATTATATTGATGGTTTTGTGATATATTTGACTATGTATGTGTTATTTTTATACCATTTATGGTTTATGGAGAATGTATTTACATTTCGTATGCTAGTTTTAATACGAATGTTTATGTGATTTTTAAACCTGTTCATATGAGGAATACATTGGACTTAATATGTGACAGATGGAGCCCGCTATAGCTTCTCTATGAATTGAAAGGTCTCATGAGACAATCTAGTGTCTTCGGATGAGGCCTTGAAAAAATCTTATGTGTAGTCTTGGCACGAGGCCTTGGAAATGTTGTTATGATAGTTTGGAATTATGCATTCCATCATTATGAAAGTGGTAATTGATATTGTATGTGATTATTTGACTGGTATAATATCCATGCGAATAATTAAATGGAATTATTTCATTTTATCTTTTCCATAATATTCTGAAGTTCAAGTTTAAAAGTATTTTGTTATAGTTATACATTGCCTTAAATGTTTATACTTATATATAAATGTTTCCGCTATATTGTTATCCTTACTGATCATATGAGCTCACCCCTTTAAATGTTTTATTTTTTCTAGGATGTGAAGAAGTAATTTATGAATGACCTGTAGGGATAGTATGAGGGGATATGAAGACGAGATGTTTTTGTAGAAGTTTTTACATTATTATGTAATGTAAACTTTATCAATGTATCTAGTTATTCCAAGGATACTAAACTAATCAGTCTTTCGAGACATGATCTTTTGTGACCATGCCAATATTATGTAATATTGCACCGAAACTGGGTAACTGGGGTCGGGGAGTTACACTAATTCATCAATGAAAAATGTTTCCAAAACATTTAACTTCCAAAATTACACATTCCTATTAAAATACACTATATTACACATGTAATTGAAACACTTTTTTAGAAAAACTATTTTGAAGTACACTTGACCATTTCTGTACTTATAAGTGATGAGTGGGGAATTATATAAATTGTAAGAGACTGTAATGGGGTTGGAATTAGTTTTGGACACATTGATTGTTAATATGAGACATCTTGTGAAAATGGGTAGGTCTTGCGTGGAAACTATTGTTGGATCATTTCAAGAGATACGTGACAGGTTGCATACCTCTTTTATTAATGTGAATTATCTAGTGCCTATGGGGATAATTGTGTGTACTGTTGACCTCTCTAGATTCTACAGGCATGGGATGGTGTGTTGGTGAACTCCCTAGAGTCTGTTGGGATGGGCCAATCTCCCTTGAGTTGCACGGTTGGTTCAGGGAGATTGGTGGAACCATCCTTATACCGGGTTGGTTAATGGACTTCCCAAGGGCCTGGGTGTTAGTATAATGTGAGATAAACCCAATGGACGCCATCAAGAGAGATAAGGTAGTGGGCAACAATTTGGATGAAAGACCGTTACTAGTGTGTTTGGTTAATGGGTCATGGTTTGGATGCCACCCTACCCTGAGTCATTTGGAAAGAGATGGGAATATGTGAAATTGAATAGGATGAGGAAACGTTGTGCAATTTTGGAATGGCACTATAATAGGAATGTTCGAGTGTCGTGGTATCCTGGCGAACTTGGTCCTCTCCTATTAAAAAACTAATGGAAATTATTTCCTCTATGACAAGACATTCATTACAAATCATGCTATTTACTTTATAAAAACAATGAAATCAGATTAGTAGTGGAAATAAGACACATATAATTTTCAACAATCAATAAGGAAATTACCTAATTGGGTAATCCATTATACAATGCATGTCAAACACTTAAGACGTGTCTAGTTGTAATTTGAAATTTACCAATTTCCCTTAAGACATTTCCAAAGTGGAGTACTTGTCACCATGAATAAGTCAGTAAAATTAATTCATGTGATCCAATTAAAAATTTTAAAGTATGAATAATCATTACATAATTTACTACATGAGGAATTAGCTCTAATGTGCCAATTTAACCATGTTGGGTTCAATATAACTCATTCAATTCATTAAAACATAGAAAATCTTTTCATAATATCAATGGAGGTCACTTAGTGGTTACATGGTCATTACAACACCTTCCTACATGGGAAATTCCATCTTAAAAGTCCAACCTCACTTAAAGTTTGTTTTTGTTCAAACAATTATTTTAATAAAATGAGGGAAACCCCTATCATGGATAAAAAATGTCCACGTATGATGTGTTCTTTCTGACTAACAATGACATCATGTATAAAGAAACCATCAATGCAATAATGTCAATAAATCAAAATAATCATAAACTACTAGCATGAGTTTTCATAGACAATAAACCTATATTGGAGTAGTTTTATTATAAAAAATGACATAGTTATCAAAAGAAACAATTATCTTTACTAACACTTGATCATGAATTGAAATTTAATATAAAAATAAGAATTAAGAAGGAAACTAAATTAAATTTAAATGATTTTCGAATTAAAGAGGATAGGAGGGGGATCATACCACAAAGGATTCAAGCCACACTAGGCTCATGACGCTTTAATTAGTGACAAATCTAATATACTCCATCCATCCTCTAGAAATATGCACCATTTCATAAACATAAGGATTCTGTAACCCCTATGTAAGTGTCTGCATGGCCATGAACACCCCAAAAAATATTCTTATATATAAACTCACATTCATAAGCCCGTTATCACCCACACACGTATTAATGTTCTATATATATATATATAAGAACATCTAGCCCCTTATATGTAATCACACCACCATGGGTTCATATACATATAATGGGAGAACATATTATATATATGATTACCTGTGCATACAAAGTGAGTCGTCTTTGAAATTGTTCACTTGAAACAACCATAAGGATGATCAACAGGTATAATAAAATTACCAAGGGCTCTAAAATTATAAAACCCCAATTTATAAAATAAGAAGCATTGAAGAACTATGGAAAAAATCACCTTAATCAGTTGGTGGAAAACAAGATCGGGTTGAACCAACTTTCCATCAGCATCGGTTTCCACAACACACAAAAATAGGTCTTAAGAGACTTCATCAAAATGTCTGGGATTTGATGAATCATCATTAATTGATCCTAAAAATTTCTTTGTGAGGAACATGATTATTGACAAAAGAAATAATAGAATTGATGATAATTAATAGTTTTTTTTGTAAATGAATGAACTATAAATCCCAAGTTCATACCATTGGGGTTCTATCCTATCTAGAGAACTAAAATCAAGAATTCTAAAAACTCCACTATTGTACCATGATGTTCCAATAACAACATTCACCTAGTAATAATTAAAAGTTACCATAAATCTAACTAGTATGGTCAGATCTATGAAATATAAATTAGAAAAATAACATGCACAAATTGGGCGCATCATGCATGAATTAAACCAACACCACAAATGAAAGAGATGAATAAACACAATAGGAATCAAGTTGTCAATGGAGAATAATAAAATAACCCACAATCTAGTCATGGTGTCATGTAACAAAATCAAATATATGTGATAAAAACAATATATAAGTATCAACTTCCCCTAAATCATCCTTAATGGGATCTACTTGCCATAGGAATGTCGCCAGGATCCAACACGAATGATATTGGTCTTATTTTGTTGGGTTACTATCTTTAGGGGGCCCCATGTGAACAAAAACACCACATATGGCCTTTCCCTGGGAGGTTCCTTCTGAGTACAATATAAAACCAGAGAATAATATAAATTTCATATTAAAATAGCTACCATATGCACACTAAGTTACTATAACACACACCCAAACCATTTACATAGTTAAACAGGGTCTGTATGATATCATAAAATAGAGGTGTAAATAATTAATGGATCACAAAATTATCACATAAATAAACAATATAAGAAAAAAATGTAAACATAATCTAACATCCAACACCCTATCATGAAATATACAAATTCATATCCATGCATAATAATTAATAGTAATAAATATCCACAATGTATCCATAATCTGTAAGGGGAATAATATAATCCAAGGGTCTCAACACTGGGGGTAACCATAACATCAACAAAATTTATTTATATGGTGTCAAACGGGCTATAGAAAAATTTTTATAGGATTTTAAGACATTTAATTTCAATATGAAATCACATTTTTGGAGAAATTCTTTATAACACATCCAAAAATGATATGTTTCCAAAAAAATTCCAGAAACCATCACAAAAAGCCGCAAAGACCGTGATAATATTAAAATAACAGAAAGTCAGTGACCAACCCCCTGTTTTTATAAATCATTTCATTAAACCACCCAAATCATCCCATTTATAACCATAATAGGTGTTAACCACCATGTAAAATTAATTCAATTTCTTTGAAAGATCGACTCAAAGATTTTCACAGACACATTGCATTCAATTACTCTATGGAATGTATCAAAACCATTAGAAATGAATTTAAAATACCTCATAGGTATAATGTATATGTATATTTTGTAAAGAATAACCATTTAATACATTTAATCAACCCATAGAATGAAATATAATGAATGTTTATTGTTGGGAGGAGAAAGGGAAGTGGCTAATTTAATAGGTGATGTGATGGTAGCACTTGTATAGCAAGGAGACAACATGGGAGTTCAGTGAGCTTCCCTGTAGTTGTATATGTAATTAAGTAGTTGTTCCCTTGGGAAAATGAAGATGTGGGACATGAAATTCATGGGCAATTTTTCATCATTTTTATTAGTACATCATTTGTTGATTCGATATTGTTTTGGGTCATATTATCCACCCCATAAGGTTTTTGCTAAAAATTGATAGATGTCATGCATGAGTACATGCATAAGAAACAAATGGTTAATCTTTCATGAAAGAACAAGTAAATTATGATACGGTGTATAAAAATCAATAAAAGAATGAATTTCACATACGTTGTTCAAGGAAAAAATGAATATTATGCAATGAACTATATGCCAATGAATATGCATTTTGAAGCAATAAAATTACAGAAGGTGTTGATTTTTTACAATTTAAATATGCGATGTAAAAATTTAGTACATGTAAATCTCCATGAAAACATGTAGCATGTGATGCACCTGCACATTCAACATTGTTTATAAAAACCCCCTGCACATATTTTTAAATTATGTAATGATATTGAGTAGATATTATTTAAAGTGAAGATAATTTTCTTTGAATGAGAGAAATATTTAATTTAAATAGTCAGATAAACATAACTACATTATGATCCTTGAAAATGAAACTCATTAGCATTCATCACCCAAATTGACACCATGTCCAAAATTCACCCCACATCAAATCCTTATGAAACTATTAATACTGAACTGATTTTCAACCTCTAATAAATGATAAGATATAAAAACCATAGGGGATTAAAATTCAGGGGGTTATATACTAAATCACATAAAATATCTAATGTTGAACGAAATAACTCATCTAATTATCTAAGAAACATGCTCTATTGAAATTCACAACTCTCCATCCAAAAATTACTACTCAAGAATGTAGTGGATTCTTCACATGTATAGTATGAGGATAAATCTACCAAAACACAATCTTGAATAATTCTATAAGATGTGATAGTATATTATGTGATAGAACAATAATCTCATTCATTCTATTTAATGCTCGGGATGTTTCAAATTTTAAAAGTATCTCACTCAGAAGATAATGGTATTCACCATATTTTTCATCCCAAGAAACTTTCTTGGAAACCGAATCAAGAAATAGGAATCATGCATCCAAGACATTCCTTTTTCTCAAACCAAATAAATGAATCCCAGTACACAAGGGGTAAAATTATAGAAGCATCCATTCATCAAAGAGAATAGTTTCCAAAACATCGACATTCCAAAAGTACACATTCATATCAAAATACACTATATTACATAAGTAATTGAATCTTTTTTTAGAAAAAATATTTTGAAGTACACTCGATCCTTACTCTACTTATAAGTGATTTTTGGGGTTGGTATTAATGGGAAGAGACTACTGTGGTTTTGGAAGCCCTATGAGACACATTTATTGGTAATTTGAGACATGTTGTGAACATGGTTCGGTCTTGAGTGACAACTACTGTGGGATCATTTTGAGAGAAACATGAGAGGTTGTAAACATCTATTATTAATGAGAATTCTCTAGTTACTACGGGGAAAATTTGGTGTACTGTTGATCTCCCTAGAGTCCACAGGGATGGGATGGTATGTTGGTGAACTCCCTATAGTCTATAGGGATGGGCCAATCTCCCTAGAGTTACAAGGTTGGTTCTATGAGATTGATGGATCCTTACTTATACAGGGTTGGTTAAAGGACTTTTCAAGGGGCTGGGTCTTGGTATAATGTGAGATGAGACCAATAGACCCCATCTAGAGAGATAAGGTAGTGGGTTGAGATTTGGATGCAAGACCATTACTTGTTATTTTGGGTAATGGGTCAAGGATTGGATGATACCGTACCCTGAGTCTTCTGGAATGAGATGGTCATAAGTGAAATGACATAAGATGAGGCAAAACGGTGCAATTTTTGAATGGCACTATAATAGGAATGATCGAGTGTCCTGGTATCCTGGAAAACAAGGTCCTCTTAATTTAAACACTAATGGAAATTATTTCCTCTCTGACAAGTCAATCCTTCCAAATCATGCTATATACTTCATCAACACATGGAAATCAGATTAAAAGTGGAAATAAGACACATAGAATGTTAAAAAATCAATAGATAAATTACCTAATTGGGTAATCCCTTTTACAATTAATTTCAAACACTTAAGAGGTGTTTGGTTGAAATTCGAAATTTACCACTTTCCTTCAAGAAATTTCTAAAGTGGGGTTCTATTCACCTTGAAAAAGTCAGTATAAATATTTCATTACATCAAAGTAATCTTTTTAAAGTTGGAATAATCATTATATAATTTACTACATGAGGAATTAGATCTCATGTTTTAATTTAATTGTGTTGGGTCCCATATAAATCATTCAATTCATTAAATCATAGAAAATAAATTTATAAGATCAATGGAGGTCACAAAGTGGTTACATGGTCATTACAACACTTTCCTACATGGGAAACTCTATTTTAAAAGTACAACGTCACTTAATGATTTTTTGGTTCAATAAACCATTTTAATAAAAAGAGGGAAACCCCCTTCAGGGGTATAAAAATGGCCAGGTAAAATGTGTTCTTTATGAATAACAATGACATCATGTATAAGGAAACCATCAATAAAATAATGTCAATCAAACTATATAATCCTAAAGTACCACTATGATTTTTCATAAAAAATAAACCTCCATTGGAGTTGTTTTATTATAAATCCATGATATTTTTATCAAATGAAACAATTATCTTAACTAACACATGATCATGAATTGAAATTTAATATAAAAAAGAAGAATTAAAAAGAAAGCTAAATTAAATTTTAATCATTCTTGAATTAAAGAGGATAAGAGAGAAATCATATCTCAATGGATTCAAGCCACACATGGCACATGTCTCTTTTATTATAGACAAATATAAGATACTACATCCATCCTATGGAAATATGCATGTTTTCATATACATATGGATTCTCTAACCCCAATGTACGTGTCTGCATGGTCATGAACACACACACGATGATCCTTATATATACACTCACATTCATATACCCGTTATCATCAACACAAGTATGAATGTTCCATATATATATATATTTATGAATGCCTATCCCCTTATATGTAATTACACTAGAATTGGTGAGTATACATATAATGGGAGAACATATTATATATATATTCTTACTTGTGCATACGCAGTGAGTTGCCTTTGGCTTTGTTGACTCCAAACAACCTTGAGGATTATCAACAGGTATAATAAATTTATCAAGGGATTTATAATTAAAAAATTACAATTTATAAACTAATAGGCATCGAAGAACGAATAAAAAACACACCTTAAATAGTTGGTGGAGAATAAAATTGGGTTTAACAGCTTTGCCTTCATCATCGGTTACTGCAACACAAAAAAACGGGTCTCATGAGTCTTCATCAAAATGCCAGGGGACTGATGAATCATCATTAATAAAACCTAAAAATTGATGTCTGTGGAATATGATTATTGAGAAAATAAATAATATGAACATGTGATTAAAAATAGTTTTTATGCAAATGAATGAACTATAAATCCCATGTTCATACTATAGGGGTTCCGTCCATTCTACAGAACTAAAATCAAGAATTCTACAACTCCACTATTGTAACATGATGTTCCAGTTCCTACATTCACCTAGAAATAATTAAAATATACCATAAAACTAATTTGTATGGTCAGATATATGAAAAATATGTAAGCAATATATCATGCACAAATTGGGTGCATAATGCATGAATCAATATACATTACTATAATGATTATGTGGTTGGATAGACTATTACAATGTTACTATAATCAACCATCCATCACAACCATAGAAAATAATTCTCCTATTATAAAATTCATAGACTCTTAGAGTCAATGGAACTCATACCCAATAATAAAATATTGATATTTTTTACTAACAATCCATTAGTGTGATTCCATTAATGATAAAATTGACTATTACAGATATATATTTTCACTCTACCTGAACTATCCAATCAATATAACTCACCAACACACCATAAAATTAAATAAATATCACTCTAGGTCATGATTATCATCAAGTAAAAAAATATTTTATTTTAATGTCAATAGTCACTAAACCCATCCCACACCCCTCCCTCCCCCTACTTCATCCCCCACCCATCCCCTTACATCATCCCCCCAACACCAGACCCCCATCCTCAAATGCACTACCCCCCACACCATATTCATTGTAACAAAACAACATATCCTTTTTTAAAATAGTTATGTATTTTCTTGACCACATACCATATTTTATAACTGAATCAATAAATAAAAACGTTCTTTATAAATATCATTCAAATAATGAAAAAAAAAAAATTTAAATTTGATACAATACCCAAATATTTAATGATTTTTTCTCAATATCCTTTCAAAAAAATGATTTTTCTTTAAATAAAATACACTTCAAAAACCATTTATAAATAAGTTTAAAATTAAACAAACACCACAAAATAATGAGGGGAATAAACACAATAGAAACCAAGATGTCAATGGAGAAATATAAAATAACCCACAACCTAGTCATGGTGTAATGTAACGAAAACAAATACATTGGATAAAAACAATATATAAGTATCAAGTTCCTATAAATCATCATTAATGGGATCTGTGTGCCATTTGAAAGTCACTAGGATCCAACACGAATGATATTGAAATTATTTTGTTGGGTTTCTATTTTTAGGGGCTGTATGTGAAAAAAACACCCCATATGGCCTATCCACAAGAGGTTCCTTCTGAGTACAATATAAAACATGAGGATAATATTAATTTAATATGAAAATAGATAGAATATGGACACTATGTAACTATAACACACATCCGAACCCTTTACATTATTACATATGGTTTTTATTATGTCAATAAATGGAGGTGTGAAGAATGAATGGATCAAACAAGTATCACATAAGTCAACATTTTAAGAAAAATCAATAAACATCATTTAACCTAACACCCTATCAGGAAATATACACTTTTATATAAATGCATAAAAATTAATAATAATAAATATCCTCAGTGGATCCATAATGTATAAGGTTTAACACCCGAGACTTTTATGTTATATAAATCATCAATGAAATATTTTTCTACACAACACTTTCTTGGCTTACTTTACACGCAATCGCGACCTTCCTCGATATCTTTCGTTGTACGCAATACCGAGTTTCACTAAACGACGATATGCTATTAAAATATTATTTAAAATAGCCGTTATGAATAGTAATAACCAATTTTTGAAATTTTATCTTTCAAAATGGACTTCATTTTTGGACTCGGAATACCGAAATTAGCCTAGGGTGAAATTTTGGTTTTTTTCTGAAAACATTCAATTTTTTGATGAATAGTTAAACCACTAAGTGGTAGGTTAAAAACTGAATTTTCAATCAAACATAATTATACCGCTTCTGTGAATGTAATTTCAAAAATCCGACAGACATGGTTGATATCAGTAAGTAAAATCTGGTTCAATGAGATAAAAATAATTTCTTGGTGAATAGTAACTTTTAACTTTTTTACCGCGGTTAATAGTAAATTGGGTATCTAAGGGTAAATAAGATATTACTATTACCCTAACACATTTACTAATTCTATTGGATAAGTGTAATTCGACCAAAAACAACCTTATGAATATAATATGACCATTTAGGTCCACTTGGATTAGATTATGACATTTAATATTATTTTATTTAATGAATAGTTAAAATAGTTAAAATCAAAGATTAATAACTAAACAATTTTTAATATTGGGTTATACATAAGATAAATTCGATTATAAATATTCATTAGAAAGCTAAAAGGATTTCCTACATAATGATATTTTATTTATAATTTTTAGACTTTATATAAATTAATTTATTTATGACACAACGATGATGAAACAATTACCCTTTTAAGGAAATGTTAACATAATTGATGTTATAAAGGCCCAAATAAATGTAATTTGAGAATTTTTATGAATTAAAATAATTTTCTAGGTCAATATGATATATTAGTGTTGATTTAATAAACATGGTTTGAACATATAATTCTGTTATGACTTTCACAAAAATCATATATCAAATAGTGTTAAAATTGACACAAAATAGTTTTTAAATAAAATAAAATATTATTAATTGTTATTTTATATCTAAAAATCTAAGGTTCAGCCAAATGACTTAGATAAGGATATATATATTAATAATAAACAACTTGGGGTTCGTTTGGCATGTTATAGTAAGTGTATTAACCATATAGTGTAAGAAAACAAAAAGACACGGTAAAAGTTAAATAATTTAACTTAGAGTTAAATCTAATTGATAAGGTTAAAATAATAACCTAAACATGTCTAAATCATATTGGTTGATAGGATTTCGACCCATACCCACTTTACCTTCGAAATAAGACCCTTTGGAATTATTATAAACCGATTTTGACTTTAATATAAAATAATATTTTGAGATATTCCTAAGGTGCCCCTCTCCACCCTTATAAAAGGGAACCTCCTCCCCCTCCTCCTCACACCAATTTGAGCACCCAAGCTCAGAAAACCCCTGACAAAATCCCTTCTCCACTTCCCTATAATAATCCTAGAGGTCCTGGTCTTCTTCAAAGACCAATCATAGTTCCCTAAGTGGAGGATTCAAAGAGGCGTTTAAAAGAAGAGGTAATATCCGTTACCGATCTTTTCAATTTCTTTCTTCTTAAACTTCTTCTTCTTTAGTAGTTTCATGATAAAGTAATAACATCAGTATTACTTACATACTGATATGTTATTATAAATATGAAACAACTCTAATTCACCTTCTATCCATCCTACGGAAAAATGAAATCACCGCGCGTGCGTACATACGGAATACCATCTCCACGCCGTGGTGTAATCTATTTTCCACCACCACCTTACTTGGATGGGTATAATGGTGTATATAATGACTATATATGACTATTAAAAAGTGATATTGATTCTGAAATAGTGTACATACACTCCAATACAATTCCACGATCATAGAAACGATATCATCACTCGTGCGTACGTACGGAATACTGTCTCCACGCCGTGGTGTAATCTATTTTCCACCATCACCTTACAAGGATGGGTATAATGGTGTAATGAGTAACAATATATGATTATTATAAAGTTATATTGATAATTAAATAGTATAAATACACTTAAATACAATTCCACGATCATGGGAACAATATCATCGCTCGTGCGTACGTACGGAATACCGTCTCCACATTGTGATGTGTCTCGTTCTACATGATCATCATTACATAGTAATTATATAAATGAATTCAATGAATAAATATGATATATGTTACACTAATACCATTCTGGATATAAGGTATCAATAACCTTAAAAGATGAATAAGAATTTATTCGGCAAAACATGCATAAGAAGAAAAGGCAATAAAGACCCGAGTAACAAGTAACAATGAAATATTACTAATAAGAAGTTTAGAATATGACTATATATGATATGATATCAATATTTATGATTCTGTAATAAGTCAATAACATTATTTAAACCATTATACAGGATCTTAGGACACGTACAATGCAAATCGGACCTAAGGTAAGGGGAAATATCACAATCTCATTTTTATCCGAGATTGTTTATACTTTGGTTTTTACTGTGGTGTATTTTATCATCCACATCCATGTTCCCTCATTATGTAATATTGTTTCCATCCACTTACAGTATTTTAAATCCAATTTTACCCTTCGGTGAGTTTTTAGTAAAGAATATGAAAGGAATATTTTGTCATTTTTTCGTACGAGGTACTTTTTGATTTTCCGACAAAAGTACGAAGAATGTTTTTTTAACTTATAAGGAATGAATGAATTTTTAAAACATTATTTACAAGAATCTTCCTCTACACGATTTAAAGTTTATTTTTAATCAACTTCTTTTAGTTTAGAATTGTATGACATGTTAAGAAAGGAAAATTGTTTTTAAAGAAGAAAGGAAATTTTCGTCAAGAATGAAGTTCAAGTGTTTTATCAAAATTATTTTCCATCTAAGATAATAAAGGGTTCTGTTTTTATCCCTATTATTAAATTGATTTGATTATGGTGTGAGGGAATTATTTTTATGAAGTCATTTACCTTATATGATTTGTTTTATGATGTCATGATGTTTCAAGAATCCCATTTTTGTTACATGTGTTATGCGATGATGTATGATTTATGATTATGTGGCACACATAAGAATGGATTCATTATAAGATGGGTGGGACCTATATCTCCCTCCAATGGATTGGGTAAAGATTTATATCTCATGAGATAGACATGGCTGGAACAGAAGTTTATTTCGGTTCAGTGATACAGGACTGAAACGAGGAGTGAACTCGGTTCAGAAATGGACATTGTCCGCTAAGATAGTCTTGGCAATGAGTCATGACTTACAAGAAATGATTTTCCATGATTATGTGTGCATGCCACAAAGTTTCAAGTTTTATGTTATGATTATGGGTATCTCATTTTCACTTCTATGATTTATTCCATGTTAAGATATTATGATCTCTTTTGCAGGTTATGATTTTCAAAAAGATATGATATGATTTTTATTTCCTTTATTTGCCCTTGATGAGCATTTGAGCTCACCCTTTTTTGTATGTTTCCTTTTCCCAGGTCAGGAAGATGGATATTAAGTAGAATATGCTAAAAGGGACCGTAGATATGATGAAATAAATGGGAGACACTGTAGACAATTTATGAACAAGTTGTTTATGTTTCCCAGTTTCTAAAGACACTATACCTATACGGTCCTTTGTGGTTTTGCCATATGATTTAATAAGTGTGCTTAAATTTTGAAGTATTAACAATGTATGTAACGTATGAGTCGTTATAGTTGGTATCAGAGGAAAGGTATATTCAACCTTTGGAAACTAGGATGTGAAAGCCTTCGTAAGAACCCTAAGGATAATTCTAGCATAGAACACAATCTTAGTGTTTTAGAAATGGCCCTGAATACCATAGGATAAGACCTTAAGTGTGAAATTTTATTCTTGATTATGTGGTTTCCCAATTATAATTAGTGTTTCTCACACTTTTCTTCTTGGTTTTAGTCAATGGCTGGAACCCGGAGAAACCATGTTAATACGGAATGTGACGGGCAATGCAATGATTGTCCCCCTGAGCAACCAAACGTTATGGGAGATGGAATGCAAAATCTCGTAGCCATGCTCACACAACTTTCTCAAGATATGAATCATGCATGATTTCCAAACGAGCAAAGGAAGGAGCAACATTCTGTTGAATCCTTCATGAGACAGCGTCCACCTTCATTCAGCGGGTCTACTAATCCATTAGTTGCTGAACAATGGATTAGTAATACTGAAAAGATATTTTCAGTTCTTCAATGTTCTGAGCATGATAAAGTCATCTTAGCGGTGTATCGTTTGGAAGGTGATGCTGATCAATGGTGGAATCTTATTAAGAGTATGAGGAAAAGGGATGAAATTGAGTCCATGGAATGGGACGAGTTCATGAACAAATTTTTCAATAAGTAATTCCCTCGTATTCTCCGAACAAAGATGGAGAAAGAGTTTCTCGAACTAAAGCAAAAGAATGATGAATCTTTTGGCACCTATGAAGCAAATTTTACAAGACTTGCAAGGTACGCTTCTGGTATTATTATCCAACCTGAGAGTAAGATCGATCGATTCATTAGTGGCTTAAAACCAAGTCTTCGAAGGGCGTTAGCCATAAGGGACTTCAATAGCTACGAGGAAATCGTTCGATGTGCTCTCAAAGTCGAGATAGAGATTGGAGTAACCAATCAGTCATATGGGTTTGATAAGAAGAGGAAAATGGAATTCAAAGGATAATCTAAAGAGAACACTGAAAAGAATATGAGCTTTCCCTTATGCTCAAAGTGTGGAAAGAAACATGGAGGGAGTTGTCTTAAAGGGACAAGTAAATGTTTCAAATGTGGAAAAGGAAGTTCATCGGGCATTTGAATGCAGCGATGATGGGAAGAAGATGTCTAATGATGCAAACAAAGGAAGGGATACACATAATGAACCTACTACACTTTAATGTTTCATTTGAAAGGAGATGGGACATTATGCCAATCAAGGCCCAAATCCAAGGGTTGATGATGATGGTCGACGTCAACAAACTCTTAAGGCTAAAGACAAAGGAAAGTCACATGTAATTTCTATCAGCGATGTGGAGTATGATAACGAAGTGGTGAAAGGTACACTTACCATCCACTCTAAAGTAGCAAATGATTTATTTGATTCTGGATCCACCCACTCTTTTATTTCTAAATAATTTTCTAAGGGTATCACCTTATTACCTCAACAATTAGATGTTGAGTTAGCTGTGACAACACCTAATGGCACATCAATCGCATCAAAAGTTTATAATTCTTCTCCGATTGAAGTTTATGGGAAACTGCTTCCTGCAAATCATGTGATCCTTCCTATAGTGGAATTTGATGTGATTCTTGGCATGGATTGGATTTCTCTAGATGGAGCTCATATCAATTGCCAAAGAAGGGAAGTCACATTTCATATTCCAGATCAATCTACGATCGTCTATCGATGCAAGGATGAATATAACCTTCCAGTGGAAATTCCTTCCATCTTATGGGTCTTGATTCCACTAAATGAAGGTTATTTATCTCAAATGGTTGGTGAGAAACTCACGATTAAGAATATTCCCATCGTACGGGAGTTTGATGATGTCTTTCCGGAGGAATTATCGGGTCTTCCACCAAATCGTGAAGTTGAGTTTTCAATAGAACTCGTACCGGGTGCTTTGCCTATTTTAAAGACACCTTATAGAATGGCCCCAATTGAGTTGCAGGAATTGAAGAAGCAACTCCAAGAGAATCTTGATAAGGGATCCATACGCCCTAGTGCGTCACCTTGGGGAGCACCTGTTCTATTTGTTAAGAAGAAAGATGGATCAATGAGACTCTGCATTGATTATCGAGAACTTAACAATATCACTATCAAGAACAAATATCCTCTCCCACGCATTGATGACATATTTGACCAACTACGCGGAGCTCAATACTTTTCCAAGATTGATCTTCATTCAGGGTATCATCAATTAAGGGTCAAAAGAGAGGATATACCAAAGACGGCTTTTCGTACAAGGTATGGACACTATAAATTTATAGTTATGCCATTCGGTCTTACTAATGCCCCTGCTATCTTCATGGATGTAATGAATAGAGTATTTAGAGACTATCTTGATCAATTTGTGGTAGTCTTTATAGACGATATTCTTTTCTATTCAAAGAGAAAGGAAGATCATGAAGATAACTTGAGAATTATATTGAAGACCCTAAGAAAGGAGAAGTGTTATGCCAAATTTACCAGGTGTGAATTTTGGCTTCAAAAAGTTGCATTTTTGGGTCACATAATCTCAAAAGAGGGGATATCTGTGGATCCAGCAAAAACAGAGGTTATCGAAAGATGGTTGAGACCAACAATAGTAACTGAGATCCGAAGTTTTCTTGGTTTGGCTGGATATTATCGACGTTTTGTGAAAGATTTTTCACGGTTGTCTAATCCACTCACCATGTTGACTCGGAAAGGAGTTATGTTTGTTTGGACAGAGGAATGTGAAGAGAATTTCAAGGAGTTGAAAAGAGGGTTATCCAGTGCACCTGTGCTCACACTGCCTTGTAGTGGAGAAAGGCTTGTGATCTACAGTGATGCATCCAACAAGGGATTGGGGTGTGTTCTTATGCAAAATGATATGGTGATAGCTTATGCCTCACGACAGTTGAAAATCCATGATCAAAATTACCCAACACATGATTTGGAGTTAGCTGCGGTAATCTTTGCATTAAAGATTTGGAGGCATTACCTTTATGGTGAAAGGTGTGATATTTATACTGATCATAAAAGTTTAAAGTATATTTTCACACAAAAGGATCTGAATATGCGTCAAAGAAGATGGTTGGAGCTGATTAAGGATTATGACTGCTCAATCCATTACCACCCTGGGAAAGAAAACAAGGCGGCAGATGCATTAAGTCGACAAGACCATGCTAGTTTATCCATGATGAGGATCACAAAAGATACAATATTTATGGATTTACAAAGGATGGATCTTAGAATTATAATGGAAGGGGAAAAATATTATCTTTCTCAAATGAATGTTCAACCATCTATACACGTTATGATTAAAGAGGCACAGAAAGAAGATGTAGAGTTACAAAAGAAGGTGAGAAATGTTCCTGAATTCAACCTTGATTATGATGGGATAATAAAGTTCAGGAATCGGGTTTGTGTTCCTCCCATCCCCTAATTAAAGAAGGAGCTGCTGGATGAGGCTCATAGTTAATCATTCTCTATTCATCCTGGACGCACGAAGATGTATAGGGATCTAAAAGAGTACTTCTGGTGGGATGGCATGAAAAGAGATGATGCTGAATATGTCACTCGATGCTTGGTTTGTCAACAAGTTAAAGCTGAGAGACAGAAGTCTAAGGGGATGTTACAACCATTACCCATACCCGAATGGAAATTGGAAAGCATCACTATGGACTTTGTCACAGGTCTTCCTAAAACATCCAAAGGCAATAATGATATCTGGGTCATAGTTGATCGTCTTACAAATTCTGCACACTTCATTGCTATTAGAGAGGATTTCTCTCTAGATCAGCTTGCCAGGATATATGTAAAGGAAGTGGTAAGATTGCATGGAGTACCACTTTCTATTATATCTGATCGGGATCTGAGATTTATCTCAAAGTTCTGGCGAAGTCTTCAGCATACTCTGGATACAGAGTTGAGTTTCAGCATTGCTTATCATCATCAGACAGACGGTCAGTCTGAGAGAACAATTCAAACCCTAGAAGACATGTTGAGAGCATGGTCTATGGATTTCAAAGGAGGTTGGGATCAACACCTTCCTTTGGTGGAATTTTCTTATAATAATAGCTTTCACTCCAGTATTCAGATGGCTCCTTATGAAGCTCTCTATGGAATGAAATGAAGGACTCCAACTTGCTGGGATGAAGTTGGGGAAAGAGAGCTATTAGGACCTGATCTCGTTGATGAAATGGCAGAAAAGGTCAGATCTATTCAACAACACATAAGAGCAGCTCAGAGTCGACAGAAAAGTTATGACGACAACCGAAGAAAAGACCTAGAGTTTGAAGTGGGTGATAAAGTGTTCTTACGAATATCTCCCTGGAAGAGGGTTATGAGATTTGGAAAGAAGGGGAAGTTGAGCCCTAGATATATCGGTCCTTTCGAAATACTGGATCATGTTGGAATGGTAGCTTACCGATTGGCGCTTCCACCGAATATCTCTCAAGTTCACGATGTGTTCCATGTATCTCTCCTGAGAAAGTACATACTTGATCCTTCACATGTACTCAGCTCAGAAGTTGTACCACTGGAGAAAGAGCTTTCTTATGAAGAACAACCGATAGAGATTCTGGACCGTAGCGAAAAAGACCGACAGAACAAGACCACTCGATTGGTGAATGTTTTATGGAGAAACCAACAACTTGAAGAAGCTACATGGGAGCTTGAGGATATGATGAGGGAGAAGTATCCTCATCTTTTTGTTACAAAGTGTCGAATTTCGACGGTGAAATTCTTTTTAAGGGGTGTAGAATGTAACACCCAAGACTTTTATGTTATATAAATCATCAAAGGAATATTTTTGGACACAACACTTTCTTGGATTACTTTACACGCAATCGCGACCTTCCTCGATAGCTTGCGTTGTACGCAATACCGAGTTTCACTAAACGAAGATATGCTATTAAAATATTATTTAACATAGCCGTTATGAATAGTAATAACCACTTTTTGAAATTTTATCTTCCAAAATGGACTTCATTTTTGGATTCGGAATACCGAAATTAGCCTAGGGTGAAATTTTGGTATTTTTCTGAAAACTTTCAATTTTTGATGAATAGTGAAACCACTAAGTGGTAGGTTAAAAACTGAATTTTGCATAAAACATAAATTTACCACTTCTGTGAATGGAATTTCAAAAATCCAACAGACACGGTTGATATCAGTAAGTAAATTTTGGTTCAATGTGAAAAAAAGAATTTTTTGGTGAATAATAACTTTTTACTTTTATTACCGCGGTTAATTGTAAATAGGGTAACTAAGGGTAAATATGATAGTACTATTACCCTAACACATGTCCTAATTCTATTGGATAAGTGTAATTCGACCAAAAACAACCTTATGATTATAATATAACCATTTAGGTCCACTTGGATTAGATTATGACATTTAATATTATTTTATTTAATGAATAGTTAAAATAGTTGAAATCAAACTTTAATAACTAAAACATTTATAATATGGGTTTATACATAAGATAAATTCGATTATAAATATTCATTATAAAGCTAAAATGATTGGCTACATAATGATATTTTATTTATAATTTTTAGACTTTAAATAAATTAATTTGTTTATGACACAACGATGATGCAGTAATTACCCTTTTAAGGAAATGTTAACATAATTGATGTTATAAATGCCCAAATAAATGTAATTTGAGACTTTTTATGAATTAAAATAATTTTCTAGGTTACTATGATATATTAGTGTTGATTTAATCAACTTTTTTCGAACATATAATTCTTTTATGACTTTCACAAAAATCGTATATCAAATAGTGTTAAAATTGACACAAAATAGTTTTTAAATAAAATATTATATTATTAATTGTTATTTTATACCTAAAAATCTAAGGATCGGCCAAATGACATAGATAAGGATATATATATTAATAATAAACAACTTGGGGTTCGTTTGGCATATTATAGTAAGTGTATTAACCATATAGTGTAAGAAAACAAAAAGACACGGTAAAAGTTAAATTATTTAACTTAGAGTTAAATCTAATTGATAAGGTTATAATAATAACCTAAACTTGTCTAAATCTTATTGGTTAATCGGATTTCGACCCATCCCCACTTTACCTTCGAAATATGACCCTTTGAAACCATTATAAACCGATTTTGACTTTAATATAAAATAATATTTATAGATATTCCTAAGGTGCCCCTCTCCTCTCTTATAAAAGGGCACCTCCTCCCCCTCCTCCTCACACCAATTTGAGCACCCATGCTCGGAAAACCCCTGCCAAAATCCCTTCTACACTTCCCTAGAATAATCCTAGAGGTCGTGGTCTTCTTCAAAGACCAATCATAGTTCCCAAAGTGGAGGATTCAAAGAGGCGTTTAAAAGAAGAGGTAATATCCATTACCGATCTTTTCAATTTCTTTCTTCTTCAACTTCTTCTTCTTTAGTTGTTTCATGATAAAGTAATAACATCAGTATTATTTACATACTAATATGTTATTATAAATATGAAACAACCCTAATTCACCTTCTATCCATCCTACGGAAAAATGAAATCACCGCGCGTGCGTACATACGGAATACCGTCTCCACGACGTGGTGTAATCTATTTTCCACCACCACCTTACTTGGATGGGTATAATTGTGTAAATAATGACTATATATGACTATTAAAAAGTTATATTGATTCTGAAATAGTATACATACACTCCAATACAATTCCACGATCATAGGAACGATATCATCACTCGTGCGTACGTACGGAATACCGTCTCCACGCCATGGTGTAATCTATTTTCCACCATCACCTTACACGGATGGGTATAATGGTGTAATGAGTAACTATATATGATTATTTTATTGTAATATTGATACTGAAATAGTATAAATACAATTAAATACAATTCCACGATCATGGGAACAATATCATCGCTCGTGCGTACGTACGGAATACCGTCTCCACGATGTGATGCGACTCGTTCTACATGATCATCATTACATAGTAATTGTATAAATGAATTGAATGAATAAATCTGATATATGTTACACTAATACCATTCTGGATGTAAGGTATCTATAACCTTAAAATAATAATAAGAATTTATTCGGCAAAACATGCATAAAAACAAAAGGCAATAAAGACCCGAGTAACAAGTAACAATGAAATATTACTAATAAGAATCTATGAATATGACTATATATGATATCATATAAATATGTATGATTCTATAATAAGTCAATAACATTATTTAAACCATTATACAGGAGTTTCGGACACGTACAAAGCAAATCAGACTTAAGGTAAGGGGAAATTTCACAATCTCATTTTTATCCGAGATTGGTTATACTTTGGTATTTACTGGGGTGTATTTTATCATCCACATCCATGTTCCCTCAATATGTAATATCTTTTCCATCCAATTACAATAGTTTAAATCCAATTTTACCCTTCGGTGAGTTTTTAGTAAATAATATGAACGAAATCTTTTGTCGTTTTTTCGTACGAGGTACTTTTTGACTTTTCCGACAAAAGTACGAAGAATGATTTTTAACTTATAAGGAATGAATGGATTTTTAAAACATTATTTCCAAGAATCTTCCTTTAAAAGATTTAAAGTTTATTTTTAATCAAATTTTTTTAGTTTAGAATTGTATGACATGTTAAGAAAGAAAAACTGTTTTTGAAGAAGAAAGGATATTTTCCTCAAGAATGAAGTTCAAGTGTTTTATCAAAATTATTTTCCATCTAAGATAATAAAGGGTTCTGTTTTTATCCCTATTATTACATTGATTTGATTATGTTGTGAGGGAATTATATTTATGAAGTCATTTACCTTATATGATTTGTTTTATGATGTCATGATGTTTCAAGAATCCCATTTTTGTAACATGTGTTATGCGATGATGTATGATTTATTATTATGTGGCACACATAAGAAAGGATTCATTATAAGATGGGTGGGACCTATATCTCCCTCCAATGCATTGTGTAAAGAATTATATCTCATGAGATAGACATGGCTGGAATGGAAGGTTATTTCGGTTCAGTGATACAGGACTGAAACGAGGAGTGAACGCGGTTTAGAAATGGACTTTGTCCGCTAAGATAGTTTTGGAAATGAGTCATGACTAACAAGAAATGATTTTCCATGATTATGTGTGCATGCCACAAAGTTTCAAGTTTTATGTTATGATTATGGGGATCTCATTTTCACTTCTATGATTTATTCCATGTTAAGATATTATAATCTCTTTTGCAGATTATGATTTTCAAAAAGATATGATATAATTTTTATTTCCTTTATTTACCCTTGCTCAGCATTTGAGCTCACCCTTTTTTGTATGTTTTCTTTTCCCCAGGTCAGGAAGATGGATATTAAGTAGAATATGCTAAAAGGGACCCTATGTCACGACCCGCCCTCGGGGTCCGTGCCGTGACTACCCCAAGCCCGCCTTCCATAGGCCAGGGGCTGGCGACTAGCACCAAGGCGTAAATCCCGGTAAAAAGGGAAGGCATTGCCTTTGTAAAGAAAACAAACACCACAGAGTAAGCAAGCGGAAAGTAAATACTAAGCAAAAGCAGAGTACAATTGAAAGTGTGGAAAAGTAAATGGGACAGTATACAAACCCAAACTGAAAGTAAAGTACAACTCGAAAGGGAAAACAACAACTTAAAAGTAAAATCCGCTACACCGAGCTGTCCACTGGAAATCCCACCTAAAGGGTGGGTAAAGATAGCTCCACTGCTCCACGGGTCCCGCCGTCCGCTCCGAGCACGTCTCGCCCAGTGATCCTCCTCCTGGTACCATCCTGCTCTGCAAGCCTCAGCTAAGATCAACGCTGTCTGTCGTCTGCAACCAACACAACGTAGTGCGGGCAAAGCCCGTGCAGGGGTGACTATAAGCTACTCAGTAGGGACCCCGAGACCCCTGAAGGTCTCTCAAATCCACAAAGGATAAACCACGAAGAAAGGAACAATCACGAAGTAATAACCGACACTTCTTAGGTATATGCCCATACATATACCTAAGTCATCAATTTCAAATACGCTCCAACCTCCGAGCCCAAGTACAACTCAGTCCACACAGGAAAGTAAACGTATTCCACACAGGAAAGAAAAACGTAATCTACACAGGATTACACAACACAATCCACATAGGAAAGCAACAGATTTCAGCTCACATAGGATTTTCATTATCAAAAACGTAACTACTGAAGAGCCCCATCTCTGAAGTGTACAGTGTCCTGTCACGACTCTGAGATACTGCTCACTAACCTAAGACTGCTGAGGTACTCCTCCTGTCGAGTACCGCGGGTCCGCCGCCAACTACCGGGCGCTCCGTCCACTGAGGGTCTGCTGCCAAATACTGGGCGCTCACCCCAATAGCCTACAGAGGTACTCCTCCAATCGAGTACCGCGGGTCTGCTGCCAACTACCAGGCGCTCCGTCCGCCGTGGGTCTGCCGCCAAATCCCAGGCGCTCCATCCACTGGGCTAGTCGACTCACTCCAAGTCGAGTCGGTCAAGCAGTCTTCAGGTCTCAGCCGGCTACACGGTCTCCGAACTCCGTACGCTCGTCTCCAGTATCGCAGGTCTGCCACTACAACCAAGCGCACCACCTCTATCGAGTAAAACAGAAGATTCATCTCACACAAGTATACTTTTTTGGATGACGATAAAGATGATCACTGAACCATCTAAGTCGTCGGACCCACGAAGGATCGATAGGTACTAACCCCCGCAGTGACCTACATAGGATCGGACCCACACAGGATCGGGCCCACGCAGGACCTATAGCACTGATCCACGTAGGATCACTGAGTGCAGTAGTCGTCGTCGTCGAATCCACACAGGATCTCTGTACTGTCGTCGTCGCAGTCACAGTAGCAGTAGCAGCAGTAGTAGTCACTGTAACGGTCGCAGCCAGCACTAGGGTTCCAGCACACAGCAAGCTCGTTCAGAGGGTCCGCTCCACGAGCCGAGAGGCTGATACATCAACTGTCACAAAGTCTAGAGTTGATGTATCCAAAAGTTCCGTATCATCAACAGGAACTCAACGCAACAGACGGCGCGTCGATCGGACGCTCGGTCTGAGAGTTATTGGCATTTTCGTCCCCGGGGCCCGGTTGGTTTTTAAGGCAAAACCAACCCGACCGTACTCCACCTGCGTCCAAACCTCGGGCGGAGTATGCCAAAAGATCCGTCTCACTAAGAGGAGCACAACAAAGCTGACGCCACGTCAATCGGACGTCCATAGCTCAAGATATTTCCGCTCCGAAGGCCCGGTTGGTTTCGTGAACGAACCAACCCGGCCGAACTCAAAGTAATCTGAAACCTTGAGTGCGATATACCGAAACGTCCGTCTCGATCCAAAGATCGCGTTGCCGCAGACGGTTCGTCGATCGGAGGTCCGTGGCTCATGTTATGGCCAAAAGACGGAAACCGCTTCGAAACGGGGGGTCCGGGTCCGGGCCGACCCGGCCCGGCCGGCCGGCCGGCCGGCGGCGCGGCGCCGCATGGAGGCGGCACGCGGGGGGAAAATCCCCTGCTTTCTTGGAGGCGGCGCGGCTTTTTAGCCACGCCTGTTGCAAAACCGCCCCCCATCGTGGGGGGCTTGCTTGGCAGGAAACGGGGGGCCTCCTGGCCCCCTCAAGGAAACCGCCCCCCTCATTAAGAGGGGGGTTTTGTGTGCTGGCCGGGGGATTAATTTCCCCCGGTTTATTGCCATCCAGCCGGCCACCTGGCCGGCCAGTTTTCTCCAACGGGACCGGAAAATCCGGTCCCCTCTTCGGCTTCCGACGCCGGCGGCTCGGCCACCGGTCTTCTCTTTCCGCCGCGGCCCGGAACCGGCCGTGGTGTTCGTCGTCCGGCGCGGTGCGACGGCACCGCGTCCCTCCGCCGTGCCTTGATTTCGTTCAACGCGGCGCGATGGCGTCGCGTTCTAGATTTTTCTTCCATGGTGCGCGCTCGACGGCATCGCGTATCAAGATTGGGTGAATATCCGCGTGGTGCGACGGCACCACGCCACCTTGATTCATCCACAAATTTAAACACCAAGAACGAAGGAGGGGGTTCGGCCGTGTTCATGCGGTCCGGCCCCCTCACGTTAAAACACAACTTAAAATATTCAAAAGCCACACGTTAGACATACTAGATCCACGATCAAGAATGAAATAATTAAACAATAAATCAACAACCCCTACATCGGGTATAGGTTCGAAGATTTGACAACGTCCGTGGAAGACAACGTCGCGGAGGTCGGGCGTCGCGGTTGTCGTTCGTCAAATCCGTTGATGAAGAGATACGCCCGAAGAGATACGTCGTTGGCGAATCTTCGTATGCCGACGAAGAAGGTCCGAGGAGGAAGCGGTGTTCCCTCTCGTTGACACGGAAGACGAAGAAGAGAGGCGGCGTTCTTCGTCGGAGCTTGAGCGTTCTTCGTCGGAGCTTGAGCGTTCTTCGTGTTCTTCGTCAGAGCTTGAAGAAGAAGAAGAAGCTCTCAAAAGCTCTCAAGTTGGCTAAGAGTTCTAACCCATCAAAAAAGAGAGAAGAGCTTAATTTAATCAAAAACTTAACACAAGAATTTCAAAGGTTTGAAATTCAAAAAGATTAACTCCAAAAATTAAATAACCCATGTCATTTAATGAGGGGTTAAGGAAGTTTGAGGGAAGATGTAAAGTTAGGGGTTCGTGTGGGCCCCACCACACTTAATCCTCTCAAGGGAGGTTAAGTGGGTGTGGGTCCCACCCCTAACTTCCTTTGAGAGAAGTTAACTAATAAGTTTAAATAAAAATATGTAAACACAATTTTTATTTAACTTATTCTAATCTCCCAAAAACTAACTTTCATCCCGCAAAAAACGCAACTTCCGAAAAGGTCTCTTTAAGCGAAAATCGGCGCTGCGAGTTCATCGGTGCCCCCAGATTTCAATTCCGAGCACCGGATCAAAAGTTAGGAATTCCCTCTCGTTCGTTCACTGAACGTACCCGAGCCAAACATCGGAAATTGATTCTGGGCACTCCGGGCCTCGGAATCAGGTGCCGTCAGAAACTGCGCTCTTGTATAATTCCAAAGAAAATTAAGAAAAAAATTCCCTTGAATTTTACGGGTCTTTACATTACTCCCACCTCAGGGCTTTACATCCTCGTAAAGATACATCAAAAACTAGGGAAACAAATGAGGGTACTGAGCACGCATCTGAGCCTCCCGCTCCCATGTGCTCTCCTGGAGATTCCCATGCTGCCATCTGATGCGCACAAGAGGAATCGATCGCCCACGCAGGACCCGCTCCTGTCGATCCTCTATCTCCACCGGGAGCTCCGTAAAAAGTCTCCCCATCGTCAACGTCATGCTCCCCATGGTCAATGATGTGCGTCAGGTCGTGCACGTATCTCCTCAGCTGAGACACGTGGAAGACGTCGTGCACCCGGTGCAACTGAAGTGGTAGAGCCAGGCGATAAGCTACCTCACCAATCCTGCTGAGGACCTGGAAGGGTCCGATGATGCGCGGAGATAACTTGCCGCCTCGGCCAAATCTCTGTATACCACGTCGAGGTGAGACCCGCAAGAAGACGTGGTCGCCATCCTCAAACTCTAGTGGCCTCTGCCTCCTGTCAGCGTATGACTTCTGCCGGCTCTGTGCTGTCCTCATCTGCTCCTGGATGACCTGGACCTTCTCTTACGTGGCCTGGACCATCTCCGGTCCCACTAGAGCTGCAAGATTTCTTCTTTGCCGATATGAGAAATCTGGTCTCATCCCCTGGATGAACCACATTCTTTGCCTAAAACAGTCAATCCTAACATGGATGATACTAATCCATACCAAGGATGACGTCGTAAGGCCTCGATGCTACTACTAAGAGATTCAACCGTTACTCTCGCCTCCAAGGGTTGAGTCACACTGTCGGCATCAGTGTGTGGTAACTGGGTCTCCTCCAGTAGATGTCTCACAAGTGAGGGTCATGTCAACAGCCAAAACTAGAACCTCTTAGTAACATCACGAAAGAGGACAGGAACGAAAATATCACAAAGGTATGCGTCTTTTATTATTGCAGCTCATAATACAAGACGCTACACAAATGCAACAAGGAACCAGAAGTACAAAGGACGTATCCACTAGTTCTGCTCCCGTCCATCGGCTCCCAGAGCTCCATGATCGAAGGCCTCGGCTGCCTGAAGCTGAGCTCTCGCATGTTCACCTACTCCCTGTGGTCGGGGTGGACCTCCTGGTGGTGGTGGTGGAAGAGCCTCAAAGCGTCTCCCACCACCGGCTGCTCGTCCAGCTCCTCTGCCTCGTCCGGCTCCTCCCTGCGGACCGCCACGGTCGAACCTCTGTCTATGCCTGGGAGGTTCTCCACTTAACTGCTGATCATCAGCATGGCGGGTCGGACAGTCACGAGCCATGTGACCAATCCCGCCACAGGAGTATCACTGCCCACTCTCGGCACGCCTGGCTCTGAATCCACCCCGGCTTCCCCGTACAACTGAGCCTGAGTCGTGCAGTCAGCCACTGGTAGGTCTGGTCTGCCTGGAACCCTGAGTCATCCGTCGGCTACCAGTTGCCGAAGACTCCGCTATTTTCTGCCCTGCGGTGGGTCGCTGCGTTGGTGTAGACTCAGAAAGGAAGCTCTCAATCAGAAGGGCCCGCTCCAGTACTCCTGTCTGAGTCGGTATGCTGAGGGAGATCAGAGATGCCCTGATCTCGTGTCTCAAACCCTGCTCGAAGGTCCGGGCCCAGAAGAATGGGTCCCGTACCATGTCGGTCAAGTAGCGCGAGAGATCGGTAAATCTCGCCGAGTACTGAGCGACCGTCATGCTGCCCTGCCGCAGCTGAAGAAGCTCCTGGATACGCACCGCACGAAGGGTGGCTGAGACGAACTCTGAGCGGAAGAGGCTCTCAAAGTCCGTCCAAAGTAGAGATGCCTCATCGTGCACCTGGAGCATCAAGATCCACCATCGTCCTGCTGCTGCGTGTAGTAGGATCGCAGCGAGGATCACCATGAGGTCTGCTGGTGTCCTCACTAGCCTAAACACTCGTACCACTGCCTCCAGCCAGTCCTCTGTTGCCTGGGGATCCGTCTCCCCACGAAACCTGGGTGGTCGCTGGCGATGAAACTCATGCAGTGCGCTGAGGCGACGTGCATCGTCAGCGGCTGGTGCTGGAAGTATCGGGGGCTCGGCGGGTAGTGCTACCGCCGGTGCCACTGCTGACAAAGGGCCCTGCACCGAGGCCTCGTCACTCGGTGGGCTGTCATCACATTCGACTCTCGGAACCCTAGCTGGCTGCCGTCGTGGGGCCATCCTGAATAGGAAACAGGTGCGCCACGGTCAAACAGTATACCTGGTGAGCTGATATAAAGTAATCACAAAGAAAACTTGGAAATACATACGCAATCAATGTTTTCGTGCATTAAGTCGGAAATCAGACGTCAGGGTCCTGGTGTACGGATACGTCGGCCGCCGCACCAACACTGGACTCCCTGGACTGATAACCACACTCAATACGCTAAACATTATTGCTTCACATAGAAAAGATCAGAGTTCGCGGTAGAACCGAACTCCTTTGATACAAATTTGTCACGACCCGCCCTCGGGGTCCGTGCCGTGACTACCCCAAGCCCGCCTTCCATAGGCCAGGGGCTGGCGACTAGCACCAAGGCGTAAATCCCGGTAAAAAGGGAAAGCATTGCCTTTGTAAAGAAACCAAACACCACAGAGTAAGCAAGCAGAAAGTAAATACTAAGAAAAAGCAGAGTACAACTGAAAGTGCGGAAAAGTAAATGGGCCAGTATACAAACCCAAACTGAAAGTAAAGTACAACTCGAAAGGGAAAACAGCAACTGAAAAGTAAAATCCGCTACACCGAGCTGTCCACTGGAAATCCCACCTGAATGGTGGGTACAGATAGCTCCACTGCTCCACGGGTCCCGCCGTCCGCTCCGAGCACATCTCGCCCAGTGATCCTCCTCCAGGTACCGTCCTGCTCTGCAAGCCTCAGCTAAGATCAACGATGTCCGTCGTCTGCAACCAACACAACGTAGTGCGGGCAAAGCCCGTGCATGGGTGAGTATAAGCTACTCAGTAGGGACCCCAAGACCCCTGAAGGTCTCTCAAATCCACAAAGGATAAACCACGAAGAAAGGAACAATCGCGAAGTAATAACCGACACTGCTTAGGTATATGCCCATACATATACCTAAGTCATCAATTTCAATTACGCTCCAACCTCCGAGCCCAAGTACAACTCAGTCCACACAGAAAAGTAAACGTATTCCACACAGGAAAGCAAAACGTAATCCACACAGGATTGCACAACACAATCCACATAGGAAAGCAACAGATTTCAGCTCACACAGGATTTTCATTATCAAAAACGTAACTACTGAAGAGCCCCATCTCTGAAGTGCACAGTGTCCTGTCACGACTCTGAGATACTGCTCACTAACCTAAGACTGCTGAGGTACTTCTCCTGTCGAGTACCGCGGGTCTGCCGCCAACTACCGGGCACTCCGTCCGCTGAGGGTCTGCTGCCAAATACTGGGCGCTCACCCCAATAGCCTACAGAGGTACTCCTCCAGTCGAGTACCGCGGGTCTGCTTCCAACTACCAGGCGCTCCGTCCGCCGTGGGTCTGCCGCCAAATACCGGGCGCTCCGTCCACTGGGCTAGTCGACTCACTCCAAGTCGAGTCGGTCGAGCAATCTTCAGGTCTCAGCCGGCTACACGGTCTCCGTACTCCGTACGCTCGTCTCCAGTATCACAGGTCTGCCGCTACAACCAAGCGCACCACCTCTATCGAGTAAAACAGAAGATTCAGCTCACACAAATATACTTCTTCGGATGACGATAAAGATGAACACTGAACCATCTAAGTCGTCGGACCCACGAAGGATCGATAGGTACTAACCCCCGCAGTGACCTACACAGGATCAGACCCACACAGGATCGGGCCCACGCAGGACCTATAGCACTGATCCACGTAGGATCGCTGAGTGCAGTAGTCGTCGTCATCGAATCCACACAGGATCTCTGTACTGTCGTCGTCGCAGTCACAGTAGCAGTAGCAACAGTAGTAGTCACAGTAACGGTCTCAGCCAGCACTAGGGTTCCCGCACACAGCAAGCTCGTTCGGAGGGTCCGCTCCACGAGCCGAGAGGCTGATACATCAACTGTCACAAAGTCCAGAGTTGATGTATCCAAAAGTTCCGTATCGTCAACAGGAACTCAACGCAACAGACGGCGCGTCGATCGGATGCTCGGTCTGAGAGTTATTGGCATTTTCGTCCCCGGGGCCCGGTTGGTTTTTAAGGCAAAACCAACCCGACCGTACTCCACCTGCGTCCAAACCTCGAGCGGAGTATGCCAAAAGATCCGTCTCACTAAGAGGAACACAACAAAGCTGACACCACGTCAATCGGGCGTCCGTAGCTCAAGATATGAGCGTTTCCGCTCCGAAGGCCCGGTTGGTTTCGTGAACGAACCAACCCGGCCGAACTCAAAGTAATCCGAAACTTTGAGTACAATATACCGAAACGACCGTCTAGATCCAAGGATCACGTTGCCGCAGACGGTTCGTCGATCGGAGGTTCGTGGCTCAAGTTATGGCCAAAAGACCGAAACTGCTTTGAAACGGGGGGTCCGGGCCCGGTCGTCCGGCCGGCCGGCGGCGCGGCGGCCGCGGCGGCCGGGCGCCGCATGGAGGCGGCACGCGGGGGGGCAAAGCCCCCGCTTTCTTGGAGGCGGCGCGGCTTTTTAGCCGCGCCTGTTGCAAAACTGTCCCCCCCCCCCCATCGTGGGGGGCTTGCTTGGCAGGAAACGGGGGGCCTCCTTCCCCCCTCAAGGAAACTGCCCCCCTCATTAAGAGGGCGGTTTTGTGTGATGGCCGGGGGATTAGTTTCCCCCGGTTTATTTCCATCCGGCCGGCCAGCTGGCCGGCCGGTTTTCTCCAATGGGACCGGAAAATCCGGTCCCCTCTTCGGCTTCCGACGCCGGCGGCTCGGCCGCCGGTCTTCTCTTTCCGCCGCGGCCCGGAACCGGCCGCGGTGTTCGTCGTCCGGTGCGGTGCGACGGCACCGCGTCCCTCCGCCGTGCCTTGATTTATTTCAACGCGGCGCGACGGCGTCGCGTTCTTGATGTTTCTTCCATGGTGCACGCGCGACGGCATCGCGTATCAAGATTGGGCGAATATCCGCGTGGTGCGACGGCACCACGCCACCTTGATTCATCCACAAATTTAGACACCAAGAACGAAGGAGGGGGTTCGGCCGTGTTCATGCGGTCTGGCCCCCTCACGTTAAAACACAACTTAAAATATTCAAAAGCCACACGTTATACATACTAGATCCACGATCAAGAATGAAATAATTAAACAATAAATCAACAACCCCTACCTCGGGTATAGGTTCGAAGATTTGACAACGTCCGCGGAAGACAACGTCGCAGAGGTCGGGCGTCACGGTCGTCGTTCGTCAAATCCGTTGTCGAAGAGATACGCCCGAAGAGATACGTCATTGGCGAATCTTCGTATGCCGACGAAGAACGTCCGAGGAGGAAGCGGAGTTCCCTCTCGTTGACACGGAAGACGAAGAAGAGAGGTGGCGTTCTTCGTCGGAGCTTGAGCGTTCTTCGTCGGAGCTTGAGCGTTCTTCGTGTTCTTCGTCAAAGCTTGAAGAAGAAGAAGAAGCTCTCAAAATCTCTCATGTTGGCTAAGAGTTCTAACCCAACAAAAAAGAGAGAAGAGCTTAATTTAATAAAAAACATAACACAAGAATTTCAAAGGTTTGAAATTCAAAAAGATTAACTCCAAAAATTAAATAACCCATGTCATTTAATGAGGGGTTAAGGAAGTTTGAGGGAAGATGTAAAGTTAGGGGTTCGTGTGGGCCCCACCACACTTAATCCTCTCAAGGGAGGTTAAGTGGGTGTGGGTCCCACCCCTAACTTCCTTTGAGAGAAGTTAACTAATAAGTTTAAATAAAAATATGTAAACACAATTTTTATTTAACTTATTCTAATCTCCCAAAAACTAACCTTCATCCCGCAACAAACGCAACTTCCGAAAAGGTCTCTTTAAGCGAAAATCGGCGCTGCGAGTTCATCGGTGCCCCCGGATTTCAATTCCGAGCACCGGATCAAAAGTTAGGAATTCCTGCTCATTCGTTCACTGAACGTACCTGAGCCAAACTTCGGAAATTGATTCCGAGCACTCCGGGCCTTGGAATCAGGTGCCGTCAGAAACCGCACTCTTGTATAATTCCAAAGAAAATTAAGAAACAAATTCCCTTGAATTTTACGGGTCTTTACACCCTAGATATGATGAAATAAATGGGAGACACTGTAGAAGATTTATGAACCAGTTGTTTATGTTTCCCAGTTTTTAAAGACACTATACCTATACGGTCCTTTGTGGTTTTGTCATATTTTGTAATATGTGTGCCTAAATTTTGAAGTATTAACAATGTATGTAAATTATGGGTCGTTATATAAGGGGATTAATATAATCCAAGAAGCTCAATACTGGGGGTATTCATAACATCAAAAAAATTCATTTATATAGTTCCAAATGGGCTATACAAAAATATTCATATAATTTAAAGACATTTAATTTCCATATGAAATCTCATTTTATGAGAAATTCATTATAAGGCCTTTAAAAATGATATACTCCCAGGAAAATTTCATAAACCAACACAAACATCCCCAAAGACCATGATTGTAGTAAAATAACTGAAAGTGAGTTACCAACCCCTTGTTTTTGTAAATCATTTCATTAAACCACCCAAATCACCTCATTTAAAACATAATAGGTGTTAACCACCATTTTAAAATAATTAAATTTCTTTAAATGATCCAATCATTTATTTTCACAAACCCTTTTCATTCAATTACTCTATATATTGTATCAAAACTTTTCGAAATGAATTTAAAATCCCTCATGGGTATCATCTATAGGAATCTTTTGTAAAGAATATCTTTTTAAAACATTTAAGAAACCCATTGAATGAAATATAATGAATGTTGAGTGTTGGGAGGTGAAATAGAGGAGGGATAATTTACCACATGATGTGATGGTAATGGTTGTATAGAAATGAGACAACATGGGAGTTCAGTGATCCTCCATAGAGTTTTCAATGTAATTAAGTAGTTGTTTCCCAATGAAAATAAAGATGTGGGACATGAAATTCATGGGGTAATTTTTCTTCATTTATGTCAGTGTATCATGCATTGATTCGATATTGTTTTGGTTCATCTTATACACTTTATAAGGGTTTTAGTACAAATTGTAAGATTCCATGCATGAGTACATGCATAAGAAAGAAAAGGATAATCATCTATGAAAGATCAAGGAAAGTATGATATGGTGCAGAAAAATCAATAAAGGAATCATTTTCACAAACATTGTTCAATGAAAAAATAATGGAATGCAATGAACTATATGTTAATGAATATTAATTTTTATGCAATGAAAATATAGAAGGTGTTTTTTTACAATGTAAATATGTGATACAAAAATTTAGTACAACTAAATCTCCATGAAAACAAGTAGCATGTGATTCACCTCTTCATTCAACATTGTTTATAAAAAACCCCTGCACATATTTTTAAATTAAGGAATTATATTGATTAGATATTAATTAATGTGAAGATCATCTTCTTTGAATGAGGCGCATAATGAATTTAAATAGTGAGATCATTATAACCAAATTAATATCCTTGAACATGAAACCTAGTAGAATTCATAACCCAAATCACAATCCTGTAAAAAATTCACCCCACATCATATCCTTATGAAACTATTAATGGTAAAATAATTTCATACCATTAATAAGTGATAAGATATAAAAACTATAGGGGCTTAAAATTCTTCGGGTTCGATACTAAATCACATAAAATATCTAATGTTGAATGAAATACCTTCTCTAAATAACAGAAAAACATGCACTATTGAACTTCACAACTCTCCTTCCAAAAATTAGTACTCAATAATGTAGTGTATTCTTCACATGTAAAGTCTAAGGATAAATCCACTAAAAACAACATCTTGAATAATTCCCCAAGATGCACAATTATATGATGTGATGGAACAATAGACTCATCCATTCTATTTAAATCTCTGGTAGTTTCAAATTTTAAAAGGATCTAAATCAAGAAATAATGGTATTAACTATAATGTTTATCCAAAGTAACATTCTAGGAATCATACTCATGAAACAAGAATCATGCATCCAATTCATTAATGTTTCCCAAACCAAATGAATGAGTCACAGTACACAAGGGGGAAATTTAAAAAGCACACAGTCATAAAAACAAATTCCAAAACATTGATTTTCCAAAAGTACACATTTCTATTAAATACACTATATTATATAAGTAATTGGTACTCTTTTTTATAAAAACTTTTTTGAAGTACACTCGACCATTAAAAAAACATGTTTCATTTAAAATTAAACATTTTCATTATGTAGTTTCGAAACATTTAGCTCATCGTAGTAAAATCAATAGAAAATTTATTTAGAAAAGACATTAATTTGGGAACAGTACCCTAATATTAGATTTGAGTATATGTATATAAGAACATCTAAAAAATTTCTAATGCAGGGATTATGTGGGTATTATTAGAAAATGTATCCCTATGTGTTTATTAATATTGTTTAGATCTAGCAATGATTTTCATAAGAATATTAAATTTGACAAGGTATTTTAGGCTTGACTTTGGGTAACCTAGTATATGATAATTGGCCTTATAGAATACATGGTTTGAAACTACTTGGGAATATTTTGGGAATAATTCAAATTTTATTTTTGAACTGTTATGAATGATTTAAAATTAAATATTTCCCTAAATAATCCATGTTTATGATAATGAGATTAGATATGTCTAAAATTTTTAATCTATGTTAGGTATATTGAAATTAAAAATTATTGTTCCTAACATAATCTAGTGATTGTCATTGTTTCATAATCAAAAATAGTGAAATAAATCAAAATCATATCAACCCACGTAATCTATACACGGATTCCCTCATATAAAATATCATGATGCTAAAGAATGAGTTGAAACTACTATTGAAAAACTTATAACTATAGTATGATAGTTGAATCTGGTTATTAATGACAACTATACCTTTATAGATCCACTATATTCATAACATAGATGATCAATTATAGTCTATTTCATGATACAAAAGAACATAACATTCAATGGGACTAAAAATTCTTTTGTAACTGAACAATGGATAAGTTCCATAGAGAAAATGTTTCTATATTTGGGGAGTAACAAAAGTGAATATGTTTTCATGGATGTTTATTATATCTGAAGAGATGTATATCAATGATGGTCACCCATTAATAACATTAGGTAATATGATGAAATAGAAAATATGGAATGGGGGAAATTTAAAAACACTTTATATAAAACTACATTCCTTATGATGCGTGAGTAAATATGGATAAGGAAATTTATGAGTTTGAGGATGAAGGGGGATTATAAGGATTCAGTGTATGAAGATAACATCACATGTTTATAATGATATGCTTCATACTACACACATAATCTAAAAATTAAGATTGAACGATTCTTTGATGGGTTGAAACCATTCCTCCAACATGCATTAATATTATAATATTTCTCATTGTATGATGATATAGTCTTATGTTCAATCAAGGTTGAATATAAATTCTATAAATCTTATGGCTTTAATGTAAATAAAGAGATGAAGAGGGACTTTTAACACTATGAAAATTGAAATGATGGGATGAAGGAAATAGTTTACTTTCCACATTGTGGTAATTTTTGGAAGAAACATTTCAGAACGTGTCTAAAGGGAATGAGAGTTTCTTATAGGTGTGAAGAAAATTTCCACCCATTTAGTGATGTCCAGAAAAAGAAATAAGTTACTAATGTTCGATGATATATTTCTAAAATATAGGACATTGTGAAAATTATTTTATAAAATTTCAAGGAATCCTACCCATAGAAAAGTCCATGAAAGGACACAATTTTTTGATCACTACTACTAATGTTGATTTTTCTAATAATGTGGTGATAGGTACATTAATAATTTCCTAAAAATTATCCAAAAAACTCTTTTATTCAGGATATTTTCATTTCAGTATTTATTAATTGATTCATTAAAATTTATATATTTATAATTCACTTAAACATGAGAGTTTTCAGGAAAATCTCTTATGGTATGTATCATTGCAATACATATGTGGCAGGTAGATCCCATTATGGAATTTAAATGCACATTATTTGCTCAAATTATCATCATACATAGGGTCAAATTTTATATAATTCTCGTTATGGACTGGTTATCAAAATATGGTCCATAATTTATTGCATATAGAATGAAGTTATAATTTTTGAGGAAGATGTAGAATCTATTATAATTAGGGGAAAAGCTTTATCATCCAATTCTTATCTACAACCCCCACTTACAACACATCTAAATGAAATTATTGAGGTTGAAGAGAAAACATCATCCATGGGTGAAGAAAGAAATATTTGAGTTGATGATGAAACTATCATAAAACAACACATTGATTTATTTCTAGAGGAATTAACTAGACACCCTCCAGGACAGAAAGTTTATTTTTCTATTGACTTAATCCCTAATGAAAGACCAAAATCAAAGACTCCTTATATAATGGATATTATGGAATTAGTAGAGCTAATGAAACAACTAGAGGAGTTGAGTAATATGTTATTTATTATGCCTACTGTTTATCTGTGGGGTTTCCTTAGTTCATTTTATTATGTAGAAATTTGGAAAAATGAGGCTGCTCAATGACTATAGCAGAATTAATACTATTAAAATATAGTGAAAATATTCTATTCCATGAGAATTGTTAATCTGTTTGATCAAATTTAGTGAGATCAATGTTTTTCAAAGATTATTCTTTCATTTTGGATATCATAAATTCTGTGTGATGAAGGAATATATTCCAAAGTCTACATTATGAACCATGTAGGGACATTCATAGTTTACAATAATATTATATGGATAGAATAATGAACCCTCTATTTTCATGGAAATAATGAAAAGATTGGTCAATGAATATCATGTGTATTTTGTTGTATTATTTATATATGATATCTTGGTATACTTGAAAAGTTGAAAAGACCAAGATATCCACTTTCAAATTACTCTAAAGACAAATAGAATAAATGAGCTCTATGGAAAATTCAGCAATTGGGAATTCTTAATATAGTAAATTTATTTTCATGTCTATATTTTCTCGAATGATGGAATATCTATTAATCATACAAATAAAAAGACAATATAATAATAGACAACACCAATGATTATTACTGAGGTACATGGTTTTATTAGTTTAGTAGGTCATGATGGTCATTTAGTCTAGAATTTTTCTCGATTGGTTAACCCATTATCCAATCACACGTGTAATGGGGTTAATTTAGTTTGAAAAAAAAGAGTGTGAAGAATGTTTTTATGAATTGAAGATATGTATAGTAAATTATTCTATCTTATCTTTACAAAATATAAATAATGGGTTTGTGATTTATAGTGATGAATCCAGGAACATAATTGGTTGTGTTCTTATAAAAAATGATATAGTTTTTACTTTTTCATCAAGCCGATTAATAATCATGAACAAAACTAGAGAAATCATTATCTTGAGTTATTTTTAGTAGTTGTTTCTATAAAGATATGGATACATTATCTGAATGGTGAATTATGTGAGATATAAATATACTATAGGAGTTCCAAATATATTTTCTCATTGAAAGAAATCAGCATGAGAAAAAAGCGATGTCTGGAGATTTTCAAGGATTATGATTTAACAATACACTATCACCCATATAAGGAAAATAATGGGCTAGATACATTGGGTGGGAATGACCCTAATGTTTGGAATGAAAATTAATGTCGAAAGGGATTCTATGTTTTTGGATATAGTAAAAATTGATATTGGAATTACCATGGAAGGTGAAACATCCCTACTTTTTCGAATAGTCTCTAAACTATCATTACGAGAAAAGAGAAAAAGTTCTATGTTTGATCATTTGGATCGATGAAAGAAAATTAAATATGTGAATATTGGAGATTGATTAACTTCTTATATGAAGATGGTATTTTCAAATTTGGGAAGAGGATTTTTGTTTCTTCTAGACCTAAGATAAAAGAGTAATAATTTGATTATGTTTATAGATGCAGTTTATTCATACACACTGGTAGTCCTATGCTCTATAAAGATTTGAATGAATTTTTTTGGGAGAACATGAAGAGGGATATAGTTTATTATGTATCAATTTTTTTGGTTTTCAACACCTAAAGGCTCGACGAAAATATCCTAGAGGATCCATGGAACCTCTTTTAATACTTTTGTTGAAATGGGATGACATTAAGATGGAATTTATCATTGGGATACAAAAATATCCAAGAATAAATGATTTTATAGGGGTTATTGATATATTATATACAAATCATCATATTTTATTGCTTAAAATATTTACCACTTGAAATTTTAGAAAGACTTTACATTAGTGAGGTTTTGAGACTTCATGGTGTACCCATCAATTGTTTCCAACTGAGATCCCCATATTAAATATATATTCATGAAATGTCTCCAAAAGGCCCTTGATATTGAGATTCATTTGAGAACATTGTACCATTCTTAATATGATGGACAATTATAATGATATATTCAAAAATTAGAAGAATTGTTGAGATGATTCTCACTTGATGTTCAGGGTATGTGGGATCAATATTTAACGGTAATAGAATATTCCAATCACAATAGCTTCCATGAATTTTTTATATAGAATCATATAAAATATAATATTGAAAGAGGTGTCATAAAAAACATGTTGGGATGATACTGGTGAATGATAACACATAGGCCCAAAATTTATTGAGGAATAAATAGAAAAGGTTAATATTATTCAAACCCGTACTAAAACATCTCAAAGTAGGTAAAAGAAATATTTTGATATCTAATGGATGAATTTTGAATTTCATGTGGGTGATCATGTTTTCTTGAATGAATATCCATGTAAGGGTGTTATAAGATTAATTATTATGTTCAAGTTATGTTCTATTTACATTATACATATTGAAAATATGGACCAAATTGGATCTGAAGGTTATCGTTCAGCAATTTCGAAATGTATATCCATAGTTCATGATGTTTTCTACATAACACTATTAAGGAAATAAATAACATAACCAAAACATTGATGAACCTATGTTGAAGTAGAAGAAGAAAATTATCTATCTTAATTTGAATATCCTATCATGATTGCTGACACTAGTGACCAAGTATTTATGAATCACACAAAATGTCTTGTAATGGTTCTTTAGAGAAACCATAAAATAGAAGAGGTGACAATAGATCCTGAAGAAAATATGGAGAAGAGAAAACCCAATTTTTTTATTAAGTGGCATTTTATTGTTTTATATGATGAAATTATTTGAAGGATTGAATAATATAACACACCAACATTCTACATTATGCTTCTTTTAAAATTATTCAATATATTGCACTGCATGAAACGTTAAGTTTGAGTGCACCATGGTATATCAAAAAAAACATTTAAAAAGATATTATGAATAATTTTAAGAAAATTATAAAATTTATATACTATATAATATTTCAAATATTTTAACATCAATACAAATGATTTTATAGGAATAAGGTAAGAATTAATCCTATTTTACACATTAAAAGGCTTTTTCTATAATTATATATCCAACCATTGAATGGAGAACTGATTTTAAATATAATATTTGAAACATTTATATATTAAATTTAAAAAATTATACAAATTCATTCAATATTTAATATCTATGTACAATTTTTTGTAGTTTTTTTATTTTTCTGATAACTTTTATGTTTTGATGATTAGTGAAAAATTCTAAATTTTTATTGAAGAAAAAACTTATTATCAAAATAATTTATAGTAAAAAAATTACAAATGATTGGTTTTAAAGTTTAATTAGATTTTATTTTTATTCTTTAATATGATTTTGATGATTGAAATTATTTTCACATTAAAATTTGATATTAACACGTGTTAATATTTTGATTATTTTGACTTGTAAAACCTCAATTTCTCATTCCATCAATGAGATTTCTTTTTATTTAGTTATTGAGACATATTTATTTTTAATTATAAAAAATTTATTTCATATTATTAATCATTATTTAAAAATTATTTAATTTTCATAATCTTATTTTTTTACATTTTGAATAGTATGTTTAGTAATTTTATTATTACCACTATTAATGGTATTTCATGTAATTAATGATAAAAATAAATTTAAAATTTACCGTAACACTAGTCAGAATCCTATTGTATGACTAAATCAAGCCCTTATAAAATAATTTTAGAAATTTAATCATTAAATGGATAGTTTTTAAGGAATATGACATGGATATTGTTAAAATCAATGAATGTGATAAAATGTCAAACTCTAATTTCTTATAAGTCTTATAATTTTCATATAGAGATCACAAGGAGATAAAATAGATTGTAAATAATCCATTAAAATAGAAATGATTTACCTACATACTAGTAATTTATTTATAATTTTTATATAATAAATAATTACCATTAATGGTGACACAATAGTGACACAAACTCTATTATTAAAAGAAATGTCATATAAATTATTTAAAAATTCTAAAAGAAATATAATATGAATTAATTAAGATAATCTATGAATTTATTATTTTACTATGACATGTTTAGATTATATTAAATGGGTTTTTTAGAGATATAATTTTGTATTTATTAATTAAATTCAATGAAATGAATAGTGTAAAAAGTGACACTATTGATATTTTATAAAAATAATATATTATTTAATTATTTAAAAATACAAGGAATCATTAAAAACAACAATGTGAAAATTATAATGCCTAAAATGTCATAATTTTTCTATTTACATAAAATTTACCGTATAAAGGTAAATATTTATCAACTTATAATGTTTAGAATATTATTCCAAAAATTAGAATTCAATTGATTAGTTAAGGATAAATCCAAATGATAATGATTAAAATAAAATAATAGAATGTATAAATTTTAGTGGTTGATAGGATTTAGTCTTATCCACATCTTATCTTTAAAATAAATCACATTGGATCAACCTCGAATAAAAAATATATATCAAATTAATAGTTTTAGAGTTTCCATATGTTCCTCTTCCCACTAATATAAAAGGAAAAATCTCATTATCTTTTATTAACACCTCTAGAGCCCTTTGGTCAGCCAAAAACAACCTAATTTTTCTCCCAAATTCCATAAATTTATCCTATATTCCATTATTTAGGATTAAATGAAACCTAAGAATTCTATTTGTGTATATCAAAATGAGATACTCAAAGAAGTGGTAATTGTTTTACCATTTCGACTCAATTTCCTTTTTTTATACTCTATGTTTCTATTTTTACGCTACACTAAATTTGTAAATCTAGACACATATACATTTTGATAAGTTATTATTAATATGGGAAAACCATATCACTACTTTTATCCATCGTACGAATAACAATATCACAATGCATGCGTACATTCGCCTTTCTATCTACACGTCTTAGTGTAATTTGTTATTCAACACTAAATTTTTTGAATGGGTATAATGATGAGTAAAATAGATATAAATATTTAATATGAAATTATAATAATTATTTTTAATTAATATAACATCCAATTTTATACCATTAAACCATTAAGGGAATGATATTGTCACTCGTGTGTACGTACATTCTACCATCTCAATGAGGCGATGAGATTCATCCCCCACAACAACCATTTATGAATTATTAGGAAAATAAATATTATAAATTAATATATAATTTATGGACATAATACCATTATAGGTATTAATAATTTATATCTGATTCATAAGAAACAAGACTTACATGACAAAATAAATATAAGAAAATTAAGTATTTCATTCCTGTAATATTGATAATAATGAAATGTTATTAAGAAAACTAAAAAGATTGTATCACATATGATATCATAAATCATGGAAATATCTATATCATAAAATAATAACATTATTTAATCACTATATTGAAGGCTAATTCACTCTTAACTAATAGATAGTATGAGTTCATGGTTAATTTCCTTATGTCTTTATTATCAGAGATTTAGTTTTCGTAAGAATTTACTTGTACTAATTTATCATTAATATACATGACTATTTAAAATTTATTTCAAAATATTCACACAATAATTTTTAAAATATTTAGATTAAATTTATCCATGTACGATTTTATAAAAGGAAACATATTTTCATTATCTATATGAGGCTCTTTGTTTGACTTTTGCAACAATGTATGAGAAGATTGTTATTTTATCTTATACGAAATGAGTTTGTTATTCCACCATCATGATTTCATAGTGTTTTGATTCTTCCTTTAAAATCTTATAAGAATATTATATATTAAAATTTTTTCTTTTTAATTTTTTTATCATTTAAATAAATATTTGAAATAAAAATGTGTATTTATCTAAATAAGATTGTAATGATTTTATTGAAAACATTTTCATCTATCTCAACATGAATTATTGAATATAATATTTAATTGATCTAGATTTCTCATCGATACTACCTATCATATTTTTTTAAAAGGGTTTATGATCAGTTTGACATTAGATGTTCTTTTTGGATACCATTCATGGTTTAGGGTTTAAATATTATCAAGTCATATGGTAATTTTAATAATAGTATTTATATATGTTATAAGTTACCCATTTAATAATAGGAATTGATTAGACTTAGTAAGTTTCTCATGGGGACCTCCATATCCTTTTGATGCTTTGGTAGGTCTCATGAGAAAAACTTGTTCAGGATTTTACACATTTATGTATGATCTTGGAATAAGGATTTAAAGATGTGGTTATGATGCCTAAAATTATGAATTGCCTCATTATGATAATAGTTATTAATGTTACATGTGATTATCCAACTAGTAGAATATCCAAGTGAATGTTTCTATGGATTTATTTTACTTATTGTTTCCATATTATGCTCAATATTATGTTTTAAAGGATTGTGTTTTAGTTATAATCCTTTACTTGAAATTTTATTCTTATAGTTTAATCTTTATTATTTACCTTTACTATGTATCTGAGCTCACACATTAATATGTTTCACTTTCCAATGGATGAAATGTGGTAAATTATGACTGACCATTAGGGAGTGTCTAATGGATATGATTATTGTATTGTAAATACTTTGTTGTTTTTTATTTTATGATGTTGTGTAAAAATAATGTTTGTATCTTGTTTTCGAAGGCTTCTAAACTGATTTATCATTTAGGATTTGTTTTTTTGTGGTCATTCCAATACAATTAAATAATACACCATATCCAAGATTTTTGGGTGGGGTGTTACATTTCTTGCTATAAAAATTAGTAAAAGGTAGACTTTCATCCAAATATTTTGTCATGTACTAGGATATAAGGATCAATAGTTTTCATTGATTTAAAACAATCTGTTTTTATAAGAAATATAATACAAAAAATGGATGGATTTTAATTTACTCTGTATAGAAAAATATTTTCTTCATGAGAAACTAGTGGATATAGAGAGGCAGTTCATATTTCTATGTTTAAATAATGAAAAACCTTTCTCGTACTATACTAATAACTTTAACATGTTATCTATTCATGTTGTGGAATAAATATGTAATATAAAGAAAAATATTTTATATTTCATTGATTGTATTAAGAAAATCCTTCTTATTGAACTATTTTTCATAACATTTTCATTATATGAGGACATAATATCCCATGAAATCATTATATTGAACGAATAATGTTAGTCATATTGATTCAAAAAGAAGTAAGTTAATATACATATGGAAGAGAAATATACCAATAAAGGGGAGAAGGAGTGATGGTTTTTACAACATGTTATACTTGTGGATCTCAACACCTTGGTTCATGGTTAAAAGAAAATTTAGTTTTATTCTACTGTGGAGAAAAAGTGCACCATGATCATGATTGCAATAGAAATAAAGAATATGTACATGTGCAATAATTCCAATTTATTTAGATTGAAAGAAATGAAATATAATTCCCCGTGAATCTATGTAATATACATCAAAATAATCAAGGGGATATTGTTCAAGATTATTCTATTACTACAGATGAAGTGGAATGTTTAATGTGCTTGTGTTTTTATTATATAATTATTTTACAAGAGTATTATAATAAATTATTTTATATTAATAACAAATTATGAAATTTATATGGATTGTATTATACTACTATTTAATTAATTAATTGGGGGAATATGTTTTAATGGTTTCAATTACATAAGAAAATGATTAATTTTGAATTTAAACATTATTAGAAAAACATGCTTGAAAAAATGATAACACATAATATGTTTTGGGTTTTGAGGTAATTATGTTAGTATGAAGAGGTGATAGATATGAATAAAAAATTTTATAGAACTTTTCTTCTTATAATTGATTAATGGATTTCTAACTAAGTGTATACAATTATCATTGATGAAGATAAAAACATTTTGAATTAATGGAATATATCACATAATCCGTGTTTTATTTATGGAATAAGGAAGCATGAATATTATAAAAAACAATTTCCGGTTATTTTGGTATTACAATATTTCAAAAAAATACATTATTAAGGTATTTACATGTTTGTTTTGGGATGATTAAGAGAAAATTATTTTGTTTGGTGGGTTAACTAGATTCCATTTTTGAAATTGTTTGACCTTATTTATGATTTTTTCATCGTAATCAATTGGAATATTTTTAAGATTAAACATTTATAAAAAAATTTATATTGAACATTGGATGAGGCTTTATAGATTAATGTATTACTTCACAATATAATGGTTTATGAATATTGTATAGACTATAGTAATAATTTTTCCACAAAAAAATTGATAATGATGGAATGAATTTTCATTCTACTATGGATATTAGGATCCTTTAAATTTAATTTTACTGATTTAGGAATAAAGAAAATAATTTTTTGGTTATTCATTTTACATAGTATCTTAAGAATTTGAAACTGATCTTAGCATAACCAAAGAAATAAATTGAGATTATGAAATAGAAATGAATCATGAAATTTTATTTCCTTATATAAATAAATAGTAAAATAATTCATAATCTTAAAAGAAATGATATTGATACAAAAATTCTATCATATTAGATTCAAATTTATGGTGTCCTTTGGTCCGTTAAACCATAAAAGATTTATTTTTATGAGGTCCATAATAATAATTGATTATTTACTTTCTTATGATCAATGCTGACTATTTTTCTTAATAATTATTTAATATTCTCTTCCATGTCTAAATAATTTAATTACATTAATTTTATCCTAAATATAAACCTATTAATGTTCAATTCTATATCATATATTTAGTTTCCTTTAATTATTATTAATAGGATATTTTACTATGATTTTTCTCATGTGGGGTTTCGACAAAATATTATTCAAATATCAAAACCCTTATTTCATGAACACAATATAATTGTGGGAGGAATTACTTTATTGTATTTGAGGAGAATGTAACAATCAAATATTATAAAATGAGACCTTTTTATTTGATAAAATATTAAACATAAAACATTGATAATAAACTAACTATGAAATATATATATATATATGGAAATTTATTATATTTCATAGCCAATTAAATACCTAATCTCGAGTATACATGGATTATAAAATAGTATACAATTATATACTATGAATTAAATAGACGGATATGAATAATAATAACTATATTATGAATGGAATATAGTTTTAACATGTAGAAAAAAATTATTTGTTTTATATTTATAAGAAATATAAATAGAATCAATTAAATTAAAATAAAATGTTTATGATTTTTTTTCCGAAAAGGTTGTTTATATTCTCTAAATATGAATTATATAAAAATAATCTATAAAAATTTTATAAAACATATATAAAGAAATTATTATTATTTTAATTATAATATCATATTAATATTGGGGTGATTTGTTTGATATTTTTCTAAAATGAATTATTTTTTGATGAATAATATAATATACTAAATATAAATTAAAAATAACATTTTTGTAAAATTATTTATGAATTGAAATTATATTTTAAATTTATATTAATGTAAATTTATTTAAATAATATATCTAATAATCCAATTTAGTCAATTTTAATCATTTTCTTATGTAATTTTGATATATAAACATTGATATTTTTGAACATTTTCAATTTGAAAATCGGGTTTTTTTAGTATCGACATGATTAATTTAAAATTGAAATTCCCCACTTATTTGAATATAATATTTAATTATCGACTAAATATCTGAAATGATGTTAATTTTTTTATATACAAATTTCATGTTAATTTATGAGCATAATGAATATAAAAAATAATAAAAATTATTTATCACAGTTGGGGTAAAAATGGGTTTACTGGTGTGTTAAACTAAAATTATAAGGGAACGATTTACCTAAAAAATTTATAAAAATTAAATTTTGGAATAATTTATACCATATTAGGTCTAATTTTTTATATTTATTAATTTTAAATCTTCTGTCATGTGAATTAAATAGGAATAAATTTTTCTATTAAAAAATTAAAAGTGTGCCACTAAAATCACAGATAAAAGGGAAACCCATCTCAAACCTTCATAAAACCATGAAACCCTTTTGGATCATCCAATACCATCCCAAATAACTTAAAAAATTCAATCCTATAAATATTTAATACTTTGTTTGATGAGAAATTCATTCTTGTAATAGTCAAGTTATAATCCAAAAGATGTGGTCCGATTAGAGGTATAATTTTATCTATGCATTTTGTTCTTTATTCTTTCCAAAAAATCCTTCAATTATTATTATAAAATGGTTATATAATAATATAGTTATCATCCATATTCTAATGTGTTTTTATGTTAAGGTCATTTCCTTTGTACATCTCCCTTTCAATCAATTTTTTTTATGAAATAATCATATGTGTGTACGGTGAACTACCGCCACACGAACTAATGTCTTTCATTTTTCCTATACCACATATCACTGTTGGGTACGGTGATAGAAATAAATTAAAAATATTATTTTTATAAAATATTAATATCTATTTAGTAATTATATCTTTTTAAACTTTTAAATTATTAATTTTTGGGGGATACGAAACCATTACTTGTCTGTACGGCGAACTACCACCTTGTGAAGTGGTCTGATTCGGTTTTCACTAATGCTTTGCATGGGAGTTAATAAAGTTGTATATAATGAATATTTGTGATTAATGTAAAAATTACTTCATTCATTACATTTTTAACTTTATTAAATTTTAATATATATTTTTTTTATAAATTGTTCACTCACTAAAAGATGATAACATCATTCATGTACTTGTGGACTATGGACTTTACATTGGGATTTGACACTATTTTTTCACAACACCATATGGGGGATATTTATAAGTATATTTTAATAAATAATATGATATTTATAATATCATTATCACTATATAACGATAAAATAATAACTACTTATTTTCTATAATGATCCTGGAGAAATATAAACATTACCCAGGCATATGCATGACCTCCTGTCTCTAGGATCATAACATACTTCATTTACCAAAACCATCGTTCATTTTTGGTAATAAAAGTATAATTGGTGGAAAAAATTAATATTATATAACTTTTTTATTATAAATATGTTTTAACTATATAATATGAATAAGAACAAAAATTTTCATGATTGACACGAATCAAAAAACAAGGAAAATGACACAAGAAACAATGAATATAATGAAATATTATTATAAAATATGTGATAATATGTTATTAAAGGATCCAATATGTGATTATAAGTACTAATATGGTTGATTAATATGGTAATAAAAACTATAAAGACACTATACATGATGTTAAATCATATTCTACCAAAATGAAGCGCGGGGTAAAGGACTTCGTCTCAATTTCACTTCATTGAGGAATATTTTAATGTTATCAACTAAATTTATTTTAGATGGTGTTTATAATAGACATTTTATTTGTATTTTAATTTTAATTAAATAAATAATTTTATTTTATATTTCAATTTAAATTATTTTATAAAAAGGATATTTGAATTAGATGTAGTCATGTGGTATAGAATTTAATAACTCAATTTATTTTCATGAGGTTATTTTTCTTCCTCATTGTATTTAAATTATAATATTATTTATTTAATGAAATTTTATTAAATTATGTTTTATTTTTTTGATTTTAAATTTCCATTTAAATTTTTTATAGATAACCAATACAGTTAATATTTTTCACTTCATAATTATGATATATAAAATTGTTAATTTCATAATGTTAATTTAACAGTGGATGTTTATACATGATTATCAATTGAATGAAATGTTTTGTTTATTGTTTAATAAGAAAATTAATTTCTTATCATTTGTATATTTAGGAAATTATTAAATTAATAATAACATTTCCACTATTTTTAGCTAAAATTATAGATAACATATTAATATAATATCTGACATCATTTTTCTCTTCATTCAAAAATTATTTTTATTCTCAGACCTTCTATTCTACAAATTCTTTCAAAACTGATTTTAACCATTTTAAATGTGAGTTTATAAATAAATTATTAACCATATATAAGTTTAATTTTTTAAATGGAATTCATAATGTTGTTTTCAAAATAATATTGGTTTGTATTTTACTGAAAAATGAATAGAATATTTGTTTTAATGTACACTTCAGATAATGTATCTTATTCCATTATTCTATAAAAAATGATTTATATTTTTGAACGGTCATTTTAATGGAATAGTGTTTTATAAACTTTATTTTAAATATTAGTTTCAAAATATTATTTTAAAAGGAAATGTATATTTTCCTAAAGATGTTTTAAGATATAGTTTTTTCTTATTTCTATTTGTCAATGGAAAAAAACCTTTATTTAACATATAATCTTTTTGGGATGAGTTGTATTTGTACAATTAACTTTTTATGATGGATTATTTTATTTTTACTAATTTGGAAAATTTTATAGAATTTATGTTATATGTTAAATAAAAATGTATATGTGCATCATGGTTCACCACATTGTTATTAAGAATACATTGGACTTAGTAATTGAAGGGAGTGGCTAGATAAAGCTACTCGATTAATCTGTACGTATCATGAGACAAACAATACTATGTTTTTAATGAATTCTTTACATTTAAATATATTTATTAGAAAAATTATTTAATGTTATTGGATAACTTGGAATATGGCCTTAATGAGATTTTTTAGGTGTACCACATCATATATTCTATCTGTATTAATTCAATTATTTATATTTTATGTTATTAGTCAATTAGATAGAATATACATGGTTTTATTTCATGATCAAATGATTAGTTATATGGAATTATCTTATTGTCAATTATTTCATCAATGTTAATCCTAATTTATTGATAAAAAGAAACTATTTTAGTATTTTACCTTTCCATACTATTTATGACTTATTTATCATTTTTTTGACTACAATATTACTTATTCTCATCCTATGAGCCCACCGCATTCATATGTTTTATTTTCCACATGATGTTAGGATGTTTTTTTGATTGATATATTGGGGTACACTAAGGGTAGTAAAGGAGATATAGTGGAGAATACTTCCTCTATTTTGTGTTTTCAATTATAATAAGAATATATTATTTATATCCAGTTTACCAACACAAATTATTCTTTCAATCTATTGGGATATGATTCCATATATCTTATTCCAATGTAATAATGCAGTCACCAAAACTTGGCTACTATGATCGAGGTCACTAAAATGTATTACAAGCTTCCTTATCATAAAACTTCACTAAAACTGCGGATAACTATATAAATACAAACTAACAATAGCATAGTGTCTCTATGTTTAGTATAACAAACAAAATTGAAATAATAATTACCAGCCCCCACCCCATCAAAATATATCTACATAGTTTTCAACAATTCTTTACATCAAATTTTAAGATAACTAATAAATTTTGTATTATATAACCACACAAAAAATCTTAATTTGTAATCATACAAATATAATATTATTATGAGGGTATATAGAGATGGGATAAACACTATAATTTTAGTATTGTGACTTTTATATTGGGTTATAGACAATAAAACCATACAAATGCTTTGATTATATATATAATGGTATTATCAATTCTTAAATAACATAAAATAAAATAATTACTTAGAAATTTCATATCCCCATCCATATTTCACCTAAAAATATATCATAGTTAATTTGATAATATCATGATAAGAAATCACCATTCCAATCATTTTTAAAGATAAGATAAATCACAGTGCTCAAACATAATAAGGTATTGGAGTATTTCTATGTTGTTGAGACTATATGGGCCTCCAGGATTCCTTGTATAAATTCACACTACCCTATAGCAAAAGTTTTTTTATAATAAGGATTAATCATGGATAAATAATTACATTAAATAGACACAAACACATAAGTTATCATCTTCATAGTTTTCCACACATAACATCCTAATGCTACATTCAATATTAATTTAAAAACATTTTTATCATAGAAATATGTTATCATAGAATATTTATTCAATTTAAATGATTAATACAATAAAAAATTTATAGAAATTTGGAATTATATTTTTAATTTCAAAATAAATCATTAAAATATCCTATGTTATTCTTGAATTAACAAAAAAACATTAGAAAGTAGAGTGATAAAAATAAAGTGGCACAACCATAGTGTAAGACACGGAACATATAGAATGGATAAAATTATAATTAAACCAATCTCAATATCATATAGAGACTATTATCATTGCATAATAATTTTTTATCACCAGTAAAACTAGAATGAGAAATGAAAATGATTACAACTAGAATGAAAACTATATTGAAGATAATAAAAATTATTTACGTACACAACTTAGGAAAAAACATAACTCTAACGTGGAATGGTTTTTTAATACCACCACATATAAATATAATTCCACCGTGGTCATTCGCCTAATTTATATGGAATTTCCAACCCATCCAAAATAATCAAATCGCCAAATTAAATAATTTAATCTTTGAAAAACCTAAAAATAATATTATTTCTGTAAAAAATAGAGAAGAAATATGATAGGTAAATTTAAATGAAATATATATATTTATTAATATTATAATTATCCATCACATATAATAATATTAATTTTGAATTATTATTTTTTACAATTATTTATAAAGATTATTAAAAATTCCATAATAAACATTGTAAAAATGAAGGGATCAGAGGTTGTATCCTCTTCAATATATTTTCTTGATTTTTTTTATTCACCAAATCAATTGATACTCTCTATAAAGATTAATAAAATATCTGAAAAATGTAGGAAGGGAAAATGATTTTATTTTGATTAATATAATTTTCACTTCCACATATTTAAAAACATAATTTAACCACTTCACATTAACAAATAATCGTTAAACCATTAATGTCCTGTAGAATATTTGGTAGTGTATTAATGATTTTATATAATTGAATAGAATCATTAATCAGGGAATATAACACACAAGTCTAATGTAGAATATAATGTAATTACATATTCCATTATCTAATAATTTATTTAGTAATTAAATAATAATACTATATTATTATGTATAATATAGAAAAATTAATTTTTTTAAATATATTTACAAAACTACCATCATTATTTTATATCATTTTTTTTATTATTCTTATTATAAATATTTTAATACAATATCATATTTAAATGACCATTACTTTATTGAATACATGATTGTTAGTAAGTAGAAAATTATTATGAAATAGATAAGGATGGGTGGGAGTTCTATTACATATTTTCGTATTACTTCACAAAACACACCCTATGAAGTTTAATAACATTTATGTTGTCTCATACCATGATAATCTCTCAAATTTTAACCCTGCAACGATATGTTTAATTCCACAATAAACTTCGCTCATTAATAATAACTATACATTCAATTTTTCTTAATTATATATTCCACTCATAATAGATAAATCATTTTCAAATTACACAGGTAAAACCAAAATGATCAAATCTGTTTAACTCTTTATATTCTTTCAGGATTTTTACCCTTCACTGACTCATATTACAATCTCTAAGAATATTATTGTAATAAATAATTATTGACTAATGGGAAACAATGATTTAATTGTGAAGAAAATTAGGTCACCAAACTCTTATTTATACTAAAATTCAACTCATACACATTAATTACCCACAATTATAAAATTTAACCACATGTAGATACTAATTAAATTTTTAAAACAACATGACAGTATAAAATTATAACCAAATAAAAATCCAACTCAATATCCATCCTCTATTTCATCACCATCAATTTATTAATGATAATATATTATAAAAATTATAAATTTTTATAAATAAAGAGATTCTAAATACAAATTAATCATTATCGAATTTGATAATTTGATATTAATTTTCCCTTGAAAATTTATTTTACATCTTTGATGTTATCTTTAGTTTTTTTCATTTACTATTCATTATATATAACATTCAAATATGGGTTCTAATTTAAATTTTTATATTTCAGATTAATATTCTAGAATCAGTGAATGTCCCCATGATTTATGACTATATATTCATTGAAATAAACATTGTATGAATATATTATTTTACATGGAACAACGAACTAAAATGAGATATGACTAGTCATATGAAAATATTTAAGAAAATATATGAATAATAATTAAAAATATATATAAAATTATAGTAATACCTTAGAAACACATAATAAATAGTATTAATGACCATGATTTATTAAATGGCCATTTTTTAATAATATTAATTTTTTATATTTTGTTTTCTATTTCAAATAAAATTTTATTAATTATAGAATTTAATTTTTTAATAATTAACTTAATTATTGAGTTTACCAAATCATATTTATATCATGATGTATTATTTTATATTTTTATAAAATAATTGAATTTTAAGTGAATAGTGAAAAAATACAAACATTACATATATAATCACCTTTAGGAAATTATCTTAATACACGAATGAAATGAAATATTTTGATAAATATTTTCTATGATATATATATATATATATAATGTAAAATATACAATTTATAAATACTATGTTGAATTTATAAAAATTATTTTTTAAGTACTTGGAGACCTTAGTTATTTTTAAAATATTTATTTTATTCTCAAATATTAACAACTATGATTGAAAACTTATAAAATTTATATATAATAATTTGGTTTTTATATTCTTTTATCATTTTGTTAATATTATGTAATATGTAAAATATAATTTTTATGAAAATATGTACGATTACAAAGTATAAAATAAATAACCATGATAATGGTTAAATGATTATTTTTCAAGAATTATTTTTTTAATATTTTTAAATTATTATTTATTAAATTAAATTAATATATTTATAAAATCATTTTGATATGATACTTTCACATATATTTTATTTCTTATAATTTGATGTTAATGTTATATAGTATTGAAAAAACATAATGGTGAAAATAATTTGTTTTTCTGAAAAATATTTTCTCTTTATAATAAATTATTTAATTTCAATGTAAAATTTTATATTATTTTGAAATTGTATTAGATTATATGAAGATAAAATATAATCTCATGAAAAAAATCCATTAAGACTTGTTACCTTATACGATTAACAATATTTATATTACATGGTTTAAAACTAGATACCTAGTTAAAAAAAAAAATGGTAAAATGTAAAAATGTTGTGGTAAAAGTGTTGAATAATGTTCTGTGAGAATAAATTTTTGAAACATTAAAATAATTACCTCACAAAAAAATCATTATTTACCACTTTTGGATCCTTTTCCCATCAAATTAGATTCATTTTGTCATTGAAAAAGTTATGCATATTTATGAAAATTAATTTTTTGTCACATACGAATATATATAACATCAATAAAAATTACAACACACTCCATAACATTATAATGAAGAAAACTAAAAGTAATTATATGTCACAAAATATCAATGTTATATCTACATTAGACAATTTATTTATCTCATGGGAAGGAATGAAGGGAACTCTCATTCCCCACAGACTAACAATGAATACCATTTCATATAGAACAACCATTAGGATAAATTTTCCCATAACGAAAATCCAGTGGAATCAACAATGACATATATAAAAGGAAGAAAACATGCCAATAAATTTCCATAAAATTGATGATACATAAAAAATATGATAAAATAAAAAATTGGAAACAATCAACTCAATGTATTTGTGACCAACAATGACCCATAATAATTTTACATGTGGGCCATAATTTGATAATGTGACCCTTGAACACCCACACCATGATAAAATGGATACTTTTTTCATTCATATTTCACTATTAATTTTCCAATGTCCCATAAAGTGATTATTATTAACACCAAAATATTTTTGTGTTGGTTTATAATTGAAATTCCAGTTGGATCCCACTAAATGTCTCATACAGACTCATTTATGAATAAACAAATTATTATAATTTAATGCTATTTATTTAGTTAAATATAGCATTTCATTATTTAAAATAAAACATTTCAATTCACCATTTTATTCTAGATTATAAAATATTCTCAAATAATATTTTTCAAAGAGTTCAAAATTACCCTTTAAAAGCATTGAAATATCCAAATTTTATCGTAATACGAATTTTTATGGGTTATCTAGGATCTATAAAACATTGTAAATAAGTGATTATGTGTGTATGATTCCTAAGAAAAAATTTCCCATGTACTATAGGACACCCCATCATCTTTCCCCCCAATTATAACATTTATTAATATAGAAATTGTATAAATCCATTGTGGATAGTCCCAAATGATCATATTATGCTTTCCACAAAATGTACCCTCATGTTTATTTATAGATCCCACGTTCTATATCCCTAGTTGGAGGATAAAATTTTACCTTTAAAATCATATTAATGTAAAATCAAGCATCCATAACTATGTATCCCTTAGCACGCATTAAAAAAGGAAATGAAATTAGTATTCATCAACAATACCATAGGGGAAATAAATTTTACAAAATAATACCAAACTATAAAATATAAACAAAAATAGTTATGATTATAATAATTTACCAATCTGTTTAAAAATGGTAATGAAATAATGGCATATGAAATAGATTATTTTCATTAAACCTATATCACAAAGACAAGAAATTTCCAATAAGAGAGTGATATTAAAAACTAAATGATAAAAAAGGGTCCTCTATAGAAAGAGAATACTATACATCATGAAACCCATATTAAATAACTAAAAATATATAATCCCAAGTTCAATAAAATGGAAGGGGAAACACTTACTGTGGAAATCCACAAATACTCATTCAATGATCATATTGGATTTGAAATTTTCTTCATCTCCAAACAAACTATGTAATAAAAATTTCATTAGATCATGGAAAATAAAAGAGAATAGGGAACAAAATCCTTGATATATGGTTTTTCTATTTAAAAATATATAATATCTATATGATAATTGATTAATGAATATTAAAAGATATAAATGGATTATTTGTAATATAAAACACATCATGATACAAAAAAATTATCTCTAAAATAAATAAAATAGAAAATATTCAACTCAAGTCCTCTGGTTAGTGATCCCTTGTCACAGTAGAATAAATATGGTTAATGGGAGATATATCAGGTTTAGAAACCAATATTTGGATTAATTAATTTCTATCATGAGGATTAGTATCATGGTATTTTAGACCATGATCTAAGAGTAAACTTCATTATATAAATTGGATAATCCATAATATTTTAATAAAAATGTCTCAAAAATAAATAACACCACTTTCTAAACCACTATGAGTCCCATGATTTCCATATAATTTCCTATAGCTTTTTCTAACTCTGGGAAAATTGTCATAGTTTGTTACCTAGAACTGACATCTTTGTACATTATGATCACCATGTATTGATCATTTTGAAAACTAATAAACTAGTTATCAGATGAGGATTTTCTTTTGGATGAAAACATATGTGATAATGTCTTGAGAGTAGCTGTTGCACTAAAAGGTCATAGTAGTTCCCCTTTATGATGAGAGCCCAGATGTTCTAAAAGAAATTCTTGAAAATATGTTATATAGATAGATGATTTCATTTGAGGGACACAAATAATACATGCTATCAATTTTGGAGACTCATTGGGAATTGATGTACCTTCAAATGGTGTTCACCATTGGTAAATCTAGGAGGATATAATTATAATGATACCAATTGGTGGGAAACCCACATTAATATGTGTTATTTGATATTCATATATTTAGACGCGAGTATTGGTCCTTAGAAATTATGAATATTATTAATGAGTATTACGAGATTCATATATATATGGTTTGATGAAAATTGTATGGATATGTGTTCATGGTGAGGTAGGATATATTGGGTTTGTCATGACTGATATTGCATCAATGAAAAATGAGTGAAATTATTTATCCATTCTAATATTTAATAGAATATAATATCTTAATATCTTTGATGGAAATGATAAATCCAAAATAAATCCTTGGAAATTGTGTTTTATATGCATGTTCTATTTTAAGAAAGTCAAAGAAAGATACGTAGAGCACATAGGTTGATGGCACCATCAGGAAACATTCGGAATTTGAGATCTCATGATATTATAATTATATTACATAATATGATCTGAATAAAGTGACATGTCGTTTCAGCATTAACTTTTTTCTCTAGGGGTAACCTGGAATGTTTCTAGATGATAACCATAGAATTTTGGATTTTTCTCTTAATGAAATTATAAAAGGGGCCTCTTTGTTTTCAAAGTATGTTTATCCATAATCTCAACAAAATAATATATATTATTATGTATTATTTAAAAGGATGAATAAATATTATTCCTTTATGTGGTTTGGTAATAATGCACGACTTCTAGATTGTATATAAATATTAATTTTCTATTTAGTAAATTTAATATTTAATTTTTATGGGTGACTAATGAAATAATATTTATTAAATAAATAAATAGTCATTATTCGAGGTCTGATAAATATCGTGGGGGAAATAGATGATCGAGTTTATTGTTTTGGTGAGAATAGATAAAAATTAAATGTGGTTTAATGGAATAATTTTTATTTTTTTCCTATTTAATCACATTTCATGAAATGATAATAATATTATTATTATTTTCATGGGGTTTTTCAATGATAAAATAAATAATATATCTTTTTCAAAAGTTTTATTTTAACCATAATAATATAAATATCCAATTATTGTTTTTGAAGGTCCAAATCTTTGTTGTATTTCCTCAATAACCATGGATAATCCTCTCAAGCCTAGAGACGTCCCTTCTCCAAGCATGATACCCAGAATTTTGAGAAATCATCCTCCACTAAATCATGGAGAACACTTCTGGCGTGGGTTTCAATGTGATCAACTCATATGATTCCTATGAATGATTATTCTATGCTAGCACATTGATACTTGTTTGGAATAGTGTGAAGATTCCTTGAAAACATGTGGTCCAACAAATGAGTAAATCTAATATGGGTTTCTATAAGTCAATAATGGTGAACCATAAATTTGTCACCAGATTCATTGATGAATAAATAATTCCTTATAGGTAATTGTTTATCTAATTAAATTAATTATTATGAAATATGTGTTGATATCCGCCAAAATAGTTATGAAATTATTATCCATTGTCTGTTTCATTAATTCAAATCATTGTATCATAACAATTATAATTGCATAGATCATGAATTGATCATCAGTTATAGAAATGAATTAAAGTTGGGTAACAACCATCACATGCTTCCACTATGCCCAAAACCTATAAGTGGAATTAGAGTGAACATATAATCGTTTTCAATTATTTAGAGATAATCATTGATTTTTGTATTTTAATTTAATTTTTCAATTAAATTATAATCATTATATTAATCATAATTGAAAGATATATTTCCCCCATTTGTTTCACATAGATCTAATCGAGACATTTATTTTTATGATTAAAATAAAATCAACGAACTCATCTATAGGTTTCAAGGTTTATCGCCGTACAACACCAAAAAACATGTCGTGTAACTAGAGTTACACACCATTTAATAACATTAAATTCATCAAGAATTTATTCATAAATCAATTTGATATTTTTAATTTATTATTTCATTAATTGCAACATTTAGTGCAATACGTGTTGACCATAATTAAATGGTGGACGGTTAGCTGAACTACACCCCATATATCTCACGTACACAACATATAATCTATTTTTGGAAGAGAAGATTCGTGTATTCCATAAAAATCCTACATGACTAGTGACCATGTTATCATAGAGGCAACATGGTGTGTGGCCCATTGGACATTTTCTATACTAAATATATTTGAGGTACATTATACACACTAATTTTGTTAGGACCGACCATCTTCAAGATGAGGGAAGAGACATAAAAGTGACATTCCCTTCCATATTCGAGATGAAAGAGAGATAATTATCTACTGTCCCACCTTCAATAGGCCTTGAAATGGCGATTAGAACCAACCGTATATAATCTAATGAAAAATGGAAGGCATTATGACATTCTTTTGAAAATAGGATTGGGAGATAAGATTGTAAATACCCCAAGAACACCAAAATTTTGAATAATGGAAAAAAAAATCCAACCAAAGAATGGTTTAATGGTAAACTGCAATAGAAGTACACAAAAAGTACTAAAGAATGAACCAAAAGAAAAGAGACTAAGTAGCATCAAAACATCAATCCGAATGCCCGAGCTAGTAAAGTGCACCACAATCCTTAAATTCCTCATGGAAACCAGAACATACTTTTGAAAATAAAAGGTGAGTATACACAAATTCCCAGAAGGATAAATAAATACAATTGTGAAAAAAATGGTTGAAAATATTAAATCCCTTTTGATAAATTAGTAGGACCTCAAAGCATGTACCACACAGTACTAATCAGCCTAGACTCACCAAGGCACACTCACTCAAAAACACAGGTCAAGTAAATTCGTTTAAGAACAATGACATTTGGGTACCCCACACCACATTCCCACTGGTTAAATTCTCATTCCTAATGGATTATGTATTGATGAGGCCACTCTACCAAATAATGTACCACTATCACAACCTTCCCACAAACACCTAGGCCTCAAACAGACAACACATATATCCCACTAAAACCACAACCACAACATCCACACTTCTCACTCGATGATACATGGTCCTCATTCTAAAGACCATTGCAAAAATAATCTTGGCCCACAAACACCTTTCCCCCCATCCATAATAAACCTACTCGAAGGGTCTTAGTATATGGTAGGACTCATTCCATTAAATCTTCCATAGATAACCTCGATCGGGAACAACTAGAGTAGTGTGTGAGGAAGATCGTCAGTAACTAGCCATCCATCATCCCAGTAGAATATTTGGAAAGACACCCTCCCCCATGAAATGGGGGTTTTCAAGACATGGTTCTCAAAGATGGTGGGGTGCATATAGAAATCATGATGAACTTATATATATATATATATATATATATATATATAAGTAAACAAACATTCATCCAAACCTACAACAACCAAAACAAAAAACTAACACACACTGACCACCTTTGTTGCAAATCCGATACGAACAACCACACAAACAACCACTTGAAAAGCATAACCCAATATCATTATGATTCAACCAGTTGATATTTTATAATTACGGTGTTTCCATTAGTTTATTCTGGCACTACCCGAGGAAACTACCATGAAAAACATCTACAAACGACTCTGGAGGAGAAGTGCCTGATTAACTAAATACACATCATCCAACCAACTTATTATTTATTCCTTATTTTAAGAAATGTATTCATTTTTTATTCCAAAATAATCATTAATACAACCACCACACATGATGCACAATTAAAAATAGGTAGAAGACATCGCAACATGAATAAAAAGCAACCAAAACTCCTCCTTTTCCCAAGAACAGAGGATCACACGATTAGGATAAAGGTATAAGGCCCCAGCCTTAAAACTTACTTAATATTGAATTAAATGAGTAATTCACATTGAGGATCTTTTCAGGTTTAGAGTTTTAGAGAATTAGGACATAACTATTACATCTCAAAAGATTACAAAGTAGTCGCTTCTACTAAATTTCCATTAAATAAAAACTCTTTAAAAGAAACATGTATAGTTCCATGTTTTAGGTAGCGTGACTTTCCCTTGATCCCATCCTTGACCCTATTCCACACTAAGTCCTGTGAAAAACTTTTCAAAAACTTGGGATGAGCATAAGAAGCTCAGTAAAGGATACAAAAAGAATGAAAACTGTTAGTTTTTCAAAACAACAAGTAAACCATGAATACTTTATCAATGTAATACTTTTCACCTTCATGAAGTAGTAAAAACTCTTCACGGAAAAAAAGAATCATTACTTACCTTTCTATAACCAAAGGATTACCATAAAACCCATATAAAGAACACATAACATATATAAAGGTAACTTGGGACATAAACATACTTAAGTGGAATAACCATACGGTCGACTTCCACACATATCACTTAATGGAATAGTCATACGGACAATTTCCATACATACTTAATGGAATAGCCATACGGCCGACTTCCATACCCAATGCATTGGAGTTTATAACATAACCACCCGTCCTGGTATTCACGGCACCACCCGTCATATGGTTTATAATGTAACCAACCGTTAAAATGTCCAAGTACCAATATAAAATCATAAAACATAAAACCAATATAAATGAATGGTAACATTTCCACATCACAATATATCATAATAGAATCCTTTATCAAAACCATTTTCAAAACCATTTAAAACATTTAATATAGATATTTTTGAATCAAAGTGTCACATACCACCTTGAAGATTAATATTTTAAACCACTAATATCTATATAAATAAATCCTTAAAAACATTTTGAAAACATGGATATTAATAAGAACAAATAATTAAAACATTTACAACGACATTTTGGTTAAATGGGTTTTACCAAAATTAGAGACACTTGAATACAATAACTGAGGAATAACATTTAGTCAGAACTTTATAATATCATGAGAATAAATGGATTCCTGATATAATACTCCAATGGACATTATATACACCATATAAGAGTGAATTGGTGCATAACAACAATGAACCCTCAATAGAAATGTCAAATGTGATGAAATCCCTTATAAAGAAGGTATCCATAAATTAAGGACAAATCAATCTCAAAAATATGTGTTACAAATATAAATACACCCAATATAAGTGGATATTAACTGTAAAACAATAAAATGTCATTCACACATATTCAATGGATGACATATTCAATGACTACATGTCGAACCCAAAGAAATCGAAATTGGGTTAAAAAGTTCCCTTGACAGCCTAACGGCATCACATCAAAATGAGTTGATGAGAGAAAAAAATTGTATCTCATCACTTGGACATAAAATTTACATCAATAAGGATATATGAGAACATCTCCCAACATAACAATATGTAAATTAAAAGACCCAACAAAAGAAGTCTTTTAAAAAAGATGTGGGTGAATGTTTCCCTTACCGACTTGGGTATCTTTCAAAACAGACACCCCATGAAATAAGGACAATAGATCATTGATGTAAATACTCATAAACAAAAGTATATTACACAAAGAGTATAATAATGGGCAGTAAATACACCACTCAATGGAATTTGTGGAAAATGTAGCATAAATCTCATGGGAATAAAAGTGAGATGAAAAATCCCTTACGAAAACTCGGCAGCCTAACGGCGCCACATAAAACTTCCGAATATGGATTGATGAGATCAAATAGGGTATCTCATCACATTACAATAAAATATACAGAAAAAGGAATATAAAAGAACATCCCCCAACATTACAAAGAGGAGCCCAAAAGAAGTGACATAAAGGAGAGTACTTAAAAAGAATGAGAGAGGTTAGATCTCTTACGAAAGTTCGGCAGCCTAACGGCGCCACTCAAAACATCCAAAATGGATTGATGAGAGAGAATAGTGTCTCTCATCACATGAACATAAAAATTAAAGTAGGATTAATATAAAAGAGCATCCCAATCATAAGAAAGATGAGCTTAAAAGAAATGACATAAAAGAGTGTACTTAAAAAGAAAGAGAGTTGTAGGATCCCTTACCTTGGGTCCGACTTGACTCGATCGTTCTTTAATCTCTTGAATAATAAACTTGAATTAATTTCTACTTGATTAAGAACATTTTTCAAGCTTATTATTCCTTTTATATCACTTATTTACATGTTATAAACATTATGTAATCATTAAGTTAATAATGATTGTTTTGTCGATATTTGGTTCTTAAGTCGAAAGTGGACTTCATACAATTACATGTTGTTCGTGTGGTCAAAGGTTATTTATTTCCAAAAATGACATTCCTGTTTTGGATATCATATATATCAAATATATCCAGCATATAAATGTATTTATAAAATCACATAATCATTTAGAGGAAAGAAATGAAATGCACCATTCATGGAGACGGTAAGCCGTACGTACGCATGAACGCTACTTTTATTTCTATGTCGTATTAATGGAATTAAAACTATATGAGAGTTATTTATATTTTAATTCCATAATTATATTAATCATTTAGATGTATCATACATCATATATATCCATTATATATATGTACGTATAATAGTACATTACATTTGTGGATAAGAAATGAAATGCACCGTTCATGGAGACGGTAAGCCGTACGTACGCATGAACGCTACTTTAATTTCTATCTCATACTTTAATGGAAATAAATAATAATGATATAGAGGTAAATAATAATTCCAGTATAACATCATATATAATAACATTAAATCCATCCTTTATACGTCCCACGTATGGCATTAACGAATCACATCACTTTTAGGGTGCGGTAGTCCGCACTTCCTAAAATGAAGATATCACGTATACCCATAATGGAATCCATAAAGGTAAGACACAAATGAAAAATACAGTAGCATAAGTAAAACATAAACATATTATATATCATATATAAAAATAGTGACATCATAATGGCCACCTTTGAAGGTGTTAAATGAGTATTGAACAGTCATCGTTTCGGGAGGCACAATTTCACCATCCACGGAAACCGTATGTTCATTAACCATTTGTTGTAGTTGTGTGAGAGTGTAGCTCGAATAAATATTATAACAAAATCCTAGTATATTGAAGATACTGGTGTTGTTACAAAAGAAATAAATAAAAAGAGTTTAGGGGGTTGGAGAAGCAAAATAAAACAAATGAACATGAGAGAATGAATTACCTTTAAAAGTGTAACTCCTTTTGATTTGAGCCTAAAGGCTTCCATTGAAAGGATTATTCCAAAAGGGAATCCTCTAGGATGAGTAGAGGGATGTGTAGAGAGTAAATGGGCAGGGGCTGGCCGATCCAAAGGCTTGAGAAGTGTGTGAAATGAGGTAGAGGTGGGGGACTTTTATAAGAGGAGAGGAGGGGCACTTTTGGAAAGTAAAGAAATATTACTTTATTTAAAAATGTGTTTCGGTTTTAAAAGGTCCCACATTGATATAAGTCGTGGATAAGGTGATAAGGGTTCGAAATCCACCCATCCAATAAGTTTTGGACATGTGTAGTTCATAGATTTTACATTATCTTTCCATTTTATTTAAATCGTCAAATAATGATGTCATCGTTGCATCATTATTATGTCATAAATAATTTATTATATTTAATTTCTAAAAATTATAAAAAAATTACTATGATGTAGGAAATCTTTTTATCTTTCCAATGATTGTTTATAATCATAATTTTTACTTGTGTAACCCCACTTAAAAACTGTTTTAGTAAAACAACTCATGTTTGTGTCAATTTAATTTTAACATTAAATAAAAATATATTATTGTCATTTTCCAACTAAAGTGACTCCATGGGGTCCCCAAGTTGGCCCATGGCTTGTCTTGGTCGGTCATGACTCACCCAATAGACAACATTTTTGTTTTAAGTTACTTTTTATTGAGGAATTTATTCATAAGGAAACATAATCACTTATCATCTTGACTTTCAACTTTTACTAGATTCCTTAATCAAACTCATATTTTTTTTCTAAATACGAGTATTTAGGGAGACTTGTTCGCATTAAGAGTACTATAATCAACTTCTAGAGAATCACCTAATCCACAGAAGATAACTATATACATCCCATGTCTTTAGGCTTTAACCAAAAACAAAACCAAAAAGGTTAGTACAAGGTCAGATAATCTGGAAAAGGATAACTCATTAAAAGAAAAATCTATTTTTAATCTCCAAAATTTGTCAAACAAAACCCAAAGTTCAAAGAGGACCATTCTATAATAAATTTGTCCATAAAATGCTTCAAAGTAAACCAATATAAGATTGAAACCCAAATATTTGAAGGATTTAGTCGCATAGTCTTCCAAGATAAATCATAACATTTATCTCCAAACAATATCAGTTGCTCCTAAAGTCTCGTTTTGAAAAGTAATTAACCTAATCACATATCCTCCATGATAGGTTAATCAATTTCATAAATAACCCAAAATCAACATACTATTAATTCATAAAATCATATAATTAAAAATAATTGGTCAAACTAACCAGGGACTTCACGTAGTCCAGTGTTAGGTGATAAATACCAGTTGCACTTTGGTTGTGGGTTCGATTCCCGCAGCTTTGTCCGACGTGACGGGTTGTCACACGGTCTGCGTGTTGTCCTTTTTCCAAAACTATATAATTCTTAAATCATTCCCCAAAAAGAGATAAAATCATCAAAAATGATCATAACATATTTTAACCTCAAGTTTATCTCATGCCTTTCATTTTCCAGCATATCATATAATAACCCATAATTACCTCATAAGTAAGGATCATATAAACTCTCATGGTTACCTTTATAATTATTACCTGAACTTCCATATGGATTAGTCATCTCGTACATGATGCATTACAGAACATACCAAGGATCAAGTAGTTGATCAGGACTCCTTGATATTTGGTTTAGAACAACCACGAGTTTCCTCATTGAATCCTCCATTTTATCTAGTATCTTAATCAGAGAACCACTACAGTTTCCTTCAAACCTGTTGTCTCTTTGGTGCATGTTAGATCCATCCATTCACTAAAAATAGAAATGTCAGTGCGAGTATATCAACAAAACCATCATGTACTAATGAGGAAGGTAAACACTAAGATACACTTACTCATTCACTTTATCTAAAACTAGGACTCTTTCTGAAATCCTAACCATTATGGTAATGTCACTTATGCTTAAAGAATACACTAACCTCTAATGTTATCTAAACCGACCTTTGATACCAACTATAAGGCCCCAGCCTTAAACCTTACTTAATATTGAATTAAATGAGTAATTCACATTGAGGATCTTTTCAGGTTTAGAGTTTTAGAGAATTAGGACATAACTATTACATCTCAAAAAATTACAAAGTAGTCGCTTCTACTAAATTTACATAAAATAAAAACTCTTTAAAAGAAACATGTATAGTTCCATGTTTTAGGTAGCATGACTTTCCCTTGATCCCATCCTTGACCCTATTCCACGCTAAGTCATGTGAAAAACATTTCAAAAACTTGGGATGAGCATAAGAAGCTCAGTAAGGGATACACAAAGAATGAAAACTGTTAGTTTTTCAAAAAAAAAACAAGTAAACCATGAATAATTTTTCAATGTAATACTTTTCACCTTCATGAAGTAGTAAAAACTCTTCACTGAAAAAAAGTATCATTACTTACCTTTCTGTAACTAATGGATTACCATAAAACCCATATAAAGAACACATAACAAATATAAAGGTAACTTGGGACATAAACATACTTAAGTGGAATAACCATACGGTCGACTTCCACAAATATCACTTAATGGAATAGCCATATGGCCAATTTCCAAACATACTTAATGTAATAACCATACGGCCGACTTCTATACCCAATGCATTGGAGGTTATAACGTAACCACCCATCCTGGTATTCACGGCACCACCCATCATATGGTTTATAACGTAACCACCCGTTAAAATGTCCAAGTACCAATATAAAATCATAAAACATAAAACCAATATAAATGAATGATAACATTTACACATCACAATATATCATAATAGAATCCTTTATCAAAACCATTTTCAAAACCATTTAAAACATTTAATAAAGAGATTTTTGAATCAAAGTGTCCCATACCACCTTGAAGCTTAAAATTTTAAACCATTAATATCCATATAAATAAATCCTTAAAACCATTTTGAAAACATGTATATTAATAAGAACAAATAATTAAAACATTTAAAACAACATTTTGGTTAAAGGGGTTTTACCAAAATTAGAGACACTTGAATACAATAATTGAGGAATAACATTTAGTCAGAACATTATAATATCATGAGAATAAATGGATTCATGATATAATACTCCAAAGGACAGTATATACACCATATAAGAGTGAATTGGTGCATAACAACAATGAACCCTCAATAGAAATGTCAAATGTGATGAAATCCCTTATAAAGAAGGTATCCTTAAATTAAGGACAAATCAATCTCAAAAATATGTGTGAAAAATATAAATACACCCAATATAAGTGGATATTAAGTGTAAAACAATAAAAGGTCATTCACACATATTCAATGGATGACATATTCAATGACTACATGTTGAACCCAAAGAAATCGAAATTGGGTTAAAAAGTTCCCTTGACAGCCTAACGGCATCACATCAAAATGAGTTCATGAGAGATAAAAAGTGTATCTCATCACTTGGACATAAAATTTACATCAATAAGGATATATGAGAACATATCCCAACATAACAATATGTAAATTAAAAGACCCAACAAAAGAATTCTTTTAAAAAAGAGGAGGGTGAAAGGTTCCCTTACCGACTTGGGTATCTTTCAAAACATACACCCCATGAAAGAAGGACAATAGATCATTGATGTAAATACTCATAAACGAAATTATATTACACAAAGAGTATAATAATGGGCAGTACATACACCACTCAATGGAATTTGTGGAAAATGTAGCATAAATCTCACGGGAATAAAAGTGAGATGAAAAATCCCTTACGAAAACTCGGCAGCCTAACGTCGCCACATAAAACTTACGAATATGGATTGATGAGATCAAATAGGGTATATCATCACATTACAATAAAATATACAGAAAGAGGAATATAAAAGAACATCCCCCAACATTACAAAGAGGAGCCTAAAAGAATTGACATAAAGGAGAGTACTTAAAAAGAAAGAGAGAGGTTAGATCTCTTACGAAAGTTCGACAGCCTAACGGCGCCACTCAAAACATCCAAAATGGATTGATGAAAGATAATAGGGTCTCTCATCACATGAACATAAAAATTATAGTAGGAGTAATATAAAATAACATCCCAATCATAAGAAATATGAGCTTAAAAGAAATGACATAAAAGAGTGTACTTAAAAAGAAAGATAGTTGTAGGATCCCTTACCTCGGGTCCGACTTGACTCGATCGTTCTTTAATCTCCTGAATAATAAACTTGAGTTATTTTCTACTTGATTAAGAAACTTTTTCAAGATTATTATTCCTTTTGTATCACTTATATCCATGTTATAAACATTATGTAATCATTAAGTTAATAATGATTGTTTTGTCGATATTTGGTTCTTAAGTCGAAAGTGGACTTCATACAATTACATGTTGTTCGTGTGGTCAAAGGTTCTTTATATCCAAAAATGACATTCCTGATTTGGATATTATATATATCATATATATCCAGAATATACATGTATTTATAAAATCATATAATCATTTAGAGGAAAGAAATGAAATGCACCGTTCATGGAGACGGTAAGCCGTGCGTATGCATGAATGCTACTTTCATATCTATGTCGTATTAATGGAATTAAAACTATATGAGAGGTATGTATATTTTAATTCCAGAATTATATTAATCATTTAGATTTATCATACATCATATATATCAATTATATATATGTACTTATAATAGTACATTACATTTGGGGATAAGAAATGAAAGGCACCGTTCATGGAGACGGTAAGCCGTACGTACGCATGAACGCTACTTTCATTTCTATATCATATTTTAATGGAAAGAAATAATAATGTTATAGAGGTAAATAATAATTCCAGTATAACATCATATATAATAACATTAAATCCATCCTTTATACGTCCCACATATGGCATTAACGAATCACATCACTTTGAGTGGGCGGTAGTCCGCACTTCCTAAAATGATGATATCGCGTATACCCATAATGGAAGCCCTAAAGGTAAGACAAAAATTAAAAATACAGAATAATAAGTAAAACATAAACATATTATATATAATATATAAAAATAGTGACATCATAATGGCCACCTTTGAAGGTGTTAAATTGGTATTGAACAATCATCCTTTCGGGAGGCACAATTTCGCCATCCACGGAAACCGTATGTTCTTTAACCATTTGATGTAGTTGTGTGAGAGTTTAGCTCGAATAAATCTTATAAAAACATCCTAGTATATTGAAGATACTTGTGTTGTTACAAAAGAAATAAATAAAAAGAGTTTAGGGGGTTGGAGAAGCAAAATAAAACAAATGAACATGAGAGAATGAATTACCTTTAAAAGTGTAACTCCTTTTGATTTGAGCCTAAAGGCTTCCTTTGAAAGGATTATGACAAACGTTAATCCTCTAGGATGAGGAGAGTGATGTGGAGAGAGTAAATGGGCAGGGTTTGGCCGAGCCAAAGGCTTGAGGAGTGTGTGAAATGAGGTAGAGGTGGGGGACTTTTATAAGAGGAGAGGAGGGGTACTTTTGGAAAGTAAAGAAATATTAATTTATTTGAAAATGTGTTTCGGTTTTAAAAGGACCCACATTGATATATGTCGTGGATAAGGTGATAAGGGTTCTAAATCCACCCATCCAATATGTTTTGGACATGTTTAGTTCATATATTTTACATTATCTTTCCATTTTATTTAAATCATCAAATAATGATGTCATCGCTGCATCATTATTATGTCATAAATAATTTATTTTATATAATGTATAAAAATTATAAAAAAATTACTATGATGTAGGAAATAGTTTTAGATTTCCAATGACTATTTATAATAAACATTTGGACTTGTGTAACCCACTTAAAAACTGTTTTAGTAAAATAACTCATGTTTGTGTCAATTTAATTTTAACATTAAATAAAAATATATTGTTGTCATTTTCCAACTAAAGTGGCTCCATGGAGTCCCCAAGTTGGCTCATGGCTTGTCTTGGTCGGACATGACTCACCCAATAGGTGTAGGACAAGTGTCATGGTGTTTTCACATTCTTATAATATCATTTTTACCTTAAATGACACTAATTACCTCTAATCGCGATTAATGAAAAAAAGTTACTATTCACCAAAAAATTATTTTCACCCTATTGAACCAAATTTTACATACTAATGACAACCATGTATGTCGGATTTTTGAAATTCAATACACATTAGTGGTAAACTTTCATTTAATTGAAAAATCAGTTTGCTTGATTACCACTTAGTGGTTTCACTATTCATCAAAAATTGGAGTTTTTTAGAAAAATACCAAAACTTCACCCTAAGCTATATTTGATATTCTGAATTCAAAAATGAAGTCCGTTTTACAAAATTCAAAACATATTAGTCACATTAATTAATTTAATAATTAATTCCCGCTGTCAGAGCAAATATCGTGTTTTTATAAAACAATAAGTATCAAAAGATTGACACTAGTTTAAGTCTGATTTCAAAGTGCTATTAATTCCAACGACCACTATTGGATTTAATGGTAAAAATATTTTCTAATTTCACTTTAAATAAAATTAAAAATATAATATAATCATATAAATAAATTAGATTAAAAAGAGGTTTTGAATTAAAATACAACATTTTACACTATTCATTAAAAAAATGAACATTATCGGAAAGATACCAAAAATTTACACAAAGTAAATTTTGATGTCCCGATTCTTAAGAATAGTTTAATGCGGTCCAATAGAATTTATAAGAGTGAACAAAACTATATTTAATGACGGTTCACCATCAAAAGGTGATAAGTGAACCTTTAGTGAAAACTAGGGCATATACGCCTAAAATTGAATTCTTTCCGTATTTTAAGCCATTATCTTTTATTGGATAAATGAAAAAAAATTTAAAAACATATATAATCATATTTTAGTTATTTCTATCCATTTCTTCCAATACAACGGCTACATGTTAACTACCATTTAAAATAATATTATTTTATTATTAGAGTGAAACGTAAGATTCCCAAGAAACTCGTTGTTGCGTGTTGGGTACGCCATCGAGCATAGCGTCGCCTTTAAAGTAATTTCAATGTTTTATTCACAAATATGGATAAATATGAAATGTAATATTCTTTATTTACCTGGGGTGTTACAAAAGGACTCCACAAAAACCCAACGATGACATACTCACAGACTCCCAACTCCAAGGAGAGGAAAATCTTGGGGTAAAACAAGGGAAAATATAAAGAGTCTAAGAAAGAGATAATCTCAGCTTGGAAGATCCAGATCCTATATTAAAGGAAGAACATTTTTAAAAGTCATTAACCAGGGAATGTGGTCATTATCACTTGGTTTGAGTATCTAAAATTACCTAAAGAGTTAGGATATTAAATATATATTTAACATCCTATAAACACCCTTAAAATCCAAATAAAATATATAAACTCGGTTTACATCAAATATGATGTGATAAGGTTTGGAAAAACTGGAAATGATTCACTAATTGGTGAGTCACTGACACTGAGACACCTAGGGGAGACCTATTGACATGACCTACTAATGTTGAGACACAAATAATGAGGTACTATTGTAAAAAATCATCGATAACATGACTCATAGACACCCTTACTGTGACACCCTGACATCAACACCATCGACTCACTGAAATATTCCCTTGACTCAATGACACCAACACCCTCAACAAAATGACACCCCAATCTACTTATGTGGTGACCTACCGATTCCTTGATTCACGAACAAAAATTCCCCTTACTTACTAATGTTGATGACCCCGACTTGACAATGAAGATACCCCTAACTGACATATGTCGTAACCCTTGACTCAACGATGTTGACAGTTCAAACTGGATTTTTGGCTTACTCTTAGAACAACCTTCCATTGCCTCCCAGAACACCCTAAATAGTGGATTTTAACAAAGGTATGGCCCATGGAAACCATAGTCATTATATCAGATATGACTCAATCTATTCTTGTCCACAATAATTAAAATGCAAACTAAGAAAAAGAGAGGTCCAAAAATCCACTGCAAGATACATCTCTACAACAAGACACCATGCATTTTTCAAATAATGGAGTGATATTCTCGATATTCAGGTAGACCTCCTTGACATATAACTCATGAAAAATAATAAAAACACTAAATAACCAATGTCCCAAAAAAACCACACAAGCACCAAAGGAAACACTGTACAGAAAAATTGATTAGGGATATCCTTCCTCCAGGTTGTGATACTATATTCTATGGGTGGCACTAACTCGGTCGCACTGGTTTTATCGCATCCACATTAATTTATCTCAATTAGGGATTGGGTCCTCCCATCCCCATATTCATGACGTTTTCACATGTATTAAGATAGAAGGAAAATAACTAATCTAATAATGAGAAATGTCAAGAATTACAATATAAAAATAAGTTGAAATATAAAACATAGAAACAAAACGTAATAATATCTCTTGGCACTAGGCACATATATGTGCCACATGCTCCCAAGTTCTATCCTTGACGATACCGTGCCTCCATAACACACGAACCAAACGAATAGTCTATCAAAAAATCACCTTCTCTCTTCAGATAGTGATTCATACTGGTTTCTTGATGAATGGCGCATTGTCTTCAATTCCCAATTCTCCCCATTCAATTATGTGGGAGACATCCTGTAGATATCGACAAATCTAAGGGACATGAAAGACATCATGGATCATATCCAATTGTAGTGGCAACACCAACTGATTTGAACCTTGATAACCCATTTGAACACCACAAAAGGTCTTATGAAACAATGGGAAAGATTTCTCCTGATGTCAAACCTCTCCATCCCACATCAATTGGAATCCCTCTAAAAGAAATGTGTCCTAACCTCGTGCTCCAAATTCCTCCTCCTATGATCAAAAAACGTCTTCTTTCGGCCCTTTGATGCATTCTTCCTCTCACGGACATGATTCGCCTTCTCTGTCATACTTTACACCACTTTCGGACCAAGAATGGTCGATTTTCAAATCATTGTCCAACATAGTGGTAAATTATATGGCCTATCATGTAGAACTTTAAATATAGATATACCAATGAAATAGTGGTAGATATTATTGTATGAAAACTCTAAAAAGGGTAAATATCGTACACATAAACCAATGAAGTTCAGAACACATGCATGTAGAAAGTAATCTAATGTTTATATGGTCCTCTATATCTTCCCATCATCGAAGTGTGGAAAGTATTGCTAAGGCATAACTGGGTGCTAAAAGAATTCTGAAATCCCCTCCTGAATCGGGATGTAAAACATGTATTGCGATATGATACAATGGATCATTGAACTCCAGGAAGCCACACCACCTCAACCACATACCTTTGTGATAAGGCATCCACCGCGTTTGACTGCATTATTTCCAAGAGTGAGCTGAATTCATCAATCTGTCCACTACTACCCAAATAACAGCACATAATTATTAAGTAATGGTGAATCCTGTTATGAAATCAATCTAGATTCTATCCCACATACACTAAGGAATCTCTAAGGGCTGCAACCAACCACTTGGAACATGGTGCTCAACCATTTTATACTGAAATACAAGGAACCATTCCAAGAAATCTTCAACTTCTAGATTTATCTCGGGCCACCAAAACTATTCCCTCATGTCTTAGTAAATCATAGAAACTCTTGGATTCACTACAAGGTGTGAGATATGGAACTCAAGTAGAACTCCCTTTTGAATTTCTAGTACGTGAAATAGATTACCACATAACAAAATCTTAATTTTAATTGCCTCTGACCATCACTCTATAGAATCCACATGCACAACACAATCACACATCACTTTAATATTTGAGTCTCCCAACTAAGACTCCTCCAATTATCACACTATGGATGAATTAAGTGTCATCTAAAATAGAAATCTTCTATCATCATCCACTATCACATCCATATATAATGTGGATAACTCATACATTTTTTCCAAGAATCCCTATATTACCAAAATACCTCCTTATGCGACTTCCTGCTTAAGGAATAATCCACCACGTTCCTCTTCCATGAGGTGTAAGAGATCTCACATTCAAATTACAAGAGATATTACAGCCAACATCACTGCCAAAAGTTTAGGTCTCATTGGGGGTATATATACCTCAATATCTTGTGATATGTGAAGATAAAAAAGTGCTCCCTGATGAGGTAATGTATCCACAACATTAGTGTGAACCTGATTTCCATATGCTTCAGATCATGGGTGTTATAGTTATGTTTGTGGGAATGTAAAAACCAGGACCCATAGAAGATCACTCCTCACTGATTTATCATTACACATCCCAAAAATAATCCAGAGACGTCACATAACAACAGGAACATCACCCCTTTTTTTGTAAACCAAAGCACCTTGGTATTTACTTACTTCCTTTTCATGTAGCTAAAAGATTTCTAGCATTGCTCACTCCAGAAGTAGACTTGGTCTTTTCTAGTCAAAGCATTCAATAGGGCTACAACTCGGGAGAATATGTGCATGAATATACAATAATATCTTGCTAGACTAATGAAGCGGGGAACCACTGCCACATTCTTCGGTAATTCCTATGAAACAACTGCTTCGACCATTTATGGTCCACTACAAACCCTAGATGAGATACCACATTTCCCATAAAGTGTACGGCTCGCACCCAGTACATGCTCTTTGAAATCATCCCATAGAGATGGTGGTCTCATATAAACTCCAACATAGTACTCGTATTCTCGATGTGATCCATCTTTTAGTTTGAGTAGAACATGATGTTGTCGTTGAACATGCTAATAAATAGGTCCATGATGTTGTGGAAGACAATGTTCATGTTCCCCATGAATAGGGTGGTACCTTCCTAATGCTGAATGGCAAGACCATGTAATCAATGTGTTTATATCTTCACTTGAAAGAAGATTTCTGGATGTCACCCTCCTTCACCTTCAATGGGTGATATCCAGACCATAGATCGGTCTTAGAGAACCAACTTTTTCCCTTTAACTAGTGAAAAATATCATTTATCCATGGATGAGGGTAATGGTTCTTGGTTGTTACCTGGTTATGTATATGGTATTATATACACAACCACAGTCCAAAAGCTTCATTATCTTAGAACAAAACCACAGCTCCCCACATCGTCACACATGGACAAATAAAACCCTATTTCCTGATGTCATCAATCGGAATCCACATCATTGGAAACTCAGAAGGATCTATCTGATAGGGAGCCATATAAATCAGAAACAAACATGGTTGAAATTATATTCTGAACTCAACATCACTTCATGGGGGTAGGATAACAACCTATTCTAGGAAGACATCAAGGAAGTCTCTAAAACCCCCCGATCCTCTACCATATCATTATCTGATGATCCTACTAACATCTCAGACACTAAAGAGAGAAGAGGATTCACACACTAACTACCCACCTGATAGATCCTCTCACTAATGAAAAATACATGATGTCCATATATATGTTAAACCATGAATCTCTTTTGGAAGCATTCGATAATACCATGTATAGAAAACAATAATTTGATGCCTATGATGACATCATATAGATAAATATGTAGCAGAAGAAGTTCCCCACTAGACGGATGTGGCCCAAACATCAGTCTACATCTCCGGAAAACAACAAACAGACTGGTCTGATATCCAAATGGATTTTGGAACACCATGGTCATAAGAATCCTCTATAGGATTAGTCACAAACCATGTGGTATATTGGCTGTAACAAAGTATTGCGAGGATCCGGAATTTAACAAAGCACACACAGGAGTGATAAAAAGATTAATCATTACTCAAACAACCTCTGGCCCCGCTGGAACTACTGTATCGATGACATGAATGTGCCATGCTCAACTCCACCACCCCGCTATAGTCAACTTCCTCCCAAACCATGCCCTGGTTGAGGTCACTAAGGATTACCCTATGCTGGACCTCCTCTCACACCATCGACCCTCGGTGGAGCGGGAGCTCGATGCCCTTGTTATTAGAAAGGCCTGAATCAAAACTGCTACTACTGAGTTGGACGCTGAACCCACCCAGCCCCATTGTACTACGCTCGAACTAGGATATCATTCAGAAGGTTTCCACTACCTACACATATGAATCATCTTGTTCTTGGGACCATGGAGAAGAGGATGAGGACTAGAAGATCAGAGATGGAACTATTGAGGCCTACTTCCCAGTGGACGAAACCAGAAAGGCCCTAATGCTGGAGACATGCAGATGACTTCTACCCCTTCAATGAACTTAGTTGGATGCCATCTCATGGAACATATCATTGAGAGTGAATCATCTCCACTAATTCAGAATTCTTTTGAGTTTCTAATTATGCCAGAAAAGTAAAGGGAGTGATGAAATAATGAAGAGAAGGTTTGAGTGCCTTCTCCAAGTGTCTCTCCCACAAATCCTTATCTGGAAACAGATCATGTGCGATTCATGGGATATCAATGAACATGATTCCCAGATCCCTCACCAACATAATTCCCGACTAGAGGGATAATAGCTCATCCCTCTTCTCGGCCTTCATTGTGAAGGGAAAAAAATATTCCCAAAACTCTTTCTCAAATTTATCCCTTGATACATCATTCTCCATCCTCTCCCTATGGTAAAGAGTCTATAACTAACATGCATCTCCTCTAATTTAGATCACTAATAGAGGAACACATTACTCCCTTAGATCATGGATTAAGGTGATGTTTATTTTCATCTCCTCAACCAACCCTCAATTTCAGAGTCTAAAATAATGACTTTATACTACCCCATGTTCTTCCACATCATAGAAAAAATGGTTTTTTTCCACAATTCATCTTTATATTCTTGATCATCCCTCCGATGATCAACTAGGTCAACCATCTGGGCCTCAATCAGTCATACCACATGTGGTTGATGTCCATGTTCTATAGCTGAAAATTAAAAAAAAACTATTATGCTCAGGTAGTATGATGTTTTAAATTTTATGATTTATTTTAACACTTTATTTAAAATTAATTCGAACAACGCCCAAGAAACCAGAGAACTTAACTCATTATGATACATGTACCATTACATGTGTATCTTCCCTAAAATCAGTGTATCCTGACTTGGTAATTCATTAGGTCAAGAGTCTTTTCATTAGATCACCGGGGGTATAAAATCCGGTGTCCTTGCTGGTCTTCCTTGACCTTTTTCGTGCACCACAATTTCCTTAAACTATTTCCCTACCATCCCAAAAAATGATCATTGTAGCTAACTCCAAAAAAAATCATATCCCTCAACCTCTTTTTGATACCATAATATCATGAACCACATTTCTCATGATGAGGGAAGGGAAAACCATGTGCCACACCCTTTCTTCTTTATGATGAAGGGGAGATAATGACTTTTGATTCCCACCCTCAATAGTCCCCATTGTGGTAACTAGCATCCATGGTATAGAATCTCATGAAACATGTAAGGCATTACCCCTCTCTTTTTTTATAGTATCTGATGATAAGAAGGTAAACGTAAAAAAATACCAATCTTATATATAAAGGAAACCAAAATCCAACCCATGCATGTTTTAAATGTAATCTTTAAAAAATATACATCCAAAGTAATAAACAAATTTGCAAATGAAAAGAGTGTGGTCATCAGCACAACCAATATCTAGAGAAATAAGCTAGTATAGTCCAAAATGGTTCTCAATGATCTCCCAAAATCCTAGAAATTATTTTAAAGACATATTGTGTGTTTAAAAGTATACCCAATAGTAAAAATAAATACACCCATGAACAAGTGGGGGAATATACTATATGAGAAATGAGTATAACCCCAAATCACCTACAATTGAGTACTAATTTTCCCAGTTTCACCAAGTCACAATCATAAAATAATGAAATTCAGGTAATGTTGTATAAGAAGATCGACATTTCTGTACCCTACACCACTTTCTCACTGGTTAACTACTCATTCCTAACAAAAAAGCCACTAGATACGACCACTCTTCCAAATGAAGTACCACTATCAGAACCCTCCCACACACACATGGGCCTCATGAACTCCACACATCTTGACCATAGACACCTAGGATAAAACAACCACACCTCTTGCCTGAAAAAAATGGACATCATCCCAAAGACACTTGGGAATAAAATCATTCCTTGAATAAACCAGGTCCCCTCATCTACAACAAACCTTCCTGAAGTGTCTTGGACTATGGTAATCCTCAAGTCATTATATCCTGTATGGATACACTCTAGTGGTAAGAACCGGATGAGGGTGCGAGGAAGAAATTCAGTAACCATCCATCCATCCTCCAACAGGTATGTTGGGAATGACACCCTACCCTTGGAATGGGTGTCTTTCTCCCATGGTGCTCATCAATGGTGGGGTGTATATAGAAATCCCATGGAACACCAATTTGAACATATAAGTAAAAAACACTCTACCCATCCTATGGGTCACAAAAAAACAACCACCCTAGAAAGACCACCTTTACTACTACCCCTATATTCCCAACCACACAAACAACCACTTATAATGAATAACACAACCTTTTTCTCATTCAAACACTTGATATTTATTAATTAAAGGGTTTACGTTAGACTTTTCCAGCACCTCCCATGGAAAATACCGAGAACAACATCTACAACCACCCCATATGATTAAGATCGTGATTAACTAAAAACAACTCAACCAAACCATTGCATTTTTTGGTACAATCAGGTTTCATTCTTCAATGTTATAAATCAAAATCCTAACATTTACCAGATGCCGTCCCACTACATAAAAAGTAAATAACCACATTGTAATATATTTTCAAAACGTTTTTCCACAGCCATGTCACAAAAAGTTAGTCCCACTGAAAACATGTCCAAAAATTATACAATAAATCAGTCTATCCAATTGGGTATAAATCACACCACTCGTACCACCCAAACACAAAAGAACACAACAACTAATATTTTAACCATAACCCTACTGTAGAGACATACCACATGCATCTCACATAAACCTCTCCCCTACCTCCCTTGTACCATAAATTGTTCTCTCGATAGTAGCATCACACACCACACACAAAGTCACAAAACCCAACAGAACATAGAACATAGCCAGACCTATCAATCATGATATATTATGATTTGTAAAATAGTATCCTTTAATCAACTTTTATAGACAAATGTGATCACTAGAGGCTTTTCATCCTGGGGAATCCATTTCAATTTCCCATGTATACAGGATTAATGAGGATTTATTTTACAACTATTTGTCAATCATCATGAAAAAACATAACATAACCAGTGCACATGAAAATACCTCCAATGAACATATTTTTCTGAAGGCACACATCCACAACAACAATAAAAAGAATAAAATACAAAAATTAAAACATACTATCAACATCAACAAACTCATTGCCCATTATTTCATTTAGCCTATAATATTTTGATCATATTCCCTTCTTATTTATTATTGGTTTTAATAAAATTATTCATCCATTCTTCACAACGAATCATTAGTAAACTCACCCCATATGATTCACAACTAAAGAGAGGTATAAAAAATTCATACATAAATAGTATGTGAACAAAAATCCACCTTACACCAGGAACATGGGATCACACCAGTAGTAAGAAGGACTCTAAGAAAACCCAATGATTATTTCAACACAAATGCATGACTCAAGAGAGGGGAAAATCATTGGGTGTACTAAGGGAGAACTGAAAGGGATTAAGGAAGATAGGATATCAGTTTCAAAGAGTCAAATCCCATAATAATGGAGGACCAATTTCAAAAGTCATTAATGTGGGATCATGTTCACGATCATGTGTTTTAAGTATCTCAAATCCCATAGAGAATTAGGATTATACTGTTATACTTTTCATCCTTGAAACAACCTTACTAACACCCACACTAGGTTGTATGAAACTATGTTTACATATAATCATATGTAACTGGGGTGAAACTGGAAAACTGGAAAAAATGGGAAAATATGGAAAAGAGTTATCGATGGGTGAGTCACCAATGCTGAACCACTGATGGGTGAGCTACTGACATGGCCTACTAACACTGAGCCACCTACACTATGCTACCAACACAATGATTCACCGAAGTAAGGACTCAACAAAACCCTTCCCCCAAAACACTCGACTCACAGACACCATTTTCCTCTAATCACTAACACCGACGCCCTAGACTCCCTGATGCCCTGACCTACTGACATTGTTACTTATTGATGCCTCGAGTCACTGATATTGATGCCCTTGACTCACCAATAATGATGACACTGACTCCCCGATGCCGACACCCCTAACTCACTGATGTCAATTCCCTTGAATCACTAATGCCGACGGTTCAAACTAGATTTCTAGCTGACACTCAATATGTGCTATATTTCCCTCCCAGAATAACCTAAACACTCTATTTTCAGAAATGGATCCCTCTGGAAAATATACTTCATTATCGATTTCCTAGGAATTTTAATTGGATAGACGTTTAAAGGTGTATATTCCATGTATATCCGATCAACATGCAATGTATGTATACCAAGATATGTAGATTTGATATTTATTTATTTCACCATGTTATCATTGATAAAAGTAATTTATTGTGGTCATAAGGGTATGAAACAACATGAAATTCAATATAATATAAAATATTATTTAAATTATTAATTAATATATTCATAATTTATATATTTGCAGGTCATATATTAGTTTTATTACAAGTTGATACTCAACATGCATTTGAGAATTATAGGAGACTGAAAAATCATGCAATTCGTGTAATCATCCTTGAAGTAATCCTTGTGAAATTATGTGATATGTTAGGGATAAAATACACGAAAAAATTAAAATAGTATATGAGTATAATAAATATTTGGAAAAATAGTGTAGGTTTTGACCTTGTTTCCTCCGAGGTACATTTATATTCATGGTTTTTTTAAATGAATGTATTTAATTTTTTTAGTACTATAATGGATGAGAATATCAATGAAATATAGAAGAGAATTAACATAAACAGATTGATTAGTTAATTATAATAATCAATTGATTAATACTAGATTTATCTTAAATAAATAATAATAATGAATTGAATGATTTATTTATTAAATACATAATTGTTTTTCATGCATGTTCACTAGCATGAGCAAGAACATACATTTTTTATGTGACTAGTTTCATTTAATTTATTTTTAATCTAAATTAGTTGTCATTCATGCCTTATGTCCTTTCATTTTATAAGGCTTGTGTTCCCATGGTTTCTTATCAGTAAAACCTTTTTCCCCTCACCTATGTGTCAGTAATAAGAATTTTGTAATGGATGGAACTCACATGCCAGTGTATTCCGTTTATCTTTTGAGCTATGGTGAAACCAATCCAAGGAGATACATAAGTTCCTAGGTGGAAAGATGTGACACAACCCCTAACTAGTTCAAGGTGTTTTCACCTATGTCAATAGTTATATTATCAATATAAAGATAAACTAAACACTAGTAAGTGGACAAGATCATAATGATTAATTATTTTAATTATCTCAGTCTCATGGTTATATAATAATTGATGTCTTGCCAAGATAACATAATTAATCAATTAATAATCATGCAAGACAAAATTAAAATAATCCATCTTATGAATAAATATTATTATGAAATAATTAATCAATGAATTAATCCCACTTAATATTAACAATAAACTGATAAATATTAAAATTGGTATGCTATGAAAAATTAAAAAAATACAGAAGTAAAATATCAAATTGGAATATCCTTCTATTACTTTGGTTGTAATCAAATCATTGTTCAATGTTCATAACCATCTAATGGTGGGGGTAATTCAATTATCAAGGAATTATAATATGAGGTTCTGTGTTAAATTATTTTAGTTGACACTATGGGTTGACTGCCAAAGTAGGACATAGTGTAACTATTAGTCAAAAGTTGAAGAAATGTAATTAAAGGATTTCAGGATTAAGGAGTCCACTCAAGGGATCATGTAACCTTTAGTTAATTTAGTTGACATTTATAATGCCTACACAAAACCATTCAAGTTGATTGAGCAACCAATGTTGGTAATGAGAAAGGAAATATCGATCCTTTCTACTAAGATGTTCACGAAACATATGAATCTGAAGCTAGTGGTCAGAGATATTGTGGTTCTATGAAATAATGGGTGACTAATAGTTATAATATTTATTTATTTTCATAAATTTTATCACATAAGTAATAAAATTATTCTTATAATTTTTTATAGAAAGAAAAGTAAAATGAAATCAAACATATCATTGTGATCAATTATTCATAAAGAAAACATTCTCACTAGAAATATTTTCAAAGATTACAAAATGTGCATATCTATATTCTTTCTCCATGAATGAAAATTGTATGTGATGGAAAAACCATATCTAGTTTGTCCTATAAATGATTCAAGTGATGAAGAACTATGTCTATATGAGAAAAATCTAAATTATGCTACATATGTTCAGTACTTCATTCTATAATAAATATCAAATGAGATTTTTATGTAATATGAAGTTATGCATGTCTATAAGATGATTTTTACCTAAGGAATATCTATCAATAGAGGAAAGAAAATATATTCATGAGATATCAAAAACTTTCTTTTTCATATATTCCTATATTGTCTATGCCAGTTGGTCCTCATGCTGTCTATATTATTGGATATATTGAATGCTTGGACCTATTAGTGATTGAATTCACAAATGATTTTTTATATATCTCAAACATTCATCCCTACCCAAGGCCATCTCCATTTCTATTGAGAATTATAATAAAAGAAATAGTTTGAATACTCTTTAAGATCTTCTTACCATTATTCTTCATGAGGATAAGGATGTACAGTGTGATAAAACTATAGTATATATGGTGAATAAGAAAATGAAGAAAAACAAAATGGGGCCAAAGACCTATAAATTTTCTAAATCTCCCAAGCATTATCCTTCCAAAAAGGGGATGATACTGGTGAATGGAATGAATTGGAGGAATCTTGTTTCGCATGTGGAAATCCAGACCACTAGATGAGGAGGTGAACACACAGTCAAAGGGAAGATAATGTTAAATTCATTATAGAGTGAAATATTCGCATTTATACACATGGGGTATTAAATATAGATTTTGGTGCACACATTTATATAAAAATGCATGAATCATGTAGATTTTGGGAGATTTTTAGAGGAGAGGTCAATGTACGAGTTTCTAGTGCTATGAGGATATCTACTTTGGTCATTGGTGACTACCACTGTTAATTTCTGCAATGAATTATTTGGCTCTTTATAAAATGTTATTATGTTCCAACAGTTACAAAAAACCAAATTTTCTTGTTATGTCTAGATACAGATGGGTTTATTTTCAGTTTCTGAAATAAAAATGTATCTTTTACAGAGAAAACATATGTTTTGATATGGAAAATTTAAATAATGGTATTAATGTATTAAATTAAAAAAACCGTATGATTTAAATTGGAAATAATCATTTTTAATTAATAATATAACACCTAGTTGTGGAATCACTTTTTTGGTCATGTAAATGAGAAGTATTAGACAATGCACTATCAAGATGGGTATTTAGACACATTTAAGATAAATCCACAGTATTAACATCAAGATTTTTTATAATGAAAAATTGCAAAACCACCAATCGGTGGATATGATTAATGGTCTATAGAACTTCTACTATTGGAAAAAACTGATATATTTTCACCAATTTCAGTTGATTCAAGAGGTAGATATTCATCATTCATAATTTTTTCTAATGAAATTAGTAGATATGGTTATATCTACTGAATGAGGTTCAAGTCAGATTCCTTTAACAAAATCGAGGAATTCAAGAAGAGTGTTGATAATATACTCGGCAAAAAGGTATAGAATATTCAATCAGATCAAGGTGATGAATAAAATAACCACGAGTTCACTGAATTAATATGGGAGTTTTGGATTATATGTCAACTCACTCCACAAAATACACCACAATGGAATGGTGTTAGTGGAAGGAGGAATCATACATTGTTATACATGGTACGGTTGATGACGAGTCATGAAAATATTTCATTGTCCTTTTGGGGATATTATTTAAAATCATCAGTATACATATTAATTTGAGTACTAACTAAAGTGGAAAAAATAACTCACTAGAGGATGAAGAGTGGATAAAAACATATTTTATCGCATAAACATGTATTGGATTTTGAGTTGTTTGTTAAGGACTTCTAAAAAATAGTACAACAATGCACAAGATGTCTCTTTATAGGGTATCCCATGGAAACAAATGGATACTAACTAAACAACCCCTTATACATGAATGTGATTGTTTCTAGACATTATTTATTTATTGAGAGGGCGAATTTCCTCAAAAATTATTGCTGGTCCAAGAGATCCATCAATGAAGATAATTTAAATGAACAAAAGATTTGGTAAAAGAATATATTATAAATATCCTCATAGAATATGTAGTTATCTAAAAAAATTATTTTGTAGGATCATATAATAGGTGAGAGAACCGAAGAGATATGGTTTTCTATTTAATGAGGATGGTGACTCATTATTTTTTGATTATGATGAACCTCTATCCTTTAGAGATGAATTGCTGAGTTGAGATGTTAAAATATGGAATGAAGCCATGAATTATGAAATGGATTCCATGTATCATAACAATGATTGGTTTTGGTTGATATACATTTTGAATTAAATCACGCTCTATGCAAATTGGTATTCAAGAGAAAACAGGATATGGAATGTAAATTAAGAATCTATAATTCAAGGCTTGTGGATAAATGGATTAATAATCATCACGGAATTAACTATGATAAAACGTTTTTTCTAGTTTCTAGGTTTTAATCCATTATAATTCTACATGAAATAGTATCTTACAATGACAATGAGATTTGGAAGATGGATGTCAAAACTGCAATCCGTGACAAGAGCCAATAAGAATATGTCTATATGGAACAATTAGAAGGGTATGTGACTCCATGTGATGCCAAAAGGATTTCAATGATTCATTGATTCAAATATGGATTGAATCAACCATCATAGTCTCGAAAACATATTCTTCAATGAATCAATAAATGTATTTGGTTTCACTAAAAATTAATATGATCCATGTGTTTGCAAAAAGAATTAATTTGAATGTGGCCAATATCATAGAAGTATATGTTGGTGACATATTACATATTGGAAATGACACACCAATATAACAATTAATTATGGAATAGTTGAAAAAGTACTTATCCATGAAGTAATTAGGTGAAACAACTTATATTTTAGGAATCATGATCATTCTTTATAGATCCAAGAGGTTTCATGTACTATGTTAATGTATATACTTAGAGTAGATAACAAATAGAATTATAATGGAACTATACAAGAGGCTACTAGTTCCAGTGTCACATGGTTTACAACATTCAATGAAAATTTGTCCTTAGACGCAATAAATAGAACGATATAATGAGTATGATCTATTACAGTTCAGTGATAAGAAAAATTTTGTATACCATTTATGTACAACACTTAATGTTTCATATCAACTAATCATGGAAGGAAGATATCATTCTGATCCAAGAGAACAAAATTAAACTACATTTATGCATATGACTAACTATCTGAGAAGAACTAGGGATATGTTACTATTGTATGGTGGAAATGAGGAGAAGGTCATCAGGGGATATAATGATTCTAGTTTTTTGATAGATCATAATGATCTAATGTCACTACCTGGATATGTTTTCTATAAAACAAAATTAGCTATGAGTTGGATGTGTCCATAACAGCTAGTTCTCAATGATTTGAAAATAGATTCCAAGAATATAGTAGATTTTGATGCATCTAATGAATCCATTTGGATTCAAAAAAAAATTCCTAGATTTTTTTTTGATAATAGTTAGTAATGACCCTATCATATTGTATTGTTATTATACTATTGTGGCGGATCTTAAAAAAGATCCAGGGTCACGCCAATAGTAAGTGAAAAAACTCAAGAAGTATTATCTCAAACGATATTTATACTAGAGTGGGAATCTATTGCAGTTGGTTCCCTAGAACCTACTTTTTGTACTATATGTTAAAATTATATTCATTGTTTTGAATATTAACAAAATACTAATTATTCCATGTTTGTTATTATATCTCACAAAAGTGTGCGATAGTGACCTAATAGTAGCTATCACACTGAAAGGTCATAGCAGTTCCCCACTATGATTAGAACCTGAAAGTGCTAAGAAGCTATTCTGAAATATATATTGTATATATGGATGATATAATTTATTTTGAATAAATGATAAATGGTGCAAGGGGTGGAGACTCATTTGAAATTATGGAACAATATCTTGGTGTAATCCCTTTGTAATACCTAGTAGGATATTATGAGAATGAGACCAGCTAATATGAAATCCAAATTTATATATGTCATTGGATGTTCCTATATATTGATGTTTGTATTGGTCCATAGACATTACAATTATTATTAATTATTATTATTAGTCACACATTTAGATGTATTTACAAAAATAGTGAAGAAATATTTTCACATAAAGGTAGGATACATTAGGTGTTCCACGAGTAATGTTTCATTAATCAATAACGTGAGAATGGATTTAACCCTTCTGTTCTTTAACAATATTTAATATCTCAGGTCCTTTGATAAAAATTATATTTCCAAAATAAATCCATGTCCATGGTTTCACATAGGCATGTTCAATTTCTAAAACATCAAAGAAAGAGAAATCGAGCACATGGGATGATTAAACTGGAATGCAACCTAAATGATTAGAGATACCTTGATAAAGGGAATATATTGTTCTGAAAGAATCTATATGAGGTGACATGTCATTGTGGAAATCACTTCATTCGCTATGGGAGTCTTGGTGTATTTCTAGATACTAACATTAGACATTAGACTACATCGAATAATTCAACTAGGAAATAGGCCAGAGTGTCACACACTATGTGTATCCAGAATCATAGTTAAATAATGTATTTTATTATTTATAATTTAACATGATGAATAAATGTTATTCTCATAAGATATTTAATAATTATTAATGAATTCTCTACTTCATTTAAATTTTTTTGTGGTTTAGTAAATATAATATTTATTTATTTATTAGAGAATAATGTAGTGATATTTTTTTAATAAATAAATAGACATTATTCAAGGCCTGATAAATATTTTCGAGGAATGGTTTGAAAAGAATAATGGTTTGTTGAGAAATAATAAATAATAAATATTGTTTTATGAAATAATATTTAATTTTATTTTCTGAGTTAATAGATTTTCGGTAAATTATAATGATATTATTATTTTTTACATGGGGTTTTCTAGGATCAAATAAATAAATAATGGAACTGGTGAAATTATTTTATTTAATCCTAGAAATATAAATACACAGTTATGTAATTTTTTCATGGGACAATTAATTGTTGGGTTTTCAATAAAATCTAAGGGAATATTCTCAATCCTAGAGATCTCCCTTCTTCAAGAACGCTCCAATGAATGGTGAGCAATCCTTTTCCACTGGATCAAGTAGAAAGCATTGGAAGTGAATCTTGACATTATCAAGGATCACAACCAAAGAACAAGGATATTCTATTATTGCACCCTTTGACTCTATTAATGATGTTTAGATATTTTTGGGCTTGTGTGCATCACTACTAGAGGAAATAAACACTTGGTTTCGACCATGCAGTGATATTTCCCCATTGATCTGTCACCGGATTTATCAATGAAGAATTAATTTCGTAAGGTTAATTATTTATCTAAATAAATTAATTATAAACATTATGTGTTGATATTATCTCTCTGTTTTCTGACCTTATGATACATTTTCTTTTTCATAAATTTAATTCCATGGATAAAAACATTCATCATCACATAGATATAGGATTAATCATTTATTATGGATACAAACAATGTTAGGTACCACCCATCACATACTTCAACTGCACTCAGAATCATTAAAATCTACTGACATGCCCATAAACCTATAAATTATCTTAGAAACCACTAATAGTGACCCCAAAATGGATAAAATAGGATTTTCAAATAAATATATATATATATTTGAAATAAAAAATCACTATGCTATAATTCTCCCCACCATATAGCATTATATTCCCAAAATTCCTAAATAAGAATATTGATCAATGAAAATATGAATCCATCAGCCCCTCACCATCAATTACCATCCCCACATATAAATAAAAATCATTCTTATATTCCAAAACACACGGACCAAAATAATATACTCCCAAAAAAAAAATTCTTGGGAAGAAATAATATAAACTAGTCATTTGACTATTGAAGCATCCATCTGAAATTCAATCAATAAATTTTTTTTCAACATGAGAGGGATATAGATGTTACCTATTATGATGATACAATTGGATAAAATCATTGATATAAGATTAAATTGATTCTAAAGATAACAAAAAAGAAACCATTCCAGTCCACTCATTGATCTCCATAGTTTACACATATCACATAGTTAATGTCACATGCATCATCACCCGTCAGTGACCCAACTTAGGGGAAAATATAAAGAACACCTTATAAAATATAAAAAATATAGAAGGTATAACCAAATATCTATATCATATTTATATATACTTTGATCCATCACTATTTATTTAATTGATATCAAATTACTTTATTTTTCTTCCTAAGCAATGCGTAGTCATAAAAAGGGAAATCTCTCCCACCTCAGACCAAAAAAATGATTTACATGGAAAAAACAGAAAACATTAGAGGGATCCCTTTTTATGGATGACTAATATATATTATTATAATACAAATCAACTAGTACCAAATAGTTATCCCACAAACATCATATATTCCTGAACTAAGAATGAATCATAAACTCTAAAATTAGAATTGGCTATTTAGTCTATCTTTTTTATTAAAATTTGTTAGTATTGAAAAATTTAACATAGGAACACTTTTAATCCAACTAACTATTCCAGATTCATGTGCTAAAATATATGTCATTAAAAAATTGTATATGATGATACCCTATAAAACCTCTTAATTTTCTGAACATACAACATTTTCCAAATCATTAAACATGGTAGTGTCTTGAATTTCAATGATGTAAGAACAATTAGTTAGTCTATCAATCACCCCTTATAAATAATTATTCCCATGAGGGTTCCATAGTAATATGAAAATGAAATTTATTGGAAAATTACCCCATTTAAATATGGGCATGGGAATATTTAAAAAAAAATAAAATTAATTTTGTGTTCTGAATTTAAAAATATCTACTTATAGAAATAAGACACACAGTCAACTATGTAAAAATTCAACACTATCTACTAAAACTAAATAGTTATTTCACATTAATCTTTCATTATTCTAGGATTAAAAAACAGACTTATAATAATAGACACCTTCCATTATATCATTTATCGCTTATGAGGGATCAAAATACTAGATTCTGAAACATTGACTAACATATAAAGAGATAAGACACTTAAAAATTGTAACCCTAGCATATAAATAATTCAAAATACTAAAAAAGTATCATTAAACCGTTATTCCAGAAAAATAAACTCACAAAAACATGACATCAACTTATTTGTTGCTCGAACAATACAAGTCTCAGCCTCTATAATATCCCTTTGAATTCATGAATTCAGTCGCATGATATTCATTTCATATTTCAATTCCATCATAGCTTGAGAAAGAAACATTATAATCATATCATTCAAACCCTCATTACCCTTTCTTGGGGTACTGATGACATAGATGTTGAATGACCAATGATACATGACCTCTCACATATTCCTATGATTCAGGTACTTATGAGATTAATTTACCCAAAACTATTATAGTATAAAGAAATAGTGAATCATTCCCTATATAGGTAATTAAACTATGTCCCATGATCCTAAAACTATTTTGAGTTTTAGATCTAAGGGTGGGGTAATTATTATCTTATGTCAAATAAGACAAAATCCGTATGTTAAAACCTGAAAATATTGAAAAAACAGCCCAGTTTATAACCTAAAGCATTTAAATGAACTACATAATACATTTCTTCTTCATGAAAAATAAAAATATTCAACATGGTTAAATACTTATTGAATTTATCAAATGTAGTAATGCATGTATAATCCCATAATAAATTTATCCACTTTCAGTGTAACATAATTAAATGATATTGAAATCATTGTGAAGACCATCATAAACCACCAATAATATCATTATAATCCAAAGAAACATTAAATATAAAGTATATTTCATAGCTTATCTTGTGATAAAAACACTTTTTACCTTCTTAAGATCAACTGATATGCCATTTTATAAAAAGATACTTCTTATGAACATAACTTCTCAAATCTAAATATGTAATTTTTCTAAAATATAAAAAATTGATTATTCACCATGATTTATATAAGGTTTTTTGTGACACTCATGTTATTCTTCATTTCCTAGTTAAATTAATATTTTTAATATGAATACAAAAAATTAATCATGGTATGAATGAAAAAAAAAATTTATCAAGGACATGTAAATAAAAATGAATGAGTCAGGCCAAATTGCATAATAAAATATTAAAAGTTAGTGTAAATGATCTTGAAAGAATATTTCATAATATTCAACTCCACAACTCTAATAAAATAATATTAAGACCATATTTCAAATTTTGGGAACCTCCATGCTCCATTTAATAGATTAATAAAATAATCCATTCATGGAAATTTTTATAATTATTCATTATTACCTTGTTGATCATCAATTAATTGATTAAAATTGATAGTTATATCATATTTCAAAGAAAAAAATATGTTTTCCATGGAGACATAATCAGATGAATTAAGACAACTACATTCAAGTCAACCAATTAAATAATTATTTTCATAAGTTCTATAAGATATAAAGTCATAGATGTTAGATGAGTCCCCATGTAAATATCAATCAAGATTTAAAATTCATTATCTTGTGGATGGAAAATAAAATAATCTAACTACCCTTATGAAAATCATAGACCAAGGGATGACACTATATACTTTATGGATCATATTGATGTTAAAATATGAAATAGGATATTAAATTCAAAAGACTTAATAAGAGAGGGGGTCCTTCTAGACTATATTTCAGTTCCCATTCTCCCTAATACACTAGGGATCTCTAATCCATTGTATAAAACAACAAAATATAATGGAATCAATAAATTGGAGCATTATGTTAAATTGACCAATATAGAATTATAATGATGCTATACATATCAATCCTATGAAATAGAAAATACAAAATTTATTCATATTTATGTATACATAAGTGACAATAAGAGAATCAAAACCATGTTATTTCTTCATTCCAAGGTGCATCAAAAAATCCATAATAAATAGTACATGTTTAATTAGATTCATTAAATAATTCATGAATCATGATGATATTAAATAACACAATGCACAATTATAAAGTAAACTGGTTTCAAAAGAAATACCAATATTGATATTACCACTAACTATTTTAAGGCACATATTAACTACGATCAAAGACATATATTTTTCATATAACTACATTCTTCAAGAGGCCTATGGCTTGAACCCTATTATATTTTACATATCTAACTATATTTCAATCCCATAGGGGGAAATGAACCAGTTATATAATGATAAATAGAATTATGTAGTTAAGAAATTCTTGTGTTTCCTTGGTGTCCACAAAGATTATGGATTTTATGAGGCGTGGGGAAATAATGCGTTATATCCCATGTATTTATCAACTATTATCAAGTCAGGGAAATTCCACTATCCATTGAAGATGGTGTGGTACAATCACAATATTTAGAGCCACTATTATCTCCTTTATGAGACTTATTTCACCTCCTCTTAATTTCATAGGAGATGTAAAAACAAAAACATAGTGGTAGGTGAATTATAAACAACCATTACATTCCTACAATGCCAATATATTCAATAAAGTCTCAATCATCGAAATTATCATTTTCATTAAGCATCATCACAAAATTATTATAATATACATTTTTTCTGAATGTTCATTAAAAAATCTACAACTTTAACATTTCATTTGATGCCCCATAATTATAATGAATATATATCATAAAGAAATTTATATATTTTTATTGTTTTACCACCCAGTTGAAAGCTGTTAAAATCCATTGATTTAGCTAATGTCAACTGTTTAGGGAACAACTTGTAGAAATAGATAGTCTGGATGTCTTTCCATTCAAATATATAATGTTTTTTTACTCAATAATAATGTATTTCCATATTAAAATATGTCCTTGATGATTAAAGGTATAATACCTATCCTTAATACAATCTACAGTTAACTCATCATATATAATATTTTTATACGCTCCAACCAATCCTCTGATTCTTGTTGATCAATAATTCCATGTATGGATTAAATATTTTGTTGGATAAACTCATTATATTCATATTTATCTCATCATTTCATTATTTTCTGTTCTGCCTCAAAAGATGGTGTAGAGAGAAGACATTTTATCATGTCACAACCCACTCAATCTACCATTTTAATAAGAATATCATCAACTAGAGGGTTCTATTGAAGATATTATCTATAACAAACTATTAATGAATTATGTAAATATTTATTTGGGGAATGTAGTTACCTCAATGAATGAATAGGTATATTCAAATAGGTGATAAATATTAGTTTTAACCAAGTGAAATTGAGAAATGAACTAATATTAGTTCATAAATCCATATGATTGACATGCTTCCAAACATACCTTGGTATCTTACATCTCAATGCGATTAAATTAATCTAGGAACTCACTTATTACCTACACCATTTTTCTCGATAATACTATCTATTATAGTCCGAAATGTACCATGATCTAGAAACTATGTATGAAGCTTGTTTTATATAAATTTTTCATGAACCTATAATCTAAAAACAAAAAATTGATACAAGAGTTGGACCATCATAATGTTTTAAGGGAATTACCAATCCTCATGTATTCATCCATGAACTTTGAAAGTAATAACTACCATGGGGAGTGATTTTTTTATGAAAAAAAAATAATTTATCCATCAATTACAAGTAAATAATAATTCCCATTCGGAAATTCAATTTCAAATATTGATAGAAAAAGGATGCATGTTGATAGAATGAAACTCCAAAATAGTAAAACTAGTTTTTTTTATTCAAACAATAATAAATATAAAAGTGATATGTCGGCCATTATTCCATGATTTCCCCATATCTAACATGGATTCCCTCCATCTCAATGTGTACCAATGAAAAATATTTATTATATAAAACCAGAACAAGACACACCTATTGTTATGTGTAGGATGTGATAAAAACAGTTCTAGTAAGATCTTACCATGTGTTTTAATATAATTATTCAATAAATAAACCACTCATGTGCAATTATAGAATACGAAGGCCAGAAATAAAAAATTTCAATGATTAAAATAGAACATGTATGTTCACACCTTCATTTCAGTTTATAAGACATTACCAAATACAACCAGTTATTCAAATCATTATCAATAACCCTTGAAAATATTAAATAATGGAAATTTAGTCCTTGGATATGTTATTTATAGTTTATGTATGATATTATACAATAATTAATTAATGATGATATATATATATATATATCCATAGATTTATTGGCCAAGGGATAAGAGAACACCACAACAAGTGTCCCCAAGTCATTACATAGTATAGTTACATTTAGATAATAAATCTATTGTATGTAGAATAATCCTTCCAAGAATTATTACCCAAAATTTATCCCACTTTTATATACACCATGTTATCGTGTTCCATAAACCATACATTTTTTATTCACATTCACAATTTGAATCATCTCAAGAAAGTTCCACAAATCAACAATTACATGACCATTGTAACACATCAAACCGATAGTTAAAATAAATTTTCATAAAAAATACCCTATTGGAAATCCAATTTACCAAAGAATAAAAATATTCCATATTTCCTGAATCATAAATCATTAAATTATATATTTTTGAAATCCAATTTAAAATGTGAATGTAATCATGTTTTATTAGACATTTTATTTTAATGTAACCACCCACCTCAAACACTTGTATTTTAAACCACCAAACAAGATTCAAAAGAAATAGATACTTTGGTCTCTTATGTAGTTATATAAAACCCTACAAAATTTATCACACTTAAAAATACTAAAATTTAATAATCCATAGTTCAATAAAATAAAAGGATAAATTCTTATCATGAAAATCTTGAATGGATCACACAACTAACAAAAAAGATCCTAAAATTTATTTACCTCCAAACCCATATTGTAATTGAAACATAATATGATAATCAAAATTCCATATATATCCCCATAATATCCCTAATATATTCTTTCATTTTATTTAATGAGAGTATAGTTAGATTAATTAAGAAGATGGTAATAGAACATATTACTACAAATATTTTATAGGATCCAACATCTAATGATCCATCAGAATCGATCTCTAGAAAGAAAAAAAACTCAATAAACAATAGGTAATGTCTTATATATCCATATAAATATCTGTAGGATAAATAATGATGTTAATGGGATGCACTTTTGGAATATATAAATAGTTTTTTATTTAATTAATTTTGACTCTCTAGTTTTGTCATTTAGTTTTCTAAGCTATTCACAAACTATATTCTTGGTTGAATACACTCAAGAAGATAAAAAATTTGGACACATAACATATCTAATCATGCTCCCAACATGGGTAATTATATAATAAAAACCCACATACCGAATTTCGTTTTCTATGTAATATCATATGGTTTTATCTAACCTTTCACAAACCATTCAAAAATATAGGATTTTTCTGAAAATAATAAAATCTGTAAAAAATTACAAAATTAGCCAAGAAGAGGTTAAAACAAAATTTGATTTAATAAAATGATTTTAGGGTTTCTAAATTTAAATTGGTATGTGATATTATCTATTAAAGTATATTGACAGCTCCTAGATTCTTTATACCTTCCAAAAGACCAATATAAGGTGCCAAAATTTTTTATTGAGGAAAAGACATCCAAATAAAGATGTAATGTTATCAAAAAATATATATTAATTATATTATTTTACACCTAAAAAAACTATAATATACATTAAACTAAAATAATATAAATTTTCACAATTTTATGAAATATTATTATACTAATAAAATAGCCCATTCATTCCCTCCTCTCAACAAAAAAATGCATAATACCTCTTGTGTTAAATGAACACCATCACCTCCAAATGAGACACAAAATATATTTCATAAAACACACAAAATACATTTTAAATTGGGGTATTAAATAGAAAAATATTATATTTAAAAAATTATTCAGATTCTGAATATATAAAATAATTATGACCTCCTTTACATTATATATTAATTAATGGGTCACTCATTCGTACATGTAAGAAATTACCCTAATAAAATAGATATATTTATTTTTTCACTCTAGTATTTTATTATTTGTCTAAATATATTTCATCATGATTCAACTATATAATCAAAATTAAATAATATAATAATTATTTTAAATTAATTACATATTCCCAAAAAGAAAACTTTTTCTGACTATACTCCCCAGTATATTGTCACTTGTTCTTATTTTGGTCGGCATAGCCACTTATTTAAATTATTATATAAATTTATTTCATTTATAAATATAGAAATATAAATTTTAAGGTTATAATAAATTCATGATAAAATATAATATGTTTTATTATTTTAGAATAGCAATATTAATATTAAACATGTTATTAAGACAACAATAATCGTTCATTTAAAATTATTCAAACAAGATCCTCACAAAAATTTTCATCCTGAGTCAAAAAAATTTTTATTAGATCATAATAAATAATTATTAAACATCAATAAATATACAAATTAATATATCATAATTAGGATCTTTGAATATATAAATAAAAATAAGAATCTCCATTACAAAAAAATCACTAAACATACAATCAATGACAATAACATATGACAATGAAAATAAAATGAACTATCTAAAAATTTTTAATAAGATGTTATTAGTTAATTTTATAATTTATTATAGGAATTTAAAATATTAAAATATGAAAATAATTTTTTCTTTGTAGTAGTCTAGTGAACATTCAGTTAAATAAATTTTAACATAAACGTTTCTATTATAAATTTTTAATCATTGAGATATAATGTGTATTCACCTTTTTTCCCTTATGTGGTGTATATATTTTCAATTTACATCTTTTATTGATATTTGTAACGAATTATAATGTATTTAAAACATACATCTCACCTTCCACATTCAATGGATTTTTCATTTGAAATATTATGAGGTTGTATGTGGTTTTGTTTACCCAACATCTTTTCTTGAGTAATAGTGATTCGTTTTAACTATTTTTCACAAAGTGATTTTCATCTATTATATTATGATATAATTATCACTTTCATTCATATTTATATTTTGAAATAATTTTATGTATTTCATCATTCATAAATTATAATGATGTTAAGAATAATTCCCATCATTTAAAAATTTGACCCATTTCATCTACGTAATTAATTTATTATACCACAAATTTAATCTTAAAAATTTGGTGACCAATTTTTTTTATAACCTGTGACATTATTTTTAACCTTACCCTCTATCAAAATGATTATTATAATAAGTTTTTGAGGTTTTTGGTTTAAGAAAAATGTATTTCAAATATAAAAATGGTTTAATATTCTTTATAGAGGAAATGATTTACATTACACTACACATTTATTATTATAGCTTTAAAGTATTTTGAAGTATTTATTATTAAAAATTATTTTAAAAAGTATATTTACTCTAACTATTAAAAAAATTCAAAATTTTTTATTTAATGTGATTTAAATCCTATTATTTTATAACAATATTATTTATTTCTAGAAATTGTTTTAAATTTTGGACACAATTTTTCTCTTTATATATAATGGATTTTATTTCATGGAATTATTTTCCCTGACTAACCCTCTAATTGTTCTTATTAAATAATCCTTTGGGGTAATTGAACTTTTTTGTATCAAACATTTACCTTAATTTTTATAAATTGTGTGATTCAATTTGGAAATGGGGTGAATTTTATTATTTATTCAATTTGTTATATATAATGGGATAAATTATTATTTTATATTGGCATACATATTTATCGATTAATTCTATATGGGGAAATATATAAAAATGTAATTCATTGGTTATTGGTTTATATATCCTGATTCATGCAATGGTGGGTGTACTTATGTTTTCCCTTCAATGAATGAGCGTGATAAGTGACTCGTGATGGACTGGGTGCGAGTAGTGACACACATATATATAATGCATACATGTTATAATGTTGATGAAAATTTTATTTTATATGATATGATTCACGGTTATTTTATATTTGCATTCTTTTTTATTTTATTATTCTATGTGGATCATATTTATTTTCATATCATTCAACACCATTTTTCCAAGGGATATAGTTGTACATATGTCTTGAAATATGGATAAATCTTATGGTTTAATGTTTTTTTGTCATAAAACCTCTCACATAATATTTCTTTCATTTATGATTGTGATCTTTCCCTTAATGTCTTGTTTATATGTTTTACCATACTATGATTTTGATATCACCCATTTAATATCAATATATTCTATAGTTTTAATGATGAATATTACTTATGATAAGTATAAAAATGAGTCTAGTGTTGCTAAATTTTAGAAAATAATCCTAATTATGATAAAATAAATTTCCTATATACCTGATTTTCAAAGACAATATACATTTCATTCTTGGGGTTATATGATTATTCAGAGATAAAAGGATAATTTTTTTAAAAAATATGTATGTTTAGAACGTTTCATATCACATTGTATCAAATACAATGAATACAGTTTTTTTATCAATATACCTAAGAGTTCACATCTAGGGAACTTTAGTTGGTAATATATCATGTTTTATTTATTATTGGGAATTATATTTTTTTGGTAATTAGGATAAGATAAAATTATTAAGAACCCTAAGGATAATTATAAATATAATAAAAAATCATATAATATTGGTAATGATTTATTTATGTGGTTTTTGAAGAAAATATATACATATTTGGATACTAGAATGTGGATGAAGCTATGGTAAAAATTCACCTAGTGGTAACTATCATGATAACTGGTGGTTCATTATCAAATCGATCTACACATGCTGTAGGATGACTGGACCAATTAATGCCAACTTTGGTAGACACACATATGGGATATTATTTGATGATTTACACACTCTGTATGAATTATTAAGGTGGATTTAAATTTTTTTATACCAGAGAACATAAAATTAATATGGGCATGGATGACATATTTCTAAACATAGAGTCTTATATAAGAACAATACATTTTGGATTTACTATATCTGTTCATAGGAATAAAATTATATTCTATGATATAAATATAACCAAATTCAATTTCATATTTAATTTTAAATATAATAAAATAAAATGCATCTACAAATGTTCTATCTCTAGAAACACCTGTGAATTTGAAACAATGGTATAATTTATATAAATACTTTAGAGTGATATTTTTTATAGAAAATGTATATTCATATTCATACCTTTTTTCAGAAAAGTATGTATGTTATGTGGAATCATGACAGTTGTTATGTAAATTGTGTAGTAACCCATATCAATTCCTACTATTTTGAGATAATTTAAATATGTAAGATTCAATTTATTTAAGGGGGGATAATTCCACACCAACTGATTTAAAAATATATTTTCATTCAAATAAATATTGTATACAGAGAATGTTTCAAAAAAAACATTGAACTAAAATCATTTAGCCTCATATTAAAATAAATTCATCAGTTAAATTTGATAATAATGAAACCAATACTAAATTAATGTACTATAATAAATTGTAAATTTATAGAAAACAAGATAAATAACACTTATGGTTCTTAAAAATTCATTTTAATAATTTTTTATATATTCAATTTTAATTTAAAAATTAAATCTAAAAATTTGATAACGTTACTTTTTAAAAATAATCCATATTTATAAATTCTTCATGTCAACATTTTCATATGTTGGTTTTTTTATAGTATATTTTTATGGGTTAATAGTTAAATCATACCAATTTTTCTAATACCATGAAATTAATGAAATTATCATAATATAAAAATTAGTAAAAAATTAAAATATATTTTCTAAAAAATAATAATTCATAATATAAACATATAATATTTAAATACTATTCATAATTTATAAAACCTAAGAAAAATGTTTTGGAATGTTATTCAATATTTTATATTAATTTTTTTTCATCACATATAAATGAACTAGATTTCAAAATGTCTATTTGTAATGAATAATACAGGGGATTATATAATTTGGTTCAAAACATTCATATTTTTTGTTGAGGTTAATAAAAATTATATATATAAAAATATTGTCACTTGGATTATTATTAACTACAATGAAAATGGTGAATGTTATAATTTCAATGAAAATTATTATAAATAATGTGTAATTGTTGTCTAATAAATTAAATTGTTCTATATTATATAAACTTTTTTGTATGAAATTTTAATTCTTATAAAAATATACTATCTATAATTAAATTTTAAATTCATTTTATATTATATTCAAAAGTGTTAATGATGAAAACAACATTTTATTGTAAAATGATTCCTATATATAGAATATTTTGAAAAAATTTATTTGCAATTATATATAAATTTAATTAGGTTATTTGTTGCCTAAATTTTGGATTACAGCATCAAACATATGTATGCGTGTTTACCTTATATTAATAATTAAATAAATATTACTTAAGAGAAAAAATTTTAACCCAGGTAAAAACAAAATTGGTAGTATTTAAAAGTGTAGTGGAATGAAAATTAAAACATGTATATGCAATTCATGAAAAAAAAATTAGGGTCTTAATGAAACTTATCTGACACCTTGAATAATCATTTCAATCTTTTAAATTCATCTATACATTAATATTGTGATGCGATCATTGAAAAAATAATTGGTATTTATGAAAATTAAATTTAATTCAATTACAAAATGTGATCGTATCCACAACATTTCTACACAGACTAGATAGATTCATCTAGATCAAAACACTGTTATATCATCTTCTAAAAATTATAATCAAATTATATATTCCTTTGCATTTCTAAATACCTATCCATGTATCCACAAGGTTTTAACCAAGGGAGAACATTCTGAGGAAGTGGAAATGTTTCAAATTAAGCCTCTTAATTAAAATCTTCTTTTACCAACAAAATTAGAATATAACCAAAAAATAATCATAATATTATTATTAATAATATTATGAAAAAAAGTTTATAAAATTTTTATTGCTAATTTATACCCCCTCCCAACCAGGTGGAGAACACAAATCATGCTTGTGTTTTGTGCGGACTACCACCACAGATAGAGAAAGGGCTATTGCTAGAGTTCCAAACTGTGGAAGTAGGTCTGAAAACCATTTTTGTAAGCTAGAACCATGGTTTTTCCAAAATATGGGTGATATCATTGTGGAAGTAGTGTCTAACAAATTTCTATGGTTTTCATAACTATGGAAATATGTCTCAAAATTTTGTACTATTGATATAGCATTTGTAACCAAGGCAATAGCCTAATAAATATCATCCCAATAGGTTTTGATCCCTACATCTCCCCTATTCATATCATTGACCTCACCAGTACACTAAAAAACACTTTTAGTATATAAATATATATATTATGAGATATATATTAATAAAAACTATTGAAATAGCTTCAAAATCTTATAAATAGATCTTCCTACGATATTTTTGGTGGGAAATTTTTTCCGCGGAAGCGGGAGAGACCTATAGAGATGGTAATGAATAATTATGGATATATAACATAAATATTTCCAATAGACATGGTTTTGAAAACCCTGGCTATAGTCCAAAAAAATAACCTAGAGCAACAGTTTCAAAACTGTGGCTATAGGTCCATAGTAGTATCCTATTTTTCTAATGTTGTTCCACCATAAAATGAACAATTAATTTTTTATAAATGGATTAAAAATATTATATAATGGGTATATTTAATGAATAAGTTAGATATTTACATCATTACTGGTATTATTAATGTATAAATAAATTCATACCACTTTTATGTTCAATCTAAACCAATGTGTCACTCATTCATATTTGTGTACTACTGCCCTCCAAAAGTGAAATATTTTGTTTTTTAGTCTATTAATAATTATTTATTTACATATACTATATGTATATAACATACACTTAAATAAATAAATAAAATAATTATCAATATATCATATATATATTAAGAAAAATATAATACCTTTTTTATGTATACTCACCTATAAATTAAAATGTGTTTTTTGGGTCAGTTTTACCAAATAGTTGAAATATGAAAAAAATTTATATCATGGATAAATATTCCAACATAACAATAAGTATTAATTAGATTTAATGATAAAAATAATAATTTGGGTTATTCATCTATAATTTTTATATTAATATTTATCTTATTACTACTATTACACCACACATTCATTAAAAATAACACAAATAAGATCCACATTGACTTCTTCATCACAAATCATATAATAATACATATAAAATTAAATTAGATCATAAAAAATTATTATATAAAATATATATTCTAATTCTTATAATTATATCATATTGATAAACATATAATCTTTTAATAATAATCAACACCACCATATTAAAATTATTATGAAACAAACAATTGAAGCTAAAAACATTTGATGTTAAAAATGTTATAAATAATAATATATATTTAATAATAGATAATGTATTAATTTAAAAATTATTATAATTATGAATTTTTATTTTTTATATTGATGTATTATAGTAATTTATGTTATACTTGAGGTAATAGAAAATTTGGCTCAGTTGGATTTATGGAATGGTTTTTTGAATCTAAAACATTGATTAATTGAGATATAATGTGTATTCACCAATAATTTAATTGTTGAAAAATATATACATTCCAAGTAATTAATTTATAATACTGATTAAAAAATATTATATATATAAAAGTCCACTTTATGTTCTACCTTGCATTGATTTTCAATTCAAATAATGACAACACTGTAAGAGGTTTTTCGGACTCAATATCATTTCTTGAGTCAAAATGATTACTTTAGTCTATGTTTTTGAATGACCATATTCTTCTCTTATATGAAAATTTTATAATTCCATTAATCCCTTATTCTGGGAAAATTATATAAATGTAATTATCTCTTCATAAATTTTGAGGACATTGAGAATAATTTTCATCCCCTCAAAATAAAATATATTTCTCTTATGTTAAGATTTTATCATATCACAAATGTTGTTATTTATATATCAAAAACCAATTATGATTTATTTCATGTGACCATAATATTTCCATTATAAAATTTTTATAATATTGTTTTTTTAATCTTCTAATGAAATGGGATATAAAATTTATTTAAAAATATTGAAAAGGATTTATATCCTTTAATTATCATATATTTAATCTCCCAATCCATATTTATTTTTTTATAAAATAAATATTATAATATTGATATATTATAAATGATTAATTTTTTATAAAAGCTTTTTTTCAATTTTTTTACTTTATATTTTCAAAAATAATTTTATTGTGATCTATATCATAATATTTTACAAATATGTTAAAAATAATAAATTTGTATTATAATTTTTCTAATATTTTGTTATTTTTCAAAAAAAAATCAAGGCTTCCATGGAAAATAATTTTCAAGTGTTTCAATATAAATATTCTAATTAAATTCTATTTTAATGTAAATGAAATTTGGGATAAATGTTTTTACATTATTGAAGTAAATTTCGGTGTCATAATTTGGTAATGTTGTGGTACACATTTTTTACTTCCATGAGATCCTAATGATGTGATTATTGAATTATTTTTGATGGAACACATATTAATTGGTGAATGATGGGGGTGGAAATATATTTATTTCAATTTCATTAGTTGTATGTTTATATCTCATGATACATGAATACATGGAAGAAATTAAATTTTCCATATTTTCAGGAGTGCTGGTAGTGACTCCTAAATGTTTTAGTGTGAGTAGTGAATTATAAATAAGATAATAACTTATGCCTCTATATATTCAAATACTTATCATTTTTATATAGTCTAAGGAATGTTACAATTACTTGAAATATTCCTATGAAAATAATAAATTGAATTTATCTGCTATCTCATGATCTCGTACTCTATTTCCATGGTATATGATAATATTCTAATTCAAATTAAATACTAATCTTGTGGTTCTATGTATTTTATTATGATAATTCTCACTATCCCATGCTATCTGATATTCATTTGATATATCCCAGGATTATATGGTTATAATTGTTTCCGTACTGTGATTTTGATATACTCCTTTCTTATGTTTATATTAAACAAGTTATAAATCCCATTATAAATTATGATAAGTCTAGTAGGGGTCCAGTGTGGCTCAATTATCGATAAATCATTATGATTATCATTAATTAAGATACTTATATAGCCAGTATACAAATAAGATAAATCTTATATTATTGGGTTTTTACTGTAATTATGATATTTAATGTTTAAATGATTGATATATATATATATATAACATGGAATGTTTCTTATTTTTAGGAATCAACATATAAATAATATTGTTTTATCACAGGTCCAATGATTGTGGGTCTATTACACTATAATATATGGGTGCGCCATACACCCGTAGAAAAGCATATATAATTTAATAATGAAAGGGGAAATATATGTTGCTTATTGTAGGATTCACATATATATTTCTTGTTCTCGTAGACATGATTCTTTCCTATGGATATTTAAAAATAATAATTTTAAATTTATGGTTTTTGATTTTAATTGTTTTCCCTATTTACATATCTAATAATCTCCCCTGCCCTCGTAACATCTCCCCCTTTATTCCACCATCCACCATAATAGAAATTATTAATAAATAGTGTTTTCTCTAAATATGTCAATTGAAAAAATCTTATTATTTTCACTTTTTATCTTCATTTTTCATCATTATTATATTTCCTTCATCATAATGGTCAAGTTATAAGGGTTTGATTTAGAAAAATAAATTTATGTATGGGGTTTTTTATATTTCAAGATCATAACTTTAGAGATACTATTTTAACTTTATAGTTGAATGGTATATCATAATTTATGTTGATAATAGATTCATATAATCTGTTAGGTGGATCTATGTAATCAATTTTCCTTTATTGATTGTTGATTTTTTATGCCCCTAAATTTAATTCTTAATTTGTAAAAACATGATAATCTATAATTTTTTTGATCTTATGAATTTATGTTTTTCATATATTTTTCTTCTTTTATTTGAAGTTTATTTATTATGATTAAATCATGTAATACTTTATTCTTATAAAACATTAACATTATGTTTTTCATAAAATGAAAAATATTTTTTCCTTGAAGAAATTGAAATTATTCTTTATAAAATGTTGTCTGATGAAATCAAAGGAATATTCATTATGGTTTTACCTAATTATTATGGAATAATAAAACTTATTTTTACTTATAAAGGTATTTTTTGTTTAGTGGGGAACATTGGATTGGTGTTTCCCTTGCTAATACTAAATATTTTGTTAGATTCTATATTTGGATCATGATGTACCTTATAATAAACATTGAATATATAAGAATTTTAGAGTATTTTTTTCATAAATTTCTATTTATATTTTATTTTTACCCTTAAATACATGACCCTTAAATTGTGTTATTTTAAATGATTGGTATTATTTTATTGAATTACACTCTTGAATTGTAATAGAAAAATGTTTTTGATATATTCATTAAATTTGGTTTTTCATTTAAATGATATTTATAGGTGTGGGTAAGTTATTGATTTATGAAATATTTAATTATTTATTATTAATTAATTTCTATGTGTCATATTATAATTCACATATAAAATTATTTATTATTAGAAACCATTTGTATCTTGGTGGTAATCCAAGGAATGATTACTCTATTATCTATATTGATAGACAATATACTAGCCCCATGATTGGAGCATTCTCTACGTAGGGCTGAAATCTACAAAGTGAAATAGAGAATGTAAAAAATGAGTGTTAGGAAGAAAAATAACATTAGGAAATATAATTTCATACTAGTAACTATTGTGTTTTTTAGATAGTCTCTAGGTATCTTATGTGTTCCAATGGTGGTCTAGTGATAATAGTTTATTGTATTTATTATTTTAGAGCTTAATAGATAATGATTTATTAAAAAGTTTTGATTTTCTAAAGTAGTTTTATATTTTATTCAAAATTATATAAATATAAATTTTCATTATTATTATTTGATCTTTATTCATGACTGGTGTACCCATAAATTTATAGTAATATATTAATTATTATTTCATTGATTTATTTAAAATGATAATTAATTTTCAGGAATTATATTTCAAAATGTGGGAACTTTAAAAAAAACTATTCAATTGGTTTTCTAAAGTTAAAAGTATTTTTTAGGAAAAAATGTTTGTTATAGAATACCATTTTATATTAATAGTTATAACCATAAAAACTAGTTGAGGGATCCTAGATAATCCCCAAATAAATATTGAACTAAGTCTTAAACATAAATACAATATTTTCCATTAATTTTTCTTTATCAATCATTAAGAAAAAATTTATATTTGTATAAGAAAATTTAATTACAAGGATTTATGAATAAATTATATTATTGGGATGTGGGGAGGATACCTATTGGAATTTTTTCCTACATCTTTTTTACACTCCCAATGTGTAAATGTAGATTATGTGATTTTTGATGAAAATTAAGAGAAATTATGATTGGGTATAGAAGATGATCATTGTCTATTAGTTCATGTGTTTTATAGTTTCAATGGTAATAATTATTAACATTTCATCGCAATATTGTTAATTTGATTTATTATTTGTTTATTTATTTTTTTATTTATTTTTGGTATCATAATATGTATTGTAGAAAGTCATCCACCAATTTCAGTAGTTACAATTCATATGGTATTTTTTTCATTTTTATTACATTTTGTTTGTATACATGTTGGGATTATTAAGTATGTTTATTTTTTTCATTTTTGATTGTTTATTTTTATACATGTTGTTATGACATGACAATTTGTGTGATTATGTTTAATGAACAACACTGGTTGGTTAAAAGTATACTATAAAAAAACAGGACTATTTTATGATATTTAGGAAATTATGGTGGATGATTGATTTGATTGTTAAAAATCGAGTGGTTTGACATCATTAATAATATAGGAACACATATCATGAAAGACTATTATATCTATGAAATTTTGAGCATCATTCAATATTGTTTTTAGATTTTATTAATTATTAATTTTGTGTTAAATGTTAACTAATAATAATATTTTAATAGAAACCATACAGTTTCTTGAGGAATGTTTACAAATAACTGACTATTAATCATATTATTGTTTCATTTTATGTTATTTTGTTCTTATGATAGTTATTAATGTCTTATAATAACATTTAGTACTTTTTTATGATTGATATTGATTAATATTATATGATTTATTTTATCTCTTTTCTTATTCCAAATATCATATTATTTATACGGGGAATTGTTGTTATTTAATAAGTGTGGGAATAATATTTTAGGTTGTAAATCAAAGTGTTCTCAATTAGAATTTTTAATATACAAATTTAATTTTAATTTTTAATATATTTCTATAAATTATAATAACAGGTTTTGTTTTTGTAACACACCAAAAATTCAAAGATAATATGTTTTTTATTTACAAGCATATATAAGAAACACCAAGAGTAAAAAAGAATATAAAATCCCAATATTTTATGATATATTTAGTATTTTAAATATATTCAATCCATCATTATATTGTAATACATGAAAATCATTTTAATCATTTCCTTACACACAATAAATACTTTGGTCAATGTATTGTGTTACACACAATAACAGGTTTTATCGAAATCGAATATTCTATTAGTGTTATTATTTAATATTATAGTTATCTCCTAGAAATTAAATTGGATATTATTAATAGTATTAATTAACCTATTAGAATATATTTTTGAATTAATTGGTTCTCAATTAATTATAAATTAATATAATAACCAATTGAATATAAATGAACTGTTTTTGTAAAAGACTATTTTTATGAAACCCAAAGAATATTATCATAATATATAAATTTAATTAATATTAGGTAATTATTAAAATGATTATTAGATATTATATATTCAATAAAATATTTTAAAATTAATGTAATATATTTTATTTTCATAAGATAATAAAAAATAATCTTATTTGTATAAATGTTTTATTTTTCAAGAAGTTAATTTTTCTACCATTTAAGGGGGCCCATATTTTAATTAAAAAAAAATTGAATTTTTTTTTAATTTTAATTGAAAATCAACCAAAGTTTTAATGATTAATATAAAAACTACCCTATGATGATTTATTATTATTTTTCAAAGATGCTTTATTTTATATTAAATAATGAAAAATAACGAATTTTAATTGAAAAAGTATTTTCATCTGAATAATTAATAATTAATATTTTTATTTTTTATTTTTTTAAATCATATTAGTTAAATTACCTCTCTATTAATACAATTTATGCAATTGAAATCAATTTCATAGTAAAATTGGATATTAGAACATTGTAGAAACCCTACTTTCTCATCCCATCTATAGGGTTATTTTTAAATTTATATCTACCACTACCAAAGAATTAAATTTAGAAAAATGAATTCCATATGTTTGAGAATAAATATTTATAATTTATAATAATTCCAATATAATTTTTGACTAGTGTGATTTGTGAAATATGTTAAAAATAATTACAATGATGTTGGAAAAATGAGTTTACCAAGGGACTAACCTTTAATCATAATTCGTAAAATAACATAGAAACTGGTCTAAAACAAATTTTGTAGACATATTTTGACATTATACATTGTATTTTTATGTTTTTTTAATTATAGGATCCAAATTACATGTAGAAGACGTGAGTGGGATTCACTATTTGAAAAATTTACATGTTGTCAGCTCAACCGAGTTATTAAAAGGCCTCCCCTCTCATCATATATTCACACATATTAGGACTATTCCATCGGTCATAACCTACCCAAATCACTTATAAACATCTTTAACCTAATCTCAGAATCCGTATCTTTGTATTAATGCCATCGTATGAAGGGATTAATGCAATCTTAATGAGGGTACTCCATGGATATATAATGTTTTTATGAAATAATTTTTATTTCATTTTCCTCTCATCCTCCATTAATTCATATTATACTGGGATTATATAATAAAATAATCATCTTCTATATAATTATATATTTTTATGCTAAGCCTATGAAATAAAATTAAAAACATCCACCAAATGATTGAACTGAGCATGTAGCGGAAGCCCTAAATAGGTGTTTTTTTTAAATTTCCACTGACGATCGACGTAAACGTTTCGATGTTGGTGAATAAAAGCTTGATTAAAACCAAGGATCTCACTTGAAGGGTTTTAAGGACAAATATATACCGTAAAATAACTGGTTTAATTATGATGCTTCGCATGATGTATCCTTGTCGTTGGCAATCGCTGCTCAAAAAATTTGAATTATAATTCCTCTAGATCATCCACACACGTTTCATTGAATCCACGAGAGCGTCGTTCGCTGTAATCCAGGTGCTAGCAGGGAATTGTGATGTTGCCTTCGACACTCCAATGATCACTACACCACTTCGCTAGCGATGCATGAGAGAGTGCTTGATCAATGCTCCTTTGATTCATAGAATCTCTCTCTAGATTATGGGAGAGATGAGAGGAGAGAGAATATCCATGAATAGTATTTGGAAGAATCTCTTCCTCTTCTATTTTTAGTGCTTAATTAAAATACTCGGTATAGCCTCACCGGACCCGAATACTTAACCCACTATCAATGAAATTTTATGACTACTAAACTGAGTCATAAATATTATTATCTTTCACATGAAATAAATTAAAATATATTACGTGATAATAATTTAGTCATTAACACGACTCGTTACTCCCATAAATATTAATTGAACCATGAATAATTTTATATTCTCCAATTAATATTTTTTAGGTATTTACTTAAAACATGTAAATAAATTTAATAAATAAATTCAATATTCATTATTCGGAACATGAATAATATGAATTTATTTACTATATTGGTGATCGTTTAGCTTCATAAAAATCCCAAACCCCTGTGGGGGGCCCACTATGTCCAAAAATCCAATTTTACTGAATAGGGAAGATTCTTGAGTATGCTATTTCCTTTGACACTCTAGGACCTTATATTGATACTATTGAATAGTACTCATAGACAAAGAGTAGGATCTTGAAACCCAACATGGCCCCTAAAAAGATAATGATTGTCATTGTAGTGACAAATAACCTATGAACACAAACTGTGTAACATAATCTCTTTATCAGTAATATATCATAAAGCATGACACACTCTCGTGTCATCGCCCTTTTCTTTCTTTATTGTTTGTTGATGTAACTGTACTGATTTACCCATGACTGTCATGGCCATGGTATTATAAAGGTACTGCCATTCATATCAACATGGATTGAGATATATAACATCCATAAATCAAAAAGGACAAATATTTTCACGACCATTCAACCAATGCCATGCCACCAATGACGCATCCAACACAAAGTACCTTGCCACGACTTCATCATCACGGATTTCATCTTGCATCAAAGTACATAATTAAATGACATACATTGCTAATGATCTAAATTCAAGAGACCATTACACATGATCATAAATTGGAACATCCAATGACACCAGAAACATGGTGTGTTTTTATTAGAAGGTTAGTCCCCATGATATCGTTACTAGAAATCACCAAGTGCAATCTAAATGAGAAAAAGTCGCAATGCTTTTTATCCCTTAGCATCTGCTGGTCAAACATATACTATATACAATCATTAAGATTTATAAAGACCATATACCATATATTTATTATTAATTTCATAATATCTAGAAGTTATCATTATAGCTTGGGAACTGTTATAACCTTTCTATACGACAATTAACCTTTGGATATTACCATTTCAATAGTGGACGCAGAAAAGTGTACACTATAGTTGTAAGATGTCATTATGTATAGCTAACTGTATAAACGATATGGTAATAAAAAACAATGAATAGTTGGGTCTAAGTCACCCACTATTTCGACACCAAATGGGTCCTAAAATCCTCATTTTTGTATACGATAGACTTCATCCTCACGAACAGATGGATTTTTTTCCCTTAACACGTTTCATTGATGGTAATAATGATTAATTTGTAGTTTATATAGGATATATATATATGATATTTACGATGGTATATTTCTTATTTAATTATTTTGTCACACATACTATCATTCTTTCTATTATGGGGGAATAAGGTAACTTTTCTTATGTGTACGAAGGACTACCACCTCACGAAGTGATGAGATTCATTTACACATAACATGAATTATATTATGGGTGCTTTAGTAAAAATCTATGATATATATGAAATAAATATGATAATTTAATATATATATATATATTGATATATATATATATATATATCATTTTTTAGTTTTTCTAATATTATTAGAAAATGGATACTATGTTATTGCATAAGAATGGTCTACCGTCTCCTTGAATAGAGTATTTCGTTACCTATCACCAAATGATAATGAAGAATATAAATAAATATATAATTAATGTATATGTTTTTAACATCAATTTTTACATTATTGATATTATTAAATCATGTTTTGTACAACATTATAAAAAAAAGTCAAAACATACAAAAAATAAGGCAATTAACAACAAAACCAATAAAAATAATGGAATATTATTAACAAATATATGATAAGATGTTATAAAAAATTATATATTATATCATACAAACAAATATGGTTTTTTATGTCAATAAAATTTTTAGAACAACTATATATGAGTTTAAATCATGTTTTATGAATAGGAACAGAAGAGGTATGAGTTTTCTTCTCAATTCAATTTTATTAATGTATATTGTAATGTTTTGCAACTAAATAATTTCAAATTGAATATATATATTTCCCTTTTACATGTAATATAATTATTTATTAATTATTTATGTTATTTGATGTTTCAAATTTAATAATTTTATATAATGGGTATTTAAATAAACGTACCAAACCTTAGAGAATTCAAGATCTCAATTACTTTTCATTAGGTTGTATTATATCATCATTATCATTAATATTATATGATTATGTGTACAATGAATTTTTTCTATCTATTTATTTATTTAAAATTTTTGATATGAATAAAAAATTGATACACATAATTGATCCATTGTTTGATACTCACATCAATGTTATGGACTTTTCAAGGGTTTACCTTACAATCTCATTTAATTTCGGATTGTTCGCACTTGAATTTGCATTGTCGGAATGTATTTTTTCATTGATTAAAAAATATCTTTTCTTATCATGTAGTTATACATGATTATTTTCATTTTTACAGTCTTTGAAAATTAATATGTTTTAATTTTGTTTAAAGATAACCCAACATCATTTATACATTCTATCAGAATTCATCATTCTCACAAAACCATATTTTTTCTAAAAAATGTTTTGAATGTTTTTTAACCTTTTCAAAATGATTTTAAGTTATATTATTACCCATTTTTTTGTTAATAAATTTTTTCAAAGATTTTTTTATCGCCTTTAGAACAAGGGATCTTTTAACATTATTAACATGAAAAATAAATGTTATTTTTACCCTATACAACATATATGAAATTACCATACATTATATATTTTGTTGATTACCATTATTTTTCATGAAAATATTTTTAATGAAAATGTTTTAAAATGTAATTTTCAATTCAAGGTATTTTTGAAATTTTAATGAATATTAAAATCATATTTTACTCAATAATGTTTTTAAAAATATTTTTATTGCAACGCTTATTTTTACTCAAATGGGTATAGATTGTATTGATACCATACTTATTCATTATCTATGCAGATTATGAATATAATGAAATATGATAGTATTGAAAATCACTTTCTTGAATAATTTCATTGAATTAATCATCATCCCCTCGATTTTGTATCTTCTAAGTGACTATTTAACTTTAAATATCCCATACATATCAATATTATTCATCCTAGATATAATTACCTAGTAAACCACTTATCATTACAATATAATGTGCATACATTGATTTTTTTATAATCTATGTAACCATTGATAAATCAATATTCCATACTGGATGCGAGTTTATGAAAAGGTCCATTTTTTAGTTAAATCAATAATTTCATATATGAGGATTTTATTGGGCTAATATGACATAAGGTTTTAGGACCGTTTAATGTATCTGCCTCGATGAATATATAGTATGATAGGATGAAACAGTTGGATATCCTCAACAAAATGTGTTTTAACCCATCAATTCTAAACCTTTTTGTAAAAGTCTTCATGGTAATGGATCCTTGCATATTGGAAACATGGTGTCCAATAATTAAGAAATACATGTTTTAAATTTGGTTATTATTATTCATAATATTAGTACGATGAGGTTATATAAATCTCCCTTTCACTCTATATTTATTGATAAAATGTAACATGTTTTCAATTATTTACCTGACTATGTTGATTATTCACTATCTAGTTATTTAAATGTTTTGTGTTTTTAGTTTTTACCTTTCTATATCGATTATTTTTATCTGGATATTTAAATGGAATGTATTTTAAGTGTTTTACCTATAAATATTCATTATTCATTAATGATTCATGATATCTTATTCATTAGTTTTCCCTCACTTATCATTTAAGCTATAACTTTTTTACTTTCTCTACGAATCTATAAAGTTTAAAATTACAGATATGCAAGGATTCTAATAATGGATTCAATTTTTTTCAACCAAAATCTTGTTACAATTTTTTGTATTAAAATATAATGTATGATTAATGTATTTATCTTTTTTAACTATAATACTAAACTAATCAGTCATATGCAATCCTTTTTCATTTTATTTTATGCCAATGTAATGGTAGTAAGAACCATCTTATGGCTTCTGAGGATGGGGGCTATATAGTTTGTATTGGAGAATGTTTTTTAGAAACCATGCGAAGTAGATTTCTGAAAACATCAATTTGGGAAAATAACCATTTGATAGAATTTTAGTATATGTATGGAGGAACATCCAAATTTTTTTCTAAGATATATATTTTTAGTTTTTTCATTCACTACATCTTTATATAGATATTACAAGTGGATTTCATTTAAAAAAATATTTACCTAGTTTTAGTTACTTAGAAAATAATGTATTGGGAATGACCTGATCTTCACATGGTTCACAAAAATAGGCCTTACCATCTGCATGGTTTGAATCTCCCTTGGGATATGTTTATGATAATTCAAAATTTCATTTAATACAATTATAAATGATTTCAACAGATAATGAATATGACTTAACTAAGTTAAACCTATTATGTATTAGATTAAAGTTAATATTTCATGTATTAGAAATAATATATATATGTGTATATGGTACTCCCAAAATAATAAATTTTTCTCACACAATTATTTTTTGGTTTACTTGATGGTTGGAACTCGATGTTATCATGTTAACATGAAACACGAAGGACAAGATGGTGAAAATTAGAAACCAAATGGGATGTTGATATTAGTGAATTATATGTTTTTTATTCCCAATCAGTTCTCTAAGAATATGATTTGAATAATAATCCTTTACCAACTCACAAACTCACCAATTATGTGAAAGAATGAGTTTTGTAAGTACTCGAGTGGTGGAAACCTTGGATAAATGAAGGATCAATTTCTATCATGCATGGAATATGGATGGAGGAACATAATAATGTGTCACAATGGATCATGAAAATTCTCTAAGTGTGGAAATGAATATACTAAAGAGAATAATAATTTAGAATTTTTTTTAAAATGGAATGAAATAAATATAATCCTACGAATAAATTTATAGTTTGATTCCTTAAATGTGGGGACCCTAAGAACCCCTAGAGTCTGTTCCCTCTTCTAATGGGTAACCCCTAGGATTAGAAGTACCAATTAAGAAATAAATTAGACCATGTACTTATGTGTTGTGATTCAAAAATAATTTGATAAAGTGTTTTTTGTTACAATAATCATGAATCATATATAGATTATATTGAATTTTAGAAAACACAGTGTATTAATTTACATAAGAGTTATAGATACATTCATTATTAATGATTATAAAATTTCTAATATGTTTTAAATCATAAAAACCAATTCCTGGGGATCTACCAAGACTGGGGATATTGGAGATATTTTTTGAATGAATATGTTTTAGTGGAAAATTTATTCAAGGAATAATTAAATTTGATAATATAGATATAAGATTAATGGTATTGATATCCTTTGTGGTTAATATGATAAATAGTGATACTTTAATAATATTTAATTGACATTATTATATATTTTTAAAAAACATTGTTGTGAATGAATTAATATAACTGTTTTTTGATGATTAATTTTATATAAAATATTTTAATCTTATTATTTCGAGAAGCATTTAAGGATTATATTAATGTAGATTTAGATAAATGAAATCCTTCCTGGAGGATGATGACTAATGAATTCGATCATGGTATTGGGTCTTGATCCTATGACTGAAGGATGATAAGGGTTTTGTACCTACCACTGGCCTCTGTGATGTCCTTGTTAATGTGTTATTGTTATATCTAAAATATTCTATAAATTAATATTAATGATGAACCAATGTTTTTAATTTTTAAGTATATAAATAAATTTATTTACAATATTGGATTTGGAAAATATTTATCAATATATTGGAAAAACATTCACTCATTTAGGAATCATATGATATATTAAAAAATAAATATCATTGCAGAACACATAATAAAAATTCTTTTCCAGATACTTATTTCAATGAATATGTGATGTAGTAGAAATTAATCAAAGAAAAACAAAAGAGTTAAGTTTTTCTCATGAAATTAAAATATATCAATTAGGTATATTTCTTTATTTTCATAAATAGTGAAAATTACTCAATATTTGAAATGGTTGTTGAAATAAAATTTTATCCATTTACAAATTGTTTTAATTATATTAATGACCTTTACACATATAATATATTTAACGTTTGTATCTCTTCCAAATACCACTTATCAATAAATTTTTTTTGATCAATGACCAAATTCACTCTCTAAAAATATATACACTTTTCATCATGTTCCATAACTTCACCTTCCATAAATATTCTCCAAAATAGAATCTATGTTATGTGTTCTTTTATATGACCTTCGAACTTATCACTCCTTGTATGTAAGATGAATTATTACTAAACTGTATCATGATGTGGGATTTCAATTTAATAATTTTCAAATATAATTATTCAATAACCAATATTATGTTTAAATTGCTGGAAAATAATTCTTATAACATTGGGAGAATATAACACCTCAAAATTCTGAAATAATAACATTTTTATTCATTAGTGAGTATAAAACGCAACAAATTTTTTTGAATAGAATATAAAATCCAAAGAAATTAGGATTTATTTACTATTTTAAAAAAATTCAATCCATTATATTTCTTTCAATACATGGAACTATATGTCTCTCTTTTATTAAATGAAAAAATTGCTTTCATTGATGGCTTGTGTCACATGCATGACATAACATTACAGAACAAGAATACACTATTAAAATTATTATTTAATATGATAGTTATATCCTAGATGATAATTTAGTGGTTATAAATAGTATTGACTAAATTATGAAAATATATATTTTAATTAATTGGTTACAAATTAATTATAAATTTTTATAAAAAGAAATTATATACAAAAGAAATGATTTTATAGAAATATATTATGCACCCAATGACTTTTTAACTTAATAAACTAAATTGATTATTATTAATATTGAATGATACTAATGAAATATATTAATTATATAATGAATAAAATGTTTCTATATTAATTCAATATTTAATATATGAATATAATAAGAAAAAACACTATTTCATTCATAAAATCTGCATTTTTCTAAAATGCAATTTTACCACCTTTTAATTGCATTATTAATTTAAAAACAAATTTTTTCAATTTTTAATTTTTTTCTCAAAAAATAAAAATCAATTTTAAATATAATTTTTAAAATTACACTAGGATTAATTTTCCATTTTTTTGAAGCATTATTTTTTAATGAATAATGGAAATTCTAAATTTTAATTGAATACTTATCTTTCTTATAAAATATTTATAATGATAAATTGTATTTTTTAATTCTTTATAATTTAAAAGTAGATCAATGATACGTATTTTAATCAAATTTAGGTCATTTTAATCAATTTCAAGATAAAATTGGATATAATAGTATTGTAAACATTAAAAAATCACTTTTAACCCCCTATTTTCATCATATCCACAAGATAAATTTTATGTTTAATCTTGATGAATTTATGGTATGAATTTAATGAAATTTATTCCTTATTTAGAATCATATTAATATTTAATTACTTATAAGGCCAACATAATTTTTCTTTTAGGTTATTAGTGAATTCCGTTAAAATTAATTACAGTGAGCAATAGAAAATCGAGTATACTAAGGGACTAAACTTTGAACAAAAGGGTCCAACTGAAAATTTACCTTTTTTAAAACAAATTTAATTACCATATTTAAAACTTATAACTAATTTAGTGATATTTTTTTCATTATGGGAGGTCAATTATGTGTAAAAAATATTAGTGGAATTCATTTAAAAAAACATACAAGTTCTCCACTCACCCCACTTATAAAAGGATTCCCCTCCCCTCCTCTCCTCAAAACTATCAATCCATTTTAATATAAATTTCATTTAAAAATGACATCCAGAATTCCATAAATGAATAATATAAGAATTATCATGTTTAGAAACATAAATTAGGGAGACATTAGTGAAATCTTACTGAGGATACACAATGAAAAGGCAATGTTTTCCAAAATTGATTTATATATTATTTCACTCCACAACTCCTTTAATTAATAGTAAACATATATTATATAAAAGTTTAAATATCATACCAATAAAAATATTATGTTTTTTTAAATACGTGACCTAAAACTTAATATACTTCCATCAAATGGGTTATGATGTCTTCATTTGTTGTTTATGATGTACTACGACCTCCTAAACTGGTGTTATTCATTTTTTCCATTACCATAATTCATGTTTGCGAATAATGATGGATTTATAGTTTATATATGATATATAAAAAATTTATGAGGTTATTATTAATTTTTGTATTATTATATCACACATACCAACATGTTTTCCATTTTTTGGGAATACAATAACCTCAGTAATGTGTACAAAGGACACAGATTTGCGAAGCGAGGTGATTCGTTTACACATTACATGGAATGTATTAATGACTGGTTTTTTAAATTATTTGATATATTTCACATAATAATTAAACTTTAATGATATATATATAATTTACATTTTATTATTTCTAGACAACAATATAATGGAAACAACATTTTTGTGTACGTATGATCTATCATTTCCATGAATGACATATTTTATTTCCTATCGCTATATTTTATGGATTACCCTAAATACATATATAATGAGTATATATGATATTTAAATCATGTTTTATATTCAATATATGAATAAATCACGATCTATGTAATAGGAAAAAATTAACAAGTCAGAAAATTCTCAAAAAACAAATAAATTAACACCCCAACCACTAAAAACAATGAATGATTACTAAAAAATGAATGATAAAATTTTGTTAGATAATCATATACGATTTCATAAATTTAAATATGGTTCTTTTAATAGGTAAATTCACACCCCAACCTTTAAAATTATTTTATTCTTATTCCTCCTTGTGTTTGGATGTTCTCGTCAAGGTTCCGGTTGAGTGATGATTTACATTTTTTTTTATTTGTTAATTTTGTTGGGTTTCAGGCTGGTTCATAATAATTGTATGTTTAGCAGTAAACATGTGGTTTCCCTAGGTGACCATACAGTTGCCTGATATTTGAAATAAAATAAAATGTTATGAAAATAATAAATAAAATAATGTTTTAATAATAATATTGATATTATTATTATAAATTAAATGATTAATAATTTTAATATTAATAATAATATTATTATTAATATAAGTATAATTGTTATTTAATTATTATAATTATTATTAATAGTTTTATTAAAAATTATAATTATTAAGTTTAAAAAATAAGAAAAAATCAGAGGCGGTCCGACCTCCCCTTCCCATTCATTTCACCACAACGCATTGCACCGACCCCCTCCCTACTTGTTACCTAACTCCCCCACGGGTGCCTTCCCTACTCACGACCCACCTCCCTCATCGACATTCCGTTCGGCCTCCCCTCGGGTTGTATCTCCTTCCACATGTGGTGACACTGTACAACGTGAACCACCATTACACTTTCCCTTGCATTTTTCATCTCACGTGACCCCAGCCTGATTTCCTCCATCACACTGCCAATACACGTCATTCGACCCCCTTGTGCTGGATGTCCACCACCTGCTGTGCTGTGGTGGTATCCTCTTTGACATAAGATTCCCCCCCTCTGATGTGTTTTTCTTTTTAATTTGAGTTTTTCTCCAATTTAGCTGATCCCCAGGGTTTTAGTTATAGAAATTTTTATTTTCCTTATTGTTTAGCGTGGGTGGATTAGTCTTCAGGGTTTGTTCTTCCTTCCACTAATGTTTCTTCCTAATTTCACACCATTGAGTTAATGGATTCCTTGGTTATTTTGGAGGAAATATATTTTATAATTGGTTGTTTAATAACATTATATGAACAACTTCAAAACTTGTGATAAATTTGGTTAGCTTGTTAGGGTGTTTTTAGGGTAGTTGGATTTTCTAGAAGATAGGTTTCGAATAAATTCTTGATTATTCCTTTTTACTTTCTCACATAATGTTAATTGCGCATTTTTAATAAATATATAGACATGGTTAACACACCTATAGATCCCGTATTAAATTCTTTGTGATGACTTGACATCGGTATAGTATTCTAAAATTAGTTTTCAAAGTTATCATTCATTTTAAACATTTGGTTATTCCTTTCTATTTGTTGAAATGTGTATTTTTTGTTTTTATATAATAACTAAACTTTTATGTGGTCTTTTACCTGAGTGTAATTTTGTAAACTAGTTCTAGTTTTTTATTAATTGATGGTGATGTGTGGATTTTGGTTTTCATTAGGTGACTCAAAATATCTCCATGAAATTTTTTAGGAAGAGTTTTTTCTATATTTGTGAAATGGATAGTTATTTTTTGTTATTATGTGTTATTTTGGTGTTTGGTGTTCAAAGAAGATGGTGTGTTGGTCGTTTTAGGTGGTTTTTTTAAGACGACAGTTTGAAGTGTGTGGGTTTCAATGTAACTATCTATTTGGTGTAACATAATCCCATTTGGAATATTTGTGTGTTTTTTATATTTCTATCATGTTTTTAAATAATTTGGGACATTATGTAAATTGATGTTTGACACATTTTATAAAATTTCACATTTTTACTAATGTTTGAAAATTTTCATTTTCATGTTCTTGGGAATTTGTTGTATCAAATGACTGTAAAAAATTTTTATAAATGTATTTGGTATGTGTATTTCGGTTTTCTGAAGCTTGAAGGCCCTTTGGGAATTTTAGGTGTGTGTGGGAGAAGGCTGGTTTAAAGGACCTTTTAACAATGTCAATATAATAGTGATAGTTGATCTTGGTTTTTGAAATAAATTTTTAAATGTTTTTGTTAAACATTTTTGGAATGTATAAAGGTTAAGGTAATGTTTGTAATTATATATTTTAAATAAATTTGTTGGGTTGGATTAGGAAAAAAATGTGGTTTGGAAAAAGAATGTTCCCGGTTGGCATATTTTAACATCTTGAGGTATATTTTATAAACAATGTGTCATGAATGCATTGTTGGAAATTTAAAGTGTTTTATAAAATGGTTTTGATATTGATACATTAGGATGGCCCAGTTGGTACATTCAACGAGTGATGTATAAATGTACATGTATATAGTGGGAAACCTTGTATTGGATTTCCCATTATGGGTTATCGTATGGGCAGTGTCCGTGTTTGGGTAGGCAACTGCATTGATGACAGGTAAGGTGAGTCACACGTGTGAGGGCCTCATACTTACACATTTTATTTATATCTACCATTGGTTCTTTGGAGTCTTCTTAGTGATCGAGTGATAGTTTCTTTATATCCCCAATTAGATGTGTTAGTACCCTCCAAGTGTTATATAGAGTCTAGGAGGGTTGTTATACTTGTGGTGTCAGGATATAGTATCATGTTGATTGTTGACATAGGGGCTTTACCATAGGTCGGTAGATATTTTTGAACCGAGTACGTCCAGGGTGATCTAGGAATGTATGAGAAAGACCATGGAAAATATTTTAATTATGTTTGTTTAATTTATCTTGCATTATTTCTTATTCTGGAATTTTTATTTATTTCCCATTCGTCCTATTCTCGACTATTTAAATTTCAGGTTGGGAGTAGGATTGGAAATTATTGACTTGTTTTCAAAACGAAGGTAAGGTAAGTAGTGGTTTTTTAAAATGGGGGAAATTTTGTGTAATTTTTAATATGTGAAAACCCTGTTTTTATAATTCTATTTTCAAACTAGCATTTATAAAAAAATTTGGGAATGAAAACACATTTATTCTGTGATGATTTTCTTCTGAGTGTTTCAGTTCTCTCCCTTACATTATCTTTTCAGTTTTTGGTTCCACTAGTGTCAGATCGCTCATGATTAAAAGAATGTTATGATTTGGCTGATGACCTTTGTGGTCACAATGAGGTATGTGTAGTTAAATTTTATTCCACTATTAGTCTTATTTTTTGTCAGTATTTATTTTAATTTATTTTATTTGTGGGAGAAATCATTCCCACTTTTTTAGTATTGATGTCTGACACTAGTTGTTATCCTGTTGGGATCAGTAATTCCCCTCAGGCCATCTTGCGGGCTGGGTCGGGTGCCGGGTAGGATGGAGTCATAGTTTGGTTCATAGTAAAATGGTATCTGCAGAGGCCCTTTCTATAAGGGGTGTCTGATATTCAAGGATTATGGTTGTCAGGACTCCAAAGGTGGGCACGAGAAGGGCATCATGAACCCTTTCTCGTACTAATCCTTGAGTGGCCATGGTTAGTCCGAGAACTGAATCTTTTATCATTGTTTTAGATTGACATATGGAAAAAGTGGAAATACAGTGTTACATCATGATTTCACAAGGATTAGTCACCGATGTAGAGTCCGAGTGTAGGGTTTAATGTTTCTCCTAGTTGTTTATTTGTAACGCCCCGACCCTAGTTACCCAGAGTCGGTGCATTATTACATAACATTGTCATGATCACAAGAAAGATCAAATATCGAAAGACTGATTGGTTTAGTAGCCTTGGAAACACTATATATATTCATAAGTCTTACATTACATCATAAAATGAAAAACTACTACAACAACATATTATCTCCATAATCCACACTCATATCCCCACATAATATCCATGTAGGTCATTCATAATTTACTTCTTCACTTCCTGAAAAAAAAAACATAGAAAAGTGGTGAGCACAAATGCCCAGTAAGGATAACAATATAGCAGAAACTTTCATAAATAAGAATAAACATTTAAGGCAATGTATAACTAAAACAAAAACCTTTCAAACTTGAACATTCAACATAGTATGGCAGAAATAAAACGAAATAATTCCATTTACTTATTCACATGGATATTCTACTAATCGAATAATCACATGCACAATCAATAACCACTTTCATAATTTCGGAATGCATAATGCTGAACTTTAATTTCTTTGTCAAGGCCTCGTCCCAAGACCTAGGGGCTAACTGTAACCTGAACCCAACCCGGAGTGCCTCTAATAACCGGACACCAACCCGGAGTGCCTCTAATAACCATACACCAACCCGGAGTTCCATTAATAACCGGAGACCAAACCGGAGTTCCTCTAATAACCGGAGACCAAACCGGAGGGCTTAGTTTTACCGGTCCCCAACCCAGAACATACTTGTCTAACACATTCATCTGAATGAAAGGTTGAAATATAACATAAACATTCGAATTAAAAATAATGTATGAAATGTCAATACTTAAAAAAACATGAGTGACAGAAGAATAGCTTATCCAGAGTGAAAAAAATCACAAAACCTTTAATAAAATATGGATGTTTTGTATCATAATAAACCAACTTCAAATAAGCTTAAAATCCATCAAAGGATGTTGACATAGATGAAATCAAAATTCTATTTAAAGAAATATCGCTTTTAATTGTGAAATCATTTAAGATCCATATAAAATAAAACATTTTCTTTGAAAATATTCTTATAAGCTTGTGAGGGAAGCTTCGACGATTTTATAATGGCAGAAAATAGCCACACCCACCGTATAAGTTTAAAAAAACATTCTTACCTTATTTTTTTCGAAATGGTTAAAAAGCACCTTGTTTGGAAAATGACGGAAATATTCCTTTATAAACCTCTTATAAAAAGTCAAACAAGGGTATAAATGACTTTAACCCATATTCTAGTAAATAGTAAAAAATGTTTTGGAATTCATTTTTAAGAAACATGGATGTGGATGATAAAGAGATCCCAGTAGATTATTACGTATAAACAACCTCGGATAATGAAGCGATTGTGAAATAACCCTTACCAATTTGGTAACTTATGAAACATACAACCCATGAAAGAGGTATCATACAATGAATATGTAAATACACCTAAATTAGAATGTATTACACAAAGAATATAATTATGGGCAGTACATACACCACAGAAAAGGTGATGGTGGCAATATGGCATGAATCTCACGGGAATATGGAGTGAGATGAAAACCCCTTACCTTGTACTTTTCCTTGGATGAGGTAGGTTAACCTCCTGTATAATGGTGAAATAATTTTTATTAAATTATACACGAATTATATACATTAATATGATATCATATATGATCTTTTAATATTGATTTGATAATAATATCTTAGTATTATCGTTGTTTCGGGTGTTAACTTACTTATTTTCTTTTATATGTTTTGTTACGTAAGACATGTTTATAATGGATAGGTTGTATATTATTAATATTCAGAATGATATCAAGTCCTTAAACATCATTTTTAAATCATCAAATGATAATTATACTTGAATTGGTACGATGGAGAATGAATCTCATCACGTTCATGGAGACGGTAGTCCTTACGTACGCACGAGCGACAATATCATTCTTTTGAAATAATATATAAATGGTTGTTATATCATATATACAGAATCATTAACATGTTATATTTATTATTTATATGAGTTACATATCATTATTATACCCATCCAAATAATAATATATTGAATAACAATTACACCACGACGTGGAGACGGTAAGCCGTACTTACGCACGTATGGTGACATGTTATTCAAAGGGTGGATAGAATACTGAATATGGTTGTACCATATTTATAATAACATCACAGTATATATATGATACTAGAGTTATTATTTTATAATGGTAATAACAAAGGAAGAATAAGTGGAAGAAGAAAGGAACTTAGAAAAAGGTGGTGAAATCATTACCTCTTCTTCAGGTTCTTCCTTTTGGTTTGATCAAAAGAGCTCCGTAGGTTGGCTTTATGATCAAACTAAGGCCTCTAGTTTGTAGTGAGGGATGTTTGGAGAGTATTTGGTCAGAGTTTTGCCGAACCAAAAGGTTTTGAATGTGCGAAAAAATGAGAAGGAGTAGTGCCCTTTTATAAGAGGGGCGAGGGGCACCTTTGGAAAATCTAGAAATATTAGTTTATAATAAATTCATATTCGGTTTATAATGGCTCAAAAGTTGATTATTTAAATGTTAAGGTGGGTATGGGTAGAGAACAACTCAACCAATATAATTTAGACAGGTTTTGGTACTTATATTAACCTTATCTTTAAGTATTAACTCTAAGTTAATTAGTTTCACTTTTACAATGTCTCTTTGTATTTTTATATAATATGGTTAATAAACTTACTATATTCATCCAAGAGACCCCCAAGTGGTCAATTAATGATGAATCTATCATGATATAAGTCTCTTGGACGAACCTTATATTTTTAGGAATTTAATATCAATTAATAATAAAATATTTGTTTCAAGAAATCTTTTATGTCAATTTTGACACTATTCAATAGTTGATTTTTTTGAAACTCAAAACAGATTTATTATTTCGAAAAAAGTCCATTAAATCAATACTAATATATCATATTATCCTATAAAATTAGTTTAATTCATTAAAAGTTTCATATTATATTTATTTGGGTATTTATAATATCAATTATTATAATTTTTCACTATTATAGTAATTAATTCATCATCATTTTGTCATAAATAAATTAAATTATTTAAGGTCTAAAAATTATAAATAAAATATAATTACATAGGAAATATTTTTATATTTATAAGGAATATTTATAATCTAGAATCCAACATATATAACCTTTTGTAAAAATTGTTTTTCTAAAAGATATATGCTTGTGTCATTTTTGTATTCATTTTAACATAATTAAAATAAAGTGTCCCTATCACCTACAAGTGGCACCATGGGGTCCCAAAATCGACTCAAAGATTTCTATGGTCGAACATGTATCAACCAATAAGGCTAGGACACATTTTAGGGAAATTTAGTATTATTATAATATTATGTTTTTAACCCTTATTTATCGGATTTACCCTTAACCATGGTAAATAAAATATTTACCGCAGTAATTATTCAAAATGTCTAAAAATAAAAGTTACCTATTTACAAAATTTGAACATCTTGATTCCAAATATGGAATCCATTTTTCTAAATTCAAAACAAAGAAGTGGCAGAAATCAATTTAAAATTAATTCCCGCTGTCAAAACAAAAAGCGTGTTTTTAATAGATAAAAACTATCAAAAGATTGACACTTGTTTATGTTTGGTTTAATTGTAAAATTATGTCCAATGACCAACATTATATTAAATGGTAAAAATATATTCTAAATATACTTTAAAACCACTCAAATTCATAATTTATCACTATTAATTATTTTGATTAAAAAAGTTGTTTTTAATTAAAATTTAGTAATTTTCACTATTCATCAAAATATGAAAGTTATCCGAAAAGTACAAAAATTTCACCTTAGGCTAAATTAGATACTCCGAATCCAAAAATGAAGTCCATTTTGAGTGATAAAATTTCTAAAATTTTAAAAGGTAGGTATTACTATTCATAACAGCTAGTTTGATTGGTTGTAGTGTGTTAGAACTCGAAGTTGTGTACAACACACGCTACTGTATTATTCAAAGGAAAGCGTACCGTGGAAGCTTGGGATGTTTCATTTTAAATTTTTTTGATGTCCTTATTTAGTCAAAATGTTTAAAATATTGTATTTAAAAAGGTTTCACTATTAAAAGTTGATAAAAGTGAAATACTGAAAATGAATCTTTTCTTGCATTATGTCTAAGAAACTCATAATATGGATTCTAAAATTATAAGGAATTTAAAATTCAGTTAATACTATTCATAACCTCTTTTTAATGGCTTTCTTTTGGTAAGTCGTGGTGTGATTGAACTCGGTGTTGCGTGTAGTGCAAGTTATTGAATTATTTTGAAGAAATAACACACTATGAAATCTTGTGGTGTTTCATTATTCCTAATTAGGGAATGAATGACTACCATGTCTCCGAGTCAAGAATAACCACTGGTTCCTCTCTATATAAATTTTTCATAAGTGGTGATTTATATTTGTTTTTTAGATGTATGTGTTTTTATGGAATTGAAAAGGGTTTTAGATATGAATATTAATTATATTAAGCGACTCTATATTGGTAAAGTGGGAATAGAAAATAAAGAAAAATTGGTTTGAAAATTTGATACTTGTTTTGGAATGGTAAAGAAATGGATTTAGTGTGACCCTCAGTTTTCATTCTGAATTATCACATGTGTCTGGTAATGTATGGAAAGTGCATCGAAGAATATTTTTCTAGATGATGTAAATAGAATAGATAGACACACATGAGACAGTTAAAGGGATTCCATGGGTGTTTATTTGAAACCAAAGCCTTGACCTTGTTTTTTTAAAATGCATTTTGAAATAGGTAATTTATTTTGGTTATTGGTTTTTGTTTTAGAAAATGTGTTTTTTATGAAAAGTGCCTTTTTTATAATGAAATTATTGTTAAAATATAGAATTTTTAAAATTTTAATGAAATGTAATTTTGTGAAAAATTAATTTCTAACATTTGTTTATAGTGTTTGGTGTGCGAACCCGTTGTTGGAATAATAGAGACTTTTGGTTATGATTTTATTGTTTTATGATTATTGGATCTATTTTTTGTTATTAATATAATTTCACCTTAAAATTCCCCCAAAGTCTATTGAGTCATGCCCAGTTTCTGGTCCTTATTGGACATTGCCTACTTTTCACAGTGAATGAGGACCATTTGAGGCAGTGGATTGGCATGAAAAGTTTGATCGTGTCTTTTGGTTATTGGTAACTCTTGAATATGTCAAAGTGTGTGCAGTTTTGTATATGTTGAAACATCATGTTATGGAAATACAAGAGTTGTTAACCCTCCTATTAATGCAATTTGGGATGATGTTGGGTGTCTTTAGATCAGTCTTCTTCTGATGCTTTATACCTAAAGAGGTAAATATGAATAAATGGTAGGATTTCATTTGTGTTCAACAAGGGAAGAGGATGGTGAACCCATATATTTATAATTTCAAGGAGCATGATTCCTTTTCTACAGAGGTATCTCTATATGATCTGATAAATACCTCTCTCAGTATAAAGTGTCTTCATCTTGAGATCACGGAGAAGGTCTTCTATTATAAGGACCATCATTTCAAGAACCTGGTAGATGAAACTTTCCAACCTGAATTGGTTTCTAGAGCATGTGGATTTCGGGATACGGTTCCTCTTGCTGCTCTTGAAGGATCCCCACCTAGAATGAAGTATATCTTGGAGGCACATTCTTCTTAGCATATTTCATTAATAGTTTTAGATTCTATATCATTTGATCATCCTTTTTTGTTCCACTAGTGTGGATAGTTAGGGCACTCAAAGCCATCATGTCGCATCCCTCTGAAGACATTCCATAGTTGGGACTACCGAGGCCAACTAGAAATGTTTTTTCATAGGGAATTACCTAATGAAGACTCTATGTTTATAGGATTCCATTGCATGACTTTAAAGAAGGAGATGCTTCAACTAGAAGATCCTTACCCACATGTCATGATGTGAAGAACGTGCACAGTTTGGTTTTTTCGAGGGTGTGAAGCCTCATTCTGTGTATTGTGTTACATATTAGGATTGGAACATTTATAGACTTTTCATTCTTGGTTTCTATAGTTGATGGTTCTCTTCTATTTAAGTAAATCATTTCCACAAGAGATTATAATGAACATTTTCTACTATAATCCAAATAATCCCCCTTTTTTTAATAAGGATTTTTTAATCATTTATTATTATTAATGTTTTTTTGGACCTTATATGGGATGGTCTAATTTTGTTTTTTCACGTTGCGGATGAATGGGTTTTGTGTGATTAGTGGATGGTGTTTTTGATCAGTTTTAAAGTTGTAGTTTCATTCCGCGAGTCAAAACATAGTATTTGGGGTTTGGTTGGTGTGAGAGAAGATCTTAATTTGAATGGTGGGTTATGTCTCTTGTACTACAGAAGTCGGCTGGTCTATGTTAGAAATCTCATATTTCCCCCACCCTATGGTGATATTTTTGTTTTTTAAATTCCCATGATAGTTTAATTATTGTGTTGGGGAGTACCCTCTCGTGTTCTCCCATTTTATTATTTTGTGGTTTCATATTGGTTGGTTGTTTGTGACTTGTGGAGTGAACAGTCACCCCAAGGATTTTGGTTTCCTTCCGTTTTAATCAGGCCTCGATTCATGTTCTATCTATCTTTTGGATGGACGACTTTCTAGGAGATGAAAGTGTCTATGGTGGAAAGAATTATCACACACCAACCATTAATATGATATTATCTTCATTATTTATGGGATTTTTATGTTCTCGTCAATATTCATGTTGAGTGTTTGTTAGAAAATAAATTATGTTTGGAAATTTTGGTTATTTTTTAGTCTAGTGCCCAAGCACCGCACAGTTACCTCTTACCATGAGGTCAGCCTAGGTGACTCTGTGATTGCTTCATATTTGAAATAAAATAATATTTTACAAAAATAAGAGTTTAAAAAATGTTTTTAAAATAAAAATAACGATGATGATATTATTATAAATGATATGAATAATAACAATATTAAAATAATATTGTTATTATTATTATTATTATTATTATTATTATTATTTTGATTATTATTTGTATTTACAATGTCAATATAATTATTTATTCAATTGTATTATTATTATTATATATTTTTATTATTATTTTCTTTATAAATTGTAATTATTAGAGATAAAAATTAAGAGAGAAACCCTAGGGGGACATGAACGTCCCCTTCGTCTTCCCTTCCTTGAATCACACATCAATATCAACCTCCATGCTCTATACACAACTCCCCCACCAGCACCCTCCCTCTTCATGAACTAAATCCCTCATCGAAGCTCTAGAAAATATCCCCTCTAACTACATCTCCCCCCATTGGCGGCGACACCGAGTATTTTGAAGCACTAAAACCCCTCACCCTACATTTTTCATCTCACACAGCCCCTGAATGGACCTCCTCCATCATTACACCCATCCTCCTCATGTTAAAGCCTTGCGTTGGACCGGAACCTCTTGTTGCACATTGTCCTCCTCCTCTCTAGTGCATGGTTACCCCATCTAGTTTGTTTTTCCAATTAATTTGTGGTTTTATTTATTTTGTCTAATCCCTAGGGATACATGTAAAGTGATTCAGATTTTTTTCATTGTCTAGGGTGATATAATTTTACTTCAGGTTATGTATGTCCTTATGTTGAAGCATAATATCATTCTCATTCCATTAAGTTAGTGGTTTTCATAGTTTTTCTTTTCGATGCAATTTATTTGATTCTTCTGTGTTTCAATAATTCTTATAAATAATTCACACACTTGTGATATGTGCCTTTAGATTTTCATTGGGTTTTCATGGATGAAGGATTCCCTAAAGATAAGATTCAGGAAATTTTTTGTTTATGACTGATTATTCACACACCCAATGTTGGTTAAACATTTTTAATAAATTAATAGTCATGTTTGACAGACTTTTGGAACCCTTATTTATATATTTGTAATGATTTTTCATTAGTATAGGTGGATAAAATTTGTTTCCTAAGACATCCTTTATTTTTAATTATGTGGTTATGCATATGTTTGTCTAGAAAAGATTAAATTTTTTTAGTAGAACTAAACCATGTTGTGTTATTTTCCTTGGTGGGAGTTGGTAATCTAGTTCTAGGTTTTTTACAAGGTGGAGTCTTGTGTGTTTTGTTTTCCCTTAAATGACTCAAAGAATCACTGTGAACTATTTTTAGAACCTTGTTTTCTAGATTTATGAATGAGATGGGTTTCTTTTGTTATTATGTGGTATTTTTGATTTTTGTTTGAAAAGAAAATGGGGTCTTTATTATTTTAGGTGGGTTTTTAAGATAATGTTTTCAAGTGTGTGGGTTTCAATGTGATCGCCATTTTGTTGTAACATAAACCTGTTTGGAAACATGAAGTTTGTTATTGGTTTTTTTCATGTTTTGAAATAATGTGTTACTTGATGTAATGGGAATGTTTGACACATTTTAGACTATTTTAGTTTTTTATTAATGTTTATAAATGATCATTTGGAAAGACCCTTGGAAAGTTGTGTTTCACATGACATTAGAAATATTTTGGAAATGTGATTGGTATTTCTATTTTAGGTGTGTGAAGCTTAAATCCCCATTCTGTATTTGAAGACTATTTAAATAAAGGTTAGTTTAAATGCCCATTTGAAAATTTCAATATAAATTTTATGTTTGATCTTGGATCTGTAAATGCATTTTTATGTGTTTCATGTAATAGAATTTTCAATGTATAAAGCTTAATGGGCCATTTTGGAATTGTGTATTTTAAAGGAATGTGTTGTGTTGGATTTGTAATGGAACGTGGTTTATTAAATTTATGTTCCTAGTTTTCATTTTTTAACATCTTGATTAGGTTTTAGAAGCAATGTGATGTGACGATCCGGTGGGAAACTGAATGTGTTTTATAAAATGGTTTTGATATTGATATGATAATGCAATCCAATGGGTACATTCAATGAGTGACGTATATATGTATATGTATATAGTAGAAACCACTATATAAGATTTCCCATTATGGGTTATCATATGGGTGGTGTATGTGTTTGGGGTAGGCAACTATGGTGACGGTAGGTAAGGTAAGTCACTACTGTGGGGGCATCCTACTAACACAGTTTATTTATATATACCATGTGTTCCTTTAAATCTTCTTGGTGATCGATTAATGGTTTATTTCTAGCCTCGATTAGATGGGTTAGTACCCTCCTGGAGTTGTAGATAGGCCAGGAGGTTCATTCCACTGGTGAGGCTAGGATAGAGCAGCCTTTTGGTTGTTGACTTATTGGATTCACCACACACATATAAGTGGTTCAAAACTGAGTACATCCATGGGTCTTCTAGGGATGTTTAGGAAATAACAAGGTTACTCTAATTATTATGTTTGTTTAATTTATGTTGCATTGTCTCTTAGCATGCTCTATTTATTTATTAACCACTCTACCAGTTTTTGACTATTTAAATTTTGGGTTGGGATATGGTCTTGAAAAGATGGACTAGTTTTAAAAATGAAGCTATGGTGTGTAGTGTTTTTGGAAAAAATGCAAATGTGTTATAATTTAATAAAATGTAAAAACCCTTATTTTTATAAATTTATATTTAATCTAAAATAATTGAATAATTTCAGGAAAGAAATTACATGGATTCAGTGATGATTTCAAACTATTAATTTTGGTTCCCACCCATAACTTATATTTTATGTTTCGGGTTCTACTAGAGTGGGATCACTCTGAGAGAGAACGTGGTTCTATGTTGGGTGGTGACTAAGGAAGTCACCGAAAGGAATGTGCAGTCTACACTCTTTCTGATGCATTATTTTTTTAGTTTTTATTTATTTTATTGTCTTTAAATTATGTTCAAAATCAATCTGAAATGTTTTGTTATCATTCTTAACACTAGTTTCCATCCCATGAGTATCAAGAACACCCTTCAAGCCATGTCATAGGCTGGGTCAGGTTCCAGGTTGGATGGCGACCCGAGATGGTTCGTGATAGTAAAAAACATTTTTAAAATGACTATAGAAGAGTTTGAATTATGTATGACTAAAATGAGAGTGAGAGGTATGGTATATTTTTTAATTTTCTTTTTATTTAAGAATATTGTAACATTATGAACCTAATTAATGTTATTTTCTATATATTTTACCCCATTAAATATAATATCTTCAATAATTCATTCTTCATGCTATTTTAAGTTTAAAGTCGAACTATTTCATCTTATGGTATATGGATTAAATTAACCATGTGGGTTAAGAATTTAACAAATTATTTCCATTTCATTCCATTATTTTACATCCTCATTTTCATTAATAATGGTATGCTATATGTATAATAAATTTTGACTATGTATTTTGGAATTTAAACTTGTTTTATAGGGAGTTAATTTCTATACTCATAGTTGATTAATTATTTTATTATCACTCCAAAAATATGATATTTTAGGGGTTTACATTACAATCTCATTTTCTAATGTTTTTCCCTTTGTAGTGATACATTATGTTACCTTTTATGACATGTATATAATTATACTATACCATTTCATTTAAGATCACATTATAATTTCATGAATAATTTTTTAATAAAACTATTTCTAAAATAGATTTTTAATGATATGTGTTTTGAAAATGTCTTTCAAAATGAAATGTTTCTGTAACTCTATAATTTTTTAAGGATATTTTTACAAAATAAATTATTATAAATACAATGGTTATATATTATATTGATTCAATCCTTAAAATTATTATGCAAAACATATGAATATTTTTTCTAATTATAGTATTAATTATGTCATAAACCAGACCGGGTCACCCCTGAAACCATCTCTCGATCTAGTGAACAACATGTCTTGAGGGGCATTCCTGATTCCCCAAGATGGAAACTACTGTCAGGCATCAAAAATTACCAGAGGGAATGATTTAGACTGAACTAAATAAACCAAAAACAAATAGATAATTGTAAAACACAAGCCATAAAAACCAACAACTAAACATAAATAATAGAAACAGATCCAGCTATAAAAGGCAACTCAAAAAGATGGAAAATGCAATAAAAACTAAAAATAAAATGAAAAAAGTAAACTGTTAACGAGTGGTATCCATGTGACCTCTTGGTCATGTCCAACCATAATAAAAAGAATGATTAAATTGTGAAAACCTATTAGGGAAACTTGAATAAAAACTGAAACTATAAAATAGATCAAGTATAATGAAACAGAGTGGTATAGGTATGCTGTGAGCTAAAAGACCAATAGGAAACAACCGATGAATCCATGAAACTTATTCCCAAAATAATTCCATCAAGACATTTTTTTAATGAATTAATAAAAAATTTATTTATATACACATTTCATTTTAAAAGAAACAATATGCTCTATTTCCCTCATAATATAAAACAATACACAAGAAACTAAAATGGGAGTTTATCTTACTCATTTGAAACATGTACATCAAAAGATATTTAATGAAATCAAACATTGACAGTTTTCCAAAAAAATACATAATCAATGTATGGGAATAAAATTCAAAATAATGAGGGTAGTAGGTATATTAATGCTTATAACAGGGCAACATAGGAAATCCTAGAACACAGATAAAGACTAGAACATACTATACAAGTGACTCATACATAATGAATTCCCTATATAATATGTCATGACACCCTATTGCCCAAAAATCGCACTACCTAGCCTGGTTGAAGGGCCCAATCCCATATCATTATGAACCAAACATCCCCCAATCGGATATGGTCCACTAGCTAGTTAAGAATCTATATTAGTGAAAGAATAGTTCTTATTAGACAACTTTCTTATTCTAGGATCCCATGTATATGTCATAAGTGGTTGTTCCATGAAATTAAAACAACAAACCACATATATATAACCAACACACAATACTCTCCATCACCACCCTGACAACCTCAAGGGTTATTCCTTTCCACCAAACATTCATTGCACAAGGGAAGTCCCATAATGAGGACTATCCCAATATCAGAGATAAATATCTAGGCAAATAACCATACCCAATATGGGTTTTCTAAAAACAATTTCAAATTTCCAAATAGGCCTTTAGATTTACCCATCGGCGGTATACTTATCAAAGAGAAAGAATCTTCTTAAATCCATTTCCAACCATATGAAATTACATTTTCACTATACCTATGCTCTGTAACCTTATGGTTTCAAACACACACCCCAACATGTCACACATTCCAAATAGGACTTTACATCAAATCCACATTAATATAAAAATGTGGTTGAAAAATGAAAAATGCACACAATGGTTCCAAATGGGCATTAAATGATTTTAAGGAAAAATTTCCTAGTTATCAAACACCAATGTGTCATAAAACCTTTTACACAATTGTGAAAATTAATTAAATAACTATATAATCCATGTAGCCTTTTATCATTAGGATACGGAAATATAAGATATACGCCCTTTTTAGAAAACCATGGTTTTATAGAAGATCCACTCCAAATTTCATCATTATTTGTAGGAACATACATGGGTTCACTCTATGAATCCATGTATATTCCCATATCCAATGGAATATCACATGTTTTCTACTCCCATCCATTTTAAAGAAACCTCACACACAACATTTATTATCATAATAAACCATTTACACAAAAACACCATGTTTCATAAAGCCAACCAGACTAAGCCAATCAACTTCCACAAAAATGTTCTTTTTAAAAAATTCCACCCAAAATGTCAAATATAACCATTTAGAAAGAAAATTACAATTATCAAAATCCAAAGGCAAGGTAAACATAAAGGAATAAATAGATAAACAATCCAATACATATTTTTTATGAAATATATCAAAAAACTGCTACAATAAATTGACTACGGATATAATAAGGGTGTGAAATATGTTATAATGACTAAATACTAAGACACAATCATCACATGGAATGAAATTGGAAGAATGTTCATAGAGACACCTACAACTGGTTTGAGAATGATACCCAACACATGGAGAAGGGGGAAAACATCCAATTGACCAAATTGAATAGCCATGAAACTGAAAAAAACACAAGAATATCAAACCAAGGCATTTAGGGGTTTGTTAATTTGATTAAAAACATGATAAATAAAAAAAATAAAAAAATATCAAATGAAGAGAGGGATACTGATAAGGGGAATTGCGGTCATGCCAAAGTAAGGCGGAGGCACTTCTTAGGGGGTTTGTCAAAGGTGCGTCGAAGCAAGGGAGGAGGGGCCAAGCTATGGGATAGAATGTGAGGTAGTGAATTGTGATGGGGGTCAGGAAATAGGATTCATAATGGAGTGGGGTTGCACTTCGAACAAAAGAGTGAGAAATGGGGTCACTATTGGTAAAAATGTGGTCAATGTTAAAGGGTGCATCTTGAGTGCATGTGAGGACCTGATCATTGAGGCTATCCACACGGGAACAAGGGTTCAGGTGGGAGAAGAATTTAATGCTTGGTGGAGAATAGGGAGTGGATGCCCCAAATTGGTTTATCCTTTTTTTATTATAATTCTTTTATAAATAATAATAATAAAATTATTAATAATAATAATAAATTAAATCTAAAAATAATCTTAATAACAATAAATATATTATTAATGATAATATTAATAAAAATATAATCATAACAGTATCATTAATTTTATTAATAATAATAATAATAACAACACTAAAAATAATTAAAATGATAATAATAATATTATTTTTTTAATTTTAAATAACAATAACATTAATAATAATTTAATCATGAAAATATTAATAATGATATTTATAAAAATTTATAAATAAAATATTAGCATCATTGTTAATAACTACAGTGTTATCATTTTATATAATAATGTTATTAGTGTTATTATTTAAACACATATTTTTCACTAAAATTTATTTATTTTAATAATTTAGGAACCACATGGGAACGTAAGATAACTACATGGTTACTAGGAAACATGTGGTGCTCATAAACCAGTCTGAAACCCATAAAAATTAATAAACATAAAAAAAATTAGACCACTACTCAACCCACACCATAACGAGGCTAACCGATGCCATGAAATAATAAAATAAAATAATTTTAATTGTTGGGGTTGAAAATTATCCCCCCCAAACAATCATCCCCCATACATTAACCTTGAAAGAGTTAACACAACTAGATACCATGCAAATAAATAATCAATGGAAATCAAGAGCCTCAGGGTGACTATTACCAACACATGTCACACCCAACCAATACATGAAAACCCATAGCCTGATATTGTGGGGAGAAAATGTAAGGGTTTTCACCACCACAAGTATTCACTAACATGTGACCTCGATTCCTGAAAATAGCACCCATGGGGGGAATGCGTGATATTTGAAACTGAACTAATTCAATTTCTACACATGGACTGAACAGAACCCCAATGACATAAATGAAAATATTTCTATGAAACGACCTAGAAACATGAGGATGAGAAATAAACTCAATACCTCCAACACCGAAAAACTAAAATCCTCAATATTACCAGAGATTAAAGAATTCCTATCCTAAACTCAATCCACATTCTCAATGGTAATAGAAAAACTCTACCACTATTATTAAAACCATTGCATGCAAGATCATCACAATAAGATACATTGATGGAGGAAACCCCTACAAAACTAAAACAAACTTGAGGAAAACCGACAGAGAGAAACTTGAATAAATAAGGTGTCAAGAAACATCACCCATTAATTTCATGAAACCAAAAATACCTCTAAATAACACAACTAGTACCAAAATAAAAAAATATGAATGGGTCTATTTATTAACGAACCAAAACCCTTCAAAGAAATCAGATGATTTAGAAACCACACTAAGACCATATAAGGCCGCATGGATTTTAGTAGAACAATGTCATCACACAACCACAACAAGGATTATGTTATTAGAGATATATGAATAGAAATATGAAAATTTGGATATTTAAATCCCATATCTAAAAGAATAATCCAAAAATAGGTTCCCCACACCTCAAAAACTCCTGACTATGCCTGAGATTCACCCCGAGACTGAGGTTGGGGCCCTGTTGTCTGAAGCATGTCCGGTCTCACAGTAAGGCACTTTAATACTCCAGTCCCAAACTCATTCTTCCTCTAAATGTGTTAAATGTCCAAAATGGTAGAATGATTTCAAATGGTCAAAATATTAAAACATTGATTTCCCAAACATACCATACTAGTGTCACACAAGTGGATGGTCCGACAAACAGAAAGTTAACACCGATGAAGATAGCTTCTTGGAGACTGGTTCTTCCGGCAGCCAATCCTCACCACATTGTCAAACCTTAAAAAACCCAACCACCACCAACTACACCCCAAACCAAAATGATGATGAGACATCCCACCATTACAAGTCCAAAACTAGACCTTAAAATCATTTCCAGATGGTATGAACAATAATGACCCAAGGAGTTCCCAATAACCCAAAGACCCAATCCAATTTGATAAACCACAAAACTGCATCTAATAAACCTTGATTACTTCAGTAATCTATCTACACATAAAAGGAAATAGAAATTTGGAATGACTCACTTGAAACCAAGGGGGTCATTCCAGAAAGAACATCATGAATAACATGAAAAACAAATTATGAAACTGGAATCACAAGCATATTAGAATCAAAAAGAACACCCATGTCTCAAATCAACCATCTCAGAAGCCAAGCAAATTTGATCGTAACCAAAAAACTATTTCAAAATACTATTTTATATAAATTTTACAAATTCCCACATTTCTAAGAGACTTTAAAAACATTGAATCTCTATTTTAAAACCAAATTCAATACCAAAAACATCATTTACCTTTTAAAACCCATATATCCCCATATAATTTTAAAAATCATGTATGGTGTCATATAAACTGTCACATGTAAAGTCATCCAATCCTGCTTACATCATCCACATACAAGTTCTACCGCACACACTTTTTACAAAACCACCCACATGTGACCCCTTATAATGAAATACAATGTCCAAATATATTTTTTCCTTATCAAATCCAAACACATACCAAATTTTCCAAATTTAAACTCTTACCCTTTAAGAATACACTCCCACAATATGAAAACAATTTGAATGAATCCATTTTACATTTTAAAACCACTTTCATTTTTAATAGACACTCACAAAAACTGAGGTCAAAATGAATCACAACCAACATCAAACCACAAAAATGTGGAACTAGAGCTTATTCCAAACCCAACAACATAGAGGTGAGAAATGCCCCATGTAGGTAATGGATATAAGAGGACCTTGAACTATAAAATTGGAAACCACATGGGTCACCATCCCATGTGATCATGCAGCATAACCATATTCGCCTACATTGTCATCCCTCATCCAAAACAACCCAATGCAAAAGTCTATAATCCTAGAATACCATTGGATACTCGATTATTAGTGTGAGAATTATTTTGGGAAACTCTACTATGACCTACCTCCGAAGTAAAAATATTTCAAATCTCCTTCTACCTAACATGTCGAAGAACAAGGGCCCGTTCTGATACAATTTTTTCATGAACCTTCCCCGTTTAACCCTAAAACGGTCACCCAAGACCGCATGCAACATGTCCCAATAGGCGTTCCTCATACTCCATGGAGGAAACTAGTGCCAAGAATCAAAATACACTAGAGAGAGAAATTTATCTTAAAATAAATAAACCATGACCAAATAGTGAAATGAACCAAACAAGCCCCAAGAACCATAAAATGAACATAAATAATATAAATAGATCCAACTACAAAATACAACTCAACAAGATGAAAAATAATATACAATGTTAAAACTAAAATGAAAAAACTGAACGGCTAATGTGTGATCTTAATGTGACCTCTTGGTCACCACCAACCAAAAGACCAAACATCCTCCAATCATGAGCACTTGTTAGGTAAACTGAAAAAAAGTGAACCTGGACAATAGGTTTGGTCTACCGACACCGAGTTGTATTGGTATGTTGCGGCATAACGTCTCAACAAGAAGCCACCAAAGATTCAATGTCACTTATTCCAAAAAAAAACATTCCATCATTTCTATAGTGAATCATAATAATAAAATTTAGGTTCTTATATACACATTACATTTTCAAACAAACAACATGAACCATTTACCTCATAATTTTAAATATAACACAAAAATAGAAATAAGTATTTGTGCCTACTCATTGGAAACATCTACTCTGATATCATTTTAAAACAATAACACATTCACATTTTTCCAAACAAATACTAAAATTAGGAATGTGAATAGAATTAAATAGAATGTTGAAAATGTCATAATTAATCCTCATTACAGGGGAAAAAATTCATAGGAACTCAGAGGAAGACCATAACATACAATTCATGTGACTCATCCTGATGAAATTACCAATATAATGACTTTATAACACTTTAATGTATGATTGACACCCTACATGGATAATTTTAGGGGACCAATCCCATTGAAATAACAACAGAAAACCCCCTACTATGGGACACTAGCTTGTTCATAGTCAAAACTAGTGCATCAATAATTCTCGCTAAACCTCTTTGCGATTCTATGTTATCATGTATATTTTATAAGAGTGTGTATCATGAAATTCACAATACAAGATACAAATATATATCCAACAAACCAAAAAATACGACACCACCCCTTCCACCTCAATTATAATGACCCGACCTTAAATATTTCATAATCTTGAATTAAATAAATAATCCACATTGAGGATCTTTTCAGGATTGGAGTTTTAGAAAATTAGGCCATATCTATCACATTACAACTGGAATATTACATGTAGACACTATTACCCAGTATCTATTTTTTCATAAAATAAAAACTCTTAAAAAAGTGACATGTCTAGTTCCATGTTTTAGACAACATGAATTTTCTTTGATCCCATCCTTGACCGTATTCATCATTATTTCCCATTGAAAACATTTCAAAACATGGTATGAGCATAAAAATCATAGTAAGGGTTATAAAATAATGAAATGAAACATTATCCCATCAATAAATAAAAATCAATGAAACCATATTTTAAAATCATAACATACCTTATGAAATCATAAGATTTATATATAACACACAAAAATCATTAATCGTAAAGGTTACTTATGGCATATATATCAAACTTAAATTGTAGATATCACAAATACATAGGGAGTTACACTTGGAATACCCATCACAGTATATTCCCTAAATATCTTAGGAAAACCATCATGTTTACCTCCGTCACGTTACCCAATGCGTTGGAGAGCTATCTCGGTCTCACTCGCCCTATGTTTATCACAGAACCACCTGTATATGTAAACAATTCTCAATAATCATAAAAAATGTATAAAGGAATGATATTATTTCCAAATTCCAATATATCAAATCATGATATTGAAATATAAAATGTTTAATCAAGTCAATTTCAAAACCATTTAATAAGAGATTTTTCAATCAATGTGTCCCATACCACTTTAAAGATTTTAAATGAATTATCATTTGAAAAAATTAATGTCCATATAAATAAATCCTAAAACCTATTTTTAAAACAAGGACATTAATGAGAAACATTTAGAAGAATAAATCTTTAAAACATTTAAAACGATATTTTAGTTAAATAGTTTTTTAACAAAAAGAGAGACACATGAATACAAATAATTGTGGAATAAAATTTAATCAGAACATTATAATATCATAATAAAAAAGTTATTCATGATATAATATGTCAAAGTATAGTATATTCACCATATAAGAGTGAATTGGTGCATAACAATAATAAAGTCTCAATGGAAATGGAAATTTAGATGAAATCCCTTATAAAGATGGTATCCTTAAATTAAGAATAAATCCATTACATAATTATGTGTGAGGAATATAAATAAACCCAATATAAGTTTATATTTAGTGTAAAAAAATCAGATGTAATTCAAACATATTCATAGGATGACATTTTCAAGAAGTATATGTTGAACCCAAAGAATTGAAATTTGGTTAAGAGGTTCTCTTGTAAAAATATGAAAGCCTAACAGTGTCACTTTAAAATTCATAAAATGGGTTTTTGAGATAAAAAAGGGAATATAATCACATAGATATATAGTTTACATCAATAAGTATATAGAAGAACATATCCCAACATAATAAGATGTAAATTAAAAGACATAACGAAAAGAATTCTTTTATAATGAGGAGGGTGAGTAGTTCCCTTACCGATTTGGTAACTTACAAAACATACACCACATGAAAAAAGGATCATAAAATGAAAATTTAAATACTCATAAATGGAATTATATTACATAAAGAGTAATTTCATGGGCAGTACATACACCAGACAAAAGGAAATAGTAGAAAATATAGCATGAATCTCACGAGAATAAAAAGTGAGACGAAACCCTTTACCACGTTGTAATCAACTGAGTCATATGACCAAAAGATAAAAACAACTAAATGAATCATAGAATTCCATGAATATAATGATAATCATGATAATATATATCAAATTTAAGTACAAAATACACCACTTCCAATGAATAAGTGGAAAACAATGGAAATCTCAAGGAATTAAAATTGAGATAAGAAAATACCTTACAAAAATTCGGCAGCCTAACGGAACCACATAAAAATTATTAAAATTAATTGATGAAAGTAATAGGGGGTCTCTCATAATATGAAAATACAAATTAAATTATGGTTAATATAAAATCACATCTTCCAACCTAAGAACATGGAGCATAAAAAATGACATAATAGAGAGTACTTGAAAAGAAAATGGTGGTCGCATCCCTTACCGCATGTCTGACCTGACTTGATCATTCTTTAAACTCATTAATAATAAACTAATGTTAATTTATACCTGCTTAAGATCCTTTTTCAAGGTTATTATTCCTTTTATATCACTTATTATAATGTTATAAACATTAAGTAATCATTTAAGTTAATAACGTCAATTTTGTCGATATTTGGTACTTGAGTCAAAAATGGACTTTTTATAATCACATGTTGTTCATGTGGTAAATGTTTCATTATATATAGAATTATATTCATGATTTGGATATCATATATATCATATATATCCAGTATATTCATGTATTTATAATATTATATAACATTTGGATGTAAGAAATGAAATGGACCGTTCATGGAGACGGTAAGCCGTATGTACGCATGAACACTACTTTCATTTATATTTTTTATTTTAATGGAATTAAAAGATAATTATACATAGGTATATTAAAATTACATTATAATATCAAATATAATATCATTAACTCCATCCTTTATACATCCCACATAAGGCATTAATGAGTCACATCACTTTGATGGGGTGGTAGTCCGCACATCCTCAAATGAGATTATCATATTTACCCACTATGGAAACCATCAAGGCTTTATATAATTGGTATGTAAAGAAGATTAAGGAAATAATAAACATAATATATGTAGTATATAAATACAGGGTCATCATAATGGCCACCATGAGAGGCGGTATGATGTAATTGAACAATCATCGTTTCGTGAGGTGTTAGTTTTCCATCCACAGAAACATTATGTTCTTCACCCATTAGATGGAGGTGTGTGTAATTAGAGTCTGAATAATTATAATAACAACAACCTAGTATATTTATGATACTTGTTTTGTTAAAAAAATGAATAAAATGTTTTTAGGGGTTGCAGAAGTAAAATAAATGAAATCAATTTAAAGAAACTCTTACCTTTAATTTGGGTAACTCCCTTTGGTTTGAACCAAAATACATCTTGAAGGGACATCTGCCTAAGGTAAGGAATCTATGTGGAGGAGAGGGATGTAGGGAGATTAATTGGGCAGATTTTGGACGAACCAAATTTCTTGATATGTTTGAGGAATTGAATATAAATGGTCTCCTTTTATACTAGAGTGAAGGAGCTCTTTAAGAAAGTCTGAAAATATTATTTTATTATATAATGATATTCGGTTTCAAAAGATCCAAAAATAATTAAATATAAATATAATATGACTTATGGTCGAAATAAAATCATCCAATTATAATGAAAAATGTTTTGTATAATACTTTAATCATTATAATCTTATTTATTTAAATCATTTATTAATGAGGTAAATACTGCATCATTATTCTGTAATAAATAATTTAATTTATATGATGTCTAAAAATTATAAAAAAACACCATGATGTAGGAAATCATTTTATCTTTCCAATTAATATTTATAGTCGAAAATATAATTTATATAACACCATATAAAAATTTATTACGAAAGGATTTTTGGTAATGTCAATTTTGCCATTAAATTATATTAATTATTCTAAATTTTCATTATCACTCACAAGTGGCTCAATGGGGCCCCAAAATCGACTCCATGATGACCATAGTCGTTTATGACTCAACCAATAAGGTTTGGAAAAGTTATAAGGTATATTTTAACTATTATAATATTCTTTTAACCATGAATTACCCTATTTACCTTTAACCACAGTAAATAAAAGTCAAAAGTTTCTATTCCCCAAATAAATTTCATATTAATGAACAAAATTTTACTTAATTATGACAACCATGTATTTCAAATTTTTGAAATTCAATTCACAGAAGAGGTAAAATTTCATTTAAATAAAAAAGATAGTTTTTTAACTACCACTAAGTGGTTTCACAATTCATCCAAAAATGAAATTTTTCAAAAAAATACCAAAAATTCAGCCTAAGCTATATTTGTTATTCTGAATTCAAAAATTATGTCTATTATGACAAATTAATAACATATAAGTTTAATTAATTAACTTTAAAATTAATTCCCCTTATTAAAACAAATAGTGTGTTTTTAAGAAACAATAACTAACAAAATATTGATACATGTTTATGTCCAATTTCAAAGTGAAATTAATTCTAATGACCCACATTGGATTAAATGGTAAAAATATATTTTAATTTAACTTTAAAACCAATTAAAAATATAATCTAACCATTTAAATTAATTACATTAAAATACACTTTTGAATTAAAGTACAATATTTTTCACTGTTCATTAAAAAATGAACTTTATAAAAAAAAATTCCAAAAAATTACACAGAGTAAATTTTGATGTCCCCATTCTAAAGAAGGATTTTATATGGTCGTATAAAATGTATTAATGTGACCAAAACTATATTTAAAAATAGTTCTCCATTAAAATGTGATAAATCATCCTTTTAATGTAAATTATGCTTAAAATTAGAATCATTCAATTTTTAAGCCTCTAACTTTTATTGGATAAATGTAAATAAATTTAAGAAACATGTATAATCCTATTGTATTTAGTTTTTTTCATTCCTGCCAATACAACAGCTAGGAGTTTACTACCATTTAAAATAATAATATTATATTATTAGTGTGTAATGTAAGATTTCAAAGAAACCCGTTGTTGTGTATTGGGTACGCTATCGAACATAGAAACCCTTTTAAAGTAAAATTAATATTTAGTTCAAAAGTATTAATAAATATGAAATAAGTCTAGTTCTTTATTTACCTGGGATGTTATATCCTTCACCCCTTTTGGGAATTCCGTCCACTCAATTTAAAAAAATGGGCTCAGAAACATCATTGAAAGTACCACATCGGAAAAACAGTCAGTAAAACTATCACATTAAAAGAAAGAAATCTAAGCACAAAGGTCACCCAAGTTAACCCATACTAAGATTCCATGAAAACATGGATATGGAGGAGAAAACAAAGGGTCACGTTCTACTGGAGAGTGTTAGGAAACATGTTTAGGAGAAAGATAACCACTAGAAAATCATAAACTTGTGATGGGTTAAACAGTCTTTGATTCCCTAGTTGGAAAATTTAATGGGAAAGGTTTTTGTATAAAGTTACTTTTCATTGAAGAAATTAATTCTTGAGATTAACCAAAAACATAAGGAAATATACTTACTTTTCATGTAGACATTTATCTTTTACTAGATTTCTAACAAAAACTCATATTTTCTCCAAACGATGAATATTTAGGATGACTTTTTCACATTAAGAGCACTATAATCAACTTCGAGATAATCAAATATTCCCAAAAGATGCACTATATATTTCCCATGTCTTTAGATATTAACAAAAACCAAAATTTTTAGTATAATATCAGATTATCACCAAAAAGATAATCCTCTATAAAAATAAATACTACTCTTAGTTTTCAAAAATCAACAAAAAGAACCCAAGGTTCAAGAAAGACAATTAATTAAACAGTTATCCTTAAAATTCATCAAAGTAATCCAAACTAAGATTGAACATAAAATCACTAAAAGATTTAATCACATGGTCTTCCAGGGTAAATCTTAACATTTATCTCCAAATAACATCAGTTACTATTAAAGTCTCATACTGAAAAGCAATTAACCTAATCACATATCCTCCATGATAGGTTAATCATTTCCATAGATAACCCAAAATAAACTGATTCATAATACATAAGATCATCTAACTAAAAATAATTAGTCATACTAACCAGGGACTTCACATAGTCCAGTGGTAGGCTATAAATACCAGTCGCACTTTGGTTGTGGGTTCGATTGCCACAACTTCGTCTGACATGACGGGTTGTCACATGGTTTGTGTGTTGTCCCTTTTCAAAAACTACATAATTTTTTAACATTCCCAAAAAATAGATAAATTCATCAAAAATAACCATAACATATTTTAACCACAAAGGATATCTAATAACTTTAGTTTTTAATCCGAAAATGTATTAACCAGTAATTCCCTCAAATTCGAGGAACATATAAACCCAAATGGTTCTTTATAACTATATCCACAAAAGAGAAGATAATTATTCCTTGAATAAAATTTTCAAATATCAAACATTAGGGTGACACATACTATAAAAATAATTCTAATGTAATCCCATCATCAAAAGAGCATTAATAATTTTAATCATTTCACCATCCAAAAGTCTACCATAACTCTAAAATCCCTTATATGTTGAATTTTTACTCATTCAACATTCTTCATGATCCATTAACCAAAATCATGAATCATATCCTAAGATTTAAATAATAGGAAAACATATGTTAAGAAATAATCCATACCTTTCATTAGTCATTGTCAGTTTCTTCATCCTCAATCGGAATGGCATTAAGTATTGGTAAATAAATATTTGTACAATCCTGGTGATCTCATTTTTGAAACTTCTTCATAGGACGGGTGTTTTCATAATGACAATGTTCACAACATTTAAAACATTCAATTGATTATTCAGAATAAACTTCATTCCCTTTCCTAGAGTCAACTAGATGCTTCCTTTTTCCATGGTAGGTTCTTGCTTTATGACCATCATTTCCACATCAATATCATCAATCTGTCGCTTTGAAACATTTTCCTATGTATTTCATTCCACATTATTGAATCATAGTTTTCTAAACATACCTACCTCTATGATTACTACCTAAACATCTGTAGGTATTTGTTTCTTTCATATATGATGTCTTATAAAAATCACTAAGGTTCAGTTGGTCAATCATGACTCCAGATAGTTGGTTGAGAATAACCACAAGAGTTCTCATTGTAGCTCCCATATCATTCAGTTACTCGTTAAGAAAATTGTCATAGTATTCTTCAAATCCACTATTACTTTGGTGCCTGCTAGATCCAGCCATTTACTATAACAAAAAAGGTTAGTGTGAGTATATCAGTAAAATCATCATATAATATCTTATGAGGAGGGTAAACACTATGATATACTTATTACTGTTATCTTAAACTCATTGACTTTATAAAAATAACTATGACTCTTTCTAAAATCCAAACCATTATTGTAATGTAACTTATGCTTAAATTGTACCCTAACCTCTAAAGTTATCTAAACCGACCTATGATACCAACTATAAGGACCCGGCCATAAACATTTCATAATATAGAATTAAATAAATAATTCACATTGATGATATTTTCACGTTTAGAGTTTTAGATAATTAGGATATAACTATTACATTAAAACTTGAATATTACATGTAGACAATATTACCCAGTATCCATTTTTTCATAAAACAAAAACTCTTAAAAAAAGAGACATGTCTAGTTCCATATTTTAGAGAGCATGACTTTTCCTTGATCTCATCCTGGACACTATTCATCTTTAGGTCTTGTGGAAAACATTTCAAAACATGGGATGATCATAAAAAGCTCAGTAAGGGTTATAAAATAATGAAAAAGAACATTAGCCCATAAATAAATACAAATCAATGAAACCATATTTTTCAATCATAACATACCTTACGAAATCATAAGATTTATGAATAACACACAAAAATCATTAATCGTAAAGGTTACTTATGGCATCCATATCAAACACACATTGTAGATATCAAAACTACATAGGGAGTTACACATGGAATACCAATCACAGTATATTCCCTAAATCTCTTAGGAGAAACACCACGTTTACCTCTATCACGTTACCCAATGCATTGGAGAGCTATCTCGGGCTCACCCGCCAACAGATTATCACGGAACCACCCATATACGTAAAAAATCCCCAATAACAATAACAAATGTAAAAAATAAAGATAACATTTACACATTCCTATATATCAAATCATGATATCGAAATAATCAATGTTTAATTAAATCATTTTCAAAACCATTTAAAAAGACATTTTTGAATCAAAGTGTCCCATACCACATTGAAGCTTTTAAATGAATTATCATTTGAAAACATTAACGTCCATATAAATAAATCCTAAAACACATTTTTAAAATAAGGACATTAATAAGAAACATTTAGAAGAATAAATCTCTTAAACATTTAAAACGATATTTTAGTTAAATAGTTTTTTTTAAAAAAGAGACACTTGAAAACAAATAATTGAGGAATAAAATGTAATAAAAACTTTATAATATCATGAGAATAATGTTATTCATGATATAATAAGTCAAAATATAGTATATACACCATATAAGAGTGAATTTGGGCATAACAATAATGACGTCTCATTGGAAATGTAAATTGAAATGAAATCCCTTATAAATATGGTATCCTTAAATTAAAGATAAATCAATCACATAATTATGTGTGAAAAATACAAATACACTCAATATAAGTGTATATTTAGTGTAAAAAATCATAGGTAAATCACACATATTCATAGGATGACATTTTCAAGAAGTACATGTTGAACCCAAAGAATTGAAACTAGGTTAAGAGGTTCCATTGTAAAAATTTAACAGCCTAACAGCTTCACATTAAAATTCAGAAAATGAGTTGTTGAGATAAAAAAAGGTAATATCATCACCTGGATATAAATTTTACATCAATAAGTATAAAGAAGAACATATCCCAACATAATAATATGTAAATTAAAAGGCATAACAAAAAGAAGTCTTTTATAAATAGGAGGGTGAATATTTCCCTTACTGATTTGGTAACTTACCAAACATACATCACATTAAATAAGCATCATAAAATGAAGATTAAAATACTCATAAATGGAATTATATTACATAATTAGTAATTTCATGGGCAGTACATACACCACACAAAAGGAAATAGTGGAAAATATTGCATGAATCTCACTGGAATAAAAAGTGAGACGAAACACTTTAGCACGTTGTAATCAACTGAGTCGCATGACCAAAAGTTAATAACCACTAAATTAATCACAGAATAACATGAATATAATGATAATAATTATAATATATATCATATAGAATTATACAACACACCACATGCAATGAATAAGTGGCGAACAATGGAAATCTCACGGAATTAAAAGTGAGATAAGAAAATACCTTACAAAAATTCGGCAGCCTAACGTCGCCTCATAAAAATTATTAAAAAGAATTGATGAGAGTAAAAGGGGTTCTCTAATAATTTTAAAATACAAATTACAGTATGTTGAATATAAAATCACATCCTCCAACCTAAGAACATGGAACATAAAAGAAATGACATAAAAGAGAGTACTAGAAATGAATGAGAGTGGTCAGATCCCTTACCTCGTGTCCAACTTGACTTGATCATTCTTTAATCACCTGAATAATAAACTAAAGTTAATTTATACATTCTTAAGATCATTTTACAAGGTTATTATTCCTTTCATATCACTTATTACATTGTTATTGACATTCTGTAATCATTTAAGTCAATAACGTCCATTTTGCCAATATTTGGTACTTGAGTCAAAAATGGTCTTTTTATAATCACATGTTGTTCATGTGGTAAATGTTTCATTATATACAAAATTATATTCATGATTCGGAGATCATATATATCATATATATCCAGTATATACATGTATTTATAATATTACATAACATTTGGAGGGAAGAAATGAAATGCACCGTTCATGGAGACGGTAATCTTTACGTAAGCATGAATGCTACTTTCATTTATATTTTTTATTTTAATGGAATTAAAACATAATTGGACATAGTTATATTATAATTACATTATAATATCATATATAATATCATTTACTCCGTCCATTATACATCCCACATAAGGTATTAACGAGTCACATCACTTTGAGGGGGTGGTAGTCTGCACATCCTCAAATGAGATTATCGTATTTACCCACTATGGAAACCATAAAGGATTGATATAATTGGGAATTACAGAAGAATAAGGAAATAATAAACATAATATATATAATATATAAATACAGTTTCATCATAATGGCCACCATGATAGGCGGTAAGATGTAATTGAACAATCATCGTTTCGTGAGGCGTTAGTTTTCCATCCACAGAAACATTATGTTCTTCACCGATTAGAAGGATGTGTGTGCAATTTTAGTACGAATACATATAATGAAAACAACCTAGTATATTTAGGATACTTTTTTTAAAAAAATAGTGTAATAAATTGAGTTTATGGGTTGGAGAAGTAAAATAAATGAAAATAGTTTAAAGAAACTGTTACCTTTAATTTTGGTAACTCTGTTTGGTTTGATCCAAAAGACTTGTTCAAGTGACTTCTTCCTAAGGTAAGGCTTCTATGTGGAGGAGAGGGATGTAGGGAGATTAATTGGGAAGATTTTTGACGAGCCAAATGTCTTGATATGTGTGATGAATTGTATAGAATTGGTCTCCTTTTATAAGGGAGAGGAGGGGCTCTTTATGAATGTGTGAAAATATTATTTTACTATATAATGATATTCGGTTTCAAAAGGTCCAAATATCATTAAAGATGAAGATAAGATGACTCACGGTCAAAATAAAATCATCCTATCAGAATTGGAAATTTTTTTAATAATACTTTAATCATTATAATCTTATTTATTTAATTCATTTATTATTGAGGTAAATACTGCATCATTTTTGTGTCATAAATAATTTAATTTATATGATGTCTAAAAATTATAAAAAAAATTACCATGATGTAGGAAATAATTTTATCGTTCCAATGAATAATTATAGTCAAAATTATAACTTATATAACACCATATAAATATTTATTACTAAAATATTTTTGGTAATGTCATTTTTGTCTTTACATTATAATAATTATTCTAAATTGTCATTATCACTAACAAGTTGCTCGATGGGGTCCCAATATCGACCTAATGATGACCATGGTCGTTTATGACTCAACCAATATGATTTGGACAAGTGTTAAGGTAAATTTGAACAATTATAATATTCTTTTAACCATGAATTACCATATTTACCTTTAAACGTGGTAAATAAAAGTCAAACGTTAGTATTCCCCAAAAATTATTTTCATCTTAATGAACAACATTTTAATTAAGTATGACAACCATGTATTTCGTATTTTTGAAATTCAATTCACAGAAGTGGTAAATTTTGATTTAAATTAAAAAGATAGTTTATTTAACTACCACTAAGTGGTTTCACTATTCATCAAAAATTGAATTTTTTCACAAAAATACCAAAAATTCAGCATAAGCTATTTTTGATATTCTGAATTAAAAAATTATGTCTATTATGCCAAATTCATAACATATAAGTGTTATTAACTAAATTTAAAATTAATTCCCGTTATCAAAACAAATAGTGTGATTTTAAGAAATAATAACTATCAAAATATTGATACTTGTTTATGTCCAATTTCAAAGTGAAATTATTTTTAATGACCCACATTAGATTAAATGGTAAAAATATATTTTAATTTTACTTTAAACCAATTAAAAATATAATCTAACCATTTAAATAAATTATATTAAAATGCACTTTTGAATTAAAATACAATAATTTTCAATGTTCATTAAAAAATGAACTTTATTGGAAAAAATTCTAAAAATTTACACAGAGTAAATTTTGATGTCCCCATTATAAAGAAGGATTTTATTTTCTCGTATATAATATATTAATGTGTCCAAAACTATATTTAAAAAGGGTTCTCCATTAAAAGGTGATAAATCATTCTTTTAATGTAAATTATGCTTAAAATTAGGTTCAATGACATTTTAAGCCTCTAACTTTTATTGGATAAATGTAAATACATCTAACATAAATGTATAATCATATTGTATTTAGTTTTGTTCTTTCCTGCCAATATAATGGCTAGGATTTGACTACCATTTAAAATAATAATATTATATTATTAGTGTGCAACGTAAGATTTAAAAGAAACTCGTTGTGGTGTATTGGGTACGCTATCGAACATAGCAACCCTTTTAAAGTAAAATTAATATTTAATTCAAAAATATTAATAAATATGAAATAAGTATTATTCATTATTTAACTGGGATGTTACATCCTTCCCCCCTTTTGGGAATTGTGTCCTCAAAATTTAAAAAAATGGGCTCAGAAACTTCATTGAAAGTCCACATCGGAAAAAGAGTCAGTAAAACTATCACATTAAAAGAAATAAAGCGAATCACAAAGGTCACCCGAGTAAACCAATATTGAGATTCCATCAAAACATGGATAAGGAGGAGAAAAAATGGCCACGTTCTAATGGAGAGTCTTAGGAAACATGTTTTGGAGAAAGTTAACCACCAGAAAATCACAAACTTGTGATGGGTTAAACAGTCATTGATTCCCCAGTTGGAAAATTTAACGGACAAGGTTTTTGTTTAAAAATACTTTTAATTGAGTAATTTATTTATTTGCTTAACCAAAAACATAATGAAATATACTTACTTTTCATGTAGACTTTCATCTTTTACTATATTTCTATCACCAAATCATATTTTCTCCAAATGATGAATATTCAGGATGACTTTTTTTCATATTAAGAGCATTATAATCAACTCCAAGAGAATCACATAATCCCCAAAGGATGAACTATATATTGCCCATGTCTTTATATATTAACAAAAACCAAAACTTTTAGTATAATATCAGATAATCACCAAAAATATAATCCTATATAAAAATAGATAGTACTCTTAATTTTTAAAATTCAACAAAGAGAACCCAAAGTTCAAGAAAGACAATTAAATAAATAGTTATCCTTAAAATTCTTCAAACTAATCCATACTAAGATTGAAACCCAAATCACTAAAGGATTTATTATTATGGTCTTCCAAGGTAAATCTTAACATTTATCTCAAAATAACATCAGTTACTCTTAAAGTATCATACTGAAAAGTAATTAACCTAATCACATATCTTCTATGATATGTTAATAATTTCCATATATAACCCAAAATCAAATTATTCTTGATTGATAAGATCATCTAACTAAAAAAATTAGTCATACTAACCAGAGACTTCACGTATTCCCGTAGAAGGCGATAAATACCAGTCACACTTTGGTTGTGGGTTTGATTCCCACAACTTCATCTGACGCGACGGGTTGTCACACAGTTTGAGTGTTGTCCCTTTTCAAAAAATACATAATTTTATTACATTCCGAAAAATATATAAATTCATCAAAAATGACTATAACATATTGTAACCACAAAGGATATCATATAACTATATTTTTTCATCCCAAAATGTATTAACTGGTAATTGCCTCAAATACAAGGATCCTATAAACCCAAATGGTTCTTTATAACTATATCAACAAAAGAGAATATAATTATTACTTGCATAAAATTTTCATATATCATACATTAGGGTTACACATACTATAAAAAGTCTTCTAATGTAATCCCATCATCAGATAAGCCTTAATACTTTTAATCATTTCACCATCCAAAATTCTATAATAACTCTTGAATCCCTTATATGTTGAATTCTTACTCATTCAACATTCTTTATGATCCATTATCCAAAATCATGAATCATATCATAAGATTCCAATAATAGGAAAACATATGTTAAGAAATAATTCATACCTTTCATTAGCCATTGTCAGTTTTTTCATCCTCAATTAGAATGGCATTAGGTACTGGTAAATGAATATCTGTACAATCCAGGTGATCTCATTATTGATACATATTCATAGGACATGTGTTTTAATAATCACCATGATCACCACATTTAAAAAATTCAATTGATCCTTCGGAAAAAACTTCTTTCCCTTTCCTAGAGTCAACTAGATGCTTCCTTTTTCGATGGCAGGTTTTGGCTTATGACCATCATTTCCACATCTATATAATCTTTCTATCCCTTTGAAACATTTTCCTATGTATTTATTTCCACATTATTGAAACATAGTTTCCTAAACATACATACCTTTATGATTATTACCTGAACATCTGAAGGGATTTGTTTCTCGCATATATGATGTCTTATAAAAATCACTAACGTTCAGGTGTTCAATCATGACTCTAGATAGTTGGTTGATAATAACCACAAGAGTTCTCATTGCAACTCCCATACCATTCAGCTTCTCATTCAGAAAATGTTCATAGCTTTCTTCATATCCACTATTACTTTGGTTCCTACTAGATCCAGCCATTTACTATAACCAAAAAGGTTAGTGTGAGTATATCAGTAAAATCATCATATAATATCTTATGAGGAGGGTAAAATCTAAGATATACTTATTCATGTTATCTTAAACTCATTGACTTTATAAAAATAATTATGACTAAAATCCTAACCATTGTTGTAATGTCAATTATGCTTAAATTGTACCGTAACCTCTAATGTTATCTAAACTGACCTCTGATACCAACTATAAGGAACCGGCCATAAACATTTCATAATATTTAATTAAATAAATAATTCACATTGGGGATCTTATCAGGTTTAGAGTTTTATAAAATTAGGATATAACTATTACATTACAACGTAAATATTACATGTAGACAATATTGCCCAGTATCCATTTTTTCATAAAATAAAAAATCATAAAAAAGAGAGACATGTCTAGTTCCATGTTTTAGACAGCATGACTTTTCCTGGATCTCATCCTTGACACTATTCATATTTATGTCTTGTGGAAAACATTTCAAAACATGGGATGAGCATAAAAGGCTGAGTAAGGGCTATAAAATAATGAAAAGAAACATTAGCCCATAAATAAATACAAATCAATGAAACCATATTTTTCAATCATAACATACCTTACAAAATCATAAGATTTATGAATAACACATAAAAAATCATTATTCGTAATGGTTACATATGGCATCCATATCAAACACACATTGTAGAAATCACATCTACATAGGGAGATACACATGGAATACCAATCACATTATATTCCCTAAATCTCTTAGGAGAAACATCACGTTTAACTCCGTCACATTACCCAATGCCTTGGAGAGATATCTCGAGCTCACCCGCCCTAAGATTACCACAGAACAAACCGTATACGTAGACAATTACCAATAACCATAACAAATGTAAAAAGGAAAGATAAAATTTACACATTACAATATATCAAATCAATATGTTGAAATAATCAATGTTTAATTAAATCATTTTTAAAACCATTTAAAAAGAGATTTTTGAATCAAAGTGTCCCATACCACTTTGAGGCTTTTAAAATGAGTTATCATTTGAAAACAATAATGTCCATATAAATAAATCCTAAAACCCATTTTGAAAACATGGACATTAATGAGAAACATTTAGAAGAATAAATCTTTATAATATTTAAAACGATAATTTAGTTAAAGAGTTTTTTTTTTGACAAAAAGATAGACACTTTAATACAAATAATTGGGGAATAAAATTTAATCAAAACATTATAATATCATTAAAATAAAGGTATTCATGATATAATATGTCAAAGTACAGTATATACACCTTATTAGAGTGTATTGGTGCATAACAATAATAAAGTCTCAATGGAAATGTAAATTTAGATGAAATCAATTATAAAGATAGTATCCTTAAATTAAGGATAAATCAATCACATAATTATGTGTGAGAAATATAAATAAAACCAATATAAGTGTATATTAAGTGTAAAAAAACCAGAGGTAATTCATACATATTCATAGGACGACATGTTCAATAAGTACAAGATGATCCCAAAGAATTGAAATTGGGTTAAGAGGTTCCCTTGTAAAAATTCTACAGCTTAACAGCGTCACTTAAAAATTCAGCAAATGCGTTGGTGACATAAAAAATGTAATCTCATCACTTGGATTAAAAATTTATATCAATAAGGATATATAACAACATATCCCAACATTATATGATGTAAATTAAATTACATAACAAAAAATAAGACTTTTAAAAAGAGCAGGGTGAATAGTTCCCTTACAGATTTTGTAACTTACAGAACATACGCCACATGAAATAAGGATCCTAAAATGAAGATGAAAATACTCATAAATGAAATTATATTACATAAATAGTACAATCATTGGTAGTACATACACCACAGAAAAGGAAATAGTGGAAAACATATCATGAATCTCATGGGAATAAAAAGTGAGATAAAACCCTTTACCACGTTGTAATTAACTGATTCGTATGAACAATAGTTAATAACCACCAAATTAATCACATAATACCATGAATATAATGGGAATAATGATTATATATATCAAATGTAAGTACACAATACACCACATGTATTGAATAAGTGGTGAACAATGGAAATCTCACAGAATTAAAATTGAGATAAGAAAATATCTTAAAATATATCGGCAACCTAACGGCGCCACTTAAAAATTATTAAAATGAATTGATGAGAGTAAGAGAGGTTTTATAATCATATGAAAATACAATTTAAATTTTGGTTAATATAAAATAACATCCTCCAATATAAGAACATGGAGCATAAAAAATTACATAAAAGAGAGTACTTGAAAAGAAAGAGTGTGGTCAGATCACTTACCTCGTGTCCGACCTGACTTGATCATTCATTAATATCTTGAGTAATAAAATAAAGTTAATTTATACCTGCTTGAGAACCTTTTTAAAGTTTATTATTCCTTTTATATCACTTATTACCATGTTATAAACATTATGTAATCATTTAAGTTAATAACGTCCATTTTGTCGATATTTGTTACTTGAGTCGAAAATGAACTTTTTAAAATCACATGTTGTTCATGTGGTCAATGGTTCATTATATCCAGAATTATATTCATGATTTTGATATCATATATATCATATATATCCAGTATATACATGTATTTGTTATAGTACATAACATTTGGAGGTACAAAATAAAATGCACCGTTCATGGAGACTGTAAGTCGTACGTACACATTAATGCTACATTCATTTATATTTCTTATTTTAATGGAATTAAAAAATAATTATAAATATTTATATTATAATTAAAGTATAATATCATATATAATATCACTAACTCCATATTTTATACATCCCTCATAAGGCATTAATGTGTCAAATCACATGGAGGGGGCGGTAGTCCACACTTCCTCAAATGAGTTTATCGTATTTACCCACTATAAAAAACCATAATGGCTTTAAATAATTGGAAAGTAAAGAAGCATAAGGAAATAAAAAACATAATATATATAATATATAAATACAGTTCCATCATAGTGGCCACCATGAGAGGCGGTAATATGTAATTGAACAATCATCGTTTCGTGAGACATTAGTTTTCCATCCACATAAACATTATGTTTTTCAACCATTAGATGGAGGTGTGTGTAAGTGTAGTTCGAATACATCTAATAACAACAATATAGTATATTGAAGATACTTGTGTTTTTACAAAATAAAGGAATAGAAATAGTTTAGGGGTTAGAGAAGTAAAATAAATGAAAACAATTTAAGAGAAACTGTTACATTTAATTTTGGTAACTCCCTTTGGTTTGAACCAAAAGTTATCTTGAAGTGCCTTATGCCAAAGGTAATGCAGCTAAGTGGAGTAGAGGGATATAGGGACCTTAATTGGGAGGAGTTTAGATTACCCAAATGTCTTGAGAGGTGTGAATAATTGGATAGAAATTGTCTCCTTTTATAAGGGGGAGGAGGGGCTCTTTAGGAAAGTGTGAAAGTATTAATATGTTATATAATGATTTTCGGTTTCAAAAGGTCCAAAATTGATTAAATATGAAGATAATATGACTCATGGTTGAACTAAAATCATCCAACCCGAATTTGACATGTTTTGGACAATTCATTAAACATTATAATCTTATTTATTTAAATCATTTATTAATTAGGTAAATACTGCATCAATATTGTGTCATAAATAATTTAATTTATTTGATGTCTAAAAATTATAAAACAAATACCATGATGTAGGAAATAATTTTATATTTCCAATTAATATTTATAGTAGAAAATATTACTTATATAACAATATATAAAAATTAATTACAATTTTTTTTGTTACAGTCAATTTTGTCTTTACATTATATTTATTAATCTAAATTGTCGTTATCACTCCCAAGTGGCTTAATGGGGTTCCAAAATAGACCCAAAGATGAACAAGGTCGTTATTGACTCATCCAATAAGGTTTGGACAAGTTTTAAGGTAATTTGTAATTAATATAATATTCCTTTAACCTTGAATTTCCCTATTTATGTTTAACCGCAGTAAATAAAAGTCAAAAGATACTATTCACCAAAAATTATTTTCAGCTAAACGAACCAAATTTTACATATTTTTGACAACCATTTATGAAGGATTTTTGAAATTCAACTCATAGAAGTGGTAAAATTTCATTTAAATGAAAAAGTCAGTTTTTTTAACTACCACTAAGTGGTTTCACTATTCATCAAAAATTGAAATTTTTCGGAAAAATAAGAAAAATTCATCCTAAGATATATTTGATATTCCGAATACAAAAATTATTTCTATTATTCCAAATTCAAAACATATAAGTGGCATTAATTAACTTTAAAATTAATTCTGGTTATCAAAACAAATAGCATGTTTGTAAGAAATAATAACTATCAAAAGATTGATACTTTTTTTTGTCCAATTTCAAATTGAAATTAATTCGAATCACCCAAATTGGATAAAATGGTAAAAAAATATTTTAATTTATCTTTAAAAACAATTAAAAAGATAATATCACCATATATATAAATTATATTAAAAGGCTCTTTTGAATTAAAATACAATATTTTTCTCTATTCATTAAAAAATGAACTTTATCAGAAATTTTCCAAAAATATACACAAAGTAAATTTTGATGTCACCATTATAAAGAAGGATTTTATTTGGTCACATAGAATGTATTAATGTGAAAAGAAACTATATTTAAAAAGGATTCGCCATTAAAAGGTGATAAATCAGCCTTTTAATGTAAATTATGCTTAAAATTTGATTCATTCACATTTTATGCCTCCAACATTTATTGGATAAATGTAAATACATTTAAAAAACATTTATAATCATATTGTACTTATATTTGATCATTCCTGCCAATACAACGACCAGGAGTTGACTACCATTTAAAATAATAATATTATATTATTAGTTTGCAACGTAAGATTTCAAAGAAACCTATTGTTGCGTATCGGGTAGGCTATCTAACATAGAAACCCTTTTAAAGTAAAATTAATATTTAATTAAAAAATATTAAAAAATATTAAATATGTCTTTTTTTATTTACGAGGGTTGTTACATCAATAGCGGTCCCCTTCCATCAAAAATTTATTTCTCAAGGGAGGTCCCATACCAAAGACCCTCCCAATCACATGGATCAAAATATAGGCAAAGAACCCAACCCATAAGGGTTTTCCTAAAACCATTTCAAATAGTCAAAAATTCTCTTTACATCTACCCATATAGGATACAATTATCAATGGGAATGAATCACATTAAAACCCATTTCCAACAATAAGAAATTCTATTTTCCCTATGACCTTTCTATTCAGCCGTTATATATTAATCACACACCCAAACATGTCACATTTTCCAAATATTCCATTACCTCAAATCCACCTTACCATAACAATTATTTTGAAACATGAAAAACACACACAATGGTTCCAAATGGGATTTCAACCATTTTAAGAATAAATTTCTAATTTATCAAACACCAAACATGTCATAAAACCTTTCACAAAATTTTGAAATCGATTTCTCTCACTTTCTAAACAATGGTATCATTTATCAAAAGGAGAGGTAAAGATAAGATTGAAGTCCTTTTTTGAAAACCAATTTTTGGGTCAAGATCCACTCCAAATGTAATTATCATTTGTAGTCCCATCCATGGGTGCACTCCGTGAATACATGAATATTCTAACATCCAATGGAATATAACAAGTGGCATCCTTCAAACCATTTTTAAAGAAATATCACACACCCAATTTATTAGCACAATAATCTATTAAAACTAGAATACCAATATTTATATGTCTCACTAAACCATTCCAATCAACTAACAATTTTTTTTAGAAAACACTATGAAACATGTCCAATATAACCATTTTTATGGAAAATTACAATTATGCAAATACAAAGGCAAGGCATAGACATTGGATTAAATGGATAAACAATCTAAATCCAATTTTCAGGGAAGTATATCAACATGAATATTATAATATTAATTAAAAATCAATATAAAAATGGTGAGAAATATCTTTTAAGGATTAAATACTAAAATCAATGCATCACATGGAATGAAATTTGAAAAAAGGCCCGGATACAGCTACCGGTCAGTGGGAAATCATGACCCAACACTTGAAGAAGGGGGAAATGCCTTGAATACAAATCTAAATACCCTAGGTCCTATGTAAAGCACACGAATCACAAACTGATACATTTGGGTTTGTTTAATTTGAATAAAACCTCCAAAAAGAAATGAAATACCATTATCCCGAGAGAAGAGAAGGCTGTAGGTGAGGGGATATGCGACCTCTCTAGAGAAGGGTGGTGGTGTTGCATAGGGGGTTCAATAGAAGCACAATAGAGAAAGACAAGTGGGGAATGGTTGTCCCCCAGAAAGGGAGGCTGAGAGTTGTGATATGGGTCGTGTAGTAGGCCATACCAAAGAGAGGGGGGCACTATGCCTAGAATGGAAGAGGTAGAAAGGGGGGTTGATAGCATTGGAGAATCGAACATAGTGAATAGGTGTGGTCGGAGTGACGACGAAGTCCATCTCTGTGAGTCTAGTCATACATGAACTAGGGGTAGGGGTGAAGTGCATCACACATGGAAGAGAAGATTGTGGGGCAATGCCCTGCCAATGGTTTTCCATTTTTTATAATAATATAATTAGTAATAAAAATAATAATACTAATAATAAATTTCTTCTAAAAATAATCATAATAATAAAAATTGCATTTCTATTGGAAATTCAAATAATAACATAATCATAGAAATATAATTAATTTTCATAATAATAACAATAATAATAACAATACTAATGAAAATAATAATCATAATCATAATTTTATTCATTTCATTTTAAATAATGAAAATATTAATAACAATTTAATCATAAAAACATTAAGAACTCTATTAATAAAAACATAATAACAAAGTATTAGTATCATTTTTAATAAAAACAATATTTTCATTTTCTGAAATAATATTATTATCGTTATGATTTAATCACAAACTATTTGTTCACAATTTTTTATATTTTAAACAATAGGGAACTGCATATGAATCTTATCTAACCACAAGGTTACTACCAATCATGTGGTGGCCATGCACCTGTCCGAATCCCATCAAAATTATTAAATGTCAAATTATTCTTTTTGACTAACAGTCAACTTTCACGTTGATGAGGATAACCAATGATGAAACATAATAATATAAAATAATTTTAATTATCGGGTTATGAAAGAAAATCCCATCTTTGAATCATCTTTTTTCATTCCTCAACATAAAATTGACTTATTCACTTTCTATAATCAATTAAATGTTAAATTTCTCCAAAATATCCATATTATTCAGCATGAAAATGATTATTTCATAAACCATGTACCATTATTAAAAAAATTTATTACATTTAATGTTATTTTTTGGTCTTTGGAACTACGGATGAATCTGTTTTCCATACACATAATGATATTTGATAAGATACATTGATTTTGAATTAAATAGATTATTTGATACATGAGGAATGATTTTGAATTATATTACATTGATTGGTGACTAATAGAAGTATGCCCCTTGATGCATCAGTTATATCAAAGGAAAAATATTTTTTCTAGCATCAACTAAATGGGTTTTTACCCATCAGTATCAAGACAAATGTTGAATGGTATTTCTAGTCAATATTACATATACATAAGAAACATGGAATCTAATAATTAATAACTTCTTGATTCATAATTATTTATTATTAAACATGATATTTTTAGTATGAAAAAAGTTGTGGATTAATTTCATTATGATTATATCGCTTAAATGAAATGTTATTCCAATTAGTTATCATTGAATATTTAAAATTCCTTATCAAATTAATTTATTTGATCTTCTTTTTAGTTATTTAGACTTCCAAATTTATTAGTAATTATCTAGTTATTTAAATTTCATGTATGATCAGTTTTTTACCATAAATATTGTTAATTAATTAGTGATTCATGATATCCACTACTATACTTAAAATAATCTAAATTTGATCTCACCATTTTTTTGTTTCCATTCCCCATAGAATCCATAAAGATTACAATGTAATATAAGTAAGCATTCACTATAGAGAATAAATTTATTTAAAAAACTGTTTCAATTCAACGTATTAAATTGAAATGTAATACTCTTGTATATATTTCGTTAACCAGGACTACTAAACTAACTGGTCCTTTGGGTTTAATTTTCTTTTATCTTATGGAAATGTAATGGTAGAAGGTTACCAATCTGATATACTTGGTTCGGTTCACTGCTATTTTTTTGGAGAATGACTCCAAAAATGGATTTTATTTTTGAACTATTAAAATGAATATATATCCTTTTTTAGTATTCTCGCTATGATAATTCTGTTAATATATTTTATAAAAAATAAAATGATTTAAAAGAGTTTTTATCAATAAATATTGAGTATATTACAATTATTCATGGAATAATTAATGAAATTCTATATTATAATCTTCTTATTATAACATTTTAGAGGAACAAGGGTAAGATTTTATATAATACTTTTTTTTCAAAAAATTTTCATTTTGTACTTGAAATATTAAAATATTTAAGTGTGATGTAAAATGTTTTCATAAATTTGGAAGGGATCATTGTGAATGAGTTTATTTTTTGAAATTTGTTTTCCACGAACCATTGTTTGTTCTGAGGGGAATTTCCTTATAAAACATGTTAGTGAATATTGAAATTATGGTTTTGGGTCATCATAATAAGTTTTTTATATAGTAGGGGATAGAAAATGATGTAGATATTATGCACATTAAATCATCAAAAAATAATTTTCCTAACTATGTCTAAAATAAAAATTCTGGTGATAAATAAACATTATTGTGTATATCAATTCAATTTATAAATCTTTATTCCATTATTATTATTATTATATAATGTGTGTGTTTTTAAATTATTTTGAATTATTTTTTCTTCCTCTATGTGATTTACTGTAATAAATTAGGCTACCAATGTATTCAATTATCATGATGATTTTTTTCTAAAGTTATGACTTCCAGATTGTTTTTTTGTCAGGATTATTACTGCTGACCTTGTATATATAGGTATTAACTATTTATTTAACATTTAGTAATATGTGGTTTTTAATTTCAACTAGTTTTTTTGAAAAAGTTTTTATTAAATTTGTTTATATGATTGTTATGAAATAATTTATTGGTATTTGTTTGTGGAGATTTATTTTTCAACATACATAGTACTTACATGGTATATACTTTGTTTAGTAAAACATGAGTACCTAAAAACTATATATAGTTTTAATTTATTTCTAATTTTCTTTTAATAAATTATTAATATAAATTTTGTAAGAATATTAATAATTTTGATTGATTTTATAGAATTTAATTTTTTAGATTACTATTTCCATTAATTGAATATATGATTTATTATATGATTTTATGAGTAAATTTTTATTTTTCCTCATGTTTTTCCAGTGTATGAATTTTTTATATAGAATGAAAAAATATATTGTTTTGTTTTCAGTTAAAAATCCCAAATGGGAATCAAATATTTGAGATTATGTTTAATTATTTATACATTGTTATTCATTTTTCATTGTAGGTGAGAATTTTAGGGAATTAAATGTGATCATATTAAAAATTAAAAATAGAAATTTGAGTGAAATTTTATGTGATCAATTTTCATGGATATATATAACTCTATAAATAATTAATATCCTTTAAAATTCAAAGGAATTAATCAATTATGATAATTGATTACTTTTCTTCTTTTTCTATGAATGAGTCATTTTTCCCCAATAAAATTGTATGTTTTGTGATTGAAAATGATTTTAAGAACTATAGTTTTGGTATGTATCATTTAAATCTAAATATTTATATATTGAAATTTTTTTTTGATGGGAGAATTTTATCTCTTATGGTTTTCATAGGATATGTGAAATTGATTATTTTGTGTTATTATGTATTTATAAATTAATTATAACTCTAATTTGACTTAGATAGGGAATTTCAATTTTCTAATTTCATATTTTAATGATATTTGGTTGATTAAAGTAATAAAATGACATTAGTATTGCGTGGACGCCCATATGGTTATGTGAATTTAATAAAAAAAAATTATAACATATTTATTTTTTGAGGGATTTGAATTAATATTTTGTTATATAATTTGTTTTATTCCATGAATTTTATCAAGGACTCATTGAGATTATATTTATTCTAGGGAGAATTTGGACATCCACTGTTTTACTTTTATCTATATCATTTTTTATTCATTGGTTATGTATTTATTACATGAGGTTTATGTCCCAATGTTTTTTTGGAATTCATTTCCACTCTGAATGGTTATGAAGAACACCCATAAACATGAATTTATAGTTACAAAATGTATGGTGTAATTTCTTTAGGGTTAATAGGTTTCATATGATTCTTTCATTTGTTCCCAACCAATTAAACCTTCCCGTGGAAATTTTAAAACATTAATATTGTAAAAACATTCCCATTTTTTCATGTTGTTTCCTTAAATTTCTATTCCACATGTTAGATCAAACCTCTAGGTTCACCACATCCCTGATTCTTCCATATATCCTTGAATAAAATACAATTATAGATTTGATTTCTCCAATTAATACCCCTAAAAATTCTCCGACTACTCTTATTTCATTATCATCATTGATTATTTATCTTATTCTACTACCTCCTCTCCCTAATATCTAATGTTTAATCTGAATTTAAAATAATTTGAGTTGGTTTCCATGTTTAGGGTTTAAAAATAACTTCTATGGGTTTATTTTTCCCTTTTTTTGTTTTATTGAGTTTTCACTAAACAATTTGAAAGGGGATTATTAATATTTTTAATGGTATTATATATCATCTATATTTGATTGAATCATCAGTTCTTTGTGATATAAAACTTTGTTCTGTTAATATTAAAAAATGTTATATTATATGTGAATAATTTGTGAACTTATTTTAATTTCATAAATGTTATTTTTTTAGAAATTGTTTTTCATATTGATAAATACCAAAAAATATATTTTCTTGGAAAATGTACATATAAGGCGTTCTATAAAAATGAAACAAATATTGTTCTTGAATTAATGAAAAATAGGTTTTTAAATTATTTCCTTATGTATAATATTAAATATAAAATTTTATTTTATCCATACTTTTATCAAATAAGATACTAATTGGATATCATTAAAGGTAAATTTGATTTTTGTTTTCCTTCCTTTGACCAATTATTTTTATTTGATTGCAAAAGAAGAATTTTATTTCATTTAATATATTTTTTAAAATACACATAACTATTGGGGTACATTTTGGTAAAAAAAATTTATATTATTTAATGTTATGATCTTTTATAAAATACAGATGAATATTTGATAATGATAATAACTGGGTAATGTGATATTAATCATTCTTGAAGGATTATTATAGTTTTTTTTTATAATTTTTATGAAAAGATTATGTTATTTTAATGAGTTTTCATAAGTGATTATTCATATTTGTTAGATAAATTATAGTATTAGTTATTTTCAAAGCATTGATAAGTGTTGTGTTGTATTTATCAACTCTGTTAGTATTTCATGGGAAATAATAGGTAGTTTTTAGGGATATATACATATGATTACTCCATTCTACGTGAAAATTTTTTTCAGTATTAGACCATGTTTGGAATATTGTATTCATTGTGGAATTTACCTCATAGTCAAACCTGGAAGTGTAAAAACAAGTGTTATGTATTTGGAAAATATCCAGCTGCTAATTATATTTATTTTGGTATAGTGGTGTCTTATAATTCATTTACATATCCAAGGTGTGACCATGAGGTTTAAAAAATAATTTTTTATTTTATGCACTCTCTATCCTGTATTTTTCTCATGTTTTTAGTATTCATATATATGTAAATATTATTTAAAATTGTTTCCCTTTCTATAAATAAATAATATTATTCGAAAAAATTAGTAGAAAAGAAAAAAAATTTAATTCATCTTCTTTAATCTCTATTCATGGGTGGCCTTTTACATTAAATTATAATCATGAATCAATTTATATTTCATTAAAGGATTTATGTGTTTCATTAATGAATGAGAAATTAGTATAAGAAAATAGATACTTAGGTAGTGATAATCCACTATTAAATCATTTCATGGTGGATGGAAACATAATAATTCAATGTTTTATATCAACTGTTTTATATTATTTTTCTTAAAACATTGAAATAACAACTATTTTTATTGATTAGTGGGTGGTAAAAAATTTATTTATTTATTTATTATATGTTTTTAATATTCCACTATAGTCATCCCATATAAACTATATATTGTGGTATCATACATAACTATAAAAAATTATGATATCTTTATAATATTCAATAACATATTGATCAATTTTTGTAATGACTACTGAATAATTATTGATGGTTAAATCAACCTTGAAATATTTTTTAAAAATAAATTTCAATAACATCCCTATTATAGTCCATCCATTTAAAAAAATGGTAAAAAAATATACATAACTAATAAAGGTATTATTATATAATATGAAAACTATTTTATAACATTATAATATAAAACAATATTATATAGATTTACAAATTATTAAAAATATAAAATACACCATTAATTTTATTAGTAATATATTTTAAAAAAAAATTGCCTCTACAAATAACTCCCAAAATTATTTTTATAAGAAATCTCCTTAAATATTATAAATTTGATCTTGTTGTTCATCACCACCTTTCCTAAATCATGATTGCTGTATCATCATTTTTGTTAGATCAATTTTCAAAAATATATGAAAGCTGAACAAAAATCTTGGAAATATGAGATTACATAGACTATCAAAATATTATCTGAGAAGATGTAAAGAAAATTAATAAATGACACAAAACTGAATTAAAAAGGTTCAATATGAATATAATTAATATTATATATAAAAATCCAAAATATCACATAGAACTAAAATAATATTGAATTGGTAAAAAGGTAATGAAATATAAAAACTAAAAAATGAAAACTACTGAAATATTTTAAAACAAAACAAATAACATAAAATTATTTTAAATAATTTATCCAAAAACCAAAATAATTTTATTTATATAAACTATATCATAAAAACATCTAAATTTAACCAAACAAAACCAAAATAATGTATCCTGATTGAAACATCCACATGTATAATTCAAAGAATGAAGCCAATAACAAATGAAATTATTTCAATTGAAAAAATACCAAACCAATAAAAAGTTAACTAATTGGATTCTTCAAGACATAAAAAAAATTAATGAAATGAGGCCAAAAAAATTATAAATAATTGGTTTGATCCCACAAAAACTATCTTTTATTAAACTGAATAAAATCAAATCAACCCAGGCCAAATGAATAAAAATAAAAAAAGTAAATAAAACCCTCATTATCAATATCATGATGAATAAAGAAAAACTTAATGGATATATACGAAACATATATATAAAAAAGGAAACCAAACCATATGTTAAACGTGAATAGACCATAATAAAATTGAAATAACTTTTATATAATTTAAGTACAAAAATATATATTTAATTGATTGAACAAACAAAACATAAGTGAGAGAAACAAAAAAATAAATCTACATGATTGTACATGAAAAAAACAAAATCAACCCAAACAAAAATAATTATGTAAATTGGATTAAACTAAATTAGACCAATTCAACCCAAATTTTTCCAAATTGAATCAAACAATAAAAAACATAATCAAGCATAATACATTCAAAATAATAAGATCCAACAAGACTAGAAAATATTTCTACAGAACCAAACATTTTAATACCAATCTATATTACCCTAAAGAAAACATAATAATACTTAAATGGATATATTTAAAATGATATAAACAAAATATAGAGAAAGAAAATAAAAATAATATGGAAAAATAAAACAAGAAAACTAAAATAAAATCTTAATATAATTAATTTGAATTGAAAACAATAAATTAACTTTAATAAAAATAATATCGATGAATGAATTTGGACCAAACATATTCAATTATATAAAATATGAATCAAACTAGATTAAATGAAATTAAACAATACCAAAGTGTTATGAAACAAATGTCAAAAAACATAACCCAAATGAAATAATTTGGCCAAAACTGAATACAAAATATCGATAATAACCTCAATAAAATTGAAATAGCCTTACCGAAAATAAAAAAGGAAAACTAAAATAAATGGGAATTCCCCAAAAAATATTTTATCATACTATATAAAATTGGCTTGTCATGTTCTAGCATAATCTAGATCAAATAATACTCAATTAAATATAGATAAATCTAAATTAATTATATAGATTATAATTTATTATAATCATAATGACCCAAATTGAACTAAAATACACAAATATTTTTAAAAATGATTTAACCAAATTGATAAAAAAGAACTAATTCAACCTAAACAGAATTAACCGAACCTAACATGCAAGATCTTGTATAACCCTATAATTATTTTTCTTTATTAAATGTCTATTTTTTAAAATTTTTTATTTCATTAAATGTTTAGAATAGACCATATGTATAAATGTTTGTTTTGGAATGTTTAAGGATAAAATGGGAGGTTATATGGGGTAGAAGTAGGGAATACATTGTAGAGGTCCTTTATACACTGTATTAATTTTGACTATTCAAGGGCTTGTAGAGTATTAGTGGCTATGCAGAAAGAGGAAGGGTTGTTCTATTTTATGGGTGTTTGGTTGATTTTGGTCCATGTTTTATTGGACTATTCCACAATTCCTTCATCCATGAATAATATACATTGATGTTCTAAGATAGTCTTTAGGTGTAATGGACATTAATGAATCTCTGTCAATATTTATTTTTGTTATTCATTTAGAATTTTAGTAGTAGTTTTTATGATCAATTGTGAAGTGTTTATCAAGTGGTTTGACCACTATATATTCATAAATACCCATTATTCCTCCTCCATTCAATGATCTAGATTCCCAAAGGGATGATAAACCTCTCTACACCCCTATTATTTCTCCTTTCACAATGGTTGTTTCTTTTATAGTGGTTCCACACCACATCCATATTCCCTTCACCATAGAGGTTTCCATTCACACATCATATTTTCAATAGTGACCTCCCTAAAAATTGGTACTATTCTTATAGTGTAGTCCTATATCTTTATATCTTTACTTACACTATGTTTAATCATACACTATAGTGAAAATACATATCTGATGTCATTGAGATGTTTTCTAGTATGCCTTCATTAACATATCTATGATCATGAGTTTTTTTACCTCATTATTTTTCTGTAACCCTTTTGACCATATCTATTCCTAATGTGTTGTGGATTAAATTTTATAAAGATCAACCTGAGGTATGTTTGATTCAAAAATTTAATCAAGATTTGGACATTCCTTACACTAGAGCCCATGAAATGATCTATTTGACCAGTTCATGGAGATAATTACTACTGATCATACTAGTATAAGTGTGATAACATGGGTTGGTTTTCAACAACATTGATTGAAATTATCATGGACATTAGAGAATTGGTGTAGGATATTCTAAAAAACATTGTCTCTTATATTTACATGTTAATATACTATAACTTTCCTGTTTTATTTCCATTCCATGCTTGGTTGTGACCACATGTTGGTGTGTGTAGCCTATGATATTTGATTCCATAAATAATAATATTATATATTGTTTACATGTTTTATTATAATCACAAGATTTTATTGGTACATTTATATAATCATTATGTTATAATATGCCTTTGTATGTTCTCTCCATTTATGTGTAGAACCATGTCATGGTGTCAAGGAGTAAAACTTGCAGAAATTAGACTATCATGGAATATTTTACCCTTTTAGGGGGAGTAAATTGAGTTTCATTTTAGTGGAGTAGAGACATGACCATAGGTATGATTTACTAGGTATCCATGGTGTGATGTTGAGGATTCATTAGGATTATATTTGATTTACCAAGTGTCACTTAATATAGGGAATCTAGTCGATGATAGTAATAGATATTTTTACGATGAGGATGTTATGTGACATGGTCTTTTGGATAGATAGATGATGTAATGTTTCCGGTTAAAATGGAATTGTGTGGATGCAAAATAATTGTTATCTTGGTTGTTTTCATCTTATTCCATTTCATTTCAATATGGATCTGAAGTAGAATCAACTAGAGTTTTATATAGGTTTTCATAGCGCATGAATACGTAGTACCATATTGGGGGTTATTATGTATTGTGGAATTTTGTTTAAATATATAATACACTTATTTTTATTTATTATATCATTATTTTTAGGCATTGGTTGTGTCTTAATATTTCTTTTAATCACACTATTCCAATGAAATTCAAAATTCTTATAGATTTCCTGATGGACATTGTGAAGGGGAGGGGTGCTATAGTGAAAAAATGAATATATTAGATTTGAATTAAGATGGAATTATTTAGATGAAAAATATTTCTTATATTTATTTATCTTCTCTATTTACTATGGATGTATTCCACATTGGGATTCCTTTAATGTACATGACATGTATTCTATTGTTTTGTTTCCTCGTGATTACTCAAATGTTTTATTACATCCTTTATTTTTATTAGTGATCCTATGACATGATACATATTTAATATTCTACTTATTGGTATATTAATGCCCTATTATTTGATAGAAGCCTCTTGCTTTCTGGGAGGTTCTCATGAGTTCATGTAACTATTGGATTAGATCTGATGGCTAGGTCCTGATTTCACATGGTGGTATTAGGGAATCTGGATCTACTAACTTATTATTTTTATTTTTATTTGAATTGGTGTAGGGTATACTAATGATAAGATTGTTTGGACTTGGACATGTGATCTATTATAGTACCTTGAAAACATTTTTTAGTGGGCCTCAAGGATTCCTTAATCTGGGAATTGATGTTTTCTTTGTTTCTTATGTATAAATTCACCTAGGGTGACGCGAATGATGTTGATATGGGATTTATAAGATTTCATGTATGATCATGCTTTATGACTAGGAACATAGGTTCACAAGATATATATATATACATCCTGTTTTTATATATAATTAATTTTTAATTAAATTCCATTCCTTGTTCTATATCTTTGGGGTATTTTAATTGAATGTTCTGATATAACTATATTGGAATTGATTTATAGATCCGACCATGTAATTTCATAGGTGTATATTTTTGATGGTTTTGAATTAAAAAAGTGACATAGAATAAGGTTAATGTGATTAGGTAAATACATTTAGTTTTGGGTATACATGTGGGAAAAAATTCATAAGTTATCCAATAGACTAAATGTGTTCCATTTACGAAAGAACCATAACTGAGAAGGCTACTCCAACACCCATTCATGCACCTTCACTAATGGTGTAGGCAGTGGTTCTTTACCATCCACAACAAAAATCCATTGTGAACAATGATATAAATATATAGATTCCTAATTCCACATACTATTTGTTAATTGGTAGACCACATGATGTTGAGGATTGTATGCACACATTGGGAGGGTCTATGACCTCAATTAGACACCCTCATTTTGAAAGGTGAAGCTAGTAAAATTAATATTTCCTGGACCTGCTAAGCATATGTTTTGAGTTATCAGTATAGGAATTCAATTAAGGGGACTCTCTTTGAAGGCCATCAAGTAATTGTTTTTATAAACAATTCTTCATGAACATGTTGAAGTTTTACCATGAAAATGAATTCTTTAAGATATAAGAGGTCCCCATGATAGTATCATTATATTAATAATATTATAATAAAATCATCTACTATTAATCACTAATAGATGTTAATGAGGCTTAAATAGTTAGGAAGATTGATATTTTACTTCCAACCATCCTTAGAGATAATTTTAGAGTTTTGGTCTTGATTCAAAAGTGTAATTTCTATGGATATACCTACCCATTTAGAGGTTTCTAGGGGATGTAAAAATGTTGTCCTTTTTCTATCCCTCACTAATCAGAGGTCTGAACCCTTTAATTTTTATATGAGTTCCTATTTTTATGGTATGTATAGAATGAATAAGGACATGTAGAAAAAAAGTGTAATACATGTACAGAGATGTTCTTTTTCTATAGCTCTATCCAAGAGGACACCCTGATTGTTTCAAATATTGGATATTTGGGCATAAATATTTTGGTATGAAATTAACCCACAAGTTTGTTTTATTTGAGTCTTAATACATGAAATCTCAATGGCTTTGGAACATAAATTTTTTCTATAAGGTGGAGAAAACCATGTTAAAGGAACTCGAGCTACGACTATGGTTCCCATCAATGATCATTGACTACATTTGATCATTTGGAATAGTTTTTTGGAGAAGTGATGATACATGTATATATTTTGGTTCAATTTCTTATATATGAAAGAGAGAGGAAATAAATATTAGGGCTTATGATCTTGATCACATCTAGTCTATGCACCTTTTTGTTTGATACTAGTTCCTTCCATTACATTATAGTCACACAAGTAGTTTCTGGACATGACCAACTATCATGTTACACTTTGGAAGTCTCTCCTGTGATACACCATTATGAATGAACAAGGACCTCCTTCAATGCTTCCCATATTAGGAATTATTTTCATTGTCAATTTAATTATATATAAGTTGATGGTTTTTAGGTGAAAACATTCAATGTGATCCTCAACAAGGATAATTTTTCCAGCTTCCGAGCTCACATATAATTCTATCATAGACATGTGACACTTCCTTCTCGAAGGGGGGAAAGATACATAAGTATTGTAGAGTAGGATATATGATTTAGTAGTTCTAAAACATTTATTAGTCAGCTTAGTTTGATAAAAAATGTACTTGTTGGATCTCACATTGGTTTCAGAACAATCCCCTCATGTTGGCCTCATGTCATGAAGCACTTTTTTATATCTTTCTTTTTGGAATCATAGTAATTTATATCTACATTAGTGTGGACATTGAAATTGAGTTATTAGCATATGAACAACCCATTATGATGCACCAATATCATAAAGAACTGAACGTGTTGATGGAGCTCAAGGAATAGTTATACAACATAGAGAATAATGGCTTTATCATGCCATGTATGTCACTATGAGGTAAACATATGCTGTTCTCCAAGAATAATTATGGAAGTATTCAACATTCTATCAATTATTAGAAGATGAACCTGTTGGAAGTGATGAAAAATTATCATTTTACCATGATTTATGATGTATTTGATCAACTATAAGAATATCTATGGTTCTCTAAGATAGATCTTCAATGAGGATATCATCAGCTATGAGTTAGTGAGGTAGACTTTCTATAACATAAATTTCATTGAATGTATTAATTCTATGAGTACATTGTGACATTTTTTGAACTGAAGAAAATTTCAATATGTACATGGGAATCATAAATAAGATATAAAATTCATATTTTACATGGTCATTGAAGTATTCATAGATGAAATCTTCATATACACATCAATAATAGATTAATATGACAATGAACCAGGAAATAGTCCTATATATGATTCGATCAAGAAGACCTTACAATGTGTAATTAATGTGTGCGTTATAGAATTGAGAGTCGATGTTCTGAGGATTATTATTTTTCTATGGTTATATCTACATACCTATCGAAGGATTATATTTTCATGTCCTATAATCTTACTTTGAATGTGTTTCTGATCAGGATCTATCTAAGTTTATCTAGATTTACTGATTGTTTTTTCTATAATGTTACTAGTTTTTTGAAAACATGATAGTACTAACAAATAAAATATAGAAGTTATAGTGGTAAGCCTAGTGTCAATATTAATCTTTTAACTATTGATATGATAGAAGAAAACTCTATTACAGACACTCCATAAGCATGGGATTGATTATACAGCTTATTGTGATGAATCAGTATTTAGTCTAAGAGTGGTATGGATGTCAGGAGAGAAGGAAAGGTCCTATGGGTCCCACTATCTATGCACCCAAAATATACACAACCATATATTAATCATTCAGTTATAATCTATGGTTAATTCCCAAAAATATTTGTGATACTACCACTATATTCATAGATTTGTTTTCTCGGTGGACCAAAAGAGCCTTTTCTTCATCTTCATAAAAAGTTACCTCACACTTATAAATATTTTTTTAAGTATCTGAATAAATTCAATTTTAATATATAATAATAGGCATGGAAGAGTGTCTCTATTTTGGATTTTCTTAACTATAGGATGAATGCTGAGAAATATAATGGAAATAGTAAATCTAAGGAGAATAAGTGTGTGATGATGTTTTTAATAATTGGAGGTTGGATTACATAGAGAACCATGGTTCTATGAATTATTCTACCATAGTAGAAACATCATTTCATATAGACCCAATATGGGATGTATTTTAGTAATTCATAGAGTGTTATTAAAGGATGTAACAACTATCTGGTGGTGAAATGATACTCCAATGATTGGTGCCTAATAATGATGTGATTTTGTACATAAGATTTTAGCATCACATAATTCTATCAATGATGTTGTAATAAGGGATTAATGTACCTCTATACGGGATTTTATTACAAGATAAAATAATATATGCAATTTCTTCAAGTGATATTCTTGGTTGATACAGAGGATGAAATAAATTATAGGGTTCATATATCGATGCCTTATTTATTAAAGGGGAAGGGATGAGAGCATATTTTATAGAGGGTCATTAATACCACATCCAGTACCCTTGTGGAATTGAGAGGATTTCATAAAATTAATTTTTTTAGGGGCTACCATGTAACATTGGGGGTTCTGATGTAGTTTTGGTGGTTTTAGATCAGTTGATGAATGTTTCACGAAATATTTCAGATCAAAGAGACACATTCGATGGAGGAGTTGGGAAAACTCTACATTTGTGATATAATATTCCTTCACAATGATCCCTCGATAATTATATTGTAATTATTTTTAAATTTAAAATTATGGTATTCTTAGGGTATGAAGAAGACCCAAAGGACTCAGTTGAGGTTGATTTTGATGTAACATCGATAGAAAAATGGATAATTTGAGTATACTATATTCATATTGGATGATAATGATCAATATTTCATTCTATATATAAATGAAGTGTTGGATAATCAACATGAAATAGTTATATTCATGTTTAAAAATATCTATTATTATTTTATTCAGATGACTATTTATGAGGCTCCTTACAGGAGGTTGTGATGCAAACGCTCTTTTGGAATTAACTCGAGGAGGAAATAGTTGTATGGACCAATATGGATTAGGAGACCTACTAGAGAGTGAATCTAATAGAGATGATTTTGATCACAACTCTGAGAAGAAAATTATTTTATTTCTACTAGTGTAGGATACCATTGTATTTCACTAGGATCAATTTGGTTTACTTTCTAGTGACTCCTCAGTTAGGTCATATATTTATGAGGACATAGGGAAAGTTATCAAATCATTTTGTTAGAAAATTTGAGATCAACAAGTAGATTGGTAAAGTGTAATACCTTCTAAAACATTCATTTTGATACAGAGAAATGCATGATGAATTTCATGTGTCACATATCTTGAGGTCATACCTGACCCTACACATGTTATTGATTGTAAGGATTTTGACTAGAGTATTATTAATCTTATAAATAGTGTATGATGTATATAGTATTTTTGAGGGAGAAAGATTTTTGACAGAATATTATACCAATTTTATGGATTCATATGATGTATTGGTTGATCATAGAGGAATATTTTAAAATAAGGATAATGTTCAATTTTAAGGGCTTGAGTTGTTTCAGAAGGATCACTTGAGATGATTGTCATAGATGAGAAGTTTTTTAAGGTGTGAATTGTAAATAAAATATTTTTTTTCTATTATTAGAAGTCTTTTTTACGCCTTTTTCATTTTTAGTCCATGTTTGGAAGATATGATACGAAATAATGGGTGTTTTGATGGTTTACAACAAAAACAATATGTGTTTCGCCATAGTGACATAGAACTTGTCATAGAAGTCCTGCTTATACCCCACTGGTTTGGGATGATACATGGATCGAAGTGGAGTTGAGGATATTCTATAATAAGAAGGGATATACTATTGTATGGGATTTTTTTAGAGGCTATGAGATTGTATTTTTGAACGGTTCAAAATTCCTTTTTATGATTCTTTTATTGATGGACGGCCCATTACTAGTCTTTAGGAGTTACATTCATCAATGAACCCATTTAATATTTCTATATAGGTTTTAATACATAATTTAAGTGGGTGTTTTGATGATCCATTATATGTGGTTTCTCAAATAGTTGGATTAATAATTTCTTCATCAAACATTCATTCATCCTTCTATATTTGACATTATAGATTACTAAAGGGCTATATTGTCCCTCCACAATGTAGTCTCTACTATATCCAATGTAGATTTTCCTTACATAGTGGATCAATGCCCAAACCATAATCCTTGAGATTGGGAAGAATCCATTCAAAAATACTCTATAAAGTAGTCATCCAAATACATAGGGGTACTCTTCCTCAGTCTCTATCATGTTTCATGGTATCATTACTTGCAACATTGGGACTCACAAACTATTCTAAAACTATTTTTCCCATAATATAGGGGTGTTTTCCAACACAGAATTAATGCCACAATAACCAACATATTCCATTAATTCATGTTATATTTTTTTTAAAAAACCCATATATCATTCTTTATTTATACATACACGAGGATTCATTTGGAATATTATAAATCCATTATATTTTATGTCAGAAGTTTATTTCTTTATTCCTCCTCGACATACCCCATTTCTAATTCAATGTTCAATTGGATAATTTCCAGGAGATCATCATGTGAGATCTTGTTTTGGTGGGTGTTATAATATTGTTCGATTATTGATACTATTGATGGATGTTGATGTGGATATAAACGACTTGTGTGTGGGTGTTATGTACCTATAGGGCTCTTATTTAAAAATGATTCCATACTATTATTTATGTGCTGTATTTTGAAACTACTATTTATTTTGATCACATGTAGGGGTGTGTGTCGCCTATGATAATAGATTCCATGATTGATAAAACTATATCTTAATTACATGATTAATCATTATAACATGAAATTATGTGTGATGTTATGTAGTCGTGATGTTATACTGTGGTTAATTATGTTCTCACCATGTATATATATAACCATGACTTGGTGGTTACGAGTGGTGCTTGAGAAAGTAGGACTATCAAGATATATCTATCCATATTTAGGCGAGTATGTTGAGTTTTGTATATAGAAACTAGAAACTATAGTAATGGGTGTAGGTTTGGGGTATCCATTTTGTCATGTTGAGGATGTAGTCGAGAGATGCTTGATTTTCCACGTGCCACTCAGAGAGGTGTAAACAACCAATCTGATTAGAATATATTATCAAATTGAAGATGTCATGTGACATATTCCTCTTGACTGAAAATTTATTTCCTCTTGCATGTTTTCTCAAAATTGTGTTGATGTTTTAAAATTTTTGGTTTTGTTATTATAATTTTATTCCATTATCTTCCGGCATGAATCTGAAATTGGTATAACCGAGGGTTTATGGTGTCTTATATATTACATAACCACATAGTTCGAAATAATTTTATATTATGGTATAATAAATTTATATTCACCATTGTATGAACATTTTATACATGATCAAAATAGGATGAGGATGTACTGGTGGTGTCCTACCTAGTCTTGTAATCACCCCATACTAGGTAGTTATGATTATTTTATAGATTTCATAAAGGTAAAAGAGATGGTTAAGGTCCCAGTGGTGGATTGATGAGTTTAGAAGGATAGAGATGATAGTGGATCATCATGGATTTTAATAGACTTTTATTTTTTCCTATATCTACTTAGTTTATTTATTTTCTCTAGACAATAATTCAAAAAATGAGATTCATTTTTTATATGAAATGTATTACATTTATTCCCCACATGTTTACTCTGATGTTTTATTATTTCCTTTATTATTAATATGATTCATAATACATGATATAGAGGGTATAGTCTTCCTATTGATGGACTCAAACACTTCTTTCTAGTCTATAAACTTTTTTAAGAGGATGATCACATTAGATCACATAACACCCAGCACCGAACATGTTTTTTGTTGTGTACGTTTCACTTCTATTATTATGTTTTAGGTGTTTATTGAATATGATGTTATTATACTGAAAATGTTTTATTAATAATATATAGAAAATCATTTTTTATGAATGTTACTAGAGTTGAATATCTAATATGTTTTTCACTTTATTTGGAAGTATAGTCTACCATCCTCTAAAACACAGTAGGATATACTATCTGCAACCCTAAGAACTAATAATTTTGTGTATTAAAAAAAATTATACTTATTAAAATTATTTTTATGTGTAAAATTTTCATTATGTGCTTTATAATCACTATAATATTAAATGCATTTTAGTAAACATCGTTGAAATTCTTATATGTGTTATGAAAATGACCTATGATGTCGATGGACAATAAACCATCCAACTCGCATGTCTCTAATTCACATTATAGAAAATTATATCCAAAAAATCCTCCATGGGTAACAAATAATAAACCATATCCATTCATTTGATTGGATTTCATACATCCTCTATCAATTTAAAATATTTCAAAAACATAATATATAAATACTATAGTACTTGAAGTGGTTTATATATAAATAATTTTTTCTATTAAATAGTAATATTCTAAATCATTTCCATGTTAAAATCATCTACATTACTATATTGGTAATTATAAAAAAAATTGACAAGATAGAGATCAAATACTGTAAATCCAAATATAATTCTATAAATAAATCATGCAATTTAATTATGGATGTTTTATAAATATAATGATATGTAACAGAATACATGACGTAATTTAACAAAATTATAATTAACACATACATTCCATTAGTCCCTATGTATTTCTTATTGGGTTATCTCAAACATTTATCACATTATTATAGTTTTTAAATAAATTAATGAAATATAATTGACATAAGTTATATTTATTTCTTCTCTATGATTCTTAATATCCACTGACCTTAAATTACATCAGTCACATCAAAATGATACAAAATTTTGAAAAAAATTACATTGAATTCATTAAATTAATGTCATACTAATAATTGATATTCAATTTAATCATATATTACGAAATAATTAATATAGAACCATTATATATCTATCAACTAATTCATTCTTCTCAGAGTATGGAATATTACTCCAATTATAATAAAAATGGTGAATGACCTCACATTTCATTACCATTATCTGAGAATACTTCCTCATTTCTCATTAAATATTTGATGGGTACCCTATATAAATAAAATTCGATGACTATCATTAATTATATCAAATTCATATCATATTTTATGATTTTTTAAAAATATTATTTTTATTCACATATAATTACTATATAAATTGAAAAATTATTATAAATTTTTAGGAAAAAATATTATTATATTGCAACACCTAAGGATAAAAATGAAAATTGTTTCCTCTTAATAGAAACTAATTCTTGAACTGAAAATTTTTTTCCTAAAGATTTCCAATAGTAGGAATACCTATGAATGAAGTAATAATAGGACATGTGAATTTATTTCGAAAATATAAGAATAGTACATGATGATATTGATCCTATGTAGAATTGATAGATTTAATTTCTTGTACTCCTAAAATAATATTTGTAACAAAATTAAAATATTTATCGTAAGACACAAGTGGACCTTAAATATCATCGAAATACCAAATGTCATGTTGTCCTACTGTAATTTTAGTTGTTGGTGTATAAAAACGTTCCTGTGAAACCGGTGGACCTCATATTACATTAGTATATTGACATCCCGATATTTAATGTGTATTATTTATATAAGGAGTAGAATGAATATTTTTTGCATCCGATGCACCAAATTTAGAATTGATATCTCGATTATCCTCTACTCTAAACACGCTTTGGGTAGAATGAATAAAAAAGGCATGTTTTGTATTATCGTTACTATCTGAAAACAACATAGAGTGTGATATTTCAGAAAGAAAATATCATAAAAATAACTCATTAAATTAAAAATATAATTCCATCACAATCCATTATATTCATATTTATTTAGTTGGATATTAAAAAATTTACATCATATTTTATCGTACAATTAATTTATTATTATTTTTAAATTTTACCAGTGTCTTCCATTTAGAAAACAATTTCTTATATTCATTCAGATTCACCATCAATTGTAGACTAATGTTTGTAATATAATTTTTTACAGAAATTAAATTTCATTTTATTTAGGGGATTAAATTTTAAAAATTAATTCAATTTTAATAACTATATCATATGTGTGTCTTGATTATATATAGATAACTACACTTTACCCTACATATACCCTATCATTGAAGTAATATGACAATTTTTATTATGATAAATTGACAAATGGATTATGTTGTTTGTGTTCACCAATATTGATGAACTCCTAGAGGTTGACACAATTATAATTTTTTATAGTTATTTATAATACTGTTAATATTTACCCACATGAATTTGAATATAAATAATATAAATTTTACCTGATAATTAAAATCCACACCGTCAACCAAAATCAGATTTTAACTTTCACCTGGAACTGTAAATATATTATTATTTTATTATTTCAACAATACTAATGATCTAAATTAACAAATATTTTACAAACGGTACATTAAATATTCAATCTCTAATAACTATTTTTAATGATTAGAGCTATTTATTTCAAATATTTTGGAAATAAGACTCAATTATTAGCATTGGATGTATATAAAATAGAGATGTAGTTTCTTTTTTCCTTTTATTATATAATATTCATATTTTTTAAAATATGTATTTCATTAATAACATACATGATGTGAACACCAATCAATAATTTCTTGTTTTACCATTTTCTATCTTTGTAATTTTGATTTTGATTAATAAGACGAATTTGTATTTTTAAACTAAAATTTTCCATAATTAGATCAAAAATATTTATACTATGTTCCAAATATTATTGTAATTTTAAAAACTAGAAAACTATAAATGAAAATTATTATTATTTTCAAACATCTCATTAAAAAACGAAAATATTATGGATTTATTAGAACCCTAATTATTTATTATATTATCATCTATATTCCCTTCCAAATTAAACGCTGTCTATATTGAATCCAAATACATTAAGAAAAACGTTAATCAAACTTTTACTTGGAAGCCTTTGGAAATAGTACAATTTTATTGTTCTTTATTTTTTGTTATATGATTCCAATTTACCATAGTTCATAGTGAATAAATATATGAATGTAATAAGTGAAATCCATATGTATTGATGAAGATAATTATAATTAATTAAGGAGATAAACATTGAAATAATGTATAAAATTATGGTATATATTTATAGATAATCTATGGGTCCCCCAAATTTAGCTTCCTTGGCCAGATGTATAGTCAGACAAGTCATTACATTATACTAAGGGTGAATATAATCCACAAATAAAATTATGATCATAAAATTCATTCATAATGTATTACCCAGTCAATTGTTATAAATATCCTCTTACAAACCTCCCAAAATAATGTTAAAAAACCAATTAAAACTATATTTATCATTTTTGGAAAAATAATTATAAAATGAAAAAGGTTGAAATTCACCTATAAAAATATTTGAGTGATAACATTTAAATCCATATAATTTGTTTATTATAGAAATATAGACATATTTAAATTATACATGAATTTCAATTTGACTTCATCATATATTGTAATATTTAAAGGAAAATGTATTTTCTCAAATTTTTCATATTATAAATTATTACCGAATGGTTTCCATTTTTTATTTCGCATGGATAACACTTAATATTGAGTGATTTGAAGACTTTATAATAATTTTAATCATCCTTAGTGTTCTAATAGTCATTAAGAATAATATAAATAATTTTTTAAAACACAATTTTTTATATTTTTATGACATCAAGATTTATAGGTAATAAATTTAATTAATATTAAGTGGTTTTATAATTATATAACTAGGTAATTATCCAAATACATAATTATTTCATACACGTGTTTAGAAATGTAAAATTTCATGTAAAAAAATTGTATCATTATATAAATAAGAATAAAGAATATTTTTTTTGTTTTATATGATAATATTAATGACTGATAAATTATCTTTAATAAATATATCTATAAGAGGGTTGTGATTGAAAAAGAATGGTAACCAAAATAGTAGTGGTAGCTCATAATAGAAGTATGGAACTTGAGGTGTCATAGACTATTCTAAATTTCAACTATGTTGTTATTGTCTCAAAAGATAGTGTATTCTTTGATATTTTGAGTTTATATAATATCTGAGACAGAGCCAAAACTTTTATCAGTGGTATGACACTGACGATGTCTCATCTGGATGATTGTTAGTCTAGAGTTATGTCTGACTAATCCTAATTCAATCATTGGGGGCATTAAATCATGACGATGACTTGGATGTTTTCATTTTTTCATTTCAATGAGGTGACATTCATCGGGTGTGATATCCTTGAGTATTCTCATCCATAGTGAAATTTTCTTACAATCAATATCTAATGGAAATAGTGTCTCAAATTAGTGGTGCAAATCTCAATGGTGTCTAATCCTTATTAAATTTTGGGACCTTTATAAGAATATGACATATTTAAAAAAACCATGAAACTCATTAACATAACTGGAATCATTGTTTTTTTATCATTAAAACTTTTAATTCAATAATATCACCCTTTTTTATGATCACAAATCATGGTAACATAGAATATTCTAAATATAAAAGTATGTCATCCTAAGTAATTTCAAAATATTAAACGAGAAATCAATAGTAACATAAAAATATAAAACAAGACATATAATTCACAATTAGATTAGATGGTATCAAAATAATAATAATAAATAGTATGTATCAAAGGTAAGTATAAGGAATCAAAAATAAAATGACTTTAAAAATATACGGTATCAATGAAATTCATCAATCCAAAAGAAATTTTCCATAATCATATCTACCCATTTTGAGTTTATCAAAAAAAGTAATAAATAACATTAATAATGTTATTAGAAGTAAAAAAATTAAAATATATAAAATTAATAAAAAATTAAATAGATAGAATTTGAGGTAAGAACGACATTCAAAAAAATCAACAATTTTTTTTTACAATTCAAATCCCATCAAAGAGATGAATAATATTCCAACAAAAAAGGTTATGGTTCTTTATTATTGCTCCACTTGTAATTTTACATTATCCTTTGGCCTTTTAATTCTCTTTACCAGAGGTAGAATAATCAACCAAAGTTAGGATCTTTGGAACACCAATGGAGTGCCTAGATATAGTCTAAGAATTTTTTTTCAAAAATAAAGACTAGTCGGAGAAGTTGCAATGTTTTAGTAGGATACATGGTAAAAAATTGTAACATCATAATTAAATGTGAAAATGGATCTCAAAAAGTTCCTAGTTTGAGAGAAAACCTAGGATTGATGGCAATAACGTCATGAACCACTACATCTTGACCATGAACATGTAAGAACAACATCATTAGATTAATAAAATACATTATTATTTGGACATCCATTTTTTATTACACTAATGGAGTCACACATCTCTTCCATAAAGGATTCCAACAATGGAGTCATATCATTGAGCTGTAAGACTTGTTATTTAAAATTCCGTCTCACATTTGGAATTCTCAAATATTCAGTCAAGATTTTAAATTTTTATTCCATTTCATGCTTGGTATAAATCATAGGGAAATAGAACTTGATGGACTAATTAATAGTATCTATATAATCATTCATATAGATGGAATAATTCATGATCATCATATTATCATTATCAGTTACATTCTTAAACTTCCTTAGAATGTTTAAAGAAATCAAAGGTTATCCACTAGAGGGACCACTAGAGGCAGCTGTAAAATCCTCTCTAACAACTAATCAGATTGACTTAATATCAAGCAATAGAGGAGGAGGAAATTTAGTAACATTTGTATATAAAGATTTATTCAAAATACGTTTAATAAAACCTTCTATAGTATTAGTAATGTTTGAATTCATGACCTCAATAGTATCCTTGATAGACTCTTACTTACTTGCAATTCCATTATTCTGAATCTCAACATCATATATGTGATTCCCATCATATTTTGGATATGTTATATAAATAGAATAAATATATATAATTCATTATTTTAAATATATTTATTTAAAATTAGTGATTGATTCCACAACCCTAATGAAACTTAGAAAGTATATTTTTACAATAAATATTTATGTGAGGTTGAGTGACTACATCTACAGGAAAAGCCGAAGGAGTTGTACTAGGTTCAGGTGTACTAGGTCTCACAAAAGCAATTTTTTTATCAAAATATAAAAGTCAACATGATATATCAAGTATCCATTAAAATCAACATCAATTTGATCCTCTATGTCACCATGCATTGGTGGACTCCTTACACATTTGAAAAACATCTCCACTTGTCTTTCATTGGATCAACCCATCCATATGAAAAAAGATAAGACATATATAGTTAAAGGAGGTACCATAATATAAGGTATAATAGAAATATGAAGATTCATTTTAACATATTAAATATGGGTAGCCATGGCTTTTTCAACACTAGAAGGTTCATCATCCATATGTCTATCAACATAAGGTTATGCTAAATCTGGAGCATCATCCTCCTGGATATAAAATCAAGGATCTGCATCTATATTTTTGTAGACTAATGAACTATACATAGCTAAAAAATATAACTTAATATCATATAAATTCTCCAAATGTGGAATCCTTATTTTTTCTGGGTCAGCTACATACTATTCTACAGTAGAAATCACACTTAACTATTCTAACATAGTATATTTAAATTCCCAGGTAAATAAAGGATATGATATTTTCAAATTTATTAATATTTGTGAATTAAATATTAATTTAACTTTAAAAAATATTATATTTTTGATGGCTATCCTGATACACAACAACAGTTTTCTTTGAAATCTTACATTGCACACAATGTTGAGTTATACTAAATAATAATAATATAATACTATTATTTTAAATGGTAGTTAACACATAGTTGTTGTATTGGTGGAAATGAACAGAATTAACTAAAATATGATTATACAAATTTCTTAAACTTCTTTACCTTTATCGAATAAAATATAAAGGCTCTAAATGTGAAAGAATCCAATTTTTTGCACAAATACTCTAATATTCATTAAAAGGTCGATTTACCGCCTTTTGATGGAAAAACGTTTTTAAATATATTTTTTTCAACTATATATGTTCTATTTGACAAAATAAATTTATTATTTATAATCGGGACATAAATATTTACTTTTGGTAAAATTTTGTATTTTTCTGATAAAGTACATTTTTTAATGAATAGTGCAAAATAATTCATTTTAATTAAAAAATGCATTTTAAACTAATTTATTTATATAGATAGATTATATTTTTAATTGGGTTTATTGTTTAATTAGTTTATATTTTTACCATTTAATATAATGATGGTTGTTAGATGTAATTTCACTTTGAAATTAGACATAAACAAATGTCAATCTTTTGATAGTTATTATTTCATAAAAACACGCTTTCTGGTTTTGAAAAAGAAAATTAATATTAAAAAAATTAATGAAACTTATATTTTTAGAAATTATAAAAATATACATTATTTTGGGATTTGGAATATCAAATATATCTTAGGGAGAATGTTTGGTATTTTTCTAAAAACCTTCAATTTTTGATGAATAGTGAAAAATATTGTTAGTAGTTAAAAACTGACTTTTTCATTTAAATGAAATTATAACACTTATTTCAATTGAATTTAAAAAATCCTACAAACATGGTTCTCATAAGTAAGTACAATGTTGTTCGATGGGATGAAAATAATATTTGATGAATAGTAACTTTTTATTTTTATTTACCGCGATTAAAGGTAAATATGGTAATTCAAGATAAAGATAATATTATAATAACATGAAATTACCATAACCCTTATACTAAAAGTATGGGATATGTCATGGCCAAACAATAAAATTTTTGGGTGATTCTTTTGGCATTTTAATGCCACTTGAGTAAGATATTTAAATTAATAACTTTTGATTTTAAGTAAAAATAAAAATATCATAAACATGTATTATTTTGCTATTACAATTTTAATATAGGGTTATATAATCGATATATTTGAATATAAATATTCATTATAAAGATAATAAATTTCCTACATCATGGTATTTTATTTATAATTTTTTGACATCAAATAAATAAATTTATTTATGACACAATGATGATGTAATGATTAAATCATTAATGAATATTTTCAGTAAACGAGAATAAAAATTTTAAAATAAATTTATTTTGAAACATTTTATTCCATCCAATAATTTTGGGGAAGCGTTAAAATTGTTTTCTTTTGATTATTGTATGTTTTTCTAAATTATCATGTTATTATTGATTTTTAAAAGTCTTGATATGAATAGTATTTAAATTGACATAAATGAGTTTTTAAATCAATCAATATTTTATTAAATGATATAATAATCATAAAAATCTACAATTCGGCCAAATTACATAGATAAGGTTGAAAATATCATTAATGAACCACTTGTGGTTCAATTGTCATATTATGGTAAAAATATTGACAATATAGTATGAATATAAAAGACAACATGTTAAAAGATAAATATGTTAACAAAGGGTTAAATAAAAAAAGGTTAGGATTCAAAATTATCCAAAACCTATACAATTTTTATTAGATAATTTTATTTAGACTTATATGAACATTATCTTATAATAAAATATTTTTTTTACCTTTTTGAAAGCGAAAATCATTTTATAATGAAATATTATTTTCACACATTCCTAAAGAGCCCCTCCCCCCATATAAAAGGACATCACCTCTAACTCATTACTCACACCACTCAAGCCCCTTGGATTGTCCAAACTCTACCAAAATAATCTCTCAAGATCAATATATTCTACATAAAATCCTTACTATAGGCATATAAAACTTTAAAAAATATTTTTGGTTCAATCCAAAGGGAGTTACCCAATTTAAAGGTAACATCTTCTTCAAGTTATTTTCATTTATTTTACTTCTTCACTCCCTATTAAATTTTTATTATTTGTTTACATAAAAACAACATTATCCTATATATACTAGGTTGTTGTAATGATAAATATTTTAACTAAACATACACACACCTCTATCTAATGGGTATAGAATATAATGTTTCGGTGGACGATGAACTACTACCTCAAGAAACGATGATTGTTCAATCATCTTCTACCATCTCTTATGGTGGACATAATTATGAAAGTATAATTAAACATGATATTTATGATATTTATTTAATATTTATGCTTCTTCAATTCTCTTTTATAACATATCTTTATACTTTCCTGGATTTATATATATGATAATTTCATTTGAGGAAGTGTGGACTAAGGCCCCCTCAAAGTGATATAACTCATTCATAAAATACATGGAATGTATAAATGATGGTGTTAATGAAAGAAAGTAATGTATATAAAATATGATATTATACTATAAGGATAATATATCTATGTATCATTTGGTTTTCATTCCTTTTAAAAATAAAAAAATGAAATGGAAGTAGTGTTCATGCGTACGTACGACTTACCGTCTCCATGAAAGGTAAATTTATTTTTTATATATAAAAATGAAATGGACTATTATAAATACATATATACTTGATATATATGATATATAAAGCATGATTATCATTCTGGAGATAATGTATTTTTGACCACATTGATAATTTATAATTATAAAACGTTCGTTGAAAAAAGTTCTGAACATCGACAAAATTTCCGAAATGAACCCAAATATTTAAATAATTGTATAGCAAGGTAATAAATGATATAAAAGGAATAATAAACTTTAAAAATGTTCTTAAGAAAGTATAAATTAACATAATTGTATTATTCCAGAAAATAAAGAATGAATGGGTCATTTTAGACATGAGGTAAGGGACTTCGACTCAATCTCCTTTCATTCATGCATGTTTTGATAATATACACCACATTATTTTATACTGTATTTAATAAACCCCATTGACATTTAACATCATTCAAAGAGAATATTTTTTCAATGATGCATTTTACAAAATTACAAAAAGAAATGTTTTTAACATTTGTGGTGACAATGACCTCTCCACCGCTGTAATAATTATTTGGATTCCTCTATAAGACTTATTGTCTTTAAAGGGAAAATATATACATTATTTCGTTTTTTTTTTGTGTTTTTGTGTTTTGGGATAAAAAATTGTTTATGAAGTAGATTAATTTTTTCAATATGTTGAAATGATCTCTTCTTATTACAAATGAAATGTTATTATTGAAATGCAATGTTTTATGTGTTACGATTTTGTAATGGTACATGGTCATTTTACAGGTGGTTACCTGATAAACCATATGATGAGTGGTATCATGATAAACCAAGACGGGTGGTTATGTTATAACCTCTAATGAATTGGGTATGGATGCCAGTCGTTGACTATTCCATTTAGTGATATGTGTGTAAGTAGATCATATGGTTATTCCATTTAAGTAAGATTATGTCTAAATTTATCTTTATATGATAGGTGTTCTTTCTAAGGGTTTTATGGTTGTATTTTAGTTATGAAAGGGTATGCAATGAGCTTTTATTTAGTGAAGATAATTTAGTACTTAATAGAGGTGAAAATTACTACATATGATAATTTTTTCATGGTTTACTCGTATTTTGGAAAAACTAATAGTTTTATAACATTGTGTATGCTTTACTGAGAATTCTATACTCGTCCAATTTTTTTTTAAAATCTTTTTCACAGTACATACTGATGAATATGATCAAGGATTGGATCAAGGAAAAGTCAAGCTGTCTAAAATATATAATTAGACATGATTAATTATTTCAAGAGTTTTTAATTTATAAAAAAATGGATACTCAGTAGAAGTGTCTATATGTAATATTTCAAATTGTTATGTATATGTTATGAATTAATTTTCTAAATCTATGAACATGAAAAGATCCTCAATGTGAATTGTTATCTTACTACAAGATTATGTATGGTTCAGAATTGAGACTTTATAGTTGGTATCAGAGGTCTGTTTATATAACATTAAGAGTTAGGGTATTGTAAAATTGATATTCATAAATTAATTTATGATATGATTGAAATGAAATAGCATTAACATATTACCATGTTGCTTCGCCTAATATATTTCTGTGTTCAGAAAAGTTTTTCATGGAGGAAACAAGGTAGTTGTGATGGGAAGTTATACAGTGGGAAATGACCTTCAAAATCCACATCCAAAGATGGTCGTATTTAGAATTGAAAGGATTGTTTTAGTGATGGATCAATTGAATCAGGTGATAAATGGTTGTTGTATTTATTGATGATATTTTGGATTATTCTAAAAGTAAAGAGGAATATGAAAGTCATGTAATGTTTTTCATGAAAACCATAAAATAAAAAAATCTATTGGAAATTTAGAATGTGTGAGTTTTGGTTACAACAAATTTCTTTCCATGGTTGCATTATTCCAAAAAATGGAATAACTATTGTTACTACTAAAACAAAAGATGTTTAATAATGAACAAGACCTACCAATATCATATAAATTCATAGTTTGCTTCATTTAGGTGGTTATTATTAGAGTTTTAATGAAAATATTTCCGGGTTATCTATCCAACTGACTAAGTTATATAGAAAATGTGTTATGTTCATTTGGAAAAAATAATGTGATGATAGTTTCCATGAATTGAAAATAATATTGGTAAATTCTATAGTTTTGGCACTACCATCCATAAATAGTGAGTTTTTTATCTACAATGATGCTTTGTTGAAAGAAATTGGTTATGTCCTAATTCAAAATGATTAGGTAATTTATTATTCTTCAAATCAGTTGAAACCTAATGAGATAAATTACACTAAACATGATTTGGAATTTGATACAGTTGTTTTCCCTTTAGAAATTTAGAGGCATCATCTGTATAGAGTAAAATGTTAAATATATACTGACCAAAAAAGTTAAAATTAGATATTTACACATAATGAATTAACCATGATATAGAGGGGATGGTTAGAATTCAATAAGTATTCCGAATTCATGATCCATTACCATCCGGGAAAGGGATATAATGTGGATGACGCTTTGATTCAAACGAGTAATGAAACTGAGAAAGAAGATAGTGAGTTTCGGGTATTTTATTTGAAAATTTTTGGATTATAAGTTTTTGGTGTAGAAAATTTCTTAATTTAGTTTCAGGTTTCAATACAATAATATCTTGAAGATAGAATAATGAAAGGGAGAAAGATGAAAGTGATTTGAAGAAAATGGAAGGGTTGGTTTAGAAGGAAATGTTAACTGAATTTAATATTGATAAAGATTGTATTTTCAGATTCGAGAAGAGATTATTTGTGACTTATGATTCACAATTGACGAAAGATTTATTATGTGAAGAAATTATTTCTCTGTTTTCTGTTCATAATGGTGGTACAAAGATGTATAGAGACCATCAAGGGGTTTTACTGGTGTAATTTAATGAATATAGATATTTTTGACTTTACTATGAATTGTTTGACTTGTCAACAAGTTAAATAAGATCAGCAATTACCAAAAGGTATTATTCATCCTTTACTGGTGTCATAGTGGAAATGGGAAAATATGTCCATGGATTTCACCATGGGATTTCCAAAGACATATCATGGTAATAATGAAATCTGCGTTATTGTTGATTGTTTAAATAAAACTACTCATTTTCATCATATTCAATATACATTATCTCTATATCAACATTCTTGGTAGTGTGTTAATTAAATAGTCATGTTCCATGGTGTTCCCCTCTCCGTTTTATCTGATCATGGTCCCATGTTTACTTCTATCTTTTGGAAAGGTCGTCAGACGTCAGTGGGTACTAAATCAAATTTTATTGTATCTTTTCATCCAAAATCAGATGGGTAGTCAGAATGAACAATTCATTCTTTGGATGATATGATACGCGCTTCATCAATGGATTTCCATGGATGTTAGGACCACCATCTTTCTTTGGTTAAATTTTCTTATAATAACAGTTCTCATTCAACTACACAGATATATCTGTTTGAGTCATTATATGGAAAGCGGTCTCGAACTCCAGATTTTTGGGATGAAGTAGGTGAAAGGAAGTAGATGGGACCAAAAATAGTAGAAGTGATAGTAGAGAAAGTTTAGTTGATTTATAAGCACATGAGAACAGCTCAGAGCAGTCAGAAAATTTATTCAAATAATCGGAGGAAGGATCTTTCTTTTAAAGTAGGCGATCATGTCATTCTCAATGTTTCTCCATGGAAAAGTTTGATGAGTTTTTTCAAAAAGGTAAAGTTGAGTCGAAGGATCGTTGGACCCTATTAAATCATAGATAATGTTGGATCAGTTTCCCAGATAGTGGATTTACCTCCAAGATTATTTGTGGTACACAATGTTTTTTAGGTTTAAATGTTGAGAATGTATATGCTGGATCCATCTCATGTTTTGAGTCTACAGGTGGATCAGTTGGGGTAAAATATTTTTCATGAGGAACAATAAGTCTGGATTCTTGACCGAAGGAAGAAAGTGTTGCAATAATAAGTAATTCTTCAGGTAATGGTTTTGTAGAAAAACCATATGGATGAAGATGAAATATGGGAATCTTAAAATTATACAAGGGATAAAAACCCCCATTTATTTTATAAGTGAATAAAATTGTGATGACGTAATTTCCAAAAGGGGGAAGGATATAACATCCTATGTAAATAATGGATATGATATTTTCATATATATATTTATTTTTTAATTAAATATTAATTTAACATTAAAAGAGATTCTTTGTTAGATGGCGTACCAGATACACAACAATGGTTTTCTTTGAAAACATATGTTTCACACAATGTTGAGTTATACTGAAATTTTATAATATTATATTTTTATTTAAAATAGTAGATAACACATAGTCATTATATTGGTGGGAATGAATAAAACTAACAAAAAATTGATTATAAATGTTTGTTAAATGAATTTACCATTATCCAATAAAAGATATAGTCATAAAATGTGAATCCATCCAATATTAAGAATAAATACTCTAATATTCTTTAAAAGGTCGATTTAATAACTTTTGATGGAGAACCCTTTTTGAATGTAGTTTTTTCCACTTTTATATATAATATTTGACAAAATAAATTTTTTATTTATAAGAGGGACATCAATATTTACATTCTGTAAATTTTATGTATTTTTATGATAATGTTCATTTTTGTAATGAATAGTGAAAAATAATGCATTTAAATTCAATATTTTCTTTTTAATCTAATTTCCTTATAGATAAATTATCTTTTTAATTGGCGTTAAAGTGTAATTTGATTATTTTTATACCATTTACCCCAATGTTGGTCATTATAAGTAATTTCACTTTGAAATTGGATATAAACAAATGTCAATCTTTTGATAGTTATTATTTCTTGAAAACACACTTTCTGGTTTTTACAAGAAGAATTAATGTGAAATTAATTAATGAAAATTATATGTTTTGAATTTGTAAAAATAGACATCATTTTGGATTCATAGTATCACATTTATATTAGGGTAAATATTTTGTATTTTTCTGAAAACCATCATTTTTTGATGAAGAGTGAAAAATACTACTTAGTAGTTAAAACCACACTTTTTTCTTCAAATTAAATTTTACCGCTTCTGTGAATTTAATTTCAAAATTCTGACATACATTGATTTCATCAGTAAGTAAACTATTGTTTAATGGGATGAAAATAATTTTTGGTGAATAATAACTTTTGATTTTTATTTACCACAGTTAAATTTAAATAGGGTAATTCAATGTAAAAATAATATTTTAATAATTTATAATTACCATAACACTTATCCTAAAATTAATGGATGTGTTATGGAGGACCAATAAAATATTTGGTGGAAACTTTTGGCCTTTCAATCCCACTTGGGTAATATAATTACAAGAATAACTTTTTATTTAAAGTAAAAATAAAAATATCACAAACATGTATTGTTTTTTTTGAAAAACATTTAATGTGGTGTTATGAAATTTATATAATTGACAATAAATATTAATTATAAAGTTAAAAATATCTCCTAAATTTTGTTATTTTATTAATAATTTTTAAACATCAAATAAATAAAAATATTTATGACACAATGTTGATGTAATTATTATCTCATTAATGAATTTTTTATATAAATTAGATTATAAATGTCAAAATAAATTTTCTGGAAACATTTTATGAAATACAGGAATTTTTCGGATTATTATGACTTTTTATCTTTGAATTATTATAGTATTATATAATGAATATATTTTTTATAGATTTTTTAAATGTCTCGATATGAATAGTATTTAAATTGACATAAATGGGGTTTTAAATAAATCAACATTTTATTAAATGATATAATAATCCTAAAAATCTAATATTTGGCCAAATTACATAGATAAGGTTGATAGTGTTATTATTGAACCACTTGTGGTGCTATTATCATTTTATTATAACTATATTAACCATATAATATGAATATAATAGACAACGTGGTAAAAGTTAAAAAAATTAACAAAGGGTTAAATAAAAAATATAATGATTAAAATTTATCCTAATCCTGTCCAATTTTATTGGATGATTTTATTTGGATTTTTATGCACCTTATCATAGAATTAAATATTTTTTACCTTTTGAAATCGAAAATGAGTTTATAATAAAATAATATTTTAAACATTTCTAAAGATCCACTCTCCCCCCTTATAAAATGCCTTCACCTCTAACACAATACTCACACATCTCAAGCCCCTTATAACGTCCAAACTCTTCCCAAATAAGCTTCCAAAATCAATCTATTCCACCTAGTAGACTTACTTAAGAAAAAGTGAATTCAATAAATCATTTTTATTCAAACCAAAGGGAGCTACATGATTTAAAGGTAACATCTTCCCTCGTGTTGTTTTCCCACATTTTACATATTCACTCCCTATTATTGGTTTATTAGTTGTTTACATATCAAAAATAATATCCTCAAAATACTTGGTTTTTTATTGGAAGGAATCAAACTAGACTAACACACACCTCCATATAATGGGTATAGAACATAATGATTCTGTGGACGACGAACTACTACCTCACGAAATGATGATTGTTCAATCAATCCTACCATATCCTATGATGACCATTATAATAGAACAATAATTATATATGATATTTATTTTATTTATTTTATCACTATACCTCATTAATTTTATTTTATAACATACCTTTATTCCTTTCATGTTTTATATATACGATAATTTCATTTGATCAAGTGTGGACTACCGCCCCCTCAAAGTGATATGAATCGTGCATACCATATATGGCACATATAAAGAATGGTGATAATGACCCTAAATAATATATATAACATATGATATTATACTTTAATGTTAATATACCTATGTATCATTTGGTTTTAATTCCATTTAAAATGAAAAAAATGAAATTGAGGTAGTGTTCATGCGTACGTATGACTTACCATCTCCATGAATGGTGCATTTCATTTTCATATATCCAAATGATATGGACTATTTTAAATACATATATATTGGAACTATATGATATTTATGATATATAAATAGTGAATATCATTTTTTATATAATGGAATTTCGACCACGTGGACAATTTATAATTATAACAAGTTAATTTTTGACTCAAGTTCCAAACATCGACAAATGTCTTATATGAACTCAAATAATTATCTAATTGTTATAGAAAGGTAAAAAGTGATTTAAAAGAAATTATAAACAAAAAAGTGTTCCCATGAAAATATAAATTAACATATTATTATTATTAATGAAATTAAATAATGAACGGGTCATGTTAGCCACGAGGTAAGAGACTTCAACTCAATCTCTTTTAATTGATGCATGTTTTGATAATATACACCTCCTTATTTTATACGGTATATAATAAATCATTTTGACATTTAATTTTATTCAACAGCAATATTGTTTCTATGGATCATTTTACTAAATGAAAAAATGAATTATTTTAACTTTTGCAGTGACAATGACCTCTCTATCATCGTAATCGTTATCTGGCTTCCCCTATAAGACTTAATTTTTTTAAAAGGAATAGAAATACTTTATTACATTATTGGGTGTATTGGTATTAAAATGGTTTATAAAATAGATTGTTTTTTTCAATATCTTGATATTATTTCTTGTGATTGAAAATGCAATGTTATTAGTGAAATGAAATGTTCTATGTGTTATGATTTTAAAATAGTTCTTGGACAATTGACAGGTGGTTACGTGATAAAACAAATGATCGGTGGTGCCATGATAAAATATTATGGGTTGTTCTGTTATAACCCTAATAAATTAGATTTGGAATTCAGTCTTAGTGTTATTCCATTTAGTGATATCTGTGGAATTCGGCCGTATGGTTATTCCATTTAAGTATGTTTATGTCCCAATATAACTTTATATGTTATGTGTTCATTATATGGGTTTTATGTAAATATTTTGGTTACAAAAGGGTAAGAAATGAGATTTTATTTAGAGATTAGTATTGATCACTTCATAAAGGTGAAAAGTAATACTTATGATAAATTATTCATGGTTCACTTGTAGTTTAAAAAAATTAACAGTTATCCTAAATTGTGTATACCTTAATGAGATTTGTAAGCTCATCCCATGTTTTTTTTGAAATTATATTCACAGGAATTAATGACGAATAGAGTAAATGATGGGATCAATGAAAATTCAGGCTATCTAAAATAAGTAATAATACATGGCTCTTTTTTTCAAGAGTTATTATTTGATGAAAAAATGGATACATAGTTGTAGTGTTTACGTGTAAAATTTTAAATTTTTATCTATATGTTATAACCTAATTCTCTAAATCTATAAACCATAAAATATCATTAATGTGAATTGTTAACTTAATTCATGATTATGTAATGTTTAATGTTGGGACTTTATAGTATAACATGTAACTATTTGAGTTGTGGAAATATAACTGACCCCAACATCATCAAAATTGGACGCTTCATGGAATATTTCCACAGATATGGATTTCTCCCCCTCAAAATGTGAGTTATAAACATATGAAGGCATATGTACTTCCATGAACTCGATTCATCCACTAGCACCATAATGGTAGGAATCCTCCACATCATTACCATCATCACATTCACTACCATCTATATCATTATTTATATTTTCATTATTTTCATTATCAATTTCTTATTAATTTTCTCCCTCATCATCATTGTCATAATCATCATATTAATCTACCTCAATTGGTTTCTAAATGTTAAATTCATCATCTCCATATACCTTAGTCACTTTTTCATCACTTTTAACCAAAAAGTAACTTTATTATCACAATCCTAAGTGAACTAAGAGCTAAAAAAGTACTAGGATAGTCTTTTGGAGTAAAATAATTGTCACTACATACATAAATATATGGTACCTTTTTCTATTCTTAATCACCACCTTCTTCTTTATTTTCAATAGAATATTCATAAACTTCATCAGGCTCTAAGACTAGATCAACTTCATCTTTTTCTCTGTCTGGATGATCAACTAGATTATACTAGGCATATAACCTCTCTAAATCACTATCCCATTATTTCTTCAATTGGTTACATCTAATCATTATTATTATGAGAATTTATCATGTAATAAAGAAATCCAAAATAGTATATAATAGAATCTTAATAATCACACACATGTCCCTTAGCACTCAACATTACAAAAATGATCCATAGGTAGATCAAATAATTAGAACTTGAGGATTGTGGATCTTCTCAGACATATGAACCATGAGATATATAAATTGATTGATCATATTCCCTTATGTAATCACATATAGAATATAAAAAATATGGTACATATTTGTTTTGAAATCACCCTTTATTGAACAAAGAATGTGTTTCACCAACATAAATAGCAGTATAAACATTCCATCCAACACATAGGAAACAAGCCATCTGGTTGTTCTATCTTCTATTACCATAAAAAGATAATACTCACACATAGAAAACACACTAAATTTAATAATTATACCATGTTGGTCATCATAAATTCGACCGTGAGATAAATCTAAGACTTTATCCTATTACTTTGATGAAAAACAAAACATATCATTTTACATGAATTTTTATCCAATCTGAACCATCTTCATCAAATTCATTCAATATATGATGATAAACATATAGAAAAACATCAGGTAGAATGGAATTTCATTTCAATAAAACAACTATAACCATCCCAGATAATAGATTACTATGAAAACTAGAGACTTACTGGATAAAAACCATTTTGATTCAACTTCCATTTCTGATATACAAACTATGTTAGAAATATCATGATTAACTATTGAAACTGAAGCAGGTGCAATTGAAACTTTCATATGCTTATTAGATGATATAGATATAGAAACAGAAAACGAAAAATCATAATTCATTCTTGGAATTTAGGTTGGTTTAACCCAAATGGTTTAGAGACGAAAAAGATTAAGTGAAGGAGGAAAAAGGTTTTACTAGGCTCTAGATAGAAAGATACTAGAGTATCATGTTACGATCAATGTATGATGGGAAGAGAAACAATTAAACTTTGATATCATTTACTGGGGTGTATTTTATCATCCACATCCATGTTTCCTCAATATGTAATATTTATATCCTTCTAAAATAGTTTAAATTCCATTTTACCCTTCGGTGAGTTTTTAGTAAAAAATATGAAAGAAATCTTTTGTCATTTTTCGTACAAAGAAATTTTTGACTTTTCGGACAAAAGTACGTGAAGAATATTTTTTTAACTTATATGGCATGAATGGATTTTTAAAACATTATTTCCAAGAAGCTTCCTTTTAAAGTATTCAAGATTATTTTTAATCAACTTCTTTTAGTTTATAATTGTATGACATATTAAGAAAGGAAAAGTGTTTTTGAAGTAGAAAGAATATTTTCCTCAAGAATGGAGTTCAAGTGTTTTATCAAAATTATTTTCCATCTAAGATAATAAAGGGTTCGGTTTTGAACCCTATTATTACATTTATTTGATAATGTTGTGATGGAATTATTTTTATGAATTCCTTTATCTTATATGAATTGTTTTATGATGTCATGATGTTTAAGATACCCATTTTTATTACATGGGTTATGCTATGATGTATGGTTTATGATTTTGTGACACACATAAGAATGGCATCATTATGAGATTGGTGAGACCTATATATCCCTCTAATTCATTGGGTAAAGATTTTCTATATCATGAGATAGACATGGCTGGAACGGTATGTTAATCTGGTTCAGTGTTACAAGACTGAAACGAGGAGTGAACTCGATTCAGAATGGGACTTTGTCCACTAAGATGGTCTTGGTAGCAATGCCTTGGCTACTATGGAAATAATTACATGTGTTTAATGGATTCCACAATTACATGTTTTATTCCCATGCTATTTTATCATTCTTAATGTTTCTTTATGACTTATGCCTTACGTACTTCCATGTTTTATGTCATTGATCAAGCTTTTGATGTTTAAACATTATGTTCATGTTTTAAGTTAAAATCTATATGGTATGTTTTATTTTATCCATGCTTACCCTTACTGAGCATTTGAGCTCACCCTTTTTATGTTTTCGTTTCCCCAAGATATAAACAAAGGATTTAGGTAAGAAAAAAAGGGGAAGATCTTTATGGGAGATGTTGAAGATCTTTCACCACGATTAGAAGATTTTATTCCGAGTTTCCAAAGACACTAAACTATTACGGTCCTTGTGTGTCTATTTCTGTTATGTATTAAGTATTCCGCAAAAGTAATGTAATGTACATGTACTTCATGCTTCGGGTCTCTACAGTTGGTATCAGAGGAAAGATTTAGTCAACCTTTGGAAACTAGGATGCGAAAATGTTAGTGAGATCCCTAGAGATATGTATAAGGTATGTCTAGGGATGTCTCTAAGGTTAAGTATACGTATAGGTTATAGTCCTAGAATTGCACTAACTATCTTAGAATTTAACCTAATATGTTAGATATTGAGGGTACTCCCCCTTTAATATGTTGTTTTCTCTAGCATGATTTTTTCCTCTCACAGAATTCTTTTTCTGTTTTAGTTAATGGAGGGATCCAGAAGGAATTTGGTTAACATTGAATCCAATGGACAAATTGGTGACTATGATGAACAAAATTGTGTAATGCCTAGAGAGAAAGATATTGTGATTATACCGAATTAGTCATCAAGATATATGATTAACAAGGTAATATTTAGTGGTATGACTAATTCATCAAAGAAGAGGATGATAGACTATTATGCATGTTCGCATGTTGAGGATAATAAATAAAGGAAGATTGAGATTTCTAAATAAGGGAAGAAGAACCTTGTGGAATACCTCAAATGGAGTGACCGATGTTATCTGTGTGGAGAAAAGGGTCATAGAGTGACATACTATTATGGAGTTCAGTGTACTATTTGTGGAGAACATGGGCATTACCCAACTCAATGCACTGACCTAAAATGTTACTTTTAAATCAAGGACGGACTTATTCCAAGACAATAATTGAAGAGGATGGATTGAAGTGTTTATGTATTGGCATTCATGAATAATGTTGTTGAGGTAATTTTATTGTGTATTAGAATATTTTTGTATTATTCTATTGTGGTTTTCAATAATTTTATGGTACCGGTAACCTTGGAAAGTGATTGAGATATTTTTGGTAAGCAGATGATATGAACATAATGAAGGGATAAGAAGATAATGAGATGTTTGATTGTATTCATATAAGGACTAAGTGATATCATGGTTTGAGTATAAATTTTTTTGAGGATTTTGGTTTGTGGAAAGTGTTAACTTTTAACTGCATTCGTGTTTTCACTAAGGTTCAATGGGTATTCATTCTTCAAGAGAATACATCATTAAGGTATTCACATGTTTGTAATTTGACCAACAAGATATATCTTATGATATATGGGGGATAAATGATAGCATTCACGTGATTTTTATGTGACATTTCAAGTAATCATTTTTATACTATGAGCTTGGACCGAAGTATTTTGGATAAGCCTAATGATTGGGATGGATTATGTTGGACATAAGTTAGTATTGTTTAAGGATACAAGTTTTTTCGATATTTTTAATGGGATGTTATAGTAATATAGATTTAGAAAAAGGACAACCTACAGGACGGACGACAGCCCATCGCGTCGGACAAGGCTATGGGAATCGAACCCACAACCGAAGTGCGACTGGCCTTTATCGCCTACCATTGGCCTACAGGAAGTCCCTGGTTAGTAGAAACTAGTTTTATTTTATTAAGCGGTATGATATATGAAGTATAAGTTCATTTTTGGAGTCATGTACAATTTAACTCACAAATAGATGGACTTATGTATATTTGATATCTTTTGCTAACCTTTTGTTTGAAACAGATGGAATGACCCATCATTCTCTCACATGATCTGTTAACACTTCAAAAATAACAAATTCAACTTCATTTCTTTAAGAGATGATGTGGAAACAGTTCAAATCACGAACAACATTTAGATTGTACCAAAATAAAGTAAATATTTATTCTAATTCAAATTATTTAACTTTAGGGAAATGATCTTGAAAACCAAAAATGTTTTCCTAGTGCCCTTATATCCGATGAATCATATGGTACCCTAGATCATCACAAATTTATGGCTTTGTGATTGTTGGATTTTTCATAGCCATGTTCTCTACCACTCTCCATCAGAACATGACGATTAGATTTCTCTTCAATATCCATATTTTCACCTATGTTCTCCTATGTGGAAACCCAATGATTAGTTAATTTGGGTAACTGTTACGTTTCATAATTTAGTTTTTAAATCCATGTTTTGGTATTCCTTTTTACGATGTGGGTTTCTATTAACTAAATTTTCGAGTAGTAAACCATTTATAACCTCAACGAATTTCGAGGGCATAATTCATTTTAAGGGGGTAGAATGTAACACCCCGAGATTTTATGAAAAATATTCTTTTTAATTTCATTAATGTCTTGTGTTGTACACTACACCAAAATAAGCTTGTACAACATGCATCCTTGACTTGCCTTGCATTACACGCAATCGTAACCTTCCTCGATATCATGTGTAGTACGCAATACCGAGTTTCACTAAACAGCGATATGATATTAAAATATTATTAAAACTAGCCATTATGAATAGTAATAAACACTTTTTGAAATTTTGTAAATTTTATTTTCAAAATGGACTTCATTTCTGGATTCAGAATAACGAAATTAGCTTAGGGTGAAATTTTTGTACTTTTCGGATAACTTTCATTTTCTGATGAATAGTGAAAATTGCTAAATTTTAATTAAAAACAAAATTTTTAATCGAAATAATTAATAGTGATAAATTATTAATTTGAGAGGTTTTAAAGTATATTTAGAATATATTTTTACAATTTAATACAATTTTGGTCATTGGATGTAATTTCACATTTAAACCAAACATATACAAGTGTCAATCATTTAATAGTTATTATCTCTTAAGAACACGCTATTTGTTTTGACGACGGAAAATTAATTTTTAAATTATGTAATTAAACTAATATGTTTTGAATTTGGTAAAATAGAAATCATTTTTGAGTTGATAATATCAAATATATCTTAGGCCTAATTTTTGGTATTTTTCTGGAAACTATTATTTTTTGATGAATAGTGAAACCACTAAGTGGTAGTTAAAAAACTGAATATTTCCTGAAACTTAATTTTACCGCTTTTTTGAGTGGAATTTAAAAAATAAAAGAGACACGGTTGATGTCAGTAACTAAAATGTGGTTCAATGAGATGAAAATAATTTTTGGTGAATAGTAACTTTTTACTTTTTTTACCACGGTTAAAAGTAAATAGGGTAATTAAGGGTAAAAATGATATTATTATTACCCCAAGACATATCTAATTCTATTAGATAAGTTTAATTAGACCATAAAAACCCATAGGAATAAAATATGACCATTTAGGCCCACTTGGATTAGATTAGGACATTTATTATTAATCTATTCAAAGAAGGGTTAAAATAGTTATAATCAATGTTTAATAAGTAAAGCATTTTTAATATAGGCCTATACATAAGATAAATTCGACTATAATTGTTAATTAGAAAGATAAAATGATTTCCTACATAATGATATTTAATTTGTAAATTTTAGATAGTAAATAATTTAATTTATTTATGACACAATGATGATGCAATAATTATTTTATTAATGAAATATTGACATAATTGATGTTATAAATACCCAAATAAATGTAATTTGAGACTTTTTATGAATTAAACTAATTTTCTAGGTTAATATGACATGTTTTAATTGATTTAATTAAATTTTTTCGAACTAATCATTCTTTTATGATTTTCACTAAAATCAATTATTAAATAGTGTCAAAATTGACATAAAATAGTTTTTAAAACAAATATTATATTTTTAATTGTTATTTTATTCATAAAAATCTAAGGTTCGGCTAAACGACTTAGATATGGTTATATATATTAATAATAAACAACTTGGGGTTCTTTTGACTTGTTATAGTAAGTTTATTAACCTTATAGTGTAAAAACACAAAAAGACACGGTAAAAGTAAAATTATCTAACATAAAGTTAAATATAAATGATAAGGTTAAAATAGGAACCTAAACTTGTATAAATTCTATTAGATGATAGTATTTAGACCCATACCCACCATAGCTTCAAAATAACTCAATTTGGAGCTATTTAAAATAGAATTTGGCTTTATAATAAAACAATATTTTTAGTTTTTCTAAAGGAGCCCCTCTCCTCCCTTATAAAAGGGCACCACATCCCTCTCTTCCTCACACCACATTGAGCCTTCAAGCTCCTCCAAACCCTACAAAATTCTATTCTACACTTCCCTAGAAACATCCTAGAGGTTCTGGTCTTCTTCAAAGAATAATTATAGTGCCCTAAAAGCAGATCTCAAAGAGGCACTTCAAAGAAGAGGTAATGTCTGTTACCGATTCTTTCAACTTTATTTCTTCTTCCACTTCTTCTTCTTAGGTTGTTTCATTATGAAGTAATTACATAAGTATCATTCATATACTGATATGTTATTATAAGAATTAAAAAACCCTATTTAACCATCTATCCATCCTACAGAAAACGAAATCACCGTGCGTGCGTACGTACGGAATACCGTCTCCACGCCGTGGTGTAATCTATTTTCCACCACCACCTTACATGGATGGGTATAATGGTGTACATAATAACTATATATGATTATTGTAAAGTGATATTAATTCTGAAATAGTTTTCATACACTTCAATACAATTCCACGATCATGAGAACAATATCATCGCTCGTGCGTACGTACGGAATACCGTCTCCACGACGTGATGTGATTCATTCTCCACGTTAACCATTCATGAATGATTATAATGTATATATAATAAGTAATCATCAAATATATGACAGAATAATGATACTGGATTTATGTGTATATATATGTATGTCATCTACTTAATTCCATTCACTCAATAAGGAAACAGAAACAGCGTTCATGCGTACTTACGGCCTACCGTCTCCATGAACGGTGTATTTATTTCCATTTACTGATCTATTATATATATGTATATTCTGAATATATATTATATATAAATCATGTTTTATATTTTGGAATTAAGTAATCATGATCTATGTAATCCTGTGAATAATTATATGTCAAAACACGGATGACAAATGAAACGATTTTACCCAAAATGCTGTTTAACATGGAATTTACAAAAGAACAAGTAATATAAAGTCATAAGTGAACCATATATGATATCATAACAATGATTATGATTCTTTAATAAGTAAATGACATTATTTAAATCATTATACAAGAGTTTTGGACACTTACGAAGCAAATCAGACCTAAGGTAAAGGAAAATATCACAACCTCATTTTTATCTGAGATTGTTATACTTTGGAATTTACTGGGGTGTATTTTATCATCCACATACATGTTTCCTCAATATGTAATATTTATATCCTTCTACAATAGTTTAAATCCAATTTTACCCTTCGGTGAGTTTTTAGTAAAGGATATGAAAGTAATTTTTTGTCATTTTTTGTACAAAGTAATTTTTGACTTTTTCGACAAAAGTACGAGAAAAATGTTTTTTAACCTATATGGAATGAAAGGGTTTTTAAAACATTATTTCCAAGAGGCTTACTTTAAACGTTTTCAAGTTTATTTTTAATCAAATTCTTTTAGTTTAGAATTGTATGACATATTAAGAAAGGAAAAGTGTTTTTGAAGTAGAAAGGATATTTTCCTCAAGAATGGAGTTCAAGTGTTTTATCAAAATGATTTTCCATATAATATAATAAAGGGTTCTGTTTTTATCCCTATTATTACATTTATTTTATTATGTTGTGATGGAATTATTTTTATCAATTCCTTCTTCTTATATGAATTGTTTTATGATGTCACGATGTTTAAGATTCCCAATTTTATTACATGGGTTAGGCGATGATGTATGGTTTATGATATTGTGGCACACATAAGAATGGTATCATTATGAGATGGGTGGGACCTATATCTCCCTCCAATGCATTGGGTAAAGATTTTATATCACATGAGATAGACATGGCTGGAACGGTAAGTTATTCCGGTTCAGTGTTATAGGACTGAAACGAGGAGTGAACTCGATTCAGAATGGGACTTTGTCCACTAAGATGGTCTTGGAAACAATTCCATGGCTACTATGGAAATAATTATATGTGTTTAATTGATGGCACAATTACATGTTTTATTCCCATTCTATTTTATCATTCTTAGTGATTCTTTATGATCTATGCCTTACGTACTTTCATGTTTTATGTCATTGATCAAGCTTTTGATGTTTAAACATTATGTTCATGTTTTAAGTTCAAATCTATATAGTATGTTCTATTTTATCCATTCTTACCCTTATTGAGCATTTGAGCTCACCCTTTTTATGTTTTCTTTTCCCCGGGATATAAATAAAGGTTTTAGGTAAGAAAAAAAGGGGAAGATCTTTATGGGAGATGTTGAAGATCTTTCACCATGATTCGAAGATTTTATTATGAGTTTCCAAAGACACTAAACTACTAGGGTCCTTCTGTGTCTATTTTTGTTATGTATTATGTATTCCGAAAAAGTAATGTAATGTCCATGTACATCAAGGTTCGGGTCTCTACAGGGAACCGAACCGAATTAGGTGACCCAAATCACATGCGGGATGATCGAATTGTTCAGATCACGTTTAACCTTAAAATACTTGTTCCACATCGAAATATGTAGGCTTATGTGGCTTTTTAATAATACCAGAGCTCCGAGACTAAGCTCAAATTAAACTTTCCCCCTGCCAAGTACCACCCTGTAGCGAGTTTTGCGAGCACGCTCCCTTCCCACATAACCACCTTGCCACCACACACGATGGTGCACTCTAGTTCCCTTGCAAACGTGCAGGTTTGTGCACACATGTGGATTTTGATGCACCCCTGTGCGCACATGACATGGAACACACCCATGCTCACACCCTTCGGCCATTGGTAGGGGATGAGTGAGATGCCCCATTAGGTCCTTGAGTGCCTTCCTAAAATTTGTCCTTGGCTAGGTGGGGAACCCACCTATATATTAAAAGAATGTAAAAGTTTATTTTTTGTTAGATATAAAAATAGGTTTTCATATACATATATAGGTGTCTTCAAAAAAATATTAATAATATATATAACTAAACAAAGTCCTAAAACCAATATTTTTATTATTTTTATAAAAAAAATCTATAAATCAATGTTTATTACTTCATAAGGAAAATAATATATTCGTATTCAAAAATCAAAAACATATTCTTAGTTAAGAATTTTTTTTATAAATATATGGGTGAAAACATTTATTAATGTTTTTCAACACATTTTTAAATATTTGAAAAGTATTTTAAATCCTTACCTCATTTTTAAATCATACTAATTGTTTCTACAATATTAAAGAACATTCCTTCTTAATGCTCATAAATATAGTGTATATGTTTAAACATCAATACATACTTTATTTATTTTTTGAAATCTATTTATACCTAGATATTATAAATTAAACCAAAAAAATGACCAACGACTGTAAATATAGTCGTTAGAAACTAAACGGTTACCTAAAGAGGACAGAGTTTAATTAAGGCTTTATAAAAACATGAATTAGAGATTTTTATCTCTAAAATGACTTGGTGAAGATGGATCTTATCATCCCACTAATGCTCAGTACAACTTTCATGGTTCTGGCCGTGATATTTTTTGTTTTGACTAACCTGAAGGATCATCACTATTTACAGGGTCTCGTTGAGGTATTAGGTGGCTTAACAGTGTCTCTAATAGGGCTTTTTGTATTTATTTTTGGTTATTTGGAAAATGTAACCATTTCAGTGTTCGTTTAATAAAGGAAGTAGTTTTTTCATTTTCAAACATTGTTCAGATAGTATGAAAATTAAACAAAATAAAACCATTCCACTTTTTATTGAAAAACATATGAGTTTAGGGTGTCACAATATACCCCCCTCAAAGATTTTCATCCTCACAATTCAAAAATACTTGTACACAACCTACTGGTAAAAAATAGGAATCACTTCAAACATTCCTTCACTAGGAACGCCACTGAGGATATGGTGGTGATGACCTCATATGGATTCTGAGGGTAGTATATAGATCCATTATTTCCATGGTCTAGAAACATTGTGGACATCCAGGGTCAAACCCCTACATATAGAACTCTACCGTACCAATAGGGGGATGAGAGGTGTGGTGGTCAGAGATTTCAGAGTGGATCCATTTCCTATAAATCACTCATAACACAATATGCTTGAAAATATTTATATTTTAGAGTTCCCTGTACATACTAAAACTCAGTTCTAATAATAGGTTGGATGCTCGATGGTCACCTTCCAAAGAATCTTCTAGAAACATACCTACTGGTCGGTAGTTATCAGCCAAAGTGAAACATAGAAAAATCCCTTCGTGATACATTCCTCTTTCCCTATATTTTTTAAATTTTGCATTTTATATATGGTAATATGAAATATTTTCTCCTTGATAAAGACAGAGGATCTTTGGCCGGCTTGACACCCGAAGAAGTTGTTTGTAGGTCAGCCATATGTTTGAATATGGTTGGAGGTATTCTCAGAATGTATTAACAATTATAATCTCTAAAATTTTGGTAGGAAGTGACAGGAGATTGGTTGGTGAACTCATGACTTCTATCTGGAAATTTTCTGTTACATGTTTCATTCAGAAAGTCCTAACAATTAAAATAGAGACTTATTTTAAAAGAAAGTTAATGTATCAAAACATATATCATTTTACAGTTATTCAATGTTCATAATCCAATGATATTATATAAATACACGGTCCCTCTTGAAAAACACAAATAAATATTTTCTAATTTCCTCCATAACACTTCACCGGATTGACTGGTGCTGGTGTTTCCTCCAATTCCCAGTCAATTGGATTCCCAAAGTAGTTTCAAACTCCTAAATTTCTTTAGTCCTTATGTAGAATCGGAAGTACCGATCAATCAGATGTGGGAATATAATGTTCCATCAAAGTAAATCATGAAAGGTATGGAGTTGGGAGACGTCTTCTTGAAATTGCTATCTATAATGAAAACAGGTAGATTCATCCTCGAGAATTTTGATGTCCATGACCTGACCTTGAATACCATAGGTTATGATTAGATAGAGGTATGATACCTGGAGGTCACCCTCTTTTGCAGCTTCTTGGAAGTTCAATAGTGAAAACCAGTTTTCGTCTAAGGTGAAGTATTAGAATAGACCTTCATAATACCTTCACATACATGCATAAAATGGATGTTGGGCATGCATCATCAGAAAGTAATCAAAGCCAAATCCTCAAAGTAGTTGGAGTACGTGAGGATAAATAGATATATTATAGTACTATTGAAATGATAAAAAACAGTTATCCAAAGTTTCATATTCTTCTAAACATGCCCAAGCCATTGTATTTTCTAATATTTATGTCAGAAGGTATATACGTATCGATTCATACTCCATCTGGAAATTTTAAGAAAAATTTTACATAGTCAAACATAATAAATTTTTAATGATTTTTCTAATTTTCCAGTGTTTTCAAAACCAATCCTCTAATACAAACTTTCAAGCCCTGGCCCGGGATTGCCCCAAAGCTGGTGTAGAGTTTAACTAAATCATGGTGTGGATTTTTTTTATTATAAACAAAGATTAGTTGAAATAAAACACTCATGTTCCACTAGAGAAGAATTTTTTTGTTTATCCCATGGAGAATCAGATAGAATTATTACAATTCCTTAAAAAAGAACAAAAAAGACATCATTATGAAGTCACTAAATAGAGGGACTCAAATATACTAATCCTATAATAGAAAACAAATTGGAAGCGTATGGTTAGCATACAAATTCCCGGTAAGGGAATTTACAAATAACATAATATACCAATTAAAACCTTTTGAAAATATTCCATTAAAATTTTATATAAAATATTTTATAATGGAATATTGTAACACAAGAATCATAACATAAAATTTAGTTACGAATTATAATTTTTCATTTCAAGTAATTTTAATAAAGTGAAAAGGAAACATGTTCCAATTATAAGCATGATCATAATGAATATATAGTTTATGGAATAATAAGTAAAATTCATTATAATTTTAATAGGTATGACATGTTAAAGTGCTAGTATAATATTTTTCTACAAGTGTAATACATGATCTGATTTTCACATAAAAATAATAATTTCAATTTTATCTTTTACTACTTTGTATCATACACTGGATGATAAATCTCTGAGTGCTGAATAATTAATAATCCATAATGTTTTACTTTATCTGATTCTCATAAACAAAATATACTTAACCAATAATATTCTACTAGTCAAATATTATTTTGGTTAATTAAATTTCATAGTCATAATGAGGAATGTGTATATGTTGGACTACATCAAGGCCTCATCCAAAACATCTAATGATTAAGGCCTCAGCCAAAATCCATAAAACCAAAATTTTTCAAGGCCTAATTTCAAGACCATATATTGTCTCATTAGACCTACTGATACATCGAGGAGTTATAAAGGGCTCCACCCAACAGTTCATAACTCCAATGCATCCTCATTTATCTAAATAAATGTTCTTGTACCACAATGATTTATTAAATTACTTATCACTTATCATTACAAGTGTCACATATTACTTGGTTTTTGTTTCATATTATTCAAAGTGTCACATAACACCTTGGAAATTTTAATTTCTCATTTCATATTATTCAATGTGTCCCATACCACATTGAATAATTGAATTTATTAATTCCATAAAATTCCATTTGAGTTTGATTACATTCGTTAGCATTTATATATACAAAGTAAATCATTCATATAAGTGTTAATAACAATACTATGAACTGTATGGAAATAAATAAAAAGTATGATAGGCAACACATGTGTCAATAACTAAAGAACATTAAATATTCGCTTATCACATTCAATTAAAAACCCTAAAATTCATATTATAAATATAAACATTTTATATTTTTGAATTCAAAATCCTAAAATTAGGATCATTTTCATTCATATTTATAAACCATGCTGCTAAATGGGAAAATTTAACAAAACATAACATAATTATTGAAATGTTTTATTACGGAAGATTAAAGTACATTAGAAAAATAAATAGATTATTTCAATATTTAAAAAATATTAGGAGGGAATACACTAGGGTAAATATTGTTCATTTTTAAATATGGGGAAAAAATTTATATACTAAAACCATGGTCTAATAAACCATTGAACATCTCAAAAACCTTATTAAATAACCAAACATTGGATTTTTCTAAAAAAAATAATTAGTTTATGATTAAATTTCAATGGAATATATTTGTACATATAACTATATATAAATAATCCAATTGAATAAAACAACTTCTTATACATCCCATGTAGAAGAAAAGTATGTTTGAAACATTATAAAGACTTATAAAGAAAGCATGATTGTTCCTTATTGAATATATATATATATATATATACACTCACTATATCTGTGTATATATATAGGTTTTAGAAAACAAACCTGTTAGGACACTTAATTACCCCATATATTTCAAAAACATCAATTATACATTGATGTTTAGTGTTAAAAGGCAGAAAACCAGATCAAATAGGTGAGTTATGTAAAATATATGACTATATATAGATATATATAACCGATATACCAAATATATAAGAATGTTTTGTATGAGTTATATTATCCCTCAGGTTTAAAAATAATACTTAATCCTAATATCCAGAATCCCTAGAACCGGTCATAAGAGAGTTTTTATCTAAACCATATAGTTATACATATATATATATATATGAATATACACATGTATATATTTTATACACAACCACGAAAGAAAAATAAAATCCTTTACATGGTTTGAGGACGATGAGTGGATCAGGAAACATGAATGAGGAACTGTAGAACTTGATGGAGGTTTTAGAGGTGGAAGAACCAAGGGGTTTGGGGAGAATCTAGTTTTATATATAAACTATATTACACACATTATATAAAATATTTTTATTACACATTCATGAAAACCAAGGCCTACTCGATTAGGAAAATGACTTGGTGTGATCGGCTTGTGGAAGATGAGAGTAAGGAGGCACCAACTGAGGTCATGGGTGTGAAAAAATGGTGGAATGGGAGTGGAAAACGCCACTAGTGTAGCGCATGCTGAGGAAGAAGATGCAACGGCGGAAGAAAATAGAAAATAATTGATGGATGAGGTTAATACGAGAGAAGATCCTATGTCAATGGATCGTCCTCATATTTAAACAGCAATGAATGGTTGTGATCTATGGGGGAGTTGATCAGACGGTTACTGGTGATGCAGAGCCTTTAAAAATGGACGAACGATCTATATTAGATCGTATTAGATCGAAGGGCTCAGAGCAATGTGATATATTTTAAAAGACACAGACTACTGAGATTTGATTCGTGATGGATTGATCGATGCACAAAAACGTGGTAGAGATATCACGTCTGTTGAGGATCGAAGATCGAACCGAATTGGGTGTCCTAGATCGCAAGAGACGTGATCGAATGTTTCAGATCGTGATTCACTTAAAATACCCATATCACATCAAAACAGAGAGGCTATTGTGGAACCTTTATAATCCCGGAGCTCCGATACTTTTCTCATATTACTCCTTCCCCCTCCCGGTATCACCCCGTACCAGGTTCTTCTGGCACGCTCCTATACCCACCCACGCCGGCGTGCTACCCCACACAATGGTAAGCTCTAGTTCCCTTGCATACGCACATTCCCATGCATGCACAAAGATTACTATGAACCCCTGTGTGCATGTGACATGGCACGCACCCAAGCTCATAAACCTGGGCCCTTGCCTGGTGATGAGTGAGATGCCCCATCAAGACTTGAAAGGATACCTAAAATATCGACCTCATCTAGGTGGGGTACCCCCATATATTTTTAATCAACGTACATGTTATATATATATATAAAAATAGGGTATCATATACATATATAGGTGCATTCAGAAAATATGAATTATAATTTATAACTAAAAAAGTCCTAAAACCAATATTCTAATTAGTTTTGTAAAACACAGAGTTATAAATCAAGGTTTAGAACCTCATAAAGAAAATATTAGATTAGTATCAAAAAATGAAAAACATATTCTTATTTATGACCATGGTTTTATAAATTTGAGGGTGAAAACATTTATAAATGTTTTTCAACACATTTCAAATATTTGATAAGTATTTGGAATTCATACAAAATTTTGAAATCATACCAAATTTAGCTCAGCAATTAAAATAATGTCATTTTTAATGTTTATAAAAATATTTTATATGTTTAATATTCAATACATACCTTAATTATTTTGGAAAATTAATTATACCAATATATTTTAAATTAAACCAACCGAATGACCACCGGCTATACTTATAGCCGTTAGAAACTCAACGGTCACCTAAAAAAGTAACAGTCAGATTAAGGACTTATAGAACATGAATTATAGTGTTTCATCTACAAAATTACTTGAAAAGATGGTTCTTATATTCCAATTAATGATCAGTACAACTATTGTGGTTTTGGCCGTGAAGTTTTTCATTCCGACTGGCCTGGAAGATCTTAAATATTTACTGGGTCTTGTTTTTGTGTTAGGTGGCCTTCCAGTGGCTCTAATAGGGTTTTTAGTATGTATTTTTGGTTAGTTGGAGAAATGTAACCATTCCAAGGATCATTGAATAAAGAATGTATTTGTGTTCAATTTCAAGTGTTGTTCGGATTGTATGAAAACTAAATGAAGTAAAACCATCCAACCTTGTAATTACATAAGAAACGAGTTTGGGGGGGGGTCACATATTATTTATCTATTTTGAATTTAAAATAAATTTAAAATAAAAATAATTATTTAAATAAAAAGTTTGTTTCAAACAAGACACATTTTTTCACTATTCATCAAAAATTGAATGTTTCTGAAAAATACAAAAAATTCACCATAAGATAATTTTTATATTCTGAATCTAGAAATAAAGTTCATTTTGAAAAATAAAATTAATTGAATTTCAAAAATGTGGTATTAATATTCATAACTTCTTTTTAGACTGATAGTTTGATTGGTCATGGTGTTCTAGAACTCAAAGTTATGTATAACTAAAGCTATTTTATTATTCAAAGAGAAGCACACTGTGGATTCTTGGTGTGTTATATTCTCCCCTACATCTAATTATTTCATCCTAAAAATTTAAACTCGAAAAAAAAACTAGGTTTTTGAGAAAACAAGTCAACAAAACTATAACTTTAAAATAAATAACGAGAAGTAAAAATGACAACCGGGATAATCCATATTAGGGTCCCATGTAGGAAAACATGGATGTAGAAGAGAAAAAAAATCCACCATGTTCTAATGGAGAGTGATAGAAAACACGAACCGGATAAAGTTAACTACAAAGAAAACATAAACATGTGATGTGTTAAACTATCGTTGATTACCTAGGAAGAAGAGTAAACAGACAACAATTTTGTTTTATGTTACTATTCATAATGTTGAGGAATTTATTTATGATATTGAAAATGAACATAAAGATATACACTTACTATTCAAGTATAGTTTCATCATTTAAAAAATTTACAACACTAACTCTTATTTTCTCCAAACGATGAATATTCAATATGATATGGTCAAACATGAAGCGCTACAATCAACATATAGAGAATCACATAATAAAATAATAAACTATATAATTATCTTATCTTTAGAGATTAACCAAAACCAAAATGGTTTGTTCATGATGTGATGATCCCCAAAAATTATAATCCTTTATTGAAAGAAATAATAATTTTTCTTTCCAAAATTAAAGAAAAAATACCCATAGTTCAACAAATACCATTCAATAATCTATTGTCCTTAAAATTATTCAAAATAATCCAAACTAAGTTGGAAACCAAAAATTCATAAGGATTTGATCACATAGACTTCAACAATATATCTTAACATTTATCTCGAAATAAAATCGTCTACTCTTAAAGTCACATACTAAAATGTAATTAACCTAATCACATATTCCCTATAATATGTTAATCCTTTTCCTAAATAACACAAATCACAATAAGTCCACAATAAAAACAAAGATTCTTCCAAAATAAAAATCCACAATTATACCTCAAATGAAATACCATAGTATTATATTTTCCATAGGCATATAGTGTTTCCAAAAGAGCGAACGTCTTCTAAAATAAAACATATCAAATTATCACTAAATCATTTACATATACTAAGGATATCCATTTGATAAATAATAAGTTCCCATAATCAACATTTTATTTATCTATAACATCATTTAACTAAAAAAGAATTATTCCTACAAACCAAGGGCTTCACGTAGTCCTGTGTTATGTGATAAATCCCAGTCGCACTTTGATTGTGGGTTCGATTCCTGCTACTTTGTCTGAAGAGATGAGTTGTCATGTGGTCTATGTGTTTTCCTCATTCAAAAACGATATAATTTTATAACATTAAAAAAATAAGATAATTTCCTCAAAAATAACTATAATATATTTTAACCCTGAATTTTATCTCATACCTCATATTTTCATCTAAAAAATAATGACCAGTAATTGCCTCAAATTCATAGATCATATAAACCCAAATGATTCGTTATATGTATATCCACAAAATAGAATATAATTCTTCATCAAATAACATTTTCCCCTAAAAAACATCCATGTCACACATAAAATAGATAATTATTCCAAATTAATCCCATAAACAAATATAATTAATAGTTTTAAACATGTTACCATCCATTTATTTCAACATAGGTTCTTCCTTGACATAGAGGTTATCTGATGGAATATGTGACTGACTCAAGAAATTCCCAGGTCCTCTACATTTAAGAAAAATGACAATAAATGTATTATTAGGATAATTTTTGTTTTCTTCTTTTGTACTATTCATTTCTCATTAGAATTCTTTATATTATGTTGTTCTTTACAACAAAAAATCATTTATCGATTCTATTCATACACTCGACTAGGTATCTCCTTCCATGTTTCCTACATGTTGGAAATTTAGCTTTCTAATTTATAGGGTCTCCACTATTGAAGTTCTTATCATTCACCGCATTTCTCTTATTTATTGAGTTTTAGAGTTGGTTAATGTATATTTTGTTGATCAAATCTTTGGAAAACTGATTCGGCATGAATATGAGATCTTTTACGCCATCAACATTCCATTTCTTTTCACATTTCCACCAATATGCCTACCTTGTACATCATGTTCAATGTTACTTTGACTTCCTTGGAATCTAGGAATTGACTAAAACTAGAAAGCATAGTGTGAGTAAAAATATCCATAAAATCATTTAAAGAATATAATGACACCTTATTTTCAATCTAAAACACCTTTGGGTTAACCATGGTTATTTTTTTCATATCTTATTGTAAAATCAATAAAATCGGTTTATAAAGAAAATGTGAATTATCTTAAGAATATGCCTTGGGATTTTCAAACTAGGTGCGTAGTAAGGCACATTGTTGTGTAACAGGATACCCTGGGTGAAGACCAAATCTCCTTGTAGGAGTTTTTACTCCTAGGTACTTCTATGCCAGAACCATATGCATGTTTATTATCCCGACATGGATGTATTAATTGAAAACTCACAAAATATCTACATTAAAAAAAATTATAGGATGTTATTCTATATTAATCCTCAAGACACTCTTAGAGTAATGTTATCTTTTTAGAGTTTTTCTAAATCTAGTTCCCATGATTTGTAAAAACTTTCTCTGATAACAATGGTAACGCCCCGACCCTATATACCCAGAGACAATGCATTATTATATAACACTGGTATGATTACAAGAGTTCAATTCTCGAAGGAGATATTTGTTTAGTATCTATGCATGTACTAGATACATACATATGTTTCAAATTACATTAAGAAACAAAAAAAAACAACATTGTTTCTCCTTTGAACACACTCATATACCTTAGGATATCCCTGAAGGTCAGTCATAATATACTTCTTCGAATCCTAGTAAGGATAAAACATAAGAAAGGGGTGAGATCAAATGCTCAGTAAGGATGCCAATATTGCTGAAACTATCATAAATAAGCATTAATAGTTATGAAATTGTATAAGACTAAAGAACAAGCCTTTTAAACATACATTTCAGCATAAAATGGAAAATATAAATTAAATAATTACATTTACTTATTCACATTGATATTATAGTAGTCTAAAAATCGCATGTAACATCAGTAACTAATCTCATAAAGATGGAATGAATAATTTCAGACATCTTAACCACAATGTCAAGGCCTCGTGCCAAGACCCTGAATATAAATTTTTTCAAGGCCTTGTTCTAAGACAATAGTCTATCCTATGAGACCTACCGATGCATCGAGGGGATATACCAGGACCCTCTAATCACATACAATGTCCAATTCATTCCTCATATTGAAATTTTGAAACATAATCTAAACATTTATATTAAAACTAGCATATGTAATGTCAATACTTTAACCACAAACCATGAATAGTATAAAAATAACACATCCACAGTCAACCATAACTCATTCAATACAATATAAAAGATTTAATTATAATAAATTGACCTCAATCACGAATAATATACAATGAATTTTATTGACATAGATGAAAATAATCAGTAAAACTATTTGAGATAAATATTCACTTTTTCTTGAAAACATTTAAAAGCTTAATTATTTATCAATGAAGTCATTTAAAAATGATTTTTTAATCAATGAATCGTATAAAAACTTTAAACCTTTTAAAGGAATGTTAATTTCAAAAAATTCATTTCCATATAAATAATTCTTAAAACCATTCATAAAACATGGACATTAATGAGAAATATTATGAATAATACATTTTTAAAATGATATTTTTGTTAAAGAGTTTCTAAACAAATGAGAGACACATGAATATAAATAATTTAGGGTTATTATAAATAAAAACATTATGATATCATTAGAATAAATGTATTCATCATATAATCTGTTAATGTATAGTATATACAACATATAAATGTGAATTGGCACATAACAACAAAGTAGTCTCAATGGAACTTAAATTGAGATGAAATCCCTTATAAAGACGGTATCCTTAGAGTAAGGATAAATCAATTCCATAATTATGTGTGAAAAATATAAATACACTCAATATGATTGGATATTCATTTTAAAAAGATCATAGGACATTGACATATATTCTTGTAAATACAAAACCAAGGACTTGGATGTTTAACTCAATGAATGGAAATTAAGTTAAGATTATAGTTATCAGGTTCATATCAATGATTTGAGAATATGTTAATAGAGTTATTATGTGTATTAAAATTATATCCACTTAATGGGGTTGTGTAAATTACTATATAAATAAATAAATAGTGATTCCACACGTAATCATGGAGGAAAATAATCAATCATTTAAGCGTAAAACCCAATGAGTGGAAATTAAAAATTGAAATTCCCTTAGTGAATTGGTAACTAATGAAACATACAACCCATGAAATAAGAATCATATAATGAATATGTAAATACCCATAAATTAATGTATATTATACAAATAATACAATCATGGGCAGTACATACACCCCACAAAATGGGAATAGTGGAAAATATAGCATGAATCTCACAAGAATAAAAAGTGAGATGAAAACCCATTACCTTGTACTTTTCCTTAGTCTAGGGCACGTTAAAAGATTGTTTAATGGTTAAATCACTATTACTATATCATAAAATAACCAAATTAACAAATATGATATCAAATATGATCGTCTAATATTATTTTGTTAAAAATATTTCAAGAGTATCATTGTTTTGAATGTTAACAGATTCATTTTCCTTTATATTTTATTATGTAAGTCATGTTTTTTATGGATGTTATATATTTGATTCATATAAATAATTATATTATATTATTTAATCATTATTTTTAATCATGAAATGATAATTATTCTTTAATGGTTACAATAGGGAATTAAATCTCATCGCGTCATGGAGACGAGAACTCATACAAACGTATGAGCGAAACTATCATTATTTTGACGGTGAAATCGTATATAATTGGATGGAATATTATATATAAAGAATAATTGAAATGTTAAATTTATAATTTATATCAATTATACTCATTATTATACCCATCCACATAGTGAAGTGTTGAATAACAAACTACACCATGATGTGGAGACGGTAAGCCACACGAACACATGTGTGGTGAATTTTCCATTCATAGGATGGATCGAATAATTAATATAGAGGTACCATATTAATAATAATATAATAGTATTATTATGGTACTATAGTTACTATTTTCATATAGAAACAACATTTAAATAGGAAGTGGAAGAAGAAAAGAACTTTGAAAGAGGTGATGAAATAATTACATCTTCTTTGGGTGATTCCGTTTCATTTGATCAAAACGGCTCCTTAGGTTGGCTTTGTGAAAAAATTAAGCCCACTATTATTATTTGAGGGTAATTTTTAGGATATTTGATTCGGGTTTTTCCATCCCTAATGGAATTGAGGGTGTGTATTTGAGAGAAGGGGACGTACCCTTTTATAAGGGCGGTGAGGGGCACTTTAGGAGGAGCATGTAATATTATTTTATTATAAAGTCATTTTCGGTTTCTAATAGATTCAAATAGATTTATTTAGAGTATGATGTGGTTATGGGTATAAAACCTATCAACCAATTGGTTTTAGACATGTTCAGGTCACCAAATTAACCTTATCCTTTATGTTTTACTCATACTTAAATAGTTTAACTTTTACCATGTCTTCTTGTATTATTATAATACATGGTTAATAAACATATTATAAAACTGCAAAAGAACCTAAAGTGGTTTATTAGTGATACTTGTAAAATTAATAATATTTTTTGGAGAATCTTTACATTTTTAAGACATTTATATAATTTTATAAAGTAGTAAATGTTCTAAAAACTCATTTATGTCAATTTTCATAATATTTAGTATTTGAAATTTGTGAAAGTCATTAAAATTTGTTTTCATCAATAAAAAATACATTTAATCCACCCTATAATCTCATATTAACCTAAAAAATGCGTTTATGGCACCAAAAAAAATTAATGTACATTTATTTTAATATTTATAATATCAATTATTTTAATCTTTCATTAGTAAGGTAATTACTGTATCATCATTGTGTCAAAATAAACCTTTTTATTTATTGTATAAAAATTAAAAATAAAATACTATGATGTAGGAAATATTATTAAATTTTTAATGAATATTTATAGATGAATTTATCTTATGTACACCATATTTTAAAAAAATTAGAGATAAAAATTTGAATTTAACACTTTTGACTCTTCTTTAAATAAAATATAATAAATGTCATAATCTAATTCATGTGGATAAAAAATGATCATATTTTTCTCCTAAGGTTTATTGTAGTCGAAATACGCTTATCCTATAGAATTAGGACATGTGATAGGATAATTATAAAATCATTTTTACCATTAATTACACAATTTACTTTTAATCATAGTAAATAAAATTCAAAATTTACTATTCACCCAAAAAAAATCATCTTATTGAACGACATTTTACATATATATGTAAACCAAGTCTCTCAGATTTTTCAAATTCAATTCACTGAACCGGTAAAATAACAATTTATTCAAATTTTCAAATGTTCATAGAAGGATTGTAATAGAGGGTAAAAAGTTCAATAAAATTTTATATTTATAATATTATTATAATATTACTATAATGAATTAAATTAGACTAATATTGGTATTATGTATCTTTTTTGTCTATATAATGAATTTAAATTTAAAAATAATTATTGAAATAAAAAATTTATTGTAAACTATAACACGTTGTCTTTCTCTATTCATCAAAAATGTAATGTTTTTTGAAAAATAACAAAGATTCACCCTAAGCTAATTTTGATATTCCAAATAAAAAAATGAAGTTCATTTTGAAAAATGAAATTTATAAGATTTCAAAAACTGTGTATCACTAATCATAAATTCTTTTTTAAACAGCTGGTTTAATTGGTCGTGCTGTACTAGAACTCGAAGTTGCGTATAATGTAAGATGTTGTATTAATAAAAGTGAATTATACTGGAGAATCATTTGGTGTTACACAAATTTTAAAACCCATGTGCTGTGAGAGGGTTATTTTTCATTTTTTATATTATGTATGGACAGAAAATTGAGGATTTTAAAAATAATGGTCAACACTCTGGTCTGGTCAATATTTAGAGAATGCGGATTTTTTTATTTGTATACCATTTTTTATAAGGTGGATATTGATAATATTTTAGATACATAATCCATACCTATATAATTTTTATTGGAATGAATACAAATATATTAGGTATTATAGAATCCATAACACAGTTCTAACACATACATAGTGGAATGGGAATTTTTTCATCTCGGTTGTACTCGTGATTAGACACCTAAGAGGCACTGTGAATCATATAGTAATAGGAATGAAGACATACAAAATTATTATTTATAAAAATTCCATACAATATGTCAGACCGATATGACAGGAAAGGTGTAGCATTTTTTAATATAATAGATAGCCACAAAAAAGAATATTTGAGATGCCAACATCAAGCATATCCAATCATAACAGAAATTAAACCACATATAATTTAGAGATGTAACACCTTCCCTGAATGTGAATCTCAAAAATATATATGGGAATATTTTTTTTCATATATCTAGACCATGTACAATGAATTTGGAATGATGTGATATATATAATTCATAAATAAGTGAACCTATCAAGAATGAGGTTTAGATTCCCGAATCATGTGAGACCACATTCTGTTTATGTATGATGATGGGGATGACTATTTAAGAGTTTGTTAACCACTAATCCAGAATCCATTTACATATATCGAGATTATTAATAAGAACAGAAGTTTCTTCCTATATGGTTATCCGATGTTGTGAAGTTTAATGTCATTTGACATGGAAGTGCTCAATAAAGGTTTAATGTTGTATGGCGATGACACCTTACATATAGTATAACATCATGTTGTAATGAAATTTTTCATGAAATTTAACAATGTACATTAAAAATAATCTTTTTCATACATTATCATCATGTTGTAAAGAAATAGTATGCAATGTGGTTTAAATCCTTTCCACCATGACTATTAATTCGATTATTTTTAAATTATTTCCTCTATGACACAAAATGTTCTGTAGTTTAAATAATTTCCACAAGGAATTAGAATGATTTTTATAATATAGTATTACCATGAGGTCATAAAATGAAATTTAGTTTAAATACATGATGACTGGGAACCTATTTCATGATGGACACTACTCAAATTACTTCTTAAGAAACCTCACATTGGTTGGGGTAATGTGTTCCCTATATATTGTGGCCAATAATCAATATCTATTAGAATTTACAACATATATGTTGTAAGGACCTAACTACATGGGTTCTATTTTTGGGGGTTGAATTCCTTGTTTTCATTGGTGTTCTATGAACCAATACCAAATCTATGTAGAGGAGTGATTGGAGAAGAACATTTCTGTTTATGTCGTGTACAATTTAATTCTGACAGATTCCAAGGATATTTATTGTACAAAATATTCACTCATCATGTAGGACTAACTCAAAATAAAATTTATATTGTTGTTCATAATCAATGGGGTTTCTAATAATATATATTCAAAGGTAGATAAATTATACCTCATCTAATTATAGTTTCTATTTTCCAAGAAAAAAATGGGATCGGTTGAGAGGATGCGTGTGATATAGAATGGTTGGACCATAAATAATGTAGAATGTTTCCCCTCTATGAACAGATGTCATTATTAATCATCTATTGGAATATAATTGATAGATTATTATTTAAGTCCTATATCTACCCATTTTACTTTATGTGATAGTGGGGAGAATTTTGTGACTCAATGATGTACTCCATATACAAAATCTTCAACATAGGAAAAAACATGGTTCCATTTTCCATTTATATGATTCTTGGGGTGTATAATATTAAAATAAATATGGAATTCAAAATTTTATTTATGCAAATTTCAATGATATCCTTGAGGGGTATCACCTTAGACTATTTGGAAAATAAGTTTTTAGTAGTAAGGATGTACTTAAACTACTTATTTGTAGATAGATGATGTGAACCCACAACATCTATTATCCATAAAAAATGGCTCAAAATATCAATATTTTTTGTATAAATTATTGGATATGATGGATAATGACTACAAACATATGACATGAATTATATGTGTTGGTGAATTATATGAAGTCCTAAATCATTAACTACTTCTATTCACAAATCTTAAACCTTTTTTGTGCGATCATAATTCCTTATGTGTGATCATTGTTGGAACATGTATTGACTACCATCTCGATAATGGGTGTCTCTCCTACTATAATGAATATGATATTGGTGCATTTTAAATAACATATCATAATGGGTAATATTTTTTAATATACTATAAAAATAAAAGTTAAGTTGGTGTGATCATTATAACCTACTTAGTGGTCGATATTGTTTTTAAATAATAAACACTCACTAGAACTATGTCTGTTACAATAATTTTTTACGGCTAGTAGATAATTTCTAATAAGAATTATCATAGGGTTCAAAGGTGTGGTTCCCAAAACATTTGATAGAAATATACATATCACCCATTATATTTTTTTGTATTCCTTTTGTACTATATAATCATTCGTTTTTGTATGTTGATTCAAAATATTCAAATGGGGTTCTTTAACCATATTATATTTTTAACTACCTATTAACTGGGTACATCATACAATGGTGGAATGTTAATGGAACCACTATGTGGTTAATAATTCAAGGCCTTCAAATTAGAAGATTTTATATTGTTTCTTGTAGGATAACCATGAGTTCGTCATTCTAAACGAGGTCCCCAAACAGATTCTTCAACTTGATTTTTTTGAGGGGACTTTCATCAGATTTTTAATACCCTTGAATGGATAACTGTTTTGAAGATAAATCATCAATCCTAATTAAAAAATTTGAAACAAAATGGGATGAGTGTGATCCAAAAATTATTTTAAAATAGTATATTTTTAATATCAATATTATAAATCATTCATGAATCATAAAGGTGTTTATTATGTCTCTAGATAGATTATTCTGGAAAATACTCCATGAATGAGATGGTATCCTGATATTAAAATGGGGTAGTTTAATTCATGTATTAATTAGATACTGTGATAAATTTCTCAATTAATGGGTAATGTATATGGACTTAATAAATGAATCTCATTTCTATTTTTAATGATGTAGAGAGTCTATTATTAAGAGTTTGTTTGGGAGATCCTCCAACTAATATATACTTTTATATTTATTTTACCGATAATTAAATTTTCCAAAGTGGGGTTTCACGTTATCATGTGGATTAGAATATGAGGTGTATGAGGTAGATGGGCCTGGTGATTGGATTGAGGTTTAGGGAGAATTTTTTTTATTGTCTTATTTCAGGAAGATATTCCCCTTTATTTGGGATGATCGATCATTTTCACGCCAAATAGTAGGCCATTTGAAATGATTGGGTTCATACGACCACTATGGAGATCTAAAAAATATACATGCTTGTTTGGGTCTAAATGAATTACACTATGTAGGTTCCGTGCATAGGGGAAGAGCTTGGATTGGTGTACCTAATGTTAATTTTCTATTATCAATGATCAATACGAGTTCTATTAAGATGATAAAAGCCAGATCATTATAAATATAACAAAGAACAAAAGAAAATAGGAGAGTCCCAAAACCATAGAGAGGTCCATAATCTGTTGGTTATAATATATTTATTAATTAAAAAGAATTACCTTGATGTAATCCTCACTTCGTTTATGTTCCAGTACATAATCTGATTTGATATGTTATTGTGTCATAGAATCAAGTGTATGATTCTTCTAGTGATGATCCACACATGCTCCATGTATCTCTAGATGTCATAGAAGGGATATTCAAATGCTATGGTGGAATAGTCTTTTTTTTGTGATGTTCTACTTCGATCGTCTTGAGAGCCGCTTTCAAAGCTCTCTCCTTGATCTGGTGGAGGAGGATCTCTCTTATAACCTGATTGCATTCTTGTTGAAAAAGAATTATATCTTGTCTTGAGATATTTCTCTAGATACATTATGCACAACCACAAAAAATGGCTAGGATCATGAGAATAATATAATTTGTATTTTAATTACTAAGAATATTTTAAAAAATTAATTACATGAAAGAATTTATTCATTAAATAATTTCATAGTAAGACCCCATGTTTAATAATAACACTTGACTGTTATTATTACATGACATGAACCTAGCAAATTAAACCTAATATTATTTAATTAAATAAATAATATTTTTTCTCACAAAAACCCAGAAAAACTACATGGAGTGTATATTAATATACAAGAATTGTACTTTTGGTTTTCTTATTTAATTTTTTCCACAACCACATTTATTAGACCTTGAATAATGACTATTTATTTTTTCAAATAAATTTCACTACATTACTGGCTAAAAATATATATCATTTCACCCAAACTATATTCCCTCAAATAAATAGTGTCTATATAAATGTGATTATGTATCCTTGAATAATTATAATACCACAATTAGGAATTATATTTATTCAACTTGTTAAATAAGTATTTATCTAAGATACCTGGACACACATAGTGTATGACCCTCTAGGGCTCATACATAATGGCATTAGGAGGATCCTACCTAAAGACCCATGTTATCATCTAGAAACACACCAAGGAAACTATATAGAAAGATGTTAACACCATAATGACATGTCACATCCTACAAATGATTACAGTTTAATTTAATCACATTTTCTCAATATCTCAATTCCAAAAGGATAGATGCTAGTGACATCAACCTAGGTGCTTGATTATTATTTCCTTGACTTCCCTAAATTGAACTTTTCGATTCCTTACCATGGCCATGGATTTATTTTTTCTATATAAATTCTATCAAAGGGCCTGAGATATCAACATCCGTTATGGAACAAAAGGAAAAAATCATTTCTCACATTATCTATAAATGTAGTATTACTCATAATGCACCCAACACATCCTACCTCTTTGTGAATAGCATGTCATCCTAGTTTTTTTCAATACATATATGTTCGCGTGTTTTAATACCCATTAATAATAATTTTATTGTCTAAGGACTAATACACACATCCGTAGGTAGGAACATCAAATGGAACTTATGAAATATAGATTTCCTATTGGTGGGTCTCGTTCTTATAATATTCTCCTAGATATTACCAAGGTCGCATACCATGAGAAGGTACTTCAAACTATTATGAGTCCTCACTCCTAATGGCCTGCATTAATTTGTTCCCTCAAATAACCTCATAAGATCATAGAACATATACTAAATAATAGTGTTATGCCACATTAGGGTTCTCATCATAGCAGGTATTCGCTACTACCCTTTAGTGAAACTGTTATGCTTATGAAATTATCTCATGTATTAACACGTAGAAGAACAATAATGATTTGATAAGGTATTTATTCTTGTATAAACTAAAAAAGTAGTAGGTTCTAGGTCACCAACTCCATCAGACTCCCACATGGACTAGAGACTACTGCTAACAACCATTAACCCGCTAGCTGTCACATGATATTCATCCAACTTCTGAGATGCTCTTTTAGTCATGGGATCTGCCACATTTTTTCTTTGGAAAATCGTCTCACTACAACATCACCCCTTTGATAGAAATTCTTCATGTGGTGATACTTCCATATAATGTTATTTTTCCATTGATGTGATCTTGGTTCTTTTGCAACATCAAACAACACAATATTATCACAATACAATGTGAAATGATATTTTCTGCATGGAACCACATCAATATCTTAGAAAAAGTTCCTAATCCACACAGATTCCTTGGATTCTTCAAAATCTTTTATATATTAGAGATCTATTGTAGAATCGGTGAAAAATAGATAAATTCAACCCTTCCAGCTTAAAACTCCTCCATTGAGACAGAAAAAATATTTATATTCCAAATTTAGATCTTTTTGATCTATCAGAAAAATAGCATCAACATACCCTCTAATGAAAAACTCCTCGTATCCTCCATACACCAGGAACATATCCTTAGTTCTTCTCAGATACTTATGAATAGTATTAATAGCTGTCCAATGTTTTTCTCATGGATCTGCTTGAAATCTTCCTACCATGATCAGTGTATAGGAAACATGAAGCCTGGTACATGACATGGCATATATCAGGGATACTATAGATAAGTGTATGACATATTACTCATAATATCTTTCTCTTATTGTTTTTGAATACACAATTTCATAGAAATATGTAGCCCATGTCACACACGAACCAATTCCTTCTTGGATTATTCCATACTAAATCTCTTTAGTATCTTGTCAATGTATGTACCATCACATTGTCCAAGCAGCCTCTTGGATCTATCACCAATGATCTTGATCTCTAGAATAAAGGCTTCTTCAACTAAGTCTTTCATAGAGAACTTTTTTTCAACTAGTCCTTAACTAATTGTAAGACTAGTACATAATTTCTAATATTTAATATGTCATCAATATACACTACTAGGATAACAAAAACATTTATGTTAAACCTCTTATAAACACATGGATCACATTCGTTTTTAATGAAACCAATGGATTTATCAAATCAAATTTTCCATGTCTTGTATTCTATTATTAATTAAAAAATAGATTTATGAAACTTTCAAACCCATTTTTCTTCACCTGGTGTCACCAACACTTCTGGTTTGTCATATATTAATCTTCGTGAAGGTTACCATTAAGTAATTTTATTTTGACATTCATTTTCCAAATCTCATAATTATGTTAAGATATAATAGAAAGTATAATTATTATATATTTAAACATTGAAAATGGAGATAAAGATTCATCATAGTAAATTCATTGACCCTATCTGAATCCTTTAGCCAATATTCTTTCTTTATAGGTGTTAAATTGACCTTCCATTTCCAACTCTATCTTGACTACCCATTTGAATCCACTAGGGTTTACATCAACATGATCATCGACTAGAACCCAGAAATGGTTTTAATACATGGATACCATTTCACATTTCATTGATTCTAGCCATTTTCAATCCTCTGATCTCTTTACAACTTCCTTGTTGTAGATAGCTTCATCATTGTCCAACAATAATGATTCACCATCCACAGTGACTGGGAAACCAAATATCCCGTGTTCCCTTACCTCCCTTGAGATCCAATATAGTACTTATGTTTCAGAAACCTCTTCCAGATGGACCTGTGGAACATGTTCTTGTACAAACACATGTGTATCATGATCATTAACATCATCAAAGTCAATTTTCCACCACTATCAAATTTTAGGATGTCCTCCATTTAAAAAACATTGTCTTGTCTAGAGATATTAACATTCTTATCTAAAGGGTTATATATGTAATATGTTTTTGTTTCCTTGGGATACCCTATATAGATACACCTCATGGTCCAGAGGGCGTGTTTTTTTCCTATGAAGGCCTTAAGAAACTCCATGCGTCCCCATACATGTGTATCCAACATAATGGTTTCATTTCTATTCCATAAATTAGAGGGAATTTCATTTTCCTCCTTAGCTAGTAATTGGTTTAATTTGTATAATGTAGAAAGTAATGCATATCCCCAAATGGATAATGGAAGATCTGCGTGACTCATCATCGACACCACCCTGTCCAACAAGGTATAGTTCCTCATTGCACTAACACCATTCCACTATGGTGTATATGGAAGAGTGAGTTGTGATAAAATCCCAGACTCCTGTAAAAGGTCTATGAACTCTTGGTTTAGATATTCTATACCTCAATACGATCGAAGATCCATTATCATCATACCAATATGATTCTATAATTCATTCTTTAATTACATAAATTTTACTAAGGACACATACTTATACCTAATTATGTTGATATATCCATATCTACTCAAATAATCAGTAAAAATAATGATGTAAGAATATCCACCTCTAGCTTCTGTAGGAAATGGTCCACACACTTCCATGTACACCAATCCTTGATGCTCTATGGCCCTTTCACCCTATCCACCAAAATTTATCTTGTCATTTTACCTGGTAATAATGTTTGACACTTATCAAGCAGTTTTATCTCAATAGAGTCTAAATATACAAATTAGATGATCATTTTCAAGTAATTTTCATTAACATGATTGAGATAATGGTGCCACAGCTAGTTGTTTTATGAGTCTTGTGAGTTTGTTTCGTTATCAATTTCCAACACTTGGTTTTTGTTTTTTAATACATACAAACCATTATCTAAATGCATCATACCATAAAATTAGTTGTTCTTAAAAAATAAACCACCCTTATTTCCAAACATGAAAATAAATGCCACTATATACATACATAATACATAAATTATGTTCTGGGTAAAATTGGGCACATAATAATCGTTATCTAAAACAAAAAGCATCCTAGTTTGGAATGAGAGGTGGTAATATAAAATGGCCATTGTAACCATCCTTGCACCATTGGTAGCTTGAAGATCCACCTCTCATGTGGAAATATTTATAAATATACTTTTTTTTCATTTGAATATAGCTATGATCCTCAGAAGCTATATATAATACCATATTTATAGGAATGGAAAGATTACATTTGATAATGAATGCACCTTTATGGTCCTTATGCTTATGGGTGAAATTCCACTTCTAGTGACCGGGTTTTCTACATGAAAAACATAACACCTGTCGTTCCTTTACCTGCCTCTAGATCATCCCCTTATTTGATGGATGGTTCTACAATGATTCAGACCATTTATTAATCATTTCCCCCTTTTTCCATGTCCTTCATTTGCTTATTCATCGTAAGGATTGTGATTTTGTCCCACCCTATTTCCTTATCTACGAGCGTAATGAAGGTCATATTTTCTTATAGAATCTTCTCATTATTTCTCATGTTGTATTTGACAATAAATCTAGAGAAGATCTTGGGTAGTGATGATAGGATGATATGTATATGTAACTCATCCGAGAACATAATCCCTAAGATTTCCATGCATTCAATGTAGCCAATAAGCATGACTACATGAGTCACATCTGGCACAGACTGTCTATGATTAGTTGTGAAAAAAGCATTGTAGACCTCATGTCTCTCATGTCTCACCTTCTTTTAATAGATATACATAATGTGAGACATCATGTTATACATATCATTGTATTCATGTTTCTTTATGATCTCATTAGACATGTCTGATAGCATGACACATTGAAAACTTGTGTCATCATCAATATGTTCTATATAGATAGATAGTTCTTCACCTCTAGCCTCTTTTCCATGTGCAACTAGAATTGGGTCCTCCAACATATAAAATTCTTCTCGTGCTGAAGGATTTCATGTAAAGGCCTATGCCACTCCTAGAAATTGATGACGGTGAGAAGGTTCTCCTTCTTCATTATGGTTCACAATGATATGTTTGAAGTAATTTTTTATCATTTATAAAAAATAATTTGAAGAAATATTTTAGTACTTTATCATGAAAAAACTAAGAGGAATAAATAAATTATTACTTATTTTCTCCATATATTTTATCAATATCCAAAAAACTGTCACCATTGACATCAGAATATTAAATTTCCCGGATATTCTAGTGGAAAGGATGCATATTTCCCTTCACATTACCCCAATTTGGGTCAGTCAAGAAACTTGACAGGTTTTAGGTAGGCATTCCAAATGGAAACTGCATTAACTCACAGTTCCTTGATCCAGTTAGTGGACTCCCCAATAATGAAATCCTTTTATTTTGGATTTCCACAAACATTACATCTTGGTCCCCCCAACTGCTGCTATGGTAGTCATCCCTTGATTTGAACCAAGTCATGTCATCCCAAAACCTCGAATTAGAATTCCTCAATAATTGAAAGCAACCCAACTAGGTTTGGCCAAGAACACTGATCCATGGTTCAATTCTAACCAATATTATTGAAGGCTATTCCCGCTTAATATTTCGTTGATAGATTTTATACTTGTACATAAATTTCCATTTTATTATATTTCTTACATGATTGTTAATTTTAAGTGGGATATACATATGCGACTAACCATTTCTATGATAATATTTATGCACATGCTAGCCTTATTTTAGTTCCATATTTCATGATTGTTTAATTCATTAATTGTGTGATTATAATAACACAACCACAATAAATTGATCAAGAAACTGACAGAAATAAACTAAATTGTATGATTATGAAGTTGTTCTATTGGTTAGTATATCTAGAATTTGATTAAACTAAATGAGGACATATGGGAGAAACACCTTGGTCCTTTGGGGTTCATGTTTACAGGTTTCCACATATCCATCTTTGATTATCCTTGGATTGGATTCACCTTGTCTCAAAACTTGAGTCCCCTCCTCTAGCTTGGGAGATTCATCCATTACATATTCTTTTATCTCACTGAGAGGTTAGGGGTAAAATTGGGTTTTAATTAAAAGAAACCTTCAGCATGTAGGTCATACATATTAATGAAGATAAGGATCATTGCCATCAAATTTTATTTAAATAAATAAATTAAAAGATATTAGCCACATACAACAATCCTAGTCTAGGTCATGATCATCCATGAATGCAACGACATTTACACATAAATAAGATGAGAATTCATTTCTTTAATCGTTCTAGTTTATGATAAATCTTTCTCGAATCAATTAATTATATTTAATTAAATAATCCTTTTATCTTAAAAACTATTTGGAATTTCATTTAGTTTCTCATCCATTAAAAGTTTAAAAAAATTAATTCTTTTAAAATTATCTTTGTATGTAACTTGTACCATTGAGGCAACCTGGTGAATTCTCATTCATAAGAACCTAATGATTAGAATGGAACATTATGCATATTTAAATTAAAAACAGATATTTAAAATACCTATAATGGGTTGTGCCCCATCTTTACACCTACACTTTGATACATTTCTCGAGGTTTTGTATAATATAATAATAAATTTTAATAAATCATCATAATTTTGATGAGTACATGGCTTGTAGTTCTCACTATACAGCATGTACAATCGTTCATCATCCATCCAATGTACATTCACAGGGATATGGAGTGTAGATGAACATAAAAAATCTTTAGAGTAAACTGTGTGTCTAGTGGGCCACATGACTTATGGTTTCTGTGTTATATAGTCTCCAGCCTGGCAAGCCGTGTACGGGGTACATGGTTCAATGCTAACCTGAAGGGACTACACACCGTGTCTAGTGAGCCACACATCATGTAATTTGGAAATCACATTCCAACTATTCATATCCAACACATGAAGAAATTTAATACATAGATAGACTCCAACACACATCTTTGTTTGGAAGAACAATCCCAGTGCATGGAACCTAAACTATAAAGTATGTACTACCAAATACAGGTCGTGTGATCTGGTATTGTATAGCCAAGAAGCTTTAGAACCTCCGGATGAGTTCCTATTTTTTATTTTAATTAAAATAATAATAAAATATCATTTTTTTAATGTGAACGAGAAACAAAATATGAGGAGAAAATCTTATGATTCAGGTTTTCAGAATGATTAACATGAATTTGATCAAATAAATTATTTAATGTGTAAATAATAAATGAAAAAATATATAATACTAATCAATGATATGACCCCTCTGATACCACTTGTAGTTGCTGAGCGCAACCGAAGCTCATGGATGGGTGTACAAAACATCAATTTTTCTATTAAAAATGATCAATATGAGATCTGTTACGATGATAAAATGCCAGATCTTCAGAATATAAAGAAGAACGAAAGAATCTATGAGTGTCCCAGATCCATAGATAGGATCATCATATATTACTTATAATTAATAAAATTAATTTAAAATAACTACTTTGAAGGAATTATCTATTTGTTTATGTTTTCGGTCACAATCCAACTTGATCTGTCATTTCTTTATAGAAACCATGTGTATGATTCTTGGAGTGGTGATCAACACGTGGTTAAAGTATCTTCAGACATTGCCGAAAGGATATTTTGGTTTTAGCATGGAAGCACCTTCACTTGCGATGTTTGAGTTTGATCTCCTTGAGAGCCACATTCAGGGCACTCTCCTTGGCCCAGTAGTGGATGATATCTCTCTTAACTTGAAATAATTCTTGGAGAAAAATAATTATGTCTCTACACGAAAACATTCTTTAGATCACTTGTGAATAAAGAATAATAATGTATTGGCTCATGAGATTAATATAATTGTAATTTTAATTACAGAGAATAATATAATGTATTAATTTCGCAAAATAGTTTATTAATTATATCTAATTCTTAGTAAGACTATATATTTAATAAAAACAATTGACAATTATTATTACTCAACATCTGCCCAGAGAATTATGCCTAAATTACTTAATTAAATAAAAAATATTATTTCTCACAAATCCCCGGAAAAACTACACATCGTGTATATTAATATAGTGGTAGGTACCTTTTTTCAATTTTCATTATTTCCTCCACCACATTTATTAAACCATGAATAATGACTATTTTTTTCTCAAATAAATATCACTTCATTAGTTCTTAATAAAAATATTATTTCTACCACAATATATTCTCTTGAATAACTATTCTCGAAATAAATTCAATTAGGCATCCTTGAATAATTATTAAACCATAATAGGGAATAACCTTTGTTCAACATGTTCAAGGAATATTTAACTCTGATACTTTGACACACTTACTGTGTGACCCCCTAGGCCTATTTCTCAGTGGAATTTGGTAGAGCCTACCTAAAGTCTAAGGTTAACATCATGAAACACACCAAAGCACCAATAGAGAGAGATGTTAACATCATAATAATGTGTAACCTCCTATGAACACATTCCCTTTAATGTAATATGTTTCTCTTGATATCTCAAATAAATCGGGTTGCATTCAAGTGTCATCAACCAACATGCTCGACTATTCTTTCTTTGATTTCCAAGAATTGATCACGCAAATTCCTTACCATGAAAATAGATTTATTTATGCTAAATCAATTCCACAAATAGGACTATGTTATCATCTTTTGATATGGAACAAAAGGGAAAAATCCTTTCTCGCATTATCTATTAATGCAATATTACTTGTGACTCACCCACATATCCTAGCTCATTGCAAATAGTTTGTCATCACAGTTTTTGTTAATAAATCTTTCTGAAAATGTTGTAATACCCATTAATAACAATCTTATAGAATAAGGACCAATATACATGTCTGCAGATAGGAGCATCCATTGACACTTATGAAATGTTTATTTCCTACTGGCAGGTCTCATTCTCATTATATCTTCCTAGATATTACTAAGGGAACACACCATGAGAAGGGGACTCATTATTTTACAAGTCCTCAATCTTAATGTCCTGTATTATCTGTGTCCCTCAAATAACTTCATCCAACCATAGAATATATATTTATGAATAGTCTTATGTTACATCTGGGTTCTTATCATAGCAGGGATCCTCTTTGACCATTTAGAGAAACATTTATCCTTAGGACATTATCACATGCATTTCCAAGTAGAAGAGTAATCAATATGTGATAAGGTATTTATTAATAAATAAATTAAAAGTTAGTTGGTTCCAGGCCAGCAACTCCAAAAGTATCCGATGTATATCATCCACATATATTGATTTCTTGGTGATGTGAATAGGATATTATGTTCATCCATTACTATTACATGACCTTTACATGTTGATTCTTTGGTATCACCTTCTAGTTCCATGATCAAGTAGTGGAAACCAATAATTGGGGGAGTCATCATAATCTAAGAGAAGATATGATAAGTTAATAGCATAAATTTGGCTAAGACAATATCTTTATTTGATGAGTATCCAGTTTCATGGGGTAGTTCCTATTATCCAGATGATGAAGGTAACAAACATGCAATATTGAGAGCCATCACAATCACTAGATTATTCTATTCTCCATGTTTCTTTTTCTATACCTAATGATTATGTTCTCTTCTAGGAGGAATATCTCAATGTGTCCGAATAATGATTAGTTTGAAAATATATTCTTCGATGGTAGAATCATCTTGGTAAACTATCTTTAGAATCATATAATAACCTGACTACTATTTACTCTTAGACAAGACTTCATTCCATTCACTATATGCTTATAACTACTTGGTGGTCACATATGACACTGGTTCTTCGTATTTTACCAGTATTACTTGTCAAGAATAAACCATTACCAATAGATTGTGTTTGATAAAAAACTATTCCTGGATGGTGTGACCATGTCTCCTATGAAATGGTAACTAATCAGGGAAGTCATCAAGTCTATCCTTATTATATATCTGAGGTTGTGTTATCTTGAGGGGGTAGTTATATGATTTTTATAAAATTAACTATACAATATATATTTTGGTAGGTTTAATCTTTTTTCTTCCATTTGTTAAATCATGGGCAGCCATGATCAATATTTACCTTTGATCAAGGGAGGTTTTTCAACTTCTTTTTCTCCGATGGAGGATGTAGGTGATTTAGGGACGTCTTAGGTTCTCTACATAAAATTATTACTAGTTTTAGGGTGACAAAAAACTCTCTACTATTATAATAAATTTATTTTGGATTGTAGGCATGGTCCTATATTTTTTCATAGATCTATAATGTAAAATTCTAGTAAATATTCCATTTACTAAAACTCACAAAATCCATCGTAGTTTTTCTTTGTGATAAATGTTATTTTCATCTCATCATAGATGTTTGTAGTAAAAAGTTTCAATTGTTTCTCTTCTATGTATAGAATATTGTGTGAGTATGTTAGATCATTTAACCAACTGATAATGTCATATATCATCCCTTTTTTAATTTTAATTTTTGATGATAACAATAAACATTTTTCATATAGTAGAGATAAATAGATAATAAAATAAGAAATATATATTATTCATAAATTTTTATGGATCCCATTTGAAGGATATTGTTTTAAAAAAAGCATAACCCTACCAATTTTTTCATAAATCATCCTAGTTTTTTCCCTCAGGCTCATCTCACTGGCCAATTATTTAGACACAAATGTTTTGAGATATGGTTCTTCAACCCCCACTTAATCAACTATTTGATGTATTAGGTTACCAAAATCATGTAGGGGAAAAACATCATCCAACTATTCAGGGATGGATTCCTCTTAGGCTACAATGAGAAATCCACCCCACCATGGATTAAATTTGAGGACATATGAACTTTACGGTAATGAGGATTTCATGATATAACACCTCCAAGACCACATCCTATACATAATGAGCGTGTGAAGATTTATGAATTTTTCCTTATTTAATATCATGTTTATTTTTAACTCATAAAGGGGAATGATGATCACCCCAATATTGAAGAGCCTACCATCTTAATGGGGAAATTTTAGGATCATCCTCAACATCGATGTTTATATAAATCTTTTTACTAGATCACGATTTAGTATGTTGATCAAATAAACCACATAAAGGTAGATTCGGTATCTCATGATGTCTGTTATTATTGATATAATATTCCACATGAATGAGATAGATTCTATAATTTTTCCATTGAGTAGTTTCTCATTGATCCACATAAGTATATTTATCTTTCTCCCATTCTATACTATACATTTTTCAGATAAAGGAACTGTGTCCCTTTAAGGTGGTGAGTAAGATGTGGCCACACCCTTCCCTTTATCCATGGAGGAATTCCGTCCATGAGGTAGAAAATTATTATTTTGAGGGGTACAATTAGGGGTTATCTACTTATTCCTTGTATGTTGGGCCTTATATTCACTACTATAAATAAGATCTATACCAATGGATTTGGGAAAACCATCGGTATAGTTCACTTAAATGGACCTACACCAACGGTTTGTCCAAAACTGTTGGTATAGGTCACTAATTTGGACGTATACCAACGGTTTTGGAAAAACTGTTGGTATAAGGTGGACCTATACCAACGTTTTTGGTAAATTCGGTGGTATAGGTCACTTATATGGACTTATGGAAGAATTTTTGGCCAAACTGTTGGTATAGGTCTATAATAAGGACCTGATAGAAATAGTTTTCCGCAAACTGTTGGTATAGGTCCCCCCTATACCAACGGTTTGTCCAAACCCACTAGTATATTTCCCAAAATTAAAGAATCTATACCAAAGTTTCACAAAACCGTTGGTATAGGTATATACCAACAGTTTTGAGAACCGTTGTTATAGTTACATGTATTTTTTATGGAATCTTCTTACAAATAACATTAATTAAATACAAATTTAAAATAATTATGAAAATACTTATATATATTTATGAAATTATGCTCACAAAAGTCAAGTGTGGTTAGTGGTTAGGTCATTCAATCATAAACTCCAGGTACTGAGATCAAAACCCACCGAATGCTTCGTTTTTGAAATACATATACCAACGGTTTTATAGAACCATTGGTATAAATTTTTCCTATTATATACCAACGGTTTTGGGAAAACCATTGGTATAGACCTATTCTCACGGTTTACTTGGTCATGGTTCTCCAAACTGTTTGTATATGGTATTTTTCTACTAGTGATTGTCGATCTACATCACCTGTATGTTGGGGGATAACATTTTCACTATGCTTCTCTTCATTCATGACTTGGAAAACTTCATTTTATGGTTTGAGTTTGATGATGTTCAATGAGAAGTATTTTTCAACAATAATAACTCTATAATTGACGATGTAGTAAGTAATATTTGTACCTTTAATTTCAACATCAAGACGTTCATGGGGGTCCTACTTCTGGACCATTTTATTGTTGATCCATCTTGGTAGAAAGCCTTTATAGTGTCTAATTATCTTTTCTAGACATTCTCAATATATTGTGTTATAAATAATGATCATTATATAATTTCTGATAATATTTACCATATGGGACAATAATTAAAGGTGTTGTGTCATTGGGTGGTAGTAAGTTCTATGATGTTGTCCATTGGTATTATCTAAATAGACAAGAAATTATTGATTTTCTTCTGAGATTCAGATAAATAATTCCCATATACCTATGAGCTGGGGTTGATTCTGATACTTCTTTGATAGTATATGATCATTTATAAAATCTTCAAACAAATCTAGGTGTTCCATTTTATATAAAAATATCTATATCTATTTTAGTTGGGGTTGGTTTAGAGACTCCAAATTTTCATTAGGACCCTCCTAGGGTGTGATATTCCTACAATGTAGGTGGTGGATTTAGTGGTAAATCATAACCCAGGGTAGTTATCCCTTCATGAGTGGTTTAATGGTAGAGACCAATGTGGCTTTCTTTATTTGTTTCAATTTCATTCACACATTGGTATGGTGTAATTTCTCTTTTTGGTGGGAGTAACATTCTATGAGAAATTATATGGTAGATCATGAATTTAGAATTTGTATATGATATGTGTTTTAATTTTTTCAAGATGACCGAAATATTATATTTTTAGTGAATTATATATACATTCACATGTTTATTTTGTTCTCAATGTTGAGGAGCTTCATTAGATTCCAAAACTGATGAGTGAGTTATTTGGTTCAATAATCTATCATGTGGATATTTAATTGAAGTTTTTTACAAATATGGAGATATACTATTTTGGGGATGTATTAAATCTAAATTCTCTATACTATCCATATATATATGTATACATATTTTTATGATTTGGAAACATATGATAATTGTTAAAGAGTTACATTTTTGGAATAAAATGTTATGTGTACTTTTTTGGTGGTTGTATATTCAAAAGACTCAGTCCATAGAGATAGATATTAGATCTTTCTAACAGAAAAGTGTGTTTATGTCATGGAGGTGTCCTATATATCTCTAAAAGGGTGAAATCAATCCATTAACCACTATAATGATTCCCACATGTTTAATAGAAAATAGACACACTCCTATCCTTTAACACTTGTTGGACTTCATAATTTGCTGTAGAAATGGGACAAAAAATTATTAGGGGATATTTTTCATCCAAATACTTTTATATATCAATGTAATACACTTATTATTCAATTTAATATTCCTCCACGCTATCAATATGTAATTATTTTTTCCTTGGTCTCATACTGAATGAGGTGAGGATTATCTCTTAGTTGATTGGTTACAGTATACTGTTAGCCCTATGTTTTTGAGAACCACTATATACAATGGTTTCTTGACATGTTGATGATTTACAAGCCAAATAATGATATCATCATGTGGAGGTATTCCATGATGTATGTATGGTGTAACGTCTCGTTATCTCATCTCTATACAAACATAATAAAGACCACTGTTGAATTTATTTCAATATACTTTAGATATAGTCAACATACCATGTACATGTATTAGATATTTTTCATATAACATCAAGGACACTTGAATTTAACAGAATTAGAATATGAACCTCACCTCACATCATGGATATAATATACTAATATACAATTTTTGTTTGATTATTAGTATGACCCTACTGCTTGATAGTTTCTATAAAATAATTATATCATTTTATTTAGGGTGATTATAATCCCATAAAAAATATGCTTGGGTATGAATGTGACCTTATCTATCATCAATTTGGATATGATACTTCTTCTTGATATTTCTAGGAATATTTTTACAATCATTGATTGATAATTTTGGTATGATCTTGTTTCTAATATTCGTTGCCTCTAAAAATATTTTGACATACCTCCATAAGGGGAGAAGTGATATAGGCTTCCTCCTGTATATAATTTCAAGGAATATGGAGCTATATATCCTTGTAGGGGGTAGGAATCTAATCATGGATTTATTAAGTTACTAAAACAATCCATGTAGATTAATTGGTATAGATACAATATTGTATTTAGGTTAATTCCAAACTATGATGACATGCGTCGATTGGAGTGGGGATATGGGCTAGATCATTGTTGGAATATGGAATTTTCTACATTCATTATTTGATAGAACTATGTGAATGTCAGTGGTGATTGTAGAAAATTTTATAGTCCCCATTTATAGTAGGAATATTATCCTAGTCCAATCACTCATCAAATAAGAGGATAATTCTTTAATAATCTATGATTGGAGAAAGAATACACACTTTCTCTAGAGTATATGCGCATTCATGTTGGTCATGGTGAAATGAGTATATCACTATAGTGATAAGATTATATTCTTTTCATAATAATTGTATCAATGAATGAATGTGTAGGAGGATCTCTTCTTTAATACCTAGAATATAGTGGCACTTATAGAACGTATAGGTTAAAATATAGGAATGAATGTTCTTCATATCAATGATATATTGGTCAATTTATTTTAATTAGGTGGTGACATATTGACTCTACTATCATCCTTATTCCATTGGAATATATCAATGTTCTTCATGCGTGGGGGTATGGATATGATCCAACCCCGTGTTTGATGTCGAGACATATGAGTAGACATTTTTAGGGAAAACACATACATGGGCATGCACAATAATTTTTATCAAAATATTTAAATGGAATTCATTGGCAGAATTTGGTATATAATCCTCTTCTATATGATCTAATAATTTACACACCCCATGAAATCTCCTAGGTTCCTAGACAATACAATAAAGGGTACTGACTAGTGGTGTGATTCCCTCAGATGGTTACTGATGAAGATTGGTTGGATGGCATTGGTGGCAGAGTTTGAACGGACACCTCCACATAAATCCTAAATACGGATCCATCTGTTCTCGACTCATTGTTAAACATTACTAATTGAAATAATAAGAATATTTTCATGCTCAGTGGATAGATACTAAAGTAATTCAATGTGGTAGTAGGTGTCACTAGATTCATGGAATAATTTATTGAAAATGGTGGGTTTAAAGGATTCACTGTATAAAGTTGTCTTGGGCATCCTACATGGTCATGATTGTAAAAATTAGAAGGTACTACATGTATATCATTTTTTATATGTTGCAGAGAAAGTGTCAAATATGTTACATTGTTTTTCTATCCATCAAGGTTTCTACTACTGATGAGGTTCTAGCATGTTTTCTTGATGATTCCATGATCATAATTTTATGTCATGTTAGTTATAAAAATATCTAAATTCCCATGGACAATAATGAGTATATACACCAATCAATACATCAACACATTTATATAATGTGTTCAACTAGCTATGAGTTGGAAATGTAATTGATTATTCTTGTTGTCAGTTTGTTAATTTTTTGAGTTGGATTTTTTTGAAATGGATTATCTATTGGGAAGCCTAATTTTATATAATTGTGGAATGTTTCAAATCTATAATAACCTTGTTATCTATTTATGAGATAAAAATATAGACCAATATATTACTTCCACATAATATTCATTATTGAAAAATTCACATCAGGTTAAATATTTTTATCGGTGAATGGTGTTGTTGGCTATCGAGGTTGTGGAAAAAAATTTGCATTACATCAATGATGACATAGTTATCCTCTATGACATGATTTACTATTTTTTTCAATTTTTCCCTAAATATTGCATTATTGTATCTCATAGAATTTTATTAAGAAATATAAATTGTGGATTCACAATAGGTCATGTCAAATTAATTATTATACGTTGTCTCCCACTAAAACACCAAAGGCTCCCACATATATTATGTTCTACAAGACTCCATTCCAAAGGTAGATTCTCATTTATGTTTTATATCCAACAACCTATAAGAACTAATAATGGGTGAGGGGATGGGATATTAGCATCATGAAACCCATTTTTATGGAATTATTTCATATTTTGGGACCCTCTCATAGATTTAAGATATGTTCATGAATCATTCTAAAATTATAACAAAAGGATGGATAACATAATGAAACAACCAGGTATTGACTCCTTCTATATAAAGCTGGTGTTCCATTAATGACACTATATATATAAGAGGTTACACATCTATTTCCCATAATTTCATTGTAATGATTGATGGATTGTTTTTTCATACATATGACTAAGAACGCTTGAGTTTACTACCATTCTGAAATGTGGTTGTGGTTTTTGGGATTAGAATTGATCATTAAATATGTGACATATGTATCATATTAGAAAAATAATCAAAACCATAATCATTTATATAAGACCATGTTGTGTTGTTTAATATCTTGGAGTAGGAAAATATATTTTTGAATTTCATAATTGGTTTTGGTGTTCAAGCTTTAGGAGAAATCCGATACACCGTTCTTATAATTCCAATTAGATTCCCTATAGTTCAGTTAGTTAAGAAACATTTGTTAGGTGTGGATGTTAAATTAACAATTATATGGGTCACTTCTCTAGTTTCATAGAAATATGAGAACTTATAAAGAGATGGATTCACTAATATTTATTCATGGATTACATAACAAGGGTTCATTTATTAGAGGGGTTAAATTATGATAATTTAATGATCATTAAAAATCATTAATAAAATGTGATTCCTTATTGATATATGAGAAAATATATCGAAAGATTTTAGAGGCACTAGAAATAGATACAAGAAATACACATTTAATCATCCCTAATGGAACTTGATTATAATTACACTAATTTATATGACCCTATAAGGACGGAAATTGATGATATGGTGGGTTGGTTTATGGAAGGAATCATGCATATCCTATTTATAACTAGAATCAAAGTCCAAAATGTTTAGTTCAGTTCTTAATCCATTGATAGATAAGGAATGATTGTAGACACACATGAGTTGCATCCTATAATCATATAGTAATTTAATGTCATATGACTTAAATCATGGTGAATTTCCATGTCACATATTCATTACTTGTCATCTTATAGAAAAAAATTGGGACTATAAGAGTTCTGTTGAATATGTTTTGGTGTAATATGGATATCTTATGAGGTGATGGGTGTGGGATGAGCACATAATAGTAGTTCATTATTATAAATCTCCCTGTAAATGGGGATGATCAATGAAAGCCTAATTTTTGGGGATTAACATGGTTCAGAGGTATGTGTCCATTAATTCCAACATAACAATTGTGACTCATCTGAGAGTGTCTTCTTGAAATGTTTATCATGTCATAGGATTTCTAACTAAAATGTTCGAGGATATCATTTTGAAGAAGCTAACATGTCTACGAATGTTTTTTGACATTTTTAAGGATTCCATATAACATGAATGAAATATATGAAGATATTTTATGGACATGTATGAGGATATTTACCTGACATGGATTACATTTCTGATAAAGTGTGTCTAGATATTTTACGGATTTAATTCTAAAAAGGAAGATATTTATGAGGTTGTATGCTTGATATTTTATAGGTTGTCAGACAGAAATGGTTGAAATGATCATTGTATTCTCATTAAAGAGTTTTACAATTACAATGTTCTTCACATGATCTACCTAACATGCCCAAAGGTATTAATATTAATAGAGATAACTATTTAGATGTTTTTTCGTTATTTTCATACCATGTATAAATAGATTTTTATAAACTAGGATAACATGTCCATATGATTCACATGAACTAGATAAACATTTCCAGGGGATTCATATGAACTAGGCTAACATATATAGTAGGATTTTCATGAACTAGGTTGAAATTTAGAGAGAATTCAGGTGAAATACGATTAAATATCAGGAGGCATAATATAAACTAGGAATACATGTTCAGAGGCTTCATGTGAACTATGGTGACATGTCTAATATGTTTACATGAAACGTAATTACTTGTACAAAGGTTTCTCTTGAACTAGGCTAGCATATCCAGAGTCATTAATACAAACATGAAATCATATTTAATGGTATTTGTGTGATCTATGAATATATCACATGAATTTAATAACCCATTGAAATGAAAATTAGAATATCTACCTTCATAATAAGACCCACCATTTTCATCTTTTGTCATCGAAATTCCTTTGTCTTTATAAAGAATTTCCTACGAATGAATCACATGATCAAAACTACACTCCAATTGTCAATCGTGTGGTCAATTTGAAATATTGGGAATCTATATCCTAAAAAATTAGTAGATATCATGATTCACATAAACATATTTTTCAATCTATTATGTTAATTATTATACTTTATAGGTGGAGTAATGTTATGATCTTGTGGTATCACAAGATAATGGGTGGAAACACCACCCATTGACTATGTTCATTCCCTATTTCTATGTTTCATGGGTGTATTTTACACTTAACTACCACATTTTAATGCATATTTACATGAAAATTAAGACTCACATATAATCCTGAGTTGGTAGTGTGAACATTCACACATATTGAGAATATATCATGAACTACCCATGAAGATGTTTCATACCATTAATGATGACCTCCATATTTCACATTATAAATAATGACCATGTCATTTCTCCATTAATACATGTTTTCATTAATCCATGTCTTTTAAAAGGGATTTTATTATTTCAAACCATCATTTATGACATCCTTTATGATATCAAGATTACTTTATTGAGAGATTTCATGAGATCTGGCCAACATGTCTTAGAGCCTTAAAGATATCAGGCAGACATATTAAAGGGAATTCAAAGGATAAATGATGTCATTTTTAAGGGTCTTTATGAAATCAGTATGACATGTGAGGGGGCATCATATGTTCAAGGATATAATTTTGATGTGTTTTCACAGGAACAAGATGGTTGTATAATGGATTTATCCTAATCCATGATGTCTTCACACAAATAACATAATCATTTCTCATGAATATGGAAAAGCTATAATTTACATAAGGATCCCATAGTTTCTTATTTTATCAAATTAATGTCTCAATAGTTTATATAGGATTTTCTGCTAACTGGTTGCATGATCATAATGTATAATTGAAGGGGACTTTTCATGTTTAGGAAGACTTTTTTACGAGATTCACATGACTAGGGGATATTGTATGATGAGGATCGAGTAGGATGGTTGATAAATCCAAAATAACATGAAATACATTAACATTAATTTGTTGTGGGTGATACGATAACATGTCATTCTAAATTCCACGTGATTTTTGAGACCATGAACTTGATCCGAATATGTCCATGCTTCTGTTTTGATTCTCTTTGTTAGAATATAATAGCTTTTCATTGGGTGTCATTGACCAGAATGTGAAAACTTTTATTTGGAAGGCATTAACATAGCATGAACAATACATTTTATAAAGTAGTATTGAGGAGAAAAATCATAATAAACCTTCTATCATTGGGAATAAATATATTGCATACCCTTATCCTTAGTAACAATTATATAAACATTTTTCATTAAATAATGGAATGAAAACATTAAAAATATTAACATAAAAACATAAGGGAAATTAATGCACAATCATGTGGGTAATGGATTCCATCAATGTGAGAATGGGCTATATATAAATTCTACAATACCAAGAAATCCATGACGCTCTACCTCACATAGTGAATCATAGTTCCCACCTAAAAAAATTCTCTCATGGTTTTACCCATGTGAATATGTCTTCCATTGAATGCAATAGATTTCAAGCCAATGATTTTCAAACTATTTTGGAGGAATTTCATTGAACAATTATTGTTTATAATACCATATTTAAATAATACCCCATTAAATCAATTCCCATAATCTCTAAAGATTTAGTATCAATCATGAATTTAATATTAGCATTTAAAACACCAAATAAATATATTTTTTTTTCAAAATAAATGAAATCAAAAGAACATTCAGATAACACATCTGAATGAATCAACTAGATAGAGACACTTCCCACAGAAATAGATAAACTCAGTAACATTCAAAATAAACATCGAAGAAAAAATGGAGTTGACCATAAAAGAATAAATCCAGAAAAAAAAACATCAATTAACCCTAATACCCTTGAGAAATATCAATCACTGCCAATTATGGTTCCAACATAACAAATAGAAGGGAGACATGTGATAAATTTAGAGACAAGAAGAGAAATTGAGATGAAATCTAAATATATCTTGATAATAGCTTAACAAAAATATTGAGAATTATTATTGAAATAAGGGGAGAGAATTCTGTAGAGTATAGAATGTGATAGGTCTATAAAATGAGAGACTAATATGATACTAGAGTTAAAAATCATCAAGTTTAATGAGTAAATTTTTTCTTTATTTTTGTTAATATAACACAAGATATACAATTAAGATGATAAGTTACACAATATACGGTCTAATAAAGTGGATATTAATTCCCCCTTAAAACCAATGTGAAAATTTAATTTTGAATAACTGTACAGTTTGATAAACAATTCTAAACCTATGACACATTCTCTAGAACCAAATCCTTACATCTTCATTGTTTTCCATCTGACTCCCATGGTTTGAAAACATGTGATATCACTGTGAGATAAAAACAAAAGATAATAGAGCCCTACCACAACAATTTACAATTATTTCTACTAAATGTGGGTAGATCATGGACATAGACAATTAATGCCGATTCTAAATTAAATTATGACATATTCTTGAAATCCTTTTGAAAAAAATACTGGAAAAGTAAACACAATTAAACATACCTTTGGCCATAAGGGTGTCAAAATTTTCACCAACATAGATCAACACAAATTAAAAAAATATTATTAAGAAAAAAATAACTATAAAAAAAGAATCTATAATATAGAGGTATCCCCACTATTAAGGTTATAATATAAATGGTACATACTTACATATGTTTCTTGCTGAAGTTGAATCCCATTACTCAAGGGAAAACAATCATGATCAGAAATTATGAATAAAAGAAAATTGAAATCTCATTAACAACCATGAGGATGTCTTTGAAAATGTATAGGGGGTATCCCTAATACATCGATTCCATTATAACCTATATTTTTAATACCATATTCATAGAGTATTTGACCATGGTCCTTTTCTAAGAGTTTACATAATATCAAAATCAATTATCTGAATTATCCTAGTCATGTGCTTATATCATAATATAATATTATATGTGTAAATGTTCAATTAAATTTTATTGGATCCAAATATATCATATTATTTTCTACAAGGGGATAATTTCATCATGTTTCAACGCCAAGAACAACTATTATCAAATCAAGGTCATTGAGAGAAAAATTCCATCCAATAGAAATTAATTAGTGAGATACCTAATCAATGACCCCTTTTCATGATATCCAAAAATATCCAAACACTATGTAATATGATTCATTATAAAATCATCGAGGCCAGACATAGAATAATTATAACCAAATATGTAACTTATTTTAGACTTAATTACATCCATGTATTGTTTTCTATTTTTTTTATTTTCGAATATAATTCCCTGTGTATAAAATATGCAAATAATATGTCTACACTAAATTTATATGTTATCTAAACTAATCTAAAAATGACTCAATGCATCAATATAAGAGATAATTGACAATATAACCATAGTTTAAAATATGATTCAGAGGAAACACTTATGATATAAATAAAAAAACGTTTTCCAACTTAATCACACATGATTTTTCCACTAACAGGGAAATAGATCTTTATTATAAAAAGATTATTCCATAAGAAATATTCATATGTGTATTTGGTCAAACCACCCTAGTGAAAATTTGTATTAAATAATCCAAAGCACCAGATTCACCATGTACTATTAACCCCGAAACATATCAAACGTAGAAATTACATAAAAAGAAATAACATGGATCTTATCATTGTTCATGAGACTCCACACATGGTAACTCAAATTTAGGTGGTTCAACCTAGATTCTTGTGAAATATAACTAATAGTACATTTCATTTGTGGATTCCTCGATACGTCTGGTCATCAAACCCAACCTAGTTACCCAAACACACACATATAATTCACATATTTAAAAAGTTAATCCAAAATATATAAAATATATTTTTCTATTTCTAACCATAGATATAATGTTCACATGGTGAAATGAAACAATGATTCATGATAAAACTAATGTAATCGACACCTCGCAATAGATAAATCTCAATAATATATCACATATTAAACACAAAAGGATATATAAAAACCAAAACTACTCCAAATTATATTTAAACGAACATAAAATATCAGTTCATAAATCACATGATGTACCCAACATTACAAACCACTCATGGAACATTATAAACTATAGAAAACTGTTACTTATCAACTCATATTTCATGTTAAACTTATTGGGTTATCTATTTAGATAAGAAATAACATCAAGGTAGATGAAAAAACACATTACTCTATTAAAATAATATAAAATAATATTGAAAATAGAAAATTACAACCACCTAGGAAAAAACCTCACTCAAAATCAAATCCTCTCCAACAAACATATTTTAGCTATTGAAGGTTAGAAATCAACGTTTTCATTTTTTTATGTATATCAGATAACCCCTAAATTCAATAATGTTTCATGTAATACATATAAATTAGAAAAGAAACAAACATGTTCACTGATTCTTCATAACAAACCAATTATGGTGAATAAATTATCTTTAAAAAATGTTCATTTTATAATCCTACAAACACCATGTGAAAATATGTCTTAAAAGTAACACATTAATGAATTAGACCACTTTTCATTAGAAGAGAGAAAATCCAGAAGTTAAAACTATCCTATAATATCAATTACATGATGTAACCTCTTACCATTTATTAAAAATAAATAATAATAACATCTTCATATTTAATTATATTATCCATGTATTAGGTTCTTTAAAAATACAACCATTTCTGTTATAAAACTTTTTTATTATAAAATATTTTATAGATTTTTCATTAGGGTTTGAAATTATTTTTTCCACATATATTACATATTAAAAAACATTAAAATTAAACAATAATTCCAAAATACTACCTTGAAAATATTATAGTAAAAAATAAATAATAAGAAACCATTTAAGCATTGGTAATTTTATACATTATGGGTGTGGAACTTTTAATTAATGACCATTAACTATGACATCTGATATATTATTTAACCATAATTATTGATTTATAACATAAGGATTAACATTATAAAATCCCAAAAGATTTTTTAGCCTAGTGACATTGGGAAATTAATTAAGTAAAACATTTAATTATAATTTGGGTAAAATATATTTACATAAAAACTCCAAAACATGCCCCTATATTACTTGGATGTTTTCAAATAGCAAGGGATAACTTGGGGATGTCCATAAAATGAGGTGATATTTAATTACTATTAAGGGATTAAAGAATGAATATAATAAGGGAATGTGGTACATTTGTGCCAATAGGCATATCATGGTTACAAACGTGGTTTTAGATTCAAAATAATTTACAATTAGTAATTATGTTACATGATATCATAAATGCCACATAAGAATGTTCCAATAACATTAAACAAGACATCAGAAAACTAAATAATGGAAAAAATCCAATTCAATATAATTTATTGTTCTTAGTTTAACCTAAAATTTACCATACATGGACTCTAATTAGATAAAGATATTACACAATTATTTGGACGGATATATAATTTTGTTTCCCCCCACAAAATTCATAACATATACATGCACAGTTTTCCACAAAGATCATACAAGAGATATATATATATATGTATTTGTAAAATTTATATCCCCATGGTTAAATATTACTTTTTAAATACATGTGGATCCCTATTAAATGAAGGATATTTAAAATTAGGTTAATATCCATAATTTTAAATTGAGATGGGTATTCAATACATATATGTTTTTAGGAAAATCACAGGATAATTTCATCTGCATAAAACCTCTAAATAATGTATCATAGAAGAGGTTAATTTGATTCAATGTGTGATTCATTCACTTGTATATAATAAGTATAATAAGAGGGATATTGGAAAACCTAACCAGAAATGAAAACATGTAAATTAAATGTATTCATACTAATGAGGTCCATGGGGAATGAGGATAAATATACGATCCGTTACATTGAGAGGGTGCTTCTAAGATATTTTAAATACCTATTATATATATTTTAGGAACATATAATGGTTCTACATAGGGAATTTAATTGTACCCTCATGCTTTATGAGTATTGAGTGATGAGGAATGGATGTTTGGGTGGGATTAATTTTCAAAATTGAGTAGAATTATTTATTAGATTACAAATATAGGTTTTGGACTCTATATGATATAGTAATTAAACAAATAATTTCAATTATCTATTCCCATTTTTCCCAAAAAGTGGTTTTTTTTCATTATTTTATAATGGTGATATCCAAATTTATGAAAATAATTACCATAGTTTTTTGAATGTGAATCATGTATGTAAAGAATTAATATTAAAACCTTACAATAGAATATATGTTTTAGAGGATTAATTAATGATTTATATAATTACACAAATAACATTAAAATTAAATTCCATTAAATTAATAACATTAATATGGTCGTTTTTATGATTCATAGTTTTTATTATATTTAATTAGGGTATTTATGATAACATAACACACACTGTATTTTTATACCGTAATAAATTTTGACCCAAAAAGTTTTATTGTCACTAAAATTTTTCTAGAAACAATGGTTGGATTCTTTTAATATGATTAATTTATAAATAATATTTATTACTTAAAAATAAATATCTTTTGTATTATAATTCATACTTTTTGATTAAATTCCCAGATTTTCTAAAAAATAATATTTTTTTGAAAATAATTATTTTCTAAATATTAAAAAAATAAAATTCATAAAAGTATATTATAATTTATATAAAATATATATAATTCAATAAATTTATTTTATTAAAAAACTATTTTAAAAATTCATAAATTTATTAAATTAGGTTGTCTTTATTGAAAATATATATTTTTGAAAAATATTATTTTCATTTTATATCTTGAAAATCATTCTTTATAAAACATATTGTTTAACCATTTAAAATGTAATTTTAAAAAATAAAAAATGCAATTATTTTTTATTAAAATGAATATTATAAAAATAAATACTTTTAGTGTTTAAAATCATTGGAATTTATTTACACCAATGAATTCCCTATTCATATGGTTTGTGATGGTGATATTTTCTGTGGGTGGTTTGGTGAATATGTTTCTGGATATGATCTCGATTAGCATAGAAGTATCCCATGAATGGTTTGACTAATTATTTATTTGTTGAATAGAATATTGGTCTTTTTTAAGGGAGATATATATGATTTTATCTCCCATAGAAGTTCTAATAAATCATTTATAGGGTATGATCATACTGGCTGAGGGCATCACTTCCATTTTCCATGTTAACTGGAATTTAAGAAAACACATAATGTACACATCATAATGTTCAATGGAAAATGAATATATTATCAATGGTTGGTGTGCTTAAAATTATTTTGAATATTATAGTATATATTATTCAATAGTAAAATATATCCTATATAGTTCATGGGATATAGAAATCTTTATTACATAATCACACAGTTTATTATAAAAAATGGAAATTTACTTATAAAATTTTGGTTCATCACATTATTTCCGCACTCATAAATTTCAACTTAAAATTTTAATTCAATAGACTAAAACATTTGAGGGTTCTTCTATTCCAGATTGTCTTTTAGTTCACATGTTTCTTCCTTGAACATGGGGTTCCACCATAACACATTGAGAAGGTTGGTTTTCTTATTTAATATATCATTTTCTCTAAGATCAAATATTCTCAAAACATGATCCTAATACGAAATATAATTCTCTAATGTAGCAACTATTCATTAATTATATCAATGATTTTTTGTATTTACTTCCACAAGAGGGGTACATGGAACACATCATGTAATTAAAATATTTTATATTATATTGATAGTCAATATGTGGGTGCTCTGATGTGACTAGGTATCTTAAAGGGGTTGATGCATATATGAATAACCTCCCCTTTATTCCCAAACCTCATTAATGTCTTTTATGATGATATATAAAGAACCCCATTTTATCTGACCATTGAAACTGGGTATCATTCATGATTATCTTTATATATTTTCTATAAAATATATATTGATTTAATATGATGATGATTGGTTTGAAACACCTAATTTTTCCTAGATAAGATCAGCACTCATCACCTTCAAACCCCTAACTTCATCCTAGCATATTGGTGACAAAACCTTTTCCTATAAATAATATTAGATGGTTCTATTTGAATGATATAGTAGAATAAATTTTATTTGAGAACACCACTAGTGGGATGTGCTAGTCCAAACATAATTTGTAGTCCATTGAACATGATCTCATAATATCATCTATATTTTGAATAGTCTGTTTAAGATGACCATACATTTGAGGGTGATAATCAGTGATGAAGCAAATTTTTTATCCAAACAGTCTTGAATGATTCTCTAAAAAACTCATGGTAAACCTCATATATCGATCATATGAACCCTACTATGGAACTCCATAAAGTTTTACCTCTTCTCTTATGTATATTAGGGTGAGTTTTGGTAGAGATTAATATTCCATTATATAAATGAAATGAACTATCTTGGTAATGATATTGACTACCACTAAGATGTTGTTTTTTACTTTAGGGGTCGTTAGGAATCTTGTGAAGAAATCCATGGTAAGATTTTCCCATTTTTATACAAGTATGGGATATGGATTCATCCTACCCTTAGATAAAACATTTTCATGTAATATTTTTTTGTGTATAAATCATTGAGATAAAAACTAATAAATATACTTCATTATGTTATCTGATCATATGTTTTTCTTCATACCATAATACAACATAGTGAATTATATAAGAATAGAGAATAATGAGAATTGTACATCATCTGGAATATTGAATCACATGGGATTTTTATCATGAATAGGGGTGTTGAATCCATTATACTCAAAGGATCAACAAAATTGTTTCCACATTAGGATATGAATGGAATGAATAATAAAAATCCTTGAATAGCTCTATGAACCATAATTGTAATATATTTACTTTTTTAATATATACATGAATATTTATATATATATATATATATCACAATTATCCCATTAGATATAATTTTTCTAAAAATTAAATGTGATGATCACTAATAAAAATTATAATCCATGAATGGTGTAGTTAAACTCGTGAATAGAATATTTATAGGAGGTATATTCTATCAATTTTTCTTCCATCATGGGTAAAAACCCAATCAATTTCTGGACACATCATTCTAGATAAATAATACTTCCCCATTTTTTGGTAATGTTATAACATGTGCATTGATTAGCCTCTTATTCATCCCTTGAAGACATTACTCACATTGATTATTCCAATAAAACATAAATCTATTACTAGTGAACTCTAATAGTTGAATAGATTGTCACAAGAAGTTCCCCACAAATCGATAACCATACCAAGAAAATATGATGAAACGATGGATATACACTATATATGATGGACATGGCCATCATTTTACTACCATAGTTTTTAATAGATCCACAAATATCCCATTTTTGGTGATAACATTCCCCATGAGAGTTACATGATATATAAACAACACATATTTAATTATCTACTCAAAATATGTTTCCATCTCCAAGGTCATCAGTACAAGATTTAAATAATCCTAATGTTCCGACATTATTTTGGACTAGATAATAATATCATCTATAAATACCAGAACACAGTTCTTGTGATTATCCCTATAGACTATATTTATTATATAATTATTTTGTTTTGTGCATTATTGGGTCCATGTAGAATAATTCTTAAATCCTAGTGCCCATAATATATTCAAAAAGTAGTGTTGGGTATATTCACTACATTCACATGTAATTTATAATATCTCAAACAAAGATCCACCTTAGAGGAGTACTATTCTATATGTAGTTAGTCTAAAATTTCAACAATCCATTTATGATGGTACTTGTTCTTTATAGTGACCTAATTGATCCTGTAACGATCAATGAAAATTTACATTAACAAATTCTACTTGTTGAAAATGTGGACCAATAAACCCCTTTTTAATAAACATTTGAATATAAACTATTTATCCAAATTCACATATAATTTTTTAATTATAACACTAGGTTCAAATAATGACTATTCAATATAGAATCTTGGTTATGGGAAAAGATCTATGTATATGATAGAACAGATCTCAACTTCATATTTAGGAGTAATATTAGACAATTATTCTAGAAACAAATCAGTTAATTCCCTAAAATGGGAATTCAATAAAAGTTGATCCATTATTTAATCTCAATAATTTTAGCATGACACACATTCTCATAGGGCCATAATATCTATGCTTGAGATATTGGTATAAGAGAATATTCATCATCCTCCTTGGATTGATATTAAATCATAGGGTGATTTGAAATATGTATGGAGATTTTCTTATATCGAAAAATAATTTCAAATATATTTATATAAATACATTACATAAAAAAACAAAAAAAAATTAAGGGTAGTAGAATCTGGTTTTTTATGAAAAAATAAACAAATTTTATTTATAGGTGATGATTTATATTCCTGGGATGAAACAATAGACCCATTTTCCATCTTCATTAAAAACTCGACATGCATGTCTTGAGGCCATGTTTGAATAGTTCTAATGAAACATTTGGCATATGAAAAAAAATATTAGAAGAAGAATAAAAATAACATTTCTATTTGTTAATGAACAACAAAATTAGGTATCACAATGGATTAGTTATAATTCACCTCATCAAATGTGATAGAATAGACTATCCCTTAATCAATAGGCCTTATAAGTTGTTACAATAAAATTTCATCTGTATGAATCAACATAGGGATTAAATTTTCATATTTTTCTTGTTCATTTGATTTGAAACAATGGAATATAAAATTAGGGTTTACTGAAGCATTCCTTTCTTCCATCTCATTGTTCGTTTTATCTAGTGAGAAATAACTATTTAGGATTATATCATTTCTAGAAATTAATTATTTCATTGCCACTTTCTAAAAACATACATGATTATTCGCACTATTATTCTAACATATTTTATTATGTAATTTATTAACCAATGATATGTTTTCACTGAACAATTAGAATTCAAATCCATAAACTCCTTCATATCATCATTCCTAGTATACCATTGTGGTTCATCGATATTCATATCAAATATGAGGGCACATATATTAATTTCTTGATCATGTTGGATCCTTGAATAACATACACATTTCATATATTCGTATTTATCTCACAAATACATTTCTATAAATTTTGTTTAGGATAGCTAAAAAACCCAAAGGAGTATCATGCATGTTTTTTGACGATTAGAATATACAACCTAATGTATTGATCAATATTTAACTTGAGATTAAGTAAATACTTTTTAATTTTATGAAATATAGTATGTGTGAAATATTTGTTGAAAATATTGTCTATAATTGTTTTCAAGGAATGTTTTTTATACCCTCTTCATTCATTTAATTTTAGAAAATTTTCATTGATGATTATGTTCTACCCTATACAAAAAATATGCACAAAAACATATCATTATTAGAGTATTGAAGGATGGAGAATTTCAACGTAATGTATTTCATCTATTGATATGAGATGAAGGGATCAACTCATCCAATGATTTTAGGATGCCTTTTTCATATACAAGATTGAATTAAAACATTTCCTTTCGTAGGGTGGATTTTATTATTCGTATTCATTTAGTTTTTTTTCAAAAACCAAATGAATTGAGATTAAATTTTTAGAATTTATTTTGAGTCCTTGTCCTTTCATAATGGGAATCCCATTTGTACATTCATCAAATTCCCCCCCCCCAATTTTTTTTGCTTCAATTTCTATTATTTTTATCCAACTAATAAAAATAAAGGAAACATTAGGGTTGAGTTTTTTGAACTATTGAACACATAAAAAATACACCATGTTAATTGAAGGGATAAATCATAAATTATATATATTCTATAACCGATGATTTTTATGGATTAAATATATGTTATACATGATTTATTTTCTAAAAAAATATTAGGTTATTTTAAGTCTCTTTATAATTTTTCTTAAGGGGCTTGTAAATTTACCAAATAATATACCCAGAGTGTGTCAAAGTATGTGTATAGAAAAGACTATTTTATTGTAACAAATAATTATCAATTCTAGGTCAATGTTCCCCTTTTATGGTCATTACCTATAGGTACAACTATTCATGAGGCACGTCTACTTATTTTATCCATACATGTGTGTATTTTTTTGAAAACTAATTAATCTAAATATTAGAAAATTTAGTTATATTTTCATATGTTATTTTTATACCTACGGATTTCACTAGTCTTTTCTAATAATAATACAAAAAATTTCTAGGAATTTCTCTTATGAAAATAATGAAAAAACAAAATTTATTACCACTTTACTCATGATCAATCATATATTTATATATTTAATAAATACCTAAAATATTGTGACAACAATTTTGTTTTAAAATTATGTATAAATTTTTTAACCAGAAATACAGGTAAACATCTTTATTTTAAAAACTCTTAAAAAGGCTCTTATATTCAATGAATCCTATAAAAACATGGATTATCCTAGGTACATATATATATAGGGGAGATATATAAAATAGTAAGGGTATAAACAATGAAAATCACAAAGTAGTTTTGTACATGTGATCCATGAGTCATATCAATGTAACAAAATTTAGTGGAGAATCCTAATCATTAATAATGAGACATTATATAACATGTTAACATAAAGGCACTATATAAATTTGTAAAAACACACAAAATATCATCATAAGAATAATTCAAGGAACAAAAACAATGAAATCATAACAAAGTGTGATTTGGATAACCTCTTGTGCACAATAGCTGGAATCTCAAAATATTAAAAACATTACAAATACATTGGAGGTCTATATACTTTTTTGAATAAATGTAACTTTAATATCATGTATATGAAAATTGGTGTCATATATATTATACAATTTAAGAACATATTCCAACAATTTTAACACAAAATTATGGATATTATGTTATCTATATTTTAATCCCCAGTTTATGGTTGATAGGTACTACTAGGTGAATACCCTTGAGTGATAATGAAGATATGTATCTACTAACCTATAGTTTGGAATGAAATATCTAATAATAATTTTAGCATCATAATAGAGATACACAAATATTCATAGAAGGGTTAATGGGAGTTAAATGGAACTCTCATAATTAGGAAAATAATAATAATGATTATATTGATATGTAATAACATAACCCAACCTAAAAAATTAGAAATTAAATGGCATAATGCAGAGAAGGAGAATTGATGAAGAGTAGAAGGACATTATTCCATACATTGTGGGGGTACTTATAAAGATTTGTAAAACCTTATTATATTAATTTGGAACCTTGAAAGATATCTAGGAAGGTAATAAAAATTTATTTTCATGATATATAAGTTATTTAGGTAAATAAATGGATATTTTGGTATGATAATATGAAAAAGGATAGGGTAATTCTTTAATAATTTTCAAATATAGGTTTGGGAAGTTATATTATTATGTGTTAAAAAACGCAAAACATCACATGGTTCTTAATCATTTTTTCAACAAAATATGAGTGATTTTCATTATTTTGAATTTTTTTGAACTAAAATCATTAAAACAATTCACAAGGGGATGTGAATGTTTATTATATTTATAAATATATTTTTTATATCCTTAAAATATAATATTTGTTTTCGGATTATTCATTATAGATTACAAATTAATCAAATAAGATAAAAATATATTATTTTAAAGGGAACTAATAATTTTGGTCATTTATACACTTTATAGTATTTATTATATCACATTGTGAATTTGATGATGTCATTAGACATATTGCTTATTAAAACAATATTTACTATTGACCTGAATAGTTGAGTGTCTCAAACTATTTTGAAAAATTTAAAAATTCATGATTTTGATGAGAGTATTAAAAAATATATTTATTTTATCAAATTTATTAAACTAATATTATAATTGACAATTTTATATCAAATATTCCACATTTGATGATAAATATTATATTTTTTTAACAATAAAAGTTTATTGAACCTTCTAGAAACTATTTTGAATTTTTAAAAAGCATATTACTATTTATATTTTATAAATATAATCTAACAATTAATTTTTACAGGAATATTATTTATATTAAAAAATGTTGAATTCATTAAAATCAAGTTTCATGATTTAAATTATATATTTATCAACAATAAAAAATTTTATTTAGAATATCAAAATGTAATTTTTATAAGCTATAAATTTTTAATAACTTTAAAAAATAATACAAAAATGGATTTATATAATCATTTAATATTACCATGGAAAATTTTAAAATTAATACTATTAAGTTCTTGAAACATTCCCATTTATTACGCCAGTGAATTACCTAAGAGTATGATCTACTACAATGATATTTTCTAGGGGTGGTTTAATGAACATTCTTTGGATTGTGACACTGATAAGCTTATAGTTATTCTATAAGTGGTTCATCTCAAAATTTATTTATCGAATCTCAAATTGGTATTTTAAAGGGATAATACATGTTATGTTGTCTCCATAAAAAGCTCAGATAAATGGGTTTTAAAAGGTACTATCTTACTATTTGAGTCCATCAAATCCATTTTCTATGCCAAAATAAAATTATCATAAACTATACTATAATAATATTAATGTTTCTGGTATAAAGTCTACATTATAAATGGTTATGATTGATAAAAATCTTTTAAATATGATAGTATTTAACTTATATGGTTCTAAAATGACCAATGTATTGATTCACTCCCAGTCCCCACATGTATGTGGATTTATATCTCTATGAACTTTGTTTTTGGGTTTCTGCACACCTATTTAATGGTTAATATGAAGTGGTTTGAGATCGATAGGCATACCAAGTCGGAAATCATCACACCAATTCGTAATAGAACCAAGGATAAGGAGTTGGAAAATATATATGTGAATGATATTGTTCATTTTCATGGAGTTCCATCTTATATAAAATATGATAGTGATTTTATGTCCACATTTCATTTTTGGAGAGGCCATCCTGATACACTGGGATGACATATCCATTTGAATATGGCATACCATCTGTAGTAGGATGACCGTACAGAAAAAGTTATACAGTTTTGTGATGATTTTCTTTGTGCTTTTTTATCAACATTGTGGGAATTAAGATGATAATTTTGGTAATGTTTATTTTTATTGTAACAAATTTTTAGTAGTTAGTAATCCTAATGAATCATTTTGTGGCCTTTTATGGATGTCATTGTAAATATCTATTGTGTTATTCATATATTAGGGAATGTTTTTTGATTATACAAAGACTAGTTATGGAGATGACAGAAAATTTTAAGTTGATTTTTCAGACAATGGTGAAGGTAAATAGTCAATATAATTATAATGATGATCATCTCCACAGACCTATGAAATTATAATTTGGTGACTAGTTGTTTCTGAATATTTCACCCTAACTTTTTCATCGATAGGATGGGTGTCAAGGGTAACGTACTCATTGTTTTATGAGTCCATATGAAGCTGTTGATCATGTGGGTAAAGAATCTTACCATTTAAATATACCACTATAGATGATGTCGATACATGATATATCTCATCTATGAATTTATACATATGACCCATCTCACATTCTATTTTGGCATGATCTTGGAGTCGAACCTGATTTATCCCTATCTGAGCGACTGATCAAGTTAGTTGAATCAAAAACTATGGTACGTCATGGTAGGATTATAGATTTCTCTTGAGTTCTATGGAATCATTGTATTGATAGTCTTGAAACTAGGGATATTGAGGCACTAATGAGAGAGATGTTGCATTATCTTTTTGGCATGGATTCTTCTTTATAGTCCATATGGGGAAATAAAAATTTTATGGGGGGGTGGTTATTAAATGATATTTCTATTTTCAGGTATTCATAAACCACTATTTTCAATTTTCATATGTAGGGTTTTGTGTTTTGGGGAACTGGGTGAAATTTCAAATATTATGGAAGTTGCAATGGGGGAGAACAGTTAGTGAATGGTTGGCGCATAGTTTCCCAAACCATGCACCCTCTCAGAGAAAGCATGCAAACCGAGGAAATGGATACTACCAATTTGGCACCTAGATTGAAAACTATGTTACATAATAAGAAATAATAGCGTGATCCTTTTATAATTAGAGCATAGCTTGCATAAAATTTTTCTATACCATGCTCTGCTGCACAGGAAACCATGGAAATATGATATCAGGTGATCCAAATTTGAGATAAAAATTCTCGAACCCCACTATTATGTCTATGATTGATAGATACGACCCCAAAACAATTCCTCCCATCCATTGAGATACCAAGAGGCATTTTTGATCCATTAGGACCCTCCTAAAAGTGATTTCAATCATGAGGAATAGCATTAATCTTTACCAAGTAGGTTTTTTCCCATTCTTGTTCTACCAAGATCTACATTCATATCTCAATAGTTACACGGATCCACATATTTTTTGGTATATAATAACCACATGATTATATATTAATCTTGTTTTAATTCATAGATATATATTTCCATCATTCTCAATTGGAGTTTCCCATTGACACCATTGTGATTCGAGATCCGTTAATCCCAAGGTAGGTGATTCTGTTATAATTCCCAAATTATACTAACCCTAATATTATTTGTTTAATTTTGACTATTTTTATTAAATGAATCTTATTATTTTTTATTGAATGTATTTGAAATGTTTTTTTATAAAAACTTAATTCCATTGAATTAGGGGTTTCAAGAAAAATTAGTTTTTATTATGAAATTAAAACCCTCCCTCATTCAATTGATGTGGGGCGTGTTAATGGTAAATTATTGAACATAAATATTTTAATTTAATTTTATTTATTTAATATGTTTATATTAAATTATTTAATATAATTGGGGAAATTTTTTATTGAAATATTTGGGAAACCCTACTTCCATTCAATAAGTGGTTTTTTATAAAAATCATTAAATAAATTTGGAAAATAAATTGTTGAAATTAATTTCTAAATTGAAATGTAATTGATTTAGAATTAATATTTGTGAAAATATAATAAAATGATATTCATATAAACCATAGGGTTTTACCGTTTTGGAATGTTATGTTTTTTATTAAAAATAGTAATGGTTTTTAAGGGGAGTATTGCATCAATTGAAATAAATAATGGGATATAAATCAGTTTTAATCAGTCATAAAATAAATGGAACAATATTTTTTTTCTTGAGAACATAAAAAAATAGTTATTTATTCTATTATCTTGATATAACCTTTGGATTTACAATGCTCTAAGATAACATATCATCACATTACATCCCATAAGCAATGGTGTTGATCCCACATTAGCCATATAACCAAATGGATGAAAGTATATATATTCCATTTCATTGTGATGGGTATCAATACCCTGAGACTATGAATCCATATTAAGAATATAGCCATGTTACTCACTTTATGTATTTCAATTGAATATGTTCTATTGTCGTAATTTTTTTTACCCACTATTTCATTTATATATAAAAATTGTAAATGTTTATATTTAATAAATTTTTTAAAGTCTTATTTGTGTTACGAAAATGTTTTTAAAAGGTTATTAAATCAATGGAAATGTATTCCCCTCATATGAAGTGTGTGCATTAGTTTCTAAGGTATTTATATCTTCTTAAATGTAAATCATGATTTGTTTAAATAATGTTTTATAAAATGCCAAACCGATATTTTTTAAACTGAAAGCATTTACTTTGATAATTAAATATTAGAATATAATTATGAATTCATTTAGTAAAATACTAATAAGAATTCACTCACACGAAACATACGCCTTCATATGTGTCTAGATTACCTCATTCCATGGGTGAGAAAGGTATTTAGAACACATGGATGTGGTTCTAGCTGTTGAACTGTGGAATTGGTGGTTTGTGTATGAGTTGTATCTTGGGATGTTTTTTTCTTCTGGTACTTGGTTTTAGTACTTGGTATTTTTTTCATGTCATACATCTGGTTCATTACACCTAGTGTAATTTGTTTTCATCTTCATACTATCTTGTTTTTTTACATCTAGAATGTTTGTGGAAATATAGATCCCACATTCATTTTTTATGACGCCATGTTCTAGTAACCTTTGGGGATCAAGAATGTCTTTCAAGATATGTCAAAACTAGATTGTTTATTTGGTTACCAAGGTACCTAGGTTGGTTAATGCCAAAAGGGAGTGGAAAATTCATCCTAAATAACACATAAAGGGTTTCTATATAGGATAACATAGGTGGTTTTTTGGAAACATTGACACAGAATAGAAAAATAACATCCAAATACTGATGAGGAGTAATAAAGAACATGATATGGAAAATCGTAACAATCACACATCCATATACCAAATAGGCCTGAAAAAGGTAAATGATATGAACAATTTTTTTCAAAATGACAAAATTTTCGTTCAATACGCTTTACTAAAGATGATTAATTTTCATGAGAATATATATTTTCTTCACATCATTCCATTTCGTCACCACAATCTCACCATATGGTTGTTCCTTAATCAATTCCCTCTTCATCGATGACACAAAGAAATGATGGTGATATTTTTTCCCTTGTATATCTAATAAATCATAATATTCATAGATATAACGATATGTCATTTCACCTATCATTAGTTATCATAAATAAATGGTTAGCACATGTCATACAATATTCATAAATCCTTATATGTTGAAATAATAGATTCATCAAAAAGTCATTAAATGTTCAACATAATCCATTTCATGAATTGTTATATTTACAACCCATTGAAAATTAAAAATTTATATAGATGATTCTTATATTTTTTAAAATGAACGTATAATTAAAACCCCATATATCATGAAGGGTATCTTAATTGCCACATACCAAATATGTGAATACCTTCCTCATGATTTCTCATAAAATATGGTAGTAACTAGAATTAAAATAAATCCTTATATAAATTGTATATACATCCCCATTTGCTACGTAAATCAAAGATTAATTTATATATTCGTTATATAAAACAAATTTTGTAATGTCCATCAAAGAAAATATAATTGAAATTGTAAAAATATCCACTATCCCTTCTGATGTCATATATACTATCTAATTTACTTAATCAATTTAAATATAATCATTAATAAAACTAGAAACCACTATCTCATAATCTAGAAAACAATCTAGGGAGTTGCTTTCCAATTATAAATATATATTCTTTTTGTTGACTAACACTTATACATCTTCATTAACATTAAATATATTTAGTCAAATACATGATAGAAAACAAATATTAAACAATCCTTATTCATCTAAAAATTCATTATACATTATATATAAACCCATCTATTCTTACACATCATCTTTAATCCATTAACTAGGCTTCGTCACCATATTAATTAATACTTTTTTTTATTTTCTGTGAAATATGAATCATTACATTAACATTAAAAATTGTAATTTAATAATTCTTCTCAGGTACAACATAAACAATACTCATATAAAGGTCCATACCATTAATATTTCCTTTTAAGTATCCTCATCATTAATAGAAAAACCATTACTCGTACAATTGTGTGGATTATCATCAAGATAATTCCCACTCAGAAATATATTTTCATAATTCCCATACATTTGACATTAGAATCAATAAACCACTAATAATTCTATTAGGATACCATTATTACCATCCATTATATAAACTAAACATTTAAATATACATAAAAAATTGATAAAATTGTGTCATTTTCCTCCGCACATAGAGAATATTCTCATTAAGTATAGACATTACCTAGAGTTATTATTTCAAAATTCTTGAATGATAGAGAATTGAATCATCTTTCATCTATGGTATCTAGTACCTGAACTCTCATAAACCACAATCCTTATCTTATTTTTTGATTTTGATATTTCATTAAGATCATGGATGTCAATCATAGTCTATGATATCTTATTATGAATAATGACAATATCATTCACACCATCCATACAAAAATCATGAAACATATCCCCTTTATCTTCTCATTAATAAATTTCCATCATAGTCAATTTTAAAACTGATCTTTCTACTTTCCATCATCAATTACAACAAAAAATAATAGTATGAGAAATTATAATCATATTGGGAAACCATATAAAATGTAATACCCCTTATAGAATGGTTAAATAATGACACCTTATCCTCTAATCCAGGGAACCTTAGGTTTACCCTTGGCCATTGATAGTAAAAATAAATTTAAATACTTCTTTTATGGTTAATAAATATTTTATAAATTCCAAAACCATATCCCTTTGGAGTGACAATCACGGTGTGTTGTAAGGCAGGTTATAATGTACCAGTTCTCGATTGAGTATATCTCAATATTGTTTTTTTGGGGTTTTTACCACTTCAAACATCTCTATAAGATCCATATAAACATGTAGAATGTTAGAGATATATTTTTTGATAGGAATCCACTCAATATATCATTTACCCGAATTACATGGAATCCACTCATCCATAGCCTTATTTGTGGTGACGTACATCGAAATATTCCCAGAAAATTCCTAAGAGAGATAACTGAGGCTTTATCATGATAGTTTCTAACGGTTAACTATCCAATTTCAGGGATACTAAATATAGTATTTTCGGATTCTCATAGATGGATATTACTTTATTTTAGATGAATATTCATTCCATAAATTACATACACTCGATGAACTGAATTTTTTTAGTTCCATTGGAATCATAGAACATAGTATTATAATATTTTGAAGGATATTAATCATTTTAAAAAATGATCTTATCACAGAAATTTTCTTTAAAGGAAAACACTACCAAATCCTTTTTTTATAACATGGGGTGAGAACAATATGATATTGTGAGTTCAGAGTATTAGTATTGGTGAACACATAAGATATAAATCTATGATCATATAGAACCATAATATAAAATTTGGTTACATTATAATGACCTTAACATGCAAATTTCAAATCCAACCTATCAAATATAATAAACATGATTCACTATATAATGATTTATAGTTTATATGAAATTAGTCATAAGAAAATAAATTAAAAAGAACTATGATATAAATAAATTGACATAATAAATGTAATTTCAGGCATACACAAAATAATATAAAATAGTTCTTCAACTCTACCCACCAAGACGTTCATAACATGTTAGGTTTGGGATAACGACTCACGTACTTACCTAGGAATTTTTCTGACCGCTAGGGTACCCTAATATTTGGGACTGGGATTATATAACGTGTACCCTACCTTTTGGGATTGAGAATACTAAATGTGAACCATCATCCTTGGGATTGGTCATAAAACTAATGTACACTTTCTTATGGCCTTTACCAAAACATCTATTTACCCTCTACTTTAGGATTGGGAAAACAATTTTTTACACTCATCTTTGGAATTGGGATGAACACACATGAAACCTTATCATTAGTCTTAGGATGAACATACATGTACCCTCTGAGATCATATATATTACATTATTACTCAATGAATTAGAGTGATATATTGATATGATAATCATGTTTATTTAATAGGGTTAACCAAGTCTATCTAGGCCGCCAATCATATAATCTATGTCTAATAACCACAACATGAATCAAGTATAAATATATTTTATAATATAAAAACACATAAAACGATAAGTATTCCTTCATAAAATGATTAAATCATTAAACATAAATGGGATTCATGTTAATATCATTGAAACTTTATTAAATCTTATGAATGAAACTAGTTTCATAACAATTTCATTGAAACAAAAAAATACATCTAGAGAATGGATGAGGATGATAACATTACAGAATATCCCTATTTGAAAATATACGACCAAAATGATTTTTAACATTGATAAATGAAATTACCATTAAAATATTATTAAAACGTTATTGAGTAAAATATACATGTCATTTTTTTAAATCAATTTTTGAAACACAAAAGTTTTTTATAATTGTTTTCTTTTGAAATAAACATTGAAACACATAATAGAAGAATTAAAAATAATTGAAACATTTTGAATCAATTTTTATTCACAATACGAATCATTTAAAATCATCATAATATATTATTTAGAAATTGTTTTGAAATTGTTTTTATATTAAATGGTTTATGAAGAAAAATGATTTATGATAAAAGCGAGAAATAAAGATGGATTATTTTAAAAACACATTATTAATTATCCTAAAGACAAAATAGTATAAAATTTTGACAATTACAATAAGAAATCATAAATAAATATATGAGAACTAAATTAAGGATAGTTATTTAGATTTATATTATGATATTTAAATATTTGAGACTTAATCATAAACAATCTCGATTAATGATGATACTGTCATAGAAAATCATTAATGCTTCTGAAAATTACACCTCATGAGAGAATATATGAGCATAATATAATGTATGTCACAAATTCGGAAAATATTGAAAAAAAATCTCTTATGAATTTGATATGCTTAAAATAGTTAAACCCATAAAATATAGAGCATAAAATAAATATTTAAATATAAATAATGAAAATTAAAATCAAAATATAAATGTTAAATTATAATAATATGCACCACATATAATAAATTGGTCGTGAATATGACATGTGTCTCATGAAAGTAAAAAGTGAGACATAAATCTTGTACTGCTTGAGTAACTATTGAATCAATACCCCACGAAAGAATTAAATAGTTTTGAGAAAAAATTACCAATAAAATATGTATTTTAATGTTATATAAATCCATATTTAATTTTATATTCTATAAAAAATGAACTCTTGGTTAATATGGCATAAATCACTTAAAAAAAAGTGGGACTAGAAATCCCTTTACCATACATCTGGACTTCATCGTACTCATTATAAACTCATGTATAATAATATATGTTTGTTATACATCAATTAGTTAACTATAAATAAATATATAATTTCATTTATTACTTTTTATGGAACATTGTTACATGTTTATTAAAAATTACATGTTAAAGATACATTTTGGGGAATAACATATTTTTTCATGTTTTTTTTGAATTGTTTCTTTTGGTCCTCATTCTTAGATCATTTTTTCCATGTATCTAGAATTTGAAGAAGGTATAAATGTAATATTATATATATATATATATATATATATATATATTTATGTATTTATATTAACGCATTAATTTTATTTATAGAAAATGAAACACAACATTGAAGAAGATTGTAGTCATTACATATGCATGAACATTATTTCCATTTTCTTGTCATATTTATGAAATTAATGTAATATATATATAATTTAAATTATTATTTTATTTCATATATATCCCATATTTATATTAAAACTATCATTAATATATTTCTGTTAAAAAATGAATGAATTGTATACCATCATGAGGTGGCAGTCATCCATACACACAAACAATGTTATCATATACCCAAAAAAAAGAATGTATAATGGTATGTGCGATATATCTATTAAATAAGAATAATATCACAATAAATATTATTTATTTAATATATAAACTATAAATCAACCATTATTTCTAACCTTTAGTGGTGAAAATGGAAAAAATTAACAACATCGGTTCAGGAGGCAGCACTCCCACACATACATGAATGCTGATTTTGTATCCCATTTGATTGAAGGGTGTCTGTTTTTATGTTATAAACTTTTCTTAAAAAAATTATTATATGTAATTAAATTTTACTATTATATAATCATGTTATTATAATAATTTTATTAGGTTTATAAAGATATAAAATAAAAATACTCATCGAAGATCATTACCTATTATTTGGGTATCTTCATTAAGATCTCACTAAATCCCTTCACGGATGGATTTATGTCATAAATAAGGATTATCTTATAAGTCGAGGGATGTATTGAACCTTTTTTTTTGAATCAAATTTATAGTGTAGTGTGATGAAATTGGGAGTGTGAATTTCCATTCATAATAGAGGAAGAGTGGAATTACAATAAATACTAAATATTATTCACTATTTTGAAGTCTCCCATTATAGAAGTGCCTATAATATTGAACAAAAATGGGAGAAGGGTTTATTTTTTCAATAAAATATTCAACACACAAAATAAACACATTTTTGTTTTGATTTCTATCATATTTATATTTATTCAATTTTATCCTTATAGTTACTTCCAAGGAAACATTTATGTAATTATTTACCAACTTAATTTATCCAATAATATTATAATTAAAATAGAATTTATTAGTCCATTTAGTATAAATATTTATGAATATTAAATTAAATTCAATAAAAAAACATATGTATATGTATGATTAATTGTAATACAGATGCATGTAATGCCCGAAAACTTTTTTTGATCTTAATTATTACAATTAATTCTATCTTTTTTAACCTATAATCTAGGTAAAAATTTATTATTACATTTTTATATAATATAATTTATTATTTTTCCAAATATTGAATACCTTTTAAATTATTAAAGTCATATTAGTGGAATAAATTTATTTAAAATAAATTTTATATATCTAACTAGAAAATGGTCTTTTAAAAAAAAATTAAAAAATTACAATGTTATTATATCAATTTACAAAATTAAAATAACTCAAATAACATAAATTGAATAAATAAATTTCTAGATTTACTAATTTTACTTCATAACAAAATTGAAATATATTTTATCTTTGTATATAATTTTTGTGAAAATATAGTTTTCAAGTAAAATTAAACATTTTTTCACTATTCATTAAATAAATTACACATATCATAATAAATTAAAAAAATTATTCTAATAAAAAATATGATACTAGTATTTGTAAATTAATTTTTATTTGAAAAATTTATTTTTATAAAATTGAAAAAATATGATTTTGAAAAAATTGATCCAAAATAATGTGGTAGAAAATATTTTTAGAAAAAACCAGTCTTAATAATAAAATTTATTATATTCATTTGTTTTGTATAGAAAAAAATGAGATGAATCTCTAAAATTTTGTTAAATATAAACTATATACCATTAATTAAAACAAATAACTGATAGTGATTTGTTTAATTTATTGACATAGAACACACTTTTGCAAATAAATATATATTTGTTTTCAGATAATTTTTTCTTTTTATCGTTAAAAGGTTTTATTTTTATTTATAATTAATTGGAAAGAAAATAACAATATTTATATATAGGTGTAAACCATATTTCCCTAATCTAGTAAATTTTATTCATTTCCTCTATTCCAAAATCTATGTGATATCTATCATATTAAATAATAATATTTTAATAATATGGCACGATTCATTAAAAGTCATCGTTCACTATGGTGGATTCCAATATCAGTATGGATTTTAGTACAAGAAAAATCAATATTAAGTGTTACTCAAGATATACACAGTACTTAAAATAAAGAAAATTCGAAAAATGATTGAATTTATTTTTTAAAAAATATTTTGAAAAATATTGTTGTGTTACAATAAATACCAAAATTGATCTTCAGTCTGAGAACATCTAGTTTCTAAAAAATATCATTTGTTATTTAAGGTTTATTACCAGTTATGTCATATAAATTTTCGAAATGAATATTGGAATTTATAATTTTCAACATATATTAAAACATCCTCATTCGAACCCCAGAGATATATAGCTAGTGTTTCTGATAATTAATGCCCAATTATGGGGCTTTTCATCTCCTCTATTCCTATGGTATTAAATATTATGTGTACACACACAAGTATTTAATATAAATCCATTCATATATATAAATATACATATATATAATTCAATGTTAATAATATTTTAAAATTATATATAAATAATATGTATTATTTAGTAGATTTTATGACATCATTGTTTAATATTATCTCCTAAGAGGAAATGTATCCCTCTCAGAATTGTTTTTGAAACTAATTCCATTATAACATTTTAAATTTTGTAAGACTCCCAAAAAAATAGTTATATTGTTTTTGTTAATACTATGTATAAAAAAATTTCCAATAATTTGACTCTACTGTTTTTCAATTATAACATGATCCATCTTTTTTGGGAATTGTTTTAGTGGTTTATATATTAGTGAACATCCTTCCCTAACTGGATTTTTATCTTTATTTGATTTTTCATCCCCTTTACCCTTCTATGGTATATTGTTTCTTACCATTCATTCAACTCCTCTTTCATTCTATATTCGGACGCATAGTTTTTTCTCAATTTTTAGGGTTATACAATTCAATTCACCTCATTGGCTATCCACGATGTTACAAAAAATTGTTCCATATCAACTCAAGTTGAATTATCTAACCATATATCCAATATTAAATACCATAATTCTAATCATGTTAAAAAATGTAATTAAATTAATACTACTGGAATTACACCTTGGTTGTGTTCCTCAGTAATGATATTATTTTACCTAACAATATTACTTGTCAATAAAGTGACGACTATGTTTTTATATCCATATATATCCCTCTTAGTTAAAATTATTTTCCGCAATATCATGGGGTTCTTTAAGTACTCTATACCAAAAAATTATTTTATCTTTTAGTATCAATAATACATAAATCTTCATAGTGTGTACATTAAAGATGATTCATTGGCATTGTTTTATCAAAATTAGTTTTCCAAACAAACATGTTTAAAAAAAATCCCTTAGAAACCACCATGTGAAATAATATCCATTAATTATCTCTTTCCATTTTCTATATAAAAATAATGATTTATTTTTCATCAAAAAATTTATAATTATCATTTTATAATTAATTTATTAAAGAATCCATAGTGGACCCATGAGAAAGAAATATAAATTTTTTTTATAATACTTTAAAATTGTTTGATTTTTCTATAAAAATTCTACACCATCTAGAAGAATCATCATTAATTGGTCAATACACCTTTTCTTTAAGTTATAACATTATTCCATGTAAAAATGATTATAATTTATGACTTCATATGAAATATTCTTTATAAATAAGAAGGAAGGAATTTAATTTTTTAATTCATTTCCATTTAATAATTTGTGCTAATGTAATATAACTAAAAGATATAAAGTCATTATTTTTCAACATCTAATAAGAAAATTTTAAATTATTTGACCCATAATGAATCAATAGAAATGATAATGATTTTGAATGTATATCAATGTTAATTGAATATTACCACTTGTATTATAAAATATTAATGATATAGCTAGTTGAATTTAAATTTATTGAATATTATTTTAACAATCATGCACAATAAGTCATTTTTTCAAAATCCAGTAACATGAAGATACCATGTTTTACCTCGTCACATAAATGGAATTCATAATGTATTAAAACAGATTATGTTGATAACCCTTATTTCATAACATTTACAATTCCTAAAATGTTTCATCCGATGTTTATTAATCCTTATTTCGTATCATAAATAAGTTATAGATATATAAATTAATATTCAAATTCATTTTTCCTCATTTCATTCTCTTTATGCAAGTCAAATACACATTCATCAATAACAAATGACCTCAAAATGAAAAAATATGAAGGAAAATCATATGAAAAGAATATAAAACCCAAATTCGAAAATAAAATAATATTTCCAATCCATAAAATCTTAGATTATTATATGTTCACATGTAACCAGTAATATTTTCAAAAATTATTAATTTCTCCTTATGTGTCATAAGTCACTTTTCAAAATGTTGTTTTTAAAATTATAATAATTCATTATTATGAATTACTGAATCATCAATTTATATATATATTCCAATGTTGTACCCATAGTGAAATGGTATCATTAGTTTTATTACTTTGATTCAATATCAAAGTAAATTATGTGATTGATTAAAAATCAAACTAAATGAACATTTTTTAATAGTGAATATGTACATATGAATTTAAATTTAGTCTTTTAATTATTTTATCAATCCTAATATATTCAATGGATGATAGTATAATTTTGAAAAATAAATCCAATCATATTTCTTGTGTAATGAAAAAATAATTTCATTATGATTTTTTTACTTCTCAAATGAAATAGTGCATATAATGTGTAAAAATTAATTACACAACACTAGAGAAACAAGAAGATTATAATTTCATTAATAAAAAAATATTATATATGATTTAAAAATATACTCCACATTATTAAAAATAGTAAAATGTGTGAATAGAAGTAAATAATATGTATATTACAAGATATTCTATTATGTCATGGCCCATAGAAATTATAATGGATAAAAAACACTGTAAAAAACTAGGAAAACCAATATTCTTATATTTAACTAAATAGAACCTCAAGATTACTTATAATTAATTTGTGAAAAATTAAATCAGTGGTTCTTATAAGAATAATAATTAGGTGACGAATATTGTAATCAGAAGTGATATCAATTGGACATATGACCATATTAATCTTAATCTTGTTGTTAGAAAATCCACATGGCTGTTGGAATAATAATGTTAATTTTATGGTAAATTTTGAATTTAATTTATTAACAATGACTATAAATAATTTAATAGGTAACAATAATTTTTAAAATAAAATAAATAAATAACTTAATCAATATAATATATATATATATATATATGTTAATTGTCAATAAAGAAAATATATTAGGGTTTAATAGAATAGAAATATTTAAAGTAGAATTCGATAATAAAATTTAAAATTATATTTTTTTTAATTGGAATTATTTTTAGGAATAAAAATTATAAATTACATATGGTTTTATTTTTGGAATTTTCTTATAAAACCAATATTTTAGTGAATAGTGAAATACGATAAAATAATAAATTTTAAAATATAAATCTAATATACGATGAATTTCATACTGGATGATGGAAAACCGCATTAAATCAACCAAAAATTAATAATTACCAAAATATAGTCACATGAATCGTTAATTTTAATAGTGTTGAGATGATAAATTAATATAATAAAAAATTTATTTAAAAACAACCCTATGATCCTTTTGTAAATACCAAAACCTCTACCAAATTAGCATCACATTAAAAACACATTACTATGAATGCACTTTTAAAAATATAGTCCAAAACTCCCCTATAAACTTTTTAAATCGTAGTCTATTGAAAATTCAAATTTCTGAAGCCTTAAGGGGAAGTCATTGGAGACACATCCTAGATATAAGTTAATATTTCATTTCTTAGACCATTATTTTCTTTCTATTATTCTTTCAACATAATTTTTATAAATTAATATCATTATATAACTATGAATATGATTCTACTATAATGTAAATTATATAATCATATAATTCATAGAATCCACTTTTATTGATTTCTATAATATTTATATCATCACAGAATGATTTAATTGAAAATATTTATGATGTTATGAAACATCTATTAAACCATTACATAGATGGATTTAGAATTGAATTTAATTAATTAATATAATATTTCTATAGTTGTTAATATTTTTTAAAAATATATTATGATTTATATTAATGAAATTAATATTAAATGATTATGTACACTTTAGACACTTGAAATGAGAATATTGATTCAAAATTCATGATATAAAATTATTTTCAAGTTTTCATCTATATATAAAATTTAATTATTTATCTTATAAATAAAAATAATTATATCTTTTCATTAGGTAAATCAAAATATAAGTACATACAATGTATTTTTTGGCCAATACAAATATCATTACATAAATAATAACAATCTATTATAGTGAATGTTCAATGATTGTGGGAAAAATTTACAAATTAATTGATGAATGTGGAATGATGGTGATTACATGATGATTTATATTAGCATGATAAATATATGAGAAAAAGAACAGTGAGAAATGTTGAGATTGCAAGTAAAATTTTTATTTACGGAATACTGTTAAATTTAATTTATCATGTAAAAATATACTCAGACAATATCCAATAAAACGTATCCTACTAACATTGTCAAGGAGAATATATGTGATGGATAATATACCTATATTTTCATGTTTGAAGCAAAAAAATGGAGATAAAAATCTTATGAAATCTAATGTAAATTTCTATTTTTCAACAATGTTGTGATTTCCATAAATGATTTTAATGTTTCATTTTGGAAACTTTTTAAATGAAAAGTTACAAACTATTTTTCAAAAATGATGACCAAGATCATCTGTGTCTGATTTATGAACATTGGAATAGTTATATCAAGTGAGAATCCAATTAGGGAAATAAATACATTGTTTTAAAATCTTCATGATGAAATAACATTATAGTAACAAAACAATTATATTCATCATGAAATTATTACCCAATTTATTTTAAACTAGAATGTTCTATTATTTACTCATTAAATCATTACCGTATGATAGAGATAGAAAAATTATAAAAATATCTCAAGTAGAGAAAATATATTTTAAATTGAGCGAATTTGAATTTCCTTCAATCTTAGATTCTACATCCCTGGACATCCTGGTTTTAATCACATGATCTATTTTGTAATTCAATATCAGTTATCTAGTTCCGTATCCATTCTTTGTTCACTAACTCCAATTAAAATCAGTTATTTTTATGGATGTTTACTTGATCTCAAGTTCATCTACTCAAACAACAACCCGTATTTTTCCAATGGTGTTCATGTCAATTTTATTTATACCATCTATTATACATGGAAATGTCCATAAATAATATGCAATCCTACTATACATGGCTAGGATTTACCTCCCAAAATCCCAATATAATCTCCTTATCTAATACTACTATCTAATGACTATTCCCTTTAATATACATAGATTACAACATACAATATTTAAATTTAACTTCTAATTTTTAGTCAATTGACTATCCATTTTAAATTATTGGTCTTGCATCCGATGAATACATATAAGGTTAACAAGTAGATGAAAAATAATAATGAAATATATCAATAATGAAATCTTGGGAACAACCTGGCATGCTGTAATTTTATAGAATTTAAAAAAATAATTAGTTATAGATATTAGTTTTAATAATTAATTACTATATAATTTAAATGATTATTTACAAAGATGTACACTATACATAAAAATGATATTTCGTTAAAAAATCCTTAAAACAAGAAATAAAAAATGTTATTTATATGTAAGTAATTAAATAATAAGATCCATGAGATATTTATAAACAAAAGTACCTAATTATAATAAATAAAATTATTATATTAATTATCTAATAAAAGATTAACATCCCTAAAAACCTACAATTAATATCAAATTTTGACATAAAAACATTAAGTAATTCACCGACATGATGTGGTTGATTACACCCGAATCAAAAAAAATATGTATACACCGATTTTATGTCATGATGAAATCCATTTATCATGTTTTATGGTTATAAGAAATATTAATATGGAAATAATAATACACTATAACAAATTGTTTTCAATTGGGTTTCCCCCAGTGGACCCTGTTATCTAATTAACATTATTGGACTTCTAAAAGAAAATGGGTTTAGTAAAAAAAATTGTAATTTATAATAACGATTGAAATTGAAATTTTTTATAATAAGTATTCTACCAAAAAGTGTAATATAATTGATTCTTAAAATCATCTATTTCTCCTTGTTAATAGATACACATAATTGATGATCCAAGAATTATTTAGGTATATCATTAAGTGGAGTGGATATAATAATTTAGAGAATAAACAATATATAAAAATTATTAATTAAGAATAATATGTTTAACATGGAATAAAATTTTGGTCTATAACATGTATAACATTGTTTTCATAGGATTTCCACTTGACCTTATGCAGAACTCATCTTTTACAAGTGGTTACTAACTAGCAGCAAGGTCCTGAATGTTGTTATTGTGAGCCTTTTTCCTCAGTAACAATAGAACTAAATTTGAACCATAGTAAAACATAAAAAAATAAAAATAGAACATCACAATGGAAACTCATCAAAAATGAAATTCAGTAAAAAAATTAATACTAGTCATACACATAAACAAAAGGACCCCCAATATAGTAGGTCAACCATCATATGAATACATACTAAAATAAAATAAATACATTGTAACAATGTTATATAGTCTAGCAAAAAATCACTCATTTTCTCCCTACTCTATATACTTAACCTTCAAACAAAGGTCCCTTTTCCATTTCTACACCACTTGTAATAAAAACAATCATCCACATGATGATTCTAATGATCTTTAGGAGTAGAAACCCAGTAGGATACTTGAAATGTTTCCTAAAAAATGTTGTATAAATTCATAGAAGTGAATTCCATGAGAAATATTTAAGTTAATTCAAAATAAAACCATGATGATTCATCATTCAACAACCATGCTACCATGAAAAACTAATATACATATTTCGGAACCATGATTTTTGGAAATTCATAATTAATCATTCCATGTAAGCGCATACCATCATTAAGAAATAATTTTATTGATGCATTTATGGGTATTTGATACACCACATATATAGAGTAATCATATAGCTCATGGCGTCTCACTTCCAGTTTTGCATGATGGTACGCACACGCAACACACCCATGCCATTGGAACACTACTCTTGTGAATGGATATTCCTCGTTGATTCAACACACATGGAATTATGAAACATTAACTTATTCTAATGTCACACAATCATTCCCAAATCATATGAATGTTCCTTTTATTTATTTAAATCAACAAACCTCTAGAGCTACAAGATATCAATCAAATCATCCATTCTCCCATATAGAAGTAGAAAACTTTCCAATACAGACACACCTTTCATCTTGATAATTGTACCAGAGTTACCATAGTCATTTAAAAAACAACATATAGAGAAAAAAAATAAAGGAAGAACATATCATATGAAGAAATGTCACAATATCCACACACACACCCACATTCATAAAAAAACATGCAAGAGTCTCACAGGATACACATGCACCTTAATGAATTTCACAACATTTAAGGGTCTAAAAATCTAAACCTAAAACCACATAAAGATCACATAAAAGAAGGTATTCATGGTTCACATATGCAAACACATGTTTATAAAATCAATAATGGGATTGATTTTATACAGAATCCCTCAAGAAAAAACATATCAAACAATGTTATTATGGTAATAAACATACATAGATGCATATAATACATACAAATCTGTAAAATGTAGATAATATTATGTACAAACATCTTTTAAATATATCATAAAGAATAAACAACATGAAAATATTTATTTAAATGTGATGAGTCATCTTAATAAGTATTAAATCTATGTTAGGTTTCACATACAACTTTTTTAAAATTGTATGATATACAATACATTGATAGAAGAAGAAATCATCCAAAAAGTAGCTCATATGTTTAAACAACAATTTGTAACCTCATGAAAAAATAATTAAAATAGGTTGTAATGGAAGTTATAGGTCACACTTTTTTTATCATAAAATCATTAATTAGCCATGTATAGTCACTATTTTTAAATACAAAATTCTCATAAAGCTATGTAGAAAATTTATCAGTTAAAAAATTAAAATGATTTACACTATTCTATAGTGATACCCCACCCCCCAAATAGTGGTTCCTTTAATAGAAAAAATATGATAATCCTCAAAAATGACCCAAAATAGAACATGAGTAATATAGTTTTCGTTTTGACCCTAACACAACTTGTATAACAATGTTGTGAGGCATCACTGGTTATGTTCTGTAGTGCCTAAAAATCTACGACTCACCCCACCATAGAGCTAACAGAGTCTATATTAATATGTATATGTCATCCCATTTACTATATAAGTTCATCCAACATCTAATTCTTAGGATCATGAATATCATTGACTAACGATATCACTCTTTCATAAATCTAAAGAAATTCATCAACTATCAGGGGTGTTTCACTCTATATTTCCCCCGAAAATGGATTAACTCGAATCTAACATCTATAAATAATACGATTTATCTTTCCAAAGTATCTAAACACCTCTCAAACATCTCAAGACATTACTAAAATATATCTATGTTACAATAAAACTATAAAATATCACACAATTACATTTATGGGTGTTATAAATCACCACTCTTATAAATTCATATCATAGAGAAAATTAAATATTTGGTTCTCTCAAACAACACATACCATTGAACTTCGAAATATAAATATATATCCTATGTTTCTTATCAAATATTACGAAATGAATTTAAATCATAGACCATCAGAACTGTATACATTATATACCCTTCTCCCACTAGCCTATAAGCAATACTATATATTCCAAGAATGAAGAATTTGGATCTAACTCTACATTCATTCTATTAATCATATATGAATGGTGATGTTCATACTTCCATAATCAAGAAACATAGAGCACATTAATTATATCTCATTATAATAAAGGATTATCTTATCACCTTTAAATAATAATGATGCATTTAATGATCTGAAATGATGCCAAAACCCACAAAAATAACATTTTCAATTTCAAAAATCATTAATGGCCCAACATAGGTGAAACCAGAAAGAAAACACATTCGGAAGAAGTGAGATATTAGGTCCATCATATATACATTACATATGAATGATTCTTACTCTTATCATTCACTAGTCACCTATGAACCACCACACATATTCAGAGATATCCTTCACCATGTTAATCTCATGGACTGTGAAATCACGCACTTCATACTAATGCAATGGTGAATGACATGGACAACCATATAAAACCTTAAACAAATTCATCTCAATTTAATGAAAAAATCTAATATGATAAGAATAATTTTCTTACTATATATGATAATTATTTTTTTAATAAGAATATAGATAACATTATACGAGTATATCATCTTAATGAATATTATCCTTTATAACATTCTATCTTTCCCTAGATGATACACCATGGTCAGCAAAAAATTTGTGCCCATTAAATTTTTAAGAAATTTTTCAAAATGTGATGTTATATGAGAATGATTATTTGAACATTTAATCATTTTATCTTGATGAAATTACTCTGTATCTTGATCATATATAATTCTATCTCATCCAATTAATGAGTCCCTCAAATTGGAATGAAATTTTCCACCATTTTAAACCAGTGAAACACTACCCACACAGTATTACACCAACGTAGTCTCATGGGTAACCCTGTAAAAATTTTAGTCATCACGTAATACCATTTCCATGTAGGTATGAAAAGATTATGATTTAAAACATATAGTGTATATACAATTTCATATTCTTTTGATAGGTCATGAAAGCAGAGAAAAAACATGTAATGTCCCAGTCCATATAAAACACCAGAAATGATTCTATTGTCATGTTATTTCATATGCAACACTAGGTGTACTTTAAATTATATAGACAACGTTCCCTCATAATCTATTATCTCATAGTATTAGGGAATATAAATCTTGCATGAACATTAATAAAATCATCTAAATCCAATATGCATCCTAAAATTGAGACATTTATCCTTAATTTTCCTTGCATCACCAAATAATCAGCATTAGAAACCATTCTAGATTTTACCAAGTCCACCATGGTAGAAGAAAATACTATGGGAGAAATGGTCATCCCCACTTCATTTAGAGATTCACCCATCAATGAAACCATTAAAAACTAAGCAATTTTTAATCTAATTTTGTAGGAAACTTCTCTAATATCTTGTCTTCTTATACTATGAGAATCTACAAAATGATTTCTTCTCCAAAGAGAATAATTTTCATGACCCATCCTAGTGGGGATCGTGTCATGAATACCCCAATCCCACCATTAATAGGTTGGAGGCTATAAAATATTTTCGAGTAGGTCTATCTTGCAAATGGAAGGTATTTACTTAAAACTTGTATGCACACACATAGCATTAAGGCCAAAAATAATGAAAAGTAATCATTGGGTAAATCGTGCATGCGACTAAGACATCCAAGGAGAGTAACAGTACAATAAAAAAAGAAAAGGGGACTAGTATACAATACCAACAAAAGAATATATGTAAACAAGATAGTATACATGTCATAGGAAACCCATCTATAGAAAAAGAAACCTGATGGTTAGGTGAAGGGTAGCTTCCTGATGCTGTAGGAGTACACCTCGCCTATCAGTTCTCCCTCAGAACCACCCTTTCCTAGACCACCTATTTCTATGTCAAAGATTCTATCATATAATCAAGACACGACACATGTGGGTAAAGACCGTGAAGGGGTGAGTAAACAAATACTCACTAGGACAACCCAAAACCCCAAAAGAAAGACCACAAAGTAATAACAAAAATGGAAAGTACACACAATGTATTATCAGCTCATATAGGTATAAATCTAATGTATCAAAAGAATGACTATCAGATGTAATCACAGATCCCCCAATGATGTTGAGTTACTTATAACCACTGAGTCACTTAGACCTGGTGACTTAATTAAACCCGATGAGTCACTTAGCCTCACAATGTCCCTGAGAACCATAGTCATAGTCATCTTTTCACAATCAACAATAGGATTCTCACTCACAGTGTGCTTCTTCTGGGATATTTATTCCTCAATAAAAATAATGTATTTCAAAAACTAGTAAAACCCACAATGTTTATCTCAAAATTACTGCTCGTCATGAGGGTAACAATGTCGCAAACGACTCATCAATTTAAATTACAGTTTGAGAGTTATGGGAATTTTGGAGAAAATGGGAAAGATGGGTCCAGGTTCAGTCTGACCCAAGTTAAAAAACCCAACTTAACACGACCTGGGTTATGCCGACCAGACCCTTCATGTCTGACCAAACCCGCTGGGTCCACCTAGTTGGCTAGGACTGGCCTATATTGGGTAGGCTTGAACCACTACACTGGCCAGCCATCCTTGCCTGGCCTATAAGAGTGGGACGGTTTCTCCACCTAGTACTCCGTAGGCGCCGTATCCCTACCAGACAAATGTGGCCACCCATTGCATTCCCTACCCATAGCTGATTCTTCCAGTCCATTTTCATAGTCCCACTAGACCATAGTTCCTAGATGAATTATGTGGGCTGCATGATGCATCTGTTGTCCCCCTGCCCCCCAATTGGCCGCCTGCCTCTAGCCCTTACATTCCACCCATAGTAATTTTTGTAAGTTCATCCAACACCATCCTTTGAGCTGGTGTCCCTCACGGGCACCGCGACCCACCTGGACAAGTTCTTACATCGCTGCCACTTCCCACCTGGCCTCCACCTTCCACCACTATCGGCTCGCAGGGAGGCAGTCATTCTCCTAGAGCCACCATCTCTTGCATCCTCCTACTGGGGGATGATCCACTAGTATGGTCCCACCTACATAACAGATTACCATCTACGCAGACATTAAGCCAGTGTCCTAGATCGTTGTTCCATGAGAAATGGGAAGAACACAATAATCCCAAAATAAATTAATCTAGGCATTGTTCGTGTGGTACTTGACCCATCCACGTTCGAATTGAAATGAAGGGGAGATTCATAACTCTATGCATGGATCACATCGAAACATGGATGACTCCAATTTAAATTCCCATAACCAAAACAATCCCACATACATTATCGATCAATGATTCTACATCTTCATGGGTTGATCCACATTCGTCCCTCAAATAATAGAATGAGGAATAAATGATAGCACATAGAAATAAACCCCTACCTAGAAGATTGGATCAATCCCTATTGAAGAATGATGTTTCACTATCATTGTTTGGAGATACTCAATCTAGAATCTATCATTGTTGCAAAAATCTTTCGAAGAGAAGGGGGAGTATGTTTTCATTGTTATTTATCATTCATTGTCACTATTCATTCTCCAATGAAATTCCTTCCATGATTTAGAGAAAATTTCAGTATCCCATGCTAATCTCGTATTTCTATTAATCCATTGGAAGGAGGATACATGTTTAAATGTTTCTGTTACTCTGAGTTGCAGCATAGTTACAATATTTTATTTATGAAATGAAACAACTTATTTATCATTGTGTTGTAGCGAGAAATTTTGAATATAATAAAATTTCTTATGATAATTTTATGTTTTCCTTAAAATTTGAAAAGATTATCTTTTACACTCATCCCATGCTAGTCGAGGTTAAGTATTTCCTAAGGAAAAGTCACCATTCTAGACATAATGATGACCTCATATTTTTAATCTAGGCACCGGTTTAGAAGTTACCAAAACATTTATTGCGTGCTATTTTAAAAAAGTTCAAAAAATTATTATAGGAACCCAAGGCCTCATAATTTCCTTTTGTATTAGTGCACGGTTTCAAAACAATCTATATAAATAAAAAAATACATGAAAATCTTTGGGTCCTTACATTATCCCCGCCAAAGGGATTTATGCCCCTATAAGACAAAATAAGGTCTAAAAAATGGAGATACTAAAAACGAATCTGATCCATTTTCTACCATGTACACTAATAGAGATTCTTTTGATGCCCTTTAATACGCACCATAGGAATCAACCATCCATGAAGGACCTACTCTTGTCGATCCTCTATCTCCACCGAGACCTTCACAAATGTCACCCCATCATCAATATCTTGCTCACTTCATTTGATGACATGTGATGGATCAGACATATACCTCCTATGTTGTGACACATGAAAGACATCATGCGCCTGATGCATCTATGAGAGAAGAGTTAGGTGGTATGCCACCTCACCCACTCAGCCCAGAATCTGAAAAGGGAAGATGAGCCTTACAGACAACATGCCACCCTAGCAAAATCACCACAATCACCCCCAAGGGGATAACTAAAGGAACACATGGTCTCTATCCTCAAAATAAAAAGTCTTTTGTCTCCATTCACCCCAATATTTATGCATCATCTGTGAATTTCTCATCTAATCCTAGATGATATGTATCTTCTAGGTGATAGCTCGCACTAACTCTGGGAATATGAGTACTGACGGCTAGGGTTCTCCAGCATTATGGTGAACTTCATGGTCACCCATACAATTCTTCTAATGGTGTCCAACCAATGGTAGAGTGGTACCTAATTTTTTATGGCAAATAAACCACTGGTATGTGGTTATCCAAACTATGACCAAAGTCTAGGATGATAGAATGATGCATGACCCATAAAACCTAGATATCCCTCTCCATCTGGCCATCTATCTGGGGATGAAACACCATGGTCAAGAACAGTGGAGTCTAGAATTCTTCCTGTAATCCTCTCCATCTCTGAGATGTGCAGAGAGAATCATGGTATAAAAATGATGGTCAAAGGCACCCTATGAAGCTGAACTAGCTTTTGAACGTAGAGGTGTCCCATTCTCCCTTCCGAAATCTCCTATCATATGGGTAGGAAGTGGGACCATATAGTGATCTAGTCAACGATCACCCAAATAGAATCATATAACATGGATGTGTGTGGTAATCCTATCATAGATTCCATCGATATACCATCCCACTTCCACTCTAGCACCTCATGTGGCTCAGTCAAGGCTGATAAAAACTTATGCACCGCCTTCACTTACTGAAAAGCGAGGCACCAAGAAATGAAGTTCACCACTTCCTTCTTCATCCTCAACCACCAGAACTGACAATATAGATCCCGGTAAATATTTTCCAATTGTAGATGTCTCACCAAAGGGGAGGTGTAGAACCATCTCATTACCTCCTATCACAACATCACTGGTACAATGGTGTACCCTCTAAAAATAATGACGAGCTCCCCACCTATCTAATATCCATCAGGGGATTTTTGTATGGATATCTGAGCACATAGGGTCTCATAGTCATCAACCCCTGGGTTTTCCTCCCTAACTCAATATAAGAGTGGTGGAGTGACAACCATATATTGAAGGTAAGATTCTCCATCACCATCCACGAAGGATATCATCATCACAACTAACTATTAAAATGCCTCACATAGAAACTACAACCCAGATCTTCTGCATAGAGAATCTTCCATCATATTCCCCTTCATAGAAGTATAAACTATCATGAAGTAGTAATCTTAGAGGAAATCTAGACACTAATACTTCATTAAGGTTAGGTACTTTTGGAAGAAGATATACCCATGTTTTTTGTGGTCAGAGTATATGGTAAACCTCTCACACATCAAATTGTGATTCCAAATCATTATTTAAAATTCCACTACTAATAACTCATGGTCATGGGTCACTTAGTTCTACTTGTGGTACCTAAACTATCATGAACCATAAGTGATCACAACTTTCTCCTAAATTAGGACACAACCAAGTCTGGTCCCTCATGCATCACAAAAAAACTAAAAACCCAATTCACTCCTCCAATAGTCTCAAGATGGGAGCACACATCAGTATCCGCTTCAGCTCCTAGAATCTCTGCTGAAACATCTTCATCCATATAAAGGGGTTTCCATTCTATTTCAATGCCGAAAAGGGTGATGCGACCCTTGAAACATTAGTCAAAAACAACATATAGTATGCATCCAAACCTAGTAGACTCCATACCTTAGTCAAGCTCCTGGGTGGCTCCCAAGAAATCACATTCTCCATCTTAAATGGATATGATGCAACTCCAGCCTTCGAAATGATGTTTCTCTGAAAGTGGACATCCTGATTCCAAAACGGACACTTAGAGATATTCCCATAGAACAAGGGATATAAGACTGTATCCATGACCATCCTATGGTGTTTCATGTGCTCTTCCATAGACTACTGGTACACCAGGATTCCATCAATGAATACCACAAAAAAGAGGTAAATGGTAAGGCTAGAAGATCAGTTTCATGAGTCATATAAATAGTACTTGGGTATTTCTCATGACGAATAGCATCACCAAGAACTCATAGTGGTCATACCGACAACTAATGTCTTTATTTGGTACATACTCATCCTGTACCTGAAGATGATGATAGTCTTAACCGTGGTCTATGTTTGATAAACACCGCTCTCCCTTCAGCTGGTCAAAGAGGTCATCGATTCAAGACAGTGTATATTTGTTCTTCATGGTCACCTACTTCAGGTGTTGGAAGACCAAACAAAGTCTCATGCTTCCATAAACATTTTTTGAAATCAAAACAAGTACCGACCGAGGTAAAACCCTAGGACTCACGAATCCCTTCCTCTATAGGTCCTCTAGTTCTACCCTAATCTCATGAAGCACTGCGAGAGCCATCAAATATACTGGTGTGGATATCGGTGTCTTCCCAGGGTACAAATCAATTCATAAGTCAACCTCCTTGGGAAGAGGTAATCCGAAATCCTCCTCAACATATATGTTTTTGTATTCATCCACTACTACATGATATTTAAGACTCTTATCATCCAATGAACTGTGGGTACAATTAACCAAATGAAAAGTGATTGGAAAAAACATCCTCTGAGAAATAACAACCTACACTGTAAGCATTCCCTTTTCACTAGTAAAATAAAACTCGGTCCCATCTCTGCGAATGCACCGGACTCTTCCCCTCAAACAGTCAATCAGAGCATGGATTAGGGTTAATAAGTATATAACCAAAATGACACTTTAATGCCTTGGAGATTCTACAGGGAGATCATAGTCGAATATCTCTCCTCTGAGAGTAAGATTTCACTAAAGGAAATAGCGTGTGATCATCAAAATCCCGTCATGTAAGAGTCTCTAAGGATAAGGATTATGCCAATAGATCCACTAGAATCATAAAAATTCAAACAAAGTACATGAAAAACAATGAATGAATGAAATTTGTGTCTATAAGTAAAATATATAAGGTGGAGAATACAAATATTTTACCACTAATAACTTCTAGAGATTCGAGATCATAGGCCTATATCACAAAAAACTAGGCCCACCCCTGTTCACCGGCTCCCAGAGCCCATGGTGGACCACCTAGGGGTGGTGGTGGTAGTACCTAAAACTTCTTTTCCCTCATTCCTATCTTCATTCTCTAATTACACATCTTCCACCCTGTGGAACACCCAAATCACTCTATTCTACTGCCTCAACTATCCCTCAACCATCTACTGATCATTCGTGTAGTGAGTCGGGAAATCACGAGCCATGTGCCCCTGACTGCCACGTGAGTAGCACGACCTTCCTTTATTATGACTCCCTACTCCCTGTAATCATTTTACTACTGACCCTATTTCATAGAGCTTTCCTCTGGATGGATTTACCCACATGGGTCCATGTGTTATCTACCTTCTACTCACTAGTGAAGACTCCACCGACTATTGTCAACTGGTAGCACTTGCTTCTTGTACCTGCACTACTATTAAGCTCTCCACAGGAAGATCTCACTCTAACACCATGGACTGAGTAGGGATTCTAAGAGACACCATAGACCCCCTGATATCCTAGAATATTCACTACTCAAAATCCCTATCCCTAAATAATGGGTATCACACAATGTATTGGGAGTAGTGAGAAATCTATGTGAATTTCATTGAGTACTCTGCTACTGTCATGCCACCCTACTGTAGGTGCAGTAGCTCCTGTATACACACTGATTGTAACATCACCAAAAATGAAACCTTTCTAATGTGGTTGTTAGTGTGTATCCATGTAAGGGTCTCCTTGTCATGTTTCTGAATTGTGAAGATCCACCACCTCCCCACCGAACCCTGAAAAAGGGATATCGATAAGATTGATATCTAGCCGAGAGGCATCTTAACAAGATGTAACAATCGCGTAACCATCACAAGACAATCCTCAACCACCATGGGGTAAGTGTCACCCAAGAACCTATGAGGTCTCTTACTCTAGTACTCATGTAATGCACTATGCCTACATTCGTCCTCTATCTGTAGTGCTGGTAGCAACTACTGATTGACGGGTAGTGGTGAAATTGGTGCACCACCTAGTGGGGATACTTCATATACTTGTTCCTATACCAACTCCTCATCACTATGAATACCATCCTCATGGACATGAAACAAAACTGTGGATATCTTTCTATGTGGAGGGATCATGAAACAGATCAACATGAACCACTGTCAAAATAATATATCTGGCGATATTACTCAAGATGTACAAGAGGACATACTCAAGCTATTAAATGATTAATGTACAATTTATTTCCCTACAACCAATGTTTTAATGTTCTGGTTTGGAATGTAGGTTTCCAGAGTTCTGGTGTATAGATACGCCGTCTACAACACCGACACTAGGTTCTTTATATTGAAATCAGAACTCAAAACACATAACACTACAACCACATTCCATTCAAATAGATTCCCAGTACCAATGTGGAACCAAAATAGATCTGATACCACTATGTCAAGTCCCACCCAATTTGGGCTTGTGATGTGACTACACAAGGCCCACTTCAAATAGTCCATGGTCAAGTGACTAGAATCGAGTTGTGCTATCAAAAAAATGGGAGGCATTTCTTTTAAACCTGTACACATGCACATATCTACAATACTCTTAATGATGAAATGTAAACACTGAGTAAACCTTTCGCGACACTATAAAAAAACTAAGAGTAGTTGTACAAAACAAAATGTAATTGATACCTATATATAATACCAATTAATAAAAAATTGTAAACTAGTAAGTACAGAAGTCCTTAGAAGCTTGTCAGTAGAAAACCCTACCTAAATGGTAGGTGAAGAGAAGTTCCTTAAGGTTGTATGAGTGTTCCTACCCTATATAATCTCAATGGGAACCACCTAGACCATAACCAAATTGTTCTATATCAAAACATTGTTCGTCTGCACATGACACGACATGTGCAGGAAAATCCCATACAGTGTTGAGTGAAAAAATACTTAGTATGACACCCTGAAACCACAAAGGAAATAACACACATGAAAGACTATAAAAGAATAAAAAAACGAATGTACACAATATTTATTGTTAGCTAACACATTTATAAATATATTTTATGAAAGGAAATACATTCAGATGTAATCATAGAATACCCTATACTGTTATGTCACATATACCTAGTGAGTCACTTTGACCAGCTGAGTCACATAGACCTACTATGTCACATATACCCGATGAATCACATTGACTCACAAATTCACTTAGACCCACTATGTAACTTAGTCCTACTATGTCACATTGAGTCTTAGAGTCACTTTGACCCGTAGTTACAGTTTTATCGTCATAGCTAGCCACATGATTCTTTCTCATAGCATGCTTGTTTCAGGATAACATACTCCTCCAACCAAATGTCATATGAAGAATTCCATGAAAACCAATTTAGAGTATATCAAGATGAACACCTCATCATGGTGGAACCCATAACAAAAAAGACTCATTAATCAGACATACCATTTGAGACTTATGGGTGTTGTAGTGAAAAGGGGCTGGGGGGTTTGGGTCCGGTCCGTCACGGCCGGACCGACCCCACCCGACAACAATTGGGTTTTTCCAACCCGACCTTCTAGGTCTTAATTGGCCTGCTGGGCCCAAAACAGATTGGTTTCAGCGTGTCTTCCCTACTCAGGGCACTGGTGTGGGATGATTGCTCCACCTTGGACACAGTGGGAGATGAATCCCCACCCGATGATTGTGCTCGGCCACTGTGTGCCCCACCCATGAATGATGTTATGTGTCCTTCGTCATGGATCCACTGGAAAGCATGACGTGATCCACATGCCACATCCATCATTTCCTACCACCAGCTGCCTACTTGTTGCCTATAGTCACCCCCTATGTGGTTTCTGCAGATTCCTCTATCACCAGCCTTCGAGTCGATGGCCCTCGACACTACCGCATCCTAGCTGGATGTATCTTTCCATCGCCACTACAGACTGTAAGGCCACGATATTCCACCACCACTGACTCCCATCATAGTGGTCATACTCTTAGAATTTCCATCACTTGTGGCCTCTTTCTAATTGTTTATCTTCTACTATGGTCCTTCCTAGATTGTAGAATTCCATCGATACCGGCCGTTTAGTTGACCGCCTTGATACTTGCACCATAAGATCCGAGAATACTAAAGAATGGTGAAAATGGATGGATCATGGCCTTGTTCGTGTCACCCTTAATCGATCTATGTTAGAATTTAAATGGGTTGAGAGATTATTAACAATAATAAAGAATCACATAAAAACATTGATGACCTCAAAACAAATTCTCGTAATTAAAACCAGCCCGCATACATGATCAATATACATGTAGACCTATTTATAGGATGATCCTAGTTCATCAATCAAATAAAATAATGTGGAATGAATGAAATAATTTTGAAATAAACCCCTATGTCTAGGATTGATCATTCACTGGTGAAAAATGGAAACAAATTTCCTTCATTCGGTGATCCTCAATCTAGAATCCATCTTTGTTGGAACAATCTTATGAAGAAGAGGGGGCGTCCATTGTTGTTGGCAATATGTCTTTCATTGATGTTAGTTATTATCCAAATAAAATCCTTCAATTCTTCATAGAAAAATCCAAGATCCTCTCCTGATCCTGTATCCCTATAAATATGTTGAATAAAGGAATCTTATTTCATCATTTCTATTACGTTGAGTCGCAGGATTGTTCAGCTATTTCATTTCTAAAATGAAGCAGTTGACATGTCGTTGTGTTATAGAGAGAAAATTTGAATAAAATAATATTTATTAAGATTAGTTTATTATTTCATTAAAACACATAACATTTTATTTTATCCTTGAACCGCATCGGTTCAGGTTAGGTCCTCCCTAAGTAAATGTTGTTGTTTCAGACGCAACGATGCCCTAACATTTTTAATAAGGGAACCATTTTTTATGTTACCAAAACCGTGCATGTTCTATATGTATAAAAAACGGTCAAAAAATTATTCTGGGAACCTGAGCCATATAATAGAATGCTTTCATAGCTCCGAGATTCAAAATATTCATAAATACTAAAATTAAAAACATGTAAATATCTAGGAAATTACTACAAACTATCTCAATGATAAAAATATATAAGTGTTTATCTTTATTCCACTAAAGATTGTTCATTTATCACTGATATATATATAAATTTTGGTATTTTCGATCATATAATAATAAAATTTTCATCATAAACAAAACAACACAACATTTTGTTTATAAAAAATACAACTTACATTAGTTAACTAGTAGGGTAGTTCTACATATGGTTTTTTATATTATGAGACAAAAAATGAAATACTAAAACTATTTATATCAACTCATATCCAACTCGATTACCTTATACATCATAATAAAATGTGTAATACAATATTTTATAATATTGATGTATAATTAGAGAAGATCCAAACATTATCCATAGTTTTTGGAAGGCGACCTCACACATGATTTTCTACCAAACATTTAATAATTAATTGGTAATCCTTATCGTTGGTTATTGTATCTGGGATATTTTACTATTAAACTAGTTTATGTATCCCACAAAACCTAATAATCTATAAATCAAAATCTCAATACTATGTAATGACAAATACATAACTTCTTCTACCATTTCATTATATATAAAGATTTTATATTCCAAAAAATGATAGGAAACAGTCATATTCTATCTAAAAGTTACACAAAATTAGAATTTCTTAATATTAATATGAAATAATCATTCTCATTATGATACCAAGTTCTATAACATACTAATTTGCGGTTTCCAAATATAAAATAATAACATTAATGAATAAAATAATGAATGATTATAGGTTTGGGTTTTAGAAACTTTTTTTTAGATATTTGACCATTGGTTGAAAATTAATACACCAAAAGGGAATCATAAGATACTCATACCATTCATATCATATCCTAAACACTCGATTAGGGTTATCCCATTCTCTAAAAAAATGGGAGCTCAAACATAATTCAATTGTGAAGTGCCATCAACCTACCATAATTTGATGAAATTTATAAAAAAATCATTTAAAACAGATACATTTTATTCAATAAAAATTGTGTTGACTTTCTGTAGTCTGAATGACCCGAAGGGTACCATTTTTCTTCTTAGTGAAAAAAATCAGTGCACCATAAAGGGAATTTTTTTAAAAAAATATATATTTTCTTCTAAATCCTTATAGTACACATTTAGATTATTAATCCCATATAGTTAAAAACACATATTTTAATAGTTATTTGAAAAAATATTATAATTTATTCAATATCAAACACATTACCCTTGTTAGGATGAATTCATGAGAAGGAATAAAAAACAATGGGATAAAAATCTATAATGGAAGGGAGATATGACTGAAAATTAATTTTTTTTACCAAACACTTTTAAGAGATTGTGAGAAACTTCAAAGTTCAACAAGGAGAAAAAATCATAAAAAATAAAAAATATATATAAATATAACATAAGCCTATAAAAATATTTCTCTCTAAATAGTTTCTAGGTAATGTTGTGCACTGGAGAATCTAGATTTTAGAGGGTGATGTATTCAAAGTGATCCCATAACATGTCCCATGATTTAGAGCACTCCTCTTTACATTTATTACGTTCATTGAAACCCCTCATCAAAATAATGTCTTTCTTGTCAGCCCATGTAGCCTTCTAACTATTGAATTCCACCCGAAGCACCCTACCCATCATATCGTCGGCATATTATTGTCTATAATTGAATGTGGAAGGGAAAAAGGAGAGGGTGGTGCACTTGGATGTTGGTATGGGTATGGTTCTACTTCCAATCGAAGAAGCCTCTGTGAATGAGGCATTTGATGCGGAAACAACCATAGGTGAGGACCCACATGTCATGGTATCAGATGAAACTCCAATTTACATCCAATACATGGGTCGTGGCTTTGCACATCCAAGCGGTCCGGCCACATCAGTGCAGGACATGCATGAAAAACCTTCCTATGCTGAGAAGGAAAAAGCAGGAGAGAGTTTTAAGAATTCTCAAAACCAGATTGCAGTGTTGGGAGAAGATGGGGGTTATGCACCCGGTTAAGCTTTTTGGATGGAGGATAGTCCCAGTGAGGAGTATGATAAGGGAGGGGAGGTCTTCAAATTTGAGTATTCAGCTTCGAAATCCCCTCATGAGTCCAAAGATGTGGGGATTACAGAGGATTATTTTAGATCCTCTTCAAGGAAGGAAAAAACACAAATATAGATTCAGAAGGCTTTATCAAACATACCCGGAGGTCGCGCACAAGGAAATATTATTCCAACCTTCCCAGCCCTATAGTCACTAGGTCCATAAGAAAAGGTATACCTCCTTTGAAAACATGTTAAGGTTATGTCTTGACCGCGAGGGTGTCTTTCTCTCAAGAAGTGGTCGGTGAGGTCCACCATAGGGCTAAACCTCCCCTGGCGGGGGTTGCAGACCCTCCTGGGCTGTAGAGTGAGGATGTGTGACATGCTCTGAATCTTGGGCATCAACGAGAGGTGGATACTCTTTTTGAAAATTATAAATAGATTGATTCAGTGATGAATCACATGGACCTTCTTCTTCACTCAGATGAAGAAATGGTGGATCAAGTCTTAGATATTAAGGCCACGCAGGAAGTCATCAACCAAGTGTTGGGGAAAATTCATATAGTGGAAACAACAAAATGTCAAGGTAAATGGATCGATATGCAGATCCACATCATGAATAGAGGTTTCAACATGGGTAATATTAACATGGAAGAATATACGAATTCTCGGGTCATCTTGGCGGAATATTATGGATACATCTTGAGGGTCGATCCTGGCACTCCGGTAAGCTCTATACCCTGGATAATATTTAGGGAGTTTGATTCTAATAAGGTCAAATTGTTCTTCAACAAAAATTTCATATCTTTTAGGGATTAATATGTACTGCTGCAAGGGTTATCACTTCCCTTTAAAAGTTTTTCGAAAGAAAAAAAATGATATTGAGGAAATATAAATAAACTAATCCACCATTTCTTCTGAATGTACAAGAAATCCCATGGGTTGTTTTCAATATTATTTCTCCACACCAGCTTTGACCCCACCAACCTCAACACTATTGGCCACAGGACTTACCTAAAAATTGTCCATCGGCTTACATTCAAACACATTTGATTTAGTTTTTTTAACTAAACTAGTATCCATTGAATTTGGAAGGTAAAATTAATCCTTACACCCTTTGTTTTTCTTCCATGTATATAAGATGTTATCTCCCAAATCCATTCTAGGAGATCATCATACATATTTCTCTATCATGTTGTTTTATATTCAATGATCTTTTTTTGATCTTGGTACAGGCCCTCCAAACTATCAAATTGGATAGAGATTTAAATATCTGCTTATCACTAGCACTATCCTGCGACCCAATGTCATACATTCTCTCTATGGGTACCCTACACACCATCAGTTGTCAGTAGATCCATCACCTCCGTGTCTAACATTTTGATTAAATAAATTTATTTTCATTATTGGACCTTCAGTAGCAGATAATTAACATTTTTTCTCCCTCCAACTCTACTAGATCTATCACCCTTTCTACTCTAGGATGAGAAGCATCATTCGAATCAATGTGACCATCCTAGACCACTACATTACCATGAGGTGCCAGTGCCACTAGATTGTTTGGTAGCTTAATGTCACATAGTAATTTTTTAAGACGTTCTTATCCTTCAGATCATAAAGTAATGCTTTTGATGGATTCATCCTTACCTTATTGGGTTCACATCCATTTTTATTTGAAAAGGAAATGTACACTAAACATTCAATACCAATTCAGAACCATTACACTTCCAAGGGAGCTGCTTAGACTCAGTAATCTCACAACACATGGTAGAGCAATTCACACCCATAGTATTTCTTGCGCAGCATGTACCCCATCAAGAACCAGCTCTGTCTGAGAAACAGAATATCTAGAATCATTCACAAATGCACACCTGCATACTATCTCTTCATGTCCTAGTTTCTTACACAAGGCACAAAAATCAACGTATGTTTCAAAAGTTATGGGTTATGTATGGCTGAACTCATCCAAAACAGTGATCTAGAAAAACACAATAGGTAGATTTGACAAATCAACCTCAACACAGATTCTAGGAAAAATAGGGTGTTATAGAGCTTGAGTTATGTTATTCGACCAAGGGTACGTGCCTATCAAATTTCCTGGCCTACAGAGGATTGAAGGGTCCCATAAGGGTATGGCATTTTTGAGAATCCTTACCTAAAATTCCATTAATGATGAATCTCATTTTAAATGATAGTCATATGACCATTTGAAGTGGATAAATTGATATCTAGTATAGGAATGAGGAACACTCGACCAAGCCAAGATAAAATCATCCTCTTAAGAAAACTTGATTATGAATCTATTTGAATCAAGAAGCCTGACTATCATGGTCCCATAATGACCCCATGAATCAAATACGAAGTGGTCAAACACATCCATTGATGGTCGTTGAATCTTGGAAATTTTAATCAATGTCACGTTTTGCAACGAATAATCTTGAATGAACTCTCGAATTGAAATTGACACATGCAGAGCTCCATTGAAGTCATTTGGAACCTTCACGCTGAGATCTATCTGATGAAATTATTGGATAAAATCATGGTTTGAGAAAGGGTTAAATGGCTTGGATCATCCATCTTCTAATGACACCAAAAGTCCCTTCCCAATTGAGGTGGGAGGGGCTGGAACGTGGATCTACATCTTCTTGGGTATAGCTGACCATGTAGAGCACTTCCTCATTTTCCCTTAGATCAATGGAAGGGAGATATGACAAAAAAAATTCATGATCTATAACACCCTAACTACAATAACACAAATATAATTATTTCATTAATATATTGGTACAAGATACAAGGTATAACAAGATTAGTTTCAATAAAATATTTAGTCTTATAAAACTATTTACATATTTGGTTGACATATTAAATTATTAATATAAAAAATAGTTCATATGGAAAATTCATTCATATATGAAATCATTGAAAATATATTTCTTCATATCTTAGGAAATTTAATAAATAAACGGCCAGATAAGATGATCTGTAAGGTTTACATATAATGGAATCTATCATGAGAATCTAATGAATAATAAATATGAGATTATGGTTAATTAAGGAACATTCCATTCAATCAATAAATTAGGATTAATGAAATTCCGTGGATAATATCAATAAAAACATATCGAATGGAAACTGAATTATCAATTAATGAAATGAATACATCTATAAATTTAGGAACATTACATTAAGGTCATATAAAAGTTATCATGAATTGTATCATCAAGGCCTTGACCAAGACAACATTCATGATAAATGACTAGGTGTAAACTGGATAACCATCTAATATTGTATGCATGTTATTTTATCTAATGAATCCAACCAATGCATCATGGGGTTTCATATAATGTGACCCATTGCAAACATAAAAAATTTTATAATTACTTATATATTTAATTATCAAAAATGGTAATTCTAAAAATTTATTATAAGTATAAAATTTTCTGTAGTGACACTTTAATAAAAAACATCAATATTTACCCTATAAATGAAATAAAATTAATAATGACCTTCCTTCAACTGATACCATGTATAATAGGTATACTTTTGAGATTTTTATTAACATGTAATAAAGGATACAATTTGAATATAAGATATTTAAAATATATAGAAAAAGAGGAGAAAATATATTCCAATGAAATTATGGAGCATGATAGGGTATGTTGTTGTAAAATTGTTAATGAATGAAAACAATTTTTTATTGATGAATGAATGAAGACCATAAATTCTCAAAAATTATGTATTTATGGTATTTAATAGTTATTAGTTAATATTATATAAATTAAAAAATAAATAAATAAAATTTATCATTCCATGAAAGTGATATTATTAATCAACTGTAAAATTATTTTTATTTCTTTTTTAATATGATATTGATTATTTAGTATCATTATAACTAAAAATCCAATAAAAATTACAAAATTTTAATTATTTTTTAAATAAAAATGGGAACTTGTAAATTGTGTATCAATTGAAATAATAGTAATGGGTATTAGGTTGTGAGTTGAATCATCGGTTTCACCATACACAATTTTCGAAATGGAGTTCAATCAATGTATGAATGTTTCCCTCTATTCAGTTTTTAGAGAGGTTGGGGAAGGAAGGATTTACCAAACTAACTTAAATTGGATAATTTCATCATATAGGTTCAACAAATTTTGGTAACCATGCAGTGTAATTCCACAAAATTTCTTCAATGACAACAAAATGACATGATCATATGTAGTTATCATATGTATCTCTCTCAAATGGTCCTCTATAGAAGCAAAAAACTCTATACACGAAATTTGTGAATGGTGGATGGATGGATATGGTTTACATGGATGGTAAAAAAGCATATTTAATGTTCCAAAAGTGAATAAATGTTTGATTGTGAATCCCATTGGATTGTATAAAATGTTCCCCTAATTAAGCCATCTATAAAGAGGTGGTGGATGAGATTGGTATGACTGTAATGTTACTCATGCTTAATGATGAATAGTAAGATTTCCTGAACTAACTATCTATGAATTAGTAAAAGAGGGAAATGAAATGAACAATGTTTTATTCAATTTTTTGTATATGTAATAAAAAAATTCAATATTTTCTAGTGTTTGTTTTAAATTGGTGTAAAATACACAAAAATATATATATACCATGGAATTTCAATTTTAGAGAAGTGTGTTCATAGTGTTTTTTGGGGACTAAGTTGTCTCTAATATTAGTTCTAGTGAAAAATACAATTGGAGGAATTTAATTGAGAAATCCCCTTACATTAGTGATAAGGGGATTTTGTTATGTTGATTGGGGAAATCAAAAGAACTTTCATTCAACATGTATCATAATTTCTATGTATTTTTTATATATTATATGGTGCTTCTCCTTTCCATCATTCACAATGTGTTGTATGGATGTTTTTGTTCTATATAACTCACACTATTCATGTTTCCCATTAACTCTTCATTCTAGTTACATTAATTTTAGTTGGTCTTAATATATTGGGAGGAATGAATTCATATAATGTGATTTTTTTTATTATATTGTACAATGAAATTTAAATTTTCTATTAGATAATATAGATACTCTATATTTTGATACAAAAATATAAGGATGCATTTTGTTGGTAAATGGAAAAAAATAATTTACAAATAAGAATATGTTCAGTTGGAAATTACATTTTTTACTATGAATAGGATATCTCTTATATGAAATTTCATATTAAACCATAGAGATAATAAAATTGAAATGTTGGTTATAAATCTATTGGATAAAATTTATTAATATCCAACACCTATTAACTACTTTTTCCTAATGTGGGGATTTTTGAACTTTCAATTTTTATATTGAAATCATGTGGTTGAATTTTTGAATGACTTCATTACGACATGAGGATTTATCTAAAGGATTAAGATGATATTCATATAAATGTTTTATGCTTTGGTTCTTATTTTCTCAATTCTAGAAAACAAGGATACCATGGTGACAAAATGTTAAAATTTTATTGGATGGAATATCAGGTTTTTGATGAAAATAAAACCACTATCATGAATGATTAGTTCAGGTTAAATGAAGAGTAACATATTTCTATAAATTTTCATAACTGAAACATATAGATAAATTCACATATATGGAAGGATCGGTTAAAGAATAAAAAATCCATGGACAAGTCACATAGAATATTTTGAGTGAATTATACTAGTTTAGGTCCTACATGATTTCGTTTTGAGAAAAAGTGACATATAATGAAATATTTCTTGACTTAGTAAAATGAAAGAGCAACCAAAAAATAAAAATATTATGTATAAAATAAATAATTTATATATTTATACGGTGTATGATCACTCTAGTGGAATCATCTATAATTAAATCCGGATAATATTTTAATTTAAATTGTGATTATAGTTGTATGGTTGATTATGTACTAGAAATATTGGGTAGATTACATCTTGTGGATGATGAATCTCTAGATATAGTATAAAATTGATTTTTTAATATTCAAATGTAAAATAAAAGTGTCTTAGAAATAAAATATTAAATACATATAGATTGTATCCATAATAACATAACATAATTAGGAAGTTTAGATGATGCATGTTTCCTAGAAAATTTGTTGAATAGAGTTTATAAAATTAATATCGAGTCAATGATGATTTTTTATGGAGTTGATAATTAAAAATTGTACATGGGAATACATGAGGATGATGTTGGAGTGATCATAATCACTTTATGAATAAAATATAAATGTGTCCATGTAGGTCTTTTCAACTAAATAAAAAGAGTCTAAATATTTTATTGATGAAGGGAATACAAAAACCTGACCACAAAGAACACAGAATATGTGAATATTCTATTATTGGAAAAATATTATACTGTTTCCTCTAACTTGTAATATAAAAATCAATGTAATCTAATTTTAGATCTTTTTCATTATGATTTTTGGCATTCATTTCTAATTCACATCAATGGAGGATCACAATAAATTGCATCATTCATTGACAATTTAATTCTAGAAGTGTGGGTTTTAGTAGGACCTTACCATATTTATTTTCTATTATATATACTTTAAATCTGAATTAAATTTTATTCATTCTTAAAGATATTTCAGGTTTAGATTCATTGTGTATTATGATAAATAATTACACAGTAAACCCATAGGTTATTAGTGGGAAATTCTATTCAGTATCCATTTTTTTATGAAAATAATCTTCAATATAAACATTATTTATTAAGATAAATCTTCTAGGTTATCTTCATGGCCTCATCCATAGTCTTAATATCACATAAAAAATTTGAAAAAAAATTTAAAAAATTTAAATAGTGAAAAAATAAGCAAATGAATAAAGATAATAATAATCTTGGTAAGATAACATGAAAGGCCTGGCTTGTGGGTAAACATATGGAAGAACAAAATATATAACATGGATTCACATTATTATTGAATCCAAAGAGAGTTTAAAAACATATAACATGGTAAAATAATGATTCAAAAATAAATTCCACATCAATATTACAAGGTGGAAAATGTCTCACAAGGGGTTTTGTTTACTCCACAATCCCATGACGTCTCATGAGACTCAAAATTACCCAATGCATTAGGGCACTATCTAGGTGCACCCATTATAACATGTTAATCCATATATGTTCAATATTAAGAATCAAATATATGGAATAAACATAAGCGTTACTTAAGGAATGAAATTAGTATTGAAATTTTTTCAAAAGGTGCTACCAAATGGTTTAGCATAATGATACAATTAAATAACGGATTACATAATTTATAGACAATTATAAAATGAAAATCATAATATTTGATGAATAATGATGTCGAAAAAAAATTAATCCTTGAAAAAGGGTTTTTATCAATCGTTATAATTGAACCAATTTATTAGGCTTTAAGTGAAATGAATAAATATTTATAAAGAAGATAAAGTCATAATTTATTTCATAGAAAAATAAATGAACTAATAATTATTATCATGTTAAAATGAGTCAATTTATAAAAAAATGGTGTCTTAAAATAGTTTATATAGTGTGTGTGCGATGGGTATGAAATAGAGAATTTCCCTCAAATAAGGCTTGTTTATCAAGGAGAATTGAGAAGGGAAACATTTAGAAACTATTAATTACCCATAAATGAAGGATTAATTGAAATTGATACATAATTTTGGAACAATTAACCATAATATATGATAATTATATGAGAATAATTTTGGAATATATTATGTAAAAGAGATTGAAAATGCATCCCAAAATAAATATGGTGGTTTTGAGAGATTCTTAATATAAAACCTGAAAAAGATTCCCGTTTTTAAAACAGTTGAGATAAATTCCAAAATACTAATTTTAAAATTTCATTTATGATATACATACATTCATAAAAATTATTTAAAAAAGATGTAAAAGAAATACAATGTTTTCAAATAATAAATCCCTAAAACACATAAAATAATGTTTTAGTTTGATTCCTTTATCAAAATCAAATCATTGAGTGTTATAATTAATAAAAATTATATATTTCATGTATATGATGTAAATATAAATAAAAAAGTGGAAATTAAATATAGTATATTAAATTTTAATCTCACACATAGGGTTATAATGAAATAATAAAAAGTTATAAGTTTAACAAAAATTGGAATTTGGGTTATGATTTAATTTAATACATTGCAATTAGTTGAATTTTATGCCAGATGAAAGATTATAATTTTAATAAACATTATATATCAGGATAATATATAAATTATTGATTAAACATGTCAATATAGAGTTATATACACATTGTAAATTAATATAAATACATAACATTAAAATATGAATCAATGAATGAAAATTGAGATAAATTCCTTTATCAAGATTCTGAATCATCACTTATGTTTGTTATCATCTTATATAATAAAATGAAAAAAATTTATAGTGGGTTTAGATCCTTTTTAGAAATAATTATTCTTTTCATAACATGTTACGAAAATAACATAAATATTAATGTTCATGTCGGATGTTTTGGTGATATTTGGTACTTGATTCCAAAATGACCTTGGAATGGTGAATATAATAAAAGTCATAACTATTACATTATATAACAAGAAATTTAGGCTCAATTCCATTTAAAAAAATGAAAAACCAACTCTTCTTGAACCTAGTAAAATTGAACCTGTTATAGGCCCATAGGCCCAAAATCACATAACCTAAAGATCCAAAGACCTGAAAGCCTAGATATACAATACCAATACAAGATCAAAGGCCAAACCCAAGAACAAAAGACCCAAATATAGAACGCCCAATATAGAGCACCCAGTACAAGAGAACCCAAGGCAGCATACCCAATGCTCTTATTCCTGCTCAGCCATGTTGTTACGAGAAGAAGCCAGACTACCTCCCCCATCGCATCTTCGCATCCTCCCCGTCGATGCTCCTAGTGATGCCATTAAAATTTTGAACCTCACCAGATCTCAACATAACATATCTAGACCAGATGAACAAGTGGTCTAGTCCATCATCCCCACCCCACAGCCGCCCGCACCGTCACCCAGAGGTTGCCGCCATAGAGTCTTCTCAGACTGTCGTGCTACCCGATGCACTGACCTAGATCCACCATGCTGTAGATCTGAAAAATAGACCACTGAAAACCGGACCTCCATATATGTAATAGACCTATATGGTCAACTAAAAATCACATGCAACACTACATATCTAAGCCCAACTACATATTGCTAACAAGGGTCATCCTTGCAATATACCTAGAGAGGAGAACTACTCAGGAGAGCAGGTCAGAATAGAGGAGAGACATCGTCTATGAAATTATTTTTAGAATAGTATTAATTACATAATAATTGTAATTATACCTCAATTAAAATTTTAAATCATTGCAAAAATCATGGTTACCAGAAATGAAATAAGTTACAATCATGTAGACGATATGCCATTTGTACATATGCGTAATGATTCCATTTTTCTATGAGCATTATATAAATATGGTAATTATTACATTACCTTTAAAGAGTTATAATAATTTCATTAATATATTATTAATAATTTAAATATTCTTATATATACAATTCATGTGAGGTGGTTAGAAAAACGAATCATATCATTTCATGGTGGTGATAATTCCCACATATGCATGAATGACACGAAAATTTATTTCTACATGGAATGGTAAATATTTAAATTATATATTATCTTTTAATAATTGTGAATTTTTCATGAATATCATATATAATTATTAATTCCAATATGATAACCCGTTTTGAGTGACAATGTTGGGACATGAATTATATCATTTCGTGAGGCGTTAGTACGCTATACAAAAAAATAATTATTCTTTTCCCATTTAATGTAAATGGAGATGAAAATAGGCCATTACACTAGAATAATAACATTTGAGTATATATTGGATATAATATATATTATGTGATCATTTTTGAAAATGTGTTTATCCGGGAGGAATTTTAACATTGAAATAAAACTATATATCTTCTTTCGACGTCCCCCTTTTCCAAACACCTTACGACAAAAAAGGAAGGTATTATTCTCATTTAAATCCTAAAATATGAAAGTGTTGATTATAGGAAAGTATATAGGTAGGCCTTACATGAATCAAAATTGTATTGATGTGTGTATAAAGGGAACTAATTGGAACCCTTGAATTGGAGAGGGGGTGGGGCACAGATGAAATGTCTCAAACCTTTAAATTAATATAAATTAATTACTAATTAAAAATGTCCCCAATGTAACTTATTTATAATATAGGATGTTTATTGCTCCAAATACTCTCAAAAAATAATTTATAAATAGGTTTAGGTCACATTATTACACTTATAATTTATTTTTAACCCTTATTTATCCCATTTAACTCTTACTGTGAAAACACTGATTCATTAATTTTTAAATGTTAATATAGTTACCATAAAAAATAATAGGACCCAAAATGAATAAAGGATGACCTTCCAGACCATATAATATTTTCCCAATTTAATATAATTTTTAATTTTACATCATTTAATAAAATTCTATTTACATTAAAATTTCATTAATTTCAATATTTGATACTATTTATTACATTGACATTTAAAAATATCTATAAAATATAATAATTAAAAAACATTGATTTAATTCATCCAAAAGATATTAATGAAATCAAAAAATATATATTCTGAAATAATTATCTCATTATATATTTATTTTAATATATTTAATATCATTTATTTAATTATTCCACTAATTGAATAAGTACAGCATATACAATATATTAGTATTTAAGGTAATAATTTTTTTGCTAAATAATATATATAAAATACAATGATTGAGATAAATAATTAATATTTAAATGTATTCTTATAGATATGAATAACTTCTATGTATCTCTGTATCTAATATATTATACTTATAATAATAATAGTGTGACACTTTTTAAGTTTCATTGATTTTAATAATATCTATGTCATTTTTTTCGAAATGTGTCCATTTAATTAATCAATTTTGAACCAGATTTATTATGGGTATACAATAATTGATCATGAAATATTTGGTAATGTTTTAGGATTATTTTATTGTAATTTTCATTTTAATTTTATCCTTTATTACTTTATTTACTAGTAATCGTGTTTAGAAAAAATTTACCAATTTTACTATTCATATTGAAAATAAATAATGGGATTTTGATATTAAATTTGCATATTGTAATTTAAAATAGGGAATAAAATTCTCAATATTCAAAACAGATAATTTCATAATATAAAAAATATTTAATCGTCAAAATGTAACAAAAAAAATATAGAAGGAAATCATTATAAAATAAATTTATAAAATATCAAAGTATTATATCCGCATAAATACGGAATTTTTTATTTGTAAATAAATAAGAAATTATTAATGATTTAATAAAATTAAACATATAATCAAACTTTTAAAATAATAAATTACATTTTTCAAAAAAATAGAATTTTTAATATTAATTAATAAATAAACATACAAAAAAGAAACCAAAAAATAAACATAGTATAATTTTGAAAGGAAATTTTAATAAATGGTGTTAATTGTTCAACTAATATATATATAAGTGAAAAAAATATTTTTAAAATAACATCCCCATTAAATGGTGGGAAAATTCATTTTAGAAAAATACTGATTCTATGACAAAAAATGTATTTTTTTATATCTTGTTTAGAAAATAAATATGATGAATGTTAAATATATTTTTGAGTATATTATATATATATATATCACTAATATTACCTAATAAGATTAATAATGTTATCTAATTGGTATAAAATTAACTATTGTGCATTGTTTTTTAGAAAATTACAAACGTTTCTCAAAAAAGGATATACCATTTTTAATTAATTGGTCACTATTGAATTCATTATATCTACATGTGAAATCCATATTTACATAATCAATTATTCCTATTCATACCAATTATTATAATGACTATGTTATAAAAATAATAATTATATTATAACAATTAGTTGTTCATTTGAGCTTGATTTAGGTTTTATTCTATGCTATTGAACAAATACATTCAAATTAAAAACACATGATTTTATATTTTAATTTTGGGTGAATAAAGTGCATATGATTCATGATATTATTTAGTGTAATTGTTTGGGTGAGAAATGACGTGAATGAAAATTTTAATGTATCCTGATAGATAATGGTGGGAAAAACAAAAGTCACAACCATTATTAATTACATCGAATGTGTGGAATCACACATGAAAAATTATTCCATGAAATCCACAAAATATTGTTGTTAAAATAAGGAATCATGATTTTCTTGAGGATTCTCAGAGTATGAGGCACCACTCTAGAATACATAAGGGGATTTAGGCAGAGGCTATAAATATTTTAGTGTACTTAGTAAAAATAACTAGTAATTCATCTATGGGATAATATATTTTTAATGAACAATGTATTGGGTAGATTAAAGTGGTATAATATTTTCATTTGTTTGGACATAATACTTATGTTTATATTAATTAAAAATATAGAGATAATTTATAAGCCAAACCGATGTTGGTTTTTCTTTGTTTTAAATTTTGTTGAGAAGATTATATATCACATGTGGGATGATGAAGGGAATCATGTTATAAATGTGATAGATATTGATTAAAATTAATAACTTATATAGAATGATCAGAACATGGGTAGGAAGGATTTTTCGGATAAATCAAGTGTCACCATATAATGAGATAAACAATATATTACCATACAAAAAATTTGTATATAATATTTTGGGAAAATAATTGTGGTTAGTTCTCTAATAGTCAGTAAACTAGATGGAGGATTATTTATAAAAGTAGTACCAGATAATTAATTGTTAGGAAATAATCTACTACATAGATTAATATTAGACTAGATACTATAAGATATAGTGGTTCAAACAGATGTGACTGAGATTTTTCTAATATGATATACACATTTCATGAATCTAGATAAGTATATTTGACATAATAATAACATTATAAATCTAAATTAGGATATTTAACTACTTTTTGTTTAAGGTGAATCTACAAAATTAGACATGTAATAGTGGGATCCCATATTTAATAAAATGAATTATTTTTCAAAAACAATGCATTTAATTATGTTTCACATTCAAATGAATATATATATCTATATAAACAATGTTTTTTATTTAAAATAGGATGATGATTCAAGTAAGAATTACAATGAATGATTTTTGGTGAAAAAAATTTAGAAGAAGGAATGGAATTAATTTTCAAATACTTCCTCAGAAGTGGTGAGGTAGAAATTTTTTTATATAATTCTAAAATATATTTCATCTGATGATCTATACTTGGAGGTTATGTACTTAATGAAAATATGAATTCCACCTTTTTATTAAATAACATATCATTACATGCTACAAAAATATGATCTATTAATGTTTAGTTTTTTTAATAAGGTATACAATATATGAAAGCATAAACATTATTCTAAAAAACATGAAAAAAACTTTCATTGGTTCTCTATTGTTTGCTTTTACTACATCTTGTATCCTAGGGAAAAATGTAAAAGGAATGGGTAACCATTAAGCCTAGTAGAATAATAAGTATGGGATATAAAATCATGTGATCACAAGACATATCATTAAAAACATGAGTTGTAATGACCGTGAATTATATCAACAGAAATTTCATTTATATAATTAATTTATAATCACATACAATCACATAGAGAAGACATTATGAAAATTATAAATGATTAATTAATGAAACAGAATGTATTTTATGAAGTTAAGGAACATCTACCAAAGGAATAGTAAATTGACATTTGAAATACTAACATACCCTTATGGATAGTAAACCATAAAATTTTATATCAACTACACCAATGAAAGTATAACTAAAAATTATCAATATTATATATGATAATATAGTATAATTATATTATAGTATAACTAAATAAATATTTTCAAAGTCAATAATTAAGCATTAGTATTTGTTTAAGTCGTAAATATTTAATTATAATTTTATAACTAATATATTATTTTAAATGATAATTTTCAATCATAAATGTAATCATAAATTTATTCATAACATAGTATTTTGAGGCCTTATTATTAAAATATAATTTTATGAGACCGTAGATAATTATTCAATGTGTTATAAAATCAGTTATAATTATAATATCAGAATTTATTGAATAAATGATTATTCTGGTTAAAAATATAATATTCATATTTAGAAAATTAATTTCAAAATATATATATTTCATTTTATAATTATTATTGTTTAAAAATGGTTATGGTGAATTTTTGGGATTTTTAGAAAATACATGATTTTTTTTGGGGAATAATTAAATACAGTAATTTATGGTATGTATATATATTATACATTTAGTACACTGTTTCTTGATTCATGGAAAATTTAATCCCCAATGATTCAAACTCACATGATCTAATTAGTATATTTAGTCTCAAGAATCATCACTATTTCATTTATTATGTATGATTCTTTATGTGGAAAACATATTCATGAAAATGTTATGATAGGTTCGCCTAGATAGAACTCTAATGCGTTGGGTAATTTGTAGTCTCCGGATATGTTATCTGAATAGACATGGTGGTTAGCCTTGACTCATGGTTCATGTTCAATAGTCTTTGTGGTTACAATTGACTTGTGATCCTCTATATAAAATGAACCTTGACTAAAGATAAATTCATGGTTTATGTTTTTAATACCTTACTATGATTCATGATTATTTGATTCCATGTTCTATATTATATGATTCATTATGTTTAATCATGATCAATTACTTTTTATGTCATTTCATTATGCATTTTTAATCCTGGTTATAAGCTTTGTTCTTATGTTTGTTCCTTTTCTAGGATTTTCTCTCATCCCATTATTCATGTTATCCCAAGGTTATCGTATATGGATGTAAGGGCTCAAATGATGTTATGATCTCATAATGGATGATAAATAAAGAATGATTTCATATAGTCCCATTTCGTCAGTTTAATGTTCCCATTCTTACAATGATAATATACTTCACAATCATTGGATAATAATTTTATAGTTAATTATGTTTAAAATCATTTATGGATATGTGTAAAAGGCTTGGTTCAATATATATGTTATTAGAGGACAATCTAGTGATTTTTGGAGCTAATACTAGGTCACTTTAGTATGATCTTTAAGGACACGACTATGTCTATGATTAATCCCTCAATTTTGGTAACTATAGAGTAAGTGTTTTATCAAGAAAATACATCAATGTCTAGATTTTATAAGTGGAAGTGGATCTGGAACATATGTACCTCAGAGTAACAACTCTAAAAATGGAGTTCTGAGCCAATCTTCCAGCAACCTGGTACCCAACAAAAGGCCTTTCAGTGCACCTCATTTGCACCACTAGGGGATATTATTTTGTAAATTCATATTCTTTTTAAAAACACTTTTAAGCGGAAAATTAAAATTCCCATAATAATATATATTAGAAAACAAATAAGGTATATCCCTAATTGAAACCACATGAATCTAAATATAGCATATACTTTCCCTTATATGTTTGTCCATTTTTGTTCATGGTTTCCTTTTATATGGATAAGTATTCAAGCCCCCACTAATTTGACATTATAATTCTTATTTAATGGTGAAAAATAAAAAAACACATTTCAACAATCAATGTGATGAGAAATTTGATGATTTACTTAATGATATGCCAAATATGATGGGAAAGGGTGATCAAAACATTATTCCAGTACTTCCCAAGATGGATAATGTTAGGAATAATAACTTGAATCCTATGAAACACACTCTTTATCGAATCAACGAAAATGTTTTCAAACAATCCTTCATGATTTAAACACCTCCATGTTTAGTGGATCTTCTGATCATGTCCTTTCGGAATAATGGATTAACACCATTGAGAAGTTATTATCAATCCTCCAGTGCTATGAATGAGAGAAAGTTGTGTTTTCAGTTTAGGATTTGGATAGGGTAGCTGATCAGTGGTGAACATGGATCAAAAAAATTATGTCCATGTAATAAATTCATTCCATTAATTGGGATTAATTCAAGAATAATTTTTTTAAATAAATATTTTCTATGGACCCTCTATCTCAAGTTGAAAAGTTATATCCTTTGAATTATGTAGATGAATGATGATAATATTAGCATGTATGAAGAAAACAATAAATGGAAGTGAAGATACTACTCTGAATTTTTCATGAACACTAAAAGTAAGTTTGATGACTTCTTTAGTAGGATAATTCTTAATCTATGGAAATAATTGGTGATTCAAGACTTAGACAGTTATGAATATATTTTTTATTGTGACCTAATGTTTAAAATAATGATTAGAGACTCTAAATAGTGTCATAAACCCATATAAAAAGAAGAAAATATAGTCTAATATTGGTGTTTAATAAAATAATTCCCATGAATGAAAGAATAATGAATATCCCAGATGTTAAAATTGTGGGATGAAGAATCCTTGGAATTTTCTAAATGAATCTAAGAAATGATCAAATGTTGAAGAATGAGGAATCTGGCTAAGAACTACTGATGAGTTACGATGAATTACACTAATGTAGAGGAAGAATGTAATGTTCAAATAAACTCTCAGCCTATATTGAAGTGTTTTAAATTAGAGGAACATGGTTATTTTAGAAACAAATTTTCTATTCCTAAGGTTGTTAGAGGTAAAAAAAAATATCCTCAAAGGTAACAAGGAATGGAATATTCTATTACTACAACTAATGCAGAGCTAAAAAATGACATGGTTATAGGTATGATGGTTATTCATTCTATAATATATTACATAATATTTTATTTTGTTCCTATTAATTCTTTCATATCATGCATGTTTAGTAGAAATATTCAAACATGACATAAAAATATGGAAGCCGGTTTATATGTGAAAATATATAATATATAAATTATTGAATACAATTTACATAACACATCCTCGGTTAATGTTTAAGGACTTAAACTCCCATAAAATCATGCCTTACTTCATTTGGTTATGTTTGATGAAATTTTTTTATCGCATTGACCATTTTTATACAAATCCAATATCAACTATTTGGAATAGGACATCCCTCTTCACATCCTATAGAATCCTCAAATTCCATACATGTTTAAAGTGGTAACTGAATCTCATTCAAAATATATATCTCATGTGTGGATATTAATTCCTTTTGAACAATAATATATCTCTAAAATTATTGAGATAATGTATATGATTAGGCTCTAAGACATTCCCATAGTAGGGGATTACACTTATTTATTCCACGAATATTTTCCTAGTATTCTACTAGATCGAGAGATTGAGTTCTCAATTGATCTTTTTCATAGTTCCCTGCCTATATTAAAGAACCTTATAGAATGTACACCATTGAGCATGAAGAACCTATGAAGTAATAATAGTAACAGCTAGAAAAGGTTTTTATTTGTATTAGTTTTTCACCATGTGGTGAACCATCCCTTTAGTTAAGTTGAAGGAAAGATCAATGTTCCTTTACATTGATTATTAGGAACTCAATAAAATCAGGATAAAGATCAAGTATCCCCTTTCATAGTTTTATGACTTGTTCAATCAGCTACATGGGCCATTTATTTCTCTAAGGTGGAAAGTTAGTCAGGATATCACTAATTAATGGTGAGGAAGAAATATATTACCAAGAAGTTCAATATAATTTGGTATGGACACTATGAGTTCATAGTAATTCTATTTGGACTCAATATTCATCTATTAAATTTCTTGGATTTAATGAATTCAATCAATACATATTGCATAAAAAAATTTGTTGTCATTATCGATTATATTTTAATATACTCCTGGGAAAGGAGGAATGTGAGGATCTTTTGAAAAATGTGTTGTAGATTTTTATATAGAAGGAACTCTATGAAAAGAAGAGTAAATGTGAGTTCTAGAATAGTGTAAGTAAAATTATTAGGGAATGTAATCATGAATAAAAAACAAATGTGGTCCATTATAATACAATGGAAAAATAATATTGGCCTAGAAAAATATATATAATAGATATTTGTAGGTTTTTTCTTAGTTGTGTATTATAAATTATTTGTGAACAATATTTCAAGATTTCAAACCCTATAATGAAGATGGACTATAATAGAGTGATGTTTTTTTGGAAACATGAAAGTGAGGTATGATTTAAGGTTCCTTGAAGGGGCTTATCACTGCACCAATACTCACTATCCTAATAGGTAGAGAAATAATTATGGTATATATTGATTATTCAAATAAAGGATTTGGATGTTTACTCATGAAAATTGATAAAGTTATAAAATACGCGTCAAGGTAGTTGAAAATACGTGATAAATACAATTCCACATATGATCAGTTGTTGTCAACTATGATCTTTCATTGAAAATCTATTGAATTTTCTATATTGGGAGAAGTGTGAGATATTTACTAATCAAAATAGTCTCAAATATATATTCACAAGAAATAGATTAATATGCACTAGTGAAGATGGTTAGATGTAATAAAGTATTATGACTGCTCAATCCACTACCATCCTTCTAAGGCAAATAATGTGTCCAAAGCTCAATGTAGTTATAATCCTTTAGTACTATCAGTGAAGATAATTGAGAAGGATCTAATCATTGTAGAATTATAAAGGATGGATACATGAATCATTAAGAGAGTTCCATCATCAATACATTATCAAATGAATTCTCAACCACCCCTTATAGAGAAAATAATTTATTCTAAAATAAATGACCTGGGAATTCGACAAAAGGTGGATGTATTCAATAATATAAAATCCTTCGAGTTGAATATAAATGGGTATGGGGTCATAATCTTTTGGTTATGAATATGAGGACAACCAAATTCATAAATAAAAAAGGAGTTTCTAAATTACCCATATAGCTCATCCTTATATATTCACCAAGTGAGAAAGCATATGTGTGGAGATATCTGGGGGAAACATTTTCTGGTACAATATTAAAACTGATATCGTTATATATATATCAATGTTCATGGTATGTTATTAATTTATCATTGAAAGGAGAATGTCAAAAGGGATGATAAAACCATTATCCATTCTAACATTGAAGTTAGAAAACATCACCTTTTAATTTTTCACTGGACTTTGAAAGACATCAGGTGGAATCAATTCTATATGGGTTATAGTGTATCATCATATAATGATAACTCACTTTATCACAATTTGAGAGGATTTCACACTAGATAAACATGCACGAATATATATCAATAAAAGGGTTAAGGATGCATGGAGTACCACTATTGATTGTATCTAGTCGAGATCCATGATTCATCTTCGAGATATAGAGAAGACTACAACATGATCTAAGCACTGATATGAACATCAAAAATTTATTTCATCCTCCTTTTGATGGCCAATATGAGTGAAAAATTCAGAGACTAGAAGAAAATTTGAGAGCATATTCAATGGAAATCAAAGGAGGATGATACCAACATTTACCTCTATTAGATTTCTATTACAACAGCATATTCCACTAGGGAATACGAATAGCTCCATTTGAAGCCCTTAATGAGAATGGTGCATAAAACTAGAGATATGTGATGAAGTCCATGAATGAAAGCTACTGGGAAATTAAATGGTTATTGAAATGGTGGAGAAGGTAAAAACCATTCATAAACACATCAAGGGATCATAAAGTGGAAATAAGAGTTATGTAGGAAATCATCAATGAGACATTTATTCTATGGTTGGATACATGGTATTCCTCCACATATCATTATGCAAGAGGATCCTGAGGCCTTTTCCTAAAGGGAGTCCATGTCCTAGATACAACAACCCCTTCGAGATCCTTCATGTTATATCCACAACCTATCAATTGGGACATCCACCAACCATATATCATGTACACGGGGTATTACATGTATCCATATTGAGGAATTATATAATGGATCCCTCACATGTATTAAATTCATATGTAGGTCAATTAGAGAATGACCTTTCTTATGAAGAGCATCATGTAAAGATCTTGAATAAAAGAGATAATGATCTATGAAATATCACTACTAACTAAGTCAGTGTACTATGGAGGAACCATAAGTACAAAGAGGCATCATGGGAACTATAGGAGGAAATAAATGAATCATACCCACTCCTATTTTCATCTTAGAATGTAAAATGAATTTCCAAGGGTCAAATTTTATAAAGGGAAAAAATGTAAGGATCCTGAATTATATCATTAGAAATTCCCATCTTCGAATAATGTAAAAAATCACATAAATCACATATAGAACATAGTAAAAACAATATAAATGATGAATTAATTTATCAAAATACACTTATAGAAGTCAAGGTGTCTATACAAAAGGGATAATACCTTGTCCTTTGGTATATTAACAAAACCCTTATGAATAGTATATCGGAAAATTGAATAGTAAGCACACCAAATAAATTATATATAAAATTTATCGATGTTTTAAGTGATAATATGATAAAATTATATCATAGAATATGTAAATAAATATTTTAAAAATTATTAAATAAGTTTTGGTTTTTTGTATGTTATAATATTTAATTACCTTTTTTTGACTAATTTAATAATTAAAAATTAAATATACATTCATACATTTTTATTTTCATGACTTATGATTATAGAATAATTTTATCGGACCATATATAACTTTTAAAAGTATTATAAAATAATCTATAATTTTAAAATAAGTATTTTTCAAGTACAAGATGATTTTAAATTAATATTAAATGTATCATAATTAGAAAATTATTTTTATAAAAAGGAGTAAATTTATTATTTTTACATTTCAAAAAATGGATAAATGAAATTTTTTTTGGTTTTTTTTGAAATAATTGGAATTTTATGGTATAATAAAATATGGTAATTTTCACTATATATACATTATAAGTTAAATACACTATTCCATGAGTCCTCACGGATGTAAAAACCATTGGTTAAACACACAAGATCATAGTACCGAATTTAATCTCAATAATCATCATTATTTCTTGTCTTTAGAAAAATAATAAATGAATGAATTAAATAATGAGCAAACACCCCTCTCATCCACTATAAATACCACCCGACACCACCACTTCTCCTAAAACCACCAAATCATTGATCATTGTAAATATTATGATCAAATATCAAATCAATACCCTTACCCACATCCAAGATCTTTTGGTATTAATAAAAGACCAAAACCAATAACCTAAGGAGTTTTTCAAGAAGAAGGAATCAAGGGGTAAAACCCTCGTAATTGTCTGTTAATATCTTTTCAAGTTCTATTCTATTCATCATCTATCCTCATTTATCCTTTTTAAAGTGGCTTGAAAAAACAATATCTTACATATAATATAACCATATCATGTTAATTGAATAATATTAATTCATATCACTACTCATATATCTTTTACGTTATGAATGAAAACATCGTCTGTGAGGTGATAATTTACCACTTTTAAGGAAGATGTCATTTTATAATTAAATTATGCCTTCAAGGCTTGTCCATAACTCATTATTATAATTGAACCCTATTATAATATATTTATTATACCTTATGAAATGTTCTAAAATAATTTTTTAAAAACGATATTAATTTATTAAACAAAATGAGTTCGTTGTGATCAAATCTACCAAAAAACCCCAAACTATTATTATTAACTATTTATCAAATGATTCACCCACCTTCCATAAAAAATGATACATAAGAATAGTTTATCTTTTTAAATATAATTAAAAGAAATTAAATTCTGGATAATTACCCCAACATTACATGATCTTTCATACACGTAAACATTTTAATCCGTCATAAAAACACAGGAAACCAACGCTCCTAAACAATTAAATAGACCCTCTTAACCCATTAAAATGTTCACAAATGAACATAATAATATTAAAATAAATCAACTACATTTATAAAGGGTTCAATAATGATTAATTAATGATTATAAGTTTATTATTCAGGAGATTAATATCTTGTGAAGAAAACCATTAGACTTAAGGTAAAAGATTCTATATGAACCCATGTTATTCCTTCGTATTACATTTTATCTATTTTTTCACAAATGAAATTCTGTTTTATTTATATATATATATATTATAAATTATACATATACAATCCAATATAATTTATCAAGATCCATTCACCCTTTTTAGGGATATACATGTTTTTAAAATGTTCTCTACTAAATTATTCTAGATAAGCTACCCTGATTCAAGGGATCATCCAGTTTTCATACCCATTTTCAAATAAACTCAATAATATATATTAGGACACTATTAGTTTTATAAAATCTCAAATTTTATTCAAAAAAACTACCATGGTACAATTATGTTTTAATAAAAACATTTATTCCCTTTACATTGTTAATAATCTTGAATGTTTTCCCATAATCCGTACTAAAATGTTTTATTTCTAAAGTTTATTAAACAATCTTTTAACTTTAGTTTTACATCACTAACCATTAACTATGACTATATTACCTTATTAATGTCAATGTATTATTTAAATAAAACATTTCATGGACACCACTATGATATTTCATTTTGAAATTCAATTTAATATAATTATGATACCCAATTCATTCCACGGGTAAACCATATGTTTATGTTTGATTAATTACATATAATTCTTTAAGGGGAAAATGTATTTGTGAACATTTTATTATTGGTGTTACAAAATATGTATCCATGGAACTTTATAATTTTTATATTTCATTATATGTTATGTGAAATGGACTTTGGGGTTCTCCTTGACTTTTTTTCTATGTGAGACGGTCTTGGGGGTTAGACTGGACTTGTGCTCCTCCACGTGCAATGAGATGTGACTCATACTAAATGCATGATTTATGTTGTATCCACATTATTATGATTCCAAGAAATTGTGATTTCTTTTTCTATATGTTTTGATTATTTTTGTTTAATCATGTTTCATGCCTTTTTATATCATTATGTTATGGTTTCAAACCCTTGTGCTAATCCTTATTCTTATGTATATTCCATTACACGGATTGTAGATCTACCCATTATTCATGTTAGCACCAGGTTATCTTATAATGATGTAAGGGTTGAAAATAATTAAGCACTATTAATTGGTGATAAGTAAATAAATTTTTTATTTAGTCCCATGTTTTTAGTTTTATGTACGTATTCTTCCAAAGTCACTAGACTTTATAATATGTGGGTTGTTAGTAGATATATAATTATTATTAAAATCAATCAAGGCTATGTGGGAAAGGTGTGGGTTTCTATATAAGGAATAATAACGAATGAAAAATACAAATTCTAATAACAAGAATTATGAAAATTAAATGTGGATATAAAATTTAAATGACGTATTCATTAGCATATCATGAAGGTTTATCACCAAGGTGTCATAAATGGAAAACTACTGGGGTTAGTCACTAGGGTTTCATAAAACCCACCACCTCTTAAGATTACATTATATACCAAATAAATTAGAGTTCTATGAAGTAACACCTTTAATATGTCTTAATTAATGAATCCCACAGAGATCATAATCAAACATTCCAATTGTATCCCATGGAAAATAATGAATGAGCTTCTTATCAAAATCACGATCTTTAGAAAGTAATTAAAGACACGATCATCTTGTCATTCTTATCCAATGAAAATGGAATATGGTATTTTTATGTGTAAATGATGGATTAACATAAATCATTTTTTATATAGAGATTAATACCCCACTAAAATAAATATTTTAGGCCATTAAAAAAATTAAATATATTTTATAAAGTAGAAAGAAAAATTTGAGAAGTAAATTTGACAGCATGACACGTATAAAATATGGATTTGTTAAAGGGGAAATTTATAGGGGATTACAAAATCTATTAAAAAATATAATTTGGTAGTTATTTTATGATTAAAATGGTACAATTATGAGTAAAAAACTCATTTATAATACATATATATGTAAATAAGTTCTTGAATTAATGAGAAAAGAAGGATAATTTCACTTCAATGAAGAGTTACTCATAAATCATCTGGATTAGGAACATGGGGGGGGATGTAGGGAACCTTTATGGGACTCATTAGGAGAAAAATTCACCAAAAATTCAGGTTTGATAAATTATGAGTGAAAGGGAGAGGTGAAATTATTTAGTCTTTATAGAAGAAGTGGATCATTTGTTTAATGATTTTTAAATATCTTTCATGGAAATATATGATGAGGAAGATGAAAAAACATTGGCTTACCCATGGTTTTGGAAATTTGGGTCATATATTATATTATTTTATTCCACTATCATCAAAATAATTTTATCTTTTATTTTGGTTCAGATGTGAAAATTTTCTTTAATTAAGGCCTTTTAATCAAACTTTTGCATTTGAGATCATCGAAATCCAATTGTAGTTTAAAAAATTCACGAAAATATATTAAAAATTTATTATATATATAATATAACATATTTTATTTCATGAGTTTTTCTCATTAACAATTACATCTATGTTATATAAATCTAAAATCATAAAATATACAAAAAACACAATACTATTTTATTAATATTCATTAATATATAATGTAATTTAAAAATTCTCCAAAATTCACCCTAACCTAATTTAAACAAGATGATTCTAGAAATAATATTTATTTTTCCAGATTGATTCTATGAAATTGATAATTTATATGTTTAAATTAGAAATCCACATTTATTGAAATAAATAAATAGTTTAATGGAACATTCAAATTTCTAATAATTATAAAAAACATCCTAGCCAATAATAAAAATATGTTATCATTTCTAATTAAGGGATTCTGTTTTAATATAATATTTCATTAAATATATATTACTTATAATACTTGAGTTTACTATAAAATTGTATATATTTTCATTAAAACAAATTAATGTTTTATAAACTTCCAATAATACATTTATCAAAATTATCTCAATTAAACATTTATTTTATTAAGAGGAAGTTATCTTAAAAAATATTTAACGGAATAAGGATATTATTTATACAAAAGTTATTTCACATTAAATAAATAAGGTTATGACATGTAACCCTTATTATACCACCATACTCCCTAAGAGTCAGGTTTGTGGTGTTCATGGATTCATGGGGTGGATTGTCTAAGGTCGACCAGGTGGTAATCTCCACTAACATGGAATTCTCCCGTAAGAGATTTTTTTATGCTGTAATTTTCGAAGCATATCTTGGTTTTGGTTAAGGTCAAACCCTATTGATGCTACCTCCCTCCCAAGATTAGAAAAATGGGCTTCAAATAACATGAATCTTCTGGTTGAGGCCATTAATTATCCTTTATGTACCAATTATACTTTGACAGTATAGGTTATAAACCCGAAATATAATGCTAATATTATCATCCATGGGTGTATATTCCAATAGTAATATTGACATTTTTCATATTTTTATAATGTTTATATAATGGTAAAATATGACGGGTAACATTTCCATTTAGAAACTATAAATAACACATCATTCATTCCTTCAAAATTAACTAAAATTACACATAATGTTATATTTTCATTTTTAAAAGATCGTAATTGTTTTACTAATGTTTATTTATGTCTATAGAATTTTTAGCGGTGGTGATGATTCTTGAACATTAGGGCGATCCTTATTTTATCATTTCAACAATTCCATTAAATATACATTCTCCAATTATTATTTTTGATATTTTACTTGGTTTCATAATGGACTAATGTATTTGTAATTATAAATGATATAAATATTTTTTTGTTTCCGTTTATTATGTATGTGTATAATGTTATGTAATATGTAACAAAAATTTATCAAGAAACAAATATCTATTATAATACTGGGTCATTACATTATTCCCCCTTTATGAAATCTCATTACTAAATTTTCAAATCATTATTGAGGTTGTGAAATGGAAAGGGTAATTCTATCTCATTGAATCATCTGGTTCATATGCCTCTTTTTCATATGATTTATTCCTCGCAAACACTTTGACAAGGTGGGTAGTCATATTGCCATGATACTCATATATATGATTTGAGATCTCCACTAGTGGATCCTCAAAAGAGAGCTCATGTCCTAGTTTTACCACCTCTATATTAGATAAAAGTGGGGGATCAGGTTTCTTCTTCTATAAGAGATATATGTAAAACATATGTAGTACTTTAGATAAATTTGGTGGGTGTACTAGCCAATAGGAAACTGCGTCTATGAAATCAATGATTTCAAAGGGTCCAATTTTCATAGGGATAACAATCCATTTAATTCTAAACTATATAAATCTCTTCCATGGTGATATCAGAAGGAAAATATTATCTACAACATCAAACCCTAATTCCATTTTTCTGTTTCCATTATAGATCTTCTTTTAAATATTAGAATCCTTTATCTGTTGTTGGAATTTCATGAACCTTTTATATCATCTATTTCGCAAGATCAGGCCCATTTATCATTCGATTACCAACTCCATCCAATGAATTTTAAGTTCAACATTAATTCCTATATATATATTCATGTTGTCCCATATTAATAATCGATTATAATGTATTGTTGTTTGATAACACAACTAATGGTAGTTTTTAATCCCATCATCCATTAAATTACATTGATTATGTTATCAACATTTCTTCAACTCTATGAATAGTTTTTTAGATTTGAAAATAGTATAGGCATAATATTACATACTAAAATTAAATTCACTATTCTAATCATGTTAGAGAATTATCCAGAATTTTGATGTGATCCATGGATCATAATTAGAAATGATTGAAAGTGGTGCACCATGAAACCTCGCCACATACTTTATGTAAATATTATGTTATTGGATATGAGATAAATCTTCCCAAAAAGTGATGAAATGGGAAATGATGGTGAGTTCATCAACTATAACACATATCATATTGTTTCCATGGGTTGTTCTTAAGAAACTAGTGATATAGTCTGTAGTGAAATTGTCCCACATCTATGTTCGTATGGGTAGTGGTTTAAATATCCATTTTATAAGTCATCCCTACACTTTCACATGTTGACACTCAAATTACTTTTTAGTGTAGTCAATAATCTTATTTTCATTATTATTTCACTAATAATGATCAACAATGGTCATGTAAAATTATTTCATCCATGATTTATATAATATATGGAGATATGATCTTATTCTGTCTGATCATTATTTATATCTAGGATTTATTGCACACATAGCCTAGTATGAAATTTCAATACACCATTAAACATAGAAAAAATCGCATTCCTTAAAGACACTATTTTATTTTGTAACAAAAGACCATATCTATGATATTTCATGATCATAACTAGTAATGATGGATGAGATATATGATGGAATAGGTTTGAATATTTTTCTTCCCTCATGATTCTAATGTATAATTTTACTAGGTCTTTTATCAAAGGATAACCTTGAATCTCTATCCTTTTGCTTACAAAAAGTTATTTCCCACATAAATCATGAGTGACTTTATTATTTCTTCTAGGGAGATAACAAATTTAATAGACATATAATTTAATAAGATACAACTATATCCTTTACCTCATGTTCAATAATTTTTACAATGAAATATAATTTATTTAATAGTGATTTGTTTATATATCAAATTTATCCTCATAATGTTAATGCCTCCTTATTTTTTGGGGAAAAATAACAGCCACTAAGTCAATGTCATGCATACCATAATTCATCTCATTATGATTTATCTGTCAAGATTCATTAAAAATTACCTATTCATTTTGAACGAGGATGTACCCAACCCCTTTTAGAGATTAATCAATATAAATTACCGCTTCTTCTCTTATAGAGGGTCGAGTTAACATAGGTTCTATAATAAATATCATTTTTAATTCATTAAAAAGATCTTCACACTCTTTTATCCAGATGAATATATCCCCATTTTTAGTTAACACTGTTATTGGACAATAAATTGAGAAATAGTTTTCACAAACCTACTATAATATTCATCTAATCCAAAGAGAACTATGAATCTTATCTTCCATTATAGGATAAGGCCACTCATATACATCATTATTCTTCACAGGGTAAACTGAGATACCAATTGTTTCTTTTTTTTCCAAAAAATGTAACATATTGTAATGATAATTCACAATTAAATAATTTTTAAAATGATATCCCCATTCCTATTATTTTTCAATGTAATTTTTTGATGATACATATATTCCCCATGAATATTGGAATATTTTATAATATCTTAAATAAAATCTACCAAGAATATACCAAGGTAGTCCCTCATAGAATTGAAAAATATAAAATGACTATCAGTGAAGTTGAATGGAATAAAATAAAATCATAATGCACTTATTTTGTTTATAATGAAAATATTGTAATATCGTCCTTCTTTACCCTCAATTGATGATTCCCAGATCAGAGGTAAATCTTATAGAAGAATCAAGCCCCATGAAGTGGTTCAAATCATTCATCAATCCTTATGAAGGTGTAATTGTTCTTTACTATGATCATACTAAGTTCTATATAATCAATATTTAGACACATTGATCCATCAATATAATTCACAAAGAGGATAGGTGCTCTGTATAGGGAATCATTTGGTTGGGAAAATGCTTTATCCAAAATATCATGATGTTTATTTAATCCCAATAACTCTATATTTTCCATTATATATATGGTCTTCAATATCCACTTGGATCCATGTATGAGTTAAATAGAGAGCTATACATCTCTTTCAATGGGTGTTCGAGGTAACACTTCATGAAATATTTTGGATCATTCCTAAAATATGGAGTTAATATCTATCTTTATACTTATATTTCCTTCTCCCTCTTCAATGATCATATCCATAAAGAATAATATGGGAATTTATAGTATAAAATTACCAGATTAGGTTATCCATCCTTTGAAAATGATGGAATGTTTACACTCATGACTATTCTTTACTTCTATATTAGTTTGTAGAATTAACATTTCATATTGAGTCTATCCTTAGTATATCCTAAAATTCCACAGTTGGAATTACTACTATTTTTGGATGATATTTTACTGTCTACAGTTAATAATAGAATCTCTATACACAATTGATTCCTGGATACTCTCACTAAGAGTCTTGATAGATTGTTGTACTTATATATGTTTAGGGATTTATTATATATTCATTTCTAGCATGAATGAAATAAAGGAATGAGTAGAACCAAAATCAAACAGAGCACATTATAGAAATGAGAGCAAAAAAAGATTACCAACAACCAAATCATTTAGAGCATCTAATTTACATGTTTTCATATAAAATGACCAACCTTCCCCCTTTTGATAATTCGAGGTTCATGGCAGTTCCCCTCCATTACCTTCTGATTTGTACATTGATTGGAAAATTGCCCAAGAATTCCACACACGAATCATTGAAATTTCATCTTGGATTATAAAATATTACCTTTTTCATTAGTGTTGACAATTTTAGGCTTCACCTCAACATGATTGTTCTAATCTGTAGGCTTTTCTCTTCCACAATTGTATATCATTCCACTCCAAAGAATGTATTTACCTAAATACTTCATCCCACATTTGTCAAATACTAAATGATACACATTCATTCATCTTTTTCCAAGATCAATGTATCTCTCTATGTAAGGACACATAGATATCTTAATTTCATTCAATCTATTAGACTAACTCATCTCTACAAAATCCATTAAACCTTAATAAAAATGAACACTATCTCTTGGTAGTCTTTATTGTCCCAATTTTCTAGACTCCTTTATAGATGGGTTCACAGTCCACAAAAAAATCTATCATCCTTTATCTTAATATACATAACCAATCTATATGTGTATCTATATAGTCTTGTAATGTTAATATGATAGATTTCCACCAATTTATATTTACTTATTCCTTATCTCTACAAATGACTTTTTCATTTTTTCACATAGAACGAATTAAATATTTATTGAAATAGATTCCAATAAACAATTCCCATTCCATAACATGAATATACCACCTTGTCATTATATTATTAGATAGTGTCCACCACAAATCCGAATATACATAAAAGTGGTATAATTCCTGAGTGAAATTATATTTATATGAATAATGGGTTTTATAATTTTTTTCTATAGATATTATCCATTGTTCAGTAATCAATGGGTTGTTAGATTCACTAAAATAAGGCAATCATTGATTGAAAGGGACCAAACAAAAAGTTATTCTCTTTATAGGTGAATATTTTCCCATAACCTAATTCTTGGTATTTTTCATAACTCGAGTTAGTTGATTAATCATCCAAATAAATATTTCCATTCCATATTCCTTCAGATCACCGATAGTGAATCTTCTGTTCAAATCATCATTTACATGGTTACTCTTATTTTATATAAATTTTATAACGAAAAAACCATAGTATCAAATATTATTTTTATGAATACTATAATTTCAAATGGATTTTAATTCATAAAATACCATGATGAAATATGAAATTACCTCTGTCTAATAAAATAAAAATTTTAACATATATTTTATAATGGTTTATAAAAATATTATTATTAACTAAAATTATCCCCAAGGAGTGTTAAAATAGATGTGAATCATGTCCCATTGTTATACACCAAATATCATTTGATTATAACACAATTTTTTGTTTTTAGTGTTAAACATATGTACATCGATTCCGAAGACACATCCACTTATAATATGGAAACATGGATCTTTTTGAATGGAATACAATTATACATTAATTACAAAAATACTAGGATTTTTTCACCATTTACACTTATCCATAGGGGTTTTTCTATATTATGAAAATCACAACTTCCAAAAATAATTAATTTATCCTTTGAAAATAACTATGTTATCCTACATTTTTATTAAATAAAATTTCATTAAATGGTAAAAAAAATAGGATTTTTTAATGTTTTTATGTTATAAATAAGGTTCAAAATTCATTAAATCATATGTTTTATTATAAAACCATTTGGAAGTTATATTATTGTGTCAACTCAATGATACATTCACTATATCTCATGTCCTTCCGACACACATCAATGTAATGGGTTGATCATAAATCCCATTAATAGAATAAAGAAGGGAGGTATATGAATGTGAACATTTGGCATGTCAATAAGAACACACAAAATAAATATATTACATGAATAATATTAAAAATAAAATTATAATCATAACTTGGAAATATGGATTCAACTTTTGAATGATACATTTATAACCATATCATAATGGTTTATAATCCAAGGATTCATAAATGGAAAATTGTTCTGGTTATTCACCAATATATCACATAACATTTCATATATAGAAACAAAATTCCTTTCACTATGCATGGGAGAACTATCAGGGTGCACCAATTATATTTATTATTTATATTAAGCTACAGAGATCATATTAAAACATATCATTATCAACCCATGGAGAATAATGAATTGGTTTCATGAAAATGTTATAGTGTTTCAAAAGTTCATAAAGACATTATAGTCTTGTCATTTTTAGCCGACAAAAAGTGAATGTGGTTTTATTAAGCTTAAATACATAAATAATATAAATATTTTTTTTATATATTGGAATACCATTTTTATAAGGACCCATACTTATAACATTACCTAATATTGAATTAAAAGAATAATTCACATTGAGGATATTTTTAGGTTTAGAGTTATATAGAATTAGGACATAACTATTACATCTCAAAGATTACAAGGTAGACACATCTACTCAGTCTCCATTTTTTTAACAAAATATAAACTAATGAACTAACGATTCATGTATAGTTCCATGTTTTAGACATCATGAAATTTCCTTGATCCCATCATTTACCGTATTCCAATTTAAGTCTGGTAGAGAAACATTTCAAAAACATGGGATTATTACAAAAAGCTCAGCAAAGGATATAAAAATACGGGATGGAAACATTAGCCCATGTATACATAAGAATCAATGAAAAAACACTTTACTCATAAAAAATGAAATTTACAATACCTCTTGAAATCATAAGATTTATGAATAACTCATTGAAATCAAAAGACATGTAGGTGACGTGAGGAATAAATAACATACATACATTGTAGCTATCATAGCTACATAAAGAGTCACATTTGGAATACCCATCAATATATATTCCATAAATATCTTAGGAGAAACATTAACATTTACCTCTGTCATGTTACCCAATTCATTGGAGAGCTATCTCGGCTCACCCGTCCTTAGTCTATCATGGAACCACCTGATTTCATAAACAATTCCAAAGAATCATAACATAATTGTATCTCATAAAACATGCTTAAAAAACAGAACATTTCAAAATTTCCATCACATGATATCAATACAACACATTTATATAATCCAAACATTATCAAAATCCATTTTCAATACCAAAATACATAAAAGTGTATATGGTATTTATTTTTCATTTAAAAAGTTATGGCTTGTAGAGGAAAGCGAAACTCAAATAATGGTCACCGTGGCAGAGAAGTCATTGTCGCCGCATACATAAGATAAAAACATTCCATTTGTCGTTTAGTAAAATGCTTCGTATAAAAAGATCCCTTTTTAATAAAAGTAACATTAAAAGGGGTTTAGACACCGTATAAAATAATGTTGTGTATAAAAGAAAATATACTTCAATGAAAGGAGATTGAGACGATGTTCCGTACAAAGATGGTATGCTTGGATTAAGGATGAATCAATTACATAATTATGTGTGACAAATATAAATACTCCAAATATAAGGGGATATTAAGTGTAAAAAAATCAGAGTCATTCAAAAATATTCATAGAATGACATATTCAATAACTACAAGTTGAACCCATAGAAATTGAAATTGGGTTAAGAAGTTCCCTAGGCAGCCTAACAACGTCACATAAAAATTCAAAGAAAATGAGTTAATGAGACAAAAAGGGTATCTCAACACTTGGAAATAAATTTTACATCAATAAGGATATAAAAGACCATATCCCAACATAATAAGATGTAAATTAAAAGACCTACCAAAAGAAGTCTTTTAAAAAGAGGAGGGTGAAAGGATCCCTTACCGACTTGGGTAACTATCAAAACGTACACCCCATGAAATATGGACTATAAATAATTGATGTAAATACTCATAAATGAAATTATATTGGAAAAATATTAGAATAATTGGAATTACATTCACCACTAAATGTAAATAGTGGAAAATGTTACATAAATCTCACTAGAATAAAAGTGAGATGAATAATCACTTACGAAAACATGGTAGCCTAACGACGCCACATAAAACTTCCAAAAATGGATTGACAAGATCAAATAGGGTCTCTGATCACATGAAAATAAAATTTACAGTAATAGGAATATAAAATATCATCCCCAAACATAATAAATAGGAGCTTAAAATAAATGACAGAAAAGAGAGTTCTTAAAAATAAAGAGAGAGGTAGGATCCCTTACCTTGGGTACGACATGACTTGATCATTCTCTAATCTCCGGAATGAAAAACATGTGTTAATTTCTACTTTATTAACAACATTTTCCATTTTAATTATTCCTTTTATTTCACTTTGTAATTATTTAAGTTACTAACGGTCGTTTTGTCGATCATTGGTACTTGAGTCAAAAATAAACTCCTTATAATTACAAGTTGTTCATGTGGTAAAATATCCATTATATCCAGAATTATAGTCATGATGTAATTTAATATATATATATATAATATATAACAATTATATACATGCATTTATAATATTACATAACATTTAGATGTAAGAAATGAAATGCACCGTTTATGAAGACGGTAAGTCGTACGTACGCATTAATGCTACTTTCATTTCTATTTCATATTTAATAGAATGAAATCATAATGATATAATGGTATATTATAATTCCAGTATAATATCATATTTAATATTCTTAACTCCATCCTTTACACATCCCACATATGTCATTAACAAATCAAATCACTTTGAGGGGGCGGTAGTCCGCACTTCCTAAAATGAAGATATCGCGTTTACCCATTATTGGAACCATAATGTTATTACATAAAAGAAAAATATAGTATCTTAAGGAAATAATAAACATATTATATGTCATATATAAATATAGTGACACTTAATGGCCACCTTTTAAGGTGTTAAAAGATTATTGAACAATCATTATTTCATGAGGCAGAAATTCGCCATCCACGGAAAGAGTATGTTTTTTAACCATTAGATGTAGGTGTGTGTAAGTGTAGCTTGAATCCTTCTAATAACAACATCATATTATTTTTATGATACTTGTGTTGTTACAAAATAAAGGTATAAAAAGAGTTTAGGGGGTTGGAGAAGCAAAATAAAACAAAAGAACATAAGAGATGACATTACCTTTAAATCGGATAACTCTGTTTGATTTGAGCCCAAAGGCTTCCTTGGAAAGGATTATAAAGAAATTGAGGCTTCTAGGATGAATAGAGGGATATTGAGAGACTATTTGAGTAGATTTTGGACGATCCAATGGTCTTGAGAAGTGTGAGATATGTGTAGGATGTGGGGTCTTTTTATAAGGGAGAGGAGTGGCTCTTTTGGAAATCTTGAAATTATTATTTTATTATAAAATGAAATTCAGTATCTAAAGCTCCAAAATACATTAAATTCATAGATAATTTGGTCCATGAAAGAACTAAAATCATCAAATAAGAATTGGAAAACTGTTAGATATTATTTTAATCATTATATTTTAATTTATTTAAATCATTCATTAATGACGTTAACACTGCATCATCATTGTGTCATAAATAATTATATTTTTTTGATGTCTGAAAAAATATAAAAAAAATTACCATGTTGTTGGAAATAATTTAAGATTATAATTATTATTTATAGTAAAAAATATAACATATATAACCCCATGTAAAAAATGTTTTAGTAATACAATACATGTTTGTGATATTTTTATTTTTACTGTAAATAAAAGGTATTAATGTCATTATCACCCAAAGTGGATCCATGGGGTCCCACAAATTGACCCATGGTTTATATTGGTCGTAAATGACTCAAAAAATAAAATTAGGACATGTTTCATGATAATTTTGTTGTTTTATAATGTCATTTTTATCTTAAATTACACTAATCACCTCTAATCGGAGTTAACAAAACTCAAAAGTTAGTATTCACCAAAAAAAATATTTTAATCCCATTGAACCACATTTTACATACTAATTACAGCCATTACATTGTATTTTTTTAAAAAAAAAAAACAAAAGCGGTAAAATTTCATTTAAATGAAATATTAGTTTGTTTAACTACCACTTAGTGGTTTCACTATTCATCAAAAATTGAAGGTCTTCAAAAAAATACCAAAAATTACCTCGAAGATATATTTGATATTCTGAATTCAAAAATGATGTATATTTTACAGAAATAAAAACATATATGTTTCATTAATTAATTTTATAATTAATTGTCGTTGTCAAAACAAATAGCGTGTTTTTAAGAAACTATATCTATCAAAAGACTGATAGTTGTTTATGTCCAATTTCAAAGTGATATTAATTACAATGACCACCATTAGAGTAAATGGTAAAAATATATTATAATTAAACTTTAAAACCAATGATTTAGATAATATAACCATATAAATAAATTATATTAATATGACTTTTTGAATTAAAATACAACATTTTTCATTCTTCAATAAAAATAAATTTTATCGGAAAAATACCAAAAATTTACACAAAGTAAATTTTTGATGTCTTGATTCTAAAAAAGGATTTTTATTTTGTAAAATATAGAATATAAAATTGACAAAATGTTGATTCAGAAATGGTTCTCCATCAAAAGGCGGTTAATAGAACTTTTAAGGAATATTAGAACATTTAAGCTTAAAATTGGATTCATTCACATTTTAATCCTCTAACATTTATTGGATAAATGTAAAAATATTTAACAAACTTATATAATAATTTTTTAGTTAGTTCTGTTCATTCCCGCCATTACAATGACCGCGTGTTAACTACCATTTGAAATAATATTATTTTATTATTAGAGTGCCATGTAAGATTTTCAAGAAACTCATTATTGCGAATTGGGTACGCAATCAAACATAGCATCCCCATTAATGTAATATTAATATTTTACACAAAATATTAATAAATATGAAAATTTCATATTCTTTATTTACCTGGGATGTTACATCCTTCCCCCCTTTTGGGAATTTTGTCCTCGAAAGTTTTTTATAAAATGGGCTTGGAAACTTCATTGAAAGCCCCACATCGGGAAATAAGTAAATTAAACTATCACATTAAAAGAAAGAAAGAAAAGTATAATGGTCACGAGAGAGAATCTATACTAGGATTTCATGAAAACATGGATATGGAGGTGAAAACAAACCATCCTGTTCTGATGGAGAGTTATAGAAAACATGTCTAGGAAAAATTTAACCACCAGAAAATCACAAACTTGTGATGGGTTAAACGGTATCTGATTCCCGAGCAGGAAATGTTAACAGAAAACATTTTTGATTAAAGTAACTTTTCATAGAGAAATTTATTTATGGGCTTAACTAAAACATAAGAAATCATAATTACTTTTCATGTTGACTTTCATCTTTTACTAGATTTCATACAGAAACTCATATTTTCTCCAAAAGACGAGTATTTAGGATAACATGTTCACATTAAGAGAGCTATAATCAACTTCTTGAGAATCACCTAATCCAAATAAGATAACTATACATTTCCCATGTCTTTAGACATTACCCAAAACCAAAACCAAAATGGTTAGTACAATATTAGATAATCCTCCAAATGGATATTTTTTTTTATAAAAAGAAAAACTACTTCTAATCCCCAAAATTTGTCAAAAAGTACCCAAAGTTCAATAAAGACCATTCAATAAACATATATCCATAAAATTATTCAAAGTAAACAATACTAAGATTGAAACCCAAATCTCTAAAGGATTTAGTCACATAGTCTTCCAAGATAAACCTTAACATTTATCTCCAATCATCAGTTACTCTTAAAGTCTCATACTGAAAAGTAATTAACCTAATCACATATCCTCCATGATAGGTTAATAATTTCCCTAGATAACCCAAAATAAACTTATTCTAGATTCAAAATATAATCTAACTAAAAAGAATAAGACAAACTAACCAGGGACTTCACGTAGTTCATTGGTAGGCAATAAATACCAGTCACACTTTGGTTGTGGGTTCGATTCCCACAACTTCGTCCGACGTGACAGGTTGTCACACGGTCTACGTGTTTTCCATTTTCCAAAACTACATAATTCTTATAAAATTCCCCAAAAAGCGATAAAATCCTAAAAATTAACCATAACATAATTTAACCTCATGTTTATCTCTTGTCATTCATATTCCATCTTAACATATAGTAACCCATATTTACCATAAAAGTAAGGATCATATAAACCATAATGGTTACCTTTATAATTTTTACCTGAACTTCTACATAAAGTTAGTTTTCTCATACATGATGAATTATAGAAGTCACCAAGGTTCAAGTGGTTGATCATGACTCCTTATAGTTGGTTTAGAATAACAACTATATTTCTCATTGAATACCACATTTCATCCAGCCACTTAGTCAGAGAACCACCATAGTTTCCTTCAAACCCATTGTCACTTTGGTGCCTGCTAGATCCATCCATTTACTAAAACCAAAAAGGTCAGTGTGAGTATATAAACAAAATCATCATGTACTAAAGAGGAAGATATACACTAATATATAATTATCCATTTTATCTCAAACTCATTCCATCTTTCATAAATAACAATGACTCTATATAATATAATAATCGTTGTGGTTATACACAACTTGTCATCTATTCTTAAACAACACTCTATCCTCTAAAGTTATCTAAACCAACCATTCATACCAACTATAAGAACCCAGCCTTATAACATTACATAATATTGAATTAATAGAATAATTCACATTGAGGATCTTTTCATATAATGACCCATACTTTACATACATTTTTAATACTTCAAAATTGAAGCACACTTATTACAACATATGAAAAAACCACAAAGTACCGTATAGGTATAGTGTCTTTAGAAACTGGGAAACATAAACAACTGGTTCATAAATCTTCCACAGTGTCTCCCATTTATTTCATCATATCTAGGGTCTCTTTTAGTATATTCTACTTAATATCAATCTTCCTGACCCGGGGAAAAGAAAAACATAAAAGGGTGAGCTCAAATGCTCATCAAGGGAAAATAAAGGAAATAAAAATCATATCATATCTTTTTGAAAATCATAACCTGCAAAAGAGATCATAATATCTTAACATGGAATAAATCATAGAAGTGAAAATGAGATCCCCATAATCATAACATAAAACTTGAAACATTGTGGCATTCACACATAATCATGGAACATCATTTCTTGTTAGTCATGACTCATTGCCAAGACTATCTTAGTGGACAGAGTCCCTTTCTGAACCGAGTCACCCCCGTTCCAGTCCTGTTTCACTGAACCGGTATAACCTACCGTTCCGGCCATGTCTATCTCATGAGATATAAAATCTTTACCCAATGCATTGGAGGGAGATATAGGTCCCACCCATCTTATAATTAATCCTTTCTTATGTGTTCCACATAATCATAAATCATACATCATCGCATAACTCATGTAACAAAAATGGGATTCTTGAAACATCATAACATCATAAAACAAATCATATAAGGTAAATGACTTCATAAAAATAATTCCCTCAAAACATAATCAAATCAATGTAATAATAGGGAAAAAAACAGAACCCAATATTATCTTAGATGGAAAATAATTTTGATAAAACACTTGAACTCCATTCTTGAGGAAAATATCCTTTCTTCTTCAAAAACTATTTTCTTTTCTTAACACGTCATACAATTATAAACTAAAAGAAGTTGATTAAAAATAAACTTGAAAAATTGTAAATGATGATTCTTGGAAATAATGTTTTTAAAAATCCATCCATGCCATATAAGTTAAAAAATACATTCTTCGTACCTTTGTCGGAAAAGTCAAAAAGTACCTCGTACGAAAAAACGACAAAAGATTCCTTTCATATTCTTTACTAAAAACTCACCGACGGGTAAAATTGGATTTAAACTATTGTAAGTGGATGGAAACAATACTACATATTGAGGGAACATGGACGTGGATGATAAAATACACCCCAGTAAATACTTACGAATAAACAATCTCGGATAAAAATGAGATTGTGATATTTCCATTACCTTAGGTCCGATTTGCTTTGTACGTGTCTGAATCTCCTGTATAATGGTTTAAATAATGTTATTTACTTATTCCAGAATCATACATATTGATAGCATATCATATATGGTCATATTCTTAGCTTCTTGTTAGTAATATTTCATTGTTACTTGTTACTCTGGTCCTTATTGCCTTTTGTTCTTATGCGTGTTTTGCCGAATAAATTCTTATTCTTATTTTAAGGTTATAGATACCTTATATCCAGAATGGTATTAGTGTAACCTATATCATATTTATTCATTCAATTCATTTATATAATTACTATGTAATGATGATCATGTAGAACGAGTCGCATCACATCGTGGAGACGGTATTTCGTACGTACGCAAGAGTGATGATATCGTTCCTATGATCGTGGGACTGTATTGGAGTATATATATATTATTTCAGTATCAATATTACTTTATATTAATCATAAATAGTTACTCATTACACCATTATACCCATCCTTGTAAGGTGATGGTGGAAAATAGATTACACCACGGCGTGGAGACGGTATACCGTACGTACGCACGCGCGGTGATTTCATTTTTCAGTAGGATGGATAGAAGGTGAATTAGGGTTGTTTCATATTTATAATAACATATCAGTATGTAAGTAATACTGATGTTATTACTTTATCATGAAACAACTAAAGAAGAAGAAGTTAAAGAAGAATGAATTTGAAAAGATCGGTAATGGATATTGCCTCTTCTTTGGAACGCCTCTTTGAATCCTCCACTTAGGGAACTAATATTGGTCTTTGAAGAAGACCAAGACCTCTAGGATAATTCTAGGAAAGTGTAGAAGAGAAAATGTCAGGGGTTGGCCGAGCTTGAGTGCTCAAATTGGTGTGAGGAGGAGGGGAAGGAGGTGCCCTTTTATAAGGGAGGAGAGGGGCACCTTAGGAATATCTCAAAATATTATTTTATATTAAAGTTAAAATTGGTTTGTAATGGTTCCAAAGCATCTTATTTCGAAGCTAAAGTGGGGATGGGTCGAAATCCTATCAACCAATACAATTTATACAAGTTTAGGGTATTATTTTAACCTTATCTATTAGATTTAACTCTAAGTTAAATAATTTAACTTTTACCGTGTCTTTTTATTTTCTTTCACTATATGGTTAATACACTTATTATAACATGCCAAACGAACCCCAAATTGTTTATTATTAATATATATATATCCTTATCTAATTCATTTGACCTAACCGTAGATTTTTAGGAATAAAATAACAATTAGTAATATAATATTTGATTTAAAAACTATTTTGTGTCATTTTTGACACTATTTTATATATGATTTTTGTGAAAGTCATAACAGAATTATATGTTCAAACCAAGTTGATTAAATCAACACTAATATATCATAGTAACCTAGAAAATTAGAGGAATTCATAAAAAGTCTCAAATTACATTTATTTTGGTGTTTATAACATCAATTATGTCAATATTTCATTAATAAGATAATTACTGCATCATCATTGTGTCATAAATAAGTTAAATTATTTAATGTCTAAAAATTACAAATAAAATACCCTTATGTAGGAACTCTTTTTAGATTTCTAATAATTTTTTTAGGCAAATTTATCTTATGTATAACCCCATATTAAAAATGATTTACTTATTAAACATTGATTTTAACTATTTTAACCCTTCTTTAAATAAATTAATAATAAATGTCCTAATCTAACCCAAGTGGGTCTAAATGGTCATATTTTATTCCTAAGTTGGTTTTTGGTCGAATTAAACTTATACAATAGAATTAGGACATGTGTTTGGGTAATTGTAATATCATTTTTACCCTTAGTTACCCTATTTACAATTAACCGCGGTAAAAAAAAGTAAAAAGTTACTATTCACCAAAAAATTATTTTTATCTCATTGAACCACATTTTACTTAATGATATCAACCGTGTTTGTCGGATTTTCGAAATTCCATTCACAGAAGCGGTAAAATTACGTTTTATGCAAAAATTCAGTTTTTAACCTACCACTTAGTGGTTTCACTATTCATCAAAAATTGAAAGTTTTCAGAAAAATACCAAAATTTCACCCTAGGCTAATTTCGGTATTCCGAATCCAAAAATGAAGTCCATTTTGAAAAATAAAATTTACAAAATTTTAAAAAGTGCTTATTACTATTCATAACGGCTAATTTTAATAATATTTTAATAACATGTCGTTGTTTAGTGAAACTCGGAATTGTGTACAACGCAAGCTATCGAGGAAGGTCTTGATTGCGTGTAAAGTAAGCCAAGAAAGTGTGTAGTGAAAGATTCCTTTGATGATATATAAAAACAAAATATTACTCATAAAAATCTCAGGTGTTACATTCTACCCCCCTTAAAAATAATTTCGCCCCCGAAATTCTTCACTTTGTAACAAACAGATGAGGATACTTCTCCCTCATCATATCCTCAAGCTCCCATGTAGCTTCTTCAAGTTGGTGGTTCCTCCATAAAACATTCACCAAGCAAGTGGTCTTGTTTCGTAAGACTTTTTCGCTATGATCCAGAATCTCTATCGGCTGTTCTTCATAAGAATGATCTTGCTCCAGTGGTACAACTTCTGAGATGGGTACATGTGATGGATTTGGTATGTACTTTCTCAGGAGAGATACATGGAACACATCGTGAACTTGATAGAGATTCGGTGGAAGCGCCAATCGGTAAGCTACCTTCCCAACACGATCCAGTATTTCGAAAGGACCGATATATCTAGGACTCAACTTCCCCTTCTTTCCAAATATCATAACCCTCTTCCGGGGATATATTCGTAAGAACACTTTATCACCCACTTCAAACTCTAGGTCTTTTCTTCAATTGTTGCCATAACTTTTCTGTCAACTCTAAGCTGCTCTTTTGTGTTGTTGAATAGATCTGACCTTTTCTTCCATTTCATCAACAAGATCAGGTCCTAATGGCTTTCTTTCCCCAACTTCATCCCAGCAAGTTGGAGTCCTGCATTTCTTTCCATATAGAGCTTCATAAGGAGCCATCTGAATACTGGAGTGAAAGCTATTATTATAAGAAAATTCCACCAAAGGTAGGTGTTGATCCCAACCTCCTTTAAAATCCATAGAGCAAGCTCTCAACATATCTTCTAGGGTTTGAATTGTTCTCTCAGACTGACCGTCTGTCTGGGGATGATAAGCAGTGCTGAAACTCAACTCTGTATCCAGAGTGTGCTGAAGGATTCGCCAGAACTTCGAGGTAAATCTCAGATCCCGATCAGATATAATAGAAAGTGGTACTCCATACAATCTTACAACTTCCTTTACATATATCCTGGCAAGCTGATCTAGAGAGAAATCCTCTCTAATAGCAATGAAGTGTGCAGACTTTGTAAGACTATCAACTATGACCCAAATAGCATTATTGCCTTTGGATGTTTTAGGAAGTACTGTGACAAAGTCCATAGTGATGTTTTCCCATTTCCATTCGGGTATGGGTAATGGTTGTAACATCCCCTTAGACTTCTGTCTCTCAGCTTTAACTTGTTGACAAACCAAGCATCGAGAGACATATTCAGCAACATCTCTTTTCATGCCATCCCACCAGAAGTACTCTTTCAGGTCCCTATACATCTTCGTGCTTCCAGGATGAATAGAGAGTGATGAACTATGAGCCTCATCCAGCAACTCCTTCTTTAATTAAGGGATGGGAGGAACACAAACCCGATTCCTGAACTTTATTATCCCATCACAATCAAGGATGAATTCAGGAACATTTCTCACCTTCTTTTGTAACTCGACATCTTCTTTCTATGCCTCTTTAATCTTCACATGTATAGATGGTTGAACATTCATTTGAGAAAGATAAGATTTTTCCCCTTCCATTATAATTCCAAGATCCATCCTTTGTAAATCCATAAATATTGGATCTTTTGTGATCCTCATCATGGATAATCTAGCATGGTATTGTCGACTTAATGCATCTGCCACCTTGTTTGCTTTCCCAGGGTGGTAATGGATTGAGCAGTCGTAATCCTTAATCAGCTCCAACCATATTCTTCGAAGCATATTCAACTCCTTTTGTGTGAAAATATACTTTAAACATTTATGATCAGTACAAATATCACACCTTTCACCATAAAGGTAATGCCTCCAAATCTTTAATGCAAAGATTACCGCAGCCAAATCCAAATCATGTGTTGGGTAATTTTGCTCATGAATTTTCAACTGTCGTGAGGCATAAGCTATCACCATATCATTTTTCATAAGAACACAACCCAATCCCTTCTTGGATGCATCACTGTAGATCACAATCCTTTCTCCACTACAAGGTAGTGTGAGCACAGGTGCACTGGATAACCTTCTTTTCAACTCCTTGAAATTCTCTTCACATTCCTCTGTCCAGACAAACTTAAATCCTTTCTGAGTCAACTTGGTGAGTGGATTAGATAATCGTGAAAAATCTTTTACAAAACGTCGATAATATCCAGCCAAACCAAGAATGCTTCGGATCTCAGTTACTGTTGTTGGTCTTGACCATCTTTCGATAACCTCTGTTTTTGCTAGATCCACAGATATCCCCTCTTTTGAGATTATGTGACCCAAAAATGCAACTTTTTGAAGCCAAAATTCACACTTGGTAAATTTGGCATAAAGTTTCTCTTTATCAGGGTCTTCAATATAATTCTCATGTGATCTTCATGCTCTTCCTTACTCTTTGAATAGAGAAAAATATCGTCTATAAAGACTACCACAAATTGATCAAGATAGTCTCTAAAGACTCTATTCATTAGATCCATGAAGATAGCAGGGGCATTAGTAAGACCAAATGGCATCACTATAAATTCATAGTGTCCATACCTTGTACGGAAAGTCGTCTTTGATATATCCTCCCTTTTGACCCTTAATTTATGATACCCTGAACGAAGATCAATCTTGGAAAAGTATTGAGCTCCGCGTAGTTGGTCAAATAAGTCATCAATGCATGGGAGAGGATATTTGTTCTTGATAGTGATCTTGTTAAGTTCTCGATAATCAATGCAGAGTCTCATTGATCCATTTTTCTTCTTAACAAATAGAACAGGTGCTCCCCAAGGTGACGCACTAGGGTGTATGAATCCCTTATCAAGATTCTCTTGGAGTTGCTTCTTCAATTCCTGCAACTCAATTGGGGCCATTCTATAAGGTGTCCTTGAAATTGGCAAAGCACCCGGTACAAGTTCTATTGAAAAATCAACTTCACGATTTGGTGGAAGACCCGGTAATTCCTCCGGAAAGACATCATAAAACTCCCGTACAATGGGCATATTTTTAATCGTGAGTTTCTCACCAACCATTTGAGATAAATAACCTTCATTTAGTGGAATCAATACCCATAAGATGGAAGAAATTTCCACTGGAAGGTTATGTTCATCCTTGCATTGATAGACGATCGTAGATTGATCTGGAATATGAAATGTGACTTCCCTTATTTGGAAATTGATATGAGATCCATGTAGATAAAGCCAATCCATGAAAAGAATCACATCAAATTCCACTAAAGGAAGGATCACAAGATTTGCAGGAAGCACTTTCCCACAAACTTCGATCGGAGAAGAATTATAAACTTTTGATGCGACTGTTGTGCCATTAGGTGTTGTCACAGCTAACTCAACATCTAATTGTTGAGGTAGTACGGTGATACCCTTAGAAAATTTATCAGAAAGAAAAGAGTGGGTGGATCCAGAATCAAATAAAACATTTTCTACTTTAGAGTGGATGGTAAGTGTACTTTTCACCACTTCGTTATCGTACTCCACATCGCTGATAGAAATTGCATGTGACTTTCCTTTGTCTTTAGCCTTAAGATTTTGTTATCGTCGACCATCATCATCAACCCTTGGATTTCGGCATTGATTGGCATAATGCCCCATCTCCTTGCACTTGAAACATTGAAGTGTAGTAGGTTCATTCTGTGTATCCCTTCCTTTGTTTTCATCATTAGACATCTTCTTCCCATTATCGCGGCATTCAAATGCCCGATGACCTTCCTTTCCACATTTAAAACATTTACTTGCCCCTTTAAGACAATTCCCTCCATGTTTCTTTCCACACATTGAGCATAAGGGAAAGCTCATCTTATTTTCAGTGTGCTCTTTAGATTTTCCTTTGAATTCCATCTTCCTCTTCTTATCAAACCCATGTGACAGATGGGTTACTCCAATCTCCATCTCGACTTTGAGAGCACATCGAACGATTTCCTCATAGCTATTGAAGTCCCTTATGACTAACGCCCTTCGAAGACTTGGTTTTAAGCCACTAAAGAATCGATCGATCTTACTATCAGGTTGGATAATAATACCATAAGCGTACCTTGCAAGTCTTGTAAAATTTGCTTCATAGGTACCAACAGATTCATCATCCCTTTGCTTCAGTTCAAGAAACTCTTTCTCCATCTTTGTTCGGAGAATACGAGGGAAGTACTTATTGAAAAATAAGTTCTTGAACTCGTCCCATTCCATAGACTCAATTTCATCCCTTTTCCTCGTATTCTTAATAAGATTCCACCATTGATCAGCATCTCCTTCCAAACGATACACTGCTAGGATGACTTTATCATGATCAGAACATCGAAGAACTGAAAATATCTTTTCAGTAGTACTAATCCATTGTTCAGCAACTAATGGATCAGTAGACCCGCTGAAAGAAGGTGGACGCTGCCTCATGAAGGATTCAACAGAATGTTGATCCTTCCTTTGCTCGTTTGGAAGTCCTGCATGATTCATAGCTTGAGAAAGTTGTGTGAGCATGGCTAAAATATTTTGCATTCCAGCTCCCATATCGTTTGGTTGCTCAGGGGGACAATCATTGCATTGCCCATCGCATTCCGCATTAACACGGTTCCTTCGGGTTCCAGCCATTGACTAAAACCTAGAATAATAGTGTGAGCAACACTAATTATAATAGGGAAACCACATAATTCAAGAATAAAATTTTCGTGCTTAAGGTCTTATCCTAGGTTATTCATGGCCATTTCTAAAACCCTACGATTGTGTTCTATGCTTAGACTTATCCTTAGGGTTCTTACTAAGGCTTTCACATACTAGTTTCCAAAGGTTGACTATACCTTTCCTCTGATACCAACTATAACGACCCATACCTTACATACATTGTTAATACTTCAAAATTGAAGCACATTTATTAAAACATATGACAAAACCACAAAGGACCGTATAGGTATAGTGTCTTTAGAAACTGGGAAACATAAACAACTGGTTCATAAATCTTCTACAGTGTCTCCCATTAATTTCATCATATCTAGTGTCCCTTTTAGCATATTCTACTTAATATTCATCTTCCTGAACTGGGTAAAAGAAAACATAAAAGGTGAGCTCAAATGCTCAGCAAGGGAAAATAAAGGAAATAAAAATTTTATCATATCTTTTTGAAAATCATAACCAGCAAAAGAGATCATAATATCTTTACATGGAATAAACCATAGAAGTAAAAATGTGATCCCCATAATCATAACATGAAACTTGAAACTTTGTGGCATGCACACATCATCATGGAACATCATTTCTTGTTAGTCATGACTCATTGCTAAGACTATCTTAGTGGACAGAGTCCCTTTCTGAACCGAGTCACCCTCGTTCCAGTCCTGTTTCACTGAACTGGTATAACCTACCGTTCCAGCCATGTCTATCTCATGAGATATAAAATATTTACCCAATAAATTGGAGGGAGATATAGGTCCCACCCATCTTATAATGAATCCTTTCTTATGTGTGCCACATAATCATAAATCATACATCATCGTATAACACATGTAACAAAAAAGGGATTCTTGAAACATCATGACATCATAAAACAAATCATATAATGTAAATGACTACATAAAAAAATTCCCTCAAAACATAATCAAATCAATGTAATAATAGGGATACAAATAGAACTCTATATTATCTTAGATGGAAAATAATTTCGATAAAACACTTGAACTCCATTCTTGAGGAAAATATCCTTTCTTCTTCAAAAACACTTTTCTTTTCTTAACATGTCATACAATTATAAACTAAAAGAAGTTGATAAAAAATAAAATTGAAAACTTGTAAAGGATGATTCTTGGAAATAATGTTTTTAAAAATCCATTCATGCCATATAAGTTAAAAAAACATTCTTCGTACCTTTGTCGGAAAAGTCAAAAAGTACCTCGTACGAAAAAACGACAAAATATTCCTTTAATATTCTTTACTAAAAACCCACCGAAGGGTAAAATTGGATTTAAACTATTGTAGGTGGATGGAAACAATAATACATATTGAGGGAACATGGATGTGGATGATAAAATACACCCCAGTAAATACTTACAAATAAACAATCTCGGATAAAAATGAGATTTTGATATTTCCCTTACCTTAGGTCCGATTTGCTTTGTACGTGTCTGAAGCTCCTGTATAATGGATTAAATAATGTTATTGACTTATTCCAAAATCATACATATTGATATGATATCATATATGGTCATATTCTTGGCTTCTTGTTAGTAATATTTCATTGTTACATGTTACTCGGGTCCTTATTGCCTTTTGTTCTTATACGTGTTTTGCTGAATAAATTCTTATTCTTCTTTTAAGGTTATAGATACCTTATATCCATAATGGTATTAGTGTAACATATATCATATTTATTCATTCAATTCATTTATATAATTACTATGTAATGATGATCATGTAGAACGAGTCGCATCACATCGTGGAGACGGTATTCCGTACGTACGCACGAGTGATGATATCGTTCCTATGATCGTGGAACTGTATTGGAGTATATATATATTATTTCAGTATCAATATTACTTTATAATAATCATAAATAGTTACTCATTACACCATTATACCAATCCTTGTAAGGTGATGGTGGAAAATAGATTACACCACGGCGTGGAGACGGTATTCCGTACGTACGCACGCGCGGTGATTTCATTTTTCCGTAGGATGGATAGAAGGTGAATTAGAGTTGTTTCATATTTATAATAACATATAAGTATGTAAGTAATACTGATGTTATTACTTTATCATGAAACAACTAAAGAAGAAGATGTTGAAGAAGAATGAAATTGAAAAGATCGGTAATGGATATTATCTCTTCTTTGGAACGCCTCATTGAATCCTCCACTTAGGGATCTAAGATTGATATTGGAAGAAGACCAGGACCTCTACGATTATTCTAGGAAAGTGGAGAGGAGAAAATGGTAGGGTTTTTCTGAGCTTGATTGCTCAACTTGGTGTGAGGAGGAGGGGGAGGAGGTGCCCTTTTATAAGGGAGGAGAGGGGTACCTTAGGAATATCTCAAAATATTATTTTATATTAAAGTCACAATCGGGTTATAATGGTTCCAAAGGGTCTTATTTCGAAGATAAAGTGAGGATGGGTCGAAATACTATCAACCAATAGGATTTAGACAAGTTTAGGGTATTATTTTAACCTTATCTATTAGATTTAACTCTAAGTTAAATAATTTAACTTTTACCGTGTCTTTTTATTTTCTTTCACTATATGGTTAATACACATACTATAACATGCCAAACGAACCCCAAATTGTTTATTATTAATATATATATCCTTCTCTAAGTCATTTGGCCGAACCTTAGATTTTTAGGAATAAAATAACAATTAGTAATATGATATTTGATTTAAAAACTATTTTGTGTCAATTTTGACACTAGTTGATATATGATTTTTTTGAAAGTCATAACAGAATTATATGTTCGAACCAAGTTGATTAAATAAACACTAATATATCATAGTAACCTATAAAATTAGTGGAATTCATAAAAAGTCTGTAATTACATTTATTTTGGTGTTTATAACAACAATTATGTCAATATTTCATTAATATGATAATTACTGCATCATCATTGTGTCATAAATAAATTAAATTATATAATGTCTAAAAATTACAAATAAAACACCATTATGTAGAAAATCTTTTTAGCTTTCTAATGAATATTTATAGTCGCATTTATCTTATGGATAACCCCATATTAAAAATGATTTACTTATTAAACTTTGATTTTAACTATTTTAACCCTTCTTTAAATAAATTAATAATAAATGTCCTAATCTAACCCAAGTGGGCCTAAATGGTCATATTTTATTCCTAAGTTTTTTTTGGTCGAATTAAACTTATCCAATAGAATTAGGACATGTGTTAGGGTAATAGTAATATCATTTTTACCCTTAGTTACCCTATTTACTATTAACCGTGGAAAAAAAAGTAAAAACTTACTATTCACCAAAAAATTATTTTTATCTCATTGAACCACATTTTACTTACTGATATCAACCGTGTCTGTCGGATTTTCGGAATTCCATTCACAGAAGCGGTAAAATTATGTTTTATGCAAAAATTCAGTTTTTAACCTCCCACTTAGTGGTTTCACTATTCATCAAAAATTGAATGTTTTCAGAAAAATACAAAAATTTCACCCTAGGCTAATTTCGGTATTTCGAATCAAAAAATAAAGTCGATTTTGAAAAATAAAATTTATAAAATTTGAAAAAGTGGTTATTACTATTCATAATGGCTAGTTTTAATAATATTTTAATTGCATATCGTTGTTTAGTGAAACTCGGTATTGTGTACGACGCAAGATATCGAGGAAGGTCGTGATTGCGTGTAAAGTAAGCCAAGAAAGTGTGTAGTGAAAGATTCATTTGATGATATATAAAAACAAAATATTACTCATAAAAATCCGGGGTGTTACATTTCTGGTTAAGAGTTTTAGAGAATTTGGACATAACTATTACATCTCAAAGATTACAAGGTAGACACATCTACTTAGTCTCCATTTTTTCCACAAAATATAAACTCTGGAACAAAATAGTCATGTCTATTTACATGTTTTAGACATCATTACATTTCCTTGATCCCATCCTTGACCGTATTCCACTTTATGTTATGTGGAGAACCATTTCAAAAACTTGGGATGAGCACAAAAAGCTCAGTAAGGGATATAAAAATACGGGAAGGAAACATTAGTCCATGTATACATAAGAATAAATGAAAACACACTTTACACATAAAACATATGAAATTAAACATACCTCTTGAAATCAAAAGATTTATGAATAACTCATAGAAATCATAAGACATGAAGGTAACTTGAGGCATACATAACATACATACATTTTAGCTATCACAGCTACATAGGGTGTCACATTTGGAATACCCATCATAGCATATTCCTTAAATATCTTAAGAGAAACATTAACATTTACCTCTGTCACATTACCCAATGCATTGGAGAGCTTTCTCGGGTTCACCCGCCCTTTGTCTATTACGGAACCACCCGATTTCGAAAACAATGCCCAAGAACCATAATATAATCGTATCTCATAAAACATGCTTAAAGAAAACATAACATTTCCATATTTCAATCACCGGATATCAATAAAACACATTGATATAATCCAAAACTTATCAAAATCCATTTTCAATACCAAAATACATAAAATAGTATATGGTATTTATTTTTCATTTAAAATGTTATGGCTTGTAGAGGAAGCCAAAACTAAAATAATGGTCACAGCGGCGGAGAAGTCATTTTTTCTGCATACATAAGATAAAAACATTCCCTTTGTCATTTAGTAAAAAACTTCGTATAAAAATATTCCTTTTGAATAAAAGTAAAATTCAATGGGGTTTATACACCATATAAAAGAAAGTTGTGTATAAAACAAAATATTCTTCAATAAAAGGATATTTTGACGTAGTTCCGTAAAAAGATGGTATCATTATATTAAGGATAAATCAATTACATAATTATGTGTGAAAAATATAAATACACTCAATATAATTGGATATTAAGTGTAAAACAATCATATTCATTCACACATATTCATAGAATGACATATTCAATAACTAAAAGTTAAACCCAAAGAAATCCAAATTGGGTTAAGAAGTTCCCTTGACAGCCCAACGACGTCACTTTAAAATTAAATGAAAAAGAGTTGATGAGAAAAAAAGGGTATCTCATTACTTGGAAATAAATTTTACATCAATAAGGATATAGAAGAAAATATCTCAACATAATAAGATTTAAATTAAATGACCTAACAAAAGAAGTCTTTTATGAAGAGGAGGGTGATAGGTTCCCTTACCGATTTGGGTAAATTTTGAAACTTACACCCCATGAAATGAGGAATATACAACATTGATGTAAATAATCATAAAAGATATTATATTACAGAAAGAGTAGAATAATGGGATGTACATACACAACTCAATGTAAATAGTGTCAAATGTAGTATAAATCTCACTAGAATAAAACTGAGATGAATAATCCCTTACGAAAACTTGGCAGCCTAACAGCGCCACATAAAACTTCCAAAAATGGATTGACGACATCAAATAGGGTCACTCATCATATGAACATAATATTTACAGTAAGAATAATATAAAATAACATCCTCCAACACAATAAAGTGTAGCTTAAAATAAATTACATAAAAGAGATTTCTTAAAAAGAAAGAGAGAGATAGGATCCCTTACCTCATGTTCGACTTGACTTGATGATTCATTAATATCCTGAATAAAAAACACGAGTTAATTTATACATGATTAAGAACCTTTTTCAGGTTAATTATTCCTTTTATTTCACTTTGTAATTATTTAATTTAATAACAGTCGTTTTGTCGATCATTGTTACTTGATTAAAAAATAAACTCCATATAATTACAAGTTTGTTCATGTGGTAAAATATCCATTATATACAGAATTATATTAATGATTTAGATATCATATATATAATATATATCCAGTATATACATACATTTATAATATTACATATCGTTTGGAGGTAAGAAATGAAAAGCACCGTTTATGGAGACGGTAAGCCGTACGTCCCCATTAACGCTACTTTCATTTCTATTTCGTATTCAATGGAATGAAATCATAATGATATAAAGGTATATTATTATTCCAGTATAATATAATATGTAATATTATTAACTCCATCTTTTACACATCCCACATATGGCCTTAATGAATCAAATCACTTTGAGGGGGCGGTAGACCGCACTTCCTAAAATGAAGATATAGTGTTTACCCATAATGGAAACCATAAAGGTATTATTTAAATAAAAAATACAGAAGATTAAGTAAAAAATAATCATATTATATATCATATATAAATATATTGACATATTAATGGCCACCTCCAAAGGTGTTAATAGAATGTTGAACAATCATCGTTTCGTGAGGCAGAAATTTGCCATCCACGGAAATAGTATGTTCTTTAACCATTAGACGTAGGTGTATGTATGTTTAGCTCTAATACTTCTTATAACAACATCCTAGTATATTTAATATACTGGTTTTGTTACAAAATAATGGAATTGAAAGATTTTAGGGGGTTGGAGAAGCAAAATAACACAAAAGAACATAAGAGAGGACATTACCATTAAATCGGGTAACTCTTTTTGATTAGAGCTCAAAGGCTTCATTGGAGAGGATTATTCCCAAATTGAGGCTTCTAGGATAAATATATGGATATTGGGAGCTTAGTTGAGTATATTTTGGGCGAGCCATAGGGCTTGAGAAGTGTGAGAGATGGGTAGGAAGTGGGGTCTTTTTATAAGGGAGAGGAGGTGCTCTTTTGGAAATCTTGAAATTATTATTTTATTATAAAATGATGTTCGGTTTCTGAAGCTCAAAAATTCATTAAAGTCGAAGATAAGGTGGTACATGATCGAAATAAAATCATCAAATAATAATTGGAAAAGTTTTGGATATTATTTTAAACATTATCTCTTTATTTATTTAAATCATTCATTAATGACGTAAACACTGCATCATCATTGTGTCATAAATAATTTTATTTTTTTGATGTCTAAAAAATATAAAAAACATTACCTTGTTGTAGGAAATCTTTGTATATTTCTAATGAGTATTTAATGTCAACAATATATCATATATAACCCCATGTAAAAAAAAATTTAGTAAAAAAATACATGTTTGTGATATTTTTATTTTTACTTTAAATAAAAGGTATTAATGTCAATATAACCCCATGTGGCTCCATGGGGTCCCAAAAATTGACCCATATTTTGTATGGGTCGGAAATGAGTCAACCAATATGGTTAGGACATGTGTCAAAATATTTTTATATTGTTATAATTTCTTTTTTATATTAAATTACACTAAATACCTCTAATCACGGTTAACAAAACTCAAAAGTTTCTATTCACCAAAAAAATATATTAATCCCATTGAACCACATTTTACTTATTAATGAAAGCCATGTATTTCAGATTTTTTAAACTCAAAAAACAGAAGCGGTAAACTTTCATTTAAACAAAAAATCAGTTTGTTTAACTACCACTTAGTGGTTTCACTATTCATCAAAAATTGAAGATCTTTAGAAAAATATCAAAAATTCACCCTATGATATATTTGATATTCTGAATTCAAAAATGATGCCTATTTTAAAAAATTCAAAACATATAAGTTGAAATAATTATTTTTATAATTAATTTCCGTTGTCAAAACAAATAGCGTGTTTTTAAGAAATAATATATATCAAAAGACTGATACTTTTTTATGTCCAATTTCAAAGTGAAATTAATTACAATGACCACCATTAGATTAAATGGTAAATATATATTCTAATTACACTTTAAAACCAATTAAATAGATAATCTAACAATATAAATAAATTATATTAAAAGGAGGTTTCGAATTAAAATTACCCCATTTTCACTATTCAATTAAAATGTACTTTATCGAAAAAATAAAAAAAAATTAGACAAAGGAAATTTTGATGTATTCATTATAAAGAAGTATTTTATTCATTCAAATATAAAATATAAAATTGAAAAAATGTAGATTCGTAAAGGGTTCTCCATCAAAAGGCGGTTAATCGACCTTTTAATGAATATTAGAACATTTATGCTTAATATTGTATTCATTCCCATTTTAATAATCTAACATTTATTGGATAATCGTAAAACTATTTAACAAACATAGTTAATCATTTTTAAGTTAGTTATGTTCATTAACTCCATTACAATGAATACCTGTCAACTACAATTTGAAATATTATCATTGTATTATTAGAGTCCAAGGTATGATTTCCAAGAAACTTGTTGTTGCGTATTGGGTACACCATCGAACATTGAATCCCCATTAAAGTAATATTAATATTTTATACAAAAATATTAATAAATATTAAGATTTAATATTCATTATTTACCTGGGATGTTACAATTTCAAAATTTAGAGTTTTGGGTTCTGAAAAAAATAACAGATAATTTTTTAAGTAGAGAGATAAATTTGAGGTGTAAATTGGGTAGTAAGACCAATATATATTATGGTTTTAAAAAACAAAAAATATTACAGGGTAAAGGGGAATACCATTGTTAAAAAATAATTATAAGTCATGCATATAATAATATTATAATAAAATATAATAAAAAATAGTTAGAGTACATCTACTAAAATATGTTCTTGAATTGAATAAAAGAGAAAAAATAATTCCCTTACCATGGATAGTTACTCATAAATCCTGAGGAATTTGATAATGGTGGATTATACAAAACATGGGTGGGAACCTTAGGATGAAAACACCATAACATAGTGGAATATTGATTTTGAGTGAATGGGAGAGGTGAAATGAGTGGATATTTATAAACAATGTGTATTATTTGTTTAATATTTTAAATATATTGGCCTTGAAAATATAGGTTGTGGAAAATTTAAAAACATTGTCTTACACATGGATTTCCCAATGGTTTTAGAATTTTGGGGAACGTTTTACAATATTTTAATCCTCCATATATGAAAATAAATTTTTATTACCTATTATGTCATTGAAATGTAAAAATTCCACCAAGTAATGTTTTTAAAAACCAAAATTTCAATTGTTGACATTGGAATGTCATTTATAGTATTAGAGATTGATTATAATAATTTAAAATTGTAATATTAATAAAAAATATATATTTCTTGTGTTGGGTTTAATTAATTATTACATCATTATGACATAAATATAAATTCATAAAATATACTAAAAACCAATTTCTATATTTTTTCTGTTCTGAAAAAATAAATTATTTTAGAAAATTATCACAAATTAATCACTACATAATTTTGACTTGATTATTCTAAAAATATTATTTATTTTTTCAACAAAATTATATAAATATTATAAGTTTTACATATAAATATTAAAATAATTATTTAATTGTAAAAATAATTTTTTAAGGAATTTTCCAATTTTTGGCACTTATAAAAAAATTTACAATGCTACTATAAATTATTATATATTTTAAAATTATGTCAGAGTCTACTGAAATAATGTATGATTAAAATATTTTGTGAATATTTTAGTTTATTAAAAAAGAAAATATATTTTTCTAAAAAATTAAATTAAATTTTATTTTCATCAAAAAATACATTTATCAAATTATTCTCATTTAAAAAAATATTTTATTAACAAAAATAAATTATTAAAATGAATTTGTGAGGTAATATATTTCTTTATAAAAAGTAAATTAAACTATATATAACTATTTACATGAAATGTAATGTCTTATAACACCCTCATATGCCCTAAGATTATGGAGTATGGTTGTTGTAGTATCATGGGGTGGCTCGAATAACATCATCCAATTGGTAATCTCCACTAACTTGACCATATTCTATAGATGATTTCATTGAGGAATATATTTTTTAATCTTGGATTTGGAATCATCAAGAGAGAACACCAATGAAGCTAACTAAATCCCATGTTCAAGCATATGGGATACAAACAATATGACTATACTAGATAGGGCCATCACTTTCCCTTTCTATACCAATTATACTTTTCCATTAGTACGTATAAACAATAATTGTAATGGTAAAATTATAAACCATGTCTATCATTTTCAATGTCCATATTGAGAAATTGTTATATAATGGTTCAATACTAAAGGTCACATTTCACTGTATTCAATATAAGAAAAATTCATTCTTGCATAAGAAATTCACTATAATTACAAATATGAAATTATTTAAATTTTCATAAGACGTTGATTTGTTTACTTGTATTTTTTTATTGAAATAGTGTTTATAGTGGGGTGATGATTATATCATGTTGGGGAAATCATTAATTTCCCATTTTAGTTATTCTATTTTATATTATTTGTTTAGTTTTAATATTTGTAATTTTATTTAGATTCACGACTGACTACTGTAATGATCATTAATAATTAAGTAAAAAATTCATATTTATTTATTTATTTTGTACATGTATTATATTTTATCAAATGTAAAATCATTTATTATGTAAAAATATATCATTTAGAACGGTTGGGTAGTTACAAAAAAAAATTTACCATAAATACTTGGATGAAGAAATTTTTTATCTTCTTTCTAAGGGTTTTTATGTTCATCAGATTAAGGTTATGATTTTTAAGTTGAAAGGATTTTTTTGGGAAAAAATAATGATCCAATCTAGTTGAATCATATATTAAAACCTTAATGATTGTGGAATTTTTTTTCAATGTGATTCCCATAATTTTATTATAAACCAATGGAATGATACCAAATATATCTCACTACAATAATATCACCAGGATATTATAATTTTTGGTATGATGCTCTAATGGATTGAAGAACTGAATAATAATATTTAAATTAGTTTTGAGATAATGACCCTTGGAAATTGAAATAATATGTTTTGAATGAGAATCGAGAGGATAAAAAATATAGATCACTTCTTTATCTAGTGGAAACCATTATTAAGGTCATCTAAATATTCATAATGTATGGTTGTAATCAAATCCAAAAATAAATAATCCGAAACATCAAGAAATATAATATACTTGAAACATCAACAAATAGAGAATTTCATGACAGAGGTAGGGGAACTGAAACATTAGATATATGATGTTTTATCTATATAATGGTGTTTTCCCAACAAGACATTACTTTTATAGTGGGATTTTTTATCTATTTCACGTCAAACCATATAAGGTTGAATTAGAAAGATTTGAAATTGATCAAAAGAAACATTAAGTTATTAGTTGATACATTAATATTTTTTGACATTATTATTACCTACAGGGTGTTATAGATTTCTATTTCACTAGTGACGTGGACTCAATGAAATATACTACATGATTTGAATTTTTATTTAGTAGAATGGTGTTAGCTTGATGTCCCAGTTGTTTAGAGTTGTTACTTTATATAGAATAGAAGTTGAGTATGTTTCTACAATGGAATCCTAGAGAGAGTCAATTTGGTTGGTGTTATTACAGAATGAACATTGGATGGTAATAAAAGGATGAATTTGATTCTCTAATAGCAAGACATACATTTAAATTATATGCAATGTAGTGTTTCATTCATGAATAAAACACATTGAAATGAAACATTATTCTATAAAAAATTATATATAAGTTAAAAACAGTGGGTATTATTATATTTATAGGATATGTAATATTTATGATATACATAAATATTCAATAGTTCATGAAAATATTTGGCAACAAGTTGTCTTTGTTGGACTTTTCTGATTGGAAATATTCAATAAGTATGAATGTATTGAAAATAGGATGGGATATTGTTGATTGGGGAGAAATGATAGAAATCGGAAGTAGTTTCCATTTCATTGATTATTTGGATTTATCGGATGTAATAATTTTCCCCGTAGCGATTTTTTTTAGATGGAGAACATTGTACAAAAATCATGGGACAAATGTTTCCTATTGTAATTTTTTCAGAGTGGTGTGAAGATGACGGTTTCTTCATACATGCTTCCATCAAACATATTACATCAGATATGGTTATTTTATGTATATATATAAATATATTTTTAGACATAAGAAAACAATATCTTCTATTTTGGGTCATTTGAAATATATGATCAATATGATTCATCAGATATAGTTCTACCTGATTGATTTCAATAATAATTAAAACTCACCACATGAGGTTGATCAACCATTTTCTCTGAGATTAATTCATTGGGTCGTTCATTGATAAAAGTCTTATGGAACGGTTCCATTATTTAAGGATTTGTTAATTTCATGAATAAAATTTATAATCATTATATACAATTTCTAAACATCCATGAATACTTTTAATTGAGAAATGAATCACATCACTTCTTGGTGGCATTATTCCACACACATGCATGAGCGACAATCTAATATTCAAATAGATGGAAGGGAAAGAATGTAGATACTAAAATATACATAGAAAATAATATTTAATTATTAAACATATTATATATTATATTATTACACCATTATAACCATGCATTCAATGTAGTGATGAAAATCAAATGACGCCATTTGAAAATGAAAGCATTAGATTGTCTCTCATGCACGTGTGTGAAAAATGGCTGTCACATAATAATAACAAAATATTTATATGTTTATTATTTTATATTAATTAATATAGGATTAATCCTACATATTAAAATAAAGTAAGATAAGAAACAATCAATTAATGATTCTGATAAGATGATAACTATTATTTGAGATTCCCCATTTGGTATACAAACTAATCATTCTATAGTATTTTCAATGTGTAATAACATAAGCCATAAAAATATAAGTAATCTAATTAGTTTTTCCAACATTTTATTATTACCATGAGGGCTTAATGATTGTAAATATGGGAGGATTACAAGTTCCATTTTATAAGTGGGAGGGCGAACACAAATAGTATTTTGTAAAATATTAAATTCATTTAAATAATTTTTTGCTAAAATTAGAAGGAATTTTTTATTAACATTAACATTATATGTTAATATCTAAAATACAACCAACTTATGAGGATTATATAAGTGTTTTGTGTCCTATTCAATCCTTATACCTTTATTATTATCCATTTCATATCATTTTATGCTAAACTGAGGTAAAAAATATTTACCATGGTTATTATTAATTATGACAATAAATTAAGTGGAAATTTTGATCGAATATAAATTATATGATTAAAAAATTTTAATAAATATTAATAGATTCAACTCATTTATGTATATTATATTAATTTTAATATTTATTTTCAAAATGTAATCAAATAATTTTTTAATGTTTATTTTATGCAAAAAACATTATTGAAAAATAATGAATAATATTTCTTACAATGGGATGAATTAGAATATATTAAATGAAATTATAATTATTATTTTTCAATCCATACCAAATTTGAACAGAACATTGTCATTACTTATTATGGGAGAAGAATAAAAAATCATTAGAAGAAAAGCATTACTATGATTTATAAAATTTGTAGCAAATATTTCTAAATTTAATATATTTTTTATATTAATAATATTACATCCTTGTTATAAATTTATTCACTAAAATATGATTCATAATCCTTATAATTATTCTTATATCATTATAATTTCATAAATTTGGTAGTTCTCATAAAATTGTAATTTACTTTATTCACAAAAATAAATTATTTAATAAAATTACCATAAATTGAAACAAATATATCATTTGAATAGTATTTCAAAAAAAAAATTTCATTTTAAAAAATTATAAAACTTATTTATAATATTTATAATTATTAAAACATAAAACACTAGAAATATATTTTTATAAAAAATGTATTTCTTTTTATTTTGACACATAGACTACTATAAAATATTATATGCATGTAATTTTTTTGATTTTATTGATTATTTATATAAATTAAATAATTTCTAAATATATGTATTATATATTAAAAAATTGGATTATGTTATAATAGTAATATTTAAATGATATTTTCTCATTGTTTGTTTAAGATCGACATTGTCTCCAGTACACGATATCAAACATTGTAGTAATTGAAAAAGAATCTTAAATAAAGGGGTCTTACATTATACAAAACATAAAAAATGGAATCCTCAAAAATTTTATTCATTATTACAATATATTATATTTTTAATAGATTTTATCATGAATATTAATTTCTAGGTTGAGGCTTCAGAACCTATTAATTGATAAATAAGAAATATCGGTAAAACTATAAAACTAAAAATATTGATTGTTTTTCAAGAAGAATAATATAATATATAAATTACAACTTCCAAAAAATGAAGAAAAATGTATCATCCATTTTTATAAATTGAATAATTATATAAAAATATACTTTCCTGATTCCTTTATACATTATATGCTAATTATTTTAATATTTATTTAATTTTATAATTTGTTTCCACTTATGATTCTAATGTGGAATGTCTAAGTTGAATTTTTCCTAACTGAAGCTTGATGATATACATTTTGGATATCATATAATGACTATAAATATGAAAATACGTATCAAATATCTAATTAAAGGGTTATAACAAGTAAATATAATAAAAAGTCTAAAAAAATCATGTGAATAAAAAATACCTTATTTCTTAAAACATAAAAAATAATAACAATTAAAATGCTATAAAATTATTACCATTAAGATATAATAACAACTGTTTAACATAAATTATTCAATTCTTTTTTAAATAATATTTAAATCCAAAAAATATTTAACCTCTACAATTTTTTTATTTTAATTATAAACATAATTTTATGATCCAGTTTTTTAATTATGGATTAACCTTTCATATCAAAAGAATCAACATTATTTATTTAAATTTTAAAAATATTCTCCATGTGTCATTGAAAGAAATTTAATTCCTTTTAGTTTCATGAGGTTATTTTATTTCCATGATATTATAAATTAGTGCATACAAAAAGACAATATATTGAAAAATTTTTCAGTTTATGTACCCATTATCACATCTTATGGGATTACAACATTAGTTATATTTAATATATACTACTGGACTCTAACCATTATAATTATTTTGAGATAAATTCTCTTTACACATGAAATTTTTTTTTATTAGTTCAACATATCCATAAAACTGAATAATTATATATTTATGGATTTTATTATACATTAATTTATGCACTTGATTGTATTTCCTTCCACAGATGAATAAAACCACATTCCATTCAATAAAGAAGCAAGGTTTTTCATTCCAAAATTATATGTTATGGAAAGTAATTTCAATTCATTATTTTACCTTGGTCGATTTATAATTTTATATTTATGATATTTTTTCATCTTAATCTCTTTATTTCCAATCTAAATATAATTAATTATATAATTACTTATCCACTATGATGGAACATTATTTCATATCATCACATGATGAATAAATTTATAAGATTAGTTTCATTCAAAGGGTTGGAATAATTTCTTTATAGAAATGGTAATTATTACTATTAAAATCATATTCAAAGTACAAATATTGACTTTTTAGTCGTGTAATGTTTTCATCATACTCATAAACACCTATTAATTATTTTTATTAGAGGCTCAATAATTTATATTCCATATCAGCTCACTACTAACTAGGGATCTATTTTTAAGGAAAAAATATATTTAAAATAAATCCATTGCATTTTATCTATATCCATATCCATATTTTTAATTTTAATTAATGACAATTATTAGATTTATATCTTTAAAAAATAAAATCACAGAGTAAGATTCTACATTTTAATACATTTAAAATCCAAAAAAACCATTCAAGGGGATTAATCATCTTTTCAAATATGTAGTTATTAATATATATACATAATAGAATAGGGGTTTATGAAGTATTATGTAGCTAAACATAAATTATTTATGCTGTTAGTTAATAGTTTGATCCATTTGGGATAATTTATTATTTATTTCATGAGTCAAATATCTAAATATAGTTATAATTTACTTTTCTAAAACACTAAGAATGATAATTTTCTCATGGGGGGATATTTTAAAATGTTATGGATATTGTATGATTTTATATTCATTACATTATGTAACATTTCTAAAAAAATCCATTATCAGGATAAGATCATAAAAATTATGAATTATAAATCATAGTGTGTAATTCTAAATCTCGTGCAAACCTTATCGTGAATTTTAATTTTTTAATTGTCCATCTATAAATCATAATAAGGTTATTTTTAGTAATATAATCTCTTTGTAATGGTATTCACAAAAAAACATTATAATGAATCATAAAATTTATTTTAATGAACAAAATAATATATCCTTATGAGTATCTACCCATTGTTGGTATCTGAGGCCCAATAATAATGCATGCAGTTAAGATCATATTGATACTCAAGCAACCTTTTTTAGTGTGTTCAAACATAGCCACTAAAAATAAAGAGTTGCATATAATTTTCAATATCTAGATAGGGATACAATTTCAAATAATCCATATATGCATTACATTACCAAAACATCATGATATTAGAATACAAATATAATGTTCCACCAAGCATGTGATATGGTTATATACTCTAATATATATTTTTCTAAATAAAATTCCCTAGTAATATAATAAAATTTCATATGATACACACTATACCACAACACATTAGAACCCCTATATATTGTTAATTTTTAAAATTATTAACATATAAGAGGTACCACATGAAACTCTATCAATCAATTTATTGTTCTTGGAAGTATACATACATAATTGTTTCCAATAACACATTGATAAAATTATAAAAATAAAAGCCTAAAATAATTCGATTATCCTTGAAATAATTAAAAATAAATTTCTTCATATCTCATGGAATGAGAAAAGAATGGGTTGGATCTGAATCTTTATAAGTATTATGTAAAATGGATGCTATCTTTAGTAAATAAGGTAGAATCAATATGGTAGGGTGGATAATCAAAACAAATTTCAGTTAATCAACTAAAAAATTCAAAAAAAATCCAAGTTTAATGTTATTATATAAATCACTTGGATAATGGAAAAATAATTTTTAATAATTTAAATGCTTTAGTATATATGTTTTTTATTTTTCCATCAACTCCTCAACTACGTTATCATGAATCAAACCAACAAAACCTCTACCAATACATATTTCATAATTAATTGGTAGGAATAAACATGATTATAATATAATATGGAATTGCTACAAGTTTGTTTCTTGAGATATATCAATGAATCAAGGGGATTTAAGTAGCTTTGCTGAAATAGTAAATGTATCATCTTTTTAATTCTTTATATATTAAAATATCAATATAATTCACTGTCAAATTTATTTATAAATCAACAATTTTTTATATTGAATATATAGAACATAACAACAATATTTCCCTATTAAATGTACTAGCATTATTATGAAGATTAATTCAATTGATACAATATATATTAGTGATATGATATTGTAAATAAATCAATGTCGTAGAAATTGTGTTTTTAAATACATTATATATAAAATATGGACTTGGTGGATAAAAAATGTAAAATAAATTGAAACAGTATTCCAAATAATGTGATCATGAGAAGGATAAGCAACATAACATCCTGGTTTTGAAAATTATTAAAGGAGTCTACTAATTCATTTGTAATTATTTCTTTGTAGTATATCAATGGTTTTTTGTAAAATAAAAATTTAATTAGAAGGAATATTTTAAAAAAAACATCCCCACAACTTTTTGTAGAACAATGTTATAAATAACTATCAATATTATTTTATTCTTTTTAGAAGATAAAAAATTTTATTTGATAATTTATAAATTAAATATTAATTGAATTTTGGAAAAAAACACAACATAAAATATTGAATAATTTAATGTAGGCTTCAAATAATTTAATTTTATGGATGAAAGTAAAATATGTTAATTTAGATAATATTAAAACTAATGAATAATTCCAAACTCTTGGTAAGACATCCAGTCTATGTCATTTAGAAAAATAAATTGAGATTCATTTTAAATCATTACATATAAATTCAAATATAGGTTATAATAAAATTTTAAAATATTTTGAATCATATTCACAACATTATAGTGAAAAGTTTTATGGATGCGAATGAGTACTGACAAAAATGATAAATTTTGTTTATTTCTCTAAGAAAATTTTTGTTGGTTTATTGAAATATTAAATAGGTGAAAAATGGGTGAAAAATGAAAACCCCATTAGTGACCAAAATTGATAAAAATATTAATTCTTTTATAAGACTACATCATTCACTTCTTTCAAAAAATAATAATATAAACAATCATGATTAAAATTTAAACTGTGAAATAACTCTTTTCTACTTTTGTTATATTTGAATCAAAACCACATAAATAGTGGAAATTTAACCCAAATAATAGAATAATAAGAATATAGGGGATATAATAATATAATATGTGAATGTGGTATTATATATACAATATAAAATAAAGTTTGTGAATAATGTAAACATGTCTCATTGATGTTGAAATCAGACAAATTTACACTTAACATAGTTATATTCTTACTTTAACATGTTTTATCCTCCTATAAAATAAATTTTAATTTACTAAATACATTAATAATATCATTTTTCATATATATTCCATTTTTATGTCGCTTTATAAATAATTAAAAATATATTCCTCAAATATTTCATTCATACATCAAAAACATAAATGGTTTTGGTATTTTATATGATATTACATAAGTTTATTATTCACGAATTAAAGTAATATGTATTGATAAAATCATCTCTAAAATGGTATTAATTAAATGAATATAATTTTTTTCTTTATTTATTTCTTTTTAATTATCCATTCAAAGTGTTAAGTGAAAATTTAATTATATAAATTCGTAGAGGTTGTAGGCCACACATACACATGAGTGGTGTTATCATTTTCTATATAATGTAATTCTAAGTAGGTATATAATATATTATATTTATAGATTAAAATATATTTTAGATATTTCAAAAATAATAATTAATTAATCCATTATTAAAATAAATAATAATAAGTTATGAAAAATAAAATACATGTCCTTATAGAGAACATATTATTTATGTAGTCATGAGTGTTGTAAACATTTTTCATTGAATGAAAAGGATTGGTAATATTGTTTTCCCGTAATATGAATGATATCTCAGTATAACTTTGGTAGTGGATATACTATGTTTGGATGTATAAAACAAATATAGATGGTGTAAAGTAAAATATAAACACTCAACACGGTGTGTTGGTTGAATACATATTCATTGAGAGAACTAATTTTAATTACACCTTCATCATTTATAGAATTGTATTGGATTAAGAAAAAGTGGTCCAAAATGAGGGGAATGAAGAATTGAAGGTTTTCCTGATATATTTTATTGAGATATTGGCCTCACTTCTTTTGACTAATAGAGGTAAAGAGGTTCCCTTTTACATGTTAGGATAGGGACACACAAATAATTACTTAATATATTTTAATATAAAAATGTAATTTTCTTATGATATTATAGTTTTTCCATAATTTATAGATGAAATGGATATGTTCGAAAAAAAATAAAATTTGATCTACGAAATATTTTATCATATTTAATCTTATCCTTTATTTTTACTCTTTTATCTCATTTTAAATTCAACTGAAGTGATAAATATTTAATATATCTTATATAATAAGATTAATTTGAAAATTTTAATTAATATAAATTATAGATATTCTTAATATAGACTCAATTTTATATGATTTAAATTCTATAATTTTTATAAACTACTTTCAATATAAGTTTTATTATGTTAAATAAATTATTTTTTTATATTCATGTCAAATAAAACTAAAAATGAAGGGAACCTTCCCAAAACATTTTTTTACAGAGAAACAAAAATACAATTTAATATAAAAATTCTTTAACATAGATTTAAACATATTATGAATATTTTAATCTATTAAAAATTAATTTTATATTAATTCTATAAATTATGAAATATATTAATTTTTTGGAAAACACTAACACAAAAAATCAAGATGTTATTATATATTTATAATTTCATAAATGAGTTTTTTTTAAATACTAGTATTTTGACTATTCATTTAAAAATATAGTAATTTAAAAAATAACAAAATTAAACTATAGAATAATATTGACATAATAATTTCAAATATTTTTGTTTCATTTTTTAATTTTTTTAAAATAGTAGACATTAATTACAGTTTTTCAATCATAAATCACATAATAACCATTTTTATAAATAATGTAATATTATTTATTTAAATACTATGTCATGTAAGAATAGTTTGATTATTGAATCATTTTTAGTGAATTTTATATTTTCATTATGTAAACACTTTATAAATATATAAAATAAGTTTATATTGTTATTTATAGCCTCCAACTTAATAACTCTAATAAAGTAATCATATTTGAACAAATTTATTTTATGGTTCATTTATACTTATGTTTTTGTGTTTTTTATAATACAAATTATTGTATTTTTTATTGGAAACTAAATTCCAACTTTTTTTAAAATACCCTCCTAAAAGAAATAGGTCTTGATAATCTAAATACATGTTTTCATATTATGAATTTTTAATATATTTTATCTAGAAATTTATATTTTGTGTTAATTCAATGTTTGTTGTTATTTAATAACTAAATAATATGTGAAAATTTATAAAAAAATTGAATGTTTTGAAAAAATTACCTCAATAAAAAAATGATACATTCAAAAAACTATATATTTATTTCTCTTTCATTACACAAGAATATGAAATTTTATGTTAAAATACTCACATAATACGTTCTATTATCTATGTAAAAATTTTCCCCCTTGAGTGAGTAATTTAATTAGTTTCTACATCAAGAACATCGGATCAATGAATAAGTGAATGTTTCATTCAAGAATTATTAAATCATATATGATAAAATTAATTGAAAATGTTATGATAATAAAAATTATAAACAACCTTATTGGGAATAATTAATATATTAATATATAAAATATCAATAATTAAACCCATATAAATGCTAAAGTACATTAGCATTTAAATTATAATACTAGTAATTCAAAATAGATTGTACTATTCTACATATTTTCATTATTAAATTCAAACAAATAAATATTTCATAAAAAACATTATTTTTTAAAATAGAAAAATTTTCATGATAAAATTTTTCATATTTGTGGAATATGTGTTTATCTTAATAGAAATAGATAGATATATTCTCATTATAATCAGATTCTCACTCGGAGACCACATCCAAATTGAATTCATCACATTTTCATTGGATTATTTGATATACATGATATAAATATTAGAGTATATACATCCAACACCAAATAAAAAAGGATTTGATAATCAAATAATCTAATATCATAAATTATGGGATATCATTAATATCTAAAATAACTACATAATCACGACCTTATAATATTAGTGTTTTTTGTACTAAAATCACTAAAAACTTGTGGAAATTATTTTTCTAGTACCCCATCTCTTTATAGTTGAAGCTCGAGACATTGGACGACTCTTTCATACCACTCCATTTAGAGGTAAAATGTCATTTTCCCCCACATTTAATGTTGAAACCCATTACCTTATAGAATTTACCATAGTGATTCTTTAATAAAATTTCACATATAGGAATATTCCAGATTCCAATATTTTATATTTCTTATTTTCACATTTCATGATTCATAGTCATCACCATTTTCCTTTTATTTATATTGAAAATATAAGGATTATATAATTATTTCACCATATTATGGAATCTAATAACAAATAATCTTGTGGTTAAAATGATTACAAGATGAGTTCCGTTCAAAATTTTTGGATTATATCCAAACATGAAAGAGTCAATATTACATTATATATTAATTACATATTCCATAACATTCCATTCTCATCTTGTATAGTTTCCCATATACTTAGAAACACTTTTCTCTCATTGGTGTCTTATGATGATTATATCCATTTCTATATCAACACATATATAATAATTTTTTTAAACAGTATCCACTAAAAAGTATTCTATTCCATTATCTCAATATCAACCTCCTCTAGTGTATATGGAATCAATAAACACCACTAATCAAAAAATTTCATTAAACAATACTAATCAATACTGGTCGTCTCCCACTAATTATTATTAACGTAATCATATCTTTTAATGGAAGATGATCAATAATACAGATAACAATGAATTTGTTTTCTCCATTAAATAATGCGGATTTCTAATACATTATAATTTCCAACATGAATGAATCATGCTATAATGAAATATTTTTTCAAACAGTCAATGTTATTGGTCACAGCTTGAGTAAACAATTCTAATACTACCTTAATTTTCGTATCTATAACACTGACCATGATTAATTTATCCAGTGGTAAATCTATGTTGTTATTATAGGTGAAGAAATATTTTAAATTCAATCAATTAAGATCCACATAAAAATAATGAAATATAAAATATTATCTCATAAAATTATTAATTTGAAACAATAGTTTATAATTCTATATTTGGTGTAACTCAGAACCTAAATTGAAAATGATTGCATTGATAATCTCAAAATAACAATGATATTATCATTTAAAATAACATAAAATAATACAAATATATTCAAATTAGTCATAATGGTCTATAATTTTTTCTGAAAAATTGTATAGATCATATAACACACGTGTATCTAACAATGTTTTCTTTCGTAGGCCTACTAATAGTATATTGAGTGAAGATTTATTTGATAATTATCTGTCCTTTTACGGGATGCTTACCAGTAGGTGAATCCATTCCACAACCACAACCACATTATAGTATCGATAGAGGGAATAAATTTCCAAGAAATAGTACATTCTATACCATTCAAAATAATCATTTCATTATCCAATATTTTTATGTATACTTTTAGATTCCGATATTATAATTTTATCCAATCTAATTTTTTGTAAATCAAAATTCCATGTTTTATACTGAATATCCATTTATACTACCCAGTACAACCTCTGGGGATCTCTTGTGCTCTTCTCTATTAAGGTGGATGGAACCTTATATCAATGAGTTTATTACAGACGGTTGAACCATATTATGGTTAGGAATCAGTATTCGAATCCTGGAATAGAAGATCTCTTTGACCAGATCTGACAATAAAAGGGTTTCTCTATGATCAACCTAATATTGGGATATCATCTGGTTTGAGTTAGACCATCAGACATACATCATATTGATTTCTATAGAAGGAATTGTATGTATGATTACCCTGTTATTCCGTTCACTCATATAAATAAACCAACTGTTTTGATGGCATTGATGAATAGGGTTTTCCACCACTATTTAAAATCTTTTCACATGATCTGTGTAGATGGAATCTTGGTGTATTGTTGCACTCAAACAGACCATTCCAGACATCTTTAGATCATTCTATGTATGATAAATGAGCATATATTTTATATTTGGCTTTCTAATTTCCACTTTTGTTTTGTTAAGGTCCACTTGTTGGGTCATGTTATCTCAGAATTAGGAGTACATTTTCACCCTAAAAAGGTTAGTCTGATAGTTTCATGGCTGCAACCCATGACCATGTTTGATATCAGGTGTTTCTTGGGTCTTGTTGGATATTTCATTAGTTTAAAATAAGACTTATCAAATCTTTTATCACATATTATGAGACTTAAAAATAAGTTTGTTAAGTTATTGTGGTCAGAAGTATGCGAGAAAGACTTTCAGGATCGGAAAGGGAGGGTTGTCCCAACACCGATTCTGATTCCTATTTATCCAAGAGAAGTTTATAAAATATAATATAATGCCTCATGCATATTCCTAGGAGTAATGTTTATTCAAGAATATTTGGTTTCATATGGATATTTTCAATTGAGGCCTCAGGTGAGAAATTACCTGATGAACAACCTAGAGCTAGCAGTTGTTGTCCATGCCTTACGTTGCGAGGGACATTATCTTTTGGGTGACCGCTTTGTGGTGTACATGGACCACAATAGCCTAAAAAATATTTTTTTCACAACATGACTTCATCCTAATACAACCATGATGTCTCATATATATTCAATACTTTGATTTTTAGTTAGCATATATGCTTGGAAAGGCATATGTGGTCACTAACTCACTAAGTCAGAAAACTAAAATGTAGTCCATATCGGGAGCTAGTGATGAATGGAAGTTAATGTCCATATTTTCTGAACATAATCTAGTGTTTGATGATTTTCATGAAAATTCATACCTCTCAAACATATTGTTACCTCTTCCCTCTATGTGAAGTTGAATATTATATATTTTTCGTATCCTGGTGGCTTGGTTCTCTATGAGAGTATATTAGAAGATAATCTTCCTACGGATTCTTTTTTGGACATAGAAGATGTCCTACATCTATGTGGATATATATGGGATCCTACATATATGATAGAGTATTTGATGAAGGAGTACCACACTACTCAATTGGCAGTTCATTGAGGTATCTTGATGATGTTGTGAGATATGTGACTTTATTATTGGTTGTCTTGGATGAAATGTTAGATAACATGCTTTACACTAGGTGTTCGGGCTGTGAGCTGTTGATGGTGGGTAACCAGAGCCTTGCAGGACTGTTATACTCACTCCTAGTCAAACAATTGAGATGGGAAGATGTATATATATATTTTAGAGGAGAATTTCCTAGGTCACTAAGGGGTAGAAATTCTATATAGGTAGTCATTGACTGAATAACAAAATCATATCACTTTTTTCCATTTCAGGAGACATTCTAATATGATTTCCTCAGAAGATTGTATGTTTTTTTAGATTATAAAACTACATAGGGTTCCACGTACTATAATTTCAAATAGATATGATCATTTCTCTTCACGGTTAGGGAAATATTTGCAGCATGCTATGGGAAATTTGGTTCTTCCAATAATAGCTTTTCACCGTCATACTGATTGAAAATCAAAATAGACTATAAAGGTTCTAGAGTATATGCTATGATATGGTGTCCTTGATTTGGGATGTTATTGGGAGAGTCATATTCCATTCATCTTGATCGATTATAATAACATCTTTTAGGCGACAATTAAGATGTGCCCTTTTGAGGCCTTATATGGTCGGATATTTCTTTCACCCTTGTAATACCTAGAGGTAGGTGCGGCAGACCTACTAGTTCCTCATCTCATTTAGGATACTTCATTGAAGTATTAGTAAATCTAGATGCGTATGACTATAGCATAGTCTATACCTAAATCTTATGCCAATAACCATAGAATACCACTAGAGTTAAAGGATTGGGATTGTGTTTTCCTTTGGGGTTTTCCTAGGCTTGGGAATTGATTGTTATGAAAAAATGGAAAGGTATCGCCTCATTATGTAAGGCTATTTGATATTCTAGAGGGAGTCAGACCGATAACCTATCAGTTGATTTTACCTCAATGGTACTATTCCATGCACAAAGTGTTTTATGTTTCATAGATTCTCCAATATTCTTCTAACTAGTCTCTTACCATTGATCCCACGGATATTGAGTTATATTCTGATTCTACATGTGAGGTATTTTAAGAACACATTGTTAACTGAAGCACAAAGGATCTTAGAAGAATTTTTTTCCACATATGGGTGTTTTGGTAGAATGGAAGCATACAAGACGAGCCTTAAGAGAGAGAACCTGAAGTACCGGCTAAGTGGCCATTTTTTCTCAGTGTTTCTCTACCATTAAAAGGATAACTCGGGGGGAGGGGTCTATTAAGGGGGAATACAATAAGATCCTGGATTCCACTCATGTATGGATCCATTAATTTTGGTTATAAATCATTTCTTTAAACGTAATATGGATGCTAAAGGTGTTAAAAAAAGGTTTAACTGGTTTATGGGGTATGTTTGGAGGCTATAACACAAATTTTTGGGAAAAATAGGCTTAGTGTATGATTTAGAGTAAACCGTGAAGGAATTACACATGGTTTAGAAAACTGTATCGATTTTGTTTTTTAGAAAGATCCACCTTCCATGGTCAGTGCATGGCTGTGTGGACAAACTGTGAAAGCACCCATTTTTCCTAGGCCTGTGAATGGTTTGCACACAGTTTTTCAATCCGTGAGAACAAACTGTGCACATGCTCAATTTTGGATAAAATTCTAGTTTTTCCCTTAATGATCTAACTAACCTTTATCATCCGTCAACCGATTGAGAATTCGTTCATCACGTTGGATGAACCATGGTATGTACTTGAGTCCTCTTGAGTCGTGTCATTCTCTTTTCTTCTCAACCATGGTATCATGGTATGGTAATGTTTTTCCTTTTCATAGATCTACTATGATTAGAGAAAATTCTAGGGCCGTAACCAGAGTAGGAGGGTCATACAACCCTATAGTGGGTTGTTATAACACATCCACAATGTTCATTGACTTTGGAATATTTATGTGGGGCCTGCAGATTTCATTGAAATCTGTTTAATAAATACATATTCCATGATTATATATGGTAGAATTGTATTATTTTGTTATTTCCAAATATATGATTATATGTTAACTGTTATGACCAAAACTCAATCTGCCCCATGTCGAATGATATGCCATATTTGTTTTTTAGTGTTTGGGAATGTTTGAGAAACCTTTCAGGAATGTCTTTTCTTGACATGACTAATATTCATCATTATATAATAAATGGATTGTTATTAATGGTAATAGCATAGTGGCATGTAACATGTATGCTCACCAATTCACTTGCATGAGGTAAGTGTTACAAATTGAACATAAAATGAGAAATGTGAAATAAAATGGATTCAAATTATATAACATTTCCTTAAAAAATTTACTTAATAAAGGTCAAATGTTCATATCACCCCTTTCAATATTTATGGATGTTAGTGGAGTGAACCTCAATAATTGAACATGCCTTAATGGTTAGTTAAGTCTTGATTAAATGTTTGCAACACTACATGGATTATTAACACTAATAGAAGACCATGATTGAACCTACTGAATGATTACATTATTAAAATATAGAATGAGAATGGACTTGCTCAAGGTTGCCTCTGATTCTGAGTGAATAACACCTTGGTACTCCGGAACACCATTCTAATTCAGAGATGCAGTTATTTTAGGATGACACCCAACTAGACTCCAATTCTTGTGTATTCCTAGGAAGCCTAGTATACTAGTATGGGGTCCTTTACCTTATTACATGATACACTGGATACACTCCTTGGATCCAGCATTAACTAGTAGGTCCCATTAAAATCCCATATGGCCCTTTCCTTTATTATCCATGTTTTTCTTGGTCAATCACTTTGGACTCTGTATGAGGCTTATTGTGGAATCTACGGGATTAGGATCGTTGGATTACACTCATACCATTTAGCTAGATTTAGATACTACTTATGTAGTGTTCTGTGAGATCTAATTTACCTTGGTTGTCACTTGGAACATCCTTATTCGACTTTATTTTTAGGATGCCTTATTATTTCATGGGAACTTCAAAACTTATACTATCATGGTGTGATGTATGTTTTGGATTTTCCTCATGTTAACTGTAACATTAAAGAGTAATTAATTAATTAATGTACTAGTTATGTTGTTATACACCACCTGATGTTTGAAGTAGGTACGTAGGTATTTATTTATATTTTAATTATTTATCTACTTTATATATGCATGCTTGCACGCTGCTATTTTCCCTTACACGAGCTAGATGTTATAGAAAATGTTGGTGGGGGCCCACTGAGATATATCTCACAACCTCTCTAGGAACCATTTGGTATCCTGATTAGATTACATAGTCGTAGTTATTGAAAAAGGGAATCATATGGCATGAAACACATGATTTTTTTTCTATTTAGGACGGATCTTGATAGAAGATGACTAAGACATAGCTCAATAATCATGGGATATTTTCTTATTTCCTTTATACAATTATGAAGAATATTATTCCTACTTTCTTATTTCCATGTTTTCAATATTTCTAGTGACTGGATATTACATCATCATCATTTCAGATGATATAGTTATTATTATTCCAGTTTATCTGTTGCATCAGTTTTCTTTCACTATTTATTTATATTTCTTACATTGTTTACTATTTTATATATCCTTACACTCTGCTAAACTATTATAATGTGGGAATATTCTCTCCATGGAAAAACCATAGGCCCTCACTACTAGTCTTCATCCTCTAGTGTTTGTGGAGATGTTCTTGAGGCAATTTGGCCTACTAGGCTCGGGGTACCCTTTATGAGGCATATGGGTCTGAGATATCACAGATATCTTCCATACATTTTTTAAAAAAACTAACCAAACATATTATCACTAATAAAATGTAAAAGGATATTGATTCATGGGAAGTAAAAATTGAAAAACATTAGATAAAAAAATATGGAATTTGAAACTATAGAATTAATTAGTGGGATGATGAAGAAAATAATATGAGTTTTCTATGAAAATGTGTGAGTGATACTGATTATATTATGAGAACAATAAATATATAGAATGAATATTATTTATTCGTATATCCATACAAGTCAATTCAAAAACAAATCAGGGATAAAAATAAAAAATGTTTAAAAATAGTAAAAACATTGATGAACTTAATACTACATCACATTAGGATTGTGCATAATGTGAGAAATGTTATTATTACATTATAAATTACTTGAAATAAATTCAACATAATATTATCCAGAAAAAGTTAAATGGAAGCAATTAATTTATATAGTAGGAGAATTAAAATTATGGGATAGAGTCCAACAAAGGTGAAGTAGAAGACATTATATAAACAAAAGGACGATACACTTGAATATCTAGACTAAAACGTTTAGTATAAATTGATAAAAAAACAATAATGTCACGACCCCCTTCCATCAAAGATGACCCTCCTGAGTTGGCAATGGTGAAAGGGAGATAATGACCCCCGAGTCCCGCCTCCAGTAGGCCCCGGGTTGGCGACTAGCACCAAGTGTATGAGTTTTCACAAATATGGGAGGTATTACCCTTTTTATTATTTTGGATCGGGAAATAGGACAAGTCAACCACCAAAAAGGGAAAAGAACAAGGTGCTGAAAAGAAACCCAAACCAGTCCCATATGCATGTATAAATAAACTGAAACAGGTATAAGTACAAATAAGCTTAAAGTACAAGTGAGTACAATACCAAAAGAAAAACAAGAAAACAGCAACTGCACAGCTCCCACTGCCTGACTAGTAGGGTCCCGCACAGCCCTGGTAGTCCTCCTGAAAACCTGAAACAACGTAGGGTGAGCATACAAGTATACTCAGTAGAGAACCTAAAGCTCTCGTGCACAAGTGGGGATACACCCTAAGGTCCCGTGAGAAAACAGAAGAACCAGAAACTAACAAGGAAAAAACTATCCACCCAGACTCACTGGTGATACTCACCAAGTAACATAAACAAGGTTAGTATATATATATATATAACAAAAGTATTGGGTACCCCGCACCATTTCCCACTTAATTAGATGCAGCTATTCCTAACAGAAAACGTCCTGACGCTACCACACTCTTCCCGCCCGCACACACCTGGGCCAAACCACGCATCCCGCCCGCACACACCTGGGCCTCACAACCACGCATCTCGCCCGCACACACCTGGGCCATAACCACTAACCCCCCCGCAGACACCTGGGCCTCATCCCGAAGGTTCTTGGGAACGGTATGCCTGCCCAAAGAGTCTTGGGCTAAAGGTCGCCTCAAGCCATCATAGCCTCCGAGGCCTACCCGAAGAGTCTTGGGTGTAAGGTCACCTCAAGCCATCATATCCTATTGAAGAAGGAGCAGGAACGAGCTAGTAACTAAGGGGGAACACCCTCTCCCATAAAATGGGAGTGTTCGGCACTAGATTCTTGACATGGGTGTGGTGCGACAAAACACAAAGATACAATTATATATATACATATACCAAACACACAGCCCAACCTATGGCTTCTTAAAAAGAGAAACTGAGCATGTGCCTCGGCACTGCTACCATGAAGCATGCATCAACAACAAAACAATCATCCCCCAACCCCATTTAGGTTTTCATGTTTCATGCAATGGTTAAACAAATTATTACTACTATGCAACTATCATCCAGAAAAAACCTTTCACAAACATATCCCTGCCATCCACAACCAAGGTTAGGTAAAACTCAAGCAACCACATGCCATTTCATTTACAAAAGATTATCTCAACCATACAACATTCCATAATTCATTTATTTCAAAGTTCCACACATAAAACCCTTTCCACACACAAAACATTTCCGCATTTGAAAACACCTTTTACTTCCAAAAAACTTTTCATAATCAAAACAATTTTCATAAATAAAGGCATTTTCCACAACCAACCACTTCCCATTTCAACCCCATCGTTTACAAAACATTTCACACCTCCACGTTTCCACCATCAACCATTCCAATAAGATCACCACCCAAACGTCGCAGCCCCGCTGCTCACCCAAACCACAACAGCCCACAAAACACCCCCAACACATGCCACGTAACCAAGCCAACACCCACATGTTCATTATTCCATTTTGGTTCAACCGGGGTGATCACACAAGGGTTCTAGATTTTCATTTAAAAAGTAAACTTTACGTGATTAACCAATTTCCACATTTCATGAAGTTTCCATCCATAAGAAAATACAGAAGGAGAAGGAAACATTTAATTGCGTAAGCAAAGGCCCCCAACGACTGTGATTTTCAGTAGGTAGAAGCTCATTCAATTCACAAATATAATATCACATGATATATAAAAAGTAAGGTAACAACAATCACTAAATTCCCAACCCCATTCTTTAACCAGTTATTATCTTTATTTAATGGTTCAACCATTTCTCATGAAAACAAAAGGATACCCGCCACACATGATACACAAATTAGAGAGACGAAGGTGAGATCCCTACCTCAAAAGGTCCCGATCACGTCGCTTCCGACGACGTCCTTCGGTGTCCTCTGCCTTCGCCAAACCCAACAAATGCCTCCTAGGATGGAAGCTGGAGAAGTAAGGCCACAAGGAAAGGTGACAAGTCCGGGCTTAGATGCTTCGTCTCGTCGCTACGATCCTGTGGCCGCTGACGGATCGTAATTCGGAGCTCGGAAAAAGAAGTTAGAGGAGGAATACTTATCGATCGTCCAAGAGCGTCGTCGTGCGACAAATAAGCGATCGATATCGAAGATAAAACATGACCTCATTATTATATAGCCAACGAATAGGTAAAACAGTATGCAGCGTGTATTGATGAATACATGGTGTGACTGTACACCCGTTACGTGTTTTGATTGGTTAACATGTCACACGGTTTCCACGCGTTTTAATAATAATGATAATTCTATCAATATGTGGTGTTTCGTTGACCCGAGGCATGAGTCATAAAAGTAGATCATTAATGGTCTTAAAATGACCGTCATAACTTCAGGGTTACGCTGTCACTGATGGATCGTCAATCCGATACCGTATGAGGGAGATACGTTGGAAACAAGATCCCGTAATAATAACAATATTAAATCTATTAATTCATGAGCGTTTCGGGTACCCAATCCGAAAACCCGAAAAAGACATCATATATTGGACTCATAATTTTCGTCTCGTAGTTAGGGTCGCACTGCCACTGACGATTCGTGAAACCGAGGTCGCACGAAGAAGTTACGGACAAAAAAGTCTTTTATCAACAAAATTAATAATAACAATATTTTATTATTATTATTAATCAATTATTTATTTATTTTTCATAACTCCAAAAGCAATCACGTTTTGGAGTCTTCATGGGCGCTATAATTATGCACCAATTCCTCCTTTTTCATTTATTTGTCTTTTAATTTTATTTCTCTTATTATTATTTTTTTGTTTCTCTCTCCAATCTATGTTTTTTCTTTCAGGATTCTCTCCCACAACCAAAAGTGGCGCCTCCCATTTCTTTTACTCCATGTGGAACGCCCCAAACTCCATTCTCACTTCATCTTTATTATTTAATAAAATTAATAATAATAACACCCATAATTAATGTACTAATTTAATCCCATTAAATTAGTTTACCATGGCTATTAAGTTAAAACCATTCCATTTAATTAAATTCAAATAATTTAATTTACTAACTAAAAATTAAACCCATTTAATTTAATTTACCAATCACACACATATTTCTGTCACCTTTATCATTATTATTTAATTCAATAGTAATAAATCCTATTTCAATTTCATCAATGGGTCCCCATCATTAACATTAATAATTATTATTATTATTGACGCCCATTATTTTCATATAATTACTCCATATATCCCATAACATTATATTCACGCATGGTTGGGAACCCCATTCACGTTCCTCTTCACGTTATTATTATTATAACAAATTATTATATAATAATACCGTTTTAATGTTATTAACACAATTCCAACTTTAATTGTGGAGAACCACACAACGCCTCTTGTACAAGGTCACACCCATGCACCCCATGCATTTCATTCCTTTATAATTTATTACACGAGCCTCATTTATTGTCATTTATTCCTTTATAACTTATTACATGCGCCTCCCATCATTTTATTAAATATATTCGATTTTATTTCTTATATTTTACAATGATTAAATTAAAACCATTTTATCTAATTAACACCAAATATTTTCACGCCACCATTATCAATTATTATTATAAAAAATTATTATTACAACACGTGTCGTGTTTGACCACATCAAATTTTTTACAAAGAAATGGACCGGAGAGGTCCGGGCCATTACACCAGATACCTCTCAAAACATTCTCATCCTCGATAATTAAAACCAACCCATAAAAGGGGGAAAGGTCCGGACAACCACCCCTCAAGATACCTCTCAGGCCTCTTGTCATAACAAGAAACAACCGACAACCCTAATTATGTGAGTTAGGAATTCCCCCTCCTATGTCGATATATTATCCACTTTAGGCGGCACTGACTCGCCTGCACGGGTTTAATCGCATCCGCATTAATGCCTCTCGATTAAGGACTGAGCCTTCCCACTTCCATATATTAGGATTTTCCAACTTACACTGCCCCCCAACACCATACAAAACATCAATAAATTTCCCGAACACATGGCTTGAGGAATTCCTTCTCCCATGTCGAGATATTATCCGCTTTAGGCGGCACTGACTCTCCTGCACGGGTTTAATCACATCCACATTAATGCGTCTTGATTAGGGATCAGGTCCTCCTCTCCCCACATGTTATGACTCTTCACACACATTTAAAGGAAATAGGGAAACAACTTAGCATTATAAATTCATGAAAAAAAAGTTCCAGGCCCAAAGCATGGGCGAGAATGAGTTCCAACAAAGGAGTGTGATGATCTTGAATTTAAACAAAACATAAATGAGAGCATTTAAGTAAAACCGGAAACATCTCTCTTGATCTCTGGCCTTGCTAGGGTTGCCACTTCTATTGCATGGAATTGTCTGTGTCCCACTCCTCTGCCGTTCTGTTGACGTCCAGGTGCCATAGTTGTTCGGTAAACAGGGAACGCCTAAGCCCAAGTAGTAAGGAAAAACTCAAAGTTTTAATTATCATTTTATTTCAATTTCATTCCCAGAACACCCAAATCAAGTAAAACACAAACATTATGATCCATGTACCTTCCCTAGGGTCTCTACCCTGCAATCAATATAGTCCCACTTGGTCGTTTGGTAGGCTCGGAGTCCTTGCATCGGATCACGGGGGGGCCCTAAAATCCCATGTCCTAGCCGGTCTTCCCTGGCCTATGTCACACACCATGATTAACGAACACTTTTTCCCTACCATCCCATGCAATCCTCACTGTGCCTAACTCCAGACTCCATCCTATCTCTCAACCATCAGCTCTGATACTTTTCTGTCAGGACCCCCTTCCATCAAAGATGCCCCTCCTAAGTTTGCAATGGTGAAAGGGAGATAATGACCCCCGAGTCCCGCCTCTAGTAGGCCCCGGGTTGGCGACTTGCACCAAGGGTATGAGTTTTCACAAATATGGGAGGCATTACCCTTTTTATTATTTTGGATAGGGAAATAGGACAAGTCAACCACCAAAAAGGGAAAAGAACAAGGTGCTGAAAAGAAACCCAAACCATTCCCATATACATGTATAAATAAACTGAAACAGGTACAAGTACAAATATGCTTAAAGTACAAGTGAGTACAGTACCAAAAAAAACAAGAAAACAACAACTGCACAGCTCCCACTGCCTGACTAGTAGGGTCCCACACAGCCCTGGTAGTCCTCCTGAAAACCTGAAACAACGTAGGGTGAGCATACAAGTATACTCAGTAGAGAACATAAATCTCTCGTGCACAAGTGGGGAGACACCCTAAGGTCCCATGAGAAAACAGAAGAACCAGAAACTAATAAGGAAAAAACTATCCACCCAGCCTCACTGGTCACACTCACCAAGTAACACAAACAAGGTTAGTATATATATATAGAACAAAAGTATTGGGTACCCTGCACCATTTCCCACTTAATTAGATGCTGCTCCTCCTAACGGAAAACGTCCTGATGCTACCACACTCTTCCCACCCGCACACACCTGGGCCAAACCACGCATCCCGCCCGCACACACCTGGGCCTCACAACCACGCATCTCGCCCGCACACACCTGGGCCACACCCACTAACCCGCCCGCAGACACCTGTGCTTCATCCCGAAGGTTCTTGGGAACGGTAAGCATGCCCGAAGAGTCTTGGGCTAAAGGTCACCTCAAGCCATCACAGCCTCCGAGACCTACCCGAAGAGTCTTGGGTGTAAGGTCACCTCAAGCCATCATAGCCTATGGAAGAAGAAACAGGAAGGAGCTAGTAACTAAGGGGGAACAACATATCCCATAAAATGGTAGTGTTCGGCACTAGGTGCTTGACATGGGTGTGGTGCGACAAAACAGAAAGATACAATTATATATATACATATACCAAACACACAGCCCAACCTATGGCTTCTTAAAAAGAGAAACTGAGCATGTACCTCGGCACTGCTACCAAGAAGCATGCATCAACAACCAAACAATCATTCCCCTACCCCATTTATGATTTCATGTTTCATGCAATGGTTTAACAAATTATTAGTACTGGGAAACTATCATCCAGACAAAACCTTTCACAAACATATCCCTGCCATCCACAACCAAGGTTAGGTAAAACGCAAGCAACCACATGCCATTTCATTTACAAAAGATTATCAGAACCATACAACATTCCATCATTAATTTATTTCAAAGTTCCACACATAAAACCCTTTCCACACACAAAACATTTCCGCATTTGAAAACACCTTTTACTTCCAAAACACTTTTCATAATCAAAACACTTTTCATAAATAAAGGCATTTTCCACAACCAACCACTTCCCATTTCAACCCCATCGTTTACAAAACATTTCACACCTCCACGTTTCCACCATCAACCATTCCAATAAGATCACCACCCAAACGTCGCAGCCCCACTGCTCACCCAAACCACAACAGCCCACAAAACACCCCCAACACATGCCACGTAACCAATCCAACACCCACATGTTCATTATTCCATTTTGGTTCAACCGGGGTGATCACACAAGGGTTCTAGATTTTCATTTAAAAAGGCAACTTTACGTTATTAACCAATTTCCACATTTCATGAAGTTTCCATCCAAAAGAAAACACAGAAGGAGAGAGCAACATTTAATTGTGTAAGCAAAGGCCCCCAACGACTGTGATTTTTAGTAGGTAGAAGCTCATTCAATTCACAAATATAATATCACAGGGTATATAAAAAGTAAGGTAACAACAATCACTAACTTCCCAACCCCATTCTTTAACCAGTTATTATCTTTATTTAATGGTTCAACCGTTTCTCATGAAAAAAAAGGATACCTGCCACACATGATACACAAATTAAGGAGACAAAGGTGAGATCCCTACCTCAAAAGGTCCCGATCACGTCGCTTCCGACGACGTCCTTCGGTGTCCTCCGCCTTCGCCAAACCCGACAAACACCTCCTAGCATGGAATCTGGAGAAGGAAGGCCGTAAGGAAAGGTGACAAGTCCGGGCTTAGAAGCTTCGTCTCGTCACTACGATCCTGTGGCCGCTGACAGATCGTAATTCGGAGCTCGGACAAAGAAGTTAGAGGAGGAATACTAATCGATCGTCCAAGAGCGTCGTCGTGCGACAAAGAAGCGATCGATATCGAAGATAAAACATGACCTTGTTCTTATATAGGCAACGAATAGGTAAAACAGTATGCAACGTGTATTGATGAATACATGGTGTGACTTTACACCCGTTATGTGTTTTGATTGGTTAACACGTCACACGGTTTCCACGCGTTTTAATAGTAATGATAATTCTCTCAATATGTTGTGTTTCGTTGACTCAAGGCATGAGTCATAAAAGTAGCTCATTAATGGTCTTAAAATGACCATCATAACTTGAGGGTTACGTTGTCCCTGACGGATCGTCAATCCGATACCGTATGAGGGAGATACGTTGGATACAAGATCCCGTAATAATAACAATATTAAATCTATTAATTCATGAGCGTTTCAGGTACCCAATCCGAAAACCCGAAAAAGACATCCAATATTGGACTCATAATTTTCGTCTTGTAGTCGGGGTCGCACTGCCACTGACGGTTCGTGAAACCGAGGTCGCACGAAGAAGTTACGGACAAAAAAGTCTTTTATCAACAAAATTAATAATAACAATATTTTATTATTATTAATAATCAATTATTTATTTATTTTTCATAACTCCAAAAGCAATCACGTTTTGGAGTCTTCATGGGCGCTATAATTAAGCACCAATTCCTCCTTTTTCATATATTTGTCTTTTAATTTTATTTCTCTTATTTTTTTTGTTTCTCTCTCCAATCTATTTTTTTTCTTTCATGATTATCTCCCACCACCAAAATTGGCGCCTCCCATTTCTTTTACTCAATGTGGAACGCCCTAAACTCCATTCTCACTTCAACTTTATCATTTAATAAAATCAATAATAATAACACCCATAATTAATGTACTAATTTAATCCCATTAAATTAGTTTACCATGGTAATTAAGTTAAAACCATTCCATTTAATTAAATTCCAATAATTTAATTTACTAACCAAAAATTAAACCCATTTAATTTAATTTACCAATCACACACATATTTCTGTCACCTTTATCATTATTATTTAATTCAATATGTAATAAATCCTCTTTCAATTTCATCAACGGGTCCCCATCATTAACATTAATAATTATTATTATTATTAACGCCCATTATTTTCATATAATTACTCCATATATCCCATAACATTATATTCACGCATGGTTGGGAACCCCATTCACGTGCCTCTTCACGTTATTATTATTATAACAAATTATTATATAATAATACCCTTTTAATGTTATTATCACAATTCCAACTTTAATTGTGGAGAACCACACAACGCCTCATGTACAAGGTCACACCCATGCACCCCATGCATTTCATTCCTTTATAATTTATTACATGATCCTCATTTATTGTAATTTATTCCTTTATAACTTATTCCATGTGCCTCCCATCATTTTATTAAATATATTCGATTTTATTTCTTATATTTTACAATGATTAAATTAAAACCATTTTATCTAATTAACACCAAATATTTTCACGCCACCATTATCAATTATTATTATAAAAAATTATTATTACAACACGTGTCGTGTTTGACCACATCAAATTTTTTACAAAGAAATGGACCGGAGAGGTCCGGGCCATTACACATAAATTCACTAAAAGATTGAGACTCACCAATCATTGGAAATAATAGATGTTGGAAGTATAGAGTTTCATAATTATAGTGTTTTTTTATAAATGGTATTATCAAGAAGTTGGGGGAGTTATTAATTTTTATATCACACGTCATTATTCAAATTAAAAAATATAAATTAATTTTATTGGATTAAAAAATAATGTTTTCATTCAAAACCTAAAACAATTAATATTACTAACCTTATCATAATAAGTCATCATCACACTTGTTATTATCTCAAAATGAAACATAGAATAAAAAACTACATGACACCCTTCCTTTTCGATGATGAAACAATAGTTATGAAACATTATCATGAAATTAATAACCAACACACATCCATAGATTAATATAAGAAAAAGAATATATTTTATAATATAAAATATATTTACTAACAATTAAACATAGGCTATTTTATTTGGAGTATGTATCTATAATATATCATTGTCAAACCCTTTACATGACATGAATTAATTTCATATTTCAATTTTCAAATCACATATAAAAATAATAATTATGAATGAATAATTTGTAAATAAGAAAAAAAATATTATTTTTTGAAAAAATTATAAATTTCATGCACACCCCACCTAATACATTAACATAATACAAAAAACACCCCTTTAAAAAACACAATATACTAATTACATGAATAAAACAATTGGATTAAATATTAATTTCATTATATTTCATTAAAATGGAAATACCTGAAAAATATGAATCATATAAAAAATATTAATTCCTCACGAAAATAAATATTGTATAATTATTAATTAGTTAAAAATAAATTAAAAGATACATATATGATAATTTAAGTTTTACTAAAACCGAAAAAATAGGTTGGAAAAAAGTAACCCATAAAAATAGAATATAAATACATTAAAAATGATTGGCTAATTACTATTTTTAAATATTTATAAAAAATGGACATACCTTATATTTTAAATGATAAATATAAATAGAAATTTTTTATAAAAAAACATCTATGAGTGGCGTGTATTTCAGTGGTATATGATAATAAACCATTTAAAATCAATAATAACATTGAATATTATAAGAATAAAAATCATATTATTTTGATATAAAACATAAATTAAGAGATATATATTTTCATAAAAAATAGAACAGTTATAGGCCATGTATATACAAGTAAAACAATAAGTATTATGTTATTTATAAAAAATGGTTTTATAATAAGCTACATTATAAAATCAAATCAAAATTATTTATGTGGGTTTTAATGGATTTTAGTTATTAATTAATTATGTTGTCTCTTATAATGGATTTTGTGGTTATTAAATATTTTATAATGGTTCGTACAATCTATTTGGTTGTCCTTGAAAAATTCTATGAATAACATTTAGTTGATATAAATTTTAAATGATTAAATCTATAATCATTTATAATAAAAATAACAACCTTGGAAAAATAAATAGAATATACCCTCTTATAATCGAAAATGGATTTATAAATATTCATTTTTTTTACATAAATTAAAGGATATGTAATTGATAATTTAAATCGAAATCATACAAAACAAATAGTTTTTAAACAAAATACGAATATGGGTATGCAACTCAATTAAGTATGATTCCACATCATTGAATATATACAACAACAATTAATTTTAAAAGTATTAAAATTAGAATAATTTTATATAAATAATAAAATAATTGATATAACTATCTATATCAAATTTTTTCACTAACACTACAGTGATAATCTCAAACATTAATCTTAAAACAAAAGAACCAAATTCTATCCTTTTTTGGTAATGAAACTATGGTGATAAAATATTATTTCTGAGATAATAAACAATATATATATATATGAAAACATTATCTAATATAAAATTTATTTAGCATTACATGAATGTATTGTATTGTATTTGATAAAATTCCCAACAAGTGGTCTTTGTTAAACATTTCCAAAACAAAAATTTTAATAGAACTCAACTAAAAAAATTTATAGTCAATAATAATTAAAAAATAAGATATGAAAGGAATAAAAATTACATTTCGTATAATTTTATATGTTATTTTTAAATACCTCCTAATAAAGAGAAAAACCAATATAATGAGTATTTATTTGGAAAAAATACACCTAACATCCAATAACTTTAAAATAAAAAATTATTGAAATAATTATATAAATATGAATATTAGTTTATAATTCTCTTCGTGTTTTATCCCATCAGAGAATGGAAAATCCATCACCCAATATTTTTATTTGATAATATCTTTCATAGAAACAGATATATGGTTACATATATATGTAAATATAGAAGATTTATTGACATATTGTTAAACTATTGAAATTATTTCTATATCAATAAGAGCATAAAAACCAATGGTCTCATTTTGAAGAAAAAAAATGCATTGATACATACATAAATAAGTAATATAGTAAGTATATTAAAATAATATTTATTTATATAAATAAATACTAAAACATACTTTCACATATAAGGAAATGAATTGCAACACAGACATATTGATCTCATATATATTAAAATATCAGTGATATCATTTTTGAACATTCTCAATGGATAGTATCTTCCCCATATATTAGAAAACATTTGAATCTCATAAATATTATCAAATATATAAGAAACATAGTATAATTTTTTTAGATAATAAAAAAAATTACTATTATCTAAATTTGTCGTTTCCTGAACATTTGGTATTTTTTACTATTTATTCTGGTTTTATATACTTCTTGTATACATTAAATTTTAAAAAAATTATATATAATTTGTGTTAAATTTTAAATACTATTTAAATATAAACACAATTTATGTATCTCATATAATATAGGAGGATAAAATAAAAATGTAAAAAATTACCCATACAATTCCCAACTCTGCTAACCTCCTCTATATGTAGGGCTAGTAGATTGTTTAGATCTATAATATTATTTAATGATATTACTAACTGAAAAAAATTCATTGGAAGGAGATGTATATAATCCCAAAAAACAATCACATATCCATACACTAAATTATATACATAAATATCTTTATTATGCAACTTACAATTAATATGTGGGTTTTAAAGAGGATGTGGAGTATCTGAGTTCATATTATGAGTATGTTGCATAGTCATCACATGATGCACATGCTATAATAGTCTTTTTAATTTCTTATAAATATTATTCATATGTAATTGAATTTTTTCCCCTATGGGTTAATTTTGGTTTTAAATATCATGTTTTGAAAATATATTGATGGGTATCTTGATTTGTCACACTTATAAACAAAATCATTTCAAATAATTTGACATTCATCATATCATATTATACCACAAAGATCATTGAAATTTCCAAAAAAAACATAGCTACGGTGTTCATACTACCCTCAGTGATTAAAATCACATGTGTTACCTTCTTCTGAATTCCATAATGAAATGAAAATGGTATATAAGTTTTGTTAAAATTAAAAATCATTCAAAGAACATATAAATTAGTTTGTCACATTTTTTGATGTACTTTCATAGATTTATCTATATAATATATTACATTTTTTTTTGTCTCTCTCTATTCCATTTTTCATAGTGTTTAGGGGGGTATAAAGAACCAAACTAGACCACATTTGAACAAATATTAGACACACATCTTAATTAACCAAAAATTTATGCAGTCATGTTCTCCAAAAATAAATGAATTCCTCAACATGATAATTTATAATGGTATACATACTAATATTGGAACTCTTTTTTTGATCTTAGGGATTCTGATTGAAGAAAACTAATGAGTAATCATGTTATATATATGAATGTTCGGAATATAAATTATTTATCATAGAAGATCATCATCCTTTTACATGGTGACATTTTGTTCCGTGTATCTGTATAAATAAATGAATATTTTATTCATTATATTTTAATATGCAACTTCCAAAAAAATATTTTTCAATATTTTTTTAAAATATATCCATTGAACATCCTATTAATATAGAAAACGTCTTCAATTTTATTCTTTTTATGATATTTTAATGTCATCATTAATTAAATAAATTTTATATTAATCAATAAAAATAGATAATATCAGAAAAACATTGGTAAAAAATTAGTCAATTGAGATTTTTTACCATTATGAAAACTCAAAACTGCTATTTCACAATATTTTTGGTGGAATTACAATCAAGATAAAAATTATAATTCTACGATGGCTCTACATTGTGATATAACTAGTATAATATAAATCAATTGAGATGGATGTGTTATTATTATCATAAATATTAATATGTATTCATTGGTACCCATGATCAACTGATTACTTTGGTAAAAAATGAATTCCAAATATACAAACTCCTGAAATTAATTTTTGTGTAGATAATGGTTAAAAATACTTCACCAAAGTTACTTAACTAGTCTTAGAATTATTTATTTAAAATTAAATACATGGTTTCATTAAAATTTTTGGTTATTTTTTACATAATAAAATGAAAAACATTTACCACAGTAAATGTTACTCTTCATCAGTTTCTATCATTTAAATAGAAAAATGAATTAAAGTTATGTGTTCTTGGATATTACTGGTAATGTGTATATTTATAAACAATGATTATAAAAAATATCCAATAATAAAAATATTTTCATGCATGTGTATGTTTATGAAAAATAATGGTTTAATGATTCAAAAAAAATATACAAGCTAAACCATTAATAAAGTGAACCCAAATACTAGTAGTCTAAATTCTTAAATTGGGATGTGATATAGATAATCACATCCCAGTAGACCAAATTGTTTATTAGTATTATTAAACTAGATACACACTTTAGTCTTACATTACATTTGAAAAATAAAAAAACAACATAATACTTTTTTCCATAGTATAATTATTCTATATATAATATCCATTCATATCAACCATTGTATGATCCATTTATTCATAATAAAAATATGATAAAATGTTGATCCTAAATTCTCAATAAACGTTATGTATAATAGAAGTTATCATGAATAGATAAGGAACAATCAATAAGGAATTAAGAATATAGAAATGTAAATACCTGAACACAGATTCCATATAAATAATTGATAAGATAAATCAATGTAAAGGTAAATAATTGAAACCATATTACATTTAATTAATAATATGTGTTTGATAACATGATATGGAATAATAAATTTGAAATGGTAAATAACTAACCACATAAATTTAAATCAATAAATTGAGAATGAAATGTATCTAGATATAATTTCATTGAGAAAATATAATTGATAATAATAACTAAATTCGTAATTATGGAGATTCATAATCGTTGTATTTAATGATATTATGCATCATGATACATCAACCGTCATGATCTGCCATCATGAACGTTTATCACTGATATTTATAACCCCATATAGCATAGTCTTGACAACTGATTCTGCTCAAGAGACATTAAAATGAATATAGGGTATGTCTATAACTAGGTACCAACCAATCCTACATGTATAAATCATTTATAATTTATTTAATAATAAATTTCATTTATTAACATTATTCAATACCCTTAAAAATTCGTTTTAAGAAAAGATTATAAATTATCAATATTTCACTAGTAAATTGAATTATATAAATAGTGAAACATAATATATTGGAATGTGATATGGTTGAATAAATAATTATATCCATGATAAATAATATTTATTTTTTGGGAAAAAATAATGTCCAATGATCATAGAAAAATGAATATTTCAATGAAACGATAATGACTACAACAATTAACCATGAATGTTAATGTTAATAATTTCCCTAGTAACAACAACCATACACCAACCATTGTAATTATAAGGATGTAATAAATACATCATATACCCATTAGAGTGAGAACATATTTTTTTCATTGATGAATTGAAGTATCGAAAAATGTCAGAAAAAATTCATTGAAGAAATTATCAGATTCATTTTGAAGAAAAATTATTAAAAATTAATGTTAAAAAAACATATTCTAAATATGTATGAATGAAAATAATACATTAAACATATTAATTATTCATTAAAAAAATTTATTGGTCATGATTACTAGAAATTATATCCATTTATTATAGAATAAAACAACAATTTCAATAAATTTCTTGATTAATGTTAAACAAGAATTGTTTTGAATATAACATGAATATTACATTAATTTTTTTTCTTGAAAGGTAAAAATGTATAATTTATTTATTAAATTATTTTTAAATGTATAAAAATACTTTTAAAAATGTTTTTTTGAAATGTGGTTTCGTAAAAAAAGATTACCGATTGAAGATAAAAATGTTCTCTGATTTTCGGAAAAGTAATTTCTCAATTATTTATAGTAAAAATGAATGAAAAAATGAATATGTCACATGAAAATACTATTAATAACTAGTGGACAGAAAATAAAATGGTTCTATCTAAAAATGGTCAAATAATTTTCTAACACTGATGATCAAGAATAATCAATATCAATATGAATGATATTGTTGAATAATCCCTTAAAACGATCACAATGTTAAGTGAGAATAAAAAAATAAAAAAATTATGTGTATCAACTAAGTATCCATATAATATTTTTAATAAAAAATCATTTATCAAAATTCATTAAAGATTAAATATTAAAAGGACATAATCAATGAAGTATAAGTTTATCCTAATGAATTAATATTGATTTATGACATCCTTTACCTCGTACATATTTTGGGTGGAACATAGTTTATCCTATTGTATAATTTTTTTAAACATGGTATTAACATATCATATAATTATGTTAATTTTTATAATATTAAATAATATTTTTTATTACATATTTTCACCAATTCAATAATAATATTTCATTGTTTCCACTCTTTAGAAATGTTAATTTTCTGATTTTATCGTTCTAGTTTTTCATGGAGGATATAGTTCATGCACATTAGATATAGTTAAATAATATATATTATTATTATAATTATTAAGACACAGTTATCATATTTACTCATCAATTATACTTTCAATACCAACCACGAATAACGAGTGTGATAAATTATGTATGCTACTATCATGAAGATGATATGTTATACATATGCATGAGTAATGTTTCCATTTTTCAATGATAATTATTTAAAGGAGGTATGTAATGTTGTAGCATTAAATAATGACTATAATTTCATATATAATATATGATTTCTTTAGATATACCCTTATATGTCATCAATGTGGTGTGGTTATGAATAGAGAACCACATTTCTACCAAAAGGTGGAAGTCCACATGTAAACGAATGATGTATTAATTTCTTGGTGAATGAAATTATACAATTATTTATAAATTCATAATGTTATATTTTTTCATCAATATACTAAATTCATCAATTATATCACATTTTTTTAATTATCATTATCATTATAATCGTCTATGTAAAGCGTTTGTAAATAATAAATATATCACTTCATGTGATGTTATTCCACCCAAAACATGAGTGATGTTAATATATCCCTTAAATAATGGAAAGAAAATAGGTATATATTTTATAATGAATTTATAGTTATAACTATTATATAAATATATTGTATATATATACATATAAATTTTATATTAAACCTCATACCTAACTGTCACGAACCGAATCTGGTCGCCTTCAAACTGGGCACCCGACCCGGTCCATGGCAAGACCCGAAGGGCGTTCCCGATCCCCACGGGCAGGCACAAGTGCCCGGGTATCGTAAAATGAAAATTGGGAACGATTTACCCGAGTTTATAAACATAAAACAACAAAAGAATCCAATGAAACAAATCTGGATTTTTCAAACCAAACAATCTTTTACAAAAATTCAGAACTGAATTACATGGCTTAAAACAACTCAAAAGGTCTATAACAAAGTTAAAAATCCAAATAAGGACAGCCCAAGAACCCTCATGGCAAGGGGCACCTCCCACAAGCCACCTCCACAAGACTTCACCACCAAGGACCTGCGAGAAACTCGAACCACTGGAACAAAAAAAACTGTACCCAACCTGCGACAAAAAAAAACCATGTCTACTTACACCCAAGGGTGTAAGTAGGGTGTGAGCCAATGCCCAGTAGGATACCACCACTAAGAGATTCCATGTGATAAACATTTAAAGATGAAAAGCATGCCAGTTTTCAAAAACATGAAAAGCTAGTTACAATTTCTAAAAGATGCTACTTTGAATAAAAACAGTTTTCAAGTGGGCTATCATTAAGAATCAACACTTTTAAAAAAAATGTCAAAACTACTGAATTTTCCAGCCAACTATACCGTATGCCGACGGTAAGTACAAAGTAAACAATGAGCACAAGAAATAGGAAGTAACACCTAGGCACTAGCTAGCTGTGGGTCCCAGGTACCACGTATCTCGGTGAGAGTAACCATCACAAATATCCATTCTCATGCACGAGCCACTAGTAGGGAACATACCCATAACCTAGTGGTCCCCAATCATCATCATCATAGTTTAGTTAGAGTTGTAAGCGTCAATCTTGCTAAGTGAAACTGAGGCCAAACCCCACGGATTCACTAGCATACTAGTACACGTCCACCCACCTAGATACCCAGGTTTTCCCCTTGTGCTCAAACATGTTCAACACATCAAGAAATGTACATTGAACATGAAAATATCATTTCCACATCACAAATTCACCAAACAGGCCATATGTATACCACACAAGTCACAAAAAATCCATTTTTCATTCAAAATGATTTTGAAATCCGAATCACACCAAAATAGCCCACAACACATTTCACATTTTTTCAACACTTCCACAAAACCATTAAACAATTTTATAAAACAATCATATGATATTTAAACTCATATAACATCCCACACACATGGAATATAACACTTCTATCATATTCAAAAATTCAATTTTTCACATCACACTGACACAAAACACTCCACATCACTTTCACATCACTTTCACTCCAAAATATCTCCTTCAAACAATTTAATAAAATATTTCCAAGATGATACATATCACATAGCAGCCTTTTCAAAAATGAAATGGACCTTTTAAAAATATACTCCTACCAAAACAGTTTGCTGATATAGTTTCACCTATTACACAACCCAATAAAGCATTCAAAACTTCCATAAAACAATTATAAAGAGTACACCCAAACTTTGCACATAAAATCCATTTCAAAAATCTCTTTTTAAGCCAAAAGCACACCAAGACCCTACCAAAACAGAATTGGAAGCCCAATAAACATGAAATAATCCACATTCAAATGTTATATAATCACGTTGAATAATATCACAAAAGATACCCATGAGAACACACAAATCCATAAAACACTTTCAATGAGTATAACAAGGTTATACAAATAAAACCATTCAAATACACCCCATTTTTAGGCCCACATGGAACTATATCATTACCTAACCATAATTTTCAGCCCCTTTCAACAACTAATAAATCACTTCCACATTTTACAAAACTACCACAAGATATAACACATGAAATACATTTGAAAAATACACATTTCAAGCAAAAATGTAACTCTAAAAACAAATGCTTTACTATTGCAACCAAAAATGGTTTTCACATAATGCACAGCACATAAGGAACATTCAAAATTATTTAATCAAGCAAACTAACTCATCATTAAATGGTTACCCACGGAATCACCTACCGAATGTGTCGAAACCCTCAAAACTTGGTGCGAAACCTTAAGCGCACCACCGTTGCACCAAAAGGAATACAAATCCAGACCTAAACCACAAAACTTTACCCAAAAGACACCAAATCATACATTAGGATTGAACCCCAACTTCTGGACATGAGGAACTTCAAGAAAAAGGAAATAAAACTAAAAGAGGATGGAAGGAACCAAGAAGGAATTCCCTTACTTGAAATATCTTGAAGGAATCGGCCCCAATCCACAAAATAATGAATCACCAAGTACCCAAAACTGGTATGGAGGTTCGAAGGATTCATATTAGGTCATGTGGGGACTGAAATGGGGGAAAAAGGATGAAAAATGAAGGAGTTATGAAAGGATCAATTTACCTCTCCAAATCTGACCGATTTTTGAAACCCTAATAAGTTCAGTACTAAAGCGCGATGAAGAAGAGCTCCAAAGAGGGGAGAGAGAGCTTGGACGCGTGTCTGGGTTCAATGGGCGCATATTAGGCTTTGAATCACCGAAAAATACTTAAAAATGAATAAGTTATTAATTAATCAAATATTATTTTTAAAACTGGAATTGGGCTTTCGGGCAGGCCCAATCCCTTAAATAAAAACCAACATAAACCTTGGTTATGGATTTCCAAAGGCTCCAAATTTTAATTGTGGTGTTAATATATCAGGGGAGGACATTTAGGAGTTGGAATGAAGGAAAAATATTAAAAAATGAAAAAGTTATAAAGGAAACAAATTTTATTTTTAAACCTGGAATTGGGCTCGCGGTTTGGCCCAATTCATGAAAACTCATCTATTTCTCCATAAAACCTTTGGAAACCATCCAAAACAAAAAATTAAAGGAAAAAAAATGAAATTCAACTTCAAAATAATTCATGTATGTGACAATTCTCCCCACCATGAAAACTTTCCGTCCCCGGAAAGCTACAGAAAGGCCAGATACGAAAGCCAAACTGAACTGATAAACCAAGATGTACTCTCTTTCCAGGTTTCGCCCCCCAAAGGCCAAAACACCTCCATTGATCAATTAAGGAAGGAATAATTCACAACAAAATCATACACCACTTTCCTGAAACAATCAATCACATTCAGGCTTTATCCCAAAGGAAAACACCTCAAACACTATCAGAACAAGACTCAAGCAATTCACTCAAACGAACAACAACATCGAACAAGGTTACACTTACCTTACTTTAACTAATACATTGGGCACTCTCCAGTCCCAAAGTTTACCCAAGGAAGATGTAAGTAGTTAGATATATCCAAATGATATTACCTACTTCCCATACAATACTAAGGAAAAACATGAGTTACTTGTATGAAGAGACACAAATGAGCTCCCCACCATAAGAGACAACTTATTTTTTTTTCCCGAGACAGAATCAAGACAGTAATAGGGGAAGGCCCAAACAGACTCCCTAGTACAAGGGGTGTACATCCATTAGAAATTTACAAAATAATATGCACGATACCCATGGTGGGTCTTCCCACCACAAGAACCAACCATCTTAACCGACCAGCGTGGGCCGACATGAAAAGACCCCAAAATTAAGGAGTTGGGACGGTCACACAGTTAGTCTACACAGTTTGAGAAACTGTGCGATAACTATGTGGATCCTTATATCTGCATGGTTATTTTTTTTTCACGGTTAGAACTAACCATGTGAAAACTGTGTGCTCAACTAGTCTAGCCAAATTTCCAACCATTCTCCAAAGACTCAATGGAAACCAAAGGGGGAGGGAATAACATTGTGTGATGACATGGGTACAATACCCTCCACCAATTTCCACCGAACAGGAAAAACAGAAGAAATATGATGACACCATAGGTTTAAAATCTTCCTATCTTTCATACTGAGGATAGGCCTTTGTACAAGGGTTTAAACGACACTGGGGTTTCCCCTGACTACGCGCCAGCTTCTCTCCGGGACCTATGGCTGGAGCTCAAAATATTGAAGCATCTTCGGCCACGCAGTTTGGTTGTTGAAACCCCTATGTGGAACTTCTTCTTTCGGTGCCACAAACAACTACACCGCATACCCTGATGGGTTCATCAAGACATAACACACTCCATAACTCATTTTACCAAAACCATACATTTCACTGAAACAAGGGATCAGAATAAGCACACACATCGCACCTTGTTTCTTTGGGTGAGAAACAACAGAAGGGTAGGACACGTATAAACACCATCCACTAAGATAGAGGATTTGATGTTTTTCCCAAGGGATACATACTCCCAACATAACAGAGAACCTAAGAGGATTGTGTGACCTTGACCTTTACAGTCAAAATAGCACACAGCATCACAATGCGTCACCAAACAGGACCTTTGTGATTGATAGAAACAATACATGGAACATGACCATATACCAAGTCCCTAAACAACCGACAAGTCCAAAAAGTGGACACAATATCCTATCAGGACCAAAATCTCAAAATTGGTGGTTTAATAATAACTCTTGCTTCAAGGAAACTATGAAGAACCCAGAGGCCCTCTTAGACACCATCCAAATACTCATCCATGCTAACAAACCCAGAACACTTACACCTTCGAAAAATTAGGAAACTTAAGAGGCTAAAGTCACTTTCAACCATCCATAATCAATCTCCCACTACAAGAGGATAAACAAAACCAATAAAGGAAAGGGTGTATACTCAATCTAAAAATCTCAAGAAATGGATTCCTTATATTGATCAACTGGAGGATTTTCCAATGGAGAAACAATCTGGGTTGCGCTTCAGTTATGCATTAACCTTTAATGGGGGTGTACCTTATCCAATGGGAGAACCCAAGGACCCAACCAACCTGGTCCATTGGTCAAAACAAGCCATAAACCAGATCCAAACACATGAAAGGAACTATCGTAAAGGCATCCCAAAACATTTTTCAAAATAGACCACTAACCGTCCCTACAACACAGCTTACCGACCAAACAGAAACCCAAAACACAGTTCAAACAGGAGAGGTTATTGGACTAAAAAAAACATCCCACAAAAACAACATCTTCAAAGACCCATAATACAAACCATCCCAAAACTATTCATCAAGACATCATGTTTTTTTTTCTTTAAAACCATTTCTTTGAAATCAAGCGGCTCAGCGATAAGAGTATCGACCAATGGTACCCCATGGGCCTCACACATGCATGTTTTTGTGCCACACCAGACACCCTCCTCATATCCGTCCCGGCACTCATCCATTCATGCCATCAACCATCCATCATCCCATATAACCCCATGCATGTGGTCACTAAGGGAAATACCAAAGGTTAAAACAAAAATTCTTTCCACTTTTCAAAACCAACACGGTCAACCAACGCATCCCTTTTTTTTCATAACCGCTAACCACGAGATCAAAATCCCAACTCAAATCTTAAATTTTTTTTCAGAAAGTCACAACCATTTAGAAAATAACTCACATTCAAGATATTCACATCAATTTAAAAACATCTCATCCCATTAAAACACACTCTGATTGTTTAGAAAACTCTATTGGAAACACTTTTCAAAACCACCTTCAATACAGTTTCTGCCTTCAAAAGAGGTGTAATCACACCATTTTCTATTTAAAAATAATTCTGAAAATTAAGTTCCGCCATTTCATAAACCAAACCATTACCTATTTATTTGAAAATCATTTCACAAAAACTTTACACTTTTTAAAACCAAAGTGCTAAGGTTTCAAAACCTAAGCACAAAACAGTGCAAGAGGAAACTAGTTTCAGTGGGTGACTTGGACATATGGTTGGCGGCCATATTCCAATCACTTAACTGTCACAGAGAGTGTTCTAGGGAATATCCCCAGCTCCACATGGCTTGCCAGACCCTGTGAGCTCATTGAGACCATTAACCCAACTCTCTTTTCATTTCCCCTAATCATCATCAAACCAAGAAAACCAAAAGACATAGAAAAATCCCAACTTCCCCTGGCGACTTGAATCCTGAAATGAGGTGTGGTGATCAAGCACACTACCCATAACCAGAATTCCATGTCCCAACAATCCTAACTCCATACTATCCTGACTCTTCCCCAAATAACATGACCCAAAGAGTTAACCTGAACCTCCTCTGATACCATTTTGTCACGAACCGAATCTGGTCGCCTTCAAACTGGGCACCCGACCCGGTCCATGGCAAGACCCGAAGGGCGTTCCCGATCCCCACGGGCTGGCACAAGTGCCCGGGTATCGTAAAATGAAAATTGGGAACGATTTACCCGAGTTTATAAACATAAAACAACAAAAGAATCCAATGAAACAAATCTGGATTTTTCAAACCAAACAATCTTTTACAAAAATTCAGAACTGAATTACATGGCTTAAAACAACTCAAAAGGTCTATAACAAAGTTAAAAATCCAAATAAGGACAGCCCAAGAACCCTCATGGCAAGGGCACCTCCCACAATCCACCTCCACAAGACTTCACCACCAAGGACCTGCGAGAAACTCGAACCACTGGAACAAAAAAAACTATACCCAACCTGCGACAAAAAAAAACCATGTCTACTTACACCCAAGGGTGTAAGTAGGGTGTGAGCCAATGCCCAGTAGGATACCACCACTAAGAGATTCCATGTGATAAACATTTAAAGATGAAAAGCATGCCAGTTTTCAAAAACATGAAAAGCTAGTTACAATTTCTAAAAGATGCTACTTTGAATAAAAACAGTTTTCAAGTTGGCTATCATTAAGAATCAACACTTTTAAAAAAAATGTCAAAACTACTGAATTTTCCAGCCAACTATACCGTATGCCAACGGTAAGTACAAAGTAAACAATGAGCACAAGAAATAGGATGTAACACCTAGGCACTAGCTAGCTGTGGGTCCCAGGTACCTCGTATCTCGGTGAGAGTAACCATCACAAATATCCATTCTCGTGCACGAGCCACTAGTAGGGAACATACCCATAACCTAGTGGTCCCCAATCATCATCATCATAGTTTAGTTAGAGTTGTAAGCGTCAATCTTGCTAAGTGAAACTGAGGTCAAACCCCACGGATTCACTAGCATACTAGTACACGTCCACCCACCTAGATACCCAGGTTTTCCCCTTGTGCTCAAACATGTTCAACACATCATGAAATGTACATTGAACATGAAAATATCATTTACACATCACAAATTCACCAAACAGGCCATATGTATACCACACAAGTCACAAAAAATCCATTTTTCATTCAAAATGATTTTGAAATCCGAATCACACCAAAATAGCCCACAACACATTTCACATTTCTTCAACACTTCCACAAAACCATTAAACAATTTTATAAAACAATCATATGATATTTAAACTCATATAACATCCCACACACATGGAATATAACACTTCTTTCATATTCAAAAATTCAATTTTTCACATCACACTCACACAAAACACTCCACATCACTTTCACATCACTTTCACTCCAAAATATCTCCTTCAAACAATTTAATAAAATATTTCCAAGATGATACATATCACATAGCAGCCTTTTCACAAATGAAATGGACCTTTTAAAAATATACTCCTACCAAAACAGTTTGCTGATATAGTTTCACCTATTACACAACCCAATAAAGCATTCAAAACTTCCATAAAACAATTATAAAGAGTACACCCAAACTTTGCACATAAAATCCATTTCAAAAATCCCTTTTTAAGCCAAAAGCACACCAAGACCCTACCAAAACAGAATTGGCAGCCCAATAAACATGAAATAATCCACATTCAAATGTTATATAATCACGTTGAATAATATCACAAAAGATACCCATGAGAACACACAAATCCATAAAACACTTTCAAGGAGTATAACAAGGTTATACAAATAAAACCATTCAAATACACCCCATTTTTAGGCCCACATGGAACTATATCATTACCTAACGATAATTTTCATCCCCTTTCAACAACTAATAAATCACTTCCACATTTTACAAAACTACCACAAGATATAACACATGAAATACATTTGAAAAATACACATTTCAAGCAAAAATGTAACTCTAAAAACAAATGCTTTACTATTGCAACCAAAAATGGTTTTCACATAATGCACAGCACATAAGGAACATTCAAAATTATTTAATCAAGCAAACTAACTCATCATTAAATGGTTACCCACGGAATCACCTACCGAATGTGTCGAAACCCTCAAAACTTGGTGCGAAACCTTAAGCGCACCACCGTTGCACCAAAAGGAATACAAATCCAGACCTAAACCACAAAAATTTACCCAAAAGACACCAAATCATACATTAGGATTGAACCCCAACTTCTGGACATGAGGAACTTCAAGAAAAAGGAAATAAAACTAAAAGAGGATGGAAGGAACCAAGAAGGAATTCCCTTACTTGAAATATCTTGAAGGAATCGGCCCCAATCCACAAAATAATGAATCACCAAGTACCCAAAACTGGTATGGAGGTTCGACGGATTCATATTAGGTCATGTGGGGACTGAAATGGGGGAAAAAGGATGAAAAATGAAGGAGTTATGAAAGGATCAATTTACCTCTCCAAATCTGCCCGATTTTTGAAACCCTAATAAGTTCAGTACTAAAGCGCGATGAAGATGAGCTCCAAAGAGGGGAGAGAGAGCTTGGACGCGTGTCTGGGTTCAATGGGCGCATATTAGGCTTTGAATCACCGAAAAATACTTAAAAATGAATATGTTATTAATTAATCAAATATTATTTTTAAAACTGGAATTGGGCTTTCGGGCAGGCCCAATCCCTTAAATAAAAACCAACATAAACCTTGGTTATGGATTTCCAAAGGCTCCAAATTTTAATTTTGGTGTTAATATATCAGGGGAGGACATTTAGGAGTTGGAATGAAGGAAAAATATTAAAAAATGAAAAAGTTATAAAGGAAACAAATTTTATTTTTAAACCTGGAATTGGGCTCGCGGTTTGGCCCAATTCATGAAAACTCATCTATTTCCCCATAAAACCTTTGGAAACCATCCAAAACAAAAAATTAAAGGAAAAAAACTGAAATTCAACTTCAAAATAATTCATGTATGTGACACTAACCATGAGAGGTGATAATAGAAAAATTAATGATATCAGTTCGCTAAACAGTAGTACATCGTACACACAAGTGATGATTTCGTATCCCATTTGATGGAAGTGGATATATCTATAGATAATGAAATTAACATAAGTAAATATCAATATATATAATAGCATTAATATATTATATCATAATGGTTAAATTATAATTGAAGGTTACAGAAAAAGAATTAAAATGAATACTCACTTAAAAGAATGTGACATATCCTTTGGGTAGCCTACATGGGCATTCTCGATAGCCCTCTGTGGATGGATATCTACCTAAGGTAAGGAATATATAATTATTGGAGGTAATTTTAGATGTTATTATGGTAGGCAATTACTAAACAGAAATTGTTTGAAGTTGCGATTAAGAGAGGTGAGCAGGTATCCTTTTTTAAGTGAGGTTAGTGGCACACATGTAATTTCTAAAAAGAAAAATGTGTACCAACATTTTTTATCCTTTTAAGAGGATCCAAAATAATTAATTACATAATTTTATAAATTTCTGTTTCAATATATATCCGTAAAATAAATTTTAAATAAATTTTAGATCTATTTAACAATAATCATCCTTGTTTTACCCCACATAAATGTATTTTAATGTTTACTATTAAAATTAATTGATCTAATTTTTTAATATTAATTATTAGATAAAATAAATATGAAATTACAATATAATATTAATTATTATTAATATAAATATTTAGTCCATTTTTCAAATTCTATTCATATAGTTTTATAAATTTAATTTAAAATTAATCCAATAGAGGCCATGAGGACATAAGTATTCAATGAGAAAATGTTACAATATTTACTAAGCCTTTATATCAGAATAAAATAGAAATATTATTCAATTGAACTAAGGTAGATGAAAATATATATAATTGATTTAAATTTAATATAAAACAAATTAAAAATATAATCTAGCATTATAAATAATTTAAATGAAATGGAAGTTTTCAATTTAAATTCAGTAATTTTAACCATTTGTAAAAAACTGAGACTTTTTTGAAAAATACCTCATGATATCCCTAACAATATTTTCACATTATGTTGAAAATTATTTTGTTTATTTTTTATTTAAAATTTTTTTATGATTTAAATATTAATAAAAAATTATGTTTATAATGGGTGACAAAATCACATTGTAGAAAATTATAGAGTTTTTTAGAAAAAAAATTTATTTTTCTTTTAAATTTATATTATTTTATTTATAATATAAATATAAGTATAAAATTCATAACATAGTTAGTACTATCAATAATTTCAAATTTGATCGGTAGTTTATAATGGTATATTATATTATGGAACTTTTAGACATTATGTTAATTGTTCCACAAGCTATTGAATAAGTTAAATTTAATGAAATCTATTTCATGTATAGATTAACATAAGTTTTATATATCCAATACAATATCATGTAAGTATTATTATTTTAGAATTTTGGGGTTTTGAAATTATATTTAATCACACATTATAATCTAATATAATCATCTATAAATTTAAATCTCAATTTTATATAAATGTGTTTTTATATTTGTAAATTTATCAAAAACATAATGATGTACATCATGTTTTTGAATATATAAATGTTTAACCATAATTATTTTATATAAAATTTAACAAAAAAATAATATAAATAATTAATATATATATATATATTTTTTAAATAATAATAATAAATAAATAATAGGTTTTTTACACATTAAAATAAATGAATAAATAAAATATAAATATTTACTAAAGAAATTTATAGAGTAATTTACTTTTAAACGATATCAATTCAGTATGATCATTTAATACATCATTGACAATTGTAACAATATATATATTATTATCATGCATAAATCATGTAAGACAAGAATAATAATCATATATATCTATAACATCATCACCAAATTTAATTCTTTTCCCTTGAAAAAAGATGGACAATTGATCATTCGATTAATCAATGACACAAAATATTTTATTTTCATTTATCTCCAGGATAAATGTAAAAATATTTTAACTCGATCATTTCAAATAAACCAATGAAAACCAATTATCATATTTTTTTCACACAACTATATCTATAAAATATATAAATTTAACCCTATGAATAGATATTTAGTATAATCAATTTCTTATATATACCTAAAACTCCAAAATATGTAATTAATATAGAAATTCGTATATTATCATTTTCTGTTAAAAAATGCATTGCTTCAATGTAAACCATTACCCTATTATTTTTAATTGTACTCATATCATCCAAATTTTTTTAATAATGTAAACCGATTAATATCAAAACATGATAATGAGATATCATTAAGATACATATGGTTTACATCCATTTTATTGTTTTTGATGAAAATATTTATGTTTTGAAATTCTCTATAAATCATGGACAAAATTTATTTATATTCTCTTTCATCAACGACTTTTCATTTATTTATGGATATCATGCCTTTAATTCACCAATATATGCATAGATATATCATTCAAAAACTTCTGTTCTATACAAAATGTATAAGTGGTCTTGCATCACTTCATCATGTGTAATGAACACTACATGATGCCTCAAATCCCTCTACCGTCACTATCAACTATCAACTTCCACGATATAGGGAGACCAATATGCTCTACTTCATAAAAATAATCTATAAAAAAATTATTGTTACATATTTATAAACAATATCTTCTTATAATCAATGATTTTTTTATCAAACCCCATGAAAATTGTAATATATATTTTAAGAGGACACATCGAAAAAAATACGTCCATAAATTCTTTTCTCTCACAACATTTGAATCATTAGATGAGCCATTATATCAAAATAGTAGGTTGGAAATACAATTCTAGTTGAAAAAATATAATAGATTATTAATACCCTATTAGGTCAAACAAATTAGGTTCAATGACATTAATATATATGGATCAAAAAAACTACATTACCTGGTCCTAGTATTTTTTATATGAATTGTAAATATATGATAAAGTTTAAGAGGTAAATGTTACTTCATTGATACATGATATTCAAAAGAACTTATATATTATAATTTATAATCCTCTAATGACACTAAATTCATTATATTTTTAGAATATCCATAGAATACATTAATACTATAAAGATATTAATAAAATATCATCTTGTAAAAAAACAGAAGGTTTATTAATCTAGAGGTAAATATGATTTGTTTCCAGTCATAGTGGGACCAAAATCAAAACATATTCTTTGTGATATATAGTGCAATTTTTCATGTAATGAATCTTTCTTTTGTTTATTTTTTGACTAATTTTGTTCCAAAAAAACTATAATATATTTTTTTCTCATCATTCATGACATAAATGTTATGTTTTATCTCAAAAAATATCAAATAAGGTATTTCAAAAGAGATACATTATTTCTTAAATATATATTTTTTGATGAAAAGACCATTCAATTTTTAACAATGTGAAATCTATATTTTTTACCATGTCATGCAAAATAAATTTTTGATTAATTTACAAAAAGACACCTTCGTGGGTGAGCAGTAAGCAAAATATCAGAAAAAACATCCAATGGGATTCAATATCTGTGAGCAAAATTCAAAATCAAGAAACACCAAATGAGGATGTCACTTTTGGTATATTCTCACATGATTCAAGGTCATAGTCATGATCACCATCAATCATCATCAACATACCCGCCTTCATTGTCGACGAATAAACACAACTTATCCATTATCATAGATTGACAACTACATCAGAATATTGGAGGTAACATATCACCAGAACCAAAATCACCCCCATAAAACCAGAGGCTAATACGTAATTATTGAAACATCAAATGGTGAATCATTTTACCACCATCACATCTTTGTACTATTGGAGGCATCACCCACACTACCTAACTGATGAATAGAGAAAATCCCGCCAAAATAGAACTAACAACATCATCCATCGCAGAAATCACCCACACCATCATCGCTTCACAGTCATCACCGTCATCAATGTCGACATTCGACACCACACTAGAAAAGAAAATAAACAAATCCAAAACACAAACTGAAATTTTTATTGAGCGAGAATAACAGATCATGATCTAGAAGAAAACTAAATAAACATTCATCGATGGATATGAGGAAGAAAAATCAAGAAGATATGACAAACATGAAATCTCATTCAAAAGAGATCACAAAATCATATCGTGTATAGATCACCGTCTGCTACCAGACCACATCCCAAAAGGTCATAGTTTTACCACTCCAGATCCAAATTAGAGGGGAACATAGTAATGTGAGGCTAGAGCATGGTATTGAGTGGCTAATTACATTGATAAGAAGAATCATCGATGAAGTGGAACACTAGTAGCTGACATAACAAACATAATCCGACTTCAGGAGCACCTGGAAACTCGTTGACCAACGAAACACATAACCCAAAACATCCTTGTTACCACCTATCAGAATCTGACAAGGACATGCACATAAGAATGTGAGACGATATCTTGTTTTGAGAGGACGAGATATTCGGCTTACATAATCTTTTAACAGGGAGAATGGAAGAGCCATGGAATAAAACCTGCAGTAGTGAGCTTCAGAGAAATAATAAAACCAAAGAAAGGGAGAATTATCAGGAAGAGAAGAAAACAAAAGTGAATAAGTAAACCAGAGAGGTGGAACTCCAAATGAGTAGAATAATAGATGAAGAAAAATTACCACCAAGGAGGACCATAGAAACCCTAGGAGGAGAAGTAGAGCTGAGAGGGGAGAGGAGAGCTAAGAGAATGGGGTTCCACTTTTCCTATCTCTGTCATAATTTTCTTCAACTAAAAATGGTTGCGGGGAAGGATTATATTCTTATAAATTGGTAAATTATTTTTTGAGATAAAATAATGATGATAAATTGGAAAAAAAATCATCTATGTCCCATGCACACCAACTTCCCTCTATTGTGGAGTTGATACATTAAGTCACATAATTAGAAATTATACATGACTTATGTCCTTTAATATTGAATTTATATTTGATTCCATGTGAGAGTGTTTAATTTGTAGTTAAAATTTTTATGACACAAAAAAAATTCTATTTATTTTATGCATCAAAAACTATAACACATATATGTCTCATTCTGAGTATTCTTATCAACATTAAATATTGAATTTTATATTCATTCATTATTCATTGTCCAATATGTATAATTTTGGATAAAACCATTTTAAAAGATATTTTCCTTAATTTATCTAAAATTTAACTTTAACAAATTCAAAAAAATTACACATTGATATTTTTTTAATATTTTATTTATTAAATTAAAATAAATCAACCAAGAATTTTCATATTAATCGGTTGTTCTTCGTTAGTTTATCCCATTAAAATCCATTGAATACATAATGATACAATATAAAATACTGAATATATTAAACTATATACACATTTAAAAATATATATTATATATATAAATTTAAAAAACATATGACCAAAATAATCAATTATTGATAACCATTTGATCACAAAAAAGAAGTATACATAATGATAAAAACATTATACATAGAGATCATATTATAATATAAAAATAGTATACATAATTTATCATCAAATAATTTCTCATAACCTTTCTTAAAAAATATAAAATTACATAAAATATCCTATAGATTATTTTTTTTTAAAAAAATTTAATAAGTAATAAAAAATCATCAGGGCAGAATTTTTTTTAAGATAGCCGATTTTAAATATTTTGTCTTTGAAAAACTATACCAATAAATAATTAATTATTAAAAATTATCTAAACTACAATTACGAAAATATCCTTTTGATTTCTGAATAATAATATAAAAAAGTAAACAAAAAAATTATAAAAAATTATACAAAAATATAAAACAAATAATTACCATATGAAACATATATGACAAAATAAAAATAAAATTATTCAAACATTTAAACATAAATAACTAAATAAACAATTATAAAAGTAGTTTTGAAAAATTTATTACAAATATATAATCTATGAAAAATTGACCCTAAAAAGTTTTAAACATAAAAACATAGAAAATCATATACAAATTATGTTTACAAATAAGTATTCATAATTTAAATAAAAAACATGAAATAAAAATTGTTATAAAAATAATAATAGATATTATATTCTTATAATATCAATTTATGTGCATTGAAACATAGGGAACATTAAAACATTGAAGAAAAAGGAGGGAAAAACTAAGTATTAAAAGAACATACAAAAACCTCATTTTACAGTTGTAGGATGGAAAAGATAGATTTAGAGCTTGAAATAAGAATTAATAAATTGATATTCAAGATAAATAATGCTCTATGTGGATAAAAATTGAAAATAATGGTTATTTAAGTTTCATCAAAGACATCAGGTGGCATCTTCAGTTGAGATTCATTAAAGAGAGTGTTTTCAAGAGATATAAAAAAAATGTTTTAAGATTTCATAATATTTTTACTGTAATTAAAATTATATTTTATTTTGAAAAATAACCTTAAATTATTATTTTAAATTATATTTAACATTGTTTTTAGAAAAAATTAATTAATTATATAGACTATATCATCAGGTATTTTTAAAAGGTACATTAAAAATTCATTGATATAACTTTTCACATTATTTCTCATTATAAAATCTAATTTTTTTTTTACTTTTAGTATATGTTTTTATAGTAGGTGACATTTAAATTTCAACATATTATTTTTATCAAAGGTTTTATGAATAATATATTAAATAATAGTGACACTAAATCCCATATTTCTATTGGTCGTTACTCTTAAGTGATGTGTGAGTTTTCTTGTTTGGGTATTCCATAATTAAATATCATATAAGGGTAATGTAAGTATTCTATTCAATATAACCAACCTGATATTGTATAAATAGTTTGATAATAAAAAAGAGTTATTTTAACTGGGAGGAAAATTTCCTTAGGTATTTAAAGAATTTTATAGATTTTCAATGTAAAAAAGTATTTATTTTCAATGGAACTCTTGAAATTTCATGTTTTATCAAGAATCCATAAGGATTATAAATTTTCTATATAAATTAATTTGATATTATTTTGAATAATATACTGAAATTAAGTAATTTTCAGGGATATGTAAATTATTTTTTCATCTAAAAGTCTATTATGAAATATGACGTGTTTTTTTATATTCTTTCATGTTTACAAATTGACTCAAGGGTTTATTTTCTTTTATGTCAATTTTTTAGAATAATTTTTTTGTCACAATTTAAATTTTGTTCATTGGGACTTTAGAAGTGTATTAATGTTAGTAATGTCAGAGTTCTAGTTATTAGAGATATCATGGATGAAGTATGGGTGTGTTAATAAGTAACTAGTTATATGAAAAATGGGCATTCGGTGGATGTGTCCACTGTGTAATGAAATTTATTTAAAATTTCTATAATACACTATTCCCAATATATATTTCAAATGTAATGGATTTATAATCCTTGTTATAAATAATGTAATAATTGGTTGATTAAGTATTTGGCTAGTATATTTTTTATCAAAGAAAGGGTGAAGGTAGATTTTGAGGTTATGGTGTTATTGGTTTGGGATAATTTTAGAGTTTTGTATATAATCTTGTGAAAATTATTGTATGATTTATAGTTATATTAATTGTTTAGTTACTATATTGATGTTTTATATTATGATAAAACATTGATATAAATTTTATAAATATTAATAACTATTTTAGGTACATGTAACCATTATGATTGACATGTTTAAAAAAAAATTGAGGATGGTTGGTTTTATAAGATTTTTAGCTATGAAGAAAGTTGTTAATAATAATAAGGCTTAATAGGAACATTTTTTTTGAGGTAATGATTTTCTACTAGGATAAAAAGTGTAATAAAATCTTGGTGATGTATTTTAATAATGATAATAATGGGTTTAAAAAGGGATTTTATATCTATGTGATTACATTTATATTTAATAATATCTCTATATTTATAACATTGTATAATTAATTTAAATTCAATATTATTATTACTAATATGATATTTATTTAGGGAATAAATTTGGAATTATATTTAGTACGTATACATGATTATATTGTTTCATTTTTATGATTCAATTCATTTATTTAAAAAATATTATTTTATGATTATATGATCCGGGAACATAAATTTTTTGTATGATACTTTATGAGTCATTCAATTTTTGGGGGGTAAATGATAATCTAATACTTAAGGAATATTCGATCCAATATTTTTTACTATTTTGAGTCTTGAATGTTGTGATAATTACATTGAAGAGTTTTGTGGTAATTCATTTTTTGAGTAACTGAAGGGGATCATTAGGTTTTATTTTTTAGCCTTTTGAAAATAATATAATATTTATTTATATTATGGTTAATTTATATTTAATATTACTTTTAATTATGAGAACCATTTTTTGGGTTTCATTGTTGGACACAAAAAAACCGAAATAACATTTCATATTTTTGCGATCTTTAGATCCATATGAAGTCCTTTTTAGTAAATTTAAAATAAAAAAATCACAGTAAAAGTTAATTTCATGGAGTAATATATTTTATAGATTTTGAACCTTTTTGACGTAAAAACAAAGGTTAAAAGTTCTCTTTTTATGTGAAATAAAATCATGTATGTATATTCCATTAAAATATCAATCTCAATTATAAATTGAATTCTCAAAAATGTCAAAAATATTCATCATGTACATCTCAACAAAATACAATGTTTTCGTAAAAATCATGTAAAATTATAAATCATATATATTTAAATAATTTTATAAATAATATTTTTCTAGGCTAAAAACAAGAAATGAATGTTCACCATAAAATTAATATCGAAATTTTTTTACTATGTTTTCAAAAATAAATTTTGTTAGACTAAAATTGATGTTATAATTGAAAATATGCATTATTAATTCGAGAATATAACTCCCAAATATTTTAGTTTTAAAAATTAGTATAACTAAATTTTCATTCCACATAAAATATAAATATCAAATTAAACTAAAATATTATATACAAATGTAATTTATATGTGATTTTTATAATTGTTTCATTAAATAGATAGGTATATATAAGTTTAATTGTATTATGAAATATATTTACATATATATAATTCCATTATTTAATAAAATTAATAATCACTGACGCATTGATAATCTATAAAATATAAAAGAAGATAAAATCACTTATAGGTAAAATAAATATATTTCATATAATTGTTTAATTAGCATAATGAATTTTTATTTTAATATATTTATTATTGATATTAATTATACTTATATATTGATTCAATAAAATAACTTAATATATTTAGATTTATTCAATCTGAAAATAATGATAATAAATTCATTATATTCATCAAAAATTATTTTTAATGACTTTTTTTCATTATGCATATGGCTATTATAATTAATTATTAAAAGTCCTAGAAATATTGTTTGATAAACAGAAGATAATATTTGAAATTATTTTTTAAAATATAATATTATTTTAATTTTAAATTATTTCTATAAAAAATTGATTTTTGGGGGAATAGTGAAAAATAATGATGTTTAATGTAATGCCATTTATCATATTAGTAAATAAATTAAAAATTTTAATTACATTTTGTGTTGGTTTTAAAATTATAAATCATTCAATTTATTATAAATAATCTAACTTATTCATGCGGAATCAATATTATGCCTGATTTTGGTATATATTCATTTTAATTCGTGAAAATGTATTTTTGTTGTAATATATTTTTGGTTTCATTTTACACACTTATATTAAAATTAATTTATATATAATGAAATAAATTAAATATTTTTAATAAATTAACAATATTAATCATTATTCTAAATATTTTTGAGAAAAAAATTCAATTTTTGTAATAAAACATTACATATACTGTAATAGATAGTTACCAATGTAATTCCCCGACCTTAGAAGACAATAAAAAGTGCATAATTTTACTATATTATAATATTTACAAGCTTCAGATCCAAAAGGACCAAAATGATTATTTGTTTTGGATAACAACATTAAATGCATTATACTCATGTTACATTGGGAAAAGAAATATATCCTAATATAAATAAACGATCAGAATCCTTGTAACTCATTCAATTGATTCGTCCTCATAACATGGGGAATGAAAACATAATAAGGGTGAGCTCAAATTCTTAGTAAGGGTATAAAAATTGTAGAAAATTATGAATGAATGAGAATAATTAGTATGAGAAAGTAATAAACGGAATCACATTCCCTATAATAAGTAAAATTAATGGGTAATAATATGGAAATGTAATAAGTGAAAACACATACCATTTAAATAAGTAGATTAGGAAAAATAAATAAGGAAAAGATAGAAGTAGAAAACACATGGAATTTATCAATAAATTAATAATGAATGTGAATCAATAAAAAATTTCAAAGAAAAAATCTTAGGGATAACTATAATAATAATAATTGAAATCCTAATAAAATAAATTCTTCATTATTAAACTCAACGTATCCTAGGTACAATGAAGTATTACATTCATGACCTTTCACAAGATGGATTAAAACAAACTCATTACAAACATGAAGGCCTTTTGAAAATGAAATCATCCCATGAGACCAATGATTCCTTGTGGGGGTTACTTTAAACAGTACCCAACCTGTGAGTGTCATGTCAAAATTATTATTTATATATCGAATAATACATTTATTTAGAAAATTAACTTATCAAATATCTGTATTGAGTAATGTATATGGATTTATAAATATTTACCTAATAATTCAATAATTTGTTTTTAAAAAATATTTTTTGAAATGATATATTGTTTATGAAATAAAAATATATCTAATAAAAGAAATAAAAAATTATGGTAAATTAAATGTTTAATGCTAATAGAAAATTTAAAACTTCTATGGGACTAAAAGGAATGAAGGTAGTAAATGTCATTACTATCCTGGGTGATGGAATCTGTAAACCATCTCATGGAATAATAACGATGTTATCAATATAACATATCCCAAGTGTTGTAAAAATAAGGGGTTGTTTATATTGATGAATGGAAATATTAAAATAGAAATTTTGAAGAAATTCATGGGGAACGTATCCTTTTTATTTTAGATTTTTTTGAAAATCATACTCTATAAAAATCACATTTGAAATATAATTCTTTAAAAAGTGTCATTTTAAACAAACAAAGCAAACTTCATAGATATGACAACTTGTACATACATACGTTCTATACAAGGTAAAATAACATTCCAATTTTACAGTAAAAGGATAAAATTGTTCTTTGAATGAAATGAGAAAAAAAGGATACTATGAAAATGTTTTTTTTTAAAAAAAGTTTAATATTTTATTTAATTTTACAATTTTGGATGACTTATATGTCTTTGAAAATATTTGTAGAAAACAGGGTTTAAAAAATGTTCCCCGACTAAAGAGCGAAATGAAGTATGCTTTTATTAAAACAAATTAAAAAACATTTGATTAAAAAAATATAAAATGGAAAAAATAAATTATAATGACATGAATAAAAAGCGGATTATAAAATTAAATGATTTTGTTTAAAAAGATATAATATGTTCCTCCAATCGAAATTCAAGTGTAAAAATTCCTAAATAAAATGGGTTTGTGATGTAAACACTTAAAATTATTATAGAGTTGAAGTGAATATTGATCAATGAATTTATTATTAGTATCCAACTTAAATACACATAATATAATTGGAAATAAAAAATTATATATTATAATTAAATATACACATAATCATAGAATATTAATGATAATAAGAATGTAATATAACCCAATGAAAATGAATTGGGTTATTAAAATATCTTTACCACTTATTATCTTTTGAATCATAATCCCCGAGAAAGAAACACTTCAAATTAAAAAATAAATACCTCTAGGAAAAATTTATTCAAGATATAAAATACATGAGGGTTATTATATACCCCACATAAAAGGAATATGTGGTGAAAATGGTTTACGCCTCACATAAGTAAAAGTGAGAAATGAATCCCTTACTACAATTTTCCTTTTACGTGACCATCCTTAACACTCATTTATAATGGTTTTTAAATTTTATTAACATATAAAAGAACTATAATAATACTTTCAATATAATAAAAAATCATAAATTAATTTCTTTTTACTAGATTGATAACAATCTTTCATAATTTTTACTATTAGAGGTGATAATTTCATAGTTATTCAATAATGTTCTAACTTATTATTTATTGTTCTTATTAAATTGATATTGATTTAATAATATAAATAATTTTAAAATTATTTAAATATCATATATAATATTTTTTTATATATTTATATTAATCTATTAAATTTATATATAGATAATGAAATCCACCATTCACAGAGACGGTATACCATACATACGCATGAACCCTACATTGATTTATTTTCCTTATTAAAATAATGAAAAGTAAATTATATATATATTAATAAAATTTTAATATAAATTTCATATATTTCACATATATTTATTAAAACTATATTTAATACATTCAACTTATAGTGTCAATGAATCACATCACTTTAAGGGGGAGGTAGTCCACACATCCACAAATGTTGTTATCATAATTATAAAAAAATATAAAGAATAAAGTTATTTGTATTATAAAAATTAAATAATTATAATTATAAAATTAATATAATAAATATTATATAAAAACATATATTACATCTTAATCTCACCAAGAGATGTGGTAAAGGAAGCAAAAACTGTCATCATTTCCAAAGGTGGAAGTCTGTTGTACACATGAACGATATGTTTGTTACCCATTAGATGTATGTTTTTGTAATTAATTTTTTAATCCATAGAATAAAAAATCTTTTTATATATATGATATATAAGTTTTTATCTAATAATTTAATAAAAATATTATAGGGTGGTGGGGAAGGAATTAAAAGCAAATAGATTGTAAATGAATGTTAAATTGTTTTCAGGTAACTCATTTTGATTTATACAAAAAATATTACATGATTGGATATCATACCACAGTAATGGTTATTGGTTGATGGGATGGATTATGGGATATTATTTGAGATTTTTTTTAAATTCAATGGGATTTATAGTTGTGAATAAGTGGGAGGGTTTAATTGTTTTTTATAGTGGAGGAGTAGTGGCATTCATATAAGTTTTTAAAATGTGAATTCCAATCACGTTTTTCCAAAGAAAAGTGGTTCAAAAAATAGAAAAAATTATAAAAAATAGATTATAGGGTAGAACTATAAACATATAAATTATTTTTTAAATCCTTCCAGGTCATTTTTTCTTTATGATTAAGGGTTAGTTCTTTTTTATGCGAATTTTTCTTTTAAATGATGTAGTTAATTTTAATTAATCTCAGTAATATTTTTTGTAAAATATTAATTTAACCTTATTATAAATTATAAAATACGATTATTCAAAATATAGACTATATTTATCTAAATTCTAATTACATAATTCACTTAATTGCATTTAATTTAAATCCCATGGATGAGATGAAAGTACGAGCTATTAAAGTAGAAAAAGATCACATATTTGGACTGTTTTTATATAAAATTTCAATGTGAAATTTATTCAAATGACCAATATTAGATTATTTTATATATAATTTCTATATATAAACATTAAATCCTATATAAAATATAATTTAATACTTATTAATTAATTAGCTGAAAAAAATTATTCAATTAAAGTACAAAATTTTTCAATATTCATAAAACATTGAATACTCATAAAAAATACAAAAAATTCATCTCAACGAAATATTGATGTTTCTAATTCTAAAATTTTGTTTATATTGACATATAATATTTATAAAATTGTACAAATTTGATTTAACATATTTTCCACATTAATATGTTGTCAAAGAACAATTATAAAAATATAATTTTGTATGCACAAAATTGTACTTTTATATTATATTATCAAATATTTTGTATTAATGTAAATAATACATGTTTAAATATTCAATATATATATACATTTTATTTTAATATTACTCACAAATTCTAATGAATTTATTTTATTAGAATAAAAAAAGTTGTTCATATTTTTTTTTCAAAACAAACATTCCCTTTATATTCAACTAGTTATTAATTTTTTTTGTAATTAATTTATAACCATTCCATTAGTTATTTATTTGTTTAAACCTTATATGTTCATAATTTATGTAATATTATTCATTATATATAATATAATGGTTATGTTTTATCTTATTATATTAATTAATAATAGTTTTTATAATATATTGAAGTTCGGTAAAACTCAAGACGGTTTGTAATGCAAGCTATAGAATAAAGTCTTTATTATTTGTAACGTAATATAACTCTATATTGAGTGAATTTATTTATATATCATAATATTTTATTTTGTTAAAATAGTAATTATATTGTAATGTATTTGGATATTATAATTACTTATGCACATTTCATTTTGTTAAATATGATATCAAATAAAATGTTGACACTTTTGAATTTATGGGTGTTACATTCTCCCCGCCATAATTAATTTTCATCCTCCCAATTTAAACTCAAAAACTGGTAATAATTTTTTTGGAATTTAATATTTTGAAACCCCACATTATAAAAAGGATTCATAAAACATCCTTTAAAGATATATAATGATAAGTACATATGTTGCGTGAAATTACATATAAAAAGGTCTATATTTAAGATAAAATCATTAAAAGCAGAGATATGTACATGGATTAAAAGTATGAATATTTTTATGGAGTAATTTATGTCATTAATTTAAAATAATTGATTCTACTATCAAATTTGGAGGGCCACAAATCCATTGATCATTTATTATATAATAGACAATTGGTTCAACAAAAATTGATATATTAGAATAACCTTTCTTTTAAGATTATTTTACAAAATTTAGGGGATTATTTTTTTAGATAGAAAATAATGAAATATTATTACATGAAATATTTTTAGATATAGTAATTCATCTTTTGGTTGTCCTTTGACCAAATATTAATTCATACATTACATCAAAAATTAGATATAAAAAATTAACTTTTTTTGGCTAAAGCACTAAAATACACTTTTAATGTATCTTAAGTCCCATAAAAGAGAGATTAATCTATATATTTGTCTCTAACTGTTCTCCAAATACAATATTGTTAATAATATGATCACTAAACATATAAAGTGACATTACTAAATTCTTATTAATTATTATTCATAAATTTTTTTAACTAAAATTAATTAAACAATATCTTGGACATCTCAAAGGCCAATGGTAGGCACAAAACCCTTATAATCATTTAGTCATGGGTTCATGTCTCGTGTCCTTCGCAGACATGATGGATTGTCACGCGAAAAACAAGTTATCATTTTCTAAATAAATATTAACATAATTTCCAAAATAATAATTGACGTTCTTGAAATATATGTAATAACTAAATTTCATTTTAATATTTTTAAATAAAACCACAAAACATAAATTGGTATACCATTGATTCCCACATACATAAGTAAATTTTATAAGGTTTAACATAGGTTATTAATTTTTATTATTTATTAAAATCACTCAAAATGTCTTGTATATAAAATGTGAATTATTCTCATAGTATTCCGTAGGAGTATTAAACTTTGTGAAAATATTGTTCTTTATCATATACATGGTTATGGTCGAGTTACGCCCAATAGAGGTTATCTAACTTATTACCCATAGTTACATATGTACTAGAACCAAATCCACTTAAATTCTCTAGAATATGATGTATTTCTAAAGGACCCACATAATCTCTATCTTACTTAATTTTTAGGACTTCTACTATACGTATTTGTATAGTCTACCTTAAGGATATGTTCTCTAATCAATGTTTTCTTAAATCTTGTTCCTAATATTTCTAGTATACATCATATCATACAAACTATAACACCATATCCCTAGATGCATGAGGAATACTAATTATTTAATTACATTGGTATAAAGACAAGCTTCTAATCCCAAAGGACTGAAAATTTTAACAATTCTGGAAAAAAATATTATATACATTATAGACATATTACATGGGGAAAATAAATAATGAATAATAACAAAATAAAATTTCCAAAAATCTCATTAAATGGAATACTCCTCATAACTTGTTTGAAGGAATATAAATAAGGGTGAGCTGAAATACTCTTTAAGGTGAAGTAAATCATAAAGGATAATGAATAAATGAGAATAATCAATATAGAAAGGTATGAACTGGAAAAAATGACCTCTAATCAATAAACTGAACAGATAAACAATATAAAATGGGAATAACTGAAAAGAATATCATTTAAATAAATATATAATAATAAATCAATATTTATTAGTTAGAAACATAAATGGTATGTAATTTATTAAATAAATTTTGAAATAATTTTCATCCATATGTATTTTGAAAGGTAAAATATCATGGATAATATTTATAATAATAATTGAAATTTCAATATACCAAATAAGTATTTATTGTATGCCCAATTAAATTTTTATTTGTTAAAAAAATTATAAAGTTTATTGTTTCCTAATTTACTTCATCCCATGTGACTATAGATGCATCAAGGTGGTTACTTTAAATTTTCCAAACCAACGTCTTTCATGTCCAACACATTCTTCTTATATCAAATAATATATTAATTTAATAAACAAAATTCCTTGTTAAGTATCATTATTGATTAATATATATAGATTTATCAGTATTTACTAAATAAATCAAATTACTATCATGGTTAACACTATATGTAAAAAAGATATACAATTTAGGAAAAAACCAATCCACAAATAATTATAAGAATAAATAGCAGAAATTCAATTTTTATTGATCATGAGATTTTTAATACTTGAAGGGGACTAAATGAAATCGAGAATTTAAATTTCAATACAACTATTAGTCAGAACATGAAAAGGAATAATAACAATTGTATTAATAAACCAATTCCAATTTTGGGTAAATTTAAAGGTTTATAGGAGTTGATGAATAAAAATACTATTAAATTATTTTTTTACAAATTTTAAAGGATAAATAGCCTTTCATATTTTCTAGATCCTTTTATTTGAAAATAAAATTTTATATAAATTTAATTAAAAAGTACCATTTTAAAAAGGTAAAGAATTCTTAGATGATATGATTGAGGGTAAATCCATACATTACATACATTGTAAAAAGAACATTCATTGTTTCCAATGTAAAAGGATGAAAAATACCTTATTTGAAAAGTGAAAAGATGATTCAATTGATAAAAGGTGTAAAAAATTAACAATAACATTTAAAAATCATTTAAGATGGTTAAAATTTATTTATAAATATTAAAATATGTTTTTCTTAGGAAAAGATCTTCTTCAACTAAAAAGTGAAACAAATAGAGGTTTTCATAAAAAAATCCTAAACCATTTTGAGTGCCAAATTATAGAATAATTGAACAATTACTTGATGAAGGTAATTAATAACTAGACGATAATAAAATTAATGGGTTTGGAATATAATTATCAACTAATTTTTTAAATTGATATCCAAGTGTTAACAATCTTGAATAAAAACAGATTATGAATTAAACCCTTAAAATGATAATTGCGTTGAAGTGAAAATTGATCAATGAATTAAATTTGTGTATGTACTACAAATCCCCATAATAGAAGTGGTTAAAATAAATATATAAGACAATCAATTATACACATATTAGAATAATAATTTTAATTTCAGGGAATTGATATAACCTAATGAAATGGAATTGAGATATGAAATATATTTACCACTTGGTATTTTTTGAATCATAATACCCATTAATTAATCACATAAAATTAATGTAACACTGTGAAATTATAATGTATAAATTTTTTCTAATGGCATGTATGAGAAGAATCACCAAACATGTTTTGAAATACAATATCTGGAGACTCTACAATATATTTACTATTTTAAGTAAATTCAATAGATGTTACTGCTTGTAATGTAAGAAACAATGAGATTTCGTTTGTTACAAACAAGGGAGACCTTCTTCGATAGCTTTTGTAACATGCAATAGTGACCTTCCATGATAGTTTGTGTTATATGTAAGAACATGTTTTACCAAATAACAATGTCTTCTTAAAATATTATTATTTAATATAATTTGATCTAAACTAGAAGTTATGTTATAATTTATTTATATAATTAACTAAATTGTCAATATTTATGGTTTATATAAATATAAAATGAATTAATGGGTTATCAATTAACATGAAACCAAAAATAATAACAAATTGGGTAAAAAATAAATATTATTATTTTTATGCTTCCAAAGGAGTTATACATTAATAATCATAACTAATTATAATTACTTAATGATTTTAATGAAAAAATATATGTTACATATTTAATACAATATTTTTTATATCAATCTGTTAGTGTTGATAGGATACAGATAAGAAAAACCCTGATATCAAACTTAAAAACTTATATTTTAATAAATGCAATTTTACAACCTTTTATTTGAGAACCTATATTAAATTATAATTTTAACACTCATATGAATTTAATTTGTTAAAAATAATCTTAATAATTGAATTCTGAATGTCAAAATAATCCCTAGGTAATTTTTTGGAATTTTTATGCCAAACATTATTTATTGATGAATAGTTAACAATAATGCATTTTGGTTTAAAACTACTTTTTCATTAAAATAATTATTAATGATAAATTATATAATATTGTTAAATTATATATTATTGTTTTTATGGTCACATTAGGACATTTATAAATATTTTATTAAAATTTAGATTCTTTTAACTCATTTTAATTTGAAATTGAATATAGAAACAAAATAAACTAATGACTGTTTTTCTACTAAAACTATTTAATTCTACCACCTACAAGATTATAATTAATCATAATTTTAAAACTTACCTGAATTTAATTTAGAAAAAAATCAGACATCATTTTAACCATGATGATATTTTTTGTCTAATATGATCATATTAATTTTTGATGAAATTTATCAGTGAATCTGTTTAAAATTAATTACAATGAGTAAGGTGCAATTAGGGTTAAAATTGTTCCAAACTTTTTATTTAATTTCCCAAATAAACTAGGAACATCTCCAACAACCATTGGATGTCCATAATTAGGCCATAAAATTTAATTTTTTAGTTGTTATAATTTTTTATGACTTTATTTACGAAAGAACATGTGTACACATAACTTGTTTCCAAAAATTCCAAGTGAGTACTTTTCATTTCCTATAAAAGGCTACCACATATCCCCACACTCACACATATCAATATATATTTACTCATACAAACACTAACCATGTAGTATCTAACAATCCATACCCTATTTATATAATCCTCCCCTTGGACAGAAATCAATCCAAAGAAGCTTTTGGGTTAAACGAAATGAAGTTAACCGATTAAGAGGCAATGCCTTATCTTATTCAATTTTAGGGTTATTTAAATTATCCACACCCTATAAAAATATAATTATATGATTACATAAAAATAGTATGATCAGTATAATGGAATATTTTTTGTTAATTTTTTATCTATTCTTACAAGGAACTCCATATAATGGGTATCAAACCTAATATTTTTGTGTAAAGAGAACTACTACTTCATGAAATGATGATTGTTCATTTTACATTACCACCAATCATGGTAGCCATTAGAATAGAAAATATATTCATATATGATATATATTTTATTTATAATGTCTTTATTATTATTTAATTTTTATTTATAACACACCTTAAAGCTTCTCGATTTTTTAAATAAAATAATTTCATTTGAGGATGAGTGGACTACTAACCACACAATGAGCTATAACTCATTCATTCCATACATGGAACATATAAAGGATGGTTATAATAAACATAATAAACTTATATAACATATATATGACATTGTATTTAAAATATAAATACGTATCATTTATCATTAATTCTATTAATCCAAACAAAAAATGATTGTAGCCTTCAGGAATACATACAACCTAGCATCCCCATGAACTCTACAGTTCATTTATAATCTTCAAATATTATGGACTATTATAATTACATATTTACTGAATATATAAGAAATTTTTTTCATGGATTATATAATGGTGATTATGAAATAATGATCATATAAATAAAAAATATATTTAACAAGTTAAAACATATTTTAGAAAACTAGGTAACTAACATCCAAAATAGTAAAATTAATGAATGTAGTGAAAAACAGGTAATATTATATTCTATGGAATTAATATATGATATTATAAACATGATTTTGGGTGTATTATAAAATTGAAACATATTTTAAACTATTATACATAATTATAATGACCATACAACAAATAGATTTTTATCGTAGTAGTTGGGGTTTGGCTTAGTGGTAAGCACCCTTAAATCTACATAAAAAATGGGGGTTCAAAACCCATTGGGCGCAGGTTAGTATATTAGTACTGTAGTAGTACTGTAGCAGCAGTGTACTGTAGCAATGGCGGGCACTGTAGCGGCGACAGGGCACTGTAGCGGCGGTGTAGTACTGTAGAAGCGGCGAGTACTATGCAGTACTGTAGCAGTGCAGGGTACTGTAGCAGTACTATTCATAGAATGGGCTTCGGGCCATAAAAATGGGCCTACGGGCCATGTAATGGGATAAATTCCCACTGGGCCTTCAGGCTATGTAATGGGTGTCTCTCTACCCAGTTAAATGAGGTCTTTGCTTCGATTTAATAATAAATGAGGCTTCGGCCCCAACCTTTAAAAAAATAGATATTTATCATATGGTATTTTTGTCTTACTTTCCTTTTTGTAAGGCATACACCATATACATCATCGAGTTCTTTTTAATAGCATATCAAATACCCCATTTAGAAATTATACCTTGAATTTTTTATCTTTATTGTATGAAAAACATTCAATCATTGGTATTATGAATTAAATGACTCATGTGGTGTGGGAAATTTTGGGATGTCTAATTATTTATTTCCTATAACATAATGAATATCTTTGAAATCTAACTTACTTTTGAAATTTTTTACTTTCTATGGGAAATAATCACTTTAATATAAAAAATTTATTTTGGAAATTAACTTGAATATAAATATTTCAACATAATGGTTTTTATAATTTCCTATTTTTTTATTAGTTTACATCTATTGTCTACTTTAATAGTTATTTGATTATTTGGAAAATTATTATTAAATATGGATCTTATATTCAATACAGATAAATTTTGTTAACAAAAATTATTCAATAATACGAAAAATGAATTATACTAGTATGTTAAGGGTGGGGTTAAATTATATATAGTCCCATGATTTATCAAGAGTCTCATGAGATGAATAATTTGGCCAATCTGATGGGTTTAATTGTAGATTTTTTACACCGTCTTATGAAAAATCTTGACAATAAATGTACAATGTACCAAGAAAACATGGAATCCAATAAATAACCACTTACCTCATTTTTATTTATTTATTACTCATCCATTTAATTTTTCATCAACAAATATGGATAAAATTTACCATAGTTTCAGTTATTATTCAACCATTACATTTGGTGTCGACATATATATGGATAAATTTCAATCCATGTTTATTGATTTAGATAGAATGAGTTTCAGTTTCTTACTATTTTATATTAAAATTTCCTTATCTGGTTATTGGAAAGGAATGTGTTATCAATTATTTACCTCACCATATAAATTTCTTTTTATTAAATCATTATTATATCTGATTTACAAAACCTCACTATGAATTTATGCTCACCTTATTATAATTTTATTCCCCATGTAATGAGGATGAATTATTCGAATAATCAATCAAGGATATAGTTCAGTATCTATTTTTTATGTAGTATTATTTTAATATATATTTCCTAATTCATTATTGGTATCTTTTCTGTAATATGGATTTACAAGACACATAAATGAACAGTATTGTAAGATTCGATTCCTTGTAGCAAGGAAAATATAATAAAATAATGCACCGGCTCTCAGATTTTGGTTCCAGGTTGTTGAATTTGTTTTTAAAGGTAGTTTAAAAGAAACCATGGGTACTAGATCTATAAAACATATATTATGGAGCACAACAATATTCTAGAAATTGAGGATAAAAATACATGAACATCCTATAATTTTTCAAGGTATTGATTATGAGGGTATTCCTAGAAATGCATCCATGTCTGGATACTACATGTGGAAATTGTTTGGGCATAGTGTTACTAGGACTAATAACTATGACAAGATGTTTTGGTCATGACTCAGGGTAGTGTGGTACAGGAAAATATTCCTTACTCTGGACCTAGTTTGAGACTCCTAGGGGATATGCTATAGAGAGTTCGCATTTTTACATTATACAATTATAAAGGAGTTAATGTAATTATTCTCCCTAATGTATCAAGTGTTTCTGATTCAATGAATTCTGATGCATATATTTATGCTATGTTTTATACCATATTTAGAGTTATAAAAATTTCATAATTTTATGATCTAATCCAATATATGTCAATATTTGGGAATTACTCTAAGAAAAAAAATGATAACTCCACCAATGCACATGATCCAAATAAGGATCAAATCAGTCATGTTCATAAGCCATCATTTGAAATTGAGTTAGTCTCCCATGTATTCTCATCATATGAAAAAAGTGTATCGTGTGTTAAGAAGATACGTAATAAATTCTATATGTCCCATGGATTGTAATGGAATAATGAGATGAAGATGATGAAATGAACAGATATTGATAAAGGGGAGAGTTTGGATAATGATTATCCCATATTTAAAAATTATGTAATGAAAATATTATTTTTCGATTAAAAGGAATGGTAGCATTATACATGTTTCGAATGAAATTATACCATGATTTTGGTTACAAGATTAAGAAAAAGGTTTTAAATATACAATGCGTCAACTGAAAGGAAACAAAACACTATAAAAATATACATCTCAGGCATCAAACGAATATACCAAAACAGAATATATTTGATAATTATAATGTTATTCTACTACTACTGATGAAGTGGAATGATTGAAGTTCTTATTCAATAATTATTCCATTTAAATATTTTATCAACAATAAACTATATTTAATAAATATGGAATATATGATGCTTGTACTATCGTACTTTTTGGTTATCGTTTTTTATGATATCATGAGTGGTACCGAGAAAAGTTGTTTTTTGAATGTTAAAAATTAATAAAAACACCTCATTTTAGGAAATACATATCCTCTTATGCTCTTGATATTATTATAATGATGATGAAATGACTGATTTGGATATGTGATGACTACCTTAGAACAGATTAATGACTTTTGGACAAGTTTCATATTCTATAATTGATAGATTTTACCACAATTAAGAATTAGTAAAATATTATCAATAACATATGTCTTACTTATGAAATAAATAAGAATTCATTTTTTCAATGAGGGTTTTTGGTGATTTGAGTTATTACCGTATTTCAAAAGGATACATGATCATGTTATAGATATTTTTAGACTATGAAAATTTAGATCTAGTACATGTTGAATAATGGGTAATGATTTGGTCATTTTGTAAATTCTATGGATCTACATTAGAAGTTATTGAAACATAATTTTTTTTGAAATGTTTAGCATTTATGAAATGGTTAATTATCTGTTGACATTTTAGATGTTATTGTATTACATCTGCATTTGAGGATTCATTAATTAGAGATGAAGAAGAAATAGTTCAAGTTGTAATAAAAGTAAAATATTGTGTTTAAAGAGAGATACACACACACAAACACACACATATATATATAATGTGAATGAATTCCTTTATTATAGACAAGGAGGTTGTGAAAAAAATTCTATTATCATAATTTCTGATGATATCAATGGCGTTTATTCTCACCTTTATATTATGGATTTGTGGTCTAAATAATTCATCTGAATGTGTTCTCTATCACTCTCCATAAAATAATTATTGTCATATTATCTCTTTTATATCAATGTTTGATTCTTCCACCAATGTTCTCCAGCTGAAAAACCAAGATACATGACCATTTTACTCTCATTTCTATCTTATTCAGAATTTGTGTTATTTAAACTATTATGATGTGGGTTTTTAAAAAATAGCTTAATTTCAATCCCATGATTACTAAGATCATGTTTAAATTATGATGGTGAAATTTAATTATGATTGGGAGAATGTAAAACCCCAAATTTCAAATGTAAAACATTATATTCAATAGCATAAATAGAAAACAACACCAAATTCATAAGGGATTATAATATCTCAAGACTCTACTATATATTTATTTTAAAAAAATTCAACACATGATATTTTTTGTAATGCAAAAATCACCGAGATAGTTCCCATTAACCACAAGAGTAACAATCCTCAATATCTTTTGTTACACACAATAGTTACATTCTGCGATATATTACGTTACACGCAAGATTCAGTTTCACCATATAAAAATATATTATTAAAATATTAATATATAATATAATATAAAATCATGAAGTCGTTATATTAGTGATTATGAATATTATTAACTAAATTATGAATATTTTTTTAATATAAATATAATATAAATTTATGGGTTATCAGTTATTGAGAAATTAGGCTCAGACATAAATGGATATAAAAAGAAATATTATTTTTTCTATATTTCTAAATGAGTGTTACATTAATAAATATAATTAATTACAATTAGTGAATTATTTTAATGCAACCTATATATTATATATTCAATATAATATTTTTTATATTTATCCATAATTTTTTAAATGCGTATGATAAGAATAAACCTTGTTTCACACAAAAATCTGGTATGTTTATAAAGGCGATTTTAAACCCTTTTATTAGAGAACCATTTTAAATCGTAATTTTGAAACTATTATAATTTTTTTCAAAAAATAAACCCATTTATTTAATTAATAATTTCAAAAATAGCATAGGGTTAAGTTTTTATATTTTTTCCTTGAAAATCATTTTTTATGAATATTTAAAAATAATATATTTTAGTTATAAAATGACTTTTTGTTTAAATAATTATTAATGTTAAGTTATATTATTTCATTATGGTATCATTAGATCAATTATACCTATATTAGTACAATATACTTAATTATAATCAGTTTCAACATTAAATTAAATATTAAATCGTAACAATTGTTTGAGCTTTTTTTACTTAAACTAGTTAATACATTCATCTACATGATTAACAATAATCTTAATTTTACTGCATCAGTGAATTAAATTTAGAAAAAAATATATAAATTATTCTATTTAGGATGATAATTGTTTTATAATATTATCAATAAAATTATTTACTAACATCATAAGTGAATGTGATTAAAATTAATTTCAGTGAGTAAGGTGTTGTTAGGCTTAAAATTAATTAAACCATATATATAAGGGGAAAAATTACAAGACACCTCTCCAACACCCATTAGATGTCCATAATTTGAACATTACCTTACATTATTGAGTTTTTACTATTTTATAACTTTTTTTCTAAGATCATTTGTAAAACTAACTTGTTTCCAAAAAATTTAAGTGAGACCTTTTCCTTATCAATAAAAGGACTCGACTTCTCCACCTTCATCACACCTCTCATTACACATTGTCCCATACAAACTCTTTCCAATTATCCTCCCAACATCCCTAACATAATCTTATAATCCTCCCATTGGGAATAATTATATCCAAGGAATACTTTTGTTCATACAAAATGGTTTTACCTGATTAAGTTGTAACGTTTTCTCTGACATTTTTTTCTTAATTCCCATTATCGACTCCCTATACTATTATTATTTTATGATTACATAAAAACCAAAATATATTCAATATTCCAGAAATTTTTATGTTATTATGTTCACCTAGAATTACTCTCACCTCCATCTAATGTGTAATGAACATATTGTTTCTCTGTACGACGAACTACAGCCTCACAAAATGATGATGGATCATTATTCCATACCAAATATCATGGTGTCATTTTTAATGGAAATTATATTTATATAAAAAATATATTATACATATAATTTATTTATTATTTTTTAATTTTTGTTCTGAACATACCATTGGTCTATCCATTAAGTGTAAATATGATAATTTCATTTGAGTATGTGTAGACTTCAACCCCAACAATGTGATACAACTCATTAATGCAACACATGGAAAGTATAAAGGATGGTTATAATAAAAAATGTAACATATATAACATAGATATTATATTTGAATTAAAAAATACACATATATAATTTATATTTCCTGCCTGCAAATCATTTTTTTTTCATTTTCTAAAGCCGGGTTAAAGGGAACCAGACCCCAACGTACAACATGCATACATAGACGAAACTTAAACAAACCAGAACAACACAACCTTACATATCATAATAGCCATAATCGTCTCCAAAACCCAAGCAGGATTCCTCCGCACCCGTAGTCGACTCCCACTCTGGGTCCCTCCAATAGTTGGCACTTTGAACCCTACTTCTAAGCTGTTCCAGAACAGGCCGTTCATAAGAGGCATCGACGTCCACTCTTCCCGTTTTCAGAGCAATCACAACCCCCCCACTCCGCTTAGAAGCTGATCTGGTCCTCAACGGCGGCGGAAGATGCGACTAATCCTTCCACACCCTTCTTCTTGTTTGAGTAGACATAGGTTCGCCGCTTGTATCTATTACCTGAGTCCCTCTCTTGACAATATCACTGAAAGAAAACCCAGCCAGCTCACTCACAGTTCCTGTTCCTCCCCCAGAGTTCTCCTCTCCTCCACTATATTGCTCCCTCCGAGAAGAAACCGGGCGTTCGAGATTATCCAGCCTCTGATCTGTATTGCTGATTTCTACTAAAGGGAGACGTCCATCTTCATTCGGAGCTTTTTCCACAGCACTGGACAAGGCCGCATTCCCTTTACTATCAATGATCCTACTCTTGCCCATCCTTCTCTTGGGTGAGGTGTTACTTCCATCCAAGCATAACTCCTTGGCGGCCTCCACTTGGTCCCAATTCCGGATATAAGTCTCATTTCTTGTTGATTCCATACCCTCCTCCCCACCTTTGGAGACACTATTTGGAGCCGGATCAACATCACCGTTACGAAGGAATTCAAACCTGTTGGATAAAGCAACAAAAGGCTTGGCCATTGGATCTAAACCTCTAGCACCTTCTGTGTAGGAAACCTGCAAAACATGATTGGAACTCGCATCCCCCAATGTCTGAACCAAATCAGCTCCGCGTCCAGCAAGCATCCATTCCACCGAATCTTTAGCACCTTGGTCGACCTCCTCTAGCACCCTGCTGATTTCAACCACTGGCCCATCCACCTCCGGTGCCTGGGAATCCAAGTCAACCCCATCTGTATTCATCTTCTCAACAACAGGGGCAAGATTCTCCTCAATAGCCGCCTTGGTGGCCTCACCTAGCAGACTGTCCACTCCTACAGATTGGGAGACCTCCACTTCAACAGCCGCCTTGGAAGAGTTTCCCACCCTCAGAGCCAAGTCCGTTGGTCTTCTCCTAGCCTCTCCATCCCTTCGACTGGAAATATGAGGCTGATCCTTCAAGGCCCCATTCCTACGGCAAAATTCCGCTTCATGTCCCAGGCGGTGACAAGAAGAACAGAAACACGTCCAGTTCTCGTAAACCACCTGCTGTTTACACCTGTACTCTTCCCCAATGGTAATCCACACATGATCAAACGGCCGTCGAGAGGCGTCCATTTCCAAAACCCTATATCATTTTATAAACAATGTATACTTTGATTATTATTTGATTAACTGGGTAATTATTGATAAATCAATATCTTCAATACAATACAAACATAATTTGATAAGGAAAATTTTTCATGAATATTATACATTAATTAGACATGTACAATAGGGGTGGGTCTAGTTATATATATCCCCTTGATGCATCTATAGTCTCGTGAAATGAATCATTTTTCTAATCAAATGGGTTTTTACTCGACATGTTATAAACCAACATGTGAAAGGTCTTTATGGTAAAGGTACCATTTACCTTGGAATCATGGAATCAAATAGTTTTGAATTTCCCTCATTTAGATTCAGTTATTATTCATTCATGATATTTTTCATTGACATATCTGTGGATACATTTCATTCTCAGTTTATTGATTTTGATGGAAATAGTTTCAGTTTATTACATTTCTATATTGACAGTGCATTATCTGTTTATTTAAGTGGAATATGTTATCATTTTTTACCTCCCCATGTAAATTTTTTACAACTTATTCATTATTTCTTTATCTATATTTACCCTTATTGAGCACTTGAGCTCATACTTATTATGTTTCCTTTCCACATGTCATGAAGAAGAAGTCTTTGAATAACCCTTTCATGGATGGAATTTATTTTCTCCTTTTTTGTATCATAATTTTAATTCTAATTTACCAATTTATTATGGGTATCATGTATGTAATTTGGATTTCCATGACTGCAAAATAGAATCGTCCTCCAAAAATTAATTCCTTGCAACAATGACAATGTTATAAAATAATGCATTGGCGAAAGGGTTCTGGGGATAAGGAGTTAAAATTACAATCTAAATACCATTAGTATTAAATTATTCACGATATAAAATACATTATGGTAATTATATACATCATAAGAAGTAATAAAGTTATAAAAATGTTGTATGTATCAAGAAAGTAATAGTGAGATAGAGATCCCTTAACATACTTGAAATGTTTATAAACATAATTTAACCTCCATTATAAATTTTTAATCATGTTAATAACTTTTAATTTAAACCTATTTATATTTATAATATCTTATATTAGCTTATTATAATATATTTTTATGTATTTGTGAAGAATGATTGATAATATGTACTATTTCGGGTGCTAATTCATAGTTTCTATAGTATGTTTCGACTTATTATTTCTTATTCGACTTACCTATATCATTACTCCATCATCTCCAGAATGAATAAAATGATTTTAATATCATATATATTAAATATATATATATATATATTTATAATAATCCATAAAAGTTCGATATATGAAATTAAATGCACAATGCATGGAGATAGTATCCCATACATATGCATGAATAATACTATCATTTCATTTACATATTAAAAGAATAAAAATTAATTTATATTCATATATATTTTCATTAAATTATAAAATAAATATTATATATTTTACATAAAAATATAATAATATTATTTTATATAGACCATTTATAGTGTGAACAAATCAAATTTCTTTGATGAGGTGGTAGTCCACACTTCCACAAACAATGTTATCGTAGGTATGACATGGATGAAATGAAGTTATATATTATACATAAATTAATTAAAAATTTAAAATATTTTATTATATTTTTCTTAAAAACATATTTTCCACCATAATTCATAACATGACTGGTGTTAATGCATGAATGAACATTCATCACATTATGAGGTAGTGGTACACAAGACACACAAACAGTAAATTAATTACCCATTAGATGAAAGTGTGTGTATGTGTTGGTAAAAAATATAATTAAAACATATATATATATATATATTTAGGATATTGTTATATTATATAATTATATAATATGATTATTTGAGATTTGTAGAAGGAAATAAAATGAAAGTGATCGTTGGTGAATGTTACCTCATTTTCTAGTAACTCATTTTGGTTTATAACAAAATTAATCCTTGATTATATTGATGACCAAGAATAGAATTATATTCTATGGATTGGGATATTGGTAGATTATTTTAATATATAATTGGTTGATCCAAATGGATTGAGAGGTTTGAATAAGTATGAGGGTTCAATACCTTTTTATAGTGGAGAATTAGTGGCCCTCTTGTAAATTTTTGACAAGGGAATTTTAACCACAAATTTTCATATGAAAATTGGACCAAATAATTGAAAAAATTATATAAAATTTAGTAATAAGTAGAAATATAAACTCCCAAGTTATTTTGGAAATGTTTTTCAATCATTATTTTCTTTAAGATTAAGGTTTAGATGCTTGTAAAGATAATTTTTCTATGAATTACTGTAATTAATTTTAATTACATTAATTAACATTTTTAGCTAAAAATTTATTTCACATTATTATAAATTATAAATCACTTTAATTAGTAATTAGGTATATGTTTTTCAAAATTCAAACAACCTAGTTGGAAAAAAATAATATAAATTTAATCCCATAGATGAGACCACAATGTAAGTTTATGAAGTTAAAATGTTCAATCATTTGAGGCTTCTTTATATACAATAACAATGTGATATTAATTCAAATGAATAATTTTAGATTAATTTATTAATAATATATCTATTTTAACTCTAAAACCTTCAAAAATATAATTTAACCATATAAATGAATTAGATAAAAATCGTTTTTGAGTTAATGTTCAGTATTTTTTATTATTCATAAAAAAATGAAACCTCATAGAAAGATAAAAGAAATTCCTCAGAAGGTAATTTTGATGTAGAAATTTCAAAAATGTTGTTTTTTATAACATATAATATTTATAAATGTTCCATAAATTGGATATAAAAATGGTTCTATAACAAAAGTCAGTAAAAGTTCCTTTATAAAATTATATTTTTTATGCGTAAAATAGGTATTGTTATTATATTATAATTATCAAATATAATGGATAAATTCTGATATAAATGATTGAATATTTAATATAAATATTATATTAATAACACTCCAAAATTTTAAATAATTTAATTAATTATGACTAAACAATAATTTGGGAAAAAAAATAGTTTTCTATAAAAAGAACACCTTTATATTTAAGTGGTTATTATATTCATTTCTAATTATTTTGTGAAAATGAATTAATTTTTTGTTTTTATAAACGATAGATTTTCATAATTTATTTAACAGAATTTAGAAATTCTTGTTTAATAAATATTCTATATGTTATTAGATTAAATAACAATAGGTTAGTCATATATTTTTATTTGGAATAAAATTGTTTTACGTGTAACACGTGCTTTCGAAGAATGTATTTGTTGCATGTAATTAATGCTAACGCATTGTGGAATGAATTTACAGAAAAATTATATATTGAATTAAAATAAAATAGTTATTATAAGATAAATTATAGGTATCACAAACTTGGTGTTGCGTGTCATAAACGTTATTGAAGAAAAAGTTCTTACAATAGAATTATGGAGCGTTAAAACCAATGTAATGGGTAAAAGTGGTTTAAAAAGGGTAAATATAGGGATAAGAGAAAACAATTTATAAAAAATACTTAATCTTAGTGATTGTTTTATTTGATCATTCAAAATAATTTAATTGAATATATTTCAACATTATTCCACATTATTTTGATTATGACCATTTTAATATCAAAAATAATAAACGATTCAAAAATTTCATTTTATTTCAACAAATATAAATAATTTTCTTTGATATAGATAAAAATTTTATTTAATAGTTTTGAAAGGTCTATATGAATATGATTGGAATTTTTTTATTGGTTTAATATATATGTAGTGGATAAAGTTTAATTGTTTCCTAAAATTCATATACAACTCTAACATATTTCTTGTGAAATCTGTATAAAATTAAGAATTTATATTTTTCTAAAAAATTATATTTTAAAATTTATTTAATAAAATTTCATGTAACATGAACTTTATATATATTTATAATGGTTTTCTATTATTTTATGTGTTTATATTAGATTTAAATTTATTATGGTTGTCATTAATGTCATATTTTGTGAATAGTTCTAAAATTGATTTCATGTTGTATTTATTGTTTAAAAAAATATCTAAATCATTATAAAATCATAAAAATACTATTATAAATCAATTAGATTGTAATATTTCAATGATATCATTAATTTTTCATTTATTTTCCAATTATCAATATTATAATGTCATTCATTATCCTTACAGATTGAAAATTGTTTCTTCATTATTATGTTTCGTAGGGTTAAAGAGGTTGGTAGTGGGGTTAATGTAAGTTATAAGGTTTAAAATTCAATAAAAAATGTGTTAGTATTATTAATTAAATTAATAACAACATTATACTCATTATCATTGAATATATTGGACCTTAAAGCCATTTTATGTGAGTCAGAAATGTATTATATGTTATCATTTCATATATTTACAAGTTTTCAATCCACCTCAATTATAGATGGGAAAATTATGTCCCCAAATTTTCACAAATATTAGTCTGAATATATCATCCCATATCTAATAAAATAACTCTTCAACATCCTCCCATGTCATAGGGGACTTGGGTTCTCAAAAGAGAAATCTGAGAGGAATATGGTTTAAAACCAAGTGCGGTGTCTGATGAAGGCGTATAAGTACTAACTAATACATTCCATGATAATTTATTTTTATACCTATATAAAATTTCTTCTTAGTACTATAAAATTAAGAAATAATCATCTTTTCTATTTTTAAATGTTATTATGTTGAAGGAAAAAATATTTGCGGTCTATTTTCCATCATATGCAAAATGAAATCATTTCCCATGATTATATGAGGGATATAGTCTCCATGAAGATAAGTATTTCATTTTTTATCCCCAGCAATTATATATGGTTATAATTTTATAAATGATTATATACGATATTTTTAAATCATTTATTATTTTTTTGGGTATCACCTACCATATCAAACAACCGACAATTTTAAAATGATAACATCACTATTGTGTGTTTGCGGACTACTACCACCATAAAGTAATGTGATTATTTTCATGAGAAAATTAGATGGTTTGTCCAAATGAAGAAATTAATTATTAATCATGGAACATTATTTTTTATTTTTATTATTGGAATATAAAATATTATGTATTTTAATCCAATTACACTGTATAGAAAAATTGAAATGTCAGTGATGTGTATGTGTTCACTAATACCAGTGTGAAATTATTTATTACATTTTTCATATATTCGTTTTATAGATGGTTATAAAAAATATTTTCATTTATATAGATGATATTTTTTTCATTATAAATTATTTTGATGTTTATGGAACCATAAACACAATGACAACTCTCAATCTATAGAAGTCCTTTGGGAAATAAGAACTGAAAGTCTTCTAAACATCTCATATTAACATATATAATTTAATGACCAAATGAAACATGTTAATAAATTAAATAAAAGGAATAATAATAATAATGTAATTATTTAAAGGGTTCTTATTAAAGTGTAATATTAATATTTTTTAATTTTCGGTTCTAATGTGCACATGTCTAGATATGGGGTAAAGGATGATCATCTAAAACAGTTTTTAAAATGATTTGAACTTTCTCCTCCACATAAATGTTCATTAAATTTTTTTTGGAATGATATTATTCATACATTGATGATATTAAAATGATATTTAAAAATATAATTTTTATAGATTATTTTAAATGGATTGTTTTTGGCATTTCTATTTGTGTCACTTTGGAATATTTTTATAATAGTGAAAGGGGACATTTTGTAATGTTTACTACATGGATGCCATTACAAGCCACTGTATGTCACATCCCAGGTAATCATAGAAGAATAAATTTTCATATTTACTATTATTTATATATTATATATTAATTTTAATTTAAAATGGTCACTATGTGTAATTTCATACCCATCAAACAACAATGGGTTTCTCAGTAATCTTACATGTCACACAAGAGTCAGTTAAACCGAACAATAATATATTATTAATAATATTATATTAAGTTGTTGTTATCAAAAAAATTTAAAAAATGTGGGAATGTATTATATTAACTAAAATGTGATAATATTTTCTATGTATGTTTATATAATGAATCATTGGATTCCAAATTTATTATTGAATTAATTATAAACCAATTAAATGTAAACTAAGTATATTTTCTGGAAAAACTATTTAATTGAAAATAAGTGACTTTATAAAAAATCGAATAACTATAAATGGATTTCATTAATTTAATATATATTAAATATATTAAAATTAATCTGTTAAGTTCATCTTATATTTTTTCTAGACATTATATAAGAACAAATTCAATTTTTTGGATAAAATAAGTACTTATCAAAAAAATGATATTTTCCACCTTTTGATGGAGAACCCATTATAAATATAGTTTATGAATCTTTTGAATATTATATATTACAGAACAAACTTCTTATATTGATTTGAGACCAAAATATATTATTTCTATAAATTTTTGGTAATTTACTAGTAACATTCATATTTTAATGAATAGTTTAAAATACTGCATTTTAATTCCAAACTCCTTCGTCATTTTGTTTTATATTAATATATTAAATATTTAAATGGTTTTATGTTATAATTATATTATGTTTTTATCATTTTATTCTTTTAAGGACATTAGAATATTTTTGAAATTTTAATTAAATAGAAACATTATATGACCTTTTTAACATTTTACTTTAAAATATCATATTATTTTATTTTTGAATAGGACTACCGTTAAACCTAATTCAACCACTTTTGTGAATTGAATTATATTTAATGACCCCACATGGTGGCACCCATGATTAAAACTATGGTCGAATAAGAACAAAATAATTTTTAGTGAATAGTAACTGTAGTATTTTATTTACCAACATTAATGATATATCTGTTAATTAAAGGTAAAAATAATATTATAAAATTATATAATTACCCTAAACACTATCCTAATCTTATTGTAAGAGTTATTGTATAATATTAACATCCTTGGTCAAAAATTGTGACATTTGAAAGAACATGGGCGTGATTTTAATATTTATAACATTTATTTTAATGTAAATGAAAATACGTCATAAATATGTCTCTTCATACTAAAAAAATTAAATAATCATTTAATTAAGTGATATAATTGACTATAAAAATAATTTATAAATATAATGTTATTACCTATAACATGCTAATTTATTTAAATAATTTTTGAATTAAATAAATAAATTTAGTTATAACACAATGATTATGCAGTAATAAATTTATTAATGAAATAATAAAATCACAGATATTAATAATAGTAAATTAAATATAATTTTAAATATTGTATACCATAAAATAATGTTCTAGATAACAATGATAGTTTATTATTTATTTTTTTTATTTTTTTGAAGGAATCTACTTTTTAATATATTTTGAAAAGGTCGTGTAATGTTTAGTGTCAAAGTTGACATAATTCATATTTTAATATATAAAAAATAAAATTAAATGATAAAAAATTATGAAAAACCTAATATTCAACCAAATATATTATATTACTCTAGAGTTTTTATTAACTACTCATTTATTAAACGTTTGGCATGATTTGGTATTTTTTTAATCCTCTATTTCTAAATTACTAGATAAAATGTTAAAAGGTATAAGGGGTAAAACAAAAAAAGAAGGATTAAAAAAAGTAAAAAATTTCTAATTTTCATTGAATTATTATATTTATACCCATAATAATTTTCTATTTTAACTATATGTATTTGGACCCATGTTTATTCTAAATTTAATTTATATTATTTGAATACTTTTATTAATTTCAAGGATTCCTCTCCCATATCTTATAACAGGAACCCATTCCTCTCTATTACCCACACTTCCAAAATCATTTGGTTCTTCGAATATCTTTCCAAACCCGTTCCTCAAATTCCTACTCATTTTATTAAAACCAAATATTAGTAATAATAACTTTTTATTGGTGTTAATGGGTTCAAAGACATGCACATCTAAAAGAAATGTAATGTTTTTAATTAAGTATATCTATTTATTTCATCATCCACTTCCTTAAAATCATATTATAACATGTTGAAATAATAAATCTAGTTTCCAAACTATAATGAGATGTAATTATGTTAATATTATTCCCTAAATCTATATCCACATCGAGTAAATTGGAAATAAATTATTCATTCATGTGTATGTGTTAACTATAACCACTATGAACCAGTTTAATTCTTTTCAAATAACAATATATCATGGATAGTTATAATAATTTAATTAATATTCATATGTAATATTAATAATTCATTAATCATTCTAATATAATAATATATTAATTATATTATTAGATTACAGGCATATAAAAATGATAATCTCTTGTATATATGTGCGAACTGTCTTCTACACGAAGCGATGTGGCACATTTTTTATTCATTATATCACATGTATATATATATATATGTATAATTAATTTATTACTATGATATTAATGATGTTATGTTCATTCATGAAATTTAAAATAATACTCAACTTAGTTCAATAATGATCAATGAGAATAAGAAAATGTTTCTCCTGTGTACATACGACCTACCATCTCTATGATTATAATGTGTTTCATTTTTCAAAACCACACATCATGTTTTAATTTAATGGAATATTTTATGAATAAATTTTTTAAAAATTTCATAAATATTGTTCAAGATATGATAGAATTATGACTAAAGATACTATTTACATCACTAGAAGATCAATTTATACTCATGTATCTAATATCGACAAAACATTGATATGAACCAAAATAATTATATAATAATTATAACACATGAATTAGAGCTGCAATGGGAATAATAAAATAATAGATGTTTTTTGATGATGTATAAATTAAAATAAGTTTATTATTAAGGAAGATTAAGAACATATGAGACATGTCAGACTCAATGTGAATGATTTTGTCACAATATTCTTTCATTGATATGTTTCGTAATAATATGAAACTTTATTTTTTATAAGGTTTATATACATCCACAATGACATTTCATATCCATATTATAGAAACACTATTGTTATTTAATGTTTTTTGAAGGTATTAATTATTGTAGATTATTTTTTAAATGTTCAAAGTGGTATGGGACGCCTTGAATGATAAATATTTTATTATCTTATATTTTTATTCATGATATTAGTTTAAATATTTATTTATATGGATTTAAAATTATTATAAATGAAATTTTATGTCTATATATAATTTCATTCAATTCATTCAAATAGAATCATTTTGTATAAAGCTTTTTACTTTTATCCTAGTATTACAAAAGAAATGTTTTTTATTTATGTGGTAATACTGAATTCTCTATAGTTGTAACCATTATTTGATATTTGTATTAATCTATAAGACTTCATGTTTTTAAAAGGAAATGAAATCCCTCATCCCCTTTTTGGGTGGTTTAGTGCTGAAAATGCGTTTGAAAGTGGATTGACTATTTCAATATCTTGAAATAATTTCTTTTGATATAAAATTAAATTTTATGAGTGAATTTATGGTAATTGGAATCATTTATTTGTTATAATTATATAATATTACATCCATGTTAGATGAGTGATTATGTTATAAACAAATATAGGTGGTTACATGAAAAAAAGATATGAGTGGTTCCATGATAGATCTGGGATGGGAGGTTACATTATAAATTCTAATGCATATGGTATGGATGTTGGCTATATGGTTATTCCAATTGTTAGAGTTATATTGTAGAACAAGATTGTATTGTTATTCAATTTTTGTATGATTTAGCTTGAAGTTTTCTTTATATGTTATATGTTATTTATATTGTTTTTCTGGAAATATTTTGGTTAAAAAAATTTTAACAAATGAGCTTATATTATATGAATTTTATTTAATACATGTTAGAGGTATAAAATATTAAATTATGAAAAAGTATAATGATTTAAATGATTTTTCAATACTAAATGTTTTCCTTCTGTATGCATTCCATACAGAGCCTTTGTGTCTATCACAAGATTTGTAATGTTTTTCATAGGATTTAAAATAATCTATTATCAAGGATGGGATCAAGGAAAAGTTATAATGATTAAACAAGAAATGAAACAATGCTTGTAGTGACCTGGAACCCTTTGAGATATTAGATATTGAAAAACTATTGTTTGGGTGTTTTATGGTATGTTAGTGACTCATTCTGAGTGTTATCCAAAAATAAAATTGGAAATGTTAGCATTAGTGAGTCAAGAGAATCAGTATTATTGAGTATGGGGTGTCGACATCAGTATGTCTGGGGTGTCGCCACCAGTGAGTCAGTGGAGTCCGCATCATTGAGTCAGGGGTGTTAGCATCAGTGAGTTAGGGGCATCACATCAGTGAGTCAGGGGCGTCTGTATCGGTGATCCCAGGGTGTTGACATCAGTGAGTCGGGGGTCCTCAGCATCAGTGAGTCAGGGGCTTTGGTATCAGTGTTTCAATGGAATCAACATTGGTACAAGGGCATCAGTGTCAGGGCATCACTAAGTCATTCCTAGTTTTCCAGTTTTTTCAGTTTCATCGATTTTACATATTTTTCTTCTTTAAGTGTGAATCTGTAAACTATTATCTATTTTAACACCCTTTCCACCCTTTATTAGGTGAATAATTAAATATCATTTATTTCCTAACAATGTGAGACATTTTAAACAACCATACTTCATGGTCAAACCATGATCATAAATATTATATTTCCAAAATCATCTCTTGGTTTTTAGGATCTGGCCATTTCTTAAGACGAGATCCTCTCTTACATAGGCCATTAAAATTTTAATTTGGAGTTCCTTGATCATTCACCCTCCAAAAATTCATGAATCTATTCAAAAATCGTCATTGGGTTTTCTTGTAGTTCTTTCCAATTACTCCCACAATATGTTGTTCAAGGAACAAAGAGGAGCATTGGTCACATGTTGTTTCAAGTAGAGATTTCATCCGCCTCTCTTTAACTGTGTATAAATCGGGTATGGTGTAGAAATGATTCATTGTGAACAATGGCTGCATACTTTAATTAAAATGAGTAATAAAAAATAAGGTAATAGAATCATAAGATAATAGGGATCAATAAAATAATGGGTTGAAAGTGATTTGTTGTTGATCACCATTTTTATATGTTTCTTTCATGGTTTGTTGTGGCTTTATGCCTTCTAAAAATCATGGTCATTAGTGGTATTTTCTTTCACACTGGTGAGGCCCTATTTTTTAGTATGCTTGATAAATGGCTATAACATGAAATATGCTTAATCATATATACAATGATAATTAAAATGGAAACCCCACGATCAAACCTATTGTGTGATATCCTTGATTATTTTAAGGTGGAATTAGAGAACCCGTCTTGCTAACCCTGAATATACTTGGCTTAATGGTGTTGTTGTGTACAAGTTTTAGTTGGTTCTGTGACTTGGTTTGATACGTTCATGTTGTTGGGCTATAGTTTAATTATTCTTGTTCTGGGATTTTTGTATGGAGTGGTACATGGGGTGTTTGGGTTTCCTATTTTGTGAGAATATTTGATTGTGGAATGGATGACCTTTTAGGATGTTGTAAAACATTTACATGTGTTGTGGTTGTGGAGATATGTTGGGGAGTGGGATTTCGGTGTGGTAGTGAACTTTTTATGCAGTGAGAATAAATCTGAAAAGTGTTTGTGCAGTGGAGATACATAATTGGGTTGTTTCATGACTTCATGTTTATAGGTCTGTTGGGTGTGGTGTTTTTGTGAAGTGGGGCTATCATTCGTTGTTGTGATAGGAGTATTTTAGGGTATAACATTGAAAACGGAAGTTGGAAATGGTTAAATAGATATCTATGGAAAAGGGGGGTGTGTAGTGGGACTACACTTATGTTTTTATCTGTTGTTTTACAAATGGGTGTTAAAATGGAAATAATTTACCTCTGTCCATATTCCCTTGTTCAATGTTGGTAGTACTGAATAATTAAGTGGGTTGGTTGCTATGTGATTAGTTAATCAAGCTCTTCGCCTTCTGAGGAGATCTCTAATGTTGTTCTGGCCAGTTACCCCAGGTAGTGCTGGAAAAAATTAAATTATAACCATTAAAATGGAGAATTTTTTAATGAAAAATGGGTTGGGTATATGATTTTTCAAAGGATTTTTGTGTGGTTGTGCTAATAGGGGTATCATCAAATGTGCTTCTGGGGGGATGGTTGTTTGTTTAGGGACCCGTAGGATAGACTGACTATGTTCTTACCTATATTTATAAATTGTAGTTCCTGGTGATTTTTTTACACACCCACCCTTGTTGATAACCATGTTCCCAAACCCCATTTAATTGTGGAGGGTTTCTTTACCAATGTCATGGTGGGTGGATAGATGATGGGATATTAACATTATTCATGACACCCACATTCAGGTTCTTATTGATCAAGTTTATTTGGGTAGGCTATAATGGATTGGGGCCTACCATATTTCATGATCCTTTGGGTAGGTTTGTTGTGGACAAGGGGCCTAGGTGTTTGTCAGCGAGGATTTTTCCAAAGTGTATTCAGGATGAGTCATATGTGTCTTCAGGCGAGAGGTGCAATTATTGGGGCCCATGTGTCTACGATTTATATGTGTGGTGTAGTTATGGACCCGATGTCTGTAGGTGGGGTTTATGGGTGGTTTGAGGCCTAGGTATGTGCGGGAAGGTTGTGGTAGTGAGACTACATTATGGAAGAGTTACAGAGCCAATATAATAGATTTTAGGTATAAGTAGTTAAATAGTTGAAAAGTGGTGTGGGGTAGCCAAATGTAGATGTTATTTTACTACTACTTTAGTTCGAATGTGTTATTTAGTCATTGTGTCTTGGTGATGCTGGGATGGTCAGTAATCATTGATAGATGCTTTGAGGTTCTACTGTTTCACTGAGAAGGGTAATAGTATGATCCCAAAATTTGGCATGGGTGGAATTATGTTTTCCAACTAGCTATACTTGTATACTCACCCTGTGTATTTTTTTCAGGTTTCTAGGAAGACATTGAGTACCATTCTATACTTTACTAGCTCAGGTATGGGGATAGATTTTGATATTTTTCTTAGTATCATTCTATAAGTATATGATTTGGTACTTTGGTAGCACATTTTTCATAGTATATGTTTAAATCATGAATATGATTTATTTTGGTTTCCTTTATAAAAATCTTGGGCATTTTTTGGGATTTTACTGTCCTGTCTCCCTATCATGTTTTCATTATAAAGGGTAGTGAATTCCATTTTTGGTGAGATTTGTATACCCTTGGTGATAGTCTCCAATCTGGGGCATATTGAGGGCATGTCTCAGGGGTCATTGTCTCTTCTTCGTCTTAAAGAATTAAGGGTGTGGCACATTGCTACTCATTCCCTCATCTCGAACAAGGCAGTTCAAGATAGAGTGGTATAAACGATGAGGTTCTTAAGATATTGGATGGAGTTTAGAGTTAGGAACAATTAGGATTTTAAGGGATGGTAGGGAAATAGTGTTTTGAAATCATGGTGCGTGAAATAGGTTAGGTAATCTTGGATAGGACATAAGATTTTAGGGCCCCCGTTATCCAATGTTAGGACTATGGACCTACTAAACGACCAAGTGATGCTACCCTTATTGTACGGCATAGACCCTAGGAATGGTATATGCATAATAATGACTTGTGTTCTTCTGTGTCTTGGGAATTTTGAAAATTTAATTTAAATCAAGTGTTAAACAAATAAAAAAAAGTAAATTTACATTCTACCTGGCTTAGGAGTTCATTATTTCCCAATTTCAGCTATGGAATCTAGAAATCACCCACATGTCATATGATCAGTTGAGGCCTAGTAGGCTAAATTGCGTGATCAGTGAAGGGCCAATCAAGTGTGGGACGATGAATTGTTGAAAAAGACACATCATACATTCTAGCCGTAAACCCAAGTGAAATATGAAAGTAGTGTTTTAGACATAGAGATGGAGTTATTTCATTAAGAGAAAAAAATCACATTTACCTTGATTTGTGTTCCAATTAGAGTATTGGGTTAACTACAATTGATCCAAATATGGAGAGTGGTGCGTTAGTAGTGGATGATTTACCTAAGAGAGATAAATGAGACCAACGCCTCATGGGCTGACTTTGAAATAGAGTTTTAGGAATAGTTTCATTCCATTAAGATGAAAGCCAAGAATAGGTAGAAGATTCTGTCCCTCCAGTAGGGAAGTATATCAGTGAGGGAACTCGGGAAAATGTTGATGTATCTCTTATACATCACACCCGTTATTTTTCTATATTAGTTGTCGAGGGAGAGATTCTTGGAGGGAGAACTCCAAACTTCTCTTCAGTATATCATCACTCACTTTATCCTACCGTCATACATAAAAGTCTAAAATAACGCTGAATTAGTGGAGAGGATTCACTCATTGGGAGGTGTTTCATGAGAAGGGATACAAATGAGTTTGTTGTAGGGGAAGATATTCAGTAGTAGGTCTCAACTGTTAGGTCCTTCTATGTTTCAACAAGAGAGAAGATGGCCCCATCCGTTCCAGTTCAGATCTCCTAGTCATCGCCCTTTCCCCATGGGCCTGAGACCAAGGTGAATTTTACGTGGAGTCCATGTACATGTTCAATACCATGGGATAGTTCAAGCGTATTATGGTGGGGGCTGGAAAGGTTCAGCGTCCACCCCTGCATAATCAGTTGCCGGTCAGGCCTTTGAAACAATTGGGGCAGTGAGCTCTAGATCCACGGAGTGTAGACAAAACAAAAGGGGGGTCATCCAATGTGTTCCCCTTAGGGGCCTCGACAAAGACCCGGTCTGAGAGTTGGTCAATAACAAAATCGTAGTCAATTTGGGCATGGGTTGTTTCATGCTACCGAGGTAGTAGTTCTAGTGGAGTTTGAGGTTGTTTGAGGTATGATCAGTCTATTTAGAACACTTTCATCTTTGTTATTTGATTCCAGACCTTTTCAATAGTTAATTTTTCCATGTCAATCACATTACTTGGGACTTTAAGTGGTGTTACCTTTCATGCCCCTAGTGTTGATAATTCTATTTGGAGTTCAGACCAGTCCGTTTGATGATTTGTAGGGATAATGATGGATGTTGGGGTTTCATCAGTCATGTGTGGATTTGGTTCTTCTATTGATGCATCCCTACAATGTCATCTTGGGAATTGACTGGATGTTTTCTATTCAGGTCAATTTCGAATTCTTTTGGAGAAGAGTCGTGTTTTCAGATTTGGGCAACCAACATGTATTTTCTTGGTGAGTGGGGCTGTCAGTTGGGTAGTCAGTGTGTGGATCCTCTTCACTCCTTGTCGAATGATCAATTAATGGGATAAATAGGCATAGATATAGTGGAGGTTATGGTTTTTTCAGAGAGTTCCAATATTCCTTTCAAAATGAGGTTGTGACTCTACCCCCTTGACATGATTTTGAGTAAAGAATATACTTGCAACCCGGTGCTGGTCCGATTTCAGTGGATCCCTATCACATAGAGTCTTTGGAGTTGTAGGAAATTAAGATTCAGTTGGATGACCTGATGAAGAATGGATTTCTACAATATAGTGTGTCTGTGTGGGGTGCTCTAGTATTTTTTGCGAAGAATGAAGGAATTGGTCTTAAACTGTTCATAGATTCATGAAGGCTGAATCCGATGATGGCCAAGAAATGTTTTCTCTACCCATGATCGATGATATTTTCAAACAATTTATGGGATCATTTTGGTTCTCTATGAATAACCTATAGTATTGATATCACCATTTTTGGGTGAAGGATGGTGGCATCTTGAAGACAACTTTTATGTGAAGGTATGGGATCTTTTAGTTTTTGGTCCTTCCCATTAGTGTTATGAATGCACTAGCTGAGATTATAGGGCTCATGAACTCTGTCTTTTGCAAGTTCCAGGACTTTTTCATTATTGTGTTCATCCAAGAAATCCTTATCCACTCAGGGTTAGAGGAGGATCATTCCAAGCATCTAAGGACAATTTTGGAGGTCCTCTCACACCACCATCTCTATGGTAAGGTGTCCAAGTTAAAGTCTTCGATGTGAGTGCTGCACTTTATTGGACATGTGGTGTCTCATCAATGGATAAAAGGGGACATGTCAATGGTCAAAGAGTTTTTTCATTGGGTAGAACCAAATAACATGGTATATGTTCACAACTTCCTATGTCTAGCAGGCTATTACCGGAGGTTCCGACCCAATGTCTCCCAGGTTTCAGCTCCATTGACATCTTTGACAAGAAAATACTAAACCTTCTTCTAGAGTGAACATTTTCTGTAAATTTTCAGCTACCTGAAGGGGAAGATTCTCTATTCCCCATTTTATAAGTTTTTAGAAGAAGCAGTGATGTTCTCGGTGTTTTTTAATGCTTCTTGTCTATGCCTTGGATGCGTGCTTATACCATATCAGAGAGTGATCTATTATGGGTTCAAGCAGTTACATCAACATGAATGTAACTATGCCACCCATGATCTGGATCTTATAGTGGTCATGTTCATGATGATGTTTTTATGACATTAACTCATTGGGGAGGAATTTTTGGTCTTCACAGATCAAAATAGATTGAGGTATATCTTATCCCAAAAAGACCAAAACTTTTAGAAGTGATGGTGGATGAAGTTTCTCTAGGAATACCACATTGAGACCAATTTCACATCAAGAAATAGGAACGTGGTAGCTGATGCCTTATGTATAATGTTGTAGAAGGAGGTAGATCAGGAATCCACAGATTATTAGATGGAAATGGAGGAGTTGGACTCTTTACGAATTGATGTAAGAGTGGATGATGACCATGGATATCTATTTCAGACGACAGTACAAACTTCTTTAATGCGACCTGTGGAGGATTCTTAGTGGGGAGACTAATAGATTGATCTTATGTGTGGATGTTTTTTCTAGGGTGATTCTCTAGAATAATGGTGAGAGGATAGTTTTGATTAGATTATGTTCTACGGGAAGTTGGTTTTTGTTGTGAAAATGCATGAGGTATTTCTTTTTAAGGTCCACAGCTCCCCACTAGAAGTGCATCCAAAATTATCTAGGATATACCGAGGCTTAAGGGAATAGTTTTGGTGGCCGGGGGTGAGGCGGGTGGTGGAGAAGTATGATGCAAGGTGCCTAGTGTGTCAACAGGTGAAGTTTGGGTACCATATTCCTAGGGGTATGTTGCATCTCATGAACATTCCTGGTAGAAGTGGGTTGAAAAATCAATGAATTTCCTCACAAGATTACCCAGGACGCCGGGAGGATGTGTCTCTCTTTGGGTAGTGGTGGATAAACTGTAACACCCCGACCCCAGTTACCCAGAGTCGGTGCATTATTACATGACATTGGAATGATCACAAAAGATCATATTTTTAATGAACCATTAGTTTTGTAGCCTTGGAAACACAAGATATATTCATAAGTCTAACATTACATCATAAAATGAAAAGTACAACAACACCTTGACTCCACACTCATATCCCCTCAAACTATCCATGCATGTCATTCATAAAATACTTCTTCAAATCCTTGAACAAATAAAACATAAAAAGGGGTGAGCTCAGATGCCCAATAAGAATAACAATATGGCAGAAACATTCATAAATAAGAATAAACATTTAGGGAAATGTATAAATAAAACAAAAGCCTTTTAAACATGAACTTCAGAATAATATGGAAAAAATAAAATGAAATAATGCCATTTATTTATTTACACTGATATTCTACTGGTCGAATAATTACACGAAATGTCAATAACAACTTTCATAATGATGGAATTCATAATCCCAGACTATCATAACCGCATAGTCAAGGCCTTGTGCCAAGAATACAAATAATATTTTGTCAAGGCCTTGTTCCAAGACACTAGTTTCTCTCATGAGGCCTACTGATGCATCAAAGAGCTATAACAGGCTCCACCCGTCACTTATTAATTCCATTGCATTACTCATATGAACAAGTTTAAACATAACATAAAAATTCGTATTAAAACTAGAATACCAAATGTCAATACTTTCTCCATAAACCATGAATGGTATAGAAATAACACATCCATAATCAAACATATCACAAAATCTTCAATACAACATGGCAGCTCTATATCATAATAAATCAACTTCATATAAGCTTAAAATCCATCAATGGATGTTGACATAGATGAATTCAAAACTATTTTAGAGAAATATCTCTTTTTTGAAATAATTTAAAAGTCACATAATTATAAAATAAAACATTTACATTGAAAATATTCTTATAATATTTTAATGGAAGATTCAATGATTTTATAATGGTGAAAAATAGCTGCACCCAACATAGAAGTTAAATAAATACATTCATACCTTAATGTTGTCGAAAAGGATAAAAGGACCATGTTTGGAAAATTACGAAAAGATTCATTTAAAAACACATAAGGGTATAAATGACTTTAACCCATTGTCTAGTAAATAGTAAAAATGTTTTGAAATACATTTTTAAGAAACATGTATGTGGATGATAAAGTAGTCATAGTAGATAATTACGTATAAACAACCTCGGATAATGAAGAGATTGTGAGATAAACCCTTACCTTGTACATTTCTTGGGTTGATGGTAGGTTAACCTCCTGTATAATGGTGAAATAATTGTTATTAAATTATTAAAGCATCATATACATTAATATGATATCATATATTATCTTTTAACATTGTTTTTTAATAATATCATTGTATTATCAACGTTTAGGGTGTTAACTTACTCATTTTATTTTATATGTTTGGGTACATAAGTCATGTTTTTTATGGATAGGCTGCATCTTATTCATATATAGAATGATATAAAGTCCTTAAACATTATTTTTAATCATCAAATGACAATTATACTTGCATGGATACGATGGAGAATGAATCTCATCGAGTTCGTGGAGACGGTAGTCCATACGTACGCACGAGCGACAATATCATTATTTTGATATTAAAATAATATATAATTGGATAGTATATAATATATACATAACAATTATAGTGTTATATTTATTATTTACTTCAATTACACATCATTATCATACCCATCCAAATAATAATGTTTTAATAACAATTACACCACGACGTAGAGACGGTAATCCGTACGTATGCATGTATGGTGACATGTCATACAAAGGATGATTGAATATGAATATGGTTGTACCATATTTATAATAACATCACAGTATATATACGATACTAGAGTTATTATTTTTTAATGTAAATAAAAAAGAAAGAAGAAGTTGAAGAAGAAAGGAACTTGAAAGAGGGTGGTGAAAACATTACCTCTTTTTCGGGTTCTTCCTATTGATTTGATCAAAAGGGCTCTTTAGGTTGGATTTATGACTAAATTAAGGCCTCTAAGAACAATTGAGGGAAGTTTAGAGGATAAATGGGAAGGTTTTGTCCAATCATTAAGGATTTTAAGTTAGGAATAATTGGTTAGAAGTGGTTTCTTTTTATATGGGGGAGGAGGGGCTCTTTAGAAAAAAACATAAAGTATTAATTTATAATAAATTCATATTCGGTTTGTAATGGCTCCCAAGTAGATTATTCAATGTCTAAGGTTGGGATAAGTCTAAATAATTTCATCCAATATATTTTAGATAGGATTAGGTCACTATATTAACCTTATCCTTTTTATTATCTCTTATTTAAATAGTTTGACATTTACCATGTTTCGTTGTATTTTTATATTATATAGTCAATAAACATACTATAAACATACAAGAGACCCCCAAGTGGTTTACTAATAATAAAAATATATTTATATAATTTATTTGTCAGATACATATATTTTTAGGAATTGAATATCAATTAATAATATAATATTTGTTCTAAAAACTCAGTTATGTCAGTTTTGACAATATTTAATAATTGATTTTTGTTAAAGTCATAAAAACGTTATTAATTCGAAAAGAAATTATTTTAAGCAATAATAAGATGAGTTAATAACAAATAAAATTCATGGACTACAACAAAACATTCAAATTATATTTATTTTAACATTTATAAAACTAATTATTTGATTCTATCATTAATATGGAAAATACTGCATCATTATTGTGTCATAAATAAATTTAATTACTCAATGTCTAAAAATTATAAATAAAATATCATTATGTAGGAAATATTATTATATTTATATTTAATTGTTATAGTCTAAAATATATCATATATAATCATATGTAATAATATTTTTTCTAAAAGATATATGATAATGACATTTCTGTATTTACTTTAACTTAATTAATATAAAGTGTCATTATCACTTAAATGTGGATCCATGGGGTCCCAAAAGAAACCCAAAGATGCCCATAGTCGGAAATGTATCAACAAATAGGGTTAGAACACAATTTAGGATAATTTATTATTATTATAATATTATTCTTGTTTACCCTATTTTACAGGATTTACCCTTTTATCATGGTAAATAAATTATTTACCGAAGTAATTATTCAAAATGTATAAAAATGAAAGATTCCTATTTAAAAAATTTGGACCTCCTGATTCTAAATATGGAATCCATTTTTCTAAATTCAAAACACAGAAGTGGCAGAAATTAATTTAAAATTAATTCTCGTTCTTAAAACAAAACGCGTGTTTTTTAAAGATAATAACTATCAAAAGATTGGCACTTGATTATGTCCAGTTTAATGTAAATTTATTTCAAATGAAAAAAATTGGAGTAAATGGTAAAAATATAATCTAATTATACTCTAATATCACACATATTCATAATTTATCAATATTAATTATTTCGATTAAAAATGTTTTTTTAATTTTAATTTAGTAATTTTCACTATTCATAAAAATATGAATATTATCGGAAAAGTAAAGAAAATTCATCCTAAGCTAATTTCGATATTATGAATCCAAAAATGAAGTCTATTTTGAATGATAAAATGTATAAAATTTCAAAAAGTGTGTATTAATATTCAGAACGGCTAGTTTTATTGGTTGTGGTGTGTGTTAGTACTCGAAGTTGCGTACAATAAAATCTACTGTATTATTCAAAGAAAAGTGTACTGAAGAACCTTGGGGTGTTTTATTCTCCAATACTTAAAATAAATTCATCCTAAAATATTCCTATAATACATCCACATGAAAAGGTTCGGGTGTTTCTTCATCATAAGTTCCTCGGGTTCCCACGTTGCCTCTTCCATCTTATGGTTTCTCCATTGAACTTTTACCAGATGAGTCATCCAGTTTTTCAGCACATGTTCTCTAATATCAAGAATATTTACATGCTCTTTGCAATAAGATAGATCGGGTACCAGTTCTAATTCCTGATAGATGTGTACATGCATTGGGTCAGGAATGTATTTTCTCAACAGTGATACGTGGAACACATCATGAACTTTGGAGAGACTTAGAGGCACTTCCAAATGGTAAGCTTCGGCCCCAATTCATTCTAGAATTTCGAAAGGTCATATGTACTCGAGACTCAATTTTCCTTTCTTATCTAAATGTATAACTCCCTTCCAAGGAGACATCTTCTTGAAAACATGATCTCTTATCTGAAGTTCCAAATCTTTCCTTCGGTTGTCAGCATAGCTCTTCTGTCTACATTGAGCTTCTTTGATGTGGTTTTGGATTACCTTCACCTATTCCATCGTTTCCTCCACTAGTTCTGGGCTTACGAGTTTCCTTTCACCAACATCATCACAACAGGTTGGTGTGCGACATCTCTTTCCTTATAACGCTTGATATGGTGTCATCAGAATACTCGAATGGAAGCTATTGTTATAAAAAAATTCTACCAGAGGTAAATATTGATCCAACATACCATGAAAGTAAATTTATAAGGATCTCAACATGTCTTCTATGGTTTGAATAGTCCATTTTAATTGTCCATCTGTTTGAGGGTGGTAGGTAATGCTCAAACGAATTTCAGTATCCAAGGCCTTATTAAGAATCTTCCAGAATCGAGAAGTAAAACGGGGATCATGATTAGAAACAATCCATAGGGTTACTCCATGAAGTATCACAACTTCATTAAATTGTTGTCTTGCTAGACGTTCAAGAGGTAGATCTTCTCTTATAGCAATAAAATGTGATGACATGGTAAGACGATCAACAATGAACCATATTGCATCGTTCCTTCTAGGAGTCTTTGGTAGTCCCATGACAATGTCCTTCATGATATTATACCATTTCCACTTAGGTATGGGGAAAGGATGCATGACCCCTCCATGTTGTTGCCTTCAAGCTTTCATTTGTTGACAAATCATACATCCTGACACAAAATCAGCAATATCCCTATTCATGTTGACCCACCAAACAATTTCCTTCAAATCTCTATACATTTTAGATCTCCCAAGTTGTATAGAGAAATTGGAACTATGAGATTCATCTAACAATTCACTTTTTAGATCAGGTATATCGGGAACACGAAATCTCTTCCCAAACATCAAAATTCCATCTTCATACACAAAGTCACTCAATCTACCATTATTCACAGCTTTAATCATCTTTTCAAACTCTTCATCACCAGTATGAGAACACTTAATACTTTCTAGTAAATATTTTTTGGAAACTATTTGAAAAATCATTGATGTTTCACCTTCCATGGTTTCTCACATATCCATATTTTCTAAATCCATGAAAATAGGATCTCTTTCAACTCTCAACTTGTTAAAAACTCCATGATCCTTTCTACTCAAAGAATCTGCTACTTTATTTGCCTTCTCTGGGAGGTAGTGTATCATGAAATCATAATCCTTGAGTAGTTCAAGCCATTTCCTTTGCCTTATGTTAAGTTCATTCTTTGAGAAAATGTACTTCAAACTCTTGGGATCAGTATAAATCTCACATTTTCACTATAGTGATAATGTCTCCATGTCTTCAAAGAAAAAATTACAGCAGCTAACTCAAGATCATGAGTATGATAGTTTTTCTCATGAATTTTCAGTTGTTGTGATTCATATGTAATAACGCTATCATTCTGCATAAGGACACAACCAAGTCCTTTATTTGAAGCATCAATATAAATAACAAATCCATCATTCCGCAATGGAAGAGTCAATATAACAGCATTGAATAATCTTCTATTAAGTTCTTCAAAACATTATTCACACTATTTTTTCCAACAAAATTTAACCCCTTTTCTTGTGAGCTTCATTAATGGGTTAACTAATCGAGCAATATTCTGGACATAACGTTGATAATAACCTGATAAACCAATAAAACTATGGATCTCAATTATACTCATTGGTTCTGGCCATTCCTGGATTGCCTTGGTCTAAGAAGGATCAACATAAATTCCATTCTTAGAGACAATATGGCTAGGAAATAAAATCTCCTGAATCCAGAATTCCCACATGCTAAATTTCCCATATAATTCATGTCTTCTAAGAATATTCAGGATAATGCGCAAGTGATTTTCATGATCTTCACTTCATTTGGATTATACCAATATATCATCAATAAATACCACTACAAAATCATCGAGATATTTCTCGAATACTCAGTCCATTAGATCTATGAATACAGCGGGTGCATTAGTCAATCCAAACGACATTACTGTAAACTCGTAATGCCCATAGCTAGTTTGAAATGATGTCTTCGAAATGTCTTTCTTCATTACACAGAAATGATGGTATCTAGATCGAAGTTCAATCCTTGAAATGTATTGTGCTCCATGCAGTTGGTCGAATAAATCATCAATGCAAGGTAGTTGATACTTTATCTTTATTGTTATATCCCTATAGTCGATACATAACCTCATAGATCTATCATTCATTGTATCAAAAAGGATAGGGGTTCCCCATGGAGAATCACAAGGGAAAATAAATGCCTTAGTACTCATTTCCTCTAGTTGTTTCTTTAGTTCATATAATTTTACAGTGGAAATTCTATAAGGGGTCTTCTATATAGGCCTTCAACCAAGAAATAAATCAATAGAAAACTCAATTTCTCATTCTGGAGGGTGTCCATGTAAATCTGCTGGAAACACATCAACATATTCCCTCACAATAGGTACATCCTCTATTTGAACATTCCTTTCCTCATCCATAGTCATTTCATTATCTTCCTCCCCAATAATTGAATTTAGTTGAGCTTCTGGGGGTGGATCTAGGTAAGAATTAGGTGGCGAAGATTCCTCTCTAAAGATATGTTGTTCTTTATCATCATCATCACAAATATTAACCTCCTTATTCATTCAATAATTTTTTAAATCATGGTGAAAAATCCAATCCATACCGAGGAATATATCAAATTCAATCATAGGTATGACAATGAGATCTACAGATAAAGAACATTTATGTGCTTTAATGGGGACTGATTCACAAACATTGTTACAATGATACTTCCCTAAGGAGTTTTGACTGAAAACTCAATTATTAAATCAAATTGGAAATATCTAATTTTCATAGAAAACTGGGAATATATGATACAATTAGATGATCCAAAATCAAATAAATCATTGGATAAACATAAAGAAACCATTAAATTACCTACCACCATGTCTTTCGGAGCTTCAACCTCAGTAGTAGTGATAGCATAATCATAGCCTTGATCTTTCTACCTTTTTTTAGGTAAGTTCTCTGGACGTTTAGGACATTTAATTGCATAATGTCCCATCTCCCACCAATTGTAGCATTGAACATTAGTAGCTTCTTTATTCCCCTAGCATTCACGAGCTTGGTGGCCTTTTTTCACCACACTTGTAACAGACTCCCATTCCTTTCAAGCAAGTACCAGGGTGTTTTTTCCCACATTTACTGCAAGATAGATATTAAACATTTCCCTTATTCTTTTTATTTCCATTCCCAGAGTGATCGACAGATCTCATCTTCTCTTTCTTTGCTTTAATGTCATAAGACTTAGAGAATTCTTTTTCTGTCTTGATAGCACATTAAACAATATCTTCGTATGACGAGAATTATTGTGAGACTAATGCTTGAAAGAGAAATGGTTTTAACCCATAAAAGAAATGTTCAATCTTACTCCTTGGGTTACATATATAATCTGCTGCATGCCTCGCTAACGTTGTAAAGTTAGCTTCATACTTTGCGACATTATCATCCTCCTTTTGTCTCAGACTCAAAAATAACCTTTCCAAGTCCGCTCGATGGTCATGAGGAAAGTTTTATTCTATAAAAATATCTTTAAACTCCCTCCCATCCATATTGGATAATTTATCATCATACTTCGTGTTTTGAATCAATGACCACCATTGTTCAGTATCTCCAGTGAGGCGGTAAACTGCCATGATAATGTTTTCTCTTTCACTACTCCCCAAGGCTTGGAATATTTTTTCAAAGGAATTTATCCATTTCATAGCTAATAAGGGATTTTTACTCAAATTGAATGTTGGTGGTTATTGCCTCATGAAGCGATCTAACATTGATCTTCCACGCTGTGGATCTGGGTGCTCCATACGGGTAAGGTTATTATTCATAACCTGAGTGAGTTGTCCTAGTATGGCGATAAGCTGATCATCACTAGTTGTATCACCCTATCCACTATAATTATCTTGAATAAGAGGTAAATACTCACATGGAGTTCATTCATTGATATTGTTTCCATTCCTTCTAATAGGTGCCATTTCTAAACAATGGCATACACTATATTAGTTTATGAATCACAATACATAAATCGAAACTTGTAAAACACTTCACATAAGTTGAACATTGTATGGATATAATCCATAATTATAAAAATGAATTATTTGAGGAAGTATATACTCATAAACCCTTTATAATTTTTTGTAAAGAAAATGAGAATTATCAAAGGCTCATCCCCTGGGAGTGTCATAACCAAAAGTGCAGCAAGGCTCATTGTCGTGCACCAGTTCCCGTTCGAATCTAGCTAAAAATGGTGTTTTCGGGGTTTTCCCCTAGGTACATTTGTTCTAGATCCACCTCTACCTGATTGTATCCATACATTGATGTATTTCTCGAAAAAAAGACAAAATCTCTACAATACCAAAAATCTATGAAGTTATTCTATACTAATCCCCAAAGTCCATATTAGGTCTAGGTGCTTAATTAGAGTTTATCTAAATCTATCTTCCAAGGTTTGTACTAAACATCCTATGCTAGCAACTGTAACGCCCCAACACCAGTTACCTAGAGTCGGTGAATTATTACATAACATTGGCATGATCACAAAAGATCAAATCTCAAAAGGATGATTAGTTTAGTAGCCTTAGAAACACTATATTTATTCATAAGACTTACATTACATCATGAAATGAAAACTACAACAACATCTTGTCTCCACACTCATATCCCCACATACTATCCATACACGTCAGTCATAAAATACTTCTTCTCATCCTAGTAATAATATAACATAGAAAGGGGTGAGCTTAGATTCCCAGTAAGGATAACAATATAGCGGAAACATTCATAAATAAGAATAAACATTTAAGGAAATGTATAACTAAAACAAAATCCTTTTAAAATTGAACATCAGAATAATGTAGAAAAAATAAAATGAAATAATTCCATTTACTTATTCATATGGATATTTGACTAGTCGAATAATCACATGCAATGTCAATAACCACTTTCATTATGATGGAATGCGTAATTCCAGACTATCATTACCACATAGTCAAGGACTTGTGCCAAAACTACAAATAATATTTTTTTAAATCCTTATGCCAAGACACTAGTTTGTCTCATTAGACATACCGATGCATTGAGGAGCTATATCGGGCTCCACCTCTCACTTATTAAGTCTAATTCATTACTCATATGAACAGGTTTAAACATAACATAACCTTTCGTATTAAAACTAGCATATGAAATTTCAATAGTATCTCTATATACCATTAATGGAATAAAAATAACAAATCCACAGTCAAACATATCACAAAACCGTCAATACATTATGGATATTTTGTATCATAATAAATCAACTTCAAATAAGCTTAAAATCCATCAAAGGATGTTGACATAGACGAATTCAAAACTATTTGAGAGAAATATATCTTTTATGAAATCATTTACAAGTCACATAATTATAAAATAAAATATTTACTTTGAATATATTCTTATAATATTTTAATGGAAGCATAAATGATTTTATAATGGCAGAAAATAGATGCACCCATTGTATAAGTTAAAAAAAGACCTTCTTACCTTAATTTTGTCGAAAATGATAAAACGGACCTTGTTTAGAAAACGACAGAAAGATTACATTCAAAACACATAATGTTATAAATGAAATTAAACCATTGTCTATTAAATAGTAAAAATGTTTTGAAATACATTTTTAAGATACATGTATGTGGATGATAAAGAGGTCCCAGTAGATAATTACGTATAAACAACCTTGGATAATGAAGAGATTTTGAGATAAACCCTTACCTTGTACTTTTCTGTGGTTAAGGGGCAGAAAACCTCCTGTATAATGGTGAAATAATTTTTATTAAATTATAAAAGAATCATATACATTAATATGATATCATATATGATCTTTTAACATTGATTTGTTAATAATATCTTAGTATTATCGTCATTTCGGGTGTTAACTAGCTCGTTTTCTTTTATATGTTTTGTTACAAAAGTTTTATTTGTTATGGATTGGTTGTATATTATTAATATAAATAATTATATCAAGTCTATAAACATTATTTTTAATCATCAAATGAGAATATTACTTGCATGGATACGATGGAGAATATATCTCATCACGTTCATGTAGATGGTAGTCCGTACGTATGCATGAGCGGCAATATCATTATTTTGATATTAAAATAATATATAACTGGATGGTATATCATATATACAGAATAATTATAATGTTATATTTATTAATTACTTCAATTACACATCATTATCATACCCCTCCAAATAATAATGTTTTGAATAACAATTACCCACGACGTGGAGACGTTAAGTCGTACATACACACGTATGGTGACATGTCATTAAACGGATGGATAGAATAATGAATATGGTTGTACAATATTTATAATAACATCACAGTATATATAAGATACTGGAGTTTTTATTTTATAATGAAAATAACAACGAAATAAGAAGATGAAGAAGAAAGAACTTGAAAGAAGGTGGTGAAAACATTACCACTTCTTCGGGGTTTTCCTTTTGATTTGATCAAAAGGGATTCTTAGGCTGGATTTATGACTAAAGGAAGGCCTCTAGGTTGAATTGAGGGAAGTTGAGAGGATATTTCGGCAGGGTAAAGAAGAAAAAAAAGGCTTTGAAGGTATGAATAATTGGTTAGAAGTGGTGTCCTTTTATAAGGGAGAGACGGGGCTCTTTATGAAAAACTAAATTTTTTAATTTATAATAAATTTATATTCGGTTTCTAATGGCTCCAAAGTGGATTATTAAAATTATAAGGTGGGTATGGGTTGAAATAATTTCATACAATATATTTTAGACAGGTTTGGGTCACTATATTAACCTTATCGTTTTTATTTAACCCATAGTTAAATAGTTTGACATTTACCATGTCTCTTTGTATTTTTATATTATATAGTCAATAAACATACAATAACCTTCCAAGAGATCCAGAAGTGGTCCATTAATAATACACCTATCATTATATATATTATTTGGCCGAAACATAAATTTTTTTAAATAGAATATCAATTAATAATATACTATTAATTTTAAAAACTCATTTATGTCAATTTTTACAATATTTAATAATTGATTTTTGATAAAGTCTTAAAAACTTTATTAATTCTACAACAAATTATTTAAGCAATAATATCATTCCCTATTAACCAATAAAATTATTTTTTGGCATCAAAACTTTCAAAATATATTTATTTTAACATTTATAATACTAATTATTTGATTCTTTCATTAATAAGGAAAATACTGCATCATTGTTGTGTCATAAATAAATTTAATTATTCAAGGTCTAAAAACTATAAATAAAATATAATTATGTTGGAAATATTTTTAGCTTATATTTAATATTTATAGTAGAAAATATAACATATATAAACCTATGTTAAAATTGTTTTTCTAAAATTTATATGCTTCTGTCATTTTTATATTTACTTTAACTTAATTAATATAAAGTGTCATTATCACTTACAAATGGATCCATGGGGTCCCAAAATCGACCCAAAGATTCCCATGGTCGGAAATGTATCAACCAATAGGGTTATTACACGTTTTAGGGTAATTTATTATTACTATTATATTATTTTTTTACCCTAATTTACCAGATTTACCCATTAACCATGATAAATAAAATATTTACTGAAGTAATTATTCAAAATGCCAAAAAATAAAATTTACCAATTTAAAAAGTTTGAAACTCGTTATTATCAAAATATAATCCATTTGTCTAAATTTGAAACACAGAAGTGGAAAGAATAAATTTAAAATTGATTCCCTTGGTTAAAACAAAAAGCGTATTTTTAAGAGATAATAACTATCAAAAGATTGGCACTTGCTTATGTCCAGTTTAAATGTGAATTTATGTACAATGACCAAAATTGGATTAAATGATAATGTAATAATCTAATTATGCTCTAAAATCACTCAAATTCATAATTTATCACTATTAATTATTTCAATAAAAAAGTACTTCTTAATTAAAATTTAGTAATTTTCACTATTCATCAAAATATGAATGTTATCCAAAAGGTACCAAAAATTCACCCTAATCTAATTTCAATATTATGAATACAAAAATGAAGTCTATTTTTAAAGATAAAATGTATAAAACTTTAAAAAGTCAGTATTATTATTCATAACTGCTAGTTTGATTGGTTGTGGTGTGTGTTAGAACTCGAAGTTGTGTACAACACACGCTACTGTATTATTCAAAGAGAAGCATACCATGGTAGCTTGGGGTGTTACATCGGCTGATGAATTCAGATCACTTCTTCATGATCAATGAGTCGAGTGCAGTGGATTATTTAATATAGAAGTATGTGGATGAGGTGGTGGAGCTTCAAGGAGCTTCAAGATCCATCGTCTTGGACCATGATACATTTTTTAAATCAGGATTATGGAGGGGATTGTATCATGCCTTTAGAACCCATTTACAACTCAAAACTACCATACACCCTTAGAATAATGGGAAGACAGAGAGAAACATCTAGATGTTAGAGGACATGTTACCAGCATGTGTTCTAGACATTTTTGGGTCTTGGGTGTGACATTTTACCTTTGTAGAGTTTTATTAAAATAACAGATGCCACACGTCCAATGGTACAGATCAATTTGATTTTCTATTTAAGAGGAAATTTCATTCACCCTTGCGGTTGATTGAAGATGGGGAGGCAGTCATTGTTCGTCCGAGCGTGGTTGAATATATGACATAGAAGGTGGTACTTTTACTTGATATAAAAAATACAGCACTGGAATGAATGAAATCATATTCTGATCATAGGAGGAGGCCTTTGGAGTTTAATCATGGGGAAATTTTCTTTTTGAATGTTTCCCCATGACATAGGTAAGAATGGTTTTTATGTGGTACCAATCTTTCCCCCATGTTCATCGGACTATTCGAGGTGTTGGGACTAGTTGGCGAGATGGCATATCAACTAGCATTTCCACCACAGTTGGAGAGGATCCATGACGTCTTCCAGGTCTCTCAACTCTTATTATATCCATATGAAAACACAAACATCATTGACTAGGGAGTTTTGGAGATCAAGAACGACATGATATCCGTATAAAAACTAGTAATAATCGAGGATTGTGAGGAAATGGTGCTTCGTGGATAAACTATTCCTTTTCATTCTGTGTTATGGATCCATTGTGGCCACAAAGATAGTAAATGGGAATGAGATGCCCAGATTCATGCCTAGTATGTAGATACACAAATCTTGACGTACATGTACATTACATTACTTTTGCGGAATACTTAATACATAACAAAAACAGACACACGGACCGTAATAGTTTAGTGTCTTTGGAAACTCGGAATATAAACTTCTAATCATGTTGAAATATCTTCAACAACTCCCATAACGATATTCCCCATTTTGTTTCCTTACCTAAAACCTTTATTTATTTCCTGAGGTAAATAAAGCATAAAAATGATGAGCTCAAATGCTCAGTAAGGGTAAACAAAAGAAATGTCAATCACATCTTATTCATAAGAACTTAACATTTTGGATATCTTACCCTGCAAAAGAGATCATAATTTCATAACATGGGATAAATCATGGTAGTGAAATGTAATCACAATAATCATAACTTAAAACATGACGCTTTATAGAATACACACATAATCATAGAGAATCATTTCTTATTAGTCAAGACTCATTTCCAAGACTATCTTAGTGGACATAGTCCATTTCTAAACCGAGATCATTCCTCGTTTCAGTCCTGTTTCACTGAATCGGTTTAACCTACCATTCCAGCCATGTCTATCTCATGAGATATAAAATCTTTACCCAATGCATTGGAGAGAGATATATGTCCCACACATCTCATAATGATATCATTCTTATTTGTGACACAAAATAATAAACCATACATCATAGCATATCCCATGTTATAAAAATGGGAATCTTAAACATTGTGACATCATAAAAGAATTAAAATAAGATAAAGGAATTCATAAATATAATTTAATCACATAATAATCAAATCAATGTAATAATAGGGATAGAAATATAACCCTTTATTATCTTAAATGGAAAATATTTTTATAAAACACTTTTACTCCATTCTTGAGGAAAATATTCTTTCTACTTCAAAAACACTTTTCCTTTCTTAACATGTCATAAATTTCTAAACTAAAATAATTTTATTAAAAATATACTTGAAAACTTTTAAAGGAAGCTTCTTGGAAATAATGTTTTAAAAATCCATTCATGCCGTATAAGTTAAAAAAAACCTTCTTCGTACTTTTGTCGAGAAAGTCAAAAAGTACCTCGTACGAAAATCGACAAAAGATTCCTTTCATATCTTTTACTAAAAACTCACCGAAGGGTAAAATTGGATTTCAAAAATTTTAGGTGGATGGAAATAATATTACATATTTAGGAAACATGGATGTGGATGATAAAATACACCCCAGTAAATACCAAAGTATAAACAATCTCGGATAAAAATGAGATTGTGATATTTTCCCTTATCATAGGTCCAATTTGCTTCGTAAGTGTCTGAACCTCCTGTATAATGATTTAAATAATTTCATTTACTTATTCCAGAATTATACCCATTGTTATGATATCATATATGGTCATATTTTTAACTTCTTATTAGTAATATTTCATTCTTACTTGTTATTCGGGTGTTTATTGCTTTTTGTTCTTATGCGTGTTTTGTCGAATAAATTCTTATTCTTCTTTTTGGGTTATAGATACATAATTTCCAGAATTATTTTTTTGTAATATATATAATAATAATTCATTCAATTCATTTATATAATCATTATTCAAGGATGATCATTTAGAACGAGTCGCATCACATCGTGGAGACGGTATTCCGTATGTACGCACGAGCGATGATATCGTTCCCATGATCGTGAAATTGTAATGGAGTGTATGTATACTATTTAGAATAAATATCACTTTACAATAATAATTTATAGTTATTATTTACACCATTATACCCATCCAAGTTAGGTGGTGGTGGAAAATAGATTACACCACGATGTGGAGACGGTATTCCGTACGTACGCACAAGCCGTGATTTCATTTTCCTTAGGATAGATATATGATGAAATAGGGTTGTTTAATACTTATAATAACATATCATTATATGAGTGATACTAATGTTTTTACTTCATAATGAAACAACTAAAGAAAAAAAAGTGTAATAAGAAATAAAGTTGAATGAATCAGTAACGGACATTACCTCTTCTTTGAAGCGCTTCTTTGAGACCTCCTTTTAGGGAACTAAAATTGGTCTTTGTAGAAGACCAGGACTTCAAGGATGTTTCTACGGAAGTGGAGAAAAGTATTTTTCAGTGGTTGGCCAATCTTGAAGGCTCAAAGTTGTGTTAGGAAGAGAGGGAGGAGGTTCCCTTTTAAAAGGGAGGAGAGGGGCACCTCTGGAAAAACAAAAAATATTATTTTATTATAATGTCATATTCGGTTTTAAATACCTCCAATTTGATTTATTTCGAAGATATGGTGGGGATGGGTCTACATCCTCTCATCCAATAGAATTTATACATGTTTAGATTCCTATTTTAACCTTATCATTTAGATTTAACTTTAAGTTAAATAATTTTACTTTTACCATCTTTTTTTGGGTTTTTACACTATAAGGTTAATAAACATACTATAACAAGAGAAAAGAACCCCAAATTGTTTATTATTAATATATATAACCTTATCTAAGTCATTTGGCAGAACCATTTATTTTTAGGGATAAAATAACAATTAATAATATAATATTTCAAAAAAAACTATTTTATCTCAATTTTGAAACTATTTAGTAATTGATTTTTGTGAAAGTCATAACAGAATGATTACTTCGGAAAAAGTTAATTAAATAAATAATAAAATGTCATATTAACCTAGAAAATTAGTTAAATTCATAAACAATCTCAAATTACATTTATTTGGGTATTTATAACATCAATTATGTCAAGATTCTATTAATAAGGCAATTACTACATCATCTTTGTGTCATAAATAAATTAAATTATTTTATGTCTAAAAATTACAAATAAAATACCATTATGTAGGAAATCGTTTTAGATTTATAATTAATATTTATAGTTGAATTTATCTTATGTATAACCCTATATTAGAAATTATTTACTTTTTAAACATTGATTTGAACTATTTTAACCCTTCTTTAAATAAATTAATAATAAATGCCCTAATCTAATAAAAGTGGTCCTAAATGGTCATAGTTTATTCCTAAAGTTGTTTTTGGTTGAATTACACTTATCCAATAGAATTAAGACATGTTTTAGGGTAATAAAAATATCATTTTTACCCGTAATTACACTATTTACTTTTAACCGTGGAAAAAAAGTAAAAAGTTACTATTCACCAAAAATTATTTTCATCTCATTGAACCACATTTTACTTACTGACATCAACCGTGTCTCTTGTATTTTTGAAATTCCTCTCACAGAAGTGGTAAAACTCGGTTTTATGTGAATTCACAAATTCTCCTAGGAGGTGGGTAAAAGACGGTGAAAAGTTCAATAAAATTTTTATATATCTAAAATTATTATAAAGTTACTCCAATGAATTACATTGAACATATATAGGTATTATGTATCAACATTTACCTAAAATTAATTTAAATAAAATAAATAATTATTTAAATTAAAAGTCGGTTTTTTAATAGTAAACCAGTGTTTTCACTATTCATCAAAAATTGAAAGTTATCAGGAAAATATCAAAATTTCACCCTAGGATAATTTGGATATTCAGAATCCAAAAATGAAGTCCATTTTGAATGATTAAATTTACAAAATTTCAAAAAGTGGTTATTACTATTCATAATGGCTAGTTTTAATAATATTTTAATAGCATATCGTTGTTTAGTGAAACTCGGTATTGCGTACAACACACACTATTGAGGAAGGTCGCGATTGCGTGTAATTAATCCAAGTTAGGGTTGCATTTTGTGCAAGACTCTTTTGTTGTAATGTACAACACACGACATCAATAAAAAAAGAATATTTTTCATAAAATCTCAGGGTGTTACATTCTACCCCCTTAAAATGAATTTCTCCCTCGAAATTCGTCGGTGTTATAAACGGTTTACTACTCGAAATTTTCATTAATAGAAACCCACATTGTAAAAAGGAATACCAAAACCAATATTTAAAAACTAATGTATGAAACATAACGATTACCAAAATTAACTAATCACAGGGTTTCCACATAGGAGAACATAGGTGAAAATATGGATATGGAAGAGAAATCTAACCGTCATGTTCTGATGGAGAGTGGTAGAGAACATGGCTATGAAAAATACAACAATCACAAAGCCATAAATTTGTGATGATCTAGGGTAGCATCTGATTTATTGGATATAAGGGCACTAGAACAACATTTTTTGTTTTCAAGATCATTTCCCCAATGTTTATGAATTAAAAGAAATACTTATATGATTTTGGTACAATCACACTGTTGTTCGTGAATTGAACAATTTCCATTTCATCCCTTAGAGAAATGAAGTTTAATTTTCTATTCGTGATGTGTTAGCAGATCATGTGATAGAATGATGGGTCATTCCATCTGTTTCAAACAAAAGGTTAGAAAAATTTATAAGTCCATCTTATGGTTATATTAATCGTATTTGGTTCCAAAAATTAACTTATATATCATATATCATACCGTTTAATAAAATAAAACTAGTTTCTACTAACTAGGGACTTCTTGTAGGCCAGTGGTAGGCGATAAAGGCCAATCACACTTCTGTTGTGGGTTCGATTCCCGTAGCCTTGTCTGACGCGATGGGCCGTCGCCTGCCCTGCAGGTTGTCCTTTTTCAAAAACTACATTACTATAACATCCCATCAATAATATTTAAAAAACTAACTTATGTCCAACGTAATCCATTCAAATATTTAGGATTATCCATAATACTATAGTCCACTCTCATAATATAGTGAAAACGATTAGCAGAGATTTCATATAACAAGCATGTTCATACCATCGTTGATCCCCATATATCATATGATATGTCTTGTTGGTCACATTCAAAGCATTCAAAGGCATTAATCATGTATTCGCTTGAAAAATGAATACCCATTGAATCTTAGTGAAAACATGAGTGTTGTCAAAAGTTAACTCTTTTCACATACCAAAACCTCAAAACATGATATAACTATTTCATTATAGCAGTCATGGGCTCATGAATAATTTCAAACATTTCATTTTCTCCTTATCCCTTCATTATGCGCATATAATATTTTTTCCAAAAAGATCTCAATCACTTTCCATGGTTACCGGTACCATAAAATTATTGAAAACCACAATAGACCAAGACATAAAAATTTTCCAATATTTCCCGATACTATATACAACATTATTTTGGAATCCCATTACAGAAACACTTAATCATTCCACCACATCATTGTCATATTCAACATTGTCAATAGGGATCGCATGTGACTTCCCATTTTCCTTTGCCTTAAGTGGTTGATCATGTCGATCATCACTAACCCGTGGATTTGGGAATTTATTAGCATAATGCCCCATTTCCTTACACTTGAAGCATTGAAGTGTTAGTGGTGCATTCTCTACAGCCTTTTCATTATTCAAATCATTAGAAACCCTTATTCCATTACTTAAACACTCAGCTTCTTGATGACCTTGTTTTCCACAATTAAAACATTTTCTGGTACCTTTAGGACAATCTCCACCATGCATCTTTCTACACATTGAGCATAAGGAAGCATTCATCTTCTTTTCACCATTATTCTGAGATTTCTCCTTGAACTCCATCTTTAATTTCTTGTCAAAAATATGAGATTGACAAGAAAAACCAACTTCCATTTCTAGCTTGATAAGACAACACACAATTTCTTCACAGCTATTGATGTCTCTTATAGCTAATGCCCTTTGAAGATTTGGTTTTAAGACACTAAAGAATCGATAAACTTTACTTTCAGGTTGGATGATAAAGCCAGATGCATACCTTTCAAGACTTGTAAAATTCAATTCGTATACACCAACAGATTCATCATCCTTTTGCTTTAGTTCATGAAACTCTGTCTCCGTCTTTGTTCAAATAATATGAGAGAATTACTTATTGAAAAATAAGTTCTTGAACTCATCGCATTCCATGGAATTGATTTCATCTCTTGTCCCAGTATTCTTGACAAGATTCCACCATTGATCAGCATCACCTTACAAATGATATATTGCTAAGATGAATTTATCATGTTCAGAACATTGAAAAACTGAAAATATCTTTTCAGTGGTACTGATCCATTGTTCAGCAACAAGTGGATCAGAAGACCCACTGAAAGAAGTTGGACGTTGCCTCATGAAGGAATAAATAGAATATTGTTCTCTTATCTGCTCAATTGGAAGTCCAGAATGATTCATAGCTTGTGTAAGTACAACAATAAGATTTTTCACTCCATCTCCCATAACATTTATTTGTTCCGGATGACAATCATTGCATTGTCCATTGCATTGATCAACATGGTTTCTTTGGGTTCCAGCCATCATCTAAAACCCAAAAAGAATAGTGAGAGAGGAAAAATCATGCTAGGGAAAATAACATAATAATGGGGGATTACCATCAATATCTAACATCCTAGGTTAAATTCTAAGATCGTTACCATAGTTCTAGAACTATTTTCTATACGTATACTTATCCTTAGGGACATCCCTAGTCATACCTTAGAAATATCTTCAGGGATCTCACTAACATTTTCACATCCTAGTGTTCAAAGGTTGACTAAACCATTCATCTGATGCCAACTGTAGAGACCCAAAGCTTGAAGTACATGGAAATTACATTACCTTTGCGGAACACTTAATACATAACAAAAACAGACAAAAAAGGACCGTAATAGTTTAGTGTCTTTGGAAACTCGGAATATAAACTTCTAATAATGTTGAAATATCTTCAACAACTCCCATAAAGATCTTCCCCTTTTTGTTTCCTTGCCTAAAACCTTTATTTATTTCCTAGGGAAAATACAATATAAAAAGGGTGAGCTCAAATGCTCAGTAAGGGTAAACAAAAGAAATATCTATCACATCATATTCATAAGAACATAACATTTTGGAAATCTTACCCTGAAAAAGAGATCATAATTTCATAACATGGGATAAATCATGGTAGTGGAATGTAATCACAATAATCATAACATAAAACATGAATCATTGTGTCTTAAGCACAAAATCATATATAATCATTTCTTATTATTCAAGACTCATCGCCAAGACTATCTTAATGGCGAAAGTCTATTTCTGAACCGAGTTCATTCCTCGTTTCAGTCTTGTTTCACTGAACTGGTTTAACTTGTCGTTCCAGCCATGTCTATCTCATGAGATATAAAATCTTTACCCAATGAATTCGAGGGAGATATAGGTCCCACCCATATCATAATTATACCATTCTTATGTGTGCCACAAAATCATAAACCACACATCATAGCATAACCCATGTATTAAAAATGGGAATCTTAAACATTGTGACATCATAAAACAATTCATATAAGATAAAGGAATTCATAAAATTAATTCCATCACAACATAATCAAATCAATTTAATAATACGGATAGAAACATATCCCTTTATTATCTTAGATGGAAAATAATTTTGATAAAACACTTAAACTCCATTCTTGAGGAAAATATGCTTTCTACTTCAAAAACGCTTTTCATTTATTAACATGTCATACAATTATAAACTAAAAGAAGTTTATTAAAAATAAACGTGAAAACTTGTAAAGGAAGATTCTTGGAAATAATGGTTTATAAATCCATTCATGCCGTATAAGTTAAAAAAAACATTCTTCGTACTTTTGTCTGAAAAGTCAAAAAGTACCTCATACGAAAAACAACAAAAGATTCCTTTCATATCTTTTACTAAAAACTCACCGAAGGGTAAAATTGTATTTAAAAATTGTAGGTGTATGTAACTAAAATTACATATCTATGAAACATGGATGTGGATGATAAAATACATCCTAGTAAATTCCAAGGTATAAACAATCTCGGATAAAAATGATATTGTGATATTTTCCCTTACCATAGGTCCGATTTTCTTCGTAAGTGTCCGAACCTCCTGTATAATTATTTAAATAATGTCATTGACTTATTCTAGAATCATACTCATTGTTATGATATCATATATGGTCATATTCTTATCTTCTTATTAGGAATATTTCATTTTTACTTGTTATTCTGGTGTTTATTGCTTTTTGTTCTTATGCGTGTTTTGTCGAATAAATTCTTATTCTTATTTTTGGGTTATAGATACCTCATTTTCAGAATGTTATTTGTGTAATATATATCATATTCATTCATTCAATTCATTTATATAATCATTATTCAATGAAGATCATGTAGAACGAGTCTCATCACATCGTGGAGACGGTATTCCGTACGTACGCACGAGCGATGATATCGTTCCCATGATCGTGAAATTGTAAGGGAGTGTATGTATAATATTTAAAAATCAATATCACATTAAAAGAATAATTTATTGTTATTATTTACACCATTATACCCATCCAAGTAAGGTGGTGGTGGAAAATAGATTACACCACGGTGTGGAGACGGTATTCCGTACATACGCAGGTGCGATGATTTCATTTTCCGTAGGATGGATATATGGTGAAATAGGGTGGTTTCATTCGTAGAATAACATATCAGTATATGAGTTATACTGATGTTATTACTTCATAATGAAACAACTAATGATGAGGAAGTGGAAGAAGAAATAAAGTTGAATGAATCGGTAACAGACATTACCTCTTCTTTGAAGCGCTTCTTTGAGACCTCCTTTTAGGGCACTAAAATTGGTCTTTGAAGAATACCAGGACCTCTAAGATGATTCTTGGGAAGTGGAAAAAATAATTTTTCAGGGTTTGGCCTAGCTTTAAGGTTCAATGTGCTATGCGGAATAGAGGGAGGAGGTTCCCTTTTATAAGGGAGGAGAGGGGCACCTTTGGAAAAACGAAAAATATAATTTTTTTATAATGTCATATTCGATTTTAAATAGCTCCAAATTGATTTATTTCTAAGTTAAGGTGGGGATGGGTCGAAATCCTCTCATCCAATAGAATTTAGACAAGTTTATGTTCCTCTTTTAACCTTATAATTTAGATATAACTTTATGTTAAATAATTTTACTTTTACCGTGTCTTTTTGTGTACATACACTATAAGGTTAATAAACATACAATAACAAGACAAACGAACCCTAAGTTGTTTATTATTAATATATAAATCCTTATCTAAGTCATTTGGCCAAACCATAGATTTTTAGGAATAAAATAACAATTAATAATATAATATTTGTTTTAAAAAATATTATATGTAAATTTTGACACTATTTAGTAATTAATTGTTTTGAAAATCATAACAGAATTATTAGTTAGAAAAAGTTTATGTAAATCCTTAATAACATGTCATATTAACTTAAAAAATTAGTGGAATTCATAAAAAGTCTCATATTACATTTATTTGGGTATTTATAAAATCTATTATGTCAATATTTCATTAAAAAGATAATTACTGCATCATCTTTGTGTCATTAATAAATTACATTATTTAAAAGTCTAAAAATTACAAATAAAATACAATTATGTAGAAAATCTCTTTAGATTTCTAATGAATATTTATATTCTAATTTATGTTATGTATAAACCTATATTAAAAATTATTTACTTATTAAACTTTGATTTTAACTATTTGAACCCTTCTTTAAATAAATTATTAATAAATGTCGTAATCTAATCCAAGTGGACCTAAATGGTCATAGTTTATTCCTAAGGTTGTTCTTGGTCGAATTTCATTTATCAAATAGATTTAGTACATGTGTTAGGGTAATAATAATATCATTTTTACACATAATTACCCTATTTACTTTTAACCGTGGTAAAAAATAGTAAAAAGTTACTATTCACCAAAAATTATTTTCATCTCATTGAACCACATTTTACATACTGACATCAACCGTGTCTCTCGGATTTTTGAAATTCCACGCACAAAAGTGGTAAAATTATGTTTTAAATAAATTTGCAAATTCTCCTATGAGGTGGGTAAAAGACAGTGAAAAGTTCAATAAAATTTTTATATTCTAAAATTATTATAAAATTACTCCAATGAATTACATTGAACTTATATAGGTATTTTGTATAAATTTTGACCTAAAATAAATTTAAATAAAATAAATATGTATTTAAATAAAAAGTCGGTTTTTAAATATTAACCTAGTGTTTTCACTATTCATCAAAATTGAATGTTTTTAGAAAATTACCAAAATTTCTCCCTAGGCTAATTTCGATATTCCAAATCCAAAAATGATGTCCATTTTGAATGAAGAAATTTAAAAAATTTCACAAAGTGGTTATTACTATTCATAACGGCTAGTTTTAATAATATTTTAATAGCATGTCGTTGTTTAGTGAAACTCGGTATTGCGTACAACACACGCTATCGAGGAAGGCCGCGATTGCTTGTAGTGCAGCCAAGTTAGGGTTGCGTGTTTTGTAAGACTCTTTTGTTGTAACGTACAACACAAGACATCAGTAAAATTAAAAAGAATATTTTTCATAAAATCTTGGGGTGTTACGCAGTACCCATATCTATTCTATGTTTTGTTTTTGTGTTTTACTTCTGTGGTTTTTTTATGACGAAATGTTTATCCTTATTCGTTATCATGTTTTATGTTACCTTTTTGTCAGTTTGGTGATTAAAATATCATAATTTTGGAGAGGGTATGACTTGATCCCTAATCAAGGTGCATTAATGAAGATGAAATTGAACCCGTGTGGCAGAGTTAGTGCCACCCAAAGTAGATAGTATATTGACATGAAAGAAGTAGAAACCTAATCCATGTGTCTGGACAGTGTGACCATTAGTGTTTGTGTGGTTGTTTGGGGTAGATAATATCATGTTTTTTTAGTTCATTCTTCCTAATCTCATGATCCCCAATTCTTCGCAGAAAGAGGAGCTTCAATTTCCTATTGTTTCACGTAGGTATTTCGTTTTCCTCTCTTGAATTGTCATCTTGCAGTGTGGGTGTACTAGTGATTCTTATTGAATAACAGGTGAATAATTTTCAATAAACGTGTAATAAATATAAATGGATTATGTAAAAAGATAACATGGGTCAAAAAAATAATGGGTTGAGAGTGGTATTTTGTTGATGGACTATTTTATATAATTCATTTATGGTTCATTATGGTCTAACACCTTCGAAAAATCTAGACATTGGTGGTGTTTTATTGTACACAATTGATGTTTTGTTTTTGTCATAATGCTTGATAAATTGTTGTAACATGAAATCAACTTAATCACATATACATGACTAATTGAAATGGATTTTCCAGAATCAAACCTGTTGTGTGATCACCTCATTTATTTTAAACAATATTTAAAGAACATGTCTTACAAAACTTGAATATTATTTTCTTAATGGTGTGGTTGTGTGATTTTTTAGTCGGTTTAGTAATTTGGTTTTGTATGTTTTTGCATCCAGGATGTGTTTTTAGTGGTGTTTGTTATGGGATATGTGTATGGGGTGGTACAGGGGGTGTAGTGATATCCCAGTTTTAGAGACTGATTGATTGTGGAATGGATGGACTTACAGGCAGTGGGACTGCCTTTGCTTGTGTTGTGGCCGTAGAGCGACATTGTGTAGTGGGACTGCGATGTTGTTAGATTTTTGTTATGATGTTGGACAGTATATGGGAATCATTTTGGAAGTGGGGCTGAAATACTTGGATGTGTTGTGAATTCATGTTTTTAGGGGTGCTGGGTTTGGTGTTGTTGTGTAGCAGGGTTACATTTGTTTTGTTATTGGTTGTTTTATGAATGGGTCAAAAGAACCATGATCTTCTTTTCAGGTATGGTTTTCTTTTTCTGCAGTTTTGAGAGAGAAAAAGTGTTTCTGGGAAAAAAATTGATGTACACGCCGTGTACCTTATGATTACACGTCGTGTACTCGGATACCGTAGGTAGCTGTGTTCTCTCTTTGTAGCGGCCTTGCACATGACCATGTGGGGTGAATTGGAGGCCGCTTAATGCAGAGTATAGAAACGGAAAGTACACGCCGTGAACTCCAAAAGTACATGTTGTTTTTTATTAAAGGCATCAGGGTCACGTCTGACGGACAGAACACCCTTCTTCAATGTTTTGATCGTCCGAGAGCACTGAGCATCTGCGGATCTTAGACGAGCCTCCGTCCGACTCCGAATAGAACATTGTTGGTCGCGTTGGAATCACATCGTCGAGTTCTCTCTTCTCCTAGAGCACCATTCAATAATTTCTCCTCCCATGTGAGTTATTGTGGGTTGAATGGTTTATACGCTTTCATAGATCTACAAAGATATAAAGAATTTTAAGACTTGTGGTTCATGTATCTTGATCTCCCAACACCAAGGTAGGTGTTTTTTGCCTTTCCGTAGATAGTGTTTGAGTTTTATGTGCAAAATTGCTTAATACCCATGAACGGGGTATTACACATTTACCGTTTTATCCCTATTATTCGCCTTCTATGCATGTATCCTTGTTTAAGAGATAATCGTTTTTAAATAGGGTTGATTGTTGTGCATTGGATGTATTTCCCATGCATGATTTGCCTGTTTGGACCTTTGGGTCTTGATTTCCTATTAGGCTACTATTTATTTTTCCCATGCCTGGTATTGTAGGTTGGTGGGACTGTTGTTCTATTATGTTGTTGTGTGGTAGAATGCTAGTAAAGTAGTTCTTAAAGTTTACATTCTCCTTTACACACTACTACACTTGCTTGACTTACATGGGGTTGTGAGAACCTGGTGTATAGACCATAGGGAGAATGGAAGTGGAGGGCTTCTCCAGAGTGTCTTTATAGTTTACGATGCAACATCACATAGGGAATTGACGTTGACATCTTCTTTAGAGTGTCTGTAGTTCCACAAAGCGGGACACAGAGGGAATGTTTTGTAAGTGCTTCCCTAGAGTGCCTTTAGTTACGATACGAGACTATAAGGGGAATTGACTGTGAGGGATTCCTCAGAGAGTCTATGCTTAAGCTGAACCAGAGGGGTTAAACTGAGTGTACTTCCTAGAGGTTTGCTTGTACTTGTTAGGTAGGACCAGAGGGGTTAGACTGAGTGTACTGCTTAGAGGGTTACCTGTTGTGTTTTATCTGTTTATTTAGTTGTTTCTTGTTATTGAACTGTGGATTGTTTACTGTTTAGTACTTTCTTGTTTATTTTTTTTTGTAATTTTTCCTACAATATATTAATTGACTATTAGGCATAGATATCATGGTGGTTTCCTACTAGGATTAGTCCCAGACCCTCTTTTGGCCATTCTTTTGGGCCCAAATAGATTATATTGTTGCAGGTCCAGTCAAGGGAAAGAGCCCATCATCTTCAGGTTCTTGACTTGCTGTGGATCTAGAGAGAATAGGACCAAGAATAGGCTTGTGATGTTGTAGATCTGATTACTTCTTTTATTGTGTTTTTGGTTTAGTACTTTATTTCAACATTGTGCTTTGTTCACTGCCTTCATATACATATGTATCATGCATCATTATATACATGTTCCCCAGCTTATACCCTCAGTATCTTGATGTATGTAATTATTACTTCTTCCACTCTTTTATGTATATGTTTACTCCAGCTTTGTACTCTGCCAATGAGGGCATTGTTTCCCCACTATCACACCCAAGGCCCTCGCTGCTAGTTGGAAGCCTCTGGCATTCATAGAAATGACTTTGAGGCCATGTGACCGACCGGTTATGGGGCGCCTTAGGGTGGATTCAAGAATCGAGACATTACAATGTGGTATCAGAGGGATTCTTTTCCCTTGACATACTATTTAGAGACTTTATCCAACGATAGAAATGAATAGTTACTTGATAATAAGATGTGCCTGGGAGTTTCTAGCCATTGTACATGGAAAATCCTACCTACCTAATTTATTGAAATTTTCAAGTTTTGTATGTTAACAGTTGATTTGATATCACTTTGAGTGATTCACATGATTTATGTTGTTATTGTTTATATTATTGAGGTTCTATTTTTTTCACAACCAGATGATATGAGGGTATTCTATCTCATTCATCATATAGGAACTTGCTAGATATCTCATTTCATGCGTTCTTTCCCTTCCATTTAGGGTGAATTAGTGATTTCATGTTGTTGTGATAGATGTTATGTTCAATATTCATGATGTTTTGATAAATGACTTGATAAAATTCCTACTATTTGATAGGGTATCGCTTTGTGCAATGTTTTCCTTGAATGGACACCAAACATTTGTTCTTGAGTTTTTATCGGACCTCATTGACCGGAATTTGGTGGATCATTGACTTGTTACATTGTAATTACATGTTTACGATTCTATGAATTGGTTCGTGGGGAGTATGGGCCCTCAATGATCAGAATTTGGCACTTTCCGTGTCTGTTTCATTGTTTTCTGGGTACGTGAGTTGTTTTTGAGGATTACTGTCCGGAAAAACCCAGAATACACACCATTGAGTGTTATGTACATTCCATGTCATGTTCTGTTCAGGAAGAAACTATGTTTCTTATGTACACACCATGTACTTTATGTGCAAACCGTGTAGTCTCTGACTGTGTCGTAGGTCATGTGGGCAGAGACATGGGATGGGGAATATCTGGTGGGAACATGCCTAGTACCAGACGAACACATTGTGTAGCCTGGCCTAGGTACCTGTCCGTGTCATGAAAAACACGTGTCGACGTTATCCCTTATCGTACACATTGTGTCCACATGGAACATGCCGTGTAGTGTCAGCCGTCTAGCTGTCCATGTAACCAAAAACACGGGTCAGTGTATCTGTTCACTTTCATGTTGTATCCACCATGAACACACCGTGTAGTATGAGCCAGGTGTCAAGATGTTTCACTAACAACACGGGTCTGGTGATGCTTGTCTAGTACACACTGTGTCTATCATGAACATGCAATGTAGTCTTTACTTACGAGAGATATGTGGCTTTACCGTGTAGAAGGACTCAGGTAGGGGAATAGGATTCAAGTACACGCCATGTGTTAAGACAACACGTCTTGTGTTTGGGGTGTTACACAACCAGTTTAGACAAGAGTACACACCCATGTAAATGGATTAATGGAAGACTCTGTGTAGGAAATGTACATACCAGGTAGTCATGTTTTGAAAAACATGAATTCTTTTTTCTCCCGTTCCCTTCTTATACACCTTGTTTTCATCCATTTATAATCTTGATCTAAGGTGCACATTTGAACTTGCAGAGTCATGTCGCCAAGACGTCCTGTAGTTGTGCGCTAGTTTCTAGATGGTAATCAAACACTAGACAAGGATGATAAGGGATTACTTGTAGATACTCTAGTTGTGAAATCCTTGGCACTAGACATTTTACCTGAAATTGGTGTGGATGCATTGTTCATAGAGGACTTTCTGAGGATGATCGAGACCTTTCAAGGAGCACCACCTCCTGCCCCGTCAATGGCTGATTTGATGTGGGTCTTCCAACAGCAACATCCTCCTACATTCTCTAAGGATGGATGACCCTAGTCTGCAGAGTCATGGCTAGAAGCCATGCTTACAATCTTTGAGCATCTAGAGATGCCTCCAGAGGGGAGGGTCAAGCTCACTACCTATATTCTATGACACTCTGCCAAGAGGTGTTGGGAAGTAATCTCATAGGTGGGACACCAAAACTTTATGGTGTGGGATGAGTTTTAGCGCATATTCTATGACTACATCTATCCAGAGACCTTGAGGGCCAATTGACCTCAAGTGTTTATGAGTCTGGAGTAGGGTACTCTTTCTGTTATGGGGTATTCCTCCCTCATTACTGAGATGCAGCACTTCATGCCTTTTTTGGAGGTGATAAGTAATTCATTGCAAGGATGATCGAGGATGGTCTGAGGCACACAATTAGATCACATGTGAAAAAATTCCGAGTGACTTCTATCAATTCTATCATCGACTAGGTGCTGATCACGGAGGGAAATCTGAGGGATTCCAGAGTTGTGAGCCAGGGAGGCTAGGAATCTGGAGTTAGCATCCATTCTACTGACAGTAGGAAGCACCGTAGGAAGTCTTCGCGTGGTGATTCGAGGAGGTGAGAGACTTCTTCTAGTATCTAGGTTGTGTGCTACTAGTGTGTAAAGAGTGGGAACAGTAGGCCACACAGCCCGAGAGACCCAGTGGAGTGCCGATCTTGCGGAAAGTTGGGTCACCTTCAGCACTTCTATCAAATCTTCTCACCAAAAGATGGTGGTAGGGGTTCATCTATGAATCCTTATTTTAGAGCAGCACCACCAATTTTTCACCAGTTAGGGTACTGGAGTTCTTCTGGTCATTCTGGCCGAGGTGGAGGTCGTGACAGTGGTGGTCAGTATCTGGTCTTTCAGAGACAATAGAGTGAATCAGTTCAAAGTGTTCAGACTGGGTCACAGGTCCAAGGATTAGGCCAGACATTTCTAATAGAGTAGACCACGCATGATTAGGATCACATACCTTCTACAGTTTTAGGTACAATCTTAGTTTCCTCAGTTATTGCTTCTACACTTTTGGATACAGGGGCTTCCCAAAGCTTTATATCTACTGCGGTTCTGGAGATCCTGAGGCTGTACATCTTTTCTTCTGGGGATATATTGACACTAGACACTCTATTGGTGACTAGAACAATGAGTGTATGTCAGTGTATTTAGTGACCTCTAGAGGTTTGTGGGTACCACTTTTTATGTGACCTCTATGTACTAGAGATGATAGGATATGATGTCATTATTGGGATGGACTGGATAGTTCCCTTCCAGGAAGATGTTGACTACTATTTCCGCCGGGTGTGTTTTCCATCACAAGATGGCATATCATTTCTTCATAAGGGCTAGTGGGATGTCTAGGTGAGCAGAGCGTGTCCAGAGCATCATGGGTTAGGAGAAATTACTGTCCATATTGCTAGTTTATAGCTGGATAACTGGGGGAATTAAAAGATAGAAATTCCTCTATTGGTGGATCATTTCAGGGATTCCTTTCTAGATGACTTTTCTTGTTTTCTTCTAGAGTGTAAGATAGAATTTTCTATCTAGATTGTTCCTAGAGTGGCACTGCTGTCCATTCCTCCTTAGAGGATGGATACACTATATTTTCAAGAGCTCAAGAAGTAGTTAGAGGAGTTGCAGGCATAAGGATTCATCCCACCTAGTACTTCTCCTTATAGATCACCTATCCTATTTGTGATGAAGGAAGAAGGTACCCTTAGGCATTTTTTGGATTATCGGAAGTTGAAACAGTTCACTATCAGGAACTGATATCCCTTTTCAAGGATTGATGATCACTTTGATCATATTCGAGGAGCCCAGTTGTTCTCGAAGATTGAATTAAAGCCTGTTTATCATTAGTTGCATGTTATACCATTTGATATAGCTCTTATAGCCTTCTGGATAATTTATGATCTATACATGTATATGGTTATGTCGTTCGGTCTCACGAACGTGCCTCGGTTTTCATGGCACTAATGAACCGAGTGTTCCATCCATACATGAATTACTTTGTCATGGTCTTTGTGGACGATATATTCGTGTACTATCTCACTCGAAAATACAATGCTACCCATATTGAGATTGGTTTGAGTACACTGTGGGAGCATTAGTTAAATGAAAATCTCTCAAAATTCCATTTCTGGATGGATCAGATTCACTTCCTGGGTTATGTTCTATCAGAGGTATAAGTATCAGTAGACCCAGATATTGTGAGAGATGTAGTTTCCAATAAAAATACGAAGAACATCTTTGAGGTGTAGAGTTATTTAGGTCTTGATGGATACTACAGACATTCCATATAGGACTTCTCACTCTTAGCAGCACCACTGACAGGTTTGAATAAAAAGGGTGAGATGTTCTCCTGGTCAATTTTTTTTGAGTCAACTTTTTATGAGATGAAAGGGAGGTTGACATCAGCACTGATACTAGTCTTTCCAGAGCCCTAAAAGAGCTATTATGTTTTCTATAATGCTTCAGGTATCGGGCTGGGAGCTATGCTTATATGGAGAAGGAGTTGGTGCGTACGGGTCTCGACTGTTGAGGCCACATGAGAAGAACTACCCAACGTATGATCTAGAGTTGGAAGCTTCTATTCATGACTTACGATGATGGATACATTATATTTTGGGAGATAATTTTTTGGTCTTGACCGACCACAAGTGTCTCAAGTACATATTTACTCAGCATGATCTGAATTTGAGACAGCGAAGGTGTTTTGAGTATCTACAGTTCTTTGACATTGGACTTTCTTCTAAGCCTGGGAAGGGAAACGCAGTGGCTAATGCATTGAGCATGAATACTCAGATACAAGAAATTCAAGAGGCCATCAGTGAGTGGCAGCTTATGGACATGTTTTCTGATATTCATTTGGAGGTTCACAATAGATAGTGGCATACTTTTCTATCTTCTGAATCTATTACCAATACTATTCTTGATCGATTTCGAATGAAGTAGTTATTAGATTCTGAAGGCCTTTTCCTAAGGGACTGTGTGATAAGAGAGGAACCTATTCCTGGATTGACCATAGGTGAGGATGAGATCTTGCGTTTCTAGGGGCGCGTATGGGTGACAACAGACATACGTGATGAGCTAATGCGATACTTTCATTATTCAGTTTGGGCAGTTCATCCTAGAGCCACCAAGATGTTTCGTGATCTACACCATTAGTATTGGTTTCTAGGTTTGAAGAGGTACGTTTAGGGTTTCATCATGAGGTGTTCCACTTGATAGCAGGAGAAGGCGAAGTATCAAAGACCTGCATGGCTCTTACAGCTATTACCCATTCTAGAGAGGAAGTGGAATGATGTCATGATGGACTTCGTGACTGGTTTACCGAGGACGCCTCGAGGAAATGATGCAGTTTGGGTATTCATTGATAGACCCACGAAGGTTTCTCACTTCTTGCCGATCAAGGAGACCATCATTGTTGATAATCTAGGATGGTTTTACATCCGAGAGATTTTGCGTCTACATGGAGTTCCACAGTACATTGTTTCAGACAGGGATACTAGTTTTACATCTTGGGTCTGGAAGGGGCATCAGAATGCCTTGGGTACATAGGTACTTTTGAGTACAGCTTACCATTCGCAATCTAATGGCCAGTCCGAGCGTACGATTCAGGTGCTTGAGGACATACTCCGAGAATGAATTCTGGATTTTGGAGGTTCTTGGGAGAAGAACATACCTCTTGTGGAGTTTTCCTACAACAATAGTTTTCAAGAAACTATTCAGATGGAAACTTATGTGGATCTGTACAATAGGACATGACAATCACCCTTATGTTGGCTAGAGGTAGGAGAGGTAGATTTCCTGTTACCTCTTCATGTCTAGGAGACCACAGAGGAGATAGATTTGACTCAGAAGAGGATGGCTATTGCATAGTTTCAACATAAGTCTTATGCTGATCAACAAAGAAGACCTCTAGAATTTGAGGTCGGGGACAAGGTTTTCCTGCGTGTCACACCGATGTTGGGACACAAGAGGATATGGAGACAAGGTAAGCTTTCACCAAGGTACATCGGGCCGTTTGAGGTGTTTGAGAGAGTTGGACTAGTTTCCTATTGATTGAAGTCACCTGAGAGGTGTCGAGTGATGAACGACGTCTTCCACGTTTCTCATAATTAACGTTACTTCTCTAACCCTTATCACGTCTTCCAACCCGAGGAGGTTGAGTTGGATGTGGATGAATCCATTGAGGAGCATCCATTGAGGAGCATCCTATCCAGATTGTCGATAGTAGTAAAAAGGTTCTCTGTGTCTGGTATGTTCCTCTGGTACGAGTGCAATGGTAGCATAGGCAGGTACAAGACGAGACATGGGAGATGGAGGCCGATGTACGAACACAATGGTCATAGTTGTTTAGGGTTTCTTATTCAACACCGCCTTTCTAGGGAATTTTTGGGGACAACTTTCTTTAAGGGGGATGTTTGTAAGAACCTGGATCTTATTTTCATGTATGATTTTCTTTTTCTAGTGTTTTTAGAGAAAAAAGACTTTATGTACTTTTTTTTAAGTACACATCCTGATGTTTATGAGTACTTATCGTGTACTCAGTTACCGCAGGTAGCCATGTGCTGGCCATGTAGCGACCTAGAAAATAGCCATGTGGGGTGACCTAGAGGCCGCTTAATGCGGAGTACGGAAATGAAAAGTACACAACGTGTACTCCGAAAGTACCCATCATGTATTTTTTTTCATTAAACGCACTGGGGATGCGACTGACACAGAGAACACCCTTCATCTAGATTTTGTTCATCTGAGAGCGTTGACCAACCACGGATCTTTGACGATCCCCTAAGCTTCCATTTGTCTTAGGAATCAAACACCATTAATTGCGTTGGAATCACATCGGTGAGCTCTCTCTTCTTCTAGAGCACCATTCCTTGATTTCCCCTCCTTTTTCAGTGATCATGGGATGAATGTTTTATACATTTTCATAGATCAATGACGTTATAATGAGTTTAAAGACTCGTGGTTCAAGTGTTTTGATCTCCCAACACTGAGGTATGTGGTTTGTGCCTTTCCGTATATAGTCCTTGAGTATTTTGCCCAAAATTTCCCAATACCGATGAACGAGGTATTTGGCATTTATCATTTTAGCCCTATTTTTGCCTGATATGCTTGTATGCTTGAGTAGAGGATAATAGTTTGTAAATAGGGTTGATTGATGTGATTTGGATGTATTAACCATGCATTTTTTTCTTGTTTAGACATTTGGGTCTTGATTTCATGTTAGGCTGGTGTTTATTTATCTCATGCCTAGTATTGTAGGATTCTTTGACTGTTGTTCTGTTATTCTATTGTACTGTAGAATTCTAGAAAAACAGTTCATGAGGCTTACTTTAGCTGTTATGCACTGCTACACTTGATTGACATAAACAGGCCCATGAGAACCTGGTGTATAAACCATAGGGAGAATGGACGTTGAGGTATTCTCCATAGTGTCTTTATATTTTATGATGTGAGACCACCGGGGGAATTGACGTTGAGTTCTTCCTTAGAGTGTCTATAGTTCATTGACATGGTCCACATAAGGAATGTGACATATGTTCTTCCCTAGAGTGCCTTTAGTTATGATATGAGACTATAGGGGGAATTGACGGTGAGCGATTCCTGAGAGAGTCTATACATAAGTTGAACTAGAGGGGTTAGAATTAGTGTAAATCCTAGACGGTTTCTTGTACTTGTTAGGTAGGACCAGAGTGGTTAGACAGAGTGTACTACCCACAGGGTATCATGTTTTGTTTTATCTACTTGTTTAGTTGTTGCTTGATATTGAACAGGGGATTGTTTACTGTTGAGTACTTTCATGTTTACTGTTTCCTGTAATTTTTCCTTCCATATACTCATTGACTGTTAGGCACAGATCTCATGGTGGTTGCCTACAAGGATTATTCTCACACCCTGTTTGGTAAATGCTTTTGGTACCAAACATATTATATTCTTGCTGGTCTAGACAATGGAAAACACCCTTCTACATCAGGTACATTAATTGATGTGGAGTTGGAGAGCACAAGACCAAGAATAGGCTTGCGATGGTGTGGAGCTTATTACTGTTTTTAATTTGTTCATGGTTTTGTGCTATATTTCAACATTGTTCATTGTTTGTTACTCTCATAGACATATGTATCTTGAATCATTATATACATGTTCCCCATTTATACCCTCAGTCTTCTGTTGTATGTCATTATTACTGCTTCCTCTCTTGAATGTATTTGTTTCCTTACAATGTGTACTCTTCCAATGAGTTCATAGTTTCCCCACTATCACACCCAAGTCACTCACTATTAGTCAACAGCCTCTCGAGTTTGGGAAAATGCGCTTGAGGACATTTGACTAACCTAGTACGGGGCACCTTTGGGTGGCTTCCGGAGCCGGGACATTTCATGGGTGTTAAAATGCCAATGCTTTTCTTTGGTCCATCTTTCTTAATTCAATGTTTGTAGTAATGATGAATGATGTGGGTCAGTTGTTATGTGTTTGGATAATTAGGCTATTCACCATCTATGGTGGTTACAAATGTTGTGCTTGGTAGATTCCCTAGGTAGTACTAGAAAATATTAATTTTATCCCTTTAATAAATAAATGTCAAATGGTTGAATGAAAAAGGAATTGGTTTTACGCTTTGGTAGTGGTTGTTTGTGTGGTTGTTCATAATGAGGATGGAGCAAAAGTAGTTCTGGTGGGATTTTTGTTTGTTTTGGGAATCGTCGGTTAGATAGAGTGTTTTTGTTCCTATATGTATAAATTTTAGTTCCTTGTGATTTTCTGTACTCACCCACCCTAGTTGATCACCATGTATCGAGCATCAACATTTCACAAGGGAGGTTGTATTTTCAAACAGCCTGGTGGGATGATGGAATACTGGTTACTGAATTCCTTCCTAACTCCCTCCTGTGGGTTATTACCGCCCAAGAATATCTGGGAAGGATGTAATGTAATGAGGAATACAATAGTCCATGATCTTTAGGGAATGATTTTTTGGGATGAGAGGCCTCAGTGTTTGTAGGATAGGATTGTTTTCCATAGTGTCTTCAGGACGATTCCTAGCTGTCTTCGGGTGAGAGGCACAGTTTTGGTGGACCAGGTATTTATGTAATGACCCAAACCCTCATGATCCCATCCTTTTCCAATTATCGGCACGACTGATCGGTGAGACCGATCGGTGTCACCCAGCCTTGGCAGGTTTTTCTCATACAACCTCCCCCGTAACCCCACTTTTAGGCCCTTTTTATTTTTGACCCATTTCAAGGCCGTTTTTAAGCCATAATTAATATTTAAAAATATAGAGATGCCTCCCTATTAAATAACAATTAATCAAGCCATGTGTAACCACCCAACCGCGTGGGATAACCCCGGTCCGACTTCCAAGGCGTTCAATTTTCTTATTCTATAACAACAGGATTTTATCTATATATTGTAGAATAAGTTCTTCTTCCCACCTTCTTCCCTTATTGGCCGAATTCTATCTCTTTCCTTGTTCATTTGAAGTCCTTTGTTACCGAGGAATGTGGTGCACATGTGCCGGCGCCCTGCAAGTCGCACATCCCCAGTTCCTAGGGTATGGAGAAAAATGTCGATCGTTTATCAATAAATTATGGTTTTACTTTCATCTCTCCTTTATGTGTATCATGTGGGGTGTGTATGCTTTGGTTTCTGTAGAATTGTATGAACCAAAATTTACTGAAGATAATAAATGTATTCTATAAAATGAATGGGTGGAGTTTGATCGATGATGATTTTTTTATTATTTCTGAATTTTGCAGGCTTACACCTACTGAAAATCAAGGTCATTGGTGGTCTTTGTCTGTGAACTAATGAGACCTTACATCTGGTGTTGTTTGAATGACTTGTATCATGATTATGAACCTCTATTGTGTAAATTTATTTTGATAATTTTGTATATTCGGCTGAATAAGTTTAAAGCACCAGGATCAACCCTTTCTGGGATAACCCCGACTAAAGCACACCAGGATTGAAATCATGGAGTGTGTTGAATCTTTTAAATCTAAAAATACCCGCATGGGACTTCTCTGTTGTTGAGAAAACTTCAGCTCCTAGAAATTGGGGGACACAGGGCAGTGTCTCGGGGGTTCCTTTTCTTCCAATACATCGAGGGATCTCACTAGCCACATTTGGTCGTAGAAGGTGTAGGTATATCTTGGGGTTTTCCATGGTTCGGTACATTGAGGGACCCTTATAACTCTTGTTGTTGTGACATTACAAGAGAACCATGTCTGAATGTTTAAGTTAGTGTTTGATTATACACTTCCCTTGGATTGTGAATATTCTTCCTAGTTACCCATGTAGGCGTAGAAACTTATTTAAACATTATTACTAAACATGTAAACAACAATGGGAAAACTGGGTTTTGGTTTGGTGTGAGTTGTGTCTTGGACATGGTACTGATTGTGTTCTTTAGGCTAGTTGAAGAAAAACCTAAACTGGGTGACTGCTTGCAACCTATACATATACTTATAGTTTTTGTGTTTCTTATTCACACCCCACCCAAGTTGATAACATAGTTCCGAACACCCCCATTTCATGGGGGAGGGTGTTTTCCCCAACAGTTCTATTAGTGTCTGGTTATTAGCTCCTTTCTCCTCCCTTTCCTGGATAGCCCAAGTATCTTCGGGCAGGCTGTGATGTCTTGAAGATCATTATTATCCCAAGAACCTTCAGGCAGGGTGGTGTGGTGGTTGGACCAGGTGTGTGAGGGAAGGTGGTTTCCCATGTTTCTTCAGGATGAGGCACAAGTGTCTTCGTGCGTAAAAGTAGATCTTCTAGCCTAGGTGTCTTCGGTCATGGTGGTGGTTGTTCTGTCCTAGGTGTTTGCAGTCATGGTTACGTGTGATAGTTGTTTCCCAGGTGTTTGCTGGTGGGGTTTTGCAGTGGGACTATGTGAGGATATGGCCCAGGTGTGTGTGGGCCGGTGTGGCAGTGGGACTATGGTGAGAATGGCGAGATTGGATCGATGCATAGGATGACTTCAATAACCAGTGGGAAAGTGGTGCGGGGTACCCAAACATTGATGTTCTTTTATTATACTTTACCTTCTTGTGATATTTTGTGACTGTGGTCGGTGAGTTGGATGGATGAACTACTTGATAGTGTTGGTTGTCTGCTTCTCACAGGACTTTAGTACGTCTCCCAACTTGTACAAGAGATTATTTGGTTTTCCTTACAGAGTATACTTGTATGATCACCCTACAGACATAAAAACTGCTTTCAGGTTTCCATGAGGACTTTGGGGATCACACGGGACCTTACTACCATGGACTTTGGGGACAGTTGCTGTTGTTTCTTTTCTTTTCTTAGTATTATTTTTTTCCTTTGGGGGTTTTTTTACTTGTATCTTTTACCTTTGAACATGCATGTGGGAATGGTTTACATCCATCTTTACTTGTACTTTTGGTTTTGGTTTTGTGGGATTTTCTATCTTATCTCCTGATCCTATTAAAAGAAAAAGGTTAATGCCTTCCATTTATTGTGTGATTCTATACCCTTGGTGTTGGTCACCACTCTGAGACCTATTTAAGGCGGGTTTTAGGGGTCATTATCTCTCCTTCAACTTAAAGAAGGAAGGGCATGGAAAATTGATGACCCTTCCCTCCTTTTGGTGAAGGCGGGTCGTGACAGAATGGTATTAGAGGCCAGGTTGAGAGATATGATGGAGTTTGGAGTTTGGCACAGTAAGGATTGCATGGGATGGTAGTGCGACAGTGTTGGTCGACCTTGGTGTGTGAATGAGGCCGGGGAACACCAGCTAGGACACAAGATTTTAGGGCTCCCCGTGATCTGATGTAAGGACTCTGGACCTACCGAACAACCAATAGAGGCCACACTAATTGCAGGGTAGAGACCCTAGGAAGGGTACATGCATCATAATGACCTGTGTTCTCATGTTTCATGGCTGGTTTGGGAATTTGAATCAATAAGATGTTTAAGAAATTTTAAGAACAGTATCCTGCACTACCTGGGCTATGACATTCATTGTTTACCTTGCAACTATGTCACCTGGGAGGAGACAATGTGTGGTGTGGGAGATTGAGGACCTGGAGACTACCTTGGTCGATCGGAAGAGAGCTGATCGAAAGGAGGAGGACAACCAGTGGCAGAAGACACTCTGGGCATTCCAGGGACAGACCCTCGAGAAGTATGAGGGAAACACTTTTGACATGAAGATGGAGAGCTGGCTAGAGGAGCTGGTGATAGACTTCACCCTGATTCGGGCCCTAACCGAGTACTGGGTTCCTCTGGCCATTAGCCAGATGTGGGGAGCGGCGCGTCAGTGGTGGATGCCTTACCTGGGGGAGAGGAGAGAGGCTATGGTGGCATGAGCTGATTTCGAGAAGGAGTTCCGGGTGGAATTTCTCTCTTCTACGATGAAATAGGAAAGAGGAATGAGCTACTCTCACTCCAGAAGGGGATTATGTCAGTAAGGGAGCTAGGGATCAAGTTCAAGGACCTACTACATTTTTATCCGGACCTCTTTCCAAATGAGGAGTCTTGGGAAAGACGTTTAGAGGAGGCGCTCCGACCCTCTCTCCAGTACGTTGTTACCCCCTTCACCTTGGAGACATACTTGGAGGTTCAAAAGAAAGCAGAGGTGGTAGAGAGGATGCACACACCGGGCGGTGTGTCGCGAGATGGGATTCAGCTAGTCCCATCAAAGGGAAAGGCTTTCAGCACCAGGCCTCCAACATCGGGACCCTCTAGGTTCCGACCAGTAGGGAGCATGCCACAACAGTTCCAGTTCTGATCCCCCGGTCCTCACCCATTCCCTTCGGGCCGAGGGCCAAGGTGTATCGTCTATGGGAGCCATGGACATATCTGGAATCAATGCCCAGATCGTGTTCAGTACGGCAGTGGCGGACATGCCTAGCACCAGCCCCAGCAGAAGCTTGCAGCTAGGCCCTTCTAGGGGCAGCAGCAGGGGCAGTGAGCTCCCACTCCTCCGAGGGCAGACGTTGCAGGAGGAGGCCGACCTCAGGGCGCTCCTCATAGACCTCGACCAAGGCGTGGTTGAGGAGGTGGCCGACAGCTGTGGGGTAGAGGATCTGGGCGTGGACAGTTGCACGCCGTAGAGGAAGTAGTTTCAGCGGGGCCATAGGTTGTTCTATGTACGATCAGTTTTTTTAGCACCCTTGCTTATGCCTTATTCGATACAGGAGATTCACACTCCATTGTTCCACCCAGTCTAGCCCATGCCTTGGTTCTAGATGTCGAGAGACTTCTAGTGCCCCGGGTGCTGAGCACACCAGTTGGAGGTCAGACCGACTTGTTATATGTTTGTCGAGGATGCAGACTAATGATATGGCTACATCAGTCGGTCAAGGATTTACTATTTCTACAGATACAAACATATGATGTCATCCTAGGAATCTAATGGATTTTCCCTATGTGTGCCGTCATCGACGGATTTCGAGGAAGGGTTGTGTTCTCGGACCTGGGTGGCCAGCGTGTTACTTTCACCAGTGAGCAGAGCAGTTAGAATTGCAGTAGGCGAGAGGAACCCCTCCTCTCCTTGTTAGCCGAAATTTCAGTAGAGTCAGTAGATGCTTAGATGGAAGAGGTTCCAAGAATCTTCATAGAGTTTATGGACATCTTTCTGAAAAGGTAACGGCTCTACCCCTTCGACGTGATATCGAGTTTGGGATAGACTTGTAGCCTGGTGCTCGTCTGATTTTGATGGCTCCTTACCGGATGCCACCTTTGGAGCTATGGGAGTTGCGGATTCGGATTGATGATCTAATGAAGAGGGGGTATGTTCGACCAAGAGTGTCACCGTGGGGTGCTCCAGTCTTGTTTGCAAATAAGGCAGATGGTGGTCTCAGGTTGTCCATAGACTACAAGAGGCTGAATAAGGTGACGATCAAGAATCGTTACCCTAATCTGAGGATAGACGTTCTTTTCGATCAGCTGAAAGGCACAAGATGGTTCTCAAAGATCAACCTATGTTCTGGATATCACCAGTTGAGGGTGAATGAGGGATACATTTCGAAGATGGCCTTCAGGTGCAAATGTGGCACTTCAAGTTTGTAGTCATGCCTTTCGGCGTTACGAACGCCCCAGTTGTGTTCATGGGGCTTATAAACTCCATATCCCGGGAGTATCTGGATCAGTTCATAGTCATGTTCATCGACGACATCCTGATCTATTCAAGATCAGAGGAGGACCACACAGAGCATATGAGGATGGTTTTAGGGGTCCTCTGACAACACCAGCTCTATGGGAAGTTGTCGAAATGAATGTTCTGGATGCGGTAAGTACACTTCCTTGGTCACGTAGTGTCCGAGTAGGGGGTAGTGGTAGACCCATCAACGTTTGAGGGGGGGTTTTGTTGGGGATCACCCAAGAACATGGCAGAGGTACATAATTTTCTCGAGATAGCAAGTTACGATCGGTGGTTTATACCCAACTTCACTTGAGTTGCACCACCATTATCAGCCTTGACCAAGAATGAATAGGATTTCATGTGGAGTTAGTAGTGTGAGACAACCTTCAGTTATCTGAAATAGAAGTTGGTTATTGCCCTAGTGCTGAGACTACCATAAGAAGGTGCAGCTTATGAGGTGTTCTGCGATGCTTCAGGGCAGGGCCTCAGATGTGTGTTAATGGAGTGAAAAGGGGTAATCTCTTCTGGGTCTAGGCAGCTATAACCTCATGAGCATAATTATGCCACCCACGATCTAGATCTTACAGTGGTTGTGTTCGCTCTAAAGTTGTGGCAGAATTACCTCACTGGTGAATGCTTTTTCGTCTTCACGGATCACAAAAGCTTGCGGTATATCTTCTCCTAGCGGGACCAAAAGTTACGGTAGAAAAGGTAGATGGAGTTCCTCCAGGAATAAGATTTTGATATTTCTTACACCTCAGGGAATGGAAACGTGGTGGCTGATTCCTTGAGAATGAAGTCGCAGAGGGATACGCTCCATGAGTTGGCGAACACTTGGAGGGAGATGTAGGAGTTGGCTGCCCTTCACCTGGATGTGAGGATCGATAGTGGAAGAGGTTGCATGTATCAGATGAATGTACATTCTTCTCTGCTACGTCAGGTGGAGGAGTCTTAGTGGGGAGACACCGAGTGCGAAGTGATGCGTGACTGAGTCGATTGGGGAAATGCTCTGGAAGGGTGGACGGAGGATGGTCAGAACCGGATGCTATTCCGAGAAAAGTTGTTTTTTCCAGAGGCGATGCATGGCCAAGTCCTTAGAGAGTTCCAAAACTAACCCCTATAAGTACCACTGAGAGTTTCCAAGATGTACCAGGGTCTAAAGAGATAGTTTTGGTGGCCCAGAGTAAACTGATAAGTAGTAGGGTTTGTGGCCAAGTGCCTGGTGTGTTAGCAGGTGAAGGCTGAACACCGTGTTCCAGGCATTTGTTGCAACCTTTAGATGTCCCCGAGTGGACATGGGATGACATCTCGATGGATTTCGTCACGGGACTACCAAAAGTGCAAGGAGGTTGTGACGCCATCTGGGTAGTAGTGGACCGGTTGACGAAGTCGTCTCACTTCATGGAGATTAAGTAGTCAAGTGGAGTGGAATCTCTAGAACGGAAGTATGTGGATGAGGTAGTGCGGTTTCATGGAGTTCCGAGTTCCATAGTCTCATACAGGGATGCACGCTTTACCTCATGAGTCTCGGGGGGATTGCAGCATGCTTTTTGCACCTGGCTACGTCTTAGCACTGATTTCCACCCCCATATAGATGGGCAGACAGAGGGCACCATCCAAACCATGACATAAATGTTGTGGGCATGTATTCTGGACTTTAGGGGATCGTGGGTGCTACACTTTCCTCTGGTAGAGTTCGCCTAAAATAATATCCATCACTCTACTATTGGCATGTCTCCATACAAAGATCTGTATAGAAGGACATGTCGCTCACCCTTGTGGTGGGATGAGGTTGGGGAAGAAGGTGTTCATGGCCCAGAGGTGGTGCAGAGCACGACAGAGAGGGTTCTGCTTATACGAGAGAGGATGAAGGTGGCTCAGGACCGGCAAAAGTCATATGTCGATTATAGGAGGAGACCCATGGAGTTCGAGGTCAGGGACCACGTATTTTTGAAGGTCTCCCCTCGGCATGGACATCGGAGGTTGGGTAGAGGAAGTAAGCTTTCTCCCATGTTCATTGAGCCCTTCTAAGTGTTTCAACGGGTCGGTGGAGTGGCTTATCAGCTAGCGCTTCCACCGCCGCTACTGAGGATACATGATGTATTCCATGTGTCCGAGCTCCGATGATATCTGCATGAGGATTCACACGTCCTCAACTGGGGAGGACTAGATATTGAAGATGATGCGACCTTCACAGAATGACCGATCATTATCTAAGATCATAAGGAGAAAGTACTTTATTGGCGAACCATTTCCTTGGTTCATGTGTTATGGAGACATGGTGGGATTGAGGAAAGTACCTGGGAGAGGGAAGCACATATGTGTTCCCATTACGTAGAGTTGTTTTTGGTCTTGTACTGTTCTATTTATAGTTGTTAGGGTGGAGAGTTTTAACTTGTTGGCTATGTAATATGTGGTTTTTCTTTCCTCTGAATTTGTGTGAAAAGTCCTGGCTATGGGGAAGGGAGAACCCGACCCCTAATCAAGATCCATTAAGGTGGATACGACTAAACCCATGTAGGAATGTCAGTGCCTCCCAAAGCAGATAGTATCTTAACATGGGGGAAAAGACTCCCCAACCCATATGAATGGGCAGTTTGACATGGTATGTTGCTTGGTCCTTGGGGGGACGTGTTTTCAGTTAACAACGAGGTTTACTCCTGAGAGGTATCATTCAAGGGGGTTGTTTGGACCCTCTCTTTACATAGGGGGTTTGATTCTCGAGGGCCAGAATGTTTTGAGAGCTATCTGATGTAATGACCTAGACCCTCATGACCCCGTCCTTTGCCAATTATCGGCGCGACCGATCGGTACCTTGAAAGATACCTCTCAAGAGTGAACCTCATTGTTAACTGAAAACACCTCCCTCCCAAGGACCAAGCAGCATACCATGTCAAACTACCTAGTCATATGGGTTGGGGAGTCTTTTACCCCCATGTCAAGATACTATCCTCTTTGGGCGGCACGGGTTTAGTTGTATCCACCTTAATGAATCTTCATTAGGGGTTGGGTCCTCCCCTCCCCATAGCCAAGACTTTTCACACACATTCAGATGAAAGAAAAAACCACATATTTCATAGCCAAAAAGGTAAAAATATCCAACCCAAAAACTATAAATAGAACAATACAAAACTCAAAACATCTCTGGGTATTGGGCACTCATCTGTTCTTCCCTCTCCCAGGTACATTCCTCAAGCCCACCGTGTCTCCATAACACACGAACCAAGGGAATGGTTTTCCCATGAAGTACTTTCTCCTTATGATCCTTGATCTTGATCGATCATTCTATGAAGGTTTAATTGTATTCGATATCTACCCCTCCCTAGTCGAGGACGTGTGAATCGTCATGCCGATATCGTCGGAGCAGGGACACCTGGAATACATCGTGTATCCTCAGTAGTAGAGGTGGTAGCTCTAGCTGATAAGCCACTTCACCGGTCCGTCGCAACACTTCGAAGGGCCCGATGAACCTGGGAGAAAGCTTACTTCCTCTGCCAAACATCCACTATCCATGCCGAGGGGAGTCCTTCATGAATACGTAGTCCCTGACCTCAAACTCCAAGGGTCTACTCCTATTATCGGCATATGAATTTTGCCGGTTATGAGCCTCCTTCATCCTCTCTCGTATAAGCTGAACCTTCTCTGTCATGCTCTGCACCACCTCTGGGCCAAGAACACCTACTTCCCCAACCTCAGCTCAACACACGGGTGAGCGACACTGTCTTTCATATAGAGCTTCATATGGAGCCATGCCAATAGTAGAGTGATAGCTATTATTGTAGGAAAACTCTACCAAAGGAAAGTGTAGCACCCATGATCCCCCAAAGTCCCGAATACATACCAGCGACATTTCTTCCAAGGTCTGGATGGTTAATTTTATTATATCACGAATTGGGGTGGGATCCTCTCTTGTTGAGAAAATATCGGCTCTTGGAAATTGGGGGACACGGGGCAGTGTCTCGAGATTTCCTTTGCTTCCATTACTTCGAGGGATCTCACTAGCCCCCTTTGTTCACAGAAGGTGTAGGTATATCTTGAGGTTTTCCTTGGTTCCAGTACTTTTAGGGACCCTTATCCCTATTGTTGTTGTGTCATTACAAGTGAACCAGGTTTGAATGTTTAATTTGGCGTTTGACCGTACTATTCCCTTGTATTGTACTTATGATTTCTATTTTCCCAAGTAGGCGAATAAAATTATTTAAACATTATTACTGAACATGTAAACAAGGATGGGACAAATGGGTTTTGGTTTGGTGTGAGTTGTGACTTGGACATGGTACTGATTTTGTTCTTTAGGATGGCTGAAGAAAAACTTAAACATGGTGAGTGCTTTCTACCTATACATATACTTTTAGTTTTTGTGTTTCTTATTCACGCCCCACACAAGTTGATCACTTAGTGCTGAACACCCCCATTTCACTGGGGAGGGTTTTTTTCCCAACACTTCTATTAGTGGCTGGTTATTAACTCCTTTCTGCTTCCTTTCATGGATAGCCCAAGTATCTTCAGGAAGGCTGTGATGGCCTGAAGTCCATTATTAGCCCGAGAACCTTCGGACAGGGTGGTGTGGTGGTTATCCCAGGTGTGTGCGGGTAGGTGGTTTCCCAAGTGTCTTCGGGATGAGGCCCAGGTGTCTTCGATCGTGGCAGTGGTTCTTCTGGACTATGTGTTTTCAAGAATGGTTACAACTGTGGAATAATGTAATTATCTTAATCACTAAACATTAATATATCCAAAATGTGGAATAATGTAAAAATACTGACATAAATCAAGACTATATCTTATTTAAGGATGGTGAATTATAGTTTGTATCTGATGATGGTTTAGACGACTTTAGAGGTTGGGGTGATATTTATGCATATGTTAAATGTTATATATAACCAAAAGAGATAGCATAATAGAAAGAGTCATTGTTATTTTAAATATATTGAATTATTTGTAGATAACATCATTGTGTATATATTAGAGTTTATATTCCCCAATATATAATATATGATGAATTTATTTATATACACTCAATAAACAATTTGGTTTTAGTAAATGGTTGGTTCGAACCTGCACCAATGTAACTATGGATCTAATAGAATATGTGTTGGATCTAGAAATAAAAAACCTAATGAATGTGGATCTACAATGAAAAAAATTGTGAATTATTCTGATCTAACAATGATGATTCATGATTAATTATTGGATCATTGGTGTTTTTTCTAATGAATAATATATTAAATAACTGTATCATTGAGGATGTTCAGGTAATAATCATAAAGGTAAGTATATTCAATGACATATGTGTCAAGGAATTAGAATGTAACGCCTAAGAAAATGCCTTAATAGGATGGGAATATATTATAGATGTGGTATTTAAGTCCATAAGGAAATAAACTTCCAAGGAAAAAGGAAGTGTTCAGTTGTCTCCAAGAAGGGAAACAATTTTTTTGAGTTATCAATTGAATTTCTTAAATGTGGTGGGTATGGTTATTATGAAAATAAATTTCCTACAATGAAGGGTCTAAAATGGGATCACATGTTTCATTAAACTATATTTTTATAAATACATAATTCCATTCTAATTGAATACGAGAAAACATGAAACTACCTATGAAATTTATAACTTATGTTTGGTCTATTGTTTTGACATTATTGAATCATAAGGCATGATTCAATTTTTTATGAAACAACTATTATTTAATAACATGTAAATTCATTTTCATTGGATTATTAAGAATTAAAAATGGTTAATATGTCTACATATGAAGGATTCAGGATTTATAGTATACTATAGGATGATGAAAATGATAGCCCATAGGAACAGTGGTAACCCATCGTGTCTGAAAAGGTTGTTAAAATAAAACCTAAAACTGAAGTGTGATGGGGATTTATCACCAACCACAATACTATGTGAAGTTCATGCTAAGTAGTTCATTATTATTTAGTCAAATGAGTTTATGAAAAAAATGTTTATTTTGGGAAGATATATTCTTTAAAATGGATATAAATTGAAATAGAAAATGATTTGGGGATAAATTAATAATTATTTCTTTGTAAGAGGTTCAATTTTTTGGGAACTTTATATGATTATGTTAAATAGATTACAAGGTTAATTTATTTTAGGTGTAACAGTTGAATTTTATTTTGGATGAATATATGACTTTTAATTGTGTAATAATGGTGAATTAGGATATCTATTGAAATGATTAACCTATCATAGAGAATATGTGATTATGAAATAAATGTTCGGTATGACATATTAAGAGTTTTTTATCTTATTAACAAAAAAATGTTAGATCTTATTGAGGATGATTATTTGATTAAATCTTTCTGAATTTATGGATTTATTCTTGGTTATATTTTTTTGAAGAATATTTAGGATTTTTATTTTTTTAATGGTCTATGTTGGACTTCGGGTATTACTTTTAATATTTAGATATTAAATTTAGTCCTTATTATTTTTAAAATTTATTATATTTGGTGAATTATATTTTTTTATCCTAACTATTGGTTTTTTTAATGTTTTAAAAAAGGAAGAATAAATTATTTAATTTTTTGGATTATGTAATTCCTAAAATGTTGATTCTAGTGACTTATGCATGAAAAATTATTCCTAAAAAATACTCATCATTTGAAGAAATAATGAGTTCATGCTGGAAATTTATTAAAGGATGAAATCATGCATGTCCTGTAAGTTTATTTCCTCATGATATTAGTCTAGTTAGTATATGGATTCCCCCATTTTATGTATAGGGTATTATGAAAATTTTCTATTTACTTTTCCTACAATAAAATCAATGACCATTTAACCAATCACATGATTGGGGTTTTCTAATTTCTAACATTTCCCGAATCAGGTTTTCTATAAATTTCCATCAGAACATGATGGTTAATTTTTCTTCCATATCGATATTTTCCAACATGGAATCCAAGTATGTGTTATCTTGGGTGTCCATTTATAATTCAATTTATTTATTTTAAATAGGATGTTTTATTGAATCTATTTCCAATATGTGAGTTCAATGAAGTAACAGTTAATGGAGAAACCATAGTTACCATGCCCAAATATGAGACTGAGAGGACACAATTTTCAAAAGTGGGAGGACATAGCATCCTAGGAAATTATAAAGTAACACACTTTCATATTAATTAATATTTATAAACTATATATTAATTTTTCTTCAAAAGATACCCTATTTCTGATATAATACTTGACACACAATAATCAATTTCTTAGAAAGCCTACATTGCACGCAAGACTGTGTGATACCAAAAAATAATAATATAATAACAATAATATTTTATTTTTTGTTATCAGAAAGAAATTAGAATGGTAGAAATTAATCATATTAACTGAATTATTAAATATGGTGTACACATGATTTTATAATGATTCATTGGTTACCAAATAAATTTGGAAATTAAATATAAACTTATTGAATATAAAGTATGTTTTTTTCTGAAAAAACATATTAAATAAAAATAAGTTAGTTTATAAAATATTTATATCACTAATTATGGTAATTATTCTTTAAATATATATGTAATATATTTAGTTTAATGTTTAAAATTCATCTTATATGTTTTTAGACATGATATAATAAATATTTTAATTTTTTAGTTTAAATATGTATTTTTAAAAAAATTAAAATCCTTCCACCATTTGATAGAGAACCCATTTTATATCTTGTTTTTAAAACATTTATATTATTTATTTCATAGAAAAAATATTCTTATTTTTAATATGGACATCAACAATTAGTTTTGATAATTTCTTTTGAATATTTCTGATAACTTTCATAATTTGATGACCTGTAAAAAATATTGAATTTTAATTCAAAACAACTTTTTCATTATATTTTATTTATTATTTTAGATTATAATTTTAAATTGTTTTATGGTATAATTAGATGATATTTTTATCATTCAATCAAATTTATATAATTGGATGATTTTTCATTTTAAAATTAAATAGAAAAACTGTGTGATTTTTGTAATGATTTATGTAAAAAATTGTTTTGGATCTATCAATTAGATTAGTGTTAAACGTAATTAAAGAACTTATATGAATGTAGTTTTCAAATCATTACATACATGGTAGTACTTTGAAAAAAAAATTTGGTTTAATAGGATAATTTTTATTGATTAGTACCATTAGTTTTTTATTTAAAACATTTAAAGCTTAATTTGGTAATTAAAGGTAAAAATAATATTATAATTTATAAAATTACCCTTATACCTGTCCTAATATTATTGAAGGAGTTGTTATATAATATTACTAATAAAAGGACTAAATGGTGACCAATGAAATCCAATTGTGTGTGATTATGACATTTACAACATTTAATTTAATGTGAAGGAAAATATGTCATAAATATGTCTTTTCATACAAGAAAACAAATTATACATGTTTATGTAATTGGTATATTAGACTATTATATGTATTTGTAAATATAAATATATTTAATACAACATTTTAATTTGTTTATAATTTTTCGAAATTAAGTAATTAAATATAATTATCTCACATAAATAATTTAGAAATATATTTATTAAAGAAATAATCTAATAAATGATATTACTAATATTAAAATAAATATAATTTAAAATATATTTTTCTATACATTATTTTTATGGATTAATATAACATTTCAGTATTGAGTTAGTGTAGTATTTTCTAAGGAATCATGTTTTTTTTGATATTTTTAAAAACACATGTAATAAATATTGTCAAAATTCACACAATTCGTATTTTAAAATATAAAATATTTAATTATGTGATATAAAATTTCTTAAAATTTAATAATCATTAAAAATATGATATAAATACAAAATTTTAATTAAAGACATGTTATTTGTACTTTTGGAATGATTAGGTGACTGTTATAAGCGTTTAAGTGTAAATTACCTAATAAAATGGTAAGAGTTAAAAGTGTTTTAAACAAAAAGCTACTGATTAAATAATACTGCAAATTTTATATTATTAATATTGTGATTATATAAATAAAAATACTAATAATATATTAAAACTAAATAAGTTTTGACCCATTTGGATCTTAAATTTAACTTATATTCAGATAATAAATTTAATAATACCAAGGGTGCCCCTCTCATATCCAATAAAAGGCACACATTCCTCTATATTACTCACACTTCCAAAAACATCGGTTCAAACAAACTCTACCCAACCCCATTATTATAGTCCCTCCTAACATTCATGAATCACACCTTCCATAGTGGTGTTAAATTGTTAAGAATGGTTCTCATCAAAAGGAAATGTAATGCCTTTATTTAAGTATTTCTATTTTATTTCTTCTTCCACTTCATTCATATCTCATTCTTTAAATAATAAATAATAACTACAGTGTGATAAATACTCATATATTTTGTTATGTGAATATCACCTCCAAAATCTATGCCCACTTCTATTAAATGTTAATGTAATTAATAGTTCATGCATATGTGTAAATAATCACCTCCACAAACAGATCTAATTTTTTTTCATAACATTATCTTTTAACTAGTTTTAATTATTTAATTAATGAAAATATGCTACATTGATGAAATATTAATCATTATAATTTAATATTTTATATATTACATTCATAATTCTCATGTTCACAAAAATGATAGTGTCGTTCATGCGTACGTGTGAACTATCACCTCCACAATGCAATGTGACTTGATTTTATACATTTTATCACTTTTATGATAAATATATGTATATTTAAATGATTAATATAATATTAATTTTGTTTTGATAGTTTTATAAATAAAAAATAACCCTAAAATTTTTCCATAATGTTAAATTAAAAATAGAAAACGTTACTCATGTTTACGTTTGTCTTACCGTCTTCTTGATTATAACTATAGTTATTTTTCCTAACCAGACATCATGGATTGAATTAAAGGTATAATTTTTTCATAAATATGAAATTAATTTCATTAATTTTATTGGGGTTATTATTTACTTATGACAATGTGGACTGTTAAAATCTTACCAAGTAGATTTTCTACTCAAATACTGAATATCTACAAAATATATGATGTAAACATTAATAATTATGTTTTAATTATAAAATTTTATATAAGTGAAGTAAATGAAACAATAAAACTGAACAAAGTTCTCATGAAATTATAAATTAACTTATGTTTATTATTTAGGTATATAAATTACATACAAGACAACTTCAACTCAAGGTAAGGGACAACGTCTTAATCTCTTTTAATTGAGACATTTAATGATAATATACACCTTTATTCTTTTATAAGATGTCTATACAGCCACTAAAACAGTTAATATCCTTGATTAATCAATACTTTTGTTTTTTATTGTTTATTTAAAATGTATTATTTAATGTAATTTATGATTTAAATGTTCATAGTGGTATGTGACACATTGAACGTTAAATTTTTAATTTTCAATACCTTTACTTCATGATATTAAAAAAATATTTATTTATATGTATATAAAGGTATTATACGCAAAATTTTAGGTCTATCTTTAATTTCATTTGTTATTTTCAAATGTAATATATTTATACAAATAATTTTAATATCTTTACAAACCGACAAAAGGCATATTTTTTACGTATGTGATGTCAATGACTTCTCCACCACCGTAACTATTATTTGGTAATTTTCATCCTCTATAAGAGTTAATTTTTTTAAAAGTTAAATAAATCCCTTTTCCCTTTTTTGGTTTTTATTTATGGAAAATTTAATTTTCAATATGATTGGATGTTTCAATATCTTGAAATGATTTCTTGTGATTTCAAAAGATATTATACGTGTGAAATGATGATAATTTCAATCATTTATGTGTTATAATTATGTATTGGTATGTGAAAATTTTCTAGGTGGTTACATGATAAACCAAATATGGGTGGTTATGTGATAAGCCAATGATATATTGTTCTTTGATACACCAAGGATGGGAGGTTATGTTCTAACCTCCAATACATTTGGTATGGAAGTTAGTCATACAACTATTCCATTTTTAAGAGTGATATAAGGGGAAGTCAACCATATTGTTATTCAATTTATGTATGATTATGTCCAAATTTTCCATTATATGTTATATTTTTTATATGGGTTTTATGTTAATATTTTGATTAAAAAAATCTAATAAATTATATTATATCAATGATTTGTATTTATTAATTTTTAGAGATGAAAATTATTATGTTATAATAATGTATTCATGGGTTAAATATATTTTCAAGACTAATAGATTTCATTCTTTGAGTATAACATACTGAAATTTTTATGCTCTTCCCATGTTATGAAATTATTTTCATATTATTTAAAAAATAATATATTCAATGATGGGATCATTGAAAAGTTATGATGAATAAACGTGAAATGAAAACATAATTAATTTTAATAGTTTTAGTGTTATGAAAAAATGGATATAGATAAAGAGTGAATAATTTTTAATATTGAAGTTATTCTGTTTGTGATATGGAACAATTTTCTAAATATCTAAACTTAATAAGATCCCCAATGTGAAATATTATCAAATTATTAACATAACTCCCGATTATATAATAGTTAATGTTGGGTACTTATACTATAAAAATTATTCATTATCATGGTACATATAAAAGATTTAATTTTTGATCAATTAATGTTCTATTTTTCCCTCCATTCAATAATTTTTTTTTAAAAATCATTGGAAGTAGAAATTTCTTCACATTTTAATGAGATTAAAAAAGTATTAGTGATTACAGGATTGAATTCAAATTAAAATTTCATCTATGTTAAATGTGAAAAATATATGATTTTTATACAAGGTATCATTAATATAAATTCTATATAATTTATCAATTATCCCCATGAAATTATGATTGGTGAGTCAGATATATCCCTCTGTTGGATTGAATACTGTGATAGAGATAAAAACAATTAGGATACTACGAGGAGATGTGGGAATTACATGTTTAGAAAACTCTACTATAAGGGTTTATGTAATGATGAATGCAAGGATAATATGAAAAGGTATAAACATGATATACCTTCAATGGTTGGTAAAGATTTATTTTTGGTTTCTAGATTATACCAAATGATATTATTTTAATGGATGCTTATGAAATTTTCATATCATAATGAATTTTTTTCAATGATAATCAAAAGTTTTAATTTTTTATGAAATAAAAATTATGATTATATATTCATTATGATTGATTATAATGTTTTTTTATTCTGAGAAATTAGATAGTTTTTATATGTACAAGAATAAAAAATTTCAGTTAGATGTTTGTTATTTCAAACACCAACATTAATTTTAAATTTATGTGTTTATTAATAGACTATATAGTTTATTTTATTTTATATTCTTTTTAATTTTTTATTTTTATCATCCCACATATTCTTTTATAATTTACATTTATTATTTATTAGTTAGTGTTGTTATCATGTTATGGTACCATAAAAACAATCTTAACACACATTATTCAAAATCATGTATATATTTGCAAATATATCTATTTAATAACAAAAGGTGTTAGAGAAAATATTTTCAAACATAAATTCCCAACAAAAATTATGTTTAAATTATTTTTTAACTAATAAAAATCATAAAATAATGAATAAACTAACATTCTGAAATAATATTTATCTATTTCACTAAACAAGAATATAAAAAATTCACAGTATACCTGACATATCTAATAGATTCTTCACAGTAGATATATTTGTAGATATATCTTGTTAAATAACATTATTTATATTATAAGAAAAGTAGAATATAAAAATTATTGATAACTGATGCTATAGGAAAACATACCCTAGTGGAAATCATGACCTACAAATGGAATGGTGGCAATTTTTACAATAATTAATAAAAAAATTATTTCGATAATTGAATTAAATTGTAACCATTCTATATCCATGTGTTGAAAATATAATTATATTATCACATTGATAACAATAACTGGTTCAATTAGGGATAAAATTAAATATTCCTAAAATTACTTATTTCGAACCCTAATACATTAATCACAACCTTTGACATCATGATGGTATTATCATATAAATATCATATTTTTTGTAGGAATAAACCGAAATTCCAAAACAAGTTCTTCTCAGAATAATTAAAATTATATAAAGGGGTTATATAATTCTCACCCTTATCCATCACATTTTTATGTGCAAAATATTAATCAAATGTAAAAATAAATAAACACTTCATAATTAGTAAGGATTATAATAATCTATAATGAAATCAAAACATATAGAACACCAATTATTTCCCCAATTCATTAAATGAGATAACATGAAGACACCCTATATCAAGGAATAAGTTTTATGGTTAAACAACACATAGTAAAATATACATATTTATCAGTAAGCATCCGAGTTTATTTAACTAATATACATATTTTATAATAGTTCATAAATAAATAATGGAATATCATTCTATGTAAAAATCACTCAATCTATAACTATATTTAGTAATGTGATATAGTTATGCGAAAAAATTTCCTAGTCAATAGATGAGGGGAATAATGCTAGAAAACCATTAATAAATGTAATATAAAACATGGACATCATAAAAAAATAATACTGGAATGAAAGTAGGTCCCACTGAAGTTGATATTTGGAAAGAAACATGTTTGGATGGATCACTATTCTAAATGAAATGAATATTTCAAAATCCAAAAATATATAAATTATAAATGGTTGTAAAATAAAATATATCCTATGTAACAAAAGAAACTAGAAGGGTTATTTCATAGATAATAAAATACAATGGAAAATAATTCTTCTAATTTAGTTACAAAATATGCGAAAATGGGGAAAATAGGTTGATATAAATATTTAAATATTCATAAATAACAATTTATATTAACTAGATAGTATATATTGTATGAAAAAACCATAAGGGAAAATAAATTTGAATATTGAATTAAAAATAGAGCAGAAAATATTAAATGGATTATAGAAAACTGTTTAATATTGTCAAAAAGTATCATTTTTTTCAACATTCAAAAGTAAATTTTTAAAATATGAAATGAATTTTTTTTGGAACATTTAAATTTAACAATCATCTATAATTTTTTTACTTGAATATTTAATAAGTAATTAAATTTGAGATGTATAAATAAAGATAAAAGTTTTGATTGTAGAATGATCTTTTTAGTACATTGGTGTTACCTGTACTAAAACCCAAAATTGTAAAAAGTTTAATAATATTGAATTATATCATTGTATATTATGTTTTAAATATCCCTAGATTCTAAAATACCTAATTTTATTTATTTAATGGGTAACTTGTGGATTTTTTAAATTATCTTTTTTATAAAGGGACTGTGTCGCGAAAGTATGAGTGGTGGTATAGAGTTGAATATCTATCAAAAGAACTATTGTGTGGTGTCATTGTTTCCAATATGAAACATTTAGTGACAATAAAATTATAAAATAGATATTACATGGATTCAAGGTTATGATATAATCCTTATATGTAGTTAACCTCTACGGATGGTTATTGGCTATAATGTAAGAGTCTTATAGGGATGCTTGGGATGTTCTACCAAATAAGTGAGTTGCGTCATCATGGGTTAAGGATTCATCATATCTATATATTGATAGTGTGGTATGAAAATGGTCTTTTTTATTCCGTATTAACTCTATTCCAAAATAACATCATTAGCATTCTTGGATCCATGTAACACAGACCTGAGCACAAGCTATATCCTGATCCCTTAGGATTCGATTTGGTCTCTAATGTTATAGTATGTTTATAAAATCCCCAACACCACTATAATTAGGATTTTGTTCCAAAAATTTATGTTGAACTATAGTGACCCTAGATATAATTTTTATATCATAGAATCCTTTATTTAATCAATATCAACTGTAATATTTGGGATTTTTTCTTGGTGATTCCTCTCCGATCTTGAGTTAGGATTCTCTATAAATAAGATCTAATTCTCAAATAACATGATTTTATTATTTAATGTCATGGATTATTTTTATAAACTTTTCTGTTTTTTATTAATATGTTCATTTTTATAGGATTTACGATCATAATTGGAAACGGTATTGTCCCTATAGTTTGTTTAATTCTCCTAAATGTTTTGTGATATTGATATATTCTTTTGGGAATCAAGAATGAGTTTCATAAAACATATTCCTAGTACATGATTCATAAATTTATAATACATAATAACATAGTGTGAATCCAAAATTTTTTTCTTGGGAATTTATGAATGGATTTACACATTATTTTTTACATCATGGTTGGATTTTTCAAATGTTTTTATTTAGGTTTATCGATTTATTTCATTTTTTCTTCACACCTATATTCTCATATAAATTTGTAACATTCCAATAATGTTTTTATGTTAATTTAATTATATGAAAACCCCACATATGATTTATAGGATATTTTATATTATTAAAATTATTGAAAAAACAATTTTATTTTATGAATTAAACAAATTTATTCTTGATATTAGATTTTATATAGATTATTTTATGGGATCAGCTAGGGGTTTTTCTTCACATTATAAATTTTCATTATTTGTTTGTAAAAGTGGGGTTTCAATACTTAAATGATTTAAAGGGTTCCTTGTAGTGTATTAGTTTCATTTTTTTGTAGATTTTTTTGATGTGTGTCATTTTGGTTCTAATGGGGAATCCTATAGAGTACTTGTCTTTGTCTATTCTTGTATTATATTTTGTTTCATCCCTATGGAATTAAATTTATCTCATTGATATTTATGTTTATTTAGATATGTAATCTATTGGAATTTATTACTCCATTTATAAATGATACATATTTGTTTCGTTTTGGTTACATCTTATAATGTTGATAACCTTCATAGTTAATTTCTTTAGCTAGGTCAAAGAGGTTCTTTATAATTTTTTATTGAAGGTATTACCAAACATGAATTGTTACTAATATTCTTGGATTTATATTAGGGATTATTTTCTATTGGATCTAGGAAATTTCCTTTTTTAGTTTGTGCATGGTGAAATGCCACATGAAATACCTTCTCCAGTTAGGAATTATCTTCCCTTTTTAATATTTTCCATGAGTTATGATTAGTTACAATGAATAATTATTGTCATTGGAATATGTTATTTTTCATGGGTGTTAACCTATTTTTTGTTTGTAAAAAAAATGAATAAAATGGCATTGCTCACCTGGATGGAATGAACAACACTTCATTAACAAGGCATATGGTTGTAGAATAAATAAATGACTGGTGGAACGAATAGCATATTATTATTAGCCACATTTATTTTGTGACCATGACTCTATATCCCATTTATTTTGTTTTCTATTACCAATGATTCAAGGATAACTCGAGGACTCTCATTAAAGGGAAAGGAATCAAGGTAGTTTTTGAGGCATATTGATATCAGGAATTACATTCACTAACTATTATGGAATAATTTAATTGTGCAGGGATAGAGTAACCCATTTATTATCTAGAAATGAATTTCTTTAAATTGTTTTTTTATAAATGTTAATCATTGTCTTTTTTGCATGATTTGAATCTTGGTTTCTACCACATGTTTTTGGGAGTGGATGTTTATTCATTAATAGATGAAAAATGATCCGATTTTCAAACATGTTAAATATTTTTCATCAAATAAATTCCCACACATAAAGTCTATTATAAATGTTATTTATTGTTTTTTCAAACAATGAATGATTTTAAATTGTATTATATAATATTTAATGTATTTTTATAGAAAAATTATAAATTAAAAACGATATTTTAACATTTATAGATAAATTTTTTATAAGATGTTCATTGTAAGACTTTTATGGGTGTTTTAATTTTATTTTGAGTTAATTTTTAATAATGTAAAAAAAACTAAAAGGAAAAATTAATCGTGTTTATTTTTTAAAGGTATGTGGTTTTTTATTGTAATAAATACCTCATAAAATATTCATAATTTTGATTACATATTAAATTAATGAATTTTTTTCATTAAATAATCAATTTTTTGATTAACTTATTTTAAATTTACTTGAAGATGTATTCAAAATGAACATTTTTTTAAAGAGGATTATACTCATTGGTTGAGTTTTCATTGAAAACGCATTCATTGAATTTTCTTTTTTTAACTTATATGATCACCATGACTTGATCTTCTATATAGAGGTTATCCAATTTTCTCTTAAAATTTGACTACATAGAGATCCCCCTTTTTTGGTTTGGGTGAGTCTTCCATAGATTTATTTAGTTGCAGTGTAATGATATTAATTTAGATTTTTCTAATTATTCTCTAATGTAGTGTAGTGCACAATCTGAGTTGAGTGGTTAGTGTTATTCCTTTAATCATCCTTTTATTAAAGGAAGGGTTTGAGGTGATTCTAAATGATGTTTTATAAGACCATGAAATTATAAAATATTCATATTTTATTCCATATATTATGTTGAAGGAATGATTTTGATTATCTTGTAATACTCTCTACACTAAATTTATCATGCATTAAAGAAAACGATGGGGTTAAAAAAATTAAAATATATTACAAATTATAATTTTAATATTTAAATTATTATATGTCAATTGGAATGGTCACCATCAATAGCACCATCCAAATTATATTTTTTGTTATCTTAAACATTTTTATCAATTAATTAGGTTTAAAATATGATTCATTTGAAATGTAAACAAATGGTTTCTGATAAATTGTGTTTTCCCAAAAAAAATTGTTTAATTGTGTTTGGACCACATATTTTAAAATTAATCTTCAAAAACTTTATAGAATATATATGTAAAAGAAAATTAAATTTTATATTGATTTATACATGAGTTATATTATGGTGAATCTTTTTTTATTTTTCTAAAATGATTAAATTTTTAATGAATTTTTATAAATACTGAATTTTTGTGGAAAACATCAATTTCATTATAATGATTTGTAAAAATACATTATATTTTTAAATTTATTGAGTATAATTACTTAAATTTTATGTCTCTTTATCCAATTTAGGTAATTTTAATCATTTCTATATTTATTAGAATCATAATGTCATTGTAATATTTTGAAAATTTTATCATTAAAACCCAGTTTTCTCATCTTGTGTATAAGAATAATTATTAAATATTTTTTTTCCAATTCAGTGATTTAAATTTAAAATAAAATATTCAATATTATTAAAAATAATTATTTATAATATAATATAATGAAAACTAAATTTTCTACATAAGTGATTTTGGAAAAAAGAATAAATTTAATAATGTGATTAATGTTATAGATGTTTTCATAGTGGTTAAATATAGAATATAAGATCTATAAATGACATAAATATTTCTAAAAACCAATTGGGTGGCCATATGTACAACATATAAAATTTAGGATTGACAACGTTTCATTAATGGGGATCGATGATAATGATAAATGTTGTTGTAATTCACCCATTAGAAAAATTAAAGGTGTGCCACTCACTGGACATATTAATTGGACCCCCTCTATTATCTACTTCACACCATTAAAAGACTTTGAAAAAATTAATCCATAACCAAATCACTTCCCAAATACCCTACCAAAATCATAATGGCCTTATCTTAGTCATAAAATACAATGATTTAATTCTTTATTTCAATCCCATATTTGATAACCGAAGAAGAGGTAATGTTGTTCAATGAGAATATTATTTTTATTTCCTTCCCAACCCACATAAATTTTATTCCAAATATGACGATATAATAAACCCAATAAAATAAATATAATTTTATCTTGTTATTTTATTGATATTAACTTCAACAATAAACATGTCTGTCAAATGGGTTACCAAATTTGTGTTTGTGTGAGTGATGGAATAACGCCTCATGAACTAATGTCATTCATTTTTCAATTATTACAACCAAAAGTTGTCTATGATGGCCTATATTAAGTATATATTTGTTAAAATAATTATTATTATAAATATAGGTTCATTATTTCGTATATATCATTTAACATTCAACTCCATAGGTGATATAATAATGTCCCTTGTATGTACAGAAGAATACTGCCTCACGATATGATGTGATTCGTCTTTTACTAATGCTTCACATAGAAGATAGAAAAAGATGAACATCTAATTTTATGTTATATATATGACATAGATATTATTTTCAATAAATATTTAACATTCTATAAATTTAATATATAAAATTTCATTTCAATCCATTTTACTAACATAATGATTAAAACATTGTTTGTGTATGTGTGGACGACCACCTTCCCTAAGTGATGTTACTCTTTTTTCGTCATTATCTGAAAAGGATGATATATATAAATAAAGAATCTAGTATTAATGATATTTTTATCATTATATTAATTTAAAATTTCACTTACCTCCCTTTCATAATGATATCATAAAAAAGGAAATGTTACTCATGTGTTTGTACAACCTTCTGTCTTAATGATCGTAACATACGTCATTTTTTATAACTGTCATTCATTATTTTTATAAAATATTAATTATTAAATAAATATGATAATTATTTCATGAGTATTATTACAGTGATAAATAATATATACAAAATGTACGACACAATATGTATATATTTTTTAAATACTACTAAACTATTATGTTATTTAGGATGTGGTAACATATATCATTTTCGAATGTAATGGTTGAAGAAATGTGGGTCAGGTTGTTGTGGCCACGTTTTCTTTTATTGGTATCAGAGGAAGTGTAGTTAAAATCAGTAAAAATATATTTAATACAATATAAATTAGATAATGTAATCATATTATAATCTTTAACGATATGTATATAAGAACAAACTTATGTTTTATTAGTGTGGAGATTATAGGATTCTTCCATGAAATATATCCCTATCGAGATTCACTACGTGAATGTAGTTCTATCACAAGGGTATCATGGGGTAATAACACCAAAAATGTAACATTTTCATAGTATCAATTGTTACGTAGTTTAGGAAAACAAACATTATTACGCACTGAGTTTGGAAATCTTGTAGGATATACCTGGGATAAGTAAATTTTATTAAAAAAAATATGAACGGTTTCAATATAAAGAAATTCAAAAATAAAGCAGGAATATGATTTTTAGATGATCTAATATTATTTACATCAGTAGTTCCTGATTCATTAATTATGATTTAAAATTTAATATTTTATGAGATGAACCTATATATGACATTATATTTAAAATTTTCCTAGAATAAGAAATGGGGACTTCATCAATGAAGGTTATCCAATGAGTTTGAATGTCCATTTAAAGAAAATATTTTTAATGGAAATAGTCTTCAAAAAATTATAATTATATAAGGACATTGTATTAAGTGATAAAAAGACATATAAAGAATTATCTAACTATTTATGCTTTGGAAGTATGCATGAGAATAAGTGTATGGCTGAGAAAAAGTTTGATAAGGGAAGAAGAGAAAGAAGGATTGTACAACATCTAATACTTATGGAATGAAACATTGCATTACATTCTTAAAAGGAATTTCATTATTATTCAAGTATGGGGAGGAAAGCCACCAAGATTTTTATTGAAATAGAATGAAAAACTGTTTCAATATGCAATTCCTTAACTCTAAGGAGATGTGTTAATATAAAAATCATTCCCCAATGTGTAAAAAGAATATTAATAAATGGAATCTAATGGATCATAGACAACTATATGTGATTTCAAAAAATATAATGTATTAAGATTTTTGTTTTTTGGATTAAAGGATCATTTAATATGAGTTTTTTTAATATTATATTATGGTTATAAGAAAAATAAAATGTATAAGGATTTTAATAAATTAATATTCCGTTAATAATTTGAGAGATTATGTGAAATTGTACTGAGAAAATGGATTTTGTGGAATGTTGATCATATAGAAAAAACACATGATTTAGGTAAATATAAACCCTAATATTTTATTGATGATGAAATAGTGATGATGGGATAAAGAGATTGTAGGTGTTGATGAATTAAATTGGATAGCAATTAGTACCTTGGGACTGATTAATGATTTGTTTAAAAACATGTTTATGTTATCATTAGTAGAGTTAATAAAATTTTTGGATTTGAATAATATATCTCGTAATTTAATTAACTTATGGAATATGGAATAATTCATTTTTCCAATAAGGTATTACATTTGTTAATTTATTCTCATCTTTTAATAGAATAATTTGTGATGGTACTCACATGTATGGTATTTGATGAATAAGATATACAAAATTTTTTCTGAAGATTATTGATATATTCATTAAGAAAATACTATGTTCTTATTTCTATATTAATGGTTCATAATATTTTAGAAGGGCTATAAGGTTAACCATTTATAAAATAGACTAATTAGAATCATGGAAATGGTTTTAAGGATTAATGTATAACATCACCATATAATTCTTATAAAATATTGGATAACTATTGAACACCATATGTTTTGGAAAAATAGTTTGGAAAAGATGAAAATACAAGCCACTCTTTATTTCTTATTATCCATTAAAAGTTAATTTTAATTATTTTGGAATAAAAGTACCTATTTTGATATTCACTTTATAAGAGAAAGGGAGAGATTTAATGTTGATTAAATCATTAAAAAAATTATAAGTTGTGATTATGAAATATAAAAATATCAAGTAATTATATTTATGTATTTACATTTTGAGTGAATGAATTCCTAAATTATAGAAAATGGATTTTCAAACTAAAATATTGTCCAATTATCTCATTTTTTATGATATCAATTAACTTTTTCACAGATCTGGATTATGGATTTTTACTCATCAACATTTTCTTTGACATGTTATCTATCTCTCTCCCATATTATATGGGGGTATGTTTTCTTTTTTTAATGTCCATATTTCTACATACCAACTATGTTATCATATCTGGAAACTTAGTAATATTATTATTCGATATGAAAATTTTAATTATATTTCTCTCATATTAAGTTGATGTTTTAATAAATATTTTTAAGTAGTGGGTTCCAACAAAATAATTTTCAAATTTCAAAACCTTATTACCATTATCATGTTTAAATTGAGAGGTAAAAATTTATTAATGGTGGGGAGATTGTAAAACCCATAAATAATAAAATAAAAAGATTTTATTTAATATTCTACGTGACATGAAAAATTGATATTATCTTGTGTTACAAGAAATAATATTTTTAGCATATGTTACATACAAGGTCACATTTTATCAAACAACAATATACTATTATTATTTAATATGATAATTATGGCCGTATAATTATAATGGTGTTTACGGGTAGGATTATATAACTTATAAAAGATATATATATTAAATATTTTATCTGTTAATTATTAATTAAATTAGAATATTTTGAATTTATATATATATATTAAAAAACATTATGTTTTCTAAAAGAATGTATATTTGTGAATTAAAAACATAGATTGAAATAATTTTTTTCTTCCAATTGTAGAAAATATATCTGAATAAATAGAATTCATTTTTAAATAATTATACCAATATTATGTCAGGGTGAATTTTTTAGATTTTTCTTTAAAATTCCATGTTTTGATTAATTGTAAAAAATACTAAATTTTAATTATGAAATTAAATTTTAATTAAATTGTTTTTATTGATAACGTATATTTTGAGTTGGTTTTTAATGTAAATTTAGTTCAATTTCATATCAACTAATCAAATTTAATTTTCAAAATCTTTTTTTATTAGCCTAAATATAAAATCATAGTATACATTTGAACGTTTTCACTTTAAAACCATAATTCTCATCACCTATGCCTGATTAAATATAAATTAATATTTTCCACATCTAAGAATTTAAATTTGGAAAATGGATTAAATATTTGTAATCTTCATGATTTATAATAATCTAATAATTCCAACATAATTGTTTCAATAGTGAAAAGTGAAAACAATTAAAAAATTTAAACATGAAAATAAGAGAGATTAAAAAATTACATGAAAATGTGACTAATATAATAGAATATCTTCCACTTCAATGAAGGACATAATATGTTTCCCTTATTAGACCACCTAATAACATACAATGACCATAATACTATAATCCTATATATTTTTCTTAATACCATTTTATTGGAGTAATTCCAAGTAATTACATCCATATGTACATAATAGTTTAGATTTTATTGCAAACTAGATACATACATGAGTCTTACATTAAATTTAAATAAACAAATTAAAATAATTTTTTTAAAAAGAATATAATTATTCACTATATAATATCCTTTAATATATTCCTTAAAAAATTATAGAATACCGGGGAATCGAAAGAAAATAAGGGTGATATCAAAAAATCAGTAAGGGTAATGTATAACAGAATCTATCATGAATCAATCAGGATAATCAATATCAAAATGTAAAAAATATAACAGAAATTCCATTTGAATAACATGATTATCATGGTATGATATATTATTATCAATATAGAATGTTGAAAAACTGATTTATCATTCCATTTTTTAAATTATCTAAGAATTAAATACATCTATAGATTATAAAAAAGAAACAAATCATTGATAGTATTAACTTAATTATGAATGAAGAAAATTCTTAATTATTAGAGGTTATACTTCTTAAGAACACGATACCCTTACCATCATGGTCTATCATATGATGGTTTAAAAAATGAAGGGTCCTAACCCATATGATTTGATTCATGTCCTTTCAATTAATACTAACCATCATGGTCTATCAGCCATATATTTTAAAACATTAGGAATACAAACGATAAGTGATTGTGGGCTACTAATTTGGTCACAGGTGACAATTGATGCATTAGTGGGATCACATTAACTGGTCCTCAATTTGTTTATTTCATATCCAAATTAATATATATATAAATTAATTTATTTAATTAATAATTAATGTTCCTAATTATAAAAAATATGTATACAGTAAGGGATATAGATTTATTATTATTTCTCCAGTTAATCAAATATAATTCAAATAAAACACCAAAAATAAAAATGATATACAATTAAGGAAATTATAATATTCATAAAGAAGAATATTTATATTTAAGATAAATTTAATTTTTAATGAAATATGATTACATAATTTGGATTGTTTAAAGATAAAGTCAATGATAAACGAATAAAGTTATATTGCACAATAACTTTTTCCATTTTTTAAATTTAATTAATATATCTTTAGACAAAATAATTCCAATTGTAAAATTACATATAATGAATATTAACTTTTTCATGCTATTACATGTAAAATAGGTAGTATATTTACTAAAAAAAGAGAACTAGTTCATAATCACAAATAAAACTCAATGTAATATAAATGGATATGAAATCCATTATGTCAACATTCTATTATGTTGAATTTTATTTATCCTATTATATAGTGGTTTTAAACAATAAATTAAATAACATTGTAACAATACTTTAGTTTTAATATAATATATGATTCTTTTATAAGAAATTACCACTAGATCGCTAATAATTATCATTATTTTTAATGTTTCATATGTTAATTTTTATATATTCTTATGTGTTATTTGTAAGAAACGATCTTTTTCTTTCACATGTTATAATGTATAATAATATCTATAATAATAATCACCACATAGTTTAAATATTATAAATTAATTATTCATCAAAAATTCAATCATGAATGATGGTTATGGAAATTTAATTATGTTATAACTATTGATAAGGTAGGTCGTATGTACACCTTAGCAACGTTTCCACTTGTCAATAAGGGAATAATATTATGTCCTTCATTGAAGTGGAAGATATTATATTATATTAGTCACATTTTCATGTAATTTTTGAATCTCTCTTATTTTCATTTGTAAATTTCTTTAGATTCATGACCAGTTGACTAATAGATCGATTGATGGTACTTCTTTATCGGTAATCAAGTGAAGAACACTAACATGATTTTAATTGACCATATAGACTATTGATGCAAAATAATGACCAAATAATTTTACCATTTCATTTCCTATATATGAATTAATTTTTTGGAACCATCTGGGGGTTATGTTAGATATGGTGGATCTGGTAATCTGGTTTATGCCTTTATAAATTTCAGTCTAGTGGTTCGATGGGACATTCCTTTGGATATTTATTGGGGAAGGATTTATTTTCATAGGCTCAACCAAGTTTCCACTTGGTTGGTTTCACCCATAGAGATAAATAATATTTCCACTAGATATAGTGGAAATTTAAGAGGTTCTAATTGTGTATAATTAGGAATCATAATTTCCTTCTATATTATATCATACATTGATGATGTTTCTAGATGTTGCGACATTTTATATTGAATATAACATGCGGGGAGACCAATGTGAGGTATCTTATTTTTGAGACATATTTTTGTAAAGGTATATAAGTCTGTACTATATATAAATGATGAGAGTGTTGTTATATTCAACTCCAATTTTAGTTCATGCAATGCTCAGTTGGGTTTGGTTTATATCACTGTGAAGCCTTAGGTAGGGTGTCAAGGTAAGTCTTTATTTTTTAAGATGGTTAATTTCTTGAGGATTTTTCTCAATTATTCCTTTTTTTTGATTTTTTAAATGTATTGTGATATATTTTTTGTAGGGTTATAATTTTTTAGGAGGATTTTTTTTAATGAATGGAAATTTTGGATTGAATGAAAAATGAAGATGGTTTTATAAAATGATTTGAATCAGTTCATTTCATTTGGGAATTTCCATAAAAATTATGTCTGAATGATTTTAATAATAAATTAAACATAATGGTATAAAAAATTGGTTTCCCAATTTTTTGTAAACTTATAATTTCGAAATTGATTTTGTGTTGTGTTTGGGTTAATACCATTGAAGATTCTATTTTGAAAGATGTATGTGATTTTGAAAGTATTTCAAAAAGAAATGTGTTGATTTATTTTGAAATAAATAATGTGTCCTTCCATTTTAATAAAAGTGGAGTATGATTTGAAATCAGTTTTAGAATAATATTTAAATTTATAAAGTAGAGTAAGGGATTATGGTTTGAATTTATAAGATGGATTGTTTTTAGTTTTTAATGAATGAAGGTTCAATTTTAATGGTTACTTGGATTTTGAAATGTATTTTTTGTAAAACCTACCTTGTTTATGTAAGGTAAGTGTTTTTATTCATTCTCATTGTATTATTCTCTATATTTCTTTGATATGGTTCTTTATTAGTGTATGATTGAGAATTTTCTTTATTTAGTTGTTTGGATAAATGAGTTATAAAATTATGGTCATATTAGTGGGGATTTATTTTTTAAGACTATTATATGGCATGGGTTGATAATTATTCATTTATTATGTTGATATATATTTTCTATTTTTTAGGATTGAATACCATATCAGGTTTTTTCTCTTTAATTTTTAATTTTTTATCTTGGGTAAGACATGGTCTTTCTTTCTACTGTTATTCATTGATTTCCCATTTTAGGAAGCGTTCCCTTTGGTATTTTATTCATATCTACTTGGTAGAAATTTCTTCCATTCTAGATTATATACTGATGGTAGATATGTACTAGAGAATTTGTATACGGTTATGAACTATGATTCATGTTTGGATTCTAATGGTTTAATTTTCTATGGGTTGGGCTATGGATGACATTAGGATGCATTTCTTACTAGAGATACCATGCCACTGTTATCATGGGTGTTGGTTTTAAATATCGTCATATTACAGTCATGACACTTACATTAGAGGCGAATAATTTATTATTGAGGCCTATTTTTTTATTATGTCAATTTGATGATTCCATTTTTTGTTTACACGAGTTTGTGATCAATTAAGATATATCAAGGATTAGTGTCCTCCTAATTTTTTTAATATTATTGTGTGTGGTTTTTTTAAAAATGATGCTTGAATAATTTGAATTAGATATTTTTTGAATGTGATCTTTCAATAAGTTTACAATTCAAACCTACAAATTATTCTAATACATTATATTGGAATAGTTATTTTAGGGTTAGTATATTCTGACACCATGTCCTTGAATTTTTGGTTTTCTTAATATCTGGTTTTGATGGACCTTTATTGGTGTGCATCGGTGGGTATTTATTAGAGTATATGAAAATTTATCATATTCATCGTTGGACAGTTTTATAGAATTTATAGGGTTCTGCATGGAGTGGAATCTCTATGAAGTGTATTAACAGGATGAAACATAGGGTCATAGAGGATAAATATTAATTCCACTACATATTTTGAAATCACTACACTATTTATTAGGGGTTTACGTGTAGACCGTCAAGGTGGTTTTCCTCTAAGGTATAGATAGAGTGGATGTGATTTTGGAATCTTATAGAGATTGTCATGTGTATTTCTAAATTAAGGAGGCTAATACATTGTGGTAATCATGATGTAGTGTAATCCACTTTTTATTATGGGGGATATGACAACGGGAAATTGGTTGACTTGTAGTTCCACCCCCGGGAAATACAGTGTGTATGTTACCATGTTCCTCAGACATGGTTTTTTAGGGAAGGATCTCATGTGGTCCCATGGGATACGATGTGGTATTAAATTTTATAGAAGGTGTAAAAATAACCCAAAACCATCTAATTTTATTTTCCAACCTTCTTTCTTGAACCATATGAAACCAAGTGGTCATTCTAAAGGCTTTGATACCCAATTTGATCAAGATAAAACTCAATATTTCGAGTATTGGATTATGGTGTAACTTCATTAATATTAAGATAAGTGGATATAAGAAATCTTTCTAATTTATAAATAAAATGATGCTTCAGCTGATGTAATTTTTTATGTTATGAAATGTAAGGATTTATTATGAAGAGAGACTTTTTTCATGAAACCTATATTTCTAAATAGATTTGGATATTAAAAGTGTTTTGACTATAAAATAGATTTTTATTAATGATAGTGGAAACTATTATAAATTAAAAAAATTATATTAACTTCTATAATGGTGTATTTAATTTGGAATTCTATTTTTTAAAAAAATTTATGCATTAATGTTTCCCCAATTGATTTATAGACAGTGAGCATGGTTTTAAATTGTTTTTCGCAGGAATATCATATTGGGAACCTATGATGCATTGGGAAATGGACATATCCCATTAGTGTGTTTAATTCCACTAGAGGATTTAGTATACAAAGTGAAAAAAATGGGAATCATTATCTGGTTAGATCTAATATATTATTTGTTAATTATTCTTGTATTTTCAATACATATTCTCCGAATACATATACACAATGATGTGTCTTAGGATTTATGATTGGGTTCACACATGATAGATTATTTTATGGTTGGATTTATCATTATTTTCTATTATCATATATGATTTGTTGGTTGTTGTTTTGATAATCTACTTCCCCATATTTACCTTCAATTTTCATTTATTGTGTTAATATTGAAAGGATTATATAAAATAAAAATGGATGTTATAAAAAAATATTTCATCCTGTGAATTTTATTTAAAAATTAGTTTTTCGTAGATGGTTAAAATAATGTTCTTTATTAAACATTTTATAGAATCTTTGGAAGAAATATTTTTGTACTTTTTGATCACACACTTCATTTTGTACCTAAATATTTGGTCATTAGAATCAATTTTTTCCCATTCAGTTTCACAATGTGTTGGGTTCACGGTATGACACATATTTATGCACTCTTTCTTATCCTTTGAACGCTTATGGTTTCATTATTATTGTAATATATGGGATATGTTTATTTACTTATAGTTAAAACTCTCCATGTTGAATATCATATTAAGAAACATATCAATTTGGGATAGGTTGGATTACTAAAAATAAACTATTCAGGAATAAAAATATCATTTTCCTAAATATTATTATATTCTACCTTCTAAAAAATATAATTTTTTGAGAAACCAATCAAATTAAAGTAATTTTAAATATTAAAGATAATAACTTAAATAAAAATAGATTCTATTTATTTATATACCTCACTGGATAAATTCAACCTGAAGCATGAAGTTTTTGAAATATGATTCACATGGTAAAAATGTAATATGTGATATAATATCACATAGTAAAATCAAAGGAAATAATATAACCAACTTATTTAAAATTTGTTTGTGGTAAATATCATGACCTATTTAATTAATATAAACTCACCAAAAAATTAACACCAAAGTACTTCTAGATCCAAAAATCTTTTTAAAAAAAGAAAATGATCTTTCCTAGAAAATAATAAGAAATAATATTAAGTATAATTTATAACATCCATTATATTTTAAGTAAATAGGGAAATATTTAATGGAAACATGGTGAAAAACATTTAACATGACTCAATGAATCAAAATCTCGAATATGAAATCTCATTCATTTTTCCTAGATTCCAAAACCCCCTAAAAATACTATATAACTTCCATATCCATCATGATTACTTAATTCATATCCTTAATCATATATTTTCAATTTATACCTTTATTGATAATAATATTCTATTATTATTATAGTGAGTCATTACCTATTATCCATATCATGTGTATGTATTCTTTATAGTTTTGAACATGTTTGTATAAAAAATGAGTTTTATATATTATAATTACATAATTTAACACTAAAAATAATTGAAGAAAAATTAATATTTGTAATATGATATTTCATGAGGAATAATTTATTTATATGAATGTTTTGGTTAGGATCCTTAGTAATGAATTTATGGATAATATTGGTTCCATGATTCTTAAAGAAAAAAGACTGATTTTTTAAATATAGAGGTAAAATCTTATATTACAATATTATAACAAAAGAAATTATTTAATTTTTTATATAATATATTTCTTGAAATTAATTTCCAATATTTATCCACAACAAAAATTTATGTCATTGTACATGAAGGTGGGCCAACAAACCCAAATAAGTATATATAATAAATATTTAATTACAATGAATTTATTTTATGTCATATCACTTTACAAAAAGAATAATAATATTAATAACTATTTATTGGTGTGACATATAATAATTTTAATGAAGTATTAGAATGAGATAACTTATATGATTTTATCAGACAATAATATGAAATATTTTTTTTCTCAGAACACTTTTTCATATAGTTGAAATTAAAACTATGGTTTATATTGCTATTATAAATATTTTTTCTAATTTATCATTACAAAATATAAAATTTTCCTAAAAATCATATTTATACATTTAACATATTATCATGTCCATCTAAATAATGTGGTGATTAGAAGGTAAATGGGAATCAATCATTTTATGTAAACGATAGTCCATATTCATGAATGATGGATGATTTCATTTTTTATTAAAAAAGAAAACGGATAATATGATTTATAAGTTAAAAATACAAAATATTTCATTAAATAAATAATAATACATTAATTATTTTCTCAGAACCATTCATAAAATGAAGTAAATTATAATGAAACAGGATGTGTCATAGAAGTGGTAGTCTCCCTAGAAAATAATTAACGCACTCAATTTTCAAAATAGAAACTGGTGAAATGATGTAAATTATTATACAATTATTATTATATTATATTAATGTACTATTAATATTAATTTTATCCTTTTTATGTGGAAATTATAGAATTTTAGGAAGAATATGTTTTACTTTTATAATTATAAATGGTAATGGAGAAGTTATAAATATATTCCTCACTTCTTAAATTATCTCCTCTGTAAATTAGGTTAACAATTTGAAGGATGGAATTTTAAGAATATCATATCCTCTTAAAAATGGTTAAGAATGTTGTTTAGTGGGTTGGGTATTCTTCTTAACTGCTATGTGGTTTTTCTTTTCAGGGGAAGGTAAGATAAATGATCTCCTTTTATAAGTGAAAGTTGATAATGGTTTTTAAAATACCGAAAAAATCAGTAATGGGAAAAAATCTAATGGAATAGGGCTCAAATATTGATATGTAATGAAATTTTTAGTTTATTTGGTTAAAAATTTCTCAAACACTAGAATAAAAATATATTTTAAGGATTATGTTCCCTTTACGTAAATATTGTTTTTTGAAATTTGCCATTTTGATTCTTAAAAAGGTTACCATTTTTTAAATATGAAATTTATCCTCTAAAGAAAAATAAAGAGTTATTTATTATATAATGTTTACCTAATGAATACTAAATTGAAGTCCTATTTGATATTCAAATTATATAAGTTATAAAAAGTATGTATAATATAGTTAATGTATAATATAATAGAAGATGTTTTCAAATAGTGAAACACTAATAAAAAAGTTTTCATAATGGGGTTGTAAATTGAAACAAAAAAAATTTAAATTATAAAGAAACCATGAAAATAATCATTTGGTCATATAAAATAGTTTTTTTAATTTTTAATTTATTTTCATATTCTAAAAATGTCAAAAATAATCTTCTTATTTAATAAAGGTTTTATTCACTGTACACCAAAAAATTAATCTTTTTAGAATCACCCCAAAAATTTATCGTATGAAAAAATTAGTCTTTTGAATTGAATGTTATTTTATATTATAATAGTAATATTCTAAAAAATTAAAATTTAATTAAAATATCTATGATATTTGAAGAAAAACATCTTATATAAGCAATTATGTTTTCTTATTACATTGACCACTCTTCTTCATATTTCTTATCAAATGTTAATTACACCATCATTAACAAATTTTTATTAAAAATATATATTATTAACAATAATGAAAAAATATATTTAATTATAAATTCATATTTCCTAAAAGAAAATACATTTAAAAATATATTTGGAGTTAAAAATTTATTGTAGAAGTCATCACGGTAATACCAATTGAATTTCAACCATATAAAATGTATTTGTTTATTCATTATACAAATATTATATAAATAGGATAGTCACATTGATTCTAATAGAATAAACGGATTAGTTATAAAGATCAAACATGAATATTCATATTTTATCCAAATATATCTAAATTGTTATTTTGTTTTTTTCTTCATTTATATAGATCTTAGAAACAATGTATTTTATTTAATGTTTATAAAATATTAAAATATATTATTGTTACATTCGACCCCATTAATAAAATTTTATCCTTTAAATTTTATTTATTACTCATGAATGAATAAAATAAAGGGTAATATTCACATATTCATCTTATAGGATTTAAATTCTTATATTATATCAATATTACTCTCTTAGGATACATAATGTTACTTGTAATTATTAAAAAATAGTCATTCATACTAACAGACCCCCGAATATTTTTATACCCTACTGTTATAATCCAAATATAATATATTTCCTATAATAGTTTAATCTTTATGGGAAATAACAATAATGATATTATATATTTAACCCAAATTAACTTAATTATTTTCCATAAAATGTATTAATCACTAGATTATGAAGTCACTGACATGTATATGTATATAACAATCCATAAAATTATAAAAAATCCCAAAAAACTTATGAGTTTCTTTTTTATTAGCAAATATTATTTTTCAAATCCTTTAGTAAACTCTTTATAACATTTCACAAAAATCACTTAATCATTTATTACAAAAACATCGAGCATGCACTAAAAGTATGTGTTTTCTATGATTCCATTAAGTCTTCCCCTATAATTATCCAAAAGTATAAAACATTTTCATAATATAAATTTTCATTGTAATTGATACAATTTAATTCAAATTGTTATATTTTTAAAGAAAATACACTGGAGAATAATCCTTATATATTCCACATAATTATCATAAATTTTGGAAAATTCCAAAATATCATAAAAATATAACTCACTATAGAAAATATGTAATAGTGTCAAGAATTAATTTATAATATGATCTCAACCTGACCTCCTTTTGAAAGTCTATGAATCTTGCTATTTTCTTGATAACATGTATATACAATTATTCTTAACTATTTTTGAGTTCTCCATATTTTTTTTATAATACATAAATATAACTAGATAAAAAACATTATCATAATCATTTATGTGATCCCCTTTCGGCCAAAAAAATTAAAAAATAATCCTTAATAATAATATCATATTAAATTACCATAGTAAAATAAAAACATAACATTAATCTGACTTTCCACATTCAATTTCACCATTTAATGCTTTTAGGTAAATCATTATTTCTTAATTTTAGTATTCCTTGATAGATTTAACATAATAAATTAATGTGACATGGAAATAGATCCAAAATTGTGGTTCATAAAGAGAATATTATCAACCAAACAATATACATCAATGGTATTTGGATAGGCATGTTTTTATAAGCACATAAATCTTGCATCAGTGGGATTGTATCACAGTGATAATATAAAAGGGAAATGTTGTAACGACCCGAGTCCAGAGACCTCCACTGGTGCCCCGTATCTGGTTCGCCACATGACCTCAAGCGCATTTCCTCAAACACTAGAGGCTGCTGACTAGCAGTGAAGGCCTTGGTGAGTCGGTGGGGAAACTATGCCCTCATTCGGTAAGGTATACAAGGTAAGAAAACAACAATAAATAGCAGAAGCAGTAAACAACATGCATAACAAAAGAAACTAATAGCAGAAGAAATTTATATATATAACCATCATGACAATGATGCAGCAGGTACAAGTAACTATGGAAAACATCAAACACAACAACATGCTTAAAAGCAACTGAAACCAACTACAAAAGAAAAAAAGGGATCTCCTTAGCATAGAAAGGCATAGCTCAGTCCCATGCTACCCAGCTCCTGGTGCAATCAAGATCATGAATTAGAAGGGCGATTTCCCTTTTCTATACCTCTAGCAACACAGTCTTCTTGGGCCCAAAAGCATGGCCCAAACTGGGTGTGAGATACAATCCCAGTAGGCAGTCACCCAAATATTTGTGCCTAACAGTCAATGAATACATGGAAGTAATAAATCAAGAAGCAGTGAACAGAAAAGCACAAACAACGACAATCCACAGTTCTAACAAGTAATGCACACAAGTAAGCAGCCAGCAACAAAAGAAAATAGGTAACACTCTGGATACCTCTCACAGTCTAACACCTATGTTTCAACCTCTAAGTACTAACAACCCTCTGGGAGGCACGCACAGACTCACCCCTCTGGTTCATCTATGTAATTAAGCTGACTCTCTGGGGAAGAACTCATCATCAATTCCCCCTATAGTCTCGTATCGTGATAAAGGCTCTCTAGGGAAACACTCAACGTCAATTCCCCATGTGGCCCACGTCGTAGTTAAAAGACACTCAGGATAAGCCCTTCCGTCATTTCTCCCCTTGCTCTCACATCATAATTAAAAGACACTCTAAAAATCCCTTTCGTCAATTATCCCTTTGGTCTACTACTCTAGGTTCTCAAAGTCCTGAGAATAACTAAACATGCTCAGCACATGTGTATCATCCAAGTAAACCTCAAGAACAACTTGGCTATCAACTAAGGCTCAATAACTAAAAAATAAAACAACAGTTCCACTATCCTATAAATAGGCATGGAAACTGGAAAACACCAAATAGGCAGAACAAGCATGGAAAATCAATCTGAGCACAACCAAATTACCCTAATCAAAAGAAATAACCCCTACTAAAGCAATCAAGAAAAGCAGGCAAGTAACAAGTGAAAAACAGGAAACATGCAATACCCCGTTCAAGTGTATTGGTGGAAAGTGCACAAAATATCCATCAACTCTCTACAGAAAGGCACAAACCACCTACCTCGATCCTAGGAGATCGATATTCATAAACCTTGAAGATATATTCCCCTTGGAACGACGTATATAGGAGAAAATGCAAAAAATTATCAACCTATGATAACTTGGAAATGAGGAGGTATCAAGAAACAAGGCTAATGCAGAAGGAAGAACTCACCGCTGCGCTTCCAATGCAACTAATCGTGCTCAAATCATAGAACGGGCGACGAGGCGGGAGTTCGTCGAAGATTCAGCTTTACGCGTCGCTTCGTACATACAAAAACTGAAAAAGAAGACAATTTTGGGGGCTAGATGTGACCCCAGACCATTTCATAAAAAAAAGAAAGTACTCGGCGTGCACTTTTAGAGAACATGGTGTGTACTTCAATTTTTCTATACTCTGAAATAACATGCATCCACCTCAGCCTTACACACCATGTGTGTGGCCCAGAAATGGCCAACACACATCTTGAGCAAGGGAAGAGTACACGGTGTGTACTCAGATAGTACACGACCTGTACTTCTGAAATTTCCAAAAAATTTATTTTTCTCAAAAATTCCAGAAAAAGGAAAAACGTACCTCCACGAAGATATGGGTTCTTAAAAACTTCCCCCCTTAAAGAAAATCGTCCCCCAATTTCCCTAAAGAGGTGGAGAGGAAGAATCCTCGAACAGCTCTGGCCACTGCGATCGTACATCGGCCTCCCTCTCCCAGGTCTCGTCATGCACTCGCCCGTGCTACCATAGCACTTGTACTAGATGAACAGACCTCTCACGGAGAACCTTCGTACTGCGATCGACAATCAGGATAGGATGCTCCTCGAATGAAGCATTCTCTTCAACCTCGACTTCCTTGGGATGGAAGATGTGAGAAGGGTCTGAAAAGTAACGTCGAAGCTGAGATACATGGAAGAGGTCGTGCATGGCCCGATACCTCTGAGGTAGCTGCAACCGATAGGCAACCGACCCCACTCTCTCCAAGACCTCAAACGGCCCGTCATACCATGGTGAAAGCTTACCCTGTCACCGAATCCTCTTGTGTCCCAAACTCGGTGCGACACGTAGGAAGACCTGATCACCGACCATGAAATCTAGAGGCCATCTCCGTTGATGAGCATAAGACTTCTACCAAGACTGTGTTGTAGTCATCCTCTTCCGAATTAGCTCTATCTGCTCTGAAGTCTTCTGAATGAGACGAGGTCCCAGCAAAGCTGTCTCTCCTACCTCCAGCCAGCATAAGGGTGATCGACATGGCCTATCGTACAAAGCCTCGTATGGTGCCATCTGAATGGTCTCCTGGAAACTATTGTTGTAGGAAAACTCCACCATAGGAATATTATTCTCCCAAGAACCTCCAAAGTCATGGATGCAAGCTCTGATCATATCCTCAAGCACCTGGATCGTGCGATCGGATTATCCATTAGTCTAGGGATGGTATGCTATACTCAAAAGTACCTGTGTACCCAAGGCCTTCTGAAGAACCTACCAGAACCGAGAGGTAAAGCCCACATCTCTGTCTGAAACAATAGAGAGCGGAACCCCATGCAGACGCACAATCACTCTGATGTAATGTTGTCCCAGATCATCGAAACTAAAGGTCTCCTTGATCAGCAAGAAGTGAGCAACCTTCGTAAGTCTATCGACGACAACCCAAACAGCATCATTCCCTCGCGGTGACCTCGGAAACCCAGTCACGAAGTCCATCGCAACATCGTTCCACTTCCACTCCTGAATGGGTAACTACTATAAAAGGCATGCTGGTCGCTGATGCTCTTCTTTCACCCACTGACAAGTAGAACATCTCATGACAAAACCAGCAACATCCTTCTTCATACCTGGCCACCAGTATTTGGAGATGATGGTCCCGATACATCTTAGTGACGCCAGGATGAACTGCCCAAATAGAGGAATGGAAACCCCGCAACATCACCCCACGTATGTCTGCTGGCACCCATACGCATCCTTCGAAACATAATATCTCATCCTCTCCCAATGTCCATCCAGGAAGAGGGTCCCCTCCTGACACACTCTCCTGTAGGACTAAGCCTTCTGAGTCTGATCGCTGCCTCATCCATACCCGATCAAGTAGCGTTGTGGTAATGGCTACAGAAGATAGAAAAGTTTGTCCCCGTCTGTCGTGCACCTCCAGATGCATCTCAGAGAACAGAGTCATCAGCTACCACTCACTGCTGGCCTCCTGAACTACCTGAATCTGAGTTCTCCTACTCAACGCATCAGCCACGGCGTTGCCTTTTCCCTGCGTATAGGCATGCTCGAAATCAAAAGACTGTAGATACTCAACCCACCTACGTTGCCTCAGATTCAGATCATGCTGAGTGAAGATATACTTAAGACTCTTGTGGTCAGTGAAGACCACAATGTGCTCTCCCAGAAGATAGTGTCTCCAACAGCGCAAGGCTTGAACAACAGCTGCCAACTATAGATCATGCGTAAGGTAGTTCCTCTCATGTGGCCTCAGCTGCCGAGACCCATACGCAATGACTGTATCTCTCTTCATAAGCACACCTCCCAGCCCGATAACCGAAGCATCACAGTTAACAGTGTAGCTCTTGCCTAGCTCTGGAAAGACTTGTATCAGTGCTGACGTCAACCTCCTTTTCAACTCATGAAAGGCTGACTCACAAGAATCTGACCATTAGAACATCTCCCCCTTCTTGGTCTTACCTGTCAAAGGTGCTGCTAGATTAGAAAAGTCCTATATGAAGCGTCTGTAGTATCCAACCAGCCCTAGGATGCTCCGTACCTCAAAAAAGTTCTTCAGCTGCTTCCAAGAAACTACAGTTCTCATTTTCTCTGGGTCCACAGATATTCCTACCACTGAGATGACGTGACCCATGAAGTGAATCTGATCCATCCAGAAGTGGCACTTCGAGAGTTTGGCATAAAGCTGTTTCACAATCAGTGTACTCATAACAATATCAAGATGGGTGGCATAGTCGTGTCGAGTGTGAGAGTACACCAAGATATCATCAACGATGACCATGACAAATGAATCCAAGTAAGGATGGAACACTCGGTTCATTAGTTCCATGAAAACTGCAGGTGCATTCGTGAGACCGAACGTCATGACAGTACATTCGTTTAGACTATACCTGCTCCTGAAGGCTGTCATAGGTATATTTAATGGTCTAACGTGCAAATGATGATAACCAGACCTCAAGTAAATCTTTGAGAACACCCGAGCTCCTCAAAGCTGATCGAAAAGGTCATCAATCTTCAGCAAAGGATATCGATTCTTGACCATCAACTGGTTCAGCTTCCGATAATCCACACAATGCCGAAGGGTACTGTCTGCCTTCTTCAAAAATAGAACAGGCGAACCCCAAGGAGAAGTACTAGGTCAAATGAAACCCTTAGCCTGTAGCTCCTCCAACTGCTTCTTGAGCTCCTTCAACTTAGGTGTGGCCATTCTATAGGGAGAAATGGACACCGGTGCCACTCCTGGAATGATCTCAATAGAGAAGTCTATGTCACGCTCCGGAGGCAAACCTAAAAAGTCCTCTGGAAAGACATCACTGAAGTGATCCACCAGTGGAGGAAAGTCCATCTCTAGAGTCCCATGATCATCCAGATAAATACTAGCAATCTGGGTTGTCACCCCTCCTAGCCCAAGATGCTCGAGTCCCGCCCGACTCACCCAAACATCTCATTCGCCTCTATGAATAAAAGAATCACCCTCCGATGAAATGAAACTAACTCTGCAGAGATATCAGTCGACGACTACCCAGAAGTGAATCAACTAGTCCATGCCAAGGATGAAATCATAGCCAGTCATCTCTAGGACATAGAGATCCCATAAGAAGCGATACCCTGCAATCTCATGAGGGAACTCTCTACACTGGAGTACACTAGATGTCCTTGTTCCTAAAGGTGTATCTAATGTCAACGAGTCTGCATAAGAAAAGATGCATAGTCCAAATCTCTCCACAATGTAAATAAAGATAAAACTATATGTAGCACTAGTATAGACATGAGCTGAAGATAAAACTGAGGCTAGTAAAATTGTACCTTGAACAGTAGAATGGTCGGGATCCTGCTCATGATAAGTCTGCTCCATGGCAAAAGACCGGCCCGTGTCATGGACCTACGCCCCGGGATGACCACTATGAGCTGAACCTCCCATATGGTGCTGAGGAACTGGTGGCTGACTGCAATGGCCTCGACCTCCACCTCGGCCCGAACAGCCGGATGAACACCAGTTCCCCCACTGGTGAGAAGCTGGCGGTGCTGCTACTGAACGAGGAGTCATAGAAGAGCCCCGGTCAGCAGCCACTGGTGAGAAAACCTGGAAGAACCACTGAATGTGACCCATCTTGCCACAATATTGGCACTCCATGGGGTGTCTCTGGCACTGTGGCCTCGTGTTCCCTGTCCGGCCACACTGATAGGACGTCACCTGGCTGCCTGATGATGCGTCTCGCATCATCGAATCACCGCATGTAGGCTCCCTACGGCGCTTCTTGTTGTCATCTGATGGAAAGATATATATGGAAGCAGAACCTCCCTAGCTCGCGGCTCCAGAGTCTCTCAGATTGTCCTCCGCAATTAGATCCTTTTTGACGATGGAAGTAATGGTAGTCAGCTGGAAGATTTTCACCTGCAAGCAGATCTCCCGCCTGAATACATCCTCAAACTTCCTCGTCAAGAACACCCCACTCCCATCTCGAAGGGGTGTAAAATGCTGCAGCTTAGTGGAATGAGAGGAATACTCCATGACAGATAGAGTACCCTACTCTATGCTCATGAACTCCTGGGCTCGATCGGCCCTCAGGGTCTCTGGGTAGAAGTAGTCGTAGAACATGCACTGGAACTCCTCCCAAGTCATAGCCTGCTGCTGACCCGCCTGTGAGATCACGTCCCACCACCTCTTGGAGGAGTCTCAGAGCATGTAGTTGGCGAGCTTGACACGCCTTTCTAGAGGAGTCTCCAGATGCTCGAAGATAGTCAGCCTGGCTTCCAGCCATGAATCTGCTGTCTAAGGTCCTCCCTCCCTCGAGAACGTGGGAGGATGCTGCTGCTGGAAAACCCCCATCAAGTCTGACATAGACAAGTTAGTAGGAGGTGCTCCTTGGAAGGATTGCATCATCCTCATGAAACCTTCCCTGGACTGTGCATCAGTTCCCGCAACTGGTAAAACCATCGGTGCCAAGGCTGGCTCGGCTAGGGGATTGACAGGAAGTCCTTGATCAGCATTGTCTGGCGTCTGATCACTGCCTAACAACAGACGTATGACTAGAGGACGTCTTGGAGGCATAGCTCTGAATGATCAAAAGTACACCTCAAATCATGAAAACAAGGACCAAGAATACAAGAGCAGAAAAAGTAAACAGGGGAATAAAAACACAAAAGATTGGAAAAACAACTACACGGTGTGTATAAAACTACACGACGTGTCTTTTTAAACCACTAAAATAGGCGTGTACCCCTTCCCTACAAGTCGTGTACACTTCAAACTACATGGCATGTTGACCCCAAAAATGGCGTGTACTTGAGAACTATTCCCCTACACGAGTCTCCTTACACGGCTAACCCACACGGTCCGACTCAACCCAAGACTACATGGCGTGTTCGAAACAAACATGGCAAGCACTAGATAAGGCTTCGGCGGCCCGTGTTGTTAACCACACGGCCATCTACATGGAAGAACCATACATGGCATGCTCCGAACAAACACGGCGTGTATAGTCGAAGGTGACACCGTCCTGTGTTCTTCGTGACACAGCCGGGTACCTGGGCAAGACTACACAGCGTGTTCTGAACAAACACATCGTGTGGAAAAGAAGGTCACGTCGGCCCGTGTTATTCGTGACACGGCCGAGTACTTGGACCGGACCACACTGTGTGTTCCCTATGGACACAGCGTGTTCTGCCCATGCTTCACCAGCCCATGTTGTTAGCGACACGGCCGGGTACACGGCTCCGAACTCACACAACGTGTACCAATGGTACACTGCATGTTCCTGAAGTTACTCCCACGACACCATGTTCTGCTCACATGGTCAGTGACACGACCTGAAAACTACACGACGTGTATCTAAAAAGTACATGCCGTGTATTCTGCGTTTTTCTGGGCAGTAGCTCCGAAACTGCGCAGAATTCTTGAAACACTAAAAACAATGTAAAAGATGCCAATTTCCAATCCGTGAGGGCCCATAACACCTCAAAAATCAAAATTTGGCATTCATTACTATGAAAGGAACAAGAAAAATAGTTTTCTAGCGTAATAGCAGAGAATATATCAAGCATCTATCACAACAGCCATCATTATCTACACAGAGCCTATCACAATAGCATGTAATCGCTAATGCACCCTAGATGGCATGGCAAGAATGCATGACAGGTGCTTTCTACAAGTTCTTATATGATTAATGAGATGGAATACCCTCATCTCATCGGTTTGCGATAGAAATAGAACTGAAATATCAAAACAATAATAGCACAAGCCATGTGAATCACTCTTGGTGAAATCAGAAAAACCATAAAATCTCAAAACCAGAAACTACAATTAACGCGGTAGTATGGCTTTTCCTTGTACACGGGTTAGCTACTATCGAGCACAGCTTAATTCCAAGTACCGAATCTATCTTATCCCTGGCTAATGTCTCCAAACAGTAAAGCAAGAGAAAAGAACTCCTCTGATACCACTTTGTAACGACCTGAGTCCGGAGCCCTCTACTAGTGCCCTGTACCCGGTTCGCCACAAGACCTCAAGCGTGTTTCCCCGAATGCTAGAGGCTGCCGACTAGTAGCGAGGGCCTTAGTGAGTCGGTGGGGAAACTATGCCATAATTCGGTACGGTATACAAGGTAAGAAAACAATAATAAACAGAGGATGTAGTAAACAAAATGCATAACAAAAGAAACCAAAAGTAGAAGCAATGTATATATATAACCATGATGAAAATGGTGCAGTCGTTACACGTATCTAAGGAAAAAAGCAAACACAAAAATGTGATTAAAAACAACTGAATACAAGTGCAAAAGAGAAACAAAAGAATCTCCTCAGCATAGCGAGCCATAGCTCGGTCCCATGCTCCCCAGCTCATGGTGCAATCAAGATCCTGAAGTAGAAGGGTGCTTGGCCTTGTCTATACCTGCAACAACATAGTCTGCATGGTCCCAAAAGCATGGCCCAAACAGGGTGTGAGATACAATCCCAATATGCAATCACCCAAAGATTTGTGTCTAACAGTTAATGAGTACATGGCAGTACTAAAACAAGAAGCAGTGAACAGAAAAGCACAAACAGCGAAAATCCACAGTTCTAACAAGTAAAGCACACAAGTAAGCATCCAGCAACAAAATAAAATAGGTAACCTCTAGGTAGCTCTCACAGTCTAACCCCTATGGTTTAACCTCTAAGTACTAGAAACCCTCTGGGAGGGACACATAGTCTCACCCCTAGGGTTCAGCTACGTAATTAAGCAGACTCTTTGGGAAGCACTCACCGTCAATTCCCCCTGTAGTCTTGTATTGTGCTACATTCTCTCTAGGGAAGCAATCAACGTCATTCCCCCCATGGCCCACGTCGTTGTTAAAAGACACTCTGGAGAAGCCCTTCTGTCAATTCTCCCCTTGGTCTCACATCGTAATTAAAAGACACTGTGGAGAAGCCCTTCAGGCAATTCTCCCTTTGGTCTAATACTCTAGGTTCTCACATTCCTGAGTATAACTAAACATGCTCAGCGCGTGTGTATCGTCCAAGTAAACCTAAAGAACTACTTTGTTATCAACTATGTCTCAACAAAAATAAATAAAACAACAATTCCACTATCCTACAACACGGAATGGCAACTGGAAAATACCAAACAAGCAGAAAAACCATGGGAAAGCAATCTGAGCACAACCATAATACCCTAATCACAAGAAATAACCATTACTAAATCAATCAAGAAAATAAGGAACGTAACAAGAAAAAAATAGGAAACACACAATACCCTGTTCATGGGTATTGGTGGAAAGTGCACAAAATATTCATCATCTTTCTACGGAAAGGAAAAAACCACCTACCTCGATCCTAGGGGATCGATATACATGAACCTTGACGACAGATTACCCTTGGAAAGATGTAGATTTGAGAAAGCGCATAAAACTCTCAACCTACGATAACATGGAAACGAGGTGGAATCAAGAAACAATGCTAAAGTAGAAGGAAGACCCCACCGCTGTGCTTCCAACGCAACTGAACATGCTCAAATCGGAGAATGGACGATGAGGCGGGAGTTCGTCGAAGATTCGGACGTACGGGTCGCTACGGACAGACGAAAACTGAAGAAGAAGATGATTTTGGGGGTTAGACGCGACCCCAGTCTGTTTCATAAAAAAAGAAAGTACACGGTGTGTACTTTTAGAGTACACGGCGTGTACATCTATTTTTCCATACTCCGAAATAACCGGCCTCCATCTCAGCCTTACACACCGTGTATGTGGCCCAGACACGACCATCACATGGCTTCAAGCCAAGGAAGAGTACATGGCGTATACTGAGAAAGTACACGACGTGTACTTCTGAAATTTCCAGAAAATTCATTTTTCTTAAAAATTCCTGAAAAATGAAAAATGTACCTGCACGAAAATCCGGGTTCTTACAAACATCCCCCTTAAATAAATTCTTCCCCGAATTTCCCTAACAAGGTGGAGTAGAAGAATCCCTAAACAACTCCGGCCACTGCGATTTTACATCAACCCCCCTCTCCCAGGACTCATCCTGAACTCGCTCGTGCTTCCATAGCACTCGTACCAGAGGAACAGACCGCCTGTGGAGAACCTTCTAACTACGATCGGAAATCCGGATAGGATGCTCCTCGAATGACTCATCTGATTCAAGCTCTACTTCCTCAGTCTGTAAGACGTGAGAAGGGTCTGAAAAGTAACGTCGGAGCTAAGAGACATGGAAGACGTCGTGCATGGCCCGATACCTATGAGTAAGCTGCAACCGATAGGCGACCGGCCCCACTCTCTCCAAGACCTCAAACGACCCGACGTACCACGGTGAAAGCTTACCCTATCTCTGAAACCTCTTGTGTCCCAACATCGGTGCAACATGTAGGAAGACCTGATCACCGACCTTGAACTCCCGAGGTCATCTCCATTGATCAACATAAGACTTCTGCTGAGACAATGTTGTAGCCATCCTCTTCTGAATCAGCTCTATCTGCTCTGAAGTCTCATAAACGAGACGCGGTCCCAGAAAAGCTATCTTTCCTGCCTCCAGCCAGCATAAGGGTGATCGGCATGGCCTTCCATACAAAGCCTAGTATGGAGCCATCTGAATGGTCTCCTGGATACTGTTGTTGTAGGAAAACTCCACCAGAGAAATATTCTTCTCCCAAGAACCTCCAATGTCAAGGATGCGAGCTCGGAGCATATCCTCAAGCACATGGATCGTGCGCTCAGACTGGACATCCGTCTGGGGATGGTATGCTGTACTCAAAAGTACCTGTATACCCAAGGCCTTATGAATTCCCTGCCAGAACCAAGAGGTAAAGCACACATCTCTGTCTGAAACAATAGAGCATGGAACCCCATGCATACGCACAGTCTCTCTGATGTAAAGTCATCCCAGATCATCGACAGTAATGGTCTCCATGATCGGCAAGAATTGATCAACCTTCGTAAGTCTATCGATGACAACCCAAATAGCATTGTTCCCTCGTGGTGACCATGGAAACCAATTCACGAATTCCATCGAAACATCGTTCCACTTCCACTCCGGAATGGGTAATTGCTGTAAAAGGCCTGCTGGTCGCTAATGCTATGCTTCACCTGTTGACAAGTAGAACATCTCATGACAAAATTAGCAACATCCTTCTTCATACCTGGCCACCAATATTGGCGATGAAGGTCCTAATACATCTTGGTGATGCCAGGATGAACTTCCCAAACAGAGGAATGGAAATACCGCATCAGCTCCTCGTGTATATCTACTGGCACCCATACGCGTCCTTGGAAACACAAGATCTCATCATCGCCCACTGTCCATCCAAGAAGAGGGTCCGCTCCTCACACACTCTCCCGTAGGACTAAGCCTTTGGAGTATGATAGATGCCTCATCCATACCCGATCAAGTAGCATGGAGGTAATGACTACAAAAGATTGAAAAGTCTGTCCCCGTCTATCGTGCACCTCCAGATGCATCTTAGAGAACAGAGCCATCAACATCCACTCACTACTGGCCTCATGAACTAACTGAATCTGAGTTCTCCTGCTCAACGCATCAGCCATGACATTTACTTTTCCCAATGTATAGGAAAGCTTGAAATAACAATACTGTAGATACTCAACCCACCTGCGCTGCCTTAGATTCAGATCACGCTGAGTGAAGATGTACTTGTGACTCTTGTGGTCAGTGAAGACCACAATGTGCTCTCCTAGAAGATAGTGTCTCCAACAGTGTAAGGCATGAACAACAGCTGCCAACTCCAGATCGTGTGTAAGGTAGTTCCTCTCATGTGGCATCAGCTGCCGAGACCCATACACAACAACTCCATCTCCCTGCATAAGCACAGCTCCCATACCAATACCCAAAGCATCACAGTAAACAGTGTAGCTCTTTCCTGGCTCTGGAAAGACTAGTATCGGCGCTGACATCAACCTCCCTTTCAGCTCCTGAAAGGTTGACTCAGAAGAATATGAACATATAAACACCACCCCCTTCTTGGTTAGACCAGTCAACGGTGTTGCTAGACGATAAAAGTCTTGAATGAAGCGTCTGTAGTATCCAGCCATCCCTAGGAAGCTTTATACCACAAAAACATTCATCGGCTGCTCCTAGGAATGTACATCTCTCACTTTCTCTAGGTCCACAGATACGCTTGACTCTGAGATGACATGACCCATGAAGTGATTTTGATCTATCCAGAGGTGGCACTTAAAGAGTTTAGCATAAGGACGTTGCTCTATAAATGTACTCAGAACGATCTCAAGATGGGTGGCATGGTCGTGTCGAGTGTGAGAGTACACCAAGATATCGTCCATGAAGACCACGACGAAGGAATCCAAGTAATGATGGAACACTCAGTTCATCAGTTCCCTGAAAACTGCAGGTTCATTCGTGAGACCGAACGGCATGACTGTATACTTGTGTAGACTATAACTACCCCTAAAGGCTGTCAGAGGTATATCTGATGGTCTAATGCACAACTGATGATAATCGGACCTGAAGTTGATCTGTGAGAACACCCAGTCTCTTAGAAGATGATTGAAAAGTTTATCAATCCTCATCATAGTTTATCAGTTCTTGATCGTCAACTCGTTCAGCTTCAAATAATCCACACAAAGCCGAAGGGTACCGTCTGCCTTCTTCGCAAACAGAACAGGCGAACCCCAAGGAGAATTACTGGGTCGAATGAAACCCTTATCATGTAGCTCCTCCAACTACTTCTTCAGATCCTACAACTTAGGTGTGGCCATCCTATATGGAGGAATGGACACCGGTGCCACTCCTGGCACGAGATCAATAGAGAACTCTACCTCAAGCTCTGGAGGCAAACCCGAAAAGTCCTCTAGAAAGACATCAATGAAGCGATCCACCACTGGAGGAATGTCTATATGTGGAGTCCCCTGATCATCTAGATAAAGACTATCAATATAGGTTATCACCCCTCCTCGACCAAGATGCTCGAGTCCTGCCCAACTCGCCCGAACGTCCCATTTTCCCCTATGAAGAAAAGATTCACCCTCTAGTGAAACGAAACTCACTCTGCGTCAATAGCAGTCGACGAATACCTGGATGGGAATCAACCAGTCCATGCCAAGGATGACATCTTAGCCTGTCATCTCTAGGACATTGAGATCCCATAAGAAGTGATTCCCTATAATCTCGAGAGGGTACCCTCTACACAAGCATACACTAGATGTCCTCATTCCCAAAGGTGTGTATAGTGTCAACGAGTCGGTAGAAGAAAAGATGCAGAGTCCAAGGCTCTCCACAATGACAAAAATGATAAAACTATTCATAGCACTAGTATCGAAAACAGCTGAAGATAAAACTGAGGCTACTAAAATCGTACCTCGAACAGTAGAAGGGCCGGGATCCTACTCATGATAAGTCTGCTCCACGGCGATAGACTAGCCCGTGCTAATATTGATTCCTTTAAAAATATATTATTAACTAATTTAATTAATATATTATTAACTAATTTAATAAAACTTTGTTCAAATTCAATATATTATTAACTAATTTAATTAATATTATCTTTGTTGATTCAATTTAATTTTAGATTTTATATTTTAAAAACATATTTAGATATGAGAATTTATTCTTTGGAAACCATCTTATCAATCCCATATTTAGGTATAATTTTAAAATGGACTTTTTCCATTCTTCGAACTGAATATTATAAAAAAAATATAATTTTAGTATGAATAATTTGTATTATCACCAAGTCCTAAATAATTTTTTAATATTATTAATAGTAAAAGGTACAAAAATTAATTATCATGTTTTTGTTAAAACAGATTTACATGGGGGATTTATCGAAATAGATAATTATTTAAATGACCTACCAAATTCTCTAAAACCAAATTACGAGAAATATGTCAATCATATAACCATTAATTGTCAATATTGATGCTTTTTTGGTGTTTTTCATGATAAAAACGTTTTTATGGTTGAATATTTAGAAAAATTTAATGTATGTTCTCTCACCCACATATAAATGGCCACCCCTCTCTAGACCTATTCATAAATAAAAAACCATTTTTGGATCCACTAAATTAAAAAATTCTTTAATACCCTCCAATATTCCTAGGACCCCTGGATTGATTAAAAATCTATTTTAGGAGGATTTATGTGATATCCATAAGATTCCATCTGATGAAGAGGTAACTTTTTGAATTTTTCTTTTATTTCATCATAAACCTCCAAAATAATATTATTAATTCCTGATATTATAACATCAAAATTATTTCAAAAATAGAGAAATGTTATTATCTTAATTCAATTACCATTACCCATATTCTCCTATAAAAAATTGGAAATGAAATCATTGATCATGTGTGAATAATATTATGTCCTCATGAATCGATGTAACTTGTTTTCGATGAATGCAAACCATGAACCAAAATATTTATGTATTTAAAAAAATATATTTAATATTTATCTATGTGATATAACTATATAATATTATTTTCAACTGGAACTTCCATTTTAAGACTTTTAGGACAAATCAATAGAGTTTTAACTAAAAAGACTGTTAATACAGAAAAAATATTAATGAACAAGTAATAAGATATTAAATATTTATCATTTATAAAATTATAAATATTAATATTATAATAGTATAATTTAATAAAAACTTTAAATACATTATTAGAGATGTTAAATAAAATTAACCTAAAAATTAGCAATAAGAAAAGGACTTCACCTCAATTTAACTTTAGTGAGGTATATTTTAAATATATCTACATAATTTATTTAATAAGGTCTATATACTACCCATTATTCATGAAATATCTTGAATAATTTATAATTAATGGATTTTTGTGTTTTAATTCAAATTCTATCATCTATTGGATTTCAATTGAAAATTATCACGTCTTAAATAATTTTGTAACTTATTTTATTTTCATTGGGTTTTAATTACTTCTTCATTATCATATAAATTCTAAGAGAGTGTGTGTATATACTTTTTACTATCTTATTCTATATTTAATCTTGTTTTTATGTAAATTTTATTTGATACACATAATTGATTTACTGAATAATTCTCACTTCAATGTTGTTATCATTGCAACTGACTTTATCTCAATTTCCCATTATTGAGATACGCTGTAATGTTTTTCACCAAATTTATTTTATATGATACTCATAATTACCATTTTACTCATAATGAAATGAATATATAATTATTCATAATATTTTAAATTTCAATTTGAAGGGTAATTGAATTGTTAATGACAAATTATTCAATGATTTCATATCTCAATTTATTTTAACTGAGTTATATTACCACGTTGTTGCCATTGATATTAACAAATTATATGCATAAATAAATTTTATTAAAATATGTAGTATTTATTTTTTATGTGGCTTTCTATTTGATTCACAAAATTTATTCACTACTTTATTTTCACTTCAACATTATAATATTTTTAAGGGTTCATTTCAAAATCTCATTTTAGTCATGATTTCCAATTAAAGAATTTCGTGTGAAAAAATTATTTTATCATTTTATAATAACTCCATTTATGTTACATACTATCTATTTAATCATGATTTTTTACATGTAATATTACAATAATCCTATATTTGGTACAAAAAACTATAGATAACTATTTTTTTATAAAAAACTAACATTATTCCCATTTTTAAATTAAAATTCTTTTTTTGAAAATAAATTTTTTCAAAAATGATTTATACATTATGAAAATGATTTTTCAAATACATTTTTATCTATGATTTACTTTTTATATTTTTTATTTTACTCTTCATTCCATATCTAGAACAAGAATAATTTTCTACTTAGTAAAAATGTGAAATGAATATTTCTTTCAACATGTATGGTATAAAAAATTTCCTTCCATTATGAACACTTAATGTTGTAATTATTATGTTTTATGTTTCAATGGATATTTTCAATAAAATATATTTTCAATATATTTTTTGAACTTTTTTTTGAAAATAAACTTAAAAGGGAAAGGGTAAATTCCTAAAGAATGTTTTTAATTAGATTTTAATCATTTTACTTTTCCTCAATGATGTTAACCCATTTTTTTTCTTATGATCCACTTGGTATACTTTTTGTTAATACCATCCCAATAATTTCTAATGGGTTTTTTGAATACTTTGATTAGCTAATATTTTGAAAATATCTTTCTTGATTTATTTTTTTTAATTATTGACATTCCCATTATGTTTTTACATCCATGTTGTCATTTTAATTATGTTTACCCGATATAACTATATTTATTATCATGGATATACTTATTACATTGGCCTTATATCATTTATAAATTTTGTATTTTACATTTATTGTTACATAATTAACTTGTGAAATTACTTGTAAAACAAACGCCATACATGATAATGAAATTCATTGATAAGATATATTTTTCAAGAACTAAATCCTTTATTTGATATATGAGTAACTAATTATACATGAAAATATAGTTGGGTCCTAATTATATATGACATATTTATTAATCAGTAGTCTTAATTGATGATCCGGTTTTATGGATATAGTGTATTGGTTTTTAGGTGGGTAGATACCTACTAGTTTTAAATATTCTTGTGAAATGTCTTGACAATAGGGGCTTAATGATGTATAATATTTAAGAATTTCCATTATTAAGAATTTACTTTTTATTGCCATCGATATATTAAAAAAAATTATCTCTAGATGCATTTTAATTATTGGGTTATTAGTTAATTATTTTGTGATTTCAGTTATTTGCCTTTAAATATTTATTATCCCTGACCTAATATTAATAGTAATGTTATTGGAAAAATTTATTCTCTATTAAAATATTTATTTTTCATTATATATTTTTCCTTATATTGTCATGATGATAATGTTATTAATTAAATTGAATATGTGTTCAGATATTTACAATTATTTTCTAATTAGTCCTAATATATATATGTCTTTCATGTTATTCAAATTAATTGTGTTTCATGTTTATTAACCTCCTATATTTATCATAACATCTCTTCTCCTGAATGTCAGGTTACTAATTTAATATAATTTGTGTTTAGATAGATAAATATCAAGGTGATTATCCCATATGGATGATTATTTATTTACTCTAGATTACTTATATTGTACATAAACCTTAATGAGTATTTGATATCACCATAATTATGTATCATTTATTAAAAATACATGAAGTGTACAAATAATGACATACAATGATTTTCTATAGGAAATTATTTTAATCAAGAATTCCAATTGGTTTTAATTTATATATTAATGTGTATTAAAGGAATCATGTATGTATCTTGTTTACCAGAGTTTATATAATATTCATCCCATACAGATGTGATTACTTACATCATATGCCAATGTAATAAATCAATAATATTCTATGGGTTACTGTGTTAAGGGACATTGAAGTTTATATTAAAATATTTTTTTAGAAACACTGAGAACATGATTTATAATAACATTATATTTTAAACAAAAATCTTTTATAGAATATGATGATAATTATGGAATAACATCTTAATGTTTTCTTAAAATAGATATTATATGTACATAGGGGTAATTAATCTATCATTGTTGTGTCATTCATTACTTGAGTGTTTGATAGTGCGTGGAAATGGGCCTACCTGTACATCTTTATTGACACTCCAAGTGATATACCATATATTATTGACTTCTTAATCACTAATAATTATAATAGATTTAAAAATATAGTGAAAATAAATGAGATAGTATAACCATAGAGTGACATAGATTTTTGAAAAATATCATTATTTAGGCATCCAATTATTGATTCGTCATGAGTATTTTGTTTCGAAATATTATTATTGTTTCTCATACTATTATTTCATTTTATTAAATGGCTAAACCAGAAGGAATTATTTTGACATTGAACATAAAAGAAAATGTGGTGACTATGGTCCACCAAATGGGATGACGATAGGAGTAAAAAATATTTTTATTATTACTAATAATTTTTTCTAAAACATGATTAAAACCTATAAATTATCCAACTCTCATACTCCCCAATGAAGATAAGGCTTGTGATTTATAGGAGCACGAGTGGTACATACCAGAGTAATAAAAAATTTCTTTCATGTATATATGAAATGTGGAGAGAGACACCTCCGAATATTCCCCAAATGAATATTAATATGTTTTAAGTGTTCAATGAAAGGTATTAAATCCATGAATTTCCATATAAAAATTAAGAGTATAATGAAAAGAAATAAATCTCATATAGGGACCCATTTATAGATACTTTTCTGGAATTCAAGGAATCTGGACATTATCAGAGTCAATTCCCTCTTTAAATGTTACCCATAGAACAAGAATTAGAATATGTTAAAATAAAATTAGTTATGAATTTATGTATTGGTATTCAGGAATAAATTTTTATATGTTTTTTACCAATGATTTTTACATTATAAGAATGATGATACATTTAGGGATTATTTTATGTTTCAAAAGGTTATATATCATCATTACAATATGAATTTATTAAACCATCACAGGATTATGTGTTTATGTTTGATAAAAAGATAAAATTCATAAATTCCCATTTTATTTTTTTATTATTGTAATATAACATGATTAAGGTATATTTATAAACCATTTATGGGAGAACAACATTCTGTTTTATAATATTAAAAAGTTACATGAGGATGACTTTCCATATATTTTATTGGCCTTAATATTAATTTTATTATAGAGTTTATGGTTTATATTATTATTATTATTGTTTTAAGTACAGGTTATAGAATTATTTTAATGTTATTGTAAATATATTAACATTGTTTTAGGAGAAGGACAACCCATATACAAAGATCAAACCACTATCATCCAGAAGGGTCATTGGGTATGAACCCAAAACTGTAGAATGATAAAAGTTTAACACCTAACCGTAGACTAAATTATATTATTATTAATCTATCATTATTATTAATACAAAACCATGATGAACAAATATTATTGATGAACTTGGGTTGTTACTGTTGTGGTTCTATTATTAATGGATTATTTTAACCATAATAGTTTTTGAAAATATTTTGAATCATACAAAATGTTTTGTTGGTCATTTTTTCAGATCATAAATTTTTTTGAAAAATTAATTTATATACATATAAAAAATAAATTTATTTTGAATAATCATTTACTATTGTATGACGTGATGTTTAAATTTATTGAAGAACATACACTCGATTAAAATTTACAAATAACATAAAAAAATATCATATCAAAATATTTTCATAAATTTTTAGAAAGTAAAAGATTTCTTCTCTTTTGGAAAAGGATCTTGAAACATAAAAGTAATACAATTACCTTAATATACAATGATACAATGGTATTTTGACACATAATAGATATAGGGTTCTATGGTTGTTAGCATTACCTAGATCAAAAACATTCTTTTGAGAAGTTATATTTTTAACACTTTATAATTATTTATACCTTTATATCTAGTCCATATCATCACTTCCAACTTATGATGTCCTTTATGGAGTCTTATTTATTATTTTCTCTTTTTGAACATGCATAATATTATATCCCCATTTTTATAGGATGTTTTATTAATCCTTTTTGGAATGTGGATTTTTCAAAAAAGAAATTTCAAATTGAAACACTGTTTTTTATAATTTGAAGTCCGAATTTTGAGGAAATGATTTATTAATGCCACGAAGATTGTAACACACTATAATGTTAAAATAAGAAAATATGATTTATTGTTTATAAGTCTTGGAAAATCAATATTATCATATAATAGAACACCTTGAAACTTTATTGTATATTTATTTTTACATAAATTCGGTCTCTTCGAAAATTTATGAAACATGAAACTCTGATTCAAATTGAATAATAACATAGTATACAGTCATATCCAAGCCATTAAATTAGTAGATATGAATAATTATAAAAAATTATGAAAAAACTATATGGTTCATGAATGTATAAATAAATTCAGTAGTTATCTAATGATTTTAGAAAAATATCCATTTAATATAAAAGGAAATGATTTCTAAATTAATGTATATTTTTAAGATGGATTCATCTATCTGTAGAAAAATATATTAAATTTAATTGTTAAAAAATATGTAGAATTTATTTAAAAGATATTATTAATTTTTAAAATGATAAATCAAAAATTATATTGCAGTTATTTTGTGTCATTTTTATTAAAAAGAGAATATTTTTATGAACATTGAAAAATATTGGTTTTTGTTGAAATTGTTTTTTTCATTTAAATATTAAAAATTGAAAAATTATATTTATCATTGTTTTTAATATTATATTAGTTATTTTATATAATAATAAAAAAATTAGGTTATTATATTCAATTATATAAGGAATTTTGATATTGGAAGCTGCAATACTTATTATAATTTTGTCCTCATAGTACATTCATTTTCATATTATCTGTGTTAATAATATATAGTTGGATTCTACCACTTATATAAGTTGAAAATAGAAAATTTTATTCCATATTTGGAATCCAAAAAATATATTTTATCTAAAAAGTGAGAATTAATTTTGTGACCTTTATAAATAATAACAATGGTAAAAAATAATTTACACTATTTTTGTATATAAGTGATGTACTGTGGGTAAAATTAAAAATATAAAGTTTATAATAACCTATTAACATGTCCAAAACCTATTATATAGACATATGTAAATCTTATAAACTATAAGGGTAGATAATGACTAATTTTTTGAATGTGTAATGATAAAACTATTGGAGTAATTCTTTCATTTCAAAACATCCATGTGTTTCCGCCCCCCACTTATAAAAGGACACCCTTCCTCTCATATTCTGGAATGAAAGACCATTTTTATCAAAAATAAAATGACACTAAAAAAATATATAGTACCCTAATAAAATTATAAAAACTAGTTTTTATCATTATTATTTCAAAATAAAGAATTTTTGGAAAACATATAGTGGTCTTCTGAAGAAGAGGTATCATTTTTGAAAAATTGTTTAAATATAATATTATCTTCAACCACAATAAAATATTTATCAATAATAATTGTATAATGAAACAAGTATCTCCCATATACTATTATATAATTATATTAACGCAATAACCTTTATCAATCTTACCCCCCATCAAATGTGATAAAAAAAATTGATCACGTATATGAAACACTACTATAGTGTGAACCAATGTAACACTTTTTTCCAATGAAAAGTCTCAAAATTTTATATAATGATGGATTTAATATATATTATTTGTTTTATAATATTATTAATTTAATTATAATATCATATATTCCTTCTTATATTTCAGTCCTTTTGAAATATGATAACATCTCTATTTTTTATAGTGGATTAACACCTCATGAAGTGATGCGATTCATTAATTTCAAACGATTTACATAGAAAGTAATAAAAAATATTTAATGAATATATGTGATATATATGAAATGATATTTTTGAGGTAAAATTAAAAGATCACACAATTTTTTACTTTCATTTGTTTGTGGAAATATAATTTTTCACATTTATTCTTATAGCATACCATTTCCACAGTGGATTTCTATTCATATTCAATGTCCAACTATCTAGATTGATTATAAAACATCATGTACTGATTAAATATGTTATTTATAACATTAAAATAATTATATATATGTTTTAAATACATAATATTAAATATAGACATAATATTCAAGAAAAACATGCATGAGAAAACAAGTCATTAATAATCTGAAAAATACTAATGTTGAAATATTATTAAATAAGGTTTTAAAAAAGGTCATAAAATGGTAACATATAACATTATAAATACTTATATGTATATATAAAATATGTTAAATTTTTAAAACAAATATAGAGGATGTTAATTCCCTTTCAACAAGAAATAAGTGCAATAAAAGCCAATTCATCTAACTTTCCTTTTATTGAGGGATATGGTAGTGTTATGGAACTAATCTGTTTTATATGATTAATATACTACCTAAATTTAATTTAATATGATGATTAATTTATAGTAAATTTTATTTTGTGTTTTAAAATTTATTGATTTCACTAATGGGATTTGAATTGAAAATTTCTAAGTGGCAATGAATTTGTTTATTAATTTTATATTCAATAGTAATATCATTTTAATGGACTTAGTCTTAATTTACATTTATTTAAGAATATTTTAATTATATATGGCTACTTTTTCTATATGGTGCATATAATACCATTTTGAGGTGTAATATAATTATTACATAATAATTCATTATATATTATATTTCAAATTGAAAGATTTCATCTAATGGGATTTAAATTTAAAATTAACTTATTGTGTAGAATTACATTACTCGTTTTCATTTTATTGTTTAATATTTCATCATCATTTAATTTTATATTAGTAGATTTTATGTATAAATAGTAATAAATATAACCTATATTATTTCTTATTTTTACATGGATTTACATTTTATACAAGTAATTTATTCATTGATTAATTCTCACTTCAATAGCTTGATCATTGTAATTTTTTTTTCAAGAAACTTATTTTAATCATGTTTTTATAAACGTGAATTTAGAATAAAGGAAATAATTTGATCGATTTTTAATAATCAACATTAATTTTTTTAAAATATTTTTACTAATGATGTCTCAACTATTCTTCCATACTCATGTCTTTGGTTCTTAATATGTTTCAGAAAATGTATTTAAGGGAATATGAGTTTAGTTATCACTTTAGAAGTAATCTATTTTACCAAAATAATGTTTTTTAAAAAAAAATTCATAAATTTTTTCAATATTCTATAAAATATTTTTAATGAAATTGTTCACTATGATTGTCTTTTCCCAAATGTGATGATTTCAATCATTATTTATTTTCCCAACCATGGCATGTTTTTAATATATTAAAATTGTGATAAGAATAATTTTTTATACATGTTTTATATATATGCAATTTCCCAATAAGATAAAAAATTAATGTTTTAATTATTAGTTTATATATTTTAAAGGTTTTAAAAAGTAATAATTTTCAAATTAGGTTTTTAAATTGTATTTTCAAAAAGATTTTAAAAGTGAAATAGATTCATTTGTAAATGATTGTTTTGATGAATTTTTATGGTATTAATATTCATCAATGACATCAAACCTTCATTTTAAATATTACCATGAAGGGGTTTATGTGGTACTTATACCATTCATATTATTTTAATGTATGGTTTATGATTAGTTAGAATAAAGATATTATGGATATTTACTTTCTTGATTAATTTTTGAAATCATTAATATTCCCCTGAAATATTTACATTCATGTTCTCATTAGAGATTATATTTCCACAAAATATCTATATTATTGATCACCAACATAAATATTACTTAATCTATACATAATTTCTCCCTTCGGTATATTATATTGAAAGCATCATGATTGAATGAGTAAATCATTATTAATATGTATTGTTTATTCGATATACATGGTTGGTGATATGAGTTATTCCAAATGAATTAAATAGAATATTAAACATATTTTTTATGATTTATAATTGTAAATATTGGTGGGTATTGATCATAGATATCCCACCGATGCAAAATTTATCATAGGAGATGAATCTGTTAGATAGACTTCGTTAAATGAGTTTATGATGTATACCTACCCATCAATAATAATTCGCCTTGTAAAGGGTCTTTGCCATTGAGGTAATATTATTCCTAACATTATGACATCAAATTGTTATAAATTTCATTCACAATGAACTTAGTTATTATTATCATTAATATTTTCAAAATATTATTATATTTGGATGCATTTTTACTCTCAGTTTATTGATTAAATGAATGGTGTTTTTTGTTATTTACCATACCATCCCTAGTGAAAAAATATATTTCAAAATCAAACTTTTTTATATTTTTGCATTACAGTTTTATGAAATTTCATATTGGCCATGTAAAAAATTATAGTTTTAATGTCATTTATATTAAAACCCAAAGCTAGAAACTAACTAAAAAATTATATATAGAATTATTTAATCATTAGCATATTATTAAATGAAGTTGAAAACACATTGGAAAATATTTTTTTCTATAAAAATTCTAGAAACGATATCATGATTGAATTACAAGTAATTTTATGTAGAAAACTGATGATTAAAATATTTTAATTTTAACACGGATAAAAATATAAAGACTACTAATGTCAGTTTTTACATAAAACCAAAATTGTAATTCAGTTCTGAAAAATATTAGTACATAAATCCAAATTTTCAAGTAAACCTAGACAAATTTCTTACGTCATTGAACAACAATCTTATGTAATAAAAAAATTTTATACTATTTTTCAATATATTTTTTATAAAAACCGACGTTCATATTCTTCAATGATTAATTTTTATTTTGATTTTAAAAAAATCACATTAAAATATAATTATTTATGCATCCACGTCACTTTATAAAAAATTGAAGAGGAATGTTTAATTTTTTAAAAAATAAAAAAATTTATACACCAAAGTCTAAAAAATTATAAAAAAACATACCATAAAAATTCAACATATAAAAAATTTTTTATTACAAGATTAATATTTTTTGATAAATAAAGAGTTTTGAACATGATAAATTATTAATATAAAACATTAAACATAAAAAAAATTATGGAGATATATTTCCAAAATGATCCACAACATGTATCATACTATTATATATTAAATTTATTCATGTTATTACAATATTCAGTAAAGGATGAAAATGTGACAATTGGATCTAAAAGACCTTTATATAGATGTTTCGTCTAACAAAAAAATTAAAACAATGTAAACCTTAAATATATGTGTAAGTAAACTATGATCATGGAATTATAACTTATACATACATAACTAATTAAATCATTGAAGTTAAATTCCCATTAACATTTTTAGTGAAATGATTTATCTAAAGGGGAAATGGTTAGGCAATATTATTCATCAAATAAAAATCATTACCATTGAGTAATGTTTTTAAATATTTGAAACCTAAATAATTATCAACCATTTCATACTGATAAATCTCATATCATACGATCATTGAGAAGTTGTGATTCATGAAAAATATCAATTGATTTCCTAAAAACTACTATGATTGAAAAAATCAAAATAAGAAAGTTTATACTTTAATGTTTAACGAATACAATAATTTTTAATAAAAGAAGAACATTATATCACATAATCAGGTAGAGTTGCATAAAAAATGAAAACATATTAATGCATCAAATCTTTTGAAAACCCAGAAATGTATGTAAATAATTTTTTAGCTTTTATATAGAAAAATGATAAATGAATATGGATAAGTATCTTTAAATAAACCTAGATAATGTACTTATATAAAATCTTACTACCATAGTCAAAATAATTACCGAATTTTATTTAGTCTAAATAAAAAATTAATGTTGTTCAAAACATGAAAATTAAAACATTTGAAAATATCATGTCATTACATAAAAACAAACTACCTAATATATTTTATTATTAATGAATAAATCATACCTCAGAGAAAGGTTCCACAAAGAAGGTTTATTGCAATATTTATAAAATCATATTTCTTCCAATTTTGTTAATAATTATAGACCCTTTCACTTCCATGTTGTGAATGATGGAGGGGATCCCAAAAATTGAGACATAGGCTCCTATAGTACGATGTTACAGAGTAAGTAGTATATGAGAGTGAGAGGATCATGGAAAGGGATTTTTCCATTCAATAAAATAATTTTATATTATTGAAACAATGAAAACATTTCATTATAAATTTTCCCTTCACAAAATAATGTCAATTTGTAAATGGTAAAATCTATATATTCAATTTAATAGAAAACCTTAAAATTTAATATATAATAGTAGTTATAAAAAAGAAAATATGAAGATAGTTAATTCATAATGAAACAAAATAGTTTGGGTAAAAACTATACATTTCCAATAATTAAATGAATATATAGTTTAAAATGTGTAATTCTATAAGGAAAATAAATTAATTTACATATTCAAAAAATAATATTACTTCATTCAATGAATTACCTATTTCAATTCAATGAATTGAGAGTTCCAAAAATTTTAATCATTGAAAACGAATATATAGTTTGAAATTTGTAGTTCTAAATTACATTTTTAACACAAATAATGAAATCAAATTCAATTATGCATTAAATTGTATGTATTTAAATAATCTTTTATAAAATAAAAGATAAATATATAAATAGATAATTTATTTGGAGTATTGGTCATTTTCAGAAATCAATTTAATCAGCATATACCATCGACCATAGTTCCATCATAATTCCCTATTAGAGTGAATTATTTATCATGAAAACTATGTTTCATGTTTTTATGAATTAATTTTTTTAATGAAATAATAATCAATCATATAATTTAATTTAAAAAAAATAAAAAAAATCATATACGAAGTCTATATAATAAATATTTTCATATATTTCTATAAATTTCTAATAAAAACCATATATGAGTAGTTATAAGTGAGGAAAAAAGTTTCAATCACATAGTTAATAAATTTATTAAAACAAAAAATGATAACAAAAATTTAATTTTTATTTTTATTTTTATGTATATATATATATATATTCATTTAATAGACACAATTCATGCTCTATGATATTTTATATCACAATATTATTTCTGAAATAATATATATTGGTCAAAACAAATAATAGACCTTCATTATAATATGTATTGAGGAAAATAGAGATATGTTCCAAATTAATTTTATTTTTCAAAAAATATTTTGATTAATGCATATTATTCACATTAACTAAAATAGTTCTTGTATCGTACATATTAGTTCTGAACTAAAATAAATATATTTTATATGTAATATTAATATATAAATAACTTATCTTTAATTTTTTATACTGGAAATAAAATGTTATTAATATATATATATATATTTATTAATATATATATATATATATATATTCATTTGTAAATAAATTACCTATCAAATTTTATTGGGATCATAGTGGTCATTAAAAATTTAAATTTATACATAAATTTAAATAAGTAATGTCATTTCTAAAAATTATTTATCAAATTATATTTCTCTTTTGTGTGAATAATTTATGGAGAAAATAAATTTATTGACACATATTATATTTAATAAATAGTTATCACTTTTATGACATATTATTATTTATTTTATCTCTATAGGTTTCAAGAAAAGATTAAAATGACCTAATTGGGGAAAAAATTTTCCATTACAGAGACTCATTTTGAATATATATTAATGGATCTTATAAGAGTAATTTTTTCAGTTAAAAGTAAATGTTACTGCTATTTATTTAATTATATATTTAGACAGAAATATCAATATGAATAAATTATAATATAATATTAAATTCAAATGTATGAAACGATTTTTACATATTTGAATAGTTTATTATGGAATTGTGTCTTTATGAATTTTTGTTAATTTTATTTGTTAAGAATTGTTTTGTAATCCTACATTCGATATCAATTTTTAAAAAACATATCATAATATTGCATCTATATAATTATACTATTTAAATAAATATAATTTTTTTGGAAGGAATAGATATGTTATAATTCGTAAAATGATGACAATTGGATACAAATAAGACATTGTTCATTTAGGAAGGAGGGGACGATTAGATTTACTCTATTAGGATATTTTGATCAATTATATAGAACATTATATTTTGATATATATTTTTATGGTGGAAATGAATAATGAGTTATACTTCGTTGAAGATAGAACAAAAAATAATTAAACTATTAACCATAATATTTTTAGAAAATATACACCAAACTGGAAACCAATGAAACCCTAAAATCTCATGAATAAAAACATTGTAGAATATGAAAATTTTTGGTATAACAACTAATGAAAATATAGATAAAGTTTGTATTAATTGTAGAAATTCATATCCAGATTTCTGTAAATGAAATTAGAAACATTAAAAATTCATCTGTTAGGGAAAATGTTTTGGAATATAAATATTTAAAATTTATTTTTTACACCTCAAATAATGTAAAAGGAATAATTATTATAATTTTTCTTTGATTCACCACTATTTATGCCATGAAATAAAAACCCATCCACACAGATAGAGAACAACTTTTTAACTTATGACAATAATAAAACATCAGAAACAATATTATGGTTATAAAATTGGAAGAACTGTAAAACATTAAACCTTAATTAAAAGGGGTTGATATTATTTTTTTACATAATGGAAGAGAATAAGGTGTAAAACCTATTAATGAATGTAGAAAAATCATGGATGCAATAAAAAATAAAATCATGTATGTAATGATTTGGATGAAAAAATTCACAAGGAAGGATTAATAGATTTATAAAGAACATGAAAGTTGAATGTGTTGATAAATTCTTCGATTAGAGGTGCCTGATAAAATTGATATTATGAAACAGTAATTAGAAATCATAAAAAAATTATTTATATACAATAATAGATTACCTATTATAAAATATATTTTCAAATAATTTCATAGATTTGAATTTTCTGGACTCTTTATCAAAAATTGATAATTGTTAAACCATTTTCATGAACTACATGGTAATATTTCAATTATCAGAACCCAAATAAACAATAATAATTAATAATAAGAAACTTATAAAATTTAATAATATATACTTCTTTAACACTTTGATAAAAGAATTACCTAATTCACCTAATAATAAAATCGAGGAAAATAAAAACCATGAAAAATCAAACACAATAATCCAACTCAAAACCGAATAAATATTGAATAAAAATTTAGTTATGTAACTTTATTTAAACAATTGTTAAATAAAAAATATCAAACATATACAAACAATGAAAATACAAAAATGTTAAGTGAAAATAATTGCATAGATACTGATTTTTAATTGTTAACTAATACTGGAATACCTAAAAATTTAATGACTTCTTTAGTATAGATATTTTTTATAAATCCACATCCCCTTATACAAAATATAACAATACTACAAAATTAATTAGAATATACTAAATTAATGAAAAAATCGTTAGCTAAATTCTCAGTTTTTATATTTTTTTAAAATAATGACACCTGATAATATTAATCACAACCACATATAAAAAATGATTCTATGAAGATGGGTATTTTCATCATTTATATACATATATATATATATCATTTTATATATACAATAATAACGAGTGTTATAATATAACAAAACAAAATCATTTTTATGATACATAAAATAATTAATATAAGTAACCATATTAAATTCTATGGATGGCCTAGTTTTCACTATCACATACATGAATATGAAATCATAATAACCACATTCAACCATTAATTTTTTATTATAAAACCATATTTATAAAAAAAATTAAATTTCAAATATCAAAAAATATAAATAAATAAATATATATTTAATAAAAATAAATTATTATATAATTTAATTTATATTTAACATTAATTAAACATATTGGATTATATTGGAAGGATTTATTGATAATTTATCACAGTTAAAACATATCCATGAGTGAAATTTTAATATATATCTACTAAAAAAATGTATCAACAATAATAATTAAAACTAAAGATCATTTATTTAAGAGTAAAAATACTTGTATAGAATACTGCTAAATTATTTATGAACACCGCCCAATAAAGAACAAAACAAATATAATTTTAATTAATTTTTTTTAGAATATTCCTAACATATGATGATACATACAATATAAATAATCAATAACTAATAAAATTTTATTGAATATTATGCCATATTTTTTATAATATTATTTCTCTTCAAGGAATTGAAAAAACCAATAATGAATCATTGAATTTGAAAATCTCTAAGATCTATATGAAACAATTGGTAGAGATTTCATATATTTGACAACCGTTGAAATGGATTCCAGACTTATGAGAACAAAAACATCATTAAACTCATTTTAAATAAAAAGATTTTTAGATACCGGATTATATAAGTAATATATTAAGTCAGTAGAAATAATAATTATGTTTATCAAATAAAAATAGGATTATAAATTTAGTCACATTAAAAACCACACCAACACAGACAAACTGATCACATAAAAAATAAAAACATCCATGATAATTTATAAATATTTTCATAGGATTTTCACTTAAACATATATTATATTTCACAAAAAACTCATAAATTTCATTTAAGGATGAATAATAATTTGGTAATATTTTTATCCCTTCTGAAAACACATAAGTATTTGATGTTTTAGGAACATTCTCTTTTTGTTGGTTTAAATACTAATTAATTTAATAATATATAATCAAATATAAATTAGTTTTTTGAAAAATATATATGTTCTTTTTCGTCAAATACAAATAATATTTAAAAAACTCAAACCTCATATGTGTGAGAAAAAATAATGTTAACGGGCCAATGTAAAAAAAATTACCCATGTCATATCGAACTATAATAACCTCCACGGTATGAAATGGCTGTAGAATATTTCAATCAATAATATAATGTATTTATTTTTATACATGATCCAACTACACAAGCTATTGATGTATAGAATCCCAAAAAATATTTTTAACTCCATAGGTTATCATACATACATTGGGATACCTAGTTTGTGAGTGTCCCATAAATTATTCAAACATTCAATGTATTATAGATTGAATTTCATCATCCATAGACTGTTGAATATTTTTAATCTCACCTTTTTTGGAACCTATTTTTGGATCTCTGGATTTCATTCTATGACGAAAAAAATTCACAAGACTAACACTGACCTCAACTCTAAATAAATCACTGGGGTGTTCATGATTTCTTATACCAGTATCTGGGATGTCAATCATACTGTTGGGAAAAAAATTAAAATGTTTCAATTTCTCATAATTGTAATCCTAAAATGAATAATTGAAATTTTATGTTAGTATTTTTAATTTAAAATATTTAAAATCATTCATCAAAAATAAAATTTAATTTTTGAAAAAATCAACTATTTATTAAGGTTAATTTGTATGCTAGAATTAAAAAATTTATTTCCCTTTTTCAATATTCACTATCCATGGTGGATATTGAGGGAATAATTAGTCCTCTTAGGAGTAATTAATAAATTTAGATCTTATTGCATCAATATTTTCTAAAATTGTTTTCTCCTCCAAAAAATGAAACCATCCAAGTGATAAAAAATGAGGGTATATGTTTTCTTATAAGATATATAGATGTGAAATACCAGTGTAATGTTACATAAAAATAAACTAATAAGTAATTTAGGAATAAAAATGAAATTTAAAAATATAACATAATTATCATTCAATAATTCTTTCATCATGTAGGTAGGACAAAAAATTATTCCATATATATTCAACTAAAAACCCATATTTGAGGCATGAGTTTTAATTTTGATTCTCCCTCAAAACATTATTTTTGTAAAAATTTCAATGTCTATACATTGAACTAAAACAATGGATATAAATCTTCCCAAAATGTATTTACCTTTATAAATATTTAATGGAATCTATAATTTAATAAATTTATTATTTTAATATATAATATATAATATCTAAAAAATTATATGAAAGAAAATATAATGATATATTTTAAATTTATAAGAACTCAAATGAAGTATTTATTTATGTTTTCAACACTATTCCAATCAAAATTTATGATTTCAATCCTATAACATCTCTACATGGTGATATAACTAGTAAAATACATTTCATTTGGGATTGTTATTTTATTATTATATTCAAATTTAATATTTTCTATCATCTAAAAGGTCAATTGAAAATTTTCATAAATGTAAACTCCCATGTCTAATGCCTATATTAATTTAATTATCTATAGTATATGGAGAATAATATCCATTCATAGGTAGATCGTTGGACCTACAATTATTATTCTTAAATTAAATGGTTTCCATCCTTAATTAATTATATGACTAATTAAAAAATAATTTGAAAAAAATAGATATACCTTGGTAAACGACTCTATTACTCTATGTACTTAATTCAAATATGAATTTTTAATAAAATTCAATGAACATTCATAATATTAAATAACGATAATTAAAAATTATTATTATAGAAATATGTAATAAAAAAATAGTGTAACACATGTGAATTCTAAAAAGAAATAATGATGTAACCATTAGTAACTAAAAAATTATTAAAGTAAAAAAATTAAATATAACCTTTAATTCAGAAACTATATAATGGTTAATAAATTAAAATATTATAGTGACAAAGAAATATTTTTCAAAAGAGTAAATTTAATAGAAATAAATTCATATACATTGGTTTTTTATCCAAAAAATGGTTATCCATAACTTTTCAATGTAAAAAATGACAAATGAATCATATAAATAATACAATATACATTATTAAAAATCCAATAATTAATAAAGAATATATTTTTTATAATTGTAGATTTATAAAAATATATAAAATATAAATATTTATTTGAATAATTAGTTTTGTAATTTAAATTTATCAATATTCTATAAATATGATAATTCTATATGGAAATGACTATTTATCTATTATAATAAATGATATCATTTAAAAATCACATAATAGACGATTAAGCCTACTATAAATCCACAACATCATCACTATCCATGAAAAAAATGGAATCTCTTCCCTCTAAAAATGAAGGACAACATAAAATTCGATAAATAAATACCATTAGATATGTACTTTTCATGTGATGTAATGATAATTGGTTCCTCATTAACACACTATATTTCTTAAAAAGTAGTGTAATACCATAATCATCATGTTTAATACAAATATTACCATAAATTCCATTACATTTAAACATTTTGATTAGAAATTAATTATATTTAATTTTCAATATATCCTCCAGAACAAAAAAATAAAATGTTGATGTAGAAATTTTGTTTTTTTATTTTTCTTTTGATGAATGTAGTGCTTCACAATGAATATCACCCAACTTTTTTTAATGGTAATCTATTTTAACATATTTTTTCATAATTATTTTAATAATTAATATATAAAATAGATCATTTGATCACATTAAGTGATGGTACCCTACCAAAAATTTCATTTTCTCTAATGTATATATACGTGTGATAACATAATATTTATTCAACTAAAAAATGTGACATTATTCTCAGTCATCATCTATTTTACATTTCATTGTTGATATCATATCATTAATATTTATTTGAGTGAAAATATATATGGTTTGAACTCATTTGTGTTTTTGAAAATGTATGAATGTTCCTGAATCACTTCATCATATGGAATGAACTTTACATATAAGCCACAAATAACTCTACCTTTACTATAAACAACTATTGGTGAAGAAATATATAGACTAATATATTCCACATCATATAAATAATCAGTACAGAGTTCAATCACATCTTATGAAACATGTTTATTAAAATATAATGTTCTTTTAGATGAGTATTTTTGACATATCCCATCAAAATTTTCATATATCATATAAAAGTATACATATAATGAAAATAGATGGGACCCCATATTTTTATCCCACTCATAATAAGAATCACCAGATTAACAATTATATCAAAAAATAGTTGGGAAAAACATTTCTAGTTGGAAATATATAACATAACCTATATTATCCAACATATATAACAAATTTGGATCAATTATTTTTTGACCAATTAGGGTGAAAATCTAAATAATCGGATGATTGTATTTATGACGTATATTATTATTATACTATAGATTACAACTAGTAGTAGTTATTGCATAAATTTATGAATTTCATGAGATTCCATTCCTATTAATTTATATACTATGGTTGAAACCAAAATTTTCTAATTTCAAGAATAATTGTTTTTACATTTATACCATGATGAGAAATGAATAATTTCATCTTATCACCTTTTCATTATATGTGAAAGGATAGAGGTAAATATTATTTATTTCCTTTAATAGTGGGAACTAACTATAAATATATTCTAATTAATAACAATTCCATCCAAAAAAGAAATCAATATTTTGTATTTCCTTTAATTTCATAAAAATTTCAATTACATATGTAATAAAAATTATCAAAATTTAATACATCAATATTTGTTTCGTATATTATAATTGAAAAAATGTTTGTTTAAGAAAGATATTATTTTTGTTCTGGATCATTTTTTTATACCAAAACATCATTTCTTTCCAAATGTGAAGATAATATTTTTACCATGTCATAATATTCTCTAAATGGTAACAATTTATGGGATGATTATCATTATATAAACCACAATATTCATTTTCAATGTATGATATGGATGATCAATTTAACAAAATCATTGATTTCCCATGTATACAGTCCATATTTCATTATAAAATTGATAATATGAAGTCTCTAATTTAGAAATTAGAAAATACATATGTCCCAAAACACTATATCCATATCAAAGAATTGTTTTTATACTAAAAATTATCATATCATACAATAAAATATTCTTTTTTTGTATGAATCATAAAATACAACACATGTCTCCTATGATGGTTTCAAATCATCAAACAATGGTGAATTATTAACATCAATATCATTTCTATGTTGGTTTCAACAGGAAAAATATTTTTGATTATACAATATTTTTTCTTTTTTAAATATATAAAGAGAACATATAAAAACTATTACAAAATCAGATACGAAATAACATGGATACTCAGGATCTTATATGGATAATTTCTATCTATGCGTAATCCCATTCTAAACTTCCTAAATTCAGTTCAAAAATAATTCTTTTTTTTTCAAATCTATTCTAATTTGGTGAATCTGCAGGGTGATAAAATTTGATATTATGGATTCTTTCATCTCATTTTTATCTTAAATTTTTTATCAATTTTATTTTTATATAAACACTTCATATGCATAATATTGTAGTTACCGAATTCCATTAAAATATTGTTTGATTTAAGTACCTGATAATGAATTATAGTTGAATTTTTAGTATTATTGGAATGAATTAAGGGATAGAATCAAATTTATTTCCCAAATGATTAGATCCATTTACCTAACAATGAACCATTTTTTAATTTTTCATACATATTATAGAATGGCGTCCTAGGTTTATGAGATTTGGTAAATATTAATATTTTTTTCCAATACAACTGGAATTCGTTTTTGAAACAATTTATCTCTTCATACCCCAATACCACCGGGTATTTTATTTTTCATTCCTCATTAATTGAATCTCCAAACCCATTTTCTTTAGAAATTAACTATTTTAGTAGTTAAAAAAACTCCGGGAAAATTTTAATAATCCGCACATTTCATTCTTTAAACTAAAATAATATGAAAACTGCTGATTACACTGTATATATAGTAAAACTCGTGACTAATGGATTTAATATAATGTCCATTGAATATTTTATTAGTTTTTATTTTTTTATGGGTTCGATTCTTACATCAAGAATTAATTTATTAATATCATCCTATGTATCATTAATAATAATTTCACGAAAATTAGGTTTTCAATTTTTTTATCATTCACCATACCAGATCCAATGTGTATAATATGGATAAATATATAGTAAATGAGATGATCCTCGATTTATATGGAATATAAATTTTTCATATTTAAACACTTCAAATGTAGAAATAAAAAAATCATCATTCTAGGGACTTCATTATAAAAATTACAAGAAATTTTCAAATCTATTTTCATAATCATCAGTGGATATTCATAAATTTGGAATGTATGTTAGATTCATAAGATAATAATATAAAATGATAATATATTAAATCTTATAACCATTTAAAAGAATATCAAAATATTAAAATTTAAAAATTAAATCATATAATGAAAACAATTTAGTTATTAATCACCACTTCATCACAACCAATATTTATAAATAATGATCAGAATATATTATACATAATTTATCTCTAAAAATAAAAAATAATTATACCAAATTTATCATCAAATTATTATATATAATTTTCATACAAAAACTAAAAATAAATATAAAACTCATATAGATAATTTATTAAACATAAAATAATATAATAAATAACAATAAATTATCAAAACCAAAAATTATCATTAAAAATGAGTATTCATATTTTATCCTAAAAAATTATATTATTAATTATATGAAAAGTTCTATAAATAATGATAAAACTTTTATACATTAGTAACATGAAATCAATTATTCAAACATTTACACAAACTATTATTCAAAAAAAATTATTATTAATAAAATATATCATAAAAAATAGTTAAATATAAAATCATAAAATAACATACAATTAAATATCATAAAAAAATTTGTACATAACTTCATTTTAAAATAATGAAAAATTTAAAATTTTAAGACAGATAATGAAAAATGACTTCTGAATTATAATAAACTAATTCTTATACTATTGTTCTAGAAAGAATGATATAATATCAGTGAAAAAAAGATAAAAAATGAAGTGACAAAAGCAATAGAAAAATGATTTAATAGTTCCTATTAAAGGATGATATCATGAGGATTGTAGAAACAAAAATTTAGGTAAAAACTACTAAGATAAAAACTTTAAATGTGGATGAAAATTGAATTCAAGAAGGAATCAATAGTGGGAGAGGTTGTCAATGCAGTATGTGGTGTCTTTAGAAAAGAGTTACTCGAGAGAGGGTTTCAAGAAAAATAAGAATGTGAAAACAAGATAAAAATTAACTTCAATAGAGAATATATGTTTATTGAGGTCAAAATAGTCCTTGGTTTCATCATCAATATGGAAATGGGTGAGAGATAGTGATTCAAGAAGGTTTGGAGTGAATGAAAAAACAAGGGGTTGAACTATGGGTATATTTTTTAAAAGGTTCATAAATTTTTTATAAAACCCCTTTTTAAAGACTTTTAAAATTTTTTATTTAACAAAAAAATTTATGAAAACAGAAAGTAATATTTTTATATATCATTTAATGTTATTTTGTTTATAAAAATGATCTTAAAATAAAATGTTTTGGAATTTTAATGTTGGTATATTAAAAAATGATGTTAAAACCTTGATGATCCAGACACTATTTATATATGTAAATTTTGATTATTCTATATATAAAATTGATATTCAGTTTCTTGATTTAATTAATTGTGTGTTTAGATAATTTTACTTCGGTAAGTATTATTCCTTTTCTAATAATGATATTTCGGTAATTGATTAAATAGAATTTTTGTTATGATACTTACTATGTTAAATTGATTGTTACATATCTATTCATAAATGTGAAGTTATTTTAATTGAGTTAATGTTAATTTATTTTACTATACATCTTTATTATTTTTTAAATAATCATTATTCTCATGTTATTTATTAAATAGAACATTTTTTTCAGAAACATATTTTCCCAAATTCATCATTACTTTTTTATTATTCTTCATTTACCCATGATGGATTCTAATGTAATTTATCCTTACTAAGAATATGATATCACTATTAATTTTTCCCTTTACCCTAAATTTATGATGATTACTAATAATGATATGCAATGAAATTTTGAAGGAATAATTACATTCTTGAATATAAATATGTTGTATTGAAATGTAATATGTGAATCATGTATATGTCAAGTTTACCAAGACTATTAATCAATTCAGTCCTATTAGATGTTATTCCTTATATCTTATACCAATGTAATAAAATAAGAATCATCTTTGGGTAACTAGGCTTGAGGTCGTTACACTAACCATTGATGAAAAGGTTAAACAACCAACATCATTGTGATTAATCCTAGGGTTATATATGCAATCACTGAATCCAATTTATTGTATGTATACTTTGACTTAGTTCTACGAAAACAACATACTCAAGTGTTTACTAATAATTCTTAATATTATTGTATACAAAGAATCATCTCTAGGGTTTTTATTATGGTTCTATAAACATAATCCCCATACAATATGTGAAATATTACAATATCATTAAATCTGATACTTTACCAAAATGATTAATTAAAACTTTGAAATAATGAACAACATTAACATATCAACCATTATTTTATACTAAAAAATCATCTTAATAATACATGTTATATAATATATACTCTAATACAAATTGCAGCCTGGATCTGGTGCCATAAAAAATACATTATATATTGTATTGAACACCAACTCTAGATTCACAGACATAACTATCCAATATTTGAAATGCATAAAGTAAATATTAAATTACATACATTACCAATAACTTTATGGTATATATTGTTTTATAATTAGGCCATTTAATAGACTAAAAATGATAAATTATTTCTCAACAAATCAATTTTTAACTATATAAAAAATATATATTCAATATAAGACTTCAATACATCGAAATATATATTTTTAGACATATATTGTGTAATAAATTTTATAATAACCTAATTAAATTGAATCATATTAATGGGTGGAATCAAATTGTTAATATGCAAAAAATAGTAATTGAGGAAATCATGGAATAAACAAGGTATAAATATTATAGATAGAATGAGAAATAAAAAATAATATAATAATTGAATGAAATTGAATAGATTATATGTCTATAATAAAAAAAGAAAATAGAATATGGATAAAAAAATTGGTTCCTTATTAATGAACACTTAGCGTATGCTATATAATACTATTCAATATTCCATGACATCTTGAATATAAAAATCATTAGTTTACTATCGACAAAATATCATGTTTAGTGCAAGAACACACCAAATTAACCAAACCTTTTTTTCTTATTGGACCAAATTATTCCCCATGGTGATAAATAAGTTTAGGATCAACCCTCCAAATTTTTTCTTCCAATGAATTCATCTTCTTAGGAAATTATTAAATAATACATAATCATATTAGAAAATAATCATATGAATTATAACAAAAAATATAAAACATAAATATAATTCCCCATTCCAATAAAAGGGATGACATTATTATAACCAATACAGTGAATTAAGATGTATTTTCATTCTATATATAGTCAAATTTATTGAGGAATCAAAAATAATATATATTTACATATAAAAATACATATATTTAGTAGTGTTTAAATCAATAAGTGGAATATGTTTTTATGTAAAAATTCATCAAGATAGAATTATGAGGTGTAATGGACTGAAATTATGTCAATAATATTTCTGATCAATCAATGGATTAAATATTGGTGAAAACATGTAAATAAAAGCAATGTTAAGCATTGAATTCACAAAGTAAATTAATTATAATAAAATTTATTCCAATAAAATACGATGATATTTTTGAAAAAGGGAGTGATGGAAAATTATTATGATTGAAAGGAACATTTCATAGCGTTCAAATAAAACTACAGAATATGTTTTGAAGACAACATGTACATATTATAATATAAAAACACATAAGTATGTTTTCATAGATGAAATTTTTTTTTACAACAAATGTATTTGATCTTTATAACTAATAAAATGGATCAATAATTGATTTTTTATACCACGATTTCAATCCATAAAATTATGAAAACATGTATTTATTATATAATATGTATTTGATCATAAATACCATTATTGTAAATACTTTTGAATACCAAATATAAAATTTATGTGAAAATAATAAATGAGGATTTTGAAAACTATTTTAAAAATAATTTAAAATAAAAATGTATGATGTCTTTTTCAATATAATATTTTGATATGTTAAACTAAATTATTTTTAAATTATATAAATTTATAAATAATGAACACTAATTGCATGTAAAAAAAGATAATATTCTTTTCAAACATGTTTTTTATTAGAATTTCTAATGAAACGTACTGAAATAAATTATAGGTCATCCTTCAAAAATTATTCAAATAGAACCCAATACATTGTAATTAAGGTCCATAACATGTAACTAGTCATAAAGAGGTAGAATTTAGACCAAGAATACCGCAACCTTTTATTATGGTTTTCTTGAATGCACTATAATATCAAATATAATAAAAATATATATCTTAATAACATATTTAGTAACTCTAATCATGTAATTTATATTTATTCACTTCATTTATATTTATTATATATATGAATTCAGTATAGTTATATCTTGTTTTCAATATCATATTAATCAAATCATCATCATTTTGATTTAGTTTCAAAAAATAGTGTTGGTAATAATTCATGATAAATAAAAATTCATTCATAGTAAATTTAAACCATTGGAATATTCTTTTATATAACGTTATAATGTCATAATTTTATTCTATTTGTTGTTTATTAATCATTAATGATGAATTTATTGATAAGATTATTTTTATAATTCTTAGTGAACAAACTATGTTCTTATAAATAATGAGTCAAATTGTTATATTAATATTTTATAATTAGAAACAACCCATAATATACGTAGTTATAACAAATATTATGATAAATTACATTCTTATATCTATCAATGACAAATATCTATCGCATTGTTCAAGTTGGTTGTTAAAAAACCAAAAAAAGAACATTCCATAATTAATGGATGACTATGATGTTATTTATTTCTAAAGACATTGTATATAAGATTAATTATATTATTTATTCTATATATTTTTGAGATATAAATAAATTATATAATTATAATATTAATACAACCAATACAATTTAATTACATAATGCTAATTTTTTTTACACTTATAAGGAATCATTATATGGTTGTAACTACAATGATTATTTATTTCCCATATTGTTAATATGTTTTCAAATATTTATTTAGAGAATTCTACCATTTTCATAAAAATATTATTTAACCATTAAACAAATTCTAGTCCCCATCCATATAAGGTAGTTATGAATAGTAAATTAGTTTTTATGTTTCAATAGAGATGGTATTACATATATTCATATGAATAATTATTTAATTTTCCATCAAAAGAGGCAATGGAATAAAAACATGTTGTTTTATGGAGGTTGTTATCCTTACGATACATTATTAACTATTATATTTTCTTAATAAAAAATTTATTGTGATTGTAAATTTGTTTTCCATCACTATAATCACATACAATAATACTAATGTTAATGATGATATCATTTAAATGTGGTTGAATTTAATTTGATGAATGATAACTGTATCTAATGAAATAAAAATGAGAAATGATTTGTTAAAAACATATACATTACTTCATGGATTATCTCTTTCACAAAGTCAGTTAATATTTTAAGGGTGTTTTTGGGAGTAATGATTGAATGAGGGGTTGGGGGGTTAATTTCCTATATACAAATTTATGAAATTAAAACTCATTGTATTGAAATTGTAAAAATTAATGTTAACAAAACATAAACACAAGATTTTGTTTTATATGTGCCATTAATAAAATAAATTGGTAATAATAGATAAAATATAAATTAAATATAACTCACAATTGATAAATGATTTGTAAAATAATTCACTAAATATTCCCTACATCTCATCCACTAATGATATAATGAGAGGTTTTATTTTATATCATGATTAATTTAAATTTATACAGCTACCCAATATAATTTATTTCCAGGGATATTGAATAGAAAAGTTTTTTAAAATTTGAGGACTATTTTTTAGTGTGTGTTCCAGGAAAAATAGATACACAGCTTAGAAATTATTGCTTGACACTAGAAAAAAATGTACCACACATTTAATGGTATTGTGTATTAATAAACCTAAAAATCTGTATAGTGACCCTATCGATTTACTCAAATAATTAGATGTTTTTAAACATAATTAAACATCAAATTACAAGCCAATAATCATAGAGTCTATTTTTTTACAAAAATAGGTATATAAAACTAAAAACATAGGATTTTTTTATTTATCATAAATTTTGAGATCCTAAATTCCATTTATCCTTAAAATCATCAGAGGATACAGTAGGCAATACATGAACAAAGGGATGAGCTAAAAATTCCAATAAGGGAATACACATACGAATAAAGCATTTCCCATGGGTTAAAAGGAATAAAGTAATGATACAAAAATGAATCAAACATGATATAAGGAAAAATATCATATAAAAAGTGGCATCATATAGTCATGAAATCATAATTATGTGTATGCAATATAAAAAATTATGTTAGGATGATTTATGTCTTGTTTCACATAGAGGAACCTGAGTCTAGTAAAACCACTAAGATTATTTCACATAGGGCACGAGTCAAGGCTATCTTTCAAGATCATTCCACATAACATCCAATGAGACTAAACATTACCCTATTCATTAGAGCACTATCTAAGATCACTCATCACAACATGTTCATGAATATGTGTTATACATGAATAATCATACATAAGGAATCAAACATAATATAATGGTTACACATATATGAAATGGGTATCATGATCAGGTCATAAGGAATCCAAAAAGAGAATATAATAAAATTTCCTATGATGGAATTTATTTTGAATATACATTCACATTAACAAGTTAAAATATGTATAGATTATTATAAATTATGTCAAACATAAGTGATACCATGTAAAAAGAGTATTTAAGATTCTTTAAAATTAAAACAATTTAGTGTTGTTTAAAGAAAATACTAAGAAGATTTCAAAATCGAATATAGAATAATCATTAATATAAAAATATAAGTGAACCAACCATGATTTCATAATAAAAAAAATAAGGTTTTATGGAAAAGATATGGTGTATCATATTATATATTTCACTTTAAATGGGTGATAATTCATGAAGTTACGTTAAATCGGGCTTCCTAATCAGGATGAATTGATAATAGAACAGTATAAAAAAATGTATCCCTGAAAAAGTGGAATGGATCATGATGTACATGTTTTGAACATATAATATTTTATAAAAGATTCACATAAAACAAAAAGTTAATTATATTTTGGTAAGGAGAGTGAATGAATAACCAAAAAGAACAATGGAGGTCTGGGTAGAATCTTTTACATTATCAACGAAATAGTTTCTCACATGACCTCAATGACTTGAATAATAAAATTACATTAAATCAATAAAAAATTATATAAAAATTTATATATGTAATTTATTTACTATAATTTTATTTAGTTCCTTTATATCCTTTTAATGAGTTATAATGTTCACTTTTCTCATTCGGGAGTTCTCATTTTCATAGTTGTCATGTTTGGTTCACTTTTATAGTAGTGTGGAAGTTCACGTAAAATGGAAATTGAAGTCCAAAATTAGATTTATAAGTTATTAATGGTCTTATATAAGGTTAATTTATCATATAATTCATTATATTATTTTGTGGGGTATGAATCATTAGATATATCAATAATTATAAACACTTGGATTATTTTGAGAGGTTTCACTCTCAACAAAATCATTTTTATTTATAAATTAATATCAAGTATAAAAATTTATTCCATAAAATTATTGATGTTATAATACATATATAATGATATATTTAATCTATAAAAATGGTATCGTGACCATAATTAATGATTATAATACAAATGGAAACCACGCCATCCTTGATTGTGATAAAAAAACACATCTCGGATGGTGATTTCATTTTTATTATAAAAGGTGGGTAAAAGAGAGATGATGATGAATTATTCAATTATCATAAGATAATTCTAGTATATGTAAGGTATTAGATTTTTTCAATAATTATGAGGTGTGGACGTGAGGATAAAAAAATAATTGAATAATCTCAAAAAAAATAAATGATATGAAAATTAGAATTTACCACTTGAATTTATCCTCCTTGAGATGCTCTGTAGGGATAAGATTTTGGTATTTTGGTTATACCAAGAGCTCATGGATGTGGGTAGGGGGATATGAACTATATTTGAGGATAATTTTGATAAGTCTTAAGACATGATAGATGTGATTAGAAGAGGTTTCGATGGGTGATATTTTTAGTTGAGGCGAGTGGTGTTTTCTCATTATTTTACTAATATTTTATTATCATCCTCAAGAAAAGAAATAGTGATGATTCTATAGAACCAATATATTAATATTATAATGTGTGTTCAAACTAATAGTTCGTAAATCATCCATGAATCAATGAATATTTTATTTACCTTCTAATGTATATATGTCATAAATTACCTTATTTTACTATTCACCAAAAAATGTATTTCATAAAATCTGAAAAATTATTCCAAAACATTTTTCAATGTGTAGAATCAAAAAATGAACACAATTTTTTTAAATAATTTATAAATTCTATAAATTCTATTTTTAATTTAAATCACAATTTAGTTAAAATATATATATTAAAAAATTAAAACTACTTTTCTAATACACTGACAATTTTATATAATAATAAGACTTCAAAATACTAATTAATGAAAAAAAATTATGAAAAAAAATTTAAATTTAAATTATTATATTAATAATAAATATGTAATTAAATATTTATGACTAACCAAAATACCTTTACATAACTAATAATTTATAAAATATTTATTTACATAAAATATAATATAAAATTTCCATATTTTCACTTATAAGATTGAGAAATTTTATTTATAATTTCATTGGTGATGTTACTATTCAATTGATCAGTTTACTATTCATAATGGTGACATTAATATTTCAATTTGCATGTTCCTTTCCCATTGGTATATGTTCTTTACCTTTTAGAACTGTATATTATTTCATTAATTTTTCATTTATAATGTGTTTATTGTGTTTTATATGTAATATTCTATGATTATTCTATAATAATTAATTATAAAAAGAGAATTCAGCTGATAAAAAATCAGAGCATTATTTTTTATCTCTTATGAAATTTCTCCCACAAATTGTTTTATATTATAAGCTGAAAATAGGTGTTAATACATTTCTATAATCACTTCCTATAGTTCCCATTTTGCCACATCATACATATGGTTCCACCAAAGTACTATGTCTAGTTTATTAGTCTTGTTGCATAGAATTTTATCTATATGATTCATGATCTTCACAAGTTTCACATCCTATGTAAGATCACAATTCAACTGTACCACCTAAAAAGATTGAAAATGTGAAGGATCAGGTATTTAAATCATTAATAGTGATACATGGAATACATCATGTACTTTAGAAATGATATGTGTAAGTACTAGTTGATAGGCCACAACTCTAACATGACCAAAAATCTCTAATAATACAATGTAACTATGACATATATTTCCATTATTCCTAAATATCATGACATTATTCTAATGAGATATGTGGATAAATATAATTTCTCAAACATTGATCTCATGGTCTCCATGCATATTTTATTTATAACAATTTTTTAATATATGGATTCCTTGATATGATAATTAACGGTTGTCACATTTTTAACATTTTTTCAGCTATTTAAGGTCATAGTAGCTTACGCTTACCAACATCATCCCAGCACAATAGTGTTATGCACGTTTTCCCCTAAAGTTCTTAATATGGTTCCATTCAGATTATCGAGTGGAAACTATTGTTATAACAGAACTCAAATAGAGCATGATTTCGGTCACATCCTCCTTTGATGTCCATAAAGCATTCTATCATCATGTATTCTTTGTTTGGATAGATTTTTCATATTATACATCAGTTTGATGGTGATAGGTCTTACATAAGTTTATCTTAATTCATGGAGAATGTTATGAAATTTTAAATATCATCATGGTTAATCACAAATATCCATCAGATATAATCGATAGTGGTACATCATGATGCCTTACCAATTATTTTATTTATATTTTTTTCATGTTGATCAAGTGAGTAATCTTCTCAAATGTGGTAATAGTATCGGTTTTTATAAGGCGATTCAAAATAAAACACATATAATTTTTTCCTATGGATATCATTGGTTGTCCAGAGGATAATTACAAGGTGATTTTATCCCTTTTCCATATTAGTTTTGGTAATGGTTGCATCATAACTGTAGACTTTTCCCTTTCTTCTGACACCTAATGACATACCAGAAACATTGATTTATATTCAGTGATCTCATTTTTTATATTGTCCCATGAAAGTTCAATCAGAGATCATTATAGATCTTTATGCTCCCTATTTGAAGAAATAAGGTTGATATTTGTGCATCTTCCATAGATCCTTTGTTATCTCTAGATACAATGGTAATGATATTCATGACCAATTTTTTGTGAAACCTTGCTCTTCCATTTTGAACTACACGAATTTCCCATTTTTGATAGCGTCCACCCTTTTTTTAATTACCACATCATTTCTCTAGGTATCCATTGTTTTCTAAAAGATTTATGGTTGAGAAATAATTTATGAATGGTTTTATTCTGTTCCACTCTTAATAATTCCTATTTAAATTATTTTTACATCTAATATGATTGGATACTCATCAATTCTTATCATCGATAATGATGCAAGATACATTCTTCTTTGAGCATCTTCCCCCTTGTTTTCTAACTAGGATGGTAATGGATTGATAAGTCAAAATAATTTATGAGATCATACCATCTTAACTGGATTATATTAAGCTTCTTATTTGTGAATATATATTTGGGACTCTTGGGATCTATATACATCCCACACTAATCCCCATAAAGATAATGACTCCAGATTATTGATGTATAGATAAAATTATTCAACTTAAGATCATGGGTGGGACATTATTTCTCAGGTAATTTCAATTTACAAGAGGAATTAGCTATCACTTTATAATTTTTCATTACTATACTACCTAATACCTTTTTTTATAATATTCATACACCAAAATGAGTTCTACACTTTTCATGAATGTGTGTACAAGCGTAGACATAAGCCTCTTTTTGATCTTCTTAAAGAATTCCTTATATTCAAGAGTCTATAAAAATATCACATACTTCTTTTTTAGCTTGTTTATTGGGTTATAAATTCATGTAAGGTTATTAAAAAATCATCATAAATATACTTCTAGACCACGAAAACTATGGTTATCCAATACATATGCTGTCTGTGGTAACTCTTCTATTGCCTTTGTATTGGAAGGGTTCACGGAAATTCATTTACTAGAGACAAAATTCCCAAATAATGATATATCCTTTATCCAAAAATCTCATTTACTACATGTTTCATATTCTATTTCCCATCTCAATTTCTTCAAAAAAAGTATTCAAATTCTCCTCAGGTTCTTTTATTTTATGATGTATATCTGAATATCATCGGTAAAGACTACAACTAATTTTTTGGGAAAACCTATAAATAATCTATTCAGTATGTCCATGAATATTACGGGGTCATTATTGAGTCCATGGGGAATAACTATGAACTCATAGTGTCCATACCTCATTCAAAAGGCAGTGTTTGGAATATTTTCCTTCTTCAACTTTAATTGATCTTATCCTGACCAAAGGTCTTCCATAGATAAAAATCTATCCCCACATAGCGGATCGAACAAGTCATATATCGAAGGATGTAGATACATGTTATTTTTCATTATTTGATTTTGGTCATGATAATCAATGCTGAGTCACATTTATCCATCCATTATTCTTGTTTAAGAAGACCAAAACACCCCATGTTGAATAACTATGGTGTATAAAACCCTTTTTAAGATTCTATTGAAACATTATATTCAACTCCTCCAGTTCAATGGTTCCCATTATCTAAAATGTATTTGATATAAAACTACATCTAGAAAAAAGTTTAATTAAGAACACAACCTCTCAATTAAGATGAATATCATAAAACTCTTCGTGGAACAAATTAATGTAATCCTCATGATAAAAAGGTCATCAATCATGATTCTCTCCACTATCTCAGTCATTTTATCTAGATATTATTTCTCATAAGGTAGTAATGTTCATCCATGCAACTATGATTCATAAAAAGATTCATCATACTCCTTTCAATTTTATTTAATAGGAGGATGATTTAGGATATTATGAGTGACCTCCCTTTCTCAAAAGATGATTTTGGATTTTATTAATGATATAAAATCATGCTGGTGATAGAATAAAACTTTTTAAAAAAAGAATAAATGAAATTTACAGGAGGTTAAGTCTATAGAAATTAACTAAAGAGGATTTATATACATTAGATAGAATACTTACACCGTTTTTGGTTCTCACAGATAACTCTGCATCCAAATTTTGAGGTGGGTATTTAATAGTTCTACAAACATGCAATATATGAAAGAATGAGTAGATCCATAATCAAATATTATGTTCTGTATTTTTTAATATCTAACTATTGTACCAATCAGCACATCTTTTTGTTGATCCTTATCAATATTAGTTATCACATAATCCCTGACATTTTTCCATGGAGGTTTTTTTATTGACTCCTACAACCCTTGGCATAGAGAAATAGTTCACATAATGCCCATGATCCTTATAGATAAAATATTGAACTACTGGATCAGCATTGATATGAAACAGAATTTATTATTACACATTATCATAATTTTTCATATCCCTTTAGTAGTTCATATACATATTTCCTATTATTTAAAATTATCATAAATTCGTAATTCCCTTCAGATTATTCTCAATAATCTCATTCCCACAGTTTTGAAACATGGGGTGTTCGGTCTTTTATTCCATCATGGGAATTATTCTCTCAAAAACCCATATTAGAATTAATTTTAAGCCTTTTTTCAATCATCCCATGAGACTACTAAGAGTCTCTGATCTCCATTTAAAATATGAGAGTACAATGGACAATATATTTATATCTTTTTATGTCTCAAATTTACAATTCAATTCATTGACTCAACTTCAGTACATTAGAGAATTAATTCACAATGTTTTCTATAGTTACCCTACCTTTTCATTAATTACTATTATATCATTTTAATGATAAAAAAATAATAGTATTTCACAAATAGTATCCAATGGTTTAGTGTCTTGGAAAAACTAGGACTATATATAACAATTAAAACATCAAGCATAGACATTTATTTAATTTATTCTTCCCTAGCTTCTTATTGGATCTTGTCCTCTCCTTAGTACATGTATCCACCTATGTATATACATAAAAAAAGGTGAGCTAGAAGCCCAGTAAGAGGATATATATAAGAACAATATAGCATGGGTGAGCATACTCCTAATGTGGGAAAAAATCATGAACATGAGAGGAAGCATAAATATAAGACTTGAAATGTGTCAATGCATAAAAATAAAACATCATGTCTTGGTGGTTAACTACCACATGTACTTTTTTACCGATCTGGCATCTTTTTTACAAATCATTTCAAATTTACTTGTGAGATTCATCACTTTACCTAATGCATTGGAGCACTGTATAATTCTGGGTGCAGCCATCACATTATAACATTATCATTATCATGCTTTCCACATGCAACATATATCAAAACTAAACATAACTAACCCATGGAATGTAATGGGATACATCTCATAATAACACATTCATAAACATTGGGTTCCAAAATGAATGGGGGAATAACATACATGTCACAAGAACTGTCCACCTTGAGAGAGAAGTAAAAGTTGTGTTCTTAAAAGATGAGATATTTTGGAAATCATTTTGTTTTTCATAAAAACCAGTGACAAACATGTATACACTAGAACATAATATACAATTATGAACAAATGATCTTTAAGGAGTACCCATATCAAGATATATGGAGTGAAAGAGGGAGAACCCGAAGGAAGATTGTTGGGTTCGAGAATCTCCCCTTACCTTGTATATGAATGCTTCATTCTCGTTAATGTTCTAAATAATGAAATTATATTCATTAATTAGAAATAGAGAATATTTTTTACATTAATATGGTTCATTATGGTTTTATTAAGTCATTTTATGTGCCTTTGGATGCGTTATAGGGTTAAAAAACATTGTTAGGGAATGTTTGTTTTTATGGTTTTCATGAGTGGTTCACTGGTATTCTTAAATTGATGTTCGAGTAGAACATGGGTAAAAATACAAAACTGAAATTATATGTTATTAATGACATTACACGATTTATAATGATCTTATAATTAATTATATTAGATCCATTTTATGAATCATTAGATAATAATTAAATGACTATTGTTTGGGTTAATTTGAGTGTTTCTTCTATCATAATGAACTTGTTTTATTTTATCACTAGTAATATGGTCATAAGTTAGTTAGAGAACATTAAATAGGAGATAATAAATATAAAATATTATGGTTTAACCATAAAAATGGTATAATGACCATATTTGAAGGTAGAAATGGAAGAAGAAAACATGTTGTTCTTGAAGGTGATAAATTAACACCTTATGAACAACGCTCTCTTCTATAAAATTAAAGGAAGAGGGAAAGGGAAGTTGGATGATATAATATCTCATTAGAATAATAAAATTACTGTACATGTATAAAAATGGTGTTACAATACTATTTAGATGATGATAGGTGGTGATATATCAAGAAATGAACTTGAACTTGAATGGAAATTAAAGGAGAAGAGGGAGAGAAATTACCTCTTAAATCCTCCTCTTGAGATCCTACATAAAGAAGCTAGGCTTGGTCATTTGATGAGACTAGAAGCTCTTGAACATGGGAGAAGGGATAGGGAGGATTTTTTTAGATTTTAGAGAAGTCTTGGAGCTTGAGAGGTGTGTGTAAAGGAGGGTGTGATGGGTGGTTTTCATAGTGGAGGGGATATGGGTTTTCTTAATATAAAATTCATTAGTTTATTATTTCCTCACAACACAAGGAATAACAATTCATCCATGAAAAATAATAGTAAATAAAGAATGTGGGTTTGGGATTTGAGTTCTTACATCACTTGTTATGTCAGGAATAGTGGGTTTTAATTATAATGTATTTATACAGTAAATTAATGTATTTTACTATTCACAAAAATTCAACTATTTTAGAAAAATCCCAAAAATAAACCCTAATAATGTTTTGACAATTAGAATCCGAAAATGAAGTCCATTTGTCAAAAATAATTTTCTAATTATTATTAAATTAATATTTTATTAAGATCATAATTTACTTAAGAAACAGTTTTTAAAATTAAAACTGATTTTATAATGCTTTCAAAAATTATGTAGGGTCCTATAAAATTATCTAAAAACTATAAGACCTTGATTGTATAATTAATGAACACATTTTATGAAAATTATTTTTTGAAAAATTAATTCATTATTTATACTTAATTATTTATGACTTACAAAATACCGAAACTTTTAATAAGATCATATTCTCACTTTCTAAGATGTCTAAATTTTATTTAATTATTCATAGGTAAATATACTATTATATTGGATGATTTACTATATATAAGGATCATATTACTATTCATAAGGGTAGGTTTCTATTCACAGGGGTACGTTACTATTCACCCAAAATTATTTTTGTTTCATTAGACTCCAAAAATCATCAGGAACAGAACAATGTATGTCGGATTTTCGAAATTCAAAACACAGAAGTGACAAAAATATGTTTAAAGGTCACTTAGCACTTTTTAGTTCATTATGTTGTGTTTTCATTTGATTTTATGTCATATTTATAAGAAGGGAATTCCCATAGAAAAACTTTTGGTCGTTACAATTTTCCCCCCATAAAAATTTCTCCCTCAGAATTTCATTTTACATAAATAGGTGAGGGTACTTCTCCTCCATATTCTATTCTGGTTCCCAAGTTGCTTCCTCAAACATATGGTTCCTACAAAACACTTTGACAAGATGGGTTGTCTGGTTGCATGGAACCTTATCTTTCCAATCTAGAATCTTTACTAGCTGCTCCTCATAGGAGAGATCATCTTCTAGCTACACCACCTCTGAGTTTAGTACATGTGAGTGATCATGTATGTACTTCTGCATGAGTGATACATGAATCACATCATAAACATAAGCAATATTCAGTGGAAGTGAATGTCGACCGGCCATGAATTATATGCAGTCAAGGATCTCAAAGGGGCCAATGTACCTTGGGATTAGCTTCCCTTTCATCCCAAATCACATTACTATCTTCTATGGAGATATTCAATGGAACAATTTATCTCCGATGTCAAACTCCATGTCCCTTTGATGGTTGTCATCATATCTCTTTTTTTGACTCTGAGAAGCTTTGATGTGTTTCTGGAATGCCTTGAACCTTCTCAGTCATCTCTTGCACAAGATGAGGTCTTACTAGCTTTCATTCTCTATCTTCATCCCAACAGGTTGGATTTATACATCTCTTTCCATACAAGACATCATATGGAGCCATCAGAATACTCGAGTGGAAGCTATTGTTGTATGAGAACTCAACCAATGGGAGATGCTGATCCCATCCACCTATGAATTCTAGAGATCAAGCTCTTATCATATCTTCAAGCATCTGAATAGTCTTTTCAGACTGACCATTAGTTTGGGGGTGATAGGTCATGATAAAATTTAATTCAATACTCAAAGCATGTTGAAGACTCATCCAGAATATTGATGTGAACCATGGATCACGATCAGAGATAATTGAGAGTGGAAGTCCATGCAGTCTCACCTATTCTTTCACATATATCTTTGAAAGTTGTTCAGGGGAGAGATCTTCCTGAATAGAGATAAAATGGGCAGTCTTGGTGAATCAGTCAACCATAACCCATATCTCATTATTTTCCTTCAACGTCTTTGGGAGACCTCTAATAAAGTCCATAGTAACATTTTCCCATTTCCACATGGGTATGGGAAATGGATGCATCTTCCCTTTGCACTTTTGTCACTATGCTTTAACTTGCTTCCATACCCAACACCTTGATATATATTCCGCAATCTCCATCTTCATGTTATCCCACTAGAAGTGTTCTCAGAGATCACAGTTCATCTTGGTACTCCCTGGATGGATAGAGAAAGTTGAGCTATGTGCATTTTATAATCGCTCATTCTTTATCCCAGTTTATGAAGGCACACAAATCCATGTTCCAAATGTAATCACACCATCATTGTCGATATAGAACTCTTGCAGCTTCCCTTATTTTACATCATTCACCCTCTTTTTTATATACACATTATCCATTTTTCCTTCCTTAAACTTCTCTTGGATTGATGGCTGTGCAATCATTTGGGCAAGGTAGGATGTATCCCATGCCCTTATGATTTACAAATCCATATTTTTCATTACTAAGAAGATAGGGTCTTTCTTAATCTGCAACATGGATAGAGTAGCGGGTTCTCTTCTTCTTAGATCATCAGCTACCTTGTTCACCTTTCTAGGATGGTAGTGAAAAGGGGAATCGTAATCCTTGATTATCTCTAACGATATCCTTTGACACATGTTGAGATACTTTTGTGTAAATATATACTTTAGGCTCTTGTGGATGGTGTATATGTCACACTTCTCACCATATAGGTAGTGGAACCAGATTTTCAAGGCAAAAATCATGGTTGTGATCTCTAGATCATGTGTCGGGTAGTTTTTCTCTTAGATCTTCAACTATAATGAGGAGTAGGCTATCACATAATTATTTTTCATAAGTACAGAACCCAAGCCTTTCATTATAGAATCACTATATATCACCAAACATTATCCACTTTTTGGTAGTGTGAGTATAAGTGAAGTGATCAACCTTTTTTTAGCTCCTTGAAGCTTCCCTCACATTCTTCCATCCAGACATACAATACCCCTTTTCTTGTCAACATAGTTAGTGGGCTTGACAATCGTGAGATGTTTCTCACAAAACATCTATAGTACCTATATAATCCAAGAAAACTATATATTTCTATGACACTAGAGGGCCTGGGCCATTCCTCAATCGCCTGTATCTTTGAAGAATCCATATAAACTCCCTGACTTGTGATCACATGTCCCATGAACGTGACATGCTTTATCCAAAAGTCACACATGCTGAACATGGCATACAACTTCTCCTTCCACAATGTCTCCAACATAAGTCATAGATGTTCTTCATGTTCCTTCTTTCTCTTTGAGTGGATGAGAATATCATCGATAAACATGACAAAAAAATTTCAAGGTAATGTCTAAAGACTCTATTCATCCAATCCATGATGATTTTAGGAGAATTAGTGAGTCTGAAGGGCGTCACCGTAAACTCATAGTTCCCATACCTGGTAAGGATGTCTTTCTTATGAATATCTTCCTTCTTCACCTTTACCTGATCATATCCAGAACGAAAATCCACCTTTGAGAAGTATTTAGCTCTTCATAACTGATAGAACAAGTCATCAATACTACAGGGATAACTTTTTTTCTTTATGGTGATCATGTTGAGTTCCCGATAATCACTACACAGCCGCATTGTTCCATGATTCTTCTTAACAATGAGCATTGGTGCACCCCAAGGTGATGCACTAGGGCATAAGAACCCTTTTTCTAGATCCTCTTGAAGATTCTTCTTTAACTCCTCTAGTTCGATATGAGCCATCCTATAGGGACACTTCGAGATTGGAGTAGCTCCAGGTATGAGTTCAATTGAGAACTCTAACTCATGATCCTGGGGAATTCCGGGCAACTCTTCGCGAAATACATCACAGTATTCCCTTACAAAGGGCATATCCTCAAGGTAGGCCCTATCCTTTGACTCAACCATTTGGGAGAGGTATGCTTCTTCATATGGAATCAACACACAAACCGTTGAAGGATTTTTCAAAGCAGATTCACGATCTTCCTTTTATTTGTAGAGGTACATGGGATGGTTCAGAATATGAAAAGATGTTTCCTTTCCCCAACATTTAATATGTGCTCTATATAGCGAGAGACAATTCATTCCCATTATAGAATGGAATTCAACAAATGGAAGTATTACAAGATTTTTCGAAAGAATATTCCCACATACACCAACATGAGAAGAGTCAAACACTTGGGTTGTAATGGATGAACCACGTTGTGTTTTTATAGATATATATACTTCAAGTTTCAGGGATTCGATTATATAGTTCTAGAAAACCTGTCAGATATAAAGGAAAGCATAGAAGAAGAATCAAATAAGACTTTTTCCATTATAGAGTGAATAGAAAGTGTACATTGTATGACTTCCTCATCATGCTCCGCCTCTGCAGTAGTGATGGCAGAAGCCTTCCCTTGTTCCTTTAGCTTTTGTGGTTGCTGACATTGATTACCCTTGAGAACTCGAGGTTTAGTGCATTGACTTGCATAGTTCCCTATCTCTCTACAGTTGTAGAATTGAACCATGAGTGGTTCTCTCCTTTCACCTACCACATTCTCCTTCATTTTCGTGTCTTTTCAACACTCTTAAGCAAGGTGTCCTGCATTCCTACACTTGAAGCATTTCCCCATCTCTATGAGGCAGTTCCCATAGTGCAACTTCCCATATTTTTGGCATGTGGTTCATTGAGTTTTCTTCACACCTATGTCGTTAGATCCACCTGCTTGAAACTCCATCATTCGTTTCTTATCACCATAGCCATTAGACCATTCTCCAAACTCCATATCCACTTTGAGAGCACATCAAGAACCTTCTTCATAACTCCCAAAGTCTCGAATTTCAACATCCTTTCGAAGGTGTTGTTTTATACCCCTAAAGAATCTATCAATTTTTATATCATTTGTGAAAACAAAACCCAAAGAATACCTTGAAAGCCTTGTGAAATTCGCTTCATAGGTTGGGACATATTCTCATAATTGTTTCTTGAGCTCGATGAATTCTCCCTCCATCTTTGTGCAAAGAGTTCTTGGGAAATAATTGTTAAGAAACATTATCTTAAAGTCTTCCCATTCCATCTCTTCAATTTCCTCCCTTTTCTTGGTGTTCTTAATAAAATCCCACCATTGATTGGATTCTCTATCTAGATGATAAACAGCTAGGGTCACCTTATCCATCTCAGAACAGTGAATAATAGAAAATAACTTCTCTATGGATTAGACCCACTGTTCCGCAGCTAGTGGATCTGAAGATCCAATAAACGTTGATGTTCGTGGCTGCATAAAACATTCTATAGCTAGTTTTTCCCTCATTGGCGAAGGAGGGAATTCCCCATTATTATGGTTATTGTTCATAACCTAAGATAATTAGGTAAGCATTTCCATGAATATCTGAACTCTACCTTGCAAATCATTGGGGATGTCGTTCGGGTAATTGTTGCATTGGCCATCACACGAGTTGTTGGCCTGATTCTTCCTGGTACCCAAATTTTTTTTAAAAAGAAATAGTTAGAACAAAACATATGTAAACAGGAATGAAAAACTTATTCATTTAAACAATTCATACCAAAAACATAACATATCATATTCCTATGTAAATATTCTTGTGTGCATATTTGTACTTAGTCTCATGTTAGAGGTTTTCTCTAGGGATCAATAATCCTAATTCCCAAATTAACTATACCTTTTCTATGATACCAACTATAGAGACCCTGCCTTTTCTTAAATAACTATTATATCATATTAATGAAAAACAACATAATTGTATTACACATAATGGATCAAAAGGTTTTGTTTCTTGGGAATACTTGGACCATACATAACAATTACAACATCAAGTATAAACATTAATTTATTTTTTTCTTCTCTAGCTTCTTATTTGCACTTGTCCCTTCCATAGGACATGTAGCCACCTGGGGATATAAATAAAAAGGGGTGATCTAGAATCCTAGTAAGGGGATTGATATGAACAATATAGCATTGGGTGATAATAATCATAACATGGGAAAAGGATCATGAACATGAGAGGAAACATAAATATAAGACTTGAAATGTGGTAATGCATAAAAATGAAACATCATGTCTTAGTGGTTAACTACCACACATACATGTGAACCAATATTGCATCTTATTCACACATCATTTCACATTTACTCATGAGATTCATCAATTTACCCAATTCATTATAGCAATTTATAATTCCGGGCACAATCGTCACACACAAACATTCAATTTGTGCTATATAATTCTGGGCGCACCCGTCACATCATAACATTATCATTATCATGCTTTCCAAATAGAACATATATCAACAGTAAACATAAATAAAAATTTAAATGAATGGGTTACATATCATAAGAACACATTCATAATCTTTGGTTTCCCAATAGAAAGAGGGAATAACATACATGTTACAAGAACCGTCCACCTTGAGAGAGAAGTAAAAGGTGAGTTCTTAATAGAATAGTTCTTTTGGAAAACATTTTGTCTGACATAAAAAACAGTGAAAAAAATGTATATCCTTGGAAAATAAGGAAAATTATTAAAAAAGGATCATTAAAGAGTAACCATATCACAAAAATGGAGTGAACGAGGGAGAACCCAAAGGTTGAATGTTGGGTTTGAGAATATCCCCTTACCTTGTATAAGAATGCTTCTTTATCTTTAATGTACTATATAAGGACATTATATTCATTATTTAGAAATAAAAACCCTTTTTTACATTAACATTGTTCATTATGGTTTTATTATGTGATTTTATGTGCCTTTTCATGAGTTATAGGGTAAAAAAACATTGTTCGGGAATGTTAGATTTTACGGTTTTCTAGAGTGGTTCACTTGTACTCTTAAATTGAAGTTTGGGTAGAACATGGGTCAATATAAACAACTAATATTACATGTTATTAATGAGATTCCAAATTTTTTAATGATATTTAAATTAAATATATTAGATCCATGTGGAAGAATCATTAGATAATAATTAAATGATGTTTGTTTGGGTTAATTTGAGCGATTTTTCGATCATAATGAACTTGTTTTATTTTATCTCTATAAATATGGTCATAATATAGTTAAAGAACTTCAAATAGGTGATAATACATATGAAAAATTCTATTTCAACCACAAAATTGGTTTCATGACCATATATGAATGTAGATATGGAAGAAAAAAATACATGTCATTCTTGAAGGTGATAAATTAAAATCTCACGAACAACGTTCTCCTTAATAAAATAAAAGGAAGTGGGAAAAGGGGTTGGATGATATAATATCTCATTATCATCATAAAATTATATTAAATGTATAAAAATGGAGTTCAAATACCATTTGGATGAAGATATGTGTGAAGAGATCAAGAAATGAACATGAACTTGAAATGAAATTAAAGGAGAAGACGAAGAGGAATTACCTCTTAAATCCTCCTCTTGAGATCCTCCTTAAAGAAGGCAGGCTTGGTATTTTGTTGAGACATGTAGCACTTGAACATGGGATAGGGGATAGAGATTATTTTCGAGAAGTGTTTAGAGAAGTCTTGGGTCTTGAGAGGTGTGAGGAAATGTGGGTGTGGAGGGTGGTTTTTATAGTGGTGGGGAGAGGGGTTTTCTTAATATAAAATTAATTAGTTTATTATTTACTCAAAAGTCAAGGTATAGTGAGTCATAGATGACCAAGAATTGTAGATAAGGCATGTGAGTTTGGGATTTGGGTTATTACATCACTTGTGATGTCAGGAATAGTGGGTTTTAATTATTATGTATTTATACGGTAAATTAATGTATTTTACTATTCAAAAAAATTCAAGTACATTAGAAAAAATCCAAATATTCAACCCAACCATTTTCAACGTGTAGAATCCCAAAATTAATTCCATTTTTCAAAATTAATTTTTTGAATATTATTATTTTAATATTTAATTAAAATCATAATTTACATAAAAATATAGTCTTTAAAATTAAAACTGATTTTATAGTGGTTTCAAAAATTACGTAGTGTCTTATAAAATTGTCTAAAAACTATAAGACATTGATTTGATAATTAATGAACACATTTTAAGAATATTCATTTTCTTTTAAATTAATTTATTAATTATAATTAATTATTTATGTCTTACATAATAACGAAACATTTACTAAGGTAAATTTGTCACTTTCTATGATGTCTAAATTCTATTTAATTATTCATGGGTAAGGATACTATTATGTTGGACTATTTTATACTTATAAGGGTCATATTAATATTCAAAAGGGTAGGTTACACAATGGTACATTACTATTCACGCAAAATTATTTTTGTTTCATTTGAATCCAAAAATTATCTTGAACAAAACTGTGTATGTCGGATTTTCCAAATTCGAAACATAGAAGTGACAAAATTATGTTTAAAGGTCACTCAGCACTTAGTAGATCATTATGATGTGTTTTCATGTGATTTAATGACATATTTATAAAAAAGAATTTCTATTTTAAAACTTTGGGTTGTTATATTTTAAGTATTCATGACAATGTTGGAGACAAGATTTTCAAGACTTGTAATGTTTGCTTCATATGCCCTGATAGACTCATCTTCCTTCTTCTTAAGCCCGAGGACTCTATTTCCAACTTGACATATAGGGTTCAGGGAAAATATATATTGACCAATATATTCATGAATTACTCCAAATCAATTGAATAAATTTCCTCATTGGAATTTTTATTTTTGTTCAATTACCACCACTCATAAGCTTCCCCATCAAAATGATAGACCGATAGCAGAAATTTCACATCATCAAAGAACTAGAGGATATATAATATATTTTTAATTGAATTAATCCGCAGTTCCATGAGGAGGTGATAAAAAGATCTACTATACATTTTAGGCATGTGAAACATAATGTATTTGATGGAAACATGATATTTCTTTGTAGGAGGAGGGTGTTCCATATGATTGAATTTACTATTCATAACCTTAGGTAGCTAAGAAGGTAATATAATGATGTTTTTATCATTGTTTCCCATCATATCTATCATATAATTAGGGAAATCATCTCATTTCCTATCTTATTTATTATTGGAATGTGTTATTTTATTCACAACCTCTTACTAAGGGAAAAATAAATAAACATTAAGGGGCTTTAATAGATAGCTAATAAGAAAAAAAATGTAAACTATAAAGGGAAGAGGATAAAATCTAAAAAGAAAATTGTACCCTAAATTTCGATTCCCTAGATTTCAATCTATGTTATCCATCATCGGTTTCCTAACTAATATTTTTATGGGATTTTTTGTTCCCTTGGTAATGGTTTATAATGAGAATTTGAGTTTACCAATGTATATCCCCTAAGAGTGTCCAACCATATGTGTAGTAAGAATTGTTACAGTGTAATAGGATACCCCAATTCGAAACTATAACACCTTATTACAGTTTTTTTGATCCCTTAGATTATAATAGGACACCCTGGGGAATACAGGTGAAAATTTATGAGTAAAAGAGCCTCTTAAGGAAGTAAACATAAGAATAAATATTAGCACATGGGTTAGAATGCATAACATAATGATATAAAAAGGCATGTAAGATGATATAATGAATAATAAAATTTAAATCATGGTATCAGGTAGTCATGGATTCATATCAGCATAGACGAAACATAAAATATGACTTTATCGTGAGTAAAGACTCATTGCACATAGAGGAGCATGAGTTTGTGCTTACCACCAAGATAGTATAACATAGAGAATGAGTCAAGGAAAACCACAAAGATCATTGAACATGGCATCCCAATAGAATAAGAATTACCCAATGTATTTGATATATATATGGTTTCCCCCATAATTACATGTTTATATAAGAGTGCCACATGAATAATCGTACATATGGAATCAAACATAACATTATGGTTACCCATAGAAAGAAATCGGCATCATAATCTTGTTATAAGGCATTAGAAACAAGAATATAGAAAATGTGTCCATGAAGGAATGTATATTGAACATAAATGGACATTCATAATTTAATATAGGAATACATACCAATATATGTTTTCAAAATGAAGTGATATGTTGTCAAAAGATTTTTTAAAAATCATTAGAATTAAAACATTTTTCTGTGGGATAAAGAAACCATAAACGAGATTTTAAAACTAAATATTGAATAATATTTAATATAAAATAAAATCGAACCAAGAATGTTTTCATAATATAAGTGATAATTTTGAATATATATAGTGCCTTATATTAAAGAGTGTAATTTAAAATTGGTATGAATTCGGCGAGTTACATTAAATCAATCATGCTTATCAGGAAGAATTGAGTAGGGAACCTTTTAAAAACATGTTTATCTGTAAATAATAGTAATGGGTCTTGATACATGATTTTGGAAAATATAATAAGAATTAATAATATACAAATTAAATCAATAGAAAATTTTATTTTGGTAAAGAGAGAGAAAGAATATCCAGAATGAATAATGATGCTTTGGGTTAAATCCATTACCTTTTCTTCAAAAGGGTTCCACACATGATCTTAATGTCCATAATAATAAAATTATATTAACTAATAAATAGTAAAGAGAATTTTTAACATCTAATTTATTTATTATAATTTTATTTAGTACTCTTATTCCATTTTGATGAGTTATAATTTTCTGTTTTATTGTTCAGGAGTGCACATTTTTTTAGTTTCCCCGAACAGTTCACTTGTATAAAGTATGTGTGCTTATGTAAACTATATATTGAGGTCTAAAATTTAAATTTTATGTTATTAATGGTCATATATAATATATTGTGATCATATAAGTCATTAGTTCATTTTTTATGAAAATAATTATAGAAACCCTTAGTCATTAATTTTTGTTTATTTTGAACTATTTCACTCATAATGAAGTAATTTTGTTTTATAATTTAATATCATGTATAAAAAGTGATTTATGAAAATGAAATAAAATATAATACATAAATTATGGTCCGGTTAAACAATAAAAATGGTTTCATGATCATCCATAAAGAATGTAAAATAAATCAAATACCAACCATCATTAAATTAGATAAATTAACCCACCACGGACTGTGTTTTCATTTTTGGTATAAAAGGAGGGGGAATGAATGATAATAATGAATTCTAACATTATCATAAAAAAATACAGAATATAATTTTTTTTTAGTTTTCATACTATTTGGATTTAGGAGGTTGAGTATATAAAAAGAAAAGAATGATATTGAAATGAAAATAAAAGAAAAAAAATGTTGAATTTACCTCTTGAATTTATCTTCATTGAGAGCCTCCTTAGGGGAGAGGATGTGATCTTCTAATGATACAAATAGATCATTTACATGGGAAAGGGGGTTGGGAGAATATTGTCGTAGAATTTTGACAAGGAGGAGGACTTCATAGGTGTGAGTAGAAGAAGTTGTGAGGGGTGATATTTATAGTGGAGAAAGGGTTTTTTTCTCTTTAGTTTATTTAGTATTTAATTATGTTTCTCAAGACAAAAAAAATGCTAATTCATGAGGCTAAATACAGAAGTTAGATCATGTGAGTATATTTTTTTTACATCACCCATGACTAAATGAATGGTTTATTTAAATTATAATGTATATATACTAAAAAGTACAATATTTTACAATTCCTCAAAAAAAAAGTATTTCAGAAAAATAAAAAAAATTACCCGATCATTTTTTGAAATGAAGAATATAAAAATGAACACTACATTATGTAAATAATTTTATATGAAATATAAATTCAATTTTTATATAAAATCAAAATTTACTTGAAAAATAAAAATTTTAAAATTAAAACTTCTTTTTTAACACTTTGAAAAATAATGTTAGGTCTATTAATATTATCTTATAATAATAATACATCAAAATAAATATTTATGAACATATTTTTTCTAAAATTATTAAATTAATCATAACTTTGTACGTGAATATTTATGACATACAAACATACCTACACTTATTTAATAATTTTTAAAATATTTTCTTCTCTTATATTATAGTATAATTATACCATATTGTCACATATTATATAGAAAAAATTTATTTATATGTTAATTGGTGAGGTTATTATTCAATTAACTGTTCTAGTAATCTTAAGGGTCTCAATACTATTCCAAAGGTTAAGATACTTTTCTATTGTTAAATGTTATTTAACTTCAATAAATGTGTTTTATTTCATTAATTCTTCATTAATAATGTTATTATTTTGTTGTATATGTAACATAATGTTGCTATAATATAAGACATAAATATAAGAAGGTAGTGAAATTTATAGAACACTGGGTCATTACACTACATTGCCGTGAGACCCCTAGATAATAAAAACAATAATTGTTTCTATACACAAGCCTAATATAGCAAAATATCAATCCTCTAGTAGGAATACAATAGGTTATGTTCATAGGAAGAGATACATGATTGTAATATTTTTTACAAAGATAAAAATGAATCATCATGAGATCAATAATTAGTATCAAGGATACCATTTCAATCCAATAACACATTGGTCTTTATTTATAGCCTCATGTGTATTTATTAATGTTTTGGTCATGTTTGCAGATGAAGAGATAAATTATGATTCAAGCTATGGAATTCATGGACCTTATTAAATGGACATTTATCTTAATTATTAGTACTTCACTAGTGAGCTGTTGGGTTCAAACATTATTCTAGTGAGGTCCACCAATGATTTAGTTTTACATGAACAAATGTTTTTTTCAATCTATTTCTCATCGTCTATCCATTGGTACCACAACAAATATATGGTGTTACCTATAGTTGGAGGAATTAAAAACTATCATTTATTCATCTAAGGATCCCCTTATTCTATTTATTACCTTCAATATATTTTTTTTAATGCTGTAAAATCATTGAAATGAAATAGTTAGAAATATAATTTTTGTATACGTTCTCATTAAACACACCTAAAGAAGTAAAATTTAAAAAACTAAACATTGTTTTTAAGATCACTGTCAAATAAGAAATTTAATAACAAAAGGATACACATGGTTATTTTCAAATAAATATAAATAAAAGGAATTTCAAGATTATATAATTATAATAATTCATAATTCTGATAATATTATTAATTTCTAAGATAAAAAATTAGTTTTATAATAATTTTAATTGATCAAAATATTTTAAATATTTTATATCTGTTTTAAAAATAAATGAACATTTAATTCCCATTACTTAGATCTTCTCCCCGTTCAAGACTATCAATAATCCTTTTGAATTTTAAGGAAATCGTTGAAATCATTTTTCAAGGAAAAAAATATGGAAATTTAATTATGTTCCATAAAATATTTTAATTTCTTTATCAATATAATTCCAATCATAATCTTATAGTTAATATTATTAATAAAGGCTTCCAATATCATATTACCTCAATGATTAAGGGAATTTTTATATAAATAATGATAATTCATTCTTGAGCGATTATACATGTATGATAAAAAACAGCCTTTTGATATATGTTAAAACCATCATTAATTTTCTTTTAATATTGAAATAACAAAACTGTTCTAAAAATATGAAATTGAGATTTTCATTAATGGAAATTTTTTAAAAAGAATCAAATATATGAATATGTAAAAAAATTACAACATATTTTTTGTATACCAAAAACTAAAAAACCCATATTATTTGTTATTAAATATAGTTCTTTTACCTTTAAAATTTTAAAATACTGTTTTTAAAAAGTTACATCTTATGGAACATTGTAGTCAAAAAAGAATTACTACCCTTCAATTGATGCATACATGGAAAAATATAGTGGTCCATTATTATGAATATAAAAACAAAACCAAACAAACCAATTAGGATGAATGAAATCAATCAATTAATATAGAATTTACATAAAAAAAATATAATTCTGATAAAAAAGACAATTGAAAAAATATAAAGGTGAAAAATAACAAAAAATTCATATTAATTATAATGAAAATTATATAAAATGCAAGAGAGACATTCTAAACACCACATTAAAAAAATAAAAGAGACCAAATGAATGGGGTTCATCAGTATATAATCTTTATTTATGATGAGGGGAAAAATCTACCACATTATCAGCTTCTAGGAAGTAACCACTTTGAAAATAGTGTTTAATGTAAAAAGGATTTGCATGATAGTGTTGGATTTTATTTTTATAAATATAAATTGAACATGTTCTATCACACTCAATACACACATTATCATAATTTAATAAATAATAATAGAGATTACATTTCATTGAAATGATTTTCGAGAAATAACATAACATGGATGTATATTAAGCATCAGAAATAGATAGGGAAACTGTATTTGTACTCGTAGAATCCATTATGATAAGTGATTTTCCTTGAATTGGGAAAGGAGCAGTTTTATGTTTCAAATATATATATGACCAACCTAATTTAACATTACAAAAACATTAATATTAAAAATTGTGTTATTCAATCATAAAAAATCACAATTTTTAGTTCCTTTGAAATACATAAACATTATTTTTATAGATTTCAATTGGGGTTGCATTTTATTTTATTGAAAATGAGAATAATAGAATATAATGAACATAATGTCCAAAAAAGATGATGTAAGTTATAGGGGAGTCCTAGTCATACCTTCATAAATCTTATTCTCCATATATTTAACTACATTATAAAATGTAATTGAAAATGGTGTACTCATTGTAATACTAATCTATATAATTTCTTCCATGAAAAATTTATTTGAAATATTATTTGTGTAATTACTCTAAGATAATTTCCAATAAAATTTACATTTATTTAAAATCAAATGAAAAATATGACTTATACTATATAACTCATTTCATATTCCATAATCATCAATTGATAAAATAGACTAAAATAAATTCATTATTTGAAAAAAAAGATAACGTCAATAATATTAATTATAATGATAAAAAAAATAATTTAATATTAGAATTAAAAACAAAGTTAAATACCCTTTACCAATTTCATCACAATTTCATAATATAATTTTTTTATCCAATCATGTAAAGCCTAAGGGGATTGTTTCAATCAATAAATTTTGTGGTTTATCATGAAAACATGACCTAGAATTTTTGAAAATATAGATATTTGTGGTTATTCAGAAAAAACATTCTCCAAATAAAATCTTTTTATATTTCTCCATTAACATCCATTTGTAAAATACTAGCATTTAAATTATACAAAAATACCAACAATGTTCATATAGATTATAGCCTAATGATGTAGGAAAATCTATCACTATAATAAATTCTATAATTTTGTTTATAACCTTTATCTATAAGTATGGGTTTTTATGGTATATGTTAGCATTCTTATAAAAAGTATTTATATAGAACTAATTTTTTCCAATGACATTATGATCATGGGACCTTTTTACCAGAGTCTAAACATTTTTCATATAAAATTAAATCAATTCATATTGAAAGTAATGAACTCAATTTTCATCATAAATGGAAACATTATTATTTTGGTGGACTTGGTGTATCAAAGTAATCTACATTTACTACATCATTTAAAATATACCACATAGAATGAGTAGTGACATGTCACGACCCGCGTTCTCCAAGATAAGGGAAGGGACGTCAAAGTGCCCTTCCCTTCCTTATTCAAGGATATGGAGGTATAAGGACACTAGAGTCCTACCTTCAGTAGTCCTCAGAGTGGCGACTAGAACCAAGGTAATAGAATCTCACATAAATAGAAGGAATTAGACTTTTATAGAAAAATATTTAGATATAAGATTATAAATCCTCGCAACACCAAGGACTACAGACAACAGTAAATCCATGAATCTATTCCCACATGCATGTTGAAAAGATAAAATGATACAAAGTAATAAGAAACTACCAATAATGTACCAAAGGAAAGGGAACTAAGAAATGATATCAACTATCCTAAAACCATAGCTAATAAATTCTAGCACGGTCCTTAAAATCCTCATGGAAACATGAGAACCGTTTTATATATGTATGGTGGGAATACAAGTATACTTAATAAGGAAACTAAATCATCTCATTCACAAGTGAGAGATCATACTAATTCCTATGTGATTATACAGTAGAACCTCAAGAACCTACAAAAGGAATACTAACCAGTACAACCTCACCAAGGCACAATCACCCATGTAATGAAAGTCATGTAACAGAATAGTATAAGAACATCAAATTTGGGTACCCCACACTACTTTCCAAACAGTTAACTTCTACTATCGAATGATGTAATGTCTTCACGCTACCACTTTTCCCACACATAGTCCCATTACTACAACCTGTCCACACACACCTTGGACTCAAGCATCACATAACCACACTCGTATACATCAGGTGCACAACAAACACCGCCAAGCCCAAAGATGCATGGGCCTTAACAACCACAAACCATGCATGAAGACATCAGGGCGTCATCCCGAAGATACATGTGGAAAAATAGATGTCCTCCACACACCTAAGCCCCCAGTCCAAAACATTCCATTTCCATATGAATCATGGTCTATGGTACGACTTGAACCATTATAATCCTCCCATATGCACTTGAGAGAAAAGATCTAGAAGAGGGTGTGAGGATAAAAATAAGTAACTAGCCATCCATCCTCCCACAAGATTATTTAGAAATACACCCTCCCCATGAATTGGATTTTTTCATCACGTAGTGATAAACAAGGGTGTGGTGCTTACAGAAATCACAAAGAACTACAAAATATATATTTAGGTGATCAAACAATCATCCCCAACCATTTTATTTTACACATACATATGACAAGACCACACCATCACCACATTTTACCCTACTCCTATATAAATAACTATATAAAAACTACCAATCATAAACTGATCTCCACTTTTTCTCAATGTTAATTTATTTATATAAAGGGGTTTCACTTTAAATTATTCTATCACTATGGGTAAACATACAATTATATCAAAACGATGTAATGAAGGAAACCAAACTATAGTCCCACTACACCATAGACAAAAACTATACATGCAATCCCACTTCACAACCTCATTAAACTATTATAATCCATCATTCATCAATATAATAACACCCATTACTTATCTCACAACCCATCCCCATAGAACCATTGCCCAAACAATCCACAAATGCAGTCCCACTACATTAAAAGTCCATAACCACATCGTAGATACACTACTTGAAGTCTCTTCCTAACCACAACACAATATAAAGGTAATTCCGCAACATAAAGTTCTACATTTCACAATAAATAAATCTCTCATACTCTAATACTAATGCACCCCTCTGTACCACCCCACATACCAAGCCCACAAAACCCAGACCCAATCACATAACATATAACCACAACCATCAAACCAATCGTATTCGAATTTAACTGATAGGGGTTATTTAATTACCTCGTGAATATAATCAGGTTGATAACAGAATAAGTTTGATCCTAGGGAATCCCTTTGTTTAATTATGAGTACATGATTAATGAGATATCATGTTACATTTGTGCATAAGAACATCAGAACAAAACACCACCATTTCAAAATAAATGACCACCCATGATCATGATTTTCAGAAGGCATGCAACCAAAAATGTCATAAGAGAATCAATTGTAACAAAATATAATACGAAACCAACATCAAACCACACATTACAGATTATTTTATTTATGTGAGTTATCATTTCATCATATTAAATTCTTTTCCAATTCCCTTTTATGACGAGTATCCAACCATTCCTTATATGGAACCAATTACATACCCTTTCACATGATGAGAAATTAAAGGGATGATAAATAAATTCCTTACCTGGATGACCAATTAATTAATGTTCATTCTTGCACCATGAAAAAGGGATGGAACACTCACAAGAAGAACTCCAAGGCTGAGCGGGAATGGATCGTTCATGGGTTCACGTCACGTCTCAAGGGGTAGACTCTTTATGCTTCAAGAGAAATAAAAAGGAAGAAGGAATAGAGGATCTCAACTTAAGAAGATCCATGATCCTAAAATCAGGGACACCATTTCAAATTACATAGATGTCAGATCTTGGTTTGACAATGCGACTGAGAAGATTCACATGTTGAATATATTTGATATGTAATAATTCCCCTTGAAAATGGTAGACATAGATCAGCAGACAGTTGTGTGTTGATATATTAACATAAAATGAATAAAAACATGTAATATTGGTGAAATTGAAATAACTGGGAGAAACTAGAAATGAATCACTGATGTGTGAGTCACTAACACCATGTAATACAATCCCAATGACATATCGATACATCAACCTATGGATTCTGTAACCTACTAACACTGATCCACCAATTTTAAGCTAATAATGGGTGAGATTCTAATGCGGCCTACTGACACTAACTCCCTAAAATCACAGATTCTAACTCAATCGACTCTGTGACTTTGATTCCCATTGACTCACCAATTCCAACACCCCTTGACTCATCTATGCCAACCCCCTAGACTCACTAATGTCAACACCCCTTGACTCACTGATGTCGAAGCCCCATGAGTCACCAATGCCAAATCCCAATCACTCACCAAGGTCGAAGACCCTTAATGCACCAACATACTAACATGCTGACACATTGAAATGTCAATGGGGAAAAACTAGAATTTGCAAAACCCTTTAAATGAGATACTGACGCCCCCTAGAACACCAAACTTGTGAATTTTTACAATGGAAATTCATGAGGAAAATACAAATTAATACATCATATATCTCTCAAACTATTATCAGCCTAGATAATTTCAAAACTAACCTATAGGAAAAAAGTTATGAAAAACCATCCCTAAAGATACCTCTCAGGAGTAAACCACCTTGTGTTGTTATAAAGATCATGTAAAAACCTCAACATCCATGGAAACTACTTAAACATATATCTCCTGAACAACTATCGAAACACTACTGCTAATCTACCTCATGTAACAACAGAAACACCAATTGTAACACCCTTTATACACATGGATTAGGGTGATACTTCTTCAATGTCAAGATAATGTCCAGTTTGGCCGGAACTGACTTGCCCATATGGGTTTAATCACTTCCACATCAATGCATCTTAATTATGGATCTTGTTCTTCCATATCCAAAGTAATATCATTTCACAGAAAACCAATGAATGGAGAAAAAACATTTACAGAAATCAGGGTCGAATTTCACATAATAAGCAAAGGAAAAAAACACAAGAGAAACATTCAGAACATATCTCTTTACTGGGAAAAAATATATTCCTTCATTTCCAATGTAATATTTTAGAGGCCTCCATGCCTCCATACAAATCAAACCAATGGAATAGTCCATCCACTAACCATCTTCTGCTTACTATCCTCAATTGTCACTAGTCGCCCCATGAATGTTACACTGTATTTGATATCCAACTCTCCATAGTCTAGGTCATGCGAGTCATTATGTAAATATCGATCGAGATGAAAGATATGAATGAAATTCTGGATCCTATCCAACTATGGTGGTAACAATAGCAGCTATGCCACCTCACCAACTTGACCCAACCCCTTGTAAGCTCTGATTAACCTGGGAGAAAGATTACTCCCCCTAAAAAACCGTTGCAGTCCACACCGAGCGGAGACCATTAAGAACACATGTTTACTAACATCGAACTCCAAGGGTCTCCTCCGATGATTGGAATATGATTTATGCTAGTCTTAATCTACCTTCATCCTTTCACAAAAAAGATAAAACTTCTCTGTCATGTTGTACACCACCTTTGGGAAAAGAACCTCTGCCTCCCCAACCTCTATCCATAACACGAGTGAATGAGACAGTCTTCTATAAAATTCCTTAAATGGTGACGTAATAATGGTGGAGTGATCACTATTATTGTAGGAAAAATCCATTAGGGGAAACTTTAATTCCCATGATCCCCCAAAGTCATTGTCACATTCCCACAACATGTCCTCTAATGTCTGGATGGTCCTCTCTATCCACTCGACTGTATGAGGGTGGAAAGGAGTTCTAATCCGTAGTTGGGTGCAAAAATGCATGATGCAATCCCTTCCAAACTCGTGAAGTAAATAATGTATCCTGATCTGACATGATGGATCATGGGACTCCATGTAGTATTACCAATTATACCACATACCTATATGCTATGGCATCCACTACGCTCATATTCTTATCTACTATGAAGTGAGACAACTTTTTCAATCAATCCACCACTAACCAGATAGCATCATAGTGTCACTCTTCCCTAGGTAGTCCTGTGAAGAAATACATCATGATGTCATCCCAATTATACTCGGGAACATCTAAGGGCTTCTACAGACTACTGGGAACACATTTTTCAACCTTCACCTGCTAACACACTAAGCACCTTGAAAAAAACTTATCCATAACCTACTTCACATTAGGCCACCAAAACAGACCTCTTAGGCCCAAATACTTCATGTTGACTCTAGGATATACTGCCAGAGGTGAGTTATGGAACTCACTGAGAACTCCCTCTCACATCGCCACTAGGACAAACAACTTCCCAAGGGATAACATCTGATTTTGACTATCCTCCGACCATCCATCTAGAGCGTCACCCTTGATAACGTGATCACGCAACATATTAGCCTCTGAGTCTCCCAACTAGGACACCTCCACCTTCCATTCAATGGAAGACTGCACAATCATATGTAATAGATATCATCTACCATCCTTCAATATCAATCCCAGATATAAAGCATCCAACTCCTCCATTGCCTTCCACGTATATGTGTACTACTGAACTACATCTTTCTGTGACTTCATACTCCATAGATTAGCCACCACCTTCCCCTTTCCTGATGTGTAGGATATTTCTAAGTCATTTTCTGGATAAAACTCCATCTACCACCACTGCCACAAGTTCATGTCTACCTAGAAGAAGATATACCTAATTATCATGGGGTCTGTGAAGACCACAAAGAATTCCGTGATGAGGTAATGCCGCCATAAATTCTAAGTGAACATGAACGATTAAAGATAGATTTCATGGTTGGAATAGCTAAATTCTTGAGGATGTAACTTCTTAGACATATAAGATATTACTACTCACTTCTTCAACAACACACTTCCAAATCCTAGACTAAAAGAATCACAGAACCCCTCAAACATCCCCCCTTTTCTAGGAACCACAACAATGGGGCACTGAACAATATACCAATCAGATAATTGAATATTTTCTGACACTTATCACTTCATAGGAAAACCTGGTCCTTTCTGGTCAATGACTCCAATGAAGTTGCAACATGAGAGATGTCAGGTACGAACTTCTGGTAGTAACCATCTAGTCCCCATAAACTACGAACATCTTCCACAATCTTGGGTGCTTCCCAAAAACAATTACTTCAACATTCTAGGGGTTCACACCCTTTCCCTACTTGGACACCACTTATCAAAGAATGTTCACCTCTCGTGTCTAGAACATGCAATTGGACAACATCCCATAAAGATGGTGGTCTCAGACGAGATCTAAAACATTCCTTATATTGTCAACATGATCCTCCTCTGATATTGAGTAGATCAGGATTTTGTTGATGAACACAACCATGAATCGGTCTATATAATCACAAAAAACAGAGTTCATGAGAACCATGTACACTGCTGGGGAGTTCGTAACGCAGAACGACATGACTAAGAACTCAATGTGCCCATACCTACAACTAAAAGCAGTCTCGGGGATTTCATCATCCTTCACCCACAACTAATGATATGCAGACCATAGTTCCATCATAGAGTACCATCCTAATATTTATCGACTACTCGTACCACTCATGGATGACATCTGGGTTCCTTAGCTGAAATGATAAACAATTAATTCCTAATCCTTGGTAGTTATATTTAAAATATTTTGGAATTATTTATTTATTTTAATTTCCTAAAAAACCCATGATACACAAGAATATAATTTGTTTTAAATAATTTAACCTTCTTAGGGTCTCTACCCTGTAATTAGCATAGCCACACTTGGTAATTCAGTAGGTCCATAGTCATTACATCGGATCACGGGGAACATAAAATCATGTGTCATAGATGGTATTCCCTCACCTATTTCACGCACAAAGATTTCCTAACATTGTTGCCCTACCATCCCGTGAAATTATTACTATGACTAACCCCGAACATCATCCTACCTCTCAACAATCATCCTCCCTCTGTTATCATTCTGTCATGACCTGTCTTCAACAAGATGATGGATGGAATGACAATGTGCCCTATCATTCCTTCTTCAAAGTGAAAGAGAGATAATGACCCATCGAGTCCCTCACTCAGTAGGCCCAAAATTGGAGTCTAACACATAGTTAATAGTATCTCACATAAATGGATATAATTACCATTTTTATCGAATAATATACATAAATAAGATAGTAAATCCATGCAATATAAATGTCTAAAGACAAAATTATATCCAAGAATCCCTTACCACATGAATGTTAATAAGTCAAAGTGAGAAAAAAACTCCCAAAAACGTACCAAAGGAATGAAAACTAAGAAATGATAGAAACTCTCCTAAAGCCTAAGCTATTAAAGCCTTGCATGGTTCTCATTGTCCTCCTGGAAATATGAAAACAATAATATATATGTAGTGTGTTCATTCAAGTATACATATTAGGGAAACTAATGCTTCCCGTGCATAAGTAAGATAACATACTAATGCCCCTATGAGAAAACAGTAAAATCTCCATCACCTACCAATGAATACTAATTATGCCAAACTCACCAAGGAATCCTCACCCAATAAAAAAATTTATGTAAATTAATTGTATAAGAACAATGAATATGGTTACCACACATAGTTTTACCACTAGTCAACTGCTCATTCCTAATGATATAACATATTGATGAAGCCACTCTTACCATGTGAATTTCCTCTACCGAAGACACATGGTCCCTAAAAACCACACACCACACCCAAATACACCTGGGACTCATCTGAAAAATAATTTGGAAAACATTCATGGCCAAAAAAACCTAAGAAACTAGTCCAAAAAACCATTACCCAAAGAATTTTTTTCTACGGTACACATTTACCCATTACAGCCTACCCAAATACACTAGAGTGGAATGATCTAGAAGAGGGTGTAAGGAAGAAAATCAGTAACCATCCATCCATTCTCCCACAAGGATTTTGGTATTGACACCCTCCCCCATGAAGAAGAGGTGTTCGACACATATTACTCAACAAAGTTGGGTGCATATATAAATCACAAGTAACTCATATATATATATTTATGTAATAAAACAATCAGACCCAACCTATGAGCTTTGCATGAACATATAACAAGCCCACACCTGCACCACTTTTCCTACAACCCCAATATGCATAAACATATAACAACCACTGCTAACCATTAACCCATTCTCCTATTTTTTCTACATTCTTTTATTAATTTTAAGATATTCACTTTAAATAATTCTGTCTCTTATGAGAAACTAATAGCCGTAAACACACCAAGAAAGAGGAAAAACCAAATTGTAGTCCCACTGCAAAAAAACAAAAAAACTAGACATTAATTCCTAGTGTACATCCTTATTGAACTACTATCAATCATCATTTTTAATATATTTCCACTCATTCCTTCTCTCACAAACCAGGCCTATAGCCCCACTACCCAAACAATCCTCATATGAAATCCCACTGCACAAAAATTCTATAACCATAATGTAGTCCCACTACTCGACGTCTCTTCATGACCAATCACAACATAAAAGAAGTTAAACTTTCTATAAGTTCATCCATTATATAATCAATCGATATCTCAGACCGAGACACCAACAAAACCCATGTAACACCTCACATACCAAGCCCATATAACCCAAATAAAAACACACAACACATAACCACAACCATCAAGCCAAGTGTTTTCAAATTTAACAGACATGGGTTCTTTAATTTCTACTTGAAAATTATTCTGGGGATCACATAACAGGTTTGATCCCCGGGAATCCCTTTATTTAACTGAGTCTATGTGATTAATAAGATTTCATGTAACATATATACATCCACACATTGCAATGAAATACCATTGGTCCACATGAAATTAACACCAATGTTCATGATTCTCAGATGACTTTTAGCCTCAATAGCCATAAAATAATATAAGGTTACAAAATAAAATAGGTGACAAACATCAAACCACACCCTACCGATTATTTTATTTTTGAATGTTATATTTCGATCATATTAAATTCATGTTTAATTTTTTTTCAAGAAGATAATCCAGTATTTCCTTACAAGGAACCATTAAAATACCCTCCCCACATGATGAAAAATTAGAGATAAGAATAAGAACTCCACAATTGAGTGGGAAGAGCTCCATCACGAGTGTACAACTCATCTTAGTAAGAAGTTTATAGGTACATCATGTGAAATGTAATGGAATAAAGAAGAGATGGTCTTATCTTAAGAAGATGCAAGATCCTAAAATTAGGGAGACCATTTCAAAGTACATAATAATCTTATCGTGGTTTGACCATCTGGTTGGGTGGATTCAAAGGTTGAATTAATTTCGATTTTATTATTTATCATAGAAATAGTGGAGATAGAATAGTGGACAACTGTTATTTGATAATAAAAATTTAAACAGAGAAAAATGCATAACAGGGGTGAAACTGCAAAAACATGGTGAAACTGGAAATGAGTCCTAGATGGGTAAGTCACTGAAACCATAGTATACTGACCTAATGATCGACCGATGCCACGACCTAACAATGGCTTGACCTACCACCACAAAGCCACCAATGCAGAGCCATCAAAGGGTGTGCTACTGATGCAACCAACCAACAAGAACTCCATCGACTCATAATTACTGACTCCCTCGACTCACTAATGTCGACGCCAATTGACCCACTGATGCTAATGCCTGATAACTCATTAATGTTGATCCCATTGAATCATAAATACCAATTCCACTAGGATTACTGATGCTGAATCCCCTTGCCCAACTGATATCGACACGACATGACTCACCAATACATACACCCCTTGACTCATCAAAAAATTGTCCTGCCAAAACACAAACATGTCGATTCATTGAAATGCATATAGAAAAAACTGGAATCGATGAAAGTCATTAAATGAGACACCGAATTCTCCCAGAACCCCTTAACACTAGATTTACACAAAAGAAGGGCCTAGGTAAAGTCAGGGTTATTACATGACATGAAAAATAAAAAACAATATTCTTAATAGAATGGTCTTTAAAAAAACCCATAAACTTGGGTAACATGATTGAACTTTTTTCAATATCAATTTCTTTAAATGATATAGGTTCATTTTTGGTCAAATTATATAATTGTACAAAAATATATTCCATTTAGTAAAAATTATAGTCTAAATTTACATAAAATATAATTTGAATTGATTATTGAACATACTTTTCCATTTTATTAAATACACAAGATAAATTACATGAGCTTAAATAAAAAATAAATACACCTTCACCCATTTTAGGGTCACAAATTACATGTTTTTATATTGTGTTATGAAAAAAACATACATTCAAATGCCTTAAAATAACCAAAATTAGATAATTTTCTTTTCTAATTAAAATATTGTATAATTTTAATAATGGTTCATATGAGTAAAATATTAATTGTTTTTCATGTGGTATTGACCACCACAGTCTCGAAATTTATTGGGAGATTTAAATCATTTATAAGGATTTGAACAATTTCCTACAATTTTTGATTCCTTATTTTAACACCGTCATTTTTGTGGTGTTCATGGAGATGAAAAGAATAATGATAACACTGTGAAATATAAATACCATTATATTACTATTTTTGAACTCCATAAATTGATTAATTTGTATTGAAATGATCATAATACTTTTTCTTATTGACCATATTGGGATATTTGATGAAAACATTACAATACAATTTTATGTTGTAATTGAAAAACCCTAGTATATCTCTTAGAATAATTTTCAATTAAAAATATATAAATTTTACCATATATACTAGACATATAGTTTGGTCTAAAAAATCAATCTATATAAGTTCATGGTCAATTGATGTTAGAATATCATTTTTATATTTATAAAGTGAAAAGGGTTGTTTTTCAAGTTGGTATGGGTTCATACACATTGTAATTTTGGATATGAAATGTTGGTGAATATCAAACTATGTTTTTCAGGTGATGTTTCACTATTCAGTGTGCATTACAGTAACACTGGAGTCTATTCTATAGAAATAACTCACTATAATATGTGTTAAAACATTTAATATTTTTTATTCTAAGGGTTTTAAATTAGTAAAATAAAAAAATTTAAATAATAGATGTGGAAAATATAAAATTCCATGAGAATAAAAAACATTATAGACATAGTTTTCATATAGAACATAAAAATCATTTTCAGATTATTAACTAATTAAAAAATTACAGTTCAATCCATTTACATAAAAATATTGTTCAATAAGGAAGGCGTTTGAAAATAAAATTCATACAATAAGAAATATCATAGTCTTTTAGTTGTTACCAAAATTTTATATCGGCAACAATATACACGTGCTGGAAGAAATTTGTCTATTCACCACACATATGCCTCATGTACACAATATCCAAACACCATGTATCTCTGTAATAATTTATCGTGAGATATTATTCTTATAAATTAAAATGGTTATTATGTATATTGGAATAAAATTTTTTGGATGAAAAATGTTACAAAAAGTGATTTTTAAATCATAACTCCAGTGAATATGATTTTATATAGTAAAATATTCAAGAATGATGACTCAATTTTTTCATCCATATCAATAATTTTTTGCTTTTTATTAATAAATAGTGATCCAGGTCATTCTAGAAAATTTGAAAACATTATATTGATAAATTCCTTTAACAAAAGTGATAATTTTTAAACTTTTAGATGTTATTTCTTGATTATAATAACCATGATCATAGGATTATTTCACATGATGTTGGTAATTGTAAAATAAATTCAATATTTGAACACTTGACTAAATTTTTTAGGGGAATGTTTGATCTCTATGATTGTATCCTCTTTTTTTTTTTTAATTTTGTTGATCCTAAACAGAATTCCCTCCATTTTTTTCAAAATTATTTTCCAAACTTTAATTTTCAACCAATATAAATTTGAATATTAAATCTTGATCTTCTGCCTTTTGGGAGAGATATCATTTCTGTTTTCAGTTTCCTCATTTAATTACACATTTTCATTAGATATATGATCTTTTTTAATAAAAAATGTTCTATTTCCTTATATGGTATTTTAATATTGATGTGAGCTCAAAAAGCCTTTTTTGATTTTTATTTTTTTATATCTGAGATAACCATAATCTAACTGACCGGTATATCATAATGATTTTAAATAATTTACCCATTTAATTAGATAAATATAGACAATGAGGAACATGGAAATTTCATAACATAACACAGTTACAGATAAAGAGTTTCCACATAATCTTAATGTTTAAACCATAATGGTATTTTTAATATTCATTTTCTCTGTTTTACCACTTTTTTAAGATTATGACAGTTCATATATATATATATATATATGTTAACATTTTTATTTCAGCCATGAAATATTACCTATAGTTTTTGTTTTTTCACCTTTTATTCCCAGTCATTTGACATTACAATACATAGTAAAATATTTATTTTCTTTTTAAAATATGATAAATATACCCTTCATTTCCTAATGATTCAACATTTATGTATTTAAAAGTAGTTCCCTTATTCTTATTCACCGATTTAGAATCATTATTTTCTTGTATTTTCATTGTAATCTCATAGGTCATGACACACCCATTTATATTGTCAACTAACATATTTTAAATGTATATTTTTATTTATTTTTTTACATTAGGTTTCCAAAATCTAATGAAGATAAAAAAGATATTCTTAACACGTGCCTCCATTGAAATCCCATCACCTAAAGAAATTATTTCATTATAAATATTAGTTAAATGATTAAAATTTAATATTATAGACTCATATTTATATATTCAAATTCACTAAAATAATTTATTATATGGATAAACCCTAGAATCCATTTAAATTTTGTACCATCATGTGATACTAATAATATATTACAATTTTTGTGATCCATTTTACAAAAGGGAACTCTATTAAATTCATTACTACATAACATTAAATATATAACATTGACTTATTTTCTATAATTTCTACTATATACTCTTTCAGTATGGGTCTATTTTTCATCAATTTCATTGGTCATGTTATAAACATTCATTATAATTTAGAAAAAAAGATATCCAATAATTAATTGGATTAAATACAATCTTTTTGTCCAATTATAATAGTCATATCAATTGATGTATATGGATCTACCCATTGAGTGTCCTTCTAGAGAACATGGTTATTCCAGCTAGATTTTATATCTAATAGTTGATTTAATGAAAAAAAAATTATTTTTTGAAATCAATGATGGAAATGAAACCTATTTCTATTCCTCGTACCAATAGAAATAATGGGAAAAATTCACTTTAAAAATCATATTATAAATTAAAACTTATAATGATTAAATTGTTATAAATAATGGGAATAAATTCCACGTACATGAAATTGAAATATTATAAGATGAATGAAAATAAATTAGTTAGTGTAGTAGAAATGTCAATGAAATACAAGGATGAATTTGAAATGTATATCAACAATAATCCACTAAGGGATCCCCCTTCTCCTACTCTAAATATATCATTATAAGTTTTAGTGTAAACCATTATTCAAAATGACTATGGAAGGAACCCAAAAACGTTATTATTATTGGTTGTTTCACGGAATCATATTTTATATTATATATCTGTTAGTTTAAAATTATTGTACCATGAAACTATAATACACGGCTAACATTTCAGAAATTTATGCAAGAAACCGAAATCTCCTACAGTTCTAATGGTTAAGTGCACCAATCCCCCACACAATCAATTATATTAAGAAGCCAATAAAATAAAAAATTGGATAGATACTATACAAAGAACAAGTCCATCACACTCTCAATACTCCCACAATTATACTATAATATAGAGTGTTATGAAGGGAGACAAAAATGTATGATTCATTAAAAATGAAGAAAATGATGTCAAAAATTATCAATAGTTAATTCCAGGTAACCCAATAATTTTATTAATCATTGTGTGTGAATTTTTAGCCTACAATGGATTTAAGAATATTATGGATGTTTTGGGAAACAAATAGAGTTTTTATGAGTTGATTTGTGGAATTTGGATCCCTCCACTAGTGGCTATTTTTTTGTCTATTAGGGTCTCACTGAACAATTGGTGGAACCAATATAGAACTTCTTATTTCTCTATGTCATATAAAGTATACACCAATATGTAAAAGTATAGGAATTTAAATTCGTCTACCGTGATCATATTGAGACATCCATTTGATCATGTACCATTAGGATAATTTTTCTAGAATAAAAGTACATAAATCTATGAAATGAAATGTTTAGAAACATTTTTTTGTGTTTTTGATCGGTAAGAAAACTTATGTGATTGAATTGTAAAATACAGAGAATGTATTTTGAGAAATCTTTATCCACATAAAGATGATAAATTTTATAAGGAGTTCTATTGGTGTATTTTTTATTGAACTAAGTAGTTCATTGTGTGAGGGGATGTTCAAAGATGATAACAACTGTTATAAGTGAAAATGGTTCAAATTTATAAAATAAAAAACAAAAATTCAGTATCGGGAAGTTACTCACAAAGAATGTATTTCAAAAATTGAAAAATAATGGGGTATATATGAGATAATGATCAACTATATTTCAAACACTCAATTAAAAACATATTATGGGAATTATTTGTGAATTTTCCATCATATGGTACACCATTTAATATGATTGACATGTTTTCTAAATTTATTATTAAATAGAAATGATGGAAAACCATTATAATTTTTGTAATATTTTGGGAGTAGCCATATTGTGTTCATTCAATTATGATGTTGCTATTGATTTTTCCCCACACGATGATCCTTAACCCTTCATTAATTTATCTAGGAGCCTCAAATCATTTTAAGTTAGTGTTACCAACATTTTCCCACATCATTGGTTAAATGTCAGAATATTTTCTCTATATGGTCAATATTTATATTTTTTCCACATTCACAATCATCAATATTACAATATAAATGTTTTTTTAGTTTAGTTTTTGATTATTTATCAACCATATGTATTTGAAATTATATTTAATGTTCTAATTTTCAATTTCCTTTAAAATTATTATTTCCATCCCTTCACTCTTTTTATTTTATGTTCAAAATGTTGATGTATTTATAATTATTTTTTACTGAATTTTTTTTTGAGATCAGGGTTTGATGAAATTATTATTTAATGAAGTAGTTTATTAAACAATGTCATTTTACTAATTAATGTGTGTTTAAATTCTGTTTTTTCATTTAATTTTGAATTATTATCTTTATGGAATTAAGGATCATGGGCTACGAATAATGTGATTCAATAAATATATATTTAATTGACAATGATGCTTTTCTGATAAATTTTTATCTTTTTAATATTTAATGATAAGAAGATATATTCAAAGGTGTTATTTTATTTATATGATATGTTTTCTATATTTTATTTATTAACTATTAATAGTTAGTTTTTAATGTTATTTATAAAACTAAATTTAATAATAAATTTCAAAATATAATAAAAATTTTCAATTAAAACTATTATTAATGATATTATTGAGTTGCTTTTTGTTTAATACACTATAAACAAGAGATGAATATGAGGAATGTGTTGATAATGTTTTATTTCAATTTAATGATCCAAAAAATGTGATTTTGGTTTTCCGCCATGCTTGATTGTTTAGAAATGAAAATATTTAATGAAAATAAATTAATGATCTTTTATTTTTTTCATGTGTTTAATATTTGTAAAAACTATTGGATTTGACATGGTGAATGAATATAAAATTTATAATCTATATATAAATATTATTTTCAAGAAGAAAAGTTAAATAAAATTAATTAATGTATTAATTTAATTGAATTGTAAGAAATTGTGATAGAACATATAATTCGGTGTCTATATTGTGATGTTGGAAGAAAAATATATTGAAGTTGAATGTAATTTAGTATTTTATTCAATAATTTTTGTATTTTTTATCTTGATGGTGAAAATAGAGAATGAGAAAGAGTTTTGTGGTGTTTCAACTACTTTTGAAGGATGAGATTCCTAAATATGACAATATTATTTGTTAATAATAAAATATAAATAATATATTACACTCGATATGTATAAGGTATTTGAATATAAATTACAAAGGAAATAATTAGGTGCTATATTTGAAGAAATCAAAATATATTTTCGATTTTCCAAAATGTGATATGTGATAAAAAAATGTAGATAACAATCATATTTTCATTTTCAATTTTAGTAAATCTTACTTGTGAAATTTGGGGTATTCCATTAATTACTCATTTTAAATATTTTTTATAAAAAAAATGATGCATAATTATTATAATGGTATAGATATGGGTGAATATATAATAAGAATTTATTTCATCTTGATGATTGTCTATAGTTGATGAAAAATTATATACATTTTCATATAGTTAGAAATGATGTTCAAAAAATCATGGAACGTCCATATATTGATTGAATCAATATCGATGCCTTAGTTGAAAAAATATTTCTTGTGCTATTTTATTGGTAATTTAAAATTTAGACACAATAATTTATATGATGTGAAGATAAAAATTGGGGTTTTAAAATATTTCATTGAAAAATATCCATACATGATATTGGTGTATTCAATCCACATTCAAATATTATTTGAATCTTTTCATCGAGGAAAGTGTTCTATTATCTAAAAAATCTAAAAGAAGAGATTTTCAATTCAATGAAATGATAATTTTTAATGTAAATTACATCCCAATATATGGAAATATGATTGGATACAATGTTAATTGGAATAAATCATGTCCAATTATTGAATAATAGCCTTCATGTTTCTAACTTCATCATGGGATAAAAATGATACCGATAGGTCCTCAAAGGTTATTTCTATGGATCAGATATATGAAGGATAAAAATGAAATTACACACCCCCCAAGAATATGAATTTTCTAAAAAAAATTATCCAATGAGAAATATTTTGAGAGTATGAAATACATTTATCTCACATTTAAAAATTCACAACAATATATTAATGAATTAATATTTTGATGAAATAAAAAAAAATAGAATCCATTTTAGGGATATCATTTGGTGATAAATAGAACTAATTTCATGAATATAGAGAATAAAATTTCTGAAGGTGATATTATAAAACTATTAGATATTGAAGGAATGAATGAATATTATTTAAATGAAAGATTTTATTCTACTAATTTTTATGTCATTAGGTAGAACTCCAATTAGTTTTCTTCCATTAAATATTCCTCATTTTATGAAACAATGACAATCCCAAAGGTGTGTTATTTTTTCCATTTAATTTTTAACACACCGATTGATCTTAATTCACTAGACAACATACATAATGTTGTTATTTTAGTAATTTTTAAAATTAATATTTTTTATTTTATAACTATTTTTAAAAACGAGGTGTATTTATTAGTTTATTTGGTATAAGGAATATGTTTTTTCACACTTTTGTATCATCATAAAATATATCATTTTTAATAGTTTATGATGATGTTGAAGGGATATGTTATGAATCAATATCAAACTCGAGACCTCAATTTTATAAGAATATTTCTTGGTAGGTTACAATGGTTTGTAAAATATAATTGTACATATTAGACAACAATAGTCTTATTACATATCAACTTATATAATTTTTTTGGGGGAAAGTGGGTACATATATTTAGAACAAAATATATGGAAATTGAACATATAATGAAGGTATATTTATTCATCTTGAAAAAAAAAATCAATTATTATAAACAATATAGAATTTTCCATATTATTGTGTTAAAAAAAGTTTATCCAATGATGAAAGATATGATTATTTTTAATGAATATTAGAAAAAATATTCACTTGGCTTAATATGACTATCCATAGTACATTAGATGCGTCCACACAATTGGGATTGTTATAATGTGTACAATGATAAAATTTGATTACATGGACTCGGGTTGATATTAATATAAATACATTTTGATATAAATGGTTATGTTATTTGAAGTGTTGTTTTATATAGTGTTTTATTGGTTTTCATTGTATAAATTAGTTTTTTGTGTGAAAAAGAATAAATCCCATTATCTACAAGATGTGTATATTAACGATTAATTAAAGAAATATGGGAGGTTGGTTACATTTATCAAGTAATCCAACAGTTATTTGAAAATGATTCATAAATAAAAACAATTTCATCCATGATGTATTTTTTATTACATTAGTTGATATGTATATAATGGAACACCTCTTAGATTATTATCTCTTAGAAACTTATGCAATTTTTTTAAATTTTTTTAATCCATAGTGTATACATTGGGAAATAATTTTTTGAGAATAAAAAGAATGCCTCTGTTGAAATACCGAAAAATAATTTTTTATTAGATTACTAACTCCATTGAAATATTAATAGAGAGTATGGATGAACACATATTAGAAGTGGTTAGTGAAAAATTGAATTTTTAGGTGTTAAAAATTTGGGATATTTTCTTTTTAGTAATTTCCAAACCATATAGGTAACAAATATTTATTTAATTATTAGTTTTTAAAAATTCTTAGAATGTTAGAGAAATTATTTTCAGTTTTTTTACATACAAATAATATTTAATATATTAATTTGTTTTTGAGTAATTTTGTGTTGTTTGTTTCATTTTGTTATAATTCACATTATATGTAACTATTTTATTTTTATTAACTTTAACTAGTGTTTAGTTTTCATTTTTCGATATCATTTCATGTTTAAATCCCATTGTTACTATTGTATTAAATTTTTTAACTATTAATGATTAAGTTAATCAATATTTTAATTGTTTTTTTATATTATCATTATAAAATTCAATTAATATAATACAGAGTGGTCTTCTTGGTGTTATTTTATTTTTGTTTTTTTTAAATTTAATATTATTATGTACTTTATTACGCCTTAATTTTTGATTTTGTCTTCATTTTGGTCATTTTATCTCACATTAATATTTTTATCATTTTTTACATTTTTAAAAAATGTTACAAAATAATATGTTGAAGTACTTTTTTCTTGATAAATTTGTAATATATATTAAAATATTCATTTGATATGTATATATTTATAATTTTTCTAATATATTCTTGTTACATGGATGTATAAGAGTTTTTTTTAACAAAAATTAGAGTAAACAAATGTTTATGGGGAGGAACATAATCGTACATATGAGGAGGATACTCCACACCCATTGGCATAGTTTCTATGTACTTCTATATGGGAAAAGAATAATTTCATGGTTGGTAAATGAGGAAGTACACATTTAGAAAATTTATTAGTTTCCCTCATCCCACATAAGAGAATACCCATTAAGTTTGATAATATTGATAATCATACGAGTATTAAATCAAAAATATATATATATATTGAATTGAAATCAATATATAATGTTATTATTTTGATATGTTACTAGATAACTTTCAATAAAGAGAAAGTGTCTCAATTATTGGATATAATTATACTAATATAAGTTTTTATTTTTTTTATCTTAATATCTTTTAATAATATATATATTTCCCATTGGTACTAGATTTCATAAAAAATACATAACATATGACATATTTGGAAGATTTTAATAGATTTTGAATATTAGAGATGGAGTTATTTAAAATCGACTAGATTATACATTTTCATTTTTGTGGAAAGAAATATTAAAAGGCCATCTGATTTATAAATTTTTTAAAATGAAGATAAATTGATGATATCTATTGAATGTGAATGAAAATAATCATTTTTGGAAACTAAAATGTTATATTTTAGATTCTTTTTACATTAATGATCATATAAATGGTATTTTTCATATTAATTTATAGAAAAGGCGAAGATATAATCATGAGATATTGTAAAAATATTTATTCCCACATAAATTATCTCATAGAGAGTATAAAATATTAGAATAACCCATGATTGATAAAAAAATTCAAAAAGGGAGAGTAGAGTCTTAAGGATCTATAGTTTTTCCCCTACCCTATTATCTTGAAATTAATAATGTATGAGGACCCAATTGAAGGAAAATATAAAATATCTTTTGGAGGAGTCAACGGATTTTGTTTATATAATAATAATTATTTATTTAATTTATTTATGTTATTTTTAATCATTTGATATTATGATTCATTAATGAGTTGTTAATATATTCTCTGATGTAATACATTATGGATAAGAACACACATGAAACCTTTATACCTTAGGGTATGAAGGATATTTTTTCTACTCAGTTGTGAAATTATGAAAACTAAGGTCACGTATCAAGACATGAGGATGGTGTGTATGGATTTTCAATAGCTTCTTTAGAAAATGATTTATATCAATGGAACACATAATCTTTAAAATTTAATGTTACAAAGATGGTTGAAATGATAAAGGATAAGATCGGTGATTTAGAACAGTCGATGTTAGTAGACATGATTTTTTTTCAAGCTATCGATCGAAATAATTATCCTCCATGGGAATATCCTACTCTTCTATCATCATATGTTGACCCCACTCTTTATATTTTTCATACTTGTATTACATGTATGCATCCCATTCCAATTATTCCCTTTCATTGTGATTAATAAGTTGAGGATCCACAAAATAATATTATTTTATATTGTATTATATATTATATTTGGGAATGATTATATCATTTATATATAGAATTATAGAGGCTATTTTAAATGTAAAGGTTATTATAGATAGATATGTAACAATACCATTTCATATAGATGAGTTCATTATATATTGACAATGTATTGGATCTTTTTTTATTATTTTTTATCTACATTTGTCTCATAAATTAATACCTATTAATTTATAGATTGTATCCTTTATTTAATTTTAGTGTTACAATTATCTAAAAATATTAAAATATATATTTATATCTATTTTTACATGAAAATTTTATTGGTAAATGTTTATAGTATTGACATAAAAAATAATAGGTTATAATGACATTAGATTCTATTTCATATTTAAAAGATATATTATCAAAACTATTCTTCAATTATGTTGGATGTTTAGAAGCCTCCAATAAATTCTACCATTGGAAATTATAAACTAATTATGATGTTTATAATGAGATATATCATAGAGTCTCTGACTAGAGATTATTTACTCATCAACATGATGAATTTAATTTTCATACAAGAAAATTAACCCATTTCATTAATTTATTTTAATTTATTTAAATATAATAAATATATTTTTATTTATTATATTTATAAACTTTCTATTCAGTATGACTTGATAATACTGTATAGATTTTCATACCCATGATGTATTTCCCCATTTTCCATGAAAATGAATTATTAAAAAAATATCATTATATACATCTCAATGATTTTAAATTAATGTAATTATGTGTTGGATGCTTCATAGAATTTAATTGTATGTGACACCAGTTTCTAAATTTTTTTTACATTAATAGAATAATGACATATTGTATTATTTTTTTACATTATGGACGATTGGTTTCATTAATTTTTTTGAATGATAGAATACATCATATTCGTTATACCTTATACATGGTGAATTGTTAATAAAATTTTCCAATATATTTATTATAGATATAGGATTATTTGAATAAATTTATATTATCAGTACATTTAATTTTATTTCATAAATATCATTTTCAAATAGTGAATGTTATTTAACATTAAAGAAAATATGAAAGAGGAATTAAATGTTCAAATATGTATATGTATATATGAATTCTGATTTAAAATTAATACATTTTTGTCCAATGTAATTATTATTTTTTGAATTGAAGTTCATGGAGTAAATAAATATGGATATTATGTGAAAATATTTAGTTTTAAATTAATTTTAACCATGATATTTATAACATACTACATGGTTACGATTTATTATAAACATTCCAAAAATTTATGTTATAAATATGTTTAAAATATATATTAAATTTTTTCTTCTTAATTTGTTTCTTTTTGACGACCTTCCCAATTCAAATGAATAAGTGCTAAATCCTATTCAAAGACACTAAGTTGAATATTTCATTGTTTTAATAAGGCAATTTTAAATTTATAATTCATATTATAATAGAAAAATTAAAATTCTAAAGGTAAAATTCTATGAATTTATGTTATTTCATTATAGTTTCTGTGATATTTTTTTATGGTTCGTATTCAATAATTATAGGAAAAAATATTTGAATTTATTTTTGTAAAATTATTATCATGTCTTTATTATATAAGTGATTTTATTTACTTAAGAATGTTTCATTTTACATTATCTGTTATATAAATGATATAATAAAATATCGATCACATCATTAAATTAAAATATTTTTATTCGAAAACCATTTTCTTTGTATTAATATAAAATATATATTTGAAAAATCATTCAAGTTTTTTATTTTTAGTCTACTTTATTAAATTGTTTTCAAAAATCTAACATAAAAAATACATATCAAGTCAATTAAAAATATCTGACAAGAAAAAAATATTTACAATGTCTCCTGAAATTACATCACAAGGTAAATTTTTTAAAAAACATATAAAAACCCTTATGGAACCCCATATGTTTGCAATAGTGTGAGGGGAATTAAAGAGGGAATATGATTTTTTGAAATGGGATGAAATATTTTCAAATACACAAATATTTTAATTTAATGGATGTAATTTTCATGCAATGTGGTTAAAAAATTCAAAAATATTAAAGTGTGGGAGGATATAAAGTTAATACACACCTTAAATTCAGTATTATGAATATATTTTAGACATGTAACTGCTTTCACCAATTATGTTAGTAATTTTTAGCTTTTGGGATTTTAGCATGGCTACTGGTTTTCACCTTGGTGATTTCTCTATTATTCTAAAATTTAAGTGATAATTATTATATAATATCGACATAATGATTTAACATTTGAAATAAATCTTGCTCGATTTAATTTTCCAAGGTGATGAAAAATAACTTCAAAATAAAAAATGTATAATGTATTAAATACACCTTTTTTGAAAAAATTTAACATATTATCAAACATTTAAAATATTTTCTTGTTAAAAAAATTATAAAATTATAATTTACATTATTTAATACTTATTTGGTATTGAAAAATGATTTCATGCACTTCAATGGAGTTGTTATATTCATGTAAGGTCATAAAATTCATATATTTTTAAAAAAATTATTTTTGACTATACAAAAAAAATTCATTATTAAAAAAACACATAAAATCATAATAATATAATACATTGATGAATAAATTATTTTTTTAAAATTGATATTCTGAAATTTTAAAAGATAAATTTTTAACTAAAAGATAACATAAAATTAAAAACTATTTTTTGATAAAATATTTTTTTTTTGAATATTAACGATTATCTTTCTCATTTACTATCAATTAATAATTAAATTTTTTTTAAAAAACATGTATATGAAATATTATTTTTCATTATTAATCACATGTGTCATAAAATAAAAATTCATATATCATAAAAATTTAATATTATAAAAAATACACTTCTGGGTGTAAAATGAAAATATTATTTATTTCAGGTATGCTTATCAAATTTCATTAATATAAATATTTTTATTTATTTTAATACATAAAATATTTCAAAAATTTAAACAAATTTTCATTATTTTTATCCCAATAGAGAGGTTTATAAGTCAAAAATATATATTTATAGTTTTTCTAAATATATGTCGTATTTTTTAACTTAGTTGATCCATGTGGTGAAAGATATCAAATATCACATAACAATTTAATGTTAATAGTGTAATAAATTGTATTGTGTAACATTTAGAAATTTTATATATTCAAATTTCTAGTTTTGAGAGTTATATGGAATTAGTAAACTGTTCTGTTATAAATAATATTTTTTTTGTAGAATGATGACACTGTGTGAATGTTTTCACACTGTAATGTAATAGATTTTTAAAATATGTAAAATAGTAAACCAAAATGATCGGTGGAATATAATGAAATTATATCTCCTTTGATAAACCATTTAATTATAGGTTTATTAGTTAATGAGCCTTTTTTCAAAAACCATGGTTGTATATATTTAAAATTTAATCATCTGTGGGATACATCCAAAATCTATAAATGAAAAAATTATGATTCTCAAGAGGGTGAATATGCATATAAATGTTAATATAACATGGGAAATACTAACCAAATATACTATAGTTATTCTTTTTCTCCCTAAGTTATTATCCATTTGAAATTATGATAGTTCATAAATAAAAATATTGAACAAAATTTGAATCTATTTGATGGAAAACTATTCTTAACGAACATTTGGGCTGTGAATATTATAAAATTATATTGAAAATATGTTTGCTATCTTTTAATTTTTTATCATAAAGATCTTCTTTAGAAAATAGATCATTAACATTTTTAATATAATTAATTAGAACATTAGAAAATATTTCATTGAGAAATTTTAAGTCAAACTATTAGATTAAATATTTCCTATTAACACCAATAAATATTTCTTATATTTTAATAAAGGATTCATTAACATACTGTACATAAACATTGATCTATTTTTTTATTTCAAATTCATGGAGTAGAAAAAGTTAAAAACAAATTAATAAACAAATACCAAGTGTCAATCATCAAATCATATTACTAGTATGATAATTTCCCCATATTACCCCTAAGATAAAACAGAAATAATATTAATTTTGTATCATAATCTCTAATCCATCATAGAGGATGTTGTTTCACATCATCACAGAAATTTATATTGATATCATGAGTATCATTGTTATGAATTCCATTTATGGTTAGACACATAGGAAAATGATACTATTTTATTTCTATTTTTATAGATATATGTTTTGGGAAAATGAATAATTAATTTACTGAAATCCTAGGAATCTGAGTTTCTATAGGCATATGTCTCTCATCAATATGTTCTCTAGGTTGAGGGGAAATAAATTTTTTTTATCCACTAAAACAAAATTATATTATATTTTCACATTATTTTTTTGATATCATCTTTTTTATATTGTTGGAGTTAATATAATAATGATATAATGTTATTTGTAGTTCACATCTACACAATATATAGAATTTTTTTAATTTTAGAATTTTAGAACATATTTATGGATGTTTTAATTTTTTTGTAGTATAGACATTTAATCCTCAATTTATATCAAAATAATTATATATTAGTTGATGAAAAAATTTAAAAATAGTAAGATTTGTAATAAAATTTTCAGTATTTTTTACTAGAAATGTAAATGCTCAGGTATGTTCATTGTAGTGGTTAGGAAATACAATTTATGGGAGATTAAAATTGAATGAACATTATAAATTTAAAAAAAATCATAAACTATGACAGACGAATAATGAAGAAAAAATAAATTAAATTAAAAGATGTATGAAAAATGATGATATATTTTAAATGAATCGTTTTAACTGATAAGAAGTCCTAGAATTTTATTGGTGAAATAATATATACTATTCAAGGGGAATTTTGATTGAATAAATACACTTATATTTAAACAATCATGTAAAATATTATTAAACTATTATCCATTGAAAATTATTCTGACTAATGTAATGAGAAGAATATAAGTAATGGTAATTTTATTTATCTTTTAAACAGAATAGAAGAATAATTACACAAATAATTAGTGGATAATAGTACCTACTATAGAAAATCACACAACCTCTATGAAAATTAATTTATTTAATTTATTAATTAATATTTTAATATTTTAAAATGAAATTTTTTCTAATAGTATAAATTTTAAAAAATAAGATAAAATGTAATATATTACTGATCATGGAAATAGATAGGTCAATTTAGTAAGTGAAATGAGAAAGAGATCCATGAAATTATAGTTAACATGATTAATGTTCAATAAAAATTTCAAATTCCAAACTAACATTTAGAAAATAATAATGTTTCAAACAAAATTGTAATAATTAAATTAACAGATTAGATGTACAAAAAATTCAAATGAAAATAAAATAAATAGATAAAGTAGAGATAAAAAATCATTCTATCTTGTTGATATCTACTTCATCCATAATTAATTAGTATAGATATGGTATTTAATCATTGAATCTTATGATTTATATTTTTATCATTATATAGTTTCATTTCCCCAATCCAACTATGGTACACATCATCCAATTAAATTCAATAATAATGAAAACTATATCCTCTTACATATAGTCAGTAGTTTATATATAATCTCATGAGATTCCACATATTTCACAAATCAATATTCATCAGCCACTTCATGTAACAAAAAAAATGATAACTAAGTGTTCTCCAGCCACATGTGGGTTGGATATACGCCTCCATAGTTGGTTCTAATATCATCATATTATCAATCACAATATAGAATCATTTTTTTAATCTATACATATTATCATATTTTAAATATATATTTTCTAGTAAAATTATAATTTCACTTATTTTTAATTTTAATATTTCGGTTTTGAGGACTTGAAATTCATATTATGAAAAAAAGGATGCCTGAAGAAAAATTAAATGTGAATATATATGTAATGAAATCCATGTCATGAAATGTGATTATTTATATTTCTAAATAACTTATAAACATAAATTATTATAATAATTTATTTTTAAAAATAAATAATTGAATTTTATTACAAATATATTCAATAAATTAAAATTTTTATAAATATTTCAATATGATATTATTCTAAAAATTCCAATAAAAACTTGGATTTTAAAAAAATTAAATATATTAATAATAACTTTAATCACTTAAGAATAAAAATACATCATTATTATAAAACCATAAAATAAATTATACATCCAAAATCATATTAATAAATAATTTTAAAATAAATAACTATGAAACAATTTGAGATAAAATCATAATTAATAACTCAAATATGTTATGGGAGAGGGCCCCTAAAAGAGACCACATCAATTATTTAGACTATCCTCCTATATATAAATGTTTTCTTATTATAATGTAAATTACTCCATACCAATACACCTTTTGATATTATTATTTTTTTTGAAACATCATTTATGAGAACCAATGTAATGAATTATTTTTAGACTAGATGTCCTAATAACCCCATATACTCGACATAACAATAAAAATGTATTAAATAGATAAAATATGGTAATGATATTATTTTAATATATAAAATAAAAAATAAAAATGTTTTTTTGAATTAAATTTACATATATAACTCATTTATCCGACAGGATAATGTATAATCCATGAGATTTTTGACATGAGGTAAGTAGTCACAGAATCCAAAATCATTATATTTTGTGTTATATTTTCTCTCCAAATCCTTATATTTAATTATCTTGTATTCACATTTTATTTTTTATATAATATGTTTTTGTGGTCTATTAATATATGAATAGTTTTTATTACATATCCGTTATGGGAATGTATATGTAATTTTAATATTGGGAACCCAAAAATTTCAATAAATAAAACTATATTAAAGGGTTAATTAATATTACTTGATAAATTAATGGTATAACATTTTTAATTGATATTATTTTAAGTTATTTCTAAAATTTATCATTACATTAAGGAAAATTATTCCAGTCCAGTTTATTATTTTTTGATAAATAGTATGATCATAATTTTAGAAAATGTTTTTTACCCATTTTATATATCATTGTCTAAGAGTAACGTTTCTATAATTATGTATCTCTCAATTTATAATTATTTTTTCTTCAGTTGTCTCCAATTCTCATCTCCAATGATTCTTTATTATGTTATTTATCTCTAAATATGAATAATTCCTTCTTTTATTATGAATCATAATGATACATCAAATGATTATTCATTATGATAAGATTGTGCAACCCAATCCCTAATCATGTGTTTTCCCATAGTTATTATTATTTTGTATTAATTTTCTAATAGAATATGTCTATATATAAATTTTATAATGGGATGGGTGGGACTAAAATAAAAAATACTCTTATATATTTTGTAACATTTTCATTACAGGAGATACCATAAATGGCGCACAAGTACTTTTCCTAGCAGATCATGTTATGACATATTAATGGTGATACTTGAATAATTATTATAACAACATGTTTTATTATTGGTCAACATTTTTTTTATTTCAGGATCATATTACGACATTTACTTTATTCAAAACCTCTTTTTATGTGTATTTTATCATCCCATTCAACGATTTCATGTTATTCCTGTAGACACTTGTGTTTTTCATCATTATTATTAAGATTTATAGCTCAAACAAATACATTATGTTTATCAATATTTACTTTCTAATATACCTAGTTAATTGAGATTTAGTAAATGAATATAGAGATATAAATTAAAATTATTTCATTTTTTAATATATAAATTATTTATTCTCTGAAATATTATATATCCCAAAATTTTAGGGATTATTATTTTGGTTATTCATGTAAATTTTGATGAAATATTATGTGTCTGAGAAGTTTTTCCTAAGACTTATTACAAAAAAATGTATTTTTTTGATTTTTATGGTGATCCTTGTAGGTAAAACACTATTCAATCCATGATCAAAACATTCAAATATATAATTTATGATATATAATCTATTATTGAACAATTATTCTTATGTGTATTGTTTTTCTTTTATTTGAATAATAGTTTTATTTTTTTGATACAATAAATACACGTTTTAGAAAATATCATTTAATTGAAGGAATTATTTAAACAACCAATTTTATGGGAAATATAATGATTTACGGAATGATATTACAAATACAATAGGATAATGAGTCACTAATAATATGTTTTTACATACCCAAATTACTCTATTTATAAATAATAAATGTATCATGGGGAGAACCATCATTCAACTACAAGAGTAAAGGTTATGTTTTGGTAATTTATTTGATATATACCTCCCTCTTATGACGGATCTTCATATTCATTAATCCAAAAAAAATGATTACTTAAATGGGGAAGATGTTACATATCATTCTATACATTATATAATAAATAGTTATCTTAATATGTATTCTTTAAGGAGAGAATGAAATTACTAATGGAATGTAATATGTCATAAAAATTATAATTAACAAAATATAATCCATAGAGAGTGTTTATAAATAAAAATTATGTCTTGTAAATATTTTTTCAATACTATTCATATTAAAATATATAAGGGGTATTTTATTACAGTGTAAAGGGAGGGTGAACCAATATTATATATATAAGGAAACTGTATTTAGAGAATAAGGTATGCCAAAAAAAATTTCGTTTTATAAAATTTAATGTCATCAACATTGTTAACAAGAAATATCCATTTCATGAAAAGATAATAAAATTTTATAATTTGATAGATATATGAAAATAAAATGATGTTTTTTTAATTATCGGAATGATATTTGTGATTCTTAATGTTCTCATGGGAATATATATTAATGAATGATATTTGAAATTTATTCTATGGGAGAAAAATGTAGATCATAGGTAGGGAAAAAGAATCAATTTCCCACTTTTCAAAAGTGTGGGAAGAACTATCCATGTAACCACATTAAGATAAATTGGAAAGGATTCATGTTAAAAAATAATGAAAATCATCCTAATATATTCAAAATACTGGAATTAGAATCTAATTCTTATAATGAAAAGAAATAAGGTTCCAAAAAATCTTATTACTATAGTAAAATGTGTAGAGTCCATTGATATTTGATTATTCTAGTTAACATAAATGAGGAAGTAATTGAATATACGTATAGAATGATGAAAAATGGATCAATAGAAGTACATATTAAACAACACTATAACTAATAAAGAGTATCAAAAAAATTGGATATTAATGACTATTCTACTTCTTTATAAGAAGAATAATATAAATCCGATGATTGTAGACATGAAATCACATAATGAGTCAATTGAAGGTCATATTTTATAAAAAAAATCACTATCTAAAACATGTTATAAAAAATACGAAAATATTGAAATTTAAAATCATAAGGACCGATGATTAATGAATAATAATATATATCAATAGTATTCTACAACCATCATTTTATAGCAAATAAGTTAGAAAATAACTATTCCTTACATAAATGTAAATGATAGTTTCGAAAGAACATTAATTAAATGGGAATTTAGAATATAAAAACATTAGATTAATAAGTTGGAGAAAATTAGTAAAAAAATACATGATAGGTAAGGATGAAAAATGATTCCCAAAGTGTAACTGGTTTTTAGAAAAATTATAATGGGAAAAATTAATGATATTAAATAGTTATTTAATGACTTGTTATAAGCATCATTTACAGAAGATTAGAAATGATAAAAACATTAGGTAATACAGAATCATAATATTAACTTTTTCATGAGTTTCATATTTTAAATTTCAAAAATGAATATGTTCTCACTATGATATATAAGATTATAAATTTTGATTATAATGAATAATAGTAAGAACCTTGTTTTTTTACTGTTGGTATATATCATTTTAACTATTGTATAATAATTAACGACAGACATAGTATAGATGACTAATTAGGTTGAAGAGGTTACAAGGGTGACTAGGGATTTTTCAGATCTCGGATACCTAACCTATATGAAAAAGAGACCAACTGCATAGTGAAGAGAATATATTTTATCCATGCAACGTTATTACATAAAACCATATAAATTAGGAAATTTTTAGTGTAATTGGGTGAATTGTTTTCCCTAAACATGACCCAGTGGCTTCACAACAGTTGAAAAATCTAGAGACATATTTCACATGTTTTTTTCATAGTTGTCAAACATATTACTTTATTGTGTGTCTGATCCATGTGGATGCCCCATCCATATAGTAGAAGGAAAAAATATGGCATACTTTTTGGACAAATGTGTGTCCAAACATTGTGATATATGGTTTAGGGGATTTTACCATATTTCCAATAAATTAAATGTTTTAAACAGTCTCTGGCCTTATTTTCTCTCTCCAGTAGACATGAAGCTCCAAATATCCCATTTAGGATCCCTCTCAATAATAATATAGTATTTTCTCCCAATCATCTATTCAATGTTATATTTTACATACATTAATCTTTTTGAATCCACATCAGTAAAATATCAATAAATTTTTAGCTATTTTTTGTTTCTATACTCTTTGATTAATTTATTGAGGTGCCTTCCAATATTCCAAATTATTAGGGTGTCGATAAATACTTCAAATATATTATCATCTAGTGTAAAATAGAGACTAATACTAGAAATAATTTTCATATGATTAAGAGGTATGTGTTCTATGAATGATTCATCATGTTTTTATGTTTTATAAGTTGATCAATTATTTCGTACAATAGTTTTACTATTTGTTGCTCATCCATTGAACATTACCTAAATTGGTTACCTTGGATGGATCCTAATAATCGTAATACCCACCTTGTGATTGATTACATGTAAGGAGCCACCCATTGGGTGTGAACACTTATTCCTAAGCAACCCTTATATATTTTATATCCATGACACCTAACAATGTGGTTGCAGATTAATTTAAAATATGATACCATGTTACTATACAATGAGATTAGTGGCATATCAAATTAGTTTACATAACTACGTAACCAAATTGAATTAATGTGAGTGGTGTTCATGTGTAACATGCATAAATGGGAAATGGTTATTCCCATGTGAAGATTAAATGTAAATGGCTTATTAGTCTTACCTTGGAACACATTAAAGATAATGATTACTTAACAATGGTATGATATAAAGGAATTATGACGCATTATAATTTTAATGATTGGGAATGATGAACCATATGGATGTTATAAATAAATGGGCATGATTTTCATCCTTTATTGATAAACACAACTGCAATAAGGACCCATGTTAAACAAATACATGCATGATAACCCTATATATATATATTGGAATGGAATCCATTAGTACTTTATATTGTGAATGGTAATGAAGATAATAATTATATAAAAATGGGTATGTAATCACTTTTAATACTGTCATGACATCCCTTATGATACTTTGTGATAAAGGAATGGGGTCCCTTTTAATGATATTTTGATATGGGAATGGAAGCACTTACGATACAGACACACCATTCCTTATGATACGTGCTTGGTATATCTTATGATTTAGTTGTGATAATGCGCATAAATGTTCATATAGTAAAGTGATATTTTGTTTTTAATCCCTTTTAAATGTGATAACTTAAATTTCAATCCTCTCTAAAGTTTCATATTTATTCCGGCATGTGTTGAAGCATGTACATCCATCTTGGTTCCCTTTCATGAACGTGGGACATACCATTTATAATGGTTATTTTTTATTTAGTTGTGTATCTTCACACTAACATATTTTATACATTTCTAGAATTTTATAGACGTTTAGATGTTTACCAAATGGTATTTTATATCATGAACTATTAGGTCCTCCATTGGGTGCCTTGATAGACTACATGCTTGTAGGTGTAGATAAAGGGAAGAGTCCACTTGTGGATGCGTCACATCTTTAATGACATATGATGGAGCCAGTAGAAAGTGGAAAGGATGGAGCTAATAATACAGGTAGTCTTTATGAATTTTTTACCCTATTTATAGTAATTTTACTTCTTCATTTTTTTCCATGTTTCCCTACTTTATATATTCATGACATATTTTATTATCTTCTGTATATGATCTAGATATCACTTTAATGGTTCTTTACATCTTTTTTAGCTTCTTATACATTGTTATATGAATTATTCTATTTATATAATCATTATACCATTGTTTTACATTGTTAATGGGGTCATGGTCTATCCATAGACACACACAAGGCCTTCAGTACTATTCAGATGCCTTTATATTTGGGGAGATTCACTTGAGGCCTTGTGGCCAACCAGGGCCGGGTTTCTGTTTACTGGAATATGGGTCTGGGAAGTCAAAAAGTGTTATGTCAACATTATTTTTTTGTATGATGGTTTTGAAACAATATTCACGACATTAGAAAGGCTTGAATTTTGTAATGAGGAATTTCTGGGCGTAGCTATCCCATGTACATTAAAAAACCAAATAACCACAAATATAATTTCTTGATTTCTACATTTTTCATAATCAGTATATTTTATTCCACCATTTGGTGATGGACATGAAATTTTATATTATTATGTTTTTTATTAATAGACTTGTTTGATATCGATAAACCAATTGATTAATTTAATTGAATAATTTGGAATAAATCATACCAGGAACTTTTTATGAAATTTACATGCCATGCATATGCCACGCCATATAGGGGAATTGTGTGTTTTCATCTACTATGATATTATTTAGTGCCTTGATTGATATGAAATGAATTATTATCATCTATTTAATCTTTCAAGGGACTGAAAAAATTTATTTTAAACTTAGAGACCCTAGCATAACTAAAAAGTTATTTCATGTATATAGTATACTAAATACCCAAAGTAATAAACTATTTAACATTTAGGAATAGACCATTTATCATATAGTCTTTAAAATGTAGTGGTATGGATTAACCGACTGCCACATTTTTTCATAAGGTTAATGTAATCATATTAATCTGAAATAGTGAACCTTTTGGTTCAACAATTTCAATTTTATGTAAATTTAATTGTGAGTTAAAATTAAATTAGAATTTCAAAACACAAATCTTGACCTTGTCCTGACCTTATTAGTGGGTAGTATGTTGCATCATTATTGTACCATATGACTTTTTATATCCACAATTCTAGAATATTTAAAATGGATGAGGGTTTTTAATATTTCATTGAAAGTATTTCCTCATATATTCGTTCACTATCAAGGATTATTATAATATTTAATTAAATATGAGGAATGTTTATTGGATTTTTTGATGAATGCAATAATGAAATCCTCAAGTCATATGCAATGAGGGTAGTGATGACCATTCCATAAAGGATATAGTCCATGATCCACCATATATATCCCTGGTAGTGTAACCTATTAATACTCTTTATGTGGGTGGTGATGATTAGTTTTGAGGAGATTTTATCTCGATTATAGAGATAATTCAAGGATCTCAACACTCAATTCCTTATTTGAGAGAGTTGACCATAGAGTTTCATCAATAGAATTCACCCACATTTTTGGGGGAAGGAGTACCACATACCATAGAGTTATGGTTCAAGACTCTCATATCTATATTAATGAATTTTGACACACCAACTCATCAGAGTGTTAATAATGCTATATATATAGCATGATGATCTTTCCAAATGATGGAGGGATAATCTGAATTATGTTGGTCAGTATCGAGTAGTAATGTGGAAGGAAATCCATTCAAGAATCCTTTTATATAAATTACCTAAAATATAAGGGAAGACCATGAATGTTATATCATGAACTTTCAAAAGTGTTTGGTGATAGTTATTTACTATTCAACTAGTTTTAAAGAGATTCAGGGCTTTGTGACTATATATTCAGCTTATTTTTCCATTTTTCCATTTTTTTAGATAAATTAAAAAATTAACATTTTAAAACATTAATTTACATATAAATAAATTAATAATAAATAATTTAACATCTTGGTAATTATGGTAAATTATTTATAAATTAAATTATTACTATTTTAAAATTTGGTTTCTCAGTTTATGAGTCTCTTTCCTCGAGTCTGAATCGTTATATATATTGTTTATCATCTTGAGTAATAATAATATGTTTATTTATAAATGATTTATATAAATTATCCTATTTATTATTACTTTTATACCACTCAATAAAATATTATATACAATTACTTAAACAATTATGTTCCTATCAGATGTTTTTATTATATTTGGTACTTATGTTCAAAAGAACTTCGGTATGTCGACTATGGTCATATAGGTCATAATTCCATAACATAGATAGTAATATTCATGAAATATATATCATTTAAATAGATATATTATATTATTAAATCTATCATTAAAATATAGATATCTAAAATTTACTGTGATATAATCATGGAGATGGTACGTCTTACATATGCATGAGTAACGATCCATTTTTAAGTGATCAATATAGAAATAAGTTAAGAATCATTCATAAATTTAAATATTAATAATAATATATTAAATAACTTATAAATTTATTATATCTTAATTTATATATCATTCATATGGTTTGGTGCTAAAAAATGAATCGCATCACTTCATATAGGTGGAAGACAACACATACGGACGAACGATGTTATCATTTTAAAATTCAAGGAATTGTACCAACATAAATGGTATATTGTAATTTTATAATGAAAAATATTTCATGGATATAATATATAAACATAAATTATATCATTATAACCAGTATTCTGTTATGTGTATGAAAAATAAATCACATCAGTTCGCAAGGTTGCTATTGGTCCTACACATTAACAATGAATTCTTTACCCATTTGATGGATGTTGAGATCTTTATATGTCACAACACTAAAAAATTAATATTTAATTAAAATAATTATACATTATTTATTAATTTATAAATTTAGACAGAGGTGTAATAGAAGCGCATGAAAAAACAATGGAAAAAGATTGATTAAAATCAATACAAATTCTTCAAAAAATTGTTCTGTCATCACACATTTAAAACTCTATGAGTGGGGTTATACATAAGAAAATACCTATATAATTTGGGTAGGTAGTTTGGGATGATATTTTCAATGTTCATGGTAGATAAAATGAAATTTCAGTGTGAATAAATGTGAAGAAGAATTTATCTCTTATAAGAGTAGAAAAGGGAACTATTATAATTTTCAGAAATATTAAATTAATATAAATTTATTTTAGATTAAAAATTACTCCAATGTATTTTATTTGAATCAAATATTTCAATGTGTATAAATAACATCAAAACATTAAATCTAGATATATTTTGATTATATATATATATATATTTATCTTTCTTTAAACCCTTATTTATCCCATTTAACACATACCATGACTACATGGATTTGTATTCTTTGAGGATTAATATTTTTTCTCTAAATTGGGAAAACAACTATTAATTATTAAAATAATAGAGTTTATACATTATCCAGAAATGTTTTCATAATATTTTTAGGAATTTTAATTCATTTAATAATATAGTATTTAATATTAAATATTAATAATATAAATTTTTAGGACTACTGACTACATTAAAATTAATAATATTAACACAAAACCTATAAATAAAAAATAATCATTTTAAATCAATAAAATTTCATGGTAACCAATAACGTTCATTGACCACATTAATTTTCAAAAATTATATTTATATCAATAATTTTTAACAATATTAAATTTTCATTTCAATTATTAAAATAATCAATACATTAGCATTGTGTATGAATTTAATTTTTATATATCGGTAACAAAAAATTATAATAAATTACAATGATCAGGATATATTTTTTAGATTTAAAAATATTATTTATAGTCAAGAATATTTTCTTGATAAAACTATATTAATAATATAATATTTATTAGAAAGAAGACTTTGAAATATTTTAAATTTCATTAAATAAAATATTTTAACTCCCAAAATCTAAATTATGTGTCCACAAATAGTCATATCAGCCAAAGAATAATTATTATCATAGAATACTACTCATCCAATAAATTTGGAAAAAGTTTTCGAGTCATTTTTTCGTATTTATAGATTTAGTACATACATGACTAATTTTACCTTTATACTATTAGACAAAACAATACTATGTTTACTATTAATATTCTTCAAAAATTAAATTAACCTATTGACTACATTTGAAATTATATATTCCAAATATCAAATCTATTTTAATGTTTTTTATAGAATAAAATCTGTGACATCACAAACCTGGTGCCATACTAAATTTCCCAGAATTGGTCTTTCAGGTGACCTCAGGTGGGCCACCGCGTATACTAGAGGCTGATGACTATCAAAGAAAGGATAATATCAATAATTGAGATTATATAATCTTTTTATACAAGTTTCACTATAATGGATGAAAATTAATGATAACCAAATTATATAACCAACAACTAAGGAAAAAAAGAATCACATGATGAAAAAAATAGAAAATAAAATATCAAAAACTATATAGTAGATATGTCATGCCAAATATGTGTCCTCTTTAAGAAAGAAAATCCACATATATAAAGTCACTGACAACTTCAAAGAGGGTCTTGAATCATTTTTAGTTCCCTTAACCATTCTTCATCCAAAATTAACCTTATAACATGATACACCTTCCCAAATCTTATCCATTAGATGTGGAGTTTATTTGGGTTCAAATTAGGAATCCTGAGTATGGTGTGGGAACAAAATAGTTGGGAAACAGTAAAGGATTCTAATAATTATACAACTAATAAAAATGTATGTAGTTTTTTAATGAATAAAATTCCTGAAATAAATTAAACTGTTTAAATTTAGTCAAATACTCATTATGTAATGACATTAATAACATGATCCTAATGAAACCCAAAAAAATCAATACCACATTATCCCATCTTCAAGTCTGAATCATATAACATATTCAACTCATAATTAGTCATAGAAAATTGTCTTTAATTAAACATTCATTTTCAATTCATATTACTTTAAATTATAGCCATAGACAATTTCGAACCCTTTTTTCCTATATCGTCATTATAAGGACCCCAAGGTAATTTAAAGCAAAAATATATAACCCACAACACATTTATCAAACTACCATAAATGTGATATTTTCATGTACTAGTTTGAGTCCCACACTCATCTATCACAATGCGATTTTGATATAGGAGACCATTTCCCACAAATGGTTATCAATCAATTCCTCATTATGTCCAACACATGAATATCACAATAAAATATATATCATATATATCACATCATTAATGTTTAATCAACATTAAATATCTTATCACATTTAACTTCATCAAATTCTAATTCACATATCAAAACAAAACATCAATCAATAATCTAATCACATAGAGTAAAATAATCAGTTCATCATTAAAACTATATAACCCTTTAATCCATTGATTAATTAATAGATAAAATAATAAAAATATGTAACCCCATATCCCATTAATTAATTCAGGTATTATTTAATCCAATAAAATACACAATCTCAATTTCATATCAATTCCACACACACATGTTTTCATTATTTTGTTAACTGATTAATTAATTCAATTTCACAATCCCACCTTCAAATCTGTTCTTCATTTACAATTTCCATTAATTAATTAAAAAATTAATTATTCCAATTCCAAGTTCTACAAGTCAATTAATTCCTAAATTTATTCAAATCATTATTAAAATTTTTGAACATATAAATTGAATTCCAACAATTTATATACATGATTATAAAAATGACAATGTAAATTGAATTGTGAATGCCAACCAAACAATCATTTCCAAATGCTCTATAGCAGAAACCCCCAATTGATGCAGAATGACAATGATCATGAAGATGAATGATATCTACCATAAATCCAAAATCTAAGACAAAATTAATCATGAAAAAAAATCCTAGATATATATCCATTATAAATAGTGGAAAACATTCGATCAATGGATATGAGAAAGATGGGGAGTAGTAGGAAACTACATTGGATGATATTGTCTAAGAAATATTGGTGTATATCATCAATACTTGTATCAAATCATCATTAAATGATGTTTAAGGGCTCAAAATATATCTAAGAGCCTCCAAAAATTAGATAAAATGAGTTTATTTTGATATATAGTGTTTCAAGGAAGAAGAAGGGGGTTTGTTGATTTTTTTTAATAATTATTAGTAGCTAAAAATAAGGTATGTACAATTTTGTGCTTAGGAAACATGGATTCCCCTACACATTCACACTAACCTTGTGACTCAAATAAGAGTGTCTCACAGTTGGACCTAATAGGGAACATAATTTAACTAACCATGCATCATCCATGAAATTACCCCAGGTTATGGGCTTTATTATTTTCTAGAGTAGAGTACTATTTTTTGGAAAATTGTTTACTTACTATGAACTTCTCCAAACTACTCTAAAAACATATAATTTTCACCAAAACAAAATAATGATAAAACCCAAAAAATTAATCAAAATTGAAAATATATACCATTAAAAGAGCTTGATACACCCCAATAAAAGGATATGTTCATATAATATCACCACCATATCATAACACATATAAGAGTTGCAATCCCAAGAATATATAAGATTTTTAGTCAACAACATCTGGCTACTCAGCCCACATATCCTTGTATCCCTACAATGTTTCCTATTAACATTTTCACTATTCCACAATAGAAGAATTATCGGCATGTTATTTCCCCATGACATATTATTACTATGATCTAACACACATATCACATACTTCTCATAGGATGTATCAGTCTCAAACACATCATCCTCCATATAGATCACTTAAGAAGGGTCAAAGTGTAACCTAAAAAGTAGTGACCCAAGAAAAATGTCATGGGTAGCATCGTAGCTCTTTGGATGATCCAATAGTTTATCAAATGATCTGATTCTCTCCACAACCTCAAACAGTTTAAAAAACATGGGAACCAACATTTATTACATATGTTACATATTGTGGCCAAATCTAGTCAACACCTAATGGAATACATGAACAAAATTTTAAACCATAGGGGGCATCAATATATATCATCATACACCTTCTGGATGCACTGATTCCAATCCATATGCTTTAAAATATACATATCCATCTCTGATGTATCTTGCACGAGACTCGGTCCCAACAGCTCTAAATTACCATCCTCCATCAATCATAGAGATTATCATCATAGAAAACCATAAATATAATCATGTGGTTCCATATTTATTGATTCATGTTAAGAATTATTATAGGATGACTCAAAAAAATATATATTATTCAACCAATATCCACTAAAACCTATGACACACTCCCATAGCTTATTCTATAGTACATTTATCTTACACTCTAATAGAACACCTGTATGTGTCTAAAAATCCATTATCAAGTAATCATATATACAAATACCCTTATACAAGACCATATATAAGTGGGAATTAAAATTAGTATCATGGTCTAAAAAAACACCTTATGTCACCCCTTGAAGAAAGATTTTATCTTAATCATACAAGTCTCCCTACTACTCAACTTAGAATGTTTCATTAATTTGAATGAAATATAATAACATAATCAACTAGCCCACCTACATTCAAATAGATTCAATTAATACATGTATTCCATGGGAATCCCACAAAAATATTCATAGTAACATCATCCCACTTCCATTAGGTAATGGAATTTGGTTTTAATAAACCACAATGTCATTAATGCCCATCCATCGCATGTTGATAAGTGTTGCATCATTTCTTTAATGTAGATATCTCCTTATTCAACCCCGAATGAAAAATGTTTTTTGAAGTCCACATTACATTTCAGCCACACCTACCTGCACCACCCAGTAAAAGTATTGAGATTCTTGAATTAGGTCCTCACAAATATAGGTAGCCACAACAACATGATTCCTAGAATAGATGAAATCATATTAACCAATGCTCTAATATGATGGTGACTACATGCCTTTACAGATTATACTTAATGGAAAACACTCTGAATACTCATATGGAATATCTCTAATCTATATAAAATGTTTTGTTTATACATAAACTGATAAGAGATCCATGTGATCATGGATCTCCTAAAGCACAACATGCATCTCATCCAACAATATCATCATTTCTCACACAACATTCGACTCTTGAACTACCTAAGTCGGAATTATCCTTTTAAAAAATCAACAACACTATTTCCATTCCTAGGAATATATTATAGATCAATGTTTAATAATGAAATATACTAAATCCATCCTTACACACTATATTTTTACGTATCAATACAAAAATATATAATTTATGAACTTGTGATCCATATAAAGAGTAAAAATCGCACCCAATAAAAAATGAATCCCACTATTCATAACATAAACAACTATAAATAATTTGAGAAAATTAATTGGGTTGTTTTTTTCAATATCTATAATTGGTGACATGCATACAACACAACTTGATCTCCATGCATAATCACATATCCATGTTTGATCCAATAAGAATAAAAAACCACATACTCCTCACTGGGATCGGGAATGATCCGGATCTTTTCTAATACCAAGAACATAATGAACTCCTAGAATCTATCCTCAGATGCTCAGGACCATTAAAACATTATTCCCTTCATGGTCAATAATGAATGTGGTGATTCCAAATGGGAAAAATCGGGGATGAACCTTCAGTAATATCTATTCAGCCCCAAAACATCATATATTGAAAAAATTCCAAGTCATCATTAGAGAAAAACTAACTCAGACCTTCTTTATGTCCAATAACACATCTTCCATTGATTTTATTTGACCCAAGAATATTACCTGATCAATCCAAATATGATTCATCAACACCTTAATGTATAGAATATTCACACCCAGTGTAATCACGATGACATCATGATACTAGGAATAATCATCCTGAGAATTGAAGTACACAAAGATTCCATAACAATCTACCACAAAATGATCTATGTATGAATGTAAGATTATATTCATCATTCTCATAAGCATTTTTAGTGCATTCAACAACCCAAATGGAATTAAAAAAAACTCATAAATAAAATACCTACATCAGAATGAATTTCTTGGTATATTAGAAGGGTAAACATTCAAATAAATATATGAAGATCTGATGTTGAGCATGAAGAAAACTCAATTCCCTTTTAACTAGTCAAAAAGATAATTGATACGTAGAAGATGATAATGTTTATTTATAGTCTTATGGTTAAACATCATGTAATTAACACATAAGGACATATTCTGGTCTCTATTAATTATAAAAAGGTTTAGAAAACATCAAGGAGATATACCTGTATGGATAAAACCCTTATCCATCAACACTTCTAGTTGAGTCGTTATCTCTTTATTATTGATAGATTTTATTCTATATGGTGGAATATAAACCGTATCATTTGATGACTTGATATCAATAAAAAATTCTACATATCTCTGATGTGGTATCCATGAGATGTTTTCAAGAATCACATCCTAAAACCAATAAACTCTGGGTGGAATGTAGTCAGGTATTATAACCATATAATACAATAATAGATTTTAATATCGTGTGGTATTCATGCCCAAATACAAGTGAAATAGCCTTTCACTTTGCACCATGATATCCCACATTCAATGGTGAATATAATTATTACCATAAAAAGATGTAAAATCAACTCTTTAATTGTTAAATAATATATCGTCTTAGTATGGTACTAACTAGTCCTTTACCAAATTATGGCCAAATCCTTACATTCTAGTAGTATAAATATCCCACAGGAAACCATACTCCCCAACCATGATAGAACAACCTTTGCTATTGGATATGACCCTCATCAATACTCCAAATAATGTATTGATTGTCATCACCCTTCTAAGAAACTACACCTCCAATATCAATCCATTCACAGGTTGTGCTGATATAAAATAATTTGAGGATGAATTATAAAATAAGGAACTAGAGAGAAGAAATATAAGAATAGTACCTCAGAAATTTGACAGTAAAACCTCGCTATCCACAAGTATAGGATAAAATCTATCCAACTAATCTACCCCTCATACCTCTGATACTGCCTATGTCCCAAGATAACCACCACATTTCTAACATGGTCTCTCTTGATTAGAATTACGATGTCCATTGCCTCAACATCCAGGAGTAATACAACTCCAAATTATAGACTAATAAGGTATAGAAGATCTCCCATATACACTTAGTTTTTTTGTCTACTACATCACCACCCATCCATTGTGGGTTCCTACAGAACCTCTGTAGATATCCCATCCTACTGCAAAAGCATCACTATATCATTGGTTTGAGGAAAATTCTTCAGAAGTGTCTCGAACTACCACACCGGTGGATAAAGACTCAGGTATGATCCTATTAAACTGATCCTTCCCCATCAATATTATTCTTTCAACTAATACAGATGAAATTATTACAATGATTATTCCTACTTTCATAAGATATACCTCATGACCATCATGAAAAATCCACAAGTCCTCCAATTGATGATTCCTTCAGATTTACCTTAGATATTAGTGCCAGATTTTCCATTTCTGAAAACATCATAAAAGTGAATACATTCACATGGGACATAATTTCATATTTAATACTATCCTAATTTTTTTTCAATAGTATCCTGAACTCATTACAATATTGGAGAAAAAGCACTAGAAATCTGTAAAGTAACCAGCATAGTCCATCATAGACATTCACCCCTAATTAAATCACTTACATTTAGATTCCCTCTCCTACATGAAAATCTCATGATAAATGATGTACAATTGCATATTTTGAATTCATTCCACTCCATATTATACATCATCCCATATCCAGTATATATGTCATAATATATATTTTCTTGAAAATGTTATATGTAAGAAGTTAATTTTACTCTATTATCTGCATGTGTCTTTTTTAGGTCAAATAATGTCTGGAGATAATCAATCCAGAACTCATCTTCCTCTTGTATTCCCTATCATGTAAACATCTAAGTCGCTACAAATGAAAAAACCATTTCAAATGTGACATGATTTTCAAAACCAACCATGGGACTATTTCCAATAATTTATTAAACCGATAAATGTTATCTCATAATTTTTCTATGAATTCCCCAATGGGAATTAATGGTGTCACATGTTCTATCATTGGAGGATCATTTTCAACCATATCCTCATATGCACCGATCAATATTCATCATCGTGGAGACATATTTGTACAATGATAAACATTGTTCTTATGACATATAGCACAATATTAACAAATTTATATAAGATAAATTCATTAAAGACCATGACAAGTCATTCCCACTTTTACCACCACATGATCAACACTGTGGACCTATCATTACACTTAACCATCCTACATCTAGGTCATGGTTATCAAATGCTTAAAAAAATTATCATTTTTCAATTCAAATTAATAATCCATTTATTCAATTATTGCTTAACTTTTTTTTTAAAATTAATATTGTGGACCATTTTCAGATTATTTACACAAGAAATTAGATATATATCAATTATTACAACATACCCAAAACCCATTTTCATATGCATAAAAAAATTATTCTTGTCATAAAGTATCCCCTGTTCCTCGATTGATGATTGGATACTCATCTATCATGCCATACATGGTCATGTGTCAATCATCATAAAAACTCCGAAACAATAATCACGTCTCACAACATGTGTATCACTCTAGGATACATAGAATCAACTATAACAACATACATCAATAAAAACAATCCCACCCTGGATGATTGGATTTTACCTTAGTACATGGGTTGGAAACACCCATTCAAGAACTCTTAAGTATGATATGAAACATCATATTTTGATGTATTCAATTCTCAAATAGTATTCAAAAAAAATAACACCCTTTTGATACCAATTCGTAACATCCCGACACTGGTACCACACACTAGTTACCTAATTCGGTAAGTCACATGACCCTATGCATGCCTCCCAATATGACAGATACTACCAAAAAGTATTTAGGATATAATATAAATCATTGGAAGTCTATACCCTTGTTATAAAAGTATAAGATGAATGAAAAAATATAATAATAACCAAATGATATAACCAATAACCATACCAAACAAGTATCACATGATGACCGAAATAGGACATAAAATATAAAAAACTAAATATTAGATATGTCATCCCAAATACATTTGAATTCTCAATATGTAAAACAATAAATAAATAATAAAACTAACTACACCAATTAATGTCCCTAAACATTTTTGGTTCCCTCATCCATGAACACAGATAAATCAACACTCTAACATAGTAATTGTTCCATTATCATATTCTATAAACATGATATTTATTCCTGTACTATTCCGAAAATCTGAGTAGGGTGTGATTACAATACATTAGGACACCACCAATGGTTTCTAAAACAATATGTAGTTCATAATAGTGTATTTAGTTGTAAAAATAATAAAATAAAATAAGTAAATTAATCATTTTACATTTATAAAATTACCCATTATTTAACCATATAACTCTCAGTTTCTTGAGGACACCCAGACCAATTTGTAACTTCTTCATCCTGTGAAAAATTATGAACCAAATCACATATTCAATTCCATATTTTTTATGAATAATTGGTTTTTATTAACCATTTCATTTCAATTCATATTATGACTAATTCTACCATAGTCCAATGCCATCCTTTTAGTCCTAGATCAACATTACAAGGACAGTTTGGGTATTTGAAGACACTGTATGTGGAAACAACTAATTTTTCAAACAACCACAAAAGTAGGATTTTTAAGCAGCAGTTTGTTAACCACATTCATTTATCATTATGGGTTTTTGATGCATCAAAATATATACCAAAAGATTTATCAATCAACTAATCCAAATTGGATTTTGATACTGTAGATGATGCCCCACACACAAATACCACTATCAAAAATATATCACATATATAAAATAATTCATGGTTAATCATATATAACCCACTTATAATATTTCTCATCAGGACATGACATTTCAAATATAAAAAAAATAATGATTCAATTCATTAGTGACTTGGATAATAATAACCATTTCACTATTTAAACCGAAAACCCCTACAATTCAAAAATGAATTCATCAATTCATTAACCTAAATCCACCACCCTGTTTCCCATTAATTAATTTCATAATTAATTAATCATTTAAATTATACAATCTCAATTACACATGAATTCCACAATCAAATGAATTCATTGAACAATTCATTGAATAATTAATTCAATTTTTAATTCTCAATTTCCCATCAATTCCCCATTAAACGTCCCGTTAATTAATTATACAACTAGTTAAACCAATTCCACGATCCTTAAATTAATTTATCAATTAATTTTAAAAAATAATGATTTAATAACAAAACATTCTAGATGAATTATAACAATGCATACAATAAATTAGAATAAACAATATGGGAGTTGAATTAAGGCCACTAAAATAATGATCATCCAAAAACACTTTCCAATACAAATATCCAATTGAAGTAGATTGATCAAGGATCATAATGAAAAAAAATATATAAGAAAACATATATTTTTGATCATATAATTCATGATCGGACAAACCTAGATCTAAATAATTTTCTTAAAAGTAAATAAATCCATTAAATAATGGGAGGAGGATTGGGGAGAGGGATTAAAGTATAAAGGATGATATTATATTACTTCGATTGGTTTTTAAATTCAATAGGGGAATCCAATCATCATGAAATAAGGACATAAGGTATTAGAATCCATATGAGAGGAAAAAATGATTGAATCTTATTACGATTCATATTAGGAAATTTGGGGGGTATAAGATGGGTTCTTGAGAATTATTTTAACAAATTTTGGAGGATTAAAATCATGTAAATTTGGTTTCCTGCTCCATGTGAATGGTTTTCCCTTACCATGTTCCATAACTGTTCACCATATTTTGGGGAATAACATATTTACTCTTAGTTAGGATCGTAGTTTTTTTATTCTTTCACTTATAGTGAAATCATTCTCTATCATGGGTTTCAAATTTTTAGGGGAAAAGAGCATGATTTGGTTAAACCTTATTCCAACTGTCCATTGTCCAAAAATCTTAAAAAAAATTACATCTTTTTCCCAAAATCACCCAAGATAAAACCCAAAAAATCACTCAAAATAATGGAAAATATTACCTATAAGAAGTCTTGATAGAACCCAAAAATGATCTGGTTTGTAATGTCCTCGATCTGAGTGCCACCCAATGGTGCCTCGTACCTAGTTGGTCAAACTAACTCATTTGAATTTCCCAAAATACCATTGGATTCCAACTAGAAGCGATGGACAAGGTATGATAACGGATAAATTATACCCTCATGGGCATAGTATACAAAGCCAAACTAATAAATAATCATTTGAAGTAAAAGTGGAGGACTGATAGTAATAAAACAACTAGATAATGTATATATATAAATTATTCATGTCAAATGTGTCTAAAATGAAAGATAAATAGGTTCCAATGTTAGAAATACAATACCATCCAATAAAAAGTTTAAATAAGTAAACTCTAATAGCATCGCAAGACTGAGATTTGTCCAATTATCTCTAGATCTAAAAATAATCAACGACCAGATGAAGACGAAAAGTTTCCCTTATTTATACTTACAATAATATAATCTATTTGGTTCCAAAAGCATTACCCAAACATTGTAAGTGTCAAATCCAAGAAGGTAAACAACAAAAGACATGTGACAAATAATTAGTGAATATATATAGCTGGTATTATTATAGAGTGAAGAAATAAACTAAGAAGAACTAAAAGTAAACAATCCTAGGGTTTTAAATTACATTCATTTAACAATTATATTCATTCTAGGAAAAATATAGCCCTAGGATGTAGTCGAACCTTAGTATACCCCATGTATGTAAAAAAATATATGTCTCAAATGACCATCTAATCAATCAGTTAATATTGAATCTGTTCTTGTTCTTTTTATTAGTACACGAGTCACAATAATTCAACTATTAAAAAATTCCATTCTAGGAAATCTCTCATAGCCTAACCCCCTTGGTCCCACATATCATCAATTCAATAAATAAAAATCATGTGGGAATTATCCCAATGTTTATCCCCTTTGGTTCCATATATAATAAATTCAATAAATAACTACTCTCTTGAAAATAATTCATTGTTTATCCCCATTTGGTCAATCATCTACACTAAGGCTCTCATGATCATATGCAAATAATCTAGAATTTCCCTCCATCTTTCTGATCTAAGGATCATATGGTCCATTGAATAAAAACTATAGTAGATTACATATCATAACAAAGAAAATAATTTGGATGTCCCCATCAGTCTTTTAGGTCCATAGATCTTACAGTCCATTCGAAAAAATTTGCATATTATATCAAAGCTGTTCATTTAATCTGAAACTACTAGATGGATAAATATTTATAATGCATATCACATTCATTTCATATAATCAATAAAATCCATCCTAATCAATAAGTCATGTAAAATATGATATGCCTCATAGGAAACCTGGAACAAACACCCATTAATAATCAATCAAGTGAAAACACACCAATGAGGTGTCCCTTAGACAATGTATCTAACCATACACATAAGCCAAAAATTATAAATCAATTAAACCATAATAGGTAGTATAAGGGTTAAATTACAAATCATGTAATACCCAAAATATGAGTATTCATCACATTTAGTAAATATAATCCAAAGACAAATGATGAAAGGAACAAACCGCGTAACTCGATGTTGTGTGATCGATATACTTGAATGTCGACCCACGAATTGGCCTTGATCAATGTAAATTTACAAAAGGTGAAAAATGAACTACCTTTAATAACTCAAAAGAGAGGATGAATTAAGAATAAGGTCTCAAGTGGGTTTGAGAAATCAATGGGGGGATTCCAATGCACTTGATGATGTCTCTCTCGGAGCTTGAATAGAGAATTGGGAGATCAAAACTTGTTTTTTATTTCACAATTCCCTTGTAAGAAACACATGAAGAAGAAGGTTTTTATAGACATGAGGAGAAAGCCCTCTCATATATATCACAAAAAAATAAAAGTACATAGCATGTTAAATGAAACTACATGATGTGTATTAGCCTCAACTAGTCCCAAACATAAGAGGGTCTGGCAGGTCACCAAGAAGCCATGTACTTAGCCATTACATGCTTAAAATGTGGCTCTACACAGTATGCTAGGTACACTACATGTACTAAAAAGTAAATGACATGATCCCAGAAAATCAATGTTTCTTATTTTTTACAAAAAAACTACTCGATTACCAGATTCACACATGAAAAAAAGGTCACTGATACGAACAAATTCTCCCCTGGAAGCCATTTATCTCTGAATTTGTCTTCAAAGGATGGTGAAGAAGATTCTAGGAATATCTATGACCACTGTGATCGGACATCATCCTCCATCTCCCAAGTTTTATCTTGTACATGATCATGCTTCCATAACACCCGTACCATAGGAACAGACCAGCCACATAGAAACATCGTGATACAATCCACATTCTTATTAGAGTTGTCCTCAAATGATGCATCTACCTCTAACTCAACCTCCTCAGGCAGAAAAACATACGACAAGTCTGAAAATTAATGTCATATATAAGAAAAATGAATGATGTCGTGCATAACCTGATAATTTTGATGTATCCATAACCGATAGATATCCGGACCAACTATCTCTAAAACCTCAAATGGATTGACATATTTCGGTGAGATCTTCACATGTATCCTAATTCTCCTATATCCCAACCTAGGTAAGACACAATGGAAAACCTAGTCTCTGACATTGAACTCTATAGGTCATCCTCGTGGATTATTATATGATTTATGGCAAGACTATACAATAGTCACACCTTTATGAATAAACCCCACTTTCATAGTGGTATCTTGTATAAGAAGAAGTCCAACCATAGTATTCTCTTATACCCATATCAAACATAGGGGTGAACTTCATGGCCTACAATTTAATGCCTCACAAGGTGCCATATGAATCATTTCTTGAAAACTATTAATGTATGAGAACTCTACCAGGGATATGTGTCTCTCCCAGGAGCCCACAAAATCCAAGACACGTTCATAAAGCATGTCCTTAATAATATAAATCATGTTCTTAGACTAGACATTATCAGGGGATGGTATGATTTAATAAAAAGAACATGTGTACTCAAAACCCTCTATTATCCCTGAAAGACATGAGAATTAAACCGAGCATCCATGTCTTAAATGATATAGTGTGGAACCCCATGAAAACAAACAATCTCTCAGATGTACAACTTTTCATGATCATCAACACTAAAGGTTTCATTGATAGGTAGGAAATGTGCTTTCTTTGAGAGGCTCTCAACAATAACCCATGCAACATAATTAATTTTATGTGGACTTGAAAAACCCATCACAAAATCTATCGCAACATCATTCAAATTCCACATAAGAATTGGTAACTGATGTAATTTCCATGATGGTCCATGATTCTCCGCCTTCCCCTATTGACAGGCAAAACATCTCATAATAAAATCAGATACATCCCCCCTCATACATGGCCATCAATTCTGATGATGTTGATATGAATACATCATGGTGATACCATCATGAACTACACATATTGAGGCATGAAAAATTTTCAATATCATCTCGTGTAGGTCTGCTGACACCCATACACACCCACGGTAATGCAAATCTTTATCCATTCATATGCTCCACCCAATATTTGGTTCCTACCATGACACACTCTTTAGTTGGAAAAGGCCTTCATAATTATATATATGCATCATTCATACTTTATCCAGTAGAGTAGAGGTAACAACTATAGAAGAAAGAAACATATAACCATGTTCATCATCCACCTCCAAATTATTAATAGTGAACATAGCTATATGTAGATACTCACTATTGGACTTGTGAACTACCTATATCTAAGTCCTCATTCTAAACAAATCACCCACTTTATTTCCTTTCCCAGGCTTCTAGGCATGCCCAAAGTCAAAATACTGAAGTTAGTCAACCCACCATTGCTGTCACAAATTCCAATAATGCTTAGAAATTTTATTCTTGAGGCTTTTGTGGTTATTATATACCACAAAGTTCTCTCCCAAAATATAATGTCCCCAATAATGCAATTCCTGAACAACATCAACTAACTGGAGATCATGTGTAGGGTAGTATATCTTTTGTGGGCTCAATATCTGATACATGTATGCAATGACTCTTTCCCATTTATAAGTGTGACTCCTAGCCCAATACTAGATGTTTCATAGTAAATGGTGTATCTCATACGTGGTTCTATTAAAATCATTATTGGTGTTGAATTCAATCATCCATTGATCTCTAGAATGGCTGAATCATGGTAATCTATCCACATGTACCTCTCACCATTCATAGTAAGGCCCATCAGTGGAACTACTAAGAATGAAAAGTCGTTAATAATTCATATGTGCTATCCAACTAGCCCCATAAAATTATGTACCTCAAAGACAATCTATGGATGCTCTTAAGAAACTACTACTCTCACGTCCTCTACATCTACTAATATTGTTGTCTTTGAGATTACTTGACCCATGAAATGAATATAATCTATCCAAAAGTGGGACATTGTGAGCTTAACATACAAGTGATGATCTCTCTGTGTACTCAATAAGACCGAATAGGATATCCAAATACTCATATTGACCAAACATTATCTAAATGGTCGTAATAGGTATATCTTCGGGTCTAAGGTTCAACTGATGATAAGTGGATCACAAGTCAATATTCTAGAATACATGAGATCCTCGAAGATAGTCAAAGAGATCAGAAGTCTTTAGCAAGGGATCTAGATTCATGACTGTCAACTAGTTTTCCTTCTGATAATCCACACAAATTCTGAGGGCACCATCTGACTTCTTCGGAAAAAGTATTGTAAACCCCCAAGGAGAATAACTGGTTTGGATGAAACCATTTTCCTGTAACATTTCTTACTACTTATTGATCTCTTACAATTCTGGTGTAGGAATCCAATACCGAGGAATGGACATAGGTGTCGCTCTTAGAACAAACTTAATAGAGAAATCCACCTATCTGTCTGGATGTAAAACAGATAAGTTTTTAGGAAAAATATCTCTAAAACAATCAACCACTTAAAGAGACACCAACTGTGATGTCCCTCTATTCTTCTAGATATAAACTAGAAATATGGGTTGGGATTCCTCCCAACCCATTATGCTCTTGTCCCGCTCTTCTTACATGGACATCCCATTTTTTCCTTGTGTAGAAAATATCATCCCTCTAGTGACAAGAAACTCACCGTTTGGTGATAACAATAATTAATGTTTGGAAAGGACACCAACCAGTCAATTTTGAGAATGTAATGAAACATTTTCATCTCTAAGACATTGAGGTACCAGAAGAAGTGACACCCACCATCCTGAAGAGGGAACTCCTTGAACTAATATACACTAGACTTCCAAATCCCCAATAGACAGTTTAGTGTCATAACATCATCATAAGTAAAGATTCAGAACATAAGGTTCTCTATAGTGTAAAAATATACCAAACTATGGAAATCCACCATATCAAAAATAGAAAATGAAAAAACTAATAATACTAGAATCGTACCTGTAAATATAGACGGTCCGGGATCCGGGACATTCTGGGTCTATTCCATGGAAAAAGTATGACCTGTACCACAACCCTACCTGACTACCTTGATCTTATCCACCCTACAGTCACTAAAAAAATGTCATATGTATACCATATCCACGACCACATCATTCTCTTGGCAAACATAATTTCTCTTAATGATGATAATTGGGTGGACCTCTCTAATATGTGTAGTCATAGCCGATCCCCTCTCACTATATTCTGGTGAGATCGTCCTGCAAAAACACTTCAGACTCATGTGACTACTCTTTCCACATTTGAATAACCTCAACTACCTACTTGAAGATACATCCCTAATATTGGAATCACCATGCGAATGTTCTGTTTGGTGCTTCCTACTATCATTCGAATGAGTACTTGCCAGCGATGTTGAACCGCCCTAGCTTTGTAGAGACCCAAATTTTGACATACATGGAAAGTACATTACTTTTGCAGAATACATAATACATAACAAAAATATACACACAAGGATCGTAATATTTTAGTGTCTTTGGAAACTTGGAATATAATTTTCTAATCCTATTGAAAGATCTTCGACAACTACCATAACGATCTTACCCTTTTTGTTTCCTTACCTAAAACCATTATTTATTTCCTGGGGAAAATAAAACATAAAAAGGGTGAGCTCAAATGCTCTGTAAGTGGAATCCTAGATGACATAAAATAGTCTATAAACATTTTGAAGAAAAAGCATTAACATGAAATTTAAACATCAAAATATTTAGAAAAGAAATGAATCGTGGAATTACGTAAAGCATATATCATAATGGACCATAAGCCATGATAAAATATAATGGCAATAAAACGTGTAATTGTGGAAACCATTCAGCACATGTCATGATTTCCATAGTAGACAAGGCATGGATGCCAAGACCATCTTAGTGGACAAAGTCCCTTTCTGAATCGAGTTTACTTCTCATTTCAGTCCTCTAACACTGAACCAGATTAACTTACCATTCCAGACAAGTCTATATAATGAGATATATAACTTCACCCAATGCATTAGAGGGAGATATAGGTCCCATCCATCTCTTAATCAAATCATTCTTACATGTTCCACAACATAAACATAAATAATTCATCATAACCCAATGAATAAAATGGGTTTAATAAACATCATCCCATCATTATATAACCCATATAAATGAAATGGATATCATTTAATAATAAGAAAATTGAAACTTTGTAAATCATAGAAAATTTATTCTTGAAACATACACATATGAATTAATGTCATCTTATATGGAAAATGGGTTTGATAAAACACTTGAAATGAAATCTTGAGGAAAATACCCTTTCTTCTTCAAAATCAATTTATTTTCACAAAACGTCAGGATATATTAAAATAAATTTTTTTTATTTAAAATATTTATGAAATATTTTGTAGGATGCTTCAAAAAAATAAGGATTTATAAAACTGTAAAAATCCTTTCATTTCGTATAAGTTAAGAAAAGCATTCCTCTCGTACTTTTACCGGAAAAGGCAAAAAGTACCTCGTAAAAGAATGATTCCATACATACCATGTAGTAAAAGACAAAAATGGGTAAAAAGTACATTAAACATACATGAAACCATTTTTATAAAATAGGGGAATGGAAGATAAATATAACCCCAGTAAATACTTACGAATAAACAATCTCGGATAAAAACGAGATTGGAAAAGTTATCCATTACCTTAGGTCCAATATGCTTCGTACGTATCTGAACCTCCTATATAATGATTTAAATAATATCATTGAATTATTACAGAATCATATTCATTGTTTTTATATCATATATGGTTCAATTATTACTTTATATTACCCGTTCTTTTGTAAATTCCATGTTAAAGAGCGTTTTGGATCAAATCGTTTCATTTGTCGTCCGTGTTTTGACTTGTAATTATTTATATGATTACTTAGATAATGATTACATAATTCCAGAATATAAAACATGAATTATATATAATATATATTTCTAATATACATATATATAATAGATTGATAAATGGAAATAAATACACTGTTCATGGAGACGGTAGGCCGTACGTACGCATGAATGTTGTTTTCATTTCCTCATTGAATTGAAGGGAATTAATTGGATGACATACATATATATATACATAAATCCAGTATCATTATTATGTCATATATTTCATTATTAATTATTATATATACTTTATAATCATTCATGAATGGTTTGTCATTGAGAATGAATCTCATCGCGTCGTGGAGACGGTATTCCATACATACACACGAGCGATGATAACGTTCCCATAATTATTTAATTGAATTGGAGTGGATGATACAATATATCAGAATCAGTATGATGTTATAATAACTATATATAGTTATCTTTTACACCATTATACCAATCCAAGGATGGTGGTGTTGGAAAAACAGATTACACCACGGCGTGGAGACGGTATTCCGTACGTACGCACGCTCGGTGATTTTGTTTTCCGTAGGATGGATAGAAGGTGAAATGGGGTATGTTTCATATCTATAATAACATATCATTATATTAGTGATACTGATGTTATTAATTTATAATGAAACAACTAAAGACGAAGAAGTTGAAGAAGAAATAAGCTTGAAATAATCGGTAGAAGAGATTATCTCTTCTTCGACGCACCACCTTTAAACTTCTTTTTAGCGCACTAGGGTTGGTCTTTTGAGAAGACCAGTACCTCTATAAGGATTCTATGGAAGTGGGGAAGTAGAATGGTTAGAGGTTGGCCGAGCATCAAGGCTCAAAATGGTTTGAGGAAGAGAGGGAGGAGGTGCCCTTTTATAAGGGAGGAGAGGGGCACCTTCGGAATCCTCAAAAATATTAGTTTAATATAAATTAAAACCCCACATTGAAACCTCAAAAAATGACTCAATTAGAATATTAGAAGAAATTGGGTTTTAATCTCATCAACCAATAAAATTTAGACATCTTTTGATCTTATTTTAAACCTTATCATTTTGATTTATCCTTATTTAATCTATTTAAGATTATTTGTTGTAATAAAATTTTAAATTTTAAATGGTTATAAATAATCACTTATGTGTTGTTAATTTTCCATAATTGGATACATTATGACATTTTCGACTATATAAATTTCAATTTATAATTTTTAAATATTTTTGTGATTTTTAAACAATTTAATAATATATTATTTTTATAAAATAACAATAGTGTCAATTTTGATACTATTCATTTATTTGAATTTAAATAATATCTACAAAGAGGATATATTAGAACTAAAATATTTAATAGATTCCTAACATGTCAAATTTGTCTATAAAATTCGTGTATAACATTAAATAGTTTATATAATATTTATTTTAATATTTTTAAAACCATTTATTTGGTATATCTCTTAATAAAATAATTAGTACAACATTTTTGTATAATTATTTAATACATTTTATTTTGCATAAAAATTAAAAATAAAATAATTTCATGAAGATAAATATCAAATATTTTATAATAATAATTTTACTCGAATTTATAATCCTAAAATAACAACATATAAATTGTTATCTTTATTAAATTATGAATATTACAATATTAGAATCATTTAAAATAAAATATTAAAAGTGTCATAATCTTCTTAATAAGGATCAAAATGGTCCAAAATTCTGCCAGTGGACGATAAGAGTTTATATATATACTAATAATAAGTTTTTTATGATTTTTGGGCCTTTTATTATGTATTACTATTTCAATAAAAACTATATTATTGATTGTTTCACTAAATAAATAATTTCTGCATCATTTAATGTATAAGATAATAAGGTAATTAAATAAATCTTAAAAATTACAAATAAATTACCATGATAAATAAAAAAAAATTTATATTTCAAATGAGTATTTATAACCTATTTTATATTCTATATAAACTTATATTAAAAATACTTTAATAATTAAAGTTGAGTGAGACATATTTCACTTTCCATTAAATAAAATAAAGTAAAGGTCTTAATCACCTCCAAGTGGGTTTCAATGGATTCCATTTCGAGCCAAATATTTCTTAAGAAAAAATATAAGCATCCAGTTATATTAAGACAAGTGTTAGGGTAATTTTATAATATTATATTTACCCTTAATTACCCGATTTACCTTTTACTATGGTAAATAAAATTTACCGTCGTTACTATTCATAAAGCCCAAAAAAAATTAGTATATTAATATAATTTGGACCCACTGATTCCAACTATGGAATCCATTTTTCTAAATTCAATACACAGAAGTTTCAGAAATTAAATTTCAATTAATCCCGTTGTCGAAAGAAAACGGGTTTTTGTTTAAAACATTGCAAAAGATTGAATTTATTTAACCTACGAAGTCAATGTAAAATCAATGCTAATGACTTAAATTATATTAAATGGTAATAGTATAATCTATTTATACTTTAAAACCATTCAATATTACAATTTTACCACATAAGTTATTACGATGAAAAAAGTGGTTTTCAATTAAAATATTGCGTGTTTTTATTATTCATCAAAATATGAAAGTTACCAGAATAATATGAAAAATTTATCCAAAGTAAATTTTTATTACTTGATTCCAAATAAGAATTTTATTTTGTCAAATTGTACTTAAAAACACGTCCAAACTAGATTTAAAGTGTTTGGGCCATCAAAAGGCGGCAAAACTGTATTTTTTGAAAAATAATTATTTTACCTGCAAAATTTATTTTGTTCTTATACCATGTTCTAGAAAATGATTAAGATGAATAATAAGGTTATAAAATTCAAAATATAGTTAATACTATTTATAAAGACTATTTCATAAAAATATTATAACAATATATCGTTGTTTAGTAAAACACGATATTGCGTACAACACACGCTATCGAGGAAGGTCGTGATTGCGTGTAATGAAAGCCAAGTCAGGGTTGCATGTAGTGTACAACTCCGTTGTTGTTGCGTATAACAAAATACATTGAATATATATATATATATATACTAAATGTTTTTTATAATAACTACTAACAAACAAACCTGATATTGTGTGTAACACAATCCAAGATTAGTGTTTCTTATATTGTAAGCTAATAGCGTGTTGCGTATAGTGCAAGATAATCTTGGTGTAGCATTCAACAGAAGATATGAAAGAAATTAAAACGAATATATCTTATAAAATCATGGTTTGTGGCATTCTTCCCCCTTTAAAATGAATTTCTCCCTCGAAATTCGTCGAGGTTATAAATTGTTTACTATTTATAGAAACCCACATTGTAAAAAGGAATACTAAAACTTAATTTTAAAAACTATTGTATGAAACGTAATGATTATCCAAAGTAACTCATCACTGGATTTCTATATAAGAGAAGAGAGGTTAAAATATTGATATGGAAGGAAAATCTAACCATCATGTTCTGATAGAGAGTGGTAGAGAACATGGCTATGAAAAAGCAACCAATCACAAAGCCATAAATTTGTGATGATCTAAGGTACCATCTAATTCATTAGATATAAGTGCACTAGGACACCATTTTTGGTTTTCAATATTATTTCCCTAAAGTTGAAAAATTTGAATTAGAAGAAATACATACTTTATTTTGGTACAATCTCACTGTTGTTCGTCCTTTGAACAATTTACACTTCATCTCATAATGAAATGAAGTTGAATTAGTTATTCATGAATTTTTAACAGATCATGTGATATAATGATGGGTCATTGCATTTGTTTCAATCAAAAGGTTAGAAAAAGTTATCAAATATACATAAGTCCGTCTATGGTGAGGTTAATAGTATACGATTCCAAAACATGAACTTATACTTCATCTATCATGTCGATTAATAAAATAAAACTAGTTTATACTAACTAGGGACTTCCTGTAGGCCATTGGTATGTGATAGAGTCCAGTCGCACTTTAGTTGTGGGTTCAATTCCCACCGCCTTGTCCGACGCGATGGGATGTCGCCCATCCTTCAGGTTGACCTTTTTCTAAAACAACATTACTATAAAAACCCATCAATAATATTGAAAAAAATTTCTATCCTTAAACAATACTAACTTATGTCCAACATAATACATTCCAATATTTAGGCTTATCTAAAATACTTTGGTCCAAACTCATAGTCTAAAGAAAACAATTACTAGAAAGGTTATCTACCAAAATGTGAATATAAGCATTTATCTCACATATATCATAAGATATATCTTGTTGGTTGCATTCCAAACACATGAATACCATAGTCATAAATTCTCTTGAAACATAATGTACCTTAGAACCTTAGCGAAAACATGAATTCTATCAAAAGTTTACTCTTTCCACATACAAAAATCCCAAATAATATCTATATACTCAAATCATGATATCACTTTGTCCTTTTATCAGCCATGAGCTCATGAATACTATCAAACATATTATTTTCTCCTTATCCCTTTATTATATGCATATCATCTTCTTTCTAAAAATATCTGAATAACCTTTCATGGTTACTAGTACCATTCAACATTATCATTCAAATACTTTAGGAAAAACATTAGTGTAACAATCCTTAGATGATTCTTTTTTCCATAGTACCATACATTATTATTGATAAACATACAATCATTCCACTAACTTCTTAAACCACTAACTGAGCATCATCATTTCTTTCATCACATATTTCATTTGTAGTCTCTTCATCATCATCCACATAAATACTACTCATATGACCATGATTATTCTCTTCATGAGATTTTCCCTTAGGGAATTGGTTTGAATAGTGCCCATACATTCCACATTTAAAACATCTAATCATTTTTGATGGCGTAGCAATACCATTATAGTTGTCCACAGTGTTAACTGAACCTTTTCATTTTCACTTACTGGCTTTGTGTCCTTCTTTTCCACACCCAATGCATCTTCTAGTTCCTTTGAAACAATCTCGAAGATGCTTCTTCCCACATGATTTACATGAGGGAAATTGAACATTCTTCCCTCTATGATAGTCATGAACCTCCATCTTTCTCTTATTATATATGTCAGAAAACTTACCAAAGATGAGATTATTGATCATATCATGGGATTGATAATTAGGAATAATAATGATGTTTGGACATCCAAATCCCATTTCATTTCATTTCTCGTGAAGAATATCATTCCATTGTTCATCATATCCTCCATTATCATGAATCTTCCTGTTTTCAGCCAATTTCTAAAACCCAAAAAGAATAGTGTGAGAGGAAAAAATCAAGATAGGGAAAACAACATAGTAAATGGGTTGTACCCTCAATATCTAACATCTTAGGTTAAATTCTAAGATCATTACCATAGTTCTAGGACTATATCCTATACGTATACTTATCCTTAGGGACATCCCTAGACATACCTTAGAAATATCTCTAGGGATCTCACTAATGTTTTCGCATTCTAGTTTCCAAAGGTAGTCTAAAAATTTTCATTGAAACCAACTGTAGAGACCCAAAGCTTGACATACATGGACAATACATTACTTTTTCGGAATAATTAATACATAACAAAAACATACACACAAATATCGCAATAGTTTAGTGTATTTGGAAACTCGAAATATAATATTCTAATCCTATTGAAAGATATTCGACAACTCCCATAATGATATTCCCCTTTTTGTTTCCTTACATAAAACCTTTTTTTATTTTCTGGGAAAAATAAAACATAAAATGTGTGAGCTCAAATGCTCTGTAAAGTAAAACATAGATAACATAAAAGAATCTATAAACATTTGGAAGAAAAAACATTAACATTAAATTGAAGCATCAAAATCTTGAGAAAAGACATAAATCGTGGATGTACATAAAGCATATATCATAATGGAACATCAACCATGATAAAATATAATAGGAATAAAACATGTAATTGTGGAAACCATTCAGCACATGTCATGAGTTCCATAGTAGCCATGGCATTGCTGCCAAGACCATCTTAGTGGACAAAGTCCCTTTCTGAATCGAGTTCACTCCTCATTTCAGTCCTGTAACACTGAACTGGATTAACTTACCATTCCATCCATGTCTATCTAATTAGATATAAATCATTACCCAATTCATTGGAGGGAGATATAGTTCCCACCCATCTCATAATGAAATCATTCTTACTTGTGCCCCAACATAAACATAAATCATTCATTATAACCCAAAGAATAAAATTGGTTTCATAAACATCATCCCATCATCAAATAATCCATATAAATGAAATGGATATCATTTCATAATAAGAAAAGTGAAACCATGTAAATTATAGAGATTTATACTTGAAACATACACATATGAAATAATTTCATCTTATATGGAAAATGGTTTTGATAAAACACTTGAAATGAATTCTTTAGGAAAATATCCTTTCTTCTTCAAAATCAATTTCTTTTCACAAAACGTCATGAATTTTAAAAGAAAAAAGACTTGTTTAAAATAGTAATGAAATTTTTTGGGGGGAGCTTCAAGAAAATAAGGATTTATAAAACCGTAAAAATCCTTTAAATTCATATAAGTTAAAAAACATTCTTCTCATACTTTTGTCGGAAAAGTCAAAAAGTGCCTCGTAAAAGAATGATTCCATACATACCATATAGTAAATGTAAAAAATGGGTAAAAAATACTTTAAAAATACATGAAACCATTTTTAGAAAATAGGGACATGGAAGAAAAATATAACCCCAGTAAATACTTACGAATAAACAATCTCAGATAAAAATGAGATAGGAAAAGTTATCCCTTACCTTAGGTCTGATATGCTTCGTACGTATATGAAACTCCTATATAATGATTTAAATAATGTCATTGACTTATTACAGAATCATATTCATTGTTTTGATATCATATATGGTTCACTTATGACTTTATATTACCCGTTGTTTTGTAAATTACATGTTAAAGAGCGTTTTGGGTAAAATAGTTTCATTTGTCATCCGTGTTTTGACTTGTAATTATTCATATGATTACATAGATCATGATTAATTAATTCCATAATATAAAACATGATTTATATATAATATATATTCATAATATACATATATATAATAGATCAATAAATTGGAAGAAATACACCATTCATAGAGACGGTAGGTCGAACGTACGCATGAACGTTGTTTTCGTTTCATCATTGAATTGAATGGAATTAATTGGATGACATAAATATATATATATATACATAAATCCAGTATAATTATTATGTCATATATTTCATAATTACTTATTATATATACTTTATAATCATTCATGAATGGTTAGTCATTGAGAATGAATCTCATCTCCTCGTGGTGACAGTATTCCGTACGTACGCACGAGCGATGATATCATTCCCATAATTATTGAATTGAATTGGAGTGGGGAAGTGAAATGAGCAGAGGTTGGCCAAGATTCAAGTCCCAAAATGGTGTGAAAAATAGATGGAGGAGGTTCCCTTTTATAAGGGAGGAGAGGGGCACCTTTGGAATCCTCAAAAATATTAGTTTAATATAATTTCGAACCCCACATAAAAACCTCCAAAATTGACTCAATTAGAATATTAGATGAGATAGGGTTGTAATATCATCAACCAATAAAATTTATACTTGTTTTGATCTTATTTTAAACCTTATCATTTTGATTTATCCTTATTTAATCTATTTATGTTTATTTGTGGTAATAAACTTCTAAATTTTAAATGGTGATAAATAATCACTTATGTGTTGTTAATTTTCCATAATTGGATACTTTATGTCATTTTAGACTATATAAATTTCAATTTATAATTTTTAAATATTATTGTGATTTTTAAACAATTTAATAATATGTTATTTTTATAAAATTACAATACTGTCAATATTGACACTATTCATTTATTTGAATTCAAATAAAATCTATACAGAGGAAATATTCGAACTAAAATATTTAATACACTCCTAACATGTAAAATTTGTCTTGAAAATTCGTGGAGAATATTAAATCGTTTATATAATATTTATTTTAATATTTTTAAAACCATTTAATTGGTATAACTCTTAATAAAATAATTAGTAAAACATATTTGTATAATTATTAAATATACATATTTTTGATTAAAAATAAAAAAAATTCTTTTGATGAAGATAAATATAAAATATTTTATAATAATAATTTTACTCGAATTTATCATCCTAAAATAACAACATGTAAATTGTTATTATTATTAAATTATGAAGGTGACAACGTTGGAATCATTTAAAATAAAATACTATAAGTGTTATAATCGCCTTAATAAAGATCCAAATGGTAATAAATTCGGCCAGTGGACGATTAGGGTATATATATACACTACTAATAAGTTTTTTTTCAGATTTTTGGGCTTTTTGATATGTATTACTATTTCCCTAAAAACTATATTATTGATGTTTCACTAAATAAATAATTTTTTCATCATTAATGTATAAGATAATAAGGTAATTAAATAAATCTTAAAAATTACAAATAAATTACCATGATAAATATAAACATTTTATATTTTAAATGAGTATTTATAACCGAATTTATATTCTATAGAAACTTATATTTAAAATACATTAATTATTAAAGTTGAGTGAGACATATTTCACTTTCCTTTAAATAAAATAAACTAATGGTCTTAATCACCGCCAAGTGGGTTTTAATGGATTCCATTTAGACCCAAATATGCCTTAAGTCAAAATATAAGAATCCAATTATATTAAGACATGTGTTAGGGTAATTTTATAATATTATATTTACCCTTAATTACCCGATTTACCTTTTATTATGGTAAATAAAATTTACGGTTGTTAGTATTCATAAAGCTCAAAAAATAATTAGTAGTCTATTAATATAATTTGAAACCACTGATTCCAAATATGAAATCCATTTTTCCAAATTCAATACACAGATGTTTCAGAAATTAAATTATAATTAATCCCGTTGTCGAAAGAAAACGAGTTTTTTAAACATTACAAATGATTGAATTTATTTAACCTACGAATTCAATATAAAATCAATGCTAATGAAATACATTATATTAAATGGAAACAATATATTCTATTTATACTTTAAAACCATTAAATATTATTATTTAACCACATAAGTTATTACGATGAAAAAAGTTGTTTTTAATTAAAATATAGTGTGTTTTTACTATTCATCAAAATCTGAATGTTACCAGAATAATATGAAAAATTTATCCCAAGTAAATTTTTATTTCTTGATTCCAAAGAAGAATTTTATTTTTTCAAATTGAACTTATAAACATGTATAAACTAGATTTAAAGTGGGTGCTCCATCAAAAGGCGGCAAAACTAAATTTTTGAAAAATACTTATTTAACCTGAAAAATTTGTTTTGTTCATATACCATGTTCTAGAAAATGTGTAAGATGAATAATAAGGTTATAAAATTACAAAGATTGTCAATACTATTTCTAATGACTAGTTCATAATAATATTATAATAATATTATAATAATATATCATTTTTTAGTAAAACTCAGTATTGCGTACAACACACGCTATCGTGGAAGGACGTGATTGCGTGTAATGCAAGACAAGTCAGGGTTGCTTGTAGTGCACAACTCTTTTGTTGTTTTGTATAACAAAATACATTGAATATATATATATATAGTCAATGTTTCATAGAAAAACTACTATCATACAAACATGAAATTGTTTGTAAAACGATCCAGGATTAGTGTTGCATATACTGCAAGCTAATACGGTGTTGCGTATAGTACAAGATAATCATGGTGTAGCATACAACAGAAGATATGAAAGAAATTAAAATGAATATATCGTATAAAATCTCAGGTTGTTACAAGCTCAACTCTCCAAACTCCCTCATATTTCACTATGTAAATATCACCTTCTTTACAATATCATTCACAAAATACAACCAGAAACATTCAAAATCGATCAAATGTCATACCTGAGACCATCATCATATTACATAGCAGATGATGACTCGTTACCCTCAGAACAAGAGTGAAGCGCTGAAGCTATGTAATATGAGATGACTAATCCATCACACAAAGAGTGCCCTGGTCCAAATGAATGACCTCCTGGGCTCACTCACCCCTCAGCATCTTAGGGTAGAAGTAATCATAGAAGGTCTTCTTAAACACTTCCAAACCATTATCTTGATGTCCTCTTGCCAGTGAAACAACATCCCACAAACTCTTGGAGGAATCATTTTTCGTGTAAGTTGTGAGATTCACCCTCCTCTTAGGAGGATCTCCATATGCTCAAAGATAGAAATCATTGACTCTATCCATGAGTATGCACCATGTGGTCCTCCATTGCCTGAAAATGATAGAGGATACTATTTCATGAACACACGTGTCAAAACTTCCACATTCGGGGCATGATATAGGGATTCTTTAATGGTCTACATCATCCTAATAAATCATTTTAGGAACATTGTGTCATCACATGCATCTAGTGTAACAGCTTGTTCCATGATGGGAATGATAGGGGGATCTTATCGTAGTCCATGATATTCCATTTCTAGTGTCTTATCATCACCCTCAACCTAGCATACAAACACATGATATCTTGGTGGCATGAATCTACAAAGTCAAGAACGCACTTTAGTTCAAGATTAATGTCACTGCCAATCAATGGTGAATGAATGATCACAGTGAAGGAAAACATTCATTTTTTCCATAAGTGGGTTACACGGAGCATATAAAAACTCCACAATGTGTTCCCTTAAGACATAACATGGGAGTATACTTCTGACAACTTGGTCTTGTGACATGTCATACCCAAGACACGTTCCTACAGAGACATGGTGTGTACTGTAATGTTCCATCCTACCCAGGTTTATATTACATGGTTATAAATACAAAGCTATTCTGTTGAAACACTACATAGTATGTACACTATAGAAATGAAATATACAACAAAATTTACATCCACCAATGTCATTAGTCACATGGATGGATTTATGGTCATTTACGACAAGACATGTACTACCAGAACTGGATGTGTCCTATCAAATATTTACCAACCCCTTGTATTTTCACACACATTTAGCAACACAGTTAGAAAAAACACAGAGTGTACATATGGTAAATGGTGGGTACTTATGAAAATTCATTTCTTCTATAATAGAAGAAAACATGGCATGGGTTAATAACATCACAATATGTGTTTTTTCATTTTTCTAGATAGTATGCCTCTAAAAATTCTCTGGAACAACCAAAATCATGAAATTTGGACCGGGCATGCCATGTTCCAATCTGTGATATCTCATACTCCCAAAAATCATTGTTGGGTATCTTTACTGATATCATATTTTAATAGAATTAATATTAATTTTCAAACAGGATCCACCAAATTTATATCCTTGAGGGACCATAACACCTCAGAGACCAATGCATGGTATCCATCCAAATGAAACATTACATATACTGATACCTTTCAAAATAATAATTATTCAATCATGAAAACTATCATAACATCATGCATATCTAGTACAAACTCTATCACAACACCATGAAATCAGTAATGACCCCAAAATGGCATGGAAAGAATACATGGCATGTGACTTTTAAAAATTTCCAATATGATGCATGATTTAAAATACCCTCATCTAAATAGGATGAAAAAATTGAACCAAAATTACATGACCCCAAACTTCAAAAAATATGTGTGTCACCCAATGATGAAATCTAATCAATAGTAATAGATAAAAAACAAAAATTTACCATTCAATTAGAGGTAATTTGGATTTTACTAGTACACGGGGTAGCTTCTATTAGGAACAAATAATTACCAAACTCCATTTCATTCTTATACCTTTCTAATGTCGCCAAACAGTAAGGAAAGACAGAAAACAAAACTACCCTGATACCACTTTGTGACGTTCCAAATCCATGTGTCACCCAGTTGTCAAGACCCGCAATTTCTATGTAAATTTTTTTTACATTAAATGAAATTTTTACGAGCCCGTAAAAATTTATGGCACGTGATTCTGGGGCCTGATGTGTCTGAAATAATTTTCTAAAGTTTTGTTTAGCTACGTTTAGTAAACATACGAGTGTGGTTTTCAAAATTTTAAACTGGTGCTCGGAATTGATATATGAGGGCACCGATAAACTCGCAGCGCCGATATTTTCTTAAGAAGACTTTCACCTCGAAAATAGTTGGTCGAGGGTGAAAGTTAGTTTTTGGGTTTGTAATGGAAATAGTAAAATAAAATATATGCATGTTTTATTTTATTTTATCTATCATAACCAACCATGTAGAAGTTGGATGTGGGGACCACCACACCTTAACCTCCCATGAATGGTTATGGTGGTGGGGAGCACCCGGACCTATCCTCCCATGAGAGTTTACGGTGTGCAGACCACTTTGGAATAAACCCAACATTTAATTGACAATAACCTCTCAACTCCCTCATACATGAGGGAGAGCCACTTGACCTCCTCTACCATTAATGGTGCCACCACCTCCCTTAATTTAATTATGTCAATCCACCCTAATTAATCTTACCAAGCTAGTTACTTAATTATGATAATTTGAAATTGGTTCCAATAACATAATAAGATATATTTATCTACTATCATTGGATAACATTTCATTTGGATAGAAAAGGAGGATTAGGGAGAAGAGGAACTTGGGAGAGATCTCCAAACGATGAATGCTCCATCGACGAAGAACGCTGACGAGGAATTCCTTTGACTACAAAGAACGACCTCAAATACTACCTTCTTCCTCAGAACCTCCTTTGATGTAGGACGTGATCGTCTACAAAGAATCGACGTCTGCCAACTCAAACCAACGTTGATGAACAATGAACAAGGTAAGAAGTTATTGTCAAATTCTTGAATCATTTCAATTATTATCCTTGTTTTTGGTTCATGATTAAAGTAGAGCTGCTTGATACCACTATAAAAGCGGAGGTTGTGGGCCAAACAAACATGGCCTGACCCCTCACCTGATATCCTTTGGTGTTATTACCGATGGAGAAGGATGAAAAGCTATGTGGAGGATCTCAAGAACGGAGGCCGGCACCACCACTAGCCGCGAAAATGGAAATGGCGCACGACACAGCTTTTCCCCACCACCGCCCATCCACACCCTCACGGCAGCCTTGTCTGAGCTGCCTGTACCCTCACATCAGCCCCCTTCCAAGCCACCCACGACCGTCTGCATGCCCTGCGCACCCTGCGTAACCCATGGGGGCATCCGCATGCCTCGCACTGCCTCTGGTTGAATCGGCCCATCGGCCTTCCGAGCCGCCCCGACTGAGCCACCCAAGCCAAACCGGCCCCGACCACTGGGTCGACCCACCACGAGCCACATCCCCTCGTGGTGCCCACATGGCCGAACTTCCCTCATAGAGCCATGTGGTCCAAGCCTCCCCTTGTGGCACCCTCCGAGCCGAACCATCCATGCACTGACCCACGACGGGTTCGCGCTTTCGCGATGGGTCTGCGCACTCGCCGACCTCAACAATCCATCTCCGCCAGCTAGGTTGGGCCCAGTGGGATAGGCCGAACCTAACGGGTGGACCATCCCAATGGGTCGGGTTTACCTGAACAGGGTTGACCCAGACTAGGTCGGTCCTTGTCAGTCCGACCAGGTAGGACCGGACCTTGGCCCACTACGACCCTTTACCTTCTTTTGGCCATATCATTGGCACTGGACGTCCATTTGAAAAACCATATACGGTGCTGGTAATCTTAGAGTATGATGGTACCTTTGATTATACCCCTCTAGTATTTTTGGTATAGTTGAGAAACAGTCAGGTTAGCTCGGGCACGAATCCAACTGGCCCCCCGATACAAATATGCTGATAACTCACAGACCGGGTGCCTAATTGATGCACCATATGTTGCATTAAGACCCCTATGACATGGCAGACCGTTGAGATACGTCTTATTGGGACTTAGTGATAGTGGATAATCGACCAATAGCTTTTGGTAAAGGTCTTCTAGAGACAAGAGAGATTTTGTGTGTGAACCTAGTAGCTGGCTGAGACTTGATGATTGCTGCCTGTTTGACTTGGAGTGACTCAACATGCCCAGTGGGGAGCGTAAGGTTGTGGCTGTAGACCCGTAGTAGAGGAATGCCCTTGGTGATGCGGCAGACCCATAGTACTCGAAAGGAGGAGTACTGGTGCATGCTATGATAGGAAGCGCCTCGGTGCGGCGGCAGACCCATGGTGTGGTGTGCCTCTGTGTGACGCAGTATACCCACGGTACTCAACCGGAGGAGTACCTCAACAATCCAATGATAGTGGGAAGCACCTCTGGGTGACGCGGCAGGCCCACTATACCAAATTGAGCAGGAGTTCTCCAGTTGACAAGGTTTCAATAATGTGAATAAAATCATTGTTGAGATGAGTCAGTTTTTCTGTGTTTTCCTCATGATTGAGATGGGTCACTTGAAAACATAGGTATATGTATAGAAATTTACCTAAGTAATGTTTTCTGTTGTTTTATTTATTGTTTATACTTGTAAGATTTTGTGAGACTTGTAGGGTCTTGGGGTCCCTACTGAGTATCGTTATACTCACCCCTGCACGAGCTATGCCTGCACCTCATTGTGTTGGAAGAAGACAATGGAAAATACTGATCAAGTCTGAGAGTACCAGGACTGGATGGTTCCTGGAGGTTGAACATATGGTGAGTCAGTACACGGAGGAGACAAATGGAACTAGATTGTTGAGGAGGTGATATGTACCTACCCTTTAGGTAGGACCCTTAGAGGACGACCCAAAAACTGTTTTTCTTTTCTTCAGTAGTACATTTAGTTTCTTTTACCTTACAGATTGTCTTGTATTTTCAGCCCCTTTTACCTTCAGCACCCACATTGTTATATTGTTTTACATAGTTTTTTGTATCTAGTTGTGTGCCCTATTGTGTGTTTACAGAATATAAAGGAAATTCCTTCCCAATTTTTAGGGTATTACGCCTTTGTTTCTAGTCGTCAGCCCCTGGCCTATTGAAGGGAGACTTGGGGTAATCATGGAACATGCCCCAGGGGATGGGTCATGAGACCAGTAGTGCCCCGTACCTAGTTGGTCCCATAAACTCAAGAACATTTCCCCTAATTCCGGAGGTTGTCGACTAGCATCGAGGTCCATGATCTAATAATGGAGATATTATTCCCTCATTTTCAGTATATATTAAACATAATTAATACATAAACAACTAATGTAAATAGAGAAATACTAATAGTAATAAAAAAATTAGAAAATGTATGTATATATAAATTATTCATGTCCCATGTGTCTAGGAAAGAATCCAAAAAAGTTTCCAAGGATTTAGATACAATTAAATCCAATAAAAATAAAAAACAAGTAAACTCTTATAGTATGGAAATCCTTAGCTTGGTCCCATGCTCTCCATCTCCAACAGCAATAAAGTGCCCGATGAAGAAGTGAACTTTTCCATATCTACACATTAAATCTTATAATCTGTTTGGGACCAAAATCATAACCCCAAACAAGGTGTTAGACAAATAACTTTAAGAAAACACCAAAATATCGGTCTTCAACTATTAGTAAATATATATAACAGGTTATATGCAAGAATGAAGTAATAAACTTGAAGTACTCAAAGAAAACAATCCAATTGGATTCAATTATATTCATTTGACAATTATATTCATCTGTTGAATCATGTTACCATGGAATCTATCATAGGATATGTATCCTTCATGTACATTAAAAAATAGTTGTCTTAGAATACCATTTAATCAATCATGTATGATTTAATCCGTGATAATTCATTGTCTTGGAAGACGCATCAAAATCCGATAACTATTCACAAACAACCATCAGAAAATACTCTAACAATCTACCACCTTGGTCTTATACATCATAAATTCAATAAATAATGACCATTTACGGATTCTCTCACAGTCTAACCACATTGTTCCCAAAGAGCCTCAATTAAATATATAAGGAACCTTTGGGAAATCTCCCTTATTCTATTCCCTTCTGGTAAATCATCTACACCAAGGTGGTCAGGGTCCTCTAAAAATAATTTGGATGTCCCCTATGTCTTTCTGGTCCAAGGATCTCATGGTTTATTGGATAAAAATAGTATAACGCATATCATATCAAAAGTAATAATTTGTAAGCACCCTCAGTTTTCCTGCTCAAATGCTCTCATATTCCATTGGAAAAACAATGTACATATTATATCAAATAATAACATGTAATAATAAACTACTACATTTCTAAACATTCACAATGCATATCATAAGCATTTCATATAATCAGTAAAAATCTATCCTAATCAAACATGGCATGGAGAACAAGATATTACTCATAAGGAACCTAGACCAAATGGCTATAAACAATAAATCAATGGAAAATTCACCCATGTTGTGTACTTTATACTATGTATCTAAACACATACATAATAAAAATTTGTGTCATCAGTAAGTCATACCATAGAATGTAATAACATAGTTAAATTACAAATCAAGAAATTCCCGAAATGTGGGAATGTATCCCTCTAAGAACATATAATCTGAGTACAATTAAGTAAAGGTAAAAACAGTTGCCTTGATGTTGTACGATCGATATACATGAAAATTGGGCTTTGAATCAACCTCGATTGGTGTAGATAAACAAAAGGGAAAAAATTTCAAACTCTGAATAATTCATAAGAGAGGATGAATCGGGAAAAAGGGATTAAGGGTGTTTGATAACTCACCGGTGGAATGCCATCACAACAAAAATTTTCTTGATCAGACCCCGAATGGAGAATTGGGAGATCAAACTTCATTTGTCATTTAAAAGCGCATATGTATGAAACACGAAATAAAAAATTTGTTTTTGGACATGAGATGTTACCCTTCTATGATATATTAAATAAAAATAAAAAAAACGGTGTGTTCATTTAATATATACAAAGAGTATTAACATCAATTAGACCCTGACATAAGCGGGTCCTCTAGGTAACCACATCACCATGTACATGGACATTACACAGTCAAAAGGTTGTTGTACGCTATAAGCTAGGTATGCACCGTGTACTCAGGAGTACACGACCTGTACATTGAAAATCCCATTTTCATCCTTCTTCCTCAAAACAACCCAAAAAAAAAGATTTATACTTGAAAAATGATTCAGGTTCTTAAAACGTTCATGTATAATTTTATTCATTTAATTTAAATTTATATTGACCCAAGGGGAATGAAGAACAATTTTCCAGAAAAAAAATTATTTTTAAAACATAAATTTTTTAGACTATATTCAATATGATATCCATTACAAAAATCAATTGAATAATTTTAAATCACTCTAAGAATTTATATATTTAAAAATTTCTAAAACATAATTTTTAAACTATCAATAAATGATTATAATTTATAATTATGAACTAAAATTATTAGTTCTCAATATTCACTGTAAAATTATCCATTAAACAAAATATATAAAAATTTTCCATTGGTTATTTTTTATATGATGAAATAAAATATTATATTTATATCATTAAATAAAATTTCAAATATTATGTGGAAATTCAATATATTATTCTATCATAACATAATTAAAAATCATTCTTGAGGAAACTGTATTGAAATAGTAAAATGACATTAATAGAATTATGTACATAATTTTTTATGAATTAAATAGTAAATTATTAATGTTTTTAACAATTTAATATATCATAATTCTATTAATAATATTCATTTTTACCAATTATTAGATATATTATAATAGAAACATAATAATTATATAATGTTATTCGTTTAAGATCAATGTTTTTAATCTTGAACCCCATCAAATATAGTATTTTGTTTAAAAAAGTAGATGTTACATAAAAAAATGTAACACGTTATCCACATTTAAAATATATCAATTTTATGTTATGGTATCATTCTTGTGACCCTTTGATTGATCACTTTTGGTAAGGGTAATTATTTGGTTACTCTTCTCCATCTTAATTGCATAAGGGTAATCCATGGGTCATATTTATATATCCCATATACAAAAAGGTAGAGCATTTATTTGAAATATAAATTCCTAAATCAAGAATCAATTTTATTTTTAGATTAGATTACTAATTTTTTAATAGTATCACAAAACATAAACATTGACCACATTGATACCATTGAAATATTTTTAGATTCTATAGAAATTTATCATAATAAGAAGAATAAAATAATACCCTTATCCTATGATCACCATGGAAGATAACATAAAACCTATGAAAATATTTGGAAATGAAGAATATTATAATCTGGTATAACATACACAAATAATTCTATTAAAAAATTTGACCTTCATATGGGTTTGATTAATATAACATATGTGAAAATTATAATAATCCCAAATCTCTAATATCAAAATGATAAAATATGAATAATTTATATATTTATTGTAATTTTTATTTCATCTTGGTATTATAGTACTTAATGAGAAAATGTGAGGGATTAATGAAAAAAATATAGAACATGGAATATTCATTGAAGAATAACATTACTACACACTCATTTTAAATGTTGCAGTCGGGTTTATAAATATTTTGAAAAATATCCATTATAGTGCATGATTTAAATTAGGTGTTCCAATGTGTGAGTTAATGATTCATAATGTACTTGTATCATATATATAAATTAATTTCTGAAATTTTTCATCATATGAAATGAACGATTAAATAAAGCTTTTATAGTTGATCTAATTTCCTTAAAATAATATTTCTTTTACATAGTATAAATGATAAAACCATAATGTTGGAAAATATAAATTATCATTATAAAAAATTTAACTTTTATATATTTGTACAATATATATAAAAATATTAATATTTCTGGTTTTATATAATATATCAATCATAATACCTATAAAATTATATGTATAATATCCTCAAACATACACTCCTAGATCTGTTGATAATATCAAAATCCTATAAATTCCACTTTTATATAGATAAGTGTTGCCCAAATTTATCCATCCGTAACATAATAAATCCATAAATATTTTTAGATCACATAAACACAATGGGATAATTTAAAATTAATGTATTTTAGAATTTTGAAAAACTCTTTCAAGTATTAGTTTTTTCAAAGTATATACTATTCAAAAAAATGTTTTACTGGAGACGAAATTATTTTTTAATTCAATGTAATATCAATATCTTTAAATTGGACTTATTTCTCTTTTTAATGATCATTATAAATTGTTAAAAATAATTTGATAAAGGAAATGAGGGAAACATCTCACTATGAGGTATAAAATTATGAAATCCATTAGTCCCATAAAAAATGAAAACATATAATAATAATTCCTTTTTAAAAATGTTATTTGAACATATGAAATAAATAGTATCAACATGAAATATCATTCTTTTTTATCAAGTAAAACAAATTAAACTCATATAATTAAAATCGAATGAAATTTTAGTCGACATAGAGAATAATATTCACTAAACATGTTAGAAATAAATAGTTTCTAGTTAAATACATTGGGAAACCACACCACTAAACTCCATCATTATTACCCTGCAAGGATGAGGGACATTACCCAATGCAATTGTAAGCTATAAGGGGATCTCCATTTATATAAGTTTCATCAGGCACAAAAATTCCTCTAATATAATTATAAATTATTATATTATTTAAAAACATTATATAAATTAAATGTTTTAATGTAAAAAATATTCAAACTATTTACAACCCATATAAAAAACACATCCAATTATTGAAAAACCATTATATTTAAAAACACGTTTTCAAAATTGAAAATATATAAAAACATTAAAGTTGATTTTTCATTAATGAAAATATGATTTTTGATTATGAAATAATAATATAAAATATCAGTTATGGTTTCAAGAACAACCACATACATACTATACATTAAAAATAAAACATTCTATTTATTGTAAAAAATTAAAAAAATTTATTATAAAATATACAATAATATTTTTTATAAATTTCGTTGAATGAAAAAATATTTTAGATAAAATATTATTAAAAAATTATTCATTTTCATTTAAATTCATATATGCATACGTTTTTTATATATTTAAATTTAATAAATTAATATAGAAAATAAACATCTAAAACATTTACAATGTTGTTTTTAAGATAAATTGTCTACATCCTTGAGTTAGACTAATTACCTATGTTCTTTATCCTCAATAATAATAAACATATGCTAAATATATAATTTATAAAGATAAATTTTCATGTTTATTTTTCTGTTATATTTTATTAATGGACATTTTATATTCAATAACACAATTATTTATGTTCATGTTGGATATTATTACCATATTGGGATCATATGACCAAAGTGACTTTAGTAAGATTATTATGTCCAATGAGGTCATTATTATATAATAAAAAAATAATGTATAAATTTTCATAAAAATAATATGTAAATTATGGTTTTAAAATAAACACTGAGAATTAGCTGTTCAAAATGGTATACTTTACAATAATGGAGGTGATATGCCATATATATGCATCAGTAAAATTTATATTTTTTTGTGACCATGATGTAAATAAAATAATAATTATTTGAACATTAAATAATTTTCATGATGTCATAAATAACATATTATTTTTGTCCATAAAAATATATATATCATCCATGTGATGTGGTAGTGCAAAAAGTATCACTTCAGTTCATGTGTGTGGTAGTTCACATATTCAGACGAATGAAGTTAACATAATTCAGTGGATGGATCCATACGAAAAATGTTGATATATTATATTTAAATAATTATAAATATTTCATTAATATCATATATAAGTAAAAATTCCATAATTCTATCCAATTGTGGGTGGCAGTGCGGTATAACAAATTATATCGTCTCGCAAGGCGGTAGTCCTCCGTATGCACAAAAAATGTATTAATTTACAATTTTATGGAATATTAGACCATTATGGGTTATAAAATTAACATAATGGATTACTATTATGATAATGATAATTATTTCAATATCTCATCAAATTTTGATGAGATTATAAGGATTTAGAATAATATTAAAAATAAAACTCTTTTTTAAAAACCATACATCTTCTTTAGATAGACACATAATGATTATACCAAAATCCTTCAAAGGATTTATCTCTGGAAAAAAAAGTATATATGATATGGGTACATATTTAAATAATCTATTTGGGTATGTTTAGGTTAGAAAAAATGGTTCTTTGAGTTTTTATAGAATATGATATGGGTTACCCTTTTATAATGATGACATGGGCATTCTTGCAATTTATTAAAGTATTAACATAATTTTAATTTATTTTCATGCTAAAATTTTAAAATAGTTTTATAATAAAATTATATTTTTATTATTTCAAATAACACTCAAGAAAAAATATAATTTGTATTTTTAGTTTTTTATCATAACATTTATTGTTTTAACCCTCTATTAACCATTTGATGGTTACATTGATTGAATTGTTTTTTACAATATTGGGGTCATGTTAAATAGAATAAATATTCATATTGACCAAAATTGAATAATGGATGATTTTTAAAAAAATAAATCAATCACATGGATGAAGATAATATTATTAGGAATATCAAATCATTGAATAAAGTATTATTAACTATTAAATACCTATTATGTTATTTTTTGTATTAAATGAAATAAAATAATAAAACCTCTAAATAAATAAAGGATAATGACTCCAAAATTACATTTATTGAAATAAAAATAATATATGATATTCATATATTCATATAATCAAAATTATATGGGTTTACATATTATTTTAAACCATATTATTTAGTGTAACGCTGTGGTTAACCAATATTGAGCACAACCAGGATAATGAAATTTCAAATTTAATTGGAAATAATTTTACATATGAGGTATAAATTGGCTAATAAATGTACATGTAATATAATTTATGAGATTTTATTATCCTAGTATTATTCATTATTTTTTTAAAAAAATGAATAAAATACTATTTACCCAAAAAATATAATTAATATAATTTTTGAAACTATTAATATAATTTTATATCAAAAATTTTAAGACCAAAAAATAAATTGATTATAAAATATTGAAAAAATAACTAATATGTAATTATTACCCATTTAATTAATTGGGTATCTAAACATACCGATATTATATTTATTTTATGTTTTTTTTAAAAAAATTCCTTGAATTTTACTACTTGCATAAGAACTATTTCGACATAGCATATAAAATTATTTTAATAATTTAATCAATTAAAATTATTGATAAATTACTTTGATAAATTTTTTTTTATGTTATATATTTATATCATTATATAAATTTTATACCCATACTAATAAATATTATATATATAAATAGAATGAAGGTCATATTTTCTATTATATCATTTACTTAAATATTATAATGTAAAACATCAAATATATATAGCCCCATGTGGACATAATTTCAAAAACATTTGTTGATATGGCTGAAATACATTCATAAAATTTGATAATGGAATGTTTTTTATTAAGTTTGTAAACCATATCATTTTATTTTTTTCCATTATTTATATGATTTACCCATTCCAAGGTGAAAATTATTCATAATGGTTATTAATCATAATGGACAAAATTAACGGTAACTATTTACCATGTTTATAACTCATTATATTAAATATGTAATATATTATTTAGGATTCATTTTATTTAAGTGGGATATACTTACCTATCATCAATACACAAAATCAAATAGAAAATATTTATTTGAAAAATTTATTTTTATGTATAAAAATGATTTTAAAATATTAAACCATAAAATTAATATCAAATAAATTAAATATTTTATTAATAAAATAATATGAATATGTTTACTATGATTACATTTAAAAAAATAACTTCTTTAATTTATAAAGAAAACAAACAATCTTCAAAAACATATAGTATTTTGTATTATTCACTGCAAAATCAATCTTTTTGTAAAAAACTAAAAAATCACTGTATAATAATTTTGATATATGATTTTCCAAATAAATTATCCTTTTAGAAAATAAAATATCTATATTTTCTTGATATAAATGATAATAATCATTATAAAAAATGAAAAACATTATTAATGAAAAATTAATTTTATAAGAATAGAATTTCTTTTCTAATCATTCCTTTATTATTTTATGAAACTAATAAATAAATTCTCACAGATTAAGTTCATTATATATATTCCATAATGTGGTTAATACTATCCATACATACCAATTAAATTTCTATATTATAATTATCTCATATATATAATAATATTTATTTGTTTTCTTATATTTTGTGTTGCATATCTTGTATGATATTGATGATTGTATTCCACTTAAAAATAAGGATATTACATTTTGAATCCTTTAACTTTTTTTTTGAAATTTAACATTTTACAAAAATTTAAATCTTTGATGATAAATTTTAATTGAACTAATCATCTTCCCACCTTTTTCTCATCAAGCAATTTTCCTTTGTTTTTTTCTTACTGAAATTATTATTTAAATTATCAGAGTTTAAATATAATTTTCAATATTTTTTATAAAGAAAATTTCGTGTAGATTAATGTAAATTCAATTAAAACTCGTGAAGGATTATGATTATAGGATCATTACATAGAATCCAAAAATTAAAAAATCTTATATTCTAAGAATTATATTAATTTTAAATAAAAATATAACATAATTTATATTTTCCTTTAGACGAGCAATATGTTCAATATATTACTCTTCACACATCCCCCAGTTTAATAGTGCAATGAAAAATTATTACTTAAATATGAAAATCACAACCTAGTTGTTTGGTTATTGTGTATGAGTATAAATAACCAAAATATTAGATAAAAGTAGAAAAGTGTTACTTAATATAAATATATATTTCAATAAATAAATTAAACATTTGGCTACTAATTTTTAATAATCAACAATTTTGGATAAATTTATTTTATTAATTAAAATATGTTTTATTAAAAATAGCGATTAGGATTTGTGAGAGAAGGTAATTTGAATTAATTTCCAATAATTTTAGAAATATATAATATAAAAAATGTTCCTCATTCTTAAATCATTTTATAAAAAATATATAATGGGTAATGATTGGAATTATTTTGGAAAAGATTTATTTTTCGATGAATAGTGGACAATACCAATTTTTGTGAAAACAATAATAATTTTTTTTTTCAATTAAAAAAATTATTTTATTTTTGAATGGTTTTTATTTCCAATTATATTAATTATTTATATAATAATCCAACCATTTTTTAAAAAGTAAAAATTATGCATTAATTTAGAGTAATAAAATTTTTATGTTTTAAAGGGTATTTCATAAAAAACAATTTAATTGCATTTGATGTTCTCATATTAACTTTATGTAATCCATTTATAGGTATTGAATCATAAAAATCGAATTTCATTTTTATTATCAGGTAGTTTATTTTTTTTAAATACTTCAATTTATATTTTAATCATAATGAAAGGTAGACATGGTAACAGTTTATCATCATGGTAACAGATAAGAATGGTTAATTAAGGTTAATACAATGAGATAAGGTATTAAAATACCCCAAAAACTGAAATTAATATATTATAGTATTTTAAATTTATTATAACCCTAAAAAATATATTATATTTAATTTTTCAATATCATGATTTTCATTAAACCATTCTATTTTTTTATTTTTTGGGAAAAAAAAATTAATTTCAGTCTTATTGTAGTGTTATAAAATTGATATATATATATATGTATATATATGTATTGTAATATAAATATATATATATATTATAAAATTGAGTATTATAAAACCAAATATGTTATATATATTTGTTCGTTATTTTTAATGATTGTATAATTCTCTCAAACACTTATGCGACGTTGATGTAGCTCTTACACAATCATTAAAAAAATCAAATGAATTATTTTGAATAAAATAAAATAAATATATTATTGAATAATTATAGTATACCATGAATTGTTTGGACAATATTAATGTTTAAGTGTTACTGAAATAGTTTTTATCGACATTCTATTATTTAATTTAGGAATTAAGTAAAAAATATGGGAATAGTTACTAAAATGAATTTAAATGGAATTACAAATTCACAAATTCTTTCTATATCAATATAAAATTATAAAAATAATATATCGAATAATAATGATGTAAATTAATCATAAAATAATTCTTGTTTCATATATGTGACACATATAATTTTTATAATTAAATTAAATAATCTCATATAGATATTTATTTACAATATTTTTGGTTGAGTAGGGTTAACGAGATAATTAGACCAAATTATATTGTCAAATATGATGATAACTTCATATAGACTAATTTATAGGATTATATATGGTGTTTATACTTATTTTAAACAATGATATGGATATTTTTAATCACATTATGTGATTTTGAAACATATTATACATTAATGTTTCATGTATTTATAATTTTTTCACAAATGAAATATAACCTTATGAACTTTCTCTCCACATAGTATTATACAAATGAAGAATAATATATCAACTAATTCAAACATAAATTCATTAAATTTTTCCTTCCTCGTATTCAAGTGATTCTAGTATTTCCGAAATACGAACCTATAATAGATTATAGTGTAAGATAAAGGAGAATTCTACTAAACACTAATAACTCTTAACCGAGTTCTTCAATTTTATTTCCTCATCTACAACTTTCAATTAAATCATAAAAATAATGGAAAAATAAAATCAATATCTTCCTTAATCTAAAATTTTATTATATTAAGGTAATATCTCATATTCAAATCTTTTTCCTTCTAATGGGTAATGAAATAATTGCTTGGGCATATATGGGGACTACCACATCCATTAAACGATGTGATTCATTTTTCCTCGCTACCTCACAAGGATGGTTATAGTGATGAATTTCATTGAAATATATTATATTAGTTAAATAATTACTATCAACAATATAATATTTAGTTCATAATTGCTTTTTGTTTTATTTGTCCAAAATTGAAAATGGTGTTTGTGCATACCTATGGAATACCACTTCAACAAAGAAATGTGATTTGTTTCCCATATACACATTTCATAAATGATTCTTAATTTTTTATTAATATATTAAAAAAATTAATAAATTGTTTTTAATAATATTTATATGTAGAAATTAATAACATGAGTGAAGGATCCAATCAAATGAACTAAAACTAGTATAAAAAGGAAAATAGTGAACACCTGAGACGATGATGTTAATAAAGAATAGTTAATAAATGGGGAATGTATAAATGAATCTTATATGGTTTTATAAGATTGAATATCATTCCAAAATCAATTCATAAAAAATAATTTTTTTGTGTTGTGGAACATAATAGTTCATCTGATGAAATTTCAAATTTAGTTTAGTATTTTCTCTCCTCAATTTTCTTTCATTGAGACTCATGTCTTTGATCACCACTTGTATTGTCTTCAGTGGGGTATATGAAATTATTTATATGTCATTAATCGCGAATTTATTGAAAAATAATTAGTTTAAAAATATATGTATTATTCTATAATTCATATTTCCTTTGATTAAAAACATACAATAATTTTTGGGATAATTTATTCTCATTTCCACTTAATTGATATATATTAAGCCAGATGATTATAATTAATAATACATACTGTATATAATGAGCCTATGTATTTATTTAATAAACTATAAATTATTCATGTTATTAAATATTTTCTAGGATTAATTTTTATTAATTATTTATTGAAAATGATACCAATACTGTATGAATTAATTTTATAATATCACCATTAATAAAGAGTTTTATGTTTCAATTTTTATTGAATGAAATTCATCATATATTATCTATAGAAAATATATTTTATAATATTATGGTTTTTAAATTTATTCTATGTCATCATAATATTTTTATTCTCTTTGATACATATAATTATATTGAAAATGTTTTTCTAATAATTCATCCTTATTTCATCTTTGGTTATGGAATATTTTCATCCTTGTCATGGTTCGTTAAAATGATTCAAGAATGTTATTCATTTCACTCAAATTATTATTTAAATTCTGGTTTATCTATATTTTTATTTTTTCTCAATGTTTGAAAATGATTATTTATAACATTGTTTTCAATGAGATACTTCTATAATGATTAAAAATGTGTCAGTGGAATATTTTTTAACAATAACCGAATGATTTTATTTCCCCACTATGATTATAGTTTCTCTAAATTTTCTGAAATATATTAAATATATTATAATATTTACAATAATTAAATATCTTTATGATCCACTCCATAAATTTTTAGGTATAATTCATTTGGAAACATAGATACATAAAAATAGTTTAAAATGGATTTTAATAAGAAATAAATCATAAATTAAACAATAATAATTAACCATGAGAAAAAAATTGAAAAAATACTTATATTTTTTTTATAAAAATAATTTTTGAATATCATTTCCTTAGTAATAAAGTCCCATTTATAAAGCAGTAATATGGGAATGGGTTTACTCCCCAATCCGTTTTTGATGTCTTAGTTAACTCATATGTTTATCATTTTGATACTAGTCCCTTACATAACTTGGCTACACCCAGTTCAACACCTATTTATATAATTTGATATCAATCATTACCATATCAATTAAAGAAATACATTGGATCCACCCATAAAATAATGGAAACAATATATATGTGCCCAAGGATCATAAACCATTAAACATATTTTTACCCATGAAATGATATGAGTTTTACGAACAATTAATAATTTCATAAACCATGGATATGTAATAGTTTTAATATATATTTCCTCATTTCACCAAAGAAAACCTTAAATAAATATAATGTGTTTCATAATTACTTTATCATAGCTTAAACTATTTAAAAAATAATTATTTTGATAAGAAAATCATTATAAAAATAATAAATACATAGAGATAATAAGGATTTATTAGTTAGATAGTATCCTTATAAAATCTTACGTAACATAAATGGATGTAATCATAGAATGAAATTATTTTTTATGAAAACATAGAACATTTATTTAAGAAAATATCAATTTCACTATGAATGGATTTATTTGAAAAAGAAAGAATTTTCATATATTAAAGAATAAATCTCATAAAAAATATACACGGAAACATGTAAAATATGATTTAAATCATTTACTTTTCATAATAGTGAAAAATACCATTTTTATAGTATATGTTGAAAAAATGAATAACTTCACATTTTTTTAAAAAAATTAAAAAGCTACTCAATCATAAAATTACAATAATATTACTTTAAATAAATTTTTACAAATTCCAATAAAAGATTAATATATATTAATCAATCAAGTAGAATATATAAAATAACTAATAAAGATATTTCTAAAAAACAAGGGATTAAATAAAAAGTGTTTTTGACTAAATAAATAAATAAATAAATTGTTTATTTAAAACATTATTTTGGTATATTTAGTAAATAAAAGATTAAAATCAAAATAAAAAAGTTTTATTATAGAAATAATGATATAATATATAAATTTAATTTTTATTGAGAGTTAGAGCATAATATTTATTCTCCAGAAACAAAATCACTAACAATATCAATAAATAGTTATATTATGATATAAAACATTACAACATTGGTTATTTTTAATGTTAATCCACAAGAAAGAGATAACTATATATGAACATAAAGATCACATTAATTTTTTTGGATTAATTATAAAAATAATTCATTTCAATTATATACACCACAAAAAAGTAACATTCATTGTGCAATGCTGGTGTCCCATAAAAATAAAAGCTAAACTATAACCCCTTACCTTAATTATAGACTTATTTGTAAACATTTTATAAATTTTTATATAAATATAGTATTATCATTAATATATTACATAAATTTCCTTATATAAATATATATGTATGTATCATATAATTTATTATTTACATTAGAAATTATATTACTTTTTTATTTACAAATCTTTTTCAAAATAATATTTCATGTAATAACTATTTTTTAAAAAAAATTCGACAATGTATATTTAGTGTGTTTAATTTTACCATGTTGAAAATATTGAAATAATTTTAACCTTCATATAAATTTCACATATATTTATTACTTATTTATTTATATAATTCTAAAAATTTTTGAGATAAAAAATGAATTTCTCCATTTAGGGAGATGGTATGCCATACGTTCACATAAATGTTAATTCCATTATAAAATCTTAAGTAATGGAATGATGGTAAAAACATATATATTTCTAAATTTTATTTGATAACATAAATAACACATATTTTCATTAAATATTTCGTTATAACCTTCTACGTGAAGAATACGTAAAAAATTAACCACATCGCTTCACATGAAGGTAGTTTATTTTACACATAAGTGTTGTTATCCTTTTACAATAGACTATAAAATAGTAAGGGACTTGTGATGTTATATTATAAGAACTATAAATATTGAACAAAAATAACATTAATATTTTAGATCCATCATTATTAACTATTGGGATAGGTGGTGATGGAAAATGAATCACATTAGTTTTTGAGGGGATAGACCTCCATTAACACATGTGATGATTATATTTCTAACTTGATGGATGTGAAGATATATTTATATAATTACAATAATATATAACATTTCATTTTATAGGGTATATATATATATTCAATTATATCATCATTGTTTATATAATATTTGAATGATTTATCAAAATAAATAATATGAAAACACATAGTTATGAGCATTACCTCAACATCAGTGAACAAAATTATAATTATATATAAATATTCTTTTGGTGTGTCTAATAATTAAATTAAGAATATGATTATTATAGAAGAAAATTAATAAATTTATTGAGGTAGGTATTGGAAAAAATGGGTCATATATGTGTGACATAGATAAGATAGTTGGTGACCTTTTATAATTGGGGGCGATGACACATTTGTTATTTTTGAAATGAAAAAGATGTACCAACATTTAAACACACAAAAAATATCCTAAATTGATAATAAGAAAATAATAGATGATATATTATCAAAACTTGTCTAAAAATTATATTTGGAGTATTTTAAAATCATTTTAGTTCTTATTTTTATTGTTTTACCCCTAGTTAAATTGGTTTGAACTATAACCGAAGTAGTTATTTTTTATTTTTTTTTAATATTTTTGATCAAAATTTTTGTTTAAAATAATATATAATATTATCTATTATGATTTTATTTATGAAATCCATTTTACAATAATAAATTGATATAATTTTAAAAAATTAAATTATAACAAAACATTTAGGCAAAATAAAAAGGTGGTTTTCTAATGTGAAATTTTGCATAAGTATAGAACGTTTCAATATAAAAATTCAACATGAAAATTAATAAAAATGAATAAATTTATTTAGTAAATATATATTTTTACATTTAAATACTTATTTTATAATTAGATATTTTGTACTCATTAGACAAAATGAGTATTTTAAAATTATATGAATTTAATATTCTTCAAGATATTATATTTGGGCTAAATTCTCAATAATTCACTCCATGATAATTTTAAAATATAGGTTTAAAAAATAAAGTTCATTTTATTAAAATATATTTTCTAAAAGTAAAATATGTTACCTATATGTCTTTCATGAAAATGAATAAAAGTTTCTTTTTTTCTTTTTTAATCCAATAAAAATACTTTTCTAAAAATTAAATACTATTTTGAAATAATATTTCATTATTTTTAAAAATAGTTATTAATATTTAAAATGTTTTCATTCTTATTAATAACATCAAATTTAGATAATTGGATATAATTATCATATTTAAAAAATTATATTTATATTATATTGTTCTTTTGTTAAATCTCAGTGTTTCCTGTAGCACAACCTATTAAGGAAATTAAATTAAATTCAAAAGCCATAACATTTATTGGGATTACAAGAATGCATATTATTAAAGTAGGGATTATTTGATATAATTATACACTTATTCTCAATTCCAACCATCTTCTCATAATTCTAGGAACATTTATATAAAATATAATAAATGGAAATGGTACTAGTTTCATAAATAAATGAAAATAGTTGTGAATGTGATATAAATTTTTTTTATAAAAAAATTACGATGAAAGAAATTTTAATTTTTTATTCAATTTTATATTGTAATTCTAATATTCATCGTTTGACAACAGAACTAACATTTCTTCTGAATTTATGCTCATATTTAACCCATTATTGATTTATGGTTTTTTGGACATTAAATTTCACATGTTTATATTCCTTGTCACTCTTTTACACATCAATTAAAATTATTTTCAAGTACATATAAATTTTGATTTATAAGGATCATTGAGTGTAAATATTAATTATGATTCAATATATTTCGAATTAATTTGATTCCAATGTGATGCGTGTTTTTGGTGATATATTACCCATCAATTCGTAAATAGGGGCCATGACACAAAAATAGGTGGCAACATCAGTTGGGGAATTAGATTATACCTACCGATTCAATGAAAGTATCTGAACCAAACCATGATATAAAGAATCATTATACCAAGGAGACACCATGGAGGTTAAATCATTAAAGTAAATAATTAATTATCCCCATTAATAAGAATTTATTTTCAATTATCCATGTGATAATTATATATAAATTTTATATGAATGTACTTTGAACTCATTTTTTTGGTTGATTAGCATTGGATTTGATTATGTGAATGCCCATATTGATTAATATTTATTTACTCATAATAGTTTTTCAACACATAACAACTATAGATGATATTATCTCTCCATTTTTCCCATTCCCCTTGATATGAAGAAAGAATAATTTAATTATTTTCTTGAATATAACAATATTTTCTTTGATTTGTGTATTCCTTCGGATGTAATATGAATCTTATGTATGAATTTCTTCCATGGCTACTAAACTAAAATATTTTAGGTGGTATAAACCATGTATGGTTTACCAATTAAATAAGTGATCACCAAAAGTAGTTTACTGGAGTTTGTGTCACCTCAAAGAGTATTATAGATTTTTTTTTCGGACCATTGGTAAAAATATTTTTTAGAACACTAATTACATAAGAATTATGATAACAAATTTACTTATTTTAGAAAAAAATTTCTCTTTTTTCCACATATCATAATTCATTACAATTTTGGTTCAACTAATTGTGTTCAATTTTAATGTTATAGCACAGAGAGGATGGAATGGAATGACATTCCATCAACAATTTAGCGAAGAATATTATAATTTTATGGTATGTAATGATGATATCATTAAAAACATATAGGATTATAAAGATCATGGGGCTAAAATTAGAATCAGTCTTTATTAGTTTCAAGTCAAAGGTGTCATATGAGAAATTTAATTATTTTTTGAATTTCTATTTTAGGATGTTTCATTTTTAACAATATTGTCTCTATGGATTGAATATATATTGATCTTTTTATAATGAAATTCATTAAAATAAAATGACATACGGTTCAATGTTGACATTAATTATTTTAAATAAATGTATTTCATTTTATTTTTAGAATATATGATTAAGAGTAATAGAATTTTACAATTTTATTTTGTTTTGAGGATTAGAAGAAAACGACAATTAATTTTTCAAATAATATTTAATTTTAGGGAAAACATTCGAAATTTTAAATTTTGGATTCATATGATAAATTGAATAAATTTACCAAAGATGTTATTTTTATAACAAAGTTATCCTTTTTGAGGAATGTGTTATTGAAATTTTATATTATTTTCTAACATGAGAAGGTATTCCATGTTGAGTATTACAATATTTAGTTTTTTAATTTATTTTATTTCATTAGATTTAGGAAAAACCCAATTGTGTAATACACATTTATTTATATTTTAGTATGTTACATTATAGGTGATGAAATGTTTTGGGATAAAATGAAGAATAACTGATCAATATATTATATTTATTTGTTAAAATTTAATCAAAAATATTTTAGGGTTTTTCATTTGATATGTCATTACTATTAAAATTATTCAGATCATTTTTAACATTGTTTTACATATATTTGAAATTATTGTATCTTGTATAACCACTTAGGTCTTAGAATGAATAAATATTAATTATTTTATTGTTTATATAGTCAATTTAAATTTTTTTGTCCAAAAATCATGAAAACTTCATAATGATCATGATGAATACCATTTGTGGATTAAATCATGCTTATTGAATATGAAAAAATCATTAAGTTAATCTTTACCACATTTTATATAACATTGTAAAAGAAATTTTTATTACATATTTAAATTAAAAAAATTCCCTCATGTATTATGTGTAACACATGACTTATCTAACAAGTTATATTTTTGAAAAATAATTTTCATGTATGAGCCTTATAGATGTAAATTTATAGTATATACAAATTTCATAACCTAGAAATTAAATGTTTATGATATGTTTTATAGCTGAAAATTAATATAATGTAAAAAATATTTTTCTCAATAGAATATTTACAATTGTATATATACAATTACTATATGTAAGGATGAATGTAATACCCCCTAAATTTTGTTTATGTTTTTTTCAAATATCACTATATTTGGTATTATAAACTACACATAACCCTGAGCTAAAACAAATGATGTAATAATATTATTTAAATTTTATGTTATAACCTAATCATTTTGTTGGAATATATGAACACAAAAAATTGAATTATGAAATATTCTTATGAATTACTAACCCTTTCAACCTAATGAATCCAATGTTGAAATTTATCATTCTTCTAATAGTTTTATTATAAAATGAATAAGAGAAAAATATTTATATTCCGTAATAAAAGTTCCATCTAAAAATGTGTTGTAAGAATTTTGTACATGGTTAATTATAAATAATTTATACTAACATCAAAAAGCTAATTTCATACAATTGAAATCAGAATAATATTTATCATTCTAAATTTATATTATTTTGTATTGTTTAAATTGTTCTGAAAGTATTTACATATACGTAAATATTGAAAATATTGATTTTGGTGAAAACTATCATTTTAGTTTTTTTTAATTTTAAATTATGATTGTGTTTTAGATTTTTTTTAAATAAAATAGGTCTTCTTTTACAAATTGGAATACAATTATTTCGTTATGAGTCAATATTAAACTATATATTCCCCTATTTTGATGTATAAAATTGTTTTATAATATTACACCATTATTTAATGAGAGGGTTTGAGGAGGAAGTATGCGAGATGCTAAAATATTGATACATTTTCAGGTTTACAAAATGACAATTTATTCATGATTAGAATGGTTTATATTATGATTCCAATAGTATCATTCTTTTAATGAATAGTTGTTTTGGGAACATTTACACATTCCATGAAATTTCATTCATAATTTGAATGGGGTATTTAGATTTTATATTTTGGTGATATGATTTTCACATTATATTGAAAATATAGGATAACCATGTGAATAATTAATTAAATCCATGAATGGGTAGTGTTCATTATTTTAATTATTTTTTTGATCCCAATTACCATCGCCTAATATTCTCTCAATTCAAGGTACATCTTTGGGTGACTTTTGAGGTTCTCCTTGATCTAGTAACTGAATTAATCAAATATATAAGTGATTACGCCTATGAAATAAATTATTTTTTAATTATTTTATGATAATGTGTTAGTATAATATTTGATGTTGCTAGATTTACTTTATCAGCACTTTTTTTGATAAAAGGTAGGGGTTTATATTTATAAATAGTTTTTTACATTATCCAAAAATATTTGATGTGTTATTTTTGGAAACCCCAATATTATTATTCAATTTTTAATTCTTAATCATAAGTGTCATCCTTGTAGTGTTTGATAAAAATTGATGGATTAATGAAAAAATATAGAACATTGAATATTCATTGAAGAAAAACATTACTACACACACATCCTAAATGTTGTAGTAGGGTTTATAAATATTTCAAGAAATATTTATTATAGTGCAGAATTTAATTTAGGTGACTCATTAAATAAATATTTTAAAGATGATCTAATATCCTTAATACAATATTTTTTTCAGAGAGTATAAATGATACAACCATAATGTATTAAAATATAATTTTCTATGATAAAAAAATTACCTTATATATATATTTATATAATATTTATAAATATTAATATTTCTGGATTTATATAATATATTCATTATAATACCTATAACATTATATGTATAATAACCCAAAACCTACACTCCTAGATCTGTTGATAATAACTAAATCCTATAATTCCCACTTTTATATTGATAAATGTGGCCCAAATTTAACCAGCTATTATATAATAAATCATAGAAAATTTTTAGATCACTTACACTCACAAGGACCATTAAGGTTTAATGTTTTTGAGAAATTTGATAAACTCTTTAATGTGTTTGTTTTTTTTAGTGTATATACTCTTCAAAAAAATTTGTTACTTGAGATGATAGAATATATTCATTCGATGTAATATCAATATCTATCAATTATCCTTATTCTATTTTCTAATAATTAACATGAATTGTTAAAAATAATTTTAAAAGGGAAATAAGGATAAAATCTCACTATGAGATATAAAATTATGAAATCCATTAGTCCCATGAAAACATGAAAACACATAAAAAATTTTCTTTTTAAAAATATTACTTGAACATGGGACATAAATAGTATCAACATTAAAAATCATTCATTATTTCCTTAGTAAAACTAATAAAACTCATATAATTAAAATATGATGAAATTTTAGTTGACATAAAGCATAATATTCATTAAACATGTTAGAAATAACTAGTTTTTAGTTAAATACATAGCGAAACAGCACCATTAAACTATATCATTCTTACCCATCAAGGATGATGAACATTTACCAATGAAATTGTATGACATATGGGGATCTCTATTTATATAAGTTTCACTGGGAACAAAAATATATCTAATATAATTATAAATTACTCTATCATTTAAAAACATTTCATTCATTAAAATTTTCATCATTAAAATTTTTCAAACTATTTTCAATACATATTAAATACAAATCTATATATTAAAATAACCTTTCTATTTAAAAACACATTTTAAAATAAAAAACATATAGAAAAATTGAAAGTGGGTTTTCCATTAATGTAAATACTAAGGCTGATTATGAAATAATAATATAAAATATCGGTTATGGTTTCATGAACAACCATATTAATAATATACATTAAAAATAAAACAAACAATTTTTTGTAAAAATATTTCAAAATTCTATAAAAAATAAATAATAATATTTATTTTGGAATCCTTTTGAATAAAAAAATATTTGAAATAAAATATCAATTAAAAGTCACTAATTTTAATATAAATTCATATATGTCTATTTTTATTAATATGGAAGTTTAATAAATAATTTTTTAAAATAAACATTTAAAACATTAAAAATATTTGTTAAGATAAATTGTATATATCCTTATGTTTGAATAATTACCTATGTTCTTTATCATCAATAATAATAAACATATTTTAAACATATAATTTATAAAGATAAATAATCATGTTTATTTGTCCTTTATATTTTATTTATTGACATTTTATATTCAATAACACAATCATTTATGTTCTTGTCATATATTTTTACCATATTGGGATCATATGTCTGTTGTGACTTTGGTAGGATTACAATGTTGAATGAGGTCATTATTGTATCATCAAAAAAATAAGAATGAAGAAATTTTCATAATTTTTATAATTAATTATGGTTTTAAAAGAAACACTAAGAATTAGATGTGAAAAAATGATCTACTTTACAAAAATAGAGGTGATTATCTATATATACACATCATTAACCTTTATATTTTTCAATGAGCATTTTGTAAATAAGATAATAATTATTTTAGTTTTATATAATGATATTTATATTTTTATTATTCATAATAATACTCCAGAAAAAAGATAATTTGTATTTTTAGTTTTTTATCATAAAATTTATTATTTTAACCCTCTATTAACCATTTGATGGTTACCTTGATAGAGATATTTTTTATAATATTGAGATCATGTTATTTGCAATAAATATTCCAATTGACAACAATTGAGAAATTCTTTATTTTATAAACAATAGATCAATAACGTGGATGATGATAATATTATTAGGAATAGTAAATCATTAAATAAATTGTTATTTACAATTAAATACCTATTATGATATTTTTAGTATTAAATGAAAAAATATAATAAAATGTATAAATAAATCAGAGAAAATGTCTCCCAAATTACATGTATTAAAATATAAATAATACATAATATTAATATATTCATATAATAAAATTTATATTTGTTTACATATCATTTTAGACCATATCATTTGGTGTAATTCTGGGGTAAACCAATATTGATAATAACTAGGATAATGAATTTTCTATTTTAATTTGAAATAATTTTATATATGATGTATCAATTGGCTCATAAATTTACATGGAATGATATTTATGATATTTTTAATCCAAATCATATTTTGGGGTTTTTTTAAAAAATATAATAAAATACTATTTACCAAAAAATATCATTAATATCATTTTTGAAACTATTAATTTTATTTTATATAATAAATTATATGAAAAAAAAAATTAATTATATAATATTTATAAAATAACTAATATGTATTTATTAATCGTTTAATTAATTTGGTATCTACACATACCGACATAATATTTCTTTTATGTTTTTTTAAATAATTTACATACATTTTACTAGATGCACAAGTACTTATTTCAAGGTTTCATATGAAATTAATGTAATAATTTAATCAATAAAAATTAGAGATAAATTACAATGATAAAAATAATTTGTTATTATATTATATATGTATATCATTATATAAATTTTTATACCCCTATCAATAAATATTATATATATAAAAAGAATGAATGCCAAATTTCTTATTATATCGTTTACTAAATTATTATACTGAAAAAATTCAAATATATAAAGCACCATGTTGACATATTTTAAAAAATATATTTTGTTATCACTGAACTAAATTCATAAAATATGATAATATAATGTTCTTGACTAATTTAATAATCCCTATCTTTTTATTTTTTTTACCTTTAATATATGATTTACCCATACTAAGGAGAAAATTATTTACTATGCTTATTAATTATAATTGAAAAATTAAAGGTAACTATTTAAAAAATTTATAACTCATTATTTTAAAATTTTAATATATTATTTAGGAATCAACTTGTTTTTGTGGAATATACATACATATCATTAACACACAAAATTAAATAGAAAACATTTATTACAAATAAATAATAATTTTAAATATACAAATGTTTTCTTACAAATTCAACTATCAAATATACCTCAAATAAATTAAATGGATTATCAAAAACATAATATAAAAAAATTTACAATGATTAAATTTAAAAAGAAATAAATTCATAAATTTTTAAAGAAGATAATCAATTTTCAAAAATATATTGTAATATTTATTATTCATTGGAAAATCAAACTTTTTCGAAAATCCTAAAAAGTCACTCTATAATAATTTTAAGATAAAAATTACTAAAAAAATTATCCTTTTAGTAAATAAAATATCTATATATTCCTGATAATAATGATAATATTCAATATAAAAAAATAAAAAACATTATTAAAGAAAATGTATGTTTCGAAGAATAAAATTTCTTTTCTAGTTATTCTATTCTTATTTTATGAAACAAATAAATAAATTCCCATTGATTATTTCCGATATATATTCCATAATATGGTTAATTATATCCATAGATACAATTTATATTTATATTTTATAGTTGTTTCATATATATAATAATATTTATTAGTTTTCTTATGTTTTCTATTGTGTATCTTCTATGATATTGATGATTTTATTTATCTTAAAAATCACGATATTACATTTGGAATCCATTTATTTTTTGGAAATTTAACATTTTATCAAAATTTAACTCTTTGAAGATAAATTTTTAATTAAATAATCACCTCCCAACCTTTTTCCCATCGAACAAATCTCTTTTTTTGTTCTCAATGGTCTTCTTCTGTAAAATTATAAGAGTTTAAATATCATTTTTCTTTATTTGATATAAAATTGTTTTCTCATAGATTAATGTAAATTCTATTATAAATCATGAAGGATTGAGATGTAAGTATCATTCCATAGCATCTATAAATTTTAAAATCATATATTCATAGAAATATATTTTTGTTGAAATAAAATTATATTATAATCTATATTTTCTTTTAGATGAAAAATGTTTTCAATATATTACACGTTACACATCCCTAGGCCTAAAAGTGATATGCAAAATTATTAATTAAATATGATATTCACAACCTATTTATTGGGTTCGTGTGTATGAGTAGAAATAACTAAAATGTTAAATAATATTAGAAAGGTTTTACATAACAGACATATTTATTTCAATCATGAAATTAAACATTCTTCAGCTTATTTTTAATAATCAACAAATTTGAATAAATTTATTTTATTCTTTAAAAATATCTTTATAAAAATGGTGTTTAGGATTTTCATTCCATGTAATTTGAATTAATATCCAATTATTTTAGATACGACTAATAAGAAATATGATACTCATTTTTAATCATATTATCAAAAATAATTAAAAGGTTATGTTTGGAATTGTTTTGGAAATGATTGATTTTCAAGTGAATAGTGAACAATACTAATTTTGGTGAAAACTATCAGATATTTTAATTAAATTAAAAAAAAGTATTTGAAAATGATTTTAATTTACCATAAGAATAATTATATATAAAATAATCAAACTATTTTTAAAAAAATAACATTATGCCTTATTTTGAAGTAATAATGTTTTTATATTTTTAAAGTTTAATTTTTATAAAACAATTTAATAGCCTTTTATGTTCTTATATTAACATTATATAATCCATTTATAGGTATTGAATAATAAAAATTGAATTTTATATTTATTATCAGGTGGTTTATTTTTTCTAAATATGTCAATTTATATTTTAATCATAATGAAAAGTAGCCATGATAATAGTTTATCATCATGGAAATGGGTAAAAAAGGTTAATTAAGGTTAAAACATTCAGATTAGGTATTTGAATCACCACAAACATGAAATTAATCTATTATAATATTTTAAATTGAATATAACCTTTAAAAGAATATATTATATTTAATTTTTCTATATCATGAATTTCATTACATCCATTCAATTATTTTATTTTAAGGGAAATTAGAAATTTTTATTTTCATTCATATTATAGTGTTATAAAATGGATATATATATATATATATATATATTGAAAATATATATTATAAAATTTCATGCATTAAAGCAGATCTATTATATAAATTATTTCTTAATTTCTAATGATTTTTTAATTATCATGAATGCTTATGCAAAGTCGATGTAGCTCTTGCAAAAACATTAAAAAATCAAATAAATTATTTTCAATAAAATAAAATAAATATATTAATAATAATTATAATCTAACATTATTTATCAGATAATATTAATGTATATGTGATATTGAAATAGTTTATATACACATTCTGTTTTTATCTTTAAAAATGCAGTTAAAAGTAAGGGAATAGTTCCCAAAATGAATTTAAATGGGGTTAAAGAATTAAAAATTATTTCTATATCAATATAAAATTATAAAAATCCTATAATGAATAATAAGGATGGGATAATATGTATCCAATAATTCATGTATCTTATATGCGACACATAGAAATTTTTTTATAAATACTTTAAGGACTCTTATATAGTTATATATTTACAATAGTTTTTGTTGAGTAGGGTTAATGATATGATTAACCCATATTATATTGTCTATGATGAAAAATAACCTCTTATAAACTGACATTAGGGATTAAATATGGATTTTATGATTCTTTTAATCGATGGTATAGATATTTTTAATCACTTTATGTGATTTAGAAACATATTATACAATAATATTTCATGTATTTATAATTATTCCAAAAATGAAATGTATAATTATGAACCATCTATCTACACTGTATTATATAAATGAATAATAATATATCAACTAATTCAAAAATAAATTCATTAATTTATCCCTTCCTCATATTCTAGTGATTCTTGTATTATCGCAAGACCAATCAATGAAGAATTATAGTGTAATATAAAGGAGGACTTAAAAAAACACTTATAACTCATAACAGAGTTCTGCAATTTTATTTCCCCTTATACAAATTTAAATTAAATCATAACTATATTGGAAAACTAAAATCAATACCTTCCTTAAACTAAAATTTTATTATATTATTTTAATATCTCATAATCAAATCTTTTTTCCTTTTTATGGCAAATTAAATCATTTCTTGGGAATATGTGGGGACTGCCACCTCCATGGAATTATGTGATTCATTTTTTTCGTTACCTCAAAAGGATGGTTATGGTGATGAATTTAATTAATATATATTACATTAATTAAATAATTATTATCAATAATATAATATTTATTTCTTAATTGGATATTGTTATATCTTTCAGAAATAGATAAAGTTGTTCATGCATACCTATAGACTACCACCCCCTCGATGAAATGTGATTTGTTTCCCATATAAAAATTTCATAACTGATTAATAATTTTTATTCAATATATTAAACTTTTTATTTATTTATTTTAAATAATAATTATATGAAGAAATTAATAACATGACTGAAGGATCCTATTAACTGAACTAAAACATGTATAAAAAACAAAATAGTGAACACCTGAGATGATGATGTTTATAAGGAGTTGTTAATAAATGGGGAAAATATAAAGGAATGCTATATGGTATTATAATAATGAATATGGTTCTAAAATTGATTCATAAATAATATTTTTTTGTAGTGAAACATAAGAGTTCATTTGATGAAATTTCAAATTTAGTTTAGTGATATCTCTTCTCAATTCTCTTTCATTGAGACTCGTGGCTAGATCAACAATTACATACTCTTTATTATAGTATATGAAATTATTTATATTTCATTAATCACAAATTTATTGAAAAATAATTGGTTTAAAAATTTATTTACTGTTCTATACTTCATTTAACTTTTGATAAAAAAAAAATTTCAAAAGGTTTTAGGATAATTTCATCTCATCTCCACATTAGTGATATATTTTAAGCCATGTGAACATAATTAAAATTACATGTTTTATAAAATGAGCCTCTATAATTTTTTTAATTAACTATAATTTATTAATGTTATTAAATATTTTTTAAGATTAATTTTTATTAATTTTTGATTGGAAATCGTACCAATGTAGTATGGATAAATTTCATAATCTCACCATTAATCTAGGAATTTATGTTTCAGTTTTCATTGAATTAAATTAAACATATATTATCCACAAAAAATATTATATTATATTATAGTGGTTTATAGTTGTTCCATGTCATCATAAATTATTTATTCTATTTGGTACTTAAAATTATATTTAAAATGTTTTTTGAAAATTCAACCTTATTGCCTCTTTATTCAGCGAATATATTTATCCATGTCAAGGTTCTTTCAAATGTATCCAGAATTTTATTCATCGAAATCCAATTATTATCTAAATTCATGTCCATCTATATTTTAATTTCATTTCAATGTATGAAAATGATTATTCATATCATTTTTATGAATGAGATACTTTTAGATTGATTACTAAAAACATGAATGGAATATTTTATTAACATTAACCAAATTATTTGATTTCCCCACTATAATTATTTTTGCTCTAAATATTATTAAATATATTAAATATATTATTATATTTATAATTTTTAAATATCATTATGATTCATTCCGTAACTGTTTAGGTCTAATTAATTTGGAATCATAGATACATAAAAATAGTTTATAATGGATGTTATTAAGAAATGAATCATAAATGAATCAATAAAACCTAACCACAAGAAGAAAACATTGGAAAAATACATATATTTTTTATATAAACATAATTTTAGAATATCTTTTCCTTGGATATCATGGCCTATTTCTATAGCTATAATATTGATATTGGTTCACTCACAAAACATCCGTTGAAGTCAAGGTCAACTCTTATGTCTATAATTTTGATACTAGTCCCTTAAATAACTTGGACACACCCCATTCAACATCTATACAATTAAATTTATGTCAATCATTACCCTATTATATAGAGAAACATATCGGTTCCACCCATCAAATAATTGAAACAATATATATGTACCCTTGGATCATAAACCCATAAACATATTTTTATCCATGAAATGATATGGGTTTCATGACAAATTAATAATTTCATAAACCAAGGATACATAGCAGGTTTAATATATATTTCAATATTTCAACATAGAAAACCCCATGGAAATGGAATGTGTTTCATAATTACGTTGTCTAAGATCAAACTATGAAAAAGTATTGAGTTTGATAAAAAGGCATCATAAAAATATTAAATCTATGGAAATAATATGGATCTATTTTTAAGATAGTATCCTTATAAATTCATAAGTAACGGAAAAGGATGTAATCATTGACAAAAAATTATTTTGAAAGAAAACATGGAACATTTATTTAGGAAAATATCACTTTTACTGTGAATGTAGTTATTTGAAAAAGAAAACGTTTTCATATATTAAAGAATAAAATTTCATCAAAAATATATTTGGAACCATGTAAAATATGATTTAAATAATTTACTACTCATGACAGTGTAAAATACCATTCTTATAGTATATGTTGAAAAAATGAATACCTTCACATTTTTTTGTAAAAATTCAAAATAAACCCATTCAAAAAATTATAATAATATTATTTTAAGTAAATTTTTAAAAATTACAGTATTGGATGATAAGAAATTAATATATAATAGTAGAATATGTCAAAAAAAAATTAATATATTTCCAAAAAACATGGATATTAAATAAAAAGTGTTTTTGACTAAATAGTGAAATAATGAAATTTTATATTTAAAACATTATGTTGGTTTATTTTTTCAATTAAAGATTAAAATCAAAATAAAAATAATTTTATTAAGAAATAATGATAGAATATATGACATTCATTATTTATTGAGAGTTAGAGGACAATATTTTTTCACTGGAAACATATTCATTAACAAAATCAATAAATAGTTATATTATGATAAATAACATTACCATAGTGGTATATTTATAATATTAATGAACATGAAGGGAGAAATGAATATGAACATATAGATCAAATTATTTTGTAGGAGAAATTATAAAATTCATTCATTAGAATTATATACACCAAAAAAATATAACAATTAATGTGAAATACAGGTGTCCCATAAAAAGAAAAGCTAAATTTAAACCCCTTACCTTAATTATGGACTTTCATTGTCCACGTTTTAATTTTTTTATATTAAATAAATTATTATTATTATTATATTAGATAAATTTACATATATATATATATCATATAATTTATTATTTACATAAGAAATTATATTTTTTTATTAACAATTCCTTGTCAAAATCATGTTTCATGTAATAACTAATTTTTTGAAGAATGTTTTGACTTAGAATTTATGTTCTATTTAATTTTAACATGTTAAAAAAATTGAAATAATTTTCACCTTCATATAAATGTCACATATATTTATTACTTATTTGTTTATATAATTCCAAAAATGTTATAGATAGAAAATGAATTTCACCATTCAAGGAGATGGTATGGCATACATTCACATGAATGATAATTACATTATAATAATTGAAGTAATGGAATGATGGTAAAAACATATAGATTTATAAATGTAATTTTATATACTCTATAACAAATATTTTCATTAAATATTTTGTTATTACCTTCTATATAAGGAATACGTTAAAACATAATCACATCGCTTCACATGAAGGTAGTGTATTGTACACACAAATGATGTTATCATTTTACAACAGAATGTAAAATAGTAAAGTACATGTGATGTTATATTATAAGAATTATTAATATTTAATAAAAATAACATTAATATTTTATTTCCATCATTATAAACTATTGGGATATGTGGTGATGGAAAACAAATCACATTAGTTTGTGAGGGGATAATCATCCATACACACAATCGAGGATTTAATTTCCCACTTTTTGGAAGTGAAGATAGATGTAAATAATTACAATAATAATTTCTTTTTAATTTTATGTGATATACATATTCAATTATATCATCGTTTTTTATAAGATATTTGAATTATTTATCAAAATAAATAAAATGAAAACATATGGTTAAGAACATTACCTAAACATTAGTGAACAATATTACAATTATACATAAATATTCCTTAGTTGTGTTGAATAATTAAATTAAGAAATTGATAAATAAGAATTAAAATTATTAATTTTATTCATATAGGTATTGGACAAATAAATGGGTCTCATATATGTGACGTGGATAAGAGAGTTGGTGACCATTTACAATTGGAAGAGAGGACATAGTATTTTTTTAAATTAAAAAGGATTGCCAACATTAAAACACACGAAAAAATATCCTAAATAGATAATAGATAAATAATAGATGATATATTTTCAAAAGATGTCCCAAAACTGATTTTTAGAGTATTTATACATCATTTTTGTCCTTATTTTTATAGTTAACCCATAAGTAATCCTTTTTTCAAGGTTGGGGCCGAAGCCTCAATTTATTATTTGAAAGCAATGACCACTTTCAGACTGGGTAGAGGGAGACCCATAACATAGCCCGAAGGCCCATGGTCAAGTGGCCTTCAGACAAGGCGTGAAAGCCCTTTTTTGGCCCAAAGGACCCCTCAGTGAACAGTAATGCTATAGTATCCGCATAGTACCTGCTACAGTACCGCCATCGCTACAGTTTTTGCTACAGTCCCTCCGCCGCTACAGTGCTGCTGCTGAAGTAGTTATCATTTAATTTTATTCCATTATTTTTGATGAAAAAATTTGTTTAAAATAATATATAATATTAACTATTTATATTTTACCTGTGGAATCCATTTTACCATAATAAAATTACTGAATTTTGTAATATTAATTTATAATTAAACAAGCAGACATAACAAAAAGGTGGTTTTCCAAATTGAAAATTTTTATAAGTATAAAATGATTCAATATCAAAATTTACCCTAATAATAATTAAAAATAAATAAATAGAAATAAAAATATATAATTTTACAGTTAAATCCTTATTTAATAATTTGATAATGTACATTATTTCTCCAACACGGTTTTTTAAAATATTATGAATTTACTATTCATAAAGATTTTATATTTGTGTTAGTTTCTCAAAAATTAACTCTATGATAATTTTAAATTGTATATTTTAAAAATAGAGTTCATTTATAAAAACATATTCTCTAAAATTAAAATATTTTACGTATATATCTTTCATTAATGTGAATAAAATTTTATTTTTGGAAATATTTTAAAATATAAAAACATTTCTAAAAATTAAGTACTATTTTGAAATATTATTTCATTATATAAATAATTTATAATTAATATTTAAATTATTTTATTCTTATTAACAACATCAAATTCAGATAATTGGATATAACAGTTATATTTAAACAATTATATTTATATTATATTTTTTTCTTAAATCTCAATGTTGCTTGTAGCATGACCTATTAATGAAATTAAATTAAATCCAAAACCCATGAAATTTATTGGGATTACAAGAATTAGTGTTATTAATGTAGGGATTCTTTGAAATTTTTATATGCTTATTTTAAATTCCAACCATTTTGTCAAAATTCATGGAACCTTTATATAAAATATAATCCAAGGAAAATGGAATTGTTTACATAAATAAATGAAAATAGTTTTGAATGTGATATAAAAATTTTTAATAGAAAAAATTACTAAGATTGAAATTTTATTTTTTATTCAATTTTATATTGTAATTATAAAGATAATTGTTTGAAAACAATATCGTTATTTCATCTGAATTTATCCTCATATATTAACCAATATTGATTTATGGTTTTGTGGACATTAAATTTCACTTGATTATATTCATTGTCACTCTATTACACATCAATTAACATTATTTTCTACTCAATTTTATTTTTTTAATTAAAATAAATTTATATGGAAACCTTTCCCAAACATTTAGGTTGTCTCGATAATATAAAATTTATTTATACGATATTATTTTATGAAATTTTTCTATCATTGAGGATATGTTGACATGGGAAATATTTTTGAATATTTATGAAGCACATATTAATTTTGATATATAAGTAACTTTGAGTGTACATATTAATTATGATTCAATATATTTGGAATTAATTTGATTCCCAGGTGATGGGTGTTTTTTGGATATATATATTATCCATCGATGCATCAATAGAGACCATGACATGAAATAGTCGGTAACATCAGTTAGGGAATTTTTTTATACCTACCCATTCAGTGAAAGTATCTATACCAAACCATGATATAAAAAATCATGATACCATGGAGACACAATTATGGTTAAATCATAAATTTAACTAATTATTCGACTCCATTAATAATAATTTATTTTCAATAATCTATGGTATAATTTTGTATAAATTTTCTATGAATGTTCTTTGAACTCATGTTATTGATTGATTAGCATTGGTTTTATTATCTAAACCACCATATTGATAAATATTTATTTACTCTTAAGAGTGTTTTAAACACATAACAAATATAGATGATATAATCTCACCATTTCCTTCCCATTCACCTTAAAATGATGAAGGTATATTTTAATTATTTTCAAGGTTGTAACAATCTTCTGTGTGATTAGTGTATGACTTATAATGTAATATGGATCTTATGTATGAAGTTTTTTCTTGGGAAACTAAATTAAAATATATTAAGTTTTCCAAACCTTATATGGTGTACAAATTAAATAATTTATCACCAGATAAAGTTTACTAGTATTTTTGTCACCTCAATGAGTATTATAGATTGTTTTTTCTAGACCGTTATCAAATATATTTTTTATAACATGGATAACATAATAATTATGATAATAACATTAATTATTTTATAATATTTTTTTTACTTTTTTACACATATCATAATTTATTTCAATTTTTTTAACTCACTGTGTTCAATTTTAAAGTTACAGCACAAAGGGCATGGAAGGGAATGAAAATCCATCGACAATTTAGGTAAGAATATAATATTTTATTAGTTTTTAAGGATGACATCATTAAACAATTATTGGATTATGAAGAGAATAGGAATAAAATTTGAATATCTCTTTATTTCTTTTGACTCAAATGTGTCATATGATAAATTTATTATGTTTGAATTTCTATTTAAGGATGTTTCATTTTTTAAAAATATTGTCTCCATTGAGAGAATATTTATTGATTTTTTTAAAACAAAATCCAACGAAATAAAATGACATATAGTTTAATGTAGAAATTAATGATTTTAATTAAAAGAATTTTTTTATTATTAAATTTTATGGTTATGATGTAGTAGTATTTTACTTTTTTAGTTTGATAAGAGGATTAACAAATAAAATCCACTGATTTTTCAATTAATATTTAATTGTATAAAAAATCCACAAAATTTTAAATTTTGGATTCATATGATAAGTAATATCAATATACCTAAGAAATTATTTTTATAACAAAGTTATATTTTATAGTAACATGTTATTGAAATTTTATATTATTTTGTGACATGAGAGGGTAATCCTTGTTGAGGATAAATATATTTAGTTTTTTAATTGATGTTATTTAATTCTATTTTGGTAAAAATCCATTCTGTAATATACAATTTTTTATGAGAAGTCTGTTTCATGAAGAATCTTCTTTTGATCTACTAAACCATCTATATCGTCAACTGAATGAGACTCTACCCAACTATGGAATACTCTCACAACTCATCCCATCATAAAGGAGGACTATATGAACTATCATAAAAATATTCAATTGGTACAATCATAATCTAGTTAAGATAATTATTCATATTTTAAAACTCAACTACATACATATTATTTTCCAAATATCCCCTATAATATACCACAAAAGCATGGATCATATCCTCATGAATCATGTTAGTCATCTATATCTATCCATCCATATTTGAATGATCTGATGTAATCAATGTTAAATGGGAACCCATAACCTCTTGAATACCATTAAATAATCATGATGTAAAACATCGGTTCCTCTTAGATAAAACAAAACAGGAATCCCAAAAAAGTCATATAATATCTTAGATATACAAGTCTACATTATGTTTTACATTCATCATCTTTGTACTGGTCTATCCCTTCCCAGTACATTACATTGTGTGTTTCTTTATTGAAGGTTATTAGAACAGAATTAGAGGGAGTTTGGAGGTGTTTGGAAGTTAAAGGCTGGGAAAAGAGATATGTCACACTGTGTTACTACATCACACGATGTGAAACTCTTCTTAATGTCATGCCTTGGAGTTTTCATGACATACAAAATTTTAAATAGTGTGAAGAAGAGTTTCATGGAATATAATATTTTGGGGTTTGAAAAATGAAATAAATCAATATCTAACCCACATTGTTTTGTAAATTAAATCACATGTAATACACAACGTGAAAGGGTATTACACGTTGTGCAATACCCGAACCCATTTTTGTATTAAAGGTTACATTCTTCCACGATTTCATCCACTAATACAATATCTCTTTATCTTATCACTTTATATGAACACTACGTGCTGAAGGAGTCTTTTTTGTCCCGCTACTCACTGTTTGATCTGTCAATCCAACTGGTTTTCCATCAGCAATCGATGATCAATCCATGTTGAGTTTTACCCACTTTCTCATTAGTTTCAACTTGTTCATTCTTGGGTATTCCATTCCATGATATAATTTTTATTGGGTTGGATTTTTGTATAGAGTTTATATAATATTATAGTATGGAATATGTTTTTCTCTATTTCCAGCTGGGTGATTTTTCCTTATGGGTATTCTTCTTCTCCATGTGGTGCATGAATGAGTTGAAAAGTTTCTTAGATAAATGATTTCACTTATTTCTCTTCAATTTTGCATCATATTGGAGTGATTAATCTTATTCCACTTATAGATAAATATTTTTCTAGCGTAATCAAAGATATGAATTTGATATATGAAATTTAAAGGGGTATGTGGATCCTTTTTTCATTCTTTTTCAGTTTTGATGTCATGAGTGTTATATTGTGATTTTTTTTGGATTGATAAACAACTAAAAAATCTTTATTTTGGGGTCTTCTTTTTCACAATAAATGGGCTTCACGTTTTTTGGATCATGTGGAAACATATATATATATATAAATTGGTTAATCATGTAAATCTGACTAAGAGATGGATGACCGAGGATTTGTTTGTGTTATAACACCATTAAATAATGAAATTTAATTATATATGTGCCCATTTTTATTGATCTGAAATTTTTTTATGACATGTTATATTATAAGATTTGTGAAATAGTTGTGAAAACTTGTGTGGTAAAAATGATTGTGTTGAGGCTATGTTGTGAAATGTGAGATGTCTCCCGTTTCTGTTGTTGTATGCATGTGAGAATGGTTGTGTATTGTTGGTTGGCTGGGGCAATGTCATGGATGAACTTGTAGATGACACATCAACATGGTAGTGTAATGAAATCACAATCTCATAGATTGATTTATTTTGTAATAGTTGAGACGTGTTTGCACAATGGGGCTCCAACCGGGTTGTGCGATAATGTGTTTATGTGTTGCTTGTTCTTTGATTTTCATTGTTGTTTTCTAGAATGTAGTGGAATAAATAAATAAATTATTTGTTAATAATATTTGAAACAATATTGTGATGGTTTAGTTAATGGAATGAATAAATCAGATGTGAATAAATAATTGTAATTTTTAATAATATTAGTTGGAAATTTGGAAGAAGGTTGTGGTTTGATGTGTCGCATTGTTCATTTAGTGGAAGAAGAAAAATTTGCAACATTGTGAGAGAGTTTTTTAATTGATTACCTAAAGGTTGGGCTTCATTTTATTTTCATATATGTATATACTTTACATGCCATTTTCTTTCTAAATACACCACACGCTTTTATAGAAATAAATGCCAAAAACCCCTATCATCATGGGGGAGGTTATCTTTCTGAAACATCACTGTCAATGGATGGATGGTTCTCCACCCACTCTTCCTTGCTCCCTCTACAAGGAGGTGATCACCCAATAATCTTTGGGTAGATCGTGGTATATGAGGAATGATGTGTGTAGAGTGGTTATTTTTTCCCATGTGTTTTTTGATGATATGTGTTTTGTTTTCCTAGATGTTGTTGGGATGATATGTGTTGTGATTTACATGGTGTATTTGGGACGAGATATGGTTTGTATGGCCCATGCTTATGTGGGTGAGATTTGATGTGGTTTGTGAGGCTCAAATGTGAGTTGGTGGGATTTTTTTTGTGGGTTTTCAAGCCTATGTGTCTGTGTGTGGGATGTGATTTGGTTATTGTGGGCTAGGTGAATGCTGGAGGGTTGTGATGTGGTTCTTTCAAAAAAGGTGGGAGAATAAGGATGCTTACTATTATCCACGATCATCTATAATTGTGGGATGTGGTGTGAGGTACAAAAATCATCAATGTGTTTAAAATATTACATTACATGGCCTGAATTACTTGGTGAGTATTTCTTGGTGTGTGTTGGATGGCTAGTATACAATGTTTGGTGTTGTTTGGTTCTACTATTTTCTCATATGGTAATTAGTATGCCTTTATTCACATGTTCATGAGATAAATTTGACTTCTTAGTACATATACATGTATGAACACTGTATGTATATAAAACTTCATTTAGATTGTTATAAGGATACAATGGTCTATGTTAAGAATTACAAGATCAGATATGGTATAGTTTTTGAGTATCTCCATTGGCTTGCTTTTGGGGACATTACATTAAAGTGTTACGATAATTTTTATAGTTTTATTTAATGCATGCATACAATATGTTTTTTTGGATTTCTTTTGTATAGGTATTGGAGTTGATTGGTGGATGATCCATTATATCTCCCAATACAATTTCAAAAAAGCTTAATGTATTTCATATTGTGTGACATATATACTCATGGTGCTAGTTTTCGACCTGGGGCCTACAATAGGTGGGAATCGAGGGCGGGGGGGGGGGGTATCTCCCTTTCTTAATTTATAGCTTAAGAGGGGTATATTTTTATGGAGGGGTCATGAAATAATGGTATCAAGTAATGATGGTTGAGTGATAGGATAATGTTTGGATATGGGAACAATGAGGATTGCATGAGTTGGTAGGGAAAAAATTGCAAGTGTCCTTAGTGTGTGACATAGTCTAAAAATGACTATCTAGGACATGAGATTTTAGGTGTAACTCCTCAACCCTAGTTACCCAGTGTTGATGATTTATTACATAATATTTTAATGATGATAATAGATCATGTCTCAAAAAACAAATAGTTTAGTATCCTTGAAATTAATAGATATATACATAAGTTTTACCTTACATCATGAAAAAACAACATTTTGCCCCCTTTTAACACAATCATGACTCTTAGCATATCCCTACAGGTCAATCATAATATACTTCTTCGAATCTTTGGAAAAAGAAAACATAAGAAAGTGGTGAGCTCATACGCTCTGTAAGGATAACAATATAGTGGAAACTATCATAAAAAAGCACTAACATGTAAGGTAATGTATAATACAATACACAAGTTTTTTAAACCTAAACATCACCATAATATGGAAAAGGGAAATAATATAATTCCATTTACTTATTCACATGTATATTCTACTGGTCGAATAATAACATGTATTATCAATAGCTAATTTCATAATGATGAAATGCATAATGTTGGAAATCATAACAACATCGTCAAGGCCTCATGCCATGTCTACAAATAATATTTTGTCACGTCCTTATTCCAAGACACTAGTTTGTCTCATGATACCCACCGATGCATTTATGGTCTATAGCGAGCTCCACCCTTCACTTATTATGTCTAATGCATTCCCATCTGAAAAGGTTGAAACATAACATAATAATTTGTTTTTAAAACTAGCATATGAAATGTTAATTATTTAACCATAAACCATTAATGGTATAAAAACAGCACATGAATAGTCAAACATATAACAAAACCTTCAATACAATATGGAAGATTGTATCATAATAAATCAACTTCAATCAACTGTAAAATCCAACAAGGAATTTCTACATAGATGAAATCAATCTAAAAATTATTTGAGTCAAATATCTCTTTCTACTCTGAAATCATTCAAAAGTAAATATAAAATTTATTCAGGAAATATTCATATAATCTTATAAATGACTCTTCTAAGGGGTTATAATGGTTGAAAATAGATTCTCTCGCTGTATAAGTTAAAAAACATTCATTCATAAATTTGTTGAAAAGGTCATAAAGTACATTGTTTAGAAAATTATGGAAAGATTACTTTCAAAAAAATTCTAAAAATTAAAACAAGGGTATTAATGCATTTAACCCATAGTCATGGAAATAGTAATTTGTTTTTAAAATACTTTTTATGAAACATAGACTTGTATGATAAAGAAGTCCTTGTATATACTTACGTAAAAACAACCTATGATAATAAAGAGATTGTAAAATTAACCACATCCTTGTAATTATCTTTAGTCAAGGGTACATTATCCTTCTTTGTAATAGTTAAATAATTGTTATTAAATAATAAAAGAACCCAAAGCATAAATATGATATCATATATGATCTTATAATATTTTTTTTAATAATATTTCATTAGTATCATTGCTTCGAGTTTTAACAGATTCATTTTCCTTTATATGTTTTGTTATGTAAGTCTTGTTTATTTTGGATATGATGTTTCTGATTCCTATACATAATTATATTATGTTCTTAAAAATTGTTATTAATCATAAAATGAATATTATTATTTAATGGTTACGATGGGAAATGAATATTCTTGCGTTTGTGGAGATGGTAATCCATATGTATGCATGAGCGACAATATCATTCAATTGATAGTGAAATTGTATGTAATTGGATGGTATATCATATATATATATATATAATCAATAACATTTTATATTTATTATTTACATCAGTTATATATCATTATTATACGCATCCAAATAAATAAGTGTTGAATGACAAACTACACCATGACGTGGAGACGGTAAGCCGTACGTACACATGTATGGTGACTTCTTAATTCATAGGATGGATAGAATAATGAATATTGTTGTACCATATTTATAATAACATATTAGTCTGTAAAAGTTACTAATGATATAATTTTTTATGGAAACAACAATGAAAGAGGATGTGGAAGAATAAAAGAACTTTTAAAGGGGTGGTGAAATAATTACCTCTTCTTCAGGTGTTTCCTTTTGATTTGAACAAAAGGGCTACATAAGTTGTCTTTCTACTAATATTGAGGACAGTAGGATGATGTGAGGGTAGTATGGAGGATATTTCATCCTATTTTGGCTGAGCATAAAGTCATTGGATGTGTTGAATAAAGAGAAGGTGAAGTACCCTTTTATAAGATAGGTAATGATAACTTTAGGAAAAGATTGATATATTATTTATTATAAATTAATTATCAGTTTCATATGGATAAAAATAGATTTATTTAAATTATAATGTGGGGATGGGTTGAAATAATCTCAACCAATAGGTTTTAGACAATTTTAGGTCATCATATTAAACTTATCTTTTATATTTACCTCTTAGTTAAATAGTTTAACATTTACCATGTTTTCTTGTAGTTTTTTATTACATGGTTAATAAACATACTATAAAATTCATAGATAACATCATGTGTTTCATGAATTACGAATATATAATTATATATTTCATTTGGCCTAACCGTAGATTTTTATGTCTATTATATAATATAATAAAATAGTATTTGTTTTAAAAACTCATTTATGTCAGTTTTGACAATATTTAGTATTTTAATTTTTTAAATTAATATCAACATGATTACTTCGAAATAAATACATCAAATCAACCATAATATTTCAAATTAATCTTGAAAATTCGTTAAATTCATCAAAAGTCTCAATTTTAATTTATTTTAATATTTTTAATATCATTTATTTTAATCATTCATCAATAAGGTAATTATAGAATCATCATTGTGTCATAAATAAATTTTATTATTTAATGTATAAAATTTAAAAAAATTACCCTGAATTAAGAAATATATTTATCTTTTTAATGAATATTTATAGTCTAATATATCTTATATATAACACTATATTAAAATGGGTTAGTTATTAATTATTGAATTTTTCAATTTTAACTCTTCTTTAAATAAAATAATAATAAATTACATTATCTATCCCAAGTGGATAAAATAGGATCATATTTTAGTCCTAAGGATCATTTTGGTCTAAATAATTTCATATAATAGAATTATGACATGTTTTGGGGTAGTTATAATATAATTTGTACCTTTAATTACCCTATTTACTTGTAACCGTGGTAAATAAAATTCAAATGTTATTATTCACAAAATTTTATTTTTATCGTATTGATCCAAAATTTTCTTACAGATATCAACTCTGTCTCTCAGATTTATGAAATTCAATTCACATAAGTGGTGAAATTATGTTTTATACAAATTTTCAAATTTTCGTAAAAGGTGGGTAGAAGGCGTTAAATATTTCAATAAAATTTTATATATCTAATCGTATTATAAAATGGATCTAATGAATTACATTGGACTTGTATAGATATTATGTATCTATTTTGACTCAAAATTATTTAAAACAATATTAATAATTTTTTAAATTAAAAGGTTATTATAAACAATAACGCCGTGTTTTTTCACTATTCATCAAATATTGATAGTTTTCATAAAAATACCAAAAACACACCCAAAGCTAATATTCATGTTTTAAATCCAAAAATGAAGACCATTTGGAAAATTAAAATTTTTTAAATTTTAAAAAGTGGGAATTTCTATCCATAACAGCTACTTTCATTGGTCATGGTGTGTTAGAACATGACGTTGCGTACAATGAAAGCTACTACATTACTCAAAGAAAAGTGTATCGTTGATGCTTGGGGTGTTACATTAGCGAACCCTATGATTTAACCTAAGGAATATGATCCTACTGAATGTCCAAGTGATTCTAATTATTTTCAAGGTAGTGACCATAAGAAAGGTACATGTATCATAATGACATGTTTTCTTGTTTTAATTTGGGATGCTTTTTGAATGTTTAAATTGATAAAATGAATGACGTAAATTAAACTAGTTAAAATGAATCGTAAATTCAATAATACTAGGGCTGAGGATTTTTTGGCCTTTCACATATGGTTCACTTTCATTTTTCATGTGTGGTTTAGGTGGTAGAGGTATAGTTAGACAATCAGGTTGACCGATGAAGAGTTGATACAGTGGAGAAGGATGACTGGTGGAGGAGAATTTCCCATGTTTTCTAGTGGAAGATCTTTGTAATGTTTGAGGGGATTTTTTTGGACATGGATATTGAGATTTTTATTGAGGATATTGATATCACATTCACTTTGATCTAATGTCTTATGATGTACTGGGTTCATTTCATTGTGATTCATAAGTGAGAACTTTCACATTAGTGGTTGATGACTTATCATGGGAAGATGTATAAAGAAAATGTATTTTTGGTTGACTATGAGATAGAATTCAAAGAATAGATATTTTTCCGACCATGAAGGCTGAGAATATCTAATAGTTATCATCCCATCAGGTGGGAATTATGTTGGTATGGTATTTTAGGATCGAATTTATGGTTCTCTATTGTTTTTTCCATAGATCACTTTCTAGATGAGGAGTTTCATGTGATACATCTTAAGGAGTCACTTTATCCTTCTATACATTATGCGGTTTCTCCATTTATGATGTTGATGTTATTGATGTTTAATAAGAAGGAAGATGTTATTTATAGAATTCACTCATTATGTTGTGTAGAACAATATAGCATCCAGTATAGTTCATTGAAATGCACAGTTGTTTTCAGTAGGTCCCATGTGCCAGGACCTTTCAGTTTCATTACTGGTAGGGATTCGACATCAATGGCTTCATTTTTTAATATTTGGTCCTCGTTCCATTTCTGTGAGTGTAGTATGAAATAGATTCTTTAATTGATTATGTAGACATCTTTAAAATTAGTTTTTAGTAGTTGTTAGATCATGTTATAGTGGTGGTTGATAGGTATAGAATCAGACTTAGTAATAGATTCATGTCATGCCATTTTAGTAGAAGGGCTAGTAGGATTATTCATTTACATGGAGCGATGTATTTGATAGGGGAAGACCTTAGGGTGTTCCTTAGGGACCACAAATTGGGAGAGTTAATTGTGGTAGAGGTCAAAAAAGAAGCTGAGGAGCTTGGTGTGATCAGTTTTATGCTATAAATGTAGCTGTTTTGGAATAACCATAGATCGTTAAAGGTACACTCAGTTTGTTTAGTACCCTTTCTTGTACATTGATTGATTCAAGATCTTCACACACCTTTGTTTCACCATACATATCCCATCGCCTTGGACTATGTGTAGAGAGGATTCTTGTGCCCATCACGTTGAGTATACCTGTTAAAGGCCATACCAGAATGTTTGATATGTTAAATGGATGTAGACTGATGATTGGACCACATAATTCCCATGTGGATCTTTTTTCACTATAGATACAACCATATGTTTTCATTCTCGTCATCAGCTAGTTGAATACTCTGCACTATGTTATCAATTTCTTTTGGAGGTTAGTTGAAATTTTAGATATGGATGGCTAGAAAATGGTTTTCGTTGGTGACCATGGTTGGTATGTGGGTAGTCAGTGTGTGAATCCCCATATATTTTTGTTGCCTAATCATTCAAAAAAGACCATTTTATGTGGACATGGTAGAGTTTCCTAAATCTTTTGGGGATTTTTATGATGTTTTCCGTAAGAGGTTATGACACTACCCCCTCGACGCGATGTTGAGTTTTGTATAGACGTAAATCCATGTTCTACTTTAATTTTACTGTATCCCTATCATATAGAACCTTCTAAGTTGTAGGTTTCATGTATTTAAATAGATGACCTGATGTATTAGGGTTTTATCAATCCTGGAGTGTTTTATTTGGGTTCTCCAATGTTATTTTCAAATAAGTCATATGGTGGTATGAGTTTGTTCATTGATTACTGTAGGCTAAATAAATTTCTAGTTGATAACTCTTACCATATACATAGGGTTGATGATATTTTTGAATAGTTAAGAGGGTAATGATGGTTTTCTAAGATCGATTTGGGGTCTGTGTATCACCGGTTGAGGGTGAGGGAGGCTGATATCATGAAGATCTGTTTCTGATGTAGGTATCGGAACTTCGAGTTCATATACATGTTTTTTGGGGTTACGATCGCTCCATCAACATACATGAGGATTATAAACTATTTCTTTCTTGATTTCACACATCAGTTCATCATTGTATTCATCGATGATATCATGATCTACTCAAATTCAGAGGAGAAGCATGTTGATGATTTTAGAACTATCTTGCAATTTCTTCGATGGAAGTATCTCTATAGAATGTTTTCAAATTGTACGTTCGGGATAAGATAGGTGAATTTCATAGTGAATGTTGTGTCTCAATAGGGAGGGTGAGTAGACACGTCATAGTTTGAAATAGTGTTTTTATGAAAAATAATCAATAATTAGGTAGATATTTGTAGTTTTCTTGGTCTCGCAGGTTACTATTAGAGTTTTTTACCCGATTTCCCTCAAGTTGCAACTCTACTACCTACTCTTTCTAGAATGAAAAAAGATATTGTGTGCAGGGATAAGTGCCAAGAAGAATTCAGTTACATGAATGGGATGTTTTTTTAGAGATCTAGTGCTTGAGTTTCTAGAGGAATTGGTGATGTTTGTGGTGTTTTGTGATACATTCCATATGTGATTTGGATTCATCTTGAAGGATAAATTTGCATCAATCTCTTATGGGTCTAGTAATTTCCATACCTATAAGAATAAAAATTCCACTCATGATCTGGATTTTGTGGCAGTAGTGTTTTTGCTGAAATTATTATAGCATTACCTCATTGGGGAGCACTTTGGAGACTTCATAGATCATAAGAGTGTGCGATATATATTTTCCCAGTGCAATGTATACATATAACAGTGTAGGTGGATGGATTTTATTTATGACTATGATCTTGAGTCTCCTACCAAATAGTATATGTGAATTTTTTGGATGATTTATTAAGCACAAGGTTCCATAAATAAGTTATCCAGGTGTTTTTTTGGATGCTTGGAGATTGAGAGAGGAGTTGGTAGCCTTGCACTTAGAAGAAATAGTGGAATGTTGTAGAGGCTGTTTGTTTCATATGAAGGTGTAGTCTTTTCTAATGCATTATATGGATGAGTCTTATTAGGGATACCCATAGGTAGATAATTTTTGTTATAATTTAGTCCATGGTGGTACATAGTAGGAATGGTCAAAGGATGGTTATAAGATGGTTGGAATCCGTTGTTGGTTTGTCGAAGGTTGTTTGTTCATGTAGTGAGGTGTGATGGAGTCCTCTTGGAGTTTCATTGAATGACATTAGCGGTACACTAAGGAGTTTCTAATATGTATCATGGAATGAGGATGATTTTTTGGTGGTCTGGGGTGAGACAAACATTGGAGAAGTTATTGGCGAAATGAATAGTTTTCCAATTGGTGAATAGTGATGACCATGTTCATGGTGGTTTGTATTGGAACATGGATGTTCCATAGTGTAAATGGGATGAAATATCAATTGATTTTGTCACAGGTTTACCTAGGCCATTGGGAGTCTACGATGATATCTGGGTGATAGTGGATTGGTTATCCTAATTATCCAACTTATTTGAAAGTATCTAGTATGGCATAGGGGATGCATGTCCAAGAGGTACATAGACTATGTGGGGTGGTTCCATAATATTATGAGGTCTATTTTCTCAGATAGAGATAAGTGGTATACCTCATGAGTTTGTGGTGGAAAGTAGTATGCCTTGGGTTCCCAGTTATGCCTTAGAATTTCATCCCACCCTCAGATAGATGAGAACACATAGAAAAATATATAGATGTTGGAGGATATGTTATTTTCTACATCATGGATATTGGAAAATATATGGGTATGACACATGCCTTTGGTGGATTTTTCATAAACTAATATGTATCACCCTTCCGTCAACAAGGATTCATTTGGGGCATTAAATAGAATACTGTGACATTATCTATTATGTATGAAGGAGGTTTGGGAGCCAACTATTCTTGGTCAAGATGTGGTGCAAAGATTGATAGAGAAATTCCATCTGATTGTTGAGAGGATGAAAGTGGTGAATGACCCGTAGATGTGTTATCCCAATTGATGGAGGAGGCCTTAGGTTATTGGTATTAGTGAACATTATTTATTGAAGGATTCCCCTAGATGTCGGTAATAATGGTTTTGAAGATTGAGTAATATTTATCCCTAGTTCATTAGACCCTTGGAGGTGTTGGATTGATTTGGAATATCATTTAGTGATTCCACCATGTTTGGAGAGGACCCATAATTTCTTTTATGTATTATAGGTATGATGGTATCTACATGATGAATCCAATTTAATCAACTGGGGAGAGTTGGTTATTTTGGTGGACATGATGTTTTTAGATTTGGAAATGTAGATCCATGATAATCAATAAAAGTTTCTACATGAAAAAACAACTCCTTTTGTTTGTGTGTTGAGGTTGTATGGTGGCCAGCTAGAGAGATTTTTGGAGCGAGAGACACATATAAATTAATATTACCCAATTCTTTTTTTGAGTTTTTCTATGTTATCATTTGATTGGAAATTTAATTCTTGGACCATATTTTATATGAGGTCACATGTTTTCCCATGGTAGTGATTTTTACAGTTCACTGTGTCCAAACATGTGGAGGTAGTTAGACATGACTCTTAATCAATATACATTAATTGTGATGTGATTAAACACATGCATAAGAGTTAGTGATGCCCAGAGTGGATAGAATTTTGACATATAGGAAGGAATTTCATGATTCATATGTTCAAATGGTGTGGTTCTAGTTCTTGTGTGGTGTGTCTTTTGGTTGTTTGATATGACATTATCATATATTGTAATAGATGTTAGTGAAATTATTCATGGATATTAGGGTTCCCAATGAAAATTTTGAGCAACACATGCTGGTTTATCATTGAGTATCAATGCGTTTTGTTGTTAAAAGTGCTTGATGTGAAGAAGTATCCTTGACAGGTATCTCAATAGGTGGTTGTTTGGGCCCATCTTCATTCTGGGCTTGGTTTGGGTTTTTTCGATGGATGCAAACATTTGAGTGGTAACTAATGTAATTATCCATGCATACCAAATCATTACATTTCATTTTTGGTCATTGGAAGTTATCATATAAGGATCATAGGGTGTTTGGAGATATTCGACTGTTAAAGGCTGGAAATGGGGGATTTCCCACTATGTAATCGTATTAACTGATCTGAAACCATGCTTTGACAGCTTGATGTAGAGTTCTCACAATGTGTAGAATCATTACACAGTGTGAAGAATAGTTTCACTATGTGTAATATTTCACGGTATTAAAAATAAAATGAATGGAGATACAATTTATTTTTATGGTAGAAACAAATCTTGTGGTACATCATGATGTGAGAGGGTATTACATTTCATGTAATACACCAACCCAATTTGTTTTAAAAATTATTTTCATATGATCATTCATCCATTTGTCTAGTTTAACTCTTTCCACATATTCATGATGAACCACATTTTCCCTATAGATTACTTTGATCCAAACTCCTCAGTCATTGATCTATATATCCTAGTGGTTGTCTGTCAGTGATTTATGATTGATACCTTTTTAGTTTTATCCACTTTACCACCTATTTACTCTTGATCATTCCTCGAGATTCACATTCACGATACACATTAGATTGAGTTTGTTGTTTTGGATGTTTCTTTGTTAATCTATGGTAGCAAAATAGGTTTATCAGTGTTTATAGCATTTTAGTTATATCAAGTAGGCATTCTTACTCCCCCTATGGTTCACGGACGAGTTAAATAGATTCTTTGATTTAGGATTTCCTTTGATCCTCTTAAATTATTCATTATGTGGGAGGGATTTACATTTCTTCCCCAATGTATAATGTTTTCAATGATAATTAAATATAATAATCATCTAAATAAAATAGAAAGTGGAAGGAGAATTTATTTTTTTATGCCTTTTCAGAATTGATATTATGGTTGTGATATAGTGAGTTTTATGAGCCTGATTACCCCCTAAAAATGGTGGTTTTGAGGATATGTTTTCAAACAAAATGGTTTTCTTGTTGGTTGGTTCATGTTGAACAATTATAAATGGAAATTGGTTAATCACATAAATCCGGATAATGAATGGATGCTTGAGGACATGGTTAGTTTGATAATGCCCATAAATACTGATGTTGAATTTAATAAGTGTCCCATTTTATAATTATGACAATGTGTGACTTCATGGTATATGGTGAGCTGTTCGGAATATTTTGGGAAACAAGTGTGTGAAAAATTAATCTGAGGTGGATATGTTGGATTTGTGGTTTCTCTCTTTTTTGTGTTGTGGTATGTAGGTGAGCATGGTTGTGTGATGTGGGTCCGTCGGGGTGGTTTCATGGATAGACTTGTAGGTGATATTTCATCATGGTTGTGTAATGGAATATCAGTTCATAGATTGATTGATTGTGGAATAAATGAGAAGTGGTGCATAGTAAGGTTGCATTCAGGTTGTACGGTGAAGTGTTATTGTGTTTATTGTTATGTGTTTTTCATTGTAGTTTCTCATATAGTAGAGGAATAAATGAATAAATAATTAGTGAATAGTGTTTGAAACTAGCATGGGTTGGTTTGGATATTGCAATGAATAATTTACTTGTGATTAAAATTTTGTAATGGTTAATTAAGTTGGATCAAAATTTGAAAGGGTGATTTGGCAAGAAGTATAGTGTTGTGAATTTAGAGGTTATAGAAATGATGGAAAGGATGTGAGTTGGTTGTTTTTTTAGGAATCCATAGGTTGGTCTTGAGTGATTGGTTTCATATATGCATATACTATATTTCCCATGGGATTTATATATTCACCCCACCGTAGCTAGTGCCAAACACCCCTATGTTTACACAATATGGTGAACTTACATCACAGTGGGAGGAAGGACGGTTGGCCACCCGTTCTTCCCTGTTACCTCTTCTAGGTTGTGAAAACCCATGATTATTTGGGAAATTTGTAATTCTATTCCCAGGTGATTATGGGGGGGGGGGTTGTGTTTTTCAGGTGTTTTCAGGATGAGATGTATTTTATTTTTTTAGGTTTGAATAGGATTAGATGTGTTTAGCATTCTTACGTGTCGTGAAATGTGATATGGGTTGCAAAGTACAAGTGTCTGCGGGGAGGATGTGGTGTGGTTTGTGAGGCCCAGGTTTTTGCGGGTGGCATGTATTGTGGTTTGAGACGTAGGTGTCTATGATTTGGAAGTGATATTTTTGGTGAAGCATGTTTGTGTGAAGGTTGGATTTGGTGGGTTTTTTTAGGTATAGGTTTATGTGGGAGGGATTTGATGAGGTTTTTGGAAACTGTGTGTATACGGGCATGTTGTGATTTGGTTCTTTCAGAAGATGTGGGATTGTGAGTATGTTTTCCATTATGCAAGATTGGCTAAAAAAGTGGGATATGGTGTGGTGTACCCAAATCATCGATGTAAATACTATATTACATGACATTTCATTTATTGTATGGTGAGTATACATTGGGAGGATGGGATTGAATGTATACCTCGTTAGGTGATGTTTTGTTCTGATGTTTTCTCACATGGTCAATATTATGATTACATTCACGAGTTCATGATATTCTTTGGTTTTCCTACATAGTATAACAATATATTCACCATATGTATATATAACATTATTATGGTGTTTAGGTGGATTACATGGACCCTGTTGGGTGTTACTAGATCAGGCTTTGGGACTGTTTTTTAGTTGATTATTTATCATTGTTTTCGGTACTTTACTTTGGTAGTTTACTGTACCTAACCTAGTTCTATTTTATGCATTCTTATGGGTTGTTTTTTGGAATTTTTTTATATATTTCTTGGAGTTGTTTTGTGGATGATTCATCATATCTCCTGATCATCTTTCCAAAAAAGTGTAACACCTTCAACAATTTGTGACTTGTATACACTTGGTGCTAATTGCAACCCCAGGTCATAACAGAGGTAGGGCTCGAGATTCATTATCTCATTTTCCTCATTTCCATACTAGTATGGGTACATTTTAAGAGAGTGGGTCAGAAAAATGTCTTTTATAGGGTGAAAATGAAATAATTTCATCAGTTGATCAATTATCACCAATATGTAATCCTTCTCACTAGGAGTATCATGATATATAATAATGATGACCATGGATATATTATCACACTTGAATTCTAGAATTGAAATGGGCTGAAACAAACATGCTGGTCTCTTGTGTTCCATATTAACTCTCTAACATGTAGGACAAGGTGATAAAAACACACAATTGACTACCTTATCCCCATCCCAAAATTATTTTCTCTCTAGTCATTACACATCTTGGTATCCCCAGGGTTCATGGAACAAAAATACTAATGTCTACAATCTAACAACTTTTTCTTCATGAAAAACAAAACTACCAATGTAAGAAAAATCATAAAGTTCCAATGGGAGACCGAGACCACTCATATTAGGTCTACCCACTATAAAAACCAATAATAAAGCATTGTCATTTAGAGACTTTTACCTTCTCGAGACAAAACCACTCATCAAAATATGAGTTATATTTAATCATGTCCATGAACACCTAACCACCATCCTCTTCCACTATAAATATCATCTCAGTAAACAACAAATTAGAGAAAATTCCTCAAATAATTCCTTCACAACATCAGTCATTAATTATATAAATGATGTGTTATTTACCAATGTTTCATTCTGAAGAGTATATGAAATTTCAAAATCAATGGTCAAAATATAATATACCTATAATATCTTTTTTAATAATAGAACCATTTAAGTAAAAATAAAATTTTTGGAAATTATGATCTGAATACACAATAAACCTTTAGCCAACGAGATAGTGACATAACATTTTAAGTGATTTCCTCACTATGAAAAAAAAGATCTTTGTTCAGGTCATTATTTTTGTGAGTGAATAACGGTCATGAGTAGTAGAACACTACCTATTTACCTGAGATTGAGACACACCCCAAATTTATACATGAAGCATCACAGAAGACCAAAATAACTGAAACCCAGTTCCTGAAGAATAAAAATTGGTTCTGATTTCAACCTCTATTAATGAAATCAATAAACCTTCAAAACATTCTGTTACAGTCAAACATTACACCCTTATGGGATAATGAAATCATATATTATGTGAGGTATGAGATATCCTATGAAAACCATCTATTTAAACTATCCAAACCAAAGATGATTGGGATCTAAATCACATTCCATGATGATCGTAGAACATAAAAGCTTCTACCATTTCAGGATCTACTAAGATTACCATCAAATACACAATATGAATTACAAATTTTTCTTTCTTGGATTGAAAATTTACATTTGGAATGTTTACCATAAATGAAATTTTCCCTCAATGATTGAATATTTATATAAAAATGGTCTTTGTGATCCTCCTCTGACATTTAGTACACAAAAATATTATCCATGATCATGAGAACAAATTATTCCATGAACCAAGGATATATTTGGTTCATCATATCCAAAAACACCATAGGAGAATTATTCATACCATATGGCATAAATTGAAAATGAAAATGACCATGTGGAAATTTGAAATTAGTCTTATATATATTCTATTCTTAGACCCTCAATTGGTGTTAAACTTAGTGCATGTCAATATATGAATATAAAAAATACCCTCTAATTTTGTAAAATGATAATAAATCCCAAGAAAAGGATAATTGTTCTTAATTGTTGACTAATTGAACATCTGATAATTAATATAATTTCTGAATACTTTTTCTGTATTACTAGAAAATAGGATAGGTTAAGACCATAACGAAATTGTAGGAAGAAGACATACTTTATCATCTTTGTCCTCATATTGGACCCTAGGTTCCACCACCAATGCTTATCCCATTTGATAAGATGTTATAGAAATGAGTTTCATGACAAGAAGAATGTCAATAGTAAACTCCACATACATTATGGTAGGAAACCAAAACAAAAATCATTCAGAATGACCTTGGGGTATGAAAAAACCAAAATAGGAATCTGAAATCCAATACAAGATTAAAAATAATGATTAAATTTTTCTAACTACAGACATGAGATTACTACTACAAAAAGAAAAAAAGACAAACCCCTCCTAATTTGTAGTCCCAATAACCCTAAAAACATGATTGACCTCATCGGTATGTAATAACTATACTGAATGATGATAAAAAAATATCTATACCATAATATATATCACCCAACAAATGATTATAGTCACATCCAATATGTTAAGAACAAGCACCATGAAGTCCCATTCTATCTAATAATGGGCTATCATCAGTTGACTTTTAAGACACAAGAAACATTATTCAGTCCTCTTAACCAATGGTGTTGAAGAATAAAACATGTAATATATAATTTAAAAAAATATTGCCAATATGTCATCTAAATTTGACAATATAATAAAATTATTATAACTTGTATCAAAAACATATGACATCCTAACAATGAAATAAATAGTTCATCTATTACCATAGCTCGCACTACATGAGATTCCACTCATGGAAACCAAATTTCATAAAGTATTCTGATCAATTCCATGTGAACATTCCACTCTTCTTGAATATCTGATCTACTACTATTGGATGAATCACTAAAAACAAACCATTGGTGAGAGTTTATTTTTTCTTACTACCATTTCACATTGATTTATAGAAATGATGTATATTTCTAGATAATACGTTATGATGACAAGAAAAAGGATCCTCTATAATATAACATTTGGTATAACTAGGCCACAAAATTTGATAGAAATATACCTATAATAGCTCTGGTGAATCCAATTAAATTTTTAATTATGAGAACAGACAACCCTTGTATTTTCCTTTATGGCTAAAATATACTCATTATTATAAAACATGACCAATTGAAGCTCCACCTTAACCTGTCTTCCTAGATTTTTCTTCTTCATGAAAATATAATTTATAAACATACTCCATAAAAAAAAATAGTAATAAAAGAATCTAAATCATCCCAATATTATTCATCTATCATAACTCAACCCTATAATACATTAGTAATTCTTATTTTTTATTCTCAAGTGTGAGATGTATCGACACAATAAATGGGTAGAATACTCTAAAATGTAAAGCACAATTAATCATTAAGGTCATCAATTCCTGAATCTAATTTGCACATACCATCATAGTTTAAAATTATGTAATAATTATTATATTGAATGTATCCCAGTTATGGTCCTCATGCAACATATCTTTCAAAATAGAGTATTATCATCTCTTTCTGAATCTAACGATAAATTATGTGAAAAAACAAACCATTGATTCATCATGATTATTATAGTTGTTGATTATCTTATCAAACCACTCATTACACTAATTATAATCACATTATCCTTTGTCATAATGGAATATTGGAAGATTCTTTTTAGTAAACTCAATGAAATAATCCACAACATGTCATGGGTTCTCATAGCAACATGAAAGAAATTTTAACTAATAGAGATTATATATCCTAGCATGAAATGTTACACTAGGGGATTTTTATCTAAATGCAATATGAAATCATTCACTATCATATTTTTAAAATTATTCTTAGAGGAATTATCAAATAAAAAAAGAGAAAAACAAATTAGACCCTGGGAAAATTCCATAAATCCTAGGACTACATTCATAATTCAAACCAATATATTAAAACAATATGAATTTAATGAATTTAATAATTATATTACGGAAGGGTATAACATAATGAAGGGGAGGTACATTTTAATACACCTCTTATACAAGCAATTAAAATGGCTCTAAACTCTACATCTTAAACTTGTTAAATTCCCCTAACCACTCATGGTAACTCGCATTCTGTCACGTTAAGTAGATATCAAGGACCCTTTTTCTCATTTACTATATGAATTATGATTGTTCTTAATCTAGTATGCCCATGAAAAAAAAGCATTCACAGGTAGTGAAAACACCCTTCAACTTAATAATTACCTTTGATACCAAATTATAAATGATAATATCACTTTAACAAAATTGTATTCCCAAGACTGCTGCCACACAGTGATGTAAATCTAGGAAACATTAATTGTATTGTATATAATAAAACAAAAAATACAAAAAATGTACTAATATAAAGAAAATTATTGATCTATATCCATAAAAAGGAATATAAATAGAATAATTCCAAATTCAAAACTGAAGGAAGAACAAATATCCTCCTAGTGGATAATAATCTCCTCCAAACAATCCTAAATAAAACACAAAGGCCAAAAGAGAAGATGAAATGATTTAAGATTCCCTTGGTCTTAAATGTTTTCTATAACAGACCATATACAATTAACCAAATGAATAAATTATTATTTTATCAAAAATCCATGTATGATACAACCAAAAAGTCTACAAAATTTCTAATGTCATCATTTCAATAGTTCTATATTTTATGAATTTTTTTTCATGGGAACATCAAAAATATCAAAGAAAATTTAAAAAAAAGTTTATTGGTTTTTTAAGACCCATTCATATTTTCAATACATTATAAATGAAAAGTATAAGTGAAATAATAAGAAATCACATTCATGAAGCATTATGCATGAATGTAAATAGATATCCATGAAATGAAATCCATAAAATCCCTCTTATACGACTTAATATAAATATGTGTGATTAATAATCCATGATAAAAACTTTCATGCAATAAATTACCATAAATTGAAAAATAATATTGTATCATGTCCTATTTTATTTGATAATTCTTACTAGACAATATAGATAAAAAACAGGTATAACATTGGATTTGACTGATATTGAATCTTTTACATTCAATCAATATCCAAAAGATTCCCTCATACTGTTTCCATGAATAGTATGGCTACTCGTGTCTCTTTTGTTAGGTAACCAATGTTCCTCTTCTACCAATTGAAAAAAAGTTACTAACCATTCTCGAAATGACATACAATATTTTAAATGCTAATGTAGTATTCTTTGCGGTCTAAACCTCATTTATAAATCAATTTAATATTGTATCAAATAAAAACCCCTATAACAAAATTTTCCATACCATTAAATCCTTTTTAACCACATATAACGTTAATTAAATGAATAACCCAATGGAAAGCATCATGAAAAAAACTCTTTAATTAACCTGTTATATATAAAACCATAACTTAAATCACTAATACTATAGATGCCATCGACAATAGGGATAGTAAACAAAGAGATAGACATTAGAAATGAAAGGATATACAATAAAATATGATAGATTGATAAATTATATAATTTAATAAAAAATATTAAACAAAACTATTGATAAAAGAAAAAAAAATGACCAAAGGGAAAAACAAATACAACAATTAAATACCCTGAGAGGTGCACTATAACTACCCATATGGACATTCACTAATATATGATCTAAAAGGGGAGGAGATATACAAATTTAATAGAGTAATCTATAGGTCATGAGAAAAAGGGTTGCAGCCACATGAAATTATATTCATCTGTGTAGCACACATAATACTATCTTCCTTAAGCAATACATGGTGTGTAACTTTAGTTCACTGTGTGTCATCCTCACTGGTGACATGGGCCAAAAAACCTACCTCATTTTTATTAATAATTGTTTGGTCATTATATTTTCTAAATCTATTACACTATGTGTAATTCATTCATACCATATATTAATTCACGTCACCATTCATGAAATTTATATAGATTTTGTAATTCCCTTTCGTATCATTTAAACCCCAAAATGGACTGTGAATATAGATAGTTTTATTAGAAAAAAAGCAACCCAAAACTGACCGTCCTAAAAAAATAGTAAGAAATCTACTAAGAAAATGAAAATTTTATATCTAATTACAATAATTAAAATATGCAAAAAAACATGATATTTAGGTCATTTTTCCAAGATAAGTATATTTATCCTCAATAATCTCACAAACATACCAAAATAAGGGCATTAAATAATGAATAAATTAGGGAATACTATAAGACCATAACATGTATCTAAAAATAATCATTAATACAATTTTTTTCATTTAACACATTTTACGAATGTAGAAATGGAAAATAATAATCAGGTATTTTTTTTAAGAAATCATAAAAACAATGAAATTTAATTTCTAAAAAACATCCCTCATTACCCTAAAAGGATATAATCAATAATTTCATTTAAAATATCATTAGATAAACTTTTATAATAAAAAAATTTACATTTAATAAGAATAGAATTAATAGAAAAGAAATCTATGTTCATTGGAACGTCATATTAAAAGATTCCTTATAGTAAACCAAATTTGTTGAATAACTAATACTTTCAACATTAAATCTAATTCACTAGAGGATGTCGTTCTTACCCATTTAATTAGAGAAACATTTCATTATCACGCATCATTAGAGATATATCAAGCCCACATGTCACCCATAGATGATATCAAAATACCATAACATTCATGAAACACATAAAAACATTCATTTTCATAAATAAAAACTCTAGAAAATATTTGTTTGTACCCAAAAGTGAGAAATGTTTTGATTATCTTATATCACATTACATTCAAATGATAATTTTCAAAACTAAAATTCCTAGAAATAAGTGAGGGATTTATTTTCCTTGAAAAAAACCAAGAATCATATAAAGGAATATTGAGATAAAATAATGTCTATAGAGTCATGAAAATCTATTTATACTATATAAATTAAAATAGAAATTTCTTTTTTATATTTGTATTGAATGTTTAAAAAACTATAAAATTATATAAAAATTAAATTTGAAAATTTTTGAGAGAAAGTAAAAAATATTACTAAAATTTCATTTATATATAATATTTCCAATACTAATATATATTAAATTGGTTTTTATTATGGACTTGTAATAAAATGATTATCTAATTAAATTATTAAATTATTTAGAACAAAATTATAAGGTAAAATATCGTGTACCTCACCTTCATCTCATCATGTACATTCTTTATCATCATATATAATAAAATTGTGTTAATTATATAATTTATTAGGAACCATGTTAATATTTTTTATTCTTTTAATTGTTTTTATTATCATGTTCAATACGACTATTTAACCAATTATGTTAACATTGGATGGGTTGTTTTATTCAGTTCTTATGTCAAAAAATGGATTTAGTAGGGTGACTATGGTAAAAGGATTCATTAATCAATTTTATCAAAAGTAATAATGAATAAATAATTTTAGTTTTTATAGATTAATATTATTTTCCTAACCAACCATGAATTATTATTATTTAAATGAATGACATTTCCATCATAGTCATGGAAGGCCATTCGTATACATGAGTACCACTCCTCTTTTTCTACGTAAATGTTAGGAATATGTAACATATTATTTAATCATTCATGGATAATGATTATATGTTAAATATAATATTACTTCATTAAAAATTCATATTTATATGATCCGTTTTATTTGGTCTTGAAAAATAAATAACATCGTTTTGTGGATGTGGTAATCCACACATACACAAGACTACGATATTAATTTTTAGTGGATTGAAGGGTAATAAATTAACGTATAACTTATAATTAAAAATTTAAATTATTTTATAAATACTATATATATATGTTAAATAATTCATTATATCCATATGTGATAACTGTTTATGATGAGCATATTACATCATTTCGTGAGGTGGTAGTCACCTGTAATAATAGACAGTGGCAACATGTATAATTGTATCATATCGAATATGGAGATAGGTTATTAAATTAAAAAAATAACATCTCATAATTTGTATGATACTGATTTCACTATTTTTTATGGATAAAAAATATTTTATAGAGGTATAATATAATATAATAATAAAACGTTCGGTTAAAATCAATACATATTATTTGAACAACATTATATTATTTACAACATACATCATATATGGATTATTTTTTCTTAAAATTAAGACATATATAATAAGTAAAATTAAAATTGAAAGTTATCTTCACATTGATTAGATATAATATAATTTTATAATGGTGTGATGAAGACAGGAGATGAGAATCTATTTTATAAGTGAGGGGAGGGGAATTCTTTGAAATACATAAGAATTAAAATATTATAAATTAATATTCATATAAAAGTAAAACAAAATTGATAAATTTGTAATATAAGTTGGGCTAGATTCTAAATACTTGCATAAAATAATTTAACATGACTATAAAATAATTCAAATTTAAAATAAAAATATATATTAACATTTCCAACTTTTATACATATATTTTTTATAGACATTGAAACAAATAGTTTGTCATATTGTTTAATTTTTTTCTAAATTATATTTAAGTCCATATAAAATGAAATTGGATGAAAATTTTAAAAAAAATTAAGAAATATATTATTATATTAAAATAAAATTTATCCAATGAGATAAATACACGTATGTAATAAACATTTAGACATTATCAGAATATTTTCGAGCTTAATTTTTCGATTTACCCATCCCGATGTGAAAAATATTTAATATAGTTACTATTAATATTGTATACAAATAAAAGAGAGTTATCTAAAAAATGATTCCATAATTATTCCAAATGAGGAATTAATTTTTCTTAAATAAATTTATAAAAATGTGAGAGAATTATTTATGAGAAAACTAAATATGGAAAAAATAGTTTTTTAGAAAAATGGTTCTTTATGACCATCAATGAACTTACACCAAAATATTGTATAATGAAGATTCAGATTTTCCGAAGTATATAATATATAATAATATAATACTTATATTATATTGAGTTAAAATTAAATTGAAAAATATTCCTCTTAATGAAAATAAAATATCACAAAAAAGAGTACTTTTCACTATTCACATAAAATTCATTATTTAAAATAATCCAAAAAATTCACCATTCAGTTATTTTGATAGAATAACATATAAAATGATATAAAAATTTTCAAGTAAAATTTCAAAATTTTTAAGAAATTATTTATAATATTTTATAACAAAAATCAATAGTTCTATTAAAAAATAAAATTTTTGAAGCAACAAATTACTTTGAAAAAATTGAGTTCATTTTTCCAAAGCATTGATATTATTTTTTCAAAAATACCAATATATATATATAATACAACTTTCTTAAAATTACTAATTTTCTATAAATTAATTTATATATTCAATTATAAAAATAATAATATTCTATGGTTCCATTAATAGTAGTTTTGGGAATTGTATAAAATCTCAAACATAGTGTTATTTTAAAATCCCATGGTTTAATAGTATCCCCATTAATAAATGAAATCATTACATAATTAGTTGATCAGGGTGATCATTGTTTTGATATTTTAAAATATTTTTCTTTGAAATCCCACGTCAAAAAAATAGGTTAATAAAAATTCCCTATGAGAAGTGGGAAAGGGAAATTCAAAGGTCATTTATAATAACCCAGAACTCGGATTCCAAATTAGATAAAAATAATAGTATGTGAAAATATATATATGGAATTAAAAAATAATTTTCAAATAATAAATGTTACTGATAGATACCATTTTTCACATGAATATCGGTGTACATGACTGTGTCATGAAAATAATGATAAATTAATGATTTAAGAAATGGAACCTAAATTTATCAAAACAATGAATGTAGTTTTAAAAAAAATTCATGATCCCTTTACATTAGAAAATAAAATAATTATCAATCCGGAATAAGAACATATGGTAATATAATTACATAATTAAAATAAATATATAAATTTAATTTCATCTATTGGTTGCATGTTTCAATATATTTCTACCTATATCAAATCTTTTATAGAAATAAAAAACACTCATGATAAATTTTTCAAATATAATGCACTAAAATTGCCCTCACACTAATCAATAGATCCAAAAAAGAATAACACATTATTCTTTCTTCCTTTTGGCAGTAACAATAAAATAATTGTTTGGAAAACGATAATATAATATTTTAATGGATTAAATTATTATACATCAATCTCCAAAACCACAATAACAACTCCCAATATTCAGTATAAATTGTGTCCTAAATATTTAAACATTAAACTCATGAAAATATTCCTGATTAAAACTAAAACCCTAATTTTTTAATTTATTTGTACTCATACTATTCCATTATTAACTTTATATTTATCTTAAAATAACAAAAACCAGTCATAGATCTATATATCCAAATAGATTAAATGGTAAATTGAAAGATTAATATAAATGATGTTAACGAACAAATAAGAAATTAATCCATTCCTCAAATAGATTGTTTCCAAATATACTCAAAGAATTCATAAACATATTCAAAATGCCAAAATATCAAGAAGATTATATCTTCTCATATGGTTAACATTCTAAGAAATGAATATACCATAATCGTATATTCACCATAAATTTGGAAATATATCCCCCTAATATTACATGACTACATCATAATTGTATATTTTTTCCAAAAAACATAATTTTGATTTCTAAAATCATTTATAAAAAAACAATGACACACTATCCTGGATATCACATAGTTTAGTGCCAGGAACTAAACCCTTTTCACATATTCGATGTGGTTTCATTCACCTCATCCTTCCCATATGTGATGGCCGGTATCTTGAACAATGGGTTTTTCTTTTTCAAAAGATATATTTATAAAATTCTTATAATGTTCAAAAAAATAAGATTTAAATACCAAAAAATAACATCAATTATCAAACCAATTTTAAAATAACAAGGTTTTCTATACAGTTTTTTTCCTCCCCAAAATAAAATAATATGAATTTAATTTTACTACCATAACATCAATCACAGAATAGAAAATTAATTTCTAATCCTTCAATCATACGTCCTTAAATGAATTAATATAAATATTATCACAATTTCAATACAATGGTTTAGAATTGTATTGATTCCACAATGAAATTTAAAATATTGAAAAAACTCTTACTATATAGTAATGCTTAGGTATTTCATGACTCTTAAAACATTTTCAATATATCAAGACATCATTAAAAAAATTACAGCACATAATAATTTTGAAAAAAATTTATAGATTCAAAGCCTTCATAAAACTTTATTATTAAACACTATACCATGAATTATCATATAATTCCTTAATACCTTATTCCTAAATAAAAGAGGTATGTTTTATATCTTTATGACTCATAAATACCCACACAATTTAGTATCGTACGTAAATAATTATAAAATAATTCAAAACTTTAATACATATTTCATGATTTTTTGGATGTTATTTTGAACTTTTATTATGATTACCATCATCAAAAAAATAAAATGTTCAAACCCATTATGGTAATTATAATTTTGAGTGAGAAGGAAGAGTTCATATTTGGAAATCAAATAATTAAGACACGATGAACTCATTTTTTTTACTATGTGAAATGTATTGAATGCACTGTATATATTATTTTAGGTTATTTGAGTACTGAATGTACTATTGAAATCATTTAAGCATTAGTTTTCAGTAATACTAATGATCAAATCATCTAAAAGGGTTAAGAAGAATTTTCATGACCTCTTTCATATATCATGACAAGTAATGCATACTCTATTGAAAATAAAACCATTCAAAAAATGAATATATTCATTATATATTAAAAGGTAAGAAATTCATAAGTTTTTAAAAATCATTGAAATTTTATAATACATCAATCATTTAAGTCCATTGTATTTAAATATATATTTGCTATTATCAGATCCCATAAATTAAAATAATTATTAATAGAATAATAACAATAATTCTCTATAATATAGAAAAAATTTCAATTATAGAGGACATAAAATTTATTCTAAAATAAAATCCATCCCGATGATTTTTTAATACCATTACCTAATTAAAATAGTATAGAACTAAACCATGACTAATTCATAAATTGAATCCTTTTTAATGATATTACATTGTCAAATTTGAAGGATATTATTAGATTATTGATTTATAGAATTAGGTCATAAAACTTCCATAAGAATCATATATATTTCCATGTGGAAACATATACTCAACATCTATTTTTACCAATGTGTAAAACATTTATTAGGAAACATAATTTTTTGTGATTACAAGTCTTCACAAATTTAAACATAACATAATTTTTTTTAATAAAATATATTTAACATTATGAAAAATTAATTAAAATGTGGGATAAAAATATATAAATAAGGGTTATATAAAAGAAATAAATACAAACCATTAGTCTATTTTAAAAAAACATGTTATTATAAATCACATTTTCCCTTAAGAAAATAAACATCTATCTCAAATAATTGTTTATATACATAAAAATAATCATTAATATATAAATATTTTCTTTAAAAACATTACAGTAAATTTTATGAGATAAAAAATAATCCTGAGGCAATCGTAGGACACCATATTACCTATTGAAAAATTATTCATAAAAACAAACCTTTTTCCCGAAAAAAGTATAATCATTATTTCTAAACTATTGATTATTAGTATACCATTTAGAATAAATGATTTCCATGAAATCTCATTAGCATTAATAGAAAATCAATTATAGTTATTTGATAAATTATCTTTATATAACATTTAAATGAAATCTCATATAATTAATTACATGTTTAATAACTAATATGGTTTAATTCTAGCATAATTATCTTGAAAACATAATCATTACCCTGTTCAATTTAGACCCATATCAGGCTCAACCATCATCTGAGCTATTCTAGGCTAACCCTTCATTCATTAAAATTATACAAGGTCAATAAAATTATCCAATAACATAAAACCATTCAATTTTATCATCAAAAATAATAAATCTATCATTTTAAAAAGAAATAAGTAAATAATTTTCAGATATTTATATATCTCATTCCATTAATACCAATATTAAGAAAAAAATAACATAAAAAAGTTTATGAGGGTTATTCCAAGAATAAAACAAAGAATATAATAATATGATCCATGAGAAAAACTTATAGTTGGAAGTTTTTTGATTTCATATATGTTGAAATAGAACATTTCTTTTTATTTTTATGAAGTCAAAACATATTGTAAAAAATATATTAAAATATTATTTCTGATAAAAATGATTTTAATTCGAATGTGACATAAAATGTACTTTATAATTCATATATATACATATAAATATATCCATATAGTAATAGTGTAAATATTTACATGAAAAAATAAGATTCATAAAATTAATCCTAAATTAATTTAAAATATTTTGTAATTGTAATTATTCTGTTACCATGATTTAGAATCATCCTGTGTGTACAGTATTTTCATATATAAAAAACACATAGTAATTTTTTAATTGAGAAAGTAAATTTTTTATTCTTAATAATGAATATAAATTATTTTTCGACTTGTTATATACAATGAGTCACTCAATTATGTTCATGGTAGGTTATTTTATGATAGTATAATCATATGTCGAAAATGAATTTGGTATGTTGATAATGGTCAAATAGTCTTATTCAATGATTTATTGAATAATAATTAAAATATAATAATAATTTCATATTTTAATTATAGTTTTAAAAATAACAATGACAGGTTGTTATGAAAAATGAACATCTTTACTATCATGGAGATAGTATGTCATACACATGCATGAGTGACATTTCAATTATTCAATGAGAATGATGGAATAATGTTAAGAATCATTGTATATTTCCAAAAGTATTAATATATCAAAAATATAATATTATTACTTTAATTCACTTATATATAGAATTAATGGTATGTGGTTTTTGAAAAATGAATCGCAGCCTCTTATGGAATTGTCAATCAACCTGTATGCATGAACGACATTATAAATATTCAATAGATGGAAATGTAAGAAAATAAATTTTAAAATACAAATAAATAATGACATTATATTAATTAGTTATCATATATATAAATTAATTTAAATTTATTACCATCCAAGAGTGGTTTTAATGGGAAATATATTACATTAGTCCGTGAGAAGATAATCTATTAGTGGTTGTTCGGTGGTAGACTGTAGTGGTTCGACTCTCACAGTGTTGTGTTTTGGAGTCCATAATGGATATGGTGGTATCTAGATGTCTAGATATATTCTTCATGATGATTTTATACCCCTATCTTTTATGTTGATACGATGTCACTGAGAGCGGCTCCCATTATGGTTTTGATGGAAATGTTCCCTGGTCACAGCAACAATTGTTGTTGGGAGTCGATGCTTTTACTCTTCTCTAGAATAATGAACCCAACACTCTTCTCCCAATTAGACATGATTTGTGGTTTTCATGGTTTTTTGGATGTTTAGTTCAACAAATATTATGTGTTTCAGTAAATGTCTCTAGTGGTGGAATCATCTCTGACTATGGATCCTTATTGCAATTGGTCCATATGGTATTGGTAGAGGTATTTTTGTTCCTACAATGAACCCAATGACTATTTCTAACTGGTAATGTACTGATGTATGTGGAGTGACTACTCCTTGATGGTTGGTGTCTCAAATAAAGTGTTTATTGTGGATCTATATATTTTGATGAATATTTTTAGTTTAAATTTTAAAAATATCATGGGTAGTTTTTGGAATATCTAATTGTTGGGATATGAGGCCGTATTTTGTAATTTGGTTTCATTTTTAATTTGTGTGTGAAGTAAAGAAACAAAATACAATCCTTAGCTCCAAAAGAGGACCAGTTCTAGAGGCATTAACAAGAGGGTTTTATTTTAGATATGGATGTGATAGAGGGTTTGGCTATGCCATCGGTACTAGGGCCATGAAATCTTGGAAGAGATATCTAGCTAAGTGGACATGCATTTGTAGAGGCTTAACATAACGATGTAGTTGCTGGGGAGGGGATGTTAATTTAGTCTTACACTGTGTAATCTTATTTAATGATTTTATTTAGATGTATTATATATAACTTTTGGTTTATTATTTTTTTCCACAAACGTGTTTTATTAATAAACAAGTTATGTTTTAGTTAGTCAGTCACCATATAATGGAAACGTATATGTATGTGTATTATTCCATCATAATGAAAAAAATATATTTATATTCATCATAATTATTGTACTAGATTATAATGTATGAAGATGATTTTATTGAGGAAAAAGTATAAATAATACTAAAATATTTGGTTAACTGTAGTTCCTCTTCTTCAAAAAAACCTCGATTTATTTAAACAATAATCCATATATGGTTGGTATTCATCAAAATATAATTCATAAAAAAATGGTTAGTGGTGTTTTGATGGTATTTTTGTTTGAATTTTCCAATATATAGTTATATAATGGAATAACAATTAGTGTATAGTATGTTGTTTAATATAGGTTAGGGGATGGGCACAATTGGAATGACATAATGTGTTGAATTAATATAAATTATTTTTTTGAGTAACATGGTACGAAATGGTTATATTTACTTGATCAGATTTTAATTAGTTTACATAATATAATCTAATAGAATTTATGCATGCATAGGTGGTATATGAACCCTTATCTCTTTGATTGAACCCCCATTAACCCTTTGGATGGTTACTATGATATCAATTCATTTTATCTTTAGGGGTGAATAATTTCACCATAAAAAGAAATGTGACCCATACATGGATCATGATTGATATATAAAACCATATACTATTAAAATATCTTAATATTTGTTTTTTATAGATTTTATATCTTTTAATAATATATTGATTTTTGAAAATGAAAATAAATTTTAGTTTTCAAACTTCTCATTTATTTTTAAATTTGATGTCTAAATGATGACAATGTATTTTGAATATGAAATATTAAACAATCTATAATACTTAATATTTATCTAAAATTTTGTTTGTTAACTATTTTTTACCAAAATAAATATATCTTTAATGGTTATTAATATCATTTCCATGATTTTTATAATCATTATACAATCATTATGTCGGTATTTTTTATGAATTTGAGGAAAAAATTATTTAGTAAATTTTTTTAAAAAAATTTCATAATTTAAATATAATTTAAATTTAAAATAATTATTTAATCAAAAAATATTATTTATCTATCTAAAAAAGTTCAATATATTAAATCAACAACAAATAAATTGTTTTTATTATTTATTTAAAATTTTCTTAATTTCATTATAATAAAATGATTAAAAATGATACATTTTAGTACCATTGATGGTAATGTATAAACACATTACTCGATAAATTAAATGAACCCATTTAGGATATTTTTAATCCGTATCACATTACGTTTAACCATAATAAAATAATTTACCCTTATAAATGTTACAAATATTTCCAATGATTACAATTCATTATGAAGAAAACTAACATGGAATATTTACAAAATCAACTCCTCTAAATTAAAAATATTTAGTTAAATATTCTTGATTCAATTTCTATATGTAGATGAAATTAATTAATTATAAAAAAATAATTCAACGAACTATAGGTTTTTAGAAACATTATTTACAGAATTTAATTTTTTTGTACCTGATTCTATTAAAATGACAAATTAAATTTATTTAATTAGATTATAAATAATTATATATTACATATAAATCATTGATATAAAATTAATATGGTAAATAAATGTCAATATTCAAAAAAATGTATGAAAAATTCCATTATTCACATAAAGAAATCGTTTCTTAAAAATCCGAAATATCCACTATAAGATAAAGTTTATATTTTTATCTAAAAATGTTATCAATTTTATTGTAATCATTTAAAAAAACTCTATATTAATTACAATATTTTCTCATTGAAATAAATAAATTTTTTTTCAAGAAAGCCTATTTTATAATCATAATATGACATTCATGAATATTATCTCATTATATCAAAAGGATTAACTAATTTTTTTGAGTTAGATCATTATATAATTTTTCATAATTTATATCTCATATTCTTATACATTAATTGAATGGCTAGTTTATATCATTCATAATAAAATATTTCATTGTAAATTTAATCTCAATTTTTCCTGATGTATATACTACAAAAATATAGTGTTATTTTATTATCACATTTTGTTACATGAACATTTATTATATTTTACATTATGAAAAATAAAAAATTCCACATCCTGAAACATCTTGTTCATTCATAACATGGATGGAGATTAAAAATATTTATGAATAAATTAAGAATAAAATCATTGTCTGTAAAGAAACTATATTTTTCATAGTGATACATTTTATATTTTTTATTAATATATAATTACTTTTAACTCCATCAAAAAATCTATGTAACACTTGTTGATGGAGTAAAAATAATTAAATAATTTTTTTTAGATAAATAATTTTAAAATATTGTGGAATAATTTTTGTTAACCATGAATTCCAAATCTAAAGATAATTTATATTTAATTTTCACATAGTATATATTTTAGTTATATTTCTTCTTTGATTTCATTAATTTAATGATTGATGAATTGTTCTAAAAATTACAATAAATTGTAAATAATTTTTAAATATTCTTTTTAAATAGTTATGAAACAATATAAATATTATCTCTACTCAAGGGGATGTTAACATTTTAATACAATCATCCATAGTTTATTTATTTTCCTCTGGAAATAATAATAATTAATTAAACTATAATTAATGACTGATTTTTTTATATTGTTTGATGATAAATCCGTATAAAAAGTGGGTTAAACCAAAATATAATGGTTGAAAAGAAACCAAAACATGTTTAAAACTATTTTCAAATTATATTTTTATATTATCATACTTATCATCAATAAAATGATTGTATCAATCCATTTTTCATGTGTAAGAACATATTATTAAATAATATTTCCTGTAATTAACTATTTTTTAATAAATCTCACTAATAAAATAGAAGTTTCTCTCCACTATTATTCATAAACATTGATCTACTTTGCGATCCTATGAAATAATAATATACAACTCCATATTCCATCCACACATCAAGATTTTTTGTTTTATCCCGTATACCATCTTATGATGGTTCAAGGTTTAAGACAAAGGGACATTTCAAACAATATGTATAACTCTTAGCTAAGTTATTTTATTTTCTATCTACATATAATTTTTTATAATTAAACATAAAAAAATATTATAATAAAATCATTTTATTCCATATGAATAAATTTTATTGGGATTTTTGTAAAATTCTTATTCATATCTTTTTCAATCCTATGATGAAAGTAAACAAAACATGTTTGTATGTGTTGACTAACTCATCCACAGAGTGATGTGTTTTTTCTATCCCGACATCAAAATAATGGTTATTACAATGGATATAATTAATATATTATTTTTATGGAATAATATTATTTTTAAAAATATATTATATTATATATTTAATTCCAATCCAACATTACTCCGTACAGGTCGATGTCCAAATTACATTTTGCACATCGCCCTGTAAGTAAGAGGAGGAAACATTGTATTGACGGTCTAAATTAGAAACACAAAATATAACTATGGAAATCTTAGACATTATTGGTTATGAAATATATAGGCATAAAGAAAATAATTCAATAGATGGTATTATTAATAAATTATATAATATATGGATTTTAATGTAATATTACTGTAATCAAAATTGTTTCCCAATGGGTCTGGTTAACAAGTATAACTGGATAAATAAATAAATTACAGTTTTGTGAAAATAATTGATGTTTGTCTCTACAAACCATCCATCCCCAAATTCCATGACCCATAACAACACAACATTATCCTATTTCCCATTCCAAAATCCCAATGATTTAAATGTACCTGAATATCAACATTCACATATTGGGAGTTCATAAAAAACAAGATAAAAACTACAAATAAGTATAGTGGATAACTTCCAAAGTATACCATATATATTTGAGAAAAAATGTGTATGCATAATTAAGAATTAAAAATAATATATTAAGAACTCATATGTTAACAATGATAGTATGAGCCCGGACCATACATACTTCATCTTCATGATGAATGGATGTCCTGAATGGATGTCATGATAATTGTTACCCACAAGGCTAAAGAGTATCTCTATGTTGCTCAAAGACTACTAAGATATGTCGTTGTTCGTTTTCATCACACATTCCCTCTATTGTTAGTAAATTCATAAGATCAATGTATTACTTTTTTCTATAAGGTTGTGCCACAATACTTTCACACCCCACTGCTGCTTCCTTAGGTCTGGACATAATGCTCTCATGCTTCTAGTCTACGTGAAGGTCAGTCATAATCATCATCATCACATTTCAATTGAATTACCTATCTAACATAATACTATACTATTATTTTCCACTTGTTCCAACATCCAATAACATTAAAACCAAATACATGATAATAACTCAAAACATGTAAAAAATATAAAGGATAAACATAACACATCACAATGAGACTTTGAAGCTATATAAAATAGCTTATGATCAATTTCAAACAAGTTATAACAAAATACTTAAACATACTCAGGGAATTAATCACCGTATATGTGTCTCAAAAGCTATATATGAAAAAATTTGTGATAAAAATTCCATATGGTCCTTCAATATATGATAATATTTTAACAATACTAATTAAAAAATGTTATAAAAGGGACTTAAATGGTATATAACTTCGATACCAGAATTCATTTATTACAATCTCTGAGGCCAATCAATAGGTATTTCCCAAGTCACACCATAGAACTAATTAGATCAATCTCACACACTATGAACCCATGGAAAAGATTATAACTCAATAAAATCAATTTTCTATAATGTTATTAAATAACGTTATTAGCTAAAAAATAATGGAGTACACAAAAATTATGTCATTATTGGTAAATGATGTGATATTTGAGATTTTCTAAAGAAGGATCCCATATTGCAAAAGAGTTACCACCACTATAGAAATGATATAATAAATCATCATTAAAGAGAATCAAGAATCTATAATTATATGATGAACTTACATATGTTTGATTTGTATCATTGGAAGAAGGGTAGATCTAGATGAATATTGAACAAAAGAGTCTTGTAGATCACAAACTGGAATTCCCAAAACAGCAACACACTTTCATCAATTGTAATCAACCTCATATGGAAATGAAATTAATAAGGATGGAATTGAGATTTTATATGTGAGATTGGTATAGTTTGACAACGAATAATTGGAAATTTTTTAGTATATTTATCCCATAATAAGTATTTTCAAATCATTATTTGGTCTAAACGTGGCTTGGTCACATGTTTTTCTAAACCATGAGCTAACTGTTAAAGGTCTCTTTCTTCTTTATGTCACTAGCATTTCTTGGTCACATGGTTTTGTAGAGTACTATCCCACCATGACTTTATCCTCTATCCTAAAATATTCATTTTTTATGTAAATTTGCTTGGTTAATAGTAATATGATTCTATTTGTACTCTTCTCACTACCCAACTCCTAAAAATTCGCTCTGTTTTTTTAGAATCATACTACTTTCCATAACCTTGTGAAAACGGTTCCATACATCAGAAATAATATCTGAAGAAGTCTATATACCAATAAATACTTCAAAAAATTAAATAATAACCTAGGAAAACATTATTAATGGATGAAATTATGGTTTATATTACTTTAGAAGCTATAGGGAATTAAAATATAACATTATATCATCTTCTCCACATAGATATGTATCTATTGAGTTCCTTATCAAACAATGTCGGGCATTAATATCTTACATTACATTCATTATACTAATTCTCATCGTAGATATTTTATTGATTCCATAGAAATTGGGAAATTGTAAATTTATATCTAAATATCAATTTCCCAATATAGATTATTATCTGTACCCATCACTCCACAAAAAAATTAATTTTTCAAATGGTCAATTTCCTCACTGTTGAACATATAAATGGGATCGATAATATACCGCTGAAGCTAAGATACATAGTAAAAAATCAATCATACCTCAAAAATGTGGATAATGGTTGATAATTGAAACCGTTATTTTTATACTCTCAATAATATAGTACATGGAATGAAAAGAACAATATCATTCCTTACATGTGAAACCATCAATTCCCTCACTGAATAATCTCCATGAACAAATATACCTAATCCAATAAAAACCATAATTGTAACCTTATCTAGTATTCTTGGGATATCCTCCCTAAATATGTGTTGGTCATGCAATTTCTGAATCAACATCAAAGTCTCAGTGGTCTCCAGCAACTTGTTAGACCCATTTACTGATTCTTTACCTAGGTTATGATAATATAATAGTGAAAGTGATAGATGGAAATATAGTGCATAATATGATTCGATATGAATTGAAGCCTTGAATTTAAATTTGTATATGAATTTAACTATGTCAGTTTTATCTTACTAAGATCAACTAAACTTTATAATTTATTACAATAACATATCCTCTAATATATGTATCATCCTATCATACTATCTATCATTATATGGACGATAAATTGTACATAGTTTCTAATAAGTACCCAAGTATTTCTTCAATCCTTATCAAAACCATAATGTCAAACACATGTATCTTTAGAAAATTATTCAAAAATAATTCCATTAATATGTATAGTATCTCATATATACAACATCCCCAACACATCCCTGGAATATGTCTCACAGATTGGAATTATCAAGAAACTCTCATCAGTTTATCATCTTCAACTAAAACCACATCATGATTCATCAAATATCAAGGTATAACTATCATGAATTCAATTTTCACATCATCCCACATCTAATTCAACATCAAATGTTTCTACAGAAAATTAATATGACACATATGAACTAGTATAACCCTTTAGATGGTAAGAAATCATGAAATTTAAACAATTGACTCCACTCTTCATATATGGCTACCAAAATAGACATTTGATGTCAGGGTATATCTTTATCATCCTTTGATATACTAACCATTTCAAAGAATGATAGTCTCTTATCATATCTTCTATTAGTGAGGTTGACACTATATTCCTCCCTTTAATTCCAATCAAAACATCAACATATGCTAACAATCCAAAGACTCTATAAATTCCAACGAATCATTCTTGAATCACTATACACTCAAAATTTGAAACATGAGTATTTCAAACATTATCCATAGATGAATATCTCATAACCCAATTCACACATATCATTACTCCATAATCCAAATTCATTTGTAAGTAATTATTCCATAGAACTAATCATAATTCATTCATCAAGTGAAAACCTCTCACTAATCCCCAATATATCCATATCGTATCTAAATAGATTATCTGAAACCAAATCCCCATTATATATATTATAAGATATCAGAATCTGAAATGTATACATAAACTCCCACCAATACCTCTACCCCAATGTTTTATCTCCTAATGAGAATTCATATGAAATTACCTCATGGTTCATATAAATCAACATATCACATAAGATATTATAATTTTAAATATCCATGTTACGGACTACATTAAACAACTTTATGTGATGTGTTTGTAGTTACACTCAGAAGACTATAGATAATGTTACCCCTAAGAATCTACTTGATTCCTCTTCTTTAGAACCTCTTCTAACCCAAATCCCAAGGAATCAAATTACACTTCATATCAAATCCTAATACTTCAATGATCCAATAGTGAGGAAATCACCAATCTCTTATTATTCTCTAAGAAATCCTAATGTCATTGACCAGTCCACAAAAACATCACCCACATCATGTAAATACCCTTTATTAGTGCTTAAAAGTAAAGGAACACATGAATGATCCTTTCAAAATATCTTGATGACAAGAGTAAATTCGTGATCTCAAAACCCATTTAAGAGTGAGTCTAAGACATCACATCATCCACCCTTACTAATTCCACAAAAAATATTTAAACAGAGAAATTATGGATTTGAAAATGAACTTATAGGGTTGATAAATTAATCATTCAATGATTGGTATAATTTTGATTCTCTATGAGTGTAGTCAACAATTTCATGGTATATTTAGAATGTAATTTGTATATCTAAGAATATATAAGAATATCACCAGTAATAACAATGTTCAAAGAGGCAATAAATGGATAAAATATATTGTTCACAATAACCATGACACTACAGTATAATTCATCAAACTGAAAGGTATAACATGGTAATCATACATGTCATATATAATTCTTGATAACGTATTAAAGATATAATCCATAATGAATCTATAGTAGTGGTATACCAAACAAACATAATTCATGGAGAATCATTTGGATCCCTATAACCAATCAAAAATATTTTCATTCCATGGTAAAGGATAACTGCACTTCACCATCAGAATGTTTAACGTCATGTATCCTACACAAATCTATAGACTGCTATAATCCTTTTGGGAAAACATTAATGTTTTTATCCATGGATTCGTGCTTGGTTTGATGAAACAGATCATCCTAAATCCCTTATGTTGAATTGAAATATTCCTCAAAGATTCTAGTGTATTATGATATAGTGTAATTGATATACGATTCACACTGATAATGTGTTCAATCTAGAACATTGCTTCTCGAATAGGTGGAAGACCTAATATATCATATGGAAATACATCCTCATAGAGTTTTACAAAATAAGGAGAATGAAAAAAATCCATATCTAGTTCCACTTGATGAGAAGAAAATTTTACCTGAGATGTGATTATCCAAACGTGCTAAAATCTGGTCCTAAGTGTCTACATACAATATCCCAACAACATGTTATCAATATCAATTCTCCTTCCATGAAATAAAATATAATCATATGCTATAATAGTTGATTATAACATGAAATATTGTTTTCTAGAACATTCCTAGAACCACATAAAAGTTAGTAATTTCAAGGATCACCAAATCCCATAGTTGTTTATATCTAACAAATACAATTGGGAATTATATAAATCCAAAGATATGATTATCCCTCTTACCAGTGGGTGAGTTAATTTAATTAAAATCAAAAGGAAACAAAATTGATATTAATTTAAGGGAAATTAATTCATACATGTGGAATACTATGATACACCAAAATCAAATAGTTTATAGAAAAGAGTATTTGTTATCATGGTTGAAACATGAATGGATGAGGGTCCCTCTCTATAATCAGGTGTAGATTGTTCTAATGTGGACACTCAGACTAAATTAGCACAAGGACATTAACCCAAAGGTTCCTAACAAACCAGAGTAAATGTATTTTAATGGTTTAGAACATTATAGTTAAAACCCCATCAAGATTTTTGGGTCATAGCTCACACTTGTAAAACACCCATATGGAAACATAACTACAATGATTTAGAAAAAAATAGTTAGAGGTTCCACATCACCATACACCATTAAAAACTTTCTCTTATGTATTGGGTAGAAATAATTATAATATCTGGAAATTCAAAAATTGAAACACTATATAAATCCACTAGTGGGAGATGAAGAATCTGTATAGACATCAACATGACTACCACTACCATAATTCACATGAATAGTATTACTTTTCCAATTTCCAGAGGTGTCACTCTCCTTAGATATTGGATGTTTACCTGCCTATGTACTAAATAATGGTTTAATACCAGCTACCCATTAATATTCAGAGTATATATCAATATTCAAGGACTATTAAAGAACATGTAGGTAAATCATTAGGTAAAATATCCTAACACGTCCTCTGATATTAGGATAAAACAAATCATAGTCCATTTAGCCTGATGTTAATCTATTATGGATAAGAGGGGAGTGAAATAATGTCATTCAAAAAAATATATAGAATATGTTGACAATATCATAGATCCCTACTAAATATCCAGAAATTCAAGATAATAATATAGTTTCAGTGTGTGGGGAAATAATTTTCTATAGAACAAGACCATGTCGACCTCTAATGAATGACCCTCACATACAAATACTTGTATCATTATGCCCACCATATCATGGTGTGTCCATAATCCATAATAAATTATAACATAATTTTACTTTCTCTTCCAGTATTTATTTGGTGATATATTACCACTCTAATATCTATCCATTGCTCAAAATATTTGAAAAAATAATGCCTTATAATACTTGCATATTGTAGAGATAAAACTATTGGTAATATCTCCATAATCCAATATTACCTTCTAACCCAATAAATATATATATGTAAGAATCTTCTCTAGAATGAGTTTTCCTAATACAATACTAGAGTACAAAAATGATCAAACTCTTGTGAATCCACCAGTAAAGACTCTGGTAGAATGAGTGACACACCATATGCAAGAGTAATCTAGAATCTATAAGGAAGTATTTCTAATTAATTACAAATTAATTTTGAAATTTCTATTAAAACATGGTGATAATAGTAAACTCTGTAGCTATGTTACACACATAAGGTATATCTTCTATAAGACCAATCCTTGGTGTTAACAACACAGTATTTATAGCCATCATTGTTTAAACATATGATAAAGCATAGTACCTTATAATATCAAACCAGTAAAAATGTATATTTAAACATAAACATGATTACAATCCAATATATAATGATATATATATATATGAAAATATTATTGAATACAGATATATCACTAAATAGTTTTCACAGTTATCATCTTTAGAATAATGAACTAATATATAAAAAATAATAATAATATATATGCAATGTTATCCTATGTGCTTATTTATGATACATGTACAAGATGAAGTACTATAAATATTTAACAAGAATATAGCTATACCTAATTGAATTTCCCTATACAAATGATCTATTCAAGAACAAGGGAACTCTTTTACCCAAATTCAACACCACATATCTAACTAAAACCCCAAAATATTAGGAATAAAACCACATTAACGTTGATAAAATTTTCATGAACCCTATACAAAATCACTTGGTTTGGGATGAAGTCCAACATTCTTTCCTCCCCATATGTATGAGGTCCCCAATAATCAATGTTATTTTAATTAAATAACATTAGATGATATCATTAGATTATTTATATATCAGTATTCATCGGAAATAAAATCATAACCAATAATAAATAAGAATAAATTATAAATATATTCTATAATAGATGTCTCATCATGTTATAAAAGTGAAATGAAATTGTACCACCAATATTTTAGATAGAAAAGTAAAATTAGAGAAATAAATAAATAACATTGATCATAGACTATCTAGAGTTTCCCTTAGCACTATCCTTTCCCAAAACACAAGGTCTGGAGCATCATTCCTTTAGTCCCATTCAATTTTAGAGATATTTGACCATAATGTCCTTATTCAAATGGTGATTTTTGTTGATGGTATACAACCCCATCTTGAAAATTTACATATTCTAGTTATTTTAAATATATTTTACATCATTACATTCCTAGAGATCATTTTTCTTTAGGAATTTATAAAGTTAGGTTATAACATATAAATATAAACCCACAAGCATTAAAAGTGGGTACCATTATAATAGTATCCATTTCTTCGAAAACATAAAGTTTTAAAAACAAAACAATAACATAATTTATTTCAAAAATCATCACAACATTTAACATGATTACTTAATTCTTTTACAAATACTTTCAACCCTTTAAAATAATTTAAAACAATGGATGAGAACAAAAATATCAATAAGGGATATTAAAAGAAAGAAATAAATCTTTAGACAAATAATACATGTAATTGTTTGAAAACATTTCCAAAAATTCTTAATAGACAACCATATAAACTAACTTTGTGAAAATTAAAATTTCAAAAATATTTATAAATAAATAAATAAAATAAATATAACCATAAATGTATCTGTGTAAATTACTTACATAATCATGTGACCCTCCCATCTACCTTTTGATTTGTATCCCTTGTGACTACTATTAAATGTATTCCTCACAGCTACCTTATTATGTATCCATCATAGTTACACGTGTAATAACCATAAAGAGAGCCTCAAACATAGACATAACCAATCCAATGGAGGGAGATATAGGTCCCACAATTCATAAAAAAAATTCCCAAGAACTAGGACATGATCATACAATTTGAAAACTTTCATAAAAACATTTCTTTTGAATTTTGTAAAAAAGAATTTTAAAACAGGATACTATAAGAAAAGTCTCTTACATAATATCATATAATTGAATTGAGACATATCAGAGTGGATGGAATATGTATATACAAAATAAATACATGTAATTCAATATTATATAAAAAAATCATTACATAACCAATTTTAATACCACATAATTAATGATGTAGAATGTTAACCCAACGATTGAAAATTTAGTTTAGAGATCCCTTACCTCAGGATTGTCTTACATCAATCATCTTTAAACATCCAGTCTAATGGAAAAAACTGTGTTATTAATATCTTAAAGAAACATATTAATATTTGTAAAACATTATTTGATCATTTCATAAGATAATTTCACCAATTAATTAATATTATATTGTTCCACCCACTATTTTAGGTGCGTTCTTTACCTGATTTTCTTGGTCAGCTTGTATTTGATTTACCTGTTATATGGAAATGAAATACTAGAAGTTGCATGAGATTGTATTAATATGATTGCATAATATTAAAAATTCCATAAATTTTTTTGGTATATGGTATAATCATGAATCATTTTTTAAATCACTAGTGATCTCTATTTAGATCATTTTGGGGGTTCATTGATAGTCACGTACAAGATTAATTATATACCACAAAATTATATATATATGTTAACTATAGAACATGAAATAGGAAATACCATACACATTAAAATATTTTTCAACCATTAAAATGGATTTATAACATGTTTTGAAGGTTGTAATGGAAATGGAAAACACATCATCCCCGATTTTGGAAAATCATCACATTACAGGTGTTTTTTTTTATATAATAAGAAGAATATGAGAGAAAGAATGGTGATGAATATTTTCCATAAACATGATGGGATCCAGAATATATAATATTCTTTATCATTAATTCTACTTATATAACAAGAGTTTAAGGGAGTATATCAAAAGAAAATGGATTGAATGGAAACATAAGAAAATGAAAGAGGATCCATACCTCTTCATCTCGTCTCCTTGAGATACTCCTTAAGGAAATTGGTTTTAGAAATTTGGTGGCACCAATACTTGTAAGACATACGGAAGATCCTAGGGATTAGCTTTGGGATGAACATACACAATTAACAAATATTTAGTGGTGTTAGAGGAAGAGGGGTGGGGGTGGGGTGGGGGTATTTATATTGGAGTAGAAGAGGGGTTTAACATTATTTTAATCATTAGTTTAATATTTTTTTCAAGAATATGAATATTATTGCTTCATCTAATCCAAAAATGAATCATGTGAATATGAGTTCGAACTAATAGTCATTTACATCATCCATGACTCAACCATGATGCATAAATTCATTTATTTATCATATTTTGTAATTATCTAATATAACTATTCACCTAAAATTCAATTATTTTAGAAAAATCCCAAAAATTATACCAAATCATTTATCAATGTGTAGAATTAGATAATGAACTCCATTTTTTGAAAATAATTTTTTCACGACCCCCTCCCCATTAACTATACCCCACCTGGGACGACAATCTGAAAAAGGAGATAATGACCCTCAAGTCCCTCCTCCAGTAGGCCCCGAGTTGGAGACTAGTACTGAGGGTATAATAAACACAAAAATGGGAGTCATTACCCTCTAAGAGAACACATGCGGAAGAGGGAGATAAGATAGACACCAACTAACTCCAACTCAAAACTATAATATAAAAGAAACCCAAGTATATATAAGAAATGACATGAAAAAGTACTACAACTGAATGAGAAAACTACAAATACCCAAAAGAATGTAAAACTACAGTGACCAGAATCCCAAACAGCTCCTCCATCCACAGGCTAGTATTAACCTGCATGATCACCAACCTGCTCCAAGTGACCTGAAAAAATAGTCTGTATAAGTTTAGGGTGAGTATAACAGTATACTCCGTAGGATCCTCCCCGAAACCTATCGTGAAAAAGTAAAGAAAGCAATCTAAAAAAAAGTGAACAACAAGTGCAACTAACTCATCACCTAAACAGGTATACTAAGTTCCCAACCTCAGCATGGATACTCCTAACAAGAAACTCATACAAGAATATATCATATAATAAACTATATCAAGGATACTGTACTACTACTTCCCCACTGGTTTTCCGCTTTTCCCCAACGAAATACGCCACGTGTATCTCTCTCCAAAGGCATGCCCGTATACACTTGGGCTATGCTCCACAATCTATACCATGTTCATCACAAAGGCTTTCCCCCAGACTCTTAATATTTTCAACACACCATCCTCACAACCAAATGTAACCAGGTAGTTTTCGGGAGCCACCACATCTCGCATAACGTGTATCGTACGTCGGGTATTATACCTCAAGCCATTACAGCCCATACACCGAGTAAGGATCCTCAAGCCATCACAGACTATACACCTTACACCTATAGTAGTCTATATGATACTATATCTAGAATATATGTGTGTGAATAACCACAAGACATTACAGCCCTCTACACACATATATGGGGAAAACTAACCACTATGCCTCATGGCACTAGTATCTACCAAGAGAAGAGAGTGGGGTCAAAGTGGGTAGTTCACTATTCATCATCCCGCTAGAATGTTGGGGAAAACACCCCCAGGGCTCGGAATCCCAGGGGTGTCAGTTTCCCTTACTAACAGGGTGGAGTAGTGTATAGAAACACAAAAAGTACAGAATATATTTTAACTCACAGCCACACTATGGGCATAACCTATTCTTAGACCCGACTACAGCTAATGTCTCTCGGACTCCGGGCTGCCAATTCTAAGACTGTGAATCCTATAAGAACACAACCATTTAAAATGCTTTATTTGATTACTTCATTCCCATTTTTATCAATTTCATTGTACATTAATTAATTATTCGAACATTAATTAACCAAGAATAATTCCACCTTAAGTTCCACTAACATCACATCCAAAAACCATTGTCCCTTTAAATGTTCTCAATGTCATCATTAAGTTTCATCAAACTCCAACCCCATGGGTTAACATCAATTATTCAAACATTCGTTACAAAATTACATTCCCATATTCCCAGGTATTCTAGAAAAGAAACCTATTCTACTAAACACAAGGGGGATCAACACGGTTAGTATACATACTACACGTCGAGTCATTGCCGCTTATATCAAGAGCATAGAGCCATTCTCCCTTGAGAGGATAAACCCAGAAAGCAGGTGGCATACCCCGCGTGTCTTTGCCTCCTTTGGAAGAAGGGTAAGCAAGACCAGATACCTTGAGTAGTGGGGAAATGTAAATCAGATAAACAACTAATAATCAACAAGCATCCAACAATCACATTCATCCCATTCCATCATACTCAATGTCCTCCCTGACACCAACATGCACAAACTGATGCATCTCGCCACTCTAGGCGCCATCCGATGCAACAACCACAGGGCCTGCATGCCCCCAAATATCACAACACCCTCCCAGGGTCACATATCTACTCAAGCAGCAAGAAAAAAAACATCACATAAATTTTGGCTCTTGGCCCTTCAACAAGGAATCTAGAATTCAAACAACAATCACCAATAAATTTCAGGTTTACCAACCAAATGAATTAAACAAATACAACAACATAAATTTTATTAACATCAATTTGGATCAAAAACCACCTCAACAACAACCAGTTTCGATTATATTCCTCTTTATCTTTAGAAAATTAATTACCATTTAATTCCATATTTATGTTATTTATCAATTTCTTCTGGAACCCCATGCTAACAATAAAGTCATAGATATCAAACTATCTATCATATTAAGAGGCAATCTGTAATCATAGTAAAAAGTAACAACATGCAATCAAACCAATTCTTTTAATCTGGTTCAATTATTTAATTCGGTCAATTCCATTGTGATCCAAAGGGCTAAATCATGCTAACTCTACGATTTCACATAAACAATTAGAGAAGCCACGAATCCCCTACCTAAAAGGTTCTCGAGGAAAACCACAACTGTCGATGAATGCCCACGAAACTGGGTCGATTCTCCATGAATACTCCTTAGGACTCCTTTCCTAACACAACCAGGACCAAAACTCATCATATTTTACATCCACATGCTTAGATCTACCCATAACGGTGTAGATCCAAGAAACCAAGATATGAGGAGGAGTAGATCTATGTAGATCTATGAAATCATGTAAGAACGACCGCATACCTCATGAACTGGCTTCAATTCGCCAAGAAAAGCCTCAGGATCAGCTCCAAAATTCTTGGGAGAGGTTTTCTAACCTTTATGGGAGAGTAATCCTGATTTATGGCCATATAGGGGCTTAAACGATGTTATTAAAGAAAAAAAGAGTTAGATCTACAATTTTAGGATCTATCATTAAGTGCATGCATGGTTTGTCTGCACGGTTTAATAAAATGTGTTCTAATCGTATGTTAGTTTCTGCCTCGTCAAACACTCCTTGCATAGTTAGTCTGCACGGTTAGACAACCCGTGCACTAACCATGCATTAGACACTACCTCCAAGACCATAAATTCATGGTTTGGCCGCATGGTTTAGGAAAACCGTCTTCCAACCGTACGAAAGCTATTACCCTTTAGATTTCCTTAGAAGTCCACCCCAATGCACCCCAAGTCACCATGACCTCTTGAAACACCTCCATCACCATATTTTCACAAAGGAATGGACCGGAGTGGTCCGGGCCATTACATTAGATACCTCTCAAAACATTCTTGTCCACGAGAATATAAAACCCACCTAAAGAGAAAAAGAAACAGGGTCTGAACAACCACATAACAAGATACCTCTCAAAAGAGAGAAATCCACCAAAGAAACAAAGGGTGCCATCTCATAAACATGATTGTTCCACAACCACATCAGCTACAATGATACATGGAAATAGATAAACATAAAACAACTCTGGGTTCAGAGCACGTATCTGTGATTCACGTTCCCAGGCACCCTCCTCCATGCAACTGTGTTTCCACAAGACATGAACTAAGGAGATGGAATGCATGCACAACACCTTCTCCTTGTGGTCATGGATAACCATAGGTTTCTCCTCAAAGGTGGAATCATCATCAACATCGATCTCTCCCCAATAGATGATGTGGGAGTCTTCATGAAGATAACGAGGTAGCTGCGGTACATGGAAACATCATGTATTTGACTCATCTGAGGGGGGAAGGGCTACTCGATATGCCACAGCTCCAACACGATCTAACACCTCGAAAGGCCCAACAAAATGGGGAGAATGATTTCTCCTAAGACCTAACCCTCACTACCCATGATGGGGAGTCACCATCAGAAACACATGATCCCCAAAATTAAACTCTAGTGGCCCCCTTCTTTGATCGAAATATGATTTCTGACAATCTTGAGCCGTCTTTATCCTCTCACGAATCACCTAAACCATCTCTGTTGTATTCTGCACTAGTTCCAGTCCGAGAATTGCTGACTCTCCGACCCCAGTCCACCACAACGGAGAAAGGAAAGGCCAACCATACAAGGCTTCAAACGGAACCATACCAATAGTGGAGGGAAAACTATTATTATAAGCGAACTCCACCAAGGGTAATTGCCTCATCCATGATCCTCCAAAATAAAGAACACAAGAGCACAACAAGTCTTCAGTAGTCTAGATAGTTCGCTCTGTTTGACCATCTATTTGAGGATGAAAAGTAGTGCTAAGGCATAGTATAGAAACAAAAGCATGTTGAGACCTCTCCACACCCTGGAGGTAAAACAAGGATCTCGATCAGAAATGATCGTCCTTGGGACTCCATGAAGTCTCACCACCTCCTCTAGATACTGCCTCGACAAAACCTCCACTGAGCTCGACTACTTGATCTCTATGAAGTGGGCTGATTTTGTGAAGTGATCCACTACCACCCAAATAGATTCATGTCCTCCCAAAGCTCGAGGTAAACCTATAAAAAAATCCATTGAGATGTCCTCCTACATCCACTGAGAAATCTCTAATGGCTAGAGAAGACCACCAAGAACACGGTGTTCAGCCTTCACCTTCTGAAAGACAAAACATCGAGACACAAACTCTGCAGCCACCCGCTTCAGCCCAGGCCACCAAAATTGTCTCCTCAAGGATCGGTACGTCATTTTCACACCTGGATGCACTGATAAATGATAACCATGTAACTCTCTGAGGACAGTCTTTCGCATCTCCAAGGGAACAAAAATCCTTCCATGATACAACAAACTATGTTGTTCATCCTCAGACCAACCATCAGGGGTCTCACCACAAATAACTTGGTCTCTTCAAACCCCCACCTCATGATCCCCCAACTGGGGCACTTCCATATTCTTCACCAGGGATGACATCACCGTCATCTGAAAGAGACAGCCTCTACCCCAATATTCTCCCATATCAAGATGTAATGTTGACAATTCTTCCATTACTCTCCAGGAATCACCGGATTCATGCACAACATCACTAAGTGACTTTAGGCTCAGTGCAGCAGCCACAAAATTCCCTTTTTTAAGTGTATATGATATTTTGATGTCATATTCCTGTAATATTTCCATCCATCAATAATGTTGTATGTCCAACTCATGCTGGGAGAAAACATACCTCAAAATCTTATGATCAGTGAAAACCACAAAGTGATCACCAACGAGGTAATGTATCCACAACATCAGAGAAAACACCACGGATACCAAATCAAGATCATGGGTTGCATAGTTTCTTTCATGGGGATGTTACTGCCGAGACCCATAAGAAACAACTGACCTCTGCTGCATGAGAACACATCCAGACCCTATATGTGAAGCATTGGAGAAACATCAAACTGAACTCCTTCAGCTGGAAGACAAAGGACTATAGCACTTACTAACTTCTCCATTAGTTACTCAAAAGCTTCATGACATGAATCAATCCATATTAAGCCTCGTATTTTCTTGTCAATTTTGTCAGATGAGTTGAATCCCATAAGAAATTGGCTACGAACCTCCTGTAGTAGCCTGTGAGACGAAAGAAACTTTGCACCAATGACATTGTCATTGGAGGTTCCAAAGATACAACTGCTTAAATCTTCAAGGGATACACAGCTACTTCCTGTTGGGACACAACATGCCATATTAAATGGACTTCTTGTGCCCAAAACTCACACTTCGAAAACTTCCCGAACAGCTGATGTCAACGAAGAACTCTCAAAACGGCTCGTAGATGCTCTGCATGATCCTCATCATATATGGAGTACAAAAGGATGTCATCGATGAAAACTACCATGAACATGTCTAGGAGAACACAATACATAGAATTCATCAATCCCATGAATATAGCTAGAGCATTCTTCATGACAAACGACATTACAACGAACTCATAATGCCCATGATGGCAACAAAAAGCAGTCATCGGGATATTCTCATCCTTCACATGCATCTGATGATATCCTGACCACATGTCAATCTTTGAGAACCAAATTTCACCCTTCATTTGATCGAATCATTCATCAATCCGTGGAAGAGGATAACGATTCTTTATTTTCACTTTCTTTAAGCGATGATAATCGACTCAATACCACCAACTATTGTCTGCCTTCTTCATGAACAGAACTGGTGCACCCCCTGGGGACACACTTGGTTGAACAAAACCGCACTGTAACAGACCATCAAGCTGTATATGTAGCTCTCGTAACATAGAAGGGGCATCCAATATGGAGACATAGAGATAGGAGAAGCTCATGTATATTGCTCAATCCCAAACTTGATCTCTCGTCGATGGGGTATTGCTCCAGCCTCCTCTAGGAAGACATCAGGGTACTCCTCTACGACCCTAGGAAACGCTAACTGTTGAACCTCTGAAAAACTCAGCATCATCTCATCCATCATGGATGATAAGAATGGAATGCACATGTGCCCCATCCGAGGACATCGCTCATGAACAAACACCACTGGAACTCCATCCATATCAAATAAAAAAACCTTCTTCCTGATGCAATCTACGATAGCCTGCATCAAATACAACCAATCCATGCCAAAGATGACATCATATGGTTGTATCTGTAAACATAGTAAATCTCCCCAAAAGCGTTGTTTCCCCAAAACTAGCTCACGGTCTCTACAAACATCAAACAAGTTAGCTCGACCTCCAACTGGTGTAGTCAATGCCAAGGGCACTGGAAGCCACTCTACCTCAATTCCCAAAGCATGGAAAAGGGTAGGTGATATGAAGGAGTGTGTCACTCTTGAATCAAACAAGTCATACACCAAGGTAGAAAACAATCAAAGGGTACCTCGAACGACATCTGGCTCATTTGGTGCTGGCAACGCTAGAGCATGAAGCTGACCACGACCTCCTACATGGCCTCTCTGGCCCTCATGGAGTCCACCACCATGGTCGTGCTCTGCTCTCTGAGGATGGGGAGCTTCATGTGGTTGTCCTATTCCTACCCCATATACCATCTTCTGATCAAAAGCTGGTGCAACTGGCTGCTGATGCCTCAGCAGAAACTACCTCAAAGGAGGAACTTGGAGCGTAACACCTAGTGCACGATGACTGCTCTGAATGGTCGGGAATTCCCGATATTGATGACGAGGTCCACCACAATAAAAACAAGAGACTGATACCCTGGTATAGACATAGGAGTTTCTGCCTCCGGAGAAATGAGATGTGAAGGGCTGGGACCTAACCCCGGCTCACCGGAAACTCCTCTGCCCTGAAAACCAGGAACCCCGGACCACAGCCTTGCTTCATGAGGAATCATGTTGATTCCCATCTAGTGATGATCTGGTCCTGTTCAAAGTCCTCTCGAAAACCTCTTCCCTCACCAGCACCTTGAGATATGTTTTCAGCATAAATGGGGTGACCTGGCGCTGGATCTCTTGATGCAAAGCCTCCTCAAAATGCCTCGCCCTGGCCTCTTCAACTGGTAATACTTCTGAAACATATCATAAAACATTATTGAAAATGATCCCAAACTCTTGAACATTGGAGCTCCCCTGTCGAAGTGTATGAAACCCCTGGTGACTTGAAGCCTTTGCAGTCGAGGAAGGGAACTATAATCTGAAATTTTCTGGGAACTCTTCCCATGAGATCGATGACTCCTCATGATCCCCAAGGAATGAGAACAACCACTACCTTGCTGCTCCACGCAGCATCATCACAACTATGGACAACCAGTGCTCCTTCAAAGCACGAATCAAACTAAATCCTATCTCAACCTCCTCCAACCAGTTTTCCATGACTGCATCTAAAACAGAGCCCTCGTACTTCTGCTGACTCTAGCACTGAAACTCTTAGAGTGCCTTCCTCCAAGTGTTGTTGTCGTCAACCTCTACCCTGCGTCAACCTCCCAGAACATCCAGCTAGACATATTGTATGCAATCCTGATGAGGAAGTCGACCTGGAGCCATACCTGAAACATAACAAACACATAGAGCTCTTAATCCTGGAATATGGAGGACTCAAAATTTATTAATTAATTGTTTTCATTTATTCATTTTAGGTTAACCTATCCCAATGTATACCCATTCAAACATAGGCATAAAAGAAAATGATGCATGATCATTTCCTAGGTATCTACCCTGCAACCAGTATCACACTGTTTAGAAGCCATTGTAAACTTAAAGGTCCGTACATCAGATCATAGGGGGCCCTAATCCCCTATGTCTCAGCCGATATCCAGTTTTTACCTCACTTGCTAAATATGAATGAAAATGTTTCCCTGCAAACCCATGAAACCTCACTTGTGCCTAACTCCAAACTACATCGAATATCTCACCCAGACCTCTGATACCACTCTGTCATGACCCCCTCCCTACAAAGTGTACCCCTCCTGTGTCGGCAATGTGAAAAGGGAGATAATGACCCCCCGAGTCCCGCCTCTAGTAGGCCCCGAGTTGGCAACTTGCACCGAGGGTATAATAAAAAAACAAATGGTAGGCATTACCCTCTAAGAGAACACATGTGGAAGAGAGAGATAAGATAGACACAAACCAAATCCAACTCAGAACTGAAATATAAAAGAAACCCATGTACATATATGAAATGCCATTCAAAAGTACTGCAAATGAACAAGAAAACTACAAATACCCAAAAGAAAGTAAAACATCAGCGACCACAAGCTCGAACAGCTCCTCCAACCACAAGCTAGTAAGAACCAGCTTGATCTCCAACCTGCTCCAAGTGACCGGAAAAATAGTTTATATATATGTAGGGTGAGTATAACAGTATACACAGTAGGATCCTCCCTGAAACCTCTCATGAAAAAATAAGGAAACCATGATAAAGAAAAGTGAACAACAAGTGAATCTAACATGTCACCTAAACAGGTATACTAAGTTCCCAACCTCACCAGGGATACTCTCACCAAGTGACACATACAATATTATGTCATATTATAATTTTTTTCAAGGGTACCCCGCTACTACTTCCCTAATGACTTGCTTCTTTGCTCCAACGACATACGTCCTGTGCATATCTCTCCAAAGGCTTGTCCATATACACCTAGGCTAAGCTCCAAAATCTGCACCACGTGCACCACAAAGGCTTTCCCGCAGACACCTGGGCTAAGAACCACACCATCCTCACAACATAAAGTAACTAGGTAGTTTTCAAGAGCCACCACATCTCGCATAACGTGTATCATACGTCCGATATTATACCTCAAGCCATTACATATCATAGACTGAGTAAAGACTCCCAAAACATCACAACCTATACACATTACACCTATAGTAGTTCATAGGATACTATATCCAGAATATATGTGTGTGAATAACCACAATCCATTACATCCCTCTACATGCTTATATGGGGAAAACTAACTGATGTGCCTCGTGTCACTTGTATCTACCAAGAGAAGAGAGTGAGGTCAAAGGGGATAGTCAGCCATTCATCCTCCCACCTGAATGTTGGGGACCCCCCCCCCCACCCAGGGCTCAGAATCCCTGTGGTTTGAGTTTCCCTTTCTGACAGGGTGGAGTAGCGTATAGAAACACAAAAAAGTAAAAAATATATTATAACTCACAACCACACTATGGGCATAACCAAGTCTTACAAACAACAGCATATAAAATCTCTCGGACTCCAGGCTGCAACTTCTAAGAATAAGAATCCTATAAGCACACAACCATTTAAAAGTCATTATTAGATTACTTCATTCCCCTTTTTATCAATTTCACTGTACGTGAATGAATTATTCAAATATTAATTAAAAAAGAAAAATTCTACATTATGTTCCATTAATGTCACGTCTAAAAACAACTATCCCTTCAAAATTTCTCAACCTCATCATTAATCATTTATTCAAACATTCATTACAGAATTACATTCCCATATTTCAATGTATTATGGAAAAGAAACCTTTGCTACTAAACATATGGGGGAACAGAATGGTGAGTAGACGTACTACCCGTCGAGTCTTTGACGCCTATAGCAAGAGCGTAGACTCATTCTACCTTGAGAGGCTAAACACGGAAAGCACGTAGCATACCCCGCGTGTCTTCACCTCCTTTGGAAGAAGGGTACGAACGACTAGATTCCATGAGCAGTGGGGAAAATTAAAGCAGATAAACAACAAAGAATCAACAGGAATCCAACAAAAACATCCATCCCATTCCATCATCCCTAGTGTCCTTTCTAATTCCCACATGCATAAACCGATGTATCTCGCCACTCTAGGCGTCATCCGCTGCCACAACCACAAGGCCTCCTTGCCCCCACATATCACAACACCCTCCTAGGATCACATCACCACACAAGCAGTAGAAAAACACACATCACATAAATTTGGGCTATTATCCCTTTAAAAAGGAATTCAACCTTCAAACAATAAGCACCAACATATTTTATGTTTACCAACCAACTAAATAAAACACATACATTGACATCAATTTGATTAACATAAATTTGGATCAACAACCACAACAACAACAACTAGATTCGTTTACATGTCTCTTTATCTTTATCCAATTAATTATCAATTAATTTTGACTTTACGTTCTTTATCAATTTCATCAAGAACCCCATGCTAACAATAAAGGAATCGATATAACACTATCTAGCAAATCAAGAGGCAAACTGTTATCATAGTATAAAGAAACAACATGCGATCAAACCAATTCTTTTACTCAGGTTCAAGTATTTAATTAGGTCAATTACATTGATATCCAAAGGGCTAAATCATGCTAACTCTACGATTTCACATTAACAATTAGAGAAGCCACGAATCCCCTACCTCAAAGGTTTTTGAGGAAAACCACAACTGTCAATGAACTCCCAAGAAACTAGGTCGATTATCCATGAATCCTCATTATGTCTCCTCTCCTAACACAACCAAGACCAAAGCTCATCATATTTTACATCCACATGCTTATATCAACCTAATACGGAGTAGATCCAAGAAACCGAGAGAAGAGGAGGTGTAGATCTACGTAGATCAAAGATATAAAGCATGAACGACCGCATAACTCAAGAACAAGCTTCGATTCTCCAAGAAAAGCCTCCATATCACCTCTAAAACTCTTGGAAAAGGTTTTCTAACCTTCAGGGAAGATTAATCCCGTTTTATGGCCGCTTAGGGGCTTAAACGAGGTGATTAAAGGGAAAACGTGTTAGATCTACAATTTTAGGATCTAACATTAAGTGCTCACATAGTTAGTCCGCACAGTTTTTAAAACTGTGCACTAACTGTGCGTTAGCTTCTGCCTCTCAACACTCCTCGCACGGTTAGACAACTCGTGTGATAACCGAGCATCAGCCACTGCCTTCAAGACTAGCCTTGCACGGTTTGGCCACACGGTTTAGGAAAACAGTGCGCCAACCATGCAATTGCTATTACCCTTTAGCTTTCCTTAAATGTCTACCCCAACGCACCCCCAAGTCACCTTGACATCTCAGAACACCTCCAGTACCACATTTTCACAATAGAATGGATCGGAGAGGTCCGGCCCATTACAAATTTTATAAATATGATTCATTTATGTTATAATTACAATCATTTTTTATTCCGAAAAATAACAATTTTTAAACTATAACTGAATTTATATCACATTGAAAAATTAATTAAGAACTCATTATCTTATAACATATAGAAAATAATAATATGATTTACTATTCATAAGGTTTATATTACTATTCATAAGGGTATTTTACCATTCACCAAAAATCATGTGGGTTCATTCAGAATTCAAATAACTTATTGATCATAACATTAGATACCCGTATATCTAAATTATAATCATATAATAAAAACAATTATGGTTAATGTCTAGTTTACAAATATATATTTGAAATAAAGTTTCATTTTGTAGAGAATTATTATTTATGCATTTCAATTTATTTTTAAAACCTTGGGGTGTTACATTATCCCCACATTCTATATATTGTGTTTTGATAATTTTATTAACTTGTTAAACAAATATGGGAATCATTCCCTCGTAGCATTTTCATATTCCCATTTTCCATCTTCTACCATATGGTTTCCCCGCAAAACCAATAACTGGTTTATTACCTTATTCCACAATACTTTTTCTCTTCGATCAAGAATCTGAATAGGTTTCTCTTTATAAGAATTGTTAAATTCTAACTGAACTGCTTCTAGGCTCAAAATTTGAGATGAATCATGATCAAATTTTCTCAATATAAAAACATAAATATATTGGGTACCTAAGATAAACTTTTTGGAGAAGCTACTAGATAAGTAATAGTTATGGCTTTCTCTACGATTTATAAGGTCAAATGAACTTCGTACTCAACATACCTTTCCTACCAAAACACAGAACACTTTTCCATGGTGAGATTCTAAGAAAAACATGATCACCAACCTTGAACAAAAAGTCTTTATTCATTTTATCTACATAACTTTTCATCGAGCTTTGAGATGTCCACATGTGTGGCTGGATCATATTCACATTTAGGAAAATTTCTTCTAAAAATGGTCTGATCAACTTCCAATTTTCAAATTCGACTTAAAATGTTGGAGTTCGACAAAACATCCAATATAATTCCTCAAATGGATCCATCTGTATACTAGAATGAAAATAGTTATTTTATGAAAATTAAACTAATGAAATATAAAGATACCAACTTCCCTGGTAATCCATTGAACATGCTCGAGCATATCATCCAAATCCTGAATCATCTATTTTAACTACCCATCTTATTGAGGATTAAAAGTATTTCTAAAATTTTATTCTATTCCCAATAACTTCTGAAGTGAATTCCAAAAGGTAGACGAGATCATGGGATCATGGTCAGATAAAATTGAAATAGGAACTCCTTGTAACCTGACAATCTATTTGATGTACAATCAATAAATCTAATCTAATGGCATGGTTTATGGAATTGTAAGTAAATGAGCAGATTTAGTTAGTCCCTCAACAATAACCGAGATTGCATTTTAACCTCAACATGTCTTTGGTAGTCCCACAATAAAATCTATGGATATTGTTTTCCACTTCCACTATCGCACGAGTAAAGGTGGTAGCTTCCCCTTCGATAACAACTACTCTACTATAACATGATGACATTTCAATCATTTCATTTAAATATATGAAATATCTCATTTTAATCCATACAATTAGTAACACTCTCGGAGATCTTTGTACATATTTATTCTCCCACGATGAGCAGAAAATGAAGAACTATGAGCTTCTCACAAAAACTCTTTCATCGTCTCAGAATCAATGGACACACAATCTTGATCAAAATCTCAAAAAATAATCTTTATCAATGTTAAATTCTACTAAAAACGATTTTAACCAATTCTACCTTTTTCTATAGCTCAATGTCTGGCTTCTATTCTTGTTTAATTCTGTTTGTCAAAGATTATTACACTATAACGTGAAACAAAATTGAGGAATTTGTTACACCAACAACTTCCAAGACAATATTCCTCAAATAACTAATTAATGGGTCATCATCCAAACATAACTAGATTAATTATGAATTATGTTTTCTACTCAAGGAATCTACCACATCATTTGATTCTCCATGATGGTAATTGATTATGAAATCACAATTATTTATCAGTTCAAGCCATCTTTTCATCCCCATGATTAATTCCTATAGAGTGAATATATACATCATACTTTTATGGTCATTATATATTTTTCATTTCGATCTATATAAATGATGACTCTAAATTTACAAATACAAAACCATATATGCTAATTCTAAATCATCTGTGGGATAATTTAACTCATGATGTTTTAGTTTCCTGAATGCTAAAAAAATTACCTAGTCATTCTGCATCATAACACAACCAAGTCATTAAATGAAGAATATATGTAGATAAATAACATACCATTTTTGGAATGCAGTGCCAAAATTGAAGCATTTACCAATCTCTTCATTAGTTCCAGAAAATCGACATCACATTCTTCTGTCGAGTCAAATTTATCATCTTTTCATGAAAACAGAGTTAGCAGGAAAAATAACTTTGTAATGTTTTTAACAAACCATCAGTAATAACCTCTTAGTCCAATAAAATTATGAATTTATGTAACATTTATAGGTCCTTTCCATTCATGAAATTTTTTTTCATCGGATCAACATTTATTCCATCCTTATTTACAATATTCAAAAAAATTGAAATCTATTGCAACAAGAATTCACACTTTCTAAATTTTTAAAATTGAAAATTTTTCTTAGAGGATTGAAAAATAGACATTATATATTTTCCATGCACCAATTTACTTTTTTTAAATACCAGAATGTCAACAATAAACACAAATACAATATTATCCATAAACTCATGCAATTTTTTTTTTCATTTGATCGATGAATACAATATGTGCGTTAGTAATCCCAAAAAACATAACAAAAAATTTATAATGAAAATATATAGTATGAAACACAGCCATTTGGATGTATTCTTCCTTTACATTCAATTGATGATACCCCAACCTCTAATGAACCTTTGGAAAATATTGTGCTCCCTGGTGCTGATCAAATGTGTCATCAATATGAGAAAAAGTATGCGTGTTTTTAATAGTGATGTTTTTCATGTCACTACAATTAATGAAAAGTCTCATGGAACCATCTTTCATTTTAACAAACAGAAGAGTATAACCCCATGGTGATGTTATTGGACGTATGTAGCCTTTATGAAAAATATTATGTAACTAATTTTTCAAATCAAGGAGTTCTATTTAAGTAATTCGAAAATGGGGCTATTAAATTTGATTAGAAGTATGAACTATGTCAATATTGAATTCAACTTCATGATCATTTGTAACACTGGGTAACTAATCAGGAAATACATCAACATATTCCTTTACCACTAACACATCATTAATATAAATAGTTCCATTATTTTCAAAAATATGAGAAACAAAACATTCATTTACATTTTTTAAAACTTTATCCGCTTCCTAATATGTTATTAATTGTATGGTTTCATTCTTGAATACAATATAATACTCTTTATCAAAAACAATTTCTTTATCTATAGAATCAATCATAGCATGATAAATAGAAATCCAATCCATTCCCAAAATGACATAAAATAGTAATAGGGGAAAAACAAGAATATTTTAAGCTAATTTATTTCCATTGATAATTGTAGTAATATTCATAAAATACATTTTTTGTAACATTTCCCTTATTTTTTTAACAACAAGTTCCAATTTCAATTTTTGAGGAGATATTTCCAATTTATTAAACAATTTCTCTAAAATAAAGGATTTTGTTGACCTAGTATCAAAAAATACATTTGAAAAATCAATGTAAACATAAAATGTTTCTGATATAACTTCATTTGAGGGATCCATATCTCTTGACATTTTCCCAAAGGAAATCACTTCAAATTTGTGCTTATAGTCTCGCTACTTTCCATCATTCAGATCATTCTTTGGGAAGGAATTTTCATAATTAACCATATCCCACATTTGAAACACTTTATAGTTTTTGTCAAGACTAATAATAGGAAAATGTTCTTCACAACCTCATTCCATATGTACAATCTTACCACATCAAAATAGTTTATATGTATTGTAAGGCATTTCCCTATTGTTCTTTCTGATAATTTTCACAAACTGGAAACTGATAATTCTTACTATCAAATTTATTTGATTGATTCTTACCGATAAATTTCAATCAATACATATTATTATGATTTTTCTCAAAGTACACATGATCATAAAAAATATCCATTTTTGCCCTATAATAACATCATAAAAGTTTCTCATAACTTTTGAACTCGTAGAAAGCTAATTCCCTTCTATTTCTTGAAATCAATACTGAGTATAAATGGTTGGTTATTCCATCAGTATCCATAATATAATTTAGAGTGTACCTTTCTAGCCAGATGAATCATTCTTTACACATGACCACTAAATATTTAATATTTTTTCCTCAATTGAATTAATTTATTCTCCAACCTATTTCAAGCCACCATTTGAAAATATTTTTTCAAATAAAGAACTACTAAATTGATCACATTCTAAGGTATCAATCTTCTCTATATCCCCAATATTTTTGAACCTTTAACACCATTGATCAGATTCACCATCAATATGATAAATTTTCATACATTCCATTATATTATTTAAACATCCCATATCATTGGAAATCATTTAAAGGGCTTTAATCCATCATTCATCAACTATTGGGTCAGAAGATCCATCCTTCATACTTTATGGTATATCCGGTTGTTCTCCTACATGGATTACACCACCATTTATTTTTTTCTTCAGCTAATATGTTACCATCACAAACTATTTTGTTCTTATTCCTACTATTCCATGTTTTGGATTCAGAATGATATATGCCTCTCAGTTTCTTCCAACATAAGCTTCCATATTTCTTCTGTGGAAAACCATTCTCAAGAGACATATATTATATGATGCAACATGGTAATATTTATATTCCATACCATTTCAACATAAACCTAATGGAGAAATCCTTTGTGGTATTCTGTGGACAACATACTAACTCATAATGTTATCTAAATAAAGCTCTGATACTTACAATAAGATCTCTTCCTTAAACATTATATATTATAGTTATTACAACTAGAATTATCTTCTTCAAATTCCCAAAGATATTTTTTCTTTACATTTTTTATAATGTTGGGACATAACTCATACATATAAACCAACAATCAAAAAAAATTGTAACCATTATAATATTATCCATTTCTTCCAAAACATAAAATTTTAAACTCAAAACAACAACAAGATTTCTTTGAAAAAGCATCATAACATTTTACATGAATAGAGTCTTTATCATACTCATCCTTATAACCTATTAAAATAATTTAAAAACATATGATGATCACAAAATGATCGATACTTTATATATAAATGAATTATAGATAACAATATTCCATGAATACTTGGAAAAGTATGAAATCATTTTAAAAAAGACATACATGACACCCATATATACTTTATTTGTGAAACATGATATTTTTAAGATATTTCCACAATAAATAATGAACATAAATAGAACCATAATGTTATTTTGGGGAATTACATACATAATATTGTAACCCTATCTTCAACCTTATTATTTGTAACCCTCATGGCCACATTACCATGTAACACTCACAACTACCTTATTTTGTAACAATTGTAGTTACCCATTATGTAACCATACTACCGAACTCAAAGATACACATAACCAATGGGTTGGAGGAGATAGAGATCCAACCCTTGTTCATAAATAATCCCCCAGAACCAGAACATAATCATACAACATAAATAATCGAATAAAAAAGGTAATTTTGAATTTGGTAACGAAATATTTTAAAAGAGGATTTTATTAGGCAAGCCCCTCAAATAATATCATATAATTGATGTGAGATTTAATATAGTGGATAGAATATGAATATAAACGATAAATACACATTATTCAACATAATATAACCAAAATTCATCAAAAAAATAATTTTATTACCTCATTATTAATGAAGTCGATGGTTAACCCAAAGAATAGAAATAAGAATAATAATTCTTTTACCTCGGGTTTATCTTAATTCAATGATATATTAAAACACACCTAAAATGGTTAAAAGTGTGTTATTAATATCTTAAATAAAAATATTCATGTTTATAACACCTTATATGATAATTAAATAACATCATTTTACCTATTAATTATTAGTATTTCTTTCCATCCAGTTTTTCAGGTACGTTTTTTTTTTCTGATTTCCATGGAGAAGTATTTATTTGATTTCCTTGTTGTATGGGAATGAAATTTTATAAATGTAATTAAATGGTATTCATAAGTTTCCATTATATTAAATGATTCCATAAATCATTTTGGATATATCATATGAGGATGATTCATTAGATAAATCTGTAGTGATATCTTTTTAGATCATTTTAGCAGTTCTATGATAATCATGAACTAGTTTCATTATAAAACATAATATTATGAATATATGTTACTCCTCAACATAAAACATAAATAAAATTGAAAATATTTTTCAATAATTAAAATTATTTTATAATATGTTTTTAAGGAAGTAATGGAAATTAAAAACTCCTCGACCATGGTTTATAAAAATCGGCACATCACAAATTGTGTTTTTATTTTTAGAATAAGAGAAAGATGAGAGGAAAAATTATGAAGAAATTTTTCCATAAACATGATAAAAATACCGAATATATATTATTACGTAGCTTTAATAAATCTTGGATATTTTTATGGGAAGGGAGTATAAGAATAGAAATGGAATTAAAAATAAAACCTATGAAAATTAAAAGGGAATCTTACCTCTAGATCTCTTCTCCTTGAGATACTCCATATGGGCTTTGGTATTGGCCTTTTTGGGAAGACAAAAGGTCTTGTAATTCAGGAAGATCATTAATAATGGTATTCGGAATAATGTAGACAATTCAAAATTCATTGTAGCTGTGAGAGGAAGAGGAGTGAGGGTGGTATTTATATTGGAGGATCGAATGAGTTTTACATTATTTTAATCAGTAGTTTAATATTTTTTCTTAAAAATATGAATATACTTGATTCTTGTGACCCAAAATAGTAATATGATCATTTTAGTTATTAAAAATGTCCATTTACATAATCAATGACTCAATCATGATGCATAAATTCATTTATTTATCCTATTTTATAACTATTGAATCTCACTATTCACAAAAAAACAAGTATTTCAGAAAAATAAAAAAATTCACCAAAATCATTTTTTTGGTTTAGAATTAAAATATGGACTAAATTTTTTGAAAATAATTTTATAAATATGATTAATTTAATTTTTAAATGAAATCATATTTTACTCAAAAAAATAACAATTTTAAAACAATAACTGACTTCATATCACCTTGAAAAATTAATCAGGATCCCATTATCATATAACCATAAGAAAATAAATATATAAATTACTATTCATAAGGGTCATATTACTTTTCAAAATTACTATTCATAAGTGTATCTAACTATTCACAAAAAAATCATGTTCTTTCTATCAGACTCTAAATATCGTACTGATCATAAATGTAGAGGCCTGTTTTTTGAAATTCAAATCATAGAAGTATAAAAATTTAGCATAATGTGTAGTTTACAACTATATCCTTAAAAAATATGTCAATTTTTAGAGGATGAAGATTTCATGATTTTTGATTTATTTTTAAGTCGTTGGGGTGTTACATATTGTGTGAGTAATAAAATCCAATGTAACACAAAAAATGCATCAATAACATAGGTGTAGAAGTATAATAGTTGTATTCTATTTTAAATTTAAATTAAAAATTAAAAATTAATAATAATATTTTGAGTACTATTATGGAAACCAATATACTATGATCTCTAATTGGCCCTAATTTTTCTCCATGCTAGAAGTATGGTATGAATATATATGATTATTGATGTTAATATGTTGAAAATGAGTATCTCCGGTTAGTTATAAGGAATATACAGCCAGTGAGGCCACATGATCAATATACATTATCTGAGTCCTTGGTCAATCCACAAGACCATACTATTTAATCAATGAGTAGGTCTAGGCTACATGACTACCAAAACCCACTATTGTTTCCCTAGGTCTTGCATCACAACTATTATTTACTTACCAAATTTCATGGTCCATCATCTATATCATCATAGGTTGTGAAAAAATCACTATCTAAGGCATACTAATTCTATTACAATTCACATCTTCTTATAATTTCTTGAAATTCATATAATGTAATGATAATCACCCACAACAAGGCATACCATAAATTGTAAGAATACAATAAATCATCATGAGAGATAGTAGCATCATGATAACACCTTTGGTCAACATAAACAATGTTGTATCAATATACATAAGTATAATCATGGAATCAATAATTATATATCCATCTCATAGAGAACTATGGTACACACAAGTGATAATAATTAATAAGGTCATTAATGATTTGAAAACATAAGTATCATACCATGAAAAAACTGATATAAAGGTGACCATAATTGTATGTAAAATCATGTTTTTAAATAAATTAGAACAATCTCAAGACTCATCAAAATAATATTTTAAACATAGAACCGAGAAATAATTGGGTCAAGAGAACACCTGAAGGACCAATAATATAAATTCTAATAAATCAAATAATGTTCATATAATAATATTCATCAAGGCTCTTGAAAATATAATGGGATCTAGACCAACATACCTCATGGTATTTTACAATGATATTATTTTTGAAAATTATTACAGGATTTTACACTAACACTATAGATCTATTATCTTTTAATTAATGATCTATGAAATCAATATTGTATGAAATACGATTCCATAGATTTGTCCATGATATGCCAGAGATATGAAGCTTCATAGGGAAATAATGGAATATATAGAAGTAAATGTAAGAACAGGGGGTATGTAGATCACATACATTAATTTTGTAATAACCAACATGTTTAGATCCATCTGAACAATACATTAATGGAAGTAAAATGATTTTATATATACATTCATGTTTCTAGGATTCAATTGAAGAAATTTTGTAAATTAATTGGTTAATTTAGATGATTTATGTCCATTAAAACAATTTTTGACCATTAATTCATGGACAAATAATTTGGCCTTACAGATTAGTAAACATTGTCCAAATATCAAATTTCTCTTCTACGTCAAACTGTTTTGTTTATGGAGAATGTGACATGGTTAAATCTAACAATGATCTAACAATGTGTAATACACATTAATTCTCCAAATCTATAGCATGTTTTATTTGGGAGATCAATATGGATTCTTCAATCCATGACCCAATTATGAAATCCCTTTAAGGGCCCTAAAAATCACTATAACAAACAAGAAACAACTCAATAATACATACAAGATAAGCATAAACATGATAATTTATTTAATTTATAAAATTATGGAACAAATTACTAGAAAATAGTAGATTAATTCAATCTAAATAATTAGTTTTTATTCATTTTGGAATGATAATTTTTTCGTGCTAACATATTGGATACCACCACCATAAATCAATATAAAAAAATTAGTAAATTTATAATATTTTTTTTGTAGCAGTTTGTAAAACTACATCTAAATGAAGATTTATGTAATATGTTCGTTTTTTAAAAACACAAGGAAAATCATCAGTTTTCAGTGTTTGTTTTTTAATACTATAGAAAAATAAATTTATAATTACTTTTTTAGAGTTTTCTCTTTTATAACAATAGCTACACATTTTTACCAAAAACAACCACATCCCACACACCTCTCCCTCATAGCCACTCTCACCGTTGGGTGTTATGTTAATACACATACTCAATGAACTCCCTTACCCAAAACCCCCACTAGACATAACATCTTTATAATACAACATTACATTTTTTAATTACATAATCCTTTCAACTATCACATCTAAGGCAATCAATTTTTTATCCCAATTAGCTTCCAAACACATCAACATTGCTTAACACTAGACCGGTTGGCCACTCAACCTCAACATTGGACACCCACTCATATATCTTCTCTTCCTCTAAACCATGGGTCACATGCATTGATTTTTTAAAGTATTATCAAATTCGTCTTTCTTGATGAGATGTAGTTTAATATATGGTATATTTGAGTGAATAATATTTCAATAGAGTAATGTTTTGATATTTTAATATTCTAATTATTATTAAATTAATATAGTTATCTAGATCTATGAATTATTTGGGTATGAACGTTTTCTATAACATCTAAATATTTTTATAGTTTATTTGAAATAATTTGTTTAATATAAATGAATAAAAAATTGAATGTGAATGAATAAATTAGCCAACGAGCCTGTACCCGAGTGGTAAGGGCTCCTGCTTGGCATTCATGTGACCTTGGTTCAAAACCGGGTGGAGACGAATTTCTGGTACTATAGCAGTACTGTAGTAGTTTAGTATCATGCACTGTGAAATACTGTAACAGGCACTGTAGCAGGTACTGTATCAGTTACAGTTCAACACTGTAGTAGCCAAAAACTATTCACCCGATTTGGGGTTTTGGGCCACCAGTTTGGGCCAAAGGGTATCAAGGGAATTTGGGTCATCAAAAGAATTCGGGACACAAGGCCTTTAGGAAATTGAAGACCATGAAGTAGCCTAGTTCACATAGATCATGCACCAGAAGTGGATCAGAGAAACAGTTGCAGTCACTAGAAGCAGAGCTAACCGGATTGGAAGAACCAGCGGTATGGCATCCGCCATCGAGACCAGGCACCATGCAGCTTTGTATAGGGTAATGCTTTCCATTATGAAATGCAGGTGGAGAGCTAGTGTCGATCAATTATGCAGATGATTGGGAGGGTAAGCTCTATTGGGATGGGCCTACGGGTAATGTATAGGCATGATATGCCTCTAGGCCTTCAGGTTATGTATTGCGGGTCATGTCGGGCCTTGTACCTTAGGCCTATAGGTCATTTATGGGTATGCCTTTATGCCATAAAAGGGGGATTATCCATAATAAAATAAAAATAATAAGGCTTTCGATCCATTCTGAGTAATGAATAAATTATGTGTCATGATACATTTTCCCTTATTTTTAAAATTTCAATTATATCATTTTAAACATAAAATTCATTTATTTTTTATATAAGATTACTTTTTACAATTTTAAAATTATATCAAATCATGATATATATATATATATATATAATATTATGATTCTCAAATGTATGCTCAACTTGATGTTGTTCTTTTACTGTACTCTCTCAATATCACAGGTTCCTCATTCTCCCTCTATTAAATAAGGAATAATTATTAACATTCCATGAACACTTTTTTAACATGATGACATATTAACCTAATATGAATTCAATTGTAGTTTTTCCTTCTGTTGATTATGTCAAGGTATTATATGAGACAACTATTTTGAATCTTTCAAGAAATATAGGCGACTTTCAGTTTCCATCGAGTGGATTTTAGTTGGTCACAATGATTAGTATGTAAAATAATGTACATATATACGTTTAGAAAATGTTGATACTAATTATTTATTATATATGTTAAATGTAATAAAATTATAATATAAGAGACATGAATATAAATATTAATGATGTTTTAAATTTTATAATTGTAATTTTAGTGTCTATTTTGATGAATATAGAGTAGCCACTATTGAATCAATCGTATATTTTTTGGAATTTCCCAGGGTATTTTGATAGTGAAGATTAAATTCTCCATATTCATTTTTAATACTGGAAAATAGTTAATATTACCGGGAAAATGATTTTTGTATACCCAAATCAATGTATTATCATTAATAGGTAAATAAATCTGATTGAATTAAATATTATAACTTAACGAGTAAATAATTTAAGGAAATTATTATTTATTTCCATGTATATGATGTTTTGTTATGGTGAACAAAACTCATTTCACGTCAATAGAGCTTCAATTTTTTTTAATCAAATGGAATGTTTTTTTTTGTGGTGATGTTTAAATAAATTTAACATTACTTCTATTTTATTTCCATTGATTTATGATTAGGTACTTAAAGGTGTGACTACGGAAAAATGAAATGAAAATTTTCGACAAACATCGCATATAATATATTAAGATATTCTATTATATGATATTATATTAATAAAAAATTTATTAAATTTCATGTTTTATTGAAATATATATTAATTATCTTTTTTTGTATTTGAGATTATCAAAATCAAGAGAAATAATTGATTCTGCACAAAATAAATACAATGAGTTTCACAATGAAATAAGATGGAAAAATTTTTCATTTACTTTGGTACAATAGATATTTAAACCAATTCATGTAATTTGATGTGTATAAGTATTAGTTTTTATTTTCTTTAATAATAGGTAAGTGTGTACATCATTCTGTTTGATTAATACAATTGATGTTTGATGTTATAGATATACAAACTGAAATTATTATATAAAAAAATAAATCATAGTGGTAAGTGATATTAATTATTAGTTCAAATTACAAAATTACATTATAATAAAATTTCATTCAATGTATGTCTTTAACACAAAGAGGAATAAGACTCTATACCAACCCTGTATGATTTGGTACCCTCAATCTACTTCCAAAAATAGAATTTCACTACTTTATTATTAATAATTACCTCTTTTAATTTTCTGTCGCTATCTTATCCACACAACATAGTACCTGGAATAGAGGAATTGATTTACTATGTATCACATTCTCTTGAGAGTCCATAATTTAAATGGGTTGATCAACAATATTGGTTTATGACTCAGGATCATCATCTTTACATCCAATCACATGTAAAGGATCTAGTATATACATCCTCATGTGGGAAGCATGAACAACATCATTCATATATGTTTAAAATTATAGAAATTTTAATAGGTAGGCCACAATCCCCAGTCCTACACCAATATCTAAAGGGCCCACAAAACACGGTGCCCACATGACCTACATTCCCAACCAATAGTGTCCTAAATGTGGTGAGACTCAATGAAAAATAGAATAATAACTTCATTCTCTAGAGGATAAGTATATTAGTTTGTATAATATTTTTGACAACAATGTTCCCTGATCACTCTTCTTCCCACCCACTTCACATTATTTTTCATATCTTGAATAATACTTAGCCCAACTAGAGAATCCTCTACCATCTCATCACATCACAAGTGAGATCTACAAGGACTCCCATGAAAAACCTAAAAACATTCCATCCTAATCAAAGAACGAAAATTATTGTTTCATGAAATGTGGATTATTGGAAAATTATTTTACCATGATCTTCTAAAAACAACCACACAAGCGTGGATCATATCCTCAAGAACCTTGATCGACATATAAATATGTCCATCCATATAAGAATAATACGTTTTCATTAGTGTAGTATGGGAACCCATCACCTCTTGAAAATCAATATAGTAACATGATATATTTTATGGGCACGTATTATGTAAAAATAATATTTAAACCCCATGAATTATTAAAATATATCATATATACAAGTCCCCATGAAGATCCACTATCATCAACTCCTTTATTGGGACAAAATGAAATGATTTCATGATGTGGTCAGTGATCTCCTGTATTTCATCATTACTAGAAGGAGTATTTAGAAAACTAATAATAAAATATAATTAAATAAGATCTCACTTCCATTCCATAATGGGTATGGGTTGAAACAACTATTAGGTCTTTCCCATATTTCCCTAATTCTATGAAAAAGTATGGAAATGTGATAAAAATTCACAATTGACCACCACCTGCCCAGTCAAAAATACTGATGACTCAATAAATGATGCATGATGTTATCCCCATGGTTCATAAACCATAAGCTCTAGGGTATACTATTTAATAAATCATGCATCTTGGAAAACAGAACAACCAACCTAATATGGAAGAAAAATATGATGATAGGAGACCCTAACCACTCCCATATGATCTCCCCATGATAAAGGAAATAAATAATGCATTGGAATATTGTGTATGCCTCCTTCTTGAGCCAAAATAACTTATCCAATAATGATACATCATTAAATAAGACTAAGATTAGTCCTCTTTCACTCCCATGATAATATCAACAAACAAACTCATAAAATACCATCCCTCCAAAAATTTCTCCAATACTATAGCCTTTAATTATCAAAATAAATTTTTGATTAACAAATTTCCATTCATGATAGTTTATGTAACATAATAATAAAATATCAAAAGATATTAAACCTAGTATCTCTATTGTACGTTATTATCCATTTTAATAATAATTTATTGTAAGAAATTTTGATTAGAAATAACTATAAACCACTCCACAAAGAGATAGTTAAACAAAATATTACATTATTTCATAAATACTGACATCTCAATATCATGGGTAGGTTAGATCATTTTCCGATCAAATAACTATCGTGATACATAGTCCCCTAACTATTTCCCCAACATTGGGACACATCCCAAACTCATACCAAAATAATTATAAAAATAAAAAACACCAGAACCCATGTCCGAATGAATAAAAACTAGTGTTGATGTCATCCTCATCTTTAGTACCTCAAAAGATATTTGAAACATTGTATTCCACTAAAACATGACTACCTTATGTGTTAAACATATCATCAATGATGTGAGGTTATATTAATAATTAATATACCATCTATAGTAACCATAAAAACCTAATAATATATGGATCTCAAACATATTTATGAAATTATCATAGCTCATTAAATCCAATAACATTTCAAGATCCACCGATACTTCCATCTCAGATATCAAATGCACTACAAATTACAATTCCCAAATTGAAAACTCAAATTTTGAAATCTTACCTTAAATATGACAGGGGATGAGACGACAATGAAAAAGAATTTTGAAGATGACTACAACAAGGAAATCTTGGATTGAAAACAAACATTTGAAGAGTTTTTTCATCTTTGATACGAGATTGGACATTTACGAAAAGGCATTTCAGGAATGAGTATAAATGTGACATTAAGTCTAATGTTAACCTTTTTCTATTAAAAAAGTATGTTGAAATAGTGTATTAGGATATTATAGATTAGAGGGCCTCCATGAGGCTTATATTGTAAGAATTTTGGTTTCAAGTGGGGGATTTGAAAGTTTGTCTTTCTAGACATGGAAGCATCATTATGACATCATTATCCAGGGATATGGGAAGAGGATTACCTAGATAGAGGGATCAATTTCTTGAGATCTTACTCAAGTGATATAATAATAAATGGAATGTATGTGATACTGTTGGATATAGTCCCCCAACCACTGCTAGATTGATGAGGCTGCAAAAATACGAGACCTCTACAAAGTTTTTACCTGAATCGAAAACATATGGGTATTGATGGAGTGTATAGACAGAACATGGGTGAGGGAAGCAAAAATTATACACCATTTCTCTCTGAAAAAATTGGTTATTCTAGAAAAGCCAATAGAATTAGTAGACATTGGGCTTTTGGGATTGAGTGCCTATATCAACATACAGGTTCATGACACGGGACTCAGGTATCATCACATTGAAGAGGGGTGGGATGATTTAAATTATTCAACCTATACGTGTGGATAGTGAGGCTGGAACATAAATGTTAACATGCACAATTATTTAGCTTCAATTTTATGAGGTACATTATTTTATATTGGTGCCTCTCATTACATTATTTCTACACATATTTAAAATGGTTTCAGTGTGGAAGTGTATTTTGGGAGTGGGGTGATAATGGTAGGAACACCATGGGGAGTATGGTCTAGTGATGTCTTCTTGTATAATAGGCATTCTCTCAATATTGGGGAGTATTATTTTCTGTGGGATCATTACATCTTTAAAATTTCATCCATTTATATAATTGTGTATAAGGAATAGTTAGTAGCATAATAATTGCACATTGACTATTACAATAGTAGAGTGATTCTTACATCACTCGATGAAGAGGAAAATATTCATCATGGAGAGTTGGACATTAAGAAAGGTTGAGTAGGTCCCATTCACTTGAAATAGTGTGACTGTACAACCTAGGTTACATCATTGTTAACGGATAATGGATGTGTGAAGAAGATTTTCATTACCATAAATGTGGTGTAGTTTCTGATTTTGTTTACAAAATACATCACATGGATTCCTCCTAAAATAGATGTTTAATTTTTGATTGATCTCTTTCCAATGGTTGAGTTAGTTTCTATTCCACCATAAAAAATAGAACCAACGTGGCTTTGAGAGATGATGTCTCTTTTGTAGGGGATAGAGGATTAGGGTTTTATCCTACCAAGTACATCACAATGGTTTCCACAAATTATTTCCAATGAGGTTGTCAGTTTGCGCTTGTGTTTTAATTACTGGATATTGAGCTAAATGGTTATGATGAAATAATAATATTATGGTATCATCAGTTGATAGTTTATATTTTAGATTTAATAAGGAATACTTTCAGTAGTATTTTATGTATATATGAATTCATTGAAGTGTTGTTTTGGACGAAAAATTAACTATTAGTGTTTATTTCCTTGATTTATAGAATCTTCCATCGATATCTATATTACAATGTGGTTGTGTCTATGGATTACAACTTGGTGTACTCTAAAACTCAATATGATCATTCCTAATATCATGAAAATTTCATGAGTACACTAAAGGGGCATCATCTATATCCTGTTAAATCTACGTGTTATTTCTTTATTCATTATGTACACTTTATGGGTCCCGAAATCTCTAGGTAAGGTGTGGTAGTAGACCTATAGAATGTTCAGTGATTTTTTTTTGGGAAACATCAAAAAATATATTTATTATAAGTATAATTATGGGGTCAGGTGGATATTATCATATATTTATATATGAACATTCCCATTTGGAAACACCACCTTTAAGATTTAGATACAAATGGTAAAGGATGAATGCATATAAGCATGTGATAATTCCTTCTAGAAGAAAAAGAGTCATTTGATAGTGGAATAAATCTTGATCTTACCTAAGATAAGTTGGTAGTATAAGATGTTTTTTAATGATTTAGTAATAGGACATGGAGCTGAGATGATTTAGGGATACCATGTTCTGGTGTGTTGGAGATGGATGTTGGAGCATAATGGATGGAACTACACTACAGACAACCAAGCTTGGGGGGAAGTAGTTTACTATTTAACGTGTTGGAAAAATTATCTATTGGATGATAATTTTACAATGTATACGGATCACAATATCATGAAGTATAATATTTTATAGTGATATTTTAATCACCAGTAGTGGAGGTGGGTTTAGTATATACAACCTTATGTTTTTGAGATATCATATACTCTGAGAAATGAAAATAATGTTATTGATTCATCAAGAATGAAAACTCTTACTCAATCTGTTCATGAGCTTATTTATATATCGAAGATGATGGTATTTTGTATGAGATTCATGTATTAGTTTAGGAGAGATATGATATGATGACTCTTATTTCAGTTTCAGTAGAGTTTACAAATTTGTGTTGGATTAAAGATATGAAGTATGAGGATCCATAGTGTTTTAACATGAGGAAATACCTTGAAGGTAGGGATCCACCATTAGAATGTATGACATTTTATGATGAGATAATCTATTTTAGGAAGTGGTTTTTTGTTCCTACGTTCATGTGGGAGGATACGATGTGTGAGTTTGATGCCTCAAAGTGGGCAGTACATCCAGTTGAGACCAAAATGTACCATGACCTTTGATTACTAATTTTTTTTGGAAATTTTGGAAAAGAAGATATAATTGTTCATGACATGATGTTACACCTATTAGATGTTTAAGGATAAAAACCAATGACCTAGTAGTTTTCTAAAAAAAAATTACCCTTTTAGAATGGATGTGGGATGACCTAACTATGAATTTTATGGTTCCTCTCCAGAGGAATCCATGGACTAATGAGACTATTTGTGTTGTAGTGGGCCTCTTTACAATAATAGGTGAATTACTTTCTATATAAGATACTTCTCTAGTTGAGAATATGAGACATATATATTCTCTAGAGATAGTTTATCTGTATGGGGTGGCATGGACTATTATTTTAGACTATGACTAGTATTTTACTATGTTATTTTGGAAGGGCATGCTGAAAGAACTCAAAAAATATGTTTTATTTTATAAAATTACACCCACAGATAGATGGGTAGTCATCATGTACTATTAATGTACTTGATGATATTCTATGTGCATTCATTTTGTCCTTTGGTGGTTCTTAGGAGAAGAATATTCATTTAGTGGAGTTCACTTATAGTAATAGTTATCAGGAAACTATTCAGATGGAACTATATGAGTCTCTTTATTGATGTGCATATAGATTTCTACTATGTATGACAGAGGTAGGTGATTTTGGATTTTTGGGACTAAGTCTCATGGGTGAGATGTTGGAGGAGGATCTACTGATTCTGAATAAGATGGATATGGAGTAAAATTATTATAAGTAATTTTATTATAGAAGGTAAAGACCAATACAATTTATAGAGGGTGAATGTCTCTTCTTTTGGTAGTAACCTATATTGGGTCACCATAGGATAAAGAGGCTTGTCATGTTGGCTCCCTGGTTGATTTGACCATTTGAGGTTCTAGAGAGAATCGGGTCAGTAGAAAACTAAATTACTCCGGTATAGAGATATAGCTCTATGAATGATATTTTCCTTGTGTCACATCATCTATGGTATGACCCCAACCTACCCATAGGATCAATTAGAATTATGTTGAGCATGATACTGATATATCCATTGAGGATCATCTGATATGTTTATTAGATCACTCTGAGGAAGTGCTACTGGAAAACATAGTACATATATTTTGTGTATTAAAAAAACATGGTTGTTTTCTAGAGAAAAATTGGGAGGTATATTTATATTTCAGGTCATAGTGGACCAATCTTTTTGACTTTGTAGCTTAATGATTTTTGGTAGTATCGTTCAAGGATATTATTTTCATTTTTGTGGAGATTTGAAAACCACGAACATTTCTAGAGATATCTTAGACTTGATTGTGGGAATTGTTTTTATTTTTTGAGTAAATTTTATTTTGGGATTTACCTTTGGATGTGTCTGGGAGAAAATTTGAGAAACAATGGAAAAAATAGGGCCATTCACGGCTGGTGTGCATTTTTTCCTAACCATTCACCCTATCCCAACAGAAACTAAATCAAGGTATTGAGAGGTTTTTCATGGCTAGAGAATAGTTTTTTAAACCTTTCACCCAATTGGGAGAAAATATTCACCCCTATAACATCCTAAAAAGGGTGCCACATGTTTGTTCTCCGAGATGGTCTTTTACTTTACCTCATGCATGCCTTCTCGTAATCCATAGACTACCGAATAGAAGTGAGGTTAGAAAAATAAATCATGAGGAGACTATACCCTGCTTTATCATAGTAAAAAACCAAATAAATAATAAACAATAGTGTAATAATATATAACAACAAAAAATACAAACATCTCCAGGTAAACAATGCAGGAATTAAAATATCCAACTAACTAGAAAACATGTCATGCTAATATATGTTTCAAGTGTCTGAAAATGAAAAATAAAAATAAATACAATGAAGACTCCCCCAAGGGTCCAAGAAAACATACACTTCCCTAATTAAATATCCATCCGAAAATCGGTAATCATACGTCCGACAATTTCTATTTAACTTTTTGGTAATAGTAAAATCTATTCCGGTACTGATTAGGCAGCTCAAGTAGGGTGTGAGTATGACTTAGTTGGGCACCACACAGAGTATCTAAAAAATTATGTAGTCATAAATAGTTTATTCAGTAGTATAAAGAAATTAATAAAATTCTCAATTAAATTGTTATCACATTATCATTTTATTCTTCGATAACCACATTAGCCTCATGTTCCCATAGACACCCATATCTCTATACCTTTTTCTCATGAGTTGAAGTATAAACATTCCCCAAGGAATATCACATGTATTAATGTCTTTTTTACTATACTTATTTTCATAAATGAATGACCATGTTATCATTTATTAATTCACCTAATTGAATGACCATGATATCATTATATATTTCACAAATGAATGGCCATGTTACCAATCATTATTTTACACAATTGAATGACCCGGTTACCATTCATTTTTTCACAAATGAATGACCACCTTAACCTCCAATAATTCAAAAAATTTAATGAAAATGGAACCATTCTTTATTTCATAAATGAATGACCATTTTAACATTCATTAAATAACATAATTTCTTAACCATGTTACCATTCATTAATTCTTGGTTGAATGACCATGTTTCCATTCAACATTGAATAATCACATACTTTATAATTATATAATATTATATATATCTAAAAAAATTTAACTAAATTATTAATTCACTAATACTTTCAGAATATTACGATCCATGATTTAATTCACTAATCAATTATTCAAACACATCATTTTAATATACAATTATTAATTCACCAATTAATTATTTAATTCATAACATCGATACCACATAATAAATTTTTCTAATTAATTGTACCCAATTACTATAATTTCAAATATTACATAATTAATAAATTCACTAATTAATTATTAAAAAAAGTTTAGTTAGATAATTCAAAAACTATCCAATCAAATCAACCACATTGATTTATTCATCAATTAATTATCTCAATTCACAATATCAATATATCATATTTAATTTATCAATTAATTAACCCAAATCTACATAATCAATATCTCCAAATGAATTTTACCATTTCTCCAAATCAATAATTTCTATATCTCATAATTTCTTCCACAATTACTTATTCAAAATAATAATTTAAACATTTCACCCATAATTTAATTCACCAATTAAATGTTCACATCAATGGCATTAATTTATATGATAATTAATTAATCATATCCAGATCATTCAATTAATTCACCAAATATTTCATTCCATAAATTCTATTATTTAATTCATCAATTAAATAATCACATTTTTCCTAATTACTTAACACATCAATTAAATAATCCATTTATTTAATTAAATAATTAAATAATCATATGACACCCATTAGTTAATCTATTAATTAATTAGTCCATATATTAAATTCATCAATTAAATAATCATATAATTATAATTATATAATTCATCCATTAATAAATAACTTTATTTAATTCAACAGTTATGTTATCACATAAATATCATTGATTAATTCATCATTTAAATAAACCCATTTTTAAATTAAATAATTAAATAATTCCAGAACTCCCGGTAATTAATTAATCACATAATTTAGTTCAAAAATTAAATAATAACATAAATCCATTTAATTAATTCTTAATTTGATAAATCCCTTTATTTAATAAAATAAATAAATAATATAATAACCACTATTAATTAATTCTTCGGTTAATTAATCACTTTATTTAATTTAACAATTTTGTAATAACATAACACCCGTTAATTAATTCATCAATAAGTTAATCCCGTTATTTAATTAAACAAATACCTATTCACATAACACCCTTTAATTAATTCACCAATTAACCAATCCCATTATTTAATTATATAATTAAAAAATCACATAGTTGCCATTAATTTTTTTAAATTATTTAATCCCTTTATTTTATTCAATAAATAAATAATCACATTTCGTCTATTAATTAATACATCAATTAATTTATCACTTCATTTAAATCAAAAAATAAATAATCAAATAACCCCCTTTAATTAATTATCACTTTTATTTCATTCATATTTTAAATAATCACATAACTACCATTAATAATTCAACTAATTAATCGACTTTGTAATCATATAATTCCCATTAATTGTTTATTCAATTCATTTATCCAATTTAATCAAATAAATAACCCGAATTAATTCTTAAATTAATTTATCTATTGAATAATAAAAATTTTAATATAGTTAAATTAATTAATAATTATTTAATATCTATAGTTCGAATATCTCAAATTCTATAATTTGGATAAATTAATTAAATAACCAAATTAATAAAATCTATAAATAATTAAATTTTGAAGAATGGAGTAGCTAATATATAATTACATACACATATCTAAAATCAAGACATTTTAATTTGAATTATAGACCACCTACCTCAAGAACTGTGATGAAGAATGCTCACCAATGGAAACACAATATCAAAAAAATAATGGCATAGAATGGGATATAGATTCAATTCCTAGATCTTATATTTAAATTAATCAATATTTGAAAAACAAATATTGAAATCTAGATCCAAAACTTGTGAATAACACTATTTTATTGGAAATGAGGAGCTCTATAGAAAGAGAGATCTAAATGGGACGAACCACATACTATGGAATGTTTAGATCTAAAATACACCCTTTAATTAGTTAAGAAATATTGTTAGAATCTACAGTGAATTTATTTGGAGCATCTAAAATCATGAGGAACCATTATAGGATGAGTGGTGGTCTATTTAGGGTTAATATTATAGTTAAGGTATTATAAAATCTAATTTTAAGGTCTATTAAAACCACACAAATGATTTTATACTTAGAGACCACTATAACGGCACACACTATACTGAATGTTACATCACAAAAAATAGGACGTTTGATGTGTCTGGGGGTTTTCTAGGGTGTTTCAAAAATATGATCCATTCCAATTGGGAGTGAATTCTAATGTTTTTCAAATTTCCATGTTTTCAATAGCAGCTCATCTTATTAGTGAATCTTCTAGATTTGACTCATCTTGGCAGTGAATCATCTTGAAACGACTTGTATTGTAGTTTCACATCTTGTGGTGACTCTTGTGGTGGTGACTCATCCTGGCGGTGACCGGTAGAGTGGTGACCCTTCTGGAGGTGACTCGGTTAGTGGTGACTCATCATGGCGGTGACTCATTTGATGGTGACTCATATAGCGGTGTCTCATCTGGTAGTTACTCATCATTGTAGAGACTTGTTTGTAGGTTACTCATCTAGTGGTGACTCATTTAGTGGTAGATCATCCTGGAGGTAGCCCTTTTGGATGTGACTAGTCTGGTGGTGAATCATCTGGCAGTGACCTGTATGGTTGTGACTCATCTCACCAAATCTCATCCTAGAGGTTTCTCTAATAGAAATTACTTTAATGGTATTGGATCATCTGGTTTTGACTCATTTCTAATAGTTCCCCATTTTCTAGAATATTATAGTTTTCCAAAAAAAATACCAAATTTTCATTTTTGATATATTTTCTAACAAAACATCCATTCAAATTGATTAATTAAGTGTTTTAAAGTAATTCCAAATAATTTACCATATATATAATTTAAATGATGTCAGTATACCTTTTAAATTCCTAAAAAACAAGGATTAATGTGATCCACCTTTAACTATTCAACTAAATAGTTTCAATTCCCCTTAGATATAGATCTTATATTTCTATAACAAAGATCATTCCTTCTCTATTTTGGAATGGATTTATCTTCAGACAGAACATACAAAATTTTTCTTACTTAGAGTAAATTAACATGGATATTTAATTTAGTTCATTTTTCCTGATGAATATCATATTGTACATCTACCTCTTCATTTTTTGCAACAGGGATATGTCATTAATCGTTCATCCTTATAAAACGTGATTCCTTTGTTTCTCTATATGTGCATCATGAGGGATGTTCTTGTTATTGTAAACTATTGAGAAGATAATTTCAAGCAGATTAAGAAATATTAAGAAATAGATTAAATGCATTAATAATCGGTGAGGGAGTTTGAATTATGATATTATAACTTTATATTGATTTTATTTGTTTTGATTTGATATTATGTTTGTATGAGTGTAATGAATTGATGGAATCTGTGTCTATTTGTGGTATGAGTATACAACATCCACATCCTCTTGAGGCCTGTGTTTTTTGTAATTTTTTATTAATATCATAAATAAATAGATACACACGTATCTTTGTATAATTTAATGGATTTACCAGGATCTATTATATTTGGTGATATATCCAAAAAATAATGAAGTTAAATTGAATAAGGCCCAATTTATTTTTGAAATCTAACAATGTGTTTTGTTATGATATATGTTGTTACATGTAGTATGGTTGTGGATTGTGTGTGTGTAACTGATGTGATGTGTTGTAGATATATTATTATTTGTGTGGGGGAATGGATGAGATGTTTTTTTGTGGGGATTTTATTTTTTATGGTATAGTGTTGTAATGGGGTAGTTATGGTGGTTGTGGTATTCTTATCAGTAGGTCTAAAAAACTGGGTGTGGTTGTAAAATTATGTGGATATGGAATTTGGGATGTGGAATTGTGTCTGTGTTTTGTGGTGGGTTCTATTATATTTACCCAATTATTAATTAAATCAATACTTCATGTTAATAATTTCAAATGTGAATTTTTAATGAGGATATTTTTGATGGAATGTGTTGATTAACTATTTAATGTTTATATAAACAATATTCGGTTTGAATGATGAAACTTAGTTTCATCAAAAATATAGTACAATGATAATACATGTTCAGTAAAAAAATTAATTTGGGTATTAAAGTAGAATTTTTTGATAAATAAACACTCTAGAGAGTGGATTAAAAAATTTTATGAATTATGTCTTCTATTTTTTGTGTAATTTTTTTCATTACTGGTTGCATAAATATTGTGTAGATTCTATGAGATAATTATTTCTTATTGTAAACCCATAATATGGGCTTGTGTGTTGTAAATCTATATGTATATACACTTTTTATCTTCTTATTTTTGTATGCACCCCACCCTTATCAAGAAATATCTTCCAAAACCCACAATGTCACGTGGGATGGTGTGTTTCCCAACATTCTGATGGTGGTATTGATGGATGCCCGCCCAATATTCAATTCTCCATATTCTTGGTGAGGTAGGTATTGCATAGGATGTGATGTTCACATCCCTATTAGTTTAATTTATGGGAATTTTTATGGCCCATGTATCATCAGGCAAGTTGTGATGTGTTGTCACAAGTGTCTTTGGGATGAGTTATGATATGATGTAACAACTATGTTTGAGATGATATTTGAGGTTTTTCAAAAAAAAATTAGGGTGGGATGTGATGTGATGTGATTTCCTAGGTGTGTTGTGAAAGAAAGTGATATATTTTGAGGGACCAGTTGTGTACATGCTAGATGTGACATGATGTGATGTTATTATAAAGAAGTGGATGCATGAGGAAATTTTTTGTTGGGGTGTGAGAGTAGCTAATTAGAGGTAAAGTGGTGCGGAATACATTATCATCGATGTGCAACACATTATATATTATTATTATTTTAATGTGTAATTTAGTGAGTGAACCTTGGTGATATTGGGGTTTTAGATAGTATACTTATTTAGGTGTTGTTTGGTTTTACTACTTTCACACGAGGGAATTAGTGTTCTCCAATCACATGTTCATGATGTAATAATCACTTCATCATGAGTATATAGGTATTATGACCATAAAAATATAATTTTTTAATGATTCCAAGAGGATTTTTTTGATTGTAATATAAATTTCTCGTTCAGAACTAGATATTTGTTGTTGTGTCATATCCTTAACTTTTATTTGGGATATAAAATAGAGATTTTACTTATATCCATTTTATTTATACATTATTACTGGGATGACTTTTTTCTTTATAATTTCATCGTGTTTATTATGGTTGATATATATTATTTCTTGATCTTTTCTTACTTATGAAGGGTAATGCCTCCCGTAATCTCATATTTGTAGACCCTCAATTCTAGTCACCATCCTTGGGCCTATAGGTGGCCAGAATCGATGGTAATTATCTCCCATTATCTATTTCCATCCCATTAGTTGTATATCTTTTGGTAGGGGCCATGATAGTGTGCAATCAAAGGTGATAATGGAGAGATATGGTGGAGTTTGTAGAAATCATTAGTAAGGAATGCATTTATTGGATTGACAGCAGTGTTATTTGACATTAGTGTGTGACATTAACCAAGAATATTGGCTTAGACTAGGGATTTATGGGACCCCCATCATCTAGTTCATGGACTCCAAGACTATATAATGTCCATGTGATGTGGCACCACTTGCAGGATATAGACCAATGAGAGGTACATGATTATGATGATTTGTGTTCATGTATGAATTGGGTAATCCAAAGAAGTTAAAATGAATTAAATGATTCGTGAAATTTTATGTGTCTTTCTATGAAATTATAACATTCTATTATTGATAATAAATTCTTATTTTTATTTTCTCAATTATTTATATAACATAAATAGAAATAGTAAATTGATAGCTAAATGGCCTATAATATATTTTTGAATAATTCTTGAGGATTGAAATTGTTGTTTCCCTTCCATTTATAGGATGATTCTTAGTGAATTTAATTTTTCTTCCTCTATTATAAATTTATAACATGGAATCTAGTTTTTATAATTTTGGGAATTGTAGGATACTCATATTTTTTAATATTTTTTTGTGAACTAATTTTAAAATAATAAAGAGCTTTTTTAAGCATCTAACCTCTATAATTTCACACATTCATGATAAAATATATTACTTTTGAAATAATTATTAGAATTATTCTAGCTAATTTTTGTTTTAATATGTCTTCTTTAGTTTATAATTATAATTTATCATGATCATGTGTTTTTGAATTGTTGTAAAACAAAGTTATATGTATTTAATTTATTAAATTATTGATATTAACATCTTTGTTATTGATAATTTATTTTAATTAGAAAACCTTGATAAGAATCGCACAGTCATTAAATAAAATTGTTTCAGTTTTTAATTAATGATATTACTCAATTTTGAATGCATTTGCTGGGGTAGAAATATTTGTGGAGTTTATTTCTAAATTTTTAGAATATATATTATCATTTGGTATAACATTTTGAGACTTAATTATATTTAAATAATTAAATATATTAATTATTATTAATATATTTTAGTGAAATAATCTTACCTTACATTTTAATTCATTATTAGTATGTTTTTAGAAGCATTCTTAATGTTTAAATAATTTTTGTAGTAGCTGGAGACATTCTGGTATGGTAGAATCCATCATGTTTCATGTTTAATATATTTGAATTAAATTATATAAGCATAATCATGTTATGCTTATTTTATTATATAAGGTTGTTTTTTTGAGAACATAAATGATTAAAGAATATTTAACTCAATAATGATAAATCCAAAAACAAATAAATACAATAAATTTAGTTTTAATTTTATTGTTAGAAAGATTGTTTTATTTTGATAATTTGAAAATCATGTTTTGTATGTAATGTGGAATATGAATAGTTATGAAATCCTATGAATATTTTCTAACATTACCACATTATTATAAAATTATATGAGTTTTCATAATGAAATTTATAGAAAACATATCATGTACAATTTAATAAACATCATGGAAAACATGTAACATCCCATACCTAATACCACACACAAGTTCCTTAAGAAGGTCGGCCAAATGACCTTAAATGTGCCACCCTGTATGCCAGAGGCATCCAAATAGTTGGGTGGGTCAGTATCCATCACGGGGAGACTATATATTCTTTTTCTAAGTGGAAAAAAATATAAATCAATATGAATAAACATGTGATATAACAAAATAACAAACAATACTAGTATCAAATTATAACTAAAACATGAATAAAATATCCAAACTAAAATAATATATATTACATTCCATGTTTGTTCCATGTGTAATCTAATAAACCAAAATATAAGACAATGACAACTCTAAGCATGTCCCAAAACTAGGATTGTTTCCCTTATCCATTTTTAATCCTGAAGAAGACAACTAATATGTGGATATTTCTCTTATACTCCAAAATAACCATGAATTCAATTCATTTTTAGATAAGGATGCCCGAGTGTGGTGTGAGTAAAAATCAGTAGGCTACCACCAACAGAGTCTAAAATAATATCCAGTCAGTAATAGTGTATTAAATTGAATAAATAAAAAACTAAAATGCATATGTGAACATTTAAAAAATTTGAAATAATTATTTAATTAACCACATAATCCATCAGGTACCTGAGGGCACTTGAAACCATCATACCGACATTGTTAGTTCTAGAGTATGAACAATATAACATATTCAACACATAGCTCTTTATAACAAATGATATTTTTTATCCATTTCACCACAATATCATGGCTAGAAAGAAACATGTTCTTGTTCCAAAAGTTTTGGTCTTGGTCTTCATGCCTAGGACACTGTGGGTAATTGATGAAGAAATCCATGACGAAAAACAAATTTATCAAACAACCACACAAGTGGAATTTTAAGTAGTAGTCTATATCCCACTTTAATTTAACAATATAGGATATTGATGTAATAGACTATGTCCCACACATGTTTATCAATTAATTTCTCACTATGGGCTTTTGATGTAGGAGATCATGTCCCACACACGAATATCATAACAACACTTATATCACATATATCTCATTAATCTATGTTAATTGAAATAACATTCCTATCACATTCCACAATCAAAACATCTATTATTTAATTAAAAAAATTAATTAATCAAATTCAATCCATTTCATAATCAGAACAATTCCCATTAATTATTTCAACAATTATTCAATCTAATTTAAAATCACAATATCAAAATAATTAATTAGAAAATTATCTATTCTAATTCAATCAATTATATTACCACATGAATTTCCATTACTTATTTCAACTACTAATTAATTCACTTTAGTAATATAAATATGCTCATAATTAATTCAACAATTAATTATCCCAATTCAATCAATTTCCTGACAATAAAGTTTACCATAAATTATTAAAACTATTATTTAATCCAATTCAATAATCTCAAGATCCCTATAATTAATTATATAATTATTTATTCTCATTTTGTTTATTAGATAACCAAAACTGTTCCAATTAATTAATTCAATAATTAATTAATCAAAATTCACAATCCCCTATTTAATTAATTGACCAATTTAATTTAGTCAATGCATGAAATTAATTTTTTTATAATCCAATATAAATTATATTATTACATTAATTATAATTGAAATCAAGACGTGGATTTGAATAGTAGACCACCTACCTGAAATCGTCGATGAATAATAACCAAATAAAAATTCCCCATATTGAAACAGAAATGTCAAACTCACAACGAATAATTAAATCTTATATCAAAACCATGAAAAAAAAGATCCATAAAACATAGATCCTGATATAATACCAACAGTGAGAAAATCCCTTAAATGATGTAAGAATATCGTGAAAGGGAGATAAAAGTAATCAGGTAGAGATTCTTTTACCGAGTGAGTTTCAAACCATCAACCCATAATTGAATCTAAATAAATTGATATTGAGAGCCATATAAATCTATCTCGGAACATCCATAAAAATTATTGGAATATGACCGGGCTATGATCGGTTGAAATTGTTTGAGTTATAGGGTTTTATGATTTTAAAATCTTATTTTGGTCTAATTAAAACAAGACAGGCAGTTTCCGGCCTAGTTACAAATGGTTTTCCAAATCATGAACCAAAACCATTCTCAAATTGGTTGGGAGGGTGAGGTCAATTTTTATCAAAATAGGGAACATATTTTTACAAAATATTCACATATAATGTGAATTCCTTTATTTTTGTATGCATGGTTTTCTTGTTTGGGTGAATTGTTTTCAAAAAATGTGTACTGACTATGCACATATGCACTTCCTCAAGAAATTCATGAAATTTCACAAAAAAATATGAGATATAAAACACAAAAAATAAAAACAAAATAAAGAAAATGAGTATATGAGAAATCTCATGAAATCTACAAAAAATATTATGATCATACAATCTCCCCAACAAATAACATATTATCCTCAATCGATACATTGATGCAACTTGATGATTAAAATTCATAAGTATTAGGACACATATCCCATATATCCTCTTCTATTTCCCAATAATCCTCCTGAAAATGACCATGTTTCTACAATACATAATCAATCTAATTGGACATTCCTTACAACACCTTATCACTATAATCCAAAACAAATATCAGATAATTCCCTAAGGACACAATTATGTCAAACTCAAGATCATCCACATCAATCACTGGAGAATTTTTAGGGTGATGTTGCAGAATATTAGACATAAGAATAATTTTAGGCATAACATTGTACCTCTATGTAAGTGTCAATTGGTATGCCAATGGCCCAATTATCCCTACAACCTTAAATGGTCTAGAAAAACTAGGTTCCTACTATTCATGTCTTTGTAACATGTGGTGAACCAATCAAGGTGCCACTAGAATTAATACGTGTTCACCATTTAAAAAATCTAGGGGTAATCAAATCATATATGTATATGACTTATGTATACAATTAATTTTAGTCATATATTTATGAATTAACTTATCCAACTCCAACATATCTAGTATGAGACTCTGTCCTAAGAGTAATATCCCACTTGACTCCATCCATCATAGAGGTGATCATCATGTCAAAAAATAAAGAGACTCATATAGTTCCATTTGTATACATTCCTAATAAAAATTGTTATATAAGAACACCTTCAAATCTATGATCTTCCCCCAAGACCAACCAGTGTGAATGACACATTCCAAAAGCATATAATAAGGCCTCGATTTAAAATATGCAAATTCATGTGTTTTTGTCAAGGCATTATAATTTCACATTAATTATATATCGAGGTTTATATTTTTATACAATTATGGAATAATACATACATAACATCCTATATTCATAAAAAACGGATACAACTAGAACCTTATTCATTTTTTCAAAATATAAAACATTTAAAATAAAATAATACTTATTTTTTATGAAAAATCATTATAAAATTTACTTTAATGCCTCATTTCTCTTACCCATAATTAACATATGAGAATCATTTTAAACATTGTGATGAGCAGAAAAATCTCAACAATTGAGATAAAAACGAAATAAATAAAATTTTATTCCACTAACACTTTAAACCAATGAAATATTTTAAAAAAAGTTATACATATCACCCATAAAACATATCCTCTTTACCTTAAATTATGAAATCATAAGAACAATGTAAAACAACATTGAAAAAATAAATCATAAATGTAAATTTTTTAATCAATTCTATATCACTCTTATTGTTCCTGTAGCTATCATGACTATATAAATGGTGAACATCATGGTTACATTTGGGATACCAACTATATTATATCCCTTTATTCTCATAAGATAATATAAATTGATTAATTCTATAACATTATCAAATGAATTAGAAAGATATCACAGGCTTGCCACCCTCATTTTATAAGGGGACCATCTATAATCCAAAAATATTCCCATTAACCATATCAAAATCATAATGAATAATACAAGAATAAAAGAAAAAATATCCACATTGAAATAAAATTTCATTTTTTCAAACTCGTACACTCATAAATAAAAAAACTTATTTAAAAATAAAATGAAAACATTTTAATGGGAGTGTATAAACATTAATGATACATAAAAGAGATAAATTCTGTTCCTGATGTATATGTAAAAATTACTATTTTGTTTTTGTAAAAATAGATGAAAGAGTTACCTTAAGAGTTTTTTTTAAAATAAAATAAATTACCTTGAGTCTATCACATCATGTTAAATAATTATCATCTTGAATAACAAGAATAAGTGAATAATTTTCTTTCTTAAAAACCTTTTAAAAGTTTATTATTCCTTTTATGTCATGTATTTCCATATTGTAACAATTACAGAATTATTTACGATAATATCAAGTGATTTTTCAATATTCGATACATGAGTTCAAAATAAGTTAATAGGATTGATGAAGTCAAAATAGTCGCAGGCCCTAAATATCTAAAATAATATTAATGTACTAATAGTCACTTTTATACATCAATTATACATTTAAATTGTAACACAGTGAGATTATTAGGAGATTGATTTTTTATAATTTGATATATTTTATGTCTTATGTTGTAAACTACACTAAGATAATATTGTGCTACACCGAAAATTGGCTTAGCATGTGGTATACGCAACACAAATATTTTATTTTTATACACACAGTTTTGAGATACTTTGATAGGTTGGGTTTCATGCTAGACCATATTTTATAGTACATTAGTATATTAATAATTTTTTTAAAATAATAATATATAAACTAGCCATTAAATTATAGTAATGTATATTATAAATTAAAATTTTAAAATATATAATTTATAATAAAAATTCATTGGTTACCAAATAGTTGGAAACAAAAATATATACCAATTGAATATAAGGGCTGTATTTTTATTTTTATTCTCCAAAATTCATTTTGTAATAATAAAATAAATAAATTATAATTAGTGAATTATTTTAATGAAATAATTATTTTATATATTCAATAAAATATTTATTATATTTCTCCAATAGTTTTTATATGTGTAAGATAATAACCCACCAAATTTTATGCATCAAACCCTATTTCTTTAAAAAAGGTATTTTTATCACCTATCACTGGAGAATTCATTTTAATTATGATTTTAGAAACATTTATATAATTAATATGAAAAATTTAAACTGGTTCTTTGATATAAGAATATAAATGTTTAACTGGGCATAGTTTTCTATATCAATATGTTATGTTTATTATGGTGATGAATTGTATAAAAATATAAAATTTTAATTCAAAACAAAATTTTTTATCCTAATTATTTATAGTTGTCAATTGTATTATTGTTTTTTTTAATTTATAAATATATAATATTTTTATAAATAAATAAAATAATGGTCATTAAAAAAATTACACATTGAAATTTGATGTAAAAAATTTCTGAATATTTGAACATCTCACATTAAAGACAAGATATCCCATTCCATCAATGAGAATTTTCTTTCAATTAATTTTGGATAATTTTTTTGTTTTGTATATGGAAACAAGGATTCCATATTTGGAGTCAAAATTCCAAAATACATCAAATAGTTCCCTTTAAAAAATTATGAACAGTAAATTTTGTAACATTTTAAACACAGTAAAAGTTAAATCATGAAATTAAATATCAACAAATAACAGTATAAAAAATATAAAATTACCCAAAAACCTATACTATTTTTAATTGATCAGTGTGTTTAGGAAAAAATAATATTTATATAGAAATTATATCCTTTGTATTCCACATGGATGATATTAAGACATTTGTTATATTTTTTAATGAAAAGATGGATATTTTATACTCTTTTTTTCAATAATTATATCATTTATAATATTGTTGTATAAATGTGTTAAATTAGACTATAAAAAGTCTTTTGATATCTAAGTATTTTTACTTTATCATTGTATTGTTTTTTTATTTTTAGGTAATAAATAATTACCTTACTGACTTATAAAATGGTGATGTAGTGCCTGTATAAGCAGAAGAAAAATAAATGATTTTTTAAGAAGGTGTTGCATCAGTGAAAGACCAAGGAAAAATTTATTGAATAAAGAAAAGAGGATGACTACATGAGTCTGAATGAAAGAATCATATTACAACATTTCTCATAAAAATCAACAAATCACCAAATAAATCATCTTTCTAAATAATTCCATGGATTAATTTTTTATTGGAATGACCGTCTCCTACAATATTCGCTTCAGGAGAAGCATGCATGATAATTTAATTAGTTTCCAAAAGAAAATAAAGACATTTCATCCAACGATAAATAAAAAGCCCGGAATGATGCCCCACACCCTTCTAGATATCCTTGCCTATAGTGGTTTAATCAATTTCAATCCAAATATTACTCAAACCATTTTCCTTGGCAAATTCAACAACAATTATGACCCCCATTATTTCTAATTTAGAGATGAGGTCATACCACATCCACCAAAAAAGAATCCATGAAAATGTCCATGATAATCTTTGAAAATATAACCACATTCTGTGGGTCCCGAGATGGATTTGGAGGCACCTTCGACATTCAATTAGATCCATCCTAGAAGTGAGTCTTTCTAGAATACATTAAAAGTTAGTCTAGGATATCTATTAAGACATGCAATCTGATGTCGATGAAGGATCTCAAAGTCTCCAACAGTGTTGTCATGTTAAGCTTTCTGAATTGATGTAGTATCACAAATGGGAAGGAGAATATGTGTCCGACCTGCATGGAGCCGAAATTTTCAATTATTATGAAGATTATTATTTCAATCATTCCTAATCACATGGAGGAGCTCAACAACAACAGTCAAGAAGATTTTTTTAATTATTTGGGAAGATTTAAAAACAACACAATGCTGCAGCTGAGAGATGATGGAATTTTGGAGTAACAATCTGCTACTAAATATGTCAAAAAATATATTTCTATAGAGCTGAACTTGTAACAAAAGACAGAAATAAATGGTTAGTATCTTCTATATGTTGGTTTCAATTGTGACATTTAGAGAAAAGTTGAATCCCAAAATTTTGCAGACAAATTTCAGTGGGGACTCTGTTAAAAATAATATTCCAAACAAGAGTTTTCCTTGAGGGAATAATCCAATGTTTGTGAAAGGATTTAAACCAATATAAGCTAAAATCAAAATATATAAAATTGTGATTTTAAAAAATCTTGTAGTCAAGGATATCATTACAAGCTTCCTAGATGAGGAAATCTACAAAGTCAGAATAGGGATAGTTATCAATGATATTTATGATGTTTATAAGAAGGTACATGTTATGGGAATTTAGAACATCAATTATAGTGGAATTATTTTGTCAGGAAAGGAATTGGGTGGAACTATGTAAATTAATGGAGCACCAGTCGAGTTTTTAAACCAAGAGTTCATGAATGAATCATAACTGACCATCCATCTAGATTTGTTCATAATGTTGGTGTAGGGATGTCTAATGGATGACCAGATGGAAGACGTGATATAATAAAAATTTCCATTCTTTATCTTAGCAATGAATCTTTTTTTGAGGAATGAAATATAGTTAGGATTGTGGATAAATAAACTCAAATTGATCCTAGATTAAAGAGCATCATTTTAGAGATTTAAATTTTTTATGCCAATACAACCCTTTTTTGAATTTTTACAACGGGTGGCCCAAGGGATGGTCACAAGATTCCATTCAAACATGCTTTCGGTCTAAACACAATTTTTTATACAAACATTATTTTTTATTCAATCCATAATTCCATTAGTAAACCATTATCGAGTGGACCATTTTAAAGGAAATAATGGTTATGAAAAAATTGATACCTACTACCATAGAGATGGATTGATCCTTTCAAGAGGAAAGATGATTTATATTTTGGTCAAAATGGTGGAGAAATAGCTGGATTTAGGTCTACCCCCAAAGGTAGGCACACCATGATAGTTGAATGGGAAGGATACGTTTTCTTGATTCCATAATAATTGATGATATTACCATTTCTCATAGAATAAAATTCTTTCCCAAAAAACACAAATGATTTGTTCCAGCTTATAGATTGACCAGAAATTTCTTCCTAATGATACATTGAATTTTATAGAATTTGGATGTTCCTTTTATACCTTTATAATAACATGATGATTTCATCAGCACAAAAATGATGTGTGGGTATATTTAAATTCCTGGAATCTTGAATAGGTTTAATCTTGTTTTGATCCACAATGTGAGTGAGCAGTCAGCATAAGTAATCGTCTATAATAGCAACATGAATTGTATAAAGATGATCCCCTTTTCTGACACCACGGTACATTAAAAAAATCCCTTGGGGAACCATTAACAAGGGAATATATGAAAGTCGAGTTGAATAAAGGGTTTATCATACAATTGAGAAGAGTTATTAAGACCAAAACATTTCAGAACATTGAATATGAAACTTCAATAAATGGTATCAGATGATTTAATAAGTTTAGGTTTAATAGAAATATTATCTCCTCTTGTGGCTTAGTGAAAGATATTAGTACATTTATAGGTGAGACAGACACATTCTTCAATCGACCTACACTTGATAAATCAATATTTATTCCAACATACAATTCTAATTCATATGTTAGTAAGTCTATTAGTAAGATGTTTTGAAATAATTTTTTCTAGTTTATTAATAATAGAAATAAGACTAAAAAGATGAATCATAGAGTCATTGTCCTCTTTAGGAAATAAAGTAAGAAATTGTGATTTTAAACCGTAATGGAGAAAACCATTGGAATGAAATTTTTTGACAGGTTTTCAAAAAACTATATGAATAATCTCTCAGTAGAGATGGAAAAAACAATAATTGATTCCATCAGGACCTAGGGAATTATCAGGATTAATACTAAAAATAGTGTTATTGATTTTATGATCTAGAGGGGAAGTTAATAAAAATTATTGTCCTCCGATTTCACTAATTTTGGAAAGATATCATGAAGTAGATCTGTTTTGACATCCGGACAATTGAGAAAATTATTAATGTAAGATACCACATTCTTATTAACATCCACCTCAATGTCAATGAGGTTTTTCATCATCTTGATGAAAATAAAGTGGTCTATAGACATTTCTAATTATATGGAGAGTAATTGTAAATTGTATTTATATCATCATCCAGAAGCCATTTACAATATATAATTTTCTTTCACATGTTATCCTTAAGGACAAATTGAGTGTTGAGATTAATGGAAATATTGATTTCAAGTTGAAGATCCAAATTGAAATGACATCTAGTGTTGGAGTTGTGGATTTGAATATTATCCTTCTCAAGAGAGGAGTAATCCATGTCAAGTTGATTATATTTCGAGATATACCAACCTCTAATAGGCTAATCTAGGTACTTTAATTTATTGACATAAGAAAAAGCATCATTCTGATGCATAATTCATTCCTAAGATTTTTTTTGATGTTAGTACAATCGGGATCCACTAACCAAGAATTATTAAATTTGAAAGGAATAGTGGGTTTATGTCATTTGGTTAAAATAATAACAAGAATGAGATGATGATCTGAGTTAAGTTTTGTTAAGGAAATTCTTAAAATGGAGTCCCATTTATCAGGAGAAGAGATATTAGTTAATTCCCTATCATGCTTGATAGCAACATCTATATTGTAGTGTCATATATACCAAGTGTATTTAGCACTATAAAGATTAATTTCAATAACATAAAAATCCTCAATATATGATCTAAATTATATTTAGGACACAAAAGAGAGGTATGGTCTTATTTTTTTACTAGATTTTATAATTTCATTAAAATCCCAAATCAAAAACATGACACTAATGATATTTTATCAAAATCATGTTTAATAAAATTATTTGAAAATCATATAACCATTTTAAATTTATTTAAATTATTGTGATTATTTATATAATATTTTTTATTTTTTATTTATCTTATAATTGACATCATCTATACAAATATTATAGTATTATAATATTGAATAATTTATTACCTTAGTTTAAATTAAAGATAGTTATCTAAGGGGTATTTAAAAAGGTACTGTTTAATTTGATACCAAAACATATCTAAAATATATTCATTGAAGCCATTTAAACCTTATATCATATAATATTCTAATATATGTCAATTCGTTTATTTTTAATGTTGTGGAATTTTTATAAATTAATATTTTTGGAGATTCAAAAATATTCCCTCACCTCAAATAAAAAAAGGGAATGTCATATCTCACTTATTCAACCCAAATTGATCCTTAAATAGCATCCATAACATTACCATTTCCCTTCTCAACTTCACTCACCACATTATATTGGTTCTTCTTTTATCAAAATGCCAAGTGTAGAGTCTCTAAGAGGTTATGTACAGAGATATCACTGATGAAGAGGTAATCCCTTTTATTAAATCTCACAAAATTGTTCCTTATTATAATTATTCATTTATTTATTCCATTATAAAGTTTTCACTCTATAATAATATTAATTCTGAGATACTATTCTGATTATAACACAATAATTTTCCACTTTCTATCCATCCTATGAAAAACAAAATCACTATGCATGGGTACGTACGACCTACCATTTCCACACCATGGTGTATTCTATTTCTAATCAACATAGTAATTGGATGTGTATAATGAAAGAAATAATAAATATATATGATTACAATAATATAATATGTATTTGTAATATAATATACACCATACACTTCCAAACCATTTCATAATTAATTGAATGATATCACCACCCGTAGATACACACGACCTACTATCTCCACGATGTGTTGAAATTCATTCTCCAGGATTCACAATAACGAATGTTTATATAAATAAATATAATGCCTAAATACCTACCTATTACATCAACATAATTTTTTAAATTAAAGAAATTTATCTTATGTTTCTAAACCTGGATTTATATGAAAATGTTGAAATAGTAAAATAAAGCAGTTAGCACCAGAAAAAATAGTAATAATGAAATTTTATTACCAAATGGGTGATAAGATAATCATATATTATATAATAAATATATATAAGGTTATTATATAATTTAATAAATTTTTTAAAACCATTATAATTTTGGTTAAATCATTTTTATCTAAAGTTTGTGTAATTAAGGGGAAGTTAATCAGACTATTTATTTTCATGGGTAATTTCCATATTCACCAATTTCTACATTTATGTTGTGTTGGTAGAACTATTTGAAATTTTATATTATTAATTTAAATTATTTAATTATATTATATTAATTTATTGATTTTAGTATTTCTTGGAAATCATGATTCTAATGGTACACAAGTAATAACAGATTTATGTCTCACATTTATTTTTGTGGCACACGTTTGTAATACACCGCTTTTTTCTTCTATTGTGTGTGTATACTAACCATGAATGTTTTTATTTGTATTATAATGATTATTCTAAAAATTTAATAATCATATGAATTTTTTATTTCTTCTCAAATACGATTCTATTTATTATTTAGTGATGAGAATTTACATAATAATGTAATTGATATTTGGGATTGTTTTGTTCCAAGTATTTGTTATGTACTATTTAGCATCCATGTATATGTTTTTTAATTTTTTCAATATTATCCTATTAATTTCTAATTTCATTTTTACTAATCTTTTACTTTTTACTATATATTTTGAATGGAATTATATTTTTGGTTTTACGAACAATTTATTTTTTCAATTATATTTTGAAAGTAAGAAAGTAATGTTTTTTATTTTCAAAGCATGAATTTATATCTACTATTTCATGGTGAATTAATTATTTTTTATATCATTAAAATATTACACGGTTATTTTGAAATAAAATTTTTCTTGTAAAATTTCACATCTTTTTAAGAAAAGAAAATTCTTTCATATGAAAAATGATATTTTTCTCGTGAATTGTTTTCAACTGATATTTAAAAATTATTTTCTATATAAGATAAAGTTATTTGTTATTAATTACATATTACTAAGGATATTAATCATTGCTAATATTTTTATTGATTGTAATAATTATTTCTATTTATGATTGTATTTTTTTATAAACCCATTGGCTTTCATTGTGTTCTGATCGGATTAATGGTTTTCTGTTCATGTAGCACACATATTTATGGTTTTTATTAATGGGATGGGTGGGACCTATATTTTCTGACAATTAATTGAGTAAAAATTCTTATCTCATGAGATATACTATGATGTACTTGGGATTGAACCTTGACTACTATGATAGTAAGGAGACTGATCCATGATTATCAAGATGGTATGGGGAGTGAACACATACCACTATGATGTCTATAAGAGAGAACCCTGAATACTGATATGGTATGTTGAGTAAAAACATAATACTAAGATTTATATAGAAGTGATACCTTGTACTAATATTGAAATCATTTTATATTGTTATGTTTTTTCGACCAATTACATGTCATATTCATTTATTATGACTTTAGGGATAATGTTTTTTATTTCATTCTGATTAATGAAATACAAATATTTTGGATCTTATTCATGTTTATGATAATTGATATTTATGTTATGGTCTTCAATTTTAATTATAATTGAAATGCACTGTGTTGCATTTGTTGTCAATGAGGCATGATGTTGTCATGGAATGAATGGATGTCAAGCAATGTCAAGATGTGAATGAAAAAGGATGTGATGGTGATGGTGATGAAGGAGAATGGCCATGGTACAAGGATTCATGTCACTTAAGAGATTCGCTAAGTGACATAGGATGTTGTGGTTGAAACATTCTCATACTATATCAGACGATTTTAGAACTGATCTTAATGTTTCAATACTTGTATCAAGATGATACTAAGTTACACCACTTGAAGAATTGATGATGATGGAGTATCATCATTAAATATGACGATTGTTGAGCTTCTCTTTTAGTTCCAAGAACTTGTATCAAGTAGATACAATGTCACAAAAATGTTAGAAGACCATGCATTGTCTTCACAATGAATGAGGAGATGAAGTGGTCCATCCACAATCACTAAGTCGATGAAGTGGTGATAATGAAGTCCATGTACTATTTCTTAGTGCATGATATATTGAAGATGATCCAACTTGATCTCTAATTAGATCAATGAAGAACATTGAAGATTATAAATGATTCAGGAGTTCGATTGATGAAGTGATCCAGGAGAATTCGATATCCAAAGCGAAGAGCATGAAGAAGTACAGAGGAATTCTCAAATGAACAAAGTGAGAAGAAGGCTTGAAGGGCTTGGAATTTGGCTTATACTCATAGGAGAACTTTGTATTTGACAAAGTCCTTATTCATGCCCTTGCCAAAAAATATGGCCAGCCAGGGAACCTTGAGGGTTCAAACCCCAAGGCATGGGCGCTAGGGCACCACGCCCATGGGGGAACCCCGTGGGGCAAGCCAGGGCGGCAGGGCGCACCCAAGACACCGCATGGGCGCCTAGGGCACGCCCGAAAGAGCGTGGCAGGGGCATAGGAGCGTGCCCCCAAGAGTGTCAGTGTGCATAGTGGGCGCCAGTGGCGCGCCCTAGTGGCAGGGGTGGGTGCATGAGCGCGCCCGCAGAGAGAACACGGTGCAGGGCGGCACCGTGGAGGGAGAAGTTCAATTGGGGTGAAGGGGGGAGCGGATGTTTGATAAACCGCAGAAAAACCGGCCTCCGTTTCGATGTGAGACGCGGGATTTTCCCGCGGAGCGGATCCTGGACGCACAATTGATCGCGCGCCCGATCTCGGCCGCACATCTCATTGCGCCGCTCCCGTTCAGATCCAGCCCATTGATGATCTTTTCAACGCCGCATCTGACGGCTCTAAGGCGTCTCCTTCCTCGAGCTCAGCCGAGGCTTCCCCGCGTGACGCCGTCGAACCAGAGGCCACCCGCACGCCAGATTTCGAGTTCCCGACCACCTCTGAAGGATATAAAGTGTCCATTGGGTTCTTCTCGACGTAACGAACACATGCATGCATTAAAAGTTTCATGCATGCAACAAAATAAAGATTTCGAACAAAGGCCGAGGAAAAAATATGTTGCCGAGGCCATGTGGTGTTCGTGTTTTGCATGGGATGGCCAAAAGAGAGGTCATGCATGCGTTCTAAATCGCATGAACGAGGTGGAATGAAAGAGGAAATTAAAAATGAGTTAAGCCGCGTGAAACAGAGGAGAAACAAGATTTTGGAAATCGTGAAAACCCGTGATATTCGGGAGTTTGAATTTATATCCACGGGGATTGAACGAGACGCCTCTGCCTATATAAAGAGAGGCCTTGCTCTTGAATTTGTGCTACTGATCTGTTGAAAAATAGAAGTCCTGTGAGTGCCGTATGTGCCTCACTAAGTTTTGAAGCCACCGCACAAATACCACTTGCGTGGATGAGTCCCTTTCGCGCTACCTCTTTGTGTGACAAGAAGAAGAAGGAGGAGGAGATCCCTACGTTCCTATCCCTTGTGTGGAAGGAATACCCGAGGCGCAAGCATCTTGCGCGCCCCTGTGGTTTTTTGAGGCTTGTGCGGCCGAGTGTACCTTTGCACTTGCGCTCCCGAACCGCTTGCACCGAGTGCTTGCGCGCCGCTTACCCATTGTGCACCGCTTGCACCAAGGACCTTGCACGCCTTGTCCAGTGTGACCCTGTGCGGCTGTGCATAGAGGAAGGCCTCACCCCTTGCGGGCCTATTTTGAAGGTGGAGTTCGGGCAGTGTGTGCACAAGAAGTGGGAGGCAGAGACCATTGTGTCTTTAGTGCCCAAGGAGAACCGAGGCTTTGACTTGAGTGTATACCAAGTGATATACCCTTGCTTTTTGTGTGCAAGAGGAACAAAGAACCAAGAGGCCGAGACTTACACCTAAATGAACTAAGACTAAATGAGTTGGCCGTAGCCTTGGGTGTGTGCAAGGAGGAGAATAGGCCATGTCTCAAGTGTGTGAAAAGTGAAACAAGTGTGTGAAAAAAGACAACAAGGACGAACCTTAGTGTGTGTGCAAACTAAAGTGTACACACTAAGAAGAAAGAGAAGAGGACTCTCACACTATTGTAGAACACACAATCTAAGTGTGTAGACAAATTGAATAAAGTGTGTGAAGTTTGAGAAGTTGGTGTGTGCTTAATGTGTTACACCATTTTTGGGTCTACTAGACCAAGAAGAGGAATGGGGAAGTGCATGCATGCATGCATGCACATGCGCACGTAATAAAAGTTCAAATCAGTGAGTGTGCATTTGAGTTGACCAAGACCAGAGGATCTTGAAGAAATTGAGAAGGTCATGCAGTCAGTGCATGAGGATTCAGAGTTTCCATGCATTCAGTGCATGAAGTTGTTTTCAAGTGAGACTGGACCAGACTGAAGTTAAAGATATCAGTTGTCTGAGTATTCAGTAGTTGGAGAGAGAAGCCAGGTCATCCTGAGAAGAAGGAGATAAATCCTGAGCAAGACGAGAAGACCTGATCAACTCAAGTTATCAGAGGTACAGAGCAAGGCCATCAGTCTATATCCCAGACTGCTGAAGATACTTGAAGAGCATAAAGTGAAGAAGAGATACTCGTGTGACTCGAGGAGCGAGGAGAAGCCCCCTGTGAGACTCAGGGCGGAAGAAGTCTTCAGTGGGATTCTGGAGCAGGCCAGTGGGACTCTAGTAACACTGTGAGACGCAGTATAAAGACCCTCATGTGGGACTCAGGAGAGATACAGTGGGACTCTGTATCGACCATTGTAATACTAACCGATTATAATGGAGAAACCATGTTGGGGTGTATAACCAACATGGCAAGGACGTAGGCCTTTGGTGTCGAACCTTTTAAATCCTTGTGTCCAGTGCCTTTACATTTGCTGCATCATTCGAGGAAAGGTGAGAGATACAAGAAGAGTGGATCGAGGCTTTAACCAGCCATAGAGGTTTAATTGATATGGAATCAATTAGTAAAAAGTTTTAAGGGATCACTGATTCACCCCCTCCCCCTCTCAGTGATTCACACTGATCTGGGAACTTCAATTGGTATCAGAGGGAGGTTGCCTCTAAAAGATCCAAGAGAGTCTATATGGAGTGCAGATTTGAGGAAATGAAAGAACAGCCTCAAATGGAGATATCTGCCAATAATCTGAAAAACAGAATGAAGAAACAGGCAAAGGAGATGAAGAAGAAGGTTGTTGCAATCAGAGAAACTCCTTCTATGGAAAGAAATGTGAAAGTCACATCAGATGACAATTCCTTTTATCATTCTTCTGATGAAGCCTGCTCTAGCTGTGATGAAGATGCAAGGCACAATGATCTTCTAAATGCAATCAAATATCATCAGAAGACAGTCCCCAAGGAAGTGACAATGTGTATAGCTACAGGTATCCTAGATCTTCAAGAAAAAAATTAGAGCTAGAAGATGAAGACAATTCTTTGGAATTCCAATTGGAAAAAAGGGTTGGCATAACCAACACTCTCAGAAAGCTGGTGAAGGATAAAGATGAAACTATTTCCCTTTGCAAAGAAAGATTTGAAGACACTGATGAAGAATTGCAAAGAAGATCTTCTGAGAAAGAAATCTTTATGATAATAATCAAAGATGTGTTTCATGCACTAGATAAGTTGCACAAAGTGTCAATGAATGTCAGAGATGCTCAAATTGAAGACAAAGTCAAAATGGTGAAGGCGCTTGACAACTCATTGCATGAAATAAAGAAGGTGAATGATGACCAGATGGAATAGCTGAAACAGAATTGGGAAGGTAGGCTAAGATTGGTTGAGGATGAGAAGAACTCCCTCAACATGAAATGCTTTGAACTAGAGGTGATATTGAAAACTCAGAAATCACCCAAAGCCAAATCCTCCCAGTCAGCTGAAAGGAGAAATTTTGCTACTCAAGTATGTATTGATCAGGAGGATTCTAAAAGAAAGACATCCTCTAATAAAAGGGAAACAACTTCTAAAAAGAAGGTACCATCCATCCCATCTTGTACTCATGTTTCTAAATGTGTTTCCACAAAAAGTGCAGGATGGAAGAATAATTCCAAACAAGTATGGATGAAGACAATGAAGAAAGATAGCTCTCCTGAAACAACACAGCAAGTCAAGAAAAGTACCCAACAATCAAAAGGACTGAAGAGGTCAAGATTTGTGGGTCAGTGTTGGTGTTGTAATAAGTATGGACACTATGCAAAGGATTGTTGGTACAATCCACTGAATGTAAAAGCACAAAGGAAGCCCATGCCAAGGGGGAGCAAGCCAGAATAAAAGAAGCAACATCCACAGGTCCAGAGACATCTGTTTACTGCAAATAGATTTGGATTACTTGACAAAATCTGGGATGATTGCAAAAGTGGTCAAAAAGATACATGTCAATCTCCAACTGTATCCAGAGCTCAAAAGAAGAAAAGATCACAGAACCTGGCTCAGAAAGAATCCTTGGGAAGCAAGAAGAAGAAAGCTGAAGATGCTCCCAAGAAGATTATGAAAAAGGAAGAGAAGACCTTGGAGTCTAAATCCATGAAGGGTGATGCATCCAAATGGACCACCAAGAAGAAATGATTCTACTGTGGAAAGAAAGGACATATCATGGATCTTTATAATGAAGCCATGAAATTCAATAGAGGCAGACTGGACCCAAACAGACAATCAATCCAGAAGAAGCAGAAGGGATTGGTTGAAAATAAGTTGCCTAAGAAAGGTGGCTTGATAGTATCAAAAGAACCATGTGGAACTTCCAGAACTGAGGCCACACTTCCAAGTGACTTACTAGTCATATGGACAAATCAGTTGAAACTTGCCAAAGATCTGCAAAGAGATGAATATGAAGTTATGGCAATTGCTATGGCAAAAGGGAAGAAGAAGATTTCACATGGAGATCAAGTTCTGTGTGTGAGGTGCAATCAAGATGGACATACTAGTGATAAATGCATGATATTCATTACAGCTCAGAAGGGATTCTTCAAAATAATGAAGATTGCACCAGGAGACTCTAGTGTTCATAAGGCACCTAGAAATAGAGGAGTAACACACAAAGAAGTTAAAGAGGTGTTGAGATCCACACCAGCACAAACATCATTGAAGATCAAATGTGCAAGTGTGAAGAATGGTGAAAATGGGGCATCTCGGTTGAGAGAATCTTCTCAACCTTGTTGTTCACATTGATGAACCAAGGAGGTTCTATCTTATTCCCTAATCACTTGTATTTACATGTGCTAACAATGAAGGGAATTGAAGATGATGATCATTCTCAACTGGAGGATGGTTTGGACAGAATGGAGTGCACCCCTTGAGGGGGAGCCAATCTGTAGAAGATGGGATTCTGAGATTTAATACCATCTTGAGAAAAGTGAAGGTATTCCAATCATACTTTCATCCCTTGTTTCTTAATTGTATTCATCATGTCAATTAAGGGGGAGTATTGATTGAAGGCAAATGGATGAAAGGTGGAGATTTATCTTTTCACTGAACTTTCTAATAAGTCTTGTGATGTATGTGCAGGATTTAGCAATTTATTGTTATATCTGAAAAATTTCATCCCCTTGGAGCATGATCTCACATGTACAGTGAATGTTGGACAGCATTGAGTTCCTTGGTTACATCACTCTTGTTTTCTACACCGGGTTAGCCCATGTAGACTTAGAGATTATTTACTAAAGGTTCTTTGCTAAAGAGAACATGTGACATCATCCCTCTCTTAGTGCTTTTCAAAAAGATGCTATTCGAAGGGAGGAAGAGATATTTTTGAAGAGAACCACACCACACCTTTGCATTTGATTTCCAATAAGGGGGAGAAAATATTGGCACACATATTGACCCATTCATATGTGCTGAAGAAGTGTATTGACAACAAATACAAAGGGGGATATTGAAATGCACTGTGTTGCATTTGTTGTCAATGAGGCATGATGTTGTCATGGAATGAATGGATGTCAAGGAATGTCAAGATGTGAATGACAAAGGATGTGATGGTGATGGTGGTGAAGGAGAATGGCCATGGTACTAAGATGCATGTCACTTAAGAGATTCACTAAGTGACATAGGATGTTGTGGTTGAAACATTCTCATACTATATCAGACGATTGTAGAACTGATCTTAATGTTTCAATACTTGTATCAAGATGATACTAAGTTACACCACTTGAAGAATTGATGATGATGGAGTATCATCATTAAATATGACGATTGTTGAGCTGCTTTTTTAGTTCCAAGAACAAGTATCAAGTAGATACAATGTCACAACAATGTTAAAAGACCATGCATTGTCTTCACAATGCATGAGGAGATGAAGTGGTCCATCCAGAATCACTAAGTGGATGAAGTGGTGCTAATGAAGTCCATGTACTATTTGTTAGTTCATGATAAATTGAAGATGATCCAACTTGATCTATAATTAGATCAATGAAGAACATTGAAGATTATAAATGATTCAGGAGTTCGATTGATGAAGTGATCCTTGAGAATTACATATCCTAAGTGAAGAGCATGAAGAAGTACAGAGGAATTCTCAAATGAACAAAGTGAGGAAGAAGGCTTGAAGGGCTTGGAATTTGGCTTATACTCATAGGAGAACTTTGTATTTGACAAAGTCCTTATTCATGCCTTTGCCAAAAAATATGGCCAGCCAAGTCACCTTGAGGGTTCAAACCCCAAGGCATGGGCGCTAGGGCACCACGCCCATGGGCGAACCCCGTGGGGCAAGCCAGGGAGGCATGGCGCACCCAAGACACCGCATGGGCGCCTGGGGAATGCCCAAAGGAGCGCGGCAGGGGCGTAGGAGCGTGCCTACATGAGTGTTAGTGTGCATAGTGGGCGCCAGTGGCGCGCCCGAGTGGCAGGGGTGGGCGCAAGAGCGCGCCCGCAGAGAGAACACGGTGCGGGGCGACACCGTGGAGGGAGAAGTTCAATTGCGGTGAAGGGGGAAGCAGATGTTTGATAAACTGCGGAAAAACCGGCCTCCGTTTCGATGTGGGACGTGGGATTTTGCCGCGGAGAGGATCTTGGCCACACGATTGATCGCGCGCCCGATCTCGGCCACACATCTCATCATGCCGCTCCCGTTCAGATCCAGGTCATTGATGATCTTTTCAACGCCGCATCCGACGGCTCCGAGGCGTCTCCTTCATCGAGCTCAGCCGAGGCTACCCCGCGTGACGGCGTCGAACCAGAGGCCACCCGCACGCCGGATTTCGAGTTCCCGGCCACCTCTGAAAAAGATAGTGTCCATTGGGTTCTTCTCGACGTAACGAACACATGCATGCATTAAAAGTTTCATGCATGCAACAAAATAAAGATTTCGAACAAAGGCCGAGGCAAAACGAAGTTGCCGAGGCCATGTGGTGTTTGTGTTTTTCATGGGATGGCCAAAACAGAGGCCGTGCATGCGTTCTAAATCGCATGCACGAGGAGGAATGAAAGAGGAAATTGAAAATGAGTTAAGCCGCGTGAAACAGAGGAGAAACAAGATTTTGGAAATCATGAAAACCCGAGATATTCAGGAGTTTGAATTTATATCCACGTGGATTGAACGAGACGCCTCTGCCTATATAAAGAGAGGCCTTGCTCTTGAATTTGTGTTGCTGATCTGTTGAAAACTCGAAGTCCCGTGAGTGTCGTATGTGCCTCATGAAGTTTTGAAGCCACCGTGCAAATACCACTTGTGTGGCTGAGTCCCTTTCGCGCTACCTCATTGTGCGACAAGAAGAAGAAGGAGGAGTAGATCCATGCGCGCCTATCCCTTGCGCGGCAGGAAGACCCAAGGCGCAAGCATCTTGCGCGCCCCCGTGGTTTGTTGAGGCTTGAGCGGCCGAGTGTACCTTTGCACTTGCACTCCCGAGCCACTTGCACCGAGTGCTTGCGCGCCGCTTACCCATTGTGCGCCGCTTGCACTGAGGACCTTGCACACCTTGTCCAGTGTGACCCTGCGTGGCTGTGAAGCGATAAAGGCCGCACCCCTTGCATGCCTATTTTGAGGGTGGAGTTTGGGCAGTGTGTGCACAAGAAGTGGGAGGCAGAGACCATTGTGTCTCTAGTTCCCAAGGAGAACCGAGGCTTTGCCTTGAGTGTATGCCAAGTGATATACCCTTTCTTTTTGTGTGCAAGAGGAACAAAGAACCCAGAGGCCGAGACTTACACTTAAATGAACTAAGACTAAATGAGTTGGCCGTAGCCTTGGGTGTGCGCAAGGAGGAGAATAGGCGAAGTCTCAAGTGTGTGCAAAGTGAAACAAGTGTGTGAAAAAAGACAACAAGTCCGAACCTTAGTGTGTGTGCAAACTAAAGTGTACACACTAAGAAGAAAGAGAAGAGGACTCTCACACTATTGTAGAACACACAATCTAAGTGTGTAGACAAATTGAATAAAGTGTTTGAAGTTTGAGAAGTTGGTGTGTACTTAAAGTGTTACACCCTTTGTGGATCTACTGCACCAAGAAGAGGAATGGGGAAGTGCATGCATGCATGCATGCACATGCACACGTAATCAAAGTTCAACTCAGTGAGTGTGCATTTGAGTTGACCAAGACTAGAGGATCTTGAAGAAATTGAGAAGGTCATGCAGTCAGTGCGTGAGGATTCAGAGTTTCCATGAATTCAGTGCATGAAGTTGTTTTGAAGTGAGACTGGACCAGACTGAAGTTAAAGATATCAGTTGTCTGAGTATTCAGTAGTTGGAGAGAGAAGCCAGGTCATCCTAAAAAGAAGGATATAAATCCTGAGCAAGATTAGAAGACCTGATCAACTCAAGTGATCAGATGTACAGAGCAAGGCCAGCAGTCTTTATCCCAGACTGGTGAAGATACTTGAAGATCATAAAGTGAAGAAGAGCTACTCGTGTGACTCGAGGATCCAGGAGAAGCCCCATGTGAGACTCAGGGCGGAAGAAGTCTTCAGTGGGATTCTGGAGCAGGCCAGTGGGACTCTGGTAACACTGTGAGACGCAGTATAAAGACCCTCCTGTGGGACTCAGGAGAGATACAATGGGACTCTGTATCGACCATTGTAATACTAACTGATTATAATGGAGAAACCATGTTGGGGTGTATAACCAACATGGCAAGTACGTAGGCCTTTGGTGCCGAACCTTGTAAATCCTTGTGTCCAGTGCCTTTACATTTACTGCATCATTCGAGGAAAGGTGAGAGATACAAGAAGAGTGGATCGAGGCTTTAACCAGCCATAGAGGTTTAATTGATAAGGAATCAATTAGTAAAAAGTTTTAAGGGATCACTGATTCACCCCCTCCCCCTCTCAGTGATTCACACTGATCTGGGCACTTCAATAATGTTCTCATACCATTACTCTTATGAATATGATTAAATGTCTCCCTTGTTTACCCTTGCAAAGAATTTGATCTCACCATTTTCAAATGTTTAATTTTTTCCTTCAATATAACGAAAATATCAATGTACTAAAACTATATGGGTAGATCATTATGGGATATGCTAAATATATTTCCCCCAATTATAATAATTTCCTTCATTTTTATAATGGGACACAACTAATATGATCATTGGTCATGATTATTTGTAATGTATGAAATGATAAAAAAATGTTGTAACATAAATGTACAAAGAGCCTTGGGATCATGAAGTCCGTATTAGAGAAAAGGATTAGTCAGCATTTGGAAACTAGGATGAGAAAAGATATCGATATTCTTAGGGATATTTTAAAGGATATATCTAGTGGTTTCACTAAAGATAAATCTAAGGATGAGTTAATGTAACACCCCAGGTAAATAAATAATCTGAAATTTTTATATTTATCCGTATTTGTGAATAAAATATTAATATGACTTTAATGGGGACGCTATGCTCGATGTCGTACCCAACACGCAACAACGAGTTTCTTGGGAATCTTACGTTGCACTCTAATAATAAAATTATATTATTTTAAATGGTAGTTAACATGTAGCTGTTGTATTAGCGGGAATGGATAGAAATAACAAAAATATGATTATAAATGTTTTTAAATTTTTTTACATTTATCCAATAAAAGATAAAGGCTTAAAATACAGAAAGAATTCAATTTTAGGCGTATAAGCCATAGTTTTCACTAAAGCCTCACTTATCGCCTTTTGATGGAGAACCGTCATTAAATATAGTTTTTTTCACTCATAAACATTCTATTGGAAAAAATAAAACTGTTATTAAGAATCGGCACATCAAAATTTAATTTGTCTAAATTTATGGAATCTTTCCGATAAAGTTCATTTTTTTAATGAATAGTGTAAAATGTTGTATTTTAATTCAAAACCTCTTTTTAATCTAATTTATTTATATGATTAGATTATCTTTTTAATTGGTTTTAAAGTGAAATTAGAATATATTTTTACCATTAAATCCAATAGTGGTCGTTGGAATTAATTTCACTTTGAAATCAGACTTAAACTAGATTTAATCTTTTGATACTTATTGTTTCATAAAAACACCCTATTTGCACTGACAGTGGGAATTAATTATTAAATAAATTAATGTGACTTATATGTTTTGAATTTTGTAAAATAGACTTCATTTTTTGAATTTGGAATATCAAATATAGCTTAGGGTGAATTTTTGGGATTTTTCTGAAAAATTTCAATTTTTGATGAATAGTTAAACCACTAAGTGGTACTTATAAAAACCGATTTTTCCGTTTAAATGAAATTTTGAAATATTTGTGTTTTGAATTTCAAAAATCCAACATACATGGTTGTCACTATGAAGTAAAATGTGGTTCAGTGGGAAAAAAATAAATTTTTTGTGAATAGTAACTTATTAAGTTTTTAATCGCGATTAGAGGTAATTAGTCTAGTTTATGGTAAGAATAATGTTTTAAAAAAATTAAATGACATAGACACATGTAATACAATCATTTTATGTTTCATGGAAGACCAATACAATCCATGGGTCAACTTGGGGACCCCATGGAGCCACTTTGGTTGAAAATGACATAAATATCTTTTTATTTAATGTTAAAGTAAAAATGACACAAACATGAAATGTTTTACTAAAAAAAATTTACATGGGGTTATACAAGTCCTATTTTTTACTATAAATAATCATTGGAAAGCTAAAAATTTTTCTACCAAATTGTATTTTTTTTATAATTTTTAGACATTAAATAAATTAAATTATTTATGACATTATGATGATGCATCGATGACCTCATTATTTAACGATTTAAATAAAATGGAAAGATAATGTAATATCTAAGACCTAAACATTTCCAAAACCTATTGGATGAGTGGATTTCGAACCCTTATCACCTTATCCTCAAAATAAATCAATTTGGGACCTTTAAAATCCGAAACTCTTTTGAAAATAAAGTGACATTTTGTAACTTTACAAGAGTGCCCCTCCTCTCCTCTTATAAAAGGCCCCCAACTCTACCTCCTTACCCACACTCCCAAAGCCTTTGGCTCGGCCAATCCCAGCCCATTTTTTCTCTCCACATCCCTATTTTTCTCCTTGAAGCCACACATTGGGAAGAAGTCTTCCCAAGGAAGCCTTTGAGCTCAAACCAAATGGAGTTACCCGATTTTAAGGTAATGTCTTCACTTAAGCCATTTTATTTTATTTTGCTTCTCCAACCCCCTAAACTCTTTTTATTCATTTATTTGATAACAAATCCAGTATATAAAATATACTAGGATGTTTTTATAAGAATTATTAGAGCTACACTTACACACATCTACATCTAATGGTTAAAGAACATGTTGTTTCTGTGGATTGCGAATTTCTGCCTCACGAAACGATGATTGTTCAACATTCTTCTAACACCTTGAAAGTTGGCCATTAAGATGACACTATATTTATATATGATATTTAATATGTTTATGTTTTACTTAATCTTATGTATTTTTCATTTATTTCCTACCTTTATGATTTCCATTATGGGTAAACGCGATATCTTCATTTAAGGAAGTGCGGACTACCGCCCCCTCAAAGTGATTTGATTTGATATTACCATATGTGGTATGCATAAAGGGTATATTTAATGATATTATATATGATACCATACTGGAATTAAAATACTATTATTTATCATTATGTTTTAATTCTATTAAATATGAAATAGAAATGGAAGTAGCGTTCATGCGTACGTACGGATTACCGTCTCCACGAACGATGCATTTCATTTCTTATCTCAAAATTTTATGTACTATTATAAGTACATATATATAATTTTTATATATGTAATATATTATATCTAAATTATGGATATCATTCTGGAATTATAGCATATATATATATATATCTCATTTTGTTTTAATTCTCTTAATATGACAAAAAATGAAAGTAGCGTTCATGCGTACGTATGACCTACCGTCTCCATTAACGGTGCTTTTCATTTTTTATCTCCAAATGATATGGAATAGTATAAAATAAATATTTATGGGATATATATGATATTTTAATCATTAATACTATTATGTAAATTATTTACTTATTACTACATGGGAAATCTTTTTTTCAAACAAGTTTATTTTTGACTCATGTACCAAACATCGGCAAAAACATCTGATATGAACTAACATTATTAAACAATTAGTATAAAATTATAATATGTGATATGAACTGAATAATAATCTCTAAAGGAGGTTCTTAGGAAATTATTAATTGACCAGAGTTTATTATTCTGGAATATAAAGAATCGAACAAGACAAGTTGGACTTGAGGTAAGGGATCCTACTCCACTCTTTCTTTTTAAGTACACTCTTTTATGTCATTCCTTTTAAAGATAATCTTTCTTGTTATTGGGATTTTATTTTGTATTAATCTTACTTTAATTTTTATGTTCATGTGATGAGAGACCCTATTCTCTCTCATCAATCCATTTTGGATGTTTTGGGTGGTGCTGTTAGGCTGCCGAATTTTCGTATGAGATCTAACCTCTCTCTTTTTTTTAAGTACACTCCCTTATGTCACTTATATTAAGCTCCACTTTGTTATGTTAGGGGATGTTCTTTTATATACCTCTTTGTATAAACATTATGTTAATATGATGAGATACACTATTTGATCTCATCAATCGATTTTTGTATGTTTTATGTGGCGTCGTTAGGCTGCCGAGATTTCGTAAGGGATTTTTCATCTCACTTTTATTCCTGTAAGATTTATGCTACATTTCCCACAATTTCTTTTGAGTGGTGTTTGTACTGCCCATTATTTTACTCATTGTGTAATATAGTTTATTTTATGAGTATTTACATCAATGTTGTATTATCCTTCTTTTACGAGGTGTATGTTTCGAAAGATACCCATGTCGGTAAGGGAACCTTTCACCCTCCTCTTTTTAAAAGACTTATTTTGTTGGGTCTTTTAATTTACAAATTGTTATGTTGGGATATGTTCTCATATATCCTTATTGATGTAAATTTTATGTCCAAGTGATGAGATACATTTTTTTATCTCTCATCAACTCATTTTGATGTGACGTCGTTAGGCTATCAAGGGATCTTCTTAACCCAATTTCGATTTCTTTGGGTTCAACATGTAGTTATTGAATATGTCATCATTTGAACATGTGTGAATTACCTTTGATTATTTTACACTTAATATCCACTTATATTTGGTGTATTCGTTTGTCACACATAATTATATAATTGATTTTTCCTTAAACCAAGGATACCGTCATTGTATGGGACTTCGTCTCAATATCCTTTCATTGAGGCATATTTTGTTTTATACACAACCTTCTTTTATATGGTGTATAAAACCCTTTGACTTTTACGTTTATTCAAAAGGAATCTTTTTTATACGAAGCGTTTACTAAACGACAAAAGGGAATGTTTTTTTCGTACGTATGCAGCGACGACGACTTCTCCTCCGCCGTGACCATTATTTGAGTTTCGGCTTCCTCTACAAGCCATACCTTCTTTTTAAAAGAAAAATAAATACCATGTTTTACTTTTCTTTTATTTTGGTATTGAAAATGGTTTTCATAATGTTTTTATATCAATGTGTTGTATTGATATCTTGTGATTGGAAGGTGGAAATGTTATGTTTCCTTTATGCATGTTTTATGTGATACGATTATGTTGAGGTTCTTTGGAATTATTAGGAAGACGGGTGGTTCCGTGATAAACTAAGGGAGGGTGAGCCCGATATAGATCTCCAATGCATTGGGCAACGCGAAGGAGTGAAACGTTAATGTTTATCCGAAGAGATTTAGGAAATATACTATGATGGGTATTCCAAACGTATCCAAGAGGGTTACTCCCTACGTAAGAATGTTATGAATGCCTCAAGATAACTTTTATGACTTATGACTTCTATGACTTATTCATGATTTGATGAGGTATGTTAAAGTGACTATTTTTTATGGGTAAAGTATGATTTCATTCTTATGTATATATGAACTCATGTTTCCTTTCCATATTTTTATAACCCTTACTGAGCTTTTTATGCTCATACCAAGTTTTTGAAATGTTTTTCACACGTCAAGGGAAAGGTACATGATGTGATGATAGTGTCAAGGATGTGTCAAGAAAGAATCCATGTTTTATTTTAAATATGTTTCCATTGATGGGAAGAATTAATACTGTCTTTTATGTAACCACTTTGTTTAAATGTGGAATGTAATGCATGTTTCATGATCTAATTATATAAAACTCTAAACCTGAAAAGATACTCAATGTGTAATCTTGTAATAACTCAAGATTAAGTAAGGTTTAAGGCTGGGGACTTATAGTTGGTATCAAAAGTTGGTTTAGATAACTTTTGAGGTTAGGGTATTCTCTAAGCCTAAGTGACAGTACTATAATGGATAGGATTTCAGAAAGAGTCCTTGTTTTAAATAAAGTGAATAAGTATGTATATCTTAGTGGTTATCTCCCTCATTAGTACATGATGGTTGTGTTGATATACTCACACTGACATTTCTGTTTTTAGTGAAATGATGGATCTAGAAGGCACCAAAGAGACAACAGGTTTGAAGGAAACTGTGGTGGTTCTATGATTAAGAGACTGGATGAAATGGGGGATTCAATGAGGAATCTCATGGTTGTTCTAAACCAACTATCAAGGAGTCATGATCTACCACTTGAACCTTGGTATGTTCTATAATGCATCATGTAAGAGATGTCCAAATCGATGTGGAAGTTTAGGTAATAATTATAAATGTAACAATTAGAGTTTATATGATCCTTACTTTTGAGGTAATTATGGGTTATTATATGATATGATGGAATATGAAGTCATGAGATAAACTTGAGGAATATGTTATATTTAATTTTGATGAATTTTTCTCTTTTTGAAGAATGTTATAAAATTATATAGTTTTTGAAAAGGGACAACACGCAGACCGTGTGACAACCCGTCGTGTCGGACGAAGCTGTGGGAATCGAACCCACAACCAAAGTGCAACTAGTATTTATCGCCTACCATTGGACTACATGAAGTCACTGGTTAGTTTGACCGATTCTTTTTAGTTAGATGATTTTATGAATTAAGAGTAAGTTTATTTTGGGTTATTTATGAAAATAATTAACCTATCATGGAAGATATTTGATTAGGTTAATTACTTTTCAATACAAGACTTTAAGAGCAACTGATGTTGTTTGGAGATTAGTGTTACGATTTAACATGGAAGACTATGTGACTAAATCCTTCAAATATTTGGGTTTCAATCTTATATTGGTTTACTTTGAAGAATTTTATGGACAAATTGGTTATCGAATGGTCCTCGTTGAACTTTGGGTTTTGTTGGACAAATTTTGAGATTAAGAATAGATTTTTTTTATAATGGGCTATCCTTTTCTGGATTATCTGATCATGTAGTAAACTTTTTGGATTAGGTGCTCCTCTAGAAGTTGTTTATAGTACTCTTAATGCGAACAAGTCTTCCTAAGTACTCGTCTTTTGGAGAAAGTATGAGTCTGTGTAAGAAATCTAGTAAAATTTGAAAGTCAACATGACAAGTAAGTATGTTTCATTATGTTTTAGTAAAGCTCAAAAATAAATACCTCAATAAAAAGTAACTTTAAACAAAAATGTTGTCTATTAACTTTTCCTACTAGGGAACCCAACACTGTTTAACCCATCACAAGTTTGTGATTTTCTTATTGTTAACTTTCTCCTAAACATGTTTTCTATCACTCTCCATCAGAACATGACCCTATGTTTTCTCCTCCATGTCCATGTTTTTCATACATGGAATCCTAGTATGGGTTAACTCGGGTGACCTCTGTACTTATTTTTCTTTAGTTTAAAGTGATTTTTTTACCGACTCTTGTTTCGATGTGGGATTTTCAAGGAAGTTTCCGAGCCCAATTTTAAAATTGCAAGGATGCAATTCCCAAAAGGGGAGAAGGATGTTACACCCCATGTAAATAAAGAATATTACTTTTTTATATTTATCCATATTTGTGAATAAAATATTAATATGACTTTAAATGGGACTCTATGCTCGATGGCATACCCAACACGAAACAACGAGTTCCTTGGGAATCTTACGTTGCACTCTAATAATAAAATAATATTATTTTAAATGGTAGTTAACTTGTAGCTGTTGTATTGGAGGTAATGAATAGAAATAACTAAAATATGATTATATATGTTTTTAAATGTTTTTACATTTATCCAATAAAAGATAATGGCTTAAAATATGGAAAGAATTCAATTTTAGGCATATATGCCCTAGTTTTCACTAAAGCCTCACTTATCGCCTTTTGATGGTGAAACTTCATTAAATGTAGTTTTTTTCACTCTTAAACATTCTACTGGACCAAATAAAACCCTTATTAAGAATCGGGACATCAAAATTTACTTTGTGTAAATTTTTGGTATCTTTCCGATAAAGATCATTTTTTAATGAATAGTGTAAAATGTTGTATTTTAATTCAAAACCGCTTTTAATATAATTTATTTATATGATTAGATTATCTTTGAAATTGGTTTTAAAGTGAAATTAGAATATATTTTTACAATTAAATCCAATAGTGGTCATTGGAATTAATTTCACTTTGAAATCAGACTTAAACTAGAGACAATCTTTTGATACTTATTGTTTCATAAAAACACGCTATTTTCTCTAACAGCGGGAAATAATTATTAAATTAATTAATGTGACTTATATGTTTTGAATTTTTTTAAATAGACTTCATTTTTTATTTCGGAATATCAAATATAGCTTAGGGTGAATTTTTCGGATTTTTATGAAAAATTTCAATTTTTGATGAATAGTGAAACCACTAAGTGGTACTTAAAAAAACTATTTTTTGCGTTTAAATGAAATTTTTCCATCATTGTGTTTTGAATTTCAAAAATCCGACATACATGGTTTTCATTAAGAAGTAAAATGTGGTTCAATGAGATAAAAATAATTTTTTTGTGGTTAGTAACTTATTAAGTTTTTAATCGCGATTAGAGGTAATTAGTGTAGTTTATGGTAAGAATAAAGTTTTAATAAAATTAAATGACCTAGACAGATGTCCTACCCTCATTAGATGTGTCATGGACGACCAATAAAATCCATGGGTCAACTTGGAGACCCCATGGAGCCACATTGGTTGGAAAATGACATAAATATCTTTTTATTTAATGTTAAAGTAAAAATGACACAAACATGAGATGTTTTACTAAAACAATTTTTAAATGGGGTTATACAAGTCATATTATTGACTATAAATAATGATTGGAAATATAAAAAGATTTTATACATCATCGTATTTTTTTTATAGTTATTATACATTAAATAAATTAAATTATTTATGACATCATGATGATGCAGTGATGACCTCATTATTTAACGATTTAAATAAAATGGAAAGATAATGTAATATATAAGACCTACACATGTCCAAAGCCTATTGGATGAGTGGATTTCGAACCCTTAACACCTTATCCTCTAAATAAATCAATTTGGGACTTTAAAAATCAGAAACTCTTTTGAAAATAATGTGACATTTTGTAACATTACAAGAGTGCCCCTCCTCTCCTCTTATAAAAGGCCCCCACCTCTACCTCCTTACCCACACTCCCAAAGCCTTTGGCTCGGACAAACCCTGCATATTTTGTCTCTACACTTCCCTCTTTTACTCCTTGAAGCCTCACTATGGGCAGAAGTCTTCCCAAGGAAGCCTTTGATCTCAAACCAAAGGGAGTTACCCGATTTTAAGGTAATGTCTTCACTTGAGCCATTTTGTTTTATTTTTCTTCTCCAACCCTCTAAACTCTTTTAATTCATTTATTTTAAAAAAAATCCAGAATATTAAATATAACAGGATGTTTTTATAAGAATTATTCAAGCTACAAATACACACACCTACATTTAATGGTTAAATAACATACTGTTTCTGTGGATGGGAAATTTCTGCGTCACGAAATGATGATTGTTCAACATTCTTCTAACACTTTCAAAGGTGGCCATTAATTTGACAATATATTTATATATGATATATAATATGTTTAATTTTTACTTAAGCTTCTATATTTTTCATTTATTTAATACCTTTATGGTTTCCATTATGGGTAAACGTGATATCTTCATTTAAGGAAGTGCGGACTACCGCCCCCTCAAAGTGAATTGAATCGTTATTACCATATGTGGTATGTATAAAGGGTATATTTAATGATATTATATATGATACCATACTAGAATTAAAATACTATTATGTATCATTATGTTTTAATTCTATTAAATATGAAATAGAAATGGAAGTAGCGTTCATGCGTACGTACGGCTTACCGTCTCCACGAACGGTACATTTCATTTCTTATATCAATATGTTATGTACTATTATAAGTACATATATATAATGTATATATATTTAATTTATTACATATAAATTATTTATATCATTCTGTAATTATAACATATATATATATATATCTCATTTTGGTTTAATTCCTTTAATATGAGAAAAAAGAAAGTAGTGTTCATGCGTACGTACGGCCTACCGTCTCCATGATCGGTGCTTTTCATTTTTTATCTCCAAATGACATGGAATAGAATAAAATGAATATTTACTGGATATATATGATATTTTAATCATTATTACTATTCTGTAAATTATTTACTTATAAATACATGGGCAATATTTTTATCAAACAAGTTCATTTTTGACTCATGTACCAAACATCAGCAAAAACGTCTGATATGAACTAACATTTTTAAACAATTATTATAACATTATAATATGTGATATGAACTGAATAATAATCTCTAAAGTATGTAATTATCCAATTATTAATTGACCAAAGTTTATTATTTAGAAATATAACGAAACTAACAAGACAAGTTGGACTTGAGGTAAGGGATCATACTCCTCTCTTTCTTTTTAAGTACACTCTTTTATGTCATTCCTTTTAAAGAATATATTTCTTGTTATTGGGATGTTCTTTTATATTAATCTTAATGTAATTTTTATGTTCATGTGATGAGAGACCTTATTCTATCTCATCAATCCATTTTGGAAGTTTTGGGTGGCGCCGTTAGGCTGCTGAATTTTCATAAGAGATCTAACCTCTCTCTTTCTTTTTAAGTACACTCCCTTATGTCACTTATTTTAAGATCCACTTTGTTATGTTGGGGGATGTTATTTTATATTCCTCTTTATATAAACTTTATGTTAATATGATGATATACCCTATTTTATCTCATCAATCGATTTTTGTAAGTTTTATGTGGCGTCGTTAGGCTGACTAGTTTTCGTAAGGGATTTTTCATCTCACTTTTATTCCCATGAGATTTATGCTACATTTTCCCCAATTTACTTTATGTGGTTTATGTAATTCCCATTATTTTACTCATTTTGTAATATACTTTCTTTTATGAGTATTTACATCAATTTTGTATTGTCCTTCTTTCACGAGGTGTATGTTTCGAAAGATACCCATGTCGGTAAGGGAACCATTCACCCTCCTCTTTTTAAAAAACTTCTTTTGTTGGGTCATTTAATTTACATATTGTTATGCTAGGATATGTTCTCATATATCCTTATTGATGTAAATTTTATGTCCAAGTGATGAGATACTTTTTTTTATCTCTCATCAACTCATTTTGATGTGATGTCGTTAGGCTTTCATAGAAACTTCTTAACCCAATTTCGATTTCTTTGGGTTCAACATGTAGTTATTGAAAATGTCATCCTTTGTATATGTGTGAATGACCTTTGATTATTTGACACTTAATATCAACTTATATTATGTGTATTCATTTTTCACACATATTTATGTAATTGACTTATCCTTAAACCAAGGATACCATCTTTGTATGGGACTTCGTCTCAATCTCCTTTAATTGAGGCATATTTTTTTATACACAACCTTCTTTTATATGGTGTATTAACCCCTTTGACTTTTACGTTTATTCAAAAGGAATCTTTTTTATACAAAGTGTTTACTAAACGACAAAAGGGAATTTTTTTGTCGTACGTGTGCGGAGACGACGACTTCTCCACCGCCATGACCATTATTTGATGTTCAGCTTCCTCTACAAGCCATAGCTTCTCTTTAAAATAAAAATAAATACCATGTTAACTTTTATTTTATTTTGGTATTGAAAATGGTTTTCATAATGTTTTTATATCAATGTGTTGTATTGATATCTTGTGATTGAAAGGTGGAAATGTTATGTTTTCTTTATGCATGTTTTATGTGATACGATTATGTTGAGGTTCTTGGGAATTATTATGAAGATAGGTGGTTCCGTGTTAAACTAAAGGCGGGTGAGCCCGATATAGCTCTCCAATGCATTGGGTAACGCGAAGGAGTGAAACGTTAAGGTTTCTCTGAAGTGATTTAGGGAATATACTGTGATGGGTATTCCAAACGTAACCAAGAGGGTTACTCTCTACGTAAGAATGTTATGAATGCCTCATGTTACCTTTTATGTCTTATGACTTCTATGATTTATTAATGATTTGATTAGGTATGTTAAAGAGCCAATGTTTTATGGGTAAAGTATGATTTCATTCTTATGTATATATGAACTCATGTTTCCTTTCCATACATTTATAACCCTTACTAAGCTTTTTATGCTCATCCCATGTTTTTGAAATGTTTTTCACAGGTCAAGGGAAAGGTACATGATGTGATGATAGTGTCAAGGATGTCTCAAGAATGAATCCATGAATTATTTACAATATGTTTCCGTTGATGGGAAGAATGAATACTGTCTTTTATGTAACCACTTTGTTTAAATGTGGAATGTAATGCAAGTTTCATGATATCATTCTCTAAAACTCTAAATCTGAAAAGATCCTCAATTTGTAATCTTGTAATAACTCAAGATTAAGTAAGGTTTAAGGTTGGGGCATTATATTTATTGTCTATAAATCTTTCGTAGAATTTTGGTATAGGATAAAGTGAGTGGTTTCCTAGAATGAAATAAGATTCCTAATACTACTGGTGGATGTGCCTATAATATATACATATTTATAGGTAACATCTTTAAAAATGTTTTTTGCCTAACTATAGCATAACCATGTACTTGACAATGGGCCTTGCCTCACACCGTGTATGACACTCTTGGGGGATATTTTTGGGAATTCCAAAACAAATTATTAACCATCATGATGGAATTAAAAATTATTATTCTACAAATACTCATGGAAAATGAATGTTTTAAAATGTTAATTATGATTTAATAATTTTGGAATCCTATAAATAGATTTTATGATTATGTCTGTCTTCACCGTGATATGTGTTTTTCACAATTTTTTTTTGTTTTTCCCCAACGGAGGTAACTATAAAGAACATGGTTAGCATTGATGGTGATAAACATTTTTATGATGATCAATCAAATGATATGATCAGTGGATAGAAATGTTTTTCTATTATAACAAATAATCAATCATGATATATTATTATCAATGTGCGATTTGGTGATATTCCAAAAACAAATAATAAGAGGAAGATAAATTTTTTTAAGTTGTCACTTTTTAAGGAACATAGAGAATAGAAGATTCATTTTCCTAAACATCATGAATAATAGAAAAATAACCTTCATTAATACCATAAATGGATGGGAATATGTTATATATGGATATAAATGATCATAGTGTGATTAATTTTTAGGCTTCAATGTCTCATATCTAGGTAACATGGCCAATAATCAACACAATGAAAAAAAAAGAATATACTTATATACTAGAGAAAGACCTAATCCATGAAAATCATTTAAGCGAAAGGATTAGAGTATTTATGTATTTAGATTACATAATCATTAATGTTGAAATATATTACTATATTTTTGTTTATATTATTCTCTATGTATTTTAATGATTTTGTTGAATAGTTATGTTGGACAAAAATAAAGAATTACTAGAAATATGATATCAACATAAACATAGGATTAAGGTAAAGATAACAATTAATGTTTTCTTAATGTTATGATAATGATTTTTGGATAAGTGACATTTTTTATATTAATATGTGAACTTCATGTTACTGATTACCTATGAATTGATAATGGATTTGTTAAAAAAGATGTTAATCCTATAAGTGGTAGATATTATAACATTTTTGGGTTCATGGAAGATATCTAATAAATATTACCATAACAAATCATGCATGTTTTTAATATGTTCTAATGGAAATTAATGTTACAACCCCGTTTCAATAGAATACATGATAAATTTATTCACATGTTTGGAATGTGAAAACCTTGAGCCACTTTGTGTCGTATTTTGAATCAATGTTAAGCTAATTTTGAGACATTATTTCAAAAAAATTATTTTAATTTTCAGAAGGGTTATAGTTTTTACCATTTATTGAAATATTATTTAATCCATCAGATGAATATTGTGATATTAATGTTTTATAACACCCCATACATATCAGATAACATGATCTAAAAATATTGTGTTGATAACTATATATGAAATATATGATATCATATCATGGATCTCATGACTTGTTAGTACTTCACAAATGAAAAAAATAATCTTCCTTTTTTGGAGAAAAATACGAAAGGGATCAAGGAACAAAAAAGTATGAGGTTTTCGAGAAATCATATATGTATATATTTTCAAGAAAATTTCATAACCTTATCCAAAAAAAGATCTTAAAACCAAAAAATATATTATATTACCATCATTTATGATGGATAATATGGTCTCTTAGGTCTTCCAATATTCATGGAATTTTGAATGAAAACAGTACCGTATCTATGATCTCTATATTTCTCTATCATAACATGGTAGTTATATTTTCCATCCATTTCATGGTTTTCACATTCCACCTATGTTTTCTTATTTGTAAGACCATGAAATGAGTTACTTTTGGTAAGGTTTTTGTTTTAAACATTCTTTTTTAAAAGACTGTTCTTGTATTAATTTATTGGATATCATACTCTAGAAAACAAACCTTCAAGTAATAATCCATTAATTAGTGAGATGATTTTCAAGAGAGAAATTCATTTTAAGGGGGGTATAATGTAACACCCTAATATTTTTTTGAGATATATATTATATAATAATTTAATTTAATTGATGTCATGTACTATACACTACACCAAGATAAGATTTCTCCAAATGTAATAGTTTCTTATCTTGTGGTATATGTGACACTATGCATGGTCTTTCTTACACACATTTCCAATTTCCATTGATAACATGCATTTCGCAGAATATCGAGTTTTACCAAACAGTGGTATATTATTAAAATAGTATTATTTTACATAATAATATATAAAATAGAATTTAAATTTCTATTCATTAGTATTATTAACTAACTCATGAAAATATATGGCTTATAATATATATTCATTGGATACTAATAAATTTAAAAAAAAATACTAATTTAATTTAAAGACAATATTTTTAATTTAAAGATCCCAATTTCATTTTGTATTAATAAATTAAATAAATTACAAGTACTAAATGATATTAATGAAATATACATGTAATATAATAAATAAACTTTTTCTAATATTTATCCCATTTTATTTGTTATATGATAAAAACCAACGCAATTTTATTAATAAAACACTATATTATTCAAAATGGAAATTTTATCACCTTTTAATGGATACTCCATTTAATAAAATTGAAACTTAAATAAATTTTACCTGATAAAATAATATTATAATTAAGAAATATATATATATATATAAATATTCGTTTGTTTAAATTTTGGTATTTATCAGATAAATTTCATTTGCAGATGAAAAGATAAAATATACAAAATTTTTTAAACAAAGATTTTTCATAAAATTAATATATAGTGATAAATTAAATTTTAGAATTTTTTAAAAGTATAATTAGATGAAATAAATTTTTATTAATCAAATTAAGGTTATTTAAATAAATATCACATTGAAATTGGATATAAAAACGTTCTGTAGTTTTCAATGTTTTACTTTAAAAACTCATTTTCTCGTTCCATCAACATGATTAATTTTTTATTTAATTTCTGCCAATAATATTTTTTAAATTTTTGAAAATGGATTCTATATTATTAATTAGTACTTAAAAATTAATTAAATGTATCTTTTTTGTAAAATATGAATTTTAAATTTAGTAATTCTTCTAAACAAGGTAAATTATAAATTTGGTAATTATGAGTAAAAATATTATTATTAATAATATATAATTACCATAACACTTGTTCTAAATTTATTGGAATATTGGTTTTTGAAAAAATAACACCCTTATACCATATTTATATCCTTTTAAATCCACATTGATTTTAGGAAAAAATTTATTATATTTTAATTAACGAAATGATAAAGAGGGAAAACTAATATTTTCTTTAAATATATAATTTTTAGTATAGGTATATTATAAAGAAAATATTAAATATAAATAATAATTTGAGTTCTATTTATTTCATTATCAGGGTGTTTTATCTTCAATTTTTAGGATATGAATTATTACTTTAAAAATATATACTATGATGATATAGTGCTTGTATAAGTAGAATAATAATAAATAAAATAATGTTAATTAAACACAAATGAACTATTAATGGACCCAAAATTATGGAAAATTTATTATTGATGTTCATATCACTAACATGGTCATCCAAGTGTCAACATAATGAACATTTGGTTCCAAATGGATATAAATAACACCATTATATTATTTTATTTCAAAGGATGTCAATGTGTTCACACTATATGATTTTAATTGTTAAAGTCCAAAAATAAATTTTCCTAAAATATTTTGTCAACAATAAATATTCATTGGAAATATAATATTATTATATTCATCATGAAAATTATTTTTTTTTTTTTAGGTAATATTAATTACATTTTTTTACAAAAATATTTTTCAATTAATTATTTAATAAATCAATCAAATTAGTGATATTAAATATATTAAAATATATATCATATTCGTTAATTAATGTATCTAAATATTTTTATATATTACATTTAACCCATGGGGATAAAATAAAAATATTTATTTTGATGTTATATTTTTCTATTGAAATTTTTAAAATTCCATTAATGAATAGTGTCATAATTGAGATTTTTTATATTTTATAAAAACAATATTTTATTCATTTGTTTTAAAATCATAGTAGATTTTTAAAAATAATAAAATTATTATAATGTCTGAAATGTTCTTAATTGTTCATTTATGGTAAAAATAATTCCAAATAATTAAAATTACACTATTATAATATTGACCTATTTATTAACTTTATTAAAATTAAAATCAGTTAACTAAGGGTTAATTACAAATATAAGATTTAAATTGATACCAAAACATGTATAAAATCTATTTTTTGATGACATTAAAAACATATATCATCTTAGATTATAATAAAATTAAATTTGTGGTATTTTTATTCAAATATATTTTATTATAAATTAATATTTTTTGAAATTCAAAAGGTTATCCTCACATGAATTATCAAAAAGGAACCTCCTCTCGCACTCCATCACCCAAAATTGAGTCTTAAATATCATCCACCACCTCAAAATTTCCCTTATTAACTCCTCTAATGAAATTGTAGAGGTTATTTTTTGTCAAATCACCAACTATAGAGTCTTTAGGATGATATCTAGAGGGAGCTTTTCAAAAAAGAGATAATCTCATTTATCTACTTTCTGAATATTATTTCTTCTTATACATACTCTTCATGTGATGTTACCATCCTAGTGTAATAAATCTATTATAACTGATATGATGAGGTTTTATTATGATTATAGTGAAAATATATTCATCCTTGTATCTATACTATGAAAAATAAAATCTCTACATGTGTGCACGTACGGACTACAGTCTCTATGTCGTGGTGTAATCTGTTTATATTCACCACATTACATGGAAGGATATAATCATGGAAATAATAAATATATTTGATTAATTTTTCATTATATTCATTATGGAAAAAAATATTCACCATCATCTTTAATACCATTTAATAACTAATATAATGATATCATCACTTGTGCACACGTATGGACTACCATCACCATGAAGTGATGCGATTTATTCTATATGATCACTATTAATGAATGACTATAAAAATAAATATAATTTATAAAAATGTTACTTATTACCATAATATCATTATTTAAATTAAAAAACTATATATTATTTACATCAACATAGACTTATACACAAAACACGTATATGAAAATAAAGCAGTAGACACCCAAAAAGAGTAATAATAAAATGTTATTAACAAACATTTGACAATATTATCATATATCATATTACCAAAATGAATAAAGTTATAAAATAAGTTAATATAATTTTTAAATCTATTTTACTAAATGTTAAATCATCTTCCACTAAAGTAATTGTATGGTACATCAATTTCATCTCACATTTTATTTATGTGATATATTTTCATTTTCACCACTTGATTATTTTGCGTTGTGTATATACTTCTATATAAAATGTTTTATCAGTAATTAAAATTATTTAATTCTATTTAAATAATTTATTTATGTTTTTATTTCTTGTAGAGCATGATTCATAATATATTCAATTAGTAAGAGATTTATTTATCACTTTAATTTTTATTGGACACAGGCGTTATAAACATGTCATTTTCTCAAATGGGGGGGGGGGGGTTATACTACCCCTGATTTTATTTTATGTGTCATATCAATAATGTTATGGTATTTTAATATACATATTATTTTATTCCTTTCACAGGGAATATGATTCTACTTATTATTAGGTGATGAGTATTTATTTAATAATCTCAGTAGTATTAGGGATTTTTTTCGTTTTAATTTTTTATTGGGGATATGTATCATTCATGTATATGATTTCTAAAATAAATTCAAAACAATTTTACTATTATTCTATGGATTTATATACTCGATTTTACCCATTTTTAATGTTTTACTATATGCTTTTAATGGAATCATTTTTTCATTTTATGAACAAGGCACTTATTAACCATTCTAAGAAAATTAGGAAAGGAACGTTTTTATCATATAGTGCCTGAATATAATTGTACACTTTCATGAAATATTAATGATTTTAAGCATCATTTAAAATTTTACAAATTTATTTGGAATAAAAAAGTTTCCTTTTAAAATTACACATACTTTTAATAAAGGAAATTATGTTCAAAGGAGAAATGATATTTTACTAGTGAATTATTTTAAATTATAACAAAAATTTATTTTACAAATAGTATAATGTTATTTGATATTAATTTTGTCTTGTTGGTGATATCATTCAACTTTATCATTATAATTTTATCAAAGACTGGTTTATTTTTATGATGGAATTATATTCATGAAACCCATTTCATTCCATGTGTTTTAATATGATGAATAATTTAGGGTATTATGGTACACATTTGTCTGGTTTTAATTGTGAGATAGGTGAGACCTATATCCCACTCCAATGCATTGGGTAAATATTTATATATCCTCATATTGACTAATATGGTCTTCATAGTTATTATAGACATCTAATATGGGAGTTAGTGTTAACCATTACTTCCAATATGGAATGGGAGTGACCCCATACTACTATGATGGACAGGGGATTAATCCATGACTACCACGATGGTATGGGGAGAAAACCCATACTACTATGATGGAATTGGAAAAAATGTCTTGAATACTATGGAAATTCTTTTATATAATTATATGTCTTTAAAATATTCTAAGTCGTATTCTGATTTTAGGATTTAATGGATTATTTTATTTATTTCCCTTTGATTCATTAACATCCAATCATTAATCCTTGAGTCATGTTTATGATCATTGATGCGTAGGGTATGATATTTTATTTTCATGATAATTCTCTCATATTATTATGATCATGAATATTTATACATTTCACCATTGTTTAACCTTACTGAGAATTTAAGATCACCCATTTACTATGTTTTCTTTTCCCCCAGTATATAAAGAAATGTTTTCAGTAGTAAAAGTATAGGTGGAGATCATTGTGGGAGATGATGAAGATCGTTCACCGAATTACATTAATGTGTTTCAGGATTCCAAAGGCAATAAAATAATACGGTAATTGTGTGTCTTTTTTGTTATATATGAAATGTTAAATAAAAGTTTTTTTGTTTTAAAATAATTGAATCCTTAGTTTTTTAAAAATAAAATATTATATCTATGATTTTGAAAATTTAGAAAAGTTGTAATTATGAAAATTTTAAGACATACATACGCATGAGTAGAGTTCCAATTTATTAATGTTCATTATTGAAATGGAGTAAATATTATTTTATATTTTCTGAATTTTATTTATCTAATTAAATCATATTAATAATTTAAATATACTTATATATATCATTTATGTGATTTTGTGATTAAAAAATAAACACAACTCTTCGTGGTGTTGAAAATTCACACGTACCCACGAATGAAATTTTCATTTATATAGGCATGAAATTCTAAAAAAAATTATGTTTTATTATGATTTATTATTAATAAATACATCATTAATTTCATATATATTAATTACTTACATCACAAAAACCAGTCTTGAGAGATGTTAATTGAAAATTAATTATATTGGTTTGTGTATGTGATAGTTTCACATTCACAAGAATGGTTAATTTTTTCCCATTTGATGTAATTGGAGATCGATTTAGTTGATTATATTTACATAATATCATATCATTATATATAAGAAAGTGGATTTATTATTTTATAATTGATGTATAATATTTTAAGGATGTAAAAGAATAAATTAAATAAAAACACTTAAATAAGAACTATACCTCTTCTTCTGATGATATCTTTTAATTTACACCTTAACACTCATAAAGAGAGTTTTTTGCCTAAAATATAACCTCAAGAATATGGGAGATATTATATAAAGGTTTGTGGGATGATATTATCTAATCCAAAATGTTTTTATATTGTAATGAAATGATAATAATTGGTTTCCATTTATAAGAGAGGAGGGGGACTCTAGGAATTATTCAAGGCATTATATAAATTTAAATTAATAGTCATATTAAATTGATTCCTAATTAATTTATTTCATATATAAGATGATTTTGGGACTAAATACATGTATAAAAATAAAACTAGTTCTTTTTTGAATATTTTTTTAATCCATATATTTTTTTACTCTTATTCATCCATTTTAACTCTTACTATGTTATCATGTAATTTATATTTTTGGGGTTAATATAATTATTATAAAATGTAAAAAGACTAATAAATGAGACAATATCGACATTATAGGACATATCTTAATAAGTATTCTAAATATTAGTTTTTTATAAATTTTATTTCATTTAAAAAAATCATATTTATTTTAAAATATCTATTTTTTCAATATTGACAATATTCATTTCTAGACTTTTTTAAAATACCATAAAACATGATATAATCCAAAAAACTATTTAAAATAATCAAAAACACGCCAATGTCTTCATGAAAAAACTTTAATGACATTAATTATACAGAATTATATAAATTTTAATATTTCTAATTCCATTTACTTGTAATTTTCTTTAACTAAACAATTACAACATAATAATTGAATATAATTTTAATTTAATTATTAATTTCCATAAAAATAACCATAAATTTTTATGAAGTGGATAAATATATAATATTTTGAAATAAGTTTTATAGTCAAACACATCCCCTATATGATAATATATTAAAAATATATCACTTGTTATAAACAAAAAATTAAAAAAATTGATATTTCATGGAAGAAAGTAATATAAATGACATAAATTCATCCAAGTGGCTCCTAGAGCTAAAAATCATCCCAATGCTGGTTTTCGTTTAAAATAAATTATTCAATAATATTTTTACAAATTATATTTGTAATTTTTAGATATTTAATAATATTATATTTACCTTTAATTACCTTATTTACCATTTTCCAGGTTTATACTAATAATTACTAATGTTATTATTTGTATTTTTCAACAAAAAAATTTTTCTATTGAATTAATATAGAGATTATTATTTCTAATAATGAATCCATTTTTTCAAATTCAGACCATAGTATTGGTAAAAATTAATTTAAAATTTTCCTTATTGACAGGATAAAAAACATGTTTTTAAAGTAGAAACATTCAAAATATTGAACTGATTTTATACTCAAATTTATTGTGAAATTCATTCCAATGAATTTCATTGGATTTAATTAAAAATAATAATCTAATTATAATTTAACTAAAATTATAACTATTAAATAACACTATAAATAAATTTTTATGATAAATTAGTTTTTAGTTAAAATGCATAATTGTTTCCATATACATCAAAACATGAAACATATTAAAAAAATACCAAAATTCAACTAAATTAAATCTAAATACTCTTTATTCAATTAATATGTTTATTTTTTCCCATGTATAACATAAAATGTTTTTTAAACCTATATTTAAAACAAGTGATCCATAAAAAGTAGGAAAACTACCATATTAAATTCTAATATGTAGTTGTTTATTTCATCTTGATGTGGCATGTCATGTATGAAATTGATCATAGTGTCTCAATTAATTATTTTGTCATTAATTAATATTGGTAAATATAAAAATGAATTAATCTATCATTACTTGGATTATTACAATCTTCCCCCCTTTGGAAATTGCATCAAATCAATTTTATTTAGTTATTAAATAATTGAGTATATAATTCCATGATAGTAGTTTTATATTCCCATATTTCCTTTTCATCAATATGGTTTCTCAAAAAAACCTAATAAGTCATTTTATTCCACAAAACCTTCTCTCTATGGTCAATAACATGAACTATCAATTCATCATAAGAAATATTCTCAGCCAACTAAACTTCTTTCTTAACTCAATACATTAGATGTATCCATCATATACATTATTAAAATTGAAACATAAATAAAATTATATGGAATAAATTTCACTTTAATGGAATCTATTCCAACTTTATCTAGGATTTCAATGTGTATAATGAACAATGGACTCAACATTACTTTCTCACTAAAACGCATCACAACTTTTTGTGGAGAATTGTTTAGAAAGACATGATCACATGACATGAATGAATGATCCTTCCATCAGTCATGTCACAACCCCCTTCATCCAAATATGACTCTTCTGAGTTGGAAATGGAGAAAGAGATATAATGACACCTGAGTCCCGCCTCCAGTAGGCCCCTAGGTGTTTAACAACTATAGGGGTATACAAATCTCAGAAAATAAGAGTCATTACCCTTATTATAGTAACCAGGATTGAAAGATAAGATGTATCAACCATAGTAAAATCCAAAAGATATATATATATATATAGGAAAATCGAAACCATCCCACATACAATATCAAAATGAATAATGATACAAATACAAAGGTCTCCAAGGTATTTACCAAAAGTAAAACTAAGTAGTAACATAGAAACTGTCATGATCCGAACTAATATGGTTTATTATGATACATATAATCCTCATGGAAACCTGAAAAAAGTTTTATATACGTTGGGTGAGAACACAAGTACACTAATTCAGGAAACAAAAATTCTCCCATGCACATGTAGAGAATCATAATAATGCCCCCATGATAAATAGTGGAAACAAAAATAACCTAAAGAGGTGTTCTAGACACACAATCATCACTAAAGGCACACTCATCAAATTACGAAAGTCATGTAAAGTAATTTAGTATGAACATCGATAATAGGGTACCCACACAACATTCCAACTGATTAGTCTCTCTATAACCAAAATGGAAAACGTCATGGAACCCACCCATCTTCCAGAATAACCACATCACTACCCGCTGACACACACCTATGCTACGCACCACATCACACATCACCTGCACACACCTAGGTCACAAAACACACCATATCCCAAAGAATCATGGGAAGCACAACACATCTCATCCTGAAGACACATGGGAATATGAACATTATCGTATACACTAGGGCCTCACAAACCACATCCTTCCTGAATAGTCTTGGGATATCACTACCTAGAAGAGGGATCATGGAATAGTAGGTGGGAAGCCATCCATCCTCCAACTATGATATTTGGAAAATACACTCTCCCCCATAACAATGGGTGTGTTCAGTATGTAGTGTTGAGCTATGGTTTGGTCCATATAGAATCACAATAAATAAAATTGTATATATATATCAAATAATCAGCCCAACCTATGGGTTCTAAAGGAAAAAACACTTTATAACACTACCACCATTGCTGCTAACTCAAAATTCATGTATCAGGACGTAAAATGGTCACTGCTAAAATTTCTAAAAGAATGGTTCTTAACATCCAATAATTTTGATGTTATTAAACATTTACCAGCTATTAGATTGCTAATAATAATAATAACAATCATATAACAATACCAACCTCCAAAACAACAGAAATAATGGGAGAAAACAATGATAAGATACCAAACATCACACTTGGTACCCACATATCACCCCATGTCTACCCCTCCCATTATCATTCATATATGAAATTCTTCCCAATCTAAGACAAAAACCCACCAACTCACAATAGCACCCTCCAACATATCACTTCACAACCATACACAGTAGACCCACGTATCAAACACTTCATATCCATTCCACAATAATCAATATCTAATTTTGAGATTCAATTACACCATAGAACCATCCACACACACCATTGTTCTCTCAGTAGTGTCACCACAAAACCTATACAATGAAAAGGTCAAAAAAGATCCCCACATATCACTAAGCCACACCCAAAAAAGAAAGGTGTATTGAGATTTAACACACTCATTATTTGTTTCCACATTGATAATTCTGGGGTTATCACATAACATGTTTTATCCAACGAAATTCATTTATTTACCTTGATATACACGATTAATCAATTTCATATTCATAGGTTCATTCACAAAGGATAAAAAAGTTGTCAAAAGACATAACATGTGTGAAAATAGAGACCACCAAAAGATGATTATAATATCATCTATGGAACAAAAATAGGGGTGCATAAGAAGAAGAACAAATCTTGGGAAGATTCAATCCGAAGGCCTCAGAAAAAAAACAATCAATCATGGATGAAAATTAATTGGGAGGCCTTGTTATCCAAAGAAACAGGAAACATGCAAGGGGAAACATGTACCCCTATTTTTGACAAACATAAAGTATCCTAACTGTTAGGAAATTAATTATATAACTTATAACCTTCTAAACTACTTCAAAAACACATAATCATGGTTTGAAACTCATTTTAGTAAAATAAAATGTCAAATGGTAGAATCTGGAAATACTGGGAAATATGTCATTTTGACAAATTGTTGTGTGAGTCACTGATGTGAGATATCGATGGAATGTCACTAAATCCTACTAACAACACAACTCATCAATTTTTCATACCCATTCCACCAACTGACACCACCAATAGATGCACATACCAATGCCAACAAACTGACACCAACCTTCTTACACCACCTACTGATGCTAATCTACCAGTTCCAACCAACCTATGCCCACCTACAGATGCCACCATCTGATATGCCTAACAATTCAAACCTACTAAATCAATACTACCAACACCAACCTACTGACAACACCTACTGACACACATAATGACACCAACCTATAAACTGAAAAAATTGGTTTTTTGGAATACTCTTGAAATATTCTATTTTTCCCTCTTAGAACACCCAAAACACTATATTTTTACAGTTTAATGGACATGGGAGGTACAATACATTAAATCAGATAACTATCGAACTGTTCTATCCATTAGTAATTGAAAACCAACCTAGGCGGTGAAGGGATCCAAACTACCACCCTATAATATACCCCTAATGGATATTTCTTTTATTCAAACACAACAATAAACTAAACATGATGAAGCTCAATGATAAACCACAATGTGTTATTCAAATGATGGAGTGAAACTTCATCATCCAATAACACCTCCTCTGATATCTATTATCCCAAATAACTATAAGATAACCTTAACAAGCATTAACTGTCCATACATATTAGTTAGGGAATTACTTCCTCATTGTCAATATAATATCCTCTCTGTGTGAAAATGAATCTAAAAAATAGGTTTAATCACATAAAAATTAATGCATATCGATTATGAATATAATCTAGTCTTTCCCTTTTAACATGTCATGTGTTTATCACACATCGAAAAACAAGGAAACAACTCATCTCATAACAAAAAATGTCCAAACATCACATTACAAGAAAAAATATAACAAAGAAGAACTCAAAAAAAATCTAGGCACTGGGAACACATCTACACTTCTAACTCCATAGTATTCTCCTCTAGTACACCATACATACATGTCACAAAAACCCAATGTGTTTTCCATCCACAAAGATACTTCTTCTAATGATCAAGGATCTTTATTGGTTGCTCCATGTAAGTCGTATCATCCTCAATATCCAACCATCCCTTGTCAATGACATGTGACCCATCGTGAAGATACTGACAAAGCTAGGAGATGTGAAATGTGTCCTGGACAGTATCCAACTATGTTTGTAGTTCCAACTAGTATTCCACCTCACCAACTCACCAATACACCTCAAAGGGTCCAATGAACCTTGTAGAAATCATTCTCCATCTACCAAAACACTGCTGCCCGTATTGAGGCGAAACCAATAAGAACAAGTGGTCCACAACATCAAACTCCTAGGGCCTCCTCATGCGATCCCCATTTGACTTATTAATGTTCTTCTCTTCCTTAATCCACTCATATAAAATATGAAACATCTCTTTCATTCTATACACTACCTCATAGAAATGAAAAATTGGCTCCCCAACTTCTTTCTAGCACAATGTTGAGTGACATGATCTTCCATACTAAGGGTAAAATAGAGCCATTCAAATAAGAGAGTGATAGATATTATTGTAATTGAACTCTACCACGAGTAATTTTTTGTGCCTAAGATCCACTAAAGTCCAAGATACATGATCTCAACATGTCCTGCAATGTCTGAATTATCCATTTTGTCGTCCCATCTTTCTGATGGTGGAAATCAATGATGATGTGTAACTATGTTTTAAAATCATGATGCAATAACCTACAAACATGTTAGGTAAAACATGTATCCTGATCTAAGACAATTGATCTTATAACTACATGTATCTGCACCAACTCATCCACATATCTCTATGAAAAGTAATCCGCTATAGCTAAGTCCTTAATCACAAAGATGTGGGATGATTTTGTCTTTCGATCCACTACTACCAAGATTTCATCACATCCACCTAGATACCATTGTAATCCTCGGATGAAATCCATCAAGATGGAATCCCACATAAACCGGGGCAAATCTGTGGGCCAAAAAACCTTAGGTACCATAGTGCTCGGACTTCACTTGCTGTCACACCGAGCATTTTTTAACAAACACTGCCACTACCTATTTCATCACTAGCCATCAAAACAACTATCTCAGGAGACGGTACATCTTTTAACCTCTATTGTGTACCACTAAGTGTGAGATATCAAACTCATAGAGGATTCCATCATACATTTCTACTAGAAAAAATGACCTTTCATGGAACAACATTTGATTCTGATCATCCTCTGATAATCCTTTTGAAGCATCAACATGGTCAACACGATCTCACATCAACTCTTCCTCAAAGTCTCCCCACTGAGAATCCTCCACCTACAACATAGAATACCTTTTCTCCATAATCTGAAACATACAACCATTTCCACTACTTATTATTTCATCTATGTGTTGTGATTCCAACTTTTCTATCTCTTTCAAAGTACCCACATGTTCTTGAACAATCTATTTCTGTGACATCTGTCTCAAGGCATCAGCCACGAAATTTCATTCATGAGGGGAAAGGGATCTAGAAAAATGAATCATATAAAAAATACATCCACATCTCGTATCACAACTATAGATATCGCGGGGATAAGTTATAACTCAATCTATTGTGAACCATCAAGAGAAAAAATAACTCTTTATTGAGGTAATGTCACTAATGCTTTGGTGGAAACATGAAATATACTATCTTAGTATCATTGGTGGAATTGTTATATTCCTTGGGATGTAAATTCTAAGACCCATAATAGATTACTTCCTACTGTTTCATCCACACACATCATAAAACTAGACATAATGAATAATGAAATACCTCAAAAAAAACACACCCTCTCCATGAAATTGAAGTACTAGGGCCATAACCAACTTCACATTCAGAAAGATAAATGCTAAATGATGCTGCTCATTCCACAGAAAATCATTTCCATTTCTGGTCTGATCAATCAATAGAGCTCCAACATAAGAGAAATTGAGCACAAATATTAAATAATATCTTACCACGCCAAGAAAACTGCGAACCTCTACAATATTTATTGGTGCTTCCCAGGAAAAAAATACCTCAACCATTGATTATGCCACATATACACTATGTTGATATATCACATTCCAATGTAATCATACCTTTCATTCCCATAACAAACACTGGGACTACGCCCCATAGAGCCAGTGTCATCGTTGGATATCCAAGAAAACCCTCTAATACTCGACATGATCCCTCTCTAACCTTGAGTAGATCAAGATTCCATCGATGCATAATATTATGAACTGTTCTATGAAGTCATGGAAAATAGAGTTCCTAAGACTCATGAGCATGACTAGTGCATTATTAATAATCAATAAAATAAACATGAACTCAATGTCCCCATACCTATAGGTTAATGTGTTCATCATGATATCATCATATTTCACCCTAAAAAAGTGATATCTATACTGCAAATCAATCTTAATAAAATCAACATTCTCTCTATAGCTGGTAAAAAATATCATCTATCCCCAGTAGAGGGTATTATGTCTTGATTTTTTCCTAATTCATCCTTCATTAGTATATTACAAAAATTATACCCCCATGCATCTTATTTGTAAAAATCATGGGACCACCCAAGGGAAAAACACAGGGACTGGTGAACCCCTTCTTCATCAGATCGTCAATATGTATCCTCAACTCTCGTAGCTTAGATGGTTCTATCTAATAAGGATCCACTAAAATTCGAGAATTACCTGGCTATAAGTGTATACTAAACTGAAAATATCATTGAGGGTTTAGATTCACAACCTCCTCGATGAAGACATTAAATAATTCCCAAAAAACACTATGATCCTCATTCATAAAAGCATCCACCAATTCCACTGACAGCTCAGCTAATATTGAAATAATGGGACTTATACACTAACTCCTCATCTGATAACTCTGCTCGCTAATGAAATCCACACGCTGGACATCCACATCTGAAAACACAGCTCTACTTCAGATGTAGTAAAAAATAGTATGTAAACACAATAAAAAGTTGATTCCGAGGACAAAATCGTACGGTTTCATCTATTACAGGAATTGATCCCCATGATACTAATTCAGACCCATCATTTGTAGACATCACTGGTACTAATCAAACAAGCTAGTATGATCTCTAACTGGTGTACTCAATAGCATATGTATGATAATCCTCTCCATGTCTAGTCCTATATAATGGGATAGAGTGGGTGCTACAAATTTTTTCGAATATTCTGAATCAAACAATGCGTAAGAAAGAGTAATTATTAAACTAATTCCACCTCGAATGATCTATGACCCCACTTGAAATGCTTCCTATATAGTGTGTAACTGACCATACCCATATCCACTTGCACTTTCTTCATGACCGCCTCCTTAACCACATATAAGTCGAGGGCCTTGAGGAACACCTTGAGGTTGGCCCCCACATACTTTGTCTCCCCATAGTAGAGCAGAAGCCTACTGTCCTTAATGGTTAAATAGCATAACCGTTAACTATTGTTGAGGCTAGTGTTGAACCTTAACACATCAACTACTCTGACCTCGAACATGAATCATGCACTAACTATAAATTTTTCCAAGAACCCCATAGAAAAAACACACTAGCCCAAGCCTTTAAGTATATGAACAAGGGCGAAAAAGTCAAAATAGAAACTACTGAGGTTAATTACCTTATCACTGAATCATCAAATGCCCTAGTTCATGGGAGATAATACTGGTATTTTTACCCTTCTATTAACCATTCTTACAACCCTATCATGGTAAACCTCATTGCGACTGCATTCTCTCAAATACATCTGCATTCATTTGGAGCTCTAGGTATTTTTGTATGGTTACGGGAGTAACTGTGTTCTTGATAGAAGGATGAATTGTCTCCACTAAACATATTTCCTAAGACTCCTTACCCATAAAGAGACTTGGATCAAAGAAATGGAGATTCTTGAAATTTATCCCCAACACTCATATATTTATACTCTCCTCCTGGAGAGAGAATGGATTATATCTCTTCTCACACTACATGGTCAACGAACGTAATTATTCGTATAAATTCTTCCCAAACCCAACTTATAGAACATCATCCTCATTTCACCTCAAATTTACAACATCCAACACTGACGCGTAACCCCCTTTAGCTGACTAAACACCAATGGAACTAAGTACTCTATCGATGCCCAAACCAGTCTAAAGGTGATATCATATTCTTTGAGCCATCTCTCCATCTCCATGTATGATACATTTCCCTCATACTTCATCAAGGTTTTATACTAGAAATATGGTCAATTTTAACTTACACTAGTTTCTTCCACCTCTTGATCAACCCTTCACCGATAAGATGCATAACCATGTTGATCATCCACTACCCGAGCCACAACTAGACAATGATAGACTGTCATATATGGAAAGTAATCAATGAACTCCAAAGCCCAAATAGTATGGATTTTTTTAAGATTAATTTTAACTTTATATTTTTTTTTAAATTCCACAAGACACCCAATTCAAACAAACACACAAGTCATCAGGATGCATGTTCATCTCCTACGGTCTTGACCCATATAATAGTGTTGCCTCACATTGTAAATCAGTAAGGTCAATGTCCTTGCATAGTATCATGAGAGGATCTAATATCATGTTTCCAAGTCATTGTTCAATGGCATATGTCACCCACCATGCTCACATAAAACAGTTTACCTTATAACCCATTCAATCCTCACTATTACTAACTCCACACTCTATCCTATATTTAAACCATCACCTCTGATGCCATTCTTTCATGACCCCCTCCCTCAAAAATGCCCATCCTAAGCTGGAAATATAGAAAGAGAGGTAATGACCCCCTAAGTTCCCCCTCTGGTAGGCCCCTAGGTGGAAACCAACACCAAGGGTATGAAAATATAACAAAATATATTGCATTTACCTTTTTTAGTAACCAATATATGAGTCCATGCATTTCATTCACTACTATTACATCATTATAAAGGAATAATACATAATAGTATTACACAATGAGGATATAAGGGTTTATTATCTTGGGAAAATTGGGACCAAATATAAAATTTACCATATCAAGCATAATCATTTATTTAATTCATTCTTCTATTGCTTCATATTGGATCTTGACCTATCCTTAGTACATGTAGTCAAATGAGGATATACGTCAAAAAGGGGTGAATTAAAATACCAGTAAGAGGATAAAAATTAAAAATATAACCATGAGTGAGCACAATCATATCATATGAAAATAATCATGAACATGAGTGCAATAATTAAAAAAGGCTTGAAATGTGGCAATGCATGAGAATGAAACATCATATTTTTTGGTTAACTACCACACGAAGTTGTGAAAAATGCTCTCATCATTTTCACACATAATTTCACATAACTTATGAGATTCATCACTTTACATAATGCATTGGAGTTATTTATAATTATGGGAGCACCCATCACATTCAAACATTCATATTATGCTATATGATTTCGGGCACACCCGTCACAACATAATATATTCATTAACATGCCTTCAAAATAACTCATATATGAACATAAAATACCCATGAAAAGGAAAGGGGTTCATCTCGTAATAACAAATCACTATTCATTGGGTTCCCAAATAAAGAGGGAACAACATACTTGATATATGAACCATTATCCTTGAGTGAGAAGTAAAATGTGTGTTTTTGAAAGAGTTATTTTGGAAAACATTTTCTTTGAAATAAAATCTAGTGGAAAAAATTTCTATACCAAAAAGCTATGATAATTATGAAAAAAATAATTTTAAGGGTAACTATACAAAAAATGGAGTGAAATAGGGATAACCCGAAAAAATAATGTTGGGTTTGAGTATTTCCCCTTACCTTGTATTCAAATGATTTCATCATTTTAATATCCTATATAATTGGATTATATTCGTTAATTATAAATTAAAAAATCATTTATACATTAATATGGTTCTTTTTGGTTTCCTCAATTTCTTTTATTGTCCATTGGATGAGTTATAGTGTTTAAATCCATTGTTCATGGGTGTTCTTTTTTTAGTTTTCATGAATAGTTCACTTGTACACTTGAATGGAAGATCATGTAGAACATGAAAAAACATATAGAACTGATATTAATTGTTATTAATTATCTTCCATAACATTAAATGATATTTTAATAAATTATGTTATATACAATGTGTATGAATCATTAGTTATTAATTTAATGATGATCGTTCAGGTTAATGTAGGTAGTATATCGACCACAACTAACTTGTTTTATTTAATCATTTACTAATATTTACATAAGTTTGTCATGTAACATTAAATAGAATATAATAAATAAAAAATTATATAATAAAATCCTCAAAATGGTTTCATGCCATGATCTGAAGGTGGTAAATTAAAATGAAAAGATGTCATTCTTAAAGGTGATAAATTAACACCTCACGAACTACAATTTCCATCCTAAAATAAAAATAAGAGGAGAAGGGTATTTGAGGATATATTATCCATTTATCATAATACAAATTTTTTGTAGGTAATTTACTAGAGTTACCAAGCCATTTGGATGAGGATATGTGGGTAGAGATTAAGAAAAGAACATGAAATTGAAAAGATATTAAAGGAAAAGAGAAATTACCTCTTGAATCCTAGTTAAGGAACCTAGACATTTTATTGTTATGAGGAAATAATGTAATGGACGTGGGGGAGATGATAGTGAATAAGTTTGGTCATATTTTTCACGTGGTTTGAATCTTGATAGTTGCGAGGAAATAAGGGTGTGAAGAGTTGTATTTACATTGGAGGGGATAAGGGTTTTCTCAATATTATATTCATTAATTTATTATTTATCCACAAGACAAGTAATAGTAACGATTTCATGGCTATTAATAGCAATTGGTACATGTGATTTCGAACCAATTGGGCTTACATCATAATAATTACATACATGACACTATAATTAATGAAGTTAACATATTTTGTGAATTATCATATTTCACTACTCATAAAAAATTCATGTTTTTCATAAAAAAAATAATCATAACAATTTTTTGATTTTTATAATCCAAAACCAAACTCCAATACTAAAAAATAACTTTTTAAATATTATTATATTAATTTTTAATTAAAATTATATTTTACTTGAAAAATATAGATTTTTAAATTAAAACAGATATTACGATGCTTTAAAAAATTACATATGTTCTTATAAAATTATCAAAAAACCAGAATAAATATAATAGTTAATTTATAAAAACATTTTTAAAATTAGTATTTTATTTAAATTAAAAAATAAAAATAATTAATTAATTATGACTTAAAAAAATTCCAATACTTTTACTATTGTCATATTATCACTTATAAGATGCATAAATTCTATTTAATTCTTTATGGATCATGTTTCTATTATTTTAGATGATTTACGATTTATATGGGTCATATTACTATTCATAAGGGTAGGTTACTATTCTTAAGGTTATGATAATATTCCCCAATATTTTTTATTGATCCATTAGACTCAACAAATCACCCAGAACACAATCGTGTATGTCAGATTTTCAAATTTCTTAACATAGAAGTGGGATAATTATTTTTAATTCTCAAATAGTATTTAGTAACATAATATGAAATTATGCATCCTAATGTGATTATACAATAATTCATAATAATAAGATGAAAATTCCATTCATATAACCTTGGGTCATTACATTCCCCCCCCCCCCTTATGAAATTTCACCCTCGAAATTTCCTTTCATAAAAACAGGTGAGGGGAATTATCCTTCATCATCTCTTCTGGTTCCCATGTTTCTTATTCAAACTTATGGTTCCTCCAAAAAAGATTAATAAGATGGTTTTCATTGTTCCATTGGATCTTATATCTTTTATCTAGAAACATTACTGGATGCTCCTCATAGGAGAGATCTTCTTCCATCTATACCACCTATGAGTTCAGTACATGTGAGGGATCTAACATGTACTTCCTTAGAGGTGATAAATGAATCACATCATGAACATGAGCCATATTTGGTAAATTTTCAATCCTACAGGACATGTATCCAATGCGGTCAAGAATCTAAAAGGGTCAAATGTACCTTCTTCTTAGCTTCACTTTATTTTAAAAAATGCATGACTTTCTTCTGTGTTGATATTCTAAAGAAGATATTATCTCCAACATTGAACTCTATGTACCTTTGATAGTTTTCAACATATATTATTTTAGACTCTAAATGAATTTTATATGTATATGGATTAAATGAACCTTCACTTTTATCTCTATCACAAGAATGGGTCCGATTAGCGTTCTTTCTCCTACTTCATCCCAATAGGTTCGAGTTCTACATCGATTTCCATATCGATCTATATATGGAGTGGTATAAATACTCGATTAGAAGCTATTATTGTACAAAAACACAACCAATGGGAGATGTTGATCCCATAAACCTATTATTTATAAATATCAGGTTCTTATAATGTGTTCAATCGTCTTAATATTCCATTCAGATTGGCTATCATTTTGGGAGAGATAAGTCATGCTAAAATTTAATTCAGTACTCAAATCATGTTAAAGACATTTCTAGAATTTAGATGTGAACCATGGATCACGGTCAAAGACAATCAAGAGTGGAAAAACATATTGTCTCACCACTTACATCAGATATGTCATTGCATGTTGTTCATGAGAGAGATCTTCCTGAATAGTGATAAAATGGGTTGTCTTGGTGAGTTAGTAAACCACAACCCATATCTCATTATTTCACTTGGATTTGTTCAAGAGACCTGTGGAAAAGTCCACAGTGACATTCTCCCATTTCCACATGGGTATAGGAAATGGTTGCATCATCCCATTGGACATTTGGTGCTCTATTTTAACAATATATCATACCAAGAACCTTGAGATATATTCCACAATATCCTTTATCATGTTATCCCACTAGAAGTGTTCTTAGAGATCACGGTACATCGTGGTGCTACCATGATAGATAGAACATGTTGAGCTATGTAAATTTCCAAATAGCTCCTTCTTTATCTTGGGTGATGATAGCACATAAAGACACATTCCAAACCAAATCAAAACAGAATCCCTGATATGGAACTATTTCATCTTACCATCCTTTACTGCATTCACCTTCTTTCGTAACTCTATATCATCAATTTGAGCCACCTCAATCAACTCTTGGATTGATGGTTTTACAATCATTTGGAAAACATAGCATGTACCCCCTGCCATTATGATTCACAAATCCAACCTTTGCATATCCAAGAAGATAGGGTCTTTCTCAATCTATAAAAAGGATATAGAAGTTGGATATTTTATTCTTAGAGCATTAGATGCCTTTTTTTCTTTTCCAAGATGATAGTGAATAGAGAAATTATAGTAATTTATTGGCTCTAACCATCTATTTTTGACACATGTTTAGCTCATTTTCTGTGACTATATAATATAGGCTCTTGTGGTTGGTGTATATGTCACACTTCTCCTCATAAAAGCAATGCCTCTATATATTCATAGAAAAAATCAGGGTTGCCGGCTCTAGATAATGCATTGGGTAGTTCTGATCATTGGTCTTCAAATATGATAAGGAATAGGCTATCACATTATCATTTTTCCTGAGTATAGAACCTAATATTTTCTTTGAAGAATCACTTCATATCAAAAAAACATTCACTGCTCTTTGGTATTGTGAGTATAGGTGCAGTGATCAGCCTTCTCTTTACCTCCTTGAATATTCACCCATGTTCTTCTGTCCAAAAATTCTTTACCACATTCCTTGTAAACATAGTTAGCGGGTTTTCCAATAATGATAAATATCTCAAAAAAATGTCATTAGTACCCAGCTAATCCATGAAAAAAATAGATATTTGTGACACTAGAGGTAATGGGCCATTCTTATGTCACCTTTGTTTTATGTGTCTATATAAATTATGTCACTTGTGATCACATGTCCCAAGATCATGACTTTCTTCATCAAAAAGTCAAATTTTCTGATATTGGCTTACAAATTCTCCATTATCCATATTGACAACACTCCTCTTAGATGTTCTTCATGTTCCTCCGTTCTCCTGGAGTATATGATAATATCATCGATAAACACTACCACACCTTTTTTAGGTAATTTCTATAGACTCTATTCATCAGATCCACGAATATTTTAGGAGAATTAGTAAGTCTAAAGGGAATCACTAAAAACTCGTAATGACAACACCTTGTAAGGAAAATATTCTTATTAATATCTCCTTCATCACTATTAGTTGATGATATCAAAAATGAAGATCCACCATTAAGAAGTATTGATTACTTCTGAACTGATCGAGAAATTCATCAATACTTGTAAGTGGATACATTATCATTATGGTGACCTTGTTGTGTTCGTAATAATTGATATACTACTGCATTATTCTATCCATCATCTTCACAAAGATAACTGGGACATCCCAAGGTGATGCACTTGGGGGCATGAACCCTTCTACCAAATGCTCTTGTAGCTACTTCTTTAAGACATCCAGTTCATTAGGAGCTATCATATAGGGACACATTGAGATAATAGTAGCTCCGTGTATTAGGTATATGGAGAACTCTACCTCATTATCTGGGGGATGTCTGGGTAACTATTTATGAAATACATCACTGTATTCCCTTATGATGAGAATTCCCACAAGGTTGGTACTTTCCGTAGACATAACCATTTGGGGGAGGTATTCCTCTTCACAGGGAATCAACACCCCCCATAAATGGAGGATTTCTCAAAGAATATTCATTATATTCTTAAAATTTATAGAGAATCATGGGATGGTTCAGAATACGAAATGATATTTCCTATTCCCAAAAGTAAATATGTACTCAAAATAATGAAACCCAATCCATTCCCATTATAGTGTTGAATTCCACCAAGTAAAATATTTAGAGATTCCCTCGAAGAATCATCCCCCATAGGCCAATATGAGAAGAATCAAATACCTGGGATGCAATGATTTCACCACATTGTGATTCTAAATAAATCTATACTTCCTGGTTTTGGGGATTGTATTCAATAGTTCTTGAAAACCTCCAAGATATAAAGGAATGAGTAAAAACTGAATCAAATAAGAATTTTGACATTCTTTAGTGAATAAGAAGTTTAACATGAAAGACTTCATTATCTTGCTTCACTGATACTGTAATTATTTTATTATCTTTCCCTTGTTCCTTTGGATTTGGTGACTTCTGATTTTGATTACCCTCAAGGACTAGGGGTTTAGTGTATTGGAATGCATTTTTCCTTTTCTCCCTAAAGTTGTAGCATTAGGAAATGGGTGGTTCCCTCCTTTAATCCACCACATTCCCCTTCCTTATCATTTATTTTTGACACTATTGATCATGGGGGCATTACATCCAATACTTGAAAATTTTTCCCATCCAGTTGAGGTAGTTCCCATGGTGTGACTTCCCACATTTTATTCATGTGGGTCATAGAGTTTTCATCCAACAGTTATCATTAGTTCCACCGAATTGAAGATTAAATTTTAGTTTCTTCTCTTCATATCCTTGGGACCATTATCCAAACCCTATCCCATCTTTTATGGAACAATGAAGAACATTTTAATAACTAAATATGTCTCAAATTTCATTATCCTTTTGAAGGTTTTGTTCTAATCCACTAAGGAATCTAACAAATTTACTATCATTTTTTAAAAAAATCCCGAAGTGTTCCCTTAATTCCATTTGAAATTTACTTCATAGTTTGTGAATGATTCTCCTTACCTTTTATTGAGCTATATATATTCAATCTCCATTATAGTATGAAGATTTCATGGGAAATACTTGTTAAGAAACATGATCATAAAGTCTTATGATTACATATCTTCAAATTCTTCACATGGATTGGTGTTCTAAATAATTTCCCACCATTGATTTACCTCTCTATATAGATGATAAATAGATTCTATATTCTTCTACATCCTAGAATAGTGATAAATATAAAAGATATTCTCCATGTATTTGACTCATTATTCCACAACTATTGGATTAGAAGATCCACAAAGCATCTGTGGTCGTTGCCTCATAAAACACTATAATGACACTTCCTCCCTCTTAGGTGAAGGTGTATGATCCCCATAATTATGGTTAGTGTTCATAAACAATGATAGTTGGGTAATAATAACCATTATTTTTTAACTAACCTCCCAATGCATTGAAGATTTCATTCGAGTAATCGTTTCATTGGCTCCAACATGGGATGTTGGCATGGTTTCTCATATTTCCCACCATTTTATTAAATAGTAAAGGATAGAAAAAAACATAATTCCACGAGTAATGACTAAATAAATTAGTCATTTTTAATGTTTACACTAATTGTATAAATTTTAGGATCCCTATGTAAAGCTTATTTGTGCATATTTTCACATCATCTTATACTAGAGGTTTTTTCTAGGGTTCACTAATCCTAATTCCCAAATTAATTAAACAATAAATTTGATACCAACAATAAAAACCAATCCTTTTTTTAAATTAATATTACATCATTATATTGATAAACAACATAATTGTATTAAACCACAAGGATTCATAGATTTAGTGCCTTGGGATAAATAGGACTAAACCGAACATTTACAGCATCAATCATAAAGATATGTTTAATTCCTTCTTCTTTAGATTCTTATTACATCCTGACACCTTGTTAGTACATTTAGTTTACTAAATATATAAATAAAAAATGAGTGATATATATCCTAGTAATAGGATAAGGATGAACAATTTAATCATCGGTGAGAACAATTATAACATAGGAAAAGTATTATGAACTTGAGAGGAAACATTAATGAAAGACATGAAATGTCGAAATTCATAAAAATGTAAACATCATGTCTTAGTAGTTAACTACCACAAATAGCTATCAATTGTTCTAGAATCATGTTCAAACATGATTTCACTTTAACTAATGCCATTCATCACATTACCTAATGCATTGGAGAACTATATAATTTTGGGTGCACCTGTCACATTCAAACATTTCTATTGCGCTATATAATTCTGGGGCCCCCACACAACATAACATTTTCATTGACATTGATGACACATAAAACATATCTTACCATTAATTACCCATGGAAATGAATGGGTTTATTCTCATATTAACACATCCATAAACATTTTTTTACCAAAATAAAGAAGGAATTTCATACTTGATATACGAACCATCATCCTTGAGTCAGAAGTAAAAGGTGTGTTTTTGAAAGAAGAGTTATTTTGGAAAACATTATGATTGACATAAAATCAAGTTTATAAGATTAATATACCAAAAATGTTATGATAATTATTAGAATAATAATTTTATGGAGTAACCATACCAAAAATGGTGTGAATGATGGAGAACCCATAAAAGAATGTTGGGTTTGAGGATTTCCTGTTACCTTGTATATGAATGATTTATTCATGTTAATGTCCTATATAATGACATTATATTCAAAAATTTAATATTTAAGAACCTTTTATACATGAATATGGTTCCGTAGTAATTCATTAATTTTTTATGCACCTTTGGATTAGTTATACAGTTTAAACCCATTGTTTAAGAGTGTTCTTTTTCATAGATTTCATAAATGATCCACTTGTACACATGAATGGAAGTTATTGTAGAACATGGATAAAAATCCTTAATAGATATTAAATTTTATTATTGGTCTTCCATAAATTTAAATTACCTTTCTATTAAATATTTTATTTAATATCTATATGAATCATTAGATATGAATTTAATGATTATCGTTTGGGTTAATTGGTGCAGTTTTTCAACCACATATAACTTTTTTTATGAATTTATTAATATGTACATAATTTAGTTCCAGAAAATTAAATAGGATATAATAACTATATCATAATCTTTGTCAACAATAAAAATGGTTTTAATACCAGATCTGAAGGTGGTAATGGATATTGAAAACATTTCGTTCTTGAAGGTGATAAATTAACACCTCACATACAACATTTTCCTTTCTAAAATAAATTGAAGATGATAGGGGGGTTTGATGATAATTTATCCCATTATCATCATAAAATTATATTATAGGTATGATAATTTAGTTACCAAACCATTTCAATGAGTATTGGTTGGGAGAGATTAAGAAATGAACTGGAAATTGAACGGAAATTAAATGAAAAGAGAAATTACCTCTTGAATCACTCTATAGATTCTATATAAGGAACCTATGATTGGTCTATAGAAGAGAACAAAGGCTCTAGGATCTGTGGAAGTGGATATAAAAGATTATTGGGTAGTTTTTGGAAAAGTGTTGAATCATGAGATGTGTGAGGAGATGAGGGTGTGAAGAGTGGTATTTATAGTGAAGGAGAGTGGGGTTTTCTCAATATTATATTAACTAATTTATTATTCCCCAATAAGCGATGTAATAATGGTTATTCCATGACCATGAATAGTAATAAGTTTGTGTATGTTAAAACCAATTATGATTACATCAAAAGAACATCATAATTGACTCTATAATTATTTAATTTAACTTATTTTGTGAATTATCATATTTCAAAATTCATAAAAAAATCATGTTCTTCTAAAAAATACCAATAATTCACTCTAAAAATTTATTGATATTTACAATCCAAAATTGTACTCCATTTTTCAAAAATAATTTTCTAAATATGATTCATTTATCTTTTAATTAAAATCAAAATTTACATGAAAAAATTCATATTTTAAAATTAAACATTCTAATAATTTTTTCAAAAATTATATAAGATCTTATAAAACTATCCTAAAACGATTTGAAATATAATTTTTAATTTTTCAAAACAATTAGGAAATTTCATTTTTTTAATTTAATAATTAATAATAATTATTTATTTATGACTTACAAAAATACTAATACTTTTACTATGGTCAAATTATCAGTTATAAGATGCATAAATTTTATATAATCATTCATGGGTGAGGTTACATTTATTTTGAATGATTTACTATTCATAAGGGTAATATTTCTATTCATAAGGAAAGGTTAATATTCATAAGGGTTGATTAATATTCCCTAAAAATTATTATTGTTCTATTAGACTCCCAAAATCACTTTGAATGGAACCCTGTATGTCAGAGTTTTCAAATTCACAACATAGAAGTGGGAGATTATGTTTAATGATCACATAGTATTTAGTATCATAATAGGTTATTGTGCTTCCTAATGTGATTAATCTATATGTCATAATTATAATAAGAGAATTCCATGGATAAATATAAATGTTGTTACATTCCTCCCCCTTATGAAAATTCGCCCATGAAATTATGTTTTACAAAATCAAGTGAGGGTATTTCTACTTCATCACCTTTTTTGGTTCCCAAGTTTGTAATTCAATCATAAGGTTCCTCCACAAAACATTAAAAATATGCGTTTTCTGGTTGAGTAGGACCTTATCTCTTTTGTCCAGAAAATTTTACAACATTCTGCTCCTAGAAGAGATCATCTCCCATCTTTACCACCTTCATGTCTAGTACATGTGATGGATATGATATGAACTTCCATAGAAGTGAAACATGAAACACATCATGAACCTGAGCCATATTCGGTGGATGTTAAAGCCTATAGGCCACAACTTCTATACATAAAAGATCTAAATTGGGCCAATGTACCTTGGTATTAACTTCCATTTCATTATGAAATACATAACTCTCTTCCATTGTGATATTCTATGGAAAACATTATCTCTAATGTCAAACTCCATGTCCTTTGTGGGATTGTTAGCATTAATATTTTTCCGACTCTTAGTTACTTTGATATGTTTATCGATGACTTGAATTTTCTCCGTGATCTCTTACACAAGAACAAGTCCATGTAGATTTTTTCTCCAACTTTATCCCACAAGGATAGAGTTCTATATCGTTTTTAATACCGAGCATCAGATAGAGCCATCTGAATAAATGAGTTTAAGATATTGTTTTATAAGAACTCAATGAATGGAAGATTCTGATCCCAACAACCATTGATTCTAAAGATTAGGATCTTCGCTTGTCTCCAAAAGTCTAAATATTCATTTTATATTGGCCATCAGTTTTGGGTTGATATGTTGTTCTGAAATTTAATTCAGTACTCATGGAATGTTGAAGACTCCTCTCAAATTTATATGTGAACCTTAGATCACGGTCAAGGAAAATTGAGAGTGGAACACCATGTAGTCTCACCACATCCTTATCATATATCATCGCAATTTATTCAGGTGAGATATCTTCCCTAATAGTGATAAAATGGGTAGTATTTATGAGTTGGTCAATCACAACCCATATGTCATTATATCCAAGGGATGTCTTTAGGAGCCCTATGAAAAAGTCAATAGGGACATTTTACCATTTCCACATGGGTATAGGAAATGGTTGAATCATTCTATTGGAATTTCAGTTATCTTATTTATCTTTCAGACAGACCAAGCACGTTGATATATATTCCACAATCACATTCATCATGTTATCCTACCAGAAGTGTTTGAGGAGATCTCGGTACATCCATGTGCTACCAGGATGGTTAATGAATTTTGAGCTATGTGAATTTTCCAATAGCTCTTTCGTTATCATGGGAGATGAAGGAACAAAAAGACATTTTTAGAAACCAAATCATTTTCTCATCATTAATATGGTGCTCTTGAAGGTTCCCTTACATTACTGCATTCACCTTCTTTTGTTAGTCCAGATCATCCCTTTGTTCCTCCTTAATCATCCCTTAGATTGATAGTTGCAGAATCATTTGGGAGTGGTATGATTTATCCATTTGCCTTATTATTTAAAAATCCATCTTGTGATTATCCAATAATATAGGGTCATCCAAAATACATAACATGGATAGAGGTGCAGGATAACTTCTACTTAGAGCATTATCTACCTTGTTCACCATTCCAGGATGACAGTGAATAGAGAAATCATAATCCTTGATTACCTCTAACCATATCCATTGACACGTGTTTATCTACGTTTGTGTGAATATATACTTTAGGCTCATATTATCGGTTTATATGCCACACATCTCACCATATTGATAGTTCCTCTAGATTTTCAAAGAAAAATCATGGCTGCTAGCTTTTGATTATGCGTTTTGTAGTTCTTCTAATGGATTTTCAACATTCATGAGGTATACGCTATAAAATTATCTTTTTTCATGAGTATTCAATTCAAACCATTCATTGAAGAGTCACTATATATCACAAAACATTTTCCAATCTTCAGTAATGTGAGTACATGTGTAGAGATCAAATTTCTCTTTACCACCTTGAAACATCCTTCCAATTCTTCTATCTAGACTTACATTAATCCTTTTTCATGTTAACATTGTTATCAGGATTGAGAATCATAAGAAATGTCTCAAAAAAACATCTTTAGTACATATCTAATCCATGAAAAGTACAGATTTCTATGAAATTTTAGGGCCTAGGCCATTCCTCATTAACCATTGTTTTTGATGGGTCTAAATAAATTTCCTCACTTTTGATCACATGTCCCAAGAACTCGAATTTATACATAAAAATTTTACACTTTCTAAACATGGGGTACAAATTATGATTTCTCAATTTTTCCATCACATGTCTTAGATGTTCTTAATTTTCCTTATTTCTCTTAGATTAAATGAGAATATCATCAATAAACACTACCACACATTTTCTAGGTAATGTCTGTAGACATTATTCATAAAATCGATTATGATTTCATGGGAATAAGTAAGTACAAATGGAATAACCAAAAATTCATAGTGACTATTATTGAACGGAAGGAAGCCTTATGAATATCTCAATTATTTTACATTATCAGATGATATCCAGAATGAATATCCACCTTTGATAAGTATTGAGTTCCTATTAACTGATATAAAAAGTCATTAATCCTTGGAAAAGGATACATATTCTTTATGGTGATCTTGTTGAGTTCCCAATAATCATTACACATCTACATAGTTCCTTCTTTCTTCGTAACAAAGAGCACTGGTGTACCCTAAGGTGATTCACTATAGTGTGTGAACCATTTGTCCAAATGCTCTTGCATATACTTCTTTAAATCTTCCAGTTCTATAGGATCCTTCCAATAAGGACACTTTAAAATTGGAGTATGTCTGAGTATGAGTTCTATGGATTACTCTACGGCACTATGTTGTGGATATCTAGGTAACTATTCAGGAATACATCACTGTATTCCTTCATGATTGGAATTTACGCATGTTTGACACTTTACTTTGAATAAACCATTTGGTTTAGTTATGCATATTCACAAGGAATCAACACCCACACTAATGAATGATTTTTCAAAATATATTCATGATCATACTTATATTTATATAGATTCATGTGATAGTTCATAATATGAAAAGATATTTTCTTTTCCCGATAATAGATATGTTCTCTAAATAACGAAATCCAATCCATTCTCATTATAGAAATGAATTCCAACAAGGGATGTATTATGAGATTCACTGGAAGAATTGTCCCACATATGCCAATATGTGAAGAGTAAAACACTTGGGTAGAAATGATTTCACCACTTGGGGTTTTTATAGATATATCCACATAAATGATTTAGGGAATTGATTCTATAGTTCTAGATAACATACAAGATATAAAGGAATGTGAAGAACCCAAAACAAATAAGAATTTTTCCATTATTGAGTGAATATGAAGTGTACCATGTAAAATTTCATTATCTTTCTCCACTTCATCAGTAGAGATGTCATAAAACATCCCTTGTTCCTTTGGATTTGGTGGCTACTGACGTTGACTACCCTCAAGGACTCTTGGTTTAGTGCACTGGCTTAGATAGTTCCCTTTCTCCCAACAGTTGTAGCATTGTACCATGTGTGGTTCTATCCTTTATTCCACCACATTCACCTTCCTTATCATGTATTTTAGAAACAATTGAGAATGGTGTCTTTCTTTCCCACCCATGAAGCATATACCCGTCCCATTGAGGTAGTTCCCAGGAGGCAACATACCACAATTTTCTTATATGGGCTGTTTATTTTTCTTCCTATTGTTATCAGTATATCCCACGGATTGAAACTCCAATTTTCATTTCATATACCCATATACATGGGGCCATTATCAAAACACCATCTCCACTATGATGGCACACTGAACAACATCATCATAATTCCCAATGTCTCAAATTACATGATCTATTTGAATGTGTAGTTTTAATACACTATGGAATCTACCAATTTTTCTATCATTGTTAAAAAAACATGATGTTTACCATGAAATCCTGGATAAACTTTCTTCATAGGTCGTGATAGATTATCCTTCCTTTTTATTAAGATATATTAATTCTCTCTCCATTATTGTACATAGATTTCATGTAAAATACATGGTAAGAAACATGATCTTAATGTATTCTCATTAAATCACTTCAGTTTCATCACATGGATTGGTGTTCTTAATTAAATATCATCACCGATTGACCTCCCCAGCTATATGATAAACACCTAGTGTAACCTTCTTTGTCTCAGAATAATGAATCACAGAAAATATATTCTCCTTGTTTTTGACCAACTAAACGTCAGTTTTTTTCCAACATAAAACACTTGAAATCCAGTTCCTACCTCTAAGGTGAAGGTGGATATTCCCCATTATTCTGGTAATTTTTAATAACCTGATATATTTGGTTAATAATCGCCATGATTTTTTGAACTCCACCACCAAAATATTTGTGAATGTTGTTTGGTAAATTGGTGAATTGGCTCTCACACTAGTTGTTGTAATGGTTTCTCATAGTTCCCACCATTTTCTAAAATAGAAAACCTTAGAACAAAACATAAGCCAACTAGTCATGAATAGATAAATTATTCATTACTAATGATTACACTAAAATCATAACTTATGTGATCCCAATGTAAAGATTCTTTTGTGCATATATTTACAGAGTCTCGTGCTAGAATTTTTCTATAGGGTTCACTAATCCTAATTCTCAAATTAATTAAACCTTGACTGTGATTCAGAAAATAACAGCCCAACCATTTTTAAAATTACTATTACATAATAATAAATATAAAAAAATAATTTTTTCCCTATGATGATTTAGAGGTCTAATTTCTTGGGAAAACTAGGTCTAAACATAATATTTACAATATCTTGCATAAACATTTATTTAATATTGACTTCTCTAGCTTCTTATTATCTATTGACGTTTCCTTATTACATGTAGTCACCTAAGGAAATAAATAAAAAAAAGAGTGAGCTAAAATCCCAGTATTATGATAGGCCTGATCAAAATAATCTTGGGTGAGAAACATCATAACATATGAAAAGGATCATGAACAAGATATGAATCATTAATAAAAGACATGAAATATGGAATGCATAAAAATGAAACATAATGTCTTAGTGGTTATGTACAAAAAATAGCTGTGAATAGTTCTAACATCATGTTCAAACACCATTTCACTTTAAATCATCAGAATAATAACTTTACCCAATGCATTGGAGTGATGTATAATTCTGGTTGCACCCGTAACATTAAAAACATTAATATTGTACTGTATAATTTTGGGCGAACCCATCACAACATTACATTTTCATTAACATGCATGCCACATAAAACATATATCAATATAAATAAACCATTTAATGGAATGGGTTCTATCTCATAGGAACATATCAATAAACGTTTGGTTCCTAAAAATAGATTGAATTACATACGTGATACAAGAACCATCATCCTTGAGTGAGAAGTAAAAGGTGTGTTTTTGAAAGAAGAGTTCATTCGGAAAAATTTTTGTTTCACATAAAATGTAGTGTAAAAAATTTATATCCCATAAAATTTATGAAAATTATTTAAAAATTGAATTTTAAGGAGTAACTATAACAAAAAATTGGGAGAATGAGGGAGAATTTGAAGAAAGAGTGTTGGGTTTGAGGATTTCCCCTTACCTTGTATCTAAATGTTTTATTTAACTTTATATCCTATATAATATCATTATATTCATTAATTAGAAATTTCAAAACATTTTATACATATATATTCTTTATTAGGGTTTCAATAATTTCTTTTATGTGCTTTGGATGAGTTATATAGTTTAAACCCATTATTCGGGATTGTTTTTTTATTTTTCCTTAACAGCTCACTTGTACACATGAATGAAATTTCGTGTAGAACATTGATAAACATCCCAAATAGATATTAAATGTTATTAATGATCATCCAAAATTTTAAATGATATTATAATTAATTATGTTATATAAAATGTGTATTAATTATTTGATAATAATTTAATGATGATCGTCTGGGTTAATTAGGGAGGTTTCTCGACCACAATTAACTTGTTTTGTTTGAGAATTTAGTAATATATAAATAAGTTAGTTCCAAAAAATTAAAGATGATATATAAAAAATAACATAATATGTTTCAACCACATAAATGATTTCGTGACTAGATCTGAAGGTGGTAATGGAAAATGAAAACATTTCTTTCTTGAAGGTGATAAATTAACATCTCACGAGAAACGTTTTCCTTTCTAAAATAATAATGAATAGGATAAGGGAGCGTGATGATATATTTTCCCATTAGAATCATAAAATTAAATTATAGGTAAGATAATGGATTTAACAACCAATTTTCATAAGGATTGGTGGGGAGATTTTAAGAAATAATAACATGAAATTGAAAGGAAATAAAAGGAAAAGAGAAAATACCTCTTGAATCCCCCTCTTGATATCCTCTTTAAAGAATATAGGATTGCACTTTTGATGATACCTGAAGGTCTTGGATGTGGGGGAGGAGATTGGGATGATTTCTGGGTTGGTTTTAGAAAATTACTGAAGCTTGAGACGTGTGAGGAGATGAGGGTGTGAAGATTTGTATTTATAGTGGAGGGGAGAGGGGTTTTCTCAATATTATATTCCTTATTTAATTATTTATCCAGAAGACAAGTAATAGTGATGATTACATGACCAATATTAGTAATAAAATTAATTTAATTTCAAACCAATTGTGATTACAATAGTAGAACATCATACATGCCTCTATGATTAATGAATTTAAATTATTTTGTGAATTATCATATTCCACAATTCATAAAAATTCAATATTTTCAAAAAAGATCCAAAAATACAACCTATTTTTTTCTATTTGTAGAATCCAAAAATGATCTCCATTATTATAAAATTATATTTTATATATAATTTATTTAATTTCTAATTAAAATCATAATTTACTTGAAAAATAAATAATTTAAAATTAAAACTATAGTTATAATGCTTTATGAAATTACATAAGTTATTATAAAATTTTTTTATAACCAAAAGCCATAGATTTTATAATTTATGAAAACATTTTAGGAAAATTAATTTTCTTTTAAATTAATTAATATATAATATTTATTTATTTATTACTTTCATAAATACTAATACTTTTACTATGGTCATATTATCACATATAAGATACTTAAATATTATTTAATAATTAATGGGTAAGTTTAATATTATTTAGGATGATTTAATATTCATAAGGGTTATATTACTAACAAGAAGGATTAGATACTATTCATAAGGGTACGTTACTATTAAAAAAATTATGGTTGTTCCATTAGTCTCCAAAAAAGGCCCTGAATGTAACTCTGTCTGTCATATGTTCGGAATTTAAAAACATAGAAGTGGTAAAATTATATTTAATTATCACATATTATTTAGTATCATGATATTTTATTATGAATCCTAATGAGATTACAATATAATGTATAATTATAATAAGGGTGTTCTATTGATAATACATTGGGTCATTACAACCATGATCTGGAGATAATATGTATCAACATTAAACACCTACAAGGAAAACACACACAAAAATATATATAAATATATATATATATAAAGGAAAATCCAAAACATCCTACAAAAATGTTCAAAATTAATACTGATACACATATAAAAGTCTCTATGGAACATACCAAATGTAAAATGAAGTAGGTAAGAAACTACTATCATGATATGAGCTAGTATGTTCGAGAACGGTCCACTTACTCCGCTTGGAATCATCAAAATAGTTCATTATACGTAGGGTGACGTTACAAGTACACCCATTATGGAAAACCAAAATCAATTTCACACAAGTGGAGAAGCATACTAATTCCCCATGTGAAAAAACTAGAAACGAAAATCACCTAACAAGGTATTATAGCCACCCCAACGTCACCAATGGCATACTACCAAAATTACACAAGTCATGTAAAGTAATATAGTAAGAACATCACTAATATAGTACCTCACACCGGTTTCCAATTGGCTAGTCACTCTCACACCATAATAAAAAACATTTGTTGCTCCCACCTCTTCAAAAAGATCCACATCACAACCCACACACACACACATTATACACACAATGCATCACATCATTCTAGCACACACATGGGCCCCAAACAACACCGCATACTGAAAACACCTGGTAACCACAACACATCTCATTACAAAGACACCTAGATGCACAACTCCCCCATACAAACCTATGCCTCACACACCACAACTTACTGAAGAGTATTGGGCTATCACAGCCATGAAGTGGGATCAACTAAGAGTCTATGTCCTACTATCCATCCTCCCACTACGATGTTTGGTAATGGAACCCTCCCCCATAACAATGGGGGTGTTCAACACGTTGTTCTAAACTAGGTTGGGGTGAATATAGAATCACAATAAATTTTAAATTTATATATATATATATACCAAAAACGTACCCCAATCTATGATTTCTCTATACAAAAACCACCCCATAACATACCACCATTACAAATACCTCTAAATGCATGTACAGAATGAATGATTGTCACTTCCGAAGTAGACAATGTAAAACCTATTTAAAACCAATAATATTTCATTTATTAAGAATGTAAAATATATTACATCCCGACTCGAGAAACTATCATGAAAAACACACATCTATCCTCACAAAGAAGCCATACATATGAAGAAAGCTGTGATAAAACACCCCACCTCATAGTTCTTCCCCACTTAGAACCCAAAAAAAATGACTTCCATTATAATTCATCCAAGTAATGCTACCCAATATATGGGAAAACCCCCAACTCACAACAACCCCCCGCATCATATAACTTCGCATCCATACATGGTATCCCTATTGCTCAATCATTTATAATCTATTACCCAATTAATAAATCTATTAAACTAAGATTCCATTACATCCTCAAACCGTCCATACACACCGCAGTTCTCTTGATAGTAGCACCAAAAACCTATAAAAATCACAAGATAGAAAATATTCAAAGACAACACATAGCCACACCAAACACATCATGGTGTATTTAGATTTAATACACTCATTCTTTAGTTCCAGACATATAATGTAGTGGTCACCACAGAACAATTTTGATCAGGTGGAATCCATTTGTTTAACCAGATTAGTGTGGTTAATTAATTTCATATTCAAACCATAATTCTCATAGGATCAACAATTAGTCATAATACATCAAAAATTTAAAAACATATGCCACCTAAAGCGATGATATTCAAAAGGCCTACAATTGATACAACTCAAAAAATCAATAAAAAATAATGAAAAATGTGCATCACTATTCCCAGTCCCTGTATATTGATATTAAATAGATTCAATTATATTTCTCAATTTAGGATTCAGTCACCTCTATGAAAATACATTTATATACCCACCCAAAATGATACACAATAATAGAGGGATAAAGAGAATCTTTACCTTGAACAATAGACGATCAAAAACTCCTCCTTGGGCTAAAAACTGGGGGCACAAGAAGCATAAGAACACTAGAAATGATTCAATAAAAATGCCTCAGAAAAACAAATGATCACTTAGGGAAGAAAACTTCTGGGGTACCTTTTTCTTTAGATAAAAAGTAGTCACAAAATGGAGGGAAGTGTCTTTGAATTAGATAGGCCAGATACTATATATACAGAATAACATTTCTAAATGTGCTAAATGTAAAATCATGTTTAGGACCACATGTTTTGACTAAAAGAATAGCTCCTGAGCATTAATAAATTTAATATGTAACTTATATCCTTTAAAATAGACTAATAAATTTTTTAAGCATGGCTTAAAATTCATTATATATGATATAAAATGTTGATAATAAAAAAATTATAAAAAATGGAACACTATTATTTTGATAAACTATTTGTTGAATCAATAATGCAAGATACCAATGACGAGTCACTGATTCCACCTACTGATTCCACTCACCAACACCACCTACGAATGCCACATATCGATGTTGAAATACCGATGAAAAACTACTGATGCAACCTATTGATGTTGACATACTAATGAAATCTTACTTATGCTACCTACCGATGCATCTATCGATGCCAATATACTAATGTCATCCTACCAACACCAACATACTAAAGCCACTTAACGATGAAAAAATGATGTGAAACTAATGACTCCATCCTATAGAAATTAACCTATAGACGTTAAAAATATACTTACCTATCAATGATAACCTACTAATGGAAAATGTATATTTTTGTAAAACTCTTACAATGAGCTATCTTTGCCTCCCAGAATGCACCAAACAATGTATTTTCACAATGTAATGGTCTGAAGAGGACTATATCATTACATCCATCATAGGTAATATAAATAATGTTTCTACTTTCTCTGATTTGTCCTCAAGTTTCATTGAATCAACATAATATTTTTTCTCATTTTTTATACTAGTCTGAGTACCATAAATATGCATTACATAACATCATCTATAAATTCCAGCCATCGAGAAATGTTTTAATACAGTACCTCAAATGGTTCCATCTGTATGATGAAATTTAAACTATTATTATTATATAGTTCTACAAAATAAATATGGGGAAAACAAATTCCAAGGTAATATATTGAAAAATAATATAGCATATCCTTAAATATAGGAAATTTTAATTTTAATTGTCTAACTGGTTGAGGATGAAAAATTGTTATGAAATTTAATTCAGTTCCCATTGACTTCTGAAGTAATTTCCTAATATTTTTTGTGATCTTGTGATCAATATTAGATACAATGGATAGATTAATTCTATTTAACATGACTATCACTTCAAGATGCAATTGTGAATTTTGACCTGGATATAGAGTTCTTCGAATATAAATAAAAAGTGAATATTTTGAAAACATATCAATAAATTAATAAATTACATTGTCATATTCCTTTTTTAATCCCGCTATGTAATCTATAGATATGTTTTCTCAATTACACTATGGAACTTGAATAGGCGGAATCATCACCTTGGGTAAATGTCTCTCTACTCTAAACTATTTAGAATTCAATTATCTCATTATGAATACCAAAATATATCTTTTTATTCCATCCCATTGGTAATACTATTGAAGGTCATTATTACATCATGCTTTTTTAAGATGAACGGAAAATGTATAACTATGATCTTCATATAACAAATATGTCTTTAATATTTAATCTAAACGAGTCTTAATCATTTTAAAAATGTCCAAAATAAATATTTACCAATGTTTAAGTCATGAAACCTACCCTTTTAAAAATATTCTACCCTTTTCTATGACTCATGATCTTCTTTCTGCACATTCTTAATTTTTTTGATAATGATGACTCCTCTAACACCTAAATATAAATATATATATTTCATGTATGAAAAAAATTACCTGAAAAAAATCATCAAATAATTATCCAAGGGTTCATGTAACAAATTTAACATGGTTAATGTAGCATTATTTTTTTGAATTAAATAATTGGATACATTATTTAATATTATAGGATATTAATAAATCATGTAGTAATAATAGTTGATTATTTCTAGAAATATTTTCTACCTCATTTTAAATTATTTTTGTATGATGAATTTCTTCAATATCTTACGATGAGTATATATTTCACATTTTACTCAATAAAAATGGCTCCACAATTATTTTATTGAAAAAATAAACAATGTATAATTCCAAATCATATGCAGGGTAATTTAACTCATTAGGATACTACTTATGTATAATATATGAAATTACCAAGTATTTCTGAATTAGGACATAATAAATATCATTTAATAAAAAAGCATTTTAGATTACTAATCCACCAATCATAGAATGAATAACGACAACGGGATTATCCGTTATCATTTTTTTAATTCATAAAAACAACTGTCATATTATTTTTCTAGGTTAACACAACACCTTATTGGGTTTACTTAATCCATGGGCTAGATAACCATGATAATGTATCAACAATCCTCTGATAATATCTTTTTAAAAAAACAAATATTTTTCCTGCTTATATTTGTGGGTCTTCTCCAATCCTTAAAAACTTTTTTTAGAAAGATCAACAAGAATTCCATATTTTGACAAAATTGTAATAGGGAATGAAATTATTTGGGACTCAAATTCAAAATTACTATGTTTCCCATACAGTATATATTCTTAAACGGTTTGAAAAACAACCCATAGAAGACATTAATTCCCATATTTACAGAACTAATAAAAACAAAATTTATAAAAACTACCATAATATTATCTAATGACCCACAAAATATTCATTTCATAAGATCCAAGAATATAGAATGTTTATTAGCTAAAAAACTAGAGGACTAAAAATTCATAATTCTTATATCTAGTTTGAAACATAGTCACAGTAATGTATTAATCCATTAAATTATTCTTATGGTACCCCAAATTCAAATGAACCATTGAATAAAATAGTGATCCCAATATATATTCAAAAAAATAGAAATCCAATCCATACATATAATAATAGCTAACTCTATTATAGATAAAAATAAGGGTTGAATGTAGCTTCTTTACACTAAAAATTACATAAAGATTCATATAATTTATTTCAGCCATAATATATTACCCATGTGTTTATTCATAAGAATTGAAGAAATTAATTGAGGTGTATTATCGAGTTTAAAAAAAATCGTATAAATGAATGAATTTGTAGATCATAAATCAAAAAATCATTCACATAATATGAAAAAAACAATATAGATGACCCTATATCATTTGATGGTAATCCATCTACTGATTTATTTATAAAGGATATTACCAAACCATTCTTCTTATAGTCTGGCTTCTTACCATCATTCTGGTTCTTCTTTGGACACATGTTTTCATAATGACCCATCTCATTGCTTTTAAAACTTTTTACTGACTGTATATATAATTTTTTATTACCATTACCATTGTATTATTCATTGTAGTTACAATCCTTATTTCCCTTTTCACTACATCATAATCACTTACCAAAGTTCAAAAGACATTCCCCCATGGGTTTTTTATTACAAGGCTCAAATAATGTAATCTTAATTTTTAGACCATCAACTTATTTGATGAATATTTTCATTTTTCATACCATATCAACCATTTTTTATTGGTTTTAATGAACATATTATCAACTTTGATCTCCATTTCCACCTTCACCACACATCGAATATGATTGTGTTAACTTTTAAATTCCCGAGAAAGCAACAACCTTCCGATATTTTTTCATTAATCATTAGTAAAAATAATTTTTTTTAATATCAAGTCCCTAGATAAAATTTAGAGGATTACTTTCCAATAAATTGAATTTTTCTTTATATTCAAACATTATATTCTCCTCCATATTGGATTCTAAAAAAGGTGTTTCTACTCTATGTAATACCGCCTTAGGAATATATTTCTCACGAGAAATATTTTTTAATTCAACCCACTCAAAACCACAAATATCATTATTGTCCTTGATATTCATAACCATCATCCACCACTAATCAAAATAATCATCAAAATTGGAAGTATAAAAACTAACATGTTTTTATCACCCCATGAAATTTAAAATATTCCATATGGCTTTAATCCACCCTTCACCTACCATTGAGTAAAAGTATCCACTAAAAAATGAAGAACATTGCCTCATAAAAGGATTCACTACCGACATGTTCTTTTGTGGTTGATCTAGTTAATCTCATGCATAGATTTTTTTGGTATTTATATCTTGAGTCAACTAAGAATGGTATAAAATCTTTAATAATGTAAAACTTTTAAAATAAAAATGTTTTCTTTTTTAATCAAATCATCATAACATTGAACATGACTTTCTAATTTCTCAAAGAAATACTGACACAATGAAAATTATTTTAAATAATGGGATGAGCCCAAAAAATATCATTAAGGAACATAAAAATAATGAATAAAAATGTTAGTCCATTATCCTTTAAACACATGAAAACATTTTTACAATGTTTGACATTTGACCAATAAAACATTACCTTTTTAGCTGACCTTTTGAAATCAAAAAAATCCTATAGAAAAATTTATTTAAAAAATCATAATTGTAACTTATGGAACTAATTCTATATAACTCTTAAATTTACTGTTTTTCATCATGACTACCCAGGGAATAACATTCATGTTTACATTTAGAATACTGAAATAATTTATTAACATAATATATTTAGAGAAACCCAATAAATTAACTTTCTCACATTAACTAATTGATTGAAGATCTATCAAGGGCTCACATACCCATATTTTATCATGAAACCACCTATAATCATAAAATATTCACAATAACCATAACCTAATCATAACACATAAAACACATATAATGGAAAAATAACATTTCAACTTTGAAATAAATGTTCCCTTTTAAAAAATTTCACACTAATAAATATAAATACATTATTTGAACATAAAATGATAAAATTTCAAAGGAGTCATCAAAAAAGTGTACGAATATGACTGTAAAGTAAATTTTAAAAAATTCATAATTTTCTATTTTAAAAATATTTTAAAGAGTGACATTAAATGTTGTTTTCAAAATAAAATCAATTACCTTGAGTCTGACTCATCATATAAAATATTTATCTTCTAGAATAATTGTAAGACCCCAAGCTTCCACTGTACGTTTCCCTTCGAATAATGCAATAGCCTGTGTTGTACGCAACCTCGAGCTCTAACACACACCACAACTAACTAAACTAGTCGTTGTGAATAGTAATACCTACTTTTTGAAATTTTATAAATTTTATTTATCAAAATGGACTTCATTTTTGGATTCGGAATATTGAAATTAGCCTATGTTGAATTTTTGGTATTTTTCTGAGAACTTCTAAATTTTTAGGAATAGTGAAAATACTTAAAAACAACTTTTTAATCAAAATAATTTATAGTGATATATTATAATATTTAGTGGTTTTAAAGTATAATTAGAATATATTTTTACCATTTTATCCAATGGTGGTCATTAGAATTAATTTAACATTGAAATTGGACATAAACAATTGCCATTCTTTTGATATAAATTGTTTCTTAAAAACACGCTATTTGTTGTAACAGCGGGAATTAATTATAAAATTAATTAATAAAACTTATATGTTTGGAATTTTGTAAAATAGACATCATTTTTGAATTCAGAATATCAATTATAGCTTAGGGTGAAATTTTGGCCTTATTCTGAAAAAATTCAATTTTTGATGAATAGTGAAACCACTAAGTGGTTGTTAAAAACTGATTTTTCGATAAAATGAAATATTACCACTTCTGTGATTTTATTTTCAAAAATCCGACATACATGGTTGTCATTAAGAAGTAAAATGTGGTTCAATGAGATTAAAATAATTTTTTGGTGAATAGTAACTTTTAAGTTCTTAATCGCGATTAGAGGTAATTAGTGTAGTTTAAGGTAAAAATAATGTTTTAATAATATGAGATGAGCTTGACACTTGTCCTACTCCTATAGGATGAGTCATGGACGACCAAGACAACCCATGGGTCAACTTGGGGACCCCATGGAGCCACTTTAGTTGGAAAATTACATTAATATATATTTATTTAATGTGAAAATTAAATTGACACAAACATCAGTTGTTTTACTAAAACAATTTTTCAGTGGGGTTACACAGATCCAAATTTTGAATATAAATATTCATTATAAAGATAAAAAGATTTCCTACATCATAGTATTTGTTTTATAATTTTTAGACATTAAATAAATTAAATTATTTATGACATCATTATGATGCAGCGATGACCTCATTATTTAACGATTTAAATAAAATGAGAAGATAATGCAAATTCCAAGGCTTACACTTGTCCAAAGCCTATTGTATGAGGAGATTTAGAACCCTTATCACCTTATCCACGAATTATATAAGTGTGGGACCTTTAGAATCCGAAAATCATTGTATAATAATGTAACATTTCAATCTTTCCAAAAGATCCCCTCCTCTCCTCTTATAAAAGGCCCCCACCTCTACCACCTTATTCACACTTCCAAGACTTTTTGTTCGGCCAACCTCTGCCCAAATACTCTCCCAACTTCTCTCCCTTCATCCTAGAAGCTTTAATTTAGTCAGAAAGCCATCCTAAGGAGTCCTTTTGATCAAATCAAAAGTAAGAACCCAAAGAAGAGGTAACATTTTCATCACCCTCTTTCAAGTTTCTTTCTTCTTCCACTCCCTCTTTGTTTATTATTTCAATTCTAAAATTATAACTCCAGTATCTTCTATATACTATGATGTTATTATAAATATGTAACAACCATATTCAGTATTCTACCCATCATTTGAATGACATGTCACCATACATGCGTACGTACGGCTTACCGTCTCCACGTCGTGGTGTAATTGTTATTCAATATATTATTATTTAGATGGGTATAATAACGATATGTAATTCATGTAAATAATAAATATAACATGATAATGATTCTGTATATATGATATACTATCCAATTATAAATTATTTTAATATCAAAATAATGATATTGTCGCTCGTGCGTACGTACGGACTACCGTCTCCACGAACGCGATGAGATTCATTCTCCGTCGTATCCATTCAAGTATAATTATCATTTGATGATTTAAAAATTATGTTTAAGGACATGATATCATTCTGGATATGAATAAGATACAACCTATCCATTAAAAACACGACTTACATAACAAAACATATAAAAGAAAATGAGTAAGTTAACACCCGAAACAACGATAAATCTAAGATATTGTTAACAAAGCAATGTTAAAAGATCATATATGATATCATATGAATGTATATGATTCTTGTATAATTTAATAACAAGTATTTCACCATTATACAGGAGGTTAACCTATCCCAACCAAGGAAAAGTACAAGGTAAGGGTTTACTTCACAACCTCTTCATTATCCAAGGTTGTTTATACATAATTATCTACTAGGACCTCGTTATCATCCACATCCATGTTTCTTAAAAATGTCTTTCAAAACATTTTTACTATTAAATGGAAAATGGGTTAAAGTAATTTATACCCTTATACGTTTTTGAAAGGAATCTTACCGTCATTTTACAAACAATGTACTTTTTGACCTTTTTGACAAATTTAAGGTAAGAATGTTTTTTTACTTATACGGCAGGTGCAGCTATTTTCCACCATTATAACTTCGTCGAAGCTTCGCTAACAATATTATAAGAATATTTTCAAAGTAAATGTATTATTTTATAATTATGGGACTTTTAAATGATTTCAAAAAGGAGATATATTTCTCTCAAATAGCTTTGATTTCATCCATGTCAACATCCTTTGATGGGTTTTAAGTTTAATTGAAATTGATTTATGATACAAAACTTCCATTGAACATTTTGTGAAATATTTGACTGTGGATGTGTTATTTTATACCATCCATAGTTTATGGAGAAATTGTTGACATTTCGTATGCTAGTTTTAATACGAATATTTATGTTATGTTTAAGCCTATTCATATGAGGAATGTATTGGACTTAATAAGTGACGGGTGGAGCCCGCTATAGCTCCTCGATGCATCAGTAGGTCTCATGAGACAACTAGACGTGGAATTGGCCGAGGCCCTTTCCCAATTTGATTTATGGTTTTGGCCGAGGCCTTAATCATTTTAGACGTCTTGGCCGAGGCCTTGACAAAATGATTCAGAATGTCTGGCATTATACATTCCCTCATTATGAAAGTGGTTATTGATATTTCATGTGATTATTCGTCTAGTAGAATATCCATGTGAGTAAGTAATGGCATTATTTTATTTTACTTTTGCCATATAATGCTGAAGTTCAAGTTCAATAAGGCTTTTTTTTAGTTATACATTGCCTTAAATGTTTATGTTTTCTTATAAAAGCTTCCGCAATATTGTTATCCTTACTGAGCATCTCAGCTCACCCCTTTCAATGTTTTAATATTTTCTAGGATGTGAAGAAGTGTATTATGACTGACTTGCAAGAATAGTCAGTGAGGATATGAGTGTGGACTATGAAGACCATGTTATTGTATTTTGTTTACTTTTTGATGTAATGAAAGACTTATGAATGTAACTAGTGTTTCCGAGGCTACTAAACTAATCAGTCTATCGAGACTTGATCTTTTGTGATCATGCCAATGTTACGAAGTAATGCACCGACTCTGGGTAGCTAGGGTCGGGGCATTAGAGTTGGTATCCAAGGTAGTTTAGTACTAACCTTGGAAGCTATATTTAGATAAAATCTGATTATAGCACATATCCTGAAGATAGACTTTGAGGATTAGTATAGAAGAACTTACTAGAATTTTGGTACTGTAGATATGTTGTGAGTTTTCCGAGCAATACATCCCTGTCTGGATACGAGCAGGTAGAGGCAGCTCTGGCACAGATGTACCTAGGGGTAAAACCCGAAAACACCGCTTTGAGCTAGACTCGAACGGGAACTGGTGCACGACCACGGGCCTTGCTGCACTCTTGGTTACGACACTCCCGGGGGATATGCTTTGGATAATTCCCATTTTCTTTACAAACCACTATGAAGGGTTATGAGTATATACTTCCTCAAAGAAAACATTTTTATAATTATGGATTATATCCATAATTAGTTAAATTTATGTTAAGTGTTTTACAAGTATGGAATTATGTATTTTGATTCATGAAGTAATCTAATTTATGCCATTATTTAGAAATGGCGCCTAGTGGAAGGAATGGAAACCGTATCAATGCACGCACTCCGTGTAGGGATTTCCCTCCTGCTCAGGATAATTATGGTGGAGCTAGTGATACAACTGGTGCTGATCATCTTTTCACTGTACTGGGACAACTCACATAGGTTATGAATAACAACCGTACTCGTATGGAGCACCCTGATCCGCTGAAAACTATGGGAAAGGAAATAAGGAAACAAGGAAGAAGGGTAGAAATGAATTTCCACCCTGTGATAATTGTGGTAGGAAGCACCCTGGTGCCTGTCTAAAAGGAAAGGAGTATGTTACAAGTGTGGTGAAAAAGGCCACCAAGCTCATGAATGCAAGGGAAAGAAAGCGGCTGTCAACGTGGAATGTTATAATTGTAGAGAGAAGGGACATTATGCAAATGAATGTCCTAAGCGTCAGGGGAACTTATCTCAGAAGAGGCCAAGGGATCAAGGCCAGGCTTATGCTATCACTACTGCTGATGTGCAAGCTCCGAAAGACATGGTTTCAGGTAATTTAATGGTTTCCTCAAGTTTAGCAAATGCATTATTTGATTCTGGATCATCGCATTGTTTCATATCTTCCCAGTTTGCTAAGAAAATTAGATATTTCCAATTTGATTTAACAAGGGAGTTTTCGGTCAAAACCCCTAAGGGAAGTATTGTTGCAACAAATTTTTGTCGATTAGTTCCCATTATAGAACCTAAATGTTCTTTACCAGCTGATATCATCGTCATACCCATGATTGAATTTGATATAATCCTCGGTATGGATTGGCTTTCGGACCATGATGCAAAAATTTATTGTAAGAGGAAAGAGGTTACGATTCTTGATGATGATGATAAGGAACACCTTATCTTTAGAGCAGAATCGTCGCCACATAATTCTTATCTAGATCCACCCCAGTAGATCAACTAAATTCAATTATTGGGGAGAAATAGAAGGAAATTACTGAGGATGAAGAAAGGAATATTCAAATAAAGGATGTACCTATTGTGAGAGAATATGTTGATGTGTTTTCGGAATATTTACCTGGACATCCTCCAGAACGAGAAGTTGAGTTTTCCATTGATTTAATTCCTGGATCAAGGCCCATATCGAAGACCCCTTATAGAATGGCCACTGTGGAATTAGTTGAACTAAAGAAACAACTAGAGGAATTGAGTAATAAGGGATTTATTCGCCCTAGTGTTTCTCCTTGGGGAGCCCCTTTTCTTTTTGTTAAGAAGAAATATGGATCTATGAGGTTGTGCATTGATTATAGGGAGATCAATTCTATAACAATAAAGAATAAGTATCCCCTAACTCGCATTGATGATTTGTTTGACCAACTGCATGGAGCTCAATACTTTTCAAAGATTGAACTTCGGTCTGGATACCATCAGTTCTGTGTGAAGAAGGAAGACGTTCCAAAGACAGCATTTCGAACAGGGTACGGGCATTATGAGTTTACAGTAATGCCTTTTGGATTGACTAATGCACCCTCTGTTTTCATGGATCTAATGAATATAGTTTTCAAGGAATATCTTGATGACTTTGTAGTGGTATTTATTGATGATATCTTGGTATACTCCAAAAGCCACGAAGATCATGAAAATCACTTACGCATTATCCTGAAGACTCTTAGAAGACATGAATTATATGGGAAATTTAGAAAGTGTGAATTATGGCTTCATGAGATTTCTTTTCTTGGCCATATTGTCTCTAAGGATGGAATTTCCGTTGATCCTTCTAAAACCAAAGCAATCCAAGAATGGCCAGCACCGACAAGTATAACTGAGATACGCAGTTTTATTGGTTTAGCAGGTTATTATCGACGTTTCGTCCAGAATTTTGCCAGACTGGCTAACCCATTGACAAAGCTCACACGTAAAGGGATTAAATTTGTCTAGAAAAAAGAGTGTGAAGAATGTTTTGAAGAAATAAAGAGAATATTAGTCAATGCCCCTGTATTGACTGTACCATTGGGGAATGATGGGTTTGTTATCTATAGTGATGCATCGAAGAAAGGACTCGGTTGTGTCCTTATGCAGAATGATATGGTCATTGCCTATGCATCACACAAGCTAAAAATTCATGAGCAAAACTATCCTACTCATGATCTTGAGTTAGCAGATGTGATCTTTGATTTAAAGATATGGATACATTACCTCTATGGTGAAAATGTGAGATCTATACTGATCACAAGAGTTTGAAGTATATTTTCACACAAAAAGAACTCAACATGAGGCAAAGGCGATGGCTTGAACTACTCAAGGATTATGATTGCATGATACATTACCACCCGGGGAAGGCAAAAAAGGTGGCAGATGCTTTGAGTAGAAAAGACAATGGAGTTTTGAATGTGATGAGAATTGAAAGGGATCCAATTTTCTTGGATCTAGTGAAGATGGAAATGGGAATAACTAGGGACGGTGAAACATCAATGCTTTTTCAAATGGTTTCCAAACCATCATTACTAGAATGGATTAAGAGTTCTCAGACCAATGATGAAGAATTTCAGAAGAATATTAAAGGTGTGAATGATGGAAGATTGAGTGACTTTGTGTATAAGGATGGAATTTTGAAATTCGGGAAGAGACTTTGTGTTCCCGATATGCCTGAACTAAAAAGGGAATTTCTAGATGATGCCCATAGTTCCAACTTCTCTATACACCCTGGGACCACCAAAATGTATAGAGATTTGAAGGAACATTTTTGGTGGGACAATATGAAGAGGGAGATTGCTGATTTTGTGTCGAGGTGTATGGTTTGTCAACAAGTGAAAGATGGAAGGAAACATCCTGGTGGAGTATTGCAACCTCTTCCCTTACCTGAGTGGAAATGGGATAATATTACGATGGACTTTGTCTTGGGACTACCAAAGACTCCTAGAAGGAATGATGCAATATGGGTCATTGTTGATCGACTTACTAAGTCAGCACATTTTCTGGCTATACGGGAGGATCAACCACTTGAACGTCTAGCAAGACTATATTTTAATGAAGTTGTAAGACTTCATGGAGTACCCCTATCGATTGTTTCTGATCGTGATCCTCGTTTTACTTCAAGATTCTGGAAAAGTCTTTAGAAGGCCTTGGATACTGAACTTCGTTTGAGCACTGCCTATCACCCTCAAACAGATGGACAATCAGAACGGACTATTCAAACCATAGAAGACATGTTGAGATCATGCTCTCTTGACTTTCAGGGTATGTGGGATCAATATTTACCACTTGTAGAATTTTCCTATAACAATAGCTTCCATTCGAGTATTCATATGGCACCATATGAAGCGTTATACGGAAAGAGATGTCGTACACCAACCTGTTAGGATGACGTTGGTGAAAGAAAACTTGTAGGCCCAGAACTGGTGGAGGAAATGGTGGAAAAGGTGAAAGTAATCCAAAATCACATCAAAGCAGCTCAAAGTAGGCAGAAGAGCTATGCCGATAATCGAAGGAAGGATTTGGAATTTCAAGTCGGTGATCATGTTTTCCTGAAGGTATCTCCATGGAAGGGAGTCATACGTTTTGGTAAGAAAGGTAAATTGAGTCCCAGGTACATCGGACCTTTCGAAATTCTAGAACGAATTGGGGATGTAGCTTACTGATTGACAATGCCGCCAAGTCTCTCCAAAGTTCACGATGTGTTCCACGTATCTCTGTTGAGGAAATACATGCCTGACCCAACGCATGTACTCACCTATGAGGAATTAGAACTGGAACCCGATCTTTCCTATTGTGAAGAGCCCGTCAGGATTCTTGATGTGAGGGAGCAGGTGCTGAGAAACCGGACGACTCGTCTGGTGAAAGTTTTGTGGAGAAATCATAAAATGGAAGAGGCAACGTGGGAACCTGAGAAATTTATGATGAAAAACCACCCGAGTCTTTTTATGCAGTAATAACCTAGAAATTGTGAGGACGCAATTATTTGAAGGAGGGGAGAATGTAACACCCCAAGCTTCCACTGTACGTTTCCCTTCGAATAATGCAATAGCGTGTGTTGTACGCAACCTCGAGCTCTAACACACACCACAACTAATTAAACTAGCCGTTGTGAATAGTAATACCTACTTTTTGAAATTTTATAAATTTTATTTATCAAAATGGACTTTATTTTTGGATTTGGAATATTGAAATTAGCCTATGTTGAATTTTTGGTATTTTTCTGAGAACTTCTAAATTTTTATGAATAGTGAAAAATACTTAAAAACAACTTTTTAATCAAAATAATTTATAGTTATAAATTATAATATTTAGTGGTTTTAAAGTATAATTAGAATAAATTTTTACCATTTTATCCAATGGTGGTTATTATAATTAATTTAACATTGAAATTGGACATAAACAATTGCCAATCTTTTGATATAAATTGTTTCTTAAAAACACGCTATATGTTGTAACAGCGGAAATTAATTATAAAGTTAATTAATACAACTTATATGTTTGGAATTTTGTAAAATAGACATCATTTTTTAATTCGGAATATCAATTATAGCTTAGGGTGAAATTTTGGCCTTATTCTGAAAAACATCAATTTTTGATGAATAGTGAAACCACTATGTGGTTGTTAAAAACTGATTTTTCGTTAAAATGAAATATTACCACTTCTGTGATTTGATTTTCAAAAATCCGACATACATGGTTGACATTAAGAAGTAAAATTTGGTTCAATGAGATTAAAATAATTTTTTGGTGAATAGTAACTTTTAAGTTCTTAATTGCGATTAGAGGTAATTAGTGTAGTTTAAGGTAAAAATAATGTTTTAATAATATGAGATGAGCTTGACACTTGTCCCACTCCTATTGGATGAGTCATGGCCGACCAAGACAACCCATGAGTCAACTTGGGGACCCCATGGAGCCACTTTAGTTGGAAAATGACATTAATATATATTTATTTAATGTTAAAATTAAATTGACACAAACATGAGCTGTTTTACTAAAACAGTTTTTAAGTGGGGTTACACAGATCCACATTTTTACTATAAATATTCATTAGAAATCTAAAAAGATTTCCTACATCATAGTATTTTTTTAATAATTTTTAGACATTAAATAAATTAAATTATTTATGACATCATTATGATGCAGCGATGACCTCATTATTTACCGATTTAAATAAAATGAGAAGATAATGCAAAATCCAAGGCTTAAACTTGTCCAAAGCCTATTGGATGAGGAGATTTCGAACCCTTATCACCGTATCCACGAATTATATAAGTGTGGGACCTTTAGAATCCGAATATCATTGTATAATAATGTAACATTTCAATCTTTCCAAAAGAGCCCCTCCTCTCCTCTTATAAAAGGCCCCCACCTCTACCACCTTATTCACACATCCAAGCCTTTTGGTTCGGCCAACCTCTGCCCAAATACTCTCCCAACTCCTCTCCCTTCATCCTAGAAGCTTTACATTAGTCATAAAGCCATCCTATGGAGTTCTTTTGATCAAATCAAAAGGAAGAACCTGAAGAAGAGGTAACATTTTCATCACCCTCTGTCAAGTTTCTTTCTTCTTCCACTCCCTCTTTGTTTATTATTTCAATTCTAAAATTATAACTACAGTATCTTATATATACTGTGATGTTATTATAAATATGGAACAACCATATTCAGTATTCTACCCATCATTTGAATGACATGTCACCATACGTGCGTACGTACGGCTTACCGTCTCCACGTCGTGGTGTAATTGTTATTCAATTTATTATTATTTAGATGGGTATAACAATGATATGTAATTAATGTAAATAATAAATATAAAATGATAATGATTCTGTATATATTATATACTATCCAATTATATATTATTTTAATATCAAAATAATGATATTGTCGCCCGTGCGTACGTACGGACTACCGTCTCCACGAACGCGATGAGATTAATTCTCCGTCGTATCCATTCAAGTATAATTATCATTTTATGATTTAAAAATAATGTTTAAGGACATGATATCATTCTGGATATGAATAAGATACAACCTATCCATTAAAAAAATGACTTACGTAACAAAACATATAAAAGAAAACGAGTAAGTTAACACCCAAAACAACGATAAATCTAAGATATTGTTAACAAAGAAATGTTAAAAGATCATATATGATATCATATGAATGTATATGATTCTTGTATAATTTAATAACAATTATTTCACCATTATACAGGAGTTTGACCTACCCCAACCAAGGAAAAGTACAAGGTAAGGGTTTACTTCACAACCTCTTCATTATCCAAGGTTGTTTATACATAATTATCTACTGGGACCTCGTTATCATCCACATCCATGTTTCTTAAAAATGTCTTTCAAAACATTTTTACTATTAAATGGAAAATGGGTAAAATTCATTTATACCCTTATACATTTTTGAATGGAATCTTACCGTCGTTTTCCAAAAAATGTACTTTTTGACCTTTTTGACAAATTTAAGCTAAGAATGTTTTTTTACTTATACGGCGGGTGCGGATATTTTCCGCCATTATAACTTCGTCGAAGCTTCCCTAACAAGATTATAAGAATATTTTCAAAGTAAATGTATTATTTTATAATTATGGGACTTTTAAATGATTTCAAAAAGGAGAGATATTTCTCTCAAATAGCTTTGATTTCATCCATGTCAACATCCTCTGATGGGTTTTAAGTTTAATTGAAATTTATTTATGATACAAAACATCCATTTAACATTATGTGAAATATTTGACTGTGGATGTGTTATTTTATACCATCCATAGTTTATGGAGAAATTGTTGACATTTTGTATGCTAGTTTTAATACGAATATTTATGTTATGTTTAAACCTATTCATATGAGGAATGTATTTGACTTAATAAGTGACGGGTGGAGCCCGCTATAGCTCCTCGATGCATCGGTAGGTCTCATGAGACAATAGACGTGGAATTGGCCGAGGCCCTTTCCCAATTTGATTTATGGTTTTGGCCGAGGCCTTAATCATTTTAGACGTCTTGGCCGAGGCCTTGACAAAATGTTTCAGAATGTCTGGCATTATACATTCCCTCATTATAAAAGTGGTTATTGATATTTCATGTGATTATTCGTCTAGTAGAATATCCATGTGAGTAAGTAATGGCATTATTTTATTTTACTTTTTCCATATTATGCTGAAGTTCAAGTTCAATAAGGTTTTTGTTTTAGTTATACATTGCCTTAAATGCTTATGTTTTCTTATAAAAGCTTCCGCAATATTGTTATCCTTACTGAGCATCTGAGCTCACCCCTTTCAATGTTTTAATATTTTCCAGGATGTGAAGAAGTGTATTATGACTGACTTGCAAGAATAGTTAGTGAGGATATGAGTGTGGACTATGAAGACCATGTTATTGTAGTTTGTTTACTTTTTGATGTAATGAAAGACTTATGAATATATCTAGTGTTTCCAAGGCTACTAAACTAATCGGTCTTTCGAGACTTGATCTTTTGTGATCATGTCAATGTTACGAAGTAATGCACCGACTCTGGGTAGCTGGGGTCGGGGCGTTATAATAATAAGAATAAGTTACTTATTTACATTCATGAGAACATTTATATTGTTTAATATTACTTTTACATTACATATTATCATGTGGTAGCAATTACATAATTATTTTAGTTCATCTTGGTCATTTTTTGGATATTCGGTGCATATGTTAAAAATGAATTTGGTTTGTTGTCAAAAGTGTAAGTGGTCATAAGTCTACAATATACAAAATAATATTCATATAATAATAATCAGTTTTAAACATCAATTGTAATTTTAAATAAATCCAGTTATGTTTGTTTGTAAAAATTGAATAATGTTATAATCATATAGATAGTAGAATGTACGTACGCATTAGTAATATTTCCATTTTTCAATGATCACTATTTAATAATTGTATGTATTATTTTATACTGATAGAATGATATTAATATAAATAATGTCATATTTATAATTTAAATATATATATATAGATCATTTATTTGATGTGGAGATGAAAAAAGTACCAGATCGCTTCATTGAGGTGATAAGTTAAATGTATCCATCAACGTCGTAAGAATTTTTAAGTATATAGAAATGATAGAATATATATGATATGTTATTTTTGAATAATGTTAAAGATATCATTTATATCACATTTAAACATTTATTTAAACATTATAATAAAACATTAGATATGGTGATGGAAAACTTATTATATTGGTTTATGGAGGCGAAGTTTACACGTATGCACAGATGATTAATACTATTCCCATTTGATGGAATCAGATATGGATTTCAGTAATGATTTTAGAATAATAAAATATAATTACAATTATTATAATTTATATCTTATTTCATTATCATTGTATAATATTTCGAGGATGTTAATGAAGAAATAAAATAGTAACACTTAATTAACAATTATACCTCTTCATTGGATGATTTCTTTTTATTGACACAATAACACTGTAAGGATGGTTTTCAAACTAATATAATGCCTCTAGAATGTGTAGAAGGGTTCTAGGATTATTTTTGGGATGTTATTGGAAAAAATGGTTTTTAACTATGAATAATGGAGAATAATGGGTTTCCCTTTTATAGTTTAGGAGAGGGGAACTCTTATAAATCATCAAAATAATAATTTAATATAAATTAATTTTCCATTCAAAATGTGTCCAAAGCCCTTTATTTATATGATAAAATGATCGTGTGTAAAAATATATTCATACAATTAAAAATTAAAAATATTTTAATATTTTTTAGCTGTAATTGTTTTTTACACTTAGGAAACAGTTTTAACTCTTACCCTGATATCATGTAATTTAAAATTTTAGGGTTAATATAATTACTATAAATTGAAAAAAGACCATTAAATGAGTCATTAGTGAAAATTTAGGTCATATCCCCATTATTTTTCCTCTTAATATATTTTTAGAAATTTTATATCATTTAATAAAAAACTATATATATTAAAATATCATTAGTTTCAATTTCGACACTATTAATATCATGATTTTTTAAAAATATCATAACAACCTAACATATTAAATCTAACCCTTTATACACTTCAAAAAAAATATTATATTAATCCATAAAATTATTGTATATCATTTATTATTTCAAATAATATTTATTTTAATGTTTTTCGATATCATTAATTTGATATTTCAATTACTTAACCAATTACTTCTTCAACATTATATAAGACTCTAATTTAATTATTTATATCATAAAAATTAAAAATAAATTATCATGATGCTGAATAACTTCTCTATTTTTAATGAATTATATATTTTATCATATCTATTTTATAACCCCATATAAAAAATATTTCACTTGTTGAATAAAAATTTGTGATAAATTTACTTATCTTTGAATAAAATACTATAAATGTCATAATTTCATACATGTGGATCCAAGAGCTCATAAATTCATCCTAATAATGTTTTTGGCCGAAAATAACTATTTCAAAAAAATAACAACTATATAATTTATTTTCTAATATTTTATAACAAAATTTCACTTAATTACCTGATTTACCTTTAACCGTGTAAATAAGACCAATTAAAAATGTTAATATTCATATTTTATCCAAAACGAAAAGATACCTAGTTAGATAATTTGTACCTACATATTCCAAATATAGTATCCATTTTTCCAAATTCTACACATTAAATTTTATTAAATTGTTTAAAAATTAATCATGTTGACGAAATTCGAAATTGATTTTTTAAAGTACCAATGTTCAATAGATTAAATTGTTTTTATATTCAAATAAATTTTGAAATTTATTCCAATCACTTGTATTGAATTAACTAATAAACAATTATCTAATTATACTATAATATTATTAGAAATATAATTTACCACTATAAATAAATTTAATGAAAAATTATTTTTTAATAGAAATGAATTATTTTTTCACTATTAATAAAAATATGAATCTTGTCATAAAATTACTAAAATTAATCCAAATTGTGTTTTACTACTATAATTTCAAATAATAATTTTTTCCCTATAAAAAATATAATTGTTTCCAAACAAGACTTCAAATAATTTTTCCATCTGAAGGAGGCGAAAAACCATTTAAAAATATATTATTTAGTAGTTCGTTTATGCTCGATGTGGTGTGTCGTGTACCCTAGTGAACATATTGTATTACTTAATTATTATATAATTTTTAAATATTAATTAAAATGAAAAATTATTATTCTATCATTATGGTGGTTATTTCAAATATCCACTCGAACCAATATCATTCACTCATACTACCAACCTCAATATGGTAAAAAGATGTAATCAGTAAAACCTATGTACCAAGAACCTTATGTAAACATATGAAGAAGCATGAAGTTAAATATGATAAATGATTTGAAATAATAATCCATGATACTACAAGCATAAGGACTATTTCTAGATTTTTTATGTCTCTAATGTGATCCACTGAAAAAATATCTTGTTCCTGTAACAAATGAGCTACCATTGTCAAGATATTCTCAATCACCCAAATATTGTCATTCATTCGAGGAACCCTTTGGACACCCAAAAATTAGTTTATAGTATTCCCATCCTACTTCCATTTTGGAATTCTAAATAACTATATTAATCCTCATGTTTTTTATTCTCATTCATTGCCTGTTTAATGGTTCGTCATCATGTGATGAGCCCTACTATATCCTTTTTTATGCAATGCCACCCATAATATCCTCATAGATGACATTATTTTTAGGTCACACCTCGACACACTTCCCACATGGGGTGATGAAATTTTCACATCATCTCATCCAATATACAATTAGGCACAAGAATCTAATTTCTGACATATATGATTGCATCCTTATATATACCCCAATCGTTAGTTGATTCCCCACATTTAATGATTTCCATCATGGCCAAACATTATAGATCATCCTTCAACAAATCTCTAATAATTATCAAAAGTGTAGACTCTAATAAAACTGATATGAGATTCATATTCACATGAATATCCTTATCCAAAACATGGATCTTTGATAGTAATCCGTCATATTCCACTCAACAATAGAATCTGGAACTGTCAGAGTCTATGATTTCTTAGTTAATGCGTCCTCAACACGATTTTCCTCCCCATGTGTATATGCAAGATCAAGTTCGAATGAAATCATATACTAAACCCATCACAACTACCAAAAAATAAAATCTCTGTAAAAAGGATATACCTTAATCTCTTTTGATCTGTACACACAGTACACTTGAAACAAAAAAGATAATTTCTTCAAAACCTCATGGATAAAAAAAACTAAAACTAAATTGTGGTCAAGATTAGGGTAGTTTCCCTAATGTTTCGTCATCTTCCATGACCCCTATTCAATAACATGATATTTTTCATCAAAATGGCTCCAAGAACGATACCAAAAGCATAAAAACATTGTATACATCTCACCTTGGTTAAGTAGAACCATGATGGGTTTCTTTTTCAGAAGCATCTTCAACTTATGGTAAGAATTTTGACATTATTTAGGCCAATAAAACTATATCCCCTCAATGGTAAATAAAAACTTCGGTTCTACCAAACATGAATTTTAGTGATTTAATCTATGATAATATCATTATAACCTAATATATCTATGGATATTGGAAACATTCATGATATTCTCTCAAGAAAAAACTATACAAACATTATCGGCGTATACATACATACATTCTTCCTTGATGTTGTGACCCATGAAGTATACTTGATTGATCAAAAAGATAAGTGTCATATATCTTAGAGTATAGTTGATGATCTCTCATTGTATTCACGAAAACTCCAAAATATTGGTAATGGTTATCATGAGTCTTGGAGTACACCAATTTTCGTCAAAAAAAAACTATAAAAAACTCATCTTGGTATGAATGAAAGATTATTTTATTAATGGATATAAACACAACTGCTGCATTCTTCTTCCGAGAGAACATTATGATAAACTCCAAAAGGTACTTCTATCATTTAAAAGCATTCATAGGTATATTATAAGGTAAAAATATAAACTAAAAAAATCTCAAATATCATGTTGAAATTGGAGAAAACATAATCTCATATCAACTATCCAAAAATTTCATTGATACATGGAGGATTATATCAGTTTATTAGAGTCATCTAGTTTAACATCTAGTAATTAAAATACAAACACAGATTCATATCATACTTATTTTTAATGATGATTAGAGAACCCCAGGGCAATTTACTTAGATAAATAAAACCATTATCCATCAACTCTTCAATTTTTTCTTGATATATTAACTATTCATTGGTTCCATTCTATATAGTGGAAAAAAATAACCCAGTCCCCATCATGTGTTAAATCATAAATTCCACATCCCACTTCGGTGGAATCCGGACAAATTTGTTAGGTTGAAAATTAGAAAACCTATTCATAATGGGTGGAAATATATCCTCTTTACTTCCCAGTAATCTAAAACAGACTAGAATAATTGGTGGTGAGCTCCCCTTAATGTAGAAAAAGATTTTCATGGATGAGCTAGATATCCCATTATCAAAAGTTAATATGATTTTCCACCTTATGATAATTATATTTCTCTCTCATATAAAAAAATATATGATGCATAGGTATGATACTTACAAACCTTTACCCAAAAAAAGTCAAATCCAAATATATCAAGAATGTATAGATCCCAAAGAAAATTATACTCCCCAACAACAATATAACATCCCCTACACAAAAATATGTCGATTAAACATACTCTCAATGGTTATCCAATTTTCATCACCCCGCTCAAGAACTAAACTTCCAGGATGAACGATTTATAAGTTTTGAAGATATAAAATAATGAAATGCTATCATATCAAATAAGCCACTAGATAACTTTGACGTTATAAGAATAATATCTCATACTACCAATGGGCCATCATATCTATAAGCCATTGTAGGCTGAATGGAATTTAACTTTCATTCCCTTATGCCATTTTATACATCCCAAGTCCCCTAAGCTGAACCACTAAAATGATTCGGGTGCTGATGACCATTATTTTTGCATCCACTAACTTAACCACCATGGTTAGTATAACTATTATTTCAAGACTAGCACACTGTAGAAGATCTCGTTTCGATACTATAATTTTATCTATCTTCATCCTCACTACCTATCGGTCATAGGTTTCTAAAAAACCTCTATAGATAACCCATCCTAACATAGCATTGAAACTCCAATTTTGGTCACGAGAACTATCTTTGGATGATTCCCAACCTACCGAAGTGGGGATAGATCTTAATCAAGGCCCTCTGTAACATACTTCTCTCTCTATCCACTCTTCATTCCATTATTATTTCTAATTTTCTTCTTACGATGATTCCAGATCTAGGAATTTTTTCTTCTTGACCTCTCATAAAAACCACATAGCCTTCACATGAACCTTATTGAGGATCCCATTATATAAGGGATCTAATTCACCATCTATGAAAACATCATCAGCCAAAAGATATTCACCTGGACATAATTTCACATTTACACCCATCATCAATCATTGTTTATACAGTAGCCACAAAACCTTCCAAAACTAAAATGAAGTTCTACAATCTATAGAGTTTATAGAATAGTATATCGTGGAATATTTCCCCTGAGTCATCTACATGAAATCAGATTCTCTATCATGCATGATCATCTCAGAAAAAAAAATCCAATAGAATTTCTTGAAATTCCCTCCACATTAATGATTGTTGTTGTCTATTCCATGTCTTGGAGTACCATAATTGCATCTCTTGACCATGTAACATTTAATTGACTAATTTAACTCTCTTCTATGTAGGTTTCTCCATGTGGTCATGTATGCTCGGGATAGACTCAATCCAAAACATTGCTACCTCATGTCTTCCCACTCTTGTAATCATAAGATAGTGCTACAACAGAAATGACCTCATCAAATAAAATATTATTTTCACAAACCACCCTAGGAATCATTCCATTAGTTGTATATACCATGCAATTTTCTCTCTGAATATCTCTCAGACTTCCTCACCTCTCACTATTGGTGCCACTTGTTCAACAGCTGGGGGATATCTCAATATTTCCAAACAAAAATATTATGAAACAAAACACCAATTTTACAAACTTAATGTAATAGGGAGTAACAATAAGCAATAAAAAGTCATTCCCCCAATTTCAGCTATACGGTAAAACCAAGCCATTATCACTACCCTTAACCACCCCATATCGTGGGAATGTTTAACAAAGGTTAATACAAAAATTAAAATTTATCATTAGAACACCATTAATATTATTTTTCATCATTTAAATTATCAATTTAATTTTAAGAACCTTTATCAGTTAAATTTCACATGTAGGAAAAAATAGTTCAATTTCAACAATTTAACCAAAACTCATTTTCCCATGAATGGATAAAATGATGAATTTCACAATATAATCATCGGTTTCTTGAAGGGTAAATGCATATTGAAACCTCATTCTATACCATCACGTGTATAAAATTCTAGAAAAACTCATAAACATCATCACATCACATAAAAATTGCATCACTCGAGGTAAAATGACATCAACTGAAAAAACACAAATCAATAATAAAAATACCACCATGGGTACATGGTTTTACCCATTTATATGGGTTAGCTACCCCAATAAAAATGATTTTAAGAAAGGATTGACTCTTCCTATTCCCATTAAATCAATTCCTGAATACGAACAAAAAATAAGAAGAATAGAACACATTCCCTCTCATACGAGCTTCTAACATCCTGACTTGGGTGGTACACATTGGTTCCCTAAGTCGATAGACCAAATGACCTCAAGCATGCCACCTTATATGATAAAGGTTACTGAAAAGAAATTTTGGTCAATATTAATCATGATGATATTACAAACTAATTATCAAAGTAATACAACAATTAAAATCAATATGAATGACTAGGTGATATATTCAAATAACAAGAAAATACCAGTGTCACATGATATCTAAAATATGAATACAACAACAAAAATAAAATAGTAGAAATGGCCGGAAATGTATGTGAAAACTGTCAAAAGAAAAACCAAATTTATGAAATTGAAAACACTAAATGTGTCCGGACACCAGGATCGGTTCCCTCTTCCATTATCTACCCAAACTCAACCATGTAACATATTTCTATTTCTTTTATCATGTACACCAACCATGAAATATATTCAAGCATCAATTAGCCTGCCCAAGTTGAGTATGAGTACAACTCAATTATCAACCACCAAAAAAATATAATACAACATTTATATAATAAATGTTAATATTTTTTTATATAGAATAGAGTATAATGTATAAAAAACAATAATAACATTTCAATTAATCATTAATTCACCATATTAAACATTAGGTTACCAAGGAAACAAAAATCCCCAATAAGAACTCATCCATATACTAGAGTTTGAATAATATCTCATATTCAATTAAAAATTCATTGTATCACATGATATTTCATTTTCTATTTCATTCAAATTCATTATCATATCCAACTAGAGCCAGGGTAAAATGTGATCATTTTTTGTCTTTGTTGACATGCCTATGATCCCGTGGGAAATTGATTTAGCGGTCAATGACCCACAAGTCACTTATCAAAAAATCACCATTGTGGACTTTTGAAGAATTAGTCAATGTCCCACACTAATTTATCACTATGGGACTTTGATTCATTATACCATGTTGACACTAGTTTATCAATATATTTAACATGGTGGGATTTTAATTCAGAAGAACATGTCCCACAAAGAATGGTACAATAACACATATATCACATATATCACATCAATAAAGGTTAGTAAACATTAAATTCATTATGAAATTCAATAATCAAAACATATACAATCAAATTCAACAATTAATAACTCAAATTATGTCTATTTCATAATTCAAAAAAAATCACATTAATTAATGCAATAATTAATTAATTCGATAAAACAATATCAATATCTCCATAAATAATTAAATAATTAATTATTTAAATTCATTTAATTTCTTAATCTGAAAATTATAAATAATTAATTCAATAATTAATTAATCAAAATAAATAATAAAAATATCCTTATAACTAAGTCACCAATCAATTAATCAAATTAAATCTATGAAATAATCTAGAAATTACAACAAATTAATTCAATAATTAATTAAAACAATTCAACAATCTCAATATCCCAATAATTAATTCAACAATTAATAATACCCATTCAATAAATTTCATAATAACATCAATTCCAATTAATTAATTCAATAATTATTAAATCCCAATTCAAAATCCCTTAAATAATTAATTTAAAAAATATAATTAATTATATTTATGATAATAAATTTCTAATAGAAAAATATAAATTCCACAGTTAAATACATGTAATTAAAATGAAGACATTTTGATTTGAATATTATATAACCTAACTCAAATTGTTGATGAGAAATCAACCTAAGGAAATCCACTAAATTTAAATGGAATTGTCAGACCCGTGAAGAAGAAGGATCTCTAGAATCAATTCCAAGAATCAAGATCAAGTAGATCAATATCCATAAATCATACATCTACATATAATAACTATTGGGGAAAGCATACAACTATATGATGGATTAAAATAAGAATAGAGAGGTATATATAAGAATCTTATCAGGTTGAGATTCGCTTACACGTTGAGGTCCATATCTTCAATCCAAATTTGAATCATGAATAAGTAAGGACCCATTTATAATATATGAGGTTTTTATGTTTGAGTTATGACCTAACTATATAGTACTAGATAACACAAAATATCATTGGAAATAAAATATAGATAATTCTATTTTAAATAAAATATAATATGTAATGATTAAAGTTGGTACCTTATAGATTGTATGACAGCAGGGTTTAGACATCATTAGAGGTTATTACGTTATTAAAGAATATACTACCAGTCATATGTACCCAAACTGGATAGTATTATTAGGAGAATCATAGTTATTTAGAATAAAATAAAATATATTTAGATCATATGAATAATTATATCAATTTTTATCCTCATCAAACAAAGGAATATTATGATATAATTGATATTATTAGAGTAACCATTTGTGTTTACAATGTTTTTTGATCCATCATGAACAAAATAAATAATGTATGTGGAGGTAAATGTGGTGGTTTCTGGAATGAGATATTTAACATAACGATAAATATAAATAGAACTCATGATGTTACTACAAAATAGATATCTATAGTAATAATTAATAACATTAACCATGGTGAGCCTCTTAATGAACGAAATATAATCTAAATGAGTTATCAGGGACGTTTGATTGATAATAATCATAATTGTAATTATATTAAATGTTCAGTGTTTCAATAATGATGAAAGTTAAACCAAAAGAAAATTTTCAAAAAATTGGATAATTTTTAATATGTTCTAAAGAAAGTGATACTGAAATTATATAAAAATGAAGATACAATAGACTAGGTAACTCCTTAAAGGGGAATGAATTTATTTTTGAGGTATCAATTGAATATTTTAAATGTGGTGATACAGGTTATTCTAAAAATTAATGTCAAATGAGGTAGGTCTATGAATTGGATCATTTAGACTATACATATATCTATTTAGAAGTACATAACCCCATTATAGTTTAATATTTGTAATTAAAATGTACATGAGAATAGTATATATTATTTCAAAAATACTATTTTGATTATTTTGAATATTAGGAGTTGATTCATATTTTTTTTACAAGGAAATAACTATTAGAAAATAAGATAGATAAGAATTTTTTAATAGATTATAAATAATTCTAACTGATTAAATGTATAAATATAAGGTATTAAATATTTTGGGTGGATTTAATAATTGTAAAAAATTTAAAATATGGAATTATGTTGGGATGCTTTTATTGATTTTTCATATAACTTTGAAATAAATATTACAAATTAGTTTATAATGTGAAAATTTATTTGAATAAGAAATATAATTTTACATTATTGGTATAATATTAAAGGTATGGAAAACTAATAGTGTTTATATGATAAATAATTTCCAAGAAAATATGAATTATTATAATTTTGTGAATGGAAAATCAACGGTACAAGATAAATATTGAGGTTAAATAATTTATTTAATATTGAATATATAATGGATTATTTTAGGTTGTTTATCTCATTTTAGTGAATTTTATAAGGATTATATTAATATATTTTTTTCTAAAAAAGGAAATCACTTAGGCCCTGTAACAACTCATCACATTCATGAAAGCTATGATGCTTAAAATCCCTATTGAAGGAAAACAAGAATGCATTTACTACCCTTGGGCATCATGATATCCTAGATAGAATGAATGTTTTTCTATACATAAATTATTAACCAGGAAAATGATATGGTCATTTTGGGGACATGTTTTTTATTTTATAGACAACCATGATATTGATAATGATATGTTTATTTTGTGATTATATTAATATCATAAAATGTTCATTATTTTGGGAACAATATATTATTATAGTAAAAATAATAATATAGGATGTTATTTGAGTAGTAAATGATGAAATATGTTTTGGGTGAATATATGATTCAAACGTGGAATTATTGTGATTCAGTTTATTTTTGGAAATGAATATCACATATTGCAGATTATAGGACATAGGATTATATTGTATTTAAAGAGATATTTATATTGATTGATACTTGTTAAAGAGAAATGTTAAATTATAATTTGATTAATATGTGATCAAATTCAACTAATTTTAGGGGATTCAATAATAGTCTAGAATATTTGGAGAAATTTTTATGACTATTATATAAGTGATGTTATAATATGAACTTTGGGTATTTCTATTTATTATTTAAAAATTAATGATGTTTTTCTTACAATCAAGGATTATTCATTTTGGGAATTATCATATCTTTTCTAAACCATTTGGGTTTGATTTATATTTGTGAACTTGGTGAATAGATTGTTAAAATTTTATTGATTATGTGATCTATTATATGTTAATTCTAATTTTTGAAGCGTTAAAAACTTATCTTCGATACTCATTACTTAGAGGAAAAAGATTAGTTCGAGGTAAAAATTTATTAAAGGATGCATGTAGTCAAAATAAATATGTATATTTCATAATGTTATTATAATAGGAAGTAAAATAATTCCGAATATTTATAAATGGATTTTTGAATCTGAAATATTATCTAATTACTTTTCATACCAATAAATCAATGGTCTCTAACAGCATCACATATACAAAATTTTTTATAGCTATCTTTCTTTTGACCATGTAATAAATCACCATATATTATTTTCTATGATATATTTTTTTCATCCATATAATTTTCTCAGTTCAAAATGTTATTCCTAAAATTAAACTTATGTATCTGTTGTTCTATATTATATACATATATATAATTTTTCAATGTTCAAGTTGATGATTTATTAATCATATTAAGGTTGTTATATTTTAAATAAGTAGTTTTAAAATTTAAACCCCTCAATTTTTTTACCTGGTTAAAATATCATTTATTCACATTCTAAAATGGGGGGTAGTATAATATAATGATTTTTTTAAATTACTATATTTAATAGCGTACAAGATGTGAAACAATAAACATTAATGATTAATGAATTTATATTATTATTAAAATGTTAACATTATAACCTAGCCATTAAATTTATGGGAATGAATAAAATTATCCATATTATTAAATATATAAATGTCTTACCCATTTTAATTTTATGAATTAATTTATTTTAAATAAGATTTCATTATTTAGTATTCATTTTATCTTCGAATTTTTATTTTAGAGTTTCCTAAAAATATTAATTTTTCAATTAATAGTGAAATATGTTTTTTAATTAAAATATGATTTTCATAAAGTATAATTTAGAGTAATATTATATCTTTTATTAAAATTATTATTCATTTTTTCTCATTTTAATTTAAAATAATCCTATTATTGATTTTAAAATGAATTTCATAGTTAAATTTAGAATAAAAACAGATTATATTTAAAATAGAATTATTTTTTAAAAGACATTTTCATCACATTTTCCATGTTTAATTTGAAATTCTATCAATTCTATGTTATGAATTTTGAAAAATGGATTCTATATTTTGAATTGGTTGGTATAAATTTTGGAAATAATTCATTTCTTTAGTTTCTCTTATGAATAATAATAATATATCTTTTTTTAACAAAGGTAACGTGTAAATAATATATTAATAGAAAAAAATTGTAAGGACTATATATTGACACTAAAACATTACTAAATTTTATAGGATGATTCTATTTCATTAAAAATTAATCATGATTCAGTTATATGGATTATTTGTGATATTTGAGTGCAGAACCCTAAATTTTTTTCAAATGAACATCATATTTGATAGCAGGTATCACACACAACACCAACCGTATAAGGGAATAACATATGGAGACATTACAATATATTTATTTTTTAGAAAAAATTTTGATAATAAAATTCCTTAACACAAAACTAGTTTTATATTTCATTAAATGTAATAATTATTTTCTTATATATATTATGTCACTTTCCAAATCGAGTTGAAATGATAATTGAAATTTTTTAAATTTATTATTAATTAATAAAATACTTCTAAACATGAAATTTAGTTGTCATGTTTTAATAGAATATAATTAATTATATAAATATATAGATTTATTATTTTTAATAGTTATAAATTTATTATAATTAATATAAGGAAAATATATAATAAAAATAAATTTTTTATTAAAAATGGTATTTTTTATAAATATGGCTTAGTCGAAATTTGTGCACATAATTTAAAATTCGTTTTTAAAAATTTTTGGAATTTTATTTGATATAAATAAACATAATATTGAAAATAAAAATAATAAAATATTATAAGTTTATATTTTTGAGATTGTTATTAGGTGTTTAATATTTTGAGGGAATATCTAAAAATATAGAGTGTAAATTAAAAACTGCATTTTCATTTAAATATTCAGCAATGTTAAATTAAATTTTGAAATGGTATTAATTTAAAATTAGTTAAATATTATATAAATGAATATAATTTAGGTCATTGTAATAATATTTATTTTTAATTATCATATAATAAAATTTTAATCTTTTAATCATTTCACTTTGAAACCCCGCTTTATCATCATGTCTGTGAGATTATTTTTAAATTAAATTATTCATTTTATGATAATTGATTTTGGAAAATTTTGTTACATATTTGTATTAAGACTAATTTTTATTATCAAATATGGTCAGAATAATTTTTTAAAATAATGATTACTCAAAATATGAAAAATTAATTTCCATTATTAGGGATAGAACAAGTTTTTGTGCATTGCATGTGTTTCTATAAAAATTATCTCTTCAGAGATAGTTGATTTTTAAATAAAAAATTTATTTAATATATAGAATATTTAGGTATAAATTATATAATAAAAGTAGTTTTAATTTTTTTATGAAATGATAAATTACCTAGGTTAAGAAAGAGATAACAGTTACCTCTATAAAAACCTTAAGGTTTAAATTGATGAAACATAATTCCTGATGAATAACCTAAAAAAATATTTCTATTATTTTGGTTGTGGTACATATCAAACAAATATACCCACAAATCCCTTATTGATTTATTTTGGATGATCATGAGGTTAGGTATACCTCCCAATACTGAATACTTTTGAGTATGTACTAAAATTCCACTCCCCCTCACCTCTAAAAAAATTGTCACTCCACTTACATATTAAACCACCTCAAGACTTTTTGATTGAACAAACCCTCAAAAAATCACCTAAAAAACCCAAACCATCAATATATATGTATTATTTTGGAATTAAATATGTCATTGGAAGGAATTATTACATATATATAGAGGATACCGAAAGAAGCGGTAACTCTGTTCAATAAGAATTTTCATTTAATTTTATTCCCCACCTCTTTCAAATATTTTTAAACCAAGATGATTTAATATCCAAATTATCATAAATATAAATTTATGCGGTTGTAAAAATGTAATTACCAATAAAAATATCTTCTTACATGAAATGGTTTATGAAATGATCGTTCATTTGTACGACATACTACCACCTTACGAACAATTGTCATTATTTCATCCATTAGAACCTCTCAAGGTTTGGAATTGTAATGGATATAAAGAATATATGTGATAGTTAAGAAATTAGTATACCTATTTATTAATTATATTATATATATCTTAATACACATCACTTTTAGGTTACATGTCAATGTCGCTCACATGTTCAATGGACAATAGTCATGTGAAGTGACGTGATTTATCCTTCACAAATGATTTACATGGAATGTGATAAGGAATAATGGTTATTATAATTAGTTATTTAAAGGGAATAATTATTATATTAATGAAATATTAATAATTATTTAATGATAAAATATCGTTATTTTTTCACTTAAATATGAAATCATTATTCGTGTACATGTGGACTGCCGCCATCAAGAAGAGGTGTGACTATGTTTTCATCACCACATCACATAGATGATATATATATATATATATATATTTAATTGATGGATATGGTATTTATGATATCATGTTTATTATTTAACTATTATATATTACTTACATATCTTCAAAAATGATCGTTGAATAATTGAAATGATACCCATGCGTAAGTATAAACTATGTTAAATCACATACATGTTTTAAACTACTATAAAAAATGTTAAATCACATACAATAAAAATGATGCATGGGGTAAAGGATTTTTTCTCAATTTACAATCCAAATAAACACAATTTTTTTATTAGAAAATTAACATTTATATAGTGTATATAATTACCCTTTAAAATTGTATATAATGATTCATTAATAATTAATGGTATTTTTATATTCAATTTGAATTATTTAATCCATATTTATTTGATAATAAAATTTTATTATGGTAAATGTTATTAGATAATCTCACTTTCTTTTGGGATTGAACATTCTCAATTGAAATAATATATTCATTATAGAATAAATTTCTATTAAATATAATTATTTTTCATATTTTATATGATTATTTCCTAAAATTTATTTGATTTTCATATTTGGTGCTTAAATTAACAATCATATGATTAACTTGAGAAATGATTATAAATATTTATCCTTTACATAGTGTGAATATTTTATCATATGGTGTATTTCTCAAGAATTAAATTAATCATTAAATATACTAGGAATAAATTTTAATTTTTAAGTGATGGGTGTAACCCTCTACAGCCCCTTCATGCATTGTTAGGTCTCATGAGAAAAACATTATATGGTTTTGTAAGAGGCCTTACCCATTTATACAAATGTCTTAACATGAGGCTTCTATATTATTATAAGTCTTGGTAGGAATCCTCCATTGTATAATATTTTAGGGAATGAATCATTGACAGTATTTGAGGTCTTATAATGATTGTTTGAGGGTATTAGATGTCATTGCATGAATCCTTGGTTGTATTTGATGTCTTCTGATAAGGCATTAGGGATATATTTTAGATTTACATAGTTATTTCTTCTATCATAATAAATTCAGTTAATGATGGTCCGTGTGATTATTAAATTATTTAGAATATTTGTGGACAAAATTCAAGGTTATGTTAATTTTTAATATACAATTATTTGATAATATTTTATATTTTCTATGTTATAACAAAGTTAGTGATTAAAGGGAATGTGTGTTTAGTCATTTATTATTCCTTTTTGAATATTATTTATAGAATCATGATATATTCTACATTACCTAGTCCATACTAATCAAATGATACAACCATTATTTTCTATCTAATCCAATTGTTATAAAAATGAATACTTTAAATGAGTTCAGAGGTTGCTGGAAATTTCATTTTGTTATATTTTACATTATATTCCCAATGTAAAACTGGTATTATTAATATATCTAGTTATTAAAAAAATACTAAAATACATGGTCCTTTAGTGTTCATTTACTTATGTATTTGAAAATGTAATAAACAATAAACCAGCTACGAGCTACTGGAGTTAGGGTTATTATAGTTGGTATCAATGAATGATCAGTATAACTATGGGAATTAGATTGAGGAAAAAAGTGTATGGAATGACAATATAAGAATAAAATTAAGGATATGTATCGAATAATATATTAATTTTTTTAAACAATGATATTATATATACTTTCTACGATATATATTTCTTTCTGGATAATACAGATAGTCATGGTTCTAGAACATATGTACCTAGGGAAGATTACATTGAAAAGGGTCAATTAAGAAAGTCCTCATTCTGACCTTGTGCCTCAAAATAGTGCTTGTTGTACACATGTTTGATAGTGCTGGGGGGTATTCCTAGAATTATTCATTTTATACTTATGTAAAATTATAAGGGATTTTAAGATGAATATATCCTCATTGAAAGAGATTATAATTATTTGATTAGAAACTCATAGATACATCAATATGTCATATATAATTAACTAGGATTTGAAATATAAATTATTTTTTAATTTCAATATAAGTTAATATATGGTACGCCTTTAATTTAAAATGGCCCCTTACAGATTATATGTGAACTTTATCAAAGTTAAAATGGAAATAGTTATAATGATCTTTTCTTTGATACTATTAACCCAATAATTTGAAGTGAACATGTGTACCAATCACTATCATCATACAAAGACATACTCTCATGTGTTAAAAGGTATATAAACTTTTATTGAATTATAATTTCCTTAAATTGTAGTATTATAATAATAGGAAGACATAAATAAATGTTTATTATAGGAATGAGTGAATGATGAATTTTCCAACAAGTTATAATTATGGGAAGCATCATCTTGTTTCTTTCATAAAATGAATTCTAGTTTTCTACAAGTGTGGATATAAAGTCTTTTATTCTAGTTATTAAATTCACAAAAAAATACCATATTTAAAAATGCTTCATCTTCAATGAGATGGGGAACTACATAGATAAAGGCATCAATTCTTGATGTCGAGATAACACTATTGGGATAAGAGATGATTGATATGGTTAAATTAATTTGGATAGTACATAATAATTTTGGAACAAATTAATTATTTCTTAAAAATATGTTTTATTCGATAATTTTTGGTGTAAACAAAATTATTGGATTTAAGGAATACCTCTATTATTTTTTTTCTTAAGTAATAAGGAATCATGAATGTTTCTATGTAGTTTTTTAATAATTCATGTCATTAAAATATGTGAATAAATTAAAATATTAATGTAAAAACGTTTTTGGTATGTTACATTTAAGTGAAACTTTAATTTTTCTGGGTAATATAATGTTAATTAAGTATCCTTTCTTATAAATTTTGTAAGAAACATTTTGGTAATGTTTTATGGTCAACTATTTATGAAGTGGATTATCTTTTACTTACAGTGATATTAGATAATATTTTCCAGCCACTTTGGTATTAGTAAATACTATAGGAATATATTTTTAATATTTTATCGATCATATTATCTATGAAATGGTAATTTAAGTTCTTCAAGTATAAAAATTCAGTTTTGGATAGTCATTTCCCAGATTTTGGGATAAACTGTAAATAGAACAAAAAAATTAAAATCATATTTTTTTCCTATTAAAAATATATCAACTAAATATACTTCCATAGAGTGTGAAGTAACTCCAAAAATCTTGGAAAAGGGTTTGGATTAAAAAATATTCTTCTATTATCTTCATCATTGATGATATTAATGACCTTTTCCATACATCATGTTTATGTATTTGTGGTCATTAATATACTCATGGACATGATATCAATTACTTGAAATCATTATTTGGATGTCAGTATTCTCTTATATGTCCATGTTTTCATTTCCCACATATGTTCTCCTACCAATAAACCTAGTTATGTGATTATTCTATATGATATGTGCACTCACCATTCACTCTCATTAAGTGGATTTTTGTTTTACACTTTTTGTGATGTTTGTTTTTTGATAGTGGTATTTCAAAATAGAAAACCCCTGAGTACTAGGATCATGTTTAAATAATGAGAATATAAATTGTTTATGGTGGGTTGAATGTGATGACCATAAATTTTAAAATGCAAACATCATATTCGATAATGTGTATGAAATGACACACAAAGCATAGTAGGGAATACAACATATTTAGGATTTATGAAATATATATTTTTCAGATTAAATATATTAAATTTTTTTCATCCCACAAAACATTGTTTTTATCTTTCCTCACACAAAACAATGACTTTCTTCGAAATCATCTGTTATAGGAAAAACAATGTTTACAATAAATGAGAAATCATATTAAATCATTATTATTTATTATTTTAGTTATCATATATATGAGAAGTTTGTGGGTATTAATATAATATACTATATTATGAAAATATAAATTTGAAATAATTTTCTATGATATCTATTGATTGGACAAAAAATGTGATCAATGAAAATAAAACAAGAAGAAATGTTTTCTAAATAACGATATTTTTTTGTTAATGAATAAATATATGGGGTTTACACTTATAATTAAAATTATATTTTACCAATTTTAGAACCTTAATTCTATAAAATGAATATATATATTTATATTAATATCAAAATTACCATAGAATAAATATTCTTGGGATTTTAAGAAGTTTACATTTTTTATAAATAGTAAAAACTAATACATTAAAAATAAAAAAATTCATTCAAAAAATTTGTAATGTTAAATTATCCTTTTAATTTTTATTGAAGTATAATTAATAAGTTTTTTAACAATAATGAAAAGATATCTCATTAGAGTAATTTTTAAATTTATTTTTGATATGAATACATTATAAAAAAATTTATATTTTCACATTAAAGCACATCTTTATCATCATTCTTATGAGACAAATTTTAAATTAAATTATACAACTAATGTGATTTAAATTTGAAAAAACGGGTTCCTTTTTTGGTTTCACAAAAAATAATATTATTGAATAATGAAAGATTAATTTATTTATAATAATGAATATGTAAAAGAAATCAAATTAATTATCGCTATTAAGGTTAAATCGTGGTTTTCCGCATTGTATGTTTTTTTATTAAAAATAATTTTACACACAAGTTGGTTTTTTATTTTTGAATATTTATTTAATATTTAGAATCAATATGTCTAAACTATCCAAAAATACTATTTTTTATTTTATTTTTAAATTATATGTTGCTTCGGTAAATTAAAAGATATAAGTTAATATGGTAAAAACAAAGTTGATAAAATTAATCAAACAAAATGACAATGTATTAACTTGATAAAAATATATTACTCATTAGGTTTTGGATATGTGTATTCATGGAATTAAATCTCCCCTCCATTATTGTGAAATCCTAACCAGGGTGCCACACAACGGTGCCCCGAGCCAGTAGGTCACATGATCGCAAGTGCGCCTCCTCGTCTGTATAACATAATCAAATTGTAGTGATGGTTTGGTAAGTAATTATGGGGAGTCTATAGAAATTCTTATCAGAGTAATACACCTTATGAGCTTAATAAAAAAAATGTGAAAGAATATATAATCATAACATTAAAATTGTCAAATTAATAACTAAAAATTGGAATAAATTACACAACTGAAAGGGAAACATAAAATTCCAAAGTATGTGTCAAAGTGTATAAAATAAAATTATAAATAAAGGTAGTGAAGGCCCCCATGTAGGTCACAAACCACATCATGTTTCATCATCCAAGCTCCATACCCAATCATTAATCTAATTTAATTCCCTTTTCCTTATTATATCTGGAAATAATAATGTATATTCGGGTTTAATGACTCGACCATAGCTACCCTAATCAAATGAATTATTTTAATACATTATCATGATTACAAAAAATCAAGTCTCAAAGGAATGATAAGTTTAGTAATCATGGGGAATAGAAATCATACTTTAATGTTACATTACACTTTCTGACATAAAACCAATCATAAATAATCAATAGTGAAATCCATTATTTCTCTACATTAACCCAGCATATAAATAATTATACACTTCATGGAATCCTGGGAAAATAAAATATAACCAAGGGGTGACCTCAGATTCCTATTAAGGGTAAATAATTCAGCCAAAACTATAAACTTTTATGGTACGATGTATAATATAAATAGAAGTCTTTTATACATAAAAATTTAATATAATATGTTAAAAATACGTAAAGAATTTCTATATACACATGCACATATATTTTATACTAGTCAAATAATAACATTTAATAACTAATTTCATAATAAGGGAATGCATAATGTTAGACATCATAACTACTATGTCAAGGCCTTGTGGCATGAAAATTAAAAAATATTATGTCAAGGCATTTTTTGAAGACACTAGATTGTCTCATGAGACCAACTGATCCATCTATGGGCTATATTGGACCCCACCCATCACTTAATAAGTCCAATTAATTCTTAATAATAAAAATGTAAAACATAACATAATCATTAGTATTAAAACTAGCATATGAAATGTCAATACTTAAACCATAAACCATGTATCGTATAGAAACAGAACATCCATAGTCAAACATATCATCAAAAATTCAATACAATATGGAAGATTGTATTATAATATATCAACCTCAATAGATAATAATATCCATTATGGATATTTCCATATATGAAAATAATCAGTAAAACTCTTTGAGATAAGTATCCCATTTTCATGAAATCATTTAAAAGGCAGATAATGTGTAATGAAATTAATTTAAAATAGATTTTTTAATCAACATTTCCCATACCACTTAGAAACTTTTGAATATAATTAACATTTTAAAATAATTATTTACATAAGGATAAATCCTTAATATTATTTTAAAGACAAAGACATTAATTAAATAGATTTTAAAAAATAAAATCATTATAAAATTTAAAATGATGATCTTGATAAAAACAACCATACATAAAACCGTAACATATTACTCTTCAGAAAATTATGAAACATGTACATGGATGATAAATATGTCACAAAAAATACATACACATAAACAATCTCAGAAATAATGAGATTGAGGAATTAACCATTACCTCTGGTCTGACACTCTCCTTACCTGTCCTAAATTTCTGTATAATTTATTTTAAACATATTATAAACTTATATCATAATAAAAATAGTATTTATGATATAATATAATATTCTTTTATGACATTATATTAACTATTTGTTAGAAAGTCATTGTTAGTGCAACATTTCAGGTAGTATCGCTTTGTTTAACGTACATGTTTTGAATTTTTATTCTTGATCATATTATGTATATCATTTTATAATTACATATATAATATATAATATGATTTATATATAACATATATTCATAATATAAATATATATAATTTATATATAAAATGTAATACATCGTTCATGGAGACGGTAGGACGTTAGTACTCATGAACAGTTTTTCTATTTTTATATCGCATTGAATGAAAGTAAGTAAATTAATATTTGTAAATAAATAAATAAAAACATATATATATGATTATAGTTGACTTATTATGTAATTTATTTCATTATTATGAATAATATATATTTTCTTATAATCATTCGTGGATGGTTAATGTAGAGAATGAATCTCATCACATCATAGATATAGTTAGATGTGCATATGCATGAGTGAGAGTGTCTGTAACACCCCGAGATTTTATGAAAAATATTTTTTTAAATTTCAATAATATCTTGTGTTGTATGCCACAAAAAAGGATCTTTCACAACATGCATTCCTGACTTGGCTTGCATTACATGCAATCGCGACCTTCCACGATAGCATGTGTTGTACGCAATACTGAGTTTCGCTAAACAAATATATGTTGAATAAACTAGACATTATGAATAGTAATACCCACTTTTTGATATTTTATAAATTTTATCTTTCAAAATTGACTTCATTTTTTGGATTCCGAATGTCGAAATTAGCCTAGGGTGAATTTTTGGTATTTTCGAAAAACATTCAATTTTTGATGAATAGTGAAAACACTGGGTTACTATTCAAAACCCGACTTTTTATTTAAATAAATATTTTTTTATTTAACTTTATTTTAGGTCAAAATTGATACATAATACCTATATAAGTTCAATTTAATTCATTGGAGTCTTTTTATAATAATTATATATATATAAAAAGTTTATTGAACTTTTCACCGTCTTTTACCCGCCTCCAAAGAGAATTTGCAAATTCACATAAAACATATTTTTACCACTTTTGTAAATGGAATTTAAAAAATACAAGAGACACAGATGATTTAAGTAAGTAAAATATGGTTCAATGAGATGAAAATAACTTTTGGTGAATTGTAACTTTTTTACTTTTATTTACCATGGTTAAAAGTATATAGGGTAATTAGGGGTAAAAATGATATTATTATTACCTTAACGCATGTCCTAATTCTATTGGATAAGTTTAATTCGACCAAAAACAACCTTAGGTATAAAATATGACCATTTAGGCCAACTTGGATTAGATTAGGACATTTAATATTCATTTATTTAAAGAAGGGTTAAAATAGTTAAAATCAATGTTTAATAACTAAATCATTTTTAATATAGGGTTATACATAAGTTAAATTCGAATATAAATATATTAATTAGAAATATAAAAAGATTTCCTACATAATGGTATTTTGTTTTTAATTTTAAGACTTTAAATAATGTAATTTATTTATGACACAATGATGATGCAGTGATTATCTTATTAATGAATTAGTGAGATAATTGATGTTATATACCCAAATTAGTGTAATTTGAGACTCTTTATGAATTAAACTAATTTTATAGGTCAATATGACATGTTATTATTGATTTAGTTAACTATCTTTGAACTAACCATTCTGCTATGATTTTCACAAAAATCAATTACCAAATACTGTCAAAATTAACATAAAATAGTTTTTAAAAAAAATATTATATTATTAATTGTTATTTTATTACTAAAAATCTAAGGATCTGAAAAAAGACTTATATAAAGTTATATATATTAATCATCAACAACTTGGGGTTCGTTCGGCTTGTTATAGTATGTTTATTAACCTTATAGTGTAATAAAACATGAAGACACGGTAAAAGAAAAATTATTTAACTTAAAGTTAAATCTAAATGATAAGGTTAAAATAGAAACCTAAACTTGTCTAAATTCTATTGGATGAGAGGATTGCGACCCATCCCCACCTTTGATTCGAAATAACTCAATTTGGAGCTATTAAAAAACTGAATATGACTTTATAATAAAATAATATTTTTAGTTATTCCAAAGGTGCTCCTCTCCTCGCTTATAAAAGGAAACATCCTCCCTCTCTTCCTCACACCACATTGAGCCTTCATGCTCGGCCAAACCCTGGAAATTTCTATTCGCCACTTCCCTAGAAACATCCTAGATGTTCTGATCTTCTTCAAAGACCAATATTAGTGCCCTAAGAGGAGGATTCAAAACGGCGCTTCAAAGAAGAGGTAATGTCCGTTACCGATTCTTTCAACTTTATTTCTTCTTCCACTTCTTCTTCAGTAGTTGTTTCTTTATGAAGTAATAACATGAGTATCACTCATATACTGATATGTTATTATAAATATGAAACAACCCTATTTCACCATGTATCCATCCTACGGAAAACAAAATCACCATGCGTGCGTACGTACAGAATACCGTCTCCACGCTATGGTGTAATCAGTTTTTCCACCACCACCATACATGGATGGGTATAATGGTGTAAATAAATAAAAATATATGGTTATTGTAAAGTAATATTTATTCTGTAATATTATACATACAATTAAATACAATTCCACGATCATGGGAATGGTATCATCAGTTGTGCGTACGTACGGACTACTGTCTCCACGAACTGGGTGATATTCATTTTCCATGATTAGCCATTCAAGAATGGTTATAAAGTATATATAATAAATAATAATTAAATATATAACATAGAGAATCTACTGGATTTATGTACATATATATATTAATATATGTCATCTACTTGCTTCCATTCAAGTCAAAAAAGAAAGGAAAACAACGTTCATGCATACGTACGGCCTACCGTCTCCATGAATGGTGTGCTTCATTTCAGTTATCTTTCTATTATATATATATATATATATACTTAATTTATATGATATATAAATCATTTTTTACATTCTGGAAGTAATTAAATCATGATATAAGTAATAATAATATCATGAACAACAAGTCCAAACACGTACAATAAAAGAAACAATTTTACCCAAAACACTACTTTAATATGGAATTGACAAATGAACGAGTAATATAATTACATTAGTGAACAATGTATGATATAAAACAATGAATATAATTCTGTAATAAGTCAATGACATTGTTTAAATCATTATACAGGAGGTTCAGATACATATGAAGCATATCAGACATAAGGTAAGGGATAATTTTGAAAATCTAATTTTTATCTACGATTACTTATACGTAAGTATTTACTAGGATTAATGTTATCATCCATGTCCATGTTTCCTAAAAAAGGTTTCATGTATGTTTAATGTCCTTTTTACCCATTTTTTCTTTTACTACATGGTATTAGAGTAATCTTTCTTTTGTTTACATTACGAGGTACTTTTTGACTTTTCTGAAAATCGTACGAGGAGAATGTTTTTTAACTTATACGGCATGAAATGATTTTTACAGTTTTATAAAGCCTTAATTTTATGATGCTTCTTCCAAATGATTTCATTACTATTTTCAACAAAATATCTTTCTTTTAAAATTGCATGATATTTTCTGAAAAGAAATTGATTTTGAAGAAGAAAGGATATTTTCCTCAAGAATTTATTGAAAGTGTATTATCAAAACCATTTTTCCATCTAAGATGACATTATTTCATATGTGTATGTTTCAAATATAATGTCTCTATGATTTACATGGTTTTAATTTTCTTATTATGAAATGTTATCCATTTATTTTATATGGATTATTTTATGATGGAATGATGTTTATGAAACCCATTTTATTCTTTGGGTTTTGATGAATGATTTATGTTTATGTTGTGGCACAAGTAATAATGATTTAATTATGAGATGGGTGGGACCTATATCTCCCTCCAATGCATTGGGTAAGGATTTATATCTCATGAGATAGACATGTTTAGAGAATTAGGTTAATCCGGTTCAGCATTACAGGACATAAATGAGGAGTGAACTCGATTCTGAAAGGGACTTTGTCCACTAAGATGGTCTTGGCAGCAATACCTTGACTACTATGGAAATCATAACATGTGCTGAATGGTTTCCACAATTACATGTTTTATTCCAATTATATTTTATCATGATTGATGTTCCATTATGATACATTCCTTACGTACATCCACGATTTATGACTTTGCTCATGATTTTTATGTTTAAACATTATGTTCATATTTTTTAAGTTCAATGGTATATGGTTTGTTTTATTTTATGCGTGCTTACACTTAATGAGCATTTGAGCTCACCCTTTACATGTTTTCCTTTCCCCAGGATTTTAAGAAAGTTTTTTGGTAATAATACAAAAAAAGCAGATCTTTATTGCAGTTGTTGAAGATCTTTCACCACGAGTAGAAGATTATGTTCCAAGTTTCCAAAGGCACTAAACTATCACGGTCCGTTGGTGTCTATTTTTGTTATGTATTAAGTATTCCGAAAATGTAATGTAATGTCCATGTACGTCATGCTTTGGGTCTCTACAGTTGGTATCAGAGGAAAGGTTTAGTCAACCATTGGAAACTAGGATGTGAAAACTTTAGTGAGATCCCTAGAGATATTTCTAAGGTATGTCTGGTAATGTCCCTAAGGATAAGTATACGTATATGATATAGTCCTAGAACTACGGTAACGATATTAGAATTTAACCTAAGATGTTCGATATTGACAGTACTCCCCCATTACTATGTTGTTTTCCCTAGCATGATTTTTTCCTCTCACAGAATTCTTGTCGTGTTTTAGTCAATGGAGGGAACCAAATGGAATTCGGTTAACATTGAATCCAATGGAAAAATTGGTTACTATGAGAAAAAAAAATTGTGTAATGCCTAGAGAGAATGATAGTGTGATTATGCCGAATCAGTCATCACGATATATGATTAACAAGGTGGAATTTAGTGGTATGCCTAATTCATCAAATATGAGGAAGATAGACTTTTATTCGTGTTTACATGTTGAGGGGCATAAGGAAAGAAAGATTGAGATTTCTAAATAAGGGAATAAGAACCTTGAGGAATACCTCAAATGGAGGGACATATGTTATATGTGTTGAGAAAAGGGTCATAGAGTGACAGACTGTTAGGGAGTTCAATGTCTTATTTGTGGAGAACATGGGCATTACCCAACTCAATGCCCTGACCTAAAAAGTTACATCTAAATCAATGAAGGACTTATTCCAGGAGAATCATTGAAGAGGATGGATTGATGTGTTTATGTATTGGTATTCAAGAATAATTTTGTTGAGGTAATTTTATGGTGTATTAGAATATTTTTGTATTAGTCTATTGTGGTTTTCAATAATTTTATGGTACAAGTATCCATGAAAAGTGATTCAAATATTTTGGAAGGAAGATTATATGCACATAATGAAGGGATAAGAAGATAATGAGATGATTGATTTTATTCATGACCTCATGATTTTTATAAGGACTATGTGATATCATGGTTTGAGTATACAGAATTTTGGGATTTTGGTATGTGGAAAGAGAAAAATTTTGACAGTACTCATGTTTTCACTAAGATTTAATTGGTATTCATTTCTCAAGAGAATACATGATTAAGGCCTTCGAATGTTTGGAATGTGTCCAACAAGACATATCTTTTCTTATATGGGGATCAATGATGGTATTAACATGCTTGTTATATGAACTCCTCGGTAATCGTTTTCACTATAATATGAGATTTGGACAGGAGTATTTTGCATAATCCTAAAGATTGGAATGGATTATGTTGGACATAAGTTAGTATTGTTTAAGGATAGAACTTTTTCTATATTTTTTATGGAACTTTATATTAATATAGTTTTATAAAAAGGACAACCTGTAAGATGGGTGACAACTCGTCGCGTCAGACAAGGTTGCGGGAATCGAACCCATGACTGAAGTGCGACATGCCTTTATTGCCTACCATTGGCCTACAGGAAGTCCTAAGTTAGTATGAATGTATTTTAATTTATTATTTGGTATGATATATGAAGTATACGTCCATTTTAGGAACCAAATATGATTAATCTCACTATATATGGACTTATGTATATTTGATAAATTTTGCTAACCATTTGTTTGAGACAGATGGAATGACCTATCATTCTATCATATGATCTACTAAAACATTACAAAAGACAAATTCAACTTCATTTCTTAAAGAGATGAAGTGGAAATTGTTCATGGAATGAAGAACAGTGAGATTATACCAAAATAAGGTAAGTATTTATTCTAATTAAAATTCTTTAACATTAGGGAAATAATCTGGAAAACCAAAAATGTGATCCTAGTGCCCTTATATCCGATGAATTAGATGGTAACCTAGATCATCACAAATATATGGATTTGTGATTGTTGGCATTTTGATAGCCATTTTCTCTACCACTCTCCATCAGAACATGATGGTTAGATTTCTCTTCCATATCCATATTTTCATATATGTTCTCCTATGTGGAAACCTAGTGATTAGTTAATTTGGGTAACTGTTACTTTTCATACAGTAGTTTTTAAAGCCAAGTTTTGGTTTTCCTTTTTACGATGTGGATTTCTATTAAAGAATCTTTTGAGTAGTAAACCATTTATAACCCCAATGAATTTCGAGGGCGAAATTCATTTTAAGGGGGGTAGAATGTAACACCCCGAGATTTTATGAATAATATTCTTTTTAATTTCATTAATATCTTGTGTTGTATTCTACACCTAAAGTAGATTGAACAACATGAATTGCTGAATTTTCTTGCATTACACGCAATCACGTCCTTCCACGATAGCGTGTGTTGTACGCAATACCGAGTTTCGCTAAACAGCGATATGTTGTATAAACTAGTCGTTATGAATAGTAATACCCAATTTTTGAAATTTTAAAAATTTTATCATTCAAAATGGACTTAATTTTTGGATTTATAATATCGAAATTAGCCTTGGGTGAATTTTTTTTATTTTTCTGAAAACATTCAATTTTTGATGAATAGGGAAAACACTAGGTTACTATTCAAAAACCGACTTTTTATTTAAATAGTTATTTATTTAATGTAAATTTATTTTAAGTAAAAATTGATACATAATACCTATATAAGTTCAATTAAAGTCATTGGATTCATTTTATAATAATGTTAGATATATAAAATTGCTATTCAACTTTTCACCGTCTTTTACCCACCTCCTTGGTGAATTTTAAAATTCACATAAAATTTAATTTTACCGCTTTTGTGAATGTAATTTCAAAAATAAGAAAGACACGGTTGATGTCAGTAAGTAAAGTGTGGTTCAATGAGATGAAAATAATTTTTGGTGAATAGTAACTTTTTACTTTTATTTACCACGGTTAAAAGTAAATATGGTAATTAAGGGTAAAAATGATATAATTAATACCCGAAAACATGTACTAATTTTATTGGATAAGTGTAATTCGACCAAAAACTACCTTAGTTATAATATATGACCATTTAGGCTCACTTGGATTAGATTAGGACATTTAATATTAATTTATTTAAAGAAGGGTTAAAAACGTTAATATCAATGTTTAATAACTAAATCATTTTTAATATAGGGTTATACATACGGTAAATTAAAATATTAATATTTATTATAAATCTAAAACTATTTCATACATAATGGTATTTTATTTATAAAATTAGATTTTAAATAATTTAATTTATTTATGAAACAATTATGATGCAGTAATTATCTTATTAATGAAATATTGACATAATTGATGTTATAAATACCCAAATAAGTGTTACTTGAGACTTTTTTTGAATTAAACTAATTTTATAGGTTAATATGAGATGTTAGTATTGATTTAGTTAACTTTGTTCGAACTAATCATTCTATTATGATTTTCAAAAAAACTTATTACAAAATAGTATCAAAATTGACATACAATAGGTTTTAAAACAAATATTATATTATTAATTGTTATATTATTCCTAAAAATCTACAGTTCTGCCAAATGACTTATATAAGGTTATATATATTAATCATAAACAACTTGGGGTTCTTTGGGCTTTTCATAGTAAGTTTATTGACCTTATAGTGTAAGAAAACAAGAAGACACGGTAAAAGAAAAATTATTTAACTTAAAGTTAAATCCAAATGATAAGGATAAAATAGAAACTTAACTTTGTCTAAATTCTATTGGATGAGTGAATTTCGACTCATCCCCACCTTTTCTTCTAAAAACATAATTTGGAGCTATTAAAATCCATATATGACTTTATAATAAAATAATATTTTTAGTTATTCAAAAGATGACCCTCTCCTCCCTTATAAAAGGGCACCTCCTCCCTCTCTTACTCACACCACATTGAGCCTTCATGATCAGCCAACCCCTGCCAATTTCTATTACCCACTTCCCTAGAAACATCCAAGAGGTTATGGTCTTCTTCATACACCAATCCTAGTGCCCTAATAGGATGTTTTAAAAAGGCGCTTCAAAGAAGAGGTAATGTCCATTACCGATTCATTCAACTTTATTTCTTCTTCCACTTCTTCTTCTTTAGTTGTTTCATTATGATGTAATAACATTAGTATATCGCATATACTGATATGTTATTATAAGTATTAAACAACCCTATTTCACCATCTATCCATCCTAAGGAAAACAAAATCATCATGCATGCGTATGCACGTAATATCGTCTTCATGCCGTGGTGTAATATGATTTTCCACCACCACCTTACTTGGATGGGTATAATGGTGTAAATAAATAACTGTATATGGTTATTGTAAAGTGATACTGATTCTGTAATATTATACATACACTTTAATACAATTCCACAATCATGGGAATGATATTATCGCTCTTGCGTACGTACGGACTACCATCTCCACAAACGCGATGAGATTCATTTTCCATAATTAACAATTAAAAAATGATTATAAAGTATATATAATGAATAATAATTATATATATGACATAATTAAGCTAATGGATTTATGTATGCATATATATATATATATCATCTACTTACTTCCATTCAAGTCAAAAAATAAAGGAAAACAACGTTCATGCGTACGTACGACCTACCGTCTTCATGAACGGTGTGTTTCATTTCATTTTTCTATCGATGATATATATATATATATACTGAATATATATGATATATAAATCATTTTTTACATTCTGGAATTATGTAAATCATGATATATATAATAATAATATCAAGAACAACAAGTCCAAACACTTACGATAAAAGAAACAATTTCACCCAGAACACTACTTTAACATGGAATTGACAAATGAACGGGTAATATAAATACCTAAGTGATTTATATATGATATAAAACAATGAATATTATTCTATAATAAGTCAATGACATTATTTAAATCATTATATAGGAGGCTCGGATAAATACGAAGCACATCGAACATAAGGTAAGGGATAATTTTGCAAATCTCAATTTTATCCGAGATTGCTTATACGTAAGTATTTACTGGGGTTAATGTTATCATCCATGTCCATGTTTCCAAAAAATTATTTCATCTATGTTTAATGTAATTTTTACCAATTTTTTATTTTACTATATGGTATGTATGGAATCTTTCTTTTGTTTACGTTACGAGGTACTTTTTGAATTTTTTGACAAACGTATGAGAAGACTGTTTTTTTAACATATACATCATGAAATGATTTTTACGGTTTTATAAAGCCTTATTTTCATGACGATTCCTCCAAATGATTTCATAAATATTTTCAAAAAATACCATTTTTTTAATTTCATGACGTTTTCTAAAAAGAAATTGATTTTGATGAAGAAAGGATATTTTCTTCAAGAATTCATTGTAAGTGTTTTATCAAAACCATGTTTCCATGGAAGATGACATTACTTCATATGTGTATGTGTCAAGTATAATGTCTATATGATTTACATGGTTTTAAATTTCTTATTAGGAAATGATATCCATTTCTATTATATGGATTATGTGATGATGGAATTATGTTTATGAAACCCATTTTATTCTATGGGTTATGATGAAGGATTTATGTTTACGTTGTTGAACAATAAAGAATGATTTCATTATGACATGGGTGGGACCTATATCTCCCTCCAATGCATTGGGTAACAATTTATATCTCATGAGATAGGCATGGATGGAATGGTAAGTTAATCCGGTTCAGTGTTACAGAACTAAAACGAGGAGTGAACTCGATTCAGAAAGGGACTTTTTTCACTAAGATGGTCTTGGCCGCAATGCCTTGACTACTATGGAAATCATAACATGTACTGAATGGTTTCCATAATTACATGTTTTATTCCCATTATATTTTATCATGATTGATATTCTATTATAATACATGCCTTACGTACTTCCACAATTTATGCCTTTTCTCATGATTTTGATGTTTAATCATTATGTTAATATTTTTAAGGTCAATGGTATATGGTTTGTTTTATTTTCTCCATGATTACCCTTACTGAGCATTTGAGCTCACCCTTTACATGTTTTTTCCCTAGGATTTCAAGAAAGGTTTTAGGTAAGAAAACAAAAAAAAAAGATCTTTATGGGAGTTTTTGAAAATCTTTCACCATGAGTAGAAGATTATTCTCCATGTTTCCAAAGGCACTAAACTATTACGGTCCCTTGGGGCCTGTTTTTTTATGTATTAAGTATTCTGAAAAAGTAATGTAATGTCCATGTACGTCAAGCATTGGGTCTCTACAGTATCATTTTAGTAATTTTCCAATGGTAGGGAATTGGATGGAATATGAATTTTATAGAAGTAATATAATGTTTTATTTATTATTTAAATCAATTATATTCATCATTATACTCATATAAATAAAGTGTACATGAAAACCAATTTACAACATAGCGTGGAGTAGGTATGTCGTACATACGCACATATGGTGGTATTGTTTGTAATAGAATGGGTAAAAATCAGAATGTTTTTATACCATAATATTGAAAACATATCACTATATATTATACACTAGATTTATAATTTTATTATGGTAAAAAATTAGTAAGAGGAAGTACAAGAAGAAATGAACTATGAAAAAAGGGATAAATTGTTTACCTATTTTACGAGTGTCTCCTTTTGATTTGCACAAAATGACTCCATTATTTTGGATTTATACAAAAAAAAAATTCCCTCTATGATGAAGTGATAGATGTTGGGAGGAGATTTGGGAAAGGTATGGAAAAGAAAATGTGCTTTTTCATGTGTGAATTATAGATAAAGGGATGTTCCCTTTTATATGACTCATGAGGGGCACTTTAGGAAATGATTGAAATTTTATTTTATTAAAAATTTATTTTAGGTTTATAATAGCTCCAAATTGATTTATTTATGGGATAATATAATTATATTTATAAAATATGTCAACCAATAGGTTTTATATAGGTTTAGATCATTAAAATATCCTTATCTTTTTCTATTAAACTTCAGCTAAATAGTTTTAGTCTTACCACATATTCCTGTATTTTTATACTATAGGATAAATTTATTTACTATAAAATTCTAGTGTAATATAATGTAAAAAAATAATTTAATTTTTATTATTATCTATGTCATTTGTCTTATTATTAAAATAGTATCTCTTTTAAAAACTCATTTATGTCAATTTTGACTCTATTCAGTAATTGACATTTGTTAAAGTAAGAACAACATGTTTCATTCTAATAAAAGGTATTAAATCATACCTAAGAGGTCAATTGCATCCATACAATTTGTTTATGATATTAAAATACTTAAATTTTATTTATTTAAATATTTAAAAATATATTTGTTTCAATAATTTATTAATAAGGTAATCACTACATCATCACTATGTCATAAATAAATATATTTATCTAATGTCTAAAAAATATAAAAAAATAACATCATCTATGAAATCATTTTATATTTTTGTTTACTATTTATTAATATAGATATTAGTTATATAACCCTATATTAAAATTGATTTATTAAAAGATATATGTTTATGTTATAATTATATTTACTTTAAATTAATTCTTTTATCATGTCATTATCACCCCCACGTGACCCCATGGGTACCTAAAATCTTCTTACAGATTCCCATAGTCAGATATATGATTTCAGATAGGATTATGACATGTGGTAGGGTAGTTTAATTTTTTTATTATATATATTTTTACTCTTATTTACTTGATTTACTCTTTAACGATTGAAAATAGAAATAATTACTGAAGTTACTACTCATAATTTAAAAAAATAACAATTACATATTTAAAATATTTGGAACTTTTTATTCTAAATATGAAATAATTTTATCCAAATTCATATAATATATTTTGAAAAAATTAATTTAAAATTAATTCTTGTTGTCAAAACTATAAGACGAGTTTTTAAAAAGTATAACCTATCAAAGATTGAAATGTGTTTATGCCCAATTTAAATGTGAAAAATAAATCCAATGACCTAAATTATATTAAATAATATAAATATAATGTAATTATACTTTAAAACAACTCGAATGTATAATTTGACAATATAAATTATTTATATTATAATAGATGTTTTCAATAAATATTTATTATCATTCACTAAATATAAAAATATGAAAGTTATCAAAAATGTACAAAAAAACATGCAATCTAAATTTTTATGCCTTTCTTCTAAAGAAGAATTTAATTCCTTCAAATTTAATATATAAAAGGGTAAAATGCTGAATTTAATAATGGTTCTCCATAAAAATGTGAAAAAATTATTTTTTGAAAAATACTTCTTTTATCAAGAAAATTATATTTGTCCTTACACTGTGTCTATGAAACGCAGATTATGAATGTTAAAACTATATGGGGAATATGAAATAAAAAATGTGATAAGTATTATTCACAACCTCATTTTAAATGACTAATTTTATGGATCGAGGTCCATTTCGACTCTGTATTTCATACATCACACACTGTTGAATTATTAAAAAAGAAATTTTACCATGAAATCATGGGGTGTTAAATTATCCACAAAATTAATAAATTAGGTCCCCCAATTTAATCTCCAGATTGCCAAATATGGGTTTGATATTTCAGGATATTTTATTTTAAATCCTACATCAGAAAATGGATAAATTATATCTCTATTTAAAAAAAAATAAAAGTGGGTATTAAAGATACATGAAATAAAAAATACTAAGGTTTCATGTCGTAAAACATGTATATAGAATAGAATAAATTCCATCATGTTCTGATAGAGAGTGATAGAGAACATAATCAGGAAAAAGTTATTTGTTATTGAGATGCAAAACTATGATGATCTAATGGACCATTTGATTCATAAAAAATTATACTAGGATAGTATCTCTCTGGTTCTAATATCATTTTCATTGTGTTGATAAATTAAATTTCATCATAGTGTAAGAATAATAGGAAGCTTACTTAATTTACATGTAGAGTTTCATCCATTTACAAATTCCTACCACAAACTCTTCTTTTTTTCAAAAGAAAATAAATTTCACAAATATTCTCTCTAAATTAATAGTATAAGGTTTCATATAGAATTTAAATAAATAATAATATTTTATAATAACTAGGTACTTCTTGTAGGTCAGTGGTAGGTGATAATTTATTGTCGCACATCGGTTGTGGGATCGATTCCCACATCTTTGTCCGACACGACGAGTTATCACTCGACATGAATGTTTTATTTTTTTTTAAATAATGTTTTATAATATTCCAAAAACCAATCTAAAGAAATGTTATATACTTAAACAATACTATTCAATGTTCAACAAAATCAATTCCAACCTTTAGAGTTATATAAAATACTTCTCTCAAGAATCTCTCTAAAAGGTATCAAAATTTCCAAAATCAATTGTAACATCATATTTCCCAAACAATGTAATGTTTTTCTTATTGTCACAAACTAAAAATATGTTTACATTTATCATATTAAAACCACAATGAAAATAAGAAGAACTGTAGTACCATCCATATATATCACATTCTTCTTATAACCAAAATATAAATCTAGAATCCAAATACACAAATACATTAATTATTATACTTCAACAATGGTAACAACATAATCATAACCTTGATCCATTTTCTTTTTCTGAACTGTATTTTCTTGATGCTTTGAAAAATCATTTTCATAATTCCTATGTTATTTGTAATTATAGCGTTAAAAATTGACATCCACTTTCTTCCCCATAAAACCACAATCTTAGTATCCTTTTTCTCCACATTATTAATAAACTCTCATTCATTTTATGAAAATACCAAGGCATGTCTTCCCACATTTATCACATAAGTGAAAATCCTTCTTTCCCTTTTTCCATTTATCTATCTCATTATCCACCATTCTCTTCTTCGATTGTGTTACATTAATGTCACAGAACATCAAGAATTCATTTTCTATCTTTGTAGCACACGATACTATATCTTTATAAGATGATAAATATTGTTATATTGATTCTTGTCGGAGGAAAGGTTTTAACCCATCCAATAATTGATCAATATTACATCTTGGGTTACGTATGTAGTCTGCAGTGCACCTTGTTATCCTTGTGATGTTATCCTCATACTTTTTATCATTATTATTCTCTTTGTGTCACAGAACCCCAAATTCCCTTTCCAAATCATCTCGTTGTTCATGAGGAAATTATTTATCTATGAAAAGTATATTAAACTCCCTCCATTCCGTATTCTAATGTCTTCATCCTACTTTGTGTTTTGAATCAATTAACACCATTGATCTGCATCTTCAGAAATATGATTGACTACCCTAACAACTTTTTCCATCTCGTTTCTCCCCAGAGTTAAAAATAATTTCTCTAAGGAAGTTAACCACTGCTTATCTACAAAAATATTTGTAGTCCCATTGAATGTTGGATGTTGTTTTCTCATGAAGCGATCTAATATTGATCATCTACATTGTGTATCAGGATTCATGATACGGGTAAGGTTATTATTCATAACCGATTTCATCTACCCCAGTATGGTTATATGTTGTTCAATACTAGTAATCTCACCGACTCTACTATCATTTTCTTTTATAGGAGTGAAATCCCTACATGGATTACGTGCATTGATATAATTCTCATTCCATCCACTAGGAGTCATTTGTAAACAATGGCATACTGTATATTATATTAAGAATTATAATTCATAATTCCAAACTAGTAAAATACCTAATATAAATTTAAATATTTATTCATATATTATCCATAATCATAAATATGGTTTTTAGGACATATTTACACATAAATCCATCAAAAAAATTTGTAATGAAACTGTGAATTATCCTAATAATATCCCCCATTAGTGACAAACTAGGCGAGTGTTAAGGCCTATTGTTGTGTCCCAGGATTCCCCATGTCATGGTCGGAAAACCCTGTCCTAGTTTTCACCCATAGGTACATATGTCGCAGAACCACGTTCACTTGTAGAATTAAGATAGGGCTGTATTTTCTTGGAATAACCACAGAATGTCCATTTTAAAATTCTAATATTATTTTTAATATATATCCTTATATTCCATCATATAGTTATGATCCCTAATATTTGTTTTCTAAATCTATTTATAAGGTTTTTGTTAAAATATTTCTAATTCCAACTGTAATTCCCCGACCCGAGTTACCCAAAGCTGGTGCATTATTTTTTTACATTGACATGATTACAAGGAATTATGTACCCAAAGTCCGATCAGTTTAGCAGTATTAAAAAATAAAATACATATATGAACGTCACATTACACTTTATGACATAAAACACAGGATAAATAATATTTTGAGAACACCATTATTCTCATATATTAGACATGCATATCAATTATAATACACTTCATGGGATCCTTGAAAAATAAAAAATAAGAATGGGGTGAGCTCATATGCTCAGTAAGGGTAAATAATTCATATGAAGCTATAAACATTTAAGTAAAGATGTATAATAAAAAAAATAGGCTTTTAAACATAAATAATAAACATAATATTGAAAAAATTAGTCAAAAATTACCATATAAGCATGCACATCGATAAAGTACTACTCCAATAATCATATGTAATAACTAATTTCACAATGAGGGAATTCATAATGAAATACCTAATAGCTAGTATGTTAAGGCCTTGTGCCAATACCATTAAAAAATATTATATGATGCTCATGTTCCAAGACATTTGATTGTCTCATTCGACCTACTGATGCATTAAGTGGCTATAGAGAGCCCCTCCCATCAAGTACTAAGTCAAATTCATTTCTCATATGAAAAGAATAAAACACTAAAAAATTATTCATTTTAAAACTAGCATATGAAATGTCAATAAAATAACCATAAACCAAAATGGTATATATATTTCACATCCAACGTTAACCATATCATAAATCATTCAACAAAATATGGAAGATTTTGTTATAATAAATCAACATCAATCAAGAATAATATCTACTAATGACATTGACATAGCTGAAAATGATCAGTAAAACTCTATGAGAGAAATATATCTTTTTCGTGATATCATTTAAAAACCAGAAAATTTATAAAGAAATTCAATTAAATTATATATTTGAATCAAAGTGTCTGATACCAGTTTGAATCATTTGAAAGGATTTAACATTTTAAAACGATCATGTCCATTTAAACAAATTTTTTAAATCATTTTGAAAACTTAGACATTAATTAAATAGATATAGAAAAATAAATATTTAAAATATATATAATGATGAACAATTTAAAGATACCCTTCCACAAATATGTTCAATATTAATGTTGAAAACATATTTATTAAACATGTTCATGGATGATAAATAAGTCCCAATTAACACTTACACAGAAACAATCTCGCATAATAATGAGATTGATGAATTAACCCTTACCTTAGGTGTGATACTCTGCATACATGTTTAAAACGCATGTATAATTCTTATAAACATATTATTAACTTGGTTATGAATCATAATAATAGTTATGATATCATATATGATTCTTTTATGACTTTATATTACCCATTTATTAACAATTCCATGATAATGAAACATGTTGGGTAATATCGCTTTATTTTTCGTATATGTTTTTACTTGTTATTATTGTTCATATTACATAGATCATAATTAACAAAAATCCATAATGTGTAATATGATTGACATGTCATATTTATTTTTCATATAAATATATATAACAGATATATAAAATGGAATACATCGTTCATGGAAACAGTAAGCCGTACATACGCAAGAACGTTGATTCCGTTTTCTTATTTTATTGAATGGAACTAAGAGAGTTAAATATATTAATATATATATATATATATATCTATATCATTCCAGTATAATTATTATGTCATATATTTCATAACTATATAAAATATATATATTGTTATAATCATTCTTTGATGGTTAAAGTGGATATTGAATCTCATCACGTCGTCGATACGGTAAATCGTACGTATGCACAAGCGACATTATCATTACTTTAATGGTCAAATGGTAAATAATTGGATGGAATATTAATTTTACCAAAGTAATATCATGTTATATATATTATTATTTTTCCATTATATTTATCATTATTCCAATATAAAGAATGTGTACGTGAAAAACAATTTACACCATGGCGTAGAGATGGTTAGTCATACATAAAAATGTATGGTGGTATTGTATTTAACAGGATTGGTAAAAAGATTAATATGGTTATATAATAATCAAAACAACACCTCAGAATATTTTATATACAATAGTTATTATTTTATTCTCACATCAACTTAGTAAGTGGATGTACAAGAATAAATGAACAATGAATGAAGACATAAAACGATTACCACTTATTTTGGTGTATCCTTTTCATTTGCCCAAATGGACTCTTTATGACAGATTTATACAAAACAACTTTCATCTAGGATGTAGTTATGGAATTTGGGTGGATATTTGGGAAGGTTTTGGATGACCCCAAGGGCTATGGTGGTGTGAATTAACGAGAATGGGAGGTTTCCTTTTATAAGAGAGGTGATATGTACTTTAAGAAAAGTATGAAATATGAATTTATTACAAAATGATTTTCGGTCTCTAATTGAATCAAATTGATTTATTTCAATGATAATATGGGGATGGTCTGAAATAATTTCAACCAAATGTTTTTAGATAGGTTTTTTTCATAAAAGTATCCTTATGTTTTTGGATTATCTATTAGTTAAAAAGTTTAACTCTTACCATGTATTCTTGAATTTTTATACTATATGGTTAATTTCGATACTATGAAATGAAAAGAAAATCTAATTTCAACCAATAATGAAATTTGGGTCATTATATAAATTATTTGGATGAACATACATTTTTTAGGATTTATATATCATTTAATAAAATAGTATTTGTTTTAAAGACTAATTTATGTAAATTTTGACACTATTTAGTTATTCAGTTTTGTTAAATTCATAAAAATAGTATTAAATAGAAAAAAGTTGTTAAATAATACCTAATAGTTCACTTTTGACTATAACATTCGTGCATGGAACTAAATGTTGAAATTACTTTTATTTAAATATTTAAAAAATCATTTCATTGAATAATACATTAATAATGTAAACCATGCATCATAACTTTGTCATAAAAAATTTATTTTCCTAATATATAAAAAATTAAATAAAATACCATGATTTAGTAAATCCATTAATATTTGTAATTACTATTTATAGACAAAGAGTTCATATATATTAACAGATATAAAAAATGGTATAGTAACAGATATATGTTTATGTTATAATTATCTTTACATTAAATTAATTCTTATAACATATCATTATCACACCCATGTAGTCCCATGGGGACCTAATATCATCCTAAAGAATCCCATGGTCGGGAAAATCTCATCCAATAGGATTAAGACATGTGTTATTGTAGTTTAATATTATTATCATATTATTTTTATGCCTATTTACATAATTTACCATTTAACCATGGTGAATAATAATAATTAATGATGTTAATACTCATAATGTAAAAAAATATAAGGTACCTATTTACACAATTTATGAAATAATATAACAAATATAAAAGCCATTTTTTCAAAATCAAATTCCATAGTTGGATGAAATTAATTTAAAATTAATTACTATTGTCAAAATTAGAAAGCATGTTTTTAGGAAATAAAAATTATCAAAATATTGACATGTATTTATGTCCAATTTAAATTTTAAATTACATCCAATGAACTAAATTATATGAGATGATAAAAAATAAACTAATTATAATTTAAAAACACTATAAATTATTTCGATTTAAAATGTTGATTTCAATATAAATATTTTATTTTTAATTATTAATCAAAATATGAAAGTTATCAGAATAGAACCAAGAATTTATCCAATATAAATTTTTCTATCTCATTTCAAAAAAAGAATTTATCTTCTTTCAAATTTAATATATAATAGTGTTAAATATTGAATTTAAAAGTGGTTCACAATTAAAAGGCGAAAAAAACTACATATTTTGAAAAATACTTCTTTTATATAAAAAAAGCATTCGTCTATATATTAAGTCTAAGAAACACAAAAGAGGAATGTTAGTATTATATGGGATATATAAAATTCAAAATATGATTAATTATTTTCATAAGCGTTTTTAAATGGCTAATTAGATAGGTAAAGGTGTTCTTGAACATGGTGTTGTAAACATCACACAATATTAAATTATCTAAAAAGAATGTGTACTTTTCAATCTTGGGATGGTACATTATAACCTCCATCAATAAATTGAGTCCTCTCAATTTAAACTCAAGATTAAAAACTGGGTGTTTGATATTTCAAAGAAAACATGTTTGAAATACCACAGATAAATGTGGATTAATGAGACCTGTATTTTAAAATAAGGAAATGTAGGTACGATAGTTATACACTACTTGAAATGGGGCCTCTCCCAACGGTTCTGCACCATTGTGAATGGTTGGAGAACTATTGGTATAACAAATACCAATGGTTCGGCAAATCGTAGGGAAGTAAGCCGTTGGGAAAACCTATCCCAATGGTTTACAAAGAACCGTTGGTATAGGTTAGTAATATTAACCTATGAAAATGGTTTATCCAAACCATTGGAATACGTTTTACCAATGGTTTACACCAAACCATTGGTAAAACTAAAGAAATGAGCTCTTTCCCAACGGTTTAGAACCGTTGGGAATGGGTTTTTTCCAACGGTTCTCTTTGAACCGTTGGAAAAAAATCCCTAGAAACCTATCCCAATGGGTTGTAAACTATTGGAAAAGGGTTATTACAAGCCTATTGCAATAGTTTGAAACCGTTGGTATAGGATATGTTGTGAAACTTGCACAGTAGCCTTCAATTTTCACAGCAGCCTCTAATTTTGCACAGCAGCCTCCATTCTGCTACTTTCCTATTACTATACCTGCAATAACAAACTAATACATACAAATATTGAACAAATTCATAGACATTTAACATATAATTCATTCTTGATCAATACACATCCATAATTAAATCAAAATTCAAAACGTAATTATAAACATAAATAATTGATTTATAATTCAATTTAAAATTTAGATGGCAATTATATGTGGAATCCGGAATTAAATTCATAATTGAATACATACATAAATTAATTATCAATTATCATTAAAATACATATAAAACTGAATAAGTATCAACCGAATCCGAAAACGTTTGTTCGTATTTTCATATACCAGTTGTTCTTACTAAAAATGATGTCCATTTTAAACAAAATACATTCACTTAGAGTGATACCGGCCACACCGTGGCTCTAATTGAGACAGGGTTGACTCATACAGGTTACGTATGACACATGGATCATTGTCTTAAAGTATCAACATATTCTGAAAGCATTTGGTTTGTTTTCTGTATGTCAGTTATTGTTTTCACTTAAATTGTTGTTCAATTCAAAAAAAAATAGTCACTTTGAGTGGTGCCGCACACACCAGGCCTCGAATTGAGGTAGGGTTGACTTGTACACATCACATATGACCCAAGGATCGTTTTCCTAAAGTTTCAACAGAATCCGAATGCATTTGGTCAGCTTTCAGTATGTCATTTATTGTTTTTACTTAAAATGAAGTCTATTTTAAACGAAAGAGAGAAAATTTGAGTGGTTCCAGCCACAACGTGCCTCGTATTGAGGTGGAGTTGAAATTTTCACCTAAAAAATGACCCATGGATCATTTTACTAAAGGTTCATTAGAATCTGAATGTGTTTGGTCAGTTTTTCATATGTTAGTTGTTGTTTTCACTTAAAATGAAGTCCATTTTAAACTAAAGAGAGACAATTTGTGTGGTGTCGGTCACACTGTGCCTCAGATTGAGGCGGGGTTGACTCGTGCACATCATATATTACTAATGAATCGTTGTGCTAAAGTATCAACACAATCATAATCTGTTTGGTCAGTTTTACGTATGTACTTAAAATGTTGTCCATTTTAAACAAAAGAGTGACACTTAGAGTGATCCCAGCCAGACTGTGACTCGGATTGAGGCATTGTTGACTCATACACGTCACTTATAACCCATGGAACATTTTATGAATGTTTCAAAATAATATGAATGCATTTGTCCAGTTTACCGTATGTTAGTTGTTGTGTTCAATTAAAATAAAGTCTATTTTTAAACTATATAGAGACACATCGAGTGGTGCTCGCCACTCCGCACCACGGATAAAGGCTGGGTTGAAAAATACACATCGCATTTAACCCATTGATCGTTTTCCTAAAGTTTCAACTGTATTCGAACATGTTTCGTAATATTTATGTATGTCACCTGTTGTTTTCATTTAAAATGTTGTCTATTTCAAATAAAACTGAGACACTTTGAGTGGTGCCGGCCACACCTGGCCTCAGATTGATGCATGGTTGACTTGTACACGTTACAAATGACTCATGGAATGTTGTCGTAATGTTTTAACAGAATTTGAATGTATTTGGTCAGTTTTCCGTATGTCAGTTGTTGTTTTCAATTAAAATGAAGTCCATTTTAACCTATAGGGAGACACTTCGAGTGGTGTCGGCCACTCCACACCTCGGATTGAGGATGGGTTGACTCTTACATGTCAAAAATGACCCAAGTGTCATTGTACTAATGTATAAACACAATCCGAATGCGTTTGGTCAGTTTTCCGTATGTAAGTTGTACTTTTCACTTAAAATGTTATCCATTTCAAAAAAAGTTAGACACTTCGAATGGTGTCGGCGACACCATGCCTTGGATTGAGGCGGAGTTGACTCATACACGTCATAAATGACCCATTGATCTATGTACTAATGGTTCAACAGAATCCGAATGTGTTTGGTCGGTTTTATGTATGTCAGTTATTGTTTTCACTTAAAATGAAGTCCATTTTAAACTAAAGAGAGTCACTTTGAGTGGTGCTAGCCACACCATGCCTCGGATTGGGGCAGGGGTGACTCATGCACGTCATATATTACCCATGGATTGTTGTGCTAAAGTATCAACAAAATCAGAATCTGTTTGGTTAGTTTTCAATATGTACTTAAAATGTTGACCATTTTTAAAAAAAAGAGAGACACTTTGAGTGATCCCGGCCACATTGTGACTCAGATTGAGGCACAGTTTACTCGTACACGTCACATATGACCCATGGAAATTTTTCCTAAAGTTTCAACAAAATCCGGAATTCAATTCATTATATTAGAATTTTTTGTATACCATATGTTTTTACTAGAAATGATGTCCATTTTAAACAAAATGCATACACCTAGAGTGATACCGGCAACACCGTGCCTCATTTTGAGGCGGGGTTAACTCGTACATGTCACAAATGAAACATGGATCATTTTTCTAAAGTATCAACAGATTCTGAATGTGTTTGGTCTGTTTTCTAAATGTCAGTTGTTGGTTTCACTTAAAATGATGTTCATTTTAAATAAAATAGAGACACTTTGAGTTGTGACGGCCACACTGCGCCTCCGATTGAGGTGGGGCTGACTCATAGATGTCACAAATGACCCATGGATCGTTGTGATAAAATATTAACAAAATCAGAATCTGTTTGGTCAGTTTCAATATGTACTTAAAATGTTTTCCATTTTAAACATAAGAGAGACACTTTGGGTGGTGCTGACCACAATGCAACTTGGATTGAGATGTGGTTGACTCGTACACATAAACATTGACACATGGATCATTTTCCTAATGTTTCAACAGATTCCGAATGTATTTGGTCAATTTTTCATATACCGGTTGTTCTTTTCACATATAATCTTGTCATTTTAAACAAAAAAGGCACAGTTAGAGTGGTACCGGCCACACCGCATCTCTAATTTAGATGGGGCTGACTCTTACATATCTCAAATGACCCATGGATAATTTTCATAAAGTATCAACACAATCCAAATATGTTTGGTTCGTTTTCCGTATGTCAGTTGATGTTTTCACTTAAAATGATGTCCTTTTGAAACAAAAGAGAGACACTTTGAGTGGTGCCAGCCACACCACGCCCCGGATTGAGGCGAGGTTGATTCGTAGACATCACATATGACCCATGGATCGTTGTGCTAAAGTATTAACACAATCAGAATCTGTTTGTTGAGTTTTCCATATGTACTTAAAATGCTTGCCATTTTAAACAAATGAGAGACACTTAGAGTGATTCCGGCCACACCATTCCTTGGATTGAGGAGGGGTTGACTCATACACATCACATATGACCCATAGATCGTTTTCATAAAGCATCAACACATTTTGAATGCGTTTGGTCAGTTATTCGTATGTTAGATCTTGTTTTCACTTAAAGTGATTTCCATTTTAAACAAAAGAGAGACACTATGAATGGTGTTGGCCACACCATGCCTCGGATTGAGGCAAGGTTGACTCATACCCATCACATAAGACACATGGATCATTGTGATAAAGTTTCAACACAATTAGAATCTGGTTGGTCGGTTTTCCATATGCTAGTTGTTGTTTTCACTTGAAATGAACTTCATTTTAAACAAAAGAGTTACACTTTGAGTGGTGTCAGCCACACCACACCTTGGATTGAGGCGTGGTGGACTCATAAATGTCACATATGACCCATGGATCGTTCCCTTAATGTTTCAATAGAAAACGAATGAGTTTGGTCGGGTTTCCATATGTACTTAAAATGTTGTCAATTTTAATCAAAAGAGAGACACTTAGAGGGATCTTGGCCACACCATGACTCGGAATGAGCCCGGGATGTCTCATACACGTAACATATGACCCGTGGATCGGTGTGATAAATTATTAATAGAATCCAAATGTGGTTGGTCAGTTTTCCATATTCCAGTTGTTCTTTTCAATTATAATTTTGTCTATTTTAAACGAAAGAGACACAGTTAGAGTGGTACCAGCCACACCGTGCCTCGGATTTAGACGTGGTTGACTCGTACATGTCTCAAATTACCGATGGATCATTTTCCTAATGTATCAACAGAATCCGAATGCATTTGGTTTGTTTTCCACATGCCAGTTGTTCTTTTCACTTAAAATCCCATCCATTTTAAACAAAAGAGACATAGTTAGAGTGCTACCGGACACACCGCGCATCCTATTTAGATGGGTTTGACTCATACACGTCACAAATGACTGATGGATCATTTTACTATTGTTTCAACACAATTAGAATGCATTTGGTTGGTTTTACGTATGTCAGTTGATGTTTTCACTTAAAATGATGTCCTTTTGAAACAAAAGATAGACACATTGAGTGGTGTCGGTGACACCGCCCCTCAAATTGAGGCGGGGTAGATTCGTACACATCACATATTCCCCATCGATCATTGTTCTAATGTATCAACACAATCAGAATCTGTTTGGTCAGTTTTCCATATGTACTTGAAATGTTCTCCATTATAAACAAAAGAGAGACACGTAGAGTGATCCCGACCACATTGTTCCATGGATTGAGCCAGGGTTGACTCGAAAACGTCACATATGACCCATGGATCGTTGTGATATAGTATCAATAGAATCTGAAAGCGTTTGGTCAGTTTTCTACATGCTATTTGTTCATTTCACTTAAAATCCCTTCAATTTTAAACAAAAGAGACATAATTAGAGTTCTACAAACCACACCGCGCCTTAGATTTAGACGGGGTTGACTCTTACACGTTAGAAAATGGCCCATGGATCATTTTCCTAAATTATCAACAAAATTCGAATGCGTTTGGTCAATTTTCCGTATGATAGTAGAAATTTTCACATAAAATGTTATCCATTTCAAAAAAAGTGTGACACTTCGAATAGTGTCGGCCACACTGCGTCTCCAATTGAGGCGGGGTTGACTCATACATGTCACATATGAACCATGGATCAGTGTGCTAAAGTATCAACACAATTAAAATCCATTTGGTCAGTTTTCTATATGTATTTAAAATGTTGTCCATTTTAAACATATGAGAGACAGTTAGAGTGATCCCAACCACACCATGACTCGGACTGAGACAGGGTTGACTTGTAAACATCACATATATCCCATTGTTCATTGTGATACAGTATCAACAGAATCTGAATGTGTTGGTCAGCTTTCTGCATGCCAATTGTTCTTTTCACTTAAAATCTCATCTATTTTAAACAAAAGAGACACAGTTAGAGTGCTACTGGCCACATCACACCTCGGATTTAGACGGGGTTCACTCGTACATATCACAAATGACCCATGGTTCATTTTCCTAATGTATCAACAAAATTTGATTGAGTTTGGTCTGTTTTCATTATGTCAGATATACTTTTCACTTAAAATGTTATTCATTTCAAACAATAGTGAGACACTTCGAATGGTGTCGGTCACACCATCTCTCAGATTGAGGCAGGGTTGACTCGTACATGTCACATATGACCCATGGATAATTGTGCTAATGTATCAACACAATCAGAATCCGTTTGGTCAGTTTTCCGTATGTACTTAAAATTTTGTCCATTTTAAAAATAAGAGAGACACTTAGAGTGATCCCGACCACACCACGACTCGGATTGAGGTGGGGTTGACTCATACATGTCACATATGTCCCATGGATCATTGTGATACATTATCAATAGAATCCAAATGCGTTTTACCAGTTTTCTGTATGCCATTTTTTCTTTTCACTTAAAATCTGATCCATTTTATACAAAATAGACACAATTAGTGTGCAACCAGCCACACATGAGGCATGCTATTACCATCTTGAGAAACAGACCTATCCTCACTTTATCATCAGGGAACCAATATCACTCATGAGTAACAGAAACCATCCTGGTATCCCTCACATAGAAACCAAAGTATACATCTTGGAATTCCAAGTCTAAATTCCCTGAGCATGTCCATGATTCTTTAACATGTAACCCATGTTTTATCCTAACAAATTACAATTGAACCAAATCAAACAAGGCATAATTCACATAACATAGAGAATGTACACCAAGGCTTTGTATTCAAATTAATGCATATCATCAAATGAATTTGATGAGCATGAGATAATAAGCTTCCCAAGACATTCATATAATTCAAGACATACAAAAATGGAATAATCCTAAATAACATTGCATGATCATAGAAATAAAAAAAGGCATGTGAAATCAAGGAGGGTGGGGGCTGTCTGGGGTTCTAGAAAGGAGGGTGGGGGGGGGGATGCCTGGGGACCAAGGAGGAGAGTGGGGGGCTGTACGGGGGCTATCCAGGGGTATTTGGGGGGTTGTTTGGGGTCCATGGAGGAGGGTGGGGGGGGGGGGGCTGTCCGGGGGCTATCTGGTGGGCTGTCTGGGGTCTAGGGAGGAGGGTGGGGGGTCTCTGGGGGGCTGCCTGGGAGGTTGTACGAGGGTTGATTTGGATGCTATCTGTGGACCATGGAGGAGGGGGGGGGGGGTTGTGGGGATCTGTCTTGGGGGTGTTCTGGGGGGTGTCTGGCGTCCAAGGAGGAGGGTGGGGGCTGTCTAGGGGGCTATCTGGGGGCTATCCAGGGGGTGCCCAGGGGGCTGTCCGTGGACTAAAGAGATGGGTGGGGGGCTATTCGGGGGGCTGTTCGGGGGGTGTTCAGGGGGATGTATGGGGTCCAAGGAGGAGGGTGATGGGCATTGTTCGGGGTCCAAGGTGGAGGGTGGGGGGGGGGGGGGGCTGTCCGGGGGCTGTCCAGGGTCCAAGGGGTATGGTGGGTGTTGTCCATGGTCTAGGAAGGAGGGGGCTATCCAGGGAGTTCCCAAACAATCCAAAAGACATCTACATCCATGAAAATAGACAATATATTATAATAACTCAACTCTAATACTATACTACGGGTCTGAATAAAATCAACAACTAGAATAGATTAAAAATCAAATCTCAGTAATATTAGTCAAAATTGAAACTGAACAACTTTTCCCCCAAACCATCACCAACATCACCATCATCATCACCCTTCTCCTCGTCCCCATCATCGTCCTCTCCTTCATCACCCTCCACCTCTCCCTAGCCCTCCGCCTCACCCTCACCATCCACCTCGCACTCCTCCTATCCCTCCTCTTTCGCATCAGACTCCTTACCATCATCATCGTCAGGCTGGACATCGTCTTCACCACTACTAGAACATCCACCTGTTTCACCATATAAATAACTTATCTACGACATATATTCATCAAAATATAGGCTGGCCTCTAGTGGAAGTGTTGGACGTTGAACTTCAATAAATTTCATAAATGCACTATTTGCACTAGCAGACTGTTCTTCCGTCTCTGTGGACCTTTTATCAGCATGTTACGCCTATGACCTAACATTTTTCAGCTCAGTGGCACTAAATATTGTACCTGAGGAGGGCCAATACCTTGTTAGGGCTATCCTAGTTCGGAAGTGTACTCTGTCAGGATGCTCGTCTCCCAAAACTTGGTGTAAGTGACCAGTTGGCCCAAAATTGTTTGGTTCTTGGGCATTGAGGGCCTCTAAAGCAGCTTGTTACAAATATAAATATATTATTAATTAAAAAATATATATTAAAATATAAAATCAACAGATTAAAAATTACAATATGCTGCTGAGTATCTTCATTGACGGCACTTCCATCCTTTTTCCGTCTACTCAAGAGAAACAATTTTTCTCCAGGCACACATCCTTCAAAATTCTTACTTTTACTCTAAAATGAAATTGAAAAGTAAATTTATATGAAAGCATTCACAAAAGATTAAATAATTGAGGAAACAAAATGATGTGTAAGTCGTAATGAAGACATATAATCAATTGTCGTATCTGCTTCCTCTCATGATCAGACATCGTAGTACGTCCCAGTGTGTGGAGCTATTTTTTTGAGTCAATTTTTTTTATTCTATCCATATGATTCCTAAATAAAATTAGATAATTCAATATATATTATTAATGCAAAACATGAAAGTTATTATTTAAATACCTCAAATTTAATTAATACCTTAAACTGGGTAGTCGTCCAATGAATAATCATCTGACGATACTGCTCTATAAGACAACCATCCACCACTGGTACCACATCTAACTTAGTGCCTACTCTAGCACGCCAACGAATACAAAACTCATTCTTGTAGGCTCTCCAAATCTCAGCTAAATCCTTTATAAATTCCGGTGGTGAACCCTCACCATTGGGAAAATTAAATCAAAGCTGACATAAAAATATTAATTCATATAAATACAAAAATAAATCATTCCATTAAATACAACAGATTTTTTACCCATATCTCTCCCCAAGATCTATCGTTGACCTCATGTGGAAAATAACTCCATGATAGCAAGCTAATGGAAAATGTTGATGGATTATTTGAAAAGTGTCGCCAAAAAAACTCTGACATTGCTGCCCTGTTTTCTCAACCATTTGGTTGTCTTCATTGTAATCCACCATAACCTGTGTGCGGATGTTCCACACTGTCCGCATTCATGTACACCCCCGCCACCGCCTTCAATCAGTAGATGTATTTGTAATGAAAGAAAAACAAATATTTTATCAAAACATATTACAATGAAAATAAATATTTATAGAAAATTTTGTTAGGGTTCTATAAATATACCTGTTCCAGTCTGATCGCTGAGCGCTGCTGGATCAACATAAATTGATGGAACACCCTGTGGTGGAACAAGTGTCTAAGACAATAGAATATAGAAACTCAGAGAGACCGAAGTAGAAGGAAAATATGATGGGACAGTTGTATGACCAGATTCTGACTGGGGAGTGGGAATGATATTGAGATATGAAAAAGATGGTCGAGAAGATGCAAATGGTGGTGAAAACATGGGAGGCCTAAATATCCTATGTATCTTTAATGGCACCCCAGGATCAGAATGTGAGAAGGATGACATGTCAGTGGAAGGGGCAGGGTCTATTCGGGTATGCGAAGCTGCTCATCCACCTCTGGTACGAACCCTCCTTGTACCACCGGCCTGAGTACTAGGACCAGTACTAGACTCCTCGTCGAATAACTGTCGATGTATATGTGGATCCTACAAAAATGTTTACAAAAAAAATTAATCACATGACATTATATATTCTTTAAATATATACATTTGAAATAATGTACTCACTACAGGCACTAATTGTGGAATTCCAAACTCCTCTATTCGACAATTGTTCCCCATAATTTGTTTCCTTCATCTCTCTTAAATTGGCTAGATTTCCAGCTTTTGAAAAAAATATGTAATTAATTATAAAAATGAATCTAATGTGTAACCAAAAAAACTAAATATATGAGGGAATATAGGAATTCATTGGTAATTTATCTATCATTTGTTTTAAAAGTGCTTGAATGGATTTAATAAATCATACAAGTTGTAATGTTCACCAATTTAGAAATATTGTTTGACCAGGTTTGAATACAGTTCAATTAAAATTTAGAAAATGAAATTCAAATAAAACTACAACTAATGAACATTGAAAATTCACATAATGATCATGTCAGCTTAAAAATATTTGTGATTAATACTAAATCAATTTTAATATTACAAACCTTAACAACCGAACTCGAGGTAATCCAAAAGAATTGAGAACATGGAAAAATGATTCTATATATTTTCAACCAAAACATCAGGTTCACAGTCAACTATGACAATTAAGCTATTTGATTCATCAAAAGAAATAAATTTATTGGTTCCAATGGCACTAAGGACAGTGTCAATTCCATCATCACCATCATCAAAAATATGTCTTGGAAGTAAATCAAATTTGACAACAAATTTAGTTCGAAGTTGTCATTTGACATAATAAACTTGTTTAGCCATTGATGCCAACACATATGGTTCTTCGGTAGCAAGAGTGCGAGTCATATTAATTAATCGAAATCCACAATCATCAATAAATGTGCCTTGTCTCTTCATCGAATCAAACGAATGGAATTTCATCATTGTGACTCGTCCGTGAGAGTAATAATCAAATATTATTATTTTATTAATGACTCCATAATTACCCACATTTTAAAATCGCGGTCTACTACTTGATGCACTGTAATAACAATATTTTTTGGTAGTAACCATAACACCATCATGTTGTGTTCTCATGTTCTTTTCTCGTTCACTGACAATAAATTTATACCCATTTATAACAATTGATTTACAGTCCTAAACCACACTATTAGGACCAAAATCCAAAGATCTAATTTCCTCAAAGACAGAGTCAACATACGAACTCAATACCTTCCATATAAATGACAATTAAACTTAATTAAATATTGATATAATTATTTTAAACCCTAATATTTTTACCTTCAATTTTAACCAAGCATAAAACTCTTTGCTATCAAAAGTCTCTCTTCTTCACAATGATAAAGAACGATACTTTCTATTTATCATTGTTTTATGTTCCTTGTAGATAAAAAATATGAATATGTTAACAGATATATATTTAAGACATACATATTCAATTTAGTTACATGATATAGTCATCAAACAAATCACACTTGAACAAAACTGTGCGATGTGCCATCTCCCGCTCTTCATGGATTAATGTATTCAATGTATTTGATCCAAGAATTCCTCCTATTTGAGGAAGTGATGGAAAATTGGGTTCAATTTTTTCATACTATTCTTCTTCATTTCTCATTGGTTTGTTCATTCTTGTACTAAGATCAGACAAATACATTGAGCTGAAATCCATACATTCATAAGCCAAGTAACAGTTCACGATAGAACCTTTGGGATGATTCCTGTGTCCGACATAAGACCTTAATGTGTACATATTTATTTCAGTTGGATACATCCAACGAAAAGAAAAAGGTCCTATGAGAAGCATTTTAGTGGGAATATGGATATTCAAATGCAGCATGCATGTGAAATATAATGGAGGAAAAAGTTTCTCCAACTCACACAAAATTAATGGGGCATCTGTCAATATTTTTTTCAAGAAAGACATTGACAACTTCTTAGCACAAATATCTCTAAACAAATGGCACAACCGAAAAATATTCACCCTTACATTTTTTGACAAAAGATGATGGATTGCTATTGGAAGCAACTCATGCATTAGAAGGTGATAATCATGAGTCTTAAAAAATTTTAGCTTCCACTCTCTTCTGTTGACCCGTTTAGATATGTTGCTTGAATAACCATCAGGAACTCTAATAGTATCTAATACTTCCAGAAATTATATTTTCGTAGGTTTCATCAAATAAGAAGCACATGGATGTTGCCATTTATTTTCACTGATACACATAGGATGAAATTTTGGTCTGATTCCCCAATCCACCAAGTCACACCGAGATCGTAATCATCTTTTCTATTCCCCTTGGCATTTAGAATAACTGAAAGCAACATTTGGCATATATTCTTTTCAATATGCATTTCATCTAAGCAATGACGTAAAAAATTGGTTAACCAGTAAGGAATATCTAAAAAGATACTCATCTTCCTCCAATTGTAACAGATTTCCGTAGAAACATTCTTTCTCTCTCGAGATTTCATTTGACACTTTCCGAATAAAAAACTGAAATCCTTCAATTCATTAAGAACATCAGTTCCATACATACACTGAGGTGGATTATCGGTCTCTATTGTATTATCAAATCTTCAACAATTAATTTTATAAGGACGGTCCTTTGGAAAGAATCATCGATGTCCCATAAAACTGAAACTACAATGATGTTTTATTCTTTTGGATCGTGTATTATTCATACAAACTGGACATGACAGTTTTCCATTCATGCTCCATCCAGACATCATTGCATAAGCCGAAAAATCATTGATCGTCCACATAAGCGCAACACACATCTAAAATATGTCTTTTGAACATGCATCTTATGTGGGTACACCCACATCCCAAGAAAGTTTCAACTATTTTATTAATGGTTTCATGTATACATCAATATAAATTTCGGGATCAGAAGGACTAGATATGAGAATCCTTATGAAATTGAATGTTTTTTTCATACACAACCGTGGGGGATGATTATAAATGTGTATAAAAACATGCCATGTGCTGTACGAAGTAAGCATCTACCCAAACGGATTAAAATCATCGCATGAAAGACCCAACCTCACATTACGCACGTCAGATGCAATATCAGGATGTCGAGCCTCAAATATCTTCCATGAAAATACATCTTCAGGATGAACCAACTCATCATTAGTCTTATTTCTCTCGGTATCATGCCATCTCTTTTTTATTGACATTTAATCAGACATAAAAATATTCAGGAGTCTGGGGATAAATAGAAAGAACCACATTACTTTCTGTGGAATGTGGGATGGTGTTCTATCAGATTTTGACTTCCAGCGGTATGTGCCACATTTTATACAATCATATCATTCAGTGGTTTACTCTCATAATAAACTGCAATCTTTTGGTCAAGCATGAATTTTGTTCCTTAAAAATCTATGTTCCTCAACTATCTTCCATGCCATATAGTGGTTTGAGGGAATATCTACATAATCTAGAAGTAAATACTTCATGAGGGTAAGAATGTAATCGATTTCTATTTTAGAAATCCCATACATAGTTTTCCCATGAAACAATCAGATTAAAAATCTTATCTTTTTCATTTTATTGCATTGTCGATATACTAGAGTTGTGGCAACATCATTCAATTTTTTCACCATATCAATACCATCATTTTCACTAGATACATCATTTGTCCTCATATCGAAGTCTTCTTGAGTCGAAATCCTTTCATTTTCATGATGACGAATAAACAGAAACCGATCATCTAACAAATTCTCCATTCCAGTTATTTCATTTCAATCATCACCAATTTGAGATTTCATTTTCTCCCCATTGTGATACCACACAAAGTAGTTTTCTTGAAAAACATTTTTGGTTACGTGGTAGCAGATTTCTTCATGTCTCAACCAAGGTCTACCAACATAATGGGAACATGGGCAGTGTATGCGACCACTATATGAAAAAATGTTAAATGACAAATCTATAAATTTCTCCAAATGTTTTTGAAAATCACTTGAGATCCGATCAGTTTCATACATCCAACTTATTTCCATTCTGTAAAAACAATATATATAAGTCATTCTGTAATAAACAATCCTATAAGAATGAACCTTAATAGAAAATACATTTAAGTAAACGATAAAGGAAGAATTTTCTAGTCGATGTAGTGAACTATTAAAATAATGTAAAGAACAAGTACACATAAATTAAATTAAAACATATTTATATTCATATTCATTAGGTCTATAATAGGCACATGCCTCAGGTCCCATCATGTGTTATAGGCATCCAAAATCATTCACTCATGTTCAATAACTCGGTATTGGATCCTATATGGTCATACCTTTCATTAACCAATTACTTCCCCAAGTCAAGCACACACCATGGGTGAATAAATTTTAGGCTTCTACACTAATAGGTTGTTCATGGCTTGTAAACACATATAAATAAGTTTCTCGAATATAATATAAAAGTAAACCCAATACCATCCAAAAATACATCAATAAAGTAAAATGATAAAAGTTAAAGTCTCCAAAGTAAAGTACCAAAAGATAAGTCATGTAATAGTGAATCAAAAAAAACTCCAATCAGAGCTATTAATGTCCAACATTGTCTCCAAAGTCCTCCTAGAAACATGGAAAAATATTGTATATTTAGGGTGTGAATAACATGTATACTCAGTAAGGAAGTAATAAAGGTATCAACTACACATGTGAATGAAACATACTAATTTATTATTGAAAAAATGTTAAACCAACAAGAACCTAAATAGTTAAACTTTCCAACTCAGCCTCATCAAGGATCACTCACCAAATCATGCATCCAATATAGTAATATAACATCATGATCAAAATAATGAAATGAACCCCACTACTACTTTCCAGCCAATTTCTGCTCTCACTCCTCAAGGTTGAATGTCATATGCTCCCATAACTTCCAAATATATCCCATCACATACTAGTTATATCTAATGTGGCTTGGGATCCATCCCCACATACACCACCCTCACAAGGTCTAGCGTCCAGTGCTAGCATCAGGTATTATCACATCACATCTCACCTGGAAACACTTAGTTTATCACATCACAACATGCCTCATCCCATAACCATATTTGTAGGGTATCATGAAAATGAATAACATCAACCTTGTTCCATCCTCCTACCCTTAATGACCCCAACCACATGCCACATCTTATTATATCCTTATCACATCACACCTCGCCTAAAAACACTAGGGAAATCATTGTACATCTCACCTAAAGACACAGGGACAATCACATCGCAACTTTCCTAGAAACACATGGTTAATCACTTATGAAGGAAGAGTAGGGAAGACATGGAACCTATCTAACCATATAACCACCATCCTAGATATTAGAAAAAATACCCATAACTCAAAACCTTTGATCGTTGGTAAGTTTATCCAACTCTGGTTGATAATGTGTAGAAATAATATAAAATACATGATATATAGATAGCACAAAATTCCCAACATATGGGTTCACATTAACTAGATAATCACACACCGCTTCACTACTACTATACATCACATAAGCCATCATAACCACTTTCACAACTATATGCAACACACCCCACCACCACCACAAAATACACATAGCATTTCCAACATTCATTTATAAGCCACTTCATTCACACTTATATTGTCCATTAATTTAATGTTAAATTAATTAAATCCATTTTTCACACATCCATTTCTATTCCATCTCATTTATTCCCTATCTTTTTTTTTGTTTTAACAGTATAATTTATTCAATGGATAACCAGGAAACTAATAAAACCACCTCAAAACAACTCACCATCTCAAAATAACAATCGTTCCCATGTTACGTCGGCCAACCATCTCACCAAAACAACTATATATCACAAAAAAAAATTCCCATCACAATCACCGCACAACTAAAACCACCTCACCACATCACACACAAGAACCTCATCACACAAAACCTCCACATGACACAACACCACCACACATCATCACTATCAAACAACTTCACATTTCACATCCATGCCAACTAACCATCACATTACAACCCCACATAACAAAAAGCCCAACTGGTCACCACAATCACCATACAACAGCCTACAACATACAATGAAACACAACAAAAAACCTCTCAGAGAAGAAACATACCTCTACTTCCACAATTTATTCAAGGTCTTTCATTACATTACCCTTTATTTAGAATGGATATTATAACACAAATGATATTCCATGAAAAAAATAATTAATTAACCAAATATTCATTTATTTTCATATTTTTCAGGGTGAAACCAGACAACAACATTGAAAGGGTCTCAACACATATCCTATATAGTGAAAACAGGAAATTTATCAAACACATATAAATAAATTAGCATGTAATAATACATTACAAGATGATGAAAATTCATAAAAACACATACTTAGAAAATATGGAATCCAGGTTGGAATTGAGAAATTCTAGATTAAATCAAAACAAAATAATTATATATACATCAAAATAAAAAGATTAAACTAAAATATTGGATGAATAGCAATAAAAACAAGGTAGAACATAAATATTTTAATAGAACCATTGGGTAAGGGTAGGTTGAACACCCCATTGCCAACGGTTATATGAATCCATTGGAAAATGGGTACCCTTTACCAATGGTTCTAGTGAACTGTTTGGAAAGGGTTTCCTAGACCTTCTTTACCAATAGTTTAAGAAAACTGTTCTTAAAGAAGCATTGGTAAAAACCACATTTCCATTAGTGATATGAAATAACACACACTAGGGTTCTATATAGGAACACATGAATATAGAAGACAAACCAATACATCATGATCTTATGGAGAGTGATATAAAACATGATCAAGAGAATATTATCAGTCATAGAGCTATAAATCGGTGATGATCTAATGAACTAATGATTCATTCTAAAAAGTACTAAGATAGTATTGTTTTGGTTTCATGATCATTTATAGTGTGTTGAGGAATTAATTTTCATCATAGACTAAAAACACAATAAATCATAATTAATTGGCATGTAGAGTTTCATCCATTCACTAATTCTAACAACAAACTCATCTTTCTTTTAAAAAGATAATAAAATTAAAGAAATTTCTATCTAAATTAATTGTATAAGTTTTCATATACAATTTAAATGATGAAAAATATTTTATAATAACTAAGGACTTTATCTAGGCCACTGGTAGGCGATAAAGCCTTATCACACGTCGGCTCTGGGTATGATTCTAGTAGTATTGTCCAATGCATTGGTTTATCACCCGACCCGCAGGTTTTCCTTTTTATAAAACTATTGTATATTTTAATAAAATATTATTTGTTTTAAATACACAATTTTTTAAATTTTGAGACTATTTAGAAATTGATTTTTCTAAATTTCATTAAAATATAATTCCTTTGAAAAAATGTATTAACAAAACCCTCATATGTCAATGTAAACCCAAAAATTAGGGGATGGCTTCAAAATGATCAAATTACATTTATTTTAGTAATTACACATTCATATATTTGAATAATTCATTATTAACTTAATCAATGCATCATCACTATGTTATAAATAAAAATATTTACCTAATGTATAAAAATATAAATAAAATACCATGATTTTTGAAATCATTTAATATTTTTAATGACTAATTATATAGATAGAGATCAGTAATATATCTCTATATTAAAATTAATAAATAAAAGTTTACTATTTATGTTATAAATATATTTACATTAGATTTATTTTTATAACATGTCATTATCACACCCACGTGGTCCCATGGGGACCTAAAACAGTCCTAAGTATGTCAATGGTTGGAAATATGTCATTTAATATGATTAAGACAAGATTTTGGGTAGTTTAATATTATTATAATGTTATTTTGTACTCTTATTTACCCAATTTACACTTTAACCACGGTAAATATAAATAATTATTGAAGATAATATTCATAAAAAAGTAAAAGAAACCTATTTAAAATAAATTACATTATGATTCAAAATATGAAATATTACTTTCCCAATTGAAATAAAATAGTTGGTTGAAATTAATTTAAAAATAAATTCCCATTGTCAAAACTAGAAAGCGGTTTTTTAAGAAGTAAAAAACAATCAAAAGATAGACATGTGTTTATGTCCAATTTATATTTGAAATTGCTTCCAATGACCTAAATTATATTAAATGAAAAAAAATATAATTTAATTATACTTTAAAACCACTAATATGTTTTATTAACACTATAATTTATTTCGATTAATATTTTTATTTTCAATAATAATTTAGTATTTTTCATTATTCATCAGAATATAAATGTTATCAGAAAAGTACCAATAATTAATCCAGTCTAAATTTATATGTCCCAATTCTAAATAATAATTTAATTTTCTTAAAAAGATTTTATAATGGTGTCAAATATTGAATTTAAAAAGGGGTTATCCACTAAATGGTGGAAAAAGAGCATTTTTTTAAAATACATCTTTTTGTATGAAAATTGATTTTGTCCTTATATTTTGACTAAAAAACACAAAAAATGAATGTTAAAATTATATGGTATATATAAAATTCCAAATTTTTTTAATACCATTCATAACTATATTTTAAAAGGATAATTTTATAGGTCGAGGTGTGCTTAAACTCAGTGTTGCATACATCACACACTATTGAATTATTTAAAATGGAAGCATACCATGGAAGCTTGTGGTGTTACATAAGGTATCAATCAGGTATCCCAAATAGTTTGTGAGCACAACTCAGTAGGCCACCACTAATGGTGACTAAAACTAATATAGTCAATAATAATTTATTAAATTTTAATAATAATTTTAATAATGTAAAAATTTACTGTTTATCATATTATTATATATTTCTGATTTAATCCCAAAAAAACCATGAGTTCCTATAGATAATAATACCTCAATAAATACTCTATCCCAAGGTTGTTTTTGATCATTCCCCAAGTTTTACCATTCAATTAAACAAATAAATTGAATGATCGTGTTCTTATTATTAATAGTTGAATGAATGACCAGGTTACCATTCACTATTTAATAATACATAAATAAATGAGAATGTTTCCCTTCATAATAGTTGGATGAATGAACATGTTACCATTCACCATTTAATAATAAATCTTTGATTTATCGTGATTGAATTCATAATAGTTGGTCGAATGTGTTTATATCCAATCACCATTGAATAATACATAATTGAATGATCATGTTACTATTAATAATAGTTGTCTGAATGATCACATTACCAATCATAACGGTGGGCCGAATGAGCATGTTATCATTCACCATTTAATAATACATAATTGATTGAGCATGTTCCTATTCATAATAGTTAGTCAAATGAGTATAGAACCAATCACCATGTAATATTAAAAAACTGAATGATCTTATTATCATTCATAATAGCTGACTGAATGATCATGTTACCATTCACCATTTAAAAATACATATATCACATGTATCAGATTTATCAAGGTTAATCTACATTAACCACATTCTCACATATTGAACATCGTCACATGAAGTATGATTAATCAAAATTAATCCTCTTAATCTAATATAATATTAATTTATCAATTAATTAATCATCAAAGGCTCATTTATAATTCAAAATTTATTGTGGCATTCTTCCTTTATGTTACATAACTTTTTCTTAGATTTTACAAACAGAGGATCTTTAATATCTAGTTACTTGGAAATCAAAAACATAAACCATGAAAATAAGATTGAAAATTATTCTAATAATCTTTGAAGGATTCATCATATGTTTATCCTAAATAATAGTTCTTTATCTCATAACCTAGATACACACATTAAAGGAAAGGGTGAGTAGAAGGCCTAGTAATAAAATCAAGGGAATCGGTTTACTTGTGATATCAATAAGAACTAGATGAAAACCACAAGACCTGAGAAAAATAAAAAAGGAATATCATAAAAAAGATGAACATGAATATGCGAATACAACATTTCATTTATACATTCATGAACATATCACTAAGTTCCATTCCCATGGTTTCAAAAAAACATTACCAAGGTTATTCCCCATGGTATCGTGTAACATGTCTTCTCTAAAGGTTAATTCTTTACCCAATGAATTAAAGAAAAATCAGGTCGCACCCATAATATATATTTATTTTCATGTGCTCCACATATATCATAATCAATCATTTCTTAAATAACCCAAATACAATCAATGAAATGGGTTTCATGTAAAAATCATGGCGTTTAAAAAAGTAATTAAAATAATATCATTATGTCATTTATAACCCATAGACTGGTAGTGAGTGGTATATGTATGTCAATTTCATAATAAAATAGATCAATTTTATTCATTTATTAATACCCCTAGAAATGAAAATATATTTGGGTATCCACATAAATAATAAAAGATAATATCATGAGAAAAAGAGTGTGATTTTGAGGTGAAAATTCTACAGCATAACAACTACATAACATCATTGTAGAAAAATGTAAAATGAAAGGGAAAATGATATACAATTAATAATTCATAATACATTATAGGTACAAAATAGTATAATGGTATGGATATTTTAATGACATACCACATGAAAAAAACAGGAAAGAAAAGAGAATATGTTATTTCTTTTAAGAAAAATTCGGCTGCCTAATGGCATCGCTAAAATATTCTGAAAATAAATTGATGAGAAAGGAAAGTGTCTCTCATCATTTGGACATGAAATGGAAGGTTATAATAATATAATAGAAACTAGGCCCACATAATAATATGGAAACTAGAACACGTAACATAAAAGAAATCATGAATGAAAAGAGGAGGGTGAAAGGTCCCCTTACCTTGAAGTGTATCTTCAAAAGCTCAATGTTTGGGACCTTGGGGGGATTAATAGAACCTTGGTATGACTCCTTGGGAGGTAGAAAAACCAGATATTAGTTTAGGAGGATTTTTGAATGAAATGTATGAGGGAATGGCTTGGTACTTAGAGGAAACGTGAGGGAATATTTAATTAAGTTCCATGGGACACCTCATCGGTGGTATTCGAAAAACCATGGGCCTTCTCATGGTATTTTTTCATGTTATAGGTCACTTGGGACACCTCATAACATATCTTATTATTCAAAAGTAACTTATATTTATTTCATCACGATTACATCATCAATGAGGTCATTAAACAAACAAAACTTAAAACTGTATTTTTACTATTCACTGAAAATTCAACTCTTTCCATAAAATCACAATAATCCAGCTAACCTAATATTAGTGCTCTAAATTAAAAAGTGATCTCCAAATTATGAAATTAATTTTTAAATTATTTTTAATTTAATTTTAAAAAAAATCTATATTTATTCAAATAAAAAAATCTACAACTATAAATTATTTTGTAACACCTTGAAAAAGTAATATAGGTCCCATAAAATTATCATATTACTATAATAAAATAAAATAACAATTTATTATTAAATTATATGAAAATACATTTTTATTTTAAAATTTTAAATTAATTATAAAAGTGTAATTAAAATATTCATGAAATACTAAAATACCAATAATTATATTATGACAATTTTATCCCTTTTAGGAATTCTAAATTCTATTTATACTATCATCGGTTAATATACAATTTTTCCCCAATATACTATTCATTAATATTCATAAGGGTATATTACTCTTTATACTATACTATTCACCAAAAATTAATTAGATCTTATTAGACTCTTATTTTCTTACGGGTCAAAATTATAGAAGACCATTTTCTGAAATTCATTTCACATTATTAATTATTTAATGCTTACAAAAAAAATTTAAAATACCCCTTTTTTTAAAATTCATCAATAATATAGGACGTTATCCTACATTTATCTGGACATTTAAAAGTCCAAAATTTTATGTAATAAGAAATAAAAATTTTATTTATACCAAAGGATTACACAATTTAACTAAGGTCTCGTTACATAGACCCTTATAACACCTACATAGGACTTATGTGTAAGGTGTGCTATAGTGATAGAATCTATGGGTAGCTCGAACAACATTTCCTGAGTGGTGATTTCTATCATCTTGAACTTCTACCTTAGGTGATTCCTTTCAAGCTTCACATGTTGAAGCTCATCTTCGGTATGGTCAAGAGAAATTCCATAAGATGATACCTTCTTCCAAAACTCTTACAGATGGGCTTTCTATGGACCGAGTCTACTAGATGAGGCCATCAAATCTTCTTTCTCTATTAATTAACCAAGATCACTTGTGCTTATAAACTATAATTATAATGTTATGAGTTTATTTTCCAATGGTCTTATTGACCAACGGTCAAATTGACCAACGTTTATATTGTCCAATATTCATATAATAGTCGAAACCCAATTGTATCACCACATTAATTAAAGGCTACAGTTTTTTGAAGTATAAAATTAAATAACACAAAAATATTTGAAACAAATATAAATAAAATATTCAGGTCACTAAAATCTTCCCCCTTAAGAAATTTCATCCCCAAAATTTAAACACATACCCTCAGAAGAGAAAATGTGTGGGTACTTATTCCTCATAGACTCCTCCAGTTCCCACGTGGCTTTTTCACAAATGCGGTTCCTCCACAATGACTTAACAAGGTGGGTAATCTTGTTGCATTGAACCGTGTCTTTATGATACAATATCTCCACCTTCCATTACTAATAATATAGGTCATGTTCTAGTTGTACCAACATGGGATTTAGAATATATGAAGGGCCATGTATGTACTTCATCAAGAGGGACACATGGAAGACATAATGAACATGTTCTAGATTTGGAGGAAGTGCAAGCTGATAGGTCACTGCTATTACACGATCAAGGATTTCATAGGGGCCCATTTACATAGGTTTGAGCTTCCCTTTTTTCCCAAACCCCATGACTCTCTTCCAAGGTTATATTCAAAGAATGAATTTGTCACCAACATCAAACTCCATGTACCTTCGACGGTTGTAGAATTAGCTCTTTTTTCGACTCTCAGAAGACTTAATGTGTTGTTGGATGGAATGGATTTTTTCTTTCTTCTCTTGCACAAGATTATCCCCAATTATTTCCTCTTACCAGATTCGTTCCAAACGTAGGATATTCACACTTCTTAACATATAGAGCTTCACAGGGTGCCATTAGAATTCTGGAGTGGATGTTGTTGTTATAAAAGAACATAACTAAAGGGATATGTTGATCCCATCCACCATTAAATTCTATTAAGAATGTTCTCAGCATATTCTATAGTGTTTGAATATCCCGTTCAAATTTTCCATATGTTTGGGGGTGATAGGCCGTACTAAAATTCAATTCAGTGCTCAAAGAATATTGAAGACTTCCCCAGAATTTGGATGTGAACCACGGATCACGATCATATATGATATAATGTGGAACTACATGCACCCTTACCACTTCCATCACATAAATATTGTAAAATTCATCAAGAGAGAAATCTTACTGAATGGAGATAAAATGGGCAGTCTATGTGAAACAGTCCATAATAACCCATATCACCTTTTTTATTTTGGAAGTTCTCAGGGGACCCGTGATGAAGTCCATAGTGATATTGTCCCAATTCCATGATGGTATGGATATTGGTACAATACCACTTTAGGAAGTTGATACTCTACATTTACATGCTGACATACTTGGCACCGTGATGTGTAGTAAGAAATATCTCTTTTCATATTATCCCACCAATAATGATCACGAAGGTCCCTATACATTTTATACTTTCACGATGTAGAGAAAAAGTAGTGCTATGATCATCATCCATCAGCTCCTTCTTCATTTTTTGAATAGATGGAAGAAATAGTCTTGTATGAAATTTTAGTACACCTTCTTGTTCAATATTTAACTCAGGAAACATCCCATCATTCACAACCTCAATCTTCTTTTATAACAAAAGATCTTCTTTACAATCTTTCTTGGACTTCTCTAGTAATTACGGTCGAGAAATCAATTGTGTTAAGATTGATGGCGTCCCTTCCAATATAATTATCAAGTATAACATTACTATTCCATTGATAAAATTATATCATTGAACCCTCACCATGGAAATAAAAACTCTGTCTTTCTTGTTTAATGAATCATCAAGTTTGTCTTCTATTTCTAGATGATAATGAATTGAACCATCATAGTCTTTGAGAAGTTCCAACCATATCATTTGCCTCATGTTCAATTCCTTTTGTGTGAAAATATACTTCAATCATTGATGGTCTATGTATATATCACATTTCTCTCCATAAATATAGTGCCTTTATATCTTTTGAGCAAAAACGATCATACCGAGCTCCAGATCATGTGTAGGATAGTTCTGTTCATGAGTCTTCAATTGTCGAGATGCATAAGCAATGAATTGGACATTTTGCATGAGGATGCATCCAAGACCTTTCATATATGCATCGCTAAAAATAATGAATCCTTTTCCACCTGAGGGAAGTGTTAACACGGGTGCAGTAACCAATATTTTTTTTTCAGCTCTTGGAAACATTCCTCAAACTCATTTGTTCAGATGAACTTGACACTATTTCGAGTTAACTTGGTTAATGGATTAGAATTTTGTGAAAATTTATTCAATAAATTCCTATAATATCCCAATAAACCAAGGAAATTAGGAATCTCAATTACTGTTGTTGGTTGAGGCCACTCCTCTTCAAATTTTTTTGCATGGTCATTTGCGATTACTTCATTGATAACAATGTTCCCGAAAAATAAAACATGATGCAACTAGAATTCACATTTTCTGAACTTTCCAAAAAGTCTTCCCTTTCAAAGAGTTTTCAAAATAATGCTTTGATGATCCTCATGCTCCTCATGACTTTTGGAATATATCATAATATCATAAATAATAACAACCACAAAGCTATTAAGGTATTCATTAAAGACTCTATTCGTCAAATCCATAAAAATAGTAGGTGCATTAGTCTGAGTGAGAGGTATAACAAAAAATTCATAATTCCCATGTCTTGATTAGAAGTCATTTTTTGGAATATCGTCATTCATCACCCTTAATTGACGATAACTAGATCGAAGATCAATCTGAGAGAAGAATTGAGCCCCTTGAACTTGGTCAAATAAGTCATCAATTATTGGAAGAGGGATTTGTTCTTCACTGAGATCCCATTCAGTTCACTATAATCAATGCATAGCCACATCAATCCATCCAAATTCCTCAAAGAGATAACCGTTGATCCCTAATGATACACACTCGGTCGGATAAACTTATTCTCCAAAAGATCATGGGGTTTTTTCATTAAATCTTTTAGCTCCAAATTTTCCATCCTATAGGGGATCTTAGTTATCGTATGAGACCCAGGTAAGATTTTAAATGGATAAATCTAATTCTTTTGAGGGGGAGGTACGTGTAACTCCTTAAGAATTACGATAACATATTCTTAGATGATGTGAACATTTTCTATCCTCAAACTCTCATTTCCTTTTTCTTCTACACTGATCTACACTATAAAGAAGGATATAAGAGGTACTTCTAGACAAAGATAAGTTTGATATATATCTCCTTGGAAGATAACTGTAGGATTTCGATTCAATACTACTCATATTTCCTTTCTTCGGTATTTGATCATAGCATTATACTTTGAGAGCCAGTCCATCCCAAGTATAATGTCAAATTCCATCATGGGAATGACTACTAGATTTACTATAATAATGTTCTCACAAAAGTAAATACAAGATTTTTTAAATAGTAATGATTCTTGGATAATCCCACCCAAAGACTTGACTAATAACTCTACTTTTAGAAAATTGTGGGTTGATTCTAAATTCTTTGCAAACATGGACGAAATAAAGGAATGCATAGAACCAGAATCAAACAATGTACTTGATAGATATAAGATAACAAAATGAGTAACTTCCAACACATCATTTGGTGCTTCAAAATCAGTTATAGTGATTGAAAAAATCACTACCTTGCTTCATTGGCATATTCTGAGGCAGATGGTGATTCCCCTCCACTTCCATCATATTTGGATAGTAATTGGAAATGTTCCCAAGTTGTCCACACTTATGGAATTGATCATAAGGTAGGTCCTGCACCATTATCTATTTGTTTTTAGTGTTGGTAAGTTGTGGCTTCACCTCACTACAACAATTATGTGTGACATGGACATCTCTTCCACACTTGTATCATTTCCCACTCCCGAGAAGGCAGTTCCTCGAATGATTCTTCCAACATTTATTACATATGGGACATTGCAGTTTCTTACCTCCTCTTCCCTGATCGAAGATCATCCCTAATCTTATCTGCATTCATCTTTTCATGTCATTAAATTTGTGACATCATTGTGTCTCAGCAAAATCCGGTTCAACATTCATCGCACTTTACACAATCTCTTAATAGCTATCATAATCTCAGTTCACTAGATTCATCTGCAGATGAGGTCTCCATCCACCAAAAAATCTATCAACCATAACATTTGGATACATAGAAAAGTAAGAGGTTTAATGTGATTCATTGTGAAGTACATCTCGTAGCTTCCCATAGATTCATTCTCCTTATACTTTATCTCAGGAAACTATTTCTCCATTCTTGTTCTCATTGGTCATTGGAAATACATGATGAAAAAAGATCCCTATGAACTCTTCCCACTCCATAACATCAAACTCCACTCTTGGTCATGTGTTTTTAATTATTTACCACCACTGATTAGATTCTCCCTCTAAGCAATAGAGAGCCAGGGTGACCTTCTCTTGCTCTGAAGAGTAGAGAATATAAAAGATCTTCTCAATAGAACTGATCCACTGTTCAAAAATCAATGGGTCAGTAGATCCACTGGAGGTTGGTGGTCCTTGAAGCATAAAGGATTCAACAGAAAATTATTCCCTTCACGATGAGATTGGTCTCTCAGCTTTATTCATGTTATTTCCAATAACATGAGTCAGTTGATTCATCATTCTCATGAAAATTTTCATTTTGGATTCAATCAGAGGGTCTTCAATGGATGGTCCATTACGGTCACAATTTCCATGGTTCCTCCTATATCCCACTTTTTCTAAAATAATAAAACCACAGTAAAAACATATTTGATTTATGAATCTTTATAACCATATAGCATTTTATGTCTTAAAATTTCATGCTTTAAACAATTACATTTGTTTATAAATCCCTAATAATGATACATATATATATTATGATTTACCAAACATATCCCCCAAGAGTATCATTACCAATAGTACATAAAGGCTGATTTTTATGTTCCAGGATTCCCTGGTTCAAGCTCGAAACACCTTGTCGGAGTATTCACATCAAGGTACATATGTTCTAGAGTTGTCTCTTCCAGCTCGTATCCAGATAGGGATGTTTTTTTCTTGATAAACCACTTACTCAATACTCAGCAAAATACCAGGATTTTTTTCTATATTTAAACTTTTTTTATGGATTCATCGGAATTTTTTCATAGCCTAATATCCATAAATAACTATGCTTTCCTTTGATACCAACTATTCCATTCTGTCATTATATAACATAACTTTTCATTACATTTTACAAATAAAGGATGCTTAATGTATAGTGTCTTGGAAATCTGAAACATAAAACATGATGAACAATATAAGACATTATTTTAATCAACTTATAAGGCTTCATCATATGTTAATCCTATTTACAATTTATTCATCTCCTAACCTGGAGACACAGATCAAAGGAAAGGGTGAGCATAAGTCCCAGTAAAGGAATTAATATAATTAGTTTACTTGTGATATAATTAAAAAATTTGATGAATATCAAAAGACATGAGCAACAAAAAAAGGCATATCATAATAAAAAAATGTGAATCACAACATGAATATGTGGCTATAAAATTTCATTTAGGAATTCATGAACCTATCTCCAAATTTCATTCTGAATGTGTCATAAAAACATTACCATGGTTATTAACCAGGGTATCATGTAACATGTCATCTCTAGAGATGAATTCATTACCCAATGAATTGGAGTGATATTAGAGAGAAACCTTCATATATATTTATTTAAATTTGAGCTACATATATCATAATAAAAAATTTCATAAATAACCTAAAAAGCATAAACGAAATGGGTTTCTTGTCATAATCATGACGTTTAGAAAAGTATTTTAAAATAAAATCACTAGGTAATTCAGAACCCATGGAAAGGGAGCGAGGGTTATATGTATGTCAATCCCAAAATTAAATAGATGAATTTTATGTATTTATGAATACCCATGGATATTAAAATATATTTGGGTATCCACATAAATAATACAAGATACTTTCTTGATAAAAAAATGATATTTTGAGACAAAAATTTTGTAGCATAACGGCTGCATAACATCGTTCTAGAAAACATCAATAAAAGAGGGGATAAGGGTTAACCATAAATAATACATATTATAGTATGGGATCATTATAATATCAGGGTATGGTAATTTTAATGACATAACACATGAAAATAAAACATGAAGTAATATATAATATGCTATTTCGTTTTCGAAAAATTCGGAAACACGACGGCGTCGCTAAAAAATTCATAAAACAAATTTATGAGGGACGAAAGGGGATCTCGTCATTTGTACATGAATTGGAAAGTAATATAAATATTTAATTACATAACCCCACATAAGAAAATAGAAATTAGAATACATAACATAAAATAAATCATGACTAAAAATGGGAGGGTGAAATGTTCCCTTACCATGATTAGTATCTTGGAAATCTCAATGGTTGGGACCATGGAGGGATTGAGGTCACCTTGTGAGGACTCATTGGGAGGTAGAAAGACCATAGAATTGTTGAGGAGGATTTTGGAATGAAATTAATGAGGGAATGGCATGGTATTTAGAGGAAAAGTGAGGGAATATTTAATTAATTTCTAAGGGGCACCTCATCAGTTGTATTTGAAAAACAATGGACTTTCCCATGGTATTGGCCACTTGGGAAACCTCATAAAATATATTACTACTCACAATTAGAACATATCTATTACATCATGATTACATCATCATTGATGTCATTAAACACCCGAAACTCGAAACTGTATTTTTTACTATTCACCGAAAATTCAACTATTTTATAAAAATCCCAAAAATTCAACCTAACTTAATATCAATGAGATGAATTCAAAAATTAACACCATTTTAGGAAAATAATTCTCTAAATAATTTTAATTTAATTTTTAAATAAAATTATTATTTATTAAAAAAACAACTCTAAAACTATATCTTATTTTGTAACACCTTGAAAAAGTAATGAAGGTCGAATAAATTTATCATATAACCATAAAACAATAAAGTAACACATTATGAATAAATTTTATGAATGTACATTTTTATTTTAAATTATTAAATTAATTATAAAATAGCAATTAAAAAAAATTATAAAATAAAAAAATACCAATACTTATATTATGAAGAAAAAATCACTTTTAAGACGTCTAAATTATATTTATACATTCATGGGGGAAGTTTATAATTTTTTTGGGTGATTTACTATTCATTACTATTCATTAATATTCATAGGGGTATATTTCTATTCATACTTTACTATTCACCCAAAATTAAGTTTATCTTATAAGACTCTTAATTTATTACTGGTCATAATTGTAGAAGACCATTTTATGAAAATCATTTCACATTATTAATTATATAATGTTTACAAAAATATTTTACAATATCCCTTTTTTTAAATCATCAATAATATAGAACTTCATCCTACATATATCCAATCATTTAAAAATAAAAAATTTAACATAATAAGAAATAACAATTTTATTTATACAAAAGGATTACACAATGTATCTATTGTCTCATTACATAGCCCCTTATAAAACATGCATTGAACCTAAGTGTACGGTGTGCAATAGTGATAGAATCTTAAGACGGCTCAGACAACATTACCCGAGTGGTGATTTCTATCAGCTTGAACTTCTCTCTTAGGTGATTTTGTTCAAGATTTACATTTTGAAGCTTAGCTTGTTCTTGGTCCATAGAATATCCCAGAGATGCTACCTCCTTCCCAAGCTCTGATACAAATGCATCGTACATCCCGAGTCTACTGGATGAGCCCATCAAATCTTATTTTTGTATTAATTAACCAAGATCACTTGTATTTATAAATAATAATTATAATTCTAAGAGTTTATTTCCTACGGTCATATTGACCAATGGTAAAATAACAGTATTAACCCCAAGGTATCATTTCATTAATTAAAGAATATATGTTTTGTGGAGTATAAAATGAAATAATACTCAAATTTATGGAACAAGTATTATTAAAAAGGTCAGGTCGTTACATTTATAATTCCCATAAAACCCCTTATATAATTCCCCAATTAATTATGCATATAAATCTCATTAATTAACACAACCATTAATTAATGACATAATCATAACAAAAATAATTAATGATTTCAATTACCAAAATCATCATTTCATAAATAATTCATCAAATAATTATCTCAAACCGAAATTTAATATCCCATAAATATTTTCCAAATTAATTATCTCAATTTGTAGCATTCATAACACCTAATTAATTTAAAAATTATTTTAACAAATATAACATCTCAATTACATCATAATTATTTCTCATAACTAATTATTTTATTCATATATCATAAAATCTCATAATTAATTATCTAAATAATTATCTCATTCAATGATCCTCAAATCTGAAAATTCAATAATTATCTCAATTAATTAATTTACAACATTAATTAATCTATTTTGGTATTGTAATTGTAATACAAATCTATTAGTTATAAAACATTATTATACATAATCAATTAATCAATATGTGTTTTAGATTTTTGAAAAAATTCCTCTATTAATTGATGGACGTTCTCTCAATAGAAATCCCAAAAATCTGAGCATCACAACGACGTAGATCTAATATTTGGATCTAATCCATAACCCAAATTCAATGATATCAAGATCCAATCAATATAGATTTAGATTGATGATCCTAGATCTGTATCTCAAAAATAATGTTTATATATAATTAATTACAGAATAAAATCGACCCAAATATCAAGAGATGAATGATGAATATATTAAATACAGATCAATATGAGATCCATGTTCTAGGAGAACAGAGGATCTTTGATTTAGGTTTTTAACTGTGACGAATGGAGTTCAGTCGACCTTGGATCCCATCCTGAATGCTTAAGAAACTCCAGAAAGAATTAATTCCCAATCTATGGTCTAAATGAGGGTGTTTTGGGGGTTCAAGGGATTCTATACTAAATTTCATTGTGAAAAAACCACATAAATAGTTTTTCTAGTAAGAGGTTCAATTTTTTTTAAACACTGTGAACACATTCTGGCCCATTACTGTTTATGCCTTCATAGTTAGCTTAGATGGCCACACAGTTTACTCTAATTGTGTGCTAATAGTGTATAGTAACTTTTATGAAAATTTTTATAGAACTCAAACCAAACACACCCCTATTCATAACATCAATCAATGGTATATAGAGAAAACAAAAGTTTATAAATTTCCACCCTATAAAATAATAAAAATGACTAAGATATTAAAATATTGACAGCTTATAACATATCATCCTCAATATATAATTCCATGATTTTTTAAAATTATGTGCCAAAAATATCACGCTATTGATCCCTCATCTATACTTCCATATCCAATTTTCCATCCTGTAAACGTCCATGTTTCCATAACAGATGAACTATCAGAACAATCATTCCCAACAACACCTTCTCACTAAGATCCGTCACACGTATCTGATGCTCCTCAAAGGACGCATCTATCTCAATGTCATCCTCATCCACATTGATCACGTGAGAAGGTTTGGGGTGAAAATTCTATAGTTTTTACACATGGAATACCTATTTAACTTGACTTTATTTATGTGGAAGATCCAATCAGTACACAATTAGTCAAATTACCTCAACAATGTAAAAATGTCCAACAAACGTGGGTGATAACATTCCATGTCTCCTTATCCTGTGGTGACCCAACCTGTGTGACGCCTGATGGAATGCATGATCAAACTCTATATACTCTAGGAGTATTCTTCATATACCATCATATAAATGCTGTCTACTATGAGCTAAATCTATATGTTTCTGAATCATCTGCACAAGACCTGACAACTCATGCATGAGACATGGCCCCAAAAACTCTAATTCACCATCTTTCTTCCTACAAAGTGGTGATATACATGTCCTACCATAAATATCATAGTACAGTTCAATCTATGTTACTTCCTAATAACTATTGTTAAATGAACATTCAACTAATGTGAATTGCTTCTCCCAAGACCCACCAATGTCAAACACATATTTCCGAATCATATCCCCAATCACATTATATTATGCTCTGGCTACCCATCATGATATGAGTGAGAATATATAATCAATAATCCAGGTATACCCAGTACATTCTTCATGACTTTAGAGAAGCATGAATTAAATAGTGAATCACGATCTGAAACTATAGATCATGGAACCCCAGGTAGATGATTATCTCTATAACATAATGTTCTCTCAAATGATCTATTATAAAGGATTACTATATTTCATTGAAATTTTATACATTGGTCAATTAATCAAAAACCTCCCATATTCCAGAATTCTTCTTAAGCATCATCATAAGACCTACGATAATGTTCATAACCACATCATTCAACTTCCACTCAATAATGGGTAATGGCTATATCTAACCACCCAATAATTGATGTATTGCCTTCACCTACTTATAGGTGAATCATCGTGTCACGAACCCTCTTATATCGTTTCAAATTCATGGCCACAAAAACTATTATTGTAGGTATTGATAAAATTTCATCACACCTGGATATACCGCCTAGTTCGAGGAATGAAATTTTTGCATGATATCCTCCCACTTTATCATAGATACAACAACTATATACTTTACATAGATATGTTCCCCATCTATTAACCAATATAAAGGTGTCTTCCCTCTTGTAAATATTTCTTTCCATGATATGAACTCTGGATCCTTATATTTTCTATCAGAAATCCATATAAAAAAGGTTAGACTCCACTACAATAGAAACTAGAGCTATCTTCTCCCAACTCTCTGGAACCGCCACATGAATTTCAGATAGCAAAATTATCATATTCCACTAACCACTTGACTCTTGAAACATTTGAGTCTGTTTTTTCATACTCAAGGCGTCAAACTCAGTTTTTTACTTTCTTGGGCATATATTACAATTCAATGTTAATGGAGTTCGTATATTCTACCCATCTACACTTCTGAATATTCAAATATCTCTTGGAGAAGGTATAGTTCATGTTTTTGTAGTCAGCATAAACTGTAAACTTTTTACCAAAAGATAGTGTAGGGTGTATATAGCACTACTTCTAGCTTTATGATGTGTATTGGATAGTTTCATTCAAGGGGCCACAACTACTGAGCCCCATATAGAACAAATCTATCTCCCTATTATATCACATCACCGAGTGTGATCCCAAAAGCATCCCAACACACAGTGTACTCCACACCTCACCCAAGTAGGATCGAAATAGGTTCTAACATAAAACATGTAATCAGTACCTAGATATCATTATCACATCATTCAATCTAGTAAAACATTATCCCCACCATATTCAAGCCCTAAAGAGGCACTATGAATTTGGAAAATTCAATGAAAAATCTCTTATAATATTCAGTTAATCCAAAAAATATTCAAATATCAAAAACAATGTTGGGATGTTCCCAAGAAAAAATTGAATGAACATTTTAGGGGTCCACATACACACATTTATCTAATAGGATGTTCTTTAGTAATTGTATCTGTTCAATCCAAAATATGTACCTAGATCATTTGGTGTATTGATGATGGTCTCTCAATGTACTCAGTATCATGTCAAGATGTTAGGCATGATCAGCATTAGTCTTGAGTACACCAAGATATAATCCACCTACACCACTAAAAGCTGTTCTAGATATGGATGAATGATCATGTTCATTAAGGCCATAAAAACTAATTGTCCAATTGAAAATAAAAATGGAATCTTGAAAAACTCAGAAATTTCATACCTACTCTTGATAGTTGTCCACAATATTTTAGATGTTCGAACAATATACAGATGATACCCCAATCATAGGACAATCAGTGAGAAATTGAAAGACCATCTCAACTGGTCAAGAAAATCATCAATATGAGGATGAGGATATTGTTTATTTACAATAATCACATTCAATATCTGGTAATGGACACCCAAAAAAAAATTCTCGCCATTCTTCTTTTTGAACAATATAGGTGATCACCAAGGTGAAATACTCGAATGAATAAACCCTCCATCCTACAACACCTTTAATTGTGTCTTGAGGTCTTGAAGATCTGTCAGTTCAATTCTAAATGTCAGAATAGATAAGGGGTCATCCCCCATCATGAGTTCAATAGTGAATTACATATATCTTTTTGTTGGATGCCCCGAGAAGTCTTCCAAAAAGAAATACTAAAATAGATCCACTATGAGTGGAAGGGAATCATGCCTAACACCTTAATCATCTAGTAATAGACTAGAAACATGGGATGTGAGCTCTCCCAGTTGATGAGTAATTGGACATTCTCAATCCTCCATGATATCCCTCCCTCCCTCGATAATGTATTGGTCACCCTTAGGATTTGTAAATGTAACTCTCCTATGGTGACAGTTTTTGTGGGATCAGTTTGTGAATATCTAGTCCATAAACATAATTAGGTCAAATCCATTCATATCAAAAATATAGAGGCCCTATAAAAAATGGTACTCCCCAATCACAAGAGAATATCAAATTCACACATAGATGTCTCAAGACCATACAAACAAGGATGTTTACATTATCATAACCATGATCCCAAATTCCACCTCCAAGGTAAAACCCATAGAAACTATAGAATATATAAAAGAGTTAGATGAATTAGTATAAAATAACACACTAGATATTGTACAAGCTACATGAATAATACCTCTCACTATTGATATTACATCCTCGATATCCCCATTTGTAGGCTTCTCCACATGCAACTGTCATGTCCCCCATATATATGATGTTGTCTAACTCACCTATGTTACACCACTCTACTGATGTGGGATATTTTTCCCAGAAGAACCACATCTAATGCCACTACCCTTTCTACAAGTAGAGCTACAGTATCCAACCTGATATGATATATAAGATCCCCTTCTAGAACCCTGTTTCTCTCTAGATCCTACATTACTAATGACTACACAGGGTTTCAGTAGAACCTATAAAGATGTCGCAACTTGATGCGATATCAGAACAACATTGGTGGTTGGGAATAATTTCTTTGAAAATGTCTCGACCCACCACACTGATGATAGATCACTCTATTATGGTATTGTTCAATAGGCCATACTGTCTGGGTACTCCTCTTCCCACTTCTATGAAAAATATTGTCATTATGACGCTTCATGATCTCTAAAGTCACACCCCTTGATCGTCTAATTGAAACTATATCTCCCATAGTAGAATCCTACATCACCTTCCCCTCATCTATGAGAGGATGGTCTACTACCTTAGAAAAATTAATTAATTGATTTATATTAACATGGGATTTAATAATGAACTTAAGTCCATCCTGGAACCTCCACACCATATTTTTCTCGTCTACATCCATAATAAAAGAAAATCATTATATATTTATAAAGTGTCCTATATAGTCCATCAATGATTTGATCCCCTAAGTCAACCACATGAACATGGATTATCTTTCTAACCTCATCATATCTAGGTGAGATTACTCCAAGAATCTCTCTAAGGTGTCCATCCATAGCACACCATCTTCATGTCCATTCTATGATTGAATTTCCCAGCAGTGCTTTGATGATCCCCATAGAATATACAAATCTGTATTTTACATTATATCAGCTAAAGTATCGAAATGTTCATGTGTCGTCTCAATGGAATAAACCCAAATCTCCACTCTCGTAGGTCCACCCTCTCTAGTAAAAATTGATTTGAGACGGAACTGAAACTCCCTAGTGAGATCATACATGCTTATCATAAACCTACCTTGGTTTACTTCCATAAATTTCATGATATATATCAATTTCCCTCATTACTTCTCTCCTGATTCCTCCCCCTTAACATTCATTATCTCATGTTCCTCCACTAGAGGATCATCCACAACCATGTACTTCGATCAACCTCTCAACAATCACCTTCATGGAGAAATATCTCTACAATCAAAAAACACACCTGAGAACTATTATTAATAAGACATATATCACGTTTTTACATTAGAGGGAATATAAAAACATGTATAAACAATACTTTTTCCCAAAACATACCATGACAATGAAACTGAGGTGTTGTCCCTACCCTTAACCGTCCTACACCTAAGTACATTTAATTCGGGTAGCTACATTCTCATATGCATGTTTGTCATTTTTCCACCATATTATCCTTATTTTTCAATATATTCATGTTCATCTTGTTAGGCACCATTTTTTGTCAATTTAAAATGAATTCCAAATAGTTTATGTTCAATGACATACCCATAATCATTTTTCCCATGCATGCCAAAATTAATTCAAGTCACATTAATCCTATGTGATGCGTGTGATGAATGCATAATCAATAGTCATTCCATTATAGGCCCTGGTTAATTACTCAATAATTTTATGAAAAAATAATCACATAAAACCTCAACTACATCACCCATGGTGAAGTAAAATTCATTTGTAAAAGAAAACATCAACAACAACAATTCTGCCCTAAGTACCTAGAGTTTTCCCATGTACATGCATTTCTAACTCCCACGAATGATCTAATTACCAATCCTTGAATCATCATAGTATTATTTATAGGATTTTTCAAATATTAATAAAAAATAATAAGAACTAAGACTCCACTTATTCCATATGGTGATATCCCGACCCAGCTGCCACACAATGGTATACTGAGATGGTCAACCACTTGACCGCAAGAATGTGACCTCGTATGATGGAGGCTATAGACTGGCAGTGAGGGTCTGCTAAGTCATCATGGGGATACAATACCCTATTTTATTAGATTATAACACTAGTGGAAATGAATATAAACATACTGAATAATATATACTCATAACATTACAAATTTCATAAAAATAAAATAGATAGAATACACAATACTCAAGTGAAAGGGAAGCATTCCTTTCCAACATAATAGTCAAAGATTCTAAAATTGACAAAAAATAATAATAGTAATGACTCCCAAGCATGTATCGAACTAGGTTTGGCACTCTTAGCCTAGAACTCTCTCTAATCAGAAATCTAATCCAAGGCCCTTTCCATATCCTATTGTACAAAAAAATGTCTACTCATGTGCTGATCAGTCAGTCCGAATAGGATGTGTTTACAACTCAGTAGGCCATGACCAATGGTGTCTAAAACATATCCAATAAATAATATTTTATGAAATTTAAATAATAATAAATATAATATGAAAATTAACATTTTATCACATAATCAAATATTCTATATTTAGAAACATAAATACCCTTGGATCCTGTATATACACGTACATTAATACCAGCTTTGTCCTGTGCTAGAAACTAATATTTCTCGTGGGATTACTATTAATTTAAACACATTAGTTTATTTACAATGTTATCATTATTAATAGTCTTCTAAATGATCATACTTCCATTTAGAAAAGTTAGTAGAATGAGCATGTTACCATTCACCTTTTAATAATTCCTATATAAATTAAAATGATACCATTCAAAATAGTTTGATGATTGAGTATGTTACCTAACACCATTTAATTATAGATAAATTAATGAAAATTTTTTAATTCCTAATAGTTGGTTTAAATGAGAATGTTAACATTCCAAACAAACTAATATAAAAATGAATGAGAATGTTACAATTCCTAATAGTTTACTGAATGATCATTTCACCGTTCACTATTTGTAATACCTAATTTAAGGATTATGTTACTACATAAAAAAGATGACCAAATGTGCATATTACCATTCACCATTTAATAATACATAATTTAATGACCATTTTAATATTCATAATGGTTGGATAAACGATCATGTTACCATTCATCATTTAATTGTACACATATCAAATGTATCTCTTTTGTCAATGTAAATTAATATTAGACACATTATCACCTATAGAATATCATCACCTCGAGCATGATTAATCAAAATTAAACCTCTTACCATAATACCACATTAATTTATCAATTAATTATCCTTCGCTCTCTCATTGATAAATCATCAATTAGTCATAGGAAAAAACACCTTAACTAATTCCCCAATTAATTAAGAACAAAAATCAAGTTAATTAACCCAACCATTAATTAATCATTTTCTCATAATTAATCCATATATTATTTATTTAAATTAACAATATAAATATATCATAATTAATTGATAAATTAATTATATAAAACTGAAATTTAATATTCCATAATTAATTTCCAAATTAATAGTCTAAATTTATAACATCAATAACATGTATTTAATTTTAAAATAAATTACCCAAATCTACCATCTCAACTCCACCATAATAACTTCCATTAATAAATTATTATAATAAAAAATTTTAAAATATCATAATTAATTCTCGAATTAAATATATCATACAACGATCCAAAATTTCTCAATTCCTTAATTATCTTCATTAATTAATTTATAAAAATAATTATTTTAATTATGGTTTATAATATCTATAAAAATCTGGAAGTTATACAATTATTATATATATAATAAAATAATGAATATCAGATTTTAATTTTATACAACCTACCTCGATTCAATGGGGAATGTTCACTCAACAGAAATCACTAATATATGAGAAACACAATGACATAACTATTAGATCCTTATATAATCCTTTATCCATGATCAATGATGTCTAAATAAAATCATTATAAATTATTATCTACAATCCTATATCTTATGATAACGAATGAGGTTTATATCTAATGAAAGAAACAATAACCTCCTCCAAAATATCATGATTTGAATGAAGAATAAGCAGAATAAGGATATGGATGAGATCCACATATCGAGATAAGACAAGATAATTAATGTTGGATTAGAATATTATGAATGAAGGTTAAAATTCCTTGGAGGCCCTTGAGAAATCTATGGAAGAACCAATAAATTTTATGTCCCATTTCATGGTCAAAATGAGGGTGTTTTGGTGGTTTGGGAGACATTAAAATAAATTTTCAGGTGAAAACAAAATGTGCACAAAATTTTTCTTGTTAGGGGAACATGGCTTAACAAACCATGATCCAAACATATGGTTCATCACTACCTTGTCCAACACTATAATCTAGGATTGGAGAATGGATTAGTCAGTTCTTGTACTAATCTTGCATGGTTTTCTTTTACAATAATTTCTTTAAACTCCACCCAAACACACCCCATGTCATAACTCAAACCCATGGAACATAAATAAAACTAAAAGATGGATAGAAAATTTACATGAGATAACTCTTTAAAAGGACATTATACCACCATTATTGTTCTATTTTTGTGGTCGATGAGTTTCGAATGACCTCTCAATAGTGAATAATTTTGGGTACTTACAAATACACAAATCCACCTCTACAAAATAGGTTCACTCACATAAATTACAAATACATTCCAATGAATCAATTTTTCTTGAAAACCCCCTTTAGAAATAACATTCAAAATTCCATACCTTCATCCATAACAACATAGATTGTACCTATATCTATCCTAGTAAGGAAATATTTCAAACTTAAGAAGGATACCCAAAAATTATGTGTCATTATTCATCTAAAGTATTTATTTTATTTCATTATCTACCTCAATAAATTATTATTAAACCATTCTTATGTAATTAAAATAGTATAATCAATATAATGATATTTTTTAACAAAACTATTATGGCCTAAAACCATTAACAATTCATTAAATGTGTATAAACCCATCTTTCATGTTTATGACAAATTTATACCTCACAAACTGGTGTTGTTCATTTATCCATTACCTCTTATCTATCTTGGGTATTATGATGAATCTAAATTATATACTTAGTATTTTATATATTATCATTCCAAAGGAGTCATTATATCATTATAACTCATTGAATTAATTTTTACAAACATAACATCTTTTAAAATTATTTTGTCATTTAATTTTCATTATTTCTTTGTTTGGGGGGGTCGCATGGATTTTTCTGGAAATGGTGGGTTTTCAAAAATTTGGCCAAACTGTGAGCCCATTTTTAGGTTTAAAAACCAATATTTTTTATTTTATAACTCATTCATTTTTCTGGATTTTACAAAAATTACACTTCTAAATTGTCATACCATTATATATAAAATCTACCATATACAGTTGGGCCTCATAAAAATCCATAGTTATGATGGATTTGGGGTTTTTATTAAGGTTTTGTGCCAGCTCGAAAGCTCATTTCCTGCTTTATGGTTTTCTTTAATAATTTAATATCTCATTAAATATTTACTATTTTTCGGTTATTTTACTACCCAATCGAATAAGAAAACCTTATAAGCATCGCCATTATTTATTTCGCCGCTTTTGAGCTCATTTGATTCGCGAATTTGGGAAAAATATCTATGGATTTCTCAAACCGTCTAGATTTGCAGAGGTAAATTGTTTCTTTCAAAAATCCTTCAATTTTGGCTCTTTTTCCCCGATTTCAGTCCCCACATGACCTTATCATCTCCATTAAATCCTTCATATCAGGTTTGGTTTCTTGGAGATTCAAATTGTTGTGTATTTGGTTCGTTTGATTCAAGATGTATTTAGTAAGTGTTTCTTTCTATGATATCTTCCCCTTCCTTAGGGTTTCATTCACCCTTTCGTGAAGTTCCTCATGTACAGAAGTTGAGGTTAGAACCTAGGTTTTGATTTAGTGTAATTTTGGTCAAATATTGTGGTCTAGGTCTAGATTTATATTCCCTATGGTGTGGCAGTGGTGAAGTCGATGTTTCGCACCATGTTTTGAGGGTTTCGACATAAAAGGTAGGTGATTCCATGTGTAATAATTTCTAGATGAGTTAGTTTTATTTAATTACTTATTATGCATGTTCCTAATATTCTGTGTGTGGTGTGAAAATTGTTTATGTTGGATTTGGTTAAGCATTTATTTTTATAATTTCATTTTAGTTTAAAATTGGGTGTTTTTCATGTGTAACCCTTTGGGTATTGTTTGGGTGTGTTTTATAACATATGAAATTGGTTTAATAAATATTTTTTAGGCTGAAAATTATGATTTGGTAGGGTATTGGTGTGCCAATAGGTTTTAAAGTGGCTTTTTTATTGGTTTAAGGTGTAAAACCTTATTTTACTTCTAGAAATTGATTTTGAAAACGTGTGCTTTTCATGTGGATCTTTTGTGATATTGTTTGAGGTGTTTGAATAACAATTTGGGTAGTTTAATAAATGTTTTGAGAGATTCCAATTCGGTTTTCAATTTTTATTGGTGTGATTTTGTCCTTGAAATATGGTTTTGAAATGGGTTTTATGTGAAAAGCATTGGTACACTCTTTATAATTGTTTTATAAAAGTTTTGAATGAGTTAATGATTTATGTAAGGGGATAAACCATATTGGAAAACTGTTTTGGATTGTTTATACTTTCAAATGGACCATTTTAAATCTGAATAGGTCTTTCATGTTATTTTTATCCTCTTGGAAATGTTTTATAAAATTTTTTAATGGATTTACTGAAATTTGAAAGAGGTGGAAACGTGATGTGGGCTACATGTGTGAGTGCGATGTAAAAAATAGATTTTGATTATAAAAAGGGTTTTATGAAACAACTGAGTGGGATGTTATGTAATTATTATCATATTTTTAGGGACTTTATAAAATTGTTCAATGATGTGTTGGATTGTGAATGTTATTCAAAAAGTGTTGTGTGCTATTTTGGTGTGAGTTTGATTTCAAAATGCATTTGAATGAAAAGTGGAATTTGAGACTTGTGTAATGTACATGGAGATATTTGGTTAATGTATGATGTGAATGTGATATTTTAATATGAAAACTATATTTCTTGGCTTGTTGAACTTGTTTGATCATGAAGGGAAATCCCGGGTATCTAGGTGGGTGGACTTGTACTGGTATGATAGTGAATCCGTGGGTTTTGGCCTTAGTTTCACTTAATAAGATTGATGCTTACAACTCTAACAAAACTATGATGATGATGATTGGGGACCACTAGGTTATGGGTATGTTCTCTAATATGGGAGCGTGCATGAGAATATATATTTTCGTTTTGGTTACTCTCAACAAGATACGAGTTACCTGGGACCCACAACTAGCTAGTTCCTAGGGGTTATATCCTATTGCTTGTGCTCATTATATCTTTTATACATACCGTTGGCATTCAGTATATATGGATGGAAAAATTATTTGTATTTTTAATTTATTTTATAAGTGTTGATTCATTAAATTATCCCACTTGAAAACTGGTTTTTTAGTAGCATGTTTTAGAAATTATAACTAGAAATTATATGTTTTTGAAAAAATTCATGATTTTTGTCTTTGAAAGTCTGTCACATGGAATATATTAGTGATTGTATCCTAATGGGAATTGGCTGACACCCTAATTACACCCTTGGGTGTTTGTAGACTTGGTTATTTTTTTGTCGCAGGTTTCAGTACAACTTTTCTGCCAACAATTCTGGTTTTTAGTGGTCCATCATGATACGGTGTTGTGGATATAGCTTGAGGTCGGTGCCTCTCACCATGTGGAGGTTCTTGGGATATCCATTGGGGGTTTCTTCAGTTGTTATAGTCTTCTATAATTGTTATAAATTATGTAATTCAGTTTTGAAGTTTTGAAAATGATGGTTATGTTTGAAAAATCCATATTTGTTTTATTGGATTCGTTCGTTGTTTTATGTTTGTAAACTCGGGTAAATCGTTTCCAAATTTTATTTTCTGTTACCCGGAAACTTGTGTGAGCCCGTGGGGATCGACAACGCCCTGCGGGCCTTGCCATGGGCTGGGTTTTGTGCCGTTTTTTATCATGACCATATTTGGTTTGGTACAAAATGGTATTAGAGGAGGTTCTGGTTAACTCTAAGGGTCATGTTATTTGGGGAAGCATTGGGATAGTCTGGAGTTAGGATTGTTGGGACTTGATATTATAGTTATGGGTAGTGTGCCTGATCACCACACCTCATGATGGGATTCAATTTTCTAGGGGGAAGTTGGGATTTATCTAAGTCCTTTGGTTTTCTTGGTTTGATGATGATTAGGGGAAATGAAAAGAGAGTTGGGTTAATTGTCTCAGTGAGTTCATAGGGACTGGAAATCCTTGTGGAGTCAGGGATATTCCCTTGAACACTCTATGTGATAGTGAAGTGATTAGGATATGTCCGCCAACCATATTTCAAATTCACCCACAGAAACTAGTTTCCTCTCGCATTGTTTTGTGCTTTAGATTTGAAATCATAGAACTTTTGTTTTAAAGTGACATGGTTTTAATAATCATAATATTTTTGTGAAATTATTTTCAAATAATGAAGGAATTTATTGGATTATGAAAATTTGGAACTGAATTTTCAGAATTGTTTTGAAATGGAAAATGGTGTTCTTACACCTCTTTTTAAAGTAGTAACAATATTGAATTTTGATTTGAAAAAATGTTTCCAATAGAGTTTTCTAAATTATCAAAGGGTGTTTTAATGGGATGAGATGTTTTGAAATTGATTTATATGAATTGAAAGTGGGTATTCATTTGAATGATTGGGATTTTCCTTCCATGGTGGGTGACTTGAGAAAAAGAAGTATTGGTTAATTGATTTGGTTTTGAAAAGTGGAAAGGTTTTTTGTTTTAACCTTTGGTATTTCCATGAGTGACCACATGCATGGGGTTATAGGGGATGATGGATGGTTAATGGAATGACAGGATGAGTTCTTGGATTGATATGAGGAGGGTTCCTGGTGTGGTAAAAAACATGCATGTGTAAGGCCCATGGGATACCATTGGTGGACATGCTATTCGTTGAACCGTTTGTTTTCAATGAAATTTTTTAATGGAAAACATGATGTCATGATGACTGGTTTGGGATGGTGTGAATTCTGTGTTTTTTTATATGTTGATGTTCTTGGATGTTTTGAGTTTAATAACCCCTCTTGTTTGAACCGTGTTTTGGGTTTGTGTTTGGACGACAAGTTGGGTAAAAGGATCGGTTAGTAGTCTCTTCTGAGATATGTTTCAAGACACCTTCATAGTGGTTACATTCATGTGTTTGGATATGGTTTTTGGCATTTATTGACCATTGGACATGCTTGTTTGGGTCTTTGGGTTCTCACATAGGATAAGGTACGCCCCCATTAAGGGTTAATGCACAACTGAAGTGCAGCCCGTATTGTTTTTCCATTGGAAAATCATCCTGTTGATAAATAAAAGGAATATTTTATTGATATTTGTATATTGAGTCTACCACCATTTATTTCATTGATTTCTTGATCCTCCTGTAGTTGGATAGTGCTTGTGGAAGGTTTAAATAGACCTTATTTTCTTAAGTTGCCTGATTCATCGAAGGTGGAAGCGCTCACGAGTTGTTACTGTGGATGAGTGTCTCGATGGTGTCTAAGAGGTCCTCTGGGTTCTTCATAGTTTCTTTGATGAAAGAGATCTTGTTAAACCACCAATTTTGGTATTTTGGTCATGAGAGGATATTGTGTCCACTTTTTGGACTTGTCTTTTGTTTAGGTACTTGTCATAAGATCTCGTTCCATGTATTATTTCTATCATTTGCAAAGGTAATGTTCAGTGAATCATTGTGATGTTGTGTGCACATTTGACTATAAAGGTGAAGGTCGCGCAATCCTATGAGGTTCTCTATTATGTTGGGAGTATGTCTACCTTGGTAAAAAAATCAAATCATCTATCTTGGAGGAAGGTGTATATGCGTGTCCTTCCCTTCTATTGTTTCTCACCCAAAGAAACAAGGTGGAATGTTTGTGCATCTTCTAATCCCTTGTTTCAGTGAAATTTCAAGTTTCAGTAAAGTGAATTATGGAGTGTGTTACATCTTATTGATTCCATTGGGGTGTGTGGTTTAGTTTTTTGTGGAACTGAAATAATAAGTTCCACACAGGGGTTTCCACATCCTAACTGCGAGGCCGAAGATGTTTCAATATTTTGAGCTCCAGCCATAGGTCCCAGAGAGAAGCTGACGCGCAGTCAGGGGAAACCCCAGTGTCATTTAAAACCTTGTACAATGTCTTATCCTAAGTATTAAATATATGAAGAGTTTAAACCTATGGTGTCATCATATTTCTTATGTTGTTCTACTTTAGTGGAAGTAGGTGGAGGGCCTTGTAACCAAGTCATCATAAAATATCTTCCCCCCTTTGGTTTCTATTGATTCTTTGAAGAATGGATTGAAATTTTTCTAGACAGGATGAGCATGATGTTTGTGCACAATTATTAGTGACCATATTCTAGGAAGCCATGTGGAAATAATGATCTGCATAGTTAGTGAATTCTTTCCCATACCATGTGGACTAACTGTGAAGCCTTCCCAAATCATTAAATTTTTGGGGTTTTTTTGTGTCGGTCCACGACGGTCTATTAAGATGGTTGGTTCTTGTGGTGGGGAGACCCCCCATGGGTATAATGCATATTATTTTGGAAATTTCTAATGGATTTATACCCCTCGTAATATGGAGTCTGTTCGGGCTTCCCCCTGTTAGTGACCTGATTCTGTCTCAAGAAAATAAATTAAGATGTCTCTTACGGTGGGGAGCCCATTTGCGTCTCTTCATACGAGTAACTCAGATTCATTTTCCTTTGTATTTTATTATAAGTAGGTATTATAATTAAATAATATATGAATACCTATATCTTCCTTGGGTAAACATTGAGATTGGAGAGTTTCCAATTGTTTAGTTATAGTAGGGTAAGTGTAACTTTGTTCGATGTTGTTGTTTGTTTAGGTAAGTTGATTGAGTATTTTTTAGATTGTGTTTGAGGAGTTTTTATTTGGGATAAAGCATAAATTTTATTTATTATTTCAGGAAGGTGGTTTATGTTTTTTTGTGAGATTAATCCTTTCTTAAATGATCACTGGAGGTGTTTTGGCCTTTTAGGGCAAATCTTGGTAAATAATTACTTCTTGGATTATCAGTTGGGTTTGGTTTTTGTATTTGGCCTTACTGTGGCAGTCCGACGATGGAATGTTTTACGGTGGGGAGAATTATAGAATAAATAACATCTTTTAAAGTTCATTTTTTATTTAATTGTCATTACCTCTTTTTTTGGGGGGTTTCGCATGCATTTTTTTTAAAATGGTGGGTTTTCAAAATTTGGGCCAAACCGTGAGCCCATTTTCATATTTAAAAACCAATGTTGTTTATTTTATAAATCATAAAATTTTTATAATTTTACAAAAATTACACATATCAATTTTCATACCATAATATATAAATTCTACCATATCCATTTGGGCCTCATAAAAATCCATAATCATGATGGATTTGGTTTTTTTATTAAGGTTTTGGGCCAGCTCGAATGCCCATTTCCTTCATTAATTGTTATTTTTAATATTTTAAAATATCATTAAATATTTACTATTTTCCAGAGATTCCACCTCCCACTAGAATCCAAAAACCTAAGGAAAATCCCCATTATCTATTTCGACACTTTTTTGCTCATGTGTTTTGCGAATTTTGGCGATACATCTCGGGATTTCTCAAATCGTCCAGATTTGAAGAGGTAAATTGTTTCCTTCATAAATCCTTCAATTTCGGCTCTATTTCCCCCATTTCAATCCCCACATAACCTTATCATCGCCATTATATCCTCAATATCAGGTTTGGTGTATTGGAGATTCAAATTTTGGTGTATTTGGTTTGTTTGATTCAAGATGTCTCAAGTAAGTGTTTCTTTCCTTGATTTCTTCCACTTCCTTAGTGTTTCTTTCACCCTTTCATGAAGTTCCTCATGTACATAAGATGAAGTTAGAACCTAGGGTTTGATTTAGTGTATTTGTGGTCAAATATTGTGGTCTATGGATGGATTTATATTCCTTGAGTTTTGGAGGTGGTACAGTTGATGTTTCGCACAATGTTTTGAGGGTTTCGACTTAAAAGATAGAAGATTACATGTGTAATCATTTCTATATGAGTTAGATTTTTTGAATTACTTTTTATTCAGGTTCCTATTATTCTCTGTGTGGTAAGAAAATTTTTTATGTTGGATTCGGTTAAGCATTTATTTTTATAGTTTCATTTTAGCTTAAAATTGGGTGATTTTCATGTGTAACCCTTTGGGTATTGTTTGGGTGTGTTTTATATATGAAATTGGTTGAAAAAATCTTGTTTGGGCTGAAAATTCTGATTTAGTAGTTTATTGGTGTTCCATTAGGTTTTAAAGAGGGTTTTAATGGGTTTATGGTGTAAAACCTTATTGTACTTCTTGAAAGTGATTTTCAAAACGAGTGCTTATCATGTGAATCTTTTGTTGTATTGTTTGAGGTGTTTGTATAACACATGGGGGTAGTTTAATAAATGATTTTGGAGCTGAAAATTATGTTTTTAATTTTTATTGGTGTGATTTTGTCATTGAAATATGGTTTTGTAATGGGTTTTATGTGAAAATCTTTGGTACACTCTTTAGAATTATTTTATGAATGTTTTGAATGGTTTAATGATTTATGTAAGAGGTGAAACCATATTGGAAAAATGTTTTGTATTGTTTATTATATTAAAATGACCATTTTAAATGTGAATAGGTCTATCATGTGATGTTTATACTCATGGAAATATTTTATAAAAATGTTTAATGGTTTTACTAAAATTTGAAAGAGGTGTGAACGTGATGTGGGTTGTTTGGGTGAGTGCGACGTGAAAAATGGATTTTGTTTATAAAAAGGAATTTATGAAACATGTGAGTGGGATGATAATTTATGTTTTTCATATTTTTAGGGACTTTATAAAATTGTTAAAGTATGTGTTGGATTGTGAATGTTATGAAAAAAGTGTTGTGGGCTATTTTGGTGTGAGTTTGATTTCAAAATGCATTTGAATGAAAAGTGGAATTTGAGACTTGTGTGATGTACATGGGGATATTTGGTTAATGCGTGATGTGGATGTGATATTTTCATGTGAAAAATATATTTCTAGGCTTGTTGAACTTGTTTGAGCATGAAGGGAAAACCCAGATATATAGGTTGGTGGACGTGTACTGGTATGCTAGTGAATCTGTGGGGTCTGGCCTCAGTTTCACTTAGCATGATTGACGCTTACAACTATAACTAAACTATGATGATGATGATTGGGGACCACTAGGTTATGGGTATGTTCCCTACTAGTGGCTTGTGCATGAGAATGTATATTTTTTTGTGGTTACTCAAACCGAGATACGAGGTACCTGGGACCCATTACTAGCTAGTGCCTAGGGGTTATTTCCTATTGCTTGTGCTCATTTGATCCTTTATACTTACCATCGGAATATGATATATTTGGCTGGAAAAATTCTATATCTTTTGAGTTTATTTTAAAAGTGTCGATTCATTAAATTAACCCACTTAAAAACTGGTTTTTTTAGTTACATCTTTTAGAAAATATAACTAGAAATTACATGTTTTTGAAAACTTGCATGATTTTCATCTTTGAGTGTATATCACATGTAATCTATAGTGGTTGTATCCTACTGGTAATTTTCTGAAATCCTACTTAAACCCTTGGGTGTAAGTAGACTTGGTTATTTTTGTTGTGTCAGGTTTGGGTACAACTTTTGTGCCAACAGTTCGGGTATTTAGTGGTTCATCATGATACAGTGTTGTGGATATGACTTGAGGGCGGTGCCTCTCACCATGTTGAGGTTCTTGGGATATCCATTGTGGGTTTATTCAGTTTTTACAGTCTTCTATAATTGTTTTAAATTTTTTAATTTAGTTCCAAAATTTTGTAAAATATTTTTTTTTGAAAAATCAATATTTGTTTTATTGGATTTGTTCGTTGTTTTATGTTTATAAACTCGGGTAAATCATTCCCAAATTTTATTTTCTATTACCCGGGCACTTTTGTCATCCCGTGGGGATCAGTAACGCCTTTTGGACCTTTCCATAGGCAGGGTTTGGTTCTGTTTTTGATCGTGACCAAATTTGGTTCATGACATTCAATGCAATAGGATATATGACAACGTCCCTAGTGTGTATGGCAGAATTTCGCCCCACGAAGCAATTTGATTTGTCTTTAATAACACAATACAAGGAATTTTATGTAGATAAATATTAATTTTTATATGTGATATACATGGAATATTTATGATATTGATGAAATATTATTCATTATTAAATTATAAAATATAAATTTATTATTTTTTACATAAATATGATTTCATTGTTTACATATGTTTGCACTATTAACTTCATGAAGAAATGTGTAATTATTTTCATCACCACAGCACACAGATTACATATATATTTATTTTCAATGACAATAAATGTTCTTTATCATATCATGATAATTTTGTAAATTTAACATATAACTTACCTCCACTACATAATGTACATTAAAAATTGTAATGTTACTCATGTGTATATACGAACTACCATATCCATGATCGTAACATACTTTATTTTTTAAAAAAATATTGATTTTTATTAAATAAATAATTGACTAATAAATATTATTAGTATATAATAATTATTATTATGGATATTTTTAGACTTTAAAATATGAAAAATGACTATATCATTAATGATAAAACAAGCATGAGTAACCATGGTAATTAACTCTCAAAATAATGAAATTAATTTAATATTGTTAATGAAAATGTCTTATTATTTTCTAGATGGATAATATATTATATTATTAATATTAATACGATTCTGGTACAAATTGATAACATTTTTAAACCCCTTAAAAGATTGTTAAATCATGTACGACCAAATAAAAGCATGATGTAAGGTATTTTGTCACAATTTACATTTCATTGAGACTTATTTGTTAGAATGAACAAATTCACTTTTATTTGGTGTATATATTTAATCCTTACATTAAATATCATTGTTATTTCATATGTAATTGTATTTTATGTTTTAATTTTACATATTTCATCTATGTGTATTTGAATTGAAAATTAAATAATGATAAAAGTTATTTTACAATTGAATTATGTTATGTGATTGTTAACATTCTATTGAAAAGATGACTTACTGGACATAATTTTACATTATATATTACATTTATATAAAATATTTATATTTTTTTATTATGTATAAAATTATTTCATAAACAATAAACCATATTCACTTGCATTGATAAAATTAACAATTGATTGATTAACTGTTGATATACTGATATATCTAAATCCTTTACTCAATACAGATATCTGATGAAATATAAAATTGTTCATTATTTAAATCCATTATATTAGATATTAAGAATTTATTAGAATTTGTAAGTGATTGGTGGGGTCCTTTATAGACCCTTGATTCATCGTTATGTCTCACGAAATAAACTAGATATGGTTTTCAATTGGTCCTTAACCAATTATGTAAATGTCTTTGCAATAGGCCTTGACGATTTTAGACATATTGGAATGATAGGGAAATAGGATTAATGGACTTGGAATGAGGTTTCCAAATTATTATATATCATATAATGAAAATTTTATGCTTATATATGTTTTTTTATGATGCCTTGATTGTATTATATGTATTGTAATGAATCCTTGATGATATGTTATATATTTCAACTGTTATACCATTCATCCATATAAATTCAGTTATTGATATTCCAAGTGATTATTAGATTGGTTACAATATACATTGTCACATTTCAAGATCTTGTGATTATTTATATGAAATTATTTTATCATATTTTAGTATTTCCATTCTATGATCATGTTATTTATAAATGTGCATTACTGTACACTACTTCACATTGTCATATTGATTATTCATTGTTGATTCCTGATATCTTACACTATACATAACACTTAATTAGAATTTTATCTCACAATTATTTTATATAATTTCCAAAGATTATGTAGATGAATACTTTTTTTGAGTTTCAAGGATGCTAAAAATTTTCTTTTGTTATGTGTTATTGTATATACCAAATGTAACATGAGTATCATGTATGCATTAGGATAAAAAACTAAAAAACTATTCATTCCATCATGAAGAAATTCCATGTATCTATTCTTATAAATAAATCGGATACCAAAACATGGCTACTAGATTCAGGTTTGTTATATTGAATTTGTAAATGACTTTTATAATATATTATTTTATGAAAATTTAAATGTTCAACACTTTCATTTTTAAAGAAGATTTATTTTTAACATGGGAATAAATATAGGATATGTTCGGTTGTGAATATTAATTGTAAATATTTAATATCTATCTTCATCGTGATAATTTACATTTAATATATAATAAAAAACAATTTCCATACTTATATACACTTGGATGATGCAATAATTGTTCAATTAATTGAGAGATAACATAAATGATATACTAAATAATTAATTTAATTAGAATTTTCATAATCCATGTAATAAAAAACTTTCATAAATAAAAAATATATATTAGGGTTTTATGAAAATATTTGGATCAAATTCTTAATTTTTATGGTATTATATAAATCATTTAAATTAATAGTTTTAAAAACTCTCATTAATGGAATATTTTTTAAAAATAATAAATTATTAAATAATTTTAAATTACTTAAAGTCATATATGTGTTCATGTGATAAGGATATGGTTTATTATATCTAACATTGTCTATTTATGATCCTTTTATCAATTGTTAGTGACAATAATGACCATAAAATTAGAAAATTACTCATTTTTATGGTAAGTGCAATGGAGATAACGAAGGGATACCAATTATAACTGTAAAATATTTTAAATAGACATGTCAAATTATAATTATGAGATTATTTTGATCCATTCAAATCCTATGTTGGTAATTAATTATTTTTTAACTATTTCAAATTGAAATGTAATTTATTTTAATTTCCATTTTTTAGAAATTCGAAGAGTTCCCTCCCATATCTTATGTAATAAAATCTATTCATCTCATTATTTAACAAAAAAGTTAGATTATATTAATCCATAACCTATAAAATAATTTCCTATAATCCCTACCCTCATTCTAGAGATCATTTTTTGGGATGAATACCCACCCTAGAGTGATAGAGGTGCTAATTAATGGACACATTCCAACTATGATGAATGGTTTTTTACATTATGTTTTAATTTTATGTTGTTATTCCACCGCCATAAAATTGTCTTAAATAATTAGTATAATGTAAAACCATCCAATTATATATATATATATATATATAAGTTTTTAATGTTAATGTAACAACATATATCCATCTCCTCTTTCATCACATGAGATGAAAATACATTGTTCATGTGTATGGTGGACTCCCACCTCACGAGTGATGTAAATCATTTTAAATCATTGTATCTCATCGATGAAAAATAATGATGGAATTAATGTTTATATATGAAATTAATTAAATATTTATCATTATTAAAATATAATATATCGTTTACCTTCATATCATTCTATTAACTAAATAATGACAACATTATTTATGCATTTGTGCAGACTACAACCTCCATGAAGCGGTGTGATTCATTTTTAATCACTACAACACATAGATGATATATTTAAGTAAAATAAGGGAAAAAATAGATAATTTTTATGATAATATAATCATTCTATTGAAAAAAAATATCCTTCTATAATGATTGTTGAAAAATTGAAATTTAAATCATGAGTATTTACAACCTATCATTTCAATGATTATAACATAGTTCATATGTATATATATTTATTTAGTATATGGATTTAAAAGGATAAATGATGTATATATATGATAATTATTACATGATTATTACTCTACAAATGGTGGAATGATGACCTCTTTAACCATAGTCACCTAATATTATAATTTCTGACAAATGAGCTGAATATCCTCAAAATGAACAATGTGAATTTAATTGATTGTATAATTGTATATAACATAATACTAAATAAATGAATATATACATTTAAAAAGGTTCTTATGTAATAATAAAATTAACTTATGTTTGTTATTAAAGATTAAAAATAACATATTATGTTAGTTAGACTCAATTTATGTGACATTCTATCAAAAGTAATAGTATCATGTTTCCTATTGAACTAACTTTTTCATTACCAATATTTTTAAAAAGATTAAATAATTTTTAAACTATTATCTTATGATATTTTGATGTTATATTTACACCTGATTTAAATTTTTTATGATGTTTTGAAATGAGTATTTTTTTTCATTTTACAAATGAGGTATATTATAAATTTAATGACAAATGAATAAAAATGGATAATTTGTTAATATGTAGATCATGAAATTATTTTCCTCTCATCATTAAAAATAATATATTTTAATCGTATAGTAAAAATTCAGAGGTTTTCAGGGAATTTTTTATATTTTTAATTATGTAGGATTTTTAAAATTATTAATATCAAATTGAAAAATATATTTTACTGAAGAATATTTAATGATGGTAATGAAGAATTTTAATATATCAATTTTTGGTTTGTGGGAACTTCAATTTTGATGAGTGGTTTAGATATAAATCATCGAAGAGGTATAAAATTATTATCCAATCATGGGTGGATTAATGATAAACCAAGGGAGAGTGGGACTTTGATTTACCTCCATAATTTTGGGCAAGGAAATTGACTTTATGGTTATTATTTTTTTAAGAGTGTTTATAAGAATTATATGAAAATTATTTCCCAAGTAACCTAAATGATTTATATGTTATAAATATGTGTTTTTATTGAAATTGTACAATTTATAAAGGTGTGATAATGATCTTATGTTATATGCAAGCATATGATACTTGGGAAGGGTTCAAAAATAATCCTCTGTGAAAAAGTTATTAATTGGTTTTCATGATTTAAAAGTAACAATTATGAATTTTATTTACCATTATGATTCCTAAGGAAATATTTTATTAAAATAATTTTGAAGGGAAGGTTGTGTATTTGGAAATATAATTTTTATTTTGAGGCCAAATTTTATTTTGAACAAAGGAAACTTTTTATATCTATTCATGAACGAACAATTTCCTTCATTACTTTTATGTCTTTTACTGATTTATTTGTACTCATAACATAGTTTGAAATTTTATTCATGGGGTCAAATGATGAATAAAAACAATGATGAGGTAAATATCATGATTATGAAGAAGGTAATTGAATTGAAAAAAATTATCATAACTTTTTTCCCTTGTGAATAAATTGATAATGATTATAACTTACCACTTTTTAATATAAGGGTTTTTATATTTTTGAAATAAACCTCTGAAAATATAATATTAAATGATCCCTTGAAATTTAATAGTGGGAAATATAGTTTAATACAACTATATTATGTAATTTTTATGTCGATTTCTTTATAGTTGGCGAAAAAGGTTGGGAATTATTACATATTTATAGAAATAATATTATCCATCTCTATAACGACGTAAATTTTCTATTTATATGAAACTATACCACAGATAAAAAATAATTTTCTAAGGAATATTTTTAATACAATATGGATGATTGGGGTTTTTAGTGGTAAACTACTTTTATTAAAAAACAAATCTATTGTATCCTCGACAAGTAGTTATAGTTCATTATCCATTCAATATAGTGTTAAAGACTAACCATGTGCATATATATGATGAAATATATTGAGAATGGAATTTATCCATTTTCTCCTAATGAATACACCTTCCCATGATAGTCAATCCCCATTATACTAATTCAAAAAATACTTGTGATAAGTTATTTACTATATAGAGTCCATTGTATACCACCAGTTTTATAATCCATTGAATAATAAAACAAACCATTGTATAATGATTCACTAAAGAATGATTTTCACTTTCTCTTAGATTTTTGTTTTATCACATGAGTGTATAATATTTCTCAATATGAAGAATGATCATCAAAAAAGATACTTGTAAAACTTATTTATGATTTTAAATAGTTGATGATAATTCCCAGTATATTACCCCATATTCAATTTTACGTACAACCATTGACTTTTTTGATTTTCCCCTAATTATCAGTCTTAGGTTTTGTTTTTAATATCTTTTTTATAGGAATGCATGTTGCTGTTTTTTAAGTGTTTCCCTAAAGTTTTCTTAAATGAAAATAAGTACATTTATTGGATCCTCTTTGACTACCACTTAGTAGCCACTAGGCTTGGTTGTGGCATTAAAACATGGTTTTATACATAACATAGCCAATAGGATGCAACCAGCCATATGATTTTCTTGTGAGTGTCGATATCTGCAACAGTTGAAGATTTTTATAATTTCATATAAAATAAACATGATGTATTTTATTGCATGATTGACACTTAACAACACATCAATATGAAATATGATATCATATACATTTTTATCAAAGCTATTTTATTTTCATTTATTAATAGGACTAAATGAATTTATAAATATATGTATACAGTTTTTTTATGATAATAATGTTTTGATATACAAAAAATTTTAAAATAATAATCTATAGAATAAATGAATTATTTTATTAAGAAATGTACTTTTCTATATATTCATTATTTTTATCAAAAAATTTAAATTGGTTACTATTTGAAAATGATTTCAATAAAATATAATGATTATTCATATAATAAAATCAATAATCATTTATAAATTAGTTATATAATTTTGCATAATTAGGATTTAATCATTTAAAGGTAAAATGATTTTTTATGAACCTATTTTATTATAGAAATTTTGTATATTAAATAATTAAAAATAAATTTATTGATTAATTTTTTTGGGATAACATTTTATATTTTATATTTAAATAACTATTTAAAATTTATATTTTGGTTTTTATAATGGAATGATAGTGATATGTTTTTTATTCATGAAAATTTATTTAATAAAAATAATTACCATTTCATTTTGTGAAATAATATTAAAAATAATTTTATATAATTATAAAAATTGTTTATGATAAAATTGATTAAGTATTTTTAACCTGATTAACTAATATAATATTATATAATGAAAATAAATTTTTCAATAGTGAATTGAAAATAATTTTAAAAGTTTGTTACCATAGTTTAGGTTAAAACACATTTTTATAGTGTTAAACTATGAGACGCTCATAAAATTTCAACATAAAATTATCTATTTAAATTTTTTAAGATAAATAAACACAATTTTGTTTTACCATTGAATATATGTCCATTATGTTCCCCTTACACATGAAATTGACTCTATATTATTTTAATTTTTATATAAGGCCTTGTTTATCATCTCCCTAACATATTCATGGCCACCTGTTCTCCAAAAATATTCATGAATTATGAACCTTATAGGTAAGTAATTTATTACAATAACAAAACATCATAGGTTTAACCTATTCATTCTAGATCCCATGGACTTATAATGAAACCATTCCTTCAATTATTATGTTGTATGACATCATAGGTATCATAGATAGGAGCTACAAATCATTACTGATATCTTTCAACTTTATTATTACATCACCTTGTCTAAAAATATTTTGTTTCAAAAATCTCTATTTTCAAAATTATCATCAATATATTTATTTTTTAGTATTATAATGGTAACAAAACATTCCACCTTTATTACATCACATTGTAAATGCATGTATTGATCTTACGTATGTGTTGAAAACCACTTGGTATAGAGTTGGGATTAATTATCCATCACCATCTCTAACTTGGGATGATAAATATGGAATTAATAAATATATATGATATATATGAAATAATTTTCATTATATAATAATAAAATATTACATAGCATTACATACTTTTTTTAGATAAAAAATGTTAAGGTCTAAGTACCAACTACTATCTATATGAATGATTCAATTTTTTTTGGAATATGTAAATTTTATGGGTGATTCTAAATATTTATATACTGAATATATGTATAGTATTTTCCTTGATTAAAATTATATGTATGGTGTAACCAAGATCATATTTTAGGAACTAGAACTTCTAAAAAGAATCATATAAGAAAAATTAAATACTAAACACCTAGAAAAAACGATTTTAATAATGTATTTTAATATATGGGTGTTGAAATTTTTTAAGTGGAATATATTAAATAATATACATATATACATATATTTTTCTTTTATATAATTATATGGAATTTAGGTTTATTATATTATATGTTATTACTCATATATATAAAAACTATTTTAAGTAATGGTTTTTCATTAAAATAACATTCTTATGTGGATTGTTTTGGTATAAATTTCTGATGATGAAATTATATGATATATATCTCATAAATACAATTTATTTTATTCTGATATATTAATTTATTTAAATTAATTTTTTTCATTTTTATTTTAACTCTATCTATGAACTGAAAATCATAATGATATTTTAAGAAAAAATGATAATCTTTTTCTTTTCAGTCAAAAATATATTACATGCAGGTCCTTATATTCATTAACACGATTTCACTAATATTTTCAATATTTTATGGTAAATAATTAATGTTATTTTAACGCATGTTTTTTCACACAATATATATTTCCAAAATAAATCACATTATTATTTTTTGAATTAGGTAATTTAATTAAATTTGTGAATGAAATATTTTTTAAAGTACATCGATGATGATATTTTTCCACAACCATTAAAATATTTTTATTTCAAGATTTCATTTTTTGTTGACATTGTAATTTTAAAATAAAATTTATTACATAATAATTTTTGAAATTCTATATTTTGAATTAAATATTTCTCAATTGATTAGATATTTTACTAATGAAATATTTAGGGATACTTTAAAGGAATTTTTCAAATATGTTGTCATATTTTTTTGTTATAAATGATTTTCTAAGGATACGATCAAATGATACAATAAATATTTGATATAGGGATAGATTATGAAACTTATGAAGAAATAATTATTGAATTGATTTTCTTTTTAATGGGTTATGCTATATTGAAATGGTAAATGATATCCTAATATTTTTGAATACACATTAATGAATTATAAATATTATACGAGTTGAAATATTATAGAACTCTAATGAATTGGGTATTGACTAAGGTTTTATGAGATAAATACCTAATGGGTATGCTTTAATTTTTAAAAAATGGGTACAAAAGTGGTTACCGAAAGCCCCGAGCAGTTAAATGGGCTGTTATCCAAATCATAACATATGAAAAATATATTGGTTTGTAACAATGACATAATATTTATATGATTCTAATTATTCCATACATCATGACACAAATTTTTGAAATTTTATTATTCCAGTTACATTCTATATTGGGCCTTTTTATTGATTCATTAATCATTATTTTTAAATAAACTTATAACATTTTGACAAATACATTGGATTAGGATCTATGAACCTCTATGTACGGGTTTTAAATATTAATAACATATTTTTAGACCATTGAAATCACGTTATGAATATATAATCATTTATATATACCATAATTACCTTTAATCATTATCTAAGATCCCATTTAACATGTTTTTTCTTTTATATGATTTAGATAATGTTTATAATCAAAATGTTTTTCTAAAAAATTTCATTTTTGATGATCAGATTAGTATATGATGTTGTAATTTCATGTACCTATCATTTATGTCTATATTTTTTCAAATAAAAAAACCATTATGGATTTTGAATGAATCACAATGGTATGTGACAAATATATAATTAATTAATTTTTATATTTAAATATTTAATTTTTGGTTTTCCTAAAAGAGGATGTGAGAAAGATTATTTATTTTGATAAACTACGATAAAAAAAATTTGTGCGAACACTTATAATAATCCTATGTTTATGGAGAACATATTATGTAACAGTAATTAAAGAAGTGTGATGTTCATAATACATGAACTAGTGTCTAGATACAATGAATTATTATTCCTATGTGGCATTGAATAAAATTGGGGTGACTACTCTAAATGGGGGTAGATGAAGTATTAACTTGATCTACATTGATGCATGATGAGTTGGACTAAGACTAAATACATGGGGGAAGAATCTCAAGGAATATTATTAAGTTATTTCACATTTTATTTATGATACATTATAAATTATTTTAAAATATATTATCCACGGATAAACTAATTTATATATGTATTTCCATAGGTTTAAAATCGTGGATTTTGATTTAGAAATCTAATAAATTATTTTATTCATTATACAATTTCCCACTATGGTGAATATTTCCCATACAATGATTTTTGGATTCAGTCAATATATGTAACTAGAAAGAACCATATTAACTGTGAATGTGAAAAAATACATTTTTCTCTCATGAACAACCAAATGATATGGGACATGGAATACTAAATCCAACTAATATGCTTATGAAAGACCATCAATCCTTGATTCATGATTAGTTTCTAATGAGAAAATGGTTCAAAACCATCTATTAATATGACAAAGAGGTGGAATCCACCATATGATAGTGGGTAAACTATTTATATAATTATTTGTAATAGAAAGATAATTATATATTAAACCAAAAACAATATTAATATTTTTGTATACGAAACGTAAGAACAAGTGTAAATGGATCACAAAATATATGAAACTCAAAACACTGACATTAAATTTAAAGTTATGACAATTATTAAAAACGTTATGAAATATTAATATAAATTCCCCTTTAATATAAATATATATATATTAATAATTATTTATAAATAACCTCATCATTTATAGTAATAAAATTATATTAATCAAAGCTATAATTTCATCAAAAAAAATTATCTTTGTTTCTGAGATAATATATTATAAATAATTTATATTAAATTAATTAATTAATTTGATAAAAAACAATACTTTTTGAAATCCTCATTTTAAAATTCAAATAGGTTAACATTTCGGCATTTTTTAGAAGATATTTACTTTTCAATGAATCGTGAAAATATGGTTTTTTATACTATAATTTAATTTTTAAAAATTATGTAATTTAATGTCACATTATTATTTTAATTATATTATTGTTATGATAATTATTTTTTAGTTACATTTTATTTAATTAATTACTATTTAATCTTATTTATTATATATTTTCGTATAAAATATGTTTTAGGCATAAAAACTCATTTTTCTGAAAATGTTATTAATGTACATAGTGATTCACATTTTCATTTTGTAAAATAACCAATAATGTTGAATAGTTTAGCCTAAATTTATAGAATATATATATATATATATATATAAGTTATTTTAAAATCATTTAATGAGTATTACTTGTCATAAATTTAATAGAAATTCAGCTTCTGGTAAAAACATTTCATGAAAACCTGATTTTTCATGTAATCTATAAGTTTGATATGAAATTAAAATTTCCCAATTCTATCAAGTGAAATTAGAAAATTTTATTCAATATTTTGACTAATAATTATTTATCTTATATTAAATTATATAATTAATTTTTTTTCATGATGAATAGTCAAACTAGTAAAAATATTTTATTGTGGTAATGGGAAAAGACATTTCATGGTGTTAAATTAAACAAGTAAAGGATAAAATTACCCGAAACGTGCCCATATTTTATTTTAGGGTAATATTTTTATCAAATCTCTAAAAATTACTTAAAATAGACTATTTTTTATCCATAGTTTCTATGTAAAATGTGTGTATCTTTTTTTATTCTCTAAAATTCCATCAACATCCTCTCCCACACCTTTAAAAGTCCACCCCCACTCCCCCAAACTTCACACCATACTATTATTATGGTTTATCCATTACCATCTCATGTTTCTTCAAACCCACTCTCCCAATATCCTATGACAAATGGGTTTATTCCAAAACCCTTATCTGATTGATTTTCGTGAAAACCTAATAAGGTTGTCCGATAAAGAATTTTCATTCCAACATGAGCATTATTATTTCTTTCTCCTTCCAATTCATGAAAATATTCTTCATTTAATTAGATATTAATAAATCATAATATCGTGTATAATAAAATTTTATTATGTTAATGTAATAATCTAAATCCATCTTCTCTTCTATCATGTTTTAAAAGAAACCATCAATCATGTGAACGATGGAGTACCTCCTCAAAAACCTATGTAGTTTATTTTCCATCATCTCATCACATGACTATTCATGATGATGGATTTTATGTTTAAATATTATAATAATGATATAGGTATAATTGTCAAAATATAAAATATAAAATATTTTCTTACCATTTCATTCATTGATGGAAGATCACATCATTCATGAGTACATGTGGACTTCTACATCCATGAAGGGGTTTGATTTGTTTCTCATCATCACATAATTTTTATCATATAAAATAAATTTAAAAATATTAATATGATATTAAAATTATATATCTTAGTTTATAGTTATAAACACATACTTACCTTTGTTCCATAATTATTGTTGAGAAATGTAAATGATTCACATGCTTGCATGTGGCCTTCTATATTAATGATATAACATATATGAATTATTATGGACATTATTCATTGTTATATTGAAAATTATAATTTATATATAAAAATTATAATCCTTTATTTTATATTATTCTATAGATAATGTGGAAATGAAAACTTTGACCATGGTCAAAATATTGAAGTTCTTTTGAAAATATTGACCAAACATCATCAAAACACACTATGTGAACCTAGTTGATTAAGTATTTAAATATTTCAGAAAAATAAATACAAATAAATTATTTAAATATATGATATTAAACCTATAAAATGTCAATTAAAATTCATATAATGGTAATAATCTTATTTTGAAAGTGTTAATGGACATACATATAATGATCCTGTGTACAGAGAGGCCTACCAAATGTCGGAGATGGATGTATTGAGCGAAGAAGTTGATGCATGGATAGATGAAAAAGATGAAAATACATTGAGGAAATACAACAATTGTTATATTTTAGATGAGATTTAACTTCAAATTAGGAAATGTATGCACATCATGATGGTCGATGAATACAAAATTAATCATGATTTCAACATCAAAGATATCCATTGTGAATGGTTTTTACTGCTCAATTGATCCTGTTTCCTCAAGGTTTTTTGTGTAGCCATATGACTGGTTTGCCCATCTCTACAAAATCGTTATATTTTTTTCTACTTAATGATAGATTTTATGGTATTTTTTCAATTCTGAAATGTGAAAGAGTATTTTGATGGGAAGGTTGCTGACAAAGAATTATTTTATTTGCGCTACTCAATTTGGTGTAAGTGTGATTGTCAAAGCTTTTTATGCCTTCTAGAAGACAATGAGAAAGACCAGACAGATATGGGGTGAACGTGACAGAGTGGAAGTTGGTTATATGAAATCCTTGAATTTCTATCCCTGGGAAAAAACTGATTGTTAGGGAGACTTAAGGCATAAAACATATGCATTCTTCAACAATGCATAAAATAGTTTCGACTGCCCATCTTGTATTTATAAATCTTAGACAAGTTGGATTTTTTTCTCAAGGTGTTTGAAGAGGCTGATACCATGTCAGATAGAGGCTATCTTCCTGACATCCATCATTTTTTTCAACCTTTGAAATGTCATGCATCAAAATCAAAGGATAAAGGATATCAAGATGTCTTGGTTGTTGCAACAATAAAAAAGGCATGGTCTTTCGTTACATAGTCTATTTTAATGTCAAGGTGTATGAGAAATAGACATCTACTGTTGATGTTCTAGTAAGGTGAAATCAAAATGTCTTGGATCTTTCTTTGTGGTTGCAGCTCACTAAATGGGAAGCCAAATACCCCCTTCTAGAGGATGTTTTTTGACAGGTTGATGACATGACTCTGACATGACTTTTTCAACTCCAGCATTTGGATTGTTTCTCTTTAAAGATGCAACCTGTATCCCTCCCTCAACCCACTATTGGTGTATGATCATTAGACCTCATTTTTTCATTGTAAATTTCTTTTCTTTTAATAAATTCTTTTGGGGATTGAATTGGGTTACCAATTCATGTCACCGATTTAAAAAAAACAACATAGAATGTATGTACTTGAGGTATGTGTTTCTCATATCAATATTATTTCCTTGAGACATATGCCATATCCCACACATATTCATATTTATTGGTGTATATAGATAGCATGGATGTATTTTATCATTATATTAATGAAAATTATTGGTATTTAAATATCCATATTAGTTTCTCTCATTTATAAAGGTTTGATACAATGATAACAAAAGCATTAGAGGTTTCTAATTTAACATTTTTTTATATGATATGTATTCAATTTTTCCAACTTCTTTATATTACATGTTGTATAGACTAATATCTAATTATATATATTATTATCTCCAACAAATGTTATTGTGACTTTTATATCCATATTAGTTTCCATCTTTGTTGGGGTTTTGATCAAAAAATTACCAATGATGTAAGGGAATTGATCTGAATTTCCATTCATTAAGTCATATTTTAAATTTATACACCTAATATAAGTTATATGGGAAACATAATACCAATTTTTCTCAATATATCATGGTCTACCATGAAAATTAAATAAATGTTTCCATTTGATGTAAATATCTAATCTGTCTTTATATTTAAATGTTACTAATGTGGTAAGGTTCCCTCATATCACTTTTACTTCTGTGAGATATATTCAATATTGTCCACAAGAATTCTTATATAGGAAGTATATAGTTACCCTTTTATATTTTTAATTATTAATCAATTTATTTTTATTATATTTAATGTTTCATTTGTGTTTACACTATCATGGGTTTTATTGTTGAAACGATTACTATTATGGAAAAGGATTAGTGTTACAACCAATTTTATTAATGGGATTATATATTTTTGATGTTCAACGGGATGAAATCAAATGCAGTTATTTTCTCAATCCATATATCTTTTTTTCAATTCTATTTATTAGTTTTTTTATGTGTTTAGTTTCTATTTCCTGCCATACAGAATAAATAAACTTCAATAACATTGTTTGTATGTGTTTCTAATCATTTATCTTCTATTAAATAATGATTCATTATCATCCATATCCATGTATTGTAATATGTAATAAAAATATTATTTTCTAAAAATAATATATTACATAATGATATTTTATGTTATCATTATCAATTTTAAATGGGTTTACATGGAAATATCATAACTTTTCCAAATGTTTCACATTTGAATCCCTTTCAAAATGTCCGAATGAAATGTTTATTTTAACATTTATTTCATGGAAAAATTATACCATAATAATGAAAATTATTCTCCTTAATTGTTTTATTATATATTTCAATATTTAGTTTCAAAAAAATCATTTTTACAATATTTTTTAATTATATGTTATTATAAGTGATTTTCAAAGTGAAAATGTTATATTCATCAAGAATTCCTATTTTTTTAGTTTAATAAAATTTTAATTCATCAACATAAAAAAAACATTATGTCAAATATGCTCTATATTTGATATTTGGTAATGGTGCATCTTCATCCATTCCTTATATGTATTATAATAGTTTCAAATCAATTTTCAGGGACCCCAATCTGTTATCGTTGTTCAATTGTGTTATGAAAAGATTAATGGATGATTCTATGTGTTTTATGATGAGATTAGAGTTCTATGTACTTTATTTATGTTATACTAACTGAAAATTATTGGCAAATTGTTTAATATCTAATAGGTTATAGGTGGTACCAATATAACTTTTATCAAGGGTTGAGCCCCATTATAGCTCATGATATGATGGTTTGATCCCTTTTATATCTATAGATATAATGGGTTCATCCCCATTTTAGATAATGATTTGAAGGGTTGAGCTACATTATATCTAATGATATGATGGTTTACCACAACTGCATCTCTTTATTATATTGGGTAATGGTTATTTTCATCAAGTAATTATATTGGGTATCAGACATATTTTTTTTCTAATTTTTAAGGGTTACAAAATGGATGTATTAAAAATTATCCCTGAAACCAACACATTTTCATTATTTTATTCATGAATTTTTAATGATTCAATTAATCATGATTTAAATGAAACGTATCGTGATTATTAATTATTATTTATATGTCCTTTGTTAATTATTTATTATTTATTTCATGAGTGAGATTTAGGAGTTAATGGCATGGAACCCCCAATTTCATGTATGTAACACTTTATCTGTGATTGTTAAGTACAATAACTATTTAGTTGAATATTGGGATTGTTTTCAAGACATTTGGAATTTTTGTGGGCTTTTATAATGGAGAACAGTTTGAGAATGGTTATTGGATCCTGTGAAATTACAAAGCGAAACAGTACATAGTGAGACAATGCTAATGGTAAGGCTCACACTAAGGTGCATGGTCTATCCAAACCCATTGGAAACCAATTGAGAAATATGAAATGTGGGATTGAGTATAACGACCCATACTTTACATACATTGTTAATACTTCAAAATTGAAGCACACTTATTACAACATATGACAAAACCACAAAGGACTGTATAGGTATAGTGTCTTTAGAAACTGGGAATCATAAACAACTGGTTCATAAATCTTCTACAGTGTCTCCCATTTATTTCATCATATCTAGGGTCCCTTTTAGCATACTCTACTTAATATCCATCTTCCTGACCCGGGGAAAAGAAAACATAAAAGGGTGAGCTCAAATGCTCAGTAAGGGCAAATAAAGGAAATAAAAATCATATCATATCTTTTCGAAAATCATAACCTACAAAAGAGATCATAATATATTAACATGGAATAAATCATAGAAGTGAAAATGAGATCCCCATAATCATAACATGAAACTTGAAACTTTGTTGCATGCACATATAATCATGGAACATCATTTCTTGTTAGTCATGACTCATTGCCAAGACTATCTTGGTGGATAGAGTCCCTTTCTGAACCGAGTCACCCTCGTTCCAGTCCTGTTTCACTGAACTGGTATAACCTACCGTTCCAGCCATGTTTATCTCATGAGATATAAAATCTTTACCCAATGAATTGGAGGGAGATATAGGCCCCACCCATCTTATAATGAATCCTTTCTTATGTGTTCCACATAATCATAAATCATACATCATCGCATAACACATGTAACAAAAATGGGATTCTTGAAACATCATGACATCATAAAACAAATCATATAAGGTAAATGAATTCATAAAAATAATTCCCTCAAAACATAATCAAATCAATGTAATAATAGGGATAAAAACAGGACCCTATATTATCTTAGATGGAAAATAATTTTGATAAAACACTTGAACTCCATTCTTGAGGAAAATATCCTTTCTTCTTCAAAAAAACTTTTCTTTTCATAACATGTCATAAAATTATAAACTAATAGAAGTTGATTAAAAATAAACTTGAAACTTTTAAAGGAATATTCTTAGAAATAATGTTTTTAAAAATCCATTCATTCCATATAAGTTAAAAAACATTCTTCGTACCTTTGTCGGAAAAGTCAAAAAGTACCTCGTACGAAAAAACGACAAAAGATTCCTTTCATATTATTTACTAAAAACTCAACGAAGGGTAAAATTGGATTTAAAATATTGTAAGTGGATGGAAACAATACTACATATTGAGGGAACATGGATGTGGATGATAAAATACACCCCAGTAAATACTTACGAATAAACAATCCCAGATAAAAATGAGATTGTGATATTTCCCTTACCTTAGGTCCGATTTTCTTTGTACGTGTCCAAAGCTCCTGTATAATGGTCTAAATAATGTTATTGACTTATTCCAGAATCATACATATTTATATGATATCATATATGGTCATATTATTAGCTTCTTGTTAATAATATTTCATTGTTACTAGTTACTCGGGTCCTTATTGCCTTTTGTTCTTATGCGTGTTTTGCCGAATAAATTCTTATTCTTCTTTTAATTTTACAGATACCTTATATCCAGAATGGTATTAGTGTAACATATATCATATTTATTCATTCAATTGATTTATATAATTACTATGTAATGATGATCATGTAGAATGAGTCGCATCACATCGTGGAGACGGTATTCCATACGTACGCACGAGTGATGATATCAATCCTATGATCGTGGAACTGTATTGGAGTATATATATATTATTTCAGTATCAATATTACTTTATAATAATCATAAATAGTTACTCATTACACCATTATACCCATCCTTGTAAGGTGATGGTTGGAAATAGATTACACCACGGCGTGGAGACGGTATTCCGTACGTACGAACGCGCGGTGATTTCATTTTTCCGTAGGATGGATAGAAGGTGAATTAGGGTTGTTTCATATTTATAATAACATATCAGTATGTAAGTAATACTGATGTTATTACTTTATCATGAAACAACTAAAGAAGAAGAAGTTTAAGAAGAAAGAAATTGAAAAGATCGGTAATGGGTATTACCTCTTCTTTGGAATGCCTCTTTGAATCCTCCACATAGGGAACTATGATTGGTTTTTGAAGAAGACCAGGACCTCTAGGATTATTCTAGGAAAGTGGAGAGGAGAAAATGGCAGGGGTTGGCCGAGCTTGAGTGCTCAAATTGGTGTGACGAGGAGGGGGAGGAGGTGCCCTTTTATAAGGGAGGAGAGGGGCACCTTAGGAATATCTCAAAATATTATTTTATATTAAAGTCAAAATCGGTTTATAATGGTTCCAAAGGGTCTTATTTCGAAGCTAATGTGGGTATGGGTAGAAATTCTATCAACCAATAGGATTTAGACAAGTTTAGGGTATTATTTTAACCTTATCTATTAGATTTAACTCTAAGTTAAAGAATTTAACTTTTACTGTGTCTTTTTGTTTTCTTTCACTATGTGGTTAATACACTTACTATAACATGCCAAACGAACCCAAAACTGTTTATTATTAATATATATATCCTTATCTAAGTCATTTGGCCGAACCTTAGATTTTTTGGAATAAAATAACAATTAGTAATATAATATTTGATTTAAAAACTATTTTGTGTCAATTTTGACACTATTTGATATATGATTTTTGTGAAAGTCATAACAGAATTATATGTTCAAACCAAGTTGATTAAATCAACACTAATATATCATAATAACCTATAAAATTAGTGGAATTCATAAAAAGTCTCAAATTAGTTTTATTTTGGTGTTTATAACATCAATTAGGTCAATATTTCATTAATAAGATAATTACTACATCATCATTGTGTCATAAATAAATTAAATTATTTAATGTCTAAAAATTACAAATAAAATACCATTATGTAGGAAATCTTTTTATCTTTCTAATTAATATTTATAGTCGAATTTATCTTATGTATATCCCTATATTAAAAATGATTTACTTATTAAACTTTGATTTTAACTATTTTAACCCTTCATTAAATAAATTAATAATAAATGTCCTAATCTAACCCAAGTGGGCCTAAATGGTCATATTTTATTCCTAAGTTTGTCTTTGGTCGAATTAAACTTATCCAATAGAATTAGGATATGTGTTAGGGTAATAGTAATATCATTTTTACCCTTAGTTACCCTATTTACTATTAACCGCGGTAAAAAAAGTAAAAATTTACTATTCACCAAAAAATTATTTTTATCTCATTGAACCACATTTTACTTAATGATATCAACCGTGTCTTTTGTATTTCCGAAATTCCATTCACAGAAGCGGTAAAATTAAGTTTTATGCAAAAATTCAGTTTTTAACCTACCACTTAGTGGTTTCACTATTCATCAAAAATTGAAAGTTTTCAGAAAAATACCAAAGTTTTACCCTAGGCTAATTTCGGTATTCCGAATCCAAAAATGAAGTCCATTTTGAAAAATAAAATTTATAAAATTTTAAAAAGTGGTTATTAATATTCATAACGGCTAGTTTTAATAATATTTTAATAGCATATCGTTGTTTAGTGAAACTCGGTATTGCGTACGACGCAAGCTATCGAGGAAGGTCGTGATTGCGTGTAAAGTAATCCAAGCAAGTGTGTAGTGAAAGATTCCTTTGATGATATATAAAAACAAAATATTACTCAAAAAAATCTCTGGTGTTACATTCTACCGCCCTTAAAAAGAATTTCGCCCTTGAAATTCGTCACTTTGTAACAAACAGATTAGGATACTTCTCCCTCATCATATCCTCAAGCTCCCATGTAGCTTCTTCAAGTTGGTGGTCCTCCATAAAACTTTCACCAAGCGAGTGGTCTTGTTTTGTAGGACTTTTTCACTACGATCCAGAATCTCTATCGGCTGTTCTTCATAAGAAAGATCATGCTCCATTGGTACAACTTCTGAGCTGAGTACATGTGAAGGATCTGGTATGTACTTTCTCAGGAGAGATACATGGAACACATCGTGAACTTGAGAGAGATTCGGCGGAAGCGCCAATCGGTAAGATACCTTCCCAACACGATCCAGTATTTCGAAAGAACCGATATATCTAGGGCTCAACTTCCCCTTCTTTCCAAATCTCATAACCCTCTTCCGGGGAGATATTCGTAAGAACACTTTATCACCCACTTCAAACTCTAGGTCTTTTCTTCGGTTGTCAGTATAACTTTTCTGTCGACTCTGAGCTGCTCTTATGTGTTGTTGAATAGATCTGACCTTTTCTACCATTTCATCAACAAGATCAGGTCCTAATAGCTTTCTTTCCCCAACTTCATCCCAGCAAGTTGGAGTCCTGCATTTCATTCCATAGAGAGCTTCATAAGGAGCCATCTGAATACTAGAGTGAAAGCTATTATTATAAGAAAATTCCACCAAAGGTAGGTGTTGATCCCAACCTCCTTTGAAATCCATAGAGCAAGCTCTCAACATATCTTCTAGGGTTTGAATTGTTCTCTCAGACTGACCGTCTGCCTGGGGATGATAAGCAGTGCTGAAACTCAACTCTGTATCCAGAGTATGATGAAGACTTCGCCAGAACTTCGAGGTAAATCTCGAATCCCGATCAGATATAAGAGAAAGTGGTACTCCATGAAATCTTACCACTTCCTTTACATATATCCTGGCAAGCTGATCTAGAGAGAAATCCTCTCTAATAGCAATGAAGTGTGCAGACTTTGTAAGATGATCAACTATGACCCAAATAGCATTATTGCCTTTGGATGTTTTAGGATGTCCTGTGACAAAGTCCATAGTGATTTTTCCCATTTCCATTCGGGTATGGGTAATGGTTGTAACATCCCCTTAGACATCTGTCTCTCAGCTTTAACTTGTTGACAAACCAAGCATCGAGAGACATATTCAACAACATCTCTTTTCATGCCATCCCACCAGAAGTACTCTTTCAGGTCCCTATACATCTTCGTGCTTCCAGGATGAATAGAGAATGATGAACTACGAGCCTCATCCAGCAGCTCCTTCTTTAATTCGGGGATGGGAGGAACACAAACCCGATTCCTAAACTTTATTATCCCATCACAATCAAGGTTGAATTCAGGAACATTTCTCACCTTCTTTTGTAACTCGACATCTTCTTTCTATGCCTCTTTAATCTTCACATGTATAGATGGTTGAACATTCATTTGAGAAAGATAAGATTTTTCCCCTTCCATTATAATTCCAAGATCCATCCTTTGTAAATCCATAAATATTGGATATTTTGTGATCCTCATCATGGATAAACTAGCATGGTCTTGTCGACATAATGCATCTTCCACCTTGTTTGCTTTCCCAGGGTGGTAATGGATTGAGCAGTCGTAATCCTTAATCAGCTCCAACCATCTTCTTTGACGCATATTCAACTCCTTTTGTGTGAAAATATACTTTAAACTTTTATGATCAGTATAAATATCACACCTTTCACCATAAAAGTAATGCCTCCAAATCTTTAATGAAATTATTACCGCAGCCAACTCCAAATCATGTGTTGGGTAATTTTGCTCATGGATTTTCAACTGCCATGAGGCATAAGCTATCACCAAATCATTTTTCATAAGAACACACCCCAATCCCTTCTTCGATGCATCACTGTAGATCACAAACCTTTATCCACTACAAGTCAGTGTGAGCACAGGTGCACTGGATAACCTTCTTTTCAACTCCTTGAAATTCTCTTCACATTCCTCTGTCCAGACAAACTTAACTCCTTTCTGAGTCAACTTGGTGAGTGGATTAGATAATCGTGAAAAATCTTTTACAAAATGTTGATAATATCCAGCCAAACCAAGAAAACTTTGGATCTCAGTTACTGTTGTTGGTCTTGACCATCATTCGATAACCTCTGTTTTTGCAGGATCCACAGATATCCCCTCTTTTGAGATTATGTGACCCAAAAATGCAACTTTTTGAAGCCAAAATTCACACTTGGTAAATTTGGCATAATGCTTCTCCTTTCTCAGGGTCTTCAATATAATTCTCAAGTGATATTCATGCTCTTCCTTGCTCTTTGAATAGACAAGAATATCGTCTATAAAGAATACCAAAAATTGATCAAGATAGTCTCTAAAGACTCTATTCATTAGATCCATGAAGATAGCAAGGGAATTAGTAAGACCAAATGGCATCACTATAAATTCATAGTGTCCATACCTTGTACAGAAAGTCGTCTTTGATATATCCTCCATTTTGACCCTTAATTGATGATACCCTGAACGAAGATCAATCTTGGAAAAGTATTGAGCTCCGCGTAGTTGGTCAAATAAGTCATCAATGCGTGGGAGAGGATATTTGTTCTTGATAGTGATCTTTTTATGTTCTCGATAATCAATGCAGAGTCTCATTGATTCATCTTTCTTCTTAACAAATAGAACAGGTGCTCCCCAAGGTGACGCACTAGGGCATATGAATCCCTTATCAAGATTCTCTTGGAGTTGCTTCTTAAATTCCTGCAACTCAATTGGGGCCATTCTATACGGTGTCTTTGAAATTGGCAAAGCACCCGGTACGAGTTCTATTGAAAACTCAACTTCACGATTTGGTGGAAGACCCGGTAATTCCTCCAGAAAGAGATCATCAAACTCTCGTACAATGGGAATATTCTTAATCGTGTGTTTCTCACCAACCATTTGAGATAAATAACCTTCATTTAGTGGAATCAATACCCATAAGATGGAAGAAATTTCCACTGTAAGGTTATGTTCATCCTTGCATTGATTGATGATCGTAGATTGATCTAGAATATAAAATGTGACTTCCCTTCTTTGGAAATTGATATGAGCTCCATGTAGAGAAAGCCAATCCATGCCAAGAATCACATCAAATTCCACTAAAGGAAGGATCACATGATTTGCAGGAAGCACTTTCCCACAAACTTCGATCTGAGAAGAATTATAAACTTTTGATGTGACTGTTGTGCCATTATGTGTTGTCACAGCTAACTCAACATCTAATTGCTGAGGTAGTACGGTGATACCCTTAGAAAATTTTTCAGAAATAAAAGAGTGGGTGGATCCAGAATCAAAAAAAACATTTTCTACTTTAGAGTGGATGGTGAGTGTACGTTTCACCACTTCGTTGTCGTACTCTACGTCGCTGATAGAAATTGCATGTGACTTTCCTTTGTCTTTAGCCTTATGATTTTGTTGACGTCGACCATCATCATCAACCCTTGGATTTGGTCATTGATTGGTATAATGCCCCATCTCCTTGCACTTGAAACATTGAAGTGTAGTAGGTTCATTCTGTGTATCCCTTCCTTTGTTTGCATCATTAGACATATTCTTCCCATTATCGCGGCATTCAAATGCCCGATGACCTTCCTTTCCACATTTAAAACATTTAATTGTCCCTTTAAGACAACTCCCTCCATGTTTCTTTCCACACTTTGAGCATAAGGGAAAGCTCATCTTCTTTTCAGTGTGCTCTTTAGATTTTCCTTTGAATTCCATCTTCCTCTTCTTATCAAACCCATGTGACTGATGGGTTACTCTAATCTCCATATCGACTTTGAGAGCACATCGAATGATTTCCTCATAGCTATTGAAGTTCCTTATGGCTAACGCCCTTCGAAGACTTGGTTTTAAGCCACTAAAGAATCGATCGATATTACTCTCAGGTTGGATAATAATACTGGAAGCGTACCTTGCAAGTCTTGTAAAATTTGCTTCATAGGTACCAACAGATTCATCATCCCTTTTCTTCAGTTCAAGAAACTCTTTCTCCATCTTTGTTCGGAGAATACAAGGGAAGTACTTATTGAAAAATAAGTTCTTGAACTTGTCCCATTCCATAGACTCAATTTCATCCCGTTGCCTCATATTCTTAATAAGATTCCACCATTGATCAGCATCTCCTTCTAAATGATACAATGCGAGGATGAATTTATCATGTTCAGAACATTGAAGAACTGAAAATATCTTTTCAGTAGTACTAATCCATTGTTCAGTAACTAATGGATCAGTAGACCCGCTGAAAGAAGGTGGACGCTGCCTCATGAAGGATTTAACATAATGTTGCTCCTTCCTTTGCTCGTTTGGAAGTCCTGCATGATTCATAACTTGAGAAAGTTGTGTGAGCATGGATACAAGATTTTGCATTCCATCTCCCATATCGTTTGGTTGCTCAGGGTGACAATCATTGCATTGCCCATCGCATTCCGCTTTAACATGGTTCCTTCGGGTTCTAGCCATTGACTAAAACCAAGAAGAATAGTGTGAGCAACACTAATTATAATAGGGAAACCACATAATTCAAGAATAAAATTTTCATTCTTAAGGTCTTATCCTAGGTTATTCATGGCCATTTCTAAAACACTAAGATTGTGTTCTATGCTTAGACTTATCCTTAGGGTTCTTACTAAGGCTTTGACATCCTAGTTTCCAAAGGTTGACTATACCTTTCCTCTGATACCATCTGTAGCTGTCTGGAATTACTTCCAGTGGTCTATAGTTGATACCAATCAGGGCACTCCATGGGCGGCTACACCCCCTGGGCGGGACACACCACCATCCCCAGTGGCGGCCATTTCCTCATGAAGCCCTTGGGCGGAGAGCCATGCTTCATCCAACGCTGACATGTGAGAGTTACCAAGGATCGGATACATTCCTACCTCCTTTGCCTCTGATACCAACTATAACGACCCATACTTTACATACATTGTTAATACATCAAAATTGAAGCACACTTATTAAAACATATGACAAAACCACAAAGGACCTTATAGGTATAGTGTCTTTAGAAACTGGGAAACAAAAACAACTGGTTCATAAATATTCTACAGTGTCTCCCATTTATTTCATCATATCTAGGGTCCCTTTTAGCATATTCTACTTAATATCCATCTTCCTGACCTGTGGAAAAGAAAAAATAAAAGGGTGATCTCAAATGCTCAGCAATGGCAAATAAAGGAAATAAAAATCATATCACATCTTTTTGAAAATCATAACCTGCAAAAGAGATCATAATATCTTAACATGGAATAAATCATAGAAGTGAAAATGAGATCCCCATAATCATAACATGAAACTTGAAACTTTGTGGCATGCACAAATAATCATGGAAAATCATTTCTTGTTAGTCATGACTCATTGCCAAGACTATCTTAGTGGACAGAGTCCCTTTCTGAACCGAGTCACCCTCGTTCCAGTCCTGTTTCACTGAACCGGTATAACCTACCGTTCCAGCCATGTCTATCTAATGAGATATAAAATCTTTACCCAATGCATTGGAGGGAGATATAGGTCCCACCCATATTGTAATTAATCCTTTCTTATGTGTGCCACATAATCATAAATCATACATCATTGCATAACACATGTAACAAAAATGGGATTCTTGAAACATCATGACATCATAAAACAAATCATATAAGGTAAATGACTTCATAAAAATAATTCCCTCAAAACATAATCATATCAATGTAATAATATGGATAAAAACAGAACCCTATATTATCTTAGATGGAAAATAATTTTGATAAAACACTTGAACTCCATTCTTGAGAAAATATCCTTTCTTCTTCAAAAACACTTTTCTTTTCTTAACATGTCATAAAATTATAAACTAAAAGAAGTTTATTAAAAATAAACATGAAAACTTGTAAAGGACGCTTCTTGGAAATAATGTTTTTAAAAATCCATTCATGCCATATAAGTTAAAAAAAACATTATTCGTACCTTTTTCAGAAAAGTCAAAAAGTACCTCATATGAAAAAACGACAAAAGATTCATTTCATATTCTTTACTAAAAACTCACCGAAGGGTAAAATTGGATTTAAACTATTTTAAGTGGATGGAAACAATACTACATATTGAGGGAACATGGATGTGGATGATAAAATACACCCCAGTAAATACTTACAAATAATCAATCTCAGATAAAATTGAGATTGTGATATTTCCCTTACCTTAAGTCCGATATGCTTTGTACGTGTCCGACACTCCTTTATAATGGTTTAAATAATGTTATTGACTTATTCCAGAATCATACATATTGATATGATATCATATATGGTCATATTATTAGCTTCTTGTTAGTAATATTTCATTGTTACTTGTTACTCGGGTCCTTATTGCCTTTTGTTCTTATGCGTGTTTTGCCGAATAAATTCTTATTATTCTTTTAAGGTTATAGATACCTTATATCCAGAATGGTATTAGTGTAACATATATCATATTTATTCATTCAATTCATTTATATAATTACTATGTAATGATGATCATGTAGAACGAGTCGCATCACATCGTGGAGACGGTATTCCGTACGTACGCACGAGTGATGATATCGTTCCTATGATCGTGGAACTGTATTGGAGTATATATATATTATTTCAGTATCAATATTAATTTATAATAATCATAAATAGTTACTCATTACACCATTATACCCATCCTAGTAAGGTGATGGTGGAAAATAGATTACACCACGGCGTGGAGACGGTATTCCGTACATACGCACGCGCGGTGATTTCATTTTTCCGTAGGATGGATAGAAGGTGAATTAGGGTTGTTTCATATTTATAATAACATATCAGTATGTAAGTAATACTGATTTTATTACTTCATCATGAAAAAACTAAAGAAGAAGAAGTTGAAGAAGAAAGAAATTGAAAAGCTCGGTAATGGATATTACCTCTTCTTTGGAACGCCTCTTTGAATCCTCCACTTACGGAACTAAGATTGGTCATTGAAGAAGACCAGGACCTCTATGATTATTCTAGGAAAGTGGAGAGGAGAAAATGTCAGAGTTTGGCCGATCATGAGTGCTCAAATTGGTGTGAGGAGGAGGGGGAGGAGGTTCCCTTTTATAAGGGAGGAGAGGGGCACCTTAGGAATATCTCAAAATATTATTTTATATTAAAGTCAAAATCGGTTTATAATGGTTCCAAAGGGTCTTATTTCGAATATAAAGTGGGGATGTGTCGAAATCCCATCAACCAATAGGATTTAGACAAGTTTAGGGTATTATTTTAACCTTATCTATTAGATTTAACTCTAAGTTAAACAATTTAACTTTTACCGTGTCTTTTTGTTTTCTTTCACTATATGGTTAATAAACTTACTATAACATACCAAACGAACCCCAAATTGTTTATTATTAATATATATATCCTTATCTAAGTCATTTGGCCGAACCTTAGATTTTTAAGAATAAAATAACAATTAGTAATATAATATTTGATTTAAAAACAATTTTGTGTCAATTTTGACACTATTTGATATATGATTTTTGTGAAAGTAATAACAGAATTATATGTTCGAAACAAGTTGATTAAATCAACACTAATATATCATAGTAACCTATAAAATTAGTGGAATTCATAAAAAGTCTAAAATTACATTTATTTTGGTGTTTATAACATTAATTATGTCAATACTTTATTAATAAGATAATTACTGCATCATCATTGTGTCATAAATAAATTAAATTATTTAATGTCTAAAAATTACAAATAAAATACAATTATGTAGGAAATCTTTTTATCTTTCTAATTAATATTTATAGTCGAATTTATCTTATGTATTACCCTATATTAAAAATGTTTTACTTATTAAACTTTGATTTTAACTATTTTTAACCTTCTTTAAAAAAATTAATAATAAATGTCCTAATCTAACCCAAGTGGGCCTAAATGGTCATATATTATTCCTAAGTTTGTTTTTGGTCGATTTAAACTTATCCAATAGAATTAGGACATGTGTTAGGGTAATACTAATATCATTTTTACCCTTAGATACCCTATTTACTATTAACCGCGGTAAAAAAAAGTAAAAAGTTACTATTCACCAAAAAATTATTTTTATCTCATTGAACCACATTTTACTTACTGATATCAACCGTGTCTGTCGGATTTTCGAAATTCCATTCACAGAAGCGGTAAAATTAAGTTTTATACAAAAATTCAGTTTTTAACCTACCACTTAGTGGTTTCACTATTCATCAAAAATTGAAAGTTTTCAGAAAAATACCAAAATTTTACCCGAGGCTAATTTCGGTATTCCGATTCCAAAAATGAAGTCCATTTTGAAAAATAAAATTTATAAAATTTTAAAAAGTGGTTATTACTATTCATAACGGCTAGTTTTAATAATATTTTAATAGCATATCGTTGTTTAGTGAAACTCGGTATTGCGTACGACGCAAGCTATCGAGGAAGGTCGTGATTGCGTGTAAACTAAGCCAAGAAAGTGTGTAGTGAAAGATTCCTTTGATGATATATAAAAACAAAATATTACTCATAAAAATCTCAGGTGTTACATTGAGGGATTTTTTTTATTGTCACATAGTTTGACGAATAGTGTGGGATAACCATGTGAGGTGCAACTTGAAGTAGTGGTTGGGACATAGTTCGTGCACAATATTCCTAACAATGTGACTAACCATGAATGGTTTAAAATCTATATCCTAAAAAAGATCATCTTGGTCAGAATTACACAGTAACTGCATTTTTTTCCCTCCATATCAACCATAGTTTTATTTTTATTCCTCCAAAAGGTTTTACAAGCATTCCCCATAGATCCAAATGTGATTTGACTATTTTTTTCATGTTTCATTGATGCTATATTCCCACAGTAAGTCTCTATTTTTGATAATTTTAATTATGTTTCATAGATTTACATTATTCCAACCCATTATTTTTTTACCTAGTCTCTTGATGGTATATCTTAGGATTTTATTGACAATAATATTTATAATTGGTTTTGATGATGTTATAGGAAGAGATCTAGGGGGTTTTGTAGATTAAACATAGTTTGGTGAGTGTTTTTATTATGTAATTCATTTTCACCATAATTTCTAATGTAGAAATATTAACTATCAAATACTCATATTATAATAAGAATGATTAGTTTTAAATTGATTATATTGGTTGATAATTATAATGAATTTATTTTTAAGACTATGTTAGATCCATTTTAGTGGTAGTTTGTAGATTTATGGAATTATGGAAAATGGTTTTGCTATGTTCTTGGTGTTCATGATTTAATTTTTTTTAAATTATGTCCCTAATGGATTTGTTAATATGGTATTTCTGAAGTGTTTTAAATAAATTAATGGTTTTTCAAAAATGACATGGAATGGTTTACATGAAATCGTTATTCCATTCATGTATTTTTGTGTGTTCAAGATTTCGGCGTGAACATGAATAAGGTGTGTATACCGTTGGGGTACAAAGACATGTAAACATAGATAAGGGGAGTGTTTCAAAAGTAAAAATGATATGGACCACATTTTAATGACATAGTTTATGGGTTTGAAACCACTCATCAGTATGGAAACATTATTGAAATATGAATGTGTGGGTGTTTTTGGGAATCAAATAATTAGTATGCCAAAAAGTAATGTAAAACTATGTAAAGATTGTTTGGTTGATTTCTATGAAAATGATTTAGTATAGAAAACAATTTGGGAGAAAAATATTCTTGGTTATGATATAAATTTTTTCAATTCATTTATATAAGTTATTTTTTATAATGTTTCTTACTTGTTTTGTCTATGTGGTGTGAGTAGAGAAGTAATTTGGGGAAATCCTACTATATTTAACTACTCTCCACTGCTTTATCCCATTTGGGTTATTTCAAATAATGTTTCTCAAGACCTAGAAAAAGGTAATGTATTAATATTTTTACTGGTCCATTGTGATAATTGGGATGTAATGGGGTATTGCAGCATGGAGCATGTTCATAGCATGCAGAACTAATTTCTAATGAGGATGTGATCAACATAATAACATCCCATGTAAATAAAGAGTAAGACATTTTTATATTTATTAATATTTTTTAATTAAATATTAATTTTACATTAAAGTGGATTCTATGTTCAATGTCGTACCTGATACTCAACAATGTGTTTCTTTAAAATCATACGTTGCACACAATGTTGAGTTTTACTAAAAAATTAAAATATAATATTATTATTTTAAATCGTAGTTAATTCATAGCCATTTTATTTCCAGGAATGAAAATAATTAACTATAATATGATTATTAATGTTTTTAAATTTATTTACCTTTATCCAATAAATTTGAAAGATTTAAAATGTGAATGAATCCAATTTTAAGCATAAATACTCTAATATTCATTAAAAGATTGATTTACCATTTCATGATGGTGATCCTCTTTTAAATATATTTTCTACCTTATTTATGTGTTATATTTTATAAAATAAACTTCTTCTTTATAAACACAACATCAAATTTTACTTTCAGAAAAATATTGGTATTTTTTCGGATAAAGTTCATTTTTTAATGAATCGTTAAAAATACTAAATTTTAATTCAAAAATGCCTTTTAATATAATATGTTTATATGGTATGATTATATGTTTAATTTGTTTTAAAGTGTAATTAGATTATATTTTTACTATTTATTTCAATTTTTTTCATTGGAAGTAATTTAACATTGAAATTTGACATAAACAAATGTCAATATTTTGATAGTTATTATTTCTTAATAACACGTTTCTACTTTTAATAATAAGAATTAATTTCAAATTAATTAATGAAACTTCTATGTTTTTAATTTTAAAAAATAAACATCATTTTCGGATTCAAAATATCATTTTTGGAATAGGATGAATTTTTGGTATTTTCCCGAAAACCGTCAATTATTGATGAATAGTAAAAAAAAAATACTACTTAGTAGTTAAAACTCATCATTTTCATTTAAATAAAATTCTACCACTTATATGAAATAAATTTTAAAAATCCGACATACATGGTTGTCATCATTATGTAAAATGTGGATCAATGGGATGAAAACAATTTTTTGTGAATAGTACATTTTTATTTTTATTTACCTATAGTTATAGGTAAATAGAGTTATTCAAGGTAAAAAAATATTATAATAATATAAAATTACTGTAACAGTTGTACTAACCTTATTTGATTATTAATGGCCAACCAAAAAATTCTTTTGGTGAAACTTTTGGCCTTTTAAATCCACTTGGGTAAGATAATTAAATTAATAACTTTTTATTTTAAGTAAAAATAAATATATTATAAACATGTATTCTTTTTGCCAAAACAATTTTATTGTGATGTTATATAATTGATATATTTGACTATTAATATTAACTAGAAAAATAAAAAAATTTCCTACATCATTTTATTTTATTTATAATTTTTTGACATTATATAAATAGATTTATTTATTACTCAATGATGATGTATTGATTATCTAATTGATGATTGTTTTAAATAAATGAGATTATAATTGTTAAAATATTTTTATTTTGAAAATTTTAATGCAAGAAACGAATTTTAGGGATGATTATTACTTGTTATATTTAAATTATAGTAGTTTTTATGAAATAATAATGATTTTATATATTTTTTAAAAGCATTGATATGAATATTATTTAAGTTGACATAAATGATGTTTTAAATCAATAAATAATTTATTAAATGATAAAATAATCATAAAAATCATGGATTCAGCCAAATTGCATAGATAATGTTGATAATATCATTAATAAACTACTTTTGGTTCTATTTATACATTATTGTAACTATATTAACCATATAGTATGAATATATAAGAGAATACAGTAAACGTTAAATAAGTTAACAAAGGGTTAAATAAAGAAGATATGGATTAAAAAATATCCAAAACCTATACAATTCTTATCAGACGATTTTATTTCGAATAATATGCACCTTATATTAGAATTAAATATTTTTTTGAGCTTTTGAAATAGAATATCAGTTAATATTAATATAATATTTTCAAACATTTCTAAAGAGCCCCTCCTCCCACTTATAAAAGGCCATCACCTATAACCCATTATTCACATATCTCAGGCCCCATAGATTATCCAAAATCTGCCTAAATAGTCTCCCAATATCACTCTTTTCCACCTAGAAGACTTACCTTAGGCAGAAGGCACTATAATAATGCCTTTTGGTTCAATCCAAAGGGCGTTACCCGATTTAAAGGTAATGTCATCCCTCATGTTCTCTTATTTTATTTTACTTCTTCATTGCCAATTCGCATTTATTATTTGTTTACATAACAACTCATGTATCCTCAATATTCTAGTTTTTTGTGATGAGAATTATTTGAACTAAAATTTCACACACCTCTATCTAATGGTTATATAACAGAATGGTTTTGTGGACGGAAAACTACTGCCTCCAAAAATGATGATTCTTCAATATTCTTCTATAACCTCATATGGTGGTCATTTTGATGTCGCTATAATTATATATTATATTTAGGATATTTATTTTTACTCTATGCCTATGTAATCCTAATTTATAACATACCTTTATACATTTCATGTTGTATATATATGATTATTTCATTTGAGAAGTAGGGACTGCCGCCACGTCAAAGTGATATGACTCGTTCATACTATACATAGAAATTAAAAAGGATGGTGATAATGAACATACAAAGCATATATAAAATATGATATTATACTGGAATAATAATATACCTATGTATCAATTGGTTTTCATTCCTTTTCAAATGAAAAAAATGAAATGGAAGTAGCATTCTTGCGTACGTACGACTTACCATCTCCACGAACGGTGCATTTCATTTTCATATATCAAAATGATATGGAAAATTATTAATACATATATACTGGGTATATGTGACATATATGATATATACATCATGAATATCATTACTAAGAAAATGGAATATCGACTATATGGACAATTTATAATTATAACAAGTTCATTTTTACTCAAGTTTCGAACATCAACCAAATGTATGATATGATCTAAAAAATAACAAATTGTTTTAGCCAGGTAATAAGTGGTATAAAAGTAATAATAATATTTTAAAAGGTAATTAAGGAAGTATAAATTAACTAAAGTGCATTATTCATGAAATTAAAGAACGAACAGGTCATGTCAGACACAAGGTAAGGGGGTTCATCTCAATCTCCTTTCATTGAGACATGATTTGATAATAAAAAACTCATTCTTTTATAAAGTATATAATAAAATCCTTTGACTTTTAATTTCAATCAAAGGGAATATTTTTTCTATGAATCGTTTTACTAAATGACAAAAGGAATGTTTATAATGTTTGCGGTGACAATGACCTCTCTCCCATTGTAATCATTATTTGGATTCCTCTATAAAACGTAATGACATTATATGGAAATGAAATCCCATAATCCCTTTTAGGTAGTTTTGATATTGAAAACGGTTTTTTAAATAGATTGTTTTTTTTCAATATCATTAAATGACTACTTGTGATTGCAAATGCAATGTTATTTGTGAAATGAAATATTTTGTGTCTTATGATTTTATAATGGTACATTGGAATTTTATGGGTGGTTACATGATAAACCAAATGATGGGTCTTTCCATGATAAACCAGGATGGGTTGTTACATTAGAACCTCTAATGCATTGGTTATGGAAGTTGGCCATATGGATATTCCATTTTTTATATGTGTGTAAGTTGACTGTATGGTTATTCCATTTTCGTATGCTTATGTCCCAAGTTATCATTATATGTTATGTGTCCTTTATATCGTTTTTATGGTAATATTTTGGTTACAAAAAAGTAATAATTGAGATTTTATTAAACTAAGAGATTTTACTACTTCCTAAAGGTGAAAACTCTTACTTAGGATAAAGTATTCATGGTTTACATGTTGTTTTGAAAAACTAACAGTTTTCGTACATTGTGTGTCACATACCGAGATTTTTATGCCCATCCCATATTTTTTTAAATGTTGTTTCATAGGACATAAAGATGAATTGGGTCACGTATAAGATCAAGGAAAATTCATGCTGTCTAGAACACATAACTAAACATGACTCTTTTTTTAAACAGTTTCTATTTTATAAAAAATATTGATATTGAGAATAAGTGTCTACATGTAATATTTGAAATATTTATTTATATGTTATGAAATAGTTCTCTAATGATCTAAACCTGAAAATTTAATCAATGTGAATTGTTAACTTAAATCAAGATTATATAATGTTTAAGGTTGGGGCATTATAGTTGGTATCAATGGGAGGTTTAGACAACTATATGAGTTAGTGTATTATAAAATTAGTATCCCTAAATTAATTCATGGTATGATTTAAATGATATATTATTTAGATATCATCATTATTTTTTTTCTAAGGGATGTTTGTTCAGAACTTTTTATTTATAGGAAACATGGAAGTTGTGATGGGAAGTCATACAAAGCGAAATAACCTTCCAAATCAGCATCTAGAGATGGTCAGAAATTATAATTGAACAGTTTTTTTGTGATGACTCATTTTATTAATGTGAAAATTGTTGGTTGTTATTATAGTTAATATTTTTCTATATTTTAAAAGTAAAGAGGAAAATGAATTCCATTGAAGGGTTTTATTTTAAAACATGAACGAAAAGAACTGTATGGTAAATTTAGTAACTGTGAGTTTTGGTGACAAAAAATTTCATTCCTGGGTCACATTTTTTTAAAAAATGCCATAACTATTGATCATGCTAAAACAAAAGTTGTTGAACGTAACGTCCCGAATCCAGAGCCCCTCCACTGGTGCCCCGTACCTGGTTCACCACATGAACTTATGCACATTTCCCCAAATTCCAGAGGCTGCCGACTTGGAGCGAGGGCCTTGGTATGTTATTGGGGAAAATATTCCCTCATTGGAATAGTACATGGCAGAAATATATAAACATGAAATAGAAAAAGAAGTGAATAACCAACAGTAATAAATAGTGGAAAACTATACCAACAAACTGGAGAACATAGGTATATATGAAATGATGCAAGATACAACTCTAAGAAAGCAGTCAAACAAGTCACAATGCTGAAAACACCGCAGTACCAAGAAAAGTACAAAAGAAAAGTAAACAGCTCCTCAGCATCGCAAGCCAAAGCACGGTCCCATGCAATCCTACTCCAAGCAATCATGTATCAGATGTCTAATGGAGCTTTCCCTTATCTATTCATACAACAACAAAGTATGCTTGGTCCCAAACTTTGTGTGCGATACAATCCCAGTAGGCAATCGCCAAAGATCTGTACCTAACAGTCAATGAATACAAGGAAAGTAAAAGTGCATGAAGTAGTAAACAGAATTGCACACAGTAGCTACAATCCATAGTTATAGAATATATATTACACAAGTAAAAAACCAACAACAAGTAGAAAATAGGTAACCCTCTGGTTAGCTCTCACAGCCTAACCCCTATGGATCACCCTACACATAACAGCAACCCTCTAGGAGGTACAGACAGTCTCACCCATTTGGTTCAGCTAAGAGTAGACTTTCCGAGGAAGCACTCACCGTCAATTACCCCTATAGTTTCATATCATGCTAAATTCTCTCTGGGGTAGCACTTAATGTTTCATTCCCCATGTCGTGCACAACAAGGAACTACAGACTCTCTGGGGAAGCACTCATCATCAATTCCCAATGTGGTCTCACATCATATTAAAAGACGCTCTGGAGAATCCCTTACCTCTATTCTCCCTATGGACTACTACACTAGGTTCTCACAGTCCTATGTGAAATTAACATGCTCATCACGCATGTATCTCTCAATTAAACCTCATGAACTACTTGGCTAACATTCTAAGGCACAGTAGCATAACAGTATAACAGTTCCACTATCCTACAACTAGGCATGGAAACTGGCCTAACGCCTAACAGGCAAAGAATGTACAACAAACATCCAGAGTACTGCAAAAACTTCTCAAATCACAATGGTAAACATCTACTATAGCAATAATGAAAGAAGTAAATCAATCAAGGGAAAAACAGGAAAACACACAATTCTCATTCAAGGGAATTGGCGAAATTTTACAAAATATTCAATGACTATCTACAGAAAGGCACAAACCACGTACCTTGATTCTAGGGGATCGATATACTTGAACCACAATGCCTGATTCTCCTCAGAATTGCATAGATCTAAGAAAACGCACTATATGATCAACCTATGATAACTAGAAAATGAGGAGGAACCATGAAACAAGGATAAAGTAGAAGAGGGAGATTACCGAGGTGATCCTAATCAAAACGATGGTGGATATAATGGAGATCAGATGAAGGCGCGAGGGCTTGGGGAAGATCCGGCCATACAGGTCGCTCTTGGATGAAGATCCTGAAGAAGAAGCAAGTTCTGTCTGTCAGGAGCAACCCCGGTGCATTTAGTGGAAAAAAATAAAAGTACACGGTGTGTAATTTTAGAGTACACGGTGTGTACTAGGCCTTTTTCTACGCCACCAAAATCGGCCTCCACCTCACTCCTACACACCGTTTGTGTGGCCCAAACTCTGCCAGGACACGACTTCGAGCGGGAAATGAGTACACGACGTGTACGTCAAAAATTTACAGAAAGATTATTTTTCTCAAAACTCCAGAAAATGTGAAGGCATACCTGAAATGAAGATCCGGGTTATTAAAAACTACCCCTTAAAGAAATTCATCCTCGAATTTCCCTAGTGTGGCGTAGAAGAAGAAACCCTGAACAGCTTCGGCCACTATGAATGAAAATCCGGATGGGATGCTTCTCAAACAATGCATCCGCTTCGAGCTCAACCTCCTCAGGATGAAGGACATGAGACAAGTCCTAAAAGTAACATCGGAGCAGAGAGATATTAAATACATCATGCATGGCCCTTTACCTCTGAGGTAACTACAACCAATAGGCAACCGGCCCAACTCTACCCAATACCTCAAACAGTCCCACGTACTGTGGTGAATGCTTACCCTACCCATGAATCCTCTAGTGTCCTAAATTCGGTGCGATATATAGGAAAACCTGATTCTTGAACTCGAACTACAGAGGTCATCTCCGCTGATCCGCATAAGACTTCGGCCGAGACTATGTTGTAGCAATCCTCTTCTGAATCAGTTCTATCTGCTCTGATGTCTCCTGAACAAGACGAGGTCCCAGCAAAGCTGCCTCTCCTACCTCTAGCCAGCATAAGGGTGATCAGCATTGCCTACCATATAAAACCTCGTACAGTGCCATCTGAATGGTATCATGAAAGATGTTGTATTAGGCGAAATACACCAGACGTTTATGGCTATCCCAAGAACCACTGAAGTCTAGAATGCAAGCTCGAAGCATATCCTCAAGCACCTGGATCATGCACTTGGACTGGCCATCAGTCAGGGGATGGTATGTTGTACTCAAAATTATGTGTGTGCCCAAAGCCTTCTGAAGTCCCTACTAGAACCAAAAGGTAAAGCGTTCATCCCTATCTGAAATAATAGAGCGTGGAAATCCATGCAGACAAACAATCTCATTGATGTAAAGTCATCCCAGATCATCAAAACTGTAGGTTTCCTTGATTGGAAAGAAGTGTGCAACCTTCGTAATCCTGTCGACGAAAACCCAAACAACATCACTCCCCCGAGTTGACCTTGGCAACCAGGTTATGAATTCCATCGCGACATCGTTCCACTTCCATTCCGGAATGGGTAACTGTTGTAAAAGCCCTGCTGGTCGTTGATGCTCTACATTCACCTAATGATAAGTGGAACATCTAATGACACAACCAGAAACATCTCTCTTCATACCTGGAAACCAATACTGGAGATGAATATCCCGATACATCGTGGTGACGCCAGAATAAACTTCCCAAAATGAGGAATGAAAATCCCGCATCAGCTCCTTGTGTATCTCTGCTGGCACCCATACGCATCCCTGGAACCACAAGATCTTATCCTCTCCCACCATCTATTCAGGAAGACGGTCCTATCCTAACACACTCTTCCGCAAGACTAAGCCTTCTGACACTGATAGCTGCCTCATCCGTACCCGATCAAGAAGTATAGAGGTAACAGATACAGAAGAAAGTAATGTCTATTCTTGTCTGTCATGCACCTCCATGTGCATCTCAGAGAATAGAGCCATAAGCTGACACACACTGCAGGCCTCCTAAACTGCCTGAATCTGATTTCTCTTGGTCAATGAGTAATCCACTGCATTTCCCTTTCCTAGAATATAGGCAATCTTGAAATCAAAAGAATAAAGATACTCGACCCACCTGCATTGTCTCAAATTCATATCACGCTGAGTGAAAATATACTTTAGATTCTTGTGGTCAGTGAAGACCAAAAAGTGATCTCCCAAAAGATAGTGTCTCCAACAGCGTAAGGAATGAAAAACAGCTGCCAACTCCAGATCGTGTGTCAGGTAGTTCCTCTCATGTGGACTCAACTGCTGAGACCCGTACGCAATGACTCCATCTCCCTACATAAGCACATCACCCATCCCGATACCTGAGGCATCACAATAAATAGAGTAGCTCTTTCCTGGATCGGGCAAGACTATTATCTGTGCAGACTTCAATCTTCCCTTTAGCTCCTGAAAGGCTGACACACAAGAATCTAACCATAAAGAATTCGTCCCCTTCATGGTCAGACTTGTTAAGGGTGATTTTAGCCGTGAAAAGTCCTGAATGAAACGTCTTTAGTAACTATCCATCCCTAGGAAACTCCATACCTCAAAAACGTTCTTCGGATTCTCCTAGGAAACTACAACTCTAACTTTCCATGGGACCATAGATACTCCTACCTCTGAGATGATGTGTCCCAAGAAGTGAATCTTTTCAATAAAAAAAAGCACTTTGAGAGTTTTGTATAGAGACGATGCTCTCTCAGTATACTTAGAATGATATCAAGATGGGTAGCATTGTCGTGTCGAGTGTGAGAGTAAAGAAAGATATCTTCCATGAAGACCACGACGAATGAGTCCAAGTAAGGATGGAACACTCGGTTCATCAGTGCCATGAAAATTACAAGCGCGTTTGTGAGACCAAACGACATGACTATATACTTGTACAGACCATACCTGCTCCTGAATGTTGTCAGAGGTATATCTGATGGTCTAACGTGCAACTGAAGATAACCAGACCCCAATTCGATCTTCGAGAACACATGGGATCATCAATACTGATCAAGGAGGTCATCGATCCTCGGCAAGGTATATCGGTTCTTGACCATAAAATGGTTCAGCTTCTGATAATCCACACAAATTGAAGGGTACTCTCTACCTTCTACACAAACAAGACAGGCGAAAACCCAAGGAGAAGTATTGGTTTTGATGAAACCCTTTGACTACAACTCCTCCAACTACTTCTTTAGCTCCTGTAACTCCGGTGTAGCCATCCTATAAAGAGGAATGGACACCGGTGCTGCTCCTGGCACGAGCTCAATAGAAAAGTATAACTCAAACTCTGGAGGAATACTTGAAAACTCCTCTAAAAAGATGTCCCTGAAATGATCCACCACTAGAAGAACGTCCAACTGCGAGGTCCCCTATCATCCAGATAAAGACAAGAAATTTGGGCTTTTATCCTTCACAGCCCATGATGCTCGAGTCCTGCTCGACTCTCCTTAACATCCCATTCGCCTCTATAAAGAAAAGATTCACCTTATGGTGAAACTAAACTCACCCTGCAGTGATTACAATCGACCACTACCTGGAAGGGAACCAACCGGTCCATCCTGAGAATGACATCATAGACTATCATCTCTAGGACGTAGAGATCCCTTAAGAATAAATACCCTACAACCTCGAGAGGGCACTCTCTACACTGATGTACACTATATGTCCTTGTCCCCAATGGTGTGTCTAGTGTCAATGAGTTGGCAGAAGAAAAGATGCAGAGCCCAAGGCTCTCCACTTTGTAACAACCTGAATCTGAAGTCTCTCAGATTGCGCTCCGTAATCAGTGACTGGTTGAAGATGGAAGTGATGGATGTAAACTTGAAGATATTCACCTGCGAGCGAATCTCCTACCTTAGACCATCCGTGAACTTACTTTACAATAACACCCCACTCCCATCACGGAGGGGTGTGAAACGTTGTAGCTCAGTGAAATTAAAGGAATACTCAATGATAGAAAGAGTACCCTGCTCTAAGATCACGAACTACTGGGCTCGATCGGCCCTCAGGGTCTCCAGGTATATGTAGTCATTGAACACGGGCTGTAAATCCTCCCAAACCATAAACTACTAATGACCCTCCTGTGAGATCACGTCCCACCACCTCTAGGCGGAGTCTCGTAGCATATAGGTAGCGAGCATGACACACCTCTATGGAGGCATCTCCATATGCTCAAAGATGGTCAACATGAGATCCAGCCATGACTCTGCAGCCTGAGGTCCTTCTTCCCACGAGAACGTGGGAGGATGATGCTATTGAAAAACCCGTGTCAAGTCTGCCATAATAGAGGTAGGAGGCGGGGATCCCTGAAAGTTCTGCATCATCCTCATAAATCCTTCCCTGAACTGCGGATCAATGCCTGTAACTGGTATGAAATTCGGTGCCAAGGATATCCTGACCAGAGGATCGGCAGGAAGTCCCTGATCAACCATATCTGGCGTCTGATCACTGCCTGATGATAGAGGTACAACAGGAGGACGTCTCGGAGGAATAGCTCTGAAAGATCAAAAGTACACCTTAGATCAGAAAAACAGGGACAGAGAACAAAAGAGGACAAAATGGGATCAGGGGAAGGAAAACAAAAAAGTTTACAAAACATGACTACACGGCGTGTATAAAAACTACACGGTGTGTCTTATTAATCCATTGACAAGGGAGTGTTCCCCTGCCCAATAGGTCGTGCAATACCTCAAACTACACGGTGTGTTGACCCAACACACGACATGTACTTGAAAACTATTCCTCGGCCTGAGTCTCCTTACACGGCTAACCCACACTGTCTGACATAACCCGAGACTACCTGACGTGTTCTTAAAAAACACATCACGTAATAGAAAAGGCCTCATCGGCCCGTGTTGTTAAATTCATGGTCGTCTACATGGCTGCACCTTACATGGCATGGTCCGAATTAGCACGACATGTATAGGTGAAGGAGACATCATCCTGTGTTGTTCGTGACACAGCCAGGTACCTGAACAAACTACACGTCATGTTTTGAATACAACACGGTGTGTCTAAGAGAATGTGACGCCGACCCGTGTTGTTAATGACAGGGCCGGGTACCTGGACGGGACTACACGATGTGTTCCTTTACAAAACGACGTGTTCTAATCAAGATTCCACGACCCGTGTTGTTATTTACACGGTCGAGTACATGGCTCCAAACTACATGGCGTGTACCAACCGTACACGGCTTGTTACTGATGTTACTTCCACAACATCATGTGCCTGATCACACGGTCAGTGAATCGGTCTAAAACTACACGGCGTGTTGTCAAAAGTACATGCCATGTATTCTGGGTTTTTTCTGGGAAGTAGCTTAGAAACTGTCTAGAAGACCATAAAACACAGAAAACAAGCCAAATAAGTGCCGAATTCCGATTCGCGAGGGCCCATACTCCCCGAGAATCAAAACATGGTGTTCATTTAAGAAAGATAGGAAAAAACAATACTCTAACAAGGAAGCATAGATTCTATCAAGAATCTATCACATTAGCATGTATAATCCACACAAAGTCTATCACAACAGCATGCAATCGCTAATGCACCCTAGATGGAATGGTAAGAATTCCTGGATTGTGATATATACAAGTTCCTATATGATTCATGAGATTTCATACCCTCATCTCATCGGGCTGCAACAGAAATAGAACCGTAATCGTCAGTAAAATAACAACACAAAGCATGTGAATCACTCTAGGTGAAATCATATCAACCGTAAAATCTCAAAACCAGCTAATTTCAATTAGCGAGGTAGTATGGCTTTTCCCTGTACAGGAGTTTGCTACTCCCGAGCACAGCTTAATAACAAGTAATGAATCTGTCCTATCCCTAGATAATGTCTCCAAATATTAAAGCAAGAGAAAAGAACCCCTATGATACCACTTTGTAATGACCAGAATCCGGAGCCCCTCCACTAGTGCCTCGTACCCAGTTCGCCACATGACCTCAAGCACATTTCCCAAAACGCCAGAGGCTGGTGACTAGCAGTGAGGGCCTTGGTAAGTAATTGGGGAAACTATGCCCTCATTGGCAGAGTACACGGTAGAAATAGATAAACATGAAATAGTGGAATCAGTGAATAACCAACCGTAATAAACAGTGGAAAACTAAACCAACATACTGGGGCACATAGGTATATATGAAATGATGCAATATAAAACTCTAAGAAAACAGCCAAACAAGTCACAATGCTGAAAACACCACATTACCATGACAAGTACAAAAGAAAAGTAAACAACTCCTCAACATCGCAAGCCAAAGATCGGTCCCATGCTCTCATGCACCAACAAATCAAGTACAGGAAGTCAAAGGGTGCTTGAACTTATATATTCCAACAAAATCAATGTCTGGTTGGGCACAAATGAATGACCAAAAAAGGGTGTGAGATACAATCCCAGTAGGCAATCACCCAAATATCTATGCCTAACAGTCAAGGAATACAAGGCAAGTAAAATTACAGGAAGCAGTAAACAGAAAAACACACAGCAGCTAAAATCCACAGTTCTAGCATATAATGTTCACATGTAAACAACCAAAAACATGTAGAAAATAGGTAACCCTCTGGGTAGCTCTCACAGCCTAACCCCTATGGTTTAACCTACAAGTAACAGAAACCCTCTAGGAGGCACACATAGTCTCACCCCTCTGGTTCAGCTAAGAGTAGAATTTCTGAGGAAGCACTCACCGTCAATTCCCCATGTAGTCTCGTATCGTGCTAAAGACTCTTTCGGGAATCACATAATGTCTTATTCCCCCTGTGTCCAGCGTCAAGGAACTACCAACTCTCTGGAGAAGCACTCATCGTCAATTCCCTCTATGGTCTCGCATTGTATTAAAAGACACTTTGGAGAATCCCTTATGTCCATTCTCCGTCTATTACACTAGGTTCTCACAGTCCTATGTGAAATTAACATACTCAGCGCACGTGTATCACCACGTAAAGCTCATGATCTACTTGGATATGATTCTAAGGCACATCAGCATAACTGTATAACAGTTCCACTATCCTACAACTTGGCATGACAACTGGCATAATGACTAACTGGAAAATCAAGTATGGAAAACATCCAAAGTGTAGAAAAAACTACTCAAATCAAAATGGTAAACCTATACTATAGCAATCAAAGAAGCAGGAAATCAATCAAGGGAAAAATAGTAAAACACACAATTCTCGTTCAAGGGAATTGGTGAAATTGCACAAAATATTCAAAGAATTTCTACAGAAAGGCACAAACCACCTACCTTGATGCTAGGGGATCGATATACTTGAAAAAAATTTCCTGATTCTCCTCAGAATGGTGTAGATCTTTGAAAACGCACAAAAATCTCAACCCATGATAACTTGAAAATGAGGAGGAACCATGGAACAAGGCTAAAGCAGAATATATAGCTTAACGAGGCTATCCCAATGCAAAGGACGGTGGTTGAAACAGAGATTGGATGGAGGCATGAGGGTTTAGGTAAGATCTGGACATATGGGTCACTCTCAGACAAAGATCCTAGAGAAGAAGCAAGTTCTTTCCATCAGGCGTGACCCTAGTGTGTTTATTTTAAAAAAAGAAAAGTACATGGTGTGTACTTTTATAGTACACGACGTGTACTAGGTCTTTCCGTACTCTGCCAAAATCAGCCTCCACGTCACCCCTACACACCGTGTGGGTGGCCCGGATGCGGCCAACACATGGCTTCTAGTGAGAAATGTGTACACGGTGTGTACTCATAAAGTACATGGTGTGTACATCAAAATTTACCAGAAAGATTATTTTTCTCAAAAACTCCAGAAACCGAGAAGGCGTACCAGAAACGATGATCCGGTTTTTTACATTGAAGAATGGCCAAGACCTACCTATATCATAGAGATCCATAGTTTTCATGGTTTTGATGGTTATTACCGGTGGTTTGTTGAAAATTTTTCATGGTTATCTATCCCACTAAAAAAGTAAACTTGAAAATGTGTTAAATTCATTTGGAAAAAAGATTGTGACGATTTTTTTAGGAATTGAAGAGATGATTGGTGAATTATCTAGTTTTGGAACTTGCTACTAGAAATAGTGAGTTTGTTATCTAATGTGATTGTTCGTTTAAAGGAAATGGTTGTGTCCTAATGAAGAATAATCAGGTAATTGCGTGTGCTTATCATTAGTTGAAAAATCAGGAGTCAAATTACCATTCACATGATTATAAATTTGCTACAATTTTGTTATCCTTAAAAATATGGAGGCATCATCCCTATAAAGTAAAATGGGAAATATATACTAACCATAAGTGTTTCTAGTATATATTTACATAGATGAAATTAATCATGGTACAATGTATATTTTTAGAATTAATCACGGATTATCATTGCATGATCCATTACCAAACATGAAAGGAAAATATTGTAGCTGACACTTAGAGTCAAAAGAGTAATGCGAAAATAACCATTATACATTTGGAATGAGATCTTTTGGTTTTTATTTGATGAATTTTGAATTGGAAGTTGTTGGTTCAGGAACTTCCTTAGTTTTTTTGGTTTTAGTACAATCGTCTCTAGCATACAGAATAAATAAAGTGCACAAGGATGACAACGAGGAGCAGAAAAAGGCAAAATTGGTTCAGAATTGTAAGTTACCTGATTTTAATATTGATAGAGATTGTGTTTTGAGGTTTTGGAAAGGTATTATGTGTTGTTTTTTATTTATATTTGATGAAATAGTTGCTATTTGAGCTCATATATCTCTGTTTAGAGTTCATTTTGGTAGTACTAAGATGTACACAGATCTTCAAGAGTATTACTAGTTGGATGAAATGAAAAAAGGTATTTCTGACTTTATTATGATGTGCTTGACTTTCCATTAGGTTCAGGCAGAGTGGAACTTACCAAAAGGGATTCTTCAACCTTTACTAGTGCTAGAGTAGAAATGGTAAAATATATTCATGGAATTTGTTGTGGAATTACCAATGACATCTCTAGGTAACAATGCAATATAGTTTATTGTTTATTGATTGACTAAATCTTCCCACTTCCTTCATATTCGAGATACTTTTATCTAGATCAACTTTCTTTGTTTTATGTTAAAATGATAGTATGCTAATTCAGAAGAACATGATAATAGCTTAGAGTAAACACAAAAGATGTGTGGATAATATGAGGAAGGATCATTATTTTGAGGTAGGTGATCTTGTCATTCTCAATGTTTCTCCATGGAAATGTGTGATGTGTTTTGGTAAGAAGGTATAGTTGAGTCTGAGGTTCATTGGACCCTATAAATTCTAAGATAAAGTTTGATCACTTGTCTACATAGTGTATTTACCTCAAATTTTATCCCAGGTAAACAATGTATATCCTGATTCAATTTTGAGAATGTATATGTGCGATCCATCTCTTGATTTTAGTCTAAAGGTAGTTCATTTAGAAGAAAATCATTCTTATTAGGAACAACCAATCCAGATTCATGACTGAAGAGAGAAAGTGTTTCAAAATAACATAAAACATCTAGTAATTGTTTTTTTGAAAAAAAAACATCTGGTTGAATATGCAACATTAGAATCTGAAAATTCTATGAGGGATAAATACCCCATTTCTTTGATAAGTGAAAAATATTGTGAGGATGCAATTTCCTAAAAGGGGAAGGATGTAACATCCCAAGTAAATAAAGAGAAAGACATTTTCATATTTATTAATATTTAAGAATTAAATATTAATTTTACACTAAAAGGGATGTTCTGTTTTATGTAATACCAGATATACAACACCAGGTTTCTTTGAAATCTTATGTTTCACACAATGTTGAGTTATAATAAAAAATAATTATATTATATTATTAATTTAAATGGTATTTAATGAAAAGTTTTTGTATTTTTGGGAATGAGATAACTAAATACAATATTATTATACATGTTATTTGAATCTTTTTACCTTTATCCAATAAATTTTAGAGGCTTAACATATGAATTATTCCAATTTTAAGCATAAATACTCCAATGTTCATTAAAAGGTCGATTTACCGCCTTTTGATAGTGAAACCATTATAAATATTATTTTTTTCTCTCTTATATTTTCTATTTGACAAAATAAACAACTTCTTTAGAATCGGGACATCAAAATTTACTTTGGGTAATATTTTTTTTATTATAAATTTCATTTTTAATGAATAGTTTAAAATCATGGATTTTAATTCAAAACAGCCTTTTATTCTAATTTATTTATATAGATATATTATATTTTTAATTAGTTATAATGCTTAATAAAATTTTTTTCTAATATTTAATCTAATTTTGGTTATTTGAAGTAATTTCACATTAAAATTAGACGTAAAAATTTTCAATCTTTTGATAGTTATTATTTCTTAAAGACACACATTCTGGTTTTGACAACAAAAATTAATTATAAATTAATTAATGAAACTCATATGTTTTGAATTTTAAAAAATATATATCATATTTTTATTCATAATATCAAATTTATCTTAGGGTTATTTTTTTCTATTTTTCAGAAAACATTAAATTTTTGATGAATAGTGAAGAACACTTCCTAGTAGTTAAAACTAAATTTTTCAATTAAATTAAATTTTACCACATTTATGAATTTTATTTAAAATATCTTACATGCATTTGTTTCCTCATTAATTAAAATTCGGTTCAATGGGATGAATATAAGTTTTGGTGAATAGTATCTTTTGATTTTTATTTACCATGGCTAAAGAAAAATAGGGTAATTCAAGGTAAAAATAATATTATAATAATATATAATTACCTCAACACTTGTCCTAACCATATATTATGTGTCAAGGACATACAATGAAATCATTAGGTGAAACTTTTTTCCTTAGAAAGCAACTTGGGTAAGATAATTACATTAAAAAAATTTTATTTATATTAAAAATAAAAATATCATAAACAAGTATTATTTTACGAAAAAAAAATTTAGTATAGGGTTATAAAATTGATATATTTGTATAAAAATATTAATTAAAAATCATTAAATATTTCCTACATCATGGTATTTTATTTATAATTTTTAGACATCAAATAAAGGAATTTATTTATTACACAATAATGATGTAATGATTATATCATTAAAGAATTTTTTAATTAAATGAGATTATAAATGTCAAAATAAATAAAATTTGAAACTTTCTATTCCATTACAAAATTTTATGGATGATTATGACTAGTTATATTTTAATTATTGTATGTTTTTCAAAAGAATCATGTTGCTATAAATTTTTTAAATGTCTTGGTATGAATAACATTAAAATTGACATAAATGAGTTTTTAAATAAATAATTATTTTATTAAAAGATATAATAATCCCAAAAATCTTGGAATCGGAAAAATTACATAGATAATGTTGATAATTTATATAATGAACCACATTTGTTTTTAATTTTTTTTATGGTAAATATATTAAACACATAGTATGAATATATAAGAGAACATTGTAATAGTTAAAAAAGTTAACAGAGGGTTAAATAAAATCAATAATTTAAAAGTATTTAAAGCATGTTCAATGTGTATTGGATGATTATATTGAGACTTATATGAAACTCATATTTGAATTAAATAAGTATTGGTTCTTTTGAAACTGAAAATAAGTTTATAATAAAATAATATTTCCAAACTTTCCTAAAGATCCCCTCCTCCCCCTTATAAAATGCCATCACCACTAACTTATTAATCACACCTTCAAATCACCTTGGATCATCCAAAATATACCCAAATAAGATTCAAAGATCTCTATATTCCACATAGAATCCTTACCTTAAGAATAAGGAACTTAAATAAATCCTTTTTGTTAAAAGGAAAGGGAGTTACCCGATTTAAAGGTAACATCTTCCCCCAAGTTCTCTTATTTTATTATACTTCTCCACTCTCTATGTTATTTTATTAATTTTTTAAATAACAAAAGAATTAATCTATATATACTAGGTTATTTTTATTTGAATGACTATAATTACATTTACACACACCTTCATTTAATTTGTATAAAACATAATGATTTTGTGGACAAAGAAACACTACATCACGAAACGATGTTTGTTCAATATTATCCTACCACCACTTATGGTGGACATTAGTATGGAACTATAATTATATATGAAATATATGATATTTAATTGATCTCTATGCTTCTTTAATTCTATTTTATAACATACCTTTATGCTTTTCATGTTGTATATATATGATAATACCATTTGAGGATGTGCAGACTACCTCCCCCTCAAAGTGATGAGACTCATTCATAGCATACATGAAATGTATAAAGGATGGTATTATTGATCATAAATAAAGTATATGAAATATTATATAATACTGTTATAATAATCTACCTATGTAACATTTGGTTATCATTCCTTTTAAAAAGAATATTATGAAATGATTGTAGTGTTCATGCGTACGTACATCTTATCGTATCCATGAAAGTTTCATTTCATTTTTTATATATCCAAATGATATGAACTATTATAAATACATATATACTGGATATATATGATATATATGATATATAACTCATGAATATCATTCTTGAGATAACGGAATTTTGACCACATGGACAATTTATAATTATAATAAGTTTTTTTGTATCATGTCATGAACAATGACAAAATTTATGATATGGACTCAAATAATTAACTAATTGTTATAGCAAGATAATAAGTGATATTAAAGGAATAATAAACGTGAAAATGTTCTTATATAATTAGAAATTAACTTATGTTTATTATTAAAAAATGTTAATGAATGAACATGTCAAGTCATACAAGAGGTATTAGACTTTATCTCAATCTCCTTTCCTTGAGGAATGTTTTGAAAATATACACCTCATTATTTTATATGGTATGTAATAAAACCCTTTGAATTTTAATTTCATTTAAAGGAAATAATTTTTCATTGAAGTGATTTACTAAACGACAAAAGGAATGTTCTTAATATTTATGGAAATAATGGCCTCTTTGCCGCTGTAATCATTATTTGGCTTCGTCTATAAACCTTGATGTTTTTTAAAGGGAAAGAAATACCATATCCATTTTTAGGTGTTTTGGAATTGAAAATGGATTTTAAAATAGATTAATTTTTTCAATATCTTGAAATGATTTCTTGTGATTGAGAATGAAATTTTATTAGTGAAATGCAATATCTTATGTGTTTTGATTTTATAATTGTACTTGGACATTTGACGGGTGGTTACGTGATAAATAAAATGACGAGAGGTGCCATGATAAACCATGACAGATGGATATGTTTTAACCACCAATGTATTGGGTATTGAAGTTGGTTGTATGGTTATTACATTTAGTGATATGTGTGGAATATGAACATGTGGTTATTCCATTTAAGTATGTTTGTGTCCCAAGTTACCTTTATATATTATGCGTTCTTTCTATGGGTTTTCTGGTAAGTTTTTGGTTACAATGGGTAAGAGATGAGATTTTCTTCAGTGAAGATTATTTAATTAGTCATAAAGGTGAAGAGTACTACTTTTGATAATGTATTCATGGTTTACGTGTTGTTTAAAGAAAATAGTTTTCTTATATTGTGTATCCCTTATTGAGGTAGTTATAATCATCCAAAATTTTTTGAAATGTTTTTCATTGGATGTAAAGATTAATATGGGCATGTATGGGATCAATGAATAGGCATGTTGCCTAAATTAAGGAACCATATATTATTCCTTTTTTCATGATTTTTTATTTTATGAAAAAAATGGATACTAAGTAGTAGTGTCTACATGTAATATTTAAAATTTTTATGTGTATTTTATGACCTAATTATCTAAAGATATAAACTTGAAGATATCCTTAATGTGAGTTGTTAACTTAGTTTCAGATTATGTAATGTTTAAGGCATGGTATTTACAAAAATCTTCTTCTTGTCATGTTCTTATACAATAATAGTTTCCACTGAAGAATATAAATAACCCCTATGAAGGTCTTTAATTGAGATATTAAAAAATATGTATCCTAGGATGAAGTTGAAGACCAGAATCTATTAGGTCCTAAAATGGTAATGAAAATGTTGAAAATGGTAAATACCATTCAGAAGCACATCAAGGCTAATCAATTTTTAAAAAAGTGCTATGCTGAAAATCATTGATGAGGCATGTTGATTGAGTTTGGAGTCAAGGTATTCCTACATATATCCTTATATATGAAATTCATGAAATTTGGGAATAAGGTGAAGCTCAGTCTAATAAACAACGGTCCCTTTGATATCATTGATCGCATTAGTGTGGTGGCCTTTGAGAACACCCACATAACATATCACATGTACATTATGTGTTACACACAATACAACCACGGAAGAAAAAACTAGACCCCTCACTCGTACTCAATATAGATTTGGTACATTTGGAGGATGACTATTTCTAAGAGTAGAAGTTGGTGAAAATCATAGATAGTAGAGGAAATTTTCTATGATATAAGTCAATACAGCTGATCAATGTTATATGGAAACACTAAAAAATTGTGTAAGAATTGTGGTATGTAGAAGAGGTGATGAATCAAAATTACCCACATCGGTTTTAATGTGTGAAAGAAAATTTCAAAGGATAAAATTTTTATGGGGGAAAATTTTTAACGGAATAAAATTTTATAGGTATAATTATAGTATTGGTTGAATTAAATGAATAATTATGTAAACAGATGAACATATTTTGTTTTACTATACATGATTTAATAGACTACTATGAATCATAACCATTGATAATATATCCATTGAAATATGATCATAATATTAGTATAAATATTGGGTTTTGAAAAATCCATTCCAAATATAAAAATGAATTGATTGACATAACTAGTCAGATAATACCATATGAATCCCGTAAATCAATTCATCCAAATTATATAACATCAATTAAATATTACCCTGACCAAGAAAACATTGAGATTTAATAACTTAAACATGATTGAAACTCCTTACATGTGAATTTTAATCTAATCAAGATCATAACCCATGCCATGTTAGTTGAAACACCCCATGAACGAATCATTATCACACACCATACCCTTAATGATTGTTTTGTGTAATAAATAGAGATGTATCAAGAACCCAATAATATGAATACGTATACATTATAGAATAAATGAATATATTTTCAACTTTTTATAGTTACATTGAAAACGTTTTTTATTTTCATACTATAAAACACTAATTTTGTTTCTAGGTTACTATAAAATTAAATTATGGAATTTATTTTGATGAATTAATATTTTATTAATTGAATATTTTTTTAAAATATGTTTTATTAAATATAAATTATCATATAATATTTATGATATCAATTGTAATTTTTATAAGGTATCGGAAAACTGTTGTTTTAAAAAACATTTTAATTTCTGAATAAAGTTTTATTCTTATTTTTAAAATAGAAATTCACATATCAAAAAATTAGTTGGTTAAAATAAATATTACTTTTGTAATTATAACATAAAAATTATCAAATGTAAAATTTTTCATAATTTTCAATGATAGTGAAATTTTATGGTAAAACATAAATTCTATAAATACATACATTGTGTATTTTCAAATAATAATTAATCAAAATTATTTAAAAAATACTAAAAATCATTTTCATGACCAAATATATGTTTTCCCGTTAAAATAATTTGAATTTATTTTTAATTGATTAATTTTATAAATCCATTATCAATCCTCTAAAACGTATAAAATTATTTAATGTTTTAAAGTCATCTCATTAAGGGAATGACTCAGTTACACATCACCAAGGGTGATATGTTATTAATCTAAAACCTTAAACTTATAAAATAATTAGAACTAATTCCCAATTTAATAACCATTTTCAAAACCCATGGAATCGTTTTTTGTTTTTATTACATTTTTATATATGCTCCAAAACCATAGTTGGATAAATTTTAAAGAACATCACTCTCATTTTATATATTAACCTACCCAATATTCCATTTCTATTACATAAAAATCCATGGAGAATTAACTTAGTCTAATATCCATTCTAGTGAGTCCTCCTATGGTACCTCTAATCTGTCATGAAGCTCCTTCCCAGATTTTGGAATCACCCTTTCAGGGTAACAGATCATCCCTTTATCATAATTATTCAACTATCTTCATTAACATATGTATGATATCTCTAATTATTATTATTGGGATATTTTCCTCTTTAAACAATTACTATCCATTTTAAGTATAAATTTGTAGATACCCCTTCGAATCTCAATTTCCACTTCTGAGCATATCTATATGCACCTGTTACGCTTCCAAAATTTCACCATGATTTTTCCCAGCCAAAAAATGTATAGTGAATACACATCCCCATTTTTTTCAAAGGTGTTCACCATTAGGAATGTAAACTTATTTTATTTTGGGAATATATATATATATATATAGTCTAAACTACATTTATATTAATATAAAATATGATGATTAATGAATTTTTCATGTATGATCTATATGGAAATTTAATGAATGTGAATGAAATGAAAGTAATTAGTGCACCCAAAATTATATAGCCCCTTAGTGTATTGGGTAATGAATTAGTCTCATGAGATGTAATTAAAGTTATTAGGGTGTGAACCATATCCTTCATGAGTCTTTTTCCGACATGGAAATGGGAAAACATCCCCATAAACATTGTCACTATGGTTATAATGACATAAAGATGCAATGATTCCATACATATTATAGTGGATAGTCTTTCAAGAAATCCTCACTTAATTAAAATTGAGATGAACATCTCACTTGATCAACTTGTGAGGATATACATTTGAGAAGTGGCGATGCTTCATGTTACACCACTATCGATTATATCTGACCAAGACCCAATATTTTCTACCATATTCTAGAATATATTACTACATGCTCTAAATATGGTCTTAGAAATAATCCCTTCATATCTCCCTTGAACTGATGTCAAATATTATTAGACTATCCTAATAATCAATTATATATTCAAAGCAATCTCAATTGATATCAAAGGAAGATGTGATCGACATCATCTTATAAACAAGTTCTCATACAAAAATAGTTTTCACTCAAGAATACAAATAGCCCCTTATGAATCCATTTATTGGAAGATGTTCAAAACATCTTCATGATTGACATTTTTTGGGGAACACAATATAATTGGACCTAAATGTGTTAGGATATAGTGGAAAACACCATGAAAATTTAGCAGCACATGAAATCTACTCAGAGTCGACACAATGAAAATGTTGGAAATATTCAATGAGGCATAGATTATATGGTGTAAGATAAGTTATTCCTCAACATATCTTAGTGGATGAAGTCTAGAAGATTTGAGAATAATGATAAGTGTTGGATTTTTGGAGTTAGTATATCAACTAGGGGGGTGAATTGAGTACCCAGTCTAACATTCTATCTAAAATGTATTATTTAGAAATCCACCAAATATTCAATAGCTTCCCAACTTATCATAATAATTATTATGAAGTATAGATTAATAATTTTTCATATTTCTATAAAAATTTATTAGGTCTCGGCTGAATAAAATAGAAAATATAATTAAATCATTTTAATTATGTTTACATGATCAAAATAATCTATGATAATAAATTAATATAAACAATCAAAGTATAATTTTTCATTAAATTATTTTCAACTTTAAAATAAATATAAAATTGATATAAAATTGAAAACACACAGTGGAAAAATTAATTTAAGAGGTTCAATATCATGTAGTGACTTTTTCCACTCAACCTAGTGATCGTCCTCCACTAAGAAGTTTATATAAAATATAACGATGACTCATATCATAGATAGGGTTTTACAATAGATAAAATAGTTTAGGCACATATTCCCACTTCCAATGTTTTTCATGGGATTAAAGATAATGTGACCCTATATGGACCTCCACAACTCTTATATTTAAAATCAATTATGAAGATTGTTTGAGAAGATATATCACATATTCATATTTAGCTCAAGAGATAGTGTGCATACCTAAAACGGAGCATAGAACACAGTGATAAAAATGTAATAAATCAATAAATGGAATGAAAAATCCTGTATTATAAAATTTAGAGTTTCTTGGACTATTTGAATGAAAATTTTGACTCTTTATTTACGTCCAAAATGACGTAAGAGTTTTGCCTTATTGAAATTTACAAAAAAAATAGTGTAGCATACCCTTGTTTATGACTGAAAGAAAATCACTGAAATAGATGATGTGGTTCAGCTTCCTCTTTGATATTTCATAACAAGCCAACTATTTTTATCTGAAATAGGTTCATCATGATAAATTTTGTAATTTAGGATTATAAGTAATTTATTATATTTTTTCTTTATCTTTTCCTCTTTTCATAAATGAATTTTAATACGCTTTTGATCAACAATATAAGCACAGATAAAATCTAGAGATTCTTCCACATACTGCTCATCTGTCATCCGTTTTATTAGAAATATAAGGAGAAGTCATTAAAATAGTAAATATCATTAACTTCAATAAATATAACCACTATAATGATATAATTGATAACAAAATAATTAATGTAATTTAAATAGTTATGTTTTCTTAAACTTAAATGGTATGTTGTTCTGGTTGTGTGACATTGGAAGGTGTCATATACATTTCCATGTTTTCAAAAAGCCGGAGGTATGATACTGGAGGTGTCCCTAATAATATTTTATGGTTTAACAGTGTATTCTATGATGATATCTCATGCTTTGTAATAATTTTAACGTTAGTTGTATGACTTTGATGGATTGATATTAACAGTGTCTCATCTAGAGGTATCTCATACATATCTTTTTTTCATATTGATATGATAATATCCTATCAGTGTGTTGATCTATAGTGTCTCACCCAACGGTGTTACATAATTTTTCATGTATTGAGTCTAGTAGTATAAACAACTAAAATTTTGATATCCTAGAAGTTTCTGAGACCAAAATAATTTTTATTACTAGTACTGTTTCATGAACAATACTGTCTCATACATAAAGAATTATCAGTTATTCTCAAAATTCATATTTCTCTCTATTAAACATAAAATTCATTAGTATTGTTAAAAATGTTATTTTGGGATCATTGAAATCAGGAGGTTAATAATCTCATGATTTTTAGATCATTAAAACTAGGAGGTCAAAAATATTCCCCTTTTTGATGATCAAAAATCATGGCATGAATAGAATACTATGAAAGTATTAATAATTCATTCAAGGTATTTCATAACGGTAAACTTGATATACAGAAAAATATATCATTAATAGATTTTGGAGATGATATCAGTGATAATGTGATAAAATATATCAATGATATAAAGATGTAAAGAAGATAATCGAAAATATAAGGATTGTTAACACAAACAAGTTATCCAACAATTAGGATTATTAAAAAGGTGAAAAAGATGAGAATGAACGCATTAAAAGATATAAAATGGTCAAACAGTCATAATAAGGTTAAGAAATATATGCAGAGGGATGAAAAAGTTGATATTATAAACCAGATCCCACTAAAGACATGAGATTGTAATATAAAAAATACAATGATCTGGGGTTGGAAGATGGATCAATGAGACTTTGCCTTTAGCTTGGGACAACACTTTTTCGGATCTATGGAATGAGAATGAGCCCATGTAAGAACCGATGAGACACAAGAATGATGTCTTGAAACAATTTTAGAATGGCCTTCTAAATCCACAAGTGGCCAGAGATGTCGGAGAGAATCAGTAGGATACATTGGAAAAGTTTGAAGGTGATGAGGTAACAGTGAAAAATAATTAGTGATCATGGAAGAATGACATAGGGGTTGAGGTGAAGGGTACATCGCTATAGCAGTGAATCCAATAGAGGTATAAGGAATAGGAAAAGCATTTGGAGGTACAACTGCCAATGTCCAAACATATAGATAAGTCGTTAAGAGATTGCTAAAATATATTATAATTTCTCCACCATTTTTTATAGCCTTAATGAAGTCATACTTGTTCTCCAACAAGGATTGTGTAAGATTAATGAGTTTCATTCATTTTGTAAATTTTTTTTACGGTTTGAGTAAGAATAGGCTATCTTATATTCCCAAAAAAGTATTAAAAATGGGAATCTATAGCATTTTTGGTATATATTTTCAAGAGATATAACATGATATATTTTTTAATTGTTCCTCTAAGATAAATAATATCCTTCGAATATTTTTGGATCAATATGTGGTCATGTTTAGATCCTTATAGCCTTAGAATTTATGACAGAATTATAGTTTTTCTACCATTGGGACCACTGGATGCCACTAGAAATTCATCTCTAAATACTAAATGGATGATATCAAAATAAAAATTTAGAATCGGAACAAGATAGAAAGATGTAAATGAGGATGTATCTACAATAGTTTTAATAATAATATAAAATGAAGATGACAACATATATTTTAATTCCTCATCAAATGATGTTAAATAATTAATGTTATTTCAAATCAACATGATTATAATTTTTATAGCCTCAATGTGATGCCTCATTTTTTTCGATATATGGGACAACCAACTAAATTAAATACCTTGGATCTACTTCACCAATCTTTTTAAAAAAGGTATTATATTTGGTACGCATTTGTGAAACTCATTCATCGTCTTTTCACATGAAATATTTAAATTATCCTGAGTGACAACATCCATATAAAAAACTATAGTAGGTTTATTTACAATAGGTTTCAAAGAATTGAACTCATCAATAAGTCATTCATTATCAACCTGGGATTTCAATGATCCTTTATTATCCACTTCCATATTGAATTCATTCCTGTCTACCCATGGAGTGATTTTTTCAAGAACAGAGAATTCACCTCACTCTTCTTACATAGGTTAAAGCCATATCTCATAAATATAAACTGATGTATAAAACACCACAATAGAAAAAAACTGAAACCTGTTTATTTCTATATTTTTATGCACTATAAGATACAACTTTATGTCTAACACAACTAGGTTCAACATCAAACTATGTACTAACACCGGGTACATCTTTTATCTCAACATATCTATGAGCATCAATAGTAGTTTAATGACCACACAATTTTTTTTCAAAAGGGATATATAAACATTTGGATCAACTAACTATTCACTTTAACACGCTTATTCAATATGATCCTTTTTTCCTTACTCGACAATATATTATTCGATGGCGTGATAACTCTTAACTATTCATACACAATATACTTTAAATGTTTTTGACAAGTGGCAACTAAGCTAGCCTGACTGGTATTATATTATTGATTCATGAAAAATGTAAAGTTATGGTGAATTATTCCCTTGAACAAAATGTAATTTTAGCTCAGAAGTAACATAAAAAACCTTATTTTTGATTTTTCATGTTTTGTCATTAGATTCAAAGTCACATTCCTCATCTATACCCTCCTTTTAATTTATTTTATTTCTTCTTTTTCATAATCATCAACATGATATTCAGTTGACTTTGATCATTTTTGTTGTTCTTATCATGAGACCTCCGTCTCTTCATCATTAATTTTTTTTGAATTTCTCTCTTTTAGAAAACCTCATAAGTGGACAATGAGATCCATATGTGATGGTATTACCATTGGGTGTTAGTTCGATATCACACACTACGTCAATATATTGTCCTCTTTATTCTTTATTAATAGCCAATTATTTCCTTTCATTAGTGTAGATCACAACCTCATCAGGTTCCAAACATTGATAAATATCATCCTTTGGTCTTCTAAGTAGATCAACTAGATTATAATTTATATAGAAGTTTTCATAATCTCTAAAACATTTTCTCATCCATAGATTTTATCGTATATTCATTCTTATGGAAGTGAAAATTTTAATAGAGAAACCACCAATATCGAGGATTGATTCATCATCATCACAAACAAGGCAATTGTCCTAAAAATAGAAGAAATAAAAAATAGTATGATCAAAAAATTATATCTACAAGAATATTTCGTCATCTCCCACATATTTACCGTTAAAAATGTATAAAGATTAATCTAATGGCTCTCTTTCATTAGAGATCGAATATATCATTCTTAGTATCTCAATGTTGAAAAATCATTCTTCATTGGAAAACGAATATGTTGGACAAATTTTAAAACAATCATACACTCTCCGTCTAACTCAAAAGAAATATTGGAAACTAATAGTGAATATAGTTGTATTATAAGTATTGGGTTTTGAAAAATCCAATTGGCACCGAAAATTGAATTGATGGACTCAACTTGTAAGATCATTCTTTATGAAGCCCATTTATTAGAACCTCTAAGGGATATATCATCATTAAAATATTATTTTTACATTACACAGGATGATATTCAAAAACATAAGAGGAATTGAATCCATTTATTAGATAATTTATTACTCATCGGGATCATGGCTCAATCAATGTATGCCAACTACCCCACGATAGTCTCAATGTTGCACAAAATACACTTATGACATTTGCTGGTTTAATAAAGATGTATATATCAAGACCCCAAGATATCATTATGTATATTATATAGAATAATTAATATATATTTATCTTAAAATTTTTATTTTATAAATTATTTTTATTTTAAAATAATAAAACTGAAATTTTATTTTTGGGTAATGATCAAATTCAAATAATGAGTTTATTTTCACTACATAACATATTTTTTAAGTAATTAATACTTTAATAAATATATTATTATTTTATAATTTTTAATAAATATAAATTATCAAATATTTTTTATGGATCCAAATGTAATTTCTATAAGGGTTCGAAAACTATCATTGTCAAAAAAACCAGTGAATTTTTCAATAAAGGCTTATTTTTATTTTAATACAAAATATGTCAATTATTTGTAATTCATGTAGATAAAATAAATATTATTTTTCAAATCATAATTTTTTAATTATCCAATGGTTATTTTTTTCATTATTTATAGATAATCAACGTTTCAGGTAAAAAATAAATATGGTATAATATAATATTTGTATTATGACATCATATTGAAAAAAATTATATGTAATAAATAATCTTACTATTATCTGCAACCAAATAAATGTTTCCGCTTTAAAATAATTTCATTATGAGTATATATTAATTAGTTTTGAATCCTTTATGAATATTCCTAATCATAAAATATATTTTACGATTTTAGATTCATTTCATTATAGAAATGACTCAATTCCTCACAATCAAGTATAATATTTCAAAAATATATATACTTTTCAATATAAAATAGTAAAAAAACAACACTAATTTTCATAAACTATGGAAAAATGCAAGGGAAGGACTGTGATTTTATTTTTTATGTTGAATAAAAATCATATGATTGAGAAATATTAATCAACTATTCTTTATTTTCCTAAATAAACCCACACAATCCCCCATTTATTTTAAAATATAAATCATTTTAGAACATCCTTAATCTCCCTAATCCTATCTATATTCCTCCCATGGTGTCCCTAATCTCTAAATAAGCTCTTCCTAACCATCTGGAATCACCATCTCAATGTAATGGATTTCCCTATATTCTTTTTATTTAATCGCCACATTTACGTGATTCTTATGAAATTCACTTTTTAAACTTTGGGGTACGTTTTTATACTTCCATTATAAGTTAAATTTTATTTACATGTAATGGGATTCCCCTTTCACATTCATTAATACCTCCAATGAACATATTTGTATAGTTGATACAATTCCAAAATTTTGCAATGGATTCCCTCTTTCTCCTCTTCATTCAAGTATCTTCATATTTTTATGACATTTATCTTCATTTACTAATGTTTGGATATGTTATCTTATACCACCAAAACTTACAATATAATTTCTAAATTATTAGATTCCCATTTCACTATTATAAATCCCTTAGATACTCATTTGTATTCCCATATTATGATATCGAAATTTCACTACGATTTTTCAAGCGAAGTCATATTGTAAGGATTTTCCATGACCATTTCCAATCAAGGGTGTTAAACATTATGAACATATACAAATTTTATTGTGTCATTACATATATTTATTCCACACTCGTAGATCATGGAGTAAAATATTATTATATGTCAATCAATGTTGTATGATTTAAGTGGAACACATATACATGCAAATGAAATGAAAGTGGAGGGTTCTCTTGAAATCAAATAATGCTCCAATAAAATGTGTGATTTTTTTGTCTCATGAGACTAGGTGAAAGTAATTTGTTAGCCAACTTAATAAATCACATAACATTTAAAATCATTATGTCTTGGAATTTATCCTTGAACAATGTTTATGATTCCATGTTTTAAGTTGTTACATCATTCCCCATGTTTCACTCATGTTATCACGTAATATTATGACACATTGCTCATTTTTATTAATATATCCCATTATATATATAATTTATATTATTATTTACTAAAATTTATTACATTGTTCATTTTATGTCATGTTCATTACATTGTATTGGCTTTATATCTATCCTTTCATATGTGTGTCCCTATGTTATCCCAAGTAATTTCTAAAATCTAAGGAATTTAGTCATATGTTAATGATGTTTTCAATATTTTGGTTCTATTAAATATTCAATATGTTATTATATATAAGTAATTCCCAAATACACATGATTTATTGATCTTACATGTTTTATTATGTGAATTATTATAATCTAAAAAAGTAATTTGTACTAAATTATAGGGTTTCTATAGTGATCGTTCATCTATTTCGGTTACAATTATATTGAAGAAAAAAAAGATGATGTGGAGCTATAAAAAGGTGATAAATTTTCCTCAGTTTAACCATGAATGTGATGTAATAGAAAGTCATAGTAACTAATTATGTGTCTCATTAATACAATTAATGAAGAAGGATATATTGGAAGAACGTAAAAGTTTGTCATTGTCAATTTATAATTGAATTATAATTAATTATAGAGTTTTGAATTAGTATCTATTGTGGGAAAAATAAATGGATATATTTCCTAATTTTTATCTAGTGTTAAGGTATATAAGAATGTTATAGATGATTAGGATAATATAATGTGGTTTTTAGAACCATTGATTATACTTGATGGTAAACATGAATACACTACACTATATATAATCATATAACTACTGAAATGTATAAATTTCATACTGTTATTATATTTATATTCAATATCCATATGAGGTGGACACACTTCATTGATATCAGATTAAATTTCACTCTTGATAATCATTCCATGATATATATTAATGATATTTTCAAGGTTCTTATAGTATCAAAATCTATTATATATGATTTGTATCTATGTATTACTTGATGTTCTAGTGAATTCATCAGCATGATATGAATAGAGATTATTGTTTTGGTATTTTCTAGAATTATGTGACATTGGATAAGGAAGAGTGGAAAAATATAACACTTGGGGATATTCAGAAATAATTTTATCAATATTTTCATAATTTTCTGGGATCAACACATTAATCTAGATTATTTTTATTATAAAAATATCATTCTCTTGAATATTATTATGGTCCCATATGAATCCCTTCATAAAGGGATGTAAAAAACAACAATTTTATTTTATGAATTTAGAGAATGAAATATTCTAGGTCATCGGATTTTTGAGGAAATGGAAGTAATGTTACACCACTTAAATATCTTATTATGTCATAATTTAGTCGAATGATGTATTGTGTTAAAAATCACTTGTGAGATATTGAATTTTATCTCTGTGAGAATGTATTCATGTGAATCTACCCATTATATAAGGATACAAGACTTGGAAATAAAAAAAGGATGATAATTATATAATGAATCATCCATATAAATTACATAATATTGAGATAATCTATATAATTTGACTATTTTTTTCATTTAGGATCTTATTAGGATTAGAGTTTTAGGGAATTAGGCCATAACAATTAAATAATAACTCAAAATTTACATTGTATACCATTCACCTCACTATTAATTTTTTTCACAAAATAAATCTCCTTAAATAAAAAATGAATTCTTCTCTTGGTAAAATTATTCTTTAATTATTCCATTATCTTACCCAAGAATATAATTTGTGAAAATATTTTCAAAAACATGAGATGAGTATTAAAAAAAATTAAGGGATATAGAATTAGGAAAGAAAACAGTGGTCCATGAATATATACAAATCAATGAAATCAAAATTCTCACTCATATTACATAATATAATTAAAATGACTCCTAAAATAATAGGATTTTTGATAAACTCAAAGAAATCATAAATCATAGAGGTAACTTGTGGCATCCATACAATACTTACATTTTAGCTTTCATATCCATATAGAGGTTAAACTTAATAGTTATGTTTTGAATACCCATCATAGTATATTCCCAAAATCTCTTAAACAAACCTTGAGGTTTATCTCATTCACATTACCCAATGTATTAGAGAGCTATCATAGGCTCACCTGCCCTCGTTTTATCATATAACCACCTATATACAGAATCATTACTCAAGAACCATAACATAATCATAACACATAAAACATTTATAATTGAATAATAACATTTATTCTTCGAAATATCATTTCACCTTTACAATACATGCACTCATAAATGAAAACAAATTATGTTTGTAATGTATAAATCAGTACATAATAGTGATATAATTTTCAGAAATTACATTCATGACATATATATATATATACATAAAACATTCAAATGTATTGAAATAATCATTCCCATTTTAAAAAAATAATTAAATCATTTTAAAATAAGAGTTTTGAATCAAAGTTCACATACCACTTTTAATAATTTGAAAGGAATTTACAATTAAAAACATTCATGTCTATATAAAAAATTATACAAAAAGATTTTAATAATTGGGGCATGAAGCAGAAGGATTTAGAAGATTAAATCATTAAAACATTTAAAATGATGTTTTAGTTAAAGAGTCCCTTACAACATGAGAAACAATAGAATGATAATAATTAATGAATAAAATTAGAAAAATTATATAATATCATGCTAATAAATAAATTTATGATATAATATGTCAAAGGGAACTAAATACCCCATATAAAAGTGAATTGGCACATAACAACAAATAAGAATCGATAGAATGTAAATTTAGGTGAGATCACTTACAAAGATCGTATCCTTAGATTAAGGATAAATCAAGGAAATAATTATGTGTGAAACATATTAATACACCCAATATTAGTGGATATTATATTTAATATATTCAGAGTTTATTCACGCATAATATTAATAAAACCAATTACATGTATATTTAACTCAATGAAATGAGATTGACTTTGGATTTAGTATAGAAAGTTCATATAAATGATGTATGAATTTATCAATGGATTGATTATGTATCAAAATAGTATATAAAAACAAAGAGAAATGTGAATTAAAAAATAAATAAATATTTATTTGTTCCACACATAATCTCGGAATCATATAATCAACCAAATATGCATAAAACACAATTGGTGGAAATTGAGTTTAGAAATTCCCATGCCAAGATCATTTTGTAAAAAAAAATAGATCTATTAAGTGTATTAAGTATAAGTAAAGATAAAAACAGTTTAAATAAAATATATGAAATCAAAAATTATTTCTCAGATAATCATAGAATGATATAATGAAGATGAACAAGATTAACCCAAAAAGTGGAAATTGGGTTTAGATGTTCCCTTACCTTGAAACATGCTCATCACATAAAATTATTATGTTCCAAAAATAATAAAATTACGATAATTTCTAATTTCATGAGATTAGTTTTTTTGTTTATTATTATATTTATACCACTTATTACCATCTTATAAAAATTATATAATTATTTAAGTTTTTATCGAATGTTTTACCGAAATCCCGCATCTAAGTCAAAAATGACCTTATTTTGATGTAAATTGTCCATGTGGTCATAATTTCATTATCTCCCAAAAAACTCATGATCTAAATATCATATATATTCATTATATATGTATTTATAAAATTCTATCACATTAGGAGATAATAAATGAAATTCGTTGTTCATGGAGATGGAAGGTCGTACACACACATTAACACTACGTCCATTTTTTGTCATATTAAAGGAATAAAAAAATCATAAATAGGTATATTATAATTGAGTTATAATATCTATGTTATATATGTTCTTTATATTAATTTAATTCATCATTTATACATTCCATTTATGGAGTGAATGAGTCGTATCACGTTGAGGGTTGGTAGTCCGCACATCCTCAAATAAAAGTATCGTATTTACACGTTATGGAAAGCATAATGTTATTATGTAAATAAAAATTACAGAGTCATGGAGACAATATAAATTTAATATATATAATATAGAAATACAGTTCCATCATAATTCACACCATGATAGGTTGTAGGAGAAAATTGAACAGTCATCATTTCGTGAAGATGTAGTTTGTGGTACACAGAAATATAATGTATTACATAGAGGTGTGTGTAATGGAAGTTCCAATAATTCACATAAAAATATCTTTTTATATCGAAGATTACTTTTTTTTTTGAAGTCATAGAATAATAATATCATAAGGATTGTATAAGTTAATAAAGGAAACTAAATTTTGAGGAGATGCTACCACTAAAACGGGTAACTCCTTTTGATTTGAGACAAAAGGATTATTTGAGTTTCTGTATTCCAATTGTAATATTCTAGGATTATGGGATGTATATTTGGAGTTATTTGATAATATGTTGTGAGAGTCATGGGGATATAATAGTGCGAGTGTGTGGGTAGAGGTGGTGGCATTTTATAAGAGGGAGGAGGGGGACTTTAGAAATGTTTTGAAATATTATCTTATTATAAATTTATTTTCGATTTATATTGGTACCAACTTAATTTATTTCAAATATAAGATGATTTTGGGAATTATACCCATTATTCAATTAATATTATACATGTTTAGTTTACAAAATAAACATTATGTTTAAGCTATAACCCTCAGTTAAAAACATTAACTTTTACCAAGCCTTCTTGTATTTTCAGAATATATGGTAACAATATTTACTATAAAATTACAAGAGAACCACTAGTAGATCATTAATGAGAATTTTAACATTGTATAAGTAAGTTGGATGAATATTATATTTTTTTCGGACTATTATTTCCTTTAATAAAATGATATTTTTTTTAAAAACTAGTTTATGTCAATTTTGACTCTATTTAGTAATTGGTTTTTTTAAAAGTCATAATAACTTGATTGCATCAAAATAAAGGTATTAACACAAATAAAATATTTCATAATCATCCAAAAAATTCTTGGATGAAATTAAAATGTTTAAATTAATTTTTTAAACCTTTATAATTTTAATTATTTGATTCTTTCATTAATAAGGTAATCACAACATTATCATCGTGTAAAATATAAAATAATATATATTATTTATAAAATATTTAAATAAAATTCCATGATGAAAGAATTGTTTTTATTTCTATTGAATATTTATTTTCAATGATATCAATTATATAACCTTATATTAAAATTCATTTAGTAAAAGATACATGTTTATGTTATATTTATCTTTACATTAAATTAACTCTTGTAACATATCATTATCACACCCAATTGGCTATATTGGGTCTCTAAAAAATCCCATGGATTACCATTATTGTCCATTTGTCATCCAATAGGATTAAGACATGTCTTAGGGTAGTTTCATGTTATTATAATATTATTTTTTAACCAAATTTACCTGATTTACCCTTTAACCATCGTAAATAAAAATAATTATTGAAGATACTGTTCATAATGCACAAAAAATGGTAACTATTTAGAAACATTTTACATTATAATTAAAAATATGGAATCCTTTTTTCTAAATTTAAAACCAAGAAGTAGTAGCAATTAATTTAAAATTAATTCTCATTGTCAAAACATGAAAGTGGGTTTTAAGATTAAAAAACTATAAAATGATTGACATGTGATTATGACAAACTTAATTGTAAAATTACATCCAATGGACAAGATTTGATAAAATGATAAAAATATAATCCAATTACACATTAAAAAAATATAAAATATTAACTAAAAATACAAATAAATTAGATAAAAATGAATTCTAGACATAAAATGCGTAATTTTATGTATTCATTATAAAATGATCATTATCATAAAATTAGAAAGAAAATCCAATGTAAGTTTTGATTTCCTTCTTCTATATAATAAGTTTATTTTGTAAAATATAACTTATAATAGTGAAAAAATTAGATTTAAAAATGGTTTGCTTCAAAAGGTGATATGTAACGTCCCGACCCGACTCACCACTAAATAGGTGGCCAGACTGGTCGCCACATAACCTCAAGTGCATCTCTCTGTACACTAGAGGTTGCTGACTAGCAACGAGGGTCTAAGGATAGTAAATGGGGAGACTATACCCTCTTATAAGAGTTGCATAATAGTATATCGGTGTCGATATCACACAATAAAACAAGAATTTACTCATAAATGACAAACAGTGGAAGACATATAATATTCATTTTATTAAAGTGTCCAATGAAAAATTATAAAGCATATTCATGCATGACATGATAATGATTAAAAAGTACAAAATAGTAAACAAAATAGCATACTTTACATTCCAATGTAGAAATAATTAAATAATGACTCAAAGCCTCAAGGGAGATCTCCTCGAGTATCCCAAGCCTCCACTTGGTCCTCTGCTCCTAACTTCCTTGTAAATGCATACAACATAGTCCAGCAACCAAAAAAAGTCTACTATGGTACCAAGTGAAATGGCGGCCCAAGTAGGATGTGTGATATAAATCTCAAAAGGCTGGGACCACCGGTGTATACCCCAAATCCAGACATTTAATAATTAATTTAAAACACATGAAGGCATGAATAATATGAAGTAATCAGTAAAAGTAACTAAATACTGAATTACCTACTTCAGCCCTCAGATAGTGTCTGAACCTACACAATTCATTTAAAATGCATACTCAAAAATCATTACATAGTCATTTTTCATTTATCAAATACTCAAACCCTATTATGAATGTCTTGAGATTCAGCCCACACCGACATCCCCCTTATAAGTCACTCACCCCAGATGTCTCTAAAGACCATATAAGTAATCAAAGTAAAGACTGAATCGAAGCTTGTGCTTTGGCTTAAATAACTTGTCATAAGTTATTCTATTTAATCTTTCATATATTATTTCTAATCCCATCCACTAAAATAGAGATTCGTTCCTGGGTCGGTCCACTAACAATGATTCACCTAAATCACTAATAAGGCTGATACTTTTCTTAAAATCAAATAAAAAATCATTATGTCACAAACGCTGTCATTTCAAATCACTTCATTTCATGTACGAACAATTGGACCCACATTTCAATTTTAATTAAGTGGTGTAGAACATCATGTCTAGCACCCTCGTGAGTATTCAGAGCATCATTCCATGTCTCAAAACCCATGGGTATTTGGAGCATCAGTCCATGTCCCATAAAAGACTATTTTCTAGCAAGATTTGTTTAGAACTCTATTTCTAGTACCCCTTGAGTATTTTAAGAATCAGTCCCTATCTCATAACCCATTTATCAATCATACATATTCATCTACATTTTGTGTCGAACTCATGTATAACTCCATGTGATTATTTGAATCCTCATCCCCTGTCTCACAACCCATTCATCAATCATACTTATATATTTATCATTGGTGTAGAATACCCTGTATAACATCATAAAACCAATAAATTAATTATTTCAACAACTAATTAACAACAGAAAAAACTCTTCAAATAATTCAAAACCTAATTAACAAAATACCTTGACAACCCTGAACCCATCCACTCAAAAAGTGATTCTTCTATGTCTTTAACAATCCACAATCACCCCATAATGATCCCAAAAAATGTTGAACAAATCCAATATATTTAGGAACTATCTCACATAACATATTCTATATTCAAATCTATCCATCCAAGATAACTTAAGGCATGGAAAACTAATACACATCAAAAGGTACACTAGGCCAACAATCATAAAAAACAATCAGTTCCCAATCTTAATTTAATGCATGGACATTAATTAATTAAACAATTAATTAATCAAACCTTATCTCTTTAACTAATCATCAATTACTAAACCATTTACAATTTAACATGTAATAATCAAACCATCCTTAAATTATTACCAATTTCCAAATTATATCCCAAACATGTCAAATATTTTATATTCCCAATAATTTGTAAAAGCCACAATCTTATTCTAACTCATGACTTGATAATTAATTCTAAAATTAAGTATCATATTTCTCATTACTCCCATTAAAATCATTCAATTGTTTCATCAAATCAATTTAACTAAAATAGAATCCCATGCTTAAAGTCAACGCATGTTCAAGTCCTCATTTATCTCATGTGAGTGACATTACTTAATAACATTAAAAGTGTCATTCATCGACATATCAAAATAAAGTAATCACACATTCCAAATTTATTTAAAAAAACTATAATTCTTAAATAAATTGTTAAATATTTGGGACCCTACCTCAGGTTTTGATGGAAACCACAACGAATGAAGAACCCTCAAGAGAAACTGGTTGATTCTTCAAGAACCCGCCTTAGATATCTTGTCCTAGAAAGGACAAGATGAAAACTCATCATACTTTTCATAAACACAATTATATTTACCCATAACATGAATAGATCTACGAAATCGTGAGAAAATGATATGTATATCTAAGTAGATCTAAGAAACTGAACAAGAATGAAGATGAACATCTACCTACCACAATACTTTAGCATTGAATTGCCAAGAGAAGCCTTTAGATATCCTCCAGAATGCCTGGTAGAGGTTTTCCTACCTTCAAGGGAGTGTGTTCCCGTGTTATGGCCTCTTAGTAGAAATAACGAGTCACTTAATGGAAAAAATGTGTGAGATCCACAATTTAAGGATCTCATTTAAGTTCATGCATGGTTAGTTCACACAGTTTGACAAACTGAGCACTAACCATGTGTTATCTACTTCCTTAGACACCGTTCTCGCACGACCTCATCACATGGTCCCTCCTAACCATGAGGAAACCATGCGGAAGCTACTGCCTCAAAACCTCAACTACGCGTGGTTTGGCCACATGGTTAGACAAAACCGTGTGCAACCCGTGCGACATCCCCTTTACATCAAAATGTCTATCAAATTTCAAAAAATGTCTTTATTTGGTGTTCCAACACTTGGAATAAAATTCTAGAGCTCGGTTTAATAAGAACGATCCATTAATAAAACAAAAAATAATCTCAAAAACATTCGTAATTTTAACCTGGTTCAAAACACGAGATCTTACATGATAAAACTATGTTTTAACAATATTATAGTATTTTATGCTTAAAATTGGATTCATTCCCACTTTAAACCTCTAAAATTTATTGGATAAATATAAAAATAGTTATCAAACATGGATAATAATATTTTAGATAGTTCTATTCATTTCCACTAATACAATAGCAAGACATTGACTACCATTTAAAATAATAATAACATTATTGTATTATTTTTCGGTATAACTCAATGATGTGTAAAATTTAAGACTTCAGAGAAACCCAGTATTGTGTGTTGCGTATGGTATCAGATGATGTTTCCCCTTTAACGTAAAATTAATATCTTATAAAAAAATTTAATATATATATAAAAAATTTATTTATAATATCCTAGGTCATTTCATCATTAAACCCTTTTAGAAATTGCGTCTTCGTAATTTTAAAATAGGGCTCAAAAATTTTTTATAATAAACCATATCAGAAATGGATTCAATAAAAGAATAACATTAAAATAAATAAGGAGATGTAAAAATGGTAACCCAAGATAACACATTCTAGGATTAGATGTTTGAAAACATGGATATAGAAGAAAATATAAATGTGAAGTTCTTATGGAGATCGATAGAATACATAATCAAGAGAACAGTAACAACCAAAAACCACAAACATGTGATGGGTTAAACGATCTTTGATTTCCTAGGAGGAAATGTAAATTGAAATTTTTTTTAAGGTTATTTGACTAATGTTCAAGAATTTATTTCTGAGCTTGAATAAGAATATAAAGATACATACCTACTTTTCATGTTGGGTTTTATCCATTAATAAAATTCCACCACAAACTAATATTTTTACAAAATTGATGAGTATTTAAGATGACATGGTCACTCTTGAAGTAATAGAATCAAATTATAGAGAAGAATATTATCCTTAAACGAATTTCCAAATATTTAACCTATATTTATACAATAACCAATGCCAAAATGGTAAGTTAAAGACTAGATAATCCCCCCAAAAATAATAATCTTTTATAAGGAGAATGTATACTTTTAATCTCTAAAATTTGACATTAATACCAAAGTTCTACATAGATCATTCAACAAACAAATTTCCATAATGTTTCTCAAAATAATCCAAACTGAGATTTACATCCAAAATTTAGAAAGAATTGATCACATAATCTTTCATGATAAATTTTATCATTTATCTCCAAAAAAAATCGACTACTATTAAACTCTCATACTTAACAGAAATTAACCTAATAACAAATTCTCCCTGATAGGTTAACCATTTCTATAAATAAGAAAAATCACCATATATAAAAAATATTAACATTGAATCTTCAAAAATAAAATTCAACCATTACTCCTCAAATTAAAACCCATTGTAACTTATTTTCTTTTGGAATATAGGGTTCCCAAAAGAGAAAATTCCTTTCAAAATTAAATTTACAACTTAATCACCAAATCATGTTCCAATACTATGGATATCAATTTGATAAAATATAAGTTCCCAAAATAATATTATTTTTAATCCATAAAACCATTTGTCTAAAATGAATAAGAAATATTAACCAAGGACTTCATGTTGGCCAATGATACGTGATACACCCTTTTTTTATTATTTTGAGGGTTTGATTATCGTGGCCTTGACAGACGTGACATGGTTTCATCCATCTTGTGGGTTGTCCCTTTATATAAAACTAAAAAATTACCCTAACATGCTTTAACCTCAATGTTTGTCTTATACGTATCATTTTCATCCCAAATAATAAATACCTCAACATCTAAATTTATGATGTCTTATATATATTGAAATTTTTTTTATATCACTTCTATATTATAAAATAAAACTATTCCCAATAGAAATAGAATCATACCTTGATCATTGTGCCCACCTAGTTTCATCCTCATCTTGTTCACATAAATAGAAGGTCCATTCATTGAAAAAATGATTTAGATATCCTTTAAAATAAATTTGTTCATTTATGAAAATACACCTTCTATAACTTGGGTCATATGGGTTTTCACAGAAAACTAATTTTAGAAAATAATCATGTATGTCATATAATTTCAAAACATCTGAAAAATATTATTTTTATGAAATAGTCGGACCATGTTTGAGTTGAGTCATTCAATCTATGGTCCTTTTAAAATTCCATAAATATATGGGGATATAATATATTTTAAAATAAAATACAAATAGGTTTCTAATGGGTCTTCTTATTTATATTCTTTTTTAAAATCATTATATGCTCTAATATTTTGTGATAAGCTAAAATATTTGAAAATGCCTTGATAATATTTACCTTTCATGAAAATATGAGAATGTTTAGAAAAAATTACATGATTAAATAAAACCCCTGATCGGCGATGTTGTTGAGGTATAGTAGAGGTGTTTGGTATCTCAAACAAATTATTTCATGTGAGTTATATGTTTGAATACATTTCACAATCATCTGTACATGAATTTTCAAAAATTATTGAAACAAAGTCATCAAGAAGAGATAAGAATGATGTTTGATATCCTCCTCCTTCAATTTTTAACAGACATTCCTTGAACTGAAAAATTTATAAAATAAGGAATTAACAGAAATAATTGATATTAAGACTAACCATGTGTTTAACAAAAACTCATATTCCCTGAAGTTTATATATTTCTTATGATACCGACTATAAGGCCCCAACAATAAAATTACCTAATCATGAGTTAAGTCAATAATTTTATTTATTTCACATTGAGTATCTTTTCAGGTTTATAATTTTAAGGAATTAGTCCATAAATATTACATAATAACTCAATATTTATAATGTATACACTTCTACTAACATTCAATTTTTTCACAAAATAAATATCTATAAATAAAACATGAATTCTCTTCTTGATAAAATAATTATTGAATTATTTCTTTCTCGTACCCATTCTTATACCTTGTGAAAACCATTTCAAAAACATGGGATGAGTATAAAAATCATAGAAATGGTTATTATAAAAGGAATGGAAACATTGGTCCATGAATAGATAAAAATCATTGAAATCATAATTTCCACTCATAAAACATAATCTATTTAAAATAGCTCATGAAATATTAATATTTATGAAAATATCATAGAAATACGAAATCATAAAGGTATCATGTGGTATCCATAACATACATACAATGTATCATTCATAGACACATAGAGAGTAACCTTCATTGTTACGTTTGGAATACTCATCAATGTATAATCCATAAATCTATAAGGATAAACCTAATAATTTACCTCGGTCACATTACCAAATGCACTATAGACCTATCAGAGGCTCAATTTCCATAGATTTATAACAGAACCAACCATATATAGAAGAAAATCCCAAGAACCATAACATAATCATATTATGTAAAACATGCATAATTGAAAAAAACACTTCCAGATTGAAATAAGATTTCATCTTTACAATCCATGCTCTCATAAATGGAAAACATTAAACATTTAAAGTATAAATCAATACATAATGGTGAAATAAAAGAAATAAATTACATTCATGATGTATATATAAAAAAAATTTACTGTTATTGTAATAATCAATCCCCTTTTAAAACACAGTTAAAATATTTTAGAAAAATATTTTTGAATCAATGTCTCTCAAACCACATTAAAAATTTTGATTGTTATTTACACTTACAAACATTCATGTACATATAAATAACCACCTAAAATAATTTTGAAGAAATTTAAATGAAAGGTAAGTATTTATAAGATTAAGTCATTAAAACATTAAAAACGATGTTTTATTTAATGATTCTATTACCACTTGTGAAATACATGAATAAAAATAATTAAATAAAAAATTACAAAAAAATTTATTATATCACGAGGAATAGAATTTGCATGATATATAATGTTAGATGGAACTTTATTAACTATATTTAAGTGGATTTGTGCATAATAACATATAACAGTCAATGTAATCTAAATTTAGATGAAATCCCTTAAAAAATTTCATCCTTAGGTTAAAGATAAATAATGGACATACTAATATGTGAAAGATATAAATAAACCAAATATAAGTTGATATATAGTGTAAAATAATCATATTTAATTTAAATATATTCATGGAAAAACAAAACAAATGACATGGATATTTAACTAAATGAAATGAGATTGAGTTAAGATTTACCTTACAACGAAAGGATTAATGATGTAAGAATTTATCGATGGGGTGATTGTCTATAGAAATAGTATATCCAAAGAAAGGGAAGAGGAAATAATAACATATATAAATAAAATGTGATTCCAAACATAATTTTGGAATAATATAATCCAAAATTTATGCATAGAACCCAATGATTTGAAATTTAGTTTAGAAATTCCCACACAATGATCATTTTGGAAATAAAATAGATAAATTTTGTGTATTAAGTATAATTAAACATAATGAAATTATATATACAAGATATTAAATCAAATATTATTTTACACATAATCAAAGAATGACATATTAAAAAAGTATAAGATTTATTTAATGAATGGAAATTGGGTTAAGAAGTTCCCTTATGTTGAATCTGACTCATCACGTAAAATATTTATGATCCTTGATAAAAAAACATAGGTTAATTTATAAATGTTTGGAATTGATTTTCTTGTTTATTACTAAATTTATATATATTATTATCATGTTATGAAAATTTCATAATTATTTAAGTTTATATCAGGCATTTTATCGATATTCGGTTCATGATTCGAAAATGAACATCATTTAATGTAAATATTTCAGGATATACTATGTCCATTATGTCCATAATATTATTCATTAATTATATATCATATATATATAGTATATATATGTTTATAATATTCAATAAAATTTTGATCTAAGAAATGAAATGCACCATTCATGGAGACAGTAGGTCATACATACGCATGAACGCTTCTTTCATTTTCTTCATATTAATAGAATGGAAACTAAATGATACAAATGTATATTATAATTACATTATAATATATATGTTTTATATGTTTTATATGTTTTATATGTTTCTTTATGACATCCATTAAACCTTCCTTGTATGGAATGAACGAGTTATATCACTTTGAGGGGGTGGTAGACCGCACTTCCACAAATGAGATTATCGTATATACACAATATGGAAAGCATAATTGTATGTTGTAAATAAAAAAATAGATAATATATAAATAAAATTTCCATAATATATAAATATATTTCCATAATTATGGAAACCAAGAGAGGTGGTAGGAGAAAATTGTAAAATCATAGTTTCGTGATGCAGTAGTTCACCGTACAAAGAAACAATATGTTCTTATCCATCAGATAGAGTTATGTGTAAGACTAGTTCTAATAATTCTCATAAAAACAAGGAAGTATATTTTGGATACAGTTTTTTTATGAAATAATACAATAAGTAGAGCATATGGAGTGAAGATTAAAAATAAATTAAAGGAACATTAGAAAAGACGCTTCATCTAGAACTGGTAACTCCTTTTAATTTGATCCCAAAGGCTTCTTTGAGTTGTCGTATGCCCAAGTTAAGACTTATAAGAGTATGTGATAGATGTTCGGAGATTATTTTATCATAATTTGTATAATACAAGGAGATTTAGAGGTTTGAGTTAGTGGGTAAAGTTAGTTTCCTTTTAATAGGGGGACGATGGGATCATTAGGAATGTCTGGGGTGTGTCTTTGTGGTGTAAAGTGATACCATCTAAATTCAATTTTTTACTTTGGCATGAGAGGAATAAAGATTCACCCACTGAGGATAATATTCAACGCATGGGAGTCAGTATTGCATCCAAGTTTTGGTGTTTTTGTAACCCAAGTATCGAATCTGTGGAGCATCTCTTTTTCAATAGTGATTGGGCAAACTGGATTTGGTAGGACTTCGGGGATGTTGCTAGTTGGATCAGGAGGGGGGGGGGTTCGCTGGAGGCTTTTCTTGAAGGTTGGATTTATGGAGTGGGAGCCATGGGACCAGAGATGAAGGCAAGGTCCATTTTCATATTGGCGGGGTGCTGGGATCTCTGGACAGCTAGGAATGACGCGCGACATAAGGCCTTCAGAAGATCAAGGGTGAGTCTCATCTTCAAGTCGCTGAATCATATACTGGACTTGGTTCATTTGTGCAGTGCCTGCTAGGGAGCCCCCTCTGTAAGAACCTTAATCCCAAACTCTAACTCAATTAGCCACATAACTAAAGAGGGGCATGGTCATTGGATTCACTGGAATCCCCCGCACGCCGGGCTGAAGCTGAACAATGATTGATCACTTCTTGGGGATGATATGCGGGGCATGGGTGTTATTAGAGACCATGCATGAATTGTGATTTTAGGATTTTCAACCTTCTTCATCATAGGTACTTCTCTTTAGGAGGAAGCCTAGGCACTGGTCTCTGGACTGGAGTTGTGCCAACTGCGGTGCATCCTCATCAATGCAGTGGAGACAGACTCCCATATACATCAGCCGGCTCTCCTGGGAAGATGTTCTATTCCATGGAAAATTGATTACATAATTAGAAGATGTAGACTTTTTTGGTTAATCATACATAGGTCACCCACACATGGTGGGAGGGCAATAGGGTTGCAGACTTCCTAGCTTCCTTGGCTTTTCCGGATCACCGAATGTCCTCTTTTATTTCTCTCGGGTCATTTCCAAGGGAAGGGTTTTATCATGTGGTTAGTGACGCCCTTGGTTTCCATTTTTTCAGACCCCCATGACTGGTACACCTCTGTTTTTTCTATGTTTTTTGTGTTTTCTTCCCATAAATCAATAAAAATGGTTACTTTCAGTCAGTCATAAAAATCATTTTCCGAAAAATGATTTTCATTACGTTTTGTTCAATTATTTAAAATTAAAATCATTCAATCAAAGAAATTGAATATATTAAAATGGTTTCCATTTATTGAGAAATTATAATTACCATAATTTAATATGGTTGATATAATCATTTCACATTGTTAATAGTAAAACATTCATATTTTCATTCTATGTGTAATGCTAAAATGAGTTGACAAGGTGTGGTAAAAGAAAATAATAAAGGTATCATTTATATAAAAATGTCTCTAATTAAAATTGATAAATTATATTTAAATTATTATACTATCATACCTTGGAATATATTCCAATTTGGAACTAATTTTCAATTAAATTTTCCTTATATCATTAAAATATTTTATGAAATACCTTGTGAGTTCATCCCTTCACTTATAAAACTAAACAACTATTCCCCCATTGTCCACATCATATAATATTTACATCAGAGCATGGTGTTAATCAAAAAATTTCATATATTACTTACCTTCATCTTATAACTTTTAGTATTTCGGTACGACAAATTCCATTTGGCCTAATTTGTAAGGAAAAGGAGGTCATAGAAAGAAGATGTATAAATAAAGACCAATATCAATAAATTTTATTTATTATTCAACATCATCTAAAAATGTTTAATATATATATAAAAGTGATAAATCTATTGTATTAAATATTTTGAGATTTAATTATGATTATGGATCAAACCATTTTCAACCATTAATCCACAAAATAGAAGATGAAGTTGATGCTCATCTGTAGCTATAAACTACCACTTCCATAAAATGTTATTAAGTATTGTTCATCACCATGGTTTGTGTGTTATTATAATGATGAATTTATATGAAAATATTATATTTATAAAATAATTATTGTTATGAAATTATAATATATTTTATACTTTCTTATGATGTGATCCATCGGTGATTATAACGTCACTTTTGCATTACTGTAGAAAACCACCTACATGAAGTGATGATTTATTTATAATTTCTTCATTATGTGCATAAAAATAATGTTATATTTTATAAATATATTGTTCTCAATTATATAATAATGATTATATAATGTATAATTATCAATTAACATTATATCACTACATCCATTTAAAAGATGAAATATCATTCATATGTACATACAGATTACCGTCCCCAAATAGTGGTCTAATTAAAATTTCATCATCGCTTAATATGAATATTAATAAATATGTATATTATTATTATAAATGATATTTATATTAGGAAAAATATTTTTTAGATGGAAGATTGCCTATCAATATTTAAGGTCCATATCTACTGATCTAATATGAAAATGAAAAATAAAGAAATCAACACTTGAAATGATAATGCCTATAAAAATATTTTGATATCAATATATTGAAATAATATACATGGATCAAATACAATATTATATTTTTGATAATTATTCTTGTATAGAATTATATTAAATATAACCTAATTATATAAAAGGTCAGAGAAAATATCAATGCTTTTACATATATGTCATGTGTTTCCTTCTTTCATTTTTAAATTAATGAGACGTGTTTAATATTTGAGACCATCATTTATTTTATATGGATTGATTAATTCAAAAATACTTTTTTAAAAATTTTCATTAATTACTTGGGTTTTATGATTTATATCATGTTATTTCATTAATTTTACATCAATTAAAAAGAAACATAATTGGTATGGTTGTCATCTTAATTTATATTCATTGAGACTGATTTATGGTTATGAACTAATTTACTAGTCATATGGGGGGAATAATTCCAAAAAAATTATCCTTGCATAATAAATTACATAAGTTTTTGGATTTATAGAAACAATTTATTTTCATGTCTCTAAATATTATTTTATAATAATCTATGGACATAATGATTATTCATCTCATTTTATTTTTATGTATACATGATTGATCTTATGAACCTATTTATGTTTATGAAATATATATACTTCCCATTTATTATTTTTCATAGTGAAATTAATTATTTCATGGATGATTAATAGTTCATATGAAGATATTTCCTTCATCGAAATACTAGACCAAATGTTACAGATACAATAAGGGATTTACCAAACATTGTAATCATAAATTTGTACCAAAAATATGAAAGGAATTTTTATTTTAATGTAAACCACATGAATTATATTTATTATCAACATAAAAAAACATTTTTTAAGAATAATTATTTATATAATTATAATTTTCTATACATAGAAAAATTACACCATAATATTGTTGACATTTTGACAATCTAAAAATGTAATTTCTAAATGAGTAGTGTATTTTCCTCATTAAATTCCCAAATTATAGTAGTAAATGTATTTCATCTATAATTAAAAAAATAATTGTTTTTTTTTATGATTTTATGGGTTTATTATCAAATATTACATTATGGTTGGTTCGTTTATAATCCAATTAGGGGTTGTTAAATTACAATTACAATATGGGTGAGTCTATTATAAAATTTCAATGTGTTTTGTAATGATGACTATGTTGAGAGAATCATAAGGGATGATGGAGTCAATAAACTCTAAAGTGGAAAAAGAGTTTAAAAAACATAATTGAATATGGATTTATCTTGGTAGATGTTACTCTTATGAGATTATGGTAAATTTCTATATAGGAATTCTTATTTTGGATCATATTCTACAATGACATTCTTGGAAGTGAAACTTTATTAAGGATGTGATTTGTTATACTTATGTTAATGCCAATGTCTTATGTATTATTCTTATGATATGTACAACTATATAATTTTTAATTATTTATGATTTTATACTCTTATTTATTATGTATTTTTAATGAAAAAACCCTTTAACATGATTCAGTATTATATAACATTGATAAATTCGGTATTACTACTATACATTTTCATTAAGTTATCATACCCCTATGTTTATCTGATTCTCAATTATTATCATTGTTAAATATAATTTAATGTCACCACTACTATGTTTCTGATATAACCATTTTTTTGGTTTTCCACTATATTATATTTTTTATATGATTTTCTCAGGATTCATTAATAAACATTTATGATTTCAAACACTTTTGCATTATGTATTTTTTGTAGAAAATCCTTATACCATAATTAATGATTAAATTCCTTTGACTAATTAGGTATTATTACTATAAATTTTTATTGAGTTATCAAAACCATATTTTTATAATATTTAAAATTATAGTCATTGATTTATATATATTATTTTTACCATTAATAAGTATCTTATGCCACCCTTTATTTTATTTTTTCATCCCAAGATAAAGATGAATTTTTTTAGTATTTTATTAAGGAGAATGGTGTTCGTTTTGATGAAAATCATTACTTTGATGCTTCACCTTAGTTTTTTAAAAAATTATTTTTTATCATAAAAATTTTCCCTAATATTATCTAATTTTTTTTCTTTTTAAATTTTTTTAAAATAATTCAACCATTATTTATATGTTTTGAATATATTTTCAATGCAGTGGTTTTCAAAACGTATTCAGTATTTTTATATGTGTTCAAATTATTTTCTATGAAATGTTCTCCAAACCATCATAATTATTTCATTATTCTATTATTTATATATTTTCAATTAAATTGGTATGATAACCTTTTCAGGAGTTCATAATATGTTTTCATAGAATTTCGAAGAAAAATGTTTTAAAAAGAAAACAAAATTTTATTATATGTATTGAATATATTTTTAATGAAATGGTTTTCAAAACATCCTCATGTTTATTTAATATGTCTTTAATGTATTTTCAAGGATAGTGATTTCAAAAAAAATTATTCTTCAATTATATATTTCCAGAGTATATTCCTAGAGTTGGGTTTCTGGAAAATTTTGAAGATAATTTTATATTTTTTAAATGAAAATGTTTTTCAAAACGTTTTAGTATCTATTTATTTTTTTCATGTAAAATGGTTTTCAAAATATTTTCAAAGAATCCAAATTAATTTGTTAAGTAATTTCTAAAGAAATTGATTTTCAACATGTTTTCATGATTCCATAAAATGTTTTTAATAAAAATAGTTTTTAAAAGAAATTATGTTTTTAGAAAAATAATTCAAATAATAATTGATATTTTCTTTATAAAATGGTATTAATGGATAATTCCAAATTATTTTCTGTATAATATTAAATATATTGGTGTTACTCATGCCTTTCTAGGAAAATGATCCAATTGTTTTATTACTTTAATTTCAATAAATATTTAATTTTTTATGGAATGATGTTTATGAATCCTCTTTATCATTTACGAGTTATAATTTAATGAAACCAATTTTTCATTCATCTATTATATTATTATGAATCCCACATTATTTAATGGGTTATGATTTGAAGCAAATATTATGAAACCTATATGTTTTCAAAATATTGCCATATGATTGCATGTTTATAAAACCCAATTCATTCCCTGGAAAATGATATAATTATTTATGATATTGGGTAACACATATATATAATTTAATTATGAGATTGTAAGTTCCTATATATCCCTAAAATTCATTGGGTACCTATTTATATCTAATGAGTATGATAGGGCTAGAAAAGGAAGTGATCCTGGTTTAGTAATAAGGGATGGAAAGATTAGTCAACTCGAGTCAGTATGAGATAGATGGAATGGTGGTAAATGTGGTTAGGTAATATAGGTATGTAATATAAGTGAACGTGGTTCAATATTATTGTGTTGTAATAAGAAGAAAAATTGGTTTAGAAATACAATATTGGGATGTGCAGTGACCTTGATTCTGTAGAGGAATTTTTCCACTACGATGACTTTGGGAGTGAACCTTTACTACTAACATGGATTGTGGGGTAAACAAATTCCATTGACATGGAATAATCATTAATCCTTTAATACTATGGAAGTCATTTTATATGTTTATTTTCTTACCAAAAATTATATGGTTTATTCCTGTGTTATAATATCAGAGATTATTGTCATGATTAACTTATGATTCATGTCTTATGAACTAGTAATATTTATACCATGACTGAGGTATATGATATTTTATTTGAATTTTGTGATCATAAATTGTTACTCAATTTCTAATTCCCTTATTCTTGTTTATGTTTATGTGTCTTCGTTGTTTTCCCTCACTAAGAATCATACCTCACCTGTTTCACCTATTTCTTTTCATTTTATTATTATGTATTTTTTCTTGTTTTTTACTAAAGGGAATTTTATTTTTGGGAAAAATTGAATATTTTACACCAAGTTAGAATATTTTGTTCTATGATTCCAATTACACAATACATTGATTTCCTTTAGGACTCTGCTATTGTTATGTCCAGATTATTCTTCTAAAATGAAGTAATATCCATGTATTTTAAGCTTGGTTAGATATATATGGAATAAATGAAATGGATTATTTATACATTAGAAACAAAGTTGTGAAGAAATTATTGATATCCCTAGATATATTTATAATGATATGATTAGGGTTGACTGTATGGATACATCTAATTATATAGAAAATTATATTAAATTGTCCTGAAATTAAAATGAAGGATAGAGTGAGTGGTATCATAGAAATGAATCCATGTACGGATAATAAAAGTTTATGTGTATCTTGTAAAAAAGTAGCCATGGGTAACAACACTGAAATGTTTTGTCCGGCTTGACTCAACAAAAACCTGGCACATCAAAATTGGCCTTGTGGCACACCTAGTTTGACACTCATGCAGGGTATGGTTTGGGAATTCATAAAATCATTATGGACAGTCAAAAAATAATTACATAGATGATTACTATGAATAACCAAGTATATAACTTCTGTGTTATGGATTAAATAGGAATGTTTAATGATTTATAAATCCTATATGTAATTTTTTCATGATTATTTAGTTTTCTTCTTTGATATGTGTTTCTCTCACTATCCATTCTATTATTAGTCAATAGTAAGAACTATAAAAAAATGGGTTAACATTGAATATTTCAGATGTATAAGGTATGAGAATTATTCAAATTGATGTCCTACATTGAGATCCCATGGAGTGAATCTCAATGGTGGTACGAGTTTTAGTTATACTTATGATGATAATGTGACTTGAAAAAACATGTGTTAGGTATGAGATGTTCTAAAAGGTTTTTTTTAAATTAAACATCATTCGATTGATTATATTGTGGTTGAGGAAACTTACGACATGATTTATATTTCATTTCAACAATAAGAGGCATTATAAAATAAGTTGATAAATCCTGAGTAATGGTTTTAGAATAATGTTTGTCTATTGAAATGGATGTGTTTAAAATTAATAATATTATGTTATATGAATCATAAAATATAGAAGTATTTTAAAATTAGTTTTCACTAGGATTGTAAAGGAAATGTAGAATCTTGATGAATTCATAGAAAATTGATAGTCTAAAATAAGGGAAGGTAACCCTTAATGTGTTCAAGATGTCGGGATAATTTTTTTTAGATTGAATAAAGAGATTATTGATTTTGATATGATAATATTTTTTAACTAAAAACTGAAGAAAAATATTTTTCCAATAAGTGTTCTAAGTTTTCTTGGATTATATTTACATCATTCTTGACTTACGAAATATATCCAGTAATATTCAAAATAAATAATCATTTATGGTAATTCAAGTTATTGAAATTTTTAATAGAATATTCATCTAGGGTATTCACATGATTGTAATGTGACAAACAATATAAACATTGTGATATATGGGGTATCAATGTATAACTGATTTAGGTATACTTCATTACGGTACAGAATTTTAATCATTTAATAGGGTTTAAAGGTTATACATTTATGGAATGGTTTAAGTTAATCTTCAAATAGAGTTTTAGAGATTATATTATGATGTCACTATATGTGGATTTATGCATATTTTATAACATGTTATAACATTTTGTTTTGATGAATACATGTCAAATCACCTATAATTATATTTATGTTTCTCAGGATATTTTAATACTTCAGCAATGGGAATAAAAAAAATTGATCATGAAAAAACAACGGGTATGTTTACCTAAAATCATGTATGTATATGTTTTATTTAAAAATTATCATCTATATGATAATAGATCAAGAATCTAAAAAGTTTCTCATAGTATATTGATCTATAATGAATAAAATGGACACTCAGATCATAGTAGGTTCAAGTCTTTGTGATTGTTTACATTCTTCTAACCATGGTCCATATGAATTTCTCAAATAACTTGATGGTTATATTTCTCTTATATGTACATGTTTTCACTTCTCGGAAATTTTATACTATGTATAAACCCTGTTTTGTGTCACTTTAGGTATCTATTATGTTTCTAAATTTCCCTTTATGAAGTAAATTCGGGTAATCATAAATAAATTGTGTGTTTCTATGAAAAAAAATTTCATGTATCAAAATTTTAATTACCAAAATCAATTTAAGTAGTGATAATAATTTTAAAAGGAGTGGAATGTAACACATAGATATTTTTTTAATTATTATTTTTTATTTAATTTCATCTGTTGATATATTAAATTTTATGATACAATGAACTTATCTTTTTTATATAATGGAACTATGTTTGGATTATTTAATGTTCAACACCAAGCAATGTTTTCTATACATGCAACAAATAGTTTTGATTTTGTCACACACAACACTATGTTTGTATTTTATTACACACAATACCGAGTCCCATTGATATCTTGTGTTACACGCATGGTCTAATTTTACTAAAATAAAACATATTATTAACAATATTAATAAAATATTATTATATCTAAAACATAGATTTTGTATATTATGTTATGAATTTGATTAACTAAAGTGTGAAATATTATTTTAATAGGTAGATAAAATTAATCCTTTGTTTATAAATTAGTTATAAAAGGCTCTAAGAGCTATATGAAAATAAAGAAATTCATTTTATATGAAAACTATTTATCTATGTTATAATATATTTTATCTCAATTAGATAAATAAAAATACTTTTTATTAATGTTTTTAATAAGATATATCAAATTAATTGGTTTAAAAGTCATTTGATTTATTATATAGTCTTAATATAAGAATAAATCCAATTATACAAATAAAAATATTATATTTTATAAAAAATAATATCCTCTCCTTTAATGGAGAACCCAATTTAAATCCTATTTTTAAAATATTTAATTTATTTTGAAAAAATATTCATCATTTTTAGTAAAAAATATCAAAATTTACAATGATTTTTTTATTTATTTTTCTTCGAAATATAATTTTTATATAAATAGTTGAAAATACTGAATTTCAATTCAAAAATACTTTTTCATATAATTTTTTTATTGATATACTGTATATAATTTTTTTTAAAGTTCTATAATATATAATCTACGTCAATACATCGAATTTTTTTCATTAGAACTAATTTCACAATGAAACTGTATATAAAAACATTCGAATATTTTGAAACATTTTACATTTAAACCAGAATTGTTTCCCCATCATCATTATTTAAATTCGGTTAATTTTTCCCAATTAAAAATAAAATAAATATAAAATATTATAGAAACTATAAGTGAAAGTATTCAAATTAATTAAAAAAAATAAGATAATAATTCTACTAACAATGTAATAAAAAAACTTAAGATACAAATTGATAAAGACACATATCTAAAATTCATTGGATGGACGTATTTCCACCCAATCCTCACTTGGATTGAATTTTTATCAGTATCGAATCCATGTTTCCAGGGAAATATGTGGGTGTAATTCCATTTTCAAAAATTTACTAGTATTCGACACTTTTTTCACTATAAATGGATTTCACCCATCCCACTTTTTCACAGTTATCAAGCCCTTAGTACTACCCAAGATCAAATTATATATAATAAAAAAATCCCTTCACTAATATTAGAGGAACTCTTTATGGATGAAATATATACAAGGAATCCCTTTTTTATAAAAAATGAGGAGTAAACCATAGAAGAGGTAATATCATACCTCGTGCTCCTTTGTTTCATTTCTATTCTTCACCACCTCAACTATTATGTTTCCAAGATTATATATCATCTTTAGTATAGTAAATATAATTAGATTTTATTCTAATGGTTAAACCTAAAATTTTTCAGACATTCATATAATGGGAAAGGAACATACCATTCGTGCGTATGGTACTCTACTACCTAACAAAACAAAGTTGTTTGTTCTACCATTACTACCTCACACGAATGGGAACTAGGATGGAAATTATATTTATATATGATATTAATGATTTCTGTTATTTTTTATGCATCTATAATTCTTATAAAAAATCTACATTCATAGTTTTCATATTGTGGATATACCATAACTTCATTTGTGGATGTGTGGGCTATCACATCCAAAAAGTGGTGTGATTCATTCACACATAAAATGAAAAGTATTATGTAGGGTTTCAGTGAAAAAATGATATATATTACATAATAATGATAATGTTCTAATAGTATATATATATATATATTCTATTAACACTATTTCATTCAATACAACAAGAAAATGGAAGAAACGTCCATCCATACTTACCGCATACAGTTTCCATGAAAGGTGATTTTTTCTTTTATAAATTTAAGTATTTTGTTTATTATTTTAAATAAGTATGTATTTAATATATAATATATTTATATTATGTTTTAAATTATTTAAACAAGTATGTCATTATCATTTTAAAAAGATCATGAAAAACAATTCAAATGATATACAAAAAACTAGCGGATATTACCCAGAACATAACACTACCATGGAATTGTTAATAAATGGGTAATATAAATTAATAATAAAATATTATATGTCATTAAATATAAAAACATGGTTTTTGTATTTATATTATACTTATAATTATAATACATTATTTTTTTACATGTACAAATAAATTCATGACTTCAGTTAAGGGTTTTCTCATCTCCCTTATATTTTTTGTGAGACAAAAGCCATGATAACATCATATATATTATATATGGTATGTATTATACCCAGGGATGTATTTTATTATTCATATAATTAAATTTATGGTTATTTAAATACCCATTTTATGATATTTATTTAATGGTTTTTATGTTTTAAATGTTACCAAATTGGTAATGTACTTTAGTTTCAATTTCCCTTGTTGACACACATTTCATGTAATACCCCAATATTATTATATGATGTGTGCATACTACAATTTTAAATTTTATATAATGAATATAATTATTCGCATGACATTTTATTATAAATATTATATCATTTTCCTACATTGGTAGTATGATTCATGGATACCAATTGGCAATATTTTATTGAACCAATCTCATCGTGTATCGGGATTGGTTATGATTAATATTCAATTGAATAAATATTATGACCCATTTATCATGAAACCTGTGAATTTTCATACCATATAGTTATTAATGTTATATTAAAGTAGTGATTAAATTTTCAAATCTTTGTTTCCTATGATAATAAATACAATTTTTAATAAAAATGTGAATTTATATATCCTCTCGGTCAGAAATCTATGTTCATTCCAAGCTATATTTTTTTAAAATGTTTTCAATTTTTTACCATTATCATTTTATGTTAAATGAACATTTTTAAACATGTATTAAATTTATATGAAATGGTTTTACATTTAATCTTCTTATTTTTATTTGATCTAGTCATGTTTCTAATCATTTAAGGTGGAAGAGAAATGTTCATCATGTACAGACTTACCAGCCATCATGACAATAATTTACTTGATGATTCAATTGAATGTTTATAAGGATATTTTTTTTATGAAAATTATTTTCCTAACCTTCTAGAAATATTTTTTAATTTAATAATGGTTTCAAATTTTTTTCATTATTTCTGTAAAAATTTTCAATGTATTTTCAACAAAATGGCCTTCAAAGCATTTCACACCATTATTTTTCAGTTTCATAGTATTTTTAAAGAAATGGTTTCCACAAATTTTTCATGATTTTTTATAATTATTCAATGTACATTCAATTAAATTATTTTCATCATTCTTTAACTGTTTTCATATTATTTTTAATGATTTTTATAAAATCCTTTCAAACATTGTTTATATGTTTTAAAATCATATTCATGGATATGAATTTAATAAAAATCCAAATTTTTATATGTTTTCAAATTATTTTAAATGAATTTTTTTTTCAAAATATTGTTGATATTTTATTACAAATTATAAAGTTATTATAAATTATTTTATTTTATTATTTTTTCAATATTTCATTATATGTTTTCAAAATATATTCACAAAAATGTTTTTTAAAAATGTGTTCAAGATTATTTAAATTTTTTTCAAGGAAATTGAACATAATAATTATATCATGATTATTTTATAGGTTTTGAAGACAAATGGGTTTTCAAAATGTTTTCAAATATTCTTTTATAAGTTTCCAAATCGAATTGAAAATAAAAAGGTTTTCAAAATGTATCCTAGATTCTTTAGTAGGTTTTCAAAAAAATAGGTTTTTAAAAAAATTGGTTTTCAAAAGGATTTTTGTTCTAAAAGCAATTTTCAAAAGAAGAAATGATATTTTACTCTAATAATGGTTTTAAAGGATATTAAAAAATTAGTTTTCCTCTAATTTTATATCATGTTCTGTTACTCATGCCTTTATTAATAATGATCCATATGAACCATTCATATTCTTTCAATGAATGGTTTTTGTTTTTATTACACAATTTTTACGAGAAAAACTTATCATCAAAGGGTTATATTTTTATAAACCATGTATCTATATCATTGGTTATATTATTTTAAAAAATTCTTTATTTCACAGATTCTGATGTGTTGAAATAATTATGAATCTAATCTCGTTTCCATAGGTTATGATATGATTGCATAATTATAAAACCCATTTCATTTCATGGGATATGAAATTATTTTTTAGGAACTAATGGAACACATATGAACGATTTCATTATTTGATTTGTGGTATCTATATACCCTCTTCTAATTCATTGGGTAATGATTTTTATCTAATTATTATAATATAGCTGGAATGGTAGGGGAACTTGGTTCAGTAATACATAGCCATAATGAAGAGAGAGCATGGGGAAATAGGATAGAGCTGGAACAATAAGTGAACTAAGTTAAATAATTGAGGGTTGGAATGGGATTTTAACATGGTTCGTTAAAGTAGATATGGAACAAGAAGTTAACCCAGTTCAATAATAGAAGAATGGAACTGGGAGGGATACCATTTCTGTAGGGGACTTTTCCAACTAAGATGGTCATAGAATTGAACCATGACTACTAAGATTATTTGGGAATTGATATTATCACACTAATATGGCCTTTGAAATAATCCTTTAATATTATAGAAATAATTTTATATGATAATTTTTATGCCAAAAATTAAATGCATTATTACGATGTTATTTTTTCCTGGATTATTCTCTTGATTCCCTTATAATTAATTTCATCGAACTACTAATAATTATACAATGACTTATAAATATGAACATTGATATATATGGTATGATCTTTAAATATTATTCTCATGTTCTAATGCACTTATTCTCATGATATGATTATATATCTCCTTTTTTCAATTACTGACCATCTAATCTCACCCCTTTCCTATGACTCCTTCTACGGGTTATGAAGATTAGTTTTATGTATAATTAATAATGGTAATGATCTTTGTAGGAAACATTGAAGAACATTCAAAGAGTAAGATGATTTTTCCACATTTCCAAATACATAAAAATAATTCAATAGTTTGGAATGTGATTTTTTAATATGATGAATATTCATATATAATGATGAAATATCAATGTATGTTAATCTTGGGTTTCTATGGTGTATGACTAGAATAATATGAAACCTAAACACATGGGAGATTGTAGTTAATGTGAATACACTATTTTAATCCTGATATTTCTTCAAAACATCTCGTTATTCCCCCTTCACGTAGGTTACTTTATCATATGTACTCATTTGGGTATTCATGGTAAATTCACTCCCTCTAATTAATAAATATGGTTGATCTATAACAATGAATTTTGTGAATCAAATTTAATAGATCACACATTCAAAATTATTCATATTTATCATTGTAATTAGTCATCACTCTACAAGATAATATTATATCAAATATATTATGGATATATCTCTTGAGTCAAAAATTAATTAATGTAAAAAAATAATGTTTTTTGTTTGTTAAAATCCCAAAATTGATATTTACCAATGTATCCATGAATAAAAATGTATCTAAAATTAGAGATAAATTACTTTTTTATGATTATGTTTATTTTATCTCATGCCATGAATCTGTCTATGAAATCTAATCATAGAGAGATTATTATTTTATATTGGGAATTATTCTAGGAAACATTATTTCTTAAACATTTTTTGTGTTGTTCTTTAGATGATCTTGGAATTTTTCTTCTGGGAAATAAAGGATGAATGAACTTATAATATGGTGACTATGTATAAAATGGTTTGGAATATTATTCATTAGTATGTAAAAATATTAGGTCCCTTTTAATGATATGTATGATGGGTATTCCTAGGTATCCTATGAGGTCTAAGAATAATATGTTTTCTGTGTTCCATTCTATGTCACACTTTATGTGTGATTAATTCATATTCATGGAATGTTTGATATGCGAGGATAATTCATTTTTAATCTATTCCTTCAATTTAGAGTATTCATAGTCAATGGTGTATTTATTATGATAAAATATTACTTTATAAGAAATTATTTAATTCATGATTTTGAATAATACATTTTACGTTTTCATCATCTTCTGGTTGATAGAGGTCCCAAAAAGACATAATCACCTCTGTAAAGGGGATGTTCAAACAACATGACTCTGTAGATATGACATGGAATAAGATTTTAAGATACTAAAATTATTTTGTGAGTATCCCATGGGGGGACAATATACAATATTGGATGAGGTTCCATATATTCCATTGTAATTTAAAAATAAGGGACCCCCACGATAAAGAGAACTTTCTATTTTTTAGGAATGAAAATTTTGTGTACCATTAATAGTGAGAAGGTATCCATGAGAGATGGAATGTAAATTTTACATAAATTTGAATGACTATATATCATAATCTTTATTATTAGATAACTTTTTATGATATTCTTCCATCATGGTACTACAATATGTATGTCGAGGATTCATGATGTGTGGCTGGTCTTTGATCCCTCGATAAGTGGTTGCATGAATTATTTTTGTTCACATTTTCTATTTTATCAAGTCAATCCCCGATATATATATATATATGTGAAAATATGTTAAAAATTCATTATGGGTTTCCTATATAGTTCATGCTAATACACTACATTGGAATATGGGTGCTTTTAAAGACACGGTGATAATTTATCCGTAGAAGGTAAAGGGCCCAACATTTGGCTACTATAGAGCATGGACATGGGTGGTGGTGATATTTCATAAATAATATACATATATTTTGAAACATTTTTATTAATTTCCAATTATATGTATTCTTCATAATATTTTTTACTTACCACATTGGTGTCAAATTTTATTATAAATATATGACCTAACGTTGATATCTATTATATAATTGGTTTCAGGTTATCTTCTCATGTTTCATTCAGATTTATTATGTTATTTTATTATTAATCATGCAAAATATTTTATTTTTAATGGTATTGTATCCCCATTTATTTATGGCCATTTAGAACTTTTGAAAGCATATTTCCCATGTTCAAGAGGGAATTAGCTTATCTGTAACATTATCATAGAACTAGTGATTTATTAAATGAAATTATTGTGACTTCTTGAGCCCAGATTCCTTGATGAACAAAAAACCTAGAAGAAAGGGAATCAAGCATCATTGTCGCTCTCATATCTATAGGAACCTAGATACATACATGTTTAAGTATAATGCCATCCCTTACGACCCACAAATCTACTGGAAAGTCATCTCTTAAAATACACTCATAGATAACCAAGCCTACATGATCTGAAATTTTCATACCTTTAACCTGATGAAATATGGAGTAGATAACATTAAAGGTGTAAAAACCCGGAAATTTCAAAGATTTTTTTTCTTAAATTCTTTTGAATTTTACAAGATAGCAGTTTCTGACGGCGCTTCATTCTGAGGCTCGGTGTTCCCGGAATCAATTCCTAAAGTTTTTTTCGGGTATGTTCAGTAAACGTACATGCAGGTTATTCTATATTTTGAACCTATGCTCGGAATTAAAATATGAGGACAGCGATAATCTCGTAGCACCGATATTCGCATAAGGGGACCTTTACCGCAGTTGTGGTTCATCTAGGTTGAGAGTTAATATTTGGGGATTTAGAATAAAATAAATAAAACTTGTGGAACACAATTTTATTTTAAGGATGTTAGTTTATCCTCCCAAGGAGAGTTAGAGGTGGGGCTCACACCCACATAACCTCCCATGAGAGGATATTTGTGAGGTGGGGCCCACACAAGCCTAACCATTTCCTTTACCCTTAACCCCTTCTCATCTCACTTGTATTTATTTTGACAACTTTAATTTTTTAATGTGGAGCCTCTCCACCTCCAAAACATAATGAAGCCAACTAATGTAATTAATAAACTTATTAAATAATTTTGGACATCTATTTTGAATTATTTAGAATTTCATGGAGATGCATTAAAAATAGGAGAAGTCTACCATAATATTGTCTTGGAAAATATTTTGGGAGAGTTCTTGAGAAATAGAAGAAGAGATTTTTTCTTTCAATGAATTACTGCCGATGAATGATGATTAACTCCTTCAATCTTCGGCAAAACCAATGGAGAAGGAGCCATTCGCAAGGAACTCCGACGACGCGCCATCCTCAGCCCCTTCTCCCACGACGTCTATGAACGAACCATATTTAGAAGTAGGTGTGTGTTTTGATTAGACCAACAATGAATCTTCATTCCTTCCTATTTTGTTTCTTTTTATCCAAATGACATCGAACCAATGAGGAGAGACTGGGCCAAACTAACACGGTCTGAATCCTCTGCTATTATTGTGATTATTGGTGGTTCTTCATGTTCTTCATGGGTGACAAAAAACAGATAGTTACGGGTTTATTATGCGATGAAATGAACAAAAAATTGAACACTCATCATCCCAACGACCTAGTGGAGGTGCGACGACGATAGAGGGCGACAGTTTGGACCAGAACCAGATAGACCACTCCTTTGTCGTTCTTCGAGCGAGAATTCAAAACGTGTTTTTGGAGCCGATCAGATGCCCGAAAACACTAGAATCGGCTTCGGGACATCAGGGTGACCTAGAGTCTAAAGATTTGTGACGAACGAATCGTCGGAATGAAGAATGGGCTTCAAGGGAGGCACGCTTGCTAGAGGCGTCATTTCTGGAAAATTCCAGACTACAAGGCATGTACTTCTGGAGAACACGCCGGGTAGTGTGGGAATTCTGCAGCTAGGGTTTCAGATGTAAGATGGCTAACACATGGCATGTGACCTCTATCACACTGCTTGTACCCTCCCTACAACAAGGAGGTGGTGGCTACCTGAGATTCGGTGTGTATTTTAGGAAATACACGGACACAGATAGAAATACACGGCCAAGAGGCATGACGTGTACTCTCTACGGAGAATGGCAGAAATAGATTTGAGATACTCGACATGTATTTTGGGGATACATGGACTTGGTGTGGATTACACGAGCATGTACTCCACCACACATCTAGACATGGCCAGTGGTACGGGAAAACTGTGTACCAATTACCCGGGTTGGAGAACCGGGTTGAGGCCATGTACGGGCACATAGCCAGCGTACATGGAGCCAACCCCAGATTTCTGGACACGACATGTAACCATACCACATTATGTGTATTTACTTTTCTACATGAACTTCCATTCGACACGGGCCATTGCACACTGGCAGTACCCGAGGTCTGACTACATGACATGTACCTTATACCAACACACTATGTACTTTTTGGTATAAGTCTTGGTCATCTTGTACAGAGTATATTGGATACGTTTTGTTTGGATTAGCCCCCTATGACATTGTATACCTTCATATTACATCAATGTGAGTCTTCATGGTAGTTGATTTATCGATCCCTTGGCTTGAGAAGAGGACCTCCCAGAATCGAGCATGCTATGCGTGGAAACCCTTAGAGCTGGCTGTGACTGCAACGACTTCTGTACTGGAATCCTCTGCGAGTTCGACGATGAAGAATACCATACTAGAATCCTATGTGGGTTCGATGATGACAACTACTGTACTAGAATCCTTCGTGGGTTCGACAGCGATGACTATTGTACTTGTATATTATGTGGGTCTGACTGTTGACCTCTATTCTAGTATCCTACGTGGGTCCAACAGAGTATCTGGTCTAGTATCCTACGTGGGTCCAACAACTTATCTGGTCTAGTATCCTACATGGGTCTGACAACTTAGATGAATCAATGACTACATCTGATCATCTCTATCACTATATCAAATATATATACATGTGTGAGCTAAGTCTGGACTTTTAATCATTATCATCGATGTGATTGACTTGATTTGTTGGGTGAACTGGGTTGTGCTTGGGCTCGAGAGTTTGTGTCAAATTGTGATTGATAACTTAGGTATATTTATGGGAATATACCTAAGTAGAGTTGGTTGATACTTCTAGATTGTATATTTCTTCAATGGTTTATCCTTTGTGGATTATGGGAGACCATTGCGGGTCTCAGGGTCCCTACTCAGTATTGTATACTCACCCCTGCATGGGCTATGCCTGCACAATGTTGTGTTGGATGCAGAAGACAGACAACACTGATCAAGGTTGAGGCTTGTAGAGCTGGACGGTACCCAGAGGAGGACCACTTGGCGAGACGTAAAAAGAGAGGACGACCATACCCGAGGTGTTGAGGAGGCCATATGTAACCACCTTTCAAGTGGGCTTCCCAAAGGAAGACTCAATGGTTACTGTTTTACATTACTGAATTTGTACAAGCTTTTCAGTTGTACTGTACTTTACAGTTGGGTTTGTATACTGGCCCATTTACTTTTCAGCACATACTTTTTTACTCTTCTTTTTCAGTGATTTATTTTATTGCATACTCTATTGTGTTTGTTTACTTTATAAAGCTAATTCTGTCCATTTTATCGGGATTTAGGACTTTGGTGCTAGTCTCCAGCCCCTGTACTATGGAAGACGGGCTTGGGGTAGTCACGACACAGGCCCCGAGGAAGGATCATGAAAAAAGGATTGAATATAATACTTCTCCTAAAATTCGTTAAAATATAATTGTATCTCAAATAATAGGGCTAGGGATTTCCATTCGTTTATGTCTTCCCATTAGACATGAGCCTATTTTTTAAAACTCAACTCATTAGCTATTTTTTTTAATTTCCAAAAGTATAGGAAAGCTAAAAATTAAACGACCGAGATAATAGACCTATCAAAAAAATATGAGGATAATTTTACATTATTTAAAGATATATTTGGGGATCATGTGGTCCAAATACACCACAATGTACCTTCCAAATAGATAATGTCTCCAACAACATAAGGCATGGACAACTACTGCAAGCTCCAAGTCAAGCATCAGGTAATTTCACTAATGGGGCCCCAACATATGAGATATTTACTCAATAATTCATTCCTCATATTTAATTAATGCTCATCAGTAGATGTAGGATGACTAATAAAACACATCATAGCCTTTTCAAGGCTCCGAAATTATTATAATTGGTGTAGAGAAAATCCTTCCTTTCACCTCGTTAATGGATTTATTATAGTCATCTAACCATAAGAACATAACATCCTTCTTATTAAGACTAGTAGGCAGTGCTGAAAGGAATGAAAATTTCAATATGAAATCCCTCTAATATTCAACCTTCCCTAATAAATTTAATATATCAAACATGTTCCTGGGATACTCTTAGGTAACTACAACAATAACCATCTCTAGTCAAGTAGAAACTTCTATTTCCGTGATAATATTACCAAATAAGTAATGTTTTTTTATCTAGATGTGGAACATATATATTGTGTAATAATGATGTCACACTATTCATGTACTCAGAATGATCAAAAGGTTCATAACATGGTCTCTACGATTGATATAATACACCAAGATGTGATCCAAAAACACTATGACAAATAATCCATATTGGGATGGAAAACCCTATTCATCGATGCCATGAAAATGAAGGGTGCATTCAAAATTTCTAATAAAATAATGAGTTAGTTGTATAGAATAACTTCTAGGGAATATTTTTTTAGGTTTGCATAATTTCATGACTCACACATAATGATATCCCAATATCGGGATAATCATAAAAACACTAATGATCCATAGATGTGGTCAAAGAGATCATATATATGAGTTAGTGGATAGTGGTTCTTGATATTACCATGTTCAAATGTCTATAATACATGCATCGATGAAGATTCCCATCTTTCTTCTTGGAGAAGAGAATAAATGTTCCCAAATAAGAAGAGATAGGCTGCATAAAACCGTTGCCGCCAAATCCTAAAACTACTACTTGATCTCCTAGTTCTCCTTATATGTTTTCTTATATAGAGGAATGAACACTAAAGGTTCTCCAAGAACTATCTTTATTATAAGCACTACCACCCTCTCAAAATTTATATCATATAAATCATTGGGAATGCTTCTTGGAATTTAACTACTACATGAGGTAATTTATATTGACGTAATCCTTGATCCCACAATAAGAGATTAAAAATATGGGTGTTTACACCATCTATCCCAAAAATCTCTATCATATCTCTTCTATCATAGACATCCAACTCACTATTTTGTATATAACTACATCCATCGGTTGATGTAAACTAACCCTTTTAGGATTTAAATCTATTAGGTCATGATAAATGACTAACCAATCTATCTAAAGAATATCATCTAAGACTGTCGCCTCGAGGACGAGGAGGCCCCACACTAAATGGTAAGTGCTTACCTATAGGTGAAAGTCCCTTAACTGTCATATTTCATGTTATTCTACACCCAAAAGTGTATCTAGGTTCATTACAGCACAGTAATATTGTGCCCCAAGCCCAATAATTTCCATTATAGATAATGTTATGAAGGAGTATAAAGCACCTATATAAAATAAAAAAGATACCATAGTGGAGGATACTAGAATAGAACCTCAAACTGTAGATGGTCAAGTATTCTAATCCCATGGTATTAGTTGTAAATCATGTAATGACCTGATCCATGGCCATGTTCTATAGCTAGACTTCCCTAGTCCTGACTACTTTACTAAAACTATAAATAATAGGAAATATGGCTACTTTGGATGTGAGATCCTCTTCAGACGATTCGACTGTTGACATTCAAAATCCCCACCTGATGCATCATAAAATAACCTGCCATATTAGGTTGATCTAGGATGGAGCCTCTTCTACTAGAATTAAATGGAAAGGTCTGAACAATTCTCTAATGGTTCTTTATATGGACACAACCCTGACAGTCCAGAGGGCCTCTATCAAACTATGGCTTCAAATTACCCTGTCATTCGTATTGACAGAAGGCCATAGGGATACCAGTATGTATACTCATATAACCACTTCCCTGATGAGATACCTTAAGTAAACATTTAATTATACTAGAATAATGATTTTTCTACCTTAATAATGATTCTATAGGACCAGTAGTGTCTCTTTATAGGAGGTTTCACTCAACGATATGATCCACATTGATTATCTCAACGGATGTTGGTAGGTTAAATATGTTATCATGTGTATGGATAGAATACTGAATCCCATTATCAAAATGTTTAGAATGTGAAATATCATCACTTGATATATGAATTGAAATGAGCTTTCACTCAGTGAATCACATTTCATAATCCATAACTAACATAAAACCCCACAGGAGATGCACGAAATCTCTAGAGCAACCATCCCTTCTCCTTTAAGGAAAGAATTAATTATTGAATGTATATTTTTTATTTTTCCTATATTATGCCTTGATGGTGACTAGAATTTGTAACTAAATCCAAATAAAATTTGGTCGAATCATGGAGTATATATATATTGCAGTATAGAACTTTCTGTCTCGAGGAATCCCTAAATTCTCAAATATAGAAAATCTGACCTCTAGCAAAGAATAAACATATTTTTGACTATCATCCCATGATAAAGTGGAAGGATATTGCTTTTGGAACTCATGTGTCAAATCATCCATCATAGGTTTAGTTCATGGAGCACCTTAATATACTGCATCAGACATAAGAAACTATCATGAAGATATTAGCTTCAGTGCCCAAATCAGGTATAATAGGTGTTACCTCATGTGTCCCTAATTGTGGTAAGATCTATGAGTCAAGGCCAACAAAATCTTTAGTTTTATAGTTTATACCCTCCTAGAACATGACATGAAATGGTATAGGTGGAATCAGTCTACAAATTCAAAAAACTCCTCATACAGATTATTGAAGGATATAAATAGTAATAGAGAAAGAAAAAGTAATGGAATATTCTCAATACCATTGGTATTCAACCCCAAAGACAAGGTTTTAAGGTTATCTATTGCCAAGTGTTATTCTATAAATTATTGGGGATCCAGTATAAGAATGTTCAATTATACATTTTCATATCATTGACTGGAAACTATTTCACATTATTAGTCAAGTTTCACTTTTACAATTTAAATTTTATTTTTTGTAATATTTCAATGTTATTTTTAAATGAATATATATTCCTAGTGAATCAGAGACCATAAAACATATCACATAAATCAACACCTAGTTAATTTTTTTCAATGATATTGAGTCATTAAATAAAAAATTACAAAAAATTAGGTCTTATAAACCTCATTAATTTAAACTAAGAATCACTCAATCACATCGTAGGAGAAAAATATGTATATATAAACAAGGTACAATTAACAATCGTAATCAAAAATAGGAAAATAAAATATGTGAAGTGCACATATAAGGACATGAAATATATATGTCATGTGAATTATACATTTCTGTGATGATTCATGTGACAATGATCATATCCATCATGTCATTGAGCCAAGGATATAGGATAGAAAATAATCATGTGTCAAAAAAGGGAAGCTTCCACTTATCAACACTGACATAAATATTATATTCCTAGTTAAAAATGACATACTAGATAGTGTGTGAGATAAATCATAGTATTACACCACCAATGGAATATGTAACATTCAGTCCTTATAATATAAACTGAAACCATTTCTAAGGAGAATATATATATGAAAATATGTACAAATATGTAAATACTAAACTTCCACTTTATCATCATCTAGTCTCAGAACATATAACAATTTCATTTATTAATTTTGGTATATATTATATGTCTAAATCATGTGATGGGAAAAAATTCCATAATGACATGGTAATAAATGTGATTGGGTCTAAAATATAAAAAGGAATCCTATAATGAAAACAATAATTAAGGGGATCCAATGTAATAACAATGGAATACCTACCCTGAGAGTTGTAACTAACTTATTAGTAACATGTATCAGGGATTTAAGGGTAAGATTGTTTTTATAGAGGAAAATCCTAATGTATTCAATAAAAATTTATTTCTAAATAAGTTCAAGAAATATATTCAAGTTAAAATGATATAAGTAGTAATTGGGCCTTTTAGTGTCTATATGGTTCTTTGGGTTTGTAAATGTCATGTTGAATATTTGGAGTGTATCCAATCCATCCTATAATAATAATGAATGTATCATATGGTGTCATAAAAGGAATCCAAAGGTAGACAATGATCATCTTTCAAGGTGGGTCTCACCCTTGGAAACTAGAATCTTTGAATCATAATAGCATAAATGTGTGTTTAAAACATTCCATCAATAATCCAATGATTTATTGAGTTTGAAAACTCATATAAATATATCATCTTCCATATAAATTAGTATCATCATAATGAATTCAATTAAATAATTAGGACATGTAATTATTTATTACTTTGATAAGTCATTTGGTTCAAGCAATTGTATTTCATCATTGGGAGAAGAAAAATAAGTCATGTAACTATTAAATCAATCATGAAATAATAATTTTATGAGGTTCAATTTTGTGACATTCATTAGTAACGAAATAGGGTTATATAGATATGCAAACAAATCATTCAATGAAATTTAATTAGGTCATGTTATATATATACATATATATATATATAATACTTTACAGTTCCATGTGAGATTGATTTATCTAGTTGAAGAACATAAATTATAAGGGTGAAGTGATAAGAATAGGTGTACTAGAAATTAAATATTCATTTATTTAATTTTAGGCTAACCTTTTTCTAGGAATTTTCAAGGCATAATCGAATAGTGGGGAAGATAGGTATATCATCAACTAAAGGATAATTTAAGGATAACACCCTATATGGGGAAATAACGTTGAGGTTATAACATACATCGGCATAAATAAAATTTATTAAATCTCTTGAACATGAAAAAAATGAATATACATTGGGAATATGAAATTAATATTTCACAAGAAATAGAAATAGTTCACGCATAATTACAAAAAATATATAAAAGGAAAAAACTGATGGATGAGTTATTAATGGAATACCTCGAATAAAAAAACTCTCCCTATATAGTATCATCCACTAGTATGGCCTGGATTTGAGGAGATCTGAAGAATGTATCAATTACCTAAAAATAACATATATGAGTCTAAATCTAAATTACATCATCGATATAAATAATAATAATAAATGAGTAAAAATGGACTAATGTCTTATTGATGTGGATCCAAAATGGCGAATGGGTCTTCGTCAGACTAAAAGAAGATTATAGGTATAAGATTATGTGAAAGAGAATAAAATTAGGGAATAATGGTAGAACATAACCTTTATTATCTGATACAATAAAATAAATTGGAATTGGGAAATAATTAAGATTTTCAATAATGTATTTTAAATAATTTCACCAAATATAAGGGTGGCATGGTTTGACTGCATGGAAGTCCAAACAATGTACCAAATGTGAACCTTTTTATATACCATGGGGGGACCCGCACGTTTAACCCATTTTGTTAGAGTTACCATCCTCCAATTGTGAATAAAATTTTTGCTAATTTTTTTAGAATTTTCACACTAGCTTCTGTCCCCTAAAACATGGGTGAGGAAAACTGTGCACCTTGCTTCACCCCACTACCCAACCCCCCATTATAAAGAGAGATCTTGTGGGATGGTTTATACATGGTCTATTAACTATGTTTCCTACTGTCTTTCTCCACCGGTTAGGGTTTCATGTGCAAAAAAATCCCCATAAACCACCAAAAACATCTATAACGTCATCAAAAATAAATATTAGGTCCCTAATAATTAATTATTCCAAAATAAAATGATCCATACATAAGTGTAAAACTAAATTATTTCAATTACAAAATTTGATCATTGGATTGGGGTTTCATTTCACTTAATTTGGTGTTATTCTGGAAAGGATATATTCTTTGAATAACTCATTTAGTGGTGTCTCCATGTTCTTTTATAGACCATGTGTAATAGGCCTCTGAGATTATTTTGATGGGATATTTTTTATAGTATTATTGTAATTTGGTTCGTTCATACCTTATGAATAAATGGGTAAGATATTAAGTCATATATACGTACATGTTATTGGATGCATAGTATTTTTTTATATAAATGTCTTCATTTTAATTATTTGGTCAGTATTATATTTATAATTTATATATTTGGGATATATATGTGCTTGAATTATATATTTTAACTTTCCCATGATGTTATAATTTATAGATAAGATGTCGCTAAAAAGGAATAGGATATATCATTTGGTAGAACTAGTTTTATTATACCTTATGTGCGGGTATCTCCTACGGTAATTCTTCTTCTAGGAATCCATATACGTACATAGTAATTACATAATTTGTTATGGTGATCATTTTATTATAGTAATTTAGATAATATAATTGTAGGTTCGTAAATAATGATTCACTGAGGATGCGAGAATGATCCTTCTCGGAAGGAAATTTTAGTTCTACTATATGCTACCTAAGAGGATCTATGAGAAAATTGTTCTATGAATTTTTTGATGGTTCAGGAATTGAACCCCCTAACTCACATCCCTTCTTTTATTCTTATAGATTTCTACTAGGTATGGTGGATGGGGGTAGAGGTTGTGGGTTAAAAATTCCCAAAACATTTAGGCTAAGAATTGCTAAGCCTTTCATGGCATTGGTGTTCCTCAAGATGATGAGGGATAGTTTGAAATCATCGATGGACTCATTGACATGGGATGGATTCCTATGGATTTATGTAGATTTTGGTAGTCATTACGTAGAGTGGAACCCCCAATTTATGGTGGCCCATTATTTTCTAAGAGGTGAGCATTATTGTCTTATATGGGAGGCCTTCGAAGAGATTTTATATAAGTAGTTCTTTTTTGACACACTAATTCTGGAAGAGTGTCATTAGTTTATATATATTATGATAAGTATGATTTGTGATTCGTATTACTCAACTTGTTTAATAAATTTTATACTCATTACTCATATTGGATAGGAATGAGGAACAGAAGGCAAAGTAGTTTGAGATTGAACTTCATCTAGAGAATAGATATACAATTACGGTAATTGATATAAAACCATATTATTTATTTAATTAAAAGTTCAATATATCGATAATGGTCAAGTGGATGAAATTATTACAATAATACTTATAAAAAATAGTTAGTAGATAGAAGGAAATATTAGGGATTTAGTGAATGTAACACCCAATGTTAGGGAGAGTAATATTGATGATTTGTGACATAGTGGTAGACATGTCAAATAGATTAGGTATTCTTATGCACCATTTATTAGATGAGGTTCGACTACACACTATATTTATGGATGGCGTGGAAACTATTTTTTATCATGTGTGTAGATTTCAAATAAAATTAATCATAGTGTCACGATAGATCATATTCAAATATTTATATTGATGATTCATGACCAAATTCTTGAAACTTTTATCATGATATATGTAGGGGTCACCCAGATGAGACAAAGGCTCCACTGAATTTGGTGACTCACTAGAGTATTAAATTTATATGTCAAGGTCATTATATAGAGGTATGTAGGGTTCCTACGGTAAAAGGGGTTCCAAGATATATTTTAGAGGGTCCTCCTAAAATTATATATATATATATATATATATTTTTGATTACCTATACACTCTCTAAGTATTTATTGATACATTGTATTGCAATAATTTTACATTTTATAATGTTTTATCTATAAAATATATATCACAATTAACCGTTATATTTTCAAAATTCTAAGATACTTTTAGTGAAAATTTTAGAATATATTTGATGATTTATTTAATAAAATAATGTTATTTTAAACAACGTAATACAGTTGGACTTTATGATCATAGAAATGACCATTTTCTATTTGATTGTTTGAATGGTCGGATGGAATAGTTGTCAAGATCATGTAAACTAGTATCGTGGAAATGTATCTTTCAACATGAATAGTGTGTAGAGGATTGTGTTGGAAAATGTCTTGGAAGATTAATTAGGTGGTATGTGATGGGAACTGAGCTAGACTGGAGGTTACACAACACAAGTACCAAGCCTTGAACTTGTGGGAAATCATTTGTACTCCCCTCTGTGTTCCCTCAAAAAGTCTATAGTTATCAATATGAATTCACATAATGACCTCTTAGTTTTTTCAATAGAGAGAGGAAATATGTTTGGGATATAACTTATACCAAAGGAAAAAAACTGATATCAATTCTACTTAATGATATGAAACAAGATGGGTTAGAATAATTGAAAACTAAATCAATGGTTGTAATGGAAAACATCATTATTTTTCTAAGATCACCAATCATGGGTTACCTAGTGTTTCTTTGTAATATGGAAAATATTATTCTATGGAACATTATATAATAAATGAATCAAAATCGGTTAATGAGGAATAATATCAATGTTACTCTATGGAATGATTTTTTTTCTTCATTAATTACATTTATTTCGATGGTTTTCACAAATTAATATTCTTTCATACTACCATCTATTGTGGGTTATATAGGAGAATACTCCCAAGATAATGATTAGGATAATATAAGAAATATATGAATATAATTTAATGGACATTGGGATAATAAATTCACTAATGGTGATAATGGATTTCATTAAATAGATTTTTTTATCAATATATTCAATCATACATCATTGTAATCATATAGGATATCCTAAAATATTTGTGGAAATCAGATAAGTATTTTTTTTACCTTGATATTATCATATGTAAACATTGAAAACATTTATTCAATTCTAAATTATCAAAGTGCTACTTTTAATTTCCTGATGTGAATTTTATTGGGCATGTACTTTCTAAGGATAAAATTTAGTAGACCCTAGGAAGGTATGGGTTTTTATGTATTGTGAAAATGAAATGAATATGTTTTATTTATGTAGAATAATTTTTCATTTTGAGGAGCTATGCATATTTTATCTCGTAAATCTACCTTTTAGATCAGATGATTATAGAGACAATGAAAATTGTGGGGAAGTTTTACAATTATGATTAGTTTGAATATGCTTACCTTGAGCTGAATAAGTGTTTGAAAACAACACTTTTTTCACCCTCACAGACAATATGAATGGATATGACGTGTATTGTGATAACATAGGTGTTGGATTAGGATATTGTTTTATCCAAGGGGTTAGTTAGCAACCTAAGGATACTCTCATCTATAACAACATTATGAAAAATATTTAATGAATGAATTAGATATGTTTTTTCTGTTAGAATCTCTAATGTAGTAATGAAAATATCTCGTTATTGGGATTTTTGTCATCTATATAGACAACAATATATTTTGATACAAATTATCTTACAGAGATATGATGATTAGATAATGAATGTGGTTATAGTATCTATATAAATTTTTCATTGAGATGGCGTGTTCTCAAGTGAAATTTGATAACAATGGACATTATCATAAAAATAAAAATGTCAATGATGTAAGAGTTTAGAGAGTGAAAATTGTGTGAATAATGGACACTAATGAGTTTGATAGATTAGTGGATAATTTGTGAAACATTGTAAAATCATAATATTTCATGTTATCCTATTGTTATTACATATTATTTATTCTAATAGGTAATGTCCATAAATGAATCATATACCAATTTTGTAGGGAGACATATTATTTTACAGGTAGTGGCCCGATACCAATATAGTGTATTGGTGATGAGAATGAGATTTATGTTCATGAGATAATGATAGTGATATCTCAAATTTGGGAAGAGTTTATTAGATATCTGTATGATTCAAATGGGTAGTAAATCTATAGTAGGTGAATATATTCAATTATATTTGACAACAGTTTTGGTGGACATGCGTTAAAAAGTACATATCCTATTTTTGTATCATGATGCCTTACCTACCATGGGAAAATGTTAAATAATCAATGTTCATGATGATTACATAATCTCCTAATTTTGTCTATATAGTAGTGGTATGACATGAAAATGAACATCATGTTCGGGTTACATGGAGGTGACATGATGCTACATGGCTTATAGTTGAATGGATTATTAAATAGAATCATTAATTATGATATTTATAGACTCATTCCACTGATGAGTAGAAAAATTTGTTTCTATAGTGCATTTTAATCCATTATAGAGCTTCTTTGAGCATTATGTCATACAAAGATGCATGTTTCATCTCATAGTTTTTTCTAGGATTGAAAAAGGGTTTTAGTAACTTGTTGAAACAATATGCAGGCTTTAATCCATAAATTGATGGAATGTTAATGCTGATAGTCTTCAAACTAGAGGATATGATTAATTAAATTAGTCTATAAATTAGTGGTTATCGGAAAGATCACCTAGGCATTGTATATTTTTCTCATGATTTGATTTGAATGGAACCTTATGATTCACATTATGTTCATCCATGTGTCACAACAATATTTGGGAATGATGCAGATAATATTGTAAGAGTGTGGAATATTTTGGTTCAAGTGACCTCAGAAAATGTGTAGTTCATTTGAAAGAGGTTATTCACCACTCATTATAAAAAATGATTCTATACTGATATTTGGATTATTCCCTTTGATATTATTGTTTGAAATACTAATTTTTAGAGGTAACACATTTACCACGGAAATAATGGTTTAAAATACGACATATCTAGACACTGAGTATTTTTATGACTATTTTAGATTAATGATAATGTATGAAAAGTTTCCTACAATTTTAATTTTATTCTATGAAATTAATAATTTCAAAATGTGTCCCATTAATCTTAGATTCATTGCTAAAATATAGATCCTAATCATGTTAGTGACTACAAATATGTTGATATGGAGCATGTTGTATCATTTATATAGTAACTGGTCAGTTTTATAGACTTGTCAAAGAATGTTTCTTCGGTATATATGGTTCTACTATTAAGAGTTCGAATGAAAAATCCCAACTAGAATCATAGAGTCTAATCAAGAGTTCCATATATCCTCATGTGTTCCCCCTTGTATACATGAGTATTTTGACTAAAGATGATGGAAAAAAATGACATGGGGAGACTATACACTAGGTAATCATGTCTACCTCTAAAAGATATCACCATAGAATAAGTGTATACAATATAATAGAAGATAGTATGATATAATTTAAATAAACAAATTCATGTAAGGTGATAAAAATATTTTTAAATAGATCCTAAATGTGTTAGTTCAATATGATTATTCTTTAAAAATATAAATGGCAATAAGTTAATCTATAGAAGAAACTATCTTTCTTCCCTCATGGTACTATACCGACCACCCATCGTTGACGTCATCAGTAGCACATATCATGGCCCATTCCCATTTATAGATCCCAAATTATAAACTCGACACATTCACCAATATCATCATACAGGGTTTGAGTGTGATCCTAAAAATAAAACTATAGTGTAACAATTACATAAGTGAACATATATATTGAGTTGTATGAAATTATATATTTAATATGTTCATAAAATCATAAACATAATCAATTCCATGGGATAATTTACTATCCACGCTTCCATGAAACCCGGTTGCACCTTCATCAGTTCAACACAATAATAATATTGTACATTGTCATCGCATGAAGTATAATATTCTATATTAATTAATATTCCATTTTAAATACATGTACATTCTATTTCCCATGGTTTTCTTCTCTACTTAAATGGTATACATGATTGGCTTTTTGATATAAATGGACCTCTCTCATACGCATTTGAATTTAGTATAACGAGATAACACAAGTTTATATTTACCATCATCTACTGGATTATGATGTTCCTATTCATTGTATTATCACATTGCATGCTCAGGAACCATCCATACAAGGTGTATCCATATCCAATGATTAATTTCATCTAAACTCTCTATATACAGTGGTTGTTGTGTCTGTATGGGAACTCAATCATATCAAACAATGTATATTGGTTCTGCTATCCTTGTATAATAAATATGTAAATAATGGATTAATAGGGAAATTAATATCATAATAACTTTTAAAGACACTATGTAGATTATATAAACAAAGTATAATATATAAATTAAGAATATTTACAATTTATAATTCCATGATTATAATATAATCACACATTAGGATTGAAATATCATGGAACACATATGTTATATCCTGATATGGTCTCATGGGATACCCAAAGAACACCAAATACCACTATCATGAATGGGTATATCAATTATAATTATATATAATCCAATCATGACAAAGAATTTTTTTTATAGAAATATAATGTTATATAATTCCAACATTTAGCATGATAAATCCAAATTCCATGATATGTTGAAGAATGATACTCATCTTACATCCCTTCAACAACATTATATATAATAATACCCAATAGTATATCATAGAGTATATAAGAATTTAATTTAGTTTAAAAATCATTCAAGGGGATGAATTCTAAATCCGCTTACCAAATATATTTTTTGTTAATTATATATCTAGGTCCACTGATAAAAAAATTAAAATATCTATCTTGGGAATTTTTTCAAAAAATTAACCAAGAAATCCCCAATAAATTTTTATAGATTCCATAGATCAAGAAATCATCGATAAGATCTAATAATCATCTCATTTGAGAAGTGGGATACCTATGATAAACGTGAGGAATATATGTAGATGACCAATTTCCAAAATTTCATAAGATCCAATTTTTCAGATACACCACATTTCTAGTATGGAGTAATAAGAACCACCAAGAATTAGAAATAAAGAGTCTAAAATCAATATCCCTATTTGTTAAACTAATGATGAGGTATTATGATAAGTTCTTCAATTAAAATTTACATTTTTAATTTATTAATATCCTATTAATTGTTCTATTTCCTTGTTTTCTAGCATATGACCCGACCATTCATTTTCCTTATTATCGTTATAGATAGTTCTTAATAAAAAAGTGACACATATAGAACTAACCATGTAAAATAGTAGATTTACCAATGTCCATGTCTATGAATGAACTAGGGCTTCTCCTGTCTCTATTCCATCTGTAAACACCTTTTAATGGATCTATAAGACCACAATCCCAACAAAATTCTACATGGAAAATCACTCTAGTAATGTATTAATTAGATATAGTTAATGGATGGATTAAATTAAGGTACAATGTGAAAAACTTTATATAACCCACTACATGTTGGTATATTTATGTATCCACCATGGAATAATGATATTAAATTAATAATGTGAGAGGGAAGGAAATTTGGAATGGAACCACACTCTCTATTATATGGTTTTTATCTATGTATGACTTCCCTATTGGGTTTACTCCACCTCCTATCCTTGTTAATGATTACTAACCTTCTCAGGTAACTCCTTGTCCCCATTTACCTAGAGTTGGTGCATTAATACATAACATAGGCATGATCACAATGAAATAATGTCCTGAAAGACCAATCGGCTCTGTATTATTGGAAAAAAGATTCACACATATGTTCAACATTACAACTTGAAAATGAAATAAAACACTAATTTATTACATTATAAACATCCAAGACTCCTAGATTATTCCTTCAAGTCACTCATAACTACCTTCTTTATATCATGGGAAAATGAAACATAAGAAAGGGGTGAGCACAAATACTCAGTAAGGGTAAGCAATAGTGTGAAAGATAACATAAATATTAACCACGGTTAATAATTTAAATCACATGCCTTCACAAATAATAATCATGAACACTTTTATGGTAGCAATATGAGATTTGTAAATAATTCCATAATAAGAAATAATAATGGGTACTTTTATAGTAGAATGACCACATAAACCATCATTATTATTTTCATAATGAGGGAATGTATAATGCCGGACATTCTGAAACATTTTGTCAAGGCCTTGTCCAAGACATCTAAAAATGATTAAGGCCTCGACCAAAACCATATATCAAATTGGGAAAGGCCCTAGTCAATTCCATATCCAGTTTTCTCATGAGACCTACCGATGCATTTAAGAGCTATATCAGGCTCCACCCATCACTTACTATGTCCAATACGTTCCTCATATGGAAAGGTTAAAATATAACATAGAAATTTGTATTAAAAAAGAATAAGAAATGTCAATACTTTAACCATAAACCATGAATGGTATAAAAATAACACATACACAGTCAAACATATGGAAAAACCATTAATACAACATGGAATATTTGTATTATAATGAATTCACTTCAAACAACTATAAAATTTAACAAAGGATGTTGACATATATGAAATCAAAACTATTTGAGGGAAATATCTGTTTCTTTTTTTGAAATCATTTAATGTTACGAAATTATAAAATAAAAAATTAATTTTGAAAATTTTCTTATAAGATTGTAAGGGATGCTTTGGTAATTTCCTATTGGCGGAGAATAACTGCACCCACCGTATATGTTAAAAATGTCATTATTACATTAATTTTGTCGAAATGGTCTCAAAGTACCTTTTTTAGAAAATGACTGAAAGATTCTATACAAAACATATATGTTCACATAAGGGTATAAATGAATTTAACCCATGTTATTTTTAATATTAAAAATTATTTTAAATACATTTTTAAGAAACATGGATGTGGATGATAAAGAGGTCCTAGCAGATACTTACGTAAAAACAACCTCAAATAATAAAGAGATTTTGGAATTAACCATTACTTGGTACTTTTACTTGGTGTGGGCTGGTTAAACTCATGTATAATGGTTAAATAATTGTTATTAAGTTATACAGGAACCATATACGTTAATATTATATCATATTTGATCTTTTAATATTAATTTGTTTATACTATTTTAGTATAATCGTCGTTTCAGGAGTTAACTGATTCCTTTTCCTTCATATGATTTGTTATGTATGTAATGTTTTGTTATGGATAGAATTTATCTTATTAATATTCAGAATTATATTAAGTCTTTATACATTATTTTTAATCATAAAATGAAAATTAGTCTTGAATGGATACGATGGGGAATGAATCTCATCGTGTTCGTGGAGACGGTAATCCATACGTACGCACGAGCGACAATACCATTATTTTGATATTAAAATAGTATATAATTGGATGGTATATCATATATATATAATATTTATCACGATATATTTATTATTTTCATCAAATATACATCATTATTATACCCATTTAAATAATAATGTATTGAAAAACAACTACACCACGATGTGGAGACAGTAAGACGTACGTATGCACTTATGGTGAAATATCATTCAAATGATGGATAGAATGATGAATATGGTTGTACCATTTTTATAATAGCATCGCAGTATATAGATGACATTGGATTTATTATTTTATAAGTGGAAGAATAAAAACCTGAAAGAGGTGATGAAATATTTACCTCTTCTCCAGGTTCTTCCTTTGGATTCGATAAAAAGGTCTCCATAGGATTAATTTATGTCTAAATAAAGGCTTATAGGATGAAGGGAGGATAGTGGACGGATAATTGGGCTGGGGTTGGCCACGTCAAATAGCTTTGATGGTGTGAATTTTTTAGAAGGAGAAGATCCCTTTTATAAGAGGGGTGAGGGGCACCTTAGGAGAAGATTGAAACCTTATTTTATAATAAACTCAATTTCGGTTTCAAATGTCTCCGAAATAATTTATTTAGTGACTATGGTAGGTATGGGACGAAATAATCTCAAAAAATGGTTTTATAAATGTTTATATCTCCATTTTAACCGTAACATTTAGATTTAACTCTTATTAAAATAGTTTTACATTTACCATGTCTCTTTGTATTTTTATATTATATGGTTAATAAACATAATATAAACTTCCAAGAGTACTCATAATGGTTAGTAAATAATATATATAACCTTATATATGTCCTTTGGCAAAACTATAGATTTTTATAAATATTATATCAGTAAATATTATAATATTTTTTTTAAAAAACATTTATGTCAATTTTTCCACTATTTGGTATTTTATTTATTCTAAATTCATAACAGTATTATTACATAGAAAATAATTCATTTAATCAACCCTAACAAGTCATAGTTACCTTGAAAATTACTTTAATTCATAAAAATACTCAAATTATATTTATTTGGGTATTTATAACATCAATTATTTTAATATTTTATTAATAAGGTATTTACTACATCATCGTTGTGTCATAAATAAATTAAATTATTTAACATCTAATAATTATAAATAAAATACCATTATCTAGGAAATATTTTTGGACTTATAATGAATATTTATAATTGAATTTATCTTATGTATAACTCTATATTAAAAATGGTTTAGTTATTAAACTTTTGATTTTAACACTTTAAACGCTTCATTGAATAAAATAATAATAAATGTCTTAATCTAATCCAAGTGGACCTAAAGGATCATATTTTATCCTTAAGTTTGTTTTGGTCGAATTAAACTTATCCAAAAGAATTAGGACATGTTTTAGTGTAATAATAATATCATTTTTACCCTTAATTACCCTATTTAATTTTAACTGTGGTAAATAAAAGTCAAAAGTTACTATTTAACAAAAAAATTTATCTTATTGAACCAAATTTTACATACCGATATAAACCATGTCTCTCATATTTTTGAAATTAAATTTACAAAAGCGGTGAAATTATGTTTTATGCAAATTTTTTAATGCTCCTAGGAGGTGGGTAAAAGACGGTAAAATGTTCGAAAACATTTTTATATATCTAAAATTATTATAAAATCACTCTAATAAATTACATTGAAATTATAATGGTATTATGTATTTATTTTGACCTAAAATAAATTTAAATAAAATAAAAAATTATATAAGTAAAAAGTCAGTTTTAAACTATAACTCAGTGTTTTCACTATTCATCAAAAATTCAATGTTTTCAGAAAAATACCAAAAATTCACCCAAAGCTAATTTCGATATTAAGAATCCAAAAATGAAGCCCATTTTGAAAAATAAAATTTATAAAATTTTAAAAGTTGGTATTACTATTTATTATGGCTAGTTTGATTTGTCGCGGTGTGTTAGAATCTCAAAGTTGCGTACAATGCAAGCTATTAAATTATTTAAAGAGAAACATACCATATATGCTTTGAGTGTTACGTTCTCCCCTCATTCATATAATTTCATCCTCAAAATTTCTTGATTATTACTACATAAAAATATTTAGGTGGTTCTTCATCATGAGTTCTTCAAGTTCCCACATTGCATCTTCCATTTTATGGTTTCTCCATATAACTTTTACCAGAAAAGTCATCTGGTTTCTCAACACTTGTTCTCTTGTATCAAGAATCTTGACAGAATCTTCAAAATAAGACAGATGAGGTTAAAGTTCTAATTCTTCTTAGGTGATCACACACGTTGGATCGGGCATGTATTTTCTGAAAAATGATACATGGAACACATCATGAACTTTGGAGAGACATGGTGTAATTTCCAAATGGTAAGCTACAACCCCAATTCGTTCTAGAATTTAGAAAGGTCTGATGTACCTGAGACATAATATACCCCTCTTACTGAATTGTAAAACTCCCTTCCATGGAAATACCTTCAAGAAAAAATTATCTCCTAACTGAAATTCCAAATCCTTCCTTCAGTAATCGGCATATCTCTTCTGCCTACATTGAGATGCTTTGATGTGGGTTTGGATGAAATTCAACCTCTCTATTTTTTCCTCCACATGTTATGGGCCAACGAGTTTTATTTCACCAACATCATCCCAATAGGTTAGTGTGTGACATATCTTTCAGTATAACGCTTTATATGGTTCTATGTGAATATTTGAATGGAATCTATTATTATAGAAAAATTATACCAGAAGAAAATATTGATCCTACATACCTATAAAGTCTTCTGAGAAAGATCTCAACATCTCTTCAAAGGTTAGAATAGTCTGTTCTAATTATCTATCAGTTTGAGGGTGGTAGGCAGCACTCAAATGAAGTTCAGTATCCAGAGATTTCTGAATAATTTTCTAGAATCATGATGTAAAACATGGATCAGGATAAGAAAAATTGATAGGGGTAATCCATGGAGTCTTAAAACTTCATTAATATACAGTCATGCTAAACATTCAAGTGGTAAATCTTCTCTTATGACATGAAAATGTGATGACTTGGTAAGATGATCAACAATGACCCATATTGCATCATTCCTTCTAGGAGTATTTCGTAGTCCCATGACAAATTTCATTGTAATATTATCCCATTTACACTCAGGTATGAGAAGAGGTTTCATGACTTCTCCAAGTTGTTTCCTTCTAGCTATCACAGGTTGAAAAACCATACATTTTGACACAAAATCTGCAATCTCTCTCTTCATGTTGTCCCACCAAAAATGTTCTATCAAAGAACTATACATCTTGGTGCTCCTAGAGTGTATAGAGAAATTGAAGCTATGTGCAGTATCTAATAATTTCATTTTTAGATCAGGTATATCAAGAACAAAAATTCACTTCCCAAATTTCAAAATCCCATATTCATATAAGAAGTCGATCAATCTCCCATCATTCATAGCTTTAATTTTCTTTATAAATTCCACATCATCAACCTGAGAAGTTTTATTCCTTTCTAATAAATATTGTTTGGCGGCCATTTGAAAAATTATTGATGTTTCACCTTCCATAATTATTCACATATTCATCTTTACTAGATCCATGAAAATAGGATCTCTTTCAACTCTCATATTGTTCAAAACTCAATGATTATTTCTACACAAAGAATATTCCACCATATATGCCTTCCCTGGGTGGTAGTGTATAGTTCAATCATAATATTTGAGTAGTTCAAGCCATAGTATTTTCCTCGTGTTGAGATAATTCAGTGAAAAATATACTTCAAACTCTTGTGATCGGTATATATCTCACATTTTTTACCATAGAGATAGTGTCTCCAAATCATCAGAGTAAATATTACAGCAGTTAACTCAAGATCATGAGTGGGATAGTTTTGTTCATGAATTTTTAGCTATCATGAGACATAGGAAATAAATATGTCACTCTACATAAGGACACATCCAAGACCTTTATTTGAAGCTTCATTAAAAATAATTACCCCATAATTCCCCAATGGTAGAGTCAAGATAAGAGCATTGACTAATATTCACTTCAGTTATTCGAAACATTCTTCAAAATTTTTTTCCAAACAAATTTAACCCCTTTAAACGTGTTCTTCGTTAATGAGTTAGCCAATCAGGCAAAATTCTGGAAGAAATGCCAATAATAACATGGTAAACCAATAAAACTGTGTTCCTAGGTTATACTCGACGGTGTTGGTCATTCTTAGATTTTTTTTCCTTTAAGGATAAACATAGATTCAATCCTTAGAGAAAATGTTTCCATGAAAAGAAATATCTTGAATCCAAAATTCACACTTACTAAACTTTCGATATAATTCAATTCTTCTTAGGGTTTTCAGAATGGTGTGCAAGTGATTTTTATGATCTTCATATCTTTTAGAGTATACCAGGATATCATCAATAAATACCACTATAAATTCATAAAGGTATTCGTTGAATACTCTATTCATTATATACATGAAAATAGAGGGTGAAATAGTCATCCCAAAAGGCATTACTGTAAACTCGTAATTCTCAAACCTGGATAAAAATCTAGTTTTCGGAATTTCTTCCTTCTTCACACAAAACCTAATGATAACAAGATCGATGTTCAATATTTGAAAAATATTGATCTCCATGAAGTTGGTCAAATTAATCATCAATACGAGGAAGGGGATACTTTTTCTTTATTGTTATAGCATTGATCTCCCTATAGTCAATGCACAACCTCATAGATCCATCATTTTTCATAACAAAAAGAACAGGAGCTCCCCATAGAGAATCACTTGTGAGAATAAATACCTTATTACACAATTACTTTAGGTGTTTCATTAGTTCCACTAATTCCATATTTGAAATTAAATAAGGGGTCTTCGATATGGGTATTGATCCTGGAATTGAATCAATAGAAAAATCAATTTCTCGTTAAGGAGGATGTCTAGGTAAATCCTCCTGAAATACATCAACATATTCTTGCACAATAGGTATTTACTCTATTCAAACATTCATTCCCTCGCCTACTGTTATTTCATTCTATTTCTCCTCAATAATTATATTTAGATGAGCTACTGGGGGTGGATCTAGATAAGAATGAGGTGGCGACGTTTCTACTCTAAAGATAGTGTACTCATTATCATCGTCAAAAATTGTAACCATATTATTCTTAAGATAAATCTTTGAATCATGGTCTGAAATCCAAACCATTCTGAGAATTATATGAAATTCAATCATGGCTATGACGATGAGATCCAAAAATAAAGAATATGTATATGCCCTAATGGGAACTGATTCACAAAACATTGTTACAATGATACTTCCCTTAAGATTTTTGACTGACAACACCCTTTTTAAATCAAATTGGAAATATCTAATTTTCATATCAAACTGCGAAGATATGAAACAATGTGATGATCCAGAATCAAATAAAGCATTGTCTAAACTTGAAAAAACAATTAAATTACCCGCCAATATGTTTTTGGAGCTTCAACCTTAGTAGTAGTGATCGCATAAGCCAAACCATGATCCCTTGGCCTTTTCATAGGTAAGATTCCATGACGCTTCGGGAATTCATTTTCATAATGTTCCATCTTCTTGAATGTAACACCCAAAGGTTTCATAGTACGTTATTTAATCAAAGCAATTCAATAACTTACACTACACAAAACACTTTGTTCAAGGACACCATGACTTACCAAACTAGCCATTTAAAAGCGGTTATGAATATTATAAAATGAATTTTGACCTTTATATAATCCTTATAATTTTAGAATCCTTATTATGATTTTTTAGATATAATGGAAGAAAAAATTATTTTTTTCAGATGAATGAAATATTTTTCAAAAAATACAATTTACCACCTTTTAATGGTGAACCTTTTTTAAATCCAGTATTTGAAACTTTTATATATTCAATTTGACAAAATAGACTTCTTCTTTATAATCAGGGCATAGGAAGTTTGTTTTAATAAATTTTAGGTGTTTTTTGATAACTATCATATTTGGGTGAATAGTGAAAAATAATGTATTTTAACTGAAAATAGCTTTTTTAATCAAAATAATTTATACTGTTAAATTATACAATTTAATGGTTTAGAAGTATAACTAGATTATATTTTTACTATTTAATCCAATGATGGTCATTGTAAGTAATTTGACTTTGAAATTGAACATAAACAAGTGTCAATATTTTGATAGTTATTATTTCTTAAAAATGTTTTTTTGGTTTTGACAATTAGAATTAATATTAAATTAATTAATGAAACTTATATGATTTTAAATTGTTAAAATAAAAATCAATTTTTAATTTGGAATATCAAAATTATCTTAGAGTGAATTTTTGGTATTTTTCTGAAAACATTCAATTTTTGATGAATAGTGAAAAACACTGAATTAATGTTTAAAACTGAATTTTTATTTAAATAATTATTTATTTTATTTAAATATATTTTAGGCCAAAATAGATACATAATATTTATATATGTTTAATGTAATTCATTGGATTCAGTTTATAATTATTTTGGATATATAAAAATTTTATTGAAATTTTTATCGTCTTTTACCCACCTCTTTGGAGCATTTGAAAATTTAAATAAAACATAATTTTACCACTTCTGTGTGTTGAATTTCAAAAATCCGAGAGGCATAATTAATATCAGTAAGTATAATTCGGTTCACTATGATGGAAATAATTTTCGGTGAAAAGTATCTTTTTTACTTTTATTCACTATAGTGAAAAGTAAATATGGTAATTAAGGGTTTAAATGATATTAATATTACCTTAACACCTTTCATAATTCTATTGGATAAGTATAATACAACCAAAAACAACCTCATGAATAAAATATGAACCTCTTTCATCATCTTGGATTAGATTTGGACATTTGTTATTAATTAATTCAAAGAAGAGTAAAAGGTGTTAAATTCAATATTTTATAAAAAAACATTTTTAATATAGGGATATACATAATATAAATTCTACTAAAAATATCAATTATAAATCTAAAAATATTTCCTACAAAATGGTATTTTATTAATAATTTTTATACATTAAAAAATTAAATTTATTTATGACACAATATTAATGCAATAATTACTGTATTAATGAATGATTAATATAATTGACATTATAAAAATCCAAATAAATGCAATTCGTTACTTTTGTTCAATTAAAATAATTTTATGGGTTAGTATGACATGTTAGGGTTAGTTAGAATTTTTTTTTGAATTTATAATGTTGTTATGAATTTAGAAAAAACAAAATACCAAATAGTGTAAAATTTGACATAAAAGTGTTTTTTAAACTAATATTATATTATTAATGAGTATTCTATTCTGAAAAATCCAAATTTCGGCCAAAAGACTTATATAATGATAGGTTCATAATTAATGAACCACTTGGGGTTTGGTTGGAAGTTTATAGTATGTTTATTAACCATATAATATAAAAATACAGAGACATGGTAAATTTCAATCTATTTATCTAAGAGTTAAACCTAAAAGATAATGTTAATATAGTGGCACAAACCTGTATAAAACCTTTTGGTTGAATTATTTTTTACCCATCCCCACATTAGACATTAAATAATTTTTTTTAAAGCATTACAAACTAAAAACTATTTTATTATAATATAATATTTTTAGTTTTTTCTAAGGTGCCCCTCACCCCTATTATAAAAGGGAACTCTTCCATCTATCTAATTCACACATTAAAATCCATTTGTATCGACCATACCCTTCCCAAATACCCTCTCAACTATCCTCCCTTTATTCTAGATTCCTTCTTTTAGTCTTAAATCCAACCTATGGATCCCTTTTGATCAAATAAAAATGAAGAGCCCGAAGAAGAGGTAAATATTTCATCACCTCTTTCAAGTTCCATTCTTCGTCCACTTCCTTTTCCTTTTTTGTTTACAATCGATAATAATAAATCCAATATCGTCTATATACTATGATGTTATTAAAAATATGTTACAACCATATTCATTATTCTATCCATCCATTGAATGATATGTCACCATACATGCGTACGTACGGCTTACCGTCTCCACGTCATGGTGTAATTGTCATTCAATACATTATTATTTGGATGGGTATAATAATGATGTGTAATTTATGTAAATAATAAATATAACATGATAATGATTCTGTATATATAATATAACATCTATTTATATGTTATTCTAATATCAAAAAATGATATTGTCGCTCGTGCGTATGTATGAAATACCGTCTCGACAAACGTGATGAGATTCATTCCCCATCGTATCCATTCAAAAATTATTTTCAATAGATGATTAAAAATAATGTTTAAAGGCTTAATATAATTCTGAATATGAATACGATACATACTATACATAATAAACATTACATACATAACAAAGAATATAAAGGAAAACGAATCAGTTAACGCCTGAAATGACAATAATACTAAGATATTATTAACAAAAAAATGTTAAAAGATCATATATGAAATCATATTAATGTATATGATTCTTGAATAATTTAATAACAATTATTTAATTATTATACAGGATGTTAAACAACCCTCTACTAAGGAAAAGTACAAGGTAAGGGTTAATTCTACAATCATTTCGTTGTCCGAGGTTGTTTATACGTAATTATCTACTGGGAACTCATTATCATCCACATCCATATTTCTAAAATTGTATTTGAAAACATTTTTACTATTTACTAGACAATGTTTTATATTAATTTATACGCTTATTTGAGCTTATATGTTTTTGAAATCAATCTTTTCATGGTTTTCCAAACATGGTACTTTATAACCTTTTCGACAAAATCAAGTTAAAATGTCTTTTTTAACTTATACAGAGGGTGTGGTAATTTTTTGCCGTTATGACATCATCAAAGCTTCCCTTACAATCGTATTAGAATATTTTACAATATAAATGTTTTCTTTTATAATTACATGACCTTTAAATGATTTCAAAATAGAAAGAGATATTTCTCTAAAAAGGTTATGATTTCATATTTGTTAATATCCTTTGGTGGATTTTAAATATGTTTGAAATTGAATTATTATGATACAAAAAATTAATATTTTATTGAAGTTTTTTTCATATGTCTGACTGTGGAGGTGTTATTTCATACCATTCATTGTTTATGTATATAGTATTAACATTTCGTATGCCATTTTTAATACTAATTTTTATGTTATGTTTAAACCTTTTCATATTGGGAATGCATTGGAATTAGTAAGTGACGGGTGGAGCCTGCTATAGCTCCTCGATGCATTGGTAGGTCTCATAAGACAAACTAGTGTCTTGGCATAAGGCCTTGACAAAATATTATTTGTAGTCTAGGCACAAGGCCTTGACTATGTGGTTACGAAAGTCTTGAATTATACGTTCCATCATTATGAAAGTGGTTATTGGTATTACATGTGATTATTTGATTAGTAGAATATCTATGTCAGTAAGAAAATGGATTTTTTTATTTATATTTGTAATATAATGATGAATTTTCTGTTGAAAATGCTTTTATTTAGATTTATACATTGCCTTAAATATTTATACTTATTTATGAAAATTTCTGCTATATTGTAATCCTTACTGAGCATCTGAGCACACCCCTTTCTTTGTTTTATTTTTCCCAAGATGCGAATAAGTATATTATGACTGACCTGTAGGGATAGTCTATGGGATCTCAGTGTGGTATATGGAATCAATGTTGTTGTAGTTTTCCTTTTTATGATGTAATGTAATCCTTATTAATGTATCTAGTTCTTCGAAGGATACTAAACTAATCAGTATTTCGAGACTTCATATTTTGTGATCATGACAATGATACGTAATAATTCAGTGACTATGGGATTCTGGGGGTCGAGGAATTACACTGATATTGTATCATTGAACATTGTAACATCTTTCTTTCCCTTACAATCACCAGCAAGATGGAATTTCTGTCCACATTTGTAGCATACTTCTTTTCCTTTTGGAAAGGCACCAGGGTGCTTCCTTACACAATTATCACAGGGATGAAATTCAATTCTCCTCTTCTTCTTTATTTCCGTATTTCTATTCCCAGATTTTTCATTATATATCTTCTTCCTTTTCTTTTCTTTAAAGTCACAAGAACAAGAAAATTTCTTTTCTGTCCTGAAAGCACACAAGACAATATCTTCATACGATGAGAAGGATTTTGATAGTAAATCTCGACGGAGAAATGATTTTAACCCATCAATGAAAGAATCAATATTAATTATTGGGATACTTATATAATCTAGAGGATTCATTGCTAACCTTGTAAGGTTATCATCAGACTTTGTGACATTATCATCCTCTTTTTTCCTCAGACATAGAAATTGCCTTTCTATATCTGCTTGATGTTCATGAGGAAAGTATCTTTCTCATAAAAGATTGTTATACTCCCTCCATTAAATACTAGAAACGTCTTCATCATCCTTTCTTTTTTGAATCAATGAACACTATTGATCAGCATCTCTAGTGAGGTGATAAATTTCCATGACTACTTTTTCCCTTCCACTACTCCGAAAAGCGTGAAATATTTTCTCTATGGAATGTATCCATTGCTCAGACAGTAATGGATTTTTACTCCCATTAAATGTTGGTGGTTTTTTCCTCATGAAGCAATTTAACATTGATCCTCCACGTTGTGGATCAGGGTTCTCCATATGAGTATGATTTTTATTCATAACATATGCGAGTTGTCTCAGTTTGGTGATAAGCTGATCCGCACTAGTTTCCTCACCAGCTCCGCTATAATTATCTTCAGTAAGAGGGTAATCCCAATAGGAATTATATGCAGTGATATGGTTTCCATTACTTCAATTAGGAACCATTTATAAACAATTCCATAAACTTGATTTGTTTATGTATCGAATTACATAATTACAAACATGTAAAACACATAACATGAATTGAACAATTTATGGATATAATCCCCAATCATAAAAAATGTTTTCCTTGAGGATTTATATTCTCATTAACCTTTCATAATGGATTGTAATGAAAATGAGAACTATCCTAAGCAAATCCCCTAGGAGTGTCATAACCAAGAGTTCATAAAGGCTCATTTTCGTGCACGAGTTCCAATTCGAGTCTTGCTCAAAGTTGTGTTTTTGGGTTTTACCCCTAGGTACATTTGTGTCGGAGCTGCCTCTACCTGCTAGTATCCATACCTGGATGTATTGCTTGTAAAACTCAAAAAATATCTACAGTACCAAAATTCAATGATTTCCTTCTTTACTAATCCTCAATATCTATCTTAGGGTGATGTGTTTTAATATGAGTTTATCTAAATCTAGTTTCCATGGGTTATACTAAAATTTCTCTGATATCAAATGTAATGCCCCAACCACAATTACCTAGAGTCGGTGCATTACAACATAACATTGGAATGATTTTAGAGACCCAAATCATGATGTACATTGGCATTACATTACTTTTGCAGGATACTTAATACAAAACAAAAACAGACACACAAGGACCGTAATAGTTTAGTGTCTTTCGAAACTCAGAATATAATCTTCTAATCATGGTGAAAGATCTTCAACATCTCCTATAAAGATCTTCCCCTTTTTTTACATACCTTAAAACTTTCTCTAAATCATGTGGAAAAGAAAACATATAAAGGGTGAGCTCAAATGCTTAGTAAGGGTATGCATGGAGAAAATAGAACAAAACATATACATTTGAAGTTAAAAAAACAGGAACCTATTGTTTAAACATCAAAATCTTGAGCAATGACATAAAACATGGCAGTATGAAAGGAATAGATCATAAAAAATCATTAATCATGAAAAAATAGCACAGAAATAAAACATGAAATTTTGGACACCATTAATAACATGTTATGATATCCATATTAGCCAAGGAATAATTTACAAGCCATCTTAGTTGACAAAGTCCATTTCTGAATTGAGTTCACTCCCCGTTCCAGTCCTGTATCATTGAACCAGACTAACTTGTCGTTCCAGCCATGTCTATCTCATTAAAAATAAGTCTTTACCCAATGTATTGGAAGGAGATATAGGTCCCACCCATCCCATAATGAAATCATTCATTCGTGTGCCACAAAAAAACATAAATCATTCATCATTGCCTGAATAATAAATTGGGTTACATAAACATCATCCCATCATAACATAATCCATATATAAAAAATGGATATCATTTCATCATAAAAAAATGAAACCATGTAAATCATAGAGACATTATACATGAAACATACACATATGAAATAATTCCATCTTATATGGAAAATGGTTTTGATAAAACAGTTAAAATGAATTCTTGAGGAAAATATCCTTTCTTCTTCAAAATAATTTTCTTTTCAAAAAAATTGCCATGAAATTTTAATAAAAAGGATCTTCTTGAAAATAATCATGAAATATTGAAGAGTGAGATTCATTAAAATAAGGTGTTACAAAACCGTAAAAATCTATTCATGTCGTATAAGTTAAAAAAACATTCTTCTCGTACTTTTGCAGGAAAAGTAAAAATTACCTCGTATGGTGAAAAAAAAGATTCCCTACACACCATGTAGTAAAAGTAAAAGATGGGTAAAAGTCACTTTAAAAATACATGATACCATTTTTTGAAAATAGGGACATGGATGATAAATATAACCCCATTAAATACTTACGAATAAACCATCTCCCATAAACACGAAATTGGAAATGTTATCCCTTACCTTAGGTATGATATGCTTCGTATGTATCTGAACCTCCTGTATAATGATTTAAATAATTTAATTGGATTTTTATGAATCATATTCATTATTATGATATCATATATGGTTCACTTATGACATTATATTACCCGTTCTTTTTAAAATTCCATGTTAAAGCAATGTTTTGGGTAAAATTGTTTTATTTATCGTACGTGTTTGGTTGATATTATTACTACTTATATCATTATTTACTTACTTCCAGAATGTAAATAATGATTTATATATCATATATATTCTTTATATATATATATATGTATATATAATAGATAGATAAATGAAATGACATACACCATTCGTGGAGATAGTAGGTCGTACGTATGCATGAATGTTGTTTTCCTTTCCTTATTGACTTGAATGAAAGTAAGTGGATGATATATATATATATACATAAATCCAGTATCTTTATCATTCCATATATTTCATTATTTTTCTTTATATATAATTTATAATCATTCTTTAATGGTTAACATGGAGAATGAATCTCATCGCGTCGTGGAGACGTTAATCAGTACGTACGCACAAGTGATGATATCATTCCCATAATTATTGAATCGAATTTAAGTGGATGATATAATATCTCAGAATCAGTATGATTTTATAATAACAATATATAGATATTCTTTACACCATTATACCAATCCAAGTAAGGTGTTGGTGGAAAAACAGATTACACCACGACTTGGAGATGGTATTCCATACGTACGAACGCGTGGTGATTTTGTTTTCTATAGGATGTATAGAAAGTGAAATGGGGATGTTTCATATTTATAATAACATATCAGTATATAAGTAATACTGATGTAATTTCTTTATAATGAAACAACAAAATAATATTAATAGAAGAAGAAAAAAACTTGAACGAGTCGGTAGAAGAGATTACCTTTTCCTTAACACACCTCCTTTAAACTTCTTCTTAGGGCACTAGAGTTGGTCTTTTGATAAGACCAGAACATCTTTGATATAACTAGAGAGGTTTAGAGGAGTAATTTTCATCTTTTCTCTGAGCTTAAAAGCTCAATATGGTGTGAAGAGAAGAGGGAAGGGATGCCCTTTTTATAAGGGAGGAGAGGGGCACCTTTGGAAAAACTTAAAATATTATTTTATAATAAAGTAATTTTCGGTTTATACCAGCTCCAAATTGATTTATTTAGAAGATAAATTGGGTATGGGTCAAAATAGTCTCAACCAATTGGTTTTAGAAATGTTTAGGTTACTATTTTAACCTTATCAATTAGATTTAACTCTATGTTAAATAATTTAACTTTTACCGTGTCTTCTTGTTTTCTTACACTATATGGTTAATAAACTTACTATAACAAGCCCAAAGAGCCCCAAGTGGTTAATTATTAATATATATAACCTTATCTAAGTCATTAGGATTAACCATAGATTTTTAGGAATATAATAACAATTAATAATAAAATATTTGTTTTAAAAACTATTTTATGTCAATTTTGACATTATTTGGTAATTGATTTTTGTGAAAATCATAAAAACATGAATAGTTCGAAAAAAGTTATTTGAATAAATACTAACATGTAATATTAACCTATAAATGTAGTGGAATTTATAAAAAGTCTCAAATTACATTAATTTGGGTATTTATAATATCAATTATGTTAATATTTTATTAATAATTTAATTACTGCATCATCATTGTGTCATAAATAAATTAAATTATATAATGTCTAAAAATTATAAAAAAACTACCATTATGTAGGAAATCGTTTTATAATTCTAATGAATATTTATAGTCTAATTTATATTATGTATAAGTCTATATTAAAAAAAATTAGTTATTAAACATTGATTTTAACTATTTTAACTCTTCTTTAAATAAAATAATAATAACTATCGTAATCAAATCCAAGTGAACCTAAAGGGAAAAATTTCATTCCTAAGGTTCTTTTTGGTCGATTTACACTTTTCCAATAGAATGAGGACATGTTTTAGGGTAATAATAATATCATTTTTACCCTCAATTACCCAATTTACTTTTAACCGTGGTAAATAAAAGTAAAAAGTTACAATTCACCAAAAATTATTTTTATCTTATTTAACCACATTTTACACCTTGATATTAACTGTGTCTCTCGGATTTTCAAAATTCCACTCATAGAAGCGGTAAAATTATATTTTATGTAAATTTTCATATTCTCTTAAGAGGTGGGTAAAAGACGGTGAAAAGTTCAATAAATTTTTTAATATATACAAAATTATTATAAAATGACTGCAATGAATTACATTGTACTTATATAGTTATTATGCATCATTTTTTACATAAAATTTAAATAAAATAAATGATTATTTAAATAAAAAGTTGGTTTTTAAATAGTATCCCAGTGATTTCACTATTCATCCAAAATTGAATGTTTTCAGAAAAATACCAAAAATTCACTCTGGGCTAATTTCGATATTCCGAATCCAAATATGATGACCATTTTGAAAGATAAAATTTAAAAAATTTAAAAATGTTGGTATTATTATTCATAAGGGTTAGTTCATAATAATATTATAATAATATATCGTTTAGTGAAACTCGGTATTGTGTACTACACACACAATCGAAAAGGGTCTTTATTGCATGTAATGCAAGCCAAGTCAGGGTTGCGTGTTGTGAAAGCTCTGTTTGGTGTTGCATATAACATAATCAAAACATATTTTATCTATACATTAAACAAAATCTATACTTAATGTTGCATAGAATAAATTCTACGAACATTAAATTTAGTGTAACACGAGCCAAAAATAGTGTTTTGTATACTGAATGCTAATACGGTGTTGCGTATAGAACAAGATAATTTTCGTGTAGCGTATAACACAACACATAAATGAAATTAAAAAGAATTATTCTAATAAAATCTTGGGTTGTTACATTCTACCCCCATTAATATGAATTTTTCCCTCTAAATACGTCGGGGTTATAAATGGTTTACTACATGAATGTTTCTTTCATAGAAACCTATATTATATAAAGGAATACTAAAACATCATTTTAAAAAAGGGAAGTTAGAATCATAATAGTCACCCAAAGTAACTCAGCATTGGGTTTCCACATAGGACAACATAAATTAAAATATGGATATGGAAGAGATGTATAACCATCATGTTCGGATGGAGAGTGGTAGAGAACATGGCTATGAAAAATCCAATACTCACAAAGCCATAAATTTTTGATGATCTAAGGTACCATATGATTCATTAAATAAATGATCACTAGGACAACATTTTTGGTTTTCAAGATCATTTTCCTAAAGTGGAAGAATTTTAATTAGTTGAAATACTTACTTTATTTTGGTATAATCTCAATGTTGTTCATGCCTTGAACAATTTCCACTTCAACTCTTAATGAAATTAAGTTGAATTTTTCATTCGTGAAGTGTTAGCAGATCATGTGATAGAATGATGGGTCATTCCATCTGTCCCAAACAAAAGGTTATCAAAAGTTATCAAATATACATAGGTCCATCTATGGTGAAGTTAATCATATATGATTCCAAAAATGGACTTATACTTCATATATCATACCACTTAATAAAATAAAACTAGTTTCTACTAACCATGGACTTCATGTAGGCCAGTGGTATGCGATAAAGGCCTGTCGCACTCAGTTATGGGTTCAATTCCCACAGCCTTGTCCGATGAGATGGGTTGTCGCCCGCCCAATGGTTTGTCTTTTTTCTAAAACAATACTATTATAACAAAACGTTCTAGCCTTAAACAATACTATCTTATGTCCAACATAATCCATTCTAATCTTTAGGCATATACAAAATACATCTGTCCAATCTTGTAGCATAAAGAAAACGTTTACTTGAAAAGTCACATAACAAGCACGTGAATACCATCATATATCCCCCATATATCATAAGATATATCTTTTTGGTTATATTCCAATCATGTGAATACCTTAATCATGTATTATTTTGAAATATGAATTACCATAGCACCTTAGTAAAAACATAAATGTTGTCAAAATTTAACACCTTCCACATACCAAAATCAAAAAATTTCTATATTCTCGAACAATGATATAACTTTTTCCTTATATCAGTCATGGGATAATTAATAATATCCAAAATATAATTTTCTCCTTATCCATTATTTATTTCCATATTATCTACCTTCCAAAAATATTTGAAAAACCATTCATGGTTACTAGTACCATTCATAATATACTTTCAAAACACAATGAAAGACAACAGTGTAACAATCCATAGATTTTTGTTTATTCCATAGTACCATACATTATTCTCGATAAACATAAAATCATTTCACTACCTTCATAAACCACTGACTGAGCTTCATCATTTCCATCATCTCATATATAATTTATAGTCTCTTCATCATCAACAACATAAATACAATCCATACGACCATGGAAATTCTATTCATGAGACTTTTCCTTAGGGCATTGGTTTGCATAATTCCCGTACATTCCACATTTAAAACATTTAACCATTGTTGATGTCTTAGCAATATCATTATCCTTTTCCATGGTGTTAGCTGATCCTTTTCCTTTGCAATTACTAGCTTTGTGTTTTTTCCACACCCAAAGCATCTTCTAGTTCCTTTGAAACATTCACCATGATGTCTCTTCCCATGTAATTCACATGAGGAAAATTGAACATTCTTTCCTCTTTGATCATCATGAAACTCCATCTTTCTCATATTAGCTGAGTTTTGAAACAAACCAAAGTTGAGATTATTGATCATATTATGAGATTGCTGATTAGATATAATAACGATATGTAGACTTCTAGATCCAATTTCATTTGGTTTCTTATGAATAATATCATTCCATTGTCCATCATATCCTCCATTATAGTGAATCTTCTTGTTTCCAGCCATTTTCTAAAACCCAAAAAAGAATATTGTGAGTGGCAAAAATCATAATCAAGGGGGAGTACCTTCATTATCAAACATATTAGGATTAATTATAATATTTTTACAATAATTCTAAGACTATAACCTATACTTATACTTAACCTTAGGGACATACCTACACAAAGCTTAGAAATTTCTCTAGGAATCTCACTAAATTTTTTGTATCCTACTTTCAAAGGTTAACTAAACCTTTCCTCTGATACCAACTATAGAGACCCAAAGCTTGACATGCATGGACATTACATTAGCTTCTCGAAATAATTAATACATAACAAAAATAGACACACATGGACAGTAATATTTTAGTGTCTTTGGAAACTCATAATATAATCTTCTAATCATGGTAAAAGATCAACAACATCTCCCATAAAGATCTTCCCATTTTGTTTTCATACCTAAAACCTTTCTTTAAATCCTGGGGAAAAGAAAACATATAAAGGGTGAGCTCAAATTCACATTAAGGGTAAGCATGGATAAAATAGAACAAATCATATACATTTGAACTTAAAAAAACATTAACATAATTTTTAAACATCATAATCACGAGCAATGACATAAAACATGGCAGTATGTAAGGTATAGATTATAAAGAAACATTAATCATGATAAAATTGCAATGAAATAATACATTTAATTTTGGAAACCATTAAGCACATGTTATGACTTCCATAGTATCCAAGGCATTACTTCCAAGACCATCTTTGTGGACAATGGCCCTTTCTGAATCAAGTTCCCTCCTCGTTCCAGTCCTGTATCAATGAACCAGATTAACATTCCATTACATCCATGTCTATCTCATTAGATATAAATAATTACCCAATTCATTGGAATGAGATATAGGTCTTACCCATATCATAATAAAATCATTCTTTCTTGTTCCACAAAATAAACATAAATCAATCTTCGTTACCCAATAAAATAAATTGGGTCTCATAAACATCATCCCATCATAACATAATCCATATATAATAAAATGGATATCATTTAATAAAAAAAAAAGAAACCATGTAAATCATAGAGACATTATACTTGAAACATACACATATTTAATAATGCCATATTATATGGAAAATGGTTTTGATAAAACACTTGAAATGAATTCTTGAGGAAAATATCCTTTCTTATTCAAAATCATTTTCTTTTAAAAAAATGCCATGAAATTTTGAAAGAAAATTATTTTGTTTAAAATAATAATGAAATATTATATAGTAAGATTAATGAAAATAAGGTGTTATAAATCCGTAAAAATACGTTCATGCCGTATAAGTTAAAAAACATTCCTCCCGTACTTTTACGGGAAAGTCAAAAATTACCTTGTGTGGTGAAAAAAAAAGATTCCATACACACTATGTAGTAAAAGTAAAAAATGGCTAAAATGGACTTTAAATATACATGATACCATTTTTAGAAAACAAGGACATGGATGATAAATATAACCCCAGTAAATACTTACGAATAAACAATCTCTGATAAAAATGAGATTGGAAAGGTTATCCCTTACCCAAGGTCTGATATGCTTCGTACGTATTCGAACCTCCGGTATACTGATTTAAATAATGACATTGGATTATTAAATAGTCATATTAATTATTATGATATCATATATGATTATCTTATGACTTGATATTACCCGTTCTTTTGTAAATTCAATGTTAAAGCAGTGTTTTGGGTAAAATCGTTTTATTTATCATACGTGATTGGACACGTTGTTATTGAAATTATTATTACATATATCATGATTTACATACTTGGAGAATGTAAATCATGATTTATATATCATATATATATATATATCATATATATATATATATAATAGATAGATAAATTAAATGACATACATCGTTCATGGAGACGGTAGGCTATACGTATGCATGAACATTGTTTTCCTTTCCTTATTGACTTGAATGGAAGTAAGTAGATGATATATATATATATATACATTAATAAATTATCTTTATCATGTCATAAATTTCATTATTATTCATTATATATACTTTATAATCATTCTTTAATGGTTAACATGGATAATAAATCTCATCGCGTCGTGGAGACGGTAATCCGTACGTACGCACGAGCGATGATATCATTCCCATAATTATTGAATTGAATTGAAGTGGATGATATAATATCCCAGAATCAGTATGATGTTATAATAACTATATATAGTTATTATTTACACCATTATACTCGTCCAAATAAGGTGGTGGTGGAAAAATAGATTACACCACGGCATGGATACGGTATTCTGTACGTACGCACGCGCGGTGATTTCATTTTCTGTAGGATGGATAGAAGGTGAAACGGGGTTGTTTAATATTTATAATAACATATAATTATATAAGTAATACTGATATTATTACTTTATAATGAAACAACTACAGAAGAGGAAGTAGAAGAGGAATGAAACATGAAAGAGTCGGTAGAAGAGATTACCTCTTCCTCGACGCACCTCCTTTAAACTTCTTATGGAACTATAGTTGCTCTTATGAGAAGAACAAAACCTGTATGATATTACTAGAGGGGTTTAGAAGAGTAATTTTTAGTGGTTTTCCGTGCTTCAAGGCACAAAATGGTGTGAAGAGAAGAGGGGCATGGTGCCCATTTTATAAGGGATGAGAGGGGAACCTTTGGAAAAACTTAAAATATTATTTTCTAATATAGTCATATTCAGAATATAATAACTCAAAATTGATTTATTTCGAAGCAAAAGTGGGTATGGGTCAAAATCCTTTCAACCAATAGTTTTTAGTCAATTTTATGTTACTATTTTACCCTTATCATTAAATTTATCTCAAACTTAAATAATTTAACTTTTACCGTGTCTTCTTGTTTTATTGCACTATATGGTTAATAAACATACTATAACAAGACAAAAGAACACCAAGTGGTTCATTATTAATATATATAACCTTATCTATGTCATTTAGTAGAACATTAGATTTTTAGGAAAATAATAACAATTAATAATATAATATTTGTTTTAGAAGCTATTTTATGTCAATTTAGGCACTATTTGGTAATTGATTTAAATGGAAATCATAACAACATGATTAGTTCATAAAAGGTTTATTTAATCATTATTAACATGTCATATTAACCTATAAAATTAGTGGAATTCATAAAAAGTCTCAAATTACATTGATTTGGGTATTTATTACATCAATTATGTTAATATTTCATTAATAATGTAACTAATACATCATCATTGTGTCAAAAATAAATTATATTATTTAATGTAAAAAAATTATAAATAAAATAACATTATGTATTAAATCTCATTAGCTTTATAATTAATATTTATAGTCTAATTTATCTTATGTATAACCATATATTAAAAATCTTTTATTTATTATACATTGATTTTAACTATTTGAACTCTTCTTTAAATAAAATAATAATAAGTGTCCTAATCTAATCCAAGTGTACCTAAAGGGTAATATTTTATTCCTAAGGTTTTTTTTTGTCGAATTAAACTTTTCTAATAGAATTAGGACAATTTTAGGGTAGTAATAATATCATTTTTACCCTTAATTACCCTATTTACTTTTAATAGTGGTAAATAAAAGTAAAAAGTTACCATTCAAAAAAAATTATTCTTATCTTATTGAACCACATTTTACTCCAAGATATTAACTATGTCTCTCGAATTTTCGACATTCCACTCAGAGAAACGGTAAAATTATGTCTGATGTAAATTTTCAAATTCACCAAGGAGGTTGATAAAAGACGATGAAAAGTTCAATAAAATTTTGATATATATAAAATTATTATAAATTGACTACAATGAATTACATTGAACTTATATAGGTATTATGTGTCAATTTTTACGTAAAATTTAAATAAAATAAATAGTTATTTAAATAAAAAGTTTGTTTTTAATTAGTATCCTAGTGTTTTCACTATTCATCAAAAAATGAAGGTTTTCAGAAAAATACCAAAAAATCACCCTAGGCTAATTTTGATATTCTGAATCATAAAATGAATCTCATTTTAAAAGATAAAATTTATAAAATTTCAAAATGTGGGTATTACTATTCATAATGGTTAGTTCATAATAATATTATAATAATATATCGTTTAATGAAACTTAGTATTGTGTACTACACACGCTATCGAAGATGGTCTTTATTGCTTGTAATGCAAGCCAAGTCAGGGCTTCATGTAGTGAAAGCTTCGTTTGGTGTTGTGTATAACATAATCAAAACTTATTTCATTTATAAATTAAACAAAATATTTAATTAATGTTGCGTAGAATAAATTCAATAAACTTGAAATTGTGTGTAATATAATCCCAGAATAGTGTTGTGTATACTGTATGATAATACGGTGTTTCATATAGAACAAGATAATTTTGGTGTAGCGTATAACACAAGACATCAATGAAATTAAAAATAATAATTCTCATAAAATCTTGGGTTGTGAAATTGAGTACAAGGAAATCATTTCCGAAAAGACTGATCAGTTTAGTATTATTGGAAACAATATTCATACATAAGTTCAACTTTACAACATGAAAAATAATTAAAACAATAATTTATTCCATTAGAAACATCCAATACTCCTAGATTATTATAGAAAGTCACTCATAACTAACTTCTTCATATCCTAGGAAAATGAAACATAAGAAAGGGTTGAGTTCCAATGCTCTGTATGGGTAAGAAATATAGCGGAAGGTAACATAAATATTACGCATGGTGAATAATTGAAAACACATACCTTAACCAATAATAAACATGAAAACTTTTATGGATGGAATATGAGATGAGTAAATAATGCCAAAATAAAACGTAATCAAGGGTATTATAACAGTCGAATGACAACATGAACCATAAATATTATTTTCATAATGATTCAATGTATAATGACGGATATTCTGAAAAAAAAATTCACGGCTTTGGCCAAGACGTCTATAAATGATTAAGGCCTCGGCCAAAAACATATATCAATTTGGGAAAGGCCTCATCCAATTCCACACCTTTTTTTCTCATGAGACCAACCGATGAATTGAGGATCTATTGCGGTCTCCACCCATCACTTACTAAGTTCAATACATTCCACATATGAAAAGGTTGAAATATAACATAAACATTCGTATTAAAAATAGAATATGAAATGTCAATACATTAACCATAAACTATAAATGGTATAAAAATAACACATCCACAGTCCAACATGTCACAAAGCCTTCAATACAATATTGATGAGTTTTATCATAATGAATAGACGTCAAACAAGTATAAAATCCATCAAAGGATGTTTACATAGATGAAATCAAAACTATTTAAGAGAAATATCTCTTTCTATTTTTGAAATCATTTAATGGTACATAATTATAAAAGAAAATATTTATTTTTAAATCATTATTATAATCTTTTAAGGGAATTTTTTATGATGTTATAAAGGTGTATAATAACCACACTCGCCTTATAAGTTAAAAAATACATTCTTACCATAATTTTTTTTCGAAAAGGTCGTAAAGTACCTTATTTGGAAAACGATTAAAAGATTCCTTTCAAAACATATATGTTCAAATAAGTGAATAAATGACTTTAACCCATTTTTTAATAAATAGTAAAAAAAAATTAAATACATTTTTCAGAAACATGGATGTTGATGATAAAGTTCTTGCAATAGATACTTACGTATAAACAACCTCAAATAATAAAGAGATCGTATAATTATCCCTTACCTTATACATTTACTTGGTTGAGGGTAGGTTAACTACCTATATAATGGGTAAATATTTGTTATTAAATTATACATAAAACATATACATTAATATGATATCATATGTGATCTTTTAATATTGCTTTGTTAATAATATTTTAGTATTATCGTCGTTTTGGTTGTTAACTGATTAGTTTTCCTTTATATGCTTTGTTACATAAGTAATGTTTGTTGTGGATATGATGTATATTAATCATATTCATAATTATATTATGTTTCTAAACATTATTATTATTCATCAAATGAAAATTAGTCTTGAATGGATATGATGGGGAATAAATCTCATCATATTCATGGAGATAGTAATCTGTACGTACACATGAGTGAAAATATCATATTTTGATATTAAAATCATATATAATTGGATAGTATATCATATATACAGAATAATTATCTTGTTATATTTATTATTTACATAAATTATACATAATTATTATACCCATCCAAATTAAATGTGTTGGATAATAATTACCCCACGACATGGAGACGGTAAGTCGTACATACACATGTATGGTGACATGTCATTCAAAGGATGGATAGAATAATGAATATGGTTGTACCATATTTATAATAACATCAAAGTATATAGAAGATAATGGAGTTATTATTTTATAATTTAAACAAAAAGAAAATAAGAAGTGGAAGAAGAAAAAAACCTGAATGAGGTGATGAAATATTTACCTATTCTTTTGGTTCTTCCTTTGGAATTGATCAAAATGGCTCTTAATGTTGGCAATATGACAAAAGGAATTCCTCTAGGATTAAGGTAGAATAGTGGAGAGTATATTTGGGCAGGTTTTGCTGATAAAAATTGATTTGAAGGTGTGAATTTGAGATAAGTGGAAGTTCTCTTTTATGAGAGGGGTATGGGGCTCCTTAGGAAAAGACTAAAATATTATATTATAATAAACTCATTTTTGGTTTCTATTTGATAAAATATTATTTATATTTATGATAAGGTGGGTATGGGTCGAAATAAACATTGATTTTGACACTTTTAACTCTTCATTGAATTAAATAATAACAATTGTCCTAATCTTATCCAAGTGGACCTAAAGGATCATATTTTATTCTTAAGTTTTTTAATGGTCTAATTAAACTAATCCAAAATAATTAGTACATGAGTTAGGGTAATAATAAAATCATTTTTACCCTTAACTACCTTATTTACTTTTAACCGTGGTAAATAAATGTCAAAAGTTACTACTCAACAAAAAAAATTTATCTTATTGAACCAAATTTTACTTACTAATATCAACCGTATTTCTAGGATTTTTGAAATTCAATTCATAGAAAAGGTAAAATTATGTTTTATCCAAATTTTCAAATGCTCCTAAAAGGTGGGTAAAAGATGGTAAAAAGTGCGATAAAATTTTTACATATCTAAAATTATTATAAACTGACTCTAGCTAATTATATTAATGATATATATGTGTTGTGTATATATTTTTACCTATAATAAATTTAAATAATAAAATAATTATTTAAATAAAATGTCTATTTTAAATTATAACTTGGTGTTTTTCAGTATTCATTAAAAATTGAATGTTTTCTGAAAAAATACCAAAAATTCACCCATAGCAATTTAAATATTTTGATTCCAAAAATGAAGTCCATTTTGAGAAATAAAATTTAAAAAATTTTCAAAAGTCATTATTACTATTAATAACAGCTAGTTTGATAAGTCGTTGTGTGTTAGAATCTATAATTTGTGTACAATGCAAGCTATTGCATTATTCAAAGGAAAACGTACAATAGAAGCTTGGGGTGTTACATCTCAACACAGAATCGTCCTTATAGACCTTCTGTTAAACCATTTTCTACCACGTATATATGTCTCTTTTATGATCCAATGTTTAATAAATGATGTTTCAAGTATTATAAGTGGTATTTATCATGTCCTAATAGTGGTTTTTAATATTTTTACAATAATGTCCCACAACGACCTAGTGATAAGTGGTATAAGATGATAGAACCATGCAACAACTATCTAATATTATTCACTTTAGAGTAATGATGGAGAAGCCTCTATTGTAATTAACCCTCCATTGATAATGATTTTCATTCTTGTCAAAATATTACGAATTCATAAATTTCTCCTTATCCTGTAACGTTTTTTTATATATTTTTTTTCATCCCTATCTCTAATTAGATATGGAATATTTATAATTCTAGTGTTTAGTTCCTTCTATCCCTTCTCATGAAAAAATATATCTTGAACCCTCACGCAACATCTCAGTTTAGGATAGTTTGATATAATCCTTAGTGATTTGTTTAATGATTGTGGATTTGATGATGGTGGATTATATAGTTTCTCTAGTTTTCTATAGAGGTATTAATATTTTTATTGAAGAATTCATTGATCTTATCTCACATTTTTTAGAATATGTGATAATGCCCCTTCCTACATTGTCTGTATCACCATATTTTTCCATAGTTTGATGGTACACCTATCCAGTGGCATCATCTAGTGAATCGATGATGGTTTCTACATTAGAAATATTGGTCTTAATTGAGATATTATGATCAACATGATGTGCTAGAGTAGTCAACAATATGTATAAGGAATTGATATATGATTTAATATTTCATATCATTCTCAAAGATATCGTTAAAAAATATTCAATGAAAATTATTGTAGATATATTGAGATCAAATTCAATGTATTTCTATGGTATCATGTATCAACAACAACCCTAGATAACAATAAGATATAATACAAAATTTAATTATATATTTATAATGTAAAAAAAGGATTTATATAAAAGGATATAATCTCGAATGGCCTTAAGGCCTTATTTTTAATTTTTTTTATAGATAATCCCTCTTCTAAGTGTTGAAGGGGAACACGTACATGACCCATAGGCCCAAGGCACATGGCCCGACATGACCTGCAATACATAACCTGAAGGACCAAAGGCTTACCATGCCCATTACATGACTCGTAGGCCTAGCCCACTAGAACTGCCCCTCCCCAGCGTCTTGAATCATTTATCTCCTTAGCACCCCACCTTGCAATGCTGATCGACAAGCATTTCCCCGCACAAAGATGCACTGTGCCTAGTCCCGATGGTGGCTACCATACACTCTCATTCTTCTAATCTGGTCAGCTCTGCATCTGGTGGCTGCTACTCATGTTGCTCTGATTGGAGTAGATATTGGTCAGGAAATGGTAGTGAATATAGAAACAATTTTATAATTTATTAACACTTCCAAGTTTTAACAGAATACTTATGGTGATAACTATCAAAGAGATATAGATTTTATTCCCACAAATGTAATCATGGAATATGTTATTAAAATCATGAATAATGTAAAATTTTTCCCATTAAATATTATGTCCATTGAAATATTTGATTGTGTGGGAATGGTAGCTTATCATTATTTAATTCTAATAAAACACTTTGATGTTCCTTATTTCATTCATGTATGACTTTTGAGAAAGTATATCCCTAAAACAACAAATATTATAAACATAGTGGTTAGATATTTTTAGTATTATTTTTATTCTTAAGATAAACCTTTAAAAATCAAGGACATTAGAGGTTGAGTATATAGAAACTATAAAATAATTTTTTTATTATATATATAGTTTTTATAATTTTTAAGAAGCATCATAGGAACCATAAAATGTAATGATGATTAATTGGAAATTTTTTTTGCCAACAATGTAATGATGTATCAATGAAAAAATTCTTCTAATGGGTAATAATGTTATACCATATTATTTTAATATGTATTTTATCCTTAAATAGATACACTTTTTAATGGAATTTTTTAAATGAAACATTGAAATTAATGCAATGATAATAATTTTTATTGGGTAAAAAAGTAACATTAGGTAACATCCCAGGAAAATAAAGAATATTACCTTTTCATATTTATTAATATTTGTGAAATACAATATTAATATTAATTTAAAGGGAACTCTATGCTTGATGGCATACCAAATACGCAAAAACAAGTTTCATTAAAATCTTACGTTGCACTCTAATAATAAAATAATATTATTCTAATTGGTAGTTAACGCCTAACCGTTGTAATGGCAGGAATGAATAGACCTAACTAGAAAATGATTATATATGTTTGTCAAATATTTTTAATTTTATCCACCAATGTTAGAGTCTTAAAAAGCGAATGAATCAAATTTTAAGCGTAAATATTCGAATATTCCTTAAAAGGTCGATTAACCGCCTTTTGATGGTGAAGCCTTTTTTAAAATACACTTTTGACAATTTTATATGTTATATTGGACCAAATAAAATCCTTATTTAGAATCTCAACATCAAAATTTACTTTGTGTAAATTTTTGTTATATTTCTGATAAAGATCATTTTTATTGAAAATGTCGTACTGAAATTCAAAACTTCCATTTCATCTGATTTATTTAGATGGATATATTATTTTTTTAATTGGTTTTAAAGATTAGTTATAATATATTTTTACCATTTAATCCAGTTGTGGTAATTGAAATTAATTTCACTTTGAAATTGGACTTAAACTAGTGTCAATGTTTTGATATATTTTGTTTCATAAAAATAGGCTATTTGTTTTGACAACGATAATTAATTATTAAATTGATTAATGAAACTTATATGTTTTGAATTTTGTAAAATAGGAATCATTTTTTAATTCATAAAATCAAATATAGCTTATGGGGAATTTTTGGTATATTTCTGAAAAACATCAATTTTTGATGAATAGCGAAACAACTAAGTTGTAGTTAAAAATGATTTTTCATTTAAATGGAATTTTACCACCTATGTGATTTGAATTTAAAAATTCTGACATACATGGCTGTCATTAGAATATAAATTGTGGTTCAATGCGATGAAAATAATTTTTGTCGAATAGTAACTTTTAAGTTTTATTAATCGTGATTAATGTTAATTAGTGTAATTTAAGGTAATGATAATGTTATAATAATGTGAAATGACCTTGAAACATGTCCTACCCTTATTGGATGAGTCATGGCCGACCAAAAAAAATCCATGGGTCATCTTGGGGACCCTATGGAGCCACATGGGTAAGAAAATGACATTGATAACTTTTTATTTAAAAATAAAATAAAAATGTCACAAATATGTATTGTTTTACAAAGACAATTTCTACATGGGGTTATACAAGTAATAGTTTGGACTATAAATATTCTTTGTAAATATAAAATGATTTCCTACATCATAGTATTTTTTATAATTTTTAGACATTTAATAAATTAATTTATTTATGACACCATGATAATGAAGTGATTACCTCATTAATGAATGATTTAAATAAAATGAAAAGATAATGTAAAATATAAGACATAAACTTGTAAAAAACCTATTAGATGGGTGGATTTGGAACCATTATCAACTTATACTCAAAATATATAATTTTGGGACCTTTGATATCCGAAAATAATTTTATATTAAAGTAATGTTTCAAGACTTTCTAAGAGTGCCCCTCCTCCCTATTATAAAAGGCCCCCACATCTACCTCCTTACCCACACAACTCAAGACCTTGGCTCATCCAACCTCTAATCATATTATCTCTCCACATCCCTCTCTTATTACTAGAAGCCTTAAATTGGGCAGAAGTCTTTCCAAGGAAGCCTTTGAGCTCAAATCAAAAAGAGATCTTCGATTTGAAGGTAATGTCTTCTCTTATGTTATTTTGTTTTATTTTGCTTCTCCAACCCCCTAAAATCTATTTATTCCTTTCATTTGTAAAAACACCAGTATCATAAATATAATAGTATTTTTTTATGAGGATGATTCGAGCTACACTCTTACACACCTCTATCTAATGGTTAATTAACATTCTGTTTCTGTGGGTGGCGAATTACCGCCTCACGAAATGATGATTGTTCAATATTCTTTTAACACCTCACATGGTGGCCATTAAGATGTCACTGTATTTATATCTGAGATATAAATTATTTTTATGTATTCTTTATGATTCTGTATTTTTTATTTATGCAATACCTTTCTGGTTTCCATAATGGGTAAACGTGATAATTTCATTTTAGGAAGTGCGGACTACCGCCCCCTCAAAGTGGTTGGAATCGTTAATACCATAAGTGGGATGTATAAACGATGGATTAAATGATGTTATATATTATATTATACTTTAATTATAATATACCTATGTATCATTATCTTTTTAATTCCATTAATATATGAAATAGAAATGAAAGTAGCGTCCATTCGTACGTACGACTTACCATCTCCATGAACGGTACATGTAATTTCTTATCTCCGAATGATATGTACTATTAAAAGTACATATATATATATAATGGATATATATGTAATATATTACATCTAAATGATGAATATAATTCTGGAATTATAATATTATATCTCTCATTTAGTTTTAATTCCATTAATATGACAAAGAATTGAAAGTAGCGTTCATGCGTACGTACGGCCTACCGTCACCATGAACGGTGCAGTTCATTTTTTATATCAAAATGTTATGGAATAGTATAAAATTAATATATACTAGATATATATGATACAATAATCATTCATAATATTCTTGAGATTATGTACCTATAACTACATGGATAATTCTTTTCCAACAAGTTCAATTTTGACTCACGTACCGAACATCGACAAAAACGCCTGATATGAACACACATTATTAACCAAATATTATAACATTATAATATGAAATATGAAATGAATAATAATCTTTAAAATAGTTCCTTATGAAATTATAAATTTACCAATGTTTATTATTCCGGAATATAATGAAACGAACAAGACAAGTCGGACTTGAGGTAACAGATCGTATCACTCTCTTTCGTTTTTAAGTACTCTCTGTTATGTCACTTCTTTTAAGCTTGTCTTTTATATGTTGGGGTATGTTATTTAATATTCCTATTACTATAATTTTTATGTTAATATGATGATACACCCTATTTTATCAAATCAATCCATTTTTTGAAGTATTAAGTGGTGTCGTTAGGCTGACGAAATTTCGTAAGGGATTGTTTTATCTCACTTTGTGTTCCTGTGAGATTCTTGCTACATTTTCCAATATTTCCTTTTGTGTGGTGTATGTACTACCCCTGATTTTATTCTTTGAGTAATATAATTTAATTTATGGGTATTCATATCTTCATTGTAAGACCCTTCTTTCATGGTGTGTACGTTTTGAAAGTTTCCCAAATCGGTAAGGGAACCTTTCACCCTCCTATTTTTGAAGGACTTCTTTTTGTTAGGTGTTTTAATTTATATCTTATCATGTTGGGATGTGTTTTTATATATCCTTATTACTGTAATTGTTATGTAAAACTGATGAGATACCCATTTTATCTCCCATAAACTCATTTTCTGAATTTTAAAGTGACGCTGTTAGGCTGTCAAATTTCTATAAGGGAACTTATTAACCCAATTTCAATTATTTGGGTTGAACATCTAATTCTTGATTATGTCATTATATTCATATGTGTGGATGAACTCTGATTGTTTTAAATTTAATATCCTCTTATATTGGGTTTATTCATATTTGTTACACATAATTAAGTAATAGATTTATCCTTAATCAAATGATACAGACTTTGTATGAGACTTCGTCTCCATCTCCTTTAATTAAGGCATATTTTGTTCAAATACAAGACTTTCTATTATATGATTTATAAAACCCTTTGACTTCTACTTTTATTAAAAAGTAATATTTTTTATACGAAGTGTTTTACTAAACGACAAAAAGTATGTTTATTTTTAACGTATGCGGTGACAACGACATTTCCGCCTCCGTGAGTATTATTTGATCCTTGGCTTCTTCAACAAGCCATAATATTTTTAAAAGTAAATAAATACAATATACTCATTTATGTTTTTTGGTATTGAAAATGGTTTTGATAATGGATTTTTTATGTCAATATATATAAGTGATATATTTTGATTGAAATGTGTAAATGTTTTCTGTCCATTATATTTGTTTTATGTATTATAATTTTGTAATGGTACTTGTACATTTGATGGGTGGTTATGTGATAAACCATATAATGGGTGGTGCTGTGAATACCCCGATGGGTGGTTACATTATAACCTCTAATGCATTGGGTATGGAAGTCGGTCATATGGCTATTCCATGTAGTGATATGTGTGGAAGTCGACCGTATTGTTATTCCATTTATGTATGTTTATGTCCCAAGTTACCATTATATGTTATGTGTTCTTTATGTGGGTTTATGAATGTATTTTGGTAACAAAGGATAAGTAGTGATATTTAATTCAGTAAAAAATATTTACTACTTCACAAAGGTAAAAAGTATTACTTTGATAAAGTATTCTTGGTTTACTTATTGTTTTGAAAAACTAACAGTTCTCCTTCTTTATGTATCATTTACTGGGATTTTTATGCTCATCCCATGTTTTTGAAATATTCTCCACATGACTTAAAGATGAATAGGTTCAAGGATGGGATCAAGGAAAGACATGCTATCAAAAACATGGAAATAGACATGTTTTTTTTAAGAGTTTTTATTTCATGGAAACTTATTAGAAGTGTCTACTTTGAAATATTTTGAGATGTAATATTTATGCCTTAATTCTATAAAAATCTAAACCTGAAAATATCTTCTATGTGAATTATTCATTTAATTCATGATTATGTAATGTTTTAAGGCTAGGTCATTACAATTGGTATTAGAGGTAGGTTTTGATAACTTTAGAGGTTATAGTGTTGTTTAAGCATAAGTGACAAGTTGTGTATAACCACAATGGGTAGTATATTAGATGGAGTAATTGTTTTTTTGAATGTTAGAATTAGTTTTAGATGACTTGGATAACTATATATTAGTGATTATCTTCCGCATTATTATATTATTATTTTACTGATATGCTCACACTGACATTTTTGGTTTTAGTAAACGGCTAGAACTTGCAGGAACCAAAGTAACAGTGGATGTGGAGGAAACTGTGACAGTTTTCTGAGCGCGCAACTGAATGATATGGGAGGTGCAATGATAACTCTTGTGTTTATCCTCAACCAACTATCTGAAGTCATGATTAACCTCATAAACCTTGGTGATTTTTATAAGGCATCATATATGTGAGAAACAAATCCCTACAGATGTTCATGTAATAATCATAAAGATAAGTGGGTTCAAAATCCTATGTGTCAAAGATTTGAAAAGAAACACCTAGTAAAATATTTCAAAGGGACAGAAAGACTCTATAGATGTGGAAATGAATTTCATAAAGCAAGAACCTTCCATAGAAAAAGGAAGAATCCAGTTGACTCAAGGAAAGGGAAAGAAGTTCATTCTGAGGGAACAATTGAATTTTTTAAATGTGGTGTGCATGGTCATTATGAAAACTCATGTCCTACGAAGATGTTTCAGGAATGGGATCACCAAGATCGTACAAATATTCATTTACCAATACCTAATGCCATTCCTATTGAGGATGAAGAGAGTGACAATGACCAATCAAAGGTATGGATTATTTCATAACATATGTTTTACAATTTTGGAATCTTAAGATATGATTAATGATTTTTTTGTAGGAAAGAACTATTTCAGAATAAGTTGGAAAGGAATGGTTAATAGATCATGATGAATTTTGAATGTGTAAGAAGTCAACATATAAGGGATTCAAGAGTTATGGTATATTTTCGGATGGTGAAATTCTTATAAGTATTAAGTATCTTTTGATGATAGGGATACATTTGGATACTTTTTATTGTATGTGTAATCGTGACGTTTGAAATATGAAAATTTTATTCAAGGAAGAGTAATCTGTTATTTTGTGGACATAGTAATAAAGAAAAATTTGGGTTTATATGATCCATAATTTTCAGGTAATTAAGGGTTACTAATTGTTATGATAGAAAATGAAAGGCATTAGATAAAATTGAGGTTAAATTATGTTATGGTTATTTTTGATGATATAATCTCTTTTTAGGGAATGTTTTGCGAATTATATTGTTTGGAAAAAATGGCAACACACATACTGTGTGATAACCCGTCGCGTCAGACAAAGCTATGGGAATCGAACCCAAAACCAAAGTGCGTCTGGTATTTATCGCCTACCACTGGATTACGTGAAGTCCCTGGTTAGTATGACAAATTTTTTCATCTATATAATATCATGAATCAAGAATAAGTTGAATTTGGTTTATCTAGGAAAATATTGACCTATCATGGAGGATAGATGATTAGGATAATTACTTTTCAATATGAGATTTTAAGAGAAACTAATGTAATTTGGAGATAAATGTTAATTTTTACCTTGGAATACTATGTGATTAAATCCTTAAAATTTTTGGGTTTCAATCGTAGTTTAGTTTACTTTGAAGAATTTTATGGACAAATTGTTTATCGAATGGTCTTCTTTGAACTCTGGGTTTTGTTGGACAAATTTTGGAGATGAAGAATATATTTTCTTTTTATAAAGGATTATCCTTTTGTGGATTATCTGATCTTGTTCTATCAATTTTGGTTTTGGTTAAGGTCTAAAGACATGAGAAATATATATTTCTCTTTTGTGGATTAGGTGATTCTCTAGAAGTTCATTATAGCGCTCTTAATGTGAACAAGTCATCCTAAATACTCGTCTATTGGAGGAAAAATGAGTTTGTGTAAGAAATCTAGTAAGAGATGAAAGTCTAAACGACAAGAAAGTATGTTTACTTGTGATTTAGTTAAGCTCATAAATAAATTCCTCAATGAAAAGTAACTTAAAACTAAAATTTGGTCTTTTAACTTTTCCTATTGGGGAATTAGATACTGTTTAACCCATCAGAAGTTTGTGATTTTATGGTGGTTATATTTCTCCTAAACATGTTTCTATCACTCTCCAACAGAAATTAAACCATAGTTTTTTTCTTCCATATCCACAATTTCATAGAATCCTAGTACCTATTGTCTCGGGTGACCATGCTAGTTTTCTTTTATTCTTTAAAAGTTATAGTTTAACTTATTCCTTTTCCAATATAAGGCATTCAATAATGTTTCCAAACCCAATTTTAAAATTGTGAGGACGCAATTCCAAAAAGGGGGGAAGGATGTAACATCCCAGGTAAATAAATAATTTTACTTTTTCATATTTGTTAACATTTGTGAAATAAAATATTAATATTACCTTAAATGGAACACTATGCTCGATGGCGTACCCAATACGCAACAACGAGTTTTTTTTGAAATATTATGTTGCACTCTAATAATAAAATAATATTATTTTAGGTGGTAGTTAACGGATAGCCTTTGTAATGGCGAGAATGAACATAACTAACTAAAAAATGAGTATATATGTTTGTCAAATAGTATTACTTTTATCCAATAAATGATAGAGTCATAAAATGCGAATGAAGCCAATTTTAAGTGTAAACATTCGAATATTCTTTAAAAAGTCGATTAAATGCTTTTTGATGGAGAACCATTTTTTTAAATTCCTTTATGACAATTTTATATGTCATATTAGACCAAATAAAATCCTTCTTTATAATCTGGACATCAAAATTTACTCTGTGTAATTTTTTTTATTTTTCCGATAAAGATCTTTTTTATTGAAATGTTGTATTTTAATTCAAGACCTCCTTTTAATCTGATTTATTTATATGCCTAGATTATCTTTTTAATTGGTCTTAAAGTGTAGTTAGAATATATTTTTACCATTTAATCCAATGGTGGTCATTGGAATTAATTTCACTTTGAAATTGGACTTAAACTAGTGTCAATCTTTTATATATATATTTTTTCTTAAAAACATGCTATTTGTTTTGACAACGGGGATTAATTATTAAATTGAATAATGAAATTATATGTTTTATATTTTTTTAAAATAGACATTATTTTTGAATTTAGAATAACAAATATATCTTAGTGGGATTTTTGGTATTTTTCTGAAAAACTTCTATTTTTTGATGAATAGTGAAACCACTAAGTTGTAGTTAAAAAAATGAATTTTTGTTTAAATGGAATTTTACAACCTATTTGATTTGAATTTTAAAAATCTAACATACATGGTTATCATAAGGTTGTAAAATGTGGTTCAATCGGATGAAAATAATTTTTGGTGAATATTTTTTTTAAATTTTATTAATCGCGATTAAAGGTAATTAGTGTAATTTAAGATAATGATAAAGTTATAAAAATATGAAATGGCCTTGACATATGTCATACCCTTATTGGATGAGTCATGTACAACCAAGGCAATCCATGTGTCAACATTGGGTCCCCATGGAGCCACATGGGTATTAAAATGACATTAATAACTTTTTATTTAATGTTAAAATAAAAATTTCACAAACATGTATTGTTTTACTAAAACAATTTTTCATGGGGTTATACTAGTCATATTTTTACTATAAATATTAATTATAAATCTACAAAAATTTCCTACATCATAGTATTTTTTAAATAATTTTTAGATATTAAATATATTAATTAATTTATGACACCATGATGATGCAGCGATTACCTCATTAATGAACGATTTAAATAAAGTGAAAAGATAATGTAAAATCTAAGACATAAACTTGTCAAAAACCTATTGGATGAGTGTATTTGGAACCCTTATCACTTTATACACGAAATCTATAATTTTGGGACCTTTGATATTCGAAAATCATTTTATAATAAAGTAACTTTTCAAGACTTTCCAAGAGTGCCCCTCCTCCCTCTTATAGAAGGCCCCCTGCTATACCTCCTTACCCACTCCTCTAAAGCCCTTGGCTCATCCAACATATTCCCATATTGTCTCTATACATCTCTATCTTACTCTTAGAAGCCTCACACTGGGCCGAAGTCTTTCCAAGGAAGCCTTAGAGCTCAAATCAAAAAGAGTTATCTGATTTGAAGGTAATGTCTTCTCTTATGTTCTTTTGTTTTATTTTTCTTCTCCAAACCCATAAACTCTTTTTATTCCTTTATTTTGTAAAAAAATCATAGTATCATAAATATACTAATATACAGTTATGAGAAGGATTTTAGCTACACTCATTCATACCTCCATCTAATGGTTAGAGAACATATTGTTTCTATGGGTGGATAATTACTGCCTCACGAAATGATGATTGTTCAATATTATTTTAACACCTCTCATGGTGGCCATTAAGATGTAACTGTATTTATATATGATATATAAATTATTTTTATGTATTCCTTACACTTATTTATTTCTAATTTATGTCATACCTTTATGGTTTGCGTAATGGGTAAACGTGATAATTTCATTTTAGAAAGTGCGGACTACCGCCCCATCAAAATGATTTGAATAATTAATACCATATGTGTGATGCATAAAGGATGGATTTAGTGATTTTATATATTATATAATACTTTAATTATAATATACCTATGTATAATTGTTTTTTTCATTCCATTAATGTATGAGATATAAATGAAAGTAGAGTTCATGAGTACGTACGGCTTACAGTCTCCATGAACGGTACATTTCATTTCTTATCTCCAAATGTTACGTACTATTAAATGTACATATATATAACTGATATATATTTCATATATTACATCTAAATGATGGATATAATTCTCTAATTATAATATATATATATTTCATTTAGTTTTAATTCCATTAATATGACAATGAAATGAAATTAGTGTTCATGCGTACGTACGGCCTACTGTCTCCATGAACGGTGCATTTTAGTTTTTATATCCAAATGTTATGGAATAGTATAACATGAATATATAATGGATATATATGATATATAAATCATGAATACTATTCTTGAGATGATGTACCTATAACAACATGGAAATTTGTTTTCCAACAAGTTCACTTTTGAATCATGTACCTAACATCGAAAAAAACGTCTGATATGAACTCACATTATTAACCAATTATTATATAATTACAATATTTGATGTGAACTGAATAATAATCATTAATGTATTTCCTTAATAACATATAAATTGACCAAATTTTATTATTCAGGAATAACGAACAAGATAAATCGGACTTGAGGTAAGGGATCTTATCACTCTCTTTCTTTTTTAGTACTCTCTTTTATGTCACTTTTAAAAGCTCCTATTTATTATATTGGGGATGTTATTTTATATCCATATTACTATATTGATTATGTTAATATTATTAGAGACCCAATTTGTTCTCATGAATCCAATTTTCGATGTTTTAAGTGGCGCCGATAGGCTGCCGAAAATTCATAAGGGATTTTTTTTATCTCACTTTGTGTTCCTGTGAGATTCATGCTACATTTTCCACTATTTAATTTTGTGTGGTGTATTTTCTACTAATTATTGTATTCATTTAGTAATATAATTTAATTAATGAGTATTTACATCTTCATTTTATGATCCTTCTTTCATGGGGTGTACGTTTCGAAAGTTACCCAAATCGGTAAGGGAACCATTCACCCTCCTCTTTTTAAAAGACTTAATTTTGCTAGGTCTTTTACCTTACATCTTATTATGTTGGGATATTTTATTATATATCCTTAATTCTGTAAATGTTATTTCCAAGTGATAAGATACCCTTTTTATCTCTAATCAACTCATTTTATGAATTTTAAAGTGGCGCTGTTAGGCTGTCGAATTTCTATAAGGGAACTAATTTAGCCAATTTCAATTCTTGGGGTTCAACCTCTACTTATTGATTATCTCGTTATATGAATATGTGTGGATAACCTCTGATTGTTTTACACATAATATCCTTTTATATTGGTTGTATTTATATTTGTCACACATAGTTATGTAATGGATTTATCCTTAATCTAAGGATATTGACTTTGTATGGGACTTCATCTAAATCTCCTTTCATTGAGGCATATTTTGTTCAAATACATGAATTTCTTTTATATTCTATATAAACCACTTTTACTTATAATTTTATTCAAAGAAATAGTTTCTATACAATGTGTTTTACTAAAGGACAAAAAAGTATGTTTCTTTTTAACGTACGCGGTGACAACGACTTTTCTGCCGCTGCGATTATTATTTGATCTATGGATTCCTAAAAAATACGTAATATTTTTAATAGTAAATTAATACTATATACACTTTTATGTATTTTGGTATTGAAAATGGTTTTGATAATGGGTTTTTTATGTAAATATATTTAAGTGATATATTGTGATTGAAATATGGATATATTTTCTATCCATTATATTTGTATTATGTATTATGATTTTTTAATGTTACATAGACATTTGACGGGTGGTTACATGATAAACCATATGACGGGTGTTTTCGTGAATACCAGGATGAGTTGTTATGTTATAACCTCCAATGCATTGGGTATGGAAGTCGGCCGTATGGCTATTCAATGTAATGATATGTGTGGAGGTCGACTGTATAGTTATTCCATTTAAGTATGTTTATGTCCCAAGTTACCTTTATATGTTATGTGTTCTTTATATGGGTTTATGTTAATCTTTTGATTACAAATGTTAAGTAGAGATCTTTTATTCAGTTAAGAGTATTTACTACTTCAAAAAGGTAAAAAGTATTACTTTGATACAGTATTCATGGTTTACTTATTGTTTTGAAAATCTAACAGTTTTTCTTCTTTGTGTATCCTTTAATGGGATTTTTATGCTCATCCCAAGTTTTTGAAATGTCCTCCACAAGACATTAAGATGAATAGGGTCAAAGATGGGATCAATGAAAGACATGTTTTCTAAATCATGGCACTAGACATGTTTCTTTTTAAGGGTTTTTATTTTATGGAATCTTAGTAGAAGTTTCTACTTTTTAATCAATTGAGATGTAATAGTTATGTCCTAATACTCGAAAACTCTAAACCTGAAAAGATCCACTATGTAAATTATTCATTTAATTCATGATTTTGTAATGTTTTAAGGCTGGGTCCGTACACATTATATGATAAATTGTTATACATATTTTTAATATAATATGAAAAATCATTTTGGAAGATACATATTGAATAATAAAACATATAAATAAAAAACAACAACTTGTAATCTTTTTACTCATGGTTTACAATGGGAAACATCGTCATGATAAGAATTATGGATGTAGGGTATAAATTATTCTTTGATGATAAAAACAATGATTGGAAATAGGTATATAAGGAAGATAATTAGAAACGTAATAATAATTTTGATAGAAATTGAAATATTATGAATGATTTTATGAATGTATATATGAATAAGAATATGAATTTAATCATACAGTTATATATATGATTTTTGGAAATACGATTTTTTGATATAAGGTTGTAAGAATTAGGATTTTTTTAAAATATGGTATTTTGGTATATCTGAATAGAATTTCACATGATTGAAAATAATATTATTCTCAATGAAAAAATTATAAAATATAATTTGAATATATAAATATATAAATATCATATTTTAATTATATATTTTTTTTACTATATTTATTAGAGAATGGGGTTGATAAAATAAATTGTTATAAATGACCGATTTCTTATGTAAATAAATAAAACTAATGATATAATAATGTAACAAAAAAGAATAATAATTTAATTATTTGTCGTTAATTATATAAATATTTTATAATAATAATTTTTTATATATAAAATATTTTTATTTTACATTTAAATAACTATTATATAAATATAATTTATATAAATTAACTCTTTATATATATATATATTGATATTTTCTAATTATTTTAAATTTATTGAATTATTTTCAATTAATTTAAAATAATGATAAATTAAATTATTTTTTAAAGTTTAATTTTTTAAGATTAACCATTTTTCATAACTATTGTGTATTTTTAACATTATAAAATTAATTTCCCACTTTTAATGATCAATCTAATTTAATACCAAAATTAAATAAAAAAATTTATTTTTAATTTAAATTTTCAATTCATAAGAATTATAAATAAAAAAACCAAAAGTATAAAACAACCATTTTCTATAAAGATAATATTCTATAAATTGATTATGTTGATATTATAAAATTTGATATTTTATGATTATATGTTGAATGGAAAAACAATTATCCAACTTATAATTCATAACATTTGAATTAGGTGCGAGAGGTCATCATATATTATTAGCGAAAAAATAATTAAAATGGCCAAATGTTGTTCAAAGAGGTAAACAATCAATGATTGATTCATTCAAATTAATTTGATATTTATGAAAAATATATGTCGTTTGATTTTTATGGGTTTTAAAAGTAAATTTATCACTAATATTTCCTCCTATAACTCACCTAACTACCATGTGATTCTATCATATCCATTTTATTAAAGTATTTTTTCTAATTAAATGTCCCTCAATTTGACCTATTAATAACACAAATTACTACAATCTTAGTTACAATATCCTAAATCATTTTATGTTAATTTGTAGCTTCTAGTTCCACGATATAATCCAAAATCTGTCATTCCTAATGAACCCTTTTCATGAAGGAGAAAATTTATCATGTATATATATTCTGCTCTTTTTCAATTACACACCAATATCAACTATTTATATATATCAACCTACACAATAATGATATTATTTTATAGTATTTATTCATCTTATTAAATGATAATACTATTATTTAATAGTAAAAATTAATTACTCACTTGTATAACTTATTATTACTCGGTTTCTCGAACTATGAACATGGACAAGGCTATAAAAACATTAGAAATTCTCCACCTGGAAATTTCTAAATACATTATTAAAATTAATATATGTCATTTTATAATAATATATATCATGAATATTGTTCAATATGAATTTAATATAAAATTAATGGTCAAATTAACAAATATTTTATTATCGGTAAATTACCTGAAACTTGGCCATTATGGATACAATTATCACAAATAATTCCAAATGATTCAATAAAATAATCATGGAGCTATATAATTCAATTAATAATAATTATTTAAATATCTTTTAGAATCATGAAAAGTTGTAGTTGTTATCAATTAATGAGATATTACTAAAACATTACTATACATATATAAAATCACTTAAATTCTTAAAATCTAATGATGATAATAAACATTAACAGAAAGAAATATTTTTTTTAAAATATGTTAATTGAATAATATAAAATTATAATATATATGAATAAGAATCATAAATAAATTTTTAGTAATGTTATTTTTTCCATATAATATGTAAATCTTATTTCATGTATGATTGGATTATAATCTAATAGTTTTTACTCGAATCTCATTTTGAATTTGATATTTGTATGATTATATTTCAATGTGTGGTAATTATATTATATTTATCCCTAAAACCATGTATGTTAATATTCATTGGTTTGGTATTATTTTATGATGTATGTCTATAATTTTACTCCCCCTTTGTTCCAAAAGTCCCTCTGAGTGAATCTTGAAGGAGATTCTAATCAACCTGCTTAATTTTTCAAGAATCATTTTCCCTGATAATAGTATTTTCAATTTTTTTAAAACATCCTTTTCTCTATGTATACTATTTATTATGGTATTTATATATAAAAAAGAATTTAGATAAAAAAGTAATTTTCTATTTAATATTTTGGGTAAATTTAGTATCTATATATAACATTGTTTACAAAATGTAAAAAAAATAATCTGTTTAATTTCTTTTCAAACTGAGGTATTTTCCAACCATATATATTTATTTTTACTCAAAAAATCCCACTTCACAATTAATGTTTTACAATAAAATTTTAATTATATTTTTTATATAAAAATCCAATGTAATAAAATATAATATTTAATGGGGATTTATACTTATTTTTCTATTTAAATTATATTTCACCTATAAAAGTGTTTTCCATCTATTTTAAAAACATTAAATGATTCATATTCTTCGATGGTAATATTATTTAATAATAATATCTCATTTCATCCTCTAGACCGCATTATAGAATGTTTTATAGAGTTTTTTAGAAACTACATTTTGTAATGGATTAATAAATATATGATGAAATTAAAAATAAATTTCAACTTGTTGTGGAATTAATACATACGGTTTATAATTATGTGAATGCTGGTCCATTTTTAGCAACCAATGAAATGGGAAATGTTTTATCACTCATGACATTATGATGGGATTTGGGTGGTTAGTGCACATCAACTCTATTAATTGATATATGTGGTTATCCCATATCCTCTATATCTTGTAAAGGTTTATATAATAGCCCATTATGATTTTATTTTATTTCTTTTTATCAATAAAATATTTTATTATTTGTATTCATTTTTGGGAACATTGATATATTAAGAATTTCAATTATTTTATGATTCCACATATAATGGGTATTGGATAATGTTTCCAATATCATTTGATCTATGTGTTATGTAAAAGTAAAATACTTATGAAGGGATTTATTCTTTTCAATATATGTCTTATTGGTTTTGATTATCCAATGTTATGATCATAGAGAATGGATAATTATTTATGACCATATTCTTAATTTATTTTAGCTTATGACCCTAGATTTGTATCTATTATATTTTACAGTACTAGGAATTTAAGAAACCATGTTTCTTATTCACCATTCTACATGTTATGAAGAAGTGTATTATGCACAATGATTCAAAAAAAGTTTCATGTTAAAACACATCTTTTTGGATTTTTTTAAAATGGTTTAGAATAATACAGTTCAGTATCTAATATCCAATGTCGCCATAAATATAGGTTTTTTGGTGTGATTTGTGGTGATATAAAGTTAATGTTCCTATAAAAAGATATAAATTACATGTATAAAAATATTGGGTCACCTCATGTTTAATATTGTATAAATATCTCAAATACAGAAATTATATTATTCCTTTTGACACGCCATGACATTATGTGTTATCTTGAAATTTCATTCATTACCGGGGATTCTATATTGTATAGTTTCTTCGTCATATTACATTGTAATAAATATATATTTTTACAAAAAATTACATTGTTACACACTAATATATTTTGTTTTTTAAAATAAATTTAATTTCATTGATGACTTTCTATATAGAAAGCAATAAGTTAAAATGAAATATGATATGGTATAAAAATATTTTTTACAAGTGATAGTTATTAAATAATGGGTGGATTGTAGGTATGAATATGAATAACTAAATTATTAAAAATTAATTATTTAAATATGTAAAAAACACATTAATTTTTATTTAAGAAATTATTAAAAATTAAAAAAACACCAGAAAATAAAAAAAAATTACTACGAAAAACTATGTTTATGTATGAAGTGTGTTTTATTTTAAAAAATTAAATTAATAAATGAGTATGAATGATATTAATGAAATGTGTATATTAAATATACAAAACTATTCTTTGATTCATGTATTTTTTTATATGAGTGGTATATGTAAATACAGTTTTATGCATAAAATTGTAATTTTTTAGAAAATCAGTTTTCTCATCATTTGGGAACTTATTCGGGAATAAATTTTATATAATTAATTAAAATTAATTTTGAAAAATTTATTCCATATTTTTCATAACAATATGAAATTTTTCTAAATAGGACCCTTTGTTCAATTTAATCAGTATCCATACTAAAAATATTCTACCCCGGTATGGGTAAATTAGGTAATATAGAGTTAAAACATTGGTATAAGGAAATAAAATTTACATAAAACATTCATTTTTTCTTTTTTAAGTGTTTATATCATCCATGTATATTCAATTCTTGAATATATTATCACATGGTTTAATATGTATTTTATATTGACTTTTATAAACATTTATGAAATAAATAAATACAAAATTTCACTCCACTAACATTCATAACTCAAAATATTATACATGAAGATATAAAGAGTTTAAATTTGGATCAAAATTATTAACAAATAATAATTTAATTTATTTATATTTTTTTGTAATTGAATAATTATATTAAATTGATAATCAACAAATAAACAATATTTATTCAAATAATATAGAAAAAAATCATTTATTTAAAAATATATGTACCACTATTTAAGAAAATTATTATTTTCCATGAATTATTTTTATATATATTACATATTTTTTATATTTAAAATGATTATATACAGATTCCTTATTTTTTTATGGTTTCATAAACATTAAATTGATTTAATGGTTTCAAGATTGAAATAAATACTATTATACAATATAAAATATATTTTAATTGATCCTAAAATTTATAAAAAGTATATTATCATAATAAAAGATAATTTAGAAAGGATCAACATATAATACATTATCATATTGAACCCTCTAATATATAAATAGTTGTTACTCTGGTTGAGGTTAAAAAATGTTTATGATATTGTTAAACAAAATGATAAGGTTTAAAATGACACCAAAACCTATCTAAATTATATTATATGATTTAATTTCAACAATTTCCAAAAAATGTTATAATTTCTATCTATTTGGAATCACTTTCATCATAATGACTTTATGATATTTTAATATTTTATTAAATTCAATGTGTGTCCTCTCCCTCCCTTAAAAAAGGAAACCCCTCCATTCACTAATTTTCACCTATGTTTTCCCTCTCAATTAACCAATACCTTCTAAAATACCTTTTAAAATTAAATATGCATGTTATAATATTTTTTTATCCCCATATTAACAACCCTAGTTTCATTAATTCAAGATATAAAGGAGCACCATCAAAGAATAGGTAATCACCCAATCTAATCACTTTCTTATTTAAATATTAGACAAAATTATTTTTATCAATGATTAATTATTATTTATTAAATTAATTACATAAACATCCCTATCTAATGATAATATATTATCCACCATATTAAGCACCAATCTATTGGAAAATGATAACGTCACATGTGAAATCGTTTAGACTTACATCTCTATATAGATATGAAGTTTTTTTTCCTTTATAATTTACATGGATTGAAATTAATGTTGAATATATATGATTTAAATGTAATAATAATTATTATATATTAGTAAAATATTATTTACCATTCCTTTATTCCTTTATTCAAATAGTACAATTAGAATTCATGCGTATGTAAAAACTAACTTTTCCTTGAACTGTGAAAACCAATATGATTTTATGGTTGAATATAAACTTATATATAATGAATATATATGAAATTTATATCATGGTTAACATTATTATGATAAATGAATAATGATCAGTGTATGCATTCAAAAATGACAAAATCAAAACATATATGGAAAATGAAATAATTATGAGATAAAACAATGATTTCAATAAATAATTGTTAATAAATGAGTGATAAAATATTATACATAAATTATAAATATTATGAAATTTCAGATTATATTTCTATAATAGATATAAAATATGTCTCTATATACTGTTAGGGTGTTCAAAATCATATAGAGGATGTCACACATAATGGGAAGGAATTTCTAATAAATTTTTAAATATATTTTGGGATTTCTTATTATAACACCTAAAAATTATAGAACAATAAAATTGAGTTATATATATTAAATTACATGAAACATTGATTTTTTCTTTAGTTACATGTAATTACATGTTTTTTTTGAAAGATCGTATTGTAGAAATTCTATGTTTTTTTAAATGAAATATGTTATTAATATTAATATTTAAGATGATTAGTATCACAAAGACATATGATTTGTAAGAAATAATATGATTAGATAACTTTTGGAAATATATATTTTAATCATATTTATTATAAACTTATTTAAAAAAATTAATATAAAAATCATTTAATAAAAACATTTTACTGAAAGACATTTTTTTGAAAGACGGTTCAGTATCCCTTTGAATGAATAATTCAAAATTAATATTTAAATCATTCAACAAAATTGATATTAAATTATAACCCTCATTTTTTTGAAATATAATACGAAAATTATCATTTGTTTATGTTTTGAGATTTCTTATGAACATTTTCATTTTTTGTTGAATAGTGGAAAAAACTAATTTCTAATTAAAATATTTATTCGCATTCAAATAATTTATATTTCAGTATTTTATTATGAATAGATTTTATGTAAAAATCAGTTCTATTAATAACAATTAATCTGATTTTTTTTTCATTATGAATCATTTTAATGTTAGATTTTACAAGAAAACAATGTAAACTTTTGAACATTTAAACATTAAAAACATGCTTTCTTGTCTCATCCGCTGTATTAATTTTAAATTTAACATTGAAACATAATTGAATTAAATTTGAAATAAAATTATTCAATATTTGATTTTAGAATAATTTATAATTTAAAATAACTTCAATTTAATTTTTTAATAAAATGATTAGCGAATGAAGTAAAAATTAATTATCATGGTTGTTGTAAATCTTAATATACTTAGTGAAAAACTAAAATGATTAGGGTAAAACCCTTTAAAATCATCTAATAACTATTTTATATGCATATTTAATAAAGTACACATATAAAATGAAACAATGGATTATTTTTTTAAAACATTAATATATATGATATAATTAGGAGAACTCAATTATATTCAAAAATAACAAATGTTTCTCACCGCCAATTAAAATTGCCACCCGAATATACATAAAAAATTAAAACCTACTAATTTATGCCATTAATATGAAAAATAACATTAAAACAGACCACACATCATATTAGAAGAGTTATTTTTGGCATAAATCCATTTTAGGATGGATTTAGTGAAAACGTAATGGGGAGAAATGAATAAGAGGAAATGTTCTTCAATGAGTGACTTTAGTTTATTTCATTCTCCAAATCCTTAAAATCATATTAAATTTTTTTAATATAACAACATAATTACCATAAATTTTATTTGATATATTAATATAAGTTAACCACAAAAAATAATCTCCACATAAAAAAAATTGAATAATAAATCATCATTCTAGTGTATTGAGGATTGTCGCCTCACGAATTGATATCATTCATTCATCCATTACCACAATTAATGGTTTGGTATAATGATAGAGCTAAGTTATATTTATACAGATATAGGATATTTATAAAATATTAATAAATATTGATTCATTATATCATATATATATATATATATATATATTCTATTATTTAGGGTATATGATAACGTCACTCATGTGTTTAGTAGAATAATGTATCATGAAGCGATGTGATTCACCATTAAATAATTTTTTGTATGGAATTTAATTATGTAAAATTTAATTATTTTATGTGATAGAAATAAAATTATTATTATATTCATGAAATATCTAATATTATGAGAACATAATACATATCACTGAATTTTTAACCATTTCATTCACTCAAATATGGTAGCATCATTCGAATACGTGTGGACTAAGACCTTAATAAAGATACGAGACACTAATTTCATAAAAAAAACACAAGGATGATAAATATATAAGTATTAAATATGGTTAATATGATATTATTATCATTCAACAATGTTATTAAATTCCTTACCTTCTTTCTATAATGATCATTGAAAAATAGAAGCATTAATCATGTATATATACGCCCTACCATCTGCATGATCGTAACAAACATCATTTTTCATAATCATATATCATTATTGGTATTAAAAGTATAATTTATATATAAATTTTACAATTATTAAATTATATACAATATGTATTGATATAATATGAGTATTAACTCGATCTTTTAGTACTATACGTTCATGATAAAATATAGAAATTAACACAAAAAAATAAAATTATTGAATTATTAGTAATAAATGGGTAAAAAGATGTTATAAAATGATCATATATGATACTATAAAATATAATATTAATATTTTTTTATTTAATAACTTGTTTAAAACAATAATACTTAATTTTAATTGATGTTAGACAAAAACTATGTGTGACGTAGGTATTTATTCTAAATTTCATTTCAATGAGGCATATTATATTTTTATACTCTTATTTTATTTATTTGGTAAATATAATTAATATTTGACCTATTTTATCATGAATAATTAATTATTCATGTAATTTTAGGTTAGAATTTAATCATTTCAACAGATGTGATTTTAATTAAAAGTTACCTAGTTGTAACTGATTTTTAACTCAATTTCAATTCATTTGGAGAACCAATTAATCCATTGATTATTCCATTATAATATTGTGTGTATAAAGTATTTCCATTAACATAATTTTTATATCATATTTTTATTTGTATTTATAGGTGAAAATAATTATTTATTCACTTATTAATTCTGACTTAAATTCCTTGTTCATTTTAATTTATTATATCACAAACTCATTCGAATCAAGATTGCTGAGTATTGACTTTTAGTTGAATAAAATTATTTAAACTATTTATTAATAAACCCATTTAGTTTCACTCTTAGATAGATATTCATGATATTTTAATATAATATTATTATTTTTTCACAGTATTTTTATTTTATGAATTACAAAAAAGTTTCTTAGAAAGTATGACATCATTTTTCTATTCGATCAAAAGTATTTTTTCTTCAAAAACCATTATTTCTTTAAATGTTTTAAATATTTTTTAAATTTTTTAATATGATTCAAAAAAAAAATTACACTTTTTTACTCATTAATAAAATTAATTCAATATTATTTCATTTAAAAAAACATCATTTAGATTTTATAAAAAATGTTCATGTATTATTTTTATCATTTTCTAAAAAAAGGAGATTTACTCAAATTTTTATAGTTAAAAAGGAATATAAATTTACACTTTTACTACATATATGAAATTACACTCTATCATGAGCATTATTTATTTGAATCATCATTTTCATTTTTATATGTATATTATTTATGGAAATGTTTATAATATCTATTTTCAGTGAAAATGGGTTTTAAAAATGTATTTCAAAATTAAAATAATATTTTCATCGTGAATATTTTAATTATATATTTATGGTACTATTATTCTTCAAGAATAACATCACTTTAGTATCACTATTATTTTTATATGTTTATATCAACCTTATTATTCCTATAGATGGTTTAAGATGATTTTTACCATGGATGGTATTGATAGTCACTTCATTGTTTCATTTTGTACTATTAAAATCAGCATGAAATATTCACTCACCTATGATCAATTGAAATTAAATTTCTCTTAAATATTAATATTATATATCATCGATATTCTTATTTCCTATAGCATATCTCATTTTTAAATATAGTTATAAAAAATATTTTTTATTATATTGAATGGGGAAATATTGATAAATATGTATTCTTTAATCAATATAGATTTTTTATTATATGACACACTGTTTTAAATTTTTTTTGATTATCTGATATACAAGGAATTCTATGGACCAAGTGTGATTTGTGGGGCCCATGATTATATATCCACTTAATGAATCAAAATATCTGATGGGACACTCATATTTATCTTACATTAAATGGATATAACTTATAGTTTAAGATATCTTTTAAAAGTTCTTGATAGTAGAGGTATCATGATTCCAGAGATCAGAGCATCCATAAATTATGTATTTTCTTTTATTAAGAGTTCAGTCATTATTATCAGCGAAATTTTCATTTTTGATATTATATATGGTTGAAATTCATTCCCTATTTATTGGTTAAATTTAATATATTTTTATTTATTTACCTTTCTATATTGGTTATTCCTTATCTAATAATTTTAGTCATGTTACTAATTAAATTACATGTCTTCAGATATTTAAATTTCCATATGGATTATTCATTATCTTTTTGGGATGTTATATTTTTTTTAATTGATTGTGTGATCATTTATCAACATTTTTATATTTATTATTCTTTTTTATTCATGATTATGTCTATTGTACGTAATATTTACGAATCATTTAACTCACTCTTATTTTTTTTCTTTCCTCAGGATTCCATTATGATTTATATGACTTATTTATAGGGATACTCTATATAGAATAAACGTATTATAAAAAAACAAAGTTTATAATTTGTTTATTAATATATAATTTGAGACTCATGCATATATCTAGTTTACGATGACAAGTAAACAATTAAATCCTTCAGGGTGTAATTCCATGAATAATATTACAATGTAATGAATTACACACCATCTTCTTCATTCTTGGGTAGACGTCTCTACTATGGGTGTCATATTTGACTAATAAAATCCTTTGGAGCTATATGAAGGAAAACATAGTTTATTGAAGACATCCTTGTGATATATCTGAGGATATTCCAAGAGAAACACCCCAATGTTTTGGTTGGTATATATTTTTATCATTTTCATTAGAATAAATCCATAAATGGATACTAAAGTATATATGGTTTTTTACATTTCTTATATAAGGATAATAACTCCGAAAATGGATTATTGATATTGAAATTGTCATCACATGATGTATTAAAATGGACATTACTATACCACATTTTTGAAACACCTATAAAATAAGCATAGGATAATTTTTTTTTCATTAAAAAACATTATGATAGATTTGGATATATAATTACAATGAATGTCCTAGGTTAACCCCATGTACATGAATGAACCTATGTAGAATTAAAATTATTTATGTAATTTGGAATCATTAAATAAAATTGAATAAGTATTTAAATAGTTATATTAAGGTTATAAGAATCATGAAGCATCTACGAATTGTATTAAATATTATAAAAATGTGTGCAGTCGTTAAATTTTTTTTCATGGATTTTATAATAGTTTAATAAAATTAATATTGATCATAAGTTCAAATTATTTTGAACCTTATCTAGGTTTCTATGTGATGGGAGTCTAGAAAGATTGATGATATTTGTAGAGAAATTTATGCCTGGAATTTTTTTTAATTTTTTAGGAATAATTCCTTTACAATTTTCAGATATTTTTATAAATATTGTAGATATTTATCTTCTTATTGACATTATGTAAATTTTAATAATAATCAAATAGGATTATTAGAATTTTTGAAAAACAATATTACTGAAAAAACATAGTAAATGAATTTTTTAAGGATTAATTGTATTTTTAAGATATAAATAATATTGTTTGGGAATGATTTTTGAATTATTTTAATATGAATTTACAAAAAGTAAAAACCAAATTTAAGGTCACAACCCTACCATTTTCTAATGCCATGAGGCTTGGAACAATGATATAAGGATGATAAAGGTTTAGTGCCAACCACTATCTCACATGATGTCCTAGTAGATTTATTATTTTATTAACTTAAAATATTTGAAAAATAAATATTATCTATGAACAAATGGAGTTAATTTTGATGCTTAGTGAATAATATATTATATATCAAATTTTTTTATAACAATGTTGGTGTTGGAAATAGATAGATTATGATATAAATTTTTTTCACACTTTTATTCATCTAGGGATTTGTTAAAAGTGAAATTTAGTGCTTTAGGAATATAAATGACATATTAGGATATCCATTTCATGGATTGAGGTATGAATTGGAAATGTATCGATTCAAAAATACATAATAAAAATGAACATATAAAATAGAAAAACATCATCTGATTATATTCCCTTATATTTATAGATTGTAAAATAATTCTTACACTTTAGGAAAATGACATTGAAATGAAACGTTTATCATAAAATATTCAAATTTCATGAATCACATTGTCTTTTAAATGGTCATATTTTTATGTTTGTGTGGACATTAACATTTTAAGGACCATTTACATTATTGTTGTTAATGAACTCATCCATTATCTATAATTATTTAATATTTTTCTCCATGTCTATATCATCACATACTCATGATTTTATCCTATGTTGAATCAAAATTACATGTTATTATTTATGTCCTTTTTACTTCCAATATGCTATTATTAATAATATTTTTTAAATCATTTTACAATGTAGGGTTTCAATAAAGTAGTTTTCAAATATCATACCCTTAATGACCATGATCTTCATTATATTGTGAGGATGTGATTAATTTTAGGTCGAATAATTTGAAACCCAAAAATTATAAAATACTTTAATTATAGTTGTTGTCTAATAATAAACATAAAATTGTGTTTTTCGTTCATTACACACTACAATTTGTTTCTGTAATATCTTGTGTTAAAGGCATGAACATGTTTTATACGATAATCATATGTATTAATATTATAATTTAATATGAAAATTATCAAATAGACAGAGGACTTGAGGGTAATAATAGGATTAAATAACATAGGAAAATATTGTTTTACATAATTTTAGTATCTATCTATTGATTAAAAATAAACTAAAAATCATTTATGTGAAAAAGAATTAATTACAAAAAATATATTTTAGCTAAAAGATTGTAAAGTCATGAATTGTGAACATAATTTAAAAATAACTTGAAAAAGATATAGAAAGTTTATTTTATATATAAAAATTCATTCATGAAATTGAAATAGAAATATTATATAACAGTTATTTTTTGGTATTTTTTGTATATGTTTTAATATTTATGTATAGTGAAAAATATTACATTCTAATTGAAAACCTAATTTTAATTAAAATAATTTATAATGGTAAATAATATATTTAATTAATTTTAAATTTTAAAAATTGAATTTTATATCAATTGATATAATATATTTCATTTTAATATTTTAATAATCGAACTAAGATATAGAAACAATATAAAAATAAGAACATTTCACTTTAAAACCCGATTTTTTTATCACATATACAAGAGTAATATTAAATTAAAATTATTCACATCTATGAAATGAATTTATATAAATAGATAAATATTTTAAATGAAAATAAATTATAATTTTCAATAAGATCAACATAATTTTTGAGATAAATTAATAGTGAATACAGTAAAAATTCATAACAATATTTAAATGAAAAATTGATATATCGATGGATTAAACTAAAAGTGTAAGGGTAAAAATAAAATATTAACATACATGAAAACTATTATATATATATTTCCACCATTAGACCACTAAGGTTATATAATGGATCATTTTGGACCCATTTGAACTAATAAAAAAGTGGGGGCATTAAATTATTTTCAAAAATACCATGGTTGCCCTCTCCCCCACTTATAAATGGTCACCCCTATCCTATATTCTTAAAAACATAAAACCAATTTGATTCAGCATACACATACCCAAATTAGATCCCAAATTTCCTTCACACATTTTAAATCACCTTTTATTGGTAGAATCCACCCTTGGTATTTCTTAGTGCAAACCTATGAAGGATACCCAAAGAAGTTTCAATACTTTCCATTGAGAATATTTATTTTATTTTTTTTCTCAAAATACTTAAATTATTATTAAGAAATTATATAATATAATCCAAATAATATTTTATATAATGGTATTTTTAAAATTAATTAATTACCTAAAACCATATCCTCATCTATCAAATGGTTTATGAAATCTTCATTCGTGTGTACATAAGACTATCGTCTCACAAACTGTTGTCATTCGTTCTTCCATTTACAACAATTATAGTTTTGTATGATGATGGATATAAATATTTTATATGATATATATATATAATATTTATTCCAAAATATTTATTCTATAATATATATATTTATATTAAATTCCATATGGTATACAATAACATCGCTCGTGTATACGTGGGATGATTTTCCTCACAGAGTTATGTGATTCATTTTTCACTAACACATTAAAATAAAGGTAATAAGGATCAATTTAATAATTATATGTGATGTAAAAGAAATAATTATTATAATAATTATATATTTATCATTCGATTAATATAATGTATATTATTTTCTTTCATAACTTTTCTTTCACTCATAGATCATAAAATTATTCGTGTATTAGCGGGCTACTGCTTTCAAAAAGAGACGTGAATCACTTTTTATCACTAAACCACATATATTAAATATAATATTATAAAATAAGTTATATATATTGTTATTATAATTTTAAAAATAAAATATCTAACATAACGTCTTTACATAATGATGGTAAAAATGGATGTGTTACTTATAAATATGTGCGACCTAATGTCTCCGTGATCATAACATATTTTATTTTTCATAACCACAAATCATTATTGGTTTTAAAAGAATATTTTTTTTAAATATTATAACTATTTATTTATTAATATTATATAACTATATAATATAATAAATAACATGTTAATTTATCATGAAACATTAATGAGAAAAAAAATTAAATTTACACCTGAAACATTGAAAATAAGGACTGATTATTAAATAATGTGTTAAAAGATGATTTGAAAATTATTATATACGATATTATGATTATTAATATGGTTCTGGTGTAATTTGATAACTTTTTTATTAACAAATACTAAATATTTTAATTAAATTTCAGTCAAAAGTAAGATTGGAGTAAGAGATACCGCCTCAATTTCATTTCATTGTGGTATATTTCAATTTTAAGAACATAATTTATTTTATGTGATTTATATAAAGCCATTTTAACATGTAATATTATGAATATATAATTATTCATGTTAATTTATGTTTCAATATTTATTTACTATTATCAAATTATTGATTAAATTCATCATTAACTATGTTCTAATGTTGTTAAAAGAAATTAAAGAAATCATCCTCCCCTATTAGAACGAGGGATATTTTTTCATTCACTAAAAATGTATAAGGAATATTTGTCTTCACAAGTATATAATTAATATAATTTCTCATAATTGTGACTCTTAAATGTTTTTAAAAATATAATACATGCATTAAATTTAATAATCAAATATTTTTTTAATATTTGTAAAAATGTCACACTTTAAAAAAGTTATTCCAATGTGAAACATTTATTTTCTTAAAAATGTTATTATTGAAAATTAAAAAGAATCTTCATTATACAGTGTCATGATTTGATCATTAATTATGTTTAGTGGGGATATGATTCAATTATACCATCCATATTATTTAATAGGATACATGAATCTGACGAAGGAAATTTTTTATAAAACCCATAAATTTTTCGAAAAGTATTATTTTGATGAATTGATAGTGTATTTAGGAACCTAGAATCATTTTCATGGGTTATGAAAAAGTGGAATGTTTATAAAAAAATTTCTTTTTCATGGATTATGATATGAATATTGTTTTATGATCTTATGGAATACAATTTTATTATTTCCATTATATGATGGTTTGGGAAAAAATTATATTTCTCTCCAATTAATTCAGTAAAGATGTATATCTCATGAGATAAACCTCACTTAATAGATTTTGAACATAGTTCGGGGAGGGGAATAAGGTGTTGTGATATTCTTTGGAGTGATCCTTCATTAAATCATTGGTTTTAGGGGTGATCTCAATACACTGTGATATTTTTGGAAATGATCCTTGAATAATAAGAGTAAATTTTTCTACTCTTATTTGTATACTACAAACATTATTCTTCTTACAATGTAATTTTATTATGGATCATGTAGATTTATTCATGTATTATTTAACCCTTAAGAACATCTTTCATTTATCCAATGATTCATGATTATGATATTTGATCTGCATGGTATTGTTTTAAAAGGATGTTACCATTCTCTCATACCATTATTCTCATATTATCTTTTGGTTTTTATTAATGTCCATTTTTGTTACCCTTACCATTCATCTAAGAGAATACTTAAAAGTGATTTATTTTTCTGGGTTATGAACAATGATTTTATGCGTAAAATTTTTATGAAGGGTTTTACATATGATGATTCATGTGGGTGATGATGTACATATCATATGAACAATTTTTTATGAATCTGATCTTCAAATTATACTAAACATGTATGATTCTTGCTAGAGTTGTTATATAATCTAATTTATTTTCATCTAATAAGATGTAATATATATGTATAAAATTTATAGGAAACTAATTTTGTTTTTTGAGATTGGTTTCGTTTCCATTATAATATTTTATGAGAAAATAATATTCGGAATCCTCGGGATAAGTCTATGTATAATATCTAATAGTTGTAAATTTTTTATATCATGGATATCCAAGGTTAAACATATGGTTTTATAGATTTTAAAAATTGTTTCATAATTTAGAAACACAATAAATGACTTTTCATTATTTTTTCAATTCCCCCAATGATTATTTTTTCTCCCACTATTATTTTTTGGTTTTAATAAAAGTATGACCCTATAAAAATTAGCTTAATTAGGACTATAATATAAAATTAAAGTAATTACCCAATAAGAAAACAAATATTATGGTATAAGGGACAAAAAATTTAATTTTTATGATTATTAATCATCTATTACATATTAATAATGTTGACATTCTAGATTATAAGATAAAAAGGATCTTTTTTATTTCTTATCATGGAAAAACTAAACTACCTATTGTGGGTCTTATGATCCACTAGTTTTTGGGTAAATGATCAGTACCACTAATAAGACATTTTCCATTAGTAAGGGATGTGAAGAAGAAAATTTTGTTCTTTTTTTCAATTTTTTAATTGCAATGAGAATAATATAAATACTTCAATATTATAAAAAACCCTATGTAATGGAATTAAATTTACTACATTGAGTGGGATTGGTTTATACGATTGTTTTTCTATAATAAAATTCCTCACAAACATCATATTTAAAATGGAGAATAAATTCCATGAGATGGATTAGAAGGATGATGAATCCATTACTACCTATGAAAAAATTTTACCTCAATTTTGAATCAAGATTTTAGTACTATCATATGAATTGAATGTATGGTTGATTAATTCTTCAATGACATAAAACCAAGTCTACTAAGGTTATTATCCATAATAGACTTTGGTAGATATGAATAAAGACTTTGATTTTCAATCATGGTTGAAATGATGGTTATTATTACTCATTAATATCTTTTATTTTGTGATAAATTATAAATATAATTAAAAGAAAACTCTACAAACCATCAAGAGATGAATCTTAGCCTTTGTATATGCTCAATTTACAGATAGAATCATGAATGATATTACATAAGGGGTCTGGTAAATTTTTTTTTAGAAAGGAGGGTAATAGGGAAATTGGATTTTAAAGTTATATCAAGGTACTATTAAATGAATTTAATTATGAAAAAAATCAATATAATTAACCACCCACACTATATTGTTTCAAATATAAGAGGAGTGGTAATTATAAAAATCAAATCTCAAATTACATAATTATTTATGGTGATAGGAATCAGAGACGCAATATGACTATAGAAAAAGGGAAACTTATTTTTGTAACTATTTTTTATGTGGATAAATATTTTGTTCGTGGAACACTTATTATCCACCCTAAAACATATAATGTCTTTTTTTATTCAATATATACCCACGCATATAAATATGAATAATTTTGAAGGGGAATTCCAATATTAAGTAAAAATAATATGATGAATTTGAAGTAAAAATATTAACGGTATGATGACCACAACACAAGTAGTTTTTTTATATTTGATTGATTTTTGTGGAAATGTTTCTCTAGAAAATATATGTTATCTATCTCTAGATGTTTTTATGTAATTTTTGGGTTGGTATTGGAATCGTTATATAAATTCAACATCGATTTTCAATGAAGGGATTTCACTTCTGATATTACTGATAAACCTATTATCATCTATCAGTATGGGGACAATTATTGACTCTTAATGGAAATTACATCCATTTTATGAGTCTTGATTCCTATTAAAACAAGGTGGTTACCTTAAAAGGTTTTGGAGAAACTCAACATCAATGATTATCCAATTGTTCATATGTTTGAGGATGTATTTTTTAATGATTTTTCAAGCCTTCCACTGAAACATAGAGTTGAATTTTTAATATAAATAATAAAATGTGCCTTATCGGGCTCAACGAATCTATATAAAAGTCCTCGAATTCATTTATAGGAATTTAAAAAGAAACATTTTGAAGAATATTGATATGCGATTCATTAAAAAATGTGTGTCCCCTTAGGGTGCAGTAATACTTTTTTAGGAAGAAATATTGATCAATGTTACTCCATAGTGATTATTCAAAACAAATCATCTTCATAATAAATAATAAGTGTTTTATATATCCTATTTATGAATTTTTTCATTAGATTCATACATTCAAATAATCTTATAAGATTGGACGTTGTTTGAATATCATAATTTGAGGGTAATGAAAGAGGATAAACCAAATCAAACAATCTGTAAAATGTTTGGATACTATGAATATATAATATCTTCCAGTTGGAGATAATAATTCAACCTTCATCTTCATGGATTTACATAATAGAGTTTTTAGATATTATATTGATCAGTTTGTGGTTTCCATTATTGATTATATTCATATATATTAAATAATTAATTTGAGCATTTAGATCTCTTGAATATAGGATTCAATAAAATAAGAAAAAATAAAATATATGAAAATTTTAAAAAGATGTATTTTTGGTTTAAAAGTTACATTTTTTGTTTATATAATTTCATGCAGGAAAATATAAGTAGATCCATTATAGAATAATGTTATTTAACATTATCCTAGGCCATACACTCTATATGAAATCCTATATTTTCACTATATGGTAGGATTTTATTTTTAATTTTGTGGATAATTCCACATGACTATCTAATTCACTCAAAAAAGTTATCTCATACCGAATATAAGTTACTCTGTGTAGATCAATCTGATGAAAATTTCCGGAAACTGATGAGAATGTTTCTCAATGAAAATATATATACCTCACCTTGTAATAGTAAGGGTTTTATGGTTTTTTGTTATGTATTTAATATTGGAAAATGATTCATTATCATGTCGAATGATATAGTCATAGCTTAGGCCTCATCAGAATTAAATATTCATGAGATAATTTACGAAATGCTTTATTTGGAGTAAGATTCAATTTTTTTCCCTTAATGATATAGAGGGTCTATCTTTATTATGAGATGTGTGATATATATACGGATCACTAAACTATAAATTAAATATTCAAATAGAAAGAGTTAAATATGTTCTAAAGAATATGGTTCGATTTAATTAATGATTATGAGTAATGAACACATTACCTCATTAAAAAACTAAAAAAGGTTCAAGATGATTTTAATTGAAGAGGTCATTCATTTTTATCGATGAATATGATAAAAATAAATGTAATTTTTATCTATTTTCGATGGATGGATTTATAAACATTGATTCCTACAAATTGTTTTTTATATTATAAAAAAACATTTAGGGAAATAGTGGGGAATCATTCATTGTATAATCCCACATTCCAGCATGCGAAAAGACATAGATTCAAAATTCAAAAACAACAAACAAATCATAGATACCAGTGAGAAAATTGAAAAAAAATTAAAAAAAACAAAAGAAATAAATAGAATATTGGAAATCATGTCACCAGAAATTAGATCAAATACAAACTATGAAAATCACGTGAGCTTCCAAAGAAATCGTACATCAAAGATATCACCAAGATACCACTACATCGACCACTACATCGTACATTGCATCTTCACCTTCATTACATCGTCGTCATCACCAGCACATCACTATTCTTGAATCTATGTATTGTCATCATCATCATTACCTGCCATCATTCTAATCCTTATCAAACTCCAAGCCCTTTTTCCATGAAACACTCACCGTCGTAAAAACTTAGGCCTACCAAGAAACAAATTCTCTAGGATTACTAAAAAACCATAAATATTAAAAGGATTCAATAATAATGAAATCATGGTCTAAAGGGAATAAATCCCAAACTAGACACACCTCTTGAGAATTAATGGCCACTAGAATAGATCAATCCTTCAAAGGAAAACAGAAAACAAAAATCATTGTCGATAAGATACCCCATCAAGAAGAGAATCGAACATGAAATGGGAAAAGAGATTATGATGAAAATGAAGAAGAAGATCCCAAATTTATGTTAGTCCCCCTCCAACACCATCCCAAGTTGCCTAAATCATGCATAATTCTGACAATGTTAGTTTCAGACATGATTGGTTGGCCTGAAAAGAAAATTGATAGGAAGTACATTGAACGCCACCACCATCACTGACCCAGAAATCCTAAAGCACTGACACCCAGATGAATACATTGAGGTCTGAAGCATAGGTGTACGTAGAATGTGGGAATGTGAGAGCCAATCGATACCCACACCAGTGATCTACATCAGTCATGGTGGGGATATAGAAATTTATACATAGAGAAGAAAAGGAATCCATACTGAGAATGAATCCATATAACAAGTAAAAGAAGAATTATAGGGAGAGTAGAGAAGGGAATTCCATGAAAAGTAGCGAGTGTTATCACCGCCAAATGGGACAAGAAACCCTAGAAGGGAATGGGGGTGGAGGAGCACCAATGGGATAACAGGTCTTCAAACCTTGAAGTAAAGAGATAAATATATGCATTCTATGGTTTTTTTCCACTATATATTCATGTGAAGATGATTGATGTATATGAGAAAGATTTTAAAATATAAATCAAATTCTGAAATATTATCAAATTAAGGGTTGATTGTGAGGAAATAATATAATTTAATGACTATTCATGTGTTCCACCTATGACATATTTTAAAAAGGATATATTGGATGAGACTCATAGATCATCACTCTATATTCGTTCTGGATGTATGTATATATTTATAGCATTGAGGATATTTATGTGGGGATTCATGAATATAAATATTACAATGTATGTATCTTAGTGATATTTATGTATGTATGTCATGGTTGACATATATAATTTTAAAGGGGAATTTAAAAAAAATGCACATATATGAATGAAAATGGGAAAACATTGGATTTCATCTTTGGAATCCCTAAAAAATTTAAATAGAATACATTTATTTGGGTTATAGTTGATCAACATAGAAAATCATAAAAATTATTTTCCAATAGATATGATTTCATTCATGATAAAAACAAAACAATATTAATTATTTATGTGGTAATATTTCATTGATAAATGCATTTTATTATATCTAATCCAAATTCAAGTTTTAACATAATGTTCGTGACAATTATTTTGATGGAAATGGATATAGAGTTTAGTTTCAATATAGTATATCATCCTTAGGTGGATATTTAGTTTATGAGAACCATTAAAACAATGTAGGATATTTTGATATATTTTTTTCTGAATTTTTAGGGAATATGTGATCAGCACGTTCCATATGATGATTATTTTACAATAAAAAATCTATCACTCAAAAATTACGATTGATCCTTATGACTCCCTTTATAAAAATAAATTCAAACACTAGTTATCTATAATAATGTTAGAGAACAAATGGTATAATGATCTAATAGATTTTTGGAAATATAATAGAATGTTAGAGTTGGTGCACACAACATCACTGCAATTCAGTTTTGAAAGAAAATAAATTTTAATAATTATCAATGAGATATGTAGATTAAAGTTCAAAAGATAGAGTATCTTAGAATATCTCCATTAAATAATATTATGATATTTGGAAGGAATTTAAAATGTATCCCTATGTATATTGTCCTCTTCTATATTCTTTATTGGGTAGGGACAACATCATGTCCCCTATAACTTCCACTAATCCTCTCTCGTGTTCATGATGATTTTCATGTATCTTTTATGATGAATGATATACATGGACCTTCAAATGTTTTAAACATAGAGGTCATAAAATTGATGAATGATCATTAATTCATATAAAAATATTAAATTAATTTCTCATATATATATTTTTCTTAACAAATACTACTCAATTTCTTATAGTTCTTTGGTCGACTCGAAAATTTGAAAAAGCTAATTATGAAACACCAGGATGAATGAAAATAGAAATACCATCATTGTATTTTATCAGAGTGAAAATATTTAGATGGTGAATTTTATCTTAATGGTATTATAATGTAACCCCATGATATTTTATGATTTAATTTTTTATAAATATATTTATTATCTTGTATATCTTTTGATATATGAAATACTACGTTTAAAGAATCCTCTCTTTACTATTAATGTATTATAATTCCATGTGATACTTGTCTTATTGTTGTGGGATTAGTGTGCATCAATATGAAAAAATAAATTTAAATTATTTTTTTGTTTACAAATGTACATAATATATTGTTTTTTAAATTATATAATCTTTAAAATAAGTTTTATTTCAAAATAATTATATATTCTTATTTGAAAACAATTTGTCATGCAATGCATTTCCATCTCAATACGATAAATTCATAATTGTTGGCTATTAAATTTAATAAACTTTTTATATTAAATATATAATCAACAATTCTAAAATTCATCTAATTTTTATTTCTAGGAATGTAGTTGGGGTAATTCTACTTTTATGCTTAAAAATATAATTTTCTAGAAAACTATTTCTATTTACATATTCCACCAATATTTTAAAATAATGTTTTGATCCTTATAGAAATTTAAAAAAAATTTATGATCAAATTTATCAACGAATACTCTGTTCCTTTTATTCAATATGAATAAAAACCATTCTAAAATTTTATCATCCAGATATATGTATAACCCTGTAAAAAAGATACATAAAATAGGTATATTACATAAAAATTTATAATAGACTCTAATTTATCTTATTTTATGATTTTTTTTTCATTTTCATCCATTTCTCAAATAAATGGTCACTTGGAACCCTATATCAATTATTATGAACATTATATTAATATTGTAAAATAATAAATAACAAATTTTACTATCATGATATTAATATGTATAACATTTTCACATATTTAAAAATGTTATTTTTTATAAATTTATACAATAAAGATAAATTAATTATGTTTATAAAAGTAATTTATGACTAATTCTTATTAATTTATTATCTAGCTTAAATTTCTACTCAGTAATGACACTATATTAATTAAACTAATTAAAATAAAAAAATAAATGAAATAAAAAATATAACAACTAATAAAATACCAATTAATTATTATGTTCAAAGAATTATTTAGATATATGTATCATATTAATTCTTTATATAATTGGAATTGTATAATTCCTTCTTTGTATTGGTTTATTTAACATAAAATTAATTGAATGGTTCCAAAATTAGCATTAATGATATTTTACAATAAATAATATTTTATGAAATGATTTAAAATTAATATAACCCTAGTATTTCACTACGTGAGTGGAATAATGTCATATATACCATATAATGTAAATTTATGAGTCTCCTTTAATTATATTGTAAAACTCTTAACACTTTATGATTGATAATTATATTTCTACGGTTAAGGTAAAAATTATTAAGGATTTGGTTAATAAAAATGATAGGGATTATAATATATACTAAATTTTTATCATTTTATATAATGATTTAATTCGGATGATAAACAATTTTTATTCAAATTATATTATTTTTTTACGAATTTACTTTTTGAATGAATTTAATAAATTTGATTCTTTTTCAAAATTCCAAGTGTGTCCTCTTCCTCGCTTATAAAAGGACACACCTACCTCAACTTAATTACACCCCATTGAGACATAAAGTTAAACATAACCCTATAAAAAGAATTTATAAACATAAATAAAAAAGTATTTAGTCAATGGTTTCATATATGATAAACCTTAGGGTACAAAAGAGGATTTCAAATTTAGTTTTTTCAATGAAGAGGTATTCATGCCAACCAATCACATTACTTATTACTTTTTGATTAACATATATAAATAGATTATATTTGTCAAAAAATAGAAATTTATTATAATAAATATACAAAAAAATTATTATTTTAATGAAATAACCATTATCTAGCCACTTTCCATTCAAATCATATGTGCATGTAACGGTCGTGTGTACGTACGACTTACCATCATTATAGAGAGATTGAATTTAATCACCATATATTATGGATGGTCATTATGAGGATTTAAATTTTTATAAATTTTATCAATGACATCATAATACATATGGAATTGGTAATATCATATCTACATTATTATAATGAAGTCTTTTTGTAAATGATAATTTCACCCATCTTAACATGTGCACTACATTCATCATGAAGTGATGTGACTTGTTTTTTTTTCATATTTATAAGGATGATAATTAGTATGTATTTTTCGAATAAATATTATTTTTAAGACATCATAATAAATATGAAATTATTTACTTTTATTTAACATAAATTCAGATCATCTTTCAAAAGAAGAAAAAACATTCATGGGTATGTACATCTTAATAACTTCATGAACCATGTAGATTATTTTTTGAAATCCAATATTATGGATGAATCTAAAATGAAACACATTTCATAAAATTTATATTTCAATAATAACTATAATTATAGATATTATTCAATAATTATCTGTTTATAATTACAAAAAATTGAAATTCAATACATATATTAAAAAAGTAGTTTTCGGCCAAAACAGTGATTTTAATAACACCATTTTTAAAAATAGATTATAAAAGGATACAAGTATATCATAATTATTTTCTTTATATGATTATTTTTGTTTAATTTATTTTTGATTAATATATAATTACTATTCTCAAGGATCGAGCATTTATTATGGAAGTTGCACCCAAGGTAACTGTTTTATGTTACAATATCAATGTTCATCGAGATTGATTATAACTATGTTATGTAGATGAAATATTATAGTGTATTAATAAATAATATAATTAATTTTAATCAGCTATATTTATTTATATAAACTAAATTTTTTTAACTCATTTTCCACTCAATAATAAGTAATATTTCATATTAATTATTTTATGGAAATCCACCATTATTTATCTATTTTTAAAAAAATATATTCTCTTTCACGTACAAGATTTTAAAAAATCATTTTAATATTTTTTTCAATTATATAGTTATTTTTAATGTCAATATTTTAAATATATTTTTTTCTTTAAAAAAATAATGGGAATCTTCTTCTAAATTTTAAATTTTGGTACTTTTAAATTATTCACAAAATGGTTATTAGATAATTATTTTAACATATATGACATGAATCAAACTTCCTGCTACTATGACTACTCAATTCATGGGATATTCGTTTTCATGGTTCAAATTTTATTAATAAATTAATAATTTTCATAAATAATGGGAAATATTTTATATTTTAAATAAGTTATATATAAGTTAAATATCAATTTTTCATCAAAAAATGATCTATGTGATCATTAAAAAAATTCCCTCTATGATAAAATCATTCTATGATTCATAATATTTTCTTGGGATATGATTCGATGATACATTCCTTATTACTTATCATAATGGAATATTATTATGATGAAAAAATTATTCTAGAACACATTACATTTTCCAATGTTTATGCTATGTTTAACAATTCAAATGTTTATGAGTGTCATGTCATTACCAAGAGTTATTCCATGATGAAATGATTATGAAACCCCATTTTTTCATATATTTTGATATGATGCACATTGTATGATCATTTGAAACACATATATATAATTATCATTTTGTAAAATGTGGTTTCAAAAATATATGGACATCCAATTCATTGGGTAATAATATATGAGTCATGGGATAAACATGGCTATAATGGGGAGTGAACCCAACTAATTAAGGGAATCTCTCTAATATGCTAGTATTGGGAGTGATCCATGTATAATATAATAGTTTGGTGTGTTATCCTAATATATTATTACTTTATTGTTAATGAGAATTTTATATTTAACAAATATATTTTATCTCATTTTTATTCACCAAAATAATGTTTTATACCAATTTTCTACACTGTCAGATCATGTATATTGATTCCTATATTATTCAGTCCATATACGAAGCCTTTTTCTAGATTTCAGGTTTATAATTTATGATATGTAGGATTTGGTTTTTAAATGTTTTTCTCATGTTATTGTATCCTTTTGATCATTTTGAGAATAAGTTATAATTGATATATCCTTCTTTTAGGCTTATAGAGAATTTGATCTCACACTTTCATATGTTTTTATTCTCTTTGTTATGAGTAATGTTTTAACATATTATTGGTATTAGAAAAGATATAGTTATGAGAAACATTATTGGCTGACTATGTACAAATATTATGAACTAGTTATTTGTATAGGCTTGATTACTAGGTTACTATACTTATTTGATTATTCAAGGTATAATTTTGTAAATAATGAAGATTCATCTGATAAGATGTAATATATATGAATTAAAACATTGGGTTACAATAGACCTAGTACAACTATGATCCATATAATCATATTATGTGTGAGAAAAATATTATTATGCTATATTCTTTGGTACTATCTAAAGTGACCTAGTTTTAACCATCTATAATTTATATATTAATAACCAAAATAGAGTCTCATAGTTACACAATACCATTTATGATTTCTTTTTTTGAGAGTTTGGTGATAAAATTTCAAGAAATATTTATTATCATTTTTATCTATTTTCCATTTTCCAAGTTATATGAACAATACCTCATATAACATAACTTTCTCATCATATCCCACACAATTATTAACTCCAGATTACCATTTACACATATTTTAAATAAAATCATTCTCAATATGATAAGAATATCAAAACCTTAAAACATTTAGATCAAACACCCAGGAAGAGTAAATTTTGGAATAGACAACCATTGATCCTAAATTGGTGTACAATAATAAAAGTATTTTCAAACCATAATATATGTTCAAGAATATAAAACATGAGGTTCATATCTACGAAAATATATATCCTATACAATGATTCAGATAATTTTTTTTGGCATAATACAACTCAATCTTCCTTATAATGTGTAATCAAGAATCATAAAGAATCAACCCTGAGTCATAAGACTATATCCTACATAATTGAACAAGGTATTAAAGATTGAAATAAGACTGAAATAGGAAATAGTTTAGATTTTCAAGGATCTTTTTAATAACTTAATCACATATTGGATGGATTTTCATAATTGATTTCCTTTACTATACATCACCTTTAAAACAGTGTGGATAGATTCCCATATTGGATTGGGGTCACTCCATAAGCACTTAAATATTACCTCAAGGGAATGTTTTTACACAATTTATAAATGTGATTTATAACTCAGTTCATATATTTCACTTAATTATTAAGTATACATATTTATATTACTATACTATATGATAAGACATAATTTTTTTATAGTCTAAATAACATGTGGAAATGAACCCAGTTCAACGAAATGTTTCATTATTCATCATTATAAATAAATAATAGATCAAACATGTGTTTAATTATTAGATAATCTCTATGGATTAATATAATAATAATTAATTTTTTGAAATTTTTTATTTTTTTTGTGAAATAAATTGAGTTTTTCCTTGAATAGGAAGAATGATTACCATTTTCAAATTGAATATTTTACATAAAAAATAATTTGGAATATTAATTTTTAAAAAACCCATTTATTATATTATATGTTTAATTGTATATAATATTCATGATTTAACGAAACTATAATAAAGTGTTAAACATCATAGAAAAAAATAATTTCACACCAGTTTAGAGAAGTTAAAAAATGATCCATATATAAAATGTTAAAATAATCCCATCTAAATAATTTTAAATAAATTCACAATAAATTTAAATAAATGTACATAACAATTTATTTATATAGAATAATACTTATCTAATAGTAAAAGATAAACCATATGGATGAAATTTAATTGGATAAAAACATTAAAAAATTAGAAATAATGATTTTAAATAAAACCCACAATGAATTTTCAAACATCCATCAATGTGAAAGAAATAACATGAGGAGTAACATGAAATATCAAGAGTATAATGATATACATGATATAATATTTAATATAGGTTATATATATCGATTATTAATAACAATATGAAAATAATATAAAACATGTCTCATGTATATGAAATTGAGATGAAAATTTCTTTTGATATTTATGTAATTAAAAATACATATTTATCAATAATAAATTAAATGAGACATTATGTAATGTCCTGGAAATTTCATGTAATTTCTAAAAATAAAATGGAATTATTTCAAATCCAGATGCTAAAAATGTACCTAATTTTGAGACTCGGTGATCCTGGAATAAATTATTGAACCTTTTTTAGTTCATTTAAATAAAATTGTGAGAAATTTTTTCAAACTTTTAAAATTGTTATTGGATAAAAAATCAGAGGGTACCGTTGAACTCAAGATGACGAGATTCTCTTAGAAAGTTCCTATCATCGACCAGTAAGGGTCGACCAAAAGAGATAATTTTTGGACATTTTATAAGTGAAATAATATAAATTCAAAAGTTATTTTATTTTTTTCCCTCACATGTGAGAGATGGAACATCATAATTGTGGTGCATCTATGAGGCAACGACAAAACTCACAAAGTGAATCCCATTAATGAGGCTATTTATATGAATCGTAAAACAGACATTGTTTCATAAATGAAATAGCATAATAATAAGACAACGCAACGTAACAAAAATTATGTGGCATGTTTCTATTTTTAATAGATAATAGGATAGATATTATGAGTTAGAATTTCTCTAAAAGTCGGTGAAAAATTATCTCCAGTGATAAATGTTGGTGAATCTCTAGCGACATTGACACACCTTAAAGAATGGGACCAACGAACAATTAATACATTCTCCTTCCACCCATTGAAGGATCGTAGGAACATGGGCGGTGGATTATGAACAGAGAATGAATGTGCATGAAGTTGATATTCCCTGACTAATGAATCTATCCTATGTACGTTTTAATTTTTGAAATATGAATTCCCCATTCTTCATTATAAAACAACTAATGGAGATCAACCCACGAATAGGATGATTTGCAGATCGCCAGTTCTTGCAAGAGAGGGACTATTCTTGGGAGATTTCATTGGGAATAATTTGATATAATCATAATCCAATACGCCCATGTTTTAATGATATTATAATATAGTGGGTACATGCCCCCACGAACAAGGCCTGAGCCCCTCCGCCATTGTATTTTCTCGTGTGTTCTTCCTGGCCAAAAATATGGATTTTTTGTATGGAAATATTTAGGTCTTGGTAGAGAATATGGCACCACATAGAGCCCAGATGTATAGACGGCCTTAAGAAAAAACCACTAGAGAAATCGCAGTGATCCTAGGAATATCCTGCCGGTGGCTGGTGGTGGGTGCCAACGCGCCACAATAGCTCAAGTCGCATTCATGTGGAAAGAGATTCTAGGAGTGAGCTAGTGACTCGAGGACTGGTATGATACCACCCATCCTCATCGGGGGAGTGGGCTACGGCGTGGCATGATGGAACATATTCCAGTGAGGACTGTGTGCATGATAAGGGGGTCGACATAGTCATTTTTGGCACATACAAACTAGATTCTTCTAAGCATCCAGTCTACCTCCCTGAAAAGTACGCTAGGTCAGGTGGCGTGAATTGCTGGGCAGCCTGGGCTGGGAAAGAAAATTGTATCATCAGTGCAGGTCGTGCCGGATTGAATTGGGTTTCTGGGCTACCTGGCGGTCTGGACCCACGATCAAACTGGGTTGGGAATATTAAGGCCCAATGGATAGGTCAGGCCAGGCCATTCCAGAACTAAACTGGGTCTTGTCGGGTCAGTTGAACCAGGTTGGGGCATGTGGGGCCCCAACGTCGGGTTGTTCGGGTCGGTATGACTGGGTCAGACCAGGTTTAGAAGCAACCGACCCATCTTCACTTACATGCCAATATATTTTAGAACATGTCTTCATTTAATGAGCCATTTGTGGGGTTGGAACCCTCACAATGAGGAGGTTCTTTGGAAATTCTCTAAGTATGATTTCATGGATGTTGATATATGAAGAATTGCCTGAGTGTATTTTCTCAGAATTAAGTGTGCTACATGTGGGAATCCTACAACTGGATAAGACCATAAATAATTCTTATGATTGGGCCCATGTGACGTTGTAGGCCTAGAAGACAAGAAAACCTATGTGGAATAGCTCCATGAGACCCTATGTGGATCACTCCAATGGACCCTGTGTGGAGTAGCTCCAAGCGGACCTGTGTGGATTAACATTAAGCAGCCTTGTGTGGATCAGCTACAAGAGACCCTTTTTGGATCAACTACAAGTGACCCTTTGTGGATCACCTATTAGATACCATGTTTGGATCAGCTACAAACGACCCTATGTGAATGAGATTTGAAGGACTATGTGGGACTTGGTCCTGTGTGACCCAACAGACCCACAATATTCATCATTGTTGAGTACCTCAGTAGTCCAATGTGTTTAGTGTTACGACTTATAGTCTTGATTTTTGTACATTAGATTATACATGTGTGAGAAGTTTTACTTCAAGATCAGGCGTCATGGTTAGCTTTTTCGATTTATTTATGTTCTTTTTTTGAATTTTGGGGTCCTTTATGAGTATTTGTTAAAAAACACTGTCACAGGCATCACCTGCATGTGTAGTGTCTTGTGAAGATGACTGAATCCTTGATAGAGGACTTGGAGTCCTAGGACCGAGTGGTGCCCAGTGAGATCATGTAAGAATTCCATACTTCTATGGATTCTAAGAAGCTAATCTACACTTACCCATCAGGTGGGGTTTTCTGTAGAAGAATTTCGAGAGATATTTTTTACATTCCTATTTTCATTTTCTATTTTGTTAGCTTTTTATTCTCGACCATTTTACCTAAAACATGTACATTTACTCAGTATTTCGTTAGTGACATGAATGTGTTATATTCATGGTTTTGGGATGTGTTTGTGTGTGTGTACGTACAGGTACAAAGTACAATGCCTCACACATGCAGGTTGATGCTTTCAATGCAAGTCACCAACCAATGGCCTTTATGAGGTGGGTTTAGGGGAGTCATGGAATGAGCCTATGTGGACGGGTCATGACAATGTGGTATCATTGGTGATCAGTACTACATCAAATTTTGTGACACTATTATTTTTTTTCTGGGAAACAGTGTAAAATATTTCGAGTTCAAAATTCAAATTTGGGGAGCCTAATTTTGGTTCAGCGGCTAACATATCCATACATGAGGACATTAAATTATTATTTTCAGATCTATACATTAAAAACATAGGTTTGATGCATCATAAAAGTAATTTTTTATTTCTTCATGTTCTTCTTGAACCAGAGTCAGCTCACCATGTATAATCTTCTAACTATGGTACATCTCGATATATTTTAGGATTCCCTTGTGCATGTAGTAAGTTAGGATTATAAAACATGTATGTGGATTAAACCCACCTAGAAATGAGGCATCAGTTCAAGAACCAGTGTTAGAGATGGCCTCGTTGGGTGGTTCACTAATGTTACCAGTACCTTTTGATTAGCAGTTTCTACCAGTTCTACCGATGGAGGACACACACAGACTCAGTTCCTTCCCAGAGATTTACAAACAAATACCTACGAGGTTCGTGGGAGATATAGATCCTCATGCTGCTAAAGACTGGCTAGAGGTGGTGATGCGGGTCCTCCACTTAGTCATGAAACCACTTGACCCGATGGAAATATTAGCTATGAGACTTCTTCATGTCTCAGTAGGTAGATGGTTGAGCATGACGATTCAGACTCATGATTAGCTGACCCTTTCATGTGATGGCGTCGAGCAGCTATTATTGGAGGAGGTCTTCCCCATGACCTTTCACTCAGTGTTCATACATGAGATTCTTCACCAATAGCATGGTATCCTATTGGTGGTTGGTTAATTTATTATTTTTACAGACCTCTTCTGCTACTCTATAAATATGGTAAAAGACCCTTTCCTTAGGTAACGTTCCTTTTGAGCAGGGAATCCAATTTGATAATAGGGAGTTAATGATTTCCTTCAACATACCCACTCAGGATGAAGTTCTATAGTTAGCTCTACTATTATAGATCTTTCTCACAGAGCAAGAACCAATGGTGGGAGCTTTCAATGAGCGATAAGTGGTCGAGTCATCCATGGCAGGAATCTGATTGTTGACATATATGTCCATACAGGAAAGACCATCTGGAGGACAACCCTAGGATATAGGACTGGTGGTGTGATGCTAAATGGATAGTGAGGGTCATTAGAGGATAATGTCATGCAACTCGGGCAGTGGGAAGAGACACATGGCTCATGACTACTAGAAATTCCACAGAGACAATCAGTGGATGATCATAGGACTACCAAGGTAGAGCCAAAGGTTTGATCCAGGAGGTCCATAGGGTAGAAAACGTAGAAGAAGAGATGGTTGAGTAGAATGTGGTGGGAGATGGTCGTGGTATTACCACCACCACCCCCGGGCTTTCCACCATGGCCTGAAAGAGATGGTGGATAGGGGAGGGATTTTCTTTAGGTAGTGGAGGGATATGACCACAATGCTCCAAATATGATGATCGGTAATATATGTGTCTTCCCCTCTTTAATGTAGTTCTTATAGAAAATGGTTCCACTTAATAATTCCTTTTCAAATACCTTGTTTAGGGCTCAAATAATACATTTGGGTTGTTGGCTTGATCATTACTATCAACGACTTATATGGGAGAGGATTTGATTATTTCAGACTATTTCTGATAGTGTGATATTACACTTGGAAGAGAGATATGTGGTTGGGATCTCATTGTAGTAGCATCAATTTCTTACGACGTCATCTCGGGTAGTGACTGGTTATCCACAGTTCATGCTCCGACCAACTCTCTTAGATGTAGAGTAAAATGTGTCTACAAGGATGAGGCTACGTTTTCCTACACTAGTGAGAAGGGAACTCTTGCAGAACAGGACATACATTCTTAGATTAGGGTGAGACCAATCACTCGCTAGTTAGCTATACTAAACCTTATTTCGGTGGAGGAGAGGATTCCTCACATTCCAGAATTGGTGGACAAGTATATAGGCGTATTTTATAAGGATGTTTCGAGGTTACCTCATCCTATGGAGGTGGAATTATACACTGACATATACCCTGGGATGACACTGATCTCCACACCAGCAAAATGAATGGCTCCTGTGATGTTTCTTGAGATGAGGTTAAAACTAGTGGAATTTTATGAGAAGGGCTCTGTGAGGACAAAAATATCATCATGGCCATACCCAGTGTTTTTTACAAGAAAGCATACAGATGATTGAGGATATGTGTGGAATTATGGTTCGTAAACCAGATATCTATTAAGAACATGTATCCCCTATCAAGGAATGATGACCTCTTTGGTCTATTGAATGACGTGAGGTGGTTCTCAAAAATACACCTATGATCCAGTTATCACCAGCTTTGGGTACTGGATGAGAATGTACCAAAAACAGCCTTCAGTGCCGGTATGGCCACTACAAGTTATTGGTGATTCCCTTCGGCATGACCAATGCCCTATCAGTGTTATTGGGACTCAGGAATAAGATCTTCTAGACATAACTCAATAATTTCATGGTGGGCTTCATTAATGACATCTTGGTGTACTCGATGTCAAAAGGGGAGCACACTGCATACCTACAGATAGTCCTAGACACATGCAATGAGAACCATCATTGTGGGAATCTCTCAATGTGCCTATTTTGGATTTAGGATATCCAATTTATGGGACTCATCTTTTCAAAGGCTAGAGTTGTAGTGGATACAGTGAAGTTAGAGGCAGCTCTTTCATGGGATTAACCTAGGACTATGACTGAGGTGCCGAGTTTCGTGGGGTTGGTCGGATACTATTGGAGGTTTATGCTAGACTTTTATAGATTAGTAGAACACTTATCGTCTTTGAAAAAGAAGAGGAACAACCCTTCGTGTTCCCAGAGTTGTGCCATATGAGTTTCTAGGAGGTTAGGTGATGATTGAAGAGTGCCCCCATATTGTGGCTACTATAGGAGGGAATTGGGTATATAGTTTTCTAAGACACATCCGACACTATACTGGGTTTTTTCCTCATGCAAGAGTGAGTAGTTATCACCTACGGTCCGTGGATGTTGAGGAAACATGAGTTGAACTACATGACCAATGACTCGGAGTTATCAACATTGATATTTGTTATGAATATGTGGAGACACTACTAGATTTGTGAATAGTTAACTATCATGTCTGACAACAAGACTGTCAGGTATATCATCTCCCAGAAGGACCTGATCATGAGGTAGATGTGATGGATGGAGTTTCTACAGGACCATGACATCGAGATAATTAATACTCTAGGGAAGGGGAACTTGTTGGTAGAAGCACTTCGCAGGATGTCTGGTCTGCAGATTCTAAGTGAGCCGATGGATCATCTAGATTAATAACTACTTTTTTATCCTAAAAACATTAGTTTTATCACTAGAGTTAGTCTCTAAATTATTTTTCTTAAAATTACTTTTTCTAGATCCATAGAAATTTTATCCATTTCATTATTAGCTTCTTCATGGGTTTTTTAAATACATTGAAAATCATAAATTTTCTTATCATGATCTTTAGAAAGACATGATACTTTTTTAGTATGAATAGAAATTCTAGAATTTTCCTTATCAAAATTTTTCGTGACTTTAGAATTTTTATTCTCAAGAAGCATAACAATCCTAGAGACTTTTTCATAGGTAGTTAAAGTATTATCATCATCAGAAGAAGATTCTTCATTCGAAGATTCCTAATATTTATTATCACTATGATTAGAATTCAAGTATACATTGTTTATAGATTCATCATTGTGTACCTTGGCCATTAGATAATGATATTCAATGGGTAACATGGATATTAAACCAATATTCTTCTCTCCAAAAGATTCATACTCTAAGGATTCATATAAAGAGTCACCACCACTGGCACTCTATGTCTCATTATCTTTCAAAACATTCATAGTTTTAGCATTGTAGTACTTCATTCTGTTCTTCTTAGAATGCTTTTCCTTTATATCCTTTCTCTTAAGCTTTGGTCAATCTGGCCTTATATGCTCTACTCTTGTGAATTCATAACAAGTGACTACTAGGTATTTATTTTCCATTATTTATTTCATCATATATATATATAATAAATGTCTTTCATCCCAACTAACGTGTTCATCCTACGAGAAGGATTATGAATTTCATACACAGAATGTTCACTTTCACTTGATTCAGACAAAATAGTGACTTTCTTCAACTTGGATCTTGTAACACATCCAGGGTTCTTTTATTTAGTAGTATTAAAGGCTACACATTCATTTCCATTCTTCAATTTTTTCAAATCAGCATCTCTTTTCCTATATGTATAATGTTGATGAAGAGTTCCAAAAAGCTCATCAAGATTAATCTGAGATACTTTCTTATTCTCATTAATAGTTATTTTCTTAGATTCCCACACATTATGAATGATTTCTATAATATTTTCCACAACTGCCTCATCATTTAAAACTTTATCACCCATGGAATGTAAACTGTTAACAATGTTCATAAACCATTGTTGTAACTTACACACTAGTTCCCCATAAGGAATTTGAAATCCATGATATTCTGATCTAAGAATAGCACTTCTAGATTCTGTATCTTTGGATATGCTAACATGAGTAACCTCAAATTTTTTCTAAATACAATTTTCATCTTCATAAGAAGTAATCTACATATATATATTCATGGGAATGAAACACATAAAAGAATTACATACCCTGTAGTTTAGTTGATATTCTGACTTTTCTTGATTTTTAAAAGTTCTGACATCCTTATGAGGAATCTTGTATTATCTAGTAAGCATGGAAATGTTTTCGAATCCATTATTAATAAAAAAAGTCTTCATACAATCTATCCAATATTCATAATCATTCCCATCAAATATTAGTGGTCTAGTAGGACTAATATTTTCAATCTAACCAAAATTCATTCCTGCCATCTAATAAAAAATATATTTCCACAGAAACATGTCAATAGTAAAAGTTTTAAACAAGGATAAAAATTCTAAGAAAGTAAAATATATTCAGAACAATGAAAACATGAGAAAGAAAACTTATATGTGAATATATATATTTCAAATACCTCCCCTCATAAAAATTGTTGGATTGAAATAATTATTATAGATGATCAATATATAATATGGGTGAATTGTATAATTTAAAAATCGTTTTAGAAACTTTAGTGTTGGTATAAAACATTATTTTTAAACCTTGAGGAAAACTATGTCTAACCAGGATAAACAAGATTAATTCACAAAACCTCTTTTAGTTCTACAAAAATGCTAGTTTCTGGATATATGGTTCTAGAAATGAAACTAAAGAATAGTTTAAAAGTAAAAATATTATACTTTATGGCATATAGAATATTACTAATCAACGTACACAATCATAGAAATGTAGATTATAGTTATAATATCTATATTAATCAAAATGAAGTGGAAAATCAACTTGAAACAATACATATAATGATTTTGAAATCTTTTACCCCAAAGAGTAGGGCATCCAACAACCTTGGATAAAGGTCCCTTGATTTATACTTTCAAGGAAGATTATCATACCCAAACCAGGGTAATCCCTTGATAAGAATATAAAAATCTTCTTTTCTATCTCTACAAGCCCACAAACATCAATGTAGTCATCACCTATGTCTTCTGTATCAAAGAAGTACTTGAACTTTAAGTTAGTCAGCCCCTCTCCCTTCCTATCCCAAGAATTCCTTGATTGTACGTAGCCACAATCAGATTCATATGAAGCAATCTGAACAGGATGTTAAGTGCACAAAAATCATGAGAGACTCTATCTCTCTCTCTATAAATCACTTCAACAACATGTAATCTCTAGATTGATGGATCTGTAATGAGCTCATTCAAATGAGCTCATATTTATAAGAATTTCTCCAAAAGTTGGATCCCTCTTCCAAGGGTCATATTTTTCTGTAAATCTCAGTGGGACTTCTACATGTGTAACTCAAACAATAGTTAATTGGAAATCGAATGTGGAACATCATTTCATAACTAAAACAAGGGTAAGAAAAATATTGTTTATTAACCAAATACATTTTTTGGAGTCTAATGATAAATAGTTCGGAATCAAAAAATAAACATTTAGTCTCTATATTACATGGATATTAAGATTCATTTTTAATAAAAATAAGAATCATAATTCTATAGACCTCGGGGTCTGAATTCCAATGGATTTAGAATCTAGATTCAAAGGAAATTAATGTATTAATTCTGAGAATTCAGTGTCTGAATTCTAAGGAATATAGAGACATAATTTCAGAGGAATATGGAGTCTAAATTCAGAGGAATTTGGAGTCTGTATTCAAAGGAATTTGGAGACAAAATTTAGAGAATTTGGAATCTTAATTTCAATGAATTTGGAGTATGAATTTAGTTTATTCAGAATTAAATTCATAGGAATTTAGATAATTTTGATTCTGAATTCAAAACCTGAAAATAGAATACTTTGTATTTAAGTATTTATAGGATTACAAGGTTTTTAGATGTGAAACCTAATTTTACACTTAGGAATATAAATATTTAGATTTATAGAAACTGTAACATGAACAATGAAAACAAAAGGAGAAAATTTCCTTGGGAAAAAAATTTTCCATATTAAGATAAATATTTGAGGAAATACAATTTTCCTTGAGATAGAGTGTTTGTGATATCCAAAACATAATGGAATAGAAAATTCATAAATATAACTTATTGACTCAGCAATCTCCAACTTTTTGGAAAGCAATAACATCCTTATGAAAACGAATTTAAGGACTTAGAACTTTTATAGACTTGAAAATAAAACCATATCTGCCATTACTTATAGATCATAGTGAGTACGACTAATTCCCGCAGAGGCATTGAGATCATTAAAAATGGTATTCTTCATTTTCTGAATAATATTTTTCAATTTCTTTCATTCAAAAAACTTCATTGATAAGAAATTTCCATTAGATGAACTCACCCTTATGTATGGAAATGTATTCTTGACATAGTATTGTTTTTATCATTCCTTTATCCCCCTTTGTTATTTTTAAAAAGGAAAATAGAGAATTGAAAAAATGGTACCTCAAATATAATAACTTAACAACCACAAAAAATAAGCAATGTATAATAATTTCATTAATGTTGAAATAAATTGTATAAGGGAAAGTACAAATAAATATTGTAATTGAATGAAATTATCCTTCTTTCTCCTTTGGCTTCTGCTTATTCAGAATGGTTTTTAGCTTCATGAGCACCTTGTGATCCTATTTTTCATGCTTAATCAATTGATCCTAATATTCACTTTTCTTATTTAATTATTTAATTTTCTTCCTGATTCTTAAGACATTCTTCTTGAGCTTTCAAAACCTAATCTTTCTTAATAATAATATCTTCAATCACAATTCTGAGGTCCATTTCTCTCTTCTAATTCATGGCTACAGAATTAAGCTTTCCAATATGATCCTTAAATTCCTACTTCCGAGTATTCAATTATAGGATTAATTTTTTCTCAAAGCTATTTTTAATAACCTTTTTCCTCCTAACGTAACGTTTTTATAATCAAATTAGTTTTTAGGGAAAAGTAAGAAACCATAATGTTCGAACAGAAGTGACGCCATCAAAATACATAACTTATTCACTATAACATAATTTGAGACTATTATATACCTTATCGCTAAATAATTTCCATGATAATAAACATACCTGTGTTTCTATATCCTCCCATAAAAAGTCTTCAAATAAGTATTCCATTTTATCCCATGTTTTATTGTACTCTTCACAGTTGATGCTACCTTCCTTAAAACATCTTACCAGGATTAGATCATGTCTATCAATCCATTTTGTCTGCTTGGTATTTGTCTCTACATGAATCCCTTGTCCCATCATTTTGTTCACTTCCTCTTCATTGGCATTGATAACAATTGCTTTCTCCCTCATATATTCTTCTGAATGCGGTAAGAGTTCCCATGGGTCCTTGTTATTGGCCTTCTCCATCTTTATCCCCAGATGCCGATCACCCATAGCATTCTTGGTCTTGCTAACCCCTAGACAAGAACTTCCTTATCAGTCTTTCTATTTACAACATTAGCAAATGTAGTTAGGCATTCCATTTATTTTTCTTTAATTTTTTTTCTTGACCAATTCTCCAATGGTTTCGGTAAGGAAGAATAATCCTTGTGTCCTTTGTTCTTCCTCCCATTGTTTAAGGTGAAGCTTTCCACATCGAATTTGGATATCGTAACAATATTCTTTCTTAGGCTATAAAATCCTTCTAAATTTTTACCACCTACATGATCCTTAGAAAAATAACTAAGGTACTCATCCTCAGAGTCAACACCATCATCAACCGCCCCCTATGTAGGGACATGTATCTGTTGGCCACCTTAACGATCATTGGATTCCCCTTCGATTTCCAATACTGCAAATTGGTTGCAGGTCGGGATGCAATCATGAACCTGATTGGTCTCACATTCCAATTTCTGACTCACCAAGCCTTCTGCAGTACACTTCCTTGAGAGGATTTGACACCTAACACTCCTATTCTTCCCCACTAACTCCAAAAATAGTTCAGAAGTCACTTCCGAAAGCACTGATATCGGCATGGTTATCATGTACCCATCTCCACAGTTAATCTTGTCCCCATGGTCAGAGATCCCCCACATACCTCTATTATTTCCTTCTAACACCCTATTTTTAGGTACCATTTCAGCAGATCAAGGACCACACTCAATTTGGGGTCTAGTGTCATCCTATGTTCATTCGTCTACATTTCACTATCTTTTACTGTGGATTCTTCAGTGGATTCAACTCCAAACTGCCTAACTCACCCATCATCATGGCTCATGGCTCGAACACTAGGATCGATAGCCTAATAGATTCTCTTAGAGCCTTCACTAGCATAAACCAACATTCGTTCCAGCCCTCCATCTACTTTATTCTCCCTCTCACACCTACAGACCGTCATATTGTGACCCAAAATCTTACAAGAAGAACAACAATCCACCCCTGACTCAAATATCACCTATTGATTGTAGAGGAACACTTCTCCAATAGTAATCCACACAAAAATATTTTGGATCCTCGACACATCATCTTTAAAACAAACACGAGGATAAATAGGATGACACACAGCCTGAGTCCTACTATCCGAGAATAGGTAACGCCCCACCAGGTTCCCTATGATGCAAATGATAGAGGGATTTTGAAATGTGAGAGGTAGGTATTGGAATATAACACAAATATCCATCTTTGGGGAGTCATGACACATATGAAATTCATAGCTCCACTTGAACAAAAAGTACCTAGATCTGTTGAAGCAGCGAGGGGCCGAGGACCAAGTAATAATCAGGACCTCTTCTGAAGCGAAACAAATCATGATATTCCGACCATCTAAAAGTCCCACCATATCGCGATCCTTAAGACCCCCATATTCAAAAATAATCCTCTCAAACGAGTCCACTAATGGTTGAAGAGCCTTGAATTTGGAGAAAAATGTTAGTTGAAGAAGAGGTGAAGCTTCATTGGACTCTGAAATCGAGAGAGGAAGCTGTGGACTTCCCTCGAATAACTCAGGGGACATAGGTAAAATTTCAATCCAATTGTATTGTTTGACTTTCTTGTAATCATCTTACTAGATATTTAATGATCCTCATAACCAATGAGGAAGGTTCTGTAATATGCCTCTAGTCTGACACATTGTTCTATAACCATAAAAACTGAATCTGATTTTTGATTTACCATATGCTAAAGCATATGACATCTGGTGTCTATCCGTGGGAATAAGGGAGTAGTAGAAACCATATTTTTAAATGACTGAACAACATAATAATGTTCAAGGGAAGATGATCTTGAATATGAGTGTTTATTTCGTGAGGATTCTTTTTCTATGTCCTCATATATCCTCTTTGATGAAGAAATGACTTCTTTCTTCTTCACCACAAATTTACTAGGTGTATCTACATCCACATACTTTCCCTTATCATCTCTCAGAATGATTACTTGTGCTTTGGGTGAGCCGTGTTCACTATATGATAGCTGAACAATCTCATATACATATACTTTTTCTTTCTTGTATACTGCGTCAATATCCTCTGGTTGGATAAAACCAGGATTGCTACTTTATTCTTTAGACAATTTTTTCACTTATTCCTCACCATATCCATATTTACCTGGAGTAGCATGTTTTGAAGGCTCGGCTTCAGTAGTTTAGATAGATAATTTCTCAGAAGTACATTACCTCTCTTGATAATCCTTTACATGCCTTATCATATCATCAGTATCACCACTTCCTTCTTCTTATTCTTCTTCCACTTCTTCTTCTTCAACTATTTCTAATTCATGATGTGATTCCAGAATCACAAATTTCTTTCCCAAAGTCACAAGAATATATTCAATAAAAAAGGATTTTGGCACTACTATTTGTTCATATTATTTCTCAGTATATTTGAGAAGATATTGTACTATCTTAGCCTTAAAAAACTTCTTCTTTTTCTTCTTCTATTTTTGTGGATTCTCAGACTCTTCAACAACTTTTATTCCTAAGTATTTTTCATTAGTAGGGTCCATGATAAACTTTGGATCACCTTCCATCTGGTTTTTCTTATCCTCTCTCCACTTAGCCACTACTTCATTAGGGTAGGTTTTTTTCTTCTTTGGCTTCAGTGGTGCGGACTGTGTTTCCATAGCCATAGATGTCTTTATTTTTACTTCTGGTTCCTGATCCTTTCTCTTCCATCTTACATTCTTAGAGGTTTCAGCCTCTTCTAGAATCTTTGACAAAGCTTTTACATATTCTTCAAATATATCATAAAATTCTCTGGTTTCAATAGAGATTCCAACCTTCCTTCTTTTTAAGGTACCATTCCTCAACAACATTACATTATAATTTCTCGCCTTGGAACTGCATGGAATTATAAAATATTATAAACTAATAATTATAATATTTGAGATAAAATCCAAATATATAATGATTTGAGATTTTAGATTTCCATTCTTGATATTCTCAATCATCCCCAAGATATAGTTAACCATTTTTAACTTCCATAGGTTCACCAAGAAATCCAATATATAGATATAACTCTTCTTTAGAGTATCCTTATCCCCATTCCTGGAATTATATAGACTTTAAACCACAGTTCAAGAAACCTTATGTTTGTAGAAAGGTGAATAATATTCTAAGTCTTCACTCCTTTCAATCCAATAAACTCTATAGCCTTTTCCTTATCAAAATATCCTGATACATTTGGTAATTAGGGAGTATATAATTCTTCATCTCCATCATATGGAATTTCAATCAGACATTCTACCTTGATGAAAGAGAGAGAGTGGGTCTTTCAATAGAACATAAGAGAGAATATGTCTCTACCTTCTTCTATGATAAAACTTATTGTCTCATAGAACTCAACAAAAAAGTCCGTATATACTAGATCTTTTGAATTCGGTTTCGAAATATAAAGGCTCTCCTAGTAATTCAATGTAACAATATTATAAATAATAGATTCACATTTGTCATAAAACATTAGATCAACTAACCTTTCTCGGTGTATCTGCCACTTGGAGATTTTCTTAACAGTTGACATATTTTTCTGAGAATATGCTTCAGTAGACATTCAGAACTAAGGTAACTTTAGGGATTTAGAATGACCGTAAGTACAAAGGCAAAGCTTTAGCACACAAAAGCTTGAAAACCCTATGTAGGAAAACCATCATAGGGTCCTTATATAGGTGATTGGGGTTATGGTTCAACTTCCTCATTTGATCCAATGGTTAAAATACATCTGTTAAAATCTGATGGTTGAGATGATAACTGAAGAAATATTTTGATAGGTTATGATCTTTTGTGTTTTTTAAGATAAACATTTGGATTTAAGGAAAATTGAATCCAAAAAATTTAAAATACAATGAAAATACCATCATCTAAAAATATTATTATGAAAACAGAGGAAAGCAAACATACCTTTTGAAAATACTTAGGAAAAAATATTTGTAATGAGGAAAATACTTATTGAAAAACATTAGATTCCGTAAAACGAAAATGAAGAATTATAACTATGAAAAAAAATTCAGACTCTGAAAAAACAATCTACGCAAATTTAGACTATGAAAAAAATTTGAATATATAAATTTAGAGTACGAAAAAAAAATTAGAGATCAAAAAATTAGACAACGAATTTTTTTTTGACTATGATAATTTTGTCTATGAAAAAAAATTCACTACAAAAAAAATTGGACTAACAATAAAATGTACTCCCTCTATGAAAAAATGTTTCTTACTGTAAGAAGATAGGTTTCAACAAAATGTTAATATGTATTATTTCCTTATGGTTATAATTCTTAAAATATATTTAATGTATTAAAAATATGTTGGAGGGTAATGATTTTGTTAAAATATCAGCAACATGATTTTGCGTTTCAATAAATTGAAGAATGATATCTTTTTTTGTGTGTGATCCCTAAGAAAATGATGCCTAATTTCTATTTGTTTTGCATGAGAGTGATGTGTAGGGTTCTTACATAAGGAAATAGAACTAGTGTTATCACACATTGTTTGTGTTTTGGTAAAAACTCATATCATAGTCTGTGAGTGTGTGTTGTATCCACAAAACATGAGCACAACATCTTCCAGCTGCTACACATTCAGCTTCAGTAGTGTAAAGTGCTACTGTGTATTTTTTTGCATGACCAAGAAACTAATGGAACTCATAAGAAATGACATGTTCCAGATGTAATTTTTCTATCCATTCTACATCCAACAATTTCAGCATATGAAAAACATTTTAAAAAAAATCATTTCCAGAAGTATAAAAGAGTGGTAAATCAATGGATACATTTAAGTAGAGAAAAACATTTTTACTACTATTAAATGAGATTACATAGGATTGTATAGATATCTTTCACATACGCAAACTGAAAACAGTATTTCTGGATGACTAGATATAAAGTATATTAGACATCCTATCATACCTCTGAAATATGTTTGATCTACCGGTTTCCCACATTCATCTAGATCATGTGAATTAGAGGTTCCAATGGGATTACTAATACAGATAGTGTTCTCAAATCCATCGTTTGAAGAATATATTTAATACAAATATATTTTGATATATAAATTCCTTCTAGTTTTTTGGGTAATATGAAAACCCCAGAAAAATGTTAACTTGCTATCATACTCATTTCAAAATCATATTTCTTTAGATCCATAAAGGAATCAGTTAATGATTGATGAGTTGAACCAAATATAATTCCATCAACATAAATTTGAACCTTCAAAACATTTTTCCTATCATTCTCTATAAAAAGTTTTGGATCAGTATTTCCCTTAACATATTTTTTTTTGTAACAAAAGTCTTGTAAGTCTATCATACCAGGATCTAGGGTGTTGTTTATGTCTATATAAATCTTTGGTATGTTTGAAACCATGTAAAGGGTGTTATGAATCATTAAAACTAGTAGGTTGTTAAAAAAAAGTAATATTGAACATTGATGTTATGGAAATTGCATTTCACTTCCATTTGAAAACGTTTGAAGTTAAAAAATTCTGCAAAGGCAAGTAAACTACGAATAGATTAGTTTCTATCTACTGAAACATAGGTTTCTTCATAGGCTATTCCTTCTGGTTGATTATAGCCTTTAGTAACTAATATAGCTTTATTTCATTCTATGATTCCATTTTCATCACACTTATTTTTGAAGAAACATTTTACTACAATAACAGATGTTTTATTATGTCTTTCAACCAATGTCCAGACATTATTCCTTACTAATTCATTTAGATCATCTATCATGGCTTTTATACAATCATCATACACTAAAGATACATCATTGGTATTTTTTACAAATTGGGAAAAGAATTATAGATGTTCTACTTCATTTCATAAGGAACTTCTAGTCCTTACAGGTTCATTTATATCACCAATGATATTATCACTATAATGATTCTTAAGAAACAAATGATTTGGGTTATGTAAAACATGTTCATCAACTTATAGTGGGAAATTTTCTGCGTTAAATGTTTCTAAAATATATAATTGAACATTTTTCTTATAAGAATGATCTTCTAATAAGGGTTCATAATCTGTTTTTGATAACACATCCAAAGATGTTGGTTGCGGGTGTTTAAAAACAAAAGGACCCATTTCATCAAATTAAACATATATTGTTCATTTAACGGTGCATGCATTTTCATTAAAAACATTTTAATCCTTATAAGTTGTGGACTAGCCAATGAAAATTCATTCATTATATTTGAGTTTGAATTTATGTAAATTATCTTTAGTATTCAGAATAAATACTTTTCTACCAAGTACCTTGAATTGGCATAGTCTAGGTTTTCTACCATTAAATAACTCTTAAGGGGTTTTTTTAAAAATATTTCTAATCAAAACACAATTTATAGTATAACAAGAAGTACATACAGCTTCAGTCCAAAAAATATTGGCTATCAAATATTCACTCTTCATGGTTATGGTTATCTCTTAAATAATTTGATTTAATCTTACAACAACACCATTCTATTGAGGAGTTCTTGGTGATGAGAAGTTATGAGTAAAACAATTTCTACTAAAAAAATATTCAAAATAAGAATTTTGAAAGTCTCCTACATGATGATTATGAATAGATCTCAAAGGAAGGTCTTTCTCATTTTTAACTTGGGATCTAAAATTTTTTAAAAATAAAAAGAATAATATTTCTTTACTAGAAAATAGACTCATGTAAATCTAGTGTAATCATCAACAAAGATAAATACATAATATTTTCCTACAATGCTTCCATTTTGTGTTTGGCCAAAAAGACCTGTATGAACCAAATGTAGTATATCATTAGTTGAGACTTCACCGATTAATTTTAATCTTGATTTATGTTTCTTTGTATATTGATAAGGATCACAAACATTTGAAGAATAAAATATAAGCACTGTTAGATCCTTAAATAGTCTTTTTTAGAGAGTTTTCATAGGTTCCTATGGTTATAGTGTCTTAACCATCTATGCCATAACCAATATTGATCTTCCACTACACTATGAAAAGGTAGGTCTTGGCTCCCAAGGTAATCTATGTTTAGTGTGTATACATTCTCTTACCAATTGGTAGAAAGAACCAACTATTCCATGGAATTGTGTGCTAAAAATTTATCATTCCTAAAATTTATAAGGTATTCTTCATCACAAAATTGAATTATGCTAATAAGGTATTCCTTAAGAACCTTAACAAATAAAATTATAGAAATAAATATTTTTTCAAGTATAACAATGTTACCTATTACAATAATTTCTCTCTGAGAATTATCCCTGAAAGTTACATATCCTCCTTTAATCATTATAATATTTTCAAAGAAGCTTTTTTACCCATCATGTTCTGGGAACATCCATTATCCATGTACTATGTACTTCTGTTTGTTCTATAATTACTTTCTTGAAAATAAGAGTGTTAGTCTTTAGGAACCAAAACATTCTTGAATTCGGAATCATCAGAAAGAAAAATTTTAGGAATCCACATTTTTTTAGAGAAATAATCATTATGAGAACCTAAAGACTATGTTTTGTTTAAAGACCAATTGTTTTCCCAATGCGCTCCATATTGACACTTAGTGTAGAATAGAGAAATTTGAGGAACAAAATAGTTATTACTAAAAAATAGTCTTGAATGAGTATAACCAAATCTAAAATTATTTATTATATGTTGAATTTGGGAATACATCTTATCAATTTTTTTCTGACCTAATGGAATGTTTGTCAAACACTACATTAAGGAAAATATATTAGACTACAGTATAATAACTACGTTTTTGTCCCAAAAACATTTGTTTTATCACCAGAGTTAGTCCCTAAATTTTTTTCTATGAAATTACACTTTATAGATCATTAGATATTTTATCCCAATCGGAATTGACTTCTTTAAGGGTTTTTGAAATACTTTCTAAATCATAAGTTTTCTTATTAGGATCCTTAATAAGATCTGATACATTATTAGTAAGAATAAAAATTTTATAATTTTTCTTATCAATATTTTTCTTGACATTATAATTTTAATTCTCAAGATGCTTAGAAAACGTAGACACTTATTCATAAGTAGGTAAAGTATTATTTTCATCAAAAAAAGATTCTTCATCCAAAGATTCATAATATTTATTATCACTATAATTAAATTTCAATGATACATTTTTTATAGATTCATCATTGTGTTCCTTATCCATTTGACAATAATTTTTAATGGGAAACATTTGAAATTAAACCATGATTATTCTAAGCATAGTATTCATACTCTAAGGATTCATCAGAAGAGTATCCACCACTAGCACTCTATGTGGCACTTTCTTTCAAAACATTTTTTACTTTATCTTTGTATTACTTCTTTCGATTCCTCTGAAAAATCATTTCCATTCTATCATTTCTCTTAAGCATAAGACAATCTGGCCTTATATGTCCTGATATTGTGCATTCATAACAAGTGACTTCTGAGTCATTCGTGTCCTTTCCTTGTTTCTTCCAATATCTATACTGAAAGTCTTTCTTCCCAAATAACGTGTTCATCCTTTGAGCAAGATTAGTTATTTCATTCTCAGAATGTTAACTTTCACTGGATTCAGACAAAATAGTGAATTTATTCGACTTGGATCTTGTAACACTTTAAAGAGTCGTTGATTTAGTAGTAGTATTGGCTACACTTTCATTCCCATTATTCATGTTTTTTCGAATCCACATCACTTTTCCTTCTTCTCTAATGTTTAAGAAGAGTTCCCAAAAGCTCATCAAGTGTAATCTGAGATACTTTCCTATTATCACCTACAGTTATTCTCTTAGATTCCCACTAATTATCCATGATATATATAATCTTGTCTACAAGAGCCTTATCACCTATACATTTCTCACAATGAGATGTAAACTGTTAACAATAGTCATAAACCATTGTTGTACCTTACACACTAGTTCTCTATAAGGAAATAAAAATCCATGATATTCTACTCGAAGTATAGCACTTCTAGTTTCTGTTACTTTAGATGTACCAAAACTAGTAACCTCCGATTTCTCCAAAATAAAATTTTTCAACTTCAATAGAAGAAATATTGATATTTATATTCATAGTCATAGAACACATCAAAGAATTACGTACCTTGTAGTTTAGTTGATATTCTGAATTTTATTGATTAGTAAAAGTTCTGACATCATTATTAGGATTCCTATAATCTGAAGTACGCATGAAAAATTTGTCCACTCCAATATTAATAACAAAAAAATTCATACGATCTCTCCAATATTCATAATCATTCCCATAAAATATTGTGGTCTAGTAGGATTATGATTTTCAATCGAACCAACATTCATTCCTACCATCTAATTAAAAATATCCTTCCACGGATACTTGTTAATAGAAAAAGTTTGTAAATAAGGATAAAAATCCTAAGTAAGGAATATATATCCAGAATAGTGAAAAATATGACTAACAATGTTAAACATGGTTAATTTACAAAACCTCTTTTAGTTTTACAAACATTCTAGGTTCCAAATATATGGTTCCAGAAAAGAAACATAAGAAATGTTTCCAAGGTAAAAGATACCACCTTAATGTTTATAGAATCTTACTAATAAGAGTATACAAGTACAAGAAAGTTTATGATATTTATACTTTCATTATTTATAAAATTGCAGTAGAAAATAAACATGAAATAATATAAGTAACAAGTATGAAATATTTTAACCCAAATAGTAGGGTATCCAACAACCTAGGATAAAGTTCCCTTGATTTATACGTTCAAGAAAGTATGTCTTACCCACACCAGGGTGATCACTTGATTAGAATATTGAAGTCTGTCATGCAATCCCTACAAGACCTCGAACATCAAAGAATTTGGCAGCTATCCCTTATTTATCAAGAAGTCCTCGAACTTTATGGTAGTTTTTTCCTTTGTCTTCATATCATCAAAATTACTCAATTTTACACAACAAAAATCAAAGTTACATGAAGAAATCTGAACAAGATGTTCAGTACGCACAAAGCATTAGAGTCTCTCTCTCTCTCTAGGAATCACTTCAGCTGCATGTAATCTCTATATTGATGGATTAGTAATGATGTCATTCAAATAAGCTCCTATTTATATGCATTTCTCCAATGGTAATACTTTTCCTTAAATATCAGAGGGACATGTACATGTGTCACTAAAACAATGGTTATTTAGAGACAAAATATACGACATCGTTTCATAACTAAAACCAGGGTAATAAAAAAATGGTTGCTTAACCAAATCCATTTTTCGGAATCTAAGGAAAAATAAATTAGATTCAAAACAAATAAACATTCAGAGTCGATATTACATGGATATTCAGATTGTATTTTTCAAGGAATTATGAATCATAATTCTATAGTCTTAAGAGACTTAATTTAAATTGATTCTAAATATGGATTCTAAGGAATCCAGAGCTTGAATTCTGAGAAATCAGAGACTCAATTATAAGGAATTCAGAATCTTAATTGTAGAAAAATTCAGATTCTGGATTTAGAGGAATTCATAGAATTAAGACTCTAAATATCAGAGAATATAGAGTCTGAATTTAGAGAAATTGGAATATAAATTTCAGAGAATTCAATGTTTGACTTTATAGAATTCAGACTATGAATTTAGAGGAATTCAGTGTTTGAATTTAGAGAATTCAGAATCTAAATTTCAAAGAATTCAGATTCCAAATTCAGTGAAATTAGAATCTGAATTCAGAACCTGAAAATAACATACTTCATATTTAAATATTTATAGAATTCCAATGTGTTTTTTATGCGAAACTGAATTTTTCACTTATAAATAAAAAGAGTTGGATTTAGAGAAACTATAACATGAACAATGAAAACAAATGTAATGATAAAATTTCCTTGGCAAAGGAAAATTTCATTAGTAAGATAAATATTATGGGAATATAAAATTTTCTTTTAGATAGATTGTTTTTGATATTCAAAACATAATGGATTGGAAAATTCATAAGGAATCCTGATTGAATCTACAATAATTATCCTCGGGATAGGATCGTGATGAATTTTTGATAAACAGGGAGCACATAATCAGTTTCAAAGGGTACTCCGTAGTACTGGTGGCATTGGGGGAGGATGTGTTGATACAGTTTCATACATCCCCTTTTGTGGTAGATCCATATATGGTGATGATGTACTAGGACCTCCGACATTAGTACTAGTGGCCATTGATTAAAACATTTGTGGCTAAGTATATTTTATGGTTCCTCACTTATGAAAAAGTTAAGGCAGATCACCAGGTTCTAGCAGGCTTGGCCCAACTACTAGAGGTATTGGAATGGATGTGGGATTGTATCTATATGGAATTCGTGATGGGATTTCCAAACACATCAACGGACTATGATTTTATCTGGGTGATCATCAATCAACTCCCATATTCAGCTCACTTCCTACCCATCTAGGTGAAGAGATCAGTAAGGGCTTGGGAAACCTCTGTAGAGAGCCAAAGCTTGACGTACATGGACATTACATTACTTTTTCGGAATACTTAATACATAACAAAAACAGACACACAAGGACCATAATAGTTTAGTGTCTTTGGAAACTCGGAATATAAACATCTAATCATGCTGAAATATCTTCAATAACTCCCATAACAATATTCCCCTTTTTGATTCCTTACCTAAAACCTTTATTTATTTCTTGGGGAAAATAAAACATAAAATGGGTGAGCTCAAATGCTCAGTAAGGGTAAACAAAAGAAATATCAATCACATCATATTCATAAAAACATAACATTTTTGAAATCTTACCCTGTAAAAGAGATCATAATTTCATAACATGGGATAAATCATGGTAGTGAAATGTAATCACAATAATCATAAAATAAAACATGAAGCTTTATGGCATACACACATAATCATAGGGAATCATTTCTTATTAGTCCAGACTCATTGCCAAGATTATCTTAGTGGACAAAGTCCATTTCTGAACAGAGTTCTTTCCTCATTTCAGTCCTATTTCACTGAACTAGTTTAACCTGCCATTCCAACCATGTCTATCTCAGGAGATATAAAATCTTTACCCAATGCATTGGAGGGAGATGTAGGTCCCACCCATATCATAATAAAGTCATTCGTACTTGTTCCAAAAAATAAACATACATCATTCATAAAAACCCAATAAATAAAATGGGTTTAATAAACATAATCCCTTCATCACAGAATCCATATAAAAGAAATGGATAGAATTTCATAATAAGATAAGTGAAACCATGTAAATCATAGAGACATTATACTTGAAACACACACACATTAAATAATGTCATCTTAGATGAAAAGTGGTTTTGATAAAACACTTGAAATGAATTCTTGAGGAAAATATCCTCTTTTTCTTCAAAATCATTTTCTTTTCACAAAATGTCTTGAAATTTTAAAAGAAAATGATTTTAGTGAAAATATTCATGAAATATTTTGGAGGAATCTTCGTGAAAATAAGGCTTTATAAAACCATACAAATTCGTCCGTGCCGTATAATATAAAAAAACATTTTTCTCATACTTTTGCCGGAAAAGTCAAAAAAGTAACTCATAACATAAAACAAAAGAAAGATTCCTTACACACCATGTTGTAAAAGTCAAAAATTTGTAAAAAGGACATTAATAATACATGAAATTTTTTTATAAAACATTTACATGGATAATAACAATAACCCCAGTAAATATTTACAAATAAACAATCTCAGATAAGAATGAAATTGGAATATTTATCACTTACCTTAGGTCTGATTTTCTACGTAAGTGTCCAAACCTCCTGTATAATGATTTAAATAATTTCATTTACTTATTACAGAATCATAATCATTGTTATGATATCATATATGGTCATATTCTTATATTCTTATTAGTAATATCTCATTGTTACTAGTTATTCGGGTGTTTATTGCTTTTTGTTCTTATGCGTGTTTTGTCGAATAAATTCTTATTATTCTTTTTGGGTAATATATACCATATTTCCAGAATGTTATTAGTTTAATATATATCATATTCATTCATTCAATAAATTTATATATTCATTATTTAATGAAGATCATGTAGAACGAGTCGCATCACATCGTGGAAACGATATTCCGTACGTACGCACAAGCGATAATATTGTTCCCATGATCGTGAACATGTAATGGAGTGTATGTATACTATTTTAGAATCAATATAACTTTGCAATAATAATTTATTGTTATTATTTAAACCAGTATACACATCCAAGTAAGGTGGTGGTGGAAAATAGATTACACCACGGCGTGGAGACGGTATTCCGTACGTACGCACGCACGGTGATTTCATTTTCCGTAGGATGGATATATGGTGAAATAGTGTTTTTTAATACTTATAATAACATATCATTATATGAGTGATACTAATGTTATTACTTCATAATGAAGCAACTATAGAATAAGTGGAAGAAGAAATAAAGTTGAATGAATCAGTAACGAACATTACCTCTTCTTTGAAGCGCTTCTTTGAGACCTCCTTTTAGGGAACTGAAATTGGTCTTTGAAGAAGACCAGGACCTCTAGTATGTTTCTAGGGAAATGGAGATGAGAATTTGGTAGGGTTTTCCGAGCTTGAAGTCTCAAAGTGGTGTGAGGAAGAGAGGGAGGAGGTGCCCTTTTATAAGGGAGGAGAGGGGCACCTTTGGAAAAACTAAACATATTATTTTATTATAAAGTCATATTCGGTTTTAAATAGCTCCTAATTGATTTATTTATAATATAAGGTGCGTATGGGTTGAAATAATCTCATCAAATATAATTTAGACAAGTTTAGGTTCCTATTTTAACCTTATCATTTAGATTTAACTTTAAGTTAAATAATTTTACTTTTACCGTGTCTTTTTGTGTTCTTACACTATAAGGATAATAAACGTAATATAATAAGAAAAAAGAACACCTATTTGTTTATTATTAATATATATAACCTTATATAAATCATTCAGCTGAACCTTAGATTTTTAAGAATACAATATCAATTAATAATATAATATTTGTTTTAAAAACTATTTTATGTCAATTTTGACACTATTTAGTAATTTATTTTTTTTGAAAATCATAACAGAATTATTAGTTCCAAAAAACTTAATTAAATCAATAATAACATGTCATAGTAACCTATAAAATTATTTTAATTCATAAAAAGTCACATATTACATTTATTTGGGTATTTATAACATCAATAAAGTCAATATTTCATTAATAAGATAAATACTCCATCATCTTTGCGTCATAAATAAATTTAATTATTTAATGTCTAAAAATTACAAATAAAATACCATTATGTAGGAAATATTTTCATATTTCTAATTAATATTTATTGTCTAATTTATCTTATGTATAACCCAATAATATAAATTATTTACTTGTTAAACTTTTATTTTAACTATTTTAACACTTCTTTAAATAAATAAATAATAAATGTCCTAATCTAATCCAAGTGGTCCTAAATGGTCATAGTTTATTCCTAAGGTTGTTTGTTGTCTAATTTAACTTATCCAATAGAATTAGGACATGTGTTAGGGTAATAATTATATCATTTTTACCCATAATTGCCCTATTTACTTTTAACAGTGGTAAAAAAAGTAAAAAGTTACTATTCACAAAAAATTATATTCATCTCATTGAACCGAATTGTACTTATTGACATCAACCATGTCTCTAGGATTTGTAAAATTCCACTCACAGAAGTGGTAAAATTATGTTTTATGTAAATTTGTAAATTCTCCTAGGAGGTGGGTAAAAGACGGTGAAAAGTTCAATAAAAATTTTATATATCTAAAATTATTATAAAATTACTCCAATGAATTACATTGAACTTATATAGGTATTATGTATCAATTTTTACCTAAAATAAATTTAAATAAAATAAATAATTATTTAAATAAAAATTCGGGTTTTAAATAGTAACCTAGTGTTTTCACTATTCATCAAAAATTGAATGTTTTCAGAAAAATACCAAAATTTCACCCTAGGCTAATTTCGATATTCCAAATCCAAAAATGAAGTCAATTTTGAAATATTAAATTTAAAAAATTTCAAAAAGTGATTATTACTATTCATAACGGCTAGTTTTAATAATATTTTAATAGCATGTCGTTGTTTAGTGAAACTCAGTATTGCGTACAACACACGCTATTGAGGAAGGTCGTGATTGCGTGTAATGAAGCCAAGTTAGGGTTGAGTGTTTTGTAAGACTCCTTTGTTGTAACGTACAACACAAGACATCAATAAAATTAAAAATAATATTTTTCATAAAATCTCGGGGTGTTATATTCTACCCCCTTTAAAATGAATTTCGACGTAAAAATTTGTCGGGGTTATAAATGGTTTACTACTAGATTGTTTCTTTAATAGAAACCCACATCGTAAAAAGGAATACCAAAACCAATATTTAAAAACTAAAGTATGAAACATAACGGTTACCCAAATTAACTAATCACTGGGTTTCCACATAGGAGAACATAGGTGATAATATGGATATGGAAGAGAAATCTAACTGTCATGTTCCAGTGGAGAGTGGTAGAGAACATGGTAATGAAAAATCCAACAATCACAAAGCCATAAATTTGTGATGATCTAGGGTACCATCTGATTTATCGGATATAAGGGCACTAGGACAACATTTTTGGTTTTCAAGATCATTTCCCTAAAGTTGATGAATTAAAAGAAATACTTACATGTGTTTGGTACAATCTCATTGTTGTTCGTGAATTGAACAATTTCCACTTCATCCATTAAAGAAATGAAGATGAATTTGTAATTCATGATGTGTTAGCAGATCATGTGGTAGAATGATGGGTCATTCCATCTGTTTCAAAAAAAAGGTTAGCAAAAGTTATAAGTCCATATTATGGTTAGATTAATCATATATGGTTCCAAAAATGAACTTATACTTCCAATATCATACCATTTAATAAAATAAAACTAGTTCTTACTAACTAGGGACTTCCTGTAGGCTAGTGGTAGGCGATAAAGGCCAGTCTCACTTCAGTTGTGGGTTAGATTCCCATAGCCTTGTCCGACACGATGGGTTGTCGCCTGTCCTGCAGGTTTTCCTTTTTCTAAAACTATATTACTATAAAATCCCATCAATAATATTGAAAAAACTAACTTATGTCCAACATAATCTATTCCAATCATTAGGCTTATCCATAATACTCCAGTCCACTCTCATAATATAGTGAAAACGATTACCAGAGATTTCATATAACAAGCATGTTAATACCATCGTTAATCCCCATATATCATATGATATGTCTTGTTGGTCACATTACAATCATTCGAAGGCCATAATCATGTATTCTCTTGAAAAATGAATACCCATTGAATCTTAGTGAAAAAATGAGTGCTGTCAAAAGTTAACTCTTTTCACATACCAAAACCTCAAACCATGATATAACTATTTCCTTATATCAGTCATGGGCTCATGAATACTTTAAACATTTCATTTTCTCCTTATGCCTTCATTATGCGCATATCATCTTTTTTCCAAAAATATCTCAATCACTTTCCATGGTTACCGATACCATAAAATTATTGAAAACCACAATAGACCAATACATAAATAATCCAATATTCCATGATACTATATAAAACATTATTTTGGAATCCCATTACATAAACACTTAATCATTCCACCACATCGTTTTTATATTCAACATTTCAAATAGTGATCGCATGTGTCTTCCCATTGTCCTTTGCCTTAAGTGGTTGCTCATGTCGATCATCACTAACCCTTGGATTAGGGCATTTATTAGCATAATTCCCCATTTCATTGAACTTGAATCATTGAAGTGTTGGTGGTTCGTTCTCTACATTATTTTCTTTATTCACATCATTAGAAACCCTTTTTCCATTACATCGACACTAGGCTACTCGATGACCTTCTTTTCCACGCTTAAATCATTTTCTATTCCCTTTAAGACAATATCCACCATGTTTCCTTCCACACTTTGAGCAAAAGGAAACATTCATCTTCTTTTCACCATTATTATGAGATTTTTCTTTGAACTCCATATTTCGTTTCTTGTAAAAACTATGAGATTGATAAGTAACACACACTTCCATTTCTTCCTTGATAGCACAATGCACAATTTCTTCATAGCTAATGATGTCTCTTATAACTAATGCCCTTCGAAGATTTGGTTTTAAGCCACTGAAGAATCGATCAACTTTACTTTCAGGTTGGATGATAAAGCAAGATGCATACCTTGAAAGCCTTGTAAAATTCTCTTTGTATACACCAACAGATTCATCATCCTTTTTCTTTAGTTCAAGAAACTCCTTCTCCATCTTTGTTCAAAGAATACGAGGGATGTACTTCTTGAAAAATAATTTCTTGAACTCGTCCCATTCCATGGACGCAATTTCATCTCTTGGACTCGTATTCTTGATAAGATTATACCATTGATCAGCTTAACCTTCCAAACGATATACTGCTAAGATGAATTTATCATGTTCCGAATATTGAAGAACTGAAAATATCTTTTCAGTGGTACTGATCCATTTTTCAGCAACAAGTGGATCAGAAGAACCACTGAAAGAAGGTGGACGTTGCCTCATGAAGGAATCAATAGAATATTGTTCCCTTCTCTGCTCAATTGGAAGTCCAGAATGATTCATATCTTGTGTAAGTATAGCAATAAGATTTATCACTCCATCTCCCATTAAATTTGTTTGTTCAGGAGGAAAATCATTGCCTTTTCCATTGCATTGATCAACACGGTTCCTTCGGGTTCAAGCCATCATCTAAAACCCAAAAAGAATAGCGTGAGAGGAAAAAATCATGCTAGGGAAAATAACATAATAAAGGGGAGTACCTTCAATATATATCATCTTAGGTTAAATTCTATGATCATTACCATAGTTATAAGACTATATCCTATATGTATACTTATTCTTAAGGACATCCCTTGACATACCTTAGAAAAATCTCTAGGGATTTCACTAACGTTTTCACATCCTAGTTTACAAAGGTTGACTAATCCTTTCCTCTGATACCAACTGTAGAGACCCAAAGCTTGACATACATGGACATTAAATTAATTTTTCGGAATACTTAATACATAACAAAAACAGAGACACAAGTACGGTAATAGTTTAGTGTCTTTGGAAAATCAGAATATAAACTTCTAATCATGTTGAAATGTCTTCAACAACTCCCATAATGATCTTACCCTTTTCATTTCCTTACCTAAAACCTTTATTTATTTCCTAGGGAAAATAAAACATAAAAAGGGTGAGCTCAAATTCTCAATAATGGTAAACAAAAGAAATATCAATCACATCATATTCATAAGAACATAACATTTTGGAAATCTTACCCTGCAAAAGAGATCATAATTTCATAACATGAGATAAATCATGGTAGTGAAATGTAATCAAAATAAGCATAACATAAAACATGAAGCATTGTGGCATACACACATAATCATAGAAAATCATTTCTTATTAGTCAAGACTCATTGCCAATACTATCTTAGTGGACAATGTCCATTTCTGAACCGTGTTCATTCCTCGTTTCAGTACTGTTTCACTGAACCAGTTTAACCTTCCGTTCTAGGAACGTCTATCTCATGAGATATAAAATCATTACCCAATGAATTGGAGGGAGATATAGGTCCCACCGATATCATAATGAAATCTTTCATACTTGTGCCACAAAATAAACATACATCATTCATAAAAACCCAATAAATAAAATGGGTTTCATAAACATCATCCCATCATCACATAATCAATATAAAAGAAATGGATATCATTTCATAATAAGATAAGTGAATCCATGTAAATCATAGAGACATTATACTTGAAACATAAAAAAATTACATAATGTCATCTTAGATGGAAAATGGTTTTGATAAAACACATGAAATGAATTCTTAAGGAAAATGTCATTTTTTCTTCAAAATCATTTTTGTTTCACAAAATGTAATGCAATTTTAAAAGAAAAATATTTTGTTTAAAATAGTCATGAAATATTTTGGATGAAGCTTCATGAAAATAAGGCGTTATAAAAACATAAAAATCTGTTTGTGCTGTATAAGTTAAAAAAACATTCTTCTCATACTTTGGCTGGAATAGTCAAAAATGTACCTCATAACATAAAACAAAATAATGATTCCTTACATACCATGTAGTAAAAGTCAAAAATGGGTAAAATGGACAATAATCATACATGAAAACATTTTTATAAAACATGTACATGGATAATAAAAATAACCCCAACAAATATTTATGAATAAACAATCTCGGATAAGAATGAGCTTGGAATATTTATCCCTTACCTTAGGTCTGATTTTCTTCGTAAGTGTCTGAACCTCCTGTATAATGATTTTAATAATGTAATTGACTTATTCAAGAATCATACTCATTGTTATGATTTCATATATGGTCATATTCTTCGCTTCTTATTAGTAATTTTTCATTGTTACTTGTTATTCGGGTGTTTATTGATTTTTGTTCTTATGCGTGTTTTGTCGAATAAATTCTTATTCTTCTTTTTGGGTTACAGATAACTCATTTTCAGAATGGTATTAATGTAAAATATATCATATTCATTGGTTCAATTCATTTATATAATCATTATGCAATGAATATCACGTAGAACGAGTCGCATCACATCTTGGCGACGGTTTTCCGTACGTACGCACGAGCGATGCTATCGTTACCATGATCTTGAAATTGTAATGGAGTGTATGTATGCTATATCAGAATCAATATCACTTTAAAATAATAATTTATAGTTATTATTTACACCATTACACACATCCACGTAAGGTGGTGCTGGAAAATAGATTACACCACGGCGTGGAGACGGTATTCGGTACGTACGCACGCGCGGTGATTTCATTTTCCGTAGGATGGATATATGGTGAAATAGGGTTATATCATACTTATAATAACATATCATCATATGAGTGATACTGATGTTATTACTTCATAATGAAACAACTAAAGAAGAAGAAGTGGAAGAAGAAATAAAGTTGAAAGAATCGGTAACGGATATTACCTCTTCTTTGAAGTGCTTCTTTGAGACAACCTTTTAGGGCACAAATATTGGACTTTTAAGAATACCAAGACCACAAGGATGTTTCTATGGATGTGTAGAATATAATTTGTCTGGGGTTGGATGAGCGTGAAGGCTCAAAGTGGTGTGAGGAAGAGAGGGAGGAGGTGCCCTTTTATAAGGGAGGAGAGGGGAACCTTTGGAAAAACTAATACTATTATTTTATTATAATGTAATATTTGGTTTTAAATAGCTCCAAATTGATTTATTCTGAATATAAGGTGGGTATGGGTCTAAATCCTTTCATCTAATAGAATTTAGATAGGTTTAGGATCCTATTTTAACCTTATCATTTAGATTTAACTTTAAGTTAAATAATTTTACTTTTATCGTGTCTTTTTGTGTTCTTACACTATAAGGTTGATAAACATACTATAGCAAGACAAACGAACCCAAAGTTGTTAATTATTAATATATATAACCTTATCTAAGTCATTTGTCCAATCCTTATATTTTTAGTAATAAAATAACAATTAATATTATAATATTTGTTTTAAAAACTATTTTTTGTCAATTTTGATAATATTTAGTAATTTATTTTTGTGAAAATCATAATAGAATGATTAGTTCAAAAAAAGTTAATTAAATAAATACTAATATATTATATTAACCTAGAAAATTAGTGTAATTCATGAAAATTCTCAAATTAAATTTATTAGGGTATTTATAACCTCAATTATGTCAATATTTCATTAATAAGATAATTACTGCATCATAATTGTGTCATAAATATATTAAAATATTTAATGATTAAAAATTACAAATAAAATACCATTATGTAGGAAATCTTAATATATTTCTAATGAATATTTTTTGTCGAATTTATCTTATGTATAACCCTATATTAAAAATTATTTACTTATTAAACATCGATTTTCACAATTTTAACCCTTCTTTAAATAAATTAATAATAAATGTCCTAATCTAATCCAAGTGGGCCTAAATGGACATAGATTATTCCTAAGGTTGTTTTTGGTATAATTACTCTTATCCTATAGAATTATAACATGTTTTAGGGTAATAATAATATCATTTTTACCCGTAATTACGCTATTTACTTGTAACTGTGGGGAAAAAAGTAAAAAGTTACTATTCACCAAAAATTATTTCCATCTCATTGAACCACATTTTACTTACTGACATCAACCGTGTCACTCGGATTTTTGAAATTCCACTCACATAAGTGGTAAAATTATGTTTTAGATATGTTTTCAAATTCTCCAAGGAGTTGGGTAAAAGACGGTGAAAAGTTCAATAAAATTTTTATATATCTAATTATTATAAAATTACTCCAATGAATTACATTGAACTTATATAGGTATTATTTATAAATTTTGACCTAAAATAAATTTAAATAAAATAAATAATTATTTAAATAAAAGGCTGTTTTTAAAAATTAACCCAGTGTTTTCACTATTCATCAAAAATGGAAAGTTTTCAGAATAATACAAATTTTCACCCTATGCTAATTTCGATATTCCGAATCCAAAAATGAAGTACATTTTGTATGATGAAATTTATAAAATTTCAACAATTGGTTATTACTATTCATAACAGCTAGTTTTAATAATATTTTAATAGAATATCGTTGTTTAGTGAAACTCAGTATTGCGTACAACACACGCTATTGAGAAAGGTCGCGATTGCTTTTAATGCAGCAAAGCTAGGGTTGCATGTTGTGCAAGACTCCTTTGTTGTAACGTACAACTCAAGACATCAATAAAATTAAAAAGAATATTTTTCATAAAATCTCAGTGTGTTACAACCTCTATGTCCATGAGAGAGCGCATCTTCATGGGGTGCCTTCAACCAACGTAATAGACCATGAAACTCTCTTCAAATCCAGGATTTGGAAGGGATTACAAGAGGAATTAGGGACTGAACTGTTCATGAGCATGTCCTTTCACCCACAGATAGATGGTCATATAGAGCGGACCATAAGGATAGTGGAGGACATGCTCTGTGCTTGTGTACTTGATTATTCTCAAATTTGGGAGGATCACTTGCCACTTTTGAATTTTTTGTATAAAAAAATCTATCACTCCACCACTTTTATGGCACCGTTCGAGTGTTTGTATGGGAGGAAACAAAAATAACCTCTATACCATAGAGGCCATGAGTTATTAGCACTCATGGGTCCAGAGATGCCACATGATACTACTGAGAATATCCAGATCATCTAGGAGTAGATGAAGTCTAAAAAGTAGTAAAAAATCTAATGCTGATAGGAGACAAAATCCCTTTGAGTTTAAGGATGGAGATCTTGTGTTCCTCTGGGTCTCACCTGGACAAGGATTGTAAATATTTAACTGAGGCAGAAAGTTATCTATGAGATTCATCAAACCTTTCCGGATTCTGTTTAGAGTTGGTGAGGTGGCGTACTGCCTAAATCTCCACCCACATATGCACCAAGGGAACACTATTTTTCATTTTTCATAGCTGATGAGGTATGTGAAAGATCCATTACACTACATTGACTGGGGTGAGCTCAACATTGACTAATGGGAGACGTTTGCAGAGTTCCTAGTAGAGAAATATGATATATAGGAGTGGGTCTTTTGATGGTGTTTGATTCCTCTAGTACGCGTTCGGTGGTAGCACGAGAATCTCTAAGACAGCACATGGGAGCTGGAGTCTCAGATTCGTTCTCAATACCCCCATTTGGTCTATTAGCTTGTTTTGGATTATGAGGACGTGAATACCAAAAGGTGGGGGTAATTTAATATATCAGAAATTATATTTCATTTTTTATATAATTAAATGGGATTATTTTGAGACCATATGCTCAAAAGACTCCTAATTCCAAGGCTCGGTGAGCCCAAAAGAGAATTTTTTAACTTTTTTAGTTCATTTAAATAAATTTTTATGTGGGGTTTTCTAACATTTAAACAAGTGATCGGATAAAAAATATGATGGTTCAATTAATCTCAAAATGATGGGATTTACATAGAAAATAAATAATATCTACCAGTGAGGGTAGACCGAAAAAAGTTAATTTTCAGACTTTTTGGAAGGGAAATAAAATAAATTTTATTATTTTATTATTTCGTTTTCCCTCGTCATTGAGTGGTGGAACATCAAAACTATAGTGCGATGAATATGTGGTGATCAATCCCATTTCAAGTATCTAGTTAAAGAGGCTTCTTAACTGAATAATAATAGATACATTGTTTCATAAATAAAATGACATCATAATGTGAAGTCGCAGCGTAACAGAAATGATGTGAAGCATTTCTCTATTAATGAGAAAACATGTTACAGAATCAGAGATAGAATTTCTCTCACAGAGGGATAAGAAATTATCTCCAACTAAAAACATTGTAAAATCGTTAGAAAATATTATTCACCTCAAATAAGGGGACTAAAAAATTATGAACGAATTCTTTTTCCACCCTTTGTGGGATCTCTAGCAACATGGGTGGAGGATCAAGAATAGAGAATGAATGTGTACGACCTGGATCTTCCCTAACCAAAAAATCTATCCCAGGTAGGGGTAAATTTTTGAAAATGGAATTCTTCATTCTTCATTCTAAAAAAAAAGAATGTAGATCAATACACAGACTAGTTGATCTGAAGATTTCATGTTCTTATTGGAGGGTGCTTATTCTCAAGGTTTTTTATCAAGAATAATTTTGATAGAATCATAATCCTATCCCCCCATGATTTAAATAAAATATAATGAATAAGGTGTCTAATGATACAAACAAGACCCAAGCCCCTCCGCATTTGTTCATTCTTGTGTGTTCTTCGTGACCACAACTCCGAATTGGTGGAAAATAAATTTTGAGGTTGTAGCAAGGAAGATGGCACCCCGTGGTGGTCAGAGTTATATACTGTCTGAAGAATAGACTATCGAAGTGGACCCAGTGATTCAAAGAACATCTTGGAGGTGGAATCAGTGACCGGTTGTGGCAGCCGTGGGTGTGTGGCAGAACTCCATAACAGCATGCCAAAGACAGTCCACATCGGAGTGGCCGGATCCGCCGGCAGCGGGCCAGCAGGTGGAATATAGTGTTGTAGCCACCATGTTGCGTCGGTGGAGGATATCGCAACTGGGGATGCAGTGTGGTGCACTTTAATGTGTTCCATAAGGGACTATATATATGAAAAGGGTGTGGCTGGAATATATGGCCACATTGTGAACAAATCGGACACTACATTGTATCCAGACATGAGCAGACCGACCAGCACAGCAGGCTGGGCTGGGGGCATGAACTGGGCTGGGGAGAGGCCCATGCTAGAATAAATTAGATTCTCTTTTGAGGGCTAGGATAATGAGATAAAGTAGATCCTATTGGTATCCCGGGTAGGGAAATGAAAATGTCTTACTAGTGTGGGAAGGGACGGATGAAATTGCGATACTGGTCGACCCAGCTGGCTAGACCCCCGATCAAATTGGGCCATGCCTATAAAGGCATAATAGGCCTGGACTAGTGACCAGGCCTAACAGGTCTGACCTATACCTGAACTAGGTCAGGTTTGGTTGATAAATAGGTCCAGAGCATGTGGGGCCCCCATGTTGGGTTGGTCGGGTTGGTCCGACCAGGTTAGATTAGTCTTAGAAGCAACTGGTCCTTATTCACTAAAAATTAAATATCTTTGAGGCTGATCCTCCATTTGATGAGATGTTTTCGAAATTTGAACCCTTGTGGCGAGGAATGTTTTTTTTGAATGCTCTAAAAAGGCTTTAATATATTTTGAAATAAGTTGATTGGATTAATGATTGGAATCTCATAGAATCCAGTGTACTCTTTTCCGAAATACTTCGGCTAGATGAGACCCAAAGACTCCTGAAGAGCCATCCCAAATGAACATGGTGGGATAGAAGACAAGAGACCATTTTTAGATTAGCTCTAAGATACCATGTCTGAATTAGAATTAAGTGAACCTATATGGATCATCTTCAAGCGACCCTGTGTGGATCACCTCCAGGGGCCATTTCTATATCAACTACAAGCAACCCTATGTGGATCAGTGATAAGAAACCGTCTGTGGATCGGATAAATGTGAACCTATGTGGGTCAGCTATAGTTGAATAATTGGGTAATGGCTCCATGTACCCCATCAAACCCACAGTACACATCTGGGATGATTACCTCAGTAGTCTAAGGTGTTTAGTGTTACAACTAATAGTCTTTCTTTCTCGTACATTAGATTATACCTTTGTGAGTTGTATTGCTTCATGATAATGCTTCCTTGTTTTCATTGTGGATTAAATTTTTGTATTTCCTTTGTGTTTTGGGGTCCCTATGTTGTATTTTTTTAGTCACCCATTCATGGACTTCGCCCGCACGTGTTGTGTCTGCTGAAGATGACTACCACTTTGACAGAAGAATTCGTGGCCTAAGACTCAGTCGTGAAAAGTGTGATTAGGTAGGTAGGGCATACTTCTACGGATTCTATAAGATACTCTATACATACCCATCCTGTGGGGTTTTAGTGGACAAACATTCCAGAGATTTCTTGTACATTCTTGTTTTTTGTTTATCTTTTTTTGGGTTTGTATTCTATCCCATTTGAGCTACAACTTTTACCTTTACTCAATGGGTTTTTAGTGGCATTCATAATTATCATTTAACGTTTGTTGAATTTAGTTGTTTATGTATGCGTATGGGTACTCAAGATAGTGATTATAACTTGTTGGTTGATGCATTTGGCAGTAGTCCCCAACACCTGGCCTTTAGGAGGGGGGCTTGGGGGAGTCCTGGGATGGGCCTTGTGGGATGGGTTGTGACACATTAAATACAATTAAAAATGATTCATTAGTTATCTAATGTTTCAATTATTCATTTCATTCACCATATAAATCAATATATGTGCATAACATTAAATATTTCTAATTTAAAAAATATTTAGATAATAAACCACTTACTTTTTTCCTAATAACTGAACAAAACACTATTGAAAGGAAAAAATGTAATCGATATATAAATAACATGACATAAATGAATTTATATTTCAATAAAGTAATTTTATAATGGATTAAAATAATACCATATAGAATGAAACTGACATTTACAATATGAATATTGTGTTATAAAATTGAAATTGAGAACATAAAACTATTACGTCCTCCATAACATTTAAAACAAACTGCATTAATGATAACATTAAATGGAATTTTAATAAAATTAACTAATTTTTGTGAATCTATAATAAAATTCATTGGATATATACACAGCATAAAGAAATGAAAAAAAGTGTGAAATATTATGCATAAATTAATTATTCGTGATTTAGAATCGAAAATTTCAAAAATGTCATAAAATTTGGAATGGAGAAACCTAAGAATTTCGATTATGTAAAAAAAGTAAATACAATTATACAAAACTTTAAATAAATAATATTAAAATTAGAGGTCATATAAAGCATAATCATGGAGTAACCTACTCATTGGACAAATAATATAATCCAATGAAAGGAAGTGGAGTTAATAATCCACTTACCCTCAACATATCCATGGTGGGGAAGATTATAATCTCTTGCATAATAAATATGGATTTATTATATATTAAATATCATAAAATTAAATATATTAAACTTACTGTATAAAATACACATATATTTTTTTAATACCGATTTTCTAATACTTTCTTCATGAAATATATTGTTTGGTATTAACAAATTTTCTTTCCTTGAATGTGATGAAATTGATATTCATGTACATGACCCAATGTGATGCTTTCATTATATATATACATTTTAGGATGTTCTAGAGTACGTTGATGATATTTTATAGGGATATATTATTATTTAATAGATATTTTGGAGATTATTATCATAGAATGTAGAAAAATATAATTTCTAGAAACATTAATTTTATAAATATAATATTAATATTATAAAATAAAAATATTTTAAAAAATAGAGTGTATTATAATGATTTGATCAGTAGTAAAAATGTATTTTATAACGATGATTTCAATTTAATATTAGGTTTTTGACATAAAAATTATATGATGAAATTAATAGATAATATATATGGAGAAGTATTTCAAAATTTTATAGGAGAAATAAAATAAGTTGATAATGATTTAATTGAGCCCTAAAATATCTTTTTAATGGATAAAATTATAATTTAGTGATTATGGAATATAAATAAGAATATATGATCAATAAAATTATAGGGGATTATTTTGACAGTCATTAGAGTTATGTTATTTGATTAATTGAATTTGTTTTGGTTTCACATTGATGTGGTGGAGGAGGGATCATTTTATATGTTATAGGGGTACAACTTTTATATATACACATGAATTTAATTAAAATAAAAGACATTGTAATATTAAATTGGCCCTAAATAAGAAATAATTCAATGATATTATAGGATAGTTTATAATCCCCAAATATAATATATAATATATAATATTTTTTTTAAAATATTTCACTTTATTTAACCATTTTAGAATATTTTAATGACTACCTTGGTAACTAAAATTTTACAGTGAGTAATTCTTTCGATTATAAAGGAAATAAAACATATGAATCTAAATTTAATAGACTAAATATTAATAAATGTTTCCATAAAGCATTGAAACCATTTAAAAACAAATTAATTAAGATTAAAATTATCTCACACTAATATCATGCCTTTATTCCAAGGATATTTAACTTATTATGAATAAACAAAAATTGCTAATTTGACATTTAAATATTAAAATACCAGATATATCATTTTAAATATATAATTAAGGTAAATGAACCAAAATTAGATATTTATGAGAATAATATATAACATTGGATCCAAAATGTCATGCACATGTTTCCAAAGAGAAGAGACTATATTTTAATAATTTAATTTACTATATATATATAATGTTGACCAAAACAATTATATAATTTATCAATATTTTATAAAAAATATGTAATAAAATCTATTTTATTTATAATATTGCAATTTTTGAATATTAAATGAAAAGATAATTAATGAAGAAATATAATGGACCATATTTTCCATATTTTATGTGTTTTTATATAGTATGGATTACTTTCAAAAGAAGGCACTAGTATGGAGTACGATTTGATGATCCGGTATGCCCATAATAAATGTTAAGAATATTTTAAATATAATATATTGATTGAATGTGTTGTTTCCATGATAAACTATAATGAAATCTAAATAGGGGCATGGATCAGAAATCAGAGGTCACAGTTGAGTTCATAATTCAATGTTTACACTAGGCATGACATAATAGTGGACTGTGTGGGGCGTTTGTGGAAAATTTATCATTGGAATGAAATGAATAGAATAGTTAATTAAATTATTATTTATATATCATTGATGAATCAAATGATGTGTTTTTATGTATACCATTATGAAGGAATTCCAATTTTAGTTGTAGGAACGTGGATCCATTAGAGAAATCATAGAGATATCAATAAGGGATCTATCTTAGATAAACATCTATCGGAATGTGGATTGGCAATTGGTGTGAAATGGAATCAATTTAAATCCAAAATTTAACCAAAACCACATAATTCATCTATATTTATTCATCTAAATCAATATGTGACATTGTTTTTATTGAATACTTTTCACATTCATACCTCTTATGATGAAATCCAATAAATCAATCAATAGATCGATCCTAGGTCTGGTCGCCTTGTGGGATGTGTTTATTTGTAGGGTTGTTTTGGGAGTTTCATTTTATTATGATTGATTATTCCCAAAATTCTCTAATGAAGGAATTTTTATTCCAACATGAACATTGTATGTGGTTCTATCCACATGATTTTGGTTTTTCATTTCACTATTTTTTCATTGTTTTTCATGAGTGTTCATCGTTAACCCGTTATATGGAATCCTTTGAAAAATAAGTTTTTGTACACCCATTATTTAGCATAATGGAATGATATTGTAGATACAGAATAATTATGACAAGTAGGTGTTACAAATATATAATTAGTGATGAATAATATGGTTTTGGATACCCAATTTTAGGTTCTTCAGTACGTAGTGATGAACGACGAATGAGGCTGAATTTCGTATAGATTTAAGTCACATAACCCATAGAATGGACTTGTAATGGTTTTCTATAATATATCATTGTTTTATAATAATAAAATTGTAGTATTTTTTTTTGGTGGTGGTGTGCGAATTAAAGGAAGTAAGAATGAGTGTTTCTAGAAAATACATGATCCACAAGGTGTTTAATCAATGATTACATAGCATGTGAGTCACTTCATTTAGCAGCATGGGCTTTGAGAGAAAGATAATAATCACACAGGTTTTGACCCTATAACATGGTGTTTTTCCTCTCCCTAATTTCTTACTATGTTCCTTAATGCGTTTATGGATACATGTTGGAATACACTGAAAAACAACAATCCTTGTACTCCCACATAGACATGGATTGGACATACATACATAAGAATATAGGTGTACTATTACATGGGTAGTGTACACATGCTGCCAGAATGATGTGTACTATTACATGGATATAGACTATGGCCACAAGCAGTTTACATGGATAGGATTTGGGGTTGATGTTATTTTGTGTATACCCCTACAACATGCCATGTACACTTAAAAAGATAGCTTAGAGACATTTTCCTCGATATATAGGACAAATTTCATTATGTTGAATTCCCCATATTCATTCTTTTAGGGTCATTATGGAATCACCTTTGAAATATATGACTGTGGCCCATTAAGATAAACTTCTTGGATGTTGTTTCTAGAATCCTTCTAGGAGGACTAGAGTGAGATCCTCTATTAATATCAACGCCCTTGGTGGAATTCATTTAACTACATGACCTACACATTTTGGGCCTAGATTGTCTACTAGTAATGTTAATACATATTGAGTTTTTCATATTACCCATTGAGTTAGGAGTGATCCCCATTGGTGTATTGTATCCCTTCAGACAATCAACTTGTACATCCAATAGAGAGACCAAACCAGCATTACATCTCAAATGGATTTCATCTGTGTTATCAGTCACAATAGTGTGTTCTCTCAGATGGGTAATATGTGGAACCTTCCAGATAGAATCCTAAGAGTATATTATGGTTGTTTCTTACCTTTAGACATATTTTTTATGTATATTTGGGTTTTATCGTTATATGGGTTGTAGACACATACCATTGTAGAGATGACTATATTCATTTATATTATTCATTTTTTCATGGGATTTTCCTACTAAGTATTCATATAATCACCAATTTAGGTTATTTTCCTTCATGTGTCATGTGTTTTTTATATGATCGAACAATAGACATAGTCCTAGAAAGACTAGGAGTAGACATGGATTGGGGATACTTGATAGACTTCTCTATGACTCTGTAGTATCTTGACAGCATGAACCATTATTAATTCTAGGATAGAATTTTTTCAGACTTTTTATGGTGTTAATTTATTTTTATGTGTTTGAATTAATTTTATTAATTCCGTTCTATAGTTAGGAGATTTATATTTTTTCATACATGGGTTTTCATTTGTTCTTATGTTTCAACACTGTATGGGATTTGAGTTTTGTGTCTGTGTGTACAACTACAGATTCTTAGGTCTCCCATGTTAGTTATTTTTTTACTTTTTAGTAGATAGAAGACCCAGTCCTATTAAAGGATATATTTGGGGGTAGATACATGGGACCCATTAGGATGGGTCATGACAGAGTATTATCAGAGATTAGTTTTACATTAGGAACATAGTCCATGAGACTGGTTTGAAGAAACAATGTTCAATGATTTGTTTTCGACATTCAGGAAGAGACACTAGTGTTGGTGTGGAGACTGATATATCCACACACTAGTACCATGATCACATTCATTTAGACATGGTAATTGAAAACATATGTTACACAAGAAAACAAATGTACATACATAATATAAGAATGTGTTGTGGTTTCCATATCTTCCTTGAGTCGATTCTCTATAGAAAAAAATTGACCATTGTATATCATTTTTTCTCTAAGGATACCTATGTGATGTTACCTAGCTATGATCCATTATCAGGGTCCTAGTTACGATCCCCTCAGTGATTCGATTAAAATAACGAGTCCAGTTTTTGATATTATGCCTTTATGAGGTGCACAAGTTGTACCACCACCTCTGGAGTAGATTATGGTACCCACAACACTAGTCAAAGAGGTTCATTGGTTTAGTAAAATTCATGAGTAATTACAATAAATTGACCTCAGGTTTATTTGGTATCCAAAAAATGTCATATGAGTACAATCTTAAGGTCATGATGTGTGTTTTTTTCATGTTAGTACACCAGTAAATTAGGTGGTGCTCCGGGTAGTTATCCTTCTGCATAGATAACTAAGATGATGGTATTGTTGGCGATCCCTCATATGTTGGGGCTAATCTACCATGGTTGGAGTTTTGGAATATCATCATTTAGGAGAAATGTCTATCTTTGCTGAAGGATTTTCGTATATAAGAGTTTTACAGCTCCTTAAGTGCAACACAAAATTAGTTTAGTATTCATCTTGTTTTACCAATCATTAAAAATACTCTATTAATATTTTCATTGACTATTCCATTAGGGGTCATACCTCTGAGATAGGACAGAAAGGAGACATATGTTCCAGTTTTATCCCTATATGAATTCCTACATGTTATGGGTTTCTAGAGGGTGCTCTGGTGGTTGATATTTTCATATATGAGGATACACAACTAGTGGTTGTTGTTGTTTTGAAATCATGAAAAGACTTCTCAAATTTTGGATGCTAATATCAGTTTCATGCAAATAGACATACAAATAATTTTAGGATGAGGTGCTCAAAATATTGATAAGATGTGTCAGGATCACAGTATTGGGCTAGTCATCCAAGGTAGAGGTGGTTCTACTCATGTCATATCAGGGGAAATCATGCCCATGATTTTCTATTTCATTGTATGTCTAATAGGAAAATTGTGAAAGAGACGATGAGGTATAGGTAGTGACATGAACATATTGTTGAGAAGGGTTCTAGACATTTAAGATGATCTAGAAGTGTAGTAGGTGTTATTAGATTCTTTAACATGTTATGGTCACCAACCTAGGTGGTCTACATCAGGCTTAGGATGATAATGGACATGGGCATGTATAACTACAGGTGGTTGAATCATATGTACTAGAGTCTCTATAAATAATTAAATATTTGATATGTGTCTTTTCTAACTTATATTTAGTACTTAAAGACATAGGTTCCTTTGATTTTTATATTTTCACATATATTTTTATATAAATTATGATACTAGTTGATTTCTTTGCTCGATCATTAATAATGGAGTGTCCTAATAGAGATGATGCAGATATCATACATGTCCCAATAGTTTTGCCTAATAGCAATAATAAAGTGTTTCTATTGGGATCTCCTTGTATAAGTAATGAGGCCTTATGAAATCATATTTGGTTTAAACTAGTTATCTAATGTCCATTACCTAGTCAACTATTTCATGTAGTATATGTGGTGTGTCCACATAAATGAAAAATATGGTCTCAATTTTTGGCTAAAAAGGAAGACCAGCCAATATAGGATTGGATAATCCATATGAGGTTGTAGTTGATTACTCTCTATTTGATATAATTACTTTCAAAGCAGTGTATGTTATGTGTTCCTTATTTCCGACATTGGTGGTAGAGTATGGGGACATCTTCCATGAGAATTTTTTAGGATTACCTCACTACTATGAGATAGACTTATGGATTGACCTACACAATGGGATTACACTAATATCTATTCCAGAATATCAGATATATCCCATATTTCTTCACAAGATGAGGGTGTAGTTGGTTGAATGACATAGGATGGGAATTGTTATACCCCGATTTTCTACTTGGGTTGTCGTAGTTCTTTTCACCATGATGGTTGATGAATTCGCAATGTCATGTGAGGAATAATAACACATGAACCATGTGACTATGAAGAACAATTATTAAATAGAATAGATCGATGACCTCATTGATTAGTTGAGAGATGAGATATTGTTCTAGAAGGTTGACCTCAGGTCAGGCTATCTCCAGTTTCGAGTTTGAGATGATGATATACCATGTACAACCTCTAGATGTTGTGACACTGACTATGTATATATGGTGATGCCCTTTGGGGTCACAATTTACCCAAGTGTGTTCATGGGACCCATGAATTAGTTATCTCATCATTTCATAGACTCATTCATTGTACTCTTCCTCAGTGATATCATATTGTACTCGATGTTCAATGAGGATCATGCGAGACACTTGAGGATGCATCTAGATGCACTCTAAGAGAACTATCTTTACTGATAGATCTTGAAGTTCCATTTTTGGATTCAAGTGATCTACTTTTTGGAGACATTATCCCAATTGATAGAGTGGTAGTGGACCCGACCAAGGACAAGTAATTGTAAGCTTGGGATCCACCCAATAGCCTATAGTAGGTGCATAACATTCTTTAGATGGTAGGATATTACATGAGATTAATACATGATTTCACTAGGACATTAGCAACCATGATAGTTATGACCTATAAGGGGGATCCTTTCTTGGGTTCTGATAGGTACCATCATGATTTTTAGTAGTTGGGGTAGAGTTTTATGGGTGCTCCAATCTTGATATTATCAGAGGTTGGTGTTGAGTATGTAGTGTTCTATGATAAATCCAAAACTAGGATTTGTTTTTTGGTAATATAGAATAATGTACTAATTGTCTGTGGTTTTTTGTAATTGATACCACATGATCCAAACTGGGCAACACACAATATTGATTTTTCATAGATATTCTTGGCACTAAATTTTTGGTGACACTCCATGATTGGAAATTTGTTTAATATATATTTTTATGATAAGACTCTCAACTATTTATCCTTCTCGAGTTATCATAACATGATATAGTTGATATGTATATAGTTCCTATCGGATTATGACATTGAGAATGATTATAATAATATTAATGGGAATGTGGTAGAAGATTTGATATTCTGTAGAACTTTCGCATCATTCTTGAATGAGACGTCATATCAGTTGGTCTTATTATAGTTATCCTTTATGGATGGAGAGAGAGAACCATGCCTATTGTTGTGTTTGTCTCCAAACTTATCCAATAGTGAGTTAGGGAGGCACTGATGGGGGTTTCTAACTATGTGACCCTAGATACACAGATATCATCCATACATGCTCTAAATTGATTTTTTATAGGTGGAGAGCGTGTTATTATTTTCAAAGGATTTTGGATGGTACCTCTAATATTACAGGAGGAGGGTATTAGGGAGATTCATTAATCATTTTAGTAGGTACAAAAAGGTCTGGAATAAATGTATTTGGACCTCCAACATCCGTTTTTGTGGATACAAATTAATAAATTCTTTTCAGTGTTCTTCTCTTGATGCCTTAGTTATCCTTATGTAATATATAAGGATACCATTCTAGTTGGTTTATCTTAACCAGTCATGGATTGAAACTGGAAGTGGAATGGGATTTGTTTGGATATCATGACAGATTACCATATACATCTAGGGGAAAAATGACATTTATTTTATCATAGACAATCTCATTATGTCTTCTTACATTTTAGCTATTACATTGTACTATATATTAAATTGAATTAAATTCCTCTACATAAAATATATAGTACGACTCCTTGGATTTCCATCAAGGATCATTTATGATCATGATTCTTGCATCATATCCCACTTTTAGAATGGATTACACTAGGTATCATGGACTTAGTTACACTTGAAAATATAGTTCCACCACTAAACTAATGTCAAAATAAAGAAGACCATTTAGATTTTTGTACACATGCTATTGGATTTCTTATTGGACTTTTTCATAATTTGGAAAATCACCTACCATAGGTGAAGCATGTATTTAATAACAAATACCATTCCACCACTAGTATAGATCTATTTAAGGCTTGGTATGGGAAACCCATTTGGTCAACACTTTACAGGACATACCCAAAAGATTCAACACTCATGGAAATAATGTTGGAGTGAGAAAATATAGAGAAGGTGAAAATTATCCAGAAGTATATAATGACAACACAATTCTATGATAGGTATTATACAGATGGATGGTGGTGGACATTGGTGATTGAGGGAGACCATGTGTTCTTATGAATTTCAAATTGAAGTGGATTATGAATATTTAGTCAGGGAGACAATTGTAATATCCCATATTAGGTTCTACATACTCTTCCCGGAGCCGGTTAGTCACATGACCTCATGTTTTCCTCCCCATACTCTTGAGGCTTCCGACTAGTAGTGAAGGTCCGATAAGTCAATCATGGGGAGAATATACCCTCTTATAGAATAGTAATACAAAATAAAATATAAGAAACAATATCAAAATCGTACATATACATAAACATTAACTATATATCATGATAAAAATGAAGTAAAATATAGTATCCAACTAAAGTAGAAGAAATTTCATACTAATATATGTGCCCTGTGTCTAAAATGGAAACTGAAGATAAAAATACTAATGATTCCAAAGTGGGTTGAAAACCACTTCATATTATATCATCCAATCTACATCCTCAAATCAGTCATCCTACCTTGGTTTGTTTCACTTAACATGTCCTATAATCTTGTAACCTATTGGGGTACCATTCAGGAAGGCCGATTAGGTTGTGGGTAAAACAAAGTAGGCCCCAACCAATGGTTTCTGAAACACTACCACATCAATAACCACACATGATGTTTTATTAAAAAAAAGTAATATGAATTAGTAAAAATTTATCAGAGTATAATTTATTCATTACATAACCACATTAACACATGGGTTCCTGAAGTAACCTATATGTCAATGCATGTTTCCTCTTATGCCAGATCCCAGAGTGTCACCAAGTAATATCATTACATAAACACTTATTTGGCTCATGTTGGAGGTTAAAATATTTCATGTTAATCTTATATCTCAATACATACTTTTTCATATGCCAAATCCCAAATTATTCCCAACTGAAGTCATTTTTCGGAGTCCCATTTTTACCATTCATTAATTTATACTTGAATTCCCTTTTTAACATTCATTGAACACACAATAAATGAAAATGTTCCCAATCATTAATTCTAAAATGAATTACCATGTAATCATACATACATAATACATTATAATGATTGTGTTTCCATTATCTAATTCGTACATGAATAATCATTTTATTATTTACACATTGCACATTATAATGTCAATGTTCCCATTCATCATCACATTATTACATCATTAATTAATTATCCACAAAGATTTAATTTGAAATTTAATAATTCGTTATGAAATTATATACTGTAATATATTCCCCTAGCTAAATATGAATGTTGATCCCATCAATTAAATTAACAATTAATTAATCAATACTTAAAACTCAAAATCCCACAATAAATTTTCACAATTTATTCTCTCATTCTCAACCTTAGTTATTCATAATTAATTAAAAAATATTATCTCAATATACAATATCAATATCATATAATTAATTCTAAAATAATTATGTCTATTAATAGAATTATATGTTAATAATTAATTCCAAAATTAATTATATAAATCACAACAGAAAACATAAAAATAATCCCCAAATTAAAATTTTAATTAAAAAATTCATCTATTAATAAATTGAACATATATATTAAATCCATTTAGGAATTCCAATTTCTAATGAATGTTAGAAATTAAAATAATATCATACACATATCAAAATAATGACAATGTTAATTGAATATTATAACACCTACCTTAAATCATCAATGAATAATCATCCAAAAAATTTACTAATAATTTAGTAGCACAATGACACACGTCAGGGAGCCAAATCTAAAAACCGTAACTAGGATTGACCAAAAACTATCTCATTAATCAATATATTTATCCAAAATTCTATATATAGAATCACTAAATATAGATATATATCTAGAAAAATAGAAGATGACTCCCACCCCCACCAAAAGAATGACAGAAGGAAGGATGATGAATGAGAAACAAAAGATATTGGATCCACATACTGGGAGATGAAAAGATCGTCTATCTGGGATTCAAATCACAATGAATATAGGTTGTATGGATTTGGAATCCCTTCAAAATGATTAGAAATCATTAAAAATAGCATGATTCCATGTTTGGATCAAAATGGGAGAGATTTAGGGCTTCAAGGGGATTAAAAAATAATTATCATTTTACATTAAAAATAAAAGATGGTTTCAAAGGTATGGGTGCACAGTTTTCCGAAACACTGCTACATAACCATAATCCTATAATTTTTGGGGGTTGGGATTGAAATACCATGAACCATCCATGAAAACCACCATTTTCAACTCCAAATCCTTTTTTCAATTTATTATATAAAACTTTTTGTTTTAGTAGGAACCTCACAATCAAAATTCAAGCAAATAAACCAGCCCAAAAACCAAATTAGCACGTCAAAAATAAAAACCAATAAATGAAATTGTTAGGCCAATAACAAATTTATTCGAGCACACTGAAAATGATCAGGCCATATACAAATATAATTGAAAATTTAAAAATGAATATTTCATTCAAACCCCTCCCAATAAGATTCAATATTTCAAAATCCATATTTTAAACGAACCCCTGTCACCCCAAATCAGTTTGATAAAAACCAATAACCTCGCGAGAAGATAAAATATAGCAATGGAAACATCTATACACCTTTGAAAAACCTCATTTTTGGAAGTAGATCCTAAAATAATGAATAATTTCATTTCTCCTCCATCTTCATCAACAATGAAAAAAACACAGAACACCTCATCAAATAAAATAACATCCAAATAAGATCCTTTTAGCCAAAATATCTATTGCACCACCACCACCATCTCTAAAACACACAAAAAATAAACTACACAACAAATGCCTGAACCCCTAACCCACTGCTGGAATAGCCTAACACTCCCACAAAACCTCCCAAGAGTAATTTGAATATGGCCAGGGCCAACTCCAAAAAGGGTCGAGATCTTAAAAAAGCTATCTCTGAAATATATTGGCCCTCACTTTATACTCATAGATTTGTTGATGTGGTGTACCTCTTCGATCTGCCCCGAGGGTATGCGAGGTTACATGATTTCATCCATTTTTCGCAACAATGGAAGTTTTTTCATGACCAAACGTACATCATCTATTGGGGTTAGATAGACATTTAGGATAAAACTACATTTTTGAGAGTCTAGTAGAGATCGGTGATAAAATGAAAATTATCATTTATGTGAGAGTGATTCTTTTAGTGCGTGTTTTGTGGAAGAATAGGAATATCCATGAGATCACCTAGTAGTTGGAGGCTCAGATTTGTTGTTATTACCAAAAAAGATGTTTTACCCCATGTTTTGGATTTTTAAGACATAAATACATATTGTGAAAAGAATGATTTGAAATAGATTTTTCATGATTATTTTTTTTGATATTGTATGGAATATTTTCAAGATTAAGTGTCGATTAGACCAGGGATTCTAAGGCTTTATGTGTTAGGAATAAAGTTTGAATCATATTGAATATATTAAATACCATGAATTCATTGTTTTCATAAAACATTTGTATAAATTCATAATGGTTATATAGAATAGAAATTTTATGGAACTATTGTGTTTAAAATGAGGGGTTTTCCCTATGTGTGACATAAAATTGGTCAACATAATGATTTTGTGGAAAGTTCATCACATTCATAAAAATGAATTAAATTATTTAATTTGTTTTCCTTAATACAGAATCTGATGTGTCTTTATGTTGAATATTATGATTGAAATCCATGGTTACACATGTAACCTTATAGCTGTTGGATATCTTAGGGACACTACTTCAGAATATCTCTCTCCATTAAACATCTATCATATAATCGATGAGTGATCAATGTCAAACAAAATCCATGAATAATTATAGTGATAATAATGTTTATTTTTTCTTTATTAGTAATTTATATGAATAATGGTAGAAATTTTAATTGACAGGATGCTTTCCCCATTCTAAATTCATATGATAAAGAAGAATAAATCAACCTAATGATTGATTTGCGGTTCGATCATCATTCAGGAAGGGTTTATTTTTAGTGTTATTTTTGGAGTATATTTATTATGATCAATAAATCACCATTCATTATAATGGTGACATATCAAGGGAAACATTATCTTTGGATGAGTTTTTTTCCTTTTTTGTGCTTGTGTATTTCTCATGTTTTCATTTCATCATTATGTGTGTTGTTCAGTGACTTGTGGTTTGAAATCCACTAAGAAATCAATTGTTACACACCCATTTCATAGTGAAATGTTCTAATACATTATACCTTGGATCAATACGACATAATGGTTGTACAATGATTGATGCGGGAACAGATTATATAGTTATGGATACTCGATTTTATGTTCATTGGTACACATCGAATAATAAATAATGAGGCCAATTTTTCAATCGAACAAAGACTTGGAGATTAGATAATGGTTGTGTTCAGGTTTGGCTGGAAATTAATAATTAATTATGATACTATGAAGGATATAATTTCATGAGATACTGGAGTGGGAATCCACGTATGGAAAAATAATGGCTTCTGAAAAAATAATTCCACACAACTTGTAATATAAGAATACTCTTGTAATGGTTCCCTACAAGATTCAGATATGGTTTTTGAAAAAAAATAAAGATCACACTACATGTGACCATATCAAACAACTTGTGGACTCTCCTCATTAGATTAGTGTGAACCTCTAAGGGTACATTGATAGTGGTTGGAGTAGAGGGAAAAACACACACCATGTACTTCCACATGCACAACGCTTAACATGGTATACAAGTGGATACACTTTTACTAGTATGTAGGAAGAGTACACTTGCATCTGACATGCCTTCTATAGTTACACTGACATGGACATAGGACATGGTCCATTTACATTAGAATTAACCATGGTTGAAGGGACATAGTGTGTACCCATACTACATGTCATGCACTATGTAAAAAAATGGAATAAAGCATTTTCCATATATAAATGAGACAATTTTATTAGTGTGAAATCTTCATATCAATTTCATGAGGGTTGTTATAGAATCAGCCCTACCTATAAGAAAATAATCTCTTTATAAGAACATCTGGTAGAGAGTTCTTGGAATCCTTACATGAGTTCTAGAGGGATATCCTCTATTAATATTCATGCCCTAAGTGGATTTCGTAGTATCATCATAATGAACCCTACATGGGAAATAATCATACACATAATAGGTTAATCCTGATTGAGTTGTTAGTATATACCATGTCCTTATGAAGATCCTCACCTATGTATTTTATCCCTTCTAAATATCATATTATACTTCCTATGTCCTGACAACAAGAGCACTACCTATCCAATGGACATCATAAATTTTATTAGAATCAGTAGTTTTCTATTCTATATGAGTATTATGTGGAACCTTCAAGTTGGGATCCTAGGTTAGTATTATAATTTTACATTACCTAAATACTATGTGTCTTTTCTAAGTGTATATTGATTTTATTTTTATATGTTTTGCAGACATATACTATCATAGAGATGAATGTATTCATTTCATGAATACCTTGTGTTTTTGGGTAGTCATACTGCGTATTGTTATACTTATCGATGCCAAGATTTTCCCACAAATTTTTGATATTCAGTCGACAGTTTTATAGAGTCCTAGATGGACCTGGACTATACATTTCTTATTGAGATAGGAAAAATCATGGTGTGGTCCCACAATATTTTGACAACAGTACCCAGTATTACATTCAGTTCGGACTTATATCATACTAATTGTGGGGGTATTTTTTTGGGCCCTACTAACTTTGCATTACATCATGTCATTATATGGTTGTGGGATATAGATATATGTATTCATGGTTATTTAGTTTTATTAAATTTGAAAATTTTATGGTCTTAGAGATGTGTTCAAGTGTATAGGTACATAGGCTATGGCCTCCAATGTTAGTGATATTTTTCCTCGGCACTATTTTTAAGCCACTAGCCTATCGTTTATGGGCTCAGGGAGTAACAAAACATTCCCTGTTAGGATGGTATATGACATTTATAATCCCAAAAATTCATCCTATGATAATTTTTTCATGATGATTTAAATATTGATAATCATTTTAAATTTTTCAAAATTAATGATTTATAAATTTATCATTATTTAAAAATGTTTTAATAAAAACATATTCTTCAAAAAAAACTATCACTTTTCTATTTAATTTTACATTGATATTACTTATAGATTCTTAATTGTTTCATGTATATTTTTAGTTTAGCATCCATTTAATTATACTATTAAATTATATTTATATGATTCTCCCTAAATAATAACATAATTAAAAATGAATATTCTATAATGAATCCCACAAAGGATGAAAAAATTAATTGAATCATGTAAAATTTATTACATTAATGGTTACCAGTTTATATCATATAATGTTTTAATTACAAAATCAAAGATCACAACATTATGAGATATAGAGGTAATATATGGTTTAGAGGTAGTTGTGAGAGGTGGTTTAGATATAATGAATCTCACTGCGATTTCTATAATAGTGAATATCCTCAAAAGTGATTTTTATTATGATCTACATGTAAAAGAAATAGATTTTTCTTAAAGTTAAGATAAACATATTAGTTCTACCACATTTCCTAGTTCAAAAAATGATCATTTTAACGATGATTTATATGGTAAAAATTATTATATATTTATATATATACTATATAGTGTTTAATTGAGTTTATTTATTCTAAATAAATGATTATAATATAATTTTCATATTTACTACTTGTAAATTACAACGTAGTTTTTTATAGATTAATTTTGGGTGTGAAACATGTTATTTAAAATTATTTATTTATAGATGAAATAAAAAAATATAACTATAAGTTTGTTAAATTTTACCGACATAAATAAATTTTTAAAATATATATTTGTTTCTCTCTATGGAGTGGGAAATACATTTTATATTTCATTGATATATAGATCACCATTCTTTCTAATACAAACTCTGATTTTATTGACCCTATGACAGTATAGTATGTTTCCATTTGTTATATTAATTCCCAAAATATTTTGATGTTCCCCAGCATCCTTCATTTATATAAAATGATTATATCTTGATTGAAATGGATTTTTATAGATATAAAAAAAATGTAAATAATGATGTAGTTAGAATATTTATCATTGAAATAAATTGTAAAACATGATTTCCATTAAACTAATGGATACATAATGAATTAAATTATTTGAAAATGGGTTGTAGTTTTTGGTATTCAAAAAATTAAAACACAAAGATAATGAAAAATATTTATTTATGGTCACTATCCGCATAGATATTTCTAATTACATTATCCAACTTTTCTTGTATGAAAACATAGTGATTTCCCATTAATAGTTTATTGATTTTCAATAATCGGAAAATATGTTTTCTATTACATAACCCAATATATCCCTAGATCCCTCATGATATAAATATGTAAAAGTGGATTATGTTATTTCATAATTTAATTTTCATGTATGTTGTGAGTAGTTCCATCCAAAATTTAAACATATAATTCATTAAATTAGATGAACACATATTATATTAGAGAAATATACATGATCAATACCAAAAAGGATTATTTTTTGGAGGAGAGATACATAATAAAAATATTTCAATAAGATCTTTCAACATCTCTATAAAAGTTATTATTTCATTATATCCTTCTTATACATATCTTATAGCCTTTAAAAATAACCTGGGTAAATGAAAATAGAAGAAAGGGTGATCTCATATGAATATTAAGGGTAAACATGGGAAATATCACTTTATAATAATATTCAATAAAAATATAAGCATAAGGGTATCAAATTAATATAATTAATCATTATTATTATAAAAAATATAATCTATGACAAATATCTTTTGTCATGGAATAAAGACATATAATGTTAAAGTACATGAAACCATAGATTGATGTAACTTAATTAAACAATCATGATCATTGAAGTCATATCTTATGAATAAGAATAGTTCATATGAATTGTCGTATAATCATAACCATATAAAATCAATTCATTATATATGGCTCACTTCCAAGAACATGGTTACATAATGGCCAATATACCACATTAGATTCACATTATACCAATATAACTTTCTATTCATGAAATGCAATCAATCTCCATCCAAATTATGAAATTTCTACCAGTTATAAATCATCAACCAATACATTGAAGGGATATATAATTCCTCCCACACACAATAAATAATCAATACCATACATTTTTTGTACCCAAAATTTATACAATATTCATCCAATAAACATTTCATAGACTATGGAAATGATATATGTTACATAGTGATTATATTAAACCATAATTATCGTCCATATAAAGAAATTAAATTGATATTATCATAATATTTTAAACACAATAAAACATACTAATAAAAAATGTATGTTTATATTTATTAAAAATATCATTAAAACACTTTTTGATCACTTAATTGAAAGTATGTGAAATATATTTTAACATTATTATATCTGAAATAAAAATATTACCGAATAATGAGAACGATATTTAATATGGAAAAAATATAAATTTATTATGGAACCATATATGGAAAAATTGGTTGTGATGCTTAGAAAAATTATTCATTCCATATACATTAAAAGACATTCTTTCACACTTTTATAAATAAATTAAAAATATATCAATTTTTTTAAAAAAATATAATACTCTATATACAATTTAAATAAAATTTAAGTCATTGTAATTAGATATTATAAAATAAGTACCTTTAATAAATTTTGAAAATATTGACATGGATAAAAAAATATTTTTGACCCAAAATAGAAAATATGATTGATTATTCTTAAAAAAAATTCATTAATTATCAAAGTACCATAGAGAAGAAAATTTTGAAAAAAATAAAATCATAGAAATTATATGATTTGAAGAATATATATGGTGTTTAAAAGATAAATATAATATAATTCTCCTCATTTAATATAAAGAGTTAATAATTAGGAACAGAAAAAGAATTAAATAAACTCCCTTACCTAATGTATTGAATTTATTTATATGTTCCTACTATGTGCATGTATAATAAATTTATATTCATTAAACATATATATGACAAAAAAAATTAAACTTATCATAAAATATTTCAATTCCTCATTATTTAAAATTACCCATTATTAATAATTCATCATTAAAATTAAAAATTGGTTTTAAACTGATCAATTTCACATGCAGGTTCGATTCAATTATTCAGAAGCACTCACCATCTTCATTGATTCATTTTATCAAAAATAATAATCATGTTGTATGTTTAATATTTTATCATTATATTATGTTTTATAACCTCTCCTACAAGTGGATTGTGAAAAATGAATTATATAATTTGATGGACATAGTAGTCCATTTTTATTCCATTTTAATGTTTTATTTTTCCCAAGATGAAAATGAATGAATTTTAAAAAATTATAGGTAATTATGTCATTATAAAATTTAAAATATATCATATATATTCACAAAATCAATATATATTTTGATAAATGCATTCCATATGTAAAAAATGAATTACAACTCTTTGTGGATATTGTAGTCCACACATATGCATGAATGATTGTATCATTTCTTAAAGTACATACTGATAATAAATAACATAGATACATAATGTATAGAATTTACATATATAAATGATAATAATGTGCTACATTAATTATGGTTATATAGTATTTTTATGGGGAAGATGTTGAAATAATCATAATAGGACTCAAGGAAGAAGATCTACTCTTCATTAAGAAACCTCTATTTAATCTATTCGGGTCGACCCTAAGGATGGTTTTTTAGGATGAATATAAACAATTTTCTTTATATATGGATATTTAGTAAATATATGAGATGGGTTTGGCTGAGTAACATGTCTAAATAGGGTGTGAGGAGGACATTATAGAATGTGACACATAATAACTTTGGTTATTAGAAGTATTGTAAGTACATAATGCATTATAATGTAATAAAATAAAACTTACGGGAATATGAAATAGTGGAAAGAAAAATTCATATAAAATATGTTTTAAGGTCATCATATATTTACCAAGACATATTTGGAAATTTTGATGTGATATTTTAATACTTATCTTTTACTTTAACCCATTTTTGTACCTTTTCAACACTAACTAAGGTCAAAATATTTAACCATATTTATTATGACTAAGAATAAATGTGGAATATTTCAAATAATTTAAATGATGACTTCGAATATGTAAAAAAATATTTTTTTAATTTTCAAATCTGAAAACAAGTAGGATTCACATAACTTCAAAAAAATAAATGAAAACATATTTTTGAAAAATATATTTTTTCTGTAAAAAAATGAATTTAATTCAATTTCTTTCTAAAAAAACATCACCTGAATTAAAACTAACATTACTGAATATTAAAATTTCATTAAAATTATTCATAAATATTGACCCATTTAATTTTATTGATAATAACACACTCCATGTATAAAATTAATTTCTTAATAAAAACATCACTTTTTTACGTGACATGTTTTTATTTAATTTTTTATGATATTGATGGTTAATGTAAACTATAATACATATGTAAAAAATAGATTTCAATTTTTCTAAAACATTAAATAAAATGATAAATAATACATATATGATAAAAACTAATTCTAATAATAAAAATAATTAATAATAGATATTTAGTATTAAATGTATTTATTTAGATAATTACAAATTATTATTGTAAATTACATTTCATTTAAATTCCATATAATTGAATTTATTTTATAATTTATAAGAATTATTAAAACAAGTTCATGTATTTGTGTTTCATAATATTTGTAACATTATAATATTATTAAGGATAATATATTATCTAATATCATGGGGTCTTATATTCTGAAACCATTACATGTATTTTGCACAAAATATTCTATTCCACTAATGTAAGAAGCAAAGGATACCTCGTCCCAAACACAATCCATGTTTCCCATGTTTTTCACATAAAATTATAATTCCTACATAGACCCATAAAAATGTGACTAAACATGTTTCAAAATACAATATTTCTATGTTCAATGGTGTTTATAGGAAGTATCCATATCACTGATCATGATTCATTTGTAAGATCTTTGATTATATTACTTGTAAATGGCAACTTTTTACATTTTCAAGAGATTTATATGGAAGCCATCATGAACTTAGAATATTTTTATATTATGATCAAATAGATATTATACCATCCCAATGCAATAAATAATCTCAAAGGGTCTACTATAAATGTTTATTAACAACCCATTCATTTAAAATATCATTATTTAATTCCAATGAGATATATTTATGAAACCCATATTATAGTAATTGAACTCATAATCATAAAAATGGTAATCAATATATCTCATGAATAAACTTTGAAATTATATAAAATATTACTAAATGTATATTTTAATCAAAAAATTCCATCATCTAGTTTTGGTCCTATAAGAAATTTTTTCCCAAATGAATCTAAGCATGTTAGAGTAAGGAATTTAATTCTATATAGGGATTGATAAAAAACTATAATTCTTGAGCTAAAGGTACTATAAAATTTTCACAAGATAAAGGTATTGATCCAAATATATTCTCAAATCCACATTTGATTATCTCAGTATATATTCTATGGTTTTAATGGTACTCACAAAGATGACATACAATTAGGGACGATATGTTGTTCTATATCTCATCTCATTATTCAATTATAATATAAGAAATCTCCATAAAATCCAGGTAGACCTCTAAACATGATCAAATATGATTTATTAGCTTAATCAAGGAATGTTTACAAATTCCTTACTATATTTATTTGAGAGATTAAAAAAAGACACCTCTTATATAAAATAAATAATTATATATATATATTTTTAAGGATATTGAATAAAATTAAAATTTTATTTTTCCCTTTAGATAACATTGGGAGTAAAAATAAGAAATACATGGTGATTTTTCTCATTAACAAAATGATATCGGTAATGGACATAACATCCCCATAGAATTGTATAACTCAAAAATTAATTTTCAGACAAACCATGGACCAAGATTTAATAATAGAAACATCACCCCTTCTGTTTCCCTACGAGAAAATCACTATATAATTTTTATACATTATTGTTCTTCCCACAAAAATAGATAATTCTAAACAATAATTTTTTTTTTAAAAGTTCCTTTAAATATTAAATTTAAGGGAAAAGTTATTTATTCAAAAATCTTATCATTCAATAAATATATTGTTCAGATCAATTTCACTCCACATATTCATATGTTGTTTAACATCATAATTCTACACCAATTTAATCCTCATATCAATGTGTGGATATAAATTCATCTACGTTATATATAGTTTATATCAATTTTATTAAGGATTTCATGATCCATGTTTGGAATATAAATAAGGATTAGGTATCATTGGATCCTAATCATATAAAAAAAATCCTTCTGAATTAGAACATATTCAACCATGTTCACCTTCTTATAGTTGAAATATATTCAAAAATCACAATTTTTTATTCATTAAAACCATCACCGTAAGAAGATATTTAATTATTTTTGTGTAAATATAGTAATTACATAAATATGTCAAATATAAATGTCCAATAACTGATTATATATACAACACCTCTATATATTAAAGGAAAAAAATAATTCTTCTTATTAAAATCATGACTAATATAATTTTTCTCAAGGACCTTCAATTTCCAAAAGGATTTAGAAACCTCCGTGTTATATTTCATGTGAATACATCCCAATAACTTATTTGATTCTTCACTATATATCAAAATCATTTCTCGGGTATATAGTACATTTAGCATAGGTTCACTGAACAACATTCTTTATTGTATCTTAAATTTTAATTCATATTCATCAGTCATATAAATCTTAGATCCCATATTTTCTAACATAGTTATTGGACATTATACCCCATGAGAAGTTTTTTAAAAATTCTATTTAATACCCCTCCAATAAAAGTAAAATTTTAATTTCATTCAAATTTTGTTGGTCTTAAAAATTATTCAATAATTTATCTCATTAATGAATCCATAGATATTCCCTTTTATTATATTTTTATGTAATATTAATAAAATTAAAAATTACCAAAATTCATGGATGATAAATTTTAGATCAACCACTCCTTCCAAATACCATCCAACAAAATCTCCAAAATTTCTTCATTCTCATCATATCTCACTAATTTTATGAAACATTAATCGATAAATATAACTAAAAACATATTTATGTAACCTATAACGATGATTTTTTTTATATTCATGGAAACAATAATGGAATTTATAAGTAAAATGATGTCTGTATTGATTTATCATCTCCATAACTTTTATAGACGATTGTCTTTGGTATTTCCTCTTTTTTACCATCATTTGATGATATAATGATCAAAGTAAAATCATTGAAATGTTTTTGGATCCACTATGATGATAATAATAACCCATAATATGATATATACAGTACATTTTATTGATATAGATCTTGTTCTATTAAATATAATAAACTTAATGAAGCATTTTACCACATTTCTTATTTAAAAAATTTGTTCACCCTAGGTGATGCACTTAGATGAATAAATACCTTATTAATATTCACATGGGGTTAATATATTTTTTATCAAAACTTAATAAATTATAAATTATATGACTTAATTGGAATAGGTGTAAATAACCATATTAATTATATAGAAAAAATTATATTTATGATTTAGTAGAATATGTGGAAACTCATTATGAAATACAATGATATACTCCCAAATAATAAAATTTCCTTCAATTTTGATGTGTCCCTAACAATTTTAGATAAATAATAATCCTACATGGGTAGTAATACCCACTTAAAGAATTAATTTCAAATTATTGTTGATATTCATCATTATAACCAAAGAAAAACATTTGATTATTTATTACACAAAACAAGACTTCCCTAAATCATATTATTTCATTGAATCTATATTGAGAGAGAGAACAAAAGCATGCCCAAAATTAATTAAATTCACCAATAGGGATAATGGTATAATTTTTTAGAATCACATTCCTATAAAATTTATATTATTATATATTTATAGAGAAGATATGTGATCATCAACCAAATTAGTTTTTTCAATAATAATTTACCATTATCTTTTTCAAGTATTTATATGATACCCATTTATAATTCCTCAGATATATAGGTGGATGTTGAATAAGAATAAACATTTTTAGTTATATAGTGGATAATAACTTTATCATACCCCACATATTTCACATATCACACATTAATAATTTTTAATTCTTTTTATTTAACCTTGTCTCTTTGATTAAGAGGTTATTGTCACTGATAGAAAACATTAACAATTATATTAATGAACTGGTTGGTATAATTAAAATACACCATATATTTTTATAGTTGGAATGTGTATGGTTCATTTAACAAATACTTCTCAATATTGACTCCATTATCTATCCTTATTATATCTTTTATTTACTCAAATGATTAATTGATTTCCATTTTTGATAAGAAACATTTTGCATCCCCTAACAGAAACATTCTATTATACTTTTTCCACACTTGTTAAATATAGTATGGAAAACAAATATTCCTCCATGGGTTTTATTATTAAAAGTTCATCAAAATTATATATTTATCACATTATGAGAATTATGGGAAGGAAAAAAATATCCACTATCTATTTCTACATTGATATAATAGAAATTGATTTCATTATAGCTAATTAAATACCTTATAGGGAATTCATTTAAAAATATTGGATTCATGAATATGAATAATCATCTAATATTTCATTTAAGGTAATGAAAAATCCATAAGCATAAAAAAATATTTTTGTAATATTTATACATGGGTAACAATAGATTCATGACCCTTATTCATAGGATCAATAAAATCTAATTCTATTTTAATGATAAAATTTTGGTGGAAGGAACATAATGGAAAATTCTATCTTAAACTCATCCCAATATATTGTGTCAAATTCATATTGCAAAATTGTTTGTCTTAAAATGATTCCACAATTGATTTTATCCACCATACAATTAATATACCTATAATATAATTTTTTAATGGTCAGAAATCCAAGAAATAGAACTTATCATTTCAGTAGTACTATACCATTACCTATAAACTAGTGGATTATAAGAACCCCTAAAATATGGTGGATACGGCCATATGAATGTCTCTATGGTTAAATGGTTCATCCATTACTCAATTGGAAACATTCCATCATTCATTTCAAGAGAGGGTTTCATGTGAAAAGTAATATCATTTCTATTCCAAAATCCATTCCATTTGTTTTCTATTTAGTAAAACCATTGCATCTTCTACGACATTAATTTTTAACCTGTTTCCACTTGGTTTCATACATTTACTAAAACTAAAGTTTATAGTGTAATTTTCATCCCAAAATAATTAGAGTGATAAATTATATAATAATGAATGTAATTTCCCAGATTCCCTTTATTAATTCACCGTCTTATCTATCTATGGAAAATTTTGTTTTATTCTATAACACATTAACTTCATTATAAGTTTTCACATGTTTTATAATCCTTTTACTCATATCATATAAAAAAACTAAAACCATCCCTGATAACAATCAATGAAACATGATAATAATGACCATTCATATTTAATCATCTTTAATGAAAAAACAAAATATTACACCATAAGTGAATCTATAGGAACATAAATTTTTATTGCATTTGGATACTATATATATAATAATGTTATATTTTTAATGATATGTAATGTAATGATAATTTAACTTTATAAGGATACTATTATTATAAATATTTTCATTTGAACCTCTCACCAGGACCTTGGTAAAAAAACATATAAATGGGTGAGTTAAGATTCTCATTAAAGGAAAATATTTGTGATATTAATGAATGATCAAATAAATCAAAATATTATCAGAAGGATATGGAATAATTATTGTAACTTATGTTATTTATAACCAATTAATTATTTATCATAAATATTTATTCAAACAATTATGGATTATAATTCTAATAGAATGATATCATAAAAGTGGTAAATTATCATCAATCAATCATGAGTCATAGTTTTATTTTATAAGATTAAGAAAATGTTGTTAGAATTATGGAAAAATTATAAACATTGAAAATAACTTCATTTTTAAATACACAATATCATATCCATCATAAAATAGTGAATCTTTTACCATAATGGAATGGTTTTACTCAAAAACCTCTTATCTTTTATATAATGTGTTTACTCCTCATCTTCCATTAAATTATCTCATGATATATAAATCATTTCCAAATGAATTGGAAGTATATATAAATATTTTCATCCCATAACATAATGTAAAACAAGCATTGGTGTTCCATACAATGATAAAAAATTGATTAATTCATCATATCATAACCCATGGAAAAGATATGAGATTCATAATGTTTCGAAAATAATATATTCATAAACAATATTGAGAAAATAAAAGTATTATATTATAATATCATATCCCTAGTGATTAATATGTAATATTAACAAATATTTACATAGATGAAAAACATTATTAACATGGAATTCAAACATTTCATTAAAAATGGTAAAATATCATCTTTTTATGGTGTCATTAAATTGAACATTTTATAGAATATTGATAAATATTTTTTCAGTTTAAAATAACTGTGGAAACATGTTAAAAAATATTCAATGAATATTAATATCATGACTGTGAAAAATATATTCATTCCATACATGTTCACTGGAATATTGCATTCACCCAATTTAAAATAAATTAATATGGATACCATTCAAAAAATATCAAAAATATTTCATCTAAAAATACTTTCAACAAAATAAATTCTTTTTTTGAAATAAATATACACAATAATTAGATAATATAAAACAACATTCATTAATTTGTTTTTAGAATTCCACTATTGTAGAATAAAATTATTATCCCATAATAGGATATAATGGTGGTTTTCAGAACAAAATGTTTTTTAGGCTTCAAGTGACATAGATATAAAAAGTAAGAATAAAAATATAGAAATATAATAAAATAAAAATAGTAGAATAACATATTTGGTATTTAGTAGATAACAAGTGTGTAATTCTCCCTAAGTAGATTCAGTAATAAGATAACAAGAAGAAAAATGATATTGTAACGCATACCATTACCATATATCTTGAATATTTTTTATGCACTCTTAAGATCCTATATAAGAAAATTTAAATGAATTATACATATATAGCATAACTATATTAAATATTAACCATAAAATATCATTCCATTATAATTTACCATTACATATTATTATGAATTAATTATTAATATTAGTATTCGAGTGTGAACTGTTCTATTTCCCATAAATGTTTTCGTTTGATGGCTATAACCATTGAACCTTTTCAATGGTTTATAACATAATAATATATTAATATTGTAATATATATAATATTAATTCTATATATTTACTTTTTTAATATTTCATTTATGTTTATGATGAAAATGTATTTTCATTACATTGAACAGATGGTATTATGTACATACCAATAAGTAATATTTCCAATTTTTAATGAATCTTGGAATTAATGGTAAAAAATAATATATATTTCTAGAATAATAATAATTTCCTATGTATATAATTTATTACTTAAAACAATACATATAATAATCCAGATATTTTGAACATGAATAATGAGTCACATTCCATTGTGGAGATGGATGTCCACTTGTATGCATAAATGACATTATCATTTTAAATATGATTGTGAAGTCAAAAAGGGTAAATATATTAACATTAAAAAATTATATGTTCAATTATACTAATTTTAAAAAAATTGTATTGATACAGTATAATATTAAGAGGTAAAATATAAAAAAAACATATATGGAATTAGTGAAGGGGTAATCCACTTCTTTAAGAATCTTCATTTTCATTTCATCACATAGTCCCATATATAATACTTTCAATAATATTAGAATCCCTATATGTCAATAGAGATGTTGAAAAGTTTTTAGGGGATATTATTGTTTTGATATGTGGATCAAGACGGTCTAAATAGGATCAGATGGTAGGTTCCCTTTTATAAGTTAGTGGAATGGAATATTGTATATATATAAAAAATTAAAATATAATATATTCATATTCAAGTGATTTTAGAAGAAACATTTCCCAAATTCGAGGAAAATATATTTTATACTGTAAATGTATTTAATAAGGAAAAATATTACATGATTATGTGATATTTTAAACCTATTATATTTTAACACCCACATTAACTATAATTAACATCATTTGAGTCAATGAATTCTAAACATAGTCACAATTCAATTTCACCCAAAAAATGTTTCCAATTGTAAAATTTAAAAATTATTTTTTAAAATATGGAAACTAATTAATATTATTCATATTCAAAATTTGGTATTAATTGTATTTAAAATAAGTGTAAAAACTACAATAAAAATATTAATTTGAAAAACATTTATCCAGAAAAAAGAGTTTAATCCAATTTTATTCCTAGAAAAATATATTACTCTAATATTAACATATTTTATAGGATATATTATATTAAAAATTCATAAATATTATTAATAAATAGTAATTAATATTATTTATTATGATAAATCATATTTCATGTGTAAAATTAACTTTTAAGAAAAAATGACTTTTATACATTCAAATGAGTTTGTTGTCATTAGAATATTATTTATTACCAATGAATTATTTATCTTCCTATTTAAGATAATATATGTTAGTTTTTTATTAATAATGAATATATAATTTTAAACTAAATATATATGATAACAAAAAATTATCATAAAATAGTATATTTAAAAAGATATTTAAGATCAATTGTATTTCCTAAGATAATATGTAGTAGTTTTTGACAATTTTATTCCATACACATAATAATAAATAATAATTTTTTAAATATACATTAATCACATAAATAATTACATGGCTAAATGATTGAAAATAAATCAGACACATTGAATTTATTAAATATATAATTTACTAAAAATCAATGGTTTTTATAAGATGGTTGTTAAAGAGGAATCCAAATCACATTGCCAAGATCATTAAATTTTTATTTGAATAAAATTCATAATAATGATACTAATTAATTGTATTTTTTATTATTTACCATCAATTTAAATGATTTCATATTCTATATTCATTAAAATTAGAATTTTATTGTATAATGACCTATTAGAATCATATAAAACAATTTTACAAATTAAAAAAAATAAATTTATAAATTTCATAGAATATGAACAAATAATTTTATAGTATGATACATTCAAAAATATTTCCATGAAGAGATATAACTTTTGGTTCATCCAATGATTCTTCAGGATGGCATATCTTGACATAATCCAAAAATTATAGTGAAATTTTTTTCACAATATTTAAAACAATAAATCATAGAAACTAATACTGTAAAAATTCCACATATTTATTCCGAGAGAAAACATTAATTGTATTCAAAAAACAATATATAAATATATATATCTAAAAAGGTTCAAATATTTTCTCAAATAACCTTAATTTATAATATACCAAATCAATTTTTATTCTCTATGGTTATCTATACAACATAACATATATTCCCAAAATGATTAATTTATTTTTTTTGAATTATGCATAATTAACTCAATATTGAGTGACATATCATCCCAAATGGATATTTATACATAAATAAAATATTATTCGAAATACCCCTAAAACAATTACATAGAATATCACTAGTAAAATAAATTTTTATTATGAAAATACCATTGAAGTGTTAATGGGGCCATTAATCTTATATTATAAATTTAACAAATAAAAAAATATTTCACAAAACACAAAAAATATCTTCATATAATAACATCTTAAAATCTAATTTTTCTTAAACCTTCTTATGATACAAATTAAGATTCCCCAATTCCAAAAACCTGAATTATTTGCTAAAATAATTTCCATTACATATAGGACTTGATAAAATCTATTCAATCAAAAAAAACATCAATAATTGAAATATAAATAACAATAATTGAGTCACTTTTAAATCTATGACATTTTAGTTGATGAGTTTTAGAGATAGTAGAGAAAAAAAATTACAAAAAAATATCTACTCTTTCTAATCAAAGAAAAAAAATTACTCTATATAATGAAATTTTAATTCAAGTTAATTTCTTCTACATGTCAATAAAAATTCATCAAACATGATACCCTTCTAGTCAAATTATTTATAATATTATTTTTTATAACCTATGTAAATTGTAATATAATATGAGTGAGCTAAATCATTAAATAATTGTAAAAAATTCCTAATAATTAATCACCATAATTGTTAAAAAAATTAAAATAAGGGTATGAGAAAATAATCATCAATATTGGAAATAATATAAGAGCTTATATGCAACAAAACTGCTATCTTTAACAACACTTTTTTGAATAATGCATTCAAAAAACATATGTAAGGAGTCCTAATATTTCTAAAACCTGAGTCATATATCCACAATCATGAGAAAAAAATAATATCATATTCATAAGAATATAGAATATCATATTGAAATAAATATAATTATATGAAATCATTTCCATTATCAATGATCACTACAAAGACCAAAATAACATAGTTGGCAGAGTCCCATAATTATGTGGGTTCACTCCCCAATCACATACATATTGTTTGATATGATATAAATAATTTCCCAACGATTAAAATGTCTATGTATTTATTCTCCCACTGATCGTATAATGAAAATTAAAGCATACATGTTCTAGAATAACATCAAAGAAACCATCATTAATTCAAATCTTAATTGACCCGTTGAAATGGTAAGGATTTAATAAAAATTGACATACAAAATATAAATACACTATATAGATAATGAAGGTGGATGGTATCATTATAAAATATCCCAAGTGAAGCGTAATAATAATTAATGAATGTTTATCACTTGAGCCTTAGCCTAGTTGTAGAGGACCCTATAATTGTATCCACAAGACCCAGGTTCGAATCTAGGCAGAGGCATATTTCTGGGTTATTGTAGCAGTAATGTAATAGGTGTATTTCAGTACTGTATCTACCATAACTATTCACCATGGGCCACTGTTTTGGACTTGGTTTCCTTAAGTCCTTTGGGAAACGTAGGACTTCGGGTTTGTAATGCTTTCGAGCCACCACAAAGCCTTTAGGGACACCTGATATGCAGATGGACATATAGATTCTAAAAGGAACCAGCTCCAGAGGATGATTCGAGAGTAGGGTACATTCACCATAGTAAGGCTAATGGATTTAGAAGAATGGGAGGGTATGAAACTTCCATCGGTATAGGACTTGTGCATCATGGAACATGACAAGCAGCCGAACAACCATTCAATGGTAGAGATCTAATCACGATACATATGCTAATGTGGCACAGTTTCAAATAGTCATAGTTTGTATGATTTTCTTATAACCTACAGGTCATGTAATGTCTCCAAGCCTACTGTAAATGCAATATCTATGCCTAAGGGCCATGTATGGGTTCCACATCATCCCTTTAAAGCGTGGTTATAAAAAATCAATAAAAACATAAGGCATTCAGGTCATTCATGCAATGTTTAAATACAAAAAAATTACTTTTATAAATTGAATAGATATACAGTTTTAAATATTATATAATATAAAATTATATTTTAAAAAACTAGAGGAATAATTTTTTTAAAACTCATTGAATCATTTAATTTATATTTAATTAAAATTACATTTCATGAATTCATGAAAATGGATCTTTGTTATAAATGATAATGATAACATTCATTTCACACCATGAAAAATAATGTAAGAAACACATATAATTTTTAAAATAAGTATTACGCGTAAAACTTTTATAATATTAGTAAAAGAGTATTTAATATTATCTTAAGTAATCATTTAAACATAAATGTGAATATTTATAAAATATTTTATTGAATGTGTATAATGAAAAAAAATGAGTACAATAGGTTAAAACATTCAAAATAATGTATTTAAGTAAAAAAACTCATGGATTTTAATATCCCAACCCGCCTAAAAAGCTTGAGAAGGAAATGAAAATACACTAAACACAAATGGAATCATAATATTATATATCAGAAAGGTTTTACATACACTATTTAAATTAAAATATATTTATAATGTGATATATGTATCAATGATGTGAAAGTGGTATAAAACCCATATTACTTTTATAACATTTGTGTGAAAAATACATCAATTAATAAACTTAAAATATCACATTAAATGTTGTGTGCAAAGAGTGAATCATGGTATAAAATATCAAATAGATTATCAATCAACTATAAAATATTAAATATATTCCTCAAAATAAATGTATACTAATAAAAGTAAATTGTTCAAAGTAAATAATTAGATTTCTAAAAAAATTTAGAAAATAAAATAAATAGAATGAAATTGGTTTTTTAGAAATATCAATAATTAAATGATATGTATATAAATGTATATTTATAGGTATATAATAAAAAATTTGAAATCAAGTTATAAAATATTAAACATGTCTCAAGGAAATTAAATTGAGAAAAAATAACTTATACTCCTTTCGCAAAAATTGTATTCAAAACCATTAAATAGAAACATATTGGTAGGTTTAAATATCAATATATTCAAGTAAATCATTATAAAATAATCCATGGATGGTAAATAGTATCCTTAACTAACCGTGTTTACCAAAATCCTTACAACCAAACTAGCCTTAACATGGCCAGAATGGTGTCCCCGAATCCCAAAAAATATAGTCTTCTTTTTTATAAACAATAAATACGTTTGGGAATGATATTACCACAAAATAATATAAAATAAAAAAAATATAAACTAGAAGAATATCAATATTTGAATACTATAACAAAATTACAATTATGTAAAATAGGTGATAGTAAATAAAATCAAAGAAACAAATGAATACAACAAAAATATCATAATTCTATGTGAATTACCTAGTATAATATAACACTCAAAAAATAAATAATCAATCCAATACCCTATGATTCAATCTAATTAAAATTATTTTAAAAAAAACATATACACACACCAAATTATGTTAGCCTGATTTGTTAAAATCAATCCCATTATAAGCCCTCAAGGTGTTTCATATGATGTTGTTATAAAATAAACAAAAAATTAATAAAAAAGTAATGGGATAAAATTTTATAATTTAAAAAATGATTCATGTAACATGAACCATTTCAAAATAAGATTGATATAACACCAATTGAACTTTTTGAATAATTTTCATATCATCATTGTATACATTTCCTATATTGGGTACACTGAAAAATATTTCCATTGGGATAACAATAGATCTAGTTTATTCAAAATCTTTATAATATTTATTTGATCTATAAGAAATCTTGTGTCATTATTAATTATGAATGGTAAACAAAAGGATAAAATGTCACTATGGAGACAGTCTTCCTTCCCTGAATTAGGATACCTTGTAATGAAATAAAATTATAAGATTAGGTGTAGGGGAATGAGTTCAATATCATGTATTGATCCTTTAGTAATCATTTATTACCAATTTTCATGTAAATATTAGAATTATTTGGAGGTAATTTTGTCATTGATACTACATTTAACATGATACAAAACCAATTTCATTATAAACACTAATGTTATAAATACATTTTAATGAAAATAACCAAACCACCAAATTTTTTTGTAACAAATTTTATTCCATTTACCAATTTATGAACACAATTTCAAGAAGAAAACTAGAATTTATTGTAATATAATGTCAGTTCATGTAGCCACATACCCTAATTTTGAAGGAATAATAAATGCAACATAATATTTATTTTTCGTTATTAAATAAGTATCCTATGAATTTATTAGGGACAATAAATCTTTAATCCAAAAAATTAAATATATAAATTAACATTTCCTAGTATAATGAATACATAAAGAACCAATTAACCCAAAAATTATTGATGAATAAATTTAGAGGGTTATTTATCCAAATAAAAACCATATATTCCATTATGGTTCTAAATGTAATATGATTAAAATATTATATCCAATATATTCAAAATTCAATCATATCCTTGAGGAAATAGGAGCATGAAGAGGGAGAGGATTCTCTATAAAAATAGATTTATATATACCAATGGAGTATCACAATATCAAGAGGTATTTTTACTATCCCTGGATTAGTGTCAGAAGATCAAAATATTTCTATGTAGGACCCCAAAATTAAAAATGGTTGTGTTTTGGTTGATTAAGAAAGATTAAGAAACAAAATATGTATTTATGTGGAAAATTAGTGTTTCTACATTAGTAATACCCAAGACCATTGGTGTCACTAGCAAGCTGGTAGTGGACCAACGATGGAGAAATAGACACTCTAGAAATGTAGTCCCATAATTTATCTTACTAACTAGCGGGTGGAGGCCGATTTGATTGAATATAGCCATAGAAGAATGTTTCTAGAATAATATCCCCTTCGACTAACTAGTGTCTGACACTAGCTTGCTTGTAAACGACACAAGGTATTAATAGCTACGGTTTTAGGTCTACACATCATAAATATATTATGGAACTCCTATGAACCCTAAAAACTAAAACTATATATATAGAAGATGATATTCAAATAATATGAATTAAAATTTAAAATAAGAAAGTATCAATCCTTGTAGTGATACAATGATGTTTAAATCATCCACACCATATTTCACTCATCAATGATATTTCAATATTGATTGTTTTTACCCAAATAAATGATGAAATATTCTCTTATAATAGTCTCCAACTCCAATAATACATATATTTATAACATGTTAAGAAATTAATTATGAACTAATGGTTTATAATTTCAATTTATATCCTTTAATTGAGAACCAAAAACTTAAAAAGGTTTCCACATTCAAATACATATTAGTTTTTTGATGTGGTATTTGATATTTAGAACATGATATGCATCAATTTTATACTTCTTGATTTGGGTTATGTGGAAGGAATTGTGGATTAATTTCATATTAGGTGGTAAAGTTTATATATATTCTTCCATTCCATGCCATTTAATAACCTCAAACATCCACACATACGTCAGAGTAATATTCCATTAAATTTTGTGATATCAATGACCCATCACTAGTTAAACAATTAAGAATACTATATCACAAACCAAATAGTAAAAAATAATGTGATTATAATCCAAATACTACTTACATTGGGATTGATCCATCACTGAACACTATGGAATTATCTGAACCTTTTTCATTGCTTCCTAAAAGATGTTATATCATGTTGCGTAATATTCACCAACCTCAGACAGAAAAAGAGAAGAGTTGTATACTTGTGAATATAATTTATTAAAAGTGTCCATTTTTATTTTCAACTGGTGAATTTTAATATAAATATTCAAAAAGTCCATAATTACTATATAAGGAACATCTAAATTCAATAACATAGTAATGAAGAATATCCCATATTATTTGAATAGAACATTTGGTGTAATCCTCTATGTATGGATGATATTTAATTATCAACCTAACCTAATGCCCCATCATATCATATAGGCCTCTCAAAAAAAATAAGATTTTAAAATAACTTTTCTATCAATGATAATGGACATTGGAGACCATTGAAACCATACAATATCATGCATTTAATAATTCTCTATTTCATCAAATTTGGTGGTTTTATGAAACAATATTAAATAAGATGACTTATAAACTATTTGATCACTACTTAAATAGAGATTAATCCACATGGTTTCTGAGGAAATCCAATAGTCAAATTAATTTATATAATTGGCCATTTTCATTTTTTCATGATAAGAGTATAAATAAAATTAGAAGGCTTTTTGTTATTGGACAAAATATATTAACTAGTTTAGTATCAAGACACACTATCTGAATGGTCATATATCATAATAGTACACCAAAACAGATGCATCATTTCATTAATAATCTTTTTAGTGTCTGTTCAATAAACAAAATAAGAATTATTAAACATACCCAGTATACCTATCCCCAGAGTTAATGAAAAAAACATACTAGTTTTGTTTGAATAGAATGAATTTCATGAATATAGGCCTTTCCATGATGCTTGTGATGTCCTAGTATCTAGTCAAGGGCATAACTCACATCTTGTAATTTTTTTGTGGAGTGTTATGTAGTGGGACCCACAAACCCTTTGATTTTGTTCTAGTATCAATGAATATATTTTATATGGACCCCAACTTAATGGTGGGGGTGATGTAGTGGTATAATAGTTCCATTACCAAACATGATGTTTTATATAATAGAAGCAATGATGATTATGTATCCTTCACAGCCATTGATGTTGTGGTGTCCAATGGGTTTAGATGAAACATCACCCAACAACTGCATGATTAGTTTTCTCAAAATTAGTTCGCTATAGAAGTAAAGGGGGAATATGGGGTGGAAATGGAGCTTCACTAGTTGCAGCCTCCGATGTCGGTGGAATATGAGGTTAGTAAGAGAGGTTGAGAAAATTGAACCATCAGTTATTACATTACCAATGGGGAAGTAATGATGGCAGTGGGATGCAGTTTGAAATGTGGTTGAATAATGATACCATTATAGGACAGTTAAAATCTAGCATAGTGGGATAGTGTTTTTCTAGACTCAATGTATTTATTTAGTGGTCTTCATGGGCCATATATTAATATTATTTGTGGGGGTATACTATATATTTGTGTGTGTGTGTGGGAATGATGGATGGTTATACCCATGGGGACCTATGAACTACCTTTCTGGCATGTGAAAGTGTGGCATGTGCTTGTTTTTTTATAATTTTACCACATAACACGTAATATATATATATATATATATAATATTTATATTTTAGAACGTTTTATCAAGATACTTATCATAGATAATAATATCAAGTGGATATGACCTCAGACAAACACCTGTTAAAATGTTGCAAAACCACTCTTCCCCTCCCCCAAATAATTTTAAGTATAAAATTACATCTAATTACATTCATATATTTCTTATTTTATTAACTATGGAAGGGATTTAAAAATAATATCATTAAAAACCAGTTAAACATTTCTTGGGGAATGGGACAAGAAATATTCAAATTAATGTAATAATTCCACCTATAATTTTTTTAAGCGGATAAAATATTCTTTTAGGAAAGATATAACCAAAACACTTAATGATCTATTAAAAAACACACATTTCCACAAAAATATTATGTCACTAATTTTTTTGGGAATTCAAATATATGTTGGAGTCTCAAATCATGAGTGAAGTAATTTAATTAATGTGGTTCTTTTTATGTGGTCTTTATTCCACCAAATTATATCACAAGATAATGATATATCACATCCAAACTATTGAATCATCATAATAAACCATTTATATTTTCATAATCCCTTTTAGTGTTAGAATACTTGTTAACATAAAAATCTCTTTAGATCATCAGATCATTCTTAATATGTCAAATTCTACAACAACATCACCCCTTCAAGTTGAAAAAATTAAAATTTCATCCATGATTCAATAAATGCTTCAAAAAATGTATATATTGTATTTCTAAACATAAAAATCATTATATCTCCAAGAAATGTCATGTAACTTCTTCTAGAATGACAATATACACCATATTAGGATAAAAAAAGATTCCAAATTTTTGAGAACTTGTGTCCAATGAACTGATATTCAATGATAATTTTGATAAATTTTAATATAGGTGATGATCAATTAGATTTCATAAATCATGCATCCAGTGATTCACACAGTTCTCCTTGGAATTTGGAGTATATAAAAGTTTTATCCACAAACACCATAGAAAATTACTTTTGGTACTAGTGAAAAATAAATATCATAAATTCCCTAACAACTATAAGAATATTGTTGATGTAAAATGATATAAAAAGATACACACAATCAGAATACATCATCCTTATTTATTTTATTAGAATATATGATTCATTTATTATAGGTGGGATAAGCATACCAATGATAAATTATTAATATCTACTTTTCCTCATTAATGTGTTGAAATAAATAATCAATATTGGGAAAGGGATATTTATTCATTACCATTAATAAATTTGACATATGATAATTAATTCATTTGGATATATTTCCATTAATATTTATGGAAACATTAATTGGGGCTACCCAAGTCATGGAACTCAGTAATATAAATTCTAGGGATCTAAATTCATCTAGGTATATTTTCATCTCTTTCACCTTATCTAGATAATTTTTTCTGGAAATCATGGATATTGGATTAGTTTTGGACAATATTTTAATCAATAAATCCACATCACTTTCTAAAGGTAAACCAACAGTGTTTTATGTGAATACATATATTAAATCATTTAATATGATAGGAACCTCACTACCTAATTATTTGTAACACAACTCCAATGCGTATATTGACATAATAAGTTTTTTTATTATAAGTCTATGTGTCACTCGATAGGACCTTGGGTCCTACTCACCATTAAACATATGGTATATCCCATAAAGAGTAGTAAAATACAACCTCTAACTATAAAAATGGATCTAATTATTTTAACCAACTAACTAATACATGTCAATGAAAATATCAACGACCTCTAAGGTGTGTACTAAGATATACAAAACATGTTCAACATCACACCAAACAAAAAAGAATATGGTGTATAAAACCCCTCGATCCTTCATGTTTGTTATATGTATCGTAAAATCAATAAAAAAATAAATTAGTTCCAATAGAATTTTTTACAAATATAGTTTAAATTTCTACACAATGGTGTGGGAGGAAACTATTATAAATTACACATTAATTATAGATAATGAAATTGAAAAGGTTCCCCTTAATGTTTTCAGTTACACATCATTTTTGATTAGATACTCCTCTATTACATGTTACTCATCCTTTTTTGAGTCTTGTGGCTATAACTCTATTGTTTTTTACAAATATTTCTACACTAATGATCTTATGAGATATATTGATATATTTACAAAGTATAAATATGATTAGTACAAATAGTTCTCTTGAAATTTATAATAGTTTCTACAAGAGCTTCAAACTAAAGAAGTCTATTAACAAATGTGTTTCATGTCACCCGTCTAGATAAATTCAGAACAATTCAATCAATTAACCACTATAGTTGGAAAAAATAAGTATTTTGTGAATCCAAACAACTATTTTCTATATAAACTCTTTTTACTTATTCTTCCTTTTATAATAACCACTAATGAAATATACATGGAATGGAGGAACACTATTCAACACTGAGGTAACATCGATGTCTAATTTCACTAATATTGCCCTTTCCACCACCTCTATATTTTCATAAATAAGTTTAAAGAATAATTATGACAGGATATTTGTTAAAAGTCCCATAAAATACATTCATTTATTTATCATATCATTAGACACGACCAACCATGAAAATAGAAATATATCTCCATCGTGATTATTATACTCTTTTACCGTCACACTCTACTTCTAAAGGGTGAGGATCTTAACGGATTTCTCCAATGCCAAAGACTCTAGGTATAATTTCTATTAAAAATGTTCCTTGATGTCTTTAAAAATAAATTCATTTTTATCATTTATAGAAACAATCTTATTTCCACTTTCTATTACTGAAGAATTAAGGATTGAATATATATAATGCATCCTTAATGGAGTAAGTGGCCTCTATAGATCCATTAACTCTTTCAATCATCCAAAACCAATATCCCACCTCTTTGGGATCATTATTTACCGCGAGGTTATTCCTCTCTAGACTATATCGTGGATGATGACACACCTTGATCAATATCATGAACATTTTTGACAACTATATCAATGAATGTTTTATTGACTGTGGGTTTTTTATGCCATATTTCATTGGTAGAACCCTTTATTGGACCCGTTAGATTTTATTTGGAATGAATTGTATTATACCAGATTAGAGAAAGAGTCACTTGAACCTGAGATCCAAGTCTAAATTCTGACATAAAATTATAGGATCCAACAAGAATTACAAAGAGGAATTATAAAAATAAAATATTAATATTGAAAATAATTATGTCCCAAAACTCACATTTTTGGACCAACTATAGTAACTAATGACACTCGTTGATGGGAGCTGTCCAATTACAACCCACAATGAACCTTTTATGTACCGACCAGGATTACCAAACACCAATAAACCCAAAAAAGTCATAAAATCGCCCGAGTGGTTCCCCTAATACCCATGAAAATATGTGAAGTGTATGGGAATAAAGAAATTTGTTTGGGAATGAATTTGGAAGAATAGAACATTAAACATTAAAAAATGGAATAGATTAATGTTTACATGAAAATACATGTGTATAATATCATTTTAAGATATATAGAATCAAAAACAAGAAAAACCAAAAACTATATAGTCTACTAAAACCCATGTTCATGTGAAATTTATTTCTACACCATAATATATTACTCAAAAAACAAGAAAACACATCACAACACAATGAAACCATTATGTTACATGCATTATAGAATGTGAGATAAATATACACCTAATGGTGGTTACATGGGATGAGAAAAAAATCCTAGTAGGATCCTAGCAAGGGTTTTATATGTAGACATTATTTAATAAAACTAAAATTATCAAATAAAAAAAACAAGGCATGGGATTAATTTTTACACATTATAAAAATAATCTTTGAAAACCACCCATTTCATAATTTTAAATACATAATTATAATCCCTATTTTTAATGATTTTTATAACATTTCAGTGATATTTTCAATGATTATCAGAAATAAAAAACGTATCACTTTTGGTAACATTATTTCTAGGTTATTGAGGGTTGTCATATTATTTCCATGATATTTAGGCTACATAATGTTCTTATTACCCAATTAGAAAACCCCTTGGGTGTAAGAGTTTAATCTTAAAATTTACTCCCTACCATAATTTTTTCTTATTAGTATACAAAGTATTATAGTAGAATAGGATAAGAGTGTAATATCTCTTCACTAATAATGAATTCATAAATCCTCATTTTTCACCATTATACTTACATTTTACGAATCATTTTTGTTGAATTTCATCTTTTACAAGTATATAAACACGTTTCAAAACAATTTTCACTACTAACACCAAATGGTGAAATAAATTTTCATAATAAACCACCAAATTTTATGAAAAAAATTATCCAATGCATTAAATAAATTTAAAATCCAATTTCATGAAGTGATTTAACATTTATTCTATAATTAGTCTTATTCCAAAGGACCCCTACCTTTAGAAACATGAAATACCAACTCAAATGTGTAAAACACATGAAGCATTTAACTGATGGCCCTATAAATTAATTCAATACTGTAAATCATGAATTCCTAATTAGGAACCTCAAAATTTCCATTTTGAAGTTCAATTAAAATAATTCAAACCACATACAAAAAAATACAAATGTACGATTATAGTCAGTATACCATTGTCTCAGGAAAATTATGAGGTAGATATAAAAACTGTATTTGGTTATCTCATGGTTGGGTATTTACATGGGGTTGTTTCTATGTAAATTGGAGACAATTAGATGCCCATGGGGTTGTGCCCAGTTGGTGAATGGATAGAAAAGGCCATATGTATTTCCCAATAAACGCTCTCTCTTTTTTGGAGAGCCATGTTGTAGTCCACGATAGGAGTACACATTTCCCAAACCATGAAACCACCCTCACGAACTGTGAAACCCACAATAGTGGTGGTTTACATGATTACATGATAGTTTTTCATACTACATACTACATAAGAGAATCCATGTGCACCCAATATATTAGAGGTTTTATAAGGCATGTGATTTGGAAAACATTACACCCCCCTAAGGCAACCAGGATCATGGAATTTAAGTAAACGTAGAATTAATTGAAAATTCCATAACCCCTTCCTTGGTATTAACCCCAAATCCCTCCCTCTCAGACAAAACCTATTTCACTATTTTTTTAGAGGATCCCAAGAGGATTCCAATACTCGATAAACATATTAATTTTCAAATTGATGGTCTGATTGAAGGATAATCCCCCATATAGTATATTGATTGTTCCATAATTAGTAATCTCAATATTCATTACCTCTTTAATGATGAAGTTGGATGATTTCTCCTCTGTTATAGATGGTTTAAATCTATATTTCAGTAGATCATTATCCTTTGGAAACTATTCTTATGTATTGTTCCAAGAACATTCATGTTTTTGTTATATCAATATTTCTACATCGAGTTGTATATGTTTCTTCAGTAAACAATATTAATTTACCAAGAGGTAGGTGGTTTAATTTTTATTTTAAAAAGTATTGATTATAAATGTTTGTACATGTTTATGAAACCAAACTTTATAGATTGAAAAATTTCATTTTAAATTACAATAGTTAATTAACTATATCTCCCATGTGATAACAAAACTGGATGAATATTTTATAATGAATTTTATAAATAATGCAATTTTGAAATTGATTAATAATTGTTTAATGAATTAAATAGAGACCCTTTGGTAGTTCCAATATGACTTAAATGATGAATTTATGAAATGTGTTGAATATTTATATATAGTAATGGATGGAAATATGGAACCATGAGACTTCATAATCTGACTGAGTTTTGGGAAAGGGACTGCTGGTCCAAATACCCAGAGCATTCAATATTTTTTCTATAGGACCCCATTATATTTATTTAATTTATGTGGTCAGTAGGTTGAGTAATTGGGACTACTCCTCCAAATACCCTTAGTTTTTTATACTATTATTCTAGGCCCACAATTTTAATAAAAAATTGGGATTAAATAAATAATGGAAATCCACGATGAAATGCAATGTGATATCACTTAGTTGATGATTTGGACTTTAGAATGAGATTAATTAGGTATTACTGGTTCAGTTTTCATCAATAACCTAGGATTTTATGTTTTTAATTATAGAATAATGTCATTTTAAATTAATTGACATTATATTTGTTTTGTATTACCTATACAACTATATAAATTGTTATTGTTTGGATATTGTTTTGTACTCCACTAGTGGGGGAATACTAAATTGTACTCACACCCTACTCTGTTTACCAGATCGACACCTTAATAGACATCATGTTTAAAGGACTTGATAAGGGAATGATACATATGTTAGATGGATGAGTTGTGATGAATCATGGATGGAGGTGCAAGATATGATATATAGAACCTCTTTGGAAATATCAGTGTGAATTTATTTTTTGTTTTATTTATCATCATTACACATATTCTCAAGGAATATTTACGTCATTGGTTTGTGCTAATTTATCATTATTTCCATATTATCATGTAATGTTCATATTTATTGGTTATGGAATTATTATGGTTCTTTGTGAGTTTCTATTGGTTAATTATTTATTTATTTTTGTTTATTGATAATGTGGGAACTTTCTACTCACATTTTATATTACACCATCTATAATATGTCAGCACCATCTTAGATACGAGGAGGTGTGCCTGAGCTCATGTTTACAATCATCTCGAGCACCAATAGGTGGCACTCGGGTAATGATGTTTCACGTAAAAACAAAACAAATTATTAGATATTTAGAAAAAAACATAAATTTAATGATTGATCTAAAAGAAATATGATTAAAAAATCTATAACCAACATATCCCCATATAATTTATAGACATTGTGTAAGAGGATCATGAAGGGGAAATGGATTCATGCTAAAAATAAATGTAGACACACTAGAATAAGATCACAGTTTTGATAGGTACTTCAATATACCTTATATTTTGGTGGGAATTGGAATCACCATCCATGGAAAGCACCCAATTTATAGTGGTTAAATATTATTTAAGGGGTGAAATATTAAAAAATAAATTAGATATTTCTTTTAAAAATTAAAATTTCAATCTTTTTGAAATCCAAACATTAAGACACAACAAGAGTGTTTGTAGGCACCAAAAACATGTATCAGACACTATCATTCCTATTGGAGAGATTGTGTCCCTCACCAACGATTTGTTATAAGACTTACAACATCACAATATTATTTTGAAGAACTACACCTCACCAACTCATTAAGGGATATATCCAAATTTTCAAAAAGAACAATAACAATCCAAATGTAATCTACGATCAAAAATGGAAGGAATTAAATAAAAAATTTAAATATATATATAACTATGATATTAATATATTATATACATTCCACATAAAATAACTCATGTGTTGAATATTTATTGTATCGCAATAAAATAGATATGGTAGAATAATCAAATTAATAGATTATTACATTTGATGTAACAATCGAACTATGAGGTGATTATGCTAAAAAATCAGATATAAACAGTGGAAATAAAATGTAAGACACTAATAATCCATAATAAAAATAACAATTAAATTAAATTTTCAATGGAGAATTAATATAACCCAATGAATGAAAGTGGAGTTAATTACCCACTAAATATAGACTTTGGGTTGTATTTACCCACTCTAAAGATCCGACTAATATTATTTTTATAATATCCACATATATATTTACCATATTAGTTTGTATTTTACTAGATTCAATTCACATATAATTTCTTATTAACCATTTATTGATTATTCTTAATTTTAATCATACTTTTTTGTTAACTATTTTATTTTCCATGTATGATCTAATTAGGATGTTGTGGTCATTAAATATTTTCATGGGTTCGTCATATAAATTTGGTTTCTTGGTGTCTGAAATATTTTTTACAAATAGTTATGATTTTCAATGTTCATTTCCGGGATCTTATTATGATGAATTTGATGGGTTGCATAAAATTTCATTTTTAGAAATATTGAATTTATGAGAAAAATTAATATTATTAGTGAAAATAATATGTTCATAACCACTATAAAATCATTTAAAAAACATAAATTTAATAATATTCTAAATGTTGAAATAATATAATATTCCTTAATCATTAATTTGAATAAGATTAAAAAATATATAATCTAGATGCTAAATTTTCTCAAACAAGAAATTTTTATAATAACTGAATGAGTGTGGTTACGATATTACAAAATTATAGTATCCCTTTAAATATTATTAATTATTTTATAAAAAAGTTGTTAAAATGATAAATAATATTTATATGGATATACATGAAGAACAAAGAGTTAATAATATAAGAATAATATATTATCTATAATGAGATCATTAGTATTTCTATAAAAAATAATTTGAAACAAGAGGTTTTATTATTATTAATATTACCATAAACTAATGAAAGAAGGATATTTTTATTTGGTATGTAAGTATGTTAGATTAAAGAGATAACTTTTAACTTTTATGTTTAATTAATGGGTTTCATGTTTGATCATTTCTTATTTTTATGGGGATTCACTTTTCTAAATAGTAATAAAATGAAATCATATTACTATCACTCCTAGTAGAAAGTGGATGTAAATTATGTTCATTTATTAAATAGAATAATAAAGAATACAATAATCTCATGCAATATATTTGAGATACTTTTATGCATAATTTTGACTTTAGGAAATTTTTAGCCATTTCCCGTCATTTTAACATTCCAAGCAGTGGCTTCATTATTTAGATTGAAAATTTATTTTCCCCATAATTTTGTAGAGTGTTGATTCACAAAGTAGGATATGATTCATCAAAATTGACACCCTAATTTACCCATGGTAATACCCTAAGGATATTATTGATCCCCACTGGATGGAAACTAGTTCATGTACATCAAAAATTACTTTTTGTAAACAATTTATCCAATTAGATAATTCAAAAAAACTATATGAATAAAACCCCACCACATGATCATTATCTATAAAAATATAATTTACATAGCCAAAAAATATAAAGGTTAAATTTTTAACCGAAACAGAAATAGCAAAAGAGGGAGGATAACCACCTAGAAAAAGAAAAACCACTATGAAAGATGTGGTCCAACACCCTCATACCACCTCCATCATCGCCAGCAATAAAGGGGAACAATAGAATCTAGATCTACCATCACAACCATATTACATCATTACATTACCTACATCAAACATAACAAGGTATACACACACTTGACGGATTATATAGGGTGTGATCCAATATCATATAAAATTCAAAAAAATGATATTCCACACCATATCATTATAAGAAAAATTCACATCATAGTTTTTAATGAAAAATGTAAGAAATTAAATAAAACACTTTCGAATAAAATATTTTTGTATAAAACATAATTTGAATAGAAAAGATAAGTAAATATAAAATCCATACAATCGATAACAATAGAATAACATGAGAACTAAGGCTAATCCTCAAGTAACAAGGGTAAGTGGGGGTTAGGATACTCATACGTTTATGTCAGGGATTAGTAGCCATAAGACATAGTTTCCTCATTCACGAGGCAATAGAGAGGAGTCAATAAAACATTCTTGTTGTCACTAATCATCATCAACTATTTAGTTACACTTTTAGTGTCAGTAATGCTAGGGGAACCATGAAGTAGCCTTGTCGATCCACCTAGCATATTATACCAAGCCTACCCAACCTAGTAACATGGGACTCACTTTATTCTCATCTAAATATTCTATGTTATATGAAACACCACTTACACATACACACACATCCATCAATGGAAAACTCATGATAACCTACCATTTTCTAATGGTAAATTTCCTTTTCAAATCAAATGCACACAAAAATCATATCAAATTTTTTTTGCACCACCCACACAATTCATATAATTCATTTAGAAACCACATTATGAATTCTAAAATCATATATATTTCTATATCATGGAACCACCAACCTATAACATGTAAAAATGTAGAAAATGCGTGGAAACCACAAAATCCCCACATGGAGATCCTATAAAAGAAATAATAAACCATAAACCTCTTTATTTAACCTATATAACCCAATTTAAACCAAAATTGGGGTAACCAACTAATTAGAGAAATTATAACACAAGGAATAATGGAGGAAAGAAGAAGAAGGAAAAATAAGAGGGATGTAGGTGGTTTATGAACATTTCTTCTATATTTCACACTATAATTACCCATGATTTTGAGTCCAATAAAAGACAATAAGGTTGGGGAGGGTTCCAAGGGGTATACAATCCAAAAGGTTTGATTTAGGGTGTTTTGTGTCTTAAAATAGAAAGTGAAAAATGTAAAGACCATCATTTTTAAGAATCTAGTTATTTCAAATAGTTTGGCCACATAGTTTTTCAAACTATGTAGATGAAATGAAGTACCTTCTTACAAAAGTGAAGGAAGATATAAGGTCTCTTTAGAATGGTTGCACGACCATACAATCGATCATACACCTCACACAAAACCACTTTTCTGATCACATAGCATGTCACATGATCAAGATTTCACAATGTTCCATGGTGAGTGCCAATATTGAGGGCATGGGATGTCCTATGTGAGGGTTCATAGTTAATACTAACCATGAAATAATATACAATATCTTTATTTAGCTATAAACTCTCCATTTTCACAAAAAAAAACTATTGGGAATGAAATTCATTAATGATACGACCAAAATAATATAGAAAAACTAAAAAAATAATGGATATGAGATTTAATTCCCAAGTTATAATTTTTTATTAAATTATTTTGGTTATTTTTGTAAATGGCCAAAACTGAATGGTACTATTTGAATACAAAAGTAATGGAAAACGACCAAAATAGTTTTTACTGACTAAAATATACCTTAGTATCCAAAAATACAACCATATTTTTCAAAATTAATTATGATAGTTCTAAATGATATATTTTATTCTTTAAAAACATTTTTGGTATTTCTATTATTTTCGTATATTTTATTCTAGGTTTATATATTTATTATTTTATATAATTATGATACATCAATAAATTATATTTTTCAATATTCACCTAAAAAACAACAATCTCATAATAATACCCAATATTTTCAAAAATATAATGTTTTCATTCCAAATAAAAAAAATATGTACATTTAATATTTTTCAAATTATACAATTTATAATTTGTTTACAAAAAAAACATTATATTCATTAAAAAAATTAAACAAATAGACTTGTTTTAGAAATTAATCATTAAATAAACATTATTTTAGTCCCTTAATTAATTATTATATGCTATTAATTTACCATCCATTTAATTTATTCAATAAATTATTTTGAAATCAATATTCAAATATATTAATTTAAATAATGATGTAAATTTAATAAAATGTGCCATATAAAACTATATATAAGTATAAAAAAATCATATGGTTCACCACTATATCTATAAAGACCCCTACTCCAGTTTTCCATATATAGTTGTTAAATTATTTCACTAGTACTATATACAAGTTTTCATATATGAAAGGAATAAATGTTTCAGTAGTCTTGTTAAACAATATACATGCAGCATTCTTTCATTAAAATATTAAGCATAAATTAAATCATATTGAAGTCAATTATTTTTCAACATATAAAATATTAAATGATCTTTTCTTTATATCCCAGACAAGGGAAGACATATTTATGTGATCTCAAATTCTCATTAAGGTTTACATATATTAGAAGATATCATGAATCAGTAAGGGGTAATCAATATGGAATGTGAATAATTGAACAGAAGATCGAATTTAACAATAACATAAAGAACAAAATGAATTAATGAATAATATTAATGGAATAATGATTTTGATAATAATAGAATAATTCTTAATGAAGGAAATTAATAATATTATGTTTCATGATCTCATCTGTCATGATATCTATATCATCAAGGCCTTTCACCAAGACAGTTTTAAACAATATGTAAACCACTATTTAATACTATATTACTAATTTTTTCCTTGACACATGTCTATGAATAGAAGGGATATATAATTCCATGATCCACCCTTCACTTCACGTCCAAATCATTACTCATATAACTATTTATCAATTTAATTCCACTAAAATATATATTAGCAGGAATATCTTTATTGAGTAAGGAATAAGGATTTATCAACATTTTTTAGTTATTCAAATAACAGTAATAATAAATAATTTCTATATTCCATTATTTTCCACACATTAATAATTCTATTATTCTATTGAGTCATTATCTTGGGAATCACATTTTATATTTCATACATGATGGAAATCTGGACGTCTTTGTTACAAGGTCTCAACAAATTGAGCTCCAAGAAAACATTAATATACTCTTCTTTGGTTTTTCTATGATTTAGTGATGGTATAGGTTTTTAAACATATTTTTTGATAAATAATTAGAAATAATAATGATATAATTCACTACATTCATTAAAAAATTTGTTTACCATACTCACATAATTTTCTAAAATATTCTATATTTCCATGATTTATTTAGAATCCATTCGTTGAATAAGAAAATTTTAGTGTGAGAAACAATAATCAATCTAAGATACCCAAATAATAATTTATAATATTTCTAAATCGTTAAGACTAATTTATTATCAAATAAACCATACATTTAACCTAGGTAATTCATTTCAATCATATAATTGAATTCTTCTTAACGGATCGAAATTTAAATTTGAAATATCATAAGCATATCCTGTATGTGTGTCAATACTATTTCATAGGAAGGATCTTTGTGGTACACTCAATGATCCCTTTTTCAGATTTATTTTCCTTAGATACAATTATGAGAGAACCATTTCCACTTTTTGTTTCAATAAAGGGATGTATTTCTGGAAAAACAACGTAATCTCTTCCATACTGAATTCTTATATATTCTTCGATACGTATACTCATTGTCATTTTTTTCTTCACTAATATATAATTTCTAAAATATAGTTCTCATTATTAGTCTTAGTTACCATGATACATACATTATTCTCACATTATAGTTTATATTAATAATTACAATATAATGAATTTAAAAATTATAGATCCCTAAACACATTCAATGATTCCTTCTTCATATACCAGGGGAAGGATACAGAATTAGGTGAGATAAAATTATCATTATGGGAAATGTAAATTTGAATCTATCATTAATGAATTATTCATAATCAACATTGTGTGCTTTGAAATAAAACACACACACATTTAATGAATAAATTGAGCACATAATGAATTAGTAGATAATATCAAAGTAATAATTTCAAGGATAAAAATAATTATATAAAAAATGAATGAAATTATTAATAATCGAAATCAATATATTATACATCATTGAAACTATACCATCAGACCTTCTTCATTGATATTTTAAATCTATTTGTAGAAATCCATATAATTCCTGCATACTAATTTCTCTCATGATACATGTTGATGCATTGAGTGGAAATATGTTTATGGTCCTCGAACATAACTCACGTCCCAATAATTCCTCATATTTTTAAGAAATAATTTAATTCATGACCAGTATTATTTATCAAAAAAATATATTTTTTAAAGAATACATATTATTCACTACTTTACTAGTTAATTAATTAACATTCACTGTAAATACTGTATTTTTTAATGGTATTAAAATTTTAAAATAATCATATCCATGATATATATTATATAAATACTTAATAAATATTTAATTTATAATAGATAATGATATCATGAATTTTTTTCTTTCAAAATAATGTCAATAATCAAAAAATATATCAATAAAATAGAGGTAACGATCTGTTCATTATGACTATAGGTTTTTGAAATACAATCATATCTATTATAAGAATAAAAGTAATAGAATTTGATTAAAAATATAAGGATTCTTAAATTTTTTTTCTTTTATAAACCATTAATATCATCGAAATAATATATATTTAATAAAACAATTATGGTGGTGTGAAATTTTGTTATCTCCATATACATTAAAAACCTATCTATTGTCCTTCCTTAAAAAAAATCCCACTAAAAAAGAATTATAAATATTCCTTTCAAACTGTAATTAAATATAAATGATAACCAAATATTCCTCAAATAAATCATTGGACTAATTAATATTAATTTTTAAAATAGTTTCTTAGAACGTTGACATGATTAAAAATATATTTTAAGTAAAGATAAATAAAAATTGAGTTCATATTTCAATAATTTATTCATGTACCAAAGCAATAAAAAATTAGAACATATATGCTAGATCATTAATTATCCAGTGTATGAGAACTGTATTGGTCAATATTTTGGATAAATGATAAAATTCCTTCAACAATATCTAATGAAATATGAAAATAATGAGAGATCATAATATTTATTATTACCAATTTGGTTACATTTAAATTATAACCCCATGAATTTAAAGACAAAATTTAAAAAATTATTTATCATGAATAAATATTTAATGATTTTAAATACATAAATAGGGAAGTATATAATCCCTATAATTTTTCATTTTGGTATAATAAAAATATATCTAAAAAGAGTGTAAATTAAAGATCAATCCTTTAACTCACACAAACCTTTAGTTAAAAATAATTTTAATCCGAATGTGTAATGGATTTAAAAAAATTATTAATTTATACCTAATTCATATTAACCTTTATAATATCATATTTGAAAGGTTAAAGATGTGGATGACATATTAATTTTAAATAATTAATGTAATTTCATATTTATCATATATATTAATATTTTATATCAATATTATTATCCTTGTGAGTTAGTGAATGAAAAGAAATTACATTAGTTCTTGAGTTAGTAGTCTACATTACACATAAAGGATTTATTTATGTCACATTTAATGGATGGGGATATGGATAAATTGTATTCCATAAGTATAATAAATTCACAATATATTGGAAATATTTTTTATGTTTTATTGTAATTTTTTTGTCATACTAGTCGGCGATACAACCTGAAGTAAAAAATTAAGGATATATTGAAGATAATTACCTTCACTAAGAATAATATCCTTTGGATATGTTATTAAAAATCATTGTGTTGATTATTTTGGAAATATAAAATATCTATAATGTGTATAAGGATGTTGGGGAGAGATTTTTCAAGGGCTTGGTTGAATAAAAAGACTAGATAGTTTAATGGGGAGAGTAGTAGGAGTGTCCTTTTATAATTTAGGACTACTGAAATTCTTCTAAATACCTAATGGTATTCAATAATGTGAAGGCCTTATCACCCAATACACCTCAAAAACTGATAAATATGAATGTGTCTGGATGCAAAGTCCTAGAAAACCTGCTATAAAACCACAATCATATTAAACATGTTATTCTTGTATTGATTAAGTTTATATAAAAAAATATAATTTTCATCACGATAATTAGTTTTTCACCTAGCTAATTTATCCATTGATACTAAAATAATGAGATCCAAATTTGATAGCATTTACCTAGTGATTATTACAATGAATTTCAATTTATCTCATCAAAGCTACATTTAGGTGAAAAAAATCATCTTTAAAATTAGTTCATGTAATGTGAAAATTAACCATTTAAACATTTCATAGATAATTAAATATTTATTTCATTATTAATAGTTTTGATAAAAAATAATCTTCAAAATATTAAATAAATTTATATATTAATTTTTCACATATTTAATCCATTTTTTATATTGAATTCATAGAAATAGTAGAATTTAATTTCAATTTATCCTATATAGGAGACAAAAATAAGGGATTCAATGGAAAATATTTCTCAAATAAAAAAATTATTTCATGAAAATTAAATTTTTTATATATTATAATTAATTTAATTTAAATAATTATAATATTATATAAAAAATATTTCCTCAATTTTAATTAAATATTGAGAAATTGTAAATTCTTTAAATGAAATTATTTTTTAATAATGATCGGTTTTCACCCTTTAATGAAAAGAATACCATCATTAGAAAATTATAAAAAATTACCTCTATTGTAATATGAACATGTTAGATTATTAAATTGTGTTCCTTTTGTGAAAGAAATTGTTAATGCAAGAATAAATTATTTGTTATAAAATTTCCCCAAATAATTGAAACATCATTTTACAAAAATATTATTTTAATCAAAATATATGATTTATTCATTTTACGCGCTCAAAAAATATTAGATGGGTGATAAAAAATTAATAAAACAAATATTATATAAAAAATTATCAAAATAACTCACTAATGGTAATTAATTTAATTTATTAACATAGAAATCAAATTTCATGTATAAAAAATTCTTAGAGAAACATATCTTTTTCTATCAAAGGATTTTACTTTTAATCAATTTATAGCCTTTTATTTTATTTTATAAATTTTCTGTACATTGATGTTTCATAATTTATTTACCTATTCATACCCCCTATTTTTATGACTGTGTTATAAAGAGATAGATAAAAAAAATATTTTATTTGTGTATTGCTAATTATATAAAATATGGAAATTCATGTAACATATGCTGTTAAACACACTGTTCTAATTTTAGATTCTCAAGGGGTTACAACATGTTTTTTTAAACCTAATTTTTTACCTAAAAATCCCATCATGGAGTCACTATAATATCTAATGGTATGATATTAGTATTTCAAGCCTCGAGGGATGGTTAAAAATCCATGGATCTAGTATTAATTTTTATAAGTATTAACTTCTCCAACTAGCGATTTGACTCTTAATGTGAATGTTTATGTTCAATTATAGCCTACTCTTGGTAAAATGGTAATGATTCCAAATTGATTTCGACTTAGGAAGATGATTCTTAAAATGATTATTTTTACATTTTGAAGCAATTACTAATATTTTTATAAAGCGGTGACATAAATTATTACCCAGAAATATAATGGTTATAATATCACTATTTTATATAATTATTTACTAACAATGTGGAAGTTAGCTGTAAAGCTAATGGTGATGGGGATCATAATTAATTCTTGACACCTGTGGATGTGAATAATCAATCTTATACAAATGGGAATAAGCAGTATCTTTTCAAGGGAAATGGTTTTGGGCATGAAGGTCCTCAGAGGATGTTTGAGTCGGGGATTGTGTCATTTAAGTGGGGGGATACCTTAGATCATAATAAAGAGAATAATGGCTGCATCCCATATCACCAGGTCAAAGTATCATACAATAACATCCTCAGATGTGGGGGGAGGAAAGAAAAATGACATTATGGGAGCATCCACTGCTCCACCAATGAGGAAAAAAAGAAATGATTACTCGAAAATACTAAATACTGTATCTACTCGGTCCTCCATCAAGGACTCTAAATAGAAATATATGAACCAAAAAAGGGAATGGGTTAACAAGCAGGAATCTTTCATTCCTTTGTCATCAGGGTAACTATGTCTAAGGGAGGAATACATCAAAATTATCAATCAATATTATCTATATTCTAATTGGGATTCAGTTGATCCGAATGAGGTCTCAGATGGTTGTACTGGTGAAGACTATGATTCTTTTTTATTTTCCTTTGCAGTCTGGTATGTTTCTTTCTAGTTTTAACATGATGTAATTTTAACTCTTCTTTCTTTAATAAATTTGAGGCACTGGACAGTTTTCCCTAGGCTTGAGCTTTTCTAGTATATAATTATTTACAATAATTTTTTAGTATCAACATTCAAATTCAGAATTATTTTTTAATGAAAAAAAAATTAAAACATGGTGTATTAAGTTATAAACCATATATAAATTGAGGCTTCACTTTTTTAATTTTCTTTTATATTAAATGGGAACTGATTTGTTTATTCATGTTAAATAATAGTCACCAATTAGTTAAATATAATATTTAATGTATAAATACCCATGATACACTACATCGACACCAGGCATTGTGAGAATTACATATAATCGTTTAATTTATCTGAAGTTCATTTATCCATGTATAGTTGGGTAACAAAACCGCTTGGATACCCTAGTATGCTAGTAACAATTCCAACCCTAAAATGATCATAATGGATTTCCTAATCCACTAGGGTAGGAGACTGACACCTAGAATCAAAAATTAAATTACAAGAGAATTATTTTCCCACAAAATTGTGGAATATAAAATAAACAAGAAAATATTATCAACAATAAAATGGGATAAATTATTTGAAATATATAATAAAATTATAAAAAATAGTACATAATCAAAAGACACAACATCTGAAAAAATATTATCTTATACATATCTCGTATAATTGGTAGATCAAAACTCCACCGGTCACATCCATCACTCAAGGTCCCAATAACAACAAAATCATCCACCACTCTGTGGATCATTCCATATTATTTGAACTATAATAAGATAATCTAAAAATTCCTAATCAATCTATTAGCTTGTGAGTTGGAAATCCTTGAACGATATCACAAAGTGTTTCATAGATAATTTCATTACAATATAACAAGTTGTTCTATAAATTTAATGAAAATAATCCATAACATGTCATTTACATATTTTCAACAAAAAATGTTTTAAATAATGTTAATGGATGATATATAAAAATAGAAATAAATTAACACTATATATAAAAAATTTATATAAATTATTTATAATTGATAAAATAGTTTTATATTCATTATTATATAACCACCCAATCAAAACATATCAATGCATTATATGACATGCCTAGTTGTTTGTTATTTTCTTGTAATTTATTCCTCACACGTCTCATTATCATAATGGATTTTGATATGTGTGAAGAGTTGAATAATCACCCTCAATAGGGGATCACATTATGGGAAATAAATCTACACCACAATATAGAACCCATTTCAAGCAATAATGGTCAACATTTTTTACTTTGTAATATAATTGTAAATTCATTATTATGGAGTCTTAGTTCTTACATTCTTTCCCCTGTTAAAAACTAACTAATGAGGAATAAAAGTATGTTAATAACTAAATAAAAAATAATGGTAAAATAAATCATTTTAAATCAATTCAAAATAAAATTTCCCAAATAAATTTTAAACATTATTTTATCATTATAAAACCAAATCATAGGCTTTCTTAAATTTATTTCATTTCAAATCATCATTTAATTTAATCCATTTACCTCAAGGTTTAATAATAAATAATTTCATCCAATCAATTTCAGAATAAAGAAATCAATTTTTCTAAAATATATCATCATATTCAAATACATTGAAATTGGGAGGATTTCACAATTTCCATGACCATTTTAATAATTAATTAATAGTCAACCCAAATTCTTATTTTTAAATAATTTTAAAAAATATAAAATAAGAAAAATATAAAATTGGTCTTTTATTTGTAGGAATTGAAATATTGAACCTCCAACTTATAATAACAAAAAGAAAACAACAACCGCAATAGGAACAACAATGAATAACAATGGTAAAAAAGATCTAGAAATCAAACATTGAACCAATATCTGTGGAAACATAGATTAGATACGTCAATAAAATATAATATATCAATAATTAAAAAAAATAGAAGAGGATATCAAAAGTGAAAAAATGAGACTAGATTCACATATGATAAAGAGATCAAATGAGATCATTTTTACTTAATGTCTCAATTACAATATTCTATAGAATCCAATAATTATCTAAGGTGACTCAGAAAAACAAGGAATGATGATTACTATTTAATTGGGGGATTTGTAATTTTAAATGGGGAACTATGAATATCAATTAATATTTTCATGTGTAAGAACCCCATGGGATTAATTTTATGGGTAGGCGGATTAGATTGTAGTGATCGTGTGCTATAACATATACACTTAACAGACATATGGATGTGGTGTTTATTTTTTTAACGGTTATAATAACCATTAAAAAACATTTCAGACTCATATTATCCATGGGTGCATGGTTTGGAGGTGTGTTTTAATTGTTTGGAAAACCCATGAACCATCTTTGAAAGTATTATCATATGGTGCACTTTTTCATTGTCCAAACCACATGGTTTTCCCTAAAGATGATCCAACCATTCACAACCACCTGGGCTTTCAAAAATTTCAAACATTCATATAAGACATCCTGATAAATTCTCTATATGTATCGTAATAAAATCTTTGGCCAAGATGAAGCTACACGAAGGTATCATGATATGACAAGCTTCCCACCATAAACAATTCATGTCTCAATAAATATTTTCAAAAAGAATCAGTATTAATGATAATATGATAGTTCTCTCTCAATAGTTTTTGATACTCCCACCTCTCATGTGAATTTGAACCATATTTCCATATTACATTGTTCCAATGCAACGTATTCCCACAAAGAACCTTTTTCGTAGAATCAAAAATCTAGAACTGATGAAAGGTTACCAATAAATTGAGATTCACCTCATCATCATCCATGAAAATAACATCATAATTATAAAAATATATATTTTCTATTATGATATATTGAAACACATAACAGATCTATGTCATCAACATTATCAGTTACAAGTTTTAGTCCATGTTTTCCACATTCCTATTAAATCCCCAAATTACCCACAATCCACAAAACTAGGTTTCTCTAATTTAGAAGATGTTGGTTACCAGAGCAAGGAGAAACTCTCCTGAACACAAGTTCACCCAATGAAACCTCTATTTTTCATCAGTGCTTGTCAAAATAGGATTTTTTCCTTACCATTTTCATTACCATTATCTAATAAGTCAATATAAGTTTTTCAGTTATCTCTTAGAAATAACGTAGTCCAAACTACGAAGCCTCATCAATCTTCATACATCACAATTTTGATTTATATGATTAGACATACAAGCCCCCAAATAGTTCCATCCTGATAGATGACTGGTAAATTTTGTAATAAGTGAAATCATACAACCCCAAATGGTGATCCCATGATCCACCAAAGACTTCAGCAGAAGAAGATATCATGAAACAATATAAATAGTGATCCCAAGATCCAACAAAGACCTCAAAAATCTATATTTCTAGAAACATTGAGACATCTTTATTTAAATGATATTTCTTTTCCAAAAATAAAATTAAACACAATACCTCATAAAGACATATCATTTATATTTTCTGGAAACATTGTGTTTTATTTTAAATGACATGTCTTGTCCAAATATTACTCTTGGAAAAGTGATCAATTTGAATATTTTTTTTATTTAATGATTTTATAGGTGGGAAGAATCCTACTTAATGAATAAAAAACTAAATTGACCATTCTAGGGGGTTAAGAAATGTTGAAATCAAAATCCTATATGTACTCTACTAAATGCCTCGGGAAGATATTCAAATAATTTTGAGAGAATATATAACTTACTATTTTCTAGTAGTAATAAATGGAAAATCATTTTAAAATTAAAAATTTTAAAAATATTATGTTCATCCATCATAGTTGTGGGATCGAGATCATGTGTTTGAAAATTAATCTCATTGGTCCTATGTTATCTAGGCCATTTGGTACAACATGCTCATCCATCGTAAGGATGAAACATAAAACCAAACAATATGTGTTAATGAAGACCACGCGGACCATTTTCCCCTTCTTAATTGTCAATATAAGAAATAATTCATAAGACATTTTAGCACAACAAACTAATTTTTTCATTTCTCTTCCTAAAAAAATAATTTTTTGTTCAGATAGGGAAGAAAATAATGAATAAAAACTTGACATATTTTTTTCAAATATATGGTAATATCCATCCAAACCATATAATTTATTAATCTCAAGAACATGACATGGTTTCTCCAATGTCATAAAAGATTTTTTAAAATTAGGACTAACAAAAATATAATTATCTATGACATTTTCTAAAAATAAAATTTCATTCTGAATCTATAAATTACATTAATATATATATATATATAAAGTAACTGATTCTTTATTATTTTCCAATCATATAAAAAATGAATCATATACTAATCCTTAAACTGAAAATGAATTAGGATTTCATCAAAATAACCACAATTAATGAGTCCAGTTACTATAGAAATAACCTATTAATTAAATTCATAAATTCTATGTGATCATTAGATATACATAATAGAATAATATGATACTCCTAATATTCATATCTACCTGTGAAGTCATTATTATAAATGTATAAACTTTTAATTATAAAATTGTGATAACTAGATAAATGATCAACCATTGAGAACCAAGTAATCCTTTTTATCTTGTCAAATAATTGATCAATCAATGGTAAAATATAATATTTATTATTGATAACTCGACTGAGTTTCTGGTAATCAACACGTAGGATAAATATCCTATAAGAATTTTTTGAAAAGTGAAAATGATTCTCCCATGGTGAAACACTATGGAATGTGAATACTTTCTTAATAAAAAAGATCTAGTCGATACATCAAATCTTTTAACATCACTGGATCCATATGGTTTAAAAGAATATTAACTAGCTAATTACTAGGTAAATAATAAATATAAAACTATACCTATCTTACTGATATAATAGAGGATAATTCAGAAGAAGATCATTTATTAATTTGATGATAAATAGATAGATATATTCACTCAAATAATTTCACTCCAAGACAAAAGAACACACTATAGTTACCCAGACAAAGACTGGTAAATAATGTTTAAATCTCCTCAAAATTGTGTCCTATTCACCATGAAAATCATACCACACCCCATCCGGTGAGTAATAATGACACAATGAATGATATAGTTTATCTAGGAGTTATGAGAAATAATAATAACCTTCTAAAAAATTGTAAATAGGTTACTTGTCATTATCCATAAAATTCATGGAATGATAAATCATAAACATAATTAAAAAACTGGATACCAAATACAATACTTTATCTTACCTCAAAGGGGAATGATAATATCAATAATATTTGAATTTTTTTTTTTGGAATATTCATATAAATTATCAACTGTGTCAATATAAATGATCATTATGAAAAACTGAAAAATAATTCCATCCCTAATGATGGTGTTATAGCGACTGTACCTCTCCTGGTCACTGGACATGTGTCAGTTTCTCCCAATGACTCTTCTATTATATTAAAATGATACGTTTACATGTCTGTATGTAGAAATCATTAGTTCTTAAAGAATATAATTTCACCATAGTAATTTCTTATGTTATAATCCCATTCTACAACATGGAGCAGAATATAAATTGAATAACATATATATTTGACCCGAGTGAACACAACAAAAAAAAATATATAGTTCCTCAGTAAAATCCTATTTTTAATTCCCAACCATCACATTTTTATAATATGTCAAAGGGCCCTTCGTAGGAGTTATATGAGGATTAGATGATTCTTTCTATCAAGAAACACATTGTTAATTATCCTTCATAAACCTAACATTAATAAAACTATTTAAATTCCCTCTATATTATAATGGTACTTTTATCAACCATGACTAAAAATCCAATTTAAGATAATCCATTAGCATTTTATCAAGAACAACAAAAGATATGGACTTTATTAATAAAACTTTTCATCTAAAATCATGTTCAAGACCCATATAAAAACATATCAATCACCTTCTAGATATATATAAACATTTTATAAAATTTAACAAGATCATAAAAATGGTTTAGATACTATTTTATAGTCTTTTAAACCTATATAAGGTGCCAAAATCCATTGATTTCTCCAAGGCCATTGACCCTAGATATAACTTACTGGTGAGTTGAAATCTAATGTCTTTCCTCTCTTATGTTTCGTTCTTTTTCACCAACACCATGGGATTCCATAATCTCTTTCTTGATCGTATATGATTTAACGTAGTACATTTCTCATTGATATATTTTATAATTTCCACGAACTCAAAAATCATTACAATCATTATCAACCAATAAAAATTATCTTTAGTATAATTCAATCCTTGAAAATCTTTTGGATTTTAATGATGAAACACATGATCATGATCTCTAAACACATCCCTTTGAGCTTCCACTACTATAGAATGAATTAAAATTGGTGTGAGTACATTTAAAATATCATATAAATCATATACCACCAAATCAAAATGATTATGATCCAGTAAAGGATTCACTCATATAGGATCAATATTACCTTCCTTTTATAGAATATTAGAACCACTTCTGGAAGTCATGATGCTATAAAAAATTAATAGAATACACTCAATAATTAGCATGGGAACACAAATCAATAACTCAAATAATAGATACATCGATATGAATTTTATAAAGAATAATTAATGATACTGTTTCTAAGATAGAGAGATTGGATCTATGAAATTTCCAAAAAAGAGGACAAATTATTTTTTATTGTCACTTTTTCAAACATCCCATGGTGACATAAGGATCGTTATGATGAGAGAAATCCATACACTCTCTCCTAACAACCTCGTCATTCCCAATAATCCTTCCTCTTGTATACTTAGACAACCCAGCTGCATATTAATATAATGTAATAATGAATCATATGAATTATTTATACAACTTTCCTCTGAACCTATCTAGATTCCCTAGTATGTTGATACATGATCCAGCACAAAAATTACTAGAAGGGAATTTATGATCCCCACGGGTTGGTTACTAGAACCATGAATCATACATGAAATGATGAGGGAACTATTTTCACACAAAAATTAAAGGACATAAAATAGAAGTTAGTATGATTAACACTAAAAAAGGAGAAAATACTAGAAACTACCCAGTAAAAAAATACCCAAATAAAACATTATCAATGGACATGATATCTTCTCAGATAAAAACTAAGACATATACCATGTATAATATGGATCACATCACTTGTGATCACTTCTATAAATCAGATACCCCTGTATCAGGGGCATCATGCATGTTAAAAAGGTTCTTCTATTTCCGTGGACCTAAAATAATATATTCTATAAATTTCCAAGTAAATTTTAGGGTTTGATATTGAAAACCCAATAGGGTCTCACAAAGTGTTCAATTATCTATTGAATAATAATTAAACCAATTATACATTAAATATATGTATAAAAATACATTTAATGTCTTTTACATATATAAAGAAACACATTCTTTAATTTCAAAAAGAAGGTACATATATCACTATATACTTATATAAACACTATATATAAAGAAGTTATATAAAACAACTAGAATTAAGAAAATAGTTCTATAATCAAATATATGTAACCACAAATAACAAAAACATTTTATAGAACCATGTAATAGTACTAGGGTTATTCAGAAATCTATTAATTGGATCGTAACATTCTAATTATCAACACTTCTCAATATATATACATATACTCGAATATAAATTTGATTTGCGGATAAAATTACATAAAATCAACTTACATGACATTAAGGGACACAATTTTTTGAAATTTTCCGTCATATAGTCTATTTATTATTGTAATTGTCAATCAATTTCCATCGAAATTAATTCCTAGTATTCTTGTCCAAATTTTAAACTAAACACCAAGGATTACATGGAATTAAATAAATAAATCAATAAATCATTCCCAAGTAAATAATTTAATGTAAATTCAAAAATTTAATTACCCAATTTAGTTTTCCACACCCCATTTTCATTTTAATATAAAATCATAGATTTTAATCAATTCATTAATTTCAAAATTATCATTCAATTTACATGATTTACCTCAAAGTTGAATAATAAATCGTTTCATTAAATAAATTTCAATATATATAACCTATAATAAAGGTCAATCAAAATGAATATTAGACCCATTTTTATAATAATGGTCTATCAATCTCTAAATTTTAGATCATACAAGATATGAGGATAACATAATATATTGTATTCACATACATGAAAGAGATTCAACATTATCATTTTCACTTTGATTCACAAAGAGAATAAGTTGGAGATCCAATGAATCCTTTAAGAAGCATCCAAAAAAATTTACACCCAATTATGGTTGAATGGAGGAAATTTGTAAAAATAAAAGTGGTTCCCAAGATTTTTTTATTAAATTTTTGGTCGATTAAAAATATTCATGCATGATTTTCTTGAGAGGCCACATAGTTAGTAGTAACATTATTCCAAAAAAATGGAACTCCAACTAATATTATGGGTAGGTCATGTGGTTTAGAAACATTATAAATCATAATATGGAATAAACATGAAAACATTATTTTTCAAATGAATCATGGTATGTAGGAGTGGTTTCATGATTTGAAAAAATCATGATCTAAATTAAGGTGGATTTTCAAAGGGATCATGTTTTGATGGGAAAACCCACACTATTTTCCCTAACCATAGAGAAACCTATAGTATCACATTGGGCATCCAATGTTAACCATATTTTAAATTAAATAACCCAAAAGGCCCCATGAATATTATTTTAAATATTAGAGTCAATATACACATAAAATAAGGTAACTAGATATAATAATTTGTAACATCATCAATGATATTGATGTTAAAATTGATCATAATTTTTATAATGACATGTTATACAAATATATAGCATTGAAATAAAGATTGGAATTGTTTTCCCATAACACTTTATGAAATGTTTTAATCATTTACTTTAAAATATGGTTTGGTGTTTTTGATATTCATTAGATTTATACAATAAGATAAATGTATATGATTCTAAAAGGGAACCCTATTTTATATCTAAATAGAGTGTTGAAATGACATTGTAGGATTCACCTATATTGACAACATGGTAAATTTCAATATATTATATTATATAATAAGTAATTTAGGATATTTTGATAATTGAAACATGATCACAAGTATCCCAATATCATTCATGGTACTGACATATATAAAAGGATTAGGAAAATTTGTAATAATCATTACATTTATGATAAAATTTATAAAACATATTCCAATTATTTGATTAGTATTTTAAATTACTGTTCCAATAATATATATTCGGTGGGAAATTATATATATGGATAACATTATCCCATCCCTAAATAAAAATACTCTAACTATATTGTTGAAAATATCCAATATAATAATTAAAAATATATATTAACTAGAGTGAACATAAATTTAAAAAATCAAACTTTAGAATCAATTTCTCAATGATAAAATAATTTTAGACTTAGGTATTACCTTATCAAATTGATTCTAACTATATCACTTTTTGTTTAACCAAGAGTGTTTTGGGTTTGGTCTTACTATTATAATCCCAATATTATCATGATCTATGCTATAATATTTCATTCAATAAAATAATAAATTCATACTCAATTAAATTTCAACTTAAAATTATACAAATTATGAATAATTTAATGTCAATAACCAAATAAAATAATCATATAGACCGCTTAGAGGATATTAATTCATTCCCAAAATAATTTGAATTTCATTATCTCTAAATCACTTTTTAATCCCCATGGTTATCGATACAACTCAATATCTCATCCAAAAATAATTAAACCCATTATCCTAATTAAACATAATTACCTTAATAATAAATCTCAAATCAACCCAAATAAATATCAATACATCAATTACATATTCATCATAATAAAATAAAAACATCTCTTCATATCATTAATCACCTAAAAATCTAATAAAATAATGACATATATAGGGTATCATTGCCTAGAAACTTTATATCAGCCATAAATATATCAAAACATTACAGTTCCACAACTATTAAATAACCATGTAAGATAGAATCCTTGGTTTTATAGTCAACTAAACTCCACACTAATATTAATTGTAACAAATATCACCATAAACAATTATATTATGCTAAAAAATATATATTAAGTACTAGAATTAATACCAACTCAGGTGAATATTATTAAACCATTTATTACTTAAAAATGAATAATGAAATTTGAGTTTTTTTAAAATATTACCTTTTTAGTTTTTATTTTCAGTGAATTTGATAAATCATTTTCTTAATAACATAATTTTAATTTCATAAATTTGATAAATTTCTTATTATACTTGGATATTCTTAATTTAAATAAATTATTTTTTGACTTCCATTATATTATAAGCATACGGTTTCCTTATAAATATATCATGTTGAAAAAATGATTTATAAAAAAGTAAGAACAACAATACTATGTCCACAAAAAATAAATAAAAATCTTTTTTTGTGTTTTTAATAATAAAATTTACTAAAACATGAGTAGTTATCACCTTATATGACTATATATAATATACATGCACAAAATTGATGGATCACACATGAGAACTTTGATATTTCTCATTCAATTTTATTTTTTGATAGAATGTGAGCCAACATGGTTTTCTCCATGTAAGAATGAGTGACATTAATAAATATGTTCTCAATGCTACTAAACATTCTATCAATGGGGTCGGAATTTTCGATGGACTAATTCTAGATTTTTTATTTAAATATTACACCCTAATTATCTAGTATGATTTAATCCTTATGATCTTCCACCCATTATGGGCCACATATTTTGTTGTCTTTATCTTTGTTTGTTGTTCCACCTCATATGAATAACCATTACTAATGAAATTATAGAATCACATATTCACAGATCCATAGTGAGTGTGAAAAAAACACTAAATTTCATGGGATCAAGTTACCTTGAGGTCACACCATAAACATTGATCATAATTCATTATTTTCATAGGGGTATCCAGATAATATATTTAATACCTTCATCACAAGCACACTATGAAATAATATTGTAAATAAATAAAAAACATTTTTGATCATCAAAATTATTTGGACACTATAGGCTCCATGATTATATTTCTGGATGGACACATTTCATTCATTCATGGTGATACTATTGTTATAAAATGAGTTAACATTTTTTCGGGGAATATATATAGGCCACAACCATGATTGATATTGTATGAAGACGCTTTTGTAGCTTCTCACCTAAGATATTTTTTGATATTATTCAAAAGTACCTCCATATGTTTTTCCAATTAGTGATGAATGATAAAAAATTAATGGATATTATCCAAAATACTATTAAAAAAAGTCTATTTATAGAATGGTTCTACATAATAACATCATTTTGATGCATTAATGTTAGACAAATCCAATTGTAGACCCCTTTTCATTAGTTTTGGGTCAATAAGAAACCCATAATTCCAAATATTACATAATCGGAGAGTTTTTTTGGAATAAAATAACTCATCAATTTAAAATTATATATGGGATAATTTAGATTATTAATTCATTTATACCTACATCATTCTCTTGTGTTAATCTTCCAAATCATAACCAATTTTAAAATTAGGGGTCATTTTTAAAATGACATGCCATTGAATCTCCAACATGATTTATAGTGGATGATAACATGTTTATTCTCCAATACTACGGTAAATATCAACTATTTTCATTTTATTTATATTATTATTAGGGTGAACAATCTCATTAAGAGGTCTATCAAGAAATGGTATGTTCTAATAATTCATGTTAGATTTCATGGAGATAAACCATTTCCAGCGTGAAATTATATCATGATAGGAGTAATTTATTTATCTCTAAATATAAGAAGAATTATACAATGGATATCAATCACACATCTTGTGGGTAAAATATTTAATAAGAAATAGAATCTTTAAATATTTTGATGTAATTAAATTCCAAGTGAATTCTTCAATAATATATATTTTTTAACTTCATTATATCATTGATGCTAAGTATAGTCATGTAAATGAGATCAATAAAGTATTTCTATTCTGTATATATCTATTTTATTAATGTATTAAACTAGAAAAAAACATAATAATACTTTGGTCATTTTTAATAAACCATTTGGTCTATCTATATATATATATTTAATGGACAAACAAGGATGTGGTCACCAAATAGACTAACTATTTCCTACCTTCAAATAATATTATCATCTATTTCCATTATTCCATTTGGTTTATAATCTTTTTGGAGAACATTTCTATGTGATGGAATCTAATGATTTCCAAAAATATTCATATCACTAGGTAAAAATAATAGAATGAAACTCCTCTTCACCGCTAAGAATATGGAAATATTTATTTCTCTACGTATTTTTATCCAATTTAAAAAATATAGTGAGAGTATTTCTCAAATTATTAAATCGATATCCAACCATTCATGGAGACTAAATATATTTTAATTGATCTTAGAGTCCTCTTAGAGGTTTTTTCAATGATATGAATGTTTTTTTTTTCTTTACAGTATATGTAAAGGAAAAACAGTGTGCATTCCATTCTTTATCTTATTTTAAAATACTACATTAGAAATATTATTGACACATCAAATAAAATACTATTTAAAAATTGTAAAAATGAGGTATAAAAGAGGTTCCCCTTTTCTAAAACCCCCTGAGAACATAAGGAACCCCCTTGGAGATCTATTTATATAAACTAGTTGTCTAAAACTTGTTAGGATTGTAGTGCTCGTCTTGATCATCGTATTGAAAATCAAATTCATGGAAAGGGTGATGAGATTTAAATTCAATTTTATCATAACAAAGACCATCATTATATATATATATCAGAATAAATTATCCCATATTCCATCCCCCCCCAAATATTAATTCCTTATGATCAGTGTTGATATAATTTTTAAAATTCATGGTATAGAAACTCCAAAATGCTTAAGTGTGATGATGTTCCTGAGAATCATTCCAACCGTCACTGTTAATTTTTTTTAACAATCATGGGTATACTATTTAAAAATAAAATGGACTAAAATCTATAATGAAAATTTAATTTTATATAGTTTTAATGATGGAATTGAATTTTTAATTAATTCAGTGAGGCGTTGTGGTTGATAGGAAAATTACCCAGATTTCACCTTTGATTTCAGAAGGGATGATGACATGTTGGAATATCAACAAATTTGAGTATTCTTAGTCCAAAAACACATTAATTATTTATTAATAAAACAGATAATTTGACCAAATCATTATAAGGGGTACTTATAAGAGATTTATTTCGTTTCTCTTCAATAAATGTTTTTGATTTTATCAATGGGATGAGGAATACCCCTAATTCCCTCAAAATTGTAATATTTTTCAAAAATATCACCCTGAATATTAGAGATTAAATCTATAAAGTGAGAAGGATTTCATTAATATAGATAATAGTTCCACATCTTCAATAATATTACTCATCAATCATCCAATGTCAATTCTTATAACCCTAGTCAACATATTTGATCCCCTTTTGATTATGTATAGTATGGGTTAGTCATTATTTTAGTGAAACAATGTATTCAAGATTGAAGAAAATTTGGAATTCATCTTATGAGGGAACAATTTATTGTTGGTTATTATTTGTATTAGAAGAAATACTAAATCATGTTTCCTTAACACACTTATATATCATTGAAAATTAATTCTTACACCATTATCTCAAAAAATAATCAACTCTTTTAAGCATAAAATCCACATCATTGAGAGATATTCCATCATGACCATAATTACATCCCATTAGAACCACTTCCATGTATATACAAATTTGGATACAAGAATATTTTAACCTGAATGTAAGATGGGAAGACTTAATAAATACCATAGGAATCTAAAAAAACTATTATATTCCTATAAGAATGAAATTTTGGATGAATATTGCCGACTGAATGAAATTGGGATATCTTTTCACTATCCTATAAAAGGAATCTATGATGTTTTATTTCACTAATGGTGATTAAAATTAATCTACTTCTATTAAATTTATCCCCTAAAATAGTAATCTCAATGGATTTTCATTTATCAATATATAAATATAATTAATCTACCTCAATCCATGAGATATTTCACCCAATATTATCTAAATTCAATTTAATAGTTTTGATTTCAACTTTGATAACCCATATATAATCCATTTTTCATCCATTGAAACTAAAAACCTCTAAATCAACTTATCTTAGTGTAAAAAAGTTTTTATATTCAAATAATATAATTAAATAAGTTCCTTTAAATTGATTACACAAATAGATGAGATAATGGATCTTCACATAAGAGAGGACATGGATTACATTATTATTTATCACCCATGGGGTTTCTAAACATTTTTCAATTATATTATGTGACAGATTATTATCCAATGAAGGAATATTTAAAAGAGTTCCCATTTCAAAATCTCATCTTAGGATCAACAATTATTACAAGATTTCACCCTTTTGATTAGAGAAAGTGTTTATGTTCTGATAAGTTTCTTGTGTTCCCTTGCCCTAGGATATTCCGAAACATAACCTTCATTTCATAAAAGATTATTTCCCTTAGTGTCAGGTAGTTTTTTCATTTCTACATGAGAATTATATTTTTTTTCAACTACCTCTCCCCCTCTTGATGGAAGTGGAAACTAATTTTTTAGTGGGATGTGTTCCTACAACTTCATATAAACTATATACACCTTCATATGGTTTTTTAACTTGTGCATCATCTACCAAGTATTTTACAATAATATAATATATTTTTTTGGTATATGTGATCATATCTTTGGATGTATCCTCAAATTTATTTTTTTTATCATCCATTTATGAGGAAACTATTGTGAACGGGGTGTCACCTATTAAATAGAGGGAGTTCCTTTTTGATGCGACCACCATATCATAAATAGGTGAAGAACTTAATGACAAAATATGAGGGATCCTATCTTATGCATATGAAAAAACCATTCATATAGTTTTATAGGTATATTTTTTTTGTTTGGGGTTTTCAAACATCCCATACAATTAGAGTGGGGTGTCCTAGACTACATCAATATCATGCTTGAAATCCTCAATTACTTCATGTAATATATCAAGAGGGTTTAAGAACAAATATAATTTCTTCACCCCTAATTTATTTTTGTATTGATGAGAGTCCATGGGGTTTTATTTCTATAAATGTATGTCCACATCATCTTGCACAATATAAAATGCGATTTTGTTAAAGGATTTCCCAATGAGAAATTTTCCATCTCCATCACATGGAGCATCAATAATATTGGGAATCATTAAATAATCCCCTACTATGGTGGTATTGAGATCCACAAATGTATCATTTGGATCCAAGGGATTTAGGGTTAGATAATTATGTCTATCCACAATGGTTAGTAAAACATTAAATAGGATCCCTCGTACCTAATTATACTTCATAGGGGGTCTTGAATATAAATACAAATTCTTCACCCAATTAATCATGAAATAAAGAAAAAAAATCTTATAGATAATCAATATTTAAAAATACTTTTGGTTTGTGCATTTTGGTTTTACCAATATTTTGGAGAATGTATAGAGATGTATGGATCAACAAACTTCTTGTTTACATTACTAAAAGTTTTCATATAGTTGAAATAATTATTTTACCTATGTATTTATACATTGTAGTTTTTCAGTCATTGGCACGAGTATATAAGGTTCCAGAATAAAATTTAATTTTTACTGAACAGGTGGAACAATTCATAAAATATAAATAGTGATTATATATTACATAGTCGTGGAAATTAATTCATCTCACGTGGTATATTCGATTTAAATTACCATGACAACACATGCCTAGTGGTTGAATACAATATTATTGACATCTACATCAATTTGTTAGGGGAATCCAATAGAACATGCAATATCATGAAAAATAAACGGATTTCATCATTTCAAAAATATCATGCAGATTATAATCAATTCATGAATGATGTAATTCTTATATTTGGAGGAATCAATGTTACAATTCTAGTCCTAAATATAAAGTATTATATTCTTGAGGAAACATTACATGAATCTCCACACCATACACTCCAATAAACAACTTGGAATCCAATATGGTACTAGAATCATCCCACGACTGTTAACTTACAGTCAAAAACACAAATTACATATTATTATTTTTGAATTTTTAGGTAAGATGCATAATTTATCCACTATTTGGGTCATAACACTAGCAATAATAAATAATCTACAAAGAGAAAAGTAGAAAATCTATTTATGTCTGATCAATTCAATATATTAATAGTCAAATTTATCTCCGGGACCGAATTTATGTTTCATGTTTGATCTCCTAGGTAAATTATTTTCTTTACATACTCCACCAACATCTACTAATATTAAAAATATAATTATTCCCTAAATTTGGAAATAGAAACATGAGAAGGGGGAGCACTAATTCTCAGTAAGGGTAAACATTGAATATAATAATAAATCCTAAAAATTGATCATTATATGGACTTATAAGTATGGAAAGATAATAAAAGGGTATGGACGTAATAGAATTGGGTTATGCACAAAAAAAGTATATGATTATAAGACATGATTACTAGAATATGGCTTGGATAATATAAGATATGATTCCAAATAGATCATGAACATGAGTCATTATTCAATAATCATAATCCCTGTAAGGAATGATTTCATTCCTCCATTCAATTTACTCCTTGGTTGAGAAATTCTAATTGTGGGTTGGGTTCACCTACTAATCTCTTAAATATTATCTAATTATATACAATGATTTACCAAATTCATTAGAGGTCTATATAGTTCTGGGAAAACGTTTCACAAAATGTTAAACCATATATGTGTTTGATTTAATTACAAATGTGAATTCACCATTCCTTAATATCTTAATCTATGTAAAAAATTCATATCTACAAATTTCAATTAAACATCAAAATAACACATCCATAGAATGAATATTGATGGAATAATAATATCATAACCCAATTTTTTCATAATAATTATTTATGTATGTTTACATTCATGAATTATAATTTTATAAAATTATTCGAAATATGATATGAAAAATATGATAAAAAACCATTTTATAAATTTAGGAAAAAAATTAGAATTGATTTTATTGAATAAAAAAAATGAAATTTTCAAAAATAATCTTCATAATAAAGAATTTTCTTGAAGGGGGGAGAAAAATTAAAGTACGAAATGTTAAAGAAAACATTTTTACACACCTTTACAAACAAGGATTAAAATAACCCATACGAAATATGATAAAAATGTTCCTTTATAAACATTCAAAAATAATCTAAATTATTGATTAGTTTTACCATAAAAATGATGCTTAATAGGGAAAAACATTCATGAATAACTGTAGTGAATACATATAATGATGAAAATTAATTTGGTATATGACATTAAAACATTAAAAATAGAAAATTTTATGAAAATATTTTATTAAATATATTATTAAAAACAACTTGAATGAATGAAATTTTTAATCAATTTAAAATACAATTATTTTTAAAACATTCATTATAAAATATTTAAAATAGGTTATAAATACACCATCTAATTCAAAATAGGTGTATAATATTATACACATATTAAAGACGTAATATCATGATGAAAAATTATTAATATATTTATATAATGCCCATCCAAACCTTTTGTAATAATAAGCATAAATTTGAACTTTAAATAAAAGGATTAAACAAGGAATCTTGATATAAAATATCAACTATGTATTTTATTCCATATGTGCATGAATATAGGTTCATAAGATAAAATATTCCCCAAGGAATGAAAATTAATATATATAAAATATTATGGATTTTATGACATCTAAATAAAAATTCAATGAAAGAATGAAATTTATTTGGATATATAAATTCCATAAATTACAAGATAAATATATTTTAATGAAATTCATGGGGTAGTGAATCAATATATCACCATATAAAAAATAGTGTATAACAGGAATCATATATCCAGAAATTGATCCTCGGACCATAAATCCATTATTACCTTTGTAAATTTTTGAATGACTATCCATTGGAATATACTTTATATAATGTTAGTTCCCCCTGATATTCATTGATATAATTATAAAATATTCACCATGGAATTATATACCCTACATAATTGAAACATTGTTGTGAATATGCGGTGTAACATAAAGAATGGTAACTAACAAATGAAACATGTATATAGAGTATTAAAATTTATCTGACAACCATTCAATGAAGCTATTATTTAACAAAAATAAAAATACACATAGAGAGATGGTATATAGAACATAGTATAATTAAAGGTCCAAAGTAAAATTATTTTTCAAAACATAGTAATGGGAAAAGTGAAATAATAAAATGAATGGATGTTGAGTTAGGAATCTCATTACTTAAAACCTCTGCATGACTAAAAATTATATATCATCCAATAAAAAAATATATACAGTAAATATCTACCAATATATATATATATCTCTGTGTGTGTGTGTGTTTGACTAGATACTATTCATGAATAATTTTTCGCTTCCCATATAGTAAAAATTATTTATTATTATCAACATTTTTGTGTTAATGATTCAATTTTCTATGCATGATTTGATTCAACTATTCAATTCAGTGTAACTTTCACATTACATCATCATATATAAAAAATTCATCAAGGTTTATATTATATTGTTGATATTTTAATGTTTCCCATAGTATTTTCACTAAAATTATTGTGCTGATTTTCCTATAATTCTAGAAAATATATATTTGGTCAAATTTTATTCTACAAAATGAAATAAATATATTAATGAATAAAATAATATAAATTAATATTTTAAAATAATCTAAATTATCATAAAATAATTTCAAATAATGTTATAAATATATGACATACCTTTATTATTTATCACAAAATCATTAAAATAATATTCATGTATGTGATAAATCTGACCAAAAATAATAATGTATTATAACTACATAATGAGTACTAAAAGTTTCTCTAATAATTATTACTTCCACTTATATAATTTCCAATTATTTAGAAATTTCTTTTAAAGTGATATATAATTTTTCAAAATGGGTATATTTAAAATATTTTTAAGATAACTGCAGAAGAATGTATCACTTACATAGATATTGCATGTCCTCTAAAAAACTTTTACAAAATATAGTTTTAGTGCTTCGTCATTGGGAAATTGTCTAAATAAACTCAGGGGAAGTTGTTATAATTAGTTATGGAAGTGAAAGATGAGTAATTAATTAATTTTTATTCCACAAAGAGAGAGGAAGGGATAATTTCATAATATAGAGTGGTTAAACATTTGTAAATACACATACATTTATATAAATTAATGCAATTCTAAGAGATATGTTTTAGAAACTACCCAAATATCTTAGTTGGGTTAATTGAGTCCATCATTTTTTTCATTAGTAATTTAGATATTTTTATTTGGGATATTGGTGGCTTTATAAAATTATTTTAACCAATTTACCTTTTATTAAACTTCATCATAGTGACTAAATATTAACCACATATCATATTTTTATTATTAATACAGAAATAGAAAATATTACTTATTTAGAATGATTTCATTCCAAATATTTAAAACGATTTACCACATTCAGTTTCTAGAGTGGGTGAATGGTTTTTTATAAATGTGTTCTAAATGTTACATGAGGCATTTTTAAAAAAATTCCCATTTAGAAAAGAAATATGAATTTTCCTTAATTTTTTTTATAATTTTGATTCTAATTATATTTACTGGTTTATCATTAAACAAAATTTATATTATAAAATTTATGTGAATTATTTTTTTAAAATGTATAACATGAAATACATAATTAATAAAACAGACCAAAATTATTATTCAATTGAATATAATGTAACTCAAGATCCAAATAGAAATTCATTGTTTTCCAAAGTAGTAATAATTATACTTAAATGAAATATTTTACTCTATAAAAACATTTTTGTTTATTATAATAAAATCCCATGATTTTTATGTCAGGATTATATCAAAATGATTACATAATAATTAAAATATTTGTAAAAATTTTATCATTCAGTAGTCATATAAATGTATAACCATCCATTAAAATAAATAATATATTAAAAATATTATATTACTTTTTTATGAAAAAATATTAATATTAATTAATATTTAAAATACAAAATTGTGAATTTCATCATTTAAATGAAAAATATATTATATAATATAAAAATAAGGGTTTAAAAAACATTTTTACTTAGCACTAAATCATTTATTTAACATTCTTTATAGTAAAATTATTCATTATTTGATTATATTAATTAATCATCCCACTAATTTCAAAAATAAATTCTATTAATAACATTATTTTAATATAATAACAGAAATAATAATGGAAAATTTATAATTATTATTAAACAAAAAAAATATTTAAAACATTATGTTAAAAATCAAATAGTTTTATCATCAAAATTTATACATAAAAATCCAGGATGACATTCACAAATGATTTATGAGTAAAAAAAATTTTATTGGTACTCCCAGGTGGTTGTGTAGATATCATATATCACATAGTAATTTTAGATGGTTTTAATCTCTATCATGGATGATATTTCTCAAGTCACAATTTTTAATTATTTACTTGGAATTGGTAAATTAAATACTATAGTGATATCACATCCTTTAAATACATGGGAAAATGGGAATAATAATAAATATTACTAATACTCTAGGTGATTTAATTATTTTTCACAATGTGTTTAATTCTATTTTCACCTAATTATAAACAGTTTATAAAATAAACATTATACATAATATATGTAAATTGTAATGTTTTTTTGATATAGTTAGTTGGTTAATGTTTGATAATATTTTTAGTAACATTTATGTAAGGATAACATAAACTATATAATCATTGGTTGTTACATTATACCCCCTTATAAAGTTCATTAGAATTTACATTTCATCACAATGGTGGGGGATATTTTACACTAAATTTGATATAAGGAATACATTTTCTATTATCCTAATTATGATATCTGATTCCCCATTATAAATGAGGTAGAAATAGTACATTGTAAGAATTACATAAATTATTTCCATATTTAATTAATATATATATATATATATACAATTTTTAAAACATGACATAAATGTGTGTTGACAGATATTTAAATTAATAACTAAACTAGTGTTTTGAATATATAGAATTCAAAAATTATGTCAATAAAATTTGAAAACACATTTGGATTAATATTTAATTTAATAATTCAATAATGGTTTTAATTTTTTAGATTTTATATTTTATAAAATGGAAATAAATTTAAAACTCATAGGTCACCCTCAATTAAATAGAATATAGGCTTGTATTCCATTTTTCTAATTCATCTACTCTAAATAAATTATAATGTCCTATAATGTGTTTCATAAAAATAAAAATATGTGACTATATTATTTTCAAAAAATGGTGAAAATATTCCCACGATCTATAATGATATCAACATAATAAAGAAGATACATATATTCTATATTATTCCTTTTGTGTAAGTGAAATATTATAAATGGTTTCCAAATAACATTATATACATTTTTAAACATTATTTCAATCAAATAATGTAAAATCGAAAGGTGGATTGTGTTTCGATTCTTCTTATCCAGATTACGTAGTAAATTAAATCTATTGAAGAAATTTTTCATGTTGATTTATAGTAACATAAGAAAATAAAAGTGGTTAATCATATAAATTTCAAAATTGATTCCAAAGAATTTTTTACCTTATAAATCCATATTTATGTAGAATTAATATTTTTTAACACTGGTTTAACCAAAATAACATTTTGCTTAATATTGGATTCTATTGATTGTGTTATCTAAAATAAATTACAAATTTATCATGATATTTTCTGCATTATTCTAACCCAAAAATAATAGAAATTAATAATATTTGTTGAAAATATAGCCTCATCCCCAGTCAAAATTATTCACATAAAAATTTTCATATAACATAATCATTCATGCTTCCAAAAATGTAGTAATCATTCCTTATATTGACTCATGTTTTCTTGTCACCAAATCATAAGTGCATCTCAAAGGTTCTCTATAATCCTCAACTCATATTATAAAATAAGACTAAGAACATTCTCAAAAAAATTTAATTACCTCAACATTAAATCACATAAAATCATGAGGGTATATATTTTCCCCAATCATATATCCATTATAGGCCTGATAAAAATTTCCCAAAATTGAATTTATTACCAAAAAACAAAATATCATAATACTTAACTATTATTATCATTCCCATTAAAATTATAATCAAACATAAACTTTTCAACCCATAGATGTATCCAAAACTATTAAATATCTTGTTTAGGAAACATCATATCTTATAATGTCATTGAAATCCCACTATGTTATGATGCAAGAAACCCCAAATCTATAAAAATTGAATGGATGTTAAAAATATATTATTCATTTAATATATTTCAGACAAAATGGACCATTCTAAATTTAACCATCCATATTCTAAATATTAATAACCATCATTGAGTCACATAAATAACTATGTGGTAACATCCTAACCTAGTAGCCACAAAACCAGTGCTTTGAGCTGGTTCGTCACAATACCTCACACAATCCTCGCCATATGACAGAGGATGCTGAATAGCTACAGAGGGTCCAAAAATGGAATTTTGAGGAGACTATAACACTATATCTGAGTGAAAAAGCATAATAGTATAACCAAATATCATACACATAAGATTTATGCAGAAAAATAATTAAGCTAAAAATGAAAGGTGTTATAGTAAAAGGAATATGCACTAAAGACTTGAACAATCTTGTAATACATAAATCCATGACCTCCCAATGGGAAGATCATATATGAAATAATAAAATACTAAAAATTAAATAAAAATATCCCTACTACAAAATCAAGGCCGTAACACATACCTGGTCTCAAATACTCTATCAAGTCACACTAGCCTGATTTTTTGACTCCACATAAGCATCCTGCTAATCTGTGAAATCTAGGACCTCTACCCTATACATCATTAATCTGTTCTCATCCTGAAAATATATAAATGGTTTGTATGTACACTTTGGTGATGGTGTATGGTGTGTGAAATAAATATTAATAGGCCACCCCTAATGGTGAACCTCTAAAATACTACCATAAGTGCATGCTCATGCAATATTTGAAACCTAGATGATTTAAAATATGGGAAATTATAAATAAAAAACTATTGATCTATAGGTCCAAGACCTCGATCAACCATTCCAGATTTGGCTAGTGCCTAAATATCTCTGACCTCCTCTCAAGGACAACACATCCCAAAGAACCTATGATCCCCATACCCATGCCAGCCACAACCAACCTATCGCAACTGAAAACCCTTATATCAGAAGTCTTGTCAATCGGGATACGAACCTAAAACAACCTATACCATGTCCTCATTTCCATACATTGTATAATACATAGAGTCTCAAAACATCTATCCCCATTTCCAAACAAGAGTACTACCAAGCCCAAACCATCAGTCTGACATCTTTCTCAAGTATCATAACCATATTTCATAAAGCCTCATTCTAGTACATAGACTATATATATATATATATGATCAAACATATTTACAGCATTACTATAGAATCCTAACAATAATTCACAAAGTTCAACGGTCAACACACAATGTGCCTCTGTGCTATTTTCCAACCAGGATTGGGTACGCCATGTTTGGCCATCCTAAAGAATTTGTCACAAGTCTGTAAACATGAAGCATCAGTCCATGAATCCAAACGAGGCTTGGAATGACATGTCAGAAGATCCCATCCTTGATATGGAATTCTATGTCTATACCCATGGGTCCTTGAGTGTTAGTCCTTCCTTGGAAAACCACAGTGCACCATAGAGTTGAGCATCATTCTAGACTCCCAATACCCTTAATAACATGTCGAAAATTAGGGAGAATCATTCCATGAGTGCAACCATGACTCAGAACACTGTGTCGAACCATCCCAATAATTTTTTAAATATCATCAGTGGTTCGATGATTATTAGTCTGGAACATAACCATGTTGTAAACTACACCTTCCAAGAGCCTCAATACAAAACTGAACAACATACACATGTCATCACATCCGCTATACTCAACCATATAAATCAATTTACTCAGAACCTTAGTTCACCACTAAACCATAAATATATAATGGTATCAATTCAGATCCTCAATCATACTATATAAATCACATATATCCAAAACAATACCCAAGGATCATCTATTCGACTCTATCAAACATCACAACCACTACTAGTAAGCCGATTCTCAAATCATGGGAAACCAACTATATCAAACCGCACAATGGACTTAATACATATCTTGATCACATAAAATAAGTAATAAGGGATAGATAAGCATCCATATTTCTCATCAGAATTTCTACCCCATAAGTTCATACACAAACCGGGGACCTAAGAAACTCCCATAATCAAACTACAAGGCACACAAAACTACTAAGGATATTCCTATTAATTAGGCCTACACATGACCCTCTCAGTCCTCACACAGGCTTAGGAATCCCTTCTTGGATCAATATAACTAGTACTCAAGAAAAGGCATCATACCTAAACCATGGTAACAACCAAACACTCTGGATAATCCTTAACCGAGGGAACATTACCAAGCTTCCCTCAATGGACACTAATCGATACTTGATCAATCACATTCTACTAAGGCATCTAAAATAAACCCAATGACACATAGGCATTCTCAGTCGTCAACCACGACATACACTGATCACTTAACCAGAATCATTTTCTTCATGGGAATGATCAAGAGTGCCTCAAACAAAACTCAGTACAACGATGACCCTCTCCCATAACTACAATCATAGGGTTTCAAAGTAGCTCTGAAGTCTTCATCAACCCTGATCCTCAAATATATGGGTCTATATCTCAACTGATCTAACCGTGAGTTGCTAGACCAGATTCCCAACGATAGCTAAGATCGTCCCAGAGATTGTACCCAAATTTTATCCAATGGGATTCATTCAAGAATCATATTTTAAAACAAAATGATACACTCAATCTATGTCAAACACTGAGCTCACAATCCTTACCTGGGTCTCCTAGCTCAAGACCCAACCCAGTTAAGGATCATAAATCCAAACTTCAAGGAAATAATAATTATATACAATATATTCTATAAAAATATTTTCATTACTTCTATATGAAAGAATGATTCCACCTTTGTAATTTAGGTAGGAAAATGCTCAGAATAGACTACTCTAATGCCCAAATCTGACTTCTAGGGAACAAAATACCCAAAATATCTAAACTAGAAAAATTATATGGAATGTACATTAGATTACACTCCATATACTCTAGTATCTACTCATGTCCATATACTTTTATAGGGATAGATCAACATGAGACTTTCTATGTAAAACGAAGTGGCTTATACCCAATGTTCATGAAATGTAATATCTAAAAACCATCATTCTGTGTTCTTTTTCAAATGGCTACACACACTACCATATAACCCCAAACGGCATGTACATAGATTACATGACATGTACTTATGAAAAAAAATGTATTCCCTAAATGGGAAGAATAGACGGTGGGTGTTCATAGAACCACATGCCATTTTTTGTTATTTCTGAATGGGAAATCCCTACAACTCCCCCACACTCCCCATATTTTCCAAATAATGAATAGATCGATCCTCGTGGGGTATCTAGTATCCATTATAATGAAATAAAACATAAATATAGCTAATATATTTTGATCAAAGAATAATACTAAAAACTGTCCTACCTCATGGTGTAAACACTGAAGCATCAGTTCTAAATCAACTCCCTGAAGTTCCTGCACCTCTATCTGGTCTCGATTTATGGAAATGATGATATCGGTTGGCTTAACTCACCTATTCATCTTGGTATGGCCATCATTGATTAGGATGGAACCCTCTCCTATCCTTTTTTTCATAGAAACCACAAAATGGGTGTAGATTCTTTTATTTTTAATTAATTAATTAAATAAAAAAATTAATTACTTAATCTCCCATTTAATACATGTCCCTTATCCTAGAACCCATGTTCATTTTATACCTCGACTAGGTAACACCGCCCATTCTGGACTCAACTGTGGCATCAGAATATTAATCTAAAACTCTATTCATGAGACCAAACCATATGAAACTATCCAAATAATTGAATATTTTATTAACTAAATATTAAATATTATGACAAAACGTCAACTACTCTGAATTCCACCAAACACTTGTACTAGGATAAAAACATTATTCCAGGACCAAAAAATTGGTCAGTAAAATTATCCAAAACTATTTGAAATGGTTAATTAACCCATTTACCCCTCATGAAAACATGGGAAGGAAAAAACAAATTTCTACTCGAATTTCAAAGTCTAGAAAACTTGGGTCTCTACATCCTCCCCTCCATTAATCTTTTCATCATCAAGAAGACGTGTTGTGTTCCAACAGCACATCCTAACCCACATTTACCGATATTTATCCATGACACTTTACATCATGGAATTATTCTTTTATAACATAGTCTTAGCAGTCTAACAATATCATCAACATGGTCCACACTACATCCTCAGCCATTCCCATATCAGGGTCACACCACCAACCCTGATCTGGTACTCCCCACCAAAGGATTCCCTTATTGTTTCCTTATAACCAAACATATTTTCCCCCAAACCATACCTAATAACGACCAACTGTGGAGCAAAACATGGCCACCTTTCTCCCACCATACTACTAAAACCAAACAAATACTATTTCCCATTCACATCATCTATGAACTAAACATATGGTATTCGTAGATATTTAACCCATCATAGGGACCCCACTAACAAAATGGCAATGGTGTGATCCCCACCATGTTATTTCAAACACACCTCTCATTGTGGAAACTACATATCAAGCCACTTATCAACCTATGGAAACATCTACATAAAATTTCATAAAGCCATTGCTCCCCTAGCATATTCAGAACGATGTAGAGATATCAGGCATGATAATCTCAATACTGCAAGAATACTAAGATGTCATAAAAAATACCCTCCCAACCTCCTCTGTCTAGATAATCATAGTTCTACCCCAAGGTCTCATGTCGACAATACCACAAGCCTCACATAAAACCCACAACAATTTATTAGCACACTCACAACATGTATCCCAAGTGATGCACCCTAGATGTACACTCATGTAACAACAAATCCACAATCCAAATGATATGGCACATCTCTAGAACTTTAATCTACATGTTTCTTCAATAACATAACTGTTACATACCATTCTGTAATCTATACAAAGAACCTACTCTCACCCCAACATGCAACATCCCACAAAGACTCAGCTCACTATCTAGAAGAATGAAATATCAATCTCTTTATATTATCTTGATCCGACTCAAATCCACTAGGTTGAACTCCCCTTCAAAACCATTTCCTTGGTAGGGTATGTGAAAGAAACTTCCCTCTTGAAACCAGCCATTAGGCATAGAGACCAGCACAAAATCACAACATCTAAAAACAAAGGAATCTATCAATATTAAACATCATACCCAAATCCACCCTTAGTGAACCAATTTCAATAGTCCAAGACACTCTTCTATGCCTCACACACCTAAAGGAACTCAAAATTAGAGTGACCACACTCGTAGTAAACCATCAAAAGAAAACCAGCCTTCACCACCTAGTTTGGAGTCATTCTAGAAAAGAGATTTGGATCTCCCACCTGTCCCCACAAGTCAAGTATCATGTGAAGGCACTTGGTCTAACTACCAATGTCTAAACCAACTCAATGAAAGCCTCAACTCACGAGGAATCCACAATCACTTGTCTCATCATCCACCTTCATCAACTATACAAAACACCAATCTCTAGGGACCCACAACCTAAAGGTGTCATATACTAACCACATGCTCGCAACTAGGGTGTTCATACTCTCCGAGCATCTTCACCTCAAACTACTCTATGGAGGACCCATACATAACACCGACCTCAACCAAAACCATCTACAAGGAGTATAAATCACTAAATTTATACCATACTAATGCACCAGGGTCACTACACCAACCACAAAAAAACCACATGAGTGTCCCCCCCACTGAGAAGCTCGCCGTAGATCCACAAAAAAACTATCATAATAAAATATGTTACATCACACACGACCGGGCCTATAAAATCAGAATCCTATATACCTTGATGCTTCATTCCTCTACAGGGTAGGAGCCAAAACCAAATCATGGCCCTCGTTCCAATGGTCAAAGAGCCGGAAATCCATAATAAACTATCAAATAAAAATAAATTGTGTGTTGTCCAATGTTTAAAACATATAAAACCAAAACATCCCAAATCTAGATCAACAATACTAGCCCCTCGTAAACTAGTCATCCAACCAAAATAGTTATTTTTGATACACCATCATTGTATCCATCACATGCTTCAACACATTTTTATATATCTTATATACCAATCCCAAACTAGTGAAATAATATGAAATTAACTTTTCTAAAACCACTTTGTAACATCCCATCATGTTATCCACTATGCTAGTGTTCTGAGCTGGTTCATCACAAGACCTCAAGCATGCCTCCATGTATGATAGAGGCTGATGACTATGAGTGGGAGTCTAAACATGGAACTATGATGTGATTATACCCCTATATTAGACTACACAACCAGAAGTAAATAACCAAATATCATACACATCAGCATACTATAGAACAATAAAAATGCTAAAACTAAAAGGATTAGTAGTTAAAAAGAAGATGTAGTAAAGGCCGGAACATCCATGTAATACATATATCCATGATCACCCACTTGGATGATGATATATAAAAAAAATAAACAAAAAGAGATTATAAAACTGGTCCTACTACCAACTCCATACTATAACACATACCTGATCTCCAGTACATAGTCATGCTACTCTAACCTAATTAGTGACTGCACAACATCATCCCACTCAACTCCGCAATCGAGGGCCTTCTCCCTATACTTCGTCCATCTGGTCTCCACCTAAAAAGAGACACAAGAATTGTACACACACTGTTATTCATGTATATGGGTATGAAATAAATCATAGTTGGCCACCCAAAATTTGAAACCTTAAAATTACTACTATAAGTGTGTGCTCTTGAAATAATTGTACCCATGCCGATATACAATATGAAGAAAATATAAATAAATAATCATAGATCATTATATATAAGTCCTTGATAAACCATACATTCTTTAGTTATTGTCGGAATACTTTTGAGCATGTATCAGGGACTATTAACAAAAAATAACTTATGGGCTCCACACCCATGGAAGTAATAATCAACCTATCAAAAATAAAAACCCATTGTTCAAAAGTCCGTTCAAAAGTGATATTTAACATAGAAATTACATACCATGTCCTCATTATAACAAATATGCTCTTTATTAAACACTATAACATGATTTATTACATAACCTTGCACTTAAGACAACTATGAGGAACGAGAGGTATAGTGTCATGGGAAATTAAGAGCATTACCTAACCACTTATTATATAAAACCCAACATGTTTATTGAAAACTTCTTTTACATGACCACAACATTCATTTGTAGTTAGTATTTCTTGGGATAACAAAGTAACAAGAATAAGAAAATGATGAGTTATAAAGGCTAGAAAATATGTAAAAATGGCATAAAATGATGAATATAGTACATGTTAATAAATAGGAATATCAATATCTCCCAAGAAAAAAATGAACATAAAGACATGATATATCAAAATTATCATAACATTAATGTGTGGAGGCAACATTTAACATGATATTATCATGATCCTTGGATCAATGCACATGGATCATGAGTAAACCCTCATTTTACATAAATTATCATCCGTAATGCTTCACTGCAGTTGATATTTCATTATACTAATCTTTACCCAATGCATTAGAGCACTATCAGGGCACACACTTCTTAATCATTTCATTTATTGAATAAGTGTGCCACAAGGATCATACAACATGGAATCATTAAACATCAACATTTATTCCATTATAAAGTAATTTGGAATACATAAATGGAACTATATAATCAATAGGTAAATTTTCATAAAGGGTAATACCCATGATAGAGAAATGGGCATCGTATTCACAACATAATGACTTTGGCTTGGAGAATCGCGATGCAATTTTGATAGTATAAAAACATGACATAAGAATTCATAAAAATTCTTCATGAGAGATAAAGGGGTATATCATCATATCCCCTTGAATTGGATAGTAATGGCCTCACATATATACATTTCCCAACATATGTAATAGAACATATATTCATAATATAAATGAATTTCATTAATCTAAATGAGGTGTGTGGAATTCCTTACTGGATTTTGGGATGGTAACAGGTGTACATGAGAGGCATTAATGAAAGAGAATGAAGTCTCTGATAATTAAAATATAATGAGGAAATTATGGGGAAGGTGGGATAATAAACCAGAAAATTTTGTAACTGAATATTAATTGGAATAACAATATAATAAAATTTGGAAAAAATTGAGAATGGAAGAAATCCCTTACATGGAAGTGTGATTCTAAAGGCATAGGAGTGGCGTGAGAGATGCTTCCTGGGAGATTGGAGAACCTAGGGAGGATTCAAGAGATATGTCATCAAGGATTGGTCAAGATTCAAAGGGTTTGCGTGAATAGGAAAGGGGTATTGAGTTTGTTTATATAGGAAAGGAGGGGGAATTCTTTATTATTTAGGTTTTGGCCATTACACATTATACTAATAAATACCACAACAATCCCATGGTTTTGCCATGTTTTATTCCGAATTATAGTTGAAAAATTATTTAATATGTCCAAAGGAAGAACTTATTATTATATTAGTCTTTCTTGGGTGGAGGTGAGTCACACTCTCAATGAAATCATTTTAAAAAGTAAAATTATTTTATTAGTATTGGAGGGTCCACTAAGGAAATGTAAAATTAGTAAAACTAATATAATATCATATTATTTTAAAGATAAACAATATGTTAGATAAAAATACCTTTTAAATTATTTTATTAAATTACAATTGGATCATTATGATGTCAAAAAACAAAATATATATTTAAACTGTATTTAATTTTTACCCAAAAATTTCGATGCCTTAGAAAATTATGAAAAATTCACAATTAGATAATTTCGACATACTAAATCCAAAAATGATATTAATTTTATCTAAATAATTTTCTATATATGTAAATTTTCAATTTTAAACTAAAAACTGTTATTTAATGAACGTTCATTGATTTTGACAAAACTAATTTTCAAACCATAATAACAATTTCAATTGTATTCATAAAAAAATTTCATTATCATTTATATTTAGTAAAAATTAATTGAGTAAAAATATTTTATTAAAATATTATTTAATTCAAACATCCATTAATTCACCAAAATATATTTTTAATTGAATTTAAATATTAACTAAAAAAATACTATTTAGGCTCAAAGTAACAATAATAAAATGAATGTATATTCTTTATTCTATACAAAAATAATGTACATAATCATTATTATAGGGTCTTGATACATAATGCCTTATAACACATGCATATGGCCTAAGGGTAAGGTGTGTGATGGTGACATACTCTTGGGGTGGCTCAGATAACATCGCTCAGGTGGTAATCTCAATTAGCTTCCACTTCTCTCATAGGAAATTCCATTAAAAATTAACATGTTGAATCTTATCTTGGGATTATTAAATAGTGAATCCCAGTGACGCCACCAACATTTTGAGCTCCAAAAAATGGGCTTTGTATAGAAAATTATACTGGATGATCCCATCGCATATCTTATCCAAGTAAATTGTATTTGATAAAGTCCTATATTTAAACTAATAATGTGACTATTGTTCAATTTCTATATTAAAAATAATAACAATTCTTAATGGTATTTAAAAATCCAAAAACATAAAAGAATGTAATTGCAAATGTTGTATATAACCATTTTACAAAAAAATATATAATTAGATCAAGAATAATTTTCATTAATAAATGTTTAGCTCATTACAATCACCGCCCTTAAAATTTTTTACCTAAGTAATTTTCTTATCCCACAGTAAAATAGATGCGGGTAACTTTTCTTCATCACCTCCTCTAATTCCCACATTTCTTATTAAAAGTGGTGGTTTTTATATAATACCTTGAAAAAGGGAATTTTCTTATTTTGGAGGACATTATCTTTATGAAATAAGATATTCTCCAGTTTCACTTCATAGGACAGGACATTCTCCAATGGTACTACCTCTGGATTGAGTACATGCAATGGATCAAGTATTTACATCATCAAGATTGATACATGAAATACATCATGTACTTGAGATAGATTTTGTTGGAGTGATAGTCGATTGGCCACTACTCTAATACGATACATGATCTGAAAATGGTTGTTGTATCTTGGACTATGATTTCCATTCATTTCAAATCTCAAAACACTCTTCCATGGTGATATACGGATGAATACACTTTCTCCAAAATCAGTCTCTAGGTCTCATCAATGATTAACATTATATCTCTTGTGTCAAATCTGAGTTTATTAAATTTGTTGTTGAGTGGTTTTAACCTGCTCCACCATTTCATTAACCATTTTTATAGCTAGGATATTTCACTCCCCAACATCATCCCAACATTCTAGTTTTATTAACCTATTTCCATAAAAGGATTCATACCGATCCATTTAGGTGCTTGAGTGAGAACTTTTATTGTAAGAGAACACAACCAAAAAAATATTATGATCATATCCTCTATTTAAGAATATTGGGATGGGTATCAACATATCCTCTAGTGTCTGGATAGTCATATTGGATTGGGCATTAGTCTGATGATGATATGTCGTACTAAAGATCACCTCATTATTCTGAGTGTGTTAGAGACTCATCCATAATATAGAGGTGAAACATGGATCTCGATCAATTATAATAAATAGAGGTACTCCATGCACCCATAACACTTCTCTTATGTATATCCATGCTAGTTGATTCAATGTGAAATCCTTCTAAATTGCAATAAAGTGTGTAGACTTTGTAAGAAGATCAACAACAACCAGAATATCATTGTTTAGTTTTGATGTATTTGGAAGCCCAATGAGAAATTACATGGTGATTTTACCATTTTAATGCTAGTTTAGTTAATGGTTGTATCATCGGCTTAAACTTCTGCCTCTCAACCTTCACTGGCTGACATACCTGCCACCATGATGTATACTCCGCGATCTCCTTCTTCATGTTTTCCCACCAATAATTTTCTCATAGATATTGATTCATCTTTTTCCTTCCTCGGTTCATGGAGAAATTTAAACTTTTTTGCATCATCCAAATGTTGTTTCTATAACATAATACATGATGGAACACATAGTATTTACCCAAATCACAAAATTCCTTCTTCATTATCATTGAACTTCTAGGTTTTCCATTTTCTGATAGTTTCAACATTCTCCTAAAATCATACATCATCCTTTTGAGGATCTGTTAACTTTTTCAAAAGAGATGGTTGAGCAATAATTTTTGAAAGTATTGATGATGTTACCTTATTTATGATTCCAAGGTCCATCTTCATAAAATTTAAGAAAATTAGATCCTTTTAAATTAACTTCATTGATAGAATAACTGGTTGCTTTCTATTTATATAATCTTCGACCTTATTATTTTTCCCAATGTGTTAATGGATTGAGCAGTCATAGTCTATTATTAGATAATTACATCTTCATTGGATAATATTCAACTCTTTATGTGTGAATATATACTTGAGGATTTTGTGATCTATGTATATTACACAGTACCCCCAAAGTGGGAATGTCTCCAAATTTTCAAATAGTATATTACTATATCAAACTCCAAATCATGTGTTGGAAAGCTTTTATCAGGAACATGAAATTACCTTGAATCATAGGCAATGACTTTGTCATTTATCATCAACACATAACCCAATACCTTCTTCGAAGCATCGCTAAATACCACAAAAAGTTCTCCACTTGTGGGTTGTGTGAGAATAGGTACAGTGATAAGCCTCATTTTTATCTCCTTGAAGGTGTCTTTGCATTCATCACTCTATGAAAACCTAACTCCCTTCTGGGTTATCTTGTTAAGATGGTTAGAAAATTGTGATAAATTTCTCACAAAACAATGATAATATTTAGCTAACCCATGGAAGCAACAGATATCACTCATAGATATTAGCCTTGGTCATCCCTCAGTTAAATTTTTCTTGGAGGGATCCATAGATATTGAATTTTTTGGGATGATATGACCCAATAATAAGACATCCTTGAACTAGAACTCTCACATCATGTAATTTTCATTAATCTTTTCCTTTTCAAGGTCTCTAATACAGTTCTTAGATGCTCTTCATGCACCTTATTGGTTTGGAAGTATATTATAATATCTTCTATAAATACTACCAAATATTTTTTGATGTAATTTTTAAAAAATATATTCATCAATTCCATGAACATTTCTTGAGAATTATTCAGTCATAAAGGCATTACTATGAATTAATAGTTCCCAAACCTGGTACGACTAGCAGTCTTTGGGATTTCCACTTTCTTAGACCTTACATGGTAATGTCCTAACCACAGTTCCCCATTTTAGAATTATTATTCTCCACATAGCTGATCAAATAAGTCAAAAATTCGGGGAAGGGGATACTTGTTCATTATAATGACATTTTTGAGCTAACGATAATAAATTAAAAGGCGTTTTGACCCATACATATTATTGATGAAGATGATTTGTGCACCACATGGGGAAGCACTTGGGAATATAAAACCATTATATACAGTATAATGTAGTTATTTTTTAGATCCTCAAGCTCCAAAATATTCATTCTATATGGATTATTGGATATTTGGAATTCCCCAAATATAAGATCATTCTAGAATTAAACACCTCTTCTAGAAGGAAGACCATGAAATTCCTTAGGAAACACTTCAGTGAATTCCCTCACAATAGATATGTATTGAAGGATGGTTGTTTCCATATACTCAATAATCTATGAAAGATACAAAAGATTATAGGTATGTAATATCCACGCTTGAGATGATGGTGCTAAAGAAGATTCAACCTGCTCCATTCACTTGTACATAATCTGGGGTTGAGTCTCCAAATTGAGAGTGATTTAACTCTCATAGAAGTTTTAGTTTGCAATATATATGAATGCAAATCCATGAAAAAAATTGCATCAAATTCCTCCAAAGTTATTATGATAAGATTTTCTAGAATGTTCAATCTACAAATTATGATATAGGAGTTATTATATTCATGGGATGCAATGATTTTACCCATTTTTAATTCTCACTGACATCTTTACATCTGTGATTTGTGGTGGTGTTTCGATATTTCTACTAATCCTTTGGGATATAAAACAATATGTTGAACCGGAATAAAAAAGAATGTACTCTAGTATTGAATGAATAACTAGAATTCCTGTCACCACCTCATTTTCAGGGATTTAATGAACTGTAGTTTTGAAAAAATATCTCCCTTTCTTCCTTATAGGCTGTTGGTTGCCTCAAAAAACCCTTGGCATAGGGAACTGGTTTTAAAAGTGCCATGGTTTTTTGTACTTCAAGAAATAAACAATGCATTGATGGTCAAATGGAGTGTTCCACTCCTCTGTCACACTAGGGGGGTTTTATTTCTGATAGTTAATGTACATGTGCCCTTAACTTGTACACAAAAAGTATTTTCTTATCCCCTTTAAGAAATATTTGGGTTGCTTCATTCCGCACCATTGGCAAGTGGGGTGCTAAATTTTCTTAGCACTACTGGATTTATCCATCGGACCACCAGAATTATATTCCACCTTGTTCTTCATATCCCCATGATACCTGTGAGATTCAAACATCTCAATTTTGACTTTGAGGTAACATAATACAATTTCTTCATAGTTATCAAAGTTGTGGACTTCCATATAATTTTGTAGTCATGGTTTTAGACCACAAAGAAGTGGTCATCCTTGCATATGTGGGTAATGACAATGGAAGAGAAATATCGTGCAAGCCCGGTGAAGTTTTCCTCAAACTCTTTGATGGATTTTTCGTATTTTTTCTTGAGGGAAAATAATTACTTTTCCATCTTAAGTTGGAGGGTGTGCCTAAAATATTTATCGAATTTTTTAAGAAAATCCTTAGATTCCAATGCCTCTATATCATCCTTAGGCTTTGTATTTTTCATCAATTTTCACCATTGATTAGATTCAACCTTCATATGATCAGCAGTCAAAAAAAATATCTTATTTTGAAAATTTAAGGATAGAGAAGATTATTTCAATGTTTGTGATCCATTTTTCATTGATTGAGGGATCAGATCATCCACTAAATGTAGGAGACCATTGTCTCATGGAGCTTTTGATTGCATTTTTTTCATTAGGGGGGGTGAATAAACTTATTGACCCCTATTTCTATTCAAAACATGATTTAACTGTGAGAGTATCATGAAAATGTTTTTCATTGCCACTCCCATCTGATTGGTAATCTCGTTAGAACACTCATCATAGTGATCATCGCATAAATTTTTAGCATGATTCCTTCTATTACCGACCATTAGCTACAATAAGAGGAAGGTTAGGGGTAACACATAAATAGGAATATAATAAAAAATTAATAAATTATAAATTACAATTATTTCCCTGACTTATGATTTTATATGATTCAATCTATGATATCCATGATCTACTTCTAAACATTTATTCTTAGGGGGAATTTTTTTAATTTACTTAATAATGGTTCATATTAAGAATATGAATTTACCAAAGATTTTCCACTAGGATTGTCGTAACCAAGTGTTCATCAAGTCCCACTATTGTGCACCAGTTCTTGTTTGAGTTTAGCTCAAAGCGCTGTTTTCAGGTTTTACCCCTAGATACATAAGTGTCAGACCATCCTCTACCTGCACATATCTAGATAGGAATGTGTTTGTTTGATAAACAACTTACTCAATACTGACCAAAATTTAGGGATGTTATTATTATACTTATTGTTATCCCTAATTATTTAACTATGGTTTTCTATTCATAATCCAAATATTAACTAAACATATTATATGATACAAACTATAATAGCCATGCTAGTTATTACACAATTTACCATGATTTATTACATAACCATGCACTTAAGACAAATCCGAGTATTGAGAGGTCATGTGTCTTGGGAAATTAGTACATTACATAACAACTTATAACATAAAACACAACATCTTTATTGAAAACATCTTTTACATGACCACAATATTCTTTCGTACTTAACATTGCATGGATAACCTGAAGACATGCCTAAAAAGGGTGTTCTATAAATCCTAGTATGAGAGTAAACAAGGAATAATATGAAAAATAAAGGACATGTTATGAAATAGTAATATCGATGGAGTACATTAAAAACATGAACATAAATTCATGATATATGATGATTATCATAACATGGAAATGTAGAAACAACATTTACCATTATATTAGCATGGTCCATGGCTCATTGCACATGTACCATGAGTAAACCCTCATTTCATTTGAATTAGAATGATTAAACTCTCATTTCAATTAATTTATCATGATACTAATCTTTACCCAATGCATTGGAGCGCTATCATGGCACACCCTTCTTAATCATTTCAGTTCATGTGTTAGTGTGCCACATGGATCGTAGAACATGTAATCATTCAATATAATCATTTATTCCATGATAAAGGAATGTAGAATAAATACATGAAACCATATAATAAATAGGTAAATGTGCATAAACGTTAATACCCTTGATTTAGAAATGCACATGGTATTTACTATAGAATGACTTTGTCTTGGAGAATCATGGTGCTATTTTAGAAGCATAACAGCGTGACATAAAAATCCATAAAAATGTTTGATGATAGGGTAAGTGTTTTCTCATCATATTCACATGAAATTGAATGTAACAGGGTCATATTGATATATTCTCCAACATATGTTATGGAAATTAGATGCATAATATAAATCAATTTCTTGATTGTAAATGAAGAGAGGGAATTTCCTCACCAAATTTCAACATGGTAAGAGGTGTAATAGGGAAGAATTAATGAGAGAGAAAAAGGACACTCAAAATTTATACATTAGTAGGTATGTATTGGGGGTGTTTTAAATCATACCCCAATATTTTTAATTGAAAATAAGAATGTATAACAACATAATAAAATTTGAAAAAAAATGAGAAAGGAAGAAATCCATTATTGGGAAGGGTGATCACAAAGGCATGGGATGGGCTTGGGAGAGGATTAATGGGAGATTAGGGCACCAGAGGATGATTTTAGAGAGAGTAGGGAAGGTTTGGGTTGAGGTTAAATTGGGTTGAGTTGATAGGAATGGGAGATTGGGTGGGTTTATATAGGAAAGGATAGGGAATTATTTATTATTTATGGTTTGGACACTACATATTAAACAAATCAAAACCACAAACCATCCCATGGATCTTTCTTAATGATTATTACAAAGGGTATAGGAAGGAATTATTTTATAAGGCCAATTGATGAAATTATTAAAATAATAGGTTGGATTATGCGGAGGTGATTAACACTCTCAACGAAACCATTTTAAAAAGATAAAAATGAGTTATTAGTCTTGGAGCGTCCACTATGGTATTGTAAAATTAATCAAAAAATATAAATTCTCATTGTTTTAAAGGTAAAACATATATTATCCAAAAATACCTTTTATAGTATTTAATTACATCACTATTGGTCATTATGATGTTAAAAATACTTTATATATTTAAAAAATATTTAAATTTTACCCAAAAATTTTACTATCATAGAAAATTATGAAAAATTCACTATTGGATATTTCTAACATCCTGATTCCAAAAATAATATTCATTTTGTCTAAATAAATTTCCCGATATGTGAATTTCTACTTAAAGACAGATATTTATCATAAAATCTAGGGTTTTAAAAAAATATCTTTCAAACTATAATAAAAATTAAAATTCTATTCTTTAAAATTATACAATCATTTATATTTAATAAAAATTAATTTTGTAATAATATTTTATTAAAATATAATTTAATCCAAAATTCCATAAATTCATCAAAATATATTTCTTAATTAATTTTATATATTAAATAAAAATAATAATATATGTGCTCAAAGTAACAATAATAAAAGGAATGTATATTCATTATTCAATACAATAATAATGCTCTTAATCATTGATCTAGGGAATTGTAAAATAACCTCTTATAACACCTTCATAGGACCTAAGGGTAAGGTGCACGATGTTGAAAGACTCTTGGGGTGGCTTGGATAACATCACTCATGTGGTAATCTCTATTAACATAAACCACTCCTGTAAGTGATTCCATTAAACCTGATCGTGTTGAAGCTTGGCTTGGGATTGGTCAATAGTGAATCCCATTGATGCCACCTCATTTCTGAGTTCAAAAAAAGGGCTTCATATGATGAAATTCTACTAGATGAGGCCATCTCTTCCTTTTTCTGAGTAAATTAGATTTGTTAAAGCCTTATATTTATACTAATCATGTGATCATTGTTCAATATCTATATTTGTAGTAGTAAAAACTATTAATGGTATTTTAAAATCCAATAACAAAAAATTGAGGAAATGAATATGTTTTATATAACCTTTATACATAATTATAAATTTAATTAGATTAAGAATAATATTAATTAATAAATGATTATGTCATTACAAAAATAACCATACAATGTCTCATACATAGATCCTCAACAAATCCTTCCACATTACTACCCAAGAGTACATGAAAGCACATACCTTTAGTCTGACATCTATCTCACGTATCTTAACCATATCCCACAAAGCCTTAGTCCAGCATATAACCCAAAAATGTATTATCAACACAGCCCCAAGCATCATTTCGGCATCATAAAATTATGTTAAAATGTTCATTGGTCAATACTGAAGGAGCCTTAGTCCATGTTTCCAACCGAGATCTGGTATGCCATGTCCGACCATCCCAACCACAAGACCACATGTTAGAAACCACAAAGAACCCATCCATGAATATAACCTGGACTCAGAACCCCATGTTCAACCATACCAACGTTAGTATGGAATGTTATATCCATACATTTGGGTTCAAAAACATCAGTCTTTATCCTAAAACCCATTGTGTACATGGGAGTGGAGCATTAGAACAAACATCCAAAACCATTAATTACTTTTTTGAAAACAGGGTGAATCAATCCTTCAATCCATCCAGGACTCAAAACAACATATATGAACATCACCAATCAATAATTAAATAACATTAGTGGTTCCTAGATAATTTTTCTATAACCTAAACAATATGTGAACTACACCAACATGGATCCTCAGTCTATCACCAAACAACATACATATGTCATCACATCCACTATACTCTATTGTATAAATCAATATTCCCTAAACCTTACTACAACACTAAATCATGACTATCAACTAATTTAAATATAGAACTAAAATCCAATAATATAAATCATGGATATCTAGAACCATACAAATGTATCATCTTTCAAGATCCTTTAACCATATCCTCCACTACTAGTAACTCGGGTTCCAAAAAATGGAAACCAAACTATATCAAACTGCACCATTGGATTAATCCTTGACTCAACCTCATCAATTAAATAACAAGAAATGGATATACAACCATCTTTCTCACCAACATATCACCCCATTGTCTCATTAAACAACTGGGATCCAAAGGAACTAACATAATCAAACTACAAGGCACACACACTGACTTCGGCTTTTCCTATCAATCGGGATGACACAAGACCCTCTAGGTCCTTGGACAAGCTAATGCATCCCTTCTTGGATCTGTATAACTTGTACTTATAAAAAATAATCATACATGAATCAGGGTTACCAAAAAACCCACATTTCAATCCCTAATCCAGCAAGCAGCCTCATGTGATCCTCAGTGGCGTCCAACTAATCCATTATCAATGAACTTCCACAATGTAAATTAAAATAAACATCATACCACACATCCATTATCATCCATCAATCACATCATATAATGATCACTTAACTTGAATCCTTACCACCAAGGGAATCATCAACTGTTCTTCAGACTCAACTCAATATCACAACAACACACTACAATAACCACAAACCCCTGGTTTCAACCTAGCTCCAAAGGCATCATCCACCCTAATCCTCAAATATTGGGTCTAAACCATAAATACACTAACCAATAGTCACTATCTATGATTGGAAAAGAAACCCTATATCGTCCAATATAAACCACTCAAATCATATCATTAGGTATTCATCCAATAAACCCCATGAAAAACACATCGTTACACTTAAGTCATGTCAAACATAGAGTTCACATCCCTCACTGTGTCTCCCAACTCAAAACCCAACCCACAAAAGGATACAAAATAGAAACCAAAAGGAAAAAATCTTTCTATACCAAAATATATAGAAAATATTATTGATGACCTATATATGGAATAATGATCCCAGCATTTTCATATACATGAAAAAAATACACTGAATGTACTACTCATACACCGAAATCTGTCTTCTAGGGCACAAAATGCCCAAAATCATTATGTTGGAAAAAGTATATGGAATCTAAATTACTATGAATAGGGTGTAATATAATATATAATTTTGTTTATGTAAATTTACATGGCCAGTGAAACATGTATTTTTCATGTGTAATACTACAGAATGCTTACCCAAGTACATGGACTTCACTTTCAACAACCATTATTTCATGTCTTTTTTCACATGGTCGGACACACTACAATGTACCACCACATGGAATGTACTAAGAGTAAATGACATGTAATTATGAAAATTCCCTCTTCCCAAAAGGGTAAGAACACATGGAATTTGTTCATAGTACCACATGTTCTTTTTTTGGGATTTCAAAACAGGAAATACATGCAACTTCCATGAACTCCCCATTTTCCCCAAGAAAATGTAGATCAACACCCATGGGGTCTCTAAAGCCATTATGAATAAATAAAACATAAAATAACTAATATATGAGGATAATGGAATAAAATTTAAAATTGTTCTAACTTGGGGTGTAATCATCAAAGCTTTAGGTCCAAATCTGGTCACAGAAGCTACCGTACCGTGATCAGGGATCGATCTACGCCAAGGACAATGTTGGGCGGAATCTCCTCTACTCCTCCTCTTGGTCTAGTAATCACACAAAAGGTAGGAACCCACCAATATCTTACTATGAATAGGAACATCAAATGGGCATGATTTTTTGTTTTTATAATTAATTAATCGACATTTTTACACATATCCCGAGTCTCGAAACACGAAGTGAGTTTAGACCTCAACTAGGTAATACCCACCATAACAAACTAATAAAAAGATTCAGAATATCAATCTTACACTCTATTCAATAAATTCAGCCACCTGAAACAACCCAACTAATTTTATAATTAATTTATTAAATATAAAATAATCATCCAAAACATCAACTGCTCATAATTCTACCAAACTCATGCCCTATGATAAACAACATATTTTGAGACCAAAAAATTGTTATGAAATTTTACCTGATCCATCTATTAATGTAAAATCATCTTTTTACCCCCTCACAGGAACATCAGAACATAAAAGTAAAATTTTTGATAGAATTTAAAAATCTATAAAACATGAGACTCAACACATGTCCTTTTATTTTTAATGTTTATGATAATTAGGAGTAACATTTCAAAAACTGTGTATTTTTCTCATATAATATACATTTATCCAATAATAAAATAAAAATAGAATTTTTTAAAATTCTATCATCAAGTGGAACTATTTTTTCCACACATGTTTTCTTTCTAGAAATTTCTTATCTATTACCATTCATCATAATATGGAATAATTGAATCATAATATGTGTGATATCATATGCTCATTTAGTTTATATATTTACATTAAAATGGAAGATCATAAGTTAGAATGAGATGATCATTTATGAATGAATATATGATGAATGTACCTAAAAATAACATTAATGTTTTATAACAACAAACAACAAGATCATACACCGTGAGTCATCATATAAAAATCTCATATAACATATTAATTTATTTATAAGATGAATAAACATGAGTCATATTTCAATAATTATGGTCTATTTGAGAATACCATATGCATATTATATGGAATAAAATTGGTGTATAATCATAATAAATGAAAATAATTTTAGTTTTCAATGTTAACTTTCAACACCATCATCACAAATTGAATGAATTCAGGGATTAGTTTGGGGTCACTCCCCGGTCCTATTAATCCTTATATGGAAAACACAATTTTTGGACAGGGTTCAAACCCAAACCAATTGTATATTATATAATGAAATATAATTATTTTCCCAAATAATTTTAGGGACATATTAATATCTTTTCCCAGCAATCACATAGTAGTAAAAAATACATATATTCATCGCAATAACCTAAATGCATTCATCATTTCTTTAAAGATAAAATATCATATTAAAAATAAATAGATTTCATGAAATTTTTTAAGACATCCTTATAAGATATCGATAATTTATGGTTAATGGTATAATTAGATCGTATCAATAATTATTAATAATAATATAAAAAAATAGTAACTCAATTGAAAATTACATTTATTATATAATTAAATTTTTTTTCTAAAAAAGATAAGATATATCATTTTATTTTGGCAATATTTAAAATTTTAAAATAAAAACAATTATGAAAAGTATTTTTATATAAATCATATAGAATAAATGAATGGATGCTTGTTTACAAAGAAAATTCAAAAAATGGAAATGCTATATAATATGGAAAATGTTAAATAAGAAATAGTCTCACATGATGACTTTTCATATAAAAAATAACCCATAGTAAAATTGATAACAAGATTCCTTTTAAAAATTTTAGTTAAATGTCAATGAAAGTTGAAAATCATCATAAATAAAAATTGCATTATATAGATCATCATTAATAAAATATTTTATAGAATATATATATATATAAATATGTTGATGAAAACGAGTTGGGTAAAATAATTCAAAAAATTTAAATATAGGATTTTAAATAAAACCTAATATGGATTTTAAAATAAAACCCCATTTTAAAAAGAACTTCAGTTGGAACTTAAAATTGATTGATTATAATAGAATCCATGGTATATAATTTCAATGATATATTATATAAACGATATAAATGAAAAAAATTTCATAATATGAAACAAATATCAATGGAGTGAAATTGAGATGAAAGACCCTTATATCTTTTATAACATTTTAATCAAAATATAGGACATGAAATATCGTGAAATTGAACAAAAAAACTATTATAAATGAGTGAATAATTATATGATTTTAAAAGAGTTTGTGTGTACACTATAAAAAATAAAAGTGGTTTTGAGCATGAAAAATGTCTCAAGGAATGAAAATATCGGCAAATAGACCCTTATAATTTTTATAAAAAATGTAACAAAATCCATTGTGAGTAATAAAAATTTTTCCATTTTTAAATCAAAATAATTATTTAAGATTAATGTAATACAATTAAATGTTGCAGTGATTAAAAAAATTGAAAATATTTTTCACTATGTGAATATTTTTCCAATTATTTGAAATAAATTCCATGAGACAGTTCTTCCCTAGGTTGATTTTTATTAAAATCCATTCATTTTAACATTATATTAAGGTTCAAATAACTATAAATTAAAATAGATAATGGTAAAATAAATTTATGGTTTTTTAAACAACATATAAAATAAAACTGTTTATTAATATGATGAATATCTCAACAAAAAGCGATTGAGAGAGAAAACCATTATGACTATCCTAAAATTTTATTAAGTAATTAATAAATGATGTTAATTTTTTTAATAATAGGCAAAATCATATTTAATGATTGTAAATTCAATATAAAACAATCAGTATTAAATATTCACATATTCAAGGAGTAGCAAAGTCAAAATATATGTGATATACCCCAATCAAAGGTAGTTTATTTATGTATCCTCTTACCATAGACATCGACATAGTGGAACATAGTCAATCCAAAAGTATAGTAAATTTATATTTATTATATTAACATATTCTAACAATATTTATGTTCAATATAAAAGATAAAATTTATGTATAATCTCTTAATATATATTTTTTTGGTAATCATTATTTGATATAATGTTTTTATTTCAACTATTCAATTTTAAGTTCATGTTCTAATTCAGAAGTTCTAGTCATTACATGTTAGTCATAGCATAAAAATTTATAGAATTTTAATGATTTATTAAAACAATAGTTATATTTATGGAGTATCATGTTCATTTAGTAAAAATTATAATGATGTCTTTTATGTAATTTATAAAAATATCACTATATAGAATATTTTAATAAAAAGTGTTTATTATAATAGTGAATAAAAAAGGATTATATCCATTTAAGAATCGTTAAAAATGTTATGATCCAAAATTATACATAATATTTCCCATATCATACATTCTATAACAATCATGTCTTTAATTCAATATAATTATTCTTGTAGTTGTCAAAAATTAACCCAAACGAGAGCATGTTATAATGACATTATCAGAAAAAATATTCTATTTCAAGATGATAATTTTAAATTTTTTGATTCAAAATTATTTAGAAAACATGTTATGATATTGGTAAATTATATGTAACAAGATTTATCTGAAAAATATAATGAATAAAAGTCAATAAGAATATACCGAATACATGGAGCACATAAATATCTTCCATGTGGAAGTCTTTGAAATGAGTGTTTTGGGGATTCTTATTTGGGAAAAATATCTAAATAATGTTGTAATGGATTATTAATGAAATAAATATAATAGATTAATGGGATTTGTTCTTTTGGATTATTATTATTGGGGTGGAGAAGGAATCCATTTTTACGTAGGAGGGGTGGAACTTTTGTATATACTCATAAACATTAAATATAGTAAACTTAATTTTGAAGTGGATGTTATTATTACATACAGAAAAAAATTTATGATCCTTTTATTTATTTCTATCTTAAAAAGTTTGGATCAAATGAATAACTAAACTAATTAAACAAAAAAAGTAAAAAGTACCCAAACATTTTAAAATTACATGAATAATTTAATCATTAGTAAATAATAGGATTATGATTTATAAAAATAATTTCATACTATCATTCTCTTTTATTATCATCATAAATAGTTTTTCCTTTGATGAACTATTTTTAAAGGGTTATATTATTTTTCATTAACTAATTAAATTTATGAAAGATAAATGTTTACTAAAATATTTTTTTATTTTTATTTATTAACTTAATTTTGAATATTCAATTATTCAGAAATCATAATAAAATATGGTTAAAAACATCAACTTTGAAAATGAAATTTATTTAAATGAAAATTTTTTATTTATATATTTTATTTTCATTTAAAATAAATTTTATAAATTGTATAATTTTTTATTAAAAAAAGGATTTTTTTATTAATTTTGTAATATTATCTTAGTAGTGATATTTTTAATTCCTCTAAATTATTATCTTTTAAAATAATATTAATAAAATACTATATATAAAATTAATATGATATTTATGAAATTATTAGTATAATTTATATAATTTCAAATTAAATATAATCTTTTTTTATTCAAATATTTAATATATATGTCACTTTATAATTTTTAAACAACTATTTTAATATATAAACCCATATTTTAAAATTTATAGTATATGTTATAATTTATAAAAAATTATTTTAAATACATTATACACAAATTACTTTAAAATTAATTTTTACCAATCTTAGAAATAAAAAAAAGAATAAAAATTTGAAAACATTAGCACAAAATTATATAATTAGTACCATTTTCTTTTTTGGGTATAAAGTGTTTATTAAAAAGAAAAAAAATTTCTACCATAGAAAAATATGGAATGGTTAAATAGTGTTCCTTAAGAGGGAATGCAGTTAACATGTTAAAAATTTATTTAAAATTTGGTGTTTACTATGTTCCTGATCCTTCTCTCATACCCGACCCATTATTTCTCAATTGTTGATCCAGTATACTTGATTATGACTTTATATTGTTTATTAGTTTTTATTTACAAAAAATCTTTCCCATTTCACTTATAGAAGTGTAAATAATTTTCTTACTTTCCCTTAAACAAAAATCAGCTTTGCGTGTCCCAAAAATTTCCCAACTCACTCATACACATTTCTATAAACCCTCAAAATGTTATTTTCCAATAAAAACTCCATCCCTCAGTTTCCTACCATAGTATCTAGATGAGAGAATCAAATAAATGAGGTATATAATTTTTAAAAAATATTATAATCTCATCTAACATTCATTATTTAGAATAATTCTTCTTCAATTTATATTACACCATATTAAAATGGAAAAAAATTTATAATTTATATAATTATATTTTATTATAATTATGGTACAATAATTAACCGTTATTCCATTTTTCTATTCTAAGACATTGAATCATTAATTAGTGTGTTGTGTCGACAATCACTTTCATGACTCAATATATTTATTTTTCATCTAATTACCTACATTATTGATATTAATAGTCAATTCGATTAATAATTATATCATTTATGAATTTTTCATTATTTAATAATAGAACATGAAAATAATTTTTCATATTCTATGGAAAAGAAAATAATCATCCATGCAGACTTGTAGACTATTGGAACCTTGAATGGTATATTAATTCATTCATCACCCCCTATTAAAAAACTATTATAATAATGTTTTAAAGGGATAAATATTAATAATATCATATTTATAAGGTAATATTTAGAAACATTTAATAAAAATTCATGACATGGATGATAAAAAATCATTATATATTTAATTATCTAAATAAATAAGAATAAACACCAATTTATACATATCATGTAATATTTTAATATATATTAGTTATTATTCTACTATATTAAAATAATGATATATAGCACTAATAAATAATAAATAATAAATAATAAAATATGCCTCTTCTATAGTTATATTACTACAAAACTATTACATAATCATCTATTAATCATAAAATGTTCATGTTTGGGTCTGTTTAACCACCAACATGATCAATGATAAGAGTATATATATTGTAATTATATGTGAATGTAATTAATATTCAAATGTGATATAAAATTTTAAATAGTTTTTTTTGTTTCATGATTGTAACTATTTTTTAACATTCAATAATTAAAAAAGAACCTTCTGTTTATCATTTATAAGAAAGAAATGATTATTACTGATTTCATATTAAAGTATAAATACTAAAAAATTTATTAAATAAATTAATAAACCACATATTCTATTATTAATAAACCATTATAGTAACTTTGATGACCATTTATTTTTGAAATTTTGGATAATTATAAACAATAACACAGGGATTATGAATCTACTTTAAAATTACCATGGTTAATAACACTCAGTTTTCAAAATAGATAATAAAATAACAAATATTCAAAAAGTTAAAAAAGATAATTTATTTCTATAAAAATAAATTTTTATATAGAACGTTCTGATATAGATGATTATAACGTTCATTTTTTTATAAATGATTACATAGTGAATTTGATTATGTCATAAAATTAGGTAATGGTCTTCATGGTATAAATTCTGTTTCTTTGAGACATGTTATATGTTGTCCACCATTACTTTTTGGTAAAATTTTCTATTTAATAATTATACCACTGATACAGCAAAAATTATTTTCATAAAATTCTAAAGATGTACTAATATAAACTGTGCCCTTTTCTTGAATTTATTTTGACTCAAGTGTTTCACTGGTCATTAAAGCATTTAATAACTAAATTTTTATTCATGGAAAAAGGATTTTGTATGTTTAAAATATTTCATATTCATTGTGAAAACATGGAAAATTTATTCTAATATTTTTTACCTTCTCATTGATTAACTTTTTCCATATTAAAATATTCAATAATTTCATGCTTAATATATTATGTTTCCAATAAAAGATACTTATTATTGAAATCTCCAATATTTGATAAAAAAATTATTTTAACAATTTTCATCAATTATTATCTTCTTACACCATAATATAATATTATATGTTATTTTATAACATTCATTTGGATATATTTTTTATTAAAAATAACATTATATTTAATTTTTTACAATGCAATTTTTCAATAAATAAATATATTAAATATATTAAATACTTTTATTTACATTTGATAACAAATTTCTTATTGTTTAATGGACATCAATATATAATACATTATCTCATTTACAAGGATTAATTAATTGAGATTTTATATTGAGAAGTAAATTGTTTCAAATTTATTCACTTATTATTTTCAAAATTTAAATTTTAAAGTGGCATGTATGTTTTTATTTTACATCAATCAGAAAAATACTTTCTTAAAATCCCTTTAATTTTAAAAAATCTATATACTTTTTCATATTCAAAAATATTTACAATCAATATATTTTTGTTACATGACATATTCTATTTTACATATTTTTAAAATATTGTGTGTTGAAATAAAATTATCAACTTATATAATTCTTGTTATATTAATTTAAGATTCCATTCAAATAATTCATTTTAAAAAAAAATTAATCTTGGTCAAAATCCTTATGAGTATCATTTTTTAAAATTTGGGTATGATATTTTACATCCATCCAAATTATTTTTCTAGATGGATTATATAATTACCTTAACTTTTTGTGTAATTATCTTCTAGTTAATGAATAATGCTTAATAATAATTGGTATATTACTATTATTTTTATAGGAAATCCATTACTCTATTAATAACATATTTTTTTATTAATGGTTATTCAATGTGGTTCCAAATATAAATTGATTAAGAAAATTAGATTCCATGATTAATAACATTGATTAGTTTCATTTAGATACCATATGTTTCATTTTCAAAATATAATTGTACTTACAAATAAAATTACTTAATTTTTTATGGATACCCATTTTCATTCTATTGGTTACATTTGATGTGTTATATGGATTCCATTTTCCACCTATGCATCCTTTAAAATATTATTTTATTTTTCACACATTTATATAGTTAATCTTCAAGAGATATGTGGTCCATATTTATCAAATAACTCATTAGGTAAAGCCCTATATAACAAGCAATAATTGTTAAATGAGTAGTAATAGTAGATCCTCTAAGGTAATTAGATGAGTGAATAATAATACACTCTGAGAAATAGGTTGTTCTACCTGATCGAATATATTCAGGTTTATATTCTTAATCTTGAGGAATATTTATAAGATATATTTATCATACACACCCATAAATCATAAATATTATTATAATTTCTAAACTTCTTTTATTCATGAATTTTGAATTATGTCATGATTTATGATTTGTGATTTAATATGTTTGATATTTCAAGTTTATTAAGATTAAAACCATATTCTCTTGTAATAGTATCTTATGAAATTTGATTTTAATAGAGGGTTTTTATCATTTCTGAGAATTTTAGCTCTCAAATATTTTGCGTTTTCATTTCCCAATGTTATGAAGATAAATATTTTAGGCAGTTCATAGAATAGAATGTTTTTTTCTGTTTTTTTTTGATAATTTTATGACTCGTTATAAATTAATTAGTTTCTTATATAATTTATAAAATGACTAATTGATACAAATAACATGGAATTTTTCCATATTATATAAAACTAAAAACAAAAATTGTCTTTGGAATTATTGGAACATAAATTTTTACTTTATTTCAGGAAATTTTTATTGGTAATTTCTATAGAAAATTATAGTTTATATCATTGCATTAATTATAAAACATTATATATTATGATGTCAAATGTTAAGGATAATTAGATATTTTTAATTCCAACAATTCCCAGTATGTTATGGTTTATCCGAAATTTAAGGGTATAGAATCCCATTTAAGTTAAATGAGGTAATATTGAATCTATTAGGATATAGGTTAAGAGTAATTTAGTGAAACCCTATGGATATGTCTTAGGGATAATTTTAAATAGAGTATTACTTTTCAGAGCATTGGTAATGTAGATTTTTCAAGGTTTTTTTAGAAATTTCATCTCTATCTTGATATTTTGATGTTGTTAAGGAAATGAAAAAGAGGAAACACAGAATATTAACCCCAAAAAATGTCTTGTTTTTCATTAAATCAATCTTCAATAGAGTTCACGACAGTTGGGACTAAGACTACACAGATTGATAAACACACTTGTTGGATATTCATTGGTCAATAACATTCTATTTAAGAACCATTATGAATGGTTTATAATATTTTTTTATTAACATATTAGGATAATAATTTAAGGAAAACAACAATAGTATAAAATAAGGTTTCACATAAAATATTATTTTATGAAATAATGTTTTATTAAATAATACATCACATTTTTTGGTTTTTAAAATCACATTATTTTTTATTAGGATTATTATTACAACATTTTTTTAGTATATTGTTGAAATAATATCACAAAAATGAAGTTGTGAAAGGTATGTATCTATAAAAAAATATTATATCTAAATGTGGTAACAAACATAAATGGTAGATAATTATAGTATACACATAATATAATAGAAAATTCCGGCTTCCTTGTCTAAATAAAGGTAGTGAGGGTGAAATCATAATAGAAATTTATTCTTTATACTCCAAGAGATTTTCAAAATTGATTGATATTTTTGATGACATTCCCATATTTTATAAATTTTATCGTAATTATGTGAACATCCAAGGTTTTTATGTACTCATTTTTCTTAAATTATTTGTGAAATGTTTTAAATTTGATCGATATCATTGAAATGTGATTTTATTAAAAGGTCATATTAATGGATATGGATATTGGATAACATGTCGTGGAGGTATGTATAACTAATATATTTTATATGTAATTGATGAAGAGATTATTTAGTGTCGCATAAATTGATAAAACTGAGTTTTTTAGTGTTTATTCCATTGGAATGGATTATTTACTTAATTAAAATTTGATCCATGTTTTTTTATTTCATCTCAATTTTAGGGTTATGTTAGATATTGACTATTATATTCTTTCATGGACTTTTGGAAAATAAAATTTTAGCCTAAAAGAGAGAGTGATAAATTTTAATAGAATATATGATTTCCTTTTTATAAAATTATTTCAATAATAAAATGGGGTTTTAAAAGTTATGTAATATAAAATATAGTATTATGGTATATACATACCAAGGTACATGATAGTATGATTGATTAATGTTGTTAGAGGACATATAAGTAAACAAGAATATGATTAGATACTAAGGCACATTTCCTATTTGAGGTTATATCCTGAATGATGGATATTCTATGAACTCCCATAATAAATTTCATTAGTATGCAATCATATGAATTACAAGGAGAAAATTTATAAAATGAAGTATAATATAATGACAAGAGATTTATAATCATTTAAATTAATATTATCTTCACTCTCCTATGTCACATGCAACACTAAACTAACACTATAATGAAATAAAATGAACTATGACATATTAATGTTACATGAATATTATAATAATTATTAGATAATTATATAATAATAAGTTTAAATATTTTAATATTATTTATTTGTATGAATAATATTATATTAATGATGGGTCTCAAAGATTCATTGTATGAAAAGAAGAATTGCATTTTGTCATTATAAATTAAATTGATAATAGTGATATTAATTAATATTTGATATCCGTATTCACAAAAAAATATCAATATTGAAAAATTTATAAATTTACTTAAAATAAGATTGAAAACATGTATTGTTGGGAAATATCATTTTTTTAATAAAATAACTTCGTCATTAGTAATTTAATTTTTATTTATAACCTAATTTATAAATTTTATATTTTTATTTTAATAAAAATATAATCATCTTTATATTAAAATTTTCAATATTACATTATTTTTTTTAATTCTTACATATCATTCAACGTAAATATTATATAATATCATTTTAGTAAATATTAAATGTCTTTTAAAAGAATTAGTACACATGTTTGGATAACATATTCTTTAAAAAATTTTCAAATAACAAAATTTAAATTTATAAGTCGATTTGTAATTTTTAAAAAGTTTTTTTTTAATTTCGATACCCATAATTTACTTTTTAGAACATAAGTAATATTTATCAAATAATTTTTTTTGTAAATTATTAATTTAGTTTCTTAAAATTTACTATTACAATTAACAAAATATTAGTCAATAAAATTGGATTTAAAATATTGAATCATTTGGTCAATATTTATTAATAGTTTCCATTTTTATAGTGGAAATATTTCCATTGAAAAAAATAGTTACAGTGGTGAAAATAAAAAATGGGAAAACGAGTAACCTAAGAGTTAAGGGGTCTATCATGGTATTAGATATTTTAAATTGTGTATTTATGTTATGGAAAAACTTTATCTATTACTAATTCTGTTATTACATTTTTTCCACTTTCATTATGTGTCATTTCCCATTATTGAAATGTCATTTACATTTACAAAAAATTAGATCTCCTTTCACATATAAAAGGTGAACTCATATTATCACATTACTCAAAAAAAAACTCCTTTATTTTTACCAAAAACACTAAAAATGTTACCACAATATTACTATACACTATATATATGTTGTGGTTATCTAAAAAGAATGTCCCCCAATGTATTTACACCATTTGTAATGGATTAATTCCATGAAGTGAGGTATAAATTTCAATGAGCTCTTTTCAAATTCAAATTTCATTATGTCCAATTCATACACCACACATTTAATTACATATTTTCAAAATTATAACATCATTATGATTAATATAATTAATATTTTTATATTTAATTTATATCAATTAACATTATTTTTCTTTTATAATAATAAAAATAAAACATATATTCATGTATTGTGAAGACAATTACCACCAGGCTGCAATTGTTTTCTTTTTTGTCTTCTCCACCTAACATTGATAGTCATAATATTAAATATAATATATAAGTATTATATTAATTAAATATTTTATATTCTTAAAAAATATATCATATTAATCTATTTACCTTTTCTATTGAAAACAAAATCATTATCATTATATACGTGAGGAGTACCACCTCAATAGAACAGTTTATTATATAATTACTGACCATGTTTCAGGGATGGATCTAAGGATGTTTTACGAGGATAAAATTTATATTTATGATATTCAAAAGTTTATATTTTTAAAAACTAAATAAGATATTAATTATTTAAATGATAAATATTTATTATAATGTTAACCATCATGAAAAATTGAGTTAGTAAAAAATCCCAATTTAATAATATTTTAAAGACCCGAAATTTCCATGTTTTTTTTAATTATGTAAGAATTTTACAAGTCTGTGAAAATTGACGGCTCGTTATTACGAGGCCTAGTGTTCCCGGAATAAATTTATGAATTTTTTTCAGGTATGTTTAGTAATCGTGCAAATGCATTTTTGTAACTTTTGAACCGGTGCTCGGAATTGAACTTTGAGGGAACCATTGAAATCACACTACCGGTATTCAAATTTGGAGACCTTCACCTCGACCGCAATAGGATGAGGGTAGATGTTATTTTTTCACCGTATCGTGGAGGAATAGAAAAATAAAAATACTTTTATTTTTATTTTTCTTGTAAACTTCTACGGAGTTATAGAGGTGGGGACCACCCAAACTAAACCCCCCAATTTGAATTCAAAAGTGGGGAGCACCCAACTCTTGAACTCCCATCTTAATTAGGGAGGTTACCTTTGGTATACTCTAAATTAGTTGTGCCAACTCCATCATAATTAATGGCCAACTCTATTTTAAATTAATGAAACATAATTTAATATGTGGGAAATTCATTTTTGGTGGAATTGTAGAAAGTGTTGGTAAATGGGGATTGGGAGAGAAATATTTGATGAATTATTCTTTTTCCAACAAAGAATGCCTCTCCAAAGAAGAAATTCGATGTACTCTAACGGCTTTAGCTCTTTCCTTGTGACATCCGCCAATGTGGGACGTCTTCAGCAACGACAAACTGATGTCTGTCCTTCCCTCCTCATGACATCAATAAACCTTCGAGGTTGGGTTTGATGTTTTAAAAACCCTTCCTACCCATTCTATATGTTCTTCATGATTCAATGGTATTTGGAACACTTCCAACCACTCTAATAGGGAGGGTGCGGGCGAATCAAACCTGGCATGACCTCTCTGCAATCCCTTGTCATTTTTTATGCATTCATTGTGACGGAGGATGATGGAAACTAGTGCCAGCTATTGGATTCGATGGGTCTCGAGAAAGGTGGTCGGCACCATGGTCGGATGAGAATATGGTGGTGGCGCAACCGCACAGCCAGAGAAGTCCATGTCCTACTAGCCGCAGTGGACCAAGGGAGGCGGCCAGCGGAGGCTAGCCACAAGACAGGGCAGTGGTGCGCGTCTGCGCCACCCACTGAGCAAGGGTCGTGGAATATGTCGCGGCCACAAAGGGACTTCATGGTAGTTGGTGTATCCACCTATGGATTGAGGAGGGAAACCTCCCAAAATCAAGCAAGCTTAGTAAGGGAACCCAGTACCTGGCTGCAACATTAGAAATGGATATTTTGTGGGTCTGTATTTGAGGATTCCCAATGGATCTACTCTAGGAATCCATGTGGGTCTAATATACTAGGATCTTGTGTGGGCCTGATGATGTACTAATATCTTGTTTGGGTCTCCTGTACGAGGATCCTATGTGGGTCTGTTGTTGTACTAGGATCCTATGTGCGTATGATACCATAATTGGATCCTATATGGGTCTGACGATGTACAACGATCCCATGTGGGTCTGGTGATGATTTAGGATCCTACGTGGGTCTTCCTCTTAATAGAGTAAGATGATTCAGTAGTAACATCTATTCATCCTCACTATCGTACCTATGTTTCCTGCTGTATTATGAGTCTTTACCTTTGCAGTATTTTTATGTGTTGAGTACTTGTGTGGTACTTTCCATCATCGTGATCTTTCCTTTGTATAATAGTTGTACTTTGTCTAAGGAGTTGGGCCATGTATTTCCACATGAATGAAATTGGTAACATTTGATAAAATAGGTATATGTATGGTCATATACTATAGTAGTGTTGTCAGTGTTTTTCATTCTATGTGGTTTATACATTGTGAATTTTGGGAGGCCCTGAGGGTATCGAGGTCCCTATTGAGTATATTTATACTCACCCTTATAGGGGCTTTTCCTGCACATTTCTATGTTTGGTGCAGACGATGGACAACGCTGATCGAGGATGAGGGTACCAGGACTAGATGGTGCCCAGAGGTGGACAATACGATGTGACCGTACACAGAAGAGATAGGAAGACATGGATTGCTGAGGAGGAAATCTGTACCTACCCATCAACTAGGACCCAAACTAGTTCCTCATCGAGTTTCCACCAGGGACACCCATGGGAATCGATGGTGTGCCTTGGAAAATATCACTGGATTTGGGCCTCTTTGGTCTAGAATTATTACATCGATTCCCTGGTCTACTGACACCTTGGATATGGCCCTTACGGTCTACACTTCACTATATGGTGAGGCAGTGGGAAATTTGAATTCACTATATGGCATATCCATTGGACACTTGATTTCCCTACACATTGTGATTGTGGGTTACCAGATACATATGGATGTACAGTGTGGCCTTGTGACTTGCTTTATTACATTGTTATAGATTCCATGGTAGGAGATGACTATCCTTTGCAGCTAGCCTTAAGGGTAAATTAGTTTTACATACCATATTAGACTTATGCCATGGGCATACACAAATACTTATCCATTGTTTACACTTGATAGAACTTTTCTAGAATTGTTCTTAGAACTGTATAGACCTGGGTGGTTACTTTCTGTAATTTTATTACAATCCATGTTTATGCCTCCATGGGGACCCAAATAGATTACATGGTTTCGTGTGATGAAAGGGAAATGCACAATAGTACATGTTGTTAATTTTGGATTTGGATTAGTGGAGCATAAGACCAAGTTGTGGATTACGATGCTCGGATACCTTTTTAGACTTTTATTTTTTTGGGATACTTTTACTTTATTGTATTTCCATTTTCTTTTTTGGTTTCATTTTAGATTCTTGTAGAATATGCATAATTTTGTATATTAGACACTTTTTGTTATTGATATGTATTCATGTATTGCCTTATCATCAGTTTATTGCATGTTAATTCTCTTATTCTATTTATTATATTTTTGACTTCCACTGTAATAATCTAGTAATGAGGGAATTTCATTCCTACTAACTCACCTAGGCTCTCACTGTTAGTCAAAAGCCTTAGGCATTTGGAGAGATGTGCTTAAGGCCTTGTGGCCAACCAGGCTCAGGGTACCTTTGGGTGGAATTCAGATCCAGAATGTTAAAAAGTGGTATCAGGGTAAGTTTTCTCTTTTATGACGTACTATTTTATGATATTAGATAAGTATAGGAAAGAAATGAAGTTTGTTAGTAAAATGTTCATGGGAGTAGGTACCCCACATACATGGAAAAGACAAGTTATGTCAAATTTCATTCCAACTTTCAATATTTTGACTATTTCAGTTGATCTGATTTCATTATTGGGTGACTCACATAATTACTATGATTAATATTGATGAAAATTTGTGTTCAATTTCAATTTAAACCTGATGAGATGTGGGGGTTCCATCTCACACATTATATTGAAACTTGTTAGATTTACACTCCACGCATTATGACAATTCTATGAAGTTTTCATTAGATATTTAATGATATTGTGATAGTTTAAGTGATAGATATGCATGCTATTGTGTTAGATGGTAGGAGTAAATAACGGTTTTACAATATCATTTAATCTCAAAGGAGTACGATCTCTTATTAATTGGAAAATGAAACACCAAAGAAATGTAAATAATAAATAAACATGTTAAATTTATTATTTTAATGAGATCCAAACTTTTTGTTCATGAGGTTTTATGGGCCCTCATGGATTAAAAGTTGGTAATACATGGTAAAAATGTCCTTAATAAGTGAATAGAAATGGAATCTCAAATAATGAATTGAGAAATGTCTTAATCCCGAATTTTGAGTGGTCAAGAGGAATTTTTTATAGTAGTTAGTTGTTAATTCATTTTATAGTCCTGGAGTTAGACGAATTATATAGGTTTTACACTGTTTCAAGGAGGGTTTTGGCCTCTCCTCTGCTTTGAGCTGTGTGATTTGATCTTCTTCTCTCCTGAGGCATGTGTTTGGAACAGTAGATACATGCCACCATGATGGCCTATAGGGGTACACTACGAGGGAAGTGAGGACCATACTTCAGGTATAGTGGGAAACATGATACCAATTGATCCTCCTATAATGATAGCTACGGAACTAGAGGCTATTCTTGACACAGGTGTTGAAGCATAGTTCCATGAGGGTTTCTTTCCCTATATGCAGATGATCCAGAGAGCATCAAAGACATCCTTAAATATGGTTAAGATTACATTGGAATTCTAGTAGAAACATCCTCCTATGTTTTCAGGGGATGGAAGACCACAGGCTATAGAGATGTAGATAGAGACCATGTTAGTGATTTTAGAGCATCTGGAGATGCCTTCGGAGCGAAGGTTAATGCGCACGACTTATATTCTACATGAAGACACAAAGTGCTAGTGCGACATTTCATATCAAGCATATGGACTGCATAATATGGGTTGTGAAGAATTATGAACCTAATTCTATGAATACTTATACCCTGTGACTCTGCAAGAAAAGAGGGCTAGTGATTTCATGTGTCTAGGGCAGGGTGAGATGAAAGTTATGGAATACTAAATACAATTTTTAGAGAGGCATCGTTTTGCACCGATGTATCATACTGATAAGCTGTCAAGAGAGATACTCTCTAAGGAAGGTCTTTAATGAGCCATAAAATCTTAGGTCAACATGCTCAGGTTTCCCCCAATAACTACGATTATCAATTAGGTACTGATTACAGAGTGGAACCTAAGGGAAGCTTGGGGTACAAAACATGAGAGTGATGTTTCTCGCCCAAATGGATCTAAAAAATTAGGCAGGAAGCATCGTTTCTAGGATTACCATGATGTGAGTGTTATTCAGACTATGGGTCCAGACCTCTTTGTGTTTTTTCATCTTTGTGTTGAGTGGGGAGACATTAAAAATAAGTACAACCATAACCCACTTGTGTTATGAGATTTTTGTAGGATGGGACACATTTAGTTGTATTTTCGGATCTTCCCACCTGTTGAGAGTGGTTGGGGGTCAGCTTCAACTTCAATTTTTGTAGGAAGTTCTTTATCACTAAGTCAGGATGGATGTTGGATCAGTGCATGTTGGTCTGGATAGGGTTGTGGTGGTCATGGCCATGGTTTCTAGACACTATGACCTCAGAGACAGTCGGGTGTATCAGCTGAAGGTAGACAGGATATGTCACATCGTTGTGGTACATGATAGACTTATGTAGTGCTACATAACCAACATGAGTAGAATTCCAGACTGTATACAGCGAGAGGTATGATTTTAATAGCTTCCACTATCGTCTCATATATTTTTGATACAGGTTACTCTAACAGTTTTATATCTGCGCGAGTGGTAAAAATATATGGGCTTGTGGTTGTGCATTCTGAGGGAGTTCATGATGATAGGAACAATGATGGGAGTTATAACAAGTGATTTATGGTAGTGTATGGAGTGTACCTTTGAGGTTGGTGGGTTCCACTCCATAAAGAGTTTATATTTCTTCAAGAGGATATGGTTTGAAGTCATTCTCGGAATAAACTGGCACATGGGTTATCTAGTGTACGTTGACTGCTATTGCGGGAGGGTTAATTTCACATCAGCAGAGGGTGCAGTGCTTATACAAAAGGGTGAATGGTTTTTCTAACCATGAATTTCTAGTCCCTTGAATTGTGGTTATGACAGGATGATAACCCATATTGCTATTTCGTTTCTAGATGATAAAGGAGTTTGTCAAGTAGACATTCTTCTAGTGGTTGAGTACATGAGGGATGTCTTTCCTAAAGAATTTTCAGGTTTACCTTCTAAAAGATTGGTGGATTTATTGATTGATCTAGTGCTAGTATATTCACTTTTATCCATTTATCCTAAGAAGATTGCATTGGTGGATTTGTAGGGGATCAAGAGGAAGCTACAAGATTTAGAGGCGAATGGGTTTATCAGACCCCATACTTTTCCAAGGGGTTCACAAGTCTTTTTTGCATAAATTGCGAATGAAACACCTAGGATATGCATGGATTATCAGAAACTGAACCAGCTGACGGAAAAAATATCCTTTTCCACGGATATATGAACTATTTGATTAGCTTCGTTGAGCTTGCGTGTTCTTAAATATATAATTGAGGTTAGGTTATCACCAGGTGGATGTTCGACCTAAATACATACCTCATAAAATATTTTGTAGCAGGTATGGGTTATACAAGTTTTTGGTTGTGCCATTCGGTCTCACAAATATTCCAGCGGTATGCATGGCCTTGATGAAATGAGTGTTCCATCATTACATGGTTTCTTTGGTGGCAGTTTTCCACGGTGATATATTGGGGTATTCTAACAATCTACATTACCAATACAACTGTCTTGATATTTTTTTGAAAACAATTAGTGAGAAATAATTATATGATAAACTCGCAAAGTGTAACATTTGGAAGGATCAGATTCACTTCATGGGTCACATCATCTCAGAGAGGTTTTTCAGTAGACCAAGATAAGGTGAGAGATATTGTTTCGTGGGAAAAGCCTAATAATATTTTTGACAAATGGTGTTTTTTAGGGATTGTTTTTTACTTCAAAAATTTCATACAAGGAATCTAATGTTTAGGATAACCACTAATGGGATTGACTATGAAGAGTGTGATGCTTGGGTGTTCTGAATCTTGTGAGATGGCCTTTAAGGAGCTGAAAGGGACGTTGACCTCAGCACGAGTCAAGATACTGCTAGACTATGGCCTAAGTTTCATGGTGCACTATGACGATTCAGTTATTAGAATGGGGGTAGTGTTGATGTAGTGAAATCTGGTCATGGTGTACAAGTCTAGAGAATTGATACCTCACAAGGGAAACTACCATACACTTTATCTACAGATAAATATAGTTTCTTCATTAGTTTTGCTGTTGGAGGAACTATTTACTGGGAGAGAATTTTGTGGTTTACCTAGACCAAAATATCCCCAAGTATATCTTTACGTAGTGTCATCTGAATTTGAGCCAGTGAAGGTTTGTGGAGTACCTACAGTTCATTGACATTGAGTTGACCTGCATACCAGGTATGGGTAATGTAGTAGCTAATTCACTAAAAATAATGACTCGGATACAAGAAATGAAACATGCAAGTAGCGGGTGGAAGGTTATGGAGTTGTTCGCTGAGATGTATCATGATGTGCACCAAAGATAGGGGAAGAATTTTATTTTATCTTCATTTGTGACCTTATACAATGTTGGGAAGTGTTAGGATTAGGTAGCTATCGAATTCCGAAGGCATAGTTCTATGGGATGGTGTGGCTGGTGAGGACCCTCTTCCTGGTAGGCCGGTATGTGATGATGAAATCATGACTATCCATGGACGTGTCTAGTTTCCATGGATAAGGATGAGGATTTTATGTGGGACTTTTATTCTAAATCATGGCCAGTCCATCCTAGGGTCACCATGATTTATCGTGACATCCAAATATAGTACTGGTGATCATGAATGAAGAGTGTGGTACATGGTTTTGTTATGAGGTGTTCCATTTGTCTGTACGTGAAGGCAGAACATCAATGACCATCTAATCTTTTATAGTACTTACATATCCTAGAGTAGAAATGGGATGATGTCTTGTGGGATTTCAGGACTGGTTTTCTGATATCTGCTCAAGGTAATAAAGATGTGTGGGTTATTGATTATTGAATTATGAAGGCTTCTAATTTCTTTCCAATTAGGGAGACATATAGTATTGATGTTCTGGGAATGCTATACTTACAAGAGTTTTTATGACTACATGTGGTCCCACATACTATTGTTTCAGATAGGGACACTTTCATTACGTCTCATTTTTTGGAAGAATTTTCAGTGTTCTTTGGGTACACAGGTTCTTTTGAGCACAAAATACCAACCTCTGACTAATGGTTAGAAAGAGAGTATGACACATGTGTTATCAGACATGTTGCGATCATGCATCCAGGATTTTTAGGCCTCTTGAAAGAGGAAAATTCCCCTCACTGAGTTCTCCAACAATAACAATTATCATGCGGTAATATAGATGTCACCTTATGAGGAATTATACATTAGTCCATTCTATTCCCCCATGTGCTAGCTAGAGGTAGGAGAGTCAGCTTTTCTAGGATTGCGTCTCACAGAGGAGGCTTATGGGACGGTCCAGATGATTCATAAGTGTATGTATAACACTAAATATCACAAAAAAATACATTCTCTAATCACCATATATTCCATATTGAGTTCTAGGTTGGGGATCAATATTTCCTATGCATTTCACCTCTATTGTGATACATACGGATTTGGAGACATGGTTGATTTTCACAGATATATGTCAGGTCATTTGAGATTTTGGAGAGAGTCAGGTTGGTAGCCTATCAGTTGTAGTTACCTCAAAGGTGCCAAACCAAGCCCTATGTCTTCCATGTTTATTAGATGCATTGCTATAACAAAGACCCATATAATGTTATTCATTTTGAGGAGGTTGAGCATCTCGTCAATACATCCTTTGAGAAGCATCTGATTCATATTGTTGACTGGTGAATGATGGTTTAATGAGGCTAGCCAGTTCATCATGTATGGGTTCTATGGAAACATGGTCATTTACATGATGATAGATGGGAGAGGGAGGCTGACGTATGTGTTCAATGTCAAATGTTGTTCTCAGACGAAACTTGACCACCGTTCATGGAGCAATTCATGGACGAATCGCTATATGGGGGGAACATTTTAAAAAACCCTGGGTTTGTTTGAGGAACTATAACTTTTTGGTTTAAATGACATCTTATGGACTTATGTGTGTTCATAACTTGATAATGGACATTTTAGATGTGGGTGAGGCTTGTTCGTAGACCATAACTATGTTTTGGGCCAAAAATAAAATGGTGCATTGTTTGTGTACAGCATGCGCACAGTTCTTATAACCGTGAATGAGGTATGAAAAGTTTCAGTTTTTTAGTGTAACATTTCTACAAGATTACCACAAGGTTAGTAAAACCATGTGGGGTAACCATGCGAAGTGCACCTTCATGGAAGTGGCATATGTACGATTTCCGCATAGTTTGGGGGACATTAGGGGTAAACTGTGTGCCCCTTTCGTGTATATTTTCAAAAAAATTAATTTATAACCACATTTTATTTTTACAACCAATTGTGTTTTCTCATCCATAAAATAGAAACCTCCAATGGATCTCCCCTTGTGCGTCTAGCATAGGATTTGAGATAGATTGACCATCTGATAACCATTTTGATATTTGACTATCTCATCAGATCTGCATCTGTATGTACAAGATTCCTTTTTAGAACATTTGGATTCATTAGTACAACGACTATGTTATACGGATTTAGGCTCAAATTCCCAAATATCCCATTCTTTGCATGTTCTAAATATTTCACCCAAAACAAAATGAATCATAACCTCATACTGGACAATCCATCTACTTCAGAGGCGAGGTAGGTGGTCTATACATTTTCACAGATTTCCTTTGGTTTTTCTCAGGCATACGACATTTACACCATCCATCAATCTTTGCAATGAGGTCTCTTTTTTTGGGTGAGTAGCATTTAGTAGTTTTAGTTGGACCTATTGATGTTGACCAAAGTTTCTATTTAGGAGCATTGGAACATGTTTCTCATTTCAAAGTCACCCAAAGGGTGTGCCTTCTAGTTTTAACCTGTTTATGCCTATATGAACTACACAAGGGATCTCCGCTTGTGATTTCCTAGATATAATAAGCTTATAAATTCCTCGATAGAATGAATATCTTATTTAGGAGACATATTTCCTCCTCAACTAGTGAATATTAGGTTATTCCTGATCTATTCTGATAGTTTGGAATGTTAAATGGATAATATTGGTGGGTATGCCTTCATGAAATTGAAAATTCCATGTTGAATGGTTTATATGGGAGTGTATGTGAAAACATTATTTTATAAATGGTTTACATGAGTGGGTATACTCATGGATTGTGTAGTTTTATGTGAGTCAGTATACTCATAAGGAACGAATGTTTAATTTGAATGATTTAATTTCTGAATGAATATTTTGATAGATGCCTGGGACTGCTCTCCATGGACCTAGAATGCGGTAGTGGAGGCTTTTGGTTGACTTTCCCAATTGGTTATTGATTATGTGGGATTCCTTGGGACTTGCTACCCCTTGGATTCGGCTTTCATGGGCTTACGCGGGACTTGCTACTACGATGATATTACGACCCCAAACTAGTTCCTAAACGAGTTTCCCCCAGGGTTCTCCATGGGGTTCAATGGGATGCCTTGGACAATTCCTAAGATCTTGCCATCCATGGTCTATAATTATTACCTGGATTCCTTGGTCATCTGACACCATGGATCCATCCATTACGGTCTAAACTTCACTATATGAAGAGGCCATGTGTTATTTGACTTCACTATATGATGTGTCTGTGAGATGCGGGATTTCCATATACAATGTTGATGTTGTTTATATGATACAAAAGGATGTGTTAGGTGGCCATGTTGCTTTCATGTTTAATGTTTTATAGCTACCTCGGTAAGAGATGACTCTCATTTATAGGTAGTCTTATGGGATATCTAATTTTACTTACTATAGTTGACTTATTCCATGGGAAAACACGCATATTTAGCTGTTATATAAACTTTCTAGAACTTTAGTAGAATTTCTATTTGAAATGTATAGACTTGGGTAGTAGCCTACTATTGTTATTATCTCACACCCTGTTTGGGCCTCATTGGGGACCCAAATTGATTATATGGTTATAGGTGGTGATTGGGGAAAGAACCTTAAAAAAGTTTGTTTATTATCTCTTTGGAACAGGGGAGTATAGTACCATTCTCCGGCTTGTGATGTTGGGATACCTTTTTAGTCTTTTTTTATTTTTGGGAATTTTTTACTATATTTTATTTTTACATACAAATAGGGTTTCTTTCTAGATAATTTTACCATCAACATCATTTTGTATATGCGCCAATTTTTATTATTGATATGTATTCATATCTTGCATTATCTTTAGTTTATTGATTATCTATTCTCATTATCTATTTAATATATGTTTGACTTCTGTAGTGATACTATTGTAATTGGGGAATAGTCTCCAAACTAACTCACCTGGGCCCTTTCTACTATTCATTGGCCTCTATAAATAAGGGAGATGCGCCTAAGGACATGTGGCCAATGATGCTCGGGGCGACATAGGTTAGAATTCGTGTCTCGGACGTTACATGTATGATCACTTGATTTTTCAGAGAATATATATTTTCAAATAATGTCTTACTAAACATGATGAAAATAAGAATATAGTCACTGATTGGGATGATACTACTGTTTATGGATCATTTGATATGAATACCAGTGTAAATGATGATGGAGATCTCATGGAATAAATCACAATTGTAGTTGGAGATGACCATTGTGATTGTCCATAGTTGTTTGAGGAGTTAAATAGATGTTCCAAGAAACCATTTTATATAACTTGTACTAAATACAAAAAAAAATATTTAAATTGATGTTATATAATTTGAAATCCGGAAGGGGATAGTGTGACACCATCGTTAACGAATTACATTGTCTAGTTGATAATATGATATAAGAAGAAAATGAACAATGATGTTAAACATATCATGCTAAACTAATGTTACAGAAAATTGGAATGATATCTATAAAATTTCATGCCTATCTAAAATATTGAATAATTTTTTCCAAGGACTATTAATCACACCTAAAAATCCCAATTTTTGGCGCTGATCGATACATGAAAAATTAATCAAGACATTCAAAATTTTCATAGTACATTCTTATCGCTCCATGGTTTAGAAGAATATATGGATTTTAGGAAAGTGGGAGAAAATTTGCATGTCATGTAAATAAAGGAATTGAAGATGGGAATCTATGTCATCTAACTGACTCTCCTCAGTGGAAGAAAATTGATTATGAGAATCCTGAATTTGGAAAATAGCTGAGAAGCATTCACCTTTAATTATCTACAGATGCAATAAATACTTTATATGTATATAGTAATACTCACACTACATGTCCAACCAAATTGGTAAATTATATCTTTCCATCATGGTCATTCATGAAGTGAAATTACATTATGTTGTCTCTCCTTTTATTCAGTACAAAGAAACATGGTAATGAAATTGGTGTCTATTTGAATCTATTGACCGAAGATATAAAATTGATGTGGGATATTGTTATATCAATTCTAGATTAAAAGTACCGTCATAAGTTATGAGGTTTCAGTGATATTGGTTGAATTAGATATGTTATTCCAACCGTCATTTTTTGATATAATTGTCCACATGATGTTTCACATTGTTATAGAGGTTCAACTATGTGGTCATGTCCTTTAGAGATGGACGTACCCAATTGAATGGTAAATGATGATTTTGAAAGTGTTTGTCATGATTCGAAGTTGTAGAGATGTTTTTAATGCAGAATGATATATTTTTGATTAAACTATTGAATTCTGTGTCAATTATCTTTTAGATGATTACACTATTATTCTCCCAATGTCTCGTCATAGAAAGCACCATACGGGATAACGAATTTCTGAAAGAGGTGTTTTTATAATCAACTCAAAAGAGTGGTATAAAGAGAACCATTAAATTTTACATAATAGTGAATATGTTGATCTATACATGGAATCACACAATGAAATTATCATAAAATTAAAACCATCAAGGGGTGGATGATGGGTAAATAATAAACATAATCAAAAGATTATATGATGGTTATGGGATAAAATTTTTAAGTAGTTATCTGAAAATATGAATTCAGTTGTTGAATGACATCAATGGATTTCCAATGGACTAACTGAAAAGGTTATATATTATATAGGTTTCTTAATAAATGGTTATATGTTCTATACAAAATATAATGATGAATACAATATGATGAAAAATATTGGTGTTATGCTTGTGGATAAAGTGATGAAAATATATTGTTTCAATGATAAAAATACAATTTTTGAAAATATGTCACATTTTATCATTATCAAATAGATATATGAGTTGGATTATAAATAATTTCATGTGCCTATTTTCTTTTATAAATTTGTTGAGAATATAATTGGAGTGAAATTTGATGAAATGGACTTTGTGAAGGTGAATTTTAGCATGGATGAGGAAAAATGAGCCATTAATAATGGTATCACAAGATGTGTATGTATTTTATATTTCTGATCCAACAAGTATTAATTGGATTATTTTCCTGCTAGAAACTAAAAAATGGTTTTTCAGTTGAATGTTCAATAGAGGAAAACCCTTTTATTGGGTTATCACAGTCACATCAGGTCATTCCTATTGTAGACAATGTCTTATACGTTAGAGGGGATCACAAATATGAAATTTGGTTTCTTGATTGAGAAACCAAATCTCAAAAACCTTTAAAAATAAAGGGATTTCAATGACAAGGTGAACATGTTTTTAAATGTAATATGATTATTTCTCATAATATTAAATATTCTATACTACATAAAAATAATCTAAATTAAATGTTTTGATACAGATGCAGATAATGAATTATGATCATGATGTTGTTACCAATCCCTCATAACAACAAACTATAATTAATGAAATCCTTTCAAAATATTTAAAGGTAATATAATGTTATAACGTCACTATTTAAACAGAAAATTATATAATGGAACATTGATTTATTTTTCATTATTCCATCTAAAGTTCCATTATTTTAGTAGATTCATGTCCATATGACATACCTTTACAAGAAGATAAAGGATAATGTACATGCACAATCAGAAAGGTAATATTGATGTTTTCATAATAAAAATCATTTTCCATTAAATTAATTAGTTACTTCATATTTATTTTTAAATTATTTGTTTTTATTATTACTCACATAATATTTTTTTTCTTATATTGGTTGATTCTTTTGTTCGAGTTGGTGTAGTTTATCTATCTTTCATGCCATTATATACCAAAAAATCCATATACATCTTACCCCTCATATATTTTTCACCCCTACAGTGTTTCATTTATAACTTTCCTTCGTGTTCCCTTCGTCGTGTGACCTGTATGACTCCAAGTACTTATTTATTTTCAAAATTGACATTCATTTAAATAAAATAGACAACTAACATAATAAAAACTGAAAAAATAATTATATTTTTCTGATACATTAAAAAATTATCAATATGACATTGGGGACATGTAGGAATTATCAGCACCTTAATATGATACATAATTTTCCTAGAATGACTCAATGTGTATGTTATTAGTTTCAAAAGGACATTTTAGTTAAAAAATATCACTCATAGAAAACAAGTCAAATGTTTTTGGAAATTTATGATAATTCAATAAAATGATTAATAAGTCATTTTTCATGTATAGGAATTGGTTTCACAACAAACTTATACATGATATAACTATAATGATTCAAAAGTGTCTGCTTCCAGTTTAAAATGACATTTTAGTAAAAAAGAAAACATCATACTCAAAATTGAGAAAATAATTTCATATTGTTTTTATACTCTATGATAATGATCCATAAGTCATTTGAGATGTGTATGAATCAACTTCACCTCAATATAATCCAAAGTGTGTCCAGCATGACTCTATGTGTGTATTTTTTTTAAATTCTAATCAATTTTTAAGATGGATTACTGAGCTACTAAAACTCAATAAAACACCTTAATATTGTATTGATACTTTATATAGACGATCAATGAGACATTTTGGATGTTTATGGATATTCTACACCACAATCTAATACATGATGTTTATGTTATAACTCAAAGTATCCATTATATGTTTATAGTAGAAATTTTAGTTCAAAAAGTGTCAGTCACTAAAAACTGATCTAACACAATCAAGATTTCTTAATAATATAGAAAAATGGTCCATTTTTAATTTGTCACAAGTAATAATTTGTATTATATAATACCGATACATGATGTGATTGTATTGATGAAAACAGTGTGTTTTCTATTTAAAATAACATTTTAGTAAAAAAAGACAACTGACGTACTCAAAAAAAAGAAATCACTTTGGTATTGTTTAAATACATTAGGAAAACATTCCATCAGACATTTCAGATATGTATAAATCACCCACACATTAATCTGAACCATTTTGTGTTCGGTATAAATAAAATTTTGTAATTTTTTTTTAAAAAATTGACATATATTTTAGTAAAATGGACAATTGACCTACTTAAAACTGAGAAAACACATTTTGATGGATTTGATAACATACAGAAATGATTCATAAATAATTTTTCTCAAGTAGATATCATCCTAACCTAAATATGACACATGATGTTCTTGTTATGACATAATGTGTATATTACTTGTTTAAAATAGACATTTTAGTTTTAAAAGTGTCTCTAATTGAAAATAGATCAAACACACTCAGTTTTCATTTAAATTTATTAAGAATATTCATAATTCAATTTTAATGTTTTAATAATTGGATTCACATCAATTAGATACACGATTTGATTGGAATGAGTTCAATGTACGTGTTTCTATTTTAATATGGAATTTTGGATAACAAAGAGAGACAATTGACGTTCTAAAATAATAATCAATCACACTCATATTGTTTTGATACATCAAAAATATGATCTACATGTCATTTGAGACGTTTTGGAATCAATATCACCTCAATCTGATGCATGAAATCACTGGTATGACCCTAAATGGATATTTTTATTAAAATTTAATAAAAATTTTAGTAAAATAAAAATTAATTTTGGTAAAATTAACAATTTCTATTAATTTATTTTGTTATATTATTACTAACACAATAATTCTGTTCTTATATTGGTTCATTAGTTTTCTTGAGTGTGGGTTGTTTGTTCTCAATATCATTAGTCGAGGTTATGATTAAAATAAAATTTAACAATAAAAATTTTGAATGATTATAATAATTTTTTGTTATTTAATTCTATAATAAAAATATTACAATTCCAATAATATTTTTTCATCTTGTATTTGTATTTTAAATTTAATTTAAACTATATTTTGTATTGGGAACGATTTTTTTTGGTTTCTTGTGTGTTTTCAGTGCTTTAGTGTTCTATTACAGCACATTCCACTAGGGTTGCAGTGTGTGGTTGCAACACACTATAGTATGTCTCTTTATCATGAATTATAAAAGCACTGATAATGGACACATTGTATTAGCACTTTTAAAATTTCTGATAAATGACGCATTTTCCAGTTCTTTTAAAAGAGCTAAAAAGGGGCATATTTTTCATCACATTTAAATGTACACTCTATCATTTTTCTATAAGTAATAAGAAAATACCCTTTAAAGAACATTATTATCATTGATAAAACAACAAGGATTTTAATCACACTTAGTTAGTCATAGCCTTTTTAGTGTTGATAGAGGACATTTCTGGTGGTATTAAAAGACTAATTTTTTGAGTAATATTTGAGTTGTAATTCATGGAAATTTATATTAAAATTATAGAATTGTATGTGTAAAAGGTTTAGATATAGATATATTGTATCAGATCAATGAACAATTAATTTTAGGGATTTGGAATAGAATACTTTAGTGAGAACCCAATAATAAAATATTATAATAAGAATAATAAATGAAAAATATCCTAGAATTTTTTTAAATTATAGATAGAGTGGGTTCAAGAAAAATCGTGGATGGTAAGATATTACAAGTTAATGAGGCTCAATAATAGTTCTCCCTATGGGTAATAATCCTAAAAATTCTTTATTTATCTAGACTTGACCATCACGTGGTGCATGACAATGACACTGTCTACACACATTGTTTGACACTCCCAAAGGGACTGATTTTGGTATTCACAAAACACTATATGAACTATTGTGAATGTAGCATCCCATGTAACTAAAGAATAATATATTTTAATATCTATTTCTATTTATGAATTAGATAGTGTTTTAGAGACTTAAAATGAGAATAAATCCAATCTTAAGCATAGAATAATCTAATATTTTTAAAAGATTGTTTTACCACCTTTTGATAGAAAAAAATTTTTAAATATATCATTGGACAATTTTATAATCTCTATTTTTCAAAATAAACTTACTATTTATAATTGGGTTATTGAAATTTACTTTGGATAATTTTTTGGTATTTTTCTGACAATGTTCATTTTTTAATGAATAGTGAAAAATACAGCATTTTATTTCAAAACTGCTTTTTCATCTAATTTAATTATATGGATAGATTATCTTTTTAATTGGGTATAAATTATAATTAGAATATATTTTTACCATTTAATCCAATGGTGGTCATTTGAATTAATTTCACTTTGAAATTGGATATAAACAATTGTCAATCTTTTGATAGATATTGTTTCTTAAAAACACATTTTTTGTTTTGACAACAGGAATAATTTTTAAATTTATTACTGAAATTTCTGTGTTTGGAATTTGGTAAAATGGATTCCGTATTTGGAATCATATGTTCCAAATTATGTAATTGTGATTCTTTTTTGTGGACATTATGAATAGTAATGATGGTAATTATCTTTAATTATCGTGATTAATTAGTAATCGGATAGTTAAGGGTAATAAAATAATATCATAATAAAATAAAATGACCCCAACATGTATCCAAATTCCCTTTTTTGAGTCATGGACGACCATGGGATTATTTTTACAAAACATGAGGGCCCATGAGTCACATGAGTGTGATAGCGACATTTATGACATTATTTTTTATAAGAAGGGAAATATAACCATGGTTTGTATATCATAAGTAAATTAATTTTAAATTTATTTACATAAATGATCGTGTAGAATATAAATATTCCTTTTAAAGATAAATTTATTACCTACATCATGGTATTTTTTTATAATTTTTAAACATTAAATAAATAAGTTTATTTATGACACCTTGATAATGCAATGATTACCTCATTAATGACAGATTTAAATAAAATGAAATGATATGGTAAAATCTAAGACATACACTTGAAAAAAACATATTGGATTGGTGTATTTAGAACCCTTATCACCTTATCCTTAAAATATTTCATTATGGAACCTTTAAAATCCTAAAATCATTTTATAATTAAGTAACATTTCAAGACTTTCCAAAAGAGAACCTCCCATATCTTATAAAAGGCCCCCATTTCTACCCCCTTTCCCACATCTCTCAACCCCTTGGATCATCCAAAAAATTCTCATATAATCTCTCCATATCTATCTCTTACTCCTATAATCCTCACATTGGGTAGAAGTCTTTCCAATGAAGCCTTTGGCTCAAATCAAAAAGAGTTACCCGATTTGGAGGTATTGCCATCTCTCGAGTTTCTTCCTTTTATTTGCATTATATACTCACCAAAATCTTCTTATTATTTGATCCCATAATAAAAGCAGTATCATAACTATACTAGGATGTTGTTATGATAAGTATTATACTTACACTTACACACACCTCCATCTAATGGTTAAAGAATATACTGTTTCTGTGGGTGGCAAATTACTACCTCATGAAACAATGATCGTTCAATCTTCTTTTAACACCTTTCATGGTGGAAATTATTATTTCAATATATTTATATATGATATATATGGTATTTATTTTTTCTATATTCTTCTGAATTTTAATTTTAAATCACATCATTATGCTTTTCATGTTGTGGAACTGCGATAATTTCTTCTGAGGAAATGTGGACTACCACCCCCTCAAGTGATGTGACTCGTTCATGCCAAACAAGGAATTTATAAATAATGTAATTAATGAACATATGTTACCTATATAACATATATATTATAATCTAATTATAATATATATATATGTCTCATTTAATATTAATTCCATTAATATGACAAAGAAATGAAAGTAGCGTTCATGCGTATGTACGGCCAACCGTCTACATGAATGGTGAATTTCATTTTTTTTAATCATTAAATGTTATGGAATAGTATAAAATGAATATATACTGGATATATGTATTATTTAAATCATAAATAACATTTTGTAGATGATGTACTTATAACTACATGGGCAATTCGTTTTAAAAAAGTTCAGTTTTTACTCATGTACCTAACATTGACAAAACGTATGATATGAACTAAAATAATTAACTAATTATTTTAACATGATAATATGTGATATGAAGTGAATAATAAACTTTAAATAAAGTCCTTAATCAGTTATAAATTGACCAAAGTTTGTTATTTAGGAATATAAAGAACGAACGTGAACAAGTTGGACTTTAGGTAAGTGACTTCGTCTCAATCTCTTTTCATTAAGGAATACTTAAATTTATATACGACATTAATTTATTAGTTGTATAATTAATCCTTTTGAATTTTATTTTAATTAAAAAGGAATATTTTTACAGGAAGTATTATACTAAATTATAAAAGGAATGTTTTTACAAATGCGGCAACACTGACTTCTCCACCACCATGACCTATATTTGAGTTTAGGCTTCCTCTACAAGCCTTAACTATTTAAATGAAAAATAAATACCATGTTTTAATTTTCTTTTATTTTTGTGTTGAAAATGGTTTTGATAATGTTTTGATTATATCAATGTGTTGTATTGATATCTTGTGATTTAAATATCGAAATGTTATGTTTCCTTTATGCATGTTTTATGGGATACGATAATGTTATGGTTCTTTGGAATTTTTTATGAAGTCAGGTGGTTCGGTGATAAACTAAGGGCGGGTGATCCCAAGATATCTCTCCAATACATTAGGTAATGTGAAGGAGTTAAACGCTAAGGTTTTTTTTTGAATATTTTAGGGAATATACTATGACGGGTATTCCAAATGTAACCATGAGGATTACTGCCTATGTAAGAATGTTATGAATGCCTTAAGTGACCATTATGTCTTATTATTTATATGAGTTTTCATAAATCTTATGATTTTATGGGGGTATGTTAAAGTTATTATGTTTTATGAGTAAAGTATGATTTAATTGATTCTTATATATACATGGACTATTGTTTTCTTTCTGTATTTTTATATACCTTATAGATATTTTTATGATCATTAAATGTTTTTGAAATGTTTTTCACTTGTCAAGGGAAAGGTACATGATGTGATGATAGTGTCGAGGAAGTATCAGAAAAGAATCCATTATTATTTTAAATATGGTTCCTTTGATGAATACTATTTTTGATGTAACCACCTTTTTTAAATGTAGAATTAAATGAATGATTTATGATCTAATTCTCTAAAAATTTAAACCAGAAAAGATCCTCAAAGTGAGTTCTTGAAATAACTCAATATTAGGTAACGTTTAAGGCTGGGTCCTTATAGTTGGTATCAGAGGGCGTTTTAGATAACTTTAGGAGTTATAATTCTATTAAATAATTATCCAAAAATATATTTTTACACATTATGGTAAAATTTAAATGATATAGAATTTGAATATTACCATGTTGCATCATCTAAAACATGTTTCATTAGAATGGTTTTCCGTAGATGAAACACGGAAGCAGTGCTAGGAAGGCATACAAAATGAAATGACCTTCCAAATCAGCATCCTGAGATGGTCATAATTGGAACTGAATAGTTTGTTGTATTAATGGCATAGTCGACTCAAGTGATAAATGGTGGTGGTGTCCATGCATGAGATCAGCCAGATCAACCTCAGAGGAACATGTCAGTTGTGGAACATTTCATGAGGCAACATCCTCCATCATTAAGAGGATCATTTAACCTATTCTAGATGAAGGGTGGATTAAATCACAAGAGAAGATTTTCAATTTCATGGGGTATTTAGACAATCAAAAGGTTAGTCTTGTTGATTACCGTTTCGAGGATGAAACATAATAGTGGTGGTCGATGGTTAAAATTATCAGGGACGCTAATAAGATTGATTCTCTTGAATGGGATGATTTCAAAGGTATGTTTCTTGAGAAATATTTTACTAAGGTTGTTCGAATTAGTATGGAAAAAGAATTCTTGGAATTGAGGCCAGAGGATGACTCAATGGTTGGTTAGGAAGAAAAATTCACTCGATTTTCAAGGTATGCTCCAAATATTTTCAGTGAACTTGATAGTAAAATCAATCGTTTTTACTCAGCATTAAAGCCAAAATATCGAATGTAATTAGCTTCTCATGAGTTTAAAAGTTATGAAAATCTTGTTCAATGTGTTGAGATGGTGGAAATGGAGTCTTTTGATGAAAAAGGGTTTCTATGAAAACAAACAGAAGAAGAGACTGAGGTGGTAGGAGAATGGGAATAATCATTCAAAAAGGTTTGATGATAAGAGAACAAAGTTTACAGTTTTTGATAAATGTGGTAAAAATCATGATGAGGAATGCCTTTTGAATTTTGGATAGTGATACTGATGTGGTAAGATGGTACATAAGGCTCGTTATTGCACTGGAAAAGATTACGGTAATGGTAATACCAAATTTGATTTACATTTAGTGAAATGTTTCAAGTGCAATGAGATGGGTCATTGTTCAAACGAGTGTCTGAAAAAGAGAATGAATGATGGAAAGTAGTCAAACTACAAGAAGAAAGGTGTGGTGAATTCCTTTGCCACTACTTCAATAGCTGTTGGGCCATAAAATGAAGTGGTATTAGTTACTTTGTTTGTTTTTTCAAATTATGCCAATGTGTTTTTTGATTTATGTTCTACACATTCTTTCATCTCTGAAACATTTTCTAATAAATTGAGAATTCCATCTCAAGAAATGACTCCTGAACTTGTGGTAAAAATTTCTAGGGGAAATGTTGAGGAAAAATGAATTTATAAGAATCTTCCTATCCTTATCCGTGGAAAGAACCTACTTACAAACCCTACTGTTTTGCCTTTAGTGGTGTTTGATGTTATCCTGGGTATGGATTGACTCTCTGTTTTCCATGCTAGGATTGACTATACAGATATGGAAGTTTCTATTCAAAAATAATTTAAGTTTGTGTACAATAATGAAACCTTACTATTGATAACATATCAAGAAGCTGAGAAACTTATAAAATATGGAAATTAATGTTACCTTGCACATATTGTTTAAAATAAAGGAACCATTAAGATTCATGATGGTTCATTGGTAAATGAGTATCTTGATTTTTTTCCAGATGAGTTTCCTAGAATAATACCATATCGAAAATTTTAATTTACTGTCGAATTAGTACCTGATGCAAAGCCAATTTCAAAACCCCCTTATGAAATGGCTCAAATGGAACATTTACAGTTGAAGGAGCAATTTCAAGATTTATTAGATAATGGTTTCATTCGACCTAGAGCATCACAATGGGGTGCTCCAGTCTTATTTGTTAAAAGGAATGATGGTTCAATGAGACTTTACAATGATTATAGATCCTTGAATAACATCACTGTTAAGAAAAAATATTATTTTCCTCATATTGATGATTAGTTTGATCAAATCCAGGGAGCTCAATATTTTTAAATGTTTTACATGAGATTGGGGTACCATCAATTGAAGGAAAAGGAAGAAGATATTCTGAAGACCACGTTTCGTACAAGATATGGACGTTATGAATTTGTAGTTATGCCTTTTGAGTTAACTAATGCACCTACTGTATTCATGGACCTTATGAATAGAGTTTTCCATGAGTTCTTGGATGAGTTTATTATTGTTTTCATTGATGATATTTTTCTGTTTTCTAAAAGTATAGAGGATCAAGAAATTCATTTAATGGTTATTTTTCAAACCATAAAAGAAAAGAAATTGTGTGGGAAATTCAGAAAGTGTGAGTTTTTGTCGCAACAAATTTCATTCCTTGGTCACACTGTTTTTAAAGATGGAATATATTTTGATCCTACAAAAAAAAGGTTGTTGATGAATGGCCAAGACCCAAAAATGTTACCAAGATTCATATTTTTCTTGGGTTGGTTGGCTATTACCGATGGTTTGTTAAAAATTTGGCACGGTTATCCAGCCCATTGACTAAGATAACTCAGAAGGGTGTTAAGTTTATGTGAAAAAAATAATCTGATGATTGTTTTCAAGAAAGGAAAATAAGATTGGTGATTGCCTCAATATTGGCACTACCTTCCAAGAATGGTGATTTTGTTATCTACAGTGATGCTTCATTAAATGTAATTGGTTGCATCCTAATGTATAATGTTCAGATAATTGCTTATGCTGCACGTCAGTTGAAAACTCATGAGATAAATTACCCTACACATGATTTAGAATTAGCTGTTGTTTTTTCTCTTTAAAAATTTGGAGGCATCATTTGTATTGTGAAAAGTGTGAAATATATACTGATCACAAAATTTTAAAGTATATATTCACTCAGAAATAATTTAACTTGAGACAATGGAGATGGCTAGAATTAATCAAGGATTATGATTGCACGATTCACTACCAACCAGAAAAAGAAAATAAAGGGGCATATGCTTTCAATTGAAAATGTAATTCATCATTTACCATGTTACATTTGGACCATGATCCTTTGATTAAGGATTTGAGGAATTTTGGCTTGAAGTTGTTGGTGCAAGATATTATACTATTATGTTTCAAGTATCAGAAAAATATTCTCTATTAGACAAAATTAAGCAATAATAGAAGCAAGACAGTGAGTTGTAGAAAATGGTAGAGCTGGTTCAGAAGGTTATCTTACCTGAATTCAACATTGATAATGATGGTGTTTTGAGATTTCAGAAGAGATTGTGTGTGCCTTGTGATTCACAGATGAAGAGGGAGTTGTTATGCGAAGCTAATAGTTATCCATTTTCTGTTCATCTAGGAAGTACTAATATGTAAAGAGATCTTCGGGAGTATTACTGGTGGGATGGAATGAAAAGAGATATTGCTGATTTTACAGTGAAGTGTTTGACCACTCAATAGGTTAATGTAGATTAGGAGTTACTGAAAGGGATGCTTCAGCCTTTACCAGTGCCAGAGTGGAAATGAGAGAATATATCTATCGACTTCTTTTTGGGATTACAGAAGACACCTCGAGGTAATAATTCAATCTATGTTATTGTTTATCGCTTGGCTAAATCTGCTCATATTCTTTCTATACGAGATAATTTTTTCCTAGATCAATTTTCACGACTGTACCTTAAATAGATAGTTAGCTTACACAGAGTTCCCATCTCCATTGTGTTGGATCATTTTCACAGGTTCACTTATAACTTTTGGAAAGGAAATCAAATGTCATTGGGTACTGAATTAAATTTTAGTACAGCTTTTCATCCTCAATTAGATGGGTAGTCAGAATGAACAATTCAGACTTTGACGGATATGCTACATGCTTGTTCGATGGATTTTCAGGAAAGTTTGGACCAACATCTTTCATTGGTTGATTTATCTTATAATAACAGTTTTCATTACAGTATACAGATGGAATCGTTTGTGGAATTATATGGGAAGCAGTGCTTAACTAAAACGTTTTGGGATGAAGTAGGTGAAAGGAAGTTGATGGGACCAGAATTGGTAGAAGAGATGACAGAAAATGTTCACATGATACAGAAACACATGGGAACAGCTCAGAGTAGACAAAAAAGTTATGAAGAAAATAGGAGGATGGATCTCTCTTTTGAGGTGGGTAATCATTTCCTCCTCAAAGTTTTACCAAGGAAAAGTGTGATGCAATTTGCTAAGAAAGGAAAGCGGAGTCCATGGTTCATTGGCCCATATGAAATTCTGAAGAAAGTTGTATTAGTTTCATACCGAGTGGATTTACCTCCAATTTTATCTCGGGTACATAATGTTTTTCATGTTTTAATGTTAACCAGGTACATGCCATATCCATCTCATGTTTTGAGTCCAGAGGTAGTTCAGCTGGAAGAGAATCTATCTTATGAGGAACAACTGGTCCATATTCCTGACCACTGGGAGCAAGTGTTGCATAATAAGTTGATTCATCAAGTAAAATATCCATGTAAAAACCATATAGTTGAAAATTCATCCTGGGAATCTGAAAATTTAATGACGGATAAATACACCAACTTATTCGATAAGTAAATAAATTGAAGGGATGCAATTTCCTAAAGGGGGAAGGATGTGACATCCCAAGTAAGTAAAGAATAATATATTTTCATATCTATGTATATTTATGAATTAAGTAGTGTTTTATATTCTTAAAATGAGAATAAATCCAATCTTAATAATAGAATACTCTAATATTTTTAAAAGATTGTTTTCCCGCCTTTTGATGGAGAACAATTTTTAAATCTAACTATTGACAATTTTATAAGCCATATTAGTCCAACTAAACTTATTATTTATAATTGAGACATTGAAATTTACTTTGGATAAATTTTATGTATTTTTTTGACAATGTTCATTTTTTAATGAATAGTTAAAAATACTGCATTTTACTTCAAAACTACTTTTTCATCTAATTTAATTATATTGATAGATTAAATTTTTAACTTGTTTTAACGTGTAATTAGATTATTTTATTACCATTTAATCCAAAGGTGGTTATTATAATTAATTTCACTTTGAAATTGGACATAAACAGTTGTCAATCTTTTGATAGATATTGTTTCTTAAAAACATGCTATTTGTTTTGACAACGAGAATTATTTTTTAAATTAATTACTGCAATTTCTGTGTTTGGAATTTGATAAAATGTATTCCATATTTTTAATCCTATGGTCCATAATATTTAATTAATACTTTTTTGTTTTTTGGACATTATGAATAGTAACGACTATAATTTTTTTTAATTATCATGATTAATTATTAATCGGGTAGTTAAGGGTAATAAAATAATATCATAATAACATAAAATGACCCCAACAGGTGTCTAAATCCTCTTCTTTTAGTCATGTCTGACCATGGGAATCTTTTTACCAAACATGAGGGCACATTGCATCACATGGGTGTGATAGTGACATTTATGACATTATTTTTAAAAAGAAGAGAAATATAACAAAGGATTGTATATCCTAAGTAATACAATTCTAATTTTGGTAACAGAAATTATCTCTTAGACTATAAATAGTCATTTGAATGAAAATAATATTTCATACATCATGGTATTTTATTTATAATTTTTAGAAATTAAATAAATAAATATATTTATGACACCATGATGATGCAGTGATTACCTCATTAATGAACGATTTAAATAAAATGATACTCTAATGTAAAATATAATACATAAACTTGTAAAAAACATATTGATGGGTTTATTTCAAACAATTTTCACCTTATCCTCAAAATATAACATTTTGGGACCTTTAAAATCCGAATATCAATTTATAATAAAGTAACTTTTCAATACTTTCTAAAAGTGACCTTCCTCCCTCTTATAAAAGGCCCCCATATCTACCCCCTTACCCACACCTCTCAAGCCCTTGGATCATTCTAACACAACTCATATTATCTCTTTACATCCCTCTCTTACTTCTATAAGCCTCACCTTGGGCAGAAGTCTTTCCAAGGAAGCCTTTGGCTCAAATAAAAAAGAGTTTCCCCATTTAGAGGTAATATCTTCTCTCGGGTTTCTTACTTTTATTTTCCTTCTCCACTCACCACTATATTCTTATAGTTTGATCCCATAATAAAACAATTATCCTCAATATAATAGGATGTTGTTACAATAAGTATTATACCTAAACTTACACACACCTCTATTTAATGGTTAAAGTACATACTGTTTCTGTGGGTGGCGAATTATTGCCTCACGGAACGATGATTGTTCAATCTTCTTTTAACACCTTTCATGGTAGATTTTATGATGTCAATTGTATTTATATATGATATTCATGATATTTATTTTTTTTATATTCTTTGGAATTTTATTTTTAAATCATATCATTATTCTTTTCATGGTGTGGAACTGCAAAAATTTATCTGAGGAAGTGTGGACTACCTACGCCTCAAGTGATGTGACTCGTTCATGCCAATAATGGATTTTATAAAGAATGTAATTAATGAAATTATTTTACCAATATAACATATATATTATACTGGAATTATAATATATATATATATGTCTCATTTAGTTTTAATTCCTTTAATATGACAAAGAAATGAAAGTTGCGTTTATGCGTACGTACGGCCTACCGTCTCTATGAATGGTCCATTTCATTTTTTATCTCTAAATGTTATGTAAAAGAATAAAATGAATATATACTTGATATATATTATATTTAAATTATTAATACCATTCTGGAGTTGATGTACTTTTAACTACATAGGAAATTCTTTTCAAACAAGTTCATTTTTACTCATGTACCGAACATCGACAAAACTTAGGATATGAAATCACATAATTAACTAATTATTATAACATGATAATATGCGATATGAATTGAATAATAAACTTTCAAGGAAGTCCTTATGAAATTATAAATTTACCTATTTTTATTATTCAGGAATATAATAAATGAACAAGAACAAGTCAGGCTTGAGGTAACAGACTTTGCCTCAATCTCCTTTCGTTGAGGCATACTTAAATTTATATACAACCTTATTTTATTAGTTTTATAATAAACCATTTTTACATTTAATTTCATTCAAAATGAATGTTTTTTACATAAAGCAATTTACTAAACTATAAAAGGAATGTTTTTACGTATGTGGTGACAACGACTTCTCCACTGCCGTGACCATTATTTGAGTTTTGGCTTCCTCTACAAGCCTTAACTTTTTAAATGAAAAATAAATACGATGTTTTAGTTTTCTTTTATTTTGGTATTGAAAATGTTTTTGATAATGTTTTGATTTTATCAATGTGTTGTACTGATATCTTGTGATTTAAATGTGAAAATGTTATGTTTCCTTTATGCATGTTTTATGTGATACATTAATGTTATGGTTCTTGGGAGTTGTTTATGAAGTCGGGTGGTTCTGTGATAAAATAATGGCGGGTGAGCCTGAGATAGCTCTCCAATGCATTGGTTAACGCGTTAGAGATAAACTCTAATGATTCTCTGAAGAGATTTAGGTAATATATTGTGATGGGTATTCCAAATGTAACCATAATGGTTACTCCCTGTGTAAGAATGTTATGAATGCCTCAAGTTACCTTTATGTCTTATGATTTCTATGATTTATTCATAAATATTATAATTTCATGAGGTATGTTAATGTGATTATGTTTTACAAGTAAAGTATGATTTCATTGTTTGTTTTGTATACATTGAGTAACGTTTTCTTTCACTATTTTTATATCCCTTACTAGTATTTTTATGCTCATCCCAAGTTTTTGAAATGTTTTTCCCAGGTCAAGGGAAAGCTACGTGATGTGATGATAGTGTCCAGGAAGTGCCAAGAAGGAATCAATGTTTTATTTTAAAAAAATTTCCTTTGATGAAGACTATTTTTGATGTAACCACCTTGTTTAAATGTGGAATGAAATGCATGATTTATGATCTAATTATCTAAAACTCTAAACCAGAAAAGATATTCAAAGTAAAATCTTGAAATAATTCAAGATTACGTAATGTTTAAGGTTGGGGCCATATTGTGAAGGACATGAAAAAAAGTTTTTGTTTGAAAATGAAATTGGAAAATTTAATTAGATAGCCTAGAATGATGAATGGAGACTCATAATGAAGGATATACCAATAATTTATAAGTTATTCCTATTTAGGTTTAATATTTTCTTAATTTTATGCTAATTTATCCACATATTTTGTTTTAAATTTTTTAATGATGAAAATAGAAGAAATCACAGCAATACTAACAAAATTGTGGGATATGTGCCTTTTTCACTAGGGATATTCAAAATGTAATGGAAATAGAAGTTAGAAATAATTTTATAATTACAAATGAGTTATTGAGAATTTTGAATAAGAACTAGAACATAGTTTAATTTAAAAGCACATCTAATTAGAGAAGGATAGTATCTCATGGAAGTTAATGTTTTAAAGATGATAAAGAAAAGATGAATCACATTACTATATGTTATGAATATGGTAAGAGTAACAGTGTATAAATACCTAAAAAACTATGTGATGCTTTATGTGATAAAAATGAGAGAACAAGAAATATAATTTCACAATTAAAATCAAGATTCGTAGGAATAATTCATACGTAAATGAAGTGAGACCAAATTAATAGATGCGTTTGTGGTAAAAAAAATTAATCGAAGATGAAATTATACTTCTAATGTAATTACATTTCCTTATATTTTTAATGTTTATGGAAAATGTTCCCCTCTACTTTAGGGAAGTATTCTTCAGATAAAAAAATCATTCATTTGAATAAATTAATTGAATATTCTCTCTTAAAATAATATTTATAACTGTCTAGAAAATGAAAATTCATTCCAACTATCTTTTCCACATCCCACAAATTATATCTTATTTACATACCTTTCATATGATAACCATCATATATATATTCCCCTATTTTTATGTGGATGAATTTTTAACCCTTTCACGATGTGGGATTTACATAATAGAATTTTAGATTGTTAATGTCTTGATTAATATGTATAAGATCAAATTTTAATGATTAAATTTATTAATGGGGGTATCATTTAACACCCAAAGATTTTAAAACAATACTTTTTGGATAACTTATTCAATACAAAACACCAACATTAAATAAACAAAAACACATATTACCATTATAACCTTTATATAGAATTATGGTTCTTTAATAATATTATTAATATTATGAAATATATATAAATTTGCTACTCAATATCAAATTATTTGATAAAATAAAAATAAATATTCACCCATCTATTAATAAATATATTTTATTCAAAAATATATTTCCATCAAAAATGATTTTGAATTATTTTTTAGTGAAAATATTATAATTAATTTATGGATATTTTTTAAATTTTATTTTATAAAAATAACATAAAATTTTCATTCCAAATCTCTGAATTTAATTATGGTGAATGTTTTTAGTTTTCTAATTAGTTTTATTTTTTCATGAATAGTTATAATTAATCATTTTTCAAATAATATCATTTCATTTAATTAAACCTAGTAATATAAAGCTAAAATTATATTTTTGGTTTTCTACTAATGTTTAATATTAAATAATTTTTTATAAATATCTAATATATTTCATTTCAATCATAAATCTTTATGATTTTGTTATTTGTTTATTTAAATGCTTAAAATATAGGTCTATGCAAACTATTTTAATATGATTTTTTTCAAATTTATTTCATTATAATATCCCTTCGAATGGAAATAATTAAATAAATGAATAGATTTCAAATATATTTATTTGATATGAAATTATGATTATCTTTATTTTTAGTCTTAATGTATATATAATATTATCTTTTTCATGAAAATGCATTTCTTGAAGAAAATTTTTTTCAACACATTTTGTGGTTTTAGTTATAACTTGAAAATTTTAATATCATGATTTTAATTAGAAAAAAAGTATTTAATATTTTGAATCATAATATATAGTAAGATTTGACATGGTAAAATATTTTTTATTTATAATTATATGTACAAATAGAAAAAAATAGTTACCCTAGGAAGAAAAAAAGGGAAATGTAAGTATTCATAGATGCGGATGGAATAACATGTTTAGACTGAGTTACATGTTGAATGTTAGATATGTGCCTCAAAAATATTCCCACTATAATCAATTTTTTTTTAATTTTTTGTAACATGTCTTGAGAGTGACATCGAGTTGTTGAATAGTTTTGGAAATTTACAAAAAATACACTCGTCAGTTATAAAAGGAACCCCCCCACACAAACACACCATTACACATATCAAGACAATTAGATCAAATAACCACAAAATATATCTTTCCAAATTACATATCCAAGTTATTAGGTTATATTTCATCCAAAAAATCTCACCACATTTTCTATCATAAGATATTGATATAAGGTTCTTCTACGCAAAGGTAGTCATCTTTACCAAGCTTGTTCTTTTTACTTATTCTTTTTCCCCTATAAATTATGTGATAAATATTACAATGTAATAACATCAATATATCATATACACTATGATGTTATTATGTTTATGTAATAATATTTATCCACCTAACTATCCATCAAATGGGATACAAAACTGTCCTTCATTCGTTTGGAGGACTATTAACTCGTGATCCGATGTAATTATTTTTCCATCATAACCTCACATGAATGTTCATGATGTATAATTTAATGTCTATATATTATATTCATTTAATAATATTAAATATATGAAATTTAAATATCATAGACAATGATAACATAAAATTAATTGAAAAATAATATCTTCATTCTCGTGAATGGATGACTATCACCCCGCGAAAATATGTGATTTATTTTCCAATACTGAATCACATGTTTGGCATATATAAAAGTAATAAATGAATTAATATGATATTTTTGATATTTTTATACTTTTTTAAACATTAAATAATTCTTACCTTTTTATCCTGAAAGATGAAAAAATGGAAATGTTTCTCAGGCATAATTATAACACACCTTCAATAGGAATGTAATATAATTCAATATTCATATACTAATTTCATGTATGGTTTAAAAATTATTATTTATGTTCAAATTTATAATTATGTAATGATTATTATTCTGAATCTGATATATTAATGACATGTTTGTCCATGGTAAACTCACTGATGCCTTTTTGAAATTATGAACTAAGCATCCTAAAAAACATCCGACATTGACATCACTAAATTAGTAATTAAATATATAATTAAAATAAAATATATAAATTAACTAAGTAAAGTTAATTAAAACAATAAATGGGTTTTACGAAAAATAATATATGTTTTATGTTTATTATAATGGATATAAGGGACAAACACAACATGTCAATACTCAAGGTAATAGATTTCTCGTATCAATTTTACTTTAGTGAGACATATTCGACATTCCTTATTTATTTCATTTTTATTATACATATACTTCCACCATTAATGTTATACCTTGAATTTTATTATCTTAATGTTATTTAATGTTTCATTTAAAGTTACCGGTTTCATGGGGGTTATGATTCAAAATTTAACAATATGGTCAGTTTATTTCCAAATCCATTCATTATTCTGGATTGTTCCTATTTAATAAATACTATGTAGAATGTTATGACTAATAGCATAAAACCAATAAATATTATTATCCTCCATTTATCCATGAAATTTTCATGTAATAGTACAAATTTTCTCACTTTTTTGTTAATATTGCAGAAAAACATTTCAAGAAATCCTAAATTTATTTCACTCTATGCCTAGAAATCCTTTTTCATACATATCCTTATTTTATAAAAATATTTTTTGGAATTATTTAAAAAATTTAAATAGTTTATTAAATGAATTTCAACACATATTTTAATTTGAAAAATATTTAATGGAATATGCTATTAATATTTTGAGTGATTTAATTATTAACTATTCCATGACAGATTAACATAAATATGATTTTGACTTATCTGCCATGTATAGAATTAAAAACAATCATAACGAAAAAATAAATTGAATATTATATTAAATTTATACATGTTAAATTTTAAATTTAAAATTGTATCATATATTATAATTTTTTTTTATTTTTAAGATGTGATTTCAAAGCAAAATATAGATTTTTATGAAGAAATTTTTCAGGGAATCATTTCAATATATTTTCATCAATGACATAAACCTTTGTTGTTAGACATTTCTTATAATATATATATATATATATCATTATAATATATTTCAATATAATATCCCCTTACATTGATGGGGTGATACATGAGTTCCTTTCTTTTCTTATATTCACTCATTTCAAAATTTCCCTCGATTGTGATATTGGAAAAGATTATGACCCTTATTTTCTCTTCATGGGTAATTATTATGTTTATGCCTTATTATTATTTACATATTTTTTACATATAAATAATTATCATGTTCTGATGGGTATACAATGATAAAAATATAATGGTTTTAGTATATCATTTGTCCCATGAGACATCTTGTATCACAATATCAAGTAATATCAATTCATTGTGGTATGTTATCTACCATGTGACATTGTCTAGGTGGTTATCCTTGACTGATGTCTATATTGTGTTATTTGATTCACCCACATTTGTTATAATAAAATGATATTATGAAACCATGTTAATTAATCTATGCTTCTATGTGATTACTCTTGAGACTTCTATTGGATGACATCATTTCATACATTCAAACTCACATGGTATGCTTCCATATCATTTTTATTCCCTTAATGAGGGGTTTATCTCACTCAATTATGTTATTTCTTCCTCAGGTTATCCTATATAATTTTTTATCTTCAATTTATTTTTGATATCATTATGTATAATAAGATAAATAAATTTATTTCAGTCTAACTTGTATGTATTAGGAACCTTGTTTTCAAAATACACTTCACCTGATGGTATTTGTTTTCTAATTTTTGGATATTTGTGTTAAAAATCAATGAATAATTTGTTACAACTAATTGAATCTCTATTTATTCAACGTTGTTCATACTTTTTAATTCAATGTATGTTTTTTGGATTCATTCTTTCACTTCTCACTAAGTATATAAACTTTATACTTCATCAATTCAATTGTTTTGGTTGTATAATTAGGTTACATTATTGATCTGGATGATCATGTGATGATGATTATTTTTTGATCCATTAATATCAATTCTATGATCTCCTCTTAGGTTTGTGTACTGACATTTATTTCAGTGTGAAATTATTGTTTCAATTAGTATGTGTGACCTTACCACTACATTAAAAATTATTATTTTGGAATATGATTCCATGAAATGGGAATCAGATATATGGAATTTTTTTCATTCTACATTCCATATGGTGCTTGTGAATCCCATGTATTTGTCTTTTTGAAATGAGTTTATTGTGGGTGTCTCCATCACAACGCAGTATTGGATAAACCATATTTTTTTGGATTTATAAATTGATTTTAATAATTTTTTATAGTAATCTATTTATCTTTGTAATTGGTTTTTGGGTAAATGTTTTGTTTTCTATGGTATTTATTTAAGAAAAAATGGGTTCTTTAATTCAATTTTAATGTTTTTTTAAATATATTTTCAAATAATTATTTAAATAGGGTACTTTGATTTTTTAAATTGTTCTTAAAAATGTGTAAGTCTTTTAAATTATTTGATAAATGTTGAACATGGTATTCTATGGGTACATATGTGGGAGGTATATCTTAGAGCCACTATTTCTTTTACTATTTTCAGGTTCACTAATGGGTTGTTCATCTTATCTATATTCCAATTTCTTCACTGATTATTTTTGACATTGTTGGAGGGTTTAGTCATGGTGTTTTCCTCTTCTCCTTAAGCCAATGTTTTAAGGGCATGGGTACACTTGAGACATTGATTATGGTATGAGTAGTCAGATATGATGACATGTTTCATTCATTGGTATGTTTACCATTATGGTAGTCATTTGATAATTTTTCGTTGATTCATATGTTTTCGATTTTTATAAATTTTTATAGATATTATTCCTTAAAATTATTTTAATAGGATAATATTATTAATTAGTGAAATAGGTAAATATTAAACATACTTTTTATATAAAGATACTTTACTGTTTTTCATTACATTTATTCATTAAAATGAGCATTACAGAATTATTTGAACAAAAATACGATAAGGAACACATGGTTGGGATCCTAATAACATTTTTTTTATCACCGTACACACCCATTTGGATATGTAAGGACATTTTTATGTCTTTTGATGCATGGAAAGGAAAGGAACCATAGTGATGCAATGAGATTTCTCTCAACAAGGTTTTTGTAGATAGTGGGTAAATAGTGGGAGATTCCTCACATATTTTATGAGTAGTAATCATCCATTTTGACCATCATTTGGTTTGGATAGAACAATAAATTTCATTTTTCCATGGATTTTGTGATGTATTGATTTCATTATTTTTTATTGTAATTTAATGTGTATCATAAGGTTTTTCTTCTCTTGTTCTGTCTTCTATGTATAAATGACTTTTATCTTGTTCATGTTTTGGGAAATCATTAGCTCATGTAGTTGTTTGAAGAATATGTTTTATTATTATGCCTTTGGGGATCAGGAACTCCCCTTAAGTATGTTACAAATTGGATTGGGTAATAGTATCTGAGGGCACCCAATAATGGTTAATTACAAAAACATATCAGGATGAATTTAAGTGTGTTTTTTTTATTTTTTTATTGTCTTAATATTTTTTGGAGTTTATATTTAACCTAGAAATAGTAGTGATTGGAGGACACATTTTCTTAGTAATTGTAGTTTTCAATATATTTCCTTTACTTGGAACCAGTCACAAATGTTTTAGGGAATAACTATTTGATAGTCTATAAATTTATATTTTACACTATAAACTAAATTTTAAAAAATAACTTATTTTATTGAAGAAAAATCATCTATCTATATAAATTTATTTAGAGGTGATTTGTTATTTTACGTAAATTCATTATAGAGAGTTTATACTTCATGTTTATGATTTAATTTGTAAATCACCTCAAATTATTAGGTGGAATTTTTCATAAAGCATGATGTTTCTTATATTTATCATAAAGGCTTCCTCTCACAATCCCAAGTAAGGCCCAAATACATTTGGTTAGTTCAAATTATTCTAAACTAACTTCATTTGAAATTTGATATCTAACTCTTTTGAGTCATTTTCTCGAGTAAAATGGTCATTCTAATATATATTTTATCTTATTAATATTGTAATTTTTAGATAACTTTAGAGATTAGTTGATCTGGTGTTGATGAATCTTATTTGATCCTTCTATATACAATGTGCGATCTTCGTCCAAGTGAATGTACAAGATTTTACTCTTGTGAAACACGTGTGATTATCTAGTTATTTATATCTCCAATAATATATCCATCCATATTATTGTCGAATATGATTTTATAGTCCCTTTGTTTTAGGTTCATTCTTATGGTTTTAGATCCTGCCTATTTTAGTGTGGGACATGTGTTTGAGGTAGGTGGTTCCATCTATAGCCTACAATGGATGAACCTTATTTCAAATGTATTCTAATTACTTTTATATGTAAATTGGCATTATTAATATTTATATGTAAATAGATTTATGTTAAAAAATGGTTCTTCTCCCCAGAGTAAATAAAAAATTGTGAATTTAAAAATAATTGTATATTATTTGTTTAAAGGGTTTTCAAAACATGTTTTTTATTTAATACATTTTTTTTGGAATTTTTTCCAAAATTTAAAACCCTTTGAAATTATTTTAGAAATAAAGTACAATGGAAGCCTTGTGTAAATCGGTTGGAGGTCTATCTTAGGTCTATTATCCATATTTTTCTTGGGAGAACAACTCTTGGGATGTTTTACTACTATCTAATTCAGTTTTATAGAGACATTTGGTTAACATTGTATGAGGATTTACCCATGTCGTGTTCCTATTATCCATAGTCATATGATATATGTACATGGTTTTACACTATTCAATGATGGTTATTTTAGTATTATGTTATCCAGACCTGTTGAGATCCATGGCATGATTCCCATTTTTCTTCCCCTGTATTATTTTGGCTTTCATAAAAATTCATTCCCATTTTCTAATTTTTTTTAGAAATTATTATTTGAATATATTTTACCGTTCATGTTTTACAACAATGGAAAAATAGGAAATTTTTACCATGCATTTAACGTAAAACTTATTTAATACATGGAATGAATAAATTTCATTAAAATAATAATTATGTGATTATATAAGAATTGGATTTATATGGAACACCTGGATGGGATCCAACGAAGCATATTTAACTCAAATTAGACACACCTCCTTGGTGATGTGTAGACTCAGTATTGTCTCATGATTGATGGAATAGAGAGCTTAAAAATAGAGGTGGTTAGGTTTATATCCACTAGCTTTGGGTAGTTGGTGGTCATATACTTAGATATTTATCACATATCACAGGAGTATTTGTTTTAATTTTATGTTTTGTATTAGTTTTTTTGAAACTGAACCTTGTTTATCTCTATTTTTGAATGGTGTCACTGCTAATTTTTTTAGAGGAATTATTTATTCCATTTTTTCTTATGGTTTTCATTATACTATGGGAATTTTTCATGTATATTGTTCAATTTCAGTGGAAGCATTCACTCTAGTTGTTTTATTCTTGTTTTATAGTCTATAGACCATGGATATCACACATTCCCCTTAGGTATATAATGTATCTTCTTTTGTAAAAACATATAAAGGTAACGAGGGTGGGTTTCTTATAAATTGTAAAAAAACTATTGGTTTTTACTCCATATTCATTGTCTTGGGATGTTTGGTATACTAGAGATATTATTTTTACAACATGGTAGGTAAGTTGTTTTGAGGTATAAGTTTTATATATTACATTTATAATCCTTTAGTTTGGAAATCACCAAATCATAACGAAAAATGTTTAATAATTTTTAATGTCCCATGATATTTAGTATATTTTTGTAGAAAACATGACATTTTAACAAATATGTATATATATAAACCATACATTATTCATTAAGACTTTAGTAATGATAATGTAAATGAATATTAGAATAAACTTTATTATACAAGATGTTAAACATTACTATGTCTTTTATTAGGATTATTGTATTGAAAATGTTTAGTATTTCCATCAAACTGTGTAATGTTTATTACAAAATTCACATAAGTTTTTTTTTCTATCATATGGAATTTTATTAATACTTTAATGGTCATAATCAATATGTCATAAAAAAACTTTACGATGATATTTTATGAATGAAGTGTCCGAGGTCATTACGAAAATAATGAAATAAGAAGATTATATAACCATTGGTATATCACATAATAATACTAAGTCATTTGAAGAGTTTGGATATGTTTAATTGCATTCACTATCATGTTTTGAAAATAATACATAGTGTGAGATTCTAATTCGTATTATTTTTATTTCATTAGTGTGTTTCTATATTAAGGTTTCCATGTCAGGTTGATTCCTTAAGATCATTGGTTATTGAATATGTTCCCAATTATTTTTATGATTGATGGATTCTAGGGATAGATTGATGGTGAATTTGATCCATCAGATCAATGGATTTGATGACTAGAAAAATAATCTGACCATCATATCTAAGGACTTTGGGGATATAAATTCATATCAAATCTGATAATTATATCGATGGATTTCTTAGTAAGGAAATACAAACATTACTATAATGATAAAAAACTGCATACCATTAGCCATGGTTAATTACAACCTTACACTTAATATTAAAAGATTTATCCTTGTAATAATAGCTGTAATTAATTTTTAGTTTTATATATTCATTGTAATTATTATTTTACATGTATCTATTCTGCTACATGTAATAGAACCTTGATCATCATAGTCATCCTTCTATATTTTATTTTTACCATATTTAATTTTATTATGATAATACAATCTAATTAATCAGATCCATCATCATACCAATCGTTTAATATGATTTAATCAGACATATTCAAAATTTTATTATATTACATTGACAATCAAACAACGTCAAACTCGAATAAGAATAAATAAGAGGATTTTTGTTTCGTTCATTTTAAGTTTTTAAAATTATGATTTTAAACTACAATTTTCTCCCTCCCCCTCTTGTATGCATGATCATCTATGATAACTATTATGATCCTATAATTAGTGTCATAACATGCCTCTAATGATTATTTACTTTCTGAATTTTGTTCTTCCATTATTAAAAGTTCATCAATGTGTTGATATGAACATTTTGTTTATAAAATTTGTTAAATTGATGGGTACTTGTGGTTAGTGTTTTTTAATTTTTTTAATATTTAATATATTAATGTTGGTCCTATAGAAAATCTAAATCCAAATAGACTACATAACATTGATGGTGGTGATTATGACTATGGTAGAGATAGGATGAAAAATAATATTATCAATACTAGAGTTGATTATTTTATTATTCATACTAGATAATAAATGATTTATGATAAATAAGTCATAAATTTTACATGTCCAGAGAAACAAGAGTATAATTTGAATTTCATAGTGAAGTATACAGTATAGGGTTCCAATAAAAAAATTATTTTAATCTAGATTACCTAATGAGAAACCCTAAATAATATATAGAAAAATCATAAATTTAAATATTATTGAACTTTTTATGTTTTTGAGACAATAATATTTATTCTTATAGAATAATATTTTGTTCGGGATTACATTCCTAGAGAAGTATTTTCAATGATGTGTAAAAGGTCAATGAAAATCATAAATAATTTACACTATATTGGTGAAAAAAATTTGGAGGGTGATATTCGTGTGGAAAATATTACAGATGTTATTCCCATTCACTGTGTATCAAAAAAATATTTTCTGAAGAGATAAGAAAGATAAATAATATTACTCCTGATGGTATCATTGGATCAGTTATGCAGTACGATGGCGGAAATGAGATAGATTATAAGAGTGATGAGAAGAAAAATAGATGTGTTGCTTTTGATACTACTACCATGAATTATAAAGTTCAAACACCTGAGAATATAGTGATTTATTTTATGAAGAATAATTTTATTATTAATTCCAATTTTTGAACATTAAAAAAGATTGAAAATTAATTATCTTACATAGGAAGAAGGATAAATAATATTTTTCATCAGAAATATTTTCAGTACTGATACCAAAAAAGGTCATATGAAAAAATGTGATAATAAATATTTAGTCACTTATTATGGGTGTATGAATTCTTGACCTATTCCACAAGATTATAAAATACTTAAGCGGAAATACATGAAAGAATGAAATTCACAAAGAAATGCAAAAAATTATTAAAATTCCAAAGGTATGAAATTATTAAATGATGTGTGCACATGTATTTATATAAGACGTGATTCAGTTAAATGTTTTTTAGAAAAGGATTTTTCTAAAAAGCCTCACATAAGCCTTTTTACAAATTTAACCCTCGTAAATCATTATCTCATGGTTATGGTACATAGAGTTGAATCACACATTAGCATGTATTTAAATTCCAATTATTAAGATGAAAAAAATTCTACAACATTTTGTACAGAATATTCCTCAATATAATATTATGTGTTACCTAATTAGGATGTGGTTTATCAGTTTTCTGAACTTTTGAAAAATTAGGGTTGTAAAATTTATAAAAATGATGATTATTGTAATGAAAACCCTACTATGTTTGATTGAAGAAATAATATTTTAAAAAATGAAATATCAGATCCTTCTAAATATATTCATTAAACTATTTCTAAAATAGAAACTAGCTCAATGGATTATGAATAAAGTTCTTCCAGTAATGTTATTTGAAAAAGAAAACTTTGTTCTGAAACTAATACTAATGTGGATAAAAATTTATATGTAAAAATGCATTCACAAATTTCTAGTTTGAGAAAACATTTATGAAACATTACCACTAAAAATGAAAATTTTGATAAAGTGTATATAAAATATGATCACATAGTAATAGTCCTGGAATGATAATAATAGTTAAAAAAACTTATGTGCAATAGAAACTACTTTTTTCCCATAAGTGAAACTTTATTCTCCAAGATTCATTGTGGTGGGAATTGGGAAAATAATTGTTCTTTATACAATGTTCAAAATCATGGGTTTCAAAATTCTTATTTTTCAGCCCAAGTTTGGATTCCTAATGTTTTTTCTAACATTACTGGACACATGAAGTTTTATGTATCAAAATTAAAATGGTTTTGTTTTTAGGGAAAAAAAACATAGTTGCAAAAACAAGAATACATCATACGTGGATAGTGGTTTTTCCATGTATTGAACGAGACACAAATAATTCATTAAGAAGATAATTAATATTAATAGTGGGAAAGTTACATTTAGAGATAATGATCAATGAAAAATTATAAAAAGAGGTAACATTCATTAAAAAACGTATTTCAATTGTTTCATTTGTTAAAGGTATTAAGAACATAATTATAAGCATGCATAAATTATATTATTAGGGACACCTAGTGATATGTTAGAATGATAAATACATAGTACAATGTTGTGAGTAATAATTTATTCATTCTTCTTATGGGTATGATAAGTTTCTTTAAACATAACTTAGAAGTCATTAAGAATCAATACTTTCTATTCCTTAGTGAAATGGATGATCGATATTGGTAATGGAAAATAAGTTTATTAAAATGTAACCTTTGAAACTTCTATAAAATTGAAATTGATAATACTTTTAAAGGATATAAAAAAACATATAATGGATACTTCAATAGTTCATGACTATTGTCAATGTGGTATGCAACATAAGTCATTTTCTATATCTATTAGTGAACTCTCAACTTCTAATTCATTATATTAATTTCAGATGGAATTATTTGTTCATACCCAAAATGGATGTAATTTTTTTTAAAAAAATGTATATTTAATAGTTTATGATTACACTAGTTATACATGATTTTATTTTCAAATAATTAAACATGAATCCATTTTTTTTAAAATATTTTTATCCAAATTTAAATATAATAAAAATAACTCCATTATAACAGTTTATACTAATCATGGTAGAGATTTTGTAAATTAATGATTAAAAAACATATTAATGGTATTGAACAAAACATTTCATCTCCTATAACTCCCTCAAAAAATGGTGTAGTTAATGTAAAGAATGTGATTATTCATGAAATAACAAAAACCATGTTGTGTTAATAATCTGTTGCTAACAATTTTTTCCTTGAAGAGGTAAGTACTAATTTCTCTATTATATATCTTGTATAAAATAAATATTTTCATACTAAAACTCCTTATTATTTTTTGATAGGTATAAAACACAATGTTTCATACATCAATTTTTTTTGTTTTAAATTATCCTTTTTGAATACAAATGATAATTTACCTAATTTTTCACCCAAATTTAGTGAAGGAATATTTTTATATCATTCCACTTCTTCTAGAGCTTGCTTATTTTTTAATAAATGTTTTTCAACTTTTATGGAAATATTATATTTTTATATTGAAGATATATGTCATTTTTTTAAAAAGTCAACCAACATATTCACATGTTATTTATGAAACAGATTTCAACCATGTCTAGAATATTCCTCTCATAAAGAAATATCTCAAGAATTATTACATGAAATTATTACTCAGGTATATTTTTTACCTATTACTTATGAATATGATACCCTATTAGTTTTTTTGATTCATAGGAATAATCCTAGTGAATGTGTCATTGGTGATGTAGATCCACCTGTTTGGACTAAAAGTTCCCTATGAAATGAAATTGAAAGTATTGATTTCTAATCACATTTTGAACAAAATAATCTTGATTAGGATTTGTGTGTTGTAGAATGGATTAAGGTAATGAATTATGAACTCTATGAATTTTATTGGATAAAAGTAAGATATTTAGTTGAACAACATAATAAATCTTTAATAATTGAAGTAAAATGTGGTTTTTTCGAAAAAATTTATTGAAAATGAAATAATTTTAATAAATAAACCATGATTTATTTCTAGTGGGTATTAACAAAAATATGAAATTTATTATGAAAAAAATATGATCTTTTAGTAATACTTTATGTTATTCAAATAATTTTGGCCATTGTAGCATTGATTAAACTCATTCTTTTTCAAATTGCAGTTAAGTGTGATATTCTTAATAGATATGTTCTATATGATGTTTATTTTTTAAAAATCACAAGGTTTTGAAAATAAAAACATATTGATAATATTTCTAAACATACCAAATAATTATATTCACTTAAACAAGCCCCAAGATCTTGTTACGATATAAAAATATATTTTTTTGTAAAAAACTATTTTTAAGGCAGTTGAGGATCCAACACTTTTACTAAAAAAAATTTACAAAATTATTATGTTACAAAATATTATGCTGATGAAATTATATTTTGTTCAAATCAATAATCATTAAAATATTCCATTATATATCTTATGATGTCTGTATTTGAAATGAGTATGATGAGGGTATTAACATATTTTCTTGGTTTTCAAATTTCATATAAACAGTAAAGATATTTTATATCTCAATAAATGTTTATAAAATATTTTTTGAAGAAGTTTGGATATGATAATACAAAAAAATTTATTACTTTAATCGGTACCTCAAATACTCTAGATCTGGATGTGGATGGACAACTAGTTTATCTATATATTTTTACAGTTATTAAAGTAATGTTACATTACATAACTGATAATCATCCATATTTAATGATTTCAGTTTTCATATGATCATGATATCATTAAAAAAAATTAATCACATTTAAAATCATTATCATATTTTTTTATCTTAAAGGAACTATGGATTTAGAACTTTTCTATTCTTCTAATAATGATTTCTAATTACTATTTTTTCTCTAATATATAATATGTTGGATGTAGAGTTGATTGGAAGAGTAAATATAGAACATTTAATTTATGAAGAGATTTATTATTTTTTTTGGTCTTGTAAGAATCACAGTATCACATTCCACTACTAAAGTCAAATATGTGGTAGTTGGAAGTATTTGTGTTCATGTGGCCCGAATGAAACACACAATCGCTGACTATAAAATGATTTTTACTAAAAATAAAATATTTTTTTATAATACAAGTTCAATTTCTGTTCGTAAAAACTCATCACTATCATTCTCAGAACATAAATATAAGACAACATTTACTTTGGGATCACATGCTTAAAAGAGATATCATTTTACAATTCATCAAAATTAATGATCAACATGACTATATTTTTAGAAAACCCCTTTGTTATGAAATATTTGAATATATTAAATAGAATCGAGGAATGATCAATGTAATATAATCATTCATATATACATAGTTTTTAACAATCTCCTTATATTATTTTACATACTATCATAAGATGAGTGCATATGTTGTATGTTTTTTAATAACTATTAGTTTTTATTGAAACTTTTAATTGTCTAGAAATTATAGTTTTTCTTAAAAAAGCTCTCACAATTGGTTTTATAGAATCAATTTATTTTTATAAATATTTCACTACTATAATTCAAAAAAAAATTCCAAACATGAAATTTTCCAAAAATAAAATCGGATTCCAAATGTTTTCATAATCATTTTTTATAACCAAATTTTACTATTCAATATTTATTTCAAAACTATCATAATGTTTTTCAAAAAACAAGAAAAAATTGATAACAATAATGATAGATTATTCAACACAAAAATTTACACTTCTATTCTATTAATTTTTTCAATATCCCATTAAATTAGTTCATCGTTTTTTGTTGTCATACTTTTAGTTAAAAAAATATTTGTCTTATTTTCAAATTTTATAAATATTTTAATAATTAGATTCATTACCATTTTGATAAAAAAAATTATAAACTTAGAGAGTTTAAATTTATTTTAAACACATTCATTGCATGAATCCTGGTAATCATATTAAAATGGGTTGAATCTCAATCGTCTATTACATTATAGAGGCTAAACTATCAACCCAATATCCAATATAAAGGTGTGACTCCTCCTTCACCACATTGGTCATCCAATGGTTCTACATGTGACATGATGCATCCCAAAAAGGACTCAGTCTAAGATATTTCATTTTCGTTGGGTCTTCAGTTTACGTATTTGATATGATGGAGACTAAGCATTATATTTCTAAATGGTTCGTGTTTAGGAAAATGGATCTAAAAATATCATGGTATTAAAAATATTATTCCACTCTAAAAAATATTATTTCATTTCAAGGATATAAGTTAGTTCTTATTGTGATACCTGATATGGATTTGGATATATTTCATCTGAATGTAGTTCATGAATTTTAGGCATCTATTCATTTTTTGAACAAATATGGGAAAGAAAAGTTTTTTTTATTATATGGGAAAAGGTATATGGTGAGTTATAAGAATAATATTTACTTTTTCAAAATATCTTTTTATAATGAGGATTATTTTACTTCCATATGACGTTGATTATGTTTGATTCTCTTCACATGAAGAAAGATGATGAATCATTATTTCCTGAATATGAAAATATTATAAAGGATTCACCTGTAAATCTAGATAATTATGTAGCTTCCCTTTATATGTAAGGGTTTCTCATTACATGAAAATGAAACGGAGAGATTTTTACGTTATTAGTTTTTTTCATATTTAATTTCCTTATTAATATGAGGAATATTTATCTTTCCATGTTTATCCTTATCACAATTGATAATATAAAAAGTTATATTATAAAATCCAATAACACCATGTTTTGATATTTTATATACAAGATAATGGAAAAGTGTATGGAAATTTTCATTGTGGAAAAAAAAGGCTTATCAAATTAAGAAAAATATTTAATTTATAAGTGATGATACAATGAACATAATGAATTTGGTAATTGACTGAAATTCCTGGAAGTATGTAGAAAATTTATAAGTACCTGAATTTGACAATCAAACATTAAATATGGTTGAGGTAGTTAGTCAAAATAAAAAAAGATAAAAGCATAGACTTATCCTTCAAGGAATAATAAGAAAAAATTTGAAGATTCTTGATGATGTTTTTGAATAAATGATAAATAATAAGGTTGAAAATAAAACTGCAAATATAAAATTCAAAATTTATCCCACATATACTAATTCTGTAATGATTCAATGATTCCAAAACCATAGAAAAATAATCTAATAAAAATCAATAGTTGAAAATGTTTTAAGAGAATGTTTTCTATGAAACTATATTGGAAGGTGTTGAAAGTGGATCAGATAAGTTTTTCTTACATACATCTTAATCTGACCAGGTTAATCCAGAAACAAGGGTAGTATTTGAATAAACATCAATAGTTCATACAAAATTTAATAGTATCATAGAAAAGAAAAAAAATTATGTTCAATCGGTCCCAGTCATCTCAGAGAAAGTATTAGAACCCAAACCAGTAGGAAAAAATCTATAAGAACTGCAAGGAAACATCAGAAGAGTAACATAAAGTTATTGTGGAAGAAGTTGATGGAGAACATAAAAAAGAAAAATAAGCATATGATAAATAATAATATAACGAATAATATTAATATATAGAAATATAAATTGACGAATGTTATGAATAAGGATAATAACGTGAATACAAATAAGAAGAAAATGAATATGATCATAAAAATAAAATAGACATTGATAAAGATTCATCCAGATGAAAAATATCAACCTATTTGAATTTAACTTTTAGAACTGATAAGGATAGTAAATCTGGTCTTTTTAATGAAAAATCACCATCACCTATAGAATAGTAGAGTCATTATAAAGTAAATTTGAAGAATTTAAAATTTAGATGACTATAGTTGATAAAAAATCCAAAATAGTTGAAGAGATAAAAATAATGGAAATATATAATAGAAAAAAACTTTAGGTAATATAATAATAAATATTCATAGATTAAAAATAATAAATGGAATTAAATGGAATAAAAACAGCTTGAAAAAACATCTTCAACCTAATCATGAATAATAAGATTGAGCAAGAACAATTACTCAGAAAGGATTTGATTTTATTGGTCATGTTTTGAAAAGGATAGAAAGAAATATAACACATTTTACAAGCCTTTTGGAATGCTCTCAATCAATTTAGATTATTCCTAATGAGAAATTAGAATCAATAAATTATTTATAAAAAATATAATTCAGAATGAAGTTGAGTTGATGACTTTAAATGAAATAACCCAGACTCATAAAAATACCCTATAGCCAAATGGTGAAATGGTATCACCAAGTGTAATCTGATATTAGAATGAATAGTGGAAGATTTTATTAGATAAATAATATTTTGGAAGAGTCAAAAACTTATTTTAATGAATTATTAAAATATATGGATAATAGAGTAATGATTGTAGAGGATTTTTCGAATTCAATTGATGATCATACTAAGAGTGTCAATGTTTTCAAAAAAATTATTAATTTTTATTTATAGATTATCAAACCCATATATTTGGATGAAAAAATATTCTTCTAAATGTGTATAATAAGAATTATTATAAGGGTTCTGGAATACTCAAATCTAAAGGTTAGAATCATGATTACTTGGAAGGAAAATTTGTGATCCTAGATATTGACCACCATGAATATAAAAATATAGAGGCATTTTTTTAATAATATTATGAATTAATAATGATATTTTTTATTTTTTAACTCTTGATTTACGTTTTTTTTTGTAAAATTCCAAAATTATTGTTTGTGAATGTTTTAAATTTCAATGTATAAAAAAATTATTTAATTTCTTCCAATTTGGATTTGTTACCTGTTATTTTTAAATTTTGAAGATGATTATTTAGTTAATTGTATTGTTTCATATGTTTTATTTCTATTTTTTTTTTTGAAACATCCAATAAATCCCATCAATTTTGTAAATAACAATGGGGGAACTCTTAAATGGGGATACCATTTATATAATCTGTATTAAATGGTGTGAAAATATATTTTAAATATGAGATGTTTTATTAAAAGATAGAATGTGATACATAGTGGAATTTGATTTCCTATGGGTAGTATTTCTCTTAAATTATGAAATTTAATACATACTCATATTAAATTCAAAATCATGTTCATAATACTAACAAACTTATAAGGATATATGATTTAAATTATAACTATAAATAATAAGTACATGAAAGAATAATGGGATGTATGTTTTTCAAAGTGATATTTTCATTTATGTTTTGGGGTTTGTTCTACATAAAAATGTCGATATTTTTGAGTGATGAGTTCAATTTATTAATTTTCCAATCCTTTATTTTTGTAAATCACTAACACTTGTAAACAACTTGGTACTTGAGTTTTTCAAGTGTTTTAGTTCTTTTTTGTAAAAAACAATATTCTCTACCATACATATAAGTATTATAATATATAATATATATAGAAAATACATTCTTAATTATGAAAACCATAATAAGGATTGGAATTATTGTCGGAATCACCCTTATTTCACGAAAGGGTAGACTTTACTCATGTATATCGTACAAAAAAATTTCATGACTATTGGACTCGTAATGGTACCGATACAATTTCCATAACACTCATAAGTAATATCATATTTACATTATTATGGAAGTCCATCAGAATGAATAAATTTTATAATAATATTCACAAATAAATCTATCATAAGAAATATATTTAGCAAAATAATTTATTTAATCAATACGACATCATATATTTAATTATAATAAGATTTCAAGTGCTAGGTGTCTAAGGAAATTGTAAAGTACATTGAAATATGATTGTTTGTATATCACTTATAAATAAGGATTGATTTTATGAGTTTTTACTAGCTATATTAAATTCAATTGCTTGTTTTTAGAAGGATTCCTTGCCTGAACTTCTTATTCGTATTTAGTGTTTTTCATTAGAGGGTTATTTTCATAAGATATACTTTTAATGTTGATTCCATAAGATATTTTATAAATTCATGTACATATGATCATTTTTATGATAAATGGATTCTGAGGATAAGAAGATGGTTAATATGATATATCAGATCAAGTGAATTTGGGGCTTGGAAGGAGGATATGATCATTGTATTGAGGGCTTCTTGGCATAGGAAGACATAGAGAATCTGATCCTTATATGGAGAATATTCATTGTATGGAAATACAGACATTACTATAAGTTTAAAATAGTATATACCTTTAGTTGAGGTTATTTACTAACTTTAAATTTATATTAAAAGATTTGTATTTTTAATAATAGCTTCTAAGTCATTCAAAATTATACATAATTATTTTATTTCTTGTTTTACAAGTATTCTATTAAGTTTCATGTAATATAAATTTTATCATCATACCCAACATTCTATATTATTTGTTTTATCATATAATATCATATTATGATAACATTATATAAAATTTTCCATGCTATATGAACATCAATATAGGTTCTTGTAGTATATTTCTATGCCTCTATATATTCAATGATTATTAGATTCAAAGGACACTGCGACATAGTAAGATGATTCAATTTGTAAAGGGATGCAGTAAAAGGCATCATGAATGATGCAATTTCATGTAGTTTATAAGTCTCTAGTGGAGGTTGTTGAATGGTCAATGATAGTGAGAGGTACTATTTTTGTTTCATCTTCTATATAGATCGATATGTTAGATACATTTTCTTTACACTCATTTATATCCTTTAATTTTTTTTGTTTGAAACATTCAATGATGCTCATGTCCATTATTATTGAGTTATAAAAACATCTTCGAATGAGAAAGGAGGACTAGTTTAACTGACCTGGTTGTTCTCTACCAAAATCTAATGCATAATTTCATTAGAATTTCATCATTTCAGAATTTGACCTTTTTGAAATAATTGATGGGATGAATTTTCTTTTAACTCATAATGTTGATATTTATTGAATCATCAAGGTTTCTTATTATTTATTTCCAATGGCATCTCTTGTTTGTTTTAGTGAATGTTGGAGCCAATGTATGTTTGTACAGGACCATCCTTCACATATACTATGTGTTTTTAGTCTAATTTTTCATTTGATCATGATTTGATATATTTTATTATTGATATTATTACAGTTGTTTTGTACTTTTCTAATGTTTTCCCTAGTGATATCTTTTTTCATCCCTAAGAGATTGAGGATAATATTAAAATTTATCCATTATTTGGTATATAACAGATATCAATATCCCATTTTAGCTTGGAACCAGTGTTGTTAAAATAGCACAAGAATTAGTCAGATGATATAATAGAGAATGGTTTTGTTCTCCCAATTGTTTCATCATTAGAATACCTAGTTCTTTTTTTCCATGAATTTTTTTGGTTAAATTTAGTTATCCATTGAATATTATATATTTAAGTATGTTAAAATTAAGAATAATTATCATTTTCCCCATGTGTATGAATTATTTGATCAATAAAATGTGCTTAAATGGTTTTCAATGATCTGTCATTGGTATGGTTATATAAATATCAATGATAGAAATTTCATATTTTAATGACTTCATTAATGGGAATGTTTTCCCAATATGAATATCTTGTGATTTCTTGTTCTCTAAATAACTCTCCTATTTTGTTTTATGGCTTCGATGATCCAAATTGTCTATCATTATATCCATACTTTTGGGGTGTTAGTATAGAATGATATCTTAATGTATTCATTATTTGATCATGAGTATGTGCTCCAATAGAGTTTGGTTTTCGAATTCATAGAGATTCTTTGAACTTTTAGGAGGCCATTGAAATGATATTTCTGGATCCTAGAAATTCAATTCATTGGTTATTTATTTTTAATATGTGGCTCATCCGACGATCATGAAAATTTAGAGGTTGTCGTATAATGGTAGTAACCATAAATGTTTTTTAGATAAAGATCACCCATGGATTTTCTGGCTACCATCAGCATTTTAGCATGGTTTTCTCAATGTTTTTGTCACCTTTGATCGATCATTATATGAAAGATATGAGGTTAAAATTGGATTTTATGCTTCATACATCTATTGATGAGTTAAAATATCTTCTAATTTTAGAACCTATTTTGATCTTATATAAACCCATTAGTGGGTATATAGTGTTTTATAATTCTTCTTGTGATGTTTTTGGTTTATTTTTTATTACAGACGATCACTTTGTAGCATATGGCACTTATCAGATTCGGTCTATTAAGAAGATTTTCACCACTCGTGATTTATAGATAATGTGGTTATGTGTTAGTGGCATAATATTTTTGGGGAGATATTCACAATATTTTCTAACCATCAAAGTCTGAGATATATATTTTTTCAAATGGAAACTAATATTATATATAGTTGGTTGGTAGAGTACCTTTAGATTATTTTTATCAATATCACCTACAACCATGGAAATTGTAATTTTATATAGATATTCTTAGTAAAAAATTGTCATCAAAGGATTTATTGAAATAGAATGAATATATGATCCTTTTAGGACCCATTTCTATATTGTATCTAGATACTCAAAAGGATTATTCATCAATGGTTCTTACCAAGGTAATTTTTTCTTCATTAATTTTTCATTCTATCATGCAATGTTTTCATCATTTTGATGATTTTAGATGAATCATAAAAACAATAAATGATTGGGTGTCTATTTAAGTTTTTGTATATCCCATAAGATATTATTCTCCATTCATGGAATAATTTATTCATCCAATCATCTATAAGGGTTTCAGATTTGATTGATTTTCAAATTTCCTCACTTTACTCTCACCCTAGTATGAAAAATATTTATGAAGACATGAGATTCTATTTCTAGTGTTTTGGTGTGAATTGTGAAATTTCCCACTATGTGAACCTCGATTACTCCTGCTAAAAGATAATGGAAAAATATTGGAAAACTGAGAGTTTTCTATAGTATATTTTGGTTCTAGTATGGAAATTGGATGATGTTTACATAGACATATGTTTTTTGATTATCTAATCCTATTTTAGGGGAGAATGGTATCTTGGTATTGGTATATTAGTTCATAAAATCACAACATTTTATTATGATTTGGGGTATGACTAAGGTTGATCATCTCAGTAATTTGTATGTATAGTAGATTGTGAAAATACATGGGGTGACATCTACCATCATCTCAAAAATGCATTCAAGGATTTCCTCTGGGTTGTATAAGATCCTCCATGAGTCAACAGGGATAGAGTTAAGGTTATGTATTTCATATCATCCACATACGAATGGTCACATGAAGCATGTTTTATAAATCATAGAGAATATGTTCTACACATGTGTAATAAATTTTGGGGGATCTTGGTACAACTATCCTAGACATTTTGAGTTATCACATAAAAATTGATACATATAATAAATTAGAATTGTACCCTTTGTGATTTTTAATAGTCATCATTATTGATCACCTCCCAATTGGGATGATTTGGGTGAGACCTCTAATATGGGACTGAGTATTTTTTTAGGAGATGTCCGTGAGGATTGAATAAATAAGTTTTATCTTTCTCATTGCATAGTGTTGGACGAAATCATATTTGGATTGTTGATAATATGATTTTGAGTTGTCTATATGTTATTGGATTTTACCTTGAGTTTATCCTCAGTTGGGTCACCAATATCATGGTAAATAGGGAACACCGGATCCTAGATATGATAGACCATTTGAGGTCACTGAGAGGATTAGGATGAATTTTTATTTGATTCTTTTCTAGATAATTTTATAGGAATTCATGATCTTTTTCACATATCTCCTCTCAAAAAACCCATCACGATCCCTCTCACATAATAATTTAGGATTAGATCGAGTTAGAGCTAGATGATTTAGTTCTAGATCAACCAATATTGATTAAAAATTCTCATATTAATGTTGTTAATTATAAATTTATGAAATTTTTCATATTGTTATAGAGGTAAGGATTATATTCATATTATAAATGGGATCATGAATCATCAGTTAGGAATTTGTGGACTGAACTCTTTCTGAGTAACCATTCTTCTATATTAATTCAATGGGTGGAATTTCCTATGGTGGGGAGATTGTAACATCCATGATTTTGAAATATGTTGTTTTTGTTTTTTAAGAGTTATTTTGTTCTAATGGATTTAGAATACATTTTTTTGGATTTATGAATAGCTTGAGTCTAGTAGTTCATTTTAGACACATTTACATCAAATGTTCTAGCTTATAGAATATTCCCTTAACTATCCACCTACTATCAAATTCTTTTTGGACTAAAAATTTTTAGGTAATAAATTCAAATTTTATATCATAAATTACTTCTACACTATGAAAACATATTTATTCCATATAATCACCACTCGAGATAAATTTATTTCATGGAGAAGTGTTTCCTTTTTTTCCAAATAATTATTGGAATTTTACATTATAAGTCTCCTATTAGTGAAATAAATCCACTCAGAAAATCTACATAATCTCGGTACATGATTGATGTTTCTAATATTCATCATGTATCTCTCCACTCTAAGACATTACAATGTTCCATAAAATTTTGGGTTTTTTAGTAACTTTGGATTACTTCATTATGAATTTGATCTTTGGTTAGGAAGTTTCACTCTTTCCTACATAATTCTCCTTTATTCTTCTTTATTTATATCATCATGGTTAGGATATTGGGATTTTTTCATGGATTAGTTAATCATGTGATTAGGATCTTTTTTATCATTTATAATTATTTGCCTACGCTTTTTGGCCACTAATATTTTCTTTGGTTGTGGTGTGGTGTCCTTGGATCTTGATGTATGGGTGACCTGACCTCTCCTCCAACCCTTTATGTTTTAAAATATGATTCTATGTTATGGGTATCGTTGATAGGGCTCCATTTTTTATTTGTTATCTTTTTTTATTATGGAACCCATCTCATTTGTGGTTAAACCAATGTTTTAGGTATGGTGTTTTGTCTATAGAATATGTTGGATGAAAAATTCCCTTTATTTTGTAACCTTTTTTTAAATATGATTTATTGATTTATTTTGGGACCTAAATGGATATTTTGTACTATATAGGGTTTATATTGGTTTTTTGTTGATTAAAAAAGTTTTATTTTCAATGATGTATAAATGGATTGTGATATTGTTTTTAAAATAATGTTTTGATATAACAATGTTTTTTGGAATTTATTGTGAAATATGGATCACTTTGAATTTTTTTTAGAAATTTAGTAAATTGGACGCCACAGGTACAGTGGTGATATGTTTAGGTTTGGCCCATTTTTAATAACTCTATCATGTTGTTTACTCATGGGATGTACCTATAAACAACAGAATAGTTATTTAAGATAATTGTTGTTTAAATTTTTAGTTCATTTACTCATGGGGTATTCTTTATCTCTACATGACTTTGTTTTGAGGACATGGATGCACAGTAGTAATTTTTTTGTTTTTTTAGTAGTGTTTTAGACAGAACGATTTAAAAAACTGTCATGTTTACCATAGAACAATGATTTTTCTGGTTTGAATTGATATACGCCCTTTAGATTTTTATAATATATTATTGAATTTCATCTTTGAAACTTTTTTACTTCAATTATATTAGAACTAAGGGAAAATGGAAATATCTCCCATTATTTTGATATAAAATTTTTTAATTCATATTATGATGTGTTGTATTTAAAATTTTCATATTGTGATTATTTATATTGAGAAATCATAGGGAACACCTAGGTGGGATATTATATGGAATATTTATATCACACCATGAAAAACTATTTAGTATTATATAGTTCGAGTTATATATTTTGATGAAGGGAACTGAAATACAATGTAATGAGATTATATAGTTTCTTTTATCTATTTTTGACTAGTTTTTTGTGAGATAGTCAGTTATTTCCCACATTTAATAGGATTTGTTATCTTTTATTTTTTTTATAACGTTTTCACTTCTACCATTTTTACCTGTGTCTTTGAGATATATTACTTCCACTATTTTCTTTTTTTGGAATGTAATTATTCTATTTTTATTCCTTTTTTCTTTCTACTATGTATATATCTTGTGTATCATATATAGTGCGAAAAAAATTCCCATTGGTTATTCTATACTACTTGAGTGCTACATGATATCTTATCTAGAATATGAATTTTGAATAGGTATGTGGTAGATCATCTTGGGTACCAGTTTTGTATGGTAACCCTATATTCTCTTATTGCAAATATAATGCGACAAATTTTTACATGATAACACATAAAAAATTATTATAATTCAGTTATCATTGTCTCCCCATGAAGAAATACATTACAAAATTATCAAACTACTATACAATAACATTAAAATAATTCACCTTTTGACTCAAATATTGCAATAAATAAACTAATTAACATAATAGAAACCACGATTTATAATCACTTATCACTCACTATGTATTTTTAATGTATAAAATTTCATAATTTTAAATATTTATCTTGGGGATGATGTGATTTTCCGATATGTACAGTAATATGGTTCATTAATATATTCCTTCATTTGACTATGTTATATTAGAAGATTTATTCTCATAAAAAACCATCGATCTCTACCTGAATCAACATTAAACTTAGAAAACATTCAATATTAATCACGTTTAATTGTATTCTTTATCCCACTAACATCTCATATCACCACCATGATATACTCTAGTAGCATTTTTTGGGAAAAAAATAGATAATTATATGATATCATATAATAATTTTTTTACTGATATATTAAAAAAAATTGGTCATTAATTAATTAAAAATATTCAATTATCATTGACTATTGATAAACATTATCCTTCATAACTGACATGTCATCCTCTTTCTAATTTTTTTATGATAACGAATTTTTGAACCAACATCCTTATTCAATTAAAAAAAATAACCTCATGTTCAACTAATTTTTTATGTAACCATTATTACATATTTAATGGTTAGTAAATATAACACATCATATTATAATGATCATAGACCCATTTCTTCGTGGATAAAATAACTTCTCTATGGTGTATGTATGGTGTATAATAATTGTTCTAAAAATAAAAAAAATTATTTTCATGAATATATGTTACATTATAATTATGGAATCAAAATAAATTTAATTCATATATCTAATTAATTATTATAGTTAGAAAATCATTCACCTTTAGAAACAAGACATTGATAAGTTATATAAAAAACAATATCATGAAATTGTTTCCAAAACTACATCTTCTTTATGAATTTAATCTGTGTCAGTGGTAAATAGGATAATAGGATATATATTAATGAAATGGTACACAAGAAATGTAAACAGCACCTGGTTAATATAAATAAATAATAAATCCCTTTCCTCATTATTAGCTTAAAAAATATTCAATTAAATTTATATATAAAGGAAAAACATAAACCCATTAAATAGATATAAAATATCTATAAAAGTAAATTTATGAATCTAGAATTCACCCATTCAAAATTTTGAATATAAAATTATCATTATCATAGTTTTTAAAACATCCCAACAATAGAGGTAATATTATTAATACATATTAAAATATAGATGAGTTTTCTCAATAAATACATCAAAAAAATTCTTATAGCCTTAATATATATAATTATTAAATAAATATATATTATTGTAGTATTTTGTCAGTAAAAGGTAATTTTGATAATCTCATATAGGTTATACCTTAATTAAAATGCATTCTTTATAAAATCTTCCATTATTATATTCAAAAAATTTAAAAAAATATAATATCAATATTTATAATATTATAGGTATAAGAAATCCAATAAAATAAATCTATAATTTGTTATCATGTATATTTATTATTAATCTTGATGCTTGTAAGATGTCTATAATCATAAAAATAATCATCTAAAACATCTCCTATTTTTATAAACAATAGAAAATCACAAAATTTTAATAAACAAGGTTGATTGAACTATTTTTACAAAAAAATATTACAATTATTACATTTGTTATTATTGAACAAAAATGACATTTGATAAAATATAATTGATGAGGCATGAGATCATGAGAAAATATTGATAAAAACACTATTTCATGTTTTGAGGGAGGCTAGATAGACTCTTTTGGAAAGGCCTCTATTATATATTTCCTGTTGTGTTAATCTGCTCTATTTATTCCATCATTTATTACCCCCATTTTTCTGACACATCTATACAGAAACTATAATAAATTACTCCATATGAAAATAATCTTTCAATAAAGTAATTTTATTAATAACCTGATTATTATCTTCTAATATTAGTTTATTAAATATTAAAAATTTAAAACCTTTATCGTAATGGAAGATATTGGCCTTATGTGGTGAGGGAAAATTCATAAAAAGAATGAAATGAAATTATTTTATGGGATGATACACAATATTATTAGCTAATAATATTCCTAAAAAAGTCATATAGAGTATTTTTAATATCATAGTTTCAATAAATACAATATTTTTATTTTTTAATGATTGAACATGCTTCAACCGATGAGGTAGGGTATTAATAACTACCTATAATTTTTTAAATATAAATAAATCAAAAGACATATAATCCAATTATATGTTTTTGATATGGATTGTCGAAGGGGGTATGCATGTTTTTACAATATTTTGTGTGTTAATTATTATAATAAAAAATATATGTAGTATTTAAATATATATATAACCTATGAAAAATCCATTTTCATTTTCTAGCACATTTGTTAAGGTATCATATACATGATGTTTTTTAATTTTAATATAAATGAATTAATCTTCATCATTTATTAATTTTATAATTAATTAACTATAATATTGTTATATCTCTATATTATTTATGAATTGAATAGTTGTTTCATCATTCTAATCATTATACATTTGAATATTGTGTCTATATTATTCAATACCCAAGTACAAAACTAATACCCTTAAACATGTCCCTGGTTTTTTTATAATTCAAATTTAATGGAAATTAAAATCATGCATTATTTCATTTTCTTGTGGATGATTTTATTTTTTTATTTTTTATCCAATTAATATATATATATATATTAATATGAAAAACTATTCTAATATTTATACAACCCTTAGTATGGTTTACATATATATGTGTATATATATCATGGGAAACCATATCCATTTGCAAATTAGTTTTTAATACATCAATAAATAAATTAATACAAAATTCTAGGTTGTTTAAATGATTTATAAAAAACATGGATAATATTGTGATATTATATTTCTACTCAAATTTTATGTTATCTTCTCTATACTGAAACTGAGGGATTCCTTTTCAATTTCTAAAAAACAACCATGGTGGAATTAATTTTAATGAAATATCTCTCAGAGTGCATTGAACTTCCTATTTGAATCATATTTTCTATTATTAATATTAAAAATTAATACGAAACATTCATTATTATCTCACCTAGAGATACATAGTTTCTATGTAGATAATCTATTTTTAACTATCCAGTGGCTTTGTATACCCTCTAGAAATGGTTTTTGTTTCCTCATAAAATTAAATTGGTTCTATATACAATATAAATGAAACATTTTTTTTATAATGTTTGAAATGTTATATGTCAAAAAATGCTTCATGAGACCTAAAATGGATATGATTTAGACCACACCTAAACTAACAACATTATGATTATTTTTAGGGTAAAAAATACAATTTCCCTGAGTTTGAAAGAATTTTGGTTCTTTCTAGAATGAAAAATTATTTAAAACATAGATAGTTTTGTGATTTAGAAAAATAAAAATATTTTAATTGTTTAATAAAACCTAATTTAAATTTCTTATCTATCTTAAAAGTGAACATTATAAACTTTTCAATTATACAAACATTTCTATTAATGTTTAATGTTTTATTTAAAATACTATAGTGAGCCATACTTTTCAAACATATATATAGAATCAATGTATATAGATATGATTTACATAATATATAAATACATGCACGAATAGATTATGTCGAATATATATGAAATAATTACAAAATAAAAAACAGGTTCACAATATATATTCATCGTCTGCGACTTATATAACTATAATTGACACCATTATTGTATGTATCATACATAATACATTTCTTCGTGACCTGAGGAAAGTAATTATTAAAAAATGTTATATTAGTTTCCCAAAATTGGTAAATAAGAGAGGGATTAATTATCATATAAGAATAAAATGAGAAAAATGGTATGCGAACATGAACATTACATATGAAATCATACCCTATAAAAATATATCATAATATTGAATTATGGATTAAATATTATAATTTTATATGAAATTAATGATAATGGAATTAAAGACCACAATCCATGAGTTAATATATTTGGAATAATACATGCAATTGAGGCATACACATATGCATAAAAATATTTTAGTTAATAGTTAATTCTTGATACTAAAACTATCTTTGTGGATTGGGTTCACTCTCCAAACCATCGTAACAGTCATGGATCACTTCTAAGAAAATAAAACTAAAAAATTACCATACTGAACTAGTTTAAAACCCCATTCAAATCAATATTATCAAATGATATATCAATATTTACAAAATTCATAAGAACAATATATAGGTTCCATAATACTCTTATAGAAAATAATACATTATTGTACCAAAACTTCATGATCCATTCATCATATCATAACCCTTGCAATGAAATGGGTTTCATAATGATTTCAGTCTAGTATATCCCATGGAAAAGGACATATTTTCATTAAAATAATTCAATCATACACATAAAACATCTATTAAAAATAAATGTGGTTTCTTTAGTTCATATTTTCTGTATAAAAAAATCGACAATGATGGTTTTTGTCATGGATGAATCAAGATATCATTAAAAATTCTGAAGAAAATTACATTTTTAGTATGAAACCACTTATTTTAAATCTAATCATTTCAAAAAAATTATGGAAAAACCATTCTATGAAAACAATGATTTGAAAATATAAATTATGATTCAAAACATTTAGTGACAATGATTCCAAGAGATTTCATTCATATAGTATATTATAAAAAACATTCTTTTTATTGTTTTTTAATAAAATTCACAAAGTATAAAATTTAAAAAATGAAAATAGGATTCGATTGAAATAATTTTTAAAAAATTAAATATTGGGTAAAAATTTCATTAAAACATATTATAATACAAAAACCATCTTTAAAACATTTTAATAAAACATGGATATGGAAGTGAAATATTTTATTATTTGGACAGAGAAAAGATTTTGATAATATTTGGAAAAATATTTTCACTATCATGGCCACAAGAGATGAGTAAAATATATATATATATATATATATATATTATTTTTATGAAATAACCTTAGGATAAGATAAATCATATGTTTATTGAGTGGCGGATAATATGATTTCATCATCAGATGTCTATCCATAATCAATCCCATTAAACAATAATATTCTTATATAAAACCCCTACATTGAGTTAACATTGATTTAAAATGACCCTAAACAATGGTATACTAATTTTATATTAAATCAAAATTATAAAAATTATATATTTATACTTAAAATATAATGTCTGATATCTTTATAACATTTTTACCCAAATTTTATTAACAATTCGAATTCAAATGAACATTTCTATATGTTAACAAATTTTTTATCATGAATATTATATTTTAATAGTTTTTACATATCTAAATTTATCATGTATTAATCATATATAATATATTAATAATTATATAAATATAATATATATTCAAATATTTATATTTATATTTTTCATTTATAGTTTGAGGAAAATTAATTTCACCATTAATGGAGACGGTAGGTAATATGTACGCATGGACCTTGTTTTAATTTTTTGATGACTAAAAGGAAAGAAAGGTAAATAATAATTAAAATTTTATGTATCATTATTCTATTATATATATCATTTATATTAATTAAATATATCTGTAAAAAATCCATATAAAATGAAAAATAAAAATAAAATTTCATCGTTTTTAAGAGGTGGAACTCCACATGTACGCATGAGCGATGTTATCCTTTTATAGATAATTGGAAGTCAACTAGGTAGATGTGATAGTATAATTTAGGTGTAAAATAATATCCTAAAAATAATATATAGAAATTGAACCCATCATAAAATATATACATTGAATATGGTGATTAGAAATGTGTTGTATATCTATGTGAAGAGGGTAATCCATTCATATATCAGAGTGATACTTTTACAACATAAATAATTGAAATGATTGTGTACAATGGTTTTTTCATAATAAACATAAAATGAAAAAATAATTAGGATAATGATATTATTATTATTATTATTAATTAACATACATTTATATAAGGTAAATAGGTGTAGAAAATAATTTTATCTATTAAGTTAATTATCTTTTGTTTGAAACACCAACAATAGATCACCTCTAATGGTATTGAGGGTTTTCCAATTGGGAAGACCTGAACCTCTTGAATTCAAAAAGTGATCTTTAAAATCATATTTAAAGAAAGATACTTATAATATAAAAATCAAGGCGGTTTTGATATTTAATTGAATATTATTTCATATATAATTCTAGAAAGGGGAATTTTGTTATTTTCTAAAAAATTTAAATTATAATAAATTTATTTTCAAAAAAATGTGGTTCCTATAAATTTTATAATATAAATATCTTATTAGAATGAATATATGAGACATAAATCCAAGAATAAAAGGGAAAATAACATTCAAATAATTGATAATATATTTACTATTTTAAATAATTTCAATATATTCTATTTCTTATAGTGTACATAGTACTGAGTTAGATTGTGTTACATGCAACCATTATTTTATTTGATATCATGCACTCCACGCAATATAGTTTATACCAAAATACAATCTAATTTTAATATTATTATTTAATAGGATAATTATAACTAGATATTAATCATGATGTTATAAATAATATTAACTAACTTTTGAAATTATATTATTCGATTCATTGTCTAATAAGGAAAAATAATGTAATATAAAAACCAATTGATTTTAAAAGAAACATTTTTATAAAAAACTATTTTTTGAGAAAATTGAGTTTTGGAATATTAAATTAAGTTAATTTATATTAGTATATGATATTAAAAAAATTATATATTTATTTAATGTGATCCATAATATTTTATATGTATAATATAAGAGAAAATCAAATTTTACTCATAAAAATAATAATTAATCTATAGGGGGGTTTTCCATATTTCAAAATAGATCTTATTTTAAAACAAAATTATGTCACTTAAATAAATTTTATCATAAATATTTAACTTAATTTTTGAAATATGAATATAAAAATTCTCTTAGGGTGAATTATTGGAACATTTCTTATAGGATTCTGTTTTTAATGAATAATGAATATTATAAAATTATAATTGACAAATGACATTTAATCTAAGTAATTTATAATTAAAATTTATATTTAAACATAATTTTAAAGTGAAATAATTTAAATTTAACAAATATTACACCAATTTAGGTCACTTTAATCTTTTTCATATTAATATTCAACATAAAAACATAATAAATTCTGATCTATTTCTCTTTAAAACATGTTCTCTCCACACGTCAGCAGGGTTAGTAATAAATAAAAATATTCCAATTATGTGGTTTGATTAAGGAAAATGTATTAAATATTTTTAATCAAGAATAATTTATAATTAATAATATGTTTAAAATAATTTTTGACAAAAATTATTCATGAATGCAGAAAAATTAATTACATTGATTAAAAGATAGATGAGTTTACCAAGGTACAAAACATTAAAAGCGGAACTGCCAAAAAAAATTGTCTAAAACCAATTTTATGTCCATATCTAGACCTTATATATTATATTAATGATATTATTTACATTATATTATGTTGTATTTAAAACTTTTTTATGTGTGTTTAATGTTTATATACATAATTGATTCATTTATTTTATTTCACTTCAATGTTGTGGTGATTTTAGGGGTTTATTTAATAATATAATTTTAATGGATTCTGTTTATTCCTAAATATCATTTAAAGGAAATTATTTGAAAATTTCCTAATAAACCATCCATGTAATTATAATATGGTTATTAATAAACCCATTTCTGTAATATTATCATTTTTTTAATTTTTCTATACAAAACATTTGAGAGTTTTTTAATGAAAATATGGCTTCATTTATATATTTTATTCAAAATATTTTTCCTTCCTAGACCAATAATTCAAAAGAATAATAAAAGTAATATACTTTTGAAAATTAATAATTAAAACAATTTTCACCAATTTTTTATCTTTAAATTTTTTTTCAATTTGAGAGTTTTTTCATTTTCCAAACAATGACTATTTTTAATTTGTCAATCATTGAAATAAATCCTTTTTCTATCACATACGACATGAATGTAATATCCACCTATAATTTACACTCAAATATTTTAAAGAATCATTAATAATTTTCAGAAAATATTTTTAAAGAAAAATATTTTTTATTTTTTTCTGAAATTTTAATTTTAAAAGTTATTTTCAAAGAAAATGATTTTTAATATGATTTTCAAAAAGAAAATAGTGTTTTCAAAAATAATTTCGTCCAATATATATTCTTTAATTTCTACTCATCAATGAAAAAATCCCTTATTCATAACCCCATGGGTATATATTGTATTTTTAAAATCCGTGATATTCCTCTTCAAGTTTTATGATCAATTTTACAAAAGAAAGTACTCACATTAACTTCCAATATTTGTTTTAAAAAAAATTAACTTGAATTATTCAATTCCATGTTGAAATTAAATTTCTTTAATATTTATATATTATTTATCATGAATAAATTCATTTCATGATATTTAAATTCTTAAATATGGTTTTTACATTGAAATTTATTGATTAAAATGGTAAATATTGATAAATTTATATCCTTTACATAAAACGATTATTTGGTAATGAAATTTTTTTAAGAATTAAATCACTTATTTGATATGTGATGCATTCTTCATACTGGCCTAACATGGGGTTTGGACGGTTTAATGTAATCACTTTGATTCATCGGTAGTCTCATGGGATGAGACCGGTTGCAAAAAACCCATTTTCATATTTAAAAAAGTATGATTTAATCTTATTGTGAATGGTATTATCAATAGTGCGTTTTAAATCATCTTTTGAATGATCTTGATGAAAAATATTCTATGTACCTTGGAATCATGTTTTCCAATAATTTAGATTTCCATGCATTTAGAATTTAGTTTCTATTTTCCATGATATATTTTTTATTAAATAATATATAGATGCAATTAATCCAATGAAAATTGATTGAATGAATTATGTTTTTAGTTATTTACCTTTTCATTGTAATGTCCTTGTTTTTCCATGTAAATTTTTTTAAAATTATATGGGATTATTGTGAGACCAGGTGTTGATATAGTATGTGATTCAGAGGCCTAGGGTTCCCAGAATTAATGTATGAAATTTCGTTATGTTTATTAAAAATATTGTGTGTTTCATGTTTCAGTAACTTCTAAATGGATAGCTAGATCAGAAATTTTAGCACATCATTGTGTTCAAAATTGAAAGTTTACCAAACGTGCAACTTAATTTTAGTTAGCAAAGGTCTCTAGTGAGAAAATCCAAAAAGTCCGTAACCATAAATAAAAAAAATAAATAATTTTTTTTATTTTTAAATCAAATAAACTCATAAATAGTTACATGGATATGAAATATGATACCAACATTGATTTTATAATGGGTTCTTTCCTTTGGGGGAGTCTAACCACGAACAGTGTGGGTCAAGGGTGATAGTTAATTTCTGCATGTGAAAGTCTTGAAAATATTTTATAAAAACACTATAATTTACATAACATGGTAACATGAGATTGATTTTCTTTTTAAATGAGGTTTTTAATAAATATTTGGTTATTATTATAAACCAGGTGTTTTGATTAGGCTAGGAGGAGGAACCCTCCCATTATAGAATGATGAAAAATGAGGGATCGAGATTGCTCATGGGCGGATTGCCATCAATGGTGAATCCTCTTCATTGTCTGATCTGAGCACTTGGTATGTTGTTTATTGATTGGGTGAATTTTTTCTATGTTATTAAGTTCAATGAAGAATGAAAACCATCCCAAGAATAGGTTGATCAACAGTTCGATCATTCTTACGAGATGGTTAACACTACAGTACTAAAGGGAACATATCATGGATACTGTTATTCTCTTATTATTTTGTGATTATCATGACAGTAACAGACTGAGGATAATGAAAAATTCCATGTTTTATTCCACGGGTTGTTCAAGTTCTTCTACTTTTTCTATGTTCATACGTTATTTTCTGGTGGACCCCATGGTCGCGTTGTAAAATTTTCGATAGGTTTCAATTGTGATCGGGCCCTCTGAGTGACGATAAGATGAGTTCGAGACCATGGAGATGAAGAACACAACTCGAATGTAGATAGTGTGATTTAGTTTTGATAAAATGGAGCACCAGATTGTGATTGTTGACCACCAAAACTGTAGTAGCTGGAGGGCTGTGGTGGCGCGAGTTCGCAGCAGTTGGAGGTCGTCTACCCTACGACCAAAGATAGGGCACCCATGGAAAAATTGTTGGTTGCGTTAGGCAGGTTCCCTGTCTCGATGTACGACAATGGGATCAACAAGATGAGGCACGAATTTGTGTCACTTATAAAGGATATGCGATCCATCTATACCACTGTAGGGTGGTTCATGTGGTGGCTGACTGAGTTGAACATATCGGTCGGCTGCGTTGACCTTTTGGGGATGCAACACCTGCCAAATCATAGTAGAATGAACTGGCCTAGTCCAATAGGTTGGGTTGACCCTCTAGTTTGGTTGGACCCAATGGGTTAGTTAAGGTGTGACCAAGATCGGGTTGGGTCAGGTAGGCCGACCCCGGTCAGATCGAACGAAGACCCCACCGACCCGTTTTTACTTAAATTCCCATAACTCTCAAACAATTTGTTTGTTTTATGATCCATTTGTGATAATGGTACCCTCATGATGTGTTGGTCCTTTTGAGATATTCTATGTTAGTTTTTGTGGGTGTTGGAATATAGACTATTGGCTCTATGATGAGGTTCTTCTGGAACGATCCTTCTAAGGACAGAATCTTGTGGCTGGCTGCGACCTTGAAGTTATGTGATTACCTATATTGGGTGTCTTATCGATACTATGGGTCTTATCTATACTTTTTTCAATACCAATACGGAGTTAAAACTACCCTATCCCACCAAGGGTCAGGTCTTCTAGTCTTTGGGGACACTCCATGTGTTACCTACACTCTATGTGTTACCATTACTCAGTGTGTTATCTACACATGAGTATTACAAAAGCTTTGTGTATTATTTACACTCTGTGTTTTAACTATACACCATTTTTATCGACAATCTATGTGTAACCTATACTTCGTGTGTTACCAAAGCTCTATATCTTACTACATGATGGTAATGTGAATTCTTACGAAAATCATGTTTACAAACCATGGACTTATACTTGGTGTGAGCTAACTCCAGTGACTCTCTTGGAATTACCTCTTAGAATGTACACATTCTTTGAATCAATGGTAGTCTACATGGTGTATTTCATATTTCACTTATTTGTGTGATACTTCAAGTTATTCATTGTGGTTTACATTGTGTAATTCATGGTGTGGGGTCTCTACTGGGTATTGTTTTACTCACCCATACATGGGATTCACATGCATGTGTCATGTCTTGTGCAGATGGCTGGAAACATTGATGGACTCTTTTGTGGGCCAGAGATAGGGGTGCTTCTGGGTGACCTTATAGATGTGGTATGCTTCGGTGACATTGAGATAACATTCAATACCTACCCATCAGGTAGGGTTTTATCTGGATGAGATCCATGAGCTTGTACATTTTTTCTTATGGAATTATATTCTAGCTCATTTTCATTTTCATTTTTTACGGTACATTGAGTAGTTTTTATTAGTTTTTTTCATCCCTGGTTACTTAGTGTTTTCATTTTCATATTTTCCATTGAGATGGGAGCATGTGTATAGGTAATTGGGGAAATGCCTCTCACTTATGGGATATTCCTACTCATTGATAGTCCCCTGCCATTGCCCAATGCAAGGTGGGCTTGGGGTAGTCATCCCACATGCCATGGTGGATGGGTTATGATAGATTAGTATTATAGGGCGGTCGGTATTACTGAACTTTTAGGAAAATAGTGTTAAGTGTTTCTATATTAGATTTCACATAAGAGAACTTAGTGTTGGTGTGGCGGCTGTCATATACATACACCAGGACCATGAATTATTATTTATTACTCCGTATATGAAAACACTAGTGTCATGGGAAATTAACATTTCACGAAGCATATAGGAATTGAGTGTGGCCTCATTTCCTTCTTGATTTAGAGTCATCTCACCATGAATACTCTATTGATCATGGTACATCCTGTTCTGTTTCATGATTCTTCTACACAGAAATTCATCTAGGATTCCAGGGTGTGACCATGATGAAGGTCCACCAAGCGACAAGTCATCCATTTTGGGATCATTTCTAGATATACCACATTCTGATGGTGTACTAGTGATACCACCACCTAGAGAGTTCCAGTTCATACCAATGTTACCGATAGAGGATGTAGGTTCGCTTAGAAAATTGCACGAGTTCCAAAGACAAAGAAAATCCTAGGTTCTAAGGTGAGATGGATCCTAATGTTTCTGAGAACAGTTTGGAGGTAGTGAGGAGAGTTTTTCACCTTGCAAGGACACCTCTTGACCAGATGGTGGTCCTAACTTCGAGTCTTCTATAGGGATCTGTAGGGAGATAGTGGAGCTGGATAATACATATGAATGAGGAGACAACCCTCCTTTGTAAAGTGTTTTCGAGTCTCTTCTGGGAGGACTTATTTTCACTGAAATTACGGTTTCTGCATATATAGGAGCTCCTACATCTATATTAGGTAAGACATATGGTGGTAGAGTGCTTAGTGATATTAACATATTTTTCTTGCAACCCTATACACATGGTACAAAAACCATTATTTAGGGCTCATGTCTTTTAGAAAAGACTACACTGGGATAACTAGGAATCGATTATATCTCATATCATCCCTATACATGGTGGAGTGCTGGAGCAAGCCTTTCTCATAGAGATATTTCTTACAAAGCAGGCACTGATAAAGGGAGCTTCCACTGGGAAACAAATAAAAGAGTCTATCTTGTATCTGAAAGATGATGAAGGGACCCAGGATGGTGAATCACTCTATGGGGATACCCCCAAAATACCTAATCAGTGGTGTGATCCTCCCAGTGCAGATCGAGTTAGCTAAAGGATATTTTATGATGCTCATGGGAGGTCGGGGGAATCTAGATAGAGATTGTCTAACAAGCCGTATGACTGACCAGGAGATAGTAGAGGGACCACCGAGGTAGTGCTAGAGGTAGGAATATAGAGTTTTTGTAGGCAAAATATATGGAAGAGGGGTGGGATAAAATCAGGAGGAGAATGGTGGTTCAAGTCACTACCACCACCACCCCAATGTGGTCCACTTTGAGATTAGAGATCTAGTGGACAAGGGCAAGTCCAACTCCATGTAATAAAGGCTTATGATCCTGAGACTCTTGATATTATTAGAGGTGTGATATGTGTCTTTCCACCCAATTTGAAATTTTTATAGACATGCGTTCCAGTCAATTTTATCTATCTACGTACATTGTTGGAGACATGGAGATTCTAGTGGAACTATTGACTTGATCCCTATTCTTAGATACTCATATAATAGGACATTCTGTGATCACACACTAGTTCTGATAGCATGACCTTACACTTGGGCTGGAAAAATTTTCATTTGGGGTCTCTTTGTGGCAACGTTAAGGCAATAATATGTAATTCATCATATGGACTAGTTATCCACAACTCATGCTAATATAAACTATTTTAGGTGCACAGGGTAGTGAGTAAATTAATATTGGACCAGGTTATTAATTTTTGGTGAAAGGGAAACACATGCTGGGTTGGATGGACTCGCACATAGAACGGTGTAGCTGATCACTCATCAGTTCTCTAGCATGAACCTCAGAGTAGTGGATGTGATGAGAACTTCGATTCCTTCTGGGGTGGATGAGTATGATGATGATATTCTAGAATATGTTCCCGGACTACCTCATAAAAATTTGGAAGATATCTATGTTCACCTGAACCCTAGGATTACACCAATATATACACAGACATATCAGATGGCTACCAGAAATCATTGTTAATTGAGAGTACAGTTGGAAAACTTGCTAAAAAGGACATCGTGAGGCCAAGTGTTTCACCATGGGCATCCACAAAATTGTTTTCCAAGAAGGTAGATAGGAACATGTCGTTAGGTGTAGGATTTTGATGCATGAATGAGGTGAAAGTGAATAATAAGTATCCACTATAAAGGATTGATGACTTCTTCGATCAGTTTAAGGGAGAGATATGGTTTTTGAAGACATACATCATATCATACTATCACTTGCTTTGTGTAATGGGTGAGGACATCTTGATGTCAAATTTTAGATGTCGGTACTATTACTATGAGTACAATAGTGATTTCATTTGGCATGACAAAATCCATAGTAGTGTTCATGGTACTAATTAAAAGGATCATCGAACCATACCTGCACCACTTTTTAGTGGTCTTTAGTGATGACATCTTGGTATAATCGGTATCCAAGTTGAAGCACATGATACACTTTATGATGGACCTGGAATTACTCTAAGAGCGTCATCATTACAAGAATCTCTCTAAGTGTTAGTTCTAGATATAAGAGGCCCACTTTCTAGGACACATCATTTTAGAAGACGGGGTTGTAGTAGATCTAGTGAAGATAGATGCAGTGCTTTCTAGGGAGCCACCACAAGGACATTTTTGAGGTGCGGAGCTTCTTTGGGTTGCCTATGTACTATTGAAGGATTGTTCCTAACTTTTATAAAGTAGTAGCATCCATGAAATCCTTCACACTAAATGTTTATCCTTTCATATGGACAGAGTAGGTTCAGGATAGCTTTTAGCATGTGAGGTAAAGACTGACGATCACTCCCATATTGAGATTTCCAGAGGGTGTCGAGTATGTGGTATTTTGCGATGCATCATAAACCATGCTTGGTGTGTCCTGGTGGAGGGGAAAGAAATGATTTTGTATGGTTTATTGTAGTTGGAAAACAAGAGAAGAACTACGTGAACCACGATCTAGAGTTGGTGGTTGTAGTCTTCACATTGATGATGTGGTGACACTATCTTATGGGCAGGCGGTTTATCATATACTTAGGCCACAAAAGCCTTGGGTATATATTTTCTCACAAGGATATAAACCTGATTCTACTGTGTCGGCTTGATTTCTTCCACGACTATGAATTTATGACAATCTATAATCCATGGTAGTTGAATTTGATGGTAGATTCTCTCATCCAAATATTGAGTTTACATCTACTAAAGATGCCTTTGTGCAATTGACCTCGCTTTATATATCCTTCATGGATAGAGATGAAGTAGTTTATTGTCTTTTGATGGTGGTTACCCATACACTATTACAATGAGATACAGAGGCCTAGTTTAGAGATATTAAATGTGAGAATACACATGATCAGATGTCTATAGGGCATTCCCATGATGGAAATTCAAATGGTGAGGAACACATCATTCTTTTCCGAGGATGCACAAATATGAGGATGATGGTTATAGATGAGGTGATTATGTATTTCCATACCTCCCATTTGGTGGTACATCTAGGTGTGAAAAAACATGTACTAGTGCCTATGGTGTTAGTTTTAGTGGATGGGGATGAAAAAGACAGTGCTAGATTTTTTTCTCTAGATGCCTCACTTGTCAGCAAGTTATGGCATAGAACCTTGTTCGAGCGGGTTTTCCTCAACCCCTTGAGGTGCCTATGTGGAAGTGGTATGGACTATCGATGTACATCATGATGGGTTTACCATATACATCCATAGATAATGACACCATATGGGTGATCGTTGACCAACACACAAAGTTGTCCCACTTCATAGCGATTCGAGAACAAGGTTTAGTAGAGAGCTTTGGACACCTCTACATTCTATGGATAGTTCGACTTCATATAGTCCTATCTAAGATTTACTAATATCATGACACACACATTTCATCCCCATTTTATAAGGGATTGTGGCAGGAATTTGGGACTCATTTGTTCTTGAGCACAGATTTCCACAAATAGACATAAGGTTGGACGGAGGAGACAATTTATGTCATAGAAGAAACGAAACATGATTTCATCATTGATTTTGGCCATAGTTGGGATGATCACAAACTCCTAGAATAGTTTTCATACAAAAATAGCTACCACTCCCCCATTGGTATGGAACTATTCAAGGCCATTTACTGGTGACCCTGGAGGTCGCCACTTTGCTAGACTGGCCTTATAGAGTCAGTGCTCATTGGACCAAAGTCGTTATAATCTACTATAGAGAAGGTGCATGTCATCCAACAGAGGATGAAGACTACAGAGAGCCAATATATATCCTAGGTTGATAGGTACTTTAGATACTAGAATTTTGTGGAGGGAGATCATGTGTTTCTTTGTGTCTCTCCACGATGTGGGATACAAATATTTTTCTAGGGCCATAAGTTATCTTAGAGGTTTATTGGAATTTTTCTGATACTACGTAGTGTGGGATAGGAGGCATACCACTTGGATCTACCTCTGTAGTTAGAGTGGATGCTGATTTATTTTCTTGTATCCTAGATGAGGAGATATGTGCATGACCCATCACAGATTATTGACCATGGTGGTCTAGATGTTGATGATGGGGAAATTTTTTTGGAGTTCCCGGTGGAGATCGATGATTGATAATAGAAGGCCTTCAATGGGAGATCAATTAAATTAGTGTGTGTTCAATGGCAGCACAAGTATCTCATAGAGAGCACATTGGAGCAAGAAGATCAGATTAATTCTCAGTATTCACATTTTTTATCCATTGTTTTGGATTTCGGGGTTGTAAAGTCCAATGGTGGGGAGAATCTAATGTCTCAAATTTTCCATGTAAATTTTTTAAAACCATCGGGGATTACATTGTCACAATGTACTGAGATGATACGTGATTCAAAATCCTGATATCCTTGGAATAAATGTTCAAACTATTATTATTTTTATTAAAAATTCCATGTTTTTTTTGGTTTTAGTAACTTCTAAATGGTTTTCAAAATCCAAAATTCGAGGGAATATTTTCTATCATTATTATGGGTTTACCCTAGTTACAACGTAAATTAAGTTGGTGTGGGTATCAAATGATAAAATCTGTAGAGGATCTAACTGTAAATAAAATTTATAAATAAAATTATTTTATATTAAAATATAAAAAACTAATAAAATGTAACATGGATTAGAAATATGAGACCGCCATTGAGTTTGTAATGGGGTGTTTTACTTCGGTGGAGCCTAACCCCATCCATCACATGTACAGGGTGGGAGTTAATTTCTGGATGATACTGTCGCTAAAATAAATAATAAAAATATTTTAATAAACAAAATTTGGTAACACATCATCTGTTTTCATTTTTATTGTTCTTTTTAAAGAAATTTTGGTTTATCCTCATAAACTAGAAGTATTTCTAAAGAATGATGGGGGAACCCTCCCATTAAAGAACAATGACAAACAGCGGATCAAGATCATTCATGGATGTATATCTATTAATAATTAATCCTCTTCTCTGACTGATTAAAACTCTAGGTAGGGGGTTTATTTTCTATGTGAATTATGGCTCTTTTCATATGATTTACAATGAACGTGGTCCAACCCATAAATAGGTTGATCCATGGTTTTATTGTTATTGAGGTATGGTTAAAATTGCATGATTAAAGAGAATAGATATTGGTGATTACTTTTCTATTGTTTTTTCTGATTATAATGACTTGAACAGACCAAGGATAATGAATAAATCCATTTTTCTCCTTAAGGGGTGTTCCTGTGATTCTTATTTTCCCTAATTCCTATTTTCTTCTTTGGTGGACCCCTGTAGTCACATCATTAAATATTTTGGAGGATTAGAATGTGACCAGACCCCTCGAGCATTAATAGGACATGTTCGAGATCGTGGTGATGAAGTACATGAACCAAGGAACATATGAATGATTTCTATTAAAAAAATGGAGAACCGATGTGTGATTGGAAACCAGTAGAAGAGGTCCCATCAACGGCGGTGCATAGCAGCATGTCCACCTAGTAGCAGAAGGATTCTAACATTATATCTGGTGATGGAGGACCCTATAGAACAACAGTTGTGGGAAGTGTATAGGGCCACCATCTCGAGAACTGGTGGCCAGCTCGACCGAACATAGCATGAAGTTGTGTCATGCCGCATAGAGCCTCATTCCAGTACGACTAAAGAAAGTCTCTATGGAAATATCTATGGGGTGGTTCACATAGTGGCCGACCCTGTTGAATGTTGTAGTATACTGCATCTAACATGATGGTCAGCCATGTTGACTAGTATGGGATACGACACCCATCATGCTTGGATGTAATGAATCAGAATGCTTGAGAGGGCCAAAACGTACACGATGGTTCAAACTGGCGACTTGAGTGATGTGGGACCCATGTCAGGTTGGGTCAGGTCTGTCTGCTCGGGTCATACTATGCCTGAATCCCACCGGCACCTTTTTACATATAGACCCATAACTATAAAATTGTGGGTCCTTTTGAGGAGTCGTTAAACAGTGTTGGGACCCTCACGACGAGGCAGTTCTATTGAGATACTCTAAGTGATTTATTGTGGATGATGGTTTATGTCCTATTGGGTCGAGGTGTAGGTGCTCCTATAACGATCGTGCTAAGGACAGAATCATGTGGCCGGTTTTGACCTGGATTTAATTTGATTTCCTAGAATGCATTCCTTACATATTCTATGTGTTTTATGAATAATTTTTGCCACACCAAGATGGGTTGGTACTCCTTTATCGCACTAGGGTGTGGGTGTTCTAGTCATTGATGACACATTGTGTATTACCTACACATAGTGATTTATCTACACTTTTTTTGTTAGCTACACTCTGTGTGTTACCTATAATCTATGTCTTACATGCACTCAATGTGCTACAAACCCTCCTTGTGTTACTACTTGAGGGTACTGTGGATTATTACGAAAATCATGTTTATGTACCATAAACATATACTTGGTATGAGATGACTATTTTGACTCTTTTGATTATACCTCTTAGAGGATACAATTTTTTTCCTCTTTGGTAGTCTAAATGGTGTATTTCGTAATGCTATTTTTCATGGTATACATCATGTGATTACTTGTTGTTTACATTGTCTAATTATTTTGTGGTATGGGGTCCCTACTGATTATTGTTTTACTCATCCTTTAAAGGGATTCTACTGCACATTCCACTTCTTATATAAATGATTAAAAAATTAATGATGTCCTTTGAGGGAAAGAGATATGGTGCTTCAAGGAGAATCAATAGACATGGTAAACTTTAGAAACATTATGACAACTTACTTTACTGAACTTTCATGTTTGGTTTTCTGCGGACGAGATCCGGGATCTTGTAATTTCTTTTTCAGTTGGGCTTGTATTCTAGCCCAATTTTCATTCAGTTTTGTAACTTTCTTTGATAGGGGTTTCTTAGTGGTTTTCATCCGTGGTTTCTTAGTTTTATTAGGTGTATATCTTTCTTGAATATGGTTACATACATAATGGTATTCAGTAAAATGCCTCTAACATCTCATATATGATTACTCGGTGCTAGTTAGTAACCCATGGACAAAGGGAGGAAGGCTTGGGGTAGTCTTGATAGGCACCCTAATGGATGGGTCATGATAGTCATATTATTTTCCCATAACCATATTAATTTATTGATTATGTGGAATATGTTTTTATTTTTTTACCTTTCTATATTGATTATGTTCACTAATTCATTTTTTCATCTATTGTACTAAAACATAACTAATCATTTCATCTCACCTATATTTTTTCTTTTCCCAAATATTCCATAAAGTTTACTATGACTGATATGCAGGGATACAAAATATGGTGTAATGTTTTTCAGGAAAAAAAGGTTTATTATTCTAATTGAGTTTATAAATATTACTTAAGACTAATTTATTTATCCAATATACCAAGATCACTGAACAGATCGATCATTTTTGATTTTCTCCCTTATACCTTATGCCATTATAATGGATTTTGGTACTGACTCTGGGAATCTGGGGTTAGGTTTCAATAGTTGGTATCAGAGATAGATTACTAAAAACTATAGGAACCAGAAATATGAAAAGTTGGATTATGGAACATGAACCTATTATAGAATTTGAGGATAATAATTTGGGAATATCACAAACAAACCATGTATATAATATTCGGTTATTATAAGGGGGGATAATATCAAACCACAAAATTTTAAAATATGAACATCCTATTAGATATTATGTTTACACATAACAACAAGAAAATAAAGTAATATAAAATTCGTTGAATTTATGACATATTTAAAATTATAAATAAATTCAATTATTTCTATAACTTACAATGTATGCAATACAGAGTTATCCTGGGTTACATTAAAACTATGATTTTCTTTGATAGCTTGTGCAACACGCTAGACAATGTTTTACGAAAAACAATGTGAAAGAGAGATAAGATTTTATTAAAGAATCATATATGATATTGTATATATTAATATGGTTATATTATAATTTAATAAAATTATGAAAAAAACAATGTTAAAAGGTGTTTAGCCAAAGTGAAGTCTTAGGTAATAGATTTAGTAACTGTATTTGCACTAATTTGGTAAAACATCTACTATGTTTATTAAGAAATTCTAATATAATGTGTGTTTTTAATTTTAATAATCATATTTTTTATTTGAATATGTTTATGTGGATTTATTGTTGATACCCAGAATGGATTCATTTTTTAATTCTCACTTCCATGTTGTGATCATTTTAAGGGTTTATTTCATAGTATCATTCTAATTGATAATGTTTATTCTTGAATATTAGATGAATGAAATTACATAATCATTTACAGATAAACCCTTCCATTTTATAATACTATTTTTTATGAAAACTTTAATGTAATAATGATATTTATCCACTCTATGATACATAAAAGTATTTAAAAATTTATTTTAGGAAAATCCGACTCAATTTTTATCTTTAGTCAGAAATAGGTTATCATAAAATCCATGATTGATAAAAATGTTTTCAAAATGTTATTAAACCTAAAAAATATATTTATTTGAGTAGTATTCACAAATTTTTACATTGTATTTATTTAAAATTAATATTTTTTTCTTTCAAAACAATTCTTATAGGTCCTCTACCCAGACAAACTGAAGGAAAACATTGTTTTAACGTCTACGGAATGAATTAAATATTAATATTCATGGACACAAAAGTGTTTTCAAACTTCTTTTATGTTTTTAAAAGGTTATTTTCAATAAAAAATATATTCAAAATGTTTTTAAATATATTAGTTTTAAAAATGCATTTTAAAAAATAGATTTTCAAAATGTTTTTCCAAATGGTTAATATATTTTCCTCATAAATGTTTTTAAAGATATATTATATTATTTATATTAATAAACAGAAGAGTACCTCTATTCAGACCCCAATGTTTATATATTTTATTTTTACTATCCTTAATCTTCCTCTAGATGGTTTTTCCCCACATTGACCAAGAATGTTATAGAAATTAACTTTATTGATTCATTTTTTTGTTATTAATATACCATTTAATTTTTCACTTTACCTTGTAAATTATATTAACCTTAGTTTTCAGTATTATATATCATTGACATATAAACTGAATGAACCATATAGCATTTTAACATATATTATTTACATTGATAGTTATTTATTCACTGGGTAAGTATTGATATATTTTTATCCATTAATTGATTGATATATTTGATAAGGTGCATTGATTAATAATTAAATAGTTTATTTGATATATGAGGAATGATTTAGACTGGTATGACATGGGTTGGGGACCATTGAATGTGTTCCCCTTGATATATAAGCAGTCTCATGTAATAGAATTAATTTGAAAATTTCCATTGTGTTTATAACTGTGAAGTTTAAATTGTCTTGTGAATCTTATTGATAAATGTTTATTTTAAACCATCTTGGGAAAGGAATTTATGTTAAATATTTCATTTACCAGAGAAACCTAGCATCCAATAATTAAGCATTATTGGTATTCCGTTTTATAATATTATTTTCCATGATATTTTCGCAATGACAATTTCTATAGATTCATTTCATCCTCAGTTTATTGATTAAATGGAATATGTTTTCTCTTATTTACATTATCATATTGTTTCTTCCTTATTATATCTTTATATTCAAGTTATTAAAATGGAATTTATTTTAAGTTATTTACCTTTCTATATTATTTATGCACTCACGTCTCAATTTTATGATTACATGGTATGTATGTTTTGTTATTTAAAATTCTATATTTATTATGTTCATGTATTCAATATTTAGTATAGATTACTCAAACCTTACTAATCATTTTAGAAAACACTTAGTTTTTCATTTCCCTAGGATTCCATGATTTTACTATAACTAATATATAGGGAGACACTGGATGGAGTATAGTTATTCTTGAATAAAAAAATATGTTGTATTGTATTTATTAATATGCAATGCAAGACTCAAGTTTGTTTCAAGATTACCAAGACTACTAAACTGATCAATTTTTTTGGGATTTGTTTACTTCTTATCATATGCCAAAGTAATGATATTAGGCACCAAATCCTAGGATATGGGTTGAATATCTACAAATAATGTCTCAAAATTCACAGGGATTAGAATATAATGTTATATATTGTTGTAATCCAAGAAAATAATATATTTTATACAGGATTCTGTATCATTTTTATATTTATCATTTTGAAGAACCCATAGTTAATCAATTTAATATCAACCATGGTATCAAATTCTTGAATAGTAAAGGGTTGTAATTTTTTCATATATTTTCACCATATTCTATAAATAACTGAGATATGAAATTATTAACCATATAAATTCCAAAATTATTTATTTAATGATTTTTACAATTTTTATATAATGTAAAAAACTATTATTTTTATAAAATATCATTATTTTAAAGTCCACACTATTCATTTCAATTGACTTGAAAACAAAATGAAAAATTGTATATTTTAATATAATATTTTAACAAAAAGATATTATGTCATATGTAACAATAAAAATCAGGTAAAAATATAATTTACATAAATTATATAAATAAAAATATTTATAAAACCCCTTATTTTAATTATCCATTTATTGAAAAATTATTATTTCTCTATTTTTTAAGAATTTCTTTTAATTGAATAATTTATATAAAAAAAATAAATAAATTAAAATATTTAAAATAATTTCCTTCTTCCAAATTTTAATTATTATTCATTAATAACATGTTTTTTGCCCAATGTGAACACATAATGTATTTTTAAAATTAAAATAGTGTTATTTTAAAATATCATTTCTTTATATAATATATAAATAATATACATTCTATATAGTAAATAAAATTATTTCATTTTTATATTATGTTGATGTTAAATGTGGTCCCATTATCCCATATGAATTATTAAAAAACATTATGGCTTTATCTGTTATTTTTACACATATTAACTTGAATTTCTCTTTATGAATCTAATTTTTTTATCATAATTACTATTGTTGTTGAAGAGATATTAAAGGTCCATATTTAAAAAATTTGATCCAAATTATTCTATATATTTAATTCATTTTTCCTAATTCAATACCTATAAAATACCTAAGTTAATTTTAATTTATGTGCATAAAATAAGATTCAAATTTATTTTGAAAATAAAATTTTAAGAGTAAAACACTATTTATTCTTATCCTATTCTTAGAAGAGTTTTTTTTTAATTTTTAAAACTTATGATCATGTAAATAGAGTAAAAATTTCTTTTAAATAATTAACTAATAGGTATTAATTTATATTATTTTGAAAGAAAATAAAATGCGCACATAAAAAATATTTTTCTGAAAAATATTTCTTTTTCTTTAAAAAGATTTTTATTTTCACTTATAATCAATTTGTAATAGGTGAATTAATTTTTAACATTTATAACAATATATTCTTCACAGTATAGTTATTACTATTCAAACCCATCAATCTAATGGATAGGAAAAAATGGATTCATACTATCTTTCTTATGTTATGTAGCTCTTCTAAAATCATTTATGCATGTAACATAAGGTATTGAAAAAATACAATTATTTAAAAAGAATTACCACATAAAAATTCTATAAATGTTATACAATAGCCCCCTTAAATTTAATTTCACCTTAAAAATTCATCAATTTTGCATAAATAAATGATAATAATTATAACTCATCATATCCTTATGTTCCCACATATATTCCACAAATTGGCTGTTTCACCACTAAAAATTAACTAACTATGTGGTCCTCTTCAATGGAAATTTCTCTTGACGAACCATAATTTCTATCATTTTTTCTCTATAATAATTGTCTTAATGTAGTTGTATGACCTCTAAGTTTAGTAAATGTATATAATTTGTTTAATGATTTATTGGGAGAGATACATAAAAAACGTCATGAACTTGATTGAGATTCAGTGGATGTGTCAATGGCTAAGATATTAAACTGATACGACAATAAATATCCAAAGGTTAACATACCTAGGTCTTAAATTTCCCTAATTTACAAATCTCATCAATCAAATCCACAATGAAATTAATTGGAATGCCCTCTCACTAAATTTTAATTCAAGATCTTTCTTACAATTCTCATTATAATGATTTCCAACACTAATCCTCTCTTATGTTCTGTTAAATGGAACTAAAATTCTCTTAATTTTTCTCGTATTGTTCGGGTCACAATATTTTTATTTCTCCACCCTTATTCTAGTAAAATGGAATTTTATATATAATAACATATAGGGATTCATTTAGATCAATATGAATACTATGGTGAAGCTATATTTTATGATAATTGAACCAATGGATGGTATTGATCCCAAAAACCATTGAAATAATTAAGGAAATCTCTCAACATTACTTCACTAGTATAAATGGACCTCTCATAATATACATCTTTCAGATTATTAAAAATAGTTCTAAAACATATCTCTATTTCCATAGTGTGATAAAGGATCATTTAAAACATTGAGGTAAACCTCATATACAAATTAGATACAACTGATAGTATTGCACCATGAAATAATTTTTCTTCATTAATATATAACAGGTTTTGTTATCCAAGTGATAAATATTATCTAATATAAATTATATATCTAACATCATAAGATGACTGAATAAAACCCAAATTGAATTCTTCCCTTTTTTTTGAGGATTCAAATGTTAAAGTGTGTTGTTATGTTATCCCATTTTATTTTTGTTATAATTACTGGTTATAACATCAACATAGACATTTTTCTCTCATCCATTACATTTTGACATACCATGAAATGAGAAACATACTCAGCACTATCTGTCTTCTTTCCATCATACAAGAAATAATATTTTGTGAAAACAATTTCACATCTAACTCCAAATCATGAGTTGGGTAATTTAATTCATACAACATCAATTGTCATTCGGCATAATCTATATCCATATCATAATCTATGAGGATGCATATCATTCCCCGAGTTGATGAATCTACATTTATTAACATCCATTCTCTACTAAAGGTTACTTTATACATAGGGGAACTGAATATACCTCATTCATTTCCGTAAAACTATCTTCACAACAAATCATCAGAAGGAACTTGGATCCCTTATGAGCTGACATGGTCAGTGGATTTAATTGTGGGGAACAATTATCCCCAATGGATATATAATATACATATAAACTAAGAAAACTCTGTTAATCAATCATATTGGTTGTTTTGGGACAATAATCAGTAACTTTAGACATTTAGGGACTACTGATATATCCTAACTTGAGATTATGTGGTTAAATAATGATATAATCTGAATCCAAAATTCATACATGGTAAATTTTTTATAAATCACATCCCACCATTAGGCCTTTATCAAAATTCATAAATTATATTCATGTTCTTTTTTATTGGAGAAAATGTATGAATTTATTATATAACTCCTACCACAAACTGATCAATATAATCTCCAAAGAATTCATTCATTATATCCATATAGGTAGTGGAAGAATTAGTAAGTCCAAATATACTCACAATATATTCATAGTTTTTATACCATATAATAAATGATTTCATTTTCATAACATCTAATAGGACCCTAAATGATTTATATTATGAATGATTATTTGTATTCAAAAATTAGGGACCTCAATATAGTTGATAAAAAAAAATTTCAATACAAGTGAGATGGTAAATCCTCTAGAGAGATATATTTTCACATTCTTTATTATAAACAATTAGTCTCATTGATCCTTCATTATTCTAAACAAAAAAAGAGGTGAAACCCAAGGTAATGAACATTTCTGAATTAATCCATGGTCATTATTCTCCCATAGTCGGTTATTTAATTCATAATATTCAATTGGGTTCATTAAAAATATGGTCATGTAAATTGTTGTACCATTAGAAATGCTTTCTATTAAAAACCAGCTTCACAATTTACTGTAAGACAGTTCAAATTTAATGGGAAGACATCAAAAAAACCCATTACAATAGGATTATCATTGATTTTCATTTCACCTACAACCATCTATGATAATTTTTCATTTTCAATGTGAATAATGGCCCATATTATAGATTTAATTATGAAAATGTTCATTTTTTCATCATAATAATAGGAGATAATATGATTGGTAAGAGTATAAGATGCAACATCACTTCCCTGATAATTGATGTGGGGTTTAGTTAAATAAATTCAATCCTTTCAAAAATAACATCTAACTTAACTATTGGTTGAAAAAATACTTCATGGGAAAACATTCTACAAAATTCAATCATAAAGGAATGAAAAAAATAGGATGTGATTATCATACAAATGAGATGCTTTTAATACTAACTAAACATTTATTATCTATGTTTGTGATGTGATACCCTTAGAATAGTATATATATTTAAAATTTAATGTATATATGAAAATAAATAATATATTAGTCGTTCTAGAGTATATGGTAAGTTTATTTTTCATAATTTTGTTATCATAGACATCATCATAAATATTTATCACATGAGATTTTCATTTTTATATGGGCTTTATATGTTTTTTCAAATTGAGTATCATAATCAACCATTTTATTTGGGATTTATTTATCATAATTACCATATTCCTTGAATTTAAAACAATGGAGTTTATGGGGTATATTCTATGGAGATTTTTTTCTAATCAATTATTTATTATCTTTTTCTCATCACATTGATGTTTAATTCCCATTTGACTTTCTTGTCCACACAAGAAACATTTTACAATTACCTTGTTATAATTTTTCTAATGTTTATTTATATACATTATGTATAATGGAATTTACATCTTGTTCTCTCTGTAATTTTTACAAATTCCTTCTATTTTTATTTTAAATTTCTTATCAAACCATTACAATTAATTTTTAACCCCATTCTCCATCTCCACTTTAATGATAAATCAAACAAAAAATCATAGAAACATTCATCCCTTATATATTACATGATTAATAGACCTCGTTATAATCCACTAATTAATCTACCATCCATACCATTTGGTTGTATGATAAAAGAATAAGAATACCTTACAACGCTATAAAAAGTTTCACCAAAAGTACAATCATATTATGCATCCTTTTACTTAATTGTAAGGAATTCATTCACATATTTTCTATAAGGAATATTATGAAAATACTTATTGATAAATAATATTAAAATTCCATCTGAGTCCATATATTCATTCTTCTTTTTCTCTTATATTCATGATTAGAATCTATAATTGATAAATACGTACATACAAATGATAAAAATAGATAACAACATGATCATGATCAAGATAGTAATGAATAAATAATATAATTTAATGGTACTAATCCATTTTTCATATAATAATTGATTAGTTGATTCACTATTGCTAGGTGGATATTTCCACATGATTGAATCAACAAAACATTGTTCCTCCTTTTTCTAGCTGGGAATCTCAGCATGATACATAGCTTGAGAATATTTTGTGAGAATTACAACATGATTTTTCATTCATGTTACCATAACATATGGTTATTCATGAGAACAATCACATCATTTTCCATCATATATAGTTCTAATAAAATTTAGTTTAGTCCCATCCATTGACTAAAACCAAAATCATTGTGAATGAAAATAAAATCAATGTGGGAAACTAAAAAATCACGAAAATTCATTTATATGATTCTTACTGGTGAAACCTTCTTCAATAACACCTTAGGTTTATCCCAGGCCATTCAATATCACTACTAATACATTAGCATTTTATACTATGTGTAGACATATCCCTTGTGTTATTACTAATGTTTTATCATCTTTATTTCCAATGATTAACTAAACATTTATCGGATACAAATATTAATGTCCCCTAAGTTTCAAGGATAGATATTTCATCTATGTATATGTATATTATTTAAATAACATACCAATCTATGTAAGAATCGCTTAGTTCTAATTTCAATGGTCTTATGGAAACATTAAAATGGTTCACAGAAATTCATAATTATCTCTTATTTATTTGTTCATAAATAACATGATTCTTCAAAATATCATAATTTATGCCATTTTTCATTACCTAGGGAATGGTTACATATAAAAAAGGGTGAGTACAGATGCTTAGTAAGAATAAAAAGATAGATATCAATTATCATATATTAATAAACTGAGAAAAAGGGTATGAGAAGGTGATATAATCATTTCAAAACATTACCCTACACATCATAGATCATAATCATGACGCATAAGAAAATTCTTGGAATTTTGTTAGACATGAATCATTAAGTAAAAATAGAAAATGAGACATTATAGAATAACATTGGCATAAGGCACAGAATTTAGTCACCCACATAATCATAAAAAATAAATTCCATAGTAGTGAGGGATAAATTCCAAGACAATTATGGTTGTTATTTTTCTCTCCACAAACCATCGTAGTATTCATGATTTACTCCCAACACTACCACAGTGTAAAAACAACCTTACTGAATTGGTTCATGTCCTATTCCACTCACGTTTAACATTGGATATAAAAATTGTTTCTAAATACATTGGGTGAAAATATAGGTCCCACCTATAAAATAATAAAAATCAATCATTTGTGTGACACAATATCATAAACAGTTACTCATATCAAAACCCATGAAAATATATGGGGTTTATAAAAATTTTATCATAACATAACTCATGAAAAAAATAATGGGTTTCATAACCATAAAGAAACCATAAAAAATAAATCCATCAATAGAATAAATAATGTTTGTATCCATCAGTCATATTCATAGTAATGCATAATAATCATTTAAGGTTGTTTTTATTGATGATTCAAAATATGAATAAAATATTCTTGATGGAAATAACCTTTCAATTTTTAAATAATCTCAATAAAATATCATAAAATTCAAAAATATTATTAAAAAAATATTCATTGAAAATTACTATTGAAACCTGAAATGTAGTATTTATGAAATTGAGTTTCTATAATATTGGGATATTATATTCATTCTGTATAATATAAAAATCATTAGAATAATATATTTCATAGGAATATCACTAAGTACCACCTTTGGAAAATAAAAATAATACTCAATTAAACTCATTTAAAAAAAATTAAAAAAAAAATAAATATGAATTTATAAAAGATTATGAAAATTGTAAAACCCATATTTACTTTTCTATAAAACATGGATATGGAAAAAGATGTTTTCTTGGATGAATACATAAATGAAATTTTTTACCTTAAATATTTTTTAGTCTCTTCTGTACAGAAGATTATGAAAATGAAATAAAAAAATTATTTTTAACAAATAAATATGAGAGAATAAAATTCATAATATTTTTGATACCTATGTCATAAAATTTCATAATATTAGTTATAGTCATAATCAATCACGATAAACAATGAGATTGTAACATAAAACCATTAATTGAAGTTCTATATAATTTCAAATCACTCTAACCTACTATATAATAAATTTTAATTAATTATCATTCTATTAAACAATCAATTTTGAAATTGTAATATCATATATTATCCCTATATAACTTTTTAACACACCATTGTGTCAATAATTCATTATTGAAATCATTAATTCCAGGTGTAATGTGTTTGATGTATCATAAGTATTCCAATTTAATTTTTATAGTCCTTATAAATTTATCGTGGTTAAATAACATAAATAATATTAATCATGTTATAAATAACATATATATAAGTTTTATATGTATTTAAATTCATCCATTAATTTATCTGCAGAATGAGTTACATATTTAATTAATACGGTGGGTCGTATGTATGGATGAATGTAGTTTTCAGTTTTTAATGGATGGAATGACAGAAAGGTTAATAATAATTAGAATTTACATATTAATTTTTATTACATATATAATATTTATTCATTAAATATATACATACTACATCCAACTAAAATTGAAATAAAAAAATAATCACATCCCTCGGTTGTGGTGGTGGTCCACACATACACACAAGTGACTTTATCATCTTCCAACGTATTGTAAGGTATATAGGTTGAAGTAAATTTATAATTATAAAACATTAATTATTATATATATAAAATATAAAAACAAAAACCATTATAATATCAATCCATATGTTGTGGTGATAAAAAATGAATTGTATCTCTACATGGAGATAGTAAGTCACCCACACACCCAAGTGATAGATTTACTTATCATTTAATGGGAAAGAAGTTTTATAATGGATTTTTAATAATAAAATAACATTTAATAATATTTTGGATACTTAATAATTATATTTTTATAAATAAGATAGATTTGGAGTAGTTAAATAAGAGTATAAAAGAAATTGGTTGGTTAAGTTGATTAGCTATTCTTTGAAAAGACTCCTTTCGATCCATAATTTTTGGCTATAAGGATAGAGTTATGGTATATATAAGATACAATAAATTGGTCCAAAAGTTTAGAAGATATGTGTGTATATTTATGTCAAGGTAAAAGGTTTAAGGGGGTGTAAATAATTGATAGAGGATGTTCCAGTTTATAATTGAGCTCTCTGGAACTTTTAGAATTTCTCAGAATAAAAAACATAATAAATATATTCGTAAGCCTAATCCATACAAATGGAAATGTATGTCAACATAATAATATATTGTTGTTTATTACCATCAACCAATAGAATTTAGGAACATTTTGATATCATTTTAAACCAAAATATCTGGATTAACCCATTTATAACAAATTTTAATTTTAACTATTCCAAAAACTTCAAAAAATTAATGGGGCGTAATGTTTATATATAAGGTAAAAATTTTATATTAAAGGCCTATTTATGACATTTTAGACCATAAAAATCAACATTCTCTTATATAAATATTTTTTAATTTTTTTTAATAAAATAATATGTTGATAAATTATATTATTTTCAATTTTAATACAATTCCATTAATTTGATTTAAAAGACATACAGACATAGTTTGGATTTTATTATATTCTTATAAAAAACAATAATATATCATATGAAAGTTTTAAATTATTGTAACAGTATAACTACTTAAAATTTTATCACTTTTAATATTTTAAAAATAAATAATATTATATTTCAATTAATTGAATAAAAATATTTTGGCATTGTTTAAGCAATTAGGGTAATTATGTAATTTATAAAAATTATAAATAAATGTATATCATGAAAATAAATTCATTACTCAAACAATTAAAATTAAAATTACTTAATAAATTATTTATTACCTATGTGAAGACACAATAAATAGGATTAATCTTATCATATTCTTATAGAAACTTACGTTGACTTCTTAACACATTAATCCAGTAAATAATATATAAATTCCATTAATATAATTCACCAATGTGGATTAAGTTGATTTACTAGGAAAAAAATTTATTTACCACATAAAACCCATTTTTTTTAAAAACCTTTTCATTCAAATGTTTTCTAATTGTATGTAAAATTAATAAATAACCAATGAATTAATTTTATAAATATATAAGAAAATATTTCTCAAAATTATCCTCTTACAATTTATACCTATCAATAAAATGTCTAAGAAATAATCTACACATAATATTTTAATATTTATATGTTTTTTGACTAATCATATTATTATGTGTACTGCAATCAATTGAAGATATCAAATTATTTAAAGAGAAATATTTCATAAAAATTCTCTAAGTGTTAAAACTTTATTTTCCCTTTTTAATCATTCCTATATGGTTGTTAGTAAAATATCTTTGATACCAACAGTGATGTTACTATTGTAAGTATAGATAGTATTTATCTTTGTATATTTTGGAAATATGAAAAAAGGTCCTGACCGTAGACAACCACTAAAATAAATCATATCAAATATATTTATTTAAATTAATGATTCATAATAGTATACAGAATATTATAATTGTAAACAATTGTTTTTCATAAAGATAATATGATTCATGGAAAGAATGATGACACTAATATAAATAATAAATTTATGAATAATATAACGATAATGGTGCATGATTATATATATATACTCATACCGTCTAGTCCACATCACAATAAAACAAAAATAAATTATACATGTACTCTCATTACCATATATTTTATATCTAATCAATCTACATACTCCATGAGGTTTTGTATATATTTATTATCCCCAACAATCTAGACCAACAACCCATGTATTATAAAAAATGTAAAAAATGGATAAAAATACAAGTCATAATTGATTCACTATATATATGAATATCATTCAATTATATGATAAAATATTTTATTGAATATTTATTACAAATTTTTTAAAATTAAACTCCATGAATTTACGATAATTATGTAAATTTTTAAGCTTTCAGAACAAAATGTTTGGGTAAAAATTTTATAATTATGATTTTCCTATAATTTATGATTTTTTAAAATATTAAATGAAAAATAAAATTATTTTAAAATTTATTTTAAAATTATAATTATTTTAAAATAATATTTTAATTTCAATGGGAATATAAAATACATAGAGAATGAACTCTTAGGTTGATAATTATTAATTTTAAAAGATCATTTTTTCAATTTATGGAGAGTTCGTTCTCATGTCCCTATAAAGAATAAACAATATATATATTCAGTAAATGATCTTGATGCACCCTCATAGAAATTTTATATAAAATCTAATCCTAAAAAAATTAATTTAATTGATTTATAGAAAATAGGTTTACTAAAGTGGAGGAAAAATATTTATAGTAGCTTTTCAATTCATGGAAAATAGAAAGCGAGTGAAATTAAGAACCTAGTTTTCATAAAACAAGGAATAGATTATAATATATATATATATATATAAGTGATAACCCAAATTTTTATAAGAGTCTTACACGAATGAATACATTTTTCAATGAGGGATAAATTGTGAAAACCCATACAATATGTAGTTCCTTCAAATAACATGATATATAACCACATGAAGGCTATAATGCATCATGAAAAATGATTTAAGTGGAAATGTAATTAAAATCAATAAAATAAGAAAATTTGAGATGATAAATGTGTTTATATTTTTTAATTTAAATTTAATCATATTTAATGGTTTTATAATGGTTGGTAATGTACAATAAATCTTGATATTAAAATTAAAAAAATTTGAATGGTTTCTAAATGATATGATATAGAATTTAAACGCATATAAATGATTAAAAATATTGTTAATTTTATTTTAAAAGACATTAAAACCTTATTGATTATATATAATATTGTATAAATTATAAAATACCAAAAATATTAGTTGAATAAATTTCATTTATGAGGATAAAATTCAAATTATATTCTAGAATTTATTAAAATATTTTTGAATAATTTTGTTAACAATAGTATATAAATAATGTCCTAATAATGAATTATCCATTTTAATAATTCAATTTATACCATATTGAGAACATATATTATAACATATACTAATATTGAATTTTTATATTTAACCAAAAATTCAGTACTCACCAAAAATTAGAACAATTATTCCATTACATATCATTTAAATATTGATTCAAAATATGCTATTAATATCATTAAAATTAATATCATCAAATAAAAAATTAAATTATCAAATAATTTTTTTAAAAATTGTTTCTTTTTAATTAATTTTATATATAATAACTACATTACAATTTCGAGACCACATTACAGTTTTATATTCTATTATATATAATTAAAATAATTATATAATGACCGTATACACATATAACATAATATTAATTATATTCAATCCCAATACACTATTATATTGGTTTCATCTTTAAGAAATTTCTATTATAAGGGTAAAATATATTATCCCAAGAGAATACATGTTAGTATAATAATGTCTTATAGTTTTGCTTTTTTCATCTTAATATTCCTCTATTGCTCTTACATATCGTGTATAGTACTCTCCTTTGAATTTAACATTTAAATTTAATAATATTATAATATATATAATGTTATGATTATTTAATTAATTATTTATATAATGAGTTATCTAATTTATAAAATAATTTTTTTAATGATGAGACTTATACTATGGGAAAATGAATATTCTAATTTCCCATATTTAAAACACTATTTAAAATATATTTTTCATCCAAAAAAATAATTTAATTAAAATCATTATTAACATATTTTACTATTTAAAATACATCCATTGTGTCCTTTAAATCTTTTAAAGAGATACATTGATTTTATATTTTAATATAAACATTCTATATCACGTAAAAATTATTTTTTCTATCCAAATATAAATCTTAATATTAAAAAAATGTATGCTCTTGAAATGTTATTATAATATAAATTTTAATAAAAATATATTTTAAATCCCATTATTGAATATTAACCTAATCCAATTAAAGCTACATAAATTAAAATTAAAATTATTAAAATGAATCATATTATCTATGATATCAAGAACCCACACACTCGTACATGAAACACTTTCATCCCATATAGACCCCTGAATTCCTACCATACAAATAACCAGATAGTCATGGATGTAACGCCCCGACCCCAGTTACCCAGATTCGGTGCATTATTAAATAACATTGGCATGATACAATGAAATCATATCCCGAAATGCCGATCTGTTTAGTATCCTTGGAAATACTAGATACATTCATAAGGTCAACATTACAACATGAAAAGAAAACAACACTAAATTATTCCATTGGAACCATCAAAGTTTTCTAGATTATGCCTGAAAGTCTCTCATAACTAACTTCTTCACATCCTGGGAAAAGTTAAACATAGAATGGGTTGAGCTCAAATGCTCGGTAAGGATATAAATATAGAAGAAACTTTCACAAATAAGCATAAATATTTAAGGCAGTGCATAACTAAAGAAAAAGCCTTTTACAGTTGAACTTCAGCATAATATGGAAAAAAGAATTAAATAATTCCATTTACTTATTCACATGGATATTCTACTAGTTGAATAATCACATGCAATATCAATAACAAATTTCATAATTATGGAATCCATAATGACAGACTATCATAACCACATAGTCAAGGCCTTGTGCCAAGAATACAAATAATATTTTTTCAAGGCCTTGTGCCAAGACACTTGTTAGTATCATTAGACTTAACGATGCATCGAGGAGCTATAGCGGGCTCCACCCATCACTTACTAAGTCAAATGAATTCCTCATATGAAAATATTGAAAACATAACATTAACATTCGTATTAAAAGTTGTATATGAAATTTCAATACATTATCTACAAAACATGAATGTTATAGAAATAGCACATCCACAATCAAAGAAAACTTATTCAATACTATATGGATTATTGTATTGTTAAAAATTAACCTTAATTGAGAATAATAAAGGATATCTACATAGATGAAAATAATCATCAAAACCATTTGCGGGAAATATCCCCATTTTTCTTGAAAACATTTAAAATTCACACTATTTGTAATGAAGCCATTTAAAATAGATTTTTTAATCAAAGTGTCCCAAACCACTTTCAAAAATTAAAAAAAATAATTTTAAAACTTTAATGTCCCTATAAATAAATCCTTATTTCCATTTTTAAAACATGCACATTAATGAGATATATTTAGAATAATAAATCATTAAAACATTTTAGAACGATATTTTAGTTAATTTTCCTATCCAAAAAAGAGAAACTTGAATACAAATAATTGAGGTAATAAAAACGTTGTAATATAATGAAAATAAAGGTATTCATGATATACTCTGTCAAAGTACATTATATACACCATATAAAAGTGGTTTGGTGTATAACAACACAGAAATCTCAATAGAATGTAAACTGAGATGAAATCTCTAACAAAGGCGGTATCCTTAGCTTAAGGATTAATCAATGACATAATTATGTGTGAAAAATATAAATACACTAAATATGATTGGATATTCAGTGTATATCAATCATAGGAAATTCACACATATTCTTGTAAAAACAACTCCAATTTATTGGATATTTAACTCAACAAATGGAGATTGAGTTAAAATTACTCTTTTCAAGTTCATATCGATGACATGAGAATTTATCATTAGAGTGATTATGTTTATAAGAATTATATCTACAGAAACGGGAGTGGGAATTGTTACATAATAAAATGAATAGTGATTCCACCCATAATCTTGGAGTAAAATAATCAATGAAGTATACATAATTCTGAATGAGTAGAAATTGAAATTTCAAATTCCCTTATCAATTTAGTAACTTGCGAAACATACACCCATGAAAGAAGGATCATAAAATGCTGATTTAAATATCAATATATTAAATTATATTACACAATGAATACAATCATTCGAAGTACACACACCACATACAATAAATAAGTTTTGAACAATGGAAATCTCAAGGAATTAAAAGTGAGATAAGAAACCCATTACCTCAAGTCTGAATTGTCTTGTATGTTCCTTGTTATTCCTGAATAATAGACTTAATTTAATTTCTACTTGATTAAGAACACATTTCAATTTTATTATTAATTTTATATCACTTTTTACCTTTCTATAATAATTATTAAATTATTTTAGTTCATATTGGATATTTTATTGATATTCGGAACATGCGTCAAAAATGAACTTGTTATAATTACAATTTATCCTTGTGCTCAAAAGTACATTATCTCCAGAATTATATAAATGATTTAGATATCATATAAATATTATATATCTAGTTTATATATTTATTTATAATATTACATAATATTTGGAGATAAGAAATGAAATGCACCTTTCATGGAGACGGTAAGCCATACGTACGCATGAACGCAACATTCATTTCTATTTTATATTTTAATTAAATTAAAACATAATGATATATAGGTATATTATCATTACAGTATAATATCATATGATATATTTTTTACATAATTTAATTAACTCAATCCTTTATAAGTTCCATGAATGTCATTAACGAATCATATCACCTTGAGGGGGCGGTAGTCCGCACTTCCTTAAATGAAATTATCGTGGTCACACATATTGGAAATCATATTTGTGTGTTTTTAAAAGAAAGTTACAGAATCCTAAAGAATCCCTAAACATAATATACATAATATATAAATACAGTTCCATCATAATGGTCACTATAAGAGGCAGTTGGCGATAATCGAACAATCATCATTTTGTGAGGTGTTAGTTTTCCACCCATAGAAACATAATGTTCTTCACCAATTAGATAGAGGTGTGTGTAAGTGTAGATCAAGTACTTCTTATAAAAAAATCCTAGTATATTTAATATATTGGTTTTGTTACAAAATAAATTAATAAAAAGATTTCATGGGGTTGAAGAAGTAAAATAAAAGAAATGAATTCAAGAGAAACAGTTACCTTTAATTTGGGTAACTCCCTTTGGTTTGAACCAAAAGGACTTCTTGAAGTGCCTTATGCCTAAGGTAATACTTCTCGTTTGAGGAGAGATATGTATAGATCTTAATTTGGTAGATTTTGGTCGAGACAAAAGGCTTGATAGGTGTGAAGAATTCGTTATAAGTGGTCTCCATTTATAAGAGTGAGGATGGGCTATTTAGGAAAGTGGGAAACTGTTATTTTATTATAAACCTACCTTCGGTTTAAAAATGACAAAAACACATTACAGTATATGATATGATTAGTAATATTCTAAATAAAATCATCCAATCATAATTTGACATGTTTTTCATAATATTTTAATCATTATAATCTTATATATTTAAATCATTTATTAATGATTTAAACATTCCATCATTATTGTGTCACAAATAATTTAATTAATTTTATTTCTAAAATTTATAAAACAAATACCACGAAGTATTAAATCTTTTTAACTTTCCAATAAGTATTTATAGTTAGAAATATAACTTATATAACTCCATGTAAAACTTAATTTACTAAAAGATATTTGATTGTGTCATTTTTGTATATACATTGAATTAATTTATCTAAAGGGTCATTATCACTCTAAAGTGGCTCCATGGGGTCCCAAAATATACCCAAGGATGGCCATGGTAGTACATGACTCATCCAATAAGATTATGAAAAGTGTTAAGGTAATTTTGTATTATTATAATATACTTTTTACCTTAAATTTCTCTATTTACCTTTATCCGTGGTAAATAAAACTCAAAAGTTACCATTCAAAAAAAATTATTTTCATCTTATTGAACCACATTTTACATCATGATATTTACCGTGTCTCTTGGATTTTTTGAAATTAAACTCACCGAAGTGGTAAAATTTCATTTAAATGTAAAAATCACTTTTTTAACTACTACTAAGTGGTTTCAGTACTCATCAAAAATTGAAGTTTTCTAGAAAAATACACAAAATTCAGACAAAGCTTTATTTGATGTTCCAAATTATAAAATGATGTCTATTTTTCCAAATTCAAAAAATAAAAGTGTCATTAATTAATTTAAAAATAATTTCCATTGTTAAACAAAATAGCGTGTTTTTAATAAATAATAACTATTAAAAGATTGACACTTGTTTATGTCCAGTTTCCGAGTGAAAATAATTTCAATGACCATCATTGGATTAAATGGTAAAAATATATTCTAATTATACTTTAAAACAAATTAAAAATATAATCTAACCATATAAATAAATTAGATTAAAACACTGTTTGAAATTAAAATACAGTATTATTCACTATTCATCAAAAAATGAATTTTATCGGAAAAATACCAAAATTTTACCCAATGTATATTTTGATGTCCTGATTCTATATAATAATTTTATTTTGATAAATATTACATATAAAAATTACTAAAACTATAATTAATGACGGTACTCCATTAAAAGGTGGTAAATCGACTATTTAATGAATATTAGAGTATTTATGCTTAAAATCGAATTCCTTTCTTATTTTAAGCCTCTATATTTTCTTGGATAAATGTAAAAACAATTAAAAAACATATATAATAATATTTTAGTTAGTTCTATTCATTTCCACCAATATAATGTCTCGATGTTAAGTACTATTTAAAATAATAAAATTATATTATTAGTGTTCAACGTAAGATTTCAAAGAAACTAGTTATTGTGTATCAGGTTAGCCATCGAACATAGCATCCCCTTTAGGATAAAATAAAAATTTAATTCACAAATATTAATAAATATGAAATTGTATTATTCTTTATTTACCTAGGATGTTACATCATTTCCCCCTTTTGGGAATTGCATCCTCACAATTTCAACATTTGGATCGGAATCTTCATTGAAAGCCCCACAACCGAAAAATAGTCAATAAAACTATCACTTTAAAATAAATTAAAAGAAGTAAAAAGGTTAATTGAGACAACAGATACTAGGATCCCATGAAAACATGGATATGGAGGAGAAAACAAAGTGTCAAGTTCTGATAGAGAGGGACATAAAACATGATTAGAAGAAAGTTAACAACAAGATAATCACAAACTTATGATGGGATAAATGGTCATTAGTATCCCAGTAGGAAACGTAAACGGATAACATTTTTTTAAGTTCAATTTAATAATGTTGAGGAATTTATTTATGAGATTGACTATGAACATAAAGAGATATAATTAAATTTTAATTAAAGTTTCATTCTTTAATAAATTTCTACCACCAACTCATCTTTTTTTCAAACGTTGAGTATTCAAGATGACTTGGTGATACCAGAAGAGCTAGTATCAACTCTTATAGAATCACATGATCAAAAAAATATAATCCATATATATTTACCTTGTCTTTATAGATTAACAACCACCAAAATGGTTAGTACAAGATCAGATGATCCCCAAAAAGGATAATCCTTCAAAGAAAGAAATGGTCATCTTAAATTCTTAAAATTAAACAAACAATACCCGAAGTTCAATAAACACCATTCAATAAACAATTGTCCTTAAAATACATCAATATAATACAAACTAATTTTGAAACCCAAAACATATAATAATTTGATTACAGAGTCTTTCATGTTAAATTGTATCTCTAAATGAAATCAACTACTCTTAAAGTCACATACTGAAATGTAATTAACCTAATCACATATTCCCTATTATATGTTAATCATTTCCATAAAAAAGAAAATCACTATAAATCCACAATAAAAACACAGATAAAATCCACCATTACTCGTCAAATGAAATCCCATAGTATTCTATTTTCTTTGAGCATATAGTGTTCCAAACAAAACGAACGTCTTCTAAATAAAATTTATCACATAACCACCAAATAATTTTTATATACTAAGGGTATTAATTTAATAATACATAAGATCCCAAATCGACTTATTATTGATCAATAAAATCATTTAATTTAAAATAATTAGTCACACTGACTAGGGACTTCACGTAGTCCAGTGGTAGGCGATAAATCCCAACGGCACTCTGGTGGTGGGTTTGATTCCCACTGTTTTGTCTGACGAGATGGGTTGTCCCACATTCTACCTGTTGTCCTTTTTCAAAAACTATATTTTATAACATTACCAAAATAAGATAAATTTCTCAAAATATCCATAACATAATTTAACCAAAAATATTATCTCATACCATAAATTTTCATCCCAAAATATAATAACATGTAATTACCTCAAACCCAATGACCATATAAATCTAAATGGTTATATATAACTATATCCACAAGAGAAAAGATAAGTCTTCCTCAAATATCATTTTCACATGACAAACTGCATGTTACAAATACAAGAGAAAATTATTCCAAAGTACTCCCATGAACAAAGAGTACTAGTACTTTTAAAAATTTCTCCAACCATTTTTTTCCACATAGCTTCTTCATTGAAAAAGAAAATATCCTATAGAATAAGTCATTCACTCGAGTAATGGACAGGTTCAATAAATTAATGGAAAATGACTGTAAATGGATTCTTGGGACCATTTTTATTTTCTTCCATAGTACTCTTAATTTTTACTTGGAAATTCTTCTCTTTATGCCCTTCTTTACCACACGTAACTCATTTCTTTGTTCCATTGAGACACTTTCCTGCGTGTCTCCGTCCACATTTCCTGAATAATGGAAATTGAGGATTCTTTTCTACATGCTCTCTACTACTGGATCTCTTATCATTACTCACCTTTATCTTCTTTGTTGATTCCGAGAGTTGGTTAATATACATGTTGTTGACCATATTTTTGAAAAACTGATTTGGCATTAACACAATATATTTTACGCCTTTCAAAATTCTGTTTTATTTCTCATTTGAAACATCGTCCCCACCTTGTACATCATTCTTAAAGTTACTATTACATCCTTGGAATCCATCCATTGACTAAAACCAGAAAACATTCTGTGAGTAAGAATAGTCATAAAATTATTTAGAAAATATCATCAAACCTTATTTTTAATCAAAAACACCCTAGTATTAACCACAGTTATTTATTCTCATCTTATATTAAAATCCTTCAAATAGATTTGTAAATAAATGTAAATTATAATAAGGATGTCCCCTGAGAGTGTCGTAACCAAGAGTGCAGCAAGGCCCATTGTTGTGCAGCAGTTCATATTTGAGTCTAGCTCAAAGTGTAGTTTTTAGGTTTTACCCCAAGGTTCATCTATGCCAGAGGCACCTCTACCAGCATGTATCCATACATGGAAGTATTTCTCTGAAAACTCACAAAATCTCAACAATACCAATATTATATGAAGTTATACTATACAAATTCTCAAATTCAATCTTAGGGTTATGTGGTCTAATCAGATTTTATCTAAATCAAGCTTCCAAGGTTTATACTATACTTCCTCTGATACCAACTATAACACCCCAACTCATGTAACCCAGTGTGGGTTCATTATTACATAACGTTTGCATGATATAAGTAAATCATGTCCTGAAAGACCAATCATTTTTGTATCCTTGGAAATACTAGATACATTCATATGGTCAACAATATAACATGAAAAGAAAAACAACACTAAATTATTCCATTGGAAACATCCATGCTTCCTAGATAATGCATGCAAGTCACTCATAACTACCCTTTTCACATCCTGGGAAAGAACATAGAAAGGGGTGAGCTCAAATGCTCAGTAATGATATCAATATAGTGGAAACTTTCACAAATATTCATAAACATTTAAGTCAGTTAATAACTAAAACATAAGCCTTTTAAACTTGAACATCAGCATAATATGGAAAAAAAATGAAATAATGCATTTTACTTATTCACATGGATATTCTACTAGTCAAATAATCCCATGCAATATCAATAACTACATTCATAATGATGGAATGCATAATTCCACACTATCATAACCACACAGTGAAGGCCTAGTGCTAAGACTACAAATAATATTTTGTCAAGGCCTTGTGCCAAGTCACTAGTTTGTCTCATGAGACCTACTGATACATCGAGGTGATATAGCATGATCCACCCGTCACCTACTAATTCTAATGCATTCCTCATATGAAAATAATTAAAACATAACATAAACATTCTTATAAAACTACCATACGAAATTTCAATACATTATCCACAAACCATGAATGGAATAAAAATAGCACATCCACAGTCAAAAAAAACTCATTAAAAACAATATGGAAGATTGTATTGTAATAGATTAACCTTAATCGAGAATAATGAATTATATCGACATAGATGAAATTAGTCATCAAAACCATTTGAGAGAAATATCCCCCTTTTTCTTGAAGACATTTAAAATTCACTCTATTTGTGAAGAAGCAGTTTAAAATAGATTTTTGAATCAAAGTGTCTCATAAAAATTTAAAACATTAAAAAAATTAATTTTAAAACATAAATGTCCCTATAAATAAATCCTTAAAACCATTTTTAAAACATGGACTTTAATGAGAAATATTTAGAATAATTAGTCTTTAAAACATTTTAAAATGATATTTTAGTTAGAGTGGCTAACCAAAAGAGAGACACTAGAATACAAATAATTGAGGTAACAAAAACATTGCAATATCATGATAATAAAGGGATTCATGATAGATTATGTCAAATTACATTATATACACCATATAAAAGTTATTTGGTGTATAACAACAACTAAGTCTTAATGGAAGGTAAACTGAGATGAAATCTCTAATAAATACGGTATCATTAGGTTAAGGATAAATCAACAACATAATTATGTGGGAAAAATAAAAATACACTCAATATGATTGGATATTCAGTTTAAATCCATCAGAGGACATTCACACATATTCTTGTAAAAACAACACCAATGAATTGGATATTTGACTCAACAAATGGATATTGATTTAAAATTACTCTTATCAAGTTCATATCGATGACTTGAGAATTTATAAATGGAGTAATTATGTGTATAAAAATTATATCCACAGAAAGGGGAGTCGGAATTATGACATATGCAAATGAATAGTTATTCCACGCATAATCTTGGAGTAAAATAACCAATGATGTATGCGTAAAGCCGAATGAGTGGAAATAAAAATTTCAAATTCCCTTATCGATTGGGTAACTTACGAAACATACACCCAATAAAGAAGGATCATGCAATGATGATGTTAATATCCATAAATAAATTTATATTAAACAATGAATACAATCATGGGCATAACACACACAACATGCAATAAATATGTGGTGAACAATTGAAATCTCACGGAATTAAATGTGATATAAGAATCCCCTTACCTCAAGTCTGAATTGTCCTGTGTGTTCATTGTTCTTTATGAATAATAAACATAAGTTGATTTATACTTGATTAAGAAAACTTTTAAATTTTATTATTTCTTTTTATATCACTCGTTACCTTTCTATAATAATTAGTTAATTATTTGAGTTCATATTTGATATTTTTTGGTGTTCGGAACATGAGTCAAAAATAAACTTGTTATAATTACAAATTGTCCATGTGGTCAAATGTCCATTATCTCCAGAATGATATTAATGGTTCAGATATCATATAAATATTATATATCCAGTATATATGTGTATTTATAATATTACCTAACATTTGGAGATAAAAATGAAATGCACCTTTCTTGGAGATGGTAAGCCGTACATACGCATGAACGCTACTTTCATTTCTATTTTTTATTTTAATGAAATTAATATATAATGATACATAAGAATATTATAATTAAAGTATAATATCATATGATATATGTTTTACATAATTTAATTTACTCAATACTTTATACATTCCATGAATGTCATGAACGAATCATATCACCTTGAGGGGGTGGTAGTCCGCACTTCCTCAAATGAGATTATCGTGGTCACACATATTGGAAAGGAAATTTGTGTGTTTTTAAATGAAACTTAAAAAAGCATAGAGAAAAAATAATCATAATATACATAATATATAAATACAGTGCCATCATAATGGTCAGCATAAAAGGCAGTAGGAGATAATCGAACAATCATCGTTTCGTGAGGCGTTAGTTTTCCATCCATAGACACATTATGTTCTTCACTAAATAGATAGATGTGTGTGTAAGTGTAGCTCAAATACATCTTATAAAAAATCATAGTATGTTGAATATACTATTGTTACAAAATAACGGAATAAAAATATTTCATGGGGTTGGAGAAGTAAAATAAAAGAAATTAATTTAACAGAAACTATTACCTTTAATTTGGATAACTCCCTTTGGTTTGAACCAAAATGACTTCTTGAAGTATCTTCTGCCTAGGGTTATGATTCTAGGTGGAGGAGAGGGATGTAGGGAGATTAATTGGGTAGATTTTGGATGGTAAAAAAGGCATGAAAGGTGTGAGTTATTTGTTCTAAGTGGTCTCATTTTATAAGGGAGAGGAGGGGCTCTTTAGGAAAGTGTGCAACTATTATTTTATTATAAACTTATCATTGGTTTCAAAAGGTCAAAAAAACATTAAAGTATAATATAATATGACTAATATTCAAAATATAATCATCCAATCATATTTGGAAATGTTTTGGATAATATTTTAATCATTATAATCTTATTTATTAAAATCATTTATTAATGAGGTAAACACTGCATCATTATTGTGTCGCATATAATATAATTAATTTGATGTCTAAAAATTATTAAAAACATACCATTATGTAGGAAATCAATTTATATTTTCAATTAGTATTTATAGTCTAAAATATAACTTAAATTACCCCATGTGAAAATTAATTTACAAAAAGATATTTTTTTGTGTCATTTTTTCCTTTACTTTAATTTAATTAATCTAAAGCGTAATTATCACTCTCAAGTGGATAAATGGGGTCCCAAAATCAACCCAAAGATGCTCATGGTTGTACATGACTCATCCAAAATGTTTAGGACAAGGGTTAAGGTAATTTTGTATTATTATAATATACGTTTTACCTTGAATTACCCTATTTACCTTTAACCGCGGTAAATAAAAGTCATTAGTTACTATTCAACAATAATTATTTAAATCTTATTGAACCACATTTTACTTCTTCATATTAACTGTGTCTCTCATAATTTTGAAATTAAACTCACAGAAGTGGAAAATTTTCATTTAAATGTAAACGTCACTTTTTTAACTACTACTAAGTGGTTTCACTATTCATCAAAATATGAAGTTTTTCTGAAAAATACCCTCAATACAACCTAAGATTTATTTGATATTATGAATTCAAAAATGATTTCTATTTTTTAAAATTCAAAACCTAAAACTGGCATTAATGAAATTATAATTAATTACCGTTGTTAAAACAATTAGCGTGTTTTGAAGAAATAATAACTATCAAAAGATTGACACTTGTTTATGTACAATTTCAAAGTGAAATTAATTCCAATTACCAACATTGGATTAAATGGTAAAAATATATTGTAATTATACTTTAAAAAAATTTAAAAAGATAATCTATCCATATAAATAAATTAGATTAAAACACAATTTTGAATTAAAATACAGTATTTTTCACTATTCATCCAAAAAATGAAATTTATCATAACAATACCAAAATTTTACCCAAAGTAGATTTTGATTTCCCGATTCTATAGAAGAATTTTATTTTGTCAAATATAACATTTAAAAATGACCAAAACTATAATTAAAGAGGGTTCGCCATCAAAAGGCGATAAATCAGCCCTTTAATGAATATTAGAGTATTTATGTTTAAAATCAAATTCCTTTCTTGTTTTAAGACTCTATATTTTATTGGATAAATGTAAATACATTTAACAAATATATATAATAATTTTTTATTTAGCCTTTTTCATTTCCGCTAATACAGTGGCTCGTCTTTAAGTACCATTTAAAAAAATAATATTATTTTATTAGTGTCCAACGTAAGATTTCAAAGAAACCTGTTGTTGTTTATCGAGTAAGCCATTGAACATAGCATAGCCTTTAAATTAAAATTAACATTTAATTCACAAATATTAATAAATATGAAAATGTATTATTCTTTATTTACTCAGGATATTACAATGGATACATGTTATATAATCTATAAATACACATTAAATTTTAATGCAAATTTATTTTTTCTAGAATACCACTTGGGAACTAATCTGTTGATTAAAATAAAGTTGACCTTAGACCTTGTCTCATTACTCTTATAGGATATATTTCTTATCAATTCATGGAGGGTATGAGGCACACTGATGGGGGATATTACTCTTATAAATACTAGGAATAAACAAATAAAGTCACCAATCAATAATTTAATATTATTGAAACCAATATCACATAATAAGTACAACTTATAAAAAATTAAACAAATTATAATCTCCATGATAAAAAAACAAATATATATGCACCAACTCTAACAACCATTCTCAACATTGAACTACTTATGTCCAACTAGATATCTCCATTAACATAGTTAACCTATCATAAAAATTTATATATATGGTTGAGTATACATGTACAACTAGTAGGTTCCTCCTCAAGACCACATTGGATATTATTGATGATGAATATTATTGTCATTATGAGTTAAGATAAGAATCCAATCATTCGTATACCTGGTCATGTAACCCAAATACACCAATTCCATCTCACCAAACATTACACTGATGTATAATTAAATAATTTAAAAGAATATTGAAATTTTGTACCCCACAACACTTCCACGCTAGTTTTTAACTCTCAAAACCTAATTTCAAACAAACACTCACTCCAATACATTTTATATGAACATAAATAAAAACCTAATATTTATTTTGTTACTATATTACCATATATCCACAAAATTATATAACATACCGATATCTCATCCATGTATAGTATTTCTATAATCTTTTAGTATTCTGATCATAAGTGGCATAAACCTTATTCATCCTTCCAATACAATGGGGCCCCTTTTAAATACATCATTTTATAAGGTGAATCACAATTCTCATATTTGGTATTCTTAATTTGTACATGTAAACCCCAACCCATCAATATCATAAACCATTTATACGAGGGACAAGATAAGAGGGAGTATTCACCCATGGGTATTATCCATAACATTGTGTATTATAGAAGATAACTAAAACAAAAAACATTTTTATTTTATATAGGTTATCTAAATTACATGGGGTGCATATTAAATAATTAGAAAAAATCATTTAATATAATCATGCACAATACAAACCTTGAGAGTCCTCAAAAAAATGACATAACCATATCCAATAACTGTAATCACATATTCACAATCATCTATTGAAAACTACATCCATTTCAAAATCAAATATCTACTGAATTTTCCCATACAATGTATTCGAACTTATAGAAAAGATAACTCTTTTTAATAATTTATTCTTCTAATCCTATTATTATCTGTTAGAATCTACAATATATTCATTATTCCATTCATTACTAATATTTAATTGAAATACATTAATATTTTCCAATCATATCCTATAGTAGTGTGAATTTATATGTTCCAATACATATAATCATATATCAAACATATTAAATACCATGAAAAAAAATTCCAAAAATCTTATCCTCCTCAATATCAAACGTATCATCCCACACAAATAACACAGCCAACTACAACATTCATTAAAAACATAAATATCAAATTGAGGCATTTTTCTATGTTAACTCTCATCCAATAAAAACCAAACCAAATTAAAAATATATATAATCATAAAGAAACACAACAAAACCAAGTATAAAACATAATAAGAAAAAAAATAATAATGTATTCTTTCAAGTTTGGTTACATAGGGAATCCTGATCAGCAATTTTAGTTTTATATATTTTATAATAAATCATCTTTTTAACTTATAAATTTTTTATATAATTAAAAAAGGTAATTTCAAAATTTAATCACAAAACAACATTAAAAAAAGAAAAAAATAATTCCAAACACATCATGGATAAATTAAATATTCTAAAATAGAAATAGATAACTTTAATTTTAAAAAACACATACATAAAAAAAGGAATAACATTCCCCACCAATTCAATTATTTGATATTTTCTTGTTTCAATATAACATAGTAAATCTACTAAAAAAATTACAACAAAAATGAAAATTTAATTTTTTATATTAAATAAAATAAGAGTTTTTGAATCTTTATCCTAAATGTGATATTCAAGTGGTTTTCTATAAAATTTCATTAAGTAGAAATTTTATTTTGGTGAATTGAATGATGACAGAAATATTACACTAATTGAGTAGGATATCTAATGTGAACAGAGTTTAATAGAGGCATAAAGTAGTAAAGGTGTGAGAAAATATGAATGTGTTAGAAGGGATCCACTTAATATATAATAAAAATAATTGAGGCCACACCACATTTTGATATTTTGAGATATTATTTCCTATAAAATAATTTAACTCTAACATAATTAAAATTCAAATAAGTCATGATTAAATATCAAAGTTTAAAAATATTTATATTGAATATAATTATTTCTTAATCATTAATGGATCACATAAAAAATATTTTATAGAAAAATCACTAATATAAAATAAATTTATTAAAAAAATTAGTGTGAATCTGAAAATACTATTATAGTAATAGTTGAAAAGTTTCATGAATGTAATAACTCTTAAAAATTAGCATATGAGTATCTCTAGGTAGATTACCATAAATAAAAATGGGTAGTACTCTATCATGATAAGGAAAAACCAATATCGTTTTAAGCATTTATTTTATCAAATTATAAATGACTATTACATTATCAGAATCAATATACATTTTCCAAATGAATTTTTTATTTCATATAAAATACTATAATATTATAAATAAATTACCTTATTCATTATAGGAACAATATTATTGAATTTATAATTACTATCAGAAAAATGAAAATTTCTATTTTTGACTAATTAATAACTCTTTTGAAATAACCTGACTATTATAGAATAAAATATTCAAAATAAATTTACTCATACCATTTAAACATATGATTCATATGTTTATGGTTAATTAAATATACACAATCAAAAAAATTATTATTGAAATAAAATATATGAAGAACACTCTCAAATTCAAAGGACTCTCGTGTTTTAAGGTTTAATATAAAAAATAACCCTTAAAATGAATGATAGAATTATTAAAACATCATATACCATTATGGTAACTCTAATCCCAATATGAAATTTATAACACTTATGAGAAACATTATAACCATATAAAATATATATTACTTGTATGAAATGAGAGTTTTGAAAAAACAACTCAAATGAATGGGCAATTCATGAACTTGTTAAAACCAATCTAAAAACAATTAATGAATGATTTTTGAGTCAATTATAATTCAACATAATTTAATATAAACCATTATAACAACTCCATGATCACTAAGAAACATCCCAAAACTCCCCCAAAAATTTTAGAAGAGAAAATTAGATGTTTGGGGAAGTTGAATCCCTTACATAAGATACCTATTAAATTATTATTTCCATAATGAATAAAAATTATAAATGTGGTGAAAAATTAAAATTTCAATATAAGACACCCTTTTAGATACGTCCCTAATAATGATCTTTTATTTATTAGGAAAAATATTACATAAATAAAACACATATGACACTCAACATCTTAGATAATCAATATAAAAATCCAAAGTCATACACATCATCAAAAATACAACATATAAAAAAATGAATCATAATATTAAGTATGAAATTATGACTCAGGTTCCCACATACAGTTCACTAAAACACCATCCCATCACAAAACACTAAATAATGAAATCAAGCCCCCATTTGGAACTATTTTCTATGGATCACCAATCAGAATTAGCATTTATTTGAATGTCACATTATCTTTGGAAATCAAACTCCCCTTAATAGATGATATGGGAGTCATATTAAATTTATAAAGAATATATATTATACATGGAAGACATTGTAATCATGTAAAAATATAGTTGAAATAGATATAACTATTGTACATCAATAAAGTTACCCATCTTCTCATAATTACTAATAATATAGTGACAAATCATTATCCCTCATCCCAACTGTTGCTTTCCAAAATGAGGGAAACCCCTCAGGAACACATGACCACTAATGTTGAGCTAAAAAGGTCCCGTAATCAAATCATTATATGTTATATAATGTTTCAAATTGCCTTTTTTTATCTTGATTCATTTGACCCATCTTAGTCTCTCTCATTACAATTCAAGATCGATGGACAACTGACTTCGTTTCCATTCTCTAGAATAATTATGATCTCTATGGCCACATTTAAAATTGATTTAAATTATCCATTATATTGAAAGTAAATCTATTATTTTGAATGTTATACTAAAACAAAAAATGTATTTTTTTCACAAATAACCGAAAAAATCATTGGCATGGATTCATGAATATCTTATAAAATATAACTATATCAAAATTTTAATATATATGTATAAGGATTGAGAATACATTTACGGTAGAATTGAGATCCAAATTTATGATTAATACCTACCCATAATTGTGTTGTGAAATATTGGTCTTGATCAATGAATATAGATCCTTGGTCCCCTATAATCATTATTATATCACCTATATACCATGTATCCACAATATCATTATATATCGACTCCTTAATCTATAGAAAATGGGCCTACATCATAAATGAATCCAAAATCTCACAAATAACCCCATACACATTGGGAACATGGTATATAAAATAAGACATCAACTAAGATATCTTTCCACTTCCATAATGGGATATCCAATTGCAAAAATTAACCACCTAGAATGTAATTATCATTCATATATTGTTAAAATATAAACAAACACAACATGAAATCATATATTTATTTCATTATTTAGGGTAAAATATTTGAATACTCATATAAGTATATATATTATATATAACATGTTTCATTTCCATGGTTGAGCTATGAAACTGATAGAGAACATATTCTCACATAACTGACAGAATTAAGAGAATACCTCAAAACAATATCTAATGTGGATCATTCTCCAACATACTATCTAGAAAATCACCATGAAAGATACAATAATATATATACATTATCTATGATTCTCCAAATAATGAAACATCCATATGATTAATAATGAATTATTTGAAAATTGACCTATACATGAATCCTCATCCACTACCCAATTTCTCATCAGCAAGAAATAATGTGTGATTCTCCATAACTTTGTATAAATATAATTGATCGTAAACTATATCTACCTACATCACCTTTCCCAACCCCCCTTGAAAAAAATTTCTTTTCTCAATTAGCTTAAAAAAATATTTAATAGTCTTATAAACAATATACAATATGATAAATATATAAACTACTCATGTTGATAGAAAACAAACATAATATATTTTGAACTATGAAGTCTATAAATCATCACCGGTGAAGTGATCTTTCAAAATCATTAGATAATATTACACTACAATCAACCCCTGATTATTGATGGAATAGGTATTCTATTGATGTTTTTATCATCTAGAATCTTATGATACAATCACACTTTTCTACATTAATGTTCAACCTAATATGAGATGGTAAGAATGATAGAAAAAAATTACCACCCTAGGCTCCTGTAGCATATGAACTAGAGTGATGATAAAATAATCATTCAATGATTCAAAAAAATCCTATTAGTAATTAGTAAATAAAAAATCAATTTATTTCCTTGTCAAGGATATCAATGTATTAACAATTTATGATAAACTATTATAATTCCATGAAGAGTGGTTTATGTTAGAAAAAAATTATGCCTTATAAACATTCTTTTGAGTTATCTGAGAAAAAAATTACTAGTTGTTTGGCAGATCAACCAAAACACCCAAATATGTCACTACATTTCCAAGGGAATTAACATCTAATATTTAAAATATTCACATGGATGACAATATTTATATTTTTTTGTAGAAGGTTCTATAAATTAGTCATATGATAAATATAATGTTCCTAATATGAAAAAAAATTATATAATAATCACATTGATGAACCCTACCATTATAATGACCCAGCCCGAGTAGCCCATAACTGGTGCCCAATTTTTAAATTATCATAGATACAATGCATAAAAGCCCAAAGTACCCATCATTTATATATTTTTTCGGAACTAGATAGATACATTCTTCTGAATTAACATTTTGAATAGAAAATAAAACATAATACGCAACAAAATAAAATGAATGGTATGCTTGAAAACACATTCATTTTTTTCTTCTTCAACTCTTATTGAAATGAAATAAACTAAGGGTGAGATAAAATTCTAGATAAAAGTTACACATTTCCGATGGAACCATGGGTGAATCATTTTAATCAATATGGATTGGAATGTAACAGAACACATATGTAATTTATTGAACATAGATATCCTGAAAAGATAATACATAATTGTCATGGAATGGTAAATAAATAAAAAAACATACCATTTAAAAAGATTAACTACAATTATAATATAAGTTACAATCAGTATGAGATGTTAAATAACTAATCACTACATCCATTTAATCAATGAGTTGAGAATTAAAGGAATCCAGATAAAATATCATAGATAAAATATATAGGATATTAATTATTAATATATTCTCTATAATGCAACTTATTAATTATTATGTATAATTATATCTATAATCTAGATACCTCGACCATAAAGATCTTTCATCAAGACAGTTTAAATCTACTAGGTAAAAAATTATCTAATATGGCCAATTAGTATGTCCCAATAGTCCTATAATTACATTCATGGGATATTTATACCATTTTCCTACACATGTATACATGTCCAAAAATATCCCCATATATCAAATTATATATTAAATAAATATAAATTTCTCCATATAAATAAATATCTATATTGATTCAAAGGTATGGATCTATAAAACCTTTACTAATTAATAAAATTACATTCAATATAAAAATGGTATGTAAAATTATTATGTGGTTTAGGAAATAATGAAATCTGTCATATAGGAATATTTACATTGAATATAAATTTAGTGTCTAATGAAAATTGATCACAATAAAGTGATTGGTTCAAGAGAAATATATAAATCAAAAAATAAATTGACATTATACAATTACATTTATCACTTGGAAATAATCATTTACAACCAGATTTATGAAATAATTAAAATTAAAGTATGAAATAATAATCTATAATAATGGAACATGTTATTACATGTCAAAGGAAAAATTAAATATATCATATAAAAGAAATTAAGTTCATAACATTAAAATATCATTAAAGGATTGTAAATTTAGATGATTTCTCTTACCTTAGGTTAGACTCGTCATGTTTTTTCATTATCATCCTATATAATAAAAATATTTTTAATATTTACATAAATAATGAAATTTTAAAGGTTATTATTACTTTTTCTCTTTTACTCCCATTTTATAAACAATTACATAATAAGATATTTTTTGGTTTGGTGTTTCGATGATACTTGAATTTTATTTCTAAAATGACCTTGGTGGGTTGATTATTATACTAAGTGTACATAATTAAAAATTTATAAATTAATAATCATAAAATATATTTATTATTTAAACTTAAATCAATATTTAAATAAAAATAATTAATTTTGTTTTTGGGAAATGATTTATGTTACGATCATGGATACGGTGTGTTGTAAACACACATAAGTAATGTATCTATTTATCAATGATCATTCTAGAAAATAAGTAAGTAATAATTTATCATTACATAAGGATAATAATATCATAAATATAATATTAAATATTAAAATATACCTATATAAATCATCCATTTTGTGTGGTTATGAATATATTGTTCCATTATATTGTGAAGGTTGAAGTCCACCAATACATGAAAGATGTCATCAACGTTAAGTGGGTAAAACCATAAAAAGAAAATGATGTATTATCATTTAATAATTATGAATAATTTAGGAATATAATTATTATGGAATTTAAATCACATAAATTAATTAAAATTATCTTTATCACCTTCCATGTCATGTTTTAGTGAAAGATGAGTCACATTTCTTAGTGAGCCAAATGTCTGCCATACACATGAGAGACGTTATCAAATCCCCTATGGAATCAAAATTGAAAATATTATATACTATATAATTACTCAATAAGAATAATAATGTTATGAAATATATATATATATTTATATACATTATATCCATCTTCATTCCCAGCCATAATTAGTGGTAATAGAAAAATGAATCACATCAGTTCTCATGGCAGTAGTGTGTCAAAAACATGAATGATGATTTTGTAACCCATTTGATTGATATGGTTATATTTTTAGGTATTAAAATTGACATAAAAATAACTAATTATATGAATGAATATTAGGTTATTGTATACACATGTTTTATTATTAATTTTTGGAGGTAGAAGAGGAACTAAAATAAAAATAATCTTTGAAGAACATATCCACTTCTTATGGTAACCACTATAAGTTTTCACAAAAATAACTTCTATGTTAAATTTTTTTCAAATATAATTATTTCAGGATGAGGAATGAATGTTAGAAGTAATTTTGGAAGATATATTCTGAACAACATTTTTTTCTAGTTGTCAATAAAAGATGAGGTAGGTGGCCTTTTATAAGTGAGGAGAGTTGAAAACATGTGCTTTTTTAATGGAAAAATGTGCAAGTATGTTATTTCACCTGAAAAAATTATCAAAATGGTGTATTTTTAAGAATTAGTATCATATGTTCGATATATATATACTTTTTATTTATTATATAATAATTTTGTTCAATTTAATCAATGTTATTTTAGATTAACCCACCCCTTGTAAACCCATTTGTACAAAAACCATTGTTAATACATTTGACTTATTTTACAATTTAGTTTGATAAAAAATATATTTTCCTTATTATGTAATATAAATTATTCTGACTCAATTAATGGTATAAATTTTATCACATTCCATTCACATATGTGGAAATTTTTAATTTAAAATTAATCTTGCATACGTGGCGAGAAAGTGGGTTCTAAAAGATACATTTTCAATAGATGTTAAAGTATTTATATAAAAACTAAATATAAAATTGATTCAAATTTAATTTATATAATTTATATATATGTATACATTAATTAATATTACTTTAATTCCAGTTTTAAATATAATTTATGTTTATAAAAAATTAAATGAAAAAAATTATTTCATTTGAAATTAAATGTTTTTATATCTTCATCAAAAAATGAAACATTTCATAAAAATACAAAAATTTCAACATAATATAATTTTTTAGATTATGAAGTAATAAAATTTGTTTATAATATCTAATAATTATTCTAAATGTGACTAAAAAATTATTTTATATTATGTGCACTAAGAGAGAATATACCACTATTAAAAAACACAATTTTTCAATAAACCATCCTTTTTCCACAAAATGTTTCTTATTTTTATTCCTAATAAATACGTATCGAATATAGATGTGTAAAATAGTTATGTTTAATTATATTTTTTTCAATTCATATCATCTAATTTACTTTCTTGTTCATAGTTGTTTTTTTAAATAATATTTTTATAGAATATCGCATTTCATTTAAACCCTGTGTTTTCTGAATCACATGCTAAAAATGAAATTAAGTTTCCTTTAAATGAAATATTTTATATTATCCTGGGTTGTTACATTCTTCCCTCATATTAAAAATTACATCCTCTAAATTTGAATGATATTCTAATATAAAAAATGTGTATAGTTCTTATTCAAAATATCAACTTGTACATATATTACTTCTTATATTTTTATTTCTCCAAATCACCTTTATCGGTCATGTTATCTAATTCCACAACATATTCAGTCTAGTAATAAGGATCAAGGTGGATTCTTTATAGTATGATTGATTATGTTCTAGATATATTTTTTCACAGGGTACAATATATTTGTGTATGGCTTGTACTTCCTTAATAATGATATATAAAAAACATGCAATTTTGAGATATTTAGTGGACTTTCCAAATGGGGAGAAGCAGTAACAATTTTTCAAATTATTCCAATGGGTTTTATGTACCAAGGGCTCGGTTCCCTTTCTTACCATACCGTAATACACCCATCCATGTAGTTTCATTAAAGAAAACATGATATCCAACATGAATTTCCATATATTTCTTTTTTTATTATCGGTATAAATATTTTTCATGCATTAGGATACATTAATATGAGTACAAAATATCTTTACTGTTATCGATGTATCTTCAACAATCTATATGCATGTATGTTCAGATTCCCCAAATTTGCCCCTATAAGGTGGAGTAAGACATCTATCACTATATAATACATTATATGGTGATATTTAAATACACGAAATGAAAACATTTGTTTGATAAAAACTCCATCGAAGGTAAATAATAACCCCAAATTCTATGATAATGAAGTGATAATGACCTCAACATGTCCTCCATTATTTAAATAGTCATTTTTTACTATCCGTCAATTTTTTATAGTAGGAAGTGTTCAAATGAAGCTCAATGTTTATAGACACTGTGAATACTTTTGGAGAATATTAATGTAAAATGTGGATTATGAATAAACATAATTGAAATATGATATCCAAGAAGTCTTCAAAAATCAATAATATAAAGCCTTTCTAGGTTTTCAATACATGTATCTTCTCTTATATATATGAAATTTTTTGATTTGGTAATGTTTTTAATGATAATACATATTTCATCATTATTTATAGGAGTCCTTGATAGTATTATGAAAATGTCTCTATTAATGGAATCCAATTTACAAATAGTAATAGGAATAGGAATTATGACTCCTCTAGGATTCTATCTCACAACATTCACTTATTAACACAGAAAAAATATTTTGATGCTTAATAAGAAATTTATTTCTTTATTTTACCCGACCAAAAATGTTCCCTAAAATACATATAAATATTTATGAAACCAGATTGATATAGAAATTTAACCTATGAGATCCATCCAATAATTACCATTTTAACTTAGGTATATATGGAACACTCAATCTATGTCCAAATTTTATAACACCATCTTTACAAATGATGTTTCCTCATTTCCCATCATTCATGATTTATTTTTAATATTAAATATACCATCATTATATTGAATTTTTTTTATGTTATAATAAATATGGTTACCCATTAATTTTATAAATATGTGATGTATCTCCTTCATTGATAATTTACATGTATATCATTACTATATAATAGAACATAGGAACCATCTCAATCCTCTTTTGGGTCATAATTACATGATTTTTCCTAATTAATGCATATTCTACCTTATTTTCATTCCTTGTGTGGTAGTGTATAGAGAAGTCACAATCCCGAAGTAGCTCAAGACATATCTTTAGCCTCATATAAAGAATTACTTATGAAAATTCGTATTTTATGCTCTTATGTTCTATGTATATCTTGCATCTCTCACCATAAAGATAATGTCTCTATGTCTTCAAAGAATAATTATAAAATCTAACTCAGGATCAAGGGTTGGATGTTTTTGTTCATTGTACATCAATTTCATTGACTTAGATAAAATGGTATTATCATTTATTGTTTGTAAATTATAGATACATTTTTTGATGAATCAATATAAATCAAAAAACCATAATTTCAATATTATAGTGTCAAAATTTGATAATTTAATAATCACCTCCCTTATTCATCAAACCATCATTCACATTCCTTTTTCAAAAAAAATTAACCAATTTCCATGTAAGTACTCTTAACGGGTTATCCAATTGTGAAAATAATTAAACAATTTAAAAATATTACCCTTCCACATAAATGAATCTACATACCATATTTAGGTTCATTGGTATAGAATTTTCCAAAAATTCCCTTGTCTTCTTAGTATCGTGTTGGGGTTTCCTCGCTCGGCGGTGCGATAGGGCTTGTTCTCTCATTCCACAGTGGCGGTGACATCTTGGAAAATCCCTCACCTAAATTGGGGGGGGGGCTTTAAGGAATTTCTTGGAGAACCAGTCTATATCTCCCCTTCTACCAATATCGACCTCCTCCCCACATTCCCTCAATGTTTTTTGTGTCCCAAGGTTCCAGATCTACAAAATGGTTTCCTGAAACATCCAATTTCGATCACTAAATTCAATAAAGCATAATCCCTCCTTAAATTGATAGTAATCACTCGATTTTCCCATAGAAGGACATTGGTGGATTCATTTTACTTTTTTGTATTTGACTCATGGGATTTATAGGATATGGAAAGTATGAGATTGATTAACGGCAAGAACATCATGATCTATTTTTCTTTGGAAGATAACATGATTAAAGCCTGGTCTAACGCTCCTTGTTGCTACAATAGTTCTATATTTTTCCTCTTTTGATGGACCTATGACTTCCACATGATGTGTGATTCTCCATCTGTTGTGTTTTGGGTTAGTCTTCCCAACATGACATTACCATTTCAAAATCCCATGATAGTTAGGATTCTGAGAAATCTAGTAGGCATGTATTTATTCTCTGATAGCCAAACCAATTTGATTTTCATACTGTTAACCCCTAGATTTGTGTTGAACATGATGAATCAAGAGTTCCTCCCAATATTGGTTGGATTACAGTATATGAGGATTTCTGTTTTAAATAGAAGTTGGTATATGAATCAGGGTTTGATTTTTGTACGGATTGCAAATGTATAGGACACTCCCCTACGGCCTATAGGCACAGCTCTAGACATTCATACATGCAAGGTGGTGTGGGTTTAATGAGCAGTTTCAAGACTCATGAGACCAGTGAGGTAGTAGGGGGAGGCCATGACTAATCCAGCTCCTTCCTGTGATGATAGTCCGATTGGGGTTCCTCAAGAGGTTGTGGATGTCTCTCTGAACCAATATAAAGTGGAAATGGGGGATGGAGCTAGGGAATCCCAGGATCGAAGTAGAGAAAAGTTTACATGTTTGGAATATAGTGGTCCCAAGGACCCCTTGGTTCATCATATATAGATGTGTTGTGTTCAAGGAGTGGAAACTGTGATAAAGGACTGACAGTGGTTTCTAATGAACCACATGGAGGTATGTCTTCATGTTTCAGAGCTATTCCTAGTAAAGAGGTGGTTGTTATTGAGTTGTTAGACCGTTTGGATGGTCAACATAATGAGTACAGAGTTCTGTATGAGAAGGAGCCATATAAGTTCTCCATTGATGGGAAAAAAGACCCCAAGTCCTATGATAACAGTTTTATTTAGTTTTCAGAAGAACTTGAGGGTGAGGTTCAGATTCAGGGTGAAGGTCTATCAAGTCTGAGGAGAGGTAGTACCCGAATAGGAATCCAAAAAACAAGAATGTACTACTAATAATTTCCACTACCTATGGATACACGGTTAGAAAAGAAATCAAAACCCAAGCTGATGGTCAGTCGCACTCTCCCTTCTACTAAGATGGATAGTTAGTATAGTTAGCCAGATGTCACCCCCGACCAGTCCTTCAAATTAATAATGAACCTCGGAGGAAGAATTATTTGAGAAGGTTCCGACACTTAATGATATTGAATAAGAAAAATCTAGAATAACGGGGAGAACGTTAATGATAACCCCCAATGATGACCAATTTACCTAGTTTGATAAACAATATCTGGTTTCAGTTCGGGGGTTCAACAATTGGAAGATCAGTCTCGAGGAATATAATTTGGTTTGTGACAAGCTGACACCCAGGTTTGAAGACCTTATAATGGATAAACCATAAATCCAGGTAACTGAAATTTCTAGGAAATTATTTAAGGAGACAAATTCTGATAGGCTTAAATTGTTTTTCAATGGTTCTAGCATTCCCTTTTGTGTTTGAACTCATGGTTTCTCACTTTTTCCATAAATGAGTTTCAATAATAAAAAATTAATTTTTATTATTCATTTGCCTTCATAGGATCAACTATTATTCCATAAAATGTGGCAAAATTGAAAATGAAATTATCTTTTTAATACCATAAATCAAAAATACTTAATTTACCATATTACTCTTTCCGTCTAAGAGACACAACATTGATTCAATATTTAATTTCATGGTCCTCCCAGATTTTAATATACAACTAAATATTATCAATGAATACCATTGATAAATAAATATGGTATTCATTTAATAATATTTTTATTATATCAATAAATATGGAAGCAAGATTATTAAAAAAATGGAATTTCTATAAACTCATAATTTCTATTCCCCATTCAAAAATATCTCTTTGGAATGTCTTTGTAATTTACTAGAAATTGATGATACCTATAATAAAGGAAAATATTTGAAGAATATTAGGCTCTGTGAAGTGTATTGAATAATTCATCAATATGAAAAAAATTATACTTTATTGTTATTTTAATAGCATTTATTTTCCAATAATGAATACATATTCTCATGGATCTATAATTATTATTAACGAAGAGAATAGGGACACACCGTGACCTAACACTTGGGAAAATAAATCCCTTATCACCCAAATCATTTATCTGCTTCTTGAAATTCACAACGTCCATAGTGGCCACTCTATAACAAGTCTTTACTGTTGTTCTTGTATTAGGGGTCAAATCAAATGAAAACTCAACTTCACAATATGTGAGATGTCTAGGTAATTCTTTATAAAATACATCAATTTATTCTTATATAATATGCATATCGTCAATTTCAATAATACCCTCTCTACACCTAAAATATATTTCCTATTCTTCCCCCTGAATATCATTTATTACTGGATGTAGGGGTGGATCTATATATGAACTAGATGATTAATTTCTTTATTTAATGAGAATAAATTCTATGTATTCATCACAAATCATAGTTATCCTCTTCAATGAATAATGTTTCGGATCATATTTTGAAACATAGTCCATACTATGGACTATATTGAACTTAACTATATGTATGATAATAATTTTTAAAAATAGTGTACACTTATGTGTCATAACAGGAACTACCTGAAACATCCTTGTTTCAGTGATACATCCAAAATAAGTATTAACTGAAAAACCCATTATTTAATTAATTGTAAAATGTATAGATTTACTTGGAAATAATGTTGATATAAATAATATGAATGATCTAGAATGAAATAAATATTTATTATAATTTATTGATATGATTAATGTAACTTTGACCACATAATTGGTTACTTCCACCTCAACTTCAGTTATCACATTAGCTAGGCCTTCTCCCCTTATCATCTTCTATGGTGTATTCCAATGACACTTGGGGAATTATTTTTCATTTATACCCATCTCCCTATAGTTTAAACAATGTGTAACCATGTTTTATATCTTCCCATTCCATTCTTCATCCTATTTCACCTTATATGTACTCATATAAAAAACTCACCTTCACATCAATTGTTTCCTAGGTTGATACTTCCCACAATATTCACTGGAGTTAAATCACATCATTCTCTTCATCTTAGTTGATACATTCCATTTATCATGTTATTCAATTGAACTATTATTTTCTAGATTCCTCTTGAATTTTTAATATCTATAGAATTCATTCTCTGTCATGATATCACCTATAAATACTTCATCATATGATGAAGTTTTTTTACAGATAAGTTCCCCTTGGAGACATTTCATAATCCCTTCAAACACATAGTCAATAATGTACATCATGTATCATATGTTATCCATAAAATTCCTATTTATCCTTCTAAATGTAGCCTAACCTTCCATAAAACCTTCTTCTTATTATTATTTTTTCTAAGGTAAGTTCTAATAATTTCAGTTTTTTCATAAGAGATGTATTTTTTGAATAATGAATCCTTAAAATAATTTGATTCCATGATTTATATTTCCTCTTACACCATTGTAATTTTTATCAATAACTACAATTTATCTGAATCTTCTTTGAGAAAATAGACTGCATGTGTAACCTTCTCACATTCCACCACATACTAAGGCCAGAAATATATTCTGTAGAGACTTAATCCATTTCTCAGATTCCATTGGATATGTAGTCCCACCAAATAATGGATGTTATGTGGAATAAAAAAATCCATCAAAGGGTAATATCGATGTAGAATCTGTATCTCAATCTTGGAAAGATAATTTTTCATAACTTGATAAAGTAACCCTAATAAATCTATAATTTTCATAGTTCTAATACCATCTGTATTGGGGTCCAGATTAAGGAAATATCTACATTTTCCATGAGTTTTTGTGTCGTTTTCTCTCTTAGGTTTCATTTCTGAACAATTCTATATACATGATTTTATCAAAAAATTATAAACATTAAATCATAATGTAAAAATAGAAATATGTAGTATCACATAAAATAAATTAAACATTATTCATTTTTCATTTCATAATCAAATAGTTGGTTAATTTAGGGATATAATTATTTTTTAATCCTTCATAAATTTTATTATGGAAAATGAGAATTTTACTAACTATATCCGATAGTAGTGTCAAGTGAGGTGAATTAAAAGACATATCCTCATGTATAAAGTAAAGGTTAAGAAATTCCCAATATGCCCCTGTCATCGTTATTAACCTTGGGTACCTCTTTATAAGAACCACACCCACTTGTACAATCCATACATTGATGTATTTCTAAGAAAAACCACATAATCCTTTCCATAACCAAACATTAGGAAGTTCTTCTATACATATCCTCAAATTCAATCAAAAGGTTATGATCCATAATCTATGTATTCATCAATCTAGGTCACATGGTTTCTACTAATAATTCCATATCATCATCTATAACGACCTGACCCTAGTGTCAAGGATCATGTTCTTATATTAGTACATTGTCATAGATACATGGCATCAAATCACAAAGTAATGATCATTTTATAATTTTTTAAGGACCATATATATACATGATTCCAATTTTACATTGGGAATAAAAATACACAATACATACTAAATAGAATTATTGTTCTTCCTTGGAATTAAAATCTAGTATTTCTCCTTTTAAACACGTGGGAATTTAAATTAATAAGGGTGAAAAAATTTAATGAAAGGGTTGCATACGGTGGAATATATCTTGAATCAATAAGAAAAATAAATTTGAGAAGGTAAATAATTGAAAACATATTCTATTTAAATAAAATTACTATCATTATAATGTAATGAATATGAAATATATAATGTTAAATAATTGAAAAAAAATATACTTAAATAACACAAATTTATTTAAAAGATATGACATACCAATAAGGAAAGGTAAATAATTCCACACACATTCAATTAAAATATATAATTTATTAATTTATAGAATATATATGTAATATTATAGAAAAAATATCATGGATAAACATAACAACTACATTATATGTAAAGGAAGTTCATAATTATTGGATTTCAGAATCACAAACATCATGATACATCTACCGTAAATGTATTTTATCCATTCTGTTTAAAACTACTAGCTAAAAATCCAATAGATTTGTTTAACCATCTTTTGTGATGGATCATTCCAATTAATCAAGGGGCTTTTTAAAACAAGGCCCCACCAATTTGTTCATGTCCAAAGAATTTATCTTATATCAGATGATTGATTTAATTTCTTATATAAGTTCATTATCATTATATATATGTATTTAGTATTTTCTATAGATTTTTCAATATTTCCCTTGTAAATCAAATAAATTTAAAAGTAAACACCTTTTTGTAAAAAATATTATATGTTCTAGATAATAATCATATAAATCATAAAAAAATATATATATTTAATTGAAAATTTTTATCCCACTAAATATGATCATGTGAATGTGAATTTTTTCAGTATAAGGTTAACTATCCCCAAATAATATATTATTGTACAATAATGTTATCACGTCGTAATTTTCAATTCAATCCCCTTGGACGAAATAATTAAAATTTCATTATAAAATACCATGAAGTATGAATTAATCCTGATATTATATGTAAATTGGGATGTATAAAAAATATATATATGGAATTAAATGCATAACATTACAATATTGGGTAATGTAGGGACATTGAGATGAATTCCCTTACCTTGAGTCTGATAGATCATGAGCATTATTTAACATCATAAATAAAAAACATATGTTAATTATATAATTTATAAAGAAATATTTCCCAATTTTTTATTCATTTTATTTCATCTACTCCCATTTTATATTCATTTACATAATTAATTTGTATTATATCAATTTTTTTATTATAATTGATTTATGTGTCAATAATAAAATTGGTTGTTTGACTATTAAAATAAGAGCTCATTAGTTCAACATCTATATAATGCTAATCATGAAATGATTTTCATATATTTGTATATATGGTAGTATTAATACATATCATAAAATATTGTTTTCATAAATGAACTTTAATGCTATCATGGGGACAATAGTCCACATATATACATGAGTAACATTTTCATTTTTAAACGATCATTTTTGAATGGAGGTAAGTAATATTTTTATCATCCAATAATGATCATGATATCATAAATACCATACTAATTATTAACATGTGTATGTATATATATATATATTCCATTTTGTGTGGTGGTGAATATAGAGTCACATGTCTATCTCGCAAGTTTATCTCTGACATTCTTCATATCCTAAATCAAGGTATGTCCCAGTCTGAATGAGAAACTACTGATGACTCGGATTATGCGAATGCTATGTCTTATTTTGATCTGTAACATTGTGTTTTTACGGATGAGGGAAAGCCCCTTTGTTTGACCCCGCCCATCACCTCTGTACATTTTTTCTTTTATTTAATAAATAGTCATAAGCAACGCTTTTGGATGGACTTGCTAGTTATATAGTCACATGGATTCATGAAGGTGGTATTACAAACATACACAACTGATGTTATCAACTTTATATGCGGGAAAATTTGAAAAATAAAACGATATATAATCATTTAAGAATTATAAAAACGTCACTAATATCATATTTATGACATTTTTGTAACTTATTTATTGACATTATACTTATTACCATCCATATAATATGTTAAGGAAGGATGAATCACATCACTACATATGGCGGTAGTCTATCATACACATGAGTGATGTTATAATATACCCTATGTATTGGAATGTTAAAAATGTGTATGTTATATAAATAATATGGTGTTTAATTATGTTATAAATATCATACATATATATAACTTATATCCATGATCATATGAAATTTTGAGATGTGGTAATGGAAAAAAATGACATTGGTTCACGATGTTGAATTCCTCTATACACATGTATGATGATTTATTAAACCATTTAATGGAAGTGGGGAGGACTCTAAGTCATTAATTTTATATAAAAACATCACATTATATGGATGATACATAGTTTATTATAAAATCATATTTAAAAACAATTTATTATTATGGAGGATGAAATAGTATAAAAAAGTCATTGAATAACATTACATCTTTATTGGGTAAACTCCTAAGTTATACACTAAAATCCTTCATATGATAGATTTAAATAGAAAATAAGGCTTCTAGGATAAGAAAATAGAATTTTAGAATATATTTTTTCACGTATTAGATAAAAAATTCAATGAACCATGATTTATGTACATAGAAATAACAATAATTTTTTAGAATACATAATACATGACACAATAAAACTCCCAGATAACATATAAGTTTAGTGAATTTGGAAACTAGAAAACATAATCAACTAGTTCATAAAACATCTACATCGTCTTCTACTTTATCCTTTATAACTAGAACCATTTTTTGACACATATTACAAAATACCTTTCTTCAAATCCTAGGGAAAAAGAAACATGAAATGGGATGATATAAAATGATTAGTAAGGGTAATAATACAAAATATCTTCCAAACTCTAAACATAATAACATAAAAAAATAATCATAATGTTTAAATATCAAAACATTGAGTCATGAAATAAATATTTGTATTACTTATGGTATAGATCATAAAAAAATTAACCATGATAAAATAGTATTAGCATAAAACATGCAATTGAGGAAAACATAATACGATTGAAATAATAGCCAAGGAATTACTGCCAAGACTGTCAAAGTGGGAAAATTCTACCACTCAACTGGGTTTACTTTCTATTCCATCCATGTATTCCTTAACCATATTTAATTTTTGTTCTAGAACTAGATTACTAAAACAGATTTAATTTATATTCCAATGATGTGTATCTAATGAGATATAAATCTTTACAATGTGAATTGGAGGGAGATATAGGACCCACTGATCTCATAATGAAGTCATTATTACTTGTTCCATAAAAACATAAATCATTCATCATAGAATAACACAAGGAACAAAAAATGGATTTATTATAAATAATTCCATCATAATCCATATAAAATAAATGGATTTCATATAACTAATTCCATTATAAACACATTCACATAAAATTAATAATTGGGATCGAAACATAACCCTATGAAATATTCTTTGGAATGTAATTTTTATAAAATACATAAAACTAATTCTTGCAAAAAATATCTTATATTCTTCAAAACAATTATTTATAAAAATTTCATGATATTTTAAAATAAAATAATTTTATTGAAAATAAAATTTTATTATTGTAAATTATGCTTTACGAAAACAAGTAATTTTGAATGTGTAATAATATTTTGATGTTGTGTAAGTTAAAAAGTATTCTTCTCATAAGTTTTCTTGAAATGTAAATGTACCTCGTATGATAAACGAAATAAGATTTCTTTCGAAACAACGTAATAAAAGTAAAAAATTGGTAAAAATTACTTTAAACATATATAGAAGGATAGAAAACATTTTATGAAAACATTTTTAGAAATCATGAACATAGATGATAAATATACGACAATAAATACTTACGTATAAACAATCTCCAATAAAAAATGAGATTGAAAAATTATCCCATAATTTCTTCCTGGAATGCTTCATATATATCCAAACCTTCTATGTAATGATTAAAATATTTTTATTGACTTATTTGAGAGTCATAGTCATTTTTATAATATCATATATGATAATATTGTCAAATGTTTGTTACTAAAATTTAATTATCACCCGTTATTCTAATATTAACTACGTTTTGTCCTTATTCGTGTTTTGTCGGATAAGTTTCTCTTCCATTTATTTTGATATAGATATATCCCTTACATAATGATATTAATATAATATATATCATATTTATTCATTAAATTAATGTATATAATCATGGTTTAATGAAAAACATGTAAAATGAATCACATCGCATTGTGGAGACGGTTGGTTGTACGTACGCACAAGCGACGATATCATTCACTTAATGGTTAAATGGTATATAATTGGTTGGTATATTAATAATAAAGAATAATAATCATGTTATATTAATTATTTAAATCCATTATACTCATCATTATACCCATTCAAATTATATATTGTAGAATAAAAAATTACACCATTCCGTGGAGGTGGTATGTCATACCTATGCACGCATAGTGATATTGTTATTTGTAGGATTTATAAAAAAGGTATAATGTTGTACAATAATTATAATAACATATAATAATGTATAATATACTATATTTATTACTTTAGTACTAAAAACATAATAATATAAAGTATTATAATAAAAGAATTTTGAAATATGTGATGAAACAATTAACTTTCTCTCAGGTATCTCCATTTGATTTACAAAAAATGTCTTGATATGATGGATTTATACCCAAATTGTGGCCTCTAAGATTAATTAAAAGAATTTGGGGGGGGGGGGATGGGTAGAGGTCAGCTAGAAAATGGCTTTAGACGTGTGATTACAAGAGAAAGAGATGTTTTCTTTTATAATAGGGGGAGGGACACATTTGAAAATAACAAAACTGTTAAATTAATATAAATTGATTTTTAAATTCAAATTTATCCAAAGTGGATTATTTCATAGATAAGATGAGGATGGGTTAAAATCCTCTCAATCAATAATATCTAGACATGTTTTGATTTTATATTAAACCTTATCATTTTGATTTATCTTTATTTAATCAACTTAACATTAATTATGGTAATAAGATTGTAAATAATAAATGGTTTTAAATATTTAATTATGTGTTTTAAATTTCCCATAATTGATTAATTTATGACATTTTATACCTTATAAATTTTTTATTTTAATTTTTAATTTTTTTTTTAATTTTTAAATAATTTAATGATATGTTATTTTTATAAATTATTAATTATATCAATTTTGACACCATTAATTAATTTAACATTAAATAAAATCCTCCAATAATATATATTAGAAAAAACATTTAATACACTCCAAAAATTTCATTTTAATCATGAAAATTCATTGGGAACATTAATTAGTTCATATTATTTTTCTTTTAATATTTTTAAATCCATGTATTTGATATTTTGATTAATAAAATAATTTCTACCCCACTATTATGTCATCATTAATCGTAATAATTTTCTATATAAAAAACTTAAATAAATTTACATGATGTAGATTATTTCCTTATATTTTTTGAGACAATTTATGTTTGAAGATTTATAATTTTTATCCCCATATAATAATTATTATACTTATAAGGGATAATAGAGTGACATGTTGTCACTTTCTTTTGTTTTAATTATAATTACCTCACCTTCTTCAAAAAAATACCATTAAATAAATTAAATCGTACAATTAGGTGATATTTTTAATCTTTAATTTATCCAATAGAATTTTTACAAGTGTTTGGGTAATTTTATTATCTTTATCATATTGTATGTTACCGTAATTTACCTGATTTAACTTTAACTGTGGTCAATAAAAATTATTGAAGTTACTTTTAATAACATATCAAGAAAAAAATTAATGTATTAGCATAGTTTGGACCACTGATTCTATATATGGATTTCATTTTTCAAAATTTCAAACACATAAGTTTCATTAATTAATTTTAAATTAATCCCCTTTGTTAAAACAAAAAAACTAGTTTTTATGTAGTAAAACTAATCAACAGATTGACATGTGTTTATGTTTAATTTGAATGTAAAATTACATACAATGAACAAAATTAGATTAAACAATAAAACTATAATCCAATATCTTTTTAGCAAAAATTAAATATGTATTATATCTATATAAATTAGTTAAATGAAAAGACGGTTTTGAATTAAAATGCAGTACATTTTACTATTCATTAAAATATATGTTTCATTAGAAAAATACCAAAATTTCAACCAAGGTAAATTTTTATGCCCCGCTTCCAAATAATTATTTTATTATGTCAAATATAACATATAAAATTTTCAATAACAAGATTTAAAAAGGGTTCAACATCAAAAGGCGGTAAAACTATATTTTTTAAAAAATAAATCTTTTATCCAAAAATTTGAATTTATTATTATGTCATATTTATAAACCAAATAATATAGATTTAAAACATTACATTGAATATATTACACATATATTTCACTAATAAAATCCATAAATATTGATTTTATTATTTTATTGACTCCCTTATTTTCAAGAAAATTTTTATTTAGATGGAATTTAACACTATTCATATCTGACAATATATTGACTCATTAATAATATTTAGATATCAATTATGCTTGTTTTTCATGAAATTATTTCTATAAAAAGAACATTTAATTGTTTATAACACAGTCCAATAATAGCATTGTGTATATTTCATGTTAATACGGTGTTGCATATCATGCAATCTAATCTTGATGTAGCGTACAACATAATACATCAAAAAAGTGAACAATAGATTATCTAATAAAATCTCAGGGTGTTAAATTCACCCCCCTTAAAATTAATTTCTCCCCCGAAATTCATCGTGGATATAAAAGGGTTACTACTTGAAATTTTCTTTCATTGAAATTCAAATCGTTAAAAGGAATAATAAAAAATCATTTTAAAATAGGAAAGATAGAACCATAATGGTCAACCAAAGTAAGTTATCTTTGGGATTCCACATTGTACAACATTGGTGGGAAGTGAAATCATGGATATGGAAGAAAAATCAAACAATCATGTTTTTATGTAGATTGATATAGAACAAGGTCAAGATAAAGTTAAAATTTAAAAAGCCAAAAATCTACGATGATGTAAGGGACCATCTGATTAATCGGATAAGAATGTACTAATATAACATTTTTGGTTTTCAACATAATTTATTTCATTTTGGAATATTTTTTCTTGAAAATAAATTAATACTTAATTTTGGTTCTATCTCACCATTTTTTGTTCCTTGAACAATTTCCACTTCATCTCATATTTAAAGATATGAATTTGAATATGTCAATCTTGATGAGTTATTAGATCATGCGACAGAATAATATTTCATTCCATATGTCTCAACAAAAAGGCTAACACATGTTATGAAATATGCTTAAATCCGCCTATAGTGATATAATATATTAATATAACAAAAATCAACAAAAATATAACTTATACTATCCATAAATGAATGAAATTACAATGCATTGAAAACCAAAAAATATAACATTTGAGAATGATGTGAACTAAATCGACATAAAATTTATCCCCCATATATTGTAATGTAGTTATTCTTTTTCACATTCCAATCATGTGAATACCTTAATCATATATTCTCTTGAAACATTATAATAACATTAATTACCGTAAAATGATAATGAAAATATGCATTCTGTAAAAATTAAATCATTCCAAACACTGATAATTCCAAAAATTATATATACTAAAACCATGATATCACTTTGTCCTAATATCAGTCATTAGGTCATTATTACTATCAAACATCTCATTATCTCTTTATCCCTTCATTATGTGTATACCATGTTCTTTCCAAAAATATTCCAAGCACATTCCATAGTTTTGGGTAATATATACTAATAGAAAACTACAAGGAACCAATACATAGATATTTGAATATTGCATAAAATGATAAAATAGATTCTACAACACTATTTTGGAAAATAATTACTTAATTATTCCACCACTTTATTGTCATAAAAAACATTACCAATAGTGATAACTTTTGATTTTACATTGTCTTTGGCCTTATGTGGTTGTTGAAATTTTTAATCATCTATTACCGTTGGATAAGGGCATTAGTTAGGATAATTCCACATTTCCTTTCACTTGTAGAATTGAAGTGTTGTTGTTACATTCTCTGCGGTATTTTCTCTATTCACATCATTGGAAACATTTTTCCTATTAATTATTCGCTCAACATATTGATGAACTTATTGTCCACACATAAAACATTTTCTAGTCCCTTTAAGACAATCTACATCAGAATCATTTCCACACATTGAGCATAAGCAAACAGTCATCATTTTTCACTATCGATATGAGATTTTCCAATGAACCCAATATTTTGTTTCTTTTTAAAACAATGACATTGATATGTAACTTCGACATCCATTTCTATTATAATGTCCCAGACCCGAATAGACACACGAATAGTTATCTCGTTTCTCATGTTACTATATGAGGCTCACCTCCATAAATACCAATGGTTGTCGACTAGTAGTGAGGGTGAAGAAAATGTATAGTGTGGAGGCTATATATAAGGCCTTATCTTTAAACATTACCTAATCTTGAATTATGTTAATAATTCACATTGATGACCTTTTCTGGTTTTGGGTTTTAGATAATTAGGCCATTACTATTACATTAAATCTAAAATATAAAAATGTAGATACTTTTACTATAACCAATATTTTTACAAAAATAAATATAATTAAAAAAACAATAGTTCTTTTCATTAAATAAATCTTATTGATACCATTATTTATCTTACCCTTCCATATACCCTATGAAAAACATTTCAAAAACATATTATGAGCATTAAAATTATATTAAGGGTTATAAAACAAGGAAAGATAACATTAGTCCATAAATACATACAAATCAACGAAATCATACTTTTCAATCATTAACATACCACAAAAAAATCATATTTTTTATGTATAATAGATGGAAATCATAAATAATAAATGTAACTTGTAGAACACATAACATAATTACATGGTATATTACACAGTTACATAGGTAGTTACGTTTGGGATACCCATCATGGTATATTCCCTAAATCTCATTGGAGAAACATCAACTTTTACCTATGTCACCTTACTCAATGCATTGAGGAGTATATCGAGCTCACCCGCCCTAGGTTTATCACGGAACCACCTGTATGTGTAAAACTATGCCCAAGAACCATAAAATAATCATAACACATAAAAGAATAATATAGGAAAGATAACATTTCCACATTAGCATCACAATATAAAATTTCAAGATATTGATATATCCAATCTATTTCCAAAACCATTTAAAACATTTAATAAATATACTTTTGAGTCAATAATTCCCATACCACATTGAATATTTTAAAGGGAGTATCATTTTAAAGTATAAATTTCAATATAATTAAATCCTTAAAACCATTTTAAAATCATGGAAATAAATGAAAAATATTTAGATGATTAAATCATTCAAACATTTAAAATAATATTTTAGTTATAGAGTTAATTACCACATAGAAAATACTTGAATAAAAATAATAAAAAAATTACATTAAAAATAACATATAATATCATGATAATAAAGAGATTAATGATATAATATGTAAAGGTGCTTTATATACACTTTATAGGATAATAAAGGTTCCCAATATCAAGATATGCCTCAAATGAAAGAAGATTGAGACATAGCCCCTTACGAAAATTCCGTAGCACAATGGCATCACATTAAAATTCAGAAAATGAGTTGATGAGAGAGAAAATTGTATCTCATCACATGGACATAAAATTTACAGAAATAAGGATACAGAATAAAATATTCCAACATAAGATATTGGAAATTAAAAGACATAACATAAAGGAATTTGTTGACTAAAAGAGGAGGGTGAAGGGTTCCCATACAAAGAACATATCATTACATTAAGGATAAATCAGTGAAATAACTATGTGTGATGAATATAAATAGACCAAATATAATTTTATATTATGTATAAAATAATCATAGTTCATTAAAACATATTCATATGATGAAATAATTAATAAGTATAAGTTTAACCTAATGAATGGAAATTAGTTTAAGAAGTCTCATTACCTCGTGTCTGACTTGACTCATTTATTCCTTGTTCTTCTTGAATAATAACCATAAGTTAACTTTTACTTTCGTAGGAACCTTTTAAATATTTCTTATTTTCTTTATATCAGTTATTATCTTACTATAACAATTATTAATTATTTGAGTTCATATCAGACATTTTGTCGATGTTCAGAACTTGAGTAAAAAAATGAACTTGTTATAATTACAAATTGTCCTTGTGGTCAAAATTACATTATACCAAGAATGATAATCATGATTTAGATATCATATAAATTATATTATTCCATTATATATTTATTTATAATAGTCCATATCATTTTTACATAGGAAATTAATTGCATAGTTCATGGAGACGGTAAGTCGTACGTACGCATGAACGCAATTTTCATTTATTTTTCATTTTTAAACGAATGAAAACTAAATGATACATAAGTATATTATAATTATAGTATAATAAATATATTACATATGTCACCTTGGTTTTTAAATTCTATATTTTATACTTTCCACGTATAGCATGAACGATTCATATCACTTTTAGGGGGCTGTAGTCCGCATTTCCCCAAATTAAATTATCGTATTTGTGCATTATGAAAAGCACAATGGTATGGTGTAAATGAAAAATACAGAATCAAGGAGATAAAATAAATAAAATATGAATCATATATTATTACAGTTCCATCATTATGTCCCTAATGACGGGTGGTTGGAGATAATTAAATAATCGTCATTTTGTGAGGCAGCAGTTCACCGTCCACAGATATAGCATGTCCGTATTCACTAGATGGAGGTTTGAGGAAGTGTAGTTAGAATCATTATCTTAACAGCATAATAGTATATTTTTGATACTTATTTGTTTATAAAATAATGGAATACATATAGTTTAGGGGGTTAGAGAAGGAAAATAAATGCAATGAATGTGAGAGAAGACATTACCTTTAAATCGGGTAACTTCTTTTGGTATGAACCAAAAAGAATTCTTGAATTGCCTTATTCCAAGAGAAAAGTTTCAATGAGGAAGAGAGGGATGTTGATATATTTTCTTTTCATTGTTTGGATGATCCCAGGAGATTGAGAGGTGTGTGTAATTGGCAGACGTTGTGGAATTTTATAAGTGGGGTGAGGGGCTATTTATGAAAGTTTGAAAGTATTGTTCTATTATATAATTAATGTTAGTTTCAAAAGGTCAAAAACATATTTATTTCTAATATAAGGTACATATAAGTCTAAAAAATCAACTAATAACAATTTGAAAGGTTTTTTTGATATTTTTTAATCCTTATCTTTTTTATTTAACACACTTTTAAATTATTTAACTTTTACCATGTCTTCTTATATATTCATACTATATAGATGATATATTAACTATAAAATTCCAAGAGACCCAAAATGAATCATTTATGACTTTTTAACATTATTTACATAATTTGAAAAGTATATTATTTTTTAGGATTATTTTATCATTTAATAAAATATTATTTGTTCAAAGAACTCATTTTTGTCAATTTCTAAATTATTCATATCATGACTTTTAAAAAATCCATAAAAACAAGATTATTGAGAAAAAATATCATTAATTAAAAAATAAAAAGTCGTTATTGTCCCTAAAATTTTTGTATGGCATAAAAAGTTTTAAAATGAATTTCATTTATTATTTATTATATCATTTATTTGATTATTTTCTTAATGATGCAATTACTGCATCCCCATGTTGTCATAATTAATTTTATTTATATAGTGTCTAAAAATTATAAATAAAATACCATGATGTAGAAAATATATTTATATTTAAAAGTAAAATTTATATTTGAAGTTATCACTTATATAACCCTATATAATAATTGTATTACTAAAAGATATATGCTTGTGTCTTTTATGCTTTCACGTTAATTTAATTAATATTAGGTTTCATTATCACTCCCAAGTGGCTCCATGGGGAGAAAAAATATACCCATGTATGCCCTTGTTCGTGAATATATCTACCAATATGGTTAGGATAAGTGTAAGGGTAATTTAATATTATAATATTATTATTGATCACCCTTATTTACCAGATTTACCATTTAACCATGGTAAATAAAATATTTACTCAAGTAAATATTCAAAATGTATATACATAAAAGACACCTATTTTCACATTTTGGACCTCCTAATTTCAAATATGGATTCCATTTTTTCAAATTCAAAACACATAAGTGCTAGAGATTAATTTAAAATTAATTCGTGTTTTCAAAACCAAAAAGTGTGTTTTAATTGATAATACCAATCAAAAGTTTGAACTCTATTTATGTTCAATTTAAGAGTAAAATTACATCCAATGAAAATAAAAATTTTTAAATGGTAAAAATATATTCCAATTAATATTTAAAATCAATTAAAATAATAATCTAATAGTATAAATAAATTATATTAAAAGGTAGATTTTAATTAAAATGTGGTATTTTTCACTATTCATTAAAAAATTAACTTAATCAGAAACATTCATAATATTTAACCAAATTAAATTATGATGTACATATTCTAAATAAGAATTTAATTTTTTTAAATAGAACATATTAATGAGACAAAAACTATAATTAAAAAGGGTTCTCTATCAAAATGCAGTTAATCGCCCTTTTAAATAAAACTATATTATTTTTGCTTAAAAATTAATTCATTAACATTGTAAGCTCTATCATTTATTGGATAATTGTAAAAACATTTAAGAAACACCCGTAAAAATATTTTATTTTGTTATATTCATTACATCTAATACAATAGATAGGCATTATATATCTTTTAAAATAATATTATATTATTAGTTTTTGTATGACACAACCTTGTGTGCAACATGAGATTTTGGGGAAACCCATTATTCTGTGTCGGGTACTCCATCGAATATCGCATACCCCTTAATGTAACATTAATATTTAATTCAGAAATATTAATAAACATGAAAATTTCATATTCTTTATTTACCTGGGGTTTTACATCCTTCTCCCCTTTTAGAAATTGTTACCTCGCAATTTTGAAATGGGGATGGGAAACATCATTAAAATTCCAAAATCATAAAAAAAATCAACAAAACTATCACATTAAAAGAAAGTAAAAGAAGTTAAATGGTCAACCAAGATAACCCACACGATGATTGCAGTAAAACATGTATATGGAGGAGAAACTAAGTGTCATGTCATGATATAGAGTGATAAAACACATGATTAGGAGAAAATTTAACTGCAATGAAAACATGAACATATGATAGGTTATACGGTATGTGGTTTCCTAGTAAGAAAAGTAAACATAAGAAATTTTGGTTTTATGTTTCATTTATAATGTTGGAGAATTTATTTATGAGATTATCTAAATACATAAGGAAATATGTTTACTTTTTAATTAGAGTATTATACTTTAATAAGATTATGCCAAAACCTCATCTTTTCTCTAAACTATGAGTTTTCAAGATGACTTCGTCACACATAAAGTGATAGAATCAACTTCTAGAGAATCACATAATCCAAAAAATATGTACTATACATTTCCCAAATATTTATATGTTAACAAAATCCAAAATGTTTTGTAAAAGATCAGATAAAATCCAAAAGGATAATCTTTTATAAAAATAAATACTAATCATAATCTCCAAATTTGGACAAAGAAATACCCAATGTTCAGAAAAGGTCATTCAATAAACAATTTTCCTTTAAATCCATCAATATAATTGAAACTAGGATTTAAACCCAAAACTTATACGAATTTAATATCATAGTCTTCCACAAAAATATTAATATTTATCTCCAAATAGAATCGGTTACTTCTAAAGTCTCATACTAAAAGGTAATTAACATTATCACTTATTCTCTATGATAGGTTATTAATTTCTATAAGTAACCCAAATATCTATATTTCTACAATAAAAAAATTGATTCATCCAAATTAAAAATTCAATCATTACTCCACAAATGAAATCCCATATAATTCTATTTTCCTTAGTCATATAGTATTCCCAAAAAAGGGAATGTCTTCCAAAATAACATTTATCACATAATCACCAAATCATTTTCCTATAATAAGGATATCCATTTGATAAAACAAAAGTTAACAACATCAACTTATTATTGATCCATAAAATCATTTAACAAAAATATAATAGGTCATACTAACAAAGGACTTCCCATAGGCCAATGGTAAGATATACATCCTAATCGCACTTTGGTTGTGGATTCGATTCCTGCAGTATTGTCAGACGTGATGGTTTGACAAATGGTTTTCATGTTTTCCTTTTTATAAAACTCAAGAATAACCCTAATATGTTATAACCTCAATTTTTTTATTATACCTTTCATTTTCATCCCATTACATAAAGACCTCAACATCTTTTATACTGTCTTCTTTTCACCACTATATGATAAAATAAAATCATTCTGAATAGAAATAAAATAATTCCTTGATCAGGATGTCTATATTGTTTTATCATCATCATGTTAATTTAGGTTGAAGTTCTATGAATTAAAAAAATGATATATAGATCCTTCAAAATCATTTGATTTATTTATCCAAATACACCTTGTACAACTTTAGTCATATGTGTGTTCATAGAAAAATAGTTTTGGAAAATAATCATGTATGATATATATTTTGAAAACATCTGATAAAACATAATTTTTATAAAATAGTTAGATCATCTTTGAGTTGAAACATTCAATAAATGGTATTTTTAATATAACTTAAGTATGTGATAAAAAAATATAATTTATAAGTAAATATAAATAGTTTGCTCAAGGATCTCCTTCTTCAGCAACTTTCTCAAAATCATTATATGATTCAAAATCTTGTGATAAGGTAAAATATTTTAAAATTCCATGATAATATTTACCTTTATTGAAAATATGTGAATATTGAGAAAATAATATTTGATTAGATAAAACCCATGATCCATGATGGTATCAAGGTATAGTTGAGGTGTTTGATATCTCAAAAAATTTAATGCAAGTGAGTTTTATGTTAGAAAATTTTTCAGAATTGTCTATACATTACTTTTCAATAATTATTTCCAGCAAGTCATCAGGAAGAGTTAAGAATGTCATTTGAAATTCCCTTTCCATTCGTAACAGAATATTCTTTATCTGAAAATTATTCAAAATATGGATTTATCATAAGGATTGGACATAGAGACAAACCATGTGTATAAAGAAATCTCCTAATCCCAAATGTCTTCTAAACCGACCTTTGATACCAACTATAAGGCCCTAATATTAAAAATTACATAATCTTGAATTATGTAAATAATTCACACTGACAATCTTTTCAGGTTTAGGGTTTCAGAGAATCAGGCTATAACTATTAGATGAAATCTCAAAAATAATAAAGTATACACTTCTATTATATCAAAAAAATTCACTAAAATAAAACACCTAAAAATAATATTTATTTTCATGAATTAAATCTTCTTTATTTCGTAAAATATTTTAGCCTTCCTTATACCCTATGAAAAGCATTTCAAAAACATTTGATGAGAATAAAAATCTCAGTATGGTTTATAAAACTAGGATAGAAAACATTCGTCCATAAAAACAAATAAATCAATGAAATCATACTTTTCAATCATTAACATACATCACAAAATGATAGGTTTTATGAATAACACATTGAAATCATAAATCATATAGGTAACATGTGGCATCCATAACATACATACATTGTAGCTTTCACAAATACATAGGGAGTTATGTTTGGAATACCTATCATGGTATATTCATTAAATATCTTTTTAGAAACATCAATGTTTACCTCTGTTACATTACACAATGCATTAGAGAGCTATCTCGGGTTCACCCACCCCAGGATTAACACGAAACCACTTCTATGCATAAATAACACCCAAGAACTATAACATAATCATAACTCATAAAACATGAAGAAAAGAAATATAACATTTCCACATTCCAATCGCAATATAAAATTTCAAGATATTGACATATCCGATCTTTTTCCAAAACCATTTAAAACATTTAATAAAATTATATTTGAGTCAAAGTGTCCCATACCATTTTGAAACATTTAAATTGATTAAAATTTTAAAACATTAATATCCATATAATTAAGTTCTATACCCATTTTGAAAACATGGAAACCAATGATAACAATTTAGAGGATTAAATCTTTAAAAAACATAAAACAATGTATTAGTTAAAGAGTCTGTTACCAATTAGAAAATACTTGAATATAAATAATAAAAGAATTACATTAAATAAAACATATAATATGATAAGAATAAATAGATGTATGACATAATATGTAAAAGGTCAGTATATCCACCATATAAGATAATAAATGTTCCCAATATCATGATATTCCTCAAATGAAAAGAAATTGAGACATAGTCCCTAACGAAAATTTAGTAGCCTAACGACATCACATTAAAATTCAGAAAATGAGTTGATGATGGAGAAAAGGGTATCTCATAAATTGAAATAGAATTTACAGAAATAAGGATATAAAAGAATACATCCCAACATTAGAAAATGGAAATTATAATACATAACATAAAATAAGTCATTGACTAAAAGAGGAGGGTGAAAGGTTCCCATACAAAGAACATATCATTAAATTATAGATAAATCAATGACATAAATATGTGTGAAAAACATAAATACCCAAAATATATGTTTATATGTTGTTTAAAACAACCATAGGTCATTCACACATATTCATAAAAAAATTAATTAATAAGTAGAAGTTTAAGCCAAAAAAGAATTCTAGTTATGAAGTCCCCTTACCTCAGGTCTGACTCCACTAGTTTGTTCCTTGTTCTTCCTAAATAATGAAAATAAGGTAATTTATACTTGATTAGACACATTTTTATTGTTTATTAATAATTTTATATCAATTATTACCTTACTATAAGAATTATTAATTATTTTAGTTCATATCAGACATTTTGTCGATGTTTGAAACTAGAGTAAAAAATTTACTTGTTATGATAACAAATTGTCCATGTGGTCAAATGTACATCACCTCCGGAATTATATACATGTTTTATATACCATATATATCATAAATATCAAGTATATTTGTATTTATAACAGTCCAAAACTTTTGGACATATGAAATGAAATGCATCGTTCATGGAGAAAGTAAGTCATACGTACGCATTAACACAACTTTCATTTATTTTTCATTTTTAAGGAATTAAAACTAAACAATACATAAGTATATTATAATTTAATTATAAAATATATGTTATATATGTTAAATGTGATCATAAATTAAATCATTTTTATGTTCCATGTATAGCATGAAGGAGTCATATCACTTTAAGTGGCCGGTAGTCTGCACTTCCACAAATGAAATTATCGTATTTGCGCATTATGGACAAAATAAAGGTATGATTTAAATGAAAAATATGTAATCATAAAGATAAAATAGATATCATATATATCATATATAATTAATGATCTATCATAATGTCCACCATGAGGGGCGGTAGGATAAAATTGAACAGTCAGTGTTCTGTGAGGCAGTAGTTCATCGTCCCCAGAAACAGTATGTTCGTATCTATTAGATGGAGTTGTGTTTAATTGTAGTTTTAATAATTCACATAATAACATTCTATTATATTTAGGATAATTTTTTTTATTCAATAATGTAATAAATATAGATATGTAGGTGTGAGAATAAAATAAAAGAAACAATCTTGAGAGAAAACGTTACCTTTAAATCAGGCAATGCCCTTTGGTTTGAACCGAATTGCTTTCTTGAATTCCCTTATGAAAAGGTGATGGATTTTTTGATGAATAAAGTAATCTTAAAAGTTTATTGTATTATATTTTTGATGGTCCAAGTGTCATGAGAGGTGTGTGTAATGGGTTAGAGGTGGTGGAATTTTATAGGAGAGATGAGGGGCTCTTTAGGAAGGTTTGAATTTATTATTTTATTATAAACATATTTAAGGTTTAGAAAAGTATAAAACTTTTATATTATTAATATAAGGTATATATAAGTCGAAATAAAATCATCCAATAATAATTGGAATGGTTTTGGATATATTTTTATCCTTATCTCTTTTATTTAACCCTTTTGCTAACTTATTTAACTTTCACCATGTCCTCTTATAAATTCATACTATATTATTAATATATTCACTATAAAAATCCAAGAGACCGAAAATGGAACATTTATGAAATTTGTAACATTATTTATGTAATTTTTCTTAATATTAGATTTTTATGATTATTTTATTATTTAATAAAATATTAATTCTTTTATGAACTCATTTTTGTCAATTTCTAAATTATTAATATCAAGATTTTAAAAAACCTGTCATAACGTTATTCAATCGAAAAACATCCTTAATTCAAATATAATGAATAATTATTATCCCTAAAATTAATGGATGACACAAAAAGTTAAAAAAAAATTATTTTAATATTTATAATATCATTTATTTGAATACTTTATTAATGAAGCAATTACTGCATCATAATTGTGTCATAATTAAGTTTATTTATTTAATGTATAAAAATAATAAACAAAATACCATGATATAGGAAATTTATTTATATTTAAAATTAATATTTATAGTCAAATATATCACTTATATATCCTCATAAAAATTTTTTACTGAAAATTATATATTTGTGTCATTTTTGACTTTATTTTAAATTAATTAATATAAAGTGTCATTATCAGACCCAAGTGGCTCCATGGTATCCCGAAATATTCCCAAGGATACCCTTGGTATGAAATATCTCATCCAATAGGGTTAGGACAAGTGTATGGGTAATTTAATATTATTATAATATTGTTTTTCACTCTTATTTACAAGATTTACCCTTTTACAATGGTACATAAAATATTTACTAAAGTATATAATCATAATGTCTTATAATAAATGTTACCTATTTTCATAGTTTGGACCACATGATTCAAAATATAGAATCAATTTTTTGAAACTCAAAACATAGAAGTGGTATAAATTAATTTAAAATGAATTCATGTTATCAAAACAAAAAAAACTTGTTTTTAAGAAATAATACCAATCAAAAGATTCACCATTGTTTATATCCAATTTAAGAGTGAAAGAACATCCAATGATCAATATTGTATTAAATAGTAAAAATATAATCCATCTACACTATAAAACCAATTAAAATAACAATCTAACTATATAAATAAATTACATGAAAAGCTAGTTCTGAATTAAAATGATGTATTTCTCAATATTCATTAATAAATTAACTTTATCAGAAAATCAAAAAAATTACCAAATGTAAATTTTGATGTCCCGATTCTAAAAAAGATTTTTATTTTGTCAAATATAACGTATTAATGTGAGAAAAACTATATTTAAAAAGGTTTCTCCATCAGAAGGCGGTAAATTGACCTTTTATAGAATATTAGAATATTTATGCTTATAATTAGATTCATTCACATTTTAAGCCTCTAAATTTTATTTGATAAATGTAAAAACATTTAAAAAACATGTGTAATAATATTGTAGTTAGTTATATTCATTCATGACAATACAATGTCTAGGCATTAACTATCATTTAGAATAATATTATATTATTATTTTTCATTATGACTCAGCCTTGTGTGCCACATGATATTTCGGAGAAACCCATTTTTGTGTGTCGGGTACTCAATCGAACATAGAATCCCATTTAAAGTAAAATTAATATTTAATTAAAAAATATTAATAAATAATTAAATATCATATTCTTTATTTACCTGGGATGTTACACTATACCCTCTTGGAGGAAAATAATGTATTGGTCTGAGAATAATAATATTAAATGCAGTGGTAATAAAGACTCACCAGAATCAAACCAGACCGGCATAGCAGAAGCATATTCAAATGTAAAAAAATATTGAAAGATAAATATAAACACATGTAATGGAAGATAAAGAGGAAAACATATTGAACATCCCTTGTAACTACCAAACAAACTATACATGCATCCACAACATGTAATATAACTCAATAAAAAATAATTCCCACTTAAAACCAACAGTATCTATGAAATAATGTAAGCATGTTGATACAGGAAAAAAGAAAAATAACTTAAACTCTATCTAGGCATGACTTTATAGTCAAACCCGTATCTCCATTCAACAACTAATACTCTCCATCTTCTGAAGCAGATCTATTTTTGGCACGTAAATCCATAATGTCTACAAGCATCCTGAAGGCCCCAAGTAAGGTGTGAGACAAATATTTGTAGGATACCACCCCATGGTGCGTACCTAGACTGTGTGTTTAAATAGGAATGAATCTATAAGTATAGTAAATAATATGATGCACAATGTAAACCCAACCTTCACTGGTGCTCGACAGCCACTAGGGAGTATCACATGCTTCAGGGAATGCTGAAATCTTATTCACATAACCTAGGATTATGCGCCTCTAAAAAATATTCATTTCAAGTACCGACATCTTAGAGGAATGCCCAGGAAATGGTAACCCGACACAATGTTCCTCCATAAACCATATGTCTCAAGTAACGACGTCGTGTAGGCTCTACCATGAAGTAGTAACCTGGAACCTTGAAACTCTTGAAACCTCGTGTCTCAAGTAATGACATCCCATAGGCACACCCAAACAATATAGAGTCAACTCACCATCCACATGGCTTCCACGATAAGCACCCACAAACCATAATCACATAACAGCAACTACAAGGGCCTCTACCCACAAGAGCGGTCCAAACCACCTCATCAATGAGTCTACCTTTGTCCACCGGACCCAAATCATGGGTGAACAGTAATCACCAAATTTTGAACCCAAGACATAACCTCTCTCCCACATTGTACCCATGCGACCATGTTTCTCAGAATCTGATGGCCTTGCCATCCAAGTAACATGGGCCATGCCCAACCAGACTATCACACTACCTTAACCCGATATCCACGACACCCCATTCCATGGTAAAACATCCCAAATAATATGGGTTAATAATAACCTATTATCAATCATCACTCTAGAATATTGTGGCTATTACCAACATAAACCAACGGTTCTAGTATATACAATATCAAGTATGCCATATATATAATCAAAATAATTACTCTAGACATGAAAAAAAAATTAAACAGATGAATTTCACATTCAATGAGTTGTCCCATACAAGAACTAAGCTATTGAAATCCTCTAATAACTTAATCATTCTTAAGTAGTTAAAAATTAGAGGTTTAATAAAAAAATCAATTATATAAATGTTCGAACCCCAAGAAAAAATTTCCCAAGTGAGCAACAAACTATAACCTGACAACGTTCAAGCATAACAAGATATGGGAATGACTAATGCCATCCTATAAGGAATACAATCAATTAAATATAACGAAACATGGGTATCTCTCAATACCTGCCATTGTACTAAAAATACGTAACCCCAAAATGACCACCAAAATAGAAAACATGGTATGCACCACCAACCTTAGACTCATATATATAGACACATATGATATCAAAAACTAATTCGAAGCTAGTCTTTGTAGATCTGTGTTTCCATCAAATATTGGAAATTTTACTCAGATGGAAAATATGGAATGTGGGACAAAATAAGAAGAAGAAAATAGGTTATATGGGTTTATCCTTCCTGTTGTGGACCTCAAGACACTGGAATATTTAAGAATGAATTTTAGATAAACAATCTAGTAGAATAAGTGTTCTCAACCTCTTGGAGTGTCACAATCTAAAATAGGGGAAGAATAAGTTGTTTTCGGAAATGATAAGTGATGTTCTACCATATAAAATCATAATAATAAAACTACATGATGTGTATTACAGACTAACCTTTGTGTAGTAGATTTTTCTTACTCTGAAATTTGTAGGTTTCTAGGAAATCACATGGCATAGACGCGTCACATGGGTCAACACATAGGTAGGACTCAACCGATAAGTGGAAATTAAAACACACGACGTGTTAATGAAAAATACATTCCATGTAGTAGATTATTTTTACACAGTCACCTCATAGCATGTACTATGTCTTCATGAGGTTAGTACACACCTAACAATTACACATGCTATACTATGGAATACATGGTGTGTAACCAAAAAAATTCAAGAACTACCAAGTTTCTCTTGTTTTCTCAAAAACTCACACGTAGCATAAAAAACAAAACTTTTACCATAATGTAAAAAATGAGTTCTTACAAAAATCCCCCCTAAAATAGAATTTTCCCTAAATTTAACTTCCAAGGATGGCGATGAAAATGCCAGACAATTCTGGCCCAAATCTCAAATCAAACAATGCTCTAAGGGCCCATTTCTGACTCATGGTCCTCCCCTGCCGCATCTCATCCCTAAACCCTATGAGGTTCCCTCGTGTCATTATCAACAACCATGCGTATATTTCAATGTATCAGTGTCTATCCCTATGAGTTCATACATTCCATGGATGCTTAATAAAAATTTGGTCCCTTGTACCTCATGTATTCCACATCCTCGATGCCTCGTTGCCCACAGAACTTCTTATATTCTTCATCATTGATGCTCCTAATTCCACACATATCATGTGTATATATATATTTATATAATATATATCTTTCACCTAAAATGGTTCTAATCCCACTAACTAGAATATGTTTAGTCCATATATATATTGTACATTCTGTGCACTCAAAAGTTACATGCCTCAATCGGCCATGCCAAAAGAAAATCATGAAAATCCCTAGTATGCCTCTAGAATACCTATGACTGTCGTCGGCTCAACAGCCTACTTAGCTTCTAGATGCTGCATGGCATGTACTTGGCCTAAAGTACAACTAGTTGTTGTCTGACCTCTCTATAGTGCTACTTCAATCACCATATATATACCCCTCTATTGGGTCTCGCTATCTATGCCATGTCATTCACATGCATTTGAGCCTCGACTACCCTCAACAGAAACAGATCTTGAATTAACCCTGGATGCCATTATCTGACATGTTCCTTACCTTCCATCTATCTGATAAGGTTTCATGTATAACCTCTGAAGTTTTCTGACCTATCCACATTCTCATCAATCCTTTAGAGGCCTATATCACTAAGTCTGTACATCCTCTAGTTTTCCACACTGAAATCAAACCACATTTGAACTGTCACAAGGTGGTGTAGTTGAGTGCATGGCCCGACTACACTGCTAGAATTCATCCCGACCTCACTTCCTGCTCTCTGAACCATCACCTAAGGTTGTTGACAAGATCAAATGGGACATGTACATCAAATTTCCCTCAGTTATGAGTGGTTGATTCACCGCCTCTAAGAAGGAGACCAACCTAATGATGTTTACATGCACTTTAATGGGGTATCATAATCCATCTTCTAAGTGCTTCAATCTAGAGGTGAAATATCTTACCAATACTTGTGAAAAAGATAGAGGCTCAGTTAAGGTAGTTGCATAGTCCCTAACGAACATGTCACCCTTTTGGAGGCTCAAGAACTCCTGAGTTCTCTCTACCCTTAGTGTCTCCAAGAAAATTTCTCAAAAAAATATTTAATGTGGTTCCATGACAGTCTGTTTCATGCAATCTCGAACCTTAAAATCTGACCAATTACTCACTGTTTTTCTCAACATGTATGTTTCCAGCTTGACCCTCTATCATAGAGGTGTATCAAGCTTCTTCAAGGTAATCTGCATGATCTCAATCCAGTTTTCAGCTAACTGTGGACATCCCTAACCCTAAAAAAGTAGGGGGCTTCCACTAGAACTACCATGTTAGATATGCCATATATGGATATATACCCTACACGCCTCTGTCAACCCCCAACATAACATGTACCAGACTAGATTAGAGCTGCTTGTTGAGCCATGACCTGAACACTACCAACCCCTGTTGTTGTTCATCCACTAATGGGTCCTAAACCTGATCATCTGTAAGAGCTAGTACATGAGGCTCATTCTCTACTAATCCCTCAGGTTTCTAATCCTGATCATGCTTATGTGTCATTGTACCGTCACATGCATAACGTTCTATCAAGCCATCCATGAGGAACCTCTTGAATACCATAAATATTCAAACAACCCACATATATAACAATATATATATATATATATAATTCAGATAAGGAAAGAAATAAAGAGGCAGTGCATAACCACTACCCTTACTCTCCCCCACCACAACTATACCCCATGGCAACCTAGCCTCATGGCCACATTACCCGCCCTCAACAAAGCCAAATATCAAAGGTTCCTTGGGACATTTCTATCCCAAAAACCATCATTTCCTCAAACTGATGACCGAGTCTCCCAATCCTGAAAGCCAAACTGCCTCAAGCTGATGTCCAAGACACCCAATCTTGGTGATAAACATCACCTCAATTATAGTACCAACATGTTTATATACAAGCGTGGCCCAAATCTCAAGCCACATGCAATATTACATAATTTAAATGATGAAATATTATAATGAAATAAATCAAAATTTCTATAAAATATTTCACCGTTAACATTTCCAAACCTTCTATAACAAGGAAATTGATATTATTCACATGGTATTATCACTTCTCAAAGCCTACATGTAGATATGAAATTGATATACCCTAAAAAAATTTAGATAAAAAACCAAGAAAATATGACATACCATACCAGGCGAAGGTCCAATTCTCCCTTACCTAACCGGGTAAATGATAATATATCACAAACAATAATATCACAGACCATGTAATCCACCAAGGTGAAAATATTATAAACCGTAATATGAGAAAAAAATCCCACCCATAGTAACTTGGTCAATCCCATCTACATGGGGATGTAGGCACCCTAGAAAAAGCTAGAAACCTAGTTTCAATAACAACATATCTCCAGTCTACCATATACCAAATTGTAATATAGAAGAAAAAAAATGTAGTATCAATCACATTAGTAGTTAGTCAAAAGATTATAATAAATCCCTATCAAGAAAAACTCCTTTGATACCACTTTGAAATGTCCCTGACCCGAGAACCCACTGGAACAGTGCCACGATGTCTGGTGTTACTATCTTAGGTGTACCTCCCAAAACGCCAAAGTTTGTCCACTAGCAGCAAGGGTGAAAAAAGGTATAGTGGGGAACATATACCCTTTCGTATAACATAGGGTACTGGTCCAATCATAATAATAATACTTGTAGTAATAATAATGACTCAACATACTCAAAGTAGACCTGAATAGCGGAAGCATATCAATAATTAGAAAAATATTAGAAAAAATATAATTATGAGAAATAGAAGATAATCATAATAGCATGTTGAACATCACTTATAACTTCTAAACAAACTAACTTGTATCAACAACAGGTCATACTTTCAAATAAACTATGCACCCATGGATAACCGACAATATCTATGAAAAAAAGAAATCATGTTGATAAAACAAATAAATCAAAACAATGTATACTCTAGCTTGGTATGAGACCAGGTTACATGCCAAATCTCAATGCACCAACAACTATGATCCATCTCTTAATGTTGATCGCTTTCCTGCACAAAAATCTATAATGTCTACACAGGTCCTGAAAGGCCCGTATAGGGTGTGAGCTGAATCTCATTAGGATACAACCCAATGTTACATACCAATTATAGGTTTTTAAGAATGCATGAATATATAAGGAAACTAAATTGTATGATTAAAAATGTAAGAACAACCTCTACCGATGCTCAGCAGCCACCAAAGAGTATCCCCTACTTCGTCCAATGTTGGAATCACCGTCACGTAACCTGGCATCATGTGCCTCTTGACACAGTATGTGTCGATGACCGACATCCATAATCCATTCGCAAGAAATAGTAACTAGCACTGTGTACCTCCTAACACATCATTTCATAAGTACTGATGTCTCGTAAGCACGCCCAAGTAGTAGTAACCTTGAACCTTTTTCCTCCTCACACTTTGTGTCTCTAGTAACAACATCCCATAGGCACACACAATCAATCTGAGGGATCCTCGCCTTCCACTTGGATTCCACAGCAAGAACCCCCAAACAATAATCACCTAACTGAAACTATAGGGGCCTCTATCCACACAGGCAGAAAAAACCACCTCATCGAATAGTCTACATGTGCACACATGACCCAAATCACGGGTGAGTAGTACTCACAAAATTTAGAACCCAAGCCAAAACCTCTCTGGCACCTTATTCCCTTTTGACCATGTCACTTAGAATCTGATAGAATATCAATACATGTAACCTCATACCTTACCAACCTGAAAAAAAAACTACCAAAACTCAACGTCCACAACACCCAATCCTGTGCTCAGACCACCCAAATAATATGGATCAATTTCAACATGTGGTCAATCATCACTCAAGAATATTCAGTACACACCCCAAATAACCCAGTGGTTCTAGCATATGAAATATTAAGAATAAAATTTATATAATCTTATGAATCACTCTAAAAATACAAAAGAATTTAAACAGTTTAATTGAACTTGCCATGTGTTGTTCTATACCACAATTGAGGTCATGAAAGCCTCTAATAACTTAATCATGCTTCCATAGTTTAAACTCAATAGTTTAATCAAAACCAATAAAATATACCAATATTTTCACCCCAATCCAAAATACCCCAACTGATAAATGACCTATAACTTGGCCTCATTCAAGAATAACTTGGTAAGGGGATTCGGAATGTCATCCCGTAAGGAAAATAATCAATTCAATATAAATAAACATAGTAATCGGTCAATACCCGACGTTGTGATATAAAAGACGCAACCCCCAAATGACCAAAAAAAAGGGAAAACAGGGAATGCACCACCTACCATGGAATCATGTATGTAGGAACGTCTAATATTAATCTCCAATATGAAGATGGTCTTTGTAGATCAATGTTTCTATCAAATAATGGAATAATTAATCAGATTGAAATTGTGGTGTGTGTTTCAAAGGAATAAGAAAGTAGTAGGATTTATAGTTTTATCCTTCCCGATGTGGTATTGTAGAAAGTGACAGATTGATGAATGAATTCCAGATAAAGGATCTACGAGAATATGTTTTCTCACCCTCCCAAAGTGGCACAGTCCGAAAACCGGAAGGGAGAAGATATTTTATAGAATGAGACATGACACTATGCCATATAAAAAAATAAAAATAAATGTACCTGGCATTTATTAAGGACTATATGTCATGTAGTAGCTTTTTGTACTCCAACATACGTACATTCCATGGTCATCATATGGCTTAGATGCCTCACATAGATAAAAAATAGCTATGACTCAATAGTTACACTGAAAGTAAAATACACAGCGTGTTAAGGAAAACTAAACTCCATTAAATAGATTAATTTTACATGGTCACCACATAAAATGTACAAAGTCGTCATGCTGTCAGTAAACTGTTTAAATACACATGACGTGTACTATAGAGTACATGGTGTGTAACTTTTAATTTTTCTAGAACTGCCCAATTTTCCGTGTTTTCTCAACAACTCACTCAAAATAGAAAAAAAACTTATTCCTTATTGTAAGTACCCGATTGTTACATCAACCTTGAAAGCACAACATGAAATATCTTTATAGATACTAAAGTCCCTTATAGGTAATTCCCTTCAAAGACTTGGTTTTATGCCACTAAGGAATCAATCCACTGTACGTTCAGGTTGAATGTAATACCATATAATTCCATTAATTTTTCTAAAAAAATAGAATTTGATCATTTCAAGACCAGGTTTTGAGATGAAACAATAGTCGGAGTCCTGGAGTGGTCAGAATGGATTTTAAATCATTTTTTAAAGTTTATTAAAAGAATCATGTGAGTGGGTATTTATATCATTTAAATAATGCACACATCAAAAATATGTAGGAATTGTTGAACTCTGAGCGGCAATATTCTCTTTCAAAGGTCCAAACATTAGTCGGCGCATGCCTATAGTAGATGTTTGTTTTTTTCCGCAAATAAAAAAAATTGAGAAACAATAATTTTATTTCAAATCCTTATAACTCCTAAATGGTAACATGGACTGGAAATATGATAGTACCGTTAATATCATAAGCATGTATTTCCCATATGAAGATATCAACCTCAACCGACATATGTCGAGGGTGAATGAGAGTTTTTTAATTTTTTTAAGAAAAGTAAAATGGCATGCGTTGATGGTTTTGGAAACATATAAACAGGTCCATGGATTGAAAAAACTATGGGAACTTTTGCGTTTAGAATGATGACATTACCTAAGAATAGACACATCCTCGTCTACCGTAGGTCGTCCGGAAAAGATAATTTTTATACATTTTTAAGAAAAAGATCAAATAATACAAGTAAGATGTTTTGTTTTATATTTATGAACATTATTTTCCATGGTGATGTAATGGAGCTCCAATGCTGTGAAAAGTAAATTCTATTTCATAAATGAAACAGCGTAACATTGGCAACTCGGTGAAATAGAAAAATGATAAATCACATATGACACTTAATGGATTATAAAGGATACAAGGTCGGGGTGCAGGATGCTGGATTTTAGAGAGAAGACTTTACAAAATTCACAAAAAAAAGTTACCAATAATGGAGGTATCAACAAACGGGATTGAACCAGGCTTTGGGAGCTTGACGATCGATGAATGCCGGTGGAATAAAGATCGATGTGGACAGGCATCCTCAATCTACATCTTCAATAAGTCCAAATTCTAGGTTGGGTTATTGTTTGAATTATAATCTTCCCCCATTCAGGCTTTTAAATGACATTTTTGGATCAACCCACTAATAGGTTGGCTTGTAGTTTGATCATTTATATGGATGATTTTTATTAAATTGTTGATCCCTCTAACATGAGCGACTTATGGTTGTAATGAATAGTGATTGATGATCCTTCCATGGATTGTTTTCTTGTGACCATTACCACATTATCCCCATGTATTATTTGTTCTACAATGGGATATGAATGAATGATCACTGCACATCCACCTTGTGGCATAACGATTCGATATTACATATTGTAGACGGGCATAGCATGAAGGTGATGTGGTGATGATGACAGAAAGTGGATCAAACAGGTGCATGTGATACTAAAAATCGATCTTATTTAAGTGGAGGAGATTGAAATAATTTTTTGAACACCAGGAGATGATTAACGTGGCCCAAGTTCCCTATAACACCCTCTACATTGAATAATGGACCACCAGTGCGCGTCTGGTGTCTGCAGAAGATTCTGCCAGAAGCAGGCGGTGATGAACTTCGTGTGCTCAAAGGCTGGGAGATGCACAATGGTGAAGGTGGTGGTAGAATCTATGTAGCACAACTACCTTTGTCATGTTTTTGTTCTTGAAAGAATGTCCAGTATGTGTGAATGGATCTGCTAACCAGGGTGGTGGTGCCCGCGGGAATCGCTTGGTGCAAGATGGTTGCGGATTTTCTGTGGGGGGGGAAGGCATGTTCTAGCCATCCATTCTCATCCAATAAGGTTGGAACCCAGCCTAGTGGTCCCTAGAATGGCCCCATGATCTATTCCAGACCCGGGTGAGGTCGGACTAGACCAATACCCAACAATCCCCTGTTTCGTTAAAACACCAGTAAAATTCAAACAATTCTTCCATTTGATGAGACGTCTATGGAGATGGTACCCTTGTGATGATACTAATATTTTGATATAATCTAAATAAGTTTTTTTATGATGTTGTATGAAGACCTATTGATTTGAAATTATAGACCTCTCGATACAATGTGACACTGAGCATAATGGGGTAGTTCTCTTGAAGAGATTCTAGTATGGTTACTCCCTTGTAAAATCAATGAATATATACTCCTTATCCTTCTAATTATGTAGAGACATGACTCCCCACATCATGTATGTGGGTTAATTTCCTTCTCATAGTATCCTCTAAGGGTGTTACTCCCCTGAAGGACTAGTGTGCAGGTTCTCGGAGATGTTTGTCAAAGAAGATTATGTAATCCCATATGGGACCAGTGAGAGGGTTTCCTAGCATTATATTCATTACTTTCATGCTATTCTAGGGTGTGTTTCATCCTTAAAAAGTGTTCCGACAGATTCGGAAATTCCCTGTCATGCTAAGGAGTGGGTCCTCTAGCATATGGTTGGTCTCCCCTAATGTATTACTGTGTGGGTCTCCCATAGTGAATAAGATAAAATATTTGCTACTCCTCTAGTACCAGGTTGAAAGTACTCTAGTCACTGAGTAGTACCCCCCTATAGGGTAGGGTGTGGGTCCTCGATGAATGAATTATTACTTTCCTCCAAGGGAGCATGGTCCTTCATTAGTAGTAATCCCATGTTTGAATCTAGGTGTGGGTCCTCACATATGGAGTAGTACTACCCCATCTATAAGTAGTGATGGGGAGTCGGTCCTCCATAAGTTTTGGAGCTCCCTTGACTGTAGGACACAACAATGATGACTGAAACACTCCACTTGATGTGACTAATACCTAGGTAGGAGATAGTACTCCCTCAATGAGACTGAGGAGTGGGAACACCATACAGGAGTGATAGGGAATCACATGATACTCTGGTGTAGTTCTCCCTCAACTATACATAGTGGCGAGGGGCATACCACTTCACCTGGATTTCTTTAGTCATGCGTTGGGTGAAATACTGTGATGACTAGACCTATTATCAAGAACTATAGTTGGACCTACTAGAATTTTCTCGATAGAGTGTATGTAACGCCCCGACCCCAGTTACCCAGAGTCGGTGCATTATTACATAACATTGGAATTATCACAAGAAAGATACAATCTCGAAAGACCGATTGGTTTAGTATCCTTGGAAATACTAGATATATTCATAAAGTTTTACATTACAGCATAAAGTGAAAAAATACTACAACAATATAGTCTCCATGTTCAACACACATATCCCCACATAAAATCCCTGCAGGTCATTCATAACTTACTTCTTTACATCCTGGGAAAAATAAAACATAGAAAAGGGGTGAGCTCAAATGCCCAGTAAGGATAACAATATAGCGGAAACATTCAAAAATAAGCATAAACATTTAAGGCAATGTATAACTAAAACAAAAGCCTTTTAAACTTGAACTTCAACATAGTATGGCAAAAGTAAAATGAAATAATGCCATTTACTTATTCACACAGATATTCTACTAATCGAATAATCAAATGCAATATCAATAACCACTTTTATAATGATGGAATGCATAATGCCAGACTATCATAACCATATAGCCAAGGCCTCGTGCCAAGACAACAAATAAGATTTTGTCAAGGCCTTGTTCCAAGACACTAGTTTGTCTCATGAGACCTACCGATGCATCAAGGAGCTATACCAGGCTCCACCTGTCACATATTAAGTCCAATGCATTCCCATATGAAAAGTTTTAAACATAACATAAACATTCGTATTAAAACAGGCATACGAAATGTCAATACATTCACAATAAACCATGAATGGTATAAAAATAGCACTTCCACAGTCAAACATATCACAAAACCTTCAATACAATAAAAAAGGTTTGTATCATAATAAATCAACTTCAAATAAGCTTAAAATCCATCAAAGGATGTTGACATAGATGAAATCAAAACTATTTGAGAGAAATATCTCTTTTCTCGAAATCATTGAAAATTCAAACATTTATAAAGGAAGTAATTTAATAGAGATTTTTGAATCAAAGTGTCCCATACCACTTCGAAACTTTTGAAAATAAATATCATTTCAAAACCTTCATGTCCATATAAATATGTCCTTAAAATCATTTTGAAAACATGGACATTAATTAAAAATATTTAAAACATTTAAAATTATGATCTTGATAAAGAGTACCCTTCAAAAATTCTTAAAATATTCATTTTAAAATCAATTAAAAGTCACATAATTATAAAATAAATCATTTAATTTTAAAATACACTTATAAACTTGTAAGGGAAGCTTCGACGATTTTATAATGGCAGAAAATAACCGCACCCACCGTACAAGTTAAAAAAACTGTCTTACCTTAATTCTCTCGAAAAGGTTAAAAAGCACCTTCTTTGGAAAACAACGGAAAGATTCCTTTATAAAACTAATATAAAAATTCAAAAAAGTGTATAAATGACCATAACCCATATTCTTTAAAATAGTAAATATGTTTTGAAATACATTTTTAAGAAACATGGATGTTGATGATAAAGAGATCCCAGTAGATTATTACGTATAAACAACCTCGGATAATAAAGAGATTGTGAAATAACCCTTACCTTGTACTTTTCCTTGGTTGGGGTAGGTTAACCTCCTATATAATGGTAAAATAATTGTTATTATATTATTCAATAATCATATACATTAATATGATATCATATACGATCTTTTAACATTGCTTTGTTAATAATATCTTAGAATTATCGTCGTTTCGGGTGTTAACATACTCGTTTTCTTTTATATGTTTTGTTATATAAGGCAAGTTTTTAATGGATAGGTTGTATATTATTTATATCCATAATGATATCAAGTTCTTAAAAATCATTTTTAAATCAGAATATCATAATTATAGGTGAATGGATACGATGGAGAATGAATCTCATCGCGTTCGTGGAGACGGTAGTCCGTACGTACGCACGAACGACAATATCATTCTTTTGAAATTTAAATAATATATAATTAGATAGTATATCATATATAAAGAATCCTTATAATGTTATATTTATTATTTACATGAGTTATACATCATTATTATACCCATCCAAATAATAATATATTGAATAACAATTACACCACGACGTGGAGACGGTATGCCGTACGTACGCAGCTATAGTGACATGTTATTAAAAGGGTGGATATAATAATGAATATGGTTGTACAATATTTATAATAACATCAAAGTATATATAAGAGTCTGGATTTGTTATTTTATAATGGTAATAACAAAGAAAGAAGAAGTGGAATAATAAAGGAACTTGGAAAAGGGTGGTTAAATCATTACCTCTTTTTCGGGTTCTTCCTTTTGATTTGATCAAAAGGGATCCTTAGGTTGGCTTTCTGATCAAACTAAGGCCTATATGATGTAGTGATGGAAGTTGGGAGAGTATTTGGGCAGAGTTTGGCAGAACCAAAAGTTTTTGAAGGTGTGAAGAAATGAGAAGGAGGAGTGCCCTTTTATAAGAGGGGTGAGGGGCACCTTTGGAAATGCTAGAAATATTAATTTATAATAAATTCATATTCGGTTTATAATGGCTACAAAGTTGATTATTTAAATTTTAAGGTCGGGATTGGTCTAAAACAACTCATCCAATATAATTTATACAGGTTTGGGTACTTATATTAACCTTATCTTTAAGTATTAACTCTATGTTATTTAGTATCACTTTTACAATGTCTCTTTGTATTTTTATATTATATGGTTAATTAACATACTATATACATACAAGAGACCATAAAGTGGTCCATTAATGATACACCTATCATGATATAAGTCTCTTGGACGAAACATTGATTTTTAGGAATTTAATATCAATTAATAATATAATATTTGTTTTAAAAACTCTTTTATGTCAATTTCGACACTATTCAATAGTTGATTTTTGTGAAACTCATAACAGAATTTTTACTTCAAAAAAATTTAATTAAATCATTAATCACATCTCATTTTAACTTATAAAATTAGTGTAATGCATAAAAAGTCTCAAATTATATTTATTTGTGTATTTATAATATCAATTATTTTAATATTTCACTATTATGGTAATTACTGCATCATCATTGTGTCATAAATAAATTAAATTATTTAATGTATAAAAATTATAAATAAATTATTATTATCTAGGAAACCTTGTTATATTTCTAATTAATATTTATAGTCGAAAATACAACATATATAACCTTATGTAAAAATTGTTTTTCTAAAAGATATATGCTTATGTCATTTTTGTACTTATTTTAACTTAATTAAAACTAAGTATCCCTATCACCTACAAGTGGCTCCATGGGGTCCCAAAATCGACCCAAAGATGCCTATGGTCGAACATGTATCAACCAATAAGGTTAGTACATGTTTTAGGGTAATTTAGTATTATTATAATATTATTTTTTAACCCTTATTTACCGGATTTACCCTTAACCATGACAAATAAAATTTTTACCGCAGTAATTATTCAAAATGTCTAAAAATAAAAGTTACCTATTTACACAATTTGAACATCCTGATTCTAAATATAGAATCCATTTTTCCAAATTCAAAACACAGAAGTGGCAGAAATTAATTTAAAATTAATTTTCCATTGTTAAAACAAAAAGCGTGTTTTTAAGAGATAATAACTATCAAAAGATTGACACTTGTCTATGTCTGGTTTAATTGTAAAATTATGTCAAATAACCAAAATTGTATTAAATGGTAAAACTTTATTCTAAATATAATTTAAAACCACTCAAATTCATAATTTGTCAATATTAATTATTTTGATTTAAAAAGTTGTTTATAATTAAAATTTATTAATTTTCACTATTCATCAAAATATTAAAGTTATCCGAAAAGTTCCAGAATTTCACCCTAGGCTAAATCCAGTATTCCGAATCCAAAAATGAAGTCCATTTTGAAATATAAAATATATATAATTTCAAAAAGTAGGTATTACTATTCATAACGGCTAGTTTGATTGGTTGTGGTGTGTGTTAGAACTCGATGTTGCGTACAACACACGCTATTGTATTATTCAAAGGAAAGTGTACCGTGGAAGCTTGGGATGATTAATTATAAATTTTTGAAGTCCCCATTTAGTCAAAAAGTTCAAAATATTGTATTTAAAAAGGGATCACTATTAAAAGTTGATAAAATTGCAATACTGAAAATTTATTTGTTCTTACATTATGTCTAAGAAACTCATAATATGTATTCTTAAATTATAAGGATTGTATAAAGTTTAAAATTTAGTTATTACTATTCATAACCTCTTTTGAACAGCTTGTTTGGTAAGTCATGGTGCGATTGAAATTGGTGTTGCGTGTAGTGCAATTTATTGAATTATTTTGAGGAAATAACACACTATGAAATCTTGGGGTGTTACATTATCCCATCCTTCAATAAATTGCGTCCTTGCAATTTGAAATTGTTGTTCGAAAATAAAAGGTTGAAAATAGAAAATATCTTTGTGGGAAAACCCACATCGGAAATTAGGTTACTAAAATTTAGTCTTAATATGAGGAAAAGATAAATGAAAGGGTCACCACCAAATTATTATCTCTATTAGGAGAACATTGGTGGAAACTAGAGACATATAATTGGAGGAAAAACGTAAATATTTATAGGTAGGGATTGAGGTCATCAATCACAAACAGGTGTAAAATTGAGGTCCTTAAATTCATCAATCTATGATGATTTGAAATATCATCGGTTCAACAAAACATAGGGTATTAGGATTACACATTTTTGGTTTTAGGATTCCTTAAATAAAGTATAAGAATTAATTTCTTCATAGAATAAGAGAAGAACAAAAATATATTCTTGACAAGTAGAGTTCCTTCCTTTAACTAATTTCTACCACAAACTCATCTTTCACTCTAAAAGATAATAGAACGAAAAAAATATATTCTATTTATCCTATTCCTATAGGGTTCCAAAAAAACGAATTTATAATTCATCTACCAGATCTTTTTAGAAAAATATATTATTTAATCTCGGACATCACATGGGTCAGTGGTAGGTGACACACCCTTGTCGACCTTCGGTTGTGGGTTCAAGTCTCACGGCCTCACCGGACGCGACGGGTTGCCGCCCGACCTCCTGGTTGTCCTTTTATGGCAATCCAAAATAATCCAAACTAGAACTATCTAAAATACTTCAGTCCAAAATTTATAAGGAATGTAAACACAATGAAGATCCTTTTTTTCGCGCAATAACATGTGATCACCTTCATCATATATTCTTTTAAAACACTGCAACATCCTGAATTATCATAAAACCTTATTGATTACATTCATGATCCCTTATTTCTTATAATAGATATACTCCTTCAATCCAAAAATGTAGTAAACCCCAACAATGATGGAATATACAAATCATTAATCAGTTTCAAGGTAGTCAAGAATATCCAATATAATTTATCCAAAACAATCATGTATTATTCTAAAATCAATACCTCGGTATCAGAACCATATTATGGTTTATCTTTATCTCAACCATATATTTTCCTAAAATTTAACCTTCTATTGAGTCACTTTTCTTTGTTCCACACAATCTCAAGTCCATAATGAAATAGTACTGTAGTAAAATCCTTATATACTCCAAATTTATTATAACAAGTAAATTGTTGAAACAACACTTAATTGAAATAATCAACATAAGAACTCTAATCATTCCTCTGCATTTGTGGTAATATCATAACTTGATTATTATCCAATAGCATCATTTGTGGAATAGTCTGTTGACTCGGACATAGGTTCGTGTAGTGTCCAAACTCCTTGCAAATGAAGCATTGTACATTTGAAACCATTTTCTTACACTTTTAGTCACGTACTTTGTGCCTTTTTCCTCCACACTTATAACAAACTCCCATTCCTTTCAGTAAAGTTCCAGGGTGTTTCTTCCCACAATTATCACATATTGGAAAATTCTTCTTTTCCCTCTTCCCTTTATCCAACTTTCTCTCTTCCATCCTTTTCTTCTCTTGCTTCCCTTCAAAGCCATAGGACTTAGTAAACTCTTTACTTATCTTATCAACACATGATATTATCTCTTCATATGATGATAATACATGGGAGACTATTTCTCTTATAAATTATGGCTTAATACCATGAATGATATGATCCTTCTTTCTATTTGAATCATGTGCATTGCTGGAGTAATCATTCCTTCTACTGGGCGCCATTTCTAAACAAAGGCATACACCAGATTAGTTTATGAATAACAATAACTAATCCCAAACGTGTAAAACACATAACATAAATTAAATAGTTTATTGATATAATCCATAATCATAAAAATGTATTCTTTGTGGAAGTATATACTCATAAACCCTTAATAATGGTTTGTAAAGAAAATGATAATTATCCTAAGCATATCCCCCGGGAGTGTCGTAACCAAGAGTGCAGTAAGGCCCGCCGTCGTGTGCCAGTTCCTGTTCGAGTCTAGCTCAAAGTAGTGTTTTCGGGTTTTACCCCTAGATACATCTGTTCCAGAGCTGTCTCTACCTGCTCGTATCCAGACAGGGATTTATTTCTCAGAAAACTCATAAAATCTCTACAATACCAAAATTCTAGGAAGTTCTTCTATACAAATCCTCAATGTTCATCTTAGGTCTACGTTCTCTAATCCGAGATTATCTAAATCTAGCTTCCACGGTTTGTACTAAACTTCCTCTGATACCAACTGTAACGCCCCGACCCCATTTACCTAGAGTCGGTGCATTATTACAAAACATTGGCATGATCACAAGAAAGATCAAATCTCGAAAGACTGAGATTTTTAGTAGCCTTGGAAACACTAGATATATTCATAAAGTTTTACATTACACCATAAAGTGAAAAACTACTACAACAACATAGTCTCCATGTTCCACACTCATATCCCAACTTAAAATCCATGCAGGTCATTCATGACTTACTTCTTCACATCCTTGGAAAAATAAAACATAGAACAGGGGTGAGGTCAAATGCCCAGTAAGGATAACAATATAGCAGAAACATTCAAAAATAAGCATAAACATTTAAGGCAATGTATAACTAAAATAAAAGTCGTTTAAACTTAAACTTAAACATAGTATGGCAAAAGTAAAATGAAATAATGTCATTTACTTATTCACACGGAAATTCTACTAGTCGAATAATCACATGCAATATCAATAACCACTTTCATAATGATGGAATGCATAATTCCAGACTATCATAACCACATAGCCAAGGCCTTGTGCCAAGACTACAAATAAGATTTTGTTAAGGCCTTGTGCCAAGACACTCGTTTGTCTCATGAGACCTACCGATGCATCGAGGAGCTATAGCGGGCTCAACCCGTCACATATTATGTCCAATTCATTCCCATATGAAAAGTTTTAAACATAACATAAACATTCGTATTAAAACTAGCATACAAAATGTCAATACTTTCACCATAAACCATGAATGGTATAAAAATAGCACATCCACAGTCAAACATATCACAAAACCTTCAATAAAATATAGAAGTTTTGTATCATAATAAATCAACTTCAAATAAGCTTAAAATCCATCAAAGCATGTTGACATAGATGAAATAATAACTATTTTAGAGAAATATCTCTTTTCTCGAAATCATTGAAAATTCACACATTTATAAAGGAAATAATTTAAAAGAGATTTTTGAATCAAAGTGTCCCATACCACTTTGAAACTTTTACAAATAAATATCATTTCAAAACCTTCATGTCCATATAAATAAGTCCTTAAAATAATTTTGAAAACATGGACATTAATTAAAAATATTTAAAACATTTAAAATTATGATCTTGATAAAGAGTACCCTTCAAAAATTATTAAAATATTCATTTTAAAATCATCTAAAAGTCACATAATTATAAAATACATAATTTAATTTTAAAATATTCTTATAAACTTGTAAGGGATGCTTATTCAATTTTACAACGGTGGAAAATAACCGCACCCGCCATACAAGTTAAAAAAAACTGACTTACCTTAATTCTCTCGAAAAGGATAAAAAGCACCTTGTTTGGAAATCGACAGAAAGATTCCTTTATAAAACTAATATAAAAAGGCAAACAACTGTATAAATGAACTTAACCCATATTCCTTAAAATAGTAAATATGTTTTGAAATACATTTTTAAGAAACATGGATGTTCATGATAAAGAGATCCTAGTAGATTATTACGTATAAACAACCTCGGATAATAAAGAGATTGTGAAATAACCCTTACCTTGTACTTTTCCTTGGTTGGGGTAGGTTAACCTCCTATATAATGGTAAAATAATAGTTATTATATTAGTCAATAATCATATACATTAATATGATATCATATATGATCTTTTAACATTGCTTTGTTAATAATATCTTAGAATTATCGTCGTTTCGGGTGTTAACATACTCGTTTTCTTTTATATGTGTTGTTACGTAAGGCATGTTTGTAATGGATAGGTTGTATATTATTTATATCCAGAATGATATCAAGTTCTTAAACATCATTTTTAAATCAGAAAATGATAATTATAGTTTAATGGATACGATGGAGAATTAATCTCATCGCGTTCGTGGAGACGGTAGTCCGTACGGACGCACGAGCGAAAATATCATTCTTTTGATATTAAAATAATATATAATTTGATATTAAATAATATATACAGAATCATTATCATGTTATATTTATTATTTACATGAGTTACACATCATTATTATACCCATCCAAATAATAATATATTGAATAACAATTACACCACGACGTGGAGACGGTAAGCCGTACGTACGCACGTATGGTGACATGTTATTAAAAGGGTGGATAGAATACTGAATATGGTTGTACCATATTTATAATAACATCACAGTATATATAAGATACTTGAGTTATTATTTTATAATGGTAATAACAAAGAAAGAAGAAGTGGAAGAAGAAAGGAACTTGGAAAAGGGTGGTGAAATCATTACCTCTTCTTCTGGTTCTTCCTTTTGATTTGATCAAAAGGGATCCTTCGGTTGGCTTTCGGATCCAACTAGGGACTCTAGGATGTAGTGAGGAAAGTTGGGAGAGTATTTGGGCAGAGTTTGGCCGAACCAAAAGGCTTTGAAGGTGTGAAGAAATGATAAGGAGGAGTGCCCATTTATAAGAGGGGTGAGGGGCACCTTTGGAAAAGCTAGAAATATTAATTTATAATAAATTCATATTCGGTTTCTAATGGCTCCAAAGTTGATTATTTAAATTTTATGGTGGGGATGGGTCTAAAGCAACTCAACCAATATAATTTAGACAGGTTTGGGTACTTATATTAACCTTATCTTTAAGTATTAACTCTAAGTTAATTAGTATCACTTTTACAATGTATCTTTGTATTTTTATATAATATTTGTTTTAAAAACACTTTTATGTCAATTTTGACACTATTCAATAGTTGATTTTTGTGAAACTCATAACAGAATGATTACTTCAAAAACATATAATTAAATAATTCCTCACATATCATATTAACTTATAAAATTAGTGTAATGCATAAAAAGTCTCAAATTATGTTTATTTATGTATTTATAATATCAATTATTTTAATTTTTCACTATTATGGTAATTACTGCATCATCATTGTGTCATAAATAAATTAAATTATTTAAAGTATAAAAATTATAAATAAAATATTATTATGTAGGAAAAGCTTTTATCTTTCTAATTAATATTTATAGTCGAAAATCCAACATATATAACCCTATGTAAATATTGTTTCTCTAAAAGATATATGCTTATGTCATGTTTGTACTTATTTTAACTTAATTAAAATTAAGTGTCCCTATCACCTACAAGTGGCTCCATGGGGTCCCAAAATCGACCCAAAGATGCCTATGGTCGAACATGTATCAACAAATAAGGCTATGACACGTTTTAAGATAATTTAGTATTATTATAATATTATTTTTTAACCCTTATTTACCGGATTTACCCTTAACCATGGTAAATAAAATATTTACCGCAGTAATTATTCAAAATGTCTAAAAATAAAAGTTACCTATTTACACAATTTTAACTTCCTGATTCCAAATATGGAATCCATTTTTCCAAATTCAAAACACAGAAGTGGCAGAAATTAATTTAAAATTAATTGTCGTTGTTAAAACAAAAATCGTGTTTTTAAGATATAATAACTATCAAAAGATTGACACTTGTTTATGTCTAGTTTAATTGTAAAATTATGTCCAATGACCAACATTGTATTAAATGGTATAAATATATTATAAATATACTTTAAAACCACTCAAATTCATAATTTATCAATATTAATTATTTTGATTAAAAAAGTGGTTTTTAATTAACATTTATTAATTTTCACTATTCATCAAAATATTAAAGTTATCCGAAAAGTTCCAAAATTTCACCCTAGGCTAAATTCGATATTCCGAATCCAAAAATGAAGTCCATTTTAAAATATAAAATATATATAATTTCAAAAAGTAGGTATTACTATTCATAACGGCTAGATTGATTGGTTGTGTTGTGTGTTAGAACTCAATGTTGCGTACAACACATGCTACTGTATTATTAAAAGGAAAGCATACCGTGGAAGCTTGGGATGTTTCATTTCAAATTTTTGACATCCCCGTTTAGTCAAAACGTTTAAAATATTGTATTTAAAAAGGTTTCACTATTAAAAGTTGATAAAAGTGCAATACTGAAAATGAACTTGTTCTTACATTATGTCTAAGAAACTCATAATGGGGATTCTAAAATTATAAGGATTATATAAAGTTTAAAATTTAGTTAATACTATTCATAACCTCTTTTGAATGTCTTGTTTGGTAAGTCATGGTGCGATTGAACTCGGTGTTTCGTGTAGTGCAAGTTATTGAATTATTTTGAACAAATAACACACTATGAAATCTTGGGGTGTTACAGTGTATCTCCCAGATGGGTGCCACCAGTGATTATTGATCTCATATAGTGTGATCTACTGGTATTTTTGTTACGACTTGAGCCTTCGGTGAGAAACCCGATACCGGCTATGGGGATGGGAACTCATGTTTCCTAGTGGCCGAGATGAGCATATCTTGATGTCCATGGTAAATGTATGGGAATATACCTTAGTAGATATAACTGTGAATTTATTCCTTTTTTTTGTCTTGTGACTTATCTTTGTGGTTTCGGGGTCCCCTACTGAGTACTGTTTTTCATACCCCTTCACAAGCTTCTCCCACACATTTTTTTCTAGTGCAGATGACAGGCCCATCGACAGAGACCTCTACGGCCTTAAACCAAATGATTCCTAGTGATATATGATAGGTAAGATGTAGTTCTACACCTTCCGACACCCACTCATTGTCTACCCTTCAAGTGGGGACACTTGAGGATATCTTAGAGATAACATGTTTACTTTTCTGTTTTAAGTTTTTCATGTTTAGGGGAATTCATGTTTTCCTTTCCAACAGTTTGGGATGTGGATGTGTTTGCATTTGTTATTATAGGTACTCAGGAAAATGCCTCCTACTCATAGGACAATTCCTTATGTGCTTGTCTCCAGCCCCTAGCCTTTGGAAGGTGGGCTTGGGGTAGTCACAGCATGTGCCCCGGGAGATAGTTCAAGAAAAAATAGTACCATAGGAGGTTCAGTTACACCATTGGACCATGATTTTTTTTGAGATGCATAGAAAACATGTTTAGATGTTTCAAATTCCACTCTCATGCCAGATGATATTGTGTTGGTGCGGCGACAGACAAATCCTTCACTAAGATTTGGATAACCTAATTTTTTTACTCCATACAATAGGAGTCTGGTCACCAGGAAATGAATTGTACATGTATCATATAGAAATGGTCATTGATTTCAATGTACATATCGAGTCAGCTCTCTAGATATACTCTACTAAATTTGGTTCATCTCAACCAATTTTAGGATTCCCCACATAGATTTTTGGTCGGGATTCTAGGAAGTGACCACGAGTATGGTCCACTGAGTGATGAGGCCTCAGTACAGGGACCAATACCGGAGATACCCCTATAGGGTGGTGCACCAGTGATTCCATAACCCGTTGATCAGCAGTTTCTACCAGTGCTACGAAGAGAGGATGTGTGGGGGATGATTTCACTACATGAGTTGAAGAGGAATAAAACTCCTATGTTCAGGGGTGATACAAACCCCAAGTGGTCAAGGATTATCTTGCGGCAGTTACATGAGTCTTCCTCCTAGTGAAGATGCCTTTTAACCAGATGAGGATCTTGTCTGTGAGCCTTCTTCAGGGACCTACAGGGATATTGTGGAGCATGAAGATCTTGAAACATGATTAGGAGACACTCTTCGTGAGATAATTTGATCTCTTATTCAAGGAGGAGTTCTTTCTATCGATGTTACGCAATCTGCGTATACAGGAGTAGTTTCATCTATGACATGGTAGGATGATGGTAGCTAGTACTCAGTGAGATTCAAAAAATCATTCTCGCTACTATACAAATATGGGGCATGACCCATACATCAAATCTCAGACTTTTGAGTTGGTACTATACTAGGAGATCAAGGCAACAGTGGTGCCCCTTATCATTCTGACACATGCTGGGGTACTGGAGAGTGCCCTAGTGGTTGAGGTTTTTCTAGTGGAGGATCATATGGATGTGACCTATGACAATGGTCATGAAATAGAGGTGTCTACTAGAGCTAGAAGATGACATGAAACATGATCGCAGAATAGGAGGAATACCCATGCTTTAACACAGACACGATGATTTATGGCGTAAGAGTAGAGCCTAAAAGTAGATCTGTCATAGGAGTGGAATTGTTAAGCTTTCAATAGCTTAGGGAATTTCTCTAGAGATTTTCTGACCCAACTTGAACCTAAGAGGGAGTCATTTGATGAACCACCTTGGTAGATAATGTTCTTGGATCAATGAGTTTCACAAAATTGTGGGCTAGGTAGAGTTTCCGGATAAGAAGTATGAGGTGGAAGGTTGTTTCAGTTTTTCCACCACCACCCCCATGTGGTTTGTGCTTGCCTCAAGTTCCGATAAACGTTGGAGATGAAAGACACATGAGGTCATGTATTATGACCATGAAGCTCCATTAGAGACACTATGTATGAAATGTCTCTTTTCATTTGGATATCGTTCTAACAAGCATATGTTCTAGTTGTACCCCTTTTCCTACGAGTTTTGTTTAAGACATCAAGGTTATGGTTGGACTGTGGAATTGGCACTGTGTTTTAAGGACATATGTTGGAGGAGACCCGTTGATCAAACACTGGTGCTTATAGTGTGACCTGACTCTTAGAGGTGAGACATATAGTTAGGAATAGTAAGTCCGGAAGTTGTGGCCTTACGACGTCATTATTGGTATAGACTACTACAATTTATACATGGAATGACTGTATAATTAAAAGGATGTGGTGTTTCTGTGTTTTTGAAGAAGGTTTTTACTTAACGGTGAAAGTTAAGCATGGGAAACATGAATTAGACTCAAGAAAAGAGTCATTCTTGGGATCATTACATTGTGGTAGAGTTATACCCCATTATGTTTCCACAGTATGTAATTGTTTCTAAGCATCCACACTCAGCTAGGATTCTAGATGTGAGTGTGGAAATGTTATTGTTTTGGAAATTTCTTTCTAAGGTTCATTATCCCTTTCTTGATTCTCATTAGAGATGGTGAGGTGGCGTACAACCTAGCTCTTCCCCCACAGATTCATCAGGTGAACGATTTTTTCACCTGTCATAGCTGAGGATGTACGTTCATGATCCATCATACTTCATTGAGTGGGGTGATATAGACATTGTTTAAGGGGAAATGTTTGCAGAGTTCCTAAAGGAGATATAAGATCAACATGGGAGGGTCCTTCCGGGGCAGTCGAATCCTCTGGTGTGCATTCGTTGGCAGTACATGAATCTCAGAGAGATAACGTGGGAGTGGGTGGCCCAAATTCATGCACATTACTTATTTCTATTTGATTAGTCCTTTTTTTGGCATACAAGGACGTAAATCACTAAAATGTGGGAGTAATGTAATACCATGAAATTGTATGATTTTTAAAAAAAATAAAATGGGATTATTTCGAGATTAGGCTCTGTGACGGAACATTATTTTGAGGCTTGGAGTGGTTGACTGGGATTTTCTAATTTTTTTTAAATTTTTATTAAAATAATCATTTGAGTAGTTTTTTTTATCTTTTGAACCGATGCCTCGATAAAAAATATGAGGGCACCATCTAACTCAGAGTGGTAGGACTCGCCTAGAAAGGGACTAATGTTGACTCGTGTGGGCCAATAGTGGATGTTAGTTTTTGACCATAAATAAAATAATTATTTAATAATTATTATAATATCAAATTATCATAAATCATTTATTGTAGCTCATATATGTAAATCTGAGAGAACTTTTTAGCTCATGAGGACATGTTTCCCATAGGAGGAGCTTAACCATGACTAGCATGGGTCAAGGGTGAATTATATTTTTTCATTTTTTTATGAAACCTAAATTACCCACATATGTGGTTTTGAAAACATTTAAATGGGTTACCAAATTTAGAATAATATGGCACTATTGTGTCAGTAATGATGACATTACCTGATAATGGACTTAACCATGACTAGCACGAGTCTACTAGAGAAGTTAATTTTGCGGACTTTTTAAGAAAAAATTAAAATAAAATAAGAATGATTTTTGTACTTTATTTTTTTGAAATTTCCTTTTCATGGAGACATAATGGATATCCAATTCTTAGAAACAAAAACATTGATTCATAAATGAAACAACATAATGTTGGAGACTCAGGAAAATAGAAAACATTGAATCACATTCACCACTTAATTGCTTAGCAAGGATCCATGGTTGGGGAGGCGGATGCTTGATTTTGGATAGAAACCCTAATGAAATTCATGTTCAAGCGACCAAAGATAGTGGGATCAATGAACGGTATAAAACCATACATCGGCGGTTTGACGATCAATGAACTCTGATGGAACGAGGTTAAACATGGAAGCGCAACATAAATATACTTCTTCTAGTGATCCACACCCTAGGTAGGGGTTTTTTTAATTATAATATTCCCCCATTAAGGGTTTTAAATGAAAAACATGGATCAACCCATGATTAGGTTGACTCACGGTTTGATCATTCTTGCAGGATGATTTTGATTTCGTTATTGATCCTTCTAATAGAACAAATCTAGGCCGTAATGGACAATGTATGAATAGAGTTCCTTTGGTTGACTTCTCATGGTTTGTCCCTATTTATCCCCATGTGTTTTTTATTCTCTACGTGGGTATAAACAAATGATAATTGGACATCCACCTTGAGGTGCAACGATTTGATATTGCAAATCGTAGACAGACATAATACAAAGGTGGTGCAGTGACAACTATGGCACATGGATCAAAGTGGAGTGTGTGATACAAACAATAAAGATCAATTTAATGAAATCTATTGTAATGAATTTTTGAACCCCATTCAATGAAGAACATTGATCGAACGATCTGAAACACCCTCCAGATTGATGAACAGACAACCAGAATGCGTCTGGTGGCCCACAAAATATTCTCTCGTTGAGTCGGTGGCAGTGACAATCGCATGTCTGATGGAGGGGTAGTGTACTAAAAACAATACATTGTTGTAATGAACCGTAGTGGTGGTGGTGATGTCATATGCATTGTGCGGATACCTGTTTGGAGGAGATGTAGTGTGACTTAGACCCATGGAAAGCCATAGGTCTTCCTAAAAGATCTACTCCATGTGAGCAGACTGGCTGACCTGGGTGGTGGGGCCAGTTGGCACTGCCTATTATAGGATAGACACAGATTTTCTAAGCCGGGGCTGGTGAAACTTTCATGCCTTAGTGGGCCAAGAGGGATCTGGTGTTCCATTCCCAATTAAGTAGGTTGGGACGGCTATGGGATGGAATCATGGCCCAGCGGACAAGGCTTGGCCCATCCGGTCAGGGCTCGACCCAATGGGCTTGGTCAAACCCTGGTCAGGTCGCTCAACTATTTTGGGTCGGCCCGACTTGGATGGACTGGAACTTGACACAACTGGCCCCCGTTTTTATTAGGTAGATATGGGACTCCCCACGTCATGGGTGTGGGTTCGTTTCATTCCACAATTTTCCTCCGGTGGTGTTACTCCCCTAAAGGAATATGTTTCTAGTTCTTGAAGATGTTCATGAAGGATGATTAGGTACTCCCCTGTGGAACCAGGGAGTGGGTTCCCTAACTTGAGAGTAATTACTACCTTGTCATTCCATGGTGTGTGTCCTCCTATTATATTGTTCTGATTGTGTTGTTACTCCCCTTCCATTCCAAGGAGTTCATCCTATAGCATGGGTTCTGTACTCCCCTAACCAGCTTGGGTGGGAGTCCTCGATGGAGAATAAACAAACAGATTCATTACTCCCATAGTACTAGGGTGTGGGTGCTATAGTCACTGAATATTACTCCACAACAGGGTAGGGTACAATTCCTCGGTATACGAATTAGTAATCCCATGTCATAATATGGTGTGATAATTTCATGTTTATCACTCCCATGTTCGAATCAGGGTATGGGTCCCCACATACTGAGTATTAATCATCCTTCTCTAAGTACAGAGAAGGAGTGGGTCCATCATTGGATTTGGAGCTCCCACGACTATATAACACAACAATTAGGAGTGTTCCCCTCACCATGATGTGAATGATACCTAGGTTATATCTATTTCTCCCTTGATGATAATGAGGTGCGGGAAACTCTTTAAAGGAGTGACTGGTGTATCACAGGATAGTCTGGAGTAGTTCTCCCTCAACTCTACAGAGTTGCGAGCTGCATGCCTCTTTAAATGGGTTTCCTTAATCTTACATTGGTGCATGACTGTGATGACTAGACCTCTAGTGTCAGACACAATAGTTGGACCTAGTATATTGTTCTTGATGGATTGTATCTATCATATGGGTGCCACCAAATATGGTTGATCTCATGTAGTGTGATCTTATAGTTCTTACATTAGAACATGAGCCTTCTGTGAGAATATTGATGCCGGATATGAGGTTGGAACCTCATTTTTTATAATGTCTAAGACAAGTATATCGGTATTTTCATGGTATATGTATGGGAACATACCTAAGTAGAGCTGAATGTTCATTTTATCATGGTTTATTTATATATATTTCTTGTATTGGTATCTTATAATGAATATATTTTTACTCACCCATTGACAGGATTCACCCACATGTGTTGTGTCAGGCACAGATGACTGGCACTACGATAAAGACCTCGATGGCCTAAGACCAGGAAGTGGACAGAAAGATACGATAGGTAAGACATACTTCAACATCTTTTGACACACACTCATTTCCTACCCTTAAGGTGGAGTCTTCTGTGGGATTTCTACAGAGACCTATTTTAATTTCCAGTTTTTAGTTTTTATTTTGTTCGTTTTGTATTCAGGTACATTTTACTTATAGCTTGTACCTCTATTCAATGGTTGTTTAGTGGCATGTATGTTTTCCTTTATTACTGTTTGGGATGTTATTGTGTGTGTGTTCATGCATACTGGTACTTAATAAATTGCCTCCCACTTGTGGGATAATGATCTTGGTGCTTGTTACCAACCCCTGGCCTTTGAGATGTGGGTTTGGGGTAGTCATGACACGGGCCTTAGTGAATGAGTCATGGCATTGGATGATAATTCAAGAATCTCTCCTAGCATATAATGTAAAATTTTTCTTATATATACCAATAGATTCATCATCTTTTTTTCTTAAGCTCATGGAACTCATTCTCCATATTTGTTTGAAGAATATGTGGAATGTTCTTATTGAAATGTATGTTCTTGAACTCATGCCATTCCAAAGATTCAATTTCATCTTATTACCTTGTTTTCTATATTAGAATCTACCACTGGTCTACTTCACCTTCAAAATGATAAATAGACCATATAAATTTTTCATGTTCCAAATAGCGATGGATGGAAAATATCATTTCAATGGTATTGATCCATTATTTAGAAATAATTGGATCAAAAGACCCACTAAAAGAAGGTGGACGTTGCCTCGTGAAGTAATCAATAGAATATTATGTACCTTTTTACTCATTTAGAAGTCCAAAATGATTCATTTATGGTGTATGTATAATAATAAGATTTTTCATTCATCATCCCATAACATTTGGTTGTTTAAGAGTATAGTCATTTAATTGCATAGTGCATTGATCATTAACATGGTTCCTTTGGCTTCCATCAATTATCTAAAACCAAAATAGAATATGGTGAGAGGGAAAAATCATACATATAAAACAACATAATCAAGGGTGAGTACATTCAATCTCTAACATATTAGGATTAATTATATATTATTCATTATCATTACCATAATTCTAGGACTGTAAACAATATTTAGACATTCCCTTAGGGACATCCATTGACATACCATATAAATAACTGTAAGGATATCACCGAAGTTTTCACATCCTAGTTTCCAATGATTAACTAAACCTTCACTATGATACCAAATGTAAAAAAACTTTACATATATGGACATTATAGTAATTTTTCAGAATACTAAATATATGACACAAATAGATACCTAAATACCATATCTGTTTAGTGAATTTGAAAGTAGTAAAACATAAAATACTAGTTCATAATGCATCTACATAGTCTCTTACTTTATCCTTCAAAACTGGAACCCTGTTTTGATACATCTTACTTAATACCCTTCTTCAAATCATGGGTGAAAAGAAACATGAAATGGGGTGATCTCAAATTTTCACTAAGGGTAATCATCAAAAATATATTACAAAACAAAAAAATAAGAATGTAAAATCATAAACATAATGATTAAATATGAAAATATTATGTCATGAAATAAAAAATATTTGCAGTATGTAAAGAATTGATTATTAAGGATCATTAACCATGATAAAATAGAATTTTCATAAAAAATGGAATTTTGGAAAACAAATAAGAACATGATATGATTTCCAATGTTGCCATGGAATTTCTACCAATACCATCGTAGTGGAAAAAATCTATTACTGAACTGGGTTAACTTCTCATTCTATCCACAAATTACTGAACTCGATTTACATGTCATTTGAGCCCTATATTATTGAACATGATTCAGTTGTGATTATAATCATGTAAATATCATGATATATAAATCTCAACCCAATTAATTAGAGGGAGATATAGGTCCCATCCATCTCATAAGTAAATCATTCTTACATGTATCACAAAAACATGAACCATACATCATAGCATAACCCAGAGAACCAAAAATTGGTTTCTTGAACATCATTCCATCATAATCCATATAAAATAATTGGATTCCAAAAAATTACATCATAAAAACAATAAAATAAAATTAATATTATGCATTTAAACATTATCCTTTTTTATCTTAGATAGATATTAATTTTGATAAAATACTTGTAATTAATTTTTGAGGAAAATATCCTTTCTTTAAAAAAACAATATTTTCAGAAAATTCCAAAAAAATTTAAAAGAAATAAATTAATTGAAAATAAAATTCAAATCGTGTAAAGGAAAATTCTTGAAAGTATGCCTTTAGGAAACTGTTATATTATGTTGATGTTTTATAAGTTAAAAAACATTCTTCTTGTACTTTTTTTTGGAAAAGTCAAAAAGTACCTCATTTGGTAAACGAAATAAAGATTCCTTCCAAACAATGTAGTAAAATTTAAAAATGGGTAAAATGAATTTAAACATAAATAGAATGTTAGTAAAATTATTAAGAAAACTTTTTTCTAAATCATAGAAATTGACGATAAATATACCCCAGAAAATAATTTCATACAAACAAACTCAGATAAAAAATGATATTGAAAAATTATTCATTACATAAGGTCAAATATGCCTTGAATGTATCCAAACCTCATGTATACTGATTTAAATATTATTATTGAATTCAAGAATAATAGTAATTTATATGATATCTTATATGATTATATTATCATCTGTTTATTAGAAACATTCCATTGTCACCCGTTATTCAGATATTAATTACTTTATGTTCTTATGCATGTGTTTTTGGATAAGTTCATGTATAATTTCTTTGGTTATAGTTATATAATTTAAAAAATGATATTTTATTATATATCAAACATATTTATTTATTCCATTGATGTATATAATGATAGTTTAATGAAGATCGTCTAAAATTAAGTGCATCGCATCGTGAGCACAGTAGGCCATACATACGCACGAGCAATGATATCACTGACTTAATTGTTAAATGGTAACGAAATGGATGGTATATAAATTATAAATAATAATTACTATGTTATATTCATTATTTTAATCCATTATATGTATCATTATACCAATACAAATTATGTATTGTTGAATAACAAATTGCACCACGGTGTAAAGATGGTAAGGTGTACGTATGCACACATTATGATATAGTTATTCATAGGATGGATAAACCGAGGTATAAGGTTGTACCATAATTATAATAACATATCATCATTTATAAGATACATTATTTAAATGTAATTATGGAAATAAAATAAAGTGATAAATTTGAAGAAGAAAATAATTTTGGAAATGTTGATAAAACAATTACCTCTTGTTTCAGGTATCTCCTTTTGATTTCGACAAAAAGTATCTTTAGGATTGATTTAGGTCTAATTTTTGGCCTGTATAATGATTTTATGTACGTTGGTAGAGGAAATTAAAAATTATTTTTTATAAAAAAGGAATCAGAGGTGTGATTAAAAGAGAAAGAGAGGTTCCCTTTTATAAGAGAGGGGAGATCCACCTTTGGAAATACCAAAACTATTAAATTAATATAAATTAATTTTTAAATTAAAATGCATCCAAAGTGGATTATTTATAATATAGGAGGCATATTGTTATAAATACACTAATACAATAAAAGTTAGACATGTTTTGATTTTATTTTAAAACTTATGATTTTGATTTATCTTTATTTAATCTATTTAATTTTAATTTTGGTAATAATATTCTAAATATTAAATGGTTATAAATATTTACTTATGTGTTGTAAATTGTCCATAATTATATAATATATGATATATTACATTATATATTATTAACTTTTAGAATTTTAAATGTTTTCTTCATTTTTAAATAATTTAATAATATATTACTTTTATATAATATCAATTAAATATATTTTCACACTATTCATTTATTTGACATCATATAAAATCCATATTGAATATAAACATGAAAAAACTTATTTAATACACTCTTAACATGTCATAATAACATATAAAATTCGTGGATCACATTAATTACTTGATATTTTATTTCATTTAATATTCTTAAAACCATTTATTTGATATTTATTTTAATAAAATAATTTCTACATCACTATTTTGACATCATTAATGGTAATTATTTAATCCATAATATTCTAAATAAACTCACATGATGTATAATATTTTTATTATATATATAGAGACTAATTATTTTAAATTTATTATGAATTTTATCACTACATTAAAAATATTATACTTATAAGAGATAAGAGAGTGACATGTTGACACTTTCTTCTCTTTTAATTATAATTACATCACTTTCATGAAAAAATGTCCACTAAATAAATATATTCACACCATTTGATGATATTGGTCAAATTTAATTAATCCAATAAGTGTTTTTCATTGTTAGGATAAATTTATTATCATTATCATATTTTTTATTACTCTAAATTAACTATTTTACCTTTAACCATGGTAAATAGAAATTATCATAATTACTATTTATAATATCAAACAAAATAAAAGTAACGTTGTAACATAATGTAGACTGACTAATTAAAAATATGTAATCCATTGTGAAAAATTCAAAACCCATAAGTTTCATTATTTAATTGAAAATTAGTTATTGTCGTTAAAACCAAAAAGAGTGTTATTCAGATATAAAAACTATCAAAAGATTAACAAGTTTTTATGCCCAATTTAAAGGTAAAATTACTTCTAATGACAAAAATTGGATAAAGTTATAAAAACATAACAAAATTACACTTTAAACCCACTTAAAAAAGATAATATAACTATATAAATAAATCAAATGATTGGGGTAGTTTTGAATTGAAATACAACATTTTTCACTATTCATAAAAATATATATTTAATCAAAAAAATACCAAAATATAAACCAAGGTAAATTTTTATGACCTTATTTCAAATAAAATGTTTATTATGTCAAATAGAACATATAATATTGTCGAAACCTAGATTTAAACAAGGTTCCCCATCAAATGGTTGAAAAACTGCTTTTTTTTTTGAAAAATACTTCTTTTATCTAGAAACTGAATCTTTTATCATATCATATATATAAAACATATAATATGAATTTAATAAATAACATTGAATAAATTAAATATATATTTCACCAATAAAATCCATAAATAGTGTTTTAATTACTTTAAAGACTCAATTATTTTCATTTAAATTGTTTTTTAGAAGGAAGTTAATACCATACATACTCACCATTATAATGACTGGGTTATAATATTTAGCTATCACATTTACTTGGTTCTGTGTGAAATTAATTATATGAAAATAACATTAAATTTTCTGTAAATCATGACAAGAATATGATAACGTATACTGTAAGATAATAAGGTGTTGTGTATAACGTAAGCTAATCATGGTGTAGTATTACACAAGACATTAGTGAAATTAAAAGGATTTTATATCATAACATCTCAGGGTGCTACACCAAATGTGTATAATGGTTTGATGAATAGAATAGAGGGGTGGAATTCTACACATGAGGTGAGTGAGGCAGTTGTAATTTTAGAAAAGAAAATGTTGTATGTATTTTTTAAACATTCAATAAGGCTATATAATAGAGTATTATTTATAATAACACATTATAAAGTCTATATTTTTATATAAAATAGTTTTTAGAAATTTTTTAATGATATCATATCCCCTAAAAATTTATTTTAACCCTCACTTAACCATTATTGAACTTCACCATGGTAAATAATTAAAATTACTTTTACTATTAACTATGGTCGAGAATTAATGAAAATTTATTATATAATATAATTTTTTACATTAAAATATAGAATAAATTTTTCCAAAGTTTCATTAATATAGGAGTGAATTTCTAATTTAAAATTTATCATGCAGATATGATGTGAAAGTGCGTTTTTGATGAGAAAATGATGAATAGTTTACAAATAATTTATATAGAAATTCAATATGTAAATAATTGAAATGAAATAAATTATTTTAATAGATATTTAATTGAACTAATTTTACATTAAAAAAATTATAATTTAATTTATATTTATAAATAAATAAAAAAACTATTTTTCCATAATAATTTTTAATTTTCAACTATTCATTAAAAAAATTATACAATTTAGAAAATTATAAAAAAATAAATGTAAGATAGTTTTTATATTATAATTAAAATAATTATGATAAATTATTAAAATAAATTGTATAAATTTGGTGAAGGTTATTTTTATTTTATGTTCATGAAGCATGCCTAAACCATGTTTTAGAAAAAAATAGTTTTTCAGAAATTATTTCATTTTTTTCCAAATTATTAGTATTTTAATTTATAATCAATAAAACAAATTTATGTGTCTAAACTATATATTTCTAATAATTTAGTTACATATATTCATAAATTTAAATTAACTTAGATATTATAATGTTCCTGTTTAAATAATATTTTAATAGGGTTTGTTCTTTCTTTTAAACTAGGTGTTAAATTCATAAAAGTTATCAGTGAAATTAAATTTAGTATAAAAGAAATATATATTAAATTAATAGGTTCATGAAATCATTATATTACCATTATTATTTCCAAATATATACTGTAAGAGTCCTAAAAATATAATGGGAATTACTAACTCCAAATAATACATAAAAAATATCTTGTTCCAAAGGAGCCAACGTAAAAAGATATTAGGGTGGAATCCTCACACACCCACATATGTTGATCCTAAGTAAAAAAATTATACATCAAGAAAATAATATCCCAATTTAATTTATGGAAGATATCATCTATCCTAGGATGTAAAAAATATTTTTTGAAAAACACTTGATTCACACACTAATAGTATATTCAATACAGCATTCCACAAAATTATTTCATAGAGAACAACTTTGAGGAACCCTGTAATGATACATCAGGATTGATAAAACCCATTTGTATAAAATATAAAATATTGATTCTAAACACTAGAATATCTAAATCATCCATCTCATAATGTAGAATTGGATTTATTAAACCATTAGGCTTACATCTATACCAAATGTGGTGCCACATCTATGTGGTTGTGTAATAAATTATTTTTGTAAAACATATGAAAACTCCTCAACCACATTCTAAAAATAAAAATCTTTTTCCTATTCTAAATCTGAAAAAAGTAATACTATATGATATTGTAACTAATTTTAATTCCTCTGGATCATCTAATATTGTTTAATAGTTATAATAAGCACACATCTGGTATCGAAATAATAAAATGGAACCATACTCTATAAATAATTATTGATCATGCATATAATAGTAAATGTAATCAATTCCATGAATGAATTCATAATGATGCATCCAATTTATAGATAATAAAAAATGGAATGATGATTACCTATATTTATATCAAACCCCTAGTACATGTAAATCAATGATGGATAACCACTAATTTTGGTATTCTGTAAAAGGACCAATATAATCCTCTCCACCTTAAGTCACAATGAGATGATGAAAGTGGGTAAAAAAATTAATCCCTAAAATAGAAAAGTTTTAAGATGGTTGAGAATATGTATGTGATTCCAAAAATGATCTCTATCTATCCTATGATTATATATACACTACATGAAAATATTTGTGTCCTACTTCTCTACCTCAATAAACCTTATGACAACAAAATCTAGCACAATGATCAAGACAACCTCCCAAAGGGAAGAAAATATCTCAAATATAAAATATAATAAGTACACCTCTTATAAATGGGGAAAAATATTTCCTTTTTTATGATATATAATTAGAGATAACATATAGTTGGTAGATATGGAATATAAAAAATAAAATATGTATTGGGCCCCGAAATTGGTCATGCACTAACATTTCCAATTGATAAAACATTAAAAAATGATGAACATTATCATGTAGCTCACTATTAATTTATAAAAAATTATAGAACATTATAATTTAATTATGGATGGACGATATCGACTCCCCACATATCATAACCATTATTTCCCTAATATTTGAGATCCACTCTTCAAAAATATTCTCCTCAGGAATTGTTGATGACCTCCCCCTTGAGATGACCCAAGAGATGTAGGAATTCTCCCAATCACCATCACCTTATTTTAAAAGTACATATATATATATATATATCAATGTATTAAGTGGGAGTAAATATGGAATTTATTGATGTATTTCCTCATCAAGTCTCCATAAATAGTAAATTCAAGAAACAATATTAGGGGTGATGTGTTGAAGGTCCTTTAATATAATTTTCTTCACTCACACACATAATACCCCCTTATGATAGGAGAGAAACAATAATGAATAAATTTCCATAATGTTTTTTAATATGAACACATCATGATAGCTTGACAAAAAATAATCCATTGAATCCTTGTCCTGATTATAATTTATAAAATATTGGACCCATCAATGGAATCATGCTCCTCACAGTGGGATAACATCAAACCGAACCCAATACCCCATCATTTCCAAAACCATTAAGAAATGTATCACTAGATCCTCTATTAAATTAGCCATATAAAATACAATGGGATATCCATTGTATTACGTGAATATTTAACACTATAATTCATGAATATATCTCTTCTATTACTCATCATCTTATAATTGATTGACCAACTTGTGGCCAACCATCAGTTTCACCAAGACATCTATAATATGATCCATGAATGACAAATTATTTAGATCTGAATTTTAAAACAATGTCTAGTATTTATATGAGTGATAATATGTTTATATTAAGATTAATTTAATTATATTCATCAATCATGTTCAATGTTACAAATATATAAACACATTTTAATAAAAAATTATTCATTACTGTCACCAAATCTATACTCTACAATAAACACTGTTATAAATAAAAGGATCTCTTATTTTCCACCTAGAAAAAATGTTTAATTATTGGTACCCACATATAAACTATTTCACATTAAATTTATCCTCTCTGACATTGTTAAGGATAATGATTAAATAAATATAAAATCTCATTCTTAATTCGAGTAATGTTATTAAGAATAAATAGAATACATTATTTTTATTTTTATTTTGAATGTCCATATCCATTCCATGTTATTTATACAACCCAAAAATGATTATTCACTACCTCTAGAGGTGAAAAAAATGACACTTAATCCACAATTTCCAGTATAAAATATCACTGAATCTATTTTTCCTTCTCTTATCTAGGATTCCATTGGAGAAATCTTCTCTTATTCACTTGGTTATTAGGGGATTGAATGAACATTTTGTTATGATTTTTTCCCTTTATAATGTTATTGGATTCACATTTATCATTTTTTTCTTTAATAACACCAACAATTTTGGTCCTGAGTGTTCTTTCGAAATTTTTGTAATCTAGAATCCCTTTAATCTTTGAATACTTGGAAGCATTTGTTTTCTTATTCTATAAAGTATAATGGCTTCAAACTCATTCTTGGATACATTATAGTATCATTTTCTGAAAATAATATTTTAATAATTATCAAAAAAATCATCACATATATAAAAAATTTATCTACAACAAAAAAATTCAATTTTTATAATAACTCATTATTTCATGATTTAAAATCTATCATTTAAATCCAAATTCATATATGTTTATAAGTAACCTACTTATTTTCCTTTAATATAAATATCAATAACCAATGTATGATGGGTATTATATTTTGTTTCATAAATACACCCTTATTTTGTGGTTATTTTTCGATCTTCATGAAATAATATATACTAAAGGGAATCAGGTTTTCCTTCATTTCGTCATGTAGATCAATAGATTTCATGCATATTTTTTATTCATGCAGTAAGAAAGTGATTTATTACTCTTCTATTATAACTGATTTCATCAGAATACTTGTTTTTTGTGTACATACATGGAATCATATCATATATATGATCTTTTAAATACCCACTCCATCATGGTTTATATTTATTATTATTTTTTATGAAGTTACTCATTAATTGACACGTAAATGGATTACATAGGTACTGAAAAGAATGGAGTGGATCAATATACACCATTAATCATTTTCCATTCGATCTTTATGCATGAATTTCTAATTTCATGACTGTGAATCTATCTCAGATGTAATTTATGTTTTTATCATTAATTTAATTTAATTAAAATCTTAGGATAATCATAGGTAATGAAATGGATCATGATCCTTATTTTCATGAATGTATATACATAAATGTTCTATAAAATATGTATTTCAGTATCACATATATCTCATTATTTTGCTGAAAACACTATTAATGTTGTAGAGGATTTTTTTTTGAACCCCAAATAAAGGATAGGAAAATACCAATGTAAATATTATAAACTAGGTATTAGGTTAATGATGATCTACCAAGTCGATTAGATAATATGAATAAAGAGATTGGAAATACCATGAAATTTGTGAAATTTTTTTAGTCAATTAATAGTAACCAATTTAACATTTTCCCACGTAATAATTCTGATTATTTTTCTTCTTCGACTTATAATTACATATTCCTATCTCTTATAAATATTTTAGTGGGTTTTGGCACCAAAAAATGATCACATACCTCCATCATAGGGATACTCCATGCAAGAGTGTTCCACCAGGCTCCCTCTACGCGTCTTTTTTCACACCCTAGGAGAATTGGGTACCCAATAAATCTTTTTTAATCCCATAAGTAACATGGGGGTTTCTATACTCCCTCATTTCACTATGGTATTTCGATGTTAATTTTCCCTAATATGGTTAACCCCTATGGTCACACATTTGTGGTTGAGGTGGTTCTTGTTTACCCTCTGGTTTTCCATTTTTTTGAAAATCCCACTAAAATTATTTTTTTAATTTCTCTTATGATTCGAAGACAATATAAATATATTATTCAAAAATATTAATTATTATTATGTATGATTTATTATATTCTTCAATTGTTATCTCCAATTCCATGAATCAATTACCTTTTTTCTCATAGATTTCTTCAAAAATACATAAAAATTTATTTTTTTATCCTTCATCAAATTGTTTCAATTATTGTGAACTCATTAGAAAAATCAAAATGATTTTAATTTCAGTTCATTAAATCGTCACATTTATCATGGTGATTTAATCAAGCAATAAATCCAATTCCATCATGTGATTCTATAATAATTCTCCAAGAATCTCCACTTCACATATTGTCCATTAAAACCAAAAAAACCATGGTGTTAACAATATCCCACAATGCTTTTTTATCAATATCTTATAAAATCATAAAATTAAATATATTGTGAAAATTTTACCTTATCACACTTATAAGAGACCAAATTAAGTGAAAAAACTGAAATGTCTTCTCATCTAATCATTCTTCTCAATGTTTTCTTCTATTATTTTTTATAAGAATGTATGGTATCACATGATACACATGAAATCTATTTTTGGTGTTAATATATAATCCTATGTGGGGTAACCTAGTGTATAAAACAAAAGATTTGATATCATGATTTTCTAATCAATCAATTTAAAAAATATTCACTTGTGATTCCATTATCATAGATTTGAAAATATAAATATGGGGACAGTCAAGAAATGAAAAAAATAATCATGTACACCCCTGAAAAAACATAGAAAAAAATTATAATGTATAATTAAATAACATTACGTCATTTTTCATATCTTTTCACAGAAAAATACACCCAATTAATTGATTTAGTTTAGAATAATGTATGATAGTGTGATTAGGAAACCTCAATTCCCTAAAGGAATAAACTCATTTATAATTATAGAAATTTATTAAACCCATGATGAACAAAAATTTTCCTTTAATAATCTCTATGTTATATCAAAACAGCTAAAATAATAGGGAATAAGGAGGAAAATATTATTTTATATAGATAAAACAATCCATGTGAAATTATTGTATCACCATTGGTCTATTTTTCATTCATTTCTTAGCGTGGGATGATTTTTATTTCGTATTAAAAATCATTATAGATTGAGAACATTTTTCATCCCCAATATTATTACTTTTTTTGGATACCCATTTCCAACTTCTTCACATATAGAATAATGTATAGTTTTTTATCATTGTTTTTCTTATTTTCATATAAAATAATTGTTTTAATTACTCAGTTTTAAGTGCATGATACACTCTTTGTTGAAGATAATTATTTTGTCTATCATCATTTTACCCATTTATCTTCTTTGTAATCTTATAAACATTATATTAATTAGAATCCTGATTTTTTTTATTTATAACTAAAATAATTTATCATTTTATACTCCAACATAGAGTCTAAAATACTAATTAATTTATCAAAAAGATGTTTATAATCTAAAATACTGTTAGATTAAATTTTTCCATTGAATGGAGAACATAACTTATATGATGACTTCTTCTTTATAATCTCATTAAAGGTGAAATGATTTAATTCATCATTGAATTAGGATTGAAATAATGAAACAACATTTTTTATTATTTTTATTTCCTTATACATATTATCTTTTTATTTTCGTGAAATATGGTAAATGATCCCATCGAAATAAATATGATATTCTATCTTCGAAAATAAATTGATTGTTTTTATTTAGACTATCTTTTTGAGTGATTAAATAATGAAAGGAATGGTTAGGTTCCACTGGGGGTGAATTACTAGAACCCCATTTTGAAAATTGATATTTTAATTCATCCTATGGATCATTATTAAAGATCTAGATCAACTTAAAAAAACCTACAAATATTACCTCGACTGTAGTTGTAATCAAAGAGATAGAATCACATACTATTTATATGGTTTGGATGAAGGATATAAACATATCCATATTTGTTATATTTCCCAACATTGATTATTCATTGCCTATTGATGTGAATTCAATGGAATATAATACACTATTCCATCTCAAAAACAATATAGAATCACCAATGCACACCCATTATCCATAATTAATTGGAGACTTCTTCTCTTCTACACTCAGTGTTCCCGATCTATAAAATAATTTTTTAAGATATTATATCACAACATTTATTATGTATTCATATTCCCTGTGTCAACCATACTAAATTCAGCAGTTTTAGTCTCAATAATCGTTCAAAATTTTGTGAAATAAATGTTATCCTAAATATTTGAATACATGGGAACACATTCTTCCTCATCTTGAAATATCCTTTATTAAAACCCAATATTCATCCCTTTGGAGTATCACTGTTTTAATATATTTTTTCAAGTATGATCATCAAATCTCATTCAGCATCAAGAATAATTCATCCCTAGAAAAACGTAGTTATTAAAATAATAATAAAAAATTATGCCATGATTTTAAATCCCCAATATAAATTTGCATTTATATATGTTCATGAATAATATGTTTATTTTCCATGATATAAAATATAATTACCCAATATATATTGGTATTATAGTTTCATTCATTTTAAATAACCCATTATCTTAAAGCCTTTTTCAATAATAATTAATATTCAAATACTATATGGATTTCGGATTTTATTTATTTATTTTCCAGATAAATATTATTCATTTATCTCATTTAATCACATGGTATAAAAATAAGTTAAAACCCTTCTATATTACCCAAAGTATTATGCCTAAAAGTTTCATCATTTAAAACCACACATGGAATTTCTTACCTCATTTTTCTATTTAATCACACTCATAACCGAGGCACCATGTGAAATATATATTTTATTAAAATCAAATGAAACTCCCCCTCAATTAATGAAGGCATGATGTTTTGTCGTATGGATCTCAAAAGGTTGAAGAAGTCTTACTTAAAATGTAACAGTTCTCTAGTATGATCCATTAATGAGGTATATAAAAATACTATTATAAAGTAACACTTAAAGAAAGTGGAGGATGAATACAATCTCCTGAGTCGATTAGACAGTATGGAATAAACATATGAGATAGATCAAGAAATATGTGTTACTTTTAAATGTGGGTGAATAGTACCCACTTTCCACTGTCTTATATCACTATTTTTCTTTTTTGATTTATCCAATTTACACCTAAAAGTTTCCATCACCTATCGAGTCTTCAATGGGGTGTGAAATCTACAACATGTCACATATCTCCAACAATGGGTCATGACACACCTGTGGAGACCACAATTCACTCTCCACACACCATAGGTGCACCCTAAAAGCATTGTGCACACTTTGAATTTGATGTTATCATATTCACCCAATATTCTATTTATACTCACTCGTATCACCATGGTCTTCCGATTTATGTGGCATTACATTTGGTTGATCCCTAAGGTCCAACATGTGTGGTTGAGGTGGTTCTTGGTTAGCTTTTGTTTAGCCCAATTTATTATCCAGGAACACTCTAAAAAGTTATATATTTCTTATAAAACTCCAATCCAACTAAAATTTGTTCATTAAAAATATTCTTTATAATTAAATAGTATGTTTTATATTCATGTAGGGAAACCACTAATTAGTTCTTGAAATTACATTTATTTGGCATTGAAATTATCAAAATGTCATGGAATAAATATTTTCACGGACTCCTCCAACTTGTTCAACACATTGTGTACTCTTAAGAACATTTTAATTGAATTTATTATTAGTCAGTTAATAATCACATATAATATGGATAATTTCTCAAGAATTACATCCAACACCATAAATTGAATCTGTACCATTCTCTGTGCGTCACCACATTTCATATTGACAATTAATTACAAATGTACCACTTATTATCAACACACATTCATTCCAATGATGTTCATAAATAATTAGTTCCTTTTAAGAGATCAAATCGGTCCCAAATCAACTATATCATTATCATCCGTTCCTACTACATAAAACAATAGGTTTTTCATCTACTTTTTAACTACCAAACCTATGAATACTCACTATTGAATATCTCAAATTTCTATATGTCACTCATTCATACCTATAATATATGATTTTTAATACGAACTACAACTATAGATCCTATTTTGGACTATATAAAATATAAGAGTGACCCTTGAAGTCCACCTCTAATATTCCATGGGATAGAAACTAACATTGTGGGTATGAATCAAAATGATATGATCAATTACCTATAGAAATTATAAGAAAAAATTGATAAATAAAGATATAAACTCCAAAATTTAAATTAAACCAATATCACAAAATAACCAAAATGAATTAAAATGTTATAGAAATATAATTATCTAATGAAATAGAAAAATAACACCTTAGGCTGCAAATCCATCAAAAACTCCCTTCTCAGCTCTATTAACATCCACATCAATAAAAAAATCCATCCTAGAAACTTTTAATATAGTTTTTTAAATTTTAGTGATCAACCAAGTATAATCAATGATACTTTCCTAAATGGAAATTTTCCCAATTTGTATAAAGCATTGTAATACCAAAATGTGGGAATAACACACCCAATAGTCAACTATATCAGGATAACTGTCCCAACATTACCAAGTCTCACTCACTAATAATCCTAATTAAGTATAATAAATTTCATCAACGAATATATCAAAGGTGTTATTTGTACAACTTTAATATAGGTTTTCTCCACTCACACCACATTGGTAATTGTCCTTGTTGTCCAATGTCCTCCATATACTTATGAAAATATCTATATATCCACAAAATAATACATAAAAAGTACTATTTCACATATTAATATATTCAATAATAATTTATTTTCCTTGAAAGTAATTTATTGTTGATTAGATAGACAAAAGACACATTCCCTCCTAAAACCAGGCTCAACTGAAGTTTATATACACCATATTTATCCAATCATCATAACATAAATAAAAAATTTGATACCTTTTTATCACATCCCATTCATTTAAACTTTATGCTCCCAAAACTATACCACAATTAGAAGATTGATTTGGACGATTAAGTATTCAACCATCCATTCCCACAAAAACTTGGTTACTTTGAGAAGAAACATGGAACATAAAATATTATTGTACCAGTAACGATATCAAATATTTGTGGGGTGTGTATGAAATATCAGAAAAATAAATCATAAAACACAAGAAACATAGATTTTTATCTTAAAAGGATGTTAAAAAACTAGTTGTACCACTACCCTTAACTATCTCCCCAGCATCACATTCTTTAACTAACAACTTGTTTCACATTAATATCACCATCCATACCTATTATCTCACCAGAATCATTTACAACACCATCCATGATCACAAATTTTTATACATTCACTTTTCCAATTCTATATTTTTTTATTTATATAAATATTATATTCGTTAATATTTTATTCAATCATATTTAATGAAAAACCATTCATATGAAAACACATATCTTTCATCCATCCCTTTAAAACATTTATTTAATATAAATTTATGTCATTAACCATATCTATATATATATATATATACCTTTTATTAGTAATTTTACATCACACTACACCATAATGAATCTATAAATTCTAACCTAGAACACAGATCCACACACCTCATCACATAAAATGTGAATCCTATATGACAACCATCACCATGATGACATCGAACACATCATTTCATGCTAATTAAGAATCCAGTAAAAACCCTGACTATATACTCCCATACCAATAACTCAAATTTACCCACCATAACTCCCTAAAAGACTAACCATATCATAGAAAATAATAAAATAATTGATATCAAACCACATCAAAAATAAAAAATAAACCCATTATGTAATAAACATTTAAGGTATTTATTCAAGTTGTTGTGTATTGTCTCGTATGTTGGAAATTTTTTATATTTTTAAATAAATCCAATCATTAAAATCATAATATTATTAACTAATTAGAAGAGTCGGTTCCAATATTAAATCACTATAATAACAATATAATTCCTATTTGTAATTAAAAAAATTATTATTGCAGTAAATGAACTAAAATATTTATTTCTTTCTTCAATATGAGAGAACAAAAAAAAAGTGAAACACATTTCCATTAAATCATAAATTTCATGATATTTTTTACCTTTTTTGGGAAATTCAAAAATTTATTTCACCTTGGAAAACATCATGAAAATTATATGATTCACTAAAAACTAAAAGAAGAGTTATTAAATCCCTTACCTCAACATTATGTTCACCTAGTTCTATATATATGTATGTTTAGAGGTAAATATGATCACATACCTAAAATCATGAAGGCATGTTCAGGTTTATCAAGAGGGATCGCTTGAATGAAAGGTATGCCTCTAGGAATCAAGGAGTCATAAAATATGTAAGGGTTAAAATTTAAGGACATAAAAATATTTAATATTATTATATAATATATTACATGGATATCTTCTCATAAATATTTCCAAAAAACATATTCAAAACAACCTAAATTTCTATTTAATGAATTCATGGAAAATAATAAAATTTTAATATAACGTTAATTCCATAATTTTTTTATATATTTTTTGTATGTATAAACTATTTTTAAATATATTTTTTTATGTATATTTTAACTTAAAATTAAATTTTTAATAATGTAATAACACTCACTCGGTGATTTGAAAATTTCACTAAACAGATTATTCATATGGTAAAATGTTATAGAAAAAATTCTTGGATGACCATTATATGCAATACGAAGGAATATAATGTGATAAGGAATAAAATCACATGTATTTATACTTTAAAGTTATGGATTTGAAGAAAATCATACTTTTTTTAAAAATTCTATTATTCATTTCAAAATACAAATTATAATAAAAAAATAATTCTTTGTTTTTTTAAAATAATTATATATATTTTTATAATGAATCATATAAAGAATATTATTAATATGAAAAAAATAAAAAACTTTGTTTTGAAATCTGGAATGGCCAATATGAAACCTACAAACTCATATTCAGTGTAATTATTCAATAAAAATCATTTATGGTTTAAATGGAAGACCCAATTCTTGAAGGGTGAAGACTCTCATTTACTCCAAGGAACTCTTATAGAATATAGTTAAGTCTAATGAAATACAAAGGGACTATAATAAAAAATTAAATGAACCATAGGATCAACACTAAACTAAATATGGATCTTATAAAAATATAATTTCTCTTGACTCCCCAAAATATTATGGTAATTCAAAACATATCCATAATAAATTTTAAAAATTTATAATTACAAAAAATTTAATTAAAATTCATCATAAAATATATAACACTTCCCAAATCCTAAAATCAATTGAAAACATCCGCAGAATCCACACTCACATAAAATAAGATAAAGGAGTGAATTTTTGAAGTCTCTATCCCTCACAAGTATATCCTACTACATAATTAACAAAAATACCTATTGGGAAATATATATTATTCTATTGTGTATAACCTTAGTTATAAACTCATTTGGAAGGAAAATTATGCACCCAAACCCCTAAAATTTACTCAAGACCAATATACATCAATTTTTCGGTTTTTTTATAATTTCACTAAACAAATTTCACCCTATTGAAAATTTTAATATCTCCTTTTATTTCAAATCACATGGATATTATAGGGGTGATATCAAATCGACCATTATAATGGATAAAATATAAATTATGAAGCTTACATATCAAACAAAAATATTTATATAATACTATTTATTTTTTGGATATTGAATAATCTATATTGACATTTCACACTAGGTACAATAGAAAACCTTGATATCATATAATACCGTTGAGTCATTCCCAAGAAACATGTTGGGTACCTTTTTCCTCCCAACCCATGAGATCATATAAAGTTATATTTTGACTCATGAAAATGCTCTCTTCCACTACAACATTATATTTTCTTTTAAAATTTATTTTTCCCTTATAAAAAATATTTAATATCCTTGAACAAACACTCCTGGATCATGTGATAAAAAATAAAAAATTACATTTCAATATTTGATACCAATGAAGGTGACCTGATTTTCATAGTATTATATCTAGAATATCAAAGGAAACAATTCTATAACATTTAATATCATGAACCTAAACGATTTTGAGTTTAAAAAAATTATGTCAATACACATAACATTGTGGATTCACAAAAAACCTCGTTCATAAAGACTAAAATCATCTCGTATTATACCTAGCTTTTCATATTCAAAATTATTTCATCATTATAACCCATATGAAACCATTCTTGATATAATATTTTAAAAAAAAATTTATAACCAGTGGAAATTGTATCATTATAAGGGTGAGCTCAAATTCCCGACAATTGAAAACATAGTATTTAACAGTTTAATGTAATCAGTGTGCATAATAAGAGATCATGGGTATGGTGATATTATTAATGTGAATAAATATAACCAATGAATATTTATACCCATCAATATCATGATCATCAGACACGAAGAAATGGAATAAGGCTTCATCAAAGTCAATAGTCATCAGAATCAATAAAAATTATCCATGTGATATAAAAATTAATCAATGTAAAAAAATTTTACTCTAAAAGTGTAATTCTTGACAGTAGATTCCCTGATATGGTGAATTACTTTATTACATTAGCATGATTACATGGAATAAAATCCTGATGGACTGATTATTTTAGCAGCTTTGGAAAACTAGATTACATACATGATATCCATATTACATTGGGAAAATAGAAAAAAGAAAATTATACAGTATAAAATTAAATGTATTGAATCTACGAATGAAAATTCAGTGATTTTTTCATTATATATCTGGGAATGGAAAAAAAATAAGGGTGATGTCAAATTTTCAATAAGGATAACTACATAAAAAATAATTAATCAATGAGAAGGAATCAAGATAGAATGGTAAATAACTAATAACAACTAAAATTTAAATATCTGGATAAGGGAAATCACAATAAAATGGTAATTAACTGAATCACAGTACATTTATTCTATAAATATATGTTGACCAACATCCATACATAATTCCAAATCAAAAAAATTCTTGAAAAACTAATAAATAAATCTGAATATGTAAGATTATTAGTTATTGTATTCCATTTTTCCTCAGTAAATGATATATTTACCGTAAATTCCTTTCAGTAAATAGTTTATAACATATTGTGTAAAAAACACATCGGAATTTTTCAATTAATTCATCTCATGAGAACAGTAATTCAGTAAGCGGATATTTATAAAAAATTTCCAACTTTTTCCAATATATTCATATAATTAATTTTTTATGAAATAATATATTTATTTAATGATCAGTGTGCCTTTTCAAATACTTATATTGGGTAAAAGTCATGGATTAACCATTATTTCCTAAGTTTATCAATTAATTGTCAAGTACACACTGTATATGAAAAAAGGTATATGGTTTATGAAATAATTATACCTATCACATAAGAGTATAAATATAAAAAATAAATTTTATATTTAATGAAATTTGGTTATAAGTTAGTGAATTTTTTTAGAGAAATTTAACAACCACTATAGAATGTGAGATGTGAAAAATAACTTTTACAACGTCATAGTTTTCAAGAAAATACCTCTTAGATGAGATAATTCAAATTAAAAAATAAAATACCTTGAACATAAAAGGACTAAGGATATACTATTTCATAAGTGGTAGTATATAAATCATACAAAATATGTAACTGTTGAATACTATATTTTATCTCACTGATATAGAAAGTGAGATGAAAATCCCTTACCATATACATTCATTTTGTGGGTTAGTTTTTAACCTTCTGTATAGTGGGGTAAATCATGTCACTAAAATGAACTATAATAGTAATTATAATTATAATATCATATATGATATTCAAAAAATATATTATTACCCATTTTTTAATAGCATTTCATATTATTCACTATTTTATATGATAATTGTCTAGTTTTTTGAGTATGTTATGATTTGTAACTTGTTTTCTCTACTATGTAGATCATGATTGAATAATTTAAAGAATATATTAAATGATTTAAATTTAATATGTATTTTGTATATATGGATTATCAATTATCCTTAAAATATGGATATAGGAAATTAAATACACCATTCAGGGAGATGTTAGATCGAATGTACAAATGAATGCGACTTTAAATTACATATCATATTTAATTTAACTATAAGTAAATTAAATTTATGTATATGTATATTATAATTATAATTTAATATTTATGTTTTAATGCTAACATATTTTAATTAAAACAAACCTTCTTACATTACATGTATATCATCAATGAATCGCATCGCTTTGATGATGCAGTAGTCCACACATCCCTAAAAAGGTTTTCATATTCCCACAATCTAGAAAGAATGTATATATGTATTATATAAAAATTAAATAATCATAAAAAAATAATAATTATAATATCTATAATATATAAACAATTTCCTTCATTATTCTAATTCATGAAATGTTTTCATGTAAAAAATGAATGACATCATTTTGTGTGTCGAAAGTTCACCATACACATGAACAATAAGTTCATTATCCCAGAAATTGAAGTTTGTGTATGTGTGGGGTGAAATCATAAAACAACAATATTTTAGTATATTTATGACACTGATATTATTTTATAGTAACATAATAATATGAAATAAATTGGTAGAGAAACAAATAAAAAATAAATGAACATTAAAGATAGTAACCTCTGTTTTGGGTAACTCCTTTTGGTGTTCATCAGTGGGATTCCTTGGTTTTATATTATCCTAATGTGTAGATTTTATGATGAGGGGACATATTTTTAGAGACTATTTGGGTATATTTTTTAGGATACATAGTGTATTTAGATAGGTGAGGAAGGGGAAGATTGAATGCCTTTTTAAAATGGAGGGGGGGGTGGAATTCTCATAAATATAAAAAGGTATCAACTATTTGGAGATCTCCTTAGCCTCAATTGACTCAAAAATGGAAATATAATGGTTTATGATAGATTTATTGTATGTAAAAACCTCCACTACACAAAGAAAGTCAATTTTTCAGTTTTTTTCCATAATATCTATGTTTCCCCAATTTTATCATTTTGGTTTTATTAAGGTAACTAGTTTTCAAACATAAATTTAACCACTAGGAATAAATTAAAGTGATATTTATTATAAAATATATATACAATTCATTATAAATATTAAATCTAACTTAAAAAATATAAATCGCATTTGTGATGAAAATAAATATCAAAACATGCATATGTAATGGGAAAAACACTACTTTAACAAGGACCATGGTAATAAATGTTTTTTCTGTCTTTGGGTTACTATGTTAATTAGGAAATATTAATTATTCCACTAATTTAAAACACATAATATTTATTAACACTTAAAATTCACCTGGTATAGAATAGTATATTTATTAATTTGAAATCATTTGATAAAATGTCATTTATTGTTTAATAACATTATAGTCAATTATGCAATTATTTATTTATATGTAATCATAAAATATAAAAATAATTATTAGACATATAATAAAATCTATTACATTAACATCTGTGTAAAATGATATATTTATCTAAAATATAATTTAAAAATAATTAATTATAATTAATTCAATTTTATTGTATTTAGCATCATTTATCTTATTTAATTATTAATTAAATAATCCTTTCTTTAATGTTAGTAAATTGTTTAATTTAATTATTTTATAATAGACCATACTTTACATATATAAATATTACTTTTATATAGAATTATATTCATTGTAAAACACAAAAAAAACCACACCTCCACTATATAGGTTCAGTGTCTTTAGAAAACTGGAATCATCAACAACTGGTTCATAACACATCTACATTATGTTATTCTAATTCTTTCATATCTCTAACCCCATAATTACATATCTTACATAAAATCATTTTTCATATCCTAGGGAAATGAATCATAAGAAATTGTGAGAATAGATGCTCAGTAAGGGTAAACAATGGAGATATCAATCTTATCATATTCATAATAAATACAAACATAACATTTGAATATCATATCCTTCATACAAAACGTCTTGATACAGTGTCATGTTATAATTCTTAGATGTTCAAAAATAATGAAAAACATATTCCCAAAGTCCATAACATCATGAATTAAATTTTTGGCATAAATATACGCATAAAAAATCATTTTTATATTAGTTATGGCTCATTCCCAAGATCATCATAGTTGACAATGTTTGTTACTGAACTGAGTTCACTCAATGTTCCTTCCCTATGTTACTAAACAAATATTATTTCCTATTCCAGCTCAATATTACTAAATCATGATCATTTCGCATGCCAAACTTGTCTATCGCATGAGATATAAATCTTTACCCAATGCATTGGAGGGAAAAATTGGTCTCACACATCACATAATGTAATCCATACATATTTTTTCCTTAAGAACATAAATCATTCATCATATTAGAAACCATGAAAAGAAAAGGTCTTCATAATCATAATTCAAATGTAATATAACCCATAATAAGAAATTGGTTTCATAAATATCATTTCATCATAAACAATCAGTAGGAAAAACATGGATAGAATCATTAAAAACCCTTTTAAAACATAAGTAACATTTGATATATCACTTGAAAATAATTCAACACTAAAATATCCTTTCTTGATGGATATTTTTCTATTATAGAAAAATATCACACAATTTTAAAAGAATACATTTTTTCCAAAATAACCTTATAATCATCTAGAAGAATATTTGTTCTTTTGGGGGTAATAGAAGTATAAAAATACGTTTATGTCATATAAGATAAAAAATTATTGTTGTATATTTTATAGATAATTCAATATTTACCTCGTATGGAAAATTAAAAAAGATTCCATACATCAAATTTTTTAAAAAAATCATATATGGGTGAAAATGACTTTAAACAACTATTGAAGAATATTAAAAATGATTTGGAAAAAATTATGAAAAATGAAAATATAAGATAAATATTCCTTAGTATGTAACAAAATATAATCAATCTTAGGTAATAATGAGATTTTGATATTAACCCTTACCTTTTGTATTATTTCATAAGTACGTATCTAAAACTCCTCTTATTAGGTGAGCTCTCTCTATGTCTCCTCATAAGGACACTAGATTTGGTCTTTTGAGAAACTAAAAATCCCTAGAATATTATAATGGGTGTTTATAAGGGAAATGGACATGGGATGTTTGATCATGAAGGTTCAATTTGGGATTAAAAAAGGAGGAGGTTCTCTTTTATAATTGAGGTCAGGGGCACATATGGAATTTCAAAAAAATTTAATTTAAACTAAACTCAATCTCATTTCAAATACCACCAAAATGTGAAGTATTAAAATATAATATGAGATAGGGTTTTAAAATCAAAAAACAATAGATTTTGTGTATGTTTTTGTATTAATTTATACATTTTAATTCTGATTAACCCTTGGTTAACATATTTTAATTCTTACTAAGGTAACAAATTTTTAAATATTAAGAGATTTTATTTTTTAAATTTTATGAAAATTATAAAAAATTGATACATTTAAAAAAAATTAATGAATATATTAATTATTTGGTATTTTGAAAAATGATTTATTATTTTCAAATTATTCAATAAAACATTGTTTTGTTAAAATATAAATTTAATCATTTTTAATATTATTCATTTCTCATATTTGTAAAAATATAAATATAACAAGTTAATTTATAAAAAATATTTTATTATATCCCCAAGGGTTCAAGGTAAAATATAAAATTTTTTGTTTCATTAATTAACTGAAATGATATTTATTTTCATATCCTTAATATCATTAACTTGATTAACAAATTAATTATTTAATTACTATATCTTTGTTGTTAAATACATTAAAATAAATATCTTTTCTCTAAAATTGAAAATAAATTTCCATTATGAATGAAATATTATTATATTTAAAATGACTATTTATTTTATAATAATATATTTTAAAACCATATTTTTAAATTGGATACTAATTAAAACCTATAGTATAAGCAACATGACTTTCATTGAAAAAATTAATGGTCTTTTTAATATCCATATAGTTAAAAATGGAAATTTATTCTACCCTTGGAAAACCATGGATGATATATAATCAAAGGAAATAATTTATATATATTTTTTGGTCATTTAATGGATCTTATATTATTAATTAAAATTATTTTTTATTCATCTTGTATAAGAACTACATCACCGTTTCATAAATCATTATGTTAATTATTTATTTTGTAAAAATTAAAAATAAATACATTAATAAATAAAATTATTTTATCTTTTAAATTATTATTTAATGTTGAATTTATTTTCCATATATCTCATAATAAAAATAGTTTAGTTATTAAAATATGAGTATGAAATTTTTAACTATTCATTAAATAAAATATAAAAAATATCTTAATATAATTCATGTGGCTTCAAAAGAGAATAATTTTATCCTAAGGATGAGTTGTTAAGAACCCACATATCCCATGAATAAATTAAAAAAAAATTATGTAATTTTATAATGTTTAAATTTTTCTTTTTACACTTAATTAACTGATTTACCATTTATCTTGTTAATAAAGAATTAATTAAGTAACTATTCATGATTCCAAAAAGTAAAACAAACATATTTACATAATTTTGTTACACAATATAAAAATAGTGAATCCTTTTTTCACAATTAAAAACACATAATTTTCAGTAATTAATTTAAAATTAATCTCCTCGACTATGTGGAAAATGTGTTATTAATGTTTAAATATGATAACTATTGAGAAACATTAAATATAAATTCATTATAAAATAAATTAATATTATCTAAATTGTATTAAATTATGAGAAAATATTATAATTATTCTTAAAAACTATTCAAAAAATAATTTAACACTAAACGATATTTCAAAAAAAATTCGTTCAATTCAAATATAATATTTTTTACTATTCCTGAAAACATGAAACTTATTAGAAAAATACTAACAATTCAACTAATGTAAATTTTTATATTCCTTGTTAAATTTGTAAGTTTATTTTATTAGATAGAATATATAGAAGTGTGAAAATTGGATTTGATATGGGTTCCCCAATAAAAGTTCACAAAAATATCATTTTGAATTAATATATGTTGATGTGTATAAAATTGTATTGGATCTTATATTTTTCCTATGAAATCCTTTTTATGAATATAAAAATTATATTTTTGATAATATAAAATATATATTTCATTTATATCATTTTCTTATTGTAATTAATTTAATTTATTATAAAAAATGACTTTGGATCATACAAATAAAAAATTCCATTATATTCAATTGGTGTATATTTTTGTTTCTAATTAATTGTTAAACAATGAATTCACATTATATATAATTTATTTTTAGAATTTAGTTAATATTATTCATAACTAATAATTTAAAGTCTATGTTATATCTTATTATAATAACTAATATTATTTTAATAATATATTGTTATTCAGTAAAAATTGGCTTTGTGTAAAACACAAGCTATCAAAGGAACTAGACATTATGTGTAACATAAGAAAAGAATATTTTTTTTATAATGTAGCAAAATGAATTTTTCATATACCTTGAGTTTATATTTGTGTACTTTATAACACTAGATATCAAAGAAATTATATTATTTAAAAAACTACCTCAAAAAAATCTCAGGTTATTACATTATACCCCGCATAAAATGAATTTCACCCTCAAATTTCATGTAGGTTATTAAATTATTATTACAAGAATGTTTTTTCAAAGAAAACCACATCATATAAATGAATATTGGAACTAAATTATTAAAATTAATGTCAAAAACTGAATAAGTATCAAAATTAACTCATTAATGGGTTTCTGCATACGAGAATGTAGGTGGAAATTGAAAACATGGTCATTAAATAGAGATATAACTATTATGTTATGATGTAGAATTATTCAGAAAAAGTCATTGTTAGGTTAACAAATTTAATTTCATGAATCTTCAGTGATCTAAGGGACCATTTGAGAGAGAGAAAAAACAAGGTACTAAGATAACATTTTTGGTTCAAGATCCTTTCCGTATAGGTGAAGAATTTTTTTATGATAATAAATAAATATATGATTAATAATAATATACTACTTTAGATTTTAATTGGTTGATTATTAATTCATGTACAATTTTAAAAAATTAAGGTGAATGATTCATTCCCGACTTACTAAGATATCATGATATCCGTACAGAGGTTGACAAATCATTCCATCTATCTGTAGATATCATCATAGAAAAATGGTTAGCACAGGTTATCCAATATTCATAAATCCAAATATGGTCTGATAATACATTAGTCTCTAAAACCACATCTAAAGATTATCGAAAAATTTCCTATAATGGTTGACCTTATAACACTTCAGATGTATAATAATTTAGAATAGTAGGTAGAATATCACTTTATTTTTCTAGATAATTTCAACATTGATTTTACATATATCGTAAATTTGATTTTGATTGATGAATCATTTATTCTTTTGAAACATGGTAAAAGTATATATTATCATAAAACATTATAGAAAACATACATGCTTTAAACAATTAACTCTTTCCACATTTTAATCATATCAGTCCCAAGGCCATTGGTACTATCAAACATCTCTTAATTTTATTATCCCAACATTATGAACATATTAAGAGTTATCCTTCCCATTATCACCTTATGAAAACAATCACTATTCAGGGTAACAAATACCATTCAACAAATACTTTCTTATACTTATGGAAAAAACTTGAGTAGAAAAAGCTAAAGATGATTGATTAATCCATAAAATCATAACATTTTTTTCATTACAATACATAGATATGCAATTATTTCAATATCTACTTAAAAAATTAAACAAGATTGAAAATTTTATTCTTTAACACTTATTCTATATCATATTTGGTTCATAGTCTATTAATCATAAAATATATAACAATTAATCATATGACATTTCTGATCTACATAATGAGCTTTCCCCCTAGGGAATTTATTCTCATATTTCTAATATATTATACATTTAAAACTATTAAGCATCATTGATGGGTTATAAATACCATTATCCAAGTCCAATGTTTTCTTTAACCCTTTTATTTAGAAATTAATTTGTTGTGTCATTATTTCCCTCACAAATAATATCTTATAGTTCCCTTGAAACATTATCCTTAATACCTCTTCCCAAATTATTTAGATTTAGAAAGTTGATCTTTCTTATCACTGTGGTCACCATGAAATTCTATATTTCTCTTATTAAGTGGGTTATAAACTCACTAAAGATGATATTATTGATCATATTATAATATTTATGATTAGGAATAATAATAATATGTTAACTTATAAGTCCCCATTCATTTGGTTTATCATGACTAAGATCAATCCACTGTCAATCAATTTACTTATTTATATGAATCCTCCACGTTCTATCCATTGTCTAAATCCAAAAAATGATCATGTGACCAGCAATATCATATTACGAAAACCAACTTACCTAGGAGAAGTACCATCAATATCTAACATCCTATGTTTAATCCTATGTTATCCCTAATTTTTAACAAAATTTTTGTATTTTAACCAATACATAGACTCATTCTTAGGGACATCTAAGAAATATCATTAAACATTTCCCTAGGGATCTCCCATAAATTTTCACATAGAATTTTGAAAAGGTTAAATAAAATTCACTCTAATTCTTATTGTAAAATAAAATACTTTAAAAATCTAGATATTACTTCTAAATATTTTAAAATTCATTACAAAACATAAAAAAACCATGTTAGGACCGTATAGGATTATTGTCTTTACAAACTGTTAAACATAAGAAACTAGTTGGAAAACATCAATATTTTCTACCACATATTCTTTCATATATAGAACCCTTTTTCAAAGTATCATATGTAAAACACTTCATCATATCCTGTGGAAATGAAACATAATAATGTGTGATATAAGATTTTGAGTGAATGTAGACAAGGGAGATATAAATTATATCATAATCATAAGGCATAATAACATATTTTTTGAAAATCACATTTCACATATCAAATATCATGATATCATATCATGGGAAAAATCTTCTATGTTAATAAAGAATCAATGAATATGTTTTTAGAGGGAATAACATAAGGCATGAAATTTTTGGTATACAAATAACTATAGAAAATCATTTCAATATTATTCCATGCAAATTTCCAAGACCATCATAGTGGAAGAATTCCATTACTAAACCAAGTTCACTCCTCTTTCCCGCCATGTGTTATTTATCCTACATCATTTCCCATTCCATCCATTTATTACTAAATAAAGACCATTAATCATTGCATCCATTTTTATCTCATGATATATAAATCATTATGCAATGAATGGTAGGTTGATATAGGTTTCACCCATCATATAATGAAAACCATATATATTAGTTCCATAAGAACGTAAATCATTCTATCATATTAGAACCCATGAAAAGAAATGGGATTAATAATCATAATTCAGGCATAACATAACCCATAGAATGAAATCGGTTTCATATATATCATTCCATCCTAAATTAAATATATTGAAAATTGGGATATAATCCTTGAAAAGTATCCCTATTAAAATATATGTAAAATTTTATGTATCACTTAAAAATAATTTTTTATTAAAATATAAATTCATCATTTTAAATTTTTTTCTTTTATTAAATTTCTACACAATTTTGGAAGAAAACATTTTTATTTAAACTAACATCATAATCTAATAAGATAAGCTTCATGGAATTAGGGTGCCATAAAAGTGTAAAACTCCATTCATTACATATAATATAATAAAACATTCTTCAAAAACTTTTTCTATATAAGAAAAAAATTACCTCATAAAAAAAGACAAAATATTCTTTTCATACAATTTAGTAAAAAATCATACATGGGTAAAAATGGCTTTAAACATTAATTAAAGAATTGTAAAAATATTTTGAAAACCAATAATAAACATTAAAATATATGAAAAAATTTCATGAGTAATTATTTACATATTAATATTCTTGAACAATAATGGGATTGTGAAGTTAACCCCTACCTTCGATATGACTTCCTCCTTATGTTTTAGAAACTTCTCTTCTTCGGTGAGCTCACTCTAGATATACTTTTAAGGTCACTAGAGATAGTATTTTGAAAAAAACAGAACATATAAAATGTTTTGTGGGATTTTTATAGGGAAAATGGTCAAGTGATGGTTGAGAATGAAGGATCAATTTAGTTTGAAGAACCGAGGGAGGATGTTCCATTTTATAATTAAGGTGAGGGGAAATATTGGGATTTATGATAAATATTATTTTATAATAAACTAACTATTATTCCAAATAACACAAAAAATTCAAGTATTTGAACATTAGATGATATAAGGTTGTAATATCATCACCCAATAGATTTTAGACAAGTTTTGGAAATAATTTAAACCCTATAATTTTTATTAACACTTAGTTAACAAAATTTAATTTAATCAAAGGTATCAAATATTTTAATATTAAATGATTTTAGTATTTTATGTATTTAAATTATAAAATAAATTATAAATATAGAACATTTTCAGCCATATCATAGTTATTTTGTATTTTCATAAATGTTTTATGATTTTTAAAAAATTTAGAGAGCATTATGTTGACAAAATATTAATAGTGTCAATTTGAACATTATTTTATTCTTAGATTTCTTAAAATATGAATAGAAATTTTTAATTTTGAAAAAAAATATTTTATTTTATCCATATGGATAAATTTCATCAGTAAAATGTTTTGATTACATTTATTAACTCGAATGATGTTATTTTAATATTCTTAATATCATTAATTTTATTTTTGTTATTAATTTAATAATTACTAAATCATTGTTGTTAAATACATTAAGTAAATTGTTTCTTGCATGATTTTAAAAAAAAGTAACATGAAGAGGAAAAATTCATTGTATTTCCAATGAATATTTAAGTATGAAAAACAATTCTATAAAACAATATATTAAAATAGTAAACTAATTAAAACCTATAATGTAAACAACTTGACTTTCTTCTAAATAAAATAATTTAATAGCCTTATTCATATCCTTGTGGATAAAAATGGTTATTAATTTGATCCTTAAAAAAGATATATGATATATAAACACCATGAAATATTTAACCATATTTGTGGGTCATATATTTATTCTAATAATTTTATTTATATCATGTTTTATTCTTCAATAAGAACTACATCCGCAATGAAAAATACTTTAAGGTAATTATGTATTCCAAAAAATTAAAAATAAAATATCATGATAAAAAACATTTTATATTTTAAATGAATATTTATAGGTTTATTTTTCTGGTTTATTACTCTACTCTAAAAATGTTTTAGTTGTTAAAATATGAGAATGAAATCATTATCTTTTCATTAAATAAAATATAAAAAAATTCTTACACTCATCCAAGTCGATTCAGAAAGGTATAATTTCATCCCCATCATTATTTTGGTCTAAACCCAATCATCAAATTAAAATATAAAAAAAATTAAATATTATAACATCTAAAATATTTTTTTCCCTAAATATCCTGATTTAACTTTTACTGTGTTAATAAAATCTTTATAAACATTACTATTCAAAATTCCTCAAATTTAAAGAAAAATATTTACATAATTTTTTCACACTACTTCTAAATATAGAAACCATTTATAAAAATAAAAAATTGATGTTTCATTAATTAATTTAATATTAATCAAATTGATAGTTTGAGAAAAGGAGTTATTAATGTTAAAACATGCAAATGATTAAAAAATTATTATATATAAATTTAATGTAAAATGAATTCAAATGACCTAAATTTGATGTAATTATAAAAATAATTAAATATAATTAAACATTAAAACAAATATAAATTGTAATTTAACACTTTAATATTTTCAATGAAAATATTTTTTTCAATTAAAATTTAGTATTTATTACTATTCAATAAAACATTTAATTATCCAAAAAATTACAAAAAAATCAACCAAAGTAAATTTTTATATTCCTCTTTAAGATAATAATTTTATTTTTTCATATAGAAAATATTAATGTGTCAAAAAATATATTTAATATGGTCTCACCAATAAAATGGGAGAAAATTACACTTTTGAAAAAGAAATGTTTTTATATATTATATTTTGGGTTTCTTATTATATGATTCCAATAAAATATATTTTTTGAATATAAAGAATATTATATTTAATATATTAAATATTTATTTCAGTAATATCATTTATTAATTGTAACTAATTTTATTTATTTATTCAAAATATCATTAGGAAGATAAAAATAAATGTATTTCTGTTATATTCAATTGGTATATATATTTTTCTAATTAATTGGTAACAAATAAACTCTTCTTATAACCCATATAACTTCATATGTTAGCTAATACTACTCATAACAACTAGTTTAATGGCTATGAATTATTTTAATAAATTAAATAATAATATTTTAATAATATATAATTGTTCAGTAATACTCTCTCTTACATGAAAGACATGTTATCGAAAGAACGTTTCATTTTTAGTAATACAATTCTAGCATAGTGTTTCATATACCGAAAGGTATGTTGGTGTTTCGTGCAGTGAAATTTTATCCTGGTTTAGTGTACAAGACAAGACATCAATGAAATTCAATTATTAAAAAAATACCTCATAATAATATTGGGTGTGTTATATATATCACCTAAATAATTATAGTTATATTATCATTATAATAAAACTCATTTTCCTAAAAATTAGTTTTATAACTAAAAATATATCGCTTCTTCCATACTCTAAATATTTAAAGGTATGGAAGATTCAATACTATTTTTTATTAATTAACTAATTATATGGGTCACTATAATGAACAAGTGTCCCACTAACTCATAAGACTTAAGCAATGATGGGATATGGTTGATCTAGTACCATCCAATAAATTTTCACAAGTTTCTAGGTAATTTTGACCCTTAGGTTTAAATTTTCACCCCTTGATAAAAATAATTTTACCATGATCATTGTAATTAATTTAAATTGCTTTTAATAATCATTTTGATCAGAACCTACGTCTATAGTATTATACTATAAATGTAATAATGATTAAAACTGTGTATGTATGTTTTTCCAAATTTAGTTCCAAAAAGTGGAAAAATTTAGTTTAATTTTATTCAAACAAACATGTAGATAATATGGGATATTAAAATGAAAATTTTTAAAATATAATTAATAATTTATATCTATGAAAATTTAAAGATGATTCCAATGACCTAAAAATGGTTCATAAATATATCTTTGATCTATTTTAATTTTGAAAAAAATTTAAAAATATTATTTAACATTAATAAATTATTAAAAATAATTATTTAAACTAAAATTAACTATTTTTCAGTATTCATCAAGATATTAATATTCTAAAAAACATAACAAAAAGTCACCAAAGTCTAATATTGACATTGTGTATTAAAAAAATTTATTTGCAAAATAAAATATATTAAATTGTTAATTTTTTTTAAATATATGTACCATTAAATAGTTACAAGACTCAGTCATGCGTATAATGCAAGAAAACTCAGTGTAATGTGTAGAGTAATCATATCATTATGTTGTGTATAAATAAATTTATAAAAAAATAAAAAAATTTCTTATATGAAAATATATTAAACGATTCGACTGTTACATTCCCCCCAACATAATAAATTTGAGTTCTTACGATTTAAACAACATCTCAATAATCAAGGGTCTGATTTTATAAGTTACTAGTGTTGAAAATAACACATTGTAAATAGGGTTAATAACGAATCTTACAAAAAATACAGAAAAGGATATTCAATGTCACCAAAATATTAGGCATTTCTATTTGAGAACATTAGTGAAAAAAGAATATGGGAGAAAAATATATCTATCATGTTCTGATGGAGAGTGATAGATAACATGGTAATGTGAAATTTCTTGACCACCCAGCTATAAACTAATGGTGCGAATAAGTCTCATGGATATCATAAAAATCCCTATAATAGGAAAAAAATTAAAACCATTTTCCTTTAGGTGAGGAATAATTTCACTCTATAAGAATGTAAGGAAAAATAATTATTTGATATATTTATATTCAAAAGAACTATCTTATCATTTTGTTTTGCCTTAAACCATTTCTAATTGATTTCATATCACATGTATTATCATATAGTGAAGTTTTAAATTAAACTATAACACCTCATCGAATGGTCAACATAAACAACATCATAGTAATTTAACTTTTCCAAAATATTATTATCCAAAAAAATAGATTGAAGGTCACTGAATTTATAAAATAAACTTTTCATTAATCAAAACAACCAGAAGTATCTCTCTAATCATCACATACCAAACATGTGAACACTTCCATCATGTATTCTCTTGAAACATGGTAATAACATGAATTAATATAGATAATTATTAAAAAATGATTGATTCTTTATTAATTAATCCAAACACATAATGTTGGATATATTTATTAAATATAAAGTTGTTTTGAACACCAACAATGGTATAATACACCATTGGGTCGAAAAATTATTAATCATTTCCAATGTATTCTTTAAAATAAAATTTACTTAATCCATATCAGTCATATCATTATCCAAATATCATTACATAAACATTAGGTTTATATAAAGGCTTATCTTTCCCTCAACCATGTATTTTCTAAAATAAATAAATTTCTACTAAATCACATTTATTGGTACCATTCAATATATAATCTCGAATATTTAATGATATTATACTAAAGTACAATCCTTATATATTTCACAATTCACTTGATGATAATATCATCAATGAAATTAATTTACAGAATATTTCATAAATCTAAATAAAAAATAAATTAATCATTCATCTTCGATTGTGTTGATATCATATGATCAACCTTGATCCATTATCTTTTTTGGAGGTATATTCCCTTTCTGATTCAAGAAATCATTTCCATAGTTCCCTATATCCATGGAAATGTAACACTAAATAGTGTCAGTTTTTTCTTACCTTCTCATTCTTTTTCCTATTTTCCATTTTCTCTACAAATATTATAAACTCCCAATCCATTCATGCATTTACCATGTTTATACTTTCATTAGTTTTCACATGTTTGGAAATCCTCATTTCCCTTTTCCCCTTTATCTATTATTCTTTATTACGTTCTTTTCTTCCCTAAATTTATTTTGAATCCATAATACATTAAGAATTATTTCATTGTCTTGATAGTACAAAAAAAAATTCATCATATGAATAAATTTTTTGAAACACCAGCATCCTTTAGGGACATGGCATAAGTACATTAATGAAAATATCAAACATTATTTATTTATTTCATAATAAATATGTAGAATACCAATCAATCCGGGTATAGATTGATTCATACACCACAATACTGTTTTCATCGTTTTTATTTAAATTAAGGAACATTATCTACATCTCGATTTTTTTATCACGAGGTATGTATTTATCGATTATTGTCACCTAAAATGTTCTATATTCCTTGAGTAATTATTTATCTCCCCCCTAATATTATAGATCAACAAACACCATTGATTTACATCAACATTGAGATAATACACTAAAAATGTTACATTTTTCTTTTCACCATATCATAATGGAATAAATATCATCTCAAATGACTTATTATATTGCATAGTTACCATTAGTTCAATATTACTAATAAATGATGGTGGCCTCTATAGAATAAAGAGAACCAGAATAATTTATTCTCTCTATGGAATAGGCTTCTCCATTTGGACAATGTTATTTATCATTACATGAATAAGATTCTCTAAAATTTCAATAAATTTCTATATTCAAATAAAAAGATATATTTGTTTCATTAGCATGGTAAAATATACATTTTCTACAGTTATTAATGTCATTATTCTTTCCAGAATCCATTTCTATGAAATGAAATACACCAGATTAGATCATATCATTATGAAACATAATTTATAAACCTAAAACTATAAAAATACTTAAACTAAATTTAAACATTTATGTACAACATATTTCATGATCATAAAAATGGATTCATTAGAAATATATTTACTTTTAAATCCTTCATATTAGTAGTTAATGAAAACAAAAAAAAATTCTAAACATATCCCATTTGTGTGTCAAACTAGGTGCATTGTAAGGCATGTTTTCGTCTACTAGATTACACTTCTGTGAGGACCAATACACCATTTTATATTATTTACCCCCAGGAACATATGTTCTAGAACAACATCCACTTGTAGTGTCAATATAAGGATGAATTTAATAGAGGACCCACATATTAACTACACTATCAAATTATATTATGTTCTTTTATACACATCCTTAATGTCTATCTTATGGTTTTATTCCCAAATCAATATTTTCTAAATATATTTTTCAAAGATTTTGATACACTTCTTTCAATACCAACTATAACACCCCGACCCTAGAATCCTGGAGCTGTTGAATTGTATTTTTAAGTTGATATTATTATAATGAATCAAATACTGAAGGACTGATCATATTAGTAGTTATAAAAAACCATATTACATAAATGATAGACATATTAAATTAATAAAGAATGATATATAAAAGGATTCTAAATGAAAAGAAATGAACAAAATCCTTGAAAATTAATTCAAATATTTTTATTCATCATATTATGTGGAAAGGAAAAAATAAGGGTGAGAAAAATGCTCATTACAGCTATGTAAAAAGGAAGAAATAATGAACTAATTTAAATAAATCAACATGTAAATGTAAATAATTGGGGACATGTTTCATTTGAATAACTCGATAATAAACTATCAACATGGAAAGGTAAGTAACTTAAACACATTCAATTTAGTCAAAAAACTATGAATGAACAGCATCAATAGATAATATCTAAGAAAAAAAATCAAATGGATAAAAAACAACTTGTTGAACCCTCTGGAATTAAGTTGCATTATTGTGTTTTGATAATCCCAACCATTATTTACTTATTTCATGATTATTCTTAATACATTCCAAATATACGTTAATATATGTTGTTACTTTCATTATGCTTAAATTAAGTCTTTTGAATTATCAGATATATGTTTACTATGACTTAACTCAATCTTCCAAGTGAATGCTCAAACAGTTTTCAGATACCGTTACAAAATAGCTACTGATACAGAGTAGAGAAATCGTTAGACAGTAGCTACCGTCAGAACAAATAGCTACCGTTACTAGCTAGAAACCGTTACAGCTCACAGTGATCGATACAGTTAAGTCTACTGATATTTTGGAGCTACCGCTATAATAGAGCTACCGATACAGCTATCGGTACAGCTACTGATACCCAACTGATACCCAAAGTCCATCGCTGCATCAAAATCTACTGATAGAGCTACCGATACAATGATGTCGACAGTTACCACTACAGAAAAGTTGACAGTTACCGATATGCTGGAGTCCACCGTTATGCTACCGATAAAGAGCTACCGCTACCGATACAAGGTAGATCCACATCTACCGATAGAGAGTTACTGCTACTGGTAAAGGCAGAGCCACCGCTACTATTACAAGTCCACCGCTACTGATACATCAAGTCTACCAACATACAAGTCTACCGTTACAAATGTATATCGATACTCAAACCTACAAACACCTACTGTAACACAAGTCGACCGATATCAAGAGCTACCGTTCCAGAGATAGAACCCGACACTACTTTAATTTCTTTATCTTTGTTTAATCTAACCAACGGTCATATCAGGTATATTTTAATATACTGACATTTATTTAATGTGTGATGTTGGATGTCAGGGAACCGTAGCTTGTACCTACAAAAAGTAAATCATCATTTGTCGGAGCACGTTCATTAAATAAAGGAAGGATGTGCTATTACAAGAAGAGGCATACAGATGAATACATGAGAGATACAGACAATAATGTGTGGTGGAAGAACAAAAGAGCGTGAATGCAAAGAGATGACTGAACTTACACGAGGAACTCTTTCATCAATGCTAACATGTGAAGAGCTGAGAACGATAACATAAAACAAGAACTTCATCGACTACTTCTTCTCTATCTCTGAACCTGGAAGTCAAGGAAACAGATGATACTCTGTTTTCCAGACAAAAATCAGAAGAGGACTCAGAGTGAATTCTGATCAATCAAAGGAGTCCAGAACTGCACAACAATTACTAGAGCCATTTCTAAACTCTAAATTTTTGCTATGTGATTTATCTTTTTATATATTGAGCAGTGTGTGTTATGTCCTGTATTTTAAATACACACTGTCTCGTGTGCCTTAATTGGAGGATTTTTAAATCCTCACTCAACTCTCTTACTTCTTTTATTTCCCATTGGGATAGTGGTAGAGGTCATGTGACCTGAACAGCTGGTTGTCGTTGTTCCTGTTCCCACGGATAACAGTGGTAGAGGTCGTGAACCTGGACAGGTGTAAACTGTTGTAATCCCCGATCCAGGGTGTGGATCACATGTATACAAATTGTAGATAGGACTAAGTCTCAGCATGACTGAACCTCTTGGTTATATCTGTTGTGCTATATCTTTCAAAGTTATTCTTTATTCTGATGCTAATTTCTTTAAAACCAAAACTGTTTTAAAGTCACTTTGATAATTAAATTCACAAGTGTTTATATTAGTTGTAAATCAGTAAGTTGATTTCAAAAGTTAATCAACCATTATGTTTTGATTAACTGGGAAATAATCAATCCCTTGAGAACCCAACAAAACCCTTACATTGATATAAATTCACTACAGTTTAATTTAGTATTTTATCAGGGGTATTTTAAGACAAAGTTTTAAAACAGAAATTTTAATTGGAACTAAATTCACCCCCCCTCTTGAGTGTCCACTCCGACAAACATTTGTTGTTAGAGGGTAAAAAAAAATTTCTAACATACTCTGTTTTTCAACTGTGATTTTAGTTGTATTTTAATGTTCATAATGTTTCTGTTATTTCTAAAATTTTATCTCTTTAAAATATTTTCTTTAATTTAGTTATCATGGATAATAGAGTTGAAGGTGTTTCTACTAATAGACCACCCTTTTTCAATGGCACCAACTATGCTGAGTGGAAAATCAAGATGAAAATTCATTTAGAGAGCTTGGGTTTTGATATTTGGACTTCTATAGAATCTGAATACAAAATACCAACTACTGTTAGATCTAATTGGAATGAAGATACCAAGACAGCCTACATTAATAATTTTAAAGCTATGAAACATGTATACTGTTCTCTTGGAGATGAGGAATTTAATAGAATATCTGCTTGTAAAACTACATATGAAATTTGGGATACCTTAGCTATTTCTCATGAAGGAACAACTAATGTTTAGGAGATGAGATTGAATACCTATACTATTAAGTGTGATAACTTTAAGATGAAGCCTAATGAACACATTTCTGATATGTATCTCAGGTTCAATGAAATTGTCAACACAATGACTTATCTCGGAAAGGATGTTCCATCAAAGGAACAAATCATGAGAATTTTGAGATGTCTACCTGAAAGATGGAGGGGAACTTCTGTCTCGATTAGAGAATCATGTGACATTGGAGAACTGCCAGTCAAAGAACTAATTGGAAAACTGATGATGTATGAAGAGGAACTCAAGGTTAACAAAGAAGAAGATGATGAACCTAAAAGGAATTCTATTACCTTCAAAACTACAACCTTAATGAATAAGGATAATGAAAAGCTTCAAGCTATCAATGAAAGTTCAAGTTTTGAAGACAGTGAGAGTGATTCTGACAGTGATGCTGAGATGGCTCACATTGCTAGAAGGTTAATGAAATTTTATAAGAAGAAGAAGTTTTTCCGAAATTCAAACTACAATGGTAAGTATGACAACAAAGGACATTGGAAAAAGGATTGTAAGAAGCCTGATAAATCAGATGAAGTTGTCTGTTATGAGTGCAAAAGGAAAGGACACATAAAAGCAGATCGTCCAAAGCTGAAATACAAGAAGAAGTATGAATACAAGGATAAAAAGTATAAGAAATCCATGAAGGCTACTTGGAGTGCTTATGAGGACAGCTCTAGTGAATCTGATGTTTCTGAATCTGAACACAGAAACAAGGCGAACATGTGTTTTATGACAAACACTTCTGAGGTAACATCAGAAATTCCTGCTTCTAATTCATATTATTCTGGAGATGATTCTGAATGTGATAACATGTCAAAATATGAACTTTTTGAATATTGTGATATGTTAGAAGAAACCTGTAATGAGATGAAAGACAAATACAAAGGTTTAAAGAAACAGTATGCTTTAACTGTTAAACATAAATCTGATCTTGATATTGAAATGGAAAAGAATGCTCAGTTGCTTAAAGAGAATACTAAACTAAAATTGTCTAATGAGAAACTCAAGAAAGACTTAGAGAAATTTACCAATGGTAAAGATACTCTTACTCAAATTAATGGTAAGAAAATTGAACCTAGATACACTACTGGTATAGGATACCAACCTGGACAAAGGAAAATTACCAAAACTAGATTCATTCCTAAATCTGGACAGAATGTAGCTAGCTCTGTAACATCATATTCTTCAACTAGTTATATTCTTAGTTATGGATCTAATAAGGTTTCTATTTCAAAATCTATTGATTCTAGAAATTTTATGAGATCCATTAGACAAATATAGGTACCTAAAGTGTTATTGGCTAACCTGTCTGGACCCAAAAAAATCTGTGTACCAAAATCATTTCCTGTTTAAATCTGTTTTGTTGGAAACCTGCTTAAAGAGCTCCTGTAAAAAGACCTGGAACTTGGATAATGGATGTTCAAGACATATGCTTGGAGACTTCTCATGCTTTAAAAGCTTGGTCAGAGTTGATGGAGGGTTTTTCACTTTTGGTGATAACTCAAAAGGGAAAATCATCGGCTTAGGCCAGATTGGTAACACTAACTCAATATTAATTTCTAATGTTTTATTTGTTGATGGACTTAAATACAATTTTTTAAGAATTTCTCAGCAATGTGATGATTGTTTTTATGTTAAATTTGTAAATGATTCTTGCAATGGCTGCAATTCTAAAAAGTTTTTAGTGTTTGCTACTTTGAGAAATGAAAATGTTTATGCTATTGATTTAAATTCTTTATCTAAGCAAAATATTACTTGTTTAAATGCTTTTCATAAAGAGTCTTGGCTTTGGCACAGAATATTAGGACACTGCAATCTGCATTCACATAGAATAATTTCTAGGATGAACTTAGTTAGATACCTACCCAAACATGAATTTCCAGCAGATAAAGTTTTTAATCCCTGTCAATAGGGAAAGCAACATAAAGATTCTTTTAAATCAAAGAAACAAGTGTCAACTTCTCAACCTCTCAAGTTGGTTCACATGGATTTATTTGGACCATCTATAGTTTCTAGTTTAAATGGGAAGAATTATGTCTATGTTCTTGTAGATGACTTTTCTATATATACTTGGGTATATTTTCTAGCTCACAAAAGTGAAGCTTGTTCTTGATTTGTAAAATAATCCAAGTGTGTAGAAAACTTTAGTGGACTTAAGATTAAAACTCTGAGAAGTGATCATGGCCGTGAGTTTGAAAATCATGAGTCTGAATATTACTACTCACACAATGGCTATAATCACAATTTCTCTACCCCAAGGACACCTCAACAGAATTGTGTAGTAGAAAGGAGGAATAGAACCCTGCAAGAAATTTCTAGAACTATTCTTAATGAGTATGACCTACCTGTTTATTTTTTGGCTGAATCTGTAAATACAACTTGTTATGTTAATAATAGAGTCTTGATTAGACCCATTCTTAAGAGCACCGCTTATGAGTTGTGGAACCATAGGAAACCTAAGGTTAACTACTTCAATGTTTTTGGCTGCAAAGTCTTTATTCATAATACTAAAGATAATCTTGACAATTTTTCATCCAAGAGTGATGAAGGAATTTTCCTAGGTTACTCTATTTCTAGTAAATCCTATAGAGTGTTTAATAAGAGAACCAAATGTGTGGAAAAATCTGTTCACATCAAATTTGATGAAACTGATCCACATGAACCTAAGACCTCTCTTCAAAATATTGAGGATGATCATTCTGGTTTGAACCTTAATGATAAAAACAGTGGTCCTATAGTTAAAACGTCTAGTTCTAGAAATTTTCCAGAACCTGCTTCTGTTAAACCCCAACCTGTTGATGAACTTGAAATCTTGAGTCCTACCTTTTCAAGACCAACTAGGATTCTAAATAATCATACGTTAGATGATATTGTAGGAAATATTGATAGATGGACACAGACTAGAGCTTCTCTTAGAAATCAGGTTGAACATCAAGCCTTCTTGTCACAGCTAGAACCTAAATATATCAATTATGCTATCAATGATGAATTCTGGGTAATGGCTATGCAAGAGGAACTAAATCAATTTGAAAGAAACAAATTCTGGAAATTATTAGAAAGACCTAAGGACACTATCACCATAGGCACAAAATGGGTGTTAAGAAACAAAGTTGATGAATCAGGAAACATCATTAGAAACAAAGCTGGGCTAGTTGCACAAGGTTACAATCAAGAAGAATGAATTGACTATAAGGAAACCTTTGAACATGTAGCTAGATTAAGGGCTATTAGGATCTTACTTGCCTATGCATCACATCTGAATTTCAAGTTATATCAAATGGATGTGAAAAGTGCTTTTTTAAATGGTTTTATTGTTGTGATGTTTTTGTAGAACAACCACCTGGTTTTTCAAATCCTCATTTTCAAAATAATGATTTTAAACTTTCTAAAGCTTTATATGGTTTAAAACAAGATCCAAGATCTTGGTATGAAATAATTTAAAACTTTATTATTTTAAAAGGATTTACAAAAGGAATAGTTGATCCCACTCTTTTTATAAAAAGAATTTCAGAAGATATATTAATAGTACAAATCTATGTTGATGATATTATTTTTGGATCTTCCAAAAAGTCTTTATGTACTGATTATTCAATGGTTATGCAAAATGAATTTGAAATGAGCTTAATGGGAGAGATTAAGTATTTTCTTGGTTTTCAAATTTTTCAAACTATGGATGGAATTCTTTTAAATCAAATTAAATATACTAAGGATTTATTAAAACGTTTTGGTTTGGATAGTATTAATGAAAGTGATATACCTATGAGTACCACCTCTAAATTGGATATTGATGAATCTGGGAAACCAGTTGATCAAAATAATTACAGAGGCATGATTGGGAGTTTACTTTATCTTACTACTAGTTGACCAGATATTATGTTCAGTGTATGTATGAGTGCTAGATTTCATGATAATCTTAAATAATCACACTTTCTTGCTGTTAAAAGGATTTTTAAATATCTTAAGTATACTGTAAATGTAGGCTTGTTTTGTCTAAAAGGACAATCATTTGACTTAACATGTTATTCAGATGATGATTTTTCTGGCTGTATGTTAGATAGGAAGAGCACATCTGGAACATGTCATTTACTTGGAAAATCCCTAGTATCATGGTGTAGTAAGAAACAGAACTTGGTTGCATTGTCTACTACTGAAGCAGAATACATCGCTGCTGGTAGTTGTTGTGCACAGATTCTGTGGTTGAAACACACACTAAAGGATTATGGATTTGACTTTAAACATGTTTCAATCAACTGTGACAACACTAGTGCGATTAATATCTCTAGGAATCCTGTGTCTCACTCTAGAACTAAACATATTGATGTGAGAGACCATTTTCTAAGAGATCATTATCAACGAGGTGATATAACACTTGAGTTCATAGGCACTGCACATCAATTAGCTGATATTTTCACCAAGCCTTTAACTTCAGAAAGATTAATTTTCATCAAACATGAATTAGGAATGATAACTTACCCTTGAAACCATTATGGAGACCTCACCATTATAGAGACCTCACCGTTAGGGAGACCTCACCGTTAGGAAGACCCCACCCTTAGGGAGACCTCACCATTAAGGAGAGCTCACCGTTAGGAAGACCTCACCATTAGAGAGACCTCACCGTTAGGGAGACCTTACTGTTAGAAGACTTTATCGGTACATTTGCGAGTTGTATTATTCTGTAAAGCCGAGTCATCGAACCATTTTATTTTATTTATGATTTATGTGATTTATGAATCCTAAATGATATTAAAACACGCACTAGACTCACTCAATCTCACTGTGAACCTATCTGCTAAAACTCTCCTAAACCTAAACTCTCGACCTTCAGAACCCTAGCCTCAAATTCGTAATGGCCCGCATCAAGAGACCTCAGATGACTGATGGAAGTGAAGCGCCAGCAGAGAAGAGACAAAAAGTAGCTAGTACTGATGCTAGTGGAAGTGGCAGTGATAGTGTAGCTCAAAGAAGACCAGTAAACCCACACCTATCGAAGCGCGAGATAGTTGTTTAAAAAGACATGTGTGTAGAATGGCTTATGGAAAGAAAGTCATTGGTTCTTAGAGTGTTAGAAGAACAAGGTTGGATAGAATGTTTTGCGAATAACAACAGACCATACTATCCAGGACTGGTGAAACAGTTTTATGAATTCGTTCATTTTGAAAAATACGAAGAAGAATGTAGAATGGTTTCATATGTGAATGGCCAGGAAGTGTCGTTTACTTCATGGGAATGGGCTGAAAACCTAAGAGTTCCTAATAAGGGAGATTTTACTTATTATTCCAAGTTTGTACCTTCGACCAGTGACGTGTTTCAATATGGAGATGCTTTGCTGGAACTCATAGGGAATGGGACCCCTAGAAAGGTGATTGCTGCAGAGATGGTAGGAGAAGATAACTTGTTATATAAATTTATTAAGCATGTTGTTAGTTCGAGAAGAGGAGACATTGCCACATTGAGATTCCAAGACATATATCTATTATATTTCCTGAAGAACAGTGTGAGAATCAATCTATGTAGATTGATTATGGTACAAGTGGAAGAGATGACTAGACCAAAGTCAAAATCAAATGCCTTGTTTTTCTCAAAGCTAATTTCTGTGATGCTGAAAGTGAAGGAGATAGCTGGACCTCAGGATGAGCTGGTAGTGGTTAAGGATAACTTCTGTATTACAAGAACTATCTTTAAATACATGAAAGTCAGTTGGAATCCTTGGAAGAAATCATGGGTAAATTATGATGGAAAAATTTATGAGAAGTTCACTCCTGTGGATCAACCGTCTAGACCAAAAGAGGTGAGAGATCCTGGTCATGGACCAGATGAGCCAGAACCAGTCTACAGTGATGATGAAGCTGAGGAGGAAGAGACTTCAGTTGAGAAAGGAGGAGACCCAGACCTACCCCCTAGTCCTGAACATCATGTTATTTCTTATGGAGCAGCTAGCCCTCCAAAATAACTACCAAAGATAGAAACTGTCTTGAAGGACAATGATACATAGACTACAGAAGAAGGAGAAGAATCATGCCAATATGTTGTCAAGGACACCTCTGAGGAGGATGAGACAACCGAATCTGATCACAGAGAAAAGGAGGCTGATGATGAAGCAGATGATGGGGAAAATGTTCTAAAGGAGCTCAGTTTGAGTCCTCTAATAGTCAGTACAGTCAGGATAGTGCCTGATCAGGAAGACATAGCAGCAGCACCTATTGATGAGAGAGTCATTAATGACTCAGAACAAATGGCTAATGAATCTGCTGTAATTGTAGAGGAAATTGCAGAATTACCTCAGGAAGAAGAGTTGGAAGAGATACCTCAAGAGAATGTTCCAAGTGAAGGAGAGAATCTTGGGTCAGTTTCAGTATCATATGACATTGAAGGTTGGACATCAGATCCCGGATATATGATTCTTGGACTTTATTATGGCAATTTTGATGAGGAAGACCAACCCCAAAAGGAATCAGTTACATTACCCACTGTGGCTGACAATGTGGCAACCAAGGAGGACCTTAAGTCTTTAAAAGACGAATTGATAGAAGCAATAAGAGAATCAGTGGCAGATATGAAGAAAAGTATGGTTGAAGAGATGAAAATAATGGAGCAATCCCTTGAGTTATCCATTGGATGTAGTGTGTCCAGTCCTGTGAAAGAAATGGTGGATGAACATAAGGTGTTCCACACTCATATTGAGAGTTGGACATGAGCTTTAGTTGATCTTATACAATCAATTGCCTCATTGACTACGTTGAACAGTTCTCAAACCCAAGTGCACACTGACATTTGATATATCAAAGAAGTGGTCAAACAGTTTGTGGATGTTTTTGAGGCCTTTAAAGAGTCAGTTAAAGAACAGCTGAACAGTCAGGATGAACATGTTCAGAAGGTGGTTAGTAGTCTGACTCACTCTTTCGAGGAGACAGTGGCCTTCTCAATGAAACCTCTTCCCTCATCCAGCACAAGTGTGAACCTTGACCAGATCCGCACTATTCTTCAGGAAGAATTGGCTAAGGCCAGTCCCAGTGGTGCATCAGAAACTCAGATTCTTGCTACCACTAGGGAAGTTAGTAGTTTTGTTCGTGATCACCTGCGAGCAGCTACTGCTTCTCACGAGGCAATCAAAAATAAGGTGGATGATTATTTTGAAAAAGTTTATACCAGGCACCAAATGACAAACCATTTCAATCTTTTGATTGAAAATGTGAAGTTACCTCCAGTTACCCAATCCTTCAGAGAACATGTTAGTAAGCTCAGGGATCTCACTCCAGCTTTAGATAAGTTTATTGAGAACAAAGATGATTTTGTATCTACTATGGAGAGAGGTGGAAGCATCATCATGGATTTCAGGTATCTCTTTCTACCTTTCCTACATGTGGATGCTCATCCAGTTATTGTACCACCTGCCCTTCCACCCTCCGCCTCTGGGAGTACTCCTCAACTGACTCCAGTTCAAGCCATCAAGAGCTTCACACCTTTTATCCCTCATAGAGAGGCAGATTACAGATCTGGTACTGTATCAGTTACTGATCCACCAGTAGTTCTTTCATGAATTCCCAAGCCTGTTGACTCTACCTCTGCACCCTCTGCTGATCCCAAGGGAAAGACACCTGTTCAAGAGGATGATTGAGTGCTTCTAGCCATTTTTTATGGGATTCATTGTATTTTTTTCCTTTTCTGATTTTCCCAAATGAATCTTTTGCTTATCAATCAAATACATCATTCCTCTCTTCACTGTCTATTTTACTATGTATATTTTCCTTCCTAGTCCTTCTATGTTCTCTAATACCCTCCTTTTTGTTAATCACAAAGGGGAAAAATTATTGGAAACTTCTACCCTGAGAGAGAGAAAGAGAATGGTGTTCAACTAAGGGAACCAAGTGGGAGAATATCACTACTTTGGAGTAGAATCCTGTAGTTAAATTGATAGGGGGAGGAATATGCGAATCTTTTCCAACTAAAGAATCTTGCTTGTTTTTTCCTCTGATACTACATTATTTCTTGATATATTCATGTTTTCATATTTTTCCTCTAATATTTGTTTTATATCAATTCCTGAGATTTTTTTTCCTCTGATACTATACTTTTGATATCATACTTTGATATATTCTTCCTCTGATACTACTTTATTTTGGCATAAGTTTTGATTATCAAAAAGGGGGAGATTGTTGAACCCTCTGGAATTAAGTTGCTTTATTGTGTTTTGATAATCCCAACCATTTGTTCTTTATATCTTTATTATGCTTAATACATTCCAAATATACTTTAATATATGTTGTTACTTTCATTATGCTTAAATTAAGTCTTTTGAATTATCAGATATATGTTTACAATGACTTAACTCATTTTGCCAAGTGAATGCTCAAACAGTTTTCAGCTACCGTTACAAACTAGATACAGATTCAGAGTAGATCAACCGTTAGACAGTAGCCACCATCAAAACAAATAGATACCATTACTATCTAGAAATCGTTACAGCTCACAGCGACTGATACAGTTAAGTCTACTGATATGTTGGAGATAGCTTTGTAAGGGAGCTACCGATACAGCTACTGGTACAGCTACTGATACCCAACTGATACCCAAAGTCCATCGCTACATCAAAATCTACTGATAGAGCTACTGATACAATGAAGTCGACAGTTACCGCTACAGTTTTGTTGACAGTTAATGATATGCTGAAGTCCACCATTATGCTACTGATAAAGAGCTACTGCTACCGATACAAGGCAGATCCAGAACTACCGATATAGAGTTACCGTTACTGGTAAAGGAAGAGCCACCGCTACTGTTACAAGTCCACCGTTACCGATACATCAAGTCTACCGACAGACAAGTCTACCGTTAAAAATTTATACTGATACTCAGACCTACAGACACTTACTGTAACACAAGTCGACCGATATCAAGAGCTACTGTTCCAGATACAGAACCTGACACTGATTTAATTTCATTATCTTTGTTTAATCTAACCAACAGTCATATCAGGTATATTTTAATACACTGACATTTATTTAATGTGTGCTGTTGGATGTCAGGGAACCGTACCTCGTACCTGCAAAATGTAAATCATCCATTGTCGGAGCACGTGCTTTAAATAAAGTAAGGATGTGCTACTACAAGAAGAGGCATATAGACGAATACACAAGATATACAGACAATAAGGTGTGCTGGAAGAACAACGAAGCGTGAATGCAAAGAGACGACTGAACTTACATGAGGAACTCTTTCATCAATGCTAAACAGTGAAGAGGTGAGACCCAGAACATAAAACAAGAACTTCATCGGCTACTTCTTCTCTATCTCTGAACCTGGTAGTCATGAAAATAGACGATAATCTGTTTTCCAGAAAAAAATCAGAAGAGGACTCAGAGCGAATTCTGATCAATCAAAGGAGTCCAGAACTGCACGACAATCACTAGAACCATTTCTAAACTCTAAATATTTTTTCTCTGATTTATCTTTTTACATATTGAGCAGTGTGTGTTATATGTTGTATTTTAAACACACACTGTCTCCTGTGCCTTAACTGGAGGATTTTTAAATCCCCACTCAACTCTCTTACTTCTTTTATTTCCCACTGGGATAGTGGTAGAGGTCGTGTGACCTGGACAGCTGGTTGTTGTTGTTCTGGTTCCCACGGATAACAGTGGTAGAGGTCTTGGACCTGGACAGGTGTAAACTGTTGTAATCCCCGATCCAGGGTGTGGATCACCTTTATACAAATTGTAGAGAGGATTAAGTCTCGGATTGACTGAACCTCTTGGTTATATCTACTGTGCTATATCTTTCAAAGTTATTCTTTATTCCACTGCTAATTTCTTTAAAAGCAAAACTGTTTTAAAGTCACTTTGATAATTAATTTCGCAAGTGTTTATATTAGTTGTAAATCAGTAAGTTGATTTCCAAAGTTAATCAACCTTTCTGTTTTAATTAACTGGGAAATAATCAATCCCTTTAGAACCCAACCGAACACTTACTTTGATAAAAATTCACTACAGTTTAATTTAGTATTTTATTAGGGGGATTTTAAGACAATGTTTTAAAATAGAAATTTTAATTGGAACTCAATTCACCCCCCTCTTGAGTTTCCACTCCAACCAACACAATTGAATATTAATGATGGAGAATTTTAATTATTTGATGCTATTTTTCCTACTTGGTACCCTTTCTATCAAGACCATTCATAGAGAGGTTTATAAAATATCAGTTAAAACCCCATTTTATTTGGCCAACTTAACAATCTCATGAGACTACTCATGCATCAAGGGGATATCTATAAATAGGTCCCTCCCATTTCATACATATCTAAATAATTAATCATATATTTAATAGTTGATTTAGTACATCAATAATGTCGTTTATCAAGTGTCTGCATGGAGTAAAAGATATGTATTTACTAATAATTCCATAGTTAATCATATAAAATTCAAGTACAAACAGTATGTAAATATAGAATATGGATTTGAAAAAAATTATACTTGTCACATAACGTTATGTATATATATAATCAATGGGATTTCTAATGGATATTTTTCATAAGTAATATATTGTTTCAATATAAAGATATCAATCACAAAATAAAGGGATATTACAAATATAAATTTTACAACATTTTAATTTTCATGTAAAAAACCCCTTGGTTTATTAAAGTAAAACATTATATACCATGAGTTAATAGTTTCCAATATGTAAACCATTAGTTAAATATAATATTTATTTAGTATTTATTTATTGATAATTATCCATAAAATTTGGATATTGGAAATTGACTTCACAATATGTTGATATGGTAGGTCATATGTACGCATGAACACATCATTCATTAATTATCAATATTTAATATAATTGAAAGTTAAGGATATATGTGTTAATTAATATTATAATTAGAGTATACTATTTATTTTGTATATGTCACATATTTTTATTAATAAATTACATTATAAATTCCATGTATAGCATGAACAAATCGCATCGCGTTGAGGACGCGGTAGTACACACTTCCCAAAACAAAGTTATCATATTCCAACAAAATTGAATGAATTTGGGGTATTTATTATATAAGAATTTGATAGAAATAAATTAATAATAAATATCATAAATATCATATATAAATATCGAGAACATTATAGTTTTGAAACAATGACTGTTGGTAAAGGAAAAAATTAAGAACATAAATTCATGATGCGGCAGTTCACCATTCAAATGAACAGTAAGTTTGTTTCCCCTATGATGGAATTTTGTGTAAGTGTAGGGAAAATAAATTACCAATACACAATTAAGTATATTAAGGATAATTATTTTATTTTACAATCATGTAATAATAATAAATGAAGTTGTTCATAATCAAATAAAACATAACGGCATAATGAATAATGTTTCCACTTTTTTGGGTAACTCGTATTGGTTTGCACTAAATGGATTCCATGGATTTATTTATTCCCATTCATAGGATTTTATGTTAATGGATGGGGTTTTGGGATAATATTTTGGCATATATTTGATGTGAAAAAGTGGATTGAGAGGTTTTATGTTGGGGAAGAGAGAATGCTTTTTTATAATTGAGGTGGAGTGACATTCTTGTAAATGCCAGAACGAATACATTATTGGGATGTCTCCCTTAACACATGTGACTTTAAAATGAAAAAATAAGGGATCATAATGTATTAATGTTCTATTAAAAACTTCACAACACCAAAAATGAGTTCATTTTTATAAATTTTCATTCTGTTTTAGGTTTCTAAAATTTTATCATTTTGGTTTTTATAAATGTTACTAGTTTCATAACCTAAGTAATTTGAGCATTAAAATTGAATTGAAGAGATATTTATAATAAAACATCTCCCAATTTAATTTTAAATATTATAACCATTTAAAAAAAATATAAATCTCATGTGTTTTGGAAACTATTTTTAAAATAAGTGCATGAATGCTCGAAAACACTAATTTAACCAGTATCGTGCTAATAATGTATTCACTATCTATAGGTATATATATTAAATATAAAAGAAAAATTGGTGCATTAACAGAAAAAGTTTATTACAACTAATATAAACATGTCAGATTATAAGATTCTTTTTACTTTTAAATTGATTAATAGAATACCATTTATTGTAATATAACATTAATGTCACTTCTGACATTATTTATTAAATTTTAACAACAAAATACCAAAAAAATACTGTAATTAAAATATATTAATTTCATAATATTGTAACATGATATATTTACATATAAAAATAATTTAAATAATTAATTTAATAATTTTACATTTCATTTAATGATTTTAGCATCATTTAGTTTATTTAATTATTAACTAAATATTTTAGGCTTCTGTATTTGTTAAGAATTTTATGTAATATTATAATCTATAAATATTAATATATATTATAATGATAGAATAATGACATTTAAATTTAAAAATAATTTTTATAACAAAAACTATGTTGCTTATTTCATGCTCTAACTCATTATTGTTTCAAACATATCCTTTTTTGTCTTTTTTACTTAAATAACATACTATATTGGAGAAATTCATAAAAATATATCGAATTAAGACATTAAATTTAAACCAAGGGGTATATGGTCTAATTATTGGTAAATAATATCTTCTATACAAATTTCTAGGTCATTTTTTCATAACATTAAGGTTTATTCCATTGCTAATCTTAATTTTTTAATTATTTATATAATTAATTTTAATTACATTTACAACTATTTTTAGTAAAATAATATATTTAACATATTAGAATATAAATATAATATTTATTAAAAATATTTATTTAATTTTTTTTAATTTTATTTCATATAAGTGAAAAAAATTATATTTTAAACTAATCCCAAAGATATGTGGCGATAAAGCTGGAGGTTAATGTGAAAATTATTTAATTTTCATATAAACATTATATCTATATAAAATATAAAAATTAGTTCAATTACCTAAATTGGGTTCATATATATATAATTGATCTATTTTTATATTGAGAAATTTAAAAATATAATTTAACATTAATAATTACTTAAATGAAAAGGCAGTTTTCAACTAAAATATAGTATTTTTTAAGATTCATCAGAAGATGAAACTCCTCAAAAAAATTGGAAAGAATAACCAAAGATCATTTTGGAATTCCAAATTCAAAAATTTGGTTTATTTTAAAACAAATTATAAATATTTCAACATTTAATTTTATAATTAGCATGCCATTAAAAACTGGTGAAATTCAATCCTGTTTCTAATTGAAGCGAACTCAGTGTTGTGTGTTGCATAATAGTAACTTGGTACATCATGTAAATAAATATAGAAATAAAAGAAAATTTATTCTAAAATTAAAATATTGTAATGTGTTGGGCTTTTGTCAAATGAATAATGAAAATGGGTGGGTAGGTTGAAACAATATCTTCATCGAACCCTTACTAAACCCTTTGAAATTTTATAAACACACATTCAACTTCCATCCCAAATGGATTAAATCACTATCTAGGTTTACCAATCTTTTAATATATATCGATCTCACCCAAATATATCTAGGAACACAAATCATATAAAAATTATATGAACCACAACATTAATAATGAACATAGGGCTTGAATTTCATCATAAAACTCATAAAAAACCCATTATTATTTTTATCACTTGATATCCAATATAAAAGAAACAAGGTCTATAATGATCTCATAGAAATATTAATAATTAATAAAAATTAATTTTTTTATAATAATTTCTCTTTGAAACATGATTAAACTCTTGAATATAAACATGTTCCATAATAATATCTTTGATATATGATTATTGTGGGGAAAATAAATAGTTTCCATAAAAATCACTTTAAAAAATCATAATTCATATAGATAAATAATGAGGATGTTATCATTACAATATATACATATTGATCATAAGTAATAATAAAAATTAATGTTGATGAATTGAAATTTGATTAAAAAAATCATTAGAAAATACTAAAGAAAAAGGCCCTTTTTAAAATCACTTTTACTAAAATTGAATTTTAAATATTATAGTGAAAATAATTGAAAAAACATTGGAAACATATAAATGATACTATAAGGGAAATAATAAATAGTATGGTGATAAAATTGGCAGGCTTAATAAATATTAAATATCAAAATTCATTTTAAAATATTTTTAAAAATTGAGTAAAAAGTGACCTAGTTGATAAACTATCACGACCCGTCCCTCGGGGCTAGTGGCGTGACTACCCCAAGCCTACATTCTATATGCTAGGGGATGGGGACTAGCTCCAAAGGTGTAAATCCCTAAACTAGGAAGGCATTTCCATTATAACTAAAAACACACACAATATAGTATATAGCTAAATACAAAACAGAATGCAAAAATGTTTAACAATAGAGTGCTAAAAGTAAAGGGGCTGGAAATACATGTCCAACTCTAAAGTAAAAGTACAAATGAAAATGAAAAAACAGCTAAAAGGTGAAAATGAGCACCTGTATTGTCCACAATGGATCCTACCTGAACGGGAGGTACAAATAGCCTCACCAGCACTCCACGTCCGTCAGTCTCCACCGGGTACCGACTCATCGTGAGGTGCACCTCTGGGTACCGTCTAGTCCTTGTACACTCAGCCTCTATCAGTGTTGTCTATCTTCTGTATCCAACACAATGAGGTGTGGGTATAGCCCGTGCAAAGGTGTGTCTAACGATACTCATTAGAGATCCCAATACCCACATGGACTCACAAAATCCAACAGGACAAATCACAAGGTATGAAATCAACAGATAAACCCACTCAGGTATATGCCCAAACATAAACCTATGTTATCTAGTAGTTCATCTCAATCATGAGAAAAACACAAGTTGCTGACTCAGCTCACAAAGGTATTCAACTTATGTAGAGAGATAGAGATGATCAGATGTGTCCACTGAATCATCTATTTTGTCGAACCCACACTGGATCCAGGAACTGAAATCAAAACTATCGAACCCACACAAGATCCATGAACAGTTATTATGTCGAACCCACACAGGATCCATATACAGAAATTAGAACTGTTGAACCCACACAGGATCCATTAATTGTATTCAGAGCTGTCGAACCCATACGAGATCCAAGAATAGTCGACAGTGCTGTCGAACCCACATAGGATCCAGGAATAGTTGTCAGTTCTCTCAAACCCATACAGGATCCATGAAGAGTCGTCAGTGCATAGCCATCAATAGGGTTTTACACGAAGCATGCTTGATTCTGGGAGGGTCCGCTCCCCAAGCCAAGTTTTGATACATCAACTTCCATGAAATACCAAGAATAATTATCTCAAAGGTCTGCCTCAGCATAGGGGTCTCAACGCAACAGACGGCGCTTCAATCAGATGATCGGTCTGTGAGTTATTAGCCTTTTAGTCCCTGGGGCCCGGTTGGATTCAGGTACAATCCAACATGACCATATCTCAACTAATCCCCGAACTCTAGTGGGGTATACTCAAATGGATCATCGCGCTTCAAGAATAATCCAGCGCCACTGACGGTTCGTCAAACGGTCATCTGGTGCCAATGATATGGCCAAAAGAATGTAAATGGGTCATAGTGGGATGGCTCCGGTCTGACCCGGTCGGACCAACATAGCCCAACCCAGTTCGGGTCGACTCGTGCTGACTCGATGGGTCCGACCTGACACGTTGGACTGTCTGGCCAGTTGGATTTGGCACGGCCCGCGGTGCCCATCCCAGCTACCGCGAGGGCGGTCCTGCTTGGGCTCGGGGCCGGTTCGGCCCGGAGCTTCGTGAGGGTGCGGACCGGTGTAGCTCAGCCAAGAGGGAATGATTGGAGCTGGTTCGGGCAGCGTACCGTGAGTGGGTTGGTACACCATCTCAGTCAGGAGGCTGTTAGGAGGGTCGGGATGCTGGCTCGGCCAGGTGGCCGCGAGGGGAGTCGTGTGGTCGGGACGTCGACTCGGCCGTGTGGCTGCAAGGCGGGCCGGGACGCCACCTCGGCCGATTGGTAGTGAGGGGGCCGGCTCGGGGAGGCATGCAGGGAATTCATGGAGGAAGGAGGTGGCCCTATTGGGGGAGTTGCGCGGGGGGCGCACGGAGGCCAGCAGGCGGCTGGTTCGAGGAGGCGTGAGGGGCGCAGGCGGGGCTGGAAAACGGGCTGGTTTGTGCAGGCATGCGGGGCGCTCACATAGGCTTGCACTTGGGCCAACAGCGTTTGGCCGGGCAGGGCACAGCCAGGCGGATCGGCGGCCGGGATAGACAATTCGGCGTAGCTTGGGCTGGCTCGGGCTGGTGGTGTTCAACTAGGAGCACCGGAGAGCCACGTGGTGGCATGGTTTGCGAAGTCCGCGGGTAGTGCGGCCTTTTTCATTGTCACCTTCATCATTCCATCACCTCATAACTATGCTGAATTTCATCATAAAAAAGATTAATGGAGGGGTCGGCCCATGTTGGTTTGGACCGCACCCTTCGCGTTTAGGGTAGTATCATTTTTTTCATCAAAGAAGTACGATGAACAATAATTATTTTACCATCTCTGCATTGATTCCTTTTCGACTGAAGATGAAAAAAGAAAAGGGATAAAACAAAAATAAAACCACCCATCGTTGTTCATCTTTTTTCATTCATTAATAGAGTTGCGGAAAGTATATGAAGATGTTCGTCTTTCATCGCATCCACCACATGCTTCCAATCCCATGCTGCATCGGCTCGTGGAAGACGCTCCATGTCAGAAGGCTTCTGGGGAAGAAGTCAAACAAGGATCGTCATCAGCATTCTTCTTTGGAAGAACTCGTTCTTCATTCGTCATTATTCGTTGGGAGAATTCTAATCCTCTCAAGCTCTCCTCTTCCCAAACTTCTTCCAACTACCAAAGTTGTGCAAAATGATTTATTAGAGTATCAATTAATTCATTGTCAAGAATTCAAAAAGAATTAATTTATTACATGGCTCCAGAAAATTAATGTGACGGGTTGGCACAAATTAATTAAATGCGAGTTGAAGAGGATCTACTATATTAATTTGTAGCTTGAGAGTTTCTACACTTTAATGTCGTGTTTCAAGGGGTTAAAATCCTGGGTGGTCCCCACAAAAATTAACACGAAGAGAAGGTTGGTTTCGGGTGGGCCCCACCACAATAACCTCTCATGGAGGGATAAGGTGTGGTGGCCCCACCTCCAACATCCATGAGAAGGTATTAACCACCAAATACTCACATGGAGGATCAAATAAAATAATATGTTTGTCACATTATTTTATTATTATTTTTCCATGAAAACACAAAAACAAACTTTTATTCTCGAACAACTATCGTAGAGGTGAATGTCTTCTTAATCGAATACCAGCACTTTGAGTTCAACGGTGCCCTTGAATTTCAATTCCGAGCACCAGTTAAAATGTTATAAAACCTAGCTCTTACATTTATTAAATGTACATGAAAAAAACATCAGAAATTGATTCTGGGGACACTGGGCCTCGAAATCATGAGCCCTCAGATTTCACGGACTCATAAAATTCTCATGTATTTAAGAAAAAAATTTCCACATAATTTCCAGGTCATTACATTCTCCCCACATCAGGGCTTTATGTCCCCATAAGCTACAACTCAAACTAAGGGAATAAATGGGGGTACAGAGCATGCATCTGAGCCTCCTGGTCCAATGTGATCTCTTGGAGGTTCCCGTGATTCCAGCGTACGAGCTCTCTCGGTATTGACCTTCCACATAGAATACACTCATGTCGATACTCAATCTCCACTAGAACCACTGTAAAAGTCTCCACATCGTCGACATCTAACTCCCCGTGGTTGATGATGTGTGAAGGGTCATGCACATATCTCCTCAGCTGGGATACGTGGAAGATTTCATGCACCGGGTGCAACTAAGGTGGAAGAACTAAATGGTATGTCACCTCACCAACTCTGTTGAGGACCTGAAAAGGTACAATGAAACGCAGAGATAACTTGCCACCTCATCCAAGTATCTATAAACCTCATCGGGGTGGGACCTGTAGAAAAACGTGGTCGACATCCTCATACTCTAGAGGTCTCCGTCTCCTATCAGTATACAACTTCTGTCTGATCTGTGTAGTCTTCATCTGCTTCTGGATGATTTGCACCTTCTCTGTGGAAGCCCATACAATCTCTGGTCCCACCAATGCTGACCCCCCTGGGTCTGTCCAGCACAAGGGTGATCTACAAGGTCACTCATATAACACCTCAAAAGGTTCAATCCAAATGGTGGAGTGATGGTTGGTGTTGTACGTAAACTCTTCAAAAGGTATGTGATCCTCCCAGCTGTGACCAAAGTCGAGAACACATGCACGGAGCATGTCCTAGAGGGTTTGAATGGTCCGCTCAGTCTATCCATCCATCTGAGGATGGAAGGTGGTGGTCAGACGAAGGTGTGTCCCAAAATCCTTTTACAACCCCATCCATAGGTGGGATGTAAATCGTGTGTCATGATGGTAGACAATATAAGATGGTAATCCATGTATCTTCACAATATCTTTTGCATAGAGGCATCCTAGGCTCTCTACTAAACCCTTCTCTCTGATCGGTAGGATGTGGGCCAACTTGGTGAGTCGGTCGATGATCACCCAAATCAAGAAGTGACCCATGGATGTACGTGGATGTCAAGTCATGAAGTCCTGGGATATCCCATCCCACTTCTACTCTAGGACCTCTTAAGGCTGAACCATGCCTGCTGGTACCTGATGCTCCTCCATCACTTGCTGAAAAGTGAGACATCGATAAGTAAACTCTGCTACATCCTTCTTCAAACTCGGCCCCCAGTGCTATCTTCTGAGGTCTTGGTACATCTTCATCACTCCTGTATGAACCACTAGATGGGAAGTGTGGAACTCCCTGAACACTTCTTCGTGAAGTGCCACTTCTACCAAGGTACGACCTTTGAAAAGGAAGATGTGCTCCCCACCTTCAAAAAATCCATCAGGTGCCTGCCCTATGTATATCAGAACATGTAGTTCCTCGAAGTCAACGTCTCCACGCTGTGCCTCCATGACTCGTTGAAGAAGTGGGGGAGTGACTATAAGAGACTAAAAGAGAGAAGATTCATCTCTATCCACAAAAGATATCTGTAAGGAAGCCAGCTGCTCTGTCGTATCACCTAGTAGCTGTATACTTGATCTTCTACTGAGTGAATCTACAACAATGTTCCCTTTCATAGAAGTATAGACTCTCTTGAAGTCATAGTTCTGGAGGTACTCTAGCCAACATTGTTTTCTTAGGTTCAGTTTCTTCTGAGAGAAGATTTACCTGAGACTCTTTTTATAAGATTAGACTCTCAAACGCTCACCCATTAGGTAGTGCTTTTACATCTTTAGGGAAAAGACCACTGCTCCAAACTCTAGGTCATGGATAGCGTTGTTCTGCTCGTGCTGTCTCACCTTCCAATTACCATATGCGATCACTTATCATTAATATATCTGGACACACCCAAGTCTGGTCCCTGATGCATCGTTGTAGACTAAGTACCCTATTCCTTCCTTTGGATGCCTCAAAATGGGGACACTAGTCATCTTCTGCCTTAGATTCTGAAAGCTATGTTGGCATATCTCTGAACACATGAAGGGTTCCCCCTTTTTCATCAAGGCTGGTAGTGGTTCTGCAACTCTGGAGAAGTCTGGTATGAACCTCTGGTAATAACCAGCCAAATCCAGTAAATTTCGCACCTCTGTCACACTCCTGGGTGTCTCCCAAGAAAGTACCACCTCAATCTTCACTGGATCCACTACAACTCCAGCCTCTGAGATGGAAAGTCCCCAAAAGTGAAGTCCTGAAATCCAGAACTAGCACTTTGAGATCTTGCCATAAATCTGGTGCTCTCAGAGTGTGTCCAGAACTACCTGCAAATGGTAGGCATGCTCATCCTCTATAGTCGAGTAGGCCCGAATGTCGTCGATGAGGACTATGACAAAGCGATTGAGGTATAGATGAAAAATCATTTTCATGAGTCCCAAGAACACTTCTGGAGTATTGGTTTTTCCGAAAGGCATATCCAAGAACTCATAGAGGTCGTACCGACATCTGAAGGACGTCTTCTGCATATCCTCATCTAGAACTCTGAGTTGGTGATAGCCTGATCTATGGTCTATCTTTGAGAACCACTGTGATCCCCTTAGCTGATCAAAGAGGTCGTTAATCCTCAAGAATGGGTACATGTTTTTCACGGTCACCTGGTTTAGGTGATGGTAGTAGACACAAAGACTCAATCTCCCATCCTCCTTCTTGGAGAACAGAATTGGGGATTCCTAGAGAGAAACACTGGGCCAGATGTATCCCTTATCCTCCAAGTCCTCCAGCTATACCTGCAGCTTGCAGAGCTCCCCAGGAGCCATCCGATAAGCTGGTGTTTATATCAATGTCATCCTAAGGTATAGGTCAATGTAGAATTCCACCTATCAGCGACGAGGTATACCTAAGATATCATAAATGAAATCATTTGTGTACTGATCCACCGCTACAAGATAAGTTGGAATCTCCACAACAATTTCTCTAAGGGTAAGTTAGGTCAACTGATGAGTTATTTGCTGCACCCTTCTCTGAGTAAGTCTGTGCAGTGCTGCAAAGGCTTCATTCTCACTAGTGAAGGTAAACCTCGTCCCATCAGTACAGACACTCCACACTTTGTTCCAAATACAGTCGATATGAGCATAAACTATAGATAACTATTCAATACCCAAGATGATGTCGTAAGGCCTCGAGACCACTACAAAGAGATCCCAGCCGAAAATGTCACCTCTTAGATTAAGATCACACTACCAGCACCAGTGCATAATCGTCACCTCTGCTCCCGTAGGAGTCCATAGCCGTAAGAATCGAGCCAACGGCTTCGTCGGAATCTCCAAGATCCAAAGGATGGTAGTGGCAATGAAAGAGTGACTGGAACCTGTGTCTATATGAACTGATGCCAAGGTGGAGTAGACACAGATCGTATGATGAATCATCTCTGGAGAACCGTGATCGTAAGCCTCATCTACTTGGAGCTGAGCTCTCCCCTTTCCACCTGCTCCCTATGGTCCGGTTGGACCTCCTAGTGGTGGTGGTGGTAACATCTCGTAACGTCGTCCACTACATACTACATGAACAACTCCTCCCTCACATCATTCTGTGCCGTGTAGATCACCTTGATCAAACCTCTGCCTCTACCTGGGAGGTCTCTCAACTGTCTACTAATCATCCAAATAGCGGGTCAGACAGTGACGAGCCATGTGACCCTGCTCGTCGCATGTGAAACACTGCATGTTCCATGAATGAGTGGCTCTATCTTGTGTGCATCGCACAATTGAAACCGAGTCCTAAGGACATCCACCGGAAGGTCTGGTCTGCTTGGACATGTGCGACATCTATCTGCTTCCATCTATAGAAGACTCCACTACTTGATGCTTGGTGGCGGGTCTTGCTGCTGGTGTATGCTCAGCAAGGAATCTCTCAACTATGAGGGCTTACTCCAACACCCCCTCCTGCGTTGGGATGCTGAGGGAGATCATCGAAGCCCTGATATCTCACCCGAGTCCCTGTTCGATGGTGTGGGCCATAAATAATAGGTATTTCACTATATCTGTGGAGAAGCACGAGAGGTCAGGGAACCTCGCAATGTATTATTCCATAGGCATGGTACTCAGCTATAGATGAAGTAGCTCTTGTGTCAACACCGCACGTAGGGTGGCTCGAAAAAACCATGCCCAAAATAGGCTCTCGAATTCTGCCTAGAGTAGGGTCACCTTGTCATGCTCCTTGAGCATCAGGATCCACCAACTTCCTATTGCTGCCCAAAGGAGACTCACGGCAATGATCACCATAAGGATTGCGGGTTTCCCTGCCAGTTTAAAGAATATCACTAGTGCCTCCATCCAATCCCTAGAAGCCTGCAGATCTAGCTCGCCCCTAAACCTGGGCGGCATTTGGCGCTGGAACTCGTGCAATGCGCTTAGGCGGCATGCACTCTCTGCTACCGGGGCTGGTGGCATCGGTGGCCCAATGGGTAGTGGTGCCGCTGAAGCCTCCGTTGTAATAGGGCCCTGCACCGAGGCTTCGTCGCTCGAGGGGGGGGGGGGATATGCCATCTCGTACAACTCTCGGAACCCTAGCTGGCTATCTACGTGGGAACATCCTAAAAAGTAATAGGTGTGCCATGGTCAATAAGCTATACCTACTGAGCTGAATCAAATATATCACTAAGAAATCTCTTGAAACAAACACACAATCAGTGTTTTCATACACTGAGTCAGAAATCAAAAGTCAGCATCCTGGTGTAGGGATACGTTGGCCGCCACACCAACACTAGACTCCATGAACTGAAAACCACACTCACTACACTTAACACTATTTCTTCACAAAAATTATCAAAGTCCAACATTCTTTGGTAGAACTGACTCCTATAATACAAATTTGTTATGACCCGTCCCTCGGGGCCCGTTTCATGACTACCCGAATCCCGCCTTCCATAGGATAGGGGCTAGCAACTAGCCCCAAAGTCATAAATCCCAAAACTAGGAATGAATTGCCATTATAAGTGAAAACACACACAACAGAGTATAGAGCTGAATACAAAATACTATGTAAAACCGTATAACAAGAGGGTTCTAAAAGTAAAGGGGCCAGAAATACAAGCCCAACTGTAATGTACAAGTACAACTGAAAAGGAAAAAAAATATGAAAGGTGAAAAGCAGCACCTGGATCATCCACCACAGATCCTATCTGAATGGTAGGTACATATATCCTCCTCAGCACTCCAAGTCTGTCAGTCTCTATCGGGTAGCGACTCGTCGTGATATCCACCTATGGGTACCATCAAGTCCTCGTACATTCAGCCTCGTTCAGCGTTGTCTGTCGTCTACATACAGAACAACGAGGTTCGCACATAGCCCGTGCAGGGGTGAGTATAACGATACTCTGTAGAGACCCTGAGACCCTCAAGGTCTCAAAAAATCATACAAGGATAAAATTCATGTTATGAAATCAACAGATAAACCCACTTAGGTATATACCTATACATATATCTAATTTATATAGTAATCCATCTCAATAATGTTGAAAACACAATTTATTGACTCAACTCACAAAGGTATTCAACTTCTGTAGAGAGATAGAGATTATTAGATGTACCACTGAATGATCTATTCTGTAGAACCCACATAGGAACTAGGAATGAAAATCAGAACTGTCAAACCCACACAGGATCCAAGAATAGTTATTTTGTTGAACCCACACAGGATCCAGGAATAGATGTCAGAACTATCGAACCCACATAGGATCTAGGATTAGTAGTCAAAGCTGTCGAACCCATACGGGATCCAGGAAAAGTCGCCAGTGCTGTCGAACCCACAGAGGATCCATGAACAGTAGTCAGTGTTTTCGAACCCACACAAGATCCAGGAATAGTCGTCAGTGCACAGCCAGAGATTGGGTTCCACCCGAAACATGATTTATTTCGGGAGGGTCCACTCTTCTTGTCGAGTTTCGATACATCAACTGCCACGAAGTCCCAAGAAGAAGTATCTCAAAGGTCCGCCTCACCATATGGGTCTCAAAGCAATAGATGGCGCATCAATCAGATCCTTGGTCTGTGAGTTATTAGTCTTTTAGTCCATGTGTCCCTCTTGGATTCGTGTATGATCCAACCTGACCATATCTCAACTAAACCCCAGACTCTAGTGGGGTATACTCAAAGGGGCTGTCGCACTCCAAGAAAAATCTTCTACCGCTGATGATTCGTCAAATGGTCGTCTAGTGCCAAAGATATTGCCAAAATAAAGTAAAGGGGTCGTACTGTTCTTGGGTCTGGTCCGACCCGATCGGGCCAACTCAGCCCATCCCAGTATGGGTCAACCCAGTTCAGGTCAACTCATGCAGAACTGATGGGTCCAGCCTGGCCCATTGGGTGGTCCAACCAGTTGGGTTTGGCCCGGCACGTTGGGCCTCGCCCAGTAGGCAGTGAGGGAGGTCCGACCCAGGCTCATGGCCGGTTCAGCCTAGAGCGTCATAAGGGCGCGGCCCGGCGTGGGTCTGCTCGGAGGGAACGGTCGGGGCCGGTTCAGCCATGGCACCCCGAGGGGGCCGAGACGCCGGCTCGGTCGTGAGGCCACGAGGGGGGTCGGGATACCGACTTGGTCGGGTGGCCGTGAGTGGGACCGGGACATCGACTCGGCTGGGTGACCACGAGGGGACCGAGACGCCGGCTCGGCCGGGTGGCCACGAGGGGGCTGAGATGCCAGCTCGGTCGGGTGGCTGCGAGGGGGCTGGGACGCCGGCTCGGTCGGGTACCCACAAGGAGGCCTAGATGCCGGCCCGACCAGACGGTTGTGAGGGGCCCGGCACATGGAGGCGCTCACAGAGGCCGGTAGGTGGGCCAGTGGGAGGAGGAATGCATGGAGGCCGGAAGGGAAGCCAATTCAGGGAAGCATGTTGGTTACACGTGAAGGCCAAGAAGAGGGCCGATTCAGGGAGGCGCGTAGTTCACGCGTGGAGGCCGACAGGCGGGCCAGTTTGGGGAGAAGCGTAGGGCGTGTGTGAAGGCCTGTAGGCGGGCCGACGCCGTTTGGTCCGGCAGGGCGTGGCCAGGCGGGCCGATGGCCAAAAGATTGCCGGTTCGGCATGGCTTGGGCCGGCGTGGGCCGGTGGTGTTCGGTGGGGAGCACCATAGTTCCACGAGGGTGGCGCAGTTTGCAGAGATCACGGGTAGCATGGCCTTTGTTGTCTCTACCTTCAACATTTTGTCACCTCATCACCATACTGAAGTTCATCATAAACTAGATCGATGGAAAGGTCGGGCCATGTTGGTTTGGCCTGCACCCTCCACGTTTAGGGTGGAATCATTTGATTCATCAAAGAAGTAAGATGAAAAAAATTATTTTAACATCTCTGCATCGATTCATTTCCAACTGATGATGAGAAAAGAAAAGGGATAAATACAACTAAAACACCATACCATTGTTCATCATTCATCGTCTGTTGACAGAGTCATGGAACGTAGATGAATATGTTCATCGTTAGTCGTGTTCGTCGCACCCTTCCAATCCCGAGCTGCGTCTGCTCGTGGAAGACGCTCCATGTTGGTAGGTTTCTGGGGAAGAAGTCGAAGAAGGATCATCGTTGGAGTTCTTCATTAGAGGAACCCCTTCTTCGTTCTTCATTTTTCATTGGGAGAATTCTAAACCCCTCAGGTTTTCTTCTTCCCAAACTTACCCCAAGTGAAAAAGTTGTGCCAAATAATATATTAGAGTATCTATTAATTCGTTAGCAAGAAATAAAACATAATTAATTAATTACTTTTCTCCACCAAATTAATGTTAAGGGTTGGCCCAAATTAATTAAAGGGGAGTTGAAGAGGATCCCCTATATTAATTTGGATCTTGAGAGTTTCTCAGCTTTAATGAGGAGTTTCAATGTGTTAAAAGCCCAGGTGCTCCCCACCACAATTAACATAAAGAGAAGGTTGGTTTCAGCTAGGCCCCACCACCATAACCTATCATGGTAGGTTAATGTGTGGTGGTCCCACCTCCAACTTCCATTAGGATGTTTTAACCACAAAACACTCACATGGAGGCTCAAATAAAATAATGTGTCCCTCACATTATTTTATTATTATTTTACATGTAAACTAAATAAAAAACTTTTTTTCTCGACCAACTTCCATAGATGTGGAAGTCTTCTTAAGTGAATACTGGCGCTATGAGTTCAACAGTGCCCTCATATTTCAATTCTGAGCACCGGTTCAAATGTTAAAAAAACACACTCTTTATATAAACGTTATTCAATTTTATTTTAAGAACCTTATAAGAGATAATAAAAGATCCATTTAAATTGATTTATGAATTCATTTAATTTTAAAATGTAAAAAATTTTAAATATTTTTTATAAACATGGATATGAAAGATATTGATACCAAATATAAGAGAAAGATACCAGATCAGTATCACATCCAAATGTCTTCATTGATTTTTCTTCATTAAATAAGGGAGGAAATGAAAATTCTTACAAATAAAATTTAGAATCAGTGGATAATAAAATATATTTGGATCATGGAAATTGTATTATATTATTTCTTCTAAATAAAACACAAACGTAAACAAACTTGGAAGAAAAAATATTGTAACATAAATTCTTTGCCACATTTGTAATCATTTCAATCGTAAGTCACATGAGAAAATAAGTAAAAATGAAACATTAAATATCATGAATATAGAAATTTTCAATATATGACTTGTAATATGGGGTAGGTAATATATCTCGTAAATCATGATATGTGTGTAACATTACAATATACCTCAATGAAGTGAAATTAAGACGACATTGATTATGGATTCTATAATATTATGATAATGAACCCATTAGACGATAGAAGCTAATATAGATTGGTATGTTATAATAATTTTAATGAAATGAATAATATAATACATTTATGTCATTGTATAAACCAAAAATTAATAATATGTGGTGAATATGTCCTAGATCTTGCTGAAGTAAAAGTGAGATGAAAGAAACCCCTAGCTGAAGTGTATACATTCTATGGGTAACATTTAAATCATGTATAAAAATATTATTTATTAAGAAAGAAAATTATGATTTAATATCTTATAAAGAAATATATTATGTTATATACTTATACATATATATTAAAACATGTATTCAGTTATGTCCATGTGGGGGGTATTTAGACCATTTGATTCATTATTTCTAAAAGAATTCGGTTTATTGATCATGATTAAAGATTTTATTAAATAGAAATATCTAGAATGATAATTATAAAATTATTATAATTTTTATATATCATTTTTATTTTTTAAAACAAATGAAGAATAATGGTTATGAAAAAATAACTATGTTTTGATCATTTAGACGGTAGTCCATATATACGCATGAGTAACACTTCCATTTTTCATTAATCATTATAAAAATATGGTATTAATTATATTATCATTAAATAAAGAAAATAATGTAATAAATATCAAAATATTTTGAAAAAAATATTTAAATACATCATTATTTTTATTTCATGGTGAAAAACTAAACACATCATTTTGTGTGGGCAGTAGTCCACAAATACACAAATGACATTATAATTTTTAATTGTAAGAAATAAAATAATAAAAAACATTTATAAATGGTTAAAATTTCATCAATAACATTTTTATTTCATTTATATCACTTATATTCATTATAAATATGATTATTACCTTCCATGTAAAGTGTGAGTGAAAAAATATTAACATCTCTTGGTGAGGTTTATACCACCACACACACAATCAACATTATCATATCCCCCATGGAATGTAATGTAAATATATATATATATATATAACTGAGATATCATTAATCAAAAAGAAAAAATAATTCGAAAAAGACCACATATAAATGTGTGTGTTAAAACCATCATTAATACATTCTGTGAGAATTGATAACGGAATACAATTGACATCGATTCGCAAGGGGGTAGTCCTCCTTACACGCAAATGATGATTTCGTATCCCATTTTATAAAGTAAAACATTGATTTAGGTTTTGAAATCAATATAATAACATATAAATATAGATTATTTGATAATTTTTCCAAATTTTCATAGATGAATAATATTTTATGGCGATGGAAGAAAAAATAAAACAAAACATCAAATTTAGTATTTTTACCTCTTCTCGGACCACCTCGAGGGGGTTATATTCAAGGAATTTTGAGAGTGGATTTATGACCAAATAAAAGTATCTATGATTATGTAATATAATTTAGGATATAATTTGGATATGAATTGTATAAACTAAAATGTGATTAATTTGTTAATATGAGATAATAGGGGGTGGCCTTTTATAAGTGACGTGACATGCATACTTGTAATTTTTTCAAAAAAAATGTGTAACAAAGTTTTTCAGTTTACAAAAGGTTCCAATTTTTTTTATTATTGATACATTTTAATTATAAGATCTAAATATTTAAAAACAACTATCTTTTAGATAATTTATATTTCATTTTTACCAATATCATTTTGGTTTAGCCCGTGTAAACACTCTTCAACCTTAATTGTGATGATTTATTTTTAGTATTTTCGTTATTCGTTTTAGTCAAAATTTTAATTCACCTAATTAGATAAGATAATGCATGATGATACCAATTATTTAATCCATTTTATCAAATTATATATACTAATGATGAAAATTTTAACTTAAAATTAAACCCACAAATTCAGTGAAAATGCTAATTTTCAATACGCTTATTTTTAAGGAAAAGATGAATTTTTTAAACTACATGACTAATAATAGTTATTTTATGAATTTTAATTAATATTTATTTAATTTTAATATATAAATTTCATTAAAAACATTCCAGGATATGGATTATAATAAAAAAATTAAATGGATAACTATTATAAATAGTAAAACAATTATCAGCAAACACTGTTTTTTAAACCCAAGAAAAACGTATACTAAAATAAAATATAATGTTAATTGAAAATAAATAATTTGGAATAAATATAACTAAATTGAAAATATTTTTCACTAAATAATATTTAAAAGATCATGGTTATTTCAAATTTCATAATTTATAGACAATAATTAAGATTTTAACAAAAATTGATACTTTCACAATTCATTAAAATATAAATACTTTCCAAAAATATCCACAATTTTCACAAAAATTTAAATTTGTTATAACGATTTAAAAAATATATTCATTTTATAAATAAAATTTTTCACTTTTCATGAATTATTTATAATATTTTTTTATGAAAATCATTAAAAATAAATATTTTTAGAAAACGATTTTTGAAGAATAAAATTACTCCACTAACAATGTATTGATTAATTTAAAAACAATTATCAATAATTTAAATTCATCAATACAATAATATATATATATATATATATCATAATTTAGTTATACTTTTTATATCTTAGAATTTAATACCTTGGTTACGATTGATATATATATATCGCAGGTCTATTATGCTTGGTGTTGTGTGTTGAATGCACTGTCAAGAAAAATATTTTCTACGATAATGGGATGTTACATCCCCCCACACAAATATAGTCCATCCATCAATTTTATAATTTTCACCTCATTAAAAAAAATTTATTTGGACATACTTTTTAAATACCCATATTGTATAAAGGGTTTATAAAATATCCTCTACATAAAAGACAAATGGAATTGTGGTGTTCTTCCCAAATAACAAATGTTGAGATTATAAATTGGATAAAATAGGTGATAATTTATGATTTATAAATGAAATAAATTCATAATTACCAAATAATGATATGTAAATATAGATATCGCTTATATAAATAATGTGAGTGGTCAATTGAATGTTGACCAACACAAAACCATAAACCAAATATGTGTGGAAAATGTAATTAATATCATTATAAATATTTTTAATAAGAAAATATTTGTTTTCAATATCCTTTTAATGTTGTTCAAAAATTCCATTAACTTCTATAATAATTAAATAAGTAATTTTACTAACTTGATGAGCAAAATTTTATATTATTATCATTTTCAACTACATGCCCTTCATTTTATCCAAATAATTAATATTCATGATGATTTCATCATTCATAAAGAACTAAACGAAACGTTTAGAGGAAAATATAGTCCTAAAATAGATAATCAAGATATCCCACCTATATTTATAAATTATATAAAATCAAATGGTTAGTACATGTTAAATAATTCCCAAACTGATTATTTATTTATATGAAGAAGTAATACATTATTCTAAAAATTCAATAATAATACCTAATGTTCAAGAACAATCATTCCAAAATATCCTCAACCTTAAAAATAATATTAACGTAAAATGTTATCACATATCATACATCACATAATCACAAAAATATGGTTATATCCAATTGAAGTAACATTAATCACTTAGTACCCAAATAGCTTTTTAATCACGTCATTATCAATATGATAAAATAAGTCTTCCCAAAAATTAAAATAATATCCAATAAATTATAATCCATAAAGGTTATCAATAAATTTAAAATTGTGTCTTAATAATGTAAAATAATACATAACATAATCTTAATAATTACATATATATCACCTCAATAAAATTTCTCATAATGTGTAATTAATGACTTTAAGATCTCAATATTGAAAACCTCAATGAGGTATCTGACACTTCAAACATATATTAATCCATAATATTATATACCTATTGTGGTATCCATAACTCAGAAGTTAACCTCATGTTAAACCAACAAAATATCCAAAGTTGTATATACCATTTCACTGACACCAACTATAACATCTAAGAACCCAGAATCCCTAATCAAGCGCCAAAAACATAAAAATTAAATTTTCAGATTTTATACAAATGAAGGTGACCAAATTCATGGCATCCAAAATTTAAAAAATAAAAAGGAAAATATTGTTCATTTAAAATGTCTACTTCCTTTTAGGATTGTATTATTTCTTTATTAAAAAAAACTCATTATATTGGGGATTCCCAAAAACTAGTTCAAAATGATTAACATCATCTCCCACTATACCTTGCTTTTCATATTCCAAATTAGGTCATCGTCGTCATCCTTATTGAACCCTTATGGAAATAAGTCCTTCAAAATAATTGTTTAGAGCCTATTAAAAATGAATAATAAGACGGTTTTGGTCAAATTCTTGGTTAGGGTAAATTTATAAATTAATAAATGGATGTCATAAATGAGAATAATAAATGAACAAGGGTATGATGACATAATTAATGATATTGGGTATAAAAAAGGAATACACCTACCCATACATATAAGGATCATCAAACACAAGAACACGGATTACGTATTTTATAGTAGAAAGAATCATCAAAATAAAAAGTCATGATCCATGGGATATTAATTTTGGTAAAAGGATACATTTATTTAAATAGAAAAAATAACGAAAACATGTTGGTATTTTTTAATGTTATCTTCATTAAACCCCAATAGAACCCTGAAAAACCCCTTAAAATGTAATAACTATAAAGATAACATCCATTACCTAATAATATGATCATTATCTAAGCGTTACAATCATATAATCAACATATATCTCACCTCATACTATCCATGTTGACCCATTTTATAAATATTTCTAGGAATAAAAAAATGAATAAATTAAATAGAGCATGAAATAAATAATAAAACTCATAAAAAATAATTATTCCTTCCATAACATGATCAACATGGGGAAAATAAATGGGTTCCATAATTATCTCCTTGAGACATGATATACCTATAGAAAATAAAAATGTTTTATAACAATATCTTTGAAACATGATTAACCTATGGAATAGAAACATGTTCTAAAACAATCTATATGAAACATAACTAACCCATCAAAAATAAACAGGCCACATAACAATATCATTGAAACCATAATAATCTATATAGATAAATAAAGAGGTTGGTATCATTAAAAAATGTTCCTTCTGGTTTAAAATTAACAAAAAGGGTTCTTGATGTGGATGAAGTGAAATTTCAATAAAAGATCATTGAAAATATTTAGGAAAAAAAAATTATTTTGAAAATGAATTTTAAAAAACTAGGAATACAAAAAAAATTGGTAAATATTAGGAAAAAATATTATGAAACATATAAAGGAAACATCAAGGAGAATAATGGACCTGATGGATGTAAAATCCATCCTTATTATAAATGTCCAAAATAAACATTATTTTAATAACATTTTTGAAAAAGGAGTCAAAATTGACCCATTTTGAATAGTTTAGAAAGTTTACTATTAAAATAATTATTGAAGAAGGTAAAAGATAATTTAAAAAAATATTTAGGAAATAATTTAGTTTTATAGAAGAACACTTTTTTAAACAATTCAGAAAATACGGACACAGAAGAGAAATATATGAATAAAAGAGAAAAAAAATTAATATCATTTAAAATTGAATATATTGATATTTTATCAATTAATAAGGAAGGAAATCGATATTATACATGTGAAAAACATTCATAACAAGTAGAAAATTATTTAAATTTTTTAAATAAATTAATATCACCTTATTTCCAGCAAATAAAACTTGAATATAAATAATATTAATTGAAAAGAGATTGTAACATAAATCTTTTTCCAATTTTGTAATCATTTCAATCATATTTCCCATGCATGAATAAAATCAAATAAAACATTAAATATCATGTACCTAATGATTTTGGATATAAAGAGTAAATTTTTTGTAGTATATACACCTCATAAAATAATATAGGTGGGCAACATTACAATATTCCATAATTAAGATAAATTGAGATGAATGACCATGCGACATTGGTAAACTAGTGAAACAAACCCCATGAAATGATAAAACCTCATATGGATATTTAAATCCTAATAATTTTCAAGAAAATATATTAAATTAAATTAATTGGATTTATATAATCAACATAATAAAATCAAATGGTGAATATGGAATATGTCTCCTAGTAGAAAAAGTGAGATGAGAGAAAACTTTACCTCAAGTTAAGATATTTCATGTGTGTCCTTTAACTCATATATAATGTCTTTATATCAATTATTATATTTTTTAAGAACCGTTATTTGGTTTAATACAATATAAATAAATAACTTCTTTTATTTCTTTTTTAATACATATTATGGTACATAATCCTTTAGCTAAGTATTAGGTGTATTGAGGATGTTGGGTCATGGTTTCAAAATGGATTTGGTGACAAGACTGTGGTCAAAGTGGTCATTATTTCAAAAACTAAAGAATAATAATAATAATGAAATAATTATCATATTTATATATAAATTATAATTTTCTTAACAGATCGTGGATTATGGTTATAAAATATGAAATAAATTATGATCTTGGAGATGGTATACCATACTTATACATGAGTAGAATTTCCTTTTTTCAATGATAATTATATAAAAAAGGTATAAATTATTTTATGATTGCATAATTATAATAATATCATTAATATAATTTTATTAAATTTAATATAAATATATTTATCATTCTTATAATATGGTGATATAAAAAGAATCAATTCTTTTCGTGGAGGTGGTAGTCCATAGGTGCATTACAACGTTATCATTTTCTAGAGTAACAAATTAAATTATATATTTTAATTTTAATAATGAAAAATATAAAATATTATTACCATTATTTTTTAATTTTCATCACATTTATTAAATGACATTATTATAATTTTCATTCTTTTAAATCATTAATGAAAAAGGAATCACATCACTTTGTGAGGTGGTTGTTCATCATACACATTAACGAAGTTATTATATCGATCATGAAATGAAAAAGTAAAAAAGGTATATGTGAATTCATATAAAAATAATTATGATTAAATAATAATTATAATATATACTTTAATCACATCATTACAACAAGTTATGATTAGTGATAATGGAAAATGAATTACATTAGTTCGCGAGGTGGCAGTCCTCCGAACTCATGAATGGTGATTTCATATCAAATTTGATAGAATATGATATATAATTAGGTTATAAAAACATAATAATTATATATATCTATATATTTTTTTTATCATATGAGAAATTTTTAATATGTGTTTTTAAGGATGTGGAAGATGAAATAAAACAAAAATAAATAGTTCAGTATTTTTCCACTTCTCATACAACATATTATGTATTTAACCTAAATAGTTCCAAAAATGCCTTTGTGTCCAATAAAATTATTCTAGGATGATTTTAGGGATGATGGTAAGTAATTTTGGTAGTGATTTTACAAGAAAATTAATCTCATGGTATGATAATGATATGAGAGTTTAAGGCCTTTTAAAAGTGAGGTGAGTGGAACACTTGAAATTTTTGAAAATGAAAAGGAATTCCACATTTCACACATTTAAAAGGGCTCCAAATGAAGTATTATAATTACATTAACACTATAACATATATATATGTCCACAAAATATTTTTATACATTTTTTACATTTTAACCCTTATAGTTTATTTTGACCATTGCTAAACTGATTTTCACATTATCAATGATAATTTATTTTTATTGTTCATCGTAATATTTATGATAAATAAATATGATGAGATTATTAGATAATATAAATATTTATAATTACATATATGGATTACATTTTAGAAATATAAATTGAAAGAAGTGGTAGTGTTTAATTTTAAATAAATCTCACATATGCAATGAAAAGAGGATTTTAAAGAAGAGTATTTTTCAATGAAAATAAGATTTTATATTAATTATTTAACTAATAACTATTAGTCTATGAATTTAAATGAATATTTTTTATAATATATAAATTTTATTTACAATAGTCCCCATTATTTGTGATCTTGATTATTTAAAATGGGGAATATTTATGAATTTTAAAATTGTTTAAAAAAATGGTGTTTTAGACAAAAAAACCATTCTAATAAAATCCAATATACAGTTTACTAAAAATAATTCATGTGGATTAATTATAAAAAAATAATATATATATACATATATATTATGCGATATCATATTCTTTATATGATGTGGCTTTTAAATTAATAAATATATTGAAAAAAATGACATCTTAAAAAATTGGTATTTTTTACAATTCACTGAAAAATAACTATATTATAAAAAATCCGAAAACACTAGCACAATTAAATTTTTACATGATGATTTTAAAAATTAATTTCATTTAATAATATATATTCTATTAAATTTGGAATAAAATATTTCTTATAATTTTCAAAAAAAATAAATGAAAATCATTTTTGATGAAAACATATTTCTGAAAAATAAAGTTACTTTTCTAAAAAAAATTCATATTTACTAATTATAAATGTATAATTATTATTGGGTAAGAATTATATAAATATATATATATATATTAGTTAATAGTATTTTTACCCTCAAATTGAACCACTATATTTTTATGGTTATATATATTTTGGTTCGATTATGGTCAACGTTGTATGTTAAATATGCTATCAAAATATGTTTTATTTTCTAAAATTATGGGGTGTTCAAGAAACATTCTTATTAAATATAATATTTTTTAATAAAAAATTTTAATTTCATTTAAATATATTGAGTATAATAATCTTAATCTCAAGTCATCTACTAACAAATATTATAATTTTAATACAAACCCTTATTTTTAAATATATAACAACACATATTTATGGAAAAAATATATATTTTTGTCCACACTTGTTTAAAATAAAATCATTAACTAAAATATACACTCATATAATTATACGTTATCAGGGTTTTCACATGGAGATAAACCATATTAAGATTCTATCATGGTTTTTTAGCCCAGTTGTAATATATTAAATAAATTCTAATTCATACATATAAATTTAAAAAATTAACATTTCAATAAAACATGGATTATTAAATTAAATATCAAATTAGTAAATTATCATTATTTTGAGTTACTAATTACCACATCTCCTTGAATAAAGTTTCAAGATTAAATTTACTAATTATATCAATATAAAATTTATCTTCTATTTTTAAATTATTCAACATAATAGTAATATACAAAAACAAATTTTAAAGAACTTGATTTGTCTATAATATAAACTTTAATGAAAAACCCAAAAATATATTATATAACCAAAAAAATAATTCTTGTTTAGAAATAATTTATTTGGATAAAAATTACTAATTCTATCATGAAATAAGAAATCAAGAGAAATAATATTATGATGCAATAACAATTCACATAATAACACTAAAAATTATTTTATAACATTATAAACTATAAATTGAATATAAAAATTCTGGAAAACATTATATATTTTTTTGGATAAAAATAAATAAAAAATTGTAATTTCATGTAACTCTTATATATTATTGATTTTACAAATGCATCTCAATAAATTAGGAAACCACAAAAGGGTTAAAACATATAGTATAGAATTTTATAAAAAAATTGATCAACAGAATGAAAAATCAAGCCACGCTAAAAAAATAACTATTTTGAAACATGGATATAAAATATAGTTATTACACAAAGAAATATTATATATATATATATTAATAATATTGTCACGACCCATCCCTCGGGGCCTGTGTCGTGACTACCCCAAGCCCGCCTTCCATAGACCAGGGGCTGGCGACTAGCACCGAAAGGCATTTTTTCAAAAACATGGAATGTATTGCCATTATAACCTATAAACTTTCAAAACCATGCACACAAAAAGATACGAACATAAGAAAACTTTATAACCAAAAGAGTGATAAAAGTAAAAGGGGTCAGAATACAAGACCAATCGTAAAGGTACAAGTACAACTGAAATACAATAGAACTTCAGAAAAGAGAAAAAGATAGTTACTGGATCGTCCTCTGCGGTTCCTACCTGAAGGGTAAGTACAGATCGCCTCCTCAATACTCCACGTCCACCTATCTCCTCTGCGTACCAACATGCCATATGGTCCACCTCTACGCACCATCTAGTCCTAGTACTCCCAACCTTAATCATCAATGTATATCGTCTGCATCCAACACAACAAAGTGCAGACATATCACGTGTAGAGGTGAGTATAACGATACTTGGTAGGGACCCTGAGACCCTCAATGTCTCACAAAATCCACTAAGTATAAACCAAAAAGAATGGAATCAATACATAACCCTACATAGGTATATGCTAATACATATACCTAAGTTATAGAGTATTCTATCTCAATCATGAAGAAACACATAGGTTCTAACTCAGACCACACCATGCTCTATTCTTGGGGTAGTAAAAATTAACATCCCTAGTCACAACATCAAACATATCAGCTACTAGTGGAACCCTCCTCTATCGAGTATAGTGGGACTACCGCCTCACAGAGAGGCACTTCCCACTAAATATGGACTGCTAAGGTACTCTTCTTATCGAGTACCATGGGTCTGCCACGTCACATAGAGGTGCTCCCCACCATGGGTCTTTTGTGTCACACTAAGGTTCTCCACATCATGACTTGATGAGGTACTCCTCCTGTCGAGTATCGTGGGTCTGTCACAAAAATTTTCTCCTCACTCTGGCCTGCTGAGGAACCCCTCTTGTCAAGTACCATGGGTCTGCCGCATCACACTGAGGTGCTACCCACTATGGGACTGCTGCGTCACACAGAGGTGCCCCTACTGGGCATGTCAAGTCACTCCTATTTGAAAAGGTCAACATTCGTCAAGTCTCATCTAGCTACTAGGTTCTCTCACTATGCTCGCTCTTCTCCGTGAGGATTTTCACCTCAAGATACTGGTCACTCCAACTACCACTGAGTCCCAAGAAAAAGAATATCAAAGGTATTCTCTATCATAGGGGTCTCAATGCAACAGACAGCGCGTTAATCAAACGCTCGGTCTATGAGTTATTATACTTTTAGTCTTGGGGGCCTGGTTGGATTCGTGCTCGATCTAACCTGACTATTTCCCATCTTAATAAAAAAACTCTATTGTGTTATACTCAAAGGGACCCTCTTTCCCCATTGTTTTCAATGCCACTAACAGTTTGTCAAACACATGTTCGATTCCAAAGTTATAGCCAAAAGAAAATAAATGGGTAGTAATGCGCCCGAGTCCAGTCCAACCCGGCCCGTTGGGTTCGGCCCGACCCGCTGTGTCCATCCCAGCAGGCCGCAAGGGGCAGTAGGGATTCGTCCGCGGATGCAGCAAGGCCACAGGGTGCATCGGTCGGGGCGGCTCATCCAGGAGGGCGGAGACCGCAGGGCAGGTTGACCGAGGTGGCTCGGCTTGGAGGGTTGAGAACGCGGGGTGGCTCGTCCAGAGTGTATCGGCCTCGGGGAGGCTCTGTCGGTGCGACTCGACTATGGGTGTCTCTGTTGGAGCATCTCGGAAGGTCGTGGGCAGCGCAGCATGGCAGGCGGGGGAGGCGGCTCAGCAGACAGCGTCAGCAACTCAGTCCGGATGGCGGCGGTGCCGTGGCCCGGTCGGTGGCGGTAGCTCGGCCCATACGGCAGTGGTCGTGGGCGGCATGGCGGTGTCGCGGGTGGCAGAGTTGCGGGGCACGGTTGTCGTGGGTGTCGCAGAGCATCTCGGCTGCTGGGCGTGGTGTCCTTGGGTCATCACCTTCTTCGTGTTCAACACTACAAATCATCACAAGAATTACGGAGGGGTCGGTCCATGTTTGTTTGGATCAAACCATCCGCGTCTGGGTTTTAGCATATGGCTCAACAAGAACTTGAAGAATAACGTCAAGCTTTACAACCTCCCAAAACGATTTATTCCCAATCCTGAAAAATAATTCAAGAGACGAACATGGGAAAAGTATTAATAGACAAATAAATCCTTATGTCATATTGATCGTTGACGTCGATGAGGTCGTGAGGAAGAATACTAATTTGTCCACATTCCTCTCACCGGCCACACACCTCCAATTCTGGGCTCGTGCGTTGGTTCGTCATAGTCAAATACATCCCTCCTTGAAGGGTGTCCTGAAGAAGTTCTCGAAGTCGGCATTCTTCATCAGTGGAGCGTTCTTCGTCAAAGAGATTTTCTCTGAAGGCTCCTTCCATTACGAACTATTAATTTCCCCCAACCCACAAAAAACAAGAGATAACCAATATAATAAAATACGTTGGCATAATTTCAAATTGGAACATTTAATTAAATGAGATGGATTAATTAATTAAAGGGGGAAGGTTGGCATAATAAATGTTGGAGTATTTGAAGAGGTTCCGACATATTTAATATGAAGTTTGAGGGTTTCAAGCCCCGGGTGGTCCCCACCACCATAACCCCTCGTGGGAGGTTTAAATAGCTTGAGTGGTCCCCACCACCGAGCATTCAATTTGAAGAATAAATCACTTGTGGTGTCCACCTCCACAATATCCACAAGAGGGTTGTTACAACAAAATAAAATAAAATGTGTGTTAATTTTATTTTATAATTTCCACAAAAAACCCAAAAATTATCCTTCACCCTCGACCAACTGCCATCAAGGTTAACTTCTCCTTAAGCGAATACTGGCGCTGCGAGTTCAACGTTGCCCTCAGATTTTATTTTCAAGCACCAGTTCAAATGATATAAAACACCCGCTCGCACCATTACTGAACATACCCAAAAAAGTACCTAAATTCATTCTGGGCACTCAGGGAATTGGAATCACGTGCCATCAATTTTCGTGAACTCATCAAATTCCCATTTATATAACAAAAATTACATAGAAATTCCGAGTCTTTAAAGATATTTTTTATATGACATAACTCTCTACCTAATTATTAAAATATCCCTAAAAAATTAATTTGTTTACATTTTATAGTTACCTAATCAAGGAATATTCCATTCATTTAAAAAAATTACCCTACGGACTCATTCACATACCTATGATTGATTAATTATAGAGACTATTGATTATTATAAATCTACACTAATGAGGAAAAAAATTTATTATAAAATATTTCTCATTTTTCTATTGAATTTATATTAAATTTGGTACGATGTATAATTATTTTGAATAATACAATAACTTATAAACATGAAGAATATTTCAATCTTGGGTAACACCACCTCATTTCCATAATAAAATAATGGACTCTCTAAAAATTTAAAAGTATTATAACATGAAAACAAATCATTATTACGTCTAATGCATTATACGGTATAAATGAGTATAATAATGTAATTAAAATAATCACATTTAATAGTTAATAACCCAAACTAGCCCATAATTATATAATACATGTGCATAGGGTAACATCACAATATCTCTCATAGATCTCATGTCTCATGATGTTTTAACAAATTTTGTATTATCTAGATTCTATTTGATGATTGACATCAAAATCTAAAGGTGTAGTGCACATTTTCAAGTGATATGTATAAGATAGATCTAAGTATACAACAATCATACTATAAATAAATATATACTTGTCATTAATTCTTGTTAAAATATATCTATATTTTATTTATACTATTAAACCCTTGATTCACCTCAAAAAATGTATACATTAATTATTAACTGTAATCTAAAATATAGAATATAACATTATTTTATTTTTAAAACATATATAATTTTCTATAATGGTATATTGTATTACTCAAATGTAATATATGAGGAATGAATAAGTCTAATAATAAAATAAAAAGATAACTTGTCTTTCTACAACCTAGAATAATCTATAAAAACTACCCCATAGACATAACATATTCATTATCCAAATATGAACATCCCCCATGGATTTAATTTTCTTAATGCTCTTGGGTCATTACCCCCATTGGTGGTAAAATAATTATATTATATGGAATCTATTCTCATCTGGTAGTCACACCAAAAAAACAACCTCCCATATTATTTCTTCATGTAGTGTACCATCACCATAGTTAATTTAGTATATTTTAATATACAGCATGTCTAATAAATATAGGAGTATAAAGATAAATTTAATATTATAAAATCATAATAAATTCTCCTACTATATTTAACAAATAAATATTTTTCCATATCATTGAACCTTCTTACAATGGTATATATTAATTGACTAATTAATCATTTTATATTTATCATAATTATTCTTAGTATTTCTCTTGATTTAAATTCATTATATCTCATAATGAAAATATATTAGTTTTATTTTTTAATAAAAACAATCAGTTGAATTGGAACCTTTACAATGATGTCTATAACATAAAATTTATAGAATTTATAAAAATAATCAATAAAATATAAACACTTTTTAGAATTCATATTTCAAAAATTATTAGACTACATATTATAGCTAATATAATCATACCATTAGTTCCAATAAATGTTTTCGATTTATAGGTCAACATGATGATAATTGTTTTCATCAGTAATTGAATATTAAAAGTTATAGTCCACCATTTATTCTCCAATGAATTAATCATAGGGGAAGATTAAAAAATGTGACATTAAGTTATATGACACACAATATTTAGTTCTTTTAATAAATTCCATGGGGATAATTACCATTATTCATATCTACTAATGAATTCATCTATATATTATCGTTTAAAAAATCGAAAAATGATATAATGAAATTTTATGACACAACCATATATATATATATATATTGAATCAATCATTAAAAATTTAAATTTGACCTGAAATTAATTATTTCATCCTTTGTTTTCATATTATTTTTAATATATATGTACTACTATATAATAATATATAGATGAAAAATATTCTAACAATCTAATTGAATAAATAAATTAATATTAAATGGATCAAGAGTAACTCTTATGTTTTTTTCATTATGAATAACAAACAGAAATCATTGTAAACCAAAAGTATATATTTATTTCACACATCAAGATAATGAATTTCAAATAATGAGGAATCATGATTCCAAATTCATATATTCAAAAAATAGAAATAATTAATATATATTTTATAATATAATTTAAAATTATTTATAAACATTCCATAATATTTTAAAAACATTTATAGTAGGGAAGGTACATCCTTTACATTATAGTAGATAAATCTGAGTTAAGGATGTATATAATTCAATAATTTAATTTAATTTTTATAGCTGAAATAATATTTCTCATTTGGTCAATGTGTTTTTTACCTTACAACTATACTATACAGAAACATGATAACAAATCTATAAAACCATTTGATTATAAAAAACATAAAACCCATTGTGAAATATTTCAAATAATTTTATAAAATAAATGTAAATTATATATATTTTCCTTAAAGATTTCATTATTATGATAATAATTCAATATAAAAACGATATTATAATATTTATTTATAAAAAATTTCCAGAGATAAAATAAATTGAAACTCATCAAACTACACATGAATGGCTAAAATGATATTTTATACCCCTTATGAGATGTGAATTGATCAAGAAAAACTTCTTGGAAACCATTATATGTCATTCGATACATTACATAGTAGTTAATAATTAAATAATACAAAATTTCACCTTAATATTCGGATTTTAATTTTGAATGATGAAAAAATTAGAAGAACATTTTTTATTAATCTAATTGAGGGAGTAGAATAATCCATATATGGATGTTTTAAAAAGTGAATGATCTAAATTTTGGGATATTTTGACTATGAATCCCTATAGGGGGATAAATAAGGAACTTGAGGGGAATTTTTGATACCACACATCATCGATTTCATGAAAATAAATAACAGTTGAGAGTGGCTTTCAGTAAGATTATATAGAAATAAACATTTTTATATTTTTATTATATTAAATATTTAATAAAAAACTTTAATAAAATTTATCACTACATTATCAACAATTTATTATATTATTTCCCATTATTAAAAAATAACATGGTTATTATTCAATCATCTCTTATAACTACTCAATAGTTCCCCTCGGAGTATCAAACCTGGCATTCATTATGGCACAGAGGGTGGACTCGACATTGGTGGAGCACCCATTCTTGTTTTCCTGGGTGAATATGACTAATGATTCGGTCCCTATACCCACCCCCCGCATGGTGGGGTAAAAACCAACATAATCCTTCTAGGGTGCTTGGTCACATTCTTTCTCCCCATTTTGCAATCCTGGTTACCTTCCCATTATCCCAAACCTTACTCGTATCCCTAAAGCCCTATGTCTTTTTAATAGAATCTCGTAGCTCCCTCTCTCACAATCATAGTTCACAAATGCATCATCTTTGAAAAATGTGAAATAGATAGCTTGATTAATACAATTCCATCCATTAGTTGATACATTTAATTAATTCATATTTAAATCTTAGTGACTATAGGAGCTCCCCATGGTGGGTATACCCGATAATAAACACCATATGATTCGGTTCACTTCAGAAAGTGAGTCGATACAAACCTCATATGGGACTCCCTGCATCTGAAATTGAATATGTTTCTTCTTATTTTTGTATAATTTTTATTTTCATATGATGTAATACTCCAACCACCATGATTTTGGTTATTTTCCGTTATCTTCTATTGCCTTTCCAAAATATGTAATCTTTTTATGCATGGAAATCTATTAGGTCATTATCTCTATTCTAATAGTTGAACTAGATCTCCATGTCATCCAGTTTCTCCATGAAAATTTCAGGAGGTTGATGATTCATTATTTCAAACTATGTTTATTTGGATTATAGTCAAAGTGGAATTTTGATATAAATGTCTACTTTTGGAGTCATGGGTGGACATCTTCTCCTCATGCAAGAACATGGGGCATATGAATGTAGTTTTTTGATATGGAAACATGGGAATTTATTAAAATATGGATGTGGTATTGGTAATAATGGTTATGTTCCCTGATAGAGGAGATTTTCTAATTTGAATTAGCATCTTAAAGGACCAGTTCAATGTGGTGTAATATCAAAGAGAGGTAGTCAAATTGAGGTTATATTTTTTTGATTCACAAGAGGGTGGGGGTAGTGGTCTCTCAGATGACTGATGATATAGATTTATTCCTTCCAATTAAGGATTACATTACAAATAAATGGAAAAAAATTATCCCTCCATAAACCAAAATTTTCTAACATAATTATTAAATTAATGCATGGATTTGGGAAAGGTATGTAATTTAGACTGTGATCCCATGGAGTGCAATTTTGAATAAACATAATGAGTTTTTAATGGGATTGGGAAATGAAGAGTAATATAATGAGATGGTTCATAATGTAGGAGAAAAATATTTAACGACATCTATACATAGTAAAGGCATTGTAGGCTGGTTAGAAGAAACAAGTAGTGTGAGATAAAAAATAACATGTGACAATGTGAGAGTTTTTAGTCATTTTTATTGTATTTAAGATGATGGCCAAAGACAGAAATTATTGGGGGAAATATCTCATGATTATTTTGTTAGAGATGTCCCTCTTGCTGGTTTAGTCATACCAAAGTAGTCCTCAGACCACCTTACTGGCCACTGAGATGTTGTAGTGAATGAGGTTCATGCTAAACTAGCTGATGGTGGGGCCACTCAAATGGAGAGAAGGTTCATGCATCTTGGGGAATCTAAAATTTTTATACATGTTTTAGAAGATGGTTTCCCCAACACTGATATACAACATGATAACTATCATAAAGAGATTTATGATCCAATTTAAGAGGTTGAAAAATATCTGGTTAGACCCTCCATTAATGGGAAGAAGGTCCCCATTAACAAGTCTATGGATGAATGTTCTAGTTATTCTACATGTGAAATAGTGTAGGGGATTCTGGGTGGTAGGATTCTGAGACCAATGACAAATAATATCTAGAATTGAATCTATAAATAGAGGAATGATTAATCATTTTTTCCACATCCAATGGAATAATGATCAATAAAGGATTTGAATTCCAATTTGATGGAAAATGATACACATATTTCCCCCAATGACGTTTATCAACAGTGGATGTATGGTGATGTGATTGATCAATCCTTTTAATCTTTTATGAGCTCGTAAGATAGAGTGGATAAACATGTTATATCACCCAATGCTACTGAAGAAGAATCCACCATAATGACAAGGAGATCATTAAATGTTATTCTCAATGAGGATATGTATACCTAGATTGACAAGTTGGAATTGATATTTGTTGAGATATTCAATTGTTGTAAGACCATTCTTGAGAATTAAATCCAGTCCTAGGATAAAATATCCATTCAGATTAAGGAACTTCTAGAGGATTAGTTAGACACTTAGGTAAAAAATACCTCTTGGAGATTACTTAGGGAGATTAAATCTAAAAGTCTTTAATATTGTTTAATTGGATCTGTTATTTCGTTTTGTCGTTGAACTCATGGTTTCTCATATTTTCCTTAATAGTTTTTAAATAATAATAATTTCATTTTCATTCATATATTTACACAATACATTTATTGCATTATTTAGATACATCACACCTATGAAGAACCCCTCTATGTTTGAAATCAATGATTATATTTTTACCCTAAACATTGAAAAAATTCCTTAATGGAATGTTACTAGAACCATGATTTTTTATGTACATGTTGGGAGTCATTTTCAATTGAATCGTATAGTAAAGAATAAAAAATAAACCATTGAAAACTCTATAAAACTGATAAATAAACTATAAATATTGATCACATGTATTCATGATATAATAAAGTCATATAGCCAACATAGGACATATAATAATACACAATAAAAATATATATTCCTGATTTATAAAAAATTGATAATCCCTAAAAATAATTAAATACTCATAACAATCATACACTTTTAGGGAAAAATTATGTGTCACTAATAAGGACCAACTCTTACAAAATCTCAACATCCACTTTTACTTATAAAAATTAAAATTGTATTCATAGGAAAAAAATATTCCTCCACACAAGTGATTTTTCAGGTAAGAATATACCAAAGCCTTTTTTGAAAACCAAGTTGTGTGTTAACCATTTTATTATGTTCATATATGTTTAATAATATAAAAAATAAAATTACATTATCAGTCATAAACTTACAATACCTCATCCAAAAAGGAAAAATTATACTAAAAGGAATATATAAATTTTAATGTAATAACATTACCTAAACTTTCTAAATGTATCATTTCAAATATAACATTTCTTTATAAATAATAAATTTAATTTTTTTTAACATATCCATTTTCTTATATATTTAAAAATATTTAGTGGATATCTAGGGGACCATTCACCTGTAATCAAGGTATTTGGTAATTTAATGTCACTAAACCATTATAGTGGGTCGTGATAAACCAACTATATTATTTTTTAGATGAGTTACTGAGATTATATGGTAAATTTTAAAGTATTTTATATTACTAATAATTAATGTAAAGAAAATTAATTATGATGTAGACATGTTGATTGTCCCATTGTTCAAAAAAATTAAAAAATTTGCAATATATATATATAATCACATGAAATAAATTTTTCATGAGACTCAAATAATCACACGGGTAATGAATATTTAATTTAATTTAAATATATGGTCTGTACCACCCCAGATCAAACCAGATTGAATGATGAAAATGGAAGAGATATTATTTGACCTTTGGTACACATATTGATATAATAGAGTATTACTTCTAGTGACGAGAGTGTTTAACCATTATAGGGAGGCTATATCCTTTGTATCATATCATAAAATCACACATTGATAGAATAAAAAAATGAAGGAATATTAATCGTAAGGAACTATAGATAACAACCAAAAATCAATAATAAATAATATAAATTGTTATAAAAATAATTAAACTCGAGATTAACAGAAAATAAAAACATTATGGATGTCCCATCCGAGTAATAAATATTTAAATATATAAAAGCACACAACATGTGTAGCTCTTATCCTCGCATATTGAGTACCTATTTAGTATATTATCTTGAAAAAAACTTAAACCTACTCCAATATGATCTATTTACAAAATATTATTTAAAAACTACACATTTTCATATACAGATGCACAAGGGGTTCTCAAAAATGGTGAGAGTAAAGAACCTAGTGGGGAACCACCAGTAACGACCCTTATAAAATCCATCAAATATTAGAATAAATGTATATACTAATTAATAACAATTTTACATTCATCATGTAATTAAAAAATTAATGTAAATTTGTAAAAAAAAGGACACCATGTCTCATGACCCCCCTAATCTTACCAATGCATTAAAATTTAATATGATGATTTCCAATAGTGTTATGTAAACCACATGATTTCCCCTGTACACATCTTTTCAATATGTATAAATTTCATTTCAAATTTTTTATCATATGATATATCTATATAACCGTGGGTACTAAATTCATAATGGAGCCCATACTAAGTTATTTTCTAACCATGAGTGGTTAATACTCATTTTTGTGAAAGTGTATCTCATAATAAAATCATGGGTGGTATATTACCAATGAAATCTAAGACTCTCTACCAGTATAATGATTGGAACTGAATTCTAAATGGAATGAAAAACACTTTATTGAATTAAATATAGTTGCTGAATAATTATCATATTAGTAAAGGTCCTAACATATCTAGACCTATGATAAAAACTAAACTTTATATCATTTAGGCCTCAATTTAAAATTCCATTTTATCCTCATATATTAAAAAACCATCTTGATGAATAAAATATTCAAATAAAACATGAATCATTTCCTAGACCTTATAGTGAAACCCACCCATACCTATAACTCAGTTAAAGGATGTCAAAAAGGACATTAGTCATGAATTATCTCAATAAAATACATCCATCCCACATACCCTGTACCTACCACCATATCCTTGGATAATACATCTAGTGCTCAGGAAATGATTAATCCTACCACACTGATCCACCTCTCTGTCTATGCTATATTAATCAAATTCACAATCCTTAAAAGTGGGAATATCATACAAGAAAAAAGGGGGAAAACCAAGTGTACTCTTGGTTAATAAACCTGAAACAACAACACTTTAGTCAAACTTACTTTCTATCTATACGTTCCTCTAAATAATCCTATGTCAATATCATTCATGAAATATAATTTTATTGGTTAACAAGAAATATTATAGTATAAATAATTGATTCTTTTTTATTTTTCCTACTAAATATATATCCCAATATATTTTAATTCTTCTCTCAAGGAGAGACAAATAACCTTGTGAAAACATATCCCCACATTATTCTATCAGTTTAAATGGGAAAACCTATAGGGAATGGAAACACATATGACTTTATCTATAAAACCCAATGATGAAAATATACAATGATGTATACATAATGAAGGTCCATTACACCTCTACAGTCAATAAATTCCAATATAAGGAGATCTCTATGATTTGATTTCGTACACAAAAATCACATCCATATCCCTATATATTTTAGATACGAACAATGAACTCTAACAAATAATTACGCATTCATGGCCTCTTATATCTCCCATCATAGAAAATAAATAACCACACATTTTTTTCATGATTATAGTCCCTAAATGGATTAGATAAAAATAACACATCATAGATCCATATGGTGGAATTTTTATTAAACACATCTCAAAATAAAAAGAAACACATGGTATATAAATATTAATCTAAAAAAAGATATTTCCCATACCAAAAAACACAAAATATGAATCTCAGATCCACATGTTTCTCCACAAAATTTATTTTCATTTTCATTTTATGAAATTTCAATGTTTTTCAAGGATTTTGGATAAATTAGTAGAAGAGTTTCCTGAGTTAAATTGAGGATTATCTTTAAACATGGTAAATTAACTATTCCTTTTTTGCATTGTTATTTGTAACATAATATTTATATTGTAATGCATATTAAAATCCCATCTTAAATTCCGCTAAACTGATTCGCCGACCCGATTCTCCACAAAGCCTCAATCATGCCTCTCCATACCCAATTGGGTGTTATCTACTATAGAGGGTCTAATCATGGTACAATGGGTTGACTATCCCCTTATATCATATTATGAAAAAATTATTTAATAACTAAAAATCATCCATAAACATTTCAACAAGTTTTGGGAAGAAATAAATAAAACAGAATAGAAACCTGATGTAACAATAAATTGAATACAATAAATGATAAAAAGGACATGTTATAAATACTACACAGATCACCCCTAGGTGAACCATACATATACATGAGTAAAAATACCAATAAAAATATATTTAAAATGATATAATTAAATATCCATGTTGATCCACATACCAAAACACCATAATCATATAAGTCATTCTTTTATCATTTGTCTTGCTCCTCACCCCATTCTATGCATGCAACCAAGTGAAAGTCATCTTGGGTAACCCATTGCAATGGCAGCCCAAGCTGTGTGTGACCATCGTACATAGTAGTGAACTACCAACACATCCCCATTCATATCCAATAAATTAATATACTTATATGTAATATAATAATTAGAATAAATAAGACAAATAATAATAAAATTTTCAGAAATAAAAAAAATTACACTGCCATAGATGAAATGATTAAGAAATGTTTTCAACCTAGACAATGTTCAACAAGAATACCATATTTTTAATTATATTTAATTATATGTATATATATATATATTACAATATATAAATGTGTAATGTGAAAAGTGAAAAAATAATCAAAACATATCTGATTCATGAGTCTGTAATCCTAATCATTTGGACATTCTCTAAATAAAAAAGTGGGCTAGATTTCATATCACTCGTAATGTTTATAATTATATCAATATGTGGTTCAATAATCTGAATTGATGATACATGATTTGGTTCGCAATATAATTGTTTCTAATAAGGCTACGTCACATAAAGGGGATATATGTCCAAACCCTAGGTTCACATGTACTCACCTCTAATCACTAAAATGATAGTTTCTAGGTAATGTATGTAAATCAATTAAACTATTATTGAAATGGCTTCCATTCCAATAAAGTTGTGTAATTCATTTTCATTGACTGGGCAATTAGTCTCCGAATACAGGCAGTCATGACATCTTTATGTAAATAATCTGTAATGGGGATGACCCATAAGAAATATTTATGGAATGATCTCTGAATCCTAGTACATGCTCAGTATCAATTCAATAAATGATCAGTATCCCACTCATAGAAAATTATAGTGTGTATTGAAATAATTCATAAACCTAAAACTAGGGAGAATATGGGGCATCAATTGAGAGAGAATAATCACCATAGAGTTTATCTCAAATCAATGATGATATGTGTAATATAAAACATTATATTCATGTACGAATCATAATATGGATCCTAAGAATTACAACTGTTTTTTCAAAAAAATATAAATAATATATGATCAATATCTAAATTTGAATAAGTACATCTAAAAATCATTATAATATAAAAAAAGAATTCATAATCTATATCCAATGTTTTATGTTTAGATATCCTAAAAAATACATCATTTTTTCGGCTCAATTAGCAACAAAATACAAATAACCTCTTGAAATCATAGTTATATAAGTTGGAACTATGTGATATCATAAAGAAAATAGTGTAGGTGGAAGAATTTATAACACACCACTACTAACACAACCTAATGCATTACATATTAAGTAAGGGTTCTAAGATTCAATCCTTATTATCTCTACCAAAAACCGTATACACTGGGTTGTGGTTGGACAACCTTTGGGGAACCCACTAGGTCCCCAAGGTTAATGGTTAGGAAACGAATTGCACTTGGGATCCATGAGGATAATATATAAAAGAAGGCAAACATCTCAGTATCCTCTTTGAATGAAGGAATGTAGTGGTATCCTACACCAAATCCCCTAGGTCATATCACAAGTGGTGGCATCCCTTAGGGAATCATCAATCTCAGTCATAGACCCAGGTCAATGCATGAAGCCTTGCAAGAAGGGGTAGATGGTGACTCATGGAATTCAATTATTTTAACAAACTAAACCAATTTAATTAATAAAAAAATTTAATTATTCTATATCTTGGGAATGTCCCATAAGATAAATTTGACGTCTATACATAATACAATAAAAAATCATAATTCTATATGGTAGGTATAAAATATGTCCTAACTTTAGGATTCCTTCCATTAATTTCCAAAGGCTAACAACAGATTCCAAGGATTCTCTAAGATCCAAAAAATCATTTTGGGTCCTAGATCACAAAAAACTATAAACAATTAACTATAATAAATTAACAAATAATTTATTAAAAATAAAAAATTTAGTCTGATAAAAAAACATTATTTGAAATAGGAATAACAACCAAATTCTTATTGGATAATCTCATCACATTAGAACTATGACCAAAATGTCACATAAAAACCACATCTCGTTCTTAAACTCAAATTTTTCATAATCTCAATGAATCAAAGTCATGAAAACCAAAAATGAAATAAAATTATGACTGAAATCATTAGAATTCTATGGTAGCATTGTACCATGTTGAGAATATACTTCATGTAGTGCATATGGAATCTCATGGCTCCCTCATCCAAGGTAGTGTGAAATCCTTATCACTAATTTCTAATTCCACCACAATCCACTATAATAAAGACAAGAATATCTAAACAGGGAAACTAAAAACATGAATGAATTACTAAGGATTCCTAATAAGATTACCAGTGGAGAAATCTTACCAAAAAACAATATGAATGTTCATAAAAACCCCCACATTAATGTGGTTTGAAGAGAGGTTGGAGAGGCGGGATCAACCTTTCTCACACTAAATATAATGTAGATTAAATGTTAGGGATTCCCCTATAAGGATCATAAGGTAAAAAGGGTAATTTCACCCTTTTAATGGAACACATCATTTAGCCTCACAATACTTCAAACTATCCACCAACCATGAGCCTCTATTATTTAGGGAAAACTCTACCTCACAGTATTGTATCACTCGATTAGAAAAATTATGTCCCAACCATGTTAGTCCCCTATACAACTCAAAAATTTCACAGTATTATCTTGAATCCTTAAATGGATTAAATAATCAATGTCCCTTTATAAACTGGACCACATTGTTTTTTCATAGGGATAACATGAACCGTGTTCCAACCATGCTCCCTATGTGGAATTTTTTGAAAACATTATCTTCTTTCAATAGACCCTTGGATAACATGAACATTGTTCCATCATTGAAGGATCCATTTTGAATCTGTTATAAAAGATTGACTTATCCCTAAACTGAAACCTCATTTTCTTTTCTAAATATCCAACTCAAAAAACAGAGTACCTTACCACCCACCCCACCCATAAAGAATCATGTCCATAAGAATCTTTGGTGTTCATTGAGGTGAACATATTATCCTATTAGAGTACTTATTTATATTAAAATTTACTTGTTGTGTTCATGAACACCCAACACACTTGAAATTTGTGTGTAAACACATGGTGCATAACCAAACACACCCCAAATCAAGTCACATAAAAATTATTTAAACATTAGGATGGTCCTTACATGATCTCATTTAACATGAGACCCAACAAGGTTATTATCAAATTCACCAATAGGCTAAGGGTCCTCCCCACCATAGGCTATTTATTTCAATGGCCAATAACGAATAATGGTACAACCACCAATTTAATTTCCTATAACAACAGACTCCTATTATCTTAAACATGATTCTATAATGTTTTATATCTAAATTTACCTGATTAAAAATAGTAATCCTACAATTTTTCATCAATAAAATTTAAATGGTATAAATCTAATCACTATGATCAACTCAGTCGCACTAAATTTTCCATTAAAATCCATGATTGAACCATAAACTACAAATATCTCAACCCAACATCGTGCTCTATGCAGTTCTATTCAAACTGCATCAAACCATATAAAAGACATCATGTTGAACAGTATTCAACCCACTATCCATGAAATATCATAGCTTCACGAGATGATGCATCACCAAAAAATAATTTGATTACTTTATCTGAAGGCATACAAATATCTTTTATGTGCATGATCATTATACCCCATACATGACTTCCAAATATGACTCATGGAAAAACCATACCATTTCTATTTGGTGACATTCTATAATGAACACATACATTTAATTCAACAATAAATTCATTAATTCATAGGTATATTTATCATATTCAATGATATATCCAAACAACAATCCAATAACTAGTCTAATAATCCAACTCCCTTCCCACATGAGGTAAAACATATAGCATCGAACAGGATACTACCCACCTTTAATGAACAATTGTATCTTTAATATGAAAGAAAACTTCATCACTACATCTTACTTCATATCCATATCATGTATAACTATATTCATGGAATAATATCATATCATCTCAAGCATTTACAAAAACATCACCACCTACTCGGTCCTATTTTCAGAAAATATTTTCCATGAGACTCTTAAAAATTCAAAAAAAAATTAGTTTCACCACATTTATATAGAAAATGGGGTACTCCACATCATCATTATTACTTTTAAAATATGACACTGGTGAACTACCGATTATCCTTTCTAAAATCCTCAAAAGATACATAGGTATCCCAAAATGCTTTTGATGCTCTCTCAACATTTTCATTATCATGTAAAGATAATGGGATTTATCATCACTAAACTAGTTGTAAACAAATATACCATTGATTGTTCAATGTTTTTCATCCCACGCCATACTCCAAATGAACAAGGATATTATCTCCATTAACCATATCTGGATAAAATGTCATCGAAAAATGTGTTTCTAGGTCCAAACATGAGTGAAATTACTCTAAAAATAAATTTAATTTTTTATTGTTTTCTCCCATAGAGATAAATTTGAATCGTCAACCCAAAATTTGGGTAACCTTGCATGTCAATATTCATTAAGAACATTCTTACATATCTTTAACATATATTCTCACCAATTTATGACTACAAAGGTGACATATGTTACCTACACATAACATTAACACTGATTTCATGAACTGGTGATTTATCCATCACATGGTTAAGCTGACCGTGCTACATGGAATTAGAGTCTCATAATCTAAATGCTACCATAGAAATCATCTAAATATTTGAGTACCTCACCTATGTCATGATTTATTTCCATTAATTTCCATCACACTGCATAATTCCAACCATATGAATCTACACACTCATTAACAATCTAGGAAAAACCAAACATTTATGAAAATGGTCAAGAACCATAATAGTCTTGCCCAGTGAATCTAGTAGCAATAACCAAAAACCCTAGGTGACTTTATAAAACCAGGGCCTCAAAAATACTACATCATAAGACTTGAGTATATACCAAGAACCAGTCACAAGAGGAGAATAAAATGAAGATCACTGCTTCAAAAAATCATCCATTATAACCTACGCCAATCATACTCACAAATTTCCACCAATGAAATTGAATTATGTTTTATAAGGATCTGATTAAACATGTAAGGAAAACATGGGGTCCCACTATGACTTATAGATCAAGTCTAATGATAGTGTAACTAGGTCAAACTACATTTCAAAAAAGTATTACATCTATAATGTCACATCTCATAGGATTTCTTCAACACAACCATGCCAAATTGAGGCATCTAAAGTACCTATCAAAATATCTATGGGAGGTAATTATAATATTGACCTATAAAGATAAAAACCATTCAAGAAACATCTTTTCTAGGCCCTAATCCAATTCAACCATCCCCAAAAGTTATTTATTATAGAATATTTGTGATATCAAATAATGGATAATGGAATAATATTCATCATGAATCCACGTAATCTAATACACCTTTCTAATTTATGTTAAAAATAAAAATTAAGTTATCTATCATCATCATACATAGTTACCTGATTAGATTACCAAAAATTAATGTATAAACAACCAAAATTGATTAAATAGGGGCCACAATACTCATACAGTATTATCTCAATAATCTATTTCATATCATACACATGGGGTTCAGATATGTAGAATTTCATTACATTATATGTGTGAAAACAACATTTAGGTTCTTACTGAAATCATAAATTATTAATCCTAAGAAACAACGTCCTGAAAAGTGGTTATCCATAGGAACCATGTTCCCTATCGACCTACTAGGGTCACTACACCTCCCGTTCAAGAGGACTGAGTCATTAGCCTTACTATCTATCATCTCACCATAGATCCATGTGTTCTTCCATCAGAAGTAAATATAGATACACATTGATCCATTTGAGTATAATTCCACCAAGAACCTATAGGGGAAACACCATTTTCATTATTACATACACATAAATCAATTTTCATCATTTTTTAGTAAATTAAAACAATATCAAACCTATGACATGTAGACCCTTTGTGTTATGTATGATGCATGAGACACCTCTTTAAATATATAGACAAAACTCAATGTTAATCATTATCTTCTCACAAATGGTCCAAGAGTCATTAATCTAACTAATTTGTAAAATCTGGACGATATGTGTGTTCCTCTTATTAAAATCATATACAACTATAACATAAAATATATAACAAATAAATATCATATACCCATAAACCTAGACTTATTAAATGTATAAGTCTTCTCAATGCCCTATTTAATATCCTCATATTTTTAAAGGATATACTTTGTTTGATATTATACATCATACATAACTGTGAGCTTAAAAACAAAATATTAATATTTAAAGGTGAAGATTTGATATGAGCATATAAATATGATGGAATGAAAATAATTTAATAATTTTTGAAACAAAAATAAAATATCATATTTAAATAAATTTTTATATAAATTCATAGAAGATTATCTCATAATTTTAAGTAAATTGATATTATTGGGAAAAAATATTTTTTTCTCAAAAATGAGTTTTTATTTATTACTAAATAATTCTTGGGTCTTTATTTGATAAAATTAAGTAAATGTTTTAATTTATCATGTCAGTTTTGTCTAAAGATGAATTTTTTAGAATTTTCAAACAGATTATTTTTATTAGGTAGACATATTGATTTTTATTAAAATATGTATATTTTTTAATTTATTTACAAGAAAAATATTTGTTTTGTATTAGTTGTAAATTTAATTACTTCCTTTTTTAAAAAATAATTCAATTATAATATTTAAGATGGATTTTACACAATAATTTAGTATAAAATCATTTCAAATTTAAAATTTCATTTTCTTGAACACCCATTTTTCATTGTGGTTATGATTTAATTATAATTAAGTTCTGAAATATATTTATTTTGAATATTGAAAAATTGATTCCAAATTTCTTTTCATCAGTCCATATTTAGAAAAATGGTAAATTTTATTTTTTGTTAATTTTTAAAAGTAGACTTAATAAATTAATTACCTAGGTAAATAGTAAATTCTGTTGTTTAGGATAGAAATAAATTGATAAACTAAATTAAATGACCAAAAACATACCAAAATATTATTTCATTAATATTTTTTACCATAATCATAAAAAGGTCTAATTTATGAATTTTGGTGTCCATTTGGATGAGATTATGAAAATTATATTATTTTATTTAAACTGAAACATGTCACACTCCTATTTTTCAATAAATGTAATATTTTTAGTATAGTTTTACATAGATGATATGATGAACTATAAATATAAAATTCAAATATAAAATCATTATAATTATCATTCTATTTTAATGTTTTATTCTTATTTAATGAATTATGACCTTAAATTATAACACAATGTTGATATAATAATTATCAATTAATGAAAAAATTAAATAAATGACATTAAAAATATTGAAATAAATAAAATTTGATATAAATATTTTTACAAAATAATTTCACATATGACCATGTCATGTTATTGATATAATAAAATATTTATTTAAAATTTTAATTTTTTTAGTTATTAATGTCAAAGTAAAGAATAGTTCAAAAAATTTATATTATGGATGTTTTATCATAAATAATATTTTATTAAATCATATAATATTTATAAAAATATAAAATCAATCCCATTGATTGGAATAAGGTCAATAATATCATACAAGGTATATTTTTGGGTTTTTTCATTGTATGGTATTTATATTGAACCTCAAAGTGTAAGAGTTATTATTGTCATTGTAATAGCAAAAAGAGACAAATATGTGTAATAACTAGAATATAATGGTTGAAATATAGTCTGAACATGTAAAAAAATTGTATGATATTATTTGTAATCATACTCATATTTTATATAAAATTAATCACTTTTTATCCATTTTTAATTTAATGATAATTTATATTAATTTAATATTTTGAGACTCCAAGAGTGGCCCCCCCCCCACTCTTATAAAAGGGAACCTCTTTTTCTCATTACTTATATTGTAAAAACCAATTTTATATAATAAAAAATATACCTAAATAACTTACTTGATGCTATTCTATCATTATATATTCCCATTTTTTTGAATAAAACCAGCCATAAAAGTCTTATATTGTTCATCGAAGGAGTTTCTCCAAAACAAATGTTTATAATTTTTATCTTCTTGTTTTAGATTTGTTTCTTCATAAAAAACTATAAAACATTCCTCAACTAGAATAAAATAATAAAAATAGTATAATCCATAATCATAGATGTTATTATATTAAGTTAATAACCTATATCCATCTCAAAAATTAATCAAAATAGATAAGAGTCCATCGTTTTTCTGTACGACAGACGAGAACATCATCAACCTATGTAGTTCATTTTCCTTCACCACCTCTCAAGACTGGCCATTTTGATGGAATTAATATGTATTTATTATATTAATTAAAAATTTATAATTCTGAAAATATAATATATTATTTATTTTCTTTCCATTCCAGGTACATAAATGGGATTACATCATTCGTAAGTACATGTGGACTACACCATTATGATGTTATATTGTTCGTTTATTATTACCAAATCAAATAGATGATATATAAAAGTGTTATGAAATAAATAATAATATATATATGATATTATTAACAACATATAAAGACAATATAACACCTACCATATTTCCATAATAATCTTTGAAAAATGTAAATGTTATTCATGTGAGTAAACATTATATCATCCCAATTATTTGAAAATAGTTTATTGTTCATAACCATATTTAAATGATGGATTTAAAATTATAACTGATGTATAAAATTATTAATTATTTAATAATTATTTTTCAATAAATTTTGGAATAATGAGATCTTTGACCATAGTAAACTTACTGATGTCATTTTGGGATTATGAACCAAATATCATCAAAACGGCTTACGTGAAATTAAATGACTTTATTCTTATATATAACATGTCAATAATTGAAATAAATTGAATAATAAACATTTAAATGGTTTTTAATCGAGTATAAATTAACCTACGTTTATTATTGAGGAATATTAATAATGTTTATGGTGAATCAGACTCGAGGTAAGGGTTCTTCATCTCAATTTTGTTTCATTGAGACATATTTCATATTTTGAACCTATTTATGTATCTGAGATTTATATTCTAAATACATGAAATATTAAATTAAGAATATAGTTGTTCCTGGTATTTGATTTTTCGTTTTAATTTTTTATTTCATAAGACTTATTATTCAAATGTTACCAAAGCGGTAAGGTTTTATATCAATATTTCATCGTTTTTTATGATTGATTATATTTAAGTCTCTAATAGGGAATATTTCTCTTCAATTTCCATGTCTTTTTAAATTTTCTAAATATTTATTTTAATATTATAATAAAACTTTTTAAAATAATTATTACCCATTTTTACTTTTTTAAGAAATGGTTTGATGAAAACCATTATATCTTTTTCCAAATGGGGTACTTTGTGACTTTTCAGTAAAAAATATGGATTAAATATTTTCATTAAATAAATTACATAAATATAATATCATTCTATCATAACATTTATGAAGAGACCCAAAGCTTGACCTACATGGAAATTACATTACTTTAGCGGAATACTTAATACATAATAAAAACAGACACAAAAGCACCGTAATAGTATAGTGTCTTTGGAAACTTGGAACGTAATCTTCTAATCGTGGTGAAAGATCATCAACATCTCCCATAAAGATCTTCCCCTTTTTTCTTACCTAAAACCTTCCTTTATATCCTGGGGAAAAGAAAACATAAAAAGGGTGAGCTCAAATGCTAAGTAATGGTAAGCATTGATAAAATAAATCATACCATATACATTTGAACGTAAAAACATGAACATAATGTTTAAACATCAAAAGCTTGAGAAATGACATAAAACATGGAAGTATGTGAGGAATAGATCATAAAGAAACATTAAGAATGATAAAATAGCATGGGAATAAAACATGTAATTGTGGCAACCGTTAAGCACATGATATGATTTCCATAGTAGCCAAGAAATTGTTGCCGAGACCATCTTAGTGGTCAAAGTCCCCTTCTGAATCGAGTTCACCCCTCGTTCTAGTCCTGTATTACTGAACCGGTTTAAATTTCTGTTCCAGCCATGTCTATATCAGGAGATATGCATCTTTACCCAATGCATTAGAGGGAGATATAGGTCCCACCCATCTCATAATGAATTCATTCTTACTTGTGCCACAAAATAAACATACATCATTTATAATAACCCAACGAATAAAATGGGTTTCATAAACATCATCCCATCATCACATAATACATATAAAATAAATGGATATCATATCATAATAAGAAAAGTGATACCATGTAAATCATAGAGACATTACACATGAAACATACACATATGAAATAATTTCATCTGAGATGGAATATGGTTTTGATAAAACACTTGAAATGAATTCTTGATGAAAATATCCTTTCTTCTTCAAAATACATTTCTTTTCACAAAACGTCATGCAATTTTAAAAAAAATTGATTTTGTTGAAAATAGTCCTGAAATATTTTGGAGGACGCTTCATTAAAATAAGGTTTTATAAAACCGTAAAAATCCGTTCGTGCCGTATAAGTTAAAAAACATTCTTTTCATACTTTTTCCGAAAAAGTCAAAAAGTACCTCGTAACATAAACAAAATAAATATTCCTTACATACCATGTATTAAAAGTAAAAATTGGGTAAAAAGGACTTTAAAAATACATGAAAACACTTTTATGGATGATATAAATAACCCCATTAAATACTTACGAATAAACAATCTTGGATAAAAATGAGATTTGAAAAAATATCCCTTACCTTAGGTCCGATATGCTTCGTATGTATCTGAACATCCTGTATAATGATTTAAAAAATGTTATTGACTTATTAAATAATCATATTAATTGTTATGATATCATATATGGTTCACTTATGACCTTATATTATCCGTTCTTTTGTAAATTCCATGTTAAAGAGCGTTTTGGGTAAAATCGTTTCATTTGTCGTCAGTGTTTTGACTTGTAATTATTCATATGATTACTTAGATCATGATTACATACATATGGCATGTAAAACATGATTTATATATAATATATATTCAGAATATACTTATATATAATATATCAATAAATGGAATGAAATACACCGTTCATGGAGACGGTAGGTCGTATGTACGCATGAATGTTGTTTTCGTCTCCTCATTGAATTGAATGGAATTAATTGGATGACATAAATATATATATATATACATAAATTAAGTATCATTATTATTTCATATATTTCATGATTACTTATTATATATACTTTATAATCATTTATGAATGGTTAATCATTTAGAATTAATCTCATCGCGTCGTGGAGACAGTATTCCGTATGTACGCACGAGCGATGATATCATTACCATGATCGTGGAATTTTATTGGAGTGTATGTATACTATTACAGAATCAATATCAATTTACAATAATAATATATAGTTATTATTTACACCATTATACCCATCGAAGTAAGGTGGTGGTGGAAAATAGATTACACCACGGCGTGGAGACGGTATTCTGTACGTACACATGCGTGGGGATTTCGGTTTCCGTAGGATGTATACATGGTGAAATAGGGTTGTTTCATACTTATAATAACATATCCGTATATGAGTGATACTGATGTTATTACTTCATAATGTAACAAACTAATAAGAAGAACTGGATGAAGAAATAAAGGTCAAAGAATCGGTAACGGAAATTACCTCTTCTTTGAAGCACCTCTTTGAGACCTCTTCTTAGGGCACTAAAATTTGTCTTTGAAGAATCCCAGGACCTCTAGGATGTTTCTAGGTAAGTGGAGAAGAGAATTGGGCAGGGATTGGCCGGGCATGAAGGCTCAAAGTGGTGTGTGGAAGAGAAGTATAAGGTGCCCTTTTATAAGGGAGGAGAGGGGCACCGTTGGAATTCTAAAAAATATTAATTTATAATAAATCTAACCCCACTTAAAAACCTCCCAAAATGACTAATATTCGAAGATTATATGATATAGGGTTGTAATCTCATCAACCAAACAAATTTATACATGTTTGGATCTTATTTTAAACCTTGTCATTTTGATTTATCCTTATTTAATCTATTTATGTTTATTTGTGGTAATAAAATTCTAAATTTTAAATTATAACAAATAATTACTTATTTTTTGTGAATGTTCTATAATTGTTTATTTTATAACATTGTAGACCGTATAAATTTAAATTTATAATTTTTAAATATTTTTGTGATTTTTAAACAATTTTATAATATGTTATTTTTATAAAATAACAATAGTGTCAATTTTAACACTATTCATTTATTTGAATTTAAATAAAATATATACAGAATATATGATCAAACTATAAGAATTGATAGATACATAAAAGGTTATATGTATCTATAAAATTAGTGGATCACATTAAATAGTTCATATAATATTTATTTTATTATTTTTAAAATCATTTATTTGGTTTATCTCTTAATAAAATAATTACTACAACATTTTTGTATAATTATTTAATATACTGATTTGTTGCATAAAAATTAAAAATAAAATCCTATGATGAAGATAAATCTATTACCTTTCACAATAATACTTTTATTCGAATTTATCATCTTAAAATCACAATATTTAAATTGATAAATTTATTAAATTATGAAGGTGAAAACTTTGGCATCATTTAAAATACAATAATATAAGCGTCATAATCACTTTTATAAGGATCCAAACGGTTATATATTAGGTAATAGGATGATTACGGTGTAGATATACACTAACAATAAGTTTTGGTCAGGTTTTTGGGCCTTTTAATGGGTATTATTATTTCAAAAAACTATATTACTTATTTTCCACTTAATAAATACTTTCTATATCATTAATGTATCACCATTAATGACAATTATTTAATCCCTAAAAATTCTAAATAAATTATAATGATGTAGATAATTTTATTAGATTTCTAAATACTATTTATGTTAGAAGTTTTATGATGTTTATCACTAAATTAAAATTATTATACTTATAAGATGTAAGAGAGTGACATGTTGTCACTTTCTTTAGTTTTAATAATAATTTAATTGTTTTCATATTAAAAAGTCCATAAAATGAATCTAATCCGACCCTTAGGTTATATGGGTCTACATTAAGCCATAAAATATAATTTTGTCATGTGTTAGTGTAATTTTATAATATTATATTTACCCTTAATTACCTGATTTATCTTTAACTATGGTAAATAAAATTTACCGTAGTTACAATTCATAACTCCCAAAAATAAAAATTAGCTTATTAACATAATTTGGACCCACTGATTTCAAATATTTAATCCATTCTTCCAAATTCAGTACACAAAAGATTCAGAAATTAAATTAAAATTAATCCCATTGTCGAAAGAAAACGGGGTTTTCTTTAAAACATTGCAAAAGATTGAATTGATTTAACCTACGAAATTAATGTAAAATCAATGCTAATGACATACATTATATTAAATAGTAAAAATATATTCTATTTATAATTTAAAACCATTCAATATTATAATTTAACCATATAAATTATTGCTATGAAAAAAATTGTTTTTAATTAAAATATAGCGTGTTTTTACTATTCATCAAAATATGAAAGTTACCAGATTAATATGAAAAATTTATCCAAAGTAAATTATTATTTCTTTATTCTATAGAAGAATTTTATTTTGTAAAATTGTACTTATAAACTTGTCAAAAACTAGATTTAAAGTGGGTGCGCCATTAAAAGGCGGCAAAACTACATTTTTTGAAAAATTCTTATTTTACCCGAAAATTTATTTTGTTCTTATACCATGTTCTAGAAAATGTGTTGGATGAATAATAATGTTATAAAATTCAAAATTTAAATAATACTATTCATAACGGCTAGTTCATAATAATATTATAATAATATATCATTGTTTAGTAAAACCCGGTATTCCGTACAACACAGGCTATCGCGGAAGGTCGCGATTGCGTGTAATTTAAGCCAAGTCAGGGTTGCATGTTGTGTAAGAATACTTCGTTGTTTCGTATAACAGATTCCAACCTTATTTCATTTATATATTGAATATATATATATATATATACTCAATGTTGCGTAGAATAACTATTATCAAAATTGTGTGTAACACGATCCAAGAATAGTGTCGTGTATACTACATGCTAATACGGTGCTGCATATAGCACAAGGTAATCTTGGTGTAGCATACAACACAAGATATTAATGAAATTAAAAGAATATTCTTCATAAAATCTCGGGGTGTTACATTCTACCCCCCTTAAAATGAATTTCTCCCTCGAAATTCGTCGGGGTTATAAATGGTTCACTACTCAAAAGTTTGTTTAGTAGAAACCCACATCGTAAAAAAGAATACCAAAACATGGAATAAAAAACTAAAGAATGAAATTTAATGGTTACCCAAATTAACTCATCACTGGGTTTCCACGTAGGAGAACATAGGTGAAAATATGGATATGGAAGAAAAATCTAACCATCATGTTCTGATGGAGAGTGGTAGAGAACATGGCTATGAAAAAGCCAAGAATCATAAAGCTATTGGATTGTGATGATCTAAGGTACCATCTGATTCATTGGATATAAGGGAACTAGGACAACATTTTTGGTTTTCAATATCATTTCCCTAAATTTGATGAATTAAAAGAAATACTTGCATGATTTTGGTACAATCTCACTGTTGTTCGGGAATTGAACAATTTCCACTTCATCCCTTAAAGAAATGAAGTTGAATTTGTTATTCGTGATGTGTAGGAGATCATGTGATATAATGATGGGTCATTCCATCTCTTTCAAACAAAAGGTTAGCAAAAGTTATAAGTCCATCTTATGGTTACATTAATCGTATATGGTTCCAAAAATGAACTTATACTTCATATATCATACCGCTTAATAAAATAAAACTAGTTTCTACTCACCAGGGACTTCCTGTAGGCCAGTGGTAGGCGATAAAGGCCAGTCGCACTTCGGTTGTGGGTTCGATTCCCATAGCCTTGTCCAACGTGATGGGCTGCCGCCCGTCCTGCAGGTTGTCCTTTTTCTAAAACTATATTACTATAACATCCCATCAATAATATCGAAAAAACTTATATCCTTAAACAATACTAACTTATGTCCACCATAATCCATTATAATCTTTAGGATTATCCATAATACTGCAGTCCACTCTCATAATATAGTGAAAATGATTACCAGAGATTTAATACCATCGTTGATCCACATATATCATAAGATATGTCTTGTTGGTAAAATTCCAATCATTCTAAGGCCTTAATCATGAATTCTCTTGAAAAATTAATACCCATTGAACCATAGTGAAAACATGAATGCAGTTAAAAGTTAACACGTTCCACATACCAAAATCCTCAAAATTCTATATACTCAAACCATGATATAAATTAGTCCTTATATCAATCATGAGCTCATGAATACATTCAAACATCTCATTATCTTCTTATTCCTTCATTATGCACATATCATCTACTTTGAAAAAATATCTGATAACCATCCATGGTTATTGGTACCATTCAACATATACTTTCAAATACTTTTAGGAAAAACAATAGTGTAACAATCCTTAGATGATTCTTAATTCCATAGTACCATTAACTATACAACATAACTCTTGATAAACATACAATCATTCCACTACCTTCTAAAACAACTGACTGAGCTTCAACACTTCTTTCAGCTCATATATCATTTGTAGTCTCTTCATAATCATCCACATAAATACTACCCATATGACCATGATGATTCTATTCATGAGATTTTCCGTTAGGGAATTGGTTTGCATAATGCCCGTACATTCCACATTTAAAACATCTAATCATTGTTGATGTCGTAGCAATACCATTATCCTTGTCCACTTTGTTAACTGATCCTTTTCCTTTGAACATACTGGCATTGTGTGCTTCTTTTCCAAACCCAAAGCATCTTCCACTTCCTTTGAAACAATCTCCCTGATGCATATTCCCACATGATTTACATGAGGGAAATTGAACATTCTTTCCTCTATGATCATCATGAAACTCCATCTTTCTCTTATTATCTGAGTCGGAAAACTTACCAAAGTTGAGATTATTGATCATATTATGAAATTTATGATTAGGCATAATAAAGATGCTTGGACTTCCAGATCCCGTTTCATTTGGTTTCTCATGATGAAAATCATTCCATTGTCTATCATATCCTCCATTATCATGAATCTTCCTGTTTCCAGCCATTTTCTAAAACCCAAAAAGAATAGTGTGAGAGACAAAAATCATGCTAGGGAACACAAAATATTAAAGGGGGAGTATCCTCAATATCTAACATCTTAGGTTAAACTCTATGATCGTTACCGTAGTTCTAGGACTGTATCCTATACGTATACATATCTTTAGGGACATCCCTAGACATACCTTAGAAATATCTCTAGGGATATCACTAACGTTTTCACATCCACATTTCAAGAGGTTGACTAAACCATTCCTTTGATACCAATTTTAGAGACCCAATGCTTGACGTACATAGACATTATATTTCTTTATAGGAATACTTAATACATAACAAAAATAGACACACAAGGACCGTAATAGTTTAGTGTCTTTGGAAACTTGGAACGTAATCTTCTAATCGTAGTGAAAGATCTTCAACATCTCCCATAAATATCTTCCCCTTTTTTTCATACCTAAAACCTTTATTTATATCCTGGGGAAAAGAAAACATAAAAAGGGTGAGCTCAAATGCTCAGTAAGGGTAAGCATGGGTAAAATAATACATACCATATACATTTGAACTTAAAAAGATGAACATAATGTTTAAACATAAAAATATTGAGAAATGACAAAAAACATGGAAGTACGTAAGGAATAGATCATAAAGAAACATTAATAATGATAAAATAGAATGAGAATAAAACATGTAATTTTGGAAACCATTAATCACATGATATGATTTCCATAGTAGCCAAGGCATTGCTGCCAAGACCATCTTAGTAGACAAAGTCCCTTTCTGAATCGAGTTCACCCCTCGTTCCAGTCCTGTATTACTGAACTGATTTAACTTGCCATTCCAGCCACGTCTATCTCATGAGATATAAATTTTTACCCAATGCATTGGAGGGAGATATAGGTCCCACCCATCTCATAATTAAATCATTCTTACTTGTGTCACAATATAAACATACATCATTCATAATAACCCAACGAATAAAATGGGTTTCAAAAACATCATCCCATCATCATATAATCCATATAAAATAAATGTATATCATTTCATAATAATAAAACTGATACCATGTAAATCATAGAGACATTACTCTTGAAACATACACATATGAAATAATTTCATCTTAGATGGAAAATGGTTTTGATAAAACACTTGGAATGAATTCTTGAGGAAAATATCCTTTCTTCTTCAAAATCAATTTCTTTTCACCAAAATTCATGCATTTTTAAAATAAAGAGATTTTGCTGAAAATAGTCATGAAATATTTTGGAGTAAGCTTCATTAAAATAAGGCTTTATAAAACCGTAAAATTCCGTTCGTGCCGTATAAGTTAAAAAAACATTCTTTTCATACTTTTGCCGAAAAAGTCAAAAAGTACCTCATAACGTAAACAAAAGAAAGATTCCTTGCATACCATGTAGTAAAAGTAAAAATGGGTAAAAAGGACTTTAAACATACATGAAACACATTTATGGATGATAGAAATAACCCCAGTAAATACTTACGAATAAGAAATCTCGGATAAAAATGAGATTTGCAAAATTATCCCTTACCTTAGGTCCGATATGCTTTGTACGTATCTGAACCACCTGTATAATGATTTAAATAATGTTATTTACTTATTATATAATCATATTAATTGTTATGATATCATATATGGTTCACCTATGACTTTATATAACCTGTTCTTTTGTAAATTCCATGTTAAAGAGCGTTTTGGGTAAAATTGTTTCATTTGTCGTCCGTGTTTTGACTTGTAATTATTCATATGATTAATTAGATCATGATTACTTACATATGGAATGTAAAACATGTTTTATATATAATATATATTTAGAATATTCATATATATAATAGATCTATAAATGGAAAGAAATACACCGTTCATGGAGACGATAGGTCGTACGTACGCATGAACGTTGTTTTCGTTTCCTCATTGAATTGAATGGAATTAATTGGATGATATACACACACATATATATATATATACATAAATTAAGTATCATTATTATGTCATATATTTCAGTATTAGGTATTATATATACTTTATAATCATTTATGAATGGTTAATCATTAAAAATGAATCTCATCGCGTTGTGGAGACGGTATTCCGTACATACGCACGAGCGATGATATCGTTCCCATGATTGTGTAATTTTATTAGAGTGTATCTATACTATTACAAAATCAAGATAACTTTACAATAATCATATATAGTTATTATTTACACCATTATACCCATCCAAGTATGGTGGTGGTGGAAAATAGATTACACCACGGCATGGAGACGGTATTCCGTACGTACTCACGCGCAGTCATTTCATTTTCCGTAGGATGGATACGTGGTGAAATAGGGTTGTTTCATACTTATAATAACATATCCTTATATGATTGATACTGATGTTATTACTTCATACTGAAAAAAAATATGAAGAATAAGTGGAAGAAGAAATAAAGGTGAAAGAATCGGTAACGGACATTATCTCTTCTTTGAAACACCTCTTTGAGACCACCTCTTAGGGCACTAAAATTGGTCTTTGAAGAAGACAAATATAACGACCCATACTTTACATACATTGTTAATACTTAAAAATTGAATCACACTTATTACTACATATGACAAAAACCACAAAGCACTGTATAGGTATAGTGTCTTTAGAAACTGGGAAACATAAACAACTGGTTCATAAATCTTTTACAGTGTCTCCCATTTATATCATCATATCTAGGGTCACTTTTAGAATATTCTACTTAATATACATCTTCCTGACCTGGGGAAAAGAAAACATACAAAAAAGGGTGAGCTCAAATGCTCAGCAAGGGCAAATAAAGGAAATAAAAATCATATCATATCTTTTTGAAAATCATAACCTGCAAAAGAGATCATAATATCTTAACATGGAATAAATCATAGAAGTGAAAATGAGATCCCCATAATCATAACATAAAACTTGAAACATTGTGGCATGCACACATAATCATGGAAAATCATTTCTTGTTAGTCATGACTCATTGCCAAGACTATCTTAGCGGACAAAGTCCATTTCTTAACCGAGTTCACTCTTCATTTCAGTCCTGTATCACTGAACCGAAATAACCTTCCGTTTCAGCCATGTCTATCTCATGAGATATAAAATCTTTACCCAATGCATTGGAGGGGGATATAGGTCCCACCCATCTTATAGTGAATCCATTCTTATGTGTGCCACATAATCATAAATCATACATCATCGCATAACACATGTAAAAAAATGGGATTCTTGAAACATCATAACATCATAAAACAAATCATATAAGGTAAATGACTTCATAAAAATAATCAAATCAATGTAATAATAGGGATAAAAACAGAACCCTATATTATCTTAGATGGAAAATAATTTTGATAAAACATTTGAACTCCATTCTTGAGGAAAATATCTTTTCTACTTCAAAAACACTTTTCATTTCTTAACATGTCATAAAATTATAACTAAAATAAGTTGATTAAAAATAAACTTGAAAACTTGTAAAGGAATATTCTTGGAAATAATGTTTCAAAAATACATTCATGCCGTATAAGTTAAAAATTCATTCTTCGTACTTTTGTAGGAAAAGTCAAAAAGTACCTCGTACGAAAAACGACAAAAGATTCATTTCATATCTTTTACTAAAAACTCACCAAAGGGTAAAATTGGATTTAAAAAATTGTAGGTGGATGGAAATAACATTACATATTGAGGAAACATGGATTTGGATGATAAAATACACCCCAGTAAACACCAAAGTATAAGCAATCTCGGATAAAAATGAGATTGTGGTATTTCCCTTACCTTAGGTCCGATTTGCTTTGTACATGTCCGAAGCTCCTGTATAATGGATTAAATAATGTTATTGACTTATTCTAGAATCATACATATTGATATGATATCATATATTGTAATATATTGAGCTTCTTATTAGTAATATTGCATTGATACTTGTTACTCGGGTCTTTATTGTCTTTTGTTCTTATGCGTGTTTTGCCGAATAAATTTTATTCTTCTTTTAAGGTTATAGATAACTTATATACAGAATGGTATTAGTGTAACATATATCATATTTATTCATTAAATTCATTTATATAACTACTATGTAATGATGATCATGTAGAACGAGTCGCATCACATCGTGGAGACGGTATTCCGTACGTACGCACGAGCGATGATATTGTTCCCATGATCGTGGAATTGTATATAAGTGTATTTATACTATTTCAGTATCAATATAACTTTATTATAATCATATATAGTTAATCAAGACAGCATTATACCCATCCTTGTAAGGTGATGGTGTAAAATAGATTACACCACGGCATGGAGACGGTATTCCGTACGTACGCACGCGCGGTGATTTCATTTTTCCGTAGGATGGATAGAAGGTGAATTAGGGTTGTTTCATATTTATAATATCATATCAGTATGTAAGTAATACTTATGTTATTACTTTATCATGAAACAACTAAAGAATAAGAAGTTGAAGAAGAAATAAATTGAAAAGATCGGTAATGGATATTACCTCATCTTTGAAATGCCTCTTTGAATCCTCCACTTAGGGAACTAAGATTGGTCTTTGAAGAAGACCAAGACCTCTAGGATTATTCTAGGGAATTGGAGAAGGTATTTTGGCAGGGGTTGGCCGAGCTTGAGTGCACCAATTGGTGTGAGGAGGAGGGGGAGGAGGTGCCCTTCTATAAGGGAGGAGAGGGGCACCTTAGGAATATCTCAAAATATTATTTTATATTAAAGTCAAAATCGGTTTATAATGGTTCCAAAGGGTCTTATTTGGAATGTAAAGTGGGGATGGGTCGCAATAATATCATCCAATAGGATTTAGACATGTTTAGGTTATTATTTTAACCTTATCAATTAGATTTAACTCTAAGTTAAATAATATAACTTTTACCGTGACTTTTTGTTTTCTTACACTATATGGTTAATACACATACTATAACATGCCAAACGAAGCCCAAGTTGTTTATTATTAATATATATATCCTTATCTAAGCCATTTGGCCGAACCTTAGATTTTTAGTAATAAAGTAACAATTAATAATATAATATTTGATTTAAAAACTATTTTGTGTCAATTTTGACACTATTTGATATATGATTTTTGTGAAAGTCATAACAGAATTATATGTTCGAACCAAGTTGATTAAATCAACACTAATATATCATAGTAACCTAGAAAATTATTGGAATTCATAAAAAGTCTCAAATTACATTAATTTGAGCCTTTATAACATCAATTATGTTAACATTTCCTTAAAAGGGTAATTACTACATCATCGTTGTATCATAAATAAATTAATTTATATAAAGTCTAAAAATTATAAATAAAATATCATTATGTAGGAAATCTTTTTATCTTTCTAATTAATATTTATAGTCGAATTTATCTTATGTATAACCCCATATTAAAAATGTTTTAGTTATTAAACATTGATTTTAACTATTTTAACTATTCATTTAATAAAATAATATTAAATGTCATAATCTAATCCAAGTGGACCTAAATGGTCATATTATATTCATAAGGTTGTTTTAGGTCTAATTACACTTATCCAATAGAATTAGGACATGTGTTAGGGTAATAGTAATATCATATTTACCCTTAGTTACCCTATTTACTATTAACTGCGATAAAAAATGTAAAAAGTTACTATTCATCAAAAAATTATTTTTATCTCATTGAACCACATTTTACTTACTGATATCAACCGTGTCTGTCGGATTTTCGAAATTCCATTCACAGAAGCGGTAAAATTATGTTTTATGCAAAATTCAGTTTTTAACCTACCACTTAGTGGTTTCACTATTCATCAAAAATTGAAAGTCTTCAGAAAATACCAAAATTTCACCCTAGGCTAATTTCGGTATTCCAAATCCAAAAATGAGGTCCATTTTGAAAGATAAAATTTCAAAAAATGGTCATTACTATTCATAATGGCTATTTTAAATAATATTTTAATAGCATATCGTCGTTTAGTGAAACTCGGTATTGCGTACAACGTAAGCTATCGAGGAAGGTCACGATTGCGTGTAAAGTAAGTCAAGCTAGTGTGTAGTGAAAGATTAATTTGATGATATATATATAACATAAAAACAAAATATTACTCATAAAAATCTCGGGTGTTACATTCTACCCCCTTTAAAAAGAATTTTGCCCTCGAAATTCGTCACTTTGTAACAAACAGATGATGATACTTCTCCCTAATCATATCCTCAAGCTCCCATGTAGCTTCTTCAAGTTGGTGGTTCATCCATAAAACTTTCACCAATCGAGTGGTCTTGTTTCGTAGGAATTTTTCGCTACGATCCAGAATCTCTATCGGTTGTTCTTCATAAGAAAGATCTTGCTCCAGCGGTACAACTTCTGAGCTGAGTACATGTGAAGGATCAGGTATGTACTTTCTCAGGAGAGATACATGGAACACATCGTGAACTTGAGAGAGATTCGGTGGAAGTGCCAATCGGTAAGCTACCTTTCCAACACGATTCAGTATTTCGAAAGAACCGATATATCTAGGGTTCAACTTCCCCTTCTTTCCAAATATCATAACCCTCTTCCAGGGAGATATTAGTAAGAACACATTATCACCCACTTCAAACTCTAGGTCTTTTCTTCGGTTGTCGGCATAACTTTTCTGTAGACTCTGAGATGCTCTTATGTTTTGTTGAATAGATCTGACCTTTTCTGCCATTTGATCAACGAGATCAGGTCCTAATACCTTTCTTTCCCATGCTTCATCCCAGCAAGTTGGAGTCCTACATTTCTTTCCATAGAGAGCTTCATAAGGAGCCATCTGAATATTGGAGTGAAAGCTATTATTATAAGAAAATTCCACCAAAGGTAGGTGTTGATCCCAACCTCCTTTGAAATCCATAGAGCAAGCTCTCAACATATCTTCTAGGGTTTGAATTGTTCTCTCAGACTGACCGTCTGTCTGAGGATGATAAGCAGTGATGAAACTCAACTCTGTATCCAGAGTATGCTGAAGACTTCTCTAGAACTTCGAGGTAAATCTCGGATCCCGATCAGATATAATAGAAAGTGGTACTCCATGCAATCTTACCACTTCCTTTACATATATCCTGGTAAGCTGATCTAGAGAGAAATCCTTTCTAATAGCAATGAAGTGTGCAGACTTTGTAAGACAATCAACTATGACCCAGATAGCATTATTGCCTTTGGATGTTTTTGGAAGTCCTGTGACAAAGTTCATAGTGATGTTTTCCCATTTCCATTCGGGTATGGGTAATGGTTGTAACATCCCCTTAGACTTCTGTCTCTCAGCTTTAACTTGTTGACAAACCAAGCATCGAGAAACATATTCAGCAACATCTCTTTTCATGCCATCCCACCAGAAATTCTCTTTCAGGTCCCTATACATCTTCGTGCTTCCAGGATGAATAGAAAATGAAGAACTATGAGCCTCATCCAGCAGCTCCTTCTTTAATTCAGGGATGGGAGGAACACAAACCCGATTCCTGAACATTATTATCCCATCACAATCAAGGTTGAATTCAGGAACATTTCTCACCTTCTTTTGTAACTCGACATCGTCTTTCTGTTCCTATTTAATCTTCACATGTATAGATGGTTGAAAATTCATTTGAGAAAGATAATATTTTTCCACTTCCATAATAATTCCAAGATCCATCCATTGTAAATCCATAAATATTGGATCTTTTTTGATCCTCATCATGGATAAACTAGTATGTTCTTGTCGACATAATTCATCTGCCACCTTGTTTACTTTCCCAGGGTGGTAATGGATTGAGTAGTCATAATCCCCAATCAACTCCAACCATCGTCTTTGACGCATATTCAGCTCCTTTTGTGTGAAAATATACTTTAAACTTTTATGATCAGTATAAATATCACACTTTTCACCATAAAGTTAATGCCTCCAAATCATTAATGCAAAGATTACCGCAGCTAAATCCAAATCATGTGTTGGGTAATTTTGCTCATGGTTTTCCAACTATCGTGAGGCATAAGCTATCACCATATCATTTTTCATAATAACACACCCCAATCCCTTCGTGGATGCATAACTGTGGATCACAAACCTTTCTCCACTACATGGCAGTGTGAGCACAGGTGCACTAGATAACCTTGTTTTCAACTCCTTGAAATTCTCTTCACATTCCTCTATCCAAACAAACATAACTCCTTTTCGAGTCAACTTGGTGATTGGGTTAGATAATCCTGAAAAATCTTTTACAAAACGTCGATAATATCCAGCCAAACCAAGAAAACTTCGGATCTTAGTTACTGTTGTTTGTCTCGACCATCTTTCGATAACCTCTGTTTTTGCTGGATCTACAGATATCCCCTCTTTTGAGATTATGTGACCCAAAAATGAAACTTTTTGAAGCCAAAATTCACACTTGGTAAATTTGGAATAAACCTCCTCCTTTCTCAGGGTCTTCAATATAATTCTCAAGTGATCTTCATGCTCTTCCTTGCTCTTTGAATAGACAAGAATATCGTCTATAAAGACTACCACAAATTGATCAAGATAGTCTCTAAAGACTCTATTCATTAGATCCATGAAGATAGCAGGGGCATTAGTAAGACCAAATGGCATCACTATAAATTCATAGTGTCCAAACCTTGTACGGAAAGTCGTCTTTGGTATATCCTCCCTTTTGACCCTTAATTGATGATACCCTGAATGAAGATCAATCATGGAAAAGTATTGAGCTCCGCGTAGTTGGTCAAATAAGTCATCAATGCTTGGGAGAGGATATTTTTTCTTGATAGTGATCTTGTTAAGTTCTCGATAATCAATGCAGAGTCTCATTGATCCATCTTTCTTCTTAACAAATAGAACAGGTGCTCCCCAAGGTGACGCACTAGGGCGTATGAATCCCTTATCATGATTCTCTTGGAGTTGCTTCTTCAATTCCTGCAACTCAATTGGGGCCATTCTATAAGGTGTCTTTGAAATAGGCAAAGCACCCGGTACGAGTTCTATTGAAAACTCAACTTCACGATTTGGTGGAAGACCCAGTAATTCATCCGGAAAGACATCATCAAACTCCCGTACGATAGGCATATTCTTAATCGCGAGTTTCTCACCAACCATTTGAGATAAATAGCCTTCATTTAGTGGAATCAATACCCATAAAATGGAAGAAATTTCCACTGGAAGGTTATGTTCATCCTTGCATTGATAGAAAATCATAGATTGATCTAGAATATGAAATGTGACTTCCCTTCATTGGCAATTGATATGATCTCCGTATAAATAAAGTCAATCCATGCCAAGAATCACATCGAATTCCTCTAAAGGAAGGATCACAAGATTTGCAGGAAGCACTTTCCCACAAACTTCAATTGGATAAGAATTATAAACTTTTGATGTGATTGATGTGCCATTAGGTGTTGTCACAGCTAACTAAACATCTAATTGTTGAGGGAATACGATGATACCCTTAGAAAATTCTTCAGAAATAAAAGATTGGGTGGATCCAGAATCAAATAAAACATTTGATACTTTAGAGTGGATGGTAAGTGTACATTTCACTACTTCGTTATCGTACTCCACATCGCTGATAGAAATTGCATGTGACATTCCATTGTCTTTAGCCTTAAGAGTTTGTTGACATAAACCATCATCATCAACCCTTGGATTTGGGCATTGATTGGAATAATGCCCCATCTCCTTGCACATGAAAAATTGAAGTTTAGTAGATTCATTCTGTGTATCCCTTCCTTTTTTGCATCATTAGACATCTTCTTCCCATTATCGCGGCATTCAAATGCCCGATGACCTTCCTTTCCACATTTGATACATTTACTTGTCCCTTTAAGACATCTCCCTCCATGTTTCTTTCCACAATTTGAGCATAAGGGAAAGCTCATCTTCTTTTCAGTGTGCTCTTTAGATTTTCCTTTGAATTCCATTTTCCTCTTCTTATCAAACCAATATGACTGATGGGTTATTCTAATCTCTATCTCAACTTTGAGATTACATCGAATGATTTCCTCGTAGCTATTGAAGTCCCTTATGGCTAACGCCCTTCGAAGACTTGGTTTTAAGCCACTAAAGAATCAATCGATTTTACTCTCAGGTTGGATAATAATACCAGAAGCGTACCTTGCAAGTCTTGTAAAATTTGCTTCATAGGTACCAACAGATTCATCATCCCTTTGCTTCAGTTTAAGAAACTCTTTCTCCATCTTTGTTCGGAGAATACGAGGGAAGTACTTATTGAAAAATAAGTTCTTGAACTCGTCCCATTCCATGGACTCAATTTCATCCCTTTGCCTCGTATTCTTAATAAGATTACACCATTGATCAGCATCTCCTTCCAAAAGATACACTGCTAGGATGACTTTATCGTGTTCAGAACATTGAATAACTGAAAATATCTTATCAGTAGTATTAATCCATTTTTCAGCAACTAATGGATCAGTAGACCCGCTGAAAGAAGGTGGACGCTGCCTCATGAAGGATTCAACAGAATGATGCTCCTTCCTTTTCTCATTTGGAAGTCCTGCATGATTCATAGCTTGAGAATGTTGTGTGAGCATGGCTACAAGATTTTTCATTCCAGCTCCCATATCATTTGGTTGCTCAGGGGGACAATCATTGCATTGCCCATCGCATTCTGCATTAACACGGTTCCTTCGGGTTCCAGCCATTGACTAAAACCAAGAAGAATAGTGTGAGAAACACTAATTATAATAGGAAAACCACATAATTCAAGAATATAATTTTCACGCTTAAGGTCTTATCCTAGGTTATTCATGGCCATTTCTAAAACACTAAAGATTGTGTTCTATGCTTAGACTTATCCTTAGGGTTCTTACAAAGGCTTTCACATCCTAGTTTCCAAAGGTTGACTATACCTTTCCTCTGATACCAACTATAACGACCCATACATTACATACATTGTTAATACTTCAAAATTGAAGCACACTTATTACAAAATATGACAAAAACCACAAAGGACCGTATAGGTATAGTGTCTTTAGAAACTGGGAAACATGAACAACTGGTTCATAAATATTCTACAGTGTCTCCCATTTATTTCATCATATCTAGGGTACCTTTTAGCATATTCTACTTAATATCCATCTTCCTGACCTGGGGAAAATAAAACATACAAAAAAGGGTGAGCTCAAATGCTCAACAAGGGAAAATAAAGGAAATAAAAATCAATTCATATCTTTTTGAAAATCATAACCTGCAAAAGAGATCATAATATCTTAACATGGAATAAATCATAGAAGTGAAAATGAGATCCCCATAATCATAACATAAAACTTGAAACTTTGTGTCATGCACACATAATCATGGAAAATCATTTCTTGTTAGTCATGACTCATTGCCAAGACTATCTTAGCGGACAAAGTCCATTTCTGAACCGAGTTCACTCCTCGTTTCAGTCTTGTATCACTGAACCGAAATAACCTTTTGTTCCAGCCATGTCTATCTCATGAGATATAAAATCCTTACCCAATGCATTGGAGGGAGATATAGGTCCCACCCTTCTTATAATGAATCCTTTCTTATGTGTGCCACATAATCATAAATCATACATCATCGCATAACACATGTAACAAAAATGGGATTCTTGAAAAATCATAACATCATAAAACAAATCATATAAGGTAAATGACATCATAAAAATAATCAAATCAATGTAATAATAGGGATAAAAATAGAACCCTATATTATCTTAGATGGAAAATAATTTTGATAAAACATTTGAACTCCATTCTTGAGGAAAATATCCTTTCTACTTCAAAAACACTTTTCATTTCTTAACATGTCATAAAATTATAACTAAAATAAGTTGATTAAAAATAAACATGAAACCATGTAAAGGAAGCTTCTTGGAAATAATGTTTTAAAAATCCATTCATGCCGTATTTGTTAAAAAAAACATTCTTCGTACTTTTGTTGGAAAAGTCAAAAAGTACCTCGTACGAAAAACGTCAAAAGATTTCTTTCATATATTTTACTAAAAACTCACCAAAGGGTAAAATTGGATTTAAACAATTGTAGTTGGATAGAAATAACATTATATTTTAACGAAACATGTATGTGGATGATAAAATACACCCCAGTAAATACCAAAGTATAAGCAATCTCAGATAAAAATGAGATTGTAATATTTCCCATACCTTAGGTCTGATTTTCTTTGTACGTGTCCGAAGCTCCAGTATAATGGATTAAATAATGTTATTTACTTATTCCATAATCATAAATATTGATATGATATCATATATGGTCATATTCTTAGCTTCTTATTAGTAATATTTCATTGTTACTTGTTACTCGGGTCTTTATTGCCTTTTGTTCTTATGCGTGTTTTGCCGAATAAATTATTATTATTCTTTTAAGGTTATAGATACCTTATATCCAGAATGGTATTAGTGTAACATATATCATATTTATTCATTCAATTCATTTATATAATTACTATTTAATGATGATCATGTAGAACGAGTCGCATCACATTGTGGAGACGGTATTCTGCACGTACGCACAAGCGATGATATTGTTCCCATGATTGTGGAATTGTATTTAAGTGTATTTATACTATTTCAGTATCAATATCACTTTATAAAAATCATATATAGTTACTCATTACACCATTATACCCATTCTTGTATGGTCATGGTGGAAAATAGATTACACCACGGCGTGGAGATGGTATTTCGTATGTACGCACGCGCGGTGATTTCATTTTTCCATAGGATGGATAGAAGGTGAATTAGGGTTGTTTAATATTTATAATAACATATCAGTATGTAAGTAATACTTATGTTATTAATTTATCATGAAACAACTAAATAAGAAGAAGTTGAAGAAGAAAAAAATTGAAAAGAACGGTAATGGATATTACCTCTTCTTTGAAACGCCTCATTGAATACTCCACTTAGGGAACTAAGATTGGTCTTTGAATAAGACCAGGACCTCTAGTATTATTCTAGGGAAGTGGAGAAGGGATTTTGGCAGGTTTTGGCCGAGCTTGAGTGCTCAAATTGGTGTGAGGAGGAGGGGGGGGGAGGTGCCCTTTTATAAGGGAGGAGACGGGCACCTTAGGAATATCTCAAAATATTATTTTATATTAAAGTCAAAATCGGTTTATAATGGTTCCAAAGGGACTTATTTCGAAGGTAAAGTGGGGATGTGTCTAAATCCTATAATCCAATAGGATTTAGACAAGTTTAGGTTATTATTTTAACCTTATCAATTAGATTTAACTCTAAGTTAAATAATTTAACTTTTACCGTGACTTTTTTTGCTTACACTATATGGTTAATACACTTACTATAACATGCCAAACGAACCCAAGTTGTTTATTTTAATATATATATCCTTATATAATTCATTTGGCCGAACCTTAGATTTTTAAGAATAAAATAACAATTAATAATATAATATTTGATTTAAAAACTATTTTGTGTCAATTTTGACACTATTTGATATATGTTTTTTTTGAAAGTCATAACAGAATTATATGTTCGAACCAAGTTGATTAAATCAACACTAATATATCATAGTAACCTATAAAATTAGTTCAATTCATAAAAAGTCTCAAATTACATTTATTTGAGCATTTATAACATCAATTATGTTAATATTTCCTTAAAAGGGTAATTACTGCATCATCGTTGTGTCATAACTAAAATAATTAATTTAAAGTCTAAAAATTATAAATAAAATATCATTATGTAGGAAATCCTTTTAAATTTCTAATGAATATTTATAGTCTAATTTATCTTATGTATAACCCCATATTAAAAATGTTTTAGTTATTAAACATTGATTTAACTATATTAACTATTCATTTAATAAAATAATATTAAATGTCATAATCTAATCCAAGTGGACCTAAATGGTTATATTATATTAATAAGGTTGTTTTTGGTCAAATTACACTTATCCAATAGAATTAGTACATGTGTTAGGGTAATAGTAATATCATATTTACGCTTAGTTACCCTATTTACTATTAACCGCAGTAAAAAAAGTAAAAAGTTACTATTCACCAAAAAAATTATTTTTATCTCATTGAACCACATTTTACTTACTGATATCAACCGTGGCTGTCGGATTTTCAAAATTCCATTCACAGAAGCGGTAAAATTAAGTTTTATGCAAAATTCAGTTTTAAACCTACCACTTAGTGGTGTCACTATTCATCAAAAATTGAAAGTTTTCAGAAAAATACCAAAATTTCACCCTAGGCTAATTTCGGTATTCCAAATCCAAAAATGAGGTCCATTTTGAAAGATAAAATTTCAAAAAGTGGTTATTACTATTCATAACGGCTATTTTAAATAATATTTTAATATCATATTGTCGTTTAGTGAAACTCAATATTGCGTACAACGCAAGCTATCGAGGAAGGTCACAATTGCGTGTAAAGTAAGTCAAGCTAGTGTGTAGTGAATGATTCTGTTGATGATATATATATAACATAAAAACAAAATATTAATCATAAAAATATCGGGTGTTACAACCAAGACCTCTAAGATGTTTCTAGGGAAGTGGAAAAGAGAATTGGGTAGGGGTTGGACAAGCTTGAAGGCTCAAAGTGGTGTGTGGAAGAGAGGGAGGAGGTGCCCTTTTGTAAGGGAGGAGAGGGGCACCTTTGGAATTCTTAAAAATATTAATTTATAATAAATCTAAACCCACTTAAAAACCTCCAAAAATGACACATATCTGAAGATTAGATGAGATAGGGTTTTAATCTCATCAACCAATCAAATTTAGACATATTAGGATCTTATTTTAAACCTTATCATTTTGATTTATCCTTATTCAATCTATTTAAGTTTATTTGTGGAAATAAAATTCTAAATTGTAAATTATAACAAATAATTACTTATTTGTTGTGAATTTTCCATAATGATTTACTATATAACATTATAGACCATATAAATTTAAATTTATAATTTTTAAATATTTTTTTGATTTTTAAAAAATTTTATAATATATTATTTTTATAAAATTACAATAGGGTCAATTTTGACACAATTCATTTATTTGAATTCAAATAAAATATATACAGAAGATATGTTCGAACTAAACGCATTATTAGATTCATAAAAGGTCATATGTATCTATAAAATTACTGGATCACATTAAATAGTTCATATAATATTTCTTTTATTATTTTTCAAACCATTTGTTTGGTTTATCTCTTAATAAAATAATTACTACAACATTTTTGTATAATTATTTAATATACTGATTTGTTGCATAAAAATTAAAAATAAAGTCCTATGATGAAGATAAATCTATTACCTTTCGCAATAATACTTTTATTCGAATTTATCATCTTAAAATAACAATATTTAAATTGTTATATTTAATAAATTATGAAGGTGACAACTTTGGCATCATTTAAATTAAAATAATATAAGTGTCATAATAACTTTTATAAGTCTCCAAACAGTTATATATTAGGTCATTGGATGATTAAGGTGTATATATACACTACCAATACGTTTTGGACAGGTTTTTGAGCCTTTTAATAGGTATTATTATTTCAAAACACTATATTACCTATTTTCCACTTAATAAATAAAATTTGTATCATTAATGTATCACCATTAATGACATTTATTTAATCCCTAAAAATTCTAAATAAATTATCATGATGTAGATAATTTTATTATATTTTCGGAGACTATTCATTTTCGAAGTTTTATGATTTTTATCACTAAATTAAAATTATTATACTTATAAGATTTAAGAGAGTGACATGTTGTCACATTATTTGGTTTTAATAACAATTAAATAATTTTCATGGTCAAAAGTCCATAAAATAAATCTAATCTGACACTTAGGATATATGGGTCTACATTTAGCCATCCAATAGAATTTTGGCATGTGTTAGGATAATTTTATAATATTATATTTACCCTTAATTACCCGATTTACCTATAACTATGGTAAATAAAATTTTCCGTAGTTACTATTCATAATTCAAAAAAATAAGAACTAGCTTATTAAAATAATTTCTACCCACTAATTACAAATATGGAGTCCATTTTTCTAAATTCAATACAAAAAAGTTGCAGAAATTAAATTAAATTTAATCCCGTTGTCGAAAGAAAACAGGTTTTTCTTTAAAACATTGCAAAAGATTGAATTGATTTAACCTACGAATTTAATGTAAAATCAATGCTAATGACATACATTATATTAAATGGTAAAAATATATTCTATTTATACTTTAAAACCATTCAATATTATAATTTAACTATATAAATTATTGCGATGAAAAAAGTTGTTTTTAATTAAAATATATCTTGTTTTTACTATTCATCAAAATATGAAAGTTAACAGAATAATATGAAAACTTTATCCAAAGTAAATTTTTATGTCTTGATTCCAAAGAAGAATTTTATTTTGTCAAATTTATCTTATAAACATGTCAAAAACTAGATTTAATGTGGGTGCGCCATCAAAAGGCGGCAAAACTATATTTTTTGAAAAATAGTTATTTTACCAGAAAATTTATTTTGTTCTTATACCATGTTCTAGAAAATGTGTAAGATGAATAATAATGTTATAAAATAAAAAATTTAGTTAATACTATTCATAACGGCTAGTTCATAATAATATTATAATAATATCTCATTGTTTAGTAAAACCTGGTATTGCGTACAACACACGCTATCGAGGAAGGTTGTGATTGCGTGTAATGCAAGCCAAGTCAGGGTTGCGTGTTGCGTAAGAATCCTTCGTTGTTTTGTATAACATAATCCAACCATATTTCATTTATATATTGAATATATATATATATATATACTCAATGTTGCGTAGAATAACTATTATCAAAATTCTGTGTAACATGATCCAGGAATAGTGTCGCGTATACTGCATGCTAATACGGTGTTGCATATAGCGCAAGTTAATCTTGGTGTAGCATACAACATAGGACATTAATAAAATTAAAAGAATATTTTTAATAAAATCTCAGGGTGTTACAATTTATATGTTTATATTATTTGTTTAATTGTTTAGAAGTTTATTTAAAAAAATTCATATATTTATTCAATCTGTTTTAAAAGGGAATTGATTTTTAATTTGAAAATTAATTTTCTTCAATTATTATTCTATGTTATCCTTTAAAATAATCATACATTTAAGTTCAAATCTATTTATTTTAATTATCATTTATAAGGGGTTTGATCCAAAGTTATTATCCTTATTCGTTCTCTATGTGTAATGTTATTATAATGGAAATTTTAATTGTTTATAAATTCCATTACTTTTCATGAGTTCTAATATAATGAATGTTTTATGATCATATGAAATACATATGTTTTGTATTAATTATGTGATGTCTCGTATATATATCTACCTCTATATAAATTTTTAATATTCTATATCTCAATAAATAATAATGGGAAATAAGATTTTATTATTGATCTATTATTTGAAACATGCCGATGTGCTTGATCTATTATGGGAAACAAGTTCATATGTCTTAACTATAATGGGAAATATGTGTTAATTCATAATATGAATGTATTAGTAGTTAACATTGACATATGAAATAGTTTTTATACTTTTGTTGTTTCTTTTACATTTATGACATTAATATATAGTTCCTAAATGAGGTATGATGATTTCTCATTCTTAAGATTTATGTCTTTTGTATGCAAATGTTTTATACCGTGACCCATTTTTATGGTCTTTAACTTATTTTAAATGAAATATTAATGTTATAGATGAGATCCTATACATTATTAATTTTATTATAATTTAATTACATCATGGATTTATATCTCTAATACATTCACATATTTATATCACATATTTTGACACATTCCAAATATTTTTTCTCTCATATACTAAATAGTAATTCAATAGAAAATAAATGGATTGAAAACCATTTTTGTACATCCTGACCTATATGCAACTAAACTGGTTTCCTAATCCACATTGGCACAAGGCCTCATGAATGCCTCCCCAAATTCTAGAGGCAACATACAAGTATAGATAGTCTAAAGGTGGTATAGTGGTGAGAATATACCATCATATAATTGTAAAAAGAAGAAGATATAATTAAATATCATATATAATAGTGATAATAAAATTGTGGATTCAAAAAATAAACTAAAATATGAGCATGCTATATTAATAAATATAATGAAATAAAGGCATGAATATCCATGTCATACAGACATCACTGATCCCCAAATGGGTCGACCATAAATATACAAGAGTAAATATAACAAATAAAAATATAATTAAAAGGATATAATACTCTCTCTGAGATAAATCACAAACACAAAATCCTTATTCATATATTATCCATCCTACTCGATCAGTTCTAGGCCTCATCCCATCTTGTGCCTGCATCCTGGTGAACATCTGTGACGGCCCGAACACTAAATATATATGTAATATTAATATATTTGGTTATTTTTATTGTTTAATTTTATGAAAATTAGTAATCACTAAAGAAAAATAGCATTTTTATTCAATAAAACACAAAAATATCACATTATCACAAGACTAAAGTCATAAAATAACCTATATAAATTATTCCAAGCCCGAGTAGTGCCACTAGAAGGCCTCTCAAAAATAAAATGAGACCGAGTGTGTAGACATAATCCCTTGGACCCACCATAATAAAAATCTAAAGAGTGAGAAGAATACAAAGAACAATAAGAGAAGTAATGTAAAAAACCATCAAAGAAATAGGCAAAGGGACACTTGAGTTGTTGTGTCTTTGTTACCTGTAAACACGGGTATTTATAGAATCCTTAATTTGGCTATTGTAAAGAAATACCTTTGGAGATTCATATTTGAGAGACCACTTATTTTTCATATGACCATTATAATTTTATGTTGTAAATGTTTTTAATATTGAAAATTATTTAAAGTATTATTTTCACTTAAAAAATATTATGGTTTTTAATTAATTATTAATTTGTAATATCATGATTTTAAAACTATGACATTGGTATTATTAAATATTTGTAACAGTTAGTGTTTTGACAAGTTCACGTCTTTTAAAAATATAAAATATATTTTAAATTTATATTTTCTTTTAATGATGTTACAATCTACTATTTTATTTGTTAATATTATAATTATAAATAATAATGAGAATGATTTTATATTTTTAAATAAGAATAGGGAAATAATTTCAATGTATTAAAAATACATATTAATATACACACACACACATATATATGAATATAGATATATATTATTTCAATATACATATAATAATATATATTATTTAAATATCTAAATATGTATTAATTTTTTATTATGTTATTATTTATGTGTGTTATTTTATTATATTATTAAAAAAAGAACACAATTTATATATGTTTGAAAAACATGTGAATGATATTATGTAATAATATAAAATTATAATAATTATGATTTGAAAAAATACAAATGTAAAAAATGTGATATGTATATCAAAAAAAGAGAGAACAGATGTTGTGATGCACAACATCTAAGCCAACCCCCCATCTTCTTCATTTAGTTGTTGTGCTACAAAATAATTCTACCATCAGGATTAATGTCAGATTTCTGAATCTCTCAAGTGTGATCTCAACTTCACATTCTATTTGTAGGTTTCTTCTTTGCCATGCATTTTCAAGTCGCACTACAAGTCAGCTACTGGTTTCGTTTCTCCTAATCCCCTACTCATTATCTTCCTTTGGCACACCTCCATTATTAATCTTGAAAATAGTTTCCCCCAGGGCCCTATGTTCAATTATCTTTGCATAGTAGTGATAATATTATGTGATTTTAAAACCCAACCTGTGACTCAAAACATGGATTCCCCTTCATGTTTCATAAAAATCGGAATTATTTATAATTTTTTCTCTGATTATCTATTTTTTTATCACCCTTTTCTATTTCAATTTGAAACATTTTTTATAATACATCTATATAAATATCCCTTTTATCACCAAATAAAACTTTACTTCCAATTCTCTCTAGTCCTCTACTTGTTATGCCTGAATTTCCAGAATTTCTCATTCTCTGATTTATTTAATTAAATTAAGGGATTTTTTATTAAAAAATTATTTTACAAGGATTCCATTTATATTATCCAAATTATGGAAATTTTATAAAGTGTAAAGTATTTAAATTTGTATATATGAATAGATATACAGGTATATATAGGCATTAAGTTTTAGTTAAAATGAGATAAAGTGTTTGTGTTTTGAAATTACCTATAATTATTAAGTGTTTTAATTATTTTGTTTAGATTATTTTATTATAAAAAGATATGTATGTATATGTATATGTATGTATGTATGTTTGAAATCATATATACCTATATAACATAATATTTTTAGAAAGCATATATGTTAAGGGGTTTTGGAATTTAAATGATTATTTTTAAATCTTATGGTTTGTAACATTACTTTTGGATTATCAAAATTCTTATTTTTGTATAAAAAGTTTCATATTTTAATGTGTATTTATTCTTATTATAATTTGTGAAGATATTAATGCATTTAAATCCATAAAATTGTTTTCTTTCCATAATTTATAAAATATGGTAATTTCCTTTATATGGAAATTGTTTGAATGACCTATTTATCATTTATTTGATTAATACATAAATTATCTTCTGAAATTATAATGAAATGTATATTATATAATTCTAGTGATCATATTATTACATTAAAAACCCTTTTTAATTATTAATTCGTGTTTAAATTCATGGATGTGTAGTGAGTTTCATTGTATTCTTTGTATTTGATATACCACATTAAATGAATATATTTTTTCTATAAAAATTATTTTTTAATAAATTATCCACAACATGTACTAATTTTTATCAAAGTTTATGTTTAATATAATTTTATATTAATTCTTACAATAAATATTTTCCTTTATCGATGTTTTTCTATAACTATAACATCCCAGGTAAATAAATAAATTAAACAATTTTATTTTAATTAATATTTTGTGAATTAAATATTAATTTTACTTTAAAGAGGTTTCTATTTTCGATAACATACTCGATACACAACAAAGGGGTTCTTCGAAATCTTATGCTACACAATATTAATATAATATTATTATTTTAAATGGTAGTTATGGCCTAGACATTTTATTGGAAGGAATGAACAGAACTAACTAAAATATGATTATACATGTTTGTTAACTGTTTTTAAATTTATCTGATAAATGTTAGAGGCTTAAAATTTGAATGAACCTAATTTTAAGCATAATTTACTTTAAAATGATGATTTACTGCCTTTTAGTGGAGAACCCTATTAAAATATAGTTTTGGTCACTTTTTATATGTTCTATTTGACTAAATAAAATTAGTCTTTATAACCGCGACATCAAAATTCACTTTGGGTAAAATTTTTGTATTATTCTGATAAAATTAATTTTTTGATGAATAGTATAAAATACTGTATTTTAATTCAAAATGGACTTTTAATATAATTTATTTATATGTTAAGATAATATTTTTAATTGGTTTTAAAGTTTAATTAGATTATATTTTTACCCTTTAATACAAATTTGTTCATTGAATTAATTTCACTTTGAAATTGGACATAAACAAGTGTCAATCTTTTGATAGTTAATATTTCTTAAAAACACTCTAGTAGTTTTGACAACCTGAATTAATTTTAAATTAATTAATACAACTTATAGGTTTTGAATTTGATAAAACAGACATAATTTTTAAATTTGGAATATCAAATATAGCTTAGTCTGAAGTTTTTGTATTTTTCTGAAGAACGTCAATTTTTGATGAATAGTGAAACCACTAAGTAGTAGTTAAAAACTGACTTTTTCATTTAAATAAAATTTTACCATTCTGTGAATAGAATTATGAAAATAAAACATACATGGTTTTTATTATAAAGAAAAATGAGGTTTAATAAGATGAAAATAATTTTTGGGTAATAGTATATTTTCACTTTTATTTAGTGTGATTAAAGGTAAATAGGGTAACTCAAGGTAAAAAGAATATTATAATAATACAAAACTACCATAACACTTATCCTAACCTTATTATATGATTCATGGAAAACAATGGTCACCAATGGGTCTATTTTGGGACCCCATGGAGCCACATATGAGTGATAATGAGACTTTATTTTAATTAACTTAAAGTAAAGGCCAAAATGACATAAACAAATATCTTTCAGTAAATTAACATTAACATATAGTTATATGAGTTATATTTTAAACTATAAATATTCTTTGAAAATATAATAAAATTTTCTACATCATGTAATTTTTTTTATAATTTTTATACATAAAATAAATTGTATTATTTATGACACAGTAATGATGCAGTGTTTACCTCATTAATAAATGATTTATATAAGTAGGATTATAATGATTAAAATAATATCTAAAACCTATCTTATTATTATTTTATGATTTTATTACGACCTAAAGTCTTATTATGTTTTACTTTAATATGTTTTTAACTTTTAGAGATCAAAAATAATTATATACGAAAATAATATTTTCACACATTTTTAAAGAGCCCCTCCCTCTTATAAAAAGCCCTCACCTCTAACCCATTACTCACACCTCTCAAGCCCCATGTATCATCCAACATCTTCCCACATGAGCTCTAAATATCCCTCTATTATTCGTAGATTCCTTAACAACGGTGGAAGGCACTTCAAAGAGTCTTTTTGGTTCAAACCATAGGGAGTTACTCGATTTAAAGGTTAAATATTATCTTAAGTTCTTTTGTTTTATTTTTCTTCTCTAACCACCGAAACTCATTTTTATTGTTTTCTTTTATAAAAACAGGTGTATAATCAATATAATATGTCGTTTTTATGAGTATTATTCTAACGAAACTTACACACACCCCAATCTAATGGGTAAATAATATACAGTTTCTGTGGGAGGCAAACTACTTCCTCATCAAACGATGATTATTCAAATATCTCCAACCACCTATCACGGTGGCCATTATAATAGAAAATTATTTAAATATGATTTATATTATGTTTATGTTTTTTTCTATTTTCCATTTTATCATACCTTTATGGTTTTTAATATTGGTAAACATGATAATTTCATTTAAGGAAGTGCGGACTACTGCCCCCTCAAAGTAATATAAATCATTCATGCCATACATGGAATGAATAGAGGATGGAGTTACTGAAATTATATATATATTATATTATACATTAATTATAATATACCTATGAATCATTATGTTTTCAATCCATTGACTATGAAATAGAAATAAAATTAGCGTTCATGTGTTCGTACAACTTACGGTCTCCATGAAAGGTGCATTTCATTTACTACCTTCAAATGTTTTGTACAATTATAAATACATATATATACTGGATATATATGATATATATGATATCTAAATCATTATGATCATTTTATATATAATGGACTCTTTACCACATAGGCAACTTGTAAATATAAGATGTTCATTTTTGACTCACGTACCAAATATTGACAAAATGACAATTATTAACTTAAATGATTAAATAATGATTTTAACATGGTAATTTGTGATATAAAATGAATAATAAACTTGAAAAAGGTTTTTCATCAAGTTGAAATTAACATTAGTTAATTATTTAGTAGATTAAAGAATGAAAGAGTCAATTCGGACACGAGTTAAGGGACTTCGTCTCAATTTCCTTTCATTGAGGCTTATTTTTTTACAAACAACATTATTTTATACGCTGTATAACCAATTTTGACAATTCATTTCATTCAAAGGGAATAATTTTCTTATGAGGTTTTTTACTAAATGGAAAAAAATAATGTTTCTTTTAATGGAAGTGCTGACAATGAGCTTTTTCTCCTTCATGAGTATTATTTGATCTGTTGACTTCCTTAACAAGATGTAATGTTTTTTAAAGAAAAATAAAAACCATATACATTGTTATTTATTCTAGTACTAAAAATGGTTTTGATAATGGATTTTTTATGTCAATATCTTTAAGTGATATATTGTGATTGAAATGTGGAAATTTTATCTTTCGATTATATTTGTTATATGTGTTTTGAATGTGTTTTGGTTCTTGGGAATTTTTACATATAAGGGTCGTTCTATGATAAACCTAGGGCGGGTGATCCTGAGATAGATCTCCAATGCATTGTGTAGTGTGATGGAGGTAAATGTGAATGTTTCTCCTAATAGATTTAAGAAATATATTATGATTGGTATTCCAAATGTAACTCCCTACGTAGCTGTGAAAACTAAAACATAAGTATGTTATGGATGACACAAGTTACCTTTATGATTTGTGTTTACTTTATAAATCTTATAATTTAATGAGGTATGTTAAAGAGATAATGGTAGGTATGTATTGATGAACTAATTTTTTATTTCTTTGTTTTATAACTCTTACTGAGGTTTTTATTCTCATCCCATGTGTTGAAATGTTTTTTATTGTACTTAACGATGAATATGGTCACTGATGGGATCAAGGAAAATTTATTATGTTTAAAACATTGGACTAGACATGACTCTTTTTTAAGGGTTTTTATTTTGTGAAAAAATGGGAATGGTGTAGATGTTTCTGATTTTTAAATTTTGAGATGTAATGTAATATTTATGACCTATTTCTCTAAATCTCTATACCAAAAAATATCCTCAATGTGAATTATTAATTTAATTAATGATTATGTAATGTTTTAAGGTCGAGTCCTTCTAGTCGGTATCAGAGGTCAATTTATATAACATTAGGATTTAGGGTTTTTTAAATTAATATTCAAAAATTAATTTATATTAATATTGAAATAATAGCATTTACATATTACCATGTTGCTTTGCCAAAGATATTTTTGTGTTCAAAATGGTTTTCTATAGAGAAAATAGCTCAACAATAATGGGACAACATTAGGAAGAAGACAACCTTCCAAATCAGCAACCCAAGATGGTCATAATTGTAACTGAACTACTTGTTTCAGTGATGGCATAGTTGAATCAGGCTATAAATGGTGGTGGTATTCATGAACAAGATCAGCCATATTAACCATAGAGGAACATGTCAGTGGTGGAGCATTTCATGAGGAAACATCCCTGATATTTCCGAGGATCATCTAACCTTGTGATAGCTTAAGGGGGTATTAAAGCACTGGAGAATATTTTTTATGTCATGGGATATTCAGAACATCAAAAGTTTCATCTTTCTATTTACTATTTTGAAGGTGAAGTTGATCTATGGTGGTCGATGGTGAAAAAATTAGGGATAGTGAGGATATTAATGCTCTTGATTGGGATGAATTCAAATGTATGATTCGTGAAAAATATTTTCCTAAGGTGGTTTGTCTTTGGATAGAAAAACAATTCCTAGAATTGAGGTTGGAGGATGACTACGGGGCTGCTTATGAAAACAAATTCACTGACTGGCAAGGCATACCCCAAATTTCATACGAGATATTAATAGTAAAATAAACAATTTCTACATAGGATTAAATCCAATGTATCAAAGGGATTTAGCTTCTCATGAGTTCATAAGTTATGAAAAAATTGTTCGATGTTCAGAGAAGGTTGAAATGGAGTTTGTCGATGAACAATTATTCTTTGAAAAACAATAGAATAAGAGGTCATGGTGGTAGACGAAAGGGAATAACTCCTCAAAAATGTCTGTTGGTAAGTTACTTAAGTATACATTTTCTGAAAAATATGGTAAAAATCATGTTGGGGAATGTATTTTGAATTCTGGTAAGTTATATCGATGTGGTAAAATGGGACATAAATCTTCTAGTTGTACTAGAAAATATCAGGGTAATGGTTAGACAAAATTTGATTTATTGTAGTAAAATCTTTTAAGTGCAATGAAATGGGTCATTATGTAAATGATTGTCCAACTAAAAAATCAACTAAGAGAATCCTTCCATACTACATGAAAGGGGTAGTGTAATCCTTTGCAACTACTTCATCAAATGATGGTCTATCAAATAAAATATTATCGGGTACACCATTTGTTTATTCAGATTATGTCAATGTTTTGTTTGATTTGGGGTCTATACATTTGTTAATTTTGTAGATTTTTTCAAGTAAATTGGGAATTCCATCTCAAGATGTGAATCCTAAACAAATGTTAAAAACACCTAGTGTAAATTTTGAAAGAAATTGAAATTATAATAACCTTCTTGTCCTTGTGTGCGGAAAGAATCTACCTGTAAACCTTACTATTTTGCCTATTTTAGAGTTTGATGTTATTTTGGGTATGGATTGGTTTCTGTTTTTCATACTAAGATTGACTGCAGAGCTAAAGATTATTATTTTTAGAAATATTTTATTTTGTGTACAAGAATTAACCATCAAATTTGATAAAATATTAGGAATCTAAAAAACTAGTAAAAGATGGAAATGAATGTTACCTTGCACATATTGTTGAAAAAAAGTAACTATTCAGATTGATGATGTGCTAGGGGTAAATGAGTATATTGATGTTTTTCCTAATTGCCTAGTATTTTACTTGATCAGGATATTGAATTTACCATTGACTTAGTTTCTTCTGCTATAACAATTTCAAAACCCTCTTATCGAATGGCTTAAATTGAACTTATATAGATAATGAAGAAATTGCAAGAGTTATTAGATAAATGTTTCATTCAACCTAGCACATCACCATGGGGTTCTCGAATCATGTTTGTTAAAAATATAGATGGTTCAATGATACTTTCCATGGATTATAGATCATTGAATAACATCACTATTAAGAACATGTATCTATTGACTAATCTCAATAATTTTTTTGATTATCTCTAGAGAGCTCTGTATTTTTCGAAGATTGACTTGAGGTTAGGGTACCATTAATTAAAATTAACGGAAGTAGACACTCCAAAGACCGTGTTTCATTCTATATATGGCCATTATGAGTTTTTTGTTTTTTCTTTTTGTTTAACGAATGCACCTGCTTTATTCATGGATCTTATGAATAGAATTTTCCATGAGTTTTTGGATATGTTTTTGGATGTGTTCATTAATGATATATTGGTTTATTCTAAAAGATAATAAGAGCATGAAAGAAATTTAAGTGTTGCCTTACAAACCATGAAAGGAAATAAACTATTTGGGAAATTCAGTTTGTGTGAGTTTTGGTTATAACAAATTTCTTTCTTTTTGTCACATTGTTTCAAAAAATGGCATAACTGTTGATCCTGTTATAACAAAAGTTGTTGTAGAATGCCTAATAAACACAATCATAACTGATATATGTAGTTTTCTTGGTCTGGAAATTTTATACTAGATGTTTATTGGGAATTTTGCACAGTTTTCTTGCCCACTAACTAATTTAACTCAAAAAGGTGTTAAGTTGATTTGGATAAAAGAATGGGATGATTTTTTTTAGGAATTTAAAAGAAGATTGGTAGATACTCCTATTTTGTAAATACCTTCTAGAAATGGAGAGTTTGTTATTTATAGTGATGCTTCGTTGAATGGACTTGGCTATGTACTTACACAGATTAATCAGGTAATTGCTTATGCATTACGTTAGTTGATTCCTCATGAGTTAAATTACCCAACACTTGATTTGGAGTTAGCTGCAGTTAATTTTGCTTTAACAATTTGGAGGCATCATTTGTATGGTGTAAAATGTGAAATATATACTTACCACAAATGTTTTATGTATATATTCACTCCGAAATAATTGAACACGAGACAGAGGATATGGTTGTAATTAATCAAGGATTATGATTTCATAATACATTACAATCCAGGAAGAGAAAATAATGTGGCTAATTCCTTGAGTCGAAAAAGTAAATCTTCATTAACAATGCTACGTTTGGAACTAGGTCCATTGGTTTTTGATTTAATGAACTTTTGAATAACATTTTTTGGTGCGGGAAATTGTTCTATTTTGTTTATGGTCTTAGTGAAATCATCTCAATGATACATAATAATGCAAGTGTAGAAAGAAGACAGTGAGTTGCAAAAAAATCTAGAGTTGGTTCCGAAGGGTATGTTTCCTGAATTTAACATTGATAATTACTGTGTTTGGAGATTTGGAAAGATATTATGTGTGCCTTGTGATTCACGGTTGAATAATGAGTTGTTTGGTGAATCTCATAGTTCTCTGCTTTTAGTTCATCCTGGTAGTACTAATATATACAGAGATATTTGAGAGTATTACTGGTGGGATGGAATGAAAAGAGATATTGGTGATATTATTGTGAATTTTTTGACTTGTCAGTAGGTTAAAGCAGAGCAGTAGTTAACAAAATGGATGCTTCATTCTGTACCGGTGCGAAAGTGTAAATAGTAAAATATATTCATGGAATTTGTTTTTGGATTACCAAATACATCTCGAGGTAATAATACGATTTAGGTTATTGTTGATCGGTTGACTAAATCTGCCCATTTTCTTCCTATTCGAGATACATTATCTCTAGATTCACTTTCTTGGTTGTATGCTCAAGAGATAGTTAGGTCGCATGGAGTTCCCCTCTCCATTTTATCTGATCGTGATCCCATGTTTACTTAAAACTTTTGGAAATGACTTCAAAAGTCATTGAGTTCTGAACTAAATTTTAGTACAACATTTCATCCTCAATCATATGGGTAGTTAGAACGAAAAATTCAGACATTGGGGGATATGTTATGTTCTTGTTTATTGGATTACCTGGGATGTTGGACCAACATATTTCTTTGGTTGAATTTTCATATAATAAAAATTTTCATTCTAGTATACAGTTGGCTCCATTTTGGGCATTATATTGAAAGCATTGTCAAACTCTAGCTTTTTGGGATGAAGTAGTTGAAAGGAAGCTGATGGGACCCGAATTGCGAGAAGAGGTGATGGAAAATTTCCAGGTGATTGAAAAAAACATGACAACATCTTAGAGTAGGCAAAACATTTACGCAGATAACCAATGAAAGGATCTTTATTTTGAGGTAGGTGATCATGTCTTTCTCAAAGTTTCTCCATGGAAGAGAGTGATGCGTCTTGGAAAGAAGGGAATGTTGAGTTTGAGGTTCATTGGACCTTTTGAAATCCTAGATAAAGTTAGATTAGTTACGTAAAGAGTGTCTTTAACTCCAATTTTATCCCAGGTACACAATGTTTTTCATGTTTCAATGTTGAGAAAGTATACGCCAGATCCATCTCATGTTTTATGTACAGAGGTAGTTCAGTTGGAAGAGAATATCTCTTATGAGGAACATCTAGTCTCGATTCCTAACCGAAGAGAAACATTATTTAGGAATAAGGTAATTCACCATGTAAATTTTTTTTGAAAAAACTATATGTTTGAAGAGGCAATTTGGGAATATGAAAATGCTATGAGGGATAAATAACCCCGCATATTTGAAAGGTGAATAAAAATTGCGAGGATGCAATTTCCAGAAGGGGAGAAGAATGTAACATCCCAGGTAAATATAAATATAGGAAATTCTCATTTTAATTAATATTTTGTGAATTAAATATTAATTTTACATTAAAGGGGTTTCTATGTTCGATGACGTACCCGATACGCACCAAGAGGTTTCATTGAAATCATATGTTGCACAATAATAATATAATATTATTATTTTAAATATAATTTAATTCCTAGCCATTTAATTTTTGGGAATTAATGGAACTAAACACAATATGATTATAAATTTTTGTTAAATTTTTTTACATTTACCAAATAAAGCTTAGAGGCTTAAAATGCGAATGAATCTAATTTTAAGCATAATTTACATTAAAAAGGATGATTTATCGCCTTTTGATGGAGAACCATCATTAAATATAAATTTGGTTACTTATATAGGTTTTATTTGACTAAATAAATTATTCTTTTGAATAAAGACATCAAAATTATCATTGGGTAATATTTTGGTATTTTTTTGATAAAATCCATTTTTTGATGAATAGGGGAAAATACTGAATTTTAATTCAAAACATCATTTTAATATAATTTATATAAATAGTTATATTATTATTTTAATTGGTTTTAATGTGTAATTATATTATATTTTTAACCATTAATCCAATCTTGGTCATTGGAATTAATTTCACTTTGAAATTGACATAAACAAGTGTCAATGTTTTAATAGTTAAAATTTCCTCAAAACACGATTTTTGTTTTGACAAGAGGAATAAATTTTAAATCGATTAATCCAACTACTGTGTTTTGAATTAGGTAAAACATACATGATTTTTGAATTCATAATATTAAATATAGCTTAGGATTTATTTTTTGTATTTTTCTTACATCAATTTTTGATGAATAGTGAAACCACTGAGTAGTAGATAAAAATAGACTTTTTCATTTAAAAGAAATTTTACTGCTTCTGTGAATTTAATTTTCAAAATCTGGAAAACATGGTTGTTATTATTAAGTAAAATTTGGTTCAATAAGATGAAACAAATTTTTTGTGAATAGTAACTTTTGACTTTTATTTACCGCGGTTAAAGGTAAATAGGGTAATTGAATGTAAAAAGAATATAATAATAATAAAAAATTATAATAACACGTGTTCTAACCTTATTGTATGAGTCATGGCCAACAATGAGAACCCTTGGGTCTATTTTGGGACTTCATGGAGCCACTTAAGAGCAATTATGACACTTAATTTTAATTAACTTAATGTAAAGGAAAAAATGGAAAAAAAATATATTTTTGTATATTATTTTTTACATTGGGTTATATGTGTTATATTTTCAACTATAAATATTATTTGGAATTCTAATATGATTTCATACATCAAAGTATTTTTTTATTATATTTAGTCATCAAATAAATTGAATTATTTGTGACACAAAATGATGTAGTGTTTACCTCATTAATAAATGATTTAAATAAATAAGATTATAATTACTAAAATAATATCCAAAACCTATCCAATTCTTATTGGATGACTTTATTTAGAACATTATTCATCTTATATTCTTCTTTAATAAGTTATGGACCTTTAGAAACCGTAAATCATTATATAATAAAATAATATTTTCACACTTTCCTAAAGTGCCCCTCCTCCCCCTTATAAGAAGCCCTCACCTATAACCCATTACTCGCACCTATAAAGCCCCTTGGTTCATCCAACCTATTCCCAAATAAGCTTTCAATAACCCTCTCTTCTATTTATATTCCTTATCATAGGTATAATGCACTTTAATAAGTCTTTTTGGTTCAAACTGAAGGGAGTTACAAGATTTAACAGTAATGTATTCTCTTAACTTCATTTGTTTTATTTTCCTTATCTAACCAAATAAGGTCTTTATATTTTTTATATTATAACAGAACCAGTATCTTAAATATATTGGGTTGTTTTCATGAGAATTATCCAATCTACACTTACACACACCTTCATCTAATGGGTAAATAACATACTGTATCTATGGATGGAAAACTACTGCCTCACGAAACAATGATTGTTCATAAATCTCCAACTGCCTCTCATGGTGGCCATTGTGATGTAACTTTATTTTTATATGATATATATAATGTTTATTTTTTCTTTATTCTTTTGTATTTTCCATTTATATTATACCTTTATGGTCTCTATTATTGGTAAACGCGATAATTTCATTCAAGGAAGTGCGAACTACCGCCCCCTCAAAGTGATATGATTAATTCATGCCATATGTGGAACATATAAATGATTGAGTTATTGAGATTATATATATATTATATTATACTGGGATTATAATATACCTATGTATCATTATGTTTTCATTCCATTAAATATGAAATATAAATGAAAGTGGCGTTCATGCGTACATATGGATTATTGTCTCTATGAATGGTGCATTTCATTTCTTACCTCCAAATGTTATGTACAATTTTAAATACCAAAATATATATATTTTATATGTAATATATACATATATATATATATATATGATATCTAAATCATTAATATTATTCTGGAGATTATTTCCTTTTGACCACATAGACAACTTGTAAATATAAGAAGTTCATTTTTGAATCAAGTACCAAATATCGACAAAACGGCCGTTATTAACCTAATGATTAGTAAATGTTTATAACATGGTGATATTTAATATAAAAGGTATAATATACATGAAAAAGGTTCTTACGCAAGAATAAATTAACATTATTTTATTTTTCATAAAATTAACGATCTAACGAGTCAATTCGGACACGAGGTAAGGGGTATCATCTCAATCTCCTTCCATTGAGGCATATTTTGTTCCATACGCAACATTATTTTATAGAGTGTATAAACACCATTGACATTTCATTTCATTAAAAAGAAATGTTTTCCTTCGAGGCTTTTTACTAAATGAAAGAAACAATGTTTCTTTTAACGTAAGCGGTGACAGTGACCTTTTCCATTACCATGAGTATTATTTGATCATTTGGCTTACTTAACAAGCCGTAGTGTTTTTAAAAAAAATACCATATACTCTGTAACGTATTTTGGTATTCAAAATTGTTTTGATAATGGATTTTCTTATTTCAATATATTTTAATGATATATCGTGATTGAAATATGGAAATTTTATCTTTACTTTATATTTTTTTATGTGATATGAATATGTTATGGTTCGTGAAAATTGTTACGTATAATGGTGGTTTAGTGATAAAACATGTATGGGTGATCTCGAGATAGCTTCGAAAAGCATTGGGTAACGTGAAAGTGGTAAATGTGAATGTTTCTCCTAAGAGATTTAGGGCATATACTGGGATGGGTATTCCAAATGTAACTCCTTACGTGGCTGTGAAAGCTTCAACATAAGTATGTTATGGATGAAACAAGTTACCTTTATGATTTTGGTTTACTTTGTAAATATGATGATTTCATGAGGTATGTTAAAGAGATTATGTTATGTATATATTGATGAACTGATGTTTTCATTCTTTTTTTTATAACCCTTACCAAACTTTTTATGCTCATCCCACGTTTTTGAATGTTTTTCATGGGACTTAATGATGAATAAGGTCAAGGATGGGATCAAGAAAACGTCATGTTGTCTAAAACATGGAACTAGACATGACTCTTTTTTTATGATTTTGGAACTGAGTGGAGATGTCTACTTTGTAAATTTCTAGATTTAATGTAATAGTTATGAGATAATTCTCTAAAACTCTAAACCTGAAAAGATCTTCAATTTGAATTATTCATTTAATTCAAGATTATTTAATATTTGAAGGTCGGGTCCATATAGTTGGTATCAGATGTCAGTTTAGATAATTTTAGGAGTTTGGGTATTATTAAATTAAAATACCTAAATTAATTTATGTTAATATTGAAATGATATCATTTATAGATTACCATGTTGCTTCGCCTAAGATATATGTCTGATAAAAATGGTTTTTCGCAGTTTAAACCTAGAAACTATGATGGGATGACATCAAGAGGAAGACAACCTTCCAAATTAGCAACCTGAGATGGTTGGAATCGGAATTGAATAGTTTATTGCAGTGATGGAACAGTTGGATCAAGCTATAAATGGTGGTGGTATTCATGCACGATATTATGCAGATCAACCAAATATGAACATGTCAGTAGTGGAGTATTTCATAAGGCAGCATCCCCCAAAATTCAAAGGATCATCTGTCCCTATGCTTTTTAAACGGTGGATTAAATCACTTGAGAAGAATTTTTATGTCATGGGGTGTTAAGAACATAAAAATGTTAGTCTCACCGTTTACCATTTTTGAAGGTGAAGCTGATCAGTGGTAGTGTATGGTGAGAAATATCAGGGGTATAGAGGAGATTGATGCTCTTGATTGGGATGAATTCAAAGGTATGTTTCTTGAGAAATATTTTCCTATGGTGGATCATATTAGTATGGAAAAACAATTACTAGAGTTGAGGAATGAGGATGACTCAGTGGCTGCTTATGAATCAAAATTTACTTGACTGGGATGGTATGCTTCAAATTTCATACAAGATATTGATAGTAAACTCAACATTTTTTAGTCAGGATTAAAGACAAAGTATCAAAGGGATTTAGATTATTGTGTTTTCAAAAGTTTTGAAAACCATGTTCAATGTGAGGGGAAGGTGGAAATGAAGTTTGCTGATGATCATATCTTCTTTGACAAACAATAGAATAAGAGGTCAAGGTGGAAAATGAAAGGGAATAACTCTTCAAAAAAGCCTGATGGTAAGATACATAAGATTACAGTTTTTTAAAATAATTATAAAAAACGTGATGGGGAATGTCCATTGAATCATGTTAAGTGATACCGATGTGGAAAAATGGGACATAAAACTCATAGTTACACTAAAAAGGATTAGGGTAATTGTAATAAAAAAATGATTTACAGTATGTAAAATTTTTTATGTTAAATTAAATGGGTCATTATGAAAATGAGTGTCCAACAAAGAACTCAACTAAAAGAATGAAGCCAAACTACAAGAATAAAGGGGTGGTGAAATGATTTGCAACTACATAAGAAGATATTGTGCCATCAAATAAAGTAGTATCAGGTATGCTATTTGTTTGTTAAGATTATACCAATGTGTTCTTTGATTTGGGGTCTACACATTCCGTCATTTTTGAGAAGTTTTTTAGTAAATTGGGAATTCCATCTCAAGATATGAATCCTGAACTTACGGTAAAAACACCTAGAGGATATTTTGAAATAAAAACAAATTATAATAACCTTCTTGTCCTTATGTGCTGAAAGAATGTACATCCAAACCTTATTGTTTTTCCTCTAGTAGAGTTTGATGTTATTTTTTGGTATGGATTGGCTTTCTATTTATCAAGATAACATTGACGGAAGAGCTAAAGATGTTTCTTTTAAGAAATATTTTTATTTTTTGTACAAAAATGAAACTTTTCTTTTGATAATATATCAAGAGGCTGAGAAACTAGTATAATATGGAAATGAATGTTACCTTGCACATATTTTTGATAAAAGATGAACTATTTAGATTAATAATGTGCCAATGGTAAATGAGTGTATTGATTCAATTCCTAAGGTGTTCCTTTGTATTATACTTGATATGGAAGTTGAATTTACTGCTGACTTAGTTCCTGATGCTAAACTAATTTTAAACCCCCCTTATTGAATGGATCAAATTGAACTTATAGATTTATAAAGGCTGTTGCATGAGTTATTAGATACAAGTTTCATTTGACCTAGCATATCACCATGGGTTAACGTTTCTTTTTTGTTAAAAATAAATATGGTTTAATGAAACTTTTCATGGATTATAGAGTATTGAAAAAAACACTATTAAGAATAAGTACCCATTTCCAAATATCGATGATTTTTTTGATCAGATCCTGGGAGCACAATATTTTTCGAATATTGACATGATTTTGGGGTACCATCAGTTGAAAGTAATAAAAGAAAACACTCCAAAGACTCTGTTTCATATTTGATATGACCATTATGAATTTACAGTTATGTCGTTTGGTTTAACCAATACACCTATTATATTCATAGATCTTATGAATAGAAATTTCTGTGAGTTCTTGGTAGTGTTAATTAATGATATGTATATTTATTCTAAATCTAAATAGGATCATTAAAGTCATTTAAGGGTTTTCTTGAAAACATTAAATGAAAAAAAAACTATTTTGGAAATGCAGCAAGTGTGAGTTTTGGTTACACTAAATTTCTTTCCATGGTCACATTGTCTCAAAAAATGGCATAATTGTTGATCCTGCTAAAACAAAAGTTGTTAAAGAATTTCCAAGTCCCTCAAATATAACTGAGATATGTAGTTTTCTAGGTTTGGTATATTTTTACGAGAGATTTTTTGAGAATTTTGCTTAGTTATCTAGCCCACTTAATATGTTAACTCAAAAATGTGTTAAGTTTGATTGGACAAAAATTGTGATGATTGTTTTCAAGAATGGAAAAGAAAATTTTTAAATGTTCTAGTTTTGGAAATACCATCCAAAAATGGTGATTTGGTTATTTACAATGTTGCTTCATTGAAAAAACTTGGTTGTGTCTATATACAGAATAATCATGTAATTTCTTATGCTTAATGTCAGTTGAAATGTCCTGAGTTAAATTACCCTACACATGATTTGGAGTTATCTGTTATTTCTTTTTCTTTAAATATTTGGAGGCATCATTTGTATGGTCCAAAATATGAAATATATACTGACTACAAATGTTTGAAGAATATATTCACTCAGAAAGAATTGAACAAGAGACAGATGAGATGGTTGGAATCAATCAAGGATTATGATTTAGCGATCCTTTAAAATCTGAGAAAATAAAATAATGTGGATGATGATTTGAGTTGAAAAAGTAGTGCTTCATTAACCATGCTATGTCTGGATTGAGATCCTTTGGTTTTTTAATTTGATGAACATTGGAATAGAAGTTTTTGGTGCACAAAAATTCTTCTTTTTTGTTTTAGGTGTCCGTGAAATCATCTTTATCAGACAGAATAAAGTAAGCCTAGAAGCAAGACAATGGTTTGAAAAAAAAATTAGTGTTGGTTCAGAAGGGTATGTTTCCGGAATTTAACATTGATAATGATTGTGTTTTGTGGTTTGGAAAGAGATTATGTGTGCCTTGTGATTCACAGTTGAAGAACAAGTTGTTTTGTGAAGCACATAGTACTCTGTTTTCAGTTCATCCTGGTAGTACTATGATGTACAGAGATATTCGAGAGTATTATTAGTGGGATGTAATGACAAGAGTTATTGCTGATTTTAATATGAAGTGTTGGACTTGTCAGTAGGTTAAAGCAGAGATGCAGTTACCAAAAGGGATGCTTCAGTCTTTACCTGTGCTGGAGTGGAAATGGGAAAATATATCTATGTACATTGTTGTGGGATTACCGAATACATCTCGAGGTAATAATGCAATCTATGTTATTGTTGATCAATTGACTAAATCTTCTCATTTCCTTCTTATTCAAGATAATTTATCTCTAGATCAACATTCTCGGTTTTATATTAAAGAGATAGTTAGGTTTTATATAATTCCCCACTCTATTGTATCTAATCATGATCTCATGTTTACTAAAAAAAATTTGTAATGGCCTTCAGAAGTCACTGAGTATTGAATTATATTTTAGTACAACTATTCATCTTCATTCAGATGTGCAGTCTGAATGAACAATTCCAATCATAGAGGATATGAAACATTCTTGTTCACTGAATTACCTAGGAAGGTGGGACCAACATATTTATTTGGTTGAATTTTCATATAATAATAGTTTTTATTTCAGTATACATATGGCCTCATTTGAGTCATTATATAGAAAGTGTTGTCAAACTCCAGCTTTTTGGGATGATGTAGGTGAAATGAAGCTGAAGGGACCATAAATAGTAGAAGTGATGGCATAAAAGGTTTATTTGATTCAGATTCACATGAGAAAATCTCATAGTAGGAAGAAAATTTATGCGGATAACATGAGAAAGGATCTTTATTTTGAAGTAGGTGATAATGCCCTTCTCAAATTTTCTCCATGGAAGAGTGTGATTCATATTTGTAAGAATGGAAAGTTGAGTCTTAGGTTCATTGGACCTTATGAAATCCTAGAGAAAGTGGGATCAGTTGCATTCATAGTTCCATTAACTCCAATTTTATCCCAATTACACAATGTTTTTCATGTTTCAATGTTGACAAAGTATATTCCAGATCCATCTTATGTTTTAAGTACCGAGGTAATTCTATTGGAAGAGAATCCCTCTTTTGAGGAACAACAAGTAAAGATTCTTGACCTAAGGGAGAAATTTTTGTGGAATAAGGTAATGCAACACATAAAGGTTTTGTAGAAAAAACATTTGGTTGAACAGGTAACGTGGGAATCCGAAAATGCAATGAGGGATAAATACCCCCACATATTTGATAAGTGAATAAAAATTGTGAGGATGCAATTTCCAAAATGGGGAAGCATGTAACTTCCTTGTTAAATATATAAATAATACATTTTCATTTTGATTAATATTTTGTGAATTAAATATTAATTTTACTTTAAATGGGTTTATATGTTTGATGGCGTACCTGATACGCAACAACGGGTTTCTTTGAAATCTTACATTGCACAATTATAATATATTATTATTATTTTAAATGGTAGTTAACGATTCGGCTTTGTATAGGCAAGAATGAACAGAACTAACTACAATATTATTATAAATTTTTTATAAATGTTTTTACATTTATCAAAGAAAAGTTAGAGGCTTAAAATGTGAATGGATACAATTTTAAGCATAATTTACTTTAAAATGATGATTTACCACCTTTTGATGGTGAAACCACTTTAAATCTAGTTTTGTCACATTTATATGGTATATTTGAAAAAGAAAAATTATCCATTAGAATTAGGACATCAAAATTTACTTTTGTTAAACTTTTGGTATTTTTCTGATAAAATTCATTTTTTGATGAATAGTGGAAAATATTGTATTTTACTTCAAAACTGCCATTTAATCTAATTTATTTATTTGTATACATTACCTTTTTAATTGGTTTTAAAGTTTAATTAGATTATATTTTTACCCTTTAATCCAATGTTGGTAATTTAAATTAATTTTACATTGAAATTGGATATAAACAAATGTCAATCTTTTAATAGTTAATATTTCTTAAAAACATGCTCTTTATTTTGAAAATGGGAATTAATTTTAAATTTATTAATCCAAATCCTATGTTTTTAATTTGGTAAAATATACATAATTTTTAAATTCGGAATATCACATATATCTTAGGCTGAAGTTTTGATATTTTTTAGAAAAACGTCAATTTTTTATTAATAGTGAAACCACTAAGTAGTAAATAAAAACTGACTTTTTCATTTAAATTTAATTTTACTACTTCACTGAATTGAATTTAAAAAATATGAGATAAATAGTTGTTATTGTTAAGTAAAATTCATGTTCAATAAGATGAAAATAATTTTTGGTGAATAGTATATTTTTACTTTTATTTACCGCAGTTAAAGGTAAATAGGGCAATTCAAGGTAAAAAGAATATTATAATAGGAAAAAAACTAAATTAACAGTTGTCTTAACCTTATTGGTTGAGTCATGTCCAACCATGGGCATCCTTGGATCTTTTTTGGGACCCTATGGAGCCACATAAGAGTGATAAAGACACTTTATTTTAATTAACTTAAATTAAAGGGAAATTGAAATAAACAAATAACTTTTAGTAAATTAATTTTTACATATGGTTATATAAGTTATACTTTCAACTATAAAAATTATTTGGATATCTTGAAAGATTTAATAAATCATGGTATTCTTATTTAATTTTTAGACATCAAATAAATTAAATTATTTATGACTCAATAATGATGCAGTGTTTACCTTATTAATAAATTATTTAAATAAATAAGATTATAAAGAATAAAATAATATCCAAAACCTATCCAATTATTATTGGATGATTTTATTTCGCCCATGACTTATCTTATCTTTGACTTTAATAAGTTTTGGACTTTTATAAAACTAAAATCATTATATAATAAAATAATATTTTCACACTTTCATAAAGAGCCCCTCCTCCCCCTTATAAAAAGTCTTCACCTCTAACCCATTACTCACACCACTCAAGCCCCTTTGATCATCCAACCTTAGCCCACATAAGATCGCAAGATCCCTCTATTACTCCTAAATTCCTTAACATATGTATAAATAACTTCAAGAAGTCCTTTTGGTTCAAACCATAGGGAGTTACTCGATGTAAAGGTAACATCTTCTCTTAAGTTCTTTTGTTTTATTTTCATTCTATAACCAACTAAAGTTATTTTATTATTTTATTTTATAAAAACAAAAGTATCCCCAATATACTTGGTTTTTATAAGAAGTATTATAACTAAAATTACACATACCTCCATCTAATGGGTAAAAAACATATTGTTTCTATGGACGGCAAACTACTGCCTCACAAAACGATGACTGTTCAAATATCTCTAACATCCTCTCATGGTGTCTATTATGATGGAACTGTATTTATATATGATATATATTATGTTTATTTTTTCTTTATTCTTCTATATTTTTTATTTATATCATTCTTTTATCGTTTTCATTATGGGTAAACGCGATAATTTCACTTGAGGAAATGCGGACTACTACCCCCTCAAAGTTATATGACTCCTTCATGCCATATGTACAACATATAAAGGATGGAGTTACTGATATTATATATATTATATTATAGTATAATTATAATATACCTATGTATCATTATGTTTTCATTCTCTTAAGTATGAAATATAAAAGAAAGTTGCATTCATGCGTACATACGGCTTACCGTCTCCATGAACGGCACATTTCATTTCTTACCTAAAATGTTATGTTCTGTTATAAATACATTTATATACTAGATATATAAGATATATATGATATATAAATCGTTAATATCATTCTGTAGATAATATACTTTTGACCACATTGACAACTTGTAATTATAAGAAGTTCATTTTGGACTCAAGTACCAAATATTGACAAAACAACCATTATTAACATAAATGATTATATATTGTTTATAACATAGAAATATGTTATATAAAACGAATAATAAAATTGAAAAAGGTTCTCAACCAAGTATAAATTAACTTAATTTTATTATTCTGGAGATAAATGAATGAACAAGGAAATTTATACATGAGGTAAGGGACTTCATCTCAACCTCCATTCAAGGAGGAATATTTTGTTTTATACACGGCATTCTTTTATACACTGTATAAAAAACTTTGACATTTAATTTCATTCAAAGATAATCTTTTTATATGAGGTGTTTTACTAAATGTCAAAAAAAGAATGTTTCCTTTAATGTAAGCAGTGAAAATGTCCTTTTTCACCACCATGATTATTATTTAATATTTTATGATTCTTTAACAAGCCATAATGTTTTTTAAAGGAAAATAAATACCATATACTCGGTTATATATTTTTGATAGGAGAATGGTTTTGATAATGTATTTTTTTGTCATTATATATATTGGATATATAGTGATTGAAATTTGGAAATGTTGTCTTTATTTATGTTGTTTTATGTGTTATGAATATGTCATGGTTCATGGGAACTGTTACGTATACAGGTGGTTCTGTGAAAATCCTAGGATGGGTGAGCCCGAGATAGCTCTCCAATGCATTGGTTATTATTATGGAGGTAAACATGAATGTTACTACTAAGAGATTTAGAGAATATACTGTAATGGGTATTCCAAATGTAACTCCCTATGTTGTAGTGAAAGCTACAATGTAAGTATGTTATCGATGCCACAAGTTACATTTATGATTTGTGTTTAAAATGTAAATATTATGATTTCATGAGGTATGTTAAAGAGCTTATGTTATGTATGTTTTGATGAACTAATGTTTTCATTCTTTTTTTTATAACCCTTACTGTTCTTTTTATGCTCATCCCATATTTTTAAATGTTTTTCACATGAATTAAAGATGAATAGGGTCAAGTATGGGATCCTGGAAAAGTCATGTTGTATAAAACATCGAACTAAAAATGGCTCTTTTTTAAGAGTTTTTATTTTATGATAAAAAGGGAACTAAGTAGAAGTGTCTACTTTGTAACTTTTGAGATGTAATATTATAGTTATGACCTATTTCGCAAGAACTCTAAACCTGAAAAGATCCTCAATATGAATTATTCATTTAATTCAAGATTATGTAATGTTTTATGGTTGGGTCCTTATAATGACATTAATTTATTCTGTGAAAATGAATATTTTAAATTCAAGATAATATGTATATATATATATATATGTATATACATGTATATATATGTATTTTCACATACACAACTATCTATTTTTAGCTTATATGTGATAATAGTTTTGATTTTAAAGATTAATTATAAAACCTAGGGTCAGAAAGAATTTAATTACTCTCAATTTATAATAATTTCATTCATATATATATATATAAACAAGTAAGTAAATATTTTTATTTCTATCTATTTAATGAATTTATCTAAATTAAAAACATTATTATTTATGTTATATCACATGATTCTACAAATATTTACACACACGCACACACAAATATATATATATATATATATATATGATTTATGTATATATGTGTGTATTTGATAAACAATGAGAAGAATATTTTTAAATAAAAATCCATTTTCTATATTTGGATATAATCTCTGGATTTCTTTGGAAAATAATAAAAACACCCTATTTTATTATTGTGTGCCTTACAATTTTAATAGGGTTTATCATTTTTATGATGAGGTTATTATTTTAGGTATTTATATATACACATTTGTATCTTTTCATTTCTTAAAAAGGGTTTATCATTTACTTCCAAATCCATATGAGATGTAATATTTATTATTATTTTATTATTTTATAGTCATCATTATGTGTAACCATGGTATTTAAATGATAATAATTAACATTTTGTGTGAAAAGTCTAAAGAAGTTAATATTTTATGTGTGAAAGCTATAGTTTCACGGGGAAAAATACATCCATCCCATGTTATTTCATTCATGTATAGTTATGGCCAACATCTAATTTATAAATGATGTACCATGCATTTTAGAGAGCATTTTTGTATTTATTTCATTATACTATTTATTTTTTTCATTTCAAATAAAGAAGGTTATTCTTATTTCATATGTATACATAAGTTATGTTTAATCACATTCATATAAGGAATGTGTTGGACTTATTATATAACATGTGGGGCCCGATATAGCCCCTCAACGCATCAATATGCCTCGTGAGACAAAACAGATATGGTCTTGATCAAGGCCTTGCCCATTTTTCAGATATGGTTTTGGCAAAGGCCTTAATCATTTTCACATGAATTGGTTCGGGCCTTCAGGATATTTCTCGAATAATCGGTTGGTATCATGAGACAAATAGATATTGACTTGTCTGAGACCTTGCCCATTTTTATATATGGTTTTTGTTGAGGCCTTAATCATTTTTATTCTTCTTGCCTGAGACCTTGACGATATGGTTTAGATGTCCGAAATTACGAATTCTCTCACATTGGGATTAGTACATTAACAATCATGAGATTATTTGACTAGTAGAATAACTATAAAAATTAACCATTTTATTATTTAAATTTATATGGTTTTAGTTAATCAAATGCACATGGTATAATGTTTTATATTTATTTACATTCAAATATAGAAATTAATTTATTTTTCAATCAATTAATAGTTGTTACAATGTCATATATAATTTCATGGTATTCATTTTTGTGTTAGATGATAACTGATATATTTTTATGTGAAAATTATGAACAATTATTATTTCATGTGTAAATCAGTATCCACACCTCTGACATGTCAAACATAAATATGAATGGTCATTATCATACTTTTAAGTGGATTTACATTCATCTTTTTCATGTTCATGAATATTATATATTGTGTTTTATTTTTAAATTTTAAATATTAATAAAAATTCTTGTGTGTTGGTTTTCCCTAAAAATGAATTTTAATAACTCTCAAAAAATGATGATTACATGCTATGAGAGATGTTATTTTCTTTTAAACAACATTATTTTAGTATGTATTTTTATTTTACAGAATTTTTTAAAAAATAATTTATTAGTGATTTTCAAAACCCATTAATTGTCATATTAAATGCTCATACTACATTTTATATTTTTTTTTGGTTGATTAGATTTATCTTTGACATTATTTACATTATTGAGGCAACTCATTGAAGTTTATCTTTGTACAGTTTTAAAAAATTGTGATAGTTATATTTAATTATTTTAAACCTATACCTCTAAATATCCTCAATTATGTAATTTTTTTTGTTATTTTTCTGTTCCTTTATTTCATAAAAGTATACAGAAAATTTCAAAAATCAGCTCTAAGCAACTGGGGTCGAGGCATTATGTCAACTCTTATACCACAAAGAAATGGTGGTTCAGACAGGGTGTGAGAATAAAATCTATCAGGGAACCCAAAATTTTGTCACATACATAGATAGTAATATGAATTTTATGTATATTTTAGAGACCAATTTTTTGGCATAATAAGACTATTAAATATTTCTATGAATATTTCCAAAGATGGGAGTTGAGACGACGTGCAATTCCGAGGCTCAGTGTGCCCATAATTAATTTTATAAAAATGATAACTGTTTTTATATTACGCATGAAATGTTAACTAAATAATACAAGGTATCTCATAACTAGTTGATCAGATCAGAAATCTGAGACCATAGTTGGGTCCAGAGTGTGGTGTTTCTCCAAGACGCGAAATAAAATAATTTGGCGCGGGATGTTCAGACCCCTCGCTCATTGGCAGTGTATTAAATAGATAAATTATATAATTAATTTATTAGCTCAAACCCGAATATCTCTCAAACAGGGACTCAGATGAAAAATCGAATACCGCCGATGATTTCAGAATGTATGTTTTACCATAAGGAGGGTATAACTTTGGTTGGCGTCGGGTGTTCAGCTTTTATGCCATCGTGGGAAACTAATTAAATAAGTAAATAATTATTTATTTAATTATATGACTAAAATATCTTTTAACCTAATAAGATGTTATAAAAATGATTCTTTAAGGGTTTTTCTACATAATTTTGTTTTTCCAACAATGAAAAATCCTCTACTCCTCTCCTCTCCTCCTCTTTCCGTTGACGAACGACGAACGAAGAACAATGATTCCTTAGATCAAGGCGAATCGAAGAGCAATGAACGAAACAGCTTCTTCTCATCATTGTGCAATTGCGATCCTTGTCAACACTGAATGGATTGTGATGAATGCGATCTTTTCCAATGATTGATCCAAACCTGAGGTAGGATTTATCATTGTGTATTCCATACCCAAGTTTAAATTTCTCATGATGAAAGAAAATTAAAAAAATTAATTCACAGATCGATAAACAATTGATTGAATTAATTTTCTTCTTGTTTATCTTGAATTTGAGATTCTTGAAGCATGATAAATATTTAATTGCCAGTTCCCCATGTTTTTGATACTCAAACACTATGGCCAAACTAATACGGCTATCGATCGACACATAGAAAGAGATCTTTCCTTATTCATGGTTCGTGCATTCTTCACGTGTTCTTCATCGTAAAATAATTAAGAGAACTGGAAATTCAATGTTTCATTGAGTGAGACATATGGACACAGAGATCTCGACCCAATGATCAGGGATCCGCATTTGTCTCTTTTTTCTGAGGTAAACTTGAAGCAGGAATGGCATGCGAAAGGATCACATGGCACGGGTCTGATGAGGGATTCAGTGGTTCGGTGAGGTGACCAAATGGCAGCAACAGCGGGGCGAGGTAGATCTGGTGGCATGCAAGGAGGCTCTGACGGTTTGGGGTGGTGTGGAAGATGGGCCAATGAGAAGGGACAATACGAAGGGCGTCAATAATAATAATAATAATAAATGATAATGGTGGTGACCCGTTGATGAAATTGACGGATGATTTAATACTATTATATTAAATAATAATGGTAATGGTTGGTTTTAGTTTGTGATTAATTAAATGGAATGGTTTTAATTTAATAAGATAATAACCATGGTAAAATAATTTAACGGGATTACATTAGAACATTAATGATGGATGTTATTATTATTAATTTTATTAACAATAACATTGAAGTTAGAAAGGAGTTGGGGGTCATGCTAGACATGGAGTAAAGGCCAATGGGAGGTGCCACTTTTGTTGTAGCATGATAAAATTATGGAAGAAAGAAAGAACATTGGAGGGAGAAAGAGTTTAAAGAAAATAAAGATTAAAATTTAAAACAATAAAATAAAAATTGGATTATATGGGGTGATGCACACCAAATTGTATATATTTGTGCGTGACATGAGATATTTGACAGAAATCAATTAAAAATAATAATATAATAATCATATTATTATTGTTGGTAAAATAGTTTTTTGTCTGTAACTTATTCGTGTGACCTCGGTTTCACGAATCATCTATGGTAGTGCGACCTAGATTTTGAAACGGACATTCCGAGTCCAATATTGGATGCATTTTTTGGGTTTTTGGATCGAGTACCCAAAATGCTCATGAATTAATAGATTTAGTATTATTATTTAATTTTTGACATGCTATAACTATAGCATGTGATGTCCAATTGGCTTGCCGTCAGTGGTGTTGTGATCCTATAACTAATATTGTCGATTCATGTCCAATGTTGAATATTAAATTCTAGTTTGTGGATCGGGTACACGAAACACCCAATAATAATAATAATAATAATACATGTTCTTGTATCTGACATATCTCCCTCATACGGTGTCGGAATGACGAGCCTTCTGTGAATTTTTGACACTAAAATTAAGAATAATGTTTCAAGACCAGTTTTTGATATTTATGCTGAGGTCGATGTGCAGGCCCCACGAGACCCAGTTCGCGCGTGTTGTGGTGAAATGAAACGTTTTCACTGGTTATCCATTTTGGACAAAAGGGTAGTCCATCTCGTGTATTTTTTCATATGGATTTCAATGGTGTGACCAGTTTGGTTAACCAGTGTCTTTTGATGTACGGCTGGGTTGGATCGAACATGAATCCAACCGGGCCCTCAATACTAAAATGCCTATAACGTACAGACTGGGCGTCCGATTGACGCATTGTATTTCATGTTGGAATCTTTATGAAATGGGGGTCCTTCAGGTTACTCCTGTGTGGAACTTAGTGGCAGTTGCAGTATGACCGATAACCTAAGGAGCAGAACCAGATCATTTCTTTTAGTGAGATTTAGGATAGAAACTCCCTTGACGACTCAAGGTGTAGGTATTTCTTACTCCTATGCTCCGGTAGACATGGGAATCCCCACCTCATGAGTGCGGTTTCATTTTCTTCTAAGATGGTTTCCCTATATTTGGAGTCGATAATCCACCACACGGCCAGACCTGGCCAGTTTCATCGATCACCTTGTGTTTCGATGACACGGGTTGACATACATGGTTTGAGACCGTGTATGAGGACATGGCTGGCATACACAAGGCATACCCCATATACTTAGAAACGATGTGTTATCTTTTTACACACCATGTAGTTTATCTTCACGACCAGCATTACAACATGGGTCATTGTACATGGGTAGTACCCGGGGTCAGACAACATGGCGTGTAACTTTTCAACATGCCCTGTACTTTTTTGAAAATGGCATGGTCCTCTTGTTAACTGTATGATGGACATGTTCCATTTGGGTAAGTAACCCTTATTCTTGTTCCCTTTAAGGTCAGGAATCATTTCCATCTATAGAAGTATGGTCCCTTTAGAATAACATTCTTTTATAGAGTCGCCATCCCTCTGAGAGGCCCGATGCGAGATCCTTTATCCATTCTTGACCCCAGGTAGAATCAGGAATCAATGTGACCAACTCTACCGAGCATTGATCTTCTACCTAGCTAGTGAATCTTCCTAGCTGGTGAATCTGGATGAGTTGCGGTATCCACCATGGCCCGGTCAGTGATCCTCATCTGTGTATTGTGATCTTTCCCACTCAGGAGTGTGTCTCCCATAATGAGTGAATCTATCTATCATGATCAATCCCAACTCAGGAGTGTGTTATCCCGTAATGCGTGAATCTATCTCTCATGACCTTTCTGATGAATTATACTTTCTGGATAGACGTTATCAGAGCTATCAGACTTGTGATGTGAGTTCTCCCGAATGATTGCTTTGTGAAATCTTTGATCTGGATCCCTAGCGTGGGTATGCAGTTGTGTAACTTGTCTCTAGACTATTGGTATAAGTTACGATTATATCTCGTTGCCCTAGGTATATGTATGGGAATAGACCTGGTGTGAGCTATGAGATAGAGATTCCCTTAATCTCTCTTTTTTGGGTTTGTTTGAGTGATCATATATACTATTGGGTGGAGCTGTACTCTTTTTTTCAGTCTTATTGTACCTTGTCCTCCCTTACTTCTCTCTTCTTTAGTACCTCTCTTTCTACTCCCTTGAGCCTTCAGAGCATCATACTGAGTATTGTTATACTCACCCCTACTTGGGATTTTCCAGCATTTGGCGTGCCCTTGCAGACGACGAACAGGTTGATCGTGACATCCGGGGATCTTCAGGATGCGTGGTGATGGACCATGTGCGGTGGTTGTAGCTTGGGATTCAGAAGTGGGACTCTTCCAGCTATTTTACTTTTTCACATGTTTCCTGGTTGTGAAACTTTTCTAGTTGGGTGTGTATGTTTTCCCCATTCCCGTTCAGATTTTCATTTCTTGTACATGTATTGTTAGAGGTCGATTCATTTTTGTTTGGTTCCCTTTTTATAGCAGTGTGGAACCTTGATTTCTTTTTCCTCTGCACAATTTCATTGATTTGGCTACTTGTGTGTGTACAAGTTTTTAAACAAAGGCCTTAGGGAGTTTTTTGTGCCTTCAGCACTAGTCACCAACCCCTGGCATACGGAGGCAGGCTTGGGGTAGTTGCTGTTGGATCCCTGGTACGGGTCGGGTCGGGACATAATGGTATCAGAGGTGGTTTGATCCTTGGGATGTTGTTAGAATGAATCCCTAAAACAGTCTTGGTTGGGTTTAGGTAAACATTTTTGATGTGTCTCGAGAGCGGCTCTCTGGCTAGGGAGTCCAGCGATGGTACGGGCTGCCGATGTATCCATTCACCAGGACCCGGATTACCCGCTTATCGACTCGGCACCCTAAGACAAATATTGCAGGGAACAATGGTACATGCATCATATATGATTGAGTCTTTGAATATCCTTCACAAGTCACCTCTCCATCGTTGTTGATATATATATGTATGCTCATATGACTGTGGCACTCCTTGATAACATGCAGGATGTATCTATGACAAAAACCATCTAGGATATTATATATGGTTTGTGGAGATGATTCCGTGAGCGAAGAGAGATTAGTTCAAGACCCATCATGCGAGCCCCTTTTTCTAGGTTGGAGGGTAGCAGAACCCCTACCTGTTGAGAAGAATACTTCCCTACCAGAGCAGGATGAGGGCGTGCTCAGCTTTGTTGCACTTCACGAGTTCCAGCGTCAGAGATGGCTGAGGATCCATAGTAATCCATGCCCTATAACAGTAGAGGATTGGCTAGAGTCGGTGGTCTGTTGGTCTATAATAGTAGTTTTTGAGAATAGACGTTTCAAGCAGGGACTCCATAGAGATATCTATGTTATCATAGTTCCCTTTTTCATTCCCACCTAAGCCAAGGTGATAGAGTAGGCAGTATTGGTAGAAATCTTCATGTCATGCCATACAACTGGTTGTGAAAGTGAGCTCGATAGAGCTATGACGTCTAAAATAGCTAGTAGATGCCAGACGATGAGATCTCAACAAAGTAGATCTTATCAGGATCAGTCATAGGCATGTTGTCTTATGGGACACATGCAGTGCAGCGAAAGCATGGTGTAAGAATCTTGCACACTGCTGCAGTCAACATGTGGTTATGTAGAAGATTCCCTTAGCGAGAAGTGCTGGAAGTCCCAGACTCACCTAGTGCGGGAAGTTTCAGAGCAGTTAACTTCCCAACAGCTGACCCTTGTGTAACATGAGGGTACAAATTTTCTTCAGCCGATGATGTTGACTCCATTGCTTCTCAAGCATGTAAGAGAGTCTTGGTTGCAATTCATCTATTGTGAAATCTTGTTTTACCAGATATCCATAGATGTTTCACCATATGGATATTCTGAATGAGGGAATCACGACACTCTGTCCTAGAGACAAACAGTGATTCCAGTTGTGACAAGTGATGTAGAGGATCGGTCGGGGAGTCAAACATTCCCCCGAGTTCTATCAGGTCATTTGAGACTGTTCAAGGAGATGCCAAGGTTGCATATCGCCCTGCCTTATCCAATATAGTTAGAGTTTGTATAAGACACCTTACATGTGACGCAACTAAGGAGATACATGTGTGTTTCTACACATTCCATCAACCCAAGAAATCCTTATGAGGGTGGACCAACCCTTTGGTCAATATTCCTTGGCAGCATAGAAACATACAGTCTTCCCTAGGAGTATGATAGCTACGTGTGGGCTCAGATTCCTTAGTGGTTTCCCTGGTTATGATTTTCGAGGATGAAAATCATTAAAGATGGAATAATGTAGAGAAACACATTTTGTTCTAATAAGACTTTAAAATATTTCAAATAATATTTCCAAAGCCAGGGGATGATACGGCATGAAATTTTGAGGCTCGGTGTGCCCAGAATTAATTTTATAAAAATTTTAAGTGTTTTTATATTACTCATGCACGATTGAATAAAGAAAACAATATATCTCTTAAACAGTTTATCAGATCGGAAATCTGAGACCACATTTGGGTCCTGAATATGGTGTTTCCCCTAGAAGTAGTATAAAATAAGTCAGTGCGGGATGTTAGGACCCCTCACTCATTGGCAGTGAATTAAATGGATAAATTAGATAATTAATTTATTCATTTAATAGCTCATACCCAAATATCTCTTAAATAGGGACTCAGATGAAAAATATATAACCACCAATGATTTTAGAATATAGGTTTTACCCTAGGTAGGGTATAACATTTTTTGGTGTGGGTGCTCAGCTTTTGTTCCATCGTGGGAAACTAATTAAATAAGTAAATAATTATTTATTTAATTATTTGATTAAAAGCACTTTTTACCTAATAAGATGTTATAAATATGAGGATTTAAGGGGGTTTTCACATAATTTATTTTTTCCAACAATGACAAGGCCTCTACTTCTCTCTTCTCCTCCTCTTTCAGTTGACGAACGATGAAGGAAGAACAATGAAGCCTTAGATCTAGGCGAATTGAAGCGCGACGAACAAAACATATTCATCTCATATTTGTCCAAGTGTGATCCTCATCAACACTGAGTGTATCTTGATGAATTCGATCTTCACCAACGATCGATCCAAACCTGAGGTAGGATTTATCTTTGTGTATTCCTTACCCCAGTTTAAATTTCTCATGATGGACTTGAATTAAATAAATTAATTCGCGGATCGATAAACAATTGATTGACTTAATTTTCTTCTTATTTATCTTGAATCGGATATTATTGGAGCATGATAAATATTTAATTGCCAATTTCCCATTTTCATGATTCTCAAAAACGATGGCCAAACTAACACGGCTATCAATCTGCACTTTGACCGAGAACTTTCCTTTTTCATGGTCCTCACATTCTTCGAGTGTTCTTCATCACAAAATAATTAAGCACACTAGAAACTAAATGTCTCATTGAGCGTGACATATGGATGCAGTGATCTCGACCCAAAGATCAGGGATCCGCATTTGTCTCTTTTTTTCGAGTCAAAATCAAAGCCGGAATGGCGTGCAGAAGGATCCTCTAGCATGGGTCTGATAAGGGTTTCATCGGTTCAAGGCGGTGGTTCGGTGAGGCAATCAAGCGACTACGGAAGCAGGACAAGGTAGCTCTGGTGGCATGCGAAGAGACTCTGATGTTTTGGGGTGGTGTGGAAGACTGGGCCGACAATAAGGGGCGACACGATGGGTGTTAACAATAATAATAATTATTAAGGATAATGATGGAGAACTGTTGATGAAATTGAAGAAGGATTTATTACTATTATATTAAATAATAATGGTAATGGTGGGTTTTAGTGTGTGATTAATTAAATGGAATGGTTTTAATTTAATATGATAATAACCATGGTAAACTAATTTAATGGGATTAAATTAGAACATTAATGATAGGTGTTATTATTATTAATTTTATTAAAAATAAAATTGAAGTGAGAATGGAGTTGGGGGCATGATCGGCTTGGGGTAAAGTCAAAGGGGAGGTGCCACTTTTGTTGCAGTGTGATAAAATTATGGTAGAAAGAAAGAAGATTGGGGAGGGAAAGAGTTTAATGGAAATAAATATTAAAATTTAACACAATAAAATAAAAATTGGATGAAATGGGGTGATTCCCACCAAATTGGATAGATTTGTGTGTGACATGAAAAATTTGAAAGAAATAAATTAAAAATAATAACATATTAATCATATTATTATTGTTGATAAAACAATATTTTGTCTGTAACTAATTCATGCGACCTCGGTTTCACAAACCGTCAATGGTAGTGCGACCCAGATTCCAAAACAGACATTCTGAGTCCAATATTGGATGTCTTTTTAGAGTTATCGGATCGGGTACCCGAACAGCTTGTGAATTAATAGATTTACTATTATTATTAAATATTAGAACTACCATAACTCTTGTGTGTGATGTCCAATTGAATTTACATCAGTGGCGACGTGATCCTATCATTAATACGGTCAATCGAATTCCAATGTTCAATATTAAATTTTGGTTCATGGCTCGGGTCCCTGAAACACCCAATATTATTATTATTATTATTATTATTATTATTATTATGGGATTTTGTATCTGACATATCTACCTCATACAGTGTCAGAATGACGAACCGTCTGTGACTTTGCAACCTTATAATTAAAAAGAATGTTTGAAAACAAAAAATTGGATATTCACATCGAGGTCGAAGTGCAGGCCCTAAATGGCCCAGTTCACATGTGTTGCGGTGAAATGAAACTTTTTCACTGGCTATCCATTTTGGAAAAATGGGTACTCCATTTCATGGGATTTTTCATTTGGATTGCAACGGTGTGACCGGTTTGACTAACCGGTGTAGTTTGAAGAACAGCTGGGTTGGATCGAACACGAATCCAACCAGGCCCTCGACACTAAATTGCCTATAACATACAGAATGGGAATCCGATTGACGCATTGTCTGTCGTGTTGGGACCATTATGACATGGAATCCCTTTGGGTTACTCACTTGTAGAACTTTTTGGCAGCTGAGGTATGACTGATAACCCGAGGAGCAGCACCAGAGTGTTTTTTTAGTGATATTTACGATGGATACTCCCTTGACGACTCAAGCAGCATTTATTTCTTACTCTTATGCTTTGGTAGAGGTTGGACTCCCCGCCTCATGAGTGTAGGTTAGTTTTCCCCTGAGATGGTTTTTCTATCTTTGGAGTCGATACTCCACCACATGGCCAGACCAGGCTGGTTGCATGGGTCACCTTTTGTTCCGATTACACGGGTTGACATACATGTGCTGAGACTATGTACGGGAACATGGCCAGCATACACGAGGCAGACCCTAGATACTTAGACATGACGTGTTATATTTTTACACACCGTGTAGTTTCATTTTTCACAATCGCCCTTATGACACGAGTCGTTGTACACGGGCAGTACCCGAGGTCATACAACACGGTGTGTAAATTTTCTACACGCCGTGTACTTTTTGGAAAATTACATGGTCCTCTTGTTCAATGTATCTTGGAGATGTTTCATTTGGGTTAGTTTCCCTTCTTCTCAATACCCTGAAGGTCAGGCATCGTTTACTTTTACAAAAGTATGATCCATTCAGCACGAAATTCTGTGATAGAGTTGGCATCCCTCCGAGAGGCCTGGAGAGAGATCCTCTATCAGTTACTGACCCTAGGTACAGTCAGGCATCGACGTGACCAGCTATATCGGACGTTGATCCTCTACCTAGCTGGTGAATCCACCTAGATGGTGAATCCGGATGAGTCGCGGTATCCGCCACGACCCTGGCAGTGATTCTCATCTGTGAATCGTGATCATTCCCACTCATAAGTGTGTATCCCTTGATGAGTGCATCTATTGATCATGATCTTTCCCCACTCAATAGTGTGTTATTTCATAATGAGTGCATCTATCTCTCGTGATCTTTCCGATGAGCGATAGGATGGACGTTATCAGAGCAATTAGACTCGTGGATTGAGTTCTCCTGGACAAGTGCTTTGTGGAATCTTCAAACTGGATCCCTAGTGTGGGTATGTAGTTGTGTAACTTGTCTCTAGACTACAGATCTGAGTTATGAGTATATCTAGTTGCCCTAGGTATATTTATGGGCATACAATTGGTGTGAGTTGTGAGATGGATAACCCCTTACTCTCTCTCGTTTGAGTTTCTTTGAGCGATCATGTCTACAATTGGGTGGAGCTGTAATCTTTTTGTTCACTATTTTTGTACCTTGTTATCTCTTACTTCTCTCTTCTTCAGTACCTCTCTTTCTGATCCCTCAAGCATTTGGGGCATCCTACTGAGTATTCTTATACTCACACCTGCTTTGTCTTTGCCCGTATTTGGTGTACGCTTGCAGATGACGAATAGGTTGATCATGACATCAAAGAAGCGTCGGGATACAAGGTTCATGGACCACGTGCGGTGGTTGTAGCTTGGGATTCAGATGTGGGACTCTTCCAACTATTTTACTTTATCACCTGTTATTGGGTTGTGGAACTTTTATAGTTGGGTGTTTATTTTTCCCATTTCTCTTTCAGCATTACTTTTCTTGTACATGGACTGTTAGAGGTCGATGAATTTTTGTTTGGTTCCCTTATTATAGTAGTGTGGTACATTGATTTCTTTTTTGTCTACACTTTTTCACTGAGTGAGCTACTTGTGTGTCTGTGTAGATTCTTAGGCAAAGGCCTCCCCGATTTTGTTGTCCCTTCGGCGCTAGTCGCCAGCCCCTGGCCTACGGAGGCGGGCATGTGGTAGTTGATGCTCGGGCCCTTGTACGGGTCGGGTCATAACATATATGTATGACATTCATCAAGAAAAAGGGGATAATAATATTAATAATAAATTAAAATAATCAGAAATACAATGATGAAGAGGGAATTCCCAAGGAGGGTGATCAACCTTTCTGACCCAGAACTAGAATAAAGTGATGTCATGTATATATATATATATATATATATATATATTCCAATATATTCCCATATATGTGAGTAAGGTGACAATAAACAAGAATCAAACTGAAGCTAGTTTTTGGCCTATAATCCCAATAATCTATACACTCTGTGAATTATAAATTAACCTAGATTTCATTCCACTCAATCCTTTCTAATTAATCCAATCCTCATGTATATAATACTGATTGAAAATACCAAATTCATCCTGTACTGAAAATTTCTCGGAGAAAGTCACAGTTCCCTAGGTGGATACAAGTTCAAACCCTTGGTTCACCCACACTCACCTACAATCACTGTAATAAAGTATTCATGGTAATTTATAGATATCATATAAATGTTCTCTAACATTAATTTCATACCAAAAAATCAAAGTAAATTGAATCTAATCATTAAGAACATAGTCTCAGTCCATAAGCAATCATGACATTGTGAATTGGATAATCCAAAAGGGCTATGACTCTTGGAGATATTTGACGAATTCTCTCTATATCCAAGCACATTCCTGGTATCTATTCAATAAATGTATTAATAGTTCACTCCAAAACATGTCATGTGATTATATTAACGGTGAATCTAACCAACCGTATGGAGAATCCTATGTGTCTTTTGAAGGAGGTTAGTTATCTTCAAGTTTACCTCAAATTAATAATAAAGAGTATCAAGAACCCAATCATGATCAATATTGTATCATAAGATAGATATAAGTCTATACCTATAGTAATTCCTAAAATATCAATCATATAAGATCTACCATTAGATCTCAAGAAGTACATCTAACGATCCAAATATTTTAACAATAAAAAATTTCTTTGAAAATAGATCCCTGGAAGAACATCTTGGAATACCTGAAATATACTAAATCATGCCATGCCCCTATACAATAAATGAGAAATCACCTCTAGCAATTATAGCTTTATGAATAATAAATAAGATAATTCATACATTAAATATTGTTATTGGATTAACACAAGAACAAAGATAATAACCAAATTTTTAATAACAATGTAATATCTTAATGATTGACCACCTACTAATATGAAGCAATCAAATTATTCTCCAATGGTCAACATCTATTTTCATGGCATGTACAAGATGAATCTAGTCGTGTAAGGTCACGATTCTAACAAAAATCACCCAGAATAATAAACTATTAAAATATAATTTTTAAATAAAACCCAAAATTTTAATTTAATAAACTATTCTATTTAAATTGGCATAGGAAACAAAGTCCTTACAGTTGATAACATTTCCCCAAAACAATGACTAAACACAAACCAACAACCAACATCTCAATATCAACATTCAAATTGTAATAATCCCTAAGAAAAAATATTAATAAAACCACCCAAAAATATATAGTTTTGATTAGTTTCATTAAAATCATCCATAAAAAATCCCCAAAAAATCATGTAGAGGAGTGAAGACTACATCTCAGGCCACCCACATTCTAGGAAGAGTGGAAGAACTATCAATGATGATTAATTCCATCATTTTTCAGTGGAATCAAGACTAAAATAACTAACTAGGAAAACTAATAATCAATAATTAAATACGGGGAGACCAATAAAGACAAATATAGGATAAATCATAAAATAAAATTCCATGAAAGGCTATGTAAATACCCCAGTAATGGGGTTCGAAGAGAGTAATGATATGAGGTATCTACCTTGGTGTGTGAGAGAGGAAAAACATGAAAATAGGTAAATTATACCTTAATGATTACATATAAAAAAGGATTATTTCATCCTTTTAAAATTCCACATCTTTTATCTGAATAGTTTTCTAAACCGTGTGAAAACCGTGTACCACTACAATTTGAGGCACACTCCACCTCACACGGTTTCGTCACACGGTTAGAAAAACAATGTGCTGACCATATAGGTACCGATACACATCTACACCATTACTAACAATTTGATTCCCTCCTCTCATTGTTTGGAAATCAATATAAGTTTATAAACTAGACCGCATGGTTAGGTCTCAAAAATCATGCACCAATAATGCATCCTACACTGTATTTCTCCAAAAATCCATCTTCGAGCCTCATACCCTTGCAATGCTTTTGAATCCACTAAGATACAAACCATGAATTATTAAAGATCTAAAAATTTATTTAATGTCCTTTGAAACTTTAAAAACGTTTTCTAAATATATTATGAAAATTTTATACTTCCATTAATTGAAGATAAAATTTTCTTTATGAAATTTCCAACCTAAAAAACACAGGATCTTACGAGTACTATTATTTATTTCAAAGGACTGAATTGGATTCTAGAAAAAATCATTTTACTATATAAAATTAATTAATTATTGTAAAGGTTTTGGGGATTTATATATGAGTTAAAATGTATTTAATAATAAGTGAGCTCTCTAGGATTCACAATGTGAATTCACAATTCATAATGTAAGTCAGTTTGGGTCTGGTATTTTTTAATCCTCCCAACCCTAGTAAATCCCCATTAGATTCCCATTATAGTTCCCTCAAAATATAAGGTATCATTAGTTTATTTTCAGTGATTATCAATATCATGACACTAATTTAAATTAATCTTCAATCATTTTATCATTGAAATCATTTCTTAGGTCCTCATTTTTCCATCAAATAAGGATCCTTCTTAGTTTTTATAGAAACAACCATTTATCTATTAGATTGGATCAATTTTGATGATTTATTCTTAGGAATTTACAGAATAATGGAAGGAGTATTTTGTATATATTGAATTTTCTTAGATATTTTATTCCAAATAAACCAAATTTAGTCATCTTCAGTCCCACACTATTGTTCTGGAACATTATGGATTTATTTTTTCTAAATTTTTCTTTCAATAAATTAGGATATATCTTGACAAATTCAGATGGAAACACCCTATTGCGATGTAACTTCAAAATAAAAGTTTATAATGATATAAATGAAGTTTTAATTTAACAATGCATGATGAAATTTATGTTTTTAATGTATAATTGAATTGGAAAGATAGAATAATTCTATTTCCATGCATTTATGTTCATGTGGGGTGGATCGTGGTTGGAATTACCTCGGTCAATTAATGGAAAAATCGTGAACGATCATCATCAAATATATCACCATCAAATCATTTAACCATGTGTAAGCTTAGTGAAAGGATGACTCTCCACTAATAATAATTTGTATATCCAAGACAAGCATGGGTCTATTAGTGTTTTCTATCATCCAAATGTTAGGATAATTGTTTAATAAGGGTAGAATTCTTATATTCTCAATTTTCATAGAATATTCCTTTTTTAAAGCATTGTATAAATTGTTTTTCTACTTCTCATATTGAATGTAGAAAACGTGATAACTTATTCTTTCCCTATTTGAATGCATTGGTATATCTATGGGAGTTAAATAAAGAGTTATATTCTTGTACAATTCTTGGAGACTTCAGTGTGTTTTCTTATACTATATCCTATTATATTGGAAAGGTTAATTTTTCGAAATTAACATTTGGTTTTATATAAAATTTTTTACATTTTTGGTGGAGGTGGAGGTGGAGGTGGGGATAGTCTTCATATTTGTCTTGATTGGTTCCACATTGTCTCTAGTGGAATTACATTTTTCATTTGTGGAATTTCATTATTATATATATATTTTCTATATAATAATTTTATATATATTTTATTGAGATGTATTTTTTTATTTCTACAAGAATCATGTAGTTGGTTTTTTGTTATTAATTTATCATAGATTGTGTTTTTTTCTGTATGTATAATCATCCCCCATTATTTTACTAATACCATTTCATTTATTTCATGTAATTAGCTTTGGTATTTCACCTATGGTCAATATCACAACTTCACCCTCCTATGATAATTCATAAGTGTGGGATGTTACAATTGGTATTAGTATTCTTCAGTTCATGATTTGGATTGATAGCGAAGAAATATGAATTCTATAATATGGAATATATAGAAAAAATATATGTATCTAAAATATTTTGGTTTAACTTCATGTTAAAAGGGTGGATTGGGATAAAAGTGTTCAATGAAACTTTTAGGTAATTTTTCATGTCAACATCAAGGTTTTAGCTGATGAGTGTATCATATAATTCATTTTTACTGAGACCTATACTAAGACCAAATTGACCATATATTATTTTATTTTTTCAAAAAAATTATTTAAATGGTTGATACTTGAGATTTTATAAATGGTAATTATAATAATGGTGTGTTATTCGGATTTGGAATTCTCAAGACGTTGGTTTCAAGAGAGTGACGAATAAATGGTGTTTTTTTGAGTTATAGAGTCTGTAACATGGTTGATATTATAAAAATAAATTATAAGAGACAATGGAAAGTATGGTTGGACATCATCCATGATAGAACCAACAAAATTAATAGATCATTAAGCAAGATATTTAATCGATTTATAAATTAAATTGAAATTCTTAACAATGGAATGTGAATCATTCAATATAGTTTCAAAAAAAGACTCCACTTATTTTCAGTGGGGACACAAAACCTGAAAAGGATTATATGTGGATCAACTAAATGGATAAAATATTTAATTTTTAATGGTACTCTGGTAGTGCTAATAGGTAAATTATAATCCTATATCTTTATGTGTATTGTATTTCAATAGATGGATGTTTTTCCAATATAATGATGACTAATGTCTTTCGAGGGAGGAATTTTTGAAATTTGGTAATAAATAATTACATCCTCACACTTTCAATATTGTAAGAACCATTGGTTTATTCTTCATAAATAATGAAACCAAAACTTTGTACAAGTATGAATAAATTTTCATGAACATAGTTCATTATTCTTTAGAAGTATATTGTAGCACATCTTTGAAGGTGTGATTCTTTTAGTCAGGATTACAACACAATATTTGATAAAATATATATTTAATATCTACTACATACTATATATAAATGTTAAAAAGGGTCATAGTATTAGATTTTTCTATTTGATGGAATCCTATGTGTGGAATTATTTTTCCTTCCATGGGAATAATTGAAAAATATAATGCTATAAATAAGAAAAATAGGGACATATATTCTCAAATAGGTCACTTACCTCAACATAAAACTACTATATTAGTCAAATTTCAACCAAGATTAGATATCGAAATAATTATTTAAAAAAAATTCCCCATTATGAATAGGTGAAAATAATTCGATTTAATACACCCATTATAATAGTTTTCAACCAATGTTACATGATGAACAAGGACACCTACAATAACACATTAGTTTTCTAGTGGAAACCTTTTAAAGGAATAATGATCTATCATAATCAAGTTAATCGAACAATTTATATATATGAACAAGCTATCTCGAATGATAAATTGGATCCCTATTTGGGGAAAGGTAACTTTCTTCTAAATGTAACTCTTATGAATGTCTTGTTTTATATTGGTAATTTAAATTACATATCTTTATATTTTTTGGATATATAATTAGAACTAAATTTTAAATTCATCCAAAATATCATTAGTATCAAAACACTTCTTTCACGGTTGGAGTGGAGAGGCTTAAAACTACCATAATAAATTATTACCACTAATTTAGTAAAGAATTTATAAGAGTTGGTAGTCCTTGATTATGTTTTTTAGTTAATATTTTAGAAGTATTGGATTGTGGTATTTAAAAAACATATTGACTGCTACACTTTTTACGTGACACTCACATACATATATAGATCTCATCATGTATTCAATGCTAATTGGAGAATAAATGATGGTAGATAAGAAACGTAAAATATAGTAGATGGAAATATATATGGATATTTAGAGTTAATTAAATTATTTTTTGTGTTGAATCCAAAAATAGGACTCTTCCTACTATAGAGGATGTATACCAAGATGAATTTCAAAATTATTCCTATAGGTTACCACTCAAATTAGAACACAAATTTCATATCAAATAACTCCTATGAATAGGCCTCAAATTTTTACCATCTTATTGATGATCATAGAAATAGTTTTTATTGTCAAATTGTCAAATAGAATTTCTATGAAGTAAATGTTTCATTATGCATATTACATCTCCTTCGGTTGGAATGGTTTTATTCATTTAGAAATTAGATGGTTCTCTCCACATAAATATTGATTATAATAAACTGAATCATGTCACTATTAAAAATCAGTATCTACTTCCATGAATAAATGATTAATGGGACCAATTAATGGGATATAAAAGGCTCTCCATGATTGATCTACTCATAAGGTATCATTATCATTTAGTAATAATATTATATATTCATATGAAAACATGTTAAAGTGGATATGGACATACTGAGTTTATATTTATGCCATTTGGTGGATATGGACATACTGAGTTTATATTTATGCCCTTTGGTCCAATAAAGTGAACCTACAGAATTCATATCATTAATCAATCATATAAACCATAGTACCTGGACTGATTTTTATAGTACTTTTTGATGATATTTTTTTCCAATATTGAAGAAATAATGTCCATGAAAAGAGCATGGAAATTGTACTTACTATATTCCATGATCATCATCTATATGTTATTTTTTCTATGTGTAATTTTAGTATCCAAAAATTATATCTCCTCAAGTTAATTAATTTTAAAGATGGAATATGAGTTCATCATTAAAAGATAAAACTCGTCAAATCTTGTAAATATCCAAATAATAACTATGAGATATGTAGTTTCTTGGGATTAAGAGGCTTCTATCATCACATTATTCAAAATTTATCAACTATTTCTTCTGTCATAACTACTCTAAAAATTAAGGTTAGACTAATAAAGAGTTATATCTTTCATAAAATATTTCTAAATAATAAAAAAATCATATTGGTTCCAATCATATTTTTAAAAAAAAATTGGTTGTGTTTTATATTATGATTCATGTGGAATTTTCTGGGTTGTATTCTTAGAAAAAATCATTTTCTTGAATATAGTTTAATGATTTTCTTGAAACATGAGAATAAATATCCATTGTATGACCTGGAATTATCTATATATATATATGCCTAAAATATCATGAATTATTATCCATTTGAAAAAACAGCACAGTTATCACAGACCATGCATGTTTGAAATACATCTCCTCTCAGTAAGACATTAACTTAAGAAAATTAAGATAGATGGAATATATACTAATTTGTTACTTAGAAATATTGTGCGGACCTTGGTAAAAGTATTATATGACATATTATCTCAAGTGAATGTCAAATAATGAGGTTTTTAGTGAAGATCATGACCATTATGAACTAATTTGTACATTTACTGACATGCATTTAGATTAAGAAAAGAAGAATGCTCTTGTATTTTTTCATCTAGGTAATATTTTTTTAGACTTGGAAATCATTTTCAAATGGTATTAAATGTCAGAAAAATACCACTAGTATGTTAAACCTAAATGGGGGAGAGTTTTTATGGGGGAACATTGAAATAGAAATCCTTGTTACATTTTTATAATCATGTTTTTATCCCTTAGTCCTCCCAATAATATATTCCTTTCTACATATCACTATTAAAAATTTGATATACATATAGTTTCTAATGAAATGTAACTGTAATAAAGGCTCATATCTAATGGTAAAGTATGAAAATCCATAGTCCAAAAAAATATCAAATGTACACCTATTTATAATGTAAACGATAAACACAAAAGTCTGACATGAATGATATAACATATTACTATAAAGATGATTTATTGGGAAATAATTTTCAAGCGACTTGTCATATGTCTATAGAGAACATTAAAAAGGCATGATATTGATTTAATGCTTATGGATTCACTCAACAACTCATAATACATTATTCATTTCATTGAGTCTAATATGGTAGAAAAATTGGAAATATTATATATCCAATAAGTGGTAATGTTGGAAGGATTTTTAGATTCAATTTAGTATAATAGGGAACCATGATTAAACTCTCAATTCTAGAAATAATTACAACACAATCTTGGAACTCAACTAACTATACTCATGACCAATTATATATATATATATATATAGCAAATAAAAAAAACATTCCAAATATTGTTAGACAATTTTAAACAATATGTTATTGAATTTAAATGGCCTTTGGGCCGAAATATACTTTTAGTTGACTTCCCCTATAGAAACATATGCCATGTGAAAATTCATATGGACATGTCTGAGACTTCTTATTTAAATCTTTTCATTTCTCTACTAAGTTGGTTGAAAACATGAAATACATCATTGACTAGGTTAAGCCTTGTTTATGAGGCTATAGAGGATATCGAAATGATATAAAATAACATGCCTATAAAACAAATCCAACTGAAATCCTATAAATACAATAATAATTTAACAATATCTAAGATTTTTTGTGACCAAAATATCATGAAATTATCACCCAAGTATAGTCATTGATACATGAAAAATTAATGAAATTTATCCCAATCCTATAATGGAACAATGGATTTTTAATGTATTATTGTTATGTAATATCAATTATCCATTCCACAATGTTTTAGGGATGTCTATAATGTCATTCTAATTTCTATACTAATGATTTATCACCAAGATCTTATTGTTGTGATCAGTATGTACACAATTACTCTTGGGAAATATGTGATGTTTATTAATGTGCTAATAACAAATTTTAGATATATAAGAGAAGACATAATTGGGGAAATATATTTATTAAGACATAATATAATAGATGCATTAAAAGTTTTGTGAATAAACATATAAAATATATCATTCCATACTTGAGGAATGGCATAAAAAGTTCAAGGGTCACACAAATATCCATATTTTTATAGATGAAAGAAAAATGTTGGGAAGAATGTTGCAACCATGGTGTGAGGTAACTTTTTTCTTCATGGATTTTCATTCATGTTTATTATGTTTCAGAAAAATTAATAGATGTTTTTGTAGGGTCTTATAGGTGTTAATCTAGAATCTAGCTATTATCCCTATTCACACCATGAATTATTTTTAATGGAATGAATGTTAATTGAGAAATTTGAATGAGTTATTTTTAAATAATGAATGGGAATCAAGGAATAATTAATTTACTACATGACATTCAATAACAATGTGGAATTTTGTTTTATTTACACATAATATGTCATGAATTTTCTTGTAGTTAAGATCTCAAGGGTTCATGAAGGGATTTATTAACTCACACAGTGATTCATTTCACCGATGGTTTATTTTATTCTTAAAATTATTATAAATCATAATTAGGTTTCCATTAAATTCATCTCAACTTATAGGGTTCTCTTATATGATTTCTAGATATCTTGTATTTCTGCACTTGGATTCCAAAAAATCATTATGTATTCAATTTCAAAAATAAAATGTGTAGATATGACACTACATCTCTTTTGAATTTAACCATTTTTATAGAATTGAACCATATATATATAGGATTTGATGTGTTTTGATGATATTTTTATGATGTATAACAGATTAATGTAATGAAAGGATGAAATATGTGAAATTTTATAATACCCCTCCTAGAAAACGAAGCTTATGTAAGTTGATTATCTCTCATTATACTATTATAGAACATGATATATTGATTTATTGTAAATATTTTTTTTAAATATCATGTGAAATTAAATTTTAAAATCCATATATTGATGTGATTTCAAATGTTTAGTTCTCAAATTGATAAAAATTGTTGTGTTCTAAAGATTCAGGACAAATTATCTATTCTCGATTTAATTAATTATTGGAAACATGATATAATTATGTTGGTGGGTGTTTGTGTTCATATGAGATGGATCATAGGTATATGTACAACCATTATGAAAGTCTATGATTTTATGAAATAATTTTTTAAATATGTATAATTCCATTGATATTTTATGTACATGTTTCACAGAGTTGAAACAAACCATAGTATACTATTATTTTTTTATTTACTATGATAGTTATAACATAGTAATTATGTTAGTGGTTTAAAATAATAATAAAAAAAATTTAAAATTATATTTTCTATATATGTATAATATAAATATATTTATTATATATTTATTATTTATTGAAACAAAAAATATTTTAAGGTAAAAGAAATGTTTTTTGTGAAAAATAATTTATGAAGGGATTGCATGTTTAACTTAATTATGTAAATTAATAAATATTGTTTAATTAATTAAGTTAAAATTATATATTATATGTTCAATCCAATTTTTATCATTAATATAATATTATTTCTAACCATGAGATAATAATACACGTAATTTTATGCTTTAAAACTATATTTTCTGAAAGTTGTTAAATCAATATGATCACTATTATTTTAAAATTTCATGTTGACACATATAAAAATATTAATGTGTTTCACTCTTATTCATTATAATGATATTTTTTATGCTTTTGACCAATAATTTAACTTTGAACGATTTGAGGATACTTAAAATTTTAAAGAGTTTCACTCTTATCAGTTAGAAAAGGACAACGTGTCTCATCTCCTCTAAACACATCAATGTCATATTTATAGTAAATACATATCCAAATAACCATACATAATTCCCTTCCAATTTCTTAGTGGCCTTTTTTTACTTGGAAACCCTCCTATGATGAATTATGTGTATTCCTAAAGAGGATCTTAGAAGAATATGAATAGTCATTTACCATGTATTTTACTTTTATTTATTCCTATAATTCACTAAAATAATTATGAAACATTATGATATTATAAATTCTGTATTTCCAATATACTGAGAATTTATTATGCCAATGTAATGAACTATATCTATCTCATATTCCAACACCACCTCATGAACTAATGTAATTCATTATCCATAAATGAATCGAAAATATGTATATAATGTTCGATTTAATGTAAATACATGATATTTATGAAAAATGTCACCACCTGTACTTGGGGCTCATGTCGTGGCTACCCCAAGCCTGCCTTCTATAGGCCAGGGGTTGGCGACTAGCACCAAGGCGTAAATCTCTAAGCTGGGAAGTCATTACCTTTATAAAAGTAAACAAACACAACATAGTATGCAATAGGAAGTACACACTAATTAAAACTGAATACAAATCGGTGTGCTGGAAAGTAAATGGTATCGTATAAATAGCCAACTGAACAAAAAGTACAAGTAAAAGGGTCAAATAGCTGAAAGTAAAGAGAAGCTCATGTATTTTCCTTCGGGGTTCCTACCAAAAAGGTAGGTACAGATGGCCACCTTAGCACTCACGTCCGTCAGTATCCTCTATGTGATGACTCGTTACAAGGTCCACCTCTGGGTACCGTCCTATCGTGGCACTCTCAGACTCCGTCAGCATTGTCTGACATCTGCATCCAGCAAAACGAGGTGCGGGCATTGCCTATGCATGGGTGAGTATAACGATACTCAGTAGGGACCCTGAGACTCGTAAGGTCTCACAATATCCCCTAAGGATAAAAAAAGAAGAAAGATACAATCACGGAGTATCAACCAACCCTACTTAGGAATATTCCCAAATATATACCTAAGTTACCAATCTCTGCCCGGCTCTAACTCTCGAGCCCAATCACAACCCAGTGCACACAGGAAGTAAAGTCAATCACCACAATGGTAATGGTTGAATGACATGAATCAGATCACACATGTATGCCACAATAGTAGAGAGATATAGATGATCAGATGTAGCCACTAGATCATCTAATCTATCAGACCCACATAAGATACCGGACCAGCTAGGCTGTCGGACCCACACAGGATACATGCCAGCTATCTTGTCTAAGCTATCAGACCCACACAGGATACAGAACTAGCTATTATATCGGACCCACATAGGATACAGGAACATAAGTCAGAACTGTTGAACCCACATAGGATTCTGGTACAGTAGTCATCGTCATTGAACCCACAGAGGATTCTTGTACAGTAGTCATCGCAGTTGTAGTATAACTACTCATACTTTACATAAATAGTTATTACTTCAGAATTGTTGGACACTTATTACAAAATATAACAAAACTAGGAATGGAACATATAGGTATAGTGTCTTTAGAAACTGGGAAACATAAACAACTGGTTCATAAATCATCTACACTGTCTCCCTTTTATTTTATCATATCTAGAGTCCCCTTTTCTATATCTTACTTAATATCCTTATTCCTGACCTGGGGAAAAGAAAACATACAAAAGGGTGAGCTCAAATTCTCGGTAAGGGTAAACAAAAGAAATAAATATCACATCATATTCATAAGAACATATCATTTTGGAATTCTTAACCTGCAAAAGAGATCATAATTTTATAACATGGGATAAATCATAGTAGTGAAATGTAATCCCAATAATCATAACATAAAACATTAAACTTTGTGGCATACACACATAATCATAGATAATCATTTCTTAGTAGTCAAGACTCATTTCCATGACTATCTTAGCTGACAAAGTCCATTTCTTAACCGAGTTCACTCATCGTTTAAGTCCTGTTTCACTGAACCGGTTTAACCTTCCATTCCAGCCATGTCTATCTCATGAGATATAAATCATTACCCAATGCATTGGAGAGAGATATAGGTCCCACCCATAACATAATAAAACCATTCTTATGCATTCCACAAAATCATAAATCATAGCATAACCCATGTAATAAAAATGGGATTCATAAACATCATGCCATCATAACTTAATCCATATAAGATAAATAGACATCATAAAAATAATTCCATCATAACATAATAAAATCAATGTAAAAATAGGTCTAGAAACAGAATCCTATATTATCTTAGATGGAAAATAATTTTGATAAAACACTTGAACTTCTTTCTTGAGGAAAATATCATTTCTACTTCCAAAAACATTATTCCTTTCTTAACATGTCACACAATTTAAAAAAAGAAGTTGATTAAAAATAAACTTGAAATCTTGTAATGGAATCTTCATGGAAATAATTTTCTATGAAATCATAACAATCCATTCATGTCGTATAAGATAAAAAAACATTCTTCTCGTACTTTGGCCGGAAAAGTCAAACAGTACCTCGTACGAAAATCAACAAAAGATTCCTTTCATATCTTTTACTAAAAACTCACTAAAGGGTAAAATTGGATTTAAAAAATTGTATGAGGATATAAATAATATTAAATATTGGTGAAACATGGTTGTGGATAATAAATATGCCCCAGTAATTACCGAAGTATAAACAATCTTGGATAAAAATTGAGATTGAGATATTTTCCCTTACCTTATGTTCGATTTTCTTCATACATGCCCGAACCTCATGTATAATGATTTAAATAATGTTATTAACTTATTCCAGAATCGTACTCGCTGTTATGATATCATATGTGTTCATATTCTTAGCTTTTTTTAGTAATATTTCTTTGTTACTTGTTATTCAGGTGTTTATTGCTTTTTGTTCTTATACATGTTTTGTCGAATAAATTCTTATTCTTATTTTAGGTTACAGATAAATTATTTCCAGAATGGTATTATTGTAATATATATAATATTTATTAATTCAATCAATTTTTATAATCATTAAGAATTGAAGATCATGTAAAATGAGTCGCATCACATCCTGGAGACGGCAGGCCGTACATATGGACGAGAGATGATATCATTCCCATGATAGTGGAATTTTATTGAAGTGTATGTATACTATTTCAGAATCAAATTAACTTTACAATAATCATATATTGTTATTCTTTAAACCATTATACCCATCCAAGTATGGTGGTGGTGGATAATAGATTACACCATGGCATGGAGATGGTATTCCGTACGTATGAATGCTCAGTGATTTCGTTTTCCGTGGGATTGATAGAAGGTGAAATAGGGTTGTTTCATATTTATAATAACATATCAGTATATGAGTGATACTGATGTTATTACTTCATAATGAAACAACTATATAAGAAGAAGTATAATAAGAAATAAAGTTAAAAGAATCGGTAACAGACATTACCTCTTCTTTGAAGCGCCTCTTCTTATCCTTCTCTTAGGGCACTAAAGATAGTCTTTGATGAAGACCATGACCTCTAAGATGTTTCTATGAAAGTGGAGAAGATAAATTTTCAGGTGTTTTCTGAGCATGAATGCTCAAAGTGGTGTGAGGAAGAGTGGGAGGAGGTTCCCTTTTATAAGAGAGGAGAGGGGCACCTTTGCAAAAACTAAAAATATTATTTTATTATAAAGTCATATTCAGTTTTTAATAGCTCCAAATTTATTTATTTCTGTGCTAAGGTGGGGACGGGTCTAAATAATATCATCCAATAAATTTTTGACAAGTTTAGGTGTCTATTTTAACATTATAATTTAGATTTAACTTTAAGTTAAATAATTTTACTTTTACCGTGTCTTCTTGTTTTCTTACACTATAAGGTTAATAAACTTACTATAACAAGCCAAACGAATCCCAAGTTGTATATTATTAATATATATAAACTTATATAAGTCATTTTTCCGAACATTAGAATTTTAAGAATAAAATAACAACTAATAATATAATATTTGTTTTAAAAACTATTGTATGTCAATTTTTTACACTATTTGGTAATTGTTTTTTTGTAAAAATCATAACAGCATGATTAGTTCGAACAGAGTTAATTAAAACAATATTAACATGTCATATTAACCTAGAAAATTATTTTAATGCATAAAAAGTCTCAAATTACATTTATTTTGGTATTTATAACATCAATTTTGTTAATATTTCATTAATAAGATAATTATTGCATCATCATTGTGTCATAAATAAAATAAATTATTTAATGTCTAAAAATTAAAAATAAAATACCATTATGTAGGAAATCCTTTTATATTTCTAATAAATATTTATAGTTTCATTTATATTATGTATAACCCTATATTAAAAATTATTTATTTATTAAACATTGATTTTAACTATTTTAACCTTTCTTTAAATGAATTAATAATAAATGTCTTAATCTAATCCAAGTTGACCTAAATGGTAATATTTTATTCCAAAGGTTTTTTTGGTCAAATTACACTTGTCTAATAGAATTAGGACATGTGTTAGGGTAATAATAATATAATTTTTACCCTTAATTACCCTATTTACTTTTAACCGTGGTAAATACAAATAAAAAGTTACTATTCACCAAACAATATTTTCATCTCATTGAACCACATTTTAGTCATTGATATTAACCGTGTCTCTCTGATTTTTGAAATTCCACTCACAGAAGCGGTATAATTAGGTTTAATGTGAATTTCCAAATTCTCCTAGGAGGTAGGTAAAAGACGGTGAAAAGTTCAATAAAATTTTATTATAACTAAAATTATTATAAAATGACTCCAATGAATTACATTGAACTTATATAGGTATTATGTATCTATTTTTTCCTAAAACAAATTTAAATAAAATAAATAAATATTAAATAAAAGGTCGGTTTTTATATAATAACCTAGTGTTTTCACTATTCATCAAAAATTGAATGTTTTCAGAAAAATACAAAAAATTCACCCTAGGATAATTTTGATATTTTGAATCCAAAAATGAAGTCAATTTTGAAAGATAAAATTTATAAAATTTCAAAAAGTGGGTATCAATATTCATACCGGCTAGTTTTAACAATATTTTAATAGCATATCGATGTTTAGTGAAACTCGGTATTGCGTATAATGCAAGATATCATGGAAGGTCGTGATTGAGTGTAAAGAAATCCAAGATAGTGTTTTGTGTAGTAAAAGATTCCTTTAATGATGTATATAACATAATAAGAAAATATTTCTCATAAAGGCCTCGGGTGTTACATTCTACCCCCCTTAAATTGAATTTCACCCTCAAAATTCGTCACATTGTATCAAACAGATGAGGATGCCTCTCCCTCGTCATATCCTCAAGCTCCCATGTTGCTTCTTCTAATTGGTGTTTCCTCCATAAAACTGTCACTAAGGGAGTGGTCTTGTTCCGTAGGGCATTTTCTCTACGATCCAGAATCTCTATTGGTTGTTCTTCATAAAAAAGATCTTGTTCCAGTGGTTCAAATTCTGAGCTGAGTACACGTGAAGGATCAGGTATGTACTTTCTCAGGAGAGATACATGGAACACATCGTAAACTTGAGATAGATTTTGTGGAAGCGCCAATTGGTAAGCTACCTTCCCAACACGATCCAGTGTTTCAAAAGGACTGATATACCTAGGTCTCATCTTTCCCTTCTTTCCAAATCTCATTACTCTCTTCTAAGGATATATTCGTAAGAACACTTTATCACCCACTTCAAACTCTAGGTCTTTTCTTCGGTTATCGGCATAACTTTTTTGTCGACTCTGAGCTTCTCTTATGTGTTGTTTAATAGATCGGACCTTTTCTGCCATCTCATCAACAAGATCAAGTCCTAATAGCTTTCATTCCCCAACTTCATCCCAGCAAGTTGGAGTTCGGCATTTCTTTCCATAGAGAGCATCATAAGGAGCCGTCTGAATACTGTTCTGAAAGCTATTATTAAATAAAATTACATTAAAGGTACGTGTTGATATCAACCTCCTTTTAAATCCATATAGCATGCTCTCAACATATCATCTAGAGTTTAAATTGATCTATCAGCCTAACTGTTGTTCTTAAGATGATAAGCAGTGCTGAAACTCAATTCTGTATCCAGAGTATGCTGAAGAATTCGCCAGAACTTTGAGATAAACCTCGGATCCTGATCAGATATAATGGAAAGTGGTACTCCATGCAATCTTACCACTTCTTTTACATATATCCTGGAAAGCTGATCTAGATGTAAATCCTCTCTTATAGCAATGAAGTGTGCAGACATTGTAAGATGATCAACTATGACCAAGATAGCATTATTGCCTTTGGATGTTTTAGGAAGTCCAGTGACAAAGTCCATAGTGATGTTTTCCTATTTCCATTCGGGTATGGGTAATGGTTGTAACATCCCCTTATACTTATATCTCTCAGCTTTAACTTACTTCCAAACCAAGCATCGAGATACATATTCAGCAACCTCTCTTTTCATGCCATCCCACCAGATGTACTCTTTCAGGTCCCTATACATCGTTGTGCTTCCAGGATGTATGGAGAATGAAGAACTACGAGCCTCATCGAGCAGCTATTTATTTAATTCAGTATGGGAGGAACAGAAACCCGGTTCCTGAACATTATTATCCCATCACAATCAAGGTTGAATTCAGGAACATTTCTCCCCTTCTTTTGTAACTCTACATCTTCTTTCTGTGACTCTTTAATCTTCACATGTATAGATGGTTGAACATTCATTTGAGAAAGATATGATTTTCCCCTTCTATTATAATTCCAAGATCCACCCTTTTTAAATCCATAAATGTTCAATCTTTTGTGATCCTCATCATGGATAAGATATCATGGTCTTGTCGACTTAATGTATCTACCACCTTGTTTTCTTTCCCAGTGTGGTAAGGAATTGATCAGCCGTAATCCTTAATCAACTCCAACCATCTTCTTGGCGCATATTCAGATCTTTTTGTGTGAAAATATACTTTAAAATTTTATGATCAGTATAAATATCACACCTTTCACCATAAAGATAATGCCTCCAAATCATTAATGCAAATATTACCACAGCTAACTCTAAATCATGAGTAGGGTAATTTTGCTAATGGATTTTCAACTATCATGAGGCATAAGCTATCACCATATCATTTTGCCTGAGAACACACCCTATCCCATTCATGGATACATCGATATATATCACAAACCTTTCTCCACTAAACGGCAGTGTGAGGACAGGTGGACTGGATAAACTTCTTTTCAACTCCTTGAAATTATCTTCACATTCCTCTGTCCAAACAAACTTAAATCCTTTCCGAGTCAACCTGGTGAGTTGATTACATAATTGTGAATAATATTTCACAAAATTTTGATAATATCCATCCAAACCAAGAAAACATCGGATCTCAGTTACTATTGTTGGTCTCGACCATCTTTCGATAACCTCTGTTTTTGCTGGATCAACAGATATCCCCTCTTTTGAGATTATGTGACCCAAAAATGAAACTTTTTGAAGCCAAAATTCACACTTGGTAAATTTTTCATAAAGCTTCTCCTTTCTCAGGGTCTTTAATACAATTCTGAAGTGATCATCATGTTATTCCATGCTCTATGAATGGACAAGAATTTCGTCTATAAAGACTACCAAAAACTGATCAAGATAGTCCTTAAAGAATCTATTCATCATATCCATGAAGATAGCAGGGGCATTAGTAAGACCAAATGGCATCACTATAAATTCATAGTGCCCATACCTTGTACGGAAAGCCGTCTTTGGTATATCCTCCCTTTTTACCCTTAATTGACGATACCTAGAACGAAGATCAATCTTGGAAAAGTATTAAGCTCTGCATAGTTGGTCAAATAAGTCATCAATGCATGAGAGAAGATATTTGTTCTTGATAGTGATCTTGTTAAGTTCTCGATAATCAATGCAGAGTCTCATTGATCCATCTTTCTTCTTAACAAACAGAACAGGTGACTCCCAAGGTGACACGCTAGGGCGTATGAATCCCTTATCATGATTATATTGGAGTTGCTTCTTCAATTCCTATAACTCAATTGGGGAAATTCTATAAGGTGTCTTGGAAATAGGCAAAGCACCCTGTACGAGTTCTATTGAAAACACAAATTCTTGATTTGGTGGAAGACTCAGCAATTCCACCGGAAAGACATCATCAAACTCTCGTACAATGGGAATATTCTTAGTCGTGAGTTTCTCAAGAACCATTTGAGATAAATAAACTTTATTTAGTGGAATCAAGAACAATAAGATGGAAGAAATTTCCACTGGAAGGTTATGTTCATCCTTGCATATATAGACGATCGTAGATTGATCTAGAATATGAAATGTGACTTCCCTTCTTTGGAAATTGATATGAGATCCATATAAACAAAGCCAATCCATGCCAATAATCACATCAAATTCTGCTATAGGAAAGATCACAGGATTTGCGGGAAGCACTTTCCCACAAACTTCAATCTGAGAAGAATTATAAACTTTTGATGTGACTATTGTGCCATTAGGGGTTGTCATAGCTAACTCAGCATATAATTGTTATGGTAATACAGCGATACCCTTATAAAATTCTTCTAAAATAAAAGAGTTGGTGGATCCAAAATCAAATAAAACATTTTCTAATTTAGAGTGGATGGTATGTGTACTTTTCACCACTTCATTATCGTACTCCACATCACTGATAGAAATTTCATGTGACTTTCATTTGTCCTTAGCCTTAAGAGTTTGTTAACGTCGATCATCATTAACAAACCTTCCATTAGGGCATTGATTGGCATAATGTACCATTTCCTTGCACTTGTAAAATTGAAGTGTAGGAGGTGCACTCTGTGTAGCCTTTTCTTTGTTCGCATCACTAGACATCTTCTTCCCAACATTACGGCATTCAAATGCCCGATGACCTTCCTTTCCACATTTGAACCATTTACTTGTCCCATTAGGAAACCTCCCTCCAGGATTCATTTCACACTTGGAGCATAAGGGAAAACTCATCTTCTTTTCAGTGTGCTCTTTATATTTTCTTTTGAATTCCATTTTCCTCTTCTTATCAAATGCATATGACTGATGGGTTACTCTAATCTCCATATCAACCTTGAGATCACATCGAAACATTTCCTCATAGCTATTGAAGTCCCTTATGGATAACACCCTTCGAAGACTTGATTTTAAGCCACTAAAGAATCGATCGATCTTACTATCAGGTTGGATAATAATACAATAAGTGTACCTTGCAAGTCTTCTAAAATTAGCTTCGTAGGTACCAACTGTTTCATCATCCTTTTTCTTTAGATCAAGAAACTCCTTCTCCATATTTGTTCGAAGAATACGAGTGAAGTACTTGTGGATAAATAAGTTTTTGAACTCTCCCCATTCCATGGACACAATTTCATCCCTTTGCCTCATATTCTTGATAACATTCCACAATTGATCAGCTTCACCTTCCAAATGATAAACTGCTAAGATGACTTTATCATGTTTAGAACATTGAAGAACTGAAAATATCTTTTCAGTGGTACCGATCCATTGTTCAGCCACTAATGGATCAGTAAACCCGCTGAATGAGGGTGGGCGGTGCCTCATGAAGGATTCAACAGAATTTTTCTCATTCCTTTTCTCATATGGAAGTCCTGTATGATTCATAGCTTGAGAAAGTTATGTGAGAATTGCTACAAGATTTTTCATTCCAGCTCCCATAACGTTTGGTTGCTCAGGGGGACAATCATTGCATTGCTCGTCGCATTCCGCATTAACACGGTTCCTTCGGGTTCCATCCATTGACTAAAACCAAGAAGAATAGTGTTAGAAACACTAACTATAATAGGAAAACCACATAATCAACAATACAATTTCACACTTAAGGTCTTATCATAGGTTGTTTATGGCCATTTTTTAAACACTAAGATTGTGTTCTACGCTTAGACTTATCTTTAGGGTTCTTACTAAGGCTTTCACATCCTAGTTTCCAAAGGTTGACTATACCATTCCTCTGATACCAACTACAATGACCCATACATTACATACATTGTTATTAATTCAGAATTGAATCACACTTATTACAACATATAACAAAACCAGGAAAGGACCGTGTAGGTATAGTGTCTTCAGAAACTGGGAAACATAAACAACAGGTTCATAAATCATCTACACGGTCACCCTTTTATTTTATCATATCTAGAGTCTCTTTTGGAATATCATACTTAATATCCTTCTTCCTGACCTGGGGAAAAGAAAACATACAAAAGGGTGAGCTCAAATTCTCATTAAGGGTAAACAAAAGAAATATCAATCACATCATATTCATAAGAACATATCATTTTGGAAATCTTAACATGCAAAAGAGATCATAATTTCATAACATGGGATAAATCATAGTAGTGAAATGTAATCCCAATAATCATAACATAAAACATGAAACTTTGTGTAATATACACATAATCATATAGAATCATTTCTTAGTAGTCAAGACTCATTGACAAGACTATCTTAGTGGACAAAGTCCATTTTTGAACCGAGTTCACTTCTTGTTTCAGTCCTGTTTCACTGAACCGGTTTAACCTACCTTTCCAACCATGTCTATCTTCTAAGATATACATATTTACCCAATGCATTAGAGAGATATATAGGTCCCACCCATCTAATAATTAAACCATTCTTATGTGTGCCAAAAATCATAAATCATAGCATAACCCATGTAATAAAAATGAGATCCTTAACCATCATGCCATCATAATATAATCCATATAAGATAAAAGGACAACAAAAAAATAATTCCATAATAACATAATCAAATAAATTTAAAAATAGGTATAGAAACGGAACCCTATATTATCTTATATGAAAATAATTTTGATAAATCACTTGAACGTCATTCTTCAGGAAAATATCCTTTCTACTTCAAAAAACATTTTTCCTTTCTTAACATGTCAAACAATTTTAAAAAAAAAGTTTATTAAAAATAAACATGAAAACATGTAAAGGAAGCTTCATGGAAATAATTTTCTATGAAATCATAAAAATTCATTCATTCCATTCATTCCATATAAATTAAAAAAACATTCTTCTCGTACATTGGCAAGAAAAGTCAAAAAGTACCTCGTACGAAAAACGACAGAAGATTCCTTTCATATCTTCTACTAAAAACACACCAAAGGGTAAAACTAGATTTAAAAAATTGTAGGAGGATATAAATAATATTACATATTGATGAAAAATGGATGTGGATGATAAATATGCCCCATTAATTACAGAATTATAAACAATCTCAGATAAAAATTGAGATTGGGAGATTTTCCCTTACCTTAGGTCCGATTTTCTTCGTACGTGTCTGAACCTCCTGTATAATAATTTAAATATTGTTATTGACTTATTCCAGAATTGGACTCGTTTTTATGATATCATATGTGGTCATATTCTTAGCTTCTTATTAGTAATATTTCATTGTTACTTGTTATTCGTGTGTTTATTGCCTTTTGTTCTTATGCGTGTGTTGTCGAATAAATTCTTATTCTTCTTTTAGGTTATAGATACCTCATTTAAAAAATGTTATTAGTGTAATATATATCATATTTATTCATTAAATTCATTTATATAATCATTAATCATTGAATATCATGTAAAACGAGTCGCATCACATCATGGAGACGGTAGGCCGTACGTACGCACATGCGGTGATATCATTCCCATGATTGTGGAATATTATTGAAGTGTATCTATACTATTTCAGAATCAATATCACTTTAAAATAATCATATATTTTAATTATTTACACCATTATACCCATCTAAGTACGGTGGTGGTGGAAAACAGATTACACAACGGCATGGAGACGGTATTCCGTACGTACGCACGCGCGGTGATTTTATTTTCCGTAGGATGGATAAAAAGTGAAATAGGGTTGTTTCATATTTATAATAACATATAAGTATATGAGTGATACTGATGTTATTACTTCATAATGAAACAACTAAACAAGAGGAAGTATAGGAACAAATAAAGTTGAATGAATCGGTAACGAACATTACCTCTTCTTTGAAGCACCTCTTCTTAACCTTCTCTTAGGGCACTAAAGATGGTATTTGAAGAATTCCAGGACCTCTAGGATGTTTCTAGGTAAGTGAGAAGAATAATGGGTAGGGTTTGGCAGATCTTGAAGGCTCAATGTTGTGTGAGGAATAGAGGGAGGGGGTTCCCTTTTATAAGGGAGGAGAGGGGCACCTTTGGAAAAACAAAAAATATTATTTTATTATAAAGTCATATTCGGTTTTTAACAGCTCCAAATTGATTTATTTAGAAGCTAAGGTGGGGATGGGTCAAAATAATCTCATAAAATAGAATTTATACAAGTTTAGGTTTCTGTTTTAACGTTATCATTTAGATTTAACTTAAAGTTAAATAATTTTACCTTTACTGTGTCTTCTTGTTTTCTTACACTATAAGGTTAATAAACTTACTATAACAAGCCAAACAAACCCCAAGTTGTTTATTATAAACATATATAACCCTATCTAAGTAATTTGGCCGATATTTAGATTTTTAGGAATAAAATAACAACTAAAAATATAATATTTGTTTTAAAAACTATTTTATGTCAATTTTGACACTATTTGGTAATTGATTTTTGTGAAACTCATAATAGCATGATTATTTCGAAAAAAGTTAATCAAATCAATACTAACATTTCATATTAACTTAAAAAATAATTTTAATTTATAAAAAGTCTCAAATTATATTTATTTGGGTAATTATAACATCGATTATGTAAATATTTCATTTGTAAGATAATTATTGCATCATCATTGTGTCATAAATAAATTAAATTATTTAATGTCTAAAATTTATAAATAAAAAAATACCATTATGTAGGTAATATTTTTATATTTCTAATGAATATTTATAGTTGTATTTATCTTTTGTATTACCCGTATATTAAATATGATTTAGTTATTTAACTTTGATTTTAACTATTTTAACCATTCTTTAAATAAATTAATAATAAATGTCCTAATATAATCCAAGTGGACCTAGATGGTCATATTTTATTCCTATGGTTGTTTTTGGTCGAATTATACATATCCAATATAATTATGACATGTGTTATGGTAATAATTATATCATTTTTACCCTTAATTACACTATTTACTTTTAACCATGGTAAATAAAATTAAAAAGTTACTATTCACCAAAAATTATTTTCATCTCATTGAACCAAATTTTAGTCCTTGATTTTAACCGTGTCTCTCAGACTTTTTAAATTCCACTCACAGAAGTGGTAAAATTAAATTTTATGTGAATTTCCAAATTCTCCTAGGAGGTGGGTAAAAGACGGTGAAAAGTTCAATAAAATTTTTATATAACTAAAATTATTATAAAATGACTCCAATGAATTACATTGAACTTATATAGGTATTATCTATCAATTTTGACCTATAATAAATTTAAATAAAATAAATAATTATTTAAATAAAAAGTCGGTTTTTAAATAGTAACCCAGTCATTTCACTATTCATCGAAAATTTAATGTTTTCGGAAAAATACCAAAATTTCACCCTAGCATAATTTCAATATTCCAAATCCAAAAATGAAGTACATTTTGAACGATAAAATTTATAAAATTTCAAAAAGTGCGTATTACTATTCATAACGGCTAGTTTTAATAATATTTTAATTGCATATCGCTATTTAGTGAAACTCTGTATTGCGTACAATGCATGCTATCAAGGAAGGTTGTGATTGTGTGTAAAGAAATCCAAGATATTTTTGTGTGTAGTAAAAAATTCCTTTGATGATGTATATAATAGAAAAACAAAATATTTCTCATAAAAGTAGCGGGTGTTACACGCAGCCAGCTCTTGGGTTCCTGCACACAGCACACTCGATTCGAGGAGGGTCCGCACATCAAGAAAAGGGGGTCATTACATAAACTATCACAAATTCCTATGTTGATGTATCCTGATGTTCCGTCACATCAAAAGAAACCCTACATGACATACGGCCCGTCAATCAGACACCCAATCTAAGAGTTATTGGATTTTCTGTTCCAGGGGCCCGGTTGGATTTATGCATTATCCAACCCTAAATTTTTCTAAAGTCATCCAACACTCACTTAGATTATCGCAAAAGGACCGCCTCATCGTGAGGGTCCCAGTGCTGCAGACGGAGCATCATTCGGATGCACAGTCTGGAAGATATTCGCATCTAAGCGAAGTCGGGCCCGGCCAGTCAAGCCCAGTGGGTTGTGGCAGGTCGGCCCAACCCGTTTCGGCAGGACTGACCCGGCTAGGATTTTTCCCATCCTAGTTTGGCGAGTCCATCCTGGATGGGGGTCGGCTTGGCCTGGTGAGGCGCGGCCCACCTGCGGACCCGGCCCGCGGAGCGGACCGTTCCGGTTTGCCCGGTGGCGCCGCCTCTTCCTGCCCGGCCGGCTGAAGTCGGCCGGTTCTTTCCAATGCAAGCATCCCGCATAGTGGGCTGTTGTTCCTCCCACACTGTGTTAAGCGGCACCACGGTTCTTCATCCTAGCCGGCAAGTGGTCGGCCGGTTCACCCGGCGTGCGGCCCACGATTGCGGTCTGCGGTTCCCCCACCGCACGGCACCTACGGGCACCTCAATCCTCCTGACCGGCCGGTCGTAGCCTTCCAGGTCATCTATCCTGGACAGAATGAGGTCGGCCAGTTCTTCTCCGACCTGAGTGGCCGGTGGATGCGGGCCGCAGTTTTCCACCACGTGCCAACTTCGGGTACCCAGGTCTTCTAGCGGGCTACCGGTTTTCCCACTGCCTAGCTCCACGGCGGCCGGCTCGGTTGTCCGCCTCCGCATCTCCTCCATGGAATGATGGCGCCGCGGTCCTGCTACCCTCCGGGCGGTGAGACGGTGCCGCTCCTCCTCCGGCTCCAACATCAATCAATATAAACCAACGGAGGGATACAAGGTCGTGTTTGTTCGGTCTGCGACCTCCGTGTTAAATGATAACAAAAGGCCACCATCGAACAAAGTAAGAGTCGAAGTGCGTGGTAATAATTTAAAGTAATCAAATCCCCCTACCTTGATTCGAAGTTCGTTTTTTGACGATGGCGTCGATTCGTTGACGTTGGGGTGTGTCCGAGGAGGAAGCATCATTGTTGGTGATGTTCTTCGTGGGCGGCGTCTTCCCTTGCTATCCCTAGTTGGAAATGAGGAAGACACGTCGTCGTCCTTCAGTGGAATCAGTGTTCTTCATCAAGAGAATGGTGTTCTTTGTTGGGGATGTTCTTCGTTGAAGAACACTTTCTTTCTAATTCTCCAAAGCCTCCCAATAGAATATTTTCTATGAAAATAAAATAATTGGCTCCCTCATATTTTAATATTTCCATGAATTTCAATTAAATTTAAATGAATTCATGACACCACAAAATAATTAATTAATTGTGGAAGCACAATTAATTAATTAGTAGTGTTGGCACATTAATGAGGGAAGGTGGATAGTTTGAAATTTAAAAGAAAATAGAGGTTTCATCATTAATACAAAGGGGATTCCAAGAGTTTCAAAGTGGTTCAAGGGAGTTTAAAGGGGATGTGAAGAGTTTGAACTCATGTGGGCCCCACCACATAATATCCTCCCATGGTAGGTTATGTAGGGGTGGGCCTCACCACTAACCTCCCTTTGGAGGTTTAAACTACCATCCAAATACTTTATCCACCTTTCAAATATAAATGTGTTACACAAATATTTTTATTTAATCTTTAATTTTTAATTAGAAACCCCAATTTTTATCTACCCGTTCTGAGAAAGAGAAACTGCGGTAAAGGTCTCTTTAAGAGAATATCGGCACTGCGTGTTCATCGGTGTCCTCAGATTTCAATTCCGGGAACAAGTTCAAAAGATAGAAAAACCTCCACATACTTTTACTGAACGTACCCGAACGAAACTTTTGAAATTGATTCCGGGCACACTGGGCCTCGGAATCAAGCACGGTTAGACACTACGGACACGTAAAATTACAATTAATTTATTAAAAAAAATCCTTGTAATTTCCAGGTCATTATATTAACCCCAGATCAGCGCTTTACATCCTCGTAAAGCTATAACACACACTAGGGAAAAAAATGGGGGTACTGAGAACACATCTGAGCCTCCTGCTCCCATGTGCTCTCCTGGGGGTTCCTGTGCTTCCAGCGAATGCACATCATAGTAATCAACCATCCACGCAGGACCCGCTCATGTCGATCATTGGTCTCTATCAGGACTTCTGTTAAAGTCGCCTCGTCATCAATGTCCACCTCCCCATGGTCGATGATGTGGGACGGGTTGTGCACGTATCTCATCACCTGTGAAACGTGGAAGATGTTGTGCACCCAATGCAACTGAGGTGGAAGGGCCAAGAGTTAAGCCAACTCGCCAACCCTGCTATGGACCGAAAAAGGTCTGATGAATCATCAAGAAAACATGTCACCTCATCCAGATCTCTGTAGACCTCTTTGGGGTGAGACCTGTAGAAAGATATGGTTGCCATCCTCGAACACCAATGGTCTCTGTCTTATATCAACATAGGACTTCTGTCTGCTCTGTGCAGTCTTCATCTGCTCCTGGATGCTCTTCACCTTCTCCTTCATAGCCTGCACCATCTTTGGTCCTACAAGTGCTGACTCCCCTGGGTCAGTCCAGCACAGAGGTGATCTGCTAGGTCATCCGTACAATGCCTCATAAAGGGCCATCCCGATGGTGGAGTGGTAGCTGTTGTTATATGAAAACACTAACAAGGGTAAGTGATCCTCCTAGCTACGACTGAAATCAAGGACACATGGACGGATCATGGCCTCGAGGGTCTGAGTGGTCCTCTCAGTCTGGCCATCCGTCTGAGGATGGAAGGTGGTGATCAAGTGAAGTTGTGTCCCAAAAGCCTCATGTAACCCCTTCCATAGTCGGGAAGTGAATTGGGGATCTTGATCAGAGACGATCGTCTATGGAACACCATTAATCCGTATGATCTCCTATATGTAGAGGAATCCCAAGATCATTATAGAGCCCTGCTCTCTGATCAGTAGAAAGTGGTCTGACTTGGTGAGTCAGTCGATAATCACATAGATTGAGTCGTTCCATCTGGATGTACGTGGAAGCCCCCTCACAAAATCCCTGTATATCCCCCCTTCCAATATGATACCTCTAAAGGCTGAACCAAGCCTGCTAGAACCTGGTGCTCCACCTTCACATAATGACATGTGAGGCGTCGAGAGACAAACTCTGCTACTGCTTTCTTCAAACCTAGCCACCATTACTGTCATCTGAGGTCCTGATACATCTTCGCTACTCATGGATGAACCATTAGAGGGGAAGTGTGGAACTCCCTAAAAACCTCCCCCTGTAGTGCAACCAGTACCATTGTACACCCTTTGAAGAGGATGATATGCTCCCCAACTTCAAAAAACCCATCAGGTGCCTGTCCTGAGGATATCTGACCACGTCATGCCTCATAGTCAACATCCCCATGCTGCGCCACTCTGACTCCCTGAAGAAGTGGAGTGATTGTAAGAGACTACAGAAAGGATGCTCCATCTCTATCCACAAAGGATATCTGCAAAGCGGCCAGCTGCTCTATCGCCTCTCCTTGCAGTTGAATGTCTGATCTTTTTCTGAGAACATCTACTACAACGTTCCCCTTCCAAGGAGTATAGACTATCTCGAAGTCATATTCCTAGAGGAACTCATTCCATCGCTGATGTCTCAGGTTCAGGTCATTCTCCGAGAAGATATACATCATACTCTAGAGGTCAGAATAGACCGTAAAACGCTCACCCATCAGATAGTGTCACCACATCTTCAAGGTGAAGACCACTGGTGCTAATACCAGGTGATGGGTTGCGTAGTTCTGATCGTGATGTCTCAACTGCCGTGAACCATACTCGATCACTGCTCTCTCCTACATCAGGACACACACAAGTCATGCCCCTGATGCGTCGAAGTATACTACGTACCATATGCCCTCCTCCAGTAGCCACAAGATGGGTGCACTGGTCAACCTCTACCGCAGCTCCTAAAAGCTCTACTGGAATCTCTCTGACCACATGAAGGGTTTCCCGTTTTTCTTCAATGCTGAAAGCGGTGCTACAAATCTGGGGAAGTCTGGCACAAATCTCTGATAGTACCCAGCCTGTCCCAGGACACTCCGCACCCCAGTCACAATCTTGGGTGGCTCCAAATAAAGTACTTCCTCGATCTTCATTGGATCCACTGCAACTCCATCCTCTGAGATGACGTGTACCAAGAAGTGAACCTCTTGAATCCAGAACTAGCACTTTGAGATATTACCATGAAGCTGGTAATCTCATAGTGTGTCTAGTACTACCTACAAATGGTAGTCGTGCTCCTCCTCAGTAGCCGAGTAAATCTGTATGTCGTCGATGAAGAATACGAAAAAGCGATCGAGGTAAGGCTGGAATATCCTATTCATTATAATCATGAACACTTTTAGAGCATTATTTATGCCAAAAGGCATAAACATGAACTTTTAATGGCCATATCGACACCAGAAGGCCGCCTTCTGCACATCCTCATCTCAAACTCTAAGCTGCTGATAGCCTGAACTAAGTTCTATCTTCGAGAACCATTGCTCTCCCTTGAGCTGAACAAAGAGGTCATCAATCCTCGGGAGTGGGTACTTGTTCTTCACAGTCACCAGATTCATGAGACGATAGTCGACAAACAGTCGCAAGCTCCCATCCTCCTTCTTGGCAAACAAAATCGGTGATGCCCAGTGTGAAACACTGGGTCCGATAAATCTATTCCCCTACAAGTCCTCTAGTTGTACCCACAGTTCACGAAATTGGGCAGGAGTCATCTGATATGCTGGAGTAGATATCGGTGTTGTCCCAGGGTACAGATCAATTTAGCATTCTAGCTCTGTGAGGAGGTATTCCTGGAACGTCGTCAGGGAAAACATCCATGTACCGATCCACAACAATAGGAAAACTCAGGCTCTGCACATCAACCACTCCAAGGATGATACTAGCCACCTAATTTGTGTTCGGCTACCCCCTTCTCTGTGTAAGTCCATACAGCGCTGCGTAGGCTCCCTTATTTCTAGTGAAGGTGAACCTAGTCCCATCTTTGCAGTTACACCACACTTTGCGCCTAATACAGTCAATCTGAGAATGAACTGTGGATACGAAGTCCATAACCAAGATGATGTCGTAAGGCCTCAACACCACTATAAGAAGATCTGAGCCAAAGGTCTCGCCTCCTAGAGTAAGATCACACTACCAGAACCAGTGTGTAATCGTCGAGTCTGCTCCCGTATGAGTCTCTAGCCGTAAGGATTGAGCCAACGGCTCCGTCAGAATCTTTGATCTCTGAAAAAGGGCAACAACAATGAAATAATGAATCACACATGTGACTATGTGTACTATAGAAAGGGTGTATTAGACACAGATATTTCTCGAATCATCTCTGGTGCGCTGTGGTGGTAGGCCTCGATTGCCTGAAGCTGAGCCCACCTCAGTCTTCCAGCTCCACTTGGTCGTGGTGGACCTCCTGGTGGTGGTGGTGGTAGAGCCTCTAAACGTCATCCACCACCCACTGCTCAGCCAACTCCTTTTCCTCATCCGCTTGCACCTGGTGGACCACGATAGTCGAACCTCTACCTCTACCTAAGAGTTCCCTCTACTGTCTGATGCTCATCTTCTTGGTGGGTCGGGTAGTCACAAGCCATGTGGCCCTGCCCGCCGCATGCATAGTACTGCCTGTTCCTTGTATAGTTTACTCTGTCTCGTGTTCCCCGCACAACCGAACCTATATCATGAGATTTCTCACTTTATGGCATGGTCTACTTGGACCTCTACGACATCTTTCTACTTCCTACTATAGAAGACTATGCTACGTGTCTCCATATGGTGGGTCTCACTACTGGTGACTACTCAGTGAGAAATCTATCCACTAGAAGGGCTCGCTTTAGTACACCTCCCTGCATCGGAATGTAGAGGGGAATCATTGAAACTCTGATCTCATTCCTGAGTCCCGGTTCTAAGGTATGGGCCCTGACGAACAGAACCCTCACCATATCTGTGGAGTAGCGTGAGAGGTTGGTGAACCTCACTAAGTACTGATCTACTATCATTCTGACCGTCTGTAGATGTAGTAACTCTTGAATCTGCACCGCATGAAGGGCGGTTGGAACAAACTCCATCCATAAGAGGCTCTCGAAGTCTGCCCAGAGTAGTGATGCCTCGTCATGCACCTGGTGCATCAGGATCCACCATATACCCACTGCTGCGTGCAGGAGACTCGCGGAAAGGATCACCATAATGTCGGCTGGTGTCACTACCAATCTGAAATCTCTCACGATATCCTTCATCCAATCCTCAGCTGCCTGTGGGTCTGTCTCTCCCCAGATCCTAGGTAGCCTCTGGTGCTGGAACTCGTGCAGCACACTCATTCAGTGTGCACTCTCTACTGTTGGAGCTGGTGGTATCAATGGCCCTGTGGGTAGTGGTACCACTGGTGCCTCCACTATGATGAGGCCCATCACCGAGGCATCGTCGCATAGTGTGATACCATCTCGTACAAAACTCAGAACCTTAGCTGGCTACCTTCGTGGGGTCATCCTGAAAATAAACAGGTGGGCCACGGTCAAAATAGTATACCTGGTGAGCTGACATAAAGAAAACTTTTCAAAGAAAGCACACACGCAATCGGTGTTTTCGTGCACTGGGTCAGAGATTAGAAGTCAGAGTCCTAGTGTATGGATACATCGGCAGCCGCACCATCACCGGTTTCCCTAATCTTATAACCACACCCAAAAAACTTAACATTATAACCGTTAAAAGAGGCAGAGACTAAGTCCTGTTGTAGAACCAACCACCTCTAATACCGATTTTTCACGACCTATCCTCAGGGCACGTGTCGTGACAACCCCATGCTCGCCTTCCATAGGCCAGGGGCTGGTGACTAGCACCAAGGTATAAATCCCTAAGCTGGGAAGGAATTGCCTTTATAAAAGTAAAAAAATTAAAACAGAATACATAATAGGAAGTAAAAACTAGGTAAAATAGAATACAAAAGAGTGTTCCTGAATGTAAATGGTCCAGTATACAAACCCAATAGAACAACAAGTACAAGTAAAAAGGGACAAACCGCTGAAAGTAAAGAGTAGCTCCTGGATAGTCCTTCGAGGTTCCTACCTGAAGGGTAGGTACAGATGGCCACTTCAGCACTCACATCTGTTAGTCTCCTCCGTGTGCTGACTCATCATAAGGTCCACCTCCATGTACCGTCCAGTCATGGTGCTCTTGGCCTCCATCAGCGCTGTTTTTCATCTGTATCCAACACAACGAGGTGGGGGAATAGCCCGTGCAGGGGGTAGTATAACGATACTTAGTAGGGATTCTGAGACCCGCAAGGTCTCACAATACCCACTAAGGATAAACAAAAGAAGAATGATACCATCATGATGTATCAACGAGCCCTACATAGGTATATGACCATACATATACATAAGTTACCAATCTCTTCCTAGCTCTAACTCCCTAGACAAATCGCAACCCATTCCACACAGCCAATAAAGTCAATCACCATGATTGTAATGGTTGAAAGACATGACTCAGCTCACACAGGCATTCCACAATAGTAGAGATAAATAGATGATAAGATTTAGCCACTAGATCATCTAAGCTATTAGACCCACATAGGATACATGACTAGCTAAGTTGTTGGACCCACACAGGATACATGCCAGCTATCTCGTCTAAGTTGTCAGACCCACACAAGATACAAGACCTGGTTTTCTGTCGGACCCACATAAGATACAGGAATATAATTCAGAACTGTCGAACCACACAGGATTCCGGTATAGTAGTGTTCGTCGTTGAACCCATGGAGGATTCCAGTATAGTAGTCGTCGCAGTGGCAGCTAGCTCTAGGGTTCCCGCACACAACATGCTTGATTCCAAGAGGGTACTCTCCTTGAGCAAAGGTGTTTGGTACATCAACTATCATGAAGTCCAGAGTTTATGTATCCTGAAGTTCTGTCTCATCAAAAGAAACCCAATGTGACATACGACGCGTCAATCGGACGCCCGGTCTGAGAGTTGTTAGCTTTTCTGTTCTAAGGGCCCAATTGGATTTACGCTTGATCCAAACATGTCCATTTTCCGAAGTCATCCAAAAATTACTAAGAGTATTACAAAAGGACCACCGCATCGCAAGGGTCCATGTGCCGTAGACTACGTGTTTTTCAGATGCACGGTCTTGATGATATTCATATTTAGGCAAAGTCGGGCCCGACCTGTCAAGCCCAGTGGGCTATGGCAGGTGGGCCTGACCCGATTCGGTGGGTCCCACCCAACTGGGGGTTGGCCCGACCCGGTTTGGTGGGTCCAACCTGGCTAGGGGGTTGGCTCGGCTCGGTGGTTCGTGGCCCACCTGGGGACCCGGCCCGTAGAGCGGGCCGGTCCGGTTCGTCCTGTGGCGTCGAGCGATGCCGCCTCTCCCTGCACGGACGGCCGAAGCTGTCCTGTTCTGTCCGGCACGAGAAGCCTGCACAACGGGCCACTCTTCCTCCCACACAAAACCATGTTGCGTCGCGATTCTTCAGCCTGGACAGCAGGAGGCCTACCGGTTCACCCGGTGTGCGACTCGTGGTTGCGTGTCACGATTTCCCACGTCGCGCGGCTCCTGCGTGCGCCCTGAACCTCCAGCCCGATCGGCCATAGCCGGCCGGTTCTTTGAGCTCGGCAGGCATGAGGCTAGCCGATACTTCTCAGGCCGGAGTGGTCCATGGATTCGGGTTGCGGTTTTCCTCCACACGATGCCTTAGGGCACCGCGGTCTTCCAAGGGGCACCAGTCGGCCCGCTGCCCGACTCTACCACAGCTGGCTTGGTCGGCCGCCTCCGTATCTCCACCACGGCGTGAGGCCGCCTTGGTCCCACTAACCTCTGCGTAGTGTGACAACGCAACGCCTCCTCCACCTCTGACGTCAAACAATATGAACCAACGGAGGGACGTCGGGATGGGTTTGTTTGGCATGCGCCCTCCGCGTTAAATGATAACTAAAGGCCACCATCGAACAAAGTAAGAATCAAAGTGTTTGGTAATAATTTAAAGTAATACAATCCCCCTACCTTGATTTGAAGTTCTTTCGTTGACGACGGCGTCAATATTTTGACGTTAGGGTGCGTCCGATGAGGAAGTGTCGTTGTTGGCGATGTTCTTCGCCGGTGGAATCTTCCCTTTCTACCCCTAGTTAGGATGGAGGAAGACAGGTTGTCGTTCTTTGGTGGAGTCGGTGTTCTTCTTCGAGAGAATGGTGTTTTTCGTTGCAGATGTTCTTCCTGGAAGAACACATTCTTTCTAATTCTCCAAAGCATCCCAATATAATATTTTCCAAGCAAATAAAATAACAGGCTCCCTCATATTTTAATATTTCCATGCATTTTAAATCAACTCAATTGAATTCATGACACAACAAAATAATTAATTAATTGTGGAAGCTAAAATAAATAATTAGTAGTGTTTTAACATTAATGAGGGAAGGTTCATGGTTTGAAATTTAAAATAAAAGTGTGGTGGCTTCATTAATTTAACGGGGGGTTTAAGAGTTTCAAAGGTGTTCAAGGGAGTTTAAAGTGGAGGTGAAGAGTTTAAACTCATGTGGGCCCCAGCACCAACTTCCCTTTGGAGGATTAAACTATCATCCAAATACTTTAACAAAATTTCAAATAAAAATGATTAACACACACATTTTTATTTAATTTTTAATTTTTAATTAGAAACCCCAATTTTTATCTACCACTTTCGATAAAACACAACTGCGGTAAAGGTCTCCATAAGCGAATATCGGTGCTGCGAGTTCATCGGTGTCCTCAGATTTCAATTTCGGGCACCAGTTCAAAAGATAGAAAAACCCACACATATATTTACTAAATGTACCCAAAAAAAATTGCAGAAACTGATTCTGGGCACAGCGGGCCTCAGAATCAAGCGTCATCAGAAACCGCAGACGTGTAAAATTTTAAAGAATTTAAGAAAAAAATATCCTTGAAATTTTTGGGGCCTTACAAAAAAAGTATAATTCATATATTAAAATAAAACATATACTTATTTTCTAATATTTTTAAAAATTATCACATCGCTCATGTGTACATGAGTACTATTGCATCCACAAAGCAATGTGCTATATTGTTAATTTTATTTTGAAAATAACTGTAATAAGGATACTGTTAATGTATATATAAGGTATTTATGATAATTTATGATTCTAAAAAGGTGAAATTAAAATTTATCATTCTTTTCTTACACTATCTGAGAAATAAATGCATCATTCAAGTTTATGTACGACATAGCATCTCGATAAACGATGTATTTCATTTTTCAAAACGTACATTTTACGAGTGAATTTTTTTTGAATATAGTTAATTTTATTAAATTTATGTCATTAATATATTTTAGATATTATGGATGTAAGATAATCCTATATGTACTAATAATAATTTAACTAAAACATACATGGAAAATGAAGCATGAGTCACTTGAAATGTTGTCTTTAATAATGGATAGTTAATATACTGGTGATAAATATTTTTAAGTAATAATATGTTATTATATATTTGAGAAAGATTGAATAATAAATTTAGAATAATATTATATTTTATATATTAGAGGTTCTATTTTGAATTAAAAAATTTAATAATTATTTTAATGGATTTTCATGTAACTTTTTTTGCGAAACACAAGCCATATGCACCAGTTGTTTTATTTATATGGTAAATATTATTACCATGAGTGTCTTTTATGAATATAATTATCAAAATTATGGGGATTTTTATATCCATGAATGTTCTATAACTTCATGTGGAATGTGATTCAATTGATACCAATGTGTCAATGGTTTTAATATATATTCTCAATATTTATTGGGATTGTTTAGTATTATTATTCCAATTATGAAATAGTATGATCTATCTCTCTTGAAACTAATTAAGACTCTATTATGATATTTATTTTAGATTATTACATGTTCCCTTTAATTTTTCTCTCGTCATGAAATCATTAGAGAGGAAATACTATTTTCAGGAAAAACTGACATAATATCACCATTCCGTCATAAATCCTTTCTTCTCCATGTACTTGTTTTATAAAAATATTTTCCAAAATATATATAATATTATCAAAATATATTTTAATTTCAGTTTTACTAATGAATTTATTTTTTAAAAATTATTTAAAACAACTCTTATTATAAATTTATGAATGCGGTTATTTTTAACTTTTTTACAAAAATGGTGGATGTAATGGTTACTTGTAACTCATATTTTGTTTAAATAATTACCCTATATCGTGAATTCCCATTTTTCTACATTATAATTAAATTTTTTAAGGTTATCTTTAATTAAATTTTTGTATTAATTTTTCGTAATTTTTTGTTTTTTAAAAAAATTTATTTGAAAATGTATGGTGTATTACAACCAATAATGATTTAATAACTATTTTATGGAATTTCAATAGAATTTCTAGAATAAACATCTATGTTGTTTATGATTTAATGGGGATATGATCTAACAATTCCATAATTATCATTTTGTTATATGGTATATGATTATGGTGGAGATAGTTTATGAATCCCATTCATTTCCAAAATGTTTTGATATGATGAATATTTTATGGAACTCATTTCCCTTTTATGGGTGAGAGTATAACGATGTAATTTTTTCACACATATGTTTGATTTTCATTATTTTATTGGTGTTCCTATAATATAATATCCCTATTCTTCCATGTGTAATAATTAATGTTCTATGAGCTCAAAGGTTACATGGGAGGTTATACCATGATTGAAAAAAGGGGATACATGAGAGTTTATGCCTATCCTAAAAGAGGGTACATTATAGTATATCTAATTCCCAAAGTATGTTTGTTTGTGGTAATCCAAAGAAATATATTTTATTAATGTCTTGTGTGGTAAGAGTGACTTAATAATCTATATGAATATTTTTTTGAATCCAATATAGTTCAGGTACTAATTTTATAATCTAACTGAACATATTCAAAGATAAAAATATCATTCATATTTAATAATATAAAGTCCATTTTGATGACTCATGATTAATTTGATTTATACACATGGTGTGGTTTCCAAGTGATGATTTCATGTTTTCACACCCTCATGATCATGTTATGATTATGTGATCATTGGTATCTTCCTTTATAAACCTTTCTACGCATATAATATCACGCTTTTTTTCCTCTTTTCCCCAGATTATGAAGAAAAGTATTAAGTATGATAGAACTAAGTAGGGTTCTAGTAATTAGGTACATTGCGGGTGATCATGTTATTCACTTTTAAACCATTTTTTACATGTCGTATTTTTACATTGATACTTGACCTATATTATTCTTGAGTGTATCATTATGGTATGTAATAAATATTCATCTAATATGATGATATACATATATATATATGAAAATTTTGTTTAACTATAGTTGGTAGTAGTGAAAGAATTAGTTAAAAATTAGAAACTAGGACCAGAAAACATTACTATAACCCCTATATATAAGTTAATGTATAGAACATTTAAGGTAATTTTGGTGAAGGATAGAGATACTCATTTATATGAAATTGCATTAATATCTATATACTAAAATTATGTGTGAATAATAAATAATTGAACTTATTGGTAATAACTACAAATGGGTGAATTTGGATTTGAATCGATCATCATCCACTGCATTATAATGGTCCTTGATGCACACAAGGTACAACACTCTTGGCCAATATGTTTTGTATGTTCATATAATATTTAAAAACTATCATGAATGATTTGAATATATGATGACCACTAATGAATTATAATAAACCAATGTTTTAATATTTTAAAAATATTGTTTCATGATTAAAAAATCTTATAAAACGTTTTTCAGTATTATGTGATTTCCCACTTGGATTATTTTTTCTGGCACAATTATTTTTTCTTTTAGTCAGTTCTTGGTACCTAAAGAAATCATGTTAATGAAATATTTTATGGAAAATGAACTGAATATCTACAATAGAAATAAAATTTTATGAGATTTGATATGAAAAATATCATTATTATGATCACATAATATTATTAATAAATAAATCATGTTGACCGTCCAAAGTAGAAATAGAGTGAATAATGTTATGTTTCTCCTTCAAGAAGTAATTACCACCATATTTTTTGGGTTCTGTTTATACAAATGTTTTGGAGTAGTGGATTGATACCATTGAAATTATATTTTCCATATTATAGGGTGTGTATCAGGAAAACATTGTTATGGTTGCCTATTATTTGGAAGGAGAAGAAAATCAAAGGATGAATTTTATCAAGAATATAATAACACAAGATGAAATTGACCCCATGTTTTTGGATGAGTATAAGAATGTGTTTTTTATTAATTAATTTCCTCACATACTTCATTTAAAATTTTACAAGGAATTAATTGAGCTAAATTAGAAATATAATGAATCTTTTGCTACGTATTTGGATAGTTTTGCATGAATTGTGAGTTATGATTTGGGTATTATCGTCTAACCTAGACATATAGTTGATTGATTCTTCATTTCCATAAAACATGTACTATAAAGGTAGTTATCCATATGCGATATTAATGGTCATAAATAATTCATTAATGTGCTTTAAAGGTGGAAAATAATATTGGATTTAACCGTTAATATCATGGTTTTATTATGAGAATAAATATATAATTTAATAGATAATCAAAAAAACAAGGAGAGAAGAATATTAGATTTCTTTCATGCACTAGGTGTGGACTGAAGCCTGGAGAAAATTTATTTATGGGGATTGGTAAATGTTTTATGTATAGAAAGGGAGTTCATATGGTAGATGAATACTAAAGTGATGGAAATAATATGGATAATGATTAATATAGAAGGAATTACCCACATAATTAACTATACACACTCCAATGTTTCAAATGAAATGATTATGAGAATTATTCTTAGTACTAATCAAATATGAATGTTAAAAATAGTGATAGACTTTTGAAAACTTTTAAGATGAGTCACAAAAGTGAATCTCTTGTGATCACAATTTATAATTAGGGGTATGATAATTTCACAGTGAAAGGTACAAATAGTAAAAAAATATTTAATAGATAATTTCTAACATGATTCATGATATACCCACTCTTTCACATCCATTATATTTTATAAGGGTTTAAAAATTCCACTTTAATGATTAGATGTTTACTTTTTTGTGAAGTGACATAATGGTAATGTGATTTTATATCATGTATATGATTGTTATCTGGTGATGTGTAAGGTAATGTGGTCCCTAAATATCATTTGATTATTCCTTCGATTGAATTTTATGTATTGTTTTTCATGGATTATCTTTCTCTACAAAAATCCTACATCAATATTCATGGAATGGAAGTTAAATTTGATATTATAATCGAACATATGATCATCCAAAAAAGTGATGATAAATATGAACATTTGAGGGAAATCACACACATTAAATGGATCTTGGTAACTATTAAAAAGGGTTATTAACAAATTATTATGGGGTAGAAACTCAACATTAATGACATTACTAGTGTATGGGATTTTTTTACACCTTTGGGAAGACTTCTCTAGTCATCAACTAAATTATGATTTTATGTTTTCAATATAACTACAACCTTATTCTAACAATATTTTAAATACTTCATATAGAGTGTCCCTAATTGAGTTTTAGGAATTCTAGAATTATCAATAAGAGAATATGGATAAGGGATTCATTTGGAGAAGTATGTCACCTTGGGGTATAATTTTTTATTAAATATAATTATGGATCGATGTATCTCTAAAATTATTATCTTGAATGAAAATTTTTCAAAATAAATAAAAATTATCATTTATCCTATATTGATGAAATTTTCGATCAAATATATAGATATCAATACTTTTTCATTATTTATCTTCATTATAGATATCATTAATTGAGGGTCAATATTGGGGATATACCCAAAACATTATTTTGTAAATGGTATGGACATTATGAATATATTTTTATTCCATTATTTCTTACAAATTCCCCCACAATATTCTTATATTTATTTAATTGAGTCTCTAGTATTACCTTGAATTTTTTGTCCTTTATTGATGATATTATTATATATTCAAATAGCATGGTAGATCATGACTATTAGTTTATAATTGTATTGAAGAACATAAGGAAAGATAAACATCATGAAAATTGAAATATATTGAATTATGGCTACAAAGGGTATATTTCTTAGGTTATGTAATCTCATGAGTGGTTATATCTTTAAATCCATTAATGAAAAAAAGTTATTGATTGTTGGATCATACAAATAATTATGACTAAGATACATGGTTTTATTTGAATTACAAGATATTATCGCTGGTTTTTTGATAATTTGTAATTATTTTCTAATACACTCATCGATATTACTTGAATATGAGAGTTGTTTCATTCAACTAATAAAAGTGAATAAAATTTTGATGAACATTAAATAATATAAGTTAGTGAAACTATTCATATATTATCCAATAATGGACAAGGTATTGTAATATTTTTTTAATCAATGAAGGGATTGGGATTATTTATCTTTTTGGATGATAGGGTTATAACATATTCCACATATCAATTCATAGATAATGAGAAATATAATCAAAATCATGATTTTGAGTAATTTATGGTATTTTTGCATTAAATATATAGATTCATTATAATTATGTGCAAATGGTATATATACATATAAATCATAAATGTTTTATGTATACATTATCATATATATAGTTGGATATGAACCAATAAATATATTTTTAACTGATTAAATATTATATCTTCTTAGTTATTTCTTACCCTTTGAATGTGAACATGGTAGTTGATTCACTGATTCAAACCCATCATAATACTTTTCTATGATGGGGTTCATGAGTGATCCAAAAGATAAATATTTTAAAATTATGGATTGAGTCATATTGAAGGAATGGTGAAACCATATATTTCTCAAAATAATGTTTACCATCCTATCCATGTGAGAATTTAAGATGCATAAGGGGAAGATGTGGATCTATTAAGTATGATAACAAATGTTCAACAGTTAAATTATCATTATGATGGAATGATAAGGTTCACAGAACATGGTACATGTTCCATACACACCATATTTAAATATTTATTTGTTTAATTAATCTTAACATACTTCATTAACAATTTAGATGGGATGTATTAAGATGTGTAGAGATCTGAAAACATGTTTTTAGTGGGATGTAATGGATCATAAAGTTGTTTAGTATATATCTCAATGATTTTTATGTCTGTAAGTTAATGAATATAAATAAAAGTATAATGGATTGTTATAAACATTTTTCAGACCCAAATGAAAATGGTAAAACATCACCCTAGATTCTATTATCAGACAACCAAAAACATCAAAAGGATAAAATTCTATTTATGTTGTATAAGATAACCTTATAATGTTATCACACTAAATTGACATCATAGAAGATTTCCATCGGGATAATATTTATATAATATACATAATGGATGTCATATTTTTTAATTTTGTATATAATTATCTTATATCTAATGTAGATTCAAATTCTACCATGATGTTCAAGCACTGACATCATTACACTATTAATATAGAGGTGATTTTCATTACATATTATCATCCTCAGAAATATGTTAAGTCTAAGAGGATAATTTGAACCCTTGAAGATATCTTGTGATAATTTTATATGAATTTCAAAGGTATTTGGGATCATCGACTTCTTCTATTATAGTTTTCTAATAACTGTTTCTTTCACACAAGCATTTGGATGGATCTTTATGTGGACTTATATAGAAAGAAGATCATAATTGCAGTATGTTGGGATTATTTAGGACAAAAAAATATTATTTATCTAAAAAAATTGATGAAAAGGTAAATAAATATATATCCATTCACTAACACATATGTGCTAAAAAATGATAGAAAATTTATGCTGACAATTCAATGTTAGATCTAGAGTTTGAATTTGCTAATAATGTGTCTCTAGGAATTTCTCCAGGGAATAATGATATGAGATTCAAAACCAATATAACTTCTATCCATATATATATATATTCCTTTTTGATATTCTTGGTTAATTATATAAGGTGGATTATCTCTGGGCACATCCATGAAACCTCTCTCAAGTATTCTATATAGTCCATATATCACGCTGTAGAAGTACATAATTTACTTTTAACATGTACTAAACATAGATATAATACCAATGGAGGGATATATTTTTTAAATAATTAGGAGATAATATTTACTGTATAGATAAATACATACAAAACAATTCCACTCAACTGTTCATTATTTTTTAGTGAATCCACCAATTTGGAGAAGCTACATTGGAAACTAAGGATATGATGAGGTAGAAGTTTTCATAGTTTTATATATTGGGGTGAAGAAATTTAAATGTATAAATTAAATTTATGTGGTATAAAATATAAAATAATGATATTTTATTAAATAATTTTATAAAATAAATCTAATTCCATATATAGTTTGTGTTACACACAAGATAAAGTTTAAATGAACCATGATATACTATTAAAATATTATCATTTAAGACTATAGTAATAAAGAAAATTTTAAATTGGTGGCTATGTATATTGTAAACTAAATTAAGAAAATTATATGGTTTTAATTAATTATAAATTAAATTCATTACATATAAACTAATTAGAAATAAAAAATAAAAATCATTTGAAAGTAAATAAATTTTGTCTCTCAAAAACTATTTATATGGATTCACTAGCTTATTATATAAATAAATTAAATTAATCACTATTAGTGAAAGATATTTATGAAAATTTATATTATATATCTAATTAAATTTTTTATCATTCATCTAATATTTTTTCAAGAAATGGGATAAGAATAAATCCAGTATTATACTTAAAATATATATTTTTCTAAAATTGATTTCATTGTGTTTTGTGTAGCTATTTAAAATTAAATTTTAAAATTTTATATAAAAATAATTCTAAAATTACATACATTTCTGGAAAAAATGTTTAAAAATTATCTTAATATTATTATATGGTAATTTTCTAATATGTTTTTTTGATAATTTGTAAATAAAACTGATATGTATAAAAAACATTATTTTTCATTATAGAATTTACAATGTTTAATATTATTTTAAAATATCTTGAACATAATATTAGTTTAATTATATTATTATTAAACCTATTTAGGCCATTGTAATCAATATAATGCTGAATATTGATAAATAAAACTATTATACATATGAATATGTTGTCAATGGAGAACCTTTTTTCATCACTTCAATGAGTTTTATTTAAAATAATATTATGAATGTTCTAGGAATTTACTTTGGTAAAAAAGATTCAATATTTTCAATCATGGTGACTTATTATAAGTTTTTATTCCAATATTTTTTTTTCATAATTAAAAATAAAATCATTAAAAAAATTCAATGAAAATTTCTAAAACAAGGTTACTGGGGGTTTAGACAAATATATAAAGATTAATATGTCTTAGAAACTAATAAATTTATTATTTTATATCCATATATAGATATTATATAATATATTGTTCAATATTTATCCTTTTTGGGGACTTGTTACCAATAATGTGACATAGAATTATGTTAAACACGATAGAATTAAAAGTGTGTCCCTCTCCACAACTATAGTAGGGTACCATGTGTCCTCTCCTCTTCAAACATCATGACCCTATTGGATCATCCAATCCATAATAAAATACACTACATGCTAATCTTACAACATCGTAGAGTAATTGTATTGATTATAAAACCCTCATAATAATATATTAGGTTTAAACCTAAATAGGTTCTCTGATAAAGATGTATATTCCATAACTATGCCTTTTTATTTTATTTCTTCTTCTAACCCCAAAAAATATTCATAAAACATGGAGATATAATAAAAATATTATATTATATATATTCATATTTTATTATGTTAATTTAATTAGCTCTATCAATATCCAATCTTTTCAAATGGTAAATGAAACTATTGATTGTGTGCGTAGTAGACCACCGCCTAACGAATCGATGTAATTAATTTTCCAGGAACACCTAAAGTGAGTAGATATAATTAATTATTAAAAAATTTATATTTCTATAATAATTACTCTTTTTTATTTTTAATATCATACATACACTATAATCATTCAATATGTCATAAAATGTTAGGGTTGCAAATGTGTGCTTTTAGAAAACTACCACCCTAAAGTGATGTTATACGTTTTTCATTATATATTGGAATAGATGGTAATGAGGATATATTTAATTGATATATATGATATCATTGATCTAAAAATTCTTCTATAAAGTTTAATTATTATTTATATTTCATCTATTCAATCCATTGAAATATAAATGTTGAATTCATGTATATGTATGACCAACCGTACGTATGAATAGTGTAATTCATTTTCCAAACCCTGTAATTTATTAATAATTGTAAATATATGTATAAATAATATATATGATTCATTTATAATTATTATTATTCTAGATATTATAAAAACATGATCAAAGTTCATGTACGCAAATTTACCAAAAAAAGCATACAATAAAAATGAATCTCTTATCACTTACAATAGTGTTTTTTAATATAGAATTATTAATAAATGAGTGATAAAACTGTTAAAAGTAATCATATAGTGTATGATATATATGATTCTGGCTGTGTAATATATTAATAATAATCAAATATATATTATATAATATTTTTCAATTTTTATTATTAAATTAGATAATTAATGTAATGGAATTTCCTCTCACATTTATTTCTTACAAACACATGACATTTTCAAGAATTTTATATTTTATGTGGTGTATATTCTATCCATGAAAGTATTTTATGAGTTATTATATTAAAATTATGTTGATTTAAAAAACCCTTTAAGGTTATATGCTTTCAGGGATTATGATTCACATGATATCAAAGTGGTAGTGGTTTTATTATACAATCTCATATTTTATCAGTATTATTTGTGATAATGATAACGATTATGAAATATAATGACCTATCTATCAATAAAATCATAAATTTTCTTATTCACTTTTTATTTCTTGAATGTAAATTATTTTATTAGATTTTTTTCTATCGGCATGTAATCATTATTCTGAAAAACAAATTATTGAGAAAACAATCATTATTTGTTCTTTTGGTAAAAAATATTTATCCTTCATGTTCGTAATTTCTATATATTGTTTGAAAACCTGTATTTATTATTTTCAAATGATTTTTTAAATTTATTTTTACCCATTTTTTTAATTTTCACTAAAAAAATTATAAGGTATCTTCCTTTCATTTTCAAATTGAGTTATGTTATGACTTCTCAACCACATAGTTAAAGGAATATTTTTTTTAACTCATAAGAAACATATATAATTTCCATCCAACATTAATGATTAGTGATTTAAATTATTTTATTTATGTTATTAAGGATAATTTAAAATAAGTTTTTTTAACATTAGGTAGATTTTTAGATTTTCAATATTTTATTTCATAATAGAAATAGGAATATTCTACATGAATGGAATGATGACCATATTTTGAGATTTATATAAATAAACAATAAAATCTTTAGATGTTTCAGATGAATTAATGGGGATATGATCTAATTATACCATCCATATCTTTTTTAGAATATATTATTATATTTGTTCCCAATGTTTATGAAGCAATTTCATTTCCCATGGGATTAATATGACGAAAAATTTATGGAACTCATATACTCTTCATGTGATATGATATGATGGGTGATTTTGGGGAATAAATATATATGATTTTAATTTAGTTTTTTTTGTCCTATATTTATTTATCACTCCAATGTAAAGGGTAATGATTAATTTTCTATGATCTAAGTGGGTATATGAGAGGTTATTTGAAACCTAAAATAAGAGGGTATATAAAAGCTTATCACAAATACAAAAGATGGTAAACCAGAGGTTCTCCCAATCCAAAAGCAGGTATGTATCTTGTTATAGAATGACTAAAAATTTATGAATGTCCCAGTGGATTTCCTTGACATATAATGTTTTATTCTTAAGAGTATGAAGAAAATATATTTCTCCTTGAAATATGATATTATCCTAGATTATATTCATATAATACTTTGTGATTCATGTTTTACAAAATGACATTCCTTATTCTCTAACTCTAGATTATGATCTTTGGTTTGTATTATATTGTATATAAATTTGACAGTCATATTATCATGCACTTATACTCGTGTTATAATTATGTTATTTTTTATATCTCCTTTGTGTATCCTTTCTAAGAATCTCCTCCCACCCTTTCTTATTTTTCCATTCCCCATATTTTGAAAAATGTATTATATATTATATGTATTATTTGGATACTATTTATTAATAACATATAAATATATGATTTAGTTCCCTTATGAAGATGTTTTTTATGTGTCCATGTGCTATATAACAAAATACCAATATGATTTAGGTTTGGATTGTTTTGTTATGTATGGAATATTCATCTAATAATATAAAATATTTATATATCAAATTTTTGGATCTATATAATCATATATTAATGGAAAACATGGGATAGGTCATGGTCATAAGTACCGTTGTTAAATTAGATCACCATGTGATGGAATTATGAAAGGATGACTCACAAATCCCATGAATAGGGAGGTCCATGGCAGAAATGTCTTTCTCGGTATGAGTGAACATGGGAAGGTTATGACATGTGTTAAATATTGGTAATTGGATTTGATTTAATATTTTATTACTTGGGACCTATTTTAAATATATTTTTGTTTATTTTTTTGACTTCTTCTTGTCCAAGTTTCACATATTGTGAAGTATTAAGGGATTACTTACTAAGGTTCTTACTCACCCCCTGCATGGGATCATTAGAGTGTATTAATATGATATATACTAAGATACAAGGAATGGATATGTTTTATATATACCTAGTGGTTTACTATGACATTTTGGATTTTGTTAATCGAGCTGTTGATGGGGAGTTTGTGCATCATTGTCTGATGTAGTTTAAATTGTCTTCCATTTTCATAATTTTTAAAGGTCATAGACCTTATTTATATTTTCTTTTTTATCAAATACATTGATTTATTGATTCTATTATTATACTATTGTTTCTAAGTGTTTATTTTCTCCAAAATCATGTAATTTTTTAATTTATTTTTCTTATTATTTTATTTCTATTTGTCAAATCTTCACCTAATGTTTAACTAATCCAATTGAATTTATTTTCATTCTTTGAGTTCATAGGGATTTCACAAAATGATATTATTACAACTTCCTCCTCTATCACCAATTATTTCGAGAGAGATGTTACAAATGGTATAATTATTTTTTGATACTTGGGTTTAATGGTAGCAAGGTGATACGAATGTTGGAACTCAAAATCTATAGAATGAAAAATCATCACTAGAAATATTATGATGAACATCAAAATATGATGGTTTATTGTTGAAAACTATTCTAATAATATTTTAGGTAATAATGAGTATCATTATCATGGTCTTATCCAAATATTATAGCATATCTTGCATTAGAATCAATAATTCCCATTGGGAATCCATTTTTTACTTGTTGTTTGATGATAAATGGAAAATGATTAAAATTTTTAAGATAGTTGATGTTTAAAATGATAATTGTAATGAACAGTTATTATAGTGATTTTTCATTTTCTATTACTTAATATTTTTGAGATTGATTGATAAATGGAACTACATCTGGTAATAGTGAATGGCACTGAGTAGATTTGTTAGATATCTGCATTGAGAGGCTTGGGAAAATGCGGATTCATCTGATCCATGGGTGAACTGACAACATGTATAAAGAATTAGGAATTCTTTTCAAGCCACTAAAGAAAGACATTTAATTGAGGAACCATGTAAATTGGGTTATTCTATTCAGCTATAGAAATAAAATCTTTTCATTTTTTCTAAGGATTGAAATCCTAAAAAACTAAAATTGTTGTTCAAATAAATATATATTTTCTTAAATTTTTATAGTACACTGATGTAGCTATATTTTATGTAAGATTATTATATATTCAAGGATGATCCATTCTAACATTGGGATATATCTATCCATCAAAAATTGAATGAATTAATTCTATGGGAGGACATTGAGGTATTTTTCAAAAAATAATTATAACCCCACACATTTATGATACTAAGAGAAATAATGATCTCCATAATAAATAAATATAAACTATATTTAAAAATATATGTTGGTAATTTTATGTACATTCCTTGGTTATATATATATTTATCTCCTATATCAAACTTTATGTTGAAAATCTTTTTGTTTGGAATATAACCATAAATTAAATCTATGATATTTATTCCTTTGTATCACATATTATACATGGATGGATAATAGTCTGAGAGTGGAGGAAAGGGTTCTTTTTTTAATACATATAGAGGTAGTATTTATTATTCCATGACAAAAATTCATAAAACTAATTTTCTAAATATGTAAAATAGGGGAATATATTCTTAATGGATATTCACACCTCAGACTTAAACTACTATGTTAGTTAAAATCCATCTATGATATGATATAAAATAAGGTTACTTACAATGCAATTTGTCTTAGAATAAGGTTAATGAATCTAATTTAATAGTTTTTAATTATAACCACTATATTATAAAGTTAATCACAAGATATACTAGCATAATATCTCGAAAACAATTGTTTAAACTGTATGACTTATCCTCGAGTCTCTTATGCTCATATGGAATAGTCACATCAAACATGTTCACATCCATAAATCATGGTGAACCATAACCCCACTAGGAAAAATTATGTTGTTCAATCAACACCTTAGTAAAGATGTATGTTGTATCTTATAACCACAAATAGGAAACATTATGGAGATGAATAGGTAATCATGAACAAGAAACCTTATCCCAACATGTTGTGATTTATCATTCCCATAAAATCAACTATTACATATGACTTTTTTGATACTTGAGTATTTTGGTCCTTCAATTCTTCTCCTGTAGTTAAATAATTTGGACTAAATGTGGAAATTATTCCCCATATCTTGAGTATCAAAACAACCCATAAAGAGTGGGTGTAAAGTGGAATCAAATTCCCATCAATATTTAATACCATTGATTTAGTAAAATTTCTCTTGGAGCCTACAATTTAAGAGATGTGCGCTTTTTATTTAATATTATGGATAGACATGCTAGATGTATTTAAAGATGATATGTATTTCTATGGTTTAAATGTAATATTTGAATCTATGTAAATATTTATTTATGTATTCAAGGTGTATTGGGATATAAATTTATATAGTTCATAACCTTTAATGTTATTTGATGGAATTATATCTATTTACTCTGAAACTATGGCATTGGTCACTAATGATGAAAACTATTTGAGAATCTTCCATACATAGTAGATCCATTCTTTGATATATTTGAAAATGATTACATTAGGTTACCACTTAAACAGGATAAATAAGATTCTATTGATCAACTCTTTAGAAAAAGAAATATTTTTTACAGAGAAACATAAATCCTAATATAGTGCAAAAGATATCAAGGATACTATAGAAAAAGTATAATATAATAATTTCATTAGAAAAAATATTCACCATAAGAATTAAGTAATTTTTCAATCTAGAATGAATATAATTTTATCCTCTAATGTGTTGATTACCCTAAACTGAATCAGGTTATGACAAAAATCAATCCCAACAACCTCAAATTGATGATCTATTTGAAAAATTAAAGGGGTTAAAATTCTTCTTGAATATTGATCTATGATCATTAAATCATTATCTAAGATTAAAATCAAAGAAAATTTCTAAGACAACATTATAGAGAAGATATATCCATTATAAATATATCACCATGCCCTTTGGTATGAAAAATGAACCTCTATTATACACGAAATTGATAAACTATATCTCTCATTGGTACCTTGGCTCATTTGTAATTATATTTTTTGGATATATTTTAGTCCAACTTCAAATATGGATTGATCATGTTGGTTACATCAAAATTGGGATAATTACATTGTGGAATCATCTTTTTTATGATATTTTTTATAAGTTTTAATTTTTGATTCATTAATTCCATATACATGGGAATTTCATTTATGAATAAGAGATTTCAGTTCATCCTAAAAATCTTTAAGCAGTCATCTTTTGGAAAAAAAACCTAAGAATGTTTTTGAGATGTGTATATTCCTAGGATTAGCATGATTCCATTGCAACTTAATTTATGATTTATTATCCCATATCTACCATGGAAAGAAATATAATTCTATTCAAATGGTCTGATGATTGTCATAAATGATTTCTATATCTTAATGTTCATATAAAATTTTCACTTATCTTAATTTTACCAGAAAAAATTAATAGTTTTTTGTATATTGTGATTCATTTGAAACTGTTTTTATTTTTGTTATAATCTATGGAATAATTTAATTGCCTATGGTTTCAAGATTTTGTGAACTAATTAGAATAACTATCCCACACATTAAATGGAATTAACTACATATTTTCAGGCCATAATGACCAACTGTTGTTATCTCATTAAAGAACATTTCTAAAATTTTGAGGCCCATCAGTGTTTGAAATAATTAGTCTCTCAATGAGATATGAACTTGAGTAAATAAACATGGATAAAATAACTCCAAATGTTTGAATTCTAGTTAGTGTACACATAGAGGAAATTGAAATATAATGAAGATTTATTGAGTACCAAATGACATAGTAGAGTTTTAAGGAAAGATTGTGACTAGTGGAGGTTGATGAGTATCATTGCTAATGTCTATCAAGATTGTGACAATGACTAAGAATTCATTATCGCATTTAGTTAATATTTTTCTACAAAATGTTGAATTGTTTAAATAGGATAAAATATCATATTGTAATTAAATTACCATTTGGAAAACCAAAACTAATCGGAACTATTTTAAAAGGTAGGTGGATGATAAAAACTCACTGTTTTATTTCAAGAATATAATTTTAGGACACCATTCTTTCTAGGAATAAATTATTTCAGTGTATGGCCATTTGAAATGGGATATTCATATAGTAATTCAAAAAAAGTACAAGGAAATTAGTGGTCATTTTTGTTGATTAGGAATAAAATATAATATTTCATTTAAAAAAATAACCTTTCACCAAGTAACGATTAAAAATAAAAGAACATATATATTGTAGTAAACTACTTTTATAACTATACCAAAGATGGGATATGGGTCCCAGTACATTATCATTGTTTACAGATTACATTATAGAAGAATGGTGTCATTTTTTTATAGTGGATAGACTCACCACATCAATACACAATAAATCTATCCGAAATTCTAACATAATAGATAATTTAAAAAAATTGTATACCATAAGTTGAAAACAGGAATAGATATCCATTATTGAATACCACTAATATTGATCCTCAATCTACTTCTCAACTTTGATAGTCATTATATTAGTCTTTAAAAACCCATCTAATAATGAGCATGATATATCATTAATATGTCGATGGACGGTCATAAAGCACAATTCATACATTGGATGACATTCTTAGATATTGTTTTGTTGATTATAGTAGCTCTTGGTAAGCCTTTATTCCTTTTCAGAAGTTATACAATAATTATTACTATCATGAGACAATATATATTTTCTCATTATTGGATTTATATGGATGAATTTTTTTTCTCTGCAATGATGTGTTGAAACATGAGAGACATTATTAATTGGGATATGTATTATATGTGACACTATAGAGAAGATCAAAATGAACTTAAAGAATATAGAAAAAACAAATGCTAATAAATATCATATGTGAAAAATATTGATCGACTATTATATTTTGACATTAGTGACTATGTATTCTTTATAGTATCAAAAAGGGTTGTTCATCGACCCTTGTGAAAGAAAGGGAAGATTTAATAATGGTATATTGGACAATTTTAAATTTTTTAACGAAATTTCATTTTATCATATCAGTAAGACATAATTCCATGAGTTTGTGATTTCCATAATGACATTAATTTTTCTCAAATGATGATGTATCATCCATATCCAAGTCATTTGATGAGTTATGACCCTATTACTCATGAACCAGACATGATGATTATCCTCGAATTGGTCTAAATTATAGATATATAGGAGGAAAAATTTCATGGGAGTTATATTTCTCCTCTAGTATTGTTATATCATCATCTTAATCACTAATAGAAAACACGGTAATATGCTATGTTAATTGTGAATAAATTTCCTAATCTTTATAAGAAAAATTATGATATATAGAGTTTTGAAAATATTATGAAAAATTGTGTGAATAATTTGAAACCTTTTTTTGAATTGAATTGTCAATTTATTCCATTTCAATCATATTTATTGTGTTTTGGATGAATTAATTGATGTGTTTCATTGGTTATTAAGAATGTTATTTAGAATTTGGGTATATGAATGAAACACAATGTGATTGTTTTTCATGTCGTGAATTTTTTTGAATGGTGAAGCGAGTAATATTTAAGGAACGAATGGGTTTATTGAAAATATCAGCCCATGATGTGATAAGAAATCACGATGTTAATAGATTTTTTAGGATATAAACCTGAGTAGATAGTAATTTCTACATAAGTAATCTCTCTATAATTTTGGATGTGAATTAATATTTCTTATTGTGAATCAGTTCTTATACATCCTTATTTTAACATTCTAAACCTAGTAAATACTCATTTTTTCTTATTATCTACCTATTAATATCAATATTCCATTATGTCATTTTTATTTATCATCATCATTTATAATGTGATTCCAAAAAAATGTCAAACATTCTTTCATAGATGTCAGTGGTTATGACCTCTTTTTTACATCCTATCTTTGGTCGCCTATGTTTTTCCTAAATTATGTCATAGATCTATGATATTGGATGATTTTTTATTATATATTATTTATATTCTATATAGAAACAAACTTTAAAGGTAATATATGAGGTATTTTCAGACATACTTTCTACAAAATGATCCTGAGGTAGGTAGATCATCTCCCACTATACTATTATAGAACAATATTCCTTTTATTTCACTAGATTTTTGTATTGGTATTTTTGAAAATAACTTTAGAAAATCATAAGTAAATCACTTATTTCGTTGTGATTTAAAAATTTTATTTTTGAAATAAATAAATGATGTTTTCCTCAAAAGATGCTAAAGATATTTTTGTTTTTAATAAATAATTTATTTGGAAACTTGGTATAATTTTTTTGGCAATCATTCATGTTCATATGGGATAGATCATCTTCAAAATTAAACTTTTCAATTGATGGTAAGAATGGTACGTATCCTTGTCTGACATACAACATTCAAATTGGTTCAACATGTTACTTCTTAGTGAAAGGATGACTCAACTCTCATGAATATATTGAGGTCCATAAAATTCATATTTATGTTTTTTTTCTGTGAAAATAGGAAGTTTTTCAATGTGATTAAGGTGGGTTACTTTGTTTGAAAAACTATATTAATAAATGGAAATTTTTTTATATATTTATGTTTAATTTTTATCTATTTCTCATCTTATATATGTATTATCCTAAAATAATCTTATCATAGTGGTTTGTGTAAGGATGTATCTGGGGATTATCTATTGTGTGTTATACTGACCTTGTGTTTTTGAACATTCGTGCAACATCAGATTTCATACACTAAGATATAAGGAATGGGTAAGTTTCATACTTCTCCATTTTTGTTTTCTGACATTTCTAATTTGGTTTTAGATTTCGAGTTTGTTAGTGTATGCATCATGGTCTAGGATAGTGACACATTAGATGCAATTTCATTATGTTTTTGTGTCTTTTCTTTAAGTGTTTATCTAATTCACTATTATTACATGGATATAGTTCATCTATTAATATTCTATTTATTTTTATTGTTTATTTTCTCACGCATTATTCATCTACTACCTCTATTATTTATCCATCATAGTAGGGATATTTTTACTTTAGGAAAATTATCCCCCAATATTTTACTAAGACCATAGAAATTATTTACACCAATTGGTGTCATATGGATGTCAACTAAAGGTTATTTCTCATCTATCTCGTCTCGTGATAATCATCAAGGGTGGTATATCATATCAAAATCTAGGTGTTCTCATAAAAGCTAATGTTTAGAAAAATATGGATAATTATTAATTGGACTATTGATATTGATATTGGAGTTTCCCTTACATTATCTATGTTAAAAAATTACACCATATTTTATATATTTCCCATATAACAAAACATGTTAAATATCATTCTCAACATAAAACACTAAACAAATTTTTTTTGAAGGATATATAACCATTAAAATTTAGATGTATAATTAGAGGATTAAAATACAAGTGATTAAATTATGAATTAAAAAAAGAAATAAAAATAATTTTAGTTATTAATGTTAAGGCATGGATGAAAATTTAATTAGTCTAACTAGATAATTAATACTAATTATTTATCATTTAAAATGTAACCTTTCAAAGAAAGTTATTTTTTTATTCTATTTCACATAAATAAATACATTATGTAACTAATATATTGTTGATATGAGTAAAATATTAAAAAAATACTTGTAATATATAAAATTTAATAAAAATAATGCTTAATTTTTTAAATTGATATTTTCCTATGAAAAATAATAATAATTACAATTTTTTAATTATAAATAATGTAATCAAATTTTAGAATTTAAACATAAAATTTTTCTTCATATTTGGTTTTAGATTAAGAATATTATCTTAGGTTTTATATATTATATTAATGTAAAATGAATTATTCTCATTTAAAAAGAGAGAAAATACTAATACTGATCAAAGTATCACTTTATACCAATATCATTTTTACAACATGAATAAAATAACTATGACACCATTATCTATAAATTATATTAATTTATATAAAAATAAAATATATAAATTTATTTTTTTATATTTTTCAAACCCATCTATATATTTTTGGAAGCATAGTAATATTTTACTGTAAAAAGGATTTATTCACTTTTGTTAAAAATATTATTTTCATTTAATATTGAAATTAAATAAAAAATTGATTTTATACATTAGATAAACATGATAATAATATGTCATATTGTTAATTTTATTTAGTTGAAAATTAATTTTAATGAATAATAATGTTAACAATATGATAATGGAAAAAATATATTTTTAAAGAATTATTTTGTTAATAATTTTTAATATTTTTCAGAAAAATAAATTAATATCTTCTCAGGGGTATTTTTAATTTAAAAAAATACACCTATTTTTAAACATAATATCAAATATTTAATTGGTAATCTATAAAAAATTATATTACCGACCCTTATTTTTAAAATTTTTATTTTTCAAGAATATAGAATATCCATATAAAAAAGGTTTCAATTTGAAATCTAATTTTATCTATATTATTAATAAATTATATAAAATATACTTATTTTTTTAAAATTATCCATATTTCATTATAGGTTTAATAATATATGTTTATTAAAACATATGTTACATGGGTAAAAAAAAGTTACCTGGGGAAGGAAAAGGTAAAAGTACAAATATAAGAGAAAATGACTTCCAATGTGTTTAAAAACCGTGCATAAAAAAATTAACACTTTATTACCCAAATACATTAAAGACATTAATCATTATTAGTTTTTGAGAAATTTTCCATTAAATATTTAAATGATGTCCTGGAAAAGTAAAGAGTATTCATAAAATATCTATTTTCATTAATTATAAAAGGGGATAGTTACACCCCTTTATTCCACACCAAATCCATTACAAAAAATCATTAAATTCTTATATTATTCTCTACCTATAGAATTTTCTCATATTCATAAGCCTTTTCCTTAATTATTTAGCACATTCATTTTATTTATATGGAGACTTTCAATAGAATCTTTGAGGTCCCAATGTTAGTATTATTTAATCATAATCCATTTCTTATTAACTTGTATCTTCCAAAACTACCCTAACTATGGGAATATACTTAAATTAGTATAATTGTAATAATTAATTGTATTTATATTAATGCTACAACTATTATTTCTTCAATTGTATCCAACTAGAAAAATAATATAATATTAACCACGTGTTGTGTGGACTATATTTTATAAAAATAATCATTTTCTATTTTTCTTATTTATATTTTTAGTTATAAAGAAATAATAATTTTATTCACCACATAATAAAAATGTTTACTTAAATATTCAAATAGTTTAATTATAATATATATTTCTATTACAGGACTTACCTATTGAGATATAGAATGTTTTAGACTGGGGTTGGTTTAACAAACTATAAAAAAGAATATAAAACACATCATCATGGATGTGAATGGGAAGATATGTAATAATAATATTATTTTTTATTAACAAATTAATTATTCTTTTCTGTACTATAATTTTATATTATTTATTAATATTATATCACTGTTAATCTCTTAAATTAACGAAATAATCTCACACCAATTCAATTTTCACTTAATCATAAGAAAAAACTATATTTAAAATAATTTTGAGATAATAATAAATAGTCCATATAAATTAAAATGTATAATAATAGGGTTAATAATATTTTTTTTAGAAGATTAATTCTATTTTTCATGGTGTTAGATGTATATATATAATTTATTCGAAACAATTTAAGGTGTTGTTGTGATAATTTTTTAACCATTGAGCTATATTTCTTATTATACATTGTGATATCATTGGAATTCAGTATCTGCATACCATATAATATTTGGTTAAATTATTAACATATATTTCAGGATGATTGAAGTTATATTTGATTCTATTTCTCTCATGTGGTTTTGACTCACAAAATGGGAAATCTGTAAGGGTTTTTTGTCTCATAATTTCACCCCTTGGCACTTATTATACATTGTGATTTCTTTATAAAGGTGTAACTATTTTGTAACACCCAATACCCATAATCCTGGAGTTTGTTCATTATTTTATTATATTTGAATGATTAGAATGAATCAAATCCTCAAGAATCAGTCAGTTTAACAGTCTTGTAGATAGAGATTACATACATGATACCCATAATACGTTGGGATATAAAACATACAAACATGATAAATAATAAAATGAAATAAACTATATCCTTAAATGATTATTCAATTATTTCTTATTCATATTATAATTAATGGAAACATAATATGGGTGATCTAAAATACTCAGTAAGGTTATGTAAGGAGGAAGAAAAAAAGATTCAATGAGAATAAATCAACATAAAATTGTAAATATCTAATAACACATTTCACCCAAATAAATAGATAATGAAAAATGTATATATATATTTAAAAAATAATACGAAGTTCTTTTAATCAAAAAAATAATAAAAGAATGCATCTATAGATATATCGACACAAAATCTCATGGATAAGTTTTAACTAAATAAATATGACGTAAATGCATAATTATTGGATGTTATATATGAAGCACATAAAAACCTATACCCTCAAGAAAACACACAAGATGGTTAAATATATGGATAAAAACCCTTTTAATTTACCTAACTTATCTATCTCATGATAACCTCTCAATGCATCGAGTGGCAATATAATGATCGGACCGCAACCTTTATTTCATGTTCAATTCATTCCTCATATCAAATAATCAAAATAAATATTATGACTTATAAAATAACAATATTGATTGTAAAATAAAGATTTATCGGTTGTTCCTCCATATATTATAAATTAAAATAAGTATTTTTACATTGACGAATACAAAAACCTTTGAAATATCATTGAAACATTCTTTAGGAAAATATTATTTAATCATTACAAAGTGTCCCATACCACATTGAAAATTTTATTCATAATCCCAATGAAGTAATAACAATAAATGAATCTAATAATATCATGATAATAAATTTATTTAAGATATAACATGAAAATTTTTATTATATACACTATATTGAAAATTTAATTCATGTGTAATTAAAAATAAGTCTCAATAGAAATTAAATTAAGATGAAATCCCTTGCATTGAGTATGAATTGTCACGTGTGTCTTTAAATTTCATGAGTATTAAACTTATGTCAACTAATTAATTACATGGGAACATTTTTCATGTTTATTATTAATTTTACTTCACTTATTATAATGTTGTAAACAACTAAATAATCAATTAATTTTATATTGGGTGTTTTGACCATATTTGATTTATGTGTCATAAATGGCTTTGGTGGATCGACTATGGTCAAAGGTATTATTATATAAACATATCCAAAATAATAATGATTAAATAATTATCATATTTATAAATAAATTATACTTTTTTAGCTAATAAATAATCATTGTTATGAAAAATAAACCAATGTTACAATCATGGAGACGATATGATGTGTGAGTGCTTCGGTAACACTATTATTTTTCAATGATCATTTCAGAAACAAGTTAAGTAACAATATATATTTATAGAGTAAAATCTATACATAAATACCATTTTATTTAATAATATATAAATACAAATAGGGTTTTTGTTATGTAAAATTAATCATATCGTGTCAAGAAGTTTGTAGTTTACATGTCCACGACCGATGTTATCACTTTTTTAGTGTGTAGAAGGGGTAAAATAGAAAATGATATATTAATTTTTATGAAATTTAATTTTTCCATTAATAAAATATATTTTTCAATAATTTTAAATATTACTATTTAAAACCATCCTTTATAAATTTAATTTATTTTCTAAATGAATCACATCTCTTTGAGGAGGTGGTAGTTCACATTTTTACAAATGATTTTATCCTATTTACATAAAATTGAACGTATAAGGTTATGTGTCATAAAAGCACAAAATAATCATAAATACATAATAAATATCATATATATAATATGTAAATATATTTTACTTCATAATTATTGAACATAAAAGGTGGTTAAGATGAAACAAGCAATTATCCTTTCGTGAGGCGATAGTTCACCTTACACATAAATAGTATATTCATTACCCATTAGAGGGATTTATTTGTGACTGTAGGTTTATTAATTATAATAAAAAACATAGTATATTGTTTTACTATTTTTTATATAATAAAGTAATATGAAGTGGCAAAGGGGTGGGGAATGGATATAACACTAAAGAGCTTAATGAAAGATGTTATATCTTTTTTAGGTAACTCCTTATGATTTACATAAAAGGGTTTAATTTTTTTGATTTATAAAGATGGCGGTGTTCTAGGATTAGGGGAGGTATTTTTAGAATCTATTTGGGTAGATATTTTATAATAAAATGATGCTTCATATATGTGATAAAATAGAAGAGTGGATTCATTTATATAGTGGAGGAAGAGTGCCACTCTTTTAAATACCAAATGGTATATATTAATGGGTGGTCTCCTTTATGTATTGTGCCTCAAAAATATAAAACTATTGGATAAAGGGTAATAATATTATACAAAAACCACTCTCACAAAAATGATCATTTTTATTATTTCTCTATTTAACATCTATGAATCCCAAATTTTCTGATTTTCGTTTTATTAAAGAAACTATTTTTCAAACCTATGTAATTTACCCGTTAACCCTAAATTAAAGTGATATTTTAAAAGAAAATTACTGATTAAATGAATTTTAAATATTATATATATATTCAAAAATAAAATTCCCATGTCTTTTAGAAATTAATTTTAAAATAAGGGAATGAAACATGCAAAAACAATACTTTAACCCAGACTATGCTAACAATTTTTTACAAATAATGGGTTAATAGGTTAATTATAAAATACTAAATTTTAAATTAATATATCATATTTAATTTTTATTAAAAATTAAAAAGAACTTGTAAGATTATAGTATAATTATTTGTTATAAATAATTTAAAAAAATATAATTCATTAAAAAATAATATTATTGTGAATTTGGAAATTATTTATTTAATTTTAATTTAATTATATATAAATAATATTGTAATTAAAATATATTAACAAAAAATCTTTTTAACCTTATATATTAATCTAAAAAATAATTAAATACGGTATTTCAACCAATTTTTATCACTACTAAAACTTTTAGAATTATTTATTTTAGTTGATTAATAATTAAATAGCAATGTGTTAGTGTTTCATGAGCATTCTAAGTAACTAATTCATTTATAAAAATTAATTACAAATTATTATGTAAAAAACCAATTTAACTTTTTGAATGATATATATAATTGGAAATATGATGTTTTTTACATATTTCATAGTGTTGTAAATATTAATGGTAATGAAGGTTCCCTTTTTCTATTTTTTCCTTACATAACTCATAATATAGGGAAATTTCATGAAATATTATCCCGATAAATAATAAAATTTGATCAAATATGGGATATGGTCGATATGTGGTCATCTAATGGATTTTGGAGAAGTATTTATGTCATTTTGGCTATTATGATTAAGTTTTAGTCTCCAAATATGGTTAATTTTTTCTAAATCACCATATTTAGTTTTAATCACTTTCACTAATCGTTATTGAAAAAATATAAATTCATCCTAAAAGAATAAAAATATTATACTTATTATAACCTTCTATTTACTTTTTTTAAAATTCAAATCACAGAAGTGGAAAAATACTTATTCACTCTAATCATGTGGTTGTAGAGAGAAAGTTGATTTTAAAGTAAAATTTTTCAAAAGTTCATTAAGATTATATATCCAATTAAATTGTACAAAATAATTTCAATGACCAAAATTTGCTTAATATTTTTATTATTTTTTTATTTTTACCATTTTAAAATATTAAATTAACAATTATTTTTTAAAAAAATATTGTTTTTATCTAAAATACAGTATTCTTAACCATTAATCATGGAATGAAGTTTCTATAAAAAATTATAAGAAATCACTAAAATGTAATTTTGGTATTCCAAATTCAAAATAAATTTTATTTAAAAGTAAAATTAATTATATTTTAAAAATTACATTTAAAATAGGTTCTTCATTATAAAATCGAACACTCGGTCTGGCATGTAAGACAAGCTAAATCGGTATTGTGTGTAGCATAAGAATAACATGGTTGTGTGTATAAATTAGCCTAACAAAAAAATTCTAAATTGAAAATATTTTAAATTATATGGGTTTAACATTCACCCTGACTTAATTAAATTCCTTCTTTGTAGTTTTAAAAAACTTTTTGAAATAAAAATATTGACATTTGAAAAACAAATATTTTGGAAATCCGCACATCGTAAATTGGGTTAATATAACATCTTATTAATAAGAGATAAAGGGAAGTACAATGGTATCGTAACAAAGTTTCATGGTAGAAGAACATAAGTGGGAAATGAAAACATTGATACAGAACAAAAATATAACAATCATGTTCTAATGTAGAGTGATATAGAACATGGTTAGGTGAAAAATTAAATATCATAAATCCATAAAATTTTGATGATCTAAGGGGGAATTTGATTCACCATAAATGAATGTACTATGAAACTCTTTTTTTAAGATAATTTTACTAAATTTTAGGAATAATTTTACAATATAATAATATAAGATAATATAATAACTTGGTACGTTTTGACAACCAGAATCTTAATATTTGTTTATTCCATGAATTATTTCTACTTCATTTCAATACATAGGTTTCATCATATGGTGAATTAATAAATTTTCCTTTAAAAACTCATCTAATGATCAACATTACCATTTCATAAATGGTTAACATATCCAAAAGATAATGATCTGAAACATTAGAAAATGGTCACTGCATTTCCAAAAAAAACATGTCAAATAACAAGAAGTGTCTTTTAATCATGACATACCAAATATGTCAATATAGTAATATATTGAGATACCATAAAACCATATTAAAATCATGAATGATCTTTATTCCTTAAATATAATATTGATTATTATATACCTTCCTTAAATAAAAAAATTAAGTAAACTCTCTGAATGATAGGATAAATTATTACTCATTATCAAGGTAATCAGCATTTATCAAATTTAAGTTACCTAAACCAATAATTTCATTATCCAAATAAATTTGCATTACATTAAGAACATATTAAGGTTTATTCATTCCTTCAACCATGTGTTTTCTAAAATGTATTACATTCTATAGGAAAACCATTTCTTGGTACCATTCAACATGTGATCTAAAATCCATAACAAAAAATATTGTAGTACAATCCTCGTATATTCCATAATTCATATAACTATTAAATCACTGATAAAATATTTAAATGATTTATTTATTGAAAATATAAATTAACTATTTCTCTTCATCTACGATAGTAGAATAACTTTACAACTATTCATTAGCATCATTTGGGTTATATTATTATAGTACTTGAAAAATTGATTTGTGTAGTGTCTCATCTTCTTACAGTTGAAGAATTGTACCTTGGAAACCTTTTTCATACTAGTAAGAACTGTAACATCCCAGGTAAATAAAGAAATATTATATTTTCATATTTATTAATATTTATGAATTTAATTTTAATTTTACATTAAAGGGGTTTCTATGTTCGATGGCTTACCCGATACGCAACAATAGGTTTCTTTGAAATCTTACATTGCACACTAATAATATAATATTATTATTTTGAATAGTAGTTAACACCTAGACATTGTATTGGAGGGAATGAATAAAAATAACTACAATAATAATATAAATTTTTGTTAAATATATTTACTTTTATCTGATAAAAGTTAGCGGCTTAAAATGTAAATGAATCTAATTTTAATCATAATTTACATAAAAAGGCCAATTTATCGCCTTTTGATGGAGAACCATATTTCAATTTAGTTTTAGTCGCTTTCATATGTTTTCTTTGAAAAAATAATTTTTTTTAGATTTGTATCATCAAAATATACTTTGGGTAAATTTTTGGTATTTTTCTTATAAAATTCATTTTAATGAACAGTGAAAAATACTGAATTTTCTTTCAAAAGTGATTTTTAATCTAATTTATTTGTGAAGTTAGATTATCATTATAATTGGGTTTAAATAATAGTAAAAAATATATTTTTACCATTTAATCCAATGGTTGTCATTGGAATTAATTTTACATTGAAATTGGACATAAAAAAGTGTCAATATTTTGATAGATATTGATTGTTAAAAACAACCAATTTGGTTTGACAGCGAGAATTATGTTACGACCCATCCTCTGGGCCCATGTCGTGACTACCCCAAGCCCACCTTCCATAGTCCAGGGGCTGGAGACTAGCACCAAAGGCGTAAATTAAGATAACTGGGAAGGCATTGCCTTAATAAAACATAATAACATCCAACCAGAGTACAAGCGGAAGTAATACACTTTGTAAAAAAAGAATGTGCTGAAAAGTAAATAGGCCAGAATACAAACCCAACTGAAAAGTATAGCTAAAACTGAATGAAATTGAAACAGAAAATTCAAATAGCTAGAAGATAGAAGGAGCTCCTGGGTCTTCCACCTCAGATCCTACCTGAAGTGTAGGTACAGATATCCTTTTCAATGCTCTTGACCATAAAACTCATCCGAGTACCATCTAGTCGTGATGTACACCTCCGGGTACTGACTCGTCGTGAGTTCCACCTTCGGGTACTGTCCAGTCCTTGTACACTCGATCACTGTCAGCGTTATCCATCGTCTACATCCAACTCAACGAGGTGCGGGAATAGCCCGTGTAGGGGTGAGTATAACGATACTCAGTAGGGACCCTGATGCCCTTTTGGTCTCAATAAATCCATCAAGGATAACCACAAAGAATGATCTCAACAGATAACCCTTACTTAGGTATAATCCCATACTAATACCTATGTTATCAAGTAACCCATCTCAATCAAGAGGTAATCACAATGGTTATGAAATCAATGGATAACCACTACTTAGGTATGTGCCCATACATAAACCTAAGTTATCAAGTAACCCATCTAAATCATGAGGTAAATACAAAGGTCATTGACTCAGATCAAACCAGGATTTTATTCATGATGTCGAAACCTAAGCTACTGGATAACTCTTCCTCTATCGAGAATATTGGTTCTGTCATGACTCCGAGGTGCTACTCTTTAACATTAGACAGCTGAAGTACTCCACCTGTCGAGTACCGCAGGTCTACTGCCAAATATCAGGCGCTCTGTCCGCTGTGGGTCTACCGCCAAATACCGGGACCTCCCCCTAATATCCTACAGAGGTACACCCTCTGTCGAGTATCGTGAGTCTGATGACAACTACCAGGCGCTCCATCCACCGTGGGTCTGCCGCCAAATACCAGGTGCTCCGTCCACGAGGCTAATCGAATCACTCCAACTCGAATCGGTCAACCAGTAATCATTTCTACGACTACTAGGTCTCTGCTCTCCATACGCTCATTTCCAGGAGGGTCTGCTCCACGAGCCATAGGTCGATACTCCAAGTATCACAAAGTCCCATGAAGATGTATCTCAAAGGATCGCCTTGTCAAAGAGGTCTCAAGGAAACAAGACAAGCGTCAATCAGACACCAGGTCTGTGAGTTATATACCTTTTAGTCCCGAGGTCTTGATTGGTCTCATATATTAACCAACCTGGTTGTATCTCAACAGTATCCCAAACTCCCATGTGCATACTCAAAGGAACCGTTTCTCTAGGTGATTACCGACGCCGCTGACGGTTCGTCAAACGGACATCCTGTCTGAGAGTTATTAGTATTTCCATTCCAGTGCTTGGTTGGTTTATGAGCTAAACCAACCCGATCATACTCCAACTATATCCAAACCTCTAGTGGAGTATGCCAAAAGAACCGTCTCATCAATATGAATCCAACAAAGTTGATGGCACGTCAATCGAACGTCCAGAGCTCACGTTATATGCATTTCCGCTCCGAGGGCCCGGTTGGTTTCGGGTTCGAACCAACCCGTCCATACCAAAACATTGCCAAAACCTTGAGTGAAATATACTAAAACAACGGTCTCGATCCATGGAATCCTACGCAACAAACTGTGCATCGATCGGAGGTCTGATTCTCAGGATATGTCCATTTAACCAAAACGGTCCAAAAATAGGGGGCTTGGGCCTGGTCTGACCCGGCACAATACCCCCTGGGTCAGCCCGAAACGGGTCGACCCAATCCGAGTCCAGGTCCGTCCCGCGGCTGGTGCGGCCCGTCTTGTGGCCGGCACGGCCGTCCCAGCCTGTGTGGCTTGCGGCCCGGCTCGGAAGTCGGTCGCCGCTTGGCACTAGCCGACTGGGCCGCATGGGGCGCTGCCCCCTTTTCTGGAATCGGCGTCCCCAGCAGGGTTCTCCCTAGCCGCATGTCAGGGGGGTTTACACCCCCCCCCCCGGTTTTCCGGGAAACGGCCGGCCATTACGGCTGGCCGGTTTGTGAGGAACTGTGGGAACTAGAGGGGGTCCCGCCTCCTGGAGTCGTCAGCGGCCAGCTCGGCCGGCTGCCCCTACTAGTCTGCCACGACCTTAGGTAGCTGCTTGTCTACCCGGAAGGTGCGACGTCGCCGCGCCCCTCTGCCGTGACGTGCTTCTGGCCGCGCCCTTCATCGGCCTCACCAGCACGGCGCCGCGCACGCCCACCACAGCCCGCTCTGGTTGTAGTCCTCTTCATCTCTGTGTGGTGCAAGTGCACCGCGCTGCCTGCACCATAGCCTAGCATGGCTGCGGTTCCCTACCAATCACTGCCCGGTGCAACGGCACCGTGCGCCTCTGCTTCCAATTTCAACAAAGATCAACAAAAAAGAGGGCAGGAGAATCGTCCGTGTTCGTGCGGTCTGATCTCCTCTTATTATGACGATATCATGCGGCCAATTCCTTAAGCAACGAAGAACGATGTTAATGTTTTGAATAATAAAAACAACCCCTACCTCGGAAAGATGTCGCACGTCGTCGAGCCGCGGAATGAGGCAAGTGTCGTGATGATCAGATATCACGGAAGATCGGTGTCGATTCCGTTGATGTTGGGGGAACAGTCATCATTGATGGAGGCCTTCTCTATGGTGGTGTCTCCTACCTTGACACGGAGGAAGAATAAGAGAAGGAATGTCATCGGTGACTTTGAGTTCTTCATCGGAGGCGTTCTTCATCAAAGAGACATTGTTCTTCATCAAGAATGTTCTTCATTGGAACTAGGGAGCTCTTCTAAATTCTTCTAGAATTTCCCACACAATACATTCCCAACCAAATATTAAAATGAGGATTCTCCCATTTTAACAACGTTTCATGCTAGTTCAATTTCATTCAAACTCATTAATTAATTGAATGGTTGGAAAAATTTTAAGTGTTGTGGGAGAGATAGAAGGTGGAGAGACACCACCCTAAAAAATGAGTGGAGTTGTCATGTATTAAACAACGGGTGAGTTATGGGGAGTTTAGGGAGTTGAGGGGGAGGTGAGGAGTTAGGGTCTTGTGTGGGACCCACCCCGAACTCCCCTTTGGAGAAAAAAACCACCTTCCTTGAATAACATTTCTACACAACAAATTTTCTTTATTTTAGTTTAATCCCCAATTATTAAACCTCATCCCGCTCGAAACGCAACCATGGCATAGGTCCCCTTAAGTAATTATCGTCAAAATGAGTTCATCGATGCCCTCGAATTTCAATTCCGATCACCGGTTAAAAAGTTAGAAAAACTCGTTCGTTCGTTCACTGAACGAACCCTTGCTAAATTTAAGAAATTGATTACGTGCACACCAGGCCTCGGAATTAGGTTCCGTCAGAAACTGAATACTCGTAAAATTAAAAGGTGTTTAAGAAAAAAAACTTCCTTGAAATTTCCGGGTATTTACATTACTCCTACCATATATCATTGTGTCCCCATAAAGCTATAACACACATTAGGGAAACTAAATGAGGTACCGAGCACGAATCTCAGCCTCCCGCTCCATTTGCTCTCCTAGAGGATCTTGTGCTGCCAATGAAAGTGCATAAGAGGAATCAACCATCCTGGTAGGACCCTCACATGTCGATCTTCATCCTTTACTAGAACCTCCATGAATGTCGCCCCATCATCGATGTCCAGCTCTCTGTGGTCGATGATGTGTGAAGGGTCGTGCATGTATCTCCTCAGTTGAGATACCTGGATGACATCATGCACTTGGTGCAACTGAGGTGGAAAGGTCAAGCGGTAAACCACCACTCCTACCCTACTAAGGACCTAGAAAGGTCCATTGAACCTCAGAGATAACTTTCCTCCTCTGCCACATCTTCTTAGACCTCGTCGAGGTGAGACCCATAATAAAACGTGGTCGCCATCTTTGAACTCCAGTGGTATCCACCTCCTATCAACATAGGATTTCTTCCCGCTCTGTGCAATCTTCATCCACTCCTGGATGATTTGCACCTTCTATGGTAGCCCCAAAATGAATGCACTGGTCAACCTCAACCTCAGCTCCTGAAAAGCTCAGATGGCATATCCATAACCACACGAAGGTTTTTCACCTTCTTCGTCAAAGCTAAATGCGGTGAAACAACTCTAGAAAAAGTCTGTCTCAAATCTATGTCTGGCTGACTCATGAGTGATCGACGGCACCCACTTATGCATGATTCCATTATGTTCTTATTTGGGTTTCCTTTTCGCCAACCAAGGAAAAACTCGTCCCAACGTTGTAGGTAAACCACACCCTTTTTTCCTAATATAGTCAACCTCTGTATGAAATATAGTTGCCCAGTCCATACCCAAACTAACGTCGTAAGGCCTCAGCGCTGCCACCAAGAGGTTCCAACCAAAACTCTCAACTCAAGTGTTAGATCACACCATCGGCGTAAGCATGATTATCGAGTCTCCTCCCAACGGTATCTCTAGATGTGAGGATCGAGTCAACGGATTAATCAGAAACTCTATGTCTGGGACAATATTCGTGTAAGGAAGCGATGATTCGTATCAATGTCTATTGTTACGACAGCTAGTAGTAGACACAAACCGTACTTTGAATCATTCCTAGAGCCCTTGGGCCATACTCTTTGACCACCTATGGCTACTATATTCCCCTGCCCTCCAACTCCCTGAGCCTAGTGGGGACTACAAAGAAGGGTGGTTGTAACATTTCGAAATGTACACCACCTCATGCTACTCTCCTAGCCATGCTTCCATGTCTGCTACTCTGCAGATTGATCTTTCCTTAATAGTTCCTCTTCTTAAAACATTTTACATGCCCCATGTCTCTAAGACTGGTGCCAGTTTCCTTGTTCTTACTGCTTACATTCATTAGTTGTATTCGTTCACCCAAATAACATTCAACCACAAATGTTCTCTCTAGCACCCTAGTAAAAGTAGGAACGAACAGGAGAAGAAGTGTTGGCTCAGATGTCCTTTAAACACACCTCGCTCAGAAGTCCAAGCCCTAAATCACTAATTGCATCGTATTAATCAAGAAACAGGAAAGGTCGGTACACCTTGCTGAATACTCAGCTACCGACATGTTGTCCTGCCGAAGTTGTATAAGCTCTAAAAAACACTCAGCCACATCCTCAAGCAAGTCCTCAACCGCCTTTGAGTTGGGCTCACCTCGGAACCTGAGGGGTATCTGATGCTGAAACATGTGTAAGGTACTAAGCCTACATGTTTCATCCACCAGTACTTCCGGTTGAAACTGCTGACCAACAGGTAGTGATATAGCTGGCACACTACCCGAAGGTACTATCTCAGGCATCGCTCCACGTACTGATGTACCATCACTATGCAGACCAACCTCATGGTCACTCACTGGGAAAAACCAGTAGCTAAGATCATCATCTGCTCTACTGGTTTCTAAACTAGGTGTAGAACTCTAGCAATCGCCTCCATCAAGTCCACTGCTTCTTAGGAATATGTCTTGCCTCGTAACCTAGGAGGCCTCAACTGCTTGAACTCGGGCAATGCGCTCCGTCAACGTGCACCGTCCACTAGTACAGCTAATGGCATCTTCTACCTAACCGGTGGTGGTGCTGCTGGTACACCACCTGAAGGTTCCAACATAGAAAGGGGGCCCTGCACCGGAGCCTCGTTTCTCTATGGGTCGTCATCATGTACTCTATCAGAATTCCAACTGACTATCTGCGTGGAGGCATCCTGAACAGATGCGACATGGTAAAACGATTTAAACCTAGTGAGATGACCTAGTATTAGCTGACTTTAAAACATTGGAACACACATGCAATCATTGTTTTCGTGCACAATGTCATATATCAGTAGTCAGGGTCCTGGTGTATTGATACGTCGGCCACCACACCAACACTGGACTCCCTGAACTGAAGACCACACTTGGTACCCTTAACACTATTTCTTCATAGAAAATAATGATCAGAGTCCGGAGTTTTGCGGTAGAACCAACTCCTCTGATTCCAATTTGTCATGAACCTTCCTTGGGGCCTATTCCGTGACTACCCCATGCCCGCCTTCCAGAGGCCCGCACCTGGCGTGGTCGGCCCAGCCCGTGCGGCCTGTGGCCCAGCTCGAAAGCTGGTCGCGGCTCGACACTGGCCGAGTGGGACGCAAGGGGCACTGCCCCCTTTTTTGGAAATGATGGACCCAACGGGGTCTGCCCTAGCCATAGGTTAGGGGGGTTACACCCCCAGTTTTCGAGGTAACGGTCGTCCATTATGGCTGGCTGGTTTGTGAGGCACCGAGGGACCCAGAGGGGGTCCTGCCTCCTGGAGTCACCAGGGGCCGGCTCGGCTGGCCACCCCTGCTGGTCCGTCGCACCCCTCCGTCGCAGCCCGCTCCTGGCCGCGACCTTCTTCGCCCTCACCGGCGCGGCACGATGGCACAGTGCAACGCCGCTGCCGCCCGCTCCTGCCGCGGTCCCCTTCGTCTCCACTCTGTGCAATGGCACCGCGCTGCCTTCGTCGCGGCCTTGCATGGCCTCGGTTCCCTGCCGATCGCCGCACGGTGCAACGACACCGTGACCCTCCACTTTTAACATCAACGATGATCAACAAAGAAGTGGGGAGGATAATCGACCATGTTCATGCACTTCGATCTCCTCCAGTTACGATGATATCATGCGGACAATTCCTTAAGCAACGAAGAACAATGATAAAGTATTGAACACAAAAAACAACCCCTACCTCACAGAGACATCACACATCGTCGAGCCGCGGAAATATGCTAGTGTCGCGATGATCAGACATCGTGGAAGATCGGTACCGATTTCGTTAACGTCGGAGGAAGAGTCGTCATCGATGGTGAAATTCTCCGCAGTAGTGTCTCCTCCCTTGATGCGGAGGAATAAAAAGAGAAGGAACGTCGTTGGTGACTTCCTGTTCTTCATCGGAGGCGTTCTTCATCGAAGAGACGTTGTTCTTCGTCAAGAATTTTCTTCGTCAAGAATGTTCTTCGTTGTAATGAGGGAGCTCTTTTAAATTCTTCTAGAATTTCCCACACAATATTTTCATAACCAAATATTAAAATGAGGTTTCTCCCATTTTAAAAACTTGTCAGACTAATTGAATTTAATTCAAACTCATTAATTAATTGAATTGTTGGAAAAATATTAAGTGTTGTGAGAGAGGTAGAAGGTTGAGAGGATCCTCTCCAATAAATGAGTGGCGTACTCATGTATTAAACAAGTGGTGAGTTATGGGGAGTTTAGGGAGTTGAGGGGGAGGTGAGGAGTTAGGGTCTCATGTGGGACCCACCCCTAACTCCCCTTGGGAGAAAAATAAAAACCTTCTTTGAATAAAATTTGGACACAACAAATTTTATTAATTTTATTTTAATCACCAATTATTAAACCTCAACTCACTTGAAACGCAACCACGACATAGGTCCCCTTAGGCAATTATCGGTTCTGCGAGTTCATCGGTGCCCCCATATTTAAATTCCGAGCACCGGTTCAAATGTTAGAAAAACCCATTCATTAGTTCACTAAACGTACAATATCTAAACTTCGGAAATTGATTCTGGTATCACCGGGCCTCAGAATTAGTTGACATCAGAAACTGCGTACTCGTAAAATTCCAAGGTATTTAAGAAAACAATTTCCTTGAAATTTCCCAGTCATTACAAATTAATTATAAAATTTATTAATGCAACTTATATGTTTTTAATTTGGTAAAATGGAAATCATTTTTGAATTTGGAATATCAATATTGTTTAGGGTGAATTTTTGGTATTTTTATGATAATGTTCATTTTTTTAATGAATTGTGAAAAATACACCATTTTAATTCAAAACTGTATTTTCATCAAATTTATTTATATAGTTAGATTGTAATTTTAATTGGTTTTAAAGTGTAATTGAATTATGTTTTTACCTTTAAATACTATTTTGGTCAGTGGATCTAATTTCAATTTTCAATTCGATGTAAAAACAAGTCAATTATTTGATAAATTTTACTTCTTGGAAACTCGTCTTTGGTTTTGACAACGAGAATTATTTTTTAATTTGTTACTACAATTTCTCTGCTTAGAATTGGGTAAAATTAATTCCACATTTGTAATAATAAGATAAAATTATTTAATTAAGACTCTTTTGTTTTTTTACATTATGAATAATAACGACGGTAATTATCTTTAATTATCGTGATTAATTAGTAATCGGGTAGTTAAGGGTAATAAAATAATATTATAAAAATAAAAAATGACCCTAAAATGTGTCCTATTATTATTGGTGGTGTAATGGATGACCATGGGATTCCTTGTTTCATATTTGGGACCCCATAGAATCACTTTAGTGTGATAATGACATTTTATCATATTATTTTTAAAGAAAGGGAAATATAATAAATGTATGTGATACCTAAGTAAAACAATTTTAATTTTGTTTATATAAATGATATATTTAACAACTTATAGTCATTGGAAATATAAAAATATTTCCTATATCATGGTATTTGATTTATAATTATTTTACATTAAATAAACAAATTTATTTATGACACAATGATGATGTAGTTATTGCCTCATTAATGAAAGATTTAAATATATGATGTTATAAGTGTTAAAATAAATTTTTTTGAAACTTGGGATGCTATAAAAGAAATTAATAGATAATTATTACATTTAAAATACATTTTAAGGCTTTTATTTTGAAGGAATAATGCTTTTATGCCTTTATCAAAAGTCAACTACCAAATAATGTCGAAATTGGCATAAATGAGTTTTTAAAACAAATGCTATTTTATTAAATGGTATAAAAGTTCAAAAAATATAATATTCTTCCAAATGACATATAATATATTAATAATATCATTATTGATGCAATTATGAAACTATTGGTATTTTAATGTAATTATTATGAACATATAGTTTGAAAATAATAAAAAGACGTGGAAAGAATTATTTCTTTTAACTAACGGTTAAAATTAAAAGATAAGGAGAATTATATGATCTCCACTTGTCTAAAACCTATGTTTTATTGTATTTATACCCCTTATCTTCTTATCCTCTAAATATTTCATTTTGGAATAATTATAATTTGAAAAACAATTTATAATAAATTAATATTTCATGACTTTCCAAGAGTGCGGCTCCTCCCTCTTATAAAAGGCACCCACCTCTACCCCTTTACCCACACCTCTCAAGCCCTTGTCTCATACATAATCTACTCATATTATCTCTACACATACCTCTCCTACTCCTAGAAGCCTTACTTTGGGCAGAAGTCTTCCCAAGGAAGCCTTTGGCTCAAATCAGAAAGATTTACCCGATTTAGGGGTAACGCCTTCTTTCATAATCCTTTGTTGTATTTTCCTTCTTCACTCCCCCTAACATTATTATTATTTTATTCCATAAAAACAAAAGTATAATAAATATACTAGGATGTTTTTATGATAATTATTTCATTTACACTTACACACACCTTCGTCTAATGGTTAAAGAACATACTATTTCAGTGGGTGGCGAATTACTGCCTCCCGAAATGATGATTGTTCAATATTCTCTTAACACCTTTCATGGTGGCCATTATGATTTAATTATATTTATATATGATATATATGGTATTTATGTATTCAATATTATTCTTTATTTTATTTTTAAATCATATCATTATTCTTTTCATGTCGTGTAATTGGGATAATTTCATTTGATAAAGTGTGGACTACAGCCCCCTCAAGTGATGTGACTCGTGCATGAAATTAATGGGATGTATAAAGAATGAAATTAATGAAATTATGTGACCTATATAACTTATATGTTATACTTTAATTATAATATATATCTCTCGTTTATTTTTAATTCCATTAATATGAAAAATAAATGAATGTAGCGTTCATGCGTACGTACGACCTACCATCTCCATGAACAATGGATTTAATTTTATTATCTCCAAATGTAATGGAATAGCATAAAATTAAATATACAGGATATATATGTTATTTAAATCCGTAATACTATTCTTTATATGATTTTTTTATAACTACATGGACAATTCCTTTCAAACAAGTTCTTTTTTGACTCATGTACCGAACATCAATGAAAACGTCTGATATGAACTAACATAATAATCTAATTATTATAACATGATAATATGTGATATTAATTAAATAATAAACCTTATAGTATGTTCTTAAGAAATTATAAAATTGACCAAAGTTTATTATTCAGGAATATAAAGAAACGAAAAAGACAAGTCGGACTTGAGGTAAGGGATCTTACCTCTCTTTTTCTTTTTAAGTACTCTCTTTTATGTCATTACTTTTAAGCTCATCCTTATTATGTTGGGGGATGTTATTTTATATTTCTCATACTTTAATTTTTATGTTCATATGATTAGATACCCTATTTGATCTCATCAATCCATTTTTGGATGTTTTATGTGGCGCCCTTAGGCTGCCGAATTTTCGTAAGGGATTTCATATCTCACTTTTAATTCCATGAGATTTCCATCAGTCACCACTTATTTATGCCACATGGTGTATTGTGTACAGACAACTGAAATATATTATCATGATTATATTTATATTCATGGTGTTTTGTAATTCATTTGATGGTTATTATACTTTGTTCATACGACTCTATTGATTACAATGAGGTAAGGTATTTTTATCTAACTTTTTATTCCCATATGATTCATGCTACATTTTCCACTATTCCATTTTGTGTGGTGTATGCACTGCCTATAATTGTGTTCTTTGTGTAATATACTTTAATTTATGGGTATTTACATCTTCATTGTATGTTCCTTCTTTCATGGGGAGTACGTTTGAAAATTACCCAAATTGGTAAGGGAACCTTTCACCCTCATCTTTTTTTAAAATACTTATTTTTGTTAGGTATTTTAATTTAAATATTCTTATGTGGGGATATGTTCTTATATATATATCCTTATTTCTGTAAATTTTATGTCCAATTGATGGGATACCCTTTTTATCTCTCATCAACACATTTTCTGAATTTTAAAGTGACGTCGTTAGGCTGTCGAATTTCTGTAAGGGAACTTCTTAAACCAATTTCAAATATTTGGGTTAAACATATACTTCTTGATTATGTTGTGATATTAATATGAGTGGATGAACTATGTTTGTTTTAAACATCATATCCACTTATATTGTGTGTATTTTTATTTATCACACATAATTATTTCATTGATTTATCCTTAATCAAAGGATACCATCTCTCTAAGGGACTTCGTCTTAATATCCTTTCATTGAGGAATATTTTCTTTTCTACAAGACATTCTATTATATAGTGTATAAACCCCTTTGACATTTACTTTTATTCAAAAGGAATATTTTTTATAAATCCTTTTACTAAATGATAAAAAGTATGTTTCTTTTTAACATACGCGGTGACAACGACCTTTCCACCGCCACGAGTATTATTTGATCATTGGATTCCTTAAAAACCCATTATGTTTTTAAAAGGAAAATAAATACCATATAATCTTTTATTTATTTTGGTATTGAAAATGGTTTTTTTAATGGATTGGATATGTCAATATATTGTAATTGAAAATTGTAAATTTTTTCTTTTCTTTATATTTTTCTATGTGTTATGATTTTATTATGGTACTTAGACATTTGACAGGTGGTTACGGGATAAACCAAATGACTGGTGGTGCCATCAAAACCAGGACTGGTGTTTACGTTATAACCTCCAATGCATCAGGTTTGTAAGTCGGTCGTACGACTATTCCATTAAGTTACATGTGTGGAAGTCGACCGTATGGTAATTCCATTTATGTATTGTTATGTTCCAAGTTACCTTTATAGGTTATGTGATCTTTATATGGGTTTTATGGTAATATTTTGGTTAAAAAGGGTAAGAAATTATCTTTTATTCAGTGAAGAGTATTTACTACTTCATAAAATGATAATTATTACTTATGATAAATTATTCATGGTTTACTTATTGTTTTAAAAAACTAATAGTTTTCCTTCTTTGTGTATCCCATACTAACTTTTTTATACTCATCCCAAGTTTTTGAAATGTTTTCCACAGGACTTGAAGATGAATAGGGAGAAGGATGGGATCAAGGAAATACATTCTATCTAAAATATGGAACTATGAAAGTTTTATTTTGGAGTTTTTATTTTATAAAAAAAATGGAAACTGAGTAGAAGTGTCTACTTTGTAATATTTTGAGATATAATAGTTATGTATTAATTCTCTATAACTCTAAACCTGAAAATATCCTCAACGTGAAATATTCATTTAATTAAATATTAAGTAATGTTTTGATGCCAGGTCCTTATAGTTGGTATCAAAGGTTGGTTTAGATAACTTTAGAGGTTATAGTGTTATTTAAGAAAAAGTGAAAAGTTGTATATAACCACAATGGTTAGTATATTAGATGGATTCATTTTTATTTTTGATTGTTGTAATGATTTTGAGATAACTTGGATATTTATATATTTGTGTATATCTTCCTTATTTGTACAAGATGATTCTGTTGTTTTACTCAAACTGATTTTTTTTTTGTTTCAGTAAATGGATGGACCTAGTAGGCACCAAAGTGACAATGGGTTTGAAGGAAACTATGGTAGTTCTCTGATTAAGCGACTAGATGAAATGGGGGATTCAATGAAAAATATCATGGTTATTCTAAACAAACTATCAAGAGTAATTATTAACAACTTTAACCATGGTGAGTTATATAATTCATCATATATGAGAAAACCAACTCGATGTGGATGTTCTGATAATAATTATAAAGGTAACCATTACGGTTTATATGATCCTTAATTTTGAGGTAATTATGGGTTACTATATGTTATGATGGAAAATGAAAGGCATGAGATAAACTTGAGGTTAAATTATGTTATGGTTATTTTTGAATATTTATTCTCTTTTGGGGAAATGTTTTATTAATTATATAGTTTTCAAAAAAGGACAACACGCAGACCGTGTGACAATCCGTCGTGTCAGACGAAGTTGTGAGAATTGAACGCACAACCAAAGTGCAACTGGGATTTATCACCTAGTATTGTACTACGTGATGTGCCCGGTTAGTACGACTGATTATTTTTTGTTAGATGATCTTATTAATCAGGAATATGTTGATTTTGGGTTATCTATGGAAAATATTTACCTATCTTGGAGGATATGTGATTAGGTTAATTACGTTTTAGTATGAGACTTTAAGTGTAACTGATGTTATTTAGAGATAAATGTTAAGATTTACCTTGGAAGACTATGTGATTAAATCATTTAGAGATTTGGGTTTCAATCTTAGTTTGGAGTACTTTGAATAATTTTATGGATAGTTATTTATTGAATGGTCTTTGATGAACTTTGGGTTTTGTTTGGTCAAATTTTTATGATTAAGAGTAGTTTTTCTTTTTATAGATTATCCTTTTTCGGGATTATATGATCTTGTACTAACCATTTTGGTTTTGGATAGGGTATGAAGACATGGTAAATATATAGTTTTCTTTTGTGGATTAGGTGATTCTCTAGAAGTTGATTATAGCTCTCTTAATGTTAACAAGTCATCCTAAATACTCATCTTTTTTAGAAAATATGATTTTGTGTTATAAATATAGAAAGAGATGAAAGACTCTATGATAAGTATGTATGTTTACTTATGTTTTGGTTTATCCCATAAATAAATTACTCAATGAAAAGTAATTTATAACAAAAATGATGTCTGTTTACTTTTCCTGTCGGCAAATCAAATACTGTTCAACCCATCACATGTTTGTGATTTTCTAGTGGTTAACTTTCTCCTAGACATGTTATCTATCTCTCTCTATCAGAACTTGATGGTTTGTTTTCTCCTATATATCCATGTTTTCATGGAATAAAAGTATTTGTTGTCTCAAATGACCTTTTTACTTCTCTTTATTTATTTTAAAGTGATAGTTTTGTTGACTAGTTTTCTGATGTGGGACATTAAATGATGTTTCTGAGCCCAATTTTGAAATTGCAAGGACAAAATTCCAAAAAGGAGGGAAGGATGTAACATCCCAGGTAAATAAAGAAATATGATATTTTCATATTTATTATATTTGTTAATTAAATATTAATTTTACTTTAAAGGGGTTGCTATGTTCGAGGGCCTACCCGATACACAACAATAGGTTTCTTTGAAATCTTACGTAGCACACAAATAGTATAATATTATTATTTTGAATGGTAGTTAACACCTAGCCTTTGTATTGGAGGGAATGAATAAAACTTACTACAGTATGAATATAGATGTTTGTTAAATCTATTTTCTATTATCCAATAAATTTGATAGGCATAAAATGTAAATGAATCTAATTTTATGCATGATTTACATTAAAAGGCCAATTCAACACCTTTTGATGGTGAATGCTATTTAAATCTAGTTTTTGTCTCTTTAATATGTTCATATTGACACAATAAAATTCTTTTTTAGATTAGTATCATCAAAATATACTTCGGGTAAATTTTAGGTATTTTTCTGATAAAATTCATTTTTAATGAATAGTGAAAAATAGTGAATTTTATTTCAAAAGTTCTTTTTAATCTTATTTATTAATAAGGTTAGATTATCTTTATAATTTGGTTAAAATTGTAGTTAAAATATATTTTATCCTTTTAATCCAATCGTGGTCATTAGAATTAATTTCATTTTGAAATTTTACAAAAACAAGTGTCAATCTTTTGATAGGTATTGTTTCTAAAAAACACACTATTTTTTTGACAGTGGGAATTAATTATAAAATTAATTAATGAAACATCTATGTTTTTAATTTGGTAAAATGAAAATTATTTTAGAATTTTTAATATAAAATATATCTTAGGGTGATATTTTGGTATTTTTCTAATAATGTTCATTTTTTAATGAATAGTAAAAAATATAGCATTTAATTCTAAACCGCCTTTTCATCAAATTTATTTATATAGTAATATTGGAATTTAAATTAGTTTTAAAGTGTAATTGAATTATGTTTTTATCATTTAATACAATTTTGGTCAATGTATGTAATTTTAGTTTTCAATTGGATGTAAAAACAAGTCAATATTTTGATAAATTTTACTTCTTAATATCTCGTCTTTGGTTTGGACAACGAGAATTATTTTTAGATAAATTACTGCAATTTCTAGGTTTGGAATTTGGTAAAATTGATTCCATATTTGGAATCATAAGGTCCAAATTATGTAATTAAGATGCTTTTGTTTTTTGACATTATGAATAGTAATGACGGTAATTATCTTTAATTATCGTGATTATTTAGTAATCGGGTAGTTAAGAGTAATAAAATAATATTATAAAAATAAAAAAATCACTCTGAAATGTGTCCTAATGCTATTGGTGGTGTCATGGATGACCATGGGATGCCTTGTTCCAACTTTGGGAACCCATGGAATCACTTTATTGTGATAATGACCTTTTATAATATTATTTTTTGAGAAAGGTAAATATAATAAATGTACATAATACCTAAGAAAAATATGTGGTAATGCATTGATTTATGAAAAAATGATGATGTAGTTATTACCTCATTAATGAAAGATTTATTTATATGATATTATAAGTGTTAAAATAATTTTTTTCTTGAAACATGAGATTCTATAAACGAATTTTATAGATAATTATGACATGCAAAATATATGGTAATGGATTTATTTCAAAGGAATATATATTTTATGCCTTTATCAAAAGTTAACTACCAAATAGTGTCGAAATTGGCATAAATGAGTTTTAAAAACAAATGTTATTTTATTAAATGGTATAAAAGTCCAAATAATCTAATATTATTCCAAATTACATATAATATATTACTAATATCATTATTGATGCAATTATGGGACTATTGGTATTTTAAAGTAATTATTATGACCTTATAGTTTGAAAATAAAAAAAACATGTGGTTAGAATTATTAATTTTAACTAAGAGTTAAAATGAAAATAGAAGGTGAATTATAAGACCCCCACTTGTCTAAATCTTATTGGTTGAGTGGATTTATACCCCTTATCCTCTTATCCTCTGAATATATCATTATGGAACCATTATAAATTGAAAAACATTTTGTAACAAATTAATATTTCATGACTTTTGAAGAGTTCCCCTCCTCCCTCTTATAAAAGGCCCCCACCTCTACCCACTTACCCACACCTCTAAAGCCCTTTTCTATTCCCAAATATGCTCATATTATCTCTACACATCCCTCTCTTACTCATAGAAGCCTCACATTGGGCAGAAGTCTTCCCAAGGAAGCCTTGGCTCAAATCAAAGAGTTACCCGATTTAGAGGTAAAGCCTTCTTTCAAAATCCTTTTTTGTAAATTCCTTCTTCACTCCCACTAACATTTTCATTATTTGATTCCATAACAGAAACAATATACTCAATATGCTAGGATGTTGTTATGATAAGGATTTGATTTACACTTATACACACCTTCGCCGAGTGGTTACAGAACATATTGTTTTTGTGGGTGGCGAATTATTGCCTCACGAAATACTGATTGTTCAATATTCTCTTAACACCCTTCATGGTGGCCATTAAGATGTCACTATATTTATATAATATATATATGGTATTTATTTTTTCTATATGATTCTTTATTTTATGTTTATATCATATCATTATGCTTTTCATGTCGTGAAATTGTTATAATTTAATTTGAGGATGTGTCGACTATCGCGACCTCAAGTGATGCGACTCATGCATGAAATACATGGAATGTATAAAGAATGAAATTAATGAAATTATGTGACCTATGTAACATATATGTTATACATTAATTATAATATATATATCTCTCATTTAGTTTTAATTCCATTAATATGACAAAGAAATGAATGTAGCGTTCATGCGTACGTAAGGCCTACCATCTCCATTAACAGTGCATTTAATTTTTTATCTCAAAATGTTATGGAATAGTATAAAATGAAATATACAGGATATATATGATATTTAAAACATTAATACTCTTCTTGAGATAATTTATTTATAACTTTATGGACAATTATTTTCAAACAAGTTCATTTTTGACTCCTGTACCGAACATCGACGAAAACTTCTGATATGAACTAACATAATAATCTAATAATTATAACATGATAATATGTCATTTGAATTTAATAATAAAATTTAAAGGATTTTCGTAATAAATTATAAAATTGACCAATGTTTATTATTCAGGTATATAAATAAATGAACAAGACAAGTCGGACTCGAGGTAAGGGATCCTACCTCTCTCTGTCTTTTTAAGTACACTCTTTAATGTCATTCCTTTTATGCTCCTATTTATTATGTTGGGGGTGTTCTTTTATATTACTCATACGTTAATTTTAGGTTTATATAATGAGATACCCTATTTGATCTCATAAATCCATTTTTGGACGTTTTAAGTGGCGCTGTTAGGCTGCCGAATTTTCATAAGGGATTTCTTATCTCATTTTTAATTCCGTGAGATTTCCATCGGTCACCACTTATTTATGGCACATGGTGTATTGTGTTCTTCAAATTGATATATATTATCATTATTATATTTATATTCAGGCTGTTTTGTAATTCATTTCATGTTTATTATCTTATAGTCATACGACTTGATTGATTATAACGAGGTAATGGATTTTTATCTCACTTTTTATTCCCGTGAGATTCATGCTACATTTACCACTATTCCCTTTTTTGATGTCTATGTACTACCCATAATTGTATTTTTTGTGTAATATAATTTAATTTATGGGTATTTACATCTTCATTGTATTATACTTTTTTCATGGGGTGTATGTTTCAAAAATTACACAAATCGGTAAGGGAACCTTTCACCCTCCTCTTTTTTTAAAAGACTTATTTTTGTTATGTATTTTAATTTACATATTCTTATGTGGGGATATATTCATATATATATATATATCATTATTTCTGTAAAAAAAATTTCCAAGATAAGGGATACCATTTTTATCAGTCATCAACTCATTTTCTGAATTTTAATGTGACGATGTTAGGCTGTCGAATTTCTGTAAGGGGACATCTTAACACAATTTCAATTCCTTCGGTTAAACCTCTACTTCTTGATTATGGTGTGCTATGAATATATTTGAATGAACTATGTTTGTTTTACACTTAATATCCACTTATATTGGGTGTATTTATATTTTTCATAGATAATTATGTCATTGAATTATCCTTAATCAAAGGATATCGTCTTTGTAAGGGACTTCATCTCAATCTTCTTTCATTGAGGCATATTTTGTTTTATACACAACATTATTTTATAAGGTGTATAAAACCCTTTGAATTTTACATTTATTCAAAAGAAATCTTTTCTCTATGAAGTTTTTTACTAAACGATAAAAAGTTTGTTTCTTTTTAACGTATGCGGTGAAAACTACCTTTCCGCCGCCGCGAGTATTATTTGATCTTTGGCTTCCTTAACAAGCTGTAATGTTTCTAAAAAGAATATAAATACCATGTACTATTTTAAGTATTTTTGTATTGAATTTTTTTTATAATAGATTTGATAAGTCAATATATTTTGATTTAAATGAGGAAATTTTTTCTTTCCATTATATTTTTGTAAGTGTTTTGATTTTATAATAGTACTGGGACATTTTACCGGTGGTTACATGAAAAAGAAATGACGTATGGTGCCGTGAAAACCAGGACGGGTGTTTACGTTTTAACCTCAAATTCATTGGGTATGGAAGTTGGCCGTTTGGATATTCATTTAGTGCCAAGTGTGGAAGATGACCGTATGGTTATTCCATTTAAGTATGTTTATGTTACAAGTTACTTTTATTTGTTATGTGTTCTTTATATGGGTTTTAAGGTAATATTTTGGTTATAAAAGGGTAATCAATTATCTTTTATTTAGTGAAGAGTATTTACTACTTCATAAAGGTGAAATTTATTACTTATGACAAATTGTTAATGGTTTACTTGTTGTTTTGAAAAACTAAAAGTTTTCCTTCATTGTGTATCCCTTACTGAGCTTTTTATGCTCATCCCAAGTTTTGGAAATGTTTTCCACAGGACATGAAGATGAAAAGGGAATTGGATGGGATCGAGGAAAGACATGCTATCTAAAACATGGATATACACATGTTTCTTTTTAAGAGTTTTATTTTATGAAAAAAATGTCAAATGAGTAGAAGTGTCTACTTTGTAATCTTTTTAGATGTAATTGTTAGGTCCTTCTTCTCTAAAACTCTAAACCTGAAAATATTTTCAATGTGAATTATTCATTTAATTCATGATTAAGTAATGTTTTAAAGCCGGGTCCTTATACAAGCAAAGTCAAGGTTTCATTTCTCTAAACACATGTAGAAAGTTCTCATTTATTTTAATCAAGTACAAAGGTGTTTCTTTCTACAGTTGTTACTTATTAGAAATTACTTCTATCCCTTCTTCCATTTATACATTTTCTTCACTACCATTCTCTTTTTTTTCTTCTTTCTAATCAAAGACGTATGACATGGATAATTCATTACCTTTCTCATTATCACATGATAATATTTCTTTATATGATTATAATACATATTATGCTATTTACATTAGAAATTTAGTCTTAAGACCATAAAAGATTTTTTCTTTATAACGCATTGGATCCCATGCTTTTTTTGGAGGTCACATTCCTTCTTCAATGATATATTTCTAAAGAATAAAATATATTGGATTAAATAATGAACAAGTTTATTAAAACTAAACTAGTGAATTAGTTAACGTAAATTTATAATTTTACTCATTACTAATATTATAAACATAAACACAGTTTCTTTGGGGATATTGTTTCTTTTAAATCATTCTTAATGGTTACTAAAAAATGAACTATCCAAAGTGTATCTCCTAAGACGATCAATCTAGTTGTGTTGTAATGCATGTTATAATTACCACGTAACTCTATGTCAAGACCAACACACCATTTTATAGTTCATACTTATTGGTTTATTTATGACTTAACAATGTCCACATGATGTATCCAGATAGAAATATATTGATAGAAACACCCACAAAATCTTTACATTAAAAAAATTACAGGATGTTATTCTGTACCTATCCTCAATGTATATCTTAGGGTTATGGTCCCAAATATATTTTTTATAAATCATATATATAATGTTTCTTCTAAATATCCAATTATACAAAATGAAACACCCTGACCACAAAAGCCTAAATTCGGTGCATTATTTTATTACATTTCAATGATTACAAGGAATCAAATCCTAATGTAACTTTAATTTTAGTAGACTTGGAGTGCCATATTACATTAATGATACCCATTATACATTAGTAAACATAAAATAAAAACATGATACATATTAAAATGAAATGAAATAAATCCTTTAATACTTATTATAAAATTACTTCTTCATAATCTAAGGAAAGGATACACAATAACATGTATCTAAAATGCAATTTAAGGGTATGTAAGGATAAATAAATAATGATTCATTGGAATAAATCCTAATTGCAAGGTAAATTGCTAATAACACATTCTGTCCAAATAACTCGATAAGGAAAAATCTCTATAGAGAGGTTTGAAAATGAAATACATTCAATTCAATAAATAATATAATAATATAATTCATCAATATATATACTCAATGTAAAATATCATGTTTAAGGAATAATTGAATCAAAATAAAGGAACTACTAAATTATTATACATCATCTCTGAGGAACATGAAATATTATTCCACCAAGACCTTTCATAATATGGTTAAAGGTATGGAAAAAAACACATTTCATTTTCCTATCTTAATCATCTCATTAGAATCTATTGATGCATCATGGGGCTATATAAATTATGGGGTCCACCCATCATATTTAGTTCAAATCATTCTTCGTATCTAATAATCATCATTAATATTATTCCTTGTAAAATATCCATATTAAATGAAGAATACATATTTATCAATTATTACACTATGTATGATAAATTAAAACAATTATTTAGGATATTTATAAATGTAAATACCATTTAATTTTCACTAAAACATTTGTAAGAAAAATATTCATTAGACAATAAAAATTGTCCCATACCACATTAAAAAAATTGAATAGTAGTCCACCTAATAGAATAACATTTTTTGAAACTTATTATATCATTATAATATTTATAATCATGATATAACATGTTAAATGTTATTATATACATCATATATTAAATTAAATTTTCGAATAACTACAAATGAGACTCTATGGAATGAAAATTGAGATGAATCACCTTACCTTGAGTCTAACATGTCATGTGTGTATTTATATTCTTTAATAATAAAAATATATTAATTATTTACTTTTTCATAACCTTTTAAAAATTTATTTTTACTTTTACTTCACATATTACAACTTTTTTTAATATACTTAATATACTATGTTTACAATAGGCATTTTACCCATATCCATTTTATGTGTCAAAAAGTACTTTGGTAGATCGATTGTGGTCAAAGGGGTCATTATTTAAACATATCAAAAATAATTATCATTAAATTTTTATCATACATAAATATAAATTAAACATTGTTAAAACCAATCATGAAATATGATTTTGAAAAATGAACCAATGATAAAATCATGGATATGATAGGCCATATGTATAAATTAGTAAAATTCAGATTTTCGAGTGACCGTTTTGGAAAAAATATAACTAAAACTATATATTTATAGAATTATCATTTAATAATAAAGACAATTTTATTATTCATGTGTAAATTTTATATAGGATTCTTATTATGTAAAATGTAACACATCATGTCAAGTAAGAGGTATTCCATATTACCATGACCGATGTTATAACATTTTAATATGTGCAAGGGGTAACATAGATAATGATATATTATTTTTAAAAAAATTAATTACATCATTAATATAATATATATGTCATTTATTTTACATATTTTTGATTGAAACCATCTTTTATATTTTTCTGTGTATTGTGAGCGAATCATATAGATGAAGTGGTAGTCCACACATCCATAAATGATGTTATCATATTTAAATAAAATGAAAATTAGAAGAGTATGGGTCCTAAATTAATTAAGTAAGAATAAATAAATAATAAATATCATATATCACATATATAATTTTATTTTAAATCATTAATTCTATCTATGATATGTGGTAATGTAAAAAAAAAATCATTATTTTGTGTGGTGGTAGTTCATCATACACAGAAATAGTATATTTGTTACCATTTAGATGGTTGTGTGTACAAGTTTAAGAAAAAATTTAAAATCAAAATAAAATAGAATAATTATTGTAATTTATTGGTACTATTGGAATGGAAGAATAAATTTTTATGGAGAGAAGAATATAAATAAAACTAGAGATCTTAAGGAAAGATGTTACCTCTTCATTGGATAATTCATTCTGGTTTATGCCAACGTGCTTCCGTGTATGGATTTATAAAAAATGTGATGTGTATAGGAAGAGGTTTGGATTTTCCGAAGCTATTTTTCATATCTTTATGGATCCATAGTTTATATATATTTTTAATTAAGGGGGTGTGTGAATTATTTCTTATAGTGGAGGAGAAGTGGAACTCTTATAAATTACAAAAGGTATACATTAATGTGAGTTCTGCATCATCTAATGTTCCTCAAAAATAGAAAATTAATATTTTAAATGGGAATAAATGTTTATAAAACATTTAACATTAAAAACTATTTTCATTTTTATAATTCAAATCATTAACAAATATATTTCCCCAATTTTATTATTTTAATTTTTTATTAAATAAACTAGTTTTCAAACCATTATAATTTAACCATTAAGAATAAATTAAAGTTAGATTTATCAGAAAATGTTGATCCAATGAATTATAAATACTATACCTAATTAGAAAAATAATCTTACCTTGATTTTGGAAATTAATTTTAAAACAAACTTAAGAAACTCGTAAAAACAATTCTTTAACATGGACCTTTCAGACAATGTTTTTACAAACTATGGGCCAATATATTGATTATATATGAAAAATTGGTCCATAAAAATACTATATTTTATATTTATTAAAACATAAAAATAATTTTGAATAATATAGTATTTTTATTAGATTAAAATCATTTAGTGAAATATAATTTATTAAAAATTAACATTAATGTCAATTTTGATATTATTTATTTAGTTAAAATTTAAAAATATAAAAATAATAACGGGATTAAAATATATTAACATTATAGGTGTTTAATGTTATATATAAATCTAAAAAAATAAATAAAAACAATAATTATATCACTTTTAATATTCTTAGAATCATTTATTTTAGATGATTATAAACTAAATAATCAATTTGTCGGCATTTTATACACATTTTAAGTAACTAATTCATCTCTAAAAATTCATTATATAATTCATTGATTAAATTGAACAACTTATCATTCAAAATGATATGTTTAACCAATAATATGTAGATTTTTACATATTTCAATGCTTTATAAACGTTAATGTTATGGAAGGTATCGTTATTGTATTTTTCTTTGATTAAATTTTAATGTAGGGAAATTTCATAAAATATTATCGCAATAAACAATAAAATTGGATCTGATATGTTATATGGTTGATCTGTAGGCATCCAAATGATTTTTGATAAGTGTCTATGTTATTTTGGCCCTTTAGATAACGGTTTAGTCCCCTCTTAAGCTTAATTTTACCTTAGTCTCCATAATAAATTTTAAACACATTCACTAAAAAAAATTTTAAACAGATTAAATTGATCATATTAAACAAAAAATATTACTCATCTTTCAATAGTTTATTTGATTTTTTCAAAAAATCAATCCACAAAAGTGAGAAAATTCTGTTCAACATTATTCCCACTAAAGAGGATCGAAATGGGGTTTTAAAGTACAAAACGTTCAACATGTTCAATAAGGTTTTATATGAAATTTCATAAAAAAAAATTAATCTAATGAACAACATTTGGTTAATATATTTATAATTGTTCCATTTCAAAAAACTTAAAATCACATTTTATATTAATTATAATTTAAATGAATCGGCAGTTTTTATCTAAAATGCAATATTTTTAACTATTCATCAAAAAATAGTACTTTTTAGAAAAAAATAACCTAAATAAAATTTTGACGTTCCTAATTAAAAGATAATTTTTATTTTGAAAAATAAAATTTATAAATTTTTCAAAATTGGGTTTAAAATTTTTCCACCATTAAAAAATGGTAAAACATGATCTCTCATGTAACAAAAGATAACACGGTGTTGTTTGTAGAATAATATTTCCAGGGTGTTGTGTACTAAAAAAAATCTAAAAATAATAATTTTATTCTAAAATGAAGGAAAAATTTAAATTCTTTGGCTGTTTAATTCTCACTCCATAATTATGTTCTTTTTTTGACAATTTAAACTTGATTTTAGTAATTAAAGAGTTTATATTTGAAAATAAAATATTTTTTAACAAACCAAAACGTCAATAGGGTTAACATAAAATATTATTTATAATAGAAAAAGGAAATTAAAATAGTTAGATAACTAACATCCCTTGTTGGATAACATAGGTTGGAAATGGAAACATGGATATTGGAAGAAATATATCAATCAAGATCTGATGAAAAGTGATAGAAAATATATTAAGGAAAATATTAAAGATCACAAATCCATAAATCTTCGATGATCTAATAATAAATTTGATTAATCTATATCTATAGTACTTGGAAAAAAAATAGGTTCAACATCATTTTTCCAAATGTTGATAAAATATTTCTCTCTCTAATAATTAATGTAAATATACTAACATGGTATATTTCAATAATCACAATCTTATTATTTGGTAGTACCTTGAAATAATTTCAATTCATGTAAAAACGTAGGTTTTGTCATTTGGAGATGTAATAAATTGACCTTCATAACCTTATACAATCATCAAGACAAACCACTTCATAAATGGTTTAATTTTCCAAAGGATTATGTTCTGGGACTTTATAAGAATGGTCAGTCAATTTCTGAAATAAACACATCAAATAACATGAAGTTTCTTTTAATTTTCACATACCAAATATGAGAATATGGAAATAAATTGAACTAAAATAAAAACATGTTGAAAACCTATACGATTATTCTTCCATTAATTGAATATTTGATTCTTGATATAATCCATTAATCGAAAAATGATGTAACATCTCTCATTAATAGCATAAATTATTACTCATTTCCATAGTAATTAGATCTTATCAAATTTAAATTATCATGTCCTATAATTTCATTATTAAAATTTAATCTTTATAATAGTGTGAATGTATTAACGGTTATTTTTCCCTCAACCATCGATTTTATATAAACTATAACATTCTACAGAATAATTTTTCTCATTACTATTCATCATGTGATCTAAAATCATTAACTCTAGACTACTACAATAGAATCCACATATATTCCATATTTCTTATAACAAATAAATCACTCATAAAAAATTTTAGTGACATAATTATTAAATATGTATATTAATCATTCCTCTTAATCTATGGTAGTATCATACCTTAACCATTATCCATTATAATTATTTTTGGGTAAATTCCTTTGATGCTTCATACATTTATTTTTTTGTTTCATATATCCTTACAATTTAATCATTTTACATTGGAAATGATTTTCCTACCCTTACAGTCATACAAATGGTGTCCCTTTCTCTACACACATTTAGAAAACTCCCATTCCTTTTAATAAAGTACCATGTTGTTTCCTTATATAATTATCACATGTGAGAAAGTACTTATATCCCTTCTTCCCTTTATCTATCTTTTTATTTTCCATCCTCTTATTCTATTTCATCACATAAAAAACTTATGGCATGGATAATTCATTAACTATCTCATTATAACATGATACAATTTCATCATATGGTTAGAATACTTGTAAGACTATTTCCCTTATAAATGTTGTGTTAATACCATAAAAGATACGATCTTTATTACACTTTGGATCACATAAATTTTCGGAGTTCTCATTCCATCTAATAAGTTCCATTTTTAAATCATATAATATACTAGATTAAATAAAAACATAATTTATAATCCCAAAATTAGGTAAATAGTTAACATAATAAAAACAATATAAGCATAACTAATCTCATAAACATAAACATGGATTTTTTGGGAATATCATTTCCTCTAAATCCTTATTAATGGTTTGTAAATAAAATGTGAACTATCCTAATTATTTCCCCAAGGAGTTTCAAACCTATTGTACAATAAATATTATTATTGTGTACTTGGTTATAGAGAGTCAAGCCCGACACACCTTTTACGAGATGTTACTCTTTGTTACATAAGTCACATAACCATAAAGACTTGTAGTATACAAATAACGATTTATAGTTAGGAATAACCACATAATATTTACATTAACAAAATTATTGGATGTTATTACATTCTTTTCCTCAGAATCTATCTTCAGGTTACATTCCCTAATCTTTAATTTCTAAATCACGATTCCAATTTTACTAATAAACTTCCTATAATACCAAATGTAATGCCCTAACCCATAATCTTGGAGTCAAACTGTTATATTAATACATTTTCATGATTACAAGGAATCATATCTTGATGGACTGATCAACTTAGCAGTCTTAGAGTGATAGATTACAAACATGATGCCCATAATACATATAGAATTGTAAAATAAATACATGGTGCATAATAAAATTAAATAAACTTCATCCTTGAATAGTTATTAAAAATTTACATTTTCATAACACGAGGAATGGAAAAATAATAATTGTGGGCTAAAAATATCATTAAGGGTAAGTAAGGCAGAAAAAATAACGAATCACTGATAATAAATCAACATGGAAAGTTTATATCTAATAACAATTGCCATCGTAACAAATCAATAAGAAAAAATATCACTAGAACGGTAAGAAATTAAAAAAATTCAACTTAGTCAATAATTTATGAATAGAATTAGTCTATATATATGTGGTCACAAAATCTCATGGATAAGTAATAAATGAATAAAAATAAAGGAAATTCTTAATTATTGGATATCATGTCTAAATCATATGAAAAACTATACTGTCAAGACCATACATAAGAAGGCTAATATTATGGATAGAAACTCTTTTAATTGTTACATCGTATTTATCTCATGAGAAATATTCTATGCATCGAGGTGCTATATAATGTTTTGAAACCACCCATCATTGCAAGTCAAAATAATTCCTCATATTTATTATTCAAAATAATTAGTATGCCTTATAAAATAATTGTATTGATTGAAGAATATGTTTTTTTGAATTATTCTCCCATGGATAATAAATAAAAATATGGATTTATGACATTTACGAATGGAAATATCATTAAAAGATCATTATAACATTCTAATGGAAAAAAGTTAAATGTTCCAAAGTGTCTCATACAACTTTAAAGAATTTGAATCATATTCCAAATGATGAAATAAAATTAAAAGAAACATATAATATCATGAGATTAATAATTTATATGGTATAACATGTCAATGATCAGTATATATAACATATATATAATTAAATTGGTGGATAACAATAAATAAATCTCAACGGAATATAAATTGAGACGAAATACCTACCACAAGTCTCATGTGTCATGTGCCACTTTGTATTCATGAATAATAAACATATATTAATTTTTTACATTCTTGATAAATTGTTTAATTTTCATTATTAATTTTACATCACTTATTACAATGCATTAAACAACTACTTAATCAACTATGATTGCATTGGGTGTTTTGAAAACTTTTGGTTTATGTGTCGAAAATGACATGTGTAGATAAACTATAGTCAAAGGGGTAACTATATAAACATCTCAAATATTATAATAATGAAATAATTTTCATATTTAATAATTAATTATACTTTTAAAACTAATCATGAAATATGGTTGGGAAAAAATGAACCAATATTATGATCATGGAGACAATAAGTCGTATGTACGACTCAGTAACATTCAATATTTTTAGTGATCATCATAGAAAGAAGATAAGTAACACTATATCTTTAAAAAATTATAATTATATCATTTATATCATTTAATTTTGTTGTATATACTGATATGTTGGATTCTTGTGGTGTAAAACAAATCACATCATGTCGAGGAGGCAGAAGTCCACATGTCCATTACTGATGTTATAACATTTTAGTGTGTGAAAAGGGAAATGTATAAAAAGATATATAAAAATATTATCAATTTTATTATTTCACTAATATCATATATATTTCATTTATGTTACATATTTTTATTTAAGACCATTATTTAAACATTTCATGTATAGTGTGAATGTACTATATCAATTTGAGGAGGCAATAGTCAGCACTTCAACAAATGATGTTATCTTGTTTAAAAAAATATACGTATAAGGGTGTGTGTTACAAAATAATTACCTAAAATAAATACATAATAAATATCATATTTACTATATAAAAATTCATTTTTTATCATAATTTCCACATATGAAATTTGTTTATGTAAAAACCAACAGTCATCATTTCGTGAGGTAGTAGTTCATCATACAGATAAATAGTATATGTGCTACCCATTATATAGAACTGTGTGTGAGTTTACATAAAAATATAAACATTAAAACATCCAATATTATTTATTATAATTTTATGTTCATATAACCATGCAATAAGAAGTGTTATGGTTGTAGAGAATTGAAATAAAACAAAATAGATTAAGGAAAGATGTAACCTCTTCTTTGGGTACATCATTTTGGCTTGCACCAAAGGGATTCCTTCTATAGATTTATGGAAAATTGGAGGCTTATAAGATGGAGGTTGGTATTTTGAGGAGATATTTTTTTCAGATCAAGGTATATTCAATATGTCTTTGGGTGTCTAAGTAAGGGGAAGAGTGAATGCCTTTTTATACTGGAGGAGGAGTGGCACTCTTGTAAATACCAAAAAGGTATACATTAATGGAAGATATCCATTACCTGTTTTTTCCTCCATTAAGTACCGATAATCTTTTAAAAAAGAATATGGGTTTCTAAAAACATCCACCATAGAAAAATAACTTAATTTTTATATTTTTCCCCTTAACTTCTATGTTTCGACAATTTTATAATTTTGGGTTTCATTAAAGAAACTAGTTTTCTAACCTATGTAATTTAATCATGAATATAAAATTAAATTAATATTGGTAATAAAATTTATATAGACAGGATTTTAAATTTAAACCATAATTTAAAAAATATACATACCATTTGTTTTTTAAATTAATTTTAAAAAAAATGCATGCAACTCGCAAAAACAATGCATTAACCTGAACCATGTTGAAAATGTTTTTCCATACTATGAGTCAATATATTAATTATAAAATATCAATTTGTCAATAAATATAACATGTTTTATATTTATTAAAACATAAAAATATCTTCGATAAATATTTTTTTTTTATAAGTTTTAAATCATTTAAAAATTATAATTTAACATAAAAAACATTAATGTCAATTTTGACATTATTAATATAATTTTAATTTTAAAATAGAAAAAAAAGAAAATTTAATTAAATATATTATGGCCATAATTTTTAAATATTATATATTCATATAAAAAATCATTATTGATAATAATTTAATCACTTTTTATCATTTTTAATATTAATATTATCATTTATATTAGTTGATTATTATCCAAATAATCACTACGTTGGCGTTTTTTATGTATTTTAAGAAACAAATTCATCTATAAAAATTAATTATGAATTATTAGTATAAACAAAATTCATCTATATTTCAAAAAAAATATGTTTAACAAAAAATCTAATGATTTTTAAAAATCTCATTGTTTTATAAATGTTAGAGGTGAGGAAGGTTCCATTTTTGTCTTTTTCCCTACAAAAAATTTTTATATAGGGAAATTTCATGATTTATTTTCCAAATAAACCATAAATTTAGAACCAAGATTGGATTTGGAAAATATATTGGAATAAAATGGATTTTTTACAAGTTTCTAGGTCATTTTGGCCCATAATATTATGTTTTAGAGTCTGGTTAATCTTAATTATACATTAATTAATATAAATAATTTTAATTAGTTTCACTATTATTTTTGGTGAAAATTACTATTACCTTATTAAACCACCGAGATTATACTGATTTAAATCGTATATTTCCATTTTTCAAAATTTGAATTAATTTTTTAAAATTATGTTTTACATTAATCATATAGATGTGGTGAGTAGATGAGTTTTAAAGTGAAAACATCCAAAAGTTCAATATGTTTTTAAATCTAATTTTACTATGAAAATGAATTTAATTATCTATATTGGGTTATTATATATAAAATTAACCTATTTTAACCAATTTAAAATATAAATTAACATTAATAATTATTTAAATGAAAATGTTGTTTCTTATTAAAATGAAATATTTTTCAGTATTCAAGAAAAATGAAAATTTCAGAAAAATACCAAAAATTCACCCAATGAGAATATTAAATTACCATTCCAAAAATAATTTAAATTTTCAAAAATAAAATATATATATTTTAAAATATTGTATTTAAAAAAGGTTATCCATTTAAAGATAAAAAACATGTTCTTACATGTAATGTAGGCTAAAACAGTGTTGTATCTTGCATAAGCTTAACATGGTGGTGTGTACAAATCGAGATAGAAAAAAAAATTATTTAAAAATTAAAATATTTTAAAGACTTGGGGTGCTACATATTTCCACTTAAATATTTTTTTTATCTTGTTTTTCTTATATTTCAAGGGGTTCAATGTTTTATTCTATATTCTATATGTCACGGGTTTTAACAGAAAAATTACAAAAACAAATCATGGTTTCTAATCCAAAATTTTCACTCCCTGAGATATATTTTTAGTTATATACAGTTTTTTCTATAAATTTTTCCATCTTCAAAATATTACAAAAATATCACTATTCCCTTATATTTCAGGATAATAAATATTCTATTTCATGTCCATTATCTCACGTGGTTTGGACTGAAAAAATAAAAAATCTATTAGAATTTCTTTTTTAGAATTTTCATCTCTTTATAAATAAATAGTTTCAAATACTATGTTTTTTGAATTTTGTGTCCAAATCCCATTAATTTTTTTTCATAATTCCACAATATTTATAAATTATTAATATTATATTTTGTGTTATTTTCCTCTTGGGTTTTTGACTCCAATGTGAAAAAATGATAATGGATTCACTGTCAAAAATTCAACTCTATACAAAATTATTGATAATGTGAACCATATATTATATATATGGTGTTTTTACTACAAATTTTTTTATATAGTGAGAATATATTTTAACATATATTATAAGTATATCCATTTAATGGAAACATTCCCTAATGGTCTTTTGATTCTTCTATAATGATAAACGTGTAAGTGTTTTTCTTCAACCATATCCCTTCATTTTGTTAAAATTATTTTACATTAACTCCAATCATTCATGATGTTTTCTTTCACCTAAAGAGTTTATTTCGTGGTATATTATTTTAACTTATTTTATAAAATTACCATATATTTTAGATCATTACCCTTGACTAAAATGTATATCATTGTGGAGAATAATTACAATCTTTTTATATTATAGTCTCCCCTACATCCCCATATATTCCATTCTCGAAAATGTTATAATTGTTTATTTGAAAACTAATTTTTTAATCTAATTTTACCTTCCCATACCACATATCATCTTTTAAAAAATAAATTTTTTTCTTATTTGTTTGTTGTTTTTTGATAAGAATATTTCAAAAAATAATATTGGGTTTTCATTAATTTAAAATAAAATTTTTTATTCTTGGAAAAGAATAATATTATTAGAAAATGTATATAATTTTAATGATTTACTATTAAATAATATTTTAATAGGGTAAATCTATAAAATAATTTCCCTTTAATGTTTTTAAAATAACATTATAAATTCACCTATATCATCATTTATTTATGAAAATATTAAAAAAAATAAAGAATATTTTTATGATTTTTTCATGTATGCACATGGTTCATCCACATTTTTTATTTTATGTAATAATTTCTATATATTATTATCATGAGGTCCTGAATGGCCTCAAATTATTATATTTTTATAGATTTTTGATTATCTCTCATTTAAGGGTGGAGGGGGAACCCCTACATGGGCCCTTCTATATATGATTTCATTTTCTCAAAATAAAAATTTTTTTCTCCATTTTTTATAATAAATTTCATTATAAATTCTTTCAAAAGGTCATAGATATTTCTAAATTTCACAGTTATTTTTCGATAACACCAAAAACTTGTTTTGAATAGATGTTATTGGGAATTGACAAACCATAGTTATTATTGGGGATATTCATCATATATGACAGTCCATTTTCATTATCTTTTTTGATTATGTACCATTATAATCTATCAAATACATGATCCACTGCTTTTGTTTCTTACAAAACCATGTATTATGAAAAGGTGTAATATAACTACCCCTTAATTTTTTAAATTTACATTACATAATTTTTTCATCACATTTCATACATTACACAAACACACACGAAAATATTTTATTGTTTTAGTGCTTATAAACACTTAGAACTCAAATTACACATCTAGTGGATGATCAACAATGTTTCCCATAGGTATCTTACCCCTTTGTAATTGTACAAAAAAATATCCATATTAACTTAGGGGGAATATAAGAATGGGTTGTGGTGAATTTATTAGTAATTTTAAATAATGGAAATTCATAATAATATGATGAATATAATTGTTTGAGAATGTGTTAATGATCATTAGATGATCATAAAACGCATATAAAAATCATAAATAAGAATCAAGGAATAATTATTTACAGTTCATAAAAATTAATCCTAATGAAATAAAGAGAATAATCTATGAAATCATATTATTGGAATAATGCAAGTAATATTATGATACACATAACTATATAAAAAACCCATATCAAGGTTGCCTTCTAAGACCTTCGTAACATTTTTGGAGTGGGATAACCACATTTGTAACTACTTAGATCGTGTTATTTTATCTTGTGTTCTATATTGGTTTGTTATAGGTATTCCCACCAATGTATCATCTTTTTTTGGGCTTGTGTTGCCCTTATGTGTACCCTTTGATCTCATAAAACAATTATCAAGACCCAATACATTGAAGGGAGATATAGGTCCCCCCCAAACACATAACAAAAAAAAATTCATATGTGTTCCACAATAACCTAAATCAATAATCGTATCAAAACCCATGTAACTAAATTGGTTTCATAAAAATAATTTAGTTATAAAACTACAGATGTCAAAAATGGGTTTCCTAAATAACATTCCATCATAAATATAAACCAACCATAAAAAATTAAGAGGCTTTTCCTTGAAAAATATCCCCAATAAAGTATATCTAACATCAAATAGTGTTATCTTAAATGGAAAATAAATTTGAGTATATCTTAAAAATAATTCATGAGGAAACATTTCTTTTGGACTTGGAAATATTTTTTTTTTAAATTCTACACAATATAAAAAGAATCATTGAAATATTAACTAATAGATTGTAAGGTATGATTCAGGGAATGAGGGTTTCATTAATGTGTAAGGATTCATTCATGGGGTATAAGTTAAATAAATGATCCATTTGTCTATTTTTTCAGTATTTTCTCAAAGGGCCTTCTTTATAAAATGATATAAATATTCATTTCAAAACATTTTATAAAAATTAAAATATGGGAAAATAATTAAATACTATTTTTATAATAGTAAAAAACTTTTTGGAGACATTTTTGGAAAATATGGATGTATAATATATAGATTCAACAATATATACTTAAAATTTAATAATCCTGAATATTGATGAGGCTGTGAAATAAACACTCATTACCTTATAATTAGTAATATCACATTCCCTATGAAAGAAATAAAGTTATATAGATATAAAAATACTGTAGTCTTCTATATAAGTCTCATAAAAGATAATTCATTGGATGTAAATACACCATGTATTAGGAATATGTAGTGTATATGGCGTGTGTCTCATAGAAATAAAATTGAAATAAATACCTTTAAAACTTGATTAACATTTGAATTATGAAATACAGGAATGAATAAAATCAATTAACACTTATATTATCTTGAAATAAAGTAAAATTACAAATATTAGAAGTCATGGGTCATTATATACACCACAAAAAAAATCTATTGGTGAATATGGCATTTATCTCACAGAAATAAATGTGAGATGAAATTACATGACCTTAAGTATTGATTTTATTCCCACACATTAAAACCTGTTGAATGAAAAATATATGTTTATTACAAATCTAATATATAAACAAATTCATATATTTAACACCATGTATTATTTTTCCTATGGATTTATATTACTTTCGTTTTAAGAATTCCATGTTAATGTTATGTCTCAGGTAAAAAACCATTTTTTCATTCATGTTTTGACTTCTTATCCATGGTTCACTTATATAGATCATGATTTCATAATTTCTAAAATGATAACCATGGTATAACTATAATTTAAACATTCATTATATATGTATTATTTGTTATGCATAATAGTTGGAGATACAAAATAAAGTTCCCCTTTTATGGAGATGGTAGGTAGTACGTACACATGAACGATGTTTTCATATTCATATTGAGTTAATAGAAAAGAAATTATAAAATATATTATTTTAAAAGAGTCATTTTTGTGTAATATAAATCATATATATTCATAAAATCCATTATTTTTACCATTCATGTAAGATATAGATGAATAATGAATCACATCACATCATGGTGTTGATAAGCCATATGTACGCACGAGAGACCTTATCATTTTCTAAAAATATTATATAAAAAATGGTAGAAATTTTATTATAATTATATTAATATAATTTTATCAAAAAATGATATATAAATATTAAACCCATCAAAATTATCTCACAAAAAATATGGTGATGGAAAATGAATTGTTTGTCTATATAGAGACAGTAAGTGTTACATACGTATGAGCGATACTTTCGTTTTTTTAGTTTGATTGGAAAGGGGGTGTATAATGGTGTCTTCAAGATCATAATAAAATATAGTAATATTTATTATTATTATTTTATTATTTTTTGATATATAACATTTATATTTAGAAGGTATAGAAGATAAGAAAAAAATAGAATGACCGGTATGAGCGATTACATATTCTTCGGAATTGATCATTTAGATCTTCTCAAAAGAACTCTATAGTTGGTCCTTTGAGTAGAGAAACACCATTAGAATTTGGATATATATGTTGATAAGTGTATTACATAGGATTTGTTTTAGTTTTAAGTATAATTGTATTTTAAATAACTGAGGGAGAAGATTTTCATTTATAATTGAGGATAGGGGCAGTATAGAAAACATTTAAAATAATAAGTTAATATGAATTAATTTTCAATTAAAAAAGCCTAAATATATTGTTATTTTGAAGATAATTTGATTATGGGACTAAATCCTCTCAAACTATTAAAATTAAAAAATTATTATTTTTAATCTTTATATTTTTTTAACCATTATTTGAATCATTCAACTCATACCGTGACATCATGTAATTTACGCTTTATTGGACAATATGATTACAATAACAATCCAAATGACCAATAAATTATGATTTCATGAATATTTTGTAACTATCACTATTAATTGACTAAATATTATATTTTCTAAATTTTTATATCATTTAAAAAATTATTATTTATTTTAAAATATCAATATTGTAAATTTTGACACTATTCATTACATGAAATTTTAAAAAGATGATAATAAAATGATATCCTCCAAAAACTCATTTATATTATCACTACAATGTAAAACTCATAAATAAAATTAGTTTTTGGCATTAATTATATCATATAAAATTTATTCTAATTTTTTTAATATCTTTTATTTGATATTTCTATTAATTAACCAATTACTGTATCATAATTTTATAATCCTTGAATGTATTTAATTATTTATTATAAATTTAAAATTAATTAAAATAATAAATAAAAATATTTTATATTTTAAATAAATTTTTGTAGTTATATTTATCTTCTGTATAACCCTATATTAAAAATGATATTTTTATAGAAAATATGAGTATGAAATATTGAAATTTTCATTAAACAAATTATCATACACATATTTCATTCATCTAAGTGTATTTAATAGTTTATAATTTCTATTCAAGGATGATTTTTGTTGATACCCACTAGTATAATAAAATTTAATGAATTTTTATGGTAATTTAATATAATTTATAATATTATTTTCCATTCTTAATTACCATATTTACCTTTTACCATGTTAAAGAAATACCAATCTTACTATTAATAAAGATAAAAAATAAAATAAACCTATTTAAATTACATAGACCCTGAGATTCCAAATAAGGAATCCATTTTTCAAAATTAAAAACACAGATGTATTGTTAATTAATTTATATTTATCTCGTTAAAGGTGTGATAAAACAATTATTAAAGATAAAGCATGCAAAATATTGAAAATATTTTATATCTTAATTAAATATAAAATTGATGCTAATGACATGTATTTGATTAAATTAATTAAATTTATCTAATTATAAATTAAAACCAATTAGAAATATAATTCCAAAATTAAAATTATTTAGATGAAAAATGTAATTTTCAATTAAAATTTAATAATTTTTATTATTCATCAAAAAATGATACTTATAAAAAAATAAAATAAAATTTTATATTTCTATTTAATATAAGAAGTTTATTTTTTTAAAATAGTATATATATATGATTCAAAATTGGATTTCAAATGTGTTCGACATTAAATGGTCATAAAATCACCCTTTTAAAAAATATGTTTTTTATGAACAAGATTGGGGTTATTCTTATATTGTTCATATAAAATATATTATATGAATATAGAAAATATTTGATTAAATAAATAACATATAAATTTAATTATAATCAATCAATGTTTTTAATATATTTCTTTTATCAAGATAATATGACTTTGGGAGCATTAAAATAAAACTATTTTTTTATAATAAATTAGTATATATTTTCATTTATAATTAATTAGTGACAAATGATTTCTTATTATAAACCTTATATGATAAAAAGTAAGTTAATATTATTCATAGACACTAATTTATCAGTATTGTATTTCTTACTAAATTAAATTATATTATTTTAATAATATACAGTTGTTCAGTATAACTCTTTTTTATGTGTAATGAAAGATATTGAATGAAATAGAACATATGTGTAAAACAATCCAAACATGGTGTTGTATATAATTCAAGATAATAAGGTGTTGTGTGTAGTTTAGGCATATCTAGGTGTTTCTTATAACGGAATCCAAACATAGTGTTTTTTGTATAATGAAAACTAAATTCAATATTCTGTTAAATGAAAAATATTTGTAATATTAAATTAATTTGAAAAAGAATTCATAAAATATTAAGGTGTAACATTATAACATAGATAAAATTCGTTTCACAATTTAAATTTATTTATGTTATGAATTATTTAATACTTGAAAGTTCCATTCTTAAAAATGAACATCTAAAAAACAAATAATACAACTCCCCTTTAAAAAAATAATGTTAGAAACATAAAAATTACCCAAAGTAACTCATAACTAGGAGACCAAATAGAAGAACGTAGGTGGGAAGAGAAAACACCTTCATGGAAGAGAAGTATAACAATTAGGTCCTGATAGAGAGTGATAGATAACATAGTTAGTGTAAATTTAACAATCAAGTCAATAACTCAAATAGGCTTGAAAAAGGTCCTTGATATCATCATGAATGATGATAACGTGACACATATTATTTCAAGATATTTCCAAAGTTTAATAATTTTAACAAGTATATATATATATATACAATATTTCAGTACAATATCATCCTTTCTCCCACGGTTATCTTCAACTTCATCTCATATTTCACAAAATAAGGGTTAATTTTCATTTTGAAATAATTAACATATCACGAAATCAAAAATAGAATGTTAGGTCATTCTATTTGTCTTTACCGCAACATAAGGTTAGCATAATTTTTCTGATATACATAAATCCACATATGGTGAGATAATACATTAATCTCACAAACTTCATCATATGTTTAATCTAAACATTCCATAATTGGTTATAACTATAACCCTTCCAACATATAATTGACCATTTATTCCTTAAATATTCTGTTATATTATACAAAAAACATTTCCATTGGAAACCTAGTTCCATCCTAGTATTGATAGAGTATCAAATGTGATTTTTAATTAAATATTTCATGAAATATCACTAAAGGATGAACAATAATTTTTTTATAGGGATTATTCATACAAAATAAAACATAAAATTCCCAACTAAGAAGTGTAAGATATGTATTTATTAATTATCTTGGTTCACGTCATCTATTATTGTATAATAAAATTTTATTTTTTCCATTGTCTTTAGAGGTTTTTCCACATTATCATTCACATTTTTCCTTCAATCAGGGAACTTGGTAGCATAATGACCAAACTCCAAGAAATTTGAACATTGAAGTGTTTGAGGTTCATTCTATGGGTATTTCTCATTATCCCCATAATTATCCAACTTCCTCCAATCACATCGACATTCATCCACTCCTTTAACTTCTTTAGCACACATAAAACATTTTGTTCTCCCCTTAAATAAATTCTCTTCAATTTTCATCCCACAATTTTTCATAATGTAAGACTTATTTTCTTTTTCCATTGTTGTCAGATTTTACTTTTTCTGTACATCTTCATTTTCATATCAAACCCATTATATCGTCACGAAACTAAACCCTATATTTCCAACTTTGTAACACGTCTAAAAATTTATTCATAACTGCTAATGACTTTTATAGAAAAGGCCTTCCGAGTTAAAAGTTTCTATCCTCCAAAGAATAAATCTATTTTTCTATTGGGGTTAATGATAATACTTAAAGAGTACATCACAAGCCTTGTAAAATGTTCCTAATAGGAATGAACATATTCATAAAACATATTATTCCCCTCTAAGAATTCATTTTTAAACTTCTTTTTAAGAATTCATTGAAAGTATATGTCTAATAATGTGTTGTTTATCTCATCTTAATCTATAGAGTAAATTTTTCTTGCTACCCCATATACTTGATTATCGTTGACCACTGATCTGATTCACCTTCTAACCGATAATAAACTAGAATGATTTTATAATTTTATTAACATTGGAAAATGAAAAATATCTTTCTTGTGGTAAGGATCCATCATTCCCAAAAAAGTGGATAAAATACCAACTGAAATAAGGTGGGTGTTGCCTAATGAAAGTCAAAATAGAATATTGTTCCCATCATTTCCTATTTGGGGTTCCATCATGGTTCATAGCTTGAGATATTTGGGTGACTATAACGACATGATTTTTTAGTTCCACCCCCCATAGAATTTGGTTTCTCAAGAGTAAAATTAGTCAATTATCTATTGCAATCACATTAATAGAGGTCCTTTAGGTTCTATCCATTGGCTAAAACCAAAATCATATTTTAAGAAAAAAATTATCACAATGTGGGTCCACCTAATAATGAAAATATTCTTATATAATATCTATCTTATGATAGATAATTTAATCTATGACACATCAGGTTGTTCCTAGGTTATTCATAGTCAACATATATTTAAATACCATATGATGGTTCATGGATAGTTTTTTAATTCCCAAAGCATATCCCTTGTGAGTTTCAAATCAGGTGTGTAACAAGGACTATTTTAATGTAATAGGTAATGCATGGATTAGGCCTAACACACCTCTTTAGAGTTTTAACCCTAGATATATATCTTCCAGATCCTCATCCACTTGTGGAATCCAAATAAGAATGTAATGAAATCAAACCACTCCCTCTATCCATTAACAAAAATCTATGATATTTTCCTATACTTTTCCCCACCTTTATACTTATACTTAGAATCATCCACTAACATATACTTATAAATATTCCTAGGGATACAACTAAAGCTTTATCATCATAGTTTAAATTTTTTTACTAAACCATTGATCATATATCAACTATAAAAAATACTAATTTTCAAACGTTTCCAGTGAGTCATATGTTCAGAACATTTCATACATTACTACAACACAAGCCCAAATAATATATTAATTTAGTGCCTTTAGAAATATGGAACACAAAATTATATTCATGTTTATTATATTCAATGTTTTTAAAAATGATTTTCCTCTTTCGTAATTCTATTTTAAAACTTTCTTCAATAACTTAGAGAATGGAAGCATAAGAATGGGGTGAGAATAAAATCTATGTAAGGGTAAATAAAGGAAAATTAAAGGAATAAGATTAATATAAGGGTATGATAATCTGATCATGATCATTAAAATATAATACCCTAAATATCAAATATCATAAACATGAATCATGGTATAATGATATTTAGTTCATAAAACATGAATCATAAGGAAATAAAGAGAATAAGCCATGAAATCAAAACATAGAAATAAGAAAAGGAATTCTATCATACTATTAATCATATAAAAACCCTATTTCATGGATTCCATCCTAGACCATCATAATATCTTTATGTTGGAGTATCCACCTTTATACATTCTTTGGTCATGGAAAAACATTTTGTGTACCCTCTTGTTTTGGGCTTTGGATTCCCACCTTTGTACCATAATATTTAAGGATAGGGATTCCCTGTTGTATATCATTTGAGATCATAAAAATTTATCATTTCCCAATTTATTAGGGGAAGATATTGGTCTCACCCATCAAATTATTAAAACCATACATATGTGTTTCATAAGAACAGAAAACATTCATCATACCAGATTCTGTTGAAATGAATGGGTTTCATAGACATCATTCATTCATAACATAATCCATGGAAAATAAATATGTCTAATAAATAGAAATACATAATAATCATAGAAGAATCATTCAATTAATATGGATATTATCCATGAAGAATATCGAAAATAAATAATATGTTACATCAATTAATGTAATTTTGAAAAGAAAATAATTTTGAGAGATCACTTAAAAATAATACTTGAATAAAATATTCTTTTGACTTTAAAAACAATTATTTTCAAAAAATATTATGAAATTCTAAAAGAAAATGTTATCTTTGAAAATTACCTTATAATCTTGTAATAGAGAATTTTGGTCATTAATTAATCTTTAATGCGTAAGAATACATTAATGTTTTATAAGTTAAAAACCCATTCCTTCCATATATTATTTATGAAAAGTCCCAAATAGAATTGTTTAGAAAACAAAAAAATATATTATTTTTAAACCATTTCATAAAAAGTAAAAAATGGTAAAAACATTTAATATTCATAATATGATAGTGATAACCTTTTTGATTTTTTTATTAGAAAATATGGAGATAACTGGTAAATATTCCTCAAATGTTATTTAAAATGAAACAATCTTGAATATTTATGACATTGTCAAATAAACACTTAGTTATCGGTTTTCAGTAGAATCCTATGCCCCTTAAAATAAATAACATTATTTTGAGAATAAAATACCATATTTTTCTGGATAATACACATAATACATATTAAACGAGAGTAAATAAACCATGTTTAAGAAAAAATTAGTGAATAAGGCATGTGTCTCACAGAAATAAAAGTGAGAAAAAAATTCTCGTACTACTAGAGGAACATTTGAATCTTGATATCCATTAAAGAATAAAAATAATTCAAATATATAATATAATGAAATATACTAAAACTCCTAATATAATATGTTATTTTTTTGTTTATAAACTCCATAAAATAATCTATTGGTTATTATATAATATATCTCACATAAATAAAGTTAGATGAAATTCTGTTAACGTAAATCTTGATTTATTTCACACTCATTAAAAAAAATGTGTATAATAAATATATGTGTTTTATAAATATACCATAGAAAAATATAATATATTTAATACCATATATTATTTACTTAGGACTTTATATAACACTCTTATTAACAATTCCATGTTAATATTATATCTTGGGTAATAACCACTATGTTTTCCATTCATATTTTAACTTGTTATCCTTGGTCCTCTTATATAGATCTGGAGTAAATCGTCTCTAGAATGAGAATAATGTTATAAATAGAATATAAAAATTCATTATATATGTGTTCTAGGTTATTCATGATAGTTATAGATAGAAAATAAAAACCACCATTCATGGAGGCGGTAGGCCATACATATGCATGAACCCTGTTTTCATTTTCTTGGAGTGTTAAAAGAAATAAAATTATAAGATATATTATTATTATAGAATCATTTTTATGTCATACTGAACATATTTATTCATAAAATTTATCCTTATTACCAACCATGTGAAATATAGATGAATAACTAATCACATCACATTATGGAGATGGTAATCCATTAGTACGCATGACTGATTTTATCATTTTCCCGTAATATAAGATGGAAAAATTGTATACCTGGTAATTTCATTCCATTCGTATAGTTATTTAATAAATATAACATATAAATATTAAATCCATAACAATTCTCACTCATAAAATATGGTGATGGAAATGGTAAAGGATGAGAACCATGTACTTGAAGACTTGACATAGAATCTTGAGTTCCTAGATTTGAAATGGGATACCATATCCATTGAATTTTTATGGATATTCCCTTGAAAATTATAGTTCGTGATACTATCAGATTGATTTTTTCCAACTCACTATGTTTTACACTTTATTTTTATCCCAGATAAGTGCTCAGTTGGGATTTTGGGGATTTCGTACATATGAGAGATCATATGTCATCATGTTGTACCATCGGTGATCATATTTTACCATGATAATGAAATTAAATCATGGTTGTGGGGAATCCCATAGGGGGATCTTGGGATCCAGTTTTAGATGAGTATAATATTTCACCTCATAAGGGTATAAAAACTAAGTGGACTATCTGGTTTGTAGTGGATATGATGAGGTCATATGTGTTCGACTTTGGATATAGCTAGTATGATCACTTGTTATGGGTATGGTTTTATTTTTATAACATTTATCACCCTATGATGGGTATATAAACATTAAAGTTCTTTTATGGGAGACCATAGAGGCCACTGTTATAGTAGACTGAGATTGAATGTTATCTATTATTGGGACAGTGATGGTGCATGGGAAGACTGAGAAGGATTAAGTGATCTTCGACTGTATGAGGAATACATAGGGAAGATATAAATCTTGCGCAGATCGATATTCTAGGGAATTAGAGTTCAGACAGTGGTTATGTATTTTCTTATTATTCACCCCACAAAGTGGTTTGATGAGGTTTATAAGGGGAATAATTTTATCCTCATGGATCGTTAACCTATTCAATATCCTATATAAAGTTGACAAGGTAGAATGTCTCCAATACTTTCTCCCAAAGTTTTAATGAGTACATAATCTCTTCCACATTTCATAGATAAGAAGATACAGTCAGGAACTTATACGTGTTATTAGATGATGTGAGCTAGACATCAAGGATAGATCCACATTAAAATATTACCCACTATAAATCAATGATCGACATGAGGGGACCCTTTTAAGATGTTACATTCCATTAGTACTTGTGATTTAGTAGCACGATATAATGAATGAGAGATCCTAGGAGAAAGATAGCTACATGTAGACTCATTACCCCCACCTCTATGTGTAGCTTATTATTTTTGTGATGAAAATAATTAAATAACATGTTAATTTGGGGACTCTATTTATGATGGATTTTTCCTATTAATACTTCCACAATTATATCTAGAATTATCATTATAGTTCATGTGATTTTTCGATGTTGTGGTACAACGAAATTAATTTATTAAAAAATTAATATTTTTTAATTGAAAATTGTGTATCATTCAATTTTAATTCATCTTACCTCTTTATGGTTCATCATATGGAAAAAATGAGATCCTAATTGAACCTATAATGTATGGTTTTCCCTAGGTGAAACCTAAGTTCGATCAAATCAACATATCCAAATTAGGGAACCATTGGTTAGTGTATTTCATAAAATAAATTGTAACATCCCAGGTAAATAATGAATAAAACATTTTCATATTTATTAATATTTATGAATTAAATATTAATTTTACTTTAAAGGGGTTGCTATGTTCGATAGCGTACTCGATATGCAACAAAGAGTTTCTTTGAAATCTTACGTTGCACAATAGTAATAAAATAATATTATTTTAAACGGTAGTTAACACGTAGCCATTGTATTGGAAGGAATGAATAGAAATAATTGAAATATGATTATATATGTTTGTTAAATGTTTTTACATTTATCAAATAAAGGATAAAGTCTTAAAATATGAAAATAATTCAATTTTAGGCATATATACTCTAATTTTCACTAAAGGACGAATTATCGCCTTTTCATGGAGAACCTTATTTAAATATAGTTTTGGTCACTCTTATACTTTTTATTGGACCAAATAATATTCTTTTTTAGAATCGGGATATCAAAATTTACTTTGTGTAGATTTTTGGTATTTTTCTGATAAAGATCATTTTTTAATGAATAGTGAAAAATGTTGTATTTTAATTCTAAACCTCTTTTTTATCTAATTTATTTATATGATTAGATTATATTTTGAATTGATTTTAAAGTGAAATTAGAATATATTTTTACCATTTAATCCAATAGTGGTCGCTGGAATTAATTTCACTTTGAAATCGGACTTAAACTAGTGTCAATCTTTTGATACTTTTTGTTTCATAAAAACACACTAATTGTTTTGACAGAGGGAATTAATTATTAAATTAATTAATGCAACATATATGTTTTTAATTTTGTAAAATAGACATCATTTTTGAATTCGGAATATCAAATATATCTTAGGGGGATGTTTTGGTATTTTTCTGAACAACATCAATTTTTGATGAATAGTGAACCACTAAGTGGTACTTAAAAAAATGATTTTTCATTTAAATGAAATTTTACCACCTCTGTGTTTTGAATTTCAAAAATCCGACATACATGGTTGTCATTAAAAATTAAAATGTGGTTCAATGGGATTAAAATAATTTTTTTGGTGAATAGTAACTTTTAAGTTTTTAATCGTGATTAGAGGTAATTAGTGTAGTTTAAGGTAAAAATAATGTTTTAATAATATGAAATGACCAAGAAACATGTCATACCCTAATTTGATGTGTCATGGCCAACCAAGACAATACATGGGTCAACTTGGGGACCCCATGGAGCCACATTGGTAGGAAAATGACATTAATAACATTTTATTTAATGTTAAAATAGAAATGTCACAAACATGAGTTGTTTTACTAAAAAAAATTAAATGGGGTTATACAAGTCATATTTTTTACTATAAATATTAATTAGAAATCTAAAAATATTTCATACGTCATGATATTTTTTTTATAATTTTTAGACATTTTATAAATTAATGTATTTATGACATCATGATGATGCAGCGATTACCTCATTAATGAACGATTTAAATAAAATGAAAAGATAATGTAAATTATAAGACATAAACTTGTCAAAGACCTATTGGATGTGTATATTTCGAACCTGTATCACCTTATCCTTGAATTATATCAATGTGGGACCTTTAAAATCCGAAAATCATTTTATAATAATGTATCCTTTCTTAACTTTCCAAGAGTGCCCCTCCTCTCCTCTTATAAAAGGCCCTCACCTCTACCTCCTTACCCACACCTCTCAAGCCTTTCTTCAGCCAAGCTCTACCGATTTTGACTCTCCACATCCCTCTCTTACTCTTAGAAGCCTCACATTAGGCAGAATTCTTCCCAAGGATGCCTTTGAGCTCAAATCAAAAGGAGATACCCGTTTTAAAGGTAGTGTTTTCTCTTGTGTTATTTTGTTTTATTTTGCTTCTCCAACCCCCTAAACTCTTTTCATTCATTAATTTTGTAACAACTCCAGTATCCTCAATATACTAGGATGTTTTTATAAGAATAATTCGAGCTAAACTTACACACACTTACATTTAATGGTAAAATAACATACTGTTTCTGTGGATGGCGAATTTCTGCCTCACAAAATGATGATTGTTCAATATTCTTACAACGCATTCAAAGGTGGCCATTAAGATGTCACTATATTTATATATGATATATAATATGTTTATTTTTTCCTTAATCTTCTGTATTTTTCATTTATGGCATACCATTATGGTTTCCATTGTGGGTAAACACGATAATTTCATTTTAGGAAGTGCGGACTACCGCCCCCTCAAAAGGATTTGATTCTTTAATGCCATACGTGGGGCGTATAAAGGATGGATTTAATAATATTATATATGATATTATACTGGAATTATAATATACCTTTTTATCATTATTATTTCACTCCATTAAATTATGAGATAGAGATGAAAGTAGCGTTCATGCGTATGTACGGTTTACCGTCTCCATGAACGGTGCATTTCATTTCTTATCCCCAAATGTAATGTACTATTATAAGTACATATATATAATGGATATATATGATGTATGTTACATCTAAATGATTAATATTATTCTTGAATTAAAATATACATGTCTCTCATTTAGTTTCAATTCTGTTAATATGACATAGAAATGAAAGTAGCATTCATGTGTACGTACGGCTTACCGTCTCCATGAACGGTGCATTTCATTTATTACCTCTAAATGATTATGTAACATTATAAATTCATGTATATACTGGATATATATGATATATAAGGAATCTACATCATGAATATCATTCCTGAGATAATGGATATTTGACTACGTGAACAACTTGTAAATATAAGAAGTTCATTTTTGACTCAAGTACCAATGATCGTTAAAACAACCGTTATAAACATAAATAATATCATAGTGTTCATGACATGGTAATAAATGATATAAAATAAATAATGACCTTGAAAAAGGTCATTAAGAAAGTATAAATTAACTCATGTTTATTATTCAGGACCTTAAAGAACGATCGAGTCAAGTCGGACCCAAGGTAAGGGACTTCGTCTCAATCTCATTTCATTGAGGCATATTTAATTTTATACACAACTTTCTTTTATACTGTGTATAAACCCCATTGACTTTTACTTTTATACAAAAGGAATATTTTTCTACGAATCGTTTTCCTAAACAAAAAAAAGGAATGTTTCTTTTAACGTACACGGTGATAACGACCTTTACCGCCGCCACGAGTATTATTTGGTCTTTGGATTCCTCAAAAAGCCATAATGTTTTTAAAATGAAATAAATTCCATATACTCTTTTATGTATTTTGGTATTGAAAATGGTTTTTATAATAGATTTGTTATGTCAATATATTTATGTGATATATTGTGATGAAAGTGTAGAAATTTTTTCATTCCATTATATTTTTTTATGTCTTATGCTTTTATAATGGTACTTGTACATTTGACTGGTGGTTACGTGATAAACCATATGATGGGTGGTGCCGTGAATACCAAGACAGGTGGTTACATTATAACCTCCAATGCATTGGGTATGGAAGTCGGCTGTATGGCTATTCCATTTAAGTATGTATGGAAGTCGACCGTATGGTTATTCCATTTAAGTATATTTATGTCCCAAGTTACCTTTATATGTTATGTGTTCTTTATATGGGTTTTATTGTAATATTTTGGTTACAAAAGGGTAAGTAATGGTCTTCTATTCAGTGAATAGTTTTTAATACTTCAAAAAGGTGAATGGTATTTCTTTGATAAAGTATACATGGTTTACTTTTTGTTTTGAAAAAACTAATAGTTTTCATTCTTTGTGTATCCCTTACTGAGCTTTTTATGATCACCCCATGTTTTTGAAATGTTTTTCACAGGACATAATGTGGAATAGGGTCAAGGATGGGATCAAGGAAAAGTCATGCTATCTAAATCATAGAACTAGACATGTTTCTTTTTAAGAGTTTTTATTCTATGGAAACATAGTAGAACTGTCTACTTTGTAATATTTTTAGATGTAATAGTTATGTCCTAATTCTATAAAACTCTACACCGTGAAAAGATCCTCAAGGATTATTCTTGTAATAACTCAAGATTAAGTAAGGTTTAAGGCTGGGGCCTTATAGTTGGTATCAAAGGTCGGTTTAGACAACATTAGGGGTTAGAAAATTGTTAAATTATAAATTAATTTGTGGTATGATTTAAATGATATAGCATTTGAAGATTACCATGTTTCTTCTACTAAGATATTTCTGTGTTAAGAATGGTTTTTCATAGAGGGAACAGAACAGATTTTCTGGGAAGGCATACAGAGGGAAATGACCTTTCAAATGAGTATCCTGAGATGGCCAGAATCAAAATTAAACAGATTGTTGCAGTGATGGCTCAGTTGACTCAAGTGAAAAATGTTGGTTGTTTTTATTGATGATATTTTTGTGTTTTCTAATGTAATGAGGATCAGGATAGTCATTTAAGGGTTATTTTGAAAACATTAAAACAAATGACATTGTATCGGAAATTCAGAAAGTGTAAATTTTGGTTGCAAAAAAATTCTTTCCTTGGTCATATTGTTTCTAATGATGGGACAGCTTTTGATCCTGCTAAAACAAAAATCGTTGAAGAATGGCCAAGACCCACATATATAACTGAGATCCGCAGTTTTCTTGGTTTGGAAGGTTACTATCGAAGGTTTGTTGAAAATTTTTCACTGTTATCTAGTCCAATTACTAAGCTAACTCAGAAGGGTGTTAAGTTTATCTGGACAAAAGAATGTGTTGATTGTTTTCCGAAGTTGAAAAGAAGATTGGTGAATGATCCAATTCTGGAACTTCCATCCAGGAATGGTGAGTTTGTTATCTATAGTGATGCTTCATTGAAAGGACTTGGTTGTGTCCTAATGCAGAATCATCAGGTAATTGCTTATGCTTCACGACAGTTGAAAACTCATGAGGTAAATTACCCTACACATGATTTAGAATTAGATGTTGTTGTTTTTGCTTTAAAAATTTGGAGGCATCATTTGTATGTAGTAAAGTGTGAAATATATACTGATCATAAATGTTTAAAGTATATATTCACTCATAAAGAATTGAACATTAGACAGAGGAGATGGCTAGAATTAATCAAGGATTATGATTGTAAAATTCATTACCATCGGGGAAAAGCAAATAAAGTGGCTGATGCTTTGAGTCGAAAAAGTAATGCTTCATTAACAATGTTGTGTTTGAAACGTGATCCTTTGGTTAAGGATTTGATGAAGTTTGGAATAGAAGTTGTTGGTGCAGGATGTCCTTCTGTTTTATTTCAGGTATCAGTGAAATCATCTCTATCAGACAGAATTAAGAAAGCACAGAAGCAAGACCGTGAGTTGAAGAAAAAGGTAGAGCTGGTTCAGATGGGTATGTTTCCTGAATTTAATATTGATAATGATTATGTTTTGAGGTTTGGGAAGAGATTATGTGTGCATGGTGATTCACAGTTGAAGAATGATTTCTTATGTGAGGCTCATAGTTCCCCGTTTTCAGTTCATCCTGGAAGTACTAAGATGTACATAGATCTGCGTGAGTATTACTGGTGGGATGGAATGAAAAGAGATATTTCTGATTTTACTGTAATGTGTTTGACTTGTCAACAGGTTAAATCAGAGTGGCAGTTATTAAAAGGGATGCATCAACCTTTACCAGTTCCAGAGTGGAATTGGGAAAATATATCCATTGACTTTGTTGTGGGATTTCCGAAGACATCTGGAGGTAATAATGCAATCTGGGTTATTGTTGATTGATTGACTAAATCTGCTCATTTCCTTCCTATTCGAGATACATTCTCTCTAGATCAACATTCTCAATTGTATCTTAAAGAGATAGTCAGGTTTCAGGGATTTCCCCTCTCCATTGTATCTGATCATGATCCCAGGTTTACTTCTAACTTTTGGAAAGGCCTTCAGATGTCGTTGGGTACTAATTTAAATTTTAGTACAGCTTTTCATATGCAATCAGATGGGCAGTCAGAATGAAAAATTCAGACCTTGGAGGATATGCTACGAGCTTGCTCTATGGATTATCAGGGAAGTTGGGACCAACATCTTTCTTTGGTTGAGTTTTCTTATAATAACAATTTTTATTCCAGTATACAGATGGCACCATTTGAGGCATTATATGGGAAGCGGTGTCGAACTCCAGCTTTTTGGGATGAAGTGGGTGAAAAGAAGATGATGGGACCAGAATTGGTAGAAGAGATGGCAGAAAAAGTTCAGTTGATTCAGAAACACATAAGAACATCTCAAAGCAGACAGAAACGTTATGCGGATAACCGGAGGAAGGATCTATCTTTTGAAGTAGGTGATTATGTTTTTCTCAAAGTTTCACAATGGAAATGTGTGATATGATTTGGTAAGAAAGGAAAGCTGAGTCCAAGGTTCATTGGACCATATGAAATTTTGGAGAGAGTTGGATCAGTTGTATACCGAGTTTCTTTACCTCCAAGTTTATCTCTGGTACACAATGTTTTTCATGTTTCGATGTTGAGAAAGTATATGCCAGATCCATCTCATGTTTTGAGACCAGAGGTAGTTCAGTTGGAAGAAAATCTCTCTTATGAAGAACAACCAGTCTATATTCTTGACCGAAGAGAGAAAGTGATGCGAAATAAGGTAATTCATCAGTTAAAGGTTTTGTGGAAAAACTATATGGTTGAAGAGGCCACATGGGAATCTGAAAATGCTATGAGGGATAAATACCACCATCGTTTTTGATAAGTGAATAAAATTGCGAGGACGCAATTCCCAAAAGGCGGGAAGGATGTAACATCCCAGGTAAATAATGAATAAAACATTTTCATATTTATTAATATTTATGAATTAAAAATTATTTTTACTTTAAAGGGGTTGCTATGTTCAATAGCGTACCCGAAACGCAACAAAGTGTTTCTTTGAAATCTTACATTGCACACTAGTAATAAAATAATATTATTTTAAATGGTAATTAACACGTAGTCGTTGTATTGGTAGGAATGAATAGAAATAACTAAAATATGACTATATATGTTTGTTAAATGTCTTTACATTTATCCAATAAAGGATAAAGGCTTAAAATATGAAAAGAAATCAAATTTAGACATATATACTCTAATTTTCACTAAAGGTCAAGTTATCGCCTTTTCATGGAGAACCTTTTTTAAATATATTTTTTGTCACTCTTATACTTTCTATTGGACCAAATAAAATTCTTCTTTAGAATCGGGATACCAAAATTTACTTTGTGTAGATTTTTGGTATTTTTCCGATAATGTTCATTTTTTAATGAATAGTGAATACTGTTGTATGTTAATTCAAAACCTCTTTTTAATCTAATTTATTTATATTATTAGGTTATCTTTTTAATTGGTTTTAATATGAAAATAGAATATATTTTGACCATTTAATCCAATGGTGGTCGCTGGAATTAATTTCACATTGAAATCAGACTTAAAGTAGTGTCAACCTTTTGAGGCTTTTTGTTTCATAAAAACACGCTATTTGTTTTGACAGTGAGAATTAATTATTAAATTAATTAATGCAACTTATATGTTTTTAATTTTTTAAAATAGACATCATTTTTGAATTCGGAATATCAAATATATCTTAGGGTGAATTTTTGGTATTTTTCTGAAAAACTTCAATTTTTGATGAATAGTGAACCACTAAGTGGTACTTAAAAAACTGCTTTTTTTTAAAATGAAATTTTACCACCTTTGTGTTTTGAATTTCAAAAATCTGACATACATGGTTATCATTATGAATTAAAATGTGGTTAAATGGGATTAAAATATTTTTTTTTGTGAATAGTAACTTTAATGTTTTTAATCGCGATTAGAGGTAATTAGTGTAGTTTATGGTAAAAATAATGTTTTAATAATATGAAATGACCTAGACACATGTCCTAATCTTATTGGATGTGTCATGGCCGACCAAGAAAATCCATGGGTCAACTTGGGGACCCCATGGAGCCACTTTGGTAGGAAAATGTCATTAATAACTTTTTATTTAATGTTAAAATAGAAATGTGACAAACATGAGTTGTTTTACTAAAACAATTTTTAAATGAGGTTATACAAGTCATATTATTTACTATAAATATTAATGAGAAATATAAAAATATTTCCTACATCATGATATTTTTTTTATAATTTTTATACATTAAATAAATTAAATTATTTAGGACATCATGATGATGCAGTGATTACCTCATTAATGAACAATTTAAATAAAATGACAAGATAATGTAAAATATAAAATGTACACTTGTCAAATACCTATTGGATGAGTATATTTCGAACCATTATCAGCTTATACTCTAATTATTTCAATGTGGGACCTTTAAAATCCCAAAATCATTTTATAATAAAGTATCTTTTCTTAACTTTCCAAGAGTTCCCCTCCTCTCCTCTTATAAAAGGACCCCACCTCTACCTCCTTACCCACATCTCTCAAAACTTTGTTTCGGCCAATCTCTGACCATTTTGTCTCTCCACATCCCTCTATTACTCTTAGAAGCCTCACTTTGGGCAGAAGTCTTCCCAAGGAAGCCTTTGAGCTCAAATCAAAAAGAGATACTCGTTTTAAAGGTAGTGTTTTCTCTTGTGTTCTTTTGTTTTATTTTGCTTCTCCAACCCCCTAAACTCTTTTTATTAATTTATTTTGTAACAAATTCAATATCTTCAATATACTAGGTTTTTTTTATAAGAATAACTCTAGATACACTTACACACACCTACATCTAATGGTTAAATAACATACTGTTTTTCTGGACGGCGAATTTCTGCCTCACGAAACGATGATTGTTCAATATTCTTCCAACATCTTCAAAGGTGGCCATTAAGATGTATCTATATTTATATAAGATATATAATATGTATATGTTTTCGTTAATCTTCTTCATTTTTCATTTATGTCAAACCTTTATGGTTTCCATTGTGGGTAAACACGATAATTTCATTTTAGGAAGTGTGGACTACCACCCCCTCAAATAGATTTGATTCGTTAATGCCATATGTGGGACCTATAAAGGATGGATTTAATAATATTACATATGATATTATACTGGAATTATAATATACCTTTTTATAATTATGATTTCACTCCATTAAAGTTTGAGATAGAAATGAAAGTAGCGTTCATGCGTACGTACGGCATACCGTCTCCATGAACGGTGCATTTCATTTCTTATCCCCAAATGTAATGTTCTGTTATAAGTACATATATATAATAAATATATATGATTTATGTTACATCTAAATTATTAATATAATTCTGGAATTAAAATATACATATCTCTCTTTTAGTTTTAATTGCATTAATATGACATAGAAATGAAAGTAGCGTTCATGCGTACGTACGGCTTACCATCTCCATGAATGGTGCATTTCATTTCTTACCTCTAAATGATTATGTAATATTATAAATGCATGTATATACTAGATATATGTGATATATATGGCATATAAATCATTATTATCAATCCTAAGATAATAGATATTTGACTACGTGAACAAATTGTAAATATAAGAAGATCATTTTTGACTCAAGTACCAATGTTCGTTAAAATGACCTTTATAAACTTAAATAATAACATAGTGTTCATGACATGGTAATAAATGATATAAAATGAATAATAAACTTGAAAAAGGTTCTTAAGAAAGTAGAAATTAACTTATGTTTATTATTTAGGACGTTAAAGAATGATCGAGTCAAGTCGGACCCAAGGTAAGGGACATCGTCTCAATCTCCTTTCATTGAGGCATATTTCGTTTTATACACAACTTTCTTTTATATGGTGTTTATACCCCGTTAAATTTTACTTTTGTAAAAAAGGAATATTTTTCTACGAAGCATTTTACTAAAAGACAAAAAGGAATGTTTCTTTTAACGTACACGGTGACAATGAACTTTACCACCACCGTGAGTATTATTTGGTCATTGGATTCCTCAAAAAGTCGTATTGTTTTTAAAATGAAATAAATACCATATAATATTTTATGTATTTTGGTATCAAAAATGGTTTTTATAATGGATTTGTTATGTAAATATATTTATGTGATATATTGTGATCAAAGTGTGGAAATGTTTTCTTTCCATTATATTTTTTTATGTCTTATGATTTTATAATGGTACTTGGACATTTGACGAGTGGTTACGTGATAAACCATATGATGGGTGGTGCTGTGAATACCAGGATGGGTGGTTATGTTATAACCTCCAATTCATTGGGTATGGAAGTCATCCGTATAGATATTCCATTTAAGTATGTGTGGAATTCAACCGTATGGTTATTCCATTTAAGTATGTTTATGTCACAAGTTACCTTTATATGTTATGTGTTCTTTATATGGGTTTTACAGTAATCTTTTGGTTACAAAAGGGTAAGTAATGGTCTTTTATTCAGTGAAGAGTTTTTATTACTTCATAAAGGTGAATGTTATTACATTGATAAAGTATACATGGTTTACATGTTGTTTTGAAAAAACTAATAGTTTTCATTCTTTGTGTATCCCTTACTGAGCTTTTTATGCTCACCCCATGTTTTTGAAATGTTTTTCACAGGACATAATGTGGAATAGGGTCATGAATTAGATCAAGGAAAATTCATGCTATCTAAATCATGGAACTAGACATGTTTTTTTAAGAGTTTTTATTCTATGGAAACTTAGTAGAAGTGTCTACTTTGTAATCTTTTGAGATTTAATAGTTATGTTCAAATTCTCTAAAACTCTAAACCGTGAAAAGATCCTCAAGGTGTATTCTTGTAATAACTCAAGATTAAGTAAGGTTTAAGGAAGAGGCCTAATATAAATAATATAAATTACTTATTTTATTTTAAAATAATTAAATTATCCTCGCTTTATAAACATGATTCTATATAAAATAACTAGGTTTAGAAATTTAACCCTATAATAATTTTAGATGTGGAAATGTGTTCTTCTTTTGTGGATCAGGGTCAACTGATGAACGACAATCAGATCTTGGAAGATCATGATGCAGGCAATGGATGGAGTGGGCATTCATCACAAGTGAATGTTTTTTTACCCAACGATCAAACCTAAATATTAGTACGGAAATTAATTTTTGTTTTCCCAATATATTAATATAATATATAATTTATTTCTTATATTCATTGATATAAATCATTTTTCATTCTCACATTAGTCTGTTTAAGTAATTTGAATTATGGATTTCAACATATATTTTTATATTCCATGATTTAGCATTGTACATCCCAATTTATGAAATAATTTTATAATATATAATGTCTAATAAAGGATTTACATCATTATTTTACATTTACACTCACCATTACTTACCATAATTATTTCCATCTCATGGGATCATGGTTAATCATTGATGTGTGGGATCGAGCACTATCAACCCCCCAAATTTGTATATGTTGTGATAAAAATGGACAATATGGTGATTTATGGATAGATTGATATCAATCATGGATTATTATTAATTGATCTAGGATTCAGGATGGTGACATGCAATAAGTGGTGCATGAGATGGGTGAAAACAGATTGACAGACAAGTAGATTTCATATTTATATCCCTCAGAGAAAACTAATCTATGGTAAGAATCATTTCACTTCAATTTTTGTGATAAAATAGAATAATTCATGGTGTTAATGGTGGATCATTATATACATGAGGAAATAGTGTTATCTGCAAAAAACTATCAACTACACAAAATGTACTATGAAGAATAAATATCATGTTGTCCCCTTGTTGTCGTGTCTATGGATTTGGGATAGAAAAATATTACACACCATGTGGACCCACCACCGACCTTGTGAACTTATGTAGAAATCATGACATGTACTGTGGGAGTACATGGGTATGGAAACTTCCATGTTCATGGGAATATCTAGGGTACCCAGTTATATACCTTTATTAGACATGTCCATGATACCACAATTACATCCATCTACACAAGATTTTAAAATTTACAAGGATGTGGTAATACCAACCTATGAAATCCCCATATGAGTGAAAAACACCATTTATAGCTACAATACATTGTGTTTGTGATATTTATTTCCAGGAAATGTATATGGGATAACATGGCTAGATATGGAGGCAATGCCATAGACCATGTGGACCACCAAACACATGGTGTATTTCTTTAAAAAACTTCCTCATATCATATCACCTTCTTTATGACTCATATTATGGACCATGAGTATGTTATCCTTGGATTTTTTACTCATTGAACATGATGGAAGTTTTAGTTGTGCGGTATCAGATATGTTGTGTGGTGTTCTGTGCATTGATCTTCTTTAGGTGATTCTTGATGATGGAAGTTATCTGGTCATGATCATCTGAGTCATCTCATGGTTGATACTACTCTTTCCATAAGGTAATGGGTCCCCCATACTATTTTGATATATATATTTGGAACTCCCTCACACTAGAGAAAATATCCTCAATCTTAGGAATGGTACACCCCTAGAATTTAGCTCCTAAGAATAGTGGGACCTCCATATGAGTCGCAGCACTCTCCATGTTAAGCATAGTGACAAGGGGTGGGACACTCTATTCAAATTATTTCATTGTTATATATTATTCTAGGAATTAAATATGGAATTTTGTAGCTACATGAAGGCTCATAAAATTTGGATGCATTGTTATATGGAGATCTCATTTCACTCGCTTCTATCTTTCTATATAGTCATATATATTTTTTGTTTTTCATTTCACTATTTCTATTAGTTGGGATTAATTTTATTATATCCCACTATTTCTACCTATGAGGTTTTGGGGGAATTCAACTAGGTATTTATGTAATCTTTCCTACATGGCCTTTTACTTAATGTTTTGTGTCTTATGTATATGATAAATAGATCATTGGTGACATTGGTTGAGCTTTGGGATAATTGGATGAATTTACTGTGTTTAGTGGTAAGATATGAACATCAAAATTCCGGCCCTCTTAACTTTTATTTATTCTTGTTTTTAGGATCATATTTCTATCTGGAATCTTATTTTTCTCCTTTACATTGTTCCTTTAAACTATCGTACACTGATGTATTCCCTAGAGGTTATTGCATGTATGGTTTTACCCATGATGTTATATTATTTTATATATTTATATGAACTATTGTATATGGATAGTTTTGTGTGTATGTTTATAGGTTCCTTTATCAAATAGGTCTATTTTTATTTATTCCATCTCAGAGCATGTCACCAGCACCTATCATTTTAGAGGTGGGCTTAGGGTTGTCTCAGAAGACCTTCCATCATCTAGGAAAGCCCTAGTGCATTAGGTTATAAGATTTTATCTTGTCAACTAAATTAATCTATTCTAAAATTCTAATTTAATATATTGATTAAAATATATTTCAATAAATTATTTCCTGATAAATTTGTAATCAACACTAAATAATCTTAATAACACTTAATATTAAGATTTTTTTCTAAAACTTTTATTATAAGAATAATTATGCAATTTAAATTATAATAATCATTTAATTTAAAAAATGAATTATATTCCTTAGAATTTCGTTTTTTTTTTTGAATTTTCAAACTTTGTAACGTGGGTAGTTATATATGTGTACTAAAACATATAATACATTGTAAAAAACTAATACACTCCAAATAGTATCCCATTATTATACTTCTGAAATTCAATATCATTTTCACAGGATATTGGTAAATATTATTTTTCACAATCCCTTTCATTATAAAATCATTTTCATGAAAAGTTTTAAGGATCAAAATTGATCCTTACATAATAATAATAATTTTCTTCCTAATATTTCCCTTGTAAGAATATTTAAAAATTATAATGTAAAGAACATAGTATCATAATAATACTTATGTGTCATTATATTAATTGAAATCCCCTTAATTATTCATTTCAATAAACTTAAAAAATGAATGTTAACCATGAGTTGTGCATCCCACCTCAAAATTGAAAAAAAGATTTTTATTATTTTATATTAATTTTCTTACAATATAATAAATATCTAAAATAGTATTCACCAAATAAATTATTAATATCATTATTTTTCTATTATAATAAAACTATACACTTCTGTAACCACACTCAGCCATCGATATATAGAGACTTCATGGTTAGGGTTACAATAACCACCTACATAAACAAAGATATTATTATTGATCATTATAACAGCCCAGATACATATAAAATAAATTATTTTCTTTATGGAATTAAATATATAATTTCATTATAAATTTATAATAAAATAAGTTGCAATTAAAAATTTTATATGAATGGAATATTAACATGAACATAGAAATGGTAACATGCCCATTAGAAATAGTAATCTGGCTAATAGAATAGTAACCTCATCTAGAAATTATTAAAAAATGATCCATATTATAAATTAAAAATATGAAATAACTAAATCAAATTATATGTAATTAAATGTTTTAAAAATGATAAATAATGTGTTTTTATTATTGTAGAACATAAATTTTTATTGATAATTTTATAATTAATTTAATGGTGTAAAATAAAATTTAATTTTAAAAAATAGAATCAAATATTAATATTTTGTTTTCTAATTATTATAAGAAAAATTTAGGAGACCTTAATTATTTTTCTAAAGTGTCAGAAAATCATTTATTATTTCAAAAATATTATTTTTCAATTGAATGAAAAATTAAATTTATGATAATTAATAAACAATTTTCACAAAAATAGAATTTATTTTTTTAATTATATAATTAAGAAAAATTCTTAGGGTTATTTTTTGGGATTTTTCAAAAATAATTGATTTTTTTGTTATTAGTAAAATACGATATATTAAAATATCTAACAAATACATGATTTATTTTATCATAGATGATGTATGGATGATGTAATCCAATAATATCAAACTATGAACCATTATTTTCATATTTTTAGTGAAAATTCACAATAGAAATTCTCTCCTTGAGACAAAATAATAAAATAATTAATAAAATAATAAAAAACACCGATCTTTTCCATTATAAATACCACCTCTTCTCTTGACACCTCAAAGAATCATAGATTGTATAATTTATTCACATTTATATTCCAAAAAATTATTTCAAATTCAAAGACCTATTTTTCTCAACAAAATAACAAAGCCATGTTTCTTAAGGGTGTTCTCAAATAGAAGATTTCAAGAGGTAACATACTCTTTCATTATCTTTTATTTTATTTTAAATTTTCTTTCTTTTTTTATTATCTCTTCAAACCCCATTATCCATGTATAATTAAAATTCTATTATATTATATATAATATTATATAATATTTTTTATGTTAAAATTCATCAAAAAACTCCTTCTCCTCTCCCTTTTATTAAAAAAATTATAACTGCATCTGTGTTGTGTCAATTAACCACCATTTTGGATGATACACTTTCATTTCCAATTACTGTATTCACTGTTGGTCATAAAACCATTTTTATGGTTAAATTAGATATTATTATAAATTATATACATTAGATAGTTTTTTATATCCATTACATAAACATTATATTAAGTCAAATGATATATGTTTGTGATGGTTGTAGAACCTCCCAAAATTAACTAAATCATTTTCATTAATGTTTTATCTGATTATTATTACTGATATTAGAAAAAAAATTATATGGTATCATTTAAAATTATTGAAACATATTAACACCATTTATTTCCACTTCTGGAGTTTTTCTTCCATTTTACAACAAAATACATAATGAAACAACCCTGAAAATCATGAAATAAATGAACGTGAAACAATGAAAATAACAAAATATTATAGATAACTTGGTTGAAAGATGTTATAGAAATACTATATAAGGTATTATAAAAATGAATATTATTTTCAAATATATTAATAACACTTTTTAAACCATTATAAAAGAGTTTTGAACACTTTTTAAGTAAATAAATTCTGAGGTAGTGCACTTTTCATTAAAAATACCATTTTATATTTATATTATTAGAAAATTAAAAGGAATTTATTTATTATTAAAGTGTTAATTTTTATGATTATATCTTATTTCTAGGGAATTTTATTGATTAATTAAGGTTCCTATATATCTCTACAATGCATTGGGTATTTTTGTGTTTGATATTGACTATAATGGTTTTTCTAATTGTAACTGTGATGGTTACACCATAAGGTAGTAGTTAGGGTTGCATAATAAATTAGTCATGAGGGTTATATTAGAAGGTATCTATGAGGATTACAAATCATGTGGTTTATATGGTGGTAAAGATTTATATTATGTAATTATAAATGTTACCTGAATGGATTTTTTTTTATATTATAGAAATATAATTTTTTCACAGTCACTATATGATACTTTTTTACTTAGAAGTATGTCCTTGTGAAAATGATTTAATATTTTTATAAATATTCATTGAATAATGGTTTATCTCCTTATATTTATTTCATTTACTATGAATTTATCATCATCCTATGTATTATATTTTTTTATAGGGTTTAAGGATGGGTACGAGAAAAGAATAATTAAAGGTGTTTATTGTGAAGAACTAATGTTTTATTAAAAATATTTATATTAAGAAATAAATGGATACCATTTTAGTAGTATCCAATTTTATGATTTTGGATTTTTATAGATGTTTTATGAAAAAAATCTCTAAAACACCCAGCTGTAAATATCTTTGGGAATTTAATAATTGTATTCTAGAAGAATTTATTAGATTTTGTAATGGTTAATATTGGGAAATTATGTTTTTTATTAGTAAATGGCTTATATAAATTTTAGGGTTGAGATAATGTTAACATAATAACAAAAATAATTTTTACCTATCAGTTATATTGAAAATATAAAAAATTTAAATATTACCATGTTCATTGAACTTTTAAAAGAATATTCATAACGGTTTTCTATAGAAGAAATAGGGAATATTAAGTAAGAAGGCACTAAGAGGATGATATCATTCCAAATCTGCAACTCGAAATGACGGGAAATAGAACTGAGATGTCTTTGAAAATTGTGGATTAGTTTAAGTAGTATTTTAATGGTTGTGGAATCAATTAAAGATAAAAAATATAACTACCACATAAGAACATGATGATAGTTGAACATTTAGTGAGGCAATTCCCTCTTACTTTCAATGGATATTATAAACCAGTGGTATTTGAAGTTTGGATAAAATCCCTTGGGATGATATTATATGACATTGGGTTTTTAGATAATATAAATTTTACTCTTTCTATTTATCATTTTAATGATTTTTTTGGCCGGTGGGGGTTCATGTCCAAGAATATTTGATATAGCTAGGAGACAAGAATATATTGTTTCCACACTCTCTCCCTTATCAATATTTTATTGGGTTTCTATAGTTGTACATTATTGGTCAGAGGGAAACATGCATCTCCCATATTCATTTACCCATTTCCTTCATCCTTCCTTATCCCTCCCCCTTTTACCCCTTTCCCTAGTTATCGTTTCCCTCTATATTGTCTCTATTTTCCACTACATCATTATTCCCACTCATTAACTTTTTCATCCTTTTCCCCCTATTTAAGCCTTTTCTATCTCTTCCCCTACTCATCCCTTGTTGTATACGCAATTTTAACCCCACTCAACTATGGTGTTCTGGTTTTCTCAGGGATATAATCGATGTGTGGGTTGAGTTGTGTGGAGTTTTAAGGTTCTTGTCTTGCATTTGGTATCGTTCCACATTGGTGATTTCTTCTTGGATGTGTTGTCCATTTATTGTCCTACTAGGGGTGATTTTCCCATTGAAGTTCCTTTGATATTCATGGTTTGTGGCCTAGTTGAGGAAGAGTATCTCTAGCGTGGCCTTGGCCTAATTCAAACACTGCTCTATCTTCTGGTTCCATCACTTCTCTCCTAGACAATATATCATGGTGGTTTCTTGGATGGTTTGGGATGTGTGGTTCAATCAGTGGAAATTGTTCTAAGAGGAACATATAATGATTTTTTAATCCCGAGCCATGGCAGTTCACATTTATTAAATTAGTTATGGGTTTAGTATATCTTATAGTATGTGTTAAGGCAAGTGACCATCTATGGGGGTCATGGTTTGTTTCACTTTTTTTATATTTCTATTTAGATTATTGTTTTTTATGGTGGTAATCATATATGGGGTTGTCTCATAGAAACATCAATGTTTTTTTATTATGATGAGGGTGAATATTTCTATCATGACATTAGATTGAAAAAATTTCCTAGTTAAACTTCGCAAAAATTTTCTATGGCTATCAGCTTTAATAGTGTTATGGAAATGACAGTTACAATAGTGGTTATATCATGATGGTGATCATTGATGATGGTACTTCTCCTCACATTAATGATCATAGACTGAGATCCCCACAGGTTATGTGTTTGTGATTTTGGATGTTTTTTAAATTTTTAAATTTTAAATATATCATCCTCATTTTTTCGATTCTAGATGATGTTTTAGTTACCACCAAACCATAATGGATTTTTGATAAAAATAAATAAAAACTATTTTTTAGTCAGGAATTTCAAGGAGATTGATTTCTTGGAATGTGATGAATTTAAAATTATTTTCCTTGAAACTATTTTTCTATAGTGGTTCAATATATGATGAGAAATAAATTCATATAATTGAAACAAAAGGACTACAGTTATGTGATTGTGTATGAATCATGATTAAATAAACAGGAAATGTTTTCAATAAATATTATTTGAAAAATTTACTGAAAATCATTCATTTTTACTCCATATTGAATCCATGATATCAAAGGGAATTTTCCTCTCATTAATTAAAATTTTATGAGAAACATTTTTGTTATGCTAATAGGGTAGAAATGAAGTTTTACGATAATTATGTATACATTGACAATAGGAAGAGGAAGTTGTCCAAATGGAAAGCAGTGTGTAACAAAAAATCAATGAAATATGAAGTTAAGAAAATACAATATATAGTTTTTGGGCAGTTTGTTAAAAAACACACAAGGTTATGCCTTTACAAATCCGATATGTTTTTCCACGGTGGTATGTTCGTACATATGTGCCAAGATCGAAACGAAAAATGATCTTAGAGACGGTATATTTAATCATGAGAAGATAATTTTAAGAGGTTTATATGTGGTATGATGGGAAATTATACAAATACCTTCTTAAATAAATATATTAATGATGGTAAGAAGCGGTATTATAAGAAGAACATTGTAGTGAAATGATTTGTGACTACTTCGGAAGATTTTGGTCCATCCAATAAAGTATCATTGGGTACATTGTTTGTTCACTCAGATTTATCTAATGTCTTTTTTGATATAGGTTCTACACATTCCATTATTTCTATGAAATTTTATGGTAATTTAGAAATTTCACCTCAAGTAATTAAATAAGTTCTTACGTTAAAAACACTAGGATAAAATATTAAGGAAAACTACATTATAAAAATCATACTATTTTTTTATGTTGAAAAACATTACTTAAAAACCTTTTTGATTTTTCCTTTTTATAATTTGATCATATTATGGGTATGAATGGGTTTCTTTTTTGTCATTCTAAGATAAATTGTACAGCTAAAGAAGTTGTTTTTAGAAATATTTTCATTTGGTATACAATATTGAACCCATACGATTGATAACATATCCAGAAGCTGAGAAACTGTTAAAATATGGAAATGAAAGTTACCTTGACCAAATAATTGAAAACAAGGGAAATATTCTAATTAATAATGTACCAATGGTATAATAAAAACTTTATGTTTTTTCAAACTAGTTTCATGGAGTTATAACTGATCAAAAATCTGAATTTACTATTGACTTAGTTCCTCTTACAAGGAAATTTTTAAAACTACCTTCCCAAATAGCTCAAATGGAACTTCTAGAATTGAAAAACTAGTTGTATTAGTTTCATGATAATGCTTTCATTTGTCATAGCAATTCACCATGTGGTGATCCTATTTTTTTGAAAAATAAGAAATATGGTTCCATGAGATTTTCAATTTATTATGGATATTTTCATTACATTACTATTAAGAATAAGTATCCATTTTATCATATCGATGACTTGTCTATTATGCACTAATGAACTTTATATTTTTACAAACTGAATTGAGATCTAGGTTCTATCTGTTGATGTTGAAGGACAATGAAATTCCAAAGATATTGTTCTGAACTAGATAATGGAAATATCATGTTATTATTTTTCCATTTGGTTTGAAAAATTCCCATTTTGTATCTATAGATAATATTAATATAACCTACTATGAATGTTGGTATAATATTTTAGCTAATATTATTGATGATATTCTGGTTTTTTTAATGAGTTATAAAAAATTAAATACATTTAATGATTGTCCTAAAAACTCTATAAGAAAGTATAATCTATGAAAACATTAGAATATTTTATTTTATTTTTGTAACTCATTTGTAGTCATAGTCACATATAACTTAAGGATGGTGAAGGAGTTTATTTCACTAAAAAAGTTGTTGATGAATGGAAAATACCTACAGATGTTATTGATATTCATTGTTTGATTTGATTTTTATTCTCTTAGTGATGGTATTTTAAAAACATTGTATGTTTATCTATCCTACTAACTAATTAAACATAAAAGGATGTTAACTTTATTTGGACAAAAACTATGATATTGTTTTCAAGATCTAAAAATAAGATTGTTGATGCTCTAGTTTGTACCTTTCCTTCTATAAATAGTAATCTTTTCATCTATAATAATGATTTTTTGAAGATTTGTTGTTGTGTTTTGGTGAAAATGATTAGGTGATTACTTATTATTTAACAAAACATATGTTGCATGAGTTAAATTATGCCACACATGATTTTCAATTTAAAATAGTTGTTTTCACATTAAAAATTTCTAGGATTCATTTTTATGGAGCTTAATGTCAAAAATATACTAACCATAAATGTTTGACATATATATTTACTCATATGAAATTGAACATGAAAACGAGAAGTTAGATAGAACTAAAAAAGTTATGATTTCATGATCATTTACCATCTTGGAAAAGAAATCCAAGTGGTGGATGCATTGGGTGGAAAAGATCATACTACATTAACTATGTTATGTTTGGAACAAGACCCCTTTTTTTAATTATTTGATAATATTTAGAATATATGTTGCCGTTGTAGGAGATTACACTATTTTTTCCCTCGTGTTCGTGAAGTTCCCACTCATGGAAAGAGTTAAGAAAGCATATAAAGAAGATATAGAGTTATTGAAAAATTCATATTTTGTAAATAATTATAAATTTATTGAATTTTATGTTTCTAAAATTATGTCTAGATATTTGGAATGAAATTATGTATTCCTTATGATACCCAACTGATGAATGAATTTTTAAGTTACACTCATAGTTCTAAATTTTCAGTTCTTCTTAGTATCACTAAGAATAATATAAAACATGGGTAATATTATTGGTGAGATGGAATGAAAATATATATTTTCAATTTTATGATGAAATGTTTGAAATGTCTATAGGTTAAAGTATATAGATAACCACTAAAGGGGATACATTAGCCTTTTCTTGTGCAAGATTAGAAGTGGGAAAATATATCTATAGACTTTGTGGTGGGACTACAAAATAATTCTTGTGGTAATAATGAAATTTGAGTCATTATTGACAGACTGAAAAAATATGTACTTTTTCCCCTATTATAGATAATATTTCCCTAGACCATCTTCCTCGACTGTACCACAAAGTGATAGTACAGTTACCTGTTTTCCCTCTCTCTATTGTATATGAAAGAGATCCCATGTTCACTTATAACTTTTCAAAAGGCCTTCAAAAGTCTTTGGGAAAAGAATTAAATTTCATTATAGCCTTACATCCACAATTTGAGGGATATTTATAGTAAACTATTAAGAAATTGGAGTTAGTATTAGTTTCTTTCTTTAGTTGAGTTTTCTTATAATAATGATTTTCATTCCAATCTACAGATGGAACCTTTTGATAAATTATATCAAAATAGGTGTTAGAATCCATTATTTTAGAATGAATTTGGGTAAAGTAATTCGATGTGATAATAGTTAGTAGATGAAGTATTATAGAATGTGAGGATTCTTGAGGAACACATGAGGACAACTTAAAGAAGGTAGAAAAGTTATGCAGCCGGTAGGATAAATGACTGATCTTTCATGGTTAGTGATTATGTTTTCATTAAAATCATTCCATCTAAAAGTGTTCTAAATTTTTGTAAGAATGTAAAGGTAAGTCTAAGGTTCATTATTTCATAAAAAACCATAGAGAATGTTGAACCTATTTCCTACCAAACAACTTTGTCTTTGATTTTATCTCAGGTACTGTATCACATGAATAAATTAAAAATTGATTTATTATAGAATGCATGAAACACTAAGTCTCTACAAACAACAACTTTGTTATAACCTTGTCATGTAAATATAATTTTTTACCTCTGTGCTTTGAATTTTGAAAAACTGAAATTTACGATTGCGTTCAGTAAGATATTTAGAGTCTGATTAGACAAACTTAATTTTTGGTAAATAGTAACATACCCTTATGAATAGTGACAAACACTTACGAATAATAATGAATAGTAATGAATATTAAATCATATAAACAAAATATAAGCTTCACCCATGAATTTATAAATATAATTTAGACATCTTAAAAGTGAAAAAATGATCATAGTATAAGTTTTGGTATTTTTACATGACATAAATATTTAAATTGCAATTTTTTGATTAATTTCAAAATTAAAAATAGAAAATGTATTGAATAAAATTTAATAAAAAATTGTTATGTTATTTTATTATGATTATAAGATAATTTTACAAGACCTTGATTAATTTCCCAAGGTATTATACAACTAGTTATATATTAAAAGTGATTTCATTAGAAAAAATTATTATTTTATTAAAATTTTAAATTAAAAATATTTAAAAAATCAAATTCAGAAGAGGGTGTTAATTTTTGAATTAGACACGTCGAAAAATGATTTGGGTGAAATTTTGGGATTTTTCTAAAATACATGAATTTTCATGAATAGTAAAAATACAGTTTTGAGTTTTCTTTATTTTAATGACATCATAATGATGTAATTATTAAATATTAATTGATGGTTTAATTTAGTGCTATAAAATATGACATGAAGTGTCCAAAGTGGCTAAAAACCTGGGAAAAACTATGGGAAAGCCCATGGTATTGCAAAAACCACTAATAAGGTGTACCTTTTAATTAGTAAAAACTCCCTCCCATTTACTATAAATACTCACTCACCCCTTTCATTTTCATTCATTATAAACCCATTATCTTCAAATATATTATAGTATTACCTAAATAGGAGTCCTTCCAAGTTATTCTTAAACCCCTATGGTCCCAACCATCATGTTTTGGGAGTTACTCTACAAGGTAAGAAAATCTACTATCCTTCTCTTTTCTAAATGCTTCCATTTTATGCTTTCAATTTTATTTTCAATTGGATTATGTTGGTATATGTCATTACATATTCATATTTTTCTCTGTATTATTTAATATTTATGAGAGAACAATTTTCTCTCATCAAACAATCTTATGAAATTTTAAGTAACGTTGTTAGGCTGCCGAAATTTGGTGAGAGATTTCTCAATTTTTGTCTATTTTGAGTTTCTTTATTTTATAATTCTTTCCTCATATAACCTAATCCAAATGATATGATAATTCTAGTACATTACCTTATGTGGAATTATATTATTATAATGTCATATTTCATCTTCTTCTCTCTTCCTGCCTATTATACGAAAAATGAAAACACCGTCAGAGATGTGTTAATTATAATATTCAAGGATGATGGCTTCTAAAATTTTCATTACCATATCCAATTATTCTCATGAAACCTTTTTTTATGGTTGAACCAGGTCATAATATTTTTATTTCATCTCATTAGTTTTTTCTAATACTTACACACTCATAATATAAAATAATAATAAAAAACAATTTCATTATGAAGAAACCCACCACGTTAATCCAAGCATTTGAAATTAAATTTTAACTAATGAATCATCATCATAGAATATAACCCAAAATCATTATAAGAGCATTTATATATCGGTAATTTTATTAATAAGATATATTAACAATTCTATATTTTAAGCCACATTTCAAACGAACATTCATTGATGAATACATGTAAAGCAATCATGAAAACCAAGGAAGAAAATGATTACAAAAAATTAAAATTCAACGTCTTAAACCAATAAAAAAGGACATTAATATACCTAATATGGTTATAATAAATCAAGTACAAGTTTATGAGTTTCTTTAATTATTAATTAATGAATCTAAATTTGATTATTTAGGTCACTAAGAACAATCAAGAACACCTTCGAGCTTAAGGTAAGGTATATCATAAATCAATTTCCATTCATTGAATTAAACGTCAATGTCATTGGTTTTGTATTTTACCAAAATATGTGTGAATGACCTATTATTGTTTTATTCTATATATCTATTTTTTTGGGATTATGTTTGGAACCCATAATTATGTCATTTATTTTTCCTCAATCTAATGATACGATCTTGGTAAGGGATCCCCTCTCTCACTTTTATTCAGGAATTCCCCATATATCGTGTCCTTTAATTTTTAATTACTAATAATGGGGTATATTTACCCACATTCCCCATACATCCCTTATGATATATAAATATTGGGATACCCCTTTACCTCTCATTAATCCCTCACAAGAACACTTGTTACCACGCCAAAATGTTTGTAAGGGATTCCTCATCTCAATTTCATTTCCATGAGATTTTCATTGTTCTCCACTTATTTATTTCATGTAGTGTGCTGTGTAATTACTTTTGATATATATTATCGTGTTTATATTTTTATTCATGGTGTTTTGTGATTCATTTGGTGGTTATTAGTTTTTGGTCATACGACTCGATTGATTACAACAGGGTAAGGGACTTTGTCTCAAATTCTATTTCATTGTTAGTTACTTGGTATTGTGTGCCTAATATTTCTTATGTGGTGAATCCACTTCTCATTTCATATTATATTTAATTTTAAAATGGAAATATTTTATATATCCACATTCTGGTTTCATGGATATGATTATTTTCTTAAGTTGTATACCCTTTTATATGTGGTTTTTATTTGAAATGTTTTTTAACTATAAGAATATTGATGAATCTGTATCTTCTACACTATACATATATTAAGAAGGGAGATATTACTTGTCTTAAATATATGTATAAATAAGGATTTTTAACATCAGTGGAGGGTGGGGCCTGCTATATCCCCCTTGATGCATCTATAGGCCTCATGAGATGAATCATTTGGAAATACGAGTTGGTTTCCCAATTCATAGAGTTTTCTACCCACATAACTGAACCGTTTTAAGGGTATTATGGTATCATGTTCCAAATGCATGATGTCCAATTAATAATAATTCTCTTTATTCGTTATCATTTATTAATATCCATGAGGTTTTCACTATGGAAAAATCTATGGATGTAGTTTCAATCTTATATTGTTAATGGTGTGAGTTTTTCATTTATTCCCTAAGCCATATTGATTATTTCAAATTGTTTATGATTCGATAATTATGAATTCATGATTCCAGTATTTAGAAACCTTACTAGGAATTTGAGCTCACCCCTTTCATTTTTTACCTTTAATAGTCTTTGAATATAAGATAATTTATTGAGTATTTGTGGATGTAGTGTTTTGTTTTTATTATGTATTATATTTTGTAACCTTTTCTAATGTAATTTGAGTTAAATCAATGTATCTAGATTCTTCAAGACTACATAATTGATCATTACTTTAGGATTTCTTTCCTTCTAACCATGCCAATGTAACATGTAATGCACCAACTCTGGTCTAGAGGGGTCGAAGTGTTACAGTTGGTATTAGAATAAGTTTAGTTGAAAACATGGAAACTAGATTTAGAAAATGTAGATTAAGGAACAAATCCCTAAGATATTCAGGGGGAAAACATAATAGAATGTTCTAGAATCAGGGTATGAAATAGATTATGTGTTTATTTATAGAGAATATATCCCTATTTGGATAAAAACAGGTAGAGGTGGCTCTATCACAGATATACTTTGGAGTTAAAACTCTAACAAGGAGTTTCGGGATTGACTCGAGTTGTCCTATTACACGACAATGGGCCTTACTGCACTCATGGTATTAACACTCCCAGGGGATATTCTTAAAATAATTCACATTTTATTTACTCATATTTATTAAGTATTTATGCCCCCAATGTAACCAATGTATATGGTTCTAGTATTTACAATGCCTAAATTTATGTTCTACGTTATACCATGTTTAGAGTCATAGAAAGGTCATAATGTCTCTAGCTAATATATAATATAGAGTCCATTAGAAATGGAACCTAGTAGAATAAATGATAACTTCACCAATTCATAATATGAAATTAGTATAAAGAATAATATCTCCGATGGTATTAATGTAACACCCCAAGCTTCCATGGTACGCTTCTATTTGTATAATAGAGTAGCGTGTGTTGTACGCAACCTCAAGTTCTAACACACCACAACCAATCAAACTAGTCGTTATGAATAGAAATACATATTTTTGAAATTTTATAAATTTTATATTTCAAAATGGACTTCATTATTGGATTCGGAATATCAAATTTATCCTAGGGTGAAATTTTGGGACTTTTCAGATAACTTTTAAATTTTCTTGAATTGTGAAAATTACTAATTTTTAATTAAAAAAAAATTTTAATCATAATATATAACATTGATAAATTATACTATTCAGTGGTTTTAAATTATAATTATAATATAATTTTACCATTTTGTCCAATGGTGGTCATTAGAATTAACTTTAATTTAAAATTAGACGTAAACAATTGTCAATCTTTTGATTGATATTGTTTCTTAAAAACACACTATTTGTTTTGACAACAGGAATTAATTATAAAATTAATTAATGCAACATATATTTTTGTAATATATTAAAATAGACACCATTTTTGAATTCAGAATATCAATTATATCTTAGGGTGAATTTTTGGTATTTTTCTGGAAAACATCAATTTTTGATGAATAGTGAAACCACTAAGTGGTAGTTTAAAAACTAATTTTTCATGTAAATGAAACATTTACACTACTGTGATTTGATTTTCAAAAATCCTACATACATGTTTTTAAATATTAAGAAAAATTTGGTTCAATGGGATTTAAATAATTATTTGGTGAATAGTAACTTTTAAGTTTTATTAATCACGATTAAAGGTAATTAGTAAAATTTAAGGTAAAAATGATATTATAAAAATATGAAAATATCGTGACACTTGCCCTACCCTTATTGGATGAGTCATGGATGACCAATAAAATCCATGGTTCAACTTGGGGACCCCATGTAGCTACTGGGTTAAGAAAATGACATTAATAACTTTTTATTTAATGTAAAAATAAAATTGTCACAAACATGTGTTGTTTTTCTAAAACAATTATTACATGGTGTAATATAAGTTAAATTTTCGACTATAAATATTCATTGTAAATATAAAAATATTTCCTACATCATGATATATTTTTATAATTTTTAGACATTAAATAAATTAAAATATTTATGACACCATGATGATGCATCGATTACCTCGTTAATCAACGATTTAAATAAAATGAAAAGGTAATATAAAATATAAGACGTACACTTGTCAAAAACTTATTGGATGAGTATATTTCGAACCCTTATCATATTATCCTCGAAATATATCATTGTGGGACCTTTAAAATCTGAAAATCATTTCATAATAATGTATCATTTCTTGACATTCTAAGAGTGCCCCTCCTCTCCTCTTATAAAAGGCCCCCACATCTACCACCCTATCCACACCATCAAATCCATTCGGATCGGCCAACCTCTACCAAAATAATATCTCAACTTACCTATATTACTCATAGAAGCCTCACTTTTGGCATAATTCTATCCAAGGTATCCCTTGGCTCAAATCAAAAAGAGTTACCCAATTTTAAGGTAATGTCTTCTCTTATATTCTTTTGTTTTATTTTGCTTCTATAACCCCTTAAAATCTTATTATTACATTCTTTTGTAACAACACCAGTATATAAAATATAATAGGATGTTGTTGTGATAAGTATTTTATTTACACTTACACACACCTCCGTCTAATGGTTAATGAACATACTGTTTCTGTGGGTGGTGAAATACTGCCTCACGAAATGATGATTGTTCAATATTCTTTTAAAACCTCTAATGGTGTAAATTATGATGAAAATATTTCTATATGTGATATATATTATGTTTATGTTTTCTTTATGCTTCTGTATTTCTCATTTATGGCATACCATTAAGATTTCCATTATGGGTAAAGGCAATAATTTCATTTTAGGAAGTGCGGACTACCGCCCCCTCAAATTGAATTGAATCGTTAATGCCATATGTGGGACATATAAAAGATGGAGTAAATGATATTATATGTGATATTATACTGGAATTATAATACACCTTTATATAATTATGATTTCATTCCATTAAATATGACATAGAAAAAAATTAGTGTCCATGCGTACGTACGGCTTACCATCTCCATGAAGGGTGTATTTCATTTCTTACATCTAAATGTTACGTAATATTATGAATGAATTAATATACTGGATATATCTGATATATATGATATATACATCACTAATATAATTCTGGATATAATGGATATTTTACCACATGAACAACCTATAATTATAAGAAGTTTATTTTTGACTCAAGTACCAATGATCGACAAAACGATCCTTATTAACATAAATAATTAGATAATGTTCATAACATGGTAATAAGTGATATAAAAGGAATAATAAACATGAAAAAGGTTCTTAAAAAATTATAAATTCACTCTAGTTTATTATTCACGAGGATAAAGAACGGTCGAGTCAATTCGGACACAAGGTAAGGACATCGTTTCAATCTATTTTCATTGAGGCATATTTTATTTTATACACAACTTCCTTTTATACGGTGTATAAACCCCTTTTACTTTTACATTTATTCAAAATGAATCTTTTTTATACGAATCATTTTACTAAACGACAAAAGGGAATGTTTTATTTGTCGTACGTATGAGGCAACAACCACTTCTCCACCATCATGACCATTATTTGAGTTTCAGCTTCCTTTACAAGCCATAACATTTTTTAAATGAAAAATAAATACCAAGATTTAATTTTCTTTTATTTTGGTATTGAAAATGGTTTTGAAAGTGTTTTTTATCAATGTTTTGTATTTATATCTTGTGATTGAAATGTGGAAATGTTATGTTTCCATTATTCATGTTTTATGTTTTACGATTATGTTATGGTTTATGATATGTTTAAACATGTTCATATGAGGAATTCATTAGACTTAATAAGTGATGGGTGGAGCCCACTATAGCTCCTCGATGCATTGGTAGGTCTCATAAGACAAACTAGTGTCTTGGCACAAGGCCTTGACAAAATCTTATGTGTAGTCTTGGCACGATGCCTTGGCTACGTGGTTATGATAGTCTGTCATTATGAATTTCATCATTATGAAAGTGGTTATTGATATTTCATGAGATTATTCGACTAGTAGAATATCCATGTGAATAAGTAAATTTCATTATTTCATTTTAGTTTTTCCATATTATTCTGAAGTTCATGTTTAAAAGGCTTTTGTTTTAATAATACATTGCCTTAAATGATAATGTTTATTTATGAAAGTTTCTGATATATTGTTATCCTTACTGAGCATCTAAGCTCACCCCTTCCAATGTTTTAATTTTTCCAGGATGTGAAGAAGTATATTATGAATCACCTACAGGGATAGTATGAGGGGATATTAAGACAAGATGTTGTTTTAGATTTGTTTTATTTTATGATGTAATGTAAGACTTAGGAATGTATCTAGGGTTTCCAAGGCTATTAAATTAATCGGTCTTTTGAGACTTGATCTTTTGTGATCATGCCAATGTTATTTAATAATGCACCGACTCTGGGTAATTGGGGTCATGGTGTTACAATTAAGCCATCATTTCAAAGGAATATTGTCTTACGAGTATCCTCATTTTATTATGAAATAATATCATGTGTGGGAAAGGTATGTAAATAATTCTATGAGTCCTATGGCTTTGATGGGAAGAAAAATAAAGAAGAGGGTGGCCAGAAAAAATGAATAAATATAAGAGGAGAAATATGTATTTTCCCACTTTTGATAATTATGGAAGGAAACAACTTGGTATGTGATTGATAGTAAAAATATTATGCTTTATTAGTAGAGAAAAACGACACCATGCTCATAATTGCAAGATAATGATATAATTTTCTTATATTCAATGCTTTAAATACAAGGAGATGGGCACCATGCCAATCAATGTCCCACAAGTCAAAGGAATATACACCAAATGATGATTTTAGATAATGATCATGTTATGATGCTACCACAGATTAAGTAAAATGATTAATATTCCTAGTCAAGAATCATGTAATTTTATTATTTTTTCAGTATTTTACTAGTTGTAAGAATTATGATATTTATAATAATTTTATTGTACTACTATTTCATTAAGGATTTGAGGTCATGTGGTGAATGGTACAAACTAAAAGTGATTCAGTAGAATGTTCATTTTTTTACACACATAATTGAGGGAAAGAACTCCCTTAATATGTATATATCGTGTTGAGATAATGATGAAGAATTGATTGATTCGGATAAGTACTCACTACCTTGGAACTGATTATTGACTTGTCTATAAGTGGTATATGATATTATAGATGGGGTTTATAGAACTTTTGGATATAAGGAATATATCTCCTAAAATTTATCTTAACTAATGAATACATATGAACACATGTTTCTGATAATATTTTTATTGTAATTAATGTTATTCCCATATTTCAAGAGGATACACGATGATGTTATTCACTTGTCTGGAATTTGAATGTTGAGTAAGGGTTACTAATAATTTTATCATATAAATTTATAGGCCTTCATTATAATGTGTTGAGTAATTATATTTCAGAAATTTTAACCATTTAAGAAATGGTTTAAGTTGATGATTCTATGGGTTTTAGAGTTTAATGTCACTATATGATGGTTTGGTTATTCTTCTTTGGCCATGTTTTCCAATTAAAATGCATTGTTTTTTAGTAACCTATTCTTTTTTCCTTTCCTCTTATTAATATATTATTTTAACTATATTATTGATGTTGTCTTACCAAAAGTTAAATTTCAAGTGTCAAACATTAACTTTCGATGTTCAATTTCGAATTTCAAGGACGGAATTTTAGTAAGGATGGAATAATGTAACACCCAAATAATTTCAAAATAGATTAATCTTAGAATGCATGAAACACCAAGTCTCAACAGAACACAAAATTGTTGTATCCTACTCAAGTAAACATAATTTTCCACCACTGTGTTTTGAATTTTGAAAAACTCATATACACGATTGTGTTTTGTAAGATATTTAGACTCTGATAAGACAATCATAATTTTTAGTTATTAGTAACATACCCATATGAATAGTAAAATACCCTTAGAAATTGTAATAAATTGTAATAAATTGTAATAAATAGTAATAAATATTATTTAATAGTAAGTCATATAAAATAATATAAGCATCACCCTTGAATATATAAATACAATTTAGACATCTTAAAAGTGAAAATTGATCACATTATAAGTACTGGTATTTTTCATGACACATATATTTAAATTATAATTTTTTATTAATTTAATAATTTAAAATGAAAATTCATTTTCATAAAATGTAACCAAAAATTGTTACTTTATTTTCATATGATTATAAGATAATTTTACAAGACCTTGATTAATTTCTAAAGGTCTTATAAAACAAGTTATAGTTTAATAGTTGTTTTTTAGAAAAAATTATGATTTTATTTGAAAATTAAATTAAAAAAATTTGGAAGATTATATTTAAAAAAAAGAAGTTAATTTTTTATTTCTAAATTTTGAATAATGCATATGGTAAATTTTTAGGATTTATCTAAAATACTTGAATTTTTATGGATAGTAAAAATACAGTTTTGAGTTTTTGGTATTTAATGACATCATAATGATATAATAATTAAATATAAAAAGCTGGTAGAATTTTTTACAGTAATATGTGACATGAGGTGTCCCATGTGGCTAAAAAATGGAAAAATACCATGGGAATGTTCATGGTTTTGCAAAAACCACTTATGAGGTGTCCCTTTTAATTAATAAAAAATTTCATCTCATTTATAATAAAAACCCACTCACACCCTTAGTTTTTTTATTAAAGCACATTATACTTTAAGATCTGGTATAATTACCTACCTAGGAGTCCTCCCAAGGTGACCTCATGCCCCCAAGGTCCTAACCTTCATGTTTTGGGAGTTACTCTATAAGGTAAGAGAATAAAACGCACTTCCCTTTTTGTAAATCATTCTTTTATGTTTTCTTGTTTATTTTCAATTGGATTATGTTGGGATATGTCATTCCATATTCCCAATTATTTCCATATTATGTTGGAGTGATGAGAGAACCCCTTTTCTCATCAAACTATTTTACTAATTTTTATTTTATGTCGTTAGGCTCCTGAATTTTCGTGAGAGATTTCTCAATTTTTTTTCTATTTTTAGTTCATTTATTCTGTTCTTCCTTCCTCATATACCATCATCCAATTTCTAGGATAATTATAGTACCATAAATTATTTGTAATTATATTATGCTAATTTAATATTTCAACATCATATTTATTTCTATCTCTTCTTATACTAAAAATGAAAAAACCGTCCAAGATATGTTAATTATCAAATTCAGGACGATAGGTTCTCAATTCCTAATTATCATCTTCAATTCTGGTCCTGGAACCTTTTTTATGGTTTAAAAAAATCAGAATATAATTATTTCTCCTCATTAATGTTCTAAAATCCTTACACTCTCATAATATAAAATTATAATAAAAAACAAGTTGATTATGAACAAAACCGCCAAGTTAATCCAATCATTTTTTATTATATTTTACCTAATGAATCATCATCATGGTATATAACTAAAAATAATTATAAGATCATTTATATCTTTTTAATGTAATTAATAAGATATATTAACAATTTTGGATGTTTAACCACATTTCAAACGAACTTCCATTAATGAATACACGTAAACCGATCATGAAAACCAAGGAAGAAGATGCTTCCAAAACAAAAAAATTGAACCTGTTAAACCCATAAAAATTGCCACGAATGAACCTAATAAGGTTATAATAAATAAATTACATGCCTATTAGGTTCAGTAATTATTAATTAATGAAGCTATCTTTGATTATTCAGGTTTTTAAGAGAAATCAAGAACACCTTTGAACTTACATTAAGGGATATATTAACTCAATTTCTATTCGTTGAGTTAAACATCAATATCATTTATTTTGAATTATACTACAATATGTGTGACTGACCAATGATATTTTTTTATGTATATCCACATTTATTTTGTGGGTATATTTTTGTCACACATAATTAATCCATTTTATTGTCTTCAATCTAATGATATGTTCTTGGTAAGTTATCATCTCTTTCACTTTTATTCAAAAATTCCCCCTATGTTGTGTCCTTTTATTTTTAATTATTGATGATAGGGTATGTTTTAAAACTTCCTAAATACTTCTATTATGATATATAAATAATTTAATACTCATTTACATCTCATTAAGTCCTCACAAAAACAATCTGTACTATGACGAAATGTTTGTATGGGGTTTCTCATCTCACTTGCATTTCTGTGAGAATTACATTGTACGCCACTTATTTATTTCATGTGTTGAATTGTGTACTACCTTTTGATATTTGTTATCATTATTATATTTATATTCATGTTATTTTTGGATACATTTTGTGGTTATTAGTTTTTTTTCATATGACTGGATTGATTACAACGCGGTAAGGGTCTTTGTCTCAAATTTCATTTCATTGTCAGTTACTTGGTATTGTCCAACAAATATTTCTTATGCGGTGTATTCACTACCGATTTTAGATTATTTTCTATTTGAAATTGAAAATATATTATATATCCATATTTGGGTTTCATGTATATGGGTATTTTTTAAGTTGTATACCCTTTTATATTCGGTGTTTATTTGGAATGTTGTTTTAACTCTGAAAAAATTGATGAATATGTATCCTCTACTCTATATGGATATCAAGAATTCATATTTTAATTGTATTAAATCTTTGTATAAAGAATTATTTGTACTTTCAGTGGTGGGTGGGGCACTCTATATCCCCTTAATGCATCAACAGGTCTCATTAGACTAATTTGTTGGTGAGAAACCCTTCGAGTTTGTTTCCAAAAATTAGATGAGTTTCAAACCACAGAACTAAACCATTTTAATTGTATTATTACATCATGTGGAAGATACATGATTTAAAATCAATAATAATTCTCTTTATTCATTAGTAGTTATTACTATCTGTGAGGTTTTCACTATGTAAAAATCTATGGATGCAGTTTCATTCTCAGTTTTTTAATGGCGTGAGTTTTTCATTTATTCACTATGACATATTGATTATGTCAAATTGTTTATGATTCACTTATTATGAATTCATGATTCCTATATTTGTAACCCTTACTTAGAATTTCAACTCACCCCTTTAATTTTTTTACCTCTAATAGGTTATGAAGTGGAGATCATTTATTGAGTTTATGTGGATGCATTTTTTAGTTTTTGATATGTATTGTATTTTGTAACCTTTTACAATATAATTTTAGTTAAATCTATGCAACTAGTTTCTTCAAGACTACTAAAATGATCATTAATTTTGGATTTATTGCCTTATAACCATTAAAATTTAACATGTAATGCACTGACTCCAATCTAGAGGGGTCAGGGTGTTACAGGTATATAATGTTTTTCATGATTCAATGTCGAGAAAGTATGTCCCAAGAATTATCTCATGTTTTGAGCCCCGGGTTAGTCCATCCATGAGATATCCTTTCATATAAAGAGAAACATGTTCAAATTCTTAATCATATAGAGGATTTATTTTATAATAATGAAATTCTATTTTCTATCATTATTTTGGAGAAACCACATGGTTGAATAAGAAATAGGGGAATTTGAAAATGCTATGAGGTAAAGGTATCCACACATGTCTAATAAAAGAGTAATAATTGTGAGGCTAAAATTTTCATAAATGGGGGGATAGTTTTACAAAATGGGAACTTATAAGATATTTTTTTCACTCCAGAATCAAATAGTTTAATTTATAATAAATGAATAGCAAAAAAGTTAAAATTAAAGAATTTAAACTTATAGAATAGTAACTTGAATTTAAAAAAGTAACATGACCATAAGGAAATGTAATTTGACAAATAGAATAGTAACATCACCTATGAAAGTATAAATAAAATTTACCCATCTTATAAATGAAAGTATTATATAATTATATTAATTTAAATGTAATTTTTTTTTAAATGATAAATTTAGTGTTAGTATTTTTGTAAAACATAAATGTTTATTTATAATTTTATTATGAATTTAATGATTCAAAATAATATATATTATCATAAAATATATTCATAAATTTATATTTTGTTTTCTTAATTTTATAAGATATTTTTATGATACCTTGATTAACTTTTCCAAGTTTCATAAAATTAGTTATAATTTTAAAATTATTATTTTTCGAATAAATGTTGAATTTGACTAAAAAATAAATTAATCATATTTCAAAAATTATTTTTATACAATAGAGATCGTTATGGAATTATAAATTTTTAGAAATGGTTATGGTGATTTTTTGGGATTTCTCAAAAATAGTTGAATTTTTTGTGAATAGTAAAATACTGTAATTTTTTGTATTTAACAAATACATGATTTATTCAATAATTCGTAAATTATGAATGATTTATGTATAATATCTAACTCACCTTCATTATTTTCATATATTTAGTGATTATTCATATATTATTTTTAGTCTTGATCCAAAATAGTAAACTATTGAATTAAAAAATCAACAAACACCCCTCTCATCCACTATAGACACAACCCTTCACCACCTCTTCTCCACAAACATAAAATACATATCTAATTTAATTTATACCCAATTTCCATCTCATTCCTATTCCCCATGTCAAATATCTACCAGTATCACCAAAAGAACAGAACAATGTGCCTCTAAGAGGTTCTCAACAAGAAGAATTAAAGAGGTAAAATATTCATTTATTTTCTTTTATTATCTTTTAAATTTATTTAATCAAATAATTATCTCCCCTTATCCTTTCCTAATTGAAATTAAAACTCACGTACCATATATATACATTAATTTTAACAAATTTTTGGAAAATTTTATCATCAAACTCCTTCTCCTCTCTCTTTTTTCTAAAAATTAGTACTTCATCAGTGATGTGTGGATTTACCTCCATTGTCGATGATACACTTTTATTTTCCATTACCATCATCAAAGATAGTCATAAAGCCAATATTTTGGTTAGAAAATATTTTATATTACATATTATATGTTATATAATTTTTTGGATCCATTATGTAAATATTATATTAATTAAAATGATATATGATCATTATGGTAGTAAACCCCCCAATAAACAATATCATCATCATTATTGTTATATCTAATGTTAAATAAAAATATCAGAGAAAGTGATATATGGATTCATTTAAAATTATAGAAATATATTAATACCACTTCATTATACTTATGGATATTTTATTCTATTTGAAATAATAATCCATAATAAACCAACCACGAAAACCATGAAATAAATTCACCTAAAACAATGACAATTAAAAAATATTATTGATAAATGGGTTGAAAGATGCTATAAAAAGATCATATAATGATTTATAAATATAATTATAGTTATTTAATATATTTATAAAACCTTTTATACCATTACACAAGTGGTTTAAACTTGTTTAATGTTAGACACACCCAAGGCAAGGAACTTTTCCTTAAAAATCCTCTTTTAAAATTCTATTCATACGAAATTAAAATTTAATGTTTTTTTTATGAAACTGTTCATTTTTATTGTTATGTTCTAGTTCATGGTAATATTTTATGATGAAGGGTGTGATATATATGTCTTTTAATTCATTGGGCATGTTTAATTTATAGGATTACTTTAATGGTTGTTCCAAGTGTAACTGTGATGGTTTCACCATAAGGTAGCGTGAGGGTTACATCATAATGTAGCAGTTAGTGTTGCATTAAAATTTATTCAAGAGGGTTAAATACCATATGTTAGCCTCTAGGGTTCCAATTTCATGTATGTAATTCCCCAAGTTAATAACTGGTTTATTTATGTATTCCTTATTTTATGGAAATCCTTGGTTTTCACAATGTAACTATATGATACTTTATTAGTAATAAGTATGTATTTTTGAAAAAAAAATATATTTTTTCATGTATTTCTGGACTAGTTGTTTCTCTTCATCCTTTTATATCCTTTACGGATGATTTTGTACTCATATAAGGTTCTAATTTTTTTAATAGGTTTTAGGGAAGGGTATAAAAAATAAGAATCAAAGATAAATGTTGTAAAGAATTCATATTTTAAAAAATAATTTTTATTATGGTGAAATGGAGACTATTTAATTAGTATCCATTTTGTATGCTTATGGATTTTCATGTATATTTTATGACCCAATTCTCTAAAACTATATACTAAAAAGAAATTTGGGAATGTTAAAAGTGTATTCTAGTTGAATTAACTAGATTATATAATGTTTATGATTGGGATGGTATAATAAAAGACACCAATGGAAAAGTATATAAAAATATAATTATACCAAGAAGATTCAATATCCGACTAAAATCAATCCTCATATTTATTAATAGACATATAAAGGTAGTTTTGGAATTGTAAGGTTCTCTGAACTGTTTAGTGTGTATTTCACTTCGCATGTCTGAATCTACCATTGGAACACAACAGTTTAGGATCCCAAAGGACAACATAATACTCAGTTTCATTATCAATATTTTATAAGATGCATCTGAAACGTGATTAGCCTCCCAGTAGACATGTTAAATAAGCAGGTTTAGATGGTTTCCATTTTGAAGAAAAAATATATGGTGATGAAGTATTAATCATGTAATATTAAATGTTCTAACCTTATGGTCTTAAAAATCTAGATCAGAATCATATTCAATCCAGTATAAATTCAATATGTGATGTACGACAAGTTTAATGAAATGTATCAGGGCCAAGAGTTCAGCTTCATATGAAATCCCAATTCTAATAAAATGTTGAAATCATCCACTGATAAATCTATGGTGAGTGTGCAAGACGCCTCCACAACCTAAGGGTAATTTCATACTCGAAGTTTCACCGTCCTCAATTACATTATTCTACAATGGGATCGGTGTGATCTAGTAGATATATTTGAGGACTAGATTTTTTTTGTGCCTACCTTGAACACCTAACATCTTTAGGATGTTGTAATAAATAAATATGTTATTAAAATCTTATGTTTGTAAATTTGAGGAATCATAATCCTCCCTAGGTATGTCTAATATATAAACATGTATGAAAGAAGTGTGGTTATCCGATATTAAGGAATTTATTTCTATCTATATAGATGTAACGATAGGAATTGAGATAACCATTGTTTTTTCTCTCATGGGGTTTTGACTCAAAATTTACAAAATATATGAGGGTTTCTTGTCTATAAATTTCACACATTGAGATATATTTTCTATTATAAACTATTTTCATTAGAGTTACTTATTTACATCAAATAAAATTTGACTTATTATTAAATTAAAATTCATGATTTACAATGTTCAATTTAATGTATTTTAACACAGTGTTTTAAAAAATAAGTTACAAAACCAATAAGGGTTTTTTGCCTAAAATTTTCACCCATTTAGACATATTTCATATAATACACTATGTTTTTGTTAGAATGGTTTATCTACTCTTACATTAATATTTTTTTCAATAATTAACTTACATTTTTTTTGGATAGTTTTTATATTCCAGAGAATTCCTTTTATGGGTTTTGTATCAATATTCTAAAAAGATGTAAGGATTTATTTTTACAAATTTTAACAGCTTGAGACATATTTCTTATATTAAGATATGTTTTTAATATATTTTTTTTACATAACACAAAATATTTTAAATAAATTTTTTTATATTTTTTGAAGAAAATTTTCCTTTTCCAATTTCATTCTCTATTGGAGTTTTGACTAAAATTTTATAAAATCCAAAATGGTTTCATTGTCTCATTTTAATATGTATGAGACATGTTTAATATTAAAAACTATCATTTAATTTATATGTTTTTTAGATAAAAATATTTCATTCATGTATAATGAATATAACCCATAAAATTTTATTTGAATATATATTTAAATGTTATATTCACTCATGTTCTTATAATTCATATATTACTATCAATATATTGGTTTTTAATATTGCAACTCCTTTATTTGAATTAAAATTATTCTTCGTGATCTCCCATCACCCAATATTCGTTTCTACCAACATAATAGCTTGTTTAATGAAACATTATTTTCTTCTCTTGTGAAAAATTTTAATTTAATTTATATCTTTCATATTCAAAATTTTTTATCCAAAAAATTCAATCATTGGTGAGAATAATTTTCATCATCATAAATGATAACTCCCCGTCATTTTCCATATATTCATTTAATACAAATTTTATACATTTTATTTGGTAACCTAGTTATATATTCTCTTATATTACATTAATATTTCCACTATCCACTTTTACAAATGATGTTTTATTTCTCTTTTTATGATGTTGGATTTCAAAAATGATATTTATAAATTTTCAAAATTGACTTTCATTCATTAAAAATAAAATGTCTCATCTTGAAAAAATTATTTATTTTGAACAACATTAGTTATATTGAAGGTTATATTATTAGATTATCTTTTTAAATGATAAATATTTTCAATTTTATTACTTTAAATTTTTGAATATAACTTTTTAATTTGACTCATAAATTCCTTTTTCCATGATTATGCTAAAATATTTTTTTTTCAATACACTTTAAATAATGAATAATTCATTCCACAACATATATGTTCTTATATAAAAATTACAAATAATATTCATTATTTCTATGGGAAATAATATTTTCCTTTAAATAGAATATTTCATTATAATTTTTTTAAAAATATAAGATATTTCTTATTTCCAAAGTTGTTTTTCTAAAACTACTAAATATTGTTTCTAATCTATGTTAATTTCCTATTACATAACCTTTACATTATCAAGGATATGCTTAAATTATTACCAACTTCATTCTTTCTCTATAAGCTTATGTAACATTATTTTCAATTAATGATATCATCCTTCACTACCTTTATCTTATATCATCATCCAATGTGAATATGGATAACTTTTATTCCAATGACATTAAATTATAAATAAAATATTATATAGTTCATTGATTAAAGAGTTTTCACTAAATTTTAATACACAAATTGATTGGAAAAAAATATTAACATAATTGTATACCAATCGATCTATAAGGTGCTATTTTTTGGGATTATATATCAAATGATGTTCTATTTATTTATTTCTTAACTATTGAATATATATATATTTGTAATTCCACTATTGATGTTTGTTGATTATGTGATAATGTTTACTATGTTTTATTTAATCATCATCCTTCTTCTTCTAAATGGGTTACAGTATTATTATCCCAAATATTGACTTAAGGAAAAGTAATGGTGTTTTGTTTGATGTATTACAATACATATGATTAATTGAAAATATGAATACATATTACTTGTTCATTTTGTAATAAAATAAATTCATTATTCATAGATATTGATTATTGTAGCCCATTCTTAGAGATCTTCTTGATAAATCTATTGTAATCATGATGAAACATGTTTCGGTATTTTTTTTATACTTATCTAAGGAAATTACGATGTCTTGGTTTTGACTATAACAAAAATAAAAGAAACTTGGATGAAACATTGAAGGAAATAACAATGTATTGTATAATACATTGATAGTAAAAAAAATTCAGACAATATGTATTCCATCACCAGGAATTCAACTATTTTTATCATCATATATATTTATATTGTTATGTATATCTTCCATTCAAGATCATGTGTTCAATTTTTGGGATTTATTATACTCTTGTTAATTCCTATCATATTTTGCATCCTATTATAGATTATGATATTTTTCTTCCATTATTGACTGTTAGATCCCAGCTTTTATATTTTTTCATTTTCCCATATTATTGAATAACTATTACAAATGATACATATTAAATAATATAGAATGTATGGAGGATTTATGTGATATGTTAAAAACTTATATTTTATTATATAGTATCTAATATAGTGGGAAAATATTCCTTTTGTTAAAAATGACATGGGATTTATTTACTAATGGTTTTTCCAATTTCCTTACATTAATAAATATAAATGGTCATATGGATTCATATAGTGGAAATTTTTTTAAATCATGTAGGCGTATGATCACATCTTTGAACTGTAAAAAAAATTCACTGTAGGTTCTAAAAAATACTAGTGATTAAGAGATTATCTCTTGGGGATAAATTTAGGAGTGATAAATTTTAAAAAAATTTGAAAATTTTTTTCAATCCAAATTTCAATTTTATTGATAACCCTTTAGGTTCTTTGAGGTAAAATTCAATATTTTCAGGCTTATAGTAAATGAAAATTAAGGATAACACAAGGGATAAATATAATGGACAATTTTAAGTATATAATGACATCCAAATGTTTTTGTATACTATAAATTAGGTTTTTATCCTATAAATTAAATACATTTCTAAGTAATGTGTAGTAGATGCGGTCATGTCCCAGATCCATCTATGTGTAATTTATCAAGAAAATGTTGGAAGAGTGCCAAATCTATCTCCACTCTGGAGCATCATTAGTGGTAATAACTATAAAGTGTGATAGATTTCACATTTACATATCACATATTAATATATAAATATTAATTAAAATAAAATAATGATCCTATCCCGAATCATACATGTCTAGTCACTTAAGAAAAATGGATACATTAAAACAGTTTCATAAGTGAACGATATCATATCCCACTATGTTTTTTATAAACACAACCATTATTTGAAAAATCATGTATAATATGTTTCATTATAAACAAATGAAATTAAACATAAAAAAGTGTGAACTCTGATGCTCACTATGGGTAAAAACCCTTGATGTCAATGGTCACTAAAATATCATATGATAATAAAGGTATGAGAACATGAAAATAAAACATAAAAACAATAAGCTTATTATCATATAATATAATTTTGAATCAGTGAATAAATCATATAATCCATGAATCATAAAGATATCAATGAAAATAAACCATGAGATCATAATATTAGAATAATACATAAGTTTTTAGAATACACATGATAGATAAATCATTTTCATAACAGTTTTTTCATACAATAGACACTATCATTGCTGATTGGTTTCACTCCCTAAACCATTATTGTAGTTGAGGTACACTCCAAATACTATCATATTGGCTAGACACACTTAGGGAAATAGGTTCATATCCCGTTCCATTATCACTTTTATCGAGAAATATATATATCAACAACAATTAAATTATAGGGATATATAATCCAATTCATACATTTAACACAATAGAATCCAAGAATATGTGATCAACAAGATAATAAAACATTCATTATATCATCATAACATAACACATTGAAAAAAACTAGTTTCATTAACATCTTTTAATTGTAATTAAAAAACATATAGAGAAATAATAAGGATGGTATTGTTAGATCATATCCCAAATAATTATTATGAAACTTAAAAGGATTCATGTTTGGAGGAAATTTATTTTAAAATAATACTCGGAATATTTATTTAGAAAAATAACCTTTTACTCTAAAATAACTTTTAAAAAATCTAAAAAATATTAAATAAAAATTTTAATTAATATACCCATTTTAAATTTTATATAAAGAATCAAGTCATTGATATTTCATGACATTGGAATGTTTCATTAATTTCTTACATTTTTAAAGAATTATTCCATTTTCATTTTTTGTAAAAACATCAAAATTATGTCTTTCAGAAAAAAAGAAGATTCATAATAAAAAATGAAAAATTAAAACATGGGTAAATATGAAATTGATAAATCAATATATAATAGTAAAAATAACCATGAAAATATCTTTAAATAACGTTAATAGGGAAGATAAAGGATTCTTCACTGAAGAGACAAATAAAATTGATTTTCATTACAAATATTTATGTAGTATCTTGGTCCCTAAATGGAGAAAAATGAAAGTAAATAATGAATTATATATAATCAAATATATTAGAATATAATAGATTATATTATAGATTAGTAGATCATCATGTTTCATCATTGGAATCATAATCATAAATTATACCGATAAACAATGATATTTCCACATAAAACCCTTATTTCATATCCCACTTCTGTCATAAGTGTTCAAACCCACTATATAGTGAATATATATTTATTTTAAATATAATAAAAACCCATAATTATATAAATATATATCCACGTTTTTTACTTATAACCATTGGTCGCCTATTTATTAACAATTCTTTAACAAAATACCTCTTTTGGGTGGTAAATTATTCATTTTACTTGTATGCTTTGATTCATTAGTGTTGGTCCCTGTGATTTGATCATTGTAATTTCATTATCATAAGTCTCATAGTGATATAAATATTTTACATATTTATTATATAAATTTTTATGTTCATCCATATATCATGGAAATAGAAAAATGAATTACATCATTCAAAGAGATGATATGTCGTCCATTCATATTAATTTCATTTTCATTTCTCGAGGGATGGAACAGAATAAAGGTAAAATATAATATATATTAAAAGAATACTTATTATTTCATATAAATTATATATATGTTCATAAAATCTATCTATATTACTATTCATGTAAAATATAAATGAAAATGAATCATATCACATCGAGGAGGTGGTAGGTCAAACGTATGAATGAACGACATTGTCTTTTTCCAGTGGATTGAAATTTAATAAGGTAGATGTCATATTAAAATTAAAAAATTATAATTATATCTTAAATATGATATATATATATCATCATTATATCCATATATGAGGTGTGGTGATGGAAAATTAATTTCATCGGATTGTGAGGTGGTAGTATTTTGTACACATGATCGACACCTTACTTTCCAGTTTGTTGAAATTAGAGGTGGATTGTAACAACCCAGGTAAATAAAGAATAAAGAATTTTCATATTTATTAATATTTATGAATTAAATATTAATTTTAATTAAACGGGGTTTCTACGTTCGATAGCGTACTCGGTACGCAACGATGAGTTTCTTTGAAAACTTACGGTGCACACAAGTAATAAAATAATATTATTTTAAATGTTAGTTAACGAGTAGCCGTTGTACTGGCAGGAATGGATAGAAATAACTAAAATATGATTATATATGTTTTTAAATGTTTTTACATTTACCCAATAAAATATAAAGGTTTAAAATACGGAAAGAGTTCAATTTTAGGCATTTATACCCTATATTTTCACGAAAGGACCACTTATCACCTTTTGACGGAGAACCGTCATTAAATATAGTTTTGATCGATCTTATAAATTCTATTGGACCAAATATAACTCTTCTTTAGAATCAGGACATCAAAATTTACTTTGTGTAAATTTTTGGTACCTTTCTGATAAAGTTCATTTTTTTAATGAATAGTGTAAAATGTTGTATTTTAATTCAAAACCTCTTTTTAATCTAATTTATTTATATGATTAGATTATCTTTTGAATTGGTTTTAAAGTGAAATTAGAAAATATTTTTACCGTTAAATCCAATTGTGGTCGTTGGAATTAATTTCAATTTGAAATCGGACTTAAACTAGTGTCAATCTTTTGATACTTATTGTTTCATAAAAACACGCTATTTTCTCTGACAGTGGGAATTAATTATTAAATTAATTAATGTGAGTTATATGTTTTGAATTTTGTAAAATAGACTTCATTTTTGAATTCGTAATATCAAATATAGCTTAGGGTGAATTTTTGGAAATTTTCTGAAAAACTTCAATTTTTGATGAATAGTGAAACAACTAAGTGGTACTTATAAAAACTGATTTTCCGTTTAGATGAAATTTTGCCATCATTGTGTTTTGATTTTCAAAAATCCGACATATGTGGTTGTCATTAAGAAGTAAAATTTTGTTCAATGAGATTAAAATAATTTTTTGGTGAATAGTAACTTATTAAGTTTTTAATCGTGATTAGTGGTAATTAGTGTAGTTTAAGGTAAAAATAATGCTTTAATAAAATAAGATGAGCTTGACACACATTCTACCCTCATTGGTTATGTCATGGCCGACCAAGAAAAGCCATGGGTCAACTTGGGGACCCCATGGATCCACTTTGGTTGGGAAATGACATAAATAACTTTTTATTTAATGTAAAAGTAAAAATGACACAAACATGATACGTTTTACTAAAACAATTTTTAAATGGGGTTATACAAGTAATATTTTTGATTATAAATAGTAATTGGAAATATAAAAAGATTTCCTACATCATAGTATTTTTTTTATAATTTTTAGACTTTAAATTAATTAATTTATTTATGACATCATGATGATGCAGTGATGACCTCATTATTTAACGATTCAAATAAAATGGAAAGATAATGTAACATCTATGAACTAAACATGTCCAAAACATATTGGATGGGTGGATTTCGAACCCTTATCACCTTATCCACGAATTATATCAATGTGTGACCTTTTAAAACCGAAACACATTTTCAAATAATGTAATATTTCATTACTTTCCAAAAGTGCCCCTCCTCTCCTCTTATAAAAGGCCCCCACCTCTACCTCATTTCACACACTCCTCAAGCCTTTGGCTCGGCCAAAACCTACCCATTTACTCTCTCCACATCCCTCTACTAATCCTAGAGGATTCACTTTGGGAAGAATCATTTCAAAGGAAGACTTTAGGCTCAAATCAAAAGGAGTTACACTTTTAAAGGTAATTCATTCTCTCTTGTTCATTTGTTTTATTTTGCTTCTCCAACCCCCTAAACTCTTTTTATTTACTTCTTTTGTAACAACACCAGTATCTTAAATATACTAGGATGTTGTTATAAGATTTATTCGAGCTACACTCTCACACAACTACATCAAATGGTTAAAGAACATACGGTTTCCGTGGATGGCGAAATTCTGCCTCCCGAAACGATGATTGTTCAATACACATTTAACACATTCAAAGGTGGCCATTATGATGTCACTATTTTTATATATGATATATAATATGTTTATTTTTTCTTTAAACTTCTGTATTTTTCATTTTGGTCATACCTTTATGGTTTCCATTATGGGTAAACACGATATCTTCATTTAAGGAAGTGCGAACTACCGCCCCCTCAAAGTGATGTGATTCGTTAATGCCATATGTGGGACGTGTAAAGGATGGATTTAAAGATATTATATATGATGTTATACTGGAATTATTATATACCTCTATATCATTATTATTTCTTTCCATTAAAGTATGAGATAGAAATGAAAGTAGCGTTCATGCATACGTACGGCTTACCGTCTCCATGAACGGTGCATTTCATTTCTTATCCCCAAATGTAATGTACTATTAAAAGTACATGTATATAATGGATATATATAATTAATGATATATCTAAATGATGAATATAATTATGGAATTAAAATATACATAACTCTCATTTAGTTTTAATTCCATTAATATGACAAAGAAATGAAAGTAGCGTTAATGCGTACGTACGGCTTACCATCTCCATGAACGGTGCATTTCATTTATTACCTATAAATGATTATGTAATATTATAAATACATGTTTATGCTGGATATATATGATACATATTATATCCAAATTGGGAATTTCATTCTGGATATAAAGAACCTTTGACCACACGAACAACATGTAATTGTAAGAAGTCCAATTTCGACTTAAGAACCAAATATTGAAAAAACAAACATTATTAACTTAAATGGTTACATAATGTTTATAAAATGGCAATAAGTGATATAAATGGAATAATGAACTTTAAAAATGTTTTTAATCAAGTATAAATTAACTCAAGTTTATTATTCAGGATGTTAAAAAACGATCGAGTCAAGTCGGATACGAGGTAAGGGACTTCGTCTCAATCTCCTTTCATTGAGGCATATTTCGTTTTATACACAACTTTCTTTTATACGGTGTATAAACCCTTTGAATTTTACTTTTATACAAAAGGAATCTTTTTCTATGAAGCGTTTTACTAAACGACAAAAAGGAATGTTTTTTTACATACGCGGTGACAACGACTTTTTCCGACGCCGCGAGTATTATTTGGTCTTTGGCTTTCTCAACAAGCCGTAATGTTTTTAGAATAAAATAAATTCCATATACTCTTTTATGTATTTTGGTATTGAAAATGTTTTTGAAAAAGGATTCAATTATGTCAATATATTTATGATATATTGTGATTGAAATGTGGAAATGTTATCATTCCTTTATATTGGTTTTATGTTTTATGATTTTATACTGGTACTTGGACATTTTAACGGGTGGTTACGTTATAAACCATATGACGGGTGGTGCCGTGAATACCAGGACGGGTGGTTACATTATAACCTCCAATGCAGTGGGTATGGAAGTCGGCTGTATGGCTATTCCATTAAGTATGTATGTAAATTGGCCGTATGGCTATTCCATTAAGTGATATGTGTGGAAGTCGACCGAATGGTTATTCCACTTAAGTATATTGATGTCCCACGTTACCTTTATATATGTTATGTGTTCTTTTTATGGATTTTATGGTAATCCTTTGGTTACAAAAAGGTAAGTAATGATAATTTATTCATTGAAGAGTTTTTACTATTTCATGAAGGTGAAGGTATTACTTTGATAGAGTATATATGGTTTATTTGATGTTTGAAAAACTAACAGTTTTCATTCTTTCTGTATCCCTTACTGAGCTTTTTATGCTCACCCTAAGTTTTTTTTTGAAATGTTTTCAGAGGACTTAATGTGGAATAAGGTCAAGGATGGGATCAAGGGAATGTTATCCTATATAAAACATGGAACTAGACACGTTTCTTTTTAAGAGTTTTTTTTATTATGGAAACTTAGTAGAAGTGACTACTTTGTAATCTTTTGAGATGTAATAGTTATGTTCTAATTCTCTAAAACTCTAAACCTGAAAAGATCCTCGATGTGAATTATTCATTTAATTCAATATTAAGTAAGGTTTAAGGTCGGGGCCTTATAGTTGGTATCAAAGGTCGGTTTAGACAACATTAGGAGTTAGAAAAGTGTTAAATTATAATATGATTGAAATGATATAGAATTTACGGATTACCATGTTGCTTCGCCTAAGATATTTCTGTGTTCAGAATGGTTTTCCGTAGAGGAAACAATGCAGCTATGTTGGGAAGACATCAGGAGGAAGATAACCTTCCAAATCAGCAACCTGAGATGGTCAGAATCGAAACTGAACAGTTTTTTGTCGTGATGGCACAGTTGACTCAGGCTATAAATGGTGGTGGTATCCATGCACAAGATCAGCCAGATCAACCGCAGAGGAACATGTCAGTGGTGGAACATTCTATGAGGCAACATCCCACATCGTTCAGAGGATCATCTGACCCTGTGAAAGATGAAGGGTGTATTAAAGCACTGGAGAAGATTTTTGATGTCATGGGGTGTTCAGAACATCAGAAGGTTAGTCTTGTTGTTTACCGTTTTGAAGGTGAAGCTGATCAGTGGTGGTCGATGGTGAAAAATATAGGGGATAGTTATGAGATTGAGGATCTTCACTGGGATGAATTCAAAGGTATGTTTCTTGAGAAATATTTTCCTAAGGTGGTTCGTCTTAGGATGGAAAAACAGTTCCTAGAATTGAGGCAGGAGGATGATTCAGTGGCTGCTTATGAAGAAAAGTTCACTCGATTGGCAAGGTATGATCCAAACATCATACGAGATCTTGATAGTAAAATAAACCGTTTTTACTCAGGGTTAAAGCCAAAGTATCGAAGGGCTTTAACTTCTTGTGAGTTCAAAAGTTATGAAAAACTTGTTCGATGTGCGGAGAAGGTGGAAATGGAGTTTGCCGATGATCATGTGTTCTATGACAAACAACAGAATAAGAGGTCTAGTTGGCAGGCAATGGGGAAGGATTCATCAAAGAAGCAAGGAGGTAAGAAAACCAAATATCCATCCTGTGAGAAGTGTGGTAAAATGCATCCTGGAGAATGTTTATCCAAGTCTGGTAAGTGCTTTCGGTGTGGTAAGTCTGGTCATATTGCTCGTAACTGTAAGGAAGATGATCAAGCAGGAAATGAAAATCCAACGGTAAGATGTTTTAAGTGTAATGAAATGGGTCATTATGCAAACGAGTGTCCAACGAAGAACTCAACTGGGGGAATGCAGCCAGACTACAAGCAGAAAGGGGTGGTAAAATCCTTTTCAACAACTTCAGCAGATGTTGGGCCATCGAATGAAGTGGTATTAGCTCCAGGGAGCTCAGTATTTTTCGAAGATTGACTTGAGGTCGGGGTACCATCAGTTGAAAGTAAAAGAAGCAGATGTTCCGAAGACTGCGTTCCTTACTAGATATGGCCATTATGAATTTTTAGTTATGCCTTTTGGGTTAACCAATGCACCTGCTGTATTCATGGACCTTATTAATAAAATTTTCCACGAGTTCTTGGATAAGTTTGTGTTTGTGTTTTGAGGTTTTGGAAGAGGTTATGTGTGCCTTGTGATTCACAATTGAAGAATGAGTTGTTATGTGAGGCTCATAGTTCCCCGTTTTCAGTTCATCTTGGCAGTACTAAGATGTACAGAGATCTGCGGGAGTATTACTGGTGGGATGGAATGAAAAGAGACATTGCTGATTTTACTGTGAAGTGTTTCACATGTCAACAGGTTAAAGCAGAGCGGCAGTTACCGAAAGGGATGCTTCAGCCTTTACCAGTTCTAGAGTAGAAATGGGAAAACATATCCATGGACTTTTTTGTGGGATTACCGAGGACATCTCGAGGTAATAATGAAATCTGGGTTATTGTTGATCGCTTGACCAAATCTGCTCATTTCCTTTCTATACGAGATACTTTCTCTCTAGATCAACTTTCCCGTTTGTATCTTAAAGAGATAGTCATGTTACATGGAGTTCCTCTCTCCATTGTATCTGATCGTGATCCCGGGTTCACACCTAACTTTTGGAAAGGCCTTCAGAATTCGTTGGGTACGGAATTAAATTTTAGTACAGCTTTTCATCCTCAATAAGATGGGCAGTCCGAACAAACAATCCAGAAATTGGAGGATATGCTATGAGCTTCTTCTATGGATTATCCGGGAAGTTGGGACCAACATCATTCTTTGGTTGAGTTTTCTTATAATAACAGTTTTCATTCCAGTATGCAGATGGCACCATTTGAGGTATTATATGGGAAGTAGTGTCGAACTCTAGAATTTTGGAATGAAGTGGGTGGAAGGAAGCTGATGGGACCAGAATTGGTAGAAGAGATGGCAGAAAAAGTTCAGTTGATTCAGAATCACATGAGAGCAGCTCAGAGCAGGCAGAAGAGCTATGCGGATAACCGGAGGAAGGATCTATCTTTCGAGGTAGGTGATCATGTTTTTCTCAAAGTCTCACCATGGAAAAGTGTGATGAGATTTGGTAAGAAAGGAAAGCTGAGTCTAAGGTTCATTGGACCATATGAAATTCTGGAGAGAGTTGGATCAGTTGCATATCGAGTAGCTTTACCTCCGAGTTTATCTCAGGTACACAATGTTTTTCATGTTTCAATGTTGAGAAAGTATATGCCAGATCCATCTCATGATTTGTGTCCAGAAGTAGTTCAGCTAGAAGAGAACCTATCTTATGATGAACAACCGGTCCAGATTCTTGACCACAGGGAGCAGGTGTTACGGAATAAGGTGATTCATCAGGTAAAGGCTTTGTGGAAAAACCATGTGATTGAAGAGGCAACGTGGGAATCTGAAAATGCTATGAGGGATAAATACCCCCACTTATTTTGATAAGTGAATAAAATTACGAGGATGCAATTCCCAAAAGGGGGGAAGGATGTAACATCCCAGGTAAATAATGAATAAAGAATTTTCAGATTTATTAATATTTACGAATTAAATATTAATTTTAATTAAAAGGGGTTTCTACGTTCGATTGCGTACTCGGTACGCAACGATGAGTTTCTTTGAAAACTTACGTTGAACACAAGTAATAAAATAATATTATTTTAAATGTTAGTTAACGAGTAGCCGTTGTACTGGCGGGAATGGATAGAAATAACTAAAATATGATTATATATGTTTTAAAATGTTTTTACATTTACCCAATAAAAGACAAAGGCTTAAAATACGGAAAGAGTTCAATTTTAGGCATTTATACCCTAATTTTCACGAAAGGTCCACTTATCACCTTTTGATAGAGAACCTTCATTAAATATAGTTTTGATCGATCTTATAAATTCTATTAGACCAAATATAACTCTTCTTTAGAATCGGGACATCAAAATTTACTTTGTGTAAATTTTTGGTACCTTTCTGATAAAGTTCATTTTTTTAATGAATAGTGTAAAATGTTGTATTTTAATTCAAAACCACTTTTTAATCTAATTTATTTATATGATTAGATTATCTTTTGAATTGGTTTTAAATTGAAATTAGAAAATATTTTTACCATTAAATCCAATAGTGGTCGTTGGAATTAATTTCACTTTGAAATCAGACTTAAACTACTGTCAATCTTTTGATACTTATTGTTTCATAAAAACACGCTATTTGCTCTGACAGCGGGAATTAATTATTAAATTAATTAATGTGACTTATATGTTTTTAATTTTGTAAAATAGACTTGATTTTTGAATTCGTAATATCAAATATAGCTTAGGGTGAATTTTTGGTAATTTTCTGAAAAACTTCAATTTTTGATGAATAGTGAAACCACTAAGTGGTACTTATAAAAACTGATTTTCCGTTTAGATGAAATTTTGCCATCATTGTGTTTTGATTATCAAAAATCTGACATACATGGTTGTCATTAAGAAGTAAAATGTGGTTCAATGAGATTAAAATAATTTTTTGGTGAATAGTAACTTATTAAGTTTTTAATCGTGATTAGTGGTAATTAGTGTAGTTTAAGGTAAAAATAATGCTTTAATAAAATAATATGAGATTAAGACATGTCCTACCCTCATTGGTTGTGTCATGGCCGACCAAGACAAGCCATGGGTCAACTTGGGGACCCCATGGAGCCACTTTGGTTGGGAAATGACATAAATAACTTTTTATTTAATGTAAAAGTAAAAATGACACAACCATTATATGTTTTACTAAAACAATTTTTAAATGGGGTTATACAAGTCAGATATTTGATTATCAATAGTCATTGGAAAGCTAAAAAGATTTCATAAATAATAGTATTTTTTTATAATTTTTAGACTTTAAATAAATTAATTTATTTATGACATAATGATGATGCAGTGATGACCTCATTATTTAACGATTTAAATAAAATGGAAAGATAATGTAAAATCTATGAACTACACATGTCCAAAACTTATTGGATGGGTGTATTTAGAACCCTTATCACCTTATCCACGAATTATATCAATGTGGGACCTTTTAAAACCGAAACACATTTTCAAATAATGTAATATTTCTTTACTTTCCAAAAGTGCCCCTCCTCTCCTCTTATAAAAGGCCCCCACCTCTACCTCATTTCACACACTCCTCAAGCCTTTGGCTCGGCTAAAACCTGCCCATTTACTCTCTCCACATCCCTCTCCTAATCCTAGAGGATTCACTTTGAGAAGAATCCTTTCAAAGGAAGCCTTTAGGCTCAAATCAAAAGGAGTTACACTTTTAAAGGAAATTCATTCTCTCTTGTTCATTTGTTTTATTTTGCTTCTCCAACCCCCTCAACCCTTTTTATTTACTTCTTTTGTAACAACACCAGTATCTTCAATATACTAGGATGTTGTTATAAGAATTATTCGAGCTACACTCCCACACAACTACATCAAATGGTTAAAGAACATACGGTTTCCGTGGATGGTGAAATTCGACCTCCCGAAACGATGATTGTTCAATACTCATTTAACACCTTCAAAGGTGGCCATTATGATGTCACTATTTTTATATATGATATATAATATGTTTATTTTTTCTTTATGTTTCTGTATTTTTCATTTTGGGCATACCTTTATGGTTTCCATTATGGGTAAACACGATATCTTTATTTAAGGAAGTGCGGACTACCGCCCCCTCAAAGTGATGTGATTCGTTACTGCCATATGTGGGACGTGTAAAGGATGGATTTAAAGTTATTATATATGATGTTATACTTTAATTATAATATACCTCTATATCATTATTATTTCTTTCCATTAAAGTATGAGATAGAAATGAAAGTAGCGTTCATGCGTACGTACGGCTTACCGTCTCCATGAACGGTGCATTTAATTTCTTATCCCCAAATGTAATGTACTATTAAAAGTACATGTATATAATGGATATATATAATTAATGATATAGCTAAATGATGAATATAATTCTGGAATTAAAATATACATACCTCTCATTTAGTTTTAATTCCATTAATATGACAATGAAATGAAAGTAGTGTTCATGCGTACGTATGGATTACCGTCTCCATGAATGGTGCATTTCATTTCTTACCTCTAAATGATTATGTAATATTATAAACACATGTATATTCTGGATATATATGATACATATTATATCCAAATCGGGAATTTTATTCTGGATATAAAGAACCTTTGACCACACGAACAACATGTAATTGTAAGAAGTCCACTTTCGACTTAAGAACCAAATATTGACAAAACAAACATTATTAACTTAAATGGTTACATAATGTTTATAACATGGAAATAAGTGATATAAAAGGAATAATAAACTTTAAAAAGGGTTTTAATGAAGTATAAATTAACTCAAGTTTATTATTCAGGATATTAAAGAGCGATCGAGTCAAGTCGGATATGAGGTAAGGGACTTCGTCTCAATCTCCTTTCATTGAGGCATATTTCATTTTATACACAACTTTCTTTTATACGGTGTATAAAACCTTTGACTTTTACTTTTATACAAAAAGAATCTTTTTCTACGAAGCGTTTTACTAAATAACAAAAAGGAATGTTTTTTTTACGTACGCGGTGACAACGACCTTTTCCGCCGCTGTGAGTATTATTTGGTCTTTGGCTTTCTCAACAAGTCGTAATGTTTTTAGAATAAAATAAATACCATATACTCTTTTATGTATTTTGGCATTGAAAATGGTTTTGAAAAAGGATTATATTATGTCAATATATTTATGATATATTGTGATTGAAATGTGGAAATGTTATCATTCCTTTATATTGGTTTTATGTTTTATGATTTTATACTGGTACTTGGACATTTTAACGGGTGGTTACGTTATAAACCATATGACGGGTGGTGCCGTGAATACCAGGACGGGTGGTTACGTTATAACCTCCAATGCATTGGGTATGGAAGTCAGCCGTATGGCTATTCCATTAAGTATGTATGGAAATTGGCCGTATGGCTATTCAATTAAGTGATATGTATGGAAGTCGACCGTATGGTTATTCCACTTAAGTATGTTGATGTCCCAAGTTACCTTTATATATGTTATGTGTTATTTTTATGGATTTTATGGTAATCCTTTGGTTACAAAAAGGTAAGTAATGATACTTTATTCCGTGAAGATTTTTTACTATTTCATGAAGGTGAAGGTATTACTTTGATAGAGTATATATGGTTTATTTGATGTTTGAAAAACTAACAGTTTTCATTCTTCATGTATCCCTTACTGAGCTTTTTATGCTCACCCCACGTTTTTTTTGAAATGTTATCACAGGACTTAATGTGGAATAAGGTCAATTATGGGATCAAGGGAATGTCATCCTATATAAAACATGGAACTAGACACGTTTCTTTTTAAGATTTTTTTTATTATGGAAACTTAGTAGAAGTGACTACTTTGTAATCTTTTGAGATGTAATAGTTATGTTATAATTCTCTAAAACTCTAAACCTGAAAAGTTCCTCGACGTGAATTATTCATTTAATTCAATATTAAGTAAGGTTTAAGGTCGGGGCCTTATATGGATATAGGTAATTAAATTAAAATTGTAATTTCCAAAACTAGAAACCACTAAAATAGTTCTCTAAGCTAGTATATCACATATCCCCAATCGTGCCTCACCATATTCCAGATGCTACTGACTGCCAGCTAGGGTCCAAGATGATATGGTTGGGAGACTATTTTCTCATATTGTAGTAGCACATTTGAATTAAAAAAATATTTATTAAAATTGAGACACTATCAATGAAAACTACTAGAATATTGGAAATAAGGAAAATTTACATTATTTGATTTATAAAAATAGATGTAACTATAAAAATAATTAATTCATAAGCTCAATCATATAAAAAATAATGTCATTGAATAGTATTGTACAAATTGGGAGATATAGGATTACAGAGTATAGGAATATACAATATTCTATACAAAAAGTCAAAATGTAAAATATACATCTCCACAAGAATCCTAGGAATTTCCTTGGTCTTATTGTCTAATGCTTCATGCCATGAGTAGAATAGAGCAAGCATATATGATAGGGTGTGTTTCTTTATCCACACCTCCTATCATGATGTCTTCTTAAGTATCATTGCCATCCCCGGAGGGTGCGAGATAAACTCTGTATGGCACAACCAATGTTTTCTAGAATTATCGTGTGGTTATATATATCACAGTAGTGTAAATATATGGAAAATATTAAAAATTATAAAAAATAAATACTTATAAACTAATGTTCTAATAAGAAAACAAGTAGACTATACTTATCAACTCATGTTAGTAAATATATACGTAAATAAATAGACAGAAGGTTCTACATAAACCTATGGAGAAACTCATGAATCTACATAAATTCTAATGAGTTGAAATCATATCAAAGGTGCTAACCCTAAATCTCATATGAATATAATATTTAAATATTTTCACTCAATATAGTGGGGTGATTCATTATGCCCAACACCCTAGATAGTGGGGTGAGTTTTAATTCCCTAGACTATATATGATGAATCATGGAACATCAATCTTGTTGTCTATAAAAATGGTATGAGACAACATTCCCATCACCTAATATATGGAAGAATGAATCTCTATTCTCAAAAACACTCTTATCCCTTTTCAAAACAAAAAATCTATAACCTAGTCATAAAAATCCTATAGAATTTCTTTTTAATTCACTCACATATATTTATTCCCATCGAACCATGGTATCAAAAGTTATATAATTTCATTATCAAATTATGACATGTGACATGTCCTTTCCACTTTAATTTAATTAATTCAAACCATTTAAATTATAAATAATAGTAAATTTCATGTGAATTTCAAGATATTCTACTTAGGAGATGGTTGGTCAATAAAAATTTATCTTAGTGCATCATTTAATTCAATACACCGAAATGGATGATAAGAAATGAGATTAAAATACTCTAAATAATTTAACAATGACTAAAGTGTGTATTACACATGTTTAAATTAATATAAAAGGGAAAACACATTTTATAAAAATTTATGGAAATTTCTATTGTTATCCATTAATAAATATGATATAAAAACATCTAAAATTTTGGGGAAAATTATAAGGCCACATAACATGCGTGGATATATTATCACCCATTCAGTATCATCCTTCGAGTCAAGGAAAAATGGATGAGATCATCAAAAAATAAAGAATACCAAAAAAATATGGAAATCAGGATGTACTACTATAGGTACGACATAAGAATCTTACATTAGTTTCTCTCAGATGTATTCTAGATCCTAGAAACATCCACATATGTGAACAGTCAGATCCTCATCCATGGACCGACATGGTGATAAATTCTAATCTATGAAACATTCCCATAGGATTTTAATCTCATGATTAGAAGGATGATTTATCATTAACCATTTCAAACTGGTATAGGTCACTGCTAAAGCTATGATGATTTCAGCAAATAATTCTCATAAACCTCAACATGAATCTCTAAACACTAGACCATGAGCTACCACGCACCACTAGAATCGTGAACCAAATGTGTTTGAGTATACTGTCTTAGAGCATCGACTACAACACTAACTTTTCTAGGTGTATAGGAAATCTTGAAATCAATCTACTACACATATTCAACCTATCTATGATTCCTTATATTTATTTCACACATTGGAAAGTGATATTTAAGGCTTTTCAGATCCTTATACATTAAAAAAAATCTATCCCATAATGTAATGTCTCCAAAATCATAAATCATGAACTATAGCGGATATATCATCATCATCTATTGAGTAATTTCACTCTTAAGGATTCACTTGAAAATTCTTGAAGACTAAAAATCCATCATCCTACATCACAACTACTATAAGACTGATTCCTTATAAATCACAATAAACCATATAGCTTCTTCATAGATCTAGAAGTATCAAAATCTTTGATGAAGTTATCTTTTCTTAAAATTTCTGATATGATGTTTTTCAATATTCTGACAATATTAATTTTAAACCCTTCTATTTCATTCCCATAAATGGATATTATAATTCTGAAAAAAATACTAGATTATGTCCCAATAATGACCAAGAAACTTCATATATCAAATATTTTCATGGACACTACCATAATACAACACCACTAACCTTCTTTGGGTCTACTAGTATGCATGAATCTATGATGATAAAACCATGTAAGTGTACTTTATTGACCATAATGTATAATATTGTAATATTTGGGTATATATGGTTCTATTTTTGTATATTCAACATGATTTCAATATGTTTATCATGGTCATGTCGATAATGTGAATACACAATGAACTCCTCCATAAATAATACCAAACAAACAATGTATATTTTGGGGGAAACCCAATTCTTGATATCCATGAAAACATCAGCTGTGTTCATTACACAAAATAGCATAAATAAATATTCATAAATTCCATACATACTATAGATACTGATATGAGGTATTTCTTAAGGGATTAATCACACTTGATGGAAGCACAACATAAAATAAATCATTGAAAACAATGTCACTCCTTAGAGGACATAAAATGGATAATCTATTTGAGACTGTGGATATTGATTCTTATATTTGAGTAGGTTCATCCATTGACAATTCCCAATGATCTTGAGGTTATTGTATGCCTTCTTGAAAAAATGGACCGGTTTAGCCCAAAGAGAAGTACGAGGCTAAATAAAATATTTAGTTTACAGTTAACCCAACTACTTATTGTTCTCTAAAAGCACCATATTTTCTCTCCTATATGGAATAATAGAAACTACATCCACTCACATCACTAGATCAATAATGAATTCAATCTATTCCACTAGAGGTCACCATGAAAAATCATCAAAGAGGAAGACCATAAAATGAGTCACCATCAGAGGTAAAACAGTAGGTCATATAACTTGATCATCCACTAACACACTAGTGATCTAGGTTATCATGTTACCTTTACCCTAGTGCTGAGGTCCATCTCGAGTTGAACGGATATCCAATTCACTATGATGAATATGTATACAACCCTATATCGATGTGAATGTCACCCTCTACTGATAATAATAAATATTATATGAATAGGGACTAACAAGTCTACTTAAAATCAGATAATGTGAAGGATGAAAACATCTCACACAAATAAATAACCTCTTATATCATGTGTAAATTCCATAAATTAAGGAACACTCTCTATATGGATGCCCGAATGGGTATAGAGAGTCATTATACAACCAAATATTTCTATCTCAAGGCCTCTACTCTCTAGAATTTCCATAAATATAAAAAAATTTAATTCACATGTGTCAAAAAAATAGACACTAGAGTAGAGGCTACCATACTAGTACTTCAAACTACAGAAGTAGCAGTTATATGCTCCTCTATAATAGGTTTAACTACTTGTATCTATCCCATACCAGGGCCCTAAGATTCAAACTAACACCCCTAAGAAGGCCCTCTCTACTAAATATGTGAGTCCAAAGTCTGGTTTCATTGCCTCAATTGCCTCCTTGGAAAGAGTGTTCAGTGGTATTCTAGTTTCCCTCCAAGTGAGTTACTACTAGACCGACTTTAGAATGTCAAGTCAGTCTATATTCTCTCTTTCTATTAATTTAGAATAATGTCCTGCAGAAATGATGAATATGACTCATCCAATCATAGCCTCTGGATTCCACTATATCTCACAAACCATGGGGTTTTTTTATTTCCTATTATCCTATAATTATGACATATGAAAATATTCAGCTATGAGATGATTTAATAATACTTCCCCATGGGAATTCTCAAAGGGATTATTTATTCCAAAATAAGAACTATTTCATTGCCATGTTGTTGAACTAACCTACTTAACACCTATATCATTCATCAAATTCACTCAATAATTATGTCATGGCTAAATATCTTCAAAATAAAATTCAACTAGAAGGCATTAACATTTGATTAGATGGTGTATACCATAACATAATCCAATAACCTCATAGTGATGAGATCATCACCCAAAAGAGTTTCATTGAATCCCTAGAACTCAAAAAAAACTATAGAATACCCCATAAATACTTATATCCCAACATCAAATTATTACACTCTATTGCTTCATCAACCCTAAATGTATATGAGAAGTGGTAATTATAGAAGACCATATGGTATTCTTTTCAGATCATATCACGATTTCGGTTTGATTGGGTAATAGAATCCCACCATCTTTTAGAAGAACTGTGTACCATATAAGTTGTGATATTGACCCTCCTCTATGAATTAAACTTTTACTCTCTACTATTGAATACTTAGAATCACTCGATGTCTTTTTTGATTGAGGACCACTTCCATCAAAAATTGATTGTGGATGTTTCTAGTGTAATTTTCTTTGTTAAATGTTTCATAGTCGGGGTAGGTCGAGTAACTGATTTCTTATACTCTATCATATAAAGAAACCCCTCGATAAACTGATTGTGAGTTCCCATGTTATGAATATAAGGTGGTCTTATATTTGGAACTATGGAAGGTGAAAATTTTGTCTCAAGGACCACCACCATAGGGGCATGTTCGTCACTGCACTTCTGGCATACAACTCAAGGCCTTTGTGGTGGTGTGATTCTAAAATTACAAACTCAAACATCATAAGAGAATTTAGTAGCAAAAGGATCAGATGTACATAATATGATAGATACTTATCCATAATATCCAAAATTTTAAAGAACTGTTATTACTTCAAAATCTAGGTCTATGTGCCAAAGGAAGCCTATAATAGGGCATAATAATCATAAGGGACACTCAAAACAACCCACTTCTAAGGATATTTTTGGGAATATATCTAATATCAAAAAAATAAGGTCTTGTTATATATAATATCATTTTGAAGTTATAGAGGAAAACACTTTTTAATTTCTAATTAGAATCCACATTTAATAGTAACTGTTCTATTTAATATTTTTATATCCATTTAAATTCATACACTTTTATATAAATATGTATATATCATAGTTCATTTAAATGTGTCACCATTCCCAATTTATAAAATCTAAATTCTTAAAGATTGTAAATGGCACATCCTGTAATTATGACTTTTCCTTTACATCCAGTATCTGGTTATAAAAAGTCTTGTAAAATGATTTTACTAAATAATTAATTGTTTTGAATCTATACACATGCTTTCTTTATAAAATTACATTTTAATTCAATAAATCAAATAAACTAATGTCTTGTCCCATTAAACTAGTTTTCTTGGAATCAAAGCTAGTATAATTAGATTATTTTGGTGTCATCATATATATATGGGAAATTCCATTTATATTAATTAAAAAAGTTTAATTAATATAATTATTTTATCCTTATAAGAAAAGTTTTTACATTTCCATGTATAAAAATCAAGGCACAAAAAAATATATAGAAATAATCTCACACAGAAAGTAAATGTGGAATAGAAAAATTCATGTAATATAAATGCAAATGTGATTATGATGATTAAGAAACACATACCTCCTCTACACAAAATCCATGTGCGAAATAAATATATATCCATAATATCAACTATAATAACATAACAAAAATTTTTCCTCAACTAAACATGATTTGATGATAAATTTAATTGGAAGAAAACAAAATAGTAATATCCCATTCTATGTAAATATTGGTTTCCCCTGTATGTGGGATAGTTAATCCCAATAAAAATATTATTACCAAACTATAACACATTCCAAATATCTTTTTTAATATTGAAAAATGATACTACAATAGAAAGGAAAATCCTTGGATACCACTTTTTAACACCCTCGATGAGGAGCCCATAAAATGATGTCCCAGGTTAATGGGTCACATGGCCTCAATTATACCTCCTCGTATTCCAGATTAAGATGAATAGCATTGATATTCTAAGGTTTTATATTGGGGAGAATATTCCCTCATATCAAATTATCACATAGAAAATCCATAGAGATAATAAATATTAGTGGAATGAATGATAAATAGAATCATAGAGGAAATAAATAAAGTAATCAAAATGGGCATAAAAATATTCCAAAATCTATAATAATAATCAATCCAGAGGCTTATTCTTATATAAAATGATTTAATGTAATGATGATATAAAAAATTATGGATAAGGAAATATAGAGTACAGGTGTATAAAACATGTAATGAGAAAATATGAAAAATACCAAGATACATCTCCGTTAACATTGTAAGAATAGGTTTGTTCAAGATATCCTATGATCCACGATATAAGAAAAACAAGTAAAGAATATGTGACAGTTAAATTACTCTTATGCACACATAAAATCATGATGTCTACTCGTGTACCATGGGTAGCATGGTCATGGTGTGAGAAAAACATAGTAGTCCAACACTAATGGTGTATAGAATAAAATAGTCAATGTATAAAGTATAACAATGTGAATGTATATAAAATAATAAAAAATATTTAAAACTAAATACGGTTCATATGAGGTTCAAGTGCGACCCCTGGTAGACTCTACCTATATCCAAATAGGCTGGAAAAGAAAACTAATATCAGTTTAACATGTGCAAACATTTATAAGAATCTATGTAATATATGTGTGTGTATATAAACTATATATATGAGGAAATATATTGGGATATAAATAGATACTAGGTGCTAGCTGGACACATGGCTGAACTCAGGTGTCCATTCATAATCTAACACGATATATGCTCTAGAAAGGGTATTAGCCCTATGTCTCATAAGAATTTAATATATCAGGGTTTTTACTCAATATATATGGGTTAGTCATCATAACCAACACTCGAGATATTGTGGTGAGTCTCTATTCCAAACACCAAATGTCGGGGAATGTGGCACATCATGCCCATCATCTAAATAAATGATGTGAGACACCATTCCCAAAACTCATCATAAGGGAACTTGAAACTCCATTCATTGAAATTATTTTAATAGTTTTACATAGACTAATATTCATTTCATAATCATAATAATCATATGCAATTTCCTTTTAAATCTATTACATTTATTTATTCTAATTTAACCATGGTATCAAAAGTTATTTAATATCTTTATATAGTTATAACATGTGATATGGTATTGTCACTCAATTTCATTTTATTAAATGAATCCATTATATTTATAAATACAATTAAATTCTATATGAACGTCAACAAAAACCATTTATGAGGTGGTTGATCAATTATTATTTATATTTATATAGAATTTATTTCAACACTCCCAAAAGAGTAAAAACCAAAGAGGTATAAATCTAATAAATAATTTAACAATGCTCTAATTAAATATTATAACATATTTCAATTAATCCAAAAAGGAATAATGATTTTTCCCGAGATGTAGGATGGTTTAGCGTGTTACACAATGTCATGTGATACAAAAACATCTAATCTTTTTAGTAAAATTACCATTAAACCTACCTTGGATTTTTAGAAGAACACCCATCAAGTATCATCCTTGGAATCAAAGAAGAACATAATATATCAGATAAATAGATAAAATGCATGGAAATATGGAATATGATATCTCTCCAAAATAGATAAAAAGATTTAATGATAAACAAATAAAAGTGGACAATGGATGAAATCTCTTATCGAGGGGGATCCAACATGTCCAATGCTAGAGAAAACCAATGTTGGACATATAGGAGATTGGAGAATCTAGGTTTGGAATGGAGGAGGTATTCCATGAATAGAACATACTATTAATGATAAGGGATGTGTTTCTATAAAAAAAAGCAACCCTACTTTTTTTAAAAAAATATCCCAAGGAATTTAGACAATATGTAATCATTGCATGCAGTGCAATGTTAGGGTCCCCCCCCCCACCACCACCATGAGAAAATAAATAAAAATGTGTAAGTTGAATGGTAATCTTAATTCACATAACGTATTTGGCCTAAAACATTCTCACATACCCTTTCTACATTCTTTCTAGAAAAAACATAAAAATATCTATCTATATGTTATATTTGGGTATTATTATTTCTCCATGTTGTAAAAATAGTTTATCTTGGTATAAGGAAAAATAAAACAAAAAAATTTGGTTTATACATAAATCCTTACTTGTTTTGACCTATGATAAAACTAAGGGCTCAAGGGAAAAGGATCTGATTTATGTAATTTATCATGGATATTCATATATAACTCTAATGGATTGTGACGTGTGGAGTGGAGAGAATAGGAGGTGTCTTTTTATAGGTGGGGAGAGGACCAACATTAATTTATTTTTAAAAAATAAAATATATTAACAAAAAATTCACCATAAATGATAGAAAAATAGACCATTACGAAACCTCTATGATAAAGGGTCACAATATTTCCATCAAATAAAATTTATACAAGTTATTATCTCATTTTAATTATTATATCCTTATTCTAATCCCCCAATAATACTATTTTACCCTTAACCATTCTAAAAGATATTTAATATTTTTATTATTCATTCTGAAAAAATATTATGTCAAAAAAATTACATTATATTAATTAATATAATTCAAAATATGGAATGAAATTTATAAAATCTATTTCATATAAGAGGAAGAATTTAATTTTAAATTAAATTTCTAAATAAAATTTAATGTAGTTTTCCAATGATATATGTTCTTTAACTATAAAAAATTATATCAGAATTCAAAATAAAATAGGATCTAATGAAATTAATTGGATTAATAATAATATAAATGAATTAGTTTTACATTTAAAAACATTTTAAATGAAATATAAACTTCTTATGTTATTTATATGAAATGAAATTGATTTATAAAAATACTTATTTTCCACCATTCATAAGAAATTAATATTTTTTAAAAAATATTAAATTAACACTATGATATAATTGAAATGATTAATTTAAAATGAATTTTTTTTAATAAATCTATAAAAGTGGAAAAAATATAAATTAAGTTCACAAAATGTGATTGAACTGTTTTTAGAAAAATATAGATATAAACATAAAACTAAATTTATTCATATAAAATATATAAAAAATTTATAATGACATTGATAAAAAAATTATTAATTATATACTATATATATTTAATAAAATTCATACACTAATACTAATTAGTTTAATTTTTCATGATAATAAATCATTTCATGAATCATAATAGTTTTTTTGAAAAAAAAAACTTTTCACTTTAAAATTATTTTTATTTCAATTTCTAATCAATTGATAACCAATGATTTTATTTTATTCACTTATTATCCTTATAATTTAAATAAATAAGTTTTTTCTATTAATATCCACTGATTTAATTTCAATGGTATAATGGTAATCTATATAAATTTACATTAATATTAAGTTCTTATTATATGTAAAGCCATCGTTGTGATTAAATTGACATAAAAGGAAATATATCGTAAATTCTTAGTGTGTTTCAACATACCCACCCAAAATGAATCTCTCCATAAAATTTATATCTCAAAAATAAAAAATGATTAATTATATATTTCATTAAATCCTTGTATTCCCATAAAACTACATCTAATTTTTTATTTCCGCATAGAACATTAACCAAGTGAGTAAAAATATTCCATATAACTTTATATCTATGATAAAAGATTTATAATGGTTGTTCTTAGTATGAAAGATCATTCTACAGTAGAATAAACTATAATTTTAGTATATGTGAAAGATCAACTATGTACTTCCTCATGAGAGATAAATTGACCACATCATGAAATTGTGAGAGGTTCAGTAGAAGAACCAAGAGATAATAAATCATTCATACTTGATTAAGAATCTCGAAGGGGTCTAAAGAGCTCGGGCTCAAGACATCAATTCTTCATAAATATTATATCCTTCTTCCCCTGATTAATTAAAAAAACACTATATCACTTACTTTGAACTACAAATAACATTAGTGATTATAATTGTAAAATTGCTATCAATTTAGGGATACTTTTAGGTGTTGTTAAATGGATGCGACATTCTAAATCATTTCCTCAGCTACATCAACTCCCAATAACATCATTTCTCCAACTTTATTCTAGTAAGTTGAGGTTCCACAATTATTTTCATAAATTTATTCATAAGGATACATATGAATTTCTGGTTGATTATACTGCTGTAAGATAACACAAATATGGGATACTAATGATCTAAACAACCTATTAATTATATATGAAAAGATATCCACATATCCTCTAGGGTTTTAATATTTATCTCAGAATGACTATCTTTATAAGGATGATAAGTAGCACTTAAATATAATTCTATATCCATATCTTCATGAAAACATCATGTGTACTTCAAGGTAAACCTCAGATAATAATAAGATACAATATAATTTTATACTCCATACATCTTTACCACTTCATTAATTTATACTCTAGAAACATAATCAAGGGAAATTATTCTCTAATAGAAATTATATGTGAAGAATTTATATTGTGATCGACTAAAAACCAAATAGTGATATGGCTTTTGACAGTTGGGTTCCCAAAGATGTAATAAATTATAGTGTTTTCCCATTTTCACTCAGGAATAGTTAATGGTTGTAAAATATCATTAAAAAAATTTCTCTTGTCCTTAAATTTCTGACATACCAAGACTCAATATACAAACCCTAAAATATCTCACTTCATGTTGTATCACCAAATATACTCACTGAAATGACTATGATTTTATTTTCTATGATGAATTTAGAATAATGACCTATATTACACATCTACAAATTCCATCTTCAAATATTTTATGAACCAAAAAAATTCTTATTCTAGAACCCTATTATTCCATAAAATTAAAGGAATCTCAGAAACATTTTTCACCTTATTATATAGTTCTATGTCTTCAATTTTTACCACATTAATCATCATGTGGATAGATGGTTGGAATGTAATTTGAAAAAATAAAGTTTCTCCATTTCCAATGATATTTCAGTATTCTCTATTGGAAATCCATAAATGATGCATCATTTTTTATCCTCAAAATAGATAATCTATTATAATTATTTTGAATAAAATAATCATCCATGTTTTTATCTTTCACATTATTTTAATGTATTGATAATTTTGATAAATTAATTAACTCAAACCATATTTTATGGCACATATTCATCAATTTTTTGAGTGAATAAATACATTAAAATTTTATGATTAGTATATATATATATCATATTTGAATATAATTATAATTATATTGTATTTTCACTAAAAATTTATAGATACTAACTCTAAATCTATAGTGGGGTAATTTATATCATAAACCTTCAATTTTCATTAGGATTAATCTATCACCATATCGTATGATGTAATAATTCAAAACATTCTATTATTTAATACATAACTATAGATTAATAAACCTTTATAGTATATGGTAATATAAGAATAGGTGTATTGATTGGCCTTCTCTTTAGTTTGTTGAAAGTATCTCCACAATTATATCTCCAAAAGAACATGGATCCCTTTTATGTTAAATTATGATGTGGATAAGATTATCATATGAAATTTTCAAAAAAAATCTGATAATATCTATAAAAACTAAGAAAACAATGGATGTCAATCATAGTGCTATTTATGGGACAACATTCAATAACACATGTCCTTGGTAAGCAAAACGACATACACTTAGTTTAGATTATATGATCCAAAAAAGAAATTTTTTATAGACAAAATAAAATCTTTTAAAATTATTCATACAAATTTTGTATCCTTATTTTATTTGGTACAATAAAAAATGAACTTCATCTCTTATTTTCTCATTTAATATATAAAAATTATATCTTTAAATACTACAAAAACTGATAATGGTAATTTTTAAGTGTATATACCTCATACATAACACTATCATGGGTAAATCCTACTTCTGGAACATAAATTAGTGATATCAAAAATGAAATTTATTGTTGGAATAGTATTTATATCCTTGAATTTTATCAACAAAGTCATCATTTTTGGGTAAAAAATACTTTCCTTGATTTTTAACTTGTTCAGTTTTGGATAATTTATATACAGCCGCATCGATCCGACATCATTATTAACAAAAATAATAGTTTCAACCCAATTTGACACACTCATCCAAATAAATACCTTGTCTAGATTATCTTAGAGTTACTAATTTAATTCAAATATCTCAATTAGGTCCATTATATATGTAGTAACTGAAATAATTTTACAATATTGTATGATTCCTATGAAGGAATCAATTTAAAAATTCATTAGAATAATTTTAAACTCTTTTAGAATGAAATTAAAAAACTCACACATAATAAGAATATCATTGATGTTCAGTTTTTTCCAAACCATCTAAGATGGAAACTACTTTTGAATTAGAATCAAGACCCAAATAATGTATGTGATTTCCATTAGAAGTTTATATTTATCATCTCACTAATTAATAGTCCTTGGTTAGTTCTGAATAATAAATTTGACGTTCAATACCTATCAATTGATATGGTATTTATATAGAAAAATCCAATCCATTATTTGGATACCATCAAATTCAAAAAAAGGGAGAATAGAAATATTTTCAAGAAGCACATTCCCATAGAAATATGGAAGATTATAACCAGATACTTTAAATATGATAATCATACCATTAGATTATATCAATACTAATTATACATCTAATTAATAAGGTGTAATTTTGAAACCAATATAAAATTATTTATTTACAAATGAGTGGGTAGATAAAGATTCAAGTAAGTCATTAATAGTTTCAGAGTAGATGGTATGTGTACCTATTCCCACATCTTTATCATACCAATCATCAGAAATCAGGATCACATGAGATTCCCTATATATGTTAGTTTCAAAGTTTTCTAACATTGATAATTTTTATTGGCCATTAAATTTGTGAACTATGTTAAATAATTCCTATACTCTATTAATTTTAAACACTAGAGTGTGGGTAGTTCATTTTGCTGGTATATATCTTTATTAGCATTATTATCTAACTTATTTCCATCACATCTGAATTCAATTTCTAAGAAGTATTTATTTATACACATAAAACATTTAGTAGTCCCTTTATGAAAATTTCCTTCATGTTTCTTTATAGACATCAAGCATAAAATAATCATCATATTCTTCTCTCGATTGTTTTAAAAATTCCCACTTAATTAAATCTTTATATTATTATCAAACCATGATAAAAATTGGTAACCCCAATATAAATTCTGTTCATGATAATACATTAATAAATTTTAATATAATTTATAAATCCCCTTATCACAAACACACTTTGGAGACATGCTTATGAGCCACTACAGAATCAATCAACCCTCATATCAGGTTGAAATAACATATGAGAATTGTACAATATAACTGTTGTAAAATTTTCTTCAGAGGTACGGATAGATTAAATATCCTCCTTAAATAGATAAATTAATTCCTTCTCCATTTTAATACATATAATATCATAAAAATAATCATTGAAAAAATATTTTCATAAATGCCTCCCACAATATGGAGTTAATTTTTTCTTATTTCCATGAATTGATTTTAAGATTCCACCATTGTTCTACTACAACTTCTAATGACAAAAAATAAAAAAACTATTTCGTGTTCCCAAAAATAGATAATGAAAAATGGATTTCAGTGGTACTGATCCATTTCACAGTGACATGTGAATCAGTTGACACACTAAAATTATGTGGGTGTTGCCTTGTTCATGACTTAGTAGAACATTGTTCACTCTTTTAATCATTTTAAAGATCATCATGATTCATATCATGATATTAGTGTTTCAAAATAGAAATTATTTTTTTTATTCCATCTATCATAACATTTTGTTACTCATGATTAAAAAAATTTAATTATCCACCACATTAATAATCAATAGTGTTCTGTCATATTTCATCTACTAACTATAACATAAAATTATAGTATGGGTACTAGTAATAATAATATAAATTTTTATAATCCTAAAGAATGCTATATATATATAGGATGTATAAATCAATACACATTCATTTCAATATAATACACCTTTAATGTTACCATGTTCATTCGTGGTAATTATGTATTCAAATCCTTCATGGTGGGTCATAAATAAAATGTAAATTAACCCATGAATATCCCCATAACTGCATCAAACTATGTTTTTAGTAATGAAAGACACACTTTTCACCAGAATAATGGAAGATATATACTTGAAAAAGCTTTTTGATGATATTAACCCTAGATACATCAATTCAAAGACCATATCAACTTACTGTGGCAATATATTGATGTTTTTATTCGAAACTCACTATAGAGATGTCCAAACCAGTATCCCATAGATGGTGTTTTATTTATTAAATTTTCATAATATACATGTAATCATATCTCAAAGAATATGACAGTTTAGTAGTCTTGGTAAACTAGATTCATTATTTTATCTTGTATTACATTTGAAAACATGAATTAAAACATAATTTTTTTAATGAATAACATTCTTTTCTGTATAATATCCTTACACATCAATCATAGTAAACATTATGGAATCCTAGGTAAAATTAACGAAATAAGAGTGAGTTAAAATTATCGATATGTGTTATGTATTGTAGAATCTATCTTAACTCATTATGAATAATAAATACAAAATGGTAAATAATTGAAATCACATTACATTTAATCAATTAACAATGAATGAACTACATCCACATATAGTATCATAGAAAAAATCTCATAGATAATAGTAATAATTGATATATTGATAAAGTAAATGCTTTATTATTGGACTTCATGTCGTAGTGACAGTGTACCTCTATTATCACTATATTTTTCAGGATAGTTCAAAACTACTAGAAATAGACTCATATGGTTTAGCTAGTTGATTTCATGCTAGAATACATATTAGTATAATGAGACATTGAAACGTATAGAGGGTATATATATAATCAGGAACCACCTATATGTGCATGTTCAAATAATTCCACATATATTGATTTATAATTTTAATTCATGAACAATTTAACCTCTGAATGAACATCTAAATTGAATAAATGATATAGATTTATCTATATTTCCCCAGTTTATAAAATAACTTCTAAGAATAAAATATATGTAAATATGGTATATAGTTTATTAAATAATCATTTCTATCATATAACAATATAGATATTTAAGAAAAATTTAATTACTAATGAAAAATGATCCCATGAAAATTATTATTTTTAGAGAAATATAACAATCATAAAAGAACGTTTGATTGCATAATATCTTTTACCACACAAAAATTATCATGTAAAATCCACTTGGATGAAATAATTAATATTTAATCTTTAAATATCATGAATTATGGATGAATTATGACACTATATGTCAAATGGGTAGTATTTTCAACACATAAATGTTAATTGGTTTATAATAACAAAAATGGATCAACGGAATGTATATTTGGATGAAATACCTTACCTCATATTTTTAATTGGTTAAACACTATTTAATATCCTATATAGTGGTTTAAAACATGTAATTAACTTAACCAAAACAATATTGGTATTTATAATATCATATGTGATCCTTTTATAACTTGTTATCACCCTTCCAATAAAAATCATTCATTATTTTCATTGTTTTTTGTGTTAATTTACATTCTGTATCATGCATATTTTATCATGAAATATTTTATTATTGAACATATTATGATGGTATATAATCTAAAAAAATTATAATAAGGACACAATTATCTTATTTATACTTCAAATATACGTTCATTTATAAATATTATGGTTTGTTTGGGAAAATGGAGTATGTTATGATCATGGAGATTGTAGGTTTTACGTACGCATAGGTAACATTTCCATTTTCAATGATCATTATAGAAACTTTGTAAGTAATATTTAATCATTAAATAATGATAATAATATAATAAATACAATTTTACTTCTTTGAATATACATATATATTTCATCCATGTGGTTTGGTGATGAAAAGAGTGTCGCATCACTTCGTGAAGGCAGTAGTTCAGATGTTCATGAATGATGTAATCATCTGGAAGTGTAAAAAAAATAACATGATATATTATACCTAAATAATGAAAAGTATTTCATGTATATATTAATTACATAATTTATATATTATATATCCATTAATATTATTCTTATTACCAAACATTAAAAGCATTAGTGAAAATAGAATTGCATTAATCTGTGAGAAGATTATCCTCCATATATGCGAGTGATGATATCATATAACATTCAAAGATGAATTTAAAAAGGAATATAATATATAATTACTACATATATATAATAATTTTATCAATATTATATCTATAGTTCTTATCCTTCATCATATCCAATCATCATATGTGGCGATGGTAAAATTAAGGACATCAGTTCACGGGGCGCCAGTCTGTCATACCCATGAATGATGATTTCATAAACCAATCGATGTTAGTGGGGATGGTTTTAAATAAGTAACATAACATAAAAATATAAAAATAAATTTATGATAAATAGGTTATTATATAGTCATGTCTTAATAATAATTGAATTTTTTTAAGGAATATATAAAATAAAAACGCTCATTGAAGAGCATTACCCCTTCTTCGGATATCCTCAAAAATATTTCACCGAAGCCTTCTTAGATATTATTAATACCAAAATTTATTCTTCTAGTATCATATTTGGGATTTTGGGAAGTGACTTATCTGTGGTTTGGGTGATCTTAAGGGCTTGAGATCAGTGTATAAGTGAGGTTAGTGGATTCCCTTTTATAATTGAGGAGTGGAATTTTTGTAGACTCCAAAAAACTATCCTATAATGAGAATGAAATATATCCCCATGAGATAAATATTATATAATTATAGAGTTTGAGGGATCATATGTTCTAGAAGAAACTCCACCATAAGGAATATAATTTTTTTAAACATTATATTTATTGACATTAACGTTTCTTTACTTTTACCATTTTTTATTTTTACTATTGTAACTAGTTATTTTAACCATGAAACATTATCCCTTTATTCAAAAATAAAATAATACTTATTAGATAATTTTTACCTAAAATTTTAAAATATTAAAACCAATATATCAAAAAAATCATTTGTGTGTGGAAATTAATTTTAACACAGTCACTTAGGATGTTCAAAAAACATCATTTTAACCTTAAAAATGACAAAAGGATTTTCACTATGCTGGGGTAAATATATTAACTATAAAATAACATTTATTCTATTAATGGAAAATATTTTATATTTTTAATAAATTTGAATTCATATTTTAGAATATAATATTTTTAGGAATTTCAATCCAATTTATAAAATATAATCCCTTTTTAAATAACATTAATGACTATTTGATCATTATTCATTTAATTAAAATTTAATAAAATATCAAATATTTTTTTTATTATAATATATTATATTCATGCTTTTATAACATGATATATTTATCTAAAAAATTATTGTTATGAAATTATTAATTCTATTTAAATTACCTTTAAATTTTCTAGTATAATTTATTTTATTTTTATTTTAACAATATAATTACTATGTTCGTGTTTCTTAATAATTAAGAGTAATTATTTCATCCCTAATTATTAAAAAAACTATTAAATTTTAAAAAAATTATTTTAATAGAAAAATTATTTCTAAACATATTTTTGTTTCCCAATCACAAAGTATTATAGATATTAAAAGAAAGAAAAGTTCATTTTTGTCTTTTATTTATATAACTTATTATATAGGTACATTTCATGTAAAATTCCCCAAAAAACACATAAATATCATATCTTAGGTGATATGGGTATAACTATTTCTAGTAAATTTGTTCTGTAAAAATATTTAGGACATTTTAACCGATGTATTCTTATTTTAACCTCTATGTGAGTCCATTTTTACCATTACTGTGAATTTTTTTTCAATACTAATTATGGTGAAAATATTATTGGAATAAATTAGATAATATAATTTTTTATTATTTAAAATATGGAATCATTTTTTAAAAGTTTCATTCACATAATTGGAAATTTAAATTTAAAATTAATCCTACATATGCGATTAGAAAGTAGGGTTTTCTAAGGAAAAATGATAAAACCATTCTAACATTTTTATATATGAAATCAATATTAAAATTAATAAAATTTTCTAAATAGGACTAATAGATATATAATTAATCTAGTTTTACTTTTAAACCAATTATTAATATAATTTATCTCTATAAATAAATTGATCAAAAAGGTTGTTTTTAATTAAATTCAGTATTTTCCCTATTCATCAACAAATTGAATATTTTCAAAAAATCAAAAAAAAATAACCCTATGGTAATGTTGAATTTTTAATTTCCAAAAATTAGTTTATTTTATAAAATAATTTTTTTACATTTGTAAAAATAATAAATTTATTCTATGATCATAAAGGGAGATGAAATGGTATTTTATAAAAAAAATAATGTTTTCTATAGAATATTTTTTTTCATTTTAATGATTCTTATTTTCTATAATATACAGATCATAATAATTTTAAAATATTATTTTTTATTGTTAATAACTCCTATTCCAATGTCTTAGTGATAAATATCATATTGATTTATAATGTTTTAATAAAAAGCCACATTTTTTAAAACATGGTATTTCATGTAATGCAAGATAATATTAAGTTTGTGTGTGTTTCATATAACACATTATATTTATATTAATGAATTTATTTATAAAAGAAATTATCATAATGTTTCTAGGTGTAGTATTTTTTTATATCTTGGTGTTGTGTGTCATACACACTATCAAATACAGTATTTTAATTTTTTAATTTCAGGGTTTTACATTCTCCCAACCTTAAATAAACTGAACATGAAAATTCAAACATGATCTCGGAAATCAAGGGTTTTTCGTTTAAAAATACTATTATTTAAACCCCCGCATCTAAAAGGGATTAATAGAACACCAACTTAATGAGATATAAAGGGATGTTTCAAGCTTACATTAATCAATTTCTAAGTATGATAATATTGGTGGAACGTGAATATATATAGATAAAAGTAAACTATAAATAATTGTGGAGAGTGATTATGTTCATTAAGCATACGAAAGATATTGATGAATAGAATTTTAAGGTCCTCAAATCCAAAAATCTATGATAATTTTAAATACCATCTAATTTATTAGATATAAATGTAGAAGGGTAATATTATTCTTTCAATATAGTTTTCTAAAAGTTTATAAATTATTCTAGTAGCTAAGAATATAATAAAACAGAATTACTCGATACATTTCAATTTCTTAAGCACAATTCCAACTATGGTTATCTTTTAATAAATTATCAATTCTTCTCATTATCCAACAAATTAATTTTCAAAATTATTTTTTAAGCATGATGTAGTAAATTAACATTTAAATGATCATAAAATCTATAATAGAATGATATTTTATAACTTCGATATCCAGTCATCATAATAAAAAAATGGGTAACACAAGTTTCATAAAACTACTTGTGGTGGATTAATACATTAATATCCAAAACCTTATCCAAACTACAACATAATCCATTTTTAAAAAATATAATTTAAGAACCATTATTTTTCTAGGTTTGTCCCTCTTTGAGTTATTCATTTGAAAAATAGTGGTCATTTTTTGTTCAGATATGGTGAATCTTTATTCTGGTAATGACACAAATTCCAAGGATTTTTGTTTTTTTTTTGAATAAATTGGGTTTGGGTACAAACAATTCATGTGTAACCACAGGTTCATGGTAAGTTGATAAGACATAATGTGGGTTTGTGTTTTATAGGGAAATGGTCTAGAAAAATATCTCCAGAATAGTTTCACATTGTGTAACTACCACACACACCGTGTAATTGTTTCCAGATGCATGGTGTGAATGGTTAAAGGTAATGAACTAATTCCCAACATGAAAATAGCATACTTCATCTAATATTTAATAAAAATTAATCATAATCTAGGGAAAATGTTTTTTAGCATATCCAATTAAAAATAATTTTAAGATGTGTATCTATATTACATGACATGTAATTCCCTGAACTACAGTTTTAAAAAGTTTTTGAGGGTTACTTCTCCATTAAAATATGTTATACTTCTTTCTCAGAACTATAAAGATCCTTACAAGTGATTTTGGAGTGCATCCCTATAATCTGGAAGTCTTTTTGTGCAATTGATCCTTGGGTAAGTGGTTCTTTTTTAGTTTCAGCTTATCTCCCTTTGAACTCTAACAATTATGTTGTAATCCATTGACTATGTGATATTTTGGTCCAGATCTTGATCGTTTTTTTGATGTAGTATCCCTCTTATTATCATCCACACCTTCTTCTCCTGGGTATTTATAATATAGGTTTTCTTTTTTCTGAAATTAAATGTATTAGCTCTAAACCTAATCCCTATGGTTTGATAATTTCCATTTATATACAATATTTCAACTACACCAATATATATGTGCCTCAATTAATTAATTAAATAATAGAACATTTTTTTGGAGTCCCTTTGGATCCAAATGTTCTGGACCTGGGTTGTGGCTATTGTTCTGGTTAGTGAACCCTTTACTATTAAATGAATTTTTTAAATTTATTAATGTGTGTTTAGACTAACATATATTGTGGAAGTTTTCTTGATATATTTTTTTATGGACATGGGTTATTTATTGAGATAACTGAAACATTACTGGTCAAGATAAATTGATATATGAAATGTGTAATTTAATAGTAAATGTTTATTTTCATAATTAACCATTGGGACATGTGATTTTATATTTTGATATTCGTGTTTCTTTGGCTTGTGTTATGATTAAATGATGAAATGATTATATACGGTGTTATCCTAGTAATACATAATGAAATTCTTACATAGTGGGATATTTCCATTGAATCATGTTGTAGTAATTATATAGTGTTCCTAGATCAAGTCACTTATGTTGTAATGATTATATAGTGGGATTGACCTGGTGAATCACATTGGGATAAATATATATAAGTCTTGCACCAATGACACATTTTGAAGTGATTATATAGATTGCATCACATAGTGAAACATTCTTAAATTATTATATAGCAGGATATGCCAAGTTCACATGTTGAAATGAATATATACTGGGTTTGATCCATGTTTTTTTTAATTTTTTACATTGTTTATAATGTTATGGTCGACATGGTTGTAAGACATGCTCAGAGGAATTACATTATGAAACTAAGGAAGGTTACTCTTTACCCTGGTTATATGGTTATAGTAGGAATGGTTATGAGACATGTTCTTAGAAATTATGGCATGGCGTCGAAGTCCATTGATGTGTTATTAATTATATTGATAAATTAGTTAACAACATGTATATTGTATTATTTCATACATGTTTTTTCATATTGGTTTATTTAGTCATGGTTGTTTTTACATTCTGATTTATACTCACACCCTATTTGTGCCACTATTTGGAACATATGAATATTATATGGTTGTAGTTTTTGAAAAGTGAAATCAACCTTTTTGGGGATTGTTTTTTTGCTAGATGGGATAGCGTTTGGAGGTTGGACTGATAAGGGGTTTGAGATCTAGGACTTTTGAGTATTTTCTTGAGGATCGTGGTATTATATTTTTTAGGTATAGAAGTAAATATACATACATTCTATCACTTGGTATGTTAATTCATTGTTTTGTATTGGAGTATTCAATTGGATTTGATTTTGGGTATTCCACTGTATTTTATAATTTAAATTGTTTTACACTCTTTTATTTGTTCACATATTTATATTTCTTTTTCATGGGTTTCAAACCCTAAATAGAGGGAATATAGTATCCCCACTCTAATTATTACATTTCCGATACTAATTAGAATCTTCTGGTATATAGGTTGGTGTGTTTCATATCTCCTAACCAAACCTTTCTCTCCATATTATAGAGTTCCTGATTGGGGGTTGATACAAAGTAGTGTTAGAGGATGTACTATTTCAATTTCTATATAATTTGGGAAATGATGAATGGTTACTAGGATATTTCATGACTTGGTAACGAGCCTTTGAATTGGACAAGCTAACCCATGTAAAAGGAAATATATAAGTTCCCATGGATGGGATTGTTCTGTTTGTTGTTCTCTTGTTAGATTTAATATTATTTCACCATGGGAGATTCAAGATTTGTGTGGTGTTATTGTGTTATGATATCATTTATTTTTGATATCTATAATCATTTAATGGTATGTCACGATTTGGGTATTCATTCATTTTAATAAGAAAATATGGATATATACTGACATGTATTGTTCTTGATAAGGACATATTTAATTACATGTGATATATATATTCATGTGGAAATGTGATATGAAAAATATGTTATACTTGATAAATGAAATAAATAAATATTTATTTCATGTTAAAACAATTTTAATCCATGTTATAGATATGATGAGTTATTTTTCTCTATTTTTTCACCATTTTGAGGTTAAAATTGTTATACCAAGTGTTCTAAGGAGTTTTTTTCATATAGAGAAAATTTATCCTCATTGCATTCAAGTTAAGATTAAGTGGAATATAAATATCATGCTACTAACATAACTGAACTTGAGCTTCATGTAGATAAAAAAGATCAAATGGATGTTCATATTCAAGATAGGTTCATGGGGTTCATGATATCCATTGATAGAGGGACTATTTCCATTGAGCCATCATTGTATTAGATTACGATAGAGTTTTACCTATATCAACTGTGTACATTCCTTGGGGAGGGAGGCTCCCCTGAAAATGTGTTCTAGATTTAGTACAAGTAGAAAATCCATAATCAACTTGAGAAACACATATATTTTAGGGTGATTTTTATTATGAACATGCTTCATCTACCTGCCATGTAATGGTGTAACATTCAACAGTTGCCGGGTTAAAAGTATGAGTAATCCTGGAAGGTATTTGAGAAAAAGTTCCTAATCCCTTTATATACTAAGACATTGATAAATGAGAAGGACATAGTGTACACACACCTGATAGAGGAGGGTTTGGAAAATGGTGTAATATGTTGAACATTTCACTGACCAATGGTACTCTTTTAATCTTTGGGTACTGAAGTGATCTACATGGGGAGACATTTCTTGGATGGTCTTGTTATGAAGTCAGGTTTCAGGTGAAAATTTTAACACACCGATATTTTTATGAAATTGAATTTTAAATAATATTTTTTCTGTATTATCTTTCATAGAATGCTACATGATGTTAATCCATACTACACACAACACCTGTTTTAGATTGTGATACATGCAATAATCAGTTTCTATGAAACATCATTTTATTATTTTAATTATTTAAACAAGACAATTATACCTTTTCCTTTATATTAAATGGAATAAATATGAGAAAACTAATTTATAAAATAAATATAATGGTCCAACTCAATATAAATGTATTGGTATGTTCTCAAAAAATGAGCATAGAATTTTTAGTAAAATCACTTTTTTCTTCAAAAATATTTTTTCTTCATTAATGAGTTATTTATTCTTTTTATTAATGAAAATTAACTCATAGAAGTTACATAAAATTTATTTTAAAAAATGAATTTCCTTTTTTTAACTCATATTGTCAAAAATATCTTAAATTTTTTTGTTGAAGAATTTTCTGAAAATTGATAGTTTTTTAAGAAATGGTAAAAATACTAATTAATTTAGAAAATTTATTTTCTTCTATAGTGTTTACAATGTAAAATTATTTTTTGGGTTATATTTGAATTTTTATTAGTTCATATTAATTTAAAATAATCCAATTAAATTTTTTGAAACCAATTTAATAAATAAATTTATTTTAAAATCGTTTTTTGTTATAAAAAGGCATTATTCAGAAAAAAAACGTTTTTACATAGTATTTTACAAGTTTTATTTTACATTAAATTCTAAAACTTATGTATATTTAATTATGAAAAATAGATTCCAAATTTATTTTCATACAGTCCAAATTTATATAATAGGTTCTTTATATTTTTTGTCAATATAAATAGTAACCATGGTAAATTTTATTACCATGTTAAAGTATAAATTAAGTAATTTATGTTGAAAATAAAATGATAAATACTTTAAAATTACTACAATACATGAAACAAATATTATTTTATGAATGGACTTTGACCCATAACACGTATGGATCAAAATGTAGACGATAAATGGACAGTGGTCCTTGAAAATAAATTATACGATATTTAAATCAATGAACGTGAAAAAATGTCACTTTATTTTTCATAAATATCCATTATGTTCCCATATTAGATAAAAAATGTATGTTTTAAATGAATAATAATAAAAATATTTAACTTAATAAACTTATTTTTTTGATATAATTTTTTTTTTCATTTTCGGCCACTTAGATGTGATTATGATATTTATAATATTTTACTAATTAAAAACATAGATATTACACATTAATATTTTAAATACTTTATGATTTATAATATAGAGTTACTCTAAATATATATTTGAATATAAGTATTATTATTAAATATATAATATTTTTCTTCATCATGGTATTTTATTTTTTAATTTTACTAAATAAATAACTTTATAAAATAATTACCCAATGATGTTTCAGAAATTATTTTAATAAAGGAAATAACAAATTAATATTACTTCTAATATAAAAATAAATATAATCTGACAATTTTAATGCTATAAAAGATTAATTGACTACATTGAAATGATAAGGATATAATAAAATATTTTTATTAAGTTAACATGTGATATTGATTTTTTAAAAAGTTCAAATAATGAGTTGTGTCAATATTGAAACTACTAATATTTTTTCAGTGTAGGGTATTATTAAATTATAAAAAAACATTAACAATATAAATATATCATAATATTGTAAAAAAATGTTTTAAATTCTCCAATTTTGGTATAATTTACCTAACATATGTAAAATTACAACTTTTAATATTGGAAAACTTGTGGCCTAAGATAAAATTAAAATAGGTTTACTTAAGGTTAATAAAAAATAATTAAAATTAATATAAGACAAAAACATGTCAAAATATGTTATTTTAAGAAATTAAAACCCTATATAAAATTATATTTGAATAAAAGTTCCCTTTGATTTATTTGGAATGAGATTTAATATATTATAAATTAATATTTTTTGAAATTCCAAAAGTCCCCTTCACTGCTATTATAAATGAGAACCTCCTCCCTCACTTATTCACTTCACTTTTAGAACTTTATCTCCACCAATATTTGATAAATTATATTTTACACTTCCCTATAAACATTAAATATGTTCTATTCTTCCCAAAATACCATCTCTAGAGTCCATTAGAGGAGATATATTGGATTTGTTTCGAAGAAGATGTAATCGCTTTAACAGATCACTCCCTTGTTCTACTCTTTCATACCTCATATAAATATATTATATATATCATAAAATAATATCTCTATAATCCAAAATATTATTAAATTTTGTAATGATTATGAACATAAAATTATGAAATCTCATTCCCTTCGAACAAGAAATGAATTTATCTATTGTGTGTACATGTTGCTTATCGTCTCCAAGTAGCGATACAATTCATTTTCCAACACCATATTTTATGACTGTGATTTATTATTTTTTAATGATTATATGTGATATTTATAAAAAATTTATAATTTATTATGATAATATCATATCTACCATTTTACCATCAAATTTTCTGGAAGATGATAATGTCGCTCGTGTGTACATATGGCTTACCATCTCTACAATGCAACACGATTAATTTTTCATCTATATTCAACATGCATCTTAATATAGATGAATTATATATATATATTATAAATATAACATAAAATTTATTCTTTAATTTTCATATATCATATAATTTTATTTATTTTAATATGACAACAAAATTTAAATAGCATTCATGCGCACATATGTCATAACGTCTCCCACAATGGTGTACATTATTTTCAATCTCTATAATTTATGAATAAATATCAATTCATATATACTGAATATATATATGATATTTATATCATGTACCACATTATATGTATGATGAAATCGTGATTTTTATTTGTAGACTAAGGATCACAAGTCAGAACATGAATCAAAAACATTGTGATTATTATATGAAATATAAATATGACTTGAAATTATTAATAACGGAGTAATATAAAGTTATAAGTAAATAAAATGTGATATTATATTTATCAATATGGTTTTATGGTAAATTTACAATAAACCAAAACATATTATACATATGGTTCGATTATATGAGAACAAGGTTAGAAGTTAACATAAGGGATCTTAGTCTCACTTTAAATCATGTGTGACATACACCTTATACAATACAGGATTTTATTGTGGTATATATATTTACCATGAGTGATTTTTATGAGTATTATTCAGAATATTATGGTATTTTAATATCAATTAATTTTTCTTTATTTCATGTTGAATTCGATTATACTGATTATAAAGTGGTGAGGGTTAATTTCACAATCTCATTATTATTCATGATTGATTTTATATAAGTATTTATTGGGGAATATTTATATTCCATATCCATGCTTCCAAAAAAATTCAAAAATATTTTTACTATTCTAAAATTTTTTAAATTCATTTTTACACATGTGTATATTTTTACTAAACCATTCGAATAGAATATTTTTGTCATTTTCCAAATGACGTTCTTTATGAATTCTATAAAAAGTATAAGTGGAATGTTTTTTTAACTTATATAGAATGAATGAATAATTCTTCCTCCCAGAAACTATAATTCCCTGAATAATTCCTTTAAATATTATGATTTTATATTCAATTAAAACGTTTCTTTAAAAATTACAAACCAATTTATAAATAGAAATCGTTTTTAATATAGAGAAAATATTTCCTCAAAAAAACCAGCTGATCTCTCTAAATTATTTTTCATTTATGATAAAAAATTTAAAAGGTTGGGCTGATGATTTTTTTATTTAAAAAATATTAAAAAATAGAAGAGCATACATATTCACATGATTCATTATTTAAATCATCATTTGGAACCATGTTTTTTCATATTCTTGTTTAAAATAGTGTGTTCATCATATTGAAAGGATCTCCCATCTATTCCTCAGCCCCACCATCATACATGAACCTAAAAGTAGGGTGGTTACAAATTTTTTACTTATTAAAGATGCATTTCAATGTCCCTATACTCCAAGTCAAAATCTTAAAATTGAAACTCATCCTTCATTGACTTCAATTCTGTCTATCTGTGTCCAGTACCATAACCTTTAGGGTGTCGTTCAAATTTACAGGATTTAGATTTATGCTAAGAGCCTTCCAACTCATCCTCTTCTACAGCAAATTTTTTTCTTCTCCATTGAAGTCATCTCTTTTGTCTCCTACTGAGAGCTATGTTTCATTATTGGTGAAAGGACCAAAGTGGAATTATCCAGATTAGACTCCCTAGAAGGATCAATAGTAGCACCCTCTCAATTGGGTTTTACAATATTAATTTCGCGATAATCAAAATTAGTAGTTGTCACATGCACATCCTTGTGATCTACACATTCTAAGAGTGTTGGTCAGGATTTACAAGATAGATAAGTCAGGACATGTACAGATGGACTATGAATCACCAATGACTTAGCATTAGAAGCCAAATTCCCGAAGGATCATGTTTTAGTCTGGTCCTGCTCTTTTTAGAGAGCCACATTTGGAACCAAAAAATACAAATTTTCATATTTCACAGAAAAGTTTAAATAAAAATCCTTACATAAGTGGTGTCATATTTCCTAGCACTATTATAAACACCAATAAATGAAGAGGTAGAATCCTTTTTTGGGAAATCCCCATTGATTCAATTATATTCCTAGAAAAATAAACCTTACATACAGAGGGTTCACCCTAATCATGATCCATCGAATTGGTCCCGTTCTACTGCCACATGTGTATTATATCCCAATAAAACACTGGGATTCATTTTTCCTGGGTATGTTAGGTAAAAATGCCTCTTATTCCTTTCCCCTCACGATAATTTCATCCCATGAAAGAGTATTATACTACACATTATGGTTCTTATCTTGAACATAGGTGTCGGAGGTAGTCTCTATATAATATACACTGTGTTTTTCCAGGGGCCTCTCATCACTAGGCCCAGCAGTATGAGTTGAGAGTTTCTCCTTCCCCGATTATGCACCATTTTTTTCTATGATCTCTGATGTATCTTCTTAGCAACATTTTCTGTCACGAAATTGGTTCCAAATTTCATTTATTTACTAATTTTGAAGTACAATATATTTTCATACCTTACAACATTATTTGATATTACTTATGCTTTATTGGGGATATTTTTCAAGGATACTATCCCTATTCATTATATGGTTGGTTAGTTTTTATGATGATATTTATGAAACCCATTTATAATACCTAGATAATGTTATAATGGAATATTTTTTTTGAAACCTATTTATTTTTATGGGTTCTGAAATGATGAATGTGTAATGTTCTTATGTCACATATATGAATTGTTTTAATTATGTGATGGGTAGGTAATATATCTCCCACAAATTAATTGGGTAAATATTTATAACACATTTGATAATGATGGGACACAATTCTATAGGATTGACCAACTATGGGAATGAGGGGAAATCTAATCCCTTAGAAGGAGAATATTGTGACTAGGGTTGGTGGTGTGTCTCTCCCAATAGGTACATCCCCCATGATGTTTTCTAATATTTTTTGTTAGTGTGTGTTGTCAAATAATGAATGATATTACATGTTTATATGTTGTCTAAAATTCAATATCTTATTTATATTTCATTTTACATGGTTTCTTATTTTAGCTACCCAATGATTCATATCATATGGAATACACTTCATTAATTTTGTAATTCAATATTATAATCTCTAATATGAAGGGATTTTATGTAAACAGTTATTCTTTTATTTAAATACACCTATGCTCATGATATACTTATATATCATTCATATTTACCCTTACTGATCATTTGAGCTCCACCTTTTCTTATGTTTCCTAACCCAGGTTCTAAAGAAATGTTTTACATATGAGTAATGTAGGGAAAGATATTTATGGGATATGTTGAATAACGTTTACCGAATTAAAAGAATGTGTTCTGAGTATCAAATAGAACTAAACAATTATGGTCCTAGGGAATTTGTTTCTATAATTTAATGAATATTCATATAAAAATATGTCACATCAATATAAATTAATCCTAGGTCATTATAGTTGGTATTAGTTGAAAGGATTAGTCAAACATTGGAAACTAGGATGAGAAAACATTATTGAGATCCCTAGAGATATTTTAATAGATATTTCTAGAGATGTCTCTAATAATAATTATTTTTATAGGTTAAAATCCATGAATGTTTATAATAATCATGAATCACCTAGTATTACACCTATGGTGTCATATATTTAAATAGTATAAGTAATTTTCCTTGATTTTTTGTTTTACAACTATGATTACTGTTTCTCAGACTACACTTTCTAGTTTTAGTCAACAGATAGAACCCAAGTGGAATATATTAATGATTAATAAGAAGGAAAATATAATGAGTTTTCTCTTAGTAAAATTAATTTTATGTGGGATGGACTGAAAAATATTTTTGTTATGATCACATAACTTTATCAAGATATAAATCTTGTTGGGTTGCCAATTGATAAATGGAGGGAACAATATTATCTTCGGTCCTTAATGAGGTAGCATCTACATTATTTTAGTGGGTCTAATGATCTATGAGTGGTCGAGCAATGGATCAGTACCAATTATAATATATTTTCATTTCTCTAATGTTTAGAACATGAGAAGTTTATTTTGTGTGTTTTTCGATTGGAATGTGAAGTAAATAAATGGTGGAATCTTCTAAATAATATGAGAAAATATGTTGTAATTGACTCCATGGAATGTGATGAGTTCCATAATTTATTTTTTACTAAGTAATCACATCATATTATTTATAAAAAAATTGAAAAGTAATTTCATTATGTAATGAAAAGGGAGGATGGATCTTTGGGAACCAATGATAAATTTTTTTTAAAGACTAGTGTGGTGTTCTTCTTTTATTATCATCCAACCTCAGTATAAGGATGATCAATTGTTCAATGTCCTGAAACTATAACATCGAATGGATTTAGCCACAAGGGAATTCATTATTTATGAATAAATCATCTGATTTCTATAAAGGAGGATATAGATGTTGTATTTTTGTATCAATATCATGGGTTTTAGATGAAAATGTGGGTAGAGTTTAAAGAAAAATATAAAAACTATAGAGAAAGAAGATGAGTGCATTTTTATGTTTGAATAGTGGGATGAGGCATGCTGGAGATTCTAATAAGGGGATTAGTAAATTTTTCATGTGTGGAATGGTCGATCATTTGGGAAGAAAAATCCAAAGTAATCAGAAATGTTTAGATAATGATGTGAATAGAAATAAGGATAGACAGAATGGACCCCCCCCCCCCCCTACAAACACACATGAATTCATTTAGTGTAAGTAAAATGTGAGTTATTTTATTCAATGACCAAATAAAATGGTTAGATATGATGATCTACATCATCAACATTTTAAATCTAAATATAAATCCAAATCTCATGTGATCACTGTTGGGAATGTGGATTATGATAACAAAGTTATGAAATGATTGAGTATTTATGTAATTGAATTAGAGAATAATGTTTTAGATGTAATTTTATGTAATTATAGAATGTTGAAATAGCTGATATTGGTATACTTTCTCTTTTACATAAGGATTTCAATTCATATTATTAATGGTATTATAAACCAAAAAAAATATTGAGGTGGTAAGGTGATATTTTTGGAAAACACATGATTATTGGATGGATTGAGCTTAATAAATTCTGGTTGTTAGGATAATGAAATTAATAAATGTTTGATTATGATAAAAAATGAGTTGGTATTGATTTTCTTTTTAATGATAACATGAAATGGTTTTTTATGATATCACTGACTGAGTTTATATATTTTTTAAATTTATATTATGAGGAAAGAGTTAGTTTTTGAATAAATGCATGTTTTCACTACGTTTTCATGTTAATTTATGTTATTATCATATTTCATGAAAATGTATTATAATATTATTCTCATGATTGGTGTGTGACAATTACGAGTTATATTAATTTTGTTGGGGGATTAATGAATTTTTGAATTTTTGAAATTTCGATACATTATTACAAAAGTATTGGGAATTTAATCAGTTGGAAGTATCATAAAGGAAACTATTTATCAAAAAATTTAGGTTGAATCTTGGATGAGTTTTTAGGGATTAATGTATTATCTCTCCATACATGGATGTAGGCATATTTTATAACTTATGTTTACTCTTTTGTTGAGATCTTAAATAATGGTAGATAGGTGTCATATCGTTCTATTTATAGATCCCATAATCTTATAATTGTTCAAGAATTAAAAAAATGCTTTCATTTCTTGGAATAATTGATGAAGTAAAAATTGATCAAGGTACAACTAAAGGATGAGATTCTTCATACAAAATGTAATGAAATCAAGTAAATATATCTTCTCATAAAATATACTTACACTCTATGGGATTTATTATGAAACCAAATATGTCATCCTAGCAACTACATTTCTTATGATTAAAATATTCCCTTAGTTCATTGACGATTTATGTATTCTTGATTGTTAATTTCTCATGACTATGTTCTTTATCACTCTCTATCAAAAAAGTATAGTTATATTTCTCTTCCATTTAAAGGTTTTCACTTACAACCTAAGTTCTATTATATATAAATGGAATTATTTGTTACTTTTGTTTACAATTATGTTTCTTAAAATCACATTTTAAAGGGACTATTAGTATTTATTTTTATGATGTGGGTTTCTATTAAAATATTATTTATGTATTAATCCTTTGATTACTCTGAATAATTTAGAAAGTGAAATGTCTTTTGGGGGGAGAATATAACATACCAATATTTTTATGAAAAATATTTTTAATTAATCATATTTCTTAAATAGATATCATATGGTGCTACACCATGTAATGATTTTTCTACATGCTACATCGGCTTAGGCTGTGTTAAACACAGCACCGAGTTTCTACAGAACATCTTTCAATTATTGTAATAATTAAAAAATAATAATAACATATCAATTAAATTAGTGGTAATAAATTTGAAAAAATGATTTATTAAATAAATATTATGTTCTAACTTAATATTAATTTATTGGAATGATTTTAGAAATGATCACATTATTTTTAGTAAAATAACATTATTCTTTAAAAATATATTTTTATCATAAATGAGTTTTTCTTTATTTTGTGTGATTTTTGTGATGTTCTAAAAAATGGATTTCAAAAAATTAATTTCATTTTTTTATTTCAGCATATCAAAATTATATTAAATTCATTTTTTATATGTTTATGAAAACATTATTCTTACGGAATAGTGAAAATAAAATTTTTATTTAAAAGTGTATTTTGTTTTAATATATTTACATGGTCAATTTATGTTTTGGATTTGTTTTGAATTTTAATTATTTATTTTTATTTTAAAATAATACAATTATGGTTTTTTAAAATTATTTTACAAACGAATTTATTATAAAAAATGCCTATTTTACAAGGGAATGTTTTTGAAAAAAAACATTTCTTCATGGTATTTTACCAGTTTTAATTTAAATTAAATTATGAAACTTATATGTTTTGAATTATTAAAATGGATTGAAAACTTTTATTCATAAATTAAAAATTTATTTCATTGTTCACTAGTTTTCATGCCAATATAAATAGTAAAATTTGTAAATTTTCTTACAACGGTAATGGGTAATTCGTGTAATTTAGGTGAAAAAATAAAATGATAAAGACAATAAAATGAAGTTGTCTTAAAAAATATTGGATTAATATAATTTGTCCCATAAAATATAAATATCTAAATTATGTTTTCAATGGATTCGTTCCCACAAAAATTACATATATAATATTTATATCCAAGAAAGACACAAAATGTCACTTTATTTGTCTTAAAAATCCAATATATGTCCAAATGGAAAAAGAGATATGTTATGAACGAATAATAATTTAAATTTATAACTTAAAATATTTATTTTCACGATATTATTTTATTTTTTAATGTTTGGGTCACTTATATGATATTATGATATTTATAATATTGTATTTTATAAAAATGTAAAGATATCACAATCATTTTTTTTAAATATCATTTTTAATGTAGTGTTACCAAAATATATATTAAATTATAAATAATATTATGAAATAAATAATATTTATATTTATCAGGGAATTTAATTTTTAATTTCTAGTGCCTAAATATGGGCATTAAATAATTACAAAACGCTCATACTTTGATTATTTAATTAAAGGAAATACAAAATAAATTCTTATTCTTCTTTTAGGTTATAGATACCTCATTTCCAGAATGGTATTAGTGTAATATATATCATATTTATTTATTCAATTCATTTATATAATCATTAAGCATTGAATATCATGTAAAACGAGTCTCATCACATCGTGGAGACGGTAGGTCATACGTACGCACGAGCGATGATATCGTTCCAATGATCATGGAATTTTATTAAAGTGTATATATACTATTTCAGAAGCAATATCACTTTACAATAATCATATATTGTTATTATTTACACCATTATACCCATCCAAGTATGGTGGTGGTGGAAAACAGATTACACCACGGCGCGGAGACGGTATTCCTTATGTACGCACACGCGGTGATTTCATTTTCCCTATGATGGATTGAAGGTGGAATAGAGTTGTTTCATATTTATAATAACATATTAGTATATTAATGATACTGATGTTATTACTTCATAATGAAACAACTAAAGAAGAAGTGGAATAAGAAATAAAGTTGAAAGAATCGGTAACAGACATTACCTCTTCTTTGAAGCGCCTCTTCTTAACCGACTCTTAGGGCAATAAAGATGGTCTTTGAAGAATACCAGGACCTCTAGGATGTTTCAAGGGAAGTGGAGAAGAGAAATTGGCAGGGGTTGTCCGAGCATGAAGGCTCAAAGTGGTGTGAGGAAGAGAGAGAGGAGGTGCCCATTTATAAGGGAGGAGAGGGGCACCTTGGGAAAAACTAAAAATATTATTTTATTATAAAGTCATATTCGGTTTTTAATAGCTCCAAATTGATTTATTTAGATGCTAAGGTGGGGATGGGTTGAAATACTCTCATCCAATATAATTTAGACAAGTTTAGGTTTCTATTTTAACCTTATCATTTAGATTTAACTTTCAGTTAAATAACTTTACTTTTACCGTGTCTTCTTGTTTTCTTACACTATAAGGTTAATAAACATACTATAACAAGACAAAGGAACCCCAATTTGTTTATTATTAATATATATAACCTTATCTAAGTCATTTGACAGAACGTTAGATTTTTAAGAATAAAATAAAAACTAATAATATAATATTTTTTTTAAAAACTATTTCATGACAATTTTGACGCTATTTGGTAATTGATTTTTGTGAAAATCATAACAGCATAATTAGTTCAAAAAAAGTTAATTAAATCAATAATAACATGTAATATTGACCTATAAAATTTTTTAATTCATAAAAAGTCTATAATTACATTTATTTGGGTATTTATAACATCAATTATGTTAATATTTCATTAATACGATAATTACTACATCATCATTGTGTCATAAATACATTCAATTATTTAATGTCTAAAATTTATAAATAAAATACCATTATGTAAGAAATAATTTTAGATTTCTAATTAATATTTATAGTCGAATTTATTTTATGTATAACCCTATATTAAAAATTATTTTTTTTAAACATTGATTTTATCTATTTTAACCCTTCATTGAATAAATAAATAATAAATGTTCTAATCTAATCCAAGTGGACCTAAATGGTCAAATTTTATTCCTAAGGTTGTTCTGGTCGAAGTACACTTATCCAACATAATTATGACATGTGTTAGGGTAATAATAATATCATTTTTACACTTAATTACCATATTTATTTTTAATCGTGGTAAATAAAAGTAAAAAGTTACTATTCACCAAAAATTATTTTCAAATCATTGAACCACATTTTAGAACTTGATATTAATTGTGTCTCTCGGATTTTTGACATTCCACTCACAGAAGCCGTAAAATTATGTTTTATGTGAATTTCCAAATTCTCCTAGGAGGTGGGTAAAAGACGGTGAAAAGTTCAATAAAATTTTTATATATCTAAAATTATTATAAAATGACTCCATTTAATTAAATTGAACTTATATTGGAATTATGTATCAATTTTGACATAAAATAAAATTAAATAAAATAAATAATTATTTAAATAAAAAGATGGTTTTAAAATAGTAACCCAGTGTTTTCACAATTCATCAAAAATTGAAAGTTTTCATAAAAATACCAACATTTTTCCCTAAGCTAATTTCGATATTCCGAATCTAAAAATCAATTCCAATTTGAAAGATAAAATTTATAAAATTTCAAAAAGTGGTTATTACTATTCATAACGGCTAGTTTTAATAATATTTTAATAACATATCGCTATTTAGTGAAACTCGGTATTGCGTACAACGCAAGCTATCAAGGAAGGTCACGATTGTGTGTAAAGAAAGTCAAGCTTGTGTTGTGTGTAATGAAATATTCCTTTGATGATGTATATAACATAAAAACAAAATATTTCTCATAAAAGTCTCGAGTGTTACATTCTACCCCCCTTAAAATGAATTTCGCCCTCGAAATTCGTCACTTTGTAACAAACAGATGGGGATACCTCTCCATCATCATATCCTCAAGCTCCCATGTAGCTTCGTCTAATTTGTGGTTCCTCCATAAAACTTTCACCAAGCGAGTGGTCTTGTTCCGTAGTAATTCTATGCTATGATCCAGAATCTCTATCGGTTGTTCTTCATAAGAAAGATCTTGGTGCAACGGTTCAACATCTGAGCTGAGTACATGTGAAGGATCAGTTATGTAATTTCTCAGGAGAGATACATGGAACACATCGTGAACTTAATAGAGATTCGGTGGAATTGCCAATTGGCAAGCTACCTTCCCAACACGATCCAGTATTTCGAAAGGATCGATATACCTAGGGCTTAGCTTTCCCTTCTTTCCAAATCTCATTACTCTCTTCCAAGGAGATATTCGTAAGAACACTTTATCACCCACTTAAAACTCTAGGTCTTTTCTTCAGTTATTAGCATAACTTTTTTTTCAACTCTGAGCAGCTCTTATGTGTTGTTGAATAGATAGGACCTTTTCTGCCTTTTCATCAAAAAGATCAGGTCCTAATATCTTTCTTAAACCAACATCATCCCAGCAAGTTGGAGTTTAGAATTTCTTTCCATAGAGAGCTTCATAAGGATCCATCTGAATACTGGAGTTAAATCTATTATTATAAGAATATTCCACCAAAGGTAGGTATTGATCCCAAATTTCTTTTAAATCCATAGAACAAGCTCTCAAAATATCTTCTAGAGTTTTAATTGTTCTCTCAGACTGACCGTCTCTCTAAGGATGACAAGCAGTGTTGAAACTCAACTCTGTATCAAGAATATGCCGAAGACTTTTCCAGAACATTGAGGTAAACCTCAGATCCCAATCAGATATAATGGAAAGTGGTACTCTATGAAATCTTACCACTTCATTTACATATATCCTGGCAAGCTGATCCAGAGATAAATCCTCTCTAACAGCAATGAAGTGTGCAGACTTTGTAAGACAATCAACTATGACCCAGATAGAATTATTTCCTTTGGATGTTTTAGGAAGTCTTGTGACAATGTCCATAGTGATATTTTCTCACTTCCATTCAGGTATGGGTAATGGTTGTAACATCCCCTTTGACTTCTGTCTCTCAGCTTTAACTTGCTCAAAAACCAAGCATCAGGAGACATATTCAGCAACATCACTTTTCATGCCATCCCACTAGAAGTACTCTTTCCAGTCCCTATACATCTTCGTGCTTCCAGGATAATGGATAATGAAGAACTATGAGCCTCATCCAGCAGCTCCTTCTTTAATTCGGGGATGGGAGGAACACAAACCCGATTCTTGAACTTTATTATCCCATCATAATCAAGGTTGAATTCAGGAACATTTCTCACCTTCTTTTTCAACTCTACATCTTCTTTCTATTCCTCTTTAATCTTCACATGTATAGATGGTTGAACATTTATTTGAGAAAGATACAATTTTTCCCCTTCCATTATAATTACAAGATCCATCATTTGTAAATCCATAAATATTGGATCTTTCGTGATCCACATCATTGATAAGAAAGCATGGTCTTGTCGACATAATGCATCTTCCACCTTCTTTGCTTTACCATGGTGGTAATTAATTGAGAAGTTGTAATCCTTAATCAACTCCAACCATATTAATTGGCTCATATTCATCTCCTTTTGTGGGAAAATTTACTTTAAACTTTTATGATCAGTATAAATATCACACCTTTCACCATAAATATAATGCCTCCAAATATTTAATGAAAAGATTACTGCAACTAACTCCAAATCATGAGAAGGGTAATTTGGCTAATGGATTTTCAACTGTCGTGAGGCATAAGCTATCACCATATCATTTTTCTTGAGAACACACCCTATCCCTTCTTGGATGCATCACTGTATATCACAAACCTTTCTCCACTACAAGGCAGTGTGAGCACAGGTGCACTGGATAACCTTCTTTTCAACTCCTTGAAATTCTCTTCATATTCCTCTATCCAAACAAATGTAACTCCTTTCCGAGTCAACCTGGTGAGTGTATTAGATAATCATGAAAAATCTTTCACAAAACTTCGATAATATGCAGTCAAACCCAGAAAACGTCGGATCTCAGTTACTATTATTGGTCTCATCCATCTTTTGATAACCTCTATTTTTGCTGGATCCACAGATATCCCCTCTGTTGAGATTATGTGACCCAAAAATGCAACTTTTTGAAGTCAAAATTCACACTTGGTAAATTTTTCATAAAGCCTCACCTTTATCAGGGTCTTTAATTCAATTCTCAAGTGATCTTCCTATTATTCCTTTCTCTTTGAATATACAAGAATATCGTCTATAAGGACTACCATAAACGGATCAAGATAGTCTCTAAAGACTCTATTCATCAGATCCATGAAGATAGCAGGGGCATTAGTTAGACCAAATGGCATCACTATAAATTCATATTGTCCATTCCTTGTACGGAAATCTGTCATTGGTATGTCCTACCTTTTGACCCTTAATTGATGATACCCAGAATGAAGAACGATCTTGGAAAAGTATTGAGTTCCACGTAGTTGGTCAAATAAGTCATCAATGCATGGGAGATGATATTTTTTCTTGATAGTGATCTTGTTAAGTTCTCATTAATCAATGCAGAGTCTCATTGATCCATCTTTCTTCTTACCAAAAAGAACAGGTTCTCCCCAAGGTTAGGCACTAGGGCCTATGAATCCCTTAACAAGATTCTCTTGGAGTTGCTTCTTCAATTCCTGCAACTCAATTGGGGCCATTCTATAAGGTGTCTTTGAAATAGGCAAAGCACCCGGTACCAGTTCTATTTAAAACTCAACTTCACGATTTGGTGGAAGACCCATCAATTCCTTCATAAAGAAATCATCAATCTTCCGTACAATGGGAATATTCATAATCATGAGTTTCTCACCAACCATTTGAGATAAATAACCTTTATTTAGTGGAATCAAGACCCATAAGATGGAACAAATTTCCACTGGAAGGTTATGATCATCCTTGCATCGATAGACGATCATGGATTGATCTGGAATATGAAATGTGACTTCCCTTCTTTGGAAATTGATATGAGATCCATATAGAGAAATCCAATCCATTCCAAGAATCACATCAAATTCTACTATAGGAAGGATCACAAGATTTGCAGGAATCACTTTCCAAAAAACTTCAATCGGAGAAGAATTATAAACTTTTGATGTGACTGTTGTGCCATTAGGGGTTCTCATAGCTAACTCAACATATAATTGTTGAGGTAATATGGCGATACCATTAGAAAATTCTTCAGAAATAATAGAGTGGGTGGATCCAGAATCAAATAAAACATTTTATACTTTAGATTGGATGGTAATTGTACTTTTCACCACTTCTTTATCGTACTCTAAATCGCTGATAGATATTGCATGTGACATTCCTTTTTCTTTACCCTTAAGATTTTTATGATGTCGATCATCATCAACAACCCTCGGATTAGGTAATTGATTGGAATAATGCCCCATTTCATTCCACTTGTAACATTGAAGTGTATGAGGTCCACTCTGTGTAGACTTTTCTTTGGTCGCGTCACTAGACATCTTCATCCCATCATTGTGGCATTGAAATGCTCGATGTCCTTCCTTTCCACATTTGAAACATTTACTTGTCCCTTTAAGACAACTCCCTCCATGTTTCTTTCCACACTTTGAGAATAAGGGAAAACTCATCTACATTTCAGTGTGCTCTTTAGATTTTTCATTGAATTCCATTTTCCTCTTCTTATCAAATGAATATGAGAAATGGGTTACTCCAATATCTATCTCAACCTTGAGAGAACATCAAACAATTTTCTCGTAGCTATTGAAGTCCTTTATGGCTAACGCCCTTCAAAGACTTGGTTTTAAGAAACTAAAGAATCAATCGATCTTACTCTCAGGTTGGTTAATAATACCCGAAGCATACCTTGCACGTCTTGTAAAATTTTCTTCGTAGGTACCAAAAGATTCATCATGATTTTTCTTTAGTTCAAGAAACTCCTTCTCTATCTTTGTTCGAAGAATACGAGGGAAGTACATATTGAAAAATAAGTTCTTGAACTTGTCTCATTCCATGGACTCCATTTCATCCCTTTTCCCCATATTCTTGATAAGATTCCACCATTGATCAGCTTCACCTTCCAAATGATAAACATCTAAGATGACTTTATCACTTTCATAACATTGAAGAACTAAAAATATATTTTCAGTGGTACTAATCCATTTTTCAGCCACTAATGGATCAGTAGACCCGCTGAATGAGGGTGGATGCTGCCTCATGAAAGATTCAACAGAATTTTGCTCCTTCCTTTGCTCCTATGGAAGCCCTACATGATTCATAGCTTTAGAAAGTTGTGTGAGCATAACTACACGATTTTTCATTCCAGCTCCCATAATGTTTGGTTGCTCAGGGGGACAATCATTTCATTGCCCGTCGCATTCCTCATTAACACGGTTCCTTTGTGTTCCAGCCATTGACTAAAACAAAGAAGAATAGTGTGAGAAACACTAATATTAATAGGAAATCCACATAATCAAGAATAAATTTTCACACTTAAGGTCTTATCATAGGTTGTTCATGGACCTTTCTAAAACACTAAGATTGTGTTCTATACTTAGACTTATCCTTAGGGTTCTTACTAAGGCTTTCACATCATAGTTTCCAAAGGTTGACTATACCTTTCCTCTAATACAATCTATAACGACCCATACATTACATACATTGTTATTACATCAAAATTGAAGCACACTTATTACAACATATAACAAAACCTAGAAAGGACCGTATAGGTATAGTGTCTATAGAAATTGGGAAACATAAACAATTGGTTCATAAATCATCTACACTGTCTCCCTTTTATTTTATCATATCTAGAGTCTCTTTTGGCAAATCTTACTTAATATCCTTCTTCATGACCTGGGGAAAAGAAAACATAAAAAAGGGTGAGCTCAAATGCTCAGTAAGGGGAAAAAAAGAAATATCAATCACATCATATTCATAAGAACATATCATTTTGGAAATCTTAACCTGCAAAAGAGATCATAATTTCATAACATGGGATAAATAGTAGTTGTGAAATGTAATCCCGATAATCATAACATAAAACATTAAACTTTTTTGGCATAGACACATAATCATAGAGAATCATTTCTTAGTAGTGAAGACTCATTTCCAAGACTATCCTAGCGGACAAAGTCCGTTTCGGAATCGAGTTCCCTCCTCTTTTCAGTCCTGTTTAACTGAACCGGTTTAACCTTCCATTTCAGCCATGTCTATCTCATGAGATATAAATCTTTACCCAATGCATTGGAGGGAGATATAGGTCCCACCCATCTCATAATGAAACCATTCTTATGTGTGCCAAAAAATCATAAATCATAGAATAACCCGTGTAATAAAAATGGGATTCTTAAACATCATGTCATCATAACATAATCCATATAAGATAAAAGGACATAATAAATATAATTCCATAATAACATAATCAAATCAGTGTAAAAATAGGTATAAAAACAGAACCCTATATTACCTTAGATGGAAAATAATTTTGATAAAACCATTGAACTTCATTCTTGAGGACAATATCCTTTCTACTTCAAAAACAATTTTTTTCTTTTCCTAACATGTCACACAATTTTAAAAGAAGAAGTTGATTAAAAATAAACATGATAACTTGTAAAGGAAGCTTCATGGAAATAATTTTCTATGAAATCATAACAATCCATTCATGTCGTATAAGTTAAAATAAAATTTATTCTCGTACATTGGCCGGAAATGTCAAAAAGTACCTCATATGAAAAATGACAAAAGATTCCTTTCATATCTTTTACTAAAACTCACCAAATGGTAAAATTAGATTTAAAAAATTGTAGGAGGATAAAAATAATATCACATATTGATGAAACATGGATGTGGAGGATAAATATGCCCCGATAATTACCGAAGTATAAAGAATCTCGGATAAAAACTGAGATTGCGAGATTTTCCCTTACCTTGGGTCTGATTTGCTTTGTACGTGTCTGAACCTCATGTATAATGATTTAAATAATGTTATTGACTTATTCCAAAATCATAATCGTTGTTATGATATCATATGTGGTCATATTTAGAGCTTCTTATTAGTAATATTTCATTGTTACTTGTTATTCGGGTGTTTATTGCTTTTTGTTCTTAAGCGTGTTTTGTCGAATAAATTCTTATTATTATTTTAGGTTATAGATACCTCATTTCCAAAATGGTATTAGTGTAATTTATATCATATTTATTCTTTCAATAAATTTACATAATCATTAATCATTTAATATCATGTAAAACGAGTCGCATCACATCGTGGAGACGGTAGGCCGTACGTACGCACGAGCGATGACATCGTTCCCATGATCATGGAATTTTATTTAAGTGTATGTATACTATTTCAGAATCAATATCACTTTAATATAATCATATATTTTTATTCATTATACCATCATACCCATCCAATTATGGTGGTGGTGGAAAACAGATTACACCACGGCATGGAGACGGTATTCCATACGTACGCATGCGCGGTGATTTCGTTTTTTGTAGGATGGATAGAAGGTGAAATAGGGTTGTTTTAATATTTATAATAACATATAATTATATGAGTCGTACTGATGTTATTACTTCATAATGAGACAACTAAATAAGAAGAAGTACAAGAAGATATAAAGTTGAAAGAATTGGTAACAGATATTTCCTCTTCTTTGAAGCGCCTCTTCTTAACCTTCTCTTGGGGCACTAAAGATGGTATTTGAAGAAGACCAGGACCTCTAGGATGTTTCTAGGGAAGTGGGTAAGACAAATTGGCAGGGGTTTGACGAGAATGAAGGCTCATAGTGGTGTTAGGAAGAGTGGTAGGAGGTTCCCTTTTATGAGGGAGGAGAGGGGCACCATTGGAAAAACTAAAAAAATTATTTTGTTATAAAGTCATCTTTAGTTTTTAATAGCTCCAAATTGATTTATTTCGAAGCTAATGTGGGGATGGGTCGAAATAATCTCATATAACAGAATTTATATAAGTTTAGGTTTCTATTTTAACCTTATCATTTAGATATAACTTTAAGTTAAATAATTTTACTTTTACCGTGTCTTCTTGTTTTCTTACACTATAAGGTTAATAAACATACTATAACAAGACAGACGAATGCCAAGTTGTTTATTATTAATATATATAACATTATCTAAGTCATTTGGCTGATCTTTAGATTTTTAGGAATAAAATAACAACTAATAATATAATATTTGTTTCAAAAACTATTTTATGTCAACTTTGACACTATTTGGTAATTGATTTTTGTGAAAATCTTAACAGAATTATTAGTGTAAAAAAAGTTACTTAAATAAATACTAACATTTAATATTAACATATAAAATTATTGAAATTCATAAAAAGTCTCAAATTACATTTATTTGGGTATTTATAACATCAATTATGTTAATATTTCATTAATAAGATAATCATTGCATCATCATTGTTTCATAAATAAAATAAATTATATAATGTCTAAAATTTATAAATAAAATACAATTATGTATGAAATATTTGTATATTTCTAATGAATTTTTATCGTCGAATTTATCTTATGTATAAACCTATATTAAAAATTATTTACCTATTAAACATTGACATTAACTATTTTAACCCTTCTTTAAATAAATTAATAATAAATGTCCTAATCTAATACAAATGGACCTAAATGGTCATATTTAGTTCCTAAGTTTGTTTTTTGTTGAATTACACTTATCCAATATAATTAGGACATGTGTTAGGGTAATTATAATATTATATTTACCCTTAATTACACTATTTACTTTTAACCGTGGTAAATAAAAGTAAAAAAGTTATTATTCACCAAAAATTATTTTCATCTCATTGAACCAAATTTTAGTCCTTAATATTAACCGTGTCTCTCAGATTTTTGAAATTCCACTCACAGAAACGGTAAAATTATGTTTTATGTGAATTTCCAAATTCTTCTAGGAGGTGGGTAAAAGATAGTGAAAGGTTCAATAAAATATTTATATAACTAAAATTATTATAAAATGACTCCAATGATTTAAATTGAACTTATATATTTATTATGTATCAATTTTTACATAAAATAAATTTAAATAAAATAAATAATTATTTAAATAAAATGTCGGTTTTTAAATAGTAACCTAGTGTTTTCACTATTCATCAAAAATTGAAAGCTTTCAGAAAAATACAAAAATTTCACCCTAGGATAATATCGATATTCCAAATCCAAAAATGATGTCCATTTTGATAGATAAAATATATAAAATTTCAAAAAGTGAGTATTATTATTCATAACGACTAGTTTTAATAATATTTTAATAGTATATCGTTGTTTAGTGAAACTCGGTATTGCGTTCAACACAAGCTATCAAGGAAGGTCGAGATTGCGCGTAAAGCAAGCCAAGCTAGTGTTGTGTGTAGTGAAAGATTCATTTGATGATTTATATAACATAAAAACAAAATATTTCTCATAAAAGTCACGGGTGTTACACTTGATACCGACTATAGACTCTTTCAGATAAGACCAAACGGCGTCATATTGAAGAATAGGTAATCGCTATAATTGATCACTCTCTTTCTCAATTATTCTATACCTAATAAAAATCTATTATATATAAAATAAAATAATAAAATAATCATAATTAATATCTATAATGTTATTAATAGTATGAACACACTTCAATACAAACCATTTTCTATCGAAAAAGAAATTAAAGGATCGCTCGTGTGTATGTACAACTTATCATCTCCACGTAGTGATACAATTAATTTTCCATAAACATATTTTATGAGTGGGAATAATGATGGGTTTAATGTTTATCTATGATATTTCTTAAATAGATATAATTTTTTAATGATGAATTAACATATACCTTTTTACTATCTAATATTCTGGTAAATGATAGTGTCGCATGTGCATACGTATGGATTAACATATCCATGATGTGATGTGATTTGGTTTTCATCATCATTTCAAATGGATGGGAATACAGATTAATTTTATGAATATATATTACATACATAACTAATAAATTATTTTTAATGATAATACATCATATACTTGTATTTCTTTTAATATGCCAAGAAAATGAAATCATCATTCATGAGTACGTACATCAGACCATCCCGATGACCGATTTATTTTATTGTATACCTATATATTTTATTAATCACCATGAAAAAAATATAATAAATATGTATATATATATATGATATTTCAATCATGTATATTATTATTTAGATGTTGAAATCCTAATATATATAATAGGACCGAGGATATCAAATCAAAACATGAATGAAAACAAAGTGGTATTTATAAAAACAATACCTTTTACATGGGACTATTATTAGGAGATTAATATATAGTCATAATTATATATTATATAATAATAAAAATATTAATATGGTTTTATTAATTATTTATAATAAAATTATATTAATAATATAATATATTTTATCATCAATAAAGGAATTAGAGACTTAATGTAATGGAGTTTTGTCTCACCTTTAATTCTATGGGCTACATGAATTATAAACTAGTTGATTATTTTTCAAGTTTATATTATACCCATGATTGCCTTTTATGAGTGTTATTATGTTCATTATGGTATTTTTTTATCCATATAATTTATATTCCTAAATGGGTCATATGATAATATTATTTATAATGTGGTAAGGATAAATTTCACAACCTACTTATAATTTGAGATTCCATTTATATAAGTATTTGATAAGAAACATTTTTCTTCCATGTCCATGTTTCTTAAATATATTTTCCAATTTATTTTTCTATTTTACAATTTATTAAATACATTTTTACACATCTTTTACTTTTTACTAAATAGTTTGAATGGAATTTGTATTTCATTTTCTAAATGAGTTACTTTGAGACTTTTTTAGAAAATGTGTGAATGAAATATGCTTTAACTTATATTAAATGAATGATTGTTCATCTTTCACGACACCTTAACCACTTGAATCTTCCTTTAAAATCTGAAAAATTTATCTTCAATGAAAATTTTTTTGTTTAAAATTCAGCGGCATTTTAATAAAAGATAACATTTTTAATGAAGAAATTATATTTTCATTGAGATTTATTTTCAAGCGTTCTCTCAAAAATATTATATATTTAAGATGACATTATTTTATGATACTCATAATTTGTTGGGAATATTTTGTAATAATATTATTCCTATTATTTATATGTTTTGTTTATATTTTTGGTGATATTTATGAAACCCATTTCTTTTATATGGGTCATGTAATAATGGAAAAAAATTAATGAAACGCATTTATTTTAATGCAATCTAATATAATGAATTTATTCTGTTCTAATGGAAGTCATGGGTATGGTTTTTATTATGTCATCAGTGGGACCTATATCTCTTTCCAATACATTGGGTCATTATTCGTATATTATGAGATTATGATGGGAAACTAGTCAATGGGCTTGATAAACTATGGGAAAAAGTGAAAACATGATCCCTTATAAGGAAATAACTGTGACCAGGGGTGGTGGTTTTTCTGACATAGTAGTTATAGCCCCCATGAAGTACCCTGATATGTTTTGGTATGTTTTATTGAATAATAGTGAATATTTTAACTTATTCTTCTGTCTTTTGAAATTTTATGTCTTATTTATATGACATTCTTTTTTCGTTCTTGCTCTTGAATCCCATATGATTCATATATTATGAAATTTGAATCATTAATTTCATAATTTAGGATTATAGTCTTTGATATTCCTGGTTTTCATTTCAAATTCTATTATCATATTTTCTTTATATCCTTATTATCATTATATTCTTATATATATTCTATTTTTACCCTTATTGAGCATCTCAACTCACCCTTTCCTTATTTTCCCTTTCCCATGGGTATGAAGAATTATTTTATATAGGATTAATAAAGGGTATGATATTTATGGGGGATTTTAATGATCTTTATCAAATTTAGATGAATGTGTTCCATGATTACAAAGGCACTAAAATATTATACCTTTGGGAATGTTTTTTTTAATTTAATGAATATCCATATAAAATGATATAATATCAAAGTACATTACTCATGATTCTTTATTATTGGGTTTTGTTTGAGTATTTTAGAAAACATGATGATTTAGGCACTCATCGCATAAGGTAATCAAGATTCCCCTAGAAATGGCCAGTCTATTTCAGAACGGATAATTGTGAACTCTTCCTCTATATTAAATAATTTTTTCTATTAAATTATTCTTCATGGTTTATGGGATTAGTGCAATCTGGTTAGTGGGTATCCATCTTAGGTTCATGTTCTATTACAGTGATATCTGTGTAAAAGGATGGTCCATAAATAGACTTAGTTAATGTACCCCTCTTTGGAGTTTTATTCCTGATAAATATTAGGTCATCTTAAGATGTTTTTTATGGGTATACAATAGAATATGAGTTTTAGGGAAACATGATAGTTACCACATTTTTGGAAAGCCTCATCTATGCCTCACAATATAGGTAGTTGGAGTTCCACTGTACATTCTAGTATATTAATGGGATGTGGTAACCTAGTTCAAGAATGTATATTTCAATAAGAGGTTATTGTTTAGGGGAATTACGCTGGTGCCTAGGGAAGTGGGGCTAGCCACCTACACATTATGCAGACTTCTTCGGCTATTCTGTATGCATGACCATCTAATGTTAGAGGTACAATTTTTATATCGTCTACCATTTCATGTGTTTTTTTAAACAATATCATCACATTTATTTTAATATGTTCTTTTTGTAAATGTTTTATTATTGAATTTGTAATTCATGGATAGAATTTTGACCACGAACACACTACTGGAAATATGATCAGAAAATATCAACCATTACAAGGAGTGTTCCAAAGATCGGAGGTTACCTTTTATTTTGGGAACCATTTGTGATATAGATGATAGGATTCAATTTCATTCTTGGTATGAATTTTTTATTTCTATACTAGGATCATATCAACTGTTATAGGAGAGTTGTTAACTTTCCATCACCAGAATGAGGCAACTATTATCACCATGGTGACTGTGATATTCAGGCTGGTTGCGTAGAACATATTTAGTTCATATTGCATTTTATCCTGATTAAAATATATTATATTTCTCTATATAATGGTTTAAGATAATAGTATTAATATCCTTCACAAGAATATCATTTTTATGAAGTCTTTCTTAACTAGTTCTACTTCATATCTCATAGATAGATCAGTTTTACGATCGATTTAGTGCCATGATCAGGGTGAGTTTCTTTCCCACATTATAGAGTGGCACTAGCTAAGCTTTGGGAGTTGATATTTTAGTTATATGATCTGTAAAATAAGGGTTTCATATGTCCTTGTAAATTTCCCTAGGGTTCTCTGGTTATCATCTCCAAGAACTATAATATTTCATTGTTCTCATGTGTTGATTATCGGAGGTAAAAATAGATAATAGTCAAGAACTGGTATCCACTACCTTGCATTGATGATCTCTTCAATCATCTAGGAGGTTCTATGAACTTATCTTAGATTGATTTTAGAATAGTATGCCATCATTTTATCGTGACACCATCAAACATAACTCAGATATCTTTTAAAATAATGTATGGAGTGTAACAGTTCATTGTGATGCTGTTTGGATTGACCAATGCACCAATGGTATTCACGACGTTGATGAATATTATATTTGGATTTATTTTTTAAATTGTTTGGAGTTATTTTTTACATGAAATTTCCGTGTAGTCATAGTTAGAATATGATCATGGTAAAAATATTCACATCATCTTGAATACATAATGAGAGCATCATCTTTACTCCATGATAACCAAATACTATTACTGGATAGATAATGTTCACTTCTTGGTCATGAAATCTAAGATAAAATATTGTTAGTGGGCCCCTAAATGATGTAGCTTTGGTATCTTGAGAACATCCAAATAATTTCTTCAAGATTATAATGATTCTAGGTTTATTAGTTTATTATTAACATTTTATCCAGGTCGTTTCCCATTTGGTAGCAACGATGTCAAATCTTAACCAAGAAAGGGTGTAATTTGTTTGATCGGATGCTTGTGATAAATATTTTTAGAAACTGAAAGGTAATAAAACATCAAAATCTATCATGATAATACATTTTATATGTAAATAATATATTGATTACTATGACATATTTATATTTGGACTCAAAGTATTTACAATATAGGAGGATCAGGTGATTTCATGTGACTCAAAAATTCTAATACTATGTAACGCCCCGACCCTAGTTGCCCAGAGTGAGTGCACTATAACATAACAATGGCATGATCAAAAGGGATCAATTTTCAAATTACTGATCAGTTTAGTAGCCTTAGAATTTCTATATACAATCATATGTTTTACATTACATCATGACATAAAAAACAACCACATTTTTCCCCTTTGAACACACTTAAATCCCTTAGCATATCCCTACAGGTCAACCATTAAATAATTCTTCACATTCTTGGAAAAGTAATACAAGGAAAGGGGTGATCTTAGATGCTCAGTAAAGATAACAATGTAGCAAAAACATTAATAAATAAGCATAAATATTTAAGGAAATGTGTAAGACTAAAACATATGCCTTTTAATAATTGAATGCAAAATGCCAGACTTCATAACCACATAGTCAAGGCCTCATACCGGGAATACAAATAATATTTTGTCAATGCCTTTTTCCAAGATGCTAGTTAGTCTCATGAGACATACCTATGCATTGAGGAGCTACAGTGGGCTCCACCCATCACCTACTAAGTCCAATGCATTCCTCCTATTAAAATATTGAAACATAACATAATCATTTGTATTAAAACTATAATACAAAATGTTAATACTTTAACCATAAACCATGAATGGTATAAAAATAACACATCCATATTCAAACATATCTCAAAACCTTAAATAAAATATGGAAGATTGTATCCTAATAAATCAACATCCAACAAGTGTAAAATCCATCAAAGGATGTTGACATAGATGAAATCAAATCAATTTGAGAGAAATATCTCTTTAATTATTAAATCATTTAAATGTCACATAATAATAAAAGTAAACATTTATTTTCATAATATTCTTATAATCTTTTAAGGTAAGCTTCGAAGGTGTTATAACAGCAGAAAAGAGCCACACCCACCGTATATGTTAAAAAAACATTTGTCTCTTAATTTTGACGAAAATGTCGTAAAGTACCTTGTTTGGAAAACGACTGAAAGATTCCTTTATAAAATTTTTATTAAAATTAAAACAAGGGTATAAATGACTTTAAACCATAATCTAAGAAATAGTAAAAAAAATTTGAAATACATATTTAAGAAACACAGATGTGGATGTTAAAATGGTCTTAGTAGATACTCATGTAAAAACAACCTCATATAATGAAGAGATTATACAATTGACCTTTAACTTGTACATTTCCTTGGTTGAGGGTACATTAACCTCGTATATAATAGTAAAATAACTATTATTAAATTATACAAGAACCACATATATGAATATGATATCATATATGCTCTTCTAATATTGCTTTGTTAATAATATTTCAGTTGTATCATCGTCTCGGGTGTTTACTGATTCTTTTTCAATTATATGTTTTTTTATGTAAGTCATGTTTGTTATGGATAAGATCTATTTGATTCATATCTACACTGATATTATGTTATTAAAAATTATTTTTTAAACATAAAATAAAATTTATTCTTGAATGGTTTTGATAGGGAATGAATCTCACCGCGTTGGTAGAGACGGTAATCCGTACGTACGCACGTATGGTGACATTGTTATTCATAGAATGGATAGAATAATAAATATGGTTCTACCATATTTATAATAAAATCATATTATGAATAAGGTACTAAAGTTATTATTTTGGTATGGGAATAACAATGAAAGAGGAAGTGTAATAAGAAAATAACTTGAAAGAGGTGGTGAGTTAATTACCTCTTCTTCGGGTGCTTCCATTTGATTCGATCAAAAGGGCTCCATAAGATGAATTTCTAATCCATCTAAGGCCTATACGATTAAGGGTAGTCGGGAGGATATTTGGGTAGGGTTTTTCTAAGCCAAATGGCTTTGGAGGTGTGATTTTGAGAGAAGGGGATGTGCCCTTTTATAAGAGAGGTGTAGGTAACTTTATGAAAAGATTGAAATATTATTTTATAATAAAATCATATTCAGGTTCTAATGGATCCAAAAGGATTTATTTAAAGGTTAAGGTGGTTATGAGCCGAAAATATCTCAACCAATAGGTTTTAGATAGGTTTAGGTCACCATATTAACCTTATCATTTAGATTTAACTCTTAGTAAAATAGTTTTACATTTACCATGTCTCCTTATATTTGTATATTATATGGTTAATAAATTTACTATAAACAACCAAGAGAAACCCAAGTGGATTATTATTGATATATATTACCTTGTCAAAGTCTTTTGTCTGATCCTTAGATTTTTATAATATTATATCTATTAATAATATAGTATTTGTTTTTAAAATTCATTTTTGTCAATTTTGACACAACTTAGTGTTTGATTTTTGTTAAGATCATAACAACATGATTACTTCGAAAAAAAAAATTCATTTAATGAACCCTAACATGTCATAGTAACTTATAAATTTTTTTGAATTCATGTAAAGTCTTAATTTACATTTAATTGGATATTTATAATATTAATTATTTTAATCATTCATTAATAAGGTAATTACAGCATCATCATTGTGTCATAAATAAATAAAATTATTTAATGTATAAAAATTATAAATAAAATACCATTTAGTAGGAAATATTTTTAGCTTTTTAATTAATATTTATAGTTTAATTTATCTTATGTGTGACCTTATATTAAAAATCAGTTAGTTATGAAAATTTGAATTCAACACTTTTAACTCTTCTTTATATAAAATAATAATAAATGTACTAATCTAATTCAAGTGGGTCAAATAGATCATATTTTATTCATAACGTTTATTTTTTTCTAAATAAACCTATCCAATAGAATTAGGACATGTGTTAGAGTAATTATAATATAATTTTTACCTTTAATTTCCCAATTTAATTTTTACCACGATAAATAAAAGTCAAAAGTTACTATTCACCAAAAATTATTTTCATCTTACTGAACCATATTTTACTTACTGATGACAATTTCCTCTCTTAGCTTTTTTAAATTCAATTTGTAGATGCAGTTAAATTAGATTTTATGAAAATTTGATAGTGCGCCAAGAAGGTGGGTAAAAGAGGGTAAAATGTTCAATAAAATTATATATGTATAATATTACTATAAAATGACTTAAATGAATTAAATTGAACAAATATAGGTATTACGTATCTATTTTTAATGAAAATAAATAATTATTTATATAAAAATTTTGTTTAAAACAATAATGCAATGTTTTTCACTATTCATCAAAAATTGAAAGTCTTTAGAGAAATACAAAAAATTCACCCAAAGATAATTTTGATATTCCGAACAAAAAAATGAAGTCCATTTTGAAAAAATAAAATATATACAATTTCATAAAGTGTCCATTACTATTCATAATGTCTAGTTTTATTGGACATGGTGTGTTAAAACACTAAGTTCCATAAACCACATGCTATTTCATTATTCAAAGGAAATGTACCGTGGAACCTTGGGGTGGTACATTCTCCCCTCCATCAAATAATTTTGTGCATGAAATTTTTAGAATATTAGTGTAGAATTTTTTTTGGGTGGCTCTTCATCATATGTTCCTCGGGTTCCCTCATTGCCTCTTCCATCTTATGGTTTCTCCATAGAACTTTTACCCGACGAGTAGTCTGGTTTCTCAACACTTGTTCTCTGGTATCAAGAATTAGGACAGGAACTTTGTAATATGACAGTTTGGGTTCCAGTTCTATTTCTTCATAGGTGAGTACATGCGTTCAGTCAGGTATGTATTTTCTCAACAGTTATATGTGGAACACATTGTGAACTTTAGAGAGACTTGGGGGAACTTCCAAATAAAAAGCTATAACTCCAATTCATTCTAGAATTTCGAAAGGTCTGATGTACATGGGACATAATTTACCCTCCTTACCAAAATGTATAACACCCTTTAATGGAAGTACCATCGAGAAAACATGATCTCCTACTTCAAATTTCAAATCCTTCTTTTGGTTATTGGCCTATATATTTTTCCTACATTGAGCTGCTTTGATGTGGGTTTAGATAACCTTCACCTTTTCTATTGTTTCCTTGACATTTTCTACACATACGAGTTTTCTTTCACCAACATCATACCAACAAGTTGGTGTGTGAGATCTCTTTCCATATAATGCTTCATATGGTGACATTTGAATACTTGAATGAAAGATGTTATTATAGGAAAATTCTACCAAAGGTAAACACTAATCCCATATAGCTTTAAAATAAAGTGAGCAAGATCTCAACATGTCTTCTATGGTTTGAATAGTCTGTTCTGATTGTACATCAGTTTGAGGGTGGTAGGCAGTGCTCAAACAAAGTTCAGTATTTGGGGCCCTCTAAAGAATTTTCTAAAATCCTGATATAAAATAGGGATCATGATCAGAAATAATCAGTAAGGGTACTCCATGATGTCTAAAAACTTCATCAATATATAGTCTTGATATACGTTCAGGTGGTAAATCTTCTCTTATAACATCAAAATGTGATGACTTGGTAAAAAATATAAAATGATATATATTGGTTCATTATTGTAAGGACCATGAATTTCCATGTATTTTTTTTAAAATATATGGGAATTTTACGAGTCCTCAGTTTCTGACAGGGCACGATTCCGAGACCCGGAGTGCCCAGAATGATCCTTCAATGTTTTGTTAAGCTTAAATTAACGCACGTAACTAGTTTTCCAGAAAAAGTGGAATAACTCTTAAACGGTTACTCAGATTAGAAATATGAGGGAACTGTTGCGCTCAGGATGGTGGGTTTACCCTAGGCGTGACATAAGATTTGTCGATATGGGCTTCCTGTGAGAAATCCAAAAATGGATTAACCGTAAATAAAATAATTAAATAAATTATTTTATTTTTCAAATTATTATAACTCACAAATGATAGCTCAGATTAAAAATCTAAGACCACCACTGAACTCGTGAGAGCATGATTTATTTAAGAAGATAATAACTTTGGTCGGCGTGGCCCACTGGAAAAATTTAGTTTCTTGCCGTGAATAAAATAATTTTGTGACAATTATTTTATTATAAAATTTATAACTTCTAAACGGTGAGGTGGATTAAAAATTAGAGATACTATTGGGTTTGTTGTGATGTGTTTCACATAGTCAAAGTCTAACCTCGACCGATGCGAGTCGAGGGTGACTAATAATAATTTTATGAACATTTTTTCAGGTTCATTCGGTAAATGTACGTTAAATATTTTTCTATATTTTAAACGGGTGCTCGGAATAGAAATCTAAGGGCACCGATGAGCTCACAATGCCGGTTTTCACTTATGAAGGCTTTCACCTCGACGACAAATGATTGGGTAATAGAGTTGGTTTTCTGGTTTCACGTGGATTAATAAAATAAAATAAGTAACAACTTATTTTATTTTAGTTGAACTCATACCATGTGGTAATGTTTGTTAAAAGATCCACATGGGGCTTAACCCCCCATTTAATGGGGAGGGAGAGAAAACCTCACAACCCTCTCATTTAATGTTATATGTCAACATAAAATTATTGTAATCAATTAATTTTATGTGTGAACATAAAATTAATTGTTGTCAATTAATTTTATGTGTCAACATAAAATTAATTTATTCCAAGTAATTTTATGATCCAATGATTTTAATTATCTTGACCCCCTCCCTTCTTTTTTTAACTGCATCGTTGGAATTTAGAAACGTTCCGAATAAGTGAACCGTCAAAAATTCCATGATGGTTACATACCTATCCCCTTCTCCTATATATAGGGAGCTTGAGAGAAGGATTTGGGATGGCTTCACCAAGCGATGAAGCGCTGGTAAAGTTAGGAGACACCCAACACTTGGAGGATTACGCTTCCTCCGAAGAAGAATGTGAAGACGCCAGTGATGAAAAATTCTTTCTCGGAGTCTTCCTCAGAACCCCCCTTCCGACGTGGGATCCCTTCGATGATCCTTTTTCCTTCCTCTTCGGCATCAACGAACCGATGCACGATCTCAGAAGTGGAGGCGTATGGCAAACGACGACAAAATCATCTTCCCCCATGATGAACCAAATCCCCTTAATTTAAAAGGTAGGGGTGTGTTTAAAGTTTCTTAACACTTAATCATCTCTCATTAAATCAACTTATTGAGCCACTTAATATCATTCTAATGGGTATGGTTCAGGCCGCACGAACACAGCCCGACCCCTCAGCATCCTTTATAGTTTCAGAACCTAGGATCGACGGGGACCTAATAGCAGCATGGAAATGTGGAAATGGCGACGTATATAGCGAAAAGAGGTCGCGCTTCATGAAACCTTCATGAACTCCGCCGCTGGTTGAGTGGTGACCAGGTCGCCGGCCCAGCACCCCACCCCCCCCCCCCCCCCCTGGCGCCCAAAGCGTCTTCCCGGTGCCCACCTAGTGCCTGCCCGATGCCTGCCCGGCACCCAGGCCGCCTGCTCGGTGCCTCGGGCCATGTACACAGCGCCTGGCCTCCTGCATGGCATGACACGAGCCCTTCCCTGTACACCGGCGGCATGCCTGCACCCCGCACGACCCGCCCTTGGCCCCTTGGACTGATCCGTCCGAGCCATGACCCTCACAGCGCTGGTCGGTCCTGCCACTGGCCTTTGGGCCGAGTCACCCACAGGGCGACTTCGGCCTGAATCGTCCAGGCAGTCCGTCGGGCCGGGCCCAGCGGATTGGGCCAATGTTAGCGGGCTGAACCGCCCAATGGGCCAGGTTGACCCAGACCGGGTTGACCCAGACTAAGTTGGGTTGTGTCAGTCCGACCGGGTCGAACCGGACCAGGGCCCACTTTTGACCCTTTCATTGCGGTGGCCATATCTTTGGCACCGAATGTCCGTTTGATAAACTGTCAGCAGTGCTGGTAATCTCTTTGAGAAACTGTCCCTTCAAAAATACACCATGGGAATTTGTGTTAGAGTTGAGATATGTTCTGGTTGGATCGTACATGAATCCAACCGAGCCCCTGTGACTAAAAGGCTAATAACTAACAGATCTGGTGTCTGATTGATGCACCGTCTATTGTGTTGAGACCCCTATGATGTGGTGGTCCTTTGAGATACATCTTCATGGGACTTCATGCCACTTGGAGTATCAGCTTGTAGCTTGTGGAACAGACCCTCCTAGTGACGAGCGAGCAGACTAGGGAGACCTAGAAGCTGGATGAGACCTGATGACTACTTCTCTGATTGTTCAGAGGGACTTGACTAGCACAGTGGGGAGCGCTACTGTGTGAGGCGGTAGACCCATGACGGAGGAGCGCTATTGTGTGAGGAGGAAGACACGTCGTACTCGACAGGAGAATTACCTCAGAAGTCTTGTGTTAGTGAGTAGCACCTTAGAGTCGCGACGGGACTACTGTGATCGATAGAGGTGGAGTTCTCCAGCAGCCGTGGATTTGTGAATAAAAATCTTGGTTTGAGCTAAGTCAATGACCTTTGCGTTTTTCCTAATGATTGAAATGGGTTACATGATAACTTAGGTATATGTATGGGCATATACCTATGTTTTGGTTATCCGTTGAATTTTATGCTTTGTGGTTCATCCTTGTTAGATTTTGTGAGTCCTTGAGGGTCTCGGGGTACTAATGAGTATCGTTATACTCACCCTTGCACGGGATATGCCTGCACCTCGTTGTGTTGGATGCAGACGACGGACATCACTGACGAAGGTCGGGAGCGCCAGGATTGGATGGCACCCAGAGGAGGACCTTATGACATAACGGTAAACAGTGGAGCCTGACAGACGTGGGGTGCTGAGGAGGCCATCTTTACCTACCCATCAGGTATGAACCTCGAGGGACGATCCATGAGCTTCTTTCACCTTTCACCTGTTTGTCCCGTTTATGTTGTACTTGCCTTCAGTTGTATTTGTACTTCACAGTGGGGCTTGTATTCTGGCCCCCTTTACTTTCAGTACACTTGTTATACAGCTTTTACTTAGTGTTTGCTTCCTCTTGTACTCTGGTTGTGTGTGTTTACGATTTATAAAGGAAATGAATTCCTAGATTTAGGGAATTACATCTTTGGTGCTAGTCGGCAGCCCCTGGCCTATGGAAGGCGGACTTGGGGTTGTCACGATACGGTCCTCGGGGGACGGGTCGTGACATATTGGTATCATAAGACTCGGTTCTACCACCAAACATATGACTCTGATATTTTTTTTCTGTGATTCAATAGTGTTAAATCTACTAAGAGTGGTTTTCTGTTCAGGGAGTCCAGTGTTGGTGTGATGGCCGAGGTATCCATGCACCAAGACCCTGGCTACTGATTTCCAACATAGTACACAAAAACACAGATTGCGTGTGCATTTTCAAAAGTTTTCGTTAAATCAGCTTAAACCAGCTCAGCTCACCATGTATAATATTTTGACCGTGTCATGCCTGTTCAGGATACCTCCACGCAGATAGCTAGTATGAGTTTCGAGAGAGTACCCGATGACGGCCTACCGAGCGACGAGGTTTCGGTACAGGGCCCTCTTAATATGTTGGCACCTTCGGGTGGTGTACCAGCAGCACCACCACCCGTTGGGCAGCAAATGCCACCAGCCGCACTGGAGGGCAGTGCACGCCAACTGAGCATATTGCACATGTTCCATCAGTAGAGGCCTTCGAGGTCACGAGGCGAGACAGATTCCCAGGCAGCAGAGGACTGACTGGAGGTGATTTCTAGATTTCTCCACCTAGTTGAGATACCAGTATATTAGATGGTGATCTTAGATATTAGTGTTTCACAGTTAGTGACTATGAGGTTGGTCCACATAGTGATGAGGTTTCGTTACTTGGACCGTTGCCGAGATTGTACCTTCAGGTAGAGTGTTAGCTATATCAGTGCATGTTGGTCATGAGTTTCAACTAGTGGTACCTGTTGATGGAACATGTAGGATTAGTGCCTTACATGTGGTTCAGCATCAGATACCCCTTATGTTCCGAGGCAAGCCAGACTTATAGGCAGCTGAGGACTAGCCTGAGGAGGTGGCTGAGAGTTCTCAAAAACTTCTACATCTTCAGCAGGACTACATGTCGGTAGCTGGGTATTCTTCAAGGCATTCCGATCATTCCTGGTACTCGATGAATATGATACAATCAGTACTTCAGAGCTTGGACCTCTGAGTATGATGTGTTTAGGGACATCTTATCCAACACTTTCATTTTCTTCTGTGCATTCCTTCTTATGGTAGGATGCTAGAGAGAACCATTGTGGTTGAATGTTTTTTGGCTGAGCGGATGCAGCCAGTGAATGTTTGTAGTGGGAAAGTAGGAAACTAGTGCCTATCTCAGAGACTTGGGTGTGTAAACTTCTTTAGAAAGAGGATTTCACAGGGAAAGATGAATCTGTAGGGCAGAAGATGTGGAAGTAGAGCTATGAGAGCAGCATGAGGTGGTTTACATTTTGACATGTTACAACCACCCACCTTTGTAGTCCCCACCAGGCTCAGGGAGCTGGAGGGAATAAGAAGATAGTAGTTTCATGCAGTCAAAGAGTGTGACCTATGGGCTCTAGGAATGATTCGAGGTACGGACAGTGTCTACTACTAGATGCCATTTCAATAGACTTAGGTACCAATCATTCCTTCCTTCCATGAATCTTGTCCCAGACCTAGAGTTTCCGGTTAAACCGTTGACTTGACCCACACGTCTAAAGATACCTTTGGGTGGAGATTCGACAAACACACTAACGTCGATGGTGTGATCTGACCATTGAGGTGAGATTTTCGGTTGGAACCTATTGGTGTCAGCGTCGAGGCCTTACGACGTTAGTTTGGGTATAGACTGGGAAACCACAGTTCATACACAAATTGACTGTATTAGGCCAAAATGTTAGGGTTTATCTACAATGTTGAGATGAGGTTTTCCTTAGTCGGAAAAAAATGAAACCCAAGAAGAACAGGTTAAACTCATGCGTAGGATGGTTCTACTGATCAATCTTGAGTCGGCCAGCCTTACCCTCGTGGCAGTAGGTGTTTTGAGTTTTCAGTTCCTCCTAGAATTTGACATCGATATAGTCTATACTCTTCGGAAAGGTGACGTTATAGCATATGTGCTCAGCAAGAGGACTGGCATTCAGCTTCTAGGTGAGGTGACGGGGCATCTCTCCACGTTGCAGATATCCTTTGTGGATAGGGATGGAGCAGCCTATCTACAATCTCTTACAGTCACTCCCCCACTTTTTCAGCGAGTCAGGGATGCACAGCTTGGGGACATTGACTACGAGACACGACGTGCACATATATCCATAGGGCAGGCACCTGATTAATTTACTAATGTTGGGGAGAACGTCATCCTCTTTAGAGGGCATACCATGGTACTAGTTTCACTTCAAGAGGAGGTGTTGAGAGAGTTACACACTTCCCCTCTAGTGGTACGTCCAGGAGTGGCGAAGCTGTACCATGACCTTCAACTACAACATTGGTGTCCAGGTATGAAGAATATTGTAGAAGAGTTTGTCTCATTGTGCCTCACTTATCATCATGTGAAGGCAGAGCATCATGTAATAACAGGCTTGGTTCAGCCTTTAGATGTCCCAAGGTGGATGAAGGATGAGATATCCAATGACATCGTGACGGGTCTTCCATGTACGTCTAGGGGACTTTACTCCATTTGGGTGATCGTCAACTGAATCCCCAAGTCGGCCCACTTCCTATAGACCAGAGATGGTACAAGCTACCACAGATAAAGTGCAGATCATTTGAAAGCAGATGAAGTCTTCACAGTGCCGAAAAATGTCTTATGCGGATAGGAGACGGATACCTCTAGAGTTCGAGGATGGAGACCACGTTTTTCTATGGGTCTCACCTAGACGAGGTCTACAGAGATTTGGATGAGGTAACAAGTTGTCTCCACGTTTCATCAGACCATTCCAGGTCCTTAACAGAGTAGGCGGGGTGGTTTACTGCTTGGCTCTTCCACCTCAGTTGCATCAGGTGCACGAATTCTTCCGCGTATCTCAACTAAGGAGATAAGTGCATGACCCATCCCACATCATCGACCACGGGAAGCTGGACATTGATGATGGAGAGAATTTCACGGAGGTTCTAGTGGGGATTGAGGATCGACAGGAATGGGTCCTGCATGGACGGTCGATTCCTTTGGTGCGCTTTCGCTGGCAACACGGGAACTTCCAGGTGAGCACATGGGAGCGAGAGGCTCAGATGCGTGTTTAGTACCCCCACTTTTTTCCTTAGTTCGAGTTGTAGTTTACGGGGACATAAAGCCCTGAGGAGAGGAGAATGTAAAGACCCAGAATTTCCATGTAATGTTTTTTAATATATGATAATTTTACGAGTTCGCAGTTTTTGACGGCCCGTGATTCCGAGACCCGGAGTGCTCATAATGATCTGTCAAAGTTTTGTTAAGCTTAAAGTAACATGCGTAAGCAGTTTTCCTGAAAAAGTGGAATAACTCTTAAACGGTTACTCGGATCAGAAATCTGAGGGCACTGTTGCACTCAGGATGGCAGTTTTACTCTATAGGCGACTTGTGTTTAGTCGGTGCGGGCCTCCTATGAGAAATCCCAAAAATGGCATAACCTTCACTAAAATAATTAAATAAATTATTTTATTTTTCCAATGAGTATAACTCACAAATGGTATCTCGGATTAAAAATCCAAGACCACCGCTGAACACATGAGGGAATGCTTTATTTAAGAAGATACTAGATCTGGCTGGTGCGGGCCACCATAAAAAGTTAGTTTTTGGCCGCGAATGAAATAATTAAGTGACAATTATTTTAATGTAAAATTCATAACATCTAAATGATGAGTCAGATTAAAAATATGAAAGTACTGTTGTGTTATTTGGGGAATGTTTCATCTACACATAGCCTAACCTCAACCATCACTAGTTGAGGGTTGCTGATAATAAATTTCTAGTGTTTTTTTCAGGTTCATTCAGTAAACGTACGTTTTAGATTTTTCTAACTTTTCAACTAGTGCTCGGAATAGAAATATGAGGGAACCGCTGAACTCGTAGTGCTATTTTTTGCTTAGGAAGGCTTTCACCTCGATTGTAGATGATTGTGTATGAGAGTTGGTTTTTGGAGTTCACGTGGATTAATAATAAAATAAGTAAGAACTTATTTTATTTTAGTGAAACTCATGCCATGTGGTAATGTTTGTTAAAATCTCCACATGGGGATTAACCCCCCATTTAATGGGGAGGGAGAGAAAACCACAAAACCCACTCATTTAATGTTGTGTGTCGACATTAAATTAAAGCTCTGAATTAATTTTAGGTGTCAACATAAAATTAATTGCTGCCAACTAATTTTATGCGCCAACTCTTTTAATTCGCTTGACCCCCCTTTCTTTCTTTAACTACATCGTTGGAATTTAGTAAGGTTCATAATAAATGAACCGTCATAAATTCCATGATGGTTACATAACTCTCCCCCTCTTTTATATATAAGGAGCTTGGGAGGAGGATTTGCGATGGCTTCACCAAGCGACAAAGCACTGGTAAAGTGATGTGACGCCCCACACTTGGAGGATGACGCTACCTCCGACGAAGAATACAATGATGTAGGTGACGAAAAATTATTCCTCAACTTCTTTCTCAGAACCCCCCTTCTGACGTGGGATCTTCTCGACAACCCTTCTTCCTTCCTCTTCGCCGTCAATGGCCAACGCACAAGCTTGGATGTGGAAGCGTACGACGAACGACGACAACATCGTCTTCCCCTATGATGAACCAACGCCCATCAATTAAAAACGTAGGGGTGTGTTTAATGTTGCTTAACGCTTAATCATCTCTGGTTAAATCAACATATTGAGCTGCTTTCTATCGTTCTAACATGGAGGGTTCGGGCCACATGAACACGGCCCGACCCCTCGAAAACATTTATGGTTTCGGAACCTTGGATCGATGATGACATAACAACGGTATGGCAATGAGGCGATGATGACGTAGACGATGAATAGACGTCACACTTCCCGCGACCTCCACGATTCCGCCACCGGTCGATCGGCGCCCAGGCCGCCGGCCCCACGCCTGCCCGGTGCATGGGCCGCCCGCCCGGCGCCCCTCTGCGCCCAGTCCGCCTGCCAGGCCCCCTCCCAATGCCTTCCCGGCTCCCAGGACACCCTCCTGACACCTACCCAGCGCCTGGACTACCCTCCTGGTGCCCCCCCGGCCACCTGCCCAGTGCGCTCCCAGCGCATCCCTGGCACCCGGGCCACCATTCTGGTGCCTGCTCGGTGCCCGGGCCGCCTGCCCGGCGCCCCCGGTGCCCAGGCCGCCTACCCGACGCCCCCTGGCGTGCCTCGTTTCCTTCCCAATACACCCACGGCCTGCCCTTACATCGTGCGGACATCCGTTGACCACTTGGGCCACGCCGTCTGAGCTGCTCACCTCACGGCGCCGGTCGGACCTGCCATTGGTCTTCGGGTCGAGTCGCTCACATGGCAACTTCGGCCCGAATTGTCCAAGCAGTCCGCTTGGTGGGGCCCAATGGACTAGGCCAATGTTAGTGGGCTGAACCACCCAACGGGCCGTGTCGACCCAGACCGAGTCGACCCAGACTGAGTTGGGCCGAGTCGGGCCGACTGGCTCGGACCAGACACAGGCCCATAGTTGACCATTTTCTTGCGTTGGACATATCTTAGGCACCAGACGTCCATTTGACGAACCATCAATGGAAATGGTAATCTCATTGAGAAATGTTCCCTTATAAATACCCCATGGGAATTCTGGGTACAGTTGAGACAAGGTCAAGTTGGATCATACATGAATCCATCCAGGCCCCTGAGACAAATAAACTAATAACTAACAGTCTGAGTGTCCGATTGACGCGTCGTCAGTTGCGTTGAAACACTTATGACGTGGTGGTCATTTTAGATACTTATTCATGGGACTTCGTGACACTTCGTGTATCGGCTTGTAGCTCATGGAGCGGACCCTCCCAGAGACGAACGAGAAGACTACGAAGACCAAAAAGGTGGATGAGACCTGATGACTGCTTGTCCGATTCATTTGAAGTGACATGACTAGCCTGGTGGGGAGTGCTATTGTGTGAGGCGGAAGAACCATAGAGGAAGATCGCTACTGTGTGAGGCGGCAAACCTGTGGTACTCAATAGGAGGAGTACCTCTATAGACTATTCGGGGGAGTGCTACTGTGTGAGGTGGCAGACCCATGGCGGGGAGCACTGCTGTGTGAGTCGGCAGGCCCGTGGTACTCGACATGAGGATTACCACATCACTCTAAGGTTAGTGAGTAGCACCTGAAAGTCGCGACATGACTAATGTTCTTGAAAAACGAGGATTTCTCCAGCAGTCATGGTTTCGTGAATAAAAATCCGGGTTTGATCTAAGTCAATGACCTTTGCGTTTTTTCCTCATGATTGAAATGGGTTACATGATAACATAGGTATATATATGGGAATATACCTAAGTTTTGGTTATCCATTGAATTTTATGATTTGTGGTTCATCCTTTTTTGATTTTATTAGACCTTGAGGGTCTTGGGGTCTCTACTGAGTATCATTATACTCACCCCTGCACGGGCTATTCCCGTAACTCATAGTGTTAGATGTAGACGATGGACATCGCTGACGGAGGCCGGGACCGCTAAGACTGGACGGTGCCCGGAGGAGGACCTTACGATGTATCGGTACATGGTGGAACCTGACATACATGGATTGATGAGGAGGACACTTTTTCCTACCCTTCAGGTAGGAACCTCAGAGGACGATCCAGGAGCTTCTTTCACCTTTCATATGTTTGTCCCTTTTTAGTAGTGATTTCTTTCAGTTGTATTTTTACCTCACAGTTGGGCTTGTATTCCGGCCCCCTTTACTTTCAATACAATTATTATACATCTTTTACTTAGTTTTTTCTTGCTCTTGTACTCTGGTTGTGTGTGTTTGCGATTTATAAAGGCAATTTCTTCCCAGTTTTAGTGAATTACGCCTTTGGTGCTAGTCGCTAGCCCCTGGCCTATGGAATGCGGGCTTGGGATAGTCACGATACGGGCCCCGGGGGATGGGTCGTGAAAATTATTTCTAGGAGTCTTTGGTAGCCCCATGAAAAAATCCATCGTAATGTCATCCCATTCCCACTCAGTTATGGGAAGAAGCTGCATGACTCCCCTAAGAAGTTTTCTTCCAGACTATACCTGTTGACAAACCATACATCTTGACACATAATTAGTAATATACCTTTTCATGTTTTCCCTCAAAAAATGTTCCTTCAAATCCCTATACATCTTATTGCTACCATGGGGTATAGAGAAATTGGAGCTATGAGCATCATCCAAAAATTCCCTTTTTAGATCAGGTATGTCAGGTACACAATGTCTCTTCCCAAATCTCAAAATTTTATCTTCATATATGAAGTTAATCAATATCCCACCATTTATAGATTTAATTTTATTTTTAAAATCCTCATCAATAGTCTAAGAAAATTTTATCCTTTCTAGTAAAAATGGTTTGGAAACCATTTGAAACATATAGATGTTTCACCTTCCATGATTATTCCCATATCCATCTTTACAAGATCCATTAACATAGGATCCCTTTCAACTCTCATATTTTTCAAAACTCTATGATCTTTTTTTCGCAAAGTATATTCCACATTATTTTTCTTCCCCATGTGGTAGTGTATTGTGAAATTGTAATCCTTCATTAGCTCGAGCCATCGCCTTTGCCTCTAGTTGAGTTCATTTTTTGAGAAAATATACTTCATGATCTTTTGATCGGTATATATCTCACATTTTCACCATAGAGATAGTGTCTCCAGAACATTAAAGCAAAGATAACAGCTTCGAACTCAAGATCTTGAGTGGGATAGTTTTGTTCATGAATTTTTTACTTCTGTGATGCATAGGAAATAACTCTATCATTCTACATAAAGACACAACCAAGTACTTTATTTGAAGCATCACTATAAATAACAAACCCATGATTCAGTGATGGTAGAGTCAATATAAGATCATTGACTAATATTCTCTTAAGTTATTCAAAACATTCTTCACACTCTTTTGTCCAAAAAAATTTAACCCCTTTACGTGTGAGCTTGGTTAATGGGTTAGCCAATTGAGAAATATTTTGGAAAATGTATTGATAACAACCTACTAAACCAATAAAACTGCATACCACAATTATAAATGTCGGTGCTGGCCATTCTTCAATTTCATTGGTCTTTGAAGGATCAACATAGATTCCATCCTTAGATAAAATATGGCCAGGAAAAAAAACTCTCTTGAAGATAGAATTCACACCTGCTAAACTTCCCATATAATTCATTTCTTTTGATGCTTTTTAGAATAGTTCACAAGTGATATTTATGATCTTTGTAGCTTTTTGAGTAAACCCAGATATAATCAATAAACACCACTAAAAATTCTTCAAGATGATTCTTGAAAACTCTATTCATTATATTCATGAAAACATAGGGTTCATTAGTATGTCCAAAAGGCATTAATGTAAAATGGTAATGACCATACCTAGTTCAAAATGATGTTTTCAAAAGGTCTTTCTTCTTCACACACAACTGATGATATCCGGATCGAAGATCAATCATTGAATAATATTGAGCTCTATGATTTTAGTCTAATAAATCATCAATGTGAGGAAGAGGATACTTGTTCTTTCTTATTATAGCATTGATCTCCTAGTAGTCAATATAAAACCTCATAGATCCATCTTTATTCTTATCAAAAAGAACATGGGCTCCCCATGTAGAAACACTAGGGTGAATAAATTACTAATTACACAATTTATCTAGTTGTTTATTTAGTTCCACTAATTCTACAGTGGACATTATAAAATGGTTCATTGATACGAGCCTTCAAACAAGAATTAAATCCATATAAAACTCATTTTCACATTCTGAAGGATGTCCAGGAAAGTCCTCTAGAAACAAGTCAACATATTCTGGCACAATAGGTACTTCTTATATTTGAACATTATTTCCCCTAACCATTGTTTTTCATTCTCTTCCTCCCCAATAATTTAATTTAGTAGTGATACTGGGGGTGGATCTAGATAAGAATCAGGTGGTGACGTTTCTGCTCTAAAGATAAGGCACTCCTTATAATCATCGTAAACTATAACCTCCTTATTCTTATAATAAATTTTTTGATCATGGTCGAAAAACTAATCCATTCAGAGGATTATATCAAATTAAATCATGGTTATAATGATGAGATTAGCATATAAAGAAATTTTATTTGCCCTAATGTGAATTGATTCACAAATTTTTTTTGCAACGATACATTTCTTAAGAGTTTTGACTGAAAACCCCCTTGTCAAATAAAATTGGAAATATCTAATTTTCATAGAAAACTAAAAATATATGAAATAATGAGATAATCCAGAATCAAATAAAAAATTGAAAAACTTGAGAAAACCAATAAATTACCTTCCACCACGTCTTTCGGATCATCAACCTCAGTAGTAGTGACAACATAAGCTTTCATTTCTTCCTTGGAATTTCTGAGGTATGTTTCCCTGGCTCTTAATACATTCGTTTGCATAATTCCCCTTTTCTATACAATTGTAGCATTCAGCATTGATAGCCTCTTTCTTTCCCTTGAAATCACGAGATTGGTGGCCTTTTTTACCACACTTATAACATACTCTGATTCCATTCGGGGAATTACCAAGGTGTTTCATACCACATTTACCACAAGATTGTTATTCATATTTTACCTTCTTCCCCATATTTTCATTTCGAGAGTGTTCAGAAGATATCTTCTTCTCTTGATTTACTTTAAAGTCGTAAGACTTAGAAAATTCCTTTTCTGTCTTGATTGCACATGATAAAATATCATCGTATGATGAGAAAGATTTTGAGACTAGTTCTTGATGAAGAAAATGTTTTATCCCATAAAATAATCAACCAATATTACTCCTAGGGTTACATATATAATCTACTGCATGCCTTACAAACCATGTAAAGGTAACCACATACATTCCGACATTCTCATCCTCCTTTTTCACCAATCCTTGAAATTGTCCTTCCATATCTTCTCAATGGTCACGCAGAGAGTATTTTTCTAAGATAATATCTTTAAACTCCCTCCATTCCATATTTGATACTTATTATCCATCCTTTATGTTTTGAATTAATGACCACCCTTTATTTTCATCTCTCGAGAGGCAATAAACTACCATGATAACTTTTTCCCTTTTGATACTCCCCAAAGCATGAAATATTTTCTCTATGGAAATTACCCATTGCTCAACTACAAATGGAATTGTAGTCCCATTGATTTTTGGTTGTTGTTGCCTCATGAATTGGTCTAACATTGATCCTCCATGTTGTGGATTAGGTTGCTCTATATGGGTGAGTTTATTATTCATAACTTGAGTGAGTTGTCCAAGTATGGTGATAAGCTAATCAGAACCAGTTGCATCACCATATCCACTATATTTATCATGAGTAAGAGGTAAATACCTACATGGATTACGTGAATTGATGCAGTTTCCATTTCTTTCACTAGGAATCATTTCTAAATAATGTCATACTCTAGATTAGGTTATGATTCGCAATATATAATTCCAAACTTGTAAAACACTTAATATAAATTGAACAGTTTATTTATATTATCCATAATAATAATAATAAATTATTTGAGGTGGTAAGTACTCATAAATCCTTTATAATGGGTTTTAAAGAAAATTTGAATTATCTGAAGCATATCCCCTGGGAGTGTCGTAACCAAGAGTGCAGCAAGGCTCGTTGTCGTGTACTAGGATACCCTGGGTCAAGCCCAAAACTCCTTGTTAGAGTTTTCAATCCTATGTACATCTATGCTAAAGTCACCTATACATGATCATATCCAGATAGAGATGTATTTCATAGAAAAATCACAAAATCTTTACATTACCAAAATTCTAGGATGTTCTTCTATACTAATCCTCAAAGTCTATCTTAGGGTAATGTTCTTTAATCAGAGTTTTTCTAAATCTAGCTTCAATGGTTTGTACTAAACTTCCTATGATACAAATTGTAATGTCGTAACCCTAGTTACCCATATTCAGTGCTTTATTACATAACATTGGAATGGCCAAAATGGATCTTTTATCAAAAGATCAATCAGTTTAGTATCCTTGGAATTACTAGATACAAACTTAAGTTTTACATTACATCATGTGATAAAAACAATGAAAACATTTTTCCCCATTGAACACACCTTTATCCCATAGCCTATCCCTACAGTTAAACCATAAAATACTTCTTCACAATTTGAGAAAAATAAAACATAGAAAGGGGAGAGCTTAGATTCTTATTAATGGTAAAAATATAGAAGAAACATTCATAAATAAACATAAACATTTTAAGGAAATGTATAAGACTAAACCATTATCCTTTTAAAATTATACATCAACATAATATGGAAAATATTAATCAAATAATTCCATTTATTTTTTCACATGGATATTCTACTAGTCGAATAATCACATGCAATATCAATAGCCAATTTCATAATGATGGAATGAATAATGACAGACTTCATAACCACATAGTCAAGGCCCCGTTTCAAGACTAAAAATAATATTTCTTCAAGGCCTGATGCCAAGAAACTAGTTTGTCTTATAATACCTATTGATGCATCAAGGAGCTATAGCGGGCTCCACACGTAACTTACAAAGTCCAATACATTCCTTATATGAAAAGATTGAAACATAATATAAACATTAGTGTTAAAGATAGCATATGAAATGTTAATCCTTTTACCATAAACCATGAATGGTATAAAAATAACACATCCATAGTCAAACATATCACAAAACCTTTAACACAATATAGAAGATTGTAACATAATAAATCAACTTCAAACAAGTGTAACATCCATCAAAGGATGTTGAAATAGATGAAATGATAACTATTTGAGAGGCATATCTCTTTCTATATTGAAATCATTTAAAAGTCACATAACTATAACAGAAAACATTTATTTTGAAAATATTCTTATAATCTTGAAAGGGAATCATCGAAGGTGTTATAATGTATGAATATATCTGCACGCACCATATAAGTTTAAAAAAAATTCTTTCATTAATTTTGTCGTAATGGTCATAAAGTACCTTGTTTGGAAAATGACAGAAAGATTCCATTATAAACTTTTTGAAAAAATTAAAACAAGGTTATAAATTACTTTAACTCATAGTCTCTGAAATAGTAAAAAAAAATTGAAATAAATTTTTATGAAACAAAGATGTGAATGATAAAAGTGTCTTAGTAGATACTCACATATAAACAACCTCGAATAATGAAGAGATTGTAGAATTAACTCTTACCATATACTTTTCTTTGGTCAAGGGTACGTTCAACTCATGTATAATAGTTAAATAATTTTTATTAAATTATACAAGAACCACATACATAAATATGATGTCATATATGATCTTCAAATATTGCTTTGTCAATAATATTTTTGTAGTATCATCGTTTAGGGTGTTTACTAATTCAATTTCCTTTTTATGTTTTGTTTTGTAAGTCATGTTTTTTTTTGGATAAGATGTATTTGATTCATATATAGAATTATATAAACTTCTTAAAAATTGTTTTTTTAATCATAAAATGTAATTTATTCTTGAATGGTTACGATGAGGACTGAATGTCATCGCATTATTGGAGATGGTAATCCATACGTACGGATGTATGGTGACTTTATCATTCATAGGATGGATAGAATAATTAATATGGTTTTACCATATTTATAATAACATCGTAGTATGAGTAAGGTACTAGAGTTATTATTTTGGTATTGGAATAACAAAGGAAGATTAAGTGGAAGAAAAATAAAACTTGAAAGAGGTGGTAAAATAACTACAACTTCTTTGGGTTCTTCCTTTTGATTTGATCAAAAAATCTCCTTAGGTTAGCTTTCTAATCGAAGGAAGGACTCTAGGATTGAGGCTAGTTGGTATGATATTTGAGAAGGTTTTGGCTAATCCAAATGGCTTTGGAGGTGTGATTTTCAGAGAAGGGGAAGTTCCCTTTTAAAAGAGAGGTGGGGGTTACTTTAGTAAAAACTTGAAATATTATTTTATAATTAAATAATTTTCGGTTTCTAAGGTCTCCAAAAGGATTTATTTAGATGATAAGGTAGGTATAGGTCAAAATTATCTCATCCAATAGGTTTTATACAGGTTTAGGTTACCATATTAAACTTATCTTTTATATTAAACTTTTAGTTAAATAGTTTGATATTTACCATGTCTCCTTATATATTTATATTATATGGTTAATAAATTTACTATATAAAACCATGTGAACCCCAAGTGGTTCATTATTGATATATATAACTTTATCAAAGTCTTTTTAAAGAACCTTATATTTTTCAGAATATTATATCTATTAATAATATATTTTTTGTTTTAAAAACTCATTTATTTCAATTTTGGAACTATTTAGTATTTGTTTTTTGTTATAGTTCTGAGAACATCATTACTTAAAAGAAAATTAAATTAATCAACCATGACATATCATATTAACCTATAAATTTCGTGTAATTCATCAAAAGCCTATATTTACATTTATTTGGATATTTATAATATTAATTATTTTAATCTTTCATTAATAAGGTAATTACTTCATCATCATCGTGTCATAAATAAGTTTAGTTATTTATTTTTTAGAAATTATAAATAGAATACAATTTTTTAGGAAATATTTGTATTTTTATAATGAATACTTGTTGATGAATTTATCTTATGTGTAACATTATATAAAAAAATTATTTACGAAAATTTGAATTTTACACTTTTAATTCTTCTTTAAATAAAATAATAATAAATATTTTAATCTAATAAAAGTGGGTAAAAAAGAAAATATTTTATTCTTAAGGTTGATTTTGGTCAAAATACACTTATCCAATAGAATTAGGACATGTGTTAGGGTAATTATAATATCATTTTTACCTTTAATTACCCTATTGAATTTTAACCAGGGTAAATAGAAGTCATAAGTTACAATTCGAAAAATATTATTTTCATATTATTGAAACAAATTTTACTTAATGATATCAAATTTTTCTCTTGTATTTTTGAAATTTAATTCACAGAAGCGGTAATATTACGTTTTATGTATATTTTCAAATGCGCCTAGAAGGTGGGTAAAAGACAGTAAAAAGTTCAATAAAATTTAATATATCTAATATTATTATAAAATGACTTCAATGAATTAAATTGAAATTATATAGGTATTATGTATCTATTTTCACTTAAAATAAATAATGATTTAAATAAAAAGTTGGTTTTAAATAATAAAGCAATGTTTTTCACTATGCATCAAAAATTGAAAGTTTTCAGAGAAATACCAAAATTCACCCTAATCTAATTTTGATATTGCTAACCCAAAAATGAATCCCAGTTTGAAAAATAAAATTAATTAAATTTCAAAAGGTGGGTATTAGTATTCATAATGGCTAGTTTGATTGGTCGTGCGGGGATAAAACTCTAAGTTGCAGATAACACAAGCTTTTTCATTATTCAAAGGGAAACGTATTGTGGATGCTTGGGGTGGTACATACTGCATGAGAGGAATTACCCAGCACCCTATCTGGATTTTGTTGCAGTGGTATATTCCTTGATATACTAGAGAAATTTGCCTATGGGTGAGGGTTTATGGTATATAGGGACCACAAGAGCCTTAGGTACATATTTTATCAGCCATAAATGAACCTTCGGCACTAGAGGTGGGTTGAGTATCTACAGTCTTAAAACATTATGTTAGATTATACACAAATAAAGGGGATTTTTTTGCAAATTTGTTGATCTTTATAAGTCTATGAGATTCAGTATAGGATTGTTTTGATGAGTAGTGGGTGTTGGACATCTTTTTTATACAAGAATCTGGAAGTTAAAAAGTCATAGGGGTTAGAATATATGGATTCATAATCAATTATACCAGTGTTTTTCAAAAACATCAAGATCGATAAGGTAGCTGATATAGAGGGGTTCTTTCTAATATACCTCTTATATGGAGAGGATACACCATTAGGATGGTCTCTTGGTAGTGGAATTTATCTTTCACTTTGTGGATTAGTGTGGGTTCCTATGTTATTTCATGACGAGCTATTGAACATGTTAAATGATTCTACAATGTCACTATGACCTTGTTTGAGAAAGATGTATTGTGATCTCTATAGATAGTACATGTGGTCTATAAAAAAGAAGGTTTCATGCCAGGTGGTGAAATGTTTCAATTAATAGTAGTTGGAAGCTAGGCATTATAGGGTATATGGGATCTTATATATTTTTTGTTATTCCTTAGAGGAAATGGGTTGATGTCACTATGGAATTTGTGATAGGTCTACCCAAGAAAAACGTTATGAATTATTTTTTATGTGTGATTTTGGATTAGTTGATAATGTTATCCAAATTTACTCCTTTTAGGGAGACCATCACACTTGATGATTCAGGTTTTCTTTACTTATGTGAGGTAGCTCTATTTCACAATGTTCTGAGGATTATTATTTTAGATAGATATCCTAATTTCAAATTATGTTTTTTGGAGGGTCTTCAGAAGGCTCTAGGATCAAAATTTATTTTGAGTATGGACTATCATCCTCATACTGATGGTTAGTCTAATATGACTATCCAGGTTCATGAGGACATGTTGTGATTAAATGCTCTGGATATTGGTTGTTTGTTGGAGCGGTATATAAAAATTGGGGATTTTCATATAATAACATCTTCTATACATATCCCTATATGGAAGTATTTGAGTACTTTTATGATAGGTCATGCATCTCACCTCCGTGTTTTTATGAGGAAGAGAAGTCAACACTTGTTAGACCACTTCTTATATATGATAAATTAGATATATTTTAGTTTATCAGTGGTTAGTGACTATGAAAACAAGTTAAAAAATCATACGCAACCCATCAGAGAAAATGACAAATTTTTGGGGTTGACCACCATGTGTTCCACTAAGTTTTTTCTATATTAGGACAATGTTGTATCAGAAAATAGGGAAATCTAGAACCCGGTATTTTTCAGGTCATTTGAGATAATAGAAAGGGTCATTCTATTGGATTACTATTCATTCCTTTCACAATGATACAGTATCATGAATGATGTGTTTCATGTGTAAAATATTTACAGAAATTATTTATACACTTCTCTTTTGATTGATATATAGGATTTCTAACATAGTGATAATATGTCCTTTTATGACCATCCACTATGAATTGTGACCTGTAGTGGGAATTATCTCTATCATAGGACTATACCACTTGTTTGAGTGAAGTGGCAGTATATGTGATTCAAGAGGATACATATGCAAGAGGATCTGATATGTGAGCACATGGGTCATACATGTTCACTAGGATCCCATAGTGATTATTAGGTTAAATCAAAGATGAGCTCTTATAATTTGGGGAATATGCATTATCCTGTATTTTTTATGTACATAACACTTTTAGTTTTTCATTTGATACTTATTTTTCATGTATTATTCTAATTTAGAGATCATATATTAGGGAAAATGATACAAAGTATGGGGACGTATGTTTGTTTGAATTAATGGGGTTCAGTTGTAAATGGGTAATGTATAACTATTGGTTTTTGATAATTATAGAATACTTAAATGGGGTTTGAGTTTTATAAGGAAATAGAATGGAAAAAATAGTTAAAATTGCTACACATTGTGTAATTATAATACATGCCATGAAATTGTTTCTTAAAACATGTGATAAATGGTTACCAGTCCTAAAATGATTCATGACACGAAAATAATACACATAATTTAATTCGATTACGTGTCTTATAATATTCTAGTATAATGAATAGAAAACTATGCTTATGGGGTTTTTTATATATTCCTTTAAAAATAATTATGCAACATGTATCTATATTACGAAATTTGTAATTCCCCAAACTCGAGTTCTAAAATTTGATGAGTACATGAAATTTATAATCTCCATCATGTAGCTTCTTGCTCTTGACACTAGGGATCCTTCCATTCTTTTTTGGATTGCATCCCTCAATTCTGGATTCCTTCTGTTCAATACATCCTCAGGATAGTGTTTTTTCTTTTGTTTTCCCTTCTCTCCCTCTGATCTCCAAATTTTGTGGTAAAATCCCTTGACTATGTGAATTGTTGGTTTTTTTCAATACCGGTTTTGATATAGGATCCCCCTTACAAAAATCCACATATTCTTCCTCTTGTGTGCTTTCTAATTGAAGAATTGTTTGATCAGAATTTAAATGTTGGGTGCTTAAACCTAAAATCCATGGTTTGATAAATTCTGTGTATTTGAAATTTTCCAATTACACAAACATGTATGAGGAATAATTTATTCAATATTGAATTTAATTGTTCTTTAGAGTCCCTTTGGGTCATAATTGTTTTTTACCTTTCTTATTGATACTGTTCGTGTGAGAGAACCCATTATTATTAAATGATTTTTTTAAATAGAATAATCTGTGTTTAGAATGACACGGATTGTGAGTGTTCTCTTGATATAGATTCACTATCTCCAGGATGATTTCATTGAGATAACTGACATGTTATTAGTTATGAATTATTGATATATGAAATGTGTAATTGAAAGGTAAATAGTAATTTTCAAAATTAATCATTAGTCCATAAAATGTGATATAATTATATCCTTGTTGTTGTGGTTTGTTTTATGATTAAATGTTGAAATGATTATATAGGGCATTGGCCTAGTGATACATGCTGAAATTATTATATAGTGGGCTATGTCCAGTAACTCATGTTATAATGCTTATACAGTGGAAATGGTCATGTGACTCATGATGTAATGCTTATATAACGGGTTTGGCCTAGTGAATCATGATGTAATGCTTATGTAGAGTTTGTGTCCTAGTGACTCATACAAAAAATGATTATATAGAAGTATTAGCCTAGTCACAATTACTAAAATGATTATATAACAAGATATACCTGCTTTACATTATGAAATTATTATATATAAGGTTTGACATATATTTGTGTGATTAATACCCTTGTTATAAGGTTATAGATCGAATGGTTGTAAGATAATGCTCAGATCCATTTTGGCATTGTGTGGAGGCATGTTATGCATTCCCATTGTTACATGGTAATAGTTATAATGGTTGTGAGATATGATCATAGACATTATGGAATGGCCTTGAATAAGGATAATGTGGTATTAATTTTATTAATTAATTAAATAATACACTTTCCTATTGTATTATTGCATACACTTTTCATCAGATTAGTTCATTTAGATATGGTGGTTTCAACCTACTAAGTTATAATCACACCCTGTTAACTCTTTTGTTTTGATCCTATGTAGATTAAATCAATGCATGTTTGGGAAAGGGAAGGGGATCATAATGTTGATTATTGGCTTGTAGAATGGGAAAGAATTCTAATATTAGATAGACATGGGGTTCGTGACCTAGGATTTTTTATCCTTTTATTGTGACTTCAAGTATTTTATTTTATTTTGGTTATTTTATGACATTTACATACATTCCATCATGAAAATACATTATTTTTTTTATTTATTGGATTATTTAGATGCCTTTGATTATTGGTATTCTACAGTATTGTATTGTTTCCATTGTTTCTATACTCTGATATGTATTCACTTATTTATATTTTTTCTATAGTGTTACAATCTATAAACCAAGGGGGTATAGTCTATCCACTTTACTTATCACACCCCTACTACTAGTCATCATCCTCTAGCATATACGGATGTGCGATTGAGGTATCATAACCTACCATTTCTAGACACATGAGAGAGTTCTAGATTGGGGGATGTTATAGTAGACCATATGAACCATCGACAAAATTAAGATCTATAATAATAGTAAGGATATCTCTAAATTGATAAAATGATCTTATTATTAGTCTTGAAAAAATATGAAGTAGCTCTTTATAATAGGACACCAAACATCTGAATAGCTTCATCAAGTGTGTTCTTGAAACATGTTAATAACATGAATTACCATAAATCAAGAACATATTAATGGGAACATATTAAAATTATTCATTCCCACAATTATGCGTTTTTCAAGAAGTTCAATATTTTGATGAATCATTTTTATTGTTCATTGGTATTGTTCAACATATGCTTTCAAATCCTAAATGAAAAAGTATTTCAGTGAATTCCATATACATTTTATCATTTTTAAAACTGTGATATTAGTGATAAAATAATCAAATTACATAATTATTTAAACAAATCACAATAAAATTCATCATTCCACTTCGTTTTTTGGAAGTTTCATAATCTTGACCATGAACCATTTAGTAATTTGTAGCAATATTCCTTTGATTCATGGGGAATTCATTTTCATAATAACCCATATGTATTCTATTTAATCATTGAAAATTGGAAAAAAAATTATTTTCTCTAAAATCATGATCATTATTCATTATTTCCCCACCCCCTAAAGAAAGCTAATTTTCATCTTATGCATGTTACAAGTTGTTTCCTTCCACAATTATCACATGTGTGAAAATCCTTCATTAACTTCATCCATTTATACTTATTTTTCTCTTCTATCCTATTATTTTCTTACTTCCATTAAAGTCCATAATCCATACATAATTCCTTAAATACATTGTTAGAACATGATATTATTTTCTCATATGATCAAAATGTTTATGAGGCAGGTTCTATTTGAAATATTAGCTTAAACCTATCAAGGAAATGAAAATTCCTAAACATAAGATTATGTGCATTGATTTGGTTTCCATTCCTTCATCAATGTTTCATTTCTATATGATTTCATGCACTATATTATATAATATATTTATGAAACATATTTTATAATCCCTAAACTAATGAACTTTATAACATAAATTGAAAAAATAAAGCATATCTAATCTCATAATAATAAACATGGTTTCTTTTGGGATATCACTATTTTCAAAATTCTTTATAATGGTTTGTAAAAAAATAAATTATCCTAAGAATATCCCCCATGAATTTAAAAAAAATCATATTAAGTCCCATTATCATGAACCAGGTGATGATAATGATAACCCCAATGTTCCCTTTTTAGAGTTATTTTCTATAAGCACCTCTATGAAAAAACCATGTTCGATTTCAGTTTCCTGATAGGGATGTGTTTCATTGGATAAACAAATAATCTATTATATGAAAAACATTAGGGTGTTTTTCTATACTTATCCCCACAGCCTATAATATTTTTATCCTCCCGATTCAATGTTTTCCAAAATCTAGTTCCAAATAATTCTACTAAAATTCTTCTAATACTAACTATAGTGACCCTGACCCCAGTAGCTCGTATCCAGTGTATTCAATATTAAATTTTAATAAGATTCAAGGAATCCCATTATGAAGGATAAAATTGTATAGTTGACTTTGTAAACTATATACATACTTCTGTCTTGTAGTAAATTTGACAACACAAATTAAAACATAATTATTTTTATGAATAACATTATTCCACCTAGTATATCCTTACAAATCAATCATAGTATACTTTATGTAATAATGTGGAAAATAAAAAATTAAAGGTAAGATTAAATTCACCTTATGGGTTATGCATAGTGGATGATATGAAGAATCAAGAATCATAATCAATATGTAAAATTAAATAACTAATATCACATTCCATTTAATCAATATGTAAAAAATAAAATGCATCCTTAGAAAATATCATAGATAAAATCTCAAGGATTATAATAATATTATAATTATTAGTGATTTAAATGATAAAATATTGGATTTCAGGTCTCAAGGACATGAAACCTCTACCTTTAGGATATATCCTCTAGGTAGTTTAAAACTACTGCGTATAAACTATTAGGGTTTGGACAACAAATTTCATGAAAGCTTACTAATTTCTCTCATGAAACCTACTAATGAAATTTGGGGATATCAATAACTATTCCCCACCTATGTAAGAATGTACAAAGAATAAATATATATCTAATGATTGATTTAATTAATTATAAATGTGCCTTAAAAACAAATATCCTTATTGAGTAAAGGATACGCATTTACCTATATTTTCCAAGTTAATCAAATCCATTTAAAAGTAAAAACCATATGTAAAAATGGTGTATTATTTACAAAATAATAATTATATTCATAAAATAATATTTTTATTTAAAATAAATTTAATTACCAGTGAAATATGATCCAAATAAAGTTATTTCTTCAAGTGAATTTCAATAATCACAAAAGAAGATGAAACTGCATAAAATCGTTTACCACATAGTAATCTTCAATTCAAATATCTATTCAAGATATTATTAAAATTAAAACTAAAAAAATGAAATATTAATGAATAATAATATTACATTTCAAGGAGTAATTATTTACACAACATAAAATTGAATTCGTTCATAATAACAAATTTTCCTCAAAGGAATGTAAATGGATATGAAATCCCTTACCGCAAACATCTTTTTTATTGAACGTGATTTAATATCTTCTATAATTGTTAAAAAAAAGTCATTAAATTATAATAGAACCATATTGATATTTCTAATGTCATATTTTATTCTTTTATGACATGTTATCACTATTTTGTTCACAATAATTCCTTATTTGCATTGATTCAGAAGTTAATTGCCTTTTTCAATGATGTATGTTTCGTTAGGAGGGATCTAGTTTGTTTGCATTTTATGTATTTATATTACCTAAAAATTATTAATCAAGATATAATTATCCTATTTATAAATCAATTATAATTTAAATACCAACCAGGAATTATTTTTTAAAAAATGATGTATGTTTCGATCATGTAGACATAGGTCGTACGCATGAGTAAAGATTGCATTTTTTTAATGATCAATTTGGAAAGGTGGTAAGTAATATATAGACCTTACATTTTGATTACGATATCAAAAATATAGTATTATTTCTTTTAATACATACACACACACAGAGATATATATATATCATCCATGTGGTATGGTGATGAAAAGAGAGTTGCATCACTTCATAAAGGCGGTAGTCCTTAAATTCACTAATGATGTTATCATCTTTATATTTAAAATATAAGAAGATATATTTTCATTTTATAATGATATATATATCATTAATATCATAATTAGGTCATTTTTATAGCATATATTCATTAAATTTATCCTAATTACCTTTACTGTAATGTTTTATTGAGAAATGAATCACATTGATTCGTGAGGCAGTAGTCTGCTTTACACCAATTTTCTTTATTCTATCCCATCATGAATTCAATTTAAAAAAATAACTATATTATATACTATCCCTTGAAGTATAATTATGTTATAAATATAATTTATATACTTAATATCCATTATCATATACAACCGTGAGATGTGGTAATGGAAAAATGAACGACATCAGTTCATACAGGCGTTGTCTGTTGCACACATGAATGATGATTTAGTACCACATTTAATTGAAGTGGGGATGGAAGTAAGTAATTCCATTAACATAAAAGAATCTTAGTAAATGTAAGATATTGGGGTAATTATAATATAATGTTTTGATTATAATTTAAGGGTGTGGATAATGATATAAAATAAAAATAGTCATTGAACATATTTATTGTTTATTTGGGTATCCACCTTAGTTTTCACTAGATTCATAATATTATGTATTTATTTAATACCCCAGAAATACCATGTGAATTTTTTTAAAATTTATTGGGATTATTTCAAGATCTGGCTCTAAGACGACATGTAATTCTGATGCCTAGAGTGACTTAAATGTATTTTGGAACTATTTTTAAAGATCATTAAACAATCATGTGAGCGGGTTTTTTGACTTTCAAATCAGTGTCCATATAAAAAATATAATGGAAATATTGGACTCAGGTCATCTTTATATTCCTAAAAGGGCCTAACATTGGCCACCATAGGACAACATTTGAAATTAGTTTTTTGTCATAAATAAAATAATTGTGTAACAATTATTTTATTTTCAAATCCATATTACTCCTAAACAATAACTCATATTAGAAATCTAAGGGTACCAATGAGCATGTGAGGGAGTTATTCACTTAGGTGGATCCTATCCTTGAACGGTGCGGGTCTTGAGTGAATGTTAATTTTAAGACTTTTTGGTAGAAAAAAATTAATATAAAAAGTTATTTTATTAGATTTTCTTCTTCGTCACGCAGAAACTTATTAGCACTACGGTGAAGTGATGGGGCGACACTGACTCACATTAATTAATCAACATGGAGACACTACAATGCGTACACATCATCTATATTTTATTAAAAAAAAGAATTCATGGTAAACTAACAACCTTGGGATTCCACTGACGAATGACAAAAGAAACCCCTTCAATGGGGAACGTTAGCGAATAGTATGATGATGATGAAAAAAATGGAAACAGGATTTAAAACTGCAGATTGATAGAAGATAATGAACGATCATTCTTGATCAGTATTCTTTCCCAGGTAGGGGTTTTGATGCATTTCATTGTGAATTTATTTTTCCCATTCATTCATTTAAATGGTGAACACATGTTAACCCATGAAAAAGTTATCCCACTGATCGATCATTCATACGGAAGGTTTAATGATTTTTGATACAACAGATATCTATTTTATTGATTATTCTTCCCTTTTTAGCTCATTGTGATCCTATTAACATGAATGTATTCAGGTCTAAACGGACAAATTATAGGATAATTTTTTGAGTGTGAATAAGTGTGAATAATTCCCCTCTCCTCTTCATATGATTTTTCAGTTCTTTGTGTATAAATGGATTTGGAAGGGATAGTATCTATCTTCCAGATGGGACCATAGTGGTTCATCGGCACATCAGCCTGTGGAAGAAGGTTGCGGGGGATAACGACATTGGTAATAGTTCACGAAAGTTGTAGGAGGCTGCCGCACATGTCCATGGTGGCGGAAAGAGATAGTTATGGTAGTAGGTGTAGTCGTCACCAAGGCTGGCTAAAAGTGGGAGGTAGTGCCCTCAAAAAAAATGATGTGGCGAAAAGGGGATGATGATTGGTGTCAGGCTAACGTGGCCACCCGACCACGTCATGGGGGTGACACAGAGCAAAGAAGTGCTCCACAATCTACGGGGGGGGGGGGGGGGGGGGGCTGGCATCTTGCCGAGGGCCACGTGGAAGACAGTTCCATGTGAGTGGACCAGTTGATTGGAGAGGTGGCACCACCCTGGCGCCACATTTCTACATGAACCATATGTTTCAGAACATTCGGTATGGACCAAACATGCCCAATAGTTTGGGTTGGTCTGGATTAGAAATGGTTCACTGGGCAACCTGGTGGGTTAGACCCACTGCCAAACCGAGAAGCATCTATCAAGGCCCGATAGGCCTGCCCACTAGGTCAAGCTAGACCAGTTCAGCCTAGACCCCACCAAGATAAGTCGGGTTGGTCTAAATGGGTGGGGTCATTCGGGACCCCAAGGATGGGTTTTTTTGGTCGGTCTGAAAAAGTCAGACCATGCCCTGATTTAAACAGCCCATATTTACTAAAATTCTAATATCATTCAGACCAGGCGTCTGATTGACGTTCCACCTATATCATTGGGACCCTTACAAATAGATAGTTCTATTAATACACTGACTGTCAATTTATTTTTTTATTTTATAAAATGGAAGAAGGACGAGGCCTGTAAATTTAAAACCCAGACACTCAAGGAGGATGGAAGTAATGTAAACCTAAAGCATCCCCAATCAAAAAATAACTACACTCAATAGAAAGAGTTCCCAAACTACTATAAATAATAACCTTGTCCCCAGGGCTTCCAATCATCGAAATCGCATCCAAAAAAATTCCCTCCCTCCAACTATGAAGCATGAGCCGACCTTGGTGGGTCTCCAAGTCAAACCTCTTAATGATATAAGCTAGATCCCAAGGGGCGTCCGTCCAGCCCTGAACATATTTAACTAAAACTACTGAATCTGACTCCACCTATGACACCAGAAATCCGATGCTCCTTCAAACCATCAGCCCCGTGAGAAGTGCCTGAGACTCTGCCCCCATGTAATTACCCATTCCAAAGGTAGCCCTAAATTCCAGGTAAACCGACAACCCAGACACTCAATGAGGCTAGAAGTATTGTAAACCTAAATCATCCCCAGTCATAAAAGCCCTACACTCAATAGGTATAGTTCCCAAAATATCATAAATAATGACCTCGTCCCCAGGACTTCCAATCTTTGAAAGCACATCGGCAAAAAAATTGCCCTCCCTCCATCTAAGAGAGTTTTCATAGTAGTCGAGATACAGCTGATGACTTGAGGAGTAGAATCTTTGGATGTCAAGTGAACTAGAGAGCCAGAATACTATAGATGAATGTGACATTAAGGACATGATGAGAGGGGCCTTGGTGGCCCAGTATAAAAGAGGACCTTAGTGGTCCAGCTGACGAGTGGACCATAAAAGAGCGGACCTCACTGTTTCAGTAGCCGAGTGAACCTCATTGGTCTAGTAGATGAGCAAACCTTAGTGACTCATCAAAGATGAGTCCCTCATAGGTACAAGATGTTTCATCTCTACAATAGATAATCTTACATTCAATACCATTAGTTATACATAGTGTGAGAAATCATTCCATTATAGAGTTTACTTTGTGGTCCTTCTTTGTGTCACTTCTTTGTTGGTTGGGGTCTGTAGTGAGTATATTTTTACTGACCCCTACATGGGCTTCTTCCACATGTGCCATTTCTTATGCAGGTGACCGACCCCTTGGCAAAGACCTTGGTGGTCTGAGACAAGGTGGTTCCTAGTGACACGGGAGGGATAGAACGTACTTCTATGGCTACAAAAAGTTACCCTCCACCGACCCCTTAGGCAGAGTTTTAGTAGAAGAATGATGGAAGATGTACATTCCATTGTGGTTTTGGGATTGTATTTTGGCCCCATTATACCTTTCAGTTTGTTCCCTACTTTCAATAGTTTTCTCTATGACAGTTTTGGTTTACTTAGTGTTCAACTTTCTGTAGTTTTTTGGTGTTCTTGTGTACAGGTTTAAATTCAATGCCCTCTATTTTTGGGATATGCCTTCTCAATGCTAGTTTCCATCCCTAGGCCTATAAAAGGAAGACATTTCATAGTCATAGAATGGGCCTTGATGGATGGGTCATGATATAGTGTTATCATAGGTTGCAAGTTCTACCGGAATATCTAAGAGCCAAAAATGCTTTATAGGGAAATAGTGTTATGTGTTCGATGTTCAGCTTTCAGGCCAAGGAGTCCAGTGTTGGTGCAGCAGCCAACATATCTAAACACTAAGTCCCTGAATTATGATTTCTGACTCAGTACATGAAAAAAATTGTTTCATGCATCATTGAGTGTTTTCTCGTGATCATATTTTGATTCAGAGTCAACTCACCAGGTATAATCTATTGACTGTGGTTCATCTTGATCTCTTTCATGATTCCTACATGCAGACATCTAGTTTTGATTCCTATGACTGACCACCAGTATGGTCCACATAGCGATGAGGATTCAGTACAGAGATTGTTGCCTAAGATGGAACCTTTAGGCGTGTCCAAGTGATACCACCACCCATTGGTCAGTAGTTACTAATTGTGCTATCAGTATAGGATACATGTAGGCTTAGTTCCTTATACAAGTTCTACCGATAGAGACCTCCTTGGTTTAGGGGAGATATAGATCCTTTTGTCTCTCAAGATTGGTTGGAGGTTGTGACATGAGTCTTCCTATTACTGAGGATTCCACATGAAAAGATGGTGGTTCTAGTAGTGAGCCTTCTAGAGATCTCAGTGGGGAGATGGTGGAGTTTTACCATCTAGACTCATGAGGATAAAACCCTCACCTGTTCTGACTTCGAGAAACTTTTTAGGGGGTATGTCATTCCTATGACATTGTGCTCAGTTCGCATATAGGAGCTACTTCACTTACCGAAGAGCAACTTGACAGTGGAAGAGTACTCTGCAAGGTTTATAGACCCCTCCCATTACTCTAAAAATATGGTGCAGTGCCCTTTCATCTGGGCTCGGACCATTGATCAGGGACTCTGACAGGATATTAAGTCATCGATGATTTCCCTCAGCTTCCCTATGTAGTCTATGTTACTCGAGAGAGATCTAATAGTATAGAAATTCTTCAATGATTAGGCACTGATAGTGTGAGACACTATCAGGTGACAGGTGGTCGAGTCATCAATGTAATGTATCAGAAAGATTAAGTAGAGGCTCAAATGGTCCAGACCATTCAGAGGATGTCCCCATGACTCAGGGTCGGTAGTGTGTATCTCTTAGGTCATAGGGTTTCATTATAAGGTAAAATTATGCTACACATGCAGTGAGAAGGGGAACATGGCTCTGGATTTCCCAAATCACTATGAAGAGGACCAACAGACAATCAAGGGACCACTGAGGTAGCGGTTGAGACTGGAATAGGAAATTCCTCCATGTGGAGACTGTAGAAGAGGAGTGGGATGAGTAGAAAGAGGTGGGAGAAGATATGAGGTACTAATCCCACCACCCCTATGTGGTCCACCGCGAGCTCTAGGAAAAGGTGGACATAGGTGGGCTCAGCTTCAAGAAAACGGGGCTTATGGTCCAAAAATTCAAGAGATGATACGAGGTACGATCTGTGACTTCTCCACATAATCTACAATTTTGTTTCGAATGCTTTCACTAGGGTGTGTGCATCCATCTATTTGAGGAGGACGAGGACACGCTGATTGTTTCCCATTATTACCGCTTTCCAAAGGTGGGTGGAATCTATCTCTTATTTAGGGACATTTTCTCCATGATCAAAATGGGATGATGAGAAGTTGGTTTCTCCTTCCGTGAATTCCTCCTCAGAACTCGTTACCGAGTCTGGGTCTCCCTTATAGATTAATATGTTGTTCATAAAACTCTTCCTAGTTCCATGTCTTCTTGGACGCCGGTTAATTACATTGCTTTCGTTAGGAAATTCCAAATGGTCTGGTCAGGGACGCAACCTTTGGTTGGGGTAGTAGTCAAGTTTAACATCACTGGCATTTCTGGATGCTAGAACACTGTCACGTCTGGTTTTCTTCCCATTCTTATAGTTATTCTATAGGGCGTGGAAGACCGATACATCTCACGTAGAATACAGGGAATAATATGAAATGGGTATGTATCTGAGGATTTTCTCAAATTCCAATGTTTAACACAGGGAATATCGTGAGTATAACGTGTATATGATATGGATTGGAATGATTGAAACACCGACTGGAGTGGATCAGATGGGTGAAACCCTTGGAGGGAACACTGATGTTGGGGCTGAGGTGTGGTTAGTTACCCGAGTGCTGCAAAGAGCTTTGAAGAGGTGAATTTGCATGATCTCACTGAGAATTGGTGTCCCTGGTAAGAATCAATATGGATAATGGAGGGTAAAGTGAAGTTTATGGAGAATTAGATGGAGTCGACTCAAGGGAGACGATGATGTTGGTCTTCATCCTTGAAAATACTTCCTATGTATCCCCATGGTAGGGAATCAAAGTCCACGTAGCTCAGGATGGGGTATAGGATTGGGGTGTTCATAGAGGAAAGTGACCTGATGAAATAATGGTGCTTATGCGTGGTTAGTAGACTGAAGATGTTCTGAAACCAATGGGACAAACCAAGGATGTGGGTCCCAAAAAAGTGACAACAATGTCTTATCATCGATTGTAGAGTTCAACGTCTTACCGTTTTATGGGTATCAACATGGCTTACCACTGGTTAGGGTTGACAATGGCTTACCATTGGATGGCAGTGACAAAGGCTTACCACTAAATAGGGGATAGTTTAGTGTCTTGGTGGACAAAAGGAGCATACAGTTTAACGTCATGCATGACGGGGGTGGACCGATGTGAAGTGGTTTGGACCAATGGATTTTGGGATTGAACCTCAGGGGGCTTCTTATGTACCTTTCCTTGGCAAGGATCAATGGTTACATAGTTCCGAATGGTGTTGGTGAGCTGACGTAAAGGGGGTTGGGACCAATGGTTTTTGGGATTGAACCTCTAGGAGGTTTCCTACATGCCATTTCTTGGCAAGGATCAAAGTCAACTTAGTTTAGGATAGTGTTGGTGAGCCGACATGAAGGGGGACAAGATCGATTGTTGTTGGGATTGAACCTCGGGGAGGCATCCAATGTACCTTTCCATGGTAAGGATAAAAATATATGTAGATCAGGATGGAGTTTGTGAGCCTACGTGAAGGGGGTCGGGACCAATGGTTGTTGGTCTTGAACCACTAGGAGGCTTCCTACGTACCTCTCATTGGAAATGATCAAAGTCCGCATAGTTCAGGATGGTGTTGTTGAGACGACGTGAAGGGGTTAGGGACTAATGGTTGTTGGGCATGAACCTCTGGGAGGCTTCCTATGTACATTTCTTTGGAAAGGATCAAAGTTCACATAGTTTCAGATGGTGTCGGAGACTGATGTGAAGGGGGTCGGGACCAATGGTTGTCGGGGTTGAACCTCTGGGAGCCTTCCTACGTAAATCGCCTTGGAAAGGGTCTAAGTCCACATAGTTCAGGATGGTGTTGGTGAGATGACGTGAAGGGGGTCAGGACCAATGGAGGTGTTTCCTGAACCTCTGGGAGCCTTCCTACGTACCTTTCCTGGGAAAGTATCAAAGTCCACGTAGTTCAGGATAGGGTTGGTGAGTCGATGTGAAGGGCGTTGGGACCAATGGTTGTTGGGATTGAACCTATGGGGGGCTTCCTATGTAACTTTCTTTGAAAATGATCAATGTCCCTGTAGTTTAGGATGGTTTCATAGGTCTTACACTCATAGGTGTCCCAAAGGGGATGTCATGGCCAATGGTTACTCTTATCCCACATGAGTCATGCTCGGTGTGAGAAACAAGAGGCAGGAAATACATGTTGAGCACGTTGTGAAAGGTGCGTCCATGGGAAGTGGAATGAGGTTTACACGTGGTTAGAAGCCTAAAAAATAGGGTCTTACATGTGGTTCAAAACCTAGGGAGATGGAGATTGGGACATACTCCAGTATGGAGGCCCGTGTGGTGACAACGCCAATAGTGAGAGGGATGTAAGAGAGGAGGGTTTTGTTGCCCATCCACCCCTCTGGTCTTTGGCCAAGAAGAAGATAGGTGGACCATGGATATTGCCTCCCTAAAAAAGTCTAGGGAATTATACCAAGGTGGTTTCCCTTTCCCAATGGAGAAACTCTACTCCAGCAAAGGGGACCTCATTTTGTGTGAGGAATATCTCAGTCCATTGGAGACGAGAGGATGTATAGAATGTCCGAGATGGGGAACCCTGCATATGATGCATGAGGTGAAGCCACAGTTTAACGTCATGTTCTTGGGAAAATGTTTCTCAGAATTTTAACATCCTGCCACTCAGACGAGGGGGGGTTCTCTCCACACCCCTAAGACTTACATAACTGATACCCACCCACCCATGGGGAAGGTAACGCATCATCAATTCCATGGTGAGGGGTGTCATGGTGTGATTGATTAGCCACTAAATGAGGGTAATATTAATTGTTAATATATATAATATTCATGTGATTTATTATTCCTAAACACGATTTAATGCATTTTACACTTTGAACATCATTTCACATTATGATTGTAATTCTTTCTTAAAATGAACTTTTATGTGGTACATTTTTTAACATCATTTAAAATACATAATGATTCATCTGATTTTGAAGAAGGTAATTATCCATATTTCAATTTTATATTTTCTTAAATTGATATAAACATCAATATTGTCATGTTTCATTCAGGGATCAATGTAGAATTCATGAAAGAAGATGGGGATATTTTGTGATTAAAGGTAACAATTCTGGAGAAGTCAAATTGGACACTATCCCACTGATGAGACTGTGGGACCCAAAATACAGGCCCAATGAATCCCAAATTTCATGGGATGCTATAAGACATATATATTAACAAATCATTATTCATGATCCAGTTATAATTTGGCCTCCATTGTGGTCATTTAGGCGGCCCAAGTTAGAGATAAAATTCTGGGCCAGATTCTACGGCCCAGAAAAACATCCCACTAATCTAATCATATCTTCGAATATACAACTCCAAATGGGTCCGAATTTTACAGGAGGTTAGAAGAAATATGGGGCTCCATTTGATTATGCTATTTAACACTCTGATTAGGCCAAATAGAAGGTCTTCCAAGCGCGTCTGTTCAGTGGATGAAAGATGGTTTCCACCTCGGGTCAAGGGTGGAAAATCAACACTTCCTCAACATTACACCCACCTATAGCATACCATAATCAAGTGGGAAGCTTTGCAATTTTGGAGGCTCAACCCAAGCCTCTCAAAATTCCTATTTAAGGCAGTGTTGTTGGAGGAGTCTAGGATCTAGGGTGCTTTGTTCAATTGTAAGGTTATGTTGCGATTTTGTTGTCTCAAGTTTGTCTTTCACATGTAATTTGTTCAATTCACTTTATTTTCTTAATTAAATATCTTCTTTTCCAATTATTATGTTGTTCTTAATATCACTTTGATACCGTTGGTTCAATGTGTGAATTTATTCGCACTAAACCTTGTGAAATTATTCACACAACGGTGGAGTGATCAATTTCTTTTTATTGTTTTCTTTACTTCTTCAATTCCTCCCCCATGAGTCTACTTCCCGCTTCCAATGAAACCAAATCATCAATAGAGGGATAACCCACTTATGGGTTGATCCAAGGGAGTATAAAGGGGCTTTATTTTATGTTATTTATCACCTCATTAATGTATAATCACTTATTTTATTGATATTTTTATTTGATGATTTTTAAACTCCATTGTCCTTATTGAATTTAAGGCAACACACTTCATGTGCTAATACAAACGTTTACCATGAAGTTCTCAAAACATTAATCCTTCAAGTGTATAGGTGATTAGTATTAAAGGGTTTAGGCATTAAACCAATAAGTGATGATGTTGTTTTATCTTCTTAAATGAACCCATCTCAAATATAAGAAATTGAAATCATTGAAAAGGAAATATGTTCAATCCACCCCAAGTGATAACCTAGGATCAACTCATTATTTTAAATTGAATTCACATAAATATGTTAGATAACATTTAAAACCATGTTAAATCAACCCATGTTGGCCACTTCATAGCCAAAAATAGCCCATAGAATGTACGTGTCTATAGGCTTCTTCTTAGGTCTATGAGGATTCGATAACCCAAGCTAAACTACAAGGACCGTTCTACCTTCATCTATTGGGTACATTTGAGCGAGAATCAAATTTTGGTGCTTTTTCCAGGGACCTAAGTAAGTTATCTTAGACACTAGAATCCATTTTTCATCTCAAGTCACTTTTCTCACTCTCTAACTCCTATGGAAGGAAATTTTGAACAAATCCAATCATGGGGAACCTATTCCTACACTGATCAGCCAACCCCATGTGTGATATACAATGACTATCCTAATTTCTATTGGTGGGATCATCAAAAACCTATTGAACCACAATGTTTTAACTCCTATGATACACAAAACATTCCAACATATAATGAGTTTAAATCCCTACAAAGCCAATATGAAAACCCAATTATGAAATTCCAACAACTTAATTATCCACCTGGAATTGACCATTTGGGTCAACCCCTTAAACATCTTGATCCACATCCATTACTTGAAAAACTATTTCAACAAATGGAGATAATGAATTTTTAGGTTTCATCATTGAGAATATAACTAAAAAACTTTGAGATGGTTATGGAACCCATTCCCACTCATGATATACATTCGTCATCATTGATAAAAGAGTCTTTTTCTCCCAAAAACCTCTCATGAATTTATTGAAGAAAAAACCTTTGGATTTGGGATATATGGAGAAGATAATGGAATTATTGAAGGGTATTTAAATCAATAAGAAATTGATTTTTTGGATTCAAAGGTGGAGAATTTGGCATCATGGATTGAGTTTCCTGAATACCACTCCATTGATTCTTCTGAACAAAAAATTACTGAACCATTGGGAGAAATCACAATCTTTGAGTCCATACCCATTCCTAACACTAATCTTTCCAATTTAATGGTTTAATCTTATATTAAAAATTATCCAATATTTTTGATAAATTTGGAAAAAGTAACTGAGTTGGATTTAAAATCTCAACATGTGTTTGAATTTCCTATCCAAACCAAGCTCAAAATTATTATCCTTCCTTATCCACTCGTGTATCAAATAATATGTTATAACCATGACCTTTCAGTTGGAATTCATGAATCTATTGAAAAATAAAATGTTGGAATGATTATTAATGTCTTAGGCAAGTCTATAAAGGCAACTAGATCCACCATTTCTGATATTCCTTGGATTTACCCACTCATTTTAAAACATAAGTTTGTTAATGAAACAAATTCTAAACATAGAATCAATCACAACCTAGTTTAATTGGTGAAACATGTGGTCCTTAAAATGTTTAATGTTGTTATTGGGTATGTAATGTGGGTTCAATTAGAGCTAGAGACGTTAAACAAAGAGTTTCATGGGAGGCAACCCGTGGTTTTCATGTTTCCAATATTATTAAAATCGTCTTTATTTTTCAAATAGGATTAATTAATCATTTTGATATTTTAAAAAAAGACTGTTGAATTGTTCTTCTATTATGATTATGGATGGGTATGAAAGGGGAGCACCATATTCAACTGTGTCACGTGGTGTGATCCTTGAGTAATACCTTACCCAGAAATTTAAAAAGATGACAATGTATCATCAGTTCATCTTTTTATGTGTTTGTATGTTAAAATAAAAATACAAAAAATTAAAAAATAATAAAAATAAAAAAATTCCACATCATAGGTCATGGTTCAAACCTCGTCACAACCAGGGAAGCCGCGAGGATTCAAATCCGGGACCGAAGGGAGACAGGGGCGCGCACTTACCACTAACCTACGGTTTATTGTGCTTCCTTATTATATAATTTTTATATATATAATTATATTTTAATTTCTTTATTATATATATATATATATATATTGTTTTTTGTTTTGTTTGTTTTTTTCCTTTTTCTACTAGGGAACTCGGCAAGTGACATGGATATCAAAGGATTAAAAGGGAATATCAAGAATTTCAACTTCAACCACCAGGTGACTTCATTCCATGATCCTCATTGTAACACCCAAGACTTTTATGTTATATAAATCATCAAAGGAATCTATTTCTACACAACACTTGCTTGGCTTGCTTTACACGCAATCACGACCTTCCTCGATAGCTTGCGTTGTACGCAATACCGAGTTCCACTAAACGGCAATATACTATAAAAATATTATTTAAAATAGTCGTTATAAATAGTAATAACCACTTTTTGAAATTTTATCTTTCAAAATGGACTTCATTCTTGGATTTGGAATACCGAAATTAGCCTAGGGTGAAATTTTGGTATTTTTCTGAAAACTTTCAATTTTTGATGAATAGTGAAACCACTAAGTGGTAGGTTAAAAACTGAATTTTTCATAAAACATTATTTTATCGCTTCTGTGAATAGAATTTCGAAAATCCGACACACACGGTTGATATCAGTAAGTAAAATGTGGTTCAATGAGATAAATTTTTTTTGGGTGAATAGTAACTTTTTACTTTTTTTACCGCGGTTAATAGTAAATAGGGTAACTAAGGGTAAATATGATATTACTATTACCCTAACACATGTCCTAATTCTATTGGATAAGTGTAATTCGACCAAAAACAACCTTATGAATATAATATGACCATTTAGGTCCACGTGGATTAGATTATGACATTTAATATTATTTTATTTAATGAATAGTTAAAATAGTTAAAATCAAAATTTAATAACTAAAACATTTTTAATATGGGTTTATACATACGATAAATTCGATTATAAATATTCATTAAAAAGATAAAAAGATTTCCTACATAATGATTTTTATTTATAATTTTTAGACTTTAAATAAATTTATTTATTTATGACACAACGATGATGCAGTAATTACCCTTTTAAGGAAATGTTAATATAATTGATGTTATAAATTCTCAAATAAATGTAATTTGAGACTTTTTATGAATTCCACTAATTTTCTAGGTTACAGTGATATATTAATGTTGATGTAATCAACTTGGTTTGAACATATAATTCGGTTATGACTTTCACAAAAATCATATATCAAATAGTGTCAAAATTGACACAAAATAGTTTTTAAATCAAATATTATATTATTAATTGTTATTTTATTCCTAAAAATCTAAGGTTCGGCCAAATGACTTAGATAAGGATATATATATTAATTATAAACAACTTGGGGTTCTTCTGGCATGTTATAGTAAGTGTATTAACCATATAGTGTAAGAAAACAAAAAGACACGGTAAAAGTTAAATTATTTAACTTAGAGTTAAATCTAATTGATAAGGTTAAAATAATAACCTAAACTTGTCTAAATCCTATTGGTTGATATGATTTCGACCCATCCCCACTTTAACTTCGAAATAAGACCCTTTGGAACCATTATAAACCGATTTTGACATTAATAGAAAATAATATTTTGAGATATTCCTACGGTGCCCCTCTCCTCCCTTATAAAAGGGCACCTCCTCCCACTCATCCTCACACCAATTTGAGCACCCAAGCTCGGCCAAACCCTACCAAAATCCCTTCTCCACTTCCCTAGAATAATCCTAGAGGTCCTGGTCTTCTTCAAAGACCAATATTAGTTCCCTAAGTGGAGGATTCAAAGAAGCGTTTAAAAGAAGAGGTAATATCTATTACCGATCTTTTAAATTTCTTACTTCATCAACTTATTCTTCTTTAGTTGTTTCATGATAAAGTAATAACATCAGTATTAATTAAATACTGATATGTTATTATAAATATGAAACAACCCTAATTCACCTTCTATCCATCCTACGTAAAAATGAAATCACCGCGCGTGCGTACGTACGGAATACTGTCTCCACGTCGTGGTGTAATCTATTTTCCACCATCACCTTACAAGGATGGGTATAATGGTGTAATGAGTAACTATATATTATTATTATAAAGTGATATTGATACTGAAATAGTATAAATACACTTAAATACAATTCCACGATCATGGAAACAATATCATCGCTCGTGCGTACGTACGGAATACCGTCTCCACGATGTGATGCGAGTCGTTCTACATGATCATCATTACATAGTAATTATATAAATTAATTTAATGAATAAATATGATATATGTTACACTAATACCATTCTGGATATAATTTATCTATAACCTTAAAATAAAAATAAGAATTTATTCGGAAAAACATGCATAAGAACAAAAGGTAATAAAGACCCGAGTAACAAGTAACAATGAAATATTACTAATAAGAAGCTAAGAATATGACCATATATGATATCATATCAATATTTATGATTCTGTAATAAGTCAATAACATTATTTAAACCATTATACAGGAGCTTTGGACACGTACAAAGCAAATCGGACCTAAGGTAAGGGAAATATCGCAATCTCATTTTTATCCGAGATTGTTTATACTTTGGTATTTACTGGGGAGTATTTTATCATCCACATACATGTAATATTATTTCCATCCACCTACAATTGTTTAAATCCAATTTTACCCTTAGGTGAGTTTTTAGTAAAAGATATGAAAGGAATCTTTTGTCATTTTTCATACGAGGTACTTTTTGACTTTTCCAACAAAAGTACGAAGAATGTTTTTTAACTTATACGGCATGAATGGATTTTTAAAACATTATTTCCAAGAAGCTTCCTTTACAAGTTTTCAAGTTTATTTTTAATTGACTTCTTTTATTTTATAATTGTACGAAATTTTAAGAAAGGAAAAGTTTTTTTGAAGCAGAAATGATATTTTTCTCAAGAATGGAGTTCAAGTGTTTTATCAAAATTATTTTCCATCTAAGATAATAAAGGGTTCTGTTTTTATCCCTATTATTACATTGATTTTATTATGTTGTGAGGGAATTATTTTTATGAATTAATTTACCTTATATTATTTGTTTTATGATGTCATGATGTTTCAAGAATCCCATTTTTATTACATGTGTTATGCGATGATGTATGATTTATGATTATGTGGCACACATAAGAAAGGATTCATTATAAGATGGGTGGGAACTATATATCCCTCCAATGCATTGGGAAAAGATTTTATATCTCATGAGATAGACAGGGCTGGAACGGTAGGTTATACCGGTTCAGTGAAACATGACTGGAACGAGGGTGACTCGGTTCAGAAAGGGACTTTTTCCACTAAGATAGTCTTGGAAATGAGTCATTACTAACAAGAAATGATTTTCCATGATTATGTGTGCATGCCACAAAGATTCAAGTTTTATGTTGTGATTATGGGGATCTCATTTTCACTTCTATGATTTATTCCATGTTAAGATATTATGATCTCTTTTGCAGGTTATGATTTTCAAAATGATATGATATGATTTTTATTTCCTTTATTTGCCCTTGGTGGGCATTTGAGCTCACCCTTTTTTGTATGTTTTCTTTTCCCCTGGACAAGAAGATGGATATTAAGTAGAATATGCTAAAAGGGACCCTAGATATGATGAAATAAATGGGAGACACTGTAGAAGATTTATGAACCAGTTGTTTATGTTTGCCAGTTTCTAAAGACACTATACCTATACGGTCCTTTGTGGTTTTGTCATATGTTGTAATAAGTGTGCTTAAATTTTGAAGTATTAACAATGTATGTAAAGTATGGGTCGTTATAGTTGGTATCAGAGGAAAGGTATAGTCAACCTTTGGAAACTAGGATGTGAAAGCCTTAGTAAGAACCCTAAGGAATGGGACGAGTTCAAGAACTTATTTTTCAATAAGTACTTCCCTCGTATTCTCCGAAAAAAGATGGAGAAAGAGTTTCTTGAACTGAAGCCAAGGGATGATGAATCTGTTGGTACCTATGAAGCAAATTTTACAAGACTTGCAAGGTACGCTTCTGGTATTATTATCCAACCTGAGAGTAAGATCGATTGATTCTTTAGTGGCTTAAAACCAAGTCTTCGAAGGGCGTTATCCATAAGGGACTTCAATAGCTACGAGGAAATCGTTCGATGTGCTCTCAATGTCGAGATAGAGATTGGAGTAACCCATCAGTCATATGGGTTTGATAAGAAGAGGAAAATGGAATTCAAAGGAAAATCTAAAGAGCACACTGAAAAGAAGATGAGCTTTCCCTTATTCTCAAAGTGTGGAAAGAAAAATGGAGGGAGTTGTCTTAAAGGGACAAGTAAATGTTTCAAATGTGGAAAGGAAGGTCATCGGGCATTTAAATGCCACGATAATGGGAAGAAGATGTCTAATGATGCATACAAAGGAAGGGATAAACAGAATGAACCTACTACACTTCAATGTTTCAAGTGCAAGGAGATGGGGCATTATGCCAATCAATTCCCAAATCCAAGGGTTGATGATGATGGTCGACATCAACAAAATCTTAAGGCTGAAGACAAAGGAAAGTCACATGCAATTTCTATCAGCGATGTGGAGTACGATAACGAAGTAGTGAAAGGTACACTTACCATCCACTCTAAACTAGAAAATGTTTTATTTGATTCTGGATCCACCCACTCTTTTATTTCTGAAGAATTTTCTAAGGGTATCACCATATTACCTCAACAATTAGATGTTGAGTTAGCTGTGACAACAGCTAATGGCACATCAATCTCATCAAAAGTTTATAATTCTTCTCCAATTGACGTTTGTGGGAAAGTGCTTCCTGCAAATCTTGTGATCCTTCCTTTAGTGGAATTCGATGTGATTCTTGGCATGGATTGGGTTTCTTTATACGGAGCTCATATCAATTTCCAAAGAAGGGAAGTCACATTTCGTATTCCAGATCAATCTATGATTTTCTATCAATGCAAGGATGAACATAACCTTCCAGTGGAAATTTCTTCCTTTTTATGGGTATTGATTCGACTAAATGAAGGCTATTTATCTCAAATGGTTGGTGAGAAACTCGTGATTAAGAATATGCCCATCGTATGAGAGATTGATGATGTCTTTCTGAAGGAATTACCGGGTCTTCCACCAAATCGTGAAGTTGAGTTTTTAATAGAACTCGTACCGGGTGATTTTCCTATTTCAAAGACACCTTATAGAATGGCCCCAATTGAGTTGCAGGAATTGAAGAAGCAACTCCAAGAGAATCTTGATAAGGGATTCATACGCCCTAGTGCGTCACCTTAGGGAGCACCAGTTCTATTTGTTAAGAAGAAAGATGGATCAATGAGACTCAGCATTGATTATCGAGAACTTAACAAGATCACTATCAAGAACAAATATCCTCTCCCACGCATTGATGACTTATTTGACCAACTACGCGGAGCTCAATACTTTTCCAAGATTGATCTTCGTTCAGGGTATCATCAATTAAGGGTCAAAAGGGAGGTTATACCAGAGACGGATTTCCGTACAAGGTATGGACACTATGAATTTATAGTGATGCCATTTGGTCTTACTAATGACCCTGCTATCTTCATGGATCTAATGAATAGAGTCTTTAGAGACTATCTTGATCAATTTGTGGTAGTCTTTATAGACGATATTCTTGTATATTTAAAGAGCAAGGAAGAGCATGAAGATCAGTTGAGAATTATATTGAAGACCCTGAGAAAGAAGAAGCTTTATGCCAAATTTACCAAGTGTGAATTTTGTCTTCACAAAGTTGCATTTTTGGGTCACATAATCTCAAAAGACGGGATATCTGTGGATCCAGTAAAAACAGATGTTATCGAAAGATGGTCGAGACCAACAATAGTAACTGAGATCCGAAGTTTTCTTGGTTTGGCTGGATATTATCGACGTTTTGTGAAAGATTTTTCACGATTATCTATTCCACTCACCAAGTTGACTCGAAAAGGAGTTAAGTTTGTTTGGACAGAGGAATGTGAAGAGAATTTCAAGGAGTTGAAAAGATGGTTATCCAGTGCACCTGTGCTCACACTACCTTGTAGTAGAGAAAGGTTTGTGATCTACAGTGATGCATCCAAGAATGGATTGTGGTGTGTTCTTATGCAAAATGATATGGTGATAGCATATGCCTCACGACAGTTGAAAATACATGAGAAAAATTACCCAACTCATGATTTGGAGTTAGCTGCGGTAATATTTGCATTAAAGATTTGGAGGCATTACCATTATGGTGAAAGGTGTGATATTTATACAGATCATAAAAGTTTAAAGTATATTTTCACACAAAAGGAGCTGAATATGTGTCAAAGAAGATGGTTGGAGCTAATTAAGGATTATGACTGCTCAATCCATTACCACCCTGGGAAAGCAAACAAGGTGGAAGATGCATTAAGTCGACAAGACCATGCTAGTTTATCCATGATGAGGATCAAAAAAGATCCAATATTTATGGATTTACAAAGGATGGATCTTGGAATTATAATGGAAGGGGAAAAATATTATCTTTCTCAAATGAATGTTCAACCATCTATACATGTGAAGATTAAAGAGGCACAGAAAGAAGATGCTGAGTAACAAAAGAAGGTGAGAAATGTTCCTGAATTCAACCTTGATTATGATGGGATAATAAAGTTCAGGAATCAGGTTTGTGTTCCTCCCATACCCGAATTAAAGATCGAGCTGCTGGATGAGGCTCATAGTTCTTCATTCTCTATTCATCCTGGAAGCACGAAGATGTATAGGGATCTGAAAGAGTACTTCTGGTGGGATGGCATGAAAAGCGATGTTGCTGAATATGTCTCTCGATGCTTGGTTTGTCAACAAGTTAAAGCTGAGAGATAGAAGTCTAAGGGGATGTTACAACCATTACCCATACCCGAATGGAAATGGGAAAGCATCACTATGGACTTTGTCACAGGACTTCCTAAAACATCCAAAGGAAATAATGCTATCTGGGTAATAGTTGATCGTCTTACAATGTCTGCACACTTCATTGCTATTAGAGAGGATTTCTCTCTAGATCAGCTTTCCATGATATATGTAAAGGAAGTGGTAAGATTGCATGGAGTACCACTTTCTATTATATCTGATCGGGATCCGATATTTACCTCGAAGTTCTGGCGAAGTCTTCAGCATACTCTGGATATAGAGTTGAGTTTTAGCACTGCTTATCATCCTTAGACAGACGGTCAGTCTGAGAGAACAATTCAAACCCTAGAAGATATGTTGAGAGCTTGCTCTATGGATTTCAATGGAGGTTGGGATCAACACCTACCTTTGGTGGAATTTTCTTATAATAATAGCTTTCACTCCAGTATTCAGATGGCTCCTTATGAAGCTCTCTATGGAAATAAATGCAGGACTCCAACTTGCTGGGATGAAGTTGGGGAAAGAAAGCTATTAGGACCTGATCTCATTGATGAAATGGCAGAAAAGGTCAGATCTATTCAACAACACATAAGAGCAGCTCAGAGTCGACAGAAAAGTTATGCCGACAACCGAAGAAAAGACCTAGAGTTTGAAGAGGGTGATAATGTGTTCTTACGAATATCTCCCTGGAAGAGGGTTATGAGATTTGGAAAGAAGGGGAAGTTGAGCCCTAGATATATCGGTCCTTTCGAAATACTGGATCGTGTTGGAAAGGTAACATACCGATTGGCGCTTCCACCGAATCTCTCTCAAGTTCACGATGTGTTCCATGTATCTCTCCTGAGAAAGTACATACCTGATCCTTCACATGTACTCAGCTCAGAAGTTGTACCGCTGGATCAAGATCTTTCATATGAAGAACAACTGATAGAGATTCTGGATCATAGCGAAAAATTCCTACGAAACAAGACCACTCGATTGGTGAAAGTTTTATGGAGGAACCACCAACTTGAAGAAGCTACATGGGAGCTTGAGGAATGATGAGGGAGAAGTATCCTCGTCTGTTTGTTACAAAGTGACGAATTTCGAGGGAGAAATTCTTTTTAAGGGGGGTAGAATGTAACACCCGAGACATTTATGTTATATAAATCATCAAAGGAATCTTTTTCTACACAACACTTGCTTTTCTTGCTTTACACGCAATTGTGACCTTCCTCGATAGCTTGCGTTGTACGCAATACCGAGTTTCACTAAACGACAATATGCTATTAAAATATTATTTAAAATTGCCGTTATGAATAGTAATAACCACTTTTTGAAATTTTATCTTTCAAAATGGACTTCATTATTGGATTCGGAATACCGAAATTAGCATAGGGTGAAATTTTGGTATTTTTCTGAAAACTTTCAATTTTTGATTAATAGTGAAACCACTAAGTGGTAGGTTAAAAACTGAATTTTTGATAAAACATAATTTTACCGCTTCTGTGAATATAATTTCGAAAATCCAATAGACACGGTTGATATCAGTAAGTAAAATTTGTTTCAATGAAATAAAAATAATTTTTTTGGTGAATAGTAACTTTTTACTTTTTTACCGCGGTTAATAGTAAATAGGGAAACTAAGGGTAAATATGATATTACTATTACCCTAAAACATGTCCTAATTATATTGGATAAGTGTAATTCGACCAAAAACAACCTTATGAATATAATATGACCATTTAGGTCCACATGGATTAGATTATGACATTTAATATTATTTTATTTAATGAATAGTTAAAATAGTTAAAATCAAAGTATAATAACTAAAACATTTTTAATATGGGTTTATACATAAGATAAATTCGATTATAAATATTCATTAGAAATATAAAACGATTTCCTACATAATTATATTTTATTTATAATTTTTAGACTTTATATAAATTAATTTATTTATGACACAATGATGATGCAGTAATTACCCTTTTAAGGAAATGTTAACATAATTGATGTTATAAATGCTCAAATAAATGTAATTTGAGACTTTTCATGAATTACACTAATTTTCTAGGTTACTATGATATATTAGTGTTGATTTAATCAACATGTTTCGAACATATAATTCTGTTATGACTTTCACAAAAATCATATATCAAATAGTGTCAAAATTGACACAAAATAGTTTTTAAATCAAATATTATATTATTAATTGTTATTTTATTCCTAAAAATCTAAGGTTCGGACAAATGACATATATAAGGATATATATATTAATAATAAGCAACTTTGGGTTCGTTTGGCATGTTATAGTAAGTGTATTAACCATATAGTGTAAGAAAACAAAAAGACACGGTAAAAGTTAAATTATTTAACTTAGAGTTAAATATAATTCATAAGGTTACAATAATAACCTAAACTTGTCTAAATCCTATTGGTTGATAGGATTTAGATCCATCCCCACTTTACCTTCGAAATAAGACCCTTTGGAACAATTATAAACCGATTTTGACTTTAATATAAAATAATATTTTGAGATATTCCTATGGTGCCCCTCTCCTCCCTTATAAAAGGGAACCTCCTCCCCATCCTCCTCACACCAATTTGAGCACTCAAGCTCGGCCAACCCCAGCCAAAATCCCTTCTCCACTTCCCTATAATAATCCTAGAGGTCCTGGGCTTCTTCAAAGACCAATCTTAGTTCCCTTAGTGGAGGATTCAAAGAAACGTTTAAAAGAAGAGGTAATATCCATTACCGATCATTTCAATTTCTTACTTCTTCAACTTCTTCTTCTTTAGTTGTTTCATGATAAAGTAATAACATTAGTATTACTTACATACTGATATGTTATTATAAATATGAAACAACCCTAATTCACCTTCTATCCATCCTATGGAAAAATGAAATCACCGCGCGTGCGTACGTACGGAATACCGTCTCCATGCCGTGGTGTAATCTATTTTCCACCATCACCTTACAAGGATGGGTATAATGGTGTAATGAGTAACTATATATGATTATTATAAAGTGATATTGATACTGAAATAGTATAAATACACTTAAATACAATTCCACGATCATGGGAACAATATCATCGCTCGTGCGTACGTACGGAATACCGTTTCCACGATGTGATGCGACTCGTTCTACATGATCATCATTAAATAGTAATTATATAAATGAATTGAATGAATAAATATAATATATGTTACACTAATACCATTCTGGATATAAGTTATCTATAACCTTAAAATAAGAATAAGAATTTATTCTCCAAAACATGCATAAGAACAAAAGGCAATAAAGACCAGAGTAACAAGTAAAAATGAAATATTACTAATAAGAAGCTAAGAATATGACCATATATGATATCATATCAATATTTATGATTCTGTAATAAGTCAATATCATTATTTAAACTATTATACAGGAGCTTCGGACACGTACAAAGCAAATCGGACCTAAGGTAAGGGAAATATCACAATCTCATTTTTATCCGAGATTGTTTATACTTTGGTATTTACTGGGGTGTATTTTATCATCCACATCCATGTAATATTATTTCCATCCACCTAAAATTGTTTAAATCCAATTTTACCCTTAGGTGTGTTTTTATTAAAAGATATGAAAGGAATCTTTTGTCGTTTTTCATGCGAGGTACTTTTTGACTTTTCCGACAAAAGTACAAAGAATGTTTTTTTTAACTTATACGGCATGAATGGATTTTTAAAACATTATTTCCAAGAAACTTCCTTTACAAGTTTTCAAGTTTATTTTTAATTGACTTCTTTTACTTTATAATTGTACGAAAGTTTAAGAAAGGAAAAGTGTTTTTGAAGCAGAAATGATATTTTTCTCAAGAATGGAGTTCAAGTGTTTTATCAAAATTATTTTCCATCTAAGATAATAAAGGGTTCTGTTTTTATCCCTATTATTACATTGATTTGATTATGTTGTGAGGGAATTATTTTTATGAAGTCATTTACCTTATATGATTTGTTTTATGATGTCATGATGTTTCAAGAATCTCATTTTTGTTACATGTGTTATGCGATGATGTATGATTTATGATTATGTGGCACACATAAGAAAGGATTCATTATAAGATGGGTGGGACCTATATCTCCCTCCAATGCATTAGGTAAAGATTTTATATCTCATGAGATAGACAGGGCTGGAACGGTAGGTTATACCGGTTCAGTGAAACAGGACTGGAACGAGGGTGACTCGGTTCAGAAAGGGACTTTGTCCACTAAGATAGTCTTGGCAATGAGTCGTGACTAACAAGAAATGATTTTCCATGATTATGTGTGCATGCCACAAAGTTTCAAGTTTTATGTTATGATTATGGGGATCTCATTTTCACTTCTATGATTTATTCCATGTTAAGATATTATGATCTCTTTTGCAGGTTATGATTTTCAAAAAGATATGATATGATTTTTATTTCCATTATTTGCCCTTGCTGAGCATTTGAGCTCACCCTTTTTTGTATGTTTTCTTTTCCCCAGGTCAGGAAGATGGATATTAAGTAGAATATTCTAAAAGGGACCCTAGATATGATGAAATAAATGGGAGACACTGTAGAATATTTATGAACCAGTTGTTTATGTTTCCCAGTTTCTAAAGACACTATACCTATACGGTCCTTTGTGGTTCTGTCATATTTTGTAATAAGTGTGCTTAAATTTTGAAGTATTAACAATGTATGTAAAGTATGGGTCGTTATACTCATTTTCAATTTCCTTTTTGAACGTTCATTCTCTACCTCTACCCCTTCTAAATATTTTTTTCATTAAACAATGGGGACAGTGTTATTTTATTTTGGGGGGGGGGGTTGATAAAATAAAAAATGCTTTTGTGTAAAAAAAATGAATGATTTGAAAAAAAAAATGTAAATGGAAAGAAAAATTTCTTTAACTTTGAACATGGTAATACACATTGCACACTTTGAAACTGAATATCAAATAATTTAGCATGAACTGATTCTGATTTTATTCCTTGTATAATTCCATGAGCATAGATTTTGGAAAGTGTGGTTGTCCAATTTGATATTTCATCGCTTCTATTTTCATCCAAATAAAAAAAGATCACAATGCACGTCCTTTGGATAGTGGGGTATTAGTTTGAGTTCATGGGGTCCCCAAAATAAATATCATTGGTTTGGTAATCATTTTAGTTTTAATATGAGTATTCAATAAAAAAACCAATTTAAAAAAATAATAATAAATTTGCACGTAGAGCAATGAAATGACCTAATGCGTGGCTTTCGGCACTTGGGGATCGTGACTCCATAGTTGTCTGGCCCAGAGTTAGTAATTTTATCTATATTTTTGGTAATTTGATTTTGTTTATTACTTATTTAACTCGAGATGATGCCTGAGCATGTGGGATTCACTTGGTGCCCTAAGGCCTTTGAGCCTGGGAGTCATTGGCAATGTCTCGCTATAGGAGTTGACTCTTTTGAGTGCAATTTCAATTACCAAGGCAAAATTGCAAAAAAAACAACAAAAAATAATACAATAAAAAAAATTGAATACTCATCTTAATATTTAAATGTTATTCCACCAAGCGCTTCCGTCATTTCCCCCTTGAATAAAGATGAACCCCCCATGTCTATTGTGATGCACAACACATCCTCATACTTAATTGATATTGGATGAAATATGGCAATGAATTTGACCAAAGGAATGCCCTTGGGATTGGGATATTCTTATGAAACTAACATGTATTAAAATATTTTGATGCGTTCCATGATTTTTTGGTATAAGGGTTTTTGGTGATCATTGTGTATTAAAATGTTTTTAGAAAACGGAATTCGAATTTTATATTGTTGAGATATATTTTGCTCGGAACTAGAAAAACTCAAGTTGAGGGGTGTGATTAGCTACTAAATTAGGCTAATATTCATTGTTAATGTATATAATATTCATGTGCTTGATTATTCATAAATATCATTTTAGTGCATTTTACACTTTGAACATCATTTCACATTATGATTGTAATTCTTTCTTAAAATTCACTTTTATGTGGTATATTTTTTAACATCATTTAATGTACCCAATGATTCATCTGATTTTGAGGAATGTAATTATCTATATTTCAATTTTATATTTTGGGAAATTTATCTACACTTAAATATTATCATGTTTTATTTAGGTATCAATGGAGAATTCCATTAAGAAGATGGAGATATTTTGTGATTAAAGGAAACAATTCTGGAAAAGTCAGATTAGACACCAGCCCACTGATGAGACAATGGGACCTAACATATAGTTCCAATGAATCCCATATTTCGTGGGATTCTATAAGACATAGAGAGGAACAAATCATTCTTCATGTTCAAGTGCTGACTCATCCTTCATTGTGGCCATGTAGGCAAAACAAGTTAGAGATAAAATTCTAGGCTAGATTCTGCGACCCAGAAAAACATCTCACTAATCTAATCCTATCTCCGAATATACAAATAAAAATGGGTCCAATGATTAAAATCGGTTATAAGCCATCCTAGGATCCATTTTCTTCTTATATGTCCCACTCTGATTTGGTCATCTTGAAGGTCTTCCAAGTGAGTCTGTTTGGTGGATGAAAGACGGCTACCACCTCGAGTTAAGGGTGGAAAAATCAACTCTTCCTCAACTTTCCACCCACCTATAGCCTACCATAATCAAGTGGGAATCTTTTTACTATTGGAGGCTCGACCCAAGACTCCCAAAATGCTTATTTAAGGAAGTTTTGTTGGAGGAGATTAGGATATTGGGTGCTTTGTTCAATTGTAATGTAATGCTACGATTTTGTTATCTCAAGTTTTTCTTTCACATGTAAGTTGTACAATTCACATTAGTTTATTAATAAAATCTCTTCTTTTCCTCTTATTATGTTGTACTTAATATCACTTCTATACCATTGGTTCAAGGTGTGAATTTATTCACACTAAACTTTGTGAAATTATTCACACAACGGTGGAGTGATCAATTTCTTTTTATTGTTTTCTTTACTTCTTCAATTCCTCCCACATGAGTCTACTTCCCGCTTCCATTGAAACCATAGCATCAATGGAGGGCTAACCCACTAATGGGTTGATCCAAGGGAGTATAAAGGGGATTTATTTTATGTTATTTATCACCTCATTAATGTATAATCAATTCTTTAATTGAGATTTTTATTTGATGATTTTTAAACTCCATCGTCCTTGTTGATTTTAAGGCCACGCACTTCATGACATAATACGAACCTTTACCTTGAAGTGGTCAAAAAATTGATCCTTAAAGTGTATAGGTGATTAGTATTAAAGGGTGTAGGCATTAAACCAGTAAGTGATGATTTTTTTTATCTTCTTAAATGAACCCATCTCAAATATAAGAAATTGAAATCATTGAAAAGGAAATACGTCCAATCCACCCCAAGTGATAAACTAGGATAAACTCATTATTTTAAATTGAATTCACTTAAATATGTTATATATTCTTTAAAAAAATCTTAAATCAACCCAATTTGTCCACTTCATAGCCAAAAACTGTCCATAGAATGTATGTGTCTATAGGTTTCTTCTTAGGTCTCTGAGGATTCGATAACCCAAGATAAACTACAAGGACCATTCTACCTTCATAACTTGTGAAAATTTGAGCGAGAATCGGTGATCCGATGAGGGTCTCACATTAACATGGATATACGAAGAAGCAATAGTTGTTATCTTGCATGTGCGAAGAAGCATACGGCAAAAAAATGAAACTGTAATCCCCTCCCCAGGGAATTTGAAATCACTTTATGCAAACTTGGAGGGTCCCAAGAGAAAAGGAGTTGTAGAGAAAAGGGGGTCATTGGTTGAACCCTCATGATGCTATGGTACTCCATGTAGTGTGGTGATTCACAAAAGGGTATGCTTCGCAAAGTGAAGTAGTCTATCCCAGGCATACGGAATAAGTGTGTATGGAAGGCTCTTTGCGAAGCGGAAAGGCTTTGACAGAGCAGTGCTTCATAAAGCTAGGGTGCCAGGTGAAGAATAGCATTGTGAGGCAATGTACTTCACAAATCATAGTGATCTTGCCTTGGTATGTGGGTCACAAGTGCATGGAGGGTATTTCATGAAGCAAAAGTGCTCTGTGAAGATCCGAGTCCCCTTGGAGATCCCTTTCCCTCACGGAGGCCCTTGGGTTCGATGAAGGGAATCCCTCTTTGAAATGGTCTTGAATTTAAGAAAAGGGAAAGGAACTTTTCAATGCTAATGAACCATGAATAGATCATGGTTCACAGAGAAACAATTGCTTCACTGTTTGAGAGATAATAAGGATAAAGTTAGGAAGATCTGTCCTTTATTATTGAGGGGATACCGGTATTTATAAGCAATAGGCACCGTGAAAGAGAGCATATTGGGCGTGAAGACACATGGCATTTTGTCATAATCGTGAAGCATCCTACCTACTTCCTCTGCGTCAGCTTTGAAAATGTAAAACAGGTTCATGAAGCCTCCCTCCTCCTTACTCTGCAGGATCTTCACAAACATCAAATTGGTTCGCGGAGCCTCCATCCTCTTTGCTTCATGGTGGATTCACAGAGGGGGAGCTTCATGCCAGCTGTGGGGCTGTGGGTTTATGCAGACGTGCATCGTGAGGAAACCCTAAGGGCTTTTCATTTGCTCTTCCTTTTCCAAAATTATGGTACCAAAATATTCCCGCCTTAAACATGGAGCGGAGGAGAAAATGAGGGTAACATTTTGAGGGTCAATCTCCAAAACACTATGGTAAATCATGATGAAGGCTCGCGAAGAAGGTTCGTGAGGCTGAGAGGCAACACTTGGGCTGAGAGAATCGCAAAGCTGGCCGCAGTTGGACGTTCTATAAAGCACAAATGGTCATGGCCTATAAATAGGAATGGATGACCTCTATTTTTTCCTTTCCCACATAGACATTTTTTCACTTAGCACTCTCGATTAACGAAGCTCCACATACTCCATGATTTCTCTCCGCGAATCGAGCATTCTGCTTTGTGGTACACAACGAGTCTTTAGTTCCACAGTAGTGCACTCTGTGGATTGCTCCTGTAGGTCAGAGTAGGGCTCTGCAATTTTTTTGTTGGGACCGAACTCTGTGAATGGGCTACGTGAACGGGCTTCGTGAACGGGCTTGGTGAGAATGATTTTTGAACCAGAAAAAAAAAGTTCAGAATTTCAAAAACTGAATGGCTCGTAAGGAGGCTGCCAGGGGGTCCTTGAGGATGCTTCCCAGAGGGAGGAAATGATAGTTAGATCAGGTATTGAGGATTTCTACAAATCCATTCTGACCATTATTCACTAATAGAGATATTGTAAGAGAGTCAAATGGATTATCCACTGTGGAGGAGGCTGCCTCTATAAGGCTTTGGCCTGAGGTATGAAATCTTCATCCCTGAATTGAGTAGGGGTGAACCATATTATTGGTTCAAGAGCACATCATTGTAGCACCAATGGTTCAGGGTGGCTGACGGTGATGCCTGGGAGGACTACATGTCTGTCGTCACTGACTGTCTATAAAATCATGTGAACTACATTGACGGTAAGGAGCTAAAGCCAGAGATATCACCCCCGTTGTACCATACCGTTTTGAAGGAAACCTTGGGGAACCCAGAGAAGGGGTGGTCCAATGAGTGGGATCTATGCTAGGGTGGCAACATCACAGATGAAGAGGTGTGGTCCTATTGGGTAGGTGCCGGGTTTGAAGAATTCAGGGCAGAGCTGAGGCGAGTGGGCCTGTATGAGGAGGCATGGGCCTCCCAATTCCATATCTATCAGCCAAAGTAGTTGATGCTGGAGTTGCTGAGAAATTGTTCGTCTAGGAATAATACCTTCCATTTGCACCATTGAGAGGTCAACATTAGTAAATGGGACCCGCATCAAATCTCAGGGGTTCCAATACTGGGCATGATGTATGATGAGTTCCTCCCTATTATGGGTGCGTGGGAGGATCCGGAGTAGATTCCCCCCCCAACCCCTGCTGTAGATGGAATTTATGAACCTAGTATACCGAGAGGACAAATAGTTAGTGAGGGACTTCCATTTCAAAGGGTGGTTCAAGCAGTTATTGACCTTCCCGAAAAATAGGCGGTTCCCTGTGAGGCCTCAGACATTCCCAAAGGGGGATCAATAAGGCAAGGAGCACTCATACTAGGGTCTCTTAGAAGGTAACTAGTGGAAAATGTGGTGATTTAGCATCAATACCGAGAAACAACTGATAGTCAGGTTGGCTCCATTCATTGCGGTGCTCATCTATGGTTGGATCCTACCGGTGAGAGACATGAACATGGGCATGCGATCCAACACGTTTATCATAGCGTCCATATTGGCGAAATGAGGATGGGTCAACCATGGGATGCTGATTCACACCAAGTTGTACAAGATGTAGTGTCATATCAACAAGGGGAAGAAGCCACCGTGAATATGCGGGCCATTCCACCTCATGCACGGGTGGATTGCAGCGCATGTTATGGGAATCTATGAATATATGAACCTCATCTCCCCTCCAAGATTGAACTTCTACCCATCCATTCTCAATCTTGTAGGGTGATTTTTATAATATCTGAGCATGTAGGCGATACTGAACTAGGTTATAAAGGGAGACAAGTTCCATTTTAACCTATTCTTGTTGCAAATGGGTGTATTAACCGATGATTGCTAGGGGATGGTAGAGCATTGATCCAACCTCATGTGTTTTCAACGTGGAGTCTTGGTGGCATGGGTGGACCGTAAGTCCCTCTATGAGTCATACACCCCGCACCAATTGGAAAGGAAATTTTGGTGTTTGCATCGGTTGACCCCAGGGGTCTACTTGGGGGTGCGCCATGAGGATAAATCATGTGTAATGGGGGAGATGTGGCTCATGTTCACACAAAAATATGGGAAAATGCATAATGGGATACCTCCACCCATGGTCACCTTAGGGCTGGTGAAAGAGTACACCAAGACCTAAGAGGCAGACAACCATGGGGAGATGCTCAAACATCCAACTGTTCGAGCCAAAAATGGGGTTCCTTCCCATCCTCGAGACAAGGGTCGGAAGGCAGCAAGGAAAGATTATGGCGTTTGGGTTTCCATGGTGGCAAGGCTTGCACCGGTTGAAAGAGAGGCAGAAATACTAGATCCAATGGCGGCAGCGGACCCGTTAGTCCCAGAGGGGCAGAGCTATCTGGAGGGTAGTCCACCAAGGGGGTTCCGTTGGATATCCACCCAGGCTCTAGGGAAGTAGCTGCGCCATATAGAAATTCCGTAGAACATTGTCTTCCGAGAATCTTGGGATATCTGGGATGTCAACTGGCAATTTCTTGGATCGTTCAAGATGTGGAAACACCAGAACCTTCTCAGGATGGATTTTTTGGGGATCATCACAGTCAGGGATGGCTTTGTAGTGTCCCATGTGGAGGGAGAACAATACCTAGATGAGATGGAGGACGTTTTTCCCTTTTGTGGTGATTCGTGTCTGATGAAAGATCAGGTAAAGGTGTTTCTAGATCGTACAACCCCTCCATAGTTTTCTGCTACTAAACTGGGGGAGTTCTTCCCTCTATTGTAAGAATCAGAGAAGTCCTCCAGGGTGGGAGGTCGGTAGAGGGAGCCCCCTGGTGGGGGGAGAATTTGGCGATTCAGCCCATAACTTGAAGTGTTTGCAAAGGTTCTTGAGGTAAAACACTAATTCCCTTCCATGTGGTCTGCTTCTAGGTTACATTGGAAATATCACTAATAAATCAGTTGTGCAGAATGGACACATATGCAAAACTCGTTCCTACCCTACAGTAGATTTAGATGCGGGGCCTTTAGGATCTATGTCTTCCAATATGGTGATTTTATGTGTCCAGCGGGGCTGAGACAGATAAATTAATTCTCCTGGAGTTTTCAGACATCCCAATAATATACGGAGGACCACACCTCGGGGGACCAGTATAAACCACCCAGGAGTGAGACTTAAAATTTTAGCTCCGTATGTCTCCTTTACAAAATTCATGTCTTATACCCATTGATCAAGTTAACTATCGATTGTGCACTTCTTAGTATACATAGTTCTTCAAATAGAATGGGATGAATTGGAATGGATGGTCGGTACTCCCATCAGCGCCTTTCCTAGGGGAATGTTGGTAGACATGGAAGAAGACACCCAAACTGACCAAGCTGCGGTGCTCCCGATCACTAGTGGGACTATTAGAGGGAGAGAGCCTAAGATCATTGAGGTGGGATCCAACGATGAAGATCGATTGGAAATCACAAGTCCTACCATAACTGACCAGACACCATATGTAGACCCTGTTGATGAGTTTTTGGGGGTATTTCCCTCATATGAATCTTTTGACCCATCGAATCGAGACGAGACGACCTCCGATGAAGAGGATAGAAAAATCACCTATCGTCGGTCATGGAAGCTAATTAATCGATTCATTAATTACACCACTCAAGCTCAATGGATAGACAAGATGGGGAGTCTTTATTCTCGACTGTGGGAACTGTGTTCTGGGGGAGTGGATGCCCAGTGTCCTCACATGCTTGTCTGAGATCTCATGGCAGAGAAGATCTAGGAATATGATCGTGACCTTGGTGTGGGTTGGTAGTGGAGAAAAGTAGTGAACATCAAGAAGAACCAGGAAGCTAAAAATGATATTCAACAGATGCAAGTCAGGATAGATGAGAATTCTGCTATCCTCACTGTGCAATCAGATCTCATACCGCAGCTGAAGGCCCGGTTGGAAAAGGTCGAAGAGCAAATGAAGTAATCCACTGAGGAGATGGATATCATCCGAAGCAATGAGGAGAGGGCCAAAATTACCGTTGATGAACCACACCCCATTTCTTCCGAGGTGGATCGTAAACTGAATAGGCGACAACGGATCCTGGATGCCACGAGCCAGAGGGTGGTAGAGGTGCAATGCTCTTTTGATGGGGTCAACCCGTCAACGGGAGGGGTTTATCCCCGGGTGTTGTGATTCACACAACTTTTGAACATACTTTCATGATTTTATTATTTATTCCTGATTCATATGTGAGTTCTGTTATTTGTTTTAGGTTTATTGAATTTTTTTTACATTCATGGAACATCCAACGATCAATCCATGTGCTCATGGGGGTTGGGCCCGATATAAGAAACAAGGGATGACCACCTTGTTATTCCATCTGAATATAAGAGTGAAAACCATGTTTTAGGTATCTGATGTTTGAAAACCCAATCCAAATTTTCAAGATGAATGGGAGAGGCCTGGCTGGAGAACAAAGGTCTCAGAATAATAGAATTTCCATATTCTTAATCTAATCTAGTGCAAAAGCAAGGTAACGCTGGGGGCATAGGAATAAATCTGAATAGAGGGGAATGGAAGGTGTGAATCATGATACCGAAGATTCAAAACACTATGGGGGTGGCGTGACAATGAAGGATAACTGTTGACCATGTTCGAAACACAATATCCTTATTGCATTAGCCTAAAATGGAGCTAACAAACGAGGGCAGACCATTGACCATGTTCAAAACATTGGGCCTGACTCAAAATACTACCCATTAGTCTTCCAGAACATTGGCCCATGATAGTAGATGAGCCATATGCAAAGCATCCATACTCTTAGGGGGTTATTTTAGATGTGAAAGAGGATGAGGGTCCGAATAAATGGAACGCAAAGTGTGATGTGTGGATTGATTGGTTGTTCAAATGGAGTCCGACACTCTTGAAATTGTTTCACTGTGGTGAAGACATATTAGGTGGGAATATAGGTCTGATCGGGGGTCGTACATATTTCTGAATAGGAACTCTATGGAAATGACCTAGAATGACTTGCAGTTTTACCTCATACAAATAAATATGATGAATGGAATAGTTTAACATCATATGACCAGGACGTTGCACATAGTTTTATGATCATACTACCTAGAACAAAGTTAACAGTTTAAAGACATGTTACATGGACTGTAGGATCCTAGATTAAGGTCATAGATAATGGACTGTGATCGGGTCGAGGTGCCAGAAGGGTTGATGACCCAGGGGCTGGGCCCAAGGCGAAATTCTTGGGCGTCACCTACATATCCCAAAAGGATGAGAATTAATCCAAACATAGTTACTGAAGCATAATTTGGTTAGAGACTAACTTTTTTAGGAAGAATCCTCTCTAGAGAGGAAACTGACACATACCATGATTAAAATGGGACATCCTAAACTTGTTTAGGATATAACCATAGTTTAGGGTCATTCATTGGGGACAAATGGACTCGTACTGTTTAACATCATACGATAGGTTGGGGAGTGAATGAGAATATCCCAGGAAGGGAGAACGTGATGCGGTAGCCATAAACCCGTTGTGAATGAGGACCTAAGAAGTCCCAAATACACAACTTATCCTTGAAAGAAAATTTTCTGTTCGAGGGACCAAAAGTGAAATTTAGGCTTGTAACACCCCATGATTTCATAGTATGTTATTTTCTTTAATGTAATTCAATAGCTTGTGCAACACGCAACACCGAGTTCGAGCGCACCACGACTTACCAAACTAGCCGTTCAAAAAGAGGTTATAAATAGTATTAACTGAATTTTGAATTTTATATACTCCATATAAATTTATAATCCATATTTTTTGTTTCTTAGATATAATATAAGAACAAATTCATTTTTTCAGTAAAAGAAATATTTTTCAAAAATGATATTTTACTACCTTATAAGGGAAAAACCCTTTTTAAAACCAATATTTGAAACTTTTATATATTAAATTTAATTAAATTCAATTATTTTTTAGAATCGTAACATACAAATGTATTTTTGAAAAAAAATCAGTACTTTTCTGATAACATTCATATATAGATGAATAGTGAAAAATACTAAATTTTAATTGAATACATCTTTTTTAATTGAAATAATTTATAGTGATAAATTATGGATTTTAATTGTTTGTAAGTATAATTATATTATATTTTTACCATTTAATACGATGTAGGTCATTATAAGTAATTTCACATTGTAATTTTACATAAACATATATCAATCTTTTGATAGTTTTTACTTCTTAAAAACCCGATTTTTGGTTTTGACAACTAGAATTATTTTTAAATTATTTAATGCTTATTCTATGTTTTTAATTTAGTAAAAAAAATTAATTTTTTAATTTTGAATATAAAAATTATATTAGGGTGAATTTTTGTTGTTTTTCTGGAAACATTCAATTTTATATGAATAGTGAAAACACTACGTTATTGTTTAAAAACTACCTTTTTATTTAAATAAATATTTATTTTATTTATTTAAGTTTATATAGAAACCTAATACCTATTTTAGTTCAATGTGATTTATTGGAGTCATTTAAATAATAAATTTTGAGGTATTAAATTTTATTGATCTTTTTACAGTCCTTTACTTACCTTCTAGGAGCATTTGCAAATTTGCATAAAACATAATTTTACCAATTCATGGAGTTGAATTTTAAAAACCTGAGAGACATGGTTGACATTAGTAAATAAAATGTGGTTCAATAAGATGAAAGTAATTTTTGATAAATAGTAACTTTTGACTTTTATTTACCATAGTTAAATGTAAATAGGGTAATTAATGGTAAAAATGATATTATAATTACCATAACACATGTCCTAATTCAATTGGATAAGTTTAATTCAACAAAAAAAACCTTAGGAAACAAATATGATCCTCTTAGTCCAATTGGATTATATTAGGACATTTATTATTATTTTATTTAACGAAAAGTTAAAATTGTTAAATTCAAAGTTTAATAAATAAAAAAAATTTAATATAGGGTTACACACAATATAAATTAGACTATAAATAATTATTAGAAATATAAAATTATTTACTACATAATGGTATTTTATTTATAATTTTTAGAAATTAAATAATTTTATTTAATTATGACACCATGATGATGAAGTAATTACCTTGTTAATGAAAAATTAAAATAATTGATATTATAAATATACAAATAAACATAAATTGAGACTTCTGATTAATTCCACTAATTTTATAGGTTAATATGACATGTTACTATTGATTAGATGTTTTTTTGAATTAATAAGGTTGTTATGTCTTTCACAAAAACAAAATACCAAATCGTGTCAAAATTTACATAAATTCAATTTTAAAACAAATACTATATTATTGGATGATATAATATTCCTAAAAATATAAGTATTGTCCAAAAGTCTTGAATAATATTATATATTTCATTAATTAACAACTTTAATTTCTCTTGGATGTTTAGAGTATGTTTATTAACCATATAGTTTAAGAATACAAGAAGTCACGGTAAAAGTTAAACTATTAAACTAAGACATAAATATGAATGATATATTTAAAATGGTAACCAAAACATGTCTAAAACCTATTTTTTGAGACAATATCATCCCATAACCCCCTAAGTCTCGAATTAAATTTACATTGAGCCATTATAGACCTAATATGATTGTATAATAAATTAATATTTAAAACTTTTTCTAAAGTTACCCTCACCCCTCTTATAAAAGGGAACTTCACCTTCTCTTAATTTAACACCTCCAAAGCCATTTTTCATGGCCAAACCCTACGAAAATATCCTCCCAACTACATTCACTACATACTAGAGTCATTACTTTAATTATAAATCCATCCTATGGAGCCCTTTTGATTCAATCAAATGGAAGCACCTGAAGAAGAGGTAATAATTTCAACACCCTTTTTCAAGTTTTTTTCTTCTTACACTTCCTCTTTAGTTTTTGATTCCATACCAAAATAATATATTCAGTATCTCCTATATTCTGTTCTGTTATTATACATATGGTACAACCATATTCGTTATTCTATTCATCCAAAAAATGACAGTCATCATAAGTGCGTACGTACGACTTACCGTCTCCATGTCGTGGTGTAGATTATTCTTCCAAAACATTATTATTTGGATGGGTATAACAATAAGTGTAACTGATGTAAATAAAAAATATAATATGTTACTGATTTTGCATATATTATATACCATCAAACTATATACGACTTCACCATCAAAAGTATTATATTTCCGCTCGTGCGTACGTACTACTTATCGTTTCCACGACCCGATTAGATGTCATTCTCCATCAAAACCATTAATGTATAATATAAATTATATTATTAAAAATAATGTTTAAATAAATTATATAATTATGTATATTAATCAAATACATCCTATCAATAACAAACATTACTTACATAACAAAACATATAAAATAAAATGAATCAGTTAACACCCGAAACTATGATACTACTAAAATATTATTAACAAAGAAATATAATAAGATCATATATGATATCATATTAATGTATGTAATTATTTTATAATTTAATAAAAATTATTTAACTATTATACAGGAGGTTAACATACCCTCATCAAAGAAAAAGTACAAGGTAAGGGGTTTTCATCTAACTTCTTATTCCCATGAGATTCGTGATATATTGCCACTATTTCCGTTTGTGTGGTGTATGTACTGCCCATGATTGTATTATTTTTGTAATGTAATTTAATTTATGGGTATTTACATCTTCATTCTGTGATACTTCTTTCACGGGTTGTATGTTTTGTATGTTACCAAATCGGTAAGGGAATTTCAAATTTCAATTTCCACTCTTTGGGCTTTACGCATACTTCATTGATTATTTTACACCAAGATTATGTTTCAAATAACTATTTATTATTAATGTAGTAATTTACACTCCCCTATCTGTGGATATACTTTTTATCCACATAATGACTCCATTGATAAATTCACATTCCATTGATATGATCTTTTTATGGGTAATATTAACTCAATTTCCATTCATTGAGTTAAACAGCCAAGTCATTGGTTTTGTTTTTACATGAATATGTATGAATGTAATCTGATTGATTTACACTAAATATCCAATTATATTGAGTGTATTTATATTTTTCAAGCATAATTATATTATTTATTCATCCTTAATCTAAGGATACGGTCTTTATATGTTATTTCGTCTCAATTTACATTCCTTTGAGATCTGTAGGTCTTTATGTACCAATTAACTTTTATATGGTGTATATACTATTATTTCATATATTATATCATGAATCACTTTATTCTCATGATATTATAATGTTTTTATTAATGTTATGATTCAATTACTTGTATTCAAGCATCTCTTATTTGGATATGAACTCTTTAACAAAAATATTGTTTTAAATGTTAAAAATATTTATTCTTATAAATCATTCTCATTAATGTCTATGTTTTAAAAATGGTATTTAGTATTTATTTATATGGACATAAATGTTTTGAAATTAAAATAAAATTTTAAATGTTTCAAAGTGTTATGGGACAGTTGGATTTAAAAATCTCTTTTAAAAGACTTCTTTGACATATAGTGTTACATTTAAATTTTTTCAAGAAAAAGGGGATATTTCTCTCAAATAGTTTTAATGAAAATTTCATCTATTAGAATATCATTCAGTGTTTTTTATTCTTGATTGATGTTGATTTATCATAATAAAATCATCAATATTGTATTTAATGAGTTATGTTTGACTATGGATGTGCGATATTTATTCCATTTATGGTTTGTGGTTAAGATATTGACATTTTATATTCTAGTTTTAATATTAATGTTTAGATTGTGTTTCACCCTTTCATATTAGGAATGAATTGGACTTAGTGAGGGATGTTTTGAGCCTATTATAGCTTCTTTATGCATCATTAGGTCCCATTAGACAAACTAGTGTCTTGGAACAAGGCCTTGACAAAATATTATTTGTATTCTTGGAATGAGGCCTTGACTATGTGCTTTTGATGTCCGGCATTATGCATTCCATCATTAAGAAATTGGATATTGATATTACATGTGATTATTTCACTAGTATAATATCCAATGTAAAAATTTAAATGTAATTATTTTATTTATGTTTACCATATTATGTGGAAATTTATGCTTAAAAGGCTTCTGTTCTAGTCTTAAACATTTACTTAAATGTTTATTCTTATTTATGACAGTTTCCACTATATTGTTATCCTTGATGAGAATTTGAGCTCACAACTTTCTTATGTTTTATTTTTCCTAGGATTCAATGAAATATATTACAATTAACCTCTATGAATAGGCTAAGGGATATAATAGTTTTCAAAGGGGATATTTTTTTTTTATTTCAGGATATAATCAAAAACTTATGTTTTTATGTAGTACTTCCATGGATACTAAACTGATAAGTCTTTTGATAAATGATTCCTTGTATCATGCCAATTTTATGTAATAATTCACTGATTCTAGGAAATTGGAATCAAAAAAATTACACTTGGAATCATAGGATGTTTAGTACAATCCTTGGAAGATATATTTAGAAAAACATTGATTAGAAAACACTACCCCAAGATAGGCATTGAGGATTAGTATAGTAGAACATCCAAAAAATTTGGTAATGTAAATATTATGTTGGTTTTCCAATAATTACATCCATGTATGGATACAGGCTAGTATAGGCGGCACTTGGACAGATGTATGTAGGAGTAAAAAAATTGACAAGGAGTTTCAGGGTTGACCCGAGGTATCTTGGTACACAACAACGGGCCTTGTTGCACTCTTGGTTATGACACTCCCAGAGGATGTGTTTATTATAATTCACTTGTTCTTTACAAACCGATTTGAAGTATTTTAATATAATATGAGAATAAATAACCTTTTTTATTCATAAGGTGTTTTATATTTAAAATAATGTGTCATGATATTCTCTAAAATATTTTATGAATCAAACTATGCTTTATTATGTTAGACAATGGCTAGATTCCATGGAGGTCATAGTAACATTGAAGATGATGTACTAGGTGGTCACGGTGGGGGAAATGAGAAAAGAAATGGAATGTTGATAGGAGTAATAGATTTCGAGTTCATGACGATAAAGTTTTCCAAAAATATGATCAACAACATATATATCATCCAACTCCCATACTGAATAATAAAGTGAAAGTTGGTGAATGATAAGGGCTCCAATAGTGGGGACCATAGAGAAAAGGAAGCTCAATTTACATAATGTAGGAAATGTGGAAGCAGAAACCTAGGAAAGTATCTCAATGGAACAATGAAATTCTTTATGTGTGGGAAAGAGGTACATAAAGTAAGTAATTTCTGAGGAAAAATGAGGAGTACTATGGAAGAAAATAAAAAACATGCTAAGAATAAAATTAGAGTCATTTTCCATAAATTTAAGGGACCTTGGCATTACCTTAGTCAATGCCCTATTCTATAGGATAACCTTTAAGTCATGGAATAACCTATGTGGAAATAAATGGATGGAGAAATGTTTAAATGTAGGGGATTACATTGGAAGACTATTCTCTTGTATGTGTAACCATGAAATTGTTATGTGATAATGCTATTTGAGGAAGAATTATCTTTTCTTATGTGGATTTAGTTATAAATATTCATTTCGGTTTATATGATCCTTTAATTTGAGGCAATTATAGGTTATTAAATTTTGGGATGAAAAATGTGAGGTAAGAGATAACATTTGTGGTTAAATAATTTTATAATTATTTTGAGGAATTTACCTCATTTTGGTAATGTTATAAAATATAGTTTTTGAAAAAGGAAAACATGAAGACCGTGCGACAACCCATCGCGTTGGATAAAGCTACGGGAATCGAACCCACAACCAGAGTGCGATTATGATTTATCACCTACCAATTGACTATGTGAAGTCCCTGGTTAGTGTGACTAATTCCTTTTAGTTAAATTATTTTATTGATATATAAGAAGTTGATTTTGTATCTTATGTCTTATCTAATTGATATCCATCATATAAGAAACTGATTTAGTGATTAAGTGATAAATGTTATTTTGGAAGATGTTCGCTCTGTTGGGAACACTATATGACTAAGGAATATAGAATAATATGAGATTTTATTTTAGGAGTAATGGTGGATATTTATCAATGTTTTTATTACGGATTTATAGTGATTTGGGTTATTTGTGAAAATGATTAACATATCATAGAGAATGTGTGATTTGTATAATTACTTTTTAGTATGTGACTTTAAGAGTAGTCAATGTTATTTATAGATTCAATTTAATGTTGTTTACTACGTAATCAAATTATTCAATGTTTGGGGCTTTAATATTAGTTTGGATTGTATTGAATGATTTTAAGGACAACTGTTTATTTAATGGTATTCATTGATCTTTGGGTATTGCTGGTTTAATTTTAGAAATTAAGATTAGTATTTCTTTCTCTAAAGGATTATCCATTGTGGGGATCATCTGATCTTGTACTAACCATTTTGGTTTTGGTTAATCTATAAATACAAGGTAAATATATAGTTTATCTTTTCTGGATCATGTGATTCTCTAGAAGTTGATTCTAGCACTTCAAGTGTGACCAGGTCATCTTGAATACTCATCGTTTGGGAAAAAAGATGAGTTAGTGGTAGAAATTTTTTAATGGATTAAACTCTACTTAAAAATTAAGTATATATCTTTATGTTCTATGTCAATCTCATAAATAAATTCCTCATCATTATTTAATGGAACATAAAATGAAAAACAATGTCTGTTTACTTTATCTACTGGGAAACTAATAACCATTAATCCCAACATAAGTTTGTAGTTTTCTTTTTGTTAAACATATCATGATCATATTTTCTATCACTCTACATCATAACATGACACTTAGTTTATCTTACATATCCATGTTTTTCGACTTGGAATCCTAGTATGGGATATCTCGGGTGACCTTTGTACTTCTCTTTATTTCTTTTAAAGTGTTAGTTTTATTGAATCCTTTTTCCGATCTGGGACATTCAATGAAGTTCCCAAGCCCAATTTTAAAATTTTTAGGAAGCAATTTCTAAATGGTGGGAAGAAGTAACACCCCAATATTTCATAGTAGGTTATTTTCTTTAAAATAATTCAATAGCTTGTGCTACACGCAACACCGAGTTCAAGCGCACCATGACTTACCAAACATGTCATTCAAAAAGAATTTATGAATAGAATTAACTAAATTTTAAATTTTATATACTCCATATAATTTTAGAATCCATATTATGTGTTTCATAGACATAATATAATAACAAATTCATTTTTTAGATAAAAGAAGTATTTTTTAAAAATAAAAATTTACCACCTTTTAATAGAGAACCATTTTTAAATCCAATATTTTAAACATTTATATATTGATTTTAATGAAATTAAATTCTTATTTATAATCAAGACATAAAAATTTATTTTGGATAATGTTTTGGTACTTTTCTGATAACATCTATATTTTAATGAATAGTGAAAAAATACTAACTTTTAATTGAATTTTTTTTAATTGAAATAGTTTATAGTGTTAAATTATTTATTTTAATGGTTTGAAGTATAATTAGATTATATTTTTATCATTAAATACAAGTTAGTTCATTATAAGTAATTTCACAATTAAATTTCACATAAACCCATATCAACATTTTGATAGTTTTTTACTTCTTCAAAACCCGCTTATTGGTTTTGACAATGAAAATTATTTTTAAGTTAATTAATTCTACTTATATGTTTTTAATTTGGTTTAATATAATTTATTTTTTAACTTTTTAATATCTAAATTAGTTGAAGGTTAATTTTTTTTGATTTTTCTGAAAACATTCAATTTTTTATGAATAAAGAAAACCACTGCGTTAATTTTTAAAACCTAGCTTTTTATTTAACTAAATATTTTTTTTATTTATACAAGTCAATATATATACATAATACCTATATCAGTTCAATGTCATTAATTGGAGTAATTTTTATAATAAAATTATATGTATAAAATTTTATTGAACTTTTCACCGTCTTTTATCCACCTTCTAGGAGCATTTGCAAATTTTCATAAAACGTAATGTTACCGCTTCTATTATTTTAATTTAAAAAACATTGAGATACATTTTTGACGCCATTAAGTAAAATTTGGTTCAATAAGATGAAAATAATTTTTTTGAATAGTAGCTTTTGACTTTTATTTACCACGATTAAAAGTAAATAGGGAAATTAAAGGTAAAAATGATATTATAATTACCCTAACACAAGTCCTAATTCCATTGGATAAGTTTAATTCGACCAAAAACAACATTAGGAATAAAATATTATCCTTTTGGTCCACTTGTATTAGAATATGACATTTATTATTATTTTATTTAAAAAAGAGTTAAAAGTGTTAAATTGAAAGTTTAATAACTCAACCATTTTTAATATAGGGTTACACACAACATAAATTCAACAATAAATATTTATTATAAATATATAAAAAAATTCTATATTATTTTATTTTATTTATTATTTTTAGAAATTTAATAATTTAATTTATTTATGACACAATGATGAGGCAGTAATTACCATATTAATGAAATATTAAAATAATTGATATTATAAATATCCAAATAAATGTTAATTCGGACTTTTAAATAATTAAAATTGTTTTCTTGGTTATTATGACATGTAAGGGTTGATTAGATAAATATTTTTCAATTTGATAAGGTTTTTATGACTTAAAAAAACAAAATACCGAATATTGTCAAAATAGACATAAATTAATTTTTAAAACAACTACTAAATTATTGGTTGAAATAATATTCCTAAAAATATAAGATTCGTCCAAATGGCTTAAATAATATTCTATATGTCATTAATGAACCACTTGAGTTTCTCTTACATGTTTAGAGTAAATTTATTAACCATATAGTGTAAGAATACAAGAAGACATGGTAAAAGTTAAACTGTAAGACTAAGACTTAAATAAAAATGATAAGGTTAAAATGGTAAAATAAACATGGATAAAACCAATTGGTTGAGAGGATTTCGACCCATAACCACCTAAGGATATAAATAAATTCATTTCGAGCCATTATAAACCGAATATTATTTAATAATAAATTATAATTTTAGTCTTTTCCTAAAGTGGCTCTCACCCATCTTATAAAAGGGAACATCCCCTTATCTTAATTTCGCACCTCCAAATCCATTTATCTCAGCCAAACCCTAGACAAATATACTCCCAAGTACTATAAATACATCTTATATTCCTTCTTTTGATCATAATTCCAACCTAAGGAGCTCTGTTCATAAAATCAAATGGAAGCACCCGAAGAAGAGGTAATAATTTCACCACCCTCTTTCAAGTTTTCTTCTTCATCCAATTCATATTTCTTTGTTGATTCCATAAAAAAATAATATCTCTAGTACCTCTTACATACTTTTATGATATTATAAATATGGTAAGACCATATTCGTTATTCTATTCATCCAATAAATAATAAAGTCATCATACGTGTGTTCGTACGTCATACCGTCTCCACGTCGTGGTGTAGTTTGTTATTCAAAAACATCATTATTTGGATGGGTATAATAATCAGTATAACTTATGTAAATAATAAATATAAAAATTTAATGATTATATATATATGATATACCATCCAATTATATATTATTTCACCATCAAAAAAATGATATTGTTGCCCGTGCGTATGTACGGATTACCGTCTCCATGACGTGATGAGATGTCATTACACATCGTTACCATTCAAGAAAAATTTTCATTTGATGATTAAAAATAATTTTTAAAGAATTTATATGATTCTTTACATAAATTAAATACTTTTTATCCATAACAAACATAAATTATGTAAGAAAACATATAACGGAAAACGAATCAGTTAAAACTTGAAACAATGATTCTACTACAACATTATAAGAAAAGAAATATTAGAAGATCATATATGATATAATATTTATGTATGTGGTTCTTGAATAATTTAATAACAATTATTTAACTATTATATAGGAGGTTAACATACCCTCAACTAAGGAAATGTACAAGGTAAGGGGTTTTCATCTCACTTCTTATTCCTGTGAGATTCATGCTATATTGACACTAATTTAATTTTGTGTGGTGTATGTACTGCCCATGATTGTATTATTTGTGTAATATACATTAATTTATAATTATTTATGTATTCATTGTATGATTCTTATTTCATGGTGTGTATGTTTCGTATGCTACCAAATTGGTAAAGGAATTTCAAGTTTCAATTTCCACTCATTGGGCTTTACACATACATCATTGATTATTTTACTCCAAGACTATGTGTGGAATCACTATTTATTATTTATGTAGTAATTTAAACTCCCCTTTCTGTGTATATACCTTTGATACACATAATCACCCCATTGATAAATTCACATTCCATTGATATGAACATTTTTAAGGCATTCTTAACTCAATTTTCATTCATTGAGTTAAACATCCAAGTCATTGGTTTTGTTTTTAAAAGAATATGTGTGAATGTAATCTGATTGATTTACACTGAATATCCCATTATATTGAGTGTATTTATATTTTTTACACATAATTTGGTAATTGATTCATTCTTAATCTATGGATACAGTCTTTATAATGTATTTCGTCTCAATTTATATTCCTTTGAAATCTCTTTATCGTTATACACCAATTCACTTTTATGTGGTGTATATACTATACTTCAACATATTACATCATTAATACCTTTATTCTCATGACATTATAATGTTTTGATTAATTTTATACATCAATTACTTGTATTCTAGCATCTCTTATTTGGTTAGGAACTCTTTAACTAAAATATTGTTTTAAATGTTTTAAATATTTATTCTTCTAAATCATTGTCATTAATGTCCATGTTTTAAAAATGGGATAATATATTTATTTATATTTTCATAAATGTTTTGAAATTAAAATTCCTTTTAAAATTTTTAATGTGGTATGGGACACTTTGATTCAAAAATCTCTTCTAAATGACTTCTTTGATAAATAGTGCAACATTTATATGTTTTCAAGAAAAAAGTGATATTTATCTCAAATAGTTTTAATGACTATATTCATCTATGTCAATATCATTCAGTGTATTTTATTCTTGATTGAAGTTTATTTATCATAATAAAATCATACATATTTTATTGAATGAGTTATGTTTGGTTGTGGATGTGCAATTTTTATGCCATTCATGGTTTGTGGTTAAAATATTGACATTTCCTATGCTAGTTTTATTACAAATGTTTAGAGTATGTTTCATCATTTTATATAAGGAATTAATTAGAATTAGTAAGTGATAGGTGGAGCCTGCTATAGCTCCTCAATGCGATGGTAGGTCTCATCAGACAAACTAGGGTCTTGGCACAAGGGCTTGACAAAATATTATTTGTAGTCTTTTCATGAAGCCTTTTCTATGTGATTATGATGTCCATTATTGTGCATTACAACATTATGAAATTGGATATTGATATTACATGTGATTATTTGAGTAGTATAATATCCATGTGAATAAGTAAATAGCATTATTTGATTTATTGTTTCCATATTATGCTGAAGTTTAATGTTAAAAGGCTTGTGTTCTAGTCTTATACATTGCCTTAAATGTTTATTATTATTTATGATAGTTTCTACTATATTGTTGTCCTTACAAAGCATATAATATCACCCATTTCTTATGTTTTATTTTTCATAGGATGAAAGAATGTATATTAAAATTTACCTACAAGAATAAGTTAAGAGATATAAGAGTGTTCAAAGGGGACACAATGTTTTTTTATTTCATGTTGTAATGTAAAAATTATGTATGTATCTAGTACATCCAATGATACTAAACTGAATGTTCTTTTGGGACATGATTCTTTGTATCATTCCAATGTTATGTAATAATTCACTGAATGTGTGTAATTTGGGTCGGGGCGTTACAAGGCCATGCTCAAACAAAAGCGGTCGGAAATTCCTACGTACCCCCATGAGGATGGGAATCACGCCACACATAGTTCTGAGAGTGCAGTATGTTGTCATATGGGACCATGAATGGAATGTGTGGAATGGATGAGTTGGTACACGTCCTACCAAAACTACTAATCCCATGTGAGTCGTGGTTGATGTGGGAAACAAGAAGTAGTTATGGGACATTCCTAGCACAAGAAGGTAAACATTAGGGGCGATGGGACACTAGGTGATTGACATCACTATAATGTTGACCCATCTACATAACACACCTAGATGCGCGATGGGTTAAAGTCAAGTATGTTGGCATTCCACACATGATAAATTGGGAATATGTAAATCCTGATGATCAAGATCTAGACCACAATGAAGGTGGTGTGACGATAAGGGATAAATATTGACCATGTCTAATACATAGTACTTTTTTCACGTTAGCCTAGAATGGGTACAGACAAATGAAGATCGATGCTGACCATGTTCAAAACACATGACATAATGAAAATTTCGTTCGAGGTCCTTAGGGACGTTGGCCCAAGATGGTAGGCAAGACAATGTGGCATGATACTAGTCTATAAATGGGGTCCTGATAGATATGGATGAGGATGAGGATCTAAATAATAGTCTCACGAAGCCTGGACATGGAATGAGGGAATTTCCGATAAAAAAATCCACACATCGGGCTGTTTTTCATAAGGCATCTATTTATGACAACAAGATGTATCATATAGAGGGATTAAAGTCCCCCTCCAAGGACAAGGGTCCTGGGGTTGCACTCTTCCATCTTAATGGTCATAGGATGGGCCATTAAGGGTGTCTTGATTTAATTGATTGTGCACAGGGCAGTGAAGTATCCAAACCTGATGGGTAGTTCCCATAAAGAGATCTTAGTTTAGGGTCATTGAACTAAGACTAGATTGGGAAAATACAGGGGAGGAACATGGTTTTGCAGTTGCAAAACCTGACGTGAATGAGAACCCAATAGGTACTTGACACACCACATGTTCCCAAAAGAGTTTAGGACAAGGGTATAAAGAGAGGGGGTAAGATTTTTGGTTCCTGGGGCTGGACCCGAAGACAATATGCTTGGGCGTTTTTACATATCCCGTAAGGATGGGAATCAAGCCACTCATTGTTCTGGAAGATTTCATGAAATTTAACATATTATGGAAAGGACCCAGAGTGGTATTAGATTATGTTCATAGTTATTAAATCATAAATGGAACTGATGGAGGGATACACATGGGGAGGTAATTATTAAACCCAACGTGAATGTGGACAATAGAATTTTGTATCACCACAATGTGATTCTTGGGAAATGTTTAGGTCGAGGGACCAAATGGGAATGTCCAGTTGGAATTTAGGAAAATTGATCGGGAATTCCTACATACCACATCAGAATGAAAATAAATCCATACATTGTTCTAGAGTTATCATGCTAAGGTACCAGTGTCAAGGATAGGTCATGCAGGTCGGGCCCTCACACCCAAAGAAGCAGTGTTTGATAGATATTGTTTTTCCTTTAATATAGATGTGGGTTTTTTATGAAGCGATAAACCTAGGACAGAGAGTCCTAGTATCTCTACTAGAATCAAGATAGATGTATGCATTGAAAAATGGTATGGTGGGTGACCAATACCTTGTATGATGTCCCCTCGAGTGAGGAAACAACAATGCAATTCCATTTTTCGTCCTATGTCCATGATGATAATGTCATAGTTTAAGATCGTGTGGTAGGACCAACCATTCATTTTAACATTTTGAAATACAGACACAACAATTTAATGTCATATGAGATCATATGGGTAATGAACATGACATGATAAATCATATCCGACGTGAATGAGGACACGGTACACATCACACCATGCATGATTCTGAGGAAGAAACCTCGGGCCGAGGGGCCAACAAAGGTCAGAAAATATGGGGCTGGAACTATGGATGAAATTTCTTGGTGTTCTTATGTAACACATGAGGATGTTAATAAAGACACATGTTGTTATAAGAGTTCAGTTTAACACCATGCATGACATAACAGTTTATGGTCATGTTGGTCAATATACAGTTTAATGTCATGTAAGATGACATAGAGTTTAATTTCATGCAGGACAGAAGGTAGGAGAGACTAACTTCTATAAGGGGAGTACGTGGTGTAGATACTGAAAACCTGACATGAATGAGTTAATAAGACCACACATGCCACACCACACAATCCTATAACTGTTGGGGCCTAAAAGGCTGAACAAAAGTGAAAATTAGTGAAATTTGAGTGGGACACAAAGAAGAGATGTTTAGGAAATCTTACATATCCCATGAGCATGGAAATCAATCTAGATGTAGTTTTATTGAGAGGATGTATAAGGAGATATTAGTTTAAGGTCTTAGACCTCAGACCATAAAGAAGTGAAACTCTTTCAAGTGGGCGCAGACCTCTATCCAATCCCTAAGCCCACATGAGTCAAACATGGTATGGGAAACAATGGTAGAAGAGGTTTTTGCCTCACATGGGATACATGTAAAGGGTATGTCAGTGTGGAGCCCCAAATGATTCCTTACCATAGATTCTTCCTCCTAACGTGTAGATGAGTACTGAGGGATAGTACCAAGAGTTTCAAAATTCCACTTGGACATGATGGGGTGGAAAATGGTGTGAATCATGAAACCAACATTTAAGGCTTGATGTGGTTGCTGTGAAGATGTATGACAACTGTTGATCATGTTTGAAACATAGTATCTATATCATGTGTCCTGGAATAGGAACAGAAAGTGTGCGTTAATCACTGACCATATTTTCATCTCTGGACTTGTATCCATTTTTTGTTTGAAAACCTCAAGGATTATGGCTCTTAATGGTAGGAGAGCCCTTGGTCCCGGAATCCATGCCATTTGGGGTCCCTTTAGATGTGTAGGATAATGGAATCCCAAATGAAGGGGAACATGAAGCCTGAATCATGGATAAGAGCATGTCTAGGTAGAACTTGAAACTCTAGGTTCTGAACCTGAGTACTCCTGGGCTCATTAGTGAATCACCAGAGACGGTTCAGAGACCCAACTTAAGAGAATCTGACTCGAAATAATGAGTGTAGTGAAAGGGGTGAAAAGGAAAGTATGAGTGAGAGGTACGTGTCATGGGCGTTACAAACCCAATGTGAATGAGGAGAGAAGCCCACACCACACCGGTTACCCCTCCCCTCGAAGGACTCAGCCAAGAGGATAGAATGGTACATAGGATTCTATGAAATGGGGTTGGACCCGAAGACTAGATATTCAAGTATTCTTACATATCCCATTACGATGGGAATCAAGCCACACAGAGTTCTGAAGAAAGATGTTGTGCATTTTAATTTCATGTAGTAAGGATGAAAATAGGGGTAAGGTACCCCAACGGGGGATGTGTACGGTGCACCAATTAGCCTAAGGTTAATGAGGTAATAATATCATACCACATCATACAATCCTGAATGAACACATGGGCCAAGGGGCTGAAAAGGTTAAGGGACATGAAATGGAAAGTCCCATCCAATTTTTAGTTTAACATCTTATGGTAAGGATGATGGTTCAATTAGTTTAATGTCATAGGTCTTGGACCATAGATACCTAGTTAAATGTCATATTCAGGGGAAATACTTGTGGAGAGGGAGAATCATCGTGCCTGTGGAAAACCACGAAACGACAACAATGATAGAGGATAACTGTTGGCCATGTTCACAATGCAGTATTCGCATTAATGTGACCAGATTTCGGAGCTAAACAATTGAGCATCGACCATTGACCACCTTAGCAACCCGGTACATGTATCAACTTGTCACTCGAAATCCATGGGCATGTTGGCCTGAAATGGTAGGAGTTCCCTTGGCCCAAGCATTCATGCCATTCGGGGGTACTTTTGGATGTGGAAAATGATGGAAACCCAAATAATGGGTCACATGAAGCATGCTGGGGAAAATTATCATATAAATGGAAGATAAATGATTGAGGGATGTATCAAGGGGATATGTGTGGCATGGCATAATAGCCCAACGTGAATGGGGAATGAGTCCATACCACATCACACAGCCCTAGATGAGAACTTGAGCTAGGAGGGGTAAATTGGTCGAGGGAAATGATGCTGGGCGTCCTGGACAACTCTAGCCATATGACCCCTCATATGGTTATTGCCTTACCACGGATCCTAAGCCCACGTGATCAATTCTTAGTGGGGGAAACAAGGAGTTGGACTGGGATCTCCCCAGCATATAAGGGTCCGATAGCTGGACTCACCCTCTTGCCCGAGGTAGACTGCATCTTGAAGAGACAATGTGGCATAATTAATCACTACACAAAATATTTGAGACATATGGGGGTGGTGAAAAAGACAAAGGATAGCTTTTGACCTGGTTTGAAACATAGCATCTACATCATGTGACCTGAAATGGGAACAAAAAATGAGCATCGACTGCTAACCATATTCGCATTGTGGGTCTCGTATCAATTTTTTGTGTAAATAACTCAAAGAAATTGGCCTATAATGGTAGGAGGGCCATCAGGCAGAGCAACCATGTCATTCAGGGGTCCTTTTGGATGTGGAAGGTGATTGAAATGCAAATGATGGAGTGTGTGGAGCATAAATGTGTTTGTGCAATTTAACATCAAAACGGATGGTGTAAGAAGTGTAGATCACCAGGGAATGGGATATATGGTGTGTTCATGATGGATATGTCATAAAGGAGTGCATAAGAAGGCACTACACCACGTTTTCCAACCCGATGTGAGATTTTAATGTTGGGGCTGGGCTGACACACAAAATGTCTGGGCTTTCCTTTGTATCCCATGAGGATGATAATCAAGCCATACATAGTACTTAAAGTCCATGTAGTTTAACGTCATGCGATGAGAAATAGGGAAAAATAAAATAATGAGGAGGGGTAAATGGTGAGATCATCATAATTCTGACATGAGTGGCGCCAAGGATGCCTACAGGACACCATGCGGGATCCTCCAAGAGAACTATACCCTTGGGGGATAGTCAAAGAGGAAACTAGGGCTAGACTCAAGATGAAGCCTCTGAGAGTACCTATGTATCCCATGGGGGTGGGAATAAAGAAATAAGTAGTTCTTATAGTTTAATGTCTTTGAGGACGTGTGCTGAATAATTTTACGTCCTTCAGTTTGGATGAACTGCACATTTTAACATCTTTTGGTATGGACAGAACAATTTAAGGTCATGTAGTACCAGACTCTTTAAGGTCATGTAGGACCGTAATGCATTTTAGGGTCATTAAGGATTGTAATTATGTTTAGGGTTGTCCAGTACAATACAGTTTAATGTCACGGGGACCATAAAACTCATGAAAATATGTGCCATTTGAGTAAACCTTTTGAATGTTGTAAGGTCCTTCCCATTTGAGCTCCAACTTGTGTGGTTTCCTATAAGGTATTATTGGTGTTCTTGGGGGTAATACCTTGTTTCCCTACAAGAAATTGAAAAGGAAAACATTCTTATTGAATGCTCTAGCTATCCTGTTCTGATGCCTTTCCAGATTGTGCAGGGCACCAAGCATGTTCTCTTCGAGCACTTCAAACTCATCCAAACAGATTTCATCCACTTTATCTAGCACTTGATGATCATATATAGTTTTTCACAATTAGGGAAATAGAATATCTATGGGTATTATGACCATTTTTCCATACAACAAGGAATATGTGGTCACCTCGGTGGAATTACGAGTCGTCGTCCGATAAGCCCAGAGGGCATTGCGGAGCTTGTCCAGCCAACTCTTCTTATTCTGAACTACCATTTTATATAGAATGTTATAGAGAGTTTCTTTGAATGCCTTGATCTATCCATTTTCATGCACATGATAATGAGAGGTATGGTTAGAATGGATGTTGTACTTAGCATACAATTTCTTTAGCTAATTTTCTCTGATGTTCGTGTCGTTAACGATGAGGCAGGTTTGAGGGAGTACAAGTCGGTAGATGATGTTGGAGCTCACAAAGTCAGTGATGGAGCAAGCCTTAAACTACTAGAGTGGGACTGAATCTATCCACTTGGAGAAGAAATCCCTAGCGGTCTGGATAAACCTCCACTGGAGAGCTGTCGCCGGTGGATATGGTCCCATGACATCGAGTCCCCGGACTACAAAGGGACATGGGTACTTGGTAGTGTGGATAGGATCTAGCAGTCTATGAATAAATGTGGAATGAATTTGGAATGCATGAAACCTCTTGGTGAACTCAATACAGGCATTGATCATGGAGGGCCAAAAATAACCCAGTCTCTGGATCTGGTGAGATAGTTTCAGCCCGGTATGATGAGCCCTATAGAAACTGGCACGAACCTCATGAATGACATGATATATTTGTACTCCTTGAATCCAATGGAGAATAATCCTATCAAACCCACGATTTTTGAGGATCTTCTCACGACCCGGACCACTCTCTACGGAAAACTACAGTGCATGACGTCAAATTCACTCACGCTTGGCCCTATCTTTCAGGTGAATATCATTTTAGAGGTACTCAACAAATGAGATTCTCTGGTCAGAATTAACATCAATCACTGCATCTGGGGTACCCAGAGGTCCTGACATGGAGGCACCGACGGTAAGGTTTCTTACCTTCGGACTGTCATCATCATCTGGAGTGATGAGAGTGATGAATCTCTTTTGTTTCACATGGATAAACAAATCATCTTATTCAGGCTCTAAAAGTGATACATCTAGACTAGCCAAGGTGTCAGCTCGACCATTTTGGGATCGAGGGTCATCAATGACTTCTTCCTGAGATGAGAACTGGGTCATTATCTCAAGATTGCAATCCATCAATGGTAAAATCTCAGGCTATCCAAACACATAGTAACCGTTTATTTGCTTGATGACTAGTTCAAAGTCCCCTTTTACGTGAAAGTGGGTAAAATCAATCTCCAGGGCCAAATTGAGGCCAATAATGAAAGCCTAGTATTCTATCTCATTTTTAGTGAATCCTTCTGACAACAGGAATGAATACGACCGAGTGGATTGTGCTGGGGTAATGAAGATGATACCCATTCCTACTCTGTTGATCCTGGGGTCATTGATCCTTTTGTCAGTGGGTCTTCGGGAGGAACCATCGAAGTGAATTTCCCAACACGGCCTGTCTTGTTCTACCAAGAGAATCACTTCATTAGGGAAATCCTGATCTAGGTACTTGACTGTAGGATCTGGATGGGTGTAAAAGAAGTCTACCAATGCTTTCCTTTTAATATCCTTTTGGGGAATAAACCTGATGCTGAACTGTTGAAGGACTACTTCCCACCAAGCTAGACATCATGTCAACATTGTGTGGTTTAGGATGTACTTCAAAATATCCACTCATGACACCAGTTGTACCTCATGATGCTACTGTTAATGTCATAATTTCTGTAATGTGAATACCATCACAAGGTAGCTCTTCTCAATATGGGAGTATTTTTTCTTCATGTTCAGGAGCATGCGGCTGAGGTAATAGAGACTATTCTTTGTTCTTCCATTGTTTGTCTGGGTGATAAGAGCACTGAGAGATCGTTCCATGGTGGTCATGTAAAGGACCCGCAACTTTCTGGAGACAAGTGTAATTAAGACCATAGGATGAAGCAGGTAATGATGGATTTCCTCAAAGGTAGTCTGAATTTATAAATCCTCATGGTAGAAAATTCCTTTCTTCATGAGCCTAGAAAAGGGATTACACATTCTTTCCAAATTCTTGATGAATTGGCATATGTAGGCTATGTGGCCTTGGTAACCTCGAAGCTCCTAGAGGTTGCTTGGGGGAGAAATCTGGCTGGTGGGTTTGAACTTCTCTGGGTCAATTTCAATGTGCTAATATCTAACAAAGAATCCATGAAACTTTTTAGAGGTGACCCTGAAGGCACACTTCAATGGGTTTTTCTTTAGGTGATGACAACAAAGGAAGACAAACACTTTTTCAAGGGATTTGAGATGGTCTTGATGCTGGAAAGATTTATCCACTAGATCATCCACATAACATTCGACTAGTGTGCAAAGAATCGTCTTAAATATGTGATGCATATCCTGTTGATAGGTGGAACCTTCATTCTTTAGATCGAAGGCATGTCTTGGTAACAGAAATTAATGTGTGGTGCCCTGAAGGCCTTAGACTCTGCTTCCTCATGATCTATTAGAATATGTTTATTCCCAAAGTACCCATGCATGAACGAGAGGGCATGGAACCTAGTTCTAGCATCAATCAACAATTCTATCATAGGAAGGGGAAAATCATCCATCAGAAACTCATAGTTTATATCTCGGATCATGATGTATACTCTAATATTTTCATTCTTATTCCTTACTAGCACAAAGTAGGCTTACCATTGGGGGTATTGGACTTAATGAAAATGGATCTAATGATCTTATCAACTACTACCTCAACCATAGAACTAGGGGAATGGTGCATCTTTCTGGGAGGCTGCTTGAACCCGTGTTGATTTGGCGAGAGACCAAGACAGTGGATGCCTACCTGAGGATCTAGTCTGGGCTTATCATCATATCTTCAAGTGAATACATCACTATGTTGTTTGAGGACGTCCATATACTATTTTTGTTCCTCAAGGGGCATAGTGGCACTGATCAATGTGTGTTTCAAGTCCGCCACGCTACCAAATTTCACCTGTACCAATTTTTAGACCGAGGTGGAGACTCCCTATTCAATAGTAGGAGGAGCATCCTATAAATCATATTATTCACTTATAGAAGAGGGATCATCATTTGGAGAAGTTTCATCTGAGTCGACAGATCCTGATGAGAGGATGGTAGTATCCTGAGTGGCGGTGGACACTACATTAGGGGACTCTTGTGATACCTATACTATAATGATGAAGGATCTTGATTTGATCTCATCTAGTCTTCGGCCCAATGGGACACACTAGATGAAATAGAATAAATAGTTTCATTTCTTCTGGATCTGGTTTATCCTTTCCTATTGAAACAATCAAGTATAACGTATTGTTGTTGCCAAGGGGTGGACATCCCGATACCTTATGGGAGTAGGAGGCTCTGGGATCACCTGATCTTGATTCGTGTAGGAGTATGAGGTGATCTAATGAAACCACTTAGACCTGGGAGTGTATTCCCCCCTAATTTCAGAAATATTGAATCATTATCCCATGTCTGGGGTTGTAGCTTCCAATTAGTGGATTGGAAAGAAGTAGGCATCATTCAGATTTGTCAACAGTTCGGTCGCAGCCATATCATGCCCAACCTCATCATACGAAATCTACTTTTCCTTGCTCTGGTAATAGTTGGAATCTAGATAGCCATTATCACAAGAGGAAAAGGGAGACGGTTCACCTAGGAGTAGTCCCACCCAACCATTATGGTAGTACTTGAGGAACCGATGAAATGATTAAGGGACCGCCGCATGTAGGTGGAGCCACGGAATATCCATCAACGCATTGTAGGTGGTGTCCTAGGAGAGAACTATAAACACGGTGCTAGAAACTAATCTACACAACGGGGTCTTCGTGAAGATCTTGTCAACTGGTGTCTATTCTGTTCTATCATAACCTTGGAATTTCAGGTCATAGGGACTTCAATCATCCTCAAACATCCCCAATTTTCGAAGTGTCTAAGTTGGGATTAAGTTGATCTAATACCCTATGTCGACAAGACAATGATTGGCCTCCATGCCATTAAACTGGCTGGTGATGTAAAGTGGGAAAATTTTCCCCTGCATGGGGAGCCTTCATATTCTCTAGAGAACAAGATGATGGCTTGGAATTTAGCATGCTCGACCGCCTCAAAATGGATGGCTTCTGCGGCTGCTACCTCTGTCTCAAACTGGTGGAGGGTTTTTAAATCCTCGATAGAGGATTTACGCATATCTGCTAACAGGTGAAGAGCCTCAAGGATGGAGATCCTTGCTGGAATGTGGGAAAGACACTTGAGTACATCATACTTCCATTCCAGGCGTGAACCTCTTCTTACATGATGCCGCTCTATGACAAGTGGTATGGTGGGCCCTACAGACAGGACCGGTGGCTGACTGGTGCTAGGAATATCACACTACTCATTAGTCAATGCCTGTAGAGTGATCACCCAATGAGGGTCTGATGACTGAGACTGGATCGTAGAAGAGCGCGGCTGATCATGGTGCGGTCGAGGTGGCCTTTCCTGATCAAGTAGCACAAATGGCAGAGAAGGTGAACCTGATGAAACCAGATGAGAAGGCTATGCGTTTTGAGCTCTATGTTGGGAGTGCTTCCTTGTTTTAGTAGCATGAATAGCCTAGATGGATGTACTAACTAAGGCACCTCGACAACCCATATAGCCACGGCTCCGCTGATGCTGCAAATGGTCGTGGACATTGGGAGGATCTTCCTTGCACTCCTCATCGTCAGGAATCATGTAGGGGTTTACCAGCTCTACATTATTAACTGAGTCATACCCTTGACTATCACTCAAAGAGTCATCCACTACTAGATAGATTCTTGGAGGAATCAACATCTACAGAGGCATGAAGTCACCAAGAGTATGCGATGAGGATGGCATTGGTGGGGGAAATTGTTTTTCATTGCATCGTCGATGCTTGCTCTAATGGGAAGTGGATGGACTAGTCTTTGACACAGAATTACTGGCGGTGGATGGCACAACATCTTTTGAAGGTTCAGATTGATCCAGGTGTGCACGGATAATACCACGGTCCCGGGCGACAATCTTACGATCCATCCAATCATCATACTTCTGGGACCTGTGGTCTGAAACATGGTGCCACGTGCCTTTGTTGTCACTACTACTGTCTAGCTTCACGATGACACATGCCACCTATGCTGAAACTGAGCCAAACTGGACTATGTTTTTATCTACCTAATCATGAAGCCAATATTTAAACACATAGCATTGTTTGAGGGTGTGTCCCAGGATCTAGTGATAGGGGCAGTAATTAGGGTGATCATTAAGGTTCACCTTTCATGGCATCTTGCATTCATGAAAACATGCAATTCCCTATTAAAGGGCACATTGTATATATCCGGGAACCTGAGCCTTGTTGAACGAGTAGGTATGATTTCTCTTATCTGGGAAGGGGGCCCTGGGAGCCTGTCCCTGATGTGGGGCTGTAGGAGACTTTCATGAAGGTGGTGCCTTGTTATCTAACCTGGGCGGTGGTGACGAATTGGGTGGGGGTACCTGTCGGTTCTAAGGTGGTCACTACTAGGATGGATGTTGTGCATGAGGTGTAAGGCCTCTATGAGGCTATGGAGGTATCTCCACATGCAATAAATTCAGTTTCATGGGGGCCTCTATTTGTTTCATCATGGATGGCTCATCCCTAGTGGCCCTTCTGGCAGGGATTGCATGAGGCAACAGACATGCCTGGTTGGCCTATTTCAAGGCTTCTTCTAGGAGTTGGGCCTTATTAGAGAAGTATCAGAATCCCCTTGTGTAATTAAGAGTTATCGCAGAGGGGACCAGTTCTGTCTTGACATTATCTACACACATCGTCATTAGTCTCTCCTGATTCTATGGCATACCTGAGGAATATGAGAGCCCTTTCTACTGGGCGACAAAGTCTACAATGTGATCATCATGCCTCTTCTTGCATTTGAAGAGTTATGCAACTCTCCTCTTCCTAGTGGTGGAACTGAACTGGTAAAGAAATTGACTATAGAGGTTTTCCTATCTGGCTACCGATCTGATGGTTAGCTGGATGTACCAAACAAATGTTGGCCCTTCCAATGTCAGCACAACCTACTAGATCTTGGCGGCCTCCTGCTATGCTGGAGTTCCCAGAATGGGTCCACACCTTAAGATGAAGTGGGCCAGATGCTACAGCGGGTCCTGTGTCCCATTTATTTCGGAAAAGGTTGGATTTCCAAAACCTGGAGATGCTGGCATATCACCCAACCATGCTGGATAAGGCTTTCCATCATGCAGGATTGCCACTTATTGAGTCTCCAATGCCTTGAGATAGGAAATGAGTGTCGTCATTAGGTCATCTGGGTGGGGGTCTTATCTTGAGGGGGATCTATAACCATCAGTGTGTTGGTGGGTGCTTTAACATGATAAAAAGGCATGAAGGCTCATGTAGGTGCTAGCGGGATGACCTACGGAGGAGCTGGGGGAATATGAGCTAGATCCTAGTGATTTTCTCGTCACTCCGGTGGATTTTCGGACACCTACAATGCCCTCATGTTAGAAGTTACAACCTCATACTTGTCTACATGGGAAGGATGGTCAGGGTCAACTGGAGGTAATTCACTAAGGGGAATTTGTGCCTGCCCCTACTACCCCGACCGAGGATCACCATAGTTAAGTTGTTTCTCTGCAGCGTGTTCAGCAAGGAAGTCTTCAACCATATTCTTGGGTTCTACGAGTTTCTTACACAACATAGATTTTCTAAAATCATCTTCTTCTTTCTACACTGAGCCAGATGGGATTGAGGGTTTGACCGCTTCGAGGTGTTCTTACCCTTGTTGGAATTTCGGCTATGGGCCAACACCTCAGTGGGAACGGGTAGACCCAATACATTCCTCTACCGAGGAGTAATCCTTCCCAATGGATCCAATAGGTGTGAAACTCCCTCGGGGGGTAGGTCCTCTATAATAGGCTCATTCTTGATATCACCTCATGGAAGGTCAGTCATGTTAACTGCGACCCTTCTTGGAGTCATATCCTCTCTGTTGTCGGACAAATCGGGCTGGCACTGGATGGAACTGAAATGGAGGGCCGCTTACTACCCCTAAACACGGATATGCACGTGGGTAGAATCCTCCTTGATTATCGTATGTAGAACTTTAAATATATGGATTCATCGTTGTTTGAGGGTCCTATGGTGACTTGGTGACTCGGGGCATTGGGGCACGTGGAGTGTGGCCAAATCAACCAAACGGTATTGTTGGATGATGTCTTCAATGTGCGCCTAACTCTTGGGGTAGTCTACTCGTCCATGATGAAGAAAAAATGATTCTACCAGAGGGTCTGGAAAAATCATCCAACCTCCTCCTGTGTGAGTGCTTCTGGCGCACATAAATCCAGTGTTGTGATAGGCCAAAACATCTCTAGGAAATGGTCTCTTGTGAGAATATCCCACAGGCTCCTTGTTCCATATTTGTGGTCTTTCCCTATGTTTCCCCACTCATCAACCAGTAGAGGTTGGGGAACTAGTAGCGGTACTGAATCAGACTATTGATATGGTAAGACGACCGGTGGAGAATACAACGAGTGAGCTTACAAACCGCCACATCTTGGGAAACCCTCTGAAGAGTGACGTGACATAGCCACCACATCGCGGTAAGACGGGCTGGCCATCGCATTTTCTGGTGCAGGGACTATGACTTCTTGTGATGGACCACGCTGCTGCTCACCGCCATTAGTCTCTAGAATAGATCTCAGTGATCTCTAATTGAGGTAGAGAGTTCTTCTAGTGATAATGGTCGAAATTACATAGTTGTTCCTTGGGGAGAGGTCAAATTTTAGTCCTCCTAGATGTATCTACCGAGGGAGTTAGAAATCTAATGGACCTCACATTCTAGATGTTTGAGGCTGTTGAGCCTCATTCCTGGCATGGACCTTGACACAGAGGATCACGGTGAGGGTTCCATCACTGAGTCATATTCTTCCATATAATATGAGAAGAATACTTCTTTAATCTCAGTCTGAATCTTCTTGGGATTCTTTTTAAGGTGGCGATGATCTGCCCTCCTGCCTTGGGTTTTTTCTTTGAGATAGGGTATATTTCTCGCATGAGGAGGACCTTCAGCCTTACTAGTTCTAGGGTGGATAGGGCTTTCACCTGAGTGAGCTGGGGTGCGAGGAGCACCAGGAATGATGTCGAAGGGAAAGTAGGGAGGACCTACGTTTCCGCTGACTGATGTGCATAGGTAATATTCATGGGAAGTGATGGAGTGGGTATTACATATTTTGGAGTAGTTAGAAGCATGGGTAGGACCTCCAAGCTTGTTTCCCCTGGCAGTTTCAGGGTGAGGCGGGTCCTCGTACAAGTCAAGATGAACATGTGTAGGACCTCCGTGCTGGGTGAAAATGAGGCAAGGCTGAACTTCACTCATATGATTTTTGAGGTGAGGAGGATCTTCACCGGCCATTTTAAAGACAAGGGGGGGGGCCCCACGATGAAGATTGACAGGATGTGTAACATCTCCATATCAGTTGTCTATGGTAGGAGAAATAACCCCATAACCAATTTCATGAGCGTGGAAGAGGCTTCCGTACTAGGTGTCGCTACCATGGGGATGACCCTCATTCGCATTGAAGGTGGCTTGGGGTGGTCCTCCACGCCATGCTTGGATACGAGGAGGAAAAGTTTTCACAATGGTGGTTGTACGGGGAGGACCTTTGTACTTGGTGTTGCTACAGATCGGTCATCTATGGGTGCTCCCTGCGTCGGCGACCAGGAGAGTCGACCCAGAATTTCCATGGGGCGGTTGGGGCCTCCATCCGGGTTGGGTGTATGAGGGCCCCAACATAGAATACATAGGGGGATGATGGAATAATTCAGCAATGGCACGAGCTATGGTTTTTTATGTTGTTGATGCCCCTTGGCGGGCATCCTCCTTTACATATTCCCTGTAACACCCCAAGCTTCCACGGTATGTTTTCCTTTTAAAAATGTAATAGCTTGCATTGTATGCAACTACGAGATTCTAACACATCGCGACCAATAAAACTAGCCATTATGAATAGTAATACCCACATTTTGAAATTTTATAGATATTAACTTTCAAAATGAACTTCATTTTTTGATTTGGAATATCGAAATTATCTTAGGGTGAATTTTTGGTATTTTTCTCAAAACTTCCAATTTTTTATGAATAGTGAAAAACATTGAGTTATAGTTTAAAACCGAATTTTTATTTAAATAATTATTTATTTTATTTAAATTTATTTTAGGTCAAAATAAATACATAATACCTATATAATTTCAATTTAATACATCGGATTCGGTTCATAATAATTTTATATATATAAAAAGTTTATTGAACCTTTTAACCGTCTTTTACCCACCTCCAAGTAGAATTTGAAAAATCACATAAAACATAATTTTACAGCTTCTGTGAGTGGAATTTCAAAAGTCCTAGAGATATATTTGATATCATTAAGTAAAATTTGGTTCAATATGATAAAATAATTTTTGATGAATAGTAACTTTTGACTTTTATTTACCACGGTTAAAAGTAAATTGGTTAATTAAGAGAAAAATGATATTATTATTACCCTAAAACATGTCCTAATTCTATTGGATAAGTGTAATTAGACCAAAAACAACCTTTGATATAAAATATGCTCCTTTAGGTCCACTTGGATTAGATTTGGACATTTATTATTATTTAATTCAACGAAGAGTTAAAAGTGTTAAATTCAATGTTTAATAACTAACCCATTTTTAAGACAGGGTTACACATATGATAAATTCGACTATAAAAATTCATTAGAAATATAAAATATATTAGTAAATAAGGGTATTTTATTTATATTTTTTTGACATTACAGAATTTAATATATTTATGACACAATGATGATGCAATTTTTAGCTAATTAATAAAATATTAAAATAATTGATATTATAAATATCCAAATAAATGTAATTTGAGAATTTTTATGAATTAAACTAATTATCTAAGTTAATATGACATATTAGGGATGGTTAGAAAAATTTATTTCTAAGTAATAATGCCGTTATGAATTTAGAAAAAAGAAAATACCAAATAGTGTCAAAATTGACATAACAGAGTTTTTAAAACAAATATTATATTATTAATTGTTATTCTATTCCTAAAAATCAAAGGATAGGAAAAAAGAATTATATAATGATAGTTGTATCATTAATTAACTACTTTGGGTTCTATTGAAAGTATATAGTATGTTTATTAACCATATAATATAAAAATACAAAGAGACATGGTAAATGTCAAACTATTTAACTAAGAGTTAAATAAAAAAGATAAATTTAATATAGTGACCCAAAACTATCTCAAACCTATTGGATGAGTGGTTTTAGTCCCATCCCCACATTATCCTTTAAATAATCCATTTTTGAGCCATTATAAACTGAAAATGATTTTATTATAAAATAATATTTCTAGCTTTTCCTATGGTGCCCCTCACCCCTCTTACAAAAGGGCACTCCCCCTTCTCTATAATTCTAAACATCAATGAAATTTTGATCAGCCAAACCCTGAAAAATTCAATTATCCTCCCTTAATCCTAGAGGCTTTCCTTTAGTCAGAAATCCAACTTATGGAGCCCTTGTGATCAAATCAAAATAAAGAACCCGAAGAAGAGGTAAATATTTCATCACCTCTTTCAAGTTCCTTTCTTCTTCCACTTCCTCTTTCTTTGTTATTTCCATTATAAAATAATAACTCCAGTATATTCTATATACTGTGATGTTATTATAAATATGGTACATCCATATTCATTATTCTATCCATCCTTTGAATGACATGTCACCATACGTGCATACGTATGGCTTACCGTCTCCACGTCGTGGTGTAATTGTTATTCAATACATTATTATTTTGGATGGGTATAATAATGATGTTCAATTGATGTTAATAATAAATATATCATGATAATGATTCTGTATATATGATATACCATCCAATTATATATTATTTTAATATCAAAATAATGATATTATCGCTTGTGCAAATGTACGGATTACCGTCTCCACGAACTCGATGAGTTTCATTCCCCATCGTATCCTTTCAAGAATGATTTTCATTTTATGATTAAAAATTGTGTTTATATACCTGATATCATTATGGATATGAATATGATATATCCCATTCATAACAAATATGACTCACATAAAAAATAATATAAAGGAAAATGAATTAGTTAACACACGAAATGACGATAATACTAAGATATTACTAGCAAAGCAATGTTAAAAGATCATATATGATATCAAATTAATATATATTATTATTTAATAATTTAATAAAAATTATTTCACCATTATACAGGAGTTTAACCTACCCTCGACCAAGGAAAATTATAATGTAAGTGGTTTCTTATCTGACTTTTAATTTCGTGAGATTTCCATTTTTTGCCACTTATTTATTGAATGTGGTGTATTCTATACTTAAATTTGATATTTTTACCATGATTCTCTTTATATTCATGTTATTATGAGATTAATTTATTTTTTATTAAATTTTTTCATACGACTCGATTGATTACAATGAAGTTAGGTTTTTTCATCTCACTTATATTCTCGTGAGATTCATGTTGTATTGGCCACTATCTCCTTTTGTGTGGAGTATGTACTACCCCTGATTGTTTTAATTTTTTAATATAAATTAATGTATGGTTATTTAAATATTCATTTTATGATAGTTCTTTCTTGGGGTGTATGTTTCGTAAGTTACCAAATCGGTAAGGAAATTTCAAATTTCAATTTCCACTCATTCAGTTTTACGCAATCTTCATTGATTACTTTACTCCAAAATTACGTGTCAAATCACTATTTATTTAATTATGTAGTAATTTAAATTCCTATTTCTATGGATATACTTTTGAGACACATAATCACTCCCTTTATAAATCCTCAAGTCATCGATATGAACTTGATAAGAGTAATTTTAACTCAATATCCATGCATTGAGTTAAACATCCAATTCACTAGTGTTGTTTTTACAAGAAAATGTGTGAATGTCCTCTGATTGATTTACACTGAATATCCAATCATATTGAATGTATTTATATTTTTCACACATAATTATGTCATTGCTGTATCCTTTACCTAAGGATACGGTCTTTATAATGGATTTCATCTCAACATACATTCCATTGAGTCTTCTTTGTTGTTATGTGCCAACTCGCTTTTTTTGGTGTATATATACTGTACCATGACATAGTATATCATAAAACCCCTTTATTCTCAGGATATTATAATGTTTTGATTACCCCAATTATTTTTATTCAAGTTTCTCTCTTTTGGTTAGGAACTCTAACTAAAATATCATTTTAAATGTTTTAATGATTTGTTACTCTAAATCATCCTCGTTAATCTCAATGTTTTAAAAATGGATTTAAGGATTTATTTATATGGATATTAAAGTTTTAAAATTAAGATTACTTTTTGATTTTTTTAAAGTTTTATGGGACACTTTGATTCAAAAATCTATTTCTAAACAACTTCTTGACAAATAATGTGACTCTTAAATGTTTTCAAGCAAAAGGGTGATATTTTTCTCAAATAGGTATGATGATTATTTTCATCTATGTAAAAATCATTTATTATTTTTTATTGAGGTTAATATGTTACAAGAAAATATTCTATATTTTGTTGAATGAGTTATGTTTGACTGTGGATGTGTTACTTTTTATACAATTCATGGTTTCTGGATAAATTATTGACATTTCGTATGCTAGTTTCAATCCAAATGTTTATGTTATGTTTCATACTTTTGATATGATGAATGTATTCGAAATAGTAAGTGACGGGTAGTGCCTTCTATAGACCTTCGACGCATCAGTAGGTCTCATGAGATAAACTAGTGTCTTGGAACAAGACCTTGATAAAATATTATTTCTAGTCTTGGAAAAATCCCTTGACTATGTGGTTATGAAAGTCTAGAATTATGCATTCCATCACTATGGAAGTGGCTATTGATATTGCATGTGATTATTTGACAAGTATAATATCCATGTGAATAAGTAAATGGAATTATTTGGTTTTATCCTTCCCATATTATGTTGATGTTCAAGTTTAAAATGCTTTTGTTTTAGTCTTATATATTGGCTTAAATGTTTAGTCTTATTTAGGAAATTTTTTGCTATATTTTTATCATTACTGAGGATCTGATATCACCCCTTTCTATGTTTTATTTATTCTAGGATGTGAAGAGGTATATTATGACTGACTTGTAGGGATATTATATGGGATCTTTGTGTTGTCTATGGAAACAATGTTGTTGTAGTTTTCCATTTTATGATGTAATGTAAAACTTATGAATGTATCTTGTAACAGCCCGAGATTTTATGAAAAATATTCTTTTTAATTTTATTAATGTCTTATGTTGTACGCTACACCAAAATGAGCTTGCACAACACACATCCTTGACTTTCCTTGCATTACACGCAATCGCGACCTTCCTCGATAGCGTGTGTAATACGTAATACTGAGTTTCACTAAACAACGATATGCTATTAAAATATTATTAAAACTAGCCGTTAAGAATAGTAATAACCACCTTTTAAAATTTTAGAAATTTTAGCTCTCAAAATGGACGTCATTTTTGGATTCGGAGTATCAAATTTAGCCTAAGGTGAAATTTTGGTACTTTTCGGATAACTTTCATTTTCTAATGAATAGTGAAAATTAATAAATTTTAATTAAAAACAACTTTTTTAATCGAAATAATTAATAGTGATAAATTATTAATTTGAGTGGTTTTAAAGTATATTTAGAATATATTTTTACAATTCAATATAATGTCGGTCATTGGATGTAATTTCACATTTACACCAGACATAAACAAGTGTTAATCTTTTGATAGTTATTATCTCTTAAAAACACGCTATTTGTTGTGACAGTGGAAATTAATTATAAAATTAACTAATGAAACTTATATGTTGGGAATTTTGTAAAATAGAAATCATTTTTGAATCTGGAATATCAATTATTTCTTAGGGTGAAATTTTTGCATTTTTCTGAAAAACATCAATTTTTGATGACTAGTGAAACTACTAGTGGTAGTTAAAAAAATTAATTTTTTCATAAATCTTAATTTTACCGCTTCTGTGAATGGAATTTCGAAAATCCGAGAGACAAGGTTGATTTCAGTAAGTAAAATGTGGTTCAATGAGATGAAAATAATTTTTGGTGAATAGTAACTTTTTACTTTTATTTACCACGGTTAAAAGTAAATAGGGTAATTAAGGGTAAAAATGATATTATTATTACCCTAACACATGTCCTAATCCTATTGGACAAGTGTATCTCGACCAAAAACAACCTTAAGTGTAAAATATTATCATTTAGGCCCACTTGAATTAGATTAGGACATTTATTATTATTTAATTCAAAGAAGAGTTAAAAGAGTTAAAATCAATGTTTATTTACTAAAACATTTTTAATATAGGGTTATACATAATATAATATCGACTATAAATATTCATTAGAAAGATAACACGATTTCCTACATAATGGTATTTTATTTGTAATTTTTATTCTTTAAATAAGTTAATTTATTTATGACACAACGATGATGCAGTAATTACCTTTTTAAGAAAATATTATCATAATTGATGTTATAAATGACCAAATAAATGTAATTTGAGACTTTTTATGACTTAAACTAATTTTCTAGGTTAATATGACATGTTATTGTTGATTTAAGTAACTTGGTTCGATCTTATCATTCTGTTAGAAATTTCATAAAAATCATGTACCAAATAGTGTCAAAATTGACATAAATTAGTTTTTAAAAGAAATATTATATTATTAATTGTTATTTAATTCCTAAAAATATAAGGTTCGGCCAAATGACTTAGATAAGGATAGATATATTAATAATAAACAACTTGGGGTTCGTTTGGCTTGATATAGTAAGTTTAGTAACCATATAGTGTAAGAAAACAAAATGACACGGTAAAAGTTAAATTATTTAACATAGAGTTAAATCTAATTGATAAGGTTAAAATAATAACCTAAACTTGTCTAAATCCTATTGGATGAGAGGCTTTATACCCATACCCACTTTATATTCTAAATAAGAACATTTGGAACCATTATAAACCGAATTTTACCTTAATATAAAATAATATTTTGAGATTTTCCTAAGATGCCCCTCTCCTCCCTTATAAAAGGGCACCTCCTCCCTCTCCTCCTCACACCAATTTGAGCATTCATGCTCGGTCAAACCCTGCCAAATTCTCTTCTACACTTCTCTAGTATCATCATACATGTCCTGTTCTTCTTCAAAGACCATCCTTAGTTCTTTATGTGGAAGATAAGTGAAGGCGCGTCAAAAAGAGGTAATATCCATTACCGATCTTTTTCAATTTGGTTCTTCTTCAACTCATTCTTATTCTTTAGTTGTTTCATGATAAAGTAATAACATCAGTATTTCATATATACTGATATGTTATTATAAATATGAAACAACTCTAATTAACCTTCTATCCATCCTACGGAAAAAGGAAATCACCGCGCGTGCGTACGTACGGAATACCGTCTCCACGTCGTGGTGTAAGCTATTTTCCGCCACCACCTTAATAGGATGGGTATAATGGTGTAATTAGTAACTATATATGATTATTATAAAGTTATATTGATACTGAAATAGTATACATACACTTTAACACAATTCCACGACCATGGGAACGATATCATCGCTCGTGCGTACGTACGGACTACCGTCTCCACGACGCGATGAGATTCATTATCCATGTTAACCATTCTAGAATGATTATAAAGTATATATAATGAATAATAATGGAATATATGACATGGTAAATCTACTAGATTTATGTGTATGTATATATATATTTCATCTACTTACATCCATTCAAGACAATAAGGAAAGGAAAGCAGCGTTCATGCGTACGTACGGACTACCGTCTCCATGAACGGTGTGTTTCCTTTCATTTATCTATCTATTAAATATATATATATACTGAATATATATGATATAAAAATCATACTTTATATTCTGGAAGTAAGTAAATCATGATATAAGTAATACTAATGTCAAGAACAACAAGTCCAAACACCTACGATAAATGAGACGATTTTACCAAAAACGCTACTTTAACATGAATTTACAAAAGAACGGGTAATATAAAGTCATAAGTGGACCATATATGATATAATAACAATGAATATGATTATAGAATAAGTCAATAACATGATTTAAATCATTATTCAGGAGGTTCGGACACGTACAAAGCAAGTCGGACCTAAGGTAAGGGAAATATCCCAATCTCATTTTTATCCGAGATTGTTTATACTTTGAAATTTACTGGGGTATATTTTATCATCCACATACATGTTTCCTAAATATGTAAGGTTATTTCCATCCACCTAAAATTTTTTAAATCCAATTTTACCCTTCGGTGAGTTTTTATTAAAGGATATGAAAGGAATCTTTTGTCATTTTTTGTACGAGGTACTTTTTTACTTTTCCGACAAAAGTATGAAGAATGTTTTTTTAACTTATACGGAATGAATGGATTTTTAAAACATTATTTCAAAGAATCTTCTTTTACATGTTTTCATGTTTATTTTTAATCAACTCCTTTTAGTTTAAAGTTGTATCACATGTTAAAAAAGGAAAAATGTTTTTGAAGAAGAAAGTATATTTTCCTCAAGAATGGAATTCAAATGTTTTATCAAAATTATTTTCCATCTAAGATAATAAAGGGTTCTGTTTTGATCTCTATTATTACATTGATTTGATAATGTTGTGATGAAATTATTTTTATAAATTCCTTTATCTTATATGAATTGTTTTATGATGTCGCGATGTTTAAGATTCCCATTTTTATTACATGGTTTATGAAATGATGTATGATTTATGATTTTGTGGCACACATAAGAATTGTATCATTATGAGATGGGTGGGACCTATATCTCCCTCCAATGCATTGGGTAAAGATTTTATATCTCATGAGATAGACATGACTGGAATGGTAGCTTATATCGGTTCAGTGAAACAAGACTGGAACGATGGTGACTCGGTTCAGAAAGGGACTTTGTCCACTAAGATAGTCTTGGCAATGAGTCTTGACTAACAAGAAATGATTCTCTATGATTATGTGTGTATGAAAAAAAGTTTCATGTTTTATGTTATGATTATTGGGATTTCATTTCACTAATATGATTTATCCCATGTTATGAAATTATGCTCTCTTTTGCAGGTTAAGATTTCCAAAAGTTTTGTTCTTATGAATATGATGTGATTGATTTTTCTTTTGTTTACCCTTACTGAGCATTTGAGCTCACCATTTTATGTTTTCTTTTCCCCAGGATATAAATAAAGGTTTTAGGTAAAAAAAGGGAAGATCTTTATGGGAGATATTGAAGATCTTTCACCACGATTAGAAGATTATGTTCCGAGTTTCCAAAGACACTAAACTATTACGATCCTTGTGTGTGTGTTTTTTGTTATGTACTAAGTATTACGCAAATGTAATGTAATGTCGATGTAAGTCAGGATTCGGGTCTCTACAGTTGGTATCAGAGGAAAGGGTTAGTCAACCTTTGGAAACTAGGATGTGAGAACGTTAGTGAGATCCCTAGAGATATTTCTAAGGTATGTCTAGGGATGTCTCTAAGGATAAGTATACGTATATGATATAGTCTTAGAACTATGGTAACGATCTTAAAATTTTACAAAAGATGATAGATATTAAGGGTATTCCCTATTTACTATGTTGTTTTCCCTAGCATGATTTTTTCCTCTCACAAGATTCTTTTTGTGTTTTAGTTAATGGAGGGAACCAGAAAGAATTCGGTTAACATTGAATCCAATGGAAAAATTGGTGACTATGAGAAAAAAAAATTGTGTAATTCCTAGAGAGAAAGATCTTGTGATTATGCCAAATCAGTCAATGCGATATATGATTAACAAGGTGAAATTTAGTGGTATGCCTAATTCGTCAAAGAAGATGAAGATAAACTATTATGCATGTTCTCATGTTGAGGAGAATAAAGAAAGGAAGATTGAGATTTCTAAAGAAGGGAAGAAGAACCTTGAGGAATACCTCAAATGGAGGGACCGATGTTATCTCTGTGGAGAAAAGGGTCATAGAGTGACAAACTGTTATAGAGTTCAATGTCTTATTTGTGGAGAACATGGGCATTACCGAACTCAATGTCCTGACCTAAAAAGTTACTTCTAAATCAAGGAAGGACTTCTTCCATGAAAATCATTGAAGTGGATGGACTGAAGTGTTTATGTATTGGTATTCAGGAATAATGTTGTTGAGGTACTTTTATGGTGTATTGAAATATTTATGTATTGGTCTATTGTGGTTTTCAATAATTTTAAGGTACCGGTAACCATGAAAAGTGATTCAAATATTTTGGAAAGTAGATAATATGCCCATAATGAAGGGATAAGGAGAAAATGAAATGTTTGACAGTATTCATGAGCTCATGATTGATATAAGGACTAAGTGATATCATGGTTTGAGTATATAGAATTTTGAGGATTTTGGTATGTGGAAAATGTTATCTTTTAACTGCATTCATGTTTTCACTAAGGTTCAATGGGTATTCAAGAGTAATACATGATTAAGGACTTTGAATGTTTGGAATGTGACCAACAAGACATATCTTCTAATATATGGGGATCAACAATAGTGTTAAATCTCTGGTAATCGTTTTCAGTATGTCATGAGAGTGGACTGCAGTATTATGGATAAGCCTAAAGATTGGAATGGATTATGTTGGACATAAGTTTGTATTGTTTAAGGATAGAAGTTTTTTCGATATTATTGATGGGATGTTATAGTAATATAGTTGTAGAAAAAAAAGACAACCTGCAGGACGGGCGACAGCCCATCGCGTCGGACAAGGCTGTGGGAATCGAACCCACAACCGAAGTGCAACTGGCCTTTATCGCCTACCACTGGCCTACAGGAAGTCCCTGTTTAGTAGAAACTAGTTTTATTATATTATGCAGTATGATATATGAAGTATAAGTCCATTTTAAGATCCATATATGATTAATCTCACTATAGATCGACTTATGTATATAATTTTTGCTAACATTTTGTTTGAGACAGATGGAATGACCCTTCCTTCTATCACATGATCTGCTAACACTTCACGAATAACAAATTCAACTTCATTTATTTAAGAGATGAAGTGGAAATTGTTCAAGGCATGAACAACAGTGAGATTGTACCAAAATAAAGTAAGTATTTATTCTAATTCAAATTTTCAACTTTAGGGAAATGATCTTGAAAACCAAAAATGTTGTCCTAGTGCCCTTATATCTGATGAATCCGATGGTACCCTAGACCGTCACAAATTTATGGATTTGTGATTGCTGTATTTTCCATAGCCATGTTCTCTACCACTCTCCATCAGAACATGATGGTTATATGTCTCTTCCATATCCATATTTTCACCTATGTGGACACCCAGTGATTAGTTTATTTGGGTAACCTATACATTTCATACCTTTGTTTTTAAAGATTGGTTTTGGTATTCCCTTTTTACAATGTGGGTTTCTATTAAACAAACTTTCAAGTAGTAAACCATTTATAACCCAGACGAATTTCGAGGGAGAAATTCATTTTAAGGGGGGTAGAATGTAACAGCCCGATATTTTATGAAAAATATTCTTTTTAATTTTATTAATGTCTTGTGTTGTATGCTACACCAAAAGGAGCTTGCACAACACACATCCTTGACTTGCCTTGCATTACACGCAATCGCGACCTTCCTTGATAGCGTGTGTAGTATGTAATACTGAGTTTCACTGAACAATGATATTCTATTAAAATATTATTAGAACTAGCCGTTAAGAATAGTAATAACCACCTTTTAATGTTTTAGAAATTTTGTCTCTCAAAATGGAATTCATTTTTGGATTCGGAGTATCGAATTTAGCCTAAGGTGAAATTTTGGTACTTTTCGGATAACTTTAATTTTCTGATGAATAGTGAAAATTAATAAATTTTAATTCAAAACAACTTTTTTAATCGAAGTAATTAATAGTGATAAATTATTAATTTGAGTGGTTTTTAAGTATATTTAGAATATATTTTTACAATTCAATACAATTTTGGTCATTGGATGTAATTTCACATTTACACCAGACATAAACAAGTGTTAATCTTTTGATAGTTATTATCTCTTAAAAACACGCTATTTGTTGTGACAGTGGAAATTAATTATAAAAATAACTAATGAAACATATATTTTGGGAATTTTGTAAAATAGAAATCATTTTTGAATTTGGAATATCAATTATAGATTAGGGTGAAATTTTGGCATTTTTCTAAAAAACTTCAATTTTTGATGAATAGTGAAACTACTAAGTGGTAGTTAAAAAAATTAATTTTTTCATAAATCTTAATTTTAACGCTTCTGTGAATGGAATTTCAAAAATCCGAGAGACACGATTGATGTCACTAAGTAAAATGTGGTTCATTGGGATGAAAATAATTTTTGGTGAATAGTAACTTTTTACTTTTATTTACCACGGTTAAAAGTAAATAGGGTAATTAAGGGTAAAAATGATATTATTATTACCCTAACACATGTCCTAATCCTATTGGAAAAGTGTATCTCGACCAAAAACAACCTTAAGTGTAAAATATTATCATTTAGACCCACTTGGATTAGATTAGGACATTTATTATTATTTAATTCAAAGAAGAGTTAAAAGAGTTAAAATCAAAGTTTATTTACTAGAACATTTTTAATATAGGGTTATACATAATATAATTTCGACTATAAATATTAATTAGAAAGATAAAAATATTTCCTACATAATGGTATTTTATTTGTAATTTTTATACTTTAAATAAATTAATTTATTTATGACACAACGATGATGCAGTAATTACCTTTCTAAGAAAATATTAACATAATTGATGTTATAAATGCCCATATAAATGTAATTTGAGACTTTTTATGAATTACACAAATTTTATAGGTTAATATGACATGTTATTGTTGATTTAAGTAACTTGGTTCGAACTTATCATTCTATTAGAAATTTCATAAAAATCATGTACCAAATAGTGTCAAAATTGGAATAAATTAGTTTTTAAAACAAATATTATATTATTAATTGTTATCTAATTCCTAAAAATCTAAGGTTCGTCCAAATGACTCAGATAAGGATATATATATTAATAATAAACAACTTGGGGTTCTTTTGGCTTGATATAGTAAGTTTATTAACCATATAGTGTAAAAAAAACAAAAGGACACGGTAAAAGTTAAATTATTTAACATAGAGTTAAATCTAATTGATAAGGTTAAAATAATAACCTAAACTTGTCTAAATCCTATTGGATGAGAAGATGTCGACCGATCCCCACGTTATCTTCGAAATAAGACCATTTGGAACCATTATAAACCGAATTTGACCTTAATATAAAATAATATTTTGAGATTTTCCTAAGATGCCCCTCTCCTCCCTTATAAAAGGGAACCTCCTCCCTATCCTCCTCACACCAATTTGAGCATTAAATCTCATCCAAACCCTGAAAAAATATCTTCTACACTTCCCTAGTATCATCCTAGAGGTTCTGGTTTTCTTCAAAGACCATCCTTAGTTCTTTAAGTGGAGGATAAGTGAAGGCGCGTCAAAAAGAGGTAATATCCATTACCGATCTTTTTCAATTTCTTTCTTCTTCAACTTCTTCTTCTTTAGTTGTTTCATGATAAAGTAATAACATCAGTATTTATTATATACTGATATGTTATTATAAATATAAAACAACTCTAATTAACCTTCTATCCATCCTATGGAAAAAGGAAATCACCGCGCGTGCGTACGTACGGAATACCGTCTCCACAACGTGGTGTAAGCTATTTTCCGCCACCACCTTAATAGGATGGGTATAATGGTGTAATGAGTAACTATATATGATTATTATAAAGTGATATTGATACTGAAATAGTATACATACACTTTAACACAATTCCACGACCATGGGAACGATATCATCGCTCGTGCGTATGTACGGACTACCGTCTCCACGACGCGATGAGATTCATTATCCACGTTAACCATTCTAGAATGATTATAAAGTATATATAATGAATAATAATGGAATATATGACATGGTAAATCTACTGGATTTATGTATATATATATGTCATCTACTTACTTCCATTCAAGACAATAAGGAAAGGAAAGCAGCGTTCATGCGTACGTACGGACTACCGTCTCCATGAACGGTGTGTTTCCTTTCATTTATCTATCTATTATATATATATATATACTGAATATATATGATATATAAATAATACTTTATATTCTTGAAGTAAGTAAATCATGATATAAGTAATAATAATGTCAAGAACAACAAGTCCAAACACCTATGATAAATGAGACGATTTTACCCAAAACGCTACTTTAACATGAATTTACAAAAGAACGGGTAATAAAAAGTCCTAAGTGGACCATATATGATATAATAAAAACTAATATGATTCTAGAATAAGTCAATAACATGATTTAAATCATTATAAAGGAGTTTCGGACACATACAAAGCAAGTCGGACCTAAGGTAAGGGAAATATCACAATCTCATTTTTATCCGAGATTGTTTATACTTTGAAATTTACTGGGGTGTATTTTATCATCCACATCCATGTTTCCTCAATATGTAATGTTATTTCCATCCACCTAAAATTGTTTAGATCCAATTTTACCCTACGGTGAGTTTTTATTAAAGGATATGAAAGGAATCTTTTGTCGTTTTTCGTACGAGGTACTTTTTGACTTTTCTGACAAAAGTACGAAGAATGTTTTTTTTAACTTATACGGCATGAATGGATTTTTAAAACATTATTTCAAAGAAGATTCCTTTACAAGTTTTCATGTTTATTTTTAATCAACTCCATTTAGTTTAAAGCTGTATGACATGTTAAGAAAGGAAAAATGTTTTTGAAGAAGAAAGGATATTTTCCTCAAGAATGGAATTCAAGTGTTTTATCAAAATTATTTTCCATCTAAGATAATAAAGGGTTCTGTTTTTATCTCTATTATTACATTGATTTGGTAATGTTGTGATGGAATTATTTTTATAAATTCCTTTATCTTATATGAATTGTTTTATGATGTCACGATGTTTAAGATTCCCATTTTTATTACATGGTTTATGAAATGATGTATGATTTATGATTTTGTGGCACACATAAGAATGGTATCATTATGAGATGGGTGGGACCTATATCTCCCTCTAGTGCGTTGGGTAAAGATTTTATATCTCATGAGATAGACATGGCTGGAATGGTAGGTTATACCGGTTCAGGGAAACAGGACTGGAATGAGGGTGACTCGGTTCAGAAAGGGAATTTGTCCACTAAGATAGTCTTGGCAATGAGTCTTGACTAACAAGAAATGATTCTATATGATTATGTGTGTATGCCACAATGTTTAATGTTTTATGTTATGATTATTGGGATTTCATTTCACTACTATGATTTATCCCATGTTATGAAATTATGCTCTCTTTTGCAGGTTAAGAATTCTAAAAGTTGTGTTCTTATGAATATGATGTGATTGATTTTTCTTTTGTTTACCCTTACTGAGCATTTGAGCTCACCATTTTATGTTTTCTTTTCCCCGGGATATAAAGAAAGGTTTTAGGTAAAAAAGGGAATATCTTTATGGGAGATATTAAAGATCTTTCACCACGATTAGAAGATTACGTTCTGAGTTTCCAAAGACACTAAACTATTACGATCCTTGTGTGTGTGTTTTTTGTTATATACTAAGTATTCCGCAAATTTAAGGTAATGTCCATGTAAGTCAGGCTTCGGGTCTCTACATATCTAGTACTTCCAAGGCTACTAAACTAATTGTTATTTTGAAACATAATCTTTTGTGATCATGCCAATGATAAGTAATAATGCACCGACTCTGGGCTTCGGGGGTTAGGGCGTTACATGCCCGAAGCTGGAGTTGTGTTTACTGAACTAGGGCTGGGGTGTAGGAACAAAGATTACCTGCTCTTCAGCCCATGGGGCTAGGTGGTGGAATTGATGCGGCCTAGTGGGGGCCATCCTTGGGAGCCCCTGAAATGATATCTCAGCAGGGCTGAATCGAATATCCCCCACCTCATCGGCGTAGGGGAGGAATTCATTGAAGCGTTTTGGGGAGGGGCTTCTGAAACAGTTGTGTCAGATTAGGGAGAAATGCCTCCCTACATAGCCCATGGGGGATGCGGTGGCAATGAGGTGTAGATGCCTCTAAATCCTGACATGCCATATCTTGAGTCGGAATAATCTCTTCTTCCTCTTATCGATGGATGAGGTCATTTATCACCCTTCACTGAATGAATTCAGAATGGGAGATGGGGTGTGGTCTCCCAATAGTTTTGGATGTGGAGACTATTGCAGAAGTTGTGGATCCATGTGGGACTTCCGCATTGACATTTCCCCTTCCCCTATGTTGGTGAATGGGTGGTGATTAGTTTCCTTTTGTGGCATCTTGGTCCATGTAAGGTAGGGAGATTAAACCATTACTACTGAAACAAGGAAATAGACATCCATTTTTCCAAGCCATTCTATCTTCCCTGACTAATAATAAGGATATATGCTGACAACATCACAAACTGGGATGTCCAACATTTAACTACCCCAACTTATAGTATGTTTCATGCCAGGCCCACTATTTTCTTGGAGGGACCTAATGTTGGATTACTAGATCCAGTGAAATGCTAGTCTACTGATGTCTCAAATGCTACTAATCACAACATTTAAGAGAAAATCATCATTTTGTGTTCATCATTTCGATTTTTGACACTTTTTCTGGGGCGTGCACATCTGTCTATTTGTGGAGGATGAGGACGCGATGACTGTTGCCCCGCATTCCTTCTTTCTAAAGTTGGGCAACATATGTCACCTGTTCAAGTACATTTACTCCATGATCAAAACAAGATGATGGAATGTCGGTTTCTCCTTTTGTGAATTCCTCCTTAGAACTTATTACTTATTTCGGGTCTCCCTTATAGATTGAGATTATTTCGGGAAACGATTCCCAGTGCCATGTCTTCATGGACACAGATTAATTATGCCGCTTCTTTCAGGACATTTCAAAGGATCCATCTAGGAAAACAACCTACGATCAAGGGAGCAGTCACATTGGGCATCACTGGCATGTCTGGATGCTAGAACACTAGCGTTTTTGGGGTTCATCCCTTTATTATAGGGTTTTTTGAGGGCCCAAAAGCCCACAACATCCCATGTCGAATGCAAGGAAATATAGGAAATGTGTATGTCTCTGAGGATTTCCTCATCTTCCCTTGTTTAACACAGTGTATGCCATGATATTAATGTCTAGAAGAGATGGATTAGACTGATCGAAACACAGACTTGAGTGGATCATATGGGTGCAATCCCTAGAGGGAACACTGATGTTTGGGCTAATGCACGGTTTGTTACCCGAGTGCATCTTGGAGCTGTGAAGTGGTGAATTGGAATAATCTCACTAGGAAGTGGCAGTATGGGTAAAAATTAAGATGGATAATAGAGGGTTAATTGAATTGGATGGAGAATGAGATGGAGTCAACTTGAGGGAGACAGTGATGTTGGGCTTGATCCTCAAAGAGAATTCCTATGTATCCTGGTGGTAGTGAATCAAAGTAAACATTGTTCAGGATGGGGAATAGGATTGAAGTGTGCATAGAGGATAGTGAATCGATGATATACTGGGGATTACGCGTGGTTAGCAGCCCGAGGATGGTCTGACGCCACTAGGACGAACCAAGGATGTGGGTCCCAACAAAGGGACGACAACAACTTACCATCGATTGTGGAGTAGAATGCCTTACTATTGGATAGGGATCACAATGGATTATCGATGGGGTGGTTTGACAACGCCTTAACATTGGATAGGACTGACAATGGATTACCACTAGATAGGGGAAAATTTAGTGTCTTGTGAGACAAAAGAGTCATACATATTAACATCATGAACAACGGGGGTGGACCGACATGAAGTGGTTAGGACCAATGGATGTTGGGATTGAACCATGGGGAGGCTTCCTATGTTCCTTTCCTTGGAAATGATCTAATTCCACGTAGTTTGGGATGGTGTTGGTGAGGAGATGTGAAGGGGGTCAGAACCAATGGTTTTTGGGTTTGAACCTCTGGTAGGCTTCCTACACACCTTGACTTCTCATGGATCAAAGTCCATGTCATTAATGATAGTGTTGGTGAGCCATTGTGAGGGGGTTCGGGATCAATTGTTGTTGAGATTTAACCTATGATAGGATTTCTACGTACTATTAATTGGCAAGGATCAAGGTCTATATGGTTTAGGATGGTGTTGGTGAGCTGACGTGAAGGGGTTCTGGACTAATGGTTGTTGGGCTTGAACCTTTGGGATGCTTCCTACGCACCTTTCCATTGTTAGTATCAATGTCCATGTAGTTCAGGATGGTGTTGGTCAGCCGATGTGAAGGGGGTTGGGACCAGTGGTTGTTGGGCATGAACCTCTGGGAGGCTTCCTATGTACCTTTCCTTAGAAAGGATCAAAGTCCACATAGTTTATGATGGTGTTGGTGAGCCTATGTGAAGAGGGTTGGGACCAATGGTTGTTGGGATTGAACCTATGGGAGGAATCCTATGTACCATTCCTTGCCAAGGATCAATGTCCACATAGTTTAGGATGGTGTTGGCGAGCCGATGTGAAAGGGGTCGGGACCAATGGTTGTTGGGCTTGAACCTCTGGGAGGATTCCTACGTACCATGCCTTGGTTAGGATCAAGGTCCACATAGTTTAGGATGGTTTTGGGGAGCTGACATGATGGTGTTTGGGACCAATGGTTGTTGGGCTTGAACCTCTGGGAGACTTCTTACATACCATGCCTTGGAAAAGTTCAATGTTCACATTGTTCAGGATGGTTTGTCTGGTTTTAGACTCTAGAGAGTCCCAGAGGGGATGTCATGGTCAATGATTACTCTATGACCATGTGATTCTATCTTGGTGTGAGAAATAAGAGGTATAAAAGACTTGAAGATCACATCGCGAAAGGTGTGTTCGTGGGAAGTTGAATGGGGCTTACACATGGTTAGCATCCCAAAAAGGAAATAGGGGCTTATGCGTGGTTCACAGACTATGGAGTTGGATATTGGGAATTACTCTAGGATGGGGGCCTGAGTGGTGAAAAATCATAGAGGGTGAGGTATGTAAGAGAGGATTGTTCTGGTGCCCATCCCCCCCTCCCTCTGGTCTTTAGCCAGGAGAAGATAAGAGTAGCAGAAATGGTGGCTCCTGCAAGAAATTCTAGGAGCATACAACAAGGTGGTTTCCCTTTCCTCGCTAATAGACACCTCTCCAACATAGAGGATCTCATTCAATGTGAGGAAGATCTCACTTCTGTGAAGATGAGCAGGTGTATAGAATGTTCGAGATGGGGCACCCCACGTATGATACACGAGGTGAAGCCATAATTTAATGTCAAGTGCTGGGGGGAAATGGTGCTTAGTAGTTTAACATGTTGTAGTTCACATGAGGGGGGTTCACTCCACACCCCTAGGACTTACATAACTGATACCCACACATCATTGGGGAAGGTAAGGCATCATCACTACTATGGTGAGGAAGTGTTGTGGAGTGAACCAATGATGGTCCCATATTAGTGTGGCTATGCGAATAAGCAATCACCATTAGCATGCCTATGAGAAGAGGTATATGGCTAAAGAATGCAGTGGGAACCACTTCCCCAGGGACATTGATATCACTTCGTGAAAACCTAGTGGGTCGTACGAAAGAAGGAGTGGTGGAGAAAAGGGGGTCATAGGTAGAAGCCTCTTAAACCTATGGTGTTCCATGCAGTGGAGGGGATTCGTGAGGTGGTATGCTTCACCATGTGAATTGGACTAGCCTTGACATAGGGCATAGATTCATATGGATTTTTCTTCATGAAGTGGAAAGGATTTCGTGGAGCAGTGCATCACGAAGTAAGGGTTCCCTTCAAAGCATAGCATTGTGAAGAAATTTACATCGCGAAGCACAGTGACAATACCTTGTCCTGTGGGTCACATGTTCATGGAGGGTATTTTGTGATGAATAAGTGCTATGTGATGAACCGAGTCCCCTAGGGGATCCCCTTCCTTTTCGGAGGCATGTGGGCTCTGAGAACGGAATCCCTCCTTGAAGAGGTGTTGAATTCAACCAAAGGTAAAGGCACCTTGTGATGCTAAAGTACCTTGAACATCACATGGTTCGTAGAAAAAAATTTCTTTTTTATTTGAGTTCCAAGAAGGTGAAAGGTCAGAGGATCTATCCTTTGGGCATGAGGGGAGCCAAATATTTATAGGCAAGAGACATCTCAAAGCAAGGCTTACTGGGCGTGAAGACACATTGCATTTTGTCGTAACATTGGATCCTCCTTCCTCCTTGCTCCACGGCAGCTTCGCAGACGTCAAACGGGTTCACGGAGCCTCCCGCATCCAAACTCCGTGGTAGCTTTGCAAACATCAAACGGGTTCGCGAAGCCTCTCGTCTCTTTTCTATGTGGCGGCTTCGAAGAGGGTGAGCTTTGCACGGGTCGCGGTGTTGTGGGGCTCTGCTGATGAGCATCACGAGGCAACCCCAAGGGCTTCATGTTTTCTATTCCTTTTCCCAAATTTTGGCACCAAAAAGATTTTATAAACATAGGTTCTGGTCACTCATTACTTACCTTGGACCTTGTTCGGATCTCAGATATTTATATTGAGTAGTTGGCCCAATCATTATGATTAGAGGCTCCAATGAGAGGGGATTCGATGATCAAAAAATTTTCACGACAATGTGATCATACTCTTGGAGGTGAGTCCTTCGGCTGGGATCTCCTAGTACTAGCATTGAAGCCTTATGACGTCATACTAGGTATGGCATAGCTATTAGCATCCCATGCTCATATTGACTATTTTCAGTGTAGACTGCGGTGTGTTCATGAAAATGGGACCAAATTTTCCCTCATCGCCAACAAGGGAGCTCTTACACCATGGTATAGACTCGCACAAAGGAGGGTGCAGCCAATCCCTAATCAGTTGGATTGCCTGAACTATAGTGTAGTGGACGAGATGATTTCATAGTTTCCTACAGTGTTGGATGAGTACGAGGATGTATTTCCATAAAATTTTCAAGGACTACCTCCTCACAGAGAGGTTTACATATGCATTGATCGGTATCTTGGGATGGCACCAATAACAACACTTTCATATAAGATGGATCACATGGTCCTCTAGGATTTGAAGTTAAATTAGTTGGATTTGCAAAGGAAGGGGTTCATAAGGCCCAAAATTTAACCATGGGAAGCCCCAGTGTTGTTTTACAGGAAATAAGATGAAATATTGATGTTGTACGTGGACTTATGGTTCCTTAACAAGGTGACCATGAAGTACAAATATCTTCTACCAAGGATTGATGACCTCTTCGACCAGCTAAAGGGAGAAATATTGTTCTCAAAGATAGTCCTTAGATCAGGATATCACCAGCATCGAGTACAAGATGATGACATCATGAAGATGGATTTTAGATGTCTTTATATCCACTACGAGTTCTTAGAAATGTTGTTTGGATTGAAAATTTCTCCATTAGTGTTCATAGGACTCATGAACAAGATCTTCCAACTGTACATAGATTGTTTTATAGGTGACTTCATTTATTACATCTTAATTTATTCATCTTCTGAGGAGGAGCATGCAATACACCTGATAATGGTTCTTCACACACTCTGAGAGCACCGTATTTATTGAAACCTCTCAATGTGTGAGTTCTAGATAAGAATGGTCAGTTCATAGGACATGCCATCATAGAGGATGGAGTTATTGTGGATCTAGTGATGATCGAGGTAGTGATTTCTTGGGAAAAATCAAAGAGTGTTACTGAGGTGTGGAGTTTCCGTAGCTTTGTTGGGTACTATCGTAAGTTCGTACCCATCTTCTCCAGAGTAGTAGAACCCATGATAGCAATAAAGAATAAGGGAAAACTCATCATGTGGACAGAAGGATTCCATCAGTTCTTTTAGCAGCTAAGGAAGAGCTTGACGAGTACCCCTATCTTGAGGCTTCTAGAGGATAGAACCGACTATGTGATTTACAGTGACACATAAGAAACCAGAATTGGTTGTTTCCTGATGTAGGGGCAAGAAATTATTCTTTATAAAGAAAAAAAATTGATACTGCATGATTATAATTATGTGAAATATGGCCTTGAGTTGTTAGTTCTAGTATTCTAATGGAATATGTGGCAACACTACCTCATGGGTGAACGATTCATCATCTACTCTAACCAAAACAGTCTCAAGTATATATTTTCTTAGAAGTATCTGAACCTGAGATAGAGGTTTTGGATAGAGTTCTTCTAAGACTATGACTTAGAGATAGTCTATACTCCTTGGAAGTTGAATGTGGTGGAAAATTCTCTCAGTAGAATAAGGAGTTCATAACTACTGAATGTGGCCTCATTTCAGTTGGCCTCACATCAGATATTGTTTGAGGATAAAGATGATAAATCTTAATTTTAGTTGATAGTAGATTCCCCTCAACTCTTACACAGAGTCGGGGAGGTACAACTCAAAGATTCCATATAGAAGACTACACATTACCATATGTCCATGTAGGTTTTGGGCGCAGCGGAATCACATTGGTGGGTTTTACCAACTTTAATTTTAACGTTTAAAAAACATTCAATCCAAGATTCGTCATTATATAAAATTCAGAATCTTCATTATAGAACAAAGAAAAAGAAACTTAAGAGGGAATCCTAGAACCATGGAGATAGGATCATCATATGTTGGTTATAATTAATTTAATTAATTCATAGGAATTACCTTGGTGGAATTATTTCTTAATATATGTCTCCGGTCATGATCTGGTGATCCGTCGTTGCGTCGTAGAATCCAAGTGTAATATTCCTCTTGTGGTGATCCACATGTGTGCCACGTTTCTCCAGACGTCACCGAAGGGATCTTCGGGTGCTAGTGCAGGAGAACCCTTGCTTGTGATGTCCGCCTTCGATCACCTTGGTCTCTCGGTCTTGAGAGTGTTCTTGGAGTAAGGAGTTCTTTCAGCCTTTTAAAAATTCTCCAGAATTATTGTTCACAACGATTGAAGAAAAGTGTTGGGGTTTTCATGATATTTATAATCGTTGTTGAGGTTATAGAGTTATGACAATAAATAAATGTGTTACACGTTTTATTTATTTCATTAACTCTTATTGAAAACCCCCATGTCGAATTATTAATTCCATGACATGCGCCCACACTAATTATAATAAATATCATTTAATAAAACAATATTATATCCTCAATATCCCAACTGGAAAAACTACACAACGTGTAATCATTAATACATGGTGTGTACTTGTTTTCCATAAAACTACATGGCTTGTATATTTAATATACATGGCGTGTACTTTTATTTTCCTCTTTCGATAACCACATTTATTAGTCCTTGAGTAATGGATATTTATTTCTTAAATAAATGTAACTGCATTACTCGCTAATAAATGTATTATTTCACCCACAATATATTGCCTTGAATAACTAGTGTTGAAATAAATTAAATCAAAAATATATTCGGACTCTGCTGTAGAATCAGCGACAACTAGCTTCTTTGAACTCTTCCAGCTCACAGCTCATCCATTGAGATAAAAAACATATCAAGATTGCGACTTCAGATCGTTCTGATCTGTGTGAAAACCAGCATCATCATACCCTCTGATGAGAAGCTCCTCATCTCCTCCATACACCAAGAATATATCCTTAGTTCTTCTGAGACACTTAAGTATTTTCTTAATAGTAGTCCAATGCTCTTCTCCTGGATCTTCTTGATATATACCTACCATGCTCAGTGCATAGGAAACATCAAACCCAATACATAACATGGAATACCTGATGGATCATATATCTGAAGCTTATGGGATCTTACACATTCATTCTTTCTATTGTTATGTCTGAGGACACATTTTTTTAGAAAGATGAAGGCCAAGTGACACTGGAACTAATACCATCTTGGATTTTTCCATACTAAATCTCTTTAGTATCTGGTCAATGTATGTACCCTGACTTAGTCCAAGAAGCCTCTTGGATCTATCATGAATGATCTTGATCTCTAAAATCGAGGCTGCTTCACCCAAGTCCTTCATGGAGAAAAACTTATTCAAACAGACCTTAACTGACTGCAAGACTGGTACATCGATTCCAATAAGAAAATATGTCGTCAACATATACTACTAGGATAACAATTGTATTCCCATTAAACCGCTTATAAAAACATGTCTCACATTCTTTCTTAATGAACCAAAATTCCTTTATGGCTTTATCAAATCAAATGTTCCTAGACCTGGATGCTATCTTTAATCCATAAATGGATTTCTGCAAAATGAAAACCCGTTTGGATTCACCTGGTGTCACAAACCCTTCTGGTTGTGTCATATAGACATTTTCCTGATGGTTCCCGTTAAGGAATGTTGTTTTGACATCCATCTTCCAAACCTCGTAGTCATGGTAAGCTGCTATGGAAAGTATGATTCTTATGGATTTAAACATGGAAACTAGTGAGAAGGTTTCAACAAAGTCAATTCCTTGACGCTGTCTAAACCCTTTAGACAATAGCCTTGCTTTATAGGTGCTAACATGACCTTCTATGTCCACATTTCTCTTGAATACCCATTTTCATCCAACATGCTTTATATCAACTTGCTCATCGTCCAGAACCCAGAATTGGTTCTGAAACATGGAATTCATCTCCGAATTCATAGCTTCTAACCATCTTGAAGCTTCTGATCTTTTTGTTGCTTCCTTGTAGGAGAAAGGATCATCATTTTCCAACAATAATTATTCACCATCCTCGGTGACTATGAAACCAAATATCTCTGGTTCCCTTAACTCTCTTGAGCTCTTACGCATTAATTGTGTTTCTGGAACCCCTTCCATGGGGAACTGTGGAAATTTCTCCTATACCATCTCCTGTGTATCTTGAGCGTCAACTTCATCGAAGTCAATCTTTCTCCCACTATCCTTCGTAAGGATTTTCTCCCTCTCAAGAATGATGGCTTGTCTGGTGACAATCACTTTCTTATTTGAAGGGTTATATAGGTAATATCCTTTCGTTTTGGTGGGATATCCTATAAAGATACACCTCATGCCCCGAGGTGCTAGTTTTTTTCCGGACGAGGGCTTAACAAACGCCCTTCATCCCTATACACGTGTGTGAGACAAAATGGGTTTCTTTCCATTCCATAGCTCGGAGGGAATTCCATTTCCGCCTTAGTTTGTACTTGGTTTAATGTGTATGCTGCAGGATGTAATGAATATTCCCAAAAGTATAATGGAAGATCCACATGACTCATCATCAAATTTATAACGACCCATACTTTACATACATTGTTATTACTTCAATATTGAAGCACATGTATTACAACATATAACAAAACGATGAAAGGACCATATAGGTATAGTGTCTTTAGAAACAGGGAAACATAAACAACTGGTTCTTAAATCATCTACATTATCTCCCATTTATTTTAGCATATCTAGAGTCCCTTTTGAAATATCCTACTTAATACCCTTCTTCCTGACATGGGGAAAATAAAACATACAAAAGGGAGAGCTCAAATTCTCTGTAAGGGTAAACAAAAGAAATATCAATCATATCATATTCATAAGAACATAACATTTTGAAAATATTAACCTGCAAAAGAGATTATAATATCATAACATGGAATAAATCATGGTAGTGAAATGTAATCCCAATAATCATAACATAAAATTTTGTGGCATACACATATAATCATAGATAATCACTTCTTTGTAGTCAAGACTCATTTCCAAGACTATCTTAGCGGACAAAGTCAATTTCTGAACCGAGTTCACTCCTCGTTTCAGTCCTGTATCACTGAACCAGATTGACCTACCATTCTAGCCAAGTCTATCACATGAGATATAAATCTTTACCCAATGCATTGGAGGGAGATATAGGTCCCACCTATCTCATAATGCTACCATTATTATGTTTGCCACAAGATCATAAATCATACATCATAGCGTAACCCATGTCATAAAAATGGGATTCTTAAACATCATGCCATCATAACATAATCCATATAAGATAAAAGTACATCATAAAAAGAATTACATCATAACATAAACAAATCGATGTAAAAATAGGGATAGAAAGAGAACCCCAGATTATCTTAGATGGAAAATAATTTTGATAAAACACTTGAACTCCATTCTTGAGGAAAATATCCTTTCTACTTCAAATTTTTTTTTCCTTTCATAAAATTTCAAACAATTATAAACTATAATGATGTTGATTAAAAATAAACTTGATAACTTGTAAAGTAAGCTTCATGGAAATAATGTTCTAAAAATCCATTCAGGCAGTATAAGTTAAAAAACATTCTTCTCATACTTTGGCCGGGAATGTCAAAAAGTATGTCATACTAAAAATGACAAAAGATTCCTTTCATATATTTTACTAAAAACTCACAAACGAGTAATATTGGATTTAAAAAATTTTAGGAGGATAGAAATAATATTACATATTGGGAAACATTGATTTGGATGATAAATACACCCCAGTAAATACCAAAGTATATACAATCTCAGATAAAAATGAGATTGTGATATTTTCCCTTACCTTAGGTCTGATATACTTTGTATGTGTCTGGACCTCATGTATAATGATTTAAATAATGTCATTGACTTATTAAAGAATAATATTCATTGTTATTATATCACATGTGGTCATATTCTTATCTTCTTATTAGTAATATTTGATTGCTACTTGTTATTCGGGTGTTTATTGCTTTATGTTCTTATACATGTCTTGTCGAATAAATTCTTGTTCTTCTTTTTTAGGTTATAGATACCTCATTTACAGAATGTTATTAGTGTAACATATATTATATTTATTCATTAAATCCATTTATATAATCATTATTCAACGAATATCATGTAGAATAAGTCGCATCACATCGTGGAGACGGTAGGCCGTACGTACTTATGAGCGATGATATCCTTCCCATGATCGTGGAATTGTATTGAAGTGTATGTATACTATTTCACAGTCAATATCAATTTACAATAATCATATATAGTTATTATTTACACCATTATACCCATCCAAGTAAGGTGGTGGTGGAAAACAGATTACACCACGGCGTGGAGACGGTATTGCGTACGTACGCATGCGAGGTGATTTCTTTTTCCATAGGATGGATAGAAGGTGAAATATGGTTGTTTCATATTTATAAGAACATATAATTATATGAGTGATACCAATGTTATAACTTCATAATGAAACAACTAAATAATAGTAATTAGAAGAAGAAATAAATTTGTAAAAATCGGTAACGGACATTACCTCTTCTTTGAAGCGCCTCTTCTTAATCTCTTATTAGGGCACTAAAGATGGTCTTTTAAGAATACCAGTACCTCTAGGATGTTTCTAGGGAAGTGGAGGAGAGAAATTTGTAGGGTTTGGATGAGAATGAAGGCTCAAAGTGGTGTGAGCAGGAGAGGGAGGAGGTGCCTTTTATAAGGGAGGAGAGGGGAACCTTAGGAAAAACTTAAAATATTATTTTATTATAAAGTCTTATTCAGTTTCTAATAGCTCCAAATTGATTTATTTAGAAAATAAGGTGGTTATGGGTCGTAATCATATCAACCAATAGATTTTAGACAATTTTATGTTAATATTTTAACCTTATCATTTAGATTTAACTCTAAATTTAAAACTTTTACTCTTTCTGTCTTCTTGTTTTCTTAGACTATATGGTTAATAAACAAACTATAACAAGACAAAAGAACCCCAATATGTTAATTATTAATATATATAAATTAATCTAATTCATTTTTCTAAACCGTATATTTTTAGGAATAAAATAACAAATAATAATATAATATTTGTTTTAAAACCTATTTTATGTCAATTTTGACACTATTTGGTAAATGTTTTTGTGTGAAAATCATAACTGCATTATTAGTTCTAAAAAAGTTAATTAAATCAATAATAACATGTCATATTCACTTATAAAATTATTTTAATTCATAAAAAGTCTAAAATTACATTTATTTGGGTATTTATAATATCAATTATGTTAATATTTCACTAATAAGGTAATTACTACATCATCAGTGTGTCATAAATAAATTAAATTATTTAATGTATAAAAATTATAAATAAACTACCATTATGTAGGAAATATTTTTATCTTTCTAATGAATATTTATATTCAAATTTATCTTATGTATAACACTATATTAAAAAAATTTAGTTATTAAACTTTTTTATTAACTCTTTTAACTCTTCTTTAAATAAAATAATAATAAGTGTCCTACTCTAATCCAAGTGGACCTAAATGGTCATATTTTATTCCTAAAATTTTTCTTGGTCCAATTATACTTATCCAATATAATTAGGACATGTATTAGGGTAATAATATATAATTTTTCCCTTAATTACTCTATTTACCATTAACCGTGGTAAATAAAAGTAAAAAGTTACTATTCTCAAAAAAATTATTTTTATATAATTGAACCACATTTTCCTCCATGATATTAATAGTGTCTCATTTAATTTCGAAATTCCACTCATAGAAGCGGTCAAATTATGTTTTATGTAAGTTTTCAAATTCTTCTAGGAGGTGGGTAAAAGACGGTGAAAAGTTCAATAAAAATTTTTATATATCTAAAATTATTATGAAATGACTCCAATGAGTTGAATTGAAATTATATAGGTATTATGTATCAATTTTTACCTAAAATAAATTTAAATAAAATAAATAATTATTTAAATAGAAGTGCTTTTTTTAAATAGTAACCTAGTGTTTTCACTATTCATTAAAAATTGAATGTTTTCAGAAAAATATCAAAAATTCACCCTAGGATAATTTCAATATTCTGAATCCAAAAATGAAATCCATTTTGAATGATAAAATTTATAAAATTTCAAAAATTGGGTATTACTATTCATAACGGCTAGTTTATATAATATTTTAATAACATATCGTTGTTTAGTGAAACTCGGTATTGCGTACAATGCAAGCTATTGAGGAATTTTTCTCTTGTGTGTAACGCAAGACAAGATTATGTTGTGTTTATTGAAATATTACATTATATATAGAAACAAAATATTTCTCATAAAATCTCATGTGTTACATGCTACCCCCCTTAAAATGAATTTCATCCTCAAAATTCATCACTTTGTAACAAACATATGAGGATACCTCTCCCTCATCATATCCTCAAGTTCCCATGTAGCTTCTTTTAATTGGTGGTTCCTCCATTAAACTTTCTCCAAGAGAGTGGTCTTGTTCTATAGTACTTTTTCTCTACGATCTAGAATCTCTATCGGTTGTTCTTCATAAGAAAGATCTTGCTCTAGCAGTACAACTTCTTAGCTGAGTACATGTGAAGGATCAGGTATATACTTTCTCAGGAGAGATACATGGAACACATCATGAACATGAGAGAGATTCGGTGGAAGCACCAATCGGTAAGCTACCTTCCCAACACGATCCAGTATTTCGAAAGGACCGATATACCAAGGGCTCAGCTTTCCCTTCTTTCCAAATCTCATTACTCTCTTCCAAAGAGATATTCGTAAGAACACTTTATCACCCTCTTCAAACTCTAGGTCTTTTCTGCGGTTTTCGGCATAAATTTTTTGTCGACTCTGGGATGCTCTTATGTGTTGTTGAATAGATATGACCTTTTCTGACATCTCATCAACAAGATCAGGTCCTAATAGCTTTCTTTCCCCAACATTATCTAGAATGTTGGAGTTTTTCATTTCTTTCCATAGAGACCTTCATAAGGAGCCATCTGAATACTGAAGTGAAAGATATTATTATATGAAAATTCCACCAAAGGTAAGTGTTGATCCCAACAACCTTTTAAATTCATAGAGAAAGCTCTAAACATATCTTCTAGAGATTGAATTGTTCTCTCAGACTGACCATCTATATGAGGATGATAAGCAGTGCTGAAACTCAACTATGTGTCCAGAGTATGCTGATGACTTTACCAAAACTTTGAGGTAACCCTCGGATCTCGATCATATATAATGAAAAGTGGTACTCCATGTAATCTTACCACTTCCTTCACATATATCCTGGTAAGATGATCAAGAGAGAAATCCTCTCTAATAGAAATGAAGTGTGCCGACTTCGTAAGACGATCAACTATAACCCAGATAGCATTATTGCCATTAGATGTTTTAGGAAGTCCAGTGACAAAGTCCATAGTGATGTTTTCCCATTTCCATTCTGGTATGGGTAATGGTTGTAACATCCCCTTAGACTTCTGTCTCTCATCTTTAACTTGCTGACAAACCAAGCATCGAGAGACATATTCAACAACATCTCTTTTCATGCCATCCCACCAGAAGTACTATTTCAGATCCCTATACATCATCGTGCTTCCAGGATGAATAGAGAATGAAGAACTATGAGATTAATCCAGTATTTCCTTCTTTTGTTCTGGTATTGGAGCAACACAAACCCGATTCTTGAACCTTATTATCCCATCACAATCAAGGTTGAATTCTGTAACATTTCTCACCTTCTTTTGTAACTCTGCATCTTCTTTTTGTTCCTCTATAATCTTCACATGTATAGATGGTTGAACATTCATTTGAGAAAGATAAGATTTTCCCCTTCCATTATAATCCCAATATCCATCCTTTTTAAATCCATAAATATTGGATCTTTTGTAATCTGCATCATGGATATGCTAGCATAGTCTTGTCAACTTAATGTGTCTTCCACCTTGTTTGCATTCCCATGGTGGTAATGAATTGAGTAGTCGTAATCCTTAATCAGATCTAACCATCTTATTTGGCACATATTCAGCTCTTTTTTGTGTGAAAATATACTTAACACTTTTATGATCAGTGTAAATATCACACCTTTCACCATAAAAATAATTCCTCAAAATCTTTTATGCAATGATTACCACAGCTAACTCCAAATCATGAGTTGGGTAATTTTGCTCATGAATTTTCAACTATCGTGAGGCATAAGCTATCACCATATCATTTTTCATGAGAACACACCCCCAATCCCTTCTTGGATGCATCACTGTAGATCACAAACCTTTCTCTACTACAAGGTAGTGTGATCATAGGTTCACTAGATAACCTTCTTTTTACCTCCATGAAATTCTCTTCACAATCCTTCATCCAAACGAACTTAACTCCTTTTTGAGTCAACCTGGTGAGTGGATTAGATATTCGTGAAAAATCATTCACAAAACATCGATAATATCTATCCAAACCACGAAAACTTCGGATCTCAGTTACTGTTGTTGGTCTCGACCATCTTTTGATAACCTCTGTTTTTGCTGGATCCATAGATATCTCATCTTTTTTGATTATATGACCCAAAAATGAAACTTTTTGAAGCCAAAATTCACACTTTGTAAATTTGGCATAAAGCTTCTCCTTTCTCAGTGTCTTCAATACAATTCTCAAGTAATCTTCAAGTTCTTCCTTTCTCTTTGAACAGAAAAGAATATTGTCTATAAAGACTACCAAAAACTGATCAAGATAGTCTCTAAAGACTCTATTCATCATGTCCATAAAGATTGCAGGGGCATTAGTAAGACCAAATGGCAACACTATAAATTCATAGTCTCCATACCTTGTACGGAAAGTCATATTTGGTATATCCTACCTTTTGACCCTTAATTGATGATACCCTGAACGAAGATCAATCTTGGGAAAGTATTAAGCTCCTTGTAGTTGGTCAAATAAGTCATCAATACCTGTAAGAGGATATTTGTTCTTGATAGTGATCTTGTTATGTTTTCAATAATCAATGCAGAGTCTCATTGATCCATCTTTATTCTTAACAAACTGAACAGGTTCTCCCCAAGGTGATGCACTAGGACGTATGAAACCCTTATCAAGATTCTCTTGTAGTTGCTTCTTTAATTCTTGAAACTCAATTGGGGACATTCCATAAGGTGTCTTTGAAATGGGAATAGCACCCAGTATGAGTTCTATTGAAAACTCAACATCAAGATTTCTTAGAATACCTAGAAATTTTCTCTAGAAAGACATCGTAAATCTCCCATACAATGGGTTTATTCGTAATAGAGAGTTTCTCTGCAACCATTTCAGATAAATAACCTTCATTTAGTGGAATCAATACCCATAAGATGGAAGAAATTTCCACTGGAAGGTTATGTTCATCCTTGAATGGATAGACGATCATAGATTGATCTAGAATATGAAATGTGGCTTCCTTTATTTGGAAATTGATATGTTCTCCATATAAAGAAATACAATCCATGACAAGAATGACATCAAATTCCACTATAGGAAGGATCACAAGATTTGCAGGAAACAATTTCCCACAAACTTCAATTGGAGAAGAATTATAAACTTTTGATGCGACTGTTGTTCCATTAGGGGTTGTCACAGCTAACTCAACAACTAATTATTGAGTTAATAGGGTGATACCCTTAGAAAATTCTTCATAAATAAAAGAGTGGGTGGATCTAGAATCAAATAAAACATTTTCTACTTTAGAGTGGATGGTAATTGTACCTTTCACCACTTCGTTATCGTACTCCACATCCCTGATAGAAATTACATGTGACTTTCCTTTATCTTTAGCCTTAAGAGTTTGTTGACGTCGATCATCATAAAAAACCCTTGGATTAAGGAATTGATTCGAATAATTCCCCATTTCCTTGCACTTGTAACATTGAAGTGTAGGAGATGAACTCTGTGTACCCTTTTCTTTGTTCGCATCACTAGACATCTTCTTCCCATCATTGCGGCATTCAAATGCCTGATGACCTTCTTTTCCACATTTGAAACATTTATTTGTCCCTTTAAGACAACTCCCTCCATGTTTCATTCCACACTTTGAGCACTAGGGAAAACTCATCTTCTTTTCAGTGTGATCATTATATTTTCCTTTGAATTCCATTTTCCTCTTCTTATCAAACGGATATGACTGATGGGTTACTCCAATATCCATCTCAACCTTGAGAGTACATCGAACGATTTTCTCATAGCTATTGAAGTCCCTTATTACTAACCCCCTTAAAATACTTTGTTTTAATCCACTAAAGAAACGATCGATCTTACTATTATGTTAGATAATAATCCCAGAAGCGTACCTTGCAAGTATTGTAAAATTTTCTTCATAGGTACCAACTGATTCATCAACATTTTTCTTTTGTTCAAAAAACTCTTTCTCCATCTTTGTTCGCAGAATACGAGGGAAGTACTTATTGAAAAACAAGTTCTTAAACTCTTCTCATTCCATGGACTCAATTTCATCTCTTTTCCTTGTATTCTTGATAAGATTCCACCCTTGATCAGCTTCACCTTCCAAATGATATAATTCTAAGATGAATTTATCATGTTTAGAACATTGAAGAACTGAAAATATCTTTTTAGTAGTACAGATCCATTGTTCAATAACTAATGAATTAGTAGACCCGCTGAATGGGGGTGGACGCTGCCTCATGAAAGATTAAATAGAATGATACTCCTTCCTTTGCTCGTTTGGAAGTCCTGCATGATTCATAGCTTGAGAAAGATGTTTCAGCATGGCTACAAGATTTTTCATTCCAGCTCCAATAAAGTTTTGTTTCACAGGGGGACAATCATTTCATTTTACATCACATTCAACATTAACATGGTTCCTTCGGGTTCCAGCCATTGACTAAAACCAATAAGAATAGTATGAGAAACAATAATCATAATAAGAAAACCACATAATCAAGAATAAAATTTCATGCTTAAGGTCTTATCATAGGTTATTCATGGACATTTCTAAAACACTAAGATTGTGTTCTATTCATAGACTTATACTTAGGGTACTTACAAAGGCTATCACATCCTAGTTTCCAAAGGTTGACTATAACCTTCCTCTGATACCAACTTTTACTACCCATACTTTACATACATTGTTATTACATAAAAATAGAAGCACACTTATTACAACATATAACAAAACCATGAAATTACCGTATAGGTATAACGTCTTTAGAAATTGGGAAACAAAAACAACTGGTTCGTAAATCTGCTACATTGTCTCCCATTTATTTCATCATATCTAGAGTCCCTTTTGGAATATCCTACTGAATACCATTATTCCTGATGTGGGGAAAAGAAAAAATACAAAAGGGTGAGCTCAAATAATCATTAATGGTAAACAAAATAAATATCAATCATATCATATTCATAAGAACATAACATTTTGAAAATCTTAACCTATAAAGTGATTATAATATCATAACATGTAATAAATCATGGTAGTGAAATGTAATCCCAATAATAATATCATGAAACTTTTTGGCATACACACATAATTATAGAGAATCATTTCTTAGTAGTCAAGTCTCATTGCCAAGACTATCTTAGTGGACAAAGTCCATTTCTGAACTGAGTTCACTCCTCATTTCAATCCTATATCACTGAACCGGATTAACCGGCCATTCCAGCCATGTCTATATCATGAGATATAAATATTTACCCAATTCATTGGAGGGAGATGTTGGTCCCACCCATCTCATAATGAAACCATTCTTATGTGTGCCACAAGATCATAAATCATACATCATAACATAACCCATGTGATAAAAATAGGATTCTTAAACATCATTCCATCATAACATAATCCATATAAGATAAAAGGACATAATAAAAATAATTCCATCATAACATAAACAAATAAATGTAAAAATAGGGATATAAATAGAACCCCATATTATCATAGATGGAAAATAATTTTGATAAAACACTTGAACTCCATTCCTGAGGAAAATATCTTTCTACTTCAAAAACATTATTCCTTTCTTAAAATGTCATAAAATTTTAAACTAAAAGAAGTTGATTAAAAATAAACTTGAAAACTTTTAAAGGAAGCTTAATGGAAATAATTTTCTAAAAATCAATTCAGACATTATAAGTTAAGAAAACATTCTTCTCGTACTTTGGCCAGAAAAGTAAAAAAGTACCTCACACTAAAAACGACAAAATATTCCTTTCATATATTTTACTAAAAACTCAAAAATGAGTAATATTGGATTTAAAAAATTGTATGAGGATATAAATAATATTACATACTGAGGAAACATGGATGAGGATGATAAATACAACCCAGTAAATACCAAAGTATAAATAATCTCGGATTAAAATGAGATTGTTATATTTTCCCTTACCTTAGGTCCGATATGATTTGTACGTGTCCGAACATCCTTTATAATGATTTCAATAATGTCATTGACTTATTAAAAAATCATATTAATTTTTATGATATCATATGTGGTCATATTATTATCTTCTTATTAGTAATATTTGACTGCTACTTGTTATTCGGGTGTTCATTGCTTCATGTTCTTATGCATGTCTTGTCGAATAAATTTTTATTATTCTTTTTAGGATACAGATAACTCATTGCCAGAATGGTATTAGTATAACATATATCATATTTATTCATTCAATCCATTTATAAAATCATTATTCAACGAAGATCATGTAGAACGAGTCGCATCACATCGTGGAGACGGTAGGTCGTACGTGCGCACGAGCGATGATATTGTTCCCATGATCGTGGAATTGTATCGAAGTGTATGTATACTATTTAATAATAAATATAACTTTAAAATAATCATATATAGTTATTATTTATACCATTATACTCATCCATGTAAGGTGGTGGTGGAAAACAGGTTACACCACGACGTGGAGATGGTATTCTGTACGTACGTGCGCGCGGTGATTTCCTTTTCCATAGGATGGATAGAAGGTGAAGTAGGGTTGTTTCATATTTATAATAACATATCATTATATGTGTGATACTTATGTTATTACTTCATAATGAAACAACAAAATAAGAGGATGTAGAAGAAGAAATAAATTTGAAAGAATCGGTAATGGACATTACCTCTTCTTTGAAGCGCCTCTTCTTAATCTCTTTTTAGGGAACTAAAGATGGTATTTAAAGAAGACCAGGACCTCTGTGATGTTTCTAGGGAAGTGTAGAATGGAAATTGGCAGGGGTTGGTCGAGCTTGAAGGCTCAATGTGGTGTGAGGAGGAGAGGGAGGAGGTGCCCTTTTATAAACGAGGAGAGGGGCACCTTAAGAAAAACTTAAAATATTATTTTATTATAAAGTCATATTCAGTTTTTAATAGCTCTATATTGATTTATTTAAAATCTAAGGTGGGTATGGGTCGTAATCCTCTCAACCAATATATTTTAGATAGGTTTAGGTTAATATTTTAACCTTATCATTTAGATTTAACTTTAAGTTAAATAATTTTACTTTTACCATGTCTTCTTGTTTTCTTACACAATATGGTTAATAAACTTACTATAACATTCCAAACGATCCCCAAGTTGTTCATTATTAATATATATAACCGTATATAATTCATTTTTCCGATCTTTAGATTTTTAGGAATAAAATAACAATTAATAATATAATATTTGTTTTAAAAACTACTTTATGTCTATTTTGACACTATTTGGTAATTAATTTTTGAGAAAATCATAACGACATGATTATTTGGAAAACTTTTAATTAAATAAATAATAACATGTCATATAAACCTATAAAATTAATTTAATTCATAAAAAGGCTCAAATTACATTTATTTTGGTATTTATAATATCAATTATACTAATATTTCACTAATAAGGTAATTATTGCATCACCATGGGGTCATAAATAAATTAAATTATATAATCTCTAAAAATTATAAATAAAATACCATTACGTAAGAAATATTTTTATCTTTCTAATTAAAATTTATAGTTGAATTTATCTTCTATATAACCCTATATTAAAAATGTTTTACTTATTAAACATTGTTTTTAACTATTTTAACTCTTCTTTAAATAAAATAATAATAAGTGTCCTAATCTAATCCAAGTGGACATAAATGGTCATATTTTATTCCAAATGTTGTTCTTGGTCTAATTAAACTTATCCAATAGAATTAGGACATGTGTTAGGGTAATAAAAATATCGTTTTTACCCTTAATTACACTATTTACTTTTAACCGTGCTAAATAAAAGTAAAAAGTTACTATTCACCAAAAATTATTTTTATCTTATTGAACCACATTTTAATCCTTTATATTAACCGTGTCTCTTGGATTTTTGAAATTCCACTCAGAGAAGACGTAAAATTAAGTTTTATGTAAATTTTCAAATTCTTCGAGGAGGTGGGTAAGAGACGGTGAAAAGTTCAATAAATTGTTTTATATATCTAAAATTATAATAAAATGACTCCAATGAATTACATTGAAATTATATAGGTATTATGTATCAATATTGACCTAATATAAATTTAAATAAAATAAATTATTATTTAAATAGAAGTCAGTTTTTAAATAGTAACCCAGTGTTTTCACTATTCTTCAAAAATTGAAAGTTTTCAAAAAAATACCAAAACATCACCCTAGTCTAATTTAAATATTCTGAATCCAAAAATGAAATACATTTTGAAAGATAAAATTTATAAAATTTCAAAAATTGGGTATTACTATTCATAACGGCTAGTTTATATAATATTTTAATAACATATCGTTGTTTAGTGAAACTCGGTATTGCGTACAATACAAGCTATCGAGGAAGGTTGCTCTTGCGTGTAACACAAGCCAAGACAGTGTTGTGTGTAGTGAAAGATTCCATTATACATAAAAACAAAATATTTCTCATAAAATCTTGTGTGTTACCGATTTCACCATGTCTAACAAGGTGTGGTTCCTCCTTTCACTAACACTGTTCCACTATGGTGTATAAGGAGCAGTGAGCTAGGATAGAATCCCAAACTCCCATAAAATATCGATGAACTCTTGGTTCAGATATTCTCCACCTCGATCCGATCAAAGTTTCTTTATCTTATTACCAAACTGATTCTCTACTTCATTCTTCAATTCCTTAAATTTCTCTAAGGCCTCTGACTTATACCTCATTAAGTAGACATAGCCATATCTACTCAAAACATCAGTAAAAGTAATGATGTAAGAATATACACCTCTAGAATCTACTATAAATGTTCCACACACATCCGTGTGTACCAATCCTAGAAGATCTATGGCCCTTTTACCCTATCCACCAAAAGGGTGCTTGGTTATTTTTCCTTGTAAACAAGCATGACATCTATCAAGTGGTTTTAGCTCAGTAGAGTCTAAATAGCCATCTTGGCAGATCTTTGTCAAGCGCTTCTCGTTCACATGACCGAGAAGGTGATGCCACAACTGGGTGATGTATGAGTCATATGAGTTTGTTTAGTTATCGATTGCCAACACTTGGTTTTGGTAATTTAATACATAAAAACCATTATTTAAATGTGTCATACCATAACATATGTTGTTCTTATAAAAGAGACAACACTTATTTCCAAATTTGGAAGCAAATCCATCCATATCCAAACAAGATACGTAAATTATGTTCCTGGTAGAACTAGGCACATAATAATAGTTATGTAAACCCAAAATAATCCCAGTTGGTAGTGAGAGGTGGTAATCGACAGTAGCCAATGAAACCATCCTTATGCTGTTGGCAGCTCAAAGTTCCACCTCTCATCTGGCAATCTTACTAAATCTACTTGGTTCCTACATTTGAATATAGATGTTAGCCCCACAAGCTGTATCTAATATCCAATGTGTAGAAATAAAAATATTACACTCGATAACGAATGCACCATTAGCATCCCCATGCTTCTGGGTGATGTTCCTCTTCCAGTGGCCTTGCTTGCCACATGCAAAACACACCTCCTCTTGTTCCTTTCCCTGTCTCTAGATCTTCCCCTTCTTGGAAGGACGGTACTCAGGCGCTTCAGACCGTTTATAAGTCTTTGGACCCTTTTCCTTGTCCTTCCTTTTCTTATTCACCATAAATACTATGGGTTTGTCAAGCCCCATGTCATTATATACCTGGAGAATCAAGGACAGATGTTTCGATAGACTCTTCTCATTCTTTCTCATGTTTTAGTTGAAAATAAATCTATTGAAGGTCTTGGGCAGTGATGATAGGATGAGATCAGTACGCAACTCATCTGAGAATTTAATCCCTAAGATGTTCAGGCTTTCAATGTAGCCAAAAAGCTTGAATACATGAGGCATAGTCGGTGCAGACTCTCCATGATAAGTTGTAAACAATGCATTGGAGATCACATACCTCTCATGTCTCTCCTTCTCTTGGAAGATATCTTTAAGGTGATACATCATGCTATACGCGTCCATGATTTCAGGTTGCTTAAAGAGCTCATTAGACGTGGCCAATAGCATGAAACACTTGACATGTGTGGCATCATCCATGTGTTTCAAATAGAGAGATAATTCCTCATCACTAGCTTCTTTCCGAGGTGAAATTGGAATAGGGTCTTCTAGAACATACAATTTCCTTTCGTGGCGAAGGATGACGCGTAAACGCCTCTGCCACTCTTGGAAATTGGTGCCAGTGAGAAGGTTTTCCTTCTCATGTATAGTTCGCAATGATATTTTTTAAGTCATTTTTCTTGTCGTTTCTACAAATTAATATGAGAAAATGTTTCATAATTTATTACAAAACAGAGAAAAATAAATAAATAAATACCTATTAGTCTCCCACTATTTTATCTAAATCCAATAGCCCTCACCATTTTTTTCAGAATATTTAGTTGCCTGAATATTATAGTGGAATGGATCCATATTTCACATCGCATTACCCCAACTAGGGTTGGTCAAGCAACCTAAAGGGTTTTAAGTAGGCATTTCAAATGCCAACTGCATTAACTCGCAGCTCCTTGATCCGCTGAGTGGACTCCCAAATCCTTAAAGCCTTATATTTTGGATTTCCTCAGCCTTTTCCTCTTGCTGACACCAAGTCTTACCATGGTAGTCAACCCTTGATATGAACCAAGTCAAGTCAAACCAAAAACTTGAATTATAATTCCCCGATAATTGAAAGTACCCCAACTAGGGTTGGTCAAGTACATTGAACTATGGTTCGATTCTAACCAATATTATGGAAGGCTATACCGACTTAATATTTCTTTTGAGGGATTTTATCCTCATACGTAAATTTCCATTATATTATATTTGATTACATGATTGTTAATATTAAGTGAGATATACTTAAGTGATTAACCATTTCTAAGATAATATTTACAGATAAGACGGTTTTTGTTTTAGTTATATCTTGCATGCGTATTTAATTCATTAATGGTGTGATTGTGACAACACACCCACAATAAATAAACCATGCATGTGATAGAAATAAAATAAATGGTATGATCATGAGCTTTTCTATTAGTTAGTTTATCTAGTGGTTGATAAACTAACCCAAGAGCTAGGGGAGAAACACCTTGAACATTGTGGGTTCATGTTTACAGCTTTCCACCTGTCCACCTTTGTATCTCCTTGGATTGGTTTCACCTTGGCTCCTGACTTGAACTGCCTCCACTAACATGGGAGCTCCATCCATTACATATTCATTTATCTCACATGCAAGTGAGGGGTAAAAAGTTTTTTTTACATAAAATAATCCTTGGGTGCACATGACTTATATATTAATGAGGAGATGGCTCGCAGGCCAACAAATTTAAATAAATAAATTAAAAGAAACCATTAACATACAAAGGTCTTGGTCTAGCTCATGATCATCCATACATGAAATGATATTTATTCATAAATAAAACTAGCATTCAATTCTTTTATTGTTCATGCTTAAGAAAAATCACGCTTGAATCAATTAATTATCTTTACTTAATCAATCATTTTATCTTAAATCCTTTTCTGAATTTCCTTGAGATTCTCATCCATCATAATTTTAAATAAATAAATTCATTTAAAATAATCCTTGTACTTAACTTGTGCCTTGGAGGAAACCCGGCGAGTTCCCATTAATTGAGAAGATTTTAAATTAAACACATATATATATAACACGTATCATGTGTTGTGCCTTAGCTTTACGCCAACACTATGGTACACGTATCAAAGGTTTGAATAATATAATAAGTTTTTTTAATAAATCTGTGTAATTTGGGTGAGTACACAACGTGTAGTTACGACTACATGGCATGTAATTTTCTTCACCGTCCATCCAAAGTACAAGTCTAGGAACATGGAGTGTTAATGTACTTCGGAAATTTTCGGAGTACACGGCATGTATAGTGGGACACACACCGTGTAGTTTCCGCGTTACATGGTTTCCAGTCGGGCAAGCCATATACAGGGTACATATTCTAACCTTAACCCGAAGGGACTACACGATGTGTTCTGTTGGACCACACTGCGTGTAATCCAGAAACCGTGTGCCACCTTTTCCTAGTTAACACACGGTGCCATAAATGACTTAGATAGAATCAATACATGGCCTGATTTGGCAGAACATTCTGATGCATGAACCTAGACTACATGTCGTATACTTTCAAATACACACTGTGTATTCTCATGTTGTACGGCCAGGAACATTTGGCTCCTCCGGATGAGATCATATATTTTATTTTAATCAAAAATTAAAATAAAAGGTTATTTCTATATGGTGAACGAGAAACAATAGAGGAGGAATAGATCTCAAGATTCATATTTAAAGAACGATTAACTTGAATTAAAACAACTAAATTATTTAATGCATAGATCACCAACGAAAAACTAAATAATTATAATTAATGATATCACCCCACTAATACCACTTCTTGGTTCAGGGCGCAGGGAAAGTACGTTGGTGGGTTCACCCAACATTGATTTTAATGCTTAAACAACGTTAAATCTGAGATCTATCACAATGTAATGTCATGAACCATCCTCGAGGCCCGGGCCGTGACTACCCCAAGCCCGCCTTCCATAGGCCAGGGGCTGGCGACTAGCACCAAAGGCATAAATCCCGATAACTGGGAAGGCATTGCCTTTATAAAAGTAACAAAACACCACAAAGTACAAGTGGAAGGAAAACACTAAGTACAAAAGGAAGTGCTGAAAAGTAAAGGGTCCAGAATACAAACCCAATCGAAAGTACAACTACAACTGAAAGAAATTACAACAAAGACAAGCAGTTGGAAGAAGATAGAAGTATCTCCTAGGTCGTCCTCCTTGGATCCTACCAGAAGTGTAGGTACAGATAGCGCATCTCCTGAATCGTCCACCACGGATCCTACCTGAAGGGTAGGTACAGATAGCGCAGCTCCTGGATTGTCCACCACAGATCCTACCTGAAGGGAAGGTACAGATAGCCTCCACAATTCTCTCGCCTGTCAACCACCTCCGAGTGTCACCTCGTCGTGAAGTCCACCACCGGATACTGTCTCATCGTGAGGTCCACCTCTAGGTACCGTCGAGTCCTCGAACACTCAACCTCTTTCTACGCTGCCCGTCGTCTGCAACCAACACAACGAGGTGTGGGCATAGCCCATGTAGGGGTGAGTATAACGATACTCAGTAGGGACCCCGGGACCCTCAAGGTCTCACTAAATACAACAAGGATAACCCCAAAGAAGATATCAACAGATAAACTCTACTTATGTACATGCCCATACATATACCCAAGTTATCAAGTAACCCATCTCAATCCTGAGAAACACAAAGATTATAGACTCATCTCAACCAGGATTTTATTCATGATGTCAAAACCAAGGCTGCTGGAAAACTCATCCTCTGTCGGGTACAGTGGGCCGGCCTCTACAACCAAGCACGCTGAACTCCTCCTCTGTCGAGTACAGTGGACCCGCTGCTGCGACCAAGCGCACCCCACTAACCTCGGACTGCTGTAGTACTCCACCTGTCGAGTACCGTGTGCCTGATACTACAACCAAGAGCTTCCCACCATGGGTCTGCCGCTACAACCAAGCGCTCCCCCTCATAGGCTCCAGAGGTACTCCTTCTGTTGAGTACTGCGGGTCTACCGCTACAACCAAGCGCTCCTCCGATGTGGGTCTGCCACTACAACCAAGCGCTACCCCTCATAGCCTCCAGAGGTACTCCTTCTATTGAGTACCGCAGGTCTGCCGCTTCTACCAAGTGCACCTCCGTCGTGGTTCTACCGCTACAACCAATCGCTCCCCACTGGGCTATCTGAAACACACCGAGTCGATAGAACAACAGTCGTCAAGTCTCAGCCAGCTACTAGGTCTCTGCACTCTGCTAGCTCGTCACTAGAAGGGTCCGCTCCCTGAGCTACTGGTAGATACTCCAAGTATCACGAAGTTCCAAGAATAAGTATTCCAAAGGAATTCCTCGTCATAGGGGTCTCAACGCAACAGACGACGTGTCAGTCGGATGCCCGGTCTGTGACTTACTTGCCTTTTCGTCCCAGGGGCCCAGTTGGTTTCGTGTGCGAACCAACCCGTCCGTATCTCTACTGTACCCCGAACTCTCATAGGGTATGATCATAGGGACCGTTTCTCAACATGATCACCAACAGCGCTGACGGTTCGTCAAACGGACGTCCGGTCTGAAAGTTATCATCTTTTCCGTTTTAGGGGCCCGGTTGGATTTCGGGCACAATCCAACCTGGCCATTATCCAAATGTATCCAAAACTCAGGCGAATCATGCCAAAAGATTCGTCTCATCAATAGGAATCCAACAAAGTTGACGACACGTCAATCGTACGTCCGGAACTCGAGATATACGTGTTTCTGTTTCGAGGGCCCGGTTGGTTTCATATCTGAACCAACCCGGTCGTACTCAAAGTTCTCCGAAACCATGAGTGTAATATACCAAAATGACCATCTCAATCCATGGATCGCATCGCAACTGATGGTGCCTCGATCGGGGGTTCGTTGCCCAAGATATGGGCGTTTGAACAGAAGCAGCCCGAAAAATAGGGGGTTCGGGCCCGGTCCGACCCGGCCCGAGACCCCCTTGGTGGCCCGAACCGAGTCGACCCGAATTGGGTCCGGGTCCGGCCCAAAAGGGAGTGGCCCGGCCCTGTGGGCGCAGTTCGGCCTGGCCTGGGCGCCGCCCGGCCCGGGGGCCCGGCCGCGTGGCCGCTCGGCTGTCCGGCTGAGCGGACAGGGGTGTGCAGTTGCCCCCCGTGAAAGAAGTTGCGGCCCCCGAGTGGGGGCCGCTCCCTGTCAGCGACACGGCGACCCACCGCATCTACCTTGGTCTCGCGCGGCCGTGGGACCAGCCTCCTACCGCCGCGGCTTCAGCCGCGGCGGCCCTCCCCGGAGGTGCGTCGGCCGCCGGTGTGGCGCACCGGTGGGATCTTCCGCGGGCGACCATACGCGCTCCAGTGGTCTGTTTGGCCTACCGCCTTTGCCTAAGGCCCTCCTGGGACCCTTAGATTACTGCAAAGGGTCCAAAATCACCTTTGCAACCCGCTTCAACATCGCCCGTCGATCCGCACATCAAATAAACAACTGCGGAGTCTTTGATTCGCCTCTACAGCCCCGAATCCGGCCGCGGTTTGGTTCGGCCACAACGGCGCGGCACGGCGGCGCCGCGCTCCTTCTTCTCATTCCTTCTTGTTTCTGTGCTATGCCGTTTCACTGTGCTGCCTTTGTTCGAGCCGCAACGAACACACAACAAAGGGGGAGGAGGACCAGCCGTGTTCGGGCGGTCCGACCTCCTTCCGTTAAATGGATAAAAGGCGGCCCGAATATTTAACGAAGAACGCAAGGAAAAAATTCACGGATAAAACCAAACCCCTACCTCGAGCATAACCATCGAACGAGGTCTGTTGCGGAAAGGGACATCGCGGAAAAGATCGTCGCGGAAGAAGGTTCAGCACATTTGACAGATATCATACGAGGAGAAAAGCTGTCTCCCTTCCTTTGATGCGGGAAGGAGGAACGAAATGGTGAGCGTCGAATCATCGATCTCCAAGGAAGGTGTTTCTCACCGTCGTCTGTTGTCGGAGGTCAGCGTTCTTCGCATTCTTCACGTTCTTCATCGAGGAAGAAGAGCTTCAATAACTTGAGCAAAAACTCCCCACACCTTCATGCACAACGAACCTCTTAATAAAATAAGACTTGTCTTATTTTATTAACACACAATCCAACGCCTTTGAAATTCAAAATTTAAACAATAAATTAATTAAATTAATAGAAATGTTTAAACCGCCAATTTAAAAGAGGCATTTCATAAACAGATAAAAGCAAGGGTTGACTTCTAATTAATAGGGGTGTGGGTGCGTTACCCTATTAAAAGAGGGGGTTTAGGAAGAAAAGAAACGGTGGGGCTCGTGTGGGTTCCACCTCACAAATATCCTACCTAGTGGGTAGGATATTGTGGGTCCCACTCCAAACACTTAACTTAGGTTAAACTAGTTCATGTAAAATAATAACTGGTCACACCATTTTTATTTTATTTTTTTACTTTACCCAAAAATTTAAAAACCACACCCGAGAAAACACAAGTCTAAAAAATTGTTTCTAAGAAATTACCGAGGCTACGATTCCATTGGTGACCTCGGAATTAGATTTCGAGCACCGTTTTAAATGTTAGGAAAACCTTCTTGTTCGTTTACTGAATGTACCCGAGCCAAACTTCGGAAAATGATTTCGGGCATAACGGGCCTCGGAATCAGGTGCCGTCAGAAACCGTATTCTTGTAAAATCCAAATGAAAATTAAGAAAAAATTTCCCTTCAATTTTACAGATTTTTACATTACTCCTACCTCAGGGCTTTACGTCCCTGTAAAGCTATAACCCAAACGAGGGAAACAAAAGTGGTACTGAGCATGCTTCTGAGCCTCCCGCTCCAATGTGCTCACCTGGAGGTTCCTGTACTGCCAGAGAAAGAGCACCCGAGGAATCAACTGTCCTCGTAGGATCCAATCCTATCGTTCCTCGATCCCTATAGGAACCTACGTGAGGTTCACCCCATCACCCAAGTCCAGCTCCTCATGGTCGATGAAAAGAGAAGGGTCGAGCTCGTATCTTCTTAGTTGAGATACATGGAAGTCGTCGTGCACCTAGTGCAACTAAGGTGGGTGGGTCAAGCGGTAAACCACCTCTCTTACCCTGCTGAGGAATGAGAAAGGTCCGTTGAACCTCAGAGATAACATGTCGCCTTGGACACATCTCCGTAACTCAAGTTGAGGTGAGACCCGTTGGGAAACGTGGTCTCCATCCTCGAACTCTAGTGGTCTCCACCTCCTGTCATCACATGACTTTTGCCGACTCTGAGCTTTCCTCATCCGCTCTTGGATGACTTGGACCTTTCTGGTCCAACAAGAGATGCTGGGATTTCTTTTTTGGTGATAAGAGAACTCCGGTCCCATCCCCTGGATGAACCATGTTCTTCGCCAAATACAGTCAATCCTGACATGGAAAATACTAATCCATACCAAGGATGACATCACAAGGCCTCTACACTAATACCAAGAGATCCAACCGTTACTCTCGCCTCCAAGGGTTGAGTCACACTGTCGGTATCAGTGTGGGGTCACTGGGTCTCCTCCAGTAGGTATCTCAAAGTGAGGGTCAAGTAAATGGTTTTTAAACCGAAACCTCTTAGTAACAACATAAAGAGAGGACGGGAATGTAAACACCACAAGAAAGGTGCCTTTTATTACTGTATCTCAAAGTACAAAGACAAAAATCTTTTACAAATAAACAACAACAAAGCTTGAAGCAACATGAACAAAAGTCTCCAGGTCTGGAGCTAGTCCTGCTCATGTCCATCTGCTCCCGGAGCTCCATGATCGTAGGCCTCAGCTGCCTGAAGCTGAGCTCTCCAATGTCCACCTGTTCCCTGCGGTCAGGGTGGACCTCCTGGTGGTGGTGGTGGAAACACTTCGAAGCCTCGTCCACTTCCAGTTGCACGGCCATCTCCCCTGCCACAGTCTCCTGCTCCATGCGGTCTGCCTCGATCGAACCTCTGCCTCTGCCTGGGAGGTCCTTCGTTCATCTGCTGGTCATCTGTATGGCAGGTCAGATAGTCACGAGCCATGTGACCAACCCCGCCGCAGGAGTAACATTGTCTACTCATGGTTAGTCGTTGTCCACCCTGGGTGCCTCGCACAAACAATCTTATGTCATGAGGTCGACCACCTGTAGGTCTATTCCTCTTGGACCTCTACATCATTTGTCTACTGCCCGCTGCAGAAGACTATGCCGCATGCCGGCTAGTGGTGGGTTCGGCTGTTGGAGACTGCTCAGCAAGGAAACTCTCCACTAAGTGGGCTCGCTCGAACACCCCTGTCTGTGTCGGAATGCTGTGAGAAACAACTGAATCTCTGATCTCTCGCCTGAGCCCCTACTCAAAGGTTTGGGCCCTGAATAATGGGTCTCGTACCATGTCCTTGGAATAGCGCGAGAGATCGGTAAACCTCGCAGCGTACTAAGCTACTGTCATGCTGCCCTACCGCAGCTGTAGTAGCTCCTGGATGCGCACCGCACGGAGGGTGGCTATGACGAACTCTGAGCAGAAAAGGCTCTCAAAGTCCATCCAAAGGAGAGATGCCTCGTCATGAACCTGGAGCATCAAGCTCCACCATCTGCCTGATGTCGCGTGCAGGAGACTCGCTGCGAGGATCACCATGAGGTCAGCTGGTGTCCCCACTAACTTGAAAACTCGCACAACTGCCTCCAGCCAATCCTTGGCTACCTGAGGGTCCATCTCCCCACGGAACCTGGGTGGTCACTGACGTTGAAACTCATGTAGTGAACTAAGGCATCGTGCACCATCAGTGGTCGGGGCTGGTAGCATCGGTGGCTCAGTGGGTAGAGGTACCGCCGGTGCCTCTACTGTCAAAGGGCCCTATACCGAGGCCTCGTCGCTCGGTGGGCTGTCGTCCCACACAACGCTCGGAACACTAGCTGGATGTCGTCGTGGGGCCATCCTAAAAAGAAACTGGTGTGCCACGGTCAAACAGTATACCTGGTTGAGCTGACATAAAGTAATCACAATGAAAACTTGAAACACACATGCAATCAATGTTTTCGTGCATTAAGTCGGAAATCAGAAGCCAGGGTCCTAGTGTACGGATACGTTGGCCGCCGCACCAACACTGGACTCCCTGGACTGATAACCACACTCAATACTCTTAACACTATTGCTTCACATAGAAAAAGATCAGAGTCCTAAGTTCTACGGTAGAACCGAACTCCTTTGATACCAATAGTCACGACCCGTCCTCGGGGCCAGTGTCGTGACTACCCCAAGCCCGCCTTCCATAGGCCAGGGGCTGGCAACTAGCACCAAAGGCATAAATCCCGATAACTGGGAAGACATTGCCTTCATAAAAGTAACAAAACACGACAAAATACAAGCAGAAAGAAAACACTAAGTACATAAGGAAGTGCTGAAAAGTAAATGGTCCATAATACAAACCCAATCGAAAGTACAGCTACAACTGAAAGAAAGTACAACAAAGACAAGAAACTGGAAGAATATATAAGTAGCTCCTGGGTCTTCCTCCTCGGAACCTACATGAAGGGTAGAAACAGATATCACATCTCCTGAATCGTCCACCACGGATCCTACCTGAAGCGTAGGTACAGATAGCGTAGCTCCTGGATCGTCCACCACGGGTCCTACCTGAAGGGTAGGTACAGATAGCCTCCAAAATGCTCTTGCCAATCAACCACCTTTGAGTGTCGTCTCGTCGTGAAGTCCACCACCGGATACTATCTTGTTGTGAGGTCCACCTCTGGGTACCGTCCAGTCCTCGAACACTCGGCCTCTATATGCGCTGCCCATCGTCTGGAACCAACACAATGAAGTGTGGGAATAGCCCGTGCAGGGGTGAGTATAACGATACTCAGTAGGGACCCCGAGACCCTCAAGGTCTCACTAAATACAACAAGGATAACCCTAAATAAAATCTCAACATATAACCTCTACTTAGGTACATGCCCATAATTACACCCAAGTTATCAAGTAAGCCATCTCAATCATGAGGAAACACAAATATTATAGACTCATCTCAACCAAGATTTTATTAATGATGTCAAAACCATGGCTGCTGGATAACTCATTCTCTGTTGGGTACAGTGGGCCTGCCCCTACAGCCAAGCGTGCCGAACTCCTCCTCTGTCGCGAATAGTGGTCCTTTCGCTACAACCATGTGCGCTGAACTCCTCCTCTGTTGAGTACAGTGGACCCGCCGCTACAACCAAGCACACCCCACTAACCTTGGACTGCTGTAGTAATCCACCTGTTGAGTACTATGGGCCTGTTGCTACAACCAAGCGCTTCCCACCATGGTTCTTCCACTACAACCAAGCGCTCCCCCTCATAGTCTCCAAAGGTAATCCTTCTGTTGAGTACCGCGGGTCTGCCGCTACAACCAAGCGCTCCTCTGCTGTGGGTCTGCCGCTACAACCAAGCACTACCCCTCAGAGCCTCCAGAGGTACTCCTTTTGTTGAGTACCATAGGTCTGCCGCTACTACCAATCACTCCTCCACTGTGGGTCTGCCGCTACAACCAAGCGCTCCTCACTGGGCTATCTGAAACACACTGAGTCGATAGAACAACAGTCATCAAGTCTCAGCCAGCTACTAGGTCTCTGCACTCTACTAGCTCATCACCGGGAGGGTCTTCTCCACGAGCTACTAGTCGACACTCCAAGTATCACGAAGTTCCACGAAGAAGTTTTTTCAAATGACTGCCTAGTCATAGGGGTCTCAACGCAATAGACGGCGCGTCAGTCGGATGCCCGGTCTGTGAGTTACTAGCCTTTTCGTCCCAGGGGCCCGGCTGGTTTCGTGTGCGAACCAACCCTGCCGTATCTCGACTGTACCCCGAAATCTGATAGGGTGTGCTCATAGGGACTGTTTCTCAACGTGATCACCAATGACGCTAATGGTTCGTCAAACGGACGTCCGGTCTGAAAGTTGTCAGCTTTTCCGTTCTAGGGGCCCGGTTGGATTTCGGGCACAATCCAACCCGACCATTATCCAACTGAATCCAAAACTCAGGCCAATCATTCCAAAATTTTTGTCTCATGAAGAGGAATCAAACAAAGTCTACGGCAGGTCAATCGTACGTCCGGAACTCGAGATATAAGCGTTTCCGCTCTGAGGGCCCGGTTGGTTTCGTATTCGAACCAACTCGGCCGTACTCAAAGTTTTCTGAAACCTTGAGTGTAATATACCGAAACGACCGTCTCAATCCAAGAATTTCATCGCAACTGATGGAGCATCGATCGGGGGTTCGTAGCCCTTGATATGGGTGTTTGAATAGAAACTGCCCGAAAATAGGGGGTTCGGGCCCGGTCCGACCCGGCCCGAGACCCCCTTGGTCGGCTCGAATCGGGTCCGGGTCCGGCCCAAAAGGGAACAGCCCGGCCCGGCCGGGGTGGCCCGACCGCTTGGCCTACCGCGCTGGCGCGGCCTTGTGGCCGCTAGTCTGTCCGAGTGACCGGACAAGGGGGTGCGGTTGCCCCCTGTGAAAGAAGCTGTGGCCCCCCAGTGTGGGGGCCGCACCCTACCAGCAACGTGGCGACCCACCACGTCTCCCTTGGTCCAGTGCGGTTTTGGGACCAGCCGCCTGCCTCCGCGGCTTCAGCCGTGGCGGCCCACCCCGGTGGCGCACCGGGCGCCGGCGCCACCCTGCCGGCGGGGTGCGCCGGTGAGATCTTCCTCGGGCCACCAGACGCGCTCTGGTGGTCCGTTTGGCCTGTCGCCTTCTCCTAAGGCCCTCCCGGGACCCGTAGGTTACTACGAAGGGTCCAGAATCTCCTTTGCGGCCTGCTTCATGATTTCCCGTCGATCCACACTTCAAATAAACAATTGCAGAGTCTTCGATTCGCCTCTACAACCCCGATTCCGGTCGCGGTTTGGTTCGGCCTCAACAGCACAGCGCGACGGCGCCGCGCTCCTTCTTCGCATTCCTTCTTGTTTCCACGTGGTGTCGTTGCACCGTGCCACGTTTCTTCGAGCCGCAATGAACACACAACAAAGAGGGAGGAGGATGGACCATGTTCGGGCGGTCCGACCTCCTCCCGTTAAATGGATAACAGGCGGCCCGAATATTTAACAAAGAACGCAAGGAAAAAATTCATGGATAAAACCAAACCCCTACCTCGAGCGTAATCATCGAATCAGGTCTGTTGCGGAATGGGACATCGTGGAAAAGATCGCCACGGAAGAAGGTTCCGCACACTTGACATAGATCGTCCGAGGAGGAAAGGTGTCTCCCTTCCTTTGACGTGGGAAGGAGGAACGAAATGGTGAGCGTCGGATCGTCGATCTCCAAGGAAAGCATCTCTCATCGTCGTCCGTTGTCGAAGGTCGGCATTTTTTGCGTTCTTCGCTGAGGAAGAAGAACTTCAATAACTTGAGCAAAAACTCCCCATGACTTCACGCACAACGAACGTCTTAATAAAATAAGACTTGTCTTATTTTATTAACACACAAGCCAACGCCTTTGAAATTCAAAATTGAAACAATCAATTAATTAAATTAATAGAAACGTTTAAACCGCCAAATTAAAAGAGGCGTTTCATAAACAGATAAACGCAAGGGTTGACTTCGAATTAATAGGGGTGCGGGTGAGTTACCCTATTAAAGAAGGGGGTTTAAGAAGAAAAGAAATGGTGGGGCTCATGTGGGTCCCACCTCACAAATATCCTACCTAGTGGGTAGGATATTTTGGGTCCCACTCCAAACACTTAGCTTAGGTTAAAAAACTTCAAGTAAAATAAAAACTGGCCGCACCATTTTTATTTTATTCCTTTACATAACCCAAAAAATTAAAAACCACACCTGAGGAAACACAACTCCGAAAAGATGTTTCTAAGCAATTACCAGTTCTACGATTCCATTGGTTCCCTCGGAATTCGATTCAGAGCACTGGTCTAAATGTTAGGAAAACCCGTTTGTTCGTTTACTGAACGTACCTGAGCCAAACTTCGGAAAATGATTCTGGGCACAACGGGCCTCAGAATCAGGTGCCGTCAGAAACCGTGTTCTTGTAAAATCCAGAAGATAATTAAGAAAAAAATTTGCTTGAATTTTATGTGTTTTTACATGTAAAATGATGAATCTTCGGAATATAACGAAGAACTAAAAACTTAAGAGGGAAACCCAGAACCACAGAGATAGGATCATCATATGTTGGCTAAAATTAATTTAATTAATTCAAAAGAATTGCCTTGGTGGAATTATTTATTCATTGATTTCTCCGGTCACGATCTTGTGATTCGTCGTTGCGTCATAGAATCCATGTGTAGGATTCCTCTAGTGGTGATCCACACGTGTGCCACATATCTCCGGACGTCACCGAAGGGATCTCCGGGTGCTAGCACGGGAGAACCTTCGCTTGCGATGTCCACCTTCGATCGCCTTGGTCTCTCGGTCTTGATAGAATTCTTGGAGGAAGGAGTTCATTCGGACTTGAAGGAATTCTCCATAATTGTTGTGGACAACGATTGAGGAAAAGTGTTGGGATTGTGAGGATATTCATATCGTGTTTGAGTTTATAGAGTTATGATAATAAATAAACATGTTACGCATTTTATTTATTTAATTAAATCTTATTGAAAACCCCCATGTTGAATTATTAATTCCTTGACATGCGTCCATGTTGAGTATAATAAATATCATCTAATAAAACAATATTATATCCTCAAAATACCGACTGGAAAAACTACATGGCATGTAATCATTAATACATTGTGTGTGCTTGTTTTCCATAAAACTACATGGCATGTATATTTAATATACACGGCGTGTACTTTTATTTTCCCCTTTCCTTCACCACATTTATTAGTCCTTGAGTAATGGCTATTTATTTCTTAAATAAATGTAACTACATTACTCACTAATAAATGTATTATTTCACCCACAATATATTCTCTCGAATTACTAGCGTCGAAATAAATGAAATCAGGCATCCTTAAATAATTATTAAACCACAGTCTAGAATAATATTTATTTAATTTGTTAAATTAATATTTAACTGAGATACATGTACACACTTATTGTGTGAACCTCAAGGCCCCTTTCTCAGTGGAATTAGGCGGAGCCTGCCTAAAGTCCAAGGTTAGTGTCTAGCAACACGCTAAGGCTCCCAAAGAGAAAGAAGTTAATGCTGCAATGACGTGTCACCTCATATGAACAATTACCGTGTAATATAATCCCTTTGACTCGATATCTCCAATCAAGCGGGTTGCATGCTAGTGTCATCAATCCATGTGATCGATTATTCATTCTTTGACTATCCGGAATTGAACTCTCCCATACATTACCATGAACATGAATTTATTTAGGCTATATCAATTCCATCAAAGGGCCTAAGATATCTACTTCTGTTATAGAACAGAAGGGACAAATGCTTTCTTGCATTATCAATTAATGTAGTATTACTTGTGACGCACCCAACGTATCCTACCTCACTGCGAACAGTGTGTCGTCACATTTTTTGTCAATACATATAAGTGTGCGAGTTCTAATACCAATTAATAATATTATTAAAGTCTAAGGACCAATACACACGTCCGCAGATAGGAACATCCAATGACACTATGAAATGTGGATTTCCTACTGGCGGGTCTTGTACTCATAATATCCTCCTCGATATTACCAATGGTGCACACCATGAGAAGGTGCCTCAACATTTTATGAGTCCTCACCCCTAATGACCTGTATTATTTGTGTCTCTCAAATAACATCATCCATCCATAGAACATATATTCAAGAATAATGTTATGTCACTTCCTGGTTCTCATCATAGCAGGGATCTGCTATGACCCTTTAATGCAAAAACTATCCTTAGGACATTATTGTTGGAGTTGATGGTCTAGAACCAACTACTTTGTACTTTATTCATTAAATAAAAGCATTATCACATCTTGATTGTTCTTCTGCGTGACATTTCATGTGATAATGTCCTAAGGACAGCTGTTGCATTAAAGGGTCGTAGCGGATCCCTGCCATGATGAGAACTCGAAAGTGCCATAACACTATTCGTGAATGTATGTTCTATGGCCGGATGATATTATTTGAGGGACACAAATAATACAGGTCATTAGGGGTGAGGACTCATAAAACTTTTAGGCACCTTCTCATGGTGTGCGCCCTTGGTAATATCCAAGAGGATATTATGAGAACGAGACCCACCAGTAGGAAATCCATATTTCGTAGTGTCATTGGATGTTCCTATTTACGGACGTGTGTATTGATCCTTAGACATTAAGACTATTATTAATGGGTATTACAACTCGCGCACTTAGATGTATTGACGAAAACTGTGACGACACACTGTTCGCAGCGAGGTAGGATACGTTGGGTGCGTCACGAGTAGTACCGCATTAATAGATAATGTGAGAAAGGATTTTTCCCTTCTATTCCATAACGGAAGTAGATATCTCAGGCCCTTTGATGGAATTGATATATCCTAAATAAATCCATGGCCATGGTAAGGTATGGGAAAGTTCAATTCCAGGAAGTCAAAGAAAGAATAATCAAGCAAATGGGTTGATGGCACTAGCATGCAACCCGCTTGATTGGAGATATCGAGATAAATGGATTATATTACACTGTAAGCATTCATAGGAGGTAACACATCATTGTGGCGTTAACTTCTTTCTCTATGGGTGCCTTGGCCTGTTGCTAGACCCTAACCTTGGACTTTAGGCAGGCTCAGCCTAATGCCACTAAGAAAGAGGCCTAGAGGGTCACACACTAAGTGTGTCCATTTATCTCAGTTAAATATTAATTTAACAAGTTAAATAAATATTATTCCCGACTGTGGTTTAATAATTATTTAAGGATGTCTGATCACATTTATTTTGACACTAGTTATTCGAGAGAATATACCGTGGATAAAATAATATATTTATTAGCGAGTAATGATGTTCTATTTATTTAAGAAATAAATAGTCATTACTCAAGGTCTAATAAATGTGGTGGAGAAAAATGGAAAATAAAAGTACATGCCGTGTATATTAAATATACACGCTGTGTAGTTTTATGGAAAACAAGTACACGCCATGTGTTAATTATTACACACCGTGTAGTTTTTCCAATTGGGATTTTGAGGGATTTAATATTATTTTATTAAATGATATTTATTATAATCAGCGTGGGTGCATGTCAAGGAATTAATATTTCAACATGGGGGTTTTCAATAAGAGTTAATGAAATAAATAAAACGCGTAACACGTTTATTTATTGTCATTACTCTATTAACCTCAAACCTGATTATAAATATCCTCGCAACCCCAACAATTTTTTAGAGACATGATTGTGCACAATGGATTTGGAAATACTATCAAGCCAAGAGAGAATTCCCTTTCCACCAAGAACGCCCTCAAGTTATGAGAGCAACCTCTACCGGATCAAGGCGGTCGAAGGCGGACATCGCAAGCGAAGGTTCTTCCGCGCTAGCACCCGGAGATCTCTTCGGTGATGTCCGGAGATACGTGACACACGTGTGGATCACCGCTAGAGGAATCCTACACTTGGATTCTACGACGCAATGATGGATCACCGAATCGTGACCGGACACATCAACGAAGAAAAAATTCCAACAAGGTAATTCTTATGCATTAATTAAATTAATTATAATCAACATATGATGATCCTCCCCAAGGGTTCCGGGACTCTTCTTTTCTTTTCATTCTTCGTTCTATTCCAAAGATTCGGTATTTTATATCGTGATGGATCTCGGATTGAACGTTGTTTAACGTTAAAATTAAAGTTGGGCAAACCCACCAACGCGCTTCCGCTGCATCCGGAACCTACAAGTGGTATCAGAGGGAGCATATCGTTGGTTATAATTATTTAGTTTTTTGTTGGTGATTTACGCATTTAATAATTAATTATTTAAATTCATGTTTAATCGTTCTGGAAATATGAATATCAAGATCTATTCCTCCTCTCTCGTTTCTCGTTCACCTCACAGAAATAGATTTTTCTTTTAATTTTGATTAAAATAAAATAGAGGAACTCATCCGGAGGAGCCAAATGTTTCTGGCCATATAACACCAAAATGCACGACGTGTATTCGGAAGTACACACTGTGTAGTCTAGGTTCAATGCATTGACTGATCCGCAAAATCAGGCCGTGTATTGGATTCTTTCTAAGAATTTAAGACACCGTGTATTAACCAGAAACAGGTGGCACACGGTTTCCGGAATACATGTCGTGTGGTCTAATGAACATGGCGTGTAGTCCCTTCAGGTTAGGGTTGGGTCGTGTACTTCGTACATAGCCTGCCCAGCTGGAAACCGTGTAACGCGGAAACTACACGGCGTGTGTCCCACTGTACACGCCGTGTACTCCGAAAATTTCCGAAGTACATTGACACGCCCTATCCCCGGGCGTGTACTTCGGATGGACGGTGAAGAAAAAGTACACACCGTGTAGTCGGAACTACACGCCGTTTACTCACCCAAATTACGCAGATTTATTAAAATTTATTATTATATTATACAAACCCTTGAGACGTGTACCATGGTGCACGCGTAAAGCTGAGGCACAACACGTGATAGTTGTTTTATATATATGTGTTTAATTTAACATCTACATAATAAATGGGAATTCACCGGGTTGCCTCCAAGGTACAAGTTGTGTAAAAGGATAATTTTAAATGAATTTTTTTGTTTAAAATTATGATGGATGAGAATCTCAAGGAAATTCAGAAAAGGGATTTAAGAGAAAAGGATTGATTAATTAAAGATAATTAATTGATTCAAGCGTGATTTATCTTAAAAAAGAACGATTAAAGAATTTAATGCTAGTTTTATTTATGCGTAAATATTGTTGCATGTATGGATGATCATGAGCTAGACCGAGACCTTTGTATGTGAATGGTTTTTTTAATTTATTTCTTTAAATTAAATTTGTTGGCCTGCGAACCATCTCCTCATTAATATGTAGGGTCTGCACGCCCATGGATTCTTTTATGTAAAACCCCTTTTCCCCTCACCTGCGTGTGAGATAAATGCATATGTAATTGATGGAGCTCCCAAGCTAGTGGAGGCGGCTCAAGTCAGGAGCCAAGATGAAACCAATCCAAGGAGATACAAAGGTGGACAGGTGGAAAGATGTAAACACAAAACCGAAAGGTTCAAGGTGTTTCTCCCCTAGGTCTTGGGTTAGTTTATCAACCGCTAGATAAACTAACCAATAGAAAAGCTCATGATCATACAATTTATTTTATTTCTGTCAGTTGCATGGTTTATTTATTGTGGGTGTGTTGTCACGATCACACAATTAATGAATTAAACGATCATGCAAGATGGAACTAAAATAAAATTGGCTTATACGTAACTATTATCTTAGACATGGTTAATCACTTAAGTATATCCCACTTAATCTTAACAACCATGTAATCAAAGATAATAAAATGGCAATTTACATATAAGGATAAAATCCCTCAAAATAAATATTAAGTCGGCATAGCCTTCCATAATCTTGGTTAGAATCGAACCATAGTTCAAAGTTCTTGACCAACCCTAGTTGGGGTGCTTTCAATTATCAGGGAATTCTAATTCAAGGTGTTGGGTTGACTTCACATGGTTCGCATCAAGGGTTGACTTCCACAGCAGGACTTGGTGTGATCAAGAGGAAAAGGTTGAGGAAATCCAAAAAGGATTTCAGGATTGGGGAGTCCACTCAGCGGATCAAGGAACTGTGAGTTAATGAAGTTGGAATTTGGAATGCCTACGTAAAACCCTTCATGTTGCTTGACCAACCCTAGTTGGGGTAATGTGAAGGGAAATATGGATCCTTGCCACTAGATTATTCATGCAGTAGAATATTTCGAAGTCAATGGTGAGTGATATGGGATTTCGATAAAACAGTGGGAGACTAATTTATTTATTTGTCTCAATTTTTATAATAAAGTACTAAACCTTTGCTCATCTTAAATTGTAGAAACGGCAAGAAAATGACTTCAAACATATCATTGCGCACCATACTCGAAAAAGAAAACCTTCTCACAGGCACCAATTTCCAAGAGTGGCAGAGGCGTTTACGCGTCGTCCTTCGCCATGAAAGGAAATTATATGTGCTAGAAGAGCCTATTCCTGTAGAGCCTGGGAAAGAGGCTAGTGATGAGGAATTATCTCCCTACATGAAACACATGGATGATGCCACAGATGTCCAGTGTTTCATGCTATCGACCATGTCTAATGAGATCTTGAAGCAACATGAAAACATGGATGCGTATAGCATGATGTCTCACCTTAAAGATCTCTACCAAGAGAAGGCGAGACAAGAAAGGTATGAGATCTCCAATGCTTTGTTTACCACGAAGCTTGGAGAGTCTGCGCCAGCTGGGCCTCATGTGGTCAAGCTTATTGGCTACATTGAACGCTTGGACATCTTAGCGATTAAATTCCCAGATGAGTTGCGTACAGATCTCATCCTATCATCATTGCCCATGACCTTCTCTAGCTTCATTGTCAATTATAACATGAGCGGCAATGAGAAGAGTCTATCGGAGCTTCTGACCTTGATTCGCCAGGTAGATAAGGACATGGGGCGTGACAAACCCGCGGTCCTTATAGTGAACAAGAAAATGAAGGACAAGGCAAAGGGGCCAAAGACTTATAAATTGTCTGAAGCCCCCGAGCACCGTCCCTACAAGAAGGGGAAGATCCAGAGGCAGGGCAAGGAATGGGAAGCAATGTGTTTTGCATGTGGCAAGCAGGGCCACTAGAAGAGGAACTGCACCCAGAAGCTTGGGGACGCTAAAGGTGCGTTCATTATCGAGTGCAATCTTTCTATTTCAACACATTGGGTATTAGATACAGCTTGTGGGGCTCACATATGTATTCAAATGCAGAAAACAAGTAGATTTAGAAAGATCTCCAGAGGAGAGGTTGATCTTCGAGCTGCCAATGGCGCAAGGCTGGCTGCGTTGGCTATTGGCGACTATCACCTCTCATTTCCAACTAGCATTATTTTGGTTTTACAAAACTGTTATTTTGTGCCTAGTGTTATGAAGAACATAATTTATGTATCTTATTTGGATATGGATGGATTTATTTTCAAGTTTGTAAATAAGGGTTGTCTCTTTTATAAGAACAACGTATGTTATGGTATGGCACATTTGAATAATGGTTTGTATGTATTAAATTACAAAAACCAACTGTTGGCAATCGATAACGAAACAAACTCACATGACTCATACATCACCCAGTTATGGAATCACCGCCTTGGTCATGTGAACGAGAAGCGCTTGACAAAGCTCTGCCAAGATTGCTATTTAGACTCTACTGAGCTAAAACCACTTGATAGATTTCATGCTTGTTTACAAGGAAAAATGACCAAGCCGCCTTTTGGAGGACAAGGTGAAAGGGCCATAGAACTTCTTGGATTGGTACACACAGATGTGTGTGGACAATTTCCAGTAGAAGCTAGAGGTGGATATTCTTACTTTATTACTTTTACTGATGATTTGAGTAGATATGTCTATGTCTACTTAATGAGGTATAAGTCAGAGTCCTTAGAGAAATTTAAGGAATTCAAGAATGAAGTAGATAATCAACTTGGTAAGAAGATAAAGAAGCTTTGATCGGATCGAGGTGGAGAATATCTGAACCAAGAGTTCATCGATCTTCTACGGGAGTCTGGGATTCTATCTTAGCTCACTCCTCCTTATACACCACAGTGGAATGGTGTTAGTGAAAGGAGGAACCGCACCTTGTTGGACATGGTGAGGTCGATGATTAGTCATGCGGATCTTCCATTATCCTTTTGGGGATATGCATTACAAACTACAACATACACATTAAACCGAGTACCAACTAAGGCGGCAAATGGAATTCCATCCGAGTTATGGAATGGAAGGAAACCCACTTTGTCGCACACACGTGTATGGGGATGCGAGGCGTTTGTTAAGGTCGTCTCAGGCAACAAACTAGCACCCCGGGGCACAAAGTGTATCTTCATAGGATATCGCAAGGAAACAAAAGGATATTACCTATATAGCCCCCAAGACAAGAAAGTGACTGTCGCCAGACAAGCCGTCTTTCTTGAGAGGGAGCACATCCTCAAGAAGGATAGTGGGAGCAAGATTGACATTGATGAAGTTGATGCTCAAGATACACAGGAGTTGGTATAGGAAAATGATCCACAGGTCCCCGTGGAAGAGGTTTCAGAAACACAAGTACTGCGTAGGAGCTCAAGAGAGGTAAGGGAACCAGAGAGATTTGGTTTCCTAGTCACCGATGATGGTGAATCATTATTGTTGGACAATGATGAACCTCTATCCTACAAGGAAGCAGTAGAAAGCTCAGAAGCTGCAAGATGGATAGAATCTATGAATTATGAGATGGATTCCATGTATCAGAACCATGTTTGGGTTCTGGTCGATGAGCCAGTTGTTGTAAAGCCTGTTGGATGCAAATGGGTATTCAAAAGAAAGCTGGACATGGAAGGTCAAGTTAGAACCTATGAAGCAAGGCTAGTGGCTAAAGGATTCAGACAGCGTCAAGGAATTGACTATGATGAAATCTTCTCACAAGTTTCCATGTTTAAATCCATAAGAATCATACTTTCCATAGCATCTTACCATGACTACGAGATTTGGCAGATGGATGTCAAAACAGCATTCCTTAACGGGAACCTTCAGGAATATGTCTATATGACACAACCAGAAGGGTTTGTGACACCAGGTGAAGCCAAACGGGTTTAAAAGTTGCAAAAATCCATTTATGGATTAAAGCAAGCATCCAGGTCATGGAACATTCGATTTGATGAAGCCATAAAGGAATTTGGTTTCATTATGAACGAATGTGAGCCATGTGTTTATAAGCGGTTTAATGGGAATGTGGTCGTCATCCTAGTGGTATATGTTGATGACATATTGCTTATTGGAAATGACGTACCAGCCTTACAGTCAGTTAAGGACTGGTTGAACAAGTGTTTCTCCATGAAGGACTTAGGAGAAGCAGCCTACATTCTAGGGATCAAGATCATTCGTGATAGATCCAAGAGGCTTCTTGGACTAAGTCAGGGTACATACATTGACCAGATACTAAAGATATTTAGTATGGAAAAATCTAAAAGGGGATTTGTTCCAGTGTCACATGGCTTACATCTTTCTAAGAAAATGTGTCCCCAGACACAACAGGAGAAAGATAGGATGAGCAGGATCCCATACTCTTCGACTATAGGATCCATCATGTATGCCATGTTATGTACCAGGATTGATGTTGCCTATGCACTGAGCATGGTAGGCATATATCAAGCAGATCCAGGAGAACAGCATTGGACTGCTGTTAAGACTATCCTTAAGTATCTGAGAAGAACTAAGGATATGTTCCTGGTGTATGGAGGAGACGAGGAGCTTGTCATCAGAGGGTATGCTGATGCTGGTTTTCAAACAGATCAGAATGATCTGAAGTCGCAATCTGGATATGTTTTCTGTCTCAATGGAGGAGCTATGAGCTAGAAGAGTTCAAAGCAGCCAGTTTTCACCGATTCTACAGTGGAGTCCGAGTATATAGCGGCTTCTGATGTAGCCAAAGAAGCCGTTTCGATTCGGAACTTTGTCCAGGAGCTTGATGTGGTGCCTAACAGTAAATATCCCATTACATTGTATTGTGATAATACTTCAGTAGTGGATCTTGCAAAAGAACCAAGGTCACATCAACGGAAAAAGCACATACTCCGGAAGTATCACCTCTTGAGGGATTTCTATCAAAGGGGTGAAGTTGCAGTGAGCAGAGTTTCCACGGAAGAGAACGTAGCAGACCCCATGACTAAAGGCCTATCTTAGCCGAAGCATGAATATAATGTGAGAGCTAGCGGGCTAAAGGTTGTTAGCAGTTGGCTCTAGTCCAAGTGGGAGTCTGTTGGAGTAGGTGGTCTAGAACCAACTACTTTGTACATTATTCATTAAATAAAAGCCTTATCACATCTTGATTGTTCTTCTACGTGACATGTCATGTGATAATTTCCTATGGACAGCTGTTGCATTAAAGGGTTGTAGCGGATCCCTGCTATGATGAGAACCTGAAAGTGCCATAACACTGTTCTTGAATGTATGTTCTATGGCCGGATGATATTATTTGAAGGACACAAATAATACAAGCCATTAAGGGTGAGGACTCATAAAACTTTGAGGCACCTTCTCATGGTGTGCGCCCTTGGTAATATCTAGGAGGATATTATGAGAACGAGACCCGCCATTAAGAAATCCACATTTCAAAGTGTCATTGGATGTTCCTATCTACGGACGTGTGTATTGATCCTTAGAATTTAAGATTATTATTAATGGGTATTACAACTCGCGCACTTAGATGTATTGATGAAAACTGTGACGACACACTGTTCACAACGAGGTAGGATACGTTGGTTGCGTTACGAGTAATACCGCATTAATAGATAATGCAAGAAAGGATTTGTCCCTTCTGTTCCATAACGGAAGTAGATATCTCAGGCCCTTTGATGGAATTGATATAGCCTAAATAAATCCATGGCCATGGTAAGGTATGGGCAAGTTCAATTCTGGGAATTCAAAGAAAGAATAATCAAGCACATGGGTTGATGGCACTAGCATGAAACCCGCTTGATTGGAGATATCGAGACAAAGGGATTATATTACACGGTAAGCGTTCGTAGGAGGTGACATGTCATTGCGGCGTTAACTTCTTTCTCTATGGGTACCTTGGCGTGTTGCTAGACACTAACCTTGGACTTTAGGAAGGCTCAGCCTAATGCCACTAAGAAAGAGGCCTAGAGGGTCACACACTAAGTGTGTCCATGTATCTCAGTTAAATATTAATTTAACAAGTTAAATAAATATTATTCCCGAATGTGGTTTAATAATTATTTAAGGATGTCTGATCGCATTTTTTTTACACTAGTTATTCGAGATAATATACTGTGGATAAAATAATATATTTATTAGCGAGTAATGAAGTTACATTTATTTAAGAAATAAATAGTCATTACTCAAGGTCTAATAAATGTGGTGGAGAAAAATGGAAAATAAAAGTACACGCCGTGTATATTAAATATACACGTTTTGTAGTTTTTTGGAAAACAAGTACACGCCGTGTATTAATTATTACACGCCGTGTAGTTTTTCCAATTGGGATTTTGAGGATTTAATATTGTTTTATTAAATGATATTTATTATAATCAGCGTGGGCACATGATAAGTAATTAATAATTCGACATGGGGGTTTTCAATAAGAGTTAATGAAATAAAAAAAATGTGTAACGCATTTATTTATTGTCATAAATCTATTAACCTCAAACCTGATTATAAATATCCTCGCAACCCCAACATTTTTTTAGAGCCATTGTTGTGCACAACGGATTTGGAAATACTCTCAAGCCAAGAGAGAATTCCCTTTCCACCAAGTACACCCTCAAGTTATGAGAGCAAGATCCTCCACCGGATCAAGGCGGTCAAAGGCGGACATCGCAAGCGAAGGTTCTTCCGCGCTAGCACCCGGAGATCTCTTCGGTGATGTCCGAAGATACGTGACACACGTGTGGATCACCGCTAGAGGAATCCTACACATGGATTCTATGATGCAACGACGGATCACCGAATCGTGACCGGACACATCAACGAAGAAATAATTCCAACAAGGTAATTCTTATGCATTAATTAAATTAATTATAATCAACATATGATGATCCTCCTCAAGGGTTCCCAGACTCTTCTTTTCATTTCTTTCTTCGTTCTATTCCGAAGATTATGAGTTTTATATCATGATGGATCTCAGATTGAACGTTGTTTAACGTTAAAATTAAAGTTGGGAAAACCCACCAACGCGCTTCCGCTGCGCCCGGAACCTACAATTATCACATGCATTGTCACACAGAAGAACAATCAATATGTGATAAGGCTTTTAATAATAAATAAAGTAAAAAGTAGTTGGTTCTAGGCCACCAAATCTACCAGTTAATAGGGCATTCCACTGATGAATATCTAAAATGTGGGGAGCACATCATCCTTTTCAAAGGACACACCGTTGTACCAGGGGAGTTATTGGAGGAAGTGTTGAGGGAGTTCCATACATCTCCTTTGGTGGTATATATATCCATGTGTGGAGAAGATGTACTAGGTCATCCGATGTCAGTACTGGTGGCTGGGTAAGAAGAATTCAGTGGTAGATTTTGTCTTGAGATGCCTCCATTTTCAGGAAGTGAAGGCTGAGCACCGGGTTACAATAGGTTTTAAACAACCCCTCACAGTATCGTAGTAAGTAGTATGGGATATTGATGGAATTCATGATTTGTTTACCATGAAAATCATGGGGAAAATCTTTCATCTGGGTGATGGTAGAACGACTCACAAAGTTGGGACCACTTCCTACCCATTCGAGAGAAGGGTTCAGTAGAGTGCTCGGGATGCCTCTATGTGTAAGAGATAGTTCAGCACCATAGAGGCCCAACTATGATAGCCTCAGGTCAAGATGAATTATTTACATCCTAGATATGTAAGGTATTGTAGGAAGAATTTGTGACTCAACTATGCTTGAGTATAGCCTTTCACCCACATACAGATGGTCAGATAGATCAAACCATACAGACCATAGAAGACAATCTACATGCTTGTGTTATTGATTTTGGTCATATTTGGGAGGAACACCTACCACTAATAGAGTTTTCATACAAAAATACCTACTACTTCCCCATAGGTATGAAACCATTTGAGGATTTGTACGTATGACCATACATGACACTATTACACTAGACATGATAGTGGGAGTCAACACTCATGGGTCAAGAGATGGTACAGAATACCACTATGAAGGTTTAGATCATCTGAGAGCAGACAAATACTGCACAGATCTGAAAAAAGTTCTATTTTTATAGGCGATAGAGACCCTTGGGGTTTGAATAGGGGGACCACGTATTCTTATGGGTCCTTCCTAGATAAAGGATATAATGATTTGGCTAGGAGGAAAAGTTATCTTCATGTTTCATTAGACTTTTACTGATACTACAAAAAGTGGGAATGGTGGCATACCTCTTGGATCAATGGTTGCAGTTAGATATGGTGCATGACTTCTTCCATGTATCCTGGCTGAGGAGATATGTGCACGACCCTTCTCATGTCATTTACCACAGTGAGATGGATATTGATGATGGGGAAAAAATTTTGGAGTACCCGATGAAGATAGAAGATTGATAGGAGATGATACTTCATGAATATTTGATTACTCTAGTACATGTTACTTGGTAGTACAATAATCTCCAAGAGAGAACGTTAGAGCAGGAGGTTGGGATTCATGCTCAGTACCCCCTTTTATTTTATTAGGCATTGTTTTGGCTTACGTGGTGGTAAATACCTAATGGGTGGAGTAATTTTATACCAGAAAATTTCAATTTAAAATTATTAAAAAATTATTGGGATTATTTCATGACCCGGCTCTAAGAAAACACGTAATTCCATGGCTTAGAGTGGTCAGAACGTATTTTTGAAATATTTTTAAAGTTCATTGAATAATGAAGAGAGCGGGTATTTATAACTATTAAACCAGTTCCTAGATCAAATATTAGAGGGTACCGTTGAACTCAGAGTGTTAGGATTCTACAATAAAATGAATAACAATGGTCGGTGTGAACCAAAAGTTGTAAGTAATTTTTTCCTTAAATAAAATAATTGAGAAATGATTATTTTATTTTCAAATATATATAACTCTTAAAAGGAAACATGCATTGGAAATACGAGAGTATGTTTGATCTCATGAGGGTTGTGCTTCCCTTAAGTAGATCCTAGACTCGACTGGTGCAAGTCAAGGGTGAATGGTAATTTTTGGACTCTTTGAAAGAAAAATAAAATAACTTAAAAACTTATTTTATATATTTTCTTTTTCGTTACCCAGTGACTTAGGGCCAGAGATCGATGAACGATGTCAATTGATTATCCTTGAGAAATATTCTTTCCAAGGTAGGGGTTTGAATCTTTTCTATGTTAATTGTGTTTCCCCGTTATTTCATTTAAATCACGAATGCGGGTTAACTCACAAAAAAGTTAACCAATGGATCAATCATTCATATAGAAGGGTTAATAATGAAGGATAAAGGGGATATCTATCTTAGGGATTATTCTACCCTTTTTAGTTCTTAGTGATCCTGCTAATAAGAAGTTATCTTAGTCAAAATGAAAAAATTCCTAGATCATTCTTTGGGTGCTCATCTATGCAACTCTTTTCCCTCTCCTCTTCATGAATTTTTTATGCTTCTGGGTATAATAAATTTGGTGGTGATGGTATCTGTGGTATAGACGGGACAACATCCACATATCGGTGCATTGTCCCACAACAGGTGGCCATGGGGGATGGAGGCCTTGGTAAGAGGCTACTACATAACGCTATGACTACAGCAGGAGACAATGACACAAGGCCGCAATAGCAGAAGAAGATTGTGACACTGGCACAAGGCCACACCACAGATTCGTGGTAGAGGCACCAGGCCGCGGCTGTAGCAGGAGCTACTGGTACCAAGGCCCATGGGAGGTTGTACGCTGGTAGCGCACCTCGCTAGTGAAGGGGGATGCTAGCATGACGGCTAGCGGTTGGTGGCTAGGGGACACGGCCTCCCATCTGCATTGCAGGGCTGGAGTGGCAAAACTCTGCAGTCCACGTTAGCAGAACGACTAGTCGGGGAGTTGGTGCCACCCTAGCGTCGTGTGTCTGTACAAACCGGATGTCGCACGGTGTCTGGGCCAATGGGGTTTGCTCAAATTTAACCAATTAAAATCCTTTATGTGTTAAAAATTATTTTTATGCGAAGCACATGCGATTTGAAAATACATCATTTTAACCTTAATAATGCTAACATAGTTTTTACTATTTATGTTATAACATATACACTATAATAGAACAATTGGTCCATTAATGTACCATTGTTTTCTTTTTAAAACATTTAAAAATCATATGTAAGAGTATAATGTTTTTAATGAATTTTACATCATATAATAAAATATAATATTTAATAAATTTATACTATTGTTAATTTTGATATTATTTATTTATTTGAAATTAAAAAAAATAAGGATAATTACCAAATTAGAGTATATTATTCTCACACATTTATATTATTATATAGTTATCTTCAAAATTAATGTAACAAAATAATTCATTCAATTTACATTTCTTTAAATATTTATAGTATCATTTATTTTATTTTTCTATTGAAAATAATTATTACTATATTGGTACTCATTAATCATTTACAATAATTTTCCATCTCTAAAAAATAAAAATAATTTATTATGGTAAAAACACATCTATCTTGAAAACTATTATTTATAATCAGACATACTTCGTCCATATCCCAAAGCATTATAGATATTAAAAGGAAGATTCCATTTTTTTTCATTACATAATTTTTTATATTGGTCACATTTATGAGAAATTGTCCAAAAACTCCAAAAAGTATATTCTATGGTGATAATGGTATAAATATTTCTATACAATGTTTTTTGTACAAATTGGTTGGTCATTATAACCCTTACCATCTTATTTGACCCCCCCCCCCACCGATAAACCCGTTTAAACTTATTATTGGTGAATAATTTTTAATGTTTTCACAATATATCTTTGTTAGAAAATAAGTAGACAATTGTAGATAAATTAAAATATTATGATTATAAATAATGAGTAAATGTTAAAAAATTCCATTATGATGATTGGAAAATCCTAATTTAATATTAATCATTCAAAATTGTGGAGAAAGTGGGTTTTTCAGTGAGAAGATATTCAAAATATTAGATAGTTTTATATCAAAATTAAATATTAAAAATATTTTAATGACCTAAATTGGATTAAATGATAAAAAATTGAACTAAATTTACTTTAATAATAATTAAAATAATATAATTTTACATTATAAATAATTTAAGTGAGAATGTGATTTTCAATAAAAGTCATCATTTTCCATTATTCTTCAAAAAACAAAACTTTTAGAAAGTCAAAATAAAATAAAATTAAAATAATTTTTACAATATAGTATATAAAATTAATTTCATTTTATCAAATAAATTTTCAAAAAAATAAAAAGTTATTTCAAATTATGTGAGTATAGATAAACTAAACATACATTTGGAAAAAAATAATATTTTTTGAAAAAATATTGTTGTTCATTTTAATGATTCTTATTTTATTTTTAATCAATTTATAACCATAATTTAAATAATATAGTTAGAAATATTCATACCATTCTATTCCAATGTCATGGAGATAACTATCATATTAAATAATATTATTTATTAATCTGTTTTATTTTATTTAATCAATCTATTGCATGTAATGCAAGCTAAAATCAGCGTTTTGTGTGACAAAATATAAAATAAATGATTAGTGAAATGAAATCTATTGAAGAGATTGAATTTCTTTTAAACATAAATTTTATCAATTTGTCTTTGGGTGTAATTTCTTATTCTATTCTTGGTGTTGTGTGTTATACACAATATCAAATATAATGTTCTTATTAGATAATTTTGGGATGTTACAACCACAATACATTCTTTACGATAACATAATTCATTTTTCTATTCTAAGGATTATCCTTATATAGATAATATAGTGTTTTCATTTTACTTTAAAATTGATACTAAAAAATTATTTAAAACAATCTATAGCTACCCAAACATTTTATACACAGATTTCACATCTTAATAGTTGAAGATTCATTAAATTAAAATATATATCCTTTCTAGAATCATGTTGGTCTAGTTATTTTTTCATCATGTATTGATAAACAACCAGTTCATAAGTGAGATAAATTATCTCCAACAATGTTCTTCATAACTATAACCCTACATATACATATCATATAAAATACCATTCTACATAACGTTTGGAAATTAAATATATGAAAGGCAGAAACATTAATACTCAATAAGTGTAAAAAAGGTGAGATATCAATGATAAATTAAACATTACATGAGAATAGGTGTATGATAAAATGATTATAACATTTTAAAACCTTTCCCTATATATCAAAAATAATAATTTTGAATAATATAATACAACATGGTAGTTCATATGACATAAATCATAAAGGGATCAAATAAGATAATATATGACAGCATAACATTGGGATAAGGAATAAGTTTACAGAGTCAAAATAAACATATAAAACCATTTCTTTATATTTCAATAAATACTTATTAACCAATAATAGTGAATTTGTTTCACACCAAAACCCATCATAGTAGTAGGTTTTAACTCCCAATACTATCATTGTAGACAAATCCCCTCACTAAACTAAGTTCACTCCTCATTTCATTCCATTAAGTCCCCAACCTTAAACATTACATAATCTTAAATTAAGTTAATAATTCACATTAAGGATATTTGTAGGTCTAGAGATTTATATAATTAGGTCACAACTTATACAAAACAAATTTAATATTACATGTAGACAACTCTATACAGAATCCATTTTTTCATAGAATAAAAACATATAAAAAAACAAGACATAGTTTCATGTATTAACAGTATAACTTTTCTGTGATCCCATCCATGACTCTATTCTTCTTTATGTCTTATGAAATTTTTTTCAAAACATGGGATGAGTATAAAAAGCTCAGTAAGGTCTATATAAAAAATAATTCTGTTAGTCTTTAAAAAACAAGAAAACCATGAATAATTTATTATAATGTAATACTTTTCAAGTTTAAGAAGTAGTAAAAACACTTCACTAAATATAATCTTGTTTCTTACCCTTTTTAACCATAAGATTAAAACAATCCCATAGAATGAAATAAATAACATATAAATGTAACTTGAGACATAAACATAATTAAATGCAAAAACTATATGGTTGACTTCTACATATATCACTAAATGGAATAGCCATACGACCAACTTCCATACCCAAGGAATTGGAGGTTATAACGTAACCACCCATCCTTGGCTTATCATGAAACAACCCATAATTTTGTTTATCACATAATCACCATCCAAATACCCATGTACAATTATATATTCATAACATATATAATAATGAAAATATCAAAAAAAATTAACAACATTTAATTTGTGATCAGAAGATACAAAATTAAGATATTGAAATACTAAATCCATTTCAAAAACCATTTTCAATACCAAAACTCCCTAAAATGTAATAAATTATTTCTTTTCCTTTTAAAAACATTAAGGCTTATAGTGGGATCCAAATAATGATTACGGTGGTGGAGATGTCAGTTTCACTGCAAACATTAAACAAAATCCTTTTCTAGTTTATTAAATCTATTCGTAGATAAAATGTTCTCTTTGAATTATTGTAAAAGTCAAAGGAGTTTATTATAAGCATTATAAAATAAGAAGGTGTAAATTATCAACAATTGCCTCAATGAAAGGAGATTCAGATGAAGTCTGTTACATAGATCATTTTTTATATAAAATTGATCAATTATGGGTATTCACTATAAGTAAAAGTAATTTGAGTAAAAATACAACATAGGATATAAAATTATTTTTCTCACATAATCATATCACAACATGATCAATAAGTCAAATTTTAACCCAATGAATGTAAATTGGATTAATAAGTTCCCTTACCTCAGGTCTTACTTGTCTCATATGTTCCTTGTTCTTAGAGAATAATAAAATTAAGTTAATTTATCTTTCTTAAGATCCTTTTCCATGTTAATTGTTCTATTTATATCACTTATTACCTTTCTATAACAATTATTTAGTTATTTGAGTTCATATCATACATTTTGTTGATGTTCAGAACTTGAAAAAAATGAACTAGTAATAATTAAAAATTGTCCATGTGATTGAAATTAAATTTTTAACATACTAATATTCATGATATAGATATCATATATGTCATGTATATTTATTATATATGTATTTATAAAAGTCCATAACATTTGGATATAAGAAATTAAATGCGAAGTTCGTGGAAACGGTAAGTCGTACCTACACATGAACACTACTTTCATTTCTTTTTCATAATCAAAGGCATGAAAACTAAATGATACATAGGTATATTATAATTAAATTTTTATATATATGTTATATATGTAAAATAAGTTCCTTAATTCTATAATTTATATGTTCCATATATAGCATGAACAAGTAATATCACTTTGAGGGGGCGTTAGTCCGCACATCCTCAAACGAAATTATCGTATTTATAAAAAATGAAAAGCATAAATGTATGTTCTAAATTAGAATGAAATAAGAATATAGATAATATAAATACCATAAATATTATATATAATTACAGTTCCATCATAATGGCCAGCATGAGAGGTGGTAGGAGAATATTGAACAATCATCATTTCGTAAGGCAATAGTTCATCGTCCAATAAAAACAGTATGTTTTATACCCATTAGATAGAAGTGTGTGTAAATGTAGTTTGAATAATTATCATAACAAAAACCAAGTATATTGAGGATTATTTTTTTGTGTAATCATAGAAAATTAATAGAATAGGTAGTGAAGATCTAAAAAAATGGAAAAGAATTTTAAAGAAAATGCTACCTCTTAAAAATGTGCAACTCTCTTCGATTTAAGCCAAACAGATTTCTTGAATTGTATTATTACTAGGAGAAATATTCTAGGAGGAAGAGGGTAATGTTGGTAGATTCTTGTATCGGTGTTTGGAAGAGACAAGGGGCTTTAGTGGTGTGTGTAATGGTTTGTAGGTGGTGTCTTTTTATGAGAGGGAGGGGGATCTTTGATAATATTTGAAAGTACTATTTTCTTATAAAATGATTTTCGGTTTATAAAAGAGAAAAACTCATTAAATTATAATATATGATGAATATAATTTGAAATAAAATCATCCAATAATAATTTTATAGGTTTCGGATATTTTTTAATCATTATATTTTTTATTTAACCCTTTTTTACTCTTACCATTTTATCATGAATTTCCCAATTTGAGAATCAAAATAGTTACAAAAACATGAAAGAATATCCAAATAAAGAGCCAAAAAAAATTTGAGACTTATGATAACTATTTGGATGAATCATATATTTTTTGGTATTTTATAATATTTAATAAAATTTATTATATTTTAAAATATGAATTATGTAAATTTTACCACTATCATATCATGGCTTTTTTAAAATCCATAAAACGTGATTATTTCAAAATAAACTTCATTTATTCAAATATAACAAGTCATAAGTATACCTAAAATTTTTTTATGGCATAAAAAGTTTAAAAATAAATTTATTTTAATATTTATAATATCATTTATTTAAATCTTCAATTAATAATGTGATCACTACATCACCATTGTCTCATAAATAATATTATTTATTTGAGGTCTAAAATTTATAAATAAAATACCATGATTTAGGAAATATATATATATTTCTAATTAGTATTTATAGTCAAAAATATTACTTATATAACCCCATATAAAATTTTTTTTACTAAAATATATTTGTTTTTGTTACGTTTTCCTTAACTTTAAATTTATTTTTATAAAATGCCATTTTCACTTACAAGTGCCTCCATGGGGTGATAAAATAGTCCCAAGGATGCCCATTTTTAGACATATATCAGTCAATATGTTTAATACATGTGTTAGGGTAACTTATTATTATTATAATATTATTTTTTACCCTTATTTACCAGATTTACCCTTTAACCATGGAAAATAAGATATTTAGTAATGTTTCTATTCATAATGTCTAAAAATAAAAGTTACATATTTACACAATTTGGAACAACTAATTCAAAATATGGAATATATTTTTCCATATTCCAAAACACAAAAGTTTCATAAATTAATTTAAAATTAATTCCTTTTTTCAAAACCAAGAAATCAATTTTTTAAGAAGTAAAAACTACCAAAATATTGACCCTTGTTTATATCCAATTTCAAATTGAAATTACTTTCAATGAACAAAAATGGATTAAGTGATAAAAATAGAATATAATTACACTTTTAAATTATTTAAAATGAAATTGTAATAATATTAATAAATTATATGACAAAATAATTTTTGATTTAAAATGCAGTATTTTTCACTATTCATTAAAAATTGAACTTTATCAGAAAAATACCAAAAATTTTACCCAATGTAAATTTTTATATCCTGGTGCTAAATTATAAGTATATTTTGTCAAATTTAACATATAAATGTGACAAAAATAGATTTAAAAACGGTTCTCTATCAAAAGGCGGCAAATCGACCATTAAAATAATATTAAAGTATTTCATGCTTAAAATCAGATTCATTATTATTTTAAGCCTCTAAATTTTATTGGATAAATTTGAAGACATTTAAAAAAATCCTTTTTTATAATAATTTATTTAGTTATGTTCATACCCGAAAATACAATAGCTATGCATCAACTACTACTTAAAAAAACATTATTATATTAATTTTCGGTATAACTCGATGTTGTGTGCAACATAAGATTTCAAAGAAACTTGTTTTCATGTTGATTATTACATCGAAAAAAGTGTCCTCTTTGACATAATATTAATATCTTATTCATAAATAATAATAGATACGGAAAATTATTATTCTATAAATACCTGGGTTGTTACATCCACCCCCCCTTTTTAAATTGTGTCTTCACAATTTTCAAATTGGGCATTAAAATTTCATTAAAAGTCCCACATCGAAAAACGAGTTAATAAAAATATCACTTTAAAAGAAATAAAAAGAAGTACAAATTTAACTAGAGATAAAACATACTAGGATTCCTTGTAGGAAAACATAGACATCGAAGAGAAACTAACTCTCATAGATTAATAGAGTGTGATAAAGAACTTGATCCCGGAAAGTAAACCACCACAATACCTTGAATTTTTGGCTGGGTAAAAGTACGCTGATAAATGTTGGTGTATAACATTTATGCCTTAAGATCCTCTTTATAGAGTTTAATAATTTTTTTACTACCCAGACTAAAATCATAGGAAAATATATTTACATAAAAATGAGTTTTTCATCTTTTAATCAAATTTCTGCCGCAAACTCATCTTTTATCCAAATGATGAGTATTCAAGATGACTTATCCACACCTGAAGCACTAGAATCAACTTCTAGATAATTACATAATTCAAAAAAGTTGAACTATCTATTTTCCCTATCTTTATACATTAACAAGAACCAAAATGGTTAGTACAGGATCAGATAATCTCCAAAAAGGATACACTTTTACAAAAAACAAGTACTACTCTTAATCTCCAAAATTTGAAAAAAATACCCAAAGATCAACAAAGACCATCAATAATAAGATTTACTTAAATTTTTTTAAAAATAAATCCAAAATAATATTGAAACCCAAAACTTATAAGGATTTAATCACATATTATTCCATAGTAAATCTTCAAATTTATCTCCAAATAACATCGACTAGTCTTAAAGTCTCATACTGAAGTGTATTTAACTTAATCCCATATTATGTATGAGAGGTTAATCATTTCTATAAGTAACCCAAATCACCATATGTAGACAATAGAAACATATATTCTTCCAAAATAAAATTTCAACCATTACTCCACAAATGAGATCCCGTAGTATTCTATTTTCCTTAAGCATATAGTGTTCCTAAAAGAGAAAATGTCTTCCGAAATAAACTCTATCACCTAAACACCAAATAATTTTTATATTCTATGGATATCCATTTGATAAAACATAAGTTCCAAAAAAATAACTTATACTTGATCCAATAAATCATTGACCTAAATATGAATAAGTCATACTAACAAGGGACTTCATGTAGTCCAGTGGTTGGCAATATATCCCAATCTCACATTGGTTGTGGGTTCGATTCATATAGATTTATCCAACATGACGGGTTGCCACATGGTCTGTATGTTGTCCTTTTTTAAAAAATATATAATTTTATAACATTCCAAAAAAAGGATAAATTCCTCAAATATTAGTATAAAAATTTTTAACCAGAAATATTATCTCATACTTCGCATTTTATCCCAAAAATTAATGGCCTATAATTTCTTCAAATTCAAGGATCCTATATACCCAAATGGTTCTTTATAACTATATCCAAAAATAATAATTTTTCCTGAAATTTTTTTTCTCATTGCAAACGTTAGTGTTATACATACTAGGAAAAGTCATCCAATGTAATCCCATCAACAGAGAGCATTTATACTTTTAAACATTTCATCACCCGAATATCTAACATAACTCTCAAATTTCTAAAATATAGACATATTAGTCATCCAGAATTCATCTCGGTTCATGATCCATGTTTTTATTCTTATTCTATTATACATCTTTCCTACAAAAAAATCAATCATAATGTCCTAATATTTCAGTAAAGTGAAAACATGAGCGAGGAAATATTCCATACCTTTCAAAGGTGGTTTTCAGTTCCCTCATCTTCAATTGGAATAACATTAGGTATATGTTAACAAATATTTGTATGGTCTTATGATCCCATTACCAAACCTTCTTCATAAGAAATGTATTTATATAATGACCATGCACAAAAAATTTAAAATATTCAATTGATCCTATGAAATGAACTTCTTTCCTTTTCCTCGATTCAACTTGATGCTTCCTTTTTCCAAGGTAGGTTTTTTGTATAACCTTCACTACCACATCTAAAAAATTTTCCTATCTCTTTGGAGCATTTTCCAAGGTGTTTATTTCCACGCCCTTGAAACATAGTATTTTTAATATACATACCTTTATGATTATTATGTGAACTTCCATAGGGATTCATTTCTTGCATATAAAATTACTTACAAAAATCACCAGGATTCAAGTGGTCAATCACGACTCCATATAGTTGGTTAAGAATAAACACATGAGTTCTCATTGATTCTACCATTTAATTTGGTTTCTCATTCCAAAAACCACCACTATTTCCTTTACATTTGTTGTTACTCTAGTCTATACAAGATCCATCCATTTACTAAAACCAAATAGGTCAGTCTGACTATATCAGTAAAATCACCATATAATATCTTATGAGGAGGCTAAACACATAGATATACTAATTCAAGGTATCTTAAACTCATTCCATTTATCTAAAATAAATATTCATCTTTCTAATACTTAAACCATTATGGTTATTTAACTTATGCTTAAATAGCACCCTAACCTCTATAGTTATCTAAACCGACTCATGATACCAACTACAAGGCCCTATCTTTAATCATTATATAATCTTGAATTATGTTAATAATTCACATTGAGGGTATTTTTAGGTTTAGATTATTACATAACTAGGTAAAAACTTATATAAAACTACTTGAATATTACTTTTTTACAACTCTAATCATTTTCCATTTTTTTCATAAAATAAAAAGTCGTTAAAACAAACCATCACATTTTTTCAGGTTTTAATAGTATAACTATTCCATGATCCCATACTAGACTATATTATTCTTCATGTTCTGTGAAAAATATTTCAAAACATGGGATGAGTATAAACCTATTAGTAAGGGATACATAACTAAATAAAACTATTAGTCATTAAATAACATGAAAACCATGAATCCTTAATTATAAAGTAATAATTTTCACCTTTAAGAATTAGTAAAATCACTTTACTGAATATAATCTCATTTATTACCCATTTGTAACCAAAATATTAACATAATCCCACATAATAAAACATATAATATATAAAGGTAACTTGGGACATAAACATACTTAAATAGAATAACCATACGTTTCATTTCCACACAAATCACTAAATAGAATATCCATATAGTATATATCCATACCCAATACATTAGAGGTTATAACGTAACCACCCTTCCTTGGTTTATCATGGAACCACCTGTCATTTGTTTTATCACAAAACCACCCATCAATCATACATGTACCATTCTATAACCTGACACATAAAATATTAAAAAATCAACATTTCAGTAATAAAATTTAATTTTCTATAATAAGATATCATTTCAAGATATTAAAATACCCAATCCATTTAAAAACCCATTTTCAAAACCAAAACACCCAAAAAGGGAATAAGTTATTTCTTTTCCTTTTAAAAAAATCAAGGCTTATAGAGGAATCCAAATAATGAATACGGTGGTGGAGATTCCATTGTCGCTGCAAAAGTTAAAAACATTCATTTTTTTCATTTAGTAAAATTATTCATAGATAAAATATTCCCTTTGAATTAAGGTAATATTCGAAGGGTTTTATTGTATACCATGTAAAAAAGGAGGTGTACATTATCAAAAAATGCCTCAATGAAAGGTTATTTGTTGGGAAAAAATCCCTCAGGGTAACATTGCAGTATTTTTGGGTTGATTGTGTTTTTTGACAAAGAAGGTTTCCATGGAGAATTGTCGAGTTCCCGAGAAGTTGTTGACAGTCAATGTTGACAAAGAACGATGAAAAAGGAAAGAACAATCTGGAGGTGGTACAAAAGAGCAGTACAAGGTGGCATCGCGAAGACCAGGAAAATGGAGGCGGTGATGCTTCGCGATTACATCAAATCATTGCGAACGGAAGAGTTGAAGCACATCGCGGCGATGAAGGGATTCACGAGGGAGATTTCTGGATAAGGTGCGAATGAATGTTGGCGGAAATGCTCCACGATTACGACGATCTCCACGAATGGAAAATTACCATAGTGCTTTGCGATTTGGACAGAATTCAAACGGAAACATCGGAGCTTCACGATTGGCGATGACGTGGTGTTGACTTCGTACATAAGGGTCTAGGGTCGGTGGAATCGCCTATAAATAGAGGCCAACCCCCTCGAGAGAAGAAGATAGAATTTTCATAAAAGATCATTTGCTCTCGATTTGCAAAGGTGGTTCGCGGATCCAGTGTGTTACGCAAAAGAGGAGCTTCACGGCGGCTATTGTAGCTCCACAAAACCTGCGAGCTCCGCGTTGGATTAGTAACCTTTGCGAGGGACGTTGCTTTGCGACGGCTTGAGCTTCACGAAAGTGCTTCGCAAAAGTGCTTCGTGAAAAGGCAAGAGTTTCTCAAAGGCTTGTTTGAGCTTCGCGAAATTGGGAGCTTCATGAAGTAGGGTGCTTTGCGAAGGTGTTTCCAAAAGGAATTGCCCAGTGTTCAGAGGAAAAAAGGTATTCATCAGTGGATGAAAGTTTGACTTCAATAGAGCATCTATCAACAGATGAAGATGCATTATTTCATGCAAATGAAGAGACCTACAGGTCTATAAACTGTGAGGGGATCCCTTCCAAGTGCAGTGAGCATAGGAAGAGGAAAAAGGTGATCCTCTCCACTGGCAGTGAGCCAGAGAGAGATAAATAGAGAGTGACCCTTGCGAAAGTAGCGATCTGACCCTAAACCTTGTGAAGGAAGTGATCCTGGGAATAGAAGTGCTCTATCCCAAATTTTGTATCCACATCTTATGAAGATTAGTGGGATTTGATACGCACGACAGCTTTTTGGCGTATGCTCCTTGGACGTAGCCCAGTGAGGGTGAACCAAGTAAAAATATGTGTGTCTGCCTGCTTACTTCCCTGCATTGCATTTAAAGCATCATCATCAAGCAAAGAAGAAAATAAGTGATCATAATAAACACACAAGTGCACACAAAGTGACCCTTGTAATAAATAGGTCAAGATCTAGTGGGGCAGTAATAATTTTGAAAAGAATATCCATACCCTGATTCACCCCCCTCTTAGGGTATATAGGCCCCTATTGGTCCTAACATTATTGAGATGAAGTCCCTTACAAAGTTAATTTTCTAAATAAAAATGACCAATTATGTGTATTCACTATAAATACACATAATTCAATACAAATACAATATAGGATATAAAAATTTATTTGTCACATAATCATTGAACAACATAATCAAGAAGTATAATATTAACCCAAAGAATGGAAATGGGGTTTAGAAGTTCCCTTACCTCGTGTTTGACTTTTCTTGTATATTTCTTATTCTTAATGAGAAATAAAAATTTGATAATTTATACTTTATTAAGAAACTTTTTAAAGTTTATTATTCCTTTTATATCACTTATTACCTTTCTATAACAATTATTTAGTTATTTGAGTTCATATTGGACATTTTGTCGATGTTCATAACATGAGTCAAAAATGAATTTTTTATAATTAAAATTTCCCAGGTGGTAAAAATTCTAATATATACAGAATTATATTAATTTATTTGATATCATATATATCATATATATTCATTATATGTGTATTTATAATATTCCATAGCATTTGGATATAATAAATGAAATGTACCTTTCAGGGAGACAGTAAGCTGTATGTACATATGAATGCTACTTTTATTTATTTTCCATATATAAAGTAATGAAAACTAAATTATACATATGTATATTATAATTAATGTAAAATATCTATGTTATATATTTTACATAAGTTTTTTAATTTCATATTTTATATGTTTCATGTATAGCATGAACGAATCATATCACATTGAGGGGGCAGTAGTCCTCACATCCTCAAATAAATTATCATTTTTATACGACATGAAAAGCCTAAAGGTAGGTTCTAAATGAGAATTACAAAATAATATAGATTAAATAAATATAAAATATATCATTTGTAATTATAGTTCCATCATAATGTCCCCCATGCGAGGTTCTAGGAGAATATTGAACAATAATCGTTACGTGAGGCAGTTGTTTGTCGTTCATAGAAACAGTGTGCTCTATACCAATTAGATGAAGGGTTGTGTAAGTTTAGTTATAATACTTCTCATGAAAACAACCTAGAATATTTAATATATTAGTTTTTAATGTAAACAAAGAAAAATAATAGAATAGGGAGTGAAGAAGTAGAATAATGGAAAGGAATTTTAGTGAATACACTACCTCTTAAAATGTGTAACTATCTTTGATTTGAGCCAAAAGGATTTTATGAATTGAATTATGACTAGTGTAATGATTCTATTAAGAATAGGGAAATTTTGGGATCTTATTTTAGAAGATTTTGGACGATCCAAGGGGCTTCAGAGGTGTAGGTAATGGGTTATATGTGGTGGCATTTTATAAGAGGGAGGACGGGCTTCTTAGAAATGTTGGAAGTTATTATTTTATTATAAAATTATTTTCTGATTCAAAAAGTCTAAGACTCATTAAAAAAGAATATAAGATTCATATAAGTCAAAATAAAATCATCCAATTATAATGAGATAGATTTTCAATATTTCTTAATCCTTACATTTTTTACTTAACCATATTTTACTCCTATTATTTTATCAAGCATTTAACACGTTGAGAATCATAATAGTTACCAAAACATGAAGAATATACAAATAAAGTGTCATTAATAAAATTTGATACTTTTTATAACTATTTTTATGAATAATCTTTTTTTTAATTTTATTATATTTAATGAAATATTTTATATTTTAAAATATTAATTATGTCAATTTTGACACTATTTATATCATGACTTTTTAAAAATCCATAAAAAATTTATTCGTTAAAAAAACATTATTAATTCAATTATAAAATGTCATAAAAACACCTAAAAAGGATTAAATCTAAAATTATTTCAACATTTATAATATCATTTATTTAAATCATTCGTTGATAAGGTAATCACTACATCACCATTATGTCATAAATAAAATTATTTATTTATTGTATAAAATTATAAATAAATAGCATGATGTAGAAAATATTTATATATTTCTAATTATTATTTATAGCCAAAGATATTACTTATATAAACCTATATAAAAATTGTTTTACTACAAGATGTATGTTTATGTTGAATTTTCTTTTTCTTTAAATTTATTTTTATAAAATGCCATTTTCACATAAAAGTGGCTCCATAGGGTTTTAAAATCATCAAAAGTATGACCATGGTCAGAATGTATCATATAATAGGGTTAGGAAACATGGTTTTGTAATTTAATATTATTATAATATAATTTTGTACCCTCATTTACTTATAATGAAATTTTTTTTATTAAATTATAAAATTTGAATCTAATTACACATTAAAACCCTTTAAATGTAAAATTTAATTATATAAATAAATTAGACAAAATGACAGTTTTGACGTAAAATGCAGTGTTATTCACAATTCATTAAAAATGAACTTTATAAGAAAAATACAAAAAATTTACCCAAAGTTAAATTTGGTGTGCCTATTATAAAGAATAAGTTAATTTTTTCAAATGTAAAATTTAAAAGTGACAAATACTATATTTAAAAATGGTTCTCCAATAAAAGTTGGAAAATCAACTCTTTAAAAAGTATTAGAGTATTTCGTGCTTAAAATCAGATTCTTTATTATTTTAAGCCTCTAAAATTTATTGGATAAACATAAAAACTATTTAAAAAAACATTTGTAATAATAATATAGTTAGTTATGTTCATACCCAGAAAATCAATGGTTATGCGTTAACTACCATTTAAAATAATATTATTATATTATTTTTCAGTATAATTAAAAGTTTCATACAATATAAGAATTCAAAAAAACCCATTGTTTTTTGTTGATTAATCTATTGAAAAAGTGTTATATTTAATGTAATTTAAATGTATTATTCATAAATATTAATTGATATGAAAATTTATTATTCTATAAATACCTTGGTCGTTACAATTCCTACATATATCATGAGATATAAATCTTAAACCATTCATTAAAGGGGTCTATAATTCATATCAAATCCATAAAATAATGAAATCCATATATTTATTAATGATTAGAATGTAAAAAAATCATTATATAATCATAACATAAATCAAAGAAATAAAATTAGTTTCAAAAACCTCATTCCATCAAAATCGTAAATCATCTTGAGAAATAATTGGGACGGTAATATGGTATCATATCCTCTATATATGTTGGAAAACATCAATTGATTCAATATTATATGGAAAATTCCTCTAAAAGATCCCCTGGAACATTTCTTGGGGAAAATAAACTTTTTACAATTAAATAACTTCTTTCAAAATATACCAACTAATAAAGAAGAGTGTTTCTTTGAAAATAAATTTGGGAATATTTAAAAGGACATTCAAATAATTCATCAATAATGATAGTATAATTTTTGGTTTATTTTGTATAAGTTAAAATAATGACTCCATTCACATTTATGATAAAAATGAACATGTACGTTATTGTTTTAAATTAGAATAAGATTATTTTGGAAGTATTTGATAAAAATATAAATTGGGTGTGTAGAAAAAAAATATAAATCATGGAAATTGTAGAGGTAGTATTTTTGACCGATTAGAGAAATAAAAATGATTTTCATTAAAACAGTCTTTTAGTATTTTTTACATAATGAGAGAAAATTTAAAGGAATGTTTTATTATCATGAAATAAATAGAGAACAAAATTTATGATATTCATGAGGGGTAGATCATGTAATTTCACCATTGGAATCAAAATCACTAAAAATATTTATAAATAATGAGATTGTAACAAAAAACCCTAAACCTATATCCTAATTCATTCATATGTATTTGAACCTCACGTATAGAAAAAATAAATATAATAAACATGTATACAATGACCATACTCATATATATCATAAATTGTTTTATTTTTTATAATATTTTATCTGCTTTTATTAATATTTTATTATTAAAGTCTGTATTCTGGTTAAAAACTACATTATTTTTCATGAATATCTTGGTTTTCTAGATTTGTTCCTAATAAATTAATAATTTTTATATCTTATTTAAAACGTTTATGGTGATATAAATATATTATATATTAATTATAAGCATTCATAGTAGTCTATAATTGTTCGAGATAGAAAAATGAATACTCTTTTCTTGGTGATGGTAGGACTTACGTACTCGTGAAAAGTATTTTCATTTTTTTGATGGATATAAAATGGAATGTTAAATAATCATACAATTTTATAGAATTATAACTATATAATATAAATAATATATATCCATTAAATCCATCATTACTAAAATCCATGTAAAATGAAAAAGAAAAATGAAACACATCCCTTCGTTGAACTTGCAGTCCACACATACACATAAGAAATATTTTTGGTTTCCAGTAGATTAGAAGGTAAAAATGTGGATGTGATATTATAAAATCTAAAATATTTATAATGTTATAAATATCATATAAATAAATTAGATAAATCGTCATATCTTTTCTTGAGTGGTAGTAATGTAATGATAATTACATCGGTTTGTGATGGAGTCGTTAGTCATACACACGATCAATGTTTTTATTTCTTATTTTATGGAATTATATATGGATATAAGAAAAAAATATAATATAACAAAGTATAAGTTTATGTATTATTATATTATTTTTATTTATTTATGATTTAATAATATTTCATGTTGTTATATTATGAAATAAATTAAAACCCCATTATTAAAAACAATAACTATTCATCTGATGACCTTTTAGGGTTTACATATAACACCTTCCAAGATAGGTTTTGATCAGTACATAGACTATATTTAACGGGGTGGTATGAAAGTAATGGCTTTATTAGTTATTTTTTGATTCATATAGAACATTATGTTTATTTAGGATAGGATAGAATGCGTCCTTATATAAGAGGGAGAGAGGATCCACATGTAATTTTTCAAAAAGAATAAAATATATTTACTTTTATTCACACCAAATTCCTCTAAAATATACACTTATAGATGCTTAAAAAATAAAAAATCTATATATCGAAATACATTATAATATATAAATGTATTTAGGTCATTTTAACCATTATATCTTTAGTTCAACCACCTAGAAATCCAGTTCCCAACATAACCATGGTAAACTATATTTACTGTTTTAACTATAAATTAGAACCCTAAATTAAGAAAAACTTATTAAAAAAATACTAATTATGAAAATTAAAATATTTTTATCCATTTTACCAAATTATATTCTAATAATTTTTAAAAAATAATTTAAAGTTGAACCAGAAACTATAACAAGAAACTATTTTCCAACAAAAAATATTTATAGAATAATTAGATTTTATATAAAATTAAAAATATAATATTTTTTTAATGACCCATATTGGATTTAAAAGTATATAAATTAACTATTCATACATTTAAAACCATTTAAAAATAGAACATTGTAAATTCCTTAAACTAAATGAAATGTTTTTATAAAAACATGTATTTTCACTATTCCATAAAAAATTAATCATTTTGGAGAATTGTGAAAGAAAAATAAATATTATATAATTTTCAAATTTTTATTTCAAAAATGATTTTTTATAATAAACATTCTAATGGTGGGAGAAATAAATTTTGAAAATTAAAAAAATGCGATGTTTTTTAGAAAAATACAGTTTTAAAGCATAAAATGATATTTATTCTTAACCTCTGCCTAGATAAGATATTAAATTAATGATAAAAATTTATATTTAATATTAAATATATAAATTTTATAAAACTAAATCACTAATAGTAAATAATTTATTTCTTATGGAAAAAATATTGTCCCGATAAAAATATTCTTCATATAATTCTTTCTTTTACTTCGAAATCAATTTTATTTTAATTTGTAATCAATTAATTACCAAATAATTGATTTCAGAAATTTGAAAAGAATATAATTTTAATAATTTATTTAGTTATATTCATACCCATAAATTTATCAGCTATGTTATAACGACATAATATATTACGGTTCATTTAGACTCAGGATTTTGTATATCATAAGCTTTCAAAGAGATTAAATTAATTTAAATATATATATATATCATAAAATATTATGGTGTAATATTAATAATTAAAACATAATGGACTGTATTTTGGGATATTTATTACATAACCACATTGTATTTATATGACATACCAATTTATTTATTATGTTTTGGAACATAGAAGAACTGTTTTTTGGGAAATTTCTTTGATGAATCATGTGTTTCATAGTAAAAATCAATATATCATAAGTTTTAATTTTTATTTAATTAAGTAATAAAACATAGGATTTATATTTCACATTAATATGATTATATATTTAATTATACAGGATTTTATCATAGTCATTTTTTGTTTCAATATTTTATTGGAAGCAATATCTCTAAAATGAAGTTGTCGAAGGAATATCTCCTAAAACTCCAAAGTCATAGTTAGAAGGGAATATTTTGAATTTATTTTTGATAATCCAAGAATATACATAATATATAGGAATCTTAATATTTCCTAATCTTCCCAAAAATAAAAATAAAATTTTTCCCATAAAGGCAATACCTTGAGTAGTGGTTATCATTAGATACCCTAATGTTCTATTACGAGTAAGTGATAATTGAAATTTTTAGGGAATGATCTATTTACGGTGGGTGGGGGAGGATGTAACACCATATAATTTTAATTAAATATTTTCTTATAAAATGTAACCGGTTTAATTGATTTTTTCACATGCAACATTGATCCAAAAAACCATGAAAAATTATAAATCATCTAGAATATAGTTATGGAATTGGGGTGTAAAAATATATATAACCAAACTATGTAATATGTGTGTAACTAAAAATAGTGGTCATTATTAATACTAAGGCGTCAAGGAAAATACAATTATTTTAGGTTAATAATTAATATGATGTATTTATGATTAAAATGTTGTCTTTAAAAATCTTTTTTTTATTTTAGTATAATAAAAAATATGTATAAAAGGTATTTATTATAGTAATAATATATTAAAACAAATTTGATTCTTTGTTGATAACTAATAAGATTAAGATTAATTTTTATTTTTAATTTTTTTTTTCCTATGAAAATTGGTTTCACTAGATATATATATAAATATTATTTATAATTTAAAAATATAATTTTATATTTTTTTAAAAAATTTAATTTATTTTTATTTACAATAAAAATATATTTTAGGGTGATTTTTTGAGATTTTTTTATAAATTTTTTAAAGTGAATTGTGAAAAATATCATCATTTCCAAAACTATCACTTTTATGACATGATCAGAGTATCATAATGTGTTCAATTTTTTTGAAGCATTTTTATTTATACTATCTATATATATACATATATAATGTGGATTTTTAAAAAATACATTAACGTATTCATAAAACCCATGTATATAATTTTGGATTCATAATAATATTATACTCAAAAAATATATTTATTTTCTTATATTTAAAAATTATTTTTCACCAATTATAGAAATAAAGATAAACAAATGAATTATAAATCTTATATCAACATGATAATTTTATGTATTGTGGTCAATTTAATTTTTTGGCACAAATTGTGACTACAAAAATTTATGTTAATGATCCTAAAAATAGTAAAACTGTTATTTTAAATGAATTATTTTTTTAATTTTAATTATTTTTCAAAAAAAAAAAATAAATTAATCTACTCTCCAAAGATAATTTTATATAATTATTAAACCTATATTTCACTAAATTACCACCCATTCAAATATTCGTATATACTAAATAAAATTATGAACAGTTGATGATGAAAATAATATTTTTTCTAAAAAATATTTTTTAATATATAAAGCTATTAATTTTAAATTTATTTTTTAATAATTCTAAATTGAATCAAATTTAATGGATATTAAATTTGGTTTATTAAAAATATTAATAGGTTTTAGGATATATGATTTTATAACATATGTTACTTGGGTAAGAACTATTTACTAATATAGTAAAAAGAAAAAGGTAAAATAATAAATAAATAAAATATTCTAAAAAGTGGTGGAAATAAATTTAAATATAAAAAAATAATCTTCTGTGGAAATTAATTATTAAAATCAGGTTTATTATTTAGGATGTTATGTTCATGAGAAAAAAATAAAAAATGAATTATTATTTTCTTGTCTAAAATTTTTACCCCTTGAGCCTTTTTTCATTTAATACACAATGATTAATTTGTAATAGTATATCCAATTTACCTATAATATGTATAATCCTGAATCCATTTTATTTAATGATTAATAATTATATTATATATATTATTTTCTTGAAGGTGTTTTTACATTAATATTACAAATGTTTTCAGGGTTGCATATCTCAATGTATTCACCCCTTGAGACATTAGTCTTATTATACAACATGTTTTATATAGAATAGTGTATTTACCTACAAGTTAATATCTTTTATCATGATACATTTATATTTAATAAGGGTTAATTTTTTATTCCAAGTTCTTTATGTCATGGTGTTTTTACCCAAAAATTACAGATGTTTTGAGTGTTTCTTATCTAAAATTTTCACCACTTGAGACATATTTATTATTCTACAAAAAAATTTATTTATAATGGTGTATCTACTGACCCATTACTATTTTACATAAGGATGTACATATATTTAGTGATGATAAATGTTATATTTCATGTTTGTTATCTCAAAAGGATTTAAATAAAAAATAAAAATGTTAGAAGGGTTTATTGGGCCCATTTTCAACTATATGATACATGTTTGATATTGTGATCCATCATTTGATATATAATAAATATTCCATAAAATATTGAAACAATTTATAATTCTAATGTTTCCATTTCTATAATGTTTTTTCATAACATAAATCCCATTTTGAGTTGAAAAACTTCACTATGAACTGCTTTCTTCCCTGATCGGGTTCTTCAAACATAATAGTTTACGTATTGCAACATTCTATTTGTATTTGGTGAAAAATATCCAATTAATTGAGATCATTCACCATGATAATATTCTTGCTCCCAGTATATAATTATTGATAATTATTCACATCCTCTTCAATGGTAGTTTCCCCTCCTTTCCTTTATTTTTATTTCCCATTATTTTTGTACATTATAATTGAAAATATAATTATGTGTTATCTCATATGACATTCACATTTAACTTCTCTTATGTCTAGAGTTTAGTTTTGTTACTCTTTTTATATTTTTTTAATAAATATATTTTTATACATTATAATTGGGTTATATTTTTTTAAAATAATTGTTTTTAATCTTCTTCCACCCATTTCATTAAATAACCATTACTATATTTCAAATAAATACTATTGGAGTCAAATTTTCAACGAAACATTTATGTGAAGTTTTTAAAATATATATTTTAAAATAACTTATGATAATGTCATATAAATTATTATTTTTAATTTTGTTATTAATAATATTTTTTAAATACTATTTTTGTTTTTCTTTCCCATGAAAAAATCATTTCACCTCAGTTTTATTTTATATAAAACAATTATCTAAAAATTTCATTGAATCTAAAAGATATTATTTTTTCTATAGTTTCAAAAAATATTTCTTTAAAATTTGTTTCCAATGATCAAGGTTATTTATAATTTGTGATGTTATTTTTCAAAAACTCCTAAAAAATTTCATTACTTATTACTCATCTTTTATCAAACCTTATTCATAGTTGAAAATGTTCTTTAAATTTCAACATCTACCATCTTTATCTATAGGTATTGCACCACATTTTTTATACCAAATATATGATCCGTCATAGTTTTTCCCTTTCATAAAAAATCATCATAAATATTCATAACATCTTCTAAATTACTTCACTCTTTGAATACCATATTTTTTGTTTATTTTATTGATTTTTATTCACTTGGTTCCATATATCGATTGATTTTTAATGTTATTGAATTAACCTTATGGAACTTTCTCCCTATGTGGTTTATTTAAGGTATGCTTACATATAAATATTTTCCATATATTAATTGAGTAACTATAGAGATATTTAAATATTCGATTCTTATAGGTATGTTTATTGATTACTCAACGTAGTTAACTATATATTATTTATCCATACAACTTCTTTCCGCTAATGGGTTTTGATCATGTTGTACCATTTATTCACATGGGAAAAATAATTTTTTTTCCATATTTAATTCCAACATGTATGATTATTAAAAAAGTTTAATATGTATCGTTTATTCATTTTATTATATGACATATGGATTTTAATTAATTAGTTATTGGTGGGTCCTAATCATATAATTTATGTAAATTTATCATTTGGACTATTATGAGAAACACATATTGTATTTTTTTATGCATTCCCAATGACATGATGATATCCTTATTATGACCATGACAACAATAATGATTTCATTGTCGAAACCTTGATAGGTAAAATAATGTATTCATTGCAATCTTGATGAAAAAATATGTCTTTCATTATACATTCCCTCACCATTAATTTAGTTATTATTATCCACGTGTGTATTTATATTATGAAAAATATATATTTTTAATCCCATCTATCCAATTATATGTCTTTACTTTACTATTAGATGAAAAAGGAATATCTTTTTAGTTAATGATTTCTTATGGTTATATAAATATCTAAAGCTAATTGGTCGTTGAAATGTATTAAATAAATTCTTTTCATGTAACTAAAAGGTATCATTTATATAATTTTATAATCCATGCACATCCAAGACACATCCTAGATCATGAAATTTATTTCTAGCGTAATGTCCCACTATCTCATATAATATGAAATAATTAAGTAATTATAGAAATTTTTAATTAATTTATCAATTGTATTCTTATGGGAAAAACTAAAAAACCTCACCAAGAAACTCTCAAAGGCTAAAGTCTTTTAAGACTTATGGTAAACAAATAATGGATGATCTATTATCATTCCTTGAAAAAATTACCCGAATTCCTATTTCATCCCACCCATTAATTACATCGAATTTTAAATAAATATAAATATAAAATTCCTAATCTATTTGTCTCTACCCAAATTTTGAGCTATGTCTCATGTTCTATTTAATCTAGAATTAGTTATCTACTACACCATACCAAACCATAATCTAGTATAGATATTACCATTCATAGATGAAACCCATCTTGGTTATCTAAAAAACAATAAAATTAGTGGATTTGAGGAGGATGATAAATTCTTTGTGTATGTGTATAAAATTTCTTGAAATAAATATGAAAAACCCAATGTTTCATAAACATTGAGAGGGATTCAAGGGGAGAAATGGAGGGTAAAGTCTAGATAGAAATTCCCTCCCCATGTATCACATCTCATTAAAACCTAAGATGTAATTACTATGAAAATGAGTTCATTCAGCTATATTTCTAAAAAAATGTTGTAGGGAAGAATATTTTACTTAGTGAACATACATTGAACACCTGATGCACTACCAAGTTACTATTTCCAAAAACTGAACACCTAATATCAATTGACATGGGAAAATCCACACAATTATCTATCATGATCTTAGTGATCCTATACAATGTATGTAATGGACTTATATGAAATAAAAATCATTAGTATTAAAATCATCCACCACTCCACTTTACTACATTCACACAAAAAACATCAAACATATTTGGAGTTTTCCTCAAAGTATTGAACCATATATATAAAAATGATCTAAAACACATTGAAAGTACTCCTCGTACACTTGATAAATTAAAAATCAAATATGATATGAAATTCAAGACCTATAATTACCCAGGTCATTATAAAATATCCACCATATAGCATCTTATCCCTAAGAAGAACCATATCCCTTCCCATAATTCCCATTAATTTATCACAGTATAATTATATTTTTCAACTATAAATCCAAAATTAATTTCATTTAATAATATTATATACTGATATACACAATTTTTATTTTCAAAAAACTCTCTGGAATGTCCCATCACACCAATTATTTAGCTGGTGGTACCCTGCCTGATGGTCAGTCTTGAAAACTAACATTCCCCTCTAAGTTGTTCCAAAAGGACTTCAATCCAAGGAAAATGATATTTTTTTAATAGTTACCTGATTCATATATCAATAATCTATAAAAATTATGAGGCTTCCATCTACCTTCTTATAAATTTGAATTTTTGAATCCGTGGTAAAATAAAATGAAAGGTAAATCCCATTGTACCAAGATCAACAATAAAGACATTAAGTTCCACTAATGTTGATAGTTACATAATATATGATAGCATTGAATTTGGAATTATAGTAGATAGAATGTTTATGGTAAACTCAACATATCTCATGAATGGTATACAAGAAAAATCATTTGGAAGTACTATAGGGTACACAGTCAACCCCCAATATGTAAACCAGCCAAAAAACTGAAAAAATACATCATGAATCATCTCCTAAAACTATCTTGTGATTACACCATCATAAGTAATAACATGCACTAACCGTCCACTTATAATGTCCCACTCACCCTGAAAAATATGAGTGACCTGATAGAGAGATAGAAGCTATCCTCAATGATGAAAATAGTATATTTGAAGATTAATGTTAACAATCTAATTCATTTCAGTAGTCATGTCGTATATATCGTTATTAAGAACTAAAAATTTTCATACCACCTTATAGTTAGGTATCTTCACCAAACATGTGGGGAGAAAAAAACCTTATTTGAACATATTTCCCAAACGCGTGTAACGATCCATCAAGTGTGGAATAAGTCTACAATGTGTTCCCAATACATATACTAGATTTGATGATATAAAATAATTTTTAGCACTTGTATCAATAACAACTAGAACCATAGAAGCTAAAACAAAAATCATGCAACTAACTCCAACTAGACCTATGTGTGATTCATATAGCGTATACTCTTCAACATAAATCTTTTGGGTATTAGCCACACGAACAGCCCCATTTCCCTAAGTATTATTCCCACTATCATTAGAAGAATCAAAATGAACATACAAACACATTATTATGGTGGATCCTACCTTACATCCCCAAGATATCATTTCCCAATAATTCTTCAAATGGATAGATAATCTACAATGATGACATGTAATAGGATCCCCCATATAGTTAGTCTTCATATGACCTCACCTTATACACTGAAAGCATAAAAACTACTATTTTCCAATGAAACACTATAAAATCATTACTGATGAAAATTGACCACACTTGTGCTTCCATTTCTACCATGAAGAGACAACATGTCTAATAATAGCACCAACCAATGCTCCACCTAGATTTCTCTTTAAAACTACAACATCTTCATCCAATGATTCTATTTCAACATCCTCTGCATAGTTTATATGGCACTTGAGAATAAACAATGATTGAATTTCCAAATTTATTACCAACTAAGACTTCCAATATTTTAGGTACTCATTTGAGAGAAGATATCGTTCCAGATTATCCAAATCAGCCAAAGGGGTAAAATAAACCCAAATAGTATGGCCCCCTACTCCATGGTATGCTACTATTGGGTATTCACGACATATAACATATTGGATAGAACTAAAGTAATACCATTTAAAATCCATATTAAACATATCTTTCAAAATAGTATCCCACCATATCTGTCCCAACCCATAGAATATGTATATGGAAAACCCCAATTTATAGAATTTAGGTGTATTCATGGAGTTAGACATACACTAAACATTCTCAACAAAATTCATTGTATTCTTCGTTTTCTTAGTCTCCATGAAATATGGGTGTATATTGTTTAGTGAACTAATGGGAATCATTAACCACACATATAGAGATTCAAACACCCACTTGACCCATAGTCTTGATAGTGTGGATAAAATATTCTACCAAATAAGGGTCATCTAGTGGTTTCACCATCAGATCCAATCAAAACGATTCATCTCTCATATATGGAAGATATCATCTAGGATGAATTATCTAACAACCCTAGGAAAAAAACCCAATCAATCATGATCAAATTCCAAAATCATAGGACCTAATTCTAGTATTTATTGAAAAATAATTAAAATATATTAATTTAAAAAATTATGAATTCTACTGATATAAATAAATCATACTAAAAAGAAACATGTACCTTTAATGAAACATCACATAAAATCCATTAAAATGAAAACAAACAACAAGTATATATCTTGGAAAAAATTTCTGACCCCCCATGTTAACATAAGATTAGACATGGAAGTTAGTGGCCAAGCACCCCCAGTACTTACTACCAGAATTATGCTGGTCCTAAATCAAGTATAACAAAGACACATAACAAAAATTATGTGGTGTTGGAAAACATAAGGATGAGAAACTTCTCTTATATAAAATTATAAAAGCCCATCCAAGGTTAACTATACTTTCAAGCTGAACTGACCCATCACAGTGAGTAATGCACAAGATAATGGAAACAAGTCCTGAATATAACAAAAATAATTTATAAATTCAAAGTACAACATGTAATAAGAAGATAAAACAAGATCAATACAAAATAATCCGTATAGGATAAACCAAAAAATTATGAAACTGACAATTCCAAAAAGTCCACATGAAACCATCCACCATCACCAAACCATCCCATACCAAAGGCATTAATAATAAGTGATGCAATTGTGCTATAATATACCCTTAACATTTCTTGGATCATGTGGTAAAACATCTATAGTCTGGCCAAAGGAAGGACTAGGCTGTGGGTAAAAAGATTATTATAATACCACAAATACTCTATAAAATGTCAAATATTAATAATTCAGAAGTTCATGCTTTAAAAAAATGGGTTTCAAAAAATAGTTTTCATAAATTCAAACCCATCTATAATTCATTTTCTTCTGGTTTTCATAAAATTTATACATGTTATTAAATATAGAAATAATACACGTTGAAGTGATAAAATTGAAATTCCAATCCATACACCAAGTTTTAATTTAGTATACATATATCCATTAAATAACATATCTTAATAATCCCATTAATATACCTCATATAATAACATGTGATCCATAATCCATGATAAAAACACATCATGTGATAAAAAAATCCTAAATTAAAAAGAAATATTTATTTATCCCTAGCCTATGGGAACAGATACTAGATATAAAATAATCCTAAAACAAAATTATATGGGTACCAACCAATATTGAGTACTTCCATTGGCCCTAGATATTCCAAAAGTAACCCCTGCTGTTTCCATTCACACTAATGACTCTTATGTCTCTTTCATAACAAAAATAACATTCCCAATGTTCCGAGGTTGAAAACAATACCTTTTAAAACCGTTGTAACAATTTATAAATCATTTTTAAAAACCAGACAACTGACTTTGGTGTTCGAAAAGCCATTTTCAAAGACCCCCCCTCTAAAAACAACTATCACTCTAAGAAATGCCTTGAAACCAAAATTCAAATCAATTTAATAAAACCCCCAATGTAATTTTACAAGAATGATAATAAATTTATAGATTTTACCCATTATATATAAACAAATACCTGAATAATTATAGAACCCTCTCTGTTGTCTACTATTGAGAATGGAAACCCACTGATCACCTTTCAGAAGACAAGTACTGATAATAATTTGTAAAGGATTGATAAAAAACATTGATCGATCAAAAATATCAACCAAAAACACAAACTAGTTAGAAGCTACAACCAAAGGAAAATATTAAATAGAGGGATTCTTACCTGAATATTTGTACTACAACCACAACGATGATCAAACACTAAAAAATAATTAATAAGTAATAGAGACATTTTCATAAAACAAATAATCCAAAATAACCTAGGGTTCGAGAGGAGGATATTTTGACTGAATGGCCCACAAATCAGGCTTACAACACACATAATGCCATTGGGATCTAAAATTACATGTCTTGTATACATTACAGAGTGTATAATAAATTATGTTAAAAATATTATGAAAAAAATGACCCCTTTAATAAAAATCCATACATTTCCTATTACATGACATGTACCCTTTACCTAGTGTGTTAACCTCTCATGAGATTATCCAGATTCACAGAATCTGTTTATCAACACTTCTCTTTATTTCTTATTTAAACATGATTTATTACATACACAATCATATTATAAAACTCATAAGAATGATTGGTCTAGTTTCTTTGGGTCATATAAACATTACATAACAACGTAAATCATGAAATACACATATCTATTGAAAACTTCTTTTACATGACCACAACATTCATTCGTACATAGCATTGCATGGGTAACCTGAGAACATACATAAGAAAAGGGAAAGATTTAAATCCCAATAAGGGATTAAACAAAGAATAAAATGAATAATATAGTACATTTTAGGAAACAGACAGATCTATGAAGCATAAGAAAAACATGAACATAATGTCATGATATAGAATGATCGTCATAACAATGAAATGTGGAAACAACATAAAACACTACATCATTAACATAATAGAATATGATAAACCCTTGTCACAAAATGGTGGAAATAATTCCTCTAAAGTAATTAGGTAAACCCTTTTCCAAAAATGATGTATCATGATACTAAACATTACCAAATGTATGGGAGCGCTATCAAGGTGCACCCATCATAAACACTTCAATTTCATGCTTAATTATGCAACATAGATCATATAACATGGATTAATTAAACCTCTTAATTTATTATATAATTGTAGAATCAGAAACACATATATATAAGTCCCCAATAAATAATTTTATGTTTATATGTTTTAATACCCTTGATAGAGTAGTGTGTATGGTATTCACGACATAGTTATTTTGGTATAGAAAATAGTGGTTCGATTTCGACAGCATAATGGCATCATATTGAAATTCATAAAATTGGTAGATAAAAGAAAAAGGGGTATATCACTATTTATACATGAAATAGATAGTGATGGGGTCATGGAACATAATATCCAAATATATGAAATATAATTTATGGCACATAATAAAAATGAAGTGCTCGAAATGGAAATGAGAAGAGAGAAATCCCTTACGAAATTTTGGCAAAGTAACAGCGTAGGTAAGTGTCTAGATGGGGGAGGATAAATGATCCCTCATTGAAATAACATAAAATACAAAGTATTTAATTGATTAAAATATGATGAAAATATAACCAATTGAAATTAAAAAGGCTAATTTCAAACAAGGTTCTTGAATTGAAAGGAAGAGAGAAAGGTGAAAATCCCTTTCTTGGATGTGTAATCCCAAAGTACTGGGAGAGGCTTCTTCGAAGCATAGGGGTTTTCTTAGAGGACTATTGGGAGTGTGGAGAAGTGGGTGGTCGAGATTCAAATAGATTGTGTGAATAAGAATTGGTACTTGGGTGGGTTTATATAGGAAAGGTGGGAGAATTTTTTATTATTTTGGTTTTGGACACTACACACTAAAATATTCAAAACCACAAAAAATCTCATGGTTTTTCGAAAATGGGAGTGGTATAAATTATATACAAATTTTAATATCCAAAGATATTAAAAAAAATTCCATTCTTATTTGGAGGTGAGTCACACTTCCAAGGATATGATTTTAAAATCTTAAAATATTTTATATGCCTTGGAGGATTCACTAAGTCTTTTTAAAATAAATCAAATAAACCTAAAAGTAAAATTTTTAAAAGTAAAACTTATATTTGAACAAATATAATCTTTATAGTATTTTATCACATCACTATTGGGTCATTATGATGTCATAAAATACATCATATATTTATAGGGTATTTAATTGTTACCCAGAAATTCGACTATCATAGAAAATTATGAAAAATTATCTATCAAACAATTTCAACATCTAGATTACAAAAAAAATCACTTAATCTTAATAATTTTCTAAATATGTGATCTTTAATTTTTCAAATAAAAACCATCATTTATTGAAAATTTATGGTTTTTGAAATAAACAATTTTCAAACATTAATAAAATTTATTTTTGACTTCATAGAAATTATATGATCATTAATATTTTATAAATTTAATTTAATAATAATATTTTATTAAAATATTATTTAATTAAAAAATCCATAAATTCATCAAAATAGATTTCTTGAATTGAATTTGAATATTAACCTAAATACTATTTCTTCATTAAAGATCATTTACAAAGTATGAATAATTGAATAAAAGTATATTAATTATTCTATAGAATAATAATGCACATAATCATAGAGCTAGGGTCATTTTACATTTCCCTTTACAATACCAGAGTATCCCCTATGAGTAAGGTATGTGATGTTGGGGATTTCGTGGGGTCATTTAGTGAACATGGATTGGTTTGTGATCTCGATGAGCTTCAACATATCCAACAAATATTTTCTATTATTCTTATGTTGTTGGATCTCAACTTGGTCTTGGTTTATAGAAAATCCCAAAAATATATATCTATCAAAAACCCTGATAAATGGGCTTTATAGGGTACAATCCTACTGGTTGAGTCCATCACTTCCTTTGTCTGTGTCAAAAGGATTTATTAAAACCCTATATTTATACTATTCATGTGATCACTATTTAATTGATTTATTATCAATGGTAAGGATAATTAATTTCTATTTAAATTCAATTGAATATAACAAAACAAAAGTATTTCACATGTTTTCAATATCCATAAGAAATTAAACTAAATTAGTTGGAATTTTATTCATAACATTTTGGGTTGTTACAACCTTCCCCCTTAAGAACATTCCCCCTTTAAATTTACTTTTCCCGAACTTAAACAGATGAGGTTAACTCTACCTCAGCACATCCTCTGGTTCCCATGCCGCTTCATCAAACTTTTCATTTCTCTACAGCACTTTAATGATGGTCATTGCCTTATTTCGTATAATATTTCTTCAATGATCTAAGATCTTCACCAGCTTCTCTTCATGGGAGAGGTCATTCTCCAGTAATACAACCTATGGATTGAGAACATGTGATGGGTTTTGTATATACTTCCTCAAGAGTGATTCATGGAATACATCATGTACACGAGATAGTTTTGGTGGGAGTTCTAGTCAATAGACCATTGCACGATGCGATCAAGGATCTCAAAATGGCCAATGTACCTTGGACTATGCTTCCCCTTCTTCCCAAATCTCATAACTCTAGTTTATGGACATATACGGAGAAAGACCTTGTCTCTAAAATCAAACTCTAGGTCTCGTCGATGATTGTTACCATAACTCTTTTGTCGAATCTGAGTTGCATTGATGTGATGTTGAATGGTCTTAACATTCTCCAACATTTCTTCATCCATTTCCAGACCTATATGTTTTCATTCCCAACATCATCCCAACATTATGGTGTTCATCTCCTCTTCCCATAAGGGGATTAAAGATATATTTGGATTCATGGGTGGAAACTATTATTAAGATATAACTCCACCAAAGGAAGGTGTAAGTCCCCTCTACCTTTCAAGTCCATTGAACGTGCTATTAATATGTCCTCATGTGTTTGGATAGTCCGATCATATTGGCCATCTATTTGAAGGTGATAATCCAAACTAAAGTTCAACTCAATGTTAGGATAATATTAAAAACTCTTCTCGAACATAGAGGTGAATCATGGATATCCATTAGAAATAAACGATAGTTGTACTCTATGGAGAATTAACACTTCTTTGATGTATATCCATGCTGGTTTATCCAATGATAAATCCTCTCTAATATCAATGAAGTGTGCAGTGTTTTTAAGAGGATCCACGACAACTCGTATATTGTTACTTCCATTGGATGTATTCATATGTCTACTGACAAAGTCCATGGTGTTTTTTCCCATTTCTATACTAGTATGGGCAATGGTTTCATCATACCCTTAGATTTATACCTCTCAGCCTTCAGCTATTGACATACCAAAACCATCAATTTATGTTTATAAATATCTTTCTTCATGTTATCCCGACAATAGCAATCTCTGATATCTCGATACATCATTGTGTTTCCTGGGTGAATGGAGAAATTCAAACTACGCGCATCATCAAATTTTTTTTATTTAACTCTAGATTTGATTGAAAAAATAGTATTGAATCAACTATCACAATTCCTTCTTCATTAACATTGAACTCTGAGGATTTCCCTTTTTTGATAATTTCCACTTTCTTCGTAATTCCCACATCATTTTTTTGAGCATCATTTAACATTTTTAAAAGAGATGGCTGAGCAATAATTTGTGAAAGGGTTGATGATTTTCCCTACTTTATGATTCACATGTCCTTCTTTATAGAATCTAATATGATTGGATCTTTTTATATTCTCATTTATGATAAATTTTTTGGGTCCTTTCTACATAGAGATTCTCCCACTTTTTCTCTTTCCTTGGGTCAAAATGGATTGACCAGTCATAATCCTTGATATGATATAACCATATTCATTGGTTAATATTCATCTTATTCTATGTGAATATATATTTGATTCTTTTTTGATATGTATATATTTCACACTTCTCCTCAAAGAGAAAATTCCACCATGTTTTCAATGCAAAGATCACTGATTCCCACTCCAAATCATGCATATGATTTTTTTTCTCATGAGTTTTCAATTTCCTTATGGCATAGACAATGACTTTTTCATTCTTCATAAAAACATATCTCATGCCCTTTATTGATGGACCTTTTAAGATTACAAAAAACTCCCCACTTATGGGTAGTGTTAGAACACAGGAGGTGATAAGCCTCTTCTTCAACTCCATGATGCTTTGTTCGCATTCATCTTTCCAAGAATACATGACTCCTTTTCGAGAACTAGTGCATGAAACGTTTTTTATGATGAATATTTTTTATTTTTTAAATCTTATTTTGGCCGAAGTTTTTATAGGAGTCATTATTAACATTTTTTAATAAAGGATATTTTAAAACTGATGTAAAAAAACAAAAATCTGAAGTGTTTTCCACGTCGTTTCATCAAAAACTGACGTGGAAAACGCTTCAAAGTCATGACTTATTACGTCAGTTTTAAAATAACTGATGTTTTATATACTTTTTCACATATCTTATTTAATAACTGACATATAAAAATGCATCTCCGAAGAGTTTATAATGTCAGTTGTTATCGTAACTAATGTGACAAACTAGTCTGTGAAGCATTTTTCATGTTGGTTAAATAATAACCAATGTGAAAACATATATACTACGTTGGTTATAAAATAATCGATGTAAAAAAATATTTCATTCCATTTATCATGTCAGTTATGAAATAACCGACATAAAAACCCATTCCCACGCACTTGTTACCTTAGTTTTCAAATAACGGACATTAAAACCCATAAAGTGCATTTTTTACGTAGGTTATAAAATTACCGATGTAAAAACAAACAGTATTTTTATAATAAAAATGTTCAACCACAACTATTCCCTGCAAAAGAAAACCTGAAACATACCAAAAAAAGAACAAAACCGAATTTTTCTTTATAATAAAATAATATTTTTAGTTATTCCAAAGCTGCCCCTCTCCTCCCTTATAAAAGGGCACCTCCTCCCTCTCTTCCTCACACCACTTTGAGACTTCATGCTCGGCCAAAACCGGCCAAATTCTCTTCTCCACTTCCCTAGAAACATCCTAGAGGTCCTGGTCTTCTTCAAAGACCAATTTCAGTGCCCTAAAAGGAGGTCTCAAAGAGGCGCTTCAAAGAAGAGGTAATGTCTGTTACCGATTCATTCAACTTTATTTCTTCTTCAACTTCTTCTTCTTTAGTTGTTTCATTATGAAGTGATAACATCAGTATAACTCATATACTGATATGTTATTAAAATTATGAAACAACCCTATTTCACCATCTATCTATCCTACGGAAAAATAAATCACCGCGCGTGCGTACGTACGGAATACCGTCTCCACGCCGTGGTGTAATCTGTTTTTCCAACACCACCTTACTTGGATGGCTATAATGGTGTAAATAATAACTATAAATAGTTATTATAACATCATACTGATTATGATATATTGTATCATCCACTCCAATTCAATTCAATGATTAAGGAAATGATATCATCGCTCGTGCATACGTACGGACTACCGTCTCCATGACGCGATGAGATTCATTCTACATGTTAACCATACATGAATGATAATAAAGTTTATTTAATGAATAATAATGAAATATATGAAATAATAATGCTACTGGATTTATGTGTATATATATATATATGTCGTCTATTTATTTTAATTCAATTCAATAAGGAAATGACAACAGCGTTCATGCGTACGTACGGCCTACCGTCTCCATGAACGGTGTATTTCATTCCTTTTATCGACATATAATATATATATGTATATGATGAATATATGTAAATCATGTTTTACATTATGAAGTTATGTAAATCAGGATATAAGTAATAATATCAAGAACGACAAGTCGAATCACATACGATAAATGAAATGATTTTACCCAAAACCCTTCTTTAACATGGAATTTACAAAAGAACGGGTAATATAAAGTCATAAGTGAAACACATATGATATCATAACAATGAATATGATTCTGTAATAAGTCAATGGAATTATGTAAATCATTATACAGGAGTTTTGGATAATTACAAATCATATCGGACCTTAGGTAAGGGAAATATCACAATCTCATTTTTATCCGAGATTGTTTATACTTTGAAATTTACTGGGGTGTATTTTATCATCCACATCCAAGTTTCCTTAATATTTCATATTATTTACATCCACCTAGAATTTTTGAAATCCAATTTTACCCTTTGGTGAGTTTTTAGTAAAAGATATGAAAGGAATCTTTTGTCATTTTTTTCGTACGAGGTACTTTTTGACTTTTCCGACAAAAGTACAAGAAGAATGTTTTTTAACTTATGCGGAATGAATGGATTTTTAAAACATTATTTCCTAGAATCTTCCTTTACAAGTTTTGAATTTTATTTTTAATCAACTTATTTTAGATTAAAATTGTATGACATGTTAAGAAAGGAAAAATGTTTTTGAGGTAGAAAGGACATTTTTCTCAAGAATGGAGTTCAAGTGTTTTATCAAAGTTATTTTCCATCTAAAATAATAAAGGGTTCTGTTTCTATACCTATTATTACATTGACTTCACTATGTTGTGATGGAATTATTTTTATGAATTCCTTTATCTTATATGAAATGTTTTATGATGTCATGATGTTTAAGATTCCCATTTTTATTACATGGGTTATGATATGATGTATGGTTTATGATTTTATGGCACACGTAAGAATGGTATCATTATGAGATGGGTGGGACCTATATCTCCCTCCAATGCATTGGGTAAAGATTTATATCTCATGAGACAGACATGGCTGGAACGACAAGTTAAACAGGTTCAGTAATACAGGACTGGAACGAGGAGTGAACTTGATTCAGAAAGGGACTTTGTCCACTAAGATGGTCTTGGCAGAAATGCCATGGCTACTATGGAAATCATATCATGTGCTTAACGGTTTCCACAATTACATGTTTAATTTCCATGCTATTTTATCATTCTTAATGTTTCTTTATGATCTATGCCTTACATACTTCCATGTTTTATGTCATTACTCAAGATTTTGATGTTTAAACATTATGTTCATGTTTTTAAGTTCAAATGTATATAGTATGTTTTATTTTATCCATGCTTACCCTTACTGAGTATTTGAGCTCACCCTTTTTATGTTTTCTTTTCCCTAGGATATAAATAAAGGTTTTAGGTAAGAAAAAAAGGGGAAGATCTTTATGGGAGATGTTGAAGATCTTTCACCACAATTAGAAGATTACGTTCCAAGTTTCCAAAGACACTAAACTATTACGATCCTTGTGTGTCTGTTGTTGTAATGTACTAAGTATTTCGCTAAAGTAATGTAATATCCATGTACGTCCAGCTTTGGGTCTCTATAGTTGGCATCAGAGGAAAGGTTTAGTCAACCTTTGGAAACTAGGATTTGAAAATGTTTGTGAGATCCCTAGAGATATTTCTAACTTATGTCTAGGGATGTCCCTAAGGATAAGTATACGTATAGGATATAGTCCTAGAACTACGGTAACGATTTTAGAATTTAACCTAAGATGTTAGATATTGAGGGTGCTCCCCCTTTACTAAGTTTTTTTCTCTAGCATGATTTTTGCCTCTCACAGAATTCTTTTTTTGTTTTAGTTAATGGAGGGAACCAGAAGGAATTTGGTTAACATTGAATCCAATGGACAAATTGGTGACTATGAGAAAAAAAATTTTATAATTCCTAGAGATAAATATATTTTGATTATGCCGAATCATTCATCGCGATATATGATTAACAAGGTGAAATTTAGTGGTATGCCTAATTCATTAAAGAAGAGGAAGATAAACTATTATGCATGTTCGCATGTTGAGGAGCATAAAGAAAGGAAGATTGAGATTTCTAAAGAAGGGAAGAAGAACCTTGAGGAATACCTCAAATGGGGGGACCGATGTTATCTGTGTTTAGAAAAGGGTCATAGAGTGACAGACTGTTATGGAGTTCAATTTATTTTTTGTGGAGAACATGGGCATTACCCAACTCAATCCCCTGACCTAAAAAGTTACTTCTAAATCAAGGAAAGACTTATTCCAAGACAATAATTTAAGAGGATGGATTGATGTTTTTATGTATTGGTATTCAAGAATAATGTTGTTGAGGTACTTTTATTGTGTATTAGAATATTTTTGAATTATTCTATTGTGGTTTTCAATAATTTTAAGGTACCGGTAACAGTGAAAAGTGATTCAATTATTTTTGAAAGCAGATGATATGCACATCATGAAGGGATAAGGAGAAAATGAAATGTTTCACATTATTCATGAGCTTATGATTGATATAAGGACTATGTGATATCATGGTTTGAGTATAATTTTTTTTTAAGGATTTTGGTTTGTGGAAAGTGTTATCTTTTAACTAAATTCATGTTTTCACTAAGGTTCAATGGGTATTCATTCTTTAAGAGAATACATGATTAAGGTATTCACATGTTTGTAATTTAACCAAAAAGATATATCTTATGATATATTGGGGATAAATTATGGCATTCACATGATTGTTATGTGACATTTCAAGTAATAATTTTCTTTATACTATGAGCTTGGACCGAAATATTTTAGATAATCCTAAATATTGGAATGGATTATGTTGGACACAAGTTAGGATAGAACTTTATTCGATATTATTGATGGGATGTTATAGTAATATAGCTTTAGAAAACGGACAACCTGCAGGACTGGTGACAGCCCATCGCGTCAGACAAGGCTGTGGGAATCGAACCCACAACCGAAGTGTGACTGGCCTTTATCGCCTTCCACGGTCCTACAGGAAGTCCCTAGTTAGTCGAAACTAGTTTTATTTTATTAAGTGGTATGATATATGAAGTATAAGTTCATTTTTGGAACCATATACTATTAATCTAACCATAAGATGGACTTATAACTTTTTCTAACCTTTTTTTTCAAACAGATGGAATGACCCATCATTCTATCACATCATCTGCTAACACATCACGAATAACAAATTCAACTTCATTTCTTTACGGGATGAAGGGGAAATTGTTCAATTCACGAACAACAGTGAAATTGTACCAAAATCATGTAATTATTTCTTTTAATTCACCAACTTTAGGGAAATGATTTTGAAAACCAAAAAAGTTGTCCTGGTGCCCTTATATCTGATGAATCAGATGGTACCTTAGATCATCAAAAATATATGGATTTGTGATTTTTGGATTTTCCATAGCCATGTTCTCTACCACTCTCCAGCAGAACATGATGGTTAGATTTCTCTTCCATATCCATATTTTCACCTATGTGGAAACCCAGTGATTAGTTTATTTGGGTAACAGTTACATTTTATACTTTTGTTTTTAAAGATTGGTTTTGGTATTCCTTTTTACGATGTGGGTTTCTATTAAATAAACTTTCGAGTAGTAAACCATTTATAACCCCGACGAATTTCGAGGGCGAAATTCATTTTAAGGAGGGTAGAATGTAACACCTCGAGATTTTATAAAAAATATTCTTTTTAATTTCATTAACATATTGTGTTTTACGCTACACCAAAAGGAGCTTTCACAACACGCATCAATGACTTGCCTTTCATTACACGTACTCGCGACCTTCCTCGATAGCGTGTGTAGTACGCAATACTGAGTTTCACTAAACAACGATATGCTATTAAAATATTTTTAAAACTAGCCGTTATGAATAGTAACAAACCACTTTTTGAAATTTTGTAAATTTTATTTTTCAAAATGAACTTCATTTTTGGATGCGGAATATCGAAATTAGCTTAGGGTGAAATTTTGGTACTTTCGGATAACTTTCATTTTCTGATGAATAGTGAAAATTACTAAATTTTAGTCAAAAATAATCTTTTTAATAGAAATATTTAATAGTGATAAATTATTAATTTTAGTGGTTTTAAATTATATTTAGAATATATTTTTACAATTTAATACAAAGTTTTTCATTGGATGTAATTTCACATTTAAACCAGACATAAACAAGTGTCAATCTTTTGATAGTTATTATCTCTTAAGAACACGCTATTTGTTTTGACGACAAGAATTAGTTTTTAAATTAAGTAATGCAACTGATATGTTTTTAATTAGGTAAAATAAACATCATTTTTCAGTTCATAATTTCAAATATAGCTTAGGCCTAATTTTAGGAAATTTTCTGGATACTTTCATTTTTTGATGAATACTGAAACCACTAAGTGGTAGTTAAAAAAAATGAATTTTTCATAAAACTTATTTTTACCGCTTCTGTGAGTGGAATTTCAAAAATATGAGAGACACGGTTGATGTCTGTAAGTAAAATGTGGTTCAATGAGATGAAAATAATTTTTGGTGAATAGTAAGTTTTTACTTTTATTTACCACGGTTAAAAGTAAATAAGGTATTTAGGGGTAAAAATATAAAATATGACCATTTAGGCCCACTTTGATTAGATTAGGACATTTATTATTAATTTATTTAAAGAAGGGTTAAAATAGTTAAAATCAATGTTTAATAAGAAAATCATTTTTAATATAGGGTTATACATAAGATAAATTCTACTATAAATATTCTTTAGAAAGATAAAAATCTTTCCTACATAATGATATTTTATTTGTAATTATTAGACTTTAAATAAGTTAATTTATTTATGACACAAATATGATGCAGTAATTATATTATTAATGAAATATTGACATAATTGATGTTATAAATACCCAAATAAATGTAATTTGAGACTTTTAATGAATTCCACTAATTTTCTATGTTAAAATGACATGTTAGTGTTGATTTAAATAAGTTTTTTCTATCTAATCATTCTGTTATGATTTTCACAAAAATCAATTACCAAATAGTGTCAAAATTGACATAAAATAGTTTTTAAAACAAATATTATATTATTAATTGTTATTATATTCCTAAAAATCTAAGGTTCGGCCAAATGACTTAGATAAGGTTATATATATTAATAATAAACAACTTGGGGTTCTTTTGGCTTTTTATAGTAATTTTATTAACCTTATAGTGTAAGAACACAAAAAGACACAGTAAAAGTAAAATTATCTAACTTAATGTTAAATCTAAATGATAAGGTTAAAATAGAAACCTAAACTTGTCTAAATTATATTGGATGAGAGGATTTCGACCCATCCCCACCTTATCTTAGAAATAAATCAATTTGGAGCTATTTAAAAACTAATTTGGATTTATAATAAAATAATATGTTTAGTTATTACAAAGGTCCCCCTCTCCTCCCTTATAAAAGGGAACCTCCTCCCTCTCTTCCTCACACCACTTTGAGCCTTCAAGCTCGGCCAAACCCTGCCAAATTATCTTCTCCACTTCCCTAGAAAAATCCTAGAGGTCCTGGTCTTCTTCAAAGACCAATTTTAGTACCCTAAAAGGAGGTCTCAAAGAGGCGCTTCAAAGAAGAGGTAATGTCTGTTACCGATTCTTTCAACTTTATTTCTTCTTCCACTTATTCTTCTTTAGTTGTTTCATTATGAAGTAATAAAATCAGTATCACTCATATACTGATATTTTATTATAAGTATGAAACAACCCTACTTTAATCATCTATCTATCCTACGGAAAACGAAATCACCCCGCGTGCATACGTACGGAATATCGTCTTCACGCCGTGGTGTAATCTGTTTTTCCAACACCACCTTACTTGGATGGGTATAATGGTGTAAATAATAACTATAAATAGTTATTATAACATCATACTGATTCTGATATATTGTATCATCCACTCCAATTCAATTCAATTATAATGTAAATGATATCATCGCTCGTGCGTACGTACGGACTACCCTCTCCACGACGCGATGAGATTCATTCTCCATGTTTACCATACATGAATGATCATAAAGTTTATTTAATGAATAATAATGAAATATATGAAATAATAATGCTACTAGATTTAAGTATATATATATTTATATATGTCGTCTATTTAGTTTCATTCAATTCAATAAGGAAACGAAAACAACGTTCATGCGTACGTACGGCCTACCGTCTCCATAAACGGTGTATTTCATTCCTTTTATAGACCTATAAAATATATATGTATATGATGAATATATGTAAATCATTTTTTACATTCCGAAATTATGTAAATCAGGATATAAGTAATAATATAAAGAACGACAAGTCGAAACACTTATGATAAATGAAATGATTTTACCCAAAACGCTACATTAACATGGAAATTTCAAAAGAATGGGTAATATAAAGTCATAAGTGAAACATATATGATATAATAACAATGAATATGATTATGTAATAAGTCAATGACATTATTTAAATCATTATACAGGAGGTTAGAATACGTACGAAGCATATCAGATCTAAGGTAAGGGAAATATCACAATCTCATTTTTATCCGAGATTGTTTATACTTTGAAATTTACTGGGGTGTATTTTATCATCCACATCCAAGTTTCCGTAATATGTAATATTATTTCCATCCACCTACAATTGTTTAAATCCAATTTTACCCTTTGGTGTGTTTTTAGTAAAAGATATGAAAGGAATCATTTGCCATTTTTTCGTACGAGGTACTTTTTTACTTTTCCGACAAAAGCACGAGAAGAATGTTTTTTTAACTTATACGGAATGATTGGATTTTTAAAACATTATATCCAAGAATATTCTTCTACAAGTTTTCATGTTTATTTTTAATCAACTTATTTTAGTTTAAAAGTTTATGACATGTTAATAAAGGAAATTTTTTTTTGAGGTAGAAAGGATATTTTCCTCAAGAATGGAGTTCAAGTGTTTTATCAAAATTATTTTCCATCTAAGATAATAAAGGGTTCTGTTTCTATCCCTATTATTACATTGATTTGACAATGTTGTGATGGAATTATTTTTATGAATTCCTTTATCTTATATGAATTTTTTTATGATGTCATGATGTTTAAGATTCCCATTTTTATTACATGGGTTATGCTATGATGTATGGTTTATGATTTTGTGGCACACATAAGAATGGTATCATTATGAGATGGGTGGGACCTATATCTCTCTCTAATTCATTGGGTAATGATTTATATCTCATGAGATAGACATGTCTGGAACGACAAGTTAAACCGGTTCAGTAATACAGGACTGGAACGAGGAGTGAACTCGATTCAGAAAGGGACTTTGTCCACTAAGATGGTCTTGACAGCAAAGCCTTGGCTACTATGGAAATCATATCATGTGATTAATGGTTGCCACAATTACATGTTTTATTTCCATGCTATTTTATCATTCTTAATGGTTCTTTATGATCTATTTGTTACGTACTTCAATGTTTTATGTCATTGCTCAAGGTTTTGATGTTTAAACATCATGTTCATGTTTTTATGTTCAAATGTATATGGTATGTTTTTTTATCCATGCTTACCCTTACTGAGCATTTGAGCTCACCCTTTTTATGTTTTCTTTTCCCCAGGATATAAAGAAAGGTTTTAGGTAAGAAAAAAATGGGATGATCTTTATGGGAGATGTTGAAGATCATTCACCATGATTAGAAGATTACGTTCCATGTTTCCAAAGACACTAAACTATTACGATCCTTGTGTGTCTGTTATTGTTATGTACTAAGTATTCCGCTAATGTAATGTAATATCCATGTACGTCCAGCTTTGGGTCTCTACAGTCATGACTCCTATGACTAAAAATGAAATCACATGTGAGGGATGTTTTAAAATTCCTTCGTCTCTTAGAAGCCATCGATAAGAATTTCTTTATGAATCCTCTACTGTTAGGAATATCAAAGTCCATCTGATAAATAAGAGGTAAAAAAATATAATACTAGAATCATTTAAATAATAGGCAAACAATAGAAAACTTTCTTACTGAAATCGTCTCACACAACTGAGATATTATTTCATTGTCCACACTTCTCCAATCATCATACAAAATTCTTACATTGCTCTTACCCTGAGTTGATACAAAACTCTTAAAATATTTTTCATTTTGACCTCTAGGAATATCATTCTAATCAAAATCAATGAGTATATTTAGGTCCTTCGTACGGGAAAGTGATAATTTTGGTAAACGTGTGCACCCACATTTACCAACTCTTGAACTCTTCTTTGTTGTTATGGGAGCACTTGAGGAATATCGGGGATCCTCAAGAGGAGCATGTGAATGTTCCTCACCATAGGTATGGTCATTATGCTCATCTACAGAATCATGTGGTTGATTACCTAATTGATCTGTCATTATCCTTCAAATAAGAAAGACAAACATTAGTTCACAAATATACAAATTCAAATACTATAGTTCTAATGTAAATAAAAAATGGAAAATTGAACTAATTTATGTAATTTTAAAAAAGGTTAATATAGTAAGAATGTTAAAAAAGGGTAAATATAGTAAATATGGTAAACATGGTATTGTAATTTTCATTCAAACAAATCAATAAATATATAAGTAACATAGCATTAAACTACGGTAAACTATGGTAAACATGGTAAACATTGTAAAAATGTTAAACATGGTAAAAAGGGTAAACATGGTAAACATGGTAGACATGGTAGAGATGGTAAACATGGTAAACATAGTAAACATGGTAAATATGTAAACATGATTTAGAAATTTTCTTTCAACCCAAATAATAGATATATAATTTACATAATTGTAAGCATGATAAACTAAACTAAAAAATTAAAAAAACGATTTCTACTTATTTGTTTTAATACATGTTTTAAGAAATAGAAAATTACAATATGAAACATTTTATGAAAATAATAAATGTAACAAAGAAATTAACATGTGTTACTTATAATATTAGGAATGAACAAATGAATTATTTTTCCAAAATCCTTGGTCACGGTTGTTTCTTACGGAACAATCCATGTCTTCAACATGCCCATCATTATGTTCTAATAATCATTCTATGGAAGTAAGGATCTCACATAAATCAGCATATTCATCAAGTTTATCATCACCAATATATTGTTTTTTCCTTGTAAAATAGCATACAACTACATATCAGTTTTTTCAGCTACATAGAAAATCTATTTTGCATGTGTTTCCATTATAATAGAATTGTTTGTGTCTTCTAATCTATTCAGATTTTCAGCTGTCATTCTAAATTCATCATGTCTGACACTATTGTTACCAATAAACCATTTCCAGTTAAAAACATAAACTTTAATTTTAAATTAATCAAACTCCCATATTTCATCAATGACTCAATAATATGTAGTTAATGCAGAAATTGAGTTTTTGTCTTTAGAACTCGAAAAATGCATTGCTTCTACAAACACCAATACACCAATATTCTGAACTTCACTTCTATTGTCTTAAATCTTCGTATGAAATGTATAGCCATTAAAGTAATAACTGAAAATTGTTATCACAATTAAACATGGACCACTCACTAACGATTTTAATGTCTCTAATACATCTGATCTACCAAGATAGGTCTTTTTAAACCATGACCAAAATGTTTTGTTGTGCTCATTCAAAACCCAAATTTCTTTCTTCTTTGGATGACATTGTTTCAACGCAATAATATGCAATGTGATATATTTTTGAGCATTAGATATGTTATTAGAGATGTATAATTATAACATCTTTATCTATTCACCTGAAAAAGATTATACTTTCAAGCCAAGAATCCCCCTTCCCTCATTATTAACTCGTTCATGGGGAGATGTAGGCAAACCTATGTGCTCCTCCACAACCAAGTATCTCATAAAAAATTCCACAACCTCCTCAAAAATATACTTTTCAATAATATAGGCTTCACGTCAATATGGATTCATAACATAATCCTACAATATTTTCATATACCTTTCAAAAGGATACATCAAATGAAAATATATAGGTTCACATTGCTTTATTTCTCAAACCGGAAAAATCATTAAATGCACCATTATATCAAAAACATATGAAGAAAAATACATTTCTAATAGAAAAAGTCTAGAAACTTCATCCATTTCTAAAATTTTCAAAGCATTCACATCAATCACCTTATTAAATATTGAATTGAAAAAATAACAGAACTTCATTATAGTCTTTCTGACACAGATGGGCAATATTCCACGCAATGCAACTGGTAGAAGTTGTTGCATCTTGACATGACAATCATGAGATTTCATACCTATTAACATCAAACCCTTTAAAGAGAATTTTTTTTTACACTTGAAGAATAACCCTGAGGCACTTTGATATCATGAAGACACTGAAAAAAAACTAATTTTCTCCCTCATGTATAATTTATGACAAGCTGGGGGAAGAAATGTTAGTCTTCCATTACGAGTGGGGGCTAAATCCAAATGTGTTCCCATTAATAGTAATTTTAATCCTACATTAAACCCATCTTTTTTATTTCCTTTAATATCTAACAATATTTCAATAAAAAATTCATAGATATTCTTCTACATGTGAATGACATCAATATTATGTTTCACTTCATGATATATCCAATTTGGTATCTCAAAAAATATTGGCCTTTTCTTCCAAATATGTCAATCATTACCCAATTTTTGTGTCTTTCCAAATGTCACATCAAAGATTTACACCCTCTCAAAATACATATTAGGGGATAAAGGTTTTAGAGCAATATCAAATTCTTATGATCCATTGAATGTATTCTTTAGTCTTATATAAGAGTGATCGATAGGAAAAAACTTTTGATGACCCATGTACAGTGTTTTCCTCCCATGATTACATTAACAATATGATGTCTATTGTGCACAAATTGGACATGCCTTATGCCCCTTAACACTGTATCCAAGTAAATTTCCACAGGATTGGAATTCATTTATAGTGAACATAAGCACTACATGCAATTGAAAATATTCCATTTTTTTAGAATTTTACACCCTAATACCATCCTACCATAAAAGATTCAAATCATCAATCAATGGTGATAGGAAAACATCTATATCATTTTTGGGTTGTTTTGGAATAGAGATCATTATAATCAACATGACATATTTGTGCTCCATACAAACTTTAGAAGACAGGTTGTAAATTATAACAAAAACAGGCCATGAACTATGTGTGATACTGATTGTTTGGTATGGATTCATTCCATCTGTACACAACCCTAGTCTTAGATTTCTAATTTCATTTCCAAATATAGGATATTGCTCATCAATTTTCTTCCATTGTAGGCGATCATCTAGATGAGGTATTCTTCCACCACATATCCTCTCATCAGAAGGCCATATAAAATTTTTTCTCAACATGAGAATTAGCGAATAAACATTTCAAATGATTAATTATAAGAAGATACCAAAATAACTTGGATCAGATCTTTTAAATATCTACATCACTCTGTGCTTTTTCTTTAAACTTATACCGTGATGTCCCACATCTAGGATACTCTAACAGAAATTCATATTCCTTCCTATATATCATAAAGTCATTCAGACAGTCATGTATTTTTATGTATTCCAATCCCACCAAGCATAATATGTTTTTAGCCTTATAATGTGGATCTGGAAGATCATTGTCTTTTGGAAGAATGTCTTTCAACAATTGTAACTGCTCTGTAAAACTTCAATCACTCTATCCATGTATTTCCTTCAAGTTAATCAATATTAACACCACCGAAAAAATAAAAAATCCATACAACCAGGATACAATGGTTTTTAATCATCACCTTATTGAGGTGAAACTGTCGGTTCAATCTCTATTTGTTATGCTGCAATATCATGGATCATTTATTCAATTCCATCAGAGATACCATCTTTCAAATCATCATAATAAGTTGTAACGCCCCGACCCCAGTTACCCAGAGTCAGTTCATTATTACATAACATTGGAATGATCACAAGAAAGATGAAATCTTGGAAGACTGATTGGTTTAGTAGAAGTGGAAACACTAGATATATTCATAAGTCTTACATTACATCATAAAATGAAAAACTACTACAACAACATATTATCTCCATAATCCACACTCATATCCCCACATAATATCCCTGCAGGTCATTCATAATTTACTTCTTCACATCCTGGGAAAAATAAAACATTGAAAAGTGGTTAGCTCAAATGCCCAGTAAGGATAACAATATAGCGGAAACATTCATAAATAAGAATAAACATTTAAGACAATGTATAACTAAAACAAAAACCTTTCTAACATGAACTTTCAACATAGTATAGCATAAATAAAATGAAATAATTCCATTTACTTATTCACATGGATATTCTACTAATCGAATAATCACATGAAAAATCAATAACCACTTTCATAATGTCGGAATGCATAATGCTGATCTTTAATTTCTTTGTCAAGGCCTCGTCCCAAGACCTAGGGGCTAACTGTAACCAGAACCCAACCCGTAGTGCCTCTAATAACCGGACACCAACCCGGAGTGCCTCTAATAACTGGACACCAACCCGGAGTTCCTCTAATAACCGGAGACCAAACCGGAGTTCATCTAATAACCGGAGACCAAACCGGAGGGCTTACTTTTACCGGTCCCCAACCCGGAACATACTTGTCTAACACATTCATCTGAATGAAAGGTTGAAATATAACATAAAAATTCAAATTAAAAATAACTTATGAAATTTCAATAATTAAAAAAAGATATGAGTGACATAAGAATAGCTTATCCACGGTGAAAAATATCACAAAACCTTTAATAAAATATGGATGTTTTGTATCATAATAAACCGACTTCAAATAAGCTTAAAAGCCATCAAAGGATGTTGACATAGATGAAATCAAAATTCTTTTTAAATAAATATCTCTTTTTATTTTGATATCATTTAAGATCCATATAAAATAAAACATTTTCTTTGAAAATATTCTTATAAGATTATAAGGGAAGCTTCGACGATTTTATAACGGCGGAAAATAGCTACACCCACCGTACAAGTTTAAAAAAAACATTCTTACATTAATTTTGTCAAAATGGTTAAAAAGCACCTTGTTTGGAAAACGACGGAAAGATTCCTTTATAAACCTCTTATAAGAAGTCAAACAAGTGTATACATTACTTTAACCTATATTCTAGTAAATAGTAAAAAATGTTTTGGAATTCATTTTTAAGAAACATGGATGTGGATGATAAAGAGATCCTAGTAGATTATTACGTATAAACAACCTCGTATAATGAAGAGATTGTGAAATAACCCTTACCAATTTGGTAACTTATGAAACATACAACCCATGAAAGAGGTATCATACAATTAATATGTAAATAAACCTAAATTAGAGTGTATTACACAAAGAATATAATTATGGGCAGTACATACACCACACAAAAGGTGATGGTGGCAATATGGCATGAATCTCACGGGAATAAGGAGTGAGATGAAAACCCCTTACCTTGTACTTTTCCTTGGTTGAGGTAGGTTAACCTCCTGTATAATGGTGAAATAATTTTTATTAAATTATACAAAAATTATATACATTAATATGATATCATATATGATATTTTAATATTGATTTGATAATAATATCTTAGTATTATCGTTGTTTCGGGTGTTAACTTACTTGTTTTCTTTTATATGGTTTGTTACATAAGCCATGTTTGTAAGGGATAGGTTGTATATTATTCATATCCAGAATTATATCAAGTCCTTAAACATCATTTTTAAATCATAAAATGATAATTATACTTGAATGTATACGATGGAGAATGAATCTCATCGCGTTCGTGGAGACGGTAGTCCGTACGTACGCACGAGCGACAATATCATTCTTCTGAAATAATATATAAATGGTTGTTATATAATATATACAGAATCATTAACATGTTATATTTATTATTTATATGAGTTACATATCATTATTATACCCATCCAAATAATAATATATTGAATAACAATTTCACCACGACGTGGAGACGGTAAGCCGTACGTACGCACGTATGGTGACATATTATTCAAAGGGTGGATAGAATACTGAATATGGTTGTACCATATTTATAATAACATCACTGTATATATATGATACTAGATTTATTATTTTAGAATGGTAATAACAAAGTAAGAATAAGTGGAAGAAGAAAGGAACTTGGAAAAGGGTGGTGAAATCATTACCTCTTCTTCGGGTTCTTCCTTTTGATTTGATCAAAAGGGCTCCTTAGGTTGGCTTTATGATCAAAATAAGCCCTCTAGTTTGTAGTGAGGGAAGTTTGGAGAGTATTTGTGCAGAGTTTTTCCTAACCAAAAGGTTTTGAAAGTGTGAAGAAATGAGAAGGAGGAGTGCCCTTTTATAAGAGGGGTGAGGGGAACCTTTGGAAAAGCTAGAAATATTAGTTTATAATAAATTCATATTCGGTTTCTAATGGCTCCAAAGTTGATTATTTAAATGTTAAGGTGGGTATGGGTCGAAAACAACTCAACCAATAGAATTTAGACAGGTTTGGGTACTTATATTAACCTTATCTTTAAGTATTAACTCTAAGTTAATTAGTTTCACTTTTACAATGTCTCTTTGTATTTTTATATAATATGGTTAATAAACTTACTATATACATCCAAGAGACCCCCAAGTGGTCCATTAATGATTAACATATCATGATATAAGTCTCTTGGCCGAACCGTAGATTTTTAGGAATTTAATATCAATTAATAATATAATATTTGTTTTAAGAACTCTTTTATGTCAATTTTGACACTATTCAATAGTTGATTTTTGTGAAACTCAAAACAGATTGATTACTTCGAACAAAGTCAATTAAATCAATACTAATATATCATATTATCCTATAAAATTAGTTTAATTCATTAAAATTTTCATATTATATTTATTTGGGTATTTATAATATCAATTATTTTAATTTTTCACTATTATAGTATTTAATTCATCATCATTGTGTCATAAATAAATTAAATTATTTAATGTCTAAAAATTATAAATAAAATATAACTATGTATGAAATCTTTTTATCTTTCTAATTAATATTTATAGTCTAAAATCCAACTTATATAACCTTTTGTAAAAATTGTTTTTCTAAAAGATATATGCTTGTGTCATTTTTGTATTCATTTTAACTTAATTAAAATAAAGTGTCCCTATCACCTACAAGTGGCACCATGGGGTCCCAAAATCGACCCAAAGATGCCTATGGTCGAACATGTATCAACCAATAAGGATAGGACACGTTTTAGGGTAATTTAGTATTATTATAATATAATTTATTGAACCCTTATTTACCGGATTTACCATTAACCATGGTAAATAAAATATTTACCGCAGTAATTATTCAAAATGTCTAAAAATAAAAGTTACCTATTTACACAATTTGAAAATCCTAATTCCAAATATGGAATAAATTTTTCTAAATTCAAAACACAGAAGTGGCAGAAATTAATTTAAAATTAATTCCCGCTGTCAAAACAAAAAGCCTGTTTTTAAGAGATAAAAACTATCAAAAGATTGACACTTGTCTATGTTCGATTTAATTGTAAAATTATGTCCAATGACCAAAATTATATTAAATGGTAAAAATATATTCTAAATATACTTTAAAACCACTCAAATTCATAATTTATCTCTATTAATTATTTTGATTAAAAAAGTTGTTTTTAATTAAAATTTAGTAATTTTCACTATTCATCAAAATATGAAAGTTATCCGAAAAGTACCAAAATTTCACCTTAGGCTAAATTCGATACTCTGAATCCAAAAATGAATTCCATTTTGAGATATAAAATTTCTAAAATTTTAAAAGGTAGGTATTACTATTCATAACGGCTAGTTTGATTGGTTGTAGTGTGTTAGAACTCGAAGTTGCGTACAACACACGCTACTGTATTATTCAAAGGAAAGCGTACCGTGGAAGCTTGGGATGTTTCATTTTAAATTTTTTTGATGACCCTATTTAGTCAAAAAGTTTAAAATATTGTATTTAAAAAGTATTCACTATTAAAAGTTGATAAAATTGCAATACTGAAAATGAATATGTTATTGCATTATGTCTAAGAAACTCATAATATGGATTCTAAAATTATAAGGATTTTAAAATTTAGTTAATACTATTCATAACCTCTTTTGAATGGCTTTTTTTTGGTAAGTCATTGTGTGATTGAACTCGGTGTTGCGTGTAGTGCAAGTTATTGAATTATTTCGAAAAATAACACACTATGAAATCTTGGGGTGTTACATAAGTAGATCTTACATTCTATATAGTTTCACCATGCCAAATCCAAGGGATATAACTCCGATTAAAACCTTGACAAATCAGAAGATCTTTGATCCCTCTTCTTTTCAACTTCTTTATATTCAAACTATTCAATCATGGACAGAAAAAAATTTCACTGCATGGAACATTTCGTTTTGAAAATTCCAAAAAGTCTTCAACACCTTCCTCATATTCATTAATCATTTGATGTGTCATAATCCAACTTCAAATCCTTATTACCTATAAAAATATCAAAATTATAAATCCTGTTAAGCTAATAAAAATATATATTTATATGAAAAACATCATAATTTGTATGTAAAACAATTTGGTAGTATAAAACAAATCTATGCGTATTTGAAAAAAAAATATGCATGAAAATGATTTTTAAAAGAATCTATAGTTAGATATAATAGTTTTAAATTTATCTTGAATCCTTTCTTCTTACGGTACACAATGAATACATCCTGGTGTAGTTGAATACCAAATTTACCATTTCGTAAAAAAGAAATATGAAGGGTAAATATTAAATTGTGTACATATTCACTATTGAAAATTACACATATCCAAACGATTTGAATCCATTGGGATATCCCCTATATGTTTTGGGAATGAATACCTCAATGGTTTCACACACCGTTGGAATGATGGTCTTTGAAATAGCAATATACCAACAATTCTACTGGAACTATTATTATAGACTACCTGAAGTTAAAATATTCCAATAGTTTAAATGAAACCGTTGGGATATATATATACCAAGGGGGTGTCCAAGGGGGTAGGGGCTATCCATGGGGGTGGTGGGGGCTGTACAGGGTGACTAAGGGGGTGGGGGTGTCGAGGGTTGGGGGGCTATCTAGGGAAGGGGGTGGCCAAGGGTGGGGGAGTGGTGTCTAGGGGGTGAGGGGGTTGTCCAATCCCTAACACATTGGGAACCACCCCCCCCCCGGTGGACACCCCCTTGACACCACCACCCCGCTAGACAACCCCAACCCCTAAACAACACTGCCACCCCCTCTTGACACCCTCACTCCCCAAGACAACCCAATCACCCCCGAGACACCACCCCCACCCCCTGTACACCCCCACCCCCCTTGGAAATCCCCCTCAGCCCCTGGACACCACCCCCACCCCCGAAAACCATCACAACCACATTGGGAACCCCTGGACACCACACCCCCCTTCGACAGCCCCCACCCCCTGGACAACCCTCAACCCCTCTGGAAAACCCCCCAACCTGGGACACCCCCACCCCCTGGACAACCCCCTCACCACCCCTCGACAACTGCCTCCACCCCCAGGACAACCCCACCCCCTTGGAAAGCCCCGTCAGCCCCTTGGACAACACCCCACCACTTGGACACCCCTTGGACACCACCACCACCTTGGACAGCCCCACCCCCTGGATAGCCCCCCATTCTCTCTATACAGCCCCCAACCTCTCGGGACACCCCCACCCCTAGACACTCCATACACCCTTGTATTTCCCACTCACCCCCATGGACACCCACCCCCACCCCCTTGGATAGCCCCCCCCCCTAGACAGCCCCCAACCCCTCGAGATAGCCCCCACCCCTGGACACCCCCACCCACTGAACAACCCCTCACCCCCTAGCACTCCCACCCCTAGACACCACCTCCCCCTTGGATAGCCCCCCACACCATAGACATCCCCCAACCCCTCTGGACAACCCCCACCCTCCCTGGACACACACACCCCCTTAGACCCCCCATACCCCCATGGACAACCCACTCAACCCCTAAACACCACCCCCACCCCTTGGACACCCCCTAGACACCGCCCCCATCCCCGAACACCCTTGGAAACCCCCTAGACACCCCACCCCCTGTACAGCCCCCTCAACTCCTGAACACCCCACCCCCTTGGATAGCCCCGTCACCCCCTGGACACCACCCCACCCTCTTGGACACCCACTGGACACCACCGCCCCCTTGGATAACCCCCCACCACTTCCTTGACATCCCCCAACCTTTATGGACATCCCCCACCCCCTATACACCCCACCCCCGGGGCACCTCCACCCCCCTAGACACCCCATACCCCCTTGGACAGCCCACTCACCCCCTGGACACCACCCCACCCCCTGGACACCCCCCCTGGACGCCACCCCCACCCCAACCCCTTGGACACCCCCTGGACAACCACCACCCCCCTCAACACCACCACCCCTCCCCCTAGACACCCCTACCCAATTAGAAAGCCCCATCACCCCCTAGAAACCACCCACACCCCCTTGGACACCCCTAAACACAACCCCCACCTAGGATATCCCACACCCCTTGGGAAATCCCTCACCCCTGGACACCCCCACCCCTCTGGACAGCCCCCATCCAAGGACACCCCCACCCCCTGGACACCCCTAACCCCTCGTACAGTCCACTCACCCCTGGACACCCCCCTCCCCACCCCCACACCCATGTACACCCCTACCCCCTTAAACGTCCCCCTGACAACCTGAACACCAACCCCCACCCCATGGGAGACCCCAACCCCCTTGGATAGCCCCAACACCCCCCTGGGAACCACCCCCGCCCCATTTGACACCCCCTAGACACCACCACCAACATGGATATCCCCCACCCCCATGGACATCCCATGTACGCACACACACATGATATAACACACAAACATCATAAAACTACATGATATCACATTCATATGTTTATTTTACCAGAAAAGAATTTATCATGGTATAAATGAACATAATGAAACTCACCATGAAATCAAGAACAACGATATAAAAATAACATCTCAAAAAATTATTTTAAGGTAGTGCGAAAATTAAAAATTGAACTCGAGCCATGTGAGGCTTACATGAGTGTTATAAGTCGACCAAATAGATCTGATGATAATAAATATGATGAATGATGATGGAAAAATGAGTCTGGAGGGCACGACTTCGAAGAATCCATTATAGGTTATCCGTGCGAGAGAGACGAGTCACAGGTCGCCTAATTTAAGAAAACAAAAATGATTTAATACCGGATGGGATAAATCATTTGAAAGATTTATCACATCGGTTATTTAATAACTGTTGTGATAAAGTATATATTTTATTTTTAAAATCAGTTATTTAATAACTAACATAGAAAGGAATTTATCACGTCAGTTCTTTTGAGAACCGATGTGATAAATTGAAAATATTTGCATTATCACGTCAGTTTTAAAATAACCAACGTGATAAAGCGTTCAGATTCGATATTTCACGTTGGTTATAAAATAACTGACATGATGAAGCTAGTCTCAGTTTTTAGTATGTCAGTTATAAAATAGCCGACATAATTAATCAATTCTCATTGATTTATCACGTCAGTTATACAATAACCGACATGATAAATTTATTTTTATAGCTTTCCATGTCGGTTATATAGAACCGATATGAAAAATGACAATGTCTTAAACATTTTTTACACTGGTGATGTTAGCTTGGTAAGAGGGTTTGATATTCATGATTAATTTCTCAAATATAAGTGAGAATATCTAGGAAACACCATGAAGGTATTAATATCCAACATAGATGCCGGCCTCAGCCATCCCTCAATTGATTTAGATCTGGAAGGATCCACATATATCACATTTTAGGTAATGATATTCCCTAATAATGAGACTTCATTCAACCATAACATACACTTGTTGTACTTTTCATAGAGAATATCCTTTCTCAAGGTCTATAGTCTAGTTCTTTGATCCTCCTCTTGCCCCTACATGTTTTTAGAGTATATTATATAATCGTCTATAAATGAAACGACAAATTTTTTAAGGTAAAATCTAAGGAATTTATTTATCAAGTCAGTGAATATTTCTAGAGATTTAGTCAGTCCAAAAGGAATTACAATGAATTCATAGTACCAGTACTTATACAAAAATCATCATTAGTGATATCCTTTTTCTTCACCCCTACATGGTAATATCTTGACTGCAGATCTACCGTGGAGAATTATTATGCTTTCTGTAGATGGTCAAAAAAAGTAATTAATTTTTGGAAAAGGACACTTGTTCTTCATCTTGATTTTATTGATCTTACGGTAATCAGTGAAAAGGCACATTGACCCATATATTATCTCGATGAAGAGAACTCTTGCACCTCATAGTGAAGAACTTGAGAATATAAACCCTTTATCCAAATTCTCCTATAGTTTTTTCTTTAGCTCCTCAATCTCTACAATATCCATTCTATATGGAGTCATGGATATTTTAAACTCCCTAGGTATAATAAAAATCTACAATTCAACACCTTTTCTAGGAGGAAGACCATAAAATTCTTCAGGAAACACATCAAAAAATTCCCTCAAAATAGGCATTTCTTTAAGGGTTGTTCCATCCTTAGACTCAATCATATGAGAAAGATATTCATGCTCATACAGAAGTAATATCAATACTAGATTTTATGGTGCTAAATAAGATTCATCCCCATTTTAAATCTTGTATAGAATCAGGGGTTGATTCACCATATGGATAGTGATTTCCCTCTCACAACAGTTTATGTTGGCTATATATAGGGAAATCCAATCCATGTCAAGAATTGAATAAAATTCCACAAAGGGATTTATGATGAGGTTCACCAGGATGTTCACTCTAAAAATTATGGTAGGAGACAATTCATATTCTTGGGATGCAATAATGACCCTTTTTTCCTTTGTTATTCACATATCTACTTGTAATTTTTGTGATGTTTGGATTGATATACTAAACATTTTAGATATAAAAGAATGTATAGATCTATGAATGATATCCATACCATTCAATTTATGATTTTTTGTATACCTTATCTAATATAGACATTAGGTGAGTTCTTTAAACTACTAAACACATAAAGGAAAATCTAATGAAATTAAAAGGATAACTTATAAATTATAATTATCTCTTTAACTTATGAATTTATAAGCTTATATGTAGTGGCCCAAACCCACATGATCTATTAATTTTCCAAAAACTGGGTTCCATAAAACAGTTCCACTAAAAAAGCGGCACTGTGATGGTGTCGCTGTTCACAGTGGCACCGTGACGGCAGAACAGTGGTGGTCGCACCAACACAATCGCTCACCAAAACGGTGGCACTGTGAGGGTGGCACCGTGAAGGTGGAACCGTGTGGGAGGCACCATGAGGGTGCCATCATGGCGGTGGCACTATGAGGGTGTCACCATGAGGGTGGAACTGTGACGGTACCACCATGATGGTGGCTCAGTGACGGAGGCTCCCTTTGGGTGGAACTATCACCGTGGCACTATTATGGTTTCTCACCAAATGGTGTCCCACCCTTGTTCTTTTTTTCCATTTTATGACTTTTTCTGCTCCCACAACGTATCTTTGATGTAAAAGTATTTTAATACCCCATTCAATCCATTTAAAAGGCCATAAATAATATATAAAATACCCCAAGATTTTGGGGACCCTTGACTTACCAAAACGTGTATATTTTACCTCCATGTCACACCCCTTTTTCCCGTACATTATAGTTTTGTCCCTATTGAGCATTTTCCTCTGTTTAAAGGAGACCATTTTATTCAAAACCATTATAGCCACCTCTCCGATGATAATTATTAAATAAAAATTAATTCCATCACGTGTAACCATCCAACCGCGTGGTGAAACCATGATCCGCCTTTAAATTCATTCAAAATTCATATGTCATAACTCCTGGATCTCATCTTTTTATCGCATAGGAATTTCTTATTCTTATTCTTCTTTATGGCTTGTATCTTTTCCTTTCCGTGGTGCATTTCGAGCCCCCCTTCCCGACGCTAGTTTTGCACCTCTACTGGAGCCTTTTCTACTCACCCTTAGAGTCTACGAAGTCCCTCCCTTACAAGTCATGCATCCCCAGTTCATGAAGCATAGAGAAAAACATCAATCGTTGATCATCCAAGTAGGGTTCTTCTTTCGTCTCTCTTTACTTTGTATCATGCAGGGTGTGTATCCTTATGTTTCTATGGGGATAGATGAAACCAAACCTTAATGAAGATAATAAATAGAATTTTAAATAATTATGGGGTGTGTTTGATGATGTTGTTGTACTCCTTTATCAATACTTTTATATTGTGAATTGTATATGCCATTGTCAACTAAAAATCGTGTCTTTTTGTGGTCCTTCATTACGCACTAATGAACCTCTATTTTCTTGCTAATTTTTTCAATGAATTAATGGTTATAACATGGAAATTGGTTAATCATGTAAACTCAGTTGATTAAATGGATTTACAGTGAACAAGTATCATTCTGTGATCGGCCCGGTTAACCAAATGGAAAGAAGGAACATTATGAATTGTGTGTTTGAATCTAAAAAACTCCCTTGCTCTATCTTGGTAACATGTGTGATTGTTCAGTTAGATGTTTGTGGGGTGACATGGATTGGGATGAGATCCTCTATTGTGTAGTTGTTTGATTGTGGATCAGAGGTCGTGTGGAGCCATAGGATGGGGCTCGTCTTGGTTCTATCACTTCTAGGGATCTCACAGATCCCTTTTTTTGTGACGTTACAAGAAAACTGTGTGTGAATGCTTAAATTGTTGTTTGATTATTTTTCCTTCCTTGTCCTTTGGATATTCTTGCAAGTTTCTCGGTAGTGAATAATTTTTTAAATGGAACCACTGTAATGTTATAACAATAATAGGTTCAATGATGAATTGTTTTCTAGGAATGAGTTGGAACTTGGTTGTGGTTATTGTGATTTTTATGAATGAATAGAAATGAGAGTGTTTGTGCATGGGCTATTATTGGAAACACTATGTTGGGTTGTGTTCTTGTATACCTATATATATTATTTAGTTCTTATTTTTCTTATTCATGCCCCACCCAAGTTGAGCTCTTTGTGCCGAATACCCCCATTTCATGGGAGAGGGTGTTTTTTCCCTACACTCTTATGAGTTGCAGGTTATTATCTCCTTTTATGCTCCCTTTCCTGAGTATCCCAAGACTCTTCGGGCCGACAGTGATTGGTTGAGGTCCATTATAGCCTAAGACTCTTTGGACAGGGTAGATATGGTGGATTTTCTAGGTGTGTGTGGGAAAGTTGTTTCCCAAGTGTCTTCGGGATGAGGCCCAGGTGTCTTCGAGTGTTGAAATAGTTTTTCTATCGCAAGTGTCTTCAGGAGTGGCAGTAGTTGTTTTGGACTAGGTGTCTATGAGCGTGGTTAAGTGTAGTTGTTGTGGCCTAGGTGTGTGTGAGTAGGATGTGTGGTTGTGGTAGCCCAGGTGTGTGTAGGAGAGGTATGGTAGGGGGATTGTGGTGAGAATGGAAGGGGAGGTCTAATGCGTAGGATGTCTTAAATAACCAAGAAGAAAGTGGTGTGGGGTTCCCAAACATTAATTTATTATTACTATTACATTACTTGACTTGCGGTATTTAGGGAGTGTTCCTTAGTGAGGTTTGGGTGGATAGTTTTCTTGCTTGGTGCTTAGGTTATCTTCTTTTCACTAGGCATTAGAATGCATCCACACTTGTGTATGAGGGCTTTTGGTTTTCCCTACTAAGTATATCTGTATACTCACTCTATATATATATAACTGCTATCAAGATTCTAAAAGGACTTCTAGGACCGTGATGGACCCTACTAGTTCGAACACAGGGATTGTCGACGTTGCAATTTTTTTATTTTCTTTTGGTACGTTCATTTGATGTTTTCTTGAATTTTCATATCACTTATTATTGGAACATGCATATGGTAATGGATTGTTTTTCTTTACTTTCACTTCTAGTTATGGTGATCATTGGGATTTACTATCTTATCTCCTGATCCTACTAAATGAAAAAGGGTAATTCTATCCATTTTACATGTAGTTACATGCCCTTGGTGCTAGTGGCCACTCCAGGACCTATTGAAGGTGGGTCTCAGGGGTCAGTATCCCTCCTTCAACTTGAAGAAGGAAGGGTCTAGCAATCTTTTGTCCCTTTACGCATCTTGGTGAAGGAAGGTCATGATAAAAGTGTATAAAAGGAAGGTTGAGAGATAGGATGGAGTTTGGAGTTAGGAACAGTGAGGATTGCATGGGATAGAAGGGAAATAGTTTTAGGAAATCTTGACACGTGAAATAGGCTAGGGAAGATAAGCAATGACATAGGATTTTAGCCCTCCCCTGTGATCCGATGCAAGAATCTGGACCTACCAATCTACCAGTTGAGGCTACACTGATTACAGGTTAGAGACCCTAGAAGAGGTACATGCATCATAATTGCTCATGTTCTTGTGTGTCTTCGGTACTTTGGGGATCCAAAATAAATTAATCATTTAAGAAAACATTAAAAACAATCTTCTACACAACTCAGGCTTAGTAATTTTTTGTTTACCTTGTAGCTATGACACCTAGATGACCACCATGAGTAGTGCGGCTGATCGAGGCCCAGAAGGATGATTTAGCTAATTTGCTGAGGGATTATTGAGAAGAGGAAAATAACCAATGGCAGAAGGCACTTCATGTAGTTCATTGACAGAACCTTGAGACGTGTGAGGGTAGAATCTCGGACATGGAGACAGAGAGCTAGCTCGAAGAGCTTGTGATAGCTTCCATCTTGATCTAGGCTCTGACAGAATACTGGGTTCCTATGGTTGTATTCCAGAAGATGGGAGTGGAACATCAATGGTGGATGCTTTATCTTGAGTAGAAGAGGGAGGATGAGGTTTCGTGGACTGAATTCGAGAGGTAGTTCCGGGCGGAATTCCACTTTTCCACGATAAAGGTGGAGAAGAGGTAAGAGATATTATCCCTTCAGCAGGGGAGGATGTCAGTGAGGGAGTTGGGGATCAAGTTCAAGGATCTCCTTCGATTTGATCATGACCTTTTTCCAGATGAGGAGTCTCAGGTGATACATTTAAAGGAGGCACTATGACCATCTCTTCAGTATACTGTTACTCCATTCACTCTACAGACATACTTGGAGACCCAGAGGAAGGATGAAGTGGTGGAGAGGATACACACACTAGGACGGGTTCCCCAACAAGGGATCCAGTTGGGCTCTTTAGAGGGCAAGGTCATCAGCAGTAGGCCTCCAGCAACAGGGCCTTCCAGGTTTCGGCCAATACGGAGCAGGACCCAATAGTTACAGTTTCCATCTCCCATTACTAGTCGTTTCATTGTAGGCCCAATACCAAGATTCTTTATCTATGGAAGTCATGGGAATCTTCAGAATCAGTTCTTGGACTAAGTGTAGTAATGTGGGGGGGGGGGCAATTTTAGTGCCTAGCTCAGCAGTAGTAGTTTCCAACCAGGCCATTTCAGCAGCAAAAGTAGGGACATTGAGCTCCCTCTCCTCCAAGAGAAAACGTTGTAGCAGGGGGATGACCTCAGGTTTATCCTTAGGTACCTCAACCCGAGCATGGTTTGGGAGGCGGCCGTCAACTGAGGGGAAGAGGATCTGGGCTTGGGCAGTTGCACGCCGTAGAGGAATCAGTTCCAGTAGGGCCATAAGTCGTCTGAGGTACAATTAGCTTGTTTAGTACTCTTGTATGAGCCATGTTTGATTAAAAATATTCACACTCATTTTTTACACCCAGTCTAGCCAATTATTTGGTTCTAGAAGTAGAGAGACATTTCATACCCCTAGTTCTGAGTATACCAGTTGGAGGGTAGACTAGCTTGTCTCGTGTCTACCGAGGATGTAGACTGATGTTGGGACCACATCAATTCAGTGGGGACCTTCTTTTTCTGCAGATAAAGTTGTATGATATCATTCTAGGCATCGAACGGTTTTTCTCTGTTTGTGCTGTTATTGAATGATTCTAAATAAGGATCATGTTTTCAGATATGGGTGGACAACCTGTGACATTCGTCAGTAAGAAGGGTTGCCAGAGGGAAACTGATTATTGGAGCCCCTACTTTCCTTGTTAGCCGAGTTGTTAGTGGAGTCAGTAGACATAGAGATGGTGGAGGCCATGGGATCATCAGTCAATTCATGGGCATCTTCCCTGAGGAGGTTGTGACTCTACCCTTCCCCCTGACGTGATGTTGAGTTCGGGATAGACATGCAACCTGGTGTCAGTCCGATTTCGATGGATCCCTATCAGATGGAACCATATGAGTTGCGTGTGTTATAAATTAAGATTGATGATATGATAATGATGGGTTTTTTCATCCAAGCGCATAACCATGTGGTGAAAAAGTTTTGTACACAAAGAAGGAAAATGGTGGTCTCAGGCTGTGTGTAGACAATAAGAGAGTAATCAGGTAATGATCAAGAACTATTACCCTCTCCTAAGGATAGATGACCTTCTTGACAAGTTGAAGGGGTCTGGGTGGTTCTCCAAGATCGACCTATGGTCAGGATATCACCAGTTGAGAATGAAGGAGGGTGATATTGCGAAGAATTCCTTCAGGTTCATATATGAACACATTGTGTTTTGGGTCATGTCGTTCGGTGTTACGAACACACCATCTGTGTTCATGGGGCTTGTGAACTCCATATTTTGGGAATATATGGATCAGTTCATAGTCATATTTGTTGATGACATGTTGATCTTCTCAAGATCAGAGAAGTATCATGCCATACTTCTGATAATGGTTTTAGAGGTCCTCGGATAGCACTAGCTCTACAGAAATTCATCCAGGTGTAAGTTTTGTACAAGAGAGGTGCACTTCCCTTGACATATGGTGTCCATTCAAGGAATATTGGTTGACCCGTAAAAGCTTGAGGTGATTGTTTCTTGTGGAGCACCCTAGAATGTGATGAAGGATTGTAGTTTCCTGGGTCTGGAAGGATATTATCGAAGGTTAGTGCCCGAATTATCTTAAGTTGTAGCACATTTGATAGCTTTTACCATAAAAGAACAATCCTTCTTGTGTATGGAATGGTGTCAGGTAGCCTTTAGTTATTTGAAGGTGAATTTGGATAGTTCCCTAGTTTTGAGGTCTCCTGACGATGGGGTGACATTTGAGTTGTTCTTTGATGCTTCAGGCCTAGGCCTGCGGTGTGTGTTGATGCAACAAGAGGAGTGATCACTAATAGGTCTAGGCAGTTACGTCCCAATGAGCATTAATACCATCCATGACTTGGATCTCACAGTGGTTGTGTTCGCACTAAAGGGGTGGAAAAACTACCTCATTAGGGGGAACTTTGTGGTCTTCACATATCACAGGAGCTTGTGGTATATCTTCTCTTAGTGATACCTGAACATGTAGTAGCGAAGGTGGATGGATTTTTTTTAGGAATACGATATAAAAATCGCCTACAAATCAGAAAAGGGGAATGTGGTGGCTGATGACTTAAGAAGGAAGTTGTAGAATGATGATGTTCAAGAATTTCTAGATTCCTGGAGATTGATAGAGGAGTTGGGAACCCTACACCTAGATGAAATGATGGAGGATGGAAGAGTTTGTATGTTTTAGATGACAGTGTAGTTCTATCTGTTTCGGTAGGTGGAGTAGTCTCAGTGGGGGGACATAGAGGTTGACGTGATCTGCGATAGTGTTAGCTAGAGAAATGCCCTGAAAGGATGGTTAGAAGATGTCCAAAACTGGATGTTCTTTCATGGAATGTGGTTCATCCCTATGGGAATGGATGAGATATTTATTGTTGAGTTCCACAACTCACCCCTGGTGGTACACCTGGGTGTTTCCAAGATGTACCAGGGTTTGATGGGTCAGTTTTGGTGTCCTAGGGTGAAGAAGCAGTCGCAAAGTTTGTGGTGATGTGACTCGTGTGTCAGAAGGTGAAGGCTGAACACCTCGTCCCAGTGGGTTCTATTACAACCTTTATATGTCCCTGAGTGGAAGTGGGACTGCATCTTAATGGATTTCATCCCTGGACTACCTAGAGTTTAAGGGTGTTGTGTTGCTATCTGGGTAGTGGTGGACTAGTTGAAAAAATCATCTCACTTCTAAGAAACCAAAGAGTTGAGTGTGGTGGATGCCACAAAACCGTGGTACGTGGATGAGGTGGTGTAGTTACATGGAGTTCTGAGGTCCATAGTCTTTAATCAGGAATCTTGGCTTACCTCATGGGTCTACAACTGATTATAACATGTTTTTTGCACCCAACTATGCCTCAACACTACTCTCCACCCCCAGACAGATGGGCCACTAGAGCACACCATCCAGACTTTAGAGAATATGATACGAGCATGTGTTTTAAACTTTTGGGGATCGTGATCATGACACTTTACTATAGTATAGTTTTCCTAAAACAATATTTATCACTCTACCCTTGATATGGCTCCGTTCGAAGATTAGTATTTAAGGTCATTTTTCTCACTCGTGTTCTGGGAAGAAGTTGGGGAAGCCAGTGTTCTTGGCTCGAAAGTAGTGCAGAGCATGATAGAGAAGGTTCAATTGATACAAGAGAGAATGAAGGCGACATAGGACTGGAAAAATTCTTTTGTCGATCGTAGGAGGAGACACTTGTAGTTTGAGGTTGGGGCCACATGTTCTTGATGGTCTCCCCTTAGCATGGGAAATGTTGGTTTGGCAGGGGGAGTAAGTTTTCTCCCAGGTTCATTGGACCCTTTGAGGTGTTGCAGCAGGTCAGTGAAGTGGCTTATCAGTTGGCGCTACTACCGCCGCTACTGAGAGTGCACGATGGCTTCCATGTGTCTCACCTCCGTCGGTATCTACATGATGATTCACATGTCATCGACTGGGGGAATATGAATATCAAGTAAAATGCGATGTTTGTAGAGTGACTAGTGAGGATCAAGGATCGTGAGGATAAGGTGCTTCTTTTATGAACCATTCCATTGGATCATGTGTTATGGAGGCATGAAGGCCTCGAGGAAGGTACCTAGGAATGGGAGGCACAAATTCTTTCCCAGTACCTAGAGTTTTTTTGAGTTTTGTTCTATTTTTTTGGTACTGGTTTGTGATGTACTGCTTGACGTTGTTAACTATGAAATGGACTATTTTACTTTCTCTTTGGATGTGTGTGAAGAGTCTTGAATGTGGGTAGGGGAGAAATTGATCCCTAATCAAGATACATTAAAGTGGATGCGGTTAAACCTGTGCAGGAGAGTCAGTGCCTCCCAAAGTGGATATTATCCTGGCATGGAGGAAGGGACTCCCTAATCCATATGACTGGACGATACGACCTTTATATGTTTGTGTAGTTACTAGAGGGAGAGGTGTTCCTATATGTTTATGAGGTCAACTCCTAAGAGGTATCTTTGAGTTGGTTGTTTGGACCCCTCTCTTTTATTTAGGATTATCCTTGAATTCTCAAGGATGATAATACTTTAAGAGGTATCTGATGTAATGGACCAGACCCTCCTGGTACAGTACATTGAAACAAACATGGTCCCATCAAATGGTTCCACTAAAATAGTGGCACCGTGATGGTGGCACTAGTCATGGAGGCACCATGACAGTTGCACCGTGGTGGTCACACCGTCACGATTACCCACTAAAACAATGGCACCGCTGATGGTTGCAGCGTGACGGTGGCATCATGGTTGTGGCACCGTGAGGGTGGCACCATGAAAGTGGCACTGTGAGGGTGGCACGATGAGGGTGTCACCGTGAGGGTGCCACCGTGAGGGTGGCATTATGATGGTGGCAACGTGAGGGTGAAACAATGATGGTGGAACCGTGAGGGTGGTACTAGGAATGTGGCACCGTGATCGTGGAACTGTTACGGTGTCTCAACAAACGGTGTCCTACCCTTGTTCTTTTTACCAGTTTCTATATTTTTCCAATCCCGCAACATATTTTTGTACATAAAAGTGGTTTGATACCCTTTTAAAATCCATTCAGAAGACCATAAATTATATCTAAATTCCCCCAAGAGTTAGGTAACCCTTGACTTACCAAAACATGTGGATTTTTCCTCGGGGTCACACCCTTGTTCCTGTACTTTCTAGTTCCACCCCTATTACGCATTTACCTCTGTTTAAATGAATCCCTTTAACTTACGACTATTGTCGCCACCTCTACTAAGAGAATTATTAAATAACAATTAATTCCATTAGGTGTAACAATCCAATCACATGGTGAAATCATGATACAGCTTTAAAGCCATTCAAAATTAATATCCCACAACACAAGGATCTCACCTTTTTATCACAAGAGGAATTTCTTCTTATTCTTATTATTATTCTTCTTGGATGGTCACTTTTCCTTTCCTTACTTCGTTTGGATCCCCCCTTCCCGACGCAAGTGGTGCACCTATACTGGAGCCTTTCCTAATCACCCTTTAAGTCCACGAAGTTCTTCCCCTATAATTTTCGAGTCCACTTTTCTTGTCTCGTGGAGAAAAATGTTGATCATTTATCATCTAGGAAGGGTTCTTCCTTCATCTCTCTATATTGTGTATCAGGTGGGGTGGGTATGCTAATTTTTCTCAGGGGATGGATTAAACAAAACCTTAATGAAGATACTAAATAGACATTTAAATAATGATGGGTTGTGATTGATGATGTTTCTGTACTCTTTTATCAATTCATATATATTATGAATTGTATGGGACTATGTCCACTAAAAATAATTGTTATTGGTGGTCCTTTATCGTGCACTAATGGAACTATATTTTCTGGTTCACTTCTACGATGATTGAATGGATGTAACATGGAAATTGGTTAATCACATAATGTTGGTTGATTAAATGGATGTCCAGTGAAAAATAATATTTGTGTGATCACCCCGATCACATTAATGGAAAGAAGGAACTTAATGAATGGTGTGTTCGAATCTAAAAAACATTCTTTCTCTATCTTGGTAACATGTGTTGATGTTCTGCGAGATTCTTGTGGGTGATATGGATGGGGATGGGATACCCTATTGTGAAGTTGTTGGTTTGTGGATCTAAGGCCATGTGGGGCCATATGCTGGGGCGCAGCTTGGTTTCAGTACTTCAAGGGATCTCACAGATCCCTTTTGTTGTTGTGACATTACAAGAGAACCGAGTGTGAATACATAAATTGTTGCTTGATTGTTTTCCTTCTGTGGATTATGGCTATGCATGTTAGTTACCTAGTAGTGAAGAATTATTTAAATCGAACCACTTTAATGTGATAAAAATAATGGTTTCAACGGGGAATTGTTTTTTAGGAATGATTTGCGACTTGGTTGTGGCTATTGTGCCTTTTAGGAATGAATATTAATGGGGTTGTTTGTGTGTGGGATAGTATTGGAACCCATATGTTTGGATGATTGATTGTTTATAAATATGTATAATTTAGTTCTTATGATTCTTATTCACACCCCACCCAAGTTGATCACTTCGTTCCGAACACCCCCATTTCATGGGGGATGGTGTTTTTTCCAACACTCATATGAGAGGCTTGTTATTATCTCCTTTTCTAATCCCTTTCCTGAATAGACCAAGACTCTTCAGGTAGGGTGTGATGGCATGAGGTCCATTATAGGCCAAGAATCTCTAGGCAGGTTAGTTGTGGTGGTTTTCTTAGGTGTGTGCAGGCTAGTTGATTACCATGGTTATTCGGGATGAGGCACATGTGTCTTTGGGCATGGCAGTAGTATTTCTAGCCTAGTTTTCTTCAGGAATAGCAGTAGTTTTTCTAGCCCTGTTGTCTGTGGGAATGTTTACATATGGTTGTTGTTGATGAGGAGGGTGTGGGAAAGATGTGTGGATATGGTAGCCCAGGTGGGTGGGGGTGGGGTATTGTAGTGGGACTACAGTGAGAATGGTGGGAGAGGTCAGAAACATAGGATATCTTCAATAACTAGTGGGAAAGTTGTCCGGGGTACACAAACATTGATGTGTTATTACTATTAAATTACATGACCTTCATTATTTGGGGAGTGTGCCTTAGTTAGATTTGGGTGGATTGTTTCCTTGCTAGGTTCCTTGGTTATCTCTTTTTTCACAGGGATTTAGAATGTCGCCACACTTATGCACGAGAGCATTTAGTTTTCCCTACTGAGTATACATGTATACTCACCCAAAATATATAAAACTACTTTAAGGTATATCAGAGGACATCGATGACCATCCTAGACCCTACTAGTTCAGATGGTGGGACCAAAAATGTTGAATTTTTTTTCATTTCTTTTGGCACTTTATGTTGGAGCTTTATGGTATTTTCATAGCACTTATAATTGGAACATGCATATGGGAATGGATTGTTTGTCTTTACATTCACTTCTAGTTTGGGTGTTGTTTGAGATTTACTATCTTATCTCTTGATCCTAAAAAATAAAAAGGGTCATGCCATCCATTTTGGGTGTGATTCCATACCCTTGGTGCTAGTCTCCACTCTGATACCTTTTGAAGGCGGGTCTCAGGGGTCATTATCCCTCCTTTAACTAAAAGAATAAGGGGTCTGGAAATCTGTTTTCCCTTTCCTCATCTTGGTGAAGGTGGGTCGTGACATTCTATCTAAGTTATCCATGATCCAAATCCTAACATATTTTTTTAGAATTTTTTTTCTTCCCTTAATAATGGTTGGTACAATGATTTTGAAATTACCAAATCATATCCCCATGGAGTGTCGAGCCAATAGTGCAGAGAGCCCATTGTCATGCAGTAGTTCCCATTCATGTCTAACTCAAACTAGTTCTTTCGGGATTTACCCTATATACAACAACTAGAACCACATCTAACTGTTCGTAAACAAAAGGGATGTATTTTATTGATAAAACACTTAATCTATACTCACCAATGTTTAGGTATTATTTTATTATAAATAGTATTATCAGTTAGGATTTAATGATAGTTTTCTAATCCAAAACTCAAAAATAACTAAACCTATCCTCTAATACCAACTATAACAACCCTTCTATTTATTTTATATTTAAACATGATTTATCACATAAACTATCACTTAATACCACTCATAAGATGGAGAGGTCTTGGGTTGTTGGGGCTTAGGATCATAAAATAACAACCTAAAACATGAGATACACATCTTTATTTAAATCTTTTTTAATGACCACAATATTTCATCATTCTTATCATTACATGGGATAACCTGAGGATATACATAAGAAAAGGGAGAGAGATAAATCCTGATAAGAGATTAAAAAAAGCCATAAGATGATAAATAAAATACATGTTATGAAATGGACAAATAAATGGAGCATAATAGAAACATGAACATAAAGCCTTGATATAACACAATCATCATGACATGGAAATGTGACAACAACTTAAAACATTGCATCATTAACGTAATGGAATCAGGTAAACTAATATCCCAACATAGTGGAAAAATAATATAATGGAATATGGTAAACCCTTATCCCAACATGATTTATCATGATATATAACATTTCCCAATGAATTGAAGCTCTATTCGAGAACACCATCATAAACATTTTAATCATGCGCTTAAGTGTGCCACATAGATCAAATAACATGGACTCATTCAACACAATAATTTATTCCATGATCCTATAATGTTGAATACATACATGTAAGTCCTAAATCAATAATTATATTTTCATAATGGTTAATACCCTTGATATAGGAATGGGTATTATATTCACTACACGGTGATTTTCGCATGGAAAATTGTGATGCAATTTCAGCAGCACAACAGTGTCATGTGGAAATTCATAAAATGGGTTGATGAGAGAGAAAGAGGTCTCTCATCATTTAGACAGGAAATGAAAAGTGAGGTGATCATGGAACATAATACCCCAACATATTAAATGTAATTTAAGACAGATAATATAAATGATGTGGTTGAAATATGAATGAGAAGAGAGAGATCCCTTATAGAATTTCGACATAGTAACGCCATAGGATAGGTTCTAAATAGAGGCAGATAAATGACACCTAATAGAAATAAAATAAAATGGATAGTATTTAATTGATTATAATAGGATAAAATTACAACCAATTGAAATTGAAAAGACTAATTTCAAATAAGGTTCTTGAATTAGAAGGAAGAGAAAAGGGTTAGGATCCCTAATTTGGATGAGTGATCCCAAAGTCATGGAAGAGTCTTTATAGGGGCTTGTGAGAGCCATGGGAGGACTCTACATAGTTTTTGGTAGAGGGTGGTCATTAATAAAAGATCTTGAGTAATGAAAAATGGTTTCTTAGGTGGGTTTATATAGGAAATGCAGGGGAATTAATTAGTATTTTGGTTTTAAACCCTACACACTAAAATATTCAAACCAACAAACCATACCATGGTTTTTCCCCATGGTTTCTGGGAAATGGGAGTGGTATAAATTATTTTAAAATATATAGGGCTGAATATAATAAAATATATTCCTTCCTTATGATGAGGTGAGTCACACTTTCTAAGAACTGATTTTTATATCTTATGATATTTTATATGTCTTGGAGGATTCACTAAGGATTTATAAAACAAATAAAATAAACCTAATATTTCATTTTTTAAGCGAAAAAATTTTATTACCGAATATACCCATTATAGTATTTTTTACATCACTATTGGGTTTTTATGATGTCACAAAACACATTATATATTTATATGGTATTTAATATTTACCCCAAAATTTAACTGTCTTAGAAAATTATGATAAATTCACCATTGGATAATTTAGGCATCCTGATTCCAAAAATTTTATTCATTTTATCTAAATATTTTTCTAAATATTTTTCAATTTTAAAAAACTGTCATTTATTAAAATTTAAGGGTTTTGAAAATAATATTTTTGAAACCATCATTAAAATTACTTTGGACTTCATAGAAATTATATGATCATTAATTTTTAATAAAGTTAATTAAATAATAATATTTTATTAAAATATTTTTTAATTAAAAAATTCATTTATTAAACCAAATATATATATTAATTGAATTTTAATAATAACCAAAAATATTTTTTATTCTTTAAAAATGATTTACAAAGTAAAAATAATAGAATAAAATTATATTTTTTATTTTATGAAAAAATAATGCACATAATAAGAATTTTATAATTTTTTACATATCCCTTTATTACATTGGGATACACCCTAATAGTAAGGTATGCAATAGTGGGGATTTCATGGGGTCGTTTAGTGAACATGGATTCACTCGTGATATCATTGAGCTTGAACTTCTCTTGTGAATGGTTTCACTCATAATTTAGTACTTTGATCTCAGTATGTGATTGGTCTTGGGAAATCATAGAAGTGTTATCTCGTTTGGTAACTATGCTAAATGGGATTCATAAGGTACTATCCTAATTTTTGTAGTCATCGCTTCTTTTTTCAGTATCAAATTTATTTTTCAAAAACCTGTATTTATACTTGTTATGTGGTCACTATTCAATGACTATATTATCAATGGTTAGGATAATTGTTGATTATTTAAATCCAATTATATATAATAAAATTGAAGGCTCTTATATTTTTTCTATATCCAGAATAAATTCAGTTAAAATAAATGTAATTTTATTCATAACAATTTGGTTTGTTACAATATGTCTAGTGACTAATACAGGTTGTGAAACCATTACATTGTTTGTATTTTCCCATCACACATCAAAATTTCTAGTTCCCTATAAAAAAAACTTTGAACTAAATTATAAGGTTATCTTTTCCCAAGGAGAACATTCTAAATCCATTTAAAACACTACACCTAGAATCCAATAATTAAAATAAATATACCTCCATGAACTTTTTTCAATCACGCCTGAAAGCCTCTCCATTCCCGAGAATCCCACAATGCACAAAGAAAAGGTAAACCAAAAACAAAAAGACAAACGGTACCTAAGGGAAGATAAAGGGGTGTAACATTAATCATTTTGGTCTCATGAATATTAAATTATCACCCATTAGAAATCAAGAGACTTTATGTTCTGATTGTGAATTCACTAGTTAGCGTAATTCCCTCTGAGAAAGAAATAATTTTTTCCTCTTTATTAGTGAGTACAATTAAACTTACAAAATCAATGATTGAAGATAAATATTATGATATTTGAGGTATAAACCTATTTATGTTTTTTATATTTATTGACTCTAATGTTTTTATGTCTAATCAGACCTTATATGGAGATTATTCCACTACCATGTTCATTCTATGATTTCCTAAAACCAATAATTTGTATTAGATATTTATTATTCAATTCATAAAAATCAATATTTTACTATTTTTTTGAATAAAATGAATATCATTATGAAATGGTATCATCCTTTCTTGATTTTATATTATATGATTTCATAATTTATTGCACTCTTACACGAGACTCTCTTAATAATTAAATTAACTTCAAGAATGTTCTGAAAGAAATGATTATCGGATAAAGTGTCCTACATTAGAACAAATCATATGTTAATGTATTATGAACCAGGTCGCATGACTATATTATATCAATAATGTAATGTGGAGTTTTTTTCTATAAAATAAATAATAGGATAAATTTTCTTACATTGATTATCATGAAAGAATAGTATCATAATTTCATGACATGATATTATGTTATAGAAACATGTAGTATTACATTCTACCTTGAAAATACATTAAGAGATGAAGTATTTTCAAGTGTCAACTAAAATAAAAATAATAATTAAAGTATTTATTTTTTTATTTTTTCTTATATTTTTTAAATTCTTTTATGTTATTCTTTACTCAGTGAAATATATTTTATTTACAAATATATTTAATATAAAAAATTCATATGATTTTGTCATACATTGAAAAATAAATTAATTGTGTCTATATATTTTAAATTCTTTTGAAATAATAATTTCTATAAAAAATTATAAATAATAATTTTATTCTTAGTTTATATGATACATTTTGTATACTTGATTGTTTGTACATGAATTTCCTAGTAAAAAAGACATTCTAATATTGAGTTTTCTTCTACTGAGACCTTTTTTGGTAACTAATGTTATGACATTGACTTTTATTATTATAAATAGTTTGTAAAAATTAGGTAATTCAATTTTTAAATATTAAATTTTTTCATGATTAATATATCCCTGAGAAGAGGGAATTTGGATTTTATTTCCACACCCTAGATACATAATCCATGCTCTTGAAAGGTTATAATTGGATATCTATGACTATGAGTTTAGCTGTGAATAGATTATAAATATTATGTTATTATAAAACATTACAAGAATTGTTCATGTACCAAATTCATAGGATTTATTTTGATATGTGTGAGTATGATTGGATTCTGTAACAAAACATCAAAACCAATATATGGTTTTGAAATGAGTTAAACATTATTGTTATAGGATCACATTCAATTTTTGGGTGGAATTGGAATTCCCAAATGGTGGCATTAGAATTATGAAAACAAAATAGAGATAACATATTAATATAATGATATCATAACATTAAATAATTATTAATTTTATATGAACATGATTCATATTTAGTTGGTGACACAATTAAAATTAAACCCCTTTAAATAAAATTTGTTAGGTTCCTTATAATGTGGAAAAATTCAAGAACACCATCATACAACATGGTAGTTTTATGTCAATTCTCAGTTGCCCTAAGTTTTCCTTCCTAACAGAATAATTTAATGAGGTAAACTTAACACATAGGGCTTTATTCATTGAATTTTTTTTAGGTTGCATGTTTCTAGAAAACCATTATAGATATAATTAAAGATTATGAGAGATGTGTGTATCCTTATGATGGATTTGGATAATGATTAATCCTTTGAAATATTAATGAATCAAAACAATTTAGATTGGGATTATTCTTTACCTAAATAAAAAATTGGTGAGATGAATGATAATTTTGACTCAATGCATAGTAAAATTTAGGTCTTGTATCACTAAATATATATTATTTGTGGTTTCATGACTTTTAATGGAATAATATTCATCAAACTTCCTTGATGGAATGATATTTAAAACATTACTCATCCATAGATATTCCATTATTATAGGTTCTGAAATACTTCATAATAATAATTTTGATTTTACATAAATATATGTCATATAATATAGTTAAATATATGTATATTGGGTTGTGAAGTGCTCTAAAGGAGAAAAATTTTCAAAATGTGAACATAATTGTGATCAATTCCAAAAAATATAACTCATCTTTTTTAGAAACTAGAGGTGTCATTACATTACAATTTTCATATATCTCATTTTTATTCCTCTTATCTTCATCTAACCAAATGTGTCCCCCCAGAAATGTTTTTGTGGTTTTAGATATTCTAGTTTCTTCCACTATATGATACATCTCTAGCATGGTCAGTTTTCATCCTTTTGGTAAATATTTTTTCTCTTCTCGTTAGATTCATTTCTCAAGGGTTATAAGTGGTGTTGGATATTTTTTTCATTTGTTTCATCATGAGGTGATTCATCTTATTTCCGTAATATTTTGATTATGTGATCACCTATAGGGGTTTGACCTTAAGTTAGTTGTGGTGTGGCATGTGATATTATTTAAGTAGGAGTTTTGGGTTCTTCTCTGTTGAAATTGTTTTATGGAATTAAATTATAATATTTGAGATCCATTATTAGGGTCATTTTTCATTTCTGTTGAGTTTTCTTTTAACATGGGGTGTTTTGATCTTATTTATATGGATTTTCAATCTGAGTGTGAGGTGGTTGGTTCCATCTCCAGCCTTTTTTGTGTGAACATTGAATAACCTAAATTTTATAAAACAAATCAGTATAAATTTACATGATTTATTTTTTTTTATTTTCAAAAATAATTGATACAATAATTTGTATCCCATAATTTTTGTAAAGGATGGGTTTTTTAAATGAATGTGAAATTTAATAATGAAATTGTTCTTAAAATAATATCTTGATGAAAAGGGATTTTTGGAATCATTTTTAAATTGATATGCACTTTGGAGCTAAATGATTTCTTGCATTGAGGTGATCTGTGTGTACCAAAGTAGAGGGTTGATTATTAGGCTTTGTCTCTTGTTTCCATCAATAGGTTCACTCATGTGGTGTTCCTCTTTTACCAAGGCCATATATCCTAGGTACGTGAGTTTTCACTATTCATTGATTTTTATCATCGTATAAGTATCCTAGGTATCTCTATGTTTGTGATCTAGGGGGTGTACCATTTTTTATAATTATGTAATATTTTTATTCTATATACATGATTTTAGAAAATGTACTAGTTTTATTATATTTATTATTTGAAACTATTTTAGTTGGATTATTTTACAACTATGTGAAAGTGGACAAAAACATACCTTGATTTTGATATAAAAAAATTTACTAATTATCTTACTATGTTTTCTTAAAATTTTTGATATTGTGATTATTTTGTAGAAACTTGATAAGAATGCCTTGGTGGGATCCTAATTATCCTATTTTTCTAACACCCTACACATCCCATTAATAATGTATAGACCTTGTATTGTGTTTTGATGCACAAAAAGGCATTGTATTCAGGTGATGAGGATTTTATTAGGTGGGTGCAGGTAGATGGTTGTGAGATCGTAGTGTGTTTCACACATATCACTTAGAAGAAAAATCCAATTTTAGTTCTCCATTTGTGTTCATCCATGTACCTCTGGGTATTTTAATTGTATATTTTTTGGGTTATACCACTACAACAACATTTCTTATTAATGGAATATATATTTTATATTTATTTCATTCATATATATATATAAATATATATATTCCATGTATTTCATTTTAGGTTTAAAAAATCATTCCAGTTTATTTATTATTTGATACTAGAGTGTTTATCACTAGGCCATATAAATTGGGAATCCCCATTATGTCAGTACAAATTTGGTTTAGGTATTTTTTTAAAGGGAATTCATGGTCGATTCATTACAAGTACACAAATAAGGAAATTATATGATAAATGAATCCTTTTTCAGGTAACTCATGTAACTTATTTTTCAATTCCATAAGTTATACATATTCGATTTTATATGGTGATCTTGAAATTTGATTGGCATTAGGCATAAAGTCAATAGTAAGATCAACCTCCCAATAGGAATTTCGACATGAAAATCATCATAAACTAAAATAACATATTTATTCACCAAAACTACATCACTAATTTTAGTAATATCTTTATTTTTTAAAAAAATAAACTAGATAACATTAAAAGACATATCCTCTCAATTTCATAGCTTCTTGATATGTAATCAAAGGTATGAAATCATACAATATAACATTATTAGCACTGAAATATTTCTTATCATGATAAAATGAAATCTAATTAACACCAAATATAATAAAAAAAACTATAATATTGTTAGTTCAATGAGATTTTTAGGAAATACCATCCCACTAAAAGAATAAAAATATTATTATAACACATGATTATCTTAATAAATCAACCAATAGTTTTAACCAAAAGCTATATATTATTTTCATCAGTTGATATTACCATTTTTTATTCAAATTTCGAAAATTTAATGAATTTCATGTACCATATTCAAATATGGAATTGGATTAATTTAAAAATAAAAGTAACATGCCTTTCACCACTTCAATAGATGACCCCACATCAATCATTTTAGTAGAAAATTATTTTTCCATACATTTTTTTCTTCTCATGATGATTTATACATTAAATAAATAACTTTACTCACACATTATCATAATTTACCAAATCATTGTAGTTAATACATAACCCTATTGGTTGGACATTTGTTACCCCTTTCTTGTATTTTCAAGGATTCTTTTCATTTTAGTCACAAAAATCATTAATCTAACATACCCCATCAATAACACATTACGGATCCTATTAAACATTCACTAAATATTTTTTACTACACATGTATAATGTTGTAGACATACCTACATTTTAATTAAGTAGATTATTTTCTATTTCCTTCCATGTTGATATCTTTTTAATTTATTTCATCTCAAGGTATGAAAGTGTCATAAAACTCCTTCTCAACATTCTTAGAACAACACAGAATATTCTCATAACTTTTAAATTCTTATGATATTAATTATCTTCATTAAATTGGATAAACATTTCAGTAAAATATATTAGTTTTACTATTATTATATAAAAAATAAATTCGTAGCTAGAAAATTTTGAAAAATTTTAATCATTTACACTTACTCAATCTCCATCTTTCGTTAATTCTAAGAATGTTTTCTCTATCCTCATTTAAATAATAATAATGTAATATTTCTCTCCAGAAATATTCTTAAATGTGTCACATTCAATGGAATGAATCTCATATATCTCTATGGTATTCATAACTAATGACCACCACAGATCATCTTCGCCTTGAATATGATAAATTAAAAGAGCTACCTTTTCACCTTTTGAGTATCCCATGGCTAAAAATATCATTTGATGTTTATTGTTCCATCCTTCATCTACAATCAGATTTGAAGTGATACTAAATTCTAAATGGTGTTATTTCTTAAAATTTTCATCTATCTATATGATCATATATGGTGATTTTGGTTTGCCTCTAACATAGATTAAAACACAATTTATATCCCATTCGAACTAATCCATCAATGGAACAAACTACTTTGTTCCAATTAGAACGATTGCAGGATACTTATTTTGATGGTTTTTGTCCTATTTTTTCCTTCTAAATTTAGATTCCTTATATCTATCATGGAAAATAATATTTACCATACATGTTTTATATGAATAAATATGGTAATATTCAAATGATATATCATTATAATAATAAATTAAATTTTTTAATGATATTATCCTGATATTTAAAATTATCTACACTTAACTCTAAGACGATCTATGTAGACCCAAACATAAACATTATATAATTATTATTTTTTATGTATAATTTGATTTAGTACATTTCAAGGATATTTTTGACTTATATTATTGTATAAATATTTCATAACTCTAACATAAAATACCCATATTTTACCAAGTGATAACATATAATTAGAATCAATCTTTTTCCACAATATAAGTCTTTTAAAATAAAACATTATATCTTATTATGAAAAATCACCATTACATTCAACATAGGCTATTCCTTTTTCATAATCATTCTTTATCCTTTTAAAAAACATTTAAGGAAAATGGATGACCAAAAAATTCTTAATAAGTTCCATGGATGAATGAAATCCTTTAGTCTATTTAAAAATATGAAAACCCATAAAATATTTACCTTTATTATAATTTTAATTGTATATATGAACTAAATAATATCTAAAAGAAACGTGTATAATTTATTTTCAAATGATACCATTAAACCTAATAGAAAAAAATAATCCATTTTAGGAATCATAAAATCTAGGCTTCTCGGAAAATTATATTTATAACCCATGTTAAACTCGTGTCATAAATAATTAGAGCATAGTTGAAACCATAGGAGAAACCTACCTATTTAAATATGTCCAAATTTCTTTTAAATATTAAGAAAATTACTAAATTCAGGGGATATTTATATCGGGCTCACTTTTCATATAAGTTATATCTAGATCACCCATCATAAAATTTATATCATGCTCACACATCATAAAATATGTATCAATTTCACCCACCATATATGTAGTGTCAGGTTCAACCATCAACATCTATAATGCTAAAGTAGTATATAATGTATGAATAATTTATTCCTTTCACATTTTCATTATAAAACAAATTAAAAATATTTTCAACTAATATGAAAATAATTTAAGGATATTGGGATATCTCTTCCTTTTAAACACCAATTTTCAAAACTATAATTTACAAAAAAGATACAATATTTTTTCTTTGAATGAATCATGGAATCGTATTATGTAATACAAACATAAAGTAATTCTTTTAGTAGAATGTAAATCTATTTACACTTTATATGGTATTCTTGAATATTTCTTTCATTGTTTTTTTGAATCATTTGGTATAAATTTTGTAAAAATATTCATTCTTAAAAACATTGAAATAGAACAAAACATAATATTTTCATTGTATTTATTTTATGTCAATTTAAAATATTCAAAAACTAATTTTTTTATTATAAAAATTGATGATAAATAATTGGAAAATAAACCACTAAATAATTTAAATAATTTTTTTAATTTAACATCTTCCTCGCCATGAGTTTGTCTCATCATGGAAATTATTTACCTTCCTGAATGATAAACATATGTTATTTCTCTTCATTGTTAAAAACTTTTTCATCTTTATTATACCACTTATTGTATTTATTTCCATGAAATATTCAATGACCTATTTATTTAAATTTATTTCGATCATTTTAAAAATACTCATCTCATTTTTTCAAAATTAATTTGGCAGGTTGAAAATTTTTATTGAGGTAACTTGTGACATCCCATGTTTTTTAAAAAATTAATTAATATATTAAATAGCATACATGATATGCCACATCGAGCTTAAAAGAAAAACTAAATAACATAAAAATGTTTCCATTAAAACCTTGAAATTTAGAATAGAGACAATGAATCGTATTAATTTAATTATTATAATCTTATTTAAAATTATATATATAATCAATTCATTGAACAATTAATTATAAATGAATGAAAACCCTATTTTAAAATATAAGCAAATGATTTTCTAAAAAACTATTTAAATGTTCGCAAGAGTTTTTATAAATAATAAAATCACTATTGTTGGATTATATTAAAGAAATATATATGTAATATATTCAATATAATATTCATCATTCTCTTTATGTGTTTTTGAGACATGATATATGAAAAAATCTAATATTACATTTAAAACAAAGTATTTTTCAAAAAAAGGAGGTGTTTCCGCCTTTGATGGAACACATGTTATAAATCATTCTATTGAAAATTTTATAATTTTTATTTTATAAAATAAATTTATTTATTGAAATACGACTATCAAAATTAACGTTGGTCGAACGTTTGTTATTTTATGACTAGTTTCTTATTTTGATGAATAGTGAAAATACAGCATTTTAATAAAAAAAATATTTTTTATCAAATTTATTTATAGTGTTAAATTATATATTTGAATAGTTTGAAAGTATAACGAAATAATTTTTTAATCATTTAATTCTATTTTTCTCATTCTAATAAATTTCATTTTGAAATTAGATAAAAAATTATGGATATTTTAATCATTTTAACTTGAACCCAGCTCCTCACCACGCCTTTAGGGTTTGTGATAAACATAATTTCACCACATCTTTGAATTTAATTTTTGAAAAATTAACATAAAAGGTTTTAATAATTATAGAATTTTTGATCTATTAGAACCAAATATATTTTTGAAAAATATGACTAGTAAATTTAGCAATTTATTATTACCATAACTATAGGTAAATCAGGTAATTATAGTTAAAAATAATATTGTATCTAATATAAAATTAACCTAAAACATCTATATATTTAATTTTATGAGTTTTTGTAGACCCAAAGGATTCATTGGGACTATTTTATGTCAACTTGGATCTTATTTGATTTCTTCAAGAATTTTATATTATTATATTCAATGAAAAGTAAATTTTTTCACATTTTTTTAATGAGAGAAACATTTTTAATATTGGGTTATATAAGTGATATGTTAAACCATAAAAAGATTTTGGAAATATAAAATATTTATATAGATCATGTATTTTTTTTGTAAATTTTGGGAAACAAATAATTAAATAAAATTTTGACATAATGATGATGCAGTAATTATTTAATTAAAGGAAGTATCAAATATATGATATTAAAAATACTAAAATAATAATAATTTTATATAATTAATTCCATAAAAAAATTTAGGGAGTAATTTGACAAGTTAGTGATGATTTAATATATATTTTTTGAATATATCATTTTTTATGATATTTTTATAAAGATAAGTATTGAATAGTATTTAAATTGAAAATATTGATATTTTAAAATAAATAATATTTTATTAAATGTCATAAAATTAATCAAAATAATAATTTATTCAAAACAATTTATATATGTTTAAAAATTTCATTAAAGACTCATTTTTTTACTTCTATAATTTTATAGAAATTATATTACACTCAAAGTGTAAATTACATGATATCATAGTAAAAGTTAAAAGGGCTTAAAAAAGAAAAATATTAAAAATTAGTAAAAAACATTTAATTTTATTGGGATGGATGTTATTTGACCAAACATTATCATATATCTGAATTAAATTATTTTTTCTCCATTTTTATTATAAAAATAATTTATATTAAGTTAACGTTTTGAAGAATTCCAAAAGTGACCCTCCCCTATCCTATAAAAAGGAACCCATTATTCTCTTTTAAATATATTTAAAAACATTTTATCATCAGCCAATATCTTCCCAAATACCATACTATAATCAATCCCGACATTTTATATGCTATATTTTTATATGAAACCACTTTTTATAGGTGTTATGTTGTGAATCAAAAGTGATCATCAGAAGAATATGTGTTGTTTTTAATCTAGTGTTTTGTATTTTATTTATTCGTCCTCTTCATTCAAATTTTCTTCAAAAATTATGAAACAAAAACAAAATTATCCTCAACATACTTAGATGTTATTATTTTAATATCATCACCTACTCTATCTTCACTTGCATCAGATGTGCAAATAATTAATCATTTGGGTGTAAGTGTAAACTATCACATCCACGAACCGATATATTTCATTTTCCTTTATTTTCTCTCAATACTAGTTATAATTATCGATTTGATGTTTATATACAATATTCAAGAAATAATTTTCATTAAAATATCTCATTATTTTAATTTATTTATTACATTTCATGCGCATGAAAATGATAATGCCCATCGTGCGTACGTGTGAACTATCACCACTACGAAGAGATACGATTAGTTTTACATCACCACATCACATGGTTGATATATATAAACATATTTAAATTATTGATAAAGTATTAATGACATTATTATCATTCTATAATGATAAAATAATACATATCTTCTTTTCATAGTGATCGTTGAAAAATGATAAAGTTTTGCATTCTTACGTACGACTTATTGTCTCCATTATTGCATCGTAGTTCATTTTTTATATCCATATTTAATGAATGGTTTTAAAAGTATTATTTATTCATAATTATGATTACTGTGTCATGAATATAATTCTTGATATAATTTACTAATGTCCTCTTTAACCATATTTGTCTTAACAATTTCAATTTGGACTCAAGTATCGAATATCGACAAAACATCTGACATGAACTGAAATAATTAAGTTGTTGTTATGACAAGATAATAAGTGATATAAAAGAAATAAAAAATCTGAGAATGGTTCGAAAGTTTGTAAATTGTTATTATAAGTTTTTTAATATAGAATTTTAAGATTATTTGCGACGATTGGTACTCAAGGTATGGGAATATTTAACAAAAACATATTTTTAAATATTTTAAATATTAATTTTTATAGTTCCTTAAACTTCATGTCCATGTTTAAAAATGGTTTATGGATTTATTTATATCTAAGTAATTTTTTTAAAAAAATTTAATTTTAAAAATTTATTTAATATTTCAATTTCTTATAGGATACCTTCATTCAAAATTATATTTTAGAAATTTTTTAAATTGGTTTTTGAAGATGGATTGGATATTTAAATTACATGAAAATTTTATTATGATTGTAAATGAATCGTTATGATTGAAATGTTGAAAAGTTCAGGAATTTATCTAATAATGGTACTTAATTTTTTTTGAGTTTACAAGATAAACCAAGGTCATGTGGTTAAATTATAATCATAAATTCATTGGGCACGGAAATTGGTTGTATGGATATTCCTTCTGTAAGAGTGACATGTATAGAAGTTGATCATATGAATATTCCATTTGTAAGAGTGACATTTATGGAAGTCTATATTTTTGTTATTCTATTTTTGTATAATTATTTCCCAAGTTACCTACTTATATATTTTATTTTTTCTTATGATTTCCCATGAAAATTGTATATTTTAAAAGGCTAAGACAGTGATCTTTTTGAAATAATGATATCTTTTATAGGGTAAAAAGGTGTATTTTATTTTAAGGAAATATTTTATGTGTTTTCACTAAACTGATGGTTTTATTTATTTGTGACCCTTAATAATAATTTAGTGCTTATCCCATGATATAAAATTATTTCACATGTGTAAATATTGGTAAGGGAAATTAATATGTCATGATGAAAGAATTGATGATGTGTCTTGAAAAGAAGTCATATTTTTTAAATGATTTATTTTACTGCAAAAAATGGATAATTGGTATATGTGTCCAATTTTAATGTATGGGTTACTATTTAAGAGTTTTTCCTACATATATAAAACTATAAAATAAAAATATCCTTGAATGTGAATTCATGTTTCCAAAGACTAGAATAAGTTCTGTTTAAGTTTGTGTCCTTACAACTATTATTAAAGGATGGGTTAAACATCATTCAATATCAGTATATTTTCTTAAGATTTAGGGATATGGTAAGGGGTTTATGATTTTTTAGGGTGTACATATGCTCAGTTTTTTAGAAAACCTTTATGTGATTTAATTTATGAAATTTTATGGTGATTAATGATATTTTTGGAGACATTCATTTTTAGAAAATTATGGGTTATTACATTTTGGGATGCAAAATGAAAGGTGTGTGATAATATTTAAAGATAAAATATATTATGGTTATTTTATAGTATATTATCTAATTTTTTAAATTTTATAATAATTATATAGTTATAAAAAAAGGACAACCCACTAGAAGGGTGACAACCTGTCATGTCAGGCAAGGTCGTGGGAATCTAACACACAACCAAAGGGCGACACAGGTGAATTACCTACCACTAGGCTATGTGGAGTCCCAGTAAATATGAAATCTTATATTATTTAAATGAGATTATATATTAATAATAAGTGGATTTTGGAATCTATATTTTATCAAATAGATTATATTGATATTGGAAAATATTTTATTGGTTAGGTGATTAATGTTATTTTGTAAGATGTTAACTATTTTGTGAACCCTATATGTTCATGGTAAAAAGAATACTATGGTATTTTATTTAAGATGTAAATTTTGAATTATATATTGTAAAAATCTATGATTTTATTATATACATAATGTTATTTGGGTAATTTATGAAATTTCTATCATATCTGGATAATTACTAGGGAAATTACATTTTTGTTATGAGACAATAAGAGTGATGGATATTATTTAGTGATGAATGTTAAAATTTATCATGGAATAATATGTGATTAAATCATTAGGATTTAATGGGTTTTAATCTTAGTTAAAATATTTTTGAGGTATTTTAAGGATGGTTATTATTTAATGGTCTCTGTAAATATTTGGGTAGTACTATTGAATTTTGGAGATTAAAACATGTTTTTTATCATACAATGATTTATTATTTTGGGGTAATTATATAATATTATCTTAAAAATTTTGGATTTGGTTAATGTATACAGGTAGAAGAAATAGATAGATAATATTTTGTGGATTATGTGATTCTCTATAAGTTGATTAACGTGCTTCAGGCATGAATAATTCTTCTTAAATACTCATAGTTTGGAGAAAAATGATGAGTTTATGGTGGAAATTGTTTAAAGAATGAAAGTATACATGTTAGGTAAGTATATTTACTTGTATTCTTAGTCCATGTATAGATATAATTACTCTTCTCTATGAAAAGGATCTTAAAATAAAAAAATTATATGTTTACTTTTTTTACTTAGAAAACTTTGACCTTTTAACCCATTATAGATTTATGGTTTTTTTTATTGTTGAATTTTTCAAAACTAGGTATTCTATAACTCTCCATCAGGACATGATTCTTAGTTTTCTCTTTAATATACATATTTTCCTAAGCGGAAGCCAAGTATATATCATCTCATATGACCTTCATACTTCCCTTTCTTTTGAAGTGGATGTTTTATAAATCATTTTTCTCATGTACTTCCAAATATATTTATATTGGAATGTCAATCCCATATTTTTTAATACCATTTTCAAATTGAGATTATGTAGTTTATTAAATGGATGTAAAATTTGACATCCCCAGTTTTTGTAAAAAGGAATGACTATGTTTGATAGCGTACATGATACACAAGATCGATCTTAAGAGAAAAACTAAATAATTTTTAATTCAAACCACTAAACCCTAGACTTATATAATGGAGAAAATGAAATTTATTAATTTAATTAGGATAATATTTTTTACACATGTATATATAATTAATTCTTTGTCCAATTAATTATAAACAAACGTATGACCCATTTTAATTTAAAAGGAAATGTTTTTTTTAAAAAATATTTAAACATGCATAGGTGTGTTTTATAAATATTAAATCACTCTTTATTGGATTATGTTAGAGAAATATATATTTAATATATTAAATTTAATTTTTAAAATTAGTTTTATGGGTTTTTTATACAAGATATATGTACAAATCCAATTTTCCACATAAAACAGGTATTTTTCCAAAAAAGAAAGTTTTTCCATATTTTGATGGAGCTCCAACATTAAATAATTTTTTAACACATTTATAAGTTATATTTAAAAAAAGAATTATTCTTTGAAATCATAGTATCAAAATTTACTTCGGTTGAACCTTTGGAATTTTTTTAATTTGATTCATGATTAGATAAATTGTGAAAATACTGTATTTTATTAGAAAATTATTTTTCATCAAATTTATTTATAGTGATAAATTATATAGCTAAATGGTTTTAAATTATAACTAAATAAATTTTTTATTAGTTAAACCAATTTTGGTCATTGGATTCAATCACACATTGAAATTGGATATAAAAATTACTGATCTTTTGGAAATATTTACTTTAACCCATTTTCTCACAACATCTGTGAGATTAGTGTTAAACATAATTTATCTAATTCTTTGAATTGAATTTAGAAATGTTTCAATAAAATGTATTAGTCTGTAGGATATTTATTATCTAATAAGATCAAATTAATTTTTTTGAAAATATGAAAAGTTACTTTATAAATATTTGTATTACAACAGTTAAAGGTAGATCGAGTATTAAATGGTAAAAATAATATTTTGACGATTTCCAAGAGTGCACATCCCCTCTCATATAAAAGGGTGCCCATTATTCTATTTTCAATACACTTAAAACCCTTTTTCCATTCATTATCTACCCAAATACCTTCCAATAATCACTAAAAACATTCAAGATTCTTTATTTTAGAAATAACACTATCTTTAGAGGTGTTAGGGTGTTAATCAATGGGATCATCCGAATAAGAGGTATCGTGTTTTTATTGTTTGTTTTTATTTTATTTTATCTTAATCTTACATTAAATATTCTTTAATAATTGTTAAACAATAACAATAGTATCCTAAATATACTTCGATGTTATTATGTTAGTATCATAACATAAATCCGTCTCTAATTACTTCAAATTAGATAAAAATTAATCATCCGTGTGTACGTGTGAATTATCACCTCCACAAACAGATTTAATTTGTTTCCATTGCCATCTCTTAAGACTAGTTATAAGGAAAGAATTTAAATTTATATATGATATTTATGAAATATTTATAATTATAAGAGATTATTATATCAAATATGTTTTTACTTTCCATGCACTTGAAAATGAAAATGTCGTTCGTGTGTACATGTGAACTATCACCTCCATGAAGCGATGTGATTCATTTTCCATCAACACATTACATGAATATATATAACTATATTAAAATGACTAATATGATATTAATTATATTATTATAATTCTTCAATGTTAAAATATAATACCTACCTTTATTCCATAATGATCGTTACAAAATTAAAACGTTACTCATGCATACGTATAGCTTACCATCTCTATGATTGTAACACAATTAATTAGTTATATAAATATTTAGAGAATGGATTTAAAAGTATAATAATTTTATAATAATTATTATTATGACATGAATATTATTCTTGAGATAATTTACTAATAAAATCTTTGATTTTATTTGACTTACCAATTTCATTTTTGACTCATGTATCGAATATCGACAAAATGTCTGACAGGAACACAAATAATTAAGAAACTATTATAATAATATAACAAGTGATATAAAAGGAATAATAAAACTAAAAATGGTTATAATGTTTGTAATTAATTAATATATATATATATATAAATTATATAAGAATACAAAAAATTTTATGTGACAATATGGATTCAAGGTAATAGACTCTTTGACTAAATATATTTTTAAATGTTTTAATGATTTTTCCTTCTAAATACTTATATTTCGTGACCATTTTTTCAAAATGGTTTTATAGATTTATTTTTTTGTATATAAATGTTTTGAAATGTTAATTTTCAAATTTTATTAAAGGTTTCAAATTTTATGGGACACATTGATTCAAAAATCACTTTTAAAAAGGTTTTAAATTGGTTTTCAAAAATGGATTGTTCATTTAAATAACATAAAATTATTTAATATGAGTTTAAATGAAACTTTATGATTGAATTTTTTAAAATTTCATAATTTTTTGGGTTAATATTACTTGTAAATTTGATGGGTGGTCACATGATAAACTAACAATGTGGGGTTAAGTTATAAACTCTAGTGCATTGGGTATAGAATTCAGCAATATGGTTATTCCACTTGTAATAGTAATGTGTATGGAAGTTAGTTGTTTGGATATTTCATTTTTTAGAGTGACATGTATGGAAATAAACCATATGGTTATTCCGTTTTATTATAATTACTTCCCATATTAACTATTATATATCATGTGTTTTCTTATGATATTTCATGAAGATTATTAATTTTAAAAATATAATATAATGATATTTTTCAAATGAAGATCTCTTTTTCTGGGATAAATGGTTATAGTAATGTGCTTTAGGTTTTCACTAGACTAATGGTTTCTTTCATTATGAATCTTATTGTGGTTTTTGTGCTCATCCCATGTTTTATTTTTTTCCATAGGGATAAATATTGGTAAGGAAAATAAAGATGTCAGGTTGAAATAAACGATGTGTCTCGAAAAGAAGCCATGTTATTTTAATGGGTTTATTTTTGGTAAAAAAGTGGATACCGAGTATAAGTGTACTTTTGCAATTTAGGGGTTATATTGCAATAGTTTTTCCTAATTCTCTAGTACCTAAACTGAATATATCATTTAATATATATTCTAGATAAAAAATATAAGAATAAGACTGTTCGATGACATCATCGATTCAATAAATGGATCTTTTAATACTTGTGAAACCGAGTTCAACAAGGTCAAGGCATCAATATATGAGAAGGTTAGTCAACTCAATTTTTTTTCCCGATCTATAAGTAGGGAGAAGGAAGTCATAGCTGAATTAAAAAAAAGGTGGCTGCTGAAGAACAAAAAATATTTTCATTGGAAAAGAAGAATCAGGATCAGTAGATCTTGTTGAATAAGTTTGAGGAAGAACATAAGGAATTTCTTGATAAAGAAAATGTTGTCTGATTAGAAGAAGGATGGATGGCTTTCTTGACATTTTGATGTTTTGTTGTAATCTAAACCTTATTTACAAAATTTCCTTAAGAAGCTTATTGCATATCGTTCTTGTTGTTTTCTAATGTATTCTTGATTAACCTTATAGGTACATCTTCTACTCCTCCATTATTTTATTTTCCCTTCTTGAAAATCTTAAAGGGGGGAATTTATTTAGAGGAAGAATTTAATGAAGATCTCATAGGATAATCTATTAAGGGGGAGTTTTCCTTAAGAAGACATGTATATCTAAGGGGGATTTTCCTTTTAATAAGAGATGTTTATCTAAGGGGGAGATATTTTCTTAAGAAGAGAAAACTAGACACTAAATATCAAGAATATGATCATTGTTCAACATAACTTAAGGGGGAGTTAGTTGTATTAATCAGAAATCTCATTCTAAGGGGGAGATAAGTTTTTCATACATGTGTATCTAAGTCAATATATTCATCCTTTTGCCAAGTTGTTTGTGATTTCAAAAAGGGGGGGAGATTGTTGAGTCAATAAGATTGTCTTATGAATTCTCCATTCCTTATAGTTTTATGTTTTGAAAATCACAAACACTTTTTCTTAAGTTCTGATCTTTTTCTTAAGTTCTGTTTTTTAAGTTCTGAATTTGTTATTCCATTATACTTACAGATTAGTCATTCTATTTTAGGATATTAAATCTGGTGAAAAATTCATTCTATTTTATAATTCTGAATCAAGGGAAAAAGTCTTTCTGTTTTATGATTATGAATCTGGTGCAAAATTCATTTTTTTTGATTCCGAATCTAGTGAAAAATTCATTCTGATTTTATGATTTTTATTCCATTACAAAAGCAATTCTGATTATATTATTCCGATTTGAGTACAAATGTGATAACATTTTCACAATCCGATTTACTTTTTATTATGAATCCATTTTCTTGATAATGTTTTTCTTAAGAATCCATTTTTTTGAAAATGTTAGTGTTTTTAAATGTATCATTCCAATATTATTGTATTCTAATATTTCATATACATAATTATTATCTTTAACATTACATAGTTTCTTATACTTCAAATGATGTCGTACTATATGTTAAAAACTAATCATTATATTTTTGAAACATGTACAGGTCCCTCCGAAATTTAAGGAAAATATGATTGTTGGAGTGTAGCCAACCATAGGGAAGTTTTTCCTATAAATACATGTCCATTTCAACGACAAGAGGACATTTTGATGGGACTTGACTTTTGATAACTGTGACTTTAATGCAGAGTGTGGATGAACATGATGCATGTGAAAATGTTGTGAAGTTATTTATAGAGAGAGAGGCTCTTTAAAATATTAGTGCTTCATGTGGATGTCATGAACAACTTTTTAATGCGTGAAGAACTTGTTCATACTTGTTTTTTGTAGACTTTGATCATCTTGATCATGGCCTTTCGGATTTGGAAGAGAGAGGTTCTAATTTCTTTCTAAATCGAGGGATTTTGGGGATAGAAATACAGATACTAATATTCATATTGAGGGATTAACTGGGTTTGGGTAGGATATACTTTCTTGAAAGTATAAATCAAGGAACCTTTATCCAAGGTTATTGGATACCCATCTCTTTGGGTTAAAATAATATTATTGATACTTGTTTTTAATTTAAAGTTTCTTTGTTTCTACTATAATCTTAACTTTGTTAAAGATAGAAAGAATAACATTCTTATACTTTCTAATTATGTTACTCTTATTATATTACAGATTCAATATGCTTTAAGGAAGAATCATTATTTTCAGAAAATCTTTCTTATGTTTTGTTATTGAGGCTGTAAATTTTAAGAAATTGTTTCATTAAGAGGTTTTGTGAATTTTTGTTTTACCTTGTTTAACTTTGTTAAACAATAGAAAGTTTTAACCAACTTTAATAGTTCCTATGGAATTTTTAAAGAATACAATTCAGCCCACCTCTTGTATTTGATAATCTTATTAAATATTTTATCCTACAATTAATATCTCTAGGTACATGATATAACATATCCACACTAAATTAATATATAAAACATATCACAATAGACTCTTTTTAAAGGAATAACCAAAACCAATCATATTGGCTCACAACATTGATTAATAATAGATCCATCACTTTGGATCACTACCCTTGTGAATAATAATCCCATTACATAAGCTCATTACTCTAAAAAATCATATCCTAGTCATATATGTCAACCACAAGGCTAACATACATCGTGACATTGAGAAGGGATCCATCATGAAACATTAATAAATGAAATCATATAATTGAATTCATATAGAAATCCATTATATTTCTGATAAAATACAATCATTTACTAGTTATAATAGATATAATTCCAATATCCCTCAAACATGAACCTATTTTATTTCAAGACTAATAATAATATTCATTCCAATATAGGTGACATGGACAATAACATTGATATTCCATAAGAATATATAAGTATATACTGAATATCATTTTATTTAAAAAATTAAAAATTGTTAAAATCATTTATATACACCTAAAAAATAATTATATCCTGATAAATCAAATGTCCTCTAAAGAGGGACTATCCACATAAATTACATCATTTTTCATATGAAATAACACAAAAAAACATGCCTACATTTTGTTATTGAATCTCACAAATCTCCTCTAAAAACATATTTTATACATTATCATGCTTCTCAAATTCTATAAAAGATCATACCATGATATCAAATAACATTCTTTTTAATTAACATTTTCATCGATCATATCATTAACTAATAATAGCTATCATGTGATGTATATAAATCATTATGCTTATAGATCTAATAAATAATACAAAATACTAGAAAATTCATTATGTCTTCTATATTATTACCATTCCTCAATGTGTGACTGAATTGATAGGATCTAATGTAATGATTCTTTCAAAAACACTATACCAATAAACTGTCATGTATATTATGAGAATTACCCTTAAAATTAAGGATTTTCAAAATGAATTTTCATTATTAGTTTTGAAAAGATAATTTATATGTATTTAGTAGGAGTAACCATTATTAGGCCACTACAAATTAGTATATGCCTATTTGAACTTTTTGATTTGTTATAATATTTTTTATTAATTTTTTTAAATAGTGTATAGACATTCATATCCAATTTTTATTAATTACAACAGTTTTACCCTTGGTAATGATGTAATTGAATATTAAAATTATAACCATTTAATATTACAATAGCAACAATGGTACCAATAGTATATTTTAATTTGATTATAAATTTTCCAACTCAAGGGAAAAAAATTTGGTGACATTTTTATCTCCCAAAAATATCTTATTAATGGACTCAATAAAAATATAAAAACCACATAAATTAATAATGCTCATATAGTTTTAACGTTGAAACTACTTCTTATTTTGAAAATCATCAGTTGAATTCCCCTGATTGAGATATATCTAAATATATTGTCCAAAACACTCATACATGTTCTTATATCCGAGAGAAATAAATAAGAACAATCAAACAACAAATTGATAGGCCTTATCATTTTATTAGTTTTACAAACCAATAATCACAGAAATATATTTCATCTAATTATTTATAGATTCCAATATAAAAATAGTAGTAATAGTACATAGGGTAGTGAAAGGGGATTTCACTTTTTAATGGTTATTTCCCATTAGGGTTCCGCCACTTGTTATCTATTAAATAAAATTTAGGATGTGTGTAAAATAGCCACATACAACTTGAAAATATAGTGAAATCCATCACTTGGTACCCAACGGACACCATAATCCACATCATGGAAAATCATTTTTTATGTCATAATATCATGTATCTACTAATAGAGACCCATCTACTACCCGATAGCACGGTACTAGGTACCCGATGGTCTTCAATAGCTATAAAATAACTCTTTCCTTCCCTATATTTTCTCAAAATGTGTCTCACTAGGATTTTAAACACTTAAAACCAAACACAATAATTCTATTAAATTTCTAAAAACATGAATCCATTATCATAGTCTCAATATAATATAAACAAAATTGTCACATTTTAGCTCACTAGTAGTTAAAATCACTAGGATTTCTTCTAAAAGTCTAGAAGCCAAAAACTTGTCCTAAAATTCCCATATAAAAAAATTATAGGTTCGGCCTCTATGAAAAAAATTTCTCAGTGAATAAATTATTACATATCTATAATATAACAAATAATTGATAAAAAATCATAAATTAATTTTAATAAATTTTATAAAACACTAAAATAATACATGAAATAATAACTACAATAAAAATTTCAAATAAAAAATCAAATCAAATATAATATGATTGAAAAAAACAAATATAAGATATAAGTATATTTTCTTGTCAAATATATACTACCATAAGCTTCCACCATGTTCTTATCACCACAATGCATCTCTAATCATCAGATTTTGATTTGAATTTAAAAAAGACAAAATCATGATATTATAATCATAATGATCATTCCTAGAATCAAACATAATTTTAAAATTGTTTTGAAAAAGTTTATGATAAATATTGTAGAAATATTTTCTCAGTATTCTCCCATTCATCCATACATTAGTGATCTTTACAGTATTATAGAGGTGTGTAACTACTATAAAAATCTACTCACACAATGGGTAGATTATAACACCTGTCCTATAACAAAAAATAATAGGAAAATCACTATAACACATCATCCATACTATAAAATCAAATTATTCATGATATATTAATAACTAAACCCTAAAAAACATCACAAATTATAAAATAATCCCAATGTAAATGAAATATTGGCATGCACCTTGTACTGATGAACCATGGGGATTTAAATAACAACACAAATACTAGACTAAAAAATACTCTTATATATGTTCATCTAATTACAAGAGTCTGAAAACTAAAATGGAGTGACAAAATATATTATTATGGAATAATTTACCCATAAAATAAAAAAACTAAAACAAATAACCATTTTTTACATTATGTGCAAATATTTTATAAATAATAATTGAATTTAATAATGTTATAAAAAAGAATACATCAATATCTAAAACTATAGTAAAAAAAGACATGTTTTTACTATTTGAAATAAAATAATAAAGATCACTGATAAGAAATAATCTCCATGTGCTCCTCCCATGTTTCTCTAATATTTATCTGGGGTACTCCATTCATTTACCTACATCATGACAATTAATTTCAACTTGCACACTAACATTAATACATAGTAGGTGATTATAAACACTATTTTATTACACGATGACTCCTTTAGATAACAAGATTTTAGAAATTTTAATATTACAATCCAAACAAACAATTAACATTTAAACATTATTAAACATGAAATGGATTTATCAAAATCATTTACATCCCAAATACAATAATCCCTCCCAATAAAAACCAATTCCATTGCAATTAAATTTTCTTGGTAACATACTTAAAATCAAAATATTATTCCATAATAAAAAGATCAATTTTCATTTTCATTAAACATTACTTTTGGAAACTCCCAATTTCCCAAAACATTGAAAAATATTGGATTTTAATTATAAATGATAACATGTTAATAATATTAATTGAAAATTCATTTTTTTCTAAAAATATTATAAATTCTCCTTTCCATATATTCCAATATAGACTCTCGACCTCTTTTTAAATTATTCATTAAAAATTATCAAAGAGAATATAATATTTCTAATAATACTTTCAATAATGATTTTTTACCCTAGAACCATTTATTTACAATATATATTACCTGTATATTAAAATAAATCATTTTTTACAAGATTATTACCATGTATTTATTATTATATTGTGTAACATTAATTTTATAATCTCATTGTTTACCAATCATACTAAAATGATTAAAACATTTGACAATTATGAAGAGAAATGTGAAGTGCTATGAACATACACATAAACATTCTTCCAATAAATAGGATAATAGTTTATGATGGGACACAAAAAACATGTTTTAATATTGGTGTCTGTTATTTTTTGTGGATGAAAATTAATCTCGTGATTTTTTCATTTTGGTTCTCTTAGTGATGGAATATTATGAGGGTAGACCTTCCTTATAGAAATCCAAATGATAAAATATTGTATGAAATATTATTTTTAAACAGGTTTAATTATACTTAGGAATGACATTATTATTAATTAATATCATAAAAAACATAGATTTATATATTAAAAAAATGAATATGACATAAATTCATGGGTTATGGGATAAGTTTTTTGAATCCTGAATGATGTGTTGTTAATTAATAAGTTAATAAATTTCTTTTCCCTTCCATATTTATCTAGGTTAATATCTTGTCCAACTGATTGTAATGGATATATAAAACTAAACATCCATTCAAATTGTGGTGGAAATGTTCATTTGAGGTTGTAAAACAAATACACATTAATCATATGGGTTGATGACATGAGTACACAATGTGTGTGACTATATATAAATAGAATAGAATATTATATAGATTGAGAATTATTATGTGGGTGTCATCATTATGAAATTAACATCTTCATCTATGGGATACTTTAGGGGTTGTAAGACTATTATATTGGGCATTAGGAAAGTCTACCTAATTCCACTCATAAACTTTCATAGAGGGACACACACTGAGTATATACATCAACTATAGTAATTTTCATTTTGAATTATTGATATTAAAAAAACATTATCAAGATGATGTAACACAATTTTTTTGGGATCATTTATTTTATTTCAATGATTTAGTTAAAATCTTGCGATGAATAATTAATTAAACATTTATTAACAATCCAATCAAGTAGAATATTTGTTAATATATTATATTATTCTAATAGAAATAAATACAATTTATTAAACAAATATTTATTTTGATAGTTTAACATTAAAATAAATATTTATTTGTAACAAGTTGTTATTGGAGGTTCTATAAATTTTGTGGTAGGAAAACATATGAAGTTAAAGGTTTTTATGGGAATTATATATTAACGGTCTATTAAATAATTATTAATTAAGTTATAATTGATATAAATTTTATCTAATAGAATTTCACTTCTCAAGGAAATAGTAAGTATAATATTGTTATTCTTAATAAAAAATACCATTCTAATACTAATGAATTTTTTTAAGGACTTTATGAAATAAAAAAGTAATAACCTTGATTTATAAATGTCAAGTTATACCATTTCATTAGGAAATAAATAAGATTCATCTATATTCACAAAGTGTTATCTTTAGAGATTTATCCCCCAATGATGGACATATATTTAGATTATCTCAAGAATGAGAGAGTTCTTCCACCACCTTAAATACTCTTATAATTGTGAGAATGAGATACAATAAATTCCGAAGAACAATGGATTGAGTTGGGATTTGTATGAACAATGAAATTGGATTAAAATTTCCATGAAATCACTTAACATTGCATATGCATCATTTTTGATATTTTTGGAGCACATTTTGATCACCACTAGTAGATGTTTACTTTATGCCCTCTGGAAATAGAATTATATAACTCAAACTAGCATTTGAATTATGAATTAATTCATTTATGAATGAATTCAAAGAATAATGTAATTTATGTTTTAAAGTTAATTCTTACATTTATATGATTGAACCACACCATTGGTTATATAATTCAATGTTAGTTTCATTAGGAATTTTAATTAGACAATTCGATTCTTCATCATGATCTTACATATTATTCATTAAATTATATAATATCTATATAGAGAATTAGTCCGACCTATTCTTTCACTATTCATACAACATTTATTTTTCACTAGTGTGTTCATATTTAAATTTATAAATATTCATTGATCATTTATATTTTTTAATTTTTTTTATTTTGATTTCTATTTTATTCATTTATAATAATAATTTTGAGATATATTGATCATTTTCCTTCATATATACAAGAGAATTTTGAGAGTATAAGAATATCATAAAAACCCATATAGATAAGATGAGGAATCTTGTTAGATCACATGGGACTACATAAAATCTAACTAAATTTATAGATAATGTACCCATATTCCATACACTAAGAAAAAAACAAAAAATATATAGAATGTCATGTGGTTGAAAACACAATGTCATTACAAAAAATTCAAGTTACTATGAACCATCCCACAAATAGATTTAGGGATTAATTCCATCTAAATTTCTTAAGAACCATGAAATCATAAACAGTTATCCATTTGAATTTCATCTAAACCGTGGAACCAAATACATTTTATACTTTTATATTAGGGTTTTTAACGATACAAAGCTATGAAACATGGCTACATTATGCTACATGATTTTTATAAGATGTTCACACTATTTAATCCATTGTTTTTAGCACCAAATTCTTGATATATCATTTGGTATTTATCACATATGATTGAGAAAAGTGGCTTATTATGTGTATCCAAAAAAAATCTATGTAACTTGTGCAAATATATGTAGATTACATTCCACACCATATTCAAAACTATATAATTTATTTACATAGAATAGAAAATTATTTCATCTATTAAACCAAATTAATATGTTCTTATGTGTTATTATTTTATAATAAACACATCAAGATACATTTTATGAAATATGAAATTCAGGATAAATTTATATATTAAAATATGAACTAATAATTGTGTTTTTCTATTACACAATGTGTACTCTTTGTACATTAAATATTGTATATAATATAAAATTTAATAACTGATTTTTTTCTAAAAAATTTGTAGTGAAAGAACTCTAATTAACTAAAGTTTTTTTTATGATAAATTTCCCGTTATTTCAAAACATATGATATGAAGCATTCTAGTCATGTAGTTGTTCAGACGGATAGAGGTTATCTTTTCTACATGTTCAAACCATCTGTATAATTTTTTATAATTAAAAACAATTTATGTAATTTGTTCGAAATTATATTATATGGAAATCTCTAGGACTATTTATATTAAAATTGTGATAAATGGATTAATTTATTAATAAGATAATTATTTTTTAAAATTTTTGTAATTTATAATAATAATTAAAGATTAAAATGATTTTTAGGTCATTATTTAATATTAATATGTGTTGTGTGTATGTATCTAAAAATTTCATTGACCAACTAATGCATGTGTTATATATCTATTTAATTTAATATTATTTCATGGAGTTGTATGTCTAATAATGTATTATAAAATGAAAAATGTTATCTATGAATCTATCCCTCCAAATATTTCTGTGTATGACATTCATGTCCATGGTTACTGTTATGTACTCCCTTTAACCATTCCAATGGTTCCCCTCATCTAATTTTAAGTTAAATTATATAAATGATATATTTTTAATGATGAGTAAATGATTAATACTTGATCTGAGGTGAAATAATATAATGTGATACAAAGGTTGATAGTTTAATTTTTGAAACTCGAGCCAAGACTGGCTCAAATTAATTTTCTCTTTGGGCTATAGACTAATTTATTTTCAACTCAAAAAAATCATCCATTAGAATGATCTTGATAAATTCAATTTATTTAATTCATTTTTTCGTATTCACTCATTTCTATTTTATATTAGTGAATGTGTATAAAATGATTAAAATGAATCACATAATTTAAATATCATAATAAGACTTTAGTGAAAAATAGATAAAAAGGATTATATATAAATATTATATCATATACAAGGTTAATATTTTATGTAAAATTTAAAAAAATATTTAAAAAATTCAAAGGTAAAAAGAAAAAAAAATTAAGAAAAATAAAAAAAGCCTCATCAAAATATTATAAAAATAAAATAATCACATTGAATGATTAATAATGGAACCATCGAAATAATTGTTCTTCTAGACCTCATCATGAAACATACTATTGTTGATGATATTATATGAACATTTAGGATTACCTTAACACGGTGATAATCAAGGGAACTATCCCTCTCAAAACATGATGTAATTTATATGCAATGATTTAGGAAATACGAGTCATGGTTTCTCAGTTTGGGAGACAAAAAAATGGATCAAGGAGCTGTGAGTGACTAATTATAAGGACCGCTCAACTATATAACTCATGTAATTGACCAGGACATCTCTTTGGTTATAAGGTGTAAAATATGAAAATATTTGTAGTGGCTCGAGATTTTAAAATCTGAAAATCATATTTGATAGCATGTATAATAAGAAACTCTAACCATATAAGGTAATATAACATCCCGAGGCTTTACTAAATATTTATTTATAAATAAATTTAGCCAGGCCATTAAACTGATGGGTATAAACATTACTAATAAAATTATAAAAATTATATGGTTTAAAAATATATAAATAAAATATAATGGATATCAATTTATAAGAGATACAATTATAACCATCTAATAGAAAAATATCTTTTTGGAAAAACTGAATTTTTTATAGATGGTTTAGTCACTCTTCGTACACATAATATTAAATTTATATTTACATATTTTAGAAAAAATTATTGATAAAATTAACTTTATTTATAAAATTAGAATATCAAAATCATCATAAGGTGATTTTTTTATATTTTTCTAAAATGTTTCATTTTTTAATGGAAATTGAAAAATAATAAATATTAATAGAAAACTAGATTTTCGTTCACACTATTTATAAAAATAAATAATTTTATATAATTTTTAAATTAAAATTAGGTCAAATATATATCTATTAGTCCTATTTGTTTTTGGAATCATTTTCATTTTGAATATTAATATAATAAATTTGTAAACTTTTTGAACATTTACTCTTTGAAGACCGCCTTTCTCATTGTATCTACAGAATTAATTTTGAATAATATTTTTTCACATATATGGATAAAATTTAAAAAACTAGTTTACATATTATAAAATAGAATAATGTATATTTTATAATAAGTGCAACTTATTTTTTTACTATACCATACCATCCCAAGTCAACCAAATTGCATGCCCGAGCTACCCGTCACAAAATGAGGTGAAGCAAGAAAACTAAAAAAATCACAAATATAACAAAATCGGGAATACAACTAGATTAATAAGTTATGATACGCCATAAATTAGAGTCATATATTTATTTTAATATATTTTTATTTGATGCTTTTTCAATAAACTATAATTTAATTTAATATAATCAAAAATATTTTTTTTTTATTTTTTTTATTAATTTAGATAAAATATTACCATTATAGGTAATAATATTTATTCTTGTTTAAAATTTATAATTTAAAGTTATAATGAAATATTTTAAAATTATTATAATTAAGTTATTTCCTTAAATTAATATAAATTTTAATCAAATGATAATTTATGCAAAGGTATTTTACATTCTCATATACAATAATATTTTCATTATATATGTATCTCCTTGAATTAATTTAGAATATAAAATTAATTTAATTAAAGGTACATTTTATCATTCACTTGGTTAGATTATCACTTTTCAAAGAATGTTACTTTGTATATATGACTGTTTTTAATGTCAGAAATAATTTATATAATTTATAGGAAATAAAGATTATTTATTACTTTATTTGTTTCATTTCAGTTATATACCATATTCAATATTAAAATAACTTTTAACTCTATTTTATTTGAGACATTATTATTTTAGTAATAATATAAAATTATTAAAACCCTTATGGTCAAAAATTATTAAGAAATGATGTTTTTAGTACCTTGTGTGAAAAAGAAATTTAAATTAGATTATAAAAATATATTTAAAATGAAATTCAAAAAAATAAAATAATAATAATAATATGATATAATATAGAAATTGACTAAATTATTTAAATATTATAATAAAAATAAAATATGATATAATTATAATTTATAAATATAACAATGATAATACAAATTATAATTTTGTGACATTGTATAAATAAAATAAATTATGTTTTTATATTTAATTAACACACATTAAATTTTTCTTAATAATTAAATAAATATATAAATGGGTTCCTTAAAAATAATAAAAAATGACACAAATTAAAAAAAATAGAAAAATGATGAAACAAGGTTTCATCATCTTCCTCGGGTCACTTCTTGACAACGGACCCCAAGACCACTTGTAAACCTATTGTGACGTCAATAATAAGCCACACTCAACCTCCATATAGCAAACATTGACCACCGACCTCACTAGTGTCAGTAAATCCACTTCATGCCACCTGAATACCACGACTGTACATGGATTCTCTTGCAAGTCAGCTAACTTTTTCCACAGTTCACAGCTTTCTTAGCACACCTCATATGTTTTATTACCACTGAAGGATCAGTTTGATTTCCCTTTACCCCATGAAAACACCAGTACGTTCGTTCCTCACAAAACACCCGCTTCAACTTTTGATTTTATAAAACAAAAATTCAATACCCTTGATCTATGAATCTATCCATTACTTGTTCTCAATCTACATTCATAAAAATGTAACAATGCTACATATATGCATATATTCATGTGTTTATACCATCATTTTTAGATGAAATGGTTATTTTTTTAAAACCATGATTCTTTGGGAATCTAATTCCCATTAGTGTGTGTGTGTGTGAGTGTTTCTTTGGTAGAACCCCTCATTACTCCCTGCATAGCCCGAGCCAAGTTCTTCCCCTATAATAACTGTTTTTTCCACTTGTTCAGGTTCCCCCAAGCAAGGAAAAAGGTTTATCCTCTGGTTTTCGTTTTCCAGTATGTAAGGGGACTCATTTATTTTTATATAAACCATTATTTATGTTTAAATTTTAATCAAATTTAAGTTCATATTATACATGAATGTGTTTATATAGGTTCAATTTGTTATATGTATTTCCATCATTTTAAATATTCCAACCATGAATGAATGTGATCTTTTAATGTTGAAAACTATTATTTCAATTTTTTTGTGATATAACTAAAGTATACATATCTATATAATATATTTATAATTTCCCAGTATAAAATTTTAGGATGAGAATTCATGATTCATATATATATGTGAAAGTTTTGTTTATGCTTGACAGATATATATTTAAGTATTATTTTTCATACGCTATGATTACTTACATGGAAAAAACATCTGAATATTTTTAACCATTTATTATATATATTTACATATATATATATGTATATATGATTTATTCAATATTCATGATTATTTAATTTGAAGACTTATAGTCTCATGTTTATAAATATTTTAATATGTATATATATACATATTAATGTTTATGTTATTCAAAATAAATATAAATCTTTATTTAAGTGACAAGCTTATTAATTATAATTTATGGAGGCATTTACAATTTTATAACATACCTTTATAACTTTATTTTATGAAATTATTCAACATAAATGGTTTCATTTAAACTTTTTTTCATTGTTATGTAACAAACAATTATTCTTAAATTATTATAATTATTTTTATAATAGTTCTATGTATGATGATAGAATATTCCATTTTTCAACTCTTATAATTTATATATGTAATATACTTTTTATTTAAAATTTTATGTTTAGGGTATATTTTCATTTTTATATAATTTATCATGAAATTAAAATTATATACATTTAAGTGAATTATTCTAAGGTAATAATAATTTTATTTTATGTGTGAAGGACTCGTAACAACACATAATTATTTTATGTTCTTTTATTTTATGTGACATGGAGCGTATTCTCAATGTTCCAAGAGTTTCATACTTTTGATATGTGTGTATATATTTATATATATTTACCCATATATATAATTAATCATCATTGCATAATTTGAAATAGGTAATATTTCATATGAATGAAATTTCATAGTAAATTCAAGTTATTAACTTGCTTAATTTGATAATTTTCACATTAAGTAGAAAATAATTTTTTATTTAAAATTATAACTTATTTTAATTTTGTGTTTATTATATAACTATTAATATGATTACTTTACGAAAGAAAATTTTGATATCTATTATTTTCCATGAATAATAATTCACAATTAATACTATTTACTGAGGAATGTTTTTATAAATTTTATGTCTGAAATTCTTTAATTTTCGAAATTAAACAATGGGTGTTTAAAATCATTATTTAAAGGATGATTTTTAATAGATAAAAGTTTAAACTTTATTCCCTTTTTCAACAATGTGTATTTTAGGAGTTTTTAATGAATGTTTGAAGGTATGGATGTTAGTTTTTATTTTCATTAACAGTCCATGAAAGAGAAAAATTGTAGGAGTATCGGTTGTACCAAATCGCACAATTTTTTTTCAATAGAAGTTAATGTTTATATATTTAAATTTAAATATATGTGTGTTTGTGTATTTAATACATTTTCATGTTTTTTAATTAAAAAAATATAGTTAAAAACATTTATATAAATATATAGCACTAGAAAAAAAATTGTACCAAAAATTAGCATCTGGACATTGTTACATAAAAGTGGAACTGGGAGTGAACTCGTTCCTAAAGAAAGTGTGTAGGCCTAGACAGCCTTCAAAGTATAAAGTGGCCCATTTTTTCAAGATCATTACTATGTATTTATGAAAATTAGCTAGATTATTTTAATGCATCTTTATATGCATAAGTATTTTAGAAATTGTGTAATTAATTTTTTCTAATGTGTATTTATTTTGATAATATTTAGAGAATTTTTAAAAGGAATAAGTATTTTCACAAAGTTTTATAATATTTTCAAAGGTGTAATTTTTTTCAAACGAATCATAAAATCAGGATTTTAAGGTATTTTTAAAAGAGTTTCAAAAATATATTTTATTTTGAAAATTCTTTTCAATATTATTTTTTTTTCAAAACTATAATTATTTTAAATGGATTTATAACGATATATATTTTAAATTTATTATTAAAGATATTTTCAATTGTATCATAGAAAAGTATTTTCAAAAGTATTTTCAAAAGATATTTTCAAGAGATATTTTGGAAAAAAAATGTTCCCTTATAAAAATCCATTACTATGAAATTCTTCTCACCCTTTGTTTTTATAAAATATTTGCACGTTTATTTAGAGGTTTTATGGAGTTTAAATTAGATAAGGAGTCAGAACAAACAATTAATTATTGAATTAGTTTTATTTATTTATTTAATTTTTATTATATGTGATATTGGTCTTTCTCTTCCAAATCCTAGATCGTAAAATATCCTCATATGTAAATTTCTATATATTTTTCGGTCACTTTTTATAAATAAAAAATCTAAAGAATTTTTTGTACCAGATCTGAAAGAGCAGGTTTAGGGTTTATCATATGTAGAAGAATAATATATAACTAAATCCATGAAATCAAAACCAAATTGGATGAACCCAATATAATGAATAAAGCAAGAATATGAATGTTTATGTGGCTGACAGTCACCTCTAAACCACTCTACTACGAAGGCAAAGACAAAAGAAGAATCTAACATGATACATGATTCTATTACATTTACGTGTATCCTGAAACACAACATCTACAACATCCCAAATAAAAAATTATGGAGTGATAAAAATTACCAAAATGACACAATGAATGCTTTAATACAAGGACTACTAATAAGAAGGCATCATTTCTACCTTTTAAAAATAATGTTTTGAAAGTAATTTTTTCAATTTAATTCATTTTTAAATAATTTTTTAATATTTTTTTCATAAAACAATTTCATATTCTTAAACGGGAAATATTACAAGTATAAGTGACATAAATAGTAAATTGAATACATAAATAAAGATTTAAAAAATTAAACACATAACTCTAAAATAATTTATCTTCTCTAACTATGTGATAAAACCTCCAATAAAACCCATGAGAAACAATCCATGATAAAAACTACCATGAAATAAAAAATATTAAATAAAAATTCACATTATATTGTGCCCTATCCTGTGAGACAATACATACTAGACACCAAGATCCTATAGAAGAGTAACATTGGACCCAACAAATATCATGTCCTTACATGTCCACTGATATCCAAAAGGTTACCCCCTCATAGTTTCACACACACTAAGGCTACCCATGTGCCTTTCCAAACAAACCTAAGGTTACAAATGTTCTAATTTTCATAATTAAATTTCAAAAACATGCGCATAGTTTATGTAATATTTTAAAATCAAGTCCAATCCTCTTTGGGGTTTGAATACCCATTTTCAAATCACACAAAACTGTTTTCAATGAAAATCCCATTTAAAAACGTTTTCATTTCCAATCAATACTTTAAATACACATATCACATAATATCAATGAACTAACCTAATTAATTTACCAAGAATGATAATAAATCAATTCCATTAACCCATTGTATAGAAACACTAACATCAAAACAAAATAAATTTGTCTTTCTTTGAAAATGGAGTTCTGAAACCATGAGAACGACCTCCAAAAGAGAAGGCACACCATAAAACAGAATGGTATGGATAGATATCACTATATTAAAAAATATATAAACCCAACCATAGACAAAAAAATTCTTTAACCAACGAGAAATATGATCTAGTAGAAATACTTACCTAAAGAAAAGGACGACAACTACAACAATGATCAATCTCTAAGAAAAAAACCTCAGAGGATCTTAGGTCCCTAGAATCACCCCTAAGATATTATAGGTCTAGAGGGGGATGGTATAAATATAAATGAACACATGAATCACTATAAAAACCCAAATCCTGAAGACTTCATGAAGTTTAATCTGATTATATTTGGTTTCATCAATGCATCTCAAGTATGGTGAAAAAATCATCTCTATTTTATGAAAAACTAGATTTTATATTGTACATGAAGTGAACCCAGGACACAGAATGTATACCCTTAATTCCATGATCCTATTTTATGAGGTACACCATGATAATATTACACAGTGTGTAATACCATTACATGACCCGTATTCACCGAACAGACTATGGAAACAATAGGTTTAAAGAAAGAAACTCAAAGAACCCACTCTGAGGGTCCTCCAAACTTAATAAAACTGCAACTATGTCTTTCACAAATTTATAACTAGACTCCATTAATCAAAATAAGAATGTATACCTAAATTTTAGTTCGTTTTCCCAATAAAATTCACTCTATCAAGGAGAATACCCCAAATAAACCCATATAAGAATGATAAGAAAATCATAAACAAGTGAGTACCAAAAAAGATTAATGGCAAGTTATAATATCCCAACCATAAAATATTTAAAGCCCCATAAATTTACAAGATTACTAGACCTGAAAAAATTGAATTCTACAACTACCACTTCAACAATTACTTCTTCTATGTCTTGGGGATATCTTATCCCCGCTTCCACAATACCCGAACTAGACGATTTTTTAACTAGTTTTAAATTCTCTCTATGATCCATTATCTTATATAGATATTCGACCAATGATGTTTTAGTATCAAGATAAAAATCCTCCCATCCAATCACATGGGAAGGATCCAATATATTCCTCCTTTTCTAGGAAACAAACATCACATCATGGATATAGGTAAAGAAATATGGTAAGTCCAACAAAAAGACCACCTTCCCCAGTCATCCAATGATCCCAAAGAGAATCATTAACCTCAGTGAAAACATCCCCTATTTACACAACTAATGATGTTCCAAGAGTGTTAAAACTCTAAGAAAATTATGATCATCAACCTCAAACTCTATTGACTTTTGATTATGGTCAATATAAGTTTTCTCACGACTCTATGTTGTAATATATCTCTTCCAGATCAATTGAACTATCTCCATCATCTGCTAAACAAGGCTCAACACAATCGACGACCACTCTCTCAATGCTTCCTAAAATAAGAGAGATCTATATGGAAACCAAAAGTAATAATCAAAGGTATCGAACCAAATCAATCTTCATAATAATTTTTATAGGAAAAATCTACTAGTAGAATATGTTTTTCACAACTCCCTCTAAAACCAAACAAAAAATCAAAGATCGTATCCTCGTGAACATGGATTGTCTTCTATGTACTTCCATACATCCATGGATGATAATCCATTCTCAATATAATCCGAGAACCCATCACCACCTACAAACCATTATAGAATGTAGACATGAACCTCATGTCCTTCTATAATATAAAAAAATCGGGAACCCTATAAATTTTTACAATCTATCATAGATACAATTACACGTGTTGTTACACCTTAATATTCTTCTTGATATGGATGAAATGTGTGGATTTCATGACTATCTCAATGATCAACCAAATTACACCCATCCCACTTTGATTCTATTGAAAAAATGATGAAATCATTAGAAATATCATTACACTTCCATATTGAAATGGGTATGTGTGGAGACGAACAATAGGTCTCTATTGTTCTACTTTAGTTCACTAAGAAGTAAGACACCACAATACCAAATATGAAACCAACAACCTTGTTTATTTCCCCCAATACTGATGTCTCATGTAATGATATATATTGGTATCCCATGATTAATATACCATCATCACTAGTTTCATCTATCTAACAACTCCTTCCTTGTGTAAAATGGAAGAACAAACCTACTATGGAAGCAAAAATCACCACTAGGATACCAAGACCTCTCACTTGAGGTCACCATAATATAAATTATTTTACATGTTAGCTGACTACATAAGATAAAATCTCTCATCAGAATTTGAATCAACTTTATTTAAATCAAAGAACACCTGTCCACTAACCACTTCCACTCTTGAGCTCATATCATTCAACAAACTCATTTGATACCAATACTTAATCAATTCCTTCATATCTTGTGTCAGTGTTTTTTTCTCAAAGCATCGTAAACTAGATTTCCCTTCCCATGGGTGTATGAAATATCAAAATCAAAATTATAAAGATACTATACCAAGTTTTTCTATTTCTTGTTCATATCCCTCTAAGTATAAATACATTTTAGGCTCTTATAATATGAATACACTATTAACCGCTCTTCAAATATATAGTGACAGAACATTTTGAGTGAAAGCATAACCACTACCAAAAAAAGTTCATGGGTAGGGTAGTTATTCTAATGAGGGTATAATAGGCGTGAAACGTAGGCCATCGCATATGTCACCTACCTCAATTCACATCCTAATATCATACAAGATGCATGTTAAAAATCATCAAAATTCAAACGAGGTTACGTAAGAATAAAAAAATATGATAAAGTAAACCTCAACTTAATCTCTTAGAAATAACTTTGATGGTTTTTATTCCATTCAAATAGTACACCCATAAGGGATAAAATAGTTAACAAAGATTTAATCTTGGAGAAATGATGAACAAACCATCTACAGTTACTGGCCAAAACAAATAAGCTTCAAATATCAAACTCATTTCCCTTATCCTACTAGGAAATCACTACTTTTATCTTTTTTAGGATCCACTAAGACTACCCAATCAGATATCAGGTTCCCTAGGAAATTTCTACATGGATCCAAAACTCATATATTGAATGCTTACCTTATTTATGATGTTTTCTCATAGTTAAAATAATGATATCCAAGAGGCTTTATGATCCTCCTCTAACCTAATGTATACCAATATAACATAAATAAATACACTAATAAAAGACTCTAATAACTTGTTATAATTCTAGTTCATCAGATCAATAAACACCAAAGAAAAATTAGTTAGACATAAAGGCATAACATGAAACTCAAAATGAACAAACCAGAACATGAATTAATTATTAGTTATATTATCTTCTAATCCCTCAAATAGTGGTACCCTAAACATTTTCCATCCATTGAAATCAATAATGTCCCTCTATGATGGTAAAAAAGCTCATCAATCCTTATAAAATGTTATTTTCTCATGACCATCACCCAATTAAACATTCGATGGTTAACAAAAAATATGATGCACATGTCGACATTATTAGAAAAGGGGAAAACCGAAGCCTATAATAATATACTAGATAATATAAATTCTTTAGCCTCCAGGTCCTCAAGATAGACCTTGGGTTACACTAACTCATCAGGTTTCATTAGATAGGATAGAATGAAAATGGAAATCCTGAAAAAGAGTATTTCAATTGAAATATATTCTTATCTCTAGTGTGGTAATCATGAAAAAGCCATCTAAAAAGTCCTCATGGTTTGAACTCATCATTTTATGAAGTATACCACCAAATCCTTTTATCCAATCTATGTCTTACTCATATTAATATTCTTTTTAAACAACCTCCTCAAAGGTTATAAGGAACATGAGAATCAAATTATACCTAATATATAGACTTACTTCAAAATAAAACCTCCATGACATAAGGAACTCATTAGTGAAATAGTCTATTATTAGAATCACCAATGTAGAAAAATGGGTAGAATACTCTATAATACTTTTATCCCCCTACTCTAGGGTCAAAAATTACGAGGTATTTCCCAAACGTAACATATTTGGGTAAAATTTCTAAATAAATATTTTCTTGAATGAATCCCAAGTGTTTTCTTCATGAAATACGGCAATCACAATATATTCCATCCATATCCTTCCCATTCCCTTGGTATCATATGTGAAAAAATAACCTTAGAGTCTTCAAGAATCTTTAAAAAATTAAGGATCCTCTCAATCTACTCAATCACCTCCTTAGATTAATGAATTACTTTTTCACCAAGGAATATGGGTGCATGCTGCTTATTAAACTATGATCCATGATCGACCACATTTCCTGTTTTATTGATACCCATTTGACCTAGTGTTAGAATAATGTATATTACTACTTTAACTAAGGAAGTTTCCACTAGATGATCATCCAAAAGAGCCTATCCCACAAATTGTTCTAATGAATTTAGAAGAGCTATTCTTTGAGACATTTTCTAATAAACATATGAATGTAAAAAATTATATCATAAACATATTATAAAAATAATAGTACTTGTTCTTTAATTCAAATAAATTATTTTTAACATCAATAATTAAATGAAATTAATGATTCTTGTCAATGAAAGAGTTTTCCAAAAATGAATAGGTAAAATTTAATAAGCAACCCATAGTATTCATTAAAATAACCCCAAACTCTATATATCATACCTGGTAAAAGTCTATTCCACCCATGGTAACAATATTATAGTCCTAGAAGTAATCTATTTGATTCCCTTCTCAGCATATACTATATGTATTCTAATAGTTAAAATTGTTATCAATGCAAAAAATAGAACCATACTCATACATTGTTTACACAAATCATGTTGAGCCTTCCCATTATTATCAAATTGTAATATTATGACATGGGTCAACCAAATCCCACACCCATGTTGATCCTTACATAAGGAGGTGCAGCAAAAAAAAAATATAAGTCTTGAATATATTGAAAATTATATACAACAAGAGTACTAAGATGAAGAAAAATATACAATGAAATATATAAAATCCAAGACAACCCAGCTAAACCCAAAAGTATGAATATAATCACGACAAAAAAATCATTATGTGATCTATAGTCACCTTTAAACCACCATGATATGATGGTAAATGCCAAAGGATAAGCTGATAACCTACAGGATTCCCTTAACATTATCTTTATCCTAAAATAAAACATCTACAAACACCCAATGAAATAGTATGATGACATGAAAAATCCTAGTAGGATACACAAAATATTATATACAAGGTCTATAATAATAATGAAACGGTTCTATATTTTAAAAAATAATTTTTACAATTAATTTTTATTAATAAAATTCATTTATAAAATCATTTTCCCCTTTCATTTTATAAAATTATATCATATTTTAAAACTAAAATATATCAACTAGAAATTATCTAAAGAGAAAATAATATTTATGCATAGATAGGTAATCCTATAAAAACATGTCCATGGAATAAACTCTCACATGAAGCTATGTGATATATCCTCATATAAAACCTATGAGGAAAAATCCATTATAAAATAATCATTCAATAAAACACAGTAAATGATTTTTCACAACATATTAGACCCTAGTGATAGAGATTATATTTTCAACATTTTTTATAAGTAATTCTATGATTTAAACCCTAATAATTTATCAATTTATATTATTTACAACTATATTGGATTTATGATGTGTTTTTTTCTTAAATATGAAAAATTATTAATATATAAATATTGAAAGATATTAATCAATTTGGTAGAGTGTGCATATCTTTTAGAATATACATCCAATTGATGTGATTATTTTTTTATTTGATTTAAATAATTTTTTCTTCATCGTTGTCTTATAGATGAGGACATAATTCAGCCATACTGGGGTCCAAAAAATTAAATTAGGATGGACAATTATTTTGGACAACCATGTGGACCCTATCTCAATGAATTGGTCATAAATCAATGAAAACACATCCAATTGGGGTGATTCCAACTGTAATGGAAATCCAGGGAAATGGGAAGTTCTTATGTTGAATATTATGAATATTAAATTTTATTAAGTTGACCCATGGATGCTCAAATTGTGGGATAGAAAAAAGGAAGCATTCACCTAGAATAAGATCTCATAATTAATTATCCCTATATCATAATACACAAAGTTGATTAGTATAAAATTATGGGATGAAACATAGAAGATATTTTGAAAGATCTTTCAAGAAGAAGCTATTTCAAAATTCCTCCATTTAATTGTCTTAAAAGGGTAAAAAAATTTGTGGACAGAATCTACAGGAAATCTTAAAGAGAGATTTTGTAGATCTTAAATTTTAAATACCGAAGGATAGCATCCCATGGCCTATATTAGGAATATTTAACCCATTATTAAGAGGGTTTCCACAACACTATTATAGTGGAGGCTTAGGGACTTGATGCTGACTTAAGAATTTTCTTTTATTTTCTTTTTATTTTAATTTTACTTTCCCTTGTAACACATAGGCATCTTTTAAATTCAAGTGTTTCCATCTTCTTCCATCTCTCATTCTCATCCAACCCTAATCAAATTAATTTATTTTCTTTTTATTTTATCAACCATGACCTATTATCCTAAAACATGAGGCGCTAACCTGAGGCTTGTCCCTAGGGTAGGTTTCATTGTGTTTTTCATTATTACACTTCAATTATAAAAAAATTTCTATTTTTGGTGGAGGTGGGAATATTACATGGGTGCAGTAGTCATCCACCACGGCAGTATTCCCAAATCAATGACTTTTCCTTGATTATTTAATTTTACCTCCATTTTCTTAGTCAAATCCTTCATATGGTGGGGTTGTGGTTTCCCTAAGGTAAGAAACCATATACGGTGGAGCCGGGTCTTTTGGGATAACATTTTCAGTTGAGGTGTTACCCTATTTGACTATTGGAGGAGGTGTGGTTTGGTGTGATGAATGCATAATAAAATCCCACACTAAATAAATAAAGGGAATTTAATTCATAAATTAGGTTTCAATAAATTAATTACAAAGTTAATTTAAACAATAAAAAAATAACAAATGAACCCATGTTATCCAACCCTTGGACCATGTTCTTTCTTCCTTCATTACATTTTTTTACTACATGATAGTTTTAACATTTTTCCATTTAAATTTAATTCCCATACTAGATTAAACACAAGCAAAAAATAATTTATATAGTTGATATAGATTAATTAGGTGAACAACTGATGAGGCTCCTCAAGTGAGACGACCCTAGTCAGCAACTGCGCTGCATTAGGAAAACATAGAAATTGTTTTCGCCCCACCCAACGGTAGGTTTGTGTCAAAATTGGCATTTCTACTGGGGATCTAATTAGTTGATTAATCTCCTCTTTCTATTTTCAAATTATAGATATTTTTCATTTTATTTTTATTTTAAAAAAAAACTGTTTCCATGATGTATAAATATTAGAATTATTATGAAATGGATAATTACTTGCATGTGCAATATCAAGAACCATAAGTTAATTATAGAGATCTAAATGCCCAGGTGGATAGGTTAATAGATAATCTTGATGACTTGTAGAGAAAAATACCAATAGTGTTTGACTATGTTTGAGCACATAGTGAGAAACCCATGCCTAAACTGGAGAAATATCCTGAGAAAGGTATAGAAGAAATTACCCCACATTTTATGATGTTGAAGAACCCTACGGGGTAAAAGAGGATGTTCCTGAAGATCAATTCCACCTCTCTATTGCCTTGGAAGATGTTGAAACCACCCAAGTTGTAGAATTCAATGAAAGACTGGAGGACCCTGACTAACTACCTCCATAGTGTGAATAATGAGTCCAAGAGGCACATATCACAGAATAAGTGATTGTACAAGAAGCATCTCAGGGAGATAATCCTTTCCTAAATTCTATATTTTCTAATTTTATTCAATATTATTTGAGTATCACTCCTTAGGATTTTGGATTTTTAGATTCAGTCAATCCGTGTATCCCTGTGGAGGAAGATGAAGAAGAGGGAAATTTCAACTGTTGAGGAACACATTGAGATCCCTAAGGACATTGATTAATACACGAGGAAGCCCATGAAGAGATAAATGTGTCCATTTCTGAAGAACCAAATATAAATGTTTCATACCATAAAAGGGAATATTTTGAAATTAATACTTAAAATTTAAAATTTTAATCTCCCATTCATTATTATTTTCTTGTATCATATCTATAGAAACCATTGGATTTTGATAAAGATGTTGCACAATTAGAAAATGAAGAGGAGGAGGTTCCATAATTCAACCTACCTCCGCCATGCAAGCAGTACATCATTTTTAAGGGGGGAGATATGGTGTACTCTATACATGGAATTCTCATTAACAAGAACAAACAACTGCAAGCTAGGAAGAACAACATGTGGTGAGCCATTTCTAAGAATATCCACCTGCCATCAGATTATGGATAATAACTAGTACAGCCCTCTAGAGGCAGTAAAAAAATCCAGGGCCCACTTGGGGGGTCATACCAAGACATATGTTTACTTTCTATCTAGGAATTTTGATTCCTATTTTTTCATAGAAGTAGCTTACCATGCATCCCACTCCCTCCTATATTTTTTATCTTTAATGACATGATCCTTTCACTTAATTGAGTAATTCTCTTTTGTAGGTTCATGATGGCAGAAGGGAACCCCCAAAAAACTAGTTTCATTTCAAAAGGGAGTTAAATTTTAATGATTTACTTATAGAATCCTTACATTTTTTGAGATTTAATAATAAGAATTGAATTCCAACACTTGAATTTTCTATGATTCATGAGTTTATAGAAATCTAGTGATACCATGTTTTATATTTCAATTTTAATGAGATTGAATGAGTAAAATAGATAATTAGATGATTTAAGTGAATCATGAATATTGAAATAAAGACTCATGATTTCAGTGAATTAATTTATTCATGTAAATTAAATTTACTTATCATTTCCCTTTCATTGAATTTCAGAAATTCATGTGAATTAATTTTTTTATTAATAATTCCATGATCGATTGTCCAATATCACATTCCTATTCGTGGGAGGATTTCAAGACTGGATATTTCCTATTTTATCATGAGCATATTTCATGAGTGATCTTGGGACATGCCACCTGCGAGAACTTATATTAAAACTTTTCAAAGCTATGATTGTGAAAAAAACATTAAAAATGATTAAAGCACTGCTTTTTCAAGCCAAATATTTAATTGGAACCCACAGTTACATTTATCCTTCTTTATCCCATAGATTCTATGTATTTATTTATAGATTTAAGCCACATTACAAGATGATATTTTTTTACCTACCAGCACTTTTAGTATTTTTGCATGGATATTTCAAGATTGAGTGTGGGGGAAGGGAATTTCATGTGCGTTAATTAAGATGTGTATCATTTTTTGGTGGTGTGAGGTGTGATGTATCATTTTGGGAAATTTATTATTATAAAATTCAGCATGAGTCATCATTTCATTATGCTACTTTCACTTCATATCCTTCTCCTAAAAAAGAGATAAAAAAATTGAAAATAAAGTTGTTCCTTTCTGAAGCTTTAAAATAATTCAAAAAAAACAAACAAATTAATTTGTGCCTTTATAGATACTTATTTTAAAATTTGGAGTACTTGGATGATATAATTATTTTTAATAATTTATTTACTCAAGTTCCATGTCATAATAACGGAGTAGTTTTATGTTTTACATTGTCAAGGGGATTTGAGAGAGGTTCATCCTGCGTTTTAAATTGGTTAATAATGAATTTTACTTAAGAGTAAAACCTCCAAATTCTATCCTTTAATTATTTCAATCATTTACCCACCAACCCAAAGCTAAAAATTCCTTTGAACCTCTATTGAAAGTCCTTGTGATTTTATGTGTGTTTGGTCTTTACAAAGTATGGAAAGTAGTTCCTTTACAATCCTATGGATAAAGAGAATATTACCATGATATGAGTATAAATCCAATTTAATTGTATCATGTGTGATGAGAGATAAGATTCAAATGAGAGGTAGATCATGATTTGACATGTTTAATAATAATAAATTGAGAAGCTTGAATGAATAAAAGGTGAAGCTCCATCATTTTCCAAAGGGGAAAAGTAAAATGTATGAATTGATTGTTTCTTTGAAAAGTGAGTAATTAAATTGATATTTTTTGTGGAACTTGAAACTTTTATTGGAAATTGATAATTTTTTGGTTTTATTGCATTGAAATTTAAATATTGGTAACATTGGGTACCATTAAAGTCCATGTTAAGATTTTATGCATGAAGAAAACCATAGTTTAAGTATGGTGGAATTGATAAAGATAATATTTCCATCATTTTTTATATTTAATTAAATTATTTAAACACTAATTATTTATCCATTTGTCTTATTTAAATAAATTTTGAATTTATGAATTGTTTTGAGCTTAAATATAAAAACTGCTTAATCAGGAAATATTGAGAGATTTTGATCACATTGGCAATGGATGAATATATTTTAAAACATACATCTAATTGATGTGATTTCATTCTTATTGGATTTAAATATTTATTTTATATATTGTTTTTTTGTGGACCAATATTTAATTCGGTCATCCAAGGGTCTGAAAAATTCAATCATGTGGACAATTATTCCGGATGACCTCATAGACCCCACCTCAATGAATTTGTCATAAATTAGAAAAAATAATCCAATTGGGGTGCTTCAATTAGAATGGAAATATAATTAAATGAGGAGTACTTTGGTTTACGATCATGAAGATTTAACATCATTAAGGCGTCCCGCGGATGCTCAAATTGTGGGGCAGAAAAAAGGAAGGATCCATCCAGAATAAAGTCTCAACATTAATTCTCCTCATATCATACTAGAAAAACAGGATAAATATTAAATTCTGGGAAGAAACTTAAAATATATTTTGGGATATTGTTCTAGAAGAATCTATTCCAAAATTTTTCCATTTTATTCTCCTTCCATAGTAAAACATTTGGTGGATAGAATCTACAAGAAATATTAAAGAGAGATTTTGAATATCTAAAATTTGAAGACCCAAGGATGACATCCCATGGCCAATATAAGGAGAAGTTCACCCATTATGAACAGTGGTTTGACATCACCATTATAGAGGAGGCTTAGGGACATGCTGCTAACTTATGAATTTTCTTTTTTTTTCATTTTTTTTCTTTTTTTAATTTTCTTTTCCCATGTGACACATAGGAATCTTTTTATTTCAAACGTTTCCATCTTTTTCCATCTCTATTTCTCTTCCCAACCAAATCTATTTATTCTCTTTTCTTCTTCTTCTATCTACTATTACCAATTATCCTAAACAATGAAGGGTTAACCCAAGGCTTGTCCTTAGGGTTATTTTCATGGTGTTCATCATTATTACACTTCAATTAAAAAAATTTATTCTATTTTTTTAGAGATGGGAATATTTCATGGGTGTGGCGGTCATCCACCATGACACTATTCCCAAATCCATTTATTTTCCTTGATTAATTAATTTTCCATCAATTTTATTTTGCAAACCTGTCATACGGTGTATATGGGGTTTCTATAAGGGATGAAACGACATACAGTGGAGCTGGGCCTTTTAGGATATCATTCTCGGTTGAGGTATTTCCCTATTTGACAATTGGGGGAGGTGTGGTTTTTTTTTGTGCCAGATGTATACTAATATCACACAATAAATAAATCAATGGAATGTAATTCATAAAGGTGGTTTCAATAAATGATTTATCAAATTGAATTTAAATAGTAAATAAATAATGAATGAACTCATGTTATCCAACAATAATACCAAGTTCTTTTTCAATAATTACATTTTTTGACTGCTTGATAGTTTTAACTTTTATTTAATTTAAATTTAATTACCTTCCTATATTAAATACAAGAAACTAATAATTATTTTATGTCATATAGATTATGTAGGTGAACAACTGGTGAATCTCCTCAAGTGAGACAACCCTAGTCAGCCACTATACTACATTTGGAAAACATAGAAATTGTTTTTACATTCCCTATGATAGGAGTGTGTCACCTATCCTCTGGGTAAATTCATGCTAGACACTCATGATCCTATAAAAGAATCACGTTGTATCTTAAAAATATCATTTCCTTCTATTTTATACTGATATCCAATTAGTTACATCCTAGTAGTTCCACACACACTAAGGGTTCTCGTGTCTTTTTCTGGCACACCCAAAGTTCCCAATGTGACTATTTTTTAAAATAAATTTTAAAACCATGATCATAATTTACTAAACATTTTAAATGTTTGACCAATCCACTTCTTATTTGAAACCCAATTTTAAAATAAATAAACATTTTTATTAATGAAAACCCCTTGAAAACATTTTCATTTCCAACGAATACTTTATAAATATATATCACATAAAATTAATGAATAGCCTAATTGAATTTACAAAAAAAAGATATTAAATTCAATGTTTTAACCCATTGTATAGAAACAATTACCTTAAAAATCTAAAAACCTTATTTCCCTCAACCCAGGTGATCAAAAAACGTGATAATGTCACTGTAAAGATAAAGCATTCCACGAAAATTAAATGGAACAATAAAAACACTATATGATCAAAAAAATTACCAATAACACCTTCAAAATTGAAGATATAATCAAACCCAAACAATAATTTGAAGGAACACTTATCGAGAGAAAAGAACTAAAACTGCATTAATGATCAATCATTGATAAAAATGATCTATACGGTTTGAAAGTCTCCAAAATCACAGCTAAGAGATTTTAGGTATAGAGGGATAAGTGGTAAAAATGAATTAAATGAGAATACACTATTCATCATCCCATAAGACCAACTCATGATGACAGTATTGAGTTCAATCCCATTATATGTAATGTAATCCATGAATCTCAAGTACACTAAAAAATAAATTTCCTTTTTATTAAAAACATAATTTTTTATAGTACACGACATTAACCTAGGACACAATGTGTAAACATTTCACACCGTGAACCTATTTCATGGAATCTACCTAGAGAACATCTCATGGAATGTAATACCTTTACGTGATGTGTAATCTCCTAGTAGACTATACAAACTACATGTTTTATGAAATATATCTCAAAGACCCCACACTAATAATTCTCAGAACATGGTAAGAACCCTTCTATGTCTTTTATACATTTATTCTCAGATTCCATTGGTCAAATAAACATACATCTAGGAATTTTTAGTTCTTCTCCCAAGTAAAGGCTTTATATTCCAAGGATGACCAGAAACAAACCCAAACAATCATGATAAACAAAGAATAAAAAAATAATACTTGAAAATCATAACGGGGTGTCATATTGACCATAATTTGTAGAAAAAAATATAAAAATTATGTAACTTGGTTTATGTAAAAAAGGATTTTCCAGGGGATAAACTAATAAGATAATGGTTAAAATGACCTAAAAACATGTCTAAACTATATTGGATGTCTATTTTAAACCCTACAACTCATATTCCTAACAAATGACCCATTATGGACACATTTGTATGTGAAAATCATGGTTACCCTTTTTCGTTTTGAAATTTAAATGTCTTCCACTTAGTTCACTTATAAATGGCCACCCCATATCCTCTATTTTTTAGACCTTAAAATCCTTTTTATTCTGAAAATACATAAAAAATTGACTTCCTATAATCCCAAATATAATCTTATAAGACTTATTTTGGGAAAAATATATCAAAGGAAACAATTTATTGCAAAACTAATGAGGTTACCTAGAAAATAGTTAATGTTCTTCAATGTTAGTTTATTTTAGTTATTCATCAACCTCTTTTAGTTTTTAATAAATCAAATTGATATATTATACTAAATATATTTCATATAATAGCATGTTTATATGTTATGGTCATCACCTAAAAACATAACTAATACTATCAAATGGGTTATTAAATCATCATTGGAGTGTATGGTGGGCCACCTCCCCATGAACCAATGTCCTTATTTTTTCAATAAACACTTTTCATAGTTAGTAATAAAAATGCATAGAAAGTATATATATTATTTTTATAATATAATTATACCTATGGATTCATTATATCATATATTCCCTTTTTACATTTAATCTTGTAGGTGGTATGATAACACCCATCATGTGTACGGAGGACTACTACGTCTCGAAAAGATGTGATTTTCCATTCACTAATGCTTTACATGAATGGTGATAAAGATATATTAAATGTGTATATTTGATATAAATAAAGAAAGAAAGAAATTAATGACATATTTATCATTATAAAATGATAATACATCATTTTATTTCTTACCTTTTCACTCCCTGAAATATGATAACATCGTTCATGTATATGTAGACTACCGCCTTCACGAATAGATGTGACTCTCGTTTCACAACCACACCACATGGATGATATAAAAAAAATATATATATATACATAATATTTTAATTATGATTTTATTATCAACTTTTTAAAGATAAAATATTTCTTACCAGCTTTCCACAATTATCCTTAAATAATTGAAACGTTTCACAAGCGTGCATATGACCTACCGTCCCAATGACGGTAATGTAGTCCATTTTTCTTAACCATAATTAATTATTGGTATTAAAAGTATAATTTAATTATAAATATGATAATTATTTCATGATTATAATTCTATGTATTATTAAATAACAACCTCTTTGACTATAGTTATCCTACCAATTTCATTTTTGACACATATTCCTAATATTTTGAAAAATATGATCTAAACATAATTTATTATGTAATATAATATATATTTGTGGTATATGAAATAAAATGGAAAGTAAAGGTGAAAAGGTTTCTTATGAAATTAAATAACTAACATAAGTTTTTTATTTCAGAAGATAAAAAAGTACATGACAGGTCAGACTCGAGGTAAGGGTTTCTCATATCTCATTTATATTCGAGATACATACACAATATTCACAAGTTGTTTAATTTCTATGGGGTATATACTAACCATTTTTATGTAATATCATGAATTCATTTATCTTCATGAGATATAATGATTCATTTCATGTTATTTATTTTATCATGATTATCATTTAGAATTTTCCAAATTTGTAAGGATTTAATTCACAATCTTATATTTATTAAAGATTGTTTTTGTTTAAGTATCAATTGGGAGAATTATATTATATTTTGATATTAAAATAAATATATTTAATTCTCTTACAGTTATTCCTGATCTTTTTCATGTAAAAATGAAAAGTTTTCTCTATTTGGTACATATCATGGTTATATAAATGTTTTTATAAAATCCAACATTAGTTCTTTCTTCAGTTGGAAATACATTTTCATCAAAACTCAGGTTTTATAGTAATGTTTCCACCATTTTAAAAATTATTTATTAGATATTTTCTTTCAAATTTTTAATTTTTATGAAAATATTTAAGGTAATATTCATAATTTTTTTAAAATAAGGTCTTTTACTAAAAACGTGAAAAGTATATTTGTTTTAATATGTAGGGAGTGAGAGTAATCTTCCACTATCATAAACAATAAATGTTTTAAAGATAATTTTATGATATATAATATTTTATTTTTAAGTAAATGGTTTCTAAAAATAGTTTTTGAACATTTAGTTTAAAAAAAATCAATGTGAAAATGTTATTTTCCTCAAAAAAATTTAAAATGTCACTTTATAGTTTGTCTACTTATCAAAATCAACAAACCATTATTTAAAATATAATATAATATAGATATGTTGAACATGTATAATACTTAGTCTTTCATTGTGTGGTTTATGATCAGTTTAACTAAGGATAAAAAAATTTATTACCATTCACCATATTACTCTGTATGGTTTTTTATTATGTTTATTGATTGTACAAGTGTTAATATTTCACATGATAGTTTTTCAATATGAATTTTTATGTTCATTATATTTCATTATTTTTATAAGTAAATATTTTGAATTATTAATTTACGGGAAAGGCCTTATATAGCCCCTTGATACAATGGTGGGTCTCAAGAGACAAACTTGATTGGGTTTTGGATAAGGCTCTACACATTTATATAAATATCTTTTACAAGGTCATGATAGTTTTAGATGTATCATAACAGGGAATCAACAGTATGTTTTATAAATCCAAATTTTTTCATTCTATCATTATGAATTCCGTTATTGATATTTCATGTAATTAATCGAATTGTTAAAATACCTATGGTTATATTTCAAGCTCAACTGATTATTCATTTGGAATTATTTGATCATATATTATTCCATTCATATTATTATAAAGTAGTTGATTAAATGGAATTTTTTCAGTTATTTACATTTCTATTTTGATTATCCTTTATTTATTTTTGATACCATCTACTATACACTTAACCATACTATGAATCTTAGATCATCCATTTATTATGTTTTATTTTCCTTATGATGCAGGGAAATGTTATGTGATTGATATATACGTATACAATGAATTTAATAATTTCATTCTCAATGAAAATTCATTGCATATTTATGTATTCAATTTTAATAAGAAATTCAAGTGTGTATCTTGATTACTAAGAAGAATTTTATTATAAACCTTTGGAATTAGATTTAAGAAAATATAGATTCGGAAACCTAAACATATTATATAAAAATAGGATAATAAAATAAATAAATCATGTAGTCTTTTTAATAAAGTGATTATGAGTTTTGTCCTTGAAAATACATTCACGTATGGATATTACAAATGGAAAATGTTCTTGAACATATTTACCTAGTGGTATTAACTTCGAAAAAGGATGTACTTGGAGTTACCATATTGATACTCAGTGTATCAAAATGGGCCTTATAATGAACTTAGTTTGACACACTTGGGGGATATTTTTAGGATAATTCACATTCTCTTTATAAACAATTATTATGGATTTTTAAATAATGATACCCCCAAAGAACCAATGTTTATGATTATAAGATTAAATATGCATAAATATTTCAATTTCTATTATTTATTTCACCAATATTGAGATTCTACATTATTTTTCATAATGATATGGCCTAAGATAATGTATTACATCATTTGGAAATGGTACTGAACAAAAGTAATGGGAACCACATAAATTCATGTAATCCAAAGAGTAATAATGAACAATTCATTGATGGGATTATGCCAGTATTTATAAGGGAATTTCTCTCGCAAAAAAAGATCATTATATATTGATATAGTATAATGTGATAACAAGAACAAGTAGCAATTATATAAGAATTGCGGCTTTGAAAGGGAGAAATATAATTATTGGATGGAAGATAAAAATATTTATAAAAAGAAAAAAAGGAAAGAATGATTTTCCCACATATAATAATTGTGGAAATAAAAATAACGGAACTTTATTAAAGATAATGGATGTTTTATTTTATTTTCGATATAAAGGACACCATGATCATGATTATAAGGGATATATAGAGGTTTAAAATGTTCATTTCTTCAATTATAAAAAGATGAGGAACTACGAAAATTAATTTCTCAAGCATCAAATGAATATAACTCAAAATTAGTTAATAGATCATGGAAAATATTATGATATTACCACATTCAAAGTGGAATGATAAATTTTATTATGTTTGTATTCAAGAATTATGTAAATTTATTACTTTTTCAATAATATAATTGTTATTAAAACTATGAATTGTATTGGGTTTGAGCTGCATTACCTTTTCATTAAATATTTTAGATCATACATTGAATGGTATTAATGACTAAGAAAAGTGATTCAGTGGAAAGTTCAACTACATGGAAAACATGTGATTGAAGGAAATAAAACACTTAATATGTACTTAGTATTTAGATAATTACATTTGGATAAATAGATGATTGATATAGATATTGTTATTTGTATAGTATAACTTCCTTGTAACTAATTAACAATTTATGGAATATGTGTTTTATACTATCATTGATGGAGTTAAATACTTTTTTATATTTAAAGAATATATAAAATAATCTTTTTTATATAATAATTAAGGAATAAATCATGTTTTCAATATTTTTTTATGGTAAATCATGTTATTACCATGTTTAAAAAGAATACATGATTAATTTATTCAAATGTTTAGTATTTCGAGATTAAGAGATACTTCATCTTTTTTTGTGTAATAATTATAAGATCATTTTTTAGAATAGTTAACATATTATAATGTTTTGGATCATACTCATTTGGATGGTGAAAATGTTTAACAATTTATAAAATGGTTGCTATTGAAAATTGGATGATTTTTTAGATATTAATGTATTACTTCACCATAATAATGCTTATTAATATTGGATAACCTGTACTAACTATTTTGTAATAATAATAAATTTAGATAAAATGAATGACTTATCCTTCATATGTTATATTAGTTATTTTGTTATAGAATATTCATCTTAATTTATCTATGTAAGAGATTATGTGGAAATTGATCTAGGAACAACCAAACAATGAGGTTGTTCATATGAAATATAATGAAATCAAGTAAGTATATCTTCTCCTAAAAATTCATGAACTTTAGGAAAAGGATATTGAAATAAAATTTTGTCCTATTACTATAATTTCTATTAATATTAATGAGAATTTTCACACTTATATGATTTATGGTTTCATGGTTATTTATTTTCACATTATTATTCACTCTCTGAGGATCAATGATATTTCTCTCTCTCCACCATTATATAGATATTTCTCATTTCTTCCCTGTCCAAATAGTCACATCTTGCGTATGTTCTCATACTTGGAATCCTAGTATGTGTTATTCTAGATGACCATCAAACACAACATTCTCTCTTTTCAGTAGTATTTTTTTATTAACCCTTCTCGTGATGTGGTATTTCATAAAGGTTATTTTCAAATGACATCCCCTTGATTTTAATGATAAAGATTTAATTGTGAGGACTTACTTTTTTATGGTTTATATAATATAACACATGTAGATTTAAAATATGAAGATTGTATTACAAAGCATGTATGACATGAATAACAAAGTTTCAAAGAGAATATAACATCTTGAGACATTAAGATGTATTTATTTTTAAATAAATTCAATTTCATTGATAGCTTATGGTGCATCAATATCATGTTTGAATAAAATACAATACTCTATTAAGATATTATTATTTAAACAATTCCATTATAACCTAACTATAAAATTGGTGGGTATGAGTGGAAATAAATAAAATACTAAAATTATTTTATTTACAAAATTATAAAATAAAAACAATTCATATCTATTTATTAGAGATAAAATTTGAACCATCAGAAAGAAAAATAAATGTTTTATTGAAAACTATATTATTTTTCTAAAAGATGGATTTTCCACGCTTCACGCACATAATATTAAATTTTTAACTATATAAAAATTATTATATGATAAAATTATCTTCATTTTTTGAAATTATAATATAAAAATTATTTTACGGGAAATTTTTTAATTTTTTTTAAAATGTTCATTGTTTGATCAGTTGTGAAAAATAGTAAATTATTATTGAACACTGTATTTTTATTAAAATTATTTCAAAAGATAAATTATATTTTAACTTTTTTTTAAATTAATATTACGTCAATTATATATCTATCAATTTAATTTGTTTTATTGGAATCATTTTCATATTTAATTTTTATATAAAAAATTTATAAAATTTTGATCAATTTCTCTTTCATAATCTGCTATCAAGTTGCATTTTCAAAAATAAATTTAAATTAATTTTTATCACGTTTTGGTATAGAATTTTGGAAAAAAGGGTTAAATATTTAGAATAATAATAATTTATATATCATAAAATATTCTACTTAATTTTTGACAATAATGAATAATCAAAATAGTATATATTATTTATCGCATTTAGGTAAAAATGGTTTTCACCGAGGGTTAGACAAAAATGATAATTTTTAAGATGACCTAAATACTTGTATAAAATATATTTTGAGTCCATATTTCAACCATATAATTTATAAGTCTTATAAAAACACCATTTTGGTACATTTGGGTGTGTGAAAAACATGGTTACAACTTTTTATTTTTAAAATATTACAAGTGTGTCATTCACCTCAATTATAAATGAACACCCCATATTGTCTCTCCTCCATTCCTTAAAATCCTTATAGGGTGCCTATTCTATATCCTAATCACTTCAAAAATACCTTCATATCATCATAGAATCCTTATTTTTTGGAATATATCCATCCTAGGATGAATTAATTTCAAACCTAAAGTAGTTACTTGAATAATAGGTATCGTTCTTCAATGATCATTTTTATTTTATTTCCTCCTCCACTTAATACAATTAATATTAAAACATGACAGAAAAACAACTTTAGTATCTTATATGTACTTATTTTTTGTTATTTTAAAATAATTTCCAATAATCATCCCCACTTCCATCAGATGAGTTACGAAATCATCATTTGTTTGTATGGAGGAGTAACGTATGGAAAAAAGATGTCATTATTTATTCCAATTCCAAATCTCACAGTTGGTTTTTAAGATATATATAAAGTAAATGTATTATTTTTATTAAATTTTTTATACCAATTAAATCATTATATCTTATATACCATTTTACTTTTAATTCTATAGTGGATAAGATATCATTACTTGTGTGTACTGTAGGCTACCATATAGCAACGTGATGTGATTTTTATTTCACTAATGCTTAATATGGAATGTGATAAACATATATTTAAGGAATATATAATATATAAATTAAATATTATGGATTTTATGGATGTATTTTTCATTCATAAAATATAATACATCATTTTATTTCTTACCTTTTCACTCGCTGAGATATGATAACATTGTCCTTGTACGTGTAGAATTCTACCTTCATGAAGCGATGTGAATATATTTTAATTACTAAACCACATGGATGGTATATATATTTATATTTAACGAAATTTTATTTATTATATTATTAAATTTTTTGGATGATAAAATTTTACTTACCACCTTTCCATAATGATCGTTAAAAAATGTAAACGTTACTCATGAGTACGTACGGTCTACCATCTCTATGATTGTATTTTAGTTCATTTTTCCTTACCATATTCCATGATTTATTTTAAATTATTATTCATTTATTGATATTAATATTATTTCATTAATACTATTTTTTATATGTTCAAATAATAACCTCTTGGACCCTATTTAACCTATCTAAGTCATTTTTTTACACATAAAATAAATATCTTTAAAACATTAGATGCAATATTAACTGATTAAGAAATATTATAAAACATGGTAATAAAGGAATTAAATTTAATAATTAACATGAAAAAAATTCTTAAGTATGTAAATAATAAACATAAGTTTATTATTTAGGAATATTAAGAGTTGGCATGAAGAGTTCGACTCAAGGTAATAGTTTCTCATATCACTTTTACATCCATTAAACATATGATTTTTTCACAAATTATCTCTATTGTGTAATGCATAGACTTTCATTTTTTATGTTATATGTTGAATTAACATATTTTCATGGTATTTAAAGTTTTATTTAATGTTATATATTTCTTGTGGTTAGTAAATCAAATTTTATCAAAGTGGTAAGTGTTTATTTCACAATCTAATCACTATTTGATGTTATTTTGGTTTGATTAACCATTGGTGGAATTATTCGATATTTATATGTTAAATAAATATATTCTCTTATCCATTATTTATTCATGAACAATTTCATGTAATAGTACTATTTCCATATCTTTGGTACTTAAAATGATTAAATGAATTTTTTAATGAAAAATTGACTTTATTTTTCTCTTTGATTACATATCTTTTTCCTTCATAACCCATGTATAATAAAAAATTACAAAAAAATTAATATTTTTAAAATGATTTATTAAATAATTTTTTACCAATTTTTACTTTAATTTTTTTTAAATGAATCTTCATTTAATTTTCATAACAATTCATTTTTTTCCTTTTATAAAAAATGTGAAATGAATTTTTTTAACATGTATGGAATCAATGGAATTTTTTACCATCAAGACCAAAAAATGTTTTAAATATTATTTCATAAGGTTTTAAAGGTTAAATTTAAATAAATGGGATTTAAAAATATTTTTTAATCTTTTATTTCTAAACCAATTTTTATAGTGAAAAGTTACCTTTACTCAAAAAGGTTTTTAGATATCTTTTTAGGGTATTTCTGCTCATCAATAAAATAAAACATTTACTAAATTAATGATCTGATAGGGATATGTTTTATTGATATTATCCTTATTATTTCTTGTATGGTGGATGATCATTTTTAAAAGGATGCACAATATTATTACCATTCACCATATTACATTATATGTTTTATGATTATGTTTATTGATTGGAGAAGGTGTTAACATTTCACATGATATTTTTTCAATATGAATGCTGATGTTTATTGTGTTTCACCCCAATCATTTGATAAATTCAGTAGAAAATTGTGGTGATGGGAGGGGTCTGTTATAACCCCTCCATTCATCAGTAGGTCTCATGAGACAAACCAGATTTGTTTACCCATTTATGTAGATGACTTTCCATATGGCCTCAATGGTATTAGATGTACTTGAATAAGAACATGAGGGTATGTTTTATATTTGAATAATTATTCATTACATAATTATGAATTCAGTTATTGATATTTTGTGTGATTATTAAATTATTTAAAATATCCATGATTATAGATCAAGATCTTTTTATTATTCATATGGAATTATTTTATCATCTATTTTTCATTTTGTATTATTCACATGTGATTGATTAAATGTCAATTATATCATTTATTTAACATTCCATATTGAATATTCTTTATTTATCCAATATATATTCTATTCTACACTTACCCTTATTGGGAATCTAGTCTCACCCCTTTCTTATATTTTATTTTCCTCATTATACGAGAATATTTTTAGTGATTCATATGTAGGGATTGACTAATGAGAATAATGATATTATCTAGGGAAATTATTTCTATATTTCATATTTTCAATTGTAATAATAATATCGAATATGTATATGTTTACTAACACTATAAAAATATTTTTTCCTTCGGAATGTGATTATTTATATCTTATGATAATGTAACAAAGTAAAAACTGAATCTCAGCTACTAAGGTTGGGGTACTATAATGTTTTTATAGAATTTACATTCAAAATAAACCTATTAAGATCTCCCATCTAGAAGTAACCCTCTTGGTCCAAAAATGAAGCGAAGGAGTAAATCCCTTGAGTCTCGCCTCTAGTAGGTCCTGAATTTTAAACAAGATTGGATTGTGTAAAGACACTCAAAAGGAAGTAATTTCCCTATTAATTCCAAATAAGAAAGAAATAAACATCAACCAATCCAACTCAAAAAAATTTAAAAAAAGAAACCAGTAATCTATTATAATTATTCCCATCACAAATATTTTATGTATATTCATTTATATAAACATAATATTCATGTAGTGAACCCAATAAAACTCCAAACATTCTACAATTCTCACCATGCTACCTGACAAATAACTCAAATCCCCATTAGACTGTTCTCCAAACACTAGAAAACAATGGGGGAGTGATAAATTGGGAGTACATGTTATGATAAACCATATAAATAAAAAAACATATAGGTGAAAAAAAATGATGAAATTGGCTATGTAATAAAAATAGAAAGAACCTATACATGGAAAAAATATAACGGGAACAACCAACGTAGTCCGTAAAACACTACTGCAAACAATCTTACCATCTAAAACATATATACAAGGAATATAATCAATATAATAACCTCTATTAAAACTATATGTATCACAAGGGATAGATTAAATCAATATCATATCAAACTTTCCACCTCTAGGGATCTATCTCTCAATCCAGTAGTGAGCTAACAAGATCATCATCTCAATAAGTATAGTGATGTGAGTATGAAACAACACAAGTAAAATATCATCAAACACCAAGAATTACAATGAAACCACCTTCTGTGTCCACAAATAATGGAACCAAACACATCCCTCATCATTTGGAACCAACAACATATATCTTCTCATGGATCCAACCCCATATATCATCTCAGAGCACAAATTTATATCACATATTAGAAACCATTTACTAGTAGGTTAGTATATTCATGAAAGTCATCATCCTCATGGCCTCCTCCTTCCTTTTATATCTATAAACAAGAAATATAATCCCCAATTGTATGGTTTCAAGTAGCTCAAGGGAATAAATCACAAGGAATCTCCACACCATTCCTAACCCCCACCACATATCACCATCATCCCATGAATTACTATCACATCAATTCCCCTTTCTCCATGTCCCATATTCACCAAAAATTACATCATATAACTAGAACTATATAGATCAATCCACCCTTTCCATGGAATAATATCATCACGAGGACAACAGATAGCGGATATGGATAATGGCCATATACAAAAATAATTATCATTAAAAAAATATCCCACATCACAATTTATCAATTTACCATCATTATTAAAATCATTGAAATATTAATTAACACATGAAAATCTTATTATTCATGCCATAAACTATCACATACCATTTATTCTTTAACCAAATTTATTATTTCATCCGTGATCATGCATTTCAAATTTGAATTATTTTTAATAAACAATAAACATATTTAATTCTACCCCAATACACAGTTCCCTAAGTGTTCATTATTCTTATTAATTATGCATGAATTTAGTTTTCCTATTAACCATGTAAACCCATAAACCCGTCTCATTAATAATCAGAGGGGAAATTTAATACCACATCACCATAGTTATTTATACAATCATTATCCTATTTTTCAATCTATAATTTTGAATTCAATAAAACACTTTATTGTGTTCACATTTAAGTAATTATTCATTTACAGTGATGATAAGAATTATAAGTGAAATAAAAAACATTTAAATCTGAGAAACAACACATCATTCATTAAGAATAAACCATTCAAGATTTTATGGAAATAATAAACCACACGAAACATCTTATCACTATTTTTTTCCAAATAAAATAAAATTGGTTTCTGTATTTATTAAATATATATTCTCTATTGAAGAAGAGTTTAAATTTTTTTTTCTCTTTACCCATAATCTAAAACACATATGAAAACATAATACTATGATGGAGAGAAAAAAATAATATAATATTGAATTTAAATTTCTATATATTGAATATACATCTCGATATCCCGTACCTCAACCACCACTTTATAGTCACACTGAAATAGATAATAAGTATTAGGGTAAGTATGCCACTAAATTTCTTTCAAATGATATGAATCTAAAACAATTATCCACAATTATCCCCTCATTAAAATTGCATCCAAACATCTCTAAAACAAACCATTTTTGAAAATAATAATCTACAAAGAAAAATGGGAAGAACTCAAATGGAAATTAGGAGAACTTATCATGGATCGCCAAATATCTTGAAATCCATGCTAAATGATTAAACATATAGATGTGGGGGGATATAATACCTATTAAATTATCTTCTATTTCACATATGAAAAAAGGTAAAAAAATATGACTGAGGGAAATGTGATGGGACTTGGAATTTATAGCCAAGCCTAGAAAACATAATCAATAGTATAGAAATGCATTTTACATGGTGAAAGTTTTGAGTCCTATATCTATTGAAAATTAAGTAAATTGGATCATAGAAAACCAAAAATCAATAATTTCATGAATAAACCCATCACATGAAATTATAATGGATCTTCTCATGTCATGTTTCATATAAGCCAAATCATTCACGATGAAAATTCTTCCAAAAATTAAAATTTTAGTTCTATCATGGCCTCCTTCTCCTAAACCTCAATTTAGGAACCATTAAGAACCAAACACTACAATATAATAGTCAAAGAAGGTGTCAATAATTATATTATATAACCATTAAATTATTATCATCATTATGAATCAAAACCAACCCTATAGGGGAAATTATTTCCACCATAATATACACTTGGAAGATAGCTTTAAAAAAGAACTATCTTAAGACTAAAAATATAATAAAGCACTTGACCCTAATCCATCTAAAAAATATCACCATGAAAACATAAAAATTGCTAAGGATGCCTCCCAAATTTTAAACCACCACAAAATGAATCCAAAATTTCACTATCCCCCTCAATCATGAGAAACTTCCCAAAATAATCTATCCACTTTTAATAGGGTTTAATATAGTTAGTAATTTGTAAAAAATATTTATATTTTTTTTGAAATTATATATCTTTTGAATATACACATTCTAGAAATATTGAAAAAAAATATACTTAAATATAAAAAATATTAATCAAATGTTCAAAAAAATTAAACAATATCTGCAACATTTTAGTGAATGGATTATAACTCAACCGAGACCATCCCTTATTGATAAAATTAAATCGAACACTGTAATAAATGGAGAATCATGGGATAATAAAAACGAATATGGCCCAAAATTTTACATAGGAGTTAGATTAACCCTCTAGACACAAGGCATATAGATCCTCTCAACATATGTGGGTTGTGTCATGATCATCCATTAGAATACCATCTCACTCTATTCCTATCGATATTTGAGACACACAACCCAAATTTCCGACTCTACATTCCCAAACATGTGGGATGAGTCTTCATTAGAAAATCATTTACAATCAAAGCTAGATCTATTATATTTTTTCAATCTATCACTACTGTCCAAGATGAAAACTAAAAAGGTACAAAAACTACTAAATATATGGTCTCAATGTGATTCATAATGTTTTACATATTCTCTCTCATAGTTTGAAAATATAATAACCAATTAAACAGAACCATCAATTAGATCCTAGTATAGTGAAAATTTCCATCACCCTACTGGAGTTCATAAATATACATCAAATGATCATTCATATAATCTTGGGAAATGAAATTATCATTAATGAATTCATAAAAAGTCTAACAAGTTATTTATCCTATATAATTTAACTTCTTCTCGTACCATATTATATATGAATTTATAATAAAACAACTATTATTAAAGTATATAATTCAGTTGGGTTCCTCAATAATGAAAAATAAACTACCACTTCCATCGAAAAATCCTTAGATTTTTTACTACATTACAAACTGGGGAACATTATCACATCCTGCATCTCAAATAAAAAAAGGTTTTATCCAGATATTTATCTTTCTCATTCTCATAACCCAAGACTCTATGAAGATTTTATGACATAAATATAGGCCATGAAACCAAAAAAACTTATCATAAACCACACAATACCTATATTCAGCACAAAAATATCATTACCACTTCCCAAGAATTAGATCAATCCAAAACTATCTTCACCCACCGACTCTCCTGCACAACACATCACATGACCTCATAACTATACACCATAAATAATAACACCACACAATATCACATCATCTAGTGGTCACATCACTTACACATCTCCATTACCATCACTATATTTTATTCTATATAGACCAAGATAACAACTACCTCAATAATCATATAATGATACCCCAAACACAAAATTATGGTGACCCATCGACTACATCCAGACATTGTATGATATGGGTGGACCTAACTCACCCACATAATTTTAAAATGTTTCATAAACAGCACATATTTATGGGGTATGGGGTTTCCATCTAACCATACTATTGAATCCATAACACAAATCTCTAGTATAATATCAATCACTGAAACCCAATCAACTATATCTATATTCAAATAAAATTAATTACTCATTTTATAATAATTTAGGTGTGTCATGAAATATTATCTTCATAAATTTTATCATTTCTCAAATAACCACTTGACTACCAATGTTATGTGATTATAAATTTATAAGAGGTGGTTGATTCCATTAATAAAACTACATCACAACACATAATCATAATAGGGATTTATGTTCATGATAATTTGAAATATCATCTCTATGATCTCATAGTTTTTATGTTAGAAAATATAATGGGTTCATGGGATTCGAATTATTATGGTTAATCATCTTTATAAAATTATTTTGAATCAAAATTTTATAATTTGGGAAATAAAATTTATGTAAGTCGTATAATCACATAAATGAAATAATCAATAATAAATGGAATTGAAAAAACACTCAAATTATCCAATCCATTTTCAGGGGAATCGTTATGAATTTCATATAAATAACTCAATCATTTGGATAAATAAAATTTAAAAAAACAAATTATATTAAACTAAATAGTTTCATTGGAAAACTCAAAATAAAAATTTGATCTACAAGAAAACATGAATCAAAAGGAACAAACACTATAAATATTATATTCTCTTATAATATATTATCCATGCCCAAATTAAAGATTTTCAAAAAACCTATATCATTAAGGTGGAACTAATTCATATTTCAAAATAATATTTTCTTTTTAATCACAAAATAAAGTATCACCTTTTTTAGAAATACATGTCTTGTTTGATAGGCTTGAACTAAAATTTATTAAAAAAATTAATCTATCAAAAAACATTCTTATAGAACTCCATAATGATAAAATGATTTTACATCCATTGTAAAATATATGATCTATAAATAACATTATTTAATCTTGTAAACAAGACATAAAAAAATATGTTACATGCTATGAATTTAAAAACTATCCACTTCATGAAAAGAAAAATAAATAAACTTATTACATGCTCCCAATAATAATCTAATCAAGGATTAACAAGTGAAGAGTAGTTATCTTGATCATATTTTTTTTGTTCTGTTATAAAAAAATTTGTTCAGTCATTTAAATAATTTCAATACAGAACATGTTACCAGAAATCACACTTATTATTTTCCAAGAACATAAAATAAACAACCAATTTAAATCCCTATAATAAATTCATAATAGATTTGAGGAAAATATTATGATAATAATGGTTACACATGGAATGAAATTGATATTTTTATGATTAATTATTATATATATAAATATATATATATATATATAATGAAGAATAAAAATTGTCTTAATCATGCATGAATGATGAGAAATGGTTTTTTTATTTGGAAATCATCCAAATTTTTATTGGTTACCACTAGGCATGTTTATTAATATCCAAAATTCAAAAATAATTGATAAAATTTTACATCCATTTAATAAATTTCAAACACAATAATAGACTATATAAATGTATTAATAATTAAAAATTACCATCTTGTAAAATATAAAGGATTATGTTAATCATGCCAATTTTGTCAGATTTAAATGTGTTGTCAATAACAATGCTTATAATTTTTCAGGAATTTCATAATTTATATATCTAAAAATAAAATTTAAAATTAGTCTATAACACATGATATAATAAATCTAAATTGAAGATTAATTCATGGAATATCAACTTGAACATGAACTTAGAATATTTTTATAACGGTGTCAAACCTACTCATTTCAATATACCAATGTGATAACAACTTAACATAACATGTTTTAGAGAGGTTATAAAAATGTAGAAACTATTCTGAACCAAATTAATGGTGCATTATTTGGTAAAAAATTATAAACATCTATAAAATATGTGTACATAATATTCACTTTAAGAATGGAAACAAAATTCAATTTATGAATGAGAATGTTATAAAAGGAAATGGAATATCACATTCCAAGTCAAAAAAATCAGACAGAAATTTCATGCCAATTAATCACCATTTTACTCATTCTTTTTACATTATATGTCCAGTTTAGTAAAAAAAATTTAAAAAATATCTTGTATAGTCAAATAAATATACATAAAATTAAAAATGTAAATTATAATGCATCTAATTTTTATAATCCTTGTACACCTAATAATTTCTACCCTAATATAGTTTCACATCTGCCTAATCATGTTCATTAGGTTTTAAATTTCCTGTAAAAATATCATAGTGGGAGTAAATACAAGTGACTTTATTAATCCACTTGGTCCATACAGAAGTTATTATTGTGTTTCACTGCTACACAAAAAAATCTCATCTAGTCCTCACGTCACGACCCATTCTCAGGGCCCATGTCGTGACTACCCCAAGCCCGCCTTCCATATGCCAAGGGCTAGCGACTATCACCAAGGCGTAATTCCCGGTAAAAAGGGAAGGCATTGCCTTTGTAAAGTAATCAAACACTATAGAGCAAGCAAGCAGAAGTAAACACTAAGTAAAAACTGGGTACAACATTTAGTGCAGAAAAGTAAGTGGGTCAGAATACAAACCCAAACTGAAAGTAAAGTACAACTGGAAAGGGAAAACAACAGCTGAAAGTAAAGTCGCAGCCTCGAGCCGTCCACTAGAACTCCCACCTGAAGGGTGGGTACATATAACCTCCACAGCTCCTCGGGTCCAGCCTGCCGCTCCGAGTACGTCCTGCCCAGTGGTCCACCTCTAGGTACCATCCTGCTCCACAAGCCTCAACCACGATCAGCACTGTCCATCGTCTGCAACCAACACAACGTAATGCAGGAATAGCCCGTGCAGGGGTGAGTATAGGCTACTCAGTAGGGACCCTGACACCCTTGATGGTCTCCTAGAATCCACAAAGGATAATCCACAAAGGAAATATACAATCACGAAGTAACATCCGACACTACTTAGGTATATGCCCATACATATACCTAAGTAATCAATTCCAGTTCGGCTCCAACATCCGAGATCATGTACAACCTAGTCCACAAAGGAAATCATAACCCAGTCCACACAGGAAAGAAAAACGTAATCCACACAGGATAGCACAACACAATCCACATAGGAAATCAAAACAGGATTCAGGTCACACAGGTATACTTCTTCGTATGACGATAGAGATGATCAGATATTTCCACTGATTCATCTAAGCCGTCAGACCCACAAAGGATTGATAGGTACTAACCCCTGCAATGACCCACAAAGGATCTGACCCACATAGGATCGATAGGTAACTAACCCCCGCAATGACCCACAAAGGATTTGACCCACATTGGATCGATAGGTAACTAACCCCCGCAATGACCCACAAAGGATCTAACCCACACATGATAAATAGGTAACTAACCCCTGCAATGACCCACAGAGGATCTGTAGGCGCTTCTCCACACAAGACCGCTGAGCGTTGACCCACACAGGATCTAAGCCACAGAGGATTGGTAGCACTGATCCACGTAGGATCACTGAGTGTTTTAGTCATCACTGTCGAATCCACGAAAGATTTCTGCACAGTCGTCATCGTCATCGCAGTCACAGCCAGCTCTAGGGTTTCCGCACACAGCAAGCTCGTTCGGGAGGGTCTGCTCCACGAGCCGAGGGGTTGATACATCAACTGACACATAGTCCGGAGTTGATGTATCCAAAAGTTCTTTATTGTCTACAGAAACTCAACATCACAGACGGCACATCAACCGGACGGCTGGTCTGAGAGTTATTGGCTTTTTCATCCCAGGGGCCCGGTAGGTTTTTAAGTCAAAACCTACCCGACTGTACTCCAACTGCATCCAAACCTCGAGCGGATTAATTCAAAAGGTCTATCTCACTAAGAGGATTCCATCAAAGTCGACTGCACGTCAATCGGACGTCCAGAGCTCAAGTTATAAGCATTTCTGCTCCAAGGGCACGGTTGATTTCCTATACGAACCAACCCAGCCGAACCCAAAGTCCTCTGAAACCTTGAGTTTAATATACCCAAATGACCGTCTCAATCCAAATCACTACGAAACTAACGGTGCATCGATCGGAGGCCCGTATCTCAAGTTATGGGCAACCGACCGAAAGAGATTTGGTATTAGGGGGTTCGGGCCCGACCCTATACCCCTTGGTCGACCCGACCCGGGTCCGGGTCCCGCTCACTTGGGAGCATCCCGGCCCGGTTGGCACGTCCAAGCCTGGCCTGGGCGTGGCCCGGCCTGGCGGTCCGGCCGGGCGGCTCGGCCTGGATGCTGGCGCTGGCCAAGCGGCCGCGCAAGAAGGGGGGAACCGCCCCCTGGATGAAACCGCGACCCTGCGTGGTGGCCGCCTCTTGCCAACGGATGCGGCCGGTTACTGTGTCCCGCCTTCTCCGGTCCCGCAAAGTTGCGGGACTGTCGGCCTACCGTCGTGTCTTCAGCTGCGGCGGCTCTCCTCGGCGGCGTGTCGGGCGCCGTCGTCTCAGGGCGGCTGGCCGATGCCGACCGTCGCCTCTTGTCGGTGGCACCGCCGTGCTGGCAAGGCGTGCCGGTGGGTTTCTATGCGGACCACCGGACGAGCTCCAGTGGTCGGATTTGCCTACCGTCTTTGCAAACATCCCTCCCGGGACTGATTCTTCACTACGAAGACCTCACAACGCCTGTGTTGCCTGCTTCATCGTCGCCCACCGATCTTCACACCATGAACGAAGGGACGGTGGGTTCGGACTTGTTCGTTGGTCCACACCCACCGCGTTAGTGGTTTTAAAATTCTTCCAACAATTATTTAAACATACATCGTGGGTATAAATCAGAAATATTTAATTGAATCAGACCCCTACCTCGTCGAATTCGTTGGGTGAGGATTCGTCACGGAAAAGCACATCGCAAAAGAAGGCATCGCGGAAGGGGGATTGTCGCATCGTGGAAGGAGCATCGCGGAAGAAGGAACGTCACGTTTCTCCATCGATCTCCGAGGATCCGGCGTTCTTCGCATTCTTCGCGTTCTTCACGTTCTTCATCGGGGAGGAAGAACTTCAAGTGCCTGAGAATTCTCCCTAGCCTCTCAACACCACCCATCTAAGAAAAATAAGAGTTGTCTTATTTTAATTCAACAAGCCTTGCGTTTTAAAATTCAAAAATGAAAGAAACATTTTAGCGAATTAATTGCAATGCTTAAACTGCCACATTAATGAGGAATTTCTTAACCAGAATAAACGCACGATTTGACTTCATTAAAAAGGGGGTGCGGGTGAATTACTTAAGAAGAAAAGAAATGGCGGGGCACATGTGGGTCCCAACTCACAAAATATCCTACCAAGAGGGTTGGATATTGTGGCTCCCACTACATCCACTTAACTTTAGTTAAGAAAAATAAAATAAAAACCGGTTGCGCCACTTTTATTTTATTTCTAACTTAACCCCAAAAAATTAAAAACCACACCTGAGTAAACGCAACTCCAGAAAAGGTGTTTCTAAGCAATTACCAGCGCTGTGATTCCATCGGTGGCCTCAGAATTTGATTCCGAGCAACGGTTCAAAAGTTAGAAAAACCCGCTCGTTCGTTCACTGAATGTACCCGAGCTAAACTTCGAATAAAGATTTCAGGCACACTGGGCCTCTGAATCAGCTTTCGTCAGAAAATGCATTCTTGTAAAAATCCCAAGAAAATTAAGAAAAAAATATCCTTGAATTTATCGGGTCTTTACATCACTACCACCTCAAGGCTTTACGTTCTCGTAAAGATACATAAAAAACTAGGGAAACAAATGTGGGTACTGAGCATGCATCTGAGCCTCCCGCTCCCAAGTGCTCTCTTGGAGGTTCCCTTGCTTCCATCTGATGCACACTAGAGGAATCGATCATCCACGTAGGACCCTCTCATGTCGATCCTCAATCTCCACTAGGACCTCCACAAAAGTCACCTCAACATCAACGTCTAGCTCCCCATGGTCAATGATATGAGTCGGGTAGTGCACGTATCTCCTCAGCTGAGATACGTGGAAGACGTCGTGCACCCGGTGCAACTGAGGTGGTAGAGTCAAGCAATAAGACACCTCCCCAATCATGTTGAGGATCTGGAAAGGTCTAATGAAGTGCATAGATAACTTGACGCCTCGACCAAATCTCTGTAATCCACGTCAAGGTGAGACCCGCAAGAAGACGTGGTCACTATCCTTGAACTCTAGTGGCCTCCACCTCCTGTCAACATAAGACTTTTGTCGGCTCTGAGCTGTCCTCATCCGCTCCTAGATGACCTGGACCTTCTCCGTCATATCCTAGACCATCTCCGGTCCAACAAGTGCTGAATCCCTAGGGTCTATCCAGCACAGTGGTGATCTGCAAGGTCGTCTGTACAACGCATCGTATGGTGCCATCCCGATGGTGGAGTGGTAACTGTTGTTGTACGCGAACTCCACCAAGGGTAGGTGGTCCTCCCAGCTGCAACCAAAATCAAGGACACATGCACGGAGTATGTCCTCGAGAGTTTGAATGGTCCTCTCCGTCTGACCATCTGTCTGAGGGTGAAAGGCAGTTCTCAGACGTAGCTACGTCCCGAACGCCTCCTACAACCCCTTCGAAAGCCGATAAGTAATGACAGAATCTCGATCAGAGACGATAGATGATGTCACACCATGAAGCCATACAATCTCCTAAACGTAGAGACGTCCCAAGCTCTCCACTGAGCCCTGCTCTCTGATGGGTAAGAAGTGAGCCGACTTGGTGAGTCGGTCAACAATCACCCAAATGGAGTTGTGACCTCTGGAAGTCCGTGGAAGTCCATTCACGATGTCCATAGATATCTCGTCCCACTTCCACTCCGGGACCTCCAACGGTTGTACCAAGCCTGTTGGTACCTGGTGCTCTGCCTTCACCTGTTGGCAGGTAAGGCAACGAGAAACGAATTCTTCCATAACCTTCTTCATGTCCGGCCACCAGTGCTATCGTCTGAGATCGTGGTACATTTTCGTCACTCCAGGATGTACCGCCAAAGGAGAGGTGTGAAACTCTCTCAGCACATCCTCTCGTAATGAAACTGGTACCAAGGTACGTCCTCTGAAAAGGACATCATGCTCTCCTCCCACGGATAATCCATCAGTTACATGTCCTGAGGATATCTTTGCACACCACGTCTCATAGTCGGCGTCCCCACGCTGTGCCTTTCTGACCCACTGTAGTAGTGGAGGAGTGACTGTGAGTGACTGAAGGAAGGCTGATCCATCTCTAACCATGAAGGATATCTGCAAAGCGGCTAGCTGCTCTATCACCTCCCCAAGTAGTTGAATGGCCATCCTCCTACTGAGAACATCGGGTACTACATTCCCTTTTCGAGGAGTACAGACTATCTCAAAGTCATAGTCCTAGAAAACTCGAGTCATCGCTGCTATCTCAGGTTCAGGTCTTTCTGGAAGAAGATGTACCTGAGACTCTGATGGTTAGAATAGACTGTAAAGTGCTCTCCCATCAGATAGCGTTGCCATGCATTCAGAGCAAAGACCACTGCTGCTAACTCCAGGTCATGGGTAGCATAGTTCTGCTCATGCGGCCTCAACTGCCATGATACATCAGCGATCACTACCCGTCCTGCATCAGGACACATCGGAGTCCGGTCCCTAATGTATCGTAGTAAACTATGTACCCTACTCCCTCATCCAGCAACCTTAAGATAGGCGCGCTGGTCAATCTCTGTCTCAGCTTCTGGAAGCTCTGCTGACATCTGTCTGACCACACAAAGGGTTTCCCATTCTTCGCCAAAGATGAGAGTGGTGCCGCAACTCTGGAGTAGTCTGGCACAAATATCTGATAGTACCCAGCTAGTCCCAAGATACTCCACACCTTTGTCACACTTCTCGGTGGCTCCCAAGATAGCACTGCCTCGATCTTCACAAGATCCACTGCAACTCCCGCCTTAGAGATTACGTGTCCCAAGAAGTGGAACTCGCGTATCTAGAACTTAAACTTTGAGAGCTTACCATAAAGCCGGTGCTCTAGGAGTGTGTCGAGTAAAACCCGTAAGTGGTAGGCGTGCTCCTCCTCAGTGGTCGAGTATATCAAAATGTCGTCGATGAAGACAACAAAAAATTGATTGAGGTATGGCCGAAATATCCTATTCATGAGGCCCAAGAACACTGATAGAGCATTGGTTACGCAAAATGGCAGAACCATGAACTCATAATGGCCATACCGACATCTGATGGTCGTCTTCTGCACCTCCTCATCCCGAACTCTGAGCTGATGATAGCCTGACCTGAGGTCTATCTTTGAGAACCACCGTGATCCCTTGAGCTGATCGAAGAGGTCATCAATCCTCGGTAGCAGATACTTGTTCCTAACTGTCACCTGGTTCAGGTGATGATAGTCGACACAAAGATGCAAGATCCCATCCGCCTTCTTGGCGAACAATATCGGGAAAGACCAGGGTGAAACACTGGGTCGGATAAATCCCTTGCCCTGCAAGTCCTCCAACTGTACCTGTAGCTATTGAAGCTCGGTGGGAACCATCCGATATGCTAGGGTGGATATCAGGGCTGTACTGGGGTACAGATCAATATAATAGTCTACCTCTCTACGAGGAGGTAGCCCTAGGACGTCATCGGGGAAAATGTCCGCATACTGATACACCACTGTAGGAAAACTAGGACTCTGTACGTCAACTGCCCCTAGGATGAGGCTAGCCAACTGATGAGTGATGGGTTGTCCTCTCCTCTATGAGAGTCCATCCTGTGCTGCAAAGGCTCCCTTCTTGCCGGTGAAGGTGAACCGGCTCCCGTCGATGCGTAGACACCGCACCTTGCGCCTAATACAGTCAATCTGAGCATGGACTATAGATGACCAATCCATGCCCAAGATGACGTCGTAAGGCCTCCACGTCGCTACAAGAAGATCCCAGCCAAAGCTCTCGCCTCCTAGAGTAAGCTCACACTGCCATCCCCAGTGCGTAATCGTCGAGTATGCTCCCGTAAGAGTCTCTAGCCGTAAGGATCGAGCCAACGGCTCTGTCGGAATCTCCGAGCTCCGAACAAGGGCAGCGGCTATGAAAGAATGACCCAATCATGTGTCTATAAGAACTGCAAAACCGGTGGAATAGACACAGATAGTACCTCGAATCATCTCCGGCGCGCTGTGGTCATAGGCCTCCACTTCCTGGAGTTGTGCCTGTCTCTGCCTGCCAGCTCCCTGTGGTCGAGGTGGTCCTCCTGGTGGTGGTGGTGGCGGTAGAGCCTCAAAGCATCGCCCACCACCTGCGGCTCGGCCAGCTCCTCTGCCTCGTCCGCCTGCTCCCTGCGAACCGCCACGGTCGACCCTCTGCCTCTGCCTGGGTGTCCCGTCAACCGTCTACTGCTCCTCGGCACGGTGGGTCGGGCAGTCACGAGCCATGTGTCCCTACCCGCCGCATTCGTTGCACTATCTGCCTCTCGAAAGACTGGCTCCGTGTTGGGTTCCCCGTACTGCTAAGCCAGTGTCCTGAGGTCGTCTGCCTGAGGTTCTTGTCTATCTGGACCCATTAGTCATCCATCGAATGCCTGCAGCAGAAGACTCTGCTACGTGCCGCCCTGCGGTAGGTCTCGCTGCTGATGCAGGCTCAGCAAGGAAGCTCTCGATCAGATGGGCTCGCTCCAGTACCCCTTCCTGAGTCGGAATGTTGAGGGAGATCAGCAATTCCCTGATCTCATGCCTCAATCCTTGCTCAATGGTCCGGGCCCGGAAGAATGGGTCTCGTACCATGTCTGTTGAGTAGCGCGAGAGATCGGTAAATCTCACCGAGTACTGGGCGACCGTCAAGCTTCCCTGTCGCAGCTGTAGAAGCTCCTGGATGCGCACCGCACGAAGGGTGGCTGGGACGAACTCCGAGTGGAGGAGGCTCTCAAAGTCCGTCCAGAGAAGAGATGCCTCGTCGTGCACCTGGAGCATCAAGCTCCACCATCTGCCTGATGCCGCGTGCAGGAGGCTCGCTGCGAGGATCACCATGAGGTCTGCTGGTGTCCTCACTAACCTGTACAACTGTATCCAGCCAATCCTCGGATGCCTGGGGGTCCATCTCCCCGCGGAACCTGGGCGGTCGTTGGTGTTGAAACTCGTGCAGTGCACTAAGGCGACGTGCATCATCAGAGGCTGGGGCTAGTAGCATCGGTGGCTTGGCGTGTAGCGGTACCGCCGGTGCCTCTGCTGTCAAAGGGCCCTGTACTGAGGCCTCGTCGCTCGGTGGGCTATTTTCATGCAAAACTCTCAGAACCCTAGCTAGATGTCGTCGTGGGGACATCCTTAAAAAAACAGGTGCGCCACGGTCAAATAGTATACCTGGTGAGCTGACATAAAATAATCACAAAGAAAACTTGAAACACACATGCAATCAATGTTTTCGTGCATTAAGTCGGAAATCAGAAGTCAGGGTCCTGGTGTACGGATACGTCGGCCGCCGCACCAACACTGGACTCCCTGGACTGATAACCACACTTAATACTCTTAACACTATTGCTTCATATAGAAAAAGATCAGAGTCCTGAGTTCTGCAGTAGAACCGAACTCCTCTAATACAAATTTTTCACGGCCTGTTCTCAGGGCCCATGCCGTGACTACCCCAAGCCCTCATTCCATAGGCCAGGGGCTGGAGACTAGCACCAAGGCACAATTCCCGGTAAAAAGGGAAGGCATTGCCTTTGTAAAGTAAACAAACGCCACAAAGCAAGCAAGCAGAAGTAAACACTAAGTAAAAACTGGGTACAAAAGTAAGTGCAGAAAAGTAAGTGGGCCAGAATACAAACCCAAACTGAAAGTAAAGTACAAATGGAAAGGGAAAACAACAACTGAAAGTAAAGTTGCATCCTCGAGCGGTCCACTTGAAATCCCACCTGAAGGGTGGGTACAAATATCCTCCATAGCTCCTCGGGTCCAGCCGTCCGCTCCGAGTACGTCATGCCCAGTGGTCCACCTCTAGGTACCATCCTGCTCTGCAAGCCTCAACCACAATCAGCGTTGTCTGTCGTCTGCATCCAACACAACGTAGAGAGGGCATAGCCCATGCAGGGGTGAGTATAAGCTACTCAGTAGGGACCCCGAGACCCCAGAAGGTCTCCCAGAATACACAAAGTGTAAACCACAAAATAAATATACAATCACGAAGTAACATCCGACACTACTTAGGTATATTCCCATAGATATACCTAAGTCATCAATTCCAGTTTGGCTCCAACATCCGAGCTCAAGAACAACCCAGTCCACACAGGAAGTCACAACCCAGTACACGTAAGAAAGCAAAACTTAATCCACAAAGGATAGCATAACACAATCCACATAGGAAAGAAAAACAGGATTCAGCTCACACAGGTATACTTCATTGTATGACAATAGAGATGATCAGATATTGCCAGTGATTCATCTAAGCTGTTGGACCCACAAAAGATCGATAGGTACTAACCCCCGCAACAACCCATAATGGATTTGACCCACACAGGATCGATAGATAATTAACCCCCACAATGACCCACAAAGGATATGACCCACAGAGGATCGATAGGTAACTAACCCCCGCAATGACCCACAGAGGATCTGACCCACACAGGATCGATAGGTAACTAACCCCTGCAATGACCCAAACAGGATCAGACCCACATAGGATCTGTAGGCGCTGGCCCACACAGGACCGCAGAGCGCTGACCCACACAGGATCTGACCCACACAGGATCAGTAGCACTGATCCATGTAGGATCGCTGACTGCTGTAGTCATCGTCGTCAAATCCACGGAGGATATCTGCACAGTCGTCATCGTCGTCGCAGTCGCAGCCAGCTCTAGGGTTCCCGCACACAGAAAGATCGTTCGGGAGGGTCTGCTCCACGAGCCGAGGGGCTGATACATCAACTGACACATAGTCCGGAGTTGATGTATCCAAATGTTCCATATAGTCAATAGGAACTCAACGTCACAGACGGGGCGTCAATCGGATGCCCGGTCTGAGAGTTATTGGCTTTTTCGTCCTAGGGGCCCGGTTGGTTTTTAAGTCAAAACCAACCCGACCATACTCCAACTGCATCCAAACCTCGAGCGGAGTTAGCCAAAAGGTCCGTCTCACTAAGAGGAATCCATCAAAGTCAACGGCACGTCAATCGGACATCCGGATCTCAAGTTATAAGCGTTTCTGCTCCGAGGGCCCGGTTGGTTTCGTGTACGAACCAACCTGACCGAACCCAAAGTCCTCTGAAATCTTGAGTATAATATACCGAAACGACCGCCTCGATCCAAGGATCGCTACGCAACTGACGGTGCATCAATCAGAGGCATTTATCTCATGTTATAGGGAACAGACCGAAAGAGGTTCGGTAGTAGGGGGTTCGGGCCCGGTCCGCCCTGGCCCGATACCCCCTGGGTAGGCCCGAACCGGGTCGACCCAACCCGAATCCAGGTCCGGCCTGCTTGGGCGCGGCCCGGCCCGTCCTGGCGGTCCGGCCGGGCGGCTCGGCCCGGTGTGCTGGCGCTGGCCAAGCGGCCGCGGAGAAGGGGGGAACCGCCCCCCTGGACGAAACTACGGCCCTGCGTGGGGGCCACCTCTTGCCAATGGACGGGGCAGGTTGTCGCGTCCCGCCTTCTCCGGTCTCGCGCGGTGGCGGGACTGTCGGCCTGCCGCCGCGGCTTCAGTCATGGCGGATCTCTCCGGCGGCGCGTTGGGTGCTGCCGTCTCCTGGCGGCCGGCGGGTTGCTCCGCGGACCACCGGACGAGCTCAGGTGGTCATATTTGCCTGCCGCATTCGCCAACGGCCCTCCCGGGACCAGTTCTTCACTGCGAAGACCTCACAATGCCCGTGAGGCCTACATCATCGTCACCCGCCGATCTGCACACCAAGAATGAAGGGACGGTGGGTTCGGACTTGTTCGTTGGTCCACACCCACCGCGTTAGCGGTTTTAAAAGTCATACAACAATTGTTTAAACATACACCGTGGGTATAAATCACAAAGATTTAATTGAATCAAACCCCTACCTCCTCGAATTCATTGGGTGAGGATTCGTCTTTGAAAAGCACGTCGTGGAAGAAGGCGTCGCGAAAGGGGGATCGTCGCGTCATGGAAGGAACGTCACGGAAGAAGCGTCGCGGAAGAAGGAACATCACACCGCGCCGTCGATCTCAGAGGATCCAGAGTTCTTTGCGTTCTTCGCATTCTTCGCATTCTTCGCGTTCTTCATCGGGGAGGAAGAACTTCATGTGCCTTAGAATTCTCCCTAGCCTCTCAACACAACCCGTCTAATAAAAATAAGAGTTGTCTTATTTTTACTCCACAAGCCTTGCGTTTTAAAATTCAAAAACGAAAGAAACAGTTAAGCGAATTAATTGCAAATCTTAAACTGCCACATTAATGAGGCATTTCTTAACCAAAATAAACGCATGGTTTGACTTCATTAAAAAGGGGGATGCGGGTGCGTCACTTAAGTAGAAAAGAAACGGTGGGGCTCGTGTGGGTCCCACCTCACAAAATATCCTACCAAGAGGGTAGGATATTGTGGGTCCCACAACATCCACTTAACTTTAGTTAAGAAAAATAAAATAAAAACCGGTTGCACCACTTTTATTTTATTTCTAACTTAACCCCAAAAATTAAAAACCACACAAGAGCAAACACAACTACGGAAAAAGTGTTTATAAGCAATTATCGGCACTGTGATTCCATTGGTTCCCTCTGAATTTGATTCCGAGCACCGGTTCAAAAGTTAGAAAAACCGGCTCATTCTTTCACTGAACGTACCCAAGTAAATCTTCGGAAAAAGATTTCGGGCACACCGGGCCTCGGAATTAGGTGTTGTCAGAAACTCGTTCTTGTAAAATTCCCAAGAAAATTAAAAAAAAAATTCCTTGAATTTTTTGGGTCTTTACACCTCACTTATTCTTATCACCAATCGACACACAATCTCTCATGAAAATATTTAATTCCTCTCTATCATGAACCCTACCCTAAAATCCATCCTCGACTAGTTGTAAAGAAATCTATTGACTCTCGATTCATTCCACCAGTAGGACCCTACCAATCGAATAGCACTATGGGAATAAGAACACTAAAATGGGTGGCATTACGCTCTAAATTCCCAATAAATTTTATATAACGATCCCCGGATCTAACTCTATATAGTAACAAATAAACCTAAAAAACTTCATATTAATTACCATAACAAAAATTTATTGTACATGAAATAAAATAAATATAAAATAAATATAGGAAAACAAATTATCTTACCATCCTCTAACACATGATCAGATACCATTACAACAATATCAATCCCCATGATAAATTACTATAAAAAATAAAACACTGTCGGTGTGAGAACATTGGAGTACACAGTAGGATCATCCCTCTAAAAAATAAACTTCTATAATTCCATTATATTTTTAATTATATTCCTACCATTAAAACATAATGCGTTCAATATCTTATTTCTTGTAAAACATCAAACCAAAATTATCCATGGAATATTATATAACTTTTTAAATGAATCCATAAAATTGGTTGGTGAAAAAATAGGTAAACCATATTTGAAATAAATTTATAAATATAATATATATATCACTACTAATTCTAAATAATTGATGATAATTCAGTTAGTGAAACTTAATAACTAAAAAGACTAATTTATTCTTTAAAGTGAAAGTATTCAAATATTTTTTATAAGTATTTAAGAAAACAATATTTTATGGATAAAACATATTGATGCTATGAATAATATATATACACCAATTTTATTAGTAATTGATAAATTTTAGAATAATAATTTTTAATATTTTAAAAAGGACATTTGGTTTTAAAATATATTCCATTTTATTTTTATGTTTTTAGATAAAAATAAAAATTTAACTTCTTTTGAAATTTAGTAATATTATATGATTTTAATAATTATTATAGGAATTATAAATTTATGAAATATACTTAATTCATTTTTAGGCATAAAATTAACTTACCAATGTAAATAATTGATAGCATGGAAAAGCGTTTATTTTTCAACGAATGATGATTTTCGAATATTATAAATTAAAATTAAATGTATTGTTTTAAAATAATGTGTCTCATATGGTGTTTAAAAAATTATTGACAAAATTTAAACTTGGTTTGTTAAACATCAGTGTTAGAATTAATAGGAACACTTAATGATTTAAAAAAGGTCTTTTCATCAAAAATTGTTTTATAAAACATTATATGTTATAATTTTAATTTTAATTTTCTCTTTTTTAGACATTTATTTATAATACATTTTTTTTCAAATTATAATCATTCTGAAAAAAAATTATAAATGATTATGTTATATTTATAATAATAATAAATATACCATGGTGAAATTTTGATGAGGATTAATAAGTGTTAAAATGGGTTTCATTATGTGTAATTAATTATAATAAATCTATTTGATATGTAGACCATATAGAATACGTTTTTGGGATTGAAGGTAATACCAAAATCTCTCAATAATATTTTTCAATCAGTATAGCCTAAATCTCATTCATTTCTATTCTTACCACTAACCTGATATTCTTTTTCAATTAATTTTAGGTTATTTCACTTATAAAAGGAGCTAACTTGCACCAACATCTAGATTAAAATTCAGTTTGGAATTCCCAGCAAAATATACAAAATTTACATTTTGTAGTTCCCATATTGAAATTTTGAATCCCATAATTTCAATAAAGTATATAATGTCCTTTATTTACAGTGGATACCTTTATAGAATATCCAAATTCCCAATGTACATTTAACTTACCCTTTTACTTCATTTCATTATCCATATTATCCACCCTATTCAAAACCCATTTCAACATATGTATATAATTTTATCTTTAAAAATAATACAATTAAATTTTATTATATTTACAATATAACCATATTCTCTTCACCTCTTATTCAATCAAAAAATATGAATAAACTTCTCATGAGTGTGTGCAGACTAATACCTCCATGGATAACGTGTCACATTTTCTATCACCATAATTATGGGGTTAATATATAAATGATTTTAGTTAGTAGATATGATATTTATTTGATGATAAATATTCTACAAATAAAAATTATGCATTAAATAATAAATATTAGAAACAAAAAACTATTATAAGACTAACTACTTAAGATAAACATACCAAGTGGAAAACAAATTTATATTTAAGTGTCAAATTATTTTTCAGAACATTATACTTATAAAAATTACAAATTAATGTTTATCATATTAATAATTTTTATATATTTTATTTATTATATTGTGACTATGAACATATAATTACAAAATCTATACCATTTTCATACTCACACATAGATTGTTTCATGACCTTATTAGGTCAGTTGGACCACCAATAAGAATAATGCTATATACTTTTATAACATATGGATCTAAAAAGATAATATTGTATATCAATTCAAAAATATTGATTTTTTATTTTTTTTAATGTTAGTAAAAATATTTAACCCATTTTTTATGAAATCATTAGACGTCACTAATAAATTATTAAAATAAGCTCATCACCAAAATCTTCATCGTGAATAATTGAATTAAATAAATATAAAATAATATTATAACATTATAGATAGGCTCAAAATAATTGATTAAATTTTATTTCATGATAATGGAAGGAATAACACTGGTATATGAATTAATAACCACATTTTTATAAAAACAAGCTCAAAACGATTAAGATTTCTCAAACACAATATTGAAAATAGATAATAACTAATATACAAGTAGATAATAATTGTAAATAATGTTCATAAAAGGATATATATGTATGTGTGTCTGTGTGAATATGCCTATAATATATATATTATTAAAACAATTATGTTGAATAATATATCTTTGTTCTTTTGTAGAAGTTATGAAATACGGTAGTGGTATTTTTGCCAACTTTTTAGTCCTTGAGAGATATTTGTTATTATAAACCATTGTTTCATTTTTTGGGTTTATCTACCACCCATAAAATATTTTTTATCATGGTCTTAAAATTATTTATTTCATTTTACCTTTAATTTTTATCCAAATCCTTTAAGGAATTTTGATAAAAATGTTCCTATGTTTTTAAGGGGTTCCTTGTCTCAAATTTTAATTCACTAGACGCGTTTGAGATTTTACTCCATTATGTATTTCATATTTCATATTCACTAACTTTTTGACTTTTTATGAAATAAATTCAATTTCATGATATTTTATTGTCCATTAAATGTTCCCACTATAATTATCCTTCAATTATTATAATACTAATATTGTGAGTTTTTTGTTTCAAAACTCATTTTGAAATATTATTTTCTTTTAATAGAAAATACATATAAGGAATTTATATATGATTATCTATAAAACCATAAATATTATATTATCCTCTATTCATTATTTTGGGTTTTCATTTCATCTCATTATTTTAGTTTCAACATTCGCACAGTATTTACCAATTATAAAGAAAACTAATCCTTATGTTTTCTTTTTAGTCAGATACCACTATTTTTCTATGTCCATCTTCATTTGTTTATTTCTTTTCATATACATATCTATTAGTAATACAATCATTAGTAAAATTTTATATTAAATTTCCTTCATAAAAACTTTAAATTACTCTTTTATCATTTTATTTGTGATTAATTTTCATCAATGTGTGAAAATAATAACTTTTTAATCCTTTTCATGTCAACAAATATTTTGAATTCTATTAGAATTTAATTTCAAGATCTCTATACATTTTAATTGTTTAGAAAATAAATTATATCTATCATTGTTTTATAATATAACTCCTTTAAAATTATTTCAAAATATCAAGGGTATTTTTTTGTTATCATACCTTTCCCAATAGATAAAGTCTCTTTTACTGTAAAAATAAAGATGGATTAAAAGGCCTAAAGATTTGAATTTTACATTTTTACCTCTAAAGAAGAGTAATATGATCATCAGTAATCTGACTACACATTTTAATATAATTTCCTTTTTCTACCACATTGGTAAGTCCATCATTCATAGAATTGGTTTCCCTATCCACATGAGTGACAATTTAGTAATTGGATCTGGGAAATTAAAATTAAATAATGCAATGATTTGTTAAATTCCATGAGATATGGGTAGAGTTTCTTTGATGGATTGAATAATAGTAGTGGAGTCATGTTCCAACCAAATATTATTCAGTCCATGCTGTTTTTCTTACTCAATCATTATGATAACACCAATCATTTCTTCCTCCAGAAATGAATAAATATATAATTAACCATAGTGACATCCTAAAACACCTCATTGATGATATCTAAAAAACAATTCCACTACACAATAGACCTGGATTACTTATTGATGACCCATAAATGTAAATATTTATCCACCATACAAATAGACACTACCAAAATACTTCAAGTGTGACATAGGGAGTACAAAATACACTATTTATTCAAAGCCTGTTGAAGAAAGAGAGGTCATTAATTTAGTAATGGAAATATACCCATTGATGGGGGTTTTCATCACTTACCAAAACCAAAAAATAATCCAAATAAGCATTAGGAATTACATTATCCTTTTCATAAATCAACTTCTTGTGATATTTCCCAATAATGTGTATCATTTCCACACCAAAAACCTAAAAATATTGAGAAGGTGAGGTGAAAGTGAGAGATTCATCCATCCCTTAAGTAATTCTCAAATGGAGGTGAACTGAGGCATTTGTACCTTAAAAATAACTTATATATGTTCATGTATCAATAATTTAGTAAAATATATCCAAAAAAGATGATCTATTTTAACTCTGTGTTGATGACATAGAGAACATGAAAATGGAAGTGAAATTACATGGGTTCGGATATATGAATACATTGGAAGTTCCCGGTGTGTGAGCCTCCATATATAATTGATATAGAGAGGTTGATGAATCTAAATTCATTTTCACATTCCATACGAAGTTCACAATATCACAAAAAATATTGAGATAAAAAATTATGGAGGTAAGAAAACCATTCGTAATAGGTTTCCACGTCTATAAATCATCCAAAAAAGAAAATTATATTTATGCATAGTGGCCTTAATATTTTCAGGATGTGAATCCATGTTATCCAATTGGAGTTTAATTGCGATATCCAAATCCTAATTTGAATCATCATGAAATATGTATCAAATCAATGTATTACCATTCCAAATTAAAATTCCAAAATTGAGAGATAAATTTATAGAGGCCAATCATCTTGAATGAAAAGATATTATAGAGATAAGTTGACTTGAATAAAATCCAAATTGAGGAATCCAGATGATATTGATTCCCTATTTGAGATTATTAAGAAATCTATCATGGAAAAATCCAAAGTCTTACAACCTAACATTTTTTATATTCTACATAATATTCTCTTGAATATATTGATTTAAAAACAATATATTTTTATGTTTGAGACCACATGCATCATAAAGAAAGAATGATTTTTTCAAGGAGACTTTGACTAACCTCCTCCCGTGAATACTACCACTAAAAATTAAATTTTTTTATGGAAATATTGAAAATATTAATGTGTTATGTATTCAATTAATTAACAAAGAAAAAAAATTTGATATGTTGATGTATTTCACCAAACAAACATAGATAGACATTGGGAAATGATTTACCTTTCTAAGAAGAAAGTTTCATTCTGATATATTTGATAATACCAACAAAATAAAAGTTGTATGGGCATCCCCATATCAAAGGGATGCCATGGTAGATAATAGGGTGAACTCTCTCTTTGATTCCAAACTCTATGATAGTGTCTATTTTTCTTATAGTAGGAATAAACCTTCAAAATTAGATAAATGATTTCCTCCAGCTAACCTGTCGTCCCAAAATCCCTTCATAATTAAAAAGTTATTTTTTAAAGTTATGATATTTTTATTGTCACTTTTTTTAAAGAGGATGATTTTATATCCATATATGATGCGAAAAGGGGAAAAGAACACTCTGATAGTAGTTATTGTTTTTAAATTTTCATTATAGGACAAGATGGAAAAAAACATATTGAGGTAGTCCTTGACAATAGAAAATATAACTAAAGAGAGGTGATCTTCTTTCTTGGAAAATTTAAAGAAGGAAAATTATACTTTAAGGGAATGATTAATAATAAAAGAGATATAGTCTGAACCTAAAATTATTTTGTCCCAATTGATGAAGGTATCATCAAATCCAATGTTATCAAGGACCTTGTAAATTAATTTCAAGTCCATCCAATAAAAATACTTTTTAATACAAAGGTTAAGAAAAATTTTACCTCCCCTGGTGAACTTATTGAGAAGGATAAAAAATTACAAGTCAGCAATGAATAAATCATAAATGGTTTTTAATTTGATGGAGAGAAACTAATATGGGGATACAGTCTTTACTGAGAAAGAGGACAACCTATTAGAAAAAATATTAAATATTTCTTTTATGGTATTGACTATAGAAACTTTCTTAAAGAGAAAAATCTCATTCTAATTCAATAATTTTGGTATAAATAAGGGGAAATGGGAATTTATTCCATGAGGAAGGAAAAAAATTTAAATAATTAAATTAAAATATTATAAACATATTCTTGAATGATCTCCCAATATTATTTAATGATTAATATTTAATGAAACTCTCTTGGCCATGGGAACATTCATGTTTGAGACAAAAGGTATCCTCATTAATATCTGAGACCAAATAAAGAGAAGTGATCCTATAATTTTCTTCTTGATTGATAGGATTTGTAATGATATCATCCCCTATCTCAGAGATATTGGATGATCCAATGAATTGGTCCCTATAATAAGAGGCCACAATATTTTATAGGTCATGCACATTTTCCATGATCTGATCACCATTTTTGAGAAAGGATAAAGACCTCCAAACCCTCTTTGATTTTTAAGGGATTTGGATAACATACAATTTATGTCACTATCTTTGATTAATTTGTCTTTAAAAACATCTCTCTACATGGCCCCTATAAGGTTAAGACTATTTTAGAGCATGACAGAAACCTCAGCTTCATTCACAATACTATTAAAGAAATAAATTCATGTACTGCAATCATGTATTAGTTGAAGAGAGGTATGAAGAGAGGTTATTTTAATATCAAGAGATCTAAATTGTTCCTGTATTTATGATTTAAACTTCCCATATAGAAACTAATGTTTGAGGATGAATGTAGGAACATCATTTAAATAGTCAATAGAACTCCAAAAATACTAAATAATTTTTACACACTATAGACGAGTCAGACAAGAATGGTTGATGTGATGGGCAAGGTAGTCTGAGAGTCTTCAGATGGAAATTTTACCAGAATTAGGTGATGATATTAATTGATTAAGGATAATTTTATATTGTTTATAATGTCTTAGGTGTGCAGAACCGTAGCATTAACAAAATACTTATCAAAGTTACTAGTAACAATACCAAAAAGATTTATCCTATACCATGTGTATTTAGATACTAATAAATTTATGTGAATCAACCTATTATGTTCAATATAATATAAGAACTGCATTTTGGATGTGGAGTTGGTCACAACATGAAATTTCTTATCCGAATTCATAATTGAGTTAAAATAACAAAGGATCAACCATGGACCTGTGATTATGGTTTTAATGGATTCAATTTCCAACCATAAACTCCTATAATCTTGATATTTATTATGAGAATATATAATAGAGAATAATTATTCGATTAATATTTATTATAAATCAGGGGTGATATGCTGATTAGTGGAGGAATCCATGGATTTCTCAACCAGATATGAGTGAACCATTATCCAAATATTCCATTACCTCTAGCAGGCATCTGTTAGAGTTTAATTAATAAGAACACATACTTTCAAGACCGAGAACTCTATTAGAGAAGAAAATTTCATGATCATTCATCCTTATAATGACATTATTATTCTCAAAGACATGAATCCCAAGGGGCTTGGTTGTTTCATTATTTGTTATCCATTGGAAATTATAGTAAAGTTCCCTCATTTGGAATTGAATCCGGGGTTAGACCCCCTAAACTTTTTATCCCTGCCTTCTTTTTGGTGGGTATGAGAGGCGTACTTGATTTCCTTTTATAAACTAGAGTAATTTTAAGTTGTTAAATGATTTAAATATCTTTCATCACATCATCCTAAGATCCCTTATCCACCGGATCATTTACCTTGTCTTTTTCAAAGGTGAAAGTGGCCAAATCAGTCATCTTGGGATACTCCAAGACTTTATGATCCAATTTAGTGATATCATGAACAGTAGAATCTCTATATTCAATGTAATTACACTTTGTTATAAAAAAATATAGTTCACAGTAGTAGAATCAAACCTTCTTAGAGATTCAGCAAGATCCTATAACAATCGAGAAGCCACCAAAATCTGGTCCAATATATTAGAATCTAATATTCTTACAGATCCAGCATGATCCTGTTAAAATGAAGAAGTTACCATAGATTTTTTAGGGAGGTAATTAATAATAAAGGAAGAATCCTTGATGCATTCTGAATTTTCCTAATTCTTTTATAGTAAATGAAAAAAATCACTGAAATCCTCTAAAATTTCCTAGTATAAATCATGTTAATCAATTTCATTCTATAGTGTATGAACTAGATCATTATTATCTAGAGAAATTTATAAGGCCAAATCATGATCATCTGGGAATTATATATCTTTCAAAGAAGTGTCCCTAGACCCCAACATCATGGGTGAACAAGGAATATATAAGGATTTGATCACTTATTCTTCTACTTTAGTAATTTTTCCTATGATTGTTTCAGTTCAACTAGTAGAAGAGAAGTACCGTATTGTTGATCATTGAACTTCACCAATGACTTGTATCCCCCCACCTTTATAAATAGAAACACCCTTATTTTTTTGATTATTTTATGTATCCTTATAGTACTTGGCCTTATAATATTCCCTGACCATTCTATGAATCATTAGAAATTGGAAATCGAGTGGAAAAAATTCTTCCAAACATCACGAAAAGAATTGATGTTTACATAATATATCACGAAATTAATTTTGTTTCATTAGAATGGATAGTAATATTATCTATATGTTCAAAAGATAGATTAATATTCATTTTAATTATAAAAAAACCCAATTCCAACATTCATTGATTTGTATTTATTAGAGTACCAAAGAAAGAGACAATATAATTGAGGATTTTGGAATACCAATAAACCCATCTCATACTGTGGTGTTTAATCCATATTTTAGCATTATATTGTTTGTGAGTGAGATAATTTAAATTTAAATCCCATTAATAAATAATATAAAATCCTAGAATGAGGTGCATATTTCATTTTTTAATATTTTTATTAAGATCCTAAATGTGGTTAAATACAATATGGAAGTATCCTCTACTAATATAAATGAGTTTTCATCCACAAATTCTCTAACAATGGGAGATCCTTTTATTAATATCAACATAAAACAAGGGCAAGAATTCATTATATTAAATAAAATAGCCAATAAAAAAATCTAAATAGGTTAACCCTTGTTGAAGGGACTTCAGACCTTCTAAAACTGAGTACCTACCATCATCATGTATTATATTATTAGAGGATGTAGATACAACCTCTTTAATCAAATAATAAAATCCAGGTAAAGCCTCTAAAAAAGATACACTTGTCTTCTTCATAGAATAAAGATAAGATGTTTCCACTATCTGACCCTTCGTTCTGTATAGAAATCGGGATACATCATTCATAGAAAATTCTCAATCTAGGTAAAATAAAACAATTATCAAGTAAAGATCTAGAATTGTGTGTCTTTGTCATCGCCAAGTTTAAAATCACAATTTTACACTCTCACTTTCACCATCTAGTTTCTTATTTATAAATTGAATTTACCAAAAGGCTAAAAATTTATTTTTTATTAGGGAAATTATGATTTGACTTATTTCATTCTTAATAGAGGCCATTTTCCAGTGATACCACAAACCTTATTTCATTGAATGGATTCTATAAAGTTTATTTTTATTAAAAAATGGATCCATTAATACATTTTTCTTACCTAATCATTTAATGTTCACAACATTAAGAATTATTCCAATTTAACTCCTCTATAAAAATTAATATTTATTGTTTTTGATCAATGGATGTTCACTAAGTCTTTATATGTTGATTTATTAGGGAAATTATTGACATAAGCTTATGAAAATTACTCTAAAAAGTGTCATATTCAAGGAGATTATATATATATATATATATATTCTATAAATTTATTGGGTGAATATTGAGATATGATATAATTTATATTCCCATATGGATATCTGTAGATTACATAAGAATATTGGTAATCTATTTTATAGTTTATTCATTCCTCTATATGATGACTGCATTGTAATTAATTAGCAATAGGTTGATCCAAATACAAGTATCCCCTTGATGCGTCTATAGGCCTCATGTGATAAACTAGCTTGATTTTTTTAATATATACAATGAACAAAATAATACCTATATATGGGGTCTTGATGGTAGTTTTTGGATATCTATAATAATTATGTCATAGATTAAGGAAAATAAATTTCATTCTAATATTATGAATTTCATTTTTGACGAACTAGATATTTTTATTTTTTTGATTATTTCATTTCAATTTTTATCCAGTTATATATTATGGTTTCAATTTCATTCTATTATATATTTATTTTTATTATCTATTAATTCCACATTATTTATTTTCATCTAATGATCAATTATTACCTTAAATTGTTATAGCTTACATTTTCTCTTACTGAGTGTGAGTGCTAACCCTTTTTTATAACAATAATTATCTTTTTCACAAATTAATTAATTATTTATTACATAATAATTAGGAAAATACATCCCACCATATCAATAAGTCTAATTTTTTTGTGTAATTTGGTACATTACATTAAAACATAATACAAGGGTTATATCGACCTTATTGAAAACGTTCTTAACATTCTCATGTTATTCCATAGTTCATAAAATAGCATGGGATAGCCTAGGGACATACATAAGAAATGGTGAGCTATAAATCCCATTAAGGGAATAAAAAAAATCCTAACATGAATAAATTATTACTCATTAAACAATGGGAATATCAATTAGACAAGAAAGAGGTGAGAATCAAAAAACTGAACAATGGGGGATTCTACAACATGCTAACAGAAAGGCAACATCATAATGAAGAAACAACTTTAAACATGACATCGTAATAAAAATTCATGTTTAAAGACCAACAAATCATAACATAATGTTCTTAGGATATCCTCTCATGCACCGTACATGGAATATCATCAGACTAAAACATTACCCAATGCATTAGAGCACTATCTGGGTGCACCCTTCATAATCATATCATGTACATGAATGAGTTTTTCCCATAGATAATATAAAATAAGGAAATATTTCATCACGTTTAATTCCATTATCAAAGAGTGTGGATTAAATACATACAGTTCCCTAGTAATATAAGTATAAGTATTTCTAGGAGAATACCCTTGCGGGGAAATAGAAATGGTATTCACAACACAATGGTTCGACATGAAAAAATCATATACAAATTTTTCAAGCATAATGATAGTATATAAAGGTTCATAAAATGGTTTAATAATAGTGAAATAGGTATCTAATAATTTGGAAATAAAATTCATAGTAATAGGGAGGTGAAAAAAATTCCCAATAGAGAGAATTTGAAATAAAACAAATAAAATGAATATCATCATTGAATAAAATAGAGAAGGAGGGGATCCCTTGCCTTCTTAAGATGATACCAAAATCATGGGAGGAGGTTCTCGAGAGCTTGAGGTGACATAATATCACACTATATGTGTGGGGGAAGATTAAATATGTGATCCATATTTTTTGAGTGAAGAGGAATGATTGAATGATTGGATTTATATAGGAAAAGAGAGGGTAATTATTTATTATTTCCCAAACATAGGTTATTGACTCTATATAATAAATTAATAAAACCCATAAATTTTCTAATGGTTTCATCTGATGAATTTTTATTCATTATTGTATTAGTAAAATAGATAATTCATTGAAATATTACCTTCAGTGATCTTGATGTTAATGGTGTTCTTAAAGAAATGATTTCAAAACTGTAAAGTATAACATTGATTTGGAGAATTCATAATGGATTTATAATATTTTCCAAATAACATAAAAATAAAATTATTATAAAGGAATCAAATATAGATTTGGTCATGGATACATTTAATATCATTTATTACATCACAGTTTGTTTATTATTATATCATAATACACATTGTATATTTATACCGTATTTATGTTTTAACCGCAAACTCCACTATCTTAAATAATAAGGAAAAAATTCACCATTGGATAAATTCATTATACTGATTCAAAAATTCATATTTTTTTAACAATTTAATTTTATAAATATCTGAATTTTCCCTTCCCAAATAGAATTTACATTTTTTGAGAAATGATAGTTTTTTTTTCATTAACAGGTTTTTACCCCTTGTGAAATTTACATTTGACAAAAAAAAATTATATTATTATTTATATTTCAAAAAATTATTTAATAATAATATTTTTCTAACATATCATTTATTTTGAAAATAAATTAATTCATCAAAGGAAATGTCTTAATTTAAATTACATATTAAAAAAATACAATTTTTTCATATACAAATATGAATCATTTTTAAGGTAACAACAATAAATAGTTAATATATCTATTATTATATTGAAAATTAAACATAAAAATTCATATTATTAAGGTATGGATATATAGCCCTTAATTTCATGATAAAATGTCATAAGGTTAATGTGCATGGTGGTGATATTTTCTTGGGGTTTTTTGGCATACATGATTTGGGAGATGATATCAATTAGATTTAATTTGTCTAATAATTGGTTTTTATCACGCATTAATTAATAGATATCACCTTTTGATTTTTCAAGGGAAAATCATTGTGAATATATCTCCCATGGAAAATCTAAAAATTGGGCTTCATAGGGCATGATCTTTCAGGTCAAGGCCATCACTTCCTTTTTCTGAACCAATTGCATTTTTCAAACCCATATATTAATATTAATATTACAATCAATGTTCAATGTTTATATTATAAATTTTTATGTTCCTTAATATAATTTTAAATTTGAGAGGATATAACAAAATGAAATAAATTCATGTGTTTCTATAATCGTAATACATAATAGGGAGTTTAATTTAATCTCAAAGTGGATTTTATTTATAATTTTCTTGTTCATTAAAATATTCCCCTTCTTAAATTTCACTAACAAAATTTTAATTTAATTCACTAAAATAGATGAATGTAATTCTATTTAATTACCTACTTTGGTTCCCATATCACTTCTTAAAACATTTTGTTTCTCTATATCACATTGACCATGTGCATTGTCTTATTTTGAAGAAACTTTTCTCTAGAATATAAAATCTTCACCATCTAATCCTCCTAATACAAAAGATCATTCTTCAATGGTATAAATATATGATTTATCACTTTTAATATTTCTAGTATTTAATTATTTTAGAGGGATACCTGTTAAAAATAACATAATTATGATTGGTTAGGTGGAAATTCTAGTCGATAGGCCACTGCTTGGATGAAATCAAGGATCTCAAGTTGTCCATTATATATCGAACTAATATTTCAATTCTTACTAAATCACATGAATTTCATCCATTGAGATATACAGAGGTATAAATTATCTCTAACCTTGAACCCTAGGTTACATCAACAATTACCAGCATAGCACTCGGTTGACTTTGAACCTCCATGATGTAATTATGAATGTTCTTGACCTTTTCCCCCATCTCCATGACTGTTTCAGGACCCAATAGTTTTCATTCACAAACATAACTATAGCATTAATGAGTTTTAAATCTCATCCCATAAAAACCAAATAGTTATCCATTTGGATTCTTGAATTAAAATATTAGTGTATGAGAACTTGTCCAAATGATGATGTGGATCCCATATTGCATTTAAGTTCATTGATCATTCTCTCAATATGTCTCCTAGTGTCAAGATAGTCTACTCAGATTGGCCATCGGTTTGATGGTGATAATATTTTTTATGTTTGACTAATTATTCAGAGTGTTATGGAGGATCTTTTAAAATATGGCTTGAAATCATGGATCTCGATCATATACAATCAATAGTGGGGTTCTAAGAAACCTTGCTACTTGTCTAATGTATATCCTTGCATGTCGATCAAGTGAGAATATCTCTCAAATTGAAATTATTTTAGCTGACATTATAAGATGATCTACTACAACCCATATAGAATTACTTCACCTTGATGTATTCAGAAGACCAGTGATTAATTCTATGGTTTTTCCCATTTCAATGTACATAAAGGTAAGGGTTTCGACATCCCGTTATATTTTTTCTTTTTAATACTTCACTTCATGACATAAAATACATCTTGATTCAAATTTTATGATCTTCTTCTTTATATCCCTCCACCAACAGGGCACTTGGATATCTATAAAAAGATTTTTTTCTCCTAGGATGGATGGTAAAGATTCAGATTTGTGCATTATCCAACAACTCCTTCTTTAACCCAATTTTTGATGGTACAAATATTTTTGACCCATATCTTACAACTACTTCTTTATTAATTTTTAACTCTGAATATTTTCCATTTCTTATAGCATTAAAATTCTTCTAAATATCCACATAACCTCTCTAAGAATCCATTATCTTCTCTATATTTGATGTTTGATAAATAATTTTTGAAATTATTGAATACTTTTATTACATTATTATTCATATGTCCATTATTTTGAAGTATTATAGGATTATATCATTAACAATTCTCATCAATGATAAATTTATTGGATATATTCTACTTATGGTGTCTTCCACATTATTTTCATTCCAATGCTGGAAGTGGATTGATCATTCAGAGTGCTTAATCATCTCTAAATGTCTTCACTAGTTCATATTTAGCTCCTTATATGTGAATATATACTTTAAGATCTTAGTATCAATATATATTTCACATTCCTCACCAAAGTGATAATTTTTCAAGATTTTCAATGAGAATATCATTGTATCCAACTCCATATCATGTGTTGGGTAGTATTTTTCATGAAATTTTTTTTATTAAATCATAGCATATCACTTATTCATTATACATTAGTACACATACTAATCCCTAATACAATGAATCACTATATACCACAAAAATTCCCAAATTGTGGGTACTATAATTATAGGTACAGTGATAGGCCTTTTTTCAACTCATTGAAACTCTATTCACATTCATTATTCTATAAAAACAGTACTCCCTTTTGAGTTATCTTGGTTAGAGGTTTCAAAAATCCTGATATGTTTGTTAAACAATTTCGATAAGACCCAGCTAGACCAAAGAAACTGGTGATAGTGGTCACATTTGTTAGACTTGGACATCCTTTAATGACTTATATCTTTGAAGGGATGAAAAATATTATATTTTTTTGAGCCCAAGTCCCAAAATACATAGTTCCAAACAAAATAACTCGCATTTTCTATACTTTTCAAAAATAATTTCCTTTTCTATGGTCTTGAAAATAATGCTCAAATTCCCCTCATGGTCCTCCTTTTTTCTAAAATATATTAGGATATCATCATAAAAGAATACCTAAAATTTGCCAATGTGCTCTCTAGAACCCCAAATCTCCAATTCCAGGATAATTTCTTGATTATTAGTGTGTCGAAATGGAAGTACTATGAACTCATAGTACATGTATGTTGAACAGAAGTAATTATTGAGGATATCCTCCTTCTTCACACATCCATGATAATACCCAAACCGAAGATCTGACTTGGAGAAGTATTGGGATCAACATAGGTGATCAAACAAATCTTAAATCCAAGTAATATGATACTATCTCTTTATCTTGATCTTATTGACCTCATGATAATTAATTAAAAGTATAATTTACTAATCCTTCTTCTTGAAAACGAAGTCTGGTTCACCCCAGGAAAAAGCACTTAGGTATATGTACCCATTATCTATATTCTCTTGTATCTATTTTCATCATATCTACATGTTCCTAAATAGATAATCTATATAGTCCTATATAATATAAATTCTCCAAGTATATGCTTTAATGAAAATTAAACACCTCATCTAAGAGTAAGACCCAGAAATTCATTGACAAAGTAATCAGTGATTTCATTAAAAATTAGCCTATATTCAAGGATTGCCTTTTCCTAAGACTCAATCATTTGAGATAGATACACTTACTCATAGTGAAATAAAATTCATACATGAGATGATGGTGCTAAATAAGATTCATCCTCCCCCTTTATTTTTAAAGAAATATTGTATAATTCATAATATATAGAGTATTATTTTTCTCATGGTAATTAATGTTGGATCTAAATAAATAATTCCAATCCATACAAAAAATTTCATCAAATTTCAGTAAAGGGAGTATAATATAGTTTTATGTCTTGTTTAACAAACATATTTTGATCAGGGAAGATTTATGTTCTTTGGATGCAATAATTCCTCCATTTTAGATTTTCACTAATAAATCTATTTACAAGAATTTTGGTGGTGTTTGAATAGTTCTTATAAGAATCCTTAATTTGAATTAAATAATAGAATCAAAATCCAAAAATACATTCACAATTCTTCAATGAAAAACTAGTATACCTATTACAAATTCATTTTCATGATCCACCTCAACATATTTTATGTTATGTTATCACCCTTTACTCCCTGGAAGATGATAGTGTTGATTGTCTTTGACAACACTTGTCTTAGGGCTATTATTCCCAAAGGTTAACTATTCTTTAAAGTTGAAACAATGAAAAATATTTTGAGGTTAGATGACAAAAATTATCGCTTTAATTTCATTGGTGGGTTTCTCCCATTTTAAATATCTAACTAAGTATCCTTTCTTTTCACACATAAAGCATTACCTAATCCCCTTTAAAAAATTTAGGGTTCTTATTTTCAAAATTTTGAAAAGTAGATTGTTGCAATTTTATAGGACCATTATATTTCACCATTATGATACAAGAATAAAACTCTACTTTATACTTCTTATCCCTGTGATACCCTTTAGATTCACTAATAACTATTTCAACTTGGAGGGAACATCAAAAAAATTTCTCCTAACAATTAAACTACTAGATCTTTATACGTTTTCTTAGAATTAATTTTATACCACCAAATAATTTTTCATCATTGAATTATGGGGAAACAAAAAATACATAGAAATACCATGAATGTGTCATGATGTTTTCCCCATACTCTTTAATGGATTAGTCATCATTTTGTTTGAGTTCAAGGAAATAATTTTCCATGCTATGATTGATAGTGTGAGGAAAATAAGTTATCATGTTTGGAACAATGAAAGATTCATAATAATTTTTCAATAGAGTTAGTTAAATTCTTTTTGTGATTAAGGAATAGGATGACTCATTGAATTTCAAAATCATTTGATGCATAAATGTAATACTTGTAGTTTTTTTCTTCGGGGGGTTTGGGACTTTCTCATGATTTAGGTTTATATTAATGACTTGATTCAAAAGAGATAATATCATAAAAAAGTTTTTGATTTCAACTCCAATATCATTGGGAATTGATATCATTTCTCTTCACATTAGTTATTTAATAAGTTCCACCTATTTATAGACATTTGTTAGAATAAAGGGAAAATTAGGAACGATTACTTTTAAACTTTTAGGTACTCAAATTGTAATCTAATAACATTAAAGTAATAATTTATAAATGACATTTATTGTATACCTTATTTATTTATAGGCTTCAATTTATGTTTTCCATGATTTATTTCCTAACATATCATCTTATGGTAATTTATTTACCTTAATAATTGTTCATAATTAGATTGTGAATTTAAAAACTCATATCCATCAAGAGTGTCAAACCAATTGTGAATCAAGGACCATTTTTATGTACCAGGTACTGATTGCATCTTGATTAATTTTTCTTTTTGGGATTATTATCCCACGATACCTCTGTGCTAGATCTGCATTCACTTATAGCATCCAGACCAGGATATATTTCAATAGAAACTAATTACACTATACATTAAAAAAATTATGTATTTTTTATTATGTTTATTTTTATCACTAATGATTTCAATAGACTTACATAATCATCTTCAAGAAAGTAACTAAACATTATTTTGATACCAACTATGACAACCCTTTGCCTTTATTACACATTATTTCATGATTTATTGGAAAATAATACACATATTATAACCAAATGATTGATAAGACTAGTGTATTTTGGTAATTAGGTACACTAAATAATAACAAAAAAATACGGGGTACATCAAAATTATTTAAAACATCCTTAATATGGTTACATTATTCCATCGTTCTTAAAACTCCATGGGATAACCTGGGGACATACATAAGAAAGGGATGATATATAAATCCCATTAAGAGAATAAAATAACAATAACATGAATACATTATTTCATATTATAAAATAGGAATTTAAATTTGACATGAAAGGGGTGATAATCAAAAACATGAATAATGAGGCATGATATAGTATGACAGAATAAAAGTATCAATTAAATGTGTCAATAAATATAAAAATGAAATCTTAAGAATAACTCAATGTTAAACAAAAATATCTCATAAAATAATGTTCATGTGATATCATATTTTTCACCATCAAGGAATATTATTACACTAAATCATTTCCAACTAAATTAGAGCACTATCTAGGAAAACCCATCATAATCGTAGTGTGTACATTCATAAGTGGTCTACATAGATCATATAGAAAAAGAATATATTTAATCAATTTTAATTCCAAAATTGAGGATTTTTTAATAAATAAAAATAATTCCCAAATACAATATGTATAGGTATGTTCAGGTTAATACCCTTGAGTGGAAATAGAAATGTTTTTCACAACAAAAAGAATTTCCATATAAAAATCATACTAAAATTTCTCCAGTATAACAAAAATACATAAAGTGTCATAAAATTGGATAATGATATATTAATTGTTATATTATAATTTTAAAATAAAATGGACCATAATATGGATGTTGAAAAATATATCTCATGATTATTAATTGGATGTAAAATGTATAAAATGGATAAGATGATTTAATAAATAGGAGAAGGAGATAATCCCTTAGATTGAGAGGCTGACACCAAAAGAATTTTAGAAACTTCTTGAGAGCTTGGTGAACCTTTGGAACACTATGGATAGGGTAGGGAAGTTTTATTACATGAGAAAAAAATTATAAAATGGGAATGGGAGATTGGGTGGGTATATATAGGAAAAGAGAGGATAATTAGTTATTATTTTCCAAAAAAGGTTTTGGAATCTATATAATATAGTAATCAGACCCGAAATCTCTCTCATGTTTATTCCCATGGTTTTTTACAAATATGAGTTTTTTTAATTTCTTTATATGTAAATGGTCTGAAATAATTTATATATTACTATTGGTGTTGTGGGAATGAATCATGTTCATAACAGAATAATTTTAAAATATTAAAATATAATATATGTTTCAGAGGATTCATAAAGGACTTATATAATTTAACCAAATATCATAAAAATGAAATTATTTCAAAGTGGAAACATTAATTTGTTTATTTATGGATTTTATAGAATTTATTTAAACATAATTGGTTCATTAGTATTTCATAATGCACACCGTATATTTATGTCGTGTTTAATTATTACCCCAAAATATGACTATCTCAGAAAACTATGAGAAATTCACCATTGGATAACTATGATGTGATGATACCAAAAATATTATTTATTTTATCAAATTAATTTTCTTTATATTTAAATTTTCGATTTTAAAACAAAATCAACATTTATTTAAAAATTCTATGTTTTCTGACATTAACACCTTTTGAGCCCTTATAAAAATTACATTTAGCATCAAAAAATTTATATTATCAGTCATATTTTATAAAAATTAGGTAATGAAAATATTTTCAGTAAATGTAATTTATTAAAAAAACCCATTAAATCATCAAAATAAATGTTTAAATTAAAATTTAATATTACTGATAAATATAATATGTATTTTATCATATCCTCCAATGGCCCGAAGGCCTTAATTTTTTTGATTTTTTGATAATCCACCTTTCAAGGGGTGAGGTGGAACCATTACAAGGACCGTGGATATATGTATTACATGGCCCATAGGTCATAGTGGAATTCATTGCCCATAGTATTCAAACATTACATGCAACCCAGACTAACTACTTGTAATTTCTCCTCCCTAGAATCATCATCATGAAATTAGCTCTCCATCAATGTATGGATGTTTTGATATGCTTTCTCGTGCATGCACAGGCTTGTCCCGATTGCAGGTGCCATACCCACTCATTCTTTCCATCTGTTTAGCTTCATATGGTGGTTCAACATACATGGTTTAGTTTGTGATCTCAATGATCTTGAACTTCTACTGTAAATTATTTCTATCATGATTTAGTTATTGGATATATTATTTTTCATTGTCAAGGATTAATCCAATTGATGATATCTCACATTGAAGATATAATAAATGGGCTTCATATGGGTACAATCCTACTGGTCTAGTATATCACATTCTATTTTAGTTCTAATTGGATTTATGAAAACCCAATATTGAACTAATTATATGATCACTTCCCAATAGATATATTATTAACGATTGTTATTATTAATGGTCTTTCAAATATAATATGATATAATGAAATTATAAAAGTTAATGTGTTTCATATAATCATAATACATAATGAGGTATTTAATATAATGAAAAAGTGAATTTTATTTTTAAAATTTCAGGTCAATGAATTTTCAAAGTTATTTAAACCAATAAACCCAAAGGTTCATCAGAATGTATATCATGCAATGATTTATTTATGTAATGTAGTTATGGGATAGTTATTCATAGGAATATTAAATTGATTTTGAATATATATGTAATGATTTTGTTTTTAGAACTTGTTTTGTTTCTGAAATTATGGGGCCCATTATTTGGTACTAGAGTGGGGTTTGGATAACATTAGAGGTTTGGATGTTAGTTGATGATAATTAAGGGATGATACATAATGGTTGATCATAATTTCAATGGTATTATTAACCATTTAGTTTAGATAAGGTGATATTATATATTTTATGCATTAAGAAAATAATTCATTCTTCAAACCCCAAGGTATAATTCTAAGGGATGAATCTATGTATAGTATAACATGCTTTAATTTTGGTATTGTTTTCAGTATGTTATTTCCAATGAAATTTCATCCCTATCTTGAAATTGGCATGTGGATGTGGTTGTGAAACAAATAAACCAATGGATAATCTCTATGAAAAAATAGTTGATTATTAACTCAATCCCAATCAGGTTCAGAATGAGTGACTTTATGACTATACACCTTACTAGACACCTTGATAGGATATTCTTTGTTTGATTATACTCTCATTGAAATCAAATATTAAGTATTTGTTTCTTAGTTACAAAAATGGATTAGGTTATGAACTATAATAGATCAAAAATTTAATTATGGAGGGTTGAATAAAGATAGATTTAGGAGGAACTGAGTGTGATATAGTTGAAATTAATGTTTCATCGGTTGAAATAAATGATTCATTGGATAAAAAAATCTATAGATTTATCTTTCATTATTATATGTAAATTTATTCTAGTTAACTTTGATATTTTCGTAAACATTTTGGTTTTAATATTTGAAAGGAAACATTAAAATCAAAATTTAGTAATGTATTTTATGCCTATAAAAATATCTAAAAAATTATAGTAGAGGAAAAATTGGAATAACTTACTAGGAATATTATTAAATACCTAATATATTGGATAATATATGTTACTTAGTCTCTAGTAGATAAAAAGGTTATTATCACTTAGGAGAAATATCTTGGACAACATTATATTTATATAACCTTAAATATTGTTATTATAATGTCATAATTAAAAATGTGAGGATCATGTTTATTTTAGGGGGATGTAAAACCCTATCATTTTAAATTATATAATACCCTTCAACACCCAATGTGTTTGCTAATCTTCTTTACAAGCAACAACAAACCCAATAATACCATTAAATGTTATATTACAGTTAAAATTTATATATTGAATTAGTTAGTAAAAATAGAGGCAATTAAATAGTAAAATATATTTATAAATAGAAAATAATTTATATTATGAATATAATGTCTTAGATTAAAATGAAATTAGTAAATCTAATAACTAATAATACATATTTATTTTCTAAAATATAAAAATTCAAAACATTTTTTTAAGTTTTTTATTGAAAAACTAAATATATTATAGATAAAATTTATTCTTTATGAATAATATATTAACTCTATTTAAATTGTAAATTGATGAAAAATATGAATAACAATTTTTTATATTTTTTAGATGTAATTTTTTATGAGAATAGTTTTTATTATATTGATATGAATTACTATAAAAATTAATTTTTTCCACTTTTAAAAATTGAATTAGGTAACATAATTTCAATATTTTTAATCATCATGATTAAATTAAATTGTCGGGAAATTTCAAGTTTTAGTAAAAACTTATGTTACCGATGTAAACCTTACTTAACAATGTAAAAGTGTCTTTTTCAATAAATTATACATTTCTAAGTATGGTTCATATAAATAAAATTGATCTATTTTAAAATAATTAATATAATTTTATGTTTAAATATATCTTTAAATAAATTATGACACATATAATTGGAAATCAACATTATATATGATTGAGAACACTTGATAATTAAAACGATATATTTCTATAAAAATATTTATTAACACATATTTTTTATAAATTAAAAGTAAATTTTATCAAATTAAGAAACTGGATTAGATTAAATAGAGTCCAAATTTTTATTTATCATAACAAAATTTTTAAATAACAGATATATTTAATTTTTAGTAATAAAATATTTATTATTTTCAAATTTTAATCAATATTAATAAGTATTGAAATAAATAATATAATATTGAAGAAAAAGTAAAAAATAAATTTTAAACATAGAACTTCTATAATGTCATTCATAGATTTTAATGTGATACCAATATAACATTACCAAATTTTCTAATATAACTCACCTGACTCTTATACAATTACATTCTTTCTGCATATGAAACATTATTTTCTAATGACTTGTCACTTTTTCACCTATAAATAGATCTCAATTATACTTACATATTGACACATATATAGCTTGAAATTTTTAATGAAATCCAAAAAAATAACCCTACTAGTTTCCCTCAACATTTTAGGTAGCCCCGGGTCTCAACAAAATTAGATCATGACCTTTATATCTTAAGGATACATAGAGAAAAGACCCTAAAAGTGGTCCTTTTCCTCCACTGCCTAAACCAAAAAAGATCCTCACTTTTAAATTTCTATATATTTTTCTGTTACTTTTAAATAAAAAATATATAGTGTTTTTTTACTAGATCCAGAAGTGTTTATTTGGGGCTCTACACATTTTATTTTATAAAATGGCTTCTTTTTAGGAAAAACAAATCATTGAGTTTTACCGATTTTATATTCAATTATATTCTAAAAATTATCTATTTTGAATTTTAAAAATTGGATGATAAATTTATATTCATAAGGATCAAATTTAGTGATTATGGAACTTTTAATTTTTCACAATACGAATAGTAGCCAAGAGAAATTATGTTAAAATGATAAAGGTTATATTAGGTCATTTAGGTTAGAAATACAAGGATAAGGACTATTAAATGACTCCAACACATTAAAAAAATTTATTGTATGAAGATACATTCACCCATTTCACATAAGGATCTAAATTAAGATTATTAATGGACACTTTTCCATTAAAATTAATTATATTATATATAAATAAAATAAATATAAAAAAATTCCACTTCACATATCTTAAATATACCATATGTTTTTAGATGAAAAAATGGTTTGAAATGAAATAATATTATTGTAATTTTCTAACTAAATAATATTATTCTAATTGAATAAATTTATATTTTAGAATTTGACTCACTTAGATGAGATTATGATATTTATAGTATTTTATTTAATAAAAATATATAGATACCCCAATCATATTTTAAATACTATATAATTTTTAATATATGGGTACCCAAATGATATATTATAATAAAAATACTATTCTAAAAAATAGAAGATTTATATTCATCATTTTATTATAATTTCTATTTTTAGTCAAAAAGTAACTATATTAAATAGTTACACAACACTGATGGGGTAATTATTTTAATAATATAAATTCTAATTAAATGTTACTAAAAATATTAAAATAAATATAACATGGAATAATTAATTTGATAATATATATATATATATGAAATTTAAATTCTAGGAATGTATTAAAATATTTGGTTTGAATTTAACGTGTTATGTAGATATTTTTAAAAGACCAAATAATGAATAGTGTCAAAATTGATATCAACGATATTTTATGAAAATAATATTTTGTTAAATTATTTAAAAACAGAAAACATAATTAAAAATAAAAAATAATTACAATATGGTCTAAAATGATATAAATTATTAATTTATTATCTTATTTACATCACATAAGTTAAAATTATAATCGTTTAATAATTAATTAGTTGTTGCCTTAGTTAAAATTAAAATACGTTAACTAAGGGAAATAAAAAATGATAAGTAAAAAAATAAAACCAAAACAATTATAAAATATATTTGATGATTATATTACTATATTATCTAATCTTATATTATAAGATATGGATTTTTAGTTATTTTAATTGAGATTAAATTAATTATAAATTAATATTTTTAGAAATTCAAATAGTCCTCCTAACCACAATTATAAACTGGAACCTCCTCCATCAATTATTCACATCACAATAAGCCTTATATCTCAATATAAATCTACAAAAAATCAATTCTAAACTTCCATATAGATATTTTATATGTTATAGTCTTCCCAAAATAACAACTCGTTAGTCATTTACATTAGATCGAAAAGAGTTCTTTCAGATTATAGGTAATCACTCTAACTGATCACTCTCTATTTCTACCCTTCTATAACTCCTCTAAATCAATAATATATATATTAAAATATTAAATTCATAATCCTAAAAATTAATATATTTTTTATTGTTACTATTAATATACCAATATATAATCCCTTTCCCAACAAACAAGAAATGAAATTATCACTCGCGTGTTCGTACGACTTACTTTCTCCACATTATGGTACGATTAATTTTACATCACCATATTTTATGAGTGGTAATTATTAATGGATTAATATTTATATATGAATTTTTTTAAATAATTATCATTCTATAATGATAATATCATATCCAACTATTTACTATATAATCTTTTGGGAAATGATAATGTAACTCGTGCGTACGTATGGCTTACCAACTCCACGATGTGATATGATTCGTACATCATATATATATCACATGGATAGTAATGATAATTAATTTAAAAAATATATTTTATTTAATTAAATAAAATTGATTCTTTATTGATAATATATCATATACTTTTGTTTCATTTAATATGACCACAAAATGATAACATCGTTTATGCGGGCATATGTCCTACAGTCTCTATGAACAATGTATTTTATTTTATATCTCTAATTTTATTAAATAACCATGAATATATATATAATGAATATATATGATATTTACATCATGTATACAATTCATGATATTATTAAATTATGATCTTCATAAAAGGACCAAGGATAAAAATTCAAAACACGAATAAAAAAACAATGTCTTTATTACCTGAAATACAAATTTCACATGGCATTGTTAATAAGAGAATAATATAAATTCATAATTAAATAATATATTATGTTATATATATATATGAATATTTTTATATTTTAGATATATAAAAAACTAGTATTTATTATACGTTAGGTTTGAACATATTTGAACTAATTCAAAACTTAAGGAAGTGGAATTCTTAACTCAATTACCATTCTTTGGGTTAGACTAATATCTCATTGATTATTTCATTATAAAATTATGTGAGAAATAAATTTTTATTATATTTTATTTTATTTCAACTTTTTTTATGTGCCTGTATAGTGAATACACATAATTGATTCATTTGATGAATTCTCACTTCAATAATATGATAATTGTTAGTGGATTTCCAGTATAACTTTTATTTTTGTGAGACTTATACCATATTTACCATTTCTTTTTTGTGGGGTATATATTGAAAATAAATTTAATATATGATCCTTATCCATGATGTTTTGTGTAGTCAAATAATCATTTGATCATATCTATTTTAGGAGGTTTATTGTTCAAATGTTACCAAATAGGGTAATTTAATCTCAATTTTCTTTTTTTGAGACACAAGTTATACACCTACAATATTTTATGAGGTTTATATAGTAATCTTTGGTTTATTGTATCTTGAAAATCATTATATTCATTATATTACAATTTCCATGTAATTTAATTCTCTCTTAATATAGAAATATATATTCCTACAAAAAAAATAATTTCTACTAAAATCAAAACAATTATAAATGAAATTATATGAATTTTTAAGTAACAATGTTTCAAATAAGATTAAACTAGTTTTAATATATTCATTCATATGTTTTTATGTTTATTTTCAATGAAATAATTTTGATCAATTTTTATGAGTCAAATTTCTTTCCAAAGTGAAAAGGATATTTTCCTCAATAATTTCTTCAAATTATCTCTCAAAATAATTTTAAATTTAAGATAATTTTTTTTGCTTTTACTTATGATTTATTGGGGAAATGATCCAAGGATATAATACTTATTACTTCTCTAAATGGTTTATTTTTATGATGTCAGGATATTGATTAATTCTTTTTCATTTCCATGAGTTATATTATGATTTAATGTTTAGGAAACCTATTTATTTTTGTGGGTTATGATATGATGAATAATTTATATTATTATGGCACACATATATATGTTTTTCATTATGTGACAAATGTGACCTATATATCCCTCCAATTCATTGGGTAATTATTTATATCTTATAATATAATTATGGAAAACAAGTCGACAGGATAGATCCACTAGGGGAAGTAAGGAAAATAAGATCCATTATAAGAAATGGACTACTAATATAGATGGTTTTATTTCCATCCTTGTAGATGTATCCCCCATGATGTTCCCTAATAAGTTTTGGAAAATAACCATGACTTTTGAGAAATAATATTACATTTTTATGTGTCAACCAAAATTCCATGCCATATTTCTATTTCATGATTTCCGGGTTTATATTATTGAATCCCATATGGTTCATGTATTACGAATACAAATATTTAATTCCATAATTCAAGACAATGATCTTTGATACATAGGATTTTCTAAACAAATTTTACATTCATGTTTTCACACCCTTATGCTCATGATATTATTATATATTTCCCATGATTACCCTTACTAAGCATATGATCTCACCCTTTTCTTATGTTTACTTTACTCATGTTATAAACAAAGGTATTTCCATGACCCGTATCATGAGGCTTGTTCCATGACTAACCTAAGCCTACCTTCCATAGGTCATGGGTTGGTGACTAGCACCGAAAAGGTGTATCCCTGCAATGGGAAGACATTGCCTTTAAACCAGTACACATACACAATCCAGGAACACAAAAAGAAGAAACCACGAACTAAACTACTATAGTAAAAAGTGTTCCAAAAGTAAAGAGTTCGGAATACAAGCCCAACTAAAAAGTAAAAATAAAACTAAAAAGAGAAAAATAGCTCCTGTAACGTCCATAGAGGATCCTTTAGAAAGGGTAGGTAAAGCTCACGATCAGTAGTCTTGCATCACATCATGCCAAATGGTCTCCCTCGGAGCATCGTCCAGTCTTGGCTCCCTCAGCCTTGATCAACACATTCTTTCATCGGCACAAGACTCAACAAGGTACAAGAAAATCCAGTATGGGGGTGAGTATAAGAAGACATAGTAGGGACCCCATTACCCTCTAAGTTCTCCTAGAGTTCCAAAAAGGAAAAACCACAAAGAAAGACCTCAATAAAAAAGCATGAAGTACTAAACAACTATACATAGGTATATACCCATACATATACCTAAGTTATCAAGATAAACTCATCTCATACATGAGGAAAGAATATCACAATGGTAAAACCACGAAGGAAACACCATGGAGGAAAAAGTATCACAGGTGTAACACCACAAAGATAACACCACGAAGGTAAAAGTACCACACTGGTAACTCCATGAATATAACACCATGAAGGTAAAAGTTCCACACAAGTAACACCATAAATATAACACCATGAAGGTAAAATTACAACACATGTATCACCACATAGATATCACCATAAAGGTGAAGGTACCATACAGGTATCACCACAAAGATAAAAGACTCATCTCACACCAGGTATTAGTGAAGTATATAAGTACAAATGATTAGTCATGAAGTTAGATCATCTTATTCTATCAAGAGGCACTGGTGCTGACCATAAGAAGCCTAAACCACACATGATTGATAGGTACTAACACTTTCAATGATCCACATATGATATGACCCTCCAGGATTCTATAGGTTCTAACCCCTACTGACCCACACAGGATCTTACCCCCATAGGATCGGTATGCACTAACCCACATAGGATCGTTTAGCGCTAACCCACATAGGATCTGACCCACACCAGATTGGCATGCGCTAACCCATGCCTGATCGCAGAGCGCTAGATCACATAGGATCTTACCCACACAGGATCGTTGCTAACCCATATAGTATCGCTCGATACTAACCTTCGTGTGATATGTCTCCAACCTCCGCCTCACTGTTAGCCACTGGATTCCCACTCATAGCATGCTTGATTCTGGGAGAATCTCTCCTCAATTCCTTGTTCATATTTCAACTAGCAAGAAGTCTCATGATGAAGTAACCTGAAGGCCCTTCATGTTGTAAGGGTTCCAACAAGATAGACGGCTCGTCAACCGGACGCTCAGTCCAGGACTTATAAGAGTTTTAGTTTCAAGGGCCCGGTTTGATTTAGATTCGATCCAACCTAGCTATAGTCTATCATTATCCAAAACTGAAGTGGAGTATACCAAAACTACCACCTATTCCTAAGGGTTCTAGTTCCATAGATAGTTCATCAAATGGATACCCAGTCTATTAGTTACACCCCTTTCTGTGAAATAGGGGTGATTGCACTTTGGTCCGGCCCGGCTCGGTTGGGCCTGCTGGAATATTCCAAGGGCACCACTTCCCAACAGGTATCCCAGCTCCATTGACAGATTGGCCAATAGATACCTAGTTCGTCAATTACGGGTGTTTCTTTATTCGGGGACCGATTTGGTCTGGGCCCGGTCCGACTCTGTCTGAACACCTCAGCGTAACGGGTCTCGGGGTCTACCAAACCCCTCTCCATTCAGGCTCACCAAGGGTTGGCCCGATTTACTGAATCCGAGCTATCGGGGTCGACCCGGTTCAGTTTGTGGGCTCGGGCCACAATTGTCCCAGCCCGTCGGGTGGGGCTCAGCTAACCTGTGTTATCCCACTAGGTTGTGGGTTCGGCCCGGCCCACTGGCTGGTCTGCCCCACTAGGTCATGGGTCTGACCCGATCCGTAGGGCCATAGGTGCTGCCCGCTCAGCCAGCCCGCATCTGCTAGAAGGCGGACCAGTCTTCCTAGTTGGCCCTACGGGTCGGGTCACACCCCTTTCCATGAAACAGGGGTGATCGCACCATTGTCCAGTCTGGCTCGATCATGCCCACAAGAATATTCCAAATGGACCGCTTCCCATAAGGGATCCCAATTCCACTTAAGGTGGGACGAATGAACACTGGGATATTCTGTTACGTGTGTTTCTTTATTTGGGGACTAGTTGGATCTCGGCCCAGTCTGACTTGGTCTGGCTGACCCAATGCAAGGGGTCACATGGTTTACTTGACCCCGCTCAGGTCCAACCCGCTGAGGGTATGCCCAGTTTACTGGGCCCGACCTATTAGGGTCAGCCCAGTTCGGTTTGTGGGCCCAGGCCGTGGTTGGCTTGGCACTTTAGGTGGGGGTCGGACCACCCGTTTATGCCCACTGGGTGGCGGGTTCGGGCTGACCCACTGGCGGGTCAGGCCTACTAGGTCACGGGTCCTGCCCGGCCCACTGGGTGGGTCAATCCAGCTCGGCCGACCCTGTCTTCCAGAAGGCTGACCAGTATTTCCAGCTGGCCGCGTGGGTGTGGTGCCATTTCGGCCAGCCAGTGGGGTGCTTCCCCACCACGTAAAGGACATCTGTTTTGGCAGACCGGGGATCCTCCAACCCAGTGCAGTGTAGGTCTTCACTTCTCTCCACCTTCCATGGCCCACTGGCTTCGGTTGTTGTTATTGGCGTCCTCTATGGGCGTCTCCCCTTATGTCGTGTGGCTGGATTAGATCGACCACCTCCAGCTTCCACGGTGCGTTGTTGTGTGCCACCCTCCTCCACCCATGACTAGTTTCCGCTGGTCTTCACTAGCCACCGTTGTCCGCCACTGACTTGGTGCTTCGGCGGTTCAGCAGTTTCTTCTGCACTATCGTCGTCTTCTTGCTTCTATCACCCTAAGGAAAACATCCCTGAAGAATGCAAATTAAATGGAGTAGTAGGGGTTTGCGCCTTGTTTGTTTGGCCCGCACACTCTGAGTTAATAGGATAATGAACCGAAGAAAGTAAAAAATCCAAGATGAACATTAAACAAACCCCCTACCTCAAGATTTTTTGAGAATGCCCGTGATTGAGGAAGAGTTGGTGTTCATTTTCCCTAGGACAAGCCGGAAACATTGTTGCTCAAACCTCGTCATCAGTTCGTTATTCGGTTTCTCTCATCATCGCCCACTAGAACTGGTTCCGCCCTCCAGGTGATTTCATCATGGCACTTTATCAGAACTTCATCGCTTGGTGATGTTGTGTCAATACCACTCCACCAGCTCCATATAAATAGGAGAGGGGGAGGGTGACTAACGCCCCTGGAATTAATGGTGGTTCATTTAATAAGAACCATCCTAATTCGAACGGCACTATTACAAAGGACTTGAGGAGTAATTCCATTTAATGTCTTGACATGTTGTTGGTCCCACCACAGTCGCTAGTCCATTGGAGGAAAAAATAAATAAATAAAATAACAAAGTTATTTTATTATTTTTTTAAAAATTTCAAAATCTAACTTTTTCTCTAGACTTTCTACAGTCGATGGGAAGCCTCCCATAACCAAATCTCGGCACTACAGATTCAATGGTGCCCATGGATTTTTAATCCGAGCACCAGTTTAAAAGATTGAAAATGCCACCCATGCGCTAACTGAACGTACACTAAAAAAGTTCAGAAATTTATTCCAGACACACCAAGCCTCAGAATCATGTGCCTTGAACTTTCGTAGACTCATAAAAATTCCATATAATTAAAAAAATTAGATGGAAATCATGATCTTTACTATTATTAAGTAGGTTTTCTAAGGGGAATTTTTTTATGTGAAATGTTGAATATCATTCATTAAATTATAATAATTTGTTCCAAGTTTCAAAAGTAATAAACTTTTATAGTCCTCATGAAAGTATTTTTGTAATGTAATTAATATTCATCTAAGAGGATGTAATATTCATGTACGTTAATCTTGGGTTGTTATAATTGGTATCAAAGAAAAAAATTTAGTCATCCTTTGGAAACTAGTATGGGAAAAACATAGTAAGATCCCTAAGGATAAGTCTATGTATATGATTAAATACTTTATTTTTAGTAATGATCATGGATAACTCATATTAAACCTAAGATGTTATGGATATAATGTACTCTCGCTTGATTCTGAGGTTTTACCATGAAAATTACTGATAATAACACTATACTTTTGGTTTTAGTAAATTGATGGAACTTGAAGGAACCATGTTAATGTTAAATGTGATGGACAATGCAATGATTGTCCTCATGAGAAACAAATATTATGGGAGATAGAATGGAAAATCTTGTTTCTATGCTCACAAAACTTTTTCAAGTTATGAATCATGAAAAACGTCAAAATTAGAAAAGGATGGATCAAAATTTTATTGAGCCTTTCATGAGGCAACGTCCACATTCGGTAAGTGGGTATTTTGATCCAAATGTGGATGAGCAATGGATCAGTTCCACTGAAATGAAATTTTATGTTCTCCAATGTTTATAACATTAGAAATTTATTTTAGTTTTCTATCAATTGGAAGGTGAATAAGTTTAATAGTGGAATCTTATCAAGAATATGGTGCAACCAATTAAATTTGACTCCATATAGTGGGAAGAGTTCAATAACTTATTTTTAAATAATTAATTTCCTCATATTCTTTGAATAAAAATTAAAAAGTAATTCCTTGATTTGAAGAAAAATTATGATGAATCTATTAAAACATTGGAATACAATTTAGAAAGATGTGTATGGTATGTTTCAAACAATATCATCCAACTTTAATGTAAGGTTGGTCAATTTTTCAATTTCATAAAAACAATTCTTTTAAGTATATTATCCCTAAGGGACATCAGTGGTTATGAAGAAATATTATCAGGTACCATAAATGTGGAAATGGAGGTTGTATCTATATATCAATACTTTGGTTTTAATAAGAAAAGTAAGGTGGAGGTCAATAAGAAATATAAAAACCATAGAAGAAAGAATATGTGTTTTCCTTTATATTCAAAGTGCGGAACAAAGTATAGGGGACATTTTTTAAGGGGACTGGTAAATGATTCGTGTTTGGTAAGGTACTTCATATATTAAAAAAATTCCAATGTAAATTTAAGAAGCTATCTAATTATGTAAATAGAGAGAAATAAAAATAAAATTAACCAACACACTTCAATTATTTAAGTGTAAGTAAAATGCTAATTATGTTTATCAATACCAAAATATAAGGAATAATGATGATGATCGATATCAGGATCCTCTTAAATCCAATGTAAAAGGTAAATATAATGTGATCACTATTGGTGATATGGAGTGTGAAAATGAAGTGGTGGAATTATTGGGTATTTATGTAATGTAATTGAATAATGATACTGTAGAAGTACTTTTTTAGTATTATAGAATAATGAAACATCTAGGTATTGGTCCACTATTGTTTCTCTATAAGTATTTAAGACCATATGTGGAATTAAATTGGTACCCATGAAAATTTATCAAGTTAGAAATGTGATATTTTTGAAAAACACGTGATTAAGGGAAGGATAACCGTTAATATGTGCATGATGTTAGAATAATGATATATAGTGATGTTTTATTGTGAAAAAATAAATGGGATAGTATTGATGACCATGTGGGTGATAATACGAGAAGGTGGTTTATGATATCATGGACTGAGTTTATAATTTTTTTGGATTTATGGTATTAGGAAAGAGTTAAATTTTTTTACAATTAAAGTTTTCATGATGTTTTTATGGTAATTTTTTATATCAACAAGTTTTATAAAAATACAAGATAATAGTATTCACATGTTTGATGTGTGACAACTAAAAACTACATCAAGATGTTTGGGGGATTAATGGTAAGTTGATTTTGAGAATTTGGTGACCTTATTTTGCAATTTTTTGATTTCATTCTTTTAGAAGGATCATAAATGTAAATTTTTTACATTGAAAACTTGATAAGTTTTCAGAGATTAATGTATTGTATCTCCATATATAGATTTATTCATATTATATAACTAATTTTATCCTTTTTATTAAGATGATAACTAAAGACAGGTAGAATGAACACTAATTCTATTTATAGATCTCTTGATTTTATAATTCAGTAGGAAAAAATTCATCTTCATTTCATGGAATTATAATTGAAGTGGATATTGATCAATATACAACAAAAGGATAAGATTGTTCTTATGGAATTTAATGAAATCAAGTATGTATTTATTCTAATAAATATTCATCAACTCTAGGGAAATGATATTGCAACCAAAAGTTTTATACTAGTACCTTTTTATGAATTAAATGGTCCCTTAGATCATCACATATTTAGGGGTTTTTTAATGTTAAATTTCTCCTGACCATTTTTTATCACTCATCCTCAAAACATGACAGTTAGATTTATTTTGTATGTCCATGTTTTCACATTCAACATATGTTATTCTATGTGGAAACCTAGTTATGAGGTACTTTGGATTACCATTAAGTTTCCAAATATATTATTTTAAAAATAATTTTTAGAATTCATTTTACAGTGTTGGTTTCTATGAAATTAAATTTCATAGATTAAATCTATAATGACCCTGATGTATTTTGAGCGAGAAGTTTATTTTATGGGGGTATAATGTAACACCCTAATGTTTTTATGAAATATATTAATAAATATTATTTTATAAAATAAATTACATGCTACAACATGTTAAGTGTTCTCTATAGGCAACATCATATTATCTTTCATTTCAAGTATCAAGATTTTATTATTGAAATTATTTAAACAATACAATTATAACCTAGCTGTTAAATTCATAGAAATGAATAGTAATAACCATATAATGAAATTTATATATATAAATATATATTTTCAACAATTTTTTTTGACATTCATCCAATAGATTTGATATATATAATATAGGAATAAATCTAATTTTACGCATAGAAACCTATATTTTTCTTAAGATAGTTGTATCATAGTTTTAATAGAGAATCTATTTTAGAACTAAATTTTTAACTTTTAAAATTATATTATAAAAAATAGATAATATTTTTTAAAAAACTAATTTTAAAATTTACATAGTGTGAATTTTATGTGTTTTTTTAAAATGTAGCATCTTCTGATGAATACATCAAATATTGATTTCGTTAAAAAATGTATTTTCATTTAAAGTCATTACAGTGTAAAAAAAAATTATTAGTTTTAAATTTTAATTAATTAATTTTAATTTTAAAAAATCGAATTATGGTTGTTGAAAATTATTTTATAGAATAATTTATTATAAAAACATTTTCTGTTTTAAAATATAATTTTTCCCAAAAAAATATTTTTTCAAGAATTGTACCAATTTTATTTTAAATTAAATTCTGTGTATTATGTGTTTCCAATTTTGATAACTATATTTTAAATATAGATTAAAAAGGTTAAAATTTATTTAATAGGTTGATTTTATTTTTGGCCAATATGAATAGTAACCATTGTTTATTTTGTTACCATAGTAAATGGTAAATTGGGTAATTTATGTTAAAAATAAAATGATAAAGACTATAAAATGACTCTAAAATATGAAATAATTTTATTCTATGAATATATTTCTAACCATAAGACCCCAGGATCAAAATAAAGTTATTAAATGGACACTTTTCAATGAAAATGACTTATATAATATTTAGATCAAAGAAATATAAAATGTCACTTTCTTATACTGAAATATCCCAAATATGTCCACATGGGAAAAAGGTATGTTATGAACGAATATTAATGTATATGTTTCCCTTAATAAAATTATTTTCATGATATAATTTTTTTTTGATTTTTGGGAAACATAGAAGAGATTACAGTAATTATAATATTTTATTTAATAAAAATATGAAGATTTCACAGTCATGTTTTAAATACTATATAATTATTAATATTGGGATGCCAAAAATATATATTTAACTATTAATATTATTATTAAATCTAGAAAATTGATCTTTATAATGGTATATTATTTTTAATTTTTAGTGAACAAATGAGTAAATTAAATAATTAGACAATGATGATACAGTAATTATTTTAATAATGAAAATACATACTAAATGATACTAAAAATATTAAAATAAATATAATTTTAAATCATTAATGTGATAAATGTATTTTATAGATTCACTAGACCTTATATTTATCTAATATAATATTTCTCTCTATATTTACTTTTTATCTTAAAATTTTTAAAATTCCAAATAATGAATAGTGTCAAAATTTATACTAACGATATTTTATCAAAATAATTTTTTTATTAAATTATTTAAAAAAATAAAACAAATTAAAAAACTTTAAATTATTTATAATCTGGTCTAAAAATGTATAAATATTTTATTTATGGTCTATTTGAAATCACATAAGTTTAAATTACTACCATATAATTTTTAAAATGTTGAAACCTTAGTTAAAATTAAAATAGGTTAACTAAAGGATAATAAAAAATGATAAGGTTTAACATATAACCAAACCATATATAAAATAAATTTTTTAATGATGTTTAAACCTTATATAAACTTATTTTTTATTCCATTTTCTTTTAGAGGTATTTGGATTGAGATTTAATTTATTATAAATTAATATTTTTAGAAATTCCAAAAGCTCCCCTCACCTCAATTATAAAAGGGAACTTCATCCGTCACATATTCACATCATATTAAACCTACTAGATATGAAATTCTCTAAAATATTCTATTCTACAATTCCCTATCCAAATTATTGATGTTATGGTCTTCCAAAGATACCAACTCTATAGTCCTTTAGAGGAGATCTAAAGGATCTGTATCGAAGAAGAGGTAATCACACAACTGATCATTCCCTTTTTCTACACCTCCATACCTCCTATAAATATATTATATATATCATAAAATAATAACTTAATCATATTAAATATGATTAAATTTTTTTATAATTATGAACAAACCACTATACATCCCCTTTCCCATCGAACATGAAATGAAGGTATTGCTCATGCGTAAGTATGACATACCGTCTCCACGCAACGATGAAATTCATTTTCAATTACCAAATTTTATGAGTGGTAATTACTGTTGTTTTAATTTTTATATATGATATTTATGACTTAATTTTACTTTTTTATGATAACAACATATCTACTTTTTTACCAACTAATATTTTGGGAAATGATAATGCCCCTCGTGCGTACTTATAACTTACCATCTCCATAATGCGATGCCATTAGTTTCTCATATATATTCCAAATGTATGGTAATAAAGATAAATTTTATAAATTTATATGATATATATATCATAAAAATTATTCTTAACTGATAATATATCACATAATTTTATTTCATCAAATATAAAAATAGAATGAAAACAGAATTCATGAGTACGTACGGCCTACAGTCTCCATGAACGGTGTATTTTATTTTCTATCTCTAACTTTTATAAATATCTATCAATACATATATAATAAACATATAAATATATGATATTAATATAATGTATATAATTTTGTAGAGGATAAAAATATAATCTATGTAGGAAGGCCAAGGATAACAATTCAACACATCAACGAAAAAAGTGGTTATTACCTGAAACATAACATTACCCTGAAATTGTTAATAGGAGAGTAATATAAAGTCAAATATAAATCATATATGATATTTTATAAATATTAATATGGTTCTTTTTTATATTTTTAATAAATTTTTATTTATTATATAGGGGGTTTGAACATATAAAAAGGAACTCATGACTTAAGGTACGTGAATTCATATCTCAATTTCTATAGACTGGGTTAAACTGCTATTTCAATGATTATTTCCTTCTAAGATTATGTGTAAAATGAATTTTAATTTTCTTATATTTTATTTCCACTTAGTTTATATTTATTTGTAGTGAAAACACATAATCGGTTTATTTTATTAATTTTCACTTCAATGATTTATTAATTGTAATGGGATTTCTAGTCTCACATTAATTTCTATGAGACTTATTCGATATATTCTGCTCATTTTCTTGTGGTGTATATATTGACCATTAATGAAATATACAATAATTTTCCATAAATTTAGGGGTATTTAAATATCTACTTGATAATATCTCTTTCATTGGTTTACGGTTCAAAAGATACCAAATTGATAAGGTAATTTCGTCTCAACTTTCCATCTTTGAGACACTTTTTCGGCACCTATATTTTTTTATGAGGTTTATATATAGGTCTTTGAAATGTTTTATTCTGAATATCATTATTTTCATTATATTATATGTTTAATGTAATTTTTTCTCTCTTCGGTCGTAAATATGTTTTCCTTTAAAAATGATGTTTTCAAAAAATGTTATAAAAGTATATTAAGTTATCATATATGAACGTTCATCGAAAATATTAGAAAAATTTTTAAAATTTTATTAAAATAAAAAATATAAGGCTTAAATGTTATTTTCTATTAAAATTGTTTTTTAAATGATTAATGATTTAAATTTTTTATAGTGAAGAGAATATTTTCATAAATAATTATTTCAAATCATCTTTCGAAATAATTTTTCATTTAACAATAAATTATTTGATGTTAATTATGCTTTACTGGAGAGATAATCCAAGGATACCATTCTTATTATTTCTATATATTTTTTTGATTATGATTTCATGATGTTTATGAATTCTGTTTCTTTTTTTTATGATATGATATGATGAAATGTTTATGAAATTTATTTCTTTTTATTAGTTATAATATAATGAATGATTTATATTCTTATGGAAAAAATATGTATGTTTTTTATTATGTTACATGTGGGACCTATATCTGCCTCAAATTTATTTGGTAAAGATATTTATCTCTCGAGTTAATGATGTGAAACAAGTTGATGAGCTTGATCCACTCTAAGAAGAAAGGGAAACACTATCCTCTATAAGTAATGGATTGTGACTGGGGATAGTGGAATGTATTTCCCAATAGGTAAATACCCAATGAAGTGTCCTAACATGTTTTGGAAATGTTCATTGACTTGTAGGGAAATATATTACATTTTGGTGTCTTTGATAGTTCCATGTCTAATTTTTATGTCATGATTTAATGTTTTATGCTCTTGACTCCCTTAGGATTCATGTATAATGAATTATATATCCTTAATTATATAATTCGGGATTATGATCTCTGATATTTATGGTTTTCTTTTTAAATGTTACTCTCTTTTTTCATAACCTTATGGTCGTGATATTCTTATATATTTTCCATTTTTACCATTATTTAGCATATGAGCTAACCCTTTTCTTATGCTTGTTTTACCCAGGTTATAAATAAAGGTTTTAAGTTGGAGTACTAAAGGGGAAGATGTTTATAGAGGATATTGAAGATATTTCACTGAATTAGTAGAATGTGTTCCATGATTCCAAAGGAACTAAAATATTATAGACCTCAATCATGTGTTTGTGTAATGTAATCAAAATTTATAAAAAAAATATGTGATATCCATGTATGTTAATATTGGTTCATCATTATAATGTTTGTGTTTTTTAAATCAGATATGAGGGTGTAGGTCGAGGGTAAAACAAAATCATTGTGAAAATTATATTGAATAATAAGAAAGATTGAAATCAGACATATGAGAATAATTAAAAACATATATACATACGAAAACACATGAAAACTGAAAAAAAAATCATTAAATTTTTAATGCCACTAATCCTACATTATTTATCATCTACACCAAAAACATCATCAAAACCAAAACCTCCATCATTATAGTCAATATCTTTTGGCCTGAATTTTTTTTTCACTCTATCCAACAAACTTAGGTGCTCTCAAAATCATATTAGTAGTGGGATGATATAACCATCCCCCTCCCCCCACTAAGAGAAGATATGAGAGTGTGAAAAAACATGAACAACATATCATCAGTCACCCAATTATCACATGCCACCATATTCAATGTCCACCAATAACAACACCTTCTATATATCATATCTCACAGAACCACCCATATATATCATATCGGTGATCCAACTCTATATCTTATCATGTTCCACTAACTTCATGTCATATATCTTGAACCATTCATTGGTAGGGTAATGTAAACATAAAATAAATCAACATTGCACTCCCCTGATTTCATCTACAACCCTTTCTAACAAATCCAATCTTTTATTGTAAGGTATCATGAACAAGTTGGGAATTAACCTATTGACCTCCCTACACCATGCACAACAACACTGTATATCATCACATTAACAGGAATATATATCCCTTCAATTTGAGTTTTCCCATGTCACATATTCACCACAATATCCATCATATACCAAACAAATATAGGGAAATAAACAAATTCAATGGATTAATATCATCACATGCACAACCAAAATCAAGTAAAGAATAAGTACATATAGAAAATAATTTACTTGGGATATATTAAACCAAAAACATCATTTACCATTTAATAATTAAGATTAAATTCCATCGGTCACTCATTAACCCATTCTCACCTAATAATTCATCCAAAAAATTATCAAAATCCATTTTTTTCAAAAACTATCTTGTGTACACTGGTAACAAGATAACTGAGTCATCCCTAGCATGGCCTGAAGGGATTTCCTGATCCCTAGGGGTTGTTGAATATCACCTGGAATCACATAAAATTAGAGTGGGAACAAATTTTCCATAATCAATATAGAAGAAACATAACAAGAAATTGTTAATATATGGAAAAATCCAGTAGAATAATTTTAAAATAAATCAAACAAGTACAAAAATACTCAATTTACTATAGAAATGTACCAGAAAACTGAAAGAACAACCCATGTCCCAACGAATGCAACTCTCTGATTCCACAGATCAATAGCTAGAGCCACCTCCAAGGGCTTCTTTTCCCTTGATTTAACATGGAAAGAGATAATGTACAAACACTAAAAGGCACTATAGGGTGTTTGTATATTATCTCCTTTAAATTTCAATCATGGTTAAATCACCACTTATATGTGGTTTTGGATATTGATCCATGGACTTGGAGAGTTGTGTCTATTTGGTATTTGGTCATTCATTAAGTTTTATGGTTATTTTCTATAGTAATTTGTTAGTTTTCTACCTCTTTGATTTCTTATAAACTTCTCTTAGTTGATTTTTTCTTATATACATACAGTCATGTTATGTTAATTTTGTAATGTTTTTAGAAAATTAATTCCCACTCTCATTTTTAATGATTCTAGGTGTTATTTTTTAATCCTAGGGGTCTCGAATGCCCTTTGGGCATGTTAAGGCTGAATTGTTTATCGGGTTACTACGGTACCCAGTCCGGCTCATGCTAAAGTGGTATGAGAGCTCTAGATTGATCTTTTAGTCTAGAATTTTGTACTCATTTTTTTTATTATTGTCTAGAATTGGGAGGTAGTTGTGATTTAGTTCATGGGAATCTCTCACCACAATAAACCATTAGTCATCAAGGGTGGTTTAGGATAGTCATCTTAGGGATTAGTTCTAGTCTTCTCCCGGCTTCTGATTTGGATATATTGAAATCCAAATATTCTTCTCTATCTTTTGGGATTAATTTACCATTATTTCTCCATTTTATTGATAATATAATGTATTATTTATTGTCTTCTCATGTTGTATAGTATCATGCCACTAAGAATTTGTGTGAGTCAGAACCAGGAGGAAGATGCTATTGAACCATATCGAGCGAGTCATCTTGTGGACCTGTGTCTAGTTGATGTGTTTGTGCATATTGTCCATGATCTAGGATAGGAACCACCATTGTTTCCCATTCATGATCAATCTATGGTAGATCAGATGTATGGTCTTCGAAACCATTCTCAAGAGTTCGTTCTCTATAAGCCACAAATATTCAAGGGATTATATGATCCTCTGGAGGCTGAGGAATGGTTCAGTAGGATCATGAATTTTTTGGGTTTTTGGAGTCACCTTATGTAATCAAGGGTAAGTTTTCCACATTAATTTTGGAATGAACAAGCATAACATGGTGGTACACAATAGTAATAGTGAAGAAACATGAGGTCTTAGCGTTGAAAGACATCAAAGTTATTTTCACTCACTAGTTCTATACAGTGTCAATGGTTTTTTAAAAATCTATAGAGTTTTTAATACTTGATAAGGCTTAACGGACCATGAAAGAGTGTCCAAACAATTTTGAGAAGATAGTATTGTTTACACCCGATATAGTATCAAATGAGAATATAAAGACTCTACGATTCGATTTTTGACATAGACTTGATATTCATTCTCATGTTTTCTTGTTGAATCTTCCTTCATTTGTTGATGTGATGGATATAGCACTAATAATCAAAATGGACCTGGAAGGAAATTCGAGGTTAACATGAGTTTCATTCTCTCCAATTGGAAGCATGGGTTCCTTTAAAGGAAATCAGAAGCATGGTGATTCTTGTGGTGGTTGTCAAAATTTTGGTCATACCAACCCTCCTACATTGTCTAGAATTGGTCCAATAATTTACTACCATTGTGGAAATTTGGGACTTTCAAATAGGGTTTTCACTGAGGCACACATGAATTTTAAATCATGAAGATTTCTTGATCACTTATAGAGGTTATTTGGTATCTATTCCACTCTGCGTAGTGTCACAAGATCATAATCTCCTTCTAAATATATAGGAAAATAAGATGCTTCACATACAAAAGGGTTCTAGCCATAAGAATATGTATTGAAGATTATTCACACAATGTAGGATTCTCAAGAGGAAGCCAAAATGTTTCCAATAGCTGTGAAAGGTACCATCACTATATATTAATCATTAGTTGCTACATTATTTGATTCCATTGAATCTCATTAATTTATTTAAACTTGTATTTTTAATTAGATAAATATTCATATGAGATTTTATGTTATGTCATGTAAATTACTACACCCCTTAGTAAGATGAATGAACAGTGTCTCTATAGTATCACTTTTTTTTCTCTCTATAAGATGTTGAGTTTCTTGGAGTTTTCTATTTATTGGCATTAAACCACTTCACATCATATTCGGGAAGGATTGGATCATCATCAACGAAGCGTGGTTTTATTTAAATCACAGAAAGTTCTTCTTTACTATACTATATGTTATGTGCCATGTCTTTCAACGATAAGGGGACCCAAGGTCGAGCAGGGCCTGATCTTATTTTCCAGAGTTTGGGAAATTGATATCTAGGTTTTACTTATATCTTGAGTGGGGATATTTTAGTGGTGATCTCCCTTCAATGGCCCTCGATTTTTTCTATGTGTTTCTTTCTGACACTCTGTTTTTCCACTAGTAAGGGATGCTGTGTTTTTTATTGACTTAGTTCCTGGTAACCAACCAGTTTCTCTTCCCTCTTACCACATTTCGCTATATGAACTAAAATATTTGATGAATAATTTGGATGATATTATATAGAAATGCTTTATACGCCCAAGTATGCCGTATTGGGAAGTGTGAGTTCTCTTTTCTAATAAATATTATGGTTCACTTCTCCTTTATTTTGATTATGAAAAAGTCAATATAGTTACATTAAATAATAAGTATATGTTACCATGTATTTATGATCTATTTGATCTGTTGATAAGGTAAAGTTGGTTCTTAATGATTGATCATTAATCAGGATACCATCAGTAGAGAATAAGACAATCTGATATTCATAAAATAGTCATTTAGAGAATGTATGAACATTATGACTACCTTGTCATGACCATTGGTCTATACAATGATTCTATAGACTTTTGGGATTTGATTAATATTATTTTACCTAACTATCTTGATACATTCATCTTAGCCTTTGTGGATGGAATTATTATTTACACTTAGTCCCCAAAGAATCATATGAATCATCTCACAACAGTTCTGAGTTTGTTAATAAATGACTGGCTTTTTTCCAATCTTTCAAAATATGATTTTTGGATTTAAGAATTAATTTTCTTAGGACAGATGATGTAGGAACATGGTATATTCTTTTATCTTGAGATGGTAAAAGCTTTTATAAAATGGTAATAACCATGAAATAATTTCAAGATTTGAATCCTCTTGGGTTTATCTGGGTACTACGATCACTTCATAAAGGACTCGCCAAAGGAGGCTTCTTGGATGAAAAATCTGACTCATAATGGAGTAATGTTATCTTGGGGAAGAAAATTTCATAATTAATTAGTTTATCTAATTCTCTTTTTGACTAATACACAAGTTTTGACTCTTCTAGAGGCCAGGAAAGGCCATGTGGTCTTCAGTGACACATAAGGATCAGTTTTTGGTTGCATTATTATGAAAGGTAATAAAGTTTTCACTTATGGATCTCGTCAACTTAGTACACATGAGAAGAATTATTTGACCCATGAACTTGATCTAGAATATATGAGGCACACTCTCAAGTGTTGGTGAAATAACTTTTACATAGAAAGATGTGTAGTTTTTTCAGACTATAAGATCTTGAGTTAAATATTCTATCAAAATGATTTAAATATCGAATAGAATCAATGGTTGAAGTACCTAAAATATTTAAATTTCAACCTCGCTTATAACCCAGAGAAGGGGTATGTTTTTGTAGATTCATTGACTAGGAAACTTCCATCCCATGCTTTGAGAGAATCATCGAAATAATGTAACCTGATGGATAACTTTTCATAGTTTCATATTGGAGTCTAGGAATCAAGGGATGAGGTTTATTTTCCCACTATTCAATATTAATAAACTCATTTTGAGATGATTCATGAGGAACAATAGCTTGATGGTGAGTTCTATAGAAATATAGACCCTTTTATGGATAAGAGACAGTTTTTTAGTTGTATTTGTCCAGTTTCTGCATTTAATGCTTTTGAAATCTATTTTTTATGCTATTAAAGGTAAGTAAAGTTGTGATAAGGTATTTCCATAATACCCAATGGGTTGTTCACCCAGGAACCATGACGTTGTTCTATGACATGTGCTGTAAATTCTGGTTTATAGGTATGAGATAAGACATTTCTAAATTTTTATCTCATTGTTATAAGTTCCAATAGGCCAAGGCTAGGAACCAAAAAACTTCATGATTTCTTTATACACTTTTAGTGCCAACATTGAAGTTGGATGATATCACTTTGGACTTTGTGGTTCAGTTTCCACATACCCACAGAAATAAGGATGTGATATGGGGTGTAATCGACAGGCTGACCAATTTGGATAACTTTTTTCCCATTTGTGGTATGACTAAAGTTGAGGAGTTGAGAATTCTCAACATGAACGAGATTTTTCAAATTCATGGAGTTCCATATACAAATGTTTTTGATAGATATCATTAGTTATCATATTATTTTTTAGAGGTGTTTAGGAGGAACTGGGATCTTAGGTTTATTTGAGTATAATATACCATCAGTAGTCAGATGACTATACAGAAAGATATATATGGATTATTGAGGATTTTATTCTCACGTGTGTTCTAAACACTGATGAATATAGGGATACTAATTTATATCTTGTTGTGTTTTCTTATAAAAAATTACTTGTTCATGATCATAATGGCTCCATTTGATGCCTTGTATGGCCAGCCTTCTAGATTTTCATTGTGTTGGTCGGAGATAGGTGAAGGTCGTTTATTGGGCCCAGATTGGTTTAAGAGATTATAGTACTAATTTAGTTGATTCATTATAGAATGTTGATACAACATAGTAGATATAAATCTTATTATGATCGCCATTATAAACCATTGTAAGTCTCAAGTGGTGACTTGGTATTCTTGAATGTTTCATCGTAGCTGGGTAATCAACGACTTGGGAGGTATAAGAAACTTGATCTCCATTTTGTGCGACTTTTGATGTTATCGAATAAGTGGGGAATGTTTTTTACTATATATCACATCCACTAACACTGATTTTGATAAATAATGTGTTCCATATATCTCATCTGTATAAATATCTATATGATCTTTCTCATGTTATGAGCTGGAGGGATCTTGAAGTTGAGCCTAATTTATTTGGGACTTAATTCACAACTAGGATAGTTGATTCTAAAACCAATGTACTTTTTGGGAGGGTGATATACATGATTCATGTAATATGGTATCATAGTTCTGATTCACATAAGACATGGGGGTATGAGGTACTGAGGAGAGACTAATATCCTCACCATTTCAATTTGGAAGCATCATGACATGATTTTTGGGAATAGAAAGATTTTATGGTGGGGATTTGGTAACATAACCTTACTATTTTGATAGGTAAGTTGTAAAACATGTTGTGGTTTTCCTTTTTATTTTTTTGAGTAGGTCCAAAATAAAATTGGGAAGATACCTCTGATGGTGAAGTGAGATATTTCTTCGATTCTCATCATGAAACTTATTTATTCTGTTGGATACTTTGGATTTTCCTGTTTTTTAATGCACATACCTGATGAGTATGATATAAAATAACAATAAATCTATTTTTTAACAAAAGTAAATAGGTATTTTGGTTGTTTAGTGAATTATCAATTACACGATGTATAATTGGGATACACGTTGTGTAATGTCTGGACTATTATTTTAAACAAAATTATCAGCTAAAATATCTATTTCCACCTTTCTATATATCTTTAATCATGACCTGAGAGCCTTCCCCATGTGTTTTTGGATCCCTCAAACCCTTATGGGTCATTTCATTCCTATATATATTTTAATTGTGAATGTGGTGTGACTTTCAGGGTAAGCATTATCCCTTTCTCATCATCTCTTCCTCTTTCTCTCCATTAATATTGATTGATCATATTGGGACTGATAGATATAAACCCTCTGTTATTGAATTTTTTTTTTCTAGTTTTAGCATCTACACCTTATACATATTTATTATTTTTGGTAGGTTCTCTTGTGGGATTTGTGTTTTCCTGAAAAAGGTAGGTGGTTCCGTTATAATAGCCAAATTGGATTTACCATGAATTTCTTTATTTAATTTCAATTTTTTGATTTAAATTAAATTTATTAATACTTATTTCAATTGGTTCATTAATTACCAAATTCCATGGAATTGGTGAATTGTGTTTTTTAATTTGGATTCTTGGCAAGAAAATAGGACAAACCCCCATTTACAGTGAGTTAGGGTGTGTTTGATAAACTAATTGAAATTGGTGTAATTTAAATCGACAAATTTAAATTGTGAAATTTTTTTGGTGGAAAATTTTAGAAGTTAATATGATGATATTTATTTCAAATTTTATTTCATAATTATGGAATAAATATTTTTTATAGAAACCCCTGCGTTTTATATTGAACAAAGGCATGTTTTGATTAAAACCCAATTTTGGTATTTAAATGGAAAATTGGAATTTTTCAAATGGGGTAATATGATTTAAATGTATTTTAAGAAGTATTAATGTAAACTTCCCATCATTTATTAGTATTATAGTACATACAAGCATGTGTATTTAGTGAGTTATTTTGGGAAAACACTCTAGGATGTGAATTCCCTAGCATCGGATTGATATTCTACACCACTAAAAGAATAATTCTTGGAAGATCAAATACCTAGTGTAATTTTGGTTAGTCTTGTTTGGACATTTTCAAAGATACTTGTTTGAAAATTTTTGTTTTCATTAAATAAGTGTATGAGGATCCCATAACTAGGAACTATCGTACCTCTTGTAAGTTGACCGTGTTTTTGAGTTGTTTATATATGAGATATAAATGTCTGACAATATTTGTGAACATTTTTCAATGCCTCTTTTATTATATAAAATATTTTATATAATATTTTATATTTAATACATTTTTTAAAATTATATCTATTATTTTAAATTTATTTAATTTTTTGAAATTTAAATCGCAATTTGTTTTAATTTACATTTGAAATGAAAAAACTATTTATTTTTAGATTGAAATCCCATTATTTGGTGTATTAAATGTTAGAATCTATTATGAAATCTTTAGTGATTCCCTACTAGTATTTTATCTCACACTCTATTTGTGCCTTCACATGATTTTAGATTACCTCCTTCCAAATTCGATCATGGTTAAATTACCACATGGAGGTGGTTCTAGCTATTGATCTATAGACTTGGAGAGTTTTGTCTATAACTACATCAGTTGTTCTTCCCGATTCTGGGGTACATTATTATAATACTTTGGGTATTTTATACCTTTTTTATTTATGGAACACTTATCCCAGTGGAATTTTTCTTATATGCATGTTGTCTTATTATTTTTCCTCCACAATGTTTTTGGGAAAATTCATTCCCATCTTCATTTTTTTGATGTCTTGTTCTAGTCACCAACCCATCAAGATTGGTAACACCTTTCAAGCCATATCAAGGGAAGCTCAGTTATTGGGTTACTACGGTACCCGAGATAGTTTGTGATATATTTACAAATCTTCCAACACTTCTATTTTATACATGCTCATTAATTTCAAACATTTACAATTTCTAAATAACCCACTATATTTTTTTAAATCCTAATACCATGTTCCTCAAGAGTTCATTAAATTTTTTACAATCCATGTAATAAATTTTCCCAATACACGTGTCAATCAATGGATAGGTCTCATCAAAAATCAAGGGGAAACAAATTGAACCACAAACACTATGTATATACAATCAATATCTCCATTATAAATCCATAATTTAGAATTAATCGAACACTCTTATACATTACCATGTTTTAGTAATTATCATTTTATGTTTGTGATAAGGTTTATATTTAAAAATAATACTAAGTAAATTGAAATAAAAACACCTCAATACAATAGAATCAACTAATAGAAATATTTTGAAAATAGAAAAAACATAAAACATCCCAAAATAATTTTTAAATACTTATTTTATTCAATTAACATTATTATTTAATCTTCACCATCTATCAATTATTTATTTTCATATGTTATCTCATTTACCAATTAATTAGATAACCTAATACATAGTAGCATACCAGGGAGAAAAAACAATAATAAAGTCAAACAAATTGATTATACAAGATAAAATAAATATCTCTGAATCCTGAATTAGAACCCTCAATTCATAGTTTCATTAAAATAATTCATAATAATGAGAATAATATTATTAACAGATTTTAACAACACAAGGGGAGTTCAAAAAAACTATCATGATGAGTGAAAATCATCATTCATAGCAAGACAAGGTATTTCATATCACAAAGGGATCAAGTCTAACATCTAACAAAAATCAATGTGCATGGATCATGGAAACCCATAAATTTTCCACTCGATAAATCAACCCATCAAACCAAGAATATTAATAAACCATAATTTTATAGGATCTTACAAGAACATGTTCATGATGTGTCATAACATTCATGTGTTAGAAAGGTCTACATGAAGAAGAACTGAATGATGGAAAAAATAACGGTATTTTTTTGGGAATATTTTATCGCTTAAAATATTTGTATTTCTATAAATTAGTTAGTAGATAAATTATATAGTGATCACATTTGTATTAAAATACAAGGACCATGTATATTAAAAATATTTTGATGAGGTGAAGTGGATCTATGATAAAAAAAATTAAGAAAGACATTCTACAATGTCTATGTTATACTACCATCAAATTTTCCTTTATTGAATTTAATATATTTTTATGCAATTTTCATTATGTACCAAGAATTGAAAAAATACATTATTTCTTTATTAGGCATTGATAGCGATGGTATAAAGTTTAAATGTGGAAATAAATGTTTCTTATTCTACCATAATTTATGCCATTATATATAACATTTATCTAATTGTATTATGTGTTGAAATATAAAATCAATGTAATGTAAATCTATAAGGAATATATATCACATGAATCATATCACACCAAACAGTGGAATCATTTGGTAGGTTATGTAAATAAAATTTAATTAATAAAATTATTTCAAAATGGATATTTAGATTCATTTGATCTAAAAATAACTTGGTATATACCATAACTATTTATAAGGAAAAATAATCAAAGATAAAATATGTTGAAATGGAAAATAGTCTATATATCTTATTGAATTAGTTCAAACATATGTGTGAGGAACATTTTTTATTCATTCAAGTGGTGGATATTCATATTCTATAAAATTTATTGATGGATTGAGTGCATATAGATTTGTAGTCTTAGTGAGGTATACGTCATATTTTTTTAAAAAATTCATGGAATAAAAGAATGAAGTATAAAATAATATTTTTAATAATATAAATAAAATCCACTAATATAATGGGAGAAAATATTTTAAACATAAAGTAATTCATTATCAATAAAAATTTGGTGTTAAACTCAATTTACACCACTATATACAAGACAATGGAATGATTTAAGTGAATTGGGGAATCAAACCTAATTATACATGGTGATATCAATGATGAGTCATATAAGCCTCCCATTATAATTTTTTGGAGACACGTTATAGATTGCATTATACACAATATATAATGTTGAAACTAATGTGCAAAACAGTATTCCATGTGAACTATTAGGTGGATATAAATCTTTTTTATCAAACATTAATATATTTTGATTTTATGTGATATTTAGGTAAATCCCTATGATATTGAAAATTATTAGTTATAATAATAAAAGATTCCACAATTAATTATTGATGTGGATTTATAGAGAAACATGGACTCTGTATGGAAACTAAATAGATCAGAGGAATATAAAAATTCTTTTCCAATCACTTAGGATGTTGGATAATTATTAGATGCTGATAATAACAAAAATATATTAGTATTAATGTAAGATTCTTAAAAATGTCAAGAATATGGGATTTAATAATTTTATTACATAAAAAATCAAATTTTTGATTTTGTTTGATCCTACATTGAATATAAGACCTCTTGATTATTATGGTTTATTCAAGAAGAAACTATAAATTGATAGGAAATACAATATTTATGATTCATGATTGTCTTAAAAAGTATTTAAATTGCATCAAGTTAATATATATATATATAATGCAACCTTATATAATATTCTATGCAGAAATCCCTTAGAATGCTAAATTTCATAGTAGACATCCATGATTATGATATTTCAAAAATTTATTTCAAAGTATCCTTATTTAATAGACAAATTTATAAAGATTAATTTTTTAAACAAAAAAGGGTTTTGGATCAAAAGGATGTTAATAAGTTATATAATATTTAGATGCCCACTTATAAATTGATGAAATAATCTATATTAATTATCATTTTACTTGATGAATCAACAAGGGAATTTTATTTCATAAAGAGTAATTATGATGCTTCAATCTATAGTCTGTTTAGTGGGAGATAAATACTTTTATATATAGTATATTTTAAAGAAATACTACTAGTTTTAAATTGAGTAATAGTCTTATTGTCTCTTAAGACAAGGTCTAACACAATATTTTCTTGCAAGAATTGCATGGTTTCATGTATGGTTAAGCAGGTGATGGTGAATTGGTATTGTGTACATGATGGGGTTTCCACTAATTCAATTATATTCTAAATGTCTGTTAAAAATGTATTAGTAAATGGCTACCAACTCAAACCTATTAAAAAGGGGATAAAGTTTATAAAAAATGTGGTTTACGATGAGAATACTTTGGTGAATCAGTGTACAATATAAGGATAAAGATTCAACATGATAGATTCTAGAAACCACTGGTAATATGTCAATGTACATCTATATCTTGATAAAAAAGATATTAAATATGTGACAATCCAAGTGAGGATTATTTCCAATAAAAAATGGCATACATCTCACTAAGAAAATGTACCCCTAGACATTGTATGTGAAACATAGGATGAAGAGGAACCCATACATACTAGATATAGGTTCATTCACAATTTCATTCTAAGTATAATGCTTGATTTTTTCTATTAAATCATAATAGAATAATTATATTTAGTTCACTAGAGATACATTCATTATATTATATATGAACTATCCTAATGTATTAGGGGAATATTAATGATATATTTCTTGTTTATTTAGAGATTAGTACATATTCATAAATATTTATATAGAGACTAAATTATAAATAGATCATAATGATATGGAATTTAATTTAGGATATATTTTAACCCTAAATAAAATATATATGATCTAGTATAGACCAACGAAATCCATGGTCACTAATTTCTCAGTATATTCTATGTATAATGTGACATATTATATAGTTAAAGATGTGTATTTGATTTGATATTTAGTCTAATAAATTTTTGTGGTTCATTGAAGTAATTATCCAATAATAGTATAATGTGATAATCATATTATGGATGATGATGGCAAGGATCCAATGTCAAATTAGTATACAATGAAAAAAGCGTTGAATGTGTCACCTCATAAGAAATTTATCATGGAGAGGTAAAGTTGATGTAAGAAGATTTTATATAGATGGAAATATGAAAAAACAATTTCTTAAGGATATAACATTGTATAATCATCAACATAATATGATATGTATAAGAATAGATATTTATATTGGATAGATTTAGAACTAGTGGGAGTCTATTGGGTTTTTTGCACTAAAATATAATTTTATTATAGATTACAACTATTTTAAAATACTTCAATGTCAAAAAATGAATTCTCATATATTTATTGTTATTTTATGTAAATTTACATCGATAATTTCCCATAGTGTCTGAAACATTGAAAAGGTAATGATAACACCAATAATTAGGAGGGAGTTATTCTTCTCTAACAATATATTTAAGAATAATTCATATTGTTCAGATAACATTGCATGACAATATTAATTACATATTGAATTCCATGTGTGTGTACTTGTATATATATGAGACATAATCTCATGAAGTGTACACTTGACAATATCTCTAATGTCATGTTATGATGATAGACCTCTAAATAATAATTATAAATGGCTACGTTTCATTGCAATTCATACATGTAAATTGGATTAATAATCTTTATACCTAATATTATTTTTAATGTATATCATCACTCACATATATTGATTTATTATCCAAAACCATGACAAGATAAATTATTTAGATGTAGGATTCATTGGGGGAATCTTTAATGATATTACATTAATGAAATATTCAAAAAAGGATATGTTTCTTTTTATTGTTATATTAGTACATAAAATTTACCTTTGACTGAATTGTAATTATAGAGCTAAATTTACATGTCCATGGTGATGGGATAGTTCATTTATGGAAGTTAAAGAATGATATTTCAAGAATCTAATTTAATGGTTTGATTACAAAAAATTCTTAATGAGATATCAATAAAAAGAGATTATATTAAAGATTTTTCATTCATATATAGTTTTTTTCATTTTCACATTAAAATTTTTCTTATTATGTGACTCTAAATATTTCAATACATAGATATTGAGCATTGGGAAAGTTTTCTTTTACCACTAAGTAAGTGTTCTAATATTTCACACACATTGTGTATCTATCGGTCGAAGAAAAATTATATTTATATTTAATTATTAGAATAAATATTTTCCAACCAAGCACATAATAATATTTATTAGTGATATAGTAATTTATCACATATATTAAGTCTTTGTAACACCCCAAATCGACTGACCACTAATACGGTTGTCAGACTGATGGGTCACATGGCCTAAATCACACCTCCCAGTAGAGTATTGGTTGTCTACTAGTAGTATGTGTGTGAGGAGGTGATAGTGGGGACATTATACCCTCATGATCAGAGTAGCACATCAGTATAATATATAATCAGTAACAAATAATAGAATAAGAAGTATTATATGAAAGATAAATAGAGTAAGAATAATAATAATCAACTTAATGATAAAAGACTACCAAAAACAATATACAACAGATGCATTCATGTCCATATGATGTTACACAACTACTACGATTGACATACAATATGAATCATGATAAATTATAATAAATTAATAAAGAAAATAATTAAATAAAAATCCCAAATGGTTATCTCTTTGACAATCATAAGCTCCTACTTGGTCCTCTTCTCTTATATCTGAGGCACTTGCAAAATAGATCAAGCAGTCAACCAAGATCTTGTAAATATAAGGTCTACTTGGGCACCCCAGTGTAATGAAGGCCTGAGAAGGGAGTGAGATCCTGATCCTAGTAGGTTCCCACCCTTTTTTTCTATAACCAAATCTATTCTATAAAATATAATGTAATTCAGCTTGTAGGTATAAGAAAATGGTAAATAAGTATTGGTAAATAAATAAACAACAACCTTTCCAGGTACTTAAGGGAATCCCAGTGGCTATATCTCCTTTAGCCCACAGCTATATTATGACTCTAATCAGTTACCATACATATATATAAATAATATATATTTATATGATATATTTATATATTGAATCCATCGATATGAACAAAGTACATGCTGATGTAAGTGACAAATATACCTTGAAAATTAGTTGCTATCAGGACCGAGGCTTAACTCAGACATCCATTACTAGTTTAATGATCCTAAAAACTCAAGAAATAGGGTACATTCCCCACATAATAATAGAGTGAGATACATCATTCAAAAACACTCTGGATGGTGTGTGAGTTTCCTTGGAAACACTCTAATAAAAGAACATGGCGCATAAAGATTTTCACCCATATAATATCAAAGGTGTGAGATTTCATACTCAACACCTGATGTAAGGGTTTTTGATTATCCTCAATGATCAAAATACCTTACCATCTTCCTAATCCTATGTATAAGGTGTAATAATATTTTTTGTGAACATCCATGGGGAAATAACTCTTAGGACTTAAATTTATCAATCCCATATAATGGAATCATTACAGTTATAATATAATACATAAAGAAATACCTATTATGCATAGAAAAATACTAGTTCAAATCCATTAAGACCATAATGTTTATATAAAAACGTAAAAAGCAAAAAATATATCCATGGCCTTACTTCCCTTATAAAATATTACAAGGGATCCATTTCATTTAAACCATTTAATTTCATTTTAGATAAAAAAAACCAGCATGTATATACATTCTGTGTGTTTCAATCATCTCATTTAAAAAACTATTATTATGTGTAATATATTCTACTTGAGACATTCCATTCAGTTTAAAAATTATGGAAATTCATTTTACAAGGCTCATTGAAGCACTTAGGGTGTTCTAACGGTCAAGAAATAAAATGACTACGTGGGAAATTCCATTAATAAGCTTGGACATGTAGTTATGATGGTTGCTATAGTTTGGTAAAATTTTAAACAAAATAAAGGGAATTAATATTATAAATTCAATAAGTTCTATCTTCAACCTTACAAACATCAAATCATGACATCTAATAATATCAGAACAACCAAAGATGTAAGCCTAATGATTTTTCCAAAAAAATAATTATATTTATTTTGAAGACAACACACCACATTTTAGAGGTTCTATTAAAAAAACATGACATTATTTATAAACAATTATTTTAATACATTTATGCATCAATTTCAAGTATCAAAACTCAATCCATCATAAGAATCATTTTATAAAGAGACCACATATGGATGTTAAATTTATAAGGTTACAGCATTCATTAAGAAGGTTCCATTATCAATTCGACAACCACATATGAGGGGGAAAACCATTATCAATCCATGTAGAATGATTAAAACGTATTCTAACAATTTAAAATACATAATTAAAAATTGATAAACATGTCATCACACCCATGGGGTGTCCATATATGAAATTTATATCCTCTGAACTACCGAGTAGAAATCACAGGACATATATCATGGTGGAATGTTTAGTTTTATATGAAGGAACCAATAATAAAGCAATGAAAGGAAAGGTTCGAAATTCATCACATTAGAAATATTTATAAATTGATAAAAACTTTTGGAATGATTTATAGATCACCAACCACGTACTTATGAATACCTACTCTTTTAATATCGAGGTCTGACTCGATCTAGTTTAGAGGAGATCAATGAAATAGATGTTCACTCTGAAAATAGGGAAAATAATATTACACTAAAATAGAGTTTATGAGAGGATATTAAATGAATAAATATTCCAAACGAATCAAGATATTATTTATATAGATCTATAGAAACGGAAGACACTTGATTCAGACAACTAGTGGAGGAGATCCTTTTTTTCTAGAATAAGGAAAAGAGGAACCCATGACGCCAAGGAAGGAGGCTTGAGTTGGAGGAATAAAAAATTAAAATGGGAGGAGATACATTTATATCATTAAAATAAAATAGTAATTTTCCCTAACAAACATGTCACCATGTTTGGCTTCATAGTTTGGCCAAATTGTGTGCCAATTGTGCAGTACCCCAATCTTAAGAAACCAACTCGCACTGTTTGAGTTTTACAATTACCCTAATTATAAAATAAACATGCAGTTAATAGTTCTATGGTACAATAAAAAATTCTACCAATCATATGGGATATGAATACATGTTGTGTAAACCATGTGAATCCCAAGTGGGGTATTTCTTCTTATTTGTAGCAACCACAGAGTTTTCTATTAGAGGCTGCACAGTTTCAAATAAATTGTATACGTCTTTCAGACCCTCTAAAACATGATATTTCCATCCCTAATTCTAAAAAAACATAGTGACACACCTAGTAAACCTCTTATTAATTTACCCAGGTTATAAAACAACACTTTTAGTTTTTCCAACTCTTGTAATTATGTTCTGAATCATAGTTTTGAAAACATCACATCTAATAAATGCCAAAATTCAAATTCCTTTATATTTTCATCCATTCAAAACACTGGGGTTGTTACAACTTCCCCACCATAGAACTTCTCACCCTCAAGAAGCATTCAAGAAAAAAACATTACCCGACCTTAATTTTTTTTTAAGAATCATTAAAACAATCATGTTTCATTTCACAATGTGGAATGAACCTTCGATAATTCAATTAATTATACGACACTTAATCCAGCAAAACATGATCCAATGCTCATTTTCTAAACATAAAAAATGGATATTGTACTTATTAGATACTTATTGTCTAGATACATGATTATGCCATCATATTTTTGTTCTTTTATCCAATGGTGCTCTCCACAATAGGTATTAACAATAAAAAAGTGTCCAATTCCAAACCACAACACCTACACCATCAGAATTTCCTTTAAAGCATTTCTATACACGTACTAATAACTCTCCTAGAATGATTTTGAAATGGTCAAATGGTTGATTCCCCACAGACCTCACGGAAATTGGTCACACAAGATTTCCTTGAAATACACAACCATCCTTTCCACCACACTCACCATAACTTGGAGATGTTCCATAGAGACAGTTCCTTATACCATACCCATTGAAAAGGTTGGAAACAATTCAAGCCACCTCAGACTAATCATTGTCAACATGATCATATTAGAAGGCCAGTGTATTACAACAAAAAAACACAATTCTATCCTCTAAGGAATTTGTGGTTTAAAACAAACACATTCCCCAAATCATATATCTGAGTTCTGATGATGTTTCATGGATAAACCACCATCTAACCAATTAAAATTTCTAGCCTTGACCTAAAAAAAGGTGTAACAAAAATCCATCCCCCTAGAAAAAATTACACGTTAAACATCAAATGTGAGGCAAATATAAATTCTCGGGAATCCTTGTATTCATTAAACAGGAGTCAAAGGAACTCACCTGGGGACGTCCATACTCCATATTATTAGTGATATGTTGGCAAAAAGCCACAAAATCCACACTAGAACATTGAATGAACCCAGAGTGGAATCTGCCTGTCAATAAAGTCAACTAAGAATGACTATTTTCTAATATTACATCTAAGGAATTACTAGGTGGGAATACAGGTGTCACTCTAGACTTACCAATCCTCGAGAAGAACCATGTTTATAGTGTAAAAAAATGAGAAAACCACTCAGACTATCCCAATGGGTTTTAAAGCTTTAGTGTGGCATACGAACAACACTCTCCTAATGAATCAAGGATGAAGTCCAGATAGAGGACATTACCAACTCTTTATATAGAGTTCACTAAGATGATACTAGTAATACCAAATGAATAACAGTCTAACAACTACTAGTCACTTCTTTTAAAAGAAGTTCAGCTTCACCTACCAAGCCCCTACTACAAGCTGATAAAAACCATTACCACCTATGGGGTTTATGTTATCGTTTGATATTTAACCAATGAATTAATCCCTAATAAATGGTGTCTATAATGGGTTTCATACACATCCAACCACATCAACATCATGATTCGGAGCAAGCGCAGACATTTACAGGCCTCATCGGCCACACAAGAATTCGAACAAAGATGACCTTTTTCAAATGGTCTCTGTGGTTGTATTCCTTCTACTTGGAAGGGCATGTATTTTTTAGAAAAAACATAATTCACCCCACCAAAATATTTTCCTAGTTGTTGAAAAGGAAAAACATATTGGTTGGTCACACGTACGCTATATAAAAAACCCCTTAAAAGTCAGTGTTTCACTCCTACAATTCATGATCACCATGTCACAAGAACTGAAATGTTGGCATGAAAACCAAAACCAAACTAAATAGCATGTAAAAACTCCCATGACACAAGCATTCCATCCCAAACATCAGGTCGAACTTGGTTCTTTAATTCCAAGGTCACTAGACTATGTATATGACTATATAGTATTCTCAATAGCATATGGATCAACAATTTCATTGAACTTTTCCAGTTTGTTACATCATTTTTCACTAGAGAGGCACCGTGTACGAGAAAGAATTCTACCCCAAGGTTTCATGTGAAATAATAAAACCCCCTAATACTACCCATTGGTTGCAAAACCTATCAATTAATGTATTAAGTGGTTCTTATAAGAGACTTAACACAAAGTCATATTATCTCATACAACCATTAACTAGGATGATGGCATACCAAGTCATCCATCACTAGAGAAGAATAAGGGGTCACACATCCTACAAAATAGATGAACATGTCCTAGGCATGTCTAACGTACTGAAAAAATAATTACCTCATGATAAAGACCATAACAAGCGTTGAGGAAAACATGACCACCCATCTAAACAAGGGTTTCATTTTAATGTTAGGAGTCTTATAAGGGAAAACAATACCTTAAAAATACCCAAAAATAGAAATATCATATAAAAAGAAAGTAATATAATATCTAAGGGCACTACCTACCTCATTATAGCCCTCTTATAAAGGAAAAAATATCATCCATATCACTAGGTTATGCTAATATACTTCACTATGCTCAAGAGACTATCATTTAAGTAGTTTCTATAAAGAAAAAAAGGCTTAGGGTAAACACTCATACTTCTATTCCAAGGAAACACAAGGTAAAACTTAACTACCCTTAAATGAGGGTTTAAACAAGAGATACTACTTCAGGTTCCACATTCAATTATTTTACATTAATTCACAATTGATCATAAAAAAGTTGAAGGATTTCAGAAAAAACACCATGCAACAATTATAAAACAATTCTCTTGGTATTTTATTTAACCACTACCTCAAGGGGAAAACAAGAAAGTTATATAAAAAAAATTGAACCTAAAAAATTTATTGAAATCCCATCATAATTTGGAAATTTATGATATAGATTCTATTTTGAGTTATAAAAGATAAAGAAACCTATAAGGGGCCTTTAAATCCAACCTAGGTTCTTCATTAAGAATCCCAATAGTAGTTTCTTAATTATAGAGATTAAAAACACACAAATGGTTCATCCCATAAGAAACATGCCCCAACTTACCAACTAGGGTCCATTTGTTCATTTTATATGTTAACTAATTCATTTTAAATTTTAAATTATACAACTCTTACTATTGAAACATTCCAAATATATGATGTTTTTATAAACAAGACTATGATTACATGGGTTGTCACTACCCCAATATATAAATTGCTCAAATACTTTTTTTTCTGAATTCTAGCTACAATTTAATGAAATCCTTTTCCATTTTATAATGTAACATGCTCATATATAGTGGTTCCCCTATAAGTGTGGTCTTCTACCAATATATAAAGCACCCACACAATTTATTTTTTGACATTTGTATCTCATTAATCAAAACTAATTAACATAAATTTTTGAAAATTTGAGACCATTATATTTTAGAAATAGTATCTTAACATTTACAAATCCCAAAGTAGGTTTGATAATATCAACAAAATTCCCCCAATTATAAGGTGATCACACACCTTATTACTAAATATTGGTTCTTGTTTATTCTCAACCACTATGTTTAGACCATGAGACCATTTACATATCAAAACAAAACTAGAATGTTATAGTATGCTGTAAACATAGAAGAAAATGCTATAATCATAGAATCATTGTATACTGGAAAAACATATTAAATAACCAGGTAGCATGAAATATAATCACCTAAGTATGTTATATAAGTAGGATTTCTAAACAATTTCCTAAAAAGGTACAAATAATCATATTATTGACATACCTAACATGACTTATAACAAGTATGCTAGTAAGAAAAAATGGAATAGAATTCAAGGAAATCATCAAATTAGTTGGCAAGCTACAAATACAACTACATGGAATGGCATGTAAATTTTCATTGTGCCCATAATGATGTATGTAAATCTTTATCCTTTCCCAATCGAACCAAGGGAAAAATTCTATAAACTCATAAATCAGTAAGTATTGGAAATTAAACCAATCACTTAAGGTAAAATCATAATCAACTACAATAAAAAATATCATGAACAATAATCCAATCCCAAACCAGATGGAATTTTCTACATGGGTGGGGTGATCGGTCTGAGACATGGATATTTACCAAGTGTAATAACATTTATAATCTACTATAAACAAGACCCAAATAGTAAGACAAATGAAAAACTACTTTGATACCACATTAAAACATCATGAACCAATTGACCACAAGTATGGTAGTTAGACCAGTGGGTCTCATGGAATCAAGGGAGCCTCCCCGTATGCTAAAGGATATCGACTAATAGCGAGGGTGTAAGAAGGTGAGAGTGGGGAGACTATACCATCATAACCAGTGTAGCACATTGGTATAAAAAATAATCACAAACAAACAAAATTGCAAGAAGTAATAAATGAAATACAAACAATGAAAGAATAATAATAATCAACTGAATAATAAATGATGACCAACACCAATATACAACAAATGCATGCATGTCCAAATGAAGATACAAGACTACTACAATAGACAAATAGTAGGAACCATGATATAGTACATAAAATTAATAATAGAAATAAAAATAAATCCCAATGGGGTGTCTTTATAAGAATCCTAACCTCCCTCTTAGTCATAGGATCCTAACTCCTAGGTACTAGCTAAATTGCATAAGCAATCAACTAATATCTTACTAAAAAAAATCTCTACTTAGGTACCCCAGTGCAATGGCGACCCGAGTAGGTTGTGAGATAATAATACCTGTAGGTTCCCACCCATCGTGCCTATAACTGAATCTATTCCATGAAATATACTTTCAATCTTTGTGGAAGTGTAAGACGAATGGAAAACAGGGAGTGAAAAATAAATAAAAAAACCCCACCCAGGTTTCTATGGGAAACCTACTGGCTATACCTTCTTTGGATCACATTAATATTAAGTGTTTGATTAGTGACCACACATATATAGTAATAATATATTTGTATAGTATATAGTTCTATATTTCATTCACCTATATGAACCAAATATGTGTGTATGTAAGTGGCCATATAACTGGAATAAAAGTTGTTGGATGGACTTGGGCATAACTCAGACATTCTTAACCATTCTAAATGAGCCTAAAATCTCAAGCAATAACGTACAGACCCTATATCCCAATAGAGTGAGTTATGTCAATCTAAAACACACATGATGTTGAGTGAGCTGCCATGGAAACACTCTTGTCATGGAACCTTTCATGTAAATCCCATCACCCATATAATATCACTGGTTTGAGATTCCATACTCAACACCCAATGTAAGGTAGTTTTATTATCCTCTCTTCTCAACACCCCTTACAGTTTTCCATAGCCTATGAATAAGTCATGATCAAATTTTTTATAAACACCCATGAAGACATTTCCTTCATGACATTCATTTATCATTACTATATAAAGGAATCATAACATTTATAATATAACACATAATGAAATACCTATTACGCATTACAAAATCCAAGTTTAAGTCCATTAAGAATTTACAGTTCATATAATTATTTAAAAATCACAAATAATAGGCATGGCCTTACCACCCTTATTAATCATTGTAATGGATCTATTTCATTTAAACCATTTAATTTCATTTAAGATAAAAAACCATTATGCATAGCCATCCCATTTGTTTAAATCATCTCATTAAATTAAAAAACAATTAGGTGTAACCTATTCAGATTGAAACGTTACATTCAGTTAGTAAAAACATGTCAATTCACCTTACTAGTCTCAAATAGGCACATATGAGCTTCCAAGATCAAGAGGAAAAATTACTACATGGTAAATTCCGTTAATAAGCTAGGCCAACCACTTATAAGGGGTTCTTTGGATTGGTAAACATACACACAAATGAAGGTAAATTCATTTTATAACTTCAAAAAGGGACATGTATCAACATTACATATACCAAACCATAACATCAAAGCATAGATGAAGAACCAAATAAATATAGAAAAGTTATTTCAAAACCCAAAGCAACCCTTTTATTTTAATGACAACCCTCCTCATTTAAGGGGTTTCATTATATAAACATGGAATTTCTAGTATCCAATTAAATTTAACCCATTTATGCATCACGTTAAATATTCAAAACTAAATCCATCACATAAAAAAATTTATAAAGAAAACACACATGGAAACTAAATATATAAGGTTCAAACTAGCATTAAAAATGTTTCATTATCTTTTAGACAACCACATAGTGGGAAAACCATTATCAATCCAATCCAAATTCTAAGATATTATACCATGGATTTAATACATTTAATTAAAAAGGAAAAAACATGTTTTCACATGCATGGGATGTCCATATATGTTGTTTTTATCCTCTAAACTACCAAGAAAGAGTCAAATGATGTATATCATGGTGAAATATTTAATTTTATGTGAAGGAACCAATAAAAAATGGTATTGAAAAGGCTGACATGAGGGATAATGGACACATATATAAATCAATGAAATGTTTGGGAATAAGTCATTGAACACCTATTACATACTTAGGATAACCTACTCATTCAATATCAAGGTCTTATTAAATCAGGTTCAAAACATATCTTTGAAATGGACATTCACAAAAAAATAGGGAAAATTAGAATGAAACAAAAAAGTGAATATGAGAGAATATTAGGCATATTAACATTCATAATTAATGAATTGATTGCTGATATAGATCTATACAGACCAATGGCACCTCCTTTAGACAACTGATGGTGTGGTTCCATTGGTTCCTAGAATATGTAGGAGAGGAACCCACGTCTCCAAGGGAGGAGGATCTCACTAGAGGAAGAATAAAGAAAAAAATAAATGGATATTGACCACATTATTTTAAAAATACTATTTCCCCTAAAAATAAAGTCATATAGTTTGGTCAAACTATACACCAACCTTGCAGAACCCCGACTTAAGAAACTAGCTTGCCTGGTTTGTGTCGCATAGTTACCCAAACCATGAACCAATCGTGCGATGAATAGTGGTTAGGTACTACCGAAAAATTCACAAACTATTAATGCTAGAAGTATGAATTGGGTAAACAATTCACAACCAGTGTGGGGAGTTTCTACTCTATTGATGGAACCATGCCGTTTGTTGTTAGAGGCCACACAATTTTCAAAAAAATCATGTGCTTCTATTATACCCTCCAAAAATTGAGATTCCCCCCCCCCCAACACTCCCGAAAGATGATGAGATACCGAGGAAACCTATTGGGCCTTTACCCAAGTCTTAAAACAAAAATCTAAATTTTCCAACACTTTTAATTATTTTATGAAGCTTCATTTTAAAAATAGCATGTCGAATAAATTCCAAAATTGAAATTCTTTTGGATTTTCATCCATTCCAAAAACATTGGTCATTAAAGTCATTTCTTTGAGTTCGATGATTAAATTAATATTTATTTCAAAGAATGACAAATAGAATATTTATTTAAATATTTTATTTTTAAAAAGTAGAAAATAATAGGTATAAAGAAATATATGTTATTTATGTGGAAATCTATATATATACTAATCGTAGGTATTCTACCCTGCCACGTGTCAATCTCTCATGCCTCCACATCATTTTTTCTCTAGGTGTACTCTCTCTAGTTACCCACTTCACCCCACTGCACACTACCTCATATTATTTGTGCCTCCCTATCCCGCTCCCACTGACAATTTCTGGGGTCGCCACCTAGATTCCCCACGACCCCTGCCTTTTTCATCCTCCCTCTCCCGATCAACTCGTAGTCTGCAGCCCTCCTTCTCTGACCTCCACCATCTCCTCAGTTGAACTATAGTCTCTGTGTTTTAAATTCTTCTGGTATCATGTGGGATTATGTTTTTTCTGTAGATTATCGTCGTGTCCATCCCCATAACCCACCTCTCCCATTGTACCTCCATCTCAATTACTACCTCCCTGCATCGCCTAATCCCCTCTCAACATCGTCTCCCTACACAAATCCACTCTCCAACCACATCTCTGTCTACACCTTTCCTATTCGTCCTCCTTCTCCCTCCTCCCCAATCTAGGGTTTCTGAAGCTTCTCCATTCGGACTGTCGAATCCAGCTTCTCTGTTCAGTCTCCCCAATCTTGGGCTACTACTCCTTCGTGCTCGCCTCCCACTGCTCCTTTGTTGTCAACTACCTTCACCTCTATTCTATACCTCAAGAATCCATATTATTCTACTCTGTCTTCTCAGATCTCGAGTTTCCTCGCCTTCTCCATCAGTCCTCGTGCTGCAAGCCCATCCAGTTTTCCTATGCCATCAACCTTCGATGAGGAGGACCATCTAACTCTTTGTGAACCCCATTACCATCATCAATACATTCTTCAGAGAGCTTATAGATCCAGATTTATGAAATAGTTTTGTTCTATTAATATCTTGGAAATAATAAACTTTCCTTTTTGTTTGCATATCTTGCTGACTGGTCGATATTTTCGCTAAATGGAGATCTGAACTGTTACATATGGACCCCGCATACGGTAATATTTCTTTGATAAAATCTCTGTAACATTTTCTTAAATTTCAATGTTTGACATTTGACTCTATTAACACCACAATTTACATAATGAAATATAATACATCTTCATTCAAAACTCTAGAAATAGGGATCCATGATGTTCTTTCTTCCACCATTACTGTGTGACTATGAGTCTTCATAGACCCTACAAATGCATAGGTAAGAAAAAGATGTGTTATTCTCAATTTTTGGAAATTTTTTCCACTCTCACCAAGATTTATTAATTTCAGTTGAATATTAATTTCTGTTGAATATTACATTGTGTCATTATTTTGTTTGGTCAATTTTAATTAATTTATATTTTTTACCAGGGATGTTATAGAATTCCACCACCGCATATTAGTGTCTTGTAGGGTATGTTTGTTCCCTATTTCCATACTCAGATTTACAACTTCTGGGATATGTATTTCCTGATTCCAAATATGTGTTCAAACATGGTGCATGAATGTTTTTTCATCCATCGCATTACAACAACCATTTGACAGTCATAAAGAGCCTATTGGAAGTCAGTTGTGATATTTAAAATATCAAACATCTCTGGGAAAAGGTGAAAAGTTTTGAAAATTAAATCTATTTCTAATGAATCTAAAATTGGTTTTGATTTAATTGATAGTGATTAAGATGGTGAAGATGAGAAGCATGGAAGATCTCAGAACTTGGTTTTTCATGTTTCCTTTTGTTTTGACTATTTCACAATTTCATTATTTATATTTCAATCTAAAATATATCATTATCATGACATTGTATTCTTGTCTCAATTATTAGTCATCACTTTACTTCTTCATTGTGCATTAACAATTTCTCAAGGTTTCACATGAAGGACATGTCAAAATTATATTTTCATGGAAGTCCCCATATATTCACATATTTGGATGAAACTGGACACATGTAGGTTAGTCATATTAAATACTATAATTTGAATAGCCTTTCATATCATGCAGCTACTATTTTATCTATGTTAGGAAACAATGATGTATGTATCACCATGTTCATTCCATTAAATTTTCTAAGTTGTAGATTATCAAGAATGTAAAAACAACGATATTAAAAATAAACTCAGTTTTTTGGGTTTACTGACATATACAACATTGTTTTTATGGGGGATTCATGGGACATTAATCTATTCCTTTCAAATTACCAGTTTTTCACCTATAGGATGCTTGTATATTTTTATATTAATTTAAAAAATTATAATATAACTTTTTTGTTTTATTATGGCCTTATTAGATGATGATGATTTTCATTGCACCAGACTTCCACAGATATCTCTAAATAAATAGAAAAATGGATGCACTGCGGTTTTTTTGTCCTTTTTTGGAAACAAAACAAGACAAATTGAATTTGGTTTATAAATATTGTTATATTACTATCCCTATTAATGGAATGATTACCGATTTATCTACTCAAACATACAACATTTATTTCACTTTTGTTGCAATAGAATCCAATTCTCTTTCTGGAGTAGAGTTGTACAAACTAAAAAGTTTTTAATAGGAGACACGTCATATGTTGTTTACATTTTTGTATTTCAATACGAATAAGATCTTAAACTGGTATACATTAACAATTCATTGATGAATGTTGTTTTCCACTAAGAGATTTTTTTAGGGATATTTACACATTGTTGTGCGTTATTGTTCAATATAGTTTCTTTTTCATTGTTTCACTAAAAATATGTTTCAAATATCACTATAGAAATCTTTGTGATAGTGATGAATATGAAAAAGAGGAGCATGGTGGATCTCAGACCCTGGTTTTGCAGGTCAGCTATTGTTTTCATTGATTCACAATTTTTTTTTACATTTCAATCCAAATTATATCATTAATGTGTCACTATTTACTTATATAAATTGTTATCAATATCTTTACCACTTCTATGTGCATTAATAGTTTAATAAGGTTTTGCATGAAGGATGTTTCCATAATATAAGTTCTTGACTCTAGGTCCCCGTATATGCGCATCTTGGGATAAAAATGCTGTGATGGATGCTTTTTTACACTACAAGATTAGTTGACCAAACTTTACTCATTGTTGTGTGTTTTTGTTCTGTATTGTTTAATTTTCCTTAACTCACTGGACATGTTACAAATATCACTTTTTATATCTCTACACATGTGTTTTCTTTTCTGATGTGTTTAATAATAATATTAGACATACCTCATGCTTAGAAACGCACCTTCATGTTAAAAACCACTTTTTAACACAACCTTATGTCAAGAACAACCTTATGTTAACAATAAAAATGTTATCAACTTTTTATTTTCGTTACTCTTTATTTATTTTATGTTAACATTCATATTTTCTACTCTACTATTTCTATATACATTAATATGTATTCTTATTTTTAAACATTTTCTTATTTTAATTTTGTATATATATTCTAAGGCATGGTTCCTTCCTTTGATAACAAAGCATTAGTAGTTTTCTCCTTTTTGAATCTCCCATGGTTAGTATTGGGAATAATTTTTACACCTTTAATGAACTATCACTTGTTCTATGTTTTATTTTTCTGATGAACATTGCATATTTTAAACCTTTTGAATATGGGTAGAGAGAAAAATTATGTTTTTCATATTTCATATAAATTTACTCTATTCAACTATTGTTTCATTTTATTAATTTATAAATGTATAGAAAACATTTAGATCTGTATTGTTGAATTTTCATTAATTCACTGGACATGCTAAAAATATAACATTGTATATCTCTACACATTTTTTTCTTTTCTATTATGTTTAAGAATAATATTATACATACATTATGTTTACAAACATAGCTTCATGTTAAAAATCAATTTTCAACACAACCTTATACCAAGAAAATCCTTATGTTAACAATCCCAATGTTCTCTTATTTTTATTTTGGAAACTATTTATTTCTATTATGTTAACATTTATTTTTTTTATTCTTAAATTTCTTTATGAATTAATATGTATTCTTATTTTGAAGAATTTTCTCCTTTTAATTCTGTACGAATAGTTAAGGGCATGGTTCCTTCTTTTGATAACAGTGCATAAGAAGTTTGATCCTTTTTGAATCTCACACGGTATGTATAGGGAGTAATTTTTACACCTTTAATGGACGTTCACTTGTGTTATGTGATTTTTTCCTGATGAACAATGCATATGTTAAAGCTTTTTAATATGGGTAGATAGAAAAATTAAGTTTTATATATTTTATATAAATTTACATTGTTCAACTATTCTTTCATTTTATTAATTTATATATGTTTATAAAACATTTAGATCTGTATTGTTCATTTTTCATTAATTCATTGAACATGTTACAAATATCACATTGTATATCTAGGCACATTTTTTTTCTTTTTTGATGTGTTTAAGAACAATATTAAACATACCTCATGTTTGGAAACACGACTTCATGTTAAAAATCACTTTTTGACACAACATTAAGTCATGAACAACCTTATGTTAACAATCCCAATGTTATCTTTTTTCATTTTGGTTTCAATTTATTTCTTTTATGTTAACATTAATATTTTGTATTCTTCAATTTCAATATGCATTAATATTTATTTCTATTTAGAAACATTTTCTTTATTTAATTCTGTACAGATAGTTCAGGACATGGTTCCTTCTTTTGATAACAATGCATAAGCAGTTTTCTACTTATTGAATCACCCATGGTATGTTTGTATAGGGAATAATTTTTACACCTTCAATGGACCGTCACTTGTGTCATGTTGTATTTTTGTAATGAACATGGAAAATATTAAACCTTTTGAATTTGGGTAGGGAGAAAAATTTTGTTTTACATATTTTATATAAATTTACTCTGTTCAACTATTCTTTAATTTTATTAATTTATTTCTGTTTGGTAAACATTTATAATTGAAAGTAAAATGGTGGAATCCCCTAACAAAAATTCTTCTCCCACTTCCCCCTCTTCTTACATTGCTTTTTTTTTATTTTAGCAAAGATAAATCCTTTATTCTGTCCATTGATAGCATTATATTTTCAATAATATATGCATTGAATGATTCAGTGAGTTGAATGAGCCGCATATTCATTTTAAAAAACAACATTTTGAAAATTTTCATATTTTATCTTATATATTAAATTTTATCCATCTTCAGAAGTTTATTGATGAACTTCATCTTTTCGATTATATATTAATTTTCTAAATTGTCATTTTAAAATTATAATAGAATCTGCTCCATGATGTTTGAAGGAAGTGACATATAAAATCTATTATGAAAGTCTATATACCTAGGCATAATGGAATATGAGCATTTTGACATTCTTATTTATTCATTAGATGAGGAGTGTATCATTTTATTTTGTCTCAGTTATTAGATTCTTATTCGTGTCGTATATATCACATGTGATATATGTTTTTGAAAACTGGATCATATATTCTGATCTATATTGTTCCTCCTCTGTTTGGATGAAATATGTTCTAGGGACGAGATTTAGTACTATTAATGGTCTTATCAAGGTTAGTTTTGGAACCTATAATGGTCTATTCAATAACATTTTCTATGATGTTATTTTAATTTTCAATCCTAAACACTCTGATTAATGGTTCTCCATCCGCTCTGCCTCTGAATCCTCCGCCTCCTCCGATTCTACAGTAGTAACCACGACTCAGTGTGACTTGTTGGAGGTGACCTCTCCTTTCACATCGCACTCTATGTCAAAACATCGTGACCCTTGCGGTCTCGAAAGCGGATGACTCTGTGCAGTTTGAGATGTCGGTGTATAGCACTCTGAAGGTTCTTGGAATTTCTAAAGGATCATCATTTGATAACATACTCTGTGCCAAGATCTCAATCTTGGCCGCCTACAAGAATGACCCAGACACCATTGCTCAGGTGGCCATTATAAACTAGGGAATCTATTTCATTCTTTTATTCGGTATTTATTCACCAATTCTTTATTTTATGCATGTTCTTCCAAATGCAATATTATTCCCTATCTCTAATTTGATTCTACATTTCATGATTATTAAAAATATTTCCAATGACTTTATATTTCATCTTTGATTCAGATAACTTTATCAACATCTCATATATTTCTATGTAATGGTATCAAAGATTTAAGGTAGTTGTTTCTCTCTATTATTTCTATTTCCATTTTCATAATGTTTTATTTATTATTTTGTTGTTTGACATTAGTATTTTATTGATATATCATTCTACTGCATCTTTTAGGAAATTCATGTTTCATGTACTTATTAATATATATATTTGGTTCAAAAAAAATTTTTCTTTGAATGTAGTACTATTATTATGGGAGATATGGTTTTCTCATATTCTTCAAGCTGGTGAAGCAAGAAGGCCAATACGTATATCTTAGAATCGGGGCTTTTGTGAGTGGTGAGTGGAATTTTGGGTAATTTTGAAGTTTTTTATTATTTACAAGATTTTAGAGTGTTTCAATTCAAGAAATTTGATTATTTTTTTCATTCTTTAAAAAGTACAGGTGTTTCCCTATTTGGCTGAAATATGTTCCAGGGATCAATTACAGTACTGATAATGGTCATTTCCAGGATTGTTTCAGAACCTATAATGGTCCATTCAAGAATCCAAAATACTACTATACAATTCCATACAATGAAATAAAATATATCCATAAGAGTATAATACATTTTTCAATATTTTACATTTTTATTCCTGAAATAAAATAATTTCATACTATTGATCATTAAACACATTATCCATTGTTTCAGATAACATTTTATTTCAATGTACAATACCCATTATCTATATTACTTCTTTTACATTATTATATGGTACACTATATGAGAACATGGTGTTGTTTATGTAAGAATAGCTAATTTTAATCAGTTAAGAGTATATACAGAAATTTTCTGGCTTCAGGTCTTATTGAAGAATATTGTACAAATTTCATGGAACTTCCTTTGCATATGCAAAAACCTATGCAGAAGTTGATGAGGTAAGAGCAGCGCATCCTAGGTCACTTGGAAGGGATGATACAGAGCCTGCATAGCTGCAGAGGGAGCTCTATTTGCACTCTACGGTTCCCGCTCCCATCACCACTCTATCGCTTCTCCTAGGTTACCTCCTCTAGTTTTCCTTCCTATCATCATGTCATACCCTCAATACACCGCCAGTGTCTTTCATGCTAATATGTCAGCCTTCCACAATGGTTCATCCTACCGAATCCTCTCAGCTATTCGTATGTATTTTTATTTCTCCTACTACCTCAAATTACTTTACTTAGGTACCCTCCAAATTCATTGCATGTTGTTCCCTAATTCCCTCAAGCCTGTGATTTCCATCCACAACTACAACTACTCTTTCTGCTCAATTGTGTTTCAAATGACTTTTTTCTCGCCCCGCAACAGATATGTGTTTCTATTCACTATCTATATTTTTTATTCACCCTTAGTTTGATCATTGATAATATGTTTTATTTCTACATCATATGTGTTTATTGCTTTAAATCTATTCTAGCAGTTCAATTTCATAATATGTAATGTTTTCAATGTGTTTTCAAAAACAGGTTGTTGACTGTTATGATTTGTGTGCATTCATAAATTATTTATGTATAATTACATTCTATGATAGAATGAATCACATATATATATATATCTCATTCATTATACAATTAATCAATTATAATATAATGTTAACATAATTGTATTACAAGATACCACTAATTAAATTCATCATGTAGCAGAATTTGAACCATTAATCTCATATAATAGAATAACCCCAAAGCAGTTTTTTGTCTATTTTATGTAATTTTCATCATCACCTTGGTGCTAATTTTGTTTATTAGTTTAATTATATACATTATAATGAAATTATATGTTTCAAATCTCATCACAATTTCATCATGCATTCACTTTTCCTGTTACCAATCACTATATGATTCATATTGTGAACAGGGAATAATCTTTTACCTCATCCTCTATATCATAATATCAATATTTTAAATCAATTATTTTATTTTTTTGATTCATTAGGTTAAATAGTTCTCATATATGTTTTATTTTACTTTTGTTGCACATTTAATTTGTTAAAATCTATATCATCTTGCACATATTTTTTCCAATGGGTGTTATAGAAAATTTTCATTGTTTAGTTAATTTCAGAATTGTCATTTTTTATTTACTTTACATTTTAACTCATAGCTATAATTTGGATCCAAATTCTCTGATTCTTTTACAATTCCATTTTTTCATTTCTTTTTCAATTTCTTAAAATAATTTTTTAGATCTTTACTTTGTAATTTTAGTTCATTAATTTATTCTATTTTACTTTTAATTAACAATTCTACCACAAAATTTACCAGATCTTTGTTTTCTTATCAAAACTATATACAATTTTTTTAGGGTATATTCAGGTGAATGTTCCTTATGAGTATTTACAAACTCTTTCATTGCTTCAAATACAGGCTGTTGAAAGAGTGGTGGAGCTAGAAAATAATTACTTCATCCATCATGTATTTGGGTAAATTAATTCTAGATATCATTTTCATGAATTTACTATTATTTTGTGATGCAGAATCTATGTACAAATTCTATTTCCTAATTACATGTAATGAATGTTTTGGAAGGGAAAATAATTTTGAGGATGGTAACCATTTTTATAATTTCCTTGATCATAAATCATTCATCCCTAAATGGTTTAACTTTCAAGAAACTAAAAATGATTATGAGCCCAAATATAGTAAAGTAGATGTTTGGTTGGATCCAAACATCACATTTTATAGGTCAGAACAAGTCACGATCATGATTATCCTCTATTACTAAGTCTATTACTATATTCATGTGGTAGTCCTTTCAAATCACTTACACCTGTATGATTGAATCTATTTAATTTATATTTATCCGAGCATATCTGATGATTTATAGAATGATTTCATCTACCTTTGTCTAATCCTCTAGAAATTCAAATATCTTGAATTTGTCATTATTTTGATTTAGCTAAAAGATCTAACAGTGATGTAATTAATCCATGGGGTGGAAATATAGTTTGTAGCAGTGATACAAACCTGAAAAGCTTAATTTTTTTTACAGGAACAACATACCTTCTTGAGGACCTGTTTCTGAGATGATATGGTGCAATATGAAGCTGTTTCAATTGTATTTAATTTAAATATTTTTATAGTATACAATAATATTTGTTATGAACAAATATAATGCTACTAGCTATACAAAAATGCATGTTTACTCATAGTATAGGAAAAAATTATATCTATACAATCACTTTGTTTTATTAATTTTTGATGACATGTATGTATACATTATTTATTCTATATTCATGCATGTGTATATATTCTTGTAAATTACTTCCACATTTCCTACAATACATCTAGAAATATAACAATTGGTTTCTTAAAATTATGTATTCAAATTGCATACAATACATCAAATTGTCTTTATAAATTTTTATGATTAAATTTAATGTTTTCAGGTAATATGAAGTAGGTGTCAACTATGTGTCTTCGTCTATTTATTTTAGTCAATTTCATATTTTTTATCATATTTGTCTGTGATATCAACATCATTTTTTTCCATCTTGTTCAATATAAAAGATGAAAAGTTTTAGTCCATTTTCGTTTTTCCCAAACATCCCACGCATTGAATTTATTATTATTTCATTTATTTTCACATTTTTCATTTTTATTATTTCAACTACTGTCTTATCTTTGATTTCTCATTAATTTTTATTTCAGTGCCCACATTTTAGTTATTGTGAATGAAATTGTAAATTAATTCCAATCTTCTTTCTCAAAATTTAAAAATTCATATATTTTTACTCCTCTTTTTGTTTTTCAACAATTTGAAAGGTGTTTTCATCTTATATAAACTCCTATTCCATTATCATACACCATTACTTTCTAATTAAAATTTACTATTTCTTCTCAACTTTTATAAATATAAATCTATTATTAAAAGAGAATCCATTAATCGGTAACGTCGTGCAATAGCATGGGCGAGTACTAGTTAAGTAAAATATTCATTCACAATATAATTAATATAGTGTTTATTTATTTAGTGAATGAATAAAAATTTCTTTATTTTTATAAATTTGGAAATTTATATATAGGAAATTAATACCATGATATAGGGTCTAGTGGGAATGATATATTACATATAACTTATATAAATATTAATTCATGTAGGTAATTATACTTATTTTATCTATAGGTATTTTATTAAAATGATAATAACAATACAGTTATTGTATGGCCTAGACCTTTTTGGAGATACCTCATGTGAAATTTTGGGTTCACATTTACCCATGGTTTGAGTATATCTTGGTTGGAGTTTTTGGGGGGGGTTGTTTTTGTGAAATTTTATATGTTTGGAATTCCCTGGGTTTATGAATGGTTGGAGAAAAATTAGGGAAAACTATACATCATTCCCTAGGAAATTGGGAACCATTTTTGGGTAACATAGAAGGTGGCACAGAGTTGGAACATTGTTTTTTCAAACTGTGTGGTCTCCCTCCGAAACCGTGAACCCTCTAATAGTGGGCAGTTTCATGGTTGATGCTTGGTTTTTCATACCATGTGCCTCTTATTATTAACCGTTTGACCCCTAAGTAGAGGCTCATGGTTAAGGCATAAGGTTTAGAATATCATTTTACATAGCCAAGGAAATTGTTCCTCTAAGATTTAACAACTCAAATTTTTTTTAAAAAAATCATAAGCCCACTGTTTTTAACCCCTGGTCAACCCATTCCGTACCTAAATAAATTCAATCACATTTTTAGGATCCCATGAGGATTCCAAGGAACAGAAAAACCCTTCTTTGACAAATCAAATATATGATTGATAGATTATATCCTCCATGATATATTATTTCTTCACGGGTTGGTTTCCACTCTCTATCATCTCCCTTTCCTATTTAAGATTAAGGAGTTTCTTCCATTTGAGATTTTTTATATGTAGGTCTTGATGGATCTTAATCCCTTATATCCTAATCCGAGGTATTGGTCCTAGATCTTATACAACATTGTGATCTCATTATTTCTATATCTATATGGTAGATTTTGGATCGGTGAACATCCATCAAGGACCATGAGGTAGGTGGAATAATTTTAAATTCCCATAGTCTTAAATGAAATAGTTTTTATGTAATTGTTCAATTCCAATTTAAATTTTTGGAAATTTCATTTTAAATTAAATTAATTAATCAATTTCCCATGTGATTATTAAATTGGACCAACATGTGATTATGAAATTGATGAATATTTTGATTTTGAAATTGAGTAATAATAGGTTATTGAAATAGATTTATTAATGGTTTTATGAAATTGATACAAAACCATGGGGTGTGCTATATTATTGAAGTGATGATTATTAAATTAAATAGGTTTAATAAATTGTTGAAAACGTGGAACCATGGGATTTGATAAGTGAAGCATAGATTTCGGACATTGACTACTTCTCCATATAACAAATGGGCACAAAACTACCCTTATATGCCCCAAATATATATATGTATTACATTCGATCACTGATTTGTGGGACAAGGATTGCTGCTCCAAATACCCATAGGGTGCTAGACTATAGCTCTAGTCCCTCAGTGTATAGATGGAAAATTGGTGTTAAATGATTAATGGAAATTTGTGATAGAAAAAAAATGTGATATCCCTTTATGGATGATTCAAATTGCATCATTGTTCAAAGCATGTGTTGATGGATTGGGTGTCATCATGATACATGGAATTTATATATTTAATTAAAGAATAATTTGATGGGAAAATAGTTTTCTTTATCTTTTGTACATTATTCTATATAAAAATACATACATTATTATAGATAATATATTTTTTTGATGTCATTGGTGGGGGAACATAGAATTTTACTCACACCCTACTCGGGATACTTGATTGGTTCATGAATAGACTTCATATTTGTAGGATAGGATAAGGTCAAGAGACCTATGCCACATGGATGAATTGGTATAGAGCATGGATGAGGGTACCAGGTGCTATGTCGGGAGCCACTTGGGTGAGGTCAGTGTGTCAATATTTTTTGTTTTGTTTTGAAACATGACCCATATATGTCATGAAATATTTACTTTTTCAGTACATGATCATTTATCCAAGATTTTTTTATCATAAGATGTTGGTCTTTTTGGTTATGGATTTATTTGTGTTATTGTTCATTATCATTTAGTTATTATTAATTATTTTTTGCTTCATCATTGTTTTGATAATGAGGGGATAGTCTCCCCATGTTGTATATTATACCCTCCATACTATTTAGTAACCTATGTAATATAGGGAGGCATGCCTATGGATTTATAAATAATAATCTTAGGTAAACGGTATTTGGAACCAAGGAAGGGACATTACAAAGTGTAATCAAAGGGAAATTTTCATTTCATTTCTTTTTTATTTCTATTTTGGGAAAGGTAGATAGTTGACTATGATGATTAATTCCTTCATAATGATCTAATGCATCGGAGTATTTATCCCAATTATGATGGAAAATTTAAGTACCTATGATGGTATTGTTCTTGTTGATGTTTGTTGTTATAGTTAGATTTTATTTTTCCTTGGGTTATGCACTTGTTATGTGTTGTTATTAAATATTTATTATATTTTTTCATGTCTTGGTATGGAAATATATTTTATTAAAAATGCCTAATTCTAGGAACTCAATATTATTATGTGACATGCGTCATTTTAGGCAAGCATGAAAAAGAATTTTTTTGGTGAGTTGTAAAAAATGGATTGCTTTTCATTGTTTGGATAATTTAAGATGAAAAGATTCATAATAATATATAGGAAATTTTAAATAGTGCTAAATGTGGTAAATCTAAATGGATAAATTTGTTTCTAATGGGAAAATTTTAAATAAAAATGTTTTTCCTCATGTTAACTATGACCCTACTGAGGGATGGTTGCGGGTAGTGGCAGTGCCTTGGTTTGGATCGTGGGGTGGGGTATGGGGGATGAGTTGTTATGAATTTATGTTAATATTTATCATTAATTTTTTTCAATTATGTGTCATGTGTCCTAATATGAGTGAATATAATTGTAGAGATAAGCCTCTACATTGATACTTATTGATAGGGTGAGAAGAGAACATGGCTAGAAATGTTCCTCTAGTAGTGGAACCTTAGTCCTCGATGGTTCCGGGTGAAGGGTTAGAAGATCAATCTCTTGAGAAATTTTCTTAACTTAAGCAATTTATGTAAAGATAACTAGGGTGGTTTTATAGAATATGCCCATCATGAAAAGTGAGTTCCTATTGTAGCACCATATGACCTTCTCTGGAGAGGGTGGACCTACGACATCTATGTTCTAGATGGATTTTATCCAGACAATTCTTGACCATTTGGAGAATAATATTGAGTAGAGGGTCAATATCGAATCATATCTGTTATATGGTCAAGTGAAGCATTTGTGGTAAATCCATACTCTAGATGGAAATATAAAGAACAAGGTATGTAATGACTTTTAGGAAAGGTTCTTGGAGCTCTTTTCCTAGATATTCTCAGGAAATAGAGGGTAGTTGACTTTATGTGGATAGCCCAGGGGTGTGTGAATATAATAGACTATTTTGGCCACTTCACTGACATTCATTGTATTATTCCAATATTTTCAAGATATATGGATACTATAGTGAACTATTTCCATGATGGGATTAAATGTGAGATTAAGTCCCAGGTTAACATCTTATGGTAGATGAAGTTTACTGAGGTGGTAAATTAGGCTCTCATTTTTTAGAGGAACCTGAAAAAGGATTCCTTTGGAATTATGATGGATTATGATAGATGACAGAGAGGAATGTATTCTAAAATTAGTAAGTGTTGTTATAAAAATATCAACCTGGGAATATGAAACTAGTGTGGCTAGGGAGAAGGATCGATTAGTCAGAGCAGTAACTGTATATACTTCCACTAGTATGGTTGGTTGGGAGACATTATTAGTTACTATCCTCGACCACCAATTGATTTTCAATTATACAGTAGGATGGGTTACGTTCAAATATATCTTTTTAACCCACATCCGGTGTGAAATTATAGAGGGACTAGACTGAGTCAGAGTACTGGAAGGGGGTATTCTAGACCGTATGAGTCAGGAAGTAAGATTTATTTTGGCCATGATGGTTGAGGAAGTGGACATCATAAATCCAGTTAAGAGTTCCCATATCATTATAGTGGTGAAATATAGGGGACCTAGATAGAATCACATATAAGATGGGTAGTACAACTACCTATAGTTTGGCCAAAACTTGTGGATAACGTGGTTGGGACATCAAAAGTTATAGGTACTATTGTTATAGCTTCTATTTTTTATAGTTCCTTAGTTGATACAAGATCCTCTCATTATTTTATATCAGCAAAACTGGTAAATAGTTTACTCCTATAAGTAGATTTTATGATTGCGGTTGTAATGATCGACACACTATTATAAGAATGGTCAAGAGATATCAATTTATTTAAGGGGTGTTCTCTCAAATTTGATGAGTATTTTTTTCTTTGGTGAACTTATATCATATACATGTCAGGATTTGACATGATTTTGGGTATGTAATGGTTCATATCTTAATGAGACCACCTAGATTGTTACCATATGATAGTGACCTTTAAGTCTCATAAGTATAGAATTATTTTTCATCGAGGAGATAGAGATTTCCAGGTAGACAGTGCAAGGAGAGTTTATAATCAACTGGGTGAGATCACCACCCAAGTTTCAATTATTTTTCTAGATGAAGTTGTTGTAAAGCATGATTTCATTCAACCCATAGTGGAATAGTTTTAGGATATGTTTCCTAAGGACTTACCAGGGCTTTCAATAAAAAGAGATGTTGAGTTTACAATTAACCTCATTCCCAAATCTGAACGTTTATCTAGTTCACCATAGAGAATGGAACCAACACAGATTAAGGAACATAATACTTAGCTAGAGGAATTGATGTATAAGTTATTTTTCTCTCAAAGTACGTTGCCATGGGGTTTATGAATTTTATTTTCAGTGAATTTTCATGGGAATTTGTGATTTTGTGTTGATTAATGTAATTTTAACTTAATTAAATTGTATAACCATTATCCTCTTACATGTATAGATGACCTCTTTGACCAATTGATGGGATCTTGTGTCTTCTCCATTACCGAATTGAGATTGTGATTTTAGAGTAAGACCTTCTGATATACCATGGAGAACTTTTAGAAACAAGTATGTCCAATATGATTTCTTTAGGATGTCGTTTGGGTTGATGAACACACCATCTATATCTATAGTAAATATGAATTAAATATTCAATCTATACATGGAAAAGTTTGAAGTATATTTTTTGGATGAAATCATGGTGTACTATAAGACTCACGATGATCATAACCAACATATTCACATTATCATGAGTACATTATGAGATCATAACCTGTAATATATGTTTTCTATTTGTCAATTATGGAATGACTAGGTACATTTAATGGGTCTCATAATCTTGTAGAAAGGTGTTTCAATATACTAGTAGAAAGTTAATGCAGTGGTTTCAAAGGAGAATCCCAATAATTTTTTTAATATCTAATTATTTCTAGGGTTAGCAGGCTATTATCGTAGGTTCTTCCAAGAGTTGAAGACATGTTTTAATATTGAAACAATTTGGATAGTTCTTTTCAGCAGTTGAAGAAAAGTTTGAATAATGAACCAATTTGGATCCTACCCATGTTAGGTGAGGAGTATAACATGTTTTATAATGCATTTGGAATTTTAATTGGAGTAGTGTTAATGCATGGGGTTGAGTTGTGGGATATGGGTCATGGTAGTTAAGGAAAAATAGGAAAAATTACCATATACATGATCTCGAGTTAGCGACATTCGATTATACATTGACGTGATGTAGGAATTATTTAGTGGGTGATATTTTTAATATCCATATCGATCACAAGATCATAATGAATGTCTTTTCACATAGAGATTCGAATCGTAAGTAATGATGTGGGTTGAGAATATCAAATCATTTTATTTTTAGCTAGGATTCACACTGAGGAAGGGGAAAATGTTTATGAATCATTGATCATGGATATAAAAACTCAGGTAGTTTAGGAGTTTAGTTCTTATAGGAAGATGATAACAATTATAAATGAGATGCATATTGTGGTTCATGAGATCCATGAGTAGATGACGCTCATATTAGTATCCTTATAGTCAAAAGTTTTGATCATGATCTGGGAGATGATTTTTGAGGATCTAGAGTGTTTTTACTTGAGGGAAAGCCTTGGAGGTGGATATTTACCTTCTAATTAGATTGTACATGAGGATGAGGTCATATATGTCTATAACTGTGTTATTGTGCCTATGTGTATGCTAGAGGAGCTGACACGTGAGTGTCATGGCTTGAATTAGGCCGTCCATCCTACTTTGACCAAAATGTACCCTTATCTATGTCGACTTAATTGGTGGTTGGGAATCAAAAAGTATATTAAATGTTTCATGACATGATGTTACACTTTTTATCAAGTAATGGATGGGAATAAAATACCCTGTGGTTTACAATAGCTATTTCTCATTCCATAAGGGAATTAGGAAAACATTACCATAGAATTTATGGTGTTAAATTGAATGAGACCTTAGAATAATGATGGTATATGGATAGTTGTGGAACAATTGACCAAATTGTCACATTTTATAACTATTTGGGAGACTTTCTTAGTGGATCATTTTGGGGACTTCTACATTCAATAGACAGTCCATCTACACATGGTTTCATGGAGGATAGTTTCAAACCGACACTCAAATATCCATTTTTGCATCTGGAAAGGCATGAAGAAGGATTACGGAATACTTTTATTTCTGATTATAGCTTTCTACCCCTAGAAAAATGGGAATTTGGAATGTAATATACAATTTTTAGAGGATATTCTTTGGGAATTTTCCAAGAATTTGATGGGTATTTGGAGAATTACTTAGTAATCATTGATTTTTCCTATAACAATAGCTATCTGGTGACAATTTAGATAAAACCATATAGAACTTTTTCTTATAGGACTTGTAGAACACATATATAATAGATAAAGGCAAGTAAGTCTAAGTTGTTGGGACCAAATCTCATGTTATAGACATCATAATAGGTTCACTTGATTTGGAAACGTATGGATACGGTTCATAGTATGCATAATTCATATATTGATCGATATCGATGACCCCTTTATTTTATAGTGGGTGATTTTGTATTCCTTCATGTGTCACCTAGATTAGGTCACTATAAGATATATAGGTAGGTAAAGTCCATGCCTAGGTTTCAAGGGCCTTCTGAGATTATAAATGGAATGGGTCGGTTGCATGCTGATTGTCTCTTCCACAAAGTTATAGTGTTTTTCATGGTATTTTTAACGTGTCACATATTTTATAGTATCACACATAACCTTCTCATGTGATACAAATTGATTATTTTTACCTTGAGGTTTCTGAATCCTTTAAGAAGCATCTAATCCATGTAATGGATTGTTGTGAGAAAGTGTTGTGAGGAAATAATGTATCAATAGATCGAGTATTGTAGAAACATGGACTTGTTTACGAGGAAACATGGGTGAGGGAAACGGAAATGTGGGCTCAGTGGACTAACCCTTTCCCCTCTAAATCTTAGATATTCATAAGAGTACATCACGAGGATGATCTGTTATAAAGTGGGGATATTGAAAATCCTTACCTTTATAGAGATACCTCATGCACATTTTTAAGTAATATTTTACCCTTCTTTTGAGTATATATTGGTTGGGTTTTTTTTAGGGTAATTTAGAGGGAAATTGGACATGTGTTTCTGCCCATGGGTCTATACACATTTGGTTCATGGCTAGGGAAAACTATTTCACTTTCCCTAAGAAATGGTAGTACCCATTTTGGTGAGACAGAAGGTGGCACAAGGTTGATGTACTATATGGCCAAACTGTGAAACCTCTACCTCAAACCGTTCACCCTACAACATTGGTTATTTTCATAATTGGAACACTGTTTTTCAAATTGTGTTCCCCTTATAAAGAACTATGTGACCCTTAGGTAGAGGTGCCTATCTAAGGAGAATGGTTTTCAAAGTAGTGCACCCCGTCCCAGGAAACAATGCGCATAAGATTTAATTACTCCTGATTTTTTGAACAACAATATCTAACCCCTAGTTATAACTCTTAATCACCTCATATTGAACCTAAACCCTTTAAATTATTTTTTGGAGGCTCCAGAGAGGATTACATTCTCCTTAAACCCCTTCCATGAAAAATCAAAGATTCGATTAATGGATCATATATTCTATAGTATGCAATTTATTATCTAATTTGGTTTCTCTATCTCCCATATCACATTCCCAATTATGATTTTACATAAGTTTCACTGATGATTAATTGATTAATTACATGACAATGTGCACATAAAAATTCTTAATATTTCTCTATAAATAATTTTTTATATCATTTACTAGGATTAAGTGGAAAACAAAAACAATTACACAATGATTCCTCTATAGATATTTCTATCCCAATTATTAAAAACTATAGAATTTTTCTTAATACTTAGTAAGTTCTATTAAAACCTTCTACCACCATAATAATTAGAAAACAAGAGAAATACATTCTTTATTCATTTGGGAATTCATTGCAATCAAGTAAAACTATCCATGATGATAATATTGTCCACCTTATCACCAAATATTACATTTATATTATTAAGAGATAAAGGAGAGTTTATGGATAGCCACTAAATGGTTTCTACATTATTTCATGTCAATGAAATGATATTACAACTAAAAAAATGGTTCAGATTATCAACTTATTTAGTGATCAATGAATATTATGATTGGGGTAATTTTTATTATTTAATTAATCATAAAAATATTGTGAAATATCACCCCTCTTTTTTCATGGATAATTTTTCAATATCATAGGTTAATATCATTAAACATTTAAATTCATCATTATATTGTAATATAATATTCATAGAATATGGAAAAATCCTTTCTAGAAAAGGGTGTGACCAACTTATTCTCTTCACTCATAACATTCAAATAAAACTAATTGAAACAAATTTAATCTACACTGTCACACCATATAAGATCAATAAATAAACTATAAATAAATATCTACACAAAGTCAAAACCTTCATCAAGAATTTTCTTGAAGTAGTTTATCAAAATATGATTGAAAGGAAATTCTATTATTCTTCAAAAAAATTGAAGAAAAAATAATTTCATGTTGATAATCTATAAAAAAATAAATAAATTATATATCTTATAAAATGTGTTGAATCCACATACATAGAGTATTGCTTACATCTTCATCAAAACATCTCATAAGGATTATTTTTTATGGAAAATTTCATTTATATAACAAGAACCCATTATAAGTTTGAAGAAGAAATTATAGGAAATTTTTCTTGGCCCATTCAATACTGGAATGGAACCTTGGAAATCTCATGGAAGTAGGGCATAAAAAATTATATTTCAAATATCCAATTTGAATTGGCAAGACACACATATAAATCTCATGTTTGGAGATATATTTGGGGATTATTAAATGGGTGATATTCTAATGAGTGGCATGAGTTATATTCCATTTAAGAATGGTCTATGTGAGATATTTTGATATCCCTAATTGATATAATGTTTGAGAAATTCATATAAATAAATATCCCAAACTCATATAATCTATTGGAATATAGTAAAATTTGATGTAAAATATATAGAGAAAATCATTCTACCTTAGTTAACAATTCAACATACCATACACCATATATTATCTTACAATTTATATTATGTCAAAATATACATTGGTCTTACAAGATAATTGGGGCCCATCAAAAAATGAATAAATATTTCTTCGCATATTAAATTTACAAACCCTTCATCTAACTGTTATTAAATTTCATTAAAGAGTTTATTCAATGAGCTGAAATCCAATAATTAACAATCTTAATATCCCTAAAACCCATAAATAATTATTCTATCCAAAATAACATCAATAATAATACCATCATTATAATTCTCTAATATAACCAATGAAAAAAACCCCAATCACCCTCCATAAAAAAATTAATATCACTTATTTACCAACATTTTGATAAACATGTCTACATTATTTTCAATATATCTCTATTCATTTTTTCCAATGTGTTTTTTAAAATTAATTTTTCTTGAATTATTTATTAGAATCTAATAATGACTCTTAAAACATCATTCTCAAATTAAAAATCCATTATATTATTTTCTACCAAATAATCATTCTAATTGTATTTGTATAAAAAAACTACAAGTTATATGATGAAACAAATAGTAAAAAATTATATAATAATTTTCAATAATTAATAATGAGTAGAAAAAAATCTATAGATACAAAAAATATAAATCTACTTCATTAAATAACTCAAAAAGATGGTTACAATTCACTTAAAAAGATGACTTCTCATCCCTAAAAATTCATTGAGTAATTTTACTCTCAATTAAAAATAAAAACCTTAATTTTATGTGACAATCCCTTTACCTTGCCTCTACTTAAATTAGTTTGCACTTTCATAAGAATCTCATTCAAGGAATATTATATCATATCATAATATTTCTTCTTGGGTCGACAATTAAAATCTCTTTATCCAAATATGACAAAATTGGATCTATCTCAAAAACGTCAAAATTAAAAAACACGGTACTCATTGTAAAAGAAAATTAATAATTTGGAAATGTGAAAAATTTATCAATTACAACATATCATTATGGAAATTATAATTAATATTCCACATCAAAAATATATAAAATTACCTCAAATAGGCGTAAAAAATTGTACTCATTCCATGTAACCCCATCATTCAGTGTCACTCCTTTGGGGATATTCTTAGAATAACACAATCTCCAACATCAAATTATTAGGCTAATATAATCGATAAAAATAATGGTTATAATTATGTTATAATGAAATAATAATCATACATATTATTTTTACATTTTTTATAATTTATTTAACATAGATATATTCTTTTGAAATCAATTCACCAGTCTTTAACAAAAATAATGGAGACAAAAATTATTGACCACAAAGAAAATAAAAAATAAAACATAAGAATAATTGATTTACATATATTTATTTCAATAAAACTCCACTAATGATAGTTATTCTTATAAATATAAAAGTCTAGAATACATACATGAACAATATTTTTCAATATATATATAAATAAATATCTTAGTCTATAAATATATTTATATATTATTGGTTATAATCATTAAAAATGTGTTATAAAAGTGATTTGGAGGGAATTATAGAATAAAAAATAAATCATAGTTTCTATTCCAAGAAAATGATATTATAGACACCCTGAAAACTGAAAACCTTTTACATAAAACTTTCATTAGGATTTAAACTAAAATAATTATTAAGAATATTGTAAATAAGTGGAAATAATTTTTTGACCCACAAACCCAAAAACTAATTATGCTTCTATCGTGATCTTTGTATCTCTATCCCAAAATAAATGTAAATATATTCCCACATAAATACTAAAATATCCAATGTCTATAAACAGTTTTTGTTAATAATTCCTCTACCTATTTTTATTAACATTCTATGCAAACAGATATATTATTTGTGGTATCCTTTTTAATTATCGACCACTAATGTTAGAGTCTTATGTTATGTTACATCATTATTACTCTATATAAAGTAGAAAGTTCAAATGTTTTCTAATTTTGTGTATTTTATTTTAAAATTTCTTATGAACCAACATAAATCATTTAAAATAAAACACTAAATATAGTTTATTTTTTCATTCATCAGTTTTATCCAAACTATATATAACTTATATGATCCCCTTACATTGTACTTATGATAACGATTTTTTCCACATCATTATCTCGACTGAATAAACATTAAGACTAATGAGTGATTCATTTTTCTTTATTTCTTCCTCTGTCATGTTATATTTTCTTTGTAATCACATCATTTTCTAGAACCCTTAATATTCCATTACTACATGGGTAGGAGGAAACTAATTCACAGAATATTACAAAAACACTTTTAGGTTTTTAAATAAGCTCAAAAATAAAATTCTACCCGATACTATACTCACCTTACTTTCCTAAAATTCTTATTGTGAGATTGTGAGGTGGTGCATTAGAGTCATACCCATCAACAATCCAGCTCTTCATCTATTTATTATGGAATTTTGAGGTCTGAAAAATTGATGTTATGAATATTTTTCTATCACTTCTAATTTTGTGGTTTTTGAAAAGGTTTTATCATAGTTTTAAAAATACCATTTTTTGCCTATTTATAAAAATAAAATAGTTATTGAGGATACAATTATCTGGGAATGTAAGCCTCAAACTCTTATAGATAGTACAATTGATAAATTTTTCACTAAAATTGTAATGCATCCATTTCCTTAAGAACATGAACTGAGACATGACTATAATGAATAAAATTATTATTATAACCTTCATCGAATAATAGAATCCATTTTATTTCATCATCATTTTAGAATAAATACAAAAAATTTATAATCAATTTAATTCCCACATGTACAACTCAAAACACAAAAAAATAGTGTGAAACAATAATCATGAAAATAAGAGGATCATACTCATAGATGAATAAAAACTATATGTGATACACTAATATTATTATGTGAAAAAATAATAAATTTTATATACATGTTCTATAAACAAATAGAGGTATAAAAATTATTTTCAATATTATAATTAAGTAATTTTATAAGAATTAAAATGAGAGTTGGAATGGTAAGGTGACAATTAGAATCTAACCATCGAGAATCAAACCATTCTAAAAGTGATATAAAAATTATACATATAACTGTATAATAAAATGAAAATAATAATTATCTACTAAAATAATATATAATTTTTATTTATGATTATTGATAAATGAATATTTAATAATTCTATACATAATTTTTATAATTTTTAAAAAAATTATCAAAAAAAGACATTTCAAATTTTTAACACCAAAAGAATTATTTTGATAAGTAATGAGTATTTTATATAACAAAAAAATTATCATATATTAAAAAAATTATTTTCTATGAATAGAATTAAAATATATAATCGGCATGTTGAAATTATCGAATTATAAAATTTTCATAGTTTTTTGATATAATTGAATTTTTAGGTAAATATTAATATACAATATGAATATTATGTAGGTATTATAACACTATATGGATGTAAAAAAATTAGTAATTAATATAATTGAATCATCAAATGATATTACATCAATTCCTAAAATTTAATTAATTAATGTAATAAAATTATTTTCCAAAACTAAAATGGATATTCAAATTTCTAAATTAGAAAATAAAATTTTAACAAAAAATCATTTATCTATATATTTATTTTCCAAACAAAATATTATTTAATTTATTTCTGTTATTAGATAAATAAAATTAAGATAATTTATTATAAATTCCAAAAATTGTCGTATAATACCATTGGTGATATAATGGTATTTCATTTTATGGATCCAAGATTTTCAAGGAAAAAGCCCAAAAATACATTTCTACATAATTAAATAAAAATACGCACCAAGCCTCAAATTCCAATTTACTCCAAAATCAATTATTATGGTTCCCATAAAAAATTCAGTCTCATGATTCCATATAATGAGTTTTATATTTCTAAAATGTTTTTTAGTCCATTGAAAACTTGTATAGTGAGTTCATTTTTTATTAATATCTTCCATAAATTTATTTTGTATTAGTATTTCCAAATAATTTTAATATCAATATATATGTTATAATGAAACATTGTATAAAATACATTATTGTATTATGAATGACATATTACTATTCCTTTCAATTATTCAACCTTTTTATGTAATCATAATGTCTAGGTATGTTTATAGCTATAAACTTGATTTTCCAAATCCCAATTTATGTTATATACTTATGGTATTATGAATTTTTAATTTTGAATAGGGTGATTTTTTTTAAAAAATATATAACATCATCGTACATATATAAGACACCATCAGTTCCTTATTAAATTAAAATTGATTTTAGAATAAGTGCATGGACAGTTGTCAAAGAATACTGACATGAAAGGTTCTCCTTAAGTAATATTTTTATCCCAAATGAACATAAAATATGTGTGTCGCATAATCATAAATTTTATAGAGTATATTTCTATCATTTATTTTGTATCCTTATATTATGAAATATTATATCCATTGAATTATTCCTATTTATATCATCATATAATGAAATTATTCGACACTAAAACTCAATTATCATGCCTTTAAAAATAATAAGTTCTATTTCATTATTTGTATCTTAATAATCGATATGTGTTTAGTGTATATTCACATAGATTTAAATATTATTCCATTAAAAATGGATATTCTGAAAAACTATATAACAACCATTTTTTGGGGATAACTATTAATTACCTAAAACTTATTATGTATCATGTTTCATAGAGAATAATGTAATATGTGATTTCCATTATTTTCATATAATGGATGCATTTTATTTATTATGTAATTAGTGGTACTAATTATTATATAGCCCATAAATATACCAGTATGTCTCATGAGACAAACCATAATGGATATCATCAATATTTATTTCAGGATTATGTATGGTATCATAGCATGAGAAATTAAAATTTTGTTTAAGATGTCTAACATTTTGGATTCCATCGGTATCAGATCAATTGTTTTTATAAATTTGATTATTTATTCCCGTTATTATAATATCTATAGATATATTATGATCATTTAATCATTTTTTATGGAATCATTTGTTTATTTACTCCAATTAAAAGATACATTTAATGTTTATGTAATGATAGATTTAATTGTATGATATCCCCTACTAAGAATATACTCTGACCCCTTTAATTTGGCTCATAATTTCCATAGGGAGCTATAGATATTACTACATGAGATTTAGGATACCTTTGGATAACTAATAATGTTATATGTTTTTTATGTAATTCATGTTTCCCTTGCAATGTGAGTATCATTTATATATCATTTCACTAGTGATTGTTAATCTTTTTCATCTTTTTTATTGTGATTTACAATTTATACACCATTTTATAAAATAAAAACCATATTTATATAACAAAATTAATGGATGGTATAGTTTTTATCAGATCATGGTTATTAGAAACCATGTGAGCTATATTTAATAAAACATAGTTAGAAAACATGACAGTCATTTGGAAGTTATAGAAATTTATCTTGAAAACATAAAATATTTAATATGGATTTTTAATAAATACATATTTATTATATAATATGATTAATAGTGAAATGTATTATTCGTAGAGTAATTATATAAATTCATTTGTTTAGAAATGATTCCAAATTGATGGAACAGAAACCGTGTCAACATTTTCAATCAATGTATGGATTTCCATCACAATAAAACCAATAAAGCTAGTGTATGATTTATGAATACTATGAATGTGATAGAGTATTTAACCAAGTTATGAAAAACTAAAATTCTTAGATGGAACAATATATGGCCGCTCAATATGTTATGAAAATATTGAGTTTGTTTCTTAGAAAAAATGCATTAGTGTTTCCCTATTTATTAATTTTTTATAGTGATTGTACAGTGAGACAAAAAAAGGATCCATAATTATTACCATGGAGTTATATATATTGTTAAATATGGTTGTAGAATATCTATCTATTGCACAAAAACCATAAAAACATCATAACTATAGCTATAATAAATATCATGATAGAATAATGATTAGTTGTTGAAGTAATTGTTACACAATATTGGTAGAGACAACATAATAATGGTGGTATATCATTTTAAAAAGAGTCTTTATAAGAATAACTCATAGTTATGTGAGATTATGATTCTAATTTGAAGTGTTTGAAAGATTTAGTAAGTATATCAATTGAAAAATGGAAGAATAACACTTTCTGAGGATGATTATTATGGGTAATGGTTCATAGTTTTTTGTGTAGCACGTTAATATTATGTTTTGGGTTGTTTTAATAATATTTATTTATTTTCATCTAATTTAGTGTCACACTATGACACATATTACATGTGACTAAATTATATCCATGTATGAATAAATATTAATTATTTAATTTTTTATAATTCTATAGTAATCATGGTTTCCTCATGATGCAGAATCAGTGGTTATTAGTATTATTCCATAGAGAATGGTACTTCACTTAGGAAAGAGGCCTATTCCTTGGTAAGATGGTCAATGGAGGGCCTTTAGTTTATCCCCATGAGTTATTTTTTTATTATGATCTACAATTATCAAAGGTTAAGGTATTTTCATCTTGAATAACATCCCCATTTTGTGTTAGTTTAAAAAAGTATATAACATGTTTTTGGGATTTATCATGGGAACGTGGTTATCGTGATATGAAGATAAGTGTAACATCCAAATTAATGTGACTCAATATATATCCAGAATTAAATTTCCCTATATTTTTTGTGTAATATTTTAAATTTTAATGTTGGAGTTTTACAATAATGTGAATCCAAAATAATATGAAATTTTCCATTACAATTAAGGGGAATTAATGTTCAATGAAATATGAAACTAAGAGTTTCACTCATGAATAGAGATAAAATCCATTATGGAATGTTATAGTGAGGAAAGAAGATTGATTAAAGAGAGATCATAACCAGGAAGAATGTGAAGATGATTGATATAAAATTGATGGAATATTCTCACTGATGGTTTATATAAGATCTATAAGGGTTCACTTGGAGTTGTAGTGACATTATTGAATAATTAGAGAAATGAGTTAATATATTTTCTATGGATTAAAAACATAGAAGGATAGTGGGGCCATATCAAACTATATGGGAAAAGAAGCATTCATAGTGATTGTAGTAAATTAACACACTAACATTTTATTATCCTTTGATTAAGCCACATTGGCTAAATAAATTAAAATATCCTTCTTCCCCTCTTCAATTATTGTATCTCTTCTTATGTTCTGTGAAGGAAATATGTTTTCCTACTAATATTAGTATAATATGGGTGGTGATGATTATTTAAAGAAATCAATATAATGTGAATCACCACCTCTTAGTTTATATTATTTTTTTGAATAAATATAAGTTATCATAGATAGATGATTTTTTTATACTTATCTCTATTTAATGGCATGTTAGTGATGACTACCAACAATTAAATTACAATAATTGATGAAAATTATTATCTATTATCTTAGAATTGGATGATACAATATTTAGGATCAATGAAAATGGATGTGATACTATTTGAATACATGGGATCTCATTCATCATGGAATGTAGATATTAATAAAAGAAATAATTAAACGAGTTTTATTTCCATGCTAAAGGTGTAAATAATTTAGATGGACTTTTAGCCAAAAAATATACAAAATGTTAATTTAGTGTAAATCCTCACACACTATGTTTAAAAAAACATATCAACATCTAATAGAGAAATTTAATGTAATATGGAAATAAATATTAGGTTACATAGAGCAAGTAATTGGACTTCAGGATGCACGTGAAGGAATCCATTGATGTATTATTTTAATGATTAAATTTTATTTTTATGAAATTGATAGAATTAGATAAATAGTAGATGATAAATAATACCATAAAGAGTTTTAATACATTATTTCAACCATATTTTAAAGATAATGTTATAAACATCATGAAAAATACTCCAATAAGGATTCATTAAATAGTATTGAATACACTCTCACTGTGTATGAGACATTGAATAGTGAAAATTAGTCCATAGTGATGGAGAACTCCAAGTAAGTGGTTCACATGGAAATAAAAAACCACACAATAGAGGTTAACCTCAATGATATAAATGTATATGAGGTAATTTATTTCCTTTTATCAAATCTAAAATATAAAAAATGGAAAATTTAAAGACATGATTTGTTTTTATTTATTTTTATGTGGAAATGATGGTCATCATGTTACAAAGTGTGTTGTAAAAGTATATTATGATAATAAATATTGTGTATCCATGGCAAAATCATCTAAGGAAGTGAATAAAAATGGATTTTATAGTAAAATTTATTCAATGAGAAGAAATTACATCGATAAGAAGATGTTATCTTAAAATAAATTTAATTGGAGGAAATTAAGGACTACTAATAATTAGATGTATTAGCCCATATAAATTACCTAGTGAATCCACAATCATAGTAAATTGATTATGAAATGACTGATGTTGAGGCATGATTTGATATCAAAGTCAAAATAAAAACTTTTCTTAATGAATTTGATGTTTTGATTTTTTTTCAAATGAAATTTTATTGGCTTGAACATGATTCAAAATATATAATATAGAAACATGGAGAATGGAATTCATGTTGAAGACTAAAATCAAAAAATTTAAATCTAGAAGCCCATATTACTCATATATGGAGAGTGATAAGATGATTATAACAAAATATAAGGCTATTATTATTTATGTTTTGTCAAATTCTATGAAATATCATTAAAAAATAATTAATTAACATAAATTCCAATTCATTTATATTCCATGAAGGATTAATTATAAAAAGCATTTATCTCCATATATGACATCATCAATTTGGAGTATACAATTTACCAAAAAAATCTAAGGAGGGACATAAGCAGTAAAAGGTAAATTGAGTAAATTTCCCACAAGTGAAAATTTTATAAATTAAAGAAATAAGTATTTAGGGGATTAATCCTAAGAAAAATGTACTAATTATTGATCAAATTCAAAACTAACTAACTCCCTGGAAGAAGGTGGATTTGGGTGAATCATAATATACCAAAAAATATAATAAGTGATGTTGTGAAATAATGAAAAAATTCACCATTAATCGAAAAATACTATTATTCAGTTATGTAGCCTACCAAATATATATTTTAAATATAATCCTAGTACATAAAGTCAAGTGAAAAAAATATGAGAAAAAATTCCTACATGTATTGTGTCTTAAAACAAATATTTTTTCGTCTTAATGTTATGGAAAAAATACATGGATTTATCTTATTAGGTATAATAATATGTTCCAATGGAGTCTCTGTAAGGAATTTTTCAACCTCTAAAAATATCATCATGTTGGTTGAAAAATAATAATCAATTTTTATCCTTAAAATATTAGTATGATCTAATAGATTAAGTGGGGTACCTATATTATTCTCTACTAAAGGAAGATGTACCATGAAAATGGATTATTAATGAAAGGCCTTGAAGGAAAATGAAGTTGAAATTTAATTCAGTGTAATTAATCAAAATGATTATAGATAAATGAAAATAGATAAACTGTCTATATGAAAGAAAATTATGATCATTTCATGATCATCAAGTACATCATTAAATGTGTATATCTATTTATCGTTGATGAATTGTTAACTATCATTGATTCTAGAAAATTATAAATTAGTGTTAATGACTTGAGGTACATGATTGTCATTATTTTTAAATGTATCTATCGTAAGTTTCTAGTCGTATTTTAGATAAGTTACTTGAATCATATAAAAAATTTAAATTAGATTTATTTTTATTTTAAATGATGAGATAGTACAGTTTCTGATACAAGGAATGTTCATAAATCTTATTGTATGTCTCATTAGTGAAGAAAATGACATGTGTGTTTTTTCTCAAATGAATATGTGAAAAATAATCGAGATAAGATTCTATGCCAATTGGGAAAATATTTCATAGATGATTTCATGAAGAATGGATGTACACATGATATAAAAAAACTATCACAAGGTCACACACACACATTTCATGCATATGAAAAATATAAAATATTTCATATGACATATATGTTGAAAGATAATAAATCAAATAGAATGTTGAATTTAGTGTTCATTGTTCTTTGAATACCAATAATCCAAAAATTCATAGATGGAAATGGTTAAAATGTTTTACTCATAAAGGATTATTGTGTTTTAAAATTATTATGTCGATTTTCCAAAAATAAAAATTGTTTATGTTCTATAGTCATTAACCAATATTGGAATATAATATTCCTTAGGTAAAATTTATGATATTATAAAATAATAAAAACATGTAATTTTATAGTAATCTTGTGGAACAATATCTTGTGATGCTTGGTATAAGGAACTAAGTATATATGGTGAGGACTCCTTAGTAATATGATATTGTTGATATATGGAAATTTCCCATTAAAAATATGACATTGATGATACCCAATGATAATGTTCTATAAGAAATATTTTTGAATGTTTTTACAAGTACATTTATCAATATCACCAATAAGTCATTGTTTTGTTCAGATTAATAAAATACCCTTAATGAGTAATTATTTGGGAAAAAGTCAACATTATATTCCTTTTTAATTTTTAAAATTACATGATATATTCTAAACAATGATAAAAACAAAAAAAATATCTCATGGGGATGAATTTAATTGTTTTTGGTGACACTTCAATGATAAAATAAAACATCATTAATAATACTTTATTGTAAATGTAATTAAATGTAAATAAATTACAATTTTAGAAAATAAATTATCAATCATGTGTGAATATTTCAAAAAAAACTCTAATGCAAATGTGTATTAATGTGATTTTAATTCGATCAAGATAAGTGGATAACATTAGGAAAATGTTTCCATGGAATATTTTCTAAATGATGTGAAAATTATTTCAATTTTTGAAGTTGAAACAAGGCTAAGAAGTTGATATAAAATCAATTCTGTGAACATCTTTTATAACCATATATCTCTTGTAAAAACTCTATATATGAAGACTCATCCATAAACATACATCATATTTCATTTAATGAAAAATAATTTTAATGATTATATTAAATGAAATAATTATATCAAAGTTATTTCATAAGATATTGAAACAATTGAGAAAAAAAATACATACTAAACTATTCCAATGATGGGAGAAAAAACATTATTATAACCTAGTAGGTATTACATAAAAACTCCATAAATGTAGTAAGTAAATTCACAAAAATATATAGCTTGAGTTAAATTATTTCCTAGTAGGAAGGGATTGATGACAATGAGAAATATAATTTCACATCCTAGTTTGAAACTATAGAAATATTCATGGTAATAAGGTTTCAATCAAAATTTATGTTGTTCTAAATGGGCGTAAAATTAAAAACCTTTAATTAATTCCTTGTGGAACAATTTTATATTTAGGAACCTAATGGTTTTCTAATATTTTAATATAGGATAAATATATATCAGTTTAATATGTAATTGTATAAGTTCAAACTAGAACCTAGAGCATGGTATTCTAGGATCTATCAGCTAGTATGGATGCTTAGATTCAGATGAGGTGGATTTGATCAAAATATATAAATCACTAATAAATATGATAAAATAAAATTGGCGATAATTAAAGTAGATTATATATTTTTTTATTGGATCATATAGAGAATAAACTAATATGTTTACATAAATAATAAGGATTGTGTTTGAGATGTCTATAATTTTTTGCTTAACATATTTCAATAGTTTATAGATAATCCATAGAAGACATAGAATATTTATTTGTCAATAATAATATTAAAAATATACATTAAAGTGGTTTGGAAAAGAAATTTCTAGGGTCATGAAAACCCTAGTATCTATATAGTAGATTTTATCAAGAGTCTACAATGGGAATGAAATTAATGTGATAGAATATATATATTTCACTGGACTCCAATTTTACATAATAATGAAATGACTGGAAATAGTGTTTTCAACTAATCATTTCACACATTACCAAAGATATTCTATAAAAATCTAGAAGATATATATAAGGATAATACTTTATTTTATCTAAATCATTTTCGATTTTAGGGTATTTTAGCATAAAATATATTTTCATGTTTGATTAGTATTTATATATACAAATTGAGTTTGTATGGTGGATGATTGAATGTCGACATCAATAGATATGCTTGATCTTAGAGGCTTGTGTATTTATTGGTTATGAAATATTACGGATTGTATTTCACTATAATTTTTTTAAGATAAGTATATTATAGATACTCTTGATTTTACTCAATTTATATGGTTGAATAAATAACTTGAGGAAGATGGTGTTGGGAGAACACTAATATTTTAATGATGTGAAATAACTTGAGTGTTATAAATGTTGAAAATAATAAGTTCTATATTCAAAAAAACACATCTATATAAAATTCCATTTCATGTTGGATAAGTTTAAGGAATTTAGAGAGAGATTGTAGTATGTTTTATCACAAAATTTGGTTGTTTACATCCTGAGAATTGCACTATCCAATATTTATTTTTAGAGGCATCATATGCCTCTTTTAACATAGACATGTCATGAACCAACCCATCCAACATGCTAAATCGAAACTTGAATCAACCCCATTAATAAAAAATTGATTTTCCTAATCCCCATGGTCTAAAAATAAGTTCTAGATCATCAATAATGATCTAGGGGATCAATTTCACCTTAATAAATATCTAAGAGTTCATTGGTAGTTGAAAAGTATCTATAACTAGTGGGTTTGATAATATAACCAATAAAATAAAATTACCTAAAAATAAAAGAATATAGCCTATAATATAATGAAAATCCATGGCATCATTTAAACCAATGATGAAATTAGAAAAAATATATTCTCATAAAAGCTGGATAACATACTCTTCTTTTCTCCACCTACTCCCAAGGCTCTTTTATCTGGAAAATACTTCTCCCAAAAGTGGTAATATTCATTTTCTGTTAATAGAAAAAGAAAGTCTACATATTCCCAAGGGTATCTGCAAGCTTTGAGAAACACTATCCTACTAAAAACTGACCAAAAATTCTATAATAAATCAGTACTAAATTAAAATCTTATGATGGATTTCATATAAAATTGTTATCGGTCTGTATGTTTACAATTTATAATATAATAGGTTTTGCAAATCATGTCATAGGTAGGTATAAAAAATGAATAAATGAAAATTTCTGTCAAAATTAGAATGAAAAATAATCTAATAAAAATAGCCATTAATAAATCATTTAATAAACACTGATTTTGGCATAAAAATTCCACTGACATTATCACCGAATTAATTATGTGGTCCTCACATAAACAATAAAATTAGATTTTGAATAAAAAATCTCCATTAATAATGGAAAATAAATTGGGATATCTATTTTATGTAAGACTATTCACAAATCAAGGTATTGATATTCCTCTAAAATATGACCCAGTCTAGGGACATGGTCATGAGAACCTCTATTTGGGATTAAGCTATTCATTTCAACAATTTTTTTTTCAAAAATGGAGTGAATTTAAAAAACATATATTTAAGTGTTTTTTTGGGATCATTTTTTCATTAAAAAAATCCTTCTATGGTGTATATACTATATAAAGGGTCATTACTCACATATCAAGAATAAATTTTTCTTATTATAAATATCGAATAGGGTTATGGATTAAACAATATAGATGTTTGATGTTGGGAATAATTTTATGTCCCCTCCACCCATGTCAATTCAACCATGCCTCCTCTGGTTATCAGTGAACCTTTCCTATTTCTCCTCCAACCACCTAGGCTACCTTACCCAGTTCACCTATATAAATTACCTCTCTTATAAGGATATATCTCAAGATGTTCCAAGATGTGTCTTATAAATAGACCACTCACCTAGTAATTTTTAGTGAACATTCACCTATATAGAAGGACATCCAGGAGTTTTGATTTTCCATCACCTGACCTATTTCTGAGCCTCCACCTGGGAGATATAACACCTGGGTGGGCCCCACCTTTTTCTTCATCTGCCTATGGTTCTCAACCTGGGTAACCATTTCCCAAGTCCCTTCACATGGGTAACCATTCACCTAGGGACGTTCCCCCAGGTTACCATCATACAAAGTCCCATAGCCTGAGTGGCCATACGCACATAACAATTTACATGGGTGGACATTCTCCTCCCACCCTTCACATTTGTGATGATCCACACAATGTAAATCCCTATGGAATCCATTCACCTGTGGTTCATTAACAGGGTGACCATTTTCTTAGGGCTCTTCACCTAGGTGAAGCTTCTCTTGGGGCTCATTACCTATTTGACCATTCACCCGTGTCACATAAACTGGGTGACCATTATTCTGGGGCCCTTCATCAGTTTGATTGTTCACCAAAGCCCAGTTAATTACAAGACTATTCCAATGAGGTACATCAACTCGATGACCATTAACTGTAATTCATTCCCTAGGGAGTTCCTTCAACGAAGTCCCCCAATATTGATAGCTTTCACCCAACACACTATTATCGTTAGACACTAGGTCTTCTATTCCCCATTCAATCTAATACATATCCAAGCTATCCTATAGAGATTGTTTTGGTGAGTCATAAACCTCATCCTAGTCTAATTCATGGATGTAATATATTCATTTTTCTTATTCCTTGCAATGGGTAAAAAAATTCATTAAGTATTTGTAAGGGATAAGAACCAATTTACTAATATCCCACACTTGGGAACCAATTAAACTAGGTATAATTCCTAAAAACCAATTCACACCATATACAGATAAAGATGAGATGCAACTCTTATTTTGGGCCTCCTACTTGGTGTAATCCCCAAAAACCCCTATACATTATAGAACTCCTAGGATTATGCTTCATCCATTCCTTTAAACACCATAGTAAGAGTTTCCTCATGTTATTTATATAATATACTTCATGTAAAAAAAATTCCTTTTTCCATTTCTATCATACTGCAGCATGATATTTTCTCTCCATAGAGATGTACTATTATTGGATGATTCAAGATTCCCCTTTTTTATTTATCATGAATCATCAGTACAAGATCAGCTAGTCTTCTTGGATTAATCCCAAGAAGGAATATTACTATTTTTAATCCTCAATCCTTTGTTCTCTTATATTATAGATCAGGTTATGTAATTTCATTCATATCCCTTATTATCTTGAATTAGTATTTCGGTATCCTCTTATGTGTAATATCAAAATATTATCTAATAAACCCAATGTTCATATTCTATTCTCAGTTATCATATATGAGACTCTAACTAGGATTATTCCAAAAACATATATTCACCTGACCCACAGACGATGTGTGGAATCTCATGGAAGATCATATGTATTCCATACTCCATATCTTGTTGACATCTATATTATATAACATGATTCTACCTCAGGTATCCTCTGTGTAAGACTCATACAAATCTAATGGTCCACACTCATTTGATTTGGTTTATCTTATTCTATCTCTTTTCCTTCATACCAAACATAACTTACATGGTATTAGAAATTTAAAAATATCATGACATTAGCATAATTAAATTTCCTCTATTATGAAACACTATTTTAGGTGTAAGCCTTGTCCATATTATTAAACTATATCTGGTCTTATTCTTGATCTCAAAAGGATAAGGAGTACTTATCTTTGAGGTCAAACACCAATTTCATTTTCCACTAATATATTCAATCAAACTATATATTTTTTCTTCATCCTCTTTCATTATATATAGGATTCTATTTTTAATATCAATCCTAACTCTAAAATACCAATGGTATCCCTGAATAGTGATAAACTCTAGAGAGCCCAAGTAGTCAGATTTAAACAAATGAATTATGAGATAATAATAGTAGTATAAAAATTCAAAAATAGCAAGAGGTGTACACATATCCACAAGGATTGGACTAGATCATTGTCACTGGGTTAATGAGACAAGCACTATGATTTGGCATGGTCTACAAATATGTATTAAATATATAAATGTATCCTAGAGTAGGAAATATCACCCATAATAATAGTTTAGTGAGCTTGACCCCCCATCCTCTCAACCAAAACTTTTTTTCTGGTGTCACTAGTAATAAAACTGTAACTTCCTACCTTTGAAAAGTAGGTTCATATTGAATCAAGATGTTTGTGGGGGTAAAACTGTTCAAAAACATGAATGTATACCTAGTGTAAATTCTATCACTACCCTAAAATATTTTGATTTCCCCCATGTCATGTAATATTTTTTTTATTCTATGAAAAATATATTATTAAACATGATGTGAATCTTTAATTTCTATTAGTCTTTCCCAATTGGATTTCTGACCATTCCCATGTGATAAAAAATTTCCCAGTGTGAATCCTTTAATTTTGAAAGTGATCGACCAACCTGAACTCTTATTTTTGACTCTTCACTAATGATTTTCTCCTTAATGTTTCCATTTTCATGACCACCAATAATTCTTGCAATCCACATGGAATCTTTGAGTCCACCACTGAACTCCAAGAAAATTATACTACCTTGTGATGCCTATTGGAAGAATAAATTCACTACACACAACTAACGGATGTTCCAGACATATACAATGATGTCCATAGAGACCATGTAAATTTGGCCTTAATATTCACTATTATAAAACAATCTACTCCAGTAATAGATAATGAATTCCCTAGTTCCATGGTATCATTGAAATGCATCCATCGCAAAAATAAAGGTATCTATTGAATTTTATGAGTGGATGAATTCTTTTCGGATATCTTACCAATGATGTCCGGTGAATAATCAATGGAACCAATTTCCCTATCCAATCATTTAAGGATATTATCCAGATAGTGAAATAAAAAATATATTCCCAATATTTAGGTGGTGTAATTTGATGTCCACCTTGTCAAAACAAAAACCTAGGACCATCCCAGAAGGTTCCATGTTGACCATGGTCATCACTAATTAGTTGTAACCCCAATTATATAAAAAACTATTTTGAAAACCATGTATTTCTTTTCTAACTATATGCAGGAATCCAGAATAAGATCCCACTATGTGTAACCATCAACTCATTCACATTAGTCACTTTCTTTAAATCAAAACTGAGACATGTTTTATGACCACAACATGTCCGCATGATCCACAAAACCCCAATTACAAATCCATGCTCCAATATTCCAAAATGCACATCTATATTCCATTTTCAATTGACATTAAATTCCATGAAATTTAATCCCTCTTGTATAATAAAAAATTACAGAGAACATTTGGTCTATAGAATATGACCATGAACTTCTTACAAAGACCAAAATTTCATGGTTTAACACTCCAATAATTGATCTAGATATCAATAAATCCTCAAAATTAAATGGATGTCACATGTGATTCAACAAAAAATGGGAAAATGATAATTTCAATTCCAATTTACTATCCATGTTAGTTTACTACTCAAACAACTCAATGTAAAGATGAAACTATTTCACTCATCCCTAAATTATTCTATTCTACATGGGGATCTATTAGAATGAATTCTGTTTTTCATGTTCCATTCACTAAATGAATTATCTCATTTTCAAGGGTATATTCTCAGTTTTTTTGTCATCCCATTAACTATGGTTATTCCCAAAAAAATATACATTGTATATTATATATAATAATTCCCCATTTGAAACTATTTCTATTTAGTGATTAGGATACCCCACACTCTCATCAGGACCAATGATAATCCTACATTGGGAATATACAACATAATACTCAAATGCATTTTCTAAAACTATGAAAATCCCTTTTCACCCTCATCATTGTCACATGACATTAAAATTTTGTGACTTATTTGTCCATAATTTTGGACATTAACATGTATATAATCCATCCTCACCATATAATGTTAAACTGGATGGAACTAATCTAAGATGTAGGACATTAAACTATGTTACACTATGTTCCACCATACATGACACTAAAAAACATATATTGGTAAATTCAATAAAATCTACCTTTCTAAGATTTTATTCAAATCTATTTAGGTACACCTAGAACATGGATTCATTATCCATAAGAATATGCAATGATAAAAATGTCCCTAAAATTTACACATCTCCAAATGATATAATGTTTCCCAAAACATACATGGTATAATCTTCATATTGGTTCACAATGCCTCTGTCACCTGATGTTAAATTTAAGAAAACCTTGGTCCATATTGTATGATATAAAAAATTCATAAAAATGTTTCCTCACCACATAATCATAGACAAAATAACTTATGATCCATTATATTATGACCTAAAAAAACATTACCCATGGTCCATTATATGGATTCCACTAGAAACATGTAAGCAATATCTACACAAAGGTACCTATTATATGATACCTAACTGTAAATAAATAGAAGGTATGAATACTCTATTGCTGAGAAAACATAGGTATTCTATCTTAGGTACTAGAAATAGATAATTTTACTGTTCCAACCCAATATAAGGATAAAATATGAAAATTCATCTCCCAAGTGTGAGTGTTCCATCCAAATAGTACTATATGGCACATGGTTGTCCTTTTCGTTTGATCATTAATTACACATAACAATATTATTAGAATTTTTTAAGATTCATGAAAGGAATAATCATTTAAAATATTTATATTATGACTTGACTCCCTTCACTATGGGAAATGAATCAATGTCCATGTGCTCTATCGTGGACCCAACTGCGATCATTTTAATCAAAACATTATAATGTCCTAAATCTTATGTACGACCTATATCTATGATATTATATAGGAATAATTTCATTCATATAATTATTACCTATTCACATTGATTACATCAACCCAATAAGTGGTTACATAATTAAGAATCTCATGTTTCATCTCTTTAACCTGGGAGTGTGTTCAATACCTGATAGTCTAACAATTAGGGTTCTTGAAAACAACTTTAATATTCATATTCTCAATTAACCCACTTCGTATCTCTAATGTATAATTAAAAATAAATAAATTCCTAAAGTTATTATAAATATCTTGGAATCCCTTAACCATGGGCTGGTCATTCCTCATGGTTATCTCTTTCATAGAAAAATTGGTAACAAGGATGGATTCATCAGATGTGACCCTACATGGATATGATAGTGAAAAGCCTAGTTTTTTCCTTATCCTATGAAGTAACCACTATGGGATATTTTGGTCCAAGAGGAAAGGTAAATCTAAACCCCATACAGTAACCTAGGATAGATTGTTTCTATAGAAATATTACTCCCTCGAGTTTATATTTACTGGGCATGAAATTAGTTTTCTTCAATTATTAATGCTCATTCTACTACTATTATAATCTATTATTGATTTATTAAGAAATTCATAGTTTATGATTTACACATTACATAATTAGACGATTCAAGTGGATTCAAATAACCTTGATATTATAAATTTTTTCACCATTCTCACTTTCAAAAATTATTATAACACTATATTCTTATTCCCTTTTCTATAAGGGTGTACATATCTTAGGGATTCACAAAAGACTTATGTTTAGATTTATATTTTGGAAACACATATAAAAAACATGGCCATTTTCACGTGAACTTATATAGTATGAAATAATGATCCCATATTCAGGGCCATAAACCAAATGTCCTTTTTTATATGTTTTATATAGTATCAGTAATCCCTCGTTAGTGGTCGTCTTTTCTTTTTTACATAGTATATAGAACACCCCATTCATTTGGTAATATATTTCACACCTAAAATAAAATAATCATTTGGTCCATCAACTATTATATCAATATAAGTTCAATTATCCATGTGATTTTCTAAAATAGCATTAAAATCTCTATTCATATAAAGTTCCCCCTCTCCTTTCTTGTATAGACTATCTCACCCTTCATTTATTTTAGAGAATTTTCAAATTAAATTATAGTGCTAATTTGTCATATTTATTTGATATTAATCACAAATAACTTATTGTTTTGACCCTATAACCCCAAAAACCATGTTCCCCATCCACCAAGGTTCTTGGTATATGTAACATTAGGCACTGGTTTACATATATTATTTTACCATGCCATTATATATACTTTCTCACTTTATGGGTGAGTTTTTCTGACCATAAATTATATCTACATTGGTCCAACATCAAATAAATTATACTACCTTTGGAAATATAAATTATAATCACCATGTCAAAAAACCATAACGGGTGACTTGGAAAAAAATGTATTCTCTTATATCTAGTTATGAACCCCATATAACCATGGAAAAAATAAGTATTTGAAACAAAAGGAAGAGGCATAAAACATGTTGGGTCAATACCCCATAACAAGAGGCTTGAGTAGATTCTCATTTCCATCCTTCTATTCCTCCCTTTTGATGTAATATGAAAAAATAGGTCAAGAATAAAGACATATAATTCCCCAATGTACCACCATTCAACCCTAGAAAAAAACAAGTCATACTCAATAGATACATTGACTTATGAAAACATAGAGAACATCTTTACTCTTCATGATTTATTTGAGGGTGCTGAGTCCTCATACCATGACTAAAAACTATGTGATATTTGGTTTTTCCTCCCTGACATTAAACAACATAGATAATATTACCCCATGTTATCTAATACTTTTAACATGAGTGTTAGATATATGAAACATCCTCATCAAATAATGTATCTGTGTCATAATTACATAGCTAAATGAAAAGAATCACTTCTCATATGTATGAACTAGATCTATGTGGGAGATTTCATCATAGATTTTAAAATCTATTAATAACTATTAAAATTTAATCCCTCTTTTACTAAACATAATCTGCATAAGGGTCCCTTTATATGAACTACATATTTCTTGATTCCTAGTCTCATGATATACATAGTGACATCTAGATTTCATATCATGGATTTAGCTACAAGTCCATTATTGTTTCACTCTCAATTATATCCTAGAAATTAGAACTTTTTTATTTCTTAATATTTATTCCATGAGTCAAGATTGATCCTCTTAGAAGACTAAAAATGTTGAGTCATTATTCTCCGCATCATGAAACCTTAATGGATTGAGTTAAGAAATTCTTCCTTAGAGACACTAAAAACCCTTGATTTGAGATATTCATTTTGGATATCATCTTCCCATGGGTGAGACCAATCTAAGTACAATAACATGATCTAGTAATGTGACAAATTTCCTTATATTTACCATAGAATCATTTTATTTTCATTTAAAAAGAAAAAAAATTGAATTTAATTACATTTTTTGAATCAAAAAATTCATTCAATGTACTTTTCTTTAGAATCAATGGTTTGATCCGCACTCATAGAATACATTGATTGTTTCAGTAGTAAAATATATCATTGCTCTAAGAAATATAAAATGGTATTTCAATGTGTAGGATGACTTTTAAAACACCAAGGGATTGAGATTCATTTTAAATACCACCAAATACGGTATCGTAGTAATGTGAAATTCCCTCATTGAGTAAGCCTCATATTTCACCCAATGAAAAACAATTATTGGTGTATAAATATCATTTTTGAGTGTGTTTTGTGAAATTTTTAGAATCATAAAAAGCCATTATAGTGCGTATACACCATAACCCGGGTTGGGTGTCTCTAATAAGTATTTTATTTGGAAATAAAAAGATACTAAATGGATATACACATCAAAAGATATGGATGTTTGATTTTGTGAAGAAATTTAGGTCCATTTTACTGTTACCCATTAATTTATTTTTCCTTTAGTAACTCATCCTACTTTACATAGGCCATCTCTAACTTCCTATACTACATATCTTAGTACACCTATATAAACTATATCCCTCATAAAGGTACAACTCATCAAGTTACTTTCAAAAATATTTAAATAAACTTTCACCCTTCTAATTTTCATAGGATTAGAAACAATGTGGATAAACATTCAAGACATAGGAGATCTAATATATCTATATTTTCCTAGGAAACCATCTATAATATCTACCACCTGGGTGATATTCCGCCTTGGAGGCCATTTATACAGGGCCCAAAACCTCGGTGACCAATCACCTATGGCCCTTTTCTGATGTGACTATTCACCTGGGGGCCATCATTTTAGTGGTTATCATCCTTTGAACCATCACCTGTGAAACCATACACCTATGTCCCTTCACCTGTTTGATGACACTCCCAGGTCCATTGACCTAGTTACCAATCTCTAAGGTCCCTTCACATGGGAGTCTATTCATATGGGGGCCATCACATGGGAGACATACCACCCCCATCCCTTCATTAGGGAAACCAATTACCTAATCTCATTCACATGGGTGGTCATTCACCCGATTTATTTCTCATGTGTAACCATTATCATGGGTCTCTTTACTCTAGAGATACTTTATTAAATCCCTCTAAAAGAGTGAGTCTTTAACCAACCTTGTACTCATGTGAGATATTTGGGTTCATATACATTTTTCATGAAAACCCTTCACTCGTCCCTCCACTAAAGAGAACTAGGGAGATGAACAAGACCTTTACCAGGTATTCTATTAGGGGGAATAAATTTAATTTCTCTAGACCTAACAATATTTATTCATATTCTCTATGAACTCATTCAAGGTATGAAAAAACATTCCATGGTCCCAAAATTGGGAACCAATTCACCCAAAACTCATACATGGGCACCAATTCATTCCATATAGACATTAAGTTTAGATAATCTTCTGGGTTTTGGTATCTTACTAGGATTAAGTACTAACCCCTTCCAAACTAGATCACTCATATTGGTTTAAGACATACCCATGCCTTCAAACAATATATGTCGAGATTCACCCTTTTGGATTTATCATTTAACTCAATTCAACATTCCTCTACATAGATTTCTTATCATACCACTGATTTTTGAGATCCCTCTATGTATATTTCCACTTATCCCATAAGTTGACAGGTCACCTTTTAGGTTCCCCATGTGTCAGGAGTCTACACTCTGGTGATCCAATTGGATTAATCCAGACTAGGCCTCCTAATAGGTGTATTCCCCAATAAAGTTTTCCTTTACCTGAGTTACGGGAAATATTTGGTACATTTGGGCATCCCCTTGTTGTAGGCTTGGACTAGTCTTTATAAATCTCTTGAGTTTTAAGCCTTGACCAGTATTCCGAAATCCTAATTGGTGTACTACCGAAAAATTCCTTAACAAACATGGAGTTGATATACTCTTTTGGTTATCATATACGGGCCTCATCCTACGTGTAAGCACCAAAAAATATCTTCAGCTATCTTTTCTAATACACTATAAATCTCAGTTTATATAATGAATAAGCCTTGAATTATCCCCTATTATCACACCTTTTATATCAAAAGAATCTCCACATTGAAGCCTTAGTGTGTAAACTACATTCAAATATTATGGTACATTCTCATTTATTGTGGATGATCTTATATTCTCTCTTGTTTCACATACCAAGTATAACACACATAGTCTTATAAATTAATTAAGGTCATTCCATTAGTATAATAAAGGATACTACATTTCAGGAATACATTTTATTGATAAGGCTCGATCATATTACAATGAAATATAGGATATGATACCTATTTGTAGAAGGATATAGGACCACTCATTGAGTTCTGACCCTAATTTAATTTTCCACTTATGAAATAAATTTAACTCCTTGGTCATTGATTCATATTCTAGTAAAATATTTGTGACACCACTGTGTGCTTCAGTCCGAATTCTAAAACACCAACCACTACTATGGAAGGTAACGAACTCTAAATATCCAAAAATTTAAGATTTAAAACACATAATCATGAACTAATAAGAGAAATATAGAAAACCAATAATATATAGTTTTATCTATATATCAAAATTATCTCACTAAAATAATTATCACAGGTGTAACCAAGAACACATTGGTATTGGGTAATGATTCATGAATTTTTCTTAAACATATAATATAGTACTATAGTATTAAATAATCCCCCTAAAAATTGTGTGGTGGGTCTGATCTACCATCTTATCAACCAAAATATTTTCCATAGCTTAACATGTAACATAACAATGACTATATGCATTTGGAAATTAGTTCCACATTGAATAAAATTGAGTGTATGCATGAAACCCATTATAAATAACCAGCCTTTATTATTCTTATTAAAACCTAGAACCATTTTCGTAGGCTTATGAGTTATTTATTCCAAGAATTTTGGATCCTCAAACTCTTGGTGAAACATGAATTTATGTGAGCACACATCCCTATATCTCAAGCCTAGTGGTAATTATTCTCCATCCCAATGAATGAACCACTAACCTCATCAATGAACATATATATTTTTTATTGTCAATCAATTACTATGTAGTGTCAACACATTCTTAACAAGCTTATTCTAGACTACCCACCTACTACATAGGAACCCATATTCTATAAATAATTAAATCAAGGGTAAATTCATTCATTTCAAATATGTTTCTCAAATTATCATTCAAGCATCCCCAAATACTATTTTCAACATTCCATTTATTTTCAAATTCCAATGTTAAATTTTTTTCATTAAAAATAAATAAATTTTAAAAAAATACATTTATTCATAACCCATACAACATTTTAAACCATAAATTTTTAATAATCATAACTAAAGTCAAAAATCAAATCCTCCATTTCAATTACAAGTCATTTTCTAAGAATAAATATGTTATTTAAAGACACATTACTAAATTGATTAAATCACACGCTGTGTTATTTGAAAAAATTTATCAATATTCATCACTCGTTATTTAGATATAAATTTGATATATATTTAATTTGAAAAAAGAAAAAACCATTTCAACTGATAAGGATTTCAATAAAAAAACTTCTTCCTCAATTCCTAGTATCTTCAATCACCCAGTATGGGATCCATAATTATAGACAAAAACATCTAGAATAATTCAAGAGGAAATCATATAAACACATTTCCTAAATCATGATCTTGATCCATCTACAAAATAATTATCAACTTCTCTCAAAGAATGAGAGAAATGGTGAATGAGAAATTTATAATTTAATCATGTTTACACTTATTTAAAAGCGAATCAAGGCTTTAATTGACACTTCCATTAACAAGGATTCAGTTCTAGAAGGGATAAAATCCCCACAATAGAGTTTCATTGATCACAACGATTGAATGGAGGTTAAGGGAGAGGAGTTTATAATTAATATAGGTGATTTTGGAAAAAAAAACAATTACCATCCTTCCCAAGACTTATTCAACCAAATTGGAATCATTGGATATCCTAGGATACCACTAGTGAGATGGTGGTTCCAAAAAGAAATATTAAACCTATAGAAACACCAGTTGTTTTTCTGTTTTTTACCTTAGATGCATGAATAATTACTATAGTAATTACCTATGTCAATCATGTAATCATCTATATGAGGGGTCTCACCAGTTAGTTGGTGGAAAACCTGCCATTTTATATGAGGGGTCTCACCAGTTAGGTTGTGGACAACCTGCCATTTTCCTAAAACTACATGCCAATGTCCAACTGAAATCTAAATACCCAGTCACCTCCCAGACTCTTAATAATGTATGAAAACAACACCGTATCCCAATAAATGACTTAAAAATAAGTGAAAACAAATAATTTCAATGAAAAAAATGAATATGAAGGAGAACTAAATAACATATCTGAAATCTAAATACAGAATGTTATAAGTTTCCCTATTACAATGATTTTTCCCCCAGAATGACTTATCAAAAAGACAGGTCCAAAAATAATTGAGGCCCCTAATCTCTCATCATCACCTTAAAATCACACATATCATTATTAGTTTAAAAATTTCTTCATATAATCATTACCAATAGAATGGAGTTACTCCACATAAAAGTCACTTGATAATCAATAATACAAATCGAGGGCACTATGACATTCATATATGGTTTCACATCAAGGTATTCGCAATATAAAACATGTAATGGGTATGAATGGTATTTATTAATTTTTGAAACAAGAAAAATATATTGGATTGAATTCGTTTGTGGTTGAAATTCATAATGTTATTTCACCATACCTATCTACTCAATAACTTCTAAAGGTCCAACATATTTTAGTGTCAATTTTCTATGTTTCTCATATCATTGATAAACCAGATATAAAGATTCACTCAATAACACCAACTCAACAAAACTATGATAGAAATACTATATGATCTAAATAATATTTATACCAAAACTGAGATATTACTAACCTCAAATGAATCATTGAGATCTTGTCCATCATCTTCTAGGATACGGTAGTTCTTACCAAGAAGCTACACTAATTTATGTCCAACATACTTGGGATATACATGGTTAACCATATAATTCATCAAATGATGAAAATTTATTGGATGAATGGTAGATTTATGGTAGTAAAATATTCCTTACACCAAAATAGATTCAAATATTCTTACAAAGGCAAGTATGCAAGCATAGAGCCAGTATTTAAGAATATTTATATCCAGTTCTATTGGACTGTTAGAATGATGATGGTACATTGTGCTCAATTTTATTGGGGTTATCATCACCTCATAGAGGCCTCACAAAAACCTATATTTTAATTGGGAATAACTATTGAAAAAAGGGAATATGGAACTTTGAGTAACCTTACAATCTTCTGTACATATAGAATTTATAAATAATATACTTTTGTGGTACAAAAAATAAGAATTAGGAGATCGGATTTTTTCAATAACCAAAAAAATATCATTCTATCCCCAAGGATTACATGGAAACCTAAAAAATTAAATCTAACAACATTTCATTCAAATTTCATGTCTTAATGTGAAGTGGTTTAAGAAAACAAAATTTTTCCTAATTCTTAGCCTTAATCCTCTGATAGGTAAAACATTGGGAAGAAAATCATTAATGTCCCATTTCATACCTAGATATAATAATGAATTCCTCATGTCATGAAACCCAATATTAATCCATTGGTGAACTACTCACAGGGAATTATGGCAATCCCAATTTAATACCCCATGTTTTAGGAGACATTATTATGTTTATAATTAACAATTTTTTTTATAATTATATAGAATGTTTCTCTATTATTTTAAATGAATTATTAATAGGTTACAGATATGTAAAAATAAGATATTAATCAATATAAAAAAATATTCAATTATATACAATCATTACCATGATGGTAAATGAAACAGTGTATAAAATACAATGTATTATTGAAAATCATGGATTATTACAACCATTAAACTGCAAAAAAAAATAAAGGGGGAATGAAACTAAAAAGAATAATATCTGTTAAAGTATCATCTTCTATGGATTATCATATCCATTAAGAATTACAATTAATATAAAAAATATTATGATAATGTATACCATTAAATCAGAAGTAATGTTGTTTTATATATAATGAAAACATCCGAAAAGAGAAGTGTGGATGGAATAAGTTTACTAAGTCTATATATAGGAATAAAATATGGGTTTTGAAAATATCAACGTTATAATTATGGAAATTTCAAATATTATCAATCCAATTATGGTAATTGTTCATATATCTTACAAGTATAATAAGTATGGTAATTGTAATGAAGTAATTTTAAAATAATATTAATCATAATGAAATAAAATATGATATTAAAATGTAACACCATGACCCCTCTAGACTGGATCCAGTTAATTAATTGATATATTGGCATGGTTAGAAAGAATTAAAATCCCAAAGTAAATATTATTTTAGTATTCTTGAAGAAACTATATACATACATGTAACTCAAATTATATTGAGAATGGTAACAAATTACAATACATAAACAAAACTAAAAACTACATCCACAGAAACTCAATAAATTATATCCTCTTTATAACCTCTGGGAGGTAAAAAATGAAATGGGTGATATAAAATGATCATTAAGGGTTAAAAATATCATAATAATGAATCAATAATAACAGAATCATATCCAACTTGGAATAGTCAATATGACATGGTGAATAAATAAAGAAAACACGCTATTAATAACTGAGAATGAAACTGCATCCATAGATTTTGTCATACTTAAAATTACATGGATAGTAATAACTGATAATGAATGAAGAGAATTATTATTAATTTCACTTCATGTATCTAGAACATGATACCATATTACCATTATAACAGTTTAGTTATGTGGGTAGAAACCCGTCTGATTTTTGGAAACAAACCTGAAGGGTTTATCGCCAAAGGATTTGTCTCACGAGACCTGTCGATGCATCGAAGGGCTATAACGGGCCCCACCATCCACTAAAAGTCCAAATAATTTTTTATAAACAAGTTGAATACAAGTAAAATCTTTCTTTTAAAAATCCTTATAGAGTAGAGGATACAGATTCATCAATATTTCTATAGTTAAAAAAATCCAAATAAACACCGCATGTAAAAGAGAATACGTCTTAAGAAAATACTCATATCCATGAAACTAGAATATGTATATATAATATATTTACAATTTAAAATGAAAAATTACCTCAAATAGGTAGTAGATTCACCACATAAGAATGATTAGTTGCGCAATACCAAGAAGGTCTCAATGAAATGGAAATTGAGATGAAGTCCCTCACCATATTGTAATCAATTAGATCATATGACCAAAACCTAATAACTATAAAATGAATAATTTATTAAAATTAATATAAATTTAATCATGAAAATATATATGAAAAATAAAATTACACATTCTCCACATACAAGAAATAAGTGGTGAACAGTGGAAATCTCATGGAAATGAAAGTGAGATGAGAAACCCCTTTCCTTATGCTCGAGTGTGTTCTTAATTTGTCTTAATGACCTAAATAATTAAGTTTCTATTAATTAATTAATAATTAAAGAACTTCCTATACATTTAATTGATTTATTATAACCTTATTGTGATCATTTTTTGACCTTTTATGGGTTTAAGAGGTTCGATTTTATTGTTTTGGAAGCATTTTTTCCTTGGTTTTCATAATCTGTTTACTTGTATTCATGAATAGAAGCTCATTTGAAATGTGGTTTAACATCCACATTTTGTTAATATATCTTAATAATGAAATAAAATATATATAGATTATCTTATAAATAATTTGGGTTATATACCACGACGACGATTCATTAGTCAAAAGTTAATTACAAATGTTTGGATTAACTTGGTGGTTTTGTTCATAATGAACTTGTTTTGTATTATTATTTTATATTATGAGTGTGTAAGGAATAAAGAACATTAAAGAGATGAAATATATATATTCTGAACTGGTTCAACCATAAAAATAGTTTCATGACCATAATTGAAGATGGTAATGAAAATTGAGAACACGTCGTCCTTGAATTTGATAAATTAACACATCTCAGATGGTGTTTTCGTTTTTAGTATAAGAGGGGGAAAGAGAGATGATGATGAAATATTCAATTAGAATAATATAATTCTAGTTCATGTAAGTTAATGGAATAATCATATCATTTGGATTAGGATATATGAGGAAAAAAGTATAAAAGAAAGGATATCAAAATAGAAGAAAAATTGAAAAATCTATCACGAAAATTCGGAAGCCTAACAGCATCACATAACATTTCATGAAGTAGTTTGATGAGAAAAATGGGGTACCCCATAAATCTTACATAATATTGTCTACAAGGGAGAAATTTAATAAAATATCACAATATAATCCAAATGAAATTATAAATAATAATATAAAATGAAAGAAAAGAAAGAAAACAAACGAGGATGTTTACCTTTTGATCTATTCTCCCTGAGATACTTTTTTAGGCCTTTGGTTTTGGCCTTTTGGTGAGAAAATCATCTCCATAACATGGGGAAGAGTCATGGTAAGTGTATTTGGGAGAACTTCAGTAAGTCACATGGCTTGAGATGTGTGCAAGAAAGAGGGGAATGAGGGTGTCTTATACAGTGGAGGGGAGGAGGGATTTTACATTATTTTGATTATTATTGTAATATTTTTTCTCAAGACTATGAATAGTACATATTCATGTGACTCCAAATAGTAGTAATGGAATGTGAGTTCGAACCAATTGGTTTTACATCAGCCTTACGTCACCTATGATGCATTAAATCGTGTATTTATCATTTATTGTAATTTACTATATTTTAGTATTCATAAAAAATTATGGTATTTTAGAAAAATCCGAAAAATTAACTCAAACCATTTCCTGATGTGTAGAATCCATAAATTTACTCCATTTTTCAAAAAATATTTTCTAAATATAATAAATTTAATTTTTAATTAAAATAGTTATTTAATCAAAAATTACTAACACATAAAATATTCATCTTTATTTTTAAGGTGCCTAAAATTATTTATACGGTCAAGGGTTTGGATACCGTTATTAAGAGTCATATTACTATTCATAATGATAATTTACCTTTCATAAGATTTGGTTACTATTCATAAGGGTATGTTGTTGTTCACTGAAAATTAAGTTAATTCTATCAGACTATAAATATTATCATGTGTAACACCCCGAGCTTCCACGATACGCTTCTCATTCAATAATGCAATATCTTGCATTGTACACAACTTCAAGTTCTAAAACACCGCGACTAATCAAAGTAGCCGTTATGAATAGTAATAACCACTTTTTAAAATTATAGAAATTTTATATTTCAAAATGGACTTCATTTTTGGATTCGGAATATCGAAATTAGCCTATGTTGAATTTTTGGTATTTTTCTGAAAGCTTCTAATTTCTATGAATAGTGAAAAATACTTTAAAACAACTTTTTTAATCAAAATAATTTATTGTGATAAATTATACTATTTAGTGGTTTTAAGGTATAATTAGAATATATTTTTACCATTTTATCCAATGGTGGTCACTAGAATTAATTTTACATTGAAATTGGACATAAACAATTGCCAATCTTTTGACATAAATTATTTCTTAAAAACACTCTATTTGTCATAACAGCGGGAATTGATTATAAAATTAATTAATTCAACTTATATGTTTGGAATTTTGTAAAATAGACATCATTTTTTAATTTGGAATATCAATTATAGCTTAGGGTGAAATTTTGGCCTTATTCTGAAAAATTTCAAATTTTGATGAATAGTGAAACCACTAAGTGGTTGTTAAAAACTGATTTTTCGTTTAAATGAAATATTACCACTTATGTGATTTGATTTTCAAAAATCCGACATACATGGTTGTCATTAAGAAGTAAAATGTGGTTTAATGAGATTAAAATAATTTTTTTGGTGAATAGTAACTTTTAAGTTCTTAATCGCGATTAGAGGTAATTAGTGTAGTTTAAGGTAAAAATAATGTTTTAATAATATGAGATGAGATTGACACTTTTCCTACTCCTATTGGTTGAGTCATGGCCGACCAAGACAACCCATGGGTCAACTTGGGGACCCCATGGAGCCACTTTGGTTGGAAAATGACATTAATATATATTTATTTAATGTTAAAATTAATTTGACACAAACATGAGTTATTCTACTAAAACAATTTTTAAGTGGGGTTACACAAGTCCAAATTTTGACTATAAATATTCATTAGAAATATAAAAAGATTTCCTACATCATATTAGTTTTTTTTATAATTTTTAGACATTAAAAAAATTAAATTATTTATGACATAATTATGATGCAGCGATGACCTCATTATTTAACGATTTAAATAAAATGAGAAGATAATGCAAAATCCAAGGCTTATACTTATCCAAAGCCTATTGGATGGGTATAGTTCGAACCCTTATCCCCTTATCCACGAATTATATAAGTGTGGGACCTTTAGAATCCGAAAAGCATTGTGCAATAATGTAACATTTCAATCTTTCCAAAAGAGCCCCTCCTCTCCTCTTATAAAAGCCCCCCACCTCTCCCACCTCATTTACACTTTCAAGCCATTTGGCTCGGCCAACCTCTGCCCAAATACTCTCCCAACTTCCCCCTCTTACTCCTAGAAGCCTCAATTTTGGCATAACTCTTCTCAAGGAAGCCTTTGGCTCAAATCAAAAAGAGTTACCCGATTTTGAGGTAATGTCTTCTCTAATGTTGTTTTGTTTTATTTTTCTTCTCCAACCCCCTAAACTCTTTTTATTCATTTCTTTTGTAACAACACCAGTATCCCCAATATAATAGGATGTTGTTATAAGAATTATTCTAGCTACACTTACACACACCTACATTTAATGGTTAAAGAACATACGGTTTCTGTGGATGGAGAATTTCTACCTCACGAAACGATAATTGTTCAACACTCATATAACAACTTCAAAGGTGGCCATTAAGATGTCACTATTTTTATATATGATATATAATATGTTTATGTTTTACTTAAGCTTCTTTATTTATCATTTATGGCATACTTTATGATTTCCATTATGGGTAAAACGTGATAATTTCATTTTAGGAAGTGCGGACTACCGCCCCCTCAAAGTGATTTGAATCGTTAATGCCATATGTGGGATGTATAAAGGATGGAGTAAATGGTATTATACACTATATTATACTGGAATTATTTTATACATTTATATCATTATGATTTCGTTCCATTAAATATGAAATTGAAATGAAAGTAGCGTTCATGCGTACGTACGGCTTACCGTCTCCATGAACGGTGCATTTCATTTCTTACCTCTAATTGTTACGTAATATTATAAATGAATGTATATACTGGATATATGAGATATATATGACATATAAATCATGAATATAATTCTGGAGATAATGGATATTCTACCACATAAACAACTTGTAATTATAAGAAGTTTATTGTTGACTCAAGTACCAAAGATCGACAAAACGACCGTTATTAACTTAAATAATTACATAATGTTCATATCATTGTAATAAGTGATATAAAAAGGATAATGAAATTTAAAATGGTTCTTAATAAGTTAGATATTAACTCTAGTTTATTATTCAGGAGGTTAAAGAACGGTCGAGTCAGGACAGGATGCAAGGTAAGGGAATTTCTTAACCCAATTTCCATTCTTTGGGTTAATCTCCTATTTTCAAATTATGTCATGATATTATTATGTGATGTATTGTATTTGTACTTTATTTATGTTTACTTATAGTAAATACACATAATAGATCTATTTTATTTAAAAAACTGATCTTTGTAAGGGAATTTCTTAACCCAATTTCCATTCCTTGGGTTAATCTCCTACTTTCAAATTACGTCATGATGTTATTATGTCCTATTTTGTATTTTTACTTTCTTTATGTGTACATATAGTGAATACACATAATAGATCTATTTTATTTTAAAAATGATCTTTTTTGAGGAATTCATCTTAATCTCCTTTCATTAAGGCATATTTGGTTTTATACACAACTTTCTTTTATACGGTGTATAAACCCCTTTGACTTTTACATTTATTCAAAAGGTTTTATTTTATAACTATGTGATTTTTAAATGATTTAAAAAAAGATATATTTCCCTCCAATATATGAAAATCCAGTGCAAATGTATATGTACTTAACGCAAGCTTAAAAATGTTTTCAGAAAACCTGACTCTCGAGTGTGTTAGACAGGAAGGGATTGGGAGTGGACCCATCATGGCCTGTAATTAGTCGAGCAGTCTCAGAATTAGTTATTTTGTTTTCAGAAGCTTGCATAATGTTTTCAGAAAAACAGTGGAGTATATTTGAGAAATTTTAAACATAAGTATATTCTTAAAAAAAATTGCATCGGCAGGTCTCATGAGACAAACTAGTGTCTTGGCACGAGGCCTTGACAAAATTTTATTTGTGGTCTTGGCACGAGGCCTTGGCTACGTGGTTATGATAGTCTGGCATTATGCATTCCATCATTAGGAAAGTGGTTATTGATATTGCATGTGATTATTCGACCAGTAGAATATCCATGTGAAGAAGTAAATGGCATTATCTCATTTTACTTTTGCCATATTATGTTGAAGTTCAAGTTTAAAAGGCTTTTGTTTTAGTTATACATTGCCTTAAATGTTAATGTTTATTTATGAAAGCTTCCGCTATATTGTTATCCTTACTGAGCATCTGAGCTCACCCCATTCAATGTTTTAATATTTTCCAGGATGTGAAGAAGTATTTTATGAATGACCTGTAGGGATTGTCAGAAGAGGATATGAGTGTGGTCTATGGAGACTTTGTTATTGTGGTTTTTCACTTTATAATGTAATGTAAGACTTATGAATGTATCTAGTGTTTCCAAGGCTACTAAACTAATCGGTCTTTCAAGACTTGATCTTTTTGATCATGCCAATGTTACGAACTAATGCACCGACTCTGGGTAGCTGGGGTCGGGGCGTTACAGTTGGTATCAGAGGCAGTTTAGTACTAACCTTGGAAGCTAGATTTAGATAAACTCTGATTAGAGCACATAGCCCGAAGATATACTTTGAGGATTAGTATAGAAGAACTTCCTAGAATTTTGGTATTATAGAGATGTTATGAGTTTTCTGAGCAATACATCCCTGTCTGGATACGAGCAAGTAGAGGCGGCTCTGGCACAGATGTACCTAGGGGTAAAACCCGAAAACACCGCTTTGAGCTAGACTCGAACAGGAACTGGTGCAAGAAAACGGGCCTTGCTGCACTCTTGGTTACGACACTCCTGGGGGATATGCTTAGGATAATTCTCACAAACCACTATGAAGGGTTAGGAGTATATACTTCCTCAAAGAAAACATTTCTTTTTCTGATTATGGATTATATCCATAAATAGTTCAATTTATGTTAAGTATTTTATAAGTATGGAATTATGTATTTTGATTCATAAACTAATCTAGTTTATGCCATTGTATAGAAATGGCGCCCAGTAGAAGGAATGTGAACTCCAGCAGTACGTATGATCCAAAGAGTAAGAAGGATCGTATCTTTCACGGTATTAATCCAACATTTTGAAGGGAAATAGTCTCCCATGTGTTCTCAACATATGAAGAAATAGTATCATGTGTTAATAAGATAAGTAAAGAATTCTCTGAGTCCTATGGATTTGAAGCGAAGCAAGAGACGAAAGGGATGGAAGAGAGAATGATGGATAAAGGGATGAGGGGAAAGAAGAATTTTCCAATATGTGGTAATTGTGGGAAGAAACATCATGGAATTGCCTAAAGGGAATGGGAGTTTGTTATAAGTGTAGAGAAAAAGGACACAAAGTGCGTGACTGCAAGGGTAAGAAAAAGGTTTTAAATGTACAATGATTCATCTGCAAGGAGTGGGGACACTACGCAAACCAATGTCTAAATCATCAGAGTATGCCCCAAATGATGTTGTTGGATAATAATCAAGTTATGATACTACCACAGATGAGGAGGAATGACTAGTGTTCTCATGTTGTTATTAATGAATTTTGTCATTTGAGTGTTGTATCAATGATGTACTGGTTATAATAATTATGGAGTATATAAGGATTGTACTGCAGTACTATTTCATCAAGGACTTGAGATTGTGTGGAACCAAGAAAAGTGACTCCACAGTAGGTTAAATTTTTGGAAAATATATAGTTGAGAGAAAGATAAACCATAATATGGTTTTGATACTGAGATTGTGATTTTGGAATAGGACGTGATTGATTTGGATAAATTATATTGGATATACTTAACTTCCTTGAAACTGATTGATGTTTTGTATACATTTTTTGATATAAGGAGTATATCTAGTATTCTATAAGGAATAAGGGATCATGGTAATTCATTATGCTTAAAAAGAATACATGATGAAGGTGTTCACATGTTTTTACGTGGGAAAAAGGATCTTCATTATGTTTACCTTCCTTATAAAATTTGGACTGTGAGTTGGACAGAAGTATTTTGGATAACTATAAAGGTTGGAATGGATTAAGTTGATCTTTGGATAGTATTGTTTAAGGTTAAAGAATTTTTGAATATTATTTTTGGAATATTATAATACTATAGTTTTAGGAAAAGGACAACCTGCAAGGTGGGGCATAACCCGTCGCGTCGGACAAAGCTCCAGGAATCGAACCCACAACCATAGTGCGACAAGCCTTTATTTCCTACCACTAGCCTACAGGAAGTCCCTGGTTATTAAAAAATAATTTTACTAATCTAAATGGTATGTGTTAATATTTGGAACCTTATACAATTAGGATAAGTATAATATTTTTGAGTTCTATATCTTTTTGAGTGAAAGATGAGTTGAAGGTTGAAACTCTAATTGTCAATCATAAATATATATATATATATACCTATCTCTTATTCAATGAATAAATTAATTCTTAAACTTTAGTAAAGGGATATTAAAACAAAAAAAAATGTGTCATCCTAATACCTTATGTCTTTTTGAACTGATGATATTTTAAATCAACATAGATTGAAGGCTTTGAGGCCCTCAATTTGATAGTTGATTGTGATTGATGACCTCAATCACTCCCTACGAATATTTACGTTTTTCCTCCAATTATATGTCTCTAATTGCCACCAATGTTCTCCTTATCGAGATCATAATTTGGTGGTGACTTTCTTATTTCCATTTCCCTCTTATTAAGGCTAAATTTTATTAACCTTATTTCCGATGTGGGTGTTCCACAAAGGTATTTTCTATTTTCAACCTTTTATTTTCAAAGAAAAATTTCAAATTGCGAGGATGCAATTTATTGAAGGAGGGGAGAATGTAACACCCCGAGCTTCCACGATACGCTTCTCATTCAATAATGCAATAGCTTGCATTGTACGCAACTTCGAGTTCTAAAACACCGCGACTAATCAAAGTAGCCATTATGAATAGTAATAACCACTTTTTAAAATTATAGAAATTTTATATTTCAAAATGGACTTCATTTTTGGATTTGGAATATCGAAATTAGCCTATGTTGAATTTTTGGTATTTTTCTGAGAACTTTTAATTTCTATGAATAGTGAAAAATACTTTAAAACAACTTTTTTAATATAAATAATTTATTGTGATAAATTATACTATTTAGTGGTTTTAAGGTATAATTAGAATATATTTTTACCATTTTATCCAATGGTGGTCATTAGAATTAATTTTACATTGAAATTGGACATAAACAATTGCCAATCTTTTGATATAAATTGTTTCTTAAAAACACGCTATTTGTCGTAACAGCGGGAATTGATTATAAAATTAATTAATTCAACAAATATGTTTGAAATTTTGTAAAATAGACATCATTTTTTAATTCGGAATATCAATTATAGCTTAGGGTGAAATTTTGGCCTTATTCTGATACATTTCAAATTTTGATGAATAGTGAAACCACTAAGTGGTTGTTAAAAACTGATTTTTCGTTTAAATGAAATATTACCACTTCTGTGATTTGATTTTCAAAAATCCTACATACATGGTTGTCATTAAGAAGTAAAATGTGGTTCAATGAGATTAAAATAATTTTTTGGTGAATAGTAACTTTTAAGTTCTTAATCGCGATTAGAGGTAATTAGTGTAGTTTAAGGTAAAAATAATGTTTTAATAATATGAGATGAGCTTGACACTTGTCCTACTCCTATTGGTTGAGTCATGGCCGACCAAGACAACCCATGGGTCAACTTGGGGACCCCATGGAGCCACTTTGGTTGGAAAATGACATTAATATATATTTATTTAATGTTAAAATTAATTTGACACAAACATGAGTTATTCTACTAAAACAATTTTTAAGTGGGGTTACACAAGTCCAAATTTTGACTATAAATATTCATTAGAAATCTAAAAATATTTCCTACATCATAGAAGTTTTTTTATAATTTTTAGACATTAAATAAATTAAATTATTTATGACATAATTATGATGCAGTGATGACCTCATTATTTAACGATTTAAATAAAATGAGAAGATAATGCAAAATCCAAGGATTATACTTGTCCAAAGACTATTGGATGGGTATATTTCTAACCCTTATCACCTTATCCACGAATTATATAAGTGTGGGACCTTTAGAATCCGAAAAGCATTGTGTAATAATGTAACATTTCAATCTTTCCAAAAGATCCCCTCCTCTCCTCTTATAAAAGCCCCCCACCTCTCCCACCTCATTTACACTTTCAAGCCATTTGGCTCGGCCAACCTCTGCCCAAATACTCTCCCAACTTCCCCCTCTTACTCCTAGAAGCCTCACTTTGGGCATAACTCTTCTCAAGGAATCCTTTGTCTCAAATCAAAAAGAGTTACCCGATTTTGAGGTAATGTCTTCTCTAATGTTGTTTTGTTTTATTTTTCTTCTCCAACCCCCTAAACTCTTTTTATTCATTTCTTTTGTAACAAAACCAGTATCCTCAATATACTAGGATGTTTTTATAATAATTATTCGAGGTACACTTACACACACCTACATTTAATGTTTAAAGAACATACGGTTTCTGTGGATGGTGAATTTCTGCCTCACGAAACGATGATTGTTCAACACTCATATAACACCTTAAAATGTGGCCATTAAGATGTCACTATTTTTATATATGATATATAATATGTTTATGTTTTACTTATGCTTCTGTATTTCTCATTTATGGCATACTTTATGATTTCCATTATGGGTAAAACGCGATATTTTCATTTTAGGAAGTGCGGACTACCGCCCCCTCAAAGTGATTTGAATCGTTAATGCCATATGTGGGATGTATAAAGGATGGAGTAAATGGTATTATACACTATATTATACTGGAATTATATTATACATTTATATCATTATGATTTCGTTCCATTAAATATGAAATTGAAATGAAAGTAGCGTTCATGCGTACGTACGGCTTACCGTCTCCATGAACGGTGCATTTCATTTCTTACCTCTAATTGTTACGTAATATTATAAATGAATGTATATACTGGATATATGAGATATATATGACATCTAAATCATGAATATAATTCTGGAGATAATGGATATTCTACCACATAAACAACTTGTAATTATAAGAAGTTTATTGTTGACTCAAGTACCAAAGATCGACAAAACGACCGTTATTAACTTAAATAATTACATAATGTTCATATCATTGTAATAAGTGATATAAAAAGGATAATGAAATTTAAAATGGTTCTTAATAAGGTAGATATTAACTCTAGTTTATTATTCAGGAGGTTAAAGAACGGTCGAGTCAGGACAGGACGCAAGGTAAGGGAATTTCTTAACCCAATTTCCATTCTTTGGGTTAATCTCTTATTTTCAAATTATGTCATGATATTATCATGTGATGTATTGTATTTGTACTTTATTTATGTGTAATTATAGTAAATACACATAATAGATCTATTTTTTTAAAAAAATGATCTTTGTAAGGGAATTTCTTAACCCAATTTCCATTCATTGGGTTAATCTCCTACTTTCAAATTACGTCATGATGTTATTATGTCCTATTTTGTATTTTTACTTTCTTTATGTGTACCTATAGTGAATACACATAATAGATCTATTTTATTTTAAAAATGATCTTTTTTAAGGACTTTGTCTCAATCTCCTTTCATTAAGGCATATTTGGTTTTATACACAACTTTCTTTTATACGGTGTATAAACCCCTTTGACTTTTACGTTTATTCAAAAGGTTTTATTTTATAACTATGTGATTTTTAAATGATTTAAAAAAAGATATATTTCCCTCCAATATATGAAAATCCAGTGCAAATGTATATGTACTTAACGCAAGCTTAAAAATGTTTTCAGAAAACCTGACTCTCGAGTATGTTAGATAGGAAGGGATTGGGAGTGGACCCATCATGGCCTGTAATTAGTCGAGCAGTCTCAGAATTAGTTATTTTGTTTTCAGAAGCTTGCATAATGTTTTCAGAAAAACACTGGAGTATATTTGAGCAATTTTAAACATAAGTATCTTCTAAAAAAAATTGCATCGGCAGGTCTCATGAGACAAACTAGTGTCTTGGCACGAGGCCTTGACAAAATTTTATTTGTGGTCTTGGCACGAGGCCTTGTCTACGTGGTTATGATAGTCTACAATTATGCATTCCATCATTATGAAAGTGGTTATTGATATTGCATGTGATTATTCGACCAGTAGAATATCCATGTGAAGAAGTAAATGGCATTATCTCATTTTACTTTTGCCCTATTATGTTGAAGTTCAAGTTTAAAAGGCTTTTGTTTTAGTTATACATTGCCTTCAATGTTAATGTTTATTTATGAAAGCTTCCGCTATATTGTTATCCTTACTGAGCATCTGAGCTCACCCCTTTCAATGTTTTAATATTTTCCAGGATGTGAAGAAGTATTTTATGAATGACCTGCAGGGATTGTCAGAAGAGGATATGAGTGTGGTCTATGGAGACTTTGTTATTGTGGTTTTTCACTTTATAAAGTAATGTAAGACTTATGAATGTATCTAGTGTTTCCAAGGCTACTAAACTAATCGGTCTTTCGAGACTTGATCTTTTGTGATCATGCCAATGTTACGAACTAATGCACCGACTCTGGGTAGCTGGGGTCGGGGCGTTACATCATGAACACAACTGCGTATGTCATATTTTCACAATTCAAATCACAGAACTGGAAAATTTAAGTTTAAAGGCTAGGTTACGAATATATCCTACAAATAACCATGTTTTTTATATAGAGGCTTAGTGATTCATGTAATATCGGCTATCTAATGAATACAATGTATTTTAGAGAAACATACCAAAAATTATTTTGGGGTGCTACATTATTCCCTTATTTAGAAATTTTATCCTCAAAATTTTTCATGAAAAAATCCCTCTAAAAAGATGTGGGCGGTTATTCTTTATAAAATCCTCAAGTTCCCACATTTTGCCTCTATATTATGGTTCTTATAAAGAACCTTTACCAGACGAGTCATCTAATTTCTCAATACTTGTTCTCTGGTATCAAGAATTTTGATAGGCTCTTCATAATAAGACAGATTGGGATCAAGGTAAATTTCCTCAGAGGTGGGTACATGTGTTGGGTATTACTTATATTTCCTTAAAATCAATATGTGGAACACATTGTGGACTTTGGAGAGACTTGGAGGCATTTATAAATGGTAAGATATAGCTCTGAGTCTTTCCAAAATTTCAAATGGTCTAATGTTCCTCAGGCTCTGTTTACCTTTCTTAACAAACCTTAAGACGACCCTCTATGAAGATACTTTTACAAATACTAGATCTTGCATATGGAATTCCAAATCCTTTCTCAGGTTGCCAGCGTAACTCTAAAACCTACTTTGGGATTTTTTTTAATATGGGATGGAATAGTATTTACCATTTCTGTGGTCTCTTCAATATGTTCTTGTCATATAAGATTCCTCTCACCAAATTTGTCCCAATTAGTTGAAGTTCAACATTTCTTTCAACAGAATGCTTCATATAGAGCCATTTGGAATACTAGAATAAAAACTATTATTATCAGAAAATTCCACCAAAGGCATGTATTGATCCTGCATACATTGAAACTCAAGATATCATCATCTCATCATCTCTTCCAGAGTTTGAATAGTCCTTTCAGTTTTTCTGTCAGTTTGGGGGTGATAAGTAGTACTTATATGTTGCTCAGTATTCAAAGCCTTTTGAAGACATTTCTAAAATTTTGATGTAAACAGGGGTTCTTGATTTTGACACAATCTATATAGGTTAACCATAAAGTCTTAAAACTCTATTAATATAAAGTATTTCCAGGCACTCAAGTGGTAAATACTATATTACAGAAAGGAAATGTGCTGATTTTATGAGATAATCAACAATTACCCATATTCCATCATTCCTTATAGGTGTCCTCAGTAGTCTGGGGAAAAATTCCATTGTAATATCATCCCACTTCCATGTAGGAATAGGTAGAGGTTACATCACCCCTCTAGGATGTTGTCTCTATGCCTTCACTTGTTGAAAAAATAGGCACCTTGAAACGTAGTCAGTAATTTCCTACTTCATATTATCCCACCAATAATGTTCCTTCAGATATCTATACATATTTGTGCTACCAGGGTGTATAGAGAAATTTGAACTATGAGAATCATGTGATAGTTCCATTTTTAGCTCAGGTACTGATGGAACACAATACCTCTTACAAAATTTCAAAACTCTATCCTCATTCATGAAGTCTTTAAATCTCCCATCATTAATAGCATTAACTTTCTTGTGTAGATTTTTATCATCATATTGAGATATTTTTATCTTCTCTAGTAAATATGGTTTAAAAATAATTTGAATGAAGAATGATTTTTTCCATTCCTTAAAAATTTCTATATCCATCTTTAATAGATCCATTAATATAAGATCTCTCTCAATCCTCATTTGAGTCAGAATTCTTTGATCCTTCCTGTTTAATGCATCCACCACCATATTTTTATTTCCTGGGTGGTAATGTGTTGAGGAATCATAATATTTGAGAAACTCGAGCCATCTCCATTACCTAATGTTGCGTTCTTCTTTTTAAAATGTATTTCAAACTCTTGTGATATGTGTATATCTCACATTTTCACCATAAAGATAATGTCTCCATATTTTCAGATCAAATATCACAGCTGCTAAATCAAGATCTTGATATGGATAAATTTCCTCATGAGTTTTCAAACTCATTCATACATAACCAATATTTTATTATTTTTCATAAGGACTCAACCCATCCCATTCTTGTATGGATCACTGTATATTAAAAATCCAACACTTACAGATTGAAGAGACGAAATTGGAGAATTGACTAATCTTTTTTTCCCTTATTCAAAGAATTATTTACATTATTTCATCCACACAAACATAACTCTTTTAAGTGTGAGCTTGTTTAGCAGGTTATCCAATCAGGAAAAATTCTGAACGAAACACTAATAGTAACATGTTATGCCAATAAAACTGCATACCTTGGTTATGTTCGTTGACTTGATCCATTCTTGGATTACCTTTCTCTTTGCAAGATTAAATAGGATTCCATCCTTAGAGACAATATATCCTTGAAAACAAACTAATTGAATATAGAATTTTCACTTTCTAAACTTCCCATATAATTCATTTCTTCGAGGTGTCTTCAGAATAATACAATAGTGATTCTCATTGTATCATAGCTTTTGGAGTATACCATAATATCATTATTGAATACCAAAACAAAGCTGTCAATATATTCTTTGAAAAATCTATTCATTAAATCCATGAGAATATATGGTACATTACTCAGTCCAAAAGGCATCACTATAAACTCATAATGCCCATACCTGGTTCGAAACATTGTCTTTGGAATATCTTTCTTCCTCACACATTGCTGACGATATCCATATCGGAGGTCAATCTTTGAAAATTATTGGGCTCCATGAAGTCGATCAAATAAATCATCAACTCATGGTAGAGGATACTTATTCTATATTACAATAGAATTGATTACCCTGTAATCAATGATTATCCACATGGATCTATCTTTCTTCTTGATAAAGAGGACATGGGATCCCCATGGAGAAACAATAAGTCAAATAAATCCTTTTTTACTCAATTATTATAGTTATTTACATAGCTCCACTAAATCCATTGTGTCCATTCAATGGGGAGTCTTTGATATAGGTCTATCGCCAGGAATTAAATCAATAGAGAACTCAACTTCTCACACTGGGGGATGTCTAGGTAAATCCTCTTGGAATACACATATTTATTCTTGTACTATATGTACATATTTAATTTAAATATTTCTTTCCTCACCTAAATACATTAGGTTCTCTTCATCTCCAATATTTTCATTCAATAGAACTACTGGTGGTGGATCTAGATAAGAATCAGATGGTGAGGTTTCTTCTCTAAAAAAAATTAATTCTACACCATTTTCAAAGATTGTAACTTCCTTATTCATGAAATAAATATTTGCATCGTAATTTGACATCCAATTCATACAAATAATTATATCAAAGTTAGTCATTGTTATGATTATAATGTAAGAAACTAAATCACGTTTATGTCTCTTGAGGGGAACTAATCGAAATTATTTTGTTTCAATGATACATCCCCTTGGAGTTTTGACTGAAAACTCATTTATAAAATAAAATTGGACATGCCTAATTTTCTTGGAAAAATGGGAAGATATAAATGAATGTGATGATCCAAAATCAAATAAAGTGTTGTAAAATTTTATGGAAATAATTAATGTACCTACCACCACATCATTAGTAACTTCAACCTCAATAGTTGTAATTTTATATACTTTCCCTTGCTCTTGTGGAATTTTCTAAGTAATGTTTCCTTGGAACATAGGACACTCATTTTTATAGTCTCCCATATCTTCACAATTATAGAATTGAACATCATAAAAAAAATTCCTTGAATTCCTTAGATCTATGATCATTTTCTCTATACTTATAGAAGACTCACATTCCTTTCAAGCATTTATCGAGATGATTCTTTCCATAGTTCTCGCATAATGATAATTTCTTTATTCTTTTTTCTTCTTTGGCGCTTCACCTTTTCCATGGTTATTAGAGTACCGCTTCTTATCATGGTTTCTCTTTAACATGTTTTATCTAGAAAAATTCTTTTATGTTTTGATGGCACTAAATACAATTTCATCATATGATAAAAAAATTTAGAAGTCAGTTCCCTTTAAATACTTGTCTTAAGACCTTCAAATAAATGAATAATCTTTTCTTTTGAGTCACATACATATTCTATGGCATACCTGGTTAGCCTTGTGAAGTTATCCTCATACTCTACAACACCATCTTCTTCCCTTTTCTTTAAGACAAGGAATTTCCTCTTCATTTTGGTTCATTTCTCATGAGGAAAATATTTTTTGAATAATATTTCATTAAAAGACATCAATTCCATATCTTTAATTTATTCTTCCTCATAGGTATTCTGGATCAAGGAATACCATTGATCTACATAGCCCCTGAGACAATATACTGCAAATGATACCATTTCATTCTCATTGCATCTTAATGACATGAATATCTTTTCAAGGGACTTCATCTACTACTCAGCTACCACATGATTAGTAGTCCCACTAAAATATGGGGGCTTCTTAATTATGAAATCATCCAACATTGGAATAGAATAGTTATTTGTCACAACCTGAGTAAGTTATACCATTATGGTTAGGATTTTATATGCTTCAACATTAGCTATGTTGACTTTCTTAGTGGGGAAATCCTAACATTGTCCATGAGTATTGATACCCTTTCTTCCATTATGTTCTATTTCTAAATAATGGTATACTCTAAATTTAGTAATGAATCTCAAATAGAAAATCACATCACATACACTGAAATTCTAGTCATAGATAAACTCATAAACATGGTTTCTTTGAGGAAAATTTTACATTAAGATTTTTCATAATGGATTATAAAGTAAATTTGAATTATACTAAGCATATCCCTTGGGAGTTTAAATACCAAGAGTGTGTCAAGGCCCATTATCTTGTACCAGGATACCCTGGTTCAACCCCCAAAACTCCTTGTCTGAGTTTTCACTTCACGGAACATCTATTCCAGGGGCACCTCAACTTATTTGTATCCAGTCAGGGATGTATTTCCTAGAAATATCCATATAATCTATTCATTACCAAAATTCCAAGATGTTATTTTATTTTGGCCCTCAAATACAACCTAAGGGATTTATTCCCTAATCTATATTTACTAATCTAATTTCCATGGATCTTACTCAAATTCTTCTAATACCAATTGTAACACCTTGACCCCTCTAGACCGAAGCTGGTGCATTATTGATGTAGTGGCATGGTTAGAAGGAATAAAAATCCTGAAGAAATGATCAGTTTAGTAGAATTGACGAAACTAGATACATACATGTAACTAAAATTACATTGGGACTGGTAACAAATTACAATAAATAACAAAAATTATAAACTTCATACACAAAAAACCTAATAAATTGTATCATCTTCATAACCTGTTAGAGGTAAAAAAATGAAAGGGTTGATCTCAAATGCTCAGTAAGGGTTAAAAATAGCGAAAAAACTAATTAATAATAACTTAATCATAAACTACATGGCATAGTAAATATGGCATGGTGAATAATTAAAAAAATCACGCTACTAATAATTGAGAATGAAACTACATCCATAGATTTTGTCATAGTGAAAACCTCAGGGATAATAATACCTAATATTGAAAAAATAGAATTATTATTAATATTACTTTATTTATCTAGAACATGATAACATAATAACATTAAAATAGTTTAGTTATGTGGGCAGAAACCCATCGTATTTTTTGAAACAAACCGCAAGGGTTTTTCGCCAACTGATTTGTCTCATGAGACATGTCAATACATCGAGGGGCTATAACGGGCCCCACCTGCCACTATAAGTCCAAAATACTCTGTACACACAAATTTATTAAAATTAAGATCTTCTTTACCAATATCCATATAGAGTAGAGGATACAGATTCATAAATATTTCCATAGTTCAAACAAAAATCTAAATAACCACCACGTGTAAAAGGGAATACGACATGAGAAAATACTAGTATCCATGAAACCAGAATACGGATATATAATATATTTACAATTTAAAATTATAAATGATCTCAAATTTGTCTTAGATACACCAAATAAGAATTATTTTTTGCATAGTACCAAGAATGTCTCAATGATATGGAAATTAAGACAAATTCCCTTACCATATTGTAATCAATTGAAGCATATGAAAAAAATTAATAACCATCAAATGAATCATTTATTACCATGAATATAAATGTAATCATGATAATTTATGAATATTTTCTATACACATACACCACATACATTAAATAAGTGGCGAACAATGTAAATCTCACGGAAATGAAAGTGAGATGAGAAACCCCTTACCTTATGCTTGAGTGTGCTCTTAATTTGTTTTAATGACCTGAATAATTAAATTTAGCTTCAATAATTAATATTTCTAGAACCTAATATACATGTAATTGATTTATTATGACCTTATTAGGTTCATTAATTACCATTTTATGGGTTTAATAGGTTCAATTTTATTGTTTGGGAAGCATTTTCTTCCTTGGTTTTGATGATTTGTTTACTTATATTCATGAATGGATGTTTCTTTTGAAATGTGGTTAAACATCCAGAATTTTTTAATATATCTTATTAATAATATTACATATATATAAATAATATTAAAAATATTTTGTGTTATATACCATGATGATGATTCATTAGTTAAAATTTAATTAAAAATGTTTGGATTAACATGGTAGTTTTGTTCATAATGACCTTGTTTTGTATTATTATTTTATATTATGAGTGTTTAAGGATTAGAAAACATTAATGGGATGAAGTAAATATATTAATATCTGGTTCAACAATAAAAATAGCTTCATGACCAGAATTGAATATGGTAATAAAAATTTAAAACTCTTCATACTTGAATGTGTTAAATTAACACATCTAGGAAGAAATTTTCATTTTTAGTATAAGAGGAGGGGGAAAGAGAGATGATGATGAAATATACCATTATAAAAATATAATTATAGTTCATGTATGATACTGAAATTATCAAATCATTTGTATTAGGATATATTGGAAAATAATTTCAAAAGAAAGGAACTCAAAATAGAAGAAGAAATTGAGAAATCTCTCACAAAACATCCACAGCCTAACAGCGTCACTTAAAATTCCATAAAATCGTTTGATGAGAGAAATGTGGTATCTCAAAAATCTTACATAATATGGGAAGTAATGTGGATATTAATTTCATCTCCCAACATAATCCAAATGAAATTAAAAATAATAACATAAAATTAAAGAAAAGAAATAAAACAAAAGAGGATGTTTACCTCTTGATCTCTTCTCCTTGAGATCTTTCTTCAGGACTTTGGTTTCGGCCTTTTGGTGAGACCAAAAGTTGTAGGACTTGAGTAAGAGTATTGGGGGGTATTGGCTAGAACATAGGCAAGGCTCAAGGCTTGAGAGGTGTGGGAGGAAGAGGGGAATGATGGTGGTTTATATAGTGGAGGTGGGAGGGATTTTACATTGTTTTTATTATTATTTTAATATTTTTGTGCAAGACTATGAATTGTCTTGATTCATGCGACCCCAAGTAGTAATAATTTAATGTGAGTTAGAATAAAGTGTGTTTACATCAGACTTTAATCACCAATGTTTTATTAAATCAAGTATTTAGCACTTATTGAAATGTACTATTTTTTACAGTTCATCGAAAAATCAAGTATTTTTGAAAAATCCCAAAAATTTACCCTAACCATTTTTTGACATGTAGAATCCAGAAATGAACTCCATTATTTTATAATAATTTTCTAAATATGATAAATTTATTTTTTAATTAAAATCATTATTTAATTGAAAAGTACAAACACTTAAAATATTCATCTTCATTTTTAAGGTGCCTAAATTTATTCATAAATGCAAGGGTATGTATACCATTCCTAAGAGTCGTATTATTATTCATAAGGGTAAGTTACTATTCATATGTTTAGGTTACTATTCATAAGGTTAGGTTTCTATTCACTGAAAATTATGTTAATTCTATCAGACTCTAAATATCATCCTAAACATAACTGTTTATGTCATATTTTCAAAATTCAAATCACATAACTGGTAAATTTGAGATTAATGGTCAGGTTATGATTATATCCTATATATAACCATGTTTTTTCCATATAGGCCCATCGATTCAGGAAATATAGGTTATCTAATGAATATAGTGTATTTAAGAGAATCGTACCACCAAATGTTCGGGGTGCTACATAAAATATTATAAATATATATATATCATCACACATTAGGTGTAAATGTTATTCCTATTATTATTATTATTATTATTATTATTATATTTTTCTATGTTTTAAAATATAAAATAAAATAAAATTTTTAATATCAATCAAGTGGGAAACTGAAAATTTTATTATATAATCAATTTATTAATTATAATTGCTAAAGCATATACAATATAAAATTAATATTTATTTTCAAAAAAAATTATTATGTATTTTATTATATTTTATAACAAATTAAATTAAAAAAAATTAGATATTATTGTATATCAACTAATATATTTTCATAATCTAAATTGTAAATTCGTATAATAAAATATTAAGAAGACATAATGCTTTAAAATTCCATTTTCTAAATGGAGAATTTTTATGCATAATTTGTTTTTATTTAAGATGGATATATAGATTTTATTATCATAATTTGATAATATAAACACAAATTAATAATTCATTATTTCAATTTTATTTTATGATCTATTTCTGGTATTCTTATCAAATAATCTATTTTTTGTGAATAAGAAAAACAATTATTTATCTAAAAACTATCACATTTATCATACATGAATTTATTAAAATTTTAGGGAATAATTTCCATATATAAAATATATATTTAATATATAATATAAACCATTAAAAATGCTATTTTAGTTTATAAAACACATGTTTATAATTTTTGAAACTCATATAATCGTTCACAAACAAAATTGTTTTTATGTACAGATAATAAAAATTATCCTTTATCACTTTTAGAAATAAAAAAATATTAGTTTAGTTATATATTTTAATATTATATGACATGCTCAATTTAATTTCAATGAAAAATGAAAATATTATTAGGATTATTGTGAATAAATAAAATAATGGTAAAATGGATTTTAAAAAAATATTGTTTTATTAAAATCATGAAATATCTTATTAGATGAATCTTATAGACACAATTTAAATTATGAATTTAATATATTTTATAAATATTATATATTATTATATTAATACACATTCAATTGGTTATTAATACTATATAAAATTAAGAGTACATTGTTGTTAAAACTCATTCTTCTACAAAAATAATTTTTAATATATTATATATTTTATTTAATAGATTATTTTTTCATATTTATTAATTGAATCATATTTAATGGGGAGTATATTTATTTTAAAAAGTTAAAAATTTGGAAATATCAGTAACCATATATTTTTTATAAAATATTAATTCCATTGCTAAAAAGTAGTTGCTAAGGTAAAAACCTGAAAATGGAAAAGCCAATGGTAAAATAAATAAAACATGTTTAATGAATATATAGAAATTCTTGGTTTAGTCTTTATCAACCAGATATATCCCCACACTCAATTGTTTTTAAATTTTTTATTCATTGACCATAGAATATGTTAAGGATGTCACAGAAGCTTAAATGGTTTCACAAAAAAGTTCTTGTTTCTCCACTTATAAATCGATATCACTTCCAACCCTCTAAGGTTATAGTTACCATTATAGTTTTTCCTTTAAAACATGCCAAACAAAAATATCTTGGTAGTAATTTTCTCATCATTTAATATATATTCTATTTAACATTACATAAGGATTTCACTGCCATGAATTTTAAGAGAATATGAAATCTCCCACATAATTAGTGCATTCTATGTAACTTTTTATTCTTATCCATTTTATTTCACATATAATATATCCCTAAAATTATAATAAAATAATTATAATTATTATACCAGGATTTTACTATATTAATTGGATAATGATTACTTTTTCCTCTCCATCTACTAAGAAAAACAAAATTGTCGTTAGTGCCTGGTAGGGACTACCGCATCAACAAAGTGTGTCCATCTATTTTTCATCACTATTATTTAAGACTAATAAAAAAGATATAATGAATTAATAATTATCGTATATATAATATAAATATAATTATAAAATTAAAATTTTTCATATACCTTCATTCCCTCTCATTCATTGAGAAATGAAAACACTAATCTTGTGTATGTATCTATTATCGCCTCCATGAGAAATCATTTTCATTTGTCATCAACACCCATCATGGTTGGAAATAAATATATATTTTATAGATAAAAATATTTCCATCACATTATTACAGATTTTTATGTGATGAAACTATTTTACAATTCATTTAGTATGGCCAACATACATATGGATTTTAAAAAAAATATTAAATAACCTCAAGTAAACAACAAAGGAAGGAAAAATATATAAAAAATAAATAGTATAAAATTATAAATAGTCTATATTATTTTAAATAAATAATAATAATATTTATAAGAAGAAATTTGATAAATATGATATTATAATTGATGAATTTTTTATCATATATTGAAAACATCTAGACACATGTATTGGTTTCTGTCTCAATTTCTCTTCATTGAGGCATGTTTTAATGTTATTCCAAAAACTATTTTTACTATAGTGTAAATACTACCGATGAATTTATTATTTCCATAATACATGATTTAATAAATGGTATTCACAAAACCAGGTGATTATAATTGTTTCACTGACTTTTAATACAAAAATTACTTTATGTTATGAGGGTTATGTCTCAATAAAACATCATTGATGCATGATTTGGTATTATGAACCAATCATCATTTTTGTGGTGTACCTATTTCCCCTATGAAATACAACATCCTAAAATATTATTTATAATTAAATTCTCCCTTATAATCATGATCTTATTTATTATGTCCTATGATTGATGTATTCTCTAAAATATCATGGTCTTTTATAACTCAATGGGAATTATTGAGTAATTATGTTTACCCTTGAGTTTCATATTTCATTTATTATGGTATACCCTTAAATGTTTTTTAGGTCACTCTGACCCAAATATTCTATAATATTGAGAAATAATACTTTTTTCTAAATAAAACATTGTTAAGACTAATTCTTTTCCATGTCCAAGTATTCATCCCTAAAAATGTTCTTATATTTCATTAGAAAAATAATTAATTATATAATGAAAATTAATATTTATCATATCTTAATTTTTAAATATTTTTTATTGATTTTTATGATTTGGTGTTTTCAACAAATATATTTTTAAAAACATAGTTGGGGTTATTTTGACTTCCTTCATGACATGGCTATTGTGAATTCTCATTCTTTTAATCCCTTTTACGATATATTCTTATCAGATACATGGATTATTTTTTTAATATATTTACCTTATATATATACCATTAAAAATATTTATATCAGTTATGAATTTATAAATTTTTTAGTTCCATTTAAAATTCATAGTTTTATTTAAATCAAGTTTAAGGTAAATTTTCTATTTCTTGTCTCATTTCATGAATCACCCTATTAAAATTTTTCAAATCAAGGATATTTTTTAGAAACCATTATTATTTTATACATAAGCCAGTTGGTTAAATGTTGGATTTTTTTAATTCAATAATTTATTTCCCTCTTTAATATATCATTTATTTTTTTCACACATGTTTTACCCAAGTGGTATTATTCTTTTCTTTAATCTCCTAAATCACCATTATGATATCTCTATATTTTAAATAAATGATAAATACCTATATTTTATTTTTAAAAATTAACATAAAAATTATTTAATTCCTTCTTCACTTAGAAATCCCTTTGATTTATCCTTTGTTTATGCCTTTAATAATAATTATGGAACCAAATTTCTTCTCATCTGTTTGATCATGATTATAATTTAACTATGGTTAATTTCCCTCATGTGTCTCACATATGTATGATTTTAATTTATTTTATAGATCGTAAAATATATATATACCTCCAAACCATTAGTAAATGATTTTTAACTTATGAGATGTTATGTAAGAGATTATGGAGTAAAAAAATCCACTTGGGACTATGTCCTCATTATAATGATGATCCAGGGAGTGACCCATTACTTATGTTTATGATGTAATAGTTTATATTGTTTATAAATGTGTATGAATCAATAATTTTATGATATCATTTACTAATACCATATTTATACACATAGTATTATTCTCTTTATAATATCTTGTTATTCTTTTTAACTCTCAAGTTTAGTTTTATTTCCATTAATATACCTTTACTGGGTTTTCTAGCTCTCCCTTTACTTATTTATTTTACCCTGGATATCCCAATACTTTTTAGGAGATTATTGGGATTTAATATAACTATGTGTGATTTTAAATAATTGTAATGTCTTTATTTTTAAGATAATTTATTTCTATGTTACAACATCCATTGAAACTATACCTCTAGATCATTAGGATGTATTGTTGGGGAAGTATGTTAAAAATAATGAAATAAAGTATGTCTAAGGCCTCATACATTATATTTATCAATAGTGAAATTTATTTATTTTTTAGATGTTGAAATTAGAGAAAAATATTGAATACCCTAAAGAAATTTCTAAAAGTTGATATGAAGAATAAGAAAGTATCTAATTATTTTTTTAAACAAATATTTTGTGATTTTCAATTCAATAAATAACGATCAAGATATTGTCAAGTAGATAATGATAAGATAAAAAAATTCACCTTATAGCAATCAAACTGAAAAGGTTCAGATGACCAATGAGTATATCCTAAATATAGTTCACGATGAGTGGGTTTAAGACTGTACATTATATTAGACTCTCCTGGTGGATATGCATCGGTTAATCATATACACATTATAAACCACTGTAAAGGATTCAATCTTTAGTTATATTGACACACTTTACAGATATTTATAAGGTTAACCAATATAAAGAAACCTTGGATAAACCAATACTTATATAAGTATAACTAAGGAGTTTTGATCTAATTTTATGATGGAAAGGATTAAATAGATTTAAGATTGAATAACTTTTATATTATTAATTATGATAATACTCTGATATTATTAAATGATCTTTACAAATGAAGACCCTTTGGTTTTATTGATTGTTATACCCCAAAGGGATTTATTAAATCTTGTATTTCATGGGAAATGTCTGTACTAAATTAACAATAAATCAATTATAAAGGTAGCTTCACTTAGAAATTTGATGATTTTTCCCAACCAACTATAACAAAAAAAATGATTAACAATATAACCATCATTGAAATCTTGAGTGTGAAAATGAAGAAAATAATAATAGATGATAAAGAAAACTCTATAAGTAAAGATGATGAAATAAATAAGACCCATTTTCCTTCATGTAAAAATTGTGTGAAGAATAACTAAGGGAATTTTCTCAAGGGGTGGATAAATTCTTTACTTGTGGAAGATGGGGACATCAGTCATAAAACAAATAAAGGAATATAATTGGGACTTGTTAACACAAAGGAAGTTAGAAAATTTCTTAAAAATTTTCCACTAATGGTTTAATACCTTATGGTCGGTAAAGTGGGGCATTATCTAAGTGAATTACCTAATATAAAGGTGAATAAGGATTATAGGAACCAATCAATTCCATGACAAAGGGATCAAGATAATGCATATATAAAATAAACTATAGAATTTACTTCTAATTATGATGTATTATGAAGAACCCTGATCATCCCCTCAATAACATCATGTTTTATATTTCTGTCTTATTTAACACACTCATTTGTACATTGTATTTTTTCAAAAAACATAAAATATTTACCTCAATTTCTAAATATTGAATTATTGATAAAAAAAATAAATGTATGATAGTTTTTAACAAATATTATGTTTATAGAAACATGTATTTGGAAAATATTATTAATCATCAATTATAGAGATATTCATATTCTAAAGAAAAAAGATATGTTCTCAAAGTCAGTAAGATTGATAACACTTGATAAATTAAATCTTGAGTAAAATTTTAGATTCCCTTAGTTATATTTTATACCATGTAATTATTAAAATTTTGAGGATTCAATTTATTTAAGGGGGGATAATGTAATGCTCTATGTTTTACGATGCAATATTATTATTATTAATTATGTTTATAATTAGTAATAATGTTTCTATATACTTTAAAATGAATTAATACATGATTATATATTGGTCTAGACAATATATGAACAATGTAAACATCACATTATTAAATTATAATAGAACATTACAATGAATGTGTATGAAACCATGAAACTTATATAACATATTATTAAATAATATGGATGATTTCAACCATTAAATTAATAAAAGATAATAGGGTATAATAAATCAAAAACCAAAATACCATTTGAAATAGTAAATCTGAAGTAATAAAACAACCATTAAGAAACGCCACCTATATAATGAAACATGCAATAATATATAATATAATGAAATGAGGAAGAAAATTTTCATATTGTAAATCAAAACTATGGAAATGAGAAAAGTGAATAAAATAAGTTTAGTATTTCTATATATAGGAATATAATCTAGCACTTGAAACTGTAGTCATTATAAGTTTGGATATTGCAAATATGTTCACTAAAATTATTTTCATCGGCCATATATCCTCTAAATATACTGAATTTAGATATTTTTAGGCAGTAAATTTAAAATAATTTAATTCTCAATAAAATAATTTTTTTAAAATATTATACATATTTATATATATACCTATTTTAAATAAATATTATTATAATAATTATTATTTAAATGTTTTATTTTAAATATATAATTCCATATAATAATTCAATTTTATTTTTGTATTAAAAATTTTATTTTACAATATAAATAGTTAACTAATGGCCTTTTTTAATATTTATTTACTATAAAAGTAATATATATTTTCAAATAACTATTTTATTAAGTAATATAAATTTTTTCATAATAATTTAAATCATTAAAATTAAAATATTAAAATATATTTACTAATATACTGACATCAATTAGATTTAAATTCTTATGAAACAATATCAAGAACACAAAATTTTTAAAACGCCATTTCCAATAAAATCAGTTTTATTTATAACTTATATTTTTTTAGAAGATAAACATAAAAAAAATTAATTTTTAATTTTATAAAATAAACAAAAAAAATTAGTTAATTATATCTATATTACCCAATGAGTGAATTTTTTATATTTTTCTTAAATAATGAAATTTAGATTAATAATAAAAAATGATTTTTATTAAAACTATCACTTTTATAATATATTAATTAATTAAAAGACTAAGGAACCATTTTAAAAAAAATATTTAATATGAAATATAATAATTTAAATATTATATCATTAATTTTGGAAAAACATGATTAAAATTTCTTATACACAATAAATATTTTTCACTAAAAATTGTTTTTACGTGCATATAATAAAAATTAAACATTATCATCTATTGAAATTTAGGGTTTAAAATTATATTTACAATTTTATTTCAATAATTAAATATAAGATAACATGTTAAATTTAATTTTTTTTATAAATATTATATTATTAAGACTAGTGGTATTTACCATCATAATAGTAAAATAGATTTCTACATAATTGTTTTATTAATATCATGAAATTATTTATCTAATAAATCATAATAGTCCAATTTAAATTATTAATATAATATTATTATTGAAACATATATATAATTATATTAATCTTCATACAATTAGTAATCAATAATAAATATGATTAAGAACGCATTATGGTTAAAATTCATTTTTTAATAGAAAATTTTACACACATTATATATTTTATTTAGATATGATTTTTTCGTATTAATAAATTGATTTTTTTAATGGATATTTTTTTTATTTTCAAAAACTAAATATTTTATTAATACGGGTTTCCTTATATTTTTATATAAAATATAGATTACTTAGTTAAAAAGTACTTACCAAGGTAAAAAATTGTAAATATGTAAAACCTATCGTAAAGGAAATGAAACATGATTAATACTTGTTGGAATGTTTTTTTGGATTTATCAGCCCAATATCACCCTAAACATCATTATTTGGGATATTTTTTTGATATTTATAGGGAATAGTGTATTGATATCTATGAAGGGTAAAGGGTATTACCAAAAAAAATTCATCACTTTTTCAAATAGATCACATACACCCCTTAATAGTTTCACTACCTATTTTAATTTTCACTGAATATATACCCAAAATTACTCTTTGATAATTAATTTTTTAAAATTTAAGCTCCATTTATCTATAATATTTATTGACTACTTCCCCTCAAATGAATCTCTATGTCAATATCATGTCTCCAATGTAAGTATTACCATCTTCTTAACATTTTTTATTAACCTCTATATTAAAAATAACATTTATATTTAATAATATAATGAAATTAGTATCTTTTTAATAATTAGATTTTATTATATTAAGGTAATAATAAATATTAATTCCTCTCTATTCCCAAAGAAAAAAACCATTGTTATTGTGTAGCATGGACTATTGCCTCTCTAATGTGGTATCTTCTATTTTTTCATCACCAACATTAACGAAAGATAAAAATGATGAAATGGATTTATAAATATCATATAAATAATTTTAATATTATTATTAAATTTCAAATTTTAATATTCCTTCTTTCCCTCACATTCATCAAGAGAAAAAAACATTATTAGTGTGTATATGCAAACTATCGCCCCTACAAGAAATGAGTTTCATTTTTTGTCACAACCCATCACGGTTATAATTACAAATTTATTTAATATATAAAAATTCTCTCAATAAACCTATTAACATTATATTTTTTATAAAACTACTTTAAAATGATTTTTACCATGGTTAGCAGATATAAGTAGTTATGAAATAATTTATTGAATGACTTTATGTTACCGATATATATGAGAAAAATATATAACAAATAATGAAACATGATAATATAGAATCCATATAAAATAAAATAAGTAATAATAAAAATACAAATAAGGTTTTTTATAGAATTAATTTATCTATTAAAGATGTTATGTGTAAGTTAAGAGCTCTTTCAGACACATTTTAGGATTTTCTCAACATTTCCTCTTCATTAAGACATGTTTTAATGTTATGCACTAGTTTCATATTTTTATAGTGTTTATTATTACCAAGAATTAAATTTGGGATACTCAATCATTTTATATATATTATTTTCATAACTATATAATTTTAAATATTTAAATGAATTTTGATTCAATAAATTCTTTAGTTTTATGGGTTTTATCGGAATCATTATTCATTGAGGCCTGGTTTATTATTATGCACCAATCATAATTTTTGAGCTGTAACTACTTCCATAATTCATTATAATATCATATATTATAGTTGATGTTGTAAAATTTACTTCTATTAATTGTAACTACATAAACTGAATACCCTATCAAACAAGAACCTAACCTGATCCATCACATTCCTGACGGGTCTTCCCCATCCATACAGGTTGGCGACTAGCACTTGGGAATCAAAAAAAATAGACAGAATGATTTATCCCAACCTAAAGAAAGAAACATGAAATATATACACATGTACCAAATGAAACAATGGAATAAAACATGAATATATATATATATCATAAAAAATAAGAGAAATAATAAATTTATACAACTGAACAAGGTAGAAAATAATATAAAATAGACAAGTCCATCTATAAAGGAATAAAAAACTGAATTGATACTCCATCACATATCATATCATATCATATCAATGGAAGTAAAAGAATGGTACAAACCAAATTGTCCAAATTGATCGAGAAGTAGAATTGGTAACATTTTCTAGGTATTACACTAATTCATTAAATCCAGTATGCTCATACCTAACATAGAAAATCGTGTACACAGCAAGCCATAGAACATATACATCAAGTCTGGAGAGAAGAGTAACACCCAAAAATGTGAACCCCCTAACATGTCTAAAAAGTCCCTAGAACAATAGAAATAGTGAAATAAAAATTAACTGATGAAGAACCATTCTACGATCATATGAACAAAGAAGTATAAAATACTACTCAACCTGAGAGACATGATCTAACTAAAACATTTATCAATCACTGAATGCAACAATTCAGACCAAATAGAGGATCCAAAAATTACCCGAAAAGGGATATAGGTCATGAGGGGAGAAATATATGGAATAATATAACTACCATTAACTAATGTAGAACCCTAAGTTTCCTACTTGAGACATTTACATGTTTTATAAACCGTTTACACATTGTTTAATCAATAGGGATCAAATGCGATGAAAACCCATCACCTTTTTATTTAAAACTGATCTCTTAACATTACATTGAATGTAAATTGTACAAAGCATATACCCCCTTCAACTTGGGTACCAAGTTCACAAAATACAACCTAAATAGAATACATTTCATTTATTCCCATTATATGGAATATATTTATTCACCAAACTGCAAAAAACACCAGTTTATAGTCAAAAATCCCAAACCACCACAGGCATTCTCCAAACATTGGGAGACCTCTGTAAATCCATTAACACATTAATAACTAGACTCCATTAATTCAAAAATTCATATATCTTTCAACATTAGTCCCTTTTTCTTAACAAATTTTATCTATCCTAGGGATTCCCAAGATATGAACAATTCACAAGAAAAATAAGAAAATATGAGGAAAATACCCAATAGCGGGTAACAAGATGTCACAAACATCACACCATAAGACTTTCCATCCCCAAAAAGTCATGTGGAATAATGGTGTCTAGTAAATAGGTGAGGTCGCTTCTCCCTTCTTATTGAGTCACTCTCTCATGTCTCATTAGAATATATCACCATAGCCATAACACTTTGACCAATAGAATAAACATCCAATGTAAGAGATTCATGTGTGAGCCAATGATCACTACTGTATAATAAATAATTAAAATTTCTATATATAAATCAATTTATTCCCAACTCCAAACATGAGAGGGGTAAAGATGGTATTTCATGATCTTCGATATATGGAAAACATTATTAATTCCTATCAATTTAACTGATTATGACAGTCAATAAATACCTACCCAAGCCACTCAATGACCTCAAATGGTCTAATATAACTCAGAGCCAACATTCATTGTTTTTTAAGCCATTGGTGACCCAACCAAGGAGAAACATTCAATAAAACTATTTCTATAATATAGAACTCTCAAGGATAACACAATTGGTTTGTATAATATTTTTTCAAATATGCACTAAAACCAAACACTGACCTATATCCCAAATCCCTACATCTATCTCTTTAACCAAGCTCTATCCCACCAAAGAATCATCACCCACCTTGATCTAATAAAGAGGTAGTCTATATGGGAGAATATAAAATGTTAAAAAAAGATTCATTTTATTCAAATCCTGTTAAATTTTTTATAATAAAATTTAACCAGTACTTGATAGGTATCCCATGTTCCACTAAAATCCAAGACATAGAAACCGAGAATATCCTCCCAAATCTAAATACCATTCTCCATATGAATATTTTTATGAGAATGATATTTTGTACTCAACATAACCTAGGCCCCTATCTCCTCTTAGATACTCCTCCAAACCCTCAAAATAAATCTAAGATTCCAATATAAAATAACAGAATATGTAAACCCAATTAACCATATAATTTCCTACTCATACAGCTTACCCAGATCGTAAACATTATTATTTTCCCTCATTGAAATAAAATGAGACGAATTTATCAGATGAACAATCACCGCCCAGATAAAATTATTTTCTTTCGGATTCCATGGTAATTTAAAAAACAAAATACGTGGATGCCTCATCTAATTTCCAAAATAGTACATGAAAAGTCTAATGAAAACCAAAAGGATTCAAATGTACTACCTTTATCTATTTCTAGGCGTAACAGTATGAAATTGAATCAGTAGTGCCACACTTCATACCCATCAAATAAATTTTATCTCAAATCATAATACATATTTATAATTCTCGAATGAATAAACCTTAAAGAATAGAGAAAAGAAACTAAAACTGAGATCCTAAAATATTTTGGGATGTCGAACAAGTCCCCAACACATGGAATATCATTTAAGGAGAGAGTCTAACAAGAAATAGACTCCCTTCCATATATGGGGTCTCAATTTCCCATTAACTCATCATCCTACTATTGACTATGTCGAATAGACTTAGGTAGAGATTATGATAATTGAAAACTAGTTTGAACCATACCTAAATCTACCTCTTAATAATCCATAAATTATTGAGAAAATATCCCCATATGGTTCCACTCTTTCTTTTATTCCAAAAAATCTTTCAATGGAACCTTCCTACTAAGAGCCCCTAGGATTACATTACCCTTACCAAGGATATAGGTGATATAAAATTCAAACACTTAAAGGTTGTTCGTCCACCACCACTATATAAGATTCAATTTTTTTCTATGAGAATATATAGCACAAACAATTATCATCAAAAATGACAACGAGAGTTTCCCCCAAAAGTTATTTCCACCCATATTAAATCACATGCATAACCACATCAAGATATAAATCAAGAGGGAATTAATTCTTCTCATGAGGTTGAATTTGACAAGGGTTGTATGTTACCACATGCTCATTTGGTATGAGAATAAAACCCAAAACTAGGACACAAGAATCAGGGAAAATTACATTCCCCATACCAGGCTTAGTAAGATCAAAATAGGATTCAATGTCAGTAGTTATTTTAACTCATCAAAAGAATATGGACACTTTTAATCCCATGTGAATTTCACCCATTTCTTGGTAAGAGAAACCAAATGTGATGTTAAATTCAAGAGATCCTTGATGAACCATATATAGTTTCCAGCAAGACCATGGAGGCCTTAAATCTCAAATAAATTATGTGGTTGTTTCCCAAAAAACATATTTTATGGTCTTAGGATCAACTAACATGCCATGCTCAGAAACCACATTCCCCAAGAACATCACTTCTTGAATCCAGAAAGTGAATTTTGAATGTTTTACATAAAATGATAAATCTTATGTTTTCCCAACACCAAACTCATATGGTTATCATGATCACAATTAGATCATTAACAGGCCAAAATATCATCCTTGAACACTAGCACAAAACATTCTTAATGCTGATAAAATACATAATTCATCGTAGACCTAAAATATTCAAGAGATTTATTCAAAAAAAAACATAATCATAAGATATTTTAACAGACAAACCTTCTCATAAAATTATTCTTTGATATGTAAAACTCCCGAAATCTAGGATGATTATAGAATAGAAGATGGAAAATCATTGAAAATAACATTTCCCTTCTTTAACTGATAAAAAAATCATCAACATGAGCCCAAGGATATTTTCTCTTAAACATTAATGGGATCAACTTCTGATAATCCACACACAATAAAAGTGCACCATCTACCTTCTTGTAAATGTTAAATGGGGATTCTATTATTAAAATGTTAGGGAAAACAAAACCCTTCACCACCTGATCGTCCAACTAAATTCTGACCTCTTTCAGCTCCACCGTTGACATATGATAAGAAGGTATTGACATCATCTATGTACTTGGAACTAGTTAAATATAAAAATCTATTTTTTATTTAAGAGTAATATATGAAAATCATATATTAAAATTTATATAAATCCCAAAAAATAACAAGAATATGTACAATATAAGAAACATCATCTGGCTCAACTACAAAAGAAGACAAAAAGCTCTGAAGCTATGGGTGCGAAGGTCATGCATGACCAGACATTGAATCCCACTCTCCATGAAACACCAATGAGATACCATTTTCCATAATAATATAAACAAGTTGATGATAATAATCAAACTCTTCATGATGATCAATAATCCAATATATCATGATATTTTTGTTAAATAGATCCATATTGAGATCAAGATAATACTAGAAAAACCCTGGATTAGCTATCAATAGCCCACTAGAAGGATAATGAAACCACTTCTATTTCCTTTTCTTAAGAGGTGTAAAAATCCATTACAAAAGATATTATCTTAATTCTATGGTTAATCATATCATCAAAATTGATAGATATAAATTAGTGGGAAACACCAGTATCGAATAAAGAAACCTCCACAGAATACACAATAAAGACAGTACCTCTCACTATTGTGGGACCTGCATCTACCTCTACTGGAAACTATTCTACTTTATAAAGGCACTTCACTGTTAAGTCCTGTGGATATATCCCTATAATCACTAATGCATATGACTATGCTATAGTAAAACTTGGAGTTGAATATCCCTAACCATATCAAGGTGTATACATATCATGATTGAAATGTTGTAGATGACCATAACATCTACAACTGTTACATATATTTGCAGGTAAAGTACATGAACATTGCATGTGATAGACCTTGATATATAAATATTAATTCAAAGTCACACAGCTAGATAAAATTGGAGGTATCAACGAGGCATGCGTCCAAGAACCACCTACACCACTCAGGTGATGATACATCCACTTCCTCTTTTTCCTTAGAGCACCACTGAAGCTGTCACTATACAAAATATAAGGGGGGAATATCCTACATTTCATGTTTTATTCATTTATTCCATTATATAAACGTCCACTATTTCTTCATAGGTCAAAATATTCATCATAAATACATGTAATCTGATATCCAATTACAAACTTTGTAGGTACTTCTGAGCTTTCAGCTTTTCATTCTTCAAAACCTCTAGTGAAAAATGAAAAAGATCAGCAAACTGATTGGTGTATATAGACATTGAATGATCTCCCTACTAAAAATAGATGAACTCCATATAATTATCCATCATAACTGACTCTACAAAAAACTACTGGAATAAGAGAGTGTTGAAACCCTTTCAATCCAAGACCACCTTCTTATCCAAATTTACCAAGGAATCCAACTAATGCTTGTTGGGACACTCAAGTATGAAATATTCACACTAAACAATGACAATATCAGGTTTATCTATGAATTCATATACCAAATAAATATTTTTCAAACAGTCCTCAACATATTGAAGTCCATCCATATCTTTAAATGATAGTAAATTCTCACATAAGAACTCCTATGATCGATACATGTCACTTATATCCCCCAGATTTAACCTAAATACTATATTCTATTCATATTGTACATTATAATCGTAAAGAACCTCCTACATGATATCCTCAATAATTTTATAATCCATCGTAGAATTACCTTGAGGGGAATAAATATCACCCTCCAGACGTATTCATAGAACATGTCTCGAATGCATGTTTTTTCACACCAAAACACAATAAATGATCAGACAATTAAAAAATATATGTTCAAACTAGAAAACCCATAATAAAAAACCGATACTAACAATAAGAAATTAAAATAGGAGACACACATCCCAATATCACATGGTAACTTGAGTCTCATCACGACGAGAGCTCGTTAGGCACTCACGCAAAATTCCTCTCAAGTCCTAAAAATCCTATATTTTGTCCAAAAAATGTACCAAGACATAGAATCATGGGGAAATATCTCCTTTGATACCATTTTTTTAAACGGCCTAAATACCCTCTCAAAACAGCACCAAAACTAATCCTCTACATGCCCGAAGGGAATTCCCATTCACCACGAGAAAGAAAATAGCACCCTGGGATCAAATAAAAATTAGTGTGAACAGCTTTGCCCAAACATAACCCACAACATGAAAAATATACACATGTACAAATGAAATAGTAGAAGACAATATGAGTATATAAATGATATAACATTAAGGGAAAAACAGAATTGACAAAACTAAATAAGTTGGAAAACAATCTCTAATTAACATGTATAACTAAAATAGACTACAAAACCATAAAGATACTTTGACAGCTCCATGTGATAATGTGGGAAAACTCCCACTATCTCACAAGTAGCTACTCAAAACCTATCTAGAAAATAACCTTTCCACTTCACTATGATGCATTACATTTCCCTACATCGAAAGAAATAACTAGGTCTACACACCACCAAAGGGATATGTAGGGTGTGATCTAATATACTATGTAGGGTATCACCAAAGTGTTCCATATCGAGTCTCTAAAAAATAATCCAAGTATTTTTCAAATTTAAAGAAAACAAGGAATGATAATAGTTTGATATTTTTTTACATAAAAATAATTTGAAATTTTTTTAATTTCCCATTTTCCACATTTCCAATAAAGCATGATAATTTGAATCAAATCATTTCATATCCATATATCATAATAGATATTTCATGTCAAAACAGAGCATGTGTCACATATCATATCTAATCCTGGGTAGTAAAACAAATAGTAAGACCCAAACCACCTTAATCATCCAAGAATAAGCATAAGAAATATAATGTTAGGGATCACACTCCGTTAGGATAACTATGACACTCATTCCTCACATATAAAATTTAACATCAATCAATCCACTAGACATATGCATCAATTAAATATATCAAAGAAACACCTCAGAAACCGAATCCCCCAATAGGTCTAACAAGTCCCTAGAATAATGAGGCTAAGGTGAAAAGGAAATAACCATGATAAAACCCCTTGATAACGTACAAGAACTATTACTACACCTTCCACCTAATTATCCTAGGCTTCCCATGTGATCTATTTTCCAAACTATTTCAATAATCAATTTTAATCTAACCATTATTTGAAAACAATTTCACAAAACCATTTCACAATATTGGGAAAACCCTTTTTATTTGACTGAAACCATGTAAAGCCCATAATTTATAAAAACCCAAATCCACACACACACAAGAATTCATTCATATAATTTAATTGAATTTAATAAAAAATTATTCAAAATTAGTATAAATGTAATTAACTAACAAAGGCTATAGATTGAACCACCTACCTCAAAAAGTAGGTTGCATATGCCCGTAATGGAACCCACAAAGAGGAAACCCAAAATAAAAATGAAGGCCCTAGAATCAATCTATACACCAAAACATTGATCGAAATTAGAATAGGTTTGATAGATAATAATAAATAACACATACCTCAAGAATACACACCTGCTGCACCACTACCAATATGGAATTGTCTTATGTTACAAGATCACATAATGAGTCTTGAGAGAATCAAGAAGAAACATCACCATGGGTACACAGATATGATAAAAAAACACAATGGTTATGGCATGATCAAATTAACAAAGACGTAGAAAGGATTATTCACCTAGGGAGATGAAATTCAAATGAAATGGTGATCAATCGTCAAACAAATCAATTTGGACTTAAAAAGGATCCCAAAATCACCAAAATAAGGATCAAGGTAGAGAGGGGAGAGAGTTTTGGAACAATGAAATAACAATAAACTAATGTTACACCCAAGAATCCTTGCTTATTACATTTACATGGAATGTATGAACATTAAACATCATGTAACACATGGTTCTCACATACAACAAAAAAACATGTCACCTTCTTTTTAAAAATTTATATCTTATAATTACACATCTGGAAATATATATATGGTGTGTACTTTATTTACATTGTATAACAGGTTCACGGTATCATCACTACAAAGTATACATGTCATGTATTCCCATTTCACGACATTTATTTCTCCAATAGGCTGCAAAAACACTAGTTTAAAACAGAAAATCCAAAAACAGCATGGAAATTCTCCAAACTCAATTAGAACCCTTGAATCTATTAACACATTTACACATGGACTCCATTAATTCAAACAAACATACATCCCTATACTTTAGGTCATTTTTCTCAGAAAATTTTATTCATCCCCAAGGGTCCCTATATATACCCAATTCAAAAGGCAAATAAGAAAAGATGAGTAAAATATCTAGAAGTGGGTGATGGTATGTAACATTAATAGTATTCCTTATTGTATTATATGATATATTTCTTCCATAAAATGTAAGGTTATTTTATAACTTGACTTGATTTCATGAGTTATAGTGTTTATTCTTGAGTTTCACCATTAATTTTATATGGTATACCCTTTTTTATTTTGGATGATCTGATTGATTCAAATCTTCTTTACTAGGGATTTATATTCCTTTTTTAAATGTATCTATGTTAAGAATAATTCGAATCAATTTAAACATTAGTTTCCCCTCCTTCATAATTTCCCTTCATGATAATGTTTCACTTTTTTATTTCGAAACACAATAAATTTTTATCTCATGTGAATATCATATTTATCATATCCAATAATTAAAATAATGTATTATTAATTATTTTATGATGTGGAATTTGAAAAAAAATATATGTTTTATAAACATAGTAAGGGATTTTATGGACCTCCTTTATGACTTTCTAGTTGTGACTTCTCTTTATTATTAATGATCTTATAAAATATTCATCTCAAGTAAATTTTATATATTTTTTATATATTTCCCATATATAAATATATATACATACCTTTTAAATATAATTTCATTTCAGGGGTTATAAATATTTTAGATCCCTTCCAAAAACACAATTTCTAGTAAACACAAATTAAGGGAACTTTCCTATTTCTTCTCTCATATAATGAATCACCCCCATCATATTTTTTAAACCATGAATAGATTCTTAAAATCCCTGTTTTTTATATATAATTATATAACATCAATTATGAATTTATACAAAACAATAAGTACTTTCACCCTTTAAAATGTCCTTTAGTTATTTCATAAAATATTTTCTAAAGTTGTGCATTTTTATTCATCCCTCTCCTGGATCTATCACCTAAAATATCTATATTTGGACTAAATAATAAATATATGTTTTTATTTTTACAATATATAAATAAAAAATTATTTTCCCTTTTTTCACATTGGAATAATTATTATTTATTATTTTATCAGGCCTTGAATCAAAATAATGAAAGTAACTTTTTTCTTTGGGGTTGATCACAATTTTGATTTAAGTGTGGTTTATTTACCACATGTGTCTCATATATTAATGATTTTAATTTATGTGATGTCAAGGAGTAAAATTAAATATCCCTCTAATTAATTGGGTATGTAATTACATCTCCTGTGATTTTATGTAATGTATTATGTGGTTATAATACACCATGAAAGTTTTCCCACTTTATGATTACGATCTTGGGAGTGGCCCTTAACTTATGTTTATTATGTCATGTTTTATTTCATTTCCACATTCCTATGATTCCATTATCTTATTATATTATTTATTTATATCATATATCTATTATTATGATCATCCATTTTATGATATCATGTTATGTATTATAACTCCCTTGATATGAATTATTGGTATAGTTATTCCCTTGCTATAATTTCTAGCTTACTTATTTCCTTATGTATTATCCCCATGATATCCTACAATGTTTTATAAGATCCTTTTGAGTTAGTATCACTTTTTGAGTTTTAAAAAGTATATTTTTTTACATATATGATAATTTATTCATAAATCTAATATTTTAAAGAAAATGCAACTCTAGATCCTTGGCATGTTTTCTACGGAATGTATGTTATAAGTCAAGAAATAAAGTTTGATTAAATATTTAGTTATTATAAACCCAACCCATAATTTTTGATAGTAAATATAGAGATATAGTGGTTTCGAAGGAAAATAATAACCATTGGTGATATAGATCATTCATGGATAGTATACCCACTATATAAATAATTCCTAATACTTTAAAACTAATTATCAAGTTGTTGCTCCTATAGGATTATCTTAAGAAGGGATGATGCTGACTAAACACTTCCTATAAAAAACATCATCTCGGCCTCTCGAACACTCAAATACATGGGGGGAAAAGACAATCATAATATTATACTCTTTTGATGATTCATTTCTAGTTAGGAGTTGAAACATCATATTAAGAGAATCAATATAAATGATTCCATTTTCAACTATGTAGGAAATGTAAAAGTCAAAATAATAAAGGTGATACTACCATTTTCATTATAAAAAATTCAAATATTTTTGTTAAATGATATAGAAACAACTCTTATAATCGTAGTAAATAGTAAAACATTCCCTAAAAAGGTTGTTCTACCAAAACATAATGGTGTTCATCATAGATTCATTTTCAAGATACTATGTGGGACAGTTCTTGTAATGACCAAAACATTCATAAATTAAATTCTCATTTTAATTAATAAATTAATTATTAACAAATGTAGTTATAGAAAAATCATTAACTGAATTTACTTTTTTTTATTTAGGCTATTCTATAATAAACCTACCATTTTTCGTTCAGGTTAAAAAGACTAATTTATTATAGTCATTGTCAATATAGTCATTGTTCATTTACTATTAATATTACTATAAACTAATAGTTGCGATAAATTAAAATTAAAAAATATGGATGAAGTGATAGTATCGACCAGTAACATTGTAAAATATGAATCCCATTTTTCATAACTTCTAATGGAGATGATGTCACTTGGATTTTCCATTATTGAGTTGCAAGCCGAGATTCAAAAATTGAAACATGTGAGAAACATTTTGTAGTATAATTTCAAATGTAAAAAGCTCATGGACCAAATCATGTTCCCCAAACCACCCAAATAATGTACCACCAATATAGACCTTACCCATAGTTCTTACACTAGTATAATAAGAGGTTAGGTTTGTAGACCTCAGTAGTGTAAATTTATATATTTTATTTTTAATTAAGAAATTATTATATTTATACCTATTAATTATTACTTCATATATATATAATTATATTATCAGTTTGATTAAAATTATATTTTTATATAAAGAATATTAAATTTGATTTTTTGAAATTTGTAGTTTCAATTAAAACAGTATTTTTGAGGATTCTTATTAGAAAAACACAGTAAAATACTCACGGATGGGACTAAACATAGTAAAAAATCATTAAATATTTTAATATATAGATAAACTAGTTAATTAGAAAAAAAATACATTTCTCAATAATATTATTGGATGTAATTTATTTTCATTTTTACCTAGGGTTGATAACCCTTAAAAAGTACTTTTGGAATTAACTCAATAATCAATAGGTACATGATAGATTCTTTTCGTTACACCTAGTTTAACACTCTTGATTTATATACATTAGTAAATTTCCAAGATCTTAATATAACATTATGAAGGGAAAAAAACCAATAACAATTTATATTAGGAAATAGAGCGTAGATAACTTAGACTGGGACTAAAAAATCATTGGTTTAGTAATATATGTAATTTAATATTTATCTAATTAATGTTGAATGTTTCCATTTTATGTGATTAATAGATTAGAAATTTCCATCCCTAGTTTTTCCTTTATTTTAATCAATGGCTACAAATATGAGGAATTGACTCAATAACCAATGTTATGGGAAATGTGATGACTTCCCAAACAAGATGCCCAAGAAAATGGGAACAAGAGTTGAGAAAAACATTAAAATTACAAATCAATTAATTTATGTTTGGAAAAGAAACATTAATTAGGTGAAAAATTCATATTCCCCTAAGAAAGATACCCTTCCAAATGAGACCCTTATATTATGAGTTATCTAACATTTATTGGACCTTTTTATCACTTAATCATGGAATAATAAATAAACTCCATTTTAAAACACCTTCTCTATAAGATCCCAAACATTTATCAAGATGTCTTAGGCTTGTTTTAACGAATTATTTTTTTTTAGCATACTTTGATTAGGTTTTTAATTGGGGTGAATTTGGTTGAATTTTGTAAATTTTGGGAGGAATTTGTAAAGTGCATGGTTGGAACATGGTTTTAAGCTGAATGATTATGGGAAACTATGTTCCCTAATTACCAAACCATGTTTATGGGATTTTAATCACATAGAAATTAGATTTAAATTTTCCCAAGACCCCATTTTTACCATAATTTGGCCCTGACTCGGCCTATAATGCATTTTCATTATTTTAGAACCTCCAGAAAAGATTCTAATCCATTCTAACCATCATTATTTTCAATCTGAAGCCCAAATTGAGGATTCACACCCCCTATTAATAAGTGAATCTCATACCATGTGGTTTCCTTTCTATTTATCATAAATTTCACATTTGTTATAGGGTTTTTCTTCACTGATTTAGGTTATATCTAGATATAGGATTTTGGATCTTGAATTAGATTTTTGGGATCTTTATTCATATGGTCTTGAATTTAGGTTTAAGACCCAAATCATGTTCTATGATGTTATTTTGTTCAAATTGGGGATTTTTGTGGGTGATCGTTCATTAATGAATTGTAGCAGGTGGTCTATTATTCAAATCACATAGTCATTAATTCAATTAGATGTCTTTAATTGTATAATTTCTATTAGATTATTATAAATTGAGTTTATTAGATTAAATTGAAAAATTTGGTGAATTAATTAATTTAAATTATGTGAATTGGGAATAATTAATTATTGAATTAATTATTAGAATGTTGAATTGTGTGATTTGAGAAATATTTCATCTTGATTGAATTTAATAATTAACTATTGAATTAATAATGTGATATTGGGATTTTGAATTGGATAATTAATTATTAAATTAATTATTCTATATTTGAGCTTATGAATTGAATAATTAATTTTTAAATTAAGTAAGGGATATTTTATATTTTGAAATAGAATAATTTTTTGTTTAATAAATTATGGAATATTTGAAATTGTGAATTGGATAATTATTTATTGAATTAGTTCTGGGATATTTGAGATTGTGAATTGAATATTTAATTTTTTTAAATAATTATGGGTTATTAGAATTGTAAATTGAGTAAATCATTTTTGAGTTAATTATTTGATAATGGGATTTTGAAATGAAAAATAATTTATTGAATTAATTATAGAAAATATGAGAATTTTAATTATGATAAACTAACAGTTGAATAATCAATGAGATAGATGTGGTTAATTAATTGATTATTTAATTAATGGAAGGAAATTAATATAAAATTGTTGAATTTGATTAATTAATTATATAATTAATTATTATTTTATTTTGATATTGTGATTCATATGTTATATTGAAATAATGAAAGGTAATAGTGGCATTCATGTGTGATAGAAATAGTGAATGATAACAATGTAATTGACATGTGACTTGAAATATAGATGGTGAAAGTGTAATTAAATTATTATATTATGAATAGTAGCAGTGGAATTCATTCATGCATCATAAAATATGAATGCTAACAATGGAATTTAGTTATGAAGTGATTAATGATAAAAGTTGAATTTAGTCATGTATTATGAAATAAGAATGGTAACAATGACATTCAATTATGAAATGATGAATGGTAAAACATTCATTCAGTCATGTATAATAAATATGAATATAACTTGAGTATCTAGTCATGGGTTTTGAATGGTGAGAATGGAATTGAATTATATGATATGGTTTGGCTGTCCTTGGGAACATTGTGGTTTATGTGGTTAAATAATAATAATTAAATAGATATAAAATATTTAATTTATTACCGGTATTTATTCTTTATATAACTACATACACTATTATTGATTGTATTTTTTTAAACAGCATTGGTGGTGGCAAACAGAGTTTTACTCACTCCTTACTCAAGAAACCAGATCGGTATCTGAATAGATATTATGGTTACATTATAGGTTAATAGAAAGGGACCTATGTTAGATGACTGGGTCAAGAGGGAGCATGGATGAGGGAATTGTATGTTGTTTAGCTCCCACTTGGTATTTGTTAGTGTATTTAATTTTTAGTTTCAGTTTGACACTTGGAACATACTTCAGTATGGCATATCTATTGTTTAGTTATGATATTATATTTCTAATTTTATTCATCTTATGATATTTGATTTTTCAAGTTCTGTTATATCATTACTTAGATATTGTTTATTTATTTCCCACTTGTGTAATACACAAATAAAGAGTTTATAGTCTCCCCATGACTAATATTTGACCCTCACTGCTAGTTAGTAGCCCCTGGTATATGGAGAGGCTTGATTGAGGCCATGTGACTGATTGTCTTAGAAAATAGTGTGTGGCACCCAGTTCTAGCCATTAAAAAGTGGTATCAGATCCCATTTTTCTTTTATTTTCATTATTCTTACTATTTTGGAATGGTAAATATGAGACTAAGAAGAGTCAGGACATGTTTATAAGCTCATCCATGGAAGTAGTAAACCAATGTATCAGGGAGATCCCAAGTACCCATGGTGGGATTATTTTTATTATTGTTTTTTATAAATGATGATTATTATTTCACCTTGGGTGACGCACATGTTGTGTGATATGAATATTTTTATGATATTTTCTGATATTTGACTAATTGATCGGTATTTCATGAGATTTTATTTGCATATATTTGTGTAGGAACTCAGTATTTATTGTGACATGTATCATTTATGAACACATGGGGAAATGGTTTTTGGGTAAGTTAAGAACTGAAACATTTTATTATTTTCTTTTAAAATTGTGAAAAAAACTAGTTCCTAATGTGAAAATTGAATACAAAATTTGTAAAAGGATGCATGATGAGAACAAATGTGCATCTAATGAGAAATTTTATTAATTTTTGTGATTTTCCCCTTGTTAACCACGACCTATGTGTTGGATGGTTAAGCGTAGTGATAGTGCCTCGGTTATGAACGTGTGGCGAGGTTTGGGGAAAAAATTAAGATTAATGTGAGAAACCACTTGTGAAATGTACAAAAAGTTTTGTTTTGTGTCTTGAGATGTGTGTTTGGAAATATAGAGATATTTCTCAATGAACATTCTTATTGAGAGGATGATAGGGGGATACATCTAGAGATGATATTCTTGTATTTGATCCTGAGGCACAAACAGTGCGGGGTGAGGAAGAAAGAGGAAACCTTCTTAAGAACGTATCTTACTTTATATTGTTTGTGGACAGATACCTAGAGAAGGTTATGAGGAGTATGTGTTACCTTACATAGGATTTTTAGTTACAGTACCCTCTAACTTTTACTAGAGAGGGTGTACCTAAAGTAGCAATGTTTTGGATTGAGTCTATCTAGATTATAGTTTACTATTTGGTGACTATATGTAAGAAGAGGTTTAAATTGGGTACTTATATGTTGTGAGGATCAGTGAAGCATTGGTTATATTCTAAGCCTCATACTAGATAGGTTGATGGTATGTTATCGAAAGATTTATTAGAGAAGTCTCTAGAGCACTTTTACCTAAAGGAATTGAGGAGGGAGAGAGTAGTTAAGTTCATGATATTGACTTATTAGAGTATGTTAGTGATAAAATTTTCAGGATGCCTTATATATTTGTATTGTTTTCTCCATCATTGTAAGGGGATGAGATAGATATGGAAAGGAGCTTCCAAGATAAAATTAAATATGAGATTAAATCCCATGTTCACCTTTTTTTATTAACGAAGTTTACAAAAGTGGTGAATCAGGCTCTCCCAGCTTAGTAAAACCTGAAGGAGTATTATTGTGAAGGATATATGTTTCTTGTTGGGTGATCATGAAGCATGTATTCTGAGGGAAATAAATATCCCTACGAGAACATTAAATTGTGGGATAGGATGAAGAGTGGAATGGGAGAATGGTCTATTAAACAAGACCTTACCTAGCCTATTTTCACTACTGTGGTAGGTAGAGATACTATCATAGACATTGTGTCCAACCATCAATGGAGTTCTGATCTTTATGATAGATGGGAAATATATATAGGTTTCATATAAACCTGTGACAAATGGGTAGTGGTGGAGGATCTACAAAGAACCAGAGTGTGGGAAGGATATCTTATACACCATATCAGTTTAGCAGCTAGAGTTTTACTGGATAAGGATCTAAAGGTAGTAGAAGTTGTAATTTTGGGCATGAGCACCCATATCAGTAGAGCGGTACAGCTCAGGGATCCTAGACTACATCACATGTAAGTAGGGAAGGACAGTTACATTCCATTCATCCTATACTTGTGGATAGTGAGTTTGGGCCTTTGAGATTGATAGGTATTGTTATTATAGATTCTATGTTAGCTACTGCCAGATTTTATACTAGTGTCTCTCATTCCTTTATTTCCACACAGCATTTTAATGGTTTTATCTTTACGGCGGAGTTTGTGAGTGGGTTACTGAAGATATATACCCGAATGGGAGTAAGTGATAGAGATATATGTTTATAAAATGGGTGTTCTCTAATTGTTTAGAAGTATCATTTTATATGGGATATTTTATTCCCAGATAGGTTAGGGTTTGACCTAATTATGTGTATGGACTGGTTAGTAGAATACTAATCCCAAAAAGATTGTTACCAAAGGATAGTGAGTTGTATGCCTCCTGAGGGAGACAACTATATTCATTGTGGAGAGTAAGATATCAAGGTAGGTTTTTCATCCCCATTTCACCCACAACTAGAGGATATTAACACCTTGGTTTCATGTTTATTACTATATGATGAAGGTGTATAGAAAGATTTAATTTGACATATAGTGAATTCGTTTTAGGATGTGTTTCATGAATAATTCTTAGGTTTACCACCTCAGAGAGATGTGAAATGTACAATTGAGCTCATGATAAGTGATCAAATATTTTCTATTCCGCCATATAGAAGGGTGAAAATAGAGCTTCAGGATCTTAATACTCAGTTGGAGGAGTTGGATGATAAGGGGTTTATCTATCTGATTTCGTCACCTTGTGGTTATCTAGTGTTGTTTTTAAATAAGGTTGATGGGATTTTATGATTGTTTGTTGACTACTATAAGTTTAACCAGATGATAGTGATGAACTAATATCCTCTTCCATGTATCAACAATCTATTTGAAAAATTAAGGGGATATTTTTTTCTCCATGATTGACTTGAGATCGATGTATCAACGGTTGAGATTTTGACCTTCTAATACACTGAATACTTCTTTTAGAAGTAGGTATGGCCTACATGAGTTGGATGTAAAGCTGTTTGGTTTGAAAAATTTACCACCAATGCTAATGGACCTGATGAATATAATCTTTCATATGTACGTAGATTAGTTTTTATTAGTGCTTGTGGATGACATATTGGTGTACTCCAAGACCCATGATGATCATTCCCAACATCATGAAATAATATTGAGTGCATTGATAGAGCATATTTAATACAAAAATATTTCTCAGTTTTATTTTTGGATTGATTAGGTACACGTATTGGGTCACATCATATTAGAGGAAGGTTTGTTAATGGACTTAGAGAACGTAAAGGAAGTTGTTTCTTCAGAACAACCCAATAATGTTTTTGATATTCATACCTTTTTGGGATTATCTAAACATTATCAAATATTCATCTAGGACTTTTCTCGATTGACAACACCACATTTGGGCCTGACAAAAAGTGGGATAAAGTTTGAATGATCAGAAGAATGTGAGAATTCCTTCTAAGAGTTGAAGAAGCGGATGAAATTGACACCATTTTTGATCCATCCTGAGCTAGGTGTGCAGTTTATGGTGTATTTTGACACTTTTGGGATTGGAATTGGAGAAGTGATGATAAAGGGAGATTGAGTTCTGGAGTACGGTTCTTGGTAGTTGAGGTAACGTGAACAAAACTACCCTATGCATGACATCGAGTTGGCAGTGGTGGCTTATTCTTTGATTTCTTTGTCAAATTATATGTTTGGAAAAAAAATTATGGTTCATAATGATCATAGTATCTTGAAGTACATATTCTAAAATAGATATTTCAATCTTCAGTACTGAATATGGGTAGAGTATATAAATTTATTTGATTTTGAGATAGCATATATTTTTGAAAAGGGAAATAGTGTCGGTGATTCTTTTAGTAGGAAAAGTCATACTCAGGTTATTTAGGAGTCTACTATTAAGTGGAATATAATGGCTTTACTAGATAAGATGCATGTAGTGGTTCATGAGTGTCTGGAGTAGATGACTCTTATGTTAGTTTCAGTGAATTCTACATGTTTGAGATGGATCGTAGATAAACAGTGTGAGTATTTGGAGTGCTTGATCCTAAGGGGAAGATATCAAGGTGGGGATTCACCTTTAAATTAGAGAATATATAATGATGAAAACATCTATTTTATGAATCAATTTATTGTGCCTATGGGCATGCTGGAGGATCCGATTCATGAGTTTAATGGCTCGAATTGTGCAGTGCATCTAGGTGTGATCAAAATGTATTATGACCTACAATAATAGTTTAGTTTTCTAGGAAAAAAAATTTAGATAGGAGGATTCATGAAAAGATGCTACACATGCCATTAGGTGAAGTTATAACATCAATGACTTGGTGGTCTGCTAAGTTGTTTCCCATTCTATAATAGTAGTGGGATGATGTGACTATGGATTTTTTGGTGGGTATCCGGATGGTGCCTCAAAATAATGATGAAAGGTGGGTTTTTGTGGACATAACTGAAGAATGTAGAGAATTTACTTCCAATAAGTTAGACTTTCTTAGTGGAGCAGCCGAGAGATTTTTATGTTCAAGAATTATTCTATCTATAGAGGGTTCTAAGGATTATTATTTCAGAAAGTTACTCATGTTTTTCTTCACACTTCTGGATGGGGTTGCAGATGTCACGTGGTATGTAGATTTTGTTGAGTATGGCTATTCACCTAAAAATATATAGGAAGTAGGAGTGTAATATTCATGTGCTTGAGGATATCTATAAGCATGTGTCATATATTTTGATGAATCTTGGGGGAGGCACCTAGATTTGGTGGATTTCACCTATAATAATTGTTATTATGCTACGATACAGATGGCACTATATGAGACTCTTTATAGTAGACCATTAAGATCACCTCTATGATGGATTGTGGTAGGTGAGTTAGAGTTGTAGGGAATGAGTATCATGTATGAGACTTAAAAGATAGTGTAGTTGATTCGAAAGCAAAGGGTTTTGGATCAGAGTAGAAATAATTCATATGTTGATGGATGGTGATGAACTATAAAGTTTAAAGAAGGTGTTAATATATTCCTTCATGTGTCTACTAGATTTTGTCACATCAGGATATAAAGTCAGAGTAAGTAGTCACCCAGATTTGTGGGACTATTTGATGTTGTGGAAAGAAACAGGATAAAAACATACTGATTAGTTCATCCATTTAGATATTATGTTATGCATGTTGTTTTCCACATGTCATAACTTCAGATGTATCACCCTCACCCTTCTTTTGTGATCAACTTAGATGAGGTTGACATTGAGATAGATAAATACTTTGAGGAGCATATGATATGTGTGTTGGGTCTCAGTTTGAAAGTGTTATGGAAAAAAGACCATGCTTGTAGTTCATATATTTTAAAAACATGTTCATGTTTAGGAGGAAACATGGGAGAGAGGGGAAGATAAGTAAGCTCATTGGCCTGATCTTATTGACGTGGAATCTTAAATAATCTTGGGTGTATAGCTCAAGGACGATTTATATAATGTGGGGAGATTGTAAGATAACAAAATTTTTTAGAGATGTCTTGGTCTTCTTTTCAGGTATTATTTTTTTATTTTTTGAGCATTATTTTATTTGGTTTTTCCTTAGAGTAAATTTAGGTGAAAATTGTAAATTTTGGGAGGAAGTGGGAAAGTGCACGGTTGGCTCATGGTTTTCCCAAATGATGAACTATGGACCAGTAAATTGTGATACCATGTACATGGAGGTTTTGCACAGTTGGTGAACAGTTTGAAAATTTTTTCACCCTAAAAGAGGAAATTGTCCCCCCTCCCCCTTCCACCCTAGAAGAGGCGCACAGTTAAGGTTCATGGATAGGGGAAACTGTGTGACCCAAGTAGCATAATATTTGAAAAATATTTAAATCCAACAAAAATTAGTTTTAAAATTTCATGAGACATAATTTTAACCCATATTCAACCCTAACTTGACCCATAATTCCTGTTCATAATTTGGATCCTCCCAAATAGATTACAAGCTATTACGCCCTCTGTTATTCATGATCTAAAGCCTAGATTGAAGATATTAACCTCTCCCAGTAAGAGGATATCATCCCATGTGATTTATTTTCCCTTTGTCATTCTTCTCCCATCTATTATAAGGTTGTTCTTACCTATTATTTTGTTGTATCTAGATCTAGTGTTATGGATCTAGATCTAGATTTCCGGGATCATTATTCATATGATATTCAATTTAGTTTTAGGATCTATATCTTGGTATGAGCCATTATTATATTCAAATTGAGGATTTCTATTGGGTGATCATCCATCAACGAATTGAGGCAGGAGTTCTATTATTCAAATCACATAGTCATGATTTCAATTACATTTATGTAATTATAAAACTATTATTAGTTTAAGATCTAATCTTTTTTCAGTTATGTCTCTCTCTAAATTTTCTTTAATCTTTCATGTCAATTTTTTTATTGTGAATGATTTTCATTTGAATAAACACAGTCTTGGGTTTGAAGGAAACTTGATAATGATCAGAGAGTATCCATGCGTAAAATATTGTTGAATAATATGATCTACAATTTTGTGATGTATGATAGTTTAAATTATTGGGGTCTGGGAATAATTTGGTAAATCTTTTCATGGGTTCTTGGGATATGTAATTAAAATAGGTTTTTTGATTTCCATAATTATGTATTCCATCAATATTAGATCATTGTTATTTATATCCATTATTTTAACTAGTATCATAGATTAATCACGCTCTCAGTTTACTGATGATTATAGCTTCATGATTTTTACCTATTACAAAAAATGCCTTGTTTATATCATGATTACATCAATTTTATTTTTTTCTCTTACTATCTATTTTTGATCACCCATTATTATGTTTCCAATTCCTTATCTTAGAATTAAAAATAGAAAATGTGACATAATTAAACTGAAATCACATGTTGAAGAATCTATCTGGGATAATGAAGGATCATTATAGATTCAGTAGATTGTTATATTGTATGGAATAAATTTCCTCTTGATATAAATAACACGGGTTTTATTAGTTGTTGATGAAACCAAATTCTCTAAACTTGTAAAATAGAAAATATGCATCAGTAGTAGGAGATGTAATAATCATTATAGATATTGAAATTATATGTGGTTATATCAAGGATTTCTTGGTGGTACCAAATAGGGTCTGTAATGTATTTCTATATGGAGATGGATCCGGTGGTGATATTCAGGTGTGTCACTGTTGGTATCAATGTAAGTGTTTAGATAAACTTGTATATTTCAATGTATATATTTTTAATTAAGGATTTATAAGTTAAGGTTTATCATAATTCGGCATGTATATATAATAATCTTGATTAGTATATGATTTAATGATAAGGTAATAATGAAAATTTTATTTATGTATTAAGATGAGATACCATTACTGAATACTATAGGAATAAGTCTACATATCATATAAAATACTAGTGGTTTCTTAAAATAATGATTATGAGGTTTTAATATCAATACATCCCTCTTCATAATTTAAATTTTTTATTAGAAAAAGGACTTATAATGAAAACTAATAAACCACATAGGTGTAACATAGAATAAAAACATCATATGATACCAAAAAATCATGGAAAAAGAGTTTGATACTATTATATATGTTTTCCCTAAATAATTTCTAGGAGGGGGAGTTTACATGTGTTTCTGGATCATCCTTTATAAGGCCTTCAAAGATGTAGGCCATATTATCCCAAATTTGAATGTAATATTATTTATTTATAATCTCTTCATTAAACCCACTTACCAGTATCAGGCCTTACATGTTAATCCATGTAGTCTTCTCAGGGTTAGTATCCAAAAGAGTCAGCCTTTCCATCTTCCTATCAGCCTCTTCAATTGTGGAGTTGATAATAAAGAACTCTTCTACCACTTATTCATCCAAATGTACAAGTATCTCCAATATTTTCTGGTTAATGATATCCTCCACACCTTTCTCCCACTACTAGGTAGTCATATCCCCATCGAACATGAAATCCATTCCCTCATAGATATTAGGATCCATTTCTTCATAGATTCCTATCATAATATCAGTACCAAAGGTACATAATCCATATCCTTTTGTTTGGTTTCTCTAACTAGCCTAGTCTCCATTGGTTTTGGTTAATATGAGTGGTCCTTGTTCCCTTTTATTTTCATTCCTTTAGTTAAAATAAAACTCTCTGATTCTAGGTTAGTCTTCATCCCCTTCTTATTCCATGTGTATTGCAATTCATTTATAATCCTTCCTCTTATATTATTCTCTAAGAAGTAACAGGAAACTTCTTCATCAAACATCCCATATATACTATTTCCTTCAATGTGGTTCTCCTCCTATAGGGACCCTCCCTTGTCTTGATTCAATCCCACATTGACCAATGCTTCAAATTGGTTTATATTTTAGATTATCTCCCGGTTCTACCTTTAACTATGCCTATTGGTTTTTACCTTTTGACTGACTAGATAAATTGGTGTACCCTGAAGTGGAAACTAAGTATCATGAATTCTCTCCCAAACTATCCCCATCACAACCACATAGTTATGAGTAACTTTTTTGGGTTTCACTTTCTTTTTATGAGGTGCCAGATTTGGAATGTTGTACTGAACACCATGAACCATCACACCCCCCCCCCCAAATAATTTTCCTACTCAATAAACTTTTTAACCCCTAGGTCACACTTCAGGAAGTAAAAGACATACAAAATATAAGAATCATTCATAGAACTTTCCCATTTCTTTGTGATATTATCGGGAACAACTCCATTAAATCCCAACTAGTCAATTCCGTGGATAGAGAAATCTTCTTTACCCAACAGAAATTCAACTCCCCCTTGTATAAATTTATAGTGACAATGAAAAGACATGTGACCCAATCATCTACATGATGAACATTTATCAACCTAAGACTAAAATAAATTATCTTATTTTCACCTAAATTATTCTCCAGCCACAATACAAGCCATCTCAACTAGTGGCCTTGAAGCATCCACTTCCAAAAAAACAAAGATTTATTGGGTGACTCAAAGAGGTTGTTCTACTAGAGAAACATAGAAATTGTCCTACCATATTTCCATGTATACGAATAATTGAGGGGTTTTGGAATGGAATTTGAAGTTCATGAAATCTCACCCAAATCATCATAAAAGGACTATCTGGATTTATATAAAAACTATATGTCCATTGAGACAGGTAGATGTTGTAGGCATTATATTTTTGGATATCCCTAGACCATACACCAATAAGATTTTCCCCTATGGTGATTCAAATCATCGTATATTTTTTGTCGAGGATACCAACAATCACACGTTCATGTAACCCCCAAGTTCCAAAAATGAACCTATAAAAATCATCCACTGAAGGTCTTTTATGAAAAAATCAAGCCACTATGGTAATATCTAAGAGACTCAAAGCTTATATGAACTCTGATGTCTATAACGAATGTTGAGGCATGCCACAGAAAATATCAAGAACCTTTGGGATTATAAAGATATCTGATATCATAGTTATAAAATTAGGGTTAGAGAAAGGGATAAATTAAAACATACTCATAACCAAAGAAGGTTGGTCCAGACCTTCCTCCCCCCTCCAACTGCTAGAAAGGATGGGGATTTATCCTTCTCTAGAGATGGTTAGGGAATCATCGGTAAGAGATAGATGCATGTAGATAATATATCTTCAAGCCATTCCTCAAGGATCTAGAGGAATTCATAGCAACACATCCCTGTCTGGATAATAGAAAGTGGATATAGTAATGGAATAAATACAACTAGGGGTAATATCTATGAAAAAATATCTTTGGTTATTGATTTAATCATCACTATGATTCTTAATGAATGGTGGTAATACTAGACACCTCTATAGACACTCTTAGGTCTTATACTTTGTGTAATCAAATTTTCATTAGTAACCATTATGAATGGCTTAAGAATGATTTTATTTTATTAGGTTAGATAACCTATAAAAATTATAATGGAAAACCGAGTATTAAACAAGTAAATTGCTAAGTTAATGTAAAAATATAACATGTAAAAAAATGGTGTCATAATAGAAAACATATTCATATTGATCTTTTCATATTTATATTTTAGTTATTATCAAAAAAATTGTTTTTAGAATTTTATTGTAATGTGTTCATAAAGATGAATCTCATGTGGGTATATATATATACAAACCACAATGTCTTATAAATAAATTAGGGATAATAAATAAATGGTTAATAATTTCAGAATATTCTAATTAAGATGGCACATGTTATTTTTCTAGTCTTACCTGTGTTAGGGAAGTTTAATCACAATAAAAATTTATTCTTTAAACTATTATCTATTATAATTGGAGAATTCATAACTATCAATGATATTTGGGTATATTTTAAATGTTATTGATGATTTTTTGAAATATCTAAGAATCATTATTCAGTACTTTTTCATTATTGGTTTCAAATAATATATTCAATGGTTAAAATAAAATTGATAAATGTTTTTATGGAAATATTATATTATTAGAGAAAAATATTAATGAACTCATGTTCAAGGGATGGATATATTTTAGGTTTTGTATATATTTGATCTTGAGATAAAGGGTTGGGTGATTTTTTAAATATAATTTTTTTACGAATATCACTGGTATTTGTGATAATTCATGATATTTTTGTTAATTATTTCCTAAATTTATTGAATTATGAAAGAAATTCAATACTCTGTAAACTTATAAACTAGTGGTAAATATGAATTATGGGATAAATATAGAGTTAATTTATTGAAGAAATATATAAATTTTTTTGTGGTTTACTGACTTTAAGATTAAAATAGTTTGTTGAAATTTATTTTTTTAGAATATATTATTAGGGTGTATACATAAATGGTTGTAAGATTGTATGAATTGATAAATTTGTTTAAATAAATACAGGTAACTTGATAGATCCTAAGATAGTATGATATTAGTCATATTAGATGTTTCCCTCAAAGGATGAATATGTTAAGAATACTCGGACCAATATTCTTCAATGAGGAATAATTAAAATTTTGAGAATGAAATTTATTTAATTGGGGAGACTCTAACCCCCCCCCCCAAGATATCAATATTTTATTACCTTTAAATAAGTCAGAGTGTTAAAAATATTTTAACACACATAACTCCGACCATAAACTAACCCATGATATATTTCAATAAAAAAATATGTATGGCTGTTAAAACATAGATATTTAATTAGTAGGAATGAATTAAAGAAATATCATTGTGAAATATATTTATATTAAATATAAATGAAATTTGTAATTTTTAATGAAATTCAATTAGTTTACCTCAGATTACTAATTAGATCATTTATTGTATATAAAATTATTTTTCTTAGATACCACTTTTCTTGTGATATGAATTTATATTTAATTAAATGTATGACTAATTATAATAAATTACATTTGATATTGATAATTCAAAATTCTCAATTTAGTAGTAAAATAATACATCATATAAATAATAACTATTAATATTTTTATGTTTCATCTTCCAATAAAAAATTTCATTCTATTTTATGATTTTATTCAATTATTGAGTTTATAAATTTTAAAATCTTTACTGTATAATATGAAAATTTATATTGTATTTGGATAATCAACATTATCTTAAGTTGAATACTGTTTCTCAAAATTATTATTTTATATTCAAAATTTAGGGTATTAGTGAAAATTATAAATTCTATGATCTTATAATTTTGAAATTTTAAAAAAGAATATTAAAAAAATATTTATTAAATAATATACTTAATTATTAACACTATTCACTTTAAAATATTATTTGAACTTTGATAAAAGGATAATGAAATTTTTTAGAACTATAGAAAAATTTTACTTGAATAAAAACTATTTTAAATATTTTAAATGAATCAATTATTTTCATGTTTATATTTAATTTTGGATTCCATTGAAATAATAAAAAAATAATTTTTTCATAATTTATAATTTTTTGTTAAAATTAATATCTTGGAGAATTTTAACTTATAATTAAATTTAAATCTAAAAAACATAATTTTTCTAAAAATAGTTTTTATGCGAATAAGTGTGTTTATTTTAAAATGAAAATTGAGAAAATTGGAAATTTTATTTTATAAAAGGATTATATAAATTGATAACATAAAGGTCAAATTTGTATAACAAATGAGATTCTAAGGGGGTTTTACCCATAATAAATTTCACCACCTCTTTATTCAAATTTTGATCTATTAACCATTGAATAGTAACATCACATTACTGAAAATGTAAATATGGTTCCAAAAGAACCCTTTTCTTCACATATAAAAAGGTAAAAATTCCTCTTCTTCATTGAATAACGATTAATTAAATTATTTCATTAATATATTCCATTTTACTCTAAATATACCCCTCTCCCATGAACATAATCATTTCGTCACACTATGTCAGTTTAATCCCTTCAATTCCAAGAAGTATTCTATGGAATGTTTAGGAATCTAATGTGAGAATTATCAACTACATATATTTCCTTATTAATCTTACACTTTTGAATATTTTATAACCACACATTTTTAATGACATTATTATAATTTATATACCTTATTTTCATTACATTTAGGAATAAGTCCTAATTTAAAAAAATTTCTCACCAATTAAGAAAAATAATCCCATCGCTCATGTGTATATGTGCAGTACCGCTTCCAAGAAATGACGCTTTCTGTTTATAATCATCTCCTAATATGAATGATCATAATGATAGTATTTAAGAATTAATATGGTCTATATAATATAATTATGATTATAAAATTTCAAATTATTATATACCATTACTTCTTCTATTCATGGAAAAATGGTATTGTTAATTTCTTGTACATAAGGACTACTGCCTCCGTGAGTGAAAAATTTCAGTTTCCATCACAAAAAAAAATGGATTGTTCTAAGAAAATATTTAATATAAATATATATGATAAATATTAGATTTTTATGTTTTATTAAAATTATATAATAATATATTATTATTCATTCAAACATTATAACAAACTCTTTTTCTGATTTTTGTTCCACCTGCATGAATAATCTGGTAAGGTTTATGAAATGAATTATTTATGAATATAATAAAATAGTAATAAAATATCATGAAAATTTATTCAAGATTTTTTAATTATTATATAATGGCTATATTAACATCTATAAATTTTTTTAATATATCATCTTAGTTCATTAAATTATTTCGAAACAAGTTGGTCACTAATTCCCTCTTCACGAGTCATAATTAAAATTTTCCCAAAATTAAATTGGAACATTATTAAAAAAAATTAAAAATATTAAATTACCTCAAATAAAATAGAGATCAGATAGATTTAATCGATCCATCCTTTGTGAATTTTATAGGAAAAAAATGACTAAAAAGTTTTAACTCATGATAATGAAAATAAACTATAATCATTAAATTTATATGTATTATAAAGTTATAAAATAATTATAAGAAGTTTATGTTGTTTATATTATAGATATGAGATAATAAATTAACATATTTATTTTCATTATACAAGAGTTTAAAGGATGATCTATGAAGTGGGAATATATTCTAACGGATTTTGTCTCAAATTTCATTATTTGATAAAACATTGGAATTATACACTTAATTTCATTAATTTAGTATATATATGACAAGTTTGAAATATAATATCATGAATTATAATTTAATATTTGTATATAGTATTTTATTTTAGAACCTCCATTTAAAGGGATTTTTATTTGAATATTTCTAAATCTATAAGGGATTTCCTTGTCTAAATTATAATTCTTTGTGACATAATTCATCTTTTTAACCATGATTTCTTTGTGTGGTGTATTTATTGACCATTAATGTATTTTTATCACATTATTATTATTTAAAGGGATTTACAGGGAAAAACATGTTCCCTTATTCATGTTCTTATTTATTTAGTTGTTACCCTAGTCATAAGAGTTTTTGGTAACTCAACTTTCATTCGTTGAGTTATTATCATTCACTTGATATTATATCATACATGTTATAAACATTCTACCATTTTAATATTTTATGTGGTATTCTCTCATTTTTTATATGTGTACCGTATAGACCCATTTTCAAGCAATTCTTTCTTCATGGGGTATGTTTTCCAAAAGGGATATTGATAATTCATGTCTCATTTCCCTGAGTTATACTATTTCATCATGAATGTCATCCATACATGATTTAGGTCTCCCTCAAAAATAGTTTCATTTATAGAATTTCATTATCTAATTTGGAAAATTTACAAATAAATAAAAATTATTTTTTTTCTACTCTTCTTACATTATGAGTTTTTAAAAAATGAATTTTTAATGTAAAAAATGTTTTCCTCTTTTACTTTCATACGTTTTGTCTTCCTCTAATCATTTATTTGAGGTAGAATTTATGAATTTTCAAGCATACATTATTGGTGAATAATTTTAAAATTAATGTTTTCTAAAGGCATTCATTTCAAATTTTAAATATTTAACTTTGAATGTGATATATAAATGTTTATTGTCCATTACTGTTACAATTGATTTATAAAATATATTTTATGTTTTCACTTACATTTCCCTTATAATTTTCAATAGTATTTACCCTAATGTGGTCTATGTTTCAGGATTTATCGTAATATATATATATATATATATTAAAATTTTTAGTATTAAACTCATGGTAACATACAACTCGATTCATGATCCATTCATTTGTGATACTATTTTAAGATTACTTTTATGAGGGTATTTTTCTTTTATGTCAACCCCATCCTCTATTTCCTTTATCTCATAGTGAATATATTGTTTTAAACTACCCACTCACATTCATGGTAAGGCTTATGGTCATTTTATTCCAATATTGACTAAACCATATACTCATTAACCTATATGGTGTGAACATATCATCTTAGAAACTGAAAATTAAGGATGTTCACCTAGAAAGAACATTTATTTCTTAACATAGGTAAAATTATTGGAATTAAATATTTTATTATTATAATACAGATGATTATTGAAAATTAAAAAAATCTATTTTTTACAATCAACATTTTTTCTTCAGATGGGATATGATCATGATTATCCCATTTATTTACATATGGAAAATTATTCTTATTTCCTATGAATATTGATTACTAACAAGGGTTAGTTATGTGTTGATATTCTGTATCTTTCACTATATGGATATCCATTTTTATTTAGTAATAGGTATCATAGAAAATAAATAAAAACTATTGTTGACTATTATACTGATTGAATTTGAATAAATCATTTTATGGGTGTAGATCTGAGTTATATATCCCCTCGATGCATCAACAAGTATCATATAACAAATTAAAAATAATTTTTGTGTATTATACTTCCCATAAGACGATTGTGTATTCCCACAAGACATTTAAAATATGTTTTTTATGTCTGAAATTATGCATTCCATGAGACTGAGATCAATATTATTCATAAATATGTTTTCATTTATTATCATGGATAAGGAATTCTGCCAGTTTCAAGTTTATAATGGCTTCATGTTTTATTTGTGTTCCTTCCAAAACAATTATCATATGTTTATGAAATGATTACTTCATTTTTATGTTTTCCCTTACTAATTGTTTGATATTTCCCCTTATTATGCTTCCATTTTACTAGTTGATAAAATAAAGTATAGCACATGACATGTATAAAAGGATAAAAGTTTTTGAAAACATTATATGATATGTTAATGGATCAATGTGGATGAATTGGATTCATATATAAGTTAAAATTGTCTTCTGGATACAAAGAAAATATAATTTAATAATTTTAATGTGCCCTAGTTTTATAAATCTATAAACATGAGAATATCATTGAGATACAAGTGATATAATAATTTTTATTTATTTTGTGATTATGGATGATTTTATCAAGGATTTTACAGCTGAACTGAAATAAAAAATGTGTAGTATATGTTTATGGAATAGGATTGATGATTTCAGGTCTAGGCATCATAAAGTGAAAATTAAACTATGCAATGAAATCAATAATTATTGATCAAATAACTAAAACCAAGATATGTTTTTATTGAAAGTATTTCTAAAAAACTAAATCCCTTGATATCTAAAACCACTTGTAAAAAAACCGTTTTCTAGGATAATTATTACAAGCTCTTCATTTATTTTTGGCATAACATATCCCATGTTTCACTAACCCCATAAATCCTTCATAAATCGTAAAACAACATTTGGGATCTTTGGAATGACCTATTACAAATTTCACAGACCACATGAAACTTACAAAAAAAGTGTGTATATAATTCAATTAGTTGAATAGTACACATGAAATTTGGCATGATACATCTTCAACTTTTGGTATAATTGTAATATAAGGAGAATATGTATAATTTATAAGTTTCAATGAGTGTTATTTAGACTTTTATATTTTTTTCATTTCTAGTGAAAAATTCATAAAATCCCTCCATAATACCTCTATTGAGAAATATTTAAAAATTGGGATATGTTATCAGGGAAATAATTTTTCATATTTTCATATTAAAATTAAATTAAATTGATAAAATCGTATTATATACCAAAATATTGTAAAAAAATTCACACTCACCATTCATCACTAGATTACTATATTACCCAAGTTACATAGTTCCTATAAGCTCATTTATACTATGAACATACATGGATATTTTATAAAGATTGTCTTCTAATTCCCAAACATAATCATATCCTCATTTAATACTTCTTCATTTTTTTTACTTTATGATATACATATAGTAAATATAGAATTCATTATTAGACCATGTGTCTGTATTCTGCAATATCCCCCTATGAATTTTTTATTGATACAAAATTCATTCTTAAGTCATTCCATCATGAATTCATCTTCTCCTTTATTCAGTTAAATCCTTATCCTTACCTACATGTGTGTGAAGGATGACACCATGTATATATCCTTGGTAAAGTGATTTTACTTACACAACTCTATGTGTATATAGGATCTACCTTTTTAAAAAACAATAATTTATAACCAAGGTGATCAATGATATCAATAAATTATAATGCATTTGATATTAAACTCATATTACTCTCTTCTCCATGTTTTATAGTAGCTTAGTCAAATCAAGAAATGTATTTTATATTTTATATATCATAATAAACACACACAAAATATTAAAGCAAAAAAAGATAAAAATCAACCTTATAAGTTTAATATAAACTACACATTAATAATTACTATCAATTAATTCAAATAATTGATATATGAGTTATTTCAAAACCTCACCTTTAAATAATAAAAATCTATTCAAAAGTTCTATAGTCATTATGTGTGAAGGATTTAATAGCTTCTACTCATCAATACTCCCCCTCTAAGGATGTATCCATATCCCACAGTTCCAAATATATTAGTACCAAATAATATATATATATATATATATGTGGGAATAATGTGAAACTTTTTTTATCTTCAAGAGTACCATTTTGGGTTATAGCTATATCTCAACTTGGGCCACTCATTCCTTTAAATATTACCACAGAAAAATTATTTATATATATTATTTTGTTTGGGTAACTTATGTTTTATTATATACTTTCTTCCCTTAAAATTCTTCTTTGTGTGGTATTCATTTTCCCACATCAATCTTATAGAAAATAATATTCCAATTTATGAAAAAAGACACAAAAATATTCACCTCACCATTTAAATCCACTTACTTTCCTTTAGCTTTATCTAATTTATATTCTTCCACTAATTGTTTAGAAAATTACAATATATTTATAAAAAAACATGGCACTATTTCTTGAGATTCTCAGTATGCTCAAAATCATAACATTTTATACCATTTCATTCATTTTGAAACTTATTTCCTTTAAAAAATATTGGTAACTTCCCTATCCAACATTCTCATACATACCTCAGACTCATGACCTTCCAAACATCATCTACCATAAACTTCGTCTAATTTTATTATTTTTTTTCTATATTATCTTCATTATAGATCTTTTTATTGATTGTATTAATTGATATTTCATAAAATCTTCATTAAAAGTCACTCTTTTTTCTTTCAAGTTTACAAGTAAATAGATATTAAACAAATAAGAATAGGTTTTATATTCATGCAAACCACAACACCAGTAAAACACTAGAATTATTCATTAATATTGGTTCATGGTATGTCCATAGTATTATAGATGTTGTTTCCTTTTTCAACATAAGCGTCACATTTATTAAGTTGTAGTGTCATCTTTCACATATTCTTCACTTAATATGATTTGGCACATTTACTCTTAGTTTTCTGGGCCAAACCTTGTATAGGTTTGTTTTTGATACCAGCACTATCAATTATAATAGATCCTTATTGGGAATTAAAAGTATTTGATATTTCCTAATAGTGGGGACCATTAATCTCACCATATTAAGAAAAATTTTATTTAACATCCACTAATTTATTGAAGCATTATCATATCTTGTTCAAGTCATGCTGAACTGTGACACATAAATATTTTGTTTCAAATAACTAATCTAATATTTAATCCATGTTTTTATTAAGATAGATTTTTATCATTTAAATTTTAGTAAATTTAAATTTATACTTATTGATCTCCTCAATATAGGTTTATTATTTATTAATTAGATATTCGTTCTATTCTTCCTCTATTTTTGATGTTATGAGTGATACTTGGGTTTCCACTTTATGAAATGTCATAGACATGCTCATATAATAAATAGAGTTTCATTAATTAATGATAGATATTTGGGATCCTCATTATGGAACACCTTGGATGGGATTTTAATACATATGAAATATATCATTATTGTTTAATACATATTAATTATGGTATCCCTTTAGCATGATTTATATACTAAGACACCTTGGATTGTTACTTGGGTCCTTGACTAAGTAATGGTCTTAGGTTCATATATATTCCATTGCCTAAAATTTATTTTTGCTTAAGAGAAAATCATTATACAATGATGTTACAGGTTTACCCTGGGTCCTATATAACTGTTTTAATCTTATGAATTTTTGTATGTTCCCTAGTTAGTTTTATTTTAATTATTTAATTAATTAAATAAATGATCATTGTGCTACTATCATGTGGATTCCATGGCCTTCCACCTCGAGTCCTCATCATTTAATGTATATCTATTCATATATAATTTTAAATATATCCTTATATATACATATGTTTATGCTCGGAGATATTATGTCTTAGGTTAAACCAGGAATAGTTTCACATGTGTCCTTAAGAAACATCAACCTAACATGTATTTATTTATTTATTTACGTACTTATTGATATTCTTGTAAATTACATGTTTTATACTCACAAAATGGATAGCATTAGTCACCATTGATGATGGAATACTACGTTTATCTCACACCATATTTGGGACACTATTTCACTAGTGCACCCGAACATAATTCATGATTATAGGATCAGTTTCATGTATTATGCTTGCGGTGTTATATTTATACATATGATCCTAGGAGTATAAGACTGAGTCTAGAAGCAGGATGCTCATAGAGATAGTGTTTTGGTATTTTTCATTCTTTTTTATACCATTTATTTATAACATATTGTATCTCCACTCCTTGAATACTATAAATTCACATGGATATTCATGGTTATCTATTTAAATATAACCATTTTATCAGTTATTATTTTCTCTTAATGCCTTTTATTTCTATTGATTTTTATATTAATTGATTTATTAAATTATACTAATATAGAACCATTATTAAAATTGTATATTCTCCTAACCATAACATAATTGGACCCTCTCTACTAGTCTACATCCCTTAGAATATGGGGAGGCATGCTTGGGGTCATCTGACCGACAAGCTAGAGGAATTATTTCAGTGCCTCCCTGGTCGGGACATTAAAAAGTAGTATCAGAGACTTTTTTTAATTTTAAATAATATTTTTTATTGTAGATTAGAGACTAGAAATTTCTCATCACAAATTAAATTGAGTTTTTTGGGAGTGATCAACCTAGGAACAGGGAAATTCCAAGTGTCTAGTTATGTGATTGTTTTTCCTGATGTACATTATTATAGTTAAATATTATTTTAGCTCCAGTAATTGATTTTAATTCTCCTAATTACATATTTATGATGTTTATTTAATTTTACCCTTAGGTAGGTATGTAAAGGAAGTATTTTTAAATGCATCATTATAAGCACATTGATATTCAAATTCCATGTCTACATCATCAAATGTAGGTTGAATTCATAGAATTTCTTATATTGTTATATGTTCCATGAGTGTATAACATACTCATGGATATGTCCCTTGAGACTTTTATCTTTTTTTACACTTTTTATTCTTTCTACCATGTATGACTTATTTCCTTTTAGTACTGTCATGAAGTCATTCTATACATCATATTGTTCATAGCTTGGGTGGTTTATTTTTCATTTGGTTAATTTATTTTTCTATTTCATTTATATATTACTCCTTATAATATTGATTATCTATTGGGGAACACTATTTTACTTTGATTATGGGGATATAGTCCTACCACTATATCATCATTGGTCCCTCTCTATTATTCCATGGGCTATAGCGTATGGGAAGCTGCGCTTGAGTCTATGTGGTGACTTGATTTTCTAATATTTTTATAGTAATTTGGGAAGGAATCGTACATTTCTTTTCTAGTCCTAATTCGTCACATGACCCTTGAAAATTTGTGTAAGGAAAACATTTTCAGTATCTATCACTTCTAGATAGAGTGATAGGAGAAAAAATGGCATCATATTCTTCTTATTATAACAGTTATTCCCATAATATGTTAGAAAACCTTATCTCTTGACAGAATTAAGATTCTATCCCTCTTGAAATTATTCTTTTATCATTATATGGTACCTTTACTTTGATACCACTTGAAGTTACCTAATATATATGGACCATTGAGATGAGTTGGGGGATGAATCATTGGTCTATTTTTTTAAGTTCTCCTTTTCCAAATTCTCTTTTCTGTAATTCAACCTCTCAAACATGTTATAGATCTTGATCCACTCACTATTATCTCTCAATATAACCTCATATGTAGTAATAATATAAGATAATGTATCACACATTAATTGTGGTGTTTATTGAAAAATCATACCCATTACTACACCTCCCAATAGATATTCTTCGATATATAACTTGTAATTTCTACCAAAGAAAATCCAATTCTGATCAACACTAATTCTCACTATATTCCTCCAATTATATTAACCTCATAGAGATACAATTACCATCAATAATGAGAATAAAACATAGAAATATCTTCCTTATATCATTGGATTTTTTTCACTACTTGAAAATAGGATCTTCCTCCATGAGAATATATATCAGTAAGTCTTCACATATGCCTCTTCAAGATCTTAAGTCGTATCTTGGAATAGAAATTATAAACTTGATACTTTTATAATATTTATTTTGATCTGAATTATCCACTTTTTCTTCTTCAATTACTCGAGAATATATGATGGTTTCGACTAAATTTATTCAAAAATCAACATTGAAGGTATCAGAATCTCACCTCAGTTTTAAATTTTTCTCAAACTAATTTTTTGACACTACCTTATAAAAAAACTTCAATATTCCTAAGAATTCATCATGTATTTATATGAATGTACGTGGATGCCCACATTCATGAACTATATGGTAATTCATTGTGAAACTGTGCACGAAAAATTTCATCTCCTTTCTTATTATTGTTTTTTCTCAAAAACTCAGAAAAAACCACATGTGTTGTGCATGAATTTCATAAGGTAACATGATCAAGTGATCTACATAGGGTAACAAACAATGACATTTCCACACCTAATACATTTTTGTAATGATATATATATGATACCCCATTTCCTTTATAAAAGGATGATCATAAAAGATTGTTTTTTCAAATGATATATCTTCTCCTTTTCATTGATTCAACATGTGAGTGATTCATATAAACAAATCATTCTTCACAATAATAGGAATGGTCATGTTTTATATATAATTTTCATGAATAAAGCATGAAAATTATTCTTATTAAGTTGAACCAATCACTCTATATCTACCTGACTAATAACGAATTTTGAATGGTTATAAGAATCTTATGATATTAGACTCTCTCTATTTATATAAAAGGATCCTATAATTTTATAACACATTTTCAGGTCGAGTCTAATATCTGTAAATTCCCAATGACCTCACCATATCTTAATATTTTGAACACTGAAATCCTCTTCAAATATCAAATAGTCACTTCAATATTTTAGTGGATATATCTTCTTTATATGCTCAATATTAATTGTCACATAATATCAATGTTGAATACTAAAATATATATCTTCTCATTCTCCAACTTACCTCTAAAAAATTGCATCTCCTCCAATAATCAATTTATTTTTGTATTGTATTCTTTAAAAAAAATCTTCCTACAAATATATATTTTCATAGTATTCACCATTTTAAATGTTATAATCAATGTTATCTCTCTTTATTCAATTGGAAAGTATAATTAGAATTATATAATAGTTCATAAATCATTAGAATTTTTCTTATTATACCATATTAATAATAACATCTAATTCAACTTTATCTTGAATACTCAAAAATGATAACACTTTATGTTACCTACATCAAATTAATTTTCCATTGATCATGGAAGAAATAAATTTATCATATGGACTTACATTGATTCTTCAACAAGCATGAAATAAAATTATTCAACATACTCAGCTCACCATTTAATATCTCTTCATATTAACTTTATGATATAATGAAAAAATATATAGGATTCTCTATTCAATCATGAACTTGTTCCCTTGAAACACTAAATATGTAAAATTTTGGCCTCCATCGGATCACCCATAAACTATAAATATAATATACTAGGTTATCCTCTACCCACCCATCCATAAACCACATATATCAGAAACAAGGTCATCTTAGACCGACCCATCCAAAAATAATACATAACTAATGAAAAAACTCTCTTGTATTATTTTGATTGAAACCACCAAATTACTCATTAGGTTACTATAACCTTCACCTCATATACCTGGAAAGTAATAATTTCGTTGAACTAATTCATGTAAAACTATTGAATAAAACCACACTAATCTCTAAAAACTCATGTCATAAAAAACTCTATACAACATCTATAACCCTAAAAATTAAACCAAAAATGGTTTACCTCTCCCATATAGATTTACATCATCAAAATACACTCATGGATGCCTCTAAAGGTCCTTACATACATTCTCCCTATTAGGAAACCCATTATGGTTTATAATTTAATGGACCTCAATACATTATATAAAAACTTATAAATAAATAACCACATCATTAATTAATTTTTCTTGTGCTAAAATTCATATCTTAGAAAAACCTTAATTACCACACAACACATGAAAAATAAAAATTCAGTGACATTTATATCCATTCACCCTCACCCAACAACTATATCATATAAAAAAGTACAAGAACCCCATATAAAACAAAAAATAAATAGGAGTCTATAAAACTCATAGTTGTAGAATCCATATAATCTAATATAAATGAGTGATTCACTATCAATAAATATAAGTTCCTAAATTATGCAAAACAATTAACCAATTTTTTAATTTTAGTTGAAAAATGAAGATGTAGTTCGTGAATTATAAAATAGATGTAAAAGGATGCATAGACATACCCATAAAAAATAAATGTGATAAACTGTTAATTATATATAAAATGGAGGGAGGATATCTCAGGCATTTAAATAAAAAAATACAATAGATAAGGGGGTTTGAATAGGGGCCTATCAAAGATAAAGTGGATACTACGTGTTATTATGAATTTTTTTCAATTAAATAATTTAATTTGATATCTAATATATAATCTAGTAGGAGATCACCATGTACTTGGTGTACCTTAACTATGTAATTTGTGGCCACTAGATATCTATTAAACTTCCAAAAACTAATCAATGGTCTCCCTATCCATTTTACCTCTCACATTAGTTCTATTGTGTACCATATAATTGGTTGTATCTATCAATTTTGAAATATGTTTACCAACAATAAGTTTCCCAAAATTAGAACCCTTGACTTATAATGTCTCCTATATTAGTCCAGATAACTAAAAGTTTACATGGAAGAAATTAAATTATATAAAATTAATATATCAATGTAAATTCATTATTATAAAATCATGAAGGTAAATATATTCATCCTCGATATGAATTATTGATGCTCATCAATAAATTGAATAGTTTTTTGTGAACATATATCATTTCCCATAACCAGGTCTACTTATGGATACATCCATTCTACCACTACCCATGTGATCAAGGTACCATATTCCCGGTAAGGATTTTCACACTCTAGATAACTATGAATATGGGTCCCTTGTGAAATATCACATCAGTTTCTAACTCAAAATCATCATCATAGATTGCTTTGGAGGGGTAAAAATAATATCTTCATCACCAATATATATAGAACACATCATTCATCAAATCATATCTTTGAGTAAGATCCAATTGAAATATGTCCATAATGATCCTCTCAATAATCCAAAACAAACCTATAACTTAGTGTGTAGACATATCAATTTCTAGTATCAACCTAGGTCCAACAATTGGTGACACACTCATGAATACCTAGTATCCCACCTTGAATTATAATGGTAAACATAATCATCCACATATATCACATGTCAGGTTTGAATAGTACCATTTTATATTTAAATCACACGAATATGCTATAAGGCCTCATCTTTTAAACTCAATGTATCAATAAATTTTCCACATCCCTTTAACAAAAAAAGTGGTGGTTGTAATAGTATTCCATAAATCACCACAAAGGGTTCAATACAAATAGTCGCCTAATAATTATTATTATAAAATATAATTGATTATACATGAATGCTCTCCTAAAATAATCTGAAATATAAGACATAATATCAAATAATATCCCCCCAAAACCATGATATTGTCCTTAGACAACACATCTATTTAAGGATAGAACATTGTACTCTATTTCACTAGGGTTTGAAATGAACATTTTATAACCACATAAAAATTTGAAATAAATGTCATATCTCAGTCTAAAAAGATTCTCTATGGCACACTATATAGTTGTATAACTCCCACCGTGTAAAACATTCCTTAGTAATTAATGTAAATTGTCTCCTTAAAGAATATAATTTTAGTCACATTTACAAATTAATCAATGATAACACATAAAATATCAATATCTCTATGATGCATTGTAATCCATTACATGAATTCCATGGTGACATCATCTCATTTCCAAATATGAATATATAGAGTATGATGGTGACCATTGGTTATCTTGTGCCTATCATTCATCAACTAACTTGTGAGGAATAATGCTATGAAGTATTCTAAGTCTTTCATAATCCATGGTTCCAAAACATATTATTGGATATTGTGAAAAAAAATTCATACCCAGGTGAATTACTCATTTTCTAATGTGATGGCTCTATATTCTCTAGGAAATGGTGTTGATCAACTATATGTGGATTCATCAAAGGAGGTTCGATGATGGATTATTTATATATTTATTCTTTGAATGATCTGGTGGAATTTTCAAACAAAATATTTATTGAATACTTATCCCACCTCAATTTATGCACTGGGTTGTTCAACAGTGTCACTGGGTCCTTCCTTCGCTATTTGAACTTCCCAGTTAACCTTATCATTGGATCTGGTTTAGATCTAGGATATCTTGACTTTGATTTCCATTCATGATTTGGGTTTTGATTGCTCATTTCTTGTCAGATGGATATTGTCTACTATCTATCTTAGGCAGTGATGTTTGAAGATCAAGAGATGTCTTGGATTCCCCCATGTTTCAATGTTCGATGACCAGGAGGTGTGTTAGTTATTAGGAATTGGTTGAGGGATATATGAGGAATGTATTGGTGATATTTATGTAAAATAGTTTTTATTTTCATGTATAAATTATATGGTATGGAGAAAACGGTTTACCTTGGTTGACATTGAATTCTTTGAAGGATGATTGGTTTCTTGCTCAGTTGATGAAACCCTACTTCTATGGTTTTTGACTCAGTTTAGTTTGATTCTATATTATTTTTTGGGAATGTTTATTTGGTTGGTTCATATATGCAATTGTGATTATTTGAATTTTCCTCGTAGAATTTTGAGATCGGTTTATCTTTTTATTGGTACTTGTGTTGACACCCATCATTCGACGATCTATTCCCATATTATTGGACATATGGGTACCTGAAATTGACTCTATACAATATATTCCATCTTGTATTATATGGAATCAGGATGAAATTTTTGTGAGTTCCTCACACACACTATTGGTGGGAATATCTAAATAGAGATAGTTGTATCAGCAACTATCATCTCATCCTCGTTCCACATGTTCATGTGGGTGGGAAGAGTGTTATTTCATGTTTTTTGAGTCCTTCATAGAAAACATCCTGGCGGAGGGCTGATGTATCATCATCAACCGATTCCACTATTAAATTTTCTTGAAGGTATTAAATGATATTATTTCTTCTTATTATCATGAAAATTTATTTCCATTGGACTATCAGGGCCATTAAGACCTTCACGTCATGTTTTGTTAAAGAAGTTTTCCTCACCTTCTACTGGGTTACTAATTTTCCCACTTTTCAAAAGTGGTATTCTCTTTTTTTTGTTTAATAATTTAAGATTGAACCTAAAAATTTTATAAAAAAAATATTTTTCTATCATATAGAACCTATATTATATCCTAAAACATAATTTTCAAGACAAAAATATATTCTAGATGTATGATACTCCATACTCTTCATTAGTCAAATTTAGTGGTGGGTCTTGACCATGTATAAAACCACTCATCACCCTGAAATATCAGTTTAGAATATATATCTCATTCAATTTCTCTGAATGTGATGAGTTGATTCTTAAGACTTTTTTCATAGCCTACCTCAAGTCTCTTGAACATCACGTTCAAACTCATAAGAGAATATCATCAACCACCACTTATTATTAGGCTCATATATAACCTGTGTATTGGTATTCCTACTCATCATGTTAGAAATATCATATTTCTTCCCTTTTAAGAACTCTATACCATCATTTCAAAACCATTAGTTCTCTAGACATCTTCTATATTTTTCATTTATTCCACACTATGAAAATATATATTTGAGGTTCTTTTAGATAGGGTAGACAATAACATTATTTCCCAATTGATTATTATTCCTAAACATTAGATCATGTAAAACCACTAATATTTCCGGATCATTATTTCATTAGTTCTAATGATGTGGCTTTATATTTCTAGAAAAATAAGACACTAAATTCCCATCATGAATTATTACTACCCCGAACAAAAGTCTAGATGTTTCAAAGTATATGGTATACTTCATCTACAACTTTGACAAGTTTAGGTTCATTGTATTCATTGATTTAAAATTAAAATATTATTAGTCTCCCTCACACTAATCATATAGTTTAGACTTCAAATCATTTTTATTCAACTTTATTATTTTTTCTATTAACAATGACAAGTACATAATTAACCTCCTTCTATAACCATCCAGTCCTTTAAAGCTATGAATTTTCTGATATGTTATCTTATAAATAACTTGAAACCATGATATCAATATTCCCAAGGTATACTGATATTCAAATCTCATTTATCACATAACCAAATAAATTTACACCCCTATTAAAAAAATGACATAATGAAAGCTTATAATAACATCAATATGTTCTAAAAGTACCCTATATGACTTATAAATATTAACCATGGTCCTATTATTTCTAGGATTATATAAGGATATTTTTATAAAATACACTATAACAAATCTATGATAGGGTTGGAATATTTTATTCATCATGGCCTTAAATAATATTGAAATAGATATCAGGAGGAATGGAATTACATGGAACTTATATTGGTTATACCTACTTCAAAAACAATTCTACTGTATTTCCTTTACACTCACCTAGAGTTGTTGATATCATGATCTCAAATAAATTATAAATAACTAACTTTATTCTTTTAACTAATTGAATATGTTATTAGATAATAATCCACCCACAATCATAAACATCTGTTTTCTTTATTGTATAATAGAATGGAAGCACCAAAAACATCTTTATTGTGGATAGTGTACCACTTCACCTCTTAGTACACCAACTATTCTATTATCTACCTCAATTTTATAAGTGTGATTTTATATATTGGGATGAATATAGGATTCATTACAAACACTAGATCAATCATAAGTTCATCCTTATTTTATGGTAATATTAATATTATTGAGAAAATACATCTCAATATATTTCAACAACAACTGTAATGACGAGTTCTCTCATATATTTTTAATCACCTAATGTAATTATTAGAAATTAGGTGGTTTTGAAACCTATATAATGATGGTATATTCAATATTATCCAAACAATAGATCAAATTAAAATATATATATATATATATATAATCACGACAAAGTGATTTAAAATATAATTGTCACAAAAAGTGATCAATGTGTTCTCTCTTATAAGAAAAACAATATATCTCAATTAAAAAATAAAAACTATAAAAATAATTCATTGTAAAATGAAATTATTTCTTATACACACTCACCATTGTGATTCTCGCAAGAAATCTCTGATCACCCTCTGAAAATATTTCCAAGGGGTTGTTACAATTCAAAAACCCCACTTGACACTCTAATTCTAGACACAAATCACTAACTAAAAGAGAAGAAATCAAAGTATGAATTGCACCATAATTAAATAAAACATTTCCAATTTTGATTCCATTGGGATCATACCTCATATTATTGATTTCCTTGTTCCCCTATCAAACAATTTTGTCTTAATTGAGATGATCATCGATAAAACTACACCAAATATTTTACCTGTAAAAATATAACTAAACTAGAACATACCTCCCTACTAGTGATTAAATATAAAGGTAAATTATAATCAATCACTCCTATAATACTTTAATTACACCTAAAATGTCTATTATGTGATATTTTTAATCCTTGTGTATGTTTGGAACCTCTATCAAAGACTGTCTATGGTGTACTTCAATAATATCAATCAAGATAACACATATTCTAAATGATCAAAAAAAAACCTTGTAAATCCATTGGAATCAACTATGTTGTTTAAAATATCTAGTTTATTGAAAAAAAAGACTATTATACCAAGATGGAATTGGAAATCTCTTACACAAACAACCATGTATAACTCCTCCCTAATGAGTTATGAGAAATTGAAACATTATGTATGATAAATTTTCTCATGTATTACACATTAATACATGATTTATTACATAAGATTACACTTAATAAAAACATCAAGATCAAGAAACTTATTATCTTTCTGAATTAGTTAAATTACATAAAAACATAAAAAATGAAAACATCATCTTAATTGAAAACTACCTTAACAAGATTACACTTAAAACTACATGGGATAACCTAGGGGCATACATAAAGAAGTGTTAATATATAAATAAAAATAATGGAATAAACATGGAATAACATAAAAAAGTAATACATGTTAGGAAATATGAATATAAATGGGTAATAAAAATATTGAGAATAATAAATGTGAATAATGAGGAATGATATAGCCTGATGATCACAAAGGCAACATGGGAAATGTGGCAACAATTTAAAAAAATTCATTATAAACATATGTCTATGATAAATTCCAAGAAATCATGATATAAAAATATTTGTGATGGATTTGGTTCACTCCCTAATCCATTTCATGATTTCTCATAATATTAAAATATGACCCAATGCATTGGAGTGTTATATAATTTTGGGTGCACCTTTCACATTCATTTCATTCTCATTCTTAAGTGTGCCACACAGATCATAAAACATGGAATCATTTATCATCCCATTTCATTACATGATCATTGATTGTAGAATAAATACATTTAAGTCCCTAATAAAAATCTATAAGTGCATAATGGTTAACACCCTTGATAGAAATGTATACGGGTATTCACTACATAATTATTTGTTATGGAAAATTTTAGTGGAATTTCTACAGCATAATGGTGTCACTTAAAAATTAATAAAATTGGTTGATGAGAGAGAAAAGTGTCTATAATCATTTGGAATGAAAATATTCAGTATTAGGGACATAAAAAACATATACCAAAAATAGTAATAATAATTATAATGAATCATATAATGAATAAACTTGAATAAAGAGAAGAAGGAAAACATCCCTTACCATGAGAACGTGACACCAAATGCTTATTAGGAGCCTCTTAAGAGATTTGAGGAACCTCGGGAGGACTCTACAGATATAAGGGTAGAATACGTATGTGTTACAACAGTTATGAGTGAAGATAAATGGGAGACTAGGTGGTTTTATAGAAAAAATGAGTGGGGATTTTTTTTATATATCTCAAACATAGGTTTTGGACTCTTTATGATAAAATAATATGAACCAAAAACCTTACCTTTATTTTCCCAATAATTTCTATGATGTTGAATGGTTTTATGTTATATTATAAACCCAAGGGAAGAACATAATAAAATAATACACTTGATTATGTGGAAGTGACTCATACTTTTAATAAAAAAAATTTAAACCCTTAAAATATATTAATGGTTTTATAGGATTCATAATGGAATTGTAAAATTTATAAGAATATCATAAAATAACATAATTTTAAAGGTAAATAATATATTTGTTCATTTATACCCTTTATATTATTTATTACATCACATTTGGGTCATTATTATTTTATAATACATAATGTATATTTATACGGTATATAATTTTTACCTAAAAATTTACATGTCGTAGAAAATTTTGAAAAATTCATCATTAGATAATTTTGAAATTATAATTCAAATAATAATATTCATTATACTAAAATAATTTTCTAAATATGTGTATATTTACTTTTAAAATAAGAATTCACATTTATTGAGAAGTGTTGAGTTTTTTGAAAATAAAAAATTTTGAACCTGTATTATGATCATTTATATTTAATAAAAAAATTATTAATAATATTTTTCTAAAAAATTATTTCATTCAAAAATACATTAATTAATAAAAATAAATGTCTTGATTGAAATTGAATACTAATTAAAAATAATTGTGTTTTGTTATATAAAAATAATAAAAACATTTATAAAGAAATGTTAAGAATAAAATATGAACATTATTAAGTTGAAAATAAAATATAAATATTCATATTATTATGGTATTGATACATATCCCTTTATTAATCCAAAAAACTCCATAATGGTATGGTGAGTGATAGTGATACTATCATGGGGTGGTTCCTTGTGCATGTTTTAGTTTGTGATCTTAATGAGATTTAACTTCTCTAGTAAATGGTTTCACTCAGGATTAAGTTGTTGTATTGTGGGATGGGCTTGGTCAATGGAAAATCTCAGTGATGTTATGTCCCTTGTAAATTCTAGAAATGGTCTTAAAAGGGTATTATTCTACTGGTTGATTCTATTGTTTCTTTTCTCTATTTCAATTGGATTTATCAAAAACCTATATTTATACTAATCATAAGATCATAGATCAAAGAAAATATTATCAATGGTAATTATTATTAATAGTATTCTAAATATGATAGGATATAATTTAACAAAATAAGGTCAGGTTTTTAATATAACAATATAATAAGATATTTAATTAAATATTAAGGGTAATTTTATTTATTAATATTCTGGTTATTACAATCATCCCCCCTAATAAATTTCTCCATAATAATTTTTATTTTCCCACACTAAAATAGACGAGAGTAATTCTGTTCATCACCTCCTCATGTTTCCACGTCACTTCTTAAAACATTTTTTGTCCACAACACTTAGACAAGGTGTATTATCTTATTTCATAGAATGTTGTCTCTATGATCTATTATTTTCACTAGATTATCTTCATAATAAATATCATTCTCCAAAGATACATCTTATGGATTTTGTACATGAGTCTTCTAGTTTGTAATTACTTAAGAAGGATACATGGAATACATCATGTACTTTAGATATGTTGGGTTGGAGTTCTTGTTAATATTTCACCACTCTGATGCAATCAGTGATCTCAAAGGGGTTGATGTATCTTGGGATAATATTTACCATCTTAAAAAATCTCATCACTTTGTTCCATAGAGATATGTAGAGTAATACCATGTCTCAAACATCAAACTCTAAGACTTGGTGATGATTGTCAAGAAAGTTTTTCTGTCGAATCTGATCATCCTTAATGTCTTACTGAATGGTATTTACATTCTCCACTATTTCCACAACCATTTTAAGACCTCACAGTTTTCATTCCCCAACTTCATCCTTGTATATAGGTGTTCATCATGTCTTCCCAAAATGCACTTCATAGGGATCCAGTTGGATGATTGAGTGTAAACTATTATTGTATCATAACTCGACAGTAAGAATATATTAGTCACATCCTCCTATAAATTCAATCGATCAACCTCTCAACATGTCCTCAATTTTATGGATAGTTAACTCATATCGGCCTTTTGTTTGAGGGTGATAGGTCTTGTTAAAGTTCATCATAGTATTTAGATCATGTTGGATACTCTTAGAAATCATAGAGGTAAATCATAGGTCTCAATCCGATATAATAGATAGTGTTGTTCCATAAAATCTTTCCAATTCTCTAATGTATATCCATACAATTTGATTGAGTGATAAGTCCTCCCAAATTGAAATGAAGTGAGAAGTATTCATAAGAAGATCCACAGAAACCCATAAATCATTATTTCTTATTGATGTATTTATAAAACTAGTGAAAAGTGTATGGTGATTCTTTCAAATTTCCATGTAGGTTTTGGTAATGGTTTCATAACCCCCATTTAATTTTTTCCTTTTACCTTCACTGGCTGACATAAAACACATATTGATATATATTGTGTGATCTCTTTCTCCATATCGTCCCACCAATAGTTATCTTGGAGATCTAGATACATCATTATTCTTCCTTTATGGATGTAGAAAGTATAACTATAAGAATCATCCTAAATGTATTCCTTTAACTCAGTATTTTATGGTACACAAAGACATGACCTAATTAATAAAATTATTTCTTCATTTACATTGAACTCCAATGAGTTTCATTTTCTTGTAGCTTCCACTTTTTTTATGAATTCCCACATCATCTCTTTTAGCATCCTTTATCTTCTCTATGAGGTTTGTGTGAGAAATAATTTATAAAAGGATTGATTATGTTCCATCCTTTTTCATTACCATGTCCATTTTGTTTAAGTCTAAGATGATCGTATCCCTCTCAATTCTCATCAATTATAGAATTAATGGATATTTTCTTCTTAGAAAAACACTTACTATATTCGATTTACTAGGATGGTAGTGAGTTGAGAAGTCACAGTTCTTCATCAGAATGTAAGCATCATCATTGGAACATATCCATCTCCTTCTGTGTAAATATAAACATGAGGCTTTAGTGATCCATATATATTTCACACTTCTTCCCAAATATATAATTTCTCCGAGTTTTTAATGTGAAGATTAGTACATCCAATTCCAAATCATGTGTTGGGTAATTTTGTTCATGAACTTTTAACTATGTTGAATCATAGGCTATCACATTGTCATTTTTCATTAACACGCATCCAATTACTTCATAGATTTTGTCCTTATTCATACTTCAATTGCATATAAATTTAAAGGCTCTACAAATATCCCATTACATATGATAATATTCCACAATAATGAGACTTCTTTCAACTAGAACTAATATTTTTAGTACTTGGAATAAGGCTTATCATTTTTTAGTGTATTTATCCCTATGATCTGATTTCCCTCATACTCCTTCTTGATTTTGGATTATCTTAGAAAATCATTTATAAAGACTATCACAAATTGGTTGAGGTAATCTCAAAAAAAACTCTATTCATCAATTCCATGAAGATTTCTAGAGAATTTGTGATTCTGAATGGAGTAATTATGAACTCATAATTCCCATAACATTTGTTATAAGTAGTCTTGGTTGTATCCTCCTTCTTCACCCTAACATGGTAATACCCTAACTGTAAATCCACCTTGAAGAAGTATTATTCTCTACATATATGATCGAAAAAGTCATCAATCTATGGTAGAGGATACTTGTTCTTTATCATGATCTTTTTTATATCAGGATAATCAATATAAAAGTGCATTGATCGATCATTTTCATTCACAAAGAGGACTGGTACACCCCATGGTGAATCACTTGGGAATATAAACCCTTAATCCATATTTCCTTGTAGTTTTTTATTCATTTCCTCATGTTCCACAATATCCATTATATATGTAGTCTTGTATAATGGAAATTTATGAGGTATAATCTCAATTGAATATTTATCCTCTCAGCTAGGAGTAAGACCATGTAATTCTTCGAGAAACACTTTAGTGTATTCCTTCAAAGTGGGAATCTCTTCATGAATTATATTTTCCTTAGAATCAATCACTTGAGCTATATTTGTTTTCTTATAGAGAAATAATATCCAGGGTTCATATGTTGGTTCTAAAAAAGATTCATCCAATTACTTTCACTTGTACAAAATCGGAGGATGGTTTATGATATGGATAGTGATTTCCTTCTTATAGAAATTTTTTGTTGGGTCTATATAGGGAAACCCAATCCATAAATAGAAGTGCATAAAATTCCACTAAATAGAGTATTAAAAGGTTTGCTGGGAATTTCATCTAATCAATTTTGATTGGGGGGAGGTAAATATTTGGGATTCAAAAATATACCCATTATCTTTTTCACTAATAGCTCTAGTTCTATGATTTGTGGTGAAATTTTAATAGTTCTAATAAACATTCATGATATGGAGGAATTCATAGAAATATAGATGGTAACCCAACTATTAACTTTTTTATTTTGGTTCTAACCATTTACATTATCCAAAATAGAATTATGGATAATTATTTTTTAACTATTAAATGCATAAATGTAATTCTAATAACATTAATTGGATCAATTATAAATAAAATTTATCTCATAACATAAAATTTTCAAGGATTCAATCTAGGTTATCCATGATTTATTTCCTAACATAAACTCTTGTGGAATTTTTATTCCCCTAAAAATAGTTTGTAATGAGCTTTTGAATTTAACAAATCATATCCCCCAATAGTTTCAAACAATTTGTGTAGAAAATACCATTTTTGAACACTAGTTCCTAGATGATTCTATCTCAACACTATGTTTTTAGCTTTTATCCATATCTACATATATGCTAGAGACACATCCAATTGTAGTATATAGATAGGGATGTATTTTATTGATAAACTAATTACTCTATTCTTACCAAAATTTAGGGATATTTTCTTATACTTATTCTTATCCCTATGGAAATCACAGTTGTTTTCTAATCCTAATCACCAAAATAACTATACTTTTCCTCTAATACCAACTATGTTAAAACTTTTCTTTGTTGCACATTAAGACAAGATTTTATTACTTATTATTACACTTAATATAACCTATAAGATCAATAAGTATAGTGTATTTTATAATTAGGTACATTACATAACAATTTAAAATGTGACACCTCAAGCTTCCACAGTACGTTTCCCATTGAATAATGCAGTAGCTTGCGTTGTACGCATCCTCGAGTTTTAACACACCACGACCAATCAAACTAACTGTTAGGAATAGTAATACCCAATTTTTGAAATTTTATAAATTTTATTTTTCAAAATTCAATTCATTTTTGGATTCATAATATCAAAATTATATTAAGGTGAATTTTTTGTATTTTTCTGAAAACAGACAATTTTTTAATGAATAGTGAAAAAAATTGCGTTATTGTTTAAAACCTACTTTTTATTTAAATAATTAGTTATTTTATTTTAATTTAATTTTGTCCAAAATAGATACATAATACCTATATATGTTCAATGTAATTCATTGGAGTCATTTTATAATATGTTTAGATATATAAAATTTTATAGAAATGATTATTGTCTTTTACCCACCTTCTATGAGCATTTGAAAATTTCCATAAAAATTAATTTTACCGATTCTGTGAGTTGAATTTCAAAAATAATAGAGACATAGTTGAAATCAGTATGTAATATTTGTTTCAATAAGATGAAAATAATTTTTAGTGACTAGTAACTTTTGAATTTTATTTTCCACGTTTAAAAGTAAATAGGTTAATTAAGGGTAAAAATGTTATTATAATTACCCTAACATATGTCCTAGTTCTACTAGATAAGTTTAATTCGACCAAAAACAACCTTAGGAATAAAATATGATCCCCTTTTGGTCCACATGGATTTGATTAGCACATTTATTAATATTTTATTTAAAGAAGAGTTAAAAGAGTTAAATTCAAAGTTTAATAACTAAACCATTTTTAATATTGGGTTATACATAATATAAATTCAACAATAAATATTCATTAGAAATATAACAATATTTTATAGATAATGGTATTTTATTTATAATTTTCATACATTAAATAGTTTAATTTATTTATGACACAATGATGATGTAGAAATTAGCTTTTTAATTAATGATTAAAATAATTGATATTATAAATATACAAATAAATGTAATTTGGTAATTTTGGAGAATTAAAAAAAATTTATAGGTTAATATGACATTTTAGGGTTTATTAAATAATTTTTTTTAAGTAATCAAGCTATTATGATTTTCACAAAAACCAAATACTAAATAGTGTCAAAATTGACATAATTGAGTTCTTAAAAAAATACTATATTATTAATTGATATAATATTACTAAAAATATAAGGTTAGGAAAAGGACTTGGATAAGGTTATATATATTAATAATGAACCACTTGGGGTTCTATTGGCTTGTTATAGTAATTTTATTAACCATATAATATAAAAATACAAAGAGACATGGAAATTTCATACTATTTAACTAAGAGTTAAATTTAAAAGATAAGATTAATATGGTAACCTAAACCTATCTAAAACCTATTAGTTGAGAGGTTTTATACTGATCTCCATCTTATCCTAGAAATAAATCATTTTGGAGCAATTATAAACCGAAAATTATTTTGTTATAAAATAATATTTTAAGTTTTTCTTAAAGTGACCCTCACCTCTCTTATAAAAGGGAACTTCCCTTTCTCTTAATTTCACCCCTCCAAAGCCATTTATATCGGCCAAACGCTGAAAAAATATCCTAACAAATTTTCTCCCTTAATCCTAGAGGCCTTCCTTTTGTCAAAAATCCAACCTAAGTATCCCTTTTGATCCAATCAAAAGGAAGAACCTGAAGAAGATGTAAATATTTCATCAACTCTTTCAAGTTCTTTTCTTCTTCCACTTCCTCTTTATTTGTTGTTTCCATTCTAAAATAATAAATACAGTATATTATATATACTATTATGTTATTATACAAATGGTACTACCATATTCTTTATTTTATATATCATATGAATTACAATTTCACTATACGTGCGTACGTACGGCTTACCGTCTCCAAGTCATGGTGTAGTTTGTTATTCAAACACTTCATTATTTGGATGGATATAATAATGAGTATAATTGATTTAAATAATAAATATAACTTGTTAATTATTATTTATATATGATATAACATCCAATTAAAAACGATTTTACCATAAACATAATGATATTGTCGCTCGTGCGTACGAACGGATTACTGTCTCCACGAACGAGATAAGATTCATTTCCAATCATAATGATTCAAGAATAATTTTCATTTTATGATTAAAAATAATTTTTATGAACATAATATCATTATGTGTATGAATAAAATACAACCTATCCATAACAAAAATGGCTTACATAACCAAGCATATAAAGGAAAAATAATCAGTTAACACCTGAAATGATGATACTACTAAAATATTATTAACCAAGCTATATTAGTGTATCATGTATGATATTATATTTATGTATATAGTTATTCTATAATTTAATAATAGTATTTTAACTATTATAAATAATGTTAACATACCATATAGTATGGAAAATTACAAGTCAAGGGTTAATTTCACAATCTCTTTATTATCCGAGGTTGTTTTTATGTAAGTATCTTCTGGGACCTCTTTATCATCCACATCGATGTTTCTTAAAAATGTATTTCAAATAAATTAATATTTACTAGAATATGTTTTAAATTCATTTATACCATTTTTTTACTTTTTATAAAATGGTTTGAAAGGAATATTTCTGTTGTTTTCCAAACAAAGTACTTTATGAGCCCTTTCGATAAAATTAAGGTAAGAATGATTTTTTTAACTTGTACAGTGGGTGCAGATATTTTTCACCTTTATAAAATCATAGAAGTTTCTCATACAAGACTATAATAATATTTTCAAAATAAGTGATTTCTTTAATAATAATATGACTTTTAAATTATTTAATAATAGAAAGAGATATTTCTCAAAAAAAGTTTCGATTTCGTCTATTTCAACATCCTTTGATTTTAAGATTGTTTAAAGTTGATTTATTATGATAAAATAATTCTATATTGTATTGAAAGTTTTGTGATATTTTCTACTATGGATGTGTTATTTTTACACCCTTGATGGTTTATGGATAAATTATTGACATTCCATATGCTAGTTTTAATACAAATTTTTATGTTATGTTTAAACCTTTTCATATGAGAAATGAATTGGACTTAGTAAGTGAAGGATGGAGCCCTCTATAGATCCTCAATGCATCGATAGGTCTCGTGAGACAAACTAGTGTCTTGGAACAAGGCCTTGGCAAAATCTTATTTGAAGTCTTGGCACAAGGCCTTGACTATGTTGTTATGAAGTCTGGCATTATGCATTCCAACATTATGAAAGTGGCTATTGATATTGTATGTGATTATTTCACTAGTATAATTTCCATGTGAATAATTAAATAGAATTATTTGATTTTATATTTTCCATATTATGTTTTATTTTATGTTTAAAAGGATTTTCTTTTAGTCTTATACATTGAATTAAATTTTTATGCTTATTTTTGAAAGTTTATGCTATATTGTTATCCTTACAAAGCATCTAAGCTCACCCCTTTCTATGTTTTATTTTTATAAGGATATGAAGAAGTACATTATGGTTGAACTATTGGGATAGGCTATGGATATAAGTGTGTTCAAAATGGTACAAAATGGTGTTGATGTTTTTATTTCATGATGTAATATAAAACTTATGAATGTATCTAGTACTTATAAGGCTTCTAAACTGATTATTTTTGTGGTATTTTATCCCTTATGATCATGTAAATGTAATGTAATAATGAACCTACTATGGGAAACTAGGGTCTGGGTGTTACATAAAATATTAAAAATGTCATCTTTATTGAAAACGTCATTAACATGCTCCCACTAAAAATTTTATGGTATAACCTGGGAACATACATAACGAAGGGGTGAATTAAAAATCTCAATAATGGAATAGACATGGAATGAAATGAATAAATTAATACATGTAATACATTATCCATATCAATGGGGAATAAATAGAGTGATAATCATAAACATGAACAATAATGCATGATGTAGCATTATAATAACAAAGGCAACATGGGAAATCTGGTAACAACTTAAAAAATTTCATCATAATCATAGTGCAAGGATAAATACAAAAAAATAATGATGGAAAATTTCTAATGATATATTATGTTCACTTCCTAATCCCAAAAATAGGAATTATAAATAGAAGTCATAAGATAATGAAGAAACTTGAATAAAGAGAAGGAAAATATCCCTTACCTTGAGAGTATGTCAATAAATGCTATAAAGGATATTCTTTAGAGATCGGGGAACCATTGGAAGACTCTATATATGGGAAGATAGAGTATGTACGTGATCCAATTATTTTTACTTAAGATAAATGAGATCTTGGGTGGGTTAATATAGGAACAATTAGGGTTTTTCAATATTTCGCAAAACTTTGGTTTTAGACTCTATATAATAAAATAACCCAAACCACAAACCCTACCATTGTTTTTATCCATGGATTCTATCAAATGGTTGTGGTTTTCATTATTTTATATATAATAGGTCTTAACATAACAAAATAGTAACCATGCTTATGCGTAAGTGAGTCATATGCTTAAGGAAATGATTTTAAAACCTTAAAATTTAATAATGATTTTAGAGGATTCATAAGGTCTTTATAAAATTAATAAAACAAACATTAAATCACATTATTTTAAAATTTAACACATATATTTTTTCCATGATACCCATTATAGTATTTATTACATAAGTTTTGAACGTTATGATGTTGTAATACAAATCGTATATTTATACAGAATTTAATTTTTACCCAAAAAGTTGATTGCGTCATAAAATGATAAAAAAATTAACCATTTTATAATTTCAATGTTCTTATTAAAAAAATTATATTAATTTTATAATTTTAATTTTCTAAATATTTATTTATTTAATTTTAAAATAATAATCGATATTTACTGAGAAATTCTCTGTTTTTTTTCAATTACAATTTTTGAACCCTTATTATGATCCTTTATATTTAATCAACATTATTTGATAATAATATTTTATTAAAATATTATTTATTTCATGAATCCATTAATTCATAAAAATAAACATCTTGATTGAAATTTAATACTAATTAAAAATACAATATTAGTTTTATTGTATAAAAATCAAAATCATTTATAAGGAAATGATAAGAAAAAAATATATACATTATTATAATGAAAATAAAATTTACATATTCATATTATTATGGTCTTGTTACACATTCTTTTAATACACCATAAAACACCATAAGGGTAATGTGTGTGGTGGTGAGGCTTTTATTTGGTGGTTCCGCATATGTAGATTGGTTTGTGATCTCGATGTGCTTGAATATATAATGCAAATGGTTTCTCTTATTCTTAGGTTGTTGGATATCATCTTGGGATTGGTCAAGGGAAAATCTCAATGATTCTATCACCCTTGTAATCTTTGATAAATGATCTTTAATGGGTACAATCCTATTGGTTGAGAACATCGCATCATTTTTCTGTGTCAATTGGATTTTTCAAAAATCTAGATTTATACTAATCATAAAATTACAATTCAATAGAAATATTATCAATGATAATGATGCTTAAAAGTATCTTAAATATGGTAGGATATAATACAAGAAAATAATTTCATGTTTTTTCTTTAAACATATAACAAGACATTTAATTAAATCATAAGAGGACTTTTATTTATAAAATATTGGGTCATTACATTATGCCCTAAAAATATACACTCACAAATCTAAAAAATGTTCAGTGCTATTAATATAAAACATGCCACTCCTGGTTACATTCAATAATGAGGGGCTTGTTCAACACCTTAATAAAAGAGTTCATATCAAAAAAAATTATCTAAAATTGAATTATATAACTCAAAAGTTTTATTCATCATAGTATCTTCATCAGAAAATATTGATGAAAAATGATAAAATTATGTGAAATCTCTTTTTTAGTTTATCATGAACATATACACTAAAATAAAGTGAGTAAACTATCAAGTTCTCATGAAAGTTAATATCAATGGAAAAACAAATTTATGAATTGTGCCTAAAAACACATCAATGCTAGAACCTAATAGTAGTTTACATTATCCAATACATCAAATAAATATTTAGATTGTTTATATATAATTAGAATTGATTTGATTTACCATCCTTACTATGGGGGACTCAATTTGATTAATGAATCTTCATAATGAATCAACCTAGAAATCCACACCCACCAAAGTACCCACACCTAGTAAATATAGTGGGCGTTGTATATGAAATTCACTCTTAATATCAGAAAATGGTTTATCACTTAATTAATTTCAATGATTCATAAACTTCATGACCTATAGAAAATACTCTTAGAATCTTTTATATATACGAGGATCTACATAGAAAAATAATAGACAATGATTTCCCTTACCCATCCTAGAACTCTACTTGCGGTTTTCATAGGGAAATGTCTCTAATATGATAAATTTAAGGTTCAATGTATTTTTGTCAAACTTCATAATATCATATATTGGGAAAAAATTTCATAAAATCAGTTAGCTACTCCACACAAACCCTATGCACATAGGGGTATCCACATGACTCAAAAATCCCCCATTCCCAAACCAAGATCTCCAAGTTTTTATTTACAACACAGTTTTATTTCTAAACACATGTAAATACATTTTTATAACGAATGGAATTAATAGACCTGGGATGTAACAACCCATGCTTCCATGGTACACTTCTCTTTGAATAATACATTAGAATGTCATTAATCGCTTGATTAATCTGTCGATTCTCAAACAGAATACCCTCAGTCGATCTATTTGACATATTTTTGTTCAGTTCTTTGGATTTGAAAGAGATGGAAATTGTAGGTTTTCTAGACAACCAGAACATATTGATCCATTTTTCTTTGGAGGAAGATCTAATAAAGGAATGGTCGAAGGCTCCCTGCATCTGCAACGGCTCATGATATTTCCTGTCTCAATGGTCGTATGACTTTCAAATGAAGCGCGACTCTCCATCAGTGGCTGTCTGGGTATGTTTTCTGAATCTTCCACTTCCATTTCAGAATCCATCGATTATTAAAATTCTTGGGAACCTTCTGGGTATATATTTGTGTCCAGATAGCCAGACCAATGTCGTATCCCACCCGATTAACCCTCATGTGTGTGTGGAGGTGGTCGCATCGAAGGTCTCATTAGACTTCGTCTGGATTACTGTCGGGGAAGAATTCCGGTGTAAGCAGACTATGGTGTATGAGTCATGGTTCTAGTTTTTCTAGGTTTTAAAATGGTTGGGTCATTCACTAGATAGTTGCATGTGGGAAGCTAAGAGTACTAAATATCATGAGGATGTGTGCAATGGTAATTGTGACATTCCTGAGAACTACGTGGCAGAGGGTGTATTAGGTGAAAGAATAGACGGGGTTAGATGCAGTGGGTTAGGTGAGGGAAGTGGTCCATCGAGTGCTGATACGGCGGCCTAGAGTGATGTTCTGGAAAAATGTGACACAGGGACTAGCACCAATGCAGTGGAAACAGGTCTTTCTTTCGGTGACAACCAAGCGAGGCAGGAGAAACCGCCAGTATGTCTTACTAACCCGAATGTTCACGAGGTTTTTAGCAGATTAATAAGTGACCTCAGTGGAGGGAGAATACTTTTCACAGGGCGTAATGGAAATGCAGTGGCCATGAATGATCAGTATCAACTTACAGGTGACCCCCACACCGGTATCAGTTATGAGTCTCCTAGAATGCAGACCGCTTGTGCTTCAAAGAGTGTGGTTCTTGAAGATTTTTGCACGCAACCTCAGTTCATGGGGCGTGGTTTCATACAGCCCAGCCAAGCTGAGAATCTTGGCATGATGTTGCTGGACGGGGAGGCTGATTTGAGTATGTAGAATACTCAGTTGGGTGATAATGGTTATAGGACTGGAAGGTTTTTTCAAATGGTGAAGGAGGGAGGGGGAATGACCCCGATACAGACCTCGGTTTCCTTGTGAAATAGGTTTGAAGGCCTCCTAGAGGATGATGTGGATGTTGTCCTCATTTCTCTAGCTGAGGGTGACGGGGCCAGAGTGAATGTTTCCAAAGGGGTAGAGCATGAAAAAATTGAACATGATCAGTCACCTGCAAAGAGTAATAAGGGTTTCAGAAAGAGGAAGTGGAAGATAGATTACTCCTTGTTACCTCCTCCTCTAGAGACCCAATCATTGAAAACAATGAATGACAAAAAGAAGGAAAAGGAGACTGTGTATTCTCAAAGTCCAGTGGAACATGGTGAACAAGATGTGGCTCTCCTTTTAAGTTCTGAAAAAGAATTGATGGAGAAGAACATGATGCCCAATGAATTGGAGGACGAGGAAACTAGTATGAGGGGGAGGTCATTGGTGGTTCCTATTAATGAGGAACAATATACATGGATTGACATACGGGACTCCATTCTGGTTGGGGGTTTCAAAAAAGCGATAATCAGCGTTTAGGAGTACATTCAGACATGGGATCAACTTGATTCTATGTTAGAGAAAAGAATTTATGAGGTGGATGATTTAAATGTTCCATCCCTATCCTGGAAACTTTTTAGGGAGAGAGATTCATGTAATATTTAGTTCCTCTTTAATGATCCTGGTTAAGGGTGGACTTGGCCAGGTATTTCGAGAGGGTCGGTTGAGGTGAAACCCTTGGGTTCGGGTTGTTTTTCTTTCTTTGGATCTTTGATGCCTTTTCCAGCTTTCTACTTGGACCTGTGTCAGAGGGGAAATAGAGTATGAATTCTTTATTTATGCAGGACTTTTGGAGTGGAATGCTGAGAGGGTATGGCTTTTCCATCGGTACTGTGCTCGTGCACTTCTGCACGGGACTGATTGATAAGGGTTGTGCATAGGTGAAGGCTTGTTTGAAGGATCATTTGCTAGGGTGGGGTAGGTCTAGTGGTTTTCCTTGGTTTTTATTTTAGCTTGTGTTGTTCTGAGTTTTTTTACTATTTTTTTGGTTTCTCACTTTCTTCCTCAAAAGTGCTTTGCTAATAAAAAAGTAATTTTCAGCTCAAAACACCACAACCAATCAACTAGCCGTTATGAATAGTAATACCCACTTTTTTAAAAATTTTATGTTTTATCTTTCAAAATGAACATTATTTTTGGATTAGGAATATCGAAATTATATTAGGGTGAAATTTTGGTAGTTTTTTGATAACTTTCATATTTTGCTGAATAGTTAAAATTACTAAATTTTAATTAAAAACAACTTTTTTAATCAAAATAAGTAATAGTGATAAATTATTCATTTGAGTGATTTTAAAGTATAATTAGATTATATTTTTACCATTTAATCCAATTTTGTTCATTGGACATAGTTTCAAATTTAAACTGGACATAAAAAAGTGTCAATCTTTTGATAGTTTTTATTTGTTAAAAACACGCTTTTTGTTTTGACAATGTGAATTAATTTTAAATTCATTTCTGCCACTTCTATGTTTTGAATTTAGAAAAATGGATTCCATATTTAGAATCAGGAGGTCTAAATTGTGTAAATAGGTAACTTTTATTTTAAGACATTTTGAATAATTACTTCTATAAATATTTTTTTTACCACGGTTAAAGGGTAAATCCTGTAAATGAGGGTAAACAAATAATATTATAATAATACTGAATTACCCTAAAACATGTACTAACACTATTATTTTAAACATTTCTGACCATGGGCATCTTTGGGTTGATTTTGGGACCCCATGGAGCCACTTGTAAATGATAATGACACTTTATATTAATTAAGTTAAAGTAAATACAAAAATGACATCAGCATATATCTTTTAGAAAAACAATTTTTACATTGGGTTATATATGTTATAATTTATACAATAAATATTCATTAGAAATATAAATTTATTTACTACATTATATTATTTTATAAATAATTTTTAGAGATTGAATAATTAAATTTATTTATGACACAATAATGATACAGTATTTTCCTTATTAATGAAAGAATCAAAAACTTGGAACTATAAATGTTATAATAAATGTAATTTGAATGTTTTGATTCCATAAAAAATTTCATTGGTTAATATGACATGTTATAATTTATTAAAAGAGTTTTTTTTTAAATTAATAATGTTTTTAAGACTTTAACAAAAATCAATTATTAAATCATCTGAAAATTGACATAAATGAGTTCTTAAAACAAATACAATATTATTGGTTGATATAATATTCATAAAAGTCTAAGGTTCGGCAAAAAGGCCTAAATAATATTATATGTGACATTAAAGAATCTATTGGGGTTCTTTATAAAGTTTATTGTATGTTTATAAACCATAAAATATAAAAATACAAAGAGACATGGTAAATGTCAAACTATTTAACTAAGAGTTAAATCTAAAAGATAAGGATAAAATAGTGACCCAAACCTATCTAAATCCTATTGGTTTAGTGGTTTTCGACCAATCCCCACCTTATCCTTTAAATAATCCATTTTTTATCCATTATAAACCGAAAATTATTTTATTATAAAATAATACTTTAAGTTTTTTCTAAATATCCCCTCTTCCCCCTTATAAAAGGGCACCACTTCTAACCAATTCCTCACACATATCAAGCCTTTTGTATCGTCCAAACTCGACAAAATTAATCTCCCTACATACCTCTCCTCAACCTAGAAGAATTACCTTATGGAGAAGGCATTTCAAGTGTCCTTTTGGTTCAAACCAAAGGGAGTTACCCAGATTATAGGTAACGATTTCTCTTAACTTCCTTTCTTTTATTTTACTTCTCCAACCTCTAAACTCTTTCAATTATTTTCTTTTGTAATAGCACCAGTATAATAAATATACTAGTATATTTTTATGATAATTATCCGAACTACACATACACACACCTCCATCTAATGGGTGAAGAACATAATGTTTAGATGGATGGAAACCAAACGCCTCACGAAACGATGATTGCTCAATTATCTCCTACTGCCTCTCATGGTGGCCATTATGATGGATATATAATTAAATATGATATTAATAATATTTAATTTATATATATAATCTTCTTTAATTCCATTTTATAGCATACCATTATTCTTTTCAAGTTATATATATATATATATGATAATTTCATTTGAGGAAGTGTGGACTACCGCCCCCTCAAATTGGTATGACTCGTTCATACCATACATGGAACATATAAAGGATGTTGTTAATGATCATAAGTAACATATAAATGATATTATATTATACTAGAATAATAATATACCTTTGTATCATTTTGTTTTTATTCCTTTTAAAATGAAAAATGAAATGGAAGTAGCGTATGTGCGTACGTACGAATTACCTTCTCCACAAATGCGATGAGATTCATTCCCCATCATATCCTTTCCAGAATAATTTTCATTTGATGGTTAAAAATAATTTTTAATGAAATAATATAATTATGTATATAAATCAAATATATCCTTTTCATAACAAACATGTCTTACATAACCAAGCATATAAAGGAGAACGAATCAGTTAACACCGAATCAATGATAATACAAAAATGCAATATTAGAAGATAATATATGATATCATAATAATGTATATGATTATTGAATAATTTAATAACAATTATTTCACCATTGTATAGGAGGTAAACCTACCCTCAACCAAGGAAATGTACAAGGTAAGGGTTAATTTCAGAATCACTTTATTATTCGAGGTTATTTTTACATAAGTATCTACTGGGACCTCATTATCATCCACATCCATGTTTCTTAAAAATGTGTTCCAAAACATTTTTAATATTTACTAGATTATGGGTTAAAGTCATTTATACTTTTGTTTTACTATTTATAAAATATTTTCAAAGGAATATTTTCATCATTTTCCAAATAAGGTCCTTTTTCTCCTTTTCGACAAAATTGAGGTAAGAATTCCTTTTTTTAACTTATACGGTGGGTGTGGCTATTTTTCACCATTATAAAATCATCTAAGCTTCTCTTACAATCTTATAAAAATATTTTCAAAATAAATGTTTTCTTTATAATTATGTGACTCTTAAATGATTTCAAAATAGAAAGAGGTATTTCTTTAAAAAGGTTTTTTATTTCATCTATGTCTACATCCTTTGATGGATTTTAAGTATATTTGAAGTAGATTTATTATGATACAACACTTTAATATTGTATTTATGGTTTTGTGATATGTTTGACTATGGATGTGATATTTTTATACCATTCATGGTTTATGGTTAAGGTATTAAAATTTTGTATTTTAGGTTTAATACAATTGTTTATGATATGTTTAAACCATTTCATATGAGGAATGTATTGGACTTAGTAAGTGACGGGTGGAGCCCGCAATTGCTCTTCGATGCATCGGTAGGTCTTATGAGACAACTAGACATGGAATTGGCTGAGGCCCTTTCTTAATTTTGATATATAGTTTTGGTCGATGGCTTAATCATTTTTATACGTCTTGGCCAAGGCCTTGACAAAATGCTTCAGAATGTCCAGCATTATACGTTTCCTCATTATGAAAATAATTTTGATGGTTCATGTGGTTATTCGACTAGTAGAATACCAATGATTATATTTTATTATGGCATTATTTACTCAGCTCATATTCCTTCCATAAAAGTATTCATGTTTAGTATTTGTAAAGGCATGTGGTTTAAATTATTCACCATGCTTAATATTTATGTTATCTTCCACTGTATTTCTTACCCTTACTGAGCGTTTGAGCTCACCCCTTTCGTATGTTTCATTTTCCCAGGATATGAAAAAGTTAGTTATGAGTGACTTGTCGGCATTTTAGGAGGCTTGGATGTTTCCAATGGAATAAATTTGTGTTGTATTTCTTTTCAAGTTGTAAAGTTGAACTTATGTATGAATCTTGTTTCCAAGGCTACTAAAATAATCGGTCTTTCGAGACTTGATCTTTTCTGATCATGCCAATGTTATGTAATAATGCACCGACTCTAGGTAACTAGGTTCGGGGAATTATAGTTGTTATCAGAGAAAGTTTAGTACAAACCATGGAAGCTAGATTTAGATAAACTCTAGTTAGAGCGCATAGCCCTAAGATAGACTTTCATGATTTGTATAGAAGAACTTCCTAGAATTTTCGTATTGTAGAGATTTTTTGAGTTTTCTGAGCAATACATACCTATCTGGATATGACCAGGTTGAGGTGGCTCTGGCATAGATGTACCTAAGGGTAAAACCTGAAAACATCGCTTTGAGCTATACTCAAACGAGAACTCGTGCACGACAACGGGCCTTGCTACACTCTTGGTTACGACACTCCTGGGGGAGATTCTTAGGATAATTCTCATTTTCCTTACAAATCATTATAATGAGTTTATGAGTATAAACTACCTCAAAGAAAACATTTAATTGATTATGGATTATATCCACAAACTGTTCAATCTACATTAGGTATTTTACAAGTTTGAAATTAGTCATTGCAATTCATAAACTGACCTAGTGGATTCCATTGTATAGAAATGGCGCCCAGTAGAAGGAATGTAAACTCCAGCAATACGTATGATCTAAAGAGTAAGAAGGATCATACCTTTCACAGTATTAAGCCAACATTTAGAAGGAAAATTTTATCCCATGTATTCTCTACATATGAAGAAATAATATGATGTGTTAAAAAGATAAGTAAATATTTCTTTGAGTCCTATTGCTTTTAAGGGAAGCAATAAAAGAAAAGGATGTAAGAGGGAAAGATGGATAAAGGGAAGAGGGAAAATATGAATTTTCTCATATGTGATAACTGTGAGAAGAAACACCATGGAACTTTCCTAAAAGGAATGGGAGTTTGTTATAAGTGCTGAGAAAACGGAAACCAAGTACGTGACTGAAAGGGTAAGAAAAAGGTTTCAACTGTACAATACTTCATCTGCAAGGAGTTGGGACACTACGAAAACCAATGTCAAAATCATTATAGAATTCCTAAAATGATGCTATTGGATAATAATAAAGTTATGATACTACCACAGATGAAGAGGAATTATTAGAGTTCTTGTGTTGTTATTAAAGAATTATGTCATTTGAGTGTTGTATCAACGTTGTACTTGTTATAATAATTATGTAGTATATAAGGATTATACTGTTGTACTATTTCATTAAGGACTTGAGATTGTGTGGAACCAAGAAAAGTAACTCAATAGAAGGTTAAATTTTTGGAAAATATATGGTTGAGAGAAAGATACACCATAAAATGGTTTTGATACCGAGGTAGTGATTTTGGAATAATACATGATTGATTTGGATAAATTATATTGGATATTATTAACTACCTTGAAACTGATTAATGATTTGTATGTTCTATCATTGTTGGAGTTTACAACATTTTTGGATAGGATTATATTCAGTATTCTATAAGGAATAGTGAATCATGAATTTAATCAATATGGTTTTATGGTAATTTTGTATGTTGTAGTGTTTTAAAAGAATACATGATGAAGGAGTTCACATGTTATTAAATGGAAAAAACGATCTTCATTGTGTTTACCTTCTTTATAAATTTTGGACTGTGAGTTTGGAGAGATGTTTTTTGGATAATTCTAGTTTGATATTATTTTTGGATTGCCATAAAACGACAACCCGTAGGTCGGGTGGCAACCCATCGAATCTGGCAAGGCCACGAGACTTGAAATAAGAACTGAAGGGCGACAATGGTGTGTCACCTACCACTGGCCCACATTATTTCCTGGATTGAATAATGTAGTTTTTTTAAATGGTCTGGTAGATGAATTATAAATTCATTTTTTTAAGAACCCTATATGAATAGAAGAAATAGAATATATTTTTTAAGTTCTATTATCTTTTAGAGTGAAGGATATGTCGCACACCAAACTATTGGGATGATGTTGGTGAAAGAAAACTTATAGGCCAAAAACTTGTTTAGGAAACAATGTAAAATGTGAAGTTAATCCAACCCCACATCAAAGTAGCTCAAAGTGGGAAGAAGAGCTATACTGACCCGCCGCATGTACTCACCTATGAGGAAGTTGAACTAGAACCCGATTTGTCTTATTGCGAAGATCCAATCAGGATTCTTGATACCATAGAACAAGTGCATAGAAACCGGACGACTCATCTGGTAAAAGTTCTATGGAGACACTATAAGATGGAAGATCCAACGTGGGGACCTGAGGACCTTATGAGGAAGAACCACCCAAGTCTTTTCATGTAGTAGTATTATAGAAATTTTAAGAATGAAATTATTTGAAGGAGTGGAGAATGTAACTCCCCAAGCTTCCATGGTATGCTTCTCTTTGAATAATATAGTAGCGTGTATTGTACACAACTTCGAGTTCTAAAACACCACAACCAATCAACTAGCTGTTATGAATAGTAATACCCACTTTTTGATATATTATACATTTTATTTTTAAAAATGGACTTCATTTCTGGATTCAGAATATCGGAATTATCTTAGGGTGAAATTTTGGTAATTTTCTGATAAATTTCATATTTTGATGAATAGTGAAAATTACTAAATTTTAATTAAAAGCATCTTTTTTAATCGAAATAATTAATAGTGATAAATTATGCATTTGAGTTATTTTAAAGTATAATTATATTATATTTTTACCATTTAATCCAATGTTGGTTATTGGACATAATTTCACATCTAAACAGGACATAAGAAAGTGACAATCTTTTGATGGTTATTATTTGTTAAAAATGTGCTTTTTGTTTTGACAACAGGAATTAATTTTAAATTTATTTATGTCACATCTGTGTTTTGAATTTAGAAAAATGGATTCCATATTTAGAATCAGGAGGTCCAAATTTTGTAAATAGGTATCTTATATTTTTATACATTTTGAATAATTACTTCGGTAAATATTTTATTTACCATGGTTAAAGGGTATATCCAGTAAATAAGGGTAAAAAAATAATATTATAATAATACTAAATTAGCCTAAAACATGTCCTAACCCAATTTGTTGATACATGTCCGGCCATTGGCATTTTCGGGTCGATTTTGGACCCCATGGAGCCACTTATAAGTGATAATGACACTTTATATTAATTAAGTTAACATAAATACAAAATGACATAAGCAAATATCTTTTAGAAAAACAATTTTTACATGGGGTTATATATGTTATATTTTCGACTATAAATATTCATTAGAAATATAAAAAAATTTCCTACATAATGGTAATTTATATATAATTTTTAGACATTGAATAATTAAATTTATTTATGACACAATGATGATGAAGTTATTTCCTTATTAATGAAAGAATCAAATAATTGGTATTATAACTATTAAAATAAATGTAATTTGAACGTTTTGATACCATAAAAGAATTTCTTTGGTTAATATGACATTTTATTATTGATTTAATTAAATTTTTTTAATTAATAATTTTTTTAAGACTTTAACAAAAATCAATTATTAATTAATCTCAAAATTTACTTAAATGAGTTTTTAAAACAAATACAATATTATTGGTTGATATAATATTCCTAAAAGCCTATGGATCGGAAAAAGGGCCTAAATAATATAATATGTGACATTAAAGAACCTATTGGGGTTCTATTGTATGATTATAGTAAGTTTAAAAACCATATAATATAAAAATACAAAGAGACATGGTAAATGTCAAACTATTTAACTAAGAGTTAAATCTAAAAGATAAGGGTAAAATAGTGACCCAAACCTCTATAAAACATATTGGTTGAGTGGTTTCAGACCCATATCCACATTATCCTCTAAATAATCTCTTTTTGAGCAATTATAAATAGAAAATTATTTTATTATAAAATAATACTTTATGTTTTTTCTAAAGAGCCCCTCTTCCCCATATAAAAGTACACCACTTCTAACCAATTACTCACACCTATCAAGCCTTTTGGCTCGTCCAAACTCTGAAAAATTAAACTCCCTACATTCCTATCCACCTCCTAGAATCCTTACCTTAGGAATAAGGCACTTCAAGAGTTATTTTGGTTTAAACCAAAGGGAGTTACCCAAATTGAAGGTAAAGATTTCTCTTAAATTATTTTATTTTATTTTACTTATCCATACCCTAAACCCTTTTTATTCCTTCCTTTTGTAAAAAATGTATACTCAATATAATAGGATATTTTTATGCGAATTATTCGAACTACACATACACACACCTCCATCTAATGGGTGAATAACATAATGAATCTGTGGATGGCAACCAAACGCCTCATGAAACGATGATTCTTCAATTATCTCCCACTGGCTCTCATGGTAGCTATTATGATGGCACTATAATTAAATATGATATCAATGATATTTATTTTATATATATAATATTTCTCAAATTCCATTTTATAGCATACCATTATTCATTTCATTTTGAATATATATAGGATAATTTAATTTGAGGAAGTGCGGACTACCGCCCCCTCAAAGTGATATGACTCATTCATACCATACATGGAATGTATAAAGGATTTTGTTAATGAAAATAAGTAACATATATAAGATATTATATTATACAAGAATAATAATATACCTATGTATCATTTTGTTTTGATTCCTTCTAAAATGAAAAATGAAATGGAAGTAGCGTTCGTGCGTACGTACGGATTACTGTCTCCATGAACACGATTAGATTCATTCCCCATTATATACATTCAAGAATAATTTTCATTTTATGGATAAAAATTATGTTTAAGGAAATAATATCATTATTTATATAAATCAAATATATCCTATTCATAACAAAGATGGCTTGCGTAACCAAGCATATAAAGGAGAATGAATCAGTTAACACCGAAACAACGATAATAATAAATAGAAATATTAGAAGATAATATATGATATCATATTAATGTATTTGATTCCTGAATAATTTAATAAAAATTATTTCTCGATTATACAGGAGGTTAACCTAATTTCAACCAAGGAAAAGTACAAGGTAAGGGTTAATTTCACAATCTCTTTATTATCCGAGGTTGTTTTTACGTAAGTATCAACTGGGACCTCTTTATCATCCACATCCATGTTTCTTAAAAATGTATTCCAATACATTTTTACTATTTACTATACTATGGTTTAAAGTCATTTATACTCTTGTTTTACATTTTATAAAATGTTTTTAGAGGAATCTTTCCGTTGTTTTCCAAACAAGGTCCTTTTTAATCTTTTCGACAAAATTAAGGTAAGATTGTCTTTTTTTTAACTCATACGGCGGGTGTGGCTATTTTTCCCAGTTATAAAATCATCGAAGCTTCCCTTACAAGATTATAAGAATATTTTAAAAATAAATTTTTTCTTTATAATTATGTGACTCTTGAATGATTTCATAATAGAAATAGGTATTTCCCTAAAAAGGGTTTTGATTTCATATATGTCAACATCCATTGATGGATCTTAAGTTTATTTGAAGTTGATTTATTATGATGTAACACTTTCATATTTTATTGAAGGTTTTGTGATATGTTTGATTGTGGATGTGATATTTTCATACCATTCATGGTTTATGGATAAGGTGTTGAAATTTCATATTCTAGTTTTAATATAATTGTTTATGATATGTTTAAACCTTTTCATAAGAGGAAAGTATTGGACTTAGTAAGTGACGGGTGGAGCCCGCTATAGCACTTTGATGCATCGGTAGGTCTCATGATACAACTAGACGTGGAATTGGCTGAGGCCCTTTCCCAATTTTGATATATGGTTTTGTCCAAGGCCTTAATCATTTTTAGACATCTTGGCCGAGGACTTGACAAAATGTTTCAGAATGTCCGGCATTATACATTTCCCCATTATGAAAATAATATTGATGGTTCATGTGGTCATTCGACTAGTAGAACACCAATGATTAGGTTTTATTATGGAATTATTTACTCATCTCATATTCCTACCATAAAAGTATTCATGTTTATTATTGGTAATTTCAGGTGGTTTAAATTATTCACCATGATTAATATTTATGTTATCTTCCGCTGTATTTATTACCCTTACTGAGTGTTTGAGATCACCCCTTTATTATGTTTCATTTTCCCAAGATATGAAGAAGTTAGTTATGAGTGACTTTCCAGAATTTTAGGAGGCTTGTATGTTTCCAATGGAATAAATTCATATTGTATTTCTTTTCAAGTAGTATAGTTGAACTTATGTATGAATCTGGTTTCCAATGCTACTAAACCAAACGGTCTTTCGAGACTTGATCTATTATGATCGTGCCAATGTTATGTAATAATGCACAGACTCTGGGTAACTGGGGTCGGGGCGTTACATGGTATTATTAAACTTAAATGTAATTAATACATTAAATTATAAAATAATATATCATATTTTATTATCATATTAAATAACTAAATCCATTTCTATATCCATGTTATTAAACACACACTTATATACTAATGTTATGTTACACTTGTGTGTGTAATATTTTTCATTTATACCTGATCTTCTCCCATAATTTGTCAGATTAATATAAAAACCCATAAATCCCACACTGTGTACTACATATGTCACTAAATCATAATAAAAATAAACAAAAAACAGTAGTCCCACTCTCTTAAAATATATTCATTCCCTATATAGTAGTTTTCAAAGAACAATCATAAGGTCTACCACAAGATGTGATAATAATATATCTATCTTCCATCTCCCAAATAATAAAATGAATTAAAATAATTCTACGGTACACTATTTAATGATCACTACCCACCACTTTCCATTAAATCCCATGCTAAATCATTACATGACCTCAAGTATTCATACCCATATGGTAGAGGCTTCTAACTATTTTCATGGATCTATTAATAAAATTAGGACATTGAACCATCTATATTATTAGTAAAAATAATATAATAATCACTACACCTTAGTATCCTAAATTTAAAATAATAATATAGTCTTTACATTGATATGTTAACTATATTATATATTATATTCTTTAATAAATAATGAACCAATATTAAATATCAAATTTTAATATATAATCTACATTAATACTTGTTAGTTTAATCGTATAGAAGTGTATTCTAAAAATGAATAAAATAGTATAAATATAAAAAAAATTGTCATAGAAATCTACCTCATACCATCTATCAGTCATATACATCCATCCAAGATCAACCATCTAATTCATCCTAATTACCCTTATAGGAATCTGTAACCATAAATTTGGCTCTTTGACAATAGTTCATGTGTTTGGATATGATAAATATACTATGTATTTCACTAACAATAGTGTTCCTAAATAAATATATCATATATGATTGGATGAAAAAAAAATTAAGAAAACATCAACATCAGTTGTAAATAACTATTAAACCATTGAGTTATAATTATTCCCACATTTCAATGACATTTTCTACTTCAACCAATATCGATGTAATGTTTGGAAACACCACAAAATGGTAGAGAATATTCAAATCCACCCATAACATAAAAAACAATTTTAGTTCCAATATTTTAATCTCCTTTACCTTTCATGATCGTCGGGTTTGGTATATTTGAACATACTCCACCAACTCATCCAAACATTACACAAATGAGAAAATTATATGTCCTATATTTAAATATCTAGGAAATATATATACAATATAAAAAATAATCCTATAATTAAAAATACATGTGAAAACAATAATGATACTTGTTCAACCACCATTAAACCATCTATGTACTCCAAATAGGGGATATTAGGTTATCCTCCACTTGATTAGAAGATGGATCCCCTCTGAACATCTACAGATTTTAAACACGTAATAGATACAATATTGAGAGGTTATATCCTTTTTCTCCCCTTGCTTAACATTATCAATTTCATGTGTTTGTTTTTAAATATGTTCCATAATCCATTTGGTGTATGGTATGCAAGTTTTACATTTTTCTTTAATTAGTTATTTAACTTAGTTTCATATTATCATGCCTGAATATCCATGGAAAATGGTTATAAAATAATTTAATCATGATATAATAATTGTTTTTATAGTCGAATAAAACCATTAGGTTGTATAAGAGAGAGTTAATGCTTTATATCTATGAAATATTACATTGAAATAATGAAAAAAACAATAACATAAAATCATTTTTTTAGGTTTTATGAAAATCTAGAAAAATGGGTTAACCTTACATAGTTAGGTTATATAAATGAAAACAAGGCTTTACCCTTACTCAAAGTGGTTTTTTAAAGTATAATATCAACTTAACCTTATATATAATGGTCTATGTAAGGGTCACTTGATCATACCATAACATACAAAGGCATTCATATAGGAAACTAGGCAGTTTTTCTTTATAGAGTGAAGTCTGTATAAAGGTTATACCATATAAATAAGGTCTACATAAATGAATCCCATTTTTTCACTTTAAAAAAATGGTTTGTGTAAATTTATTACCCTTAAACAGTAGTATTAGAATGATGTGAATGGTAAATTTTGAAATACTTTTGCATAAAGAATTCTTAAAAATTTAATATTCTTTCTATCCTTGTAAAAAATGAACAATGTAAAGGTGATATTCTTATAACCATTACATAAGACATTATTTTTATGTCAAATAGATGAAATTACTGATTTACCTTTATTTAAGGTATTCCTAATGGAAAATTTAAGGGTAGAGAGAGTATACAATTTTTTATATTGTGGATTCTATATAGAGGTAAACAATAATGATTTTAAAAGTTATTTTAAAATTGTTAAATTATTTAAATATTTTTTAAAATATGTATAAATAATTATAAAAGGTATTTTAGGAATAATTAATTTATAAGAACTTTATTATATTATTTATTTAAGTATAATTGGTTTATAATTATAATAATTATATTTCTATGAAACATTTTATTCATAAATAATAAATTTTTATTATTGAAATACATTTTACCCAAATTATATGGAATGACTTATTATCTAAAAATAACAGACTCTATTTAGAAATCATTATAAAATATTATATAAAGGGTTATAAATTATGATATAAGGCCAAAATATAAAAAATTTATATTTAGAAATTATTCAAAAATAATTATTTTGAACTATCCAAACTAAATAGGGTCTTATTTGGATATTATTTAATCCAGAAAAAAATGTGTTTTTATGATTGACATTATCAAGTAATAAGTAATTATTACGTATGTAATATTTATATTATGTATAACGTTTATATATTATAAATTGGATTAAAAATAGTTTATAATTCATATAATATCATATATTAAAACTAAAAAAGTTATATATTGACAAATATTAATAGTTTTATATTAGAATGAATATAAAATGTTTCTATTCAATATTATGGAACGTCCATAATTTTAAAGATATAATTATAATGTTTTTATAATTAAATTTTTTTATGAATTGTTCATTAACTTTTATCTCATAATTATATATTTGAATGGTTAATTTATTTAAGGTTTATTCCCCCATATATTCATGTTTAGTGACTTGTTTAAGAAATTTTTTCTTTTTTATGGTTTCGTTTAATTGTTAAAATGCTTCTAGATAAATACAATTATTACATTATTGGAATGTATCTATAATGAATGTAGTTTTTATGTACATTGACCTTATTTTGTAACTGAATTTTTAAACAATAATTTATTTTATTATTGTTTGTTCATCTTTGCTTTTAGAGTATTGATAAATTTGATTCTATCTTGAGTAATGTATCACAGGGTAAATGGGAATTTTCTCACACTACCTACCTACCAGGATTTTGTTCCTTTTATATAATTTTGAATGTGGTTTAAAATATATTTATCTAGTCTTACTCATATAGAAAACTTTAATCCATTGCATGAATTGTTCGTTTACTTTATGCATATGTTGTATCTAAATATGTATGAATATTCTCGAAATATATTTTTAGTTATGTAACACAAACTTGTGTGTTGTGTGAGGAGTTAAAAATAATAATTGTTTCAAAAAAATTTTTACATGGAATTAATATGATTCAAAACTATGTTTATGAAGTCGAGAATACATAACGGTAATAACATGAGATAAGATCGTGATATTAAATCCCCTTAAAATATTAAGTGTAAGATTCGTTTCAAAACAACACTTTCCAAGACCTCAATCATCTTACAATTTAGTTCATTCCATAGTTGGGTACCCCTATATTATCATTTGTTTAGAACAAAAATATGGGTTACACTGGATCATCCTTTGGTAGGATATTCCAAAATGGGGTGACCATGCATTGCCTTTTTTTAGCTTATTCTTTTCACTTTTTTTTGGATACACTAGCTGGGATAACATAATAAGATTAAGTTACTGGAGGAATATATATAATTATATACATATGGTTGATTTAAAAAAATGAGTTGTCCAGTCAACTATAGAAGTGTCACAACTATTGTGACTGGGATGATTCCCTACCAAAATAACTTAACTATGAGAGAAACCCCGATGAAGACTCCTCGGTTAACAAATTATAGATCTTATCCCACTAATTAATATAATTAATTCAAAAATGGATAATCATTTTAGTGGAACCCCATTTAATATAAGTATTTATTGAATGGTTAAAAACATGATACTTCTCTTATAAAAGATTTTTTTGTCGTTAATATAATCATTATCATCATGAAAAACATTTTCATTAAACCATGATAATGAGAATTATAATATACATTAATCCTAATATTGGTTTCTTATGAATTGTTTTTATGTACTATTTATGATTTAGATAGGTTCTTAAGGAAAATTCTATGTGCCAAAATTTTTTCTTCCTTAGTAACCAAGTGTCAAAATTGTTCAATAATTGAATACGAATTCTTAGGGAAAAATAGGGTGATTAATTCAATATATAAAATAATTTAGATGAAATATAACCAAAGGATTTTTTGTCTCCCATAATTTACTCAATATGATATGTTACGTCAATGATTTAATTAATATTACTCTTATATACTCAATATGATTGGGTGCATCAAATGATATTCAATATGATTGAAAATGTAAAATTACATGATGATACTTGTGGTTTATTTAAAATATTATTGCTTATAGAAATAATTTATATTTTTCAAATAGATATATGATATTAACTGTTTGTTTTAAAATGTTATAAAAATATATAGAACACTATAAAGAGCTGGAAATTGTTGTTTATAGGTTTACAATTGATTTCATGTAATAGATAAAATGAGTTGATTCATTGATAACTATACACTTGAAATATAGAGACCCATACTTTTCATACATATATATTACATAAAAATAGATTAATATTCTTTTCATATCATAACAATACATGCCATAATCATCTAAGACTAACATATTTGGAAACCTGGAAATATAAAAAACTAGTTCATAATAGTTCCACACCATCTCCCACTTAGATATTCATAACTAGAACCCATCTAAAACATTTCATACTTTATTCCATTATTTATAACTATGATAGAGGAAACATTAAAAATGGGTGAGATTAGATAATTAGTAAGGGTAAACATGGAAGATATCATTGATAAAATAAGCACAACATGAGCATGAGGGTATAAGAACCCAATTTTAATATTTAAAAACCATACCCTATATATCAATGATCCTAATCATAAGTCATGTAATAAATATTGGAAGTTCAAAATAAATTAATCATAAAGGGATCAACTAACATGAACAAGTAAATCTAAATGTATGTATAAGATGTTGATATTTGAAATACACATACTAAGAAATCTCACTCAGTGGAAGACCTCTGACCCTTTATTAAAATAAAAGAAAATTATGGAAATAGAAGAACAAGAGTACATATGTACAGATCATCCACATTCAAACAACTATTCCAACTAGAAAAGTGAAACTACATATCATAGTAATAATAATCCTCACCACATTCATAACCAGGATCATACTCTGAAGTAGTAGACTCTCACTTAGAGTTCGTATCATATGGCTTCAATACCTTGGAATACTTCCCTTTGTGCACCAGTTTCTCCAGAGAGATTTTCTCCTTACTTTATTAGTTTCTCAAATGGATCTTTTTAGAAATAGGGGAATCCCCTTTTTCTTTCTTGGATGAAGACCTAGTGGATACTGACTTTGGTAAGTAAGAATAATCCATTCTTGGAATCCTCTTTAGTGGAGCATTCAAAGTGCCTTCACTTTCAGAAAACTTATTCTGACCTCCTTGAACAATGTCATTGTAAAAAAGTCTTGCAACACCGTTTTCATTCTCCTTATCACAATTAGAGACATTACCCATTTTACTAGTGAGATTCACAGAGATGAATCTATTGAAACCAACATATTTCTTCACCAAGATTCCATCTGAGGTTGGAAGAGACTCTCCTCCAATCATATAAGAGAGACTATTATGATCAATAAAAGCAAGGCATTGAGGGTTCACCATATTTCCAAGATCCTCTGGAATCCTGGTCCTTGAGACATCCAATGTATCCTTCTTCGGATTACTGGAACCAATTTTCATATTCAAGACTGAATGCGCTTGTAGATCAACCACCATAGTGGAGGGCTCCTCCTGTTCCAAGCCCATGAACCTATTAACTAAGTGAACCTGTCCACCCCGTACATCATCTATTCCTCCTTCCTCTCGGTTTAGGCTTCCAGATATTGACTGCACATGACCAGAAACACCCTCCAGTAAGTAAAAATCCTCAACACTAAGCCCACATTTTATTCCCTCAAATATATTATTCATTGGTCGATTGAGACTCTCTCTCACCTTTTTCATTTCACAATCATTCATACTCACCTCTATATCTATAGATTGATTCACATCCCTCTCCATTCTTGTATCCATCATTGCTGCACCATGATAGGGGCTTCCCACCTAATCACCCCGCCCATCAGAAACTGCAAGGCCACCGCACTCTGGACGGCCACCACTTCCACCATTCTCATTCCCTCGCACAATCACAGGTTCATCAGAATTGGTAGTACCCAGAGATAGGTCCAATCCAATGGCATAGCCACCATAGGAGCTTCTCTGTTCAACTGCCTGTGAAATACCAACCAACCTCCCACTATGGAAAATTAGATCTAGATGACCAAATTAGGAGAAGACCACAAAATAACTCATCCTTGACTCAAAGATGACACCTTATCTCTAATGAAACTCCTCGTTATTTGTGATCTAGACACATTCCACCGGTGTCCTTGAGACATCATCCTCCATGAAAATCTGTGGAAAAATAAAGTGACAGACGGACTCGGTTCGATGGTCAGAACATAAGAATCGGCCAACCATATTGCTGATTGCACAAAAAATCGAGGTATTATGGAAAGAAAGAGGTAGGCCAGGGATACTTACACACATTTTGAATGTTGTGGGAAAACGTTGCATGTGGAAATATTAGCTTCAATGAAACATAAAGAAGGTAGAACTATTTCATCTTCGAGGAGCACGAGACCAAGCAACAAACAAGCCCACCTTTGACCCAAAAAGGATCAGTATATGCGTTCGATCAAAAATAACAACAACTGTGTGTGCCTGTAGCTCCCAATATTCTGAGACAAATCGCTCAAAATCTTCAACCGATCGGCGTTTAGGAAAAAACGTGCAACCAGGGAATGCTAGCATATCCCATGGAAGAAATATTGGTTTCATATAAATTGTTTCATCATATTCATAAACCATACCGAGAAAAAAATATGAAATACCTAGATCATATACCTAGTAAATAATAAGATAAATCATGGGAATTTGGTCTTTGATGAATAGAAATACCACAAAATGATTATTAAAACATTCTTGAGAAAAATAACATTTACATTTTTAAGTAACTTAATAAAAAACTGGAAATATTAAGGGAAAGAATTTCTTACAAATCATCAATGTAAAACTATAATGGAATATTCATATCACAAATTAGTCATGGTTGTTCGAAAATTCCATGAATAGAATAAGTAAAAAACATTCCTTCAATACTTTTGTCATAAAAGTCACAAAGTACCTCTTTTAAAAAAATTATAGGAAGATTACTTTAAACCATTTCATAAAAAGTAAAAAATAGGTAAAAATTATGTTAAAAAACATTAGAAAAATAATAAAAATATTATTTTAAACATTTTTAGAAAAAATGGATATTTATAATAATGGATTATGGACAAAAGATAGAAATTAAGTCGATTTTCCTTAAAAAATATTTTCTGACACTTCACTAAATGAGATGAAAAAAATGAAATGAAAAAATAATAATTTCAATACATAAATAGATGATAGGAAATTTTATGAGTATCTTGTTAGTTAGATCATAATATTTCACCTTTTGAAATTTAATCATAAAATATACTGATTAATAATGAGATTGTTAAATAAAACTCTTACCATTAGTTTTCTTTCCTTAAAAAGCACTCAAACCTCCTATATAATGAATGAAAATTTATTATAAATATATTAAATAGTGTTTTTAATACTTATAATATCATTTATTAAACCCTTATAATATTTCAGAACTCCCTTTTATCAATAATGTTTTATTACAATTATCATTTTAATGTATTAAACGTTTCATTTATCATGAGTATTTCTGTTCAGTTTTATATATCCTTGTACACTTATCTAAAATACATAACCTATAGAATATAAATAATAATATAAATATATTATATATTCATTATATACATATTGAGATTCATCTATAAAATTTAAATGTGGAAAAATTAATTACATTATTCAAGGAGATGGTATGTCGTAAATATGCATGAATGTTAATTTAATTTTCTCTAAGGACGGACCAAAAGAAAGATAACTATTAATTAACCTTTATATGATCATTATTATATAATATATATTCATATTATTCTTTCTTATTACTATACATGAAAAATATAAATAAAAAACAAATCATAACTCTTCGTGAAGGTGGTAGTCCACATGTGAGCATGAACGAAGTTATCATTCACGAAAGGATTGGACGGTAAGTAGGTAGATGTGATATTATAATTTCAGAATTATAATTATTTCATAAATATAATATATAAACAATTAAATCATTATAATACCCATACATAAAATATGGTTATGAAAATTGATTTGTATCACTATGTAGAGACGTAAGATGTATGTAAGCACGATTGATACTTCCAATTACCATTTGATGGTAAAGAGGGTGCAGAATGGTGTTTTAATAATAAAAATAAGATTTAATGATATTTTGGATAGTGGAGTTATTATTTTATGATAAATACAAAATATTTTTATGATTTAAATAATATTATAAAAGTGAGTGATCAGTTATGGTGATTACCACTTCTTTGAAACGACTCGTATAGATATCCTCTAAAAGGCTCTAGGGATTGAATTTTGGGAAGAAACAAATCTCTATAATATGTTTAAATATTTTTATAAGATAATTATAATACTTTAATAAATATATAGGGTTCAATTTTTTGTAAATAATTAACTTATGAGGTTCCCTTTTATTATTGATATGAGGGTCACATTTGGGATTTATCAAAAGATTAAATTAAAATAAATTACTTATCAAAAAGAATGCCTCCAAATTGTAAGGAATTCAAATATAAATTATTATATGGTTATAATACTATAAACCAATAGAATTTATATATGTTTTTTTGTCATTTTTAACCTCTTATTTTTGGTTTACCGTTTGTTATCTTTTTTTATTGTAAATATGATAAAAAAAATTTCAATATTAAAGGGTTTTAATTTTTACATAAAAAGTGGGAATTATCTCATAAATTGAAAATTTATTATATTTTAGAATATACAATATACCCCATGTATAATTTCAAGGTCTTTTTTATTTTTAAATAATTTAATAAAATATTATTTCAATAAAATATAATTATTTTTAATTTTAAAACTATTCATTTAATTTGACGTTAAATACATCAAGAAAAATACGAAATTATAATATAATTATCTCAGAACTTTCTAATATTTCATATTGATCTATAAAATTTGTGGTTCAGATTAACGTATTCAAATTATTTCAATTTTAATATTTTTAAAATTATTTATATATTTTTTTATTAAATGGATAAATATTACATCAGTGTTTCATGTGAAAATAACGTCCTTATATAATTTATAAAAATTAAAAATAATTTTATATCATGAAAATAATTTTATTAATCTTAAAATCTAAATATATATTCAAAAAAATTTATTTTTTCACTATGTGGACACATAAGACATATTAAAAACAAAGAGATCGACATTTTGTAACATTCATTTATTTAAATAATATGATAATCATCTTCATGGAAAATTTTCCATCAAACCAGTCAATTATGATACAAAAGATATAAGGGTACAATTAACTTATTAAATTACTAATTAGGATGAAAATTTATGGATTTATCACTTAATTTTTATCCTAATTAACCTGATTTCCCCTTTTCTAATGTGATTAATTTTACCATAGTTACTATTCATATTAGCAAAAAATAACTATTTCTTATTTACCAAATATAAATTTATTAATTATAAATATGTAATTTATTTTAACTAATTCAATACATATAAATGAAGTAAAATATTTTTAATTTATGTGTGTAAAATGTGACCAAAAATAAACTTTTAGAAAAAATACATTTTTAAGAAAAAAAAGGTATTTATTTTTATATTAAGAAAAAAATAATTTTTTAATGTTTAAAATTTTTTTAAAGTATATAAGATATGCATTTTCTTAAAATAATTCAAAAATTTTGTTAACTTAAATTATTAATAAGAAAATACATTGTGTACAAAAAAAATATTTTAGAAAAACATTACATTTATTTTAAAATATTTTTTTCATAAATATAATAATTTGAAAACTAATGAATTCATTTTATAAATGTTTAGAACATATATTTTATATAATTTTATTATTATTATTCATCCCCACAAATATAATGTCTATGTTTTAATAGAGACTTAATATTTTAATAATGTTACATGGTTTGTCTAAACATGTTGTTGTATTTAATGCATGGTATCAAAAATATAAAATTATTTGAAGAGAAATATGTCATAGAAAATATCAAGGTTTTTAATTATTCCCTTCTTAAAATTAATGTTTCTTTATAAATTATTCACACTGATAAAAATAGATAGGGATAATTCTGCCTCATTACATCATCATGTTCCCACGTAGCTTCCTCAAATGTGTAGTTTCACCACCAAAACTTTGACTGGGTAAGTGGTCTGGTTTTATATAACTTTATCACAATGACCTAGAATCACTACCTATTGTTATTCATAATAATTAAATTAATCTATTTGTATGACCTCTATGTTTAGTACATGTGAATGATCAACATTTTACATTCTTTGGAGTAATACATGGAACACAATATGTACTTGAGAGTGATTCGATGGAAGTGTCGATCAAAAAACTACCATCCTAAAAAAGGAAATTATTTAAAAAGGACCAAAATACCTTTTTATTACCTTTCCCTTCTTTCCAAATTTCATCATCCACTTCCTAGGAGATATGCATTAGATTACCTTGTCCACAACATCAAACACCTGATCTTTCTGATGGTTGTCATCAATACTTTTTTTGACTAAAGGGAACATTATATTCTATTTAATAGTGAAAACCATATATTCAATTTATTAATATATATCAGATATAAATAGAATTATTTCTCAAAATTTATTCAAGTATCATTGAGTTATAAAAATCATACCATATAGGGATTCATACAGATCCATCAGAATGCTATAGTGAAAGATATTGTTGTATGAAATTTCCACCAATGGATGTTGATGATCCAAACAACCATTAGAATTGATATAGTATGATCTCAACATGTATTCTAAAATTTTAATGGTACTCTCAAAATAACCATCTATCTATATATGATAACTAGTGTTCAAACATTACACTATTTCCAGATCCTATTAAAGGCTTCACCAAATCCTCTAGGTAAACATCATATCCCGATCATATACAATTTATAGTAGTATTACATGAAATCTTACCACTTATTTAATGTATAAATGAGTAAGTTGATCAAGGGATAGCTCTTATCTAATGGAAATTATGTGTTCTGAATTCATACGTTAGTCGGCTATAACCCAAATATCATTACACCCTTTACAATTTTTGGGGAGTTCGACAATAAAATAAATAGTGATGTTTCCCCTTTATAATTCTTACATGCGTAATGGTTGTAATGACCCATTAGACTTATGTCTCTCATCCTTAAAGTCGTAAAATTCAAAGCACTAAGAAACAAACTCTAAAATATCTCTATTCATACCATCCCACTATAAATAATCTTTCAAATATTTGTACATTTTTATACTTCCAAGATGAATAGAGAATGAAGAACTATAAACTTCATCAACCAATTCTTCTAATATGGTACTAAAGGGACAAATAATTTGTTCTAGAAATGTATTATTCCATCACAATCACAGCTGAACTATAAAAAAAATCACTGCTTTTTTCATCCCCAAATATATATTTTTCACCACTTTAATCATTAATTGGATAGAGGGTTTAAAACTCATTTAAGAAAGATAATATTTCTCCCATTACTTTAATATTTTTTGATATATTCATTAAAACTCTCAAAATATTGGATCTGTTTTAACCTTTTTATAAAGATGAAATCTTGATCTTCTCAAATAAGAGCATCTTCCATGTTGTTCTCTTTCCCTGGGTGGTAAGGTATTGAGAAGTTATAATCATTAATCAGTTCCAACCATATTATTAGGCACATGTATAGCTTATTTTTAGTGAAAATATACTTTAATGTTTTGTGATAAGTATATATGTCACACATTTCTCCACAAACATAATTCTTCCAAATATTTAATAAAAATATTACTGCAATTATATCTAAATCATTAGTTCTCAAAGTTTTCTAATCGGCCTTCAATTATCATGAGGCATAATATATAACCATAATGTTTTTCATGAGTATTCATTTCATTCCTCTCTACGATGCATCTCTATAGATTAAAAAACATTATCCATAAAGGGTGGTGTAAGAATAGGTTTTATAACTATACATTTCTTCATATCCATAAAATATTCTCAAATTCATCCATCCAAAGGAATGTGGATCCTTTCTGAGTTAACATGGTGATTGTATTTGATATATATGAAAAATTCTCCACATTTTTTGAATAATATCCATCCAAACCAAGAAAAATATAGATTTTAGTCAGATTGGACAGTCTAGAACAATGTTCAATAACTTTTCTATTCGAATGGTCTATAGGTATTCCCTACCTTGAGATTTTAATACCCAATAATGAATCTTTCTGAAGCCAAAATTCACAATTGGTAAATTTTATATAATGTTTCTCCTTCCCCAAGGTTTTAATCACAATTCTCAATTGATCTTCATGATCATACATTATCTATAAATAAATTAGAATAGTATCTATAAATGCTACCACAAACTACTCCAGCTAAACTCTAAAGACTAAATAAATTAAATCCATGAACATAATAGGGGAATTATTTATACCAAATGGAATCACTATAATTTCATAATTTCTATACCTTATAAAAAATTATATCATTATTATATCCTCATTCAAGACCCTAAATTGATGGTATCTATAATAAATATCAATCATATAAATTATTTATTTTTTTATAGTTGATCAAATAATTCATCAATACTAGGTAAATTATTATCTTTCATGATAGTGATATTTCTATATTCTCAATAATAATTGCAGAGTAACATTGATACATATTTATTAATAAAAATAGATTTTTTTCACCCAAAGATGAAACTCTTTATCAAATGATTCCATTTTCAAGGCTCTCATAGAGTAACTTCTTAAATTCTTACAACTTAATACAGTCTATTCTATATGGTGTTTTGGAAATAGGTGTAGCACCACCAGGTATGAGTTCTATTGAAAACACAAATTCACGATTCGGTGTATGACCAAAAAACTATTCCAAAGAATCAATATAATCATGTAAAATATGAATATATTTGATGTTTTGTTTATCCACATAAATCATAGATAAATTACTCTTTTGAATAAGAATCATGACCAATATAATGGAATTAATTTCTCTCAAAAGTTCATTTTTTCATCATACTAATAGGTGATTTCAAGTTGGTTCAAAATATAAAATGTTGCATCCCTTCCTTGATAATTGATTTAGTATTTAAGTAAATAAATTCATTACATTACCAAAATAACATCAAAATCAACTAGATTAATAATGAAAAGATTTTCCTCAAAAAAATTCCCACAAACTTCAATCGAAGAAGAATCATAGACTTGCGATGCGATCAATGTAAAATTAGGGTTTTTACTTAAAACTCGACATTTTATTTTTTGGGGTTTTATTGTGATTCCATTAAAAATTATTTATATAAAATGATTTGGTATATCCAAAATTAAATAAAATAGTGTTAGTTTTGGATTTTATGGTATGTGTAACATTCACCATGGACTTTGCATACCCATCTTCCGAAATAATGATCGCATGAGATTTCCATTTTTCTCTAGGATTGAGAGATTTTTCACATCAATCATCATAATTAACATTTGAATTTGAGAACTCGTTATCATAATTTATATACTAATCATAATTAAAATAGTATAGTGTGAGTGGTTCATTATATGGATGTTTCTATCTATTCGAACCATTAGCCAACTTCATCCCATCACTTTGGAATTTTATTTTCTGGTGACCATAATTTATAGTCTTGAAACATTTATCATTTAACTTAAGATAATTTCACCCATGTTTATTTACACACTTTGATTATAATTGAAGGCTCTTCTTCTTATCTCTATGGTTATAAGAGTTTCCTATGAATTTCATTTTTATTTTCCAATCAAACCCATGAGATTGATGGGTAAGTCCAATAACCATCTCCAAATTTATATCACATTGAATAATTTATTCATATATACTTAAGTACCTAATTGATAATTCCCATAGGATACTTGGTTTTAATTCACTAAAGAATCGGTCAACCTTACTTTCAGGTTGGATGATAATATGATAAGCATACCTTGAAACTCTTGTAAAATATTCCACATGGGAACAAACAGATTTATCATCCTTTAATTATATCATAGGGAATTATTTTTACATTTTCATGCCATTAATACGTGGAAATTAATAATTTAAAAATAATATTTTAAATTCAAGACACTCCACAGATTAAATTTCTTTATCGAATCTCGTGTTTTTATAAGATTCCACTACTTGTCTACTTCTCCTTCCAATTGATAAACATCTAGAATAACATTCTCATATTCAAAACACTAAGAGTGAAAAATATCTTTTCAATGGTGTTGATCCATTATTCAGAGAAAATTTGACCAGTGACACCACTAAAAGAAGTTGTACATTTCCTCATGAATGACTTAATAAAACATTGTTCTCTCTTTTGTTCATTTAGAAGCTCAGTGTGAATCATAGATTATGAATTTTATATAATAAAAACAATTAAATGTTTCAGTCTAACATCCATAACATTTAGATACTCAATAGTAAAATCGTAGAGCATTCCATTTCATTTATCATTAACATGATTTCTATGGGTTCCATCCATTGACTTAAGCCAAAAATAATTGTGTGAGTAACAATAAACACAATTTGAAATGATATAATCTAGAAATTTCATATATAGGATTTCTAAATTGTGAAACCTGATTTTATGACATGGTATTATTAACCTACTTCATTCATGATCATTACTAAAAAAAATGATTTTATCCTATACTTAAACATACCCCTTGGGTTTTTACAAAAAAAAATCACATCCTACTTTTCAAAGGAAAACTAAAACTTTATCTGAGCCCAACTATAGAGACCATCACATTTGATAACATTTAATTAAAGTTAAATATATTAGTATTCCTTTCATATAATAATAATCCACTCTAAAATCATAATGTTTTAATATCGTTGGAAATATAGAAACATAATTAAATGGATCTTAATAATTCTACATCATCTCCCACATAGATATTCATAACTAGAACACTTCATAGAAGTACCATAATTAAATCCATTTTCAATACATGGGGAAAGGAAACATTAATAAAGGGTGATTCTTGATACTTAGTAAGGTTAAATAACGGAGATATCAATTATCTCATAATCCTAACATGCGAATAAGGGTATAGGTGCATGATTTTAACATTTGAAAACCATAACCTTCATATCAAAGATCATAATCATGTGTTATGGCATAAATCATGGAAATTTATAAAACATGAATCATAAGGGAATCAAATAAAATGATCTATGAAATATTAATTGAAGTTTAAGAAATTTATTTTTTCCATGAACATATCCATAGAAAATAACTTCCATAGTATTAAATGATCATTTCCAAGGCTATCAAAGTGGAATGTGTTTACTCCCCCAACCCAGCATAGTAGTAAAGGTTCGCTCCCAAGAAATTCATTATGGATAGAGTCTCGTACTGGATTGGGTTCACTCTTCATTCCAATCCAATTTGTCTCATTAGGTATCATCATTTACCCAATTCATTGGAGGGATATATAGGTCCCACCTATCACATAATGAAAATAATAAGTATTTTTTCACAAGAACATAAATAATTCATAATATCATAACCAAAAAAATAAATTGGGCTTTATTAAAATTCCTCCATAGCATTATATTGGGAAAAGAAATGGGTTTCATGAAAATTATATCATTTCATCACAACATAACCCAGGGAAAAAAATTCATAAAAATTGTGTCATCGTATTCATAAACCATATATAAAAGAATAATTATGGTGTACTTGGATCATTTCCCTAATAAATTATAAGTTAAATAAACGGTTTTTTTCTTTTTTGTATAAAAATATCTTTAAAAGATCTTATAAGAATTCTTGAGAATGTAACCCTTCCATTTTAAAGTCACTTATTGATAACACTGCACAGATATAAAAGAAAAAATATTCTTTGAAAAAAACCATGTAAACATATAAATAAACGATCAAAGAAAAATTAATCTTAATAGTGGGAAAAAATGTTTATTCAATATATGTTAAAAAATATTCTTGCACCACTTTTGTTGTAAAAGTCACAAAGTTCCTCATTTGGAAAATGATAACGACATTCCTTGAAAACATTTTATAAAAATAAAACATGGGTAAAATGACTTTAGAAATAATAGGATAATAGTAAATAAATTTTTTAGAACATTTATAGACAATATGTATTTAGGATAAAAAAAAGTATGATAGAAGAGATAAATGATTTCAATATTCCTTGAAAACATATTTTAGGTCACTTGAATTTATAAGTTAAGTAAAATGAATGGAAAACATGTATTCTTCAAGAAATAACTAGAGTAAAAATTCATGAGTATATATATTGGTAGATCATAGATTTAATCATCAGAAACTTAATCATAATCATTCCTGATAAACATTTTGATTGTAAAATAAAATCCTTACCTTGAGTTTTTCTTACTTCGAAAGCACTCTAACCACCAATATAATATATTTAAATTTATCATTATTCTATACCAAAATAATTTTCATTGTTATAATGTCACATAATATTTGTTTATAACATTTCAATACAACATTTTATCAATAAATCCAGGTTATAATTGTCATTTGTGGGTGTTAATTATTTGTTATATCATAAGTATTTCACTTTGGTAGCTTTGGTCCTTGTAAATTTATCTTGATCAGTTAATAAATAAATTTTAATCATGAATTAAATATCATTTATAATAATTATATACATATTCATAGTCATCCATAATAGTTAAAGACAAAAAAATGAAATACCCCATTCATAGAGATGGTAATCCATACATTCGCATGAACGTTGATTTCATTTTTTGATGAATGGAAAAAAGGAAAGATAAATATTAATTAAAGATGTTTGGATAATTATTTCTGCATATATACTATATATATTCATTAAATTCTTCCTCGCTATAATCCATGTAAACAATAAATAAAAAACAAGTGGTATTGCTTCATCGAGGTGGTAGTCCATACATACGCACAAAGAACTTTATCATTTCCCAAATGATTGGATAATAAGATGGTAGAATTGTTATTACAATTTAAAAGTTTAATTATGATATTAATGTAATATATTAACCTTAATCCCATCATATTACCCATCTTAAAAATTTTGTGATTGAAAATGAATTGTATCGCTACATAGATATAGTAAGTCATATGTACACATACCTAATACTTTCACTTCTCATTTAATGAGAAAGACAGTGTATAGTTGTGTTTTGATACTATTAAAAAAAATTCATAATATTTAATATAATGAAATTATTATTTAATGATAACTACCATATATTTATTAGAGGAAATTAAGAATATAAAATATAGTTATTGGTTAAGGAAATTAGCACTTCTTCAAAATGAATCCTTTAGATCTCATCTATAGGGCTCTAGGGTTGGACTTTTGGAAAGAACATAACATATATAATGTGTAAAATAATTTTTTAAAAGATAATAAATTATATTTTGGTTGATATAGAAGGATATAAGTGGTGTAATGAAGTGAGGGAGGAGGTTCCCTTTTAGAATTGAGGCTCAGCGCACTTTTGGAAATTTTTAGAAAATTAAATTATAATAAATTTATTCTCAATCGAGATGCCTCTAAATGGTAATATATTTGATGATAAATTATTTTACGGTTGTAATACCATCAAAAATAAGAATTTATACTATTATTTGTATCACTTTAAACCTTATCATTTTGATTAACCCTTAGTTTACCAATTATAATTTTAACTTTAGCAATAAATTTTTAAATATTAAAGGGTTTTAATTTTTACATAATGTGAATATTGGATCTTAAATGGCCAATTTAGGAATTTCCAGACTATATAATATCAAACATGTCTTATATTAATATTTTTTATTCTTTTAATAATTTAAATAAAATATTATTTTTATAAAATATTACTATTGTCAATTTTGAAACTATTCAATTAATTTGACTTAAAATATATCAAGAAATAATGGTAATTCAAATATAATCATTTAAAACCTCCCTAATATGTCTTATGGATCTATAAAATTCATTATTCACATTAACTCATTCAAATTATATCGCATTTAATATATTTAAAATCGTTGATAATATTATTTTATAAAATGGAGAAATATTGCATCGGTGTTGCATAAGCAATTAAAGTCTTTATATAATTACTAAAAATTAAAAAAATAATATAATTTAAATAATTTTATTAATTTTATTAATATAAAAATAGACACTTATATTCATTCATATGATTATTTTTCCCAATCTGGAAACATAAAAGATATTAAATATAAAGAGAGTGCCATTTTGTAACATTATTTGATTTAAACAAATATGTAATTCATTTTTATGAAAAAGTATCCATTAAACTAATAAATTTAGATCTTAAGGTAATATTGGTCTAATTAACTTCATCCAATAATAATTAAGATGAAAAAAATTATGGCTTTAACACTTATTTTTTATCTATATTATCCTGATTTACCCTTTACCAAGGTAATAAATTTGACAACATTACTATTAATATTGACCGAAAATAAAAGGGCCTTATTTACCAAATTTAAACCTATCAATTATAAATAATTAAAAAAAACTAATTAAATAACCATAAATTTAATTAATTAATTTTCAAATATATGAGAAAAATGTGATAAAAACATTTTTTAGAAAAAAAATTGAGCATAAAACTATATAAATTAAAATCCTAGGAAAGAAAATTATTTTTTAAAATTTTTAAAACAATACATAAATTATAATTTATATAAATTTAATTAAATTATTTCACCAAAAGTTTTTAATTTAAATTTTTAGTATAAAAAATATATTTCATGCATAAAATAAGTTTTTTAAAAACCATAGTTTCATTTTCAAATATTTTTTTAAATTATAACAATTTGACAACAAATGAATTTGTTATATAAATTTTTAAACCACAATTTTCATAATTTAGTTATTACTATTCATACACACCAATTCATTGGCTAGTATAAAATAGAAATATAATAATTTTAATAAGGTTACGTTGTTCGTTAAAACCTGTTATTTTGTGTAAATCATGATATCAAAAAAAATTATTTAAAGGCAACTATTTGATAAAAAAATCCAATGTATAACATGATTCTTCGATAAACTCACCATATAATGTATATCTTATACCATTTTTATCTTTTGAAAACCAAGGAGACAGTTTTTTAAAAAAAATGAAATATTGTGTTTTTGAAACACAAATATATTATTTTTTGGTTCTATAACATGTTTAAATGAGATACTTAAAATGTCTTATTCTGGTTGGGAAATTTATCCTACTTCCATATATGAAAATGTTATGATAATATTATTAAATTCAAAAAATATCAACCTTATTTTCTTTAAATGTTTGAAATATATATAAACTATGAATATTATGTCTAGGTTCTAAAGTATTATATAGATAATATAGGTAAATAGAAGTTCAAACTAGAAGAATAAAATTTAACTGAAAATTTTAATAATATTTCCTTAAGAATAAAATCAATTCCATTGAAACCTAGTGTTTTGAATAAATAAGATATATAATTCAATATATTTTTAATATCAATTATATAAATTAAAGAGTTTTTGAATATCCTTATAATATACATATTAGATAAGGATGTAATTGAAATTAATTTCTCTATTTTGAATGGCATGTGATACAGAATGTATATTTTCCAAAGTGTTGTAAATATATTGGTGTTTAAAATCAAATCTATAATTGAATAAGATAGTAGATTATATTCATGAAATCATCTAAATATTTACTACATTATGGATTTAAGTGCAGTGTATTTTACCAAGATCAAATGAATCTAAGTAAAAAATTTTAATGTTAACCTTAATTCCTTAACATGATAAGATAATTTTTTTCAATTATAATCAGTTTTTATCAATTAGTATGATATGATTAATTTTATACACGTGGTTTATGGTTCATTAATTTTTATAAAAAAATTGACAATAAGATTTTGATAAAATTGTTTTATAATGGATAAAAATTTTACCCATGTATTTATTAAAATTTATAGGAATGAGTTCCGACTAACCATTAGTGAAATATTTTTAAAAAATTATTATTTTTAACTAAAATTCCAATAATATAGAATAAAAAATATAATAACAAAAAAACAGTTTATTTTTGATATGTTCCTACTGAAAAAGGAAATAAATTTTATTTCCTAACATAAAACAATTTTTTTATCATAAAAAGATATTCAGAAAAGAAAATTTAATCAAATAGGCTAGTGGGAGTTTGTTCAGACTTAGAGAAGTTAAAAATTAAAAAATATAGAATTAATCAAATATTAAATTAGTTTCCACTTATTATACAAAAAATGTTTAGTATATTTGTTGGCAAAGAAGAATGTAATTTTTTACATTTCTTTACCATTTATAAAGTGGATATAAATAATATACTAGTTTAAGGTAATGTTTTTTTCACTTAATATCCTAAAATAGATTATAATATTTAATGATAATAAGAAAATGTAAACAGTTAAATTTACTTTTCATAAAAAATAAAGGATAACATTTCTTGGAGGATTGAACCAGTCAAAATGAAATGGTAAATTACACATTAATTACTAAAAGAGTTTATAGTATCGTGGTTAATAGATATTTAAAGGGATATATTACTTACCATGAAAAATAATTTATCTTAAACTATTCAAGGGGTATTTTATGGGAAATTTAGCAGTTACATTTCGTTGATTTATTAAAGTAAATGTCACTTTATCATAAATTAATTTATAAGGAATGTTAAAAATTATTATAAGTAGTTTCATTATTAAAGGAAATAATTGGAGGTATAGGGTTCCAAGGATTATGATTTTCAACATAAAAATAATTCTAATTAAATAGTAGAATTTGACCCCATAATATTTGGTTTTTTGAATTAATGATGTTTGAATATGTTCAAGAAGTTGTAAAGTTAAAAATATGATTCCTAAATCTCATAATTATTATAATAGGATAACTTCATATATATTTCTAAATAAATATTTTAGTGGGTGATATATATTAAATTTTCAAGTATATATTTGAAATGGATTTCTTATAATGTAATTTTTCAACAAAACCTAAAAATTCAGACACACATAAGGATGAACTTGTAGATTATCCTATATTTAAAGATAAACCAATTATTATGTTATATTTGTTAAATATTATTAATGTGTTTAAGAATATTAAAAATTATATTTTCGAAGGAAACCTGTATTTTATAATTCTTCAATATTGGGTATATAAATGTATATATAGATATAAATTTCATAAAGTGAAATGATAATTTCCCCCCTCATAGTTTAACTTTGAGTTATCCCAAATTGATGTTCACTATAGTGTATTATAAGTAATGAAATAATATAATGATTTGAATTTATATGATTCTAGTATAAAAATATAGAATATTTTCATGAGGTATCTAGATGGCCTACTTAATATACTACGTGGAGTGTTATACATATTCCTTTTATATATTAGGTGTGTATGGATCTTATTTTTGTCCCAAAAAATAATTTCCCTGAGTTACCTAGAAATAGAACCTTTATAATTTGATACCCTACTTACACAAGTCTACATATTGACATTCATATATTTGAGGGGTTTGATATGTTTTGGATCATGTCATCTATTTGAGCTTAACGAAGAAGAGGTTTTCCTCTTATATGATGGTTATGAAATTGGGGCCCTCAAATAAAATAGATAGTGGGAGGGTGGGGCTACAGCAAGATATTATATATCTATTTGGATAAGTTACATGTTATGTTTTTATCAATAAAAATGAATTATGTATGATTTATTCATCAATTATATTTTTCTACATGCTAAGAATCTATAAAATATGAGTTGGCTATATGGTGTTGACATGCTCTATGTATCATCATCACCCGATTTCTTAAATAAAGGGAAAATATGAGAATGAATGTTTGGATATGATTCAGACCAACTGATATAGGTATAAAGATACATGTACTTAATAGAGATCATATGAGATCCCTTTATATCTTGATTATAATTGACAAATTTATTTAAGTTACTCATTGCATACATATATGGATCTAGATATTTTTATTCATTATCATCACTATAAACGCCAGTGGGGTTATAAAATATGGATGGATGAATGGATGTTTAGTTTGACTCATAGAGGAACACCAAAATTATTTTAGAGATAAACCAAAAGGATTTTTGGAGGTAATTCACAAGTTTTTTCGTATGATGTGATACAATGTGAACTTTAAGATAGATTTCCAAAAGTTTTTTGGATGAAATCTCAAAAGTTTTATGGAAATGATTCAACAAGTTATTTTATATGATACAATATAATGTGAATATTATAATGAGTAAATTCATTTTATGAACATATTGCTGTATTTATTCATACCATTCAATGATTGAATAAATGATATTGAAATCATGTAGCATCCCTATTTTCATATATAACCTATACCATGTGATAGAAGTGGATAGAGTGTATCAATGTAATCCTCGATTAAACACCCTAAGACAAATATATTTGTTCTTCTTTACAAGTTTTTATATTATAATCACTCACTTGTTGAATAGAAGATTGATCCTATTCAAATATCGTATGATTCTTTATAAACCTCCAATACACTATGGATTGGGGATGACCTTACACTACCCCTAGTGATCTTCTTCAAACCCATGAATGTTATGCTTGAATATGTTACAGAATCCCTATTATTTATGGTGCACATTTATTATAGTTTTCTTTTATTTCATTATTTTATTAAGCTTTATATTATATTTAATGAATATCCTCAGAAATGGGTTTTTTAATATCTTCTTCAAAAACTGATTATCACTATTAGACTCTATAAAAACCCTTTACCACTGACCCACCAAAAAACCATATATATGTGAAACTATGTTAGGCGCCACAGACTCATCCATTCATTTCACATTCTGGATATTTGTTCTACCACCACTAAACCATCCAAAAACCACATAAAAACAATATAGTAATTTAACACCCCCCCCCCCACAACTCAATTACAAGGAAACAAATCCATTCACATCAAACACCTACAGATGAATAAATCAATAATTCCAAAAATAGAATGACTATTGTACAAAATCTATATCCCACTTATAAAATTTAACACACATTAACTATTTAAACTACAAAAACTAGAAACAAAACAGACAATCACTAGCCTTCCATAACTATTTGACTTTTAATCATTATAAAAAATAAAGGATGCCTATCATACTTCTATTTCATAATAAACAAAAAATGAAACTCCTTACTCATTTTAATTCAATGATATTTTAACACATTACTTTAATAGCATAACCATAAGTGACCACACATTAAATAAAAAATTCTAAAGGGAGATATCAAGTCTTAGATAGACCTCAATAATAGATTAACATATGATGTAACTTGATTTCATCCCATTAGATTAAATTTTTATTCACTCTTGAACTCCCACAAATAACATGGGGCATCCAAGCAATGTAATGAAAAAAAGTTTTGGGTACACCTACCATATATTCATAAATGACCTCACATCCAATATTCCAATATTATAGAGTATTCATCCCTAATAGATAAAATTATTGAATTAGTTACCCTCCCTAACCCAATTATGTTATTTTAGATAACAGATGATGAAATAGTGGGAGGGGTCTAGAATAGAAAATGAAAAGGGGTTATAAATATCCTAATTGGTTGAATCAGATAAATGAATCATAATTCTATATGTAAAAAAATTTAATAATTTACTATGAGGAATATAGTAAAAATGTGAAGGGGGAATGATCATGAATTTGTTCCAAATATAAGAGTTGATGAGAATCATAGTAAGTCTTTATCAACTAGTTTATTTAAATTAATTCATTAAAAATTCCATATGAATTTGTTGAGTAACTGGTGCACCCCCACTAAGTACCCAGGGGAAACATAATATCTAGTTGAGATTCATTAAACATATTTTGATCAACCTAGAATTTTTCCTCTATAATTTGATCTCCACCAGATATCTTTTACCAAAATATTGTTTAGATGGTGATATCTTCAACATTTAATATATTTGTAGCTCTTGGCCTCTTAACCCAAATTCAAACATCCAACATTTGTTAACCACTCCAATAGTTAAAATCAAAAAAATTGAATGAATAAAATTAAATTAAATTAATACCTTGATGTGTGGGGGTATTTACTAATATGGAAATATAATAAAATAAATAACACGATCCAATTAAATTCAATATCATCATTCATAGTTTCTAATATATTTATGTTACCCTTATCTTACTACCAACATAGTCACCAAATAAAAAAAACTAAATATTTATATATGAGTATATAGATGTATACCCCACCTTATAATATAAATAATATTTTAGAACTCGTGTACTATGTCCAACTTGAATCCACTAAAAAATTTTAGACTATACCCAAAGCCTCAATTTATCTCAAAACTACTGAAGAGGGTGAATGATCATAACACTCTAACTATGTGGAGTTATATCACTAGACACCTCCCTTAATTCATGTTGTAATTCTCCATCCAACTTTGAAAATAGAGGGCATATAACATGATGTGTCCCTTGGGATTTCTTAAAAAACACCCACATGAAGAGAGGTGTCACAATATGGATATCATTAATAACATAAAATAATCACTCATGACACAACCCACATCCCAAATTACCAAATTTAATGGATGAACATAATTAGTGAGTTACTTTTCATATTTGAGACACATTTTTTACTAATCTGCCACAAACATTGGGCGGTGGTTGAGGGAAAAGGATATATTCTTGATTCAAAGTCATGAAAATGGTTGTATCTTGTAAAATTAAATTTCAAGTGTACCAAATCACCAAATTATCAACTCAAAAAAATTAGAAATATTCCATCAAAATAAAAATATCATAAAATATGGAATATTTAAATCAATATGTTATAATATCTCAATAGAAGCAATAATATATAAAATAAGACAATCCATTATTAATCATATTCTATGAGTGAACGATGATTCTTTTACATATCTTAAAAAACATTATAAGTATATTTTCTACCATCGGAAACATCGTATCATAATTACAAATATTTAAATTCACCTGTCAAAATCATCACAAGGTCATGTTGACATCTATCCACAACTATATCAAAACAATATTCATATTATACATTGTATTAAATAATTATTTATCTATAATTATATATTAGTATAGTAAAATCCCAGATTCAGATGCCACTAAAATGGTTCCATGTACCGAGTTGGCCACATGACCACAACCACATTTACCTAAATGCTAGAGGCTTTCGACTAGTAGTGAGTGCCTAGGGTGTGATAGTGGGAAAACTATTCCCTCATTGGAAAATTACAACACATCATAATCAACAATAATACAATACCGGAAATAGAAAATAGCATAAAACAAAAATAAATATTGGAAAAATGATAAGATAAATAACCAATAATCATTCCATACAAAATATGATGCAACATGTAATGTTCTAATAAAACATCCAAAATAGGTACACTTCATAAATCCACAATATATGTTGCAAAATCACAAATAAAAAAATTAATCTAAGAAGCATTTCAAGCCTCACCTCGGTCCTATGCTCTCCTACTCCTAAACTATATATCAATAACTAGTATAATGGCGTTTTCCCTAATCAACACCTACAATCATAGAATCGATTTGGGCAAAAAATCATGACCCAAACAGGGTGTGAGACTAAATCCCAGTAGGAAACCACCCAACATCTATGCTGAGCAATTAGTGAATATTTATAATAGGTAGTGTAATGTAGTGAAATCAGTAACTAGAAGATACTCAAAGGTATAAAAATCTACAAGCACAACATATGTCTTAGGAGACCATCAAAGGAAGTATAAGTGAAGATTGAATCCAAAAGTGTGCTTCAGTTGGGTAGATGCATCATATATCATTCTATTTCATTATTCAGTTCAAATAAAAATGGATTCTATACATTACATCATGAATCGTTCATGACATAGTAATGGTAAGTAAACCCTCACCCTCAGGCATAGAGAAACCACGCCCTCAGGAATATCAAAACCTCACCCTAAGTCAAAACAAAACCATTCCCTCGGGCATGGAAAAACCTTACCCGAAAGCATAGAAAAACCAAACCAAATTCATCAAATATAAACAATTAAGGACAAACTTCATAATTATTGGCCTTTCAAATACTCACATAGGCTATATTTATAACAAGAAACATGTAAAAAGACCTTCAATTAACCAATTTCCTTTTTAAACAACCCATAACATGGAATCAAAGGAATTACCATAGGTATCCTAGGCCAAATGGCTAATATTGGTCGTCCAAGGCAAACACGCCCATGGGTGGCCCTAAATCGATGTCATCAAACCTAAACATGGTTTCAAACACCGAATCAATTACTTAGTCAACAATAGGAAATAATAATAGAAAAATTCCATTCAAGTAACACTTTAAAAGTTGGAGCACGGACTTCCATAATATATATTCAACTTGACAACTAGCGAAAGGCATAAGACCACCTACCTTGTAGTCGTATGACTCTCCTCATCTAGCATTGGGCTTCAATTCGACCTAGAATAGGGTAGATCGAAAAAACAAGAATAAAATAAAAACATCAGTAACTAGGTAAAGAGAACAAATTGTAAATAAAGGATTAAGAGGAATCAATAACTCACCAAGGGGATTTCAAAAAAATTCACGGTGTTTGAATTGGGCCTCGAATGATGAAACGAGAGGAAAATTATCGATCAGATTTGTTGGGCAAGCTGCTTGTTGAAGGAGGGCCTATTTCTGTCCATCTAAAAAATGATGATACTTCCTGATTTAATCAAAAAAATTAAATTACACAATGAGTACTAGAAATTATATTTCATATCCATAAAAATCCTGTCCAGGTCATTACATGGTTGTGTACTCGGATTATACGGTGTTCAACCCTCATTACACGTTGTGTCCCTAGAAAAACACAGTGTGTAACTCCCAACCACATCATGTAACAGGACTGAAACTAGATTTTTATCTATTTCCCTCTATTTTGTTAAGTAAAATCTGAATAGTATAAATCTATACCTCAATAAACGAATCGGATTCTTACAAACATCACCCCTTAAAGCAATTTGTCCCTGAATTTCTCTTCTAATGGTGGCGAAGGAACAGACGAGAATAACGTTGGTCGTTGTGATTATACGTCGACCTCCCTCTCAAATGTCTCATCCTTATCTATTTCATGCTTCCATAGAACTTGTACTAAAGGATTATATTGGCCATGGATAAAAGTCGTGCTACAATCCACAATACAAATAGGATGATCCTCAAAGTATTAATCTTCCTGCAACTCCAATTCCTCAGGATGAAAAGCGTGAGATGGGTCTGAATAGTAATATCATAACCGAGAGACATGGAAGACATCGTGCATAGCTCTATACCTATGAGGTTACTGTAATAGATAGGGAATCATCCTAACTCCCTTTGGAATATCTAATGAACCAACGTATCTTGGTGAAATATTACCATGTATCATGATCCTATTGAATGCCAACTTCGGTGTGATACATAGAAAAACATGATCCCAGACCTCGAACTCCAAAAGTCTTCTACGGTGATCTATGTATAATTTCTGACAGGACTGCGTAGTTTCCATCCACTTCCTAATCAAACAAACTTGTTAAGTGGTGTCCTAGAAAAGAAAATGGTGCAGTATCCATCTACTTATAAATCAACTAAACCTAGTCAATTGTCTCTAGGACAAGACAAGGTCCAAACATATATTCATCTCCTACCTACAACCAACATAAGGGTGATCTGCATGGACTACCGTACAAATCCTCAAATGGAACCTTCTAAATTGTATCCTGGAAAATATAATTGTAGGTGATTTCAATAAGGGGTATGTGTGTCTCCCAAGAACGCCTGAAATCCAGGATGCATGCCTGAAGCATGTCCTCTACCACCTGAATTGTGTGCTCTAATTGGACATCTATCTGTGGGTGTTATGTTGTTCTCAGAATCACCTGTGTACCCAAATCCCTCTGTAACCCTTTCTAGAAATGATATGTAAACTGGATGTCCCTATTTGAAATGATATAATGTGGGACCTCATGTAGTTGTACGATCTCACGGATGTACAACAACCCAATATTAATGGATCTAAAACCTTGGTAAGCATTTCAATAATATCCCACACTACTTCATTACCTCGGGGCAACCTCGGTAAACATGTCACAAAATCTATCATGGATTTATTCCATTTCCACTTTGTAATGGGTAGATACTGTAAAAGTATGGTGGGTCACTAATGTTTTACCTTCACCAACTGATAAGAGTAATATCTCATGATAAAACTAGTTACATTTTTCTTTATATCTGGCCACCAGTACTGATGATGAAAATCCCATTACATTTGTGTAAAACAAGGATTCACCACCCAAACTAAAGCATGAAAATTCTGTATTAGCTCCTCATACAAGTTTGTTAAAACCATAACTGACCTTATAACTCGAGGACATCATCCTCATAAATTGTCCAACTAGGAGGAGGGTCCTCTCCAAAAATACTCTCCCATAGTACTAGGACTTTGGAGTGTGATAGCTTCTTCATCTTCACTCGATCCAATAAGGTAAAGGTAATAACTAAGGATGAAAGAAAATTTTTTCTCAGCCTGTCATCCACCTCCAAATGTATCTCATAAAACGAGGCCATAAACATCCACTTGCTAATGACCTGCTACACTAATTTTATATGAGTCCTCCAACTTAGTGTTTTGGACACTACATTGCCTTTCACAGGCGTATATATAAAATAAAAGTCAAAATACTAAAGGTATTCCATCCACCTTTGCTACCTTAGATTCAAATCACACATCGTAAAGATGTACTTGTGACTTTTATGGTCCATGTATACCACAAAAATCTCTCCTATTAAGTAATGTCTCCAACAGCGTAATGCATGAACCACCGTGACAAACTCAAAATCGTGTTTCAGTTAATTCTTCTCATACCGAGACTTTTACACAACAACTTGATCCCCCTTCATAATCACTACTCGCAGCCTAATACATGATGGGTCACGGTACATAGTATAATTCATGCCCTATTCTATAAAAATCAGTATTGGTGCTGACATTAATCTCCCATTCTACTCTTGAAAGGCCTTCTCTCAAGAATAGGGCCATGCATAATTCACACCGTTCTTTGTCAACACCATAATTAGTAATGCTAAGCGTGACAAGTCATGTATGAAATGATATTAGTAACCAGATAACCTAAGAAAACTATGTATCTCAACGACGTTATTGGGATACTCCTAGGTATGTATTGATCTCACTTTCTCTAGGTCCAATAATACACCTATCTCTAAGATGACGTGACCCTAGATGTGAATCTAATCCATCTAGATTTGGCACTTTGTGTGAATAGTATATAATTGATGCTCTATCAGTGTACTCAAAAGAATATCATGATGTGTATCATGGTCATTTCGATTATAAGAATACACCAAGATATCATCAACAAAAACCAAAACAAAAGAATCAAGATAAGGATGGAACACTTGGTTCATCAGTTCCATGAAGACCACTGGAGCGTTCATGAGACCGAATACAATAACCACATACTCATATAGACTACATCTGCTTTAGAATGCTATAAAAGGTATGTCTGATGATCTAACATTCACTTGATGATAACCAGATCTCAAATTATATTTTGAAAAAACATGAGCTCCATGGAGCTAGTCTAAGAGATCATCTATCATTGGTAGTGGATATCGGTTCTTAACCATCATATTATTTATCTTTCAAAATTCCACGCATATCCTGAGGGTATTATACATTTTTTTCTCAAAAAGGACCAGCGAACCCCATAGATAAGTATTGTGTCAGATGAAACCCTTTGCATCCAAGTCCTCTAGCTGCATCTTGAGATCTTGTAACTCAGTCGTTTCTATTTTATAATGAGTAATTGATACCGGTAAAATTCCTAGAATAATCTCGATAGAGAACTATACCTTTATCACCAGAGGTAAACCTGAGAAGTTTCCAAGGAATACCTCCTTGAAATGATCAACTACTAGATGGAAACCCATCTGACGTGTCCCTTGGTCATCTAGATATTAACTGGAAATTTGTGTTGTCATCCCACTCAACCCATGATTCTCAGGTCCATCTTGGATTTACTGGGCATACCACTCTCTCTTGTGTAAAAATGATATGCTCTCTGGTGACATGAAACTCACCCTATGGTGATAGAAATCAACAATGGACTAAAATAATACTTGAAAATCCATTCCTAAGATGACATCAAAGTATGTCATCTCTAATACATAGATATCCCAAATGAATTGACACCCACCAATCTCAATGGGTCACTCCATGCACAGTTGCATAGCTGCTGTTATAATCCCTAAATAAGTTTATAGCTTATTTTATGACTGAAAAAACCAAAATATGAATAGAAAACTCTCAAAGATTTACAAAAAAGAATTACATAGTATGTAGAACTAATACACAATGTGTACTCCTGAGCTCTCACATGGGAATGTACTTCTGCCTGCCTGGGCATGTAAATGTCTTGGGTAAATGGCATGCAATGCTGACATATGGAATGTACCCAAGCTTCCCCTCCTGGCCATGTACATTCACATAGCGACAGCCACACGGTGTCTTCCTATGTCAAATTACACAGGGTGTACCTATCACACACGACGTGCTCAGCTCAAAACCCAACATCATGTGTTCTCTCTCACACTGTAGGACACACGGTCATCTACCACATGGTGTGTGCTCAGAGTACATAGTGTTTACTTAAAAAAGTGATTTTATTCATGAATAGAAGAACACATGGCATGTGTTCTTGGACCCACATGTCGTGTAGTCTAGGTTTCTAGACAATAAGCCTCTTAAACTTCCCAAAATCAATTTTTTAAAAATTAAAGTAATGGTGTGCCAAATTCTGACCCGTGGGGGGCCATACTCCCTACGAATAAAATATTAGAATCACATATAGCACATAATAACTTAATTTTATCTCATAGCCAAAGCATGATCAACAAAATTCCAATCCATGAGGTCACATACACCTCAGGTACCAGGGTTTAGTGTCCTTCAAATTTGATCCATAATACGTACCAATACACATATCACAATAGTTGACATATCTATCATGGTACCTATCACAATAGCATGAATATCTATCACAACATCTCTCAAAATAGCATGAAATCACTAATTATCTCTAAATTTTAGGATAAGAATGCATGGAATGTGATTTCTAACAAGTGTATATATGATGCATGAGATGGAATACCCTCATCTCATCCGGTTGCAACAAAATAGAACCATAATGATATCAATAATAATAGCACAAAATAGGTGTGTCTCCCATCAGTGAAATCGAATCAACTGTAATAGATCAAAAACCAAAAAATCACAATTTAATTCGATGCAATTTGGTTTTTCCCTGTACATAGGGTAACTACTCCTAGATACAAATTATTGCCAAATCTCATAGAATTTATATCTCTTTTTGTCATTTCAAAACTATAAAACAAACAAAAAGAGAACATGTTTAGATACCACTTTGTAACATTCCGGATCCAGATGGAACTCAACTGGTTCCCCATACCTGGTTGGCCACATGGCCTCAAGTAGATTTCCCCAAATACTAGAGGCTGTCAACTAGCAGTGAGGGCCTAAGGAGTGATGGTGGAAAACTATACCCTCTTTGGTAGAGTTTAACACAGTGAAATCAATAATAATACAATAGCAGACACAGTAAATATTATAAAATAGAAATAAATAGTGGAATACTGGTAAGTAAATAACCAAGCATCATTCCATACAAAAGGTCATGAAACATTTTATTTTATAAGAATAAATCCTAAAAATGTACACTATATAAATCCACAATATAAGTTCCAAAATCAAATAAGAAATAAAGGAATCTAAGAAGCATCACAAGCCTCGGATTGTTCCCATACTCTTCTTCTCTTAAGCATCATATCAAGAACCAACAGAAGGGATCTTTCTCAAATCAACACCCACAATCATATAGTTTGTTTGGGCCCAAAAACCTGAACCAATCAGGGTGTGAGACTAAGTCATTGTAGGAAACCACCCAAGATCTATGTTGATCAATCAATGAATATATATAACTGGTAGTTTCCATTAGTGAACTAATTAACTCAAAGATAGTCAAAGGAAAATAGTTCAACAACTAAACACAACAAATGTCTTGGGAGACCATCTATGTAATGACCCAGAGTTTGTTAATGGAAATTCCCTTCTTAAAATTATTTCATAAAATCACATGAAAACACAACATACTGAACTAGTATGTTTTTAGTGGCCTTTAAACATAATTTTATCACTTATGTATTGGTAATTTTGAAAATCTCACATACACGGTTGAGTTCAAGATGATTTTTTGAGTCTAATAAAACAAAAATAAATTTTGGTGAATAGTAACCTATCCTTATGAATAGTAACACAACCTTATGGATATTAATATGACCCTTATGAATAGTAAATCATCCAACATAAGAGTAACCTTACCCATGAATAATTAAATAAAATTTAGATATCTTATAAAGTGACAATTTGACCTTCGTAAACATTTTGGTATTTTGTAAGTCGTAAATAATTAATTATAATTAATTAATTAATTAAAAAAGAATATTTATTGTCTTAATTTGTTTTCATCAATGTCTTATAGTTTTTAGATAATTTTATATGACCCTATGTAATTTTTGAAAGCACAATAAAATCAATTTTAATTTCAAAAACTGTTTTTTATGTAAATTATGATTTTAATGAAATATTAAATTAATAATATTTAGAAAATTATTTTTAAAAAATGGACTTTATTTTTGGATCCTAAACATTGAAAAATGGTAGGGGTAAATTTTTGGGATTTTTCTGAGATACTTGAATTTTTTATGAATAGTGAAATACCATAATTTGTAAAATAAGGTAAATAAGCTATTTATAGAGTCATGTGTGATGTCATGCTGATGTAAGACCACTGGGTTCGGGATCACATGATAAAAGTACTATTCTTGGTCATTTAAGACTCACTATTCCATGCCTTAGGGGAAATTAATAAACTAATGAATTTTATATTAAGGAAACCCCTCCCCCCTCCACTATAAATGTCACCCTTCTCACCCTCATTTCCTCACACCTCTCAAGCTCCAAGACTTTTCTAAACTCTGAAAAAACATCCTCGCTAGCCCCTCTCTGACGTTCATGAGCTTATGGTTTCATCAAAAGACCAAGCCTAGCTTCTTTAAGGAGGATCTCAAGAGGAGGATTTAAGTGGTAATTTCTCTCCCTCTTCTCCTTTAATTTCCTTTTAAGTTCAAGATCATTTCTTGATCTCTCCCCATAAATATTTATCCAAATGGTATGGTAGATCTAGTATTATACATTTACTATAATTTTATTATGCTAATGAAATATTATATCATCCAACCCCCTTTCCCTCTTCCTTTTATTTTATTAAAGAGAACGTTGTCCATGAGGTGTTAATTTATCACCTTCAAGAACGACATGTTTAATTCTTCCATTTCAACTTTCAGATCTGGTAATGAAACCATTTTTATGGTTAAACCAGAATATTTTCTATGTATTATCTCTTATTTAATGTTTTGGAACTTTCATATGACCATATTTCTAGTGATAAAATAAAAGAAGTTCATTATGATAGAAAAATCACTCAAATTAACCCAAAAAATCATCATTTAATTATTATATAATGATACATCCACATGGATATAATATAATTCATTATAAGATCATTATAACTCTTTTAATATCATTAATAACCTGAAATATCAGTTCTGGATGTTTACCCATGTTCTACCCAAACTTCAATTTAAGAATACAAGTGAACCACTCATGAAAACAATAAAAAACAGACATTCCCGAACAATGTTTTTAAACTCTATAACTTATCCAAGGGAACATAAAATCACTTAATAAAACCATAATAAACCATATTAATGTACACAAGGTTATTGATTTTTAATTAATTAATATAATGTCATTATACAAGACATTAAATAGAAGGAAGCATTCGGATACAAGGTAAGAGGAAATTCTCAAACCCAACTTTCATCATCCAGGTTCTCCCTCTTTCACTCCATTTTTTTATATGGTTACTCCTTAAAGATAATTTTTTCATCATTTTATTTACTTTTATAGTATATACATGTTTTTAAATTGTTTTTATTTCAAACAAAACGTTTTTCAAAAGAATTCTTTTAAGAACACGCATTTTACTTCTCTCTCAAAGTGGATGCTTCTTGAAACATATATGTTATTCCATCTTTATTTTGGGAACCTATAGTTTATGAATGTGTTCTTATTATATGTAACTCATTTAATTCCATGGGTTATTTATGTTCACTTTTGATTTATGTTCCATTAGGAAAGCATGATAATTAAAATGTTATGATGTGATGGGTGCGCCTGGAATTATATAGCGCAATTTGAATGTTCGAATGTGACGGGTGCGCCCGGAATTATACAGTGTTCCAATGAATTGGGTAAAGTGATGAATCTTATGAGTAAAAGTGAATTGATGTGTTAAAGATATGCTAGCTTGGTTCACAAATATGTTTGGTAGTTAACCACTAAGACATGAAGTTTCATTTTTATGCATTTCCACATTTCAAGTCTTTTATTTATGCTCCTCCTATGTTCATGATCTTTTATCGATGTCATGATTATGATCACCCCGTGTTATATTCTTCTTATATATCCTCTTACTGGGATTTTATCTCACCCCTTTTGATGTATATCCTCAGTTTTCTACATGTACTAAGAATAGGACAAGTGTCAATGAGAAGCTAGAGAAGAAGAAATTAAATAAATTTTTATGCTTCATGTTGTAATTGTTATGTACGGTTCTAGTTTTCCAAAGACACTAAACCTTTGGATTCTCTATGTGTAAGACTATTATGTTCTTTATCTTTAAAATTATATAATAGTAATTTAATAAAAGTTAGGATCTCTATAGTTTGTATCACAGGGAAGGTTTAGTTAATTTGGGAATTAAGATTAGTGAACCCTATAGAAAACCTCTAGCATGATACTAAGTACAAATATGCACACAAGAGTATATACATAGCGATCCCATATGTTATTCTTTTAGCATAAATTGAGCAAATAAACAAGTTATTTATTCCTGAATTGTTGACTTATGTATTGTTCTAACCTTTTCTATTTTAGAAAATGGTGGGAACCAGGAGAAATCAGGCCAACAACTCTTGCGAGGCCTAATGAAACGATTGCCTGAACGACAACCCCAATGACTTGGGAGGTGGAGATAAAAAATTCATGGAAATTCTTACCCAATTATCTTAGGTTATTAAAAATAACAAAAATAATTGGGAACGCCCTCCTTCACCAAAGAGGAAGCAAATGTCTATCGAATATTTTATACGGCAACGACCACTGACATTTAATGGATCTTATGATCCACTAGTTGTGGAACAGTGGGTCAACTCCATGGAGAAGATCTTTTCTGTTATTCACTGTTCTGAGATGGAGAAGGTGACCTTAGCCATTTATCATCTAGATGGAAAGTCTGATCAATGGTGGGCTTTGATTAAGAACACCAAGCCAAGGGAGAAAATTGAAGAGATGGAATGGGAAGACTTTAAGATAATGTTTTCTAACAAGTATTTACCAAGAACTCTTCACACGAAGATGGAGAGATAATTCATAGAGCTCAAGAAAAAATAAGGAGAATATATCACAACCTACAAAGATAATTTCACAAGTCTTTCAAGGTATTATTCGGGTTTTGTTATCAACAATGATAGCAAAATTGATATATTCTTTAGTGGATTAAAACCACACCTTCGAAAGGCTCTTGAAAATTGAGACTTTGGGAGTTATGAAGAAGTTGTTCGGTGTGCTCTCAAAGTGGATATGGAGTTTGGAGAATGGTCCCACGGCTATGATGATAAGAAATGAAATGTGGAGTTTCAATCTTGTGTATCTAATGATAAAAGTGAGAGAAAAACTCAACGACCGACATGCCAAAAATTTGGAAAGTTACACCATGGGAACTGCCTCAATGGGATAGGGAAATGATTCAAGTGTGGGAATGAAAGAAAATCAAGTTCAAGAGTTTCAAAAAGACATGAAAAGGAAGGATAATGTTGCTGATGAATGGAGATAACCACTCATGGTTCAATGATACAACTATAAAGAGCTTGGGCACTGTGAAAACCAGTGCACTAAACCTTGAGTTCTCAAGGGTAATCAGCGTCAGTAGCCACCAAAACCAATGGAAAAAAGGGAAATCTTATGCCATCACTACAGTAAAAGTGGAGAAATATTATTATGTTTTACAAGGTACACTTCCTATTCACTCAAGAATGAAAATTTTCTTATTTTATTATGGTTCCACGCATTATTTTATATCTTGAAAGTTTTCTAGAACTATAGAATCGAATCCCCGAAACCTTGAAGTAGAGATATCTGTAAAAACACCAAGGGGTGCAATCATTGTAACCCAAGTGTTTGACTCCTCTCTGGTTGGTGTATATGGGAAGATTCTTCATGTGAATCTTGTAATGATTCCTCTGTTGGAATTTTATTTTATAATAGGAATGCATTGGCTCTCGTTATATAGAGCACATATCAACTATCGGGAAAAGGAAATACCTTTTCATATTCTGAACCATCCCAAGCTCCTCTACAAATTCAAGGAAGATGATGAATCTACATTGAAAAATATTTCAATGGTTTGGGTGTTGATTCTCTACAAAGAAGCATACCTTCCAAAATGGTTGAGTCGAAGGAAAGTGCCAACCCTGAAAAAATTCCCATCATGAGGGAATACGGCGATGTATTTCTCGAAGAGTTACCCGGAATTCCCCCGGATAGTGAGGTAGAGTTCTCAATTGAACTCATACCTGGAGATACTTCTATCTTGAAGTGTCCCTATAGGATGGATCCTATTGAACTAGAAGGGTTAAAGAGGTAGCTGCAAGAGCATCTAGACAAAGGGTTCATACACCCTAGTGCATCACCTTGGGGTGCTCCAATGCTCTTTGTGAAGAAGAAGGATGGAACAATGCGGTTTTGTATCAATTATCAGGAACTCAACAAGATCACCATAAAGAACATGTATCCTATCCCTAGGATTGATGACTTGTTCGATCAGTTAAGCGGATCTCAATACTTCTCAAAGGTGGATATTCATTCTGGATGAAAGGTGAAGAAGGAAAATATTCAGAAGACTACCTTCCGTACAATTTGTGGGCACTATGAGTTTTTGGTGATGCCCTTCAAACTTACTAATACCCCTGCAATATTCATGGATTTGATGAATAGAGTCTTTAGACAATACCTCGAAAAATTTGTGGTACTATTTATTGATGATATTATCATTAACTCCAAGAGTAAGGAGGAGCATGAAGAACATCTAAGACTTGCTTTGGTGACATTAAGAAAGGAGAAGTTGTACGCCTAATTCAGCTAGTGTGACTTTTGGATAAATAAAGTCACATTCATGGGACATGTGATCACAAGTGAGGGAATTTATTTGGATCCTCCAAAGAAAAAGGTGATTGAGGAATGTCCCAGACCCTCTAGTGTCACAGAAATTTGTAGTTTTCTTAGATTAGCAGGGTAATATCGATGTTTTGAGAGAAACATATCATGATTGTCAAGCCCACTAACTAAGTTAACAAGGAAAGGGGTAAAGTATGTCTGGATGGAAGAATGTTAGGGAAGCTTCAAGGAGCTAAAGAGAAGGCCGCTCACTGCACTTGTACTCACACTACTGAAAAGTGGAGAAAGTTTTGTGATATACAGTGATGCTTCAAAGAAAGGCTTGGGTTGTGTACTCATGGAAAATGATAATGTGATAGCCTATGCCTCACGACAGTTGAAGATCTCTGAGCAGAACTACCAGATGCAAGATCTAGAGCTGGAAACCATGATTTTTTCCCTTGAAAATCTGGCATCACTACCTTTATGGTGAGAAGTGTGACATATACACTGACCACAAGAGCCTAAAGTATATATTTACACAAAAGGATATCAACATGAATCAAAGGAGATGGTTATATCTAATCAAGGATTATGATTGCTCTATTCACTATCATCCTAGAAAGAAGAACAAGGTAGTTGATGCACTAAGTAGAAAAGAACCTGTTACTCTATCCATGATGTGGATTGAGAAAGACCCTATCTGCTTAGATATGAAAAGAATGGATTTGGAAATAGTAAGGGAAAGGGATACATCCTATATTTCCCAAATGATTGTGCAACCATCCATCCAAGAGAAGATTAAGGATGCACAAAGGGATGATGTGGAGATATAAAAGAGGGTGAATGCAGTAAAGGAAGGGAAGATGCAGAAGTTCCAAATCGACGATGATGGTGTGATTTGGTTTGGAACGTGGCTTTGTGGGCCTTCATCACCCGGGATAAAGAAGGTACTATTGGACAATGCACATATCTCAACATTTTTTATCCATCCTAGGAGTACCAAGGTGTACTGTGATCTCCGAGAACACTTCTGGTGGGATAATATGAAGAAGGATATTGAATAATATATATCAAGGTGCTTGGTATGTCAGAAAGTTAAAGTAGAGCGACAAAAGTCCAATGGGATGATGCAGCCATTGCCTATACCCATGTGGAAATGGGAAAATGTTACTATGGACTTTGTCATGTTTCTCTTGAAGACGTCGAAGTGAAATAATGCGATATGGGTTGTGGTTGAATGAATCACCAATACTTTCAATTTTATTGATATTCGGGATGATTTCTCACTTGAACAACTTTCAAATATACATTTGAAGAAAGTGGTGATACAACATGGTGTTCCACTCTCAATTGTGTCTGATCGTGATTTGAGGTTCACGTCTAAATTTTGGGGGAGCCTTCAACAGGATTTGAGTACTGAATTAAATTTCAGCACGACCTATCAACCCTAAACTGATGGCTAGTATAGAAGGACTATTAAAATGCTTGAAGATATGCTAAGAGCCTACTCTCTAGAATTCAAAGGTGGATGGGATCAGTATCTCCCATTCATTGAGTTCTCATACAACAATAGCTTCTACTCGAGTATTAAGATGGCTCCAAATGATGCTTTGTATGGAAAGTGATGTAGAACTCCAACCTGTTGGGATGAAGTTGGAGAAAGAAAGCTACTTGGACCCGATCTGGTTCAATAGATGATAGATAAGGTTCATGTTATCCAGAAACACATCAAAGCTTCTCAGAGTCGGCAAAAGATATATGCTGAAAACCGTCGAACGGACTTGGAGATCGACGTTGGAGATCAAGTCTTCCTTTGAAGATCTCCTTGGAAGAGAGTCATGTGATTTGGGATAAAAGGGAAGCTAAGCCCAAGGTACATTTCCCCTTTGATATCCTTAACCGCATAAGAGTCGTGGCCTATCAACTTGCACTTTCACTGAATATGGTTCATGTTCATGATGTGGTTCATATATCACTCCTGAGGAAGTACATACCGGACCCCTCACATATACTAAACACAAAGGTGGTACAGCTGGAAGATGATCTCTCTTATGAGGAACAGTTAGTAAAGATTCTGGATCGGAGAGATATGGTTCTACGCAACAAGACAAGTCATCTTGTTAAAGTGTCATGGAGGAACCATAAGTTTGAGGAAGTGAATTGGGAACCAGAAGAGGCAATGAAGGAGAAGTAGCCTCACCTATTTGTGTAAAGTGAAATTTTGAGGGCGAAATTTTTTAAGTGGGGAAAAATGTAACGACCCAATGTTTTTTAAGGGAAATTAACTTCATAAAATTATGTCATAAAATCACATGAAAAAACAACATAATGAGCTAATAAGTTCTAAGTGACCTTTAAACATAATTTTGTCACTTCTGTATTGGAAATTTTGAAAATCTGACATACACGGTTGTGTTCAAGATGATTTTTGGAGTCCAATAAAACAAAAATAATTTTCGATGAATAGTAACCTACCATCATAAATAGTTACATACCCTTTTGAATAGAAATATGACCCTTATGAATAGTAAATCATCCATCATAATGGTAACATTACCCATGAATAATTAAATAAAATTTAGACATCTTAGAAAGTGACAATTTGACCTTAGTAAACGTTTTGATATTTTGTAAGTCGTAAATAATTAATTATAATTAATTAATTAATTTAAAAGAAAATTTATTTTCTTAAAATGTTTTCATAAATTTCTTATAGTTTTTAGATAATTTTATAAGACCCTAAATAATTTTTGAAAGCACTATAAAATCAGTTTTAATTTTAAAAACAGTTTTTTAAGTAAATTATGATTTTAATTAAATATTAAATTAATAATATTTAGAAAATTATTTTTGAAAAATGGAATTAATTTTTGGATCCTACACGTCAAAAAATGGTACGGGTAAATTTTTGGGATTTTTCTGAGATACTTGAATTTTTTATGAATAGTGAGATACCATAATTTACTAAATAAGCTAAATAAGCTAATTATAGAGTCATGTGTGACGTTCTGCTGATATAAGACCACTTGGTTTGGGATCACATGAGAAAATTACTATTCTTGTTCATTTAAGACTCACTATTCCTTTTCTTAGGGGAAATTAATAAACTAATGAATTTTATACTAAGGAAACCCCTCTCCCCTCCACTATAAATACCACCCTTCACACCCTCATTTCCTCACACCTCTCAAGATCCAAAACTTCTCTAAAATGTACCCAAAAACCCTCCCTATCCACTCTCCCACGTTCCCGAGCTTCTGGTCTCCTCAAAATACCAATCCTAGCTTCCTTAAAGAGGATCTCAAGAGGAGGATTTAAGAGGTAATTTCTCTCCCTCTTCTCCATTAATTTCCTTTCAAGTTCAAGATCATTTCTTGATCTCTCCTCATATATATTCATCCAAATTTTATGGTAACTCCATTATTATAAATTTAATATAATTTTATGATGATAATGGGATATTATATCATCCAACCCCCTTTCCCTCTTCCTTTTATTTTATTAAACAGAACGTTGTTCGTGAGGTGTTAATTTATCACCTTCAAGAACCACATGTTTACTTCTTCCATTTCTAACTTAAGATCTCATCATTAAACCATTTTTATGGTTGAACCAGAATATTTTATATGTATTATATTCTATTTAAAGTTCTGTAACTAAATTATGACAATATTTCTAGGGGTAAAATAAAACAAGTTCATTAAGATCGAAAAATCGCTGAAATTAACCCAAATAATCATCATTTAATTTTTATCTAATGATACATCCACATGGATCTAATATAATTAATTATAATATAATTCAAACTCCTTTAATATAATTAATAAAATGAGATATCATTTCTGTATGTTTACCCATGTTCTACCCGAACTTCAATTTAAGAATTGAAGTGAACCACTCAAGAAAACAAAAAAACAGACATTCCCCAACAATGTTTTAAAACTCTATAACTCATCCAAAGGCACATAAAATAACTTAATAAAACCATAATGAACCATATTAATTTACACAAGGTTATGGATTTATAATTAATGAATATAATGTCATTATACATGACATTAAAGAGAAGGATGCGTTCAGATACAAGATAAGGGGATATTCTCGAATCCAACTTTCATCCTTCGGGTTCTCCCTCTTTCACTCCATTTTTACTATATGGTTGCTCCATAAAGATAATTTTTTCATAATTGTATTTAATTTTATATTATATACATTTTTATCACTGGTTTTAATTTCAAACAAAACGTTTTCCAAAAGAACTCTTCTTTTAAGAACACACCTTTTACTTGTCTCTCAAACTGGACAGTTCTTGAAACATGTATGTTATTCCCTTTTTATTTTGGGAACCCAAAGTTTATGAATGTGTTCTTATGAGATGTAACTCATTCCTTTCCATGGGGTTTTTATGTTTACTTTTGATATATGTTCTATTTGTAAAGCATGATAATGATAATTTTATGATGTGATGGGTGCGCAAGGAATTATAAAGGGTAATTTGAATGTTCGAATGTGACGGGTGCGCTCGAAATTATACAGCGCTCCAATGCATTGGGTAAAGTGATGAAGATCATGTGTAGATTTTAAATGATGTGTGAAAAAGATGTTATCTTGGTTTAGAAATATGTGTGGTAGTTAACCACTAAGACATGATGTTTCATTTTTATGCATTTCCACATTTCAAGTCTTTTATTTATGCTCCTCCCATGTTCATGATCTTTTTCCGATGTCATTATTATGATCAACCCATGCTATATTCATCTTATCTATTCTCTTACTGGGCCTCTATCTCACCCCTTCTGATGTATATCCTCAGGTGGCTACATGTACTAAGTAGAGGACAAGTTCCAATGAGAAGTTAGAGAAGAATAAATTAAATAAATATTTATGCTTGATGTTGTAATTGTTATGTATAGTTCTACTTTGCCCAAGACACTAAACCTTTGGATCCTCTATGTGTAATACTATTATGTTATTTATTTTTAAAATGATGTAATAGTAATGTAAGAAAAGGCAGGGTCACTATAATCTAGGAAAGTATAAGTGAAGACCAAATCCAAGATTTCACATTGGCTTGGTGATGGGTTATATACCATTCACTTTCATTATATAGTTCAAATAAAAACTGAGCTCGTTCATTACATCATATCTTGATCACGGCATAGTAACAGTAAGTGAACCCTCACCCTCAAGCATAGTAAAACTTTGCCCCCAGGCATAGAAAAACCTCACCTTCAGGCATTGAAAATCATCACCCTTAGGCGTAGAAAAAAATCTCCCCCATGAATAGAAAAACCTAAACAACGGAATCCAATATAAACAACCAAGAACCAACCTCATAATGTTTACACATTCAAGTACTCACTTGGGCTGGATTTATAACAAGAAACATGAGAATAAAACTGTTACATGGCTTCCACAATAATAGATCACATGGAAAGATCGTCAATTAAAAAAATTCTATTTTAAACAACCCATAACAGGGAATCAAATTCATTCCCTTAAAAATCCTAGGCTTAACAACTAACATTGTTCATCTAAGAGAAACGTACACATCGGTTGGCCCTTAATCGATGTGGTCAAACATAAACATGGTTTTAAACATCTAATAAATTACCTAATCAACAATTGGATATAATAATAGAAAAATATAAATCAAGAAAAACTCAAAAAGTGTGTGTGTGTGGACTTATGGAATGTATATTAAACTCAAAAACTAGAGAAAGTCACAAGACCCCCAATATCGTACTCATACGACTCTCCATATCCAGCATCGGGCTTCAATTCGACCTATAATGTTATAGATATATAAAACGAGAATAAAATAAAAACCATTGATTACTAGGTCAAGAGAAGAAATATAGAATAAAGGATAAGGATTAATCGAGAACTCATCAAGGGGATTTCAACAGATCTGACAGTGTTTGAATCGGTTGTTGGATGATGAAATGGGTGGTAAATTTCCAATTGGATTACCTGGGCATGTTGCTTGTCGAATGATGGATTGTTTTTGTCCATCTAACAAAAATGACTCTATTTATCGATTTAATAAGAAAAACTACGTGGTGGGTAATGGAAATTACAAGTCATGTTGGTACAAATCTTGGCCAGGTCATTACACTGTCATGTACTAGGATTATATAGCATGCGAACCTCATTACATGGCATTTCCTTGGAAATACCCCATGAGTAACTCCCTATCACGTCATGTAACAGGCATGTATCCAGCCATTGATCTCTATTTCCTTCATTTTCTTAAGTAAAAACTAAAGTGGAAGGATTCATACCTCAATGGAAGAACTGAGTTCTTACAAGTACATACAAATGATCCAACAAAAGAAAATATTTTTTTAATCTTGAAGGCAATATAAATGAAAATATATTAAGCTTAATTGGGAAAAACATCTTTAATGTAGTTTATATATTCTTAAAATATAGAAATCACCCTTTAAACTATCTTTAATTACCATAAAATACTTTCATTAGGTATCTATATAGAAAACATAGACATGGAATAATTCAATTTATCAACTGAAGATATCAAATAAATTATCATTTCTCTTTAAATTACCAATAAGATTCATATAGAAGACTCATGGACAATATGATAGTTTGGAATTAACTAAAAAATATGGGTCAAATGTGTCCATCTAGATACTATTGTAGAATGACTAAATACATATCACAATTCAAACATAACATGGAATTTATGTCAAGAAAATAAAATTAATGATGAATAATAAGAGTGACAAAGATGAGTGGAGGTTAGAGAGTTCCCCATTATTTTTGTAATAGATTTTTTTTCCCGAACCAAACACATTCAGTCACACTTTAAAAAAATCTAAGTTATTTTTATAATGTATGATTCATTCTTTGGGGGGAACTCATGCTCTCCTCTGGTCCCCCTTGTTATACTGGTTTATTTGATTTAGTTTCTACAAAATAAATATAATTGTAAAAAATTAAAAAAAAACATAATAATACCCTATATAGAAATTTTTTCATCATTTTTACCCCATGTAATTAATTTACTTTATTGGAAATTTTTGAGAAATAAAGTTTAATAATAGTTTAAATATTAAGAATAATAAATTTAGTCATTTTAATTTAAAATAATAATTATACACATGATCAATTATTTTTTATAATATTTAAATTCACACACACACATACAAATATAATTATATATTTTAATATAACTAATTATAAAACACTTATATATTATATAAATATATCATATTACTATTTTCTTTGTAGTATAATTAAATTTAAATGAATTTATTTCAAAAAACATTCTAAATTATATATTTTTGTCAAATTGAATATTCATTGTATTTATATTCACACACATGTTCATTAGAATTTATCATTTCCCAAATAATATTTTTAAATTTATTCAATTAAAACCATATTATTTAATATTTCAAATACCAAATATTTAATTACCTTATGAATATCAATAAAACTAGTTTTGTAAATATATAATAATCTAATTTAAAAACTAAATTAGGTATATATAAAAAATTACAATGTCTAATATACATAAAAAACATATAAAAATTCATGAATGTATATGTACATATATATAAGAATAAAAACAACCACATATATATATATATATGTTATGTCTATAGATAGAAAAAATATTTAGAAATTATATATCCAAAAAATTGTGAACATTTGATTTAAACTCATTTTCATCTTGTTTACAACGTTCTTTTCAATGTGAAACTCAAAATCCATATGGATCAAATGATAATCTAATTCAGTGATTTAAAAAAATACATATAGTTATAAAATAACTCATTTATCCTATAAATGGAAATATAATTTCATTGTATTGTTCTGGTTGATACCTTTAATTTGATATGTTTTCATAAACTATGATTTAAAAAGACACTAAAATTTATTAAACTAGTTGATTTCAATATTAAAATATTTCACAATAATATCTCTAAAACAGTATATTTTATATCTAAAATTATAATATCTAAGGATTAGTCTCATTATTATAATTCTAAAATAATATATTATAGATTATATTTTGGTTTTAAGACCCTCAAATCATGGAAAATGTTAAAATTTACCAGAAATTATCTTTATGAATAACATCAATCCATTAAAACTTTCATATATAATATAATTATGAGTCCATATTATATATATGATCATGTTCATACAAATTATTCATTATGAAACAAAATAATGAAATTTATATCATCTCCCAAATTAAAGTAAATGTATTTTAAAAAAACAATGGAGTACAAGGTCCAAATTAGAGAACCATACTCCATCCCAAACGTTTGAAGATATCTCAATTTATCCTTAGTTTTCATCTCCACTAAATAGAGGTTTCCTCCTATAGTAAATATTAAATTATTAATATTTTTCTGGTAAATTTATTAAAAACTAGAATAGATAGGTAAAAAAATTAGATTTTTATTTATTTAATACTATTAATTTTAAAATGTTAAGTATATGGGGTATTTTAACTATCTCATTATAATAAAAAATATAATACGAAAATTAAATATTCATTCCTATATAAATGGTAATTACCACATATAAATATACTACATTTCTATATAAAAAATTATTGCTTCACCCCCAACCAACCTGGAATCTCATTTTTTGATCACAAGATAAATTATTCTAAAAATTACTTTTTCACTACTTTCTCTAATAAAGAATTAATAATATTTCATCCTCTCATCTTATTAGATTATTCCTCAATAATAATCAGGGATTTATTTTCTTTTTACTACATGAGATCTCTCAATACATAAAATAGATATCAGTTAAAAAATAATTATTAAACAGGTAGACTATATCAAATAATCAACAACCACTTAAATTACACTATTCCACTTCATATAATGAGAATGTTGTTTCATTAAAATTGTAACTACGACATGGAATTATATCATAGAACAATAAGGGATGAATCATATATCCATTAAAATAACATTTCTCTACTTTCACCTAATAGCATATAAATAATTTAACTTCCAGTATCACAGTATTTTATATACACATTCTATAATTTTAACTCTAGATATCCTTGTAAAACATCACATTACATTGTTATAAATTCCACCTAAAAAATAAAACTATCCCATAAAATCTTCTGGATCATCACCTACATATTCATCACAATATATGATAGAACGTGACACTCCTCCCATTTATATAGAACCACCGAAATATAAAAATATAACACATGGTCATGTTTAGCTTCAAAAAAAATTATATTTACATTAACCCAACATGACCACTTATAGGTAAAAATTCTAATAACATCATACCTGAATACTTAGCCTTCTTATATGGAATCAACACTAAAAACATTACCCATCTTTTATTAATTTCATATTTCAAAATCATCATCTCAAGGACACTCCCATATTCCCAATTAACAACATCTCCAACTAAAATGGCTCATGATCGACCATCGTATGATAATATCATAATGTCAATACCAAATTTAAATATATTTTTAAAATATCATCTACTTATAGATCATTATAGTCATTTATAATTACTTTAAAGTTTAATTATTTAAACATCAAGAATATTATATATGAGAGAAAACACACACCCTCTTGTTTAACAAAATGTTATCTCACCAACCAAAATGAAATTTATAATCACATACATATAATTTATAAAAATATATATTTACAATATTAAAAAAATTCCAATGTGATAACCCAACTCAATATTAATTTATTAAATATTCTAACATGTATAATTAACTCTTCATTATCTCTAATTCTATAGAAGATAATTTCCAACAAATCATTTATTTGACAAGAAATATATTCCACTGTGAAATTACACCAAACCCTCATATAACTATTCTCCATACACAATAAATAGTATATGAGGGAGCCATACATACACATATATGGTACATGGACAAAAGTATAACTTGGTGGCCCCATTTACTTACTCGAACATTAGGACTACAGTAGTCAAATCAAAAGACTCCAACAATGACATTAAAAAATTTGACATATCCCACCACCTCTGTTTAATTACCCATTATGACACTATATATTTTATTTTATATATATATATATATCTATGTGTGTGTGTTAAATAAACTTTTTATGTTCTACAATTGAAAAAAAAATCGGTAGATGATGCATATATGAAATAAACAAATCTTAATTTTATTATAGTAGAATAATACATTTTAAAAAAATTATCATTATTAAAAAAATATGTGGATTGTTATTTTGAAAAATACTATGGGGATTTATATATTAATAATGAAATCTTGAAATATTTTTCTCCATTTCCTCCCAAGATTATCATATTTTTAAATATAACAACACAAATAATAAAAGTGATTAGGATCATAATAGAAAATTATAGTTAAAAGTAGGTGATATATATAGTTGATAGAATTATTATATATAAGATTATATTATTATATTATTTATTATTATAGTGATTTGGTTTATATTGTAGTTGGTTATATCCATTTATTAATTATATATATGGTCGCTAGGTAAAATGGATCAATTGGATATGGTATTCCACTATTGTGTTTGTTCAAATATACTTAATACTAAAATATAGTAATCGTGATATTTCAATGTTATGACATAGTCATTAATATGATGAATATAAATTAGAGTAATTAAATTTTGAAACATTAATATAAATGGAGTAACTATTATATAAATTAGTGTAATCCTTTTATATGATGAACATTTTTCCAATATTGAGAAGTAAGTTGCATCACTTGGGTATTATTGTGACCATGAACTAGTTAAACTACAACAAGTAAGGTTATAAGAGAATCCTTAATAGGATAATCCCAAGGTGGAAGATATCACTATGGAATAAATGCCATGGAAATCACCACTTTCAACTATTAATATTTAATATCTCTACCTAAGGTCATATATAGGAGCCTTTAAGGTTCATGTGTGTATAAGTTCATATTTTATCAATATTTATTTATTAATAGGAAAAAATATTATTTCAAAATATATATTGATAGATGTTTTATTATGAACATAATATTTATAAATAATTATAAAATTATTAATTAATTACTCACATTTTAAAAATAAAAATTTAACATGTAAGGAATAAGTAATGAATTATAACAAATAAAAATCTAAATAGTCATTTTCAATGAAGTAGAATTTCTGAAATAATTTTTTTCAATATATTCTAAAATTTTATAGAATAAACAATTGTTATATTTAATGTAAATACAAAATAAAATATATATCTTTTTAGAATAATGACATATAAATTATATAACAGGGGTAATATTGTGCATTGAGAAAATAATATTTTACTAGGGTGAATAGTGAAGTTCTTGGATAAATAGTAAACATATTAGATATGGGGAAAAGATTTATAAATAAAATATAAAAAATATAAAAATCATAATGGACTTATTTGGATAATCAATATATAATCTCTTTTTGGTTTTAAAATTCATGAGTAATGTTTCACTAAAAATTACTTTTTTAATATTTAAAACATCTATATATTATAAAATATTGTTCATCCATGTCAATAAAAGGACCCCTCTTCAACTTTCTAGAAACCAGCCATAATATTCTATTTTTTTATTAATTATTAGTCCAAATTACCTCTCCTAAATACCTTTATCACATTTGGTAGAGTCTATTGACATGAATGAGTCGCAAATTTTACATTATAAAAGAGTTTTCTAAGAAAATAAGTTATTTTATCAAAGTAGCATGTTAATCGCTATATTTTATATTTATCTATCCATAATAACCCTTAAAACTATATTTTCACTATAATAAATAAAATTTTATTTATTATATATCTTAAAATGATATTAGAATATTGTAAATAAATATTCGTTTTTATTAATTCATTAATGTGTGTTGATTATTGGGTAAACCAAGCCTCTTACATGTAAAATTATATAAAATTTTAATAATTTTAAACTAATATGATTATAAGATCATAAATAATTTATAAATATAAAATTTCATCTTAATTTATGTTTATTTCATGTTACTAGAGTGGAAATTTGTAATCAAATAATTATTATTATGGTACTCATTATAATGGATAAAATTACCTAAAACAACCAATCTCAAAATCCATTAATTATAAAATGTAACATAATATTAATTTTAATTAATATTAGACATTTTAAATCTTTATAATTTTTTTCCAAATACATTGACTATTTTATTGATGATAAAATATTGATAAATGGAAAGGATCAAGACCACCATCCCAAAATAATCAAAGAATAATTGGAATTACTAAAATCAATTGATCAATATACACGTTGAAAAATAAAATAATAACTACTAAATAACTAGGTGATAAGAATTAAATAAAAATAAATTTTTCTTTGTATATTAATAAATAAAATAATTTTGAACATATATAGAGAAAGTGTGAATTTGAGAAAGTGGTTTTTTAAGGTAAGAGGATATTTCATTCCCTCTATTTTTGATTAAATCTTTCTCGTTCATATCCTTCTTTTGTAAGATATATGTAATTTCATAAATATATACAATGCATGCCCTATTTTTTCTATATATATTTTATTTATCTTTAAAGTTATTTTATCGAGCTAGTAGTATTTGAAACGGAATCTTTTTCTCACCTTTCATGTGTACTTATTCTACAGTCTCTTTCAAATATATATTTCTTAAATTTTATTTAAATAGAAAAATTTGGTTGTTATTTTTATTAAATTTTATTCAAATGTGTTTGTATTCATTTATAATTAATTTGGATTCAATTTATTCAACAATTTCATATTTTTAACTAATTAAGTTGAAAAATATATTTATTTTTAAATTTTTTATGCAACTTCTTCTCTTATAACGAAAGGTTTTCCAACATTATAAATTATGTTTCTTGTCACATCCATTTAAAATTTATTATTCTATATTTCACCCATTTCTCTAGGGATTCAATTCCATGTTATCATTAACAACCATTCATTTCATGATTTTTATAGCACACTAAATTTATTATATAATGCATTTTATTTTATTAGGTTAATCAAACTATGAGTTTTTATAGACTAATGATTATTTTAATGTTCATTCAGAACACATATTTAAATATTTAATTACTTGAGATGATTGAGAATATAATTATATAGATATCTATGGAATTTTGAATAACTTTAAATCACATGTGAAAATTATGTAATTGATATGGGTATTTAGCCTAGTTAAGTACTTCATAAGACAATGATGATTATCATAATACACTATATTATGAGGGTGTTTTCGATCATACATGATATAAGATTATGATTTCCTGTGATTATGTTTAATTTTTATTATTTTTTCACATTACAGTGTAATAATTATTTCTTGATGGATTATAATCATTTCATTATGATTTTTCACACTTTTTTCTTTTATTTGGATTATGTTTTTATATCTACATTGTTCCAACATGATTATGATATGATGACATAATTTATGATAATTTTTGTATATCTTGTCTATATTCCTTATCTATTTTACTATTTTGGGATGTAATATCACCTTTTTTATGTTTATCACATGGATTTCCTGTGTAGATATTTGTGTGAGAGGGAACAGTTTCGGAAGAATTTTATTTGTGAAATTTATGATCTAATGTGTCCAAGGAATGATTTTTAGATAGTATCAAAACATAATAAACATTTGGGATTTGGGTGTGTGTTTTATTTATGAGTGGTATTTGATATTGAAAATATCCATCAATGTTTTATATAGATAATCATAGAAGTTGTTAGAGTAGGGATTAATTAATTTTTTCTATTAATCAAAAAATAATAATTGGACAAAAATAAAAATAACCTTGTATAAAATTTATGGTTAATATTTTATGGTATCATAGTACTAAATTTAAATATACACATGATTATTTAATTTAATTTCACTCCATATTAGTATTTAGTATATATATTAATGATTTTGGTCTAGTAAAAAATATTGAATCATATAGAACTGAGTGAAATACTAATTAAATAGAATATGAAATTATTTTTACAAAATAATAACGAAAAAGGATCACATATGGTAAGAAAATGCATATGATTGTGTTAAACTAATAATATATGGTTATGAATAATCACATGAATAATATTAAACTCTCGAATTCACCAAATAAAAAATATTATTCTATTGGGTTCTTAATGTAACAATAACCACCATCCTTTTGTTTATCTCCCAACATACTAATTTGGTTATTATGGAATGATATGATAGAAAAATTATTTTTTGTTATAAAATTTTATCAATGTGTAGAGGTGGTCTAGTTTGATTATTATTTATACAGAAAATTATATCAATGGGGGAATCTAGAAAAGAACATAGAGAAAAAGAATTTGCACAATGGAATGAGATGAGTTTTTTAAAATATTTTTTTATTTATTATCTTCATTGTATTTATATTATAATGGACATATAGTTTCAATAAAATAATTAAAATTGAGATGCAACTACTTGGTTCATTGTGAAAATATCACATCACTTGAAAGGGACATATTTAGATATATCTTTGATATAGAATTTAAAATAATTTGATTCTTTACTTTATTAAACTCATTTTCCTAAATTGAATTAGAAATATTGGAATTTCAATATTATAAAAATTTTATTTGATGATATATTAACAAGTATATAGAAATTTTAACACCCCAAGATTCGATGGTACGTTTCCCTTTGAATTATGCACTAGATTGTGTTTTACACAACTTGGAGTATTAACACATCATGACCAATCAAACTAGCCGTTATAAATAGTAATACCCACTTTTTGAAATTTTATAAATTTTATTTTTCAAAAGGAATTTATTTTTGGATACGGAATATCAAAATTATCTTAGAGTGAATTTTTTGTACTTTTCTGAAAACTTTCAATTTTTGATTAATAGTGAAAAATACTACATTTTATTTAAAAACAAATTTCTTAATCAAAATAATTTATATTGTTAAATTATACCTTTGAGACATTTTAAAGTATCATTATATTATATTTTTATCATTTAATATAATTTAGGTCATTGTATATAATTTTACATTTAATCTGGACATAAACAAGTGTTAATATTTTGATAGTTATTATTTCCTAAAAACACGCTTTTTGTTTTCACAATAGGAATTAATTTTAAATTAATTTCTTCCACTTCTGTGTTTTGAATTTGGAAAAATTGATTACATATTTCAAATCAGTAGGTCCAAATTTTGTAAATAGGTAACTTTTTTAGACATTATGAATAATCACTTCGTTAAATATTTTATTTACCATGGTCAAAAGGTAAATCTGGTAAATAAGGGTAAAAATAATACTGTAATAATAATAAATTACCCTAACATATGTCATATTCCTATTGGTTGATACATTTCCAACTCTGGGCATCCTTGGGTCGATTTTGGGACCCCATGGAGAAACTTGAGAGTGATAATGACACTTTATATTAATTAATTTAAAGTAAAGACAAAATTACATAAACATATATCCTTTAGTAAAACAATTTTTAAGTGGGGTTATATAAGTTATATTGTCAACAATAAATTCTCATTATAAATATAAAAATATTTGATAAAAATGTTATTTTATTTATAATTTTTAGACATTAAATAATTTAATTTATTTATGACACAGTTATGATGTAGTAATTACCTTATTAATGAATGATTAAAATAATTGATATTATAAATATCAAAATAAATTTAATTTGGGACTTTTTATGATTTCAACTAATTTTCTAAGTTAATATGACATGTTATTTATGATTTAATAAGTTTTCTTCTAAGTAATGTTGTTATGATTTTCACAAAAACCAAATACTAGATAGTGTCAAAATTGACATAATTGAGTTTTTAAAACAAATACTATATTATTAATTGATATAATATTCCTAAAAATATAAGGTTCGGACAAAGGACATAGATAAAGTTTTATATATTAATAATGAACCACTTGGGGTTCGCTTGGATTGTTATAGTAAGTTTATTAACCATAAAATATAAAAATACAAAGAGACACTATAAATGTAAAACTATTTAACTAAGAGTTAAATATAAAAGATAAGGTTAATATGGTGACGTAAACCTGTCTAAAACGTATTAGTTGAGAGTTTTTTTACCCATACCCACTTTATCCTAGAAATAAATCATTTTTTAGCTATTATAAATCTAAAATGATCTTATTATAAAATAATATTTCAATCTTTTCCTAAAGTGACCTTCACCTCTCTTATAAAAGAGTACTTCCACTTACCTTAATTTCACACACCCAAAGCCATTTGTATTGGCCAACCCCTACCTAGATATCCTACCAAAATTTCTCTGTTCATCGTAGAGTCCTTTTTTTGGTCATAAAGCCAACTTAAGGAGCCCTTTTGATCAAATCAAAAGAAAGAACCCGAAGAAGAGGTAAATATTTCATCACCTCTTTCAAGTTCTTTTCTTCTTCCACTTCCTCTTTCTTTGTTGTTTCCAAACCGAAATAATAAATCCAATACCATATACATAATTTGATTTTATTATAAATACGGTATAACCATATTCATTATTCTATACATCCTATAAATAACAAAGTCACCATACGTGTGTACGTACGGCTTACTGTCTCCACGTCGTGGTGTAGATTGTTATTCAGACACTTCATTATTTGGATGGTTATAAAAATAAGTATAACTAATGTAAATAATAATTATAACATGTTAATTATTTTTTATATATGATATACCATCCCATTACATACGATTTCACCATCAATATATTGATATTGTTGCTCGTGCGTACGTACGGATTACCGTCTCCACGAACGCGATTAGATTCATTCCCCATCATAATCATTTAAGAATAATTTTCATTTTATGGTTAAAAATAATATTTTAGAACTTAATATCATTATTTATATGACTAAAATACATTCTTTCCAAAACCAACATGGCTTATGTAACCGAGAATATAAAGGAAACGAGATCAGTTAACACCCGAAACGATGATACTACTAAAATATTATTTAGGGGATAATATATGATATCATATTTACATATATAATTCTTTTATAATTTAATAAAAATGTTTTAACTATTATATAGTAGGTTAAAATACCATATACTAACGAAAAGAATAAGGTAAGGGTTAATTTTACAATCTCTTTATTATCCAAGGTTGTTTTTACATAAGTATCTACCGGGACCTATTTATCATCCACATCCATGTTTCTTAAAAATGTGTTTCAAAACCTTTTTACTATTTATAGGACTATAGTTTAAAGTCATTTATACCCTTCTCTGAATTTTTATAAAACTATTTGATAGGAATATTTCCATCATTTTCCAAACAAGGTAATTTATGACCTTTTCGACTAAATTAAGGTAAGAATATATTTTTTTAACTTAGACGGTGGGTGTGGCTATTTTCCACCATTATTCATCGTCGAAGCTTCCCATACAATCTTATAAGAATATTTTCAAAATAAATATTTTCTTTTATAATTATGTGACTTTTAAATGGTTTCAAAATAGAAATAGGTATTTATTTCAAATAGTTTTCATTTAATCTATGTCAATATCTTTGGATGGGTTTTAATCTTGTTTGAAGTTGATTTATTATGATAAAAACATTTCATATTGTATTAAAGGTTTTGTGATAAGTTTAACTCTGGATGTGTTATTTTTTACATCATTCATGGTTTATGGATAAGGTATTGACATTTCGTATGCTAGTTTTAATAAGAATGTTTATGTTATGTTTAAACCTTTTCTTTTGAGGAATGCATTGGACTTAGTAAGTGAGTAAGTAAATGGTGGATCCCGCTATAGCTCCTCGATGCATCGGTAGGTCTCATGAGAAAAACTAGTGTCTTGACACAAGTCCTTGAAAAAATCTTATTTGAATTCTTGGCACAAGGCCTTGACTATGTTATTATGAAGTCTGGAATTATGCATTCCATCATTATGAAAGTGTCTATTGATATTGGATGCGATTATTCAACTAGTAGAATATCCATGAGATTAAGTAAATTGAATTATTTTATTTTATCTTTTACATAAGATGCTAAATTTTATGTTCAAAAGTATTTTGTTTTAGTCTTATGGTTTACTTGAAAGGATAGGCTAAAGATATAAGTGTTTTCAAAAGGGGATAAAATGTATTTTATTTTTTTATTTCATTATATAATATAAAACTTATGGATGTATCTAGTACTTCCAAGGATACTAAACTGATCGGTCTTTCGGGACATGATTACTTGTATAATGCCAATGTTAGGTAATAATGCACTGACTTTCAGTAACTGGGGATGGCTCATTATAGTTGGTATCAGAATAAGTTTGGTACAAACCTTGGAAACTAGATTTAGAAAAATTCTGATTAGAGAACACTACCCTAAGATATAATTTGAGGATTATTATAGAATAACTTCCTATAATTTTGGTTCTGTAGAGATTTTCTGAGTTTTACAAACAATAAATCCTTGTCTGGATACAAGTAGGTAGAGGCGGCTCTGGCTTAGATGTACGTAGGGGTAAAACAAAAAAAAATTCTTTAAGCTAGACTCGAATAAGAACGGGTGCACGATAATGAGACTTGTTGCACTCTTAGTTACGACACTCCTGGGGGATATGCTTTGGATAATTAACATTTTCTTTAAAAAACATTTTGAAGGATTTATGTGTATATACCTTCTCAAATAAAACATTTTTATGATTATGTGTTATATCTATAAAGTGTGGTGAAAAAGGCCACCAAGCTCGTGATTGCAAGGGAAAAAGTGTTTTTCAATGTTGAATGCTAAAATTGTAGATAAAAGGGTCATTATATAACTTAATATCCTAAGAGACAAGGGAAACTACCTCATAAAAGGACAAGGGAGCAAGAAAAAGTTTATGTGATCACTACTACTGAGGTTGAAGCTCTGAAAGATGTGGTGGTAGGTAATTTAATGGTTTCCTCAAGTTTAGCCAGTGCTTTTTTTGATTCTGGATCATCACATTGTTTCAAATCTTCCTAATTTGCTAAGAAAATTAGATATTTTCAATTTGAATTAAAAAGGGAGTAGTCAGTCAAAAATCCTAAGGCAAGTATCATTACAACAAAGTTTTGTGAATTAGTTCCCATTAGGGCATATAAATGTTCCTTATCTGCTGATCATATCATCATACCTAGGATTTAATTTGATACAATCCTCAAAATGGATTGTCTTTCAGACCATGATACTAAAATTTATTATAATAAGAATTAGGATACAATTTTCGATAATTATAATGAGTACCTTATCTTTAGAGTAGAAACGTCACCACCTGATTCTTATCTAGATCTGCCCCCAGTAGCTCTACAAAATTCAATTATTGGGGAAGAATGTAATGAAATAACTATGAATGAGGAAAAGAAAGTTTGAATAGAGGAAGTACTTATTTTACAAGAATATGTTGATGTGTTTCAAGAGGATTTACTTAGGCATCCTCTAGAACGAGAAATTGAGTTTCCATTGATTTAATTCCTGGTTTAAGGCCCATATCGAAGACACCTTATAGAATGGCCACTGTAGAATTAGTGGAACTAATGAAACAACTAGAGGAATTAAATAATAAGGGATTTATTCACCCTAGTGTTTCTCTATGGGGAGCCCCTATTCTTTTCTCAGAAGAAAGATGAATATATGAGCTTGTGCATTGACTACAGAGAGATCAATACTATAACAATAAAGAACAAGTATCCCCTACCTCTCACTGATGATTTATTCGACCAACTGCATGGAGCTCAAAATTTTCCAAATATTGACCTTCGATCTGGATATCATCAGTTGTGTGTGAAGAAGGATGACATTCCAAAAATAGAATTTCGAACGAGGTACAGGCATTACAAGTTTACAGTAATGCCTTCTGGATTGACTAATGCACCCTCTATCTTCATGGATCTGATGAATATAGATTTCATGGAATATTTTGATCAATTTGTAGTGTTATTTATTGATGATATTTTGGAATACTCAAAATTCTACAAAGATCATCAAAATCACTTGTGCATTATCTTAAGGATTCTTAGAAGAATTGAATTATATGGGAAATTTAGCAAGTGTGAATTCAAACTTCAGGAGGTTTTTTGGCCATATTGTCTCTAAGGATGGAATTTTTTATGATCCTTCAAATACCAAGGCAATCCAAGAATTTCCAGCACTGATGAGTATAACTGAGCTATGTAGTTTTATTGGTTTAGTGGGTTATTATCAGAGTTTTGTCCAGAATTATACCCATTTGGCTATCCCATTAACAAAGCTTACTTGTAAAGGGATTAAATTTGTTTGTAAAAATAGTTTGAATAATTTTTTGAATAACTAAAGAGAAGAATTGTTAATTATCTAATTTTGACTCTACCATCATGGAATGATGGGTTTGTTATTTATAGTGATGGTTCAAAGAAATGACTTGGTTGTGTCCTTATACAGAATGATAGAGTTATTGCCTATGCATCACGGTAACTAAAAAGTCATGAACAAAACAATCCCCCTCATGATCTTGAGTTAGCATTAGTAATCTTTGCTTTGAAAATATGCAGACGCTATCTCTGTGGTGAAAAATGTGATATTTATACTGATCACGAGAGTTTGAAGTATATTTTCTCACAAAAATAACTCAACCTAATGAAAATGAAATGGCTTGAACTACTCAAGGATTATGATTGCACTATACACTAACCCCTTGGGAAGGCAAATAAGGTGGCAGATGATTTGAGTAGAAATGATCATTGATTTTTGAACAAGATGAGAGATGAAATGGATCCTATTTTAATGGATCAAGTAATGATGGATGTGGGAATAACCATGGAAGGTGAAACATCAACACTTTTTCAAATGGTTTCCAAACTATCTTTACAAGAAAGGATAAAAAAATTCAGATTTATTAAGAGGTATTCCAAAAAAAATTAAAGTTTTGAACAATGGGAGATTGAGTGACTTCATATATGAAGATGGAATTTTGAAATTTGGGAAGAGACATTGTATTCCTACCATACCTGATCTAAAAAGGGAATTTGTGGATGATGCCCATAGCTTGAATTTCACTATACACCCTGGGAGCACCAAGATGTATAGAGATTTGAAGGAATGTTTTTGGTGGGACAACATGAAGAGGGAGATTTTTGATTTTGTATCAAGATGAATGGTTTGTCAACAAGTGAAAGCTAGAAGGCTACAGCCTGGAAGATCCATGAAACCTCTTCCCATACTTGAGTGGAAATGGGATAATATTACAATGGACTTTGTCATGGGGCTACCAAAGACTCCTAGAAGAAATGATGCAATATAGGTCATTGGTGATCGTCTTACCAAGTCAGCACATTTTCTTGCTATTAGAGAATATTTTCCAATGGAACGTATGGAAAGACTATATATTAATGAAGTTGTTAGAATCCATGGTGTAACTCTATCGATTGTTTCTGATCATGATCCCCATTTTACATCAGCATTCAAGAAATGTATTTAGAAGTCCCTAGATACTGAACTTCGTTTGAGCACTGCCTACCACCCTAAATCTAGTGGATAATCATAATGGACTATTTAAATATTAGAAGAAATTTTGAGATCTTTCTCACTTGACTTTCAAGGTATGTGGGATCAATATTTACCTCTGGTATAATTTTCCTAAAACAATAGCTTCCATTCAAGTATTTATATGGCACCATATAAAGTGTTGTATGGAAAGAGATGTTTCACACCAACTTGTTGGGTTGATGTTGGGGAATGAAAACTCAAAGGTCCAAAACATTTTGAGGAAACAATGGGAAAATTGAATATTATCCAAACCCACATCAAAGAATCCCAAAGTAGGCAAAAGAGCCATGTCGATAACTGAAGGAAGGATTTGGAATTTCAAGTAGGTGAACATTTTTTATTAAACATATCTCCATATAAGGGTGTTATATGTTTCGGTAAAAAGGGTAAATTGAGTCCAAGGTACATCAGAACTTTTGAAATTCTGGATTGAATTGTAGTTGTAGCTTATCATTTGGCAATGCCTCTAAGTCTCTCCAAAGTTCGTGATGTGTTCCACATATCATTGTTGAGAATATTCATGCATGACCCAATGCATGTACTCACCTATGAGGAAATTGAACTAGAACCTTATCTCTCTTATTGTGAAGAGCTTGTGAAAATTCTTGATACCAGAGAAAAAGTGATGAGAAACAGAATGACTCTTCTGGTAAAAGTTATATGGAGAAACCAAAAGATGAAAGAGGCAATGTGGGAACACAAGGAACATATGATGAAGAACCAACTAAATCTTTTTATACAGTAATATTATAGAAATTTTGAGGATAAATTATTATAAAGAGGTGAAAATCTAACACCCCAAGCTTCTATGGTATGTTTCCCTTTGAATAATGCAGTAGTTTGTGTTGTACACAACTTGGAGTTTTAACACACCACGACCAATCAAACTATCTGTTATAATTTGTAAAACCCATTTTTTTAAATTTTATAAATTTTATTTTTTAAAATGGTCATAATTTTTGGATTCATAATATCAAAATTATCATAGGGTAAATTTTTGGTACTTTTATAAAAAAAATCAATTTTTGATGAATAGTGAAACTACTAAATTTTAATTAAAAACAAATTTTTTAATCAAAATAATTTATAAGGTTAAATTATAAATTTCAGTGGTTTTAAATTTTTATTAGATTATATTTTTATTATTTAATATAATTTAGGTCATTATATGTAATTTTACATTTAAACTAGACCTAAACAAGTGTCAATATTTTGATAGTTATTATTTCTTAAAAACACGCTTTCTGTTTTGACAACAAAAATTAATTTTAAATTAATTTATCCAACTTATGTCTTTTGATTTTAGAAAAATGGATTTCATTTTTGGAATCTGGTGGTCGAAATTATGTAATTCTGTAACTTTTATTTTTATACATTATGAATAATTACTTCGGTGAATATTTTATTTACCATGGTTAAAGGGAAAATACGGTAAATAAGGGTAAAAAATAATATTATAATAATATTAATTTACCCTAACATGTATTCTATTCCTATTGGATTATACATTTATGACCATGGGAATTGTTGGGTCAATTTTGGGACCTCATGGAGCCACATGAGAGTGATAATGACACTTTATATTAATTAATTTAAAGTAAAGACAAAATGACATAAACATATATCTTTTAGTAAAACAATTTTTAAATGGGTTTATTGAACATATCATTTAAACTATAAATACTCATTAGAAAAATAAAAATATCTCCTACATAATGGTATTTTATTTATAATTTTTAGACATTAAATAATTTAATTTATTTATGACACAATGATGATGCAGTAATTACCTTATTAATGAATGATTGAAATAATTGATATTATAAATATTTAGATAAATGTAATTTAAGACTTTTGATGAATTCCACTAATTTTATAGGTAAATATGACATGTTAGGGTTTATTTAAAAAAATTTAAGTAATCATGTTGTTATGATTTTCACAAAAACCAAATACTAAATAGTGTCAAAAATTGACATAATTGAGTTTTTAAAACAAATACTATATTATTAAATGATATAATATTCCTCAAATTTAAGGTCATACCAAAAGACCAAGATAAGGATATATATATTAATAATTAACCACTTTGGGTTAGCTTATCTTGTTATATTAATTTTATTAACCATATAATATAAAAATACAAAGAGACATGGTAAATGTAAACTATTTAACTAAGAGTTAAATCTAAAAGATAAGATTAATATAGTGACTTAAACCTATTTAAAACCTATTGGTTGAGAGGTTTTGACCCATCCCCACCTTATAATTGAAATAAAATATTTTATAAACATTATAAACTGAAAGTTATTTTATTATAAAATAATATTTTAAGCTTTTCTTAAAGTGACTCTCACCACTCTTATAATAAGGTACTTACCCTTTTCTTAATTTCACACCTCCAAAGCCATTTGGCTCGTCCAAACCCCACCCAAATGTCATATAAACATTCCTTCATTAGTCATATAGGCCTTCCATTGGTCAGAAAGACAATCTAAAGATCCATTTTGATCAAATCAAAAGGAAGAACCCGAAAAAGAGGTAAATATTTCATCACCGCTTTCAAGTTATTTTCTTCTTCTGCTTCCTCTTTCTTTTTTGTTTCCATACCAAAATAATAATTCCATTACATTATACATATTTTGATGTTATTATAAATATGGAACAACAATATTCGTTATTCTATCCATCCTATATATGAAAAGGTCACGATACGTGTGTACGTATGGCTTACCGTCTTCACTGGTTTCATGGCACTATACCTTTGGGTGGTTTATTACTGGAATCATATCTCACACCCTGTTCGGGCCACCAATGGGTAACCTAAATAGACTACATGATTTCAGGTATGGATACTGGAAATCACCATTCTAAGTGTTCTGGATTGTTACTTAGAATCCTAAGAGAATAGTATATGAATGGGGTTTGTGATTCTAGATGGGATAGTTTTTTGGAATTTTTTAGTTTTTTCCCATGTTTTGTACTAATTCTGTGTACACTTGTCTTGGATGTTTTGTAGAGATATGACATGTATCATCATCACTTGTGTATAAGATTACTTTCAGATTTATATATCAATTCATTCCATTTTTTGTTATTTGGTTGTTATACTACATATTCGAATTATATTTATTATATATCCACTATTCTACACTCTATTTATGAGGAACTAGTTTCTCCATAGACACACCCAAATCCTTTTTTGTTATTTTGTAGTCACTGGAATTTGTGGAGATGCACTTGAAGCCATGTGGTGAACCGAGATCAAGGAAAATTTAGTAGTGAACTGGTCGGGGACATTACATTCGGAAACATGGTGTGTCTCTCAAGGTTGATGCCTAGTTTTGTCCCCTTATGGTAATTAGTGTGTAACATAGTACATGACATGTACATGGAGTTACATGATGTGTAACCCCAATTGATCAGATGGGTGTTTCCTCACCCACACGTGACTTGGCTGGTCATGTCATCGTACATGGCTTGTACCTTTGGTACATTCCCTGTCCTTGAAATCGAGTAATATCGTTGTGTATTTTAACTCGTTATCATGTATCTCAACCTATGACCATGTCATCTAGTCATGTACTACCACACGGCCATGCCCCTTAACACGGTGAGTCTGGCCATCTCATCGACCGCATGACCAAGGACCACTAAATGGAATGTATCCCTAGTATATGGAATATAGTCCTCAGTGTTTCATCTTCCCTAGATATGAAGAATAAATGTTTTTTTCTTGAACACTACATGTCATGAGATCAGGAATTTAGATCTGGAAATCCCTATGAGCCTTTCAAACCCCTGATTTTTACCCAAAATCCATAGATTGACCCCAAGGGATCACTACCAGATGTAATAGGGATCTAAATTCTTAAAACCAGGAATATATGAGGATTAGGTTGTAAATATCATAAATCATCATAACTCACGGAACAACACCGAAGAATTGGTCTAATGTGATGAACATAACCTAATACACCACGATATGGTGTCAATCATCGTCAAGAATTTATATTTTTTATATCTCTTCTCCTTGGTTCATACTTGGGTTATTAATTGTGCGAAGGGGGTTCCTCCTCCTTATCCATTCATGAAAACCAATGGTGGAGGGGATTAGGTTTATTAATTTTATTTTATTTAATTACTAAACCTCCATCAAATTGCACCCCACCTATGGTATCTGCCAATCGGGAACAAGATTCTAACAATAATTATGTCGCACATAGCGTAAATCCCAAGTTCTAAACTCAACTGTGGTCTCAGATTTCATATTTTATACTCTTATTGGGATTTATTTCACATTACATAAAAAACTAAACATGTATGATATAAAAGGCTTAATATTTTTCATATCATTGTACCAAGGCTCTCAAGGACCTAGCATCCCAAGCCGAATCAGCACTAGGATTTAGAACAATTCCTAAAAATATTTCAAATCCATACATGTAAAAACTTGGGTAACTAAATTCTCTCAACTATAAATACATTTCATCTAAAAATCATAGTCTTATACACACGTGAGGAAAAATTGAGTTATAAACTGGGTCTCGAAAACCATAGATCTCTTCATAAGGTTCTCATGCTATCAAAAAACACATATCGAGGGAAAATACTTTTCCATAAATGTTCTTATCTATTCAAACCACAAAAACCTTGACAAACCTCGAACTGGTAACACTACACCCAATCTTAAGAGTATCCGGGTCTACAATGTGCATATATATCATTAGCTACAATAGAAGGTAAAACACTAAGAACTCTATATAATTGTGATCACAAGGTCTATAAGTACACCACCTCACTAACCCTATGAAAAAACTGGAAAAATGTTCAATAGACTCCAGATATAGCCTACCAGCCTAGATAATTCTTCATATAAAGTCCACTATCATCAATCCCTAATGGATTCAAAACGTTTCTCAGAAATCCCCATCCACCCCTACGTAAAATTCACCCTCAACATCCATTTATATCACTAACTCTATGCCCACAAACACCATCTAACACAAGCTCTGTCTAGTATATCAATGACCTATATGGTCTCCTAAACATGTCTTGAAATGGGGCTACATCGATGGTGGAATTAAAATCTCATAATGCCAACATGGAAATACAAATAAAGTTCTCTATAGCCTCAAAGATTCTGATTTATCTATCCACCACACCTCATTCCAAAGGATCTCAGTAAAAGAACCCCTCTCATTGGTCTACTACTGAGGGAAAGAAACCTCCTCACTACCTCATATGGTAGGGTGACTAGTTTCATTTTAAATAATCAAAAGGATGATTTAATCTAAACATTTAGAAGAAGAATCAAGAACATGTCTAGTGGATATCTCGTCGTCGGACACCTCATGAATGATATGACCAAGTTGTACCTCCCTACCTCACTAAAAAAGATAAGGGGTAACAACCATAAATTGGATATATGTTGTATTATCCTTACCTTCATGGTTAGAATTAATAGATGTCAACTAGTTTGTTACCCTTCTCAACAATATCTGACATAAAGCCTTGTTCTGAGTACCTACTTCTATGGCCAAACCCTTTGGTGGATCTATAGCTAGAATATCATCCACCTCTTACATTTCCACTATCACACACATTTATTAGTATATATAACACAAGAAGTGTTCCTTAAAAATATAGGACTCTATCAGTACTCCCCAAGAAGCTAGTACCCTTATACCATATCAGGAATTAGTCCTAAAGTGTCCCACCTGAAACTCTCCACTGAAGACAAGAGGTTTCCAACAAAGAACAAATACTAACTGATCCAAAAAGAGTTATAGGACCAAGTCCAAATTCTCTTATTCACTGATTATTCAAACAACATGTGGCCTTCCAAGGGAAAATACTAGGTCTTACTAGGCTCCCATTCTAAAACCAACAACTATACTATAATAAATGAAGCACTATGGGATTTAACTGATAAGATGGTACACATATCATGGTTGGGTGAAAATATATTTAGATGTCTAACTATTGGAAGGGGTAGGAAACCCCATCATGTACTTGGGATGACATCCTCTTACTCCACCACTGCAATAGAGAACTGAAATCTCATAGAATCCACTACTCCAATGGTTATACAAGAAAATTGATTAAAGTTTATTGTATTATCTTTAAAATGATATCATCCTACTGATCATGGTATTTCTCTTCTATACAAGAAGAAAATCCTCCCCAAAGAAAAAACACTTTCACACCAATTAGAAGAAAAAAATCTAATCATGGATTGTAGGAGACCCATCCACACTGAAGAAAATAAAGGATTTTCTCACTTTACCTCTATAGAAATGTTCTATGTGAGGCTCTATCTCATCCTAAGTTGGGTAACACTGTAGATAGGAGTGAATTTCTAACAATAATATATTAGTTTCTATAATTATTAGGTTCAACCAAAAGTCTCTAATGGTATAAATAGGCCTCAAATAGGGGCGACACATAGGGAAATGTGGCTCATGACTCTGTGAAACTGTTGCTGGAATACTGAAGACACTCATCATACTTCGAACTATATTTGATCCCCATATGACTGCATCTCATTATTTTCCTTTATTTCATGTTCAAAAGAAACATGGATTGCTCTAATACCTCAACACACTAACCATAACCGAACACACAAATCAAATGAACTCATGTATGTCGGCTCAAGACTATCATATTTGTGTGGAAATAACTCGCCTTCATGGATTTGTATCACGCCACATGAATGTATCTTAATAGGGTAATCACTACTTTCTATTGAGATATTGAATCCACATCAATCATCACAACCAAAGGTATCCTAAAATTCCCTACATCACCTTATGTAAGATATTAAATCAATATTTATACTTTTTTACTTTTCCTTCCCTCATTTCTAGAAATAAAAACAAATTTATTAAAACTCTATTTTACACAAAATTTATATCCCAAGTGTTTTAGTTTTTTTTAGAAAATATATTTTTACACAAAACAAAAAAATAGTTATAATATAAAATGAATATACACTTTTATTATTAAATCTGATCGATTAGACTAAAGGTGGGTCTGATACATCAAAAAAAAATTGTTCTGATCAGTGGTTAGACTTATGTCTTGTTTTTCAGATTGACAAAATTCAGGACCATTATACTAACATTGATATTGAAATATAAAATTAACCATTTTCAGTTTATTCTATTTATAAATAATGTGGAAGTATATCAGATTATCTAATGTTAATAATCAGAGTATATAGATTTTTTTATTACATGGAATGCTTTTATATCATTATAATGGTGTTACACTAAACGATATCGAACCATGAAGTAAAGTTCACTCTTATCTTTCAAGAATCAACATCTAGATCATTATGATCAATCAAAGAGAAAGTTGTATGAGGTTATTGAAACCAACTCTAAAATTTGACTATTGGAGTATTTCCTATAAATAATAAGTCATTTAAAGAGTTAGGGGATGATGTGTTTTGAAATCAGGTCATTAATGTTTTTTCTATTCTTGAACATATTATTATAAATTATTTTTAATTTGTTAGGGAGTTTAATTTATATGGAATCCATGTGAGGATTTTAAATTCCATAGAATTATGTTTCTTCTCTATACTCTATGTTTTATCAGGATTAGATTGATGGATTTTAGGGATAGTAATGCGGGTAAATCTGATCCATCGGATGAAGGGATTCTAGAGCTACAAAGATAGAGATTCCAATCATCATATCAAGGTATTTCTTCATTAATAAATATAGAGATGAATTTGAACATCATATCAAGGTATTTTTAGGATAATAATATAGAAATATATTAATCATTGTATCGAGGGATTTCTCAGAAAGGAAAGAAATACCATTATAGTAGGTTTTAAAACTATTGATATCTTAAGACAGGATTTCTGGATTCCTTAATTCTTATGTTTGAAGAGGAAACTCTTTTAATAAGGTTGTAATTCATTCTTACTAGTATATTATTTTTGTTTTACTTGTTTTTATAATTCAAATATTTAACTATTAATTAAGTGTTATAAAGTTATTTTTCTATTTATATATCTAATAAATTGTTTTATTACTGGTTTTGTGATACTCTTGAGAAAAATCCTCTCAAGCTAACATTGAATAATTTTTGGTTTGATTATGTTTTTTGAAAAATATGGTTTCTATTGTCAGCTATAGAGTTCTAGAGATATTTTTGACAAGCTATATTGACAAGCAACCACGATAAAGGAATGGGTGGTCTAGAGGTAGTACAAAAAATAATAAAGTCAAGGTGGTTCTATTTTCTAGTGGTTGCTAAATTTTTGGGCCTCAAAATCGGAAAATGGAGAAAAGTTTTTTTTGTATAGAAAGTTGCACGCAAGATTGAAGGTGATTTGGAAACTTGCACGCAAGGCTTGTTTCGGGATCAAAATATTGGAAAATGAAAAATGAATGATGAGTGGGAAAGATTTAGAAATTTGAATGAAAGATAAGGTTTTGAGAAAGAAAGTTGTGCACCCAATGCGACATAAAATTGGTTTTTGCGCACACATAGGGGATCTTGCGCGACACATCAAATCTTCAATGTAGGGGTTAGAGACACCTATAAATAAGATGTGAACCCTATTATTCAAAGAATATCAAAATTTAGAGATAATATGGCCTCTAGATCACGTAAAAATTTCACAGAAATAGATTTGCGTGAAATAATTGGGGTTGGATGCATGCTAAAGAGATTGCACGTAAGATTGGATTTTTGCGTAAGACTGAAGTTGTGTGTAAGAGGAGGTTTTGAGTCTAAGGAGTATTAAGGGTTGTGGGAAAGATTTTACGTTTCCCAGTACATATGAGGCAAAGCGGTATTCATCAGTGGATGAAATTGGGATATCAATAGAGCATCTACCTATAGTAGAGGATGTATTAATTAGAGATAATGAAAGGACCTAAAAGTCCTTAAATTGTGAGTGGATCTTCTGAAGAAGTTATGATCACACTTAAGTTGAGAGATCAATGAGATTTAAAATTTTGATTGGTTGTAAACCAAGAGGTACAGTGATTCCACTCTAAACATTGTAAATAGGATTGCGCTTTGAGTGTATTTGGTACATCGTCACATTTATGCTGTATTCTCCTTGGACGTAGCCTTGTGAGGGTGAACCACGTAAAAATTTCTATGTATCATGAATTATTTAATTTATATTCATAATTTCATATAAGAAATAGAGATAAGATATTTTTTTAACAAAGAAAAAAGATCAAGAGGGGCAGTTTTTTAATCATTCATACCATGATTCACCCCCCCCCCCCTCAGGGTATTTGACCAATTGGACCTAATATATGCCAGAAATAAATCAGATTTATAAGAATCTTACTAGTTTTTATTTTGTTACTATGGTCATCAAAAAATATTTTAGTCTAATTTTTTTGAAATTAGAGGAATCTTTTCTTAGTTTAATTTTTTAAACATCAATTCACCCCCCCCCCACTTATAGCCGTTGTAAACTATTATGATCAAAAAATTGGTATCAAAGTAGGTTCTACTAATATACATATTTTGTTTTTACTATTGTTACATATTAATAGTTGCTAATATTTTATTATAAACATCTTAGTTATAATTTTTTATTAAATTAATTTGTTTCTATAGAAATGTGTTGGTCTTTTTGATAAGATAGAAGTGTTAAACATTGTAACTATAGAAAATATAAATCTAAGATGATCACCTATCTTTGATGGTTCTGACAATGAATATTGGAAAGATTGGATGAATAATTTTGTTATTAACGTTGGTGTGTAAAACTTTTTGATAATCACTTTTAATTATAAGATTCCTAATACCAATGTTGCTACATTTAAAAATCAAGAAAAACATAAAAATAAACTAAATTGTAGAGTATGTATTACTCTTTTATTCTTTATGAATAGAAATATATAACGTTTTTTTTATTTATGTGAATATTCCAATAGTATTTATAATGATATATATGTAACACATTTTGTAAATTCTAAAGTTATAAAAACAATAATATCTATGCTTGGGCTAATTACAAATCATTTTATTTTCTCTTTGGATAGTTAGTTTTGAAGATGCACCAAAGATTTATAAATTTCATAAATAGTTTATATTTTATTAGTGAAAATAATCATGATGATAATATTTTAGTTGAGAATACCATATAAATTATTCCAAATTATTGGAAATTAAATTTAACATATTTGGATGATATGAGAAGAATTACAAATATAACCCATGATGATCTCATTGGTACCCTCATGCAATATAAAGGCAGATTGAAAATGGATTCTGAAAAAATGAAAAAGAAAAATTGATTATTATCAATTGAAACTAAATCTAATTTTTCTACTAAATATCTATAATATTAGAAAATTATTAGATATTCTATAAAAAAGAATTTTATTTTTCATTATGATAGTAGTTCGACGGGGTACTCTGAAAATGAGTTGGAAAATCTTGCAAGAAGGATGAACAATATTTTTTTCAAGAAATATTTTCAATATATATATAAGAAAATTCATAAGTATAAAAGTGATAGTAAAGACTCTAATGAAGTGATTTTATATGAATTTAATAAGTTGTGACACATCATATCTAATTTTCTTATGCTTAAAAGGAAATCTAAGAAAGATGGAAATTCATACTGGAATGCTAAGAAGTGCCATAAGTACAAAAGAAAGAAAACATTGAAAGAATCTAAAACTTGAAGTGCAAGTGGAGGATAGAGTTCTTCTGATAATTATTTGGGAAATGAATATTCCAAAAAAATAAATTTTGTTCTATTTATATAAATACCAAAAGTAAAAAAATCCTCATGACCAAGGTACATATTGTTGAATTTCTTACCAACCTTACTTTAAATTAAAACTACCCTGATAGTAATAATGATAAAAATGATACATAATTTAGTGAATAGTAATTTTTTGTAGTGGATAAATCATTATCTAGTTATGAATAAGTGTATAGGTTTTATAAACTCCAAGAAAATGAAAATTATAAACTTTAAAAAACCTAAAAATGCACAAGAAAAACTTGTAAAGAAAGATTTTAAAATTAATACTCTTACTAATAAAGTAAAGGACCTTTCTAAATATCATGATAAATCTAACTTTGAAAAAGAAAATATTTCAAAATATTTTGATAAAACTATTTCTAAGAAAAATATTTTATAAAGTGATTTTGTAAAACATAATTAAAAACTTATATTACTGAGGATGAAAACATAGTTATTAAACTAAATTCATAAATATCTAGTTTGAAGACACTTTTTATAAGATTATCATTATTGAGAGAAAAATTGATAAAATGTATGAAAAAATTAGACCACATAATGATATTTCTAGAAAAGGTTTTACTTATAAAAAACTATTTTTAGTATTACCTATTTTTTTCAAAGAGCGATCCATTTTGAAAAAAATGAAAAAGTGGTGGACATTGGAAAAAAAATTTCTTTAAATATAGTTCAGTCCTTATGTTTTCATAAAGAATGTTTTTCAAAATAAATTTAATTTTATCTGTGTATAAATTTTTTAAAAATGTGGTTACCTAATATTTTTCTTTTCTAACAATATTGTACCCCATAATGTTTTTGTTCTGAAAAAACTAATGACACTATTTTCATAAAAATAAATAATTTACCAAAAATAAAAACATTTGGTACATGGATAGTGGTTTCTTTAGACACATTAATAGAAAAAAATATTTCTTTAAGAATTTCATAAAGATTAATTGTTGGAAATTCACTTTTAGTGATAATTATCAAGGATATATTATCAGTATAGGTAATATCATTCTTCTTGAAAAATATTTGATTTCAAATGTTTTATTTGTTATATGACTTAAGTACAACCTTATTAGAATAAGAAAATTATATGATGAGGGTAACTTTTGAAATTAACTAATAAAAAATGTATTTTTCAAAGCTCCAAATATAATTTAATTCTTTCTTCCAATCGACATGTGAATATTTACAATCTAAATATTGAATACCATAGGATCCACGATCTTCCTTGCATTAGTGCTTTGGAAGATCAATATTGGTTATGGAATACAGCTTTAGGAAACGATAACCTTATAAATTAGCTCTGTTTTATAATAAGGGAGAAGTAAGGGATTTACCAGAAAATATTTTTGATATTTATAAAGTATGTGATCCTTGTCAATTTGGAAAGTAACATAAGTGAAGTTTTAAAAATTTTAGTTAAGTCACAACTCCTAATGATTTATTGTTAGTGCACATGGACTTATTTGGTCCTAACAAACTATAATTATTGGTGGAAAATGTTATTTATATTTTATAGTTGATCTCTAAATAATACATACTTGGTTCTATTTTCTAGATAGAAAATTTAAAGCCTTTAGTTATTTTAAAACTTTTGTAGCCAGAGTCAAAAATGAGAAAAACAACTTCTTGATAACGATTCATAGGGATCGTTGTAGGAAATTATTAATTTATTTTGAAGCTTTTTTTAGTAAAATAGGTATTATATATAAAGTTTAATCACCTTGAACTCTATAGAAAAAATGTGTAGTTGAAATAGGAAATAGAGTTCTTCAAAGAGATTACTGGAACCTTGCTGAGTGAATACTCAGTTTCTAAACATTTTGTGGATAAATTAATTAGTACTTATTATTATAAAATAAATCTAGTATCAATAATAACTTTTATTAGTAAAACTCATTGTGATATATGTACTAGTATGTAACCAAAAAATCTTAATTAAATGTTTTTTATACAATGTATTCTTCTCAAATACTAAAGATAACTTATATTCGTTTATTGGAAAAATAGATGGAATTTTTTTCTGTTATTCCAAAAATAGTCTGGCTTATAGATTTTTTAATAAAAACACAATTACACTTGAGGAAACAATACATGTTAAATTTGATGAACTATATCCTCTTGTTTTCAAACAACCCCAACTTAAATATTAAGATTTTATTTCTAAAACTAATTTTCAACCTATGTCAGAAACTTATTCTCATTAGAAAAAAAATGAAGAATATATTTCTACACTATTTCATTTTTAATATTTTCAATTTATCATTAAAGAAGATATTTTTTAAAATTAAATAAATTAGTTTTCTCTTAGGAATCATCCTAGTGATAATATCATTGATAATTTTGATCAACCGGTTAGAACTAAAAGTATATAGAGAAATGAAATTAAACATCTAGAATTATTATCATGATTAAAACCTAAGAATAATGATGAAAATTTATGTTATTAGGATTGGATAAATAGAATTCAATATAAACTCAATTAGTTTTAAAGGAACCAATTGATGAATTTTGTTTCATGAAATAAAGATACTTCTATAATTAGAGTAAAATGGGTCTTTTTAAATATATGTGATGAAAATGGAACAATAGTCATAAATAAAGATAGACTTGTTCTTAAGGTTTGTAATCAATAAGAAGTCATAATATGTGTACAAACCTAGAATTTAGTACCTTGACCTGAGGTTATTCATATACTTCTAAATTATGGAGCATTCATAAATTTCAAACTATTTAAAATAGATGTGACGTGTGTTTTCCTTAATAAATATGTTCAAGAAGAAGTTTAGGTTGAACAACTACCAAGTCTTGAAAATATAAAACATCCATAAAATTTTTATAAACTTACCAAAAAACTATATGGAATTTCCAAATCCCTTAGATCATGGTATGATAGTTTAACTAGTTTTTTTGTATGAAAAAGAAATTATTAAAGGAGGTGGAGATCCAACTCTTTTCATAAAATAAGTTAATAAAAATGTTATGATTGTTCCAATATATATTGATGACATTATATTCAGATCAAATAAAAATTATTCAATAGATTCCTTTGAGGATCTTATGAATTCCATGTTTGAAATGAGTATGATGGGTGAGTTAATATGATTTTTAGGTTTTAAATTTTTAAAAAAATAAGTTATATTTATATCCCAACATAATTATATAAAATATCTTATTAAGAAATTTAGTTATGAAAATAAAAAAATGTATTAGTACTCCTATCAAAACCTCAAATACTTTAGATATTGATTAAGCTGGGACACCAATTGATCAAATGGATTTTAGACACCATTTACATTAGGATAAAAAAAAGATATATCATTTTTCAATTCATCGGAACACAAGAAAAACATGGCGATATTTTTATTAAACATCTTAGTTATGATATATTTGAATATATTAAATAGAATCTAGGAATTATCAATACCAAATTATTACCTATATCTACTTATTTTTCACCATTATCATTATATTAATAAACACTTTTTCAAAAGTGGAGCACATATGATTTTAATTTTCTAAAAATTTTAAATTTTAATAAAAAAAATTAAATTTTATTAAAAAATTTATTTTCTAAAAAAATTTATTTTTTTCTAAAATACTTATTTCCAAAAGTTGTTTTGTTTTTCTAAAAAATTACTTTATCATAATATATTTTTTGGAATCAAAATTTTTATTAATATTTTTTTTGAGCTGGAATTTTTATAAACTCTCCAAAATAAAATATTATAAAAAAATTCATTAAAGTAAAAGTATTTTTTACTCAAAAATTATTATAAACGTTTTTGGAAATTTCTTTTATACAAATTATTGAAATCATCTAATATTACAAACATGGAGAAGAATGGGTTACTCAACTCAATGAAACTTTTATACTCTAAAAGGTATTATTCTATTAGTTTTTTCACTTATTCATTTCTTTAGTTTATAAATATTATTATACATATTATTTTAGTTTTACATAATTTTTTTGTTATAGATATAAAATTTTTCTAATAAAACTATTGTTTACTTTAAAAAATTGTATTTCTTAAAAAATATAAGAGTTTATATTTATTTTAAAATCATTCTTAAAATTAAATATTGATCATAAGATTATAAAGGGTTTATCAATTTTAGATTTTGAAGTTTTATAGAATACAAAGTTCCACCTTTATGCCTATATAAGATTGGGAAACTCTATTTTCCACATCGATCTATAGATAATTTCAACCCAACTCTCACCACCTCTTTAAGTTATCATTCCAATTTTTTCTATTCATCTAATCACTAGTAAAAGTATCTATTTGATTTCTGCCAATAATACATCACAAAAAGGAAAGTTGTTAGAGAAATACTCATTGAGAAAACATGTCTTGTGAAGTTCTCTTATTTATGGAAAATATTTATTAGGTTTTAATGTTGAGGAGACATTTTTTTAGAATTTTTTTTTAAATTATGTCATCCTGAGATAGTTAGAGAATTTTATGCTTCAGTTTCATTTCATTCCAAAGATGGTAAGAAAGAAGTGGATTTTTATTTTTTTTCTGAAAAATATAAACTTTCAAATCGACAATTCATGGAGTTATTAGATATACCGTTTGAGGGTGAATCATGTCTTTATTCCCAAAAACTCTTTAAAAAACTTAGTTGTTTCATAAAATCAATGGAAGGAGAATCTTTGTTCACTCCTTTTGAGTAAGTCAGAAAGGTTTCACACCTAACACCAGATGAAAGGGTCATAACTTTTTGGAATAAGGGATATATTATCCCAAGGAAGGGCAATAGGGAGACTATAAAATATTTGGATATTGTTTTTATATTTTATTATTAATATAGGGTATATAAACATAGTAATGTTTTTATTTCCTACTATTAAATCAATAATGAAGGAATATAAGAAATTTAATATCATATGTTTCCTTCATTTATAATTAAATTATTAGTTAGTTCTATGAAATTTTTTTGGATAAAGAATCATACATATCCCATGATGGAAAACATTTCCCTAATTAGTGAATAAACAAGGTCAAGGTTGAAGTTAGTTTTTTATACTAAAATATATAAATTTATGGATATATTGGAAAGAACCAAATATGATACTAGACCAGAAAAGGGGGAAAATATGTGAAAGAAAATAGAAAAGAAGAGTCATTAGTACCCAAAATTAAAAAGAAACATAAATAGATAAATTTTCAAGAATTAAAAAGATTTTATGGGAAAAAATATTAGAATGGATTGGGTGATCCTTATTTTAGATTAAATAAGGCTGAAGCTGATTATTTGATGATTAGATTGGCTGACGAGTTAAAATGACACAATAAAATATATAAACAAAAAAATATGTTAATAGAGGAAATTATTGTAGAAAAGTTATTGAAAGGAGAAGAAATTTCCACAAAAGTACAACCTCAATATTTTTCACACTTATCAGTAGTAAAACCAATCTAAGGAAATAAAATAATTCCATACACCATTTTAATTATCCTTGATTCTTCTTTAAAATTTTTAGAAAATTTGGTTTCCACTTCAATCATTCCAGATGTTGGAGGAAAAGGAAATGGTAAATTCATTAAAGAAGAACTTAAACTATCAGTCCCAATATAAGTCCAGAGGAATGAAGAGTAGGAAAACCAAAATTTTATTAATAAAGTTATATAAAGTGTTATTATACTTACATGACTTTTGGAAAAGTAATTGGAGGGAGTAGGAGAATAAAAATAATAATAGGAAGAGGAATAGGTAAAATTTGATGAAGAAGAATAAACTAAAACTGAGGAAGAAACCAAGAAAGCACAAACTTTATCGAAGTCATCCTCAATGTCGAATATTTTTTTATATTTTGATAAAAATGAAAAGATATATATTATAGGGGAAGTAAAATCATCATCTATAGAGGAATTCAAATCATCTTCAAAAGTATATAAATAATATAAGCATTCTTTAATGAAATTATATCACATGGTCGATTCATATAAATAATTGGATGTTGTAAATATATAAAAAGATAAAAAAGTTTCAAAGAAATTTGAAAATAAAGTTTAGAAGAAATAAAACCAAACATCAGTCCAAGTCATCCACATGATCTATATGCTTTATAGGGAACATCAGACTCTGAAGCCAAAATATCACAAAAATAATTTGATTACATTTTCAAAAAAGTAAAAATAGTTAGGTGATTTGATAATATATCTTCAAAGTATATAGGATAGATGTAAACTGATTTAGAACAACCTAAATTAAAAAGTATAATCACTTAAGGTATTCAAAAAATAAATATTTCAAGTTGAGGTAAACTTAAAATCCATCAAACAAAAGGAAAATTCATGAAAAATATCTTACAATCTGATGGTAAAATAATCTTACAAAGTTGTTAATAATATCAAGAACCATGATTATCTATTTATAGAAGTGAAGAAACCTTATTATAAAATGGTTGAATAGTTTGACATATTATCAATTTATTTTATTTAATAGATTTAAGTTTCTAGAATAGTTCAATGTCTTGATAGATATTCTATATGATAAGTGAAAGTTATGAAAGTAATCATTTAAAATTTAGTGTTAGAAAGTAATTGTCCATGGTATTGTGAAGATGAATTGATCCTTGTAAAGGAATACAATAAAAATATATGTGAGGAGTTTGAAATGATAAAGATATAATTTCAGAAGAAAACATTTTTGGAGGTTAAAATAGTGAAGCATGGGTCATCGGTAGCTGGAACTGAGAAGGATCATGAAGATATCATGATTTTTATGGTGGCGGTAAACAAGTTTTATAATATATAATGATTCATTTTTCACTAATATCTTTATGTAATATAAACATTTTTAATTAATTTTTAATGTGAATTAATTTTTATCCAAATAATTTATTTCAAAATTTCTTCAAATATATTTTGGATATATGTTATTTATCTTATTTCAATTATGAATAATTAATTCACATACAATTTTTTTATATGTTATCCTTTTCTAACATTTTATCAGATTATATACTTTCCATATAATTTTTGAAAATAACAAATGAGGAGAAGTTTTAAGGAGATATGTTTAAGGGGAGGAGTTCTAAAAGTAGATATGTCTTTGAGATGTTTTTGGGGAGAAGTTTTAAAAGGGTTTCTTTAAGGGGGAGTTGTTATCTAAAAGTAGAGAATATTTCTAAATATTATTTTTTTTAAATGGAAGAATCCAAAGTATTAATACTTTCCATAAGATGATAAATAATGAAAAAACTTAGGGAGAGTGGATATATGAAGTATATCATTGAATTTATTAAAATAAAAAAGAGTGGATATTATTTCAATGTTATTATTTTTTCATTTTATGAGTACTGTGTTTTGTGATTTCCAAAAAGGGGGATAATGTTGAGTCAAATGTTATACTTTCTACTTTTCCTTTCCCTGATTTTTGAAACCAAAAACAATTTCTTAAAACTCTATTTTACTAACTTATTATAACCTATGTTTTTTAGTTTTTTTAGAAAACGTATTTTTATACTAAACATAGAAATATTTATAGTATAAAATGAATATAAACTTTAATTATTTAATATAATTGACTAAATTGAAGGTCTGTATGATACATTAGAATTGAAATTATACTAACTAATGGTTAGAATTATGTCATGGATAGAAAACTAACAAAATTCATGACCATTGGACTAACATTGGTTCTGATACATCATATTAACCTTTTTTCGGTTTAATTGGATTGAAAAACAATAGGGAAGCCCCCCAAAATATCCAAAGTTTATAATCAGAGTATATAGATTTATTTCTGTTTAATAGAATAATTTTAATATAATTGAAATAGTGATAAACAATATAAAGTTTTAAAATTAAGTAAAGTTCATTATTAGATATCAAGAATAAATATCTTGATAACTATGAATTGTCAAAGTGAAATATGTATGAGTCCATTTCGATGAACTTTGTAATATGACTATTGAAGGATTTCTTATAAATATGAGGTCATTTGAAAAGATGGGAGTTGATTCATTTAAAACTGATGTCATAAAATTTATTCCTCTCTGTTAACATCTAATTATAAATTAATTGTAATTTCATAAAGAGTTTAAGTTCTAAGGAATCCTTGTGAGGATTGAAATTTCTTTAAACACTTTTTCTTTTGTATTCAATGTTTCTGGTTGAGGTTATATCAAGGGATTCCATGGATAAGAAGTAGGTTTAGTCTGATATATCAAACTGATGGATTATAAGGCTATTAATATAGATATGATAATCATTATTTCAATGGATTTTGTTAATAATAAATATAGAGCTATATTTATCATCATATCAATGGTTTTCCTAGTAAGGAAAGATAGACCATTATAGTAGGTATTAAATTTCTGGATTCCTAAATTCTGGATTTCTAACTTCCATGACTGTTAAAGTTAATGATTAAATTATTTTATTAAGCTTATAATCCATTTCTTTATTATAAGATTTTTTATTTCCATTCTTTTACAAATCAAAAATTCCATTGTTCATTAAGCATTAGAAAGTTGGTTTTTTACTTATCTTTCTAATAAACTATTTATTCATTGTGTTTATGATACCAATACGAACTCTAATTTATATGAAACTTAATAGTTTATATTTTATTAATATGATCATCCTATTATCTTTGTGACTGGTATTTTTGAAATAATAGTAATTTTTTGTCTTATTTTAATTTATTTAACTATAATTCCCCCCATCCTATAGTCATCATAAACTCTTACAATACAAATAATCCTTGAGTAAAATGTGTTGTGGGATGGGTAGCCCAAAAAATATATCTAATTATATTAATAAAAATATATAAATAACACATATCATACAACTAAAAATCATCAATGATTCTAAGTAATAAACCTCAATGTCATGTAGTTTTCATTGCCCATATCCTCTAACTCTCGAAGCTTGAAATGAACCAACTAGGGGTGGTGGTTGTAACAGTTTGAACTATAGGACACCTCTTATTTCTCTTCCATCTCCACTAACACATCATTTTCTATATGCAAATCCCTTATATTGTTGGTGTATCTACCAGGGAGGTCCATTGAACATCTCTCTATCAGATACAAGGAGGGTCGGATAATCCCATGTGAGATTTCCCCTTCCATCACAATAGAAACATCTCCTCTCATATAGCTGACTAAAACCATCCTATGATCCCTAAAACATAGACCCACCATCCTCGGATCATCTCTAAAGTTCTCTAAAATTCCCATATCACTAATTCTTTGTCATCTTCTATCTACCAAGTTCTCATCGCTAGTGTTCCCAGCATCAAAAGATAGTGTCTGTGAATCCCAAAATTTGTCTACTACCAAGTCATACTAAATCTCTCCAACATATGTTGGAATACATCTAGTTACTAATTAGGCCCTGATATACTTTCATAATCCCTACTCAAAGTATCATTCTCGGAAAAATGAATCTAAATCCATATCCACAAAGTATCAATAAAGGTCAATAAACCATGAAAAATACAATAACATGATCATGCTACCCAAACCAAGATATTGAAGATCGCGTATATGTACCAATCACAATGTGGATGGATATGACTAGTTCTTAAAGAGCCTCTTAAACTCCTACAAAGTAATAATTATCTTATAATTCGTTTGAGTCACTAGACTCCACCATCTCTCAAATGATCCAAAAAGAAGACTATTTTATAGGACCACTATCTAATCAGGAGGTATCCTCGCATTTTGGAAAATGTGTAGGATGGCCTAAATCCATCCATCAGCTATAGGGGGATATATACCCCCCTGAAACTCGGGACAAATTACTTCTCAATGGGTAGTGGCATGATTGGAAAACCAATTGGAAGTGTCACCTAAAATGTTGACCACTACACTGAGGCCTCATCACTAGGAAGATCATCATTTCAATCATACCATGGAAACATGGATGGCTATCATTGAAGTGGAATCCAAAAATAAAATATAATAAACCCATGTTCAAAGAGTATATCTAGGGATATCACTCAATAAGGATATATATTAACCACAACTCAAACCTATAGGATGAATGTAGAAATAATTCAATGAAACGAGTGCCTACATGTTCCATGTCAACAATAAGGTTATAATAGTTCCAATGAATGGATACATCACCAACCGAACTAAAAATGGAGTCCCAATCCTAAATTTCAAAATCAAAACACTTTAACACTATTTCCATAAATCCCAAACCAATCTCATAACATGAAAATATTAACACTATAGTCCCAAATCAGAACCCACTATAATACCTCCAAATCATGAACCAGCCCACTCGTGTATTTATTTATGGTGGTAGCCAAGTTTAGCCACCCCAAGCCCACTTTCAAACGTTCATGGGCTGGAGAACATTTCTAAGTAGGAATTCCACACATATGGGAGGCCTTAGCCTCTAGTACCTACATGCACACACACACACATCCCTCTCTATGTAACATTACAGAGATACAAAAATATTTTTGACATAAAAATGATATCCTCTAGTACGGCCCCTGGATCTGTGCCAAAACTAATAAATATGCTTTCATCCCGGAGACGGAGAAACAAAAAGACCGTGATCATCTCATTTTGGCACATTCCAGTCCGACCAACCCCATACCTGAAAAAGCCTTTATGCTTGGGCCAGTGAATTTCCCAAAGGATGGACCTCCTACTCAGGGAGAAGCTGGCACTCAGAGAGAAGCTGAAGCTCAACCAAAACCCCTGAGGGAAATTCTCCAACATCGGTAATGTTGGTGCCGATGCAACAAAATTACCCGTCATATTGCTCAAAGCTGATGATGATGCACGTCGAACCACCAGATCCGGACCCAAACCCACCCTTGACCACAGCTAGCACTCTTACGATGAAGGACCTTGGAATGTCGGGACCTTCACTAAAGGGTCCAATCACCCATCGAACGTGGAAAAGAAGGAAATGAGGTGAGAGTGATGGGCACAGAGAAGACCCAAAACTCAGGGTGAGGAAGAGACAAAATGAAACATCTCAATTAGGAAGCAACCTCACCAAAAGATGGAAAATGACAGATGGAAAAGTAATTTCAGAGATACCAAAGGCGGCGGCGGGAGAGTCCCGGCCCCTCCTAGAGTAATGATTGTTTTATGTTGGAACTGACGTGGGCTTGGAAACCCCCGAACGGTTCGCATAATTCAGAGAAATTGCACTCAAAGTCACCCTGATATGGTTTTCCTGTCTGAAACCATACTGGAATGCAAGGACACCAATGGTATTGCTCTAAAGTGTGGATTCCAAGGCTATTTCCCAGTGCCTAGACAAGGCCATTCCAGGGGACTCTATCTCCTTTTGACGGAAAATGTCGATGTCAAAATTTTGTCCTTCTCCCCGCACCATGTGGAAACGCCCATTCATACGGACCTTCACCCACCTTGGACTTTTGTGCGATTCTATAGCTATCCATCCCATAATGAGAAGGTGAAGTCATGGCATCTTCTATGTAAGCTATGAGTTGACTTACCGAGCCCTATTCTATTCGACGGAGACTTCAATGAGATTATGTTCCATAAGGAAAAGAGGGGCGGAACCATTCGGCCTTCAGTTTCGATGTCATGATTCAAGGAAGTAGTTTCCAGGGTGGACCTGGTCGATCTGGGGTACTCATGAAATCCATTTACTTGGTTCCACGGCAACTCAGAAGGCACCCATATCACTGAGCGTCTTTATATATTTCTAGGATCTTCTGATTGGATTAATATGGACAGAATGTTTCATATCGAACACATGGCCCTCAACTGCTCGGACCACTATCCAATCATCATTGACTGTACATGTGGCGAACATACTAGTCCTTTTATCAGACCCTTCAGATTTTAGCGCTTCTGGTCAAAAGATCAGGAATGTGAAGAGGTGATCCGATCAAGCTGGAAATGTACTCACGAGGATGTTTGCCTCAACCTCCAACAGGTCGCATCTGATCTGAGGTCGTAAAGAAATAATAAATTCTATCACATTGACTAGAAATGCGGCACCCTTGAAAAGAGACTGAACTTTCTCCTCAAACAACCCACATCCAATGGAAATCTCTCTAAGATTGGCACCATAAAAAGAGAGCTGGACACAGCCTTACGTGTCAAGGAATGTTTATGGGCTATGCACGCGCGGGACAACTATATCAAAGAAGGGGACGCTAACACCCAGTATTTTCATCAGAAAGCTTCATCCAGGCGTCGAAAAAACACTATTACCTACATATCACAACCCGATGGAAGCAAAGTCTCTGACACCAATGGTATCCATGAGGCCTTGATAGGATTTTACGAGAACATATTCTCTGCAGGAACCCCATTCATGTCTGCTGAGGTGGAGAATGTATCAGACCTATGATCACTGAAGAGATAAATAGGAATCTCTCCAACGATGTGACAGATGACGAGATATGCATGGCTCTTAAACATCTTCATCCCACCAAGGCTTCGGGACCAGATGGGTTCCACACCCTATTTTTTAAGCAATACTGGCACATAATCAGTCCTGACATCTGCAATATGATTAAAAATATCTGGGCTGGCAACACCAGCATTACGGCCATCAATGAAATTGTCCTCGTTCTCATCCCCAAAATCAAGAAACATGTGGAAATCCCTGACCTTAAACCTGTCAGCCTCTGTAATGTCTCTTACAAGATCTTCTCAAAGATCCTTGTCAATCGGTTGTGACCTTCTCTACCAGATATTATCTCCGAAAATCAGAGCGCCTTCGTGACCAAGAGACTGATCATTGATAATCCGATTGTGGCCCATGAAGTGTTCCACTCCATGAAATCACTCTCCACAGCGAAAATAGGAATCATGGCCTAAAAATTCAATATGTCCAAGGCCTACGATAGTGTTTAATGTCACTTCCTTAGAGCCGTTTTGTAGAAAATGTGTTTTTGCGCTAAATGGACAGATATAGTCATGAACTGCATCATGACTGTCTCGTTTAAAATGAAAGTCAATGGGGAGTTTACCAGAGATTTAACCCCTTCTCGAGGCCTTCTCCAGGGAGACCCTCTCCCCCCCTTTCTCTTCATCCTGGTGGATGACATGTTTTCTAATCTTATTTCCAGGGCTGTTTCCCTTAAGTCTATTCATGTCAAACAAGTTTGTTGAGTTAGCCCTCCAGTGTCGCATCTCTTCTTTGCTGACAATTTCCTCCTTTTTTCCAGAGCAAAAATTAATGAATGTCGGGTGATCTACCAGGTGATCCACCAGTATGGGAGGGAGTCTGGCCAAACAATCAATCATGGTAAATCTGAAATTTGCTTCAGTTTATGGGTGCCTCTATCTAAGAGGGATGAACTTTGAGCATTAGCTGGCATCCATATGGTTGTTAAACAACAGAAGTATATCGGGCTCCCCACGGTGATTGGCCGGTCTAAAAAATAAATCTTTGCATCCCTCATGGACAGGATTGAGGCGAAAATCCAAGTCTGGACCCCTAAAAGAATTTTGAAAGCTGGCAAAGAGACGCTCATCAAAGCTGTCATCCAATCTTTCCCCAGCTACTTTATGTACCTTTTTAAGCTCCCGGTGGCCATCACCGATCAGATCCACACACGTACTGCCAATTTCTGGTGGGGGAAGCATGATAGGCGGAATTGACCCCCTTGGATGACCTGGGAGAAACTCTGTAAACCCAAATCAGAGGTTGGGATGGGGTTTCTGAATCTTCCTCTCTTCAACGATGTGCTTTTGTCCAAGAAAAAATTGATCCTTATTGACCTTCCATCATCTCTATGTGCACGAGTTCTACGAGCTAAGTACTTTCCCCACACGGACTTTCATGCTTCCTCTCTTGTTCCTCATCCCAGCTTCCTCTAGAGAAGCATCTGGGGGGCTAAAAGGCTCCTGGATAAAGGATTGGGTTGGAGGATTGGGACTGGATCATCTGTCAAAATTTGTTCTGATCCATGCCTTATTGATAAGGATGGTTTACGGGCTACATCCCCTAGCCAACCAGGTCTGGAAGACGCCCCTGTCAGCTGCCTCCTTTCCAACCAAGGATAAGGGTGGTGTTTGTATACGATCCACGAATGTTTTAACGAAAGAGATCAAACAATTATCCTCATAATCCCCTGGGTACCAGATGAAGGCCCTGACCATCGCTTTTGGATCAATGACATTTTGGGCGTTTACACGCTGAGATCCGGCTACAGACTTGCTCTTGGAATCCACCCAGTTGGTAGGGATGAGGTTCATTGGAAATCAATTTGGTCGCTCAACGTCCCCCTAAAGATTCAGCATTTCTGGTGGTAGGTTTGCATGGGCACTCTCCCAACAATGAGCCTTCTCGTTTATCGACATATGAAAAGCACCGCCTTTTTCCCTTTCTGCCTGAACACTCCTGAAACCCCTCTGCACGCTATCATTCTCTACCCGGGAGCTAAGTAAATCTGGAATCAATGGGGCTCGGCTTCTACTGCTTTGCTGTCATTGGCCTCTGTCCTTCCCGATCTTCTGACGCATTGTTGCTCCTCACTTTCCCTAGCTGATGTTGGTTCACTCTATACTTTGTCCTAGATTATTTGGGTCCGGCGCAACAACGCTATTTTTCATCATTCCCACAGACCCCCCAAATTCTAGATTGATCGAGCTTCCTCTTGGATTGACGTTTGGGAAGGCCACAACTGATGTTCTATGCCGGGTGTCTCCCCCTCTCATCTAGTTCCATGGAATCCCCCAATGGAAGGGATTCTCATGATCAATGTGGATGTGTCGCTTCCAAAAGCTGGGCTTTTTGCCCTCGGCCTCCTTGCCCGAAATCATATGGGTAAAATCCTTGCTACTAAGTATGAACCACATCAGACATTCTGGGAACCAAAATTCGCTGAAGCCAAGGCCATCCTTGCTGGTACAATGCTCGCTATTGAATGTGGATGGGATGACATCATCATTGAGTCTGACTGCCTTTCTATTATTGACGCTATCAATCACAACGACAGAGGACTCCAGTCGTTTGGTACCATTTTCAAGAGAATTCTCTCACTCCGCCAATGTTTCTCAATGTGCACCTTCGCATTCACCAAAAGAGAAGGAAACAATGTGGCTCATCAGCTGGCATCCTCAGGCCCATTCGGTACTAACCATCTCTGGATGGACAAATTCCCTTCATGGATTCATGAATGTACTTCTGCTGATCATTTCATTAATGTTATATGCTTTTATAAAAAAATTAAGGTATTTTTATCAGATTCAATCACTATTATACACCTCGGTATATCTACCTCATTATTATCTTACTACTCTATTTCCTCTATATATTACATCAAAAGACCGTTCCTTTTCATAATACACAACACTTTCAGGAAGATCCAATATAGGGTATAGTATAAAAATACATAGTTAGCACCCCAAAAACCTAGAATTAAAGAGTGGAATAGTAAATAAATATTTCATACAAATCATAACTAAAGGGTATAGAAAACCTAATAAGAGAGAATAATAATCTCCATATAGACCACTACTCAGTTATACATGTGTAGTCATCTCATCTTTACATGGTATTTCAATCAAGATGTGTGACAAAAATACATGGAGTATCAAAATTACCAAGATATACCCATTAGATACTCCCAGTCTCAAGAGGTTCCAACCTCAGTACAATCCACATGATTTTACTCAAGGATCAAAGGTATCGCTCATCTAGGAGTACAAACTTTATAATCTCTATCATACCTGATGGAACTCATCCAATAGTTCTAACTCATTGGGTATCACTAAAATGATGGAGCAACCCTTCCATCCCCCTTGGAACCCATATTATAGAATTTTATCATTGGTTCTATCTATGAAACAATTCATATTGGTGCCTAGTGGATCATGATACCCAAATAGGGGATCTCAAAAATACCTCAAGTGGAAACAATGAACACTATTTTAATTCATATGAACTCATATCAAAAATAGGGGATTGTGTCTAGGACCACTAGGGGACACAACAAACTGAGTCTGTAACTCTTCTGATATCACTCCTCAAATGGGATATCACACCTAGGACTGATAACAAACACTACAAACCCTACCAAATCTAAGCACTATGATACACAGATAGAGGATCACACTTAGGATAGATCGGTTACACCAAAAACTCTATATGGAACTACCCACCAAGTAGGGGATTGTAAATAAAATGATACTATAAACCCTACTAGATCAACCTTCTAAGTAAGGGTTAAATGGTTGTGCAAGAGTGTATTGTTGATACAACCAACCCCACTTAGGGAAAATAATGTGATGGAGGATCATTAACTAGGCTTCTAGGAGACATAATTGAACTATATCTGATCCAGACCTGTTGAGTAGATAAAAATCCTTTTCTCAAGATTTAATACCACATTGTACCCTTGGAGGAATGGAAAAATGAAATACAACTTACCTAGATCTAATCTACGCATATTTGTAAGAAGCATATTTTTGTCACTATCTCTAGAAGCATCTCTCATGTATCATATATAATACCAAAACCATGGAAACTATCACATTCTTTGTGTAATAACATGGAAGATATGGAACTCAAGGTCCTTCATCTGATTATTGAAGATGGAGATTCATGAGGTAGAATATGTTAAGATGAGTACATGATATATCCTCCAAGGGCACATGACGTGTCTCTCAACACAAATCCAAGGTCGTTTCTCGTTATAATAATCCTTGTGTATCATAGTAAATGGTGTGTACATGGTGTTCAATGGGGTTTAAAGGCATCTAATTGTCTAAGAGTCTCCTCACCTACACACAGCCCAACTGACCATGTCACCAAACCCAGTGTGTACCTTAGGTACATAGCGGGTCCTAAAATCCAGGTTATATGGTCATATCCTTAATTCTATTCATGTGTATATCAACATATTCCCATGTCATTAGTCTATATACTTCCACATGAACATGTCCATCGATAAGGTGATTCTGTCTATGTCAATGGCCAAACGGACAAGAACCACTATATGGCATTTACCTTTAGTACACAGTGTGTATTCACCAACACTCTATCTTCCATGAATGGGAAGAAAACATAGTGTTTGATCCTACACTACATGATGTTTGATCATGATTTACAAATAATGAATCCCTAAGAGCCTCCATAAACCACTTATTTTTACCCAAAACCCATAGATCGACCCCTAGGGGATCGTTAATATGAATCTAAAACCTTAAAGAAATTCATATATATGGATTTGGATGTAAATATTGTAAATCCACCTACCTTTTGGTGAAATTCATAAGAATCATCTCCAATGTTCTTCTTGGATCCTTCTACACCTCGATCTGGGGTCGGTCTCAATAAAAAAATCAATGATGCCTCGTCTCCTTGGTTCATCCTTAGGTCATCCATCATAAAAATGGGGTCCTCCCTATCCTCTTCCATTAATTATAAAAAATGGTGAGAATATTATATTTATTCATTATATTTTATTTAATCGATAAAAATCCATCATTTAATACCCCATCTATATTTTATTCCAACCAGGCAGTCGATGCAGAAAAACATTATTTTTTTCCAAGGCTAGAACCTGCATTCCGAACTTAACTACGGTCTCTGATTTCTAATTTGATACTTTGATTGAGTAATATTTAAAATTCCCTAAAAAAATACACACACATGATATAAAAAATTTAATATTTTTCATATCATTTCACTGAGGATCTTTGAGACCTAGAATCCCATGTTAACTCAGCACATGGATTTAGAATTAGACCTAGAAATATTCAAAATTATTGCATTCAAGAACTTGAGTTGCCACATATACACTCTAATATATCCTTCATGATTCTTAGTAATAAAATTGATTACTATTTTTCCATTGGCTATAATTGAGATAATCGACACAACTAGTCATAGAGTACCTCAAAATATAACATATGAGTGGACTTCTGATACATATTATTGTAGATGAAGTTTAAAAAAATAAGTTTTTTTCCAATATACTTTTAAATTAAAAGACACATTCCAACAAAAATTCCTCTATCACCCAAATGTTATTCTCAATGTACTCATCTATCTAATTATGACAATTAGTTCTAAAATTCACCTGCCTATCAAGTACCCTCAAGAATTGTGGTGTAAAATAAAAACACCAAAAAAGTATAATGAACATAGTAATATCATTAAAATGGTCTACCCATTAAATATATATCATAAATTTGGTGAAATAAATAATTGGATCAATAATAAATGTGTAAAATTCATCAACATGTTGAAGATTTTCAATGTTAGCTTAATTCCATGAGGTGACCCTAACAATACCATCAAATAGTATCTCATCATATCATTTTACATCCAACCAAGAATGAGAATAGGCTAATGAATTTTTTTTTTGGATACTGATGTTCAAATATCAACAACTAAAAGGTTATCCATTCTTAAAAAACCTGTTATTAATTTTTCATATGTTCTACCAATAATACTAAATAGTGATTAATTATATCTTTTTAATCCCTAGGGGAATCATCTAAAAAGATATTTATGAATCCCATATTAACTCCTCACACATGAAAATAAGGATACTATATATCCTCAAAAATGATGGATCTCATTGATATATATAAAACAATAATGTAATAGATCCATGATATATATATATATATTCTTATAACCTGAAAATCCATATCAGACAACCAATGATCCATCCCTCTATCAAGTATAAAGGAGTTAATGATGAATGATATAAGTGTCACTTTACCCTACTACACCATATTGTTGAGATACTAGATATCAGAGAGGCTCATCAATAAACACTTTCAAAATAGATCTTTGATCACATTAGTAATAGTGTTCCGACTCAGGGTATCAACCATAAAATTCCCCTTACCAGGTCTGTAGTCCATCTCAATATCGAATGACTATAAGTACTCAACCCTCCTCTACTAACAAAGGTTCTAGTACTATTTTGAAATGATTTTATTTAGGCCCTTATGGATAATTAACAAGATCAATCTCTCATCCAAAAATTATAATCTCTAATGTCTTACTGTTATAACCATCACTACATTCTCTTTATCATGATTTATGTAGTTAAACTCATGTAGCCCAATTTTCTATAACTATAATTCACCAATCACTAATCTTGCATCAAAAGGTCTCTATTCTCATGTCTTGTTGAGTCGTAATACAACATATACTACTTAACTAGCTTGGGTAATGTAAGGGTAATCATAAAGACCAATGTTACCATTAACTCCTAAAAACCACTATCATAATAATATAAACATTCTATCTTTGTCCTCATCTTGGTATAGAAATCGTCATTCCAAAAAACATAACAATCTCTCAGATAAATCTCTGGTACTAGCTAACCAACCCAATAAAAAATATATTGATTATGTTCTCAAGTTTCTATGAAAACTTAAAATCCTAATCCTCATCATGTTTCATATATACTACTACATGTAATATAACATTCCCCTTGATATGACCTCATTGATAAATAACTACTATATTTAGAGCTAGGAATAAAGGTAGTGATCTCTTAGTTTACTCAGTATGATTTCTATATGTTGATCAAGGTCCTCCATTCATAAAAACTATACCAAAATATCCTCAAAAAAAATACAACAATGGTGGAATATAGAGTTGCATGAAGAACTTTATTATTCAAGTTTATAAACACTAATAAATGTTCATAAACCATATTTTCATAACAAGATACTCATACAAGTTATACATTCTCCAAATTGTAGTACATAGAATTCAATAATCCATTAAAAGATACTAGTGAAATATAGATATTAAATTAATCTTGGAGAATAACTTGGTATCCCTAATCTGAGTGGGTAGATCATCCATACAGGGAACATGATCTCCATTACTAAACAAACCCTAGCCAAACCACAAAAAATCCTCACTCATACAAAGAGATCATTCCACTTTCATAATTAATAATATATAGGGATGATAATAATACATCTTAGGTGAATGAACACCTTCACCTTGTGTTCCTATTGATGATCCTTTAGGTTGATGGCATGTGGAAGGACTGAGTGGAATGTACCCTCACCATATTTTATAAAAATGCTCAAAAACCGAGAGGTGATCACCATAATCTATTTATTGACTGTGTTTATCATTTTCTATAAGAAAATTCCACTCCACAACATTATCGAAAATACACCCTCTACTGATATAAGGAAAATTTATCAACAAAAACAAATAATGTGTTCCTAATACTATATTAAAATATATTTTTCTAGGATAAAAAATGGTATACATCTATAACAAAAAGAAATACAATTAAACATACACCCACGAATCAAAATATTTCATTTTTCAAATATTTTAATACCCTAATATTCAACCAATAAAATAATATAAATATAATTCACTCTATACTGATAGTAAAAACATCAACTCCACATAACTAAACAGATAATCATATATGAATGATTATGATAAAGTTATATCACATAAAAAATACTAGGTTAAATATTACAAGAATAATTACTTGAATAGTTTATTTACCCTAACTTAGATATATAAAAATTGGCTCAATGTAGTTAATATTTCTTGTGTCCCAAACCTGAGCTCTTATCACCTAAATCTCCTTTCTGAAATCTCCATGTTGACCATTATTACCTAAACGGGTGTACAATAACCTCTTCTATGAAATGAATAGTGTGAAATAAAATCAAACTACCAAATTATTATAATACCACAACACTTTCACTTAATTCCTGAGTCAAACCTAAATTGTTCCCACAAACAAATTAAAACATAAATCCACTGTAATATTATAGGTGTTGTAACTCAGTACAATGATGGCCCTCCATTTTCATTATATCTCAAACATCTTGAATTTTCCCTAGCCTTCCAATATGGTGTCACTTGACCAAGGACGAGACCCCTACCCTAACTAGCCTACCAACCAACACTCAATAAGTAGTCTACATACCTACATTTTATACTACCAAATTGTCAATTTTAGGAATTAGTTGAAAAAGCTACCCATTTGGATGTCCTAAACTCTATCAAATTCCTCCATAAAATGAGGTAATTATTGAAAAACATATAAAGGGATATCCTTTGGAAAATATTATTATTTTACCAAATAGAATATTTTTATTAAACCTTGAAATTCTTATTCTTGATGGTATCATCACCCACCAAAGTGATCTCAAAATAAAGTTTAGAAATAACGTAGATAGAATATTCCATAGTTGAAAAATATATCTTGATAATATTATTGAAAATTTTGGCTCTATTTTCCCTTATATTATCTAAGATAAATCACTCTGTGAAAATATCCTAAAGTTCATTCCATGATATGCCCATGTATTGATCATCCCGGACATGAACATTCCACTAATGGCAATCTTTTTTGAAAATTATATACATTGTGACCATTACAATATACTTTTTGTTTCTCTAGATTTGTTCGAAATTAGTCTTCATAGACTCTATCTAAAACCCATCAGCTTAAAATCCATCTATATAAAAAAAAATGGTGGTTGTTACAACTTTAATTCTTAGGTTATGTACAACATGGATAGGAAAACTCTATATGTTTTTAGTTTAGAGGATTTGATAATATAGAATATTCTCTATTAGTGGTACTAATCGATAGTAGGTATGGGTTATAAAAGAATATTTTGCTCTACTTCTTGTGGGGAATTATCATGATTGAATTCTTATAACATATAATGATGTTATTATGTTGTAATATCATAGAAATTACAAATTAAAGGCTCGGAACATTTCTATCATGAAGCATGGTATCATAGTTCAGAGAAAGTAGTTACAAGAAACATTATCTAATACACTAAACTTATATATCATAATAAATAAAGGTATTATAGTCTATTAATGATCTTAAAATAAAATAAACACTCATGGGATTTTTATAATCATTTATGTATTTATATTAATAATCATAATATATGAAAGGAAAAATAAAAATCATGGGGTCGGTTAGACAGTGGTCCTCCCTTGAATTTATATTGGAAGAATCTATAGATTATATTGTTATCTCATTAAATTACCAAACATAGCATCATAATAAAAATATCAATCACATATAACTATACAAATTCATGTGATTCCTATGTTCCAAAATATAATAAATAAAACATACCATCTTTTCACCTCATGCCAAGAGTAAATTATTAGGCCATAAACCACATATCATATACATGAAAATCAGGAAAAACAATTGAGAAAAAACGATGAATAATGATCCCATACTTAGTAACATAGTCTTTTCTTATATGTAGTATAGCTAGTCCTAGTAATATTGTCCACATAATGTTCCAAAAATATCCTACCACCAACTACCATACCCAAATAATATGATACTAAAAATAGGATCTAGTAGTACTTTGTAAAATCATATCTGAGACAATAAAAATGTTAACAAGATAAAATAACTACATGACCTCAAGTGTCCTATCCTATATGCTAATGTCTAGAAAATAACACTGAACTTCAATGTACGATGATTGGGTACACTATAACATCATTTTGAGATAACCATACATCACATTAAAAAGAAATCATAATCATTTTTAATCATAATAAGAAACATAAAATTAATATTAAGACTATGAACCATCCTTGAATAATTAATAAACATATTCTATAAAAAATGAATTTTAATATTTGTTCATTCAAGTATACAAAAACTATAAGATCTCCCACAGACTGGCCAAATAAAAACTATCCAAAAGTAAACATAAATATAAGGTCCACTAAAAATGGAATTTATGTCTCTATTGAATCCCATATCCTAAAATAGCCATATAGATAAAAATTTAATCATAGGACCATTAACCTTAATTTTTTTTATGAACAAGATATCTGTTTAGGTACAATGGACACTAAGTAGTGCATGAGTATAACTCTATAGGTCACCAATAATGACATCTCTAAAGAAATATAGTAAAACCATGTTCATGATTGATATTAATATACTAACAAATTATATAATATAATAAACCCTTCATATCATGGAGTGCTCTATAACACCCCAAGATCTCATAGTCCGTTATCTCATTAAAGTAATTTAATAGCTTGCGCTACAGGCAACACTGAGTTTGAGCGCACCACAACATTTCAAAACTAGTCGTTCAAAAAGTAGTTATAAATAGTATTAACTAGATTTTGAATCTTAGATACTCTATATAATTCTGACATCCATATTATGTGCTTCTTAGACATAATATAAGAATAAATTCATTTTTAAGATAAAATAAGTATTTTTCAAAAAATGTAATTTTACCACCTTTTAATGGCGAACCCTTTTTAAATCCAATATTTGAAACTTTTATATTTTTAATTTGACAAAATTAACTTTTTCTTTGGAATCGGGGGATAAAAATATAGTTTTGATAAATTTTTGGTTTTTTTCTGATAACTTTCATATTTGGTGTTTCACATTTAAATTTGACATAAACGCATGTCAATCTTTTGATAGTTTTTTTTTAACCTGTTTTTTTGGTTTTGACAATGGGAATTAATTTTAAATTAATAAATGGAATTTATATGTTTTTAAATTCATAAAATAGAATTAATTTTTGAATTAGTAATATCAAAATTATCTTAGGGTGATTTTTTGGTATTTTTCTGAAAACATTCAATTTTTGATGAATAGTGAAAAACCCTGAGTTATTATATAAAACAGAATTTTTATTTAAATAGTTATATATTTTATTTAAATTTATATTAAGTCAAAATAGATACATAATACCTATATAAGTTTAATTTAATTCATTGGATTCATTTTTTAATAATTTTAGATATATAAAAATTTTATTGAACTTTTACCGTCTTTTACCCACCTCCTAAGAGCATTTGAAAATTGGCATAAAACGTAATTTTACCGCTTCTGTGAATTTAATTTCAAAAATATGAGAGACACAGCTGATATCCTAAAGTAAAATTTGGTTCAATAAGATAAAAATATTTTTTGGTGAATAGTAACTTTTGACTTTTATTTAAGACGGTTAAAAGTAAATCGGGTAATTAAAGGTAAAAATGATATTATTATTACCCTAAAACATGTCTTAATTCTATTGGATAAATTTAATTCGACAAAAAACAACCTTAGGGAAAACAAATATGACCCTTTAGGTCCACTTGGATTAGATTAGTACATTTATTATTATTTAATTTAATGAAGAGTTAAAAGTGTTAAATTCATGTTTTCATCACTAAAACATTTTAATATATGGTTATACATAAGCTAAATTAGACTATAAATATTCATTGTAAAGATAAATATATTTCCTACATAATGGTATTTTATTTATAATTTTTATACTTTAAATAATTTAATTTATTTATGACACAATGATGATTCAGTAATTACCTTATTATTGAACCATTAAAATAATTTATATTATAAATATCCAAATAAATGTAACTTAAGACTTTTGATGAATTAAACTACTTTTATAGGTCAATATGACATTTAAGGGTTGATTAGATAAATTTCATTCAAAGTGATGAGGTAGTTATGACTTTCACAAAATCAAAATACCAAATAGTGCCAAAATTGACATAAATTAAGTTTTAAAACAAATACTATATTATCGGTTTATATAATATTTATAAAAATGTAAGTTTCAGAAAAAGGGATTAAATAATATTATATATTTAATTAATTAACCACTTTAGTTTCTATTTTATGTTTATAGTATGTTTATGAACCATATAGTGTAAGAATACAAGAAGACGCGGTAGAAGTTAAATGACTTAACTAAGAGTTAAATCTAAAAGATAAGGTTAAAATGGTAACCTAAACTTTCCTAAAACCTATTGGTTGAGATTATTTAGACCCATAACCAGCTAAGGCTATAAATAAATTCATTTGGATCCATTATGAACTGAATATTATTGTATAATAAATTAATACTTTAATCTTTTCCTAAAGTGACCCTCACCCCTTTTATTAAAGGGAACCTCCCCTTCTCTCAAAATCACACCTCCAAATCCATTTGACTCGTCCAACACCTGCCCAAATATCCTCCCAACATTCCTCCCTTAATCCTAGAGGCCTTCCTTTGGTCATAAATCCATCCTAGGTAGCCCTTTTAATCAAATCAAAAGGAAGAGCCTGAAAAGGTGGTAAATATTTCATCACATCTTTCAAATTCTTTTCTTCTTCCACTTCCTCTTTCTTTGTTGTTTCCAATATAAAATAGTTATTCCTGTATATTATATATACTATGATGTTATTATAGAAATGTTACAACCATATTTATTATTCTATCCATCCTATAAATGATATAGTCACCATACGTGCGTACGTACGGATTATCATCTCCATGTCGTGGTGTAGTTTGTTTTTCAAACACTTCATTATTTGGATGGGTATAATAATGAGTATAACTGATGTAAATAATATATATAACATGTTAATTATTCTTTAAATATGATATACCATCCAATTACATACTATTTCACCATCAATATAATGATATTGTCGCTCGTGTGTACGTACGGATTACCGTCTCCACGACGTGATGAGATTCTTTTCCACGTGAACCATTCAACGATGATTATAAAATATATATCATTAAAAAGTATTTAATATATGAATTAATAATTCTACTTTATATATGTATATATTTTTTTATTTTTTTATTTTTTTACTTACATATATCTTATTCACCTGGATCCGTTCAATACGATATGAAAACAAAAATAGCATTTACGCATACATATGGACTACCATCTCCATAAACGCTGTTTTCCATTTCATATATATGTCTATTATACATATTTATATTCTAAATATACATTATATATAAATCATGTTTTATATTATATAAGTATTTAAATCTTTATCTAAGTGATACAATCAAGAGTAACAAGTTAAAACACGTACGATAAAGAAAGTGATTATTACCCAAAATGTTAATTTAACATGAGAATTATTAAAAAATGGGTAGTATAAAGCCATAAATGAATCATTTATGATATCATAAATATTAATATGGTTATGTTATAATTTAATAGCATACTATGGTATTTATACAAGAGGTTAAACTTACCCTCGACTAAAGGAAACTGCAAGGTAGGGGTTAATTCCTCAATCTCATTATTATCCAAGATTGTTTATGTGTAACTTTTTACTAGGAAATATTTATTATCCATGCCCATGTTTCATAAAAGAGTTTTTAAAAGGATTATTTTAAGGTAATCTTTAACTAAAAAATAATTTTAAATGTTTTAAATATTTATACTTCTAAACCTTTCTCATTAATGTCCATGTTTTCAAAATGATTTTAAAGATTTGTTTATATGGACATGAATGTTCTAAAATGTTAATTCCTTTCAAGAGTTTCAAAGTAGTATGGGAAAATTTGATTCAAAAATATATTTTAAATGAATTCCTTTATAAATTTTGTGACTTTTAAAATTATTTCATGAAAAAAGGGATATTTATCTCAATGAGTTTTAATGATCATTTTCAACTATGCCAACATCCATTATTGGATATTATTATTGATCAAAGTTGATTTATTATGATAAAAATATTACATATTGTATTCAAGTTTTTGTGATATTTTTTATTGTGGATGTGTTATATTTATACCATTCATGTTTTATGGATAAATTATTGACATTTTGTATGTTAGTTTTAATATGAATGATTATGTTATGTTTAAACCGTTTCATATGAGGAATGCATTGGAATTAGTAAGTGACGGGTTGAGCCTGATATAGCTCCTTGATGCATCGGTAGTTATCATGAGACAACAATATGTGGAATTAGTCGAGGCCTTTCCCAATTTGATATATTGTTTTCGCCGAGTCCAAAATCATTTCTTAGACGTCTTGATCGAGGCCTTGACAAAATGTTTCAGAATGTCCTGCATTATACATTCCCTCATTATGAAATTAGTTATTGCATGTGATTATTCGACTAGTAGAATATCCATGTTCATGCTAATATGGTAATTTTTTATTTATTTTTTCCATATTATGTTTGAGTTTATGTTTAAAAGGTTGTTTTTTTATTACACATCTTGCCATAAAAGTTTATAGCTTCCACTAAATTATTTACCCTTACTGAGAATCTTATCTCACCCCTTAATTATGTTTTATTTTACCAGGATCCCAACATGTGTTTTATGTTTGAGATGTAGGGTTAATCTCAGGGAACAATGGAGTTCTCAAATAATTTTTTTTGTATGTTAGAAAGTTTAATGTAACATTTAAGTATGTAATAAATTTTCCAAGACTATTAAAATAATCGGTCTTTTAGGGTATGATTCCTTGTAATCATGCCAGTGTATTAAAATAATGCACGAACTCTAGGAATCTATAGTCGGGGTGTTATAGTTTGAATCAAAGGTCTCTTAGCAACAACCTTGGAAATAGATTTAGATAAACTCTAATTAGATAACATTAACCTAAGATAGACTTTGAGAATTAGTATATAAGATCTTCATAGAATTTTTGTAATTTATAGATTTTGTGATTTTTCCAAAAAAAATACATCTCTGTCTAGATATGAGCAAGTAGAGGCAGATTTGGCACAGATGTAAGTAGGGGTAAACCCTGAAAACACCGCTTTGAGCTAGACTCGAATGGGAACTGGTGTACGACAACGGGACTTACTATACTCTTGGTTATAACACTCCCAGGGGATATGCTTAGGAAAATTCACATTTTCAATACAAGACATTATGAAGGATTGAGTAGTAAATAATTCCTCAAAGAAAACATTTTTATTATTATATATTATATCCATAAACTCTTCGATTTACGTTAGGTATTTTACATGTTTATAATTATTCATTACGATTCATAAACTAACTATGTGTATGCCATTGTTTAGAAATGGTTCCTAGTAAAAGGAATGAGAACTCTAGCAATATGTATGATCCAAATAGTAAGAAGGATCATATCTTTCATGGTATTAAGCCAACACTTAGAAGGGAAATAGTCTCCCATGTATTATCAACATATGAAGAAATAATATCATGTGTTAATAAGATAATAAAATAATTCTTTGAGCCCTATGGATTTAAAGGGAAGAAAGAGAAGAAAATAATGGTAGAGAGAAAGATGGATAAAGAGAAGAGGGGAAAGAAAGATTTTCCCATATGTGATAAATGTGGAAAGAATCACCTTGGTAAATGCTTGAAGGGAATGGGAGTTTGTTATATGTGTGGAGAAGAGGACACCAAGTATGTGATTTAAAGAGCAATAAAAAGGTTTCAAATGTAAAATGCTTCATCTACAAGGCGTTGGGACACTACATGAATCAATGTCAAAGTCATCATAGTATACCGAAAATGATGATATTGGATAATAATCAAGTTATGATTCTACCTCATAGAAGAGGAATGACTAGTGTTCTTATGTTGTTATTATAGAATTATTTCATTTGAGTGTTGTATCAAAAATATACTAGTTATATAAATTATGGAGATAAATAAGGATTATACTACAGTACTATTTTATTGAGGATTTGAGATTATATGGTTCTGAGAAAAGTGACTTAATAGTAATCTACACTTTTTTGGAAAATACATGGTTGAAGGAAAGGTAATCCTTAATATGGTTCTGATAATGAGGTAGTGATTTTGTAATAAGAGATGGTTGATTCGGATAAATTATATTGGATATTCTTGACTTCCTTGGAACAAATTAATAGTTTGTTTATTCCATCATTATTGGAATATTCAAAAAATTTGGATATAAGGAATATATCCAATATTATAAAAAGAATATGGGAGCATGAATGTAATCAATAAGGTTTAATGGTAATTAATGGTGTTACCATGTTTTAAAAGAATACATGATGAAGATGTTTAGATGTTATTACATGGCAAAAAGGATCTTCATTGTTTTTAACATCCTTATAAATTTTGGGCTCTGAGTTTGGATTGAAGTATTTTGGATAATTCTGAAGGTTGGAATGGATTATGTTTGAAATTGGATAAAATTTTTAAGGTTATTTTTTGGATTGTCATAAAAATGACAACCCAGAGGTCGGGCGACAACCAGTCACGTCCGGAAAGGCCGTGAGATTTGAACCGGCAACCGAAGGGCGACAAGCATGCATCATCTACCACTGGCCTACGTGATGTCTTGGATTCTATAATGTAGTTTATTTTTTTAAAAGTTCTGATAGGTGAATTATAAATTCATTATTTTTATAACCCTATACAATTAAGATAAATAGAATATTTTTTTGAAATCTTTTGGAGTGAAGGATGAGTTTGTCGTAGGAATTACTAAAATGTTGTAACTCTACTTGTCAAGTATATATATATATATTCCCTTATATTATAGGACTAAATTAATTCCTAAAAATTATTTAAGGGACTTCGTCTCAATCTTCTTTCATTTAGGAATCATTTAATTTATAGATGACTTTCTTTTATAGGGTGTATAAAACCCTTTGACTTTTCATTTCAAGGGGAATCTTTTTCTACAAAGCGTTTTACTAAACGACAAAAAAAGGAATGTTTTTTAATGTAAGCAGTGACAATGACCTTTCCACCACGATGAGTTTTATTTTATCTTTGGCTTCCTCAACAAGCCAAAAAAATTTAAAAAAGAAAATAAATACCGTATACTCTTTTTACGTATTTTGGTATTGAAAATGGTTTTGATAATGGATTTGTTATCTCAATATATTTAAATGATATATTGTGATTGATGACCTCAATCAATCCCTATAAATATTTACATTGTCCCTCAAATTATTTGTCTCTAATTTCCACCAATGTTCTCCTAATCAAGATCATAATTTTGTGGTATCTTTTTCATTTCCCTTTCCCTCTTAATAAGATTAATTTTGTTAACCCAATTTCCGATGTGGGTTTTCCACAAAGGTATTGCTCTATTTTTAACCTTTTATTTTCAAAAAACAATTTCAAATTGCGAGGATGAAATTTATTGAAGGATGGCAGAATGTAACACCCCAATATCTCATAGTATGTTATCTCATTAAAGTAATTCAATAGCTTGTGTTACACGTAACACCGAGTTGGAGCGAACCACAACATTACCAAAATAGCCGTTCAAAAAGCGGTTTTAAATAGTATTAAATGTATTTTGAATATTATACACTCAAAATAATTTTAACATCCATATTATCTGTTTCTTAGATATAATATAATAACAAATTCATTTTTTTCAGATAAAAGAAGTATTTTTCAAAAAAAAAACAATTTTACCACCTTTTAATGGAAAACCATATTTAAATATAATATTTGAAACTTTTATATATTCAATTTGACAAAATAAACTACTTATTTAGAATCGGGACATAAAAATTTAGTTTCAAAAAAAATTTGGTGTTTTTCTAATAACTTTCATATTTGGGTGAATAGTGAAAATTACTAAATTTTAACTGAAAACAACTCTTTTAATCAAAATAATTTATAGTGTTCAATTATACATTTCAATATTTCAGAAGTATAATTAGATTATATTTTTATCATTTAATACAATTTTGGTCATTATAAGTAATTTCACATTTAAATTTGACATAAACACATGTCAATCTTTTGATAGTTTTTACTTTATTTTTAAAAACCCATTTTTTTTACAACAGGAATTAATTTTAAATTAAAAAATTAAATTTCTATGTTTTTAATTTGGTAAAATATACTTCTTTTTTGAATTTTGAATATCAAAATTAGCTTAAGGTGAAATTTTGGTATTTTTCTGAAAACTTTCAATTTTGGGTGAATAGTGAAAAACATTAAGTTATTGTTTAAACCGACTTTTTATTTAAATAATTATTTATTTCATTTGAATTTAAATTTGGTCAAAATAGATACATAATACCTATATAAGGTCAACTTAATTCATTGGATTCATTTTATAATAATTTTAGATATATAAAAATTTTATTGTACTTTTTACCGTCTTTCACCCACCCCCTAAGAGCATTTGAAAATTTGCATAAAACATAATTTTACCGCTTCTGTGAATTGAATTTAAAAAAAATTAGATATAAGGTTGTTATCATTAAGTAAAATTAGGTTCAATAAGAAAAAAAATAATTTTGGTGAATAGTAACTTTTGACTTTTATTTACCACGGTTAAAAGTAAATAGGGTAATTAAAGGTAAAATTATATTATTATTACCCTAAAACATGTTATAATTATATTTTATAATTTTAATTCTACCAAAAACATCCTTATGAATATAATATGACCCTTTATGTCCACTTGGATTAGATTAGGACATTTATTATTATTTTATTTAAAGAAGAGTTAAATGTGTTAAATTCAAGTTTTCATAACTAAAACATTTTAATATAGGGTTATACATAAGATAAATTAGACTATAAATATTAATTAGAAAGATAAAAATATTTCCTACATAATGGTATTTTATTTATAATTTTTAGACATTAAATAATTTAATTAATTTATGACACAATGATGATATAATAATTACCTTATTAATGAACGATTAAAATAATTGATATTATAAATATCAAAATAAATGTAATTTGAGACTTTTGATGAATTCCACTAATTTTATAGGTTAATATGATATGTTAGGGTTGATTAGATAAATTTATTTTTAAGTGATAAGGTTTTTATTAATTTCAAAAAAATAAAATACCAAATAGTGTCAAAATTGAGATAAATTTATTTTTAAAACAAATACTATATTATTGGTTGATATAATATTCCTAAAAATATAAGGTTTGAAAAAAGGTATTAAATAATATTATATATTTCATTAATTAACCACTTGAGGTTCTATTTTATTTTTATTGTATGTTTATCAACCATATAGTTTAAGAATACAGGAAGACACGATAAAAGTTAAACTATTTAACTACGAGTTAAGTCTAAAAGATAAGGTTAAATGGTAGCCTAAACTTGTCTAAAACCTATTGGTTGAGAGTATTTAGACCCATAACCACCTAATGCTATACATAAATTCATTTTTAGCCATTATAAACGGAATATTATTGTATAATAAATTATTACTTTAATATTTTCATAAAGTGACCCTCACCCCTCTTATAAAAGGGTAGTTCCCCTTCTCTCAAAATCACACCACCAAAACCATTTGTCTCAGAAAAACCCTACCCAAAAATCCTCCCAACATTACTACCTTAATACTAGATACTTTCCTTTGGTCATAAATCTAACCTAGGAAGCCCTTTTGATCAAATCAAAAGGAAGAATCGGAAAAAGAGGTAAATATTTCATCACATCTTTTAAGTTCTTTTCTTCTTCCACTTCCTCTTTCTTTGTTGTTTCCCTTATAAAATAATTACTCAAGAATCTTATATATACTGTTGTGTTACTATATAAATGGTACAATCATATTAATTATTCTACCCATCCTATAAATGACAGAGTCACCATACGTCTATACATACGGACTACCGTCTCCACGTCGTGATGTAGTTTGTTATTCAAACACTTCATTTTTTATATGGGAATAATAAGGAGTATAACTGATGTAAATTATAAATATAACATGTTAATGATTCTGTATATATGATATACCGTCCAATTACATACTATTTCTCCGTCAATATAATGATATTGTCACTCGTACGTACGTATGGATTACCCTCTCCACTACGTGATGAGATTCATTTCCACATTCACCATTCAATGATGATTATAAAATATATATCATTAATATGTATTTAATATATGACTTAATATTCTAATGGAGATATATATATATATACTTATATATATCTTATTCACCTAGATCCTTTCAATACGATATGAAAACGAAAACAACATTTATGCGTACATATGGACTACTATCTCTATAAATAGTGTTTTAAATTTCATATATATATTTCTATTATACATATTTATATTATAAATATATATGATATATAAGTCATGTTTTATATTCTGAAAGTATTTAAATCATGATCTAAGTGATACAATCAAGTGAAACAAGTTAAAACACGTACGATAATGAAATCGATTATTAACCAAAATGTTAATTTAACATGGATATTATTATTAAATGGGTAGTATAAAGTCATAAATGAATCATGTATGATATCATAAATATTAATATGGCTCTTTTATAATTTAATAACATACAACGGTTTTTATACAGGAGGTTCAACATAACCTCGACTAAATAAAAGTACAAGGTAAGGGTTAATTCCCCAATCTCATTGTTATCCGAGATTATATATGTATAAGTTTTACTCGGATATATTTATTATCCATGCCCATGTTTCATAAAAGAGTCTGAAAAAGGATTATTTTAATGGAATCTATAACTAGAAAATCATTTTAAATGTTTTAAAATTTTATTCTTCTAAGCCTTTCTCATTAATGTCCATATTTTCAAAATGATTTTAAATATTTATTTATATGGACATGAATGTTTTAGAATTTTAATTCCTTTGAAAAGTTTCAAAGTAGTATTTGACAATTTGATTAAAAAATATATTTTAAATGAATTACTTTATAAATTGTGTGACTTTTAAAATTATTTCATGAAAAAAGGGATATTCTTTTCAAATATTTTTACTGATCATTTTCAACTATGTCAACATCCTTTATCGGATATTATTCTTGATGGAGGTTGATTTATTATGATAAAAATATTCCATATTGTATTGAAGGTTTTGTGATATGTTTGACTGTGGATGTGTTATTTTTATACCATTCATGGTTTATGGATAAATTTTTGACATTTCGTATTCTAGTTTTAATACGAATGTTTATGTTATGTTTAAACATTTTCATATGAAGAATGCATTGGACTTAGTAAGTGACAGGTGGAGCCCGCTATAGCTCCTTGAGGAATAGGTAGGTATCATGAGACGACTAGATATGGAATTGGCCGAGGCCTTTCCCAATTTGATATATGTTTTTGACCGAGGCCTAAATAAATTTTTAGACGTCCTGGTCGAGGGCTTGACAAAATGTTTCAGAATGTCTGGCATTATGCATTCCCTCATTAGGAAATTAGTTATTCCATGTGATTATTAAACTAGTAGAATATCCATGTTCATGTTAATATGAAAATATTTGATTTATTTTTTCCATATTATTTTCAAGTTTATGTTTAGAAGTCTATTTTTTTATTACTCATCTTTCCTTAAAAGTTTATAGCTTCCACTAAATTATTTACCCATACAGAACATCTGAGCTCACCCCTTTCATATGTTTTATTTTCCGATAATCCCAGTAAGTATTTTATGTTTGAGATGCAGGGTTAATCTTATGGAATAATGGCGTTCTCAAAGGATTATTTTTTTGTTGTATGTTAGAAAGTGTAATGTAATGTTCATGTATGCAATCTATTTTCCAAGACTGCTGAAATTATCGGTATTTCATGACTTGATTCCTTGTAATCATGACAATGTTTTAAAATAATGCACCAAATTTGGGAATATAGGGTCAGGGCATTACATTCTCTATGATAATTCCTTCTTTATTACTACTTAATCTCTCTAGTTTTGAAATGGGATGAATCAGACATGGTATTAACACAATATAAGATTGAATGATCCTTCACTCCTATTCTCATAGAAAATATTAATGTGTTATCACTAAACCGAACCTCCTAGTAAATTGGCACAGCGCCCTCACATAGCCTTGGTTAATGATACATCTCTATGGTCTAATACATAGTTTAGTGATATATCACCTTGCAATATCTCATTGTTGAATGACATATCACCACCACACCTTTTATCTATACATTCCATATCGCCATCACACCCACTATAAAGGGGTGTAAAGACTATATCACAATTAGAATAATTTAATTCCCTATCTCCAGTATAACTTCTCCAAGTGGATGAAAAAACATCATCACACCTCCCCTAGATGGATGACACATTATCATCACAACTCTGATAGGTGAATGCCACATCACTAACACACCCCCTTTATGTGGATGATACCGCACAATCACACATCCTCTAAGTCTATGATATGAACTACCTGACTATTCCCCATATATTACTATATGATTCACCATAATAAAAAAATCTATATGTATAACACCTATGATTCATTTATAGTATGTAATCTTTCCTTCCATAAGGAAACAATGGTATAACCCGCATAGAATTATTCAATAATTAAAACCAAAATTACTATAGTTTATAAATTAAATTTTTTAAAATTAATTTCATTTTTGAATCCTAAATTTCATAATTATCTTAGGCTAAATTTTTATAATTTTTATATTTTTTTATGTGAAAAGTAAAAAGGTACTGATTTTACCAAAAAAAGATACTTCAATGACATTATAATTATAAAATAATTATATTAAAGTTTATAAACCCATCTTTTTGAAATATTAATAAATTAAATATTTAATAAAATTTATAAAAAAATATAATTGTGTATATAGAAATATAATATTGTTATTTTGGAAAACTAAGTAATGTTTTTTGAAATAAATTTTTTTTGTTCTTCTCTCATAATCAAGTATTGAAAAGTTCCATGTTCGTTTTATTTTAGTTTTAAATAATAATAGAACTTTTTTATTTAAAATAATACAATAAAATCCACTATAATCAATAGTATAATATATTTTTCTATAAAATCATTTTTATACTTAAAATAAAATAGTTTTTATGAGCAGTTTTCCTTACATTTTGTGCAATTATATAAAATTCAATCTTATCCAATACTCTAAATTAAATTCTATAAAATGGATTAAATATTATTAATTTCCATAATTATTATTAGAAAATATATTCCACTTTATTTTTTGTCTTAATGAATAGTAAAATCTATAAAAATTTGATACCACAGTTAGAGTTAAAATGGGTTTACTGAGGGGTTAAACTAAGTTATAAGGCTAAAAATGAAAAATAAAAATTTGTAAAAATTATATAATGAAGATATTTAGGCCATATATTTTCTAACTATATATTTATTTGTTTTTTCAACTTTCTTAAGAAAATTACTATATATGATTTATATCATTTAATTGATTCTATTAGTGTCCCTCACATCACATATAAAAGGGTACATCCTCTATACACATATTCATAAATAATGATCTCTATATAATAGTAAAAACCTCCAAAAAAACTATATATTCCTTACATTCATTTTTTAGCTTATATTATTATCTTAAGATCATCCTTAGAATGCTTAAGTGGAAAGACAAAGGAGTCCCCTAAAAGAATAGGTAATCTTTTTACCTAAACCTTTTAAACATTATTTAATATTCTACTTCCCTTAAATAATATTTATCAATAATACCTTAATTATTATGTAATTATGAATATACATATATTTAATTATGATTATGGGACCACTATTTTTCACCTCTTTTTCATCCCATAGTAAAAGAAAACATGGGTTGTGAGTACGTACGATTTACCATCTCCACATAGTGGAGTTTTAAAATTCTCATTACCAATTAAATGGTTGGTTATAAATATGTAACTAAAGAATATATTCTATATTTATAACATATTTATGATTCTATTATTATATTATATAATTTACCTTATTACAATTTCACTCTAGAAAATTATAACATCGCTCATGCATACATGTAGATTATCACCTCTATGAAGCAATGTGATTCATTTTTCATGTTCATCATTCAATAACATTTTTAAATATGTATATAATATATTTATATATTATTTATATGATTATTGACATACTCTAAATGATTTAACCATGATCAAGATGCATGGGTCATAACTACCAAATTGAAACACACATGTAAAATAAAGTAGTTCACTCCCAAATTGATGACTATAAAAAATAACTTTTAATGAATGAGATATAATATGTTAAAAGTAAAAAAATTATAGATTTAAAATTATGAATATTATTCTAATATAGTGTATAATAATTTAAATTAATTATATATGAGTACTAAATCACTTACAATGCGTGTCTGGCCTGTAGTAAGGGTTTATTTCACAACATCATACTTATTCAAGATTCTTTATATTTATGTTTACATTGCGGTAAATATATTATAATTATATTATAAACACAAAATATATTATTCTTATATAATTATTTTTGGCAAGTATATATTTTATTTCATCTTCCAATCTCTACATAAGAAAAATTCTAAAATAATTTTTGTAAGGAAAATTGACTTTATTATTCTATTCATTCAAGAATAATTTTCATCCATGTTTACATTATAATTAAAATGTTTTAAATAATTTATTTATAATTATGAAATTATTTTTTAAAGTCATATACCCATTTTTCTATTTCTATAAATGTTTTAAAGGAATTTTTTTATTTTTTTCAAATGAGGAACTTTTTATCGACGGTGAAAGAAAATACTTTTTTAACTCTTATCAGATGAAAAATAGTTTCCATTATAATGAATACTTATTTACATAAATATTAACATATTTTATTCTATGTTTCATTTAAAAGAAACATATCTCTTGATATTATTGAAATTTTTAGGTTTTAAATGACTGATTCAAAATAAAAAAAGGGAATTTTTCTCTAGAAAAATTAAAGTGACCCTTTAAATGTATTTTTATCTTTATAAAAATCATGTGATGAATATTATTATTTATGGGGTATATACTCTAATAAAAATATCCACCATTTTAATCTAAATTTATTAAGATAATATTTCTCTAATGATTAACTAGGGATAATATTAAAATTTTGTATGTAACTTTTTCAAAAAGTATGTTAATATCGATTATGTATTGAATTATTTATTCATTTTAATTATATGATTAATGAATTAGACATAGTAAGTGATGGTTGAAACCTATTATATCCACTTGATGCATCAATATACCTCCTAATAAAACTAGTTAGATATTTTTTTTATGCCTTTCCAATTTATGTAATATTTTTTAGTATGAGTACTTGATTATAATATTAAGATATTAAAAATTATCTATTCTGTAATTATGAAATAATTTATGATATCCATGTAATTATTTATGATAATATGCCAAAATGGGTTTATAAAACTTTTTCTGACATAATATATGTGTAATATTTGATTATTACTTATCGCCATTATATTATTCATTCTATATTTATCTAATAATATATTTTGTTTTATGATTTAATTTACTAAAAATTTGAGCCCAACTTTATTATTTTTTCCATTCTATAGGATACCAAGTAGGGTCCTATGAATTATTTTATGGATTTTTTAGAAGGAATAATAAAATCCTCAATATAATGTTTAAGCTTTGTTATATGTTTTTAAATTTAATGTTAGAATCAAGTATATATCTATTTTATAAATAATACATAACTATTTTATCAATCATGATGTAATAAATGTATTTTGTGCCAATGTAGTTAAATTACTAGCAACTCCAAGTAAATAGTGTTAGGGTATTATAGTCAGTATCGGAGGAAGATTAGTGTAAACCATGAGAACAAGATTTAGGAAAACATAGATTAGATAACTTAACCCAATGATTGACTCTGAACATAAGTATATGTATAATATAATTTCATATTGTTTCGGTGAAATAGAGGTTGTGTGGTTTTCTTGGAAAATGAATCTTTGTTTAAAAAATGGAAAATAGATGCAGCTATGTCACAGATGAACTTATGGGTAACAACTCTAAAAGGTGAATATTTTTTATTAACCTGATCATCAACGGTGAACTGTGAGCGGTCTTAATAATTTACTCTTGGTAAGAAACTCTTTGGTATATGCTTTTCTTTATTTACACACTCATTACAAACCCTTATGAATAATTTGAATTTTTTTATTTGAAGTTGTTCTCAGTGATACTAATCGTATGATTCTAAGATTAGATATGCATAAATATTCAATTTATGTTAAGTGGTACATGATATTTAGAATTATATAATCTGAATTAAAGTTCAAAATTTTATAATATTATTCAGTATATGTCATTATTTATAATTTTTTCATAGTAAAATGAATACAAATCAAATCAATCCATAAAATTTATTTATATATTTTAATCCTTGGAAAGGATATGAATCTGGTTATAGAGCTTGAACTTTAACATAACAAATTTTATCTATATTGGGGTAACTAACTTGGCTTATGTCTAATAAACATTCCCTTATGTAGAAACCTACTGAACCCCAATATAGTGCAACAATGTTTGACAAATTCAAGTGAAAAACCAGCATAATTCAGTGGAATAACTAATATATTTTTTGCTAAGAAAAATATTGAGTCCTCACATAATACATTTCTTGCTCTAGGAAGTACTAAAAGAGTGAAAGTTATAATGGAAATCATCTTAAAAGAGTTTCTATTCAATGGTGAACATTGATATATAAAACAAATTATTTGAAGGAAATAAATAGAATTCTATGGAAGACTTTCAAGGATATATTTTTTAAAAATTATGTTCCTCGTGACAAACTATAATGAACCATACTTTTCATACAAATATATCAAAACTTATTAGAAGAATGTCCATTAAATTACATAACGATCCATGTAAAAATCATTTTGGTTTAGTGCATTTCGAAACAAAAATACATAAAAAATGGGTAAATAAGTGAACTATGTCATCTCCCGCTAATTTATTTAAAACTAACACCCTTCATAGTCATATCATAAATAATAAATTTCTTCATAACCTAGGGGAAGAAAAACCTAATAAAAGGGGATCTTAGATTCTTAAAAAGGGTAAACAGGGGAGATATCAACATAATATGTGATTAAGAGTATGAGAACATGATAATTACAATTGAAAATAATATCCTACATATAATAGATGATAAAATTGGTTCATGGAAAAAATAATTGTAGTTAATATGATATGAATCATAAAATAATCAAAGAAAATGGTCCATTAGATCAAACAAATCCATAAGTAATGGATTTTTCACATACACATAAGCATTGAATATCATTTTATTTACTTTCAAGTCATAATAAAAAGGTTGTCATAGTGGAATGGGTTCACTCCTCGAACCATCATAGAAGTCAATTTTCACTTTTCTATAATAGTGTATAGTGTCCCTTGAAAAACTTGTTTCACATCACATTCTGGACATATTTATCTCATTATATATTGATCATTACCCAATGCATTTAAATGAGTTATAGGCCCAAACTAGAATATAATAAAAATCATACATATCTGTGACACATGATCATAAAATATTCATTATATCAGTAACAATGAAAAAAAATCTTTCATAAACATTTACTCATAGTATACTCCCTTGAAAAGAAATTATTTTTACAAACATTTCATTATTTCATCATATCATGTCCCATGGAAAAAAGAACAAGTTTAAAAAACATATTTTAATCATAAAAATAAACTATCCAGAGAATGAATAAGGATAATATAATTGGATCATATCCCAACTAACACTAATATAACATAAAAAGATTTCATATTATATTGATATGATTTTTAAATATCACATGGAACATTTCTTTATAGAAATATAATTTTCACATTGAAATCACTTATGTGAAATATAAAAGTTTCTAAAATATTTAATAAAAATATTCCTTGAAAATAACCTTGGAAATGTGTAAATGAAGATTTATATCATTGAGTATTCATGATGGATGAAATTATTATTCATGTTGTACATGTTAAGACAATGATTCCTTTCAATTTTTTTCATAAAAAGCCAAAAATTTCCTAATTCACGAAATAAAAATAAGATTCATTTTCAAAAAATTTGTAAAAAAGAAAAAAATAGATAAAAATAAAATTAAATGATATTTTTATAAAAGTTAAAATTTTATTTAAAACATTTTAATAAAACATGGAAATAGAAGAAATATTATTTTCTATCAAAGTGATAAATAAAGTCAATTTTTCTTAAAATAATTATTTTGTACTATAGAGTACCTAAATTGTGAAAATTAAAATTAAAAAAAAAATTATAAAATAAATATAGGATAATAACACTAGTATTATTCTTGAGAGTTAGATCATAATATTTCATTATCATAAACTTATTCATAAATAATACTCATAATCAATGAGATTGTAACCTAAATATTTTACCACTTCAGTATATGTTGATTCATAATCCCCATGAAAGAAATTTCCTTATATAGATAGATATATCTAAAAATTATCATGATAAGAATAATAAATTACATTATTGGGAAGTATATATTTATCACATTAACTAAATATATGGTGAATAATGCATGTTTCCCACAGAAATAAAAGTGTGATGAAAATCCCTTACTGTTAGTCTAGACTTCCCTCATACATGTTTGAAAATTATAAATAATAAATTTAGGTTTATTATAAATCTATTACATAATAAGAATTATATATATCATAAAATATATGATTTATATATGACCTTTTATTACCTATTTCTTAAAAACACCTTGTTAAAATCATGTTTTGGGAAAAAACTATTTTGTATATATTTTTGGATTATGTATTTTGGGTACATTTACATTAATCAAGGTTAAATAATATCCATAATATTAAAAATCATATAAAAATCATATATATTCATTATATATGTATTTCTATTAATCTATGAAATTTAAATATAGAAAATAAATTACATCGTTCATGGTGAAGGTAGGTTGTATGTACACATGAACATTGTTTCAATTTTCTCCATAGATGTAATGAGATGGAGTTAGCTAATATATCACCATTGTAGAGTAATTATTATTTAATATATATCATATATATTCATTACATTTTTCATTATTACGTTCCATGTAAATCATAAGTAAAAATTTAATCACATCGCTTCACGATGTAGTAATTTTTCATACACAACTACGACAATATCATATTCCCACATAATTGAAATTATGAAGTTATATGTGGTATTATAGTTAACTAATCATAATTATTTTATAAATATCATATATATAATTTAAATTCATCATTATATACTTTCATGGGACTCGGTGATGGAAAATGAATTGCATCGGTTCATGAATCCGTAGTCCGTTGTAAACAAGATCGACGATTTCATTTCACATTTGTTGGAAGAGAAGATAGCTATATATTATTGAATTAACATAATAAAATCTTATAATATGGGATACACTGATGATATTATATTTGGACATTGTAAATTGATTTTAAAAATGTGTAAAATGAATAAAATAAAATTGGATGGTTAAAAATGATACCACTTCTTCGAACAACCTCCATAGGTTAGCGTCAAAAACCATCTAGAGAGGGTTTCATAATTTAAATAATTAGTATATTATTTGGGTAGGAAATAAAGGAAATTATTTGATCCAGTATTTTTTGAACCAAATGGTTTTTTAATTTCCAAGAGAGGAGAGGGTGTCCTTTTATAAGTAGGGGAGAGGACAAACATGGAATTTTTGAAATGAAAAAGGTGTACCCGAGTTTTAAACATGAAAAAAGGCTAAAATATGTCTCATTATATAACCTTATATGAGATAAGGTCTAAATATGTCCACTAAATAGGATATGTAAATATTTTTTGTTCATTATAACCCTTATAATTTTAGTTTAACCCCTCGTAAACCCGTTTTAACCTTAGCCGTGGTAATCAATTTTTTCTATGTTTACTGTTCATTTTAATCATCAATTAAGTTCAAATTATTATATAATATTAAATATTATGAATCTATATATATAATTCATTTTTCATGATTTATTTAGCCTAATTGGTAAAATAAAATTAAAACTAAACTCACATACATGATGAAAAGGTGGTTTCCCAAGAGAAATTTTTCTTAAGTATAGAATGTTTTAATATAAAAATACAAAACAAAATTGATTCCAATTACCTAAATTGGATTATAAAATATATAATTAATCTAATTTTAATTCTAAATACATATTAAAATAAAATTATTCTTCAAAATTATTTAAATGAAAAATAATTTTTTATTAAAAACCTTATTTTTTATTATTCATCGAAATAACAATATTTATAAAAACTATAAAAAATCCACTCAAGGATAATTTTTTTCATATAGATTTAAAAAATTGATTTTATTTTCTCAAATATATTTTAGAAAATTGTAAAAAAATATTTTTTTATATCTTAAAAAAATAATAAAAACATTTTTTTTAGAAAATAGTATTTTCGAAACATATAATGTCTTTACTAAAAAACCAGTACTTTTTATCAATATGTTTTCATTATATAATGCCTTATACATGATAATTAAAAATATATATTGAAATTCATACTACCAAAATTAATAGTTAGGTTGTAACGCCCCGACCCCAGCTACCCAGAGTCGGTGCATTACTTCGTAACATTGGCATGATCACGAAAGATCAAGTCTCGAAAGACCGATTAGTTTAGTAGCCTTGGAAACACTAGATACATTCATAAGTCTTACATTACATCATAAAGTGAAAAACTAATAACAAAGTCTTCATAGTCCACACTCATATCCTCTTCTGACTATCCCTGCAGGTCATTCATAAAATACTTCTTCACATCCTGGAAAATATTAAAACATTGAAAGGGGTGAGCTCAGATGCACAATAAGGATAACAATATTGCGGAAGCTTTCATAAATAAACATAAAAATTTAAGGCAATGTATAACTAAAACAAAAGCCTTTTAAACTTGAACATCAACATAATATGGCAAAAGTAAAATGAGATAATGCCATTCACTTCTTCACATGGATATTCTACTGGTCGAATAATCACATGCAATAACAATAACCACTTTCATAATGATCGAATGCATAATGCCAGACTATCATAACCACGTAGTCAAGGCCTCGTGCCAAGACCAAAAATAAGATTTTGTCAAGGCCTCGTGCCAAGACACTAGTTTGTCTCATGAGACCTGCCGATGCATCGAGGAGCTATAGCGGGCTCCACCCGTCACTTATTAAGTCCAATGCATTCCTCATATGAATAGGTTTAAACATTTCATAAACCATAATATAATCGTATCACATAAAACATGCATAAATGAAACATGACATTTCCACATTTCAATCACAAGATATCAATACAACACATTGATATAATAAAAACACTTTCAAAACCATTTTCAATACCAAAATAAAAGAAAGGTAAAACATGGTATTTATTTTTCATTAAAAAAATGATGGCTTGTAGAGGAAGCCGAAACTCAAATAATGGTCACGGCGGTGGAGAAGTCGTTGTCGCCGCATAAGTACAGAAAGAAAAACATTCCCTTTTGTCGTTTATCAAATCGCTTCATATAAAAAAGATTCCTTTTGAATAAACGTAAAAGTCAAAGGGGTTTATACACCGTATAAAAGAAAGTTGTGTATAAAACCAAATATGCCTCAATGAAAGGGGATTGAGACGAAATCCTTAAATAGATCATTTTTAAAATAAAATAGATCTATTATGTGTATTCACTATAGGTACACATAAAGAAAGTAAAAATACAAAATAGGACATAATAATATCATGACATAATTTGAAAGTAGGAGATTAACCCAAAGAATGGAAATTGGGTTAAGAAATTCCCTTACCTCGTGTCTGACTTGACTCAACCATTCTTTAACCTCCTGAATAATAAACTAGAGTTAATATATACCTTATTAAGAACCATTTTCAATATCATTATCCTTATTATATCACTTATTACAACGATATGAACATTATGTAATTATTTAAGTTAATAACGGCCGTTTTGTCGATCTTTGGTACTTGAGTCAACAATAAACTTCTTATAATTACAAGTTGTTTATGTGGTAGAATATCCATTATCTCCAGAATTATATTCATGATTTAGATGTCATATATATCTTATATATCCAGTATATACATTCATTTATAATATTACGTAACATTTAGAGGTAAGAAATGAAATGCACCGTTCATGGAGACGGTAAGCCGTACGTACGCATGAACGCTACTTTCATTTCAATTTCATATATAATGGAACGAAATCATAATGATATAAATGTATAATATAATTCCAGTATAGCATAGTGTATAATACCATTTACTATATCCTTTATACATCCCACATATGGCATTAACGATTCAAATCACTTTGAGGGGGCGGTAGTCCGCACTTCCTAAAATGAAATTATCGCGTTTTACCCATAATGGAAATCATAAAGTATGCCATAAATGAGAAATACAGAAGCATAAGTAAAACATAAACATATTATATATCATATATAAAAATATTGACATCTTAATGGCCACCTTTGAAGGTGTTATATGAGTGTTGAACAATCATCGTTTCATGAGGCAGAAATTTGCCATCCACAGAAACCGTATGTTCTTTAACCATTAGATGTAGGTGTGTGTATGTGTAGCTTGAATAATTATTATAACAACATCATAGTATATTGAGGATACTGGTGTTGTTACAAAATAAATTAATAAAAAGAGTTTAGGGGTTGGAGAAGAAAAATAAAACAAAACAACATTAGAGAAGACATTACCTCAAAATCGGGTATCTCTTTTTTATTTGAGCCAAAGGCTTCCTTGGGAAGAGTTCTGCCCAAAGTAAGGCTTCTAGGAGTAAGAGGGGGAAGTTGGGAGAGTATTTGGGCAGAGGTTGGCCGAGCCAAATGGCTTGAAAGTGTAAATGAGGTGGGAGATGTGGGGGCCTTTTATAAGTGGAGAGGAGGGGCACTTTTGGAAAGATTGAAATGTTATATTATTTCACAATGCTTTTCGGATTCTAAAGGTCCCACACTTATATAATTCGAGGCTAAGGTGATAAGGTTTCGAAATCTCCTCATCCAATAGGCTTTGGATAAGTTTAAGCCTTGGATTTTGCATTATCTTTTCATTTTATTAAAATCGTTAAATAATGAGGTCATCGCTGAATCATAATGATGTCATAAATAATTTAATTTATTTATTGTCTAAAAATTATAAAAAAATACTATGATGTAGGAAATCTTTTTTGATTTCTAATGAATATTTATAGTCAAAATTTGGACTTATGTAACCCCACTTAAAAACTGTTTTAGTAAAATAACTCATGTTTGTGTCAATTTAATTTTAACATTAAATAAATATATATTAATGTCATTTTCCAAATAAAGTGGCTCCATGGGGTCCCCAAGTTGACCCATGGGTTTTCTTGGTCGGCCATTACTCATCCAATAGGATTAGGACAAGTGTCATGCTCATCTCATACTATTAAAATATTATTTGTACCTTAAACTACACTAATTACCTCTAATCGCGATTAAGAACTTAAAAGTTACTATTCACCAAAAAATTATTTTAATCTCATTGAACCACATTTTACATCTTAATGACAACCATGTATGTCGGATTTTTGAAAATCAAATCACAGAAGTGGTAATATTTCATTTAAACGAAAAATCAGTTATTTAACTACCACTTAGTGGTTTCACTATTCATCAAAAATTGAAGATTTTCAGAACAAGGCCAAAATTTCACCCTAAGCTATAATTGATATTCCGAATCCAAAAATGAAGTCCATTTTGAAATATAAAATTTCTATAATTTTAAAAAGTTTTTATTACTAGTCATAACGGCTAGTTTAATTAGTTGTGGTGTGTGTTAGAGCTCGAGGTTGCGTACAACACACGCTATTGCATTATTCGAAGGGAAACGTACCGTGGAAGCTTGGGGAGTTACATTCTCCCCTCCTTCAATAAATTGCATCCTCGCAATTTGAAATTTTTCTTTGAAAATAAAAGGTTGAAAATAGAAAATACCTTTGAGGAAAACCCACATCGGAAATAAGGTTAATAAATATATAACATTAAAAGAAAGCAGGATAAGTACAAAGGTCACCCGATATATCCCATTCTAGGATTATATGAAAATATGGATATGGAGGAGAAAAAAACCATCAAGGTCTGATGGAGAGTTATATAAAACAGGATTAGGAGAAAGTTTAACCACAAGAAAATCACAAACTTGTGATTGGTTAAACGGTCATTGAATCCCCAGTTGGAAAAGTTAACCGACAACATTTTTGTTTTAAGTTACCTTTTATAATGTTGAGGAATTTATTTAGGAGATTTACTAAGAACGTAAGGGAATATACATACTTGTTATGTATACTTTCATTCGTTAATAAATTTTTACCACAAACCCAACTTTTACTCCAAATGGTAACGGAACTCAAAAATATTCTATTTATCCTAATTGTATAAGGTTAAAAATGTTAACACATACCATTTAGATTAGTAAAACTATTTTGTAATAACCAGGGACTTCCTGTAGGCTAGTGGTAGGAAATAAAGGCTTGTCGCACTATGGTTGTGGGTTCGATTCCTGCAGCTTTGTCCGACGCGATGGGTTATTCCCCACCCTGCAGGTTGTCCTTTTCCTAAAACTATAGTATTATAATATTCCAAAAAATAATCTTCAGAAATTCTTTAACCTTAAACAATATTATCCATGGTTCAACTTAATCCATTCCAACCTTAATAGTTATCCAAAATACCTCCATCCAGACTTTCTCAAAAAGGTCTCTAAATTCCAAAATCAATTGTAACATCAGATTCCCCAAACAAAGAAAAGTTTCTCTTATTGTCACATACTAAAAATATGATTGCCTTAATCATATTAAAACCTTACTGAAATCAAAAAGTACTGCAGTACAATCCATATATATATATCACATTATTCTTATAACCAGAATATAATCCTTGAGTCCAAAAGCACCAATACATTAATTATTCCGCTTCAACTGTAGTCACAGCATAAGATTGGCCTTGATCCCTTGGCCTTTTCTGAGGTAAGTTTCCCTGACGCTTAGGACATTCATTTGCATAATGACCCATTTCCCTACAATTGTAGCATTCAACAATGATAGCCTCTTTCTTTCCCTTACAATCACGATCCTGGTGACCTTTTTCTCCACATTTGTAACAAACTCCCATTCCTTTTAGGCAAGTACAAGGGTGATTCTTCCCACAATTATCACATAATGGAAAATCCTTCTTTTCCTTTTTCCCTTTATCTGTCTCTTGTTCCACCGTTCTCTTCTTCTCTTACTTTACTTTGATGTCATAAGACTTAGAGAATTCCTTTTCTGTCTTGATAGAACACGAGACAATATCTTCGTATGACGAGAAGGTTTGTGAGACTAATGCTAGACGGAGAAATGGTTTTAACCCATCAAAGAAACGATCAATCTTACTTCTTGGGTTACGTATATAATCTGCAGCATGTCTTGCTAACCTTGTAAAGTTAGCCTCATACTTTGCGACATTCTCATCCTCCTTTTGTCTCAGACTCAAAAACCGTCTTTCCATATCTGCTCGATGGTCATGTGGAAAGTATTTTTCTAAGAAAAGATCTTTGAACTCTCTCCATTCCATATTTGATACTTCTTCATCTTCCTTTGTGTTTTGAATCAATGACCACCATTGATCGGCATCTCCAGTGAGGCGGTAAACTACCATGATAACCTTCTCCCTTTCGCTACTCCCCAAGGCGTGGAATATTTTCTCTAAGGAGTTTATCCATTGCTCTGCTACTAACGGATTTGTACCCCCATTAAATGTTGGTGGTTGTTGCCTCATGAAGCGGTCTAACATTGATCATCCACGTTGCGGATCAGGGTGCTCCATACGAGTAAGGTTATTATTCATAACCTGAGTGAGTTGTCCCAGTATGGTAATAAGTTGATTAGCACCAGTTGTATTTCCAGCTCCACAATAATTATCTTGAGCAGGAGGGAAATCCCTACACGGAGTGCATGCATTGATACGGTTTCCATTCCTTCCACTAGGCGCCATTTATAAACAATGGAATAAACTAGATTAGTTTATGAAATAAAATACATAATTCCATATTTGTAAAACACTTTACATAAATTGAACTATTTATGGATATAATCCATAATCATAAACAGAAAAGTTTTCTTTGATAAAGTATATACTCATAACCCTTCATAGTGGTTTGTAAAGAAAATGAGAATTATCCTAAGCATATCCCCCGGGAGTGTCGTAACCAAGAGTGCAGCAAGGCCCATTGTTGTGCACCAGTTCCCGTTCGAGTCTAGCTCAAAGCGGTGTTTTCGGGTTTTACCCCTAGGTACATCTGTGCCAGAGCCGCCTCTACCTGCTCGTATCCAGAAAAGGATGTATTTCTCGGAAAACTCACAAAATCTCTACAATAACAAAATTCTAGGAAGTTCTTCTATACTAATCCTCAAAGTCTATCTTTAGGCTATGTGCTCTAATCAGAGTTTATCTAAATCTAGCTTCCAAGGTTAGTACTAAACTGCCTCTGATACCAACTGTAACGCCCTGACCCCAGCTACCCAGAGTCGGTGCATTACTTCGTAACATTGGCATGATCACAAAAGATCAAGTCTCGAAAGACCGATTAGTTTAGTAGCCTTGTAAACACTAGATACATTCATAAGTCTTACATTACATCATAAAGTGAAAAACTAATAACAAAGTCCTCATAGTCCACACTCATATCCTCTTATGACTATCCCTGCAGGTCATTCATAAAATACTTCTTCACATCCGGGAAAATATTAAAACATTGAAAGGGGTGAGCTCAGATGCTCAGTAAGGATAACAATATTGCGGAAGCTTTCATAAATAAACATAAAAATTTAAGGCAATGTATAACTAAAACAAAAGCCTTTTAAACTTGAACATCAACATAATATGGCAAAAGTAAAATGAGATAATGCCATTCACTTCTTCACATGGATATTCTACTGGTCGAATAATCACATGCAATAACAATAACCACTTTCATAATGATGGAATGCATAATGCCAGACTATCATAACCACGTAGTCAAGGCCTCGTGCTAAGACCACAAATAAGATTTTGTCAAGGCCTCGTGCCAAGACACTAGTTTGTCTCATGAGACCTGCCGATGCATCGAGGAGCTATAGCGGGCTCCACCCATCACTTATTAAGTCCAATGCATTCCTCATATGAATAGGTTTAAACATTTCATAAACCATAATATAATCGTATCACATAAAACATGCATAAAGGAAACATGACATTTCCACATTTCAATCACAAGATATCAATACAACACATTGATATAATAAAAAAACTTTCAAAACCATTTTCAATACCAAAATAAAAGAAAGGTAAAACATGGTATTTATTTTTCATTAAAAAAAATGATGGCTTGTAGAGGAAGCCGAAACTCAAATAATGTTCACGGCGGCGGAGAAGTCGTTGTCGCCACATAAGTACGGAAAGAAAAACATCCCCTTTTGTCGTTTAGCAAATCGTTTCGTATAAAAAAGATTCCTTTTGAATAAACGTAAAAGTCAAAGGGGTTTATACACCGTATAAAAGAAAGTTGTGTATAAAACCAAATATGCCTCAATGAAAGGGGATTGAGACGAAATCCTTAAATAGATCATTTTTAAAATAAAATAGATCTATTATGTGTATTCACTATAGGTACACATAAAGAAAGTAAAAATACAAAATCGGACATAATAATATCATGACATAATTTGAAAGTAGGAGATTAACCCAAAGAATGGAAATTGGGTTAAGAAATTCCCTTACCTCGTGTCTGACTTGACTCAACCGTTATTTAACCTCCTGAATAATAAACTAGAGTTAATATATACCTTATTAAGAACCATTTTCAATTTCATTATCCTTATTATATCACTTATTACAACGATATGAACATTATGTAATTATTTAAGTTAATAACGGTCGTTTTGTCGATCTTTGGTACTTGAGTCAACAATAAACTTCTTATAATTACAAGTTGTTTATGTGGTAGAATATCCATTATCTACAGAATTATATTCATGATTTATATGTCATATATATCTTATATATCCAGTATATACATTCATTTATAATATTACGTTACATTTAGAGGTAAGAAATGAAATGCACCGTTCATGGAGACGGTAAGCCGTACGTATGCATGAACGCTACTTTCATTTCAATTTCATATTTAATGGAACGAAATCATAATGATATAAATGTATAGTATAATTCCAGTATAACATAGTGTATAATACCATTTACTCTATCCTTTATACATCCCACATATGGCATTAATGATTCAAATCACTTTGAGGGGGCGGTAGTCCGCACTTCCTAAAATGAAATTATCGCGTTTTACCCATAATGGAAATCATAAAGTATGCCATAAATGAGAAATGCAGAAGCATAAGTAAAACATAAACATATTATATATCATATATAAAAATATTGGCATCTTAATGGCCACCTTTGAAGGTGTTATATGAGTGTTGAACAATCATCGTTTCGTGAGGCAGAAATTTTCCATCCATAGAAACCGTATGTTCTTTAACCATTAGATGTAGGTGTGTGTATCTGTAGCTCGAATACTTATTATAACAACATACTAGTATATTGAGGATACCGGTGTTGTTACAAAAGAAATTAATAAAAAGAGTTTAGGGGGTTGGAGAAGAAAAATAAAACAAAACAACATTAGAGAAGACATTACCTCAAAATCAGGTAACTCTTTTTGATTTGAGCCAAAGGCTTCCTTGGGAAGAGTTCTGCCCAAAGTAAGGCTTCTAAGAGTAAGAGGGGGAAGTTGGGAGAGTATTTGGGCAGAGGTTTGCCAAGCCAAATGGCTTGAAAGTGTAAATGAGGTAGGAGATGTGGGGGCCTTTTATAAGTGGAGAGGAGGGGCACTTTTGGAAAGATTGAAATGTTATATTATTTCACAATGATTTTCGGATTCTAAAGGTCCCACACTTATATAATTCGAGGCTAAGGTGATAAGGTTTCGAAATCGTTTCATCAAATAGGCTTTGGATAAGTGTAAGCCTTGTATTTTGCATTATCTTTTCATTTTATTAAAATCATTAAATAATGAGGTCATCGCTGCATCATAATGATGTCATAAATAATTTAATTTATTTAATGTCTAAAAATTATAAAAAAATACTATGATGTAGTAAATCTTTTTTTCTTTCTAATGAATATTTATAGTAAAAATTTGGACTTATGTAACCCCACTTAAAAACTGTTTTAGTAAAATAACTCATGTTTGTGTCAATTTAATTTTAACATTAAATAAATATATATTAATGTCATTTTCCAACTAAAGTGGCTCCATGGGGTCCCCAAGTTGACCCATGGGTTTTATTGGTCGGCCATTACTCATCCAATAGAAGTAGTACAAGTGGTATTCTCATCTCGTACTATTAAAACATTATTTGTACCTTAAACTACACTAATTACCTCTAATCACGATTAAGAACTTAAAAGTTACTATTCACCAAAAAATTATTTTAATCTCATTGAACCACATTTTACTTCTTAATGACAACCATGTATGTCGTATTTTTGAAAATCAAATCACAGAAGTGGTAATATTTCATTTAAACGAAAAATCAGTTATTTAACTACCACTTAGTGGTTTCACTATTCATCAAAAATTGAAGTTTTTCAGAACAAGGCCAAAATTTCACCCTAAGCTATAATTGATATTCCGAATTCAAAAATGAAGTCCATTTTGAAATATAAAATTTCTATAATTTTAAAAAGTTGTTATTAATATTCATAACGGCTAGTTTAATTAGTTGTGGTGTGTGTTAGAGCTCGAGGTTGCGTACAACACACGCTATTGCATTATTCGAAGGAAAACGTACCGTGGAATCTTGGGGTGTTACATAGGTAACAATGGCCTATTTAAATAAATAATACTAACAGTATATTGGTGTTCATTAAAACTCAGTGTCGTGTATAATGCATGTTATCGAAGAAATTAAATTTTTTAAAAAAAATATTCATAAAACCATAGTTTTTAACATTTTACACCCTAAAAAATTAATTTATCCCTTTAAATTAAACACATTGATAAAAACAAAATGAATATATTGATGGATCATTGTATCATCAGGTTCTTATATAGCTTCAACAAATCAGTTGCTTCACTACAATAATTTGACCAAGTGAGTGGACTTGTTTCATAGAACTTTATCTCTGTAATCCAAAATCCCCACTGGTTTTCCTTTAGAGGAAATGTTATGTTCTAGTAGTATGACATCTAATTTCAGTACATGTGAAGGATCAGATATATACTTTCTCATGAGATATACATAAAACATATCATGGACTTGAGAGAAGTTCAGTGGAAGAAGCAATTGATAAGATATCAGCCCTATATGATCATGAATTTTAAAGGGATATATATACTTATATAATAGTTTTCCATTCTTTCCAAATATCATTACATTAATCCATGAAAATATTCTTTGAAACTCCTTGTAACTGATTTAAAATTCTAGATCACATAGATTATTTTCAATATAACTTTTCTTCCAGCTTCATGCTACCCTTATGTGTTAATGAATTGATCTAACCTTAAATTATGTTTAGTTATCCAGTTATATTCAAAAAAATATTTATTTATCTAACTTCATTTTAACACATTGTATTTTTACACTTATTTCTATATAGATCTTCATAAAGATCCATCTTAAAGATTTAGTGAAAGTTATTACTGTTAAAAATGTTGACCAGAGGAAGGTGTTGATCCCAAACCACTTTTAAATCTATAAAACAAGATCTTAGCCTATCCTCTAGGTTTTGATTTTTTTTCTCACAATAATCATCTCTCTAAGGATGATATGTTGTTCTGAAAATTAAATCCATGTTCAGGTCTTGTTGAAGACTTCTCAAGAACATCATGGTAAAAAATTATTAACTATCAGATGCAATACATTGTAGTAGTCCATGAAACTTTAGCACTAAATTAATATATAATATGAAAATATTATCAAGATATAATTATTCTCTAATAGTGATTAAGTGTGAAAATAAATTAAGGTGATGGAATATAGCCCATATATCAATACTCCCTTTTAAATTTTTGGGGAGTCTGATGAAAAAAATCCATGGTGATGTTTTCCCATTTTCCTTCTGGTATGAGTAAGGTTTCAAACATCCCACTTATACTTTTCCCTCTTAGCCACAACATACTAAAATACTAGGGACTGAGGTAAAAACTTTATAATATCTCTCTTCACTCCATCACAAAAGTAATAATTTTTTAAATCTCTATACATATTTGTGAACCCATAATGAAATGACAATGAAGAACTATGAGCCTCTTCTAACAACTCCTTAAAATTTTGTAAAGATAGAACACATACACAGTTCCTAAACCATATAATTCCACCATATAATGTATAAACTTATGATCATTTCTCACCTTCTTTTTTACCTCTACATATCCTTGTATTCCACATTATTTTTCATGTGAATTTTTGGTAGAAAACTTATTTGATAAATATAATATTTCTCCCCTTCATTCAATATTTCATGTTACAACCATTTAAAATCCATAAATATTTTACATTTTGTGATACTCATCATCGATAAGATACTATGATACTTTTGACTCAATGCATTTAACACCTTGTCCGCTTTCCCAGGGTGATAATATATTGAGAATTGATAATCTTTAATCATCTCAAACCATATTGTTTAGTGTATATTTATCTTCTTCAATGTCAATATATACTTTAACCATTTTTTATTGGTATATATCTCACACTTTCATCCATAAATAAATTTCCTCCATATCTTTAATACACAAATTAATGTAGCTAACTTTAAACAATGAGTTGGATAATTTTTTTTATGAACCATCAATTTTTAAAATGCATAATATATAACCATGTCATTATATATGATTACAAAACCAAATCCCTTCACGGATGAATCACTATAAATTAAAAAAAATCTCCACTGTTGGGTAAAATAATCATAGGTACACCGAAAAATCTTCTCCTAAAATCCACAAAATTTCCCTCACATTCATATATCGTTGTGAAATTATCTCCCTTCTGAGTTAACATGGTTTGTGTATGAGATAATTTTGATAAATTTTCCACAAATGATCAATAATATCCAACTAAACCTAGAAAACAACAGATCTTAGTCACTTTTTATGGTCTGATCCAACATTAGATATCCTTCGCATTTGATAGATCCGCCGATATACATTATCTTATGATTATATGGATGAAAATTGAAACTTTTTTAGCCAAAATACACACTCAAAAAAATTATATAAATTTTATCCCTACTTAGGGTATTTAGTACAATTATAAAGTTATCATCATGCTCTTACTTTCTCTTTTAATAAGTTATAATATCATCTATAAATACTACCACAAACTGATCATGGTAATCTCTAAAGAATCTATTCATTAAATCTTTTAAGATGGAAGGGGAATTAGTAAGACCTAATGTCAGAACTATATACTCATAAAATCCCTACATTATATGGAATGATATCTTGGGTATATCATCCTATATGGACCTCAATTAATGATATAAAAAATGAAGGTATGACTTGTAAAAGAATTTATATCCACATGGTTAATAAAATAAAATATCTATATAGGGTAGAGGATACTTAGTGTTGATTGTGATATTGTTGAGATCTTGAAAATTAATGAAAATTCAAATTGATCTTTTATTATTTTTATCATAAATAATAGTTTCAACCCAAGGTGGCACACTTGTCAATATGAATCCATTTTCGATATTCTTATGCAGTTTCTTCTTCAATTCTTACAACTTATTTAGGTACATTATACCTTGAGTTTTTGAAATTAGTGTAACATTAGGTACAAGTTCTATTGAGAACAAAAATTAATGATTTAGTGGGAGACTAGAAAAATATTATATAAATAGATCAAAAAATTCTCACACAATAGGAATGAAATTGATGTTAGGTTCTTCTAAACAATATAAGAGGTAAATCCCATTTTAATGGGAATCGAGATCTATACAATGGATGTAGTTTCCACTAAAAGTTCAGATTTATCATTGCACTGATAGATGATTAGAGGTTGGTTTGTAATATCAAACATGACTTCCATTACTCATAATTTGATATGGGTTTTTTATTATTAAATCAAATCCATGACTAAATAATATAAAATTCATCTATAATGATAATAACAAGATTTTTAGGAATCAAATTCCATCAAACATCAACTAAAGAAAAGTCATAGACTTTTAAGGGACTATCATTCCATCAAGGGTTTTCAATAATAATTCAACATCTAATCATTAATTATGGGAAATAACATTCAAAAACACTTTTCATGACATAAGTTAATTTATATAACTAATCTAAAATAAGAAGCATCAATATTTTAGAATACCAATCACCATTCCAAATTTATTGTTTTTTCTTCAATCCCTTAGTAAAACAAAAATGGTCAGCATGACCATCTGAAAACTTTGATCAATGTGATAAATCATTCATATGATATCAAAATTATGAAAAAATATTTTCAATATACGACACCTTTAGTTTAAACTAGGTAATTTATATACATTATCTATTAAAATACTTAACAATGGTTTGTAATGATTTTTTTATTTTACAAAGCATATTCCCTGGGAGTGTCAAACCAGGAGTGCAGCATGGCCCATTTTCTTATACTAGGAGATCATTGAGTCCAGAATAATGTTCCCTTTTCAGAGTTATTAACCCTTAGGTAAGAATATTCTAGATCCACATCCACTTGTAGTATCCAAACTGGGATTTAATTTCTTGTAAACCACATTCCATGTCCTTTACCAAAATTCCAGGACATTTTCATATGCCTTGAATTATACTAAGAAATATCCCTAGTGTTTTCATTAACTTTTATCATCCTAGTACAAAAGTTTAACTGAAAATCTACATTAATACCGACTTCATAGACCCAGTATTATCAGATATAGATACTGCTTATTATTTTATAAATATTCATTGCATAACATAATGATCCATGATAGAATCATTCAGGACAAGTTCCTTTGGAAACTCGGATTCATAAACAACATGTTCATAAGTTAACTATATAATCTCCCAATAAGGTCATCATATCTATAACCCTTATTAAGAATACCAGGAGTAATAACTTTCTTCATAACCTAGGGGCAAGGAAACATAAGAAATGATGAGATTAGATGTTTATTAAGGGTAAAAAAGGGATATATTAACATAACATGATCATAAGGGTATGAGAACATGAGAATATCATTTCAAAGACATAACAATAAAATCATATATTAAAAAATGAGATATTAAATAAATATTGGTGGTTAATAAGACATTAATCACAAAGGAATCAAAGAACATGATTCGTGATAGCATAACATAGGCATAATACATAGATTTGGGGCATATACATAAGCATATAATATCAATTCCTTAGTAGTAAAGAATTAATTATAAGACTATCATAGTGGAATGGGTTCACCCCCTAATCCATACTAGTTTTAAAGGATCAATCCCAAGACTATCATAGTGGATAGAGTCCTTTACTAAACTATGTTGACTCACCATTTCAATCTTGTTTATCTCATGAGATATAAATTATTACCTAATCTATTAGAGGGAGATATATTTCCCACAAATAAAAAAACTAAAATCATATATATGGTTCCCAAAAGATGATAGAAAATTAATTATATCAAAACCAATGATAACAAATGTGTTTCATAAAAAATTTATCATAGTATAACCCATGTAAAAGAAATGGGTTTTATAAATATTTCATCATTTCATCATAGCATAACTTGTGGTAGAGGAATGGGTTTCAAAAACATATTTTCTTCATAAACATAAATCATCCAAATAAAGAAAAAGGATGATATCATTGGATCATATACCCTATAATTATTAATTAACATAAAAGGATGTTATCACAGAAATAAAATTATTTTTAAATACCACTTCAAACATTTTTTTTATAAAAATATCATTTTCACTTTAAAATAACTCATTTAAAATCTAAAAATTTAACAAATATTAAAAAACTTATTTGAAAATAATACTTTAAATTTGTAATGGAATCTTTAAATCATTTTTTTTATCTAGCAATAAAATATTATTCATGTAAAACTTGTTAAAACAAATATTGTTTCACATTTTTTTAAATAGTGAAAAACTCTTAATTTAGAAAATTATGAGAGGATTAATTTTGAATAATTTTTTGTAAAAAATTAAAAAGAAGAAAAATAATTTAAATGGTATTTCTAGAATATTTAAAACATTATTTAAAACATTTTTACATAACATAGTCATGAAAGAACTATTATTTCTGACCGAAGAGAGAAATAAAGTAAATTTTTTATGAAAACATTATTTTGGACTCCTGAGTACAAAAAAGGAGAAAATTGAAAGGAATAATTTCTTTTCAATAAATAAAAATAGGATAAGAATATTCATTTGTTTTTAGATAGTTAGATCAAATGATTTCCTCATCAAAAACTTAATCATAAATAATCTGGATAAACAATGATATTGTAACATAAAACCCTTTCCACTTTGGAAGCTTTTTAATCATACACCCCATGAAAGAAATAAAATTAGATATAAATTTAAATTCTCACTAAATTTATAAGATGAAACAAAAAATACATTCATGTGATTTATATACACTACAAAAAATATGCACATGATGAATATGGAATGTGTCCCATGGAAGTAAAACTAAGAAAAAATACCCTTACCTTAAGTCTCAACATCCTTTGCACACGTTAAAACCTCTTTTATTATTATTATATTTTTATTATAAATATACTAAAAAATTACATATAAATATATATTTCATAATATATATTCTTTATTTATGACCTTTTATTACCTGTTTGTTAACAATTTCTTGTTAAACTCACGTTTCGTGTAATAACTGCTTTGTTTTTAATGTATGAATTTATTTGGTATTTATTTCATTTTACTATGATAATTATTAAAAAATATACCAAAATTTTAAATGATATAAATTTCATATATATAAATTATATGTGTATTTATAGTAATCTATAAAAGTTAGATATAGAAAATGAATTACTTTATTTATGGAAATGGTAGGTCGTATGTACGCAGAAACGTTGTTCACATTTTCTCAGTGGATGTAATGAATGGATGGTAAAAAAATAGATAAAAATTATAGTAACATTATGATCTCATAAAAATCTCAAATATTTGTTAAATACTTATTTATTACCTTCCATGAATATTTTATGTAAAAAAATCCCATTGCTTGGTGAGGCGGTGGTTCGTCGAACACACTGTTGAGCCCAGTGATTGCATTTGTTGTCAATTTCATGTAGATGTGTTCTTGTTGATTGAATTATTGAAGCACGGAATATTGGATCATACTAAATCTCATTATTAGAAAACTGGTCTGATTTTCTAAGACTTGTATCAAGGAGACACATTGTTATAACACTTGAATAAGATCATGAAATACTCAATTGCATGAGGAAAAGAGTAAAGTAAATCAATCCATAGTCACTAAGTGGATGAAGTGCTGAAGACCATCCATTATGTTTTAATGCATGAAGAAATAAGACATTATCTATGCATCATCCATTATTTTAATAAAGGATCATCGATGATCTTAGATTTTTTATTTCAAAAAGAAAAGAAGGACGATGTTTGAAGATGAAGAAGAAGTGAGGAATGGCTTAGTGTGAAAGATACTAAGTGTATTGTCTATGCATGGGGTTTGAATAAATAAGGTGTCCACGCATCCATGAATTATTCTTGAATGGACACTTTTTTTTTAACCAAGCAAATATTTGGCCTTACATAAAAATAAAGGTCCAACCATGGAGTTCATCCGAGGACCTCACCTCAAGAACTTGCAGGACCCGAGGTTCAACCACACTTAAAGGAAGCCCTCAATCCCAACCACACATGAGGTAGGTGTGATTGAGATGTATATAATCCTATAGGTGCCACACGGTTATGAACTCATACAATGTGGGCACTAGGTGCACGCCTGAGGAGCAGAGTGGGAGCTAAGAGAGCCCCTGTACGGTGAACATGGTACGGGGAGGTACCAATGATGGAGGAGGAGAATTTTGAGATGTGGTTTGGGTGGCTTGTATTATAAATGAGTCACACTCATGTCTCTGTTTCGATGTGGGATGGGTTTTTAAAAATTTGGAATCCATCTAAGCAATCCATCTGATCTGCGTATCATCATGTTCGCTCATCACATCCCGCGGTCGCGCTTCTAATCTTGGTTGTCTGTGATCGATATGAGTCGATCTAACGGCTGAGGAGTAACCTCGAGGTCATATTCAACATCCAACAATCCCGAACCTATTGTTTACCATTGATGAAACTAATCAACCGAGATTAAGCTCCCGGCCACTGTTGAATCTCAAATGCAGTGCATGGTGATCGTTCAAATGAACCGAAAGAATTCATGCATTAAAAGTTTCATGCATGCGATTGAAATGAGGAATCTACTAAGGCCAATGAAACCAAAGGTGCAAGGCCACGTCCAGAGGCTTGATGCATTTGATATATGATTAGAATGCATTTGTGAATGCTTGAATGAGAGGATAATTCTCACCAAAAAAATAAGGAACCCACGGTTGAAAAGGAAACTACCGATATTTGTGGGATATCTTACCCATGTTTGAAGTTTTCAATACCAAATATCTCAGTCATTTAAAGAGTTGAATCAAAAAGCATATATCATCATATTTGAAAGTGGTGAAACGTTGATCCTAGAATATAAATACAAATACCTCGACTGAGGCTCTGTTATTGAAATCATTGAGAGAGATCTCTCATTTCTCTGAGAAATAAATCATTGCATGAAAGAGTTCTGTGCATCCTAGTTACGTAATGAGAGTTTCTGCGCAGCACTACTATGTGAAGAAGAAGACCCATAAGAGTTCAACAAGTGCTACACACTCATTAACTCTCCTTGCAAAGAATAACTACATCTCTATGCAAAGAAAACCACGGACATATGAAAGGTTTGCATAAACCCTCTTTGTGATTTTTAGAGGAGATCTCGCAGGAAAAAAAACTGGTTCTATGTTCCCTTGTTGTGCTTTTACGAAGGCAGAACCAAGAACCACTCTTGGTTCGTGAAGGAAGGAGCCACACACCATTTGTAGTTCACAACGAGAAGGATCATAAACCATCCTGGTTTGCAAAGAGAATCAGTGCACACCCTTTGTGTGAGAACAAGAAAATGGCAGCGTACACATACACTGCCCTTGAAAAATAAAAGAAACCCACTCACACCATTTTCATTCATACAGTTTCATACACATGTATAGCATACTTAAACTTATAAAAAGTGATTGTGTGTTCCATGAACATAAGGTAGAGAGGATTTGAAAGATATGCAATCAAGGCATTATATAAACATAATGTGAATGAGGCTGAGACTTCATTTGAAAGAAATAAATCTTAGCCCAAGAATTTGTTGCACTAAGATAGATAATTCTTAATGGTTCTCAAGAAATTTGAGCAAGACCGACATATTTAACCAGTGTTTGTGGAATCTACTTGAACACAAGGTAGACTATCAATCCATTTAGGGGAAAAATTTGAAAATGGGGGGAATAACCAGTTTCTAAAAGAAAGAAGAAGGTGCAGAGAAGTCATGGGGTTTAACCAACTTGTAATTGGGGGTCTAACCAATTACTGTTGGTAATCATCTTATGATATAGTGAAGAAACTGTGTTGGGGTGAATAACCAACACGGCAAGGATTAGGTCTTTGTACCGAACCTTTTAAATCTCTTTGTCATGTGATTTTGTTTTACACCATCATTTGAAAAGTGAATCAAGACCTTAACCAGCCACAGAGTTTTAATTGACAAAAGATTCAATTCATAAAAAGGAAAAAAAATTAAAAAGTGGATCACTAATTCACCCCTCCCCTCTCAGTGATCCTACACTATTCTGGGTATTTCAAGTAGAATCAAATAAAGGTTCCCTCTATAAGGATTTAATAATTTGAGAAGATGGAAAATCTGTATTCTCTCAATAGCAGGGGTGTTCCTACCTTAGATGGCTAGAATTTTCATAATTGGAAGAATAGGATGTTACCCTATATTCTATCTCTGGGCCTTGAAGTTAGAGATGCAGCTACATTTTGATTACCACCTACTATTGATGAAACTGTTATGACTTTCACTGATAAAAGAAATATGGAAGTCAATGGAAAATCTAAAATTTCATTTTAATGTATCTTTTAGAAAAAGTGCATACAAAGGTTATGGGACATAAAAATACCAATGAAATTTGGGACAAATTGGAAAGAATCTATGAAGGAAACATGAAAGTCAAGGAATACAAATTTCAAATTTGGAGGAGCAAATTCGAGGATATCAAGATGGTATAAGAGGAAAACATTGATGATTATTCACAGGAGTCAATGATATTGTCAGTAATATTTGGGTCTTTGGAGAGAAGTTGGATGATTAAAATATTCTCAAAAAACTAATGAGAAATTTTCCTAACATGTTTGATCCCAAAGTTTTAGCTCTGTAAGATAGAGATGATATTTCTCTTGATGAATTACATAACATTCTCATTTTATATGAAATTCGAATGATCCCAGTATTTAAAAAGAAGATCAAAGATGAGATGGTTTTTAAGGCCCTGAGAAAACTCAAAATCAAAGATGATGAAGCTTTAAGATCAAGTGAATCTGATGATGAAGAAAAAGATGATGAATATAACAAAGTCATTGCTCTTATATAAAAAAAATTAGTAAAAAATTAATGGAAAAGGAAAACTACCACCAAGGTGTTAAAATAATAATAACATTGGACATTTTCCTGTTAAATACCCTAAAAATGTTTTGTTTCACCTGATATAGAAGAAGAAATAACACAAAATAAGAAATGGGGTAGAATCTCCAAATACTCAACCAAATTTGGTATAAGAAAGGAGAAGTTCTTTAAAAGTTAAAGAAGATGTTATTTGATCAAAGAAGAATATGTTGATTCCACATCAGATAGCCAACCAGAAGATGAAACTAATTTCATATATAATGTGGAAAAAGGGTTTGACACTTCTAGCAGTGAAGACGATGAAAGAGAATGGACAGATCTTGAACACATGTTGAAAAATGAATTACAAGCTTGCCTTGAGAAAAACAGAAATCTCAAGAAAGATAAGATGTTATTACTGAAAGAAACAGAAAGGATTACTGAAGAAAAGGAAGAGTGTATAAAGAAAAAAACATTTTACATTGAAGAAATCAAAACACACAAACTGAAGGTTGCTAAAATAGAAAAGATGGTAAAGAACCTTGAGTATAAACTCAACCTCCAAGAAGAAGAACAATCAATGACTCGGCCTAGGTGGCCTGAAGCACAAATCAGCTTGAAGAATATCAAAGAAGATTTCAAAAAGGCTACTGAGGTCAAGGGAGAATTTTCACACACTCGAAAAAAGAATCAGGTCAATTCAACACTAATCAAATCTCAAAATAAATCTGTTATATCAAACAATGCAGGTTCAAAAACAAATCTGACACAATTTTGGAGAATAAAGTCTTGTGACAAATATTCTTTTAATCTAAAGAAAGATATAAATACTCCAAGAATATTTACTCATGTTTAGTAAAGAAAACAACATCAATATTACAGACAAGACTCCTATTATAGGAGAGATCAAGGTGTAGAGGGTACTGCTGGTGTTATAGATTTTTTGTGCAAAAATCATATTTATGCTGGTATAACATGTCTCTACCTCAAGGTAGGAATAAATCAAAGGGGAGATATTCTGAAAACAAAAGGGAAATGAAGAAATCATCTGATCTACAAACTCAGAATAAATTTAAATACTTGGAATAATCTTTTAGAATATGTGATTAGAAAGGTTATAATGCTGAAAAGTGCATGAATTTTATTCCTAAACAAACCCTCATAGTCATAAAAGGAAAAGGAATTCAAAAAATAAAGGAATAAAACTCTTGTTCTGATAAAGTTTCTTTGAAATCCAATAGTAAAACCAAGTCATGGATTATTGATAGTGTATGTTAATCACACATGAATAGTGATACAAATTTATTTATCAACATAGAAAACCATGGGGTGGAGTCGTAATCTTTGGAATTGATTGTTCTCTGAAAATCAAGGGAGTTGGAAAAGCTATGATTGAAGCCAAAAATTTGAAGTCCAATGATGTGTAATTTTTTGAAAGGTTAAAACACTATTTTCTTATTAAGAGCCATATATGTGATGATGGACATGTGGTATTGTTCAAAAAGGATTCATGTGTCATCAAAAGCTCAAAGGATGGATGAATCGTCACTCAAAAAAATAACCACTGGAAATCTATTTCAAATTGGTGATTCTATTAATTCTTGTTATTTGAGTTCCAAGGATGAAAAAACCTCTGGCACAGAATAATTTTCCATCTCGGTCAAAGGAGTGTATGAAAAATTATGAAGTATGACATTGTGAGAGATATTCCAAAATTTAAAAGAGAAATGGTTGAAGTTTTTGAAATAGTCCAAAAAGGAAAATTGACTCAAATTTCACACAAATAAGTGGATATCCTATCTACTGGGCCCCTTGAACTTATTCATTCAGACATATGTGGGATAATGAGATAAAATTCTTCAAGATTTGATTTTTATTTCATAATATTTATTGATGATGACACATGAATGACTAATTTCATGTTCATTAAAAACAAGTCAGAGGCAACCACAATGTTCAAAAAAATTAGAATGCAAGCTGAGAAGGAATTGGGTATCTATATAAAGAAAGTGATATTAGACAATGGTAAAGAGTATACTTGTGATTATTTTGAAATCTATCTCTACAAGCTTAGAATCAAGTATCAATACAGCACACCCTATACTCCATAGCAAAAAGGAGTAGCTAAAAGAAAGAACAGAATCTTAGTTGAAATGGGTAGAACTATGTTGGTTGAACATAACAACTCAAAGTTTTCTGAAGAGAAGTTGTATTCACTTCCCTACATATATAGAACAGATGAATTCTCAGACTAGAAATACAAATGATATCTTAAGAAATGTGGTACAATATAAAACAAACTGTTAAATACTGTAGAGTGTTTGGAAGTCCCTGCATCATAAAGATTAAGAACATTAATCTAGAAAAATTTGAAGAAAAGGTATAGGAGGGGTTCTTCATGGGCTACCTACCAGATGGTAAAGGATACAGATGTCAGAACAAAAAGAATGAACAAGTTGGTTGATTGTAGTGATGTTAGAATTATTGAAAACAATATCAAATTAGATATTTCTATGAATGTTGATTTAGAAGATTTGGAAGAAAATTACATAACTATGGAACAAAATAATGATGAAGCAGTTGGGATAGAACAAGACAATGTTGACATCAATTCTGAACATACCAGTGATGAAGAAGAAGCTGATGAAAATAAAATAAAATGGTATAAAAAATTTAAGAAACTTGTTGATAAATAAAATTTTATTTTTAATCTACAATATCTAGTGAAAACATTAATAATATTGAGAATTGAGATCAAACTGCACTCATTTCTCAAGTTGAACCTCATACAGTGGTTGTGGCATTTGATCATGAGGAATGGATACAAGCTATGCATGAGGATCTTGATTTTATTGAAAAGAACTTCACTTGTGATCTTGTGTCAATATTGATGAATAAAAAAGTTATTGGAACCAAGTGGGTTTTCAGAAATAATCTAAATGACAAAGGTGATGTTTCAAGAAACAATGTTAGACTAGTATGAAAGGGATATTCACAAATGGAAGAAGTTGACTTTGAAGAAACTTTTGCACCAGTATAAAGACTGTAAACCATTAGAATGTTCTTAGTAGTTTTATCCCACAAGAATTATATGGTTTATCAAATGGATGTGAAATCTACATTTATTAATGTATATTCTGAAGAAGAGTTATATATTGAACAACCAGATTGTATTATTCTGGAAAAATATGGCATCATGGTATGCAGGTTGAGAAAAGCTCTATATGGTTTAAAATAGGCCCCTAGATCCTGGTACTCCAAATTGGTTGGTTGTATAAGGGATATGAAATTTGTTAAGGGTACAATTGATAATAATCTTTATGTCAGATAAATGACCATTGGTACTCTCACAGTCATTATATATGTGGATGACATCATATTTGTTGGCGACAAGGAAGTTTTTGTGAATACTTTTTTGAGCAGATGAATAGAACCCTTGAAATGTCCATGATAGGTAAAATAACATATTTTATGGGATTTTAGGTTGAACAAAAACAAAATTCAATATTTTTGTCACAGGAAAAGTATGCAAGGGAATTGATGAAAAATTTTGGAATGGAAAATGCAAAAGAAGATTCAACAACCATTTCATATAGAACAAAATTATGCAAGGATGAAAATTTAAATAGTGTTGATTAGAAAGATATCAGAAGAATCCTTGGGAGCCTACTTTATCTCGTAGTATCAGGACCAGATATCACTTATGTAGTAACTCTATGATCCAGATATCAGAGTAATCCAAAAGAGTCTCACTTATCAGTAGCTCAGAGATTTTTGAGATTTTCGAAAGGAACGTTAATCTATGTGTTGTTATATAAACACAGTGGATACATTAAGCTATTGGGGTTTATAGATGTTGATTGGGCTGGTGATTGTACAAATTGTAGATCCACCACTGGTGGAACCTTCTTTTTAGGAGAAGGATGGGTTAGTTAGAACTGTAAGAAACAAAACTCAGTAACTTTGAGTACAGTAGAGGCAGAGTATGTGGCATCCACACATGCATGCACATAGATTATTTGGATGTAAGTACAGCTAGCGGTCTTGCAAATTGAAACTGAGAAGCCTTTAAATATATTATAAGATAATCAAAGTACCATTGGATTATCTAATAATCCCATACAATATTAAAGATCCAATCATATTGATATCAGATATAATATTATCAAAGAAAAGGTGGAAAGTGGAGACATCAATCTTGAATATATCTCTACTCAATATCAAATTGTAGATATTTTCACTAAAGTAATTTCAGCAGAGAGGATTGTTGAGTTAAGGATGGAGCTTCATATCCATCCTTCTCCTCTCACATGAAGACCATGAACAGGTTCCTCTTTATTTCCTAAATCTATATACTTTCTTTTTCACTAATTTGCAGAGAATTGAAGGTGATGAATGCATCCATTGAGGGGGAGCATTGTTTATTGAATTTTTGTGCAGGGTTTTTGCAGTTCAATGAAAAAAAATTTCACACCCATGGGAGATTATTTGATTCATTCTGATCATGATTTCACATGTATGGTTGTCTCTTAATAGTATTAAAAACCTTGGTTATATCTCTCTTGTTTTCTACATCGGGTAAGGCCACGTAGACTTAGAGTTGATTAACTACATGCACTTTTCTAAATGAACCATGTGATATAATCCCTCTGCATTTTTTTCTAATAAGGAGGAGAAAACATTACAGCACAATATTTGACTCTACCAAAGTGTGCTTAAGAGATATTGACAACAAAATTCAAAGGGAGGAGATTATTGAGCCCAATGATTTCATTTATTGTCAATAATATTTCAATGTGTGCATTTAGATTAAATGATTGAAGTAATGAAGATTGGATCATAATAAATATGATGATTGGAGAACTAATCTAATGTTCCAAGACTAATATCAAGGTGATACATTGTTACAACACTTGAAGAATATCAATCAATACTCAATTGCATGAGTAAAGAAGTAAATTAAATTTATTCATAGTCATTAAGTGGATGAAGTATTGAAGACCATTCATTATGTTTTAATGCATAAGTAATGAAGACATGATTTATGCATCATCCATGATTTGAATAAAGGAATATTTAATATCTTAGATTTTTTATTTCAAAAAGAAAAGAAGGATGATGTTTGAATGTGAAGAATAAGGGAGGAAGGGCTTAGTGTAAAAGCTACTAAGTGTATTGTCCATGCATGGGGTTTGAATAAAGAAGGTGGTCATGAATCCATGCATTATTCTTGAATGGACACTTTGTTTTTAACCAAGCATATAATTGGCCTTACATAAAAATAAGGGGCCAACCATGGAGGTCAGTTGAGGACCTCACCTCAAGCACTTGTGGGACCCAAGGGTCAACTTTGCTAAAGGGAATCCATCTAGGCCAATATCACATGAGGAAGGTGTGCACGGGTCGTGTATAAGCCCACAGGTGCTACACGGTGATGAACCTGTGCAGTTTGGGTGCTAGGTGTGTGCTTGAGGAGCAGAGTGGGTGCTAAGAGTGCTCCCATAAGGTGAACATGGTACGGGGTGGTAATGTAGTGGGAATAAGAGAATTATGAGCTATGTTTGGGGAGGCTTGTATTATAAATTAGCCATGCCCATGTCCCCATTTTGATATGGGGTGGTTTTTTAAAAACGTGGAATCCATCTAAGTTGTCCCTATGATTTGCGTATCATCGCAGCCTCTCAACACAACCCATAGCCGTTCCTCTAATCTGGGTCGTCCAAGATTGATCTGAGTCGATCCAACGGTTGAGGATAGACCTTGAGGTCATCTTCAACCACCAGTCATCCCAACCCTTCTGTTCACTGTAGATGAAACCGATCCACCAATATCAAGCTCCTGACCTCGGTTAAAGCTCAAATGTAGTGCATGGTGATCTTTTGGATGAACCGAACACATGAATGCATTAAAAGTTTCATTCATGTGATTGAAATGAAAAATATACTAAGGATTAATCAACCGAAGGTGCGAGGCCACATCAAGAGGATCGACGCATTCAAGAGATTATTTTCTTGCGTTCTTGAATGCATGCATGAGAGGATAATGCTCATCAAAAAATAAGGAACATGTGGTTGAAAAGGAAACAACTGAGATTTGCGAGATATCTCACCAGCGTTTGAGGGTTCCAATACTGAAGATCTAAGTCATTTAAAGAGTTGAATCCCGCAGCATATCTCACTGGATTTGAACGCGAGGCAACGTTGATCCTTTCCTATAAATACAGAGCCCTTGACCGAGGATCTATTGTTGAAAATTTTGAGAGAATGCTCTCGTTTATTCAAAAAATAAATCATTCCATGAAGGAGTTCCACACAGCCTTGCTACGTGAGCAGAGTTTCCATGCAACCCAGCTATGTGAAGAAGAAGACCAGCATAAGTTCAAAAAGTTCTACGCACTCTTGAACTCTTCTTGTAAATAATAACTGCATCTTTGTGAAAAGAAAACCACAGACATGTGATAGTTTTTTATAAACCACATCCATGCTTCATGGAGGTGATCCCTCGAGGAAAAAACTAGTGATATGTACCCTTATTGTTCTTTTTCTAAGGCAGAACAAATAACCTCTTTTAGTTCATGAAGGACTCGCACAACATTTTCAGTCCGTCAAAAGAAGGACTGCGAACCATCCTTGTTAGCGAAGAGAATCCACACACACCCTTATTGTGAGAACAATAAAAGTACAGTGTACACGTACACTGCCCTTGAAGAAGAAGAGGAACCCACTCACAGCATTTGCATACATACGGTTTCATGCACATGCATAGCATACTTAAACATATAAAAAATGAATATGTGTGCCAAGAACTTAAGGAGGATAGGATTTGAAATATATACAATCCATGCATGATATAAACCTAAAGTGAATGAATTTGGGACTAAATTTGAAAGGAAGAAATCTTAGCTTGATCATTTGTTACACAGAGATTGCTAATTCTTAATGGTGCTTAGGAAATTTGAGCAAGACTGACAAATTTAAACATAGTTTGTTGAAGCTACTTGAACAGAAGGAATACTATCAATCCATTTGAAGGAAAAATTTGAAACTGGGGGTAATAACTAGTTTCTAGAAGAAAGAAGAAGGTGTAGAGAAGTTGGGGGGTTTAACTAACTTGTAATTAAGGGGTCTAACCAATTAGTATTTGTAATCATCTTCTCATATAGTGAAGAAAACCTTTTGGGAAGAATAACCAACATGACAAGGAGTAGGTCTTTGTAACGAACCTTATAAATCCATGTGTCCTGTTATTTTTCTTTACAACATCATTTGAAGAGTGGATCAAGGCCTTAACTGGCCATAGAGTTTGAATTGAAAAATGAGTCAATTCATAAAATGGAAAAAGAAAATTAAAAAAGGGGATCACTAATTAACCCCTCCCCTCTCAGTGGTCCTGCACTATTCTGGGTATTTCACACATGAATGACGTTATCATATTCCCACATAATGGAAAGTAAGAATTTATATATGATATTATAATTTAATAAGTATAATAATGTTATAATTATATTATATATTATTGAAATTTTTCATTATATATTATTATGAGGGGTGATGAGGGAAAATTAATTACATCGGTTCGTTAAAAAGTTGTTTGTTGTACACACAATTGATGATTTCATTTCCCATTTGTTAGAACATGATATATTTATATGTTATTATATTAACATAATAACATATCATTATATGATAGATATGTATGTTATTATATTATCATAGTTGAATAATAATTTAATGAGGTTGAAGAATAAATAAAATAAAAAATATCTCTTAATAATGATACATCTTCTTCAAAAAACCTCATTAGGTAAGAATCAAAATCCATCATAGGAGGGTTTCCTAATCAAAATAATCCCACTATGCTATATTAAGGGATTTTAAGGAATGATTTTTTTAGGTATTTTATGAACTAAAGTGTTTTTTAAGTCTGGATAGTTGAAGAGATTGCGTGTGCATTTATAAGTCGGGTAGAGGAAACACAAAAATGTTTTTAGAGAAAACTTTTTAACCATGTTTTAAACATGAAAAAGGGATCAAAATGGATAATTTTAAAACCATATATGATATAAGGTTTATATATGGACATGAAATATAATTTCTACAAGTTCATAAATCATTTTAAATCTTATATTTTTAGTTTAAGTCCCCAGTAAACTCATTTTCACATTAACCACGGTAATTAATTTTTACAGTTTTTATAATTAATTAATTTTGACCGAATATTAAGTGTACCTTTTTATATATTATTAATTTATATAATTAAAAATATGGAATAAATTTTTTTCTAATATCATTTATATAATTTAAAAATTTAAATTTAAAATTAAATCTGCATATGCGATGAAAAAACGATTTTCCAAAGAGAAAAGTTATATAAGTATAAAAAGGTTTAATATCAAAATTCAATGTGAAACTAATTAAAATAAAATAAAATGTATTAATAAATATAGAATTGAATTAATTTTACTTCTTAAACCATCTTAAAATAAAATTAAAATTATAAAATATTTAAACAAAATGGAAGTTTTTAATAAAAATCAGTATTTTTACTCTTCATCAAAAAAAGTATTTTTTTTCATAAAATTCTTAAAAATTCACTAAAATATAATTTTGAAATTTATATTTTAGAAATGAAATTTAGGTTTAAAAATAAGTTTTATAAAATTATAAAAAATTACTTTTAATTTTTTTATAAAAATCAATAAAAACATTTTTTGAGAAAATAGTATTTTTGAAACATATAATGATGTTGTAAAAATTTTAGAATTGTTTTATCAATATGTTTAATTTATATAAAATATTTAAACTTAAAATTTTAATTTTTATTATTCTTATTCATTCTCTAAAATTTAGTAGTTATGTTATAAAGGTCATGTTTAAATAATAATATTAATATTATATTGTGGTTAGTTAAAACTCAGTGTTCCATATAACGCAAGCTATCAAAAAAATAAATTTATTAAAAAAATATTCATAAAATATCAAGGAGTTATATAAACAAGATGATACAGGGAGTATATACTACATTATAAGGTAATCTTTAGGAAAAACTATTTCTTAATTTGATGATAACTATGAAAGGATAAAAATTCATATTGAAAATTATATATGTAATTCAAGGATAAGATTTATAATTTAATTATTGGTAAAAATTATAGCCTTCAATATGAATTAATATCTTACAAATTTTCCATATATGATTATATGATATTATTCTCCAAAAATATTGAAAATTAATTTTATATGTCTTGTTATTTCCAAGGAAAACAAGAAATGAATCTAAAATTTTAACACTCTAGAAAGAGAAATATACTGAGAGGGATTAAGGGAATAGTGGAATTTCAAGCTTGCATAAATTTTATAGAGGAATATAATGGAACAATCTTAATAAGAATAATACTTTTCTTTAAGTGTGGATAAAATTTTCATTAGGAACATGATTGTAATTGAAGGGAGAATCTTCTAATTTCATATGTTTCAACATTAAGGAGATGATGAACAATTTGAATGAATAGTCCAGGATTCGGGGGGTATTTGTTTCTAAAAACATAATGGATCGTGGCCAATATTATATGATCATTACATACAAGGTTTAATATAACAAATCTGTAGTGGTTGGTATCTTTATCATTGATTAAAAATTATTTTCTTCTTTATTTTATTGTGAATCTTTAAACACTTTTATATCTTCACTGTTTGAAAAGAAAATTTGATTTTCCTAGACTCCTTAAGAAAGTGGTAATCTATCAATATTCCTAGGCAAAATATTTATAAAATAAGGATATTTTTTATTTAATAATATGACACATAGACTTACTATATTTTCAAAAAAAATATTATTATAACTATGGTTTACATCAATATAATCATTTTTATGGATCGAAATTGAATTTATAAATTAAAAATTTAATGATGAGGGGGCGGGATTATGGTTTTTGATAGAAATATGTAATATCGTTTCTTTATAGGGGTGATTATATAATCTGAATAATTTTTGAATCCACCTCATCTGGATCTTCAAAATTAAATTATTAGAGAATTAGAGTAAAACAAGCCTATGAATTGGAAATGTAACATTGGAATATTGAATGTACCTATTATGAAGGAATATAATGATGTGTTTCCTGAAGAATGACCAAGACACCCACATGAGTGTGATGTTTAGTTTTACATTGATATAATCCTTAATGAAAACCCTATCTCTAAGACACCATACTGTATTTCCACAATTTAATTATAAAAAATTAAAATATTTGCGTGGTAAGGGATTTATATACCTAGTCTTTCACCATGATAGCCTCTATTATTTTTGTTGAGAAGAAAGATTTTTATACAATGTTTTTCATTGATTAGAGTGAAAAAACTAACGTTAATAGAAATAAAAAGGATCCAATTAAATGCATTTGTAACTTATTCGATCAAATTCAAGGATTATAATATTTCTCAAAATTGATATTTATTCTAAGTATAATAAATAACATGTAAAGAAATATTATATTCCAAATATTTCATTTCATATAAGGTATGAAAATTATGAATTTATATTAACAGCCTTTTTGATTTACTAATACACACTTTATTTTTATGGTTCTAATAAATATAGTATTTAAGGATTTTCTTTATAATTTTCATGCGGTATGAATTGAAGTTATCTTGATCTAATCTAAAAGTTGTGATGATCATAAGGTTCATTTGAAAAAAAAATATTAAGAATCTTTAAGAAAAAGAGTTATATAGATAATTTATAAACTTTAAATTCTTGATTTTGGATTATTCATCTCATGGATATATTATCGCTAAGGATTGAATATTATTTTATCCATCAAAGGAATGGGAAATGAGATAATGTTCGATTACAAAAAATATAACTAAGGTATCTAGTTTCCTTTGATTATATGGTCAATATTGATGATTTTTTCAAAATTATGCTTCATATTTCTACCTATTAACAAATTTTATACATAAAAGGTTCATGTTCATTTGGATGGAAGAATATAAGGAATGTTTTAAATAATTAATTTGGAGATTTTTTGAGGAATCGATATTGAAATTACCAGCAATAAGGGATGAATTTTTGTTATATAGTGATGAATCAAAGAACTGACATTGATGTTTCCTTATATAGAAAGATAAAGTTATTTCCTAGGAATAAATATATTTAAATATTTATTAATATAATTATCAAACTCATGATCTTGTGTTCGAATCCAGAATCTATGCAATAAAGATATGAATAAATTGAAATTATGGTGAATGATATAAAATATATACAAATAAAAAATATTGAAACACATATAGTCATATAATGTGATTTAAATAAGGAAAAGGTGATGGTTAGAACTACTTAGGGATTTTTGTTTCTCAATACAATACCTCCATGGATTAGAAAACAAGGATACAGATTCATTAAGTATAAATGATCCTAGAGTTTTTTCCTAAAATGAATATTGAATAAAATTTTATATTTATGGATATAATAAAGTGGGATATTTTAATTATTATAGAAACATAAAGAACATATATATTAAAATTTCTTCCAAACAAACCTTATTATAGAGTATAAAAATCTCATTGCTTGATGATGATGATATTTAGATGAAAATCAATGTCATGAACGGAGTTAATTTGTAATACCTCATATATTAATATGGTATTTTGAAATTTGGAATTTCTTTATGTATTACATCCATTCATTTTCTAAAAATAGAATTATCAAAGGAATTTCATAGATCAAATTTATATATACACTATGGTAGAACCAAAATTCATTCAGATGTAAAGGAACAAATTTTTTGATATAATATTAAATGATAACTTTAAAACTACATATAAATATGTTGGGTTTTTAATAGGAAAATTATAAGAGATAACATCCTAAATAGGACTTACAACCACTACCCATTACAATGTGGAAATGGGATGATATTACATTTGACATTGTCAATTTATTTCCAATGACTCGTCGAAATAATTATTCTATATGGGTTTTGGTTGATAACCCTACCATGTTCACATATTTACCCACTAAATGGGAATATATTCCTATTGAGATACTCATATGTCTCTATATAAATGAATTTTTGAGACTTCATTCCACACCTATTTTGATTTTATCTTATCATGATTTGTGGTTTACATAAATTCCTGAAAATTCATGAAAATTCTCTCAACAAAGATCTATATTTGAGCACCACCAATCATTATCAAACTAATAATCAATCTGAAATGACTATTGAATATTTAGAATATATATTGAGGTCATTCTTGACTGAAATTCAAGGTTTGTGGGATCACAATTTAACTTTGGTAAAATTTGCATAGAATAATAGCATTCATTAAAGCATTCAAATGGAACCATCTGACGAACTATCTTTAAATAGTTTTTTTACTCTAACATGTTGATATATATTTGGTGAATTGAAACATGTAGAACCATATTTTTTTGAGGTAATAATGGTGAAAGTGAAGAATATTCAAAATCAGGTTATTATGGCTCAATGTTGATAAAAAAATAAACATTGATAACTGAGAAAATTATTTAGACTTTTTAGTGGGACATCATGTTTTATTTAAGTTATTACAATGTAAATGTATTATAGTGTTTGGAAAGGAAGGTAAAATAAGTCATAGGTATACCTATCCTTTTTTATGTTTTGGAAATAATTGGATTTGTATCATACCGTTGGATAATCCCACCTAACATTTGTAAAGTTAATGATGTGTTTTATATCTAGTTAATATGGAAGTTAATGTAAGACCCAATACACATGATCACCTCTAAGGAAATATAATTATGACAACATTCATCTCATTTTGGAGAGCCTATCCATATTTTTTACCCCAAAAAACAATTTTTAGGGAATTAAATGACATATTTGGTAAAGGTACATTGGAGAAATCACAAGATGGAATGGGTAATGTGGGAACCTAAAATATTTATAATGAATAACTACCCACATATGTTCATTAGGTTATATTCTATAAATTTTAAGGATGAAATTTTTTGATAGATGGAATATTGTAACAGCTGAGATTAAATTATATTGTGTTTCCTTTCTAAACAAATAATAGTAAGATGCACAAAAAATTATTCTATAATTAAAACCTAAATTAATAAATTTCATATATTTAATATCATAAAACTAATTGATTTTTTTCTTTTAGAGTTCTAAAATTATCTTATGGTGAATTTTTTATATTTTTCAAAAATACTTGATTTTTTGATGAATAGTGAAAAATACATACTTTATAAAAAAGGTTACTTTTTGTGACTTTATATTGATATATTATTAACATAAATGTTTTTAAAACCATTTTTATAGAAACAAAATATGTGTATATATATATAAATAGTAATATAAGGAATATTAAATTATTATATTGAACTTTGAAATATATTCTTGACATTTTGGAAATCTATATAAAGTGTTTTTATAAATAAAAAATATTTTTAATTATTCTCTATTAATAAAGTGTACATAAGGATCCTTTTGGTATCATTTTAGTTTTAAAGACACATAAATCTATTTTTGTATAAAATAATACCATTAATTCCATTTGAATCATCATTTATCATTATATTTTCTATAAAATTGTTTTTATAATTAAAATAAAAATTTTCATAAAATTAGTTTTCATTGCTTTAAGCGCACTTATTTTGAAATTTATTTTTACCAAACATAAAAAAATTAATATTTTAAATTTATTCCATAATTTTATTTAGAATAATATAAATTAGCTAATAATTTCAATATAATGTTTGGTCATGAAAAATAGTAAAAGTAACAAAAAAAATACCACTATTAGAATTAAAAAAGGGTCTACTAGAAGATTAAACTAAGGGATAAGGGTAAAAGTTTCACATAAACAAGTTAAAATAATATTTTTTTTTTAAAGATATTTAGATCCATTAATATATACCATTCGATGTTCTATACTTTTGGGGAATCATTTACAATAAAATTATTTTATATTTTTAAATTATTTTAAGTAATTCAATCTATGTCCCTACACCTAATTATAAAATGAAGCTTGTTATCCACCCACATTAAAAAAAATTGATCTCATTTGATTATACAAAACATAAAAAAATACAAGTCTTTCTTCCATAGGTTCTTGATGTTATATTCTTACCATATAACTATTCTATGAAGTCTTAATGTGTAAGCCAATATAGGTATCTCAAAGAATAGGTAATCATATTACTAGAATCATTCAAGGTTTATATAATATTATACTTATTATAGTTAATATAGTATCATTAATATAATAATACATCATTATTACTATGTGACAACCATCTTTTTTCCCTTTTCCATCCCATGGAAAATGGAAACATTACATATGCATACGTTCGGCCAACTGTCTTCACACAGTGGTGTAATTTATTTTTAATCACCACTTTACATGGGTGCATATAAATATACTAATGATTAATATATATTATATTTAAAAATTAATTAGGATTATATAAATATATTATATCATTTACATTCTTACCCATCCACTGGTTAAAAAATTATAATGTCACTCTTGCGTACGTGAGGATTGTCACCTTCATGAAGTGATGTGATTCATTTTTCATTTATTCCATCCAAGGATGATCATAAATATGTATATAATGAATATATATGATATTTAAATCATGAATAACTTTTTGAGTATTATTTAACCATGATCAATAATTAAGGACCATAACTATTGAATCGAAACATACCAAAAAAACAAAATTATTAAACCCAGAAATGATGGTGATAATGGACAATTTTTAATGAAATATTGATAACATGTTTTAAGTAAACCATGTATGGTATTATAACTATAAATAAAATTATATTATATACATTTAAAAAAATTATTTATTATGTATCTATTCAAAATCACATTCAAAGAATGATGTACTGATGATAATGGTAATTTCACAATCTCAACATTATTTATGATTATACATTTTTAAGTTTCTATTAATGTAATTATATGTTATTTATATCTTGCAAACAATATATTTTCTTCCCCAAAGTTTATTTCTAGAAATTAAAACTTTATATTTTTATTTCCTCTCTATAAAATCAAATGTCTGAAATGATATTTTTATGGAAAATCAACTTAATTTTTATATTTAGTTAGGAAACTTTTTTATCAATGTTTATATTTTATTTGAATTTTCTTGACTAATTTATTTATTATTATCCAATTATTTATTAATGTAATTTATAACCATTTTATCCTTTCTATAATAAGTATTATAAATAATATTCCTGTCATTTTTTGAGTGATCCACTTTCTACTAAAGGGGTAAGAAGAATCTTTACTTTAACACTTACTGAATTACAAGATTTTCCCATAATAAAAAATATTACTTTACACGAATCATACTTTAAATATTTCAATGGTTATTTTTAATTAAATTTTTTCCTTAAAATTTTGTATGTTTATATATATTAAATCAGTGATTTTTAAATAAAAAGTGTATTTTCTTCAAGAAATGTTCTGATGATCATTAAAAATTATTTCCATCTATATTAACAACCATTTATGAATATTATAATTTAATAAGGAAATAATATAATGATAGCATCCACTATATTACTCTTGTTCAATTTTATCATATTTATAAGGTGATTTATAAGTGAAAGTATTACCATTATGTATGTTATTTGTTCAATAGTAATGTTTATATTCAGTATGTATTGAATATTTGTTCATTTAATTCTTATAGTGAATAAATTAAACTAATTAACGGAAGGGAGGGTCCCATTTAATCCTCTCAATGCATCATTAGTTCCCATGAGACAAACTAGTTTTGGTTTTTGGTGTATGTCTTATAAATTTACATATTGGGTGTTGGCACAAGGCCTTGGCCATATGATTATGTTGTCTAACATTATGGATTATATCGTCATAAATCTATTTTTTATCCATGTGATTATTTATGTATATATATATATATATTTCATCAAAGTATTTAGACCAATTTTAATTATATTAGTTATATAGAATATTTGATTTCTTATATCTTTCCTACTATTCGTGATCTATTTAACCTATAGTAGCTTTTGTTCTATGTTTTCCCTTAATAAGTATCCTATTTTTAGCTATTATCTTTGATTACTTTCAATAGGATGTTCTGAAAGTATATATGAATTATTTCAACAATTTAATAAAAATAAAATAATAATTTTCTCTTTAGAATACTAAATTGTATTTCATGTTTTTATATGTAATCTGATATTTATAAATTTATTTAGTAATCTAAGTCTACTAAATTATTCGATAATTCAAGATGATATACCTTGTATTTTTTTTTAAATGTATATAAATAACCAATGTATATAGGTTACAGGGGTCTGTGTGTTAATATAAGGGTTGATAAAATACATGTTTCATTACATTGAAGGTGAATGATTCACTACAATCATAATTATTCTCATGAAAAATATACAGCCACTATAAAAACCAATTTAATCCACAATCATTATTGTATTCTCATTGATAACACATTTTAATGATCATTTTATTATTAGTTCATCCAGATCCTAAATCAAATTAATATTAATCAAATCATATGTCATACTCAAGATTAATCCACATAAGTAATTACCTATGACAATTCATGGGTTTCTAAGGTCACACTTCTTAGGTATAGACACATAATATAGGTCATATGTCACATATATATAATATTACGTAAATAATATAGTTATTGATGATTAAGGAGTCAATTTAGGAGTAAAAAAGAAACACTTAAAAACTTAATAGATCACACTCAGTGTATAAGAATCAATGAAAAAGTATAAAACAATTTTAGGGCATGTTCATATGGTTAGTGGATTTATCATTTCATATGAAACTATAATACTGATAAAACCTATCAATAAATCATATGTAATTTCAAAATTACCATATTATACTCATTCCTATGAAATCATAATGATATATATAGCCTTAATTACTAGAGATCAAAAAATTGATCAATATCACCCTATTTATGGATTTATAGTGTAAGCTGTAAAAATATAAAAGAAAACAATAATAATTAAAATGGTAAATCTGTCATTTCAAATGGTTATCCTATTAAACTAGAATAACTTTATAATAATGAAGATTGAGGTAGATATGAAACTTTTAGTGATATAAAATTTAGAAAGGGGAGTGGGATATTCATATGGAGTTGATTGAACGGATAATGGTTGGTGTAATATTTTAATGAAATTTATTATATACTTCAAAAATTGAAACTTATTTTAAAAAAACATGTAAAAATCAGGTAATTTCCCAATGTCTACAAGGTAATCACTACCCTATTGGGAGCTTATTTTAGTAGAATCAACCACTCAGTGTCCCACATAGTACCACCCACTCCATATGGGTCTACTAATTACATTGAACTATATCATTAGGCTCTTAGTCTTTTCTATTAATACATATACCCCCCCCCCCACCCACCCACACACACACCTATTCTAACTTCCTAAAATATATTACTAAGCCACCACCAATACATCCAACTAGTTGGAAAATCCAAATAATTCAAATCATGGTGACATGTTAAATGAATTCTTGTCTTAAAATATGAGGGATGTTTCACTAATTGTAATCATGGATTTATGGTTCAGGAGAAAAATATGTATTTTCATGGAATTTTATTTGATAAATATCATGAAGTAAAAATGATATAACTATATGTATTCTAAAAATATGGAAAGGTGTAACCCATAAATTAAGTTGAAGGAATATTTATATTTTTTAATTATGGAAAATGATTCCATGAATAATATTATATATAAAGATATATAAATATTTCCATGAAACCAAGGGAGAAAATGATAGTTCTAACTAAACAATGACAAATAATTCAATGTTTCAATTTAAAGGATTATAGATATTATAAAAACCAATGTACCAAAATAATAAAGAATATATACACAGTTATTTCTTGGTTATTCCTTTAATAAATACAAATGGATTATCTATCATCAGTGATTTAAATAATATATTCTTTATATATTATACTGATGATTTTTTATTAACCATTATAGATAATTATATCATATATTATAAAAATATGTCCAGACATAATGAGCATTAGAGTATTATTACAAATACAGTAAGAAATAATATTTTTTACATTTTTTTAATTTTATATATTGGATGAATAATTTATAATTCTAAATTTATATATTTTCAATAAATGGTATATCTATATATCTCTCAAAATATAAATCATTAATAAATTTCAAAGACTAAAAACTATAAAATTGATTAATAGTTTTCAAGTATTAGTTTAATATGACTGATATGTTGTATAAAATATCTCATGATTTTTTAATATACTAACCATGTCAACTATAAATGGAGTAAATTTTGTCTATATATAATAATTTTAAGAGAACGTCACAGGGCCTTGGATGTGGTTTGTCACTATACCCGTTCCCATACAACACTATAGTGGGGAAGATATTATGATTTGTAATTAAATATCAAAGAATATATTAGTAATTGTTATCTTGAAAAATGATTATGTGATATCAATTTTCCCACATAAAATAATGATCCAGGATAAAACTTACCATACTTATGATTTTGAGTTAGCCATAATAATATTTTAATTTTCGGTATGGGATGTTTTTCTATATAGAGTGAATTTATATATACATATATATTAACCCTAAAAAGATAAATCATATATTCTAATATATGGAGAAAAATCTGATACAATGGATATGGTTATTGTTGATAAAGGGTTATATCTTCTCTAAACATTACCATTATTCAAAAGAAACCATCATGTCTAGTATTCTTTATAGAAAGTATCTTACTAACTTAAGAATAATAAGGATTTAAGGAGACCTATTATTCACTGATATGAATGATAACTAAAAGTAAATCATTATAAAAAAGATTAATCCATACTATTTCCAAATTATTTATTAAACATATAAACATGTTAATATTAATGGGATATAGAAGGATGATATAGACATATAAATTTATAATGAAATAATTTTATATTTAACAATGATATATATGAAATGATAAGATTTTAAATAAGAATTTATTTCCCTTATATTCTAGAATTGATGAATATTTTGTAACATGATGTGATCCACTCATATTTATACATTCACCAATGGAGTATAAAAATGTTTTTATATATATGAGAGAATATATAGTATGAAAATGAGAAGATGGGTTTGATATTAGACATGATATGATTGTTCAAGAAAACTATTTATGGCAGAAAGACCATCATTTATGAGGATGGTAGAATATTTAAACATACATTCTTAGAAATTAACTATCATCACTAAGTATTTCATTATAGGTCAAAACAATATATCTAATGTTTTCAATGTCAATTGATTCTTGGTTTGATTTTTCTATATATTTGATTCACATCGATGACATTTAGGTAGATTTCTTACTGAATCAACATACTAATATCTGTATTTATATAAAGAAATTTTTAAGACTATATCAAGATCTAATATTCACCTCAATGTGAATGATATTTATTTTACAAGTATTTATTAAAAATATAATATTGATAATTAATTACTATACTCAAACTAAAGAAAAATAATAATTAAACATTCACACTCTAAAAGATATGATGAGATCTTTCTCGATTATTTTATGATAACTATTTTGACTCAGGAACAGAAATGGATCCTTATTAAGATTTATATAGGATGTGATAAAAGTCATGGAAATGTTAGGTTAAAGTTGGGGCGTAAAAAATTTTGGTAATAGATCATTATCATGGAATTATGGATAATATCAGAACAATTAATTTAAATATTAATGTACAAAAAATCAGATATAAATGTTATCTTCATTGTCATCGTTTATATATGGTGACAAATGTTAGAGATAATGTATTAATTTAAATATCACATTTGATGTGGGTCTTTAGATTTTTGATTGAGGGGTTGTTAAGGGATATATACATTGGCCCCTTTTATATTTTTTATCATAAGTGGACTATAGCTTATCAATTAAAACTATCATCAATCCTGACATTAGTGTAAAACAAGTCCCTTGTATCACTTATATGGATTTAAATTCATCATATATTATATATTTTTATATATATGGCTATAAAATATGTCAATGATTACTTTTATATGGAATAATCACTGTATACACTTTATTATATAGATAATGTACTTCACATCATGTTCACTCACATTATCAATTTTTTTATATATCATAACTATAAATGAGGGGGTATCTAATGATGTAATGAAATAAAATCACCCACACTAGTTATCATATAAGTAATTTAATTTTGATGGTGTCATTTTTGAAGGGGGTGGGTGTAAAACCCTTGATTTATTATTGAATATTCTTTTTGTAATATTAATATGTGTCATGGTTATTATCTACTAAAAAAATTTATTAGAAAATTAGATATGATAGAAAAGTTTAAGGGTGGATATAAGTTATTAATTATAAATCATTCCAATTAAAAATGATATTATAATTAAAAGTGTGAGATCATATTCTCAAATAAGATATCAAACTCTCCAAAAGATCACCATTGGATGAAAGTAGATCAACCAGCGTTTTGCATCAAGATATGTGTTCATAATCACCTTATCTTATATAATCAATCTACTACCTATTCTGAAAATACATCAAAATCCTCAAGTGACTAGGATATAATACCAATAAATAATTGAACACGATATCGTAATTGGATTTAGATATTGAGAGATCGAATTTATTCATAGTGTGGGGAGTAATACCAGTGTGAAGAGCCAAAGATTTTACTTGAATTGAAATGTCCTTCCTAATGAAAATAAAAAAATCCCATAATGATAATGAATTGAAAATTCTAGGTGATACTACATCTACACATGATATAATGGAAAAAATATATAGATGTATTGAGATTATGAAAGTTTCTTGTCACTTTCTAGGACACCAACAAATAATGTCCCCCTCAAATATCTATTTCCCCTATTTAGGGTTACTGAGGGATCAGATTGAGTAAAAAATGATGCAGGATAAACTCATTGCATAGTGAACTAAAGTAAATAATAAGATACATAAACTATTCTCTGAGATAAGAAAAATCATGTTTCATTTCATGACGGTGAACTTTTTTGTAAGTCTCTATAATAACCCAACAAATTTTAAAAATGAGATTTTTCATTCCTATAGAGTCTAAATATATACCTATAAAATCACAAAAACAATATTCAAGGATTGTATCCGAAGATGTATATTGAACATTGGATCCCAAGATACCACTGAGGTCATTCCAGTTTTATCATTCCCCATCATATTTACTAAAAAATAAATGATTTTGTATAAGTATTATCATAAATTATAAACTTGGAGGCAGGTTTAATAACTTTCCATTAAAGGTTTTCATTCATATAAATATCTTAGTTCTGAAGATACGTACGAAAGAGGTGAATTTTGAGGGTAAATAATTTTACTATAGATTATTTTATATGATACTCAATAATTATTTTTTGAGAAGTAATTTATATTACACATAGGAGAAAAATTTATCATTAGATGAAGTTTTGAAAACATAATGATCAGTTCCATAAATAATATAAAGAATATAACACATGGATTTCTATTCACCATTAAGAAAAATGGGAAGATCAAAAACCTACCTGAATCTATGTTTAATTATAAGATTCCATGTAATAAAGAGGGTAAAACCCACCAAATTTTCTTTCCATATATAAAACTCACATCATCCCAAAATCTTATGGGACTTTTCAAAAATATTGAAAAAATTAGCTTTATGGATGCTCTGCATATGAGAACTATTGGTGAATTCAAAAAGCTGATAAAGGAGCTACATTACTCTCTCCATGATGAATTTTCCATGAGTTATTACCTCAACATCACCTCCAAAACTATATTTACTTGCATAATTTTCATATTATTCCCAATACCCCTAAGACCAATGCCCCCTTAATTAATTTTTTTAGAATGTCAAGACCACCTTGACTAAATAGATGACCCTATTGGTTAGATTCCTAGATAATGATATTAATGGTGATTTTAATCTTCTTTATCACTATCTTTAGGTCCCTTAAAATTTAGTTCATGTGCAATATAGTAGAGGAGATAACCTTATTCACTATTCTGATCCTAGCATCGAATAAAAGAAAGTTACTCTTCAATTATGAAACCATACTATGATTATGATGATGATATCATCGAAGTGATGAATATGAATCCTACCATTGGACAATGGGGAAAAAATAATATATTGGAATGTTTATTCTAGATATTCCTTTTCACACTTAAACTATCTTGGAGTGATTTCCTAAGAACTTTTTTGATATATAAACATTTCTTTTATTGAAATTGATTCCCTATAAAATCTTACTTCTATATTTTTTTAGAATCAACATGAAATTTCAATTGGAGTTACTACTACCATTAGTGAATAAAATCATATCATAATTGAAAAATAAGTGGGGTATTCTAGATAAAACATAATAGTGTCTAAACTGATGAACAAATTTATTTAAAATAAACTTGTAAAGATCCTATAGAGACCATCTTGAATCCAAACAAAAATGGTTAAAGAGAGCATGCAAATTTTTTAAATACCCTTCACTAAGTTGAAGAAATGGGAACTCATTTATATGATCGAAAAGGTAAACCAAGGTGAAGAGAAACATCTATAGAATAGGTCATCAACCCACTAAGAAAAGCCTCACCTTCTTGAAACTCTTCTAATAAAACTCTTTTCCATCATATCATAGGAATTTTCAAAATCACGATGGTATAATTTTACAATACAAATTAAAATGATCATTAGGGGATGAACTATATATAAAATATTATTATGAAAATTGGAAACTAATTAATGGTAAATAAAAACACTATAGTACTCAAATATTCTACCTCATTATCTCCCATGAATTTCAAACTAAAAAGTATATCAATAGAAAGTATATAAAATATTTTAAATAGTATATACATTAGAAGAAATAACTAAGTAGTTTAGATGATTATTATATTTAATTATTTTAGGGTGAATATATATATATAATTGATTGGAATATATTTCTATTGAATATAGTACTTTGATATATATACTCATTGCGTATATTTAATTTTTTTAGGGAAAATTGATCAATGGTATAAGGTATTTAGTTATGTTTTTGGTTCATATTTATTGGATACTCAAATTTAGTGATCATGTGATTTTACCTTTATTATTTAGTCATTGATATGGTGATCATTAACAGAAGTGATAACATTGTAAAAACTATTACAATGTGAAAATATGTGGATTAATGTAGTATTATACAACCATAAAAGGCACATTTGTTTGAGCAAGTGAAATAGTTACTATTTCTCAAGTTTCCTCATGACCATATCGAAACTGAGCTTCAAATGTTTTACCCTAAATAGAATGTCCTAAGGGTAAAGTCCAAGATAATGCATCTCACTAAGAGATCCATGCTACCAAAATCACAACATGTAACTACCCCTATTTTCTGACACACCTTTAGGTTTATGTTGATGTCTGGATGTTTTTTGTAAGTATATATTAAGATGTCTACAATTTGTAATTATTACTGTGATAATATATATATATATTTGAAAACAATATTTAATGTAACTATTGTAATAATAATAATTTATTGTTAAAAAATATTTAAAATGAATTAAAATAATTATAATTTATCTACATATGTTAAAATTAAATATTTAATGTAAAATGAATTATTATTTAATGATATTTAATGAAAATATAAATATTCATTTTTAAGCAAAAAATTTGAATTCAAAAAAAATTCTAAATATTTTATGTTTTTATTTAAAAAGGTAATATTATTATATTTAGTGTTTTAATTTAATATAATTGATACCATATTTGGATAATAAAATATTTAAGTAGAAGGTTCATTATTATTTATTAGGGAAAAATATTTTATATAGGTGAATCGTTAAATTCATCTATAAATAGAAAATGTGGTAGATAAAGAAATATTATTTATAAATTAATTAAATTAAAAATAAAACATAATAATTAAATTATTTGGATTTTAATTCATTAAAAAACACCATTTGGAAAATTTATGAGTCACTATCCACCAAAAATTACATTCATTAATAAATATAAAAAGAATATTTCAAAAATGCCACTTAATTTTATCTAAAAAAGTATCCTTTCTCTATACATTCCAAAAAAAAATCTATATAATTCGGTTCCCTACCAAATATCCTAAAAAAACACAGTTAATTATGATCTATATAGTGTTTAAAATCTTATAGTAACATGATGTTGTATAAAATCCCTCATTATAGAGGTTACCCATAATAGAAGCAATGTTTTCAAAATGATATGTAACGAGTTATTTTTTATCCTTTCCATTTATCAGATCATCATAGTAAAAAAAATATATAAATCATTAAAATCTTAAAATATAATCATAATCATTATAAATTTTCAAAAAAAAAATTTTATAATAATGTAACTATAGATTCTTACTAGTTCATTACTTATAGTGTATCCGTCTTCAGGTTGGTTTAACCTCATATGTGATCAATGGTACACTCTTTTAACATTTTCATTATGGATGATTATAAAAACATAAATAATTGAAACATATGTAATTTAATATGATAATATTTTATTTTTATGATTTTTTTGCATAAATAGTCTTTAAAATAATTATTATAAAAAATTATATATCCTTGATTAAATTATCTAAGATGCCTAAGTCGTGGATATTTTCCTTGTAAAAAATATTTTTAGCATCTATTGACTGTATATGGGCATTTATATAACATTAATACAATATGATACAAGTACCACTACTATTCTATAGATGATGAAATACTTAACAGTGGAGAATTATCAGGACCACCATACCAAAATAAGCATGGATCAGTTGGAACTACTAACTTAAGATTATTAATATAGGTGATTATTAAGTTAAAAATATGTAATTAATTAATAAGTGATTAATAATATATAACCTAAACATAAATATCATTCAATAATATTTCATTCTTGAACTAAACAAGAATATACATGGACAAAGATCATGTTTGTTCATATTGAGAGTTAAGATAAGGGGAACATTTCATCACCTCTACATCCAATTTAACCATTCTCACCCATATCCATGTTATTTTTGTTATATATAATTTTAGGTAAGTATCTTATATCATAAATATTTTTCTGTGGATTTTAAACCCAGATTTCATTAATCGTTTCTTGTGTATGAAGTCGTAAATGGAATATTTTCCCCTTTATTTATCTCCCTCTATTGGAATCATTATCTCACCCTATTATTTTATTTTCGATATAAACCTATAGTTACCAGTTATTTTCATAGTATAATGTTTAAATATAATTTACATCATTTTTCTTATCTTTTGATTCTATTTACTCATTATTTAATCTTTTTAAAAATATAACTGATTAAAAAATTCTTTATAGTTTTTCATATTTATTATTCACTTCCACTGATTGATTTTTCATCAATGTAGATACACTATAGTGTTATAAATTTTCAACATTATTATATGTAATTTATAATTTGACCATCAATTTTTTGAAATGAATTTGATTATTTTTTAATATTTTATACATATATTATGGGTTTCTTTGAGATGTGTTTAGTGGTTAATGGGGATCTAGAGTAGTTCAATGAAGAGTATATGGGTCACAAAAAGTAGAATTTATATATAGGGGTACCAAGTATTTGATTTGTGGTCATCGTGTATCCATCGGTCCATGAAATTGACCTGTAGTTCCTAAGGTATAACAATAATGTTTATAGGTGTGTACTTAGAGGTTGTGGAGCCCTAGGTACCTAGTACAAAATAACATTGTAACCTTGGACCTTGGATTTATATTTTTAAGGGCAGGCCACATAATTTAAAAATATAAACCATTATTTATTTCCACTCATCATCCCATAAACCACATTAAAATATAGCTTGATTTTGATCTCACTTTTCTCTTATAAGTAATCTCCCACTTATTTTCTTCCACGTTTGATATGGAACTCAAAGTGGGAGTCATATATTGTTACATAAAACAATGTGGATTCTAAAATTTCTTCTCTCTCTTTTTATTTCATGGTTCCCCATCACAAATTAATATTTTAATGTTTTCTGTGATATTTTTAATTATTTAATGGTTTAGGAGTGAATTAGGGGGTGTTATGTGATGAGAGTGATCACTTAAGATTAAGATAGAAATTCCATACCATATTATGATAGTTACATGTGATTGTATGGAATGAAATGCCTGAAATATTGTCTGTTAGGATGAATTTTTCATCATCTTGTAACAATTGGATAGTTGTTAGAAAGAATATTACCATCATGTTATATGTTTTGATGACTCACAAAATACCTACTTTTATTCTAAAAATCTTACCATAAATATTTCTTATTATATTTACCTTATGTTGTGTGTCCAAGAGTCTATTTAATTTTATAAAATAATTTTATATTATAATAATTGAATAACATCTTCAGTTTCTCATAATCAAAAAGTGATGAAGAATTTTCTACTATGTAATAATTTATCTTATGAAGTATTATTGAGTTTCTTGAGATATATTCTTTATTCTGAATAAAAAAATGAATGGACCATATACTCTAAAAAAAATATTCATATCTAGAAGTAGATGAAAAAGTTAAGTGTTACATCACAATAAAATTTTATCCTACATTGTAAAATTATCATACACTATATTGAAGTTAGGTTATCTTAAGAGAAAGTACTACTTTATCTTAAGAAATTTATTCTATGATGAATATTTATTTTGGTCAGTATCTTATGAAGATTTAGTATTATAGAATATCATGATTATTTTAATAATCTCTTGATAAATAACTGAATTCCTTTAGGCACATCAAAATGAGATTATCCATTTAAGGTAAGATTGATCGGCACAAGAATTTCCATAAAAAGGATAATCCAAAGAAGGGTAATATTTCTATCATCATTGGAAAAAAAATCAATTCCTATATTTGGAATGTTTGGATGAACATCCTTAATATCCTATCTTATCAATATCACTTTACAAGATCACCTGACCGTTATAATTATATTGCACTAAAGTTTAAACAATACACATAAAGATCATATATCCCCTATAAAAGAAAAAGATGAAGGGAAGTGAGAAAATTTTTGATTGAATTTTGTTAAAATAAAAAGAAAAATATAAGAGACATTTATATAGTGAACACCAAACATTAATGTTGTGATTACCAATTATATCAGTTGAACTAAATATAGTTCTGATCTATACAATGGATTCTTTCATTTTTTCAAGATGAATCTTCATCTACTATCAGTTGTTGCTGCAATTTTGTGCTTCATACATTCCTCTCAATGTTTATGTTCACTCTATATTGTTTATAATCAGGGTAATAGTGTTATTAAGACCATAGATTGGTATTATAAAGAGATATCCTAGTTGAAAGCTCTTGGAATTTTGGATTAAGTGACATATTCTTGTACTCAGTAGTGATCCCCTACTAAAGAGGTTTTTATAGGGAAAATCTCAAAACTCATGGGCTAGAGATTTGGGGGAGTGTACTAGGGGATTTATTTTCCCTGGAAAACTATAAATACCTGTGTTCAATTTCATTTAGACATAGTTTCATATTTACACTGTATATATTATTTAGGAAATAATTTAATTCACATACTTTAAAGAGGATGGTCTAGTATTCAAAAAAATAGAAATCAACTCATCCATCCCTTGAGTTATAAACCCATTGAGCATCTAGGAAAAAAATTGATATCAGATCTTTTGAATATTGATTTCACAACTATCAAATGTTGAATTAAAAAGATCCATCTCCAAATGGATTCTATCTCTGAAAACCGAGAAGGTATGTCAATGGTTAGAGCTCCATACTTCAATGGTCAAAACTATGGTGGCTAGAAAGCTCATATGATCATTTATCTTAAACATATGGTCCGGAAGTCCAATATTAATGTAGTTAATACCAATGAAATTAATAAAGAAAAACCATAGACATGGGATGCTACCACTGAAGAAAATTATGACCTAAACCCCCAAGGTATAAACACTATCATCTATGGGTTAATAATAGATGAATTTAAAAAAGTCTATCAATGTCAAAAATCGCATGAAATGTGGACCACTAAAGCCATTTAAAATGAGGGAACCCATAATGTTAAAGATATTAGATATGATATAGATAAGCTTAAGTTTGATACATTCAAAATGGAAAAAGGTTAGAGAATTACTCAACTAAATAGGAGACTCGTTGAGATTATGAAAAATATTTATTCTATAGGAACACCTATCACTAAGATTGAACAGGAATTGAAGGTTCTCATATTATCACCACCTAAGTGAAGTGTAATCACAACTACTACTAGACCATCTAAATATGTAAAAAAATAAAAATAAAATATCTCATCGGAGAAATTTTGATATATGATAGAAAAAATGGAACTGGAATTAAACAATATAATAATATCAAGAAAGAAAATGTTTCATTTAAGGTTTCTACTTCTAAATATGACCGAAAGAGAAAATGTATAAAAATATCTTAACAAACTAAAAAATAATATTTATTCAATGAATGCAAAAATTTGGGACATATCAAGCTTGAAATTTTGAAAATTTAATATGATAAGAAAACAGTAAAGAAACACTTCATTAAAACTAGATATAATAAATATAAGAAATTTATAAAGTCCACCTAGAGATCTTCTGAAGATTCTAGTGAATGTACCTTATCAAAATCAAAAGTTGAAGCTATAAATCAACATGCCAACATATTTTTTATTTCATGGTTGGATGATGTACATTCTTATTATTCTTTTGGGTATGAACATGAATCATAAAATGAAAATTTTTCTAAAAGTACTAAATGAGTACTAAACCATGTTGGAAATCAAGTATGAAATCCTAAATAAGAAAAATAAATACGTAATAAATTCTTATAATAATATTTTTAGTGAAGAAGGAAATCTAAAAAACCAGATTTTACACATAAAAAATCAGATACAGTAATATATTGTCTCAAATATTGAACAAGTAAAAACAATTGAAAACCTATAGAAGGAGGTTCAAAATTTCAAATATGATGCAAGTTTATAGATAAAAGGGAAGATTATTTAAAAATTATCCATAAAAATGAACCTATAAAATAAAATTTTGGTATTGGAAACCAAGGTGAAAGGCCCAAATTTCATAGAAAAAATTTTTCTCCTTGCCCTAAAAATAAACACCTTCCCAAAGTTACTTTTTCACTAAGATTAAATAGGAAATTTTTCCAATAAATTTGATTCAAAAAATCATTAATTTTATGAAATAAAAAATGTTTTTCCTTAAAAATATTTTTAAAAACAAGCTTAAATGTTTTATAGAAAACAAAACCATGTTTGGATTGCTAGATCTCTTATAGAAAACATTTTTGTACCCAAAAGAATTTGGGTACCAAAGAACTTTTTTGTTTGATATCTCATTATTTGGAATTTGATGTGCGAATATTAGTGAAAATTGGCTAATAAAGAGTGTATTTTCAAGGAATATTAGTGGAGATTACTCAAACTTTCACCCTTTATCCAAAAATAGATGGAGGATATGTTATATTTTGTAAAAATTAAAAAGGAAATATAGTTGTCATTGGATCATTTGGAATCCCTAAGTAGATTCTCATCAAAAAAGTACATTACATGGATGTCTTGAAGAAAAACCTAATTAGTATCTCTAATCATTATGATGATGGCTATTTTTTCATTTTTCTAACAATGCATGTTATGTTTTTAAAGATAAGTGTCTCAAGTTAAAAGCACCCAGAATAGACAATGTTTACACACTAGATTCTAATTCATTCTTTAGAAATAATTTAAATTTTTTAAATGATGAAACTGATGAATCATGTATTTGGAATAGAAGGATCAGATATTACAATGTCCATTATTTTAGAAAATTTTCTAAAATACATTTGATTTCTAAATTGTCTAATCTCCAATTTGATTGAAAGAATCTATATGATGCATGCCAAATGATTAAGAAACCCAAGTCATATTTCAACCCAATTAAAGAAGTTTATATATCTAGACCTATTTAGCCTATCTATATTGATCTGTTCAGACCTACTAGAACATTATGTATTTCTATAAAGTCATTTTTTATTTTTTTAGTTGATGATTTTTAAATATTTACATTGGTTTAATTTTTAAGACTCAAATGTGAAGCATGTTCTATTTTTATTGATTTCTGTAAACTTATGAAAAATGAAAAGGATCTCAAAATCATGTCTTTGATAAGTGATAGTGGAGGTAAATTTGAGAATCATAAATTTAATTATTATTTATCTAAGGAATTAAACATACATTATATTCTCCTAGGAAACCTCAATAAAATAGTGTTGTTGAAAGGAGTAATATGACATTGAAAGAAATTACTAGGACTATATTATGTGAATATATAATTCCCACCCATTTCAAGGATGAGGCTATTAACATTGCATGTTATATCGTTAATAGAATTCCAATAAGTCCTATTTTAAAAAAAACACCCTATGACTTGTTGAATAATATGGAACCCAAGGTAGTATACTTAAAAGTATTTAGATGTAAGGTTTATATATTGAATACCAAGGATAACCATGGAATGTTCGATCCATATGAGGATAAAGGTATCTTCCCAAGACACTGTAAAAATTCCAAAGCTGGTAGACTTTTAAATAAAAGGAAAACATTTGTTAAATAATAAAATCATTTTTAGTTTTATGAAAATGATCTATTAGGTCACAAAATGATTTAAATTAATGATCAAAATGATTTAGTCTAAAATATGTGACCTTTACCCCTCTTCAATTAAAAAAATTGTTATGATTTGGAACATGATTACATTAAACCAAATCTAGTAAGGGTAGACACTGGTGAACCATAAAGATTTTTTCATATAATACCTATAAACCTTAAGGACCATACTTTAGAAATAGTTATAGGAATCTTAGATGATATAGTAAGAACTGGAAGAAACAAAGTAAATCTATTAGAATTATATGTCTTTCTATCTCAACTAGAACTAAAATCTTTTGAATAAGTTGTATCATATGAAAGTTAGTTCTTAGTTATAAATGAATAGTTAAATGAATTTAAAATAGACTAAATGTGGGAATTAGTTGAAAGGCCCTTGAACTATGCTTTTATTGGAAACAAGTAATTTTTTAGAAACTAACAATATGATCATGCCATAATAACTATATATAAAGCTAGATTAGTTTCCAAAAGATATAAACCAGAAGAAGGAATACATGATAAAGAAACCCTCGAACCTATAGCTACATTAGAAGATATTATAATCATTATACAGTATTCTTCATACATGAATTTTAAATTATATCAGATAGATATTAATTCTACCTTTTTAAAAGGATTTTTAATGGAGGAAATTTTCATAAAACAACCTCCTAGTTTTGAAGACCATCATTTTCAAAATTATGTGTTTAAACTTACCAAATATTTATATAGACTTAAACAATCTGCAAGTGCTTGGTATGAAATTCTAATTTCTTTTCTTTTATCATACAGTTTTTATAAGGAATGGAAGTTCCTATGCTATTTATGAAATTTTATTTTTCAAATATTTTTTTAGAACAAATATATGTAAATGATGTTATTTTTGGATAAAAATATCAAAATTTGTGCAATCAATTTTCAAAAAATATGGAAAAATAATTTTAAATGAGTATGATGGATGAACTAAACTATATTATAGGTTTTCAAGTTTATAAAATAAAAAATTAAATATTTTAAATCAATAAAAATATATATACTTTATTTACTAAAGTTGTTTGGACGTGAAAATAGTAAGACCTACTCAACTCATATGAGTTCCAATTTCAATGTTGACTCAGATAAAACTAAAAAACTAGTTGAAAAAATGTTTCATAGAGGAAACACTTTTTTTGTTCCTTACTATAAGTAGACTATACATTATGATTTTAGTACTTTTTTATGCATTATTTCAACCTAATTTAAAAGAATCACATTTTAATACAGCTAAAATAATTTTATGGTATCTAAATTGGATTGTGTCTCTTTCACTAATTTTTAAAAAAACCTCTTATTTTAATTTAATTTTATACAAGGATTCCTATTTTTATTGACGTATATTAGATATAAAAAGAACCTCAGGAACCTATTATTTTATTATTAAATCACTAGTGTCTTGGTCAATTAAGAAGCTACACTTTATAGAATTATTATTAACTAAATATGAGTATATTATTGCAGGTAGTTATTGTGCACAATTGTTTTAAATGAAACACACCATAATGGATGTTGGATTTAATTTTAATTATGTTTCAATCAGATGTGATAACACGAGGGCTATCAAAATCTCAATTAATCCAATAAACATACAATAATGAAACACATTGATTAATTACATAATTTAATTAGACATCATTCATAGAATAATAATATCTATTTGGATTTTGTTTTTGCATAGAAAATCAATTAGCATAAATTTTTACAAAACCTTTTCCTTTTAAGAGATTTGATTTCATTAATACCAAATTAGGTATATTTTATTTTACTATATAATATTATATAACATATATCTCATATTCAGAGTAAATATGTTATTTTCTTTGTTTATGTTTTTTATTTCTCTATTTTGAGTACTGGTCATATTCAATAGGACATATCACCTAGTTTTAGTAATAATTACCCTCCATATAATTGTATGACCCCTTGATAACCATGACAGAAAGATATTGTGTATCAACTCTATATGAAAAATGGATTGAAAACCTTTAAAACAACTCCCTCTCTACTCAAACCTTCATTATCCTAATATTCCAACCCTCAAACCTTTTAAACCCTCTATCAATGGGGAAAACAAAAAGAACTGATGGTTCCTTAACTAGTAGAATGGAAAGGCAAAGGATTTCAAGGAAAGTGCTTAGAGAATGAGCAATGGATTTTCAATGGATTGAAAATATGAATATATTTTTAAATAATATCAACAATTTTCATGGATGGGAGTATGTCTTCGATGATACATGAACCATGTTTGTATTCAAGAAGTAAGTCTATGAGTTTTACAAATTATGAGTCTTTCATTTTGGTGATGATGAAGACTTGGTTGCTTCAACATTATACCAAAAAATATCTCAATAAACATAGTTTAGTTAGATGAAGCCTTAAAAATCCGTCATGAAGGTTGACCGGTGTTTAGAACCTCCATAGCTACCATGGATGGAGTTGCCCCACAATAAATCATGGACTCACTCTTCCAAACAATTGTCATTTCAAAGAAGAAACTAATTAATTTAAATACATAAATAAAACTTCTAAACAAGTTAATATAGTAAGGAATATCACAACAAAATGGTGAGTATGAAAAAATTATTTTTCAAGATTTCACTTTAATTTATCTCTTTATGATAGAAAACCCTGTGAATATGGCATGTTATATTATGCGATATATGTGTCATGTTTAGAACAAGTCTATGAATTTCAATCCTTTTGGATGAATTTTAACTCTCTTTTTTTAGAAACATTAGAGGTGTCTTGGATGATAGTAATTTAACTCCTTATCATGGTTTGATGACTTTAAGTGAAAGTTTGTTAAGAAAAAGTTCGTAGTGTTAGGACTTTTCATTAAGAAAATTGATCCCCTTAACCTCAATTACTAGAGAAGAACCTGCATCATCTTACGGGAGTCATCTCATTTAAAATTTATTCCAGTATTGGTAGAAGGATATTCCATAACATTGAGATTAGAAAAAGTCAGGATGATGAAGAAATTATCAAAGTTAGAAGAAGAAGAGTTTGGTTTTCCATTCAGGCAGACTAAAAAACTGGTTGTTAGCACAGTACCCCTCCAACCCTTATTTTAGTATCATTCCAAGTTCATTAAAAAGGATATACTAGGTTACCACTCACAAGTTTTCATTTCGTCGTGATAATTCCATTTCGATAAGACCGATAATGTCTCCTATTATAATAGAGCCTCATTCTCATGAATTAGAAATGATGGTTGAAAGAAAAGCTAGTAGAATAGAACCACAATAATCACAACATGTGGAAGAAGTTATTGATGTTATAGAAAACAATTACATTGAGAAGAAAGTGTTGAATTCCGATCGAAAATGCATTCCCATGTTCATCAAGAAGTTGAAAATGAATATGTACTAAAATTTGATAGAAGTGTGTCTGAAATAGAACAACAGATCTACTAGAAGTGGTTTTCTGAAATAGAATCAATTAAATATAAATTAATTGAATATATTCATGGACTAAGAAATCTTTTTAATAAAATTTCATCAAATTTTGATATTAAATAACTAAATTTTTTGGTTCTATGTGTGATAGAGGTATTATCGAATGAATCTAATATAGGAATGACAAATGATTATGATCAAAAATCAAAGCTAATATAATTATCTCAAGTTTTTGATATGATTATTATAGCTATTGAGTATCTATAGTGTGAAATAATCTCAATGGATATGTTTCAAAATCTTTCAAAAAATGTGGTAGATGAAGTTAAAAGGTTACCAATTCCTCCGAAGGAAATTGTTGAAACTTTTGATAATAAAGAATAGAAATTATTTCTATATTGAATTAGAATTTTCATGAAGCCCAAGAAAATTAAATTAAAGTGAATAAGGTTGTCAACTTCATTATATTTGGATTACAAAATATGTATTTCTTATTATCAAACAACTTTTAAGTTCTAAAAAATCTAATTCAAAAGTTACATAAAGTAGTTTTTAACACTATGAATCTAGATATCTTAAAATAAGAATATTAGATAGAGACAAACACTTTGGTTTAATCCTTGGAAAGATAAGTGTCTCAAAAATGAAAAGAATTTTCTTCTATCATTGGTATAACAGACAAACAGTTTGAAGTGTTGAATAATTTGATATCAAATTGACCTAGGAAGGGATATATGCAAAAATAAATTTGGAATTTCTCTCAATGTGTGTGGAATGGTTTTATAATCATTCTAGAATATTGTAAAAATGATATTATGAAAATTATTAATTCCTTCATAGATTCTATTTTTCTAATTATATGGATGATTCTTTCTCGGAATACAAATTATATATTTACATTTTTTCACCTCTCAGCACCTAAAAAAATATTTGACCCTTCAGAGGTCTGTCAAAGGGAAAATAATATCTTCTCTAAAGAATTATACTTATCCTTACCTAAACCATACAATAAATTATCCTTTACCCATGTAGATAACTTGTATTTTCTGATAAAACAACATTCTACTCTCAATATCCAGTCGACACCAATACGCTTTTATATTGAAGATCAAGTTGGTCATAGAGAATCCTTGATAATTTTGAGATATGTTGTTGTCATGATATTTGTCATTCATGTGCCTTCATCCTTGTTACCTCATGACCATAGCTTATCCTTCAAGAATCTTCCATCAAAAGTCAATTCATGACCAGAAGTTGATACACTCACCTTCATCAGTTCGTTGAATGGTTTTTTCAGTCAATGTGAATTCTTAAAAAAATTGAATCGTTCCAACTTTATGTAATTTTTTCAAACATTTTAATATCTTTACACTAATATTTATTTGAATGATATTAATTAACCAATTTCATTAATGAGCTTTCAAGAATTTTTAATTTTATTAGGGCTTATCTTTTTGTACATATTCAATACTCTTATTTTATGATTTCTTACCAAGTAATTGTTTTATCATTTTTTATACAGTTTTAATGTTTTTTTATGACCTTTATTTAATAACAGTTTTTATTTATCAGTAGTAGAGTTAACTATTTACTAACATTTGTGTGAAATGTAGATTTTATTCATTATTCTTCTTCTTTTTTAAATCTCAAAAAGGCATAGAAGAAAATAAAAATACAATAATTTATTTAATATTTCAAAAAAGCAGAGAAGGAATGGAAAATAAAATACTAAATTTTTTTCCAAAATTAGAAGAAGAAAATAAAACATATTGGTTTCTAAAATTTTAAAGCTTAGTATATTAATTTTTTTTACATATCATGGGTTTTGTGATTATAAAAAAGAGCGATATTTTTGGTAAGAATATGTTGTTCTGATATACCTTAATGTTAAGTGTTTTAATGACTCACAAAATTCCTACTTTTACTATAACAAGATTATCTAATGTTTTAAAAATTATATTTATCTTACGATGTGTGTCCAAGTGTTTATTTTATGATATGAAAGAATTTTATCTTATGAAAATTTAATAAAATATTCAGTTTCTTAGAATCAAAAAGTTTTGAATTCTTTTCTACTATGTAATAATTTATCTTACTAAGTATGAATGAGTTTATTAAGACAAATGCTTTAGTAATTAAAAATATGAAAGGACGTTATCCTCTAAAAAGAATATTAATTTCCAAAATAAGTTGAAGAAGAAAAGTGTTACATCATGAAATAATTTTATCTTATGTTGTATAATTACCTGATGTTGTATTGAAGTTATCATATAATAAAAGGAAGAGATACTTTATCTTACAAAAGTTATCCTACGATGAACAGTGCTTCCATTCGGTATCTTATAAAGATATAGTATTACAGAGTGTCATGATTACTTTTCTAATCTCTTGAAAAGTCACTCCATGCCTTTAGGAACCCCAAAAAGAGATTATCCATTTAATAAAATATTGGTCTACATAAGACATTCCATGAATAGGATGATCTGAAGAATGATAATATTTATATCATCACTACCACAAAAGTAATTCCTATATTTGGATATTTTGCAGGCACATCCTTAATAGCCTGCCTCATCAAGATCACCATAAAATCTCACCCGACTATTATAATTATCTCACGCTCAAATATATATAGTATATATAAATATCAATAATTATATGCAAAAGAAAAAGATTATTGGATGTGAGAAAAATAGTTGATTTCATTTTTTATAGCAAAAAAAATTGCCAGAGAACGCTACATAGTATAATCCAAATATTCTTATTGTTTTTATCAGTTCTATCAGTTTCACTAAACATAATTATAATATTTACTTTGAATTATATCATTTTCTTAGGATGAATCATCATCTAATTTAAATTTCTTCTTTCAAATATATGTTTCATATATTCCTCTTAAAGTGTAGATTCATTCTATCTTTTGTACACTCAAAGTAAGTGTGTGCTTAAGATCATGGATAGTTCTTGTAAAGGGAGATCCTATTTGAAATCTCTTAGACCTTTTTATTCAGTAAAATATACTTTTACTCATCTAGGATCCCCATTAAAAGGTTTGTTATGGGTAAAATCCCCAAACTTGTGGAGTAGGGTGGTGGTAGAGTGACCTAGGTGATTTATGTTCCCTCAACCACTATAAACCTCTAGGTTCAATTTACTTTCCTTATACTTTTATATTTCAACTACATATATTTTTAAAGAAAGAATTGAACTCACATAATTAAAATTGGGTAGTCTAATATTCAAAAAAAAATTGGGATCCCAATTCAACCCATCTTGAGTCATAAAACTAGTCAACATTTGAGAAAATAATAGTGTGGTTTTAAAATGATGTAATTAAACTCTTAAATTATATTAATTCATTACATATCTTGGATATGGTAAAACCAATCCTTGTTTCATTGATTTAGGAGGGGTTTTCCAAAAGTTTTAGTTTGGATTATGGTGAGTATTTCACACTCAAGTGAAATATGTGAAACAATATGTTCAATTAGTTGGATATGGGAAATGAATTAATTCAATTGTGAGGGGTATGAGTGAAAAAAAATGTTGTTATAATGTGGAACACAAAGGAGTTTGTTTTTAATAATCCTAGAAGTTGTCAATCTGATATCCATATTCTTGGAGTACTTCATTTTTTTAGTGTTGCCCATTTGTAACTGGATATTTATCTGATGTTTTAGCTACTAATATCATTATATTATAAAAATATTTATTTTTTTACCATATACTTAATGATATGATAGGTATTTATATTATTATTTCTTATGATTTTGGTTTTTGAGGCAACCTTGAGTGAAATGGTTGGTCTACAAGATGATATTGTGTGGCCTCCCACAGTGTGATCATGAAATCCAAATGATTATATAAAACATTATGTGTGAACTATCTTGAGTGATAGGGTATGGTCTACAACATATTGTTGTATATTATTTGATCCTCCATTAAATAAGTGGGTGAGACCTGGTATTCATGTTAGATATGATGGTTGTTTTTATATATAGTGTCCTAGGGATAGATGATCAATTAAGATATCACTGAACATGTTTTGATATATATTTATTTCATGAGATCCTTTTTCTATTGATAATAAGCAAAGGTAGGTAAGGTACAAATTCATGATGTCCAAGAATTCATATGATAACCACACAGAGGGATTTTCCATTTATTTACTTACTTATTCTAATTTATACAATCCAATGTATTTTTAACACTTATCTAATATACTCATTGGTGGTGACCTATTGGATTAATTAATAACACCCATTATAGTCATCAAGGGGATTATTTAGATTTTTAATAGGGATTTATCAAATATAAAGGGTCTTATATTGGGAAAATTGATAGGTAGAGGTTGTTAGGGTTTGATATTATTCGAGGACATACTCTAGTATCTTTTTATGTAATTCCAATGATATTTAATTATTTAATTTTTCATATGTATTTATTAACATCATTTCATGATTCCTTAACTTGAATGTGTGACTAAGAAGATACAATTATTATATCATGGATTTTAATTATATTTTTGGCCTACTACCACGGTACTCTACTTCCTTTTATTAATTATTTCTTCACCTATGTGTCTGTTTAATGGTTTTCAAATATGGGGATATAGTATCCTAACTACCTAACAAAGCACCATTCCATTAATTTACAACCTTTTCAATATAATTAGTAGGTCATAAGGCCATGTTCTACTCTAGTTAATACCCATTGATCTGGGATGTGGTGTTATAAAATGGTATTAAATTTTTTATTTTGATTTATTATATATGTCTAGAGTGAATGGATATGGGATGGTTAGGACTCAGGTGGGAATCTATGATTGTTTTGGGCCATCACCTGTATGATGGATGATTTATTTACAAGGGTAGTAGGATTAATTTTATAGGATTAGATAATTTGTTTCTATGATATTCATCTTGTTTCTTATGTAGTTAATATTTTTGGTGGGGTTTTCAACTCACTCAGGGTGGTGTGAGTGCATGAGTTCTAATAATTGGATTTGGTATATAAGTTTACATATCATGTTCTGGTTATAATTTGACTTATATTAGAATTTATTAATTAAATTAAAACAATATTATATTTAAAAAATTCCTTGATATATATATTATGACATGTAGTTACTTTAAACTATGCATGTTTTTACTCTATTATATATGACTGTGACTAATGTAAAGGGATAAGTGTTGTGAATTTATTCCTTCAATGAGTTGTGGGTTGAGGTCCATAGTGGTTAAGAATTTTTTTATTGGTATATCATTACGGTTTCACTCTAATTATTTATTTTTTTCATTTGAAACAATTAAATAACTAAATATTTTTAGGGTTTATTATATTTATGTAAGTCTATTTTTTCATTTCAAAAATTATTGCCTCGATGATGTCCCATCTTCCAGCTAGGGACTAGGCTGAGGATTTTCCGAACATTAAAGATGATTGTAACACCCTGATATTTAATTATGTTATTTTACATTAAAATAAAATTATTTTTGAATTTGTGTACCAAATACAACATCGATATTAAGTAAACTATGATATACAATTGAAATATTATTATATAAATATTATTGTGATTACATAGCTATTGGTTTAGAAGGTATGAATAGAAGTAACCATATTATGAAATATATTTAAAAACTTATTCTAATATAAATTTATTATTTAGTTAAAAGTAAATAAAATCACAATTATTAATGATAATAATTGAATCATATAAGTTTAAGAGCTGTTAAAGTTTAAATGGATAAATATTTTATAAAATTTGTTTCACTATATACTTTTTATTTTTTAATTAAAATATAAATTTATAAATATTATAAATTTAATATGATAAAAATAATTTCATTTTGGTTTTAAAATTATCAAAAAAAATTATGGTGAATTTTTTTTATTTTTCTAAAAAGCATTTTTAGGTGAATATTGGAAAATATTTATTTTTAAATTATGTCCATTTTTTGAAATTATTATTGAATAAGAATGACTTGTATGTTATTGAAACCTATATATAGAATATATATATATATATATATAATTAACAAATAATATAATTAATTTGAAAAAAAATGGATCTTATAAATCTATTATTGACATTTTGTAAATTTAATTAATGTTTTAATTCAAGTAAAAACAATTTTAAATACTTCTATTTTATTCAATTTTTTTCAAGGTTACTAGAATATATGGTTTGTTTTTAAAGTCCCATATTTTTATTTAAACTAGTCCAATTAAAGCAATTTTAGTCAACTTTTAAAATTATTTTGGAATAAAATCATTTTTATGCATAAAACATATAGTTTTCTAGAAATGCTTCTTTAGTGTGTTTTGTAAACTTATATTAAAAGTAATATTTACCACTAATTGAACTTGAATATTATAAAATTATTTAATATATTTTATCATAATTTTTTATTATATAAGTTTTTTCAATTTAATATTTTTCATAATGATTATTAACCACACTATAAATTTATAACCATAGTACAGGCTAAAATAGGGTAAAATGTTAAATTGAGGGATAAAGCCTTAAAACATCACAATCAACAATAATAAAATTATTGAATGAGGTTATAATCTACCTCAAATGATATTATATTTACTAATGTTTTAATTTATATCCACTTGTTGTGAATATGAATTCCATATTATATTAAGAAAACTAGATTTCAAAAAATGACACTTTCTCTCCCTTATTATATTTTCATGATAAGGGTTATGATATAAATACTATATTGAAAAATATATATTGTAAAAATTAATATAAATAAACTTTATTTTTTATATTAACATGTTTTTAATTTTTGGTTATGAAATAATTAACTATAAAGCTTACACATCATCGAGACAATGTTTTTGCAAGCCGGTGAAAATAAAAATAAATAGTCTAAAAAATATTAAAAGTGATGTGTTTTTTATATTTTATATTCCCATATAATTTTTAATAATAAAAATTAATTCTATAGATTGTTTTAAATATTCAAATTTTAAAACCGTTATTATCTTGGTGTCATTAAAGTCAAATTATGTGAATAGCCCCAAAAATGACATTAAATGGTATTTAATGTTAAAAATTCATTTTTATATTATTATAAAATATTAAAATTACTATAATAACTAAAAAATGGAAAATGTAGATAAAATCATAAATGATAAATGTATATTATCTTTAAATTTTAAAATTACTTTCATGACCCTTATGGTGTCAAACTTTTTTTACCATTGTCAATGATAAATGGAGTTAATGAAGGGGTTAAACTAAAGGATTAAAATTAAAATGAATAAAAAACATTTAAAACTATATTTTTTAACATATTTTGACCTTATACCACAAATATTGATAAGACATAAAATTTTTGATACACTTTACTTGAGTTTTTCACATATTATTTATTAATATTCCTAGTATTTTTAAGATTGTCACCCACCGCACTTTTAAAAGGGAATCACTTATACTCTTTTACTATCACTTAATGATCAATTTATCCCATCTAGTATTAGATAAAAAATCTACATATCTTCCTTCTACACTTCCTAGACCTTATATTATTTTATTAAGACCATCCTATTAAGGCTTAAGGAGTTCGGCAAAGGAGAGTTTCCAAAGAATCGGTATAACTATTAACCTAGTTCATTCATTTTATTTCAACATATACAAATAAATTAATTCCAAAAAATGATAATATAAAATCATTAGTATTATTATAATATTTAATTGTTTTTATATTGATTTTATAACCCATATTCATCACCCTTCCAAATTATTTGGAAATTAAAGCTTCACTCGTTGGTATGTGTGGACTACTGCATTCATGAAGTGATACATTGCATTTCCCATAATTACCTTTCTTGAATGGTAATTATGTTGGATTTAAATATTTTATAAAATATTAATGACATAATTTTCGTTTTTAAATGATACAATATTGTCTACTTTATTGCCCTACAATCTATAGGTAATGATATTGTCTCTCGTTCATGCATGTGCGCTAAAACCTCCATGAGGCAATGTGATTCGATTTTCATTACCACCTCAAAAAGATAGTCATAAGGTTGGAAATAATGAATAAATATGAAATTTATATCATATTAATGATTTTATAAATTTAAAATATTATTTTATTTTTTTTATTTCCATCAAGTAGATAAATGGAAAATCCACTCATGTATATGTGGGGACGGCTACCTCAATGATATGTCATGTTTTATATTCCATGTACACCATTCATTAATGGTTCTAAAAAATATTGTAACATATAAGTATGATAATATTTTCATGATTAATATTTTATGGATAATATAACATTGACCCCATTTACCATATCCAACTAATAAAGTCACTTTGGACTTATAAATCGAATGTTTTGAAGATATCCAATGCGGCATTAACTATTTAAGAAATTAAAAAATAAATGATCGTGAATGAAATAAGGAATAATAATAATAAGATAATATAGTTTAAAAGGGTTCATAAGACTATAAATAATTAATATATGTTTATTATATAGAATATAAATATTGTATGTGAAAAGTCAAGACTCAAGGTAAGGGTAATTTCATCTAATTTCTAATTCAAATAGACATATTTTACATTATTCACTTAATTTAATTTTTATGGTTTATATACTTCCCCTTTAATACTTTATATCATTTATTCCAATTTATTCTTGGTATTAAATATTTTTTATTCTTTTCTTATCTTATAGTGTTTTTTCCTTCCAAAGTTACCATAGCATTAAAAATTTATTTAACAGTCTCAATTTTAAATGATATTTTTTGTATTTTAATATTAGAAGATAGAGTTTTATAATAAATTCTCCTTAAAACATATATATTTCATATTTTATGGATATTTATTATATTTCCATGTTTTCAACTAATTTTTCTTTTCTATGGTGCTTAAAACTCTAAATATTTTTTTATAAATAGTGGACATTATTACCTATTTGATCAATTAACATTTTATTTCATATACATGTTCTTTAAAATGATATCAGGAATGATTTTTTAAGATGAAGTGGGAACCCCCACACCATTTTATAAAATGAAAAATGCTATATTTTTTCTATGTAGTGAGATACCATAACAATGAAGTCAAAAACCAACTCGGGTCGACCCTGAACCGATCTACTAAGTCAGCCCGATATAAGGACCGATAAGTGTTTACCAATCCCCCTAGGATGAAAACTAGTGATGATGAATCAATGGAGTAACCAAGGGAATGATTTATACAAATATAAATAAACTAAACTGGGGAAATAAGTGGATAATCCCTATAAATAAATAAAATAACCGAACTAAACCCCACTATAAAAAAATGAAAATATAACAAAACTACACAACAAAACCAAAAATGAACCTGAAGACCGCAACATCTCCATGTGACCCCTAGGGTCACTCTCTTATCCTAGAAATCAACATCTCCATGATAATCTAAACCAACCTAGAACCTACACCAAAATATAAAAACAATAAAGAACTATAGGCACGAGTATTAAAACCCAGTAGTCAAACCCGAACAATCTATTCCCAAATCATTTCGTTTAAATAAAAGATACGTCAATTTTAGGTTTAAAATAAAATATATAAAACTAGATTTCTCACACACACTTTCTCCGTAAAACCAAACACATTTCATTTCCCTATTTCATTTAATACCAAATCTCTTCCAAGAATGAACTATTAGCACTTTAGAGAAAAAGAATAATGTTTACACTTTAAAAGGGGAGAGAGGGAGTCTAAAAATATTTTCAATACATTGTTCATAAAACTTTGGAAAACAACTCATCAGTTTTCAAAAGAAGTAAACCACACAAGAGGGCAACAACAGTGATCACTAATAATGTAAATGGAAATAATCACGCTAGAGTAACCAACCAACAATGAATCTCAATCATCTGTCAACGAAAACTATGTGTTGAAGGACATGGGATAATCTAGAAGCTTGGTGGATAATCTAGAACATACTATTAATACAACTCATCCTAAAATAATACGTCACATAATTAAATCATTTTTTCCCACATGCTCAATTTCACCCTACCAAGTTTTATTGAGGGGAACTATCCCAAAGTGAATAAAATTACACGCTAAGGCTAACTAGCCAATGTAAAATCCTAACTAGTGCAGAAACTGGTCAACAAAAATCTGTTAGCTATTCTAGGCTCCCCTGACTTGAATAAATACGGGTGAGACAATCAATTCCAACTAAGCCTACAATCACATGCGCATATATCACACACAAGACACACACACAATAAGTCACCCTCAGTCACCCCAAGGAACAATCCCCTTTCCTTTCAGTCATTTAACCACAAGGGAGTCTTGTGCGTCAGACCTCCCACAAAATTAAATAGAACCAAGGATAGAGAACCATATAAGGATATCTTTCAAGACAAACAATTTCAAAAAAGTTCAAAATGGGCCTCAAACACCCTTATACAAATCACCCTTTTCAAGAAGAAACCAACACATTTCCCACACATGTAAAACCATTTTGAAAGAACCAAACACCCACCTCTTTTAAATATAAAACCATATAAGAAACTTATTCAATAAACCCAAAACACCATTATAAAAGTTAAAAATGAATTTCAAGAATTTAACCCAAGATTTAGAAACCATAATATACTTGTAAAGGCCAACTGAGAAATTTGTCAAACACATAGTGTGAACAACACAACAATGAAACCCCATATACTTTAAAATAATAAAAACCACCACATTTTTTATAAAAAAATTATTCTAAAAATAATAAATCACTAATTAACATATAAAGAAGGTTTTAAAAGTAATAAATAAATGATTCTAAAATTTAAGGGACAAATGAAAAGGGAAACCTACCTCAAATCACATGTGCTTGAACAATGCCAACCTGAAACGAATCGAACAAAGTTCCAAGAAGCAATATAATTAACAAGGAACCCTATGAAGGTAAAATCCACAAATTCTCTCTATACTAAGAATCAAAATCGGTCAAAAATGGCCACTACGGTTATAGGAGGAAGTTCAAGATGAAGAAAACCAAAGGAGAAAGATAGGAGATCCCTAACCTTTAAAACCCAGTGAAGACTCACAATTAAACCACCTTGAAATCCACTTGGAAGAGATTAGAGAATCCTAAATGGTCCATGGGAGGAATCCATGTTTGGTAATTTTGAGTGGGACATCCAACAGATAAAACCCCACTTAAAAAGAAGTAAAAATGTCAAAAAAAACCCTTCTTTCGATTAGTTGCACGATTAGCTCGCATGGTTAAAAACACTATGAACATAGTGTAATTGTCCACTGTCAAGAATTACATGGGCTAGACATTTAGGCTACATGGTTATTTTAACCATGAAACATAACTATGCAACCTGTTCACACTTAGTTTCATAATTAAACTAACCATGAACCTTAATAGTGAAACCCAGAAAAGGTCACAAAACATCACCCTTTTCGCCCCAAAAATCATCTAAGTCAAGGGTCTAAACCATCTAACAGACATACCCCATAAATAATTTCCACTATGGGTTTCAAAATCTCCCCACCAGGCCACCTTCACCCCATACCTTTTATTCTAACCAATAATATGTCCAAAATACACCCAAAACCTCAAAAACATAAAATTTAAATCTGGAACACCCATAAATCAAGAGAAAAACCAAAATCCAATATATAATCCAAAACATAGGATGAAAATAAAAATGTTTGTGTGATAATTCTCTCCACCATTACACTTTTCCCCCCATAAATCCAAAATTTTTATATTTGATCGATCAATAACAAAGGCTCACATACTCACATGATTCAATTCCTAAAACTAAAAATCACATCAACAACCATAAAAATGATACTCACACCACTCACTCTAAATGAACCAACAAACCCAATAAACTTTTATAAAGACAACAAAAAACATGAACTAAAACCTCTACAATATTTATCCAACAAGATTGTTTGGTGTGCTCCTAAAATACCAATGTTTACCCCTACTGAAAGGAACTCAAAATCAGAAAAATCTACAAAAACTACCCACTCCCAAGCTAGTATGAGAAACTAAACCAGATTACCAACATACGTGGTTGGAATCGACTCCCCATTATTAGAAACAAACCAGTATCAATTAACTCCATACGAAAATACAACAATATCCATGATGGATATGCCGACCATTAAGGACCAACCAACCTAAACCAACCAGTATAAACCGCTATAAGAAAACTATTAAAAAACATCCCAGGAATTCCCCACATAGACCATAACCCCTAAAATAATGGGGATCCTATGAGAGAAAATCCAAAACATGTATTAAAACAAACCATGATTCATCTTCTTCACAATACAAACCCATCTTCGGATTAGAACAAACCAAACCAAAATAAATCCACAAGGTCTAACCACATAAGAAAACCCAATATTTACAAAAATAGAAACATACAATGACAAGGAAAACTGAAACAAGAACATTTAAACTATATACACCCTAATGATGGAGACAAGAGGTGAGTGAAGGTTCCCCACCCACCCCCTAGTGACTCCTGACTACGCGAAGAGTTTCACATTGGGACCTATGGCTAGAGCCCGGATATCTTGAAGCATCTACTACCCCAAAATCAGAAGATGATAATCCCTAATCATAACCCCTTCTTTTGGTGTTATGAGTGTCCACAAAACACCCCAATTATTAACTAAAAACATGACACACCACAAGACTCACTTCACTCCAATAAGGCACCTTCACTGAGGTAGGTATTTAAAAGATGCACACTCATCATCCTCTTTCACTATAATGAGAAAATAGTAGGAATAAGGTACACATAGAACACACCTCCAGTAGAATGGAAAAATTCATATTTTCCTAAAGAAAATAGAATTACATTAAAATAAAAGTTCTCAAGAGTTATACAAAATCCAATTTTACAGTTTAGATAATATAAAACACTAAAAAACACCACCATACATAACTATTACTGTTGGGAAAAAATCCCTCAAGGTATCATTGAAGCATTTTTGAGGTGATTGTGTTTGTTGAAAAAGTAGACATTTGTGTTGTGATTGTTGAAAATGCAAACCATGACATACAAATTTGTTGAAAAGAGGGATTTCATGGTGGCATGTCAAGTTCAAGGGATGTGGTTAATGATCCATGTTTGAATCAAGAACGTCGACAAAGGAATGGTTGATCTGTAGGCGATACAAAAAGAGAAAATACAAGGTGGCACTGGCGAGACTTGCGCGGGAGAGGAAACGTGCACGCCATATTTTTTTCAAGATCATAACATCAAAATATGGAAAAGGGAAAAGGGGATCCCAAGTTTTAGGGTTGATCGCGCAAGTGACTTGCGCAGGAGAGACTTGTGCGGCGAGACTTGCACGCCGAGGGGAGACTTGCGCGCCATCGTGCAGGGTGTCCAAATTCCTATAAAAATAGGTCAAAACCTCCTCATTATATGTGAGTTCAATACTTATAGAAAATCAGAGTTCCTGTCAAGCAGGTGTGGTGGTCGTGCAAGTGGTGGTGTGGTCGCGCAAGTAGAAGTTGAGCGCCAGTTGATAATTGCACATCCAAAGTGGCTGGGGAGAGAAAGGAAGGGTGTCTCCCATGTTTTGAGTTGAAGAAGGGGGTGTCGCGTAAGTGGTTTGGTGACACTTGTGCGCCCGGTTTTGAAGAAGCGCGACAGCTGGCAGTTGCGCGCCAATATTGGTTTGGGTGTAAAAGGGTGTGAGTCGCACAAGTTTGGAGTTGCAGAAGCTAGTGTCACGAAAGTGGTTGAGGTTAACTTTCACGCCAGTTTTAACTTGCGTTCCGAGACATTCATGTCGTCTTGGAGAAGGGCACCAGGTATGGTTGAAGAACAGCAGTGATTCAGGGCTGTGTGAAAGCTATAAGATTACACGATACCTTCGGTGCAAAGTGAGATTCATCTACGGGTGAAAGTTGGACTTCAACAGAGAATCTATATACAACATAGGATGCTTTCATTTGTGATAATGAAGAGACCTACAGTTCTATAAACTGTGAGTGGATCCTTTCCAGAGCATTGAGCAAAGGAAGAGGAAGAAGGTGATCCTCTCCCCCGGTAGTGAGCCATTGAGAGAGAAACAGGGAGTGACCCTTGGGAAAGAAGAGAGCTAACCCTAAACATCGTAAAGGTAGTGAGCCTCGGAATAGAAGTGATCTATCCCAAACATTGTAAATAGTAGTGCACTTTTAGTGGACTTGGTACATCGGCACATTTCTGGTGTATGCTCCTTGGATGTAGCCCAGTGAGGGTGAACCTAGTAAAAGTCATTGTGTCATATGCATGATTTAGTTTTTTTATACTTTTCTATAGGAAAAAGAGAGAATAAAGTCTTGATTTACAACGAGACAAGATCAATAGGGGCATTTGTTTTAATCTGTCATACCATGATTCACCCCCCCCCCCCCCCCTCTCAGGGTATCTAACCTAGTGGACCAAACAATTGGTATTAGAGGGAAAGGCTTTTATCAGTGGTTCTCTCTCAAATGGAGGTCACCAATCATAAAGGGATTCCGATCTTCGATGAGAACAATTTCCATCTATGGAACAATCAGATGCAACACTAATTCCGATATTTGGGAATAGATGTATTCACAGTAGCAATTCATGGTATAACAACCGATATCAACAGTGGGGCATTATCGGAAGCCGACCGAAGAGAATTGGATTCTGATGCCAAGGGAATAAATGTTTTAGGGGGAGCCCTATCAAATTCTATCTATACAAAGGTGATGTCATGTAAAACATAACATGCCATGTGGGAAAAGCTTTTGAATATATAAGAAATAGATACAAAGGTTAGAGAGGCAAAGCTACAAGTACTATGGAATAAGTATGAAGATCTAAAAATTAACCCGAATGAGTCTATTCATGCATTCTTTGATAGGGGAAATGTTTTTGTGGAAGATGTATGAGGTCTTGGATAAGTCATTAAAGACATAAAGATCGTAAAGTGAATCTTGAGGAAACTTCCACCTCAGTTCAATCCAAAAGTTTCAGTACTAGAAGATAAAATCTCAAAGAGCTGACACTGGACAATTTTCACAGTACCTTGGTTGCATATTAAATGAGGAATGATTATAAAGAGGTTGTGGAAAAGGGTAAATCGAAAGAGGTGGCATTTAAATCCATGAAGAATCTCACCATTGAATATTCTCAAGAAGAAGAAGAGACATATGAGGTAATTTCATTCCTTTCCTCAAATCTTCAAAGAGGAAAAGGAAATTTCATAGGAAAACTTCCACTTACAAGATTTAGATGTGGAAAAGTTGGCCATCTTGCCGCAAGGTTCCCCAGAAAGTTTCAAGATGAAAATGATGAAGTTGAAGTTGAAATTACCAAGAATATATATTCAGCCTATGTGAAAGGGAAGAAGCGGTTCAATAGAAATTTCTTCAAGAAGAATAATCTTCTTTCACATGAAATAGACAGTTCAGATGAGTTTGAGGTTGAAGAGGTTGAGGAGACTGAAAATTGTAAAGATCATGGAGAAAATGAAATGGTGGTTGTTGTTGGTGGTGATCAAGAAAAGGAAGAAACCGATGCTGATGAAGAATAATAATAAATTGAAGGGAGAGTTGACATGGAAGCTAAATTAGAATCATCCCTTAAAGAGATAGATATTTGGAGAGCAAAAAAAAATAAATCCAACAAGATGGTACATGATGCCAAACACTACATGCAACAACAGGAAGAGGAGAAGTCTGAGCTAGTGAAAGAAATTGAAAACCTTAAGTCTTTCAGGCTAGAGATCTCAGAAAAGGATAATGAGCATAAGCTCAAGATTGAAGAATATAAAAGGGAGATCGATGTCTTGAATATAAAAGTGAAAGATCAAGTCAAGTGTATCGAAGAACATGAAGAAGAAGTGGTCAGTCTACGACGAAAAATGAAGGATCAAGAAAAACTCTTGGCCACCAATATGATATCAGGAAAGAAGGTCACTCAGAGGACAGAAAAGTTGAAAGAGGAGGCTAGTAGTTCAGCAGGAAAGAAGCAGAAATTGAGCTCAAATGCTAAGGCTGAATTGGGGAATGATAAAAAAACAAAAAGCTGTAAATATTGATGTCAGACCGCAAGCACCCATTCTGATATTGAAGGTTGATTTGGGCAGAAAAAAGAATCAGAATATTCAAATATCACAAGGGGAAACTAGCAGTGTAAAAGTGACACGAAGAAATGCACTTTATATTAGGTGTTATTTTTGTGGAAATATGGGACATTCACAGTATGTGTGTTCCATATCCAAGAGATATCGAAGGGCACAAGAACAAAGGTGGCAGCCAAACAGAGAATGGTTTTTTAGAACATGATTTAAAGAACACTATTTTTGGTGCACAGGATTTGGGCACATGGATAGATACTGTACGTCAACTATACAGAAGAATGTGCCCAAGCAGAACCAAAATGTTCACAAGTATCAGATCAATGAACAAACAGGTGAGTTGAAAATGAAAAATTGATTTGCAGCTTTGCAAGATGATGTTAGTCCATCATATTCAGAGAAATATCAGAAGTCTTAATCTTTACCGAGTGTAAGCACAAAAACATGGACCAATAAGAAGAGAGAAGAGAAGGTAGTGGTTGCTGAAATTGACCTTAGAGAATCAGACCGTACTGGTGTTTGGATCCTTGATAGTGGTTTCATGTCTCACATGACAGGTAATAAGGATCTTGTTACAGGAATAAAATATGACAAAGAAGGAGTTGTCAAGTTTGTAAATGATTAAGGCCTGAATATTATTAGCTCAGGAAAAGCCAGGTTTGGGGGAAAAGAAATAAGACATGCTGATGTTTTGGTAGTAGAAGGCCTCAGTCACAATATTCTCAGTGTAAGTCAACTATATGACTCAGGACATTCTATAAGGTTTACTAAGAAGATGTGTTTCGTCAAAAGAAGAGATGGGGCAGTGGTTCTAGAGGGAAAAAGAACAAAAGGAAATATCTACCTTGTAAGTGGAGAAGATGATATGTACTTTTTATCCGGATATGAAGAAAAAAATTGTGTCATAAACGACTTGGTCATCTATGTAAACCATCTCTAGAAGATCTGGTAAAGTGTGAAGCATCAAGAGACCTCCCTAAGCTATCACGCGATCGTACACATGCGTGCGACTCCTGTCAACAAGGGAAGATCATCAGAAAGACATACAAAGCAAAGGAAAAGAAATCAATAAGAGTTCTTGAATTGGTTCATGCTAATGTCTGTGGACCTTTTTCACCAAGATCCATTGACAGGAAGAGGTATTGCGTTCTTTTCATTGATGAATATAGCATAATGGAATGGGTATTTGTTATTTCTCATAAGTTAGATGTGTTCATCTCCCTAAAATAGTACCGAAGGGAATCTAAAAGGATGATTGGACAGAAAATTCTGAAGTTTTGTACAGACAATGGTATGGAATTTACAAACTTTCAGGTGGAAGAGTATCTCGAGAAACATGAGATAAGGCATCAAGTTTCAACAGTAAGAACTCCCCAACAGAATGGAGTGGTTGAAAGGAGAAATTGGATCATCAACAACATGGCTAGAAAAATGCTTATAGAAAAAGACCTACCAGAGAAGTTTTGGAAGGAAATCGTATTGACATCATTCTACATTTCTAATAGGGCTCTATTGGGTCCGAAGGAAGGAAAGACTCTGTATGAAATGTGGTACGGAAATAATCCAATAGTGAAATAATTTCAAATATTTGGAAGTTCTTCATTCTCAACAAAGAAAAGCATAGGAAGTTTCAATCGTGTGGAGATGAGGGAATATTTCTGGGCCAATCAGGAAAAATAAAAGCATAAAAATGCTTTAACAAGAGGCTAGAAAAAGTAGTTGAGAGAAATGACGTCACTCTTGTGGAAAATGAAAAGAATATTCAATAGAATAGTGAACAGTTTCTTGATGAAAGTGATGAAGATGAAAGTAACACAAGAGGAGCAGAAGTGGTAGATAGTGACTCAGAAGAAGACACTGATGATGAACAAGAAAGTGTCAAGTCTCTGTCTACAAGGAAGCCAAAGATTCGATCTGAAATTTATAGGCAGAATAACATAGGTGATCAGACAACTCCAGTTCAGACAAGAAGAATGAAGTCACTGTAGCAGACATCTTTTCTATCTCAGGTAGAGATGAAATTATTTCTTGATGTAGCTGAAGATGAAAACTAGGTTCAAGCTATGAATGAAGAGCTTGATCAGATTGATAAGAACCAGACATGGGAGATCGTTTCAAGACCAGCAGATAAGAATTTCATCGGGACTAAATGGGTCTATCGCAATAAGATGAATGAAAATGGTGCAGTGGTTCAAAAAAAAGCATGACTACTGTGCAAAGGATACTCCCAGATATAGGGAATAGATGTTGATGAGACATTTTCACTAGTTGCAAGGCTGGAGACAATCACATTATTCCTAGCCATTATAGTGCAACGGAAGTTCAAAGTGTTCTAAATGGATATCAAATATGCATTATTGAATGGGGTTCTAGAGGAGGAAGTGTATATTGACCATCCATATGGTTTTCTCATTCATGAAGATGAGAATAATGTCTGAAGACTAAAGAAGGCATTGTATGGGCTGAAACAAGCACCAGGAGCATGGTACTCAAGGCTTGATCAGTACTTGAAGAAGCTTGGTTTACAGCGTGGGGGAGTTGATTACAATCTCTATTTCAGAAATTATAGTAATCAAAAGATGATGGTGTTGGTTTATATTGATGACATAATATTTGATGGATCATATAAATCTCAGTGCAGACAGTTTTCTGAATTCATGAAAAGTGAGTTTGAAATGTCAATGATTGGAGAGCTAACGTTTTTCCTTGGTCTATATGTGACACAAAGAAGGAATGGAACATTAATTTCTCAATCCAAATATGGCAAGGAGGTTTTGAAAAGTTTTGGAATGGAAAATTCTAATGAGATAAAGACTTCAATTGCTACCAGAACAAAACTATCCAAATATGAGGATGGCATGGCAGTTAATATCACAGAATACAGACAAATTATTGGATGTTTTTTGCACTTGACCACAAAAAGTCCTGATATTTTTTTTCCACATTCCAAGCAGCGAGATATCAGAGTAATCCCAAGGAAACCCACATGCTTGCAGTGAAAATAATATTTCGGTATATCAAGGGAATGGTGGAATTCGGCTTGACATATAATGTAAAATCTCAGACAGAGTTATTGGGATATACTGATGCTGATTGGGCCGGTTCAGTGGATGACAGGAAATCAACATCTGGAGGTGAATTCTATCTTGGTGGACTATGTATTGCTTGGTTAAGTAATAACTAGTATTTCATTTCATGAAGCACCACATAAGCTGAGTATATTACGGCCACTCAAGCTTGCACACAGTTATTATGGATGAAGTAGTAACTTGAAGATATGGGAGTTGAAGTGAAGTCTTCGATCAGAATCTAGTGCAATAACTCAAGTGCTATCAATATTTTCAAAATTCCAGCTCATCAGTAAAGGAAAAAGCACATTTAGATGAAATATCATTTCATCAAGGAGAATTTGGAGCAAGGGCTTGTGACGTTAGAGTATGTGCCTACAGAGCTACAAGTTGCAGATATTCTAACAAAATCCTTATCCAAAGAAGCTTTTGAAAGGCATCGGCTGGCTCTAGGAGTCCATTCGACTCCCCCTCTCCCTGAGTTATGATGTGTTTTTCCCTAATGTACTGATATGTGTTCTCTACTCTATTATATACTACAAATGAGTGTCCTTTGGGTTCGTTGACAAAGGGGGGGAAATTGTGATTGTTCAAGGGGGAGACAGTGTGTATATTTGAGAAATCATGAAATATATGGGGAGAAGCTGACAGGGGGAGTAGATAGATAGGGGGAGTTGAATGTGCTTATCCAGAGCATAGCATGGACAACACAGGCAATAGTGCTGAAGAGGATTTGTAGCTGAAAAGAGTTAAAACTCTGAGCAGATAAGGAGAGTATCAAATCTAACGATGCTAGAAGTGATCGATCAAAGAATAGATATCATGATAGCTGAGGATTGTGATAAAAGTAGACGAGTGGTGTTGGAATGCATTGAGAATATTTCCAAAAATTGGTGTCAGTTTGGTGTCAACAGTGGGCGTCAGAGTTTCAGTGATTCATTGATAAACTTCTCATTTACTCTTGTTTCTCACGCTGAGCATTGCTCATGTGGGCTTAGAGTATGTATTGAGTAAATCCTTGATTGCTATCAGAATCACAATAGGAAAATAGTGGCTGAAGAATTAACAATGTATCTTTTTATGGAAGAGTTGTCAACAAACCCAAAGGGGGAGATTGTTGGGGAACAATCCCTCAAGGTATCATTGAATCATTTTTGAGGTGATTGTGTTTGTTGACAAAGTAGACATCTGTGTTGTGATTGTTGACAGAGCAAACCATGACATACAAATTTCTTGCCAAAGGGGATTTCATTGTGGCTTGTCGAGTTCAAGGGATGTGGTTAATGATCCATGTTTGATTCAAGAATTTAAAAAAAGTAATGGTTGATCTAGAGGTGGTACAAAAAGACCATATACAAAATATGGCAAAGGGAAAATGGGCGCCCAAGTTTTAGGGTTGGTCGCGCAAGTGACTTGAGAGGCAGAGACTTGCGCGCCGAGACTTGCACGCCGAGGGGAGACTTGAACATCGTCGCACAAGGTGTCCAAATGCCTATAAATAAAGGTCGACCCCTTCTCATTCTGTGTGAGTTAAACACTTAGAGAAAATCAGAGCTCTCGTCGTGTAGGTGTGGTGATCGCGCAAGTGGTGGTGTGGTCGCACAAGTAGAAGTTGTGTGCCAGTTGATAGTTTCACTTCCAAAGTTGTTTGGGTGAGAAAGGAAGGGAGTCACCCTTGTTTTGAGTTGAATAAGGGGTGTCGCGCAAGTGGTTTGGTGACACTAATGCGCCAGGTTTTGAAGAAGCGCGATAGCTGGTGGTTGTGCGCCAATATTGGTTTGGGCGTAAAAGAATGTGAGTCGCGCACGTTTGGAGTTGTAGAAGCTAGTGTCATGCAAGTGGTTGAGGTGAACTTGCGTGCCAGTTTTAACTTGCATGCCGAGACTTGCGCGCCGGCTTGGAGAAGGGATCTAGGTGTCGTTGAAGCACAGTAGTGATTCAGGGCTGCGTGAAAGCTGGAAGATTTCCCAATACCTTTGGTACAAAGTGAGATTCATCTACGCGTAAAAGTTGGACTTCAATAAAGCATCTACATACAACAGAGGATGCATTCATTAGTGATAATGAAGAGACCTACAGGTCTACAAACTTTGAGTGGATCCTTTCCAGAGGAGTGAGAAAAGGAAGAGGAAGAAGGTGATCCTCTTCACCGGCAGTGAGCCAGAGACAGAGAAACAGGGAGTGACCCTTAGGAAAGCAGAGAGCTAACCCTAAACATTGTAAAGGTAGTGAGCCTAGGAATAGAAGTGATATATCCTGAACTTTGTAAATAGAAGTTCACTTTTAGTGAATTTGGTACATCGAAACATTGTCGGTGTATGCTACTTGGACGTATCCTAGTGAGGGCGAACCAAGTAAAATATGTTGTGTCATGTGCATGCTTTAGTTTTTGTTCATACTTTGCTGCAAGAAATAGAGAGAATAAAGTCTTGCTTAACAGTGAGACAAGATCAATAGGGGCAGTTCTTTTAATCTGTCATACCCCGATTCAACCCCCCCCCCCCCCCAGTGTATCTAACCTAGTGGACCTATCAATTACAAAAAAATAAGTATTAAATAGAAAGTTACTTTAAACTTATCACAAAATTGCACCCTACTCTTGTAAAATGGTAGGGGTCTCTTTCAAAGAGGTGTACCTAGTTCCATGTTGCTTCCTAGAAGCACCCCGACAAAACAATTTCATGTTACTTGGGAATCTATAAGTATGGTAGGTCTTTAAATAATTACACATGATGGCTTATTATGACTATGTTTACCAAAATGATAACACATCATAATCATATTATCAGAAGAGGGTAAAGAAAGATATTAATGAATCATAATTCTTCTACCAACACCACCACCTTCAGGCCACTTTCTGATATCTTTACTAGAATTCCCTTTACAAATTCTAGATACTGGAGGAAGGTTTTCTATCTAATATGCTCCTGCTAGCACAGCTTCAACATAAACATATTACCTCACCACATCGGCAAAAGAGGTTAAACAGAACTCTAAAACCTTAGACTACAATTGAGGAATAATTTCATTCTCAAAATTTCAATACATTGAGAAGTCTTCAATAGATCACTCTAGATGATAAGGAACCGGGTCTAAAAAGCAACTAAAGTACACCATAATTGACCCATCACCTTACTACAGACAACACATTTTCATCCCCTTCCTCACCTTCACTAACTAAGAGAAGAACTATGTAATAAAAAAAATCCTTTAAGAACTCTCATGTATGATATTCCAGATTCATGGTTTGGGACGCCAACTTACACCACTTCTAGGATAGACCTTCGAGCATAAAGGTAGAAAATTTTCCTTTAACAAATTTTCTCTCAATTTTTTGCATCCACTATTCTGCTTTGAGATGATCCACATGACCATAAAAGATAAGAGGATTCAACTTCTAAAATTCAAGAACAAATTCAATGGGTTGATCAACTAGAGGGTTTGCTAATAGTGAACCACCCATATTGCACCTTGAATATCCATTGAATATTTTTGTCGGGAATACACTAAGTAACAATAAAAACAATAACTCAATCAAAACCAATTCATCAATAAAAATTCTCAAACTCAAACACCACACAAACATTATTCTTAAAAAACAAGAAGAAGAAAAGCGAAAAAAACCACCAATTACCAAAACATTGCAATTTTTCTCTTAAAGACTCTTTTTGAAAAGAAAAACAAATTTTATTGGTTTCACAATCACTAGTGGTATTCCTTAGATCCTCACACATGCAAAGTCTCATGCCAATCTGGGCACCCATCTACTCATTCTATCAATCATCCACCCTTTCACACACATTCTCAGATGTTATAACTCACAAGAATACCAAATGAAAAACCATAAATTATTTTCCACTTAAAAAATTGAACACTAAACCCATGTTTTCACATTTTCATATTACTTACCACTTCATCTTTCACAAAACATTTTCAAAATATAAATAAATACTAAATCAAAAATCATTTTCAAACTCTATACATTAATCCATTTTAATCCCTTTTTGAAATAAAGGCCCCATAAATTCCATTAAAACCCCAATTCACTCCATTTAAAATGTTTACATCCATTTAATAATATCATTTCATCAAAAATAATTTGATTAAAATTTTATTTTATTAAAAAAATCTTTTTATTTAAAATAAATTTACAAAATCCATTTTAAATTGAATTTAAAATTTTATTTTCTATCTTACAACAGTCAAAACACTACCTCTTAAAATCTATTTTTCACAATTCCAAGATAAGGGTTTTCAAAATGACTCTAAAAACTCAAGAAGGCTCAAAAAAATATCAATGGGGAATAGTATCGATGGGTGACTTTTCCATATATGGGAGGCCATATTCCAATCACACCACCATCAAAGAGTGTCTTTTGGAATCATGTCCCTAGCTCCACATGGCTTTCCAAGCCCTGTGAGCTCACTAAGACCTTTATCCCAACTCTCTTTTTGTTTCACAAACACCAAACAAACCACAAGAACTAATGACTTCAAACATAACCCAACTTCTCATGGAAACATAAGGTTTAGTATTGAAAGTGTTGTTCAGATACTCCCTCATACCTACACCCTAGGTTCTAATAGTACAAATCCATCTACCTTGAAATATCAAAATAACAAAGGGCACTCTGAAATAAAGGTCCTCTAAATAACATAAGCTCGAATACCATTTTCTCATGAACCAAAATGGTTTAACCCCAAAACAGACAACCAAGTCAGCCTAAGACAAGTCTGAAAAGACATTCTCAATCATCCTGGGCTAGAAACTAGTGTCGGGGTATCAATAGAGTAACCAAGGGAATGATTTATCCCAATATAAATAAACAAAACATCACAAATAAATGGATTATCCCAATGAATAAATAAAATATCCAAAGTGAACATCATTATATAAAAAATTGAAATTACAGAAAAACTATACACCAAAAACCCAAACAGAACATGAAGACCGCAAAATCTCTATGTGACCCCTTGTATCACTCTCTGATCCTAGAAACCAAGATCACCCACAGTGATCTAAGACATGGTGGAACCTTCTCTAGAAGCTAAAAACAATAAATAACTATAGGTGTGAGTATTGAAACATAGTAAGCATGCTTGAAGAATCTATTACCAAAGAACTTAATTTAAAAAGAGATACATCAACTTCAGGTTTGAAATAAAACATATAAAACTAGATTTTTCGCACATTTTTTCTCCTTAAAACCAATCACATTCTATTTACCTACTTAATTTAAAACCAAATATTTTACAAGAAAGAACCAATATATTTTTAGGGATGAAGAATAATTTTTTCACTTAAAAATGGAGATAGGGAGTGTAAACCATTTTCAATAAATTGTTCATAAACCTTTGGAAACAAACTTGTCACTTTTCAAAATAAGTAGACCTCACAAGAGAGAAACAAAAATGATTGCATAATAATGGAAATGTAAATAAGTATGAAAGAGTAATCAAAAAATAATGCATCTCAATCATCCAACATAAAGAAAAGGGATGAAAGATATTGGTGAACTTAGGAGATTAGTGGATAATCTATAACATACTATACATATGGCTAATCGCTAATTCATGCCTCACCTGATGACATAATTCTCTCCCACACACCCAAATTCACCCCACCTTGTCTGACTGAGGGGTAGTATATTAAAGTGAATAAAAGTCCATGCTAAGGGAAACTGGCTAGAGAGATATCATAACTAGTGTAGAAACCATTCTCCAAAAATCTTTTATTTATACTAGGTTCACAGTTTGGGAATAAAGAGGGGGAGAGCCAATCAATTCCAACCAATCATCCAACCACATTCACGTTTATCAAACAAAACCCACACATACAATAAGTCACCCTGATTCACCCTAAGGAACAAGTCCCTTTATTCCAACTATTTAATCTCAAGGGAGTCATATGTTGTAGAACTAGCACAACATTCAACCTAACCAAGGCAAGGGGACCATCCAAGGAGACTTTTCAGGACAACCAATTTCATAAAGCTTCGAAACAAGACTCAAATACCCTTCATTAAATCTCCCTTTTCCAAGAATAAACCAACACATTTCCCTCACATTTCAAACCATTTTAAAAGAACTAAACACACGCCTATTTTAAAGACAAAACCACTTGGAAAACTCATTTGAGAAACCCAAAATATCATTTTAAATTTTAAAAAATACATTTAAAAATCAAAAAAAATGCTTCAGATCCTGTAATATACTTACAAAGTACAATTGGAAAAATTATGAAACACTTGGTCTACACAACATAATAATGCAACAACATATACTTCAAAATAATTAAGAAAACCACCTCATTTTTCATCAAATAGTCATTACAAAAATCATACATCACTAAATAACATATAATTATGGTTCCAAAATAAAGAAATCAAAGATTCTAAAATTTAAAGGACAACTGAAAACGTAAATCTTCCTCAAAAAGCATTCACTTCTACAACTCCAACCCAAAATGACTCCACAAAGGTTCTAAGAAGCTATAAAATCCACAAAAACCCCTAAGAATAAAAAATCCCCAAATTCACACCACCCTGGTTATCCAAATAGGCCAAACAAGGACACTAGGGTTATAGGAGGAAGGTAGAAAGGAAGAAACCCAAAGGAGAAATTGTGGGGAGCTCTAAACTTTCAAACTAGGTAAAGAATCACCAATAAACCACATTGAAATTCACTTAGAGGAGCTTATAGGATTGTAAATTCTCGATGGGAGGCGTCTTGGTAGGGGAATTTCAAGTAGGTTTTCCAAGGGAAGAAACCCCACTTAAAAAAAGAAGGATAAATGTCAAAAACACTCTTCTTCAGGTAGGTTTTATGGTTAGATTTCATGGTTAAACAAAACATGTGCAAACTATGCAATTCCCCACTTTCAAGAGTTACATGGGTTGTACACTTAGGATACATGGTTATTTTAACCGTGTCAATTAACCATGTAACCTATGAACACTTAGCTTAATGATTAAACTAATTGTGAACCAAAATTGTGAGACCAAAAAAATTCCCCAAACCTCACCCTGTTTTCCCCAAAACTCATCTAGCTCAAGGGGTAAACTATCAGACAAACATACCCCATAAATAAGTTCTACTAGGGGTGTCATAAAATTTCCACCATACCACCTTCTCCCCTTACCTTTCATACTAACCAATAATTGTTCCAAAATCTGCCCAAACCTCTAAACATAAAATTTAAATCTAGAACACTTGAAACTTGAGAGAAATACTAATATCTAAAAGATAAACCAGAAAAAATAATGAAAAAAAATATGGTTGGGATAATGGATCGAAGGCCCAAGACCCATAGGCCCATGTACATCGCCAAAGAGGTATCATGGCCCTTAGGCCCAATATGATGGGGAAGGAGACTTCTTATGTCAACCCACACACCACTATTCTAGTTCACCAAACTATTCTTCCTAGCCTCTAACCCTTTGTCTCTTCACTCATTAAGACTTTTTCTATCCTACATGAATGAACAATCATTCTACCTATCCTCATCCATCAAGACCATTACTAGCCCAGTCGAAACCACCCCTCATCAAGAATTTCTCCGATACTAGTATGTCTTCCCATTACTATCGGGAATTCCATCAGTTCCCATCACCTTTCCAGAACATAAAAATCCTGAATTGTAACTAGCCACAGGAGTGGTGATATCTAATGTGGTTGGGAATAGATCCTTGGCTACTTGATTCATAGGTAGCTACTATGTACCACTAAGCCACAACACTAGCTTATTCTCATGAATATACTTTTTTATGATGAATAGATTAATTAATACCCTTTTCTAATGTATTTCACTTTCATTACAATGTATTAAATGGATTCTTCTTTTCATTTTATAAATGATACGTTTTTAAATTTTTAACAAAAGTGTTGAAGGCATCTATGTTTAAACATTAGCCAAATAAATAGATTTTCAGATAATCATATCTATTATTTTCATTGATTCTTACTTTATAATATTCCATAGTTATGTTTAAAGAAATTCATTTCTGTAATATTATGGAAATCTATATTTTAAATTTTATCAAAAGAAAAGTATTTTTTCTCAGGTTTTCAAACTATGTTTTGAATGTTTAGTAAAATGCGTTTTAATTTATATCATAATCATTAAGGGATTTTTATGCTTCATAGGGTATATGATTTAATAATTCATTCCACCTTATTTCTCATAATGGATTATGATCATGTTGTTATAGTTATTAAATGAGGAAAATATTGACAATTTAGACACTAGTTTTTTATACAAATGTTTAAATATAGTATGTCTTGTGTTTTTATTCATTTATTTTATATTATGATTATATTATACATGGTATGTTATGGTAGGTACCGGTTATAGACACACGATGAAACGATGGGTATCATGAATCAAAAAAAATGGGTATTTTCAAGATTACTTACCTATTTATGTGTAATGTCTTGGAACAAGGAATTGAAAGTATGACTATGATGTCCCCCGTTATGAATTTAATAATTATCAAACCATTTATTCTTATCCATTTTTTTAATTTTATGTCATTAATGGATGCATTGCCCTTTTATGATATTTTTAATCTATCCTATTTGATTATTGTTTTTCTATTCCATATTTTTTATGCCTTATATATTCATGAATACTTACTCTCTACTCTTTTATTACTTGGTATTTTATCACACTATTTATTATGACTACATGCCCCATGTTATAAATAATAATAATTTTATATATTATTCCATAAGATTATTATGAATGTATAATTTGTTTTGGGAGATATCGAAGACTTATTATGGAATATGAAAATCTGGGTATAATGGAAAATATATCGATTGTATGATAAATATAAAGGATTTATTATTTAATGATATTCCTAATTTTCTAGAACTATATACTAAAAATTTACATTAGTATGTAAGTGTATCAATTATTATGATCAATAATGTATTTATAGATAGTTAAATTTGGGTTTATCTTATCTTTATCAATGCATGTTTGTAAATAATATGTTTTTAGCACTAGATTTTGGTGTATAGGTCTTTTTAACTATATTTGATATCATAAAAGGGTTTAGATGACTTTACTAGTTATAAAATTATAAAGTATAGATAATTTAAGAGTTTTATATAACATCATAAGTTAATAAGTCTATTTTTTACCCAAATTTTAAAGGTTTATATAAACTTTTTAAGTTTTATATAATCATAATTTATGATTATTAAGAATATTTTGGGAGACCATTTCTTGGTTTTAGTAGGTATGTGTGATTGAGGTATATATAACCCTTATGTTTAACATGTTATTTACTATGAAGGTTAATTGGAAAGAGTTTTTTTATACTTGGGATAAAATATTTAAGGTAAAGGGAGAGTTTATTGTTAATGTGATATTTTATACTAATGTGATATTGGATAAAGGGTTATTATAGTTGTAAGTATTGACCCTTAATCATTACCCAATCATGATATTTATGTTGTGAATTCATTCTTTTAAATTTCAGGTTCTTTTCCAGTTTAGTGTATGATCTCATATTTTTTTAGGTATATTTCTCTCTGATTTTTTCATTGAGCCATACTGGTCGAGTCTTGTTCGCAGACAAAGATCCTTTGATGGATAAAATGACCAAAAGATCGTGGATTTATTCTTTCTTGAATTAATGGAGTTTGGGTTTTAATGGGTTAAGTGTTTCTTGGGTTCATGGTAAGTTGAGAATCTTTAAAGTGGTTTTGGGTTGTATAAAAGGAAAATATGATAAAAATAAATTGTATAATATATACACATCATGTAAATGGATTAAACTACATGTAATTTTTCATGGTTTTCAATAAAATAAATATGAGTTGATGGATTTTTCATCAAATACCATTAAAAACATTTCCACGATGTGAAACAAATTTACACACCATGCAAATTCCTAACCTGCTATTTTAAACATGTTTTGTAGATGAAATTCATTTTTTTTTGCTACAGATTCTTTCCTCTCAATTCTAGGGAATTATCCATGTGATTTTGGGTTTCTAACCTCCCTTTTGTGTGTTCTGTTTGTGTCTATAATCCCTTGTAAGTTCCTTATATTATAAGTCTTCTTTCTTTAATTTGTTTCTCTAATAGTTGTGGTTAAATACCTTGGACAATTTCATTGTTAGTTTTAATATTGATTAGTTTTGAACATGGAACCTCTTTGAAATCATATGCACCTTCTCCCTCATAGGATTTCACTATATAAAGAATTGTTGGATCATCGGTTAAATATAGGTGGTCTAAATCTAAACACTATAGTTTTATTATTGTCATTTTTTGCAATATCATGATCACACTAATGAATTATTCACCCAAATTGAATGAATAATAAATGGGATTATTATTTCAATTCACTTGATTACAATTGGCGTCTAAAATGTCTTATTACTACCCATTTTGTGGAAAAATCATTGAATATTAATGATTTGGAAAATCTAATAAAGTATGTTTTATGATGACATGTGACCTAGGGAAATTTCTTGTTATAGAATCCCTAAATTATAGCTTAATTCTTATTAATATAATTTTTAACCAATTTTGAATCAAATTGAAAAGTGGAATATAAAGAAATCATGGTCATTCATATAATTAACCATTGAGATATATGATGTGATATTGTGAAATCCATGTTATATGATAGGAATCATATTCTATGATGACATGCTTATATAACAGGCTAGTCCTAGTCACTTTCAAACATATATGATGTAATGTTGATATTGAGTGGGCTTGGCCTAGTCCATGTTGTAATTCTTATTGAGAGCGGGTTATTCATAGTCTAATGTTTTAATGATTATAGGGATTTGACCGGGATTGTTTGTTGTGACTATACCATGGTTATATGGTTTTGGTTGGCATGGTTGTAAGACATGCTGAGAGATATTCTAGCATGGTTCTAAAGTAGGTTATTTACCTCGTTTATATGGTTTTGGTTGGAATGGTTTTAATACATTCTCAAAGATATGCTGGCATTGACTCGAAACAGGTTGTTGTATTTATTTAATTGTTGAATTAAGTAATATACATGCTTATGGATTTATTTTATACACTTCTTATCAAAATGGTTTTATTAGACATAGTGGTTTTTACCTAATAATTTTTACTCACATTAGATTAAATTAATCATTTGACACCAGAGAATACTTCAAGGATGAAGATTTGGACAAGGGAAAAGGAAATTGTTGTTGATTTCTTTTTTGTTGTTGGTATATATTTTGGATATGGGAATGGCATGGGGCTGAGGACCCGGGACTTTGAGCCTTTTATTGGATTCTGATATTATTTTATTATATTGTTCTTGAATTACATTTAGTTACATTCCATCATGTGATTAAATTTTTTTTATTTTTCATTGGATTGTTCGATTGGATTTTATTTTCCTCTTGCAAATTGTTTTACTATAATTTTTTCTATTTTATTATAAATTGTTTCTTATGCTATGACACTTCATACCATGGGGCTATAGTCTCCCCATAATACTATCCACACCCCCACTTCTAGTTGGAAGCCTCTAGTATATAGGGAGGCATACTTGACATCCTGTAACCTACCCTTTCTTGCCACGTGAGAGAGTGCTAGATTGGGGGATGTTACAAAGTGGTATTAGAGGCAGGTTCTCTTTTATTTTTCATTAGTTTTGGGTATAGTAGAAAGGAAACTATGATGTGTCGGGACTTGGTAATGATTTTGTGAATGGGATTATCTAACCCATATATCAGGGTAAATATGAGTACCCAGAAATGGGATTGTTGTTATTGTTTTGTGCTTGTTACAATTGATGTTATTTCACCTTGGGTGATTCACATGTTGTGTGAGGATTATTGTTTTATGATGTTATTATTTCTTGAATTTTGTACTCGTGGCCCAGTATGGTGTGAGATAAGAATACATGAATAATAATAGGAACATTGGGATATAATGGCATGTATCGTTCATAATAGGGGCATATTTATTTTTGCATGTGATATATACTTTCTTGTTAAACTGTAATATGATATATTTGTTTCAATAGATAAATAAAATTTGTTTCAATGTCATGCTAAAATACTTATAATCTATGTTTAGATATCCCAAGAGTTTTTGGTTCTCTATTTTAGTCACCTATTAGGTTTGACCTTGTTTCTATACAGTTCTTTAAGGTGTGTTCTTGTCTTGTTGATAAAATGAATCCTCATCATCTTCAACTTCAGAATAAAGAGAGTGGAAATACACACACTCTTAATCTATCTGAACCATAACTTTCTATAGTTCCTGAGGAGAATATGGATTTTCATCTCCATGATAGCTTCTTGAGGGTCATGTGATCCATGGAAAGGTAGATTGTTCATATCGTTCCTTCAATGTTTGAGCTGAAAAGATAGTTTCAGCTTCAATATCCACCTATATTTACTAGGGAAGGGGGACCCTAGGCATCCATGTTCTAGATTGATTCATTAAATAAAATCTTCATGCATCTCGATACACCCATGGATAGGAGGGTAAAGCTTAATATGTATATTCTTCATGGGTCTTCCAATAATTGGTGGGATATTATAAGGAGAAGCTAGGAAATAGGGTGATCTATCTTAAAAATACTTATAGATGAAGTTTTTGATCCATTTATATCCAAAAACCTTTAGGTATAAAAAAACTCACATGTTCATGCATCTGATGTAGAAGGGTTTTTTTGTGATACTCTATGTTGGACGTTTAACCAACCTACAGTTCTTTATGCCATCTTTGGAAGATGATGACATATCCAGGGAGAGACATTTCCAGGATGGTATTCACAATGATATCAGGTCATAACTAATTTTTTTCCATTTAAGTAGCTTTGAAGATGTGATAAATCAATCTCTCATCATATAAAGGAATCTGAGAGAGGCTCCAAGAATCTGCCAAACTATTTTAGTAGGGAAATATGGGAGTTCATATTTGAGTGTTAAGAAGCATCTTTATGATAATTTCTTCTAAAAAGTAGTGGGTATAGAAGTTAGTGTAGTGAAAAAACATCTCAAGATTGTGTTCTATTCCAGTGAAATCAGTGTGGCATGTTTGGTCACAAGAACCCATAGTTTCCTTACCCCAAATTTGAGTGTCATATCTATCAAAAAATGAGTCATCATCAGATATTATCTTCAAACCATTCACAATAGACCACTGATATAGTATCGGGACAAGAACTAAAATTGGGAAGGGGCTTATCTACACCTCATTAGGCTGATAGTTGGAGTTCCATAGGCCATTCAGGCCAAGGAAGGGGATGTGAAACCCCAGTGCATGAGAAACTGTACCAAGAAAGGGAAATAGGTCATGGTAGTTAGACTAGATCCCAAAGAAAAGGGAAAATTCAATTGCATGTTATGAAGACTACTCTGGATAATTGGGATACAGGACCATCTACCATATGAGGTACAATTCTTGTATCATCAACCTTAACTTGAATTGTTTTGTTATAGGACCATCACATTATTTTCTATATTTTCTTTTTAAAAATGGTTTGGGAATGGATATAGAAATATTGGATGATGTTTTAACCATTGACATGCCATTGGGAATGCATTCTAGAAATATCCAATGTTTCAAGGTGTGTTCTCAATATATTGGTGGTTACCATTTCTTTTGGGAACCATTTTTATATTGAAATTATAGACTTTGACTTGATTCTTGGTACGGATTGGTTAGTTATATACTACGCTCATATCGACTATTACAGGAAGATATTTACCTTCCTATCTCCAAAATGAAGTAGCTATTCTCACTAGGGTGAGGTGGATCTTTAGGCTGATCCTGTAGGGAAAATTTAGTGTTTATTAGATTGTCTCATGGATCAAATCACCGATATTTCTCTAGATAATGGTGGAATAAAGGGGGATTATTTTTCTCCAGTTTTAGAATTTTTTTGGTATGTTTTTCATGATGAGTAATATGTCTTACCACCCAAGTTATAGGTTGAGTTCATGATCGAATTTGTTCTGAGAGAAAATCCAATATTTATCCCTCCTTATCGAATGGAATTAGAAAAACTTTGGGAGTTGATGGTTTATTTCAAAGATCTATACTCTAAAGGCTTTATACGGCCTAGTACATCCCCTTGGGGTTTTCTAGTTCTCTTCACCAAAAATGATATTATATCTTTGCACTTATGTGTAGACTATCATAGGTTGAACCAGATGATGGTCAAGAACCAGTATCCTCTTCCACGCATTTAAAATATTTTTATTCAGTTGATAGGTTCCAAGATCTTCTCCAAAATTGACTTAAGATCTAGATATCATCAGTTAAGTATGATATTATCGGACATACCCTGGACTTCTTTTAGGACCAGGTATGGATTTTACAAATTCATAGTGATGTCATTTTTGTTGACTAATGTGTTTGGGGTATTCATGGCCTTAATTAATATGATCTTTTATCTTTTTATGGATCAGTTTTTGGTGGTTTTTGTCGATTATATCTTAGTGTACTCTTATTTGATAGAATATCATGTCAAAAATATTAACATATCCCAGAGTACATTGATAGAGCATCTCCTTTATCCAAGATAACTATATTTATTTTCTGGATAAATGAAGTGCACTTCTTGGGCCATGTCATCTTAGATGTGGGAGTGTTAGTAGACCCAAAGAAAGTCATATTAATGATATCTTCAAAACGACCCAAAAATGTCTTTAAAATATGGATATTTCTGATCTTATCAGGTTATTACCAATGATTTATCTTAAATTTCACTGGATTGGCAGCACCAATGCCTGGGATGACCAAGAAAGGAGAAAAGTTTATTAGGTATGATTTTTATGAATGATATTTTTAAGATCTGAAAGGAAGTTTGAACTCCAAAATTATCCTTGCATTACCTGTGTTGGGTAAAAAATATATAATTTACTATGAAGCATCTGGAGTTGGACTCAGATCAATTCTAATATAGGAGTATCATGTGGTTACTTATGGAACTAGTCATCTGAGACTGGATGAGAGGAATTACCCTACTCATGATCTAGAGTTATAAGTAGGGTTATATGCACTAAGATATTAGAGACACTATCTCATGGGTGAGGGGTTTTTGGTATAAATCTATCACAAGATCCCCAAGTACAAATTTTCTCAGTGATACATTAAACTTCAGCAGACGAGGTGGGTCGAGTATCTACATTCTTTTTGAATTTGAATTGGCTTATACACCAGGAAAGGGAAGTACCATTACTAACACTTTCAGATGAAATATGTAGATATAGGTAATATGAGAGTTTTGTGATAAGTGGAGGATAACTTCCTTTTTGTATGCATTCATTTGGATGTTCAAGAATCTCATGGGAAATTAGATAAGACAGAGATATTAGTTAGACCCATGATTTTGGATAGGATTAGGAACGAGCAGTTTTTTATCTAAAAATCTCAGTTCTGAGAGACAAATATATGGTTGGGATCCACTTTTAGGATAGTATATTGGTAGTGTAAATTATCTTCTTTTCTATGGATGGGTATGGGTTCTTACAGGCATGCATGGGGAGATGGTGAGGGAGTTTCATGCTTCTCAATGGGTGGTTCATCATGGTTTAACAAAGATGTATCATGATCTCCATAGATAGTACTGTTGGTTATGAATAAATAATGAGTTGGCATGCTTTGTGGCTAGATTATTCACTTTTCATAAGGTGAAAGTCGAGAATCAGAGGCTAGCTAGTATTTTGCAGTATTTACCCATCCTATAGTAAAAATGCGATGATTTTGTGATGAATTTTATGATAGTATTACCCAGGACGACTTATAAGAATGATGGTGTATGTGTAGTTTTGGATTAGCTAACTAATGTACCCACTTCTTACCAATTAGGGGAACATTTATAGTTGAATACCTAGGAAATATTTACATGTGAAAGGTTTTTCAGTTTCTCTGTATTCTGAGGAGTATCATTTTATAAAAAGATCCTCATTTCCCTTCACATTTATGGAATGGTCTTTAGAAATCCCTGGGATCATATGTTATTTTATGAATATCCTATAATCCATAGACTAATGTTCAATCAAAGTGGAGTATTCAAGTTCGGTAAGATATGATTTGAGCCTATGTTTTGGTTTTTGGTTGTTCACGAGAGAATAATATAGAACTCGTGGAGTTTGCATATAATAATATCTTCCATGATTCAATAAAAATGGAACCTTTTGAAGCTTTATATGGAAGGAAATTTCATTTTTCTATTTATTAGTAGGAGATAAGTGAGTTAGCACTTGTTAGTCCTCGCATCATATAGGAGACATCTGAACAGTTTCAATTCATCAAAAAGTGGTTGGTGACTGCACAGAGTAAGAAAAAATCATATTCTTACCATCGAAGACAACCACAAGAATTCAAGGTTAGTCATAATGTTTTTCTTTGGGTTTCTCCAAGGTTGGTGTAGTGTCGTATTAGGAAACAAGGAAATATATCATCCAATTTTGTTAGTCCATTTGAAATAGTGGAAAGGGTCTGTCCAATAGAATATTGTTTATCCCTTCAATAGTTCTATAGTTCCATGCACAACGTGTTCCCCATGTCACAACAATGAATATATCATCCAGAAACTTCCCATGTGGTAGAGATATCAGACGTCAATATTTTTTATGATTCTTCTTTTGAGAAGCTTACTATACAGGTTTTTGATTGTAGTAAAAAATTTCTTTAGGGTCAGACAATACTATTGGTTCGAGTGTAAGAGATGCATGGGAGAGTTAAGTAAGAGACCTATGAAAGGGATACTAATATGAAAACATAGTGGCCACACTTTTTTACTGAGACCTCATGTTGACGCTTAGAGTATCTTAGGGATGATATGTTATATTGTGGGGAGGTTGTAAGATCCTGCCTTTTTCTAGGTAAATTTCTCTATGAGTTTTTTACTGAGCCATAGTGGTTGAGTATTTTTTGTAGATGAAGAGAGTTTGTTGGAGAAAAATCCCTGAAGTTTATGAATGTATGATTTTTCTAATTAATGGAGTCTTTGTATTAATGGTTTGAATGTTTCATGTGTTCTTGGTAAGTTGAGAAGCTTTAAATGGGTTTTAGGTTATTTAAAAGCAAAATGTGATAAAAAATAAACTATAAAACATATAAAAATTGTGTAAAGATATTACACATCATGTAATCTTTTGTGGGTTTTAATAAAATAAGTTACAGGTGATAGTGTTTTATATAATACCATTAAAAACATTTTCTGGATGTGAAACCAAGTTGCATGTCATGTAAATACCCAACCTAATGTTTTAAACATGTTGTGTGGCTTAAATTCATTATTTTTTGGTTGAATTTCATCTCATATCAACCTTAGAGAATTATCTACGTGATTTTGGGGTGCCAAACTTCTTTCTAGGAATTATTTTTTTGTCTTCAATCCCTGGTAAATTCTATTGGTTAAATTTCTTCTTTCTATCCTTTGGTTCTCTAATAGTCGCAGTGAAATCCGTTGGCCAATTGTGTTTTTCATTTTTATCTTGATTAGTTTTGATCTAGGAACCATTTTTAAATCATCCACACCTTCTTCTTTATGGGATTTGTCTTTTGGAATCATTTTTGGATCATCGAATAAGGTTAGGGGTCTAAATCTCAACCCTATGGTTTGATTATCGACAAGTTTATGAAATATCATGATCATCCCAATGAATTATGCACCCAAATTGAATTAATAACAAATAGGATTATTATTTTAATTACCATCATTAAAGTTGGAATCTAACCTAGATTATTTTTTCCCTATTCTTAATAATTTTTCTTTGATTTTTTTTAATATTTATTGTTTCTTCTACTATGATAATTAAAACCAAGGGGGTATAGTCTCACCACTATACTATCCACACCCCGGTTGATAGTCAGAAGCCTCTTGTGTATGGGGAGGCACACTTGAGGTCTCTTAAATGACCCTTTATATCCATGTGATAGATTTATAAATTGGGGGACTTTAAATTTAGTGTTTTATAGAATTAGTCCATAACTCATACATAACCAATCCATATAATAAAAATTGGACACTTTTGATCATTATCAATTTTCCCCACTATATAAATCTTTTAAAACATAAAATTTTTTCATTTCATAAAAAACATATTTATAACTTTAATCTTAACTTTTTCATTTCCCTTACCCATACTTATATCCTATGAAAAATGTTTTTAAAACATGGTATGTGGAAAAAAAATCTCAGTAATGTATATAAAAAGAAATAAAACTATTAGTCCAGTGAAAACATGATAACTCAAGTAATTTTTATATTAATCTTAAAATTTATTTAATCATATAAAATAAAAAAAATTACATGACCAAAACAAACACTCTTTGATCAAAGGAAGCCTCTAAATCCCATAGTATAAAGTTAAAAACATTTTTCGATAACTTAGATCATCACATTAAAAACCTATATTAAACTAATGTTTGAAGTAACTAGAGCCCAATTAAATCTATATGGGAAACCATTTGGTAATCCCCTCCTTATTTACATTAATAAAAGAAACATTACCCTATAAATATTATTTTAATTAATTAAAAAGTATAATCATTATTCATTTTAAAATATTTTTTAGAATAAACCATTTTTAAACCCAAAAAAAAAACTTATACTAAAAAACAATATAAATTTGATTCAAAAGTAATTAAGTTGATTAAATATAACTATATAATACTTATTATACATGAAATCATATTCAAAACATAATGTAATTTATAAATTACTTAATTTTTTTAAGAGAATACATTTTTTATAAAATTTGATATTTCTCAGTGAAAAGTGAAAAATCACCATTATCTAAAAAATCCCAAAATTTCATCATAGATAAATTTTTATATTATGGTTTAAAAATAATATTTATATTGTAAAATTTAAATTCTAAAATTTATAAATAAAACTTTTAAATAAAAACTATATATGAAATGATTTTAGTTAAAACTATTTCCTTTTTTATCTAAAAAATAAAATATTTTTATAATGAATACAATTATCTAATTTATATAAATAAATATGAAAATAATTTATTCTATAATTTACTAGGTTTTTATATGATTCACCTATTTTATAAATAGTTTTCACTCAATTTTATTCACTTATTACACAGGTGGGAATATCTTTCCCTCATAGCATTTTTAGATTCTCATGTTTCCTCTACAACCATATGGTTTTTTCATAAAACCTAAACAGAGTGAAAAACCTTTTTCCAAAATAATTATTCTATATGGTCAAGAATATAAATTGAATATTTCTCATAATAAAGGTTATCTTACAATTGAACTGATTTCAAGCTCAAAACATGATATGAATTCAGAAAATATTTTCTTAACATTAAAACATGAAATATATTGTGTACCTGAGATAAACTAGTAGGTAAGGCCACTTGGTAAGAAATTGATCCACCTTTATCCATAATTTCATAAGTTATATTGTACCATGAACATAGATTCCCCTTATAACTAAATATCATTACTTTTTTCCATTTAGAAACATTGAGAACGATATGTTCTTTTACCTCAAAAGAAATATCATTCCTCTAGTTGTCCACATAAATTTTCTACCTTCTCTGAGATTTCCTCATGTGTTTCTGAATCAACTACACATTCTCTTTCATTTACACTACCAACTATGGTACCAAACACTTCATTTATTCTAAATCATCCCAAATACTCTATGTCTGACACTACTTTCCATATAATACCTCAAATGGTTCAATCTATATATTAGAATAAAAACTCTTGTTAATAGAAAACTCCACCAAATAAAGTTATTAATCCCAATATCCCTGGTAATTCATTAAACCTAAAAAAATAATATATTCCATTTTCTAAATCATCTCCTCAAATTTTCCATCATATTGAAGATAAAAATTTGTACTGAATTTAATTTACTACCCAATTACTTCTGAGATCCTTTTCAAATATTATATGTGAACCTCGGATTAGGGTCTGATACAATGGAGAGAGGGACTCCATGTAACAGGACTATATACTTTATATATATTTGAGATAGATATTCCGAATACATTTTATCTCAGATGGGAATTAAATGTTCATATTTAGTTAGTTGATCAACAATAACCCAAATCACATTATTACCGTGAAAATTATTTAGAAATATTAAAATTAAATACATTGATATATTATCCCATTTCCACTCCAACACTGGAGAAGTTTGAGGAATTAAATTTGGTAACTGTTGTTTTTCATTAAACTTTTAACAAGTAAAACACTTCATGATGAGGTCAACAATATATCTTTTTATTCCATCCCGCCAGTAAAACTCTCAAAGGTCTCTTTACATCTTAGTGATTCCTGAACAAATGGAAAATGGAGAACTCTCAGCTTCACTCAACATCTATTTCCTCAACTGGGAATCAAAAAACACACATAATCATTTTCCAAGTCATAAAACACCTTCTTTATCAATATTAAAATCAGGAAACATATCCTTATTAATGGATTCTACCATTTCCTACAAAGATTTACGCTTCTTCTAATATTTATTAATTATTCCCGATAAATATGACTAACTTGAAACCTAAAACAAAACAGAGGATTTCCATAAATCAACAACTTTTAGGGGAAAATTTATCAAATCATTAGCTAATGTTCCACGGTCCAAATGTAACATAGTTAATATAACATTATATTTTCGACTCAAAGCATTGGCCACTTTGTTTTCTTTTCTAGTATGGTAATAAATCGTGCAATCATAATCCTTAATCGGTTCCATCCACTTATCAATCTCATACTCCATTATTTCTGAGTGAATATATACTTCAAACTTTTATGATCAGTATATATTTTACACTTTACTACATAAAAATTGTGCCTCAAATTTTAAAAAGAAAAAACCAAATCATCTAATTACAAATCTTGTGTAGGATAATTTAACTCATTGTGTATCAATAAACATGAAACATAAGTAACAAATTAATTATTCTGCATTAGAACCCAACCAAGACTATTTAATGAAGCATCATTGTAGATGAAGCAGGTCCAAAACTAGATAATTCATTAATATTATTTTTCTTTTCTGGTAATAATAATCTCATTATTTTTTCCTGATGAATTTTACTCCTTTTCAAGTTAAATTAGTTAGTGTTATAGAAAATCGATCATAGTTTTCAACAAACCACCCGTAGTAACTTTCTAATCAAATAAAACTACAAATCTCTATGATATTTGTGGGACTTTTCCATTCTTTAAAAAAATTTGTTTTAGTAGGGTCAATAGTTATGCCATCATTAGAAACAATATATCCAAGGAAATAAATTTGTTTCCACCAAAATTCACACTTAAAAAATTTCTCATATAGTTTATTTTATTTTAATGTTTTAAAAAAAATCCTTAGGTGTTTTCCATGTTGTAATATCCCACCCCACGCCCATTGGCCTAGGAATAGGTGGTGGGTGTTACTGTCCTTAAGTGACATCCGTAGGATTCCAAAGGTTGTAAATAAATGTCAAGTGCAACATAAAACATTGAGGGATAATTTTTCATTTGAATATAACACAACCAAGAAAACATAACCATAACAACCAAAACACTATATGATGAATGAGTATAGAGTACAACTAAAAAAACCAAACTAATCCAACAACCATATTAGAGTACAAGAACAAACCAAGTGATATATAAAATAAATCAAAGACAACAAAGTCCAAACACCCCAAAGTAATCAACTAGAAACTCCCAATATAATCTAGGATCCTAAATTAAAGGACATTCCATGATATCAATAATAATATATAAATAAATAATAGACCTTTCCTATACCTATGTACAGATATATGAAATCTACCAATACAAAATAGTGCTCAAGAAGGGGGTGAGCCTAAACTCAGTAAAATTTTCCCAATGACATCCCAACTCAAGACAATAGGACAAAACTTGCAATACCTTTTATATATAATTGTTTAAAATAATTTAGAAAAGTTTACGACAAAACTAATATAGTTTTCCAAGGAAAAAATTATTTCCAAGGGAAGTAAAAAAATAATCCTTTAGAACCTTTCTCAATTCCATTTGGTATACCCATTCCATGATTCCACACACACCCACACATGTATGCCTAGGTGATAGATCCAAACTCATGATAGGCCTCTCATCCATCCATTGATTCATCCCTAGGATTCCAATATACTTCTACCACAATGGAATAAACCCCTTTTACATGGTCATGTCTCTTGTACCCCAATGGTACACACCCCTTCTTCAGGGTCATATCAAAAGTATGAACTCACAAAAACCATGTATTACAAATTCCATAACACTCCCTTGAAATAAAACCATTTATTTCTTTAAATAATTTCAAAAAATACTTAACATGCATCAAACCAAACACAAATTTTAAAATTTTATTTTAAAATAATAAACAAGTGGTTTTTCAAAAATCAAACAACTTTCCATAATTTTTAAGATAATGAAAAAATAATATTTCCATAAAGTTTCACACAATAATTTCACTATTAGTTTAATGAAATAATCTAAATAAAACTAATCGTTCATGTTCTAAACATGTGTAATTGAGAGAGAAGACACAAACCTCACAAATTTTGGTAAAAATGAATAACAACACTAAAACATTCTAGATCATATCACCAACTATTTTCCCTTCATAAGATTCAATAATAATTCATCATAAAACAATCCAAAACATGTAGATCTATCCATAATAAAATAGATCTATGGTTTCAATTAAGGGTGGAACCTTAGATCTAAGAAGAATGGAGAGTAATAACCACTTACCTAAAAATATGGATCTTGAATGGCCATTAAACTTCTTATGGATCACTCTTGTACCAAAGGGAAACATCTCTCACACTATGGGAGTGAAAGGATTTCATTTTATGGGGTAATTAGGGGAAAACCAATTTTTTAAGGGATTAAATTGAATTAGATACACAAATTTCATAGGTATAATTGTATGTTGCATGGTTAGGCTATATGGTTTGGATAAATGTGTGCCAAAAATGTGTTTTTTACTACCTTAATCCAACACCCCACAGGGTTGGATCACCTGGTTAGACAAAAAATTCACTAACCCTAAATGAGATACTATCTTAATCCATCCCTCACAAGGTTGGATCGAATAGTTAGATAAATCGCGTTTTAACCATGTGATTCCTACTATTACAAGGTGCACATTTTATCCTACGAATCCACATGGTTTCGCCAAACTATGCACCAATCGTGTTTCTGCCCTATGACCACTGGTTTTATTTGTATCGTTTCGTAGAAAAGTTTCATGGATTCTACTAACCATTCTCAAACTATGTGCCTCCAGAAGGTTTGAAAACGCTCATAACCTCACAAAACATAACCCAGTCATTATATATACTTAAAATACATAAATAAATGGTCAAATAACTCAAACAGGGGTTATATATTCTCCAAAAAATTGGTTTTTCTATTCTTAGAATGAATAAAACCAGTGTTTTCTTGAAGAGTTTAAACCAATGTCCCAACATTTCCTTTTTATGCTCTAATTTTTCTTCTTGAATCTGGACATTATACCCAAAAAACCCACTCTAGACCAATTCTTTTACCATATAAGACTTTCACTTTCCTATATATAATGTGTACCAGTATATGGAATAATATAGAATCTATCTCTATTTTTATGTGATCCCATCTAATCACTTGTATAGGTTCTGGTTCATACTTTTTCATCCAAGATACATGAATCAATTATGCATTGCACTGAAACTTGGAGGCAAATCCAACCAATATTCCACCTTACCAACTCTTTTAAATATCTCAAAAAAGAATATGTATTAAGGAGATAACATTCCCTTCTTACAAAAATATCGATGCTAAGCCTTGAAGAGATTCTTAAGAACACGCAATCACCCTCATAAAATGAAAACCATAATCAACGCTGATATAGATATGATTTATGATGACTTTAAACCATCTATGTTCTCTTTTTGACCGACTAAATATTTTATGCTGTTTCTTTTATAATTATTGGTCCAACTAGATAAGTCTTTTTTATTTCCACCCAACAAAGAGGAGAAAAACTAGTAAACATATAAAATAATTCAAAAAGATTTATATGTATTGAGTCCTAATAACTATTATTTTATGAAAACTACACTAATGGTATGTGATCCTCCCATGATCCACCAAACTATATTACACAATACCTTAGAATAAAATCCAACATTTGGATAATCCTCTTAGATTTTACATATATTTGAGAATGGTTTATAATGCTCATAGTAAACTATGTTCTAATGGATTTCTATAAGTATTTCCAAAAATGGGTTGTAAACTCGGGTTCTTTATCAGATACAATCGATATTATAACACCATGTTGATCTAAAACTTCTGAGATATAGATTTTGGACAATTCATCCACTGTATGAGATTCATGAACAGGGATAAAATTAGCCAACTTCAAGAATAGGTCCACAATTACACATATGGGATTGTGTTTTCAAAAAAATTTGGTAAACCTATCACAAAATACCTAGATATATACTCCTAATTCCACAATAGAATTGGTAAAGACTGAAACATTACCATTGGTTGTTGGTGTTCCTCTTTGACCTACTGATAAGTGAGGCATACTGAAATATATTCCACCATTTCCCTTTTCATGTAATCCTGCCAAAATTTTTCTTTCAACACTCTATACATCTTATGAATTCCTGAATGAATAGCCCATTTCAAATAGTGGTAATAATTTAGAAGTTGTTTTTTACAAGACAAAGGTACCATAATATGATCACTAAACCAAAAAACTGAATTTATTTTTATCTTCCATCCATAAATGGTATCCCCGCCATTGATTTTTGATGTCATAGAAAAAAATTTAAAATTGGATACCTAAGCCTTTCTAACTAGGTCATCCTAATCAAGGAAAAATAGAATTAGGAAGAAAATTGTAACATCACCCTGGTCAGTACAATCCAGTGGTATGTCTACTATGACTTACAGTAGCTCCCACCGATCTGAAGCTTCATTAAGAAATTGATTATATGAATTTCTTCTTAATTCATTCACCATTTAATTTCCTTTACCAAGTGTATACATCAAGTTAAAGTTGAACATTTGAAGGAATTTATGTATATTATTTTCCATATATTCAAATTTCTTTGTGAGAAAATTTGTTTCATGATCTTATAGTCCATAAACACTATTAATTTATCACAAAAGAATATAATGATTCCAAGTCTTCAATGAAAGTGATATAAAATCCTCATGTATTGTGTAGTTATTCACATGTAAATTTAACTCCTGTGAACCATAAAAACAACATGATATCCCTTCCTAAGAATATATCCCAATCCAGATCCCAATGCATCATAATTGATTACATAGCACTATCTGAGATTTAGAAATGTAAGGATAGAGCTTATGAAAGTCTAAACTTAATCTCTTCAAAGGATTATTTGAATTCCTCATTCCATTGGAAAGGAACACCTTTCCAAGGAAAAGCTTCCAATGGTGATTCCAATTTTGAAAAGTTACACACAAAACATATATAATATCCCACAAATCTAAGTAAACTATGTCTCTTGAATGCATTCTTTCAAGGTCTATAAGAGATAACATCTTCTATCTTTTCTAGATTGAAAAAATGCATCTTCAGAAACAACATAGACTAGGAAACATACCTATTCTATCCAACAAACACACTTTGCTAACTTGGAATACATATGATTCCACCACAAGACACCCAGCACTATATCCATGTGTTGCTCATGATCTTCCTTTTTTATAGAATAAACTGGTATATCATTCATAAAAAAATCCACAAAAGAATCTAGACACCATTGAAATATTTGATTCATAAATGAGATAAATAAGGATGGTGATTTTTTTTAGACCAAAGGGCATAACAATTAACTCATAATGGTCATATCTAAATCTAAAATATATTTTCGGAATATCAGCTTTATAAACTCAAAGTTTTTGATACACTAAACATAATTCAATTTTAGAGAACCACTGAGATCCCCTAAATTGATCAAACAGCTCATCAATGAATGTAATAGGATATTAAGTCTTTATCATAACTAGGTTAGGATTATGATAATCTACACAAAGACTAAGAGTTTCATCCATTTTTTCACAAAAAGAACTGGTTCTACCCATGGAGACTTACTCAGTTGGATGAAACATTTAACTTCCAACTCTTCCAAATGGTCCTTAAACTCCCTCAATTTTTTTGGTTCTATATGATAAGACAGAAGGGAAATATTATTTTTCCCTGGTATGAGATCAAACATAAAATCAACTTCTCTTTCGGTTGTAAACCCTCAGAAATATTCCAAAAAACATCAAGTAAATAGTCCACTATGTTTGTAAAATCCCTATTCCTGGTCTCATCTACCATTACTAAAGAAAATACTATCAAATATTAAGAGATATTTCCAACCAATAGTACCAAGGGTCCCCCTATACTTGCATCCACTACCCAATCTATTTTAAAGAGATATATAGAACTATTAGAGGATTTGAGTATCAACTTCCATGTATAAAAATCGATATGGAACTCTAAGTTTATCATCCAATTTATTCCCAGAATCAAGTCAAATACATATATCTATATCATAATGAAATTCAATACCAACTCAGTGTCATTGATAGTTATCGTACACTCTATACATTTCAAGGTAGGGAACTATCATTATCATAAATGTGATTGTAGTTTCAAAATATAAGGAATAATATCAACATGTAAACTCATCATATAAATAAAACAAGAACCAATAAATGAATGTGACACTTCATTATCAAACAAAGCATGCATAATTGTAGAATTAAAAATAATATTACCTATCACCATTAAAGTTTCTGATTGGTCATCCATGATGACTTGTTTAATACAATATAATTTCTTACTCACTAAACTTTTCACTTTGTTACTCTATTGAGATTTCACTAGTTTAGGTGCCATGGTATTCCTAGAATAACTATATATTTCTCAGTTCTACTAACATGATCTATTCTACTGTACTCATCCCATAGATTCATATGAGGCTTGAGAATCATGAAATGTGTCCCTAGTATCCAACCTTGGAGCACTTCCACAATACTCAGAAGATGTCACATAGGGTTGAAATTATGTCATACTGTTAGTGGTGTGATATAATCTCTCTTAATATGATCATACAACCCACACTTAAAACATCCCATATTACTCTACATTTATGGATGTAAGTTAACATATTATATAGTCTAATTCTGAGATATACAACCCCCTTGAGAATAGGTGTCCCTCCACCTCTTGTTTTCAGAATTGGATTTTTGACTTGTTCTCGTAGGAATAAATATTGTTCCTATGAATTTTCTTCCATAGATGTATCTTTAAACCACCATATCTCTATTGAGAATCACTATATAATCCATTAAACAAAGGATGAAAATATTTGAAGGAATATTTGGTTTCAACCCTGACTAAAAAATGCTTGCATTAAAGGATGCACTTGCAGTAATATTTAGTGAAAAGTAAACTAAATACAAAAATTCATATTCATATTTTATAACCAAGATCTTCTATAACTTCAAACTAATGAAGTATATTGTTCTATAAATTCTAAACATGTGAGTATGGAATTGTTTATTGAACAATTATTCATAATCCTATCATGCCATTCCTTGGTCCAATTTAGCATTAATGGTTAAATCCCACCCCTAGAATTCTAAATCCATTATTATGTACATTTCCAACTTCACTTTAATCTCACCTGGTGTGCTAAGGAAATAAATTATTTGATTTATCCAATTCAATAAAACTTATTCTTTTTCATTTTAGAATCACCCCAAATGGTGGGAGGGTTCTACTTCTGGAACTGAACTAAATGATTAACTTACCTTAGTTCATCATTTTTGTTCCCTGTATCCACGGATTAAAAATCCTGGACAATATTCTGTATTAACTATTGTTTCACTAGTGGATCTAGTGCAACCACATTCTTAGAATCCTCTTTTGGTTGGTTTCAATAGTTCCTATATGTTTCTATTCTCAACAAACAAAACAAAACTCTATTTATTCAAACTCTCTAGAAACTAATGGATTAGATATTTCTTCATATCATTTCAATAATTTCTAAATTAAATTTAATTCACAATAAACCATTTTATCTTTTTTTTAAATACCCCCGTCATGACTTTTCAAAATATCAACTTTTAAAATTATTTTCAACACTTTTGAAAGATCAACCTTACATATTATAATTTCATAAATCATTGACTCAACAATGAATAATGCAATTCTAGTGGGAAGTCATACTATTAATACATGTTAGGAAACTCTCATTCGTTAAACCTAGGATTTTGATGAGACAAATTTCCTAGAAGTTCCTAAAAATAATCAGGTACCCAAACTCTTTGTTAACTTGATGTTTGGTATAAATAGGTTAGTTATTACTTTCTATGCTCTATATTTCCAGTTCTGACAATCCTACACATTTCTATCATCCAAAGAGAGAGACAAACTTATTAAAACTAATAGAATTTTTAACTTTAGGACTAGACACAACTAATACCCAAGGATCAAAAAAACTGATACCATTTGTGTAACATATTTCCCCTCAACCATTGGCTTGGGAATAGGTAGTGGGTGTTAATGGACTTAGATGGAATCCCCAAGATACAAAAGTCTAGAAATATATTCCAAGGTATTCATATAAAATTGAGGGATGATTTTTACCTTTAGGATAACAAAACCAAAATAAGATAACCATAACAACCAAACAACTATATGATGTGTGAGTATTGAAAACAACTCAAACAAAACCAAACTAATACAATAACCATATCAGAGTAAAATTGGGAACCAAGTGACATAAAAAAATAAATTAAAGACCACAAATACCAAAGGCACCAAATACATACACCAAAAACTCCCATCCTACTCCAAACTCTCACATGATAGGTCATTCCACCATATCAAGAAACATCACTAAAGAAATCAGATACCCTTCCTTTACATGTGTCCCGATAGATGACATCTACAAATGTACAATAGTTCCCAAGAAAGGGGTGAGTCAAAACTGAGTAGGATTTTCCAAATGAATTCCCAACTCATTAACCTAGGAAAAACCTTTTATCACGTTTATATAAAATAGTTTAAAATGGTTTAAATTAGTTTATAACAAAGATAAAACAATTTTCCAAGCCAAAAGAGTTTTTACAAGGAAAGAAATAGGAAAAACCTTTAATACCTAACTCAATTTACATTTAGAATTCCCATTCCATGATTCCATTCACAACCCCACATTGATGCTCAGGTGACATATCCATACTCATGATCATTCTCTTTTCCATCCACAGAGTCATCACAAGGTGGCCAATATGCTTTTCCCTAATGGCACATGCCCCTTTTCTTGGGCCATGTTTCTTGTATGTGAGTGGTACACACCCCTTATTTAGGGTCACATCAAAATCATGTAATCACACCAACCATGTATTCCAAATCCAATTCCAAACCGTTTTAATAAAACCATTTTTTCTTTAAATAATTTCAAAAAATACTTTTCATGCATCAAACCAAACCATAATTTTAAAATGTCATTTTAAAATTATAAACATGGGTTTTTTCCAAAACCAAAAAACTTCCCATAATTTCTAAGATAATTCCAAACCAATATTTCCATCAATATTCACATAATAATTTCATAATCATTTAAAATAAATCATTTCAATAAATATAGAACATCAAGTTCTAAACAAGTTTAATCGACAGAGAATCCTCCTACCTCACAAACTTTGGTGAAAAGAAGAAGGGTGCTAAAAAATATAGATTTGATCACCAACTATGATCCCTTTATTATATCTAACAATAATTCATCACAAAATAATCCACAACACATAGATATATCTATAAATGAGTAGGTATATGATTTCAAGAAAGGGAAGAACCATGGATCTAAGAAGAAAGGAGAAGAACAAGAACTTACCAAAAAATCTGGATCCTAAACAGACTTTAAATGACTTAAAGATCACTATCATACCAATGGCAAACATCTATCAAACCTTGGTAGAAAATGTACTTCATGTGTATGGGATAATTAGAGTGAAACAAGTGATTAACGTATTAAAATGAATTATTTAAATAAATTTTGGAGGGATGACTATACGCCACATGGTTATTCTGCACGGTTTGGAAAATTGTGCGCCAACCATGTGGTTCCAACTGCCTCAAGACAACACCCCAAAAAATTGGATCACGCAATTATAAAAATAATGTTCCAATATTTCATGACCTACTATCTAAATTCATCTCTCACATGGTTATAAAAACCTTGTGTTGACAATGCATTAACCAATGGGCTAAGGTGTAGGGTTTCTCATAGTCATCCACATAGTTTGGCCAAACCATGTGCCAACTATGTGTTTTCCAAGTGACCATTGTTTTCCATTTTATAGTTTTTTATAGGTTTTTCATGGTTTCTACTAATAGTGTTCAAACTATAAACCTCTTGAAAAGCATCTAATAAGTGTCAAAACCTCCCAAAACATAACCTAGTCATTATATATAATTAAAATGCATAAATAAAGGGTTAGTGACTCAAATAAAACATACTACACATGCTGTAGAGACCCAAATATTGACGTGCATAGACATTACATTACTTTTTTGGAATATCTAATACATAACAAAAAAAGACACCAAAGGACCGTAATAGTTTAGTGTCTTTGGAAACTCGGAATATAATCTTCTAATCACGGTGAAAGATCTTCAACATCTCCCATAAAGATCTTCCCCTTTTTTATTACCTAAAACCTTTCTTTATATCCTGGGGAAAAGAAAACATAAAAAGGGTGAGCTCAAATGCTCAGTAAGGGTAAACATATAGAACATAAAACAATCCATAAACATTTTAATGCAAAAACTTGAACATAAAATCTAAACATCAAAATCTTGAGCAAAGACATAAATCTTGGAAGTATGTAAGGCATAGATAATAAAGAAACATCAATCATGATAAAATAACATAGGAATAAAACATGTAATTGTGGAAAACCATTATGCAAATGATATTATTTCCATAGTAGCCAAGGCATTTCTCCCAAGACCATCTTAGTGAACAAAGTCCCTTTCTGAATCGAGTTTACTCCTCGTTCCAGTCCTGTAACACTGAACCGAATTAACTTACCATTCCAGCCATGTATATCTTGTGATATATAAATCTTTACCCAATGCATTTGAGGGAGATATAGGTCCCACCCATCTCATAATGAAATCATTCTTTCATGTGCCACAAAATAAACATACATCATTCATAATAACCCAACGAACAAAATGGGTTTCATAAAAATCATCCCATCATAACATAACCCATATAAAAGAAATGGATATCATTTCATCATAAGAAAATTTAAACTATGTAAATCATAGATACAATATACTTGAAACATACACATATGAAAAAATTTCATCTTAGATGGAAAATGGTTTTGATAAAACACTTGAAATGAATTCTTGAGGAAAATATTATTTCCTATTGAAAATCATTTTCTTTTCACAAAATGCCAAGAAATTATAAAAGAAAAGGATTTTTTTTTAAAATAATCATGAAATCTTGTGGAGGAAGATTTATAAAAATAATGCTTTATTAAATCATAAAAATCCATTCATGCCGTATAAATTAAAAAAACATTCTTCTCGTACTTTTTCCAGAAAAGTCAAAAAGTACCTCGTATGGTAAACAAAAGAAAGATTCCTTACATACCATGTAGTAAAAGTCAAAAATGGGTAAAAATGACTTTAAACATACATGAAACCATTTTTAGAAAACAGGGACATGGATGATAAATATAACCCCGGTAAATACTTACGAATAAAGAATCTCGGATAAAAACGAGATTGGAAAAGTTATCCCTTACCTTCTGTCCAATTTCTTCTGTATGTGTATAAGACTCCTGTATAGTGGGTTTAAAAATATTATTAACTTTTAATGTAACCATAATAATATTTATGATATCATATATGATTCACTTACGACTTTATATTATCCATTCATTTGTCAATTCCATGTTAAAGCGGCGTTTTGGGTAAAAACGTTTCATTTATCCTCCGTGTTTTGACTTGTAATTATTAATATGATTACTTATATCATGATTACTTAATTCCAGAATATAAAACATGATTTATATATAATATATATTCATAATATACATATATATAATAGATCAATAAATGGAAAGAAATACACCGTTCATGGAGACGGTGGGTTGTACGTACGCATGAACGCTGTTTTTCGTTTCCTTATTAAATTGAATGGAATTAAGTAGATGACATAAATATATATACATAAATCCAGTAGAATTATTATTTCATATATTTCATGATTAATTATTATATATACATTATAATCATTCTTGAATTGTTAACATGGAAAATGAATCTCATAGCGTCGTAGAGACGGTAATCCGTACGTACACACGAGGGATGATATCGTTCCCATATTTATTAAATGGAATTGGAGTGGATGATATAATATCTTATAATAAGTATGATGTTATAATAATTATATATATAGTTATTATTTACACCATTATACCCATCCAAGTGAGGTGGTGGTGGAAAAACTGATTACACCACGGCGTGGAGACGGTATTCCGTACGTACGCACGCGCGGTGATTTCGTTTTCTGTAGGATGGATAGAAGGTGAAATAGGGTTGTATAATATTTATAATAACATATCAGTATATAATTAATACTTATTTTATTACTTTATAATGAAACAACTAAATAAGATGAAGTAGAAGAAGAATGAAACTTGAAAGAGTCGGTAAAAGAGATTACCTCTTCCTCAGCGCACCTCCTTTAAACTTCTTCTTAGGGCACTAGAGTTGGTCTTTTGAGAAGATCAGAACCTATATGATATAACTATATAGGTTTATAAGAGTAATTTTTAGGGTTTTTCTGAGCTTCAAGGCTCAAAAGGGTGTGAAGAGAAGAGGGAAGGGGTTCCCTTTTTATAAGGGAGGAGAGGGGCACCTTTGGAAAAACTTAAAATATTATTTTATAATAAAGTCATATTCGGTTTATAATTCTTAAAAATTGATTTATTTATTATATAAAGTGGTTATGGGTCAAAATACACTCAACCAATAGGTTTTAGAAAAGTTTAGGTAACTATTTTAACCTTATCATTTAGATTTAACTCTAAGTTAAATAATTTAACTTTTACCGTGTCTTCTTGTTTTCTTACACTATATGGTTAATAAACTTACTATAACAAGCCAAACTAACCCCAAGTGGTTAATTATTAATATATATATAACCTTATATAAGTCATTTGGCTGAACCTTAGATTTTTAGGAATATAATAACATTTAATAATATAATATTTGTTTTAAAAACTATTTTATGTCAATTTTGACACTATTTGGTAATTGACTTTTGTGAAAATAATAACAACATTATTAGTTCTAAAAAAGTTAAATAAATCAATAATAACATGTAATATTAACCTATAAAATTAGTGGAATTCATAAAAATCCTCAAATTACATTTATTTGGGTATTTATAACATTAATTATGTTAATATTTCATTAATAAGGTAATTACTGCATCATCATTGTGTCATAAATAAATTAAATTATTTAATATCTAAAATTTATAAATAAAATATAATTATGTATGAAATCTTTTAATATTTTTAATTAATATTTATAGTCAAATTTATCTTATGTATAACCCTATATTAAAAATGTTTTAGTTATTAAACTTTGATTTTAACTATTTTATCTCTTCTTTAAATAAAATAATAATAAATGTCCTAATGTAATCCAATTGGAACTAAATGATAATATTATATTACTAAGGTTGTTTTTGGTCTAATTATACTTATCCAATAGAATTAGGACATGTGTTAGGGTAATAATAATATCATTTTTACCCTTAATTACTCTATTTACTTTTAATCGTGGTAAATAAAAGTAAAAAAGTTACTATTCACCAAAAATTATTTTTATCTTATTGAACCACATTTTACTCCTTGATATTAACCGTGTCTCTTGGATTTTCGAAGTTCCACTCACAGAAGTGGTAAAATTAGGTTTTATGTAAATTTTCAAATTCTCCTAGGAGGTGGGTAAAAGACAGTGAAAAGTTCAATAAGATTTTTATATATCTAAAATTATTATAAAATGACTCCAATGAATTACATTGAACTTATATAGGTATTATGTTTCAATTTTGACCTAAAATAAATTTAAATAAAATAAATAATTATTTAAATAAAAAGCCAGTTTTTAAATAGTAACCCAGTGTTTTCACTATTCATCAAAAATTGAAAGTTTTCAGAAAAATACCAAAAATTAACCCTAGGCTAATTTCGATATTTCGGATCCAAAAATAAATTCCATTTTGAAAGATTAAATTTATAAAATTTCAAAAAGTGGTTATTACTATTCATAACTTCTAGTTTATATAATATTTTAATAACATATCGTTGTTTAGTGAAACTCGATGTTGGGTACAAGACACGCTATCGTGGAAGGTCCTGATTGTGTGTAAAGCAAGCCAAGTTAGGGTTGCGTGTAGTGCAAGATTCCTTTGTTGTTTTGTATAATACAATCCAACCATATTTCATTTATACATTGAATATATATAGATATATATATATATATATGCACTCAATATTGCATAGAATAACTTCTATCAAACGAAGTGGAAATTTTGTGTAACACGATCCAAGAATAGTATTGCATATACTGCAAGCTAATACGGTGTTGCATATAGCGCAAGATAATCTTGGTGTAGCATAAAACACAAGACATCAAATAAATTAAAAAGAATACTTCTCATAAAATCTCGGGGTGTTACACATGTTCCTCTTGACATTTATAATATACTAAAATATCATTAATAAACACAACCACAAACTTGTTAAGAAACACATGAAAAAAAATCTATTCATAAGGTTTATAAATATAGAGTGTTCATTAGACAACCCAACAGCATAACTAGAAATTTATAGTTCCCATATCTAGTCCAAAATTATGTCTTCATAACATCGTACTTCTTCATGTTCAACTGATTATTCCCTAACCTCAAGTCAAAATTCAAAAAATAATGATCTCCCAAGAGATGGTCAAACAAATCAATGATATGATGAAATGTATATTTTTTTCTTAACAGTGATGTTATTCAAGGCTCTATAATCAATGAAAAGACTAATTGGATCATAATAATTTTTAAAAAACAAAATAGGATTACCCCATGGTTAAGTGCTAGTTTGGATGAAACATTTATCTAATAAGTCCTTTAATTGGTTCTTTAATTCTAAAAGTTACACTTAATCCATTACAATAGGTGTTTAGCAATCGGATTAGCATTAGGTTCTAAGTTAAAAAAAACTCAACCTTTCAATTAGTAATAACACCCAAAAAATAATCATAAAATACATATATGTATTCATTTAAAACTAGCACATCACTAGTTTGAACAGTTTATTTATTTTCAAAATATGAGCAAGTTTACTTTCACTGCCACTGCTAATATATTTCTCATCTTCTTGGTAATATATCTATGGCATGAAATCATTTATCAAAACTTCATTAGCTCTATAATTTTATTTATCATGATAAAATAAAATCCAATACATATAAAGAATTATATCAAGCAATATTATGGCTAGTTCAACAAGATTTCTAGGAAATACCATCACACTGATAAAAATAGAAATATTCCTATAAATATTAGTTTCTTTAATATTTACACTTGAATCTTTCACCAAAAACTCTATCTTATATTAATATGGTGATTTTTCAATTTTACATGAAAATTTCTCAGAAATAAAAGAATGTAAAGATCCAGAGTAAAATAGGGGATTAGTATAATTATAATACACAAGTAACATACCTTTCACCACCTCATTTGATGTACCAACATCAAATGTAGTAGTAGAAAATGACGTTGAAACACCTTTATAATTCTGATCATGAATATTTCCATCCTATGAAAATAAATTTGAAAACATGTTAGAATAATGACCCAACTCATTACAAATAAAACACTTCATTGCTATATGGCTATCAGTTACCCCATTTTTGGTTGTTCATGAAACTTTTCTTTATAGTCATGAGTCTAGTTACCAAAATAACAACACCAAAAACACTTTTCATATCCTATAAAACATTAATTTCAATGTCATTTTTCACACTTGGAACAATTTAGGGGCTTACCTACAAAAAATATTAGCTTTTTTCTTTTACTTTTCCTGCCACTAATACCTTTTCTTACAATTTCTATCTTAAGGAACATATGTGTCAGCAAACTCCATCTCAACTTTTTCAACACAATGAACTACTTTCATAGAACTATTAAATTCTCATAAAGAAAATGCTCTTTGTAAACATGGTTCCAAACCTGACTAACATATATTTATTTTTCTAATAGTTTCCAAAATTAAATCTAGCACATACATTACCAATCTTGTGAAGTTTTCTCCACATACAGCTATAGAATATTCATTTTTTTACCTCATCTCCATGAATTGTTTTTCCACTCGAAGTTGAATAACCAAAGAGAAATATTTTTCAAGTAAAATACTCTTAAAGTTTTTATATTAAATGGAAAAAAAATAATCTTTCTATTTGGTATTTTTAAATAAACACCACAATTGATCAACATCACCTTTAAAAAGATAAATGTAAAGAGTTACCTTTTGAAGTTCAAAACATCCCATGAAATCAAATATATTCTATAAAAAATTAATCCATTCTTCAACAATCACAGTGTCCGATGATCCACTAAAATATAAGTTATGTTGTCTCACAAAATTCTCAACTATTGGCATGTTTATTTTGGGTAGATCAGTTTCCTATTTAGCATATATACCACCACAATTAATAGATTGTGTCGACTAATCCATCAGAGTAAGAAACTATTCTTTTCAAATTAAAACCATATCAAGATACTGATTTAGAAAGATATTTTTCCATCAATTCCTTCCCACTATATCTTCCTAATTTACTCTATAGAAATCCATTCTGAATATAAATAGTTTAGATAAAAGTCAAATGGGATTAACTATATTATTTATTTTTATTTCATCTTATACCTATAAAATTATTTCCTAAAAATGTGAATATAATAACATCTTTATCATCCACTTAATTATTTGCCACAATGTTGATGTAAATATCCATATTCTTATTTATTTTCATCTAATGGGAAATGAAATCAGTGCTCATGTGTACGTGTGGACTACCTCCACCATGAAGTGATGCATTTCATTTTCCATCACCACTATTCGTGGTTGGTCCTTAGGATTGATTTTAAGTGTTTATATGATATTTATGATATAATTATGATTATATTAGGGTAAAATATTATATACTTTATTACCCTTATATATGTTGTAAATGATAATGTTTCTCATGCGTACGTGTGGACTACCACCTCCATGAAGAGATGTGATGTTTATTCAATACCACCTCACATATATAGTAATAAGGTTAGAAATAATTATTAAATATTACATGTATAACATAATAATTAATATATAATAATAAAATATTATATACATTATTTCTTTTCCATCCAGTAGAAGTATGAAACGTTTCTCGTGTATATATATAGAATACTTCCTTCATGATAATACATATTATATTTTTCATATTCACCTTTCATGTATGGTTATATGAAAATTAAGGTATAAAAATGATAATATTTCAATAATTATGATTCTATTGATAATGGTATGATGAACCCATTGACCATTGACAATGCACCAATGTCATTTTAGACATATAAACTGAACAATCACAAAACATCTAATGTGAATTTAACTTGTTAAGTAATGAAAAATTAAATGAAAATAAATCAATCAAAAAATAATAAAAATAAGTTAAAAAAAAATAAAAATATTCTTATAAATGTGAATTATTAATATACTTTTATTTTTCATGAAGATAAAGAACATAAATGACATGTTGAGACTCAAGGTAAGTGTAATTATCTCTCATTTCCACTCCAATGGGGCATGATTAACATTATGTACCTAATTTATTTCACATGGTTTATATACTTACCATTTGATATTCCAAACCATTAATACCTATTTATTCATCATATTAAAATTTATTTATTCATTTTTTCTCTTTTAAGGGGTTTTGAGTAAAAAGTTACTAAAGTTGTAAGGACTTATTTTACAATTTCATTTTTAATTGAGACTGTTTATGTTTTTTTCTTATGAAATAATTTTTTTATATATTGTAATTAAACCCTAACTATTTTAATATATACAATTATTTATGTGCTTTCCTTATTTTACGTATATTTTATCACTCTTTATTACTTAAAATGATCAAGAAAAAAATTAAAAAAATGACATTTTTTACTCATTAGTCGATGAACATTTTCTTCCATGGTCATTTTATTTAAAATGTTCTCAGGAATTTATTTTCTAGTGATAAAATGATAATTTAAATTAATTTCTAACCATAATTTACTTTATTTACATAATTTTAAAATAAACCTTCTTGTCATTTTTCGAATGAATTACTTTTGACTTTTTACCAGTGTTGTGAAAGAAATATTTTTGAAAACATTTACATTATGAATATATATTCCCACAATCATAATTATTCTTCATTTTTAATATTCCATTTAATGTTTCCATGTAAATTTTTAAATAATTTCTTTTCCTTAGTATTCTAGAAAAAAAATTATCTGAATAAAAGGTTATTTTTATAATGTCTTAAAAGAAATGATTGAATTTTATTTTAAAGGTATTTCATTTTAAGTGCACGTCATTAAAGGAACTTTATACATCACTAGTGATTCTATCTAATGGTTATATACATCATATTTCTCTAGATCACTTGTGATCATGTTGTTCAAGATATTTATTGGCGAAAATATTGACATTACATAAAATCATTTTTCTAAATAAACTTTTATATTTAATATATATTATGTTTTTATTCATTTAATTAAAATGATGAATGTATCGAATTTATTATGTGGTTTGTGGGGTTTTTAAATCCCATTTATGAATTTTTTGACCTTATGAGACAAACTATCTTGGGTATTTGTTTTATTTCATACATATTTATGAATTATTTCTTATGGTGAGGCCTTGGTTGTAAGATTAAGATTCTCATCATTATGAATTCTATCATTACAAAACTTGTTGTTATTATCTATGTTACTACTATATCGTTAATTTTTACATTCCCTTTTCATTGTATTTGTTATATAGAATACATTTTTACTTTTTATATATAAAATAATTTTTATGATTTATATATTGGTGATATATTTTGTTTTACACTTTACATTAATGAGAATTTAATCATGACATTTCTTATTTTTCCAATTCATAGGTTATAAAGAATTATAATCTGAATAATACTTCATGAAAAATATTATGAGTTGAGAATTTTTTCGGATAGGTTGAAGAATTATTATAGTGTTTGAAAATAAAAGTATAACAAATAAACATCCATTGTATGGGAAATCTAATGGTTTTGTTAAGTAATGATTTTAATAATTCACTAAAACTCAAAACCAAAAAAGGTATTTGGGATGTAATTTAATAAATTATTATTATCAATTTTTTATTTATAGATGGATAAATTTGTATTCTTAAAGTTATTATAAAATTTAGTACATAAAGGGTTTATTTTTATAACAGGGTCCAAGTACATGGGTATAGGATACTACAGTGCTCTTAAAATTAATTTAGATCTATAGGATATTGCGGTTGAGTATATCATGATGGTTTATCCAATTTTTTATATGGATAAGACCATGCAACAATGGGTTCTCTTTATTGTACTTATGGGGTTGAAAGTGTGCATCGAGGTGAACCTACTATAATGGGATACACATGAGACTATTAACTATAACACCATCTATATTTTATTGCTCTATTGTTCCTTAGGATATCAAAGACATGATTTAGGTGATTCGGGATTTATTTGATATGTTAGAGATACTCGATGACCAATAGGTGATGTGGTTATTCTATATACTTCAAAAACCCTCCAAGAGTTTGTGGGATGACATATTTTATGCTAGGATTAATAAGGTTATATCATAGGAGGGTTTCAATTATCTATTAAATAAGAATTTATTTACTTAATTGTCAATTATAAACCATGATCACGATTTTATATAGATGTAGTGGGGGATGGTTCCAAAGATATTTTATGCCGCTCATTTCATACAACTTCTAAGTTCCACTCCCTTTGTGGTAAAGAATAATTCCCATAAGGCTCTAAGATTTCATTTTTTCATTTTTCTATAGGTGAGGTGAGATTTTAGGATGTTATATATGATATCCCATATTGATTTGGTTCACAGTGATCTCACTGTTTAAAAGCATCTAGTCATGGATATTTTTCTAGAAGCAATTCCTCTCTTCAGTGGGACATGTGGTATACACTCTAATGTGGTAGGTGGTTCATTTTACAACAGAATAATGAAGATGTCTAATAAGTTTCGTCATGATATTTAAAGATATTATGGGTTGGGAATTTTTTCTTTAGTTCCCTTTACATTTATATTCCTTCTTAAATGTTATTAGTGTGGATGAATGGGTATTTTTCAACACATGTTCGTGATTGAATTGAAAAAATAAAATAAATGTTATAGGATGGGTCACCTTTATAAAAAAATGAAGGATGAATTTTTGGGTTCAATAATAGGTAATAGGAAAAAAAATTCCTCCCAATAATTATTTGGAATATAGTAGAGATATAGTAGAACATCATCTGGGTGTTTAAGTCATGAAGATGGCTAAGAGACTTAAGGTAATTAGCAACCACAAGTTCCTTAGAGGGTAGTTCCTCTAATGATTTAGGTAACATGTGATGAGATACACAAAAAATATTATCAATGGGTGTATTATTTAAATTAAATTTTATCTAATACAATAAAGGTTTAGTCTATAGTCAAATGTATTGTACTTTTTTCATCGACACGTTCTATTTCATTGTGCAATGTATGGGAACCTCATTATTTTATCTCCAGTTATGAGGTATATAGATAGTTTTTGTTTGTGGGGTTATCTTTCAGGATGATTTCTATTGATAAAAGTCATAGGATGATTAAATATGATATTCATAGGTATCTAATTTGTTCATAGAGGTTAGGAGCAACAAGAATTTTTATTATTTCCTCTGTGTGGATATCATGAGTTTTGACATCATATTTGGGATTGATTGGTTGACATGATTCTAAAAATGCATCAGTAATTATTAAAGGTGGATATATATTACATATCTTATGGGAGATGGTTACATTATCAATAGAAAATGGTATTTATAGGCAGTTACATCATGACATGTCCTGAGTCAAATTAGATTCATTACATCACTAGTGGCTAGTATTTTCCTTATAGTATATTACGTAATAATTATAGACACATTTTATCCAGTAGTGTATATTTTTTATTATTTTTTCCCTGATAACTTCATAATAATACCTCCTAAATTGTAGATCATATACACAATATTCCTCATTCAAGGTGAGATTACAAATTAATACATTATTATGATATGTTATTATTATAGATAAAATAGATTATGATGTTTCTTGAGGTCCTTAGGTGGATGTATTGATTTATATGATTATATATCCTTCGGTTTTATATACATTATTATATATTAATGATGAAACTAGACTCATGTTGTTCATAGATTACCATAAGATAAAAAAGGTTGTGGTGAAGATTAAGTATCCATTTCCTTAAATAGATAATATTTTTTATTAGTAGGGGGTGCCATATGGTTCTCTAAAATTTACATTCCATTAGAAGATAATCTATTTCATGTCTAAGAGGTGGATATAATTAATTTAACATTTCCAAGTCTCTATAGTTTTTATGAGTTCCATGTAATTCCATTCGGTTTTATAAAGGTAATAGAAATGTTCATAGAAGTCATAAATAATATATTAAAACCCTAACTAAATACCATCATTATCATATTTTTAAATGAGATATTATTATACTCATATACTATGGGGTTGTAAACCATAAACCTTGATATTGATTTGATTATGTTTTGAAAAAATCATATTTATGAAATGTACTTAATGTTGCACCTTTAGTTTCTAGATGTAGACTTCCTAGACTTTGTGATTTCAGAGGAAAATATTTCTTTGGATACAAATTTAGTAGAGGATTTCATGTCTTCAGTAGAGCCAATTAATGTGTTTTATATCATGATATTTAATGTGATTTTTGATATTACTAGAAGTTAATTTAGAATTTTTCTCACTTGGAGTCACCTATGAGGGTGATAACCAAGAAAACGTTGAAATTTTACATGACGGGTTAAATGTAAGATTCCTTTAAATAGTTGAAATAGATGTAGATATCCACTTTGATCATGATTTTTCTAAATATAGTGAACGGATACACTTTCCAAAGTATTTAAAATGCATCATTATTACTCACACATGGATTCCATTTATTTTTAAACATTATCACACAAATTCTATGTGATATCATTATAAATAAAATATTCCAAAATTAGATCGCTTGAATTATTATTTTATTATGGGAAAAAATTTATTTTCTCTGAGATGTATTGATAAATAATTGGATTGTTTTTAAATTCATTTTTTTACATAAAAGATTCATTTACCAAAATTTTTATTTTACCAAATCTATCCCATCATGTTTTTCATATAGATCCCCCAAGAGATTCAATTTAGATACTTGTATAGAAGTTTTTTTATAGGATAAAAAAAATAGTATAGTAGTTTAATTAAAAAACTTATTTTATTCAGGTGATAAACACCATAACATATCATGAAATTATTGTATTATCTCATAATATATTCAATGAATATTGACTTGTTAATATGTTTTAGGATTCACCTTAACATTATAAAATAATACTTTAAACTATATTGTAAATCTGGGACCGTGATTAAATACCATGTATAATAGTGAAATAAATATTTCACTACATAATTTAAATAAATCCTTTCATTAGTTTTAATATAAAATACATCATAAATCTATAGATAAGGGGTGATCGTTGTATTTTGATACTTAATTTCACCTATATTATTATTTCCCATGGATTTTATAGGGATTATTTTATAACAATACATTATAATTTTATGTCATTCCTATATTGGTTTTTATAATGATTTTATAACATCGTTCTATAGATATTTTCCTTCCTAACATGATGGTATACCAAATATATTTCTATATATTCAAAATTATATTTTTAATGATCTCTTATAAGAAATGATCTTAGTGGTCCTTATGCATCATGGTGTCACCATGGTTTATATATATTTTTTAAAAATGATTATCCCTCAAAAAAATTATTCACCTAAAACATATATGAAAAATATAGTTACATTCCATACCCCACTACTTTATCCTAATTAATTCGAAACTCTATAAATTTTACATTTCCATACCCTCCACCTTTTCCTATAAAAAAATTTCTTCATGGTGAGACATTTTAATGTCCTTGAGAAATTGTAGTTTCAAAATTTCTAATAAATTGAATGATATAGACCCTTCTCCCATTATTCCCTAGTATAACCTCATTATATCAGTTATTCATGTATCATTATCAATCATTGTGAAATAATTTTTAATTTCTATTTATCCTAATTTTTTTGTATGTAGCCTTGTTTTCTTTATCAGGTTGATAGACTGTAGCATAGTCATAAACCTCTAGAAAAAATAAATCCTCATTTTTCTCATATTCAGACAATTATATTTGATTATATACATCAGGCACTATAGTTTTATTTATATATCACACTACTTTATATAGATGTCATTTTATCATATTTGTATTTGAAATATCACTTTAATAAACTACAACTCATAAGTTATATAATAGTTATCATGTGGTTTCAATATAAATATTATATATTATATTATTTGTTACATTTTATATAGAAATATCCATTTTTCCTGTGATTCATCAATAAAAATAAAAAATCCACCATTACACGTAAGGAATGTTAACAGATTTTCACTAACTAGTCACTTGTTTATCACTTCAAAACATTCTACACATTTCTTCAACCATTTTATGTAACGCCCCGACCCCAGCTACCCAGAGCCGGTGCATTACTTCGTAACATTGGCATGATCACAAAAGATCAAGTCTCGAAAGACCGATTAGTTTAGTAGCCTTGGAAACACTAGATACATTCATAAGTCTTTCATTACATCAAAATTAAACAAACTACAAAAAAACATGGTCTTCATAGTCCACACTCATATCTTCACTGATTATTTTTGCAAGTCAGTCATAAAATACTTCTTCACAACCTGGAAAATTTTTAAACATTGAAAGGGGTGAGCTCAAATGCTCAGTAAGGATAACAATAATGCGGAAGCTTTCATAAATAAACATTAACATTTAAGGCAATGTATAACTAAAACAAAAGCCTCTTAAACATGAACTTCAACATAATATGGCAAAAGTAAAATGAGATAATGCCATTTACTTCTTCACATGGATATTCTACTGGTCGAATAATCACATGTAATATCAATAACCACTTTCATAATGAGGGAATGTATAATGCCAGACATTCTGAAACACTTTGTCAAGGCCTCGGCCAAGACGTCTAAAATGATTAAGGCCTCGGCCAAAACCATAAATCAAATTGGGAAAGGGCCTCGGCCAATTCCACGTCTAGTTGTCTCATGAGACCTGCCGATGCATCGAGGAGCTATAGCGGGCTCCACCCGTCACTTATTAAGTCCAATGCATTCCTCATATGAATAGGTTTAAACATATCATAAACCATAACATAATCGTATCACATAAAACATGCATAAAGGAAACATAACATTTCCACATTTCAATCACAAGATATAAATACAACACATTGATATAATAAAAACGCTTTAAAAACCATTTTCAATACCAAAATAAAATAAAAGTATAACATGGTATTTATTTTTCATTAAAAAAGGTATGGCTTGAAGAGGAAGCCGAAACTCAAATAGTGGTCACGGCGGCGGAGAAGTCATTGTCGCCGCATACGTACGACCAAAACATTCCATTTTGTCGTTTAGTAAACGCTTCGTATAAAAAGATTCCTTTTGAATAAATGTAAAAGTCAAAGGGGTTTATACACCATATAAAAGAAATTTGTGTATAAAACAAAATATGCCTCAATGAAAGGAGATTGAGACGAAGTCCTTAAAAAGATAATTTTTAAAATAGAATAGATATATTATGTGTATTCACTATAGGTACACATAAAGAAAGTAAAAATACAAAATAGGACATAATAACATCATGACATAATTTGAAAGTAGGAGATTAACCCAAAGAATGGAAGTTGGGTTAAGAAATTCCCTTACAAATAAAGTAGATTTATTAGGTGTATTCACTATAGATACACATAAAGAAAGTACAAATACAAGATAGGACATAATAATATCATGAAGTAATTTGAAAGTAGGAGATTAACCCAAAGAATTGAAGTTGGGTTAAGAAGTTCCCTTACCTCGTGTCTGACTTGACTCAACCGTTCTTTAACCTCCTGAATAATAAACTAGAGTTAATATATACCTTATTAAGAACCATTTTCAACTTCATTATCCTTATTATATCACTTATTACAATGATATGAACATTATGTAATTATTTAAGTTAATAATGTTCATTTTGTCGGTATTTGGTTCCTAAGTCAAAAATAGGCTTCTTACACTTACATGTTGTTAATTTGGTCAAAGGTTCATTATATCCAGAATGGTATTCATGATGTAGATATCATATATTTCATATATATCCAGTACATACATTCATTTATAATATTACATCACATTTAGAGGTAAGAAATGAAATGCACCGTTCATGGAGACGGTAAGCCGTACGTACGCATGAACGCTACTTCCATTTCTATTTCATATTTTCTGGAATGGAATCATAATGATATGAGAGTATATTATAATTCCAGTATAATAACATATATAATATCATTAACTTTATCCTTCACACATCCCACATATGGTATTAACGAATCAAATCACTTTCAGGGGGCGGTAGTCCGCGCTTCCTAAAATGAAGATATCGTGTTTTACCCATAATGGAAACCATAAAGGTATGCCCAAAATGAAAAAAACAGAAGCTTAAGGAAAACATAAACATATTATATATCATATATAAAAATAGTGACATCATAATGGCCACCTTTGAAGGTGTTAAATGAGTGTTGAACAATCATCGTTTCGGGAGGCAGAATTTCGCCATCCACGGAAACCTTATGTTCTTTAACCATTTGATGTAGTTGTGTGGAAGTGTAGCTCAAATAAATCTTATAACAACATCCTAGTATATTTAAGATACTGGTGTTGTTACAAAAGAAGTAAATAAAAAGAGTTTAGGGGGTTGGAGAAGCAAAATAAAACAAAAGAACATGAGAGAATGAATTACCTTAAAAAGTGTAACTCCTTTTGAGTTGAGCCTAAAGGCTTCCTTTGAAAGGATTCTGCCCAAAGGGAATCCTCTAGGATGAGGAGAGGGATGTGGAGAGAGCAAATGGGCAGGGGTTGGCCGAGCCAATGGCTTGAAGAGTGTGTGAAATGAGGTAGAGGTGGGGGCCTTTTATAAGAGGAGAGGAGGGGCACTTTTGGAAAGTAAAGGAACATTACATTATTTGAAAATGTGTTTCGGTTTTAAAAGGTCCCACATTGATAGAATTCGTGGATAAGGTGATAAGGCATCGAAATCCACTCATCCAATTGGTTTTGGACAAGTGTAATCCTTGGATTTTGCATTATCTTCTCATTTTATTTAAATCGTTAAATAATGAGGTCATCGCCACATCATAATGATGTCATAAATAATTTAATTTATTTAATGTCTAAAAATTATAAAAAAAATACTATGATGTAGGAAATCTTTTTAGCTTTCCAATGACTATTTATAATCAAAATTTGGACTTGTGTAACCCTACTTAAAAATTGTTTTAGTAAAACACTTTATGTTAGTGTCATTTTCACTTTAACATTAAATAAAAAGTAATTTATGTTATTTCCCAACAAAAGTGGATCCATGGGGTCCCCAAGTTAGGCCATGGCTTGTCTTGGTCGGCCATGACACAACCAATGAGGTTGGGACATGTGTCTAGGTCATTTAATATTATTAAAGTATTATTTATACCTTAAACTACCCTAATTACCACTAATCGCGATTAAGAACTTAATAAGTTACTATTCACCGAAAAATTATTTTTATCCCATTGAACCACATTTTACTTCTTAATGACAACCATGTATGTCGGATTTTTGAAAATCAAATCACAGAAGTGGTAATATTTCATTTAAACGAAAAATCAGTTATTTAACAACCACTTAGTGGTTTCACTATTCATCAAAAATTGAAGTTTTTCAGAATAAGGCCAAAATTTCACCCTAAGCTATAATTGATATTCCGAATTGAAAAATGATGTCTATTTTACAAAATTCCAAACATATTAGTTGCATTAATTAATTTTATAATTAATTCCCGCTGTCACAACAAATAGCGTGTTTTTAAGAAACAATTTATATCAAAAGATTGGCAATTGTTTATGTCCAATTTCAATGTTAAATTAATTCTAATGACCACCATTGGATAAAATGGTAAAAATATATTCTAATTATACTTTAAAACCATCAAATATTATAATTTATCACTATAAATTATTTTGATTAAAAAAGTTGTTTTAAGTATTTTTCACTATTTATAAAATTTTAGAAGTTCTCAGAAAAATACCAAAAATTCAACATAGGCTAATTTCGATATTACGAATACAAAAATGAAGTCCATTTTGACATATAAAATTTATATAATTTTAAAAAGTGGTTATTACTATTCATAACGGCTACTTTGATTAGTCGCGGTGTTTTAGAACTCGAAGTTGCGTTCAATGCAAGCTATTTCATTATTGAATGAGAAGCGTATCGTGGAAGCTCGGGGTGTTACATTCTCCCCTCCTTCAATAAATTGCGTCCTCGCAATTTGAAATTTTTCTTGGAAAATACAAGGTTGAAAAGAGAAAATACCTTTGAGGAAAACCCACATCGAAAATAAGGTTAATAAATATATAACATTAAAAGAAAACAGGATAAGTACAAAGGTCACCCGATATAGCCCATTCTAGGATTCTATGAAAATATGGATATGGAAGAAAAACAAACCATCAAGGTCTGATGGAGAGTTATAGAAAACAGGATTAGGAGAAAGTTTAACCATAAGAAAATCACAAACTTGTGATTGGTTAAACGGTCATTGAATCCCTAGTTGGAAAAGTTAACCGACAACATTTTTGTTTTAAGTTACCTTTTATAATGTTGAGGATTCTATTTAGGAGATTTACTAAGAACGTAAGGGAATATACATACTTGTTATGTATACTTTCATTCGTTAATGAATTTTTACCACAAACCCATCTTTTACTCCAAATGGTAACAGAACTCAAAAATATTCTATTTATCCTAATTGTATAAGGTTCAAAATGTTAACACATACCATTTAGATTAGTAAAACTATTTTGTAATAACCAGGGACTTCCTGTAGGCTAGTGGTAGGAAATAAAGGCCTGTCGCACTTTGATTGTGGGTTCGATTCCTACAGCTTTGTCCGACGCGACGGTTTATGCCCCACCCTACAGGTTGTCCTTTTCCTAAAACTATAGTGTTATAATATTCCAAAAATAATCTTCATAAATTTTTTAACCTTAAACCATACTATCCAAAGATCAACTTAATCCACTCCAACCTTTATAGTTATCCAAAATACCTCTGTCCAGACTTTCTCTAAAAGGTCTCTTAATTCCAAAATCAATTTATCAGATTCCCCAAACAAAGAAATGTTTCTCTTATTGTCACATACCAAAAATATGATTACCTTAATCATATTAGAACCTTACTGAAATCAAAAAGTAATGCAGTACAATCCATATATATATATTACATTATTCTTATAACCAGAATATAATCCTTGAGTCCAAAAGCACCAATACATTAGTTATTCTGCTTCAACTGTAGTAATAGCATAAGATTGTCCTTGATCCCTTGTCCTTTTCTGAGGTAAGTTTCCTTGACGCTTAGGACATTCATTTGCATAATGACCCATTTCTCTACAATTGTAGCATTCAACTTTGACAGCCTCTTTCTTTCCCTTGCAATCAGGTGCCTGGTGACCCTTTTCTCCACATTTATAACAAACTCCCATTCCTTTTAGGCAAGTACCAGGGTGATTCTTCCCACAATTATCACATAATGGAAAATCCTTCTTTCCCTTTTTCCCTTTATCTGTCTCTTGTTCCACCGTTCTCTTCTTCTCTTGCTTTACTTTGTTGTCATAAGACTTAGAGAATTCCTTTTCTGTCTTGATAGCACATGAGACTATATCCTCGTATGTTGAGAAAGATTGTGACACTAGAGCTCGACGGAGAAATGGTTTTAACCCATCAAAGAAACGATCAATCTTACTTCTTGGGTTACGTATATAATCTACAGCATGCCTCGCTAACCTTGTAAAGTTAGCCTCATACTTTGCGACATTCTCATCCTCCTTCTGCCTCAGACTCAGAAATTGCCTTTCCATATCTGCTCGATGGTCACGAGGAAAGTATTTTTCTAAGAAAAGCTCTTTGAACTCCCTCCATTCCATACTTGATACGTCGTCATCTTCCTTTGTGTTTTGAATCAGCGACCACCACTGATCGGCATCTCCAGTGAGGCGGTAAACTGCCATGACAACCTTCTCCCTTTCACTACTCCCCAAGGCATGGAATATTTTCTCTAAGGAATTTATCCATTGCTCAGCTACTATAGGATTTGTACTCCCATTGAAGGTTGGTGGTTGTTGCCTCATGAAGCGGTCTAACATTGATCCTTCACGTTGCGGATCAGGGTGCTCCATACGAGTAAGGTTATTATTCATAACCTGAGTGAGTTGTCCAAGTATGGTAATAAGTTGATCAGCACCAGTTGTATCTCCAGATCCACAATAATTATCTTGATCAGGAGGGAAATCCCTACACGGAGTTCGTGCATTGATACGGTTTCCATTCCTTCTACTAGGCGCCATTTCTAAACAATGGCATAAACTAGATTAGTTTATGAATCAAAATACATAATTCCATACTTGTAAAACACTTTACATAAATTGAACTATTTATGGATATAATCCATAAAAAGAAAAGTTTTCTTTGAGGAAGTATATACTCATAACCCTTCATAGTGGTTTGTAAATAAAATGAGAATTATCCTAAGCATATCCCTCGGGAGTGTCGTAACCAAGAGTGCAGCAAGGCCCGTTGTCGTGCACCAGTTCCCGTTCGAGTCTAGCTCAAAGCGGTGTTTTCGGGTTTTACCCCTAGGTACATCTGTGCCAGAGCCGCCTCTACCTGCTCGTATCCAGACAGGGATGTATTTCTCGGAAAACTCATAACATCTCTATAACACCAAAATTCTAGGAAGTTCTTCTATACTAATCCTCAAAGTCTATCTTTGGGCTATGTGCTCTAATCAGAGTTTATCTAAATCTAGCTTCCAAGGTTAGTACTAAACTGCCTCTGATACCAACTGTAACGCCCCGACCCCAGCTACCCAGAGCCGGTGCATTACTTCGTAACATTGGCATGATCACAAAAGATCAAGTCTCGAAAGACCGATTAGTTTAGTAGCCTTGGAAACACTAGATACATTCATAAGTCTTTCATTACATCAAAATTAAACAAACTACAAAAAAACATGGTCTTCATAGTCCACACTCATATCTTCACTGATTATTTTTGCAAGTCAGTCATAAAATACTTCTTCACAACCTGGAAAATTTTTAAACATTGAAAGGGGTGAGCTCAAATGCTCAGTAAGGATAACAATAATGCGGAAGCTTTCATAAATAAACATTAACATTTAAGGCAATGTATAACTAAAACAAAAGCCTCTTAAACATGAACTTCAACATAATATGGCAAAAGTAAAATGAGATAATGCCATTTACTTCTTCACATGGATATTCTACTGGTCGAATAATCACATGTAATATCAATAACCACTTTCATAATGAGGGAATGTATAATGCCAGACATTCTGAAACACTTTGTCAAGGCCTCGGCCAAGACGTCTAAAATGATTAAGGCCTCGGCCAAAACCATAAATCAAATTGGGAAAGGGCCTCGGCCAATTCCACGTCTAGTTGTCTCATGAGACCTGCCGATGCATCGAGGAGCTATAGCGGGCTCCACCCGTCACTTATTAAGTCCAATGCATTCCTCATATGAATAGGTTTAAACATATCATAAACCATAACATAATCGTATCACATAAAACATGCATAAAGGAAACATAACATTTCCACATTTCAATCACAAGATATAAATACAACACATTGATATAATAAAAACGCTTTAAAAACCATTTTCAATACCAAAATAAAATAAAAGTATAACATGGTATTTATTTTTCATTAAAAAAGGTATGGCTTGAAGAGGAAGCCGAAACTCAAATAGTGGTCACGGCGGCGGAGAAGTCATTGTCGCCGCATACGTACGACCAAAACATTCCATTTTGTCGTTTAGTAAACGCTTCGTATAAAAAGATTCCTTTTGAATAAATGTAAAAGTCAAAGGGGTTTATACACCATATAAAAGAAATTTGTGTATAAAACAAAATATGCCTCAATGAAAGGAGATTGAGACGAAGTCCTTAAAAAGATAATTTTTAAAATAGAATAGATATATTATGTGTATTCACTATAGGTACACATAAAGAAAGTAAAAATACAAAATAGGACATAATAACATCATGACATAATTTGAAAGTAGGAGATTAACCCAAAGAATGGAAGTTGGGTTAAGAAATTCCCTTACAAATAAAGTAGATTTATTAGGTGTATTCACTATAGATACACATAAAGAAAGTACAAATACAAGATAGGACATAATAATATCATGAAGTAATTTGAAAGTAGGAGATTAACCCAAAGAATTGAAGTTGGGTTAAGAAGTTCCCTTACCTCGTGTCTGACTTGACTCAACCGTTCTTTAACCTCCTGAATAATAAACTAGAGTTAATATATACCTTATTAAGAACCATTTTCAACTTCATTATCCTTATTATATCACTTATTACAATGATATGAACATTATGTAATTATTTAAGTTAATAATGTTCATTTTGTCGGTATTTGGTTCCTAAGTCAAAAATAGGCTTCTTACACTTACATGTTGTTAATTTGGTCAAAGGTTCATTATATCCAGAATGGTATTCATGATGTAGATATCATATATGTCATATATATCCAGTACATACATTCATTTATAATATTACATCACATTTAGAGGTAAGAAATGAAATGCACCGTTCATGGAGACGGTAAGCCGTACGTACGCATGAACGCTACTTCCATTTCTATTTCATATTTTCTGGAATGGAATCATAATGATATGAGAGTATATTATAATTCCAGTATAATAACATATATAATATCATTAACTTTATCCTTCACACATCCCACATATGGTATTAACGAATCAAATCACTTTCAGGGGGCGGTAGTCCGCGCTTCCTAAAATGAAGATATCGTGTTTTACCCATAATGGAAACCATAAAGGTATGCCCAAAATGAAAAAAACAGAAGCTTAAGGAAAACATAAACATATTATATATCATATATAAAAATAGTGACATCATAATGGCCACCTTTGAAGGTGTTAAATGAGTGTTGAACAATCATCGTTTCGGGAGGCAGAATTTCGCCATCCACGGAAACCTTATGTTCTTTAACCATTTGATGTAGTTGTGTGGAAGTGTAGCTCAAATAAATCTTATAACAACATCCTAGTATATTTAAGATACTGGTGTTGTTACAAAAGAAGTAAATAAAAAGAGTTTAGGGGGTTGGAGAAGCAAAATAAAACAAAAGAACATGAGAGAATGAATTACCTTAAAAAGTGTAACTCCTTTTGAGTTGAGCCTAAAGGCTTCCTTTGAAAGGATTCTGCCCAAAGGGAATCCTCTAGGATGAGGAGAGGGATGTGGAGAGAGCAAATGGGCAGGGGTTGGCCGAGCCAATGGCTTGAAGAGTGTGTGAAATGAGGTAGAGGTGGGGGCCTTTTATAAGAGGAGAGGAGGGGCACTTTTGGAAAGTAAAGGAACATTACATTATTTGAAAATGTGTTTCGGTTTTAAAAGGTCCCACATTGATAGAATTCGTGGATAAGGTGATAAGGCATCGAAATCCACTCATCCAATTGGTTTTGGACAAGTGTAATCCTTGGATTTTGCATTATCTTCTCATTTTATTTAAATCGTTAAATAATGAGGTCATCGCCACATCATAATGATGTCATAAATAATTTAATTTATTTAATGTCTAAAAATTATAAAAAAAATACTATGATGTAGGAAATCTTTTTAGATTTCCAATGACTATTTATAATCAAAATTTGGACTTGTGTAACCCTACTTAAAAATTGTTTTAGTAAAACACTTTATGTTAGTGTCATTTTCACTTTAACATTAAATAAAAAGTAATTTATGTTATTTCCCAACAAAAGTGGATCCATGGGGTCCCCAAGTTAGGCCATGGCTTGTCTTGGTCGGCCATGACACAACCAATGAGGTTGGGACATGTGTCTAGGTCATTTAATATTATTAAAGTATTATTTATACCTTAAACTACCCTAATTACCACTAATCGCGATTAAGAACTTAATAAGTTACTATTCACCGAAAAATTATTTTTATCCCATTGAACCACATTTTACTTCTTAATGACAACCATGTATGTCGGATTTTTGAAAATCAAATCACAGAAGTGGTAATATTTCATTTAAACGAAAAATCAGTTATTTAACAACCACTTAGTGGTTTCACTATTCATCAAAAATTGAAGTTTTTCAGAATAAGGCCAAAATTTCACCCTAAGCTATAATTGATATTCCGAATTGAAAAATGATGTCTATTTTACAAAATTCCAAACATATTAGTTGCATTAATTAATTTTATAATTAATTCCCGCTGTCACAACAAATAGCGTGTTTTTAAGAAACAATTTATATCAAAAGATTGGCAATTGTTTATGTCCAATTTCAATGTTAAATTAATTCTAATGACCACCATTGGATAAAATGGTAAAAATATATTCTAATTATACTTTAAAACCATCAAATATTATAATTTATCACTATAAATTATTTTGATTAAAAAAGTTGTTTTAAGTATTTTTCACTATTTATAAAATTTTAGAAGTTCTCAGAAAAATACCAAAAATTCAACATAGGCTAATTTCGATATTACGAATACAAAAATGAAGTCCATTTTGACATATAAAATTTATATAATTTTAAAAAGTGGTTATTACTATTCATAACGGCTACTTTGATTAGTCGCGGTGTTTTAGAACTCGAAGTTGCGTTCAATGCAAGCTATTTCATTATTGAATGAGAAGCGTATCGTGGAAGCTCGGGGTGTTACATTTTATTTTCATCATTTTTTCACATTTATTAGTATATTAGAAGATTTGTTAAATTGTTTATCAACCTGTCAATAATATCTACTAATACAAGGAAATTGAATGCTTTATTTATATTTTTAAGACTTAGATTCATAAGAATCCCGAAACTCTATACATCATTTTCCATCATTTTACTTTGTTATATATAACAACCCATAATTTAAAACACACTCCTGAAACCTAATGGATTATTATATTTGAATATTAGATATATGTTATATCTTAGTATGTAAAATTTTATAAATTTTTCATAGAAAATTCACCACACTTCACTCCCTCTTAGACATATTGTTTTGAGAGTTATTATTTATTACATGTGGAAATGGAGAATAAAATGAATGGATGATCTTAGAAGCTCAATAGAGTAAAAACATAGGATGTATAAATAATAAAAACATGGGTGATAATGGAGAGTTGAATATATACTATGGAAATAAAAAATGAAATATAACAAAAGGATGTGGCACAAACATAATTATATGATAACATAAGCTATGGGTAACTACAAAAACCCATCACAAAAATTATCTATCACATTATATCCCCATATTCGATAAACAATGTGGATAAGGTTTACTCCCCAAACCCCATTAAAAAATTTCTTGGTTTCCCTCACCATTTATTGTAACCATTATGGATTAGGTTCACATGCCACATCCATCAGCATTATAATCTGATGAGATATAACCCAATTTTGAATAAATTAGCGGGATGTAAAAATTAGGACTCACCTATCAAACAAATAATCGAATAAATTTAATCATATCACAATTATCAATAATGAACAACATATTAGAATATATTTTAAAATCAAGGATTATCTTAGAAGTTTTCCCATATAGGGTAATGGCATATAAGATCATTTCCACGATCTTCCAAATTCAATCATATGATATATTTATCCTTACTAATACCCTTTAATTAAAATAATGATTTATAGTGTATCCAAAATGTAGGATATATGGAAATGTATTATTATTAAATTTATATTAATCAATTGATGATGGTGATATAAGGAAAATTAGTTGTGGATCAATCATTTCATTGATATTTTATTTTGACATTATCATCGAACCATAGTCATTAAGATTTTAACTTCTTATGAAAAATATTATAGTAAAAGGGAATATAACATAAATAATATTCAAAGTGGGGAGTATTAAATAGTATTTGAATAGAAAAAACGAATTATAAGAATAGATTAAATTATATAATTTCTTATGAAATAAATTCAATTGTTTATAAGAAATGTTATAATAATCATAAATAATGAAGAAAAAAATTTCATTACAGGAAAAAATAAAATTTTTAATTTGGAAAAAAAATTTATCGATATTATCACTAATTTAAACATTTAAAAAATATATATACACATAAAATTAATCTTGATAAAAAAATATATGATGTTATCTAAATTTTTAAAAGAAATTTTTTTATTATTTTTATACTCTACAAAATATCAACAAAATTAATATAGATTTAAACAATGAAAGGATGAGATGAATTATAATGATTTTAATTAAATTTACATTAAAATATTTCAATAAAATATATATAAATAAAAATTAATAAATAAGGGTACGAAATTGAAAGACAATGATAAGATAAGGATTAAGAAAATAATATAATACAAATACTAAAAGGGATAAAGTTAAAACAACTCAAGATGAAAAATCTAGTAAATCCCTATAAATGATAATAATAGAAGGAATTTTTTGATTCATATAGAAAATAAATTATTATATTTCAATGGATTAATTGGCACATAGAATCCCAAATAAGAATATATATTGGTAACCCCCCCCCCACACACACACACACAAGAATCATAATTTATATTAAATTCATGAAGAATCAATCAAATATAGAATATAAGGGAAATGTGAAACAAAAAAATAATTTAAAATAGAATAAAAATATTTTAATGGGAAGTACATATTAAATTAAGATAAATTTAGGCAAATTATATCAAAAATAACTCAAATACAAGATATTGATATGATAATTCTATTTCATACTTCAAAATGAACATAAAGAGACATTGAGAAGAAATAATATATCAAAAATGAAAGTAAAAGTATAGTAATTATAATGGCCCATACTTTACATACGTAGATATTACTTCAAAATTGAAGAATATTCATTACAAAATAGAACAAAACCACACCAGGACCATATAGGTTTAGTGTATTTAGAAATTTTGAAACATAAATAACCGGTTCAAAAGACATCTACATTGTCTCTTGCTTATTTCTTCATAACTAAGCCCCTTTTCGACATATTTTACAAAATACACTTCTTCATGACCTGAGGAAAAGAAACAAAAGAAAGAGTGAGATCATATTCTCAGTATGGTTAAACAATAGATATATCAATCATATCATAATCATAAGACATAATAACATAAAATTTGAAAATATTATCTTCTATATGAAAGATCATGATATCATGCCATGAGATAAATCATAAAAGTTCATAATAATCATTGAATGTAATCCCAAAATTCATAACATAAGGCATGAAATTTTGTGGCATACACATAAGCACATAAAATCATTTCATATTATTCAAGTCTCTTTTCCAAGACCATCATAACGGACAAACTCCAATACTGAACCCAACTCACTCCTCGTTCCAACCCCATATTACAAAACTGAGATCATTTCCTATTATAACTATGTCTATCTCATGAGATATAAATATTTACCCAATGATTTTTAGGGAGATATAGTTCCCAACCATCTCATAATTAAATCATTATTACATGTTCTACAAAATCATAAATAGTTCATCATAACCCAAGGAATAAAATGGTTTTCGTTAAACATCATTCCACCATAACATAATCTACGTAAAATAAATGGGTTTCATAAATAGCATTCCATAATAAACACAATAAAACCACAGGAAAAATAGGGATATTATAATTGAGTAATAAACTTATTAAAGAATATCATCTTATATGGAAAATAATTTTTATATAACACTTGAAATTAATTCTTAAGAAAAATATCCTTTCTTTTTCAAAAACTTTTTCTTTTCTCAAAATACTACGCAATTTTAAAAGAAAATATTTTTAAAAAAAAGAAACATGAAATAATATAAAAGAAGATTCATGGAAATAATCTTTTATGAAAATTTAAAAATTTTTATTCTAGATAAGTTAAAATAAAATATTCTTCTCATACTTTTGCCGAAAAGTCAAAAATTACCTCGGATCGAAAAAGACAAAATATTGTTTTCAAACCATTTAATAAAAATTTACCAATTGGTAAAATTAAATTTAAATAATTGTAGAAGGATAGATAAAATATTTTGGAATACATATTTAGGAAACCTAGACATTGATGCTAAATATACCCCTGTATATACTTACATATAAACAATCTCATATAATAATGAGATTGAAAAATTATCCCTTACCATAGGTCTGATATCATTTGTATATATCTGAACCTCATGTATATTAATTTAAATAATGTAAATGTCTTATTCTGGAATCATAGTAATTTTTATGATATCATATATGATCATATTATCATCTGTTTTTTAATAACATTTCATTATTACTCGTTATCCATGTATTAATGGCTTCGTTTTCTTATGCATATTTTGTCGAATAAGTTTTGGTTATCCTTATTAGTTCATAGTTATATCATTAAAAATGATATTAACATAATATATATTATACTTATTCATTATACACATTTATATAATCATTCTTTAATGGATATAAGTAGAATGAATCACATCTCATCGTGAAGACAGTAAGTCATAAGTATGCACGAGCGACGATTTCATTACCATAATTGTCAAATGGTATGGATTTTGATTGTATATATTTTGTTACATAATCCATATAATTTTTTAACAATCACATATATTTATTATTTTCATCATTATACCCATCCAAGTAAGGTTGTGGTAAAAAACAGATTACACCACGGCATAGAGATGGTAAGTCATACGTATGCATGCATGGTGATTTCGTTTTTCATAGGATGAATATAAGATGGAATATGGTTTTTCCATAATCATAATAACATCTCATTATAAAATTGATACTTAATTTATTATTCTATAATGTAAAAACTCATGAAGATGAAGTAGAAGAAAAACGAAGTTTGAAATAATTGGTAGAAAATATTACTACGAGCTCCCTCTAGATCTCCTCTTAATGAACTACAATTCGAATTTAGAGAATATTATAGCCTCTAGAATATAACTAATAAAGTTTAGAAAGTAAATGGTCATGCGATGGCCAATCTGGATGGGTCAAAATGATGTGAAGAAGTGATGGAGAAGGTGTCATTTTATAATTGAGGTGAGGGGTACTTATGGAATCTACAAAAATATTAATTTATAATAAAATTAAACCACATAAAAACCTAAAAAAAGATATATTTTCAAAGATAATATGAGATAAGGTTGTAATATCATCAAAAAATAATTTTTATACAAGTTTTTATATCCATTTAAACCTTATCATTTTAATTTAATAATTAGTTATTCTATTTAATTTTAACTGTGGTAATAAATATTTAAATATTAAAAGGGTACAATATTTACTTATTTGATGTCAGTTAGACCATATATTAATAATTTATAAAATTTTAGACCATAAAATTTTTATTATATTTTTTGAAAAAATTCTTTATGATATTTAAATAATTTAATAATACATTATTTTGATAAACAATCAATAGTAACAATTTGGACACTGTTCAATTCATCGATTTTTAAAAATATAAAGATAAGAATTAAAATTTGAAAAAAATATTTATTATATTTATAAGAGATAATGTTCATATATAAAATGAATTGGATAAATTAATTATCCCAAATTATATTTATTTTATTATTATTTTTAAAAATATTTGTTATCTATGTTAATAAAATCATTATGACATCAGTTTTTTGTAATTATATAATATACATATTTTTCAATTAAAATTTAAAAATAAAATACAATAATAAAAATAATTATTCTATATTTCAGAGTAATATTTATAATAGAATAAAACTTATGTAAACTCCTATATTAAAAATTTTGTATTTATTTAAATGTGAATGTGAAAACTTTAACATCGCTTTAAATAAAATATTATATGTTTCATGGTAAAGACCTATAATGTCCATGAAATTTTTTTTCAATAAATGGAAATTTTATGAGTCTGGGAAATCTAACAGCGCGTGATTCTGAGGCCCGGACTGCCCGGAATGATCCATCGAAGTTTTGTTAAGCTTAAGTTAACATGTGTAAGTAGTTTTCCTAAAAAAGTGGAATAACTCTTAAACGGTTACTCGGGTTAGAAATATGGGGCATCTTTGCACTCATGATGGTGGTTTTACCCTAGTCATGTCATAAGATTAGTCAGTACGGGCCTCCTGTGAGAAAACCCAAAAATGGGATAATCGTAAATAAAATAATTAAATAAATTATTTTATTTTTCAAATGATTATAACTCACAAAAAATAACTCAGACTAAAAATCTGAGACCATCGCTGAACTCGTGAGGGTATTCTTTCTTTAAGAAGATACTAACTTTGGCCAGTACGGGACACCAGTGAAAGTTATTTTTTGGCTGCAAATAAAATAATAAAGTGACAATTATTTTATTGTAAAATTCATAACTTCTAAACAGTAACTCAGATTGAAAATAGAACAGTACCGTTGGGTTCGTTGGGGTGTGTTTCACTTGGGCAGAGCCTAATCTCAACCGACATGGGTCAAGGGTGACTGTAAATAATTTTCTAATCTTTTTTCTGGTACGTTCAGCAAACGTGTGAGCAGGTCTTTCTAACTTTTGAACCGGTGCTCAGAATTAAAATCGGAGGGCACCGTTGAACTCGTAGAACCGGTATTCTCTTAATGAGACTTTGACCTCGATGGCAGATGGTCAAGGGTGAAAATTAGTTTTTTGGGTTTTTCGTTAAAAAATAAAAGTGTGTGACATTTTATTTTTATTTGCAACACCCATGTGAGTGTTGGGAGGTGGGGTCCACCGAAACTAAACATCCTTGTGGAAGTTGGGAAGTGGGGACCACCATACCTTAACCTCCCATGAGAGGTTATGGTGGTGGGGACCATCAGACCCTAACCTCCCATGAGAGGTTATGGTGGTGGGGACCACCAAACCCTAACCTCCCATGAGAGGTTATGGTGGTGGGGACCACCTAGGGCCTAAACCTCCCAACTCCCCTCTTAGTGATGGAGAAACCTCTTAACTCCCTCATTAATACGGAGGAGCCTCTTGAGCTTCCTCCACATTAATTATGCCAACGCACCACCATTATTTGCGCCAACGTAAATTAATTGGCTTGACCCCCTTTTTAAATTAAGTAATAGCACTGTTGGAATTTATGAAGGTTCATAATAAATGAATCGTCATAAATTCCCTAATCATTACATACCTCTCCCCCTCTCTTATATATATGGAGCTTTGTAAACGGTTTTGGGATGGCTTCACCAAACGACAAAGCTCTGGTAAAGTGACGTGATGCCCAACACTTGGAGGATTATGGTCTCCAATGAAGAACACTCCATCGATGAAGAATGCTAATGAGGAATGCCTTCAACTATGAAGAACGACCTCGATTTCGACTTTCTTCCTTGGAACTTCCTCCGACTTAGGATGTGTTCTTCTACAACGAATCGATGTCCGCCTTCTTGCGCTAACGTCAACCAACAATGAAAAAGGTAGGGGATTATTGTGATTGATTTATATAACCAAGTTCATCCCTTCTAGAACAAGGAATGTGGATCAACTTTCTAAATAGTTGATCTGCATATGTTTCCTTTTGCGGGTTTTAGGAATAATCATTATGGAAGGGTTTGATGTTCTTCATTCTTATTCTATGTTGAGTCGCACTCTATTACTGTAAACGCGGAGGGTGCGGGCCAAACTAACATGCACCAACCCCTCTGCCATTCTTCTTTGGTGTGTTTCTTTGAAATGAAAGAAGGAAACAAAGGCAACGGCGCTCCACCACCCACGGAAACCGCCACCCGCGGCCTCCGTGCCCCGCGGCCTCTGTGCCCCGCGGCGCTCCGCTGCCCATGGCCTCGCCACCTCTCCACGCGGCACCCGCGGCCTCTGCCACTATGCATCGAAGCTGAACTGCAGTCGTGCCAAGCCGTCGATCCAAGACGTTGCCCCGGACCAAGCCTCTTTCTCCTCTTCGTGGCGCCCCGGGCGAACCAACCTCTAGCACTCCTCGAGGCGCAACGGTCGGTCCGGACTCCCGCGCCCTCACGGCGCCCCAGCCAAACCTACCTCCCGCGCCCCTCGAGGTTCCCTAGCCGAACCGGCCGTGCCACCCCAACCCCTAGGCCGAGCCGCCCTGAGGCCCTCCGAGCCAAACCGGCCCTGCGCCCCGGTCTGAGCCACCCTCGAGGTGCCCTCTGGGATGAGCCGCCCCCACGGCACCCTCAGGGCTGAACCGCACCCATGGCGCTGACCCGCGGCCAGTCTGTGCCCTCACGCTGACCCCTGGATGGTCTGCACCCTTACGGCTCTATGCGGCCCCTCACGGCCGGCTGGGCGGGACCCAGCGGACCGGGCCAAACCCAACGGGCTGGCCCACCCAATGGGTCGGGCCAGACCCAATGGGTCATGCCGGGTCGACCTGAACTAGGTCGGTCTAGACTGGGTCGGACCGGGTTGGACCGGACTCGAGCCCACTACGAGCTATTTACGCTCCTTCGGCCATATCTTGGGCACCAGATGTCCGTTTGATGAACCGTCAGTGGTGATGGTAATCTGGGAGCATGAAGGTCCCTTTGAGTATACCCCACTGGAGTTTGGGGTATAGTTGAGAAATGGTCAGGTCGGATTGTACACGAATCCAACCGATCCCCCAGGACTAAAAGGCTAATAACTCACAGACTCGGTGTACGATTGACGCAACGTCTATTGCGTTGAGACCCCTATGACGTGGCGGACTTTTGAGATACTTATTTGTGGGAATTTGGGAAAGTTGGATCATCAACCAGTAGGTTTTGGAGCGGATCATCTGGAGACGAGCGAGCTTTTGAGCGGGAACCTAGTAGCTGGCTAAGACTTGACGACTGCTGACCATTTCACTCAGAGTGACTCGACTGGCCCTAGGGGGGAGTGTCTGGTTGTGGCGGTAGACCCATAGTGGAGGAGTGCGCTTGGTGACACAGCAGACCCATGGTACTCGACAGGAGAAGTAACTCTACAGGCTATGAGGGGGAGCGTCTGGGTGTGGCAGAAGACCCACGGTGGGGAGCGCCTCTGTGTGACATAGCAGACCCATGGTACTCGACATGAGGAGTACCTCAGTAGTCCAAGGTTAGTGGGAAGCACCTCTGTGTGATGCGGCAGTCCCACTGTACTCGATTGAGTAGGAGTTCTCTAGCAGCCGAGGTTTCGATAATGTGAATAAAATCCTGGTTGAGCTGAGTCACTACTTTTGTGTTTTCTTTATGATTGAGATGGATTACTTAATAACTTAGGTATATGTATGGGCATATACCTAATTAGGGTTATCTACTGATTTCATATTTTTAGTTTATCCTTGTTGGATTTTGTGATACCTTGAGGGTCTCGGGGTCCCTACTGAGTATTGTTATACTCACCCCTACATGGGCTATGCCCGCACCTTGTTGTGTTAGATGCACACGACGGATAGCACTGACTGAGGATGAAAATACCAGGACTGAATGGTACCTAGAGGTTGACCATACAGCTTGTCGATACACAGAGGATACAGACGGACGTGTAGTGCTGAGGAGACGATCTGTACCTACCCTTCAGTTAGGAACCTCAGAGGATAATCCAGCAGCTATCTTTTCTTTTTCTTCAGTTGTATTGAATTTTAGTTGTACTTGTACTTTCTAGTTGGGATTGTATTCTGGCCCCTTTTACTTTCAACACTCTTTTGTTATACATTTTACTTGGGGTTTCGTCCTTTTGTGTGCTTTCTTGTGTGTGTTTTATAGGTTATAAATGGAATGTCTTCCCAGTTTTAGGGAATTACGCCTTTGGTTCTAGTTGCCAGCCCCAGGCCTATGGAAGGCGGGCATGGGGTAGTCACGGAACAGGCCCCGTGGGACGGGTTGTGACAGTCATAATCATTTCCATGTGGCTCAAAATATTCAATAACTAGACCCATGGATGATTATGTTAGATATATACTCGACCAATAATATTTGGTCAATTTTTTAGGTGTTTTAATGGTTATTATCATTTTAACAAAAAATATTTTATTGATTTCTCATCAATTAAATAATTTTTCCATCATCAATGTATAAGCCTTTAAGGTAATTATTTATGTACTAAAAAATACAAATAAATTACCATGATAAATAAAAACACTTTATATTTCAAAATAGTATTTATAGTATAATTTATCTTCTGTATAACCTTGTATTAAAAATGATATAGTTATTCAAATTTGAGTAAGACATGTTTAATTTTTCCTGATATAAAATAAATTAAATGTCCTAATCTAATCCAAGTGGAAACCAAAGGATACCATTCAGACCCAATTATCATTTAGTTCTAAAAAAACTCATCTAATGATATTATCACAAGTGTTAGGAAAAATTTATAATATTATTTTTACCCATAATTACCTGATTTACCCTTTTGGCATATTAATAAAAATTACTAAAGTTACTTTTCATAATTCCCAAAAATAAAATAAATGTATTTACATAATTTGGATAAAATGATTCGAAATATAGAATTAATTTTTCAAAATTAAAAACACATAAGTTTCAAAATTTAATTTAAAATTAATCGCAGTGTTGGAATAAGAAAAGGGGTTTTAAAAGTTAAAACATTACAAAAGATTGAAATGTTTTTACATTTGAATTCAATGTAAAATTAACTCCAATGACCTCCATTAAATTAAATGATTAAAAATAATATATTTCTACTTTAAATTCATTAAATAATCTAATTTAAACATATAAATTATTTCGATGAAAAACGTTGTTTTCAATTAGAAATTAGTATATTTTTACAATTCATCACAATTTGAATGTTATCAAAAAAAATATCAAAAAATTATTTAAAGTAAATTTTTATATCCTTTTTTCAAATAAGAAGTTTATTTTGTTAGGTAAAAATTATTAATGTGTCAAAATTTTAATTTAAAATGGGTTTTGCATTAAAAGGCGATAAAATTACCCATTTTGAAAAAATATAGGTTTTTATACATCAAATAGGGTTTATTCAAACCCTATTACTAAAATATCTATTAGATGAATATAAAAGATACTTTATTAAATATATAGCATATTTATTTCATTAATTTCATTTACAAATTTTAATTCACTTAATTTACAAAAATCAAAATATATAATTTATTTTTATTTTTTTATAAATAATTGGTAGCTAATAAATTCACCATACATTTTCATAAGTTAGTTATATTTATTTTTAGTAACCCAACAACTAGGTTACAATGGTCATTTTATACCAAGGGAATCTCACAGTTTGTTTAAACTCTCAATTGTGTGTAATGCAAGCTATTGATGAATTCAAATTACTTAAAGAAAATACTTCATAAAAATATTAGCGTGTTACATTATACGCCCCCCCCCCCCCCTTAAGCTAAAATTATCCCTAAAAATTTGTCACTTAGATACAATCAAATGAGGTTAACTCTACCAAATCACATCCTCAAGTAACCACGTAGCTTCCTGAAATTGGTGGTTCTTCTATAAAACATTAATCAAGCGACTGTTCTTGTTTCGTAGAACTTTTTCACTATAATCCACAATCTCTATTGGTTGTTATTTATAAGAAATATCTTGCTCCAGTGGTAAAAATTATGAGTTTAGTACATGTAAAGTATCAAGTATGTACTTTCTTAGGAGATATACATGGAACATATCATAAACATAAAAGAGATTTGGTGGTAGCACCTATCGATAAGCTACCTTCCCAAAATGATTCAGAATTTTAAAAGGACTGATATACCTATGTCTTAGTTTTCCCTTCTTTTTAAATCTCGTTACTCACTTCCAAGGATATGTTCTTAGAAACACATTTTCACCCACTTCAAACTCTTGTTATTTTATTATATTGTCAGCAAAACGTTTTTGTGTACTTTGAGCAACTCTTATGTGTTGTTGAATAGATCTGACCTTCTCTGTCATTTCATCAACAAGATCAGACCCTAATAGAATTATTTCCCCAACATCATCCCAGAAAGTTGGAGTTCTTCACTTATTTCCATATAGGGATTCATTAGGATCCATCTTAATAATAGATTGAAAGGTATTATTGTAATAAAATTCCACCAGAGGTAGGTGTTGATCCTAACCACCGCTACTATAAATATGGCCTTTCTCAGCGCTAGAAAAGTCGATTAACAGCACTAAAAAAGAATTGTTAATATAGGTGAGGATAAAGGGGGGCCTTTTATCAGCACTTCTAAAATCATTGATAAAGGCCCCTTTTATCAGTGCTAAAAAATCACTGATAAAAGACCCCTTTATTAGTGCTTTTTTTAGCGCTGATAAAATGGGCCTTTATTAGCACTATTAAAAATCACTGAAAAAAGACAAAAAAATTAAAAAAAAAATAAAAAAATTAAATAATGTGGGGGGATCTTTTAACATCACTTGACCCCCCCCCCCCTTTAATAGTGCTGGGTGGACCCCCCCCCCCCCCCCTCACACACTCCTGCATGCTGCCCTTTCTGCACATCCCCACATGCGTGCACCCCTTTGCTTCCACCTGAACTTGAACCCGCAACCTCCCCCCTTTCACGGCTGCACATTTACCACTGAGTCATTTCATTTTTTTCTCTATTTAATGATATATATATTTATTTATTTATATATATATAGTTATATTTATTTGAATATTAATATAGATTCATATAAATATAAATATATTTATTCATATATTAGTATATATGTATTCATTCATATATCAATATATATATTTATATATTTATTTTTATATATATATATCTAGTTATAATTTTTTATCTGTATATTAATAAATACTTATAAGATTAGTTTTAAATACATTTATGAAATATATTTTTTATATGTGTTTATAAATAAATACATACATACATACATATATACAACACACACACACGAAGACATACACACACATAGACACATATATATTTATGAATAAATACATATATATGTGTATTTGAAAAGACATAGAATGTTAAAACAACCATAACATATAATCCAAAAGCATGTTTCAACTTCACAACTAGTAAAATCGAAGAGAATGAAACAATATTCTATATGATATGTGGTATAGGCCTAACGGACATCCGGATCAGAAGTTATACTTGTTTCAATGTTAACAAATCGAGGTATCCCGAATAAAAAATCAGTTTTTGAGGCCTTCTGGGACTTTTTTGCCTTGAAGAATGTGACAGAAGCTTCTTTTAGATCCCTAGCATGTAGATCTCATTTCAAGCTTTGATTTGATATGTTGTAGAGCTCAAAGGGACACCCGGATCAAAAGTTATGGTCATTTGAAGTTTGAGTTAAATTTTCAACTTATTTTAGATATTTTATTAATTTTTTTGATTTTTTGTGTCTTCATATTGTTATTAAATGATTTTTAATCAATAATGATTAGAAAATTATTAATTAATAATATTTTTTAAAATATTTAAAATATTTTAAAGGCATTTTTACTAAATTTATTATATATTAAATGTAATAGTCTATTTATACTTATCTAAAACATATTTAAAAATATATATATTATATTTATATCAATATAAATATACTTATATAACAATATTTTATTTTTCATTATTTTTTTTAAAACATAAAATTTATCAGTTCTTTTTTAGAGCTGATAAAGGTCCCCCTTTATCAGCACTTTTTTAGCGCTGATAAAAGGTTAACACTTCCATTTCTCGTTTTTTGTAGTAATTGACCTTTAAAATCCATAGAGAAAGATCTCAACATGTCTTCTAGGGTTTTAATTTTCCTCTCAGACTTACCATCTATTTGAGGATGATAAAAAGTTCTAAAACTTAAATTTGTATCCATATCCTACTAAATACTTCATCAAAACTTCTAGGTAATCCTTGGATCCTAATATGATATAATAGAAAGTGGTACTCCTTGAAATCTTACCACTTATTTATATATATCCTAGAAAGATAATCAAGAGACAAATCCCCTCTAATATAAATAAAGTGTGAATAATTTTTAAGCTGATCAACTATAACCCATATAGAATTATGGCATTTAGATTTTTTGAGAAGTACAACAACAAAGTCCATAGTGATGGTTTCCCATTACCATTCTAGTATGGGTAATAGTTGAAACATCTTCTTAGACTTTTGTATCTCAGTCGTAACTTTATAACAAACCATGAACTAAGATACATATTCAAAAACATCTATTTTCATGCCATCCTAGAAAATATAATCTTTTAGATCCCTATACATCTTTGTGCTTCTAGGATGAATAGATAATGAAGAACTATGAGCCTCATCCAATAGCTCCTTATTTAATTCTAGAATGGTAGGAATACAAACCCAGTTCCTAAACCATATTATTCCATCATAATAAAAATTTAATTCAGGAACATTTCTCATCTTATTTTATATCTCTACATCTTCCTTCTACACCTCATTGGTCTTCACTTATATAGATGGTTGATAATTTGTTTGAGAAATATAAGATTTCTCCCCTTACTTTAAAATTTCAATATCCATCCTTAAAAAATCCATAAATATTGGATATTTTGTGATCCTCATCATGGAAAGGATAGCATGGTATTTTTGACTCAAATCATCTTCCACCTTGTTTTCTTTCCTAGGGTGATAATGTATTAATCAACCATAATCATTAATCCACTCAAACCATCTTCTTTAGTGAATATTCATCTCCTTCTATGTGAAAATATACTTTAATATTTTATGATCAGTATAAATATTGTACCTTTCACCATAAAGATAATGTCTCCATGTATTTAATGCAAAGATTACCATAGATAACTACAAATCATGAGTTGGGTAATTTTACTCATGGATTTTCAATTGTTGCGAGCCATAAGCTATCACCATATCATTTTTCAGGAGAACACATCCCTTCCCCTTCTTGGATGCATCACTCTAGATCACAAACCTTTATCCACTACAAGGTAGTGTGATCACAACTACACTGGATAACTTTCTTTTTATATCTTTGAAATTATCATCACATTCCTCTATCAACACGAACTTAACTCCATTATGAGTCACCTTGGAGAGTGGATTTGATAGTCGTGAAAAATATTTCACAAATTTTTGATAATATCCATCCAAACCAAGAAAAAATCAAATACCAGTTACCATTGTTGGTGTATACCAATGTTCAATAACTTTTATTTTTACGGGATCCATAAATAGTCCCTCTCTTGAGATTATGTGACCCAAAAATGAAACTTTATAAAGCCAAAATTCACTCATGGGAAATTTTTTATAAAGATTCTCCTTTATCAGGATCTTCAGAATAATTATAAAGTGATCATCAGGATCTTCCTTACTATTTGAATATACAAGAATATCATCTATAAGTAATACCACAAAATGATCAAGATAATCTATAAAAAATCTATTAATTATATCCATGAAGATAGTTGGGTCATTAGTAAGACCAAAAGGCATCACTATAAATTCATAGTGTCCATACCGTAAAAAGAATGTTGTCTTTGGTATATCCTCCTTCTTGACCCTTCAATGATATATCCTGAATGAAGATCAATCTTGGAAAATTATTGAGCTTAGTGTAGTTGGTCGAATAATCCATCAATGTGGGGAAGAGGATATTAGTTCTTGATAGTGATCTTGTTAAGTTCTTGATAATCAATGCAGAGTATCACTAATCCATATTTCTTCTTCAAAAAAAGAATAGGATCAGCCTAAGGTGATGAACTAGGGAATATGAATCCGTTGTCAATATTCTCTTGGAGTTGCTTCTTTAATTCCTGCAAATCAATTGGGTCCATTCTATAAGGTGTATTTTAAATAGGCATAGAACCCAATATGATTTATATTGAAAACTCAGCGTCATGATTTCTTTTAATACAAGCAAATTCTTCTAGAAATACATCAAAAAATTCATGTACAATAGGTGTATTCTTAATGGTGGGTTTCTCTCTATCCATTTGAGATAGATAACATTTATTTATAGGAATCATGACCCATAAGATGGAACAAATTTCCACTAGAAGATCATACATATACTTTTATCAATAGATGATAATTAATTGATCTGAAATATGAAATGTGACTTCCCTTAAATGGAAAGTGATATGATCTCAATATGGAGATATCCAATCCATGCCAATAATCACATCAAATCCCACTAAAGTAAGGATCACAAGATTTTCAGGAAGCACTTTACCATAAACTTCAACTGGGTAAGAATTATAAACTTTTGATGTGACAGTTGTCCCATTAAGAATTTTTATAGCTAACACAACATATAATTATTGATTTAATATGTTGATACCCTTATAAAATTGTTCAGAAATATAAGTGTGGGTGGATCAAGAATAAAATATAACATTTTCTACTTCAGAGTGGATGGTGGGTGTATCTTTCACCACCTCATTATAGTACTTCACATCGCTGATATTGATTACATGTGACTTGCCTTTGTCTTTATCTTTAAGAGTTTTCTAACATTGATCATCATCGATAACCCTCAGATTAGGGAATTGGTTGTAAAAATTCCCCATTTCCTTGAACGTGTAGAATTGAAGTGTAGGTGGAGCATTCTGTGTATCCTTTTCTCTATCTACATCATTAGACATATTTTTTCCATCACTTCAGCACTAAACTTCCTGATGACCTTCTCTCCTATAGTTAAAACATTTTATAGTCCCTTTAAGATAATTTCTTCCATGTTTCTTTCCACACTTTGAACATAAGGGAAAACTCATCTTCTGTTCAGTGTGGTCTTTATATTTTCCCTTGAATTCCATTTTTCTCTTCTTATCAAACCCAAAGAACTGATGGGTTACTCCAATATCCATCTCAAACTTGATTTCACATCAAACAATTTCCTCATGGCTATTTAAGTCCCTTATATATAATTCCATTCAGAGACTTTGTTTTAAGCTACTAAAGAATTGATCAATTTTACTCTCACGTTTGATAATAATTATAGAAGTGTACCATGCAAGTCTTGTAAAAGTTTCTTTGTAGGTACCAAATGATTCATCATCCTTTCTATTAAGTTCAAGGAAATCCTGATTCATCTTTTTTCAAAGAATATAAGGAAAGAACTTATTGAAAATAAGTTCTTGAACTCATCCCATTACATGGATTCAATTTCATCTATTTGCCTCATATTTTTTATAAGGTTCACCTTCCAAATGATAGAATGCTAATATGAATTTATCATGTAATGAATACTGAATAAATGAAAAAAAAATCAGTGGTATTGATCCATCGTTAATCCACTAGTGAATCAGAAGACTCGTTGAAAGTAGTTGGACACTACCTCATAAAGCACTCAAAATAATGTTTTCCCTCCTTCTCTAGTTTAGAATTCATGTGTGATTCATTGCTTGAGAAAGTTGTGTGAGCATAGCTGCAAGATTTTTCATTCCAGCACCCAAAACACTTGGTTTCTCAGGAGGAAAAACATTGCATTTATCTATGCATTCAGTATTAATACGGTTCCTCCGGGTTCCATACATTTACTAAAACCAAGAAGCATAGTATGGGAAATGCTAATCATAATGGGAAAACCATATAATCATGAAATAAATTCAATTTAGGACACCTTAGGTTTTATCCTAGGTTATTCGTGATAATTTCTAAAACATTAGGATTGTAACTTATACTTCTATATATTCTTAGGGTTCCTACTAAGGTTTTATCATCCTAGTTTCCAAAGGTTGACTATACCTTTTCTCTAATACCAAATATAACAGTCCATACTTTACATACGTAGATATTACTTCAAAATTGAAGAATATTCATTACAAAACATAAAAAACCACCCAGGATCATATAGTTTTAGTGTCTTTAGAAACTTGGAAACATTAAAAATGGTTTATAAGGCATCTACATTGTCTTTAACTTATTTATTCATCACTAGACCCCTTTTAGACATATTTTAATTAATACCCTTCTTTATGACCTGGGGAAAAGAAACATAAAAAATAGTGATCTCAAATTATAAGTAAGGGAAAACAGTGGATATATCAATCATATCATGATCACAATACATAAGAACATAATATTTGAAAATCTTATCCTACATATGAAAGATCGTGATATCATATCATGGGATAAAACATAAAATTCATAAGAATCAATGAACGTAATCCCAAAATTCATAACATAAGACATGAAATTTTTTGTCATACACATAAGCATATAAAACCATTGATATTAGTCAAGGATATTTTCCAAGACAATCATAGCAGACAAATTACATTATTGAATCAAACTCACTCCTCATTTCATCCATTTATTACTAAATTTATATCATTTCTCATTCCATCGTTATTCATCTGATGAGATATAAATATTTACCCAATTAATTGGAGGTAGATATAATCCCCACACATCTCATAATGAAATCATTCTTATGTTTTCTAAAAAAACATAAATCATTCATCATAACCCGAGGAATAAAATGGTTTTCTTTAAATATCATTCCACTATAGCATAATAAGTGTAAAACAAATGGATTTCATAAATAACATTCCATCATAAACACAATCAAACAAAGGAATAATAGGGATATTATACTTGAATTATAACCCTATTTAATAATTCCATCTTATATGGAAAATAATTATGATAGAACACTTGAAATTAATTCATGAGAAAATGTCCTTTATTCTTTAAAAATGTTTTCTTTTCTTAAAATGCCACACAATTTTAAAAGAAATTAATTTTTTTGAAAATAAACTTGAAATATTTTAAAGGAAGCTTCATGTAAATAATTAGTCATGAAAATATAAAAATACTTTCTTGTCTTATAAGTTAAAATAAAACATTCTTCTCATACTTTTTTAGGAAAGTCAAAAAGTACATCGTATCAAAAATGAAAAAAGATTTATTTCATAACATTTAATAAAAATTAACCAATGGGTAAAATTTAATTTAAACAATTTAGGATATAAATAATATTTTTGAATAAATATTAAGGAAACATGGACATGGATTATAAAAATACCCCAGTATATACTTATGTATAAACAATCTGGGATAATAATGAGATTGAAAAAGTATCCCTTACTTTAGGTCTGATATCTTTTGTATGTATCTGAAACTCCTATATAATGATTTAAATAATTCAATAGAATTATTACAGAATCATAATCATTTTTATGATATCATATATTATCATATTATCATCTGTTTGTTAATAAAATTTCATTATTACTCATTATCCTGGCATTAATGGCTTAATTTTCTTATTCATGTTTTCTAGAATAAGTTCTAGTTCTACTTATTAGGTCATAGTTATATCATTAAAAATGATATTAACATAATATATACCATATTTATTCATTATATACATTTACATAATCATTATTTAATTAATATCATGTAGAATGAATCGCATCGTGTCATGGAGATGGTAGACCGTACGTAAACACGAGCGACGATATCATTCTCATAATTGAGAAATGGTATGGATGTGGATTGTATATATTTTTTTCCAGAACACATATCATATTATAATAATCACATAAAGTTATTATTTTCATCATTATAACCATACAATTAAGGTGGTGGCCAAAAATAGATTACACCACATCATGGAGATGATAAGTCGTATGTACGCACATGTGGTGATTTCGTTTTTCATAGGATGGATATAAGGTGTAATATGGTTGTTCCATAATCAAAATAAAATATTTGTATATAATTGATATTGGATATATTACATTATAATGGAAAAACTCATAAATATTAAGTAGAAGAAGAAATAAGTTTGAAGGAATCGGTGGAGAATATTACCTCTTCTTCGACGAGCTCGCTCTAGATATCTTCTCAAAGCACTATAATTGGTCTTTGTAAAAAACCAGAATATATATAATGTGACTAGGAAAGTTAAGAAGGTAAATTTTTAGGGGATTAATGATATTGAATGTTCAAAATTAAGTGAATAAGTAAGTGATAAAGTTCCCTTTTGTAATTGTGGTGAAGGGTACTTATGGAATCTCCAAAAATATTAATTTATAATAAAATAAAACCAAATCGAAAAACCACAAAAATTTTATATTTTCAAAAATGATATCAGATAAGGTCGTAATATAATCATCCAATAATTTTTATACATGTTTTTCTGTCCATTTAAAACTTTTCAGTTTAATTTAATACTTAGTTATTCTATTTAATTTTAACTAATGTAACAAATACTTCAATATTAAAAGAGTGAAATATTTTCTTATTTGATGTCAATTAGACCATAAATTAAGAATTTAGAACATTTTAGACCATATAGTAATTATTATATATTTTTAGAAAATGTTTTATGGTTTTTAAATAATTTAATCATACATTATTTTGACAAACAATCAATAATGTCAATTTTGACACTATTCAATTCATTAATTTTTGAAAATATGAAGATATCAAGTTAAATTATAAAAAAATATTTTATTATATTTATAAGAGTTTATTGTCATATAGAAAATTAATTATATAAATAAATTGTCCAAAATTATATTCATCTTAATATTTTTATTAGAATTTATTTTTTATCTTCATTAACAAAATAATTACAACATCATTTTTGTACAATTATTTAATATAATTATTTTTTGATTAAAAATTAAAAATAAAATACCATAATGAATATAATTATCCTATATTTAATTTTAATATTTATATAATAATATAAATTTTATAAAATCCTATATTTAAAATGTTATATTTATTAAAATATGAATGTGGCAACACTAACATTACATTAAATAAAATATTATATGTGCCATAATATTTTTCATTTGGATCCAAATGGTTAATAAATAGACACTTGGATTATTATGGTGTATATATACTCTAAAAATAATATTTGGTTAAGTTTTTGGGTCTTTTAATGGTTATTATAATTTTAATAAAAATTATTTTATTGATTTCTCATCAATTAAATAATTTCTCCATAATCAATGTATATTTATTTAAGGTAATTATTTATTTCCTAAAAAATACAGATAAATTACATTGATAAATAAAAATATTTTAAATTTAAAAATAGTTTTTAAAGTCAAATTTTCTTCTATATAACCTTGTATTAAAAATGATATAGTTATTAAAATTTGAGTAAGATATATTTAACTTTTTATGAAATAAAATAAATTAAATGTCATGATCTCATGAAAGTGGCTTCAAAAGGATACCATTTCAACCCAAAGATGATTTAGGTCAACAAAAACTCATCCAATTATATTAGTACAAGTTTTATGGTAATTTTATAATATTATTTTTACTCTTAATTACTTGATTTACATTTTTACCATATTATTAAAAATTACTGAAGTTACAATTCATAATGCCCAAAAATAAAATAAATCTATTTAAATAATTTTTATATAACGATTCCAAATATTTAATAAATTTTTAAAATTCAAAGCACACTAGTTTCAGTAATTAATTTAAAATTAATCTCATTTTCAGAATGAGAAAATGGGGTTTGAAAGTTAAAACATTGCAAAATATTGAAATGTTTTTACATCTGAGTTCAATGTAAAATTAATTTCAATGACCTCCATTATATTAACTAATAAAAAATAATATATTTATACTTTAAAACCATTCAATAATAAAGTTTAACCATACAAATTATTTTGATGAAAAAAGTTTTTTGCAATTAGGATTTAGTATATATTTTTACTATTCATCAAAACATGAAAGTTATCAGAAAAATATCAAAAATGCATTCAAAGTAAATTTTCATATCCCTTTTCTAAATAAGAAGTTTATTTTCTCAAAGAAAAATTATTAATGTTTCAAAATTTTAATTCAAAATGGGTTTTCCATTAAAAGAAGGTAAAATTACCCTTTTTGAAAGATATAGGTTTTCATGCATCAAATAGGGTTTATTCATACCCTATGACTAAAATATCTATTGGATGAATTTAAAAATATTTTATTGAATGTATAAAATATATATTTAATTAATTTAATTTACTAGTTTTAATTCACATAACTTTCAAAAATACAAATATAATAGACTTATGTTTTTCATTTAAAATTATGATTGCGTGTAATGCAAGCTATTGAAGAAGTAAAATTATTTAAAGAAAATATTTCATAAAAACATCAAGGTGTTAGAGTAATATATATAAATATAAAATAATATAAGGCATAAAAATAAGGCATAAAAATAATTAAGTAAAATCCAAATCACACATAAGAAGTTTAAAATTTCATTATATAAATTTTTGACTCACTCAAAGGTGTTATAACCATAACACCATGACCTAGGTTAGAAATACCATACCCTAAGATAGATTGAATCATATCCTCAAGCACATTACCTAATCTGTAACAGCCCAAGTAAATAAAGAATATGACCTTTTTATATTTATTAATATTTGTGAATAAAATATAAATATTACTTTAAAGGGGATGCTGTGTTCGATGGCGTACCCAACACACAACAACGAGTTTCTTTGAAATCTTACGTTGCACACTAATAATATAATAATATTATTTTAAATCGTAGTTAACGCCTAGTAATTGTAATGGCAGGAATGAAAAGAACTAACTAAAAAATGATTATATATGTTTGTCAAATATTTTTACATTTATCCATTAAATGTTAGAGGCTTAAAATGCAAATGAATCTAATTTTAAGCCTAAGTCTTCTAATATTCTTTAAAAGGTCGATTAACCGCCTTTTGATGGAGAACCCTTTTTAAATATAATTTTTTACAATTTTATATGTTATATTTGACAAAATAAAATCCTTCTTTAGAATCAATACATAAAAATTTACTTTCTGTAATTTTTTGTTATTTTTCCGATAAAGTTCATTTTTTAATGAATAGTGAAAATGTTGTATTTTAATTCAAAACATTCTTTTAATATAATTTATTTATATGGTTAGATTATCTTTTTAATTGGCTTTAAAGTGTAGTTAAAATATATTTTTACCATTTAATCCAATGGTGGTCATTGGAATTCATTTCACTTTGAAATTCGACATAAACAAGTGTCAATCTTTTGATAGATATTGTTTCTTAAAAACACGCTATTTGTTTTGACAGTGGGAATTAATTATAAAATTAATTAATTAAAATTGTATGTTTTAAATTTGGTAAAATGTACATAATTTTTGAATTTAGAATATCAAATATATCTTACGGTGATTTTTTGGTATTTTTTTGAAAAAACATCAATTTTTGATGAATAGTGAAACCACTAAGTGGTAGTTAAAAAACTGATTTTTTGTTTAAATGAAATTTTACCACTCTTGTAAATTGAATTTCAAAAATCCGACATACATGGTTGTAATTAGTAAGTAAAATTTGGTTTAATGGTATGAAAATAATTTTTGGTGAATATTAACTTTTGAGTTTTATTAACCATGATTAGAGGTAATTAGGGTAATTTAAGGTAAAAATGATATTATAAAAATACAAAAATATCTTGACACTTGTCCTACCCTTATTGGATGATTCATGGATGATCAAGACAATCCATCGGTCGATTTGTGAGACCACATGGAGCCACTTGTGTAAGATAATGACATTAATACCTTTTATTTAAAGTAAAAATAAAAATGTCACTAACATGTATTGTTTTACTAAAACAACTTTTACATGGGGTTATACAAGTTATATTTTCAACTATAAATATTAATTATAAATATAAAATTATTTCCTACAACATGTTAACTTATTTATAATTTTTATACATCAAATAAATAAAATTATTTATGACACAGTGATGATACAGTGTTTATGTCATTACTGAATAAATTAAAAAAATAAGAATATAAAGTCTAAAACAATATCCAAAACTTATCCAATACCTATTGTATTATTTTATTTAGAAAATTATACACCTTATCCTTGACTTTAATGATTTTTGGAGCTTTATAAACTGAATTTCATTTTATAATAAAATAATAGTTTCAAGATTTCCAAACGAGCTCCTCCTCTCCCTTATAAAAAGACCCCACTTCCTATCCATTTCTCACACTTCTGAAGCCCTTTGTCTCGTCCAAAATCTACTCAAATAATCTTCCAAGATCCCTCTATTCATCATATAAGCCTTACCTTAGGCAGAAATCACTTCAAGAAACCCTTTTGGTTCAAACCAAGGGGAGTTACCCGATTTAAAGGTAATGTCTTCTCTTATGTTATTTTGTATTATTTTGCTTCTCCAAACCATTAAACTCTTTTTATTACTTTATTTTGTAACAACACCAGTATATTAAATATACTAGGATGTTTTTATGAGAATTATTCTAGATACACATACACACACCTCTGTCTAATGGTTAAAGAACATACTGTTTTCGTGGATGGCGAATTACTGCCTCACGAAACGATGATTGTTCTATCTTCTCCTACCACCTCTCATGGTGTCCATTATAATGTAAATATATTTATTTATGATATATATTATATTTATTACCTCTCTATGCTTTTTTATTTTATATTTAAAACATACATTTATGCTTTTCATTATGTGCAAATGCGATAATTTCATTTGAGGAAGTGTGGACTACCGCCCCCTCAAGTGATGTGACTCGTTCATGCAATACATGGAATGTATAAAGAATGAAATTAATGAACTTATGTGACCTATATAACATATATATTATACTGGAATTATAACATATATATCTATAATTTAGGTTTAATTCCATTAATATGACAAATAAATGAAAGTAGCGTTCATGCGTACGTACGGCCTACCATCTCCATGAACTGTGCATTTCATTTTTATTTCCAAATGTTATGGAATGGTATAAAATGAATTTATACTGGATATATATTATATTTAAATCATTAATACTATTCTGGAGATGATTTACTTATAACTACATGGACAATTCTTTTCAAACAAGTTCATTTTTGACTCATGTACCGAACATCAACAAAATATATGTTATGAACTCACATAATTAACTAATTATTATAACATGATAATATGTGATATTAATTGAATAATAAGATTTAAATGAAGTACTTAATAAATTATAAATTGACCAAAGTTTATTATTCAGGAATATAAATAAACGAACAAGACAAGTCGGACTTGAGGTAAGGGATCATACCTCTCTCTTTCTTTTTAAGTACTCTCTTTTATGTCACTTATTTTAACCTCATCTTTCTTATGTTGGGGGATGTTATTTTATATTCCTATTACTTTACTTTTTATTTTCATAGGATAAGAGACCCTATTTGATCTCATCAATCCATTTTTAGAAGTTTTAAGTGGCGTCGTTAGGCAGCCGAAGTTTCATAAGGGATTTCTTATCTCACTTTTAATTCCGTGAGATTTCCATTGTTCGCCACTTATTTATTTCATGTGGTGTATTGTGTACTGCCATTTCATATATATTATCATTATTATATTTATATTCATGGTATTATGTGATTCATTTGGTGTTTATTATCTTTTTTTCATATGACTCGATTGATTACAACGAGGTAAGGGGTTTTTATCTCACTTTTATTCTCGTGAGGTTCATGCTAAATTTGACTCTATTTACTTTTGTGTGGTGTATGTACTGACCATGATTGTATTATTTCTGTAATATATTTTAATTTATGGGTATTTACATCTTCATTGTATGACCCTTCTTTCATGGGGTGTACATTTCGAAAGTTACCCAAATCGGTAAGGGAACCTTTCACCCTCCACTTTTTAAAAGACTTCATTTTTTAGGTCTTTTAATTTACATCTTCTTATGTTGGGATATGTTCTTATATATCCTTATTGTTGTAGATGTTATGTACAAGTGATGAGATACACTTTTTGTCTCTCATCAACTCATTTTCTGAACTTTAAAGTGATGCAGTTAGGCTGTCAAATTTCTGTAAGGGAACTTCTTAACCCAATTTCAATTCTTTGGGTTAAACCTCTACTTCTTGATTATGTCGTGCTATGAACATGTGTGGATGACCTCTGATTTTTTTACACATAATATCCAACTATATTGGGTGTATTTATATTTTTCACACATAATTATCTAATTTATTAATCCTTAATCTAAGGATACCATATTTGTATGGGACTTTGTCTCAATCTCCTTTCATTGAGGCATCTTTTGATTTCTACATGACTTTATTTTATACAGTGTATAAAACCCCTTTTGACTTTTCATTTCATTCAAATGGAATATTTTCTCTATGAGGTTTTTTACTAAATGACAAAAAGGAATGTTTTTTTAACGTAAGCAGTGACAACGAACTTTTCGGTCGCCGTGAGTATTATTTGATCTATGGCTTCCTTAACAAGCCGTAATGTTTTCAAAAGAAAAATAAATACCATACACTCTTTTAATGTATTTTGGTATTGAAAATGGTTTTTAAGAATGGATTTTCAATATCTTAAAATGTTATATTGTTATTGCAATGTGGTAATTTAATCTTTCATTTATGCTTAAGTTGTGTTTTATGATTATGTTATGGTTCTTGGCCATTGTTACGTATATGGGTGGTTCCCTGATAAACCTAGGGTGGGTGAGCCCGAGATAGCTCTCCAATGCATTGGGTAATGTGAAGGAGGTAAACGTGAATTTTTCTTCGAAGATATTTAGGGAATATACTGTGATGGGTGTTCTAAATGTGACTCCCTATGTAGTTATGATAGCTACAATGTAAGTATTTTACGTATGCCTTAAGTTACATTTATGAATTTTGATTACTATGTGTTATTCATAAATATTATGATTTTAGAAGGTATGTTGTGATTTAAAAAAAATCATTGATTTATCTTTTTGATGGGTTAATGTTTCCTTTCATTATGTTATAACCCTTACTGAGCTTTTTGTGCTCATCCCAAGTTTTTGAAATGTTTTCCACTAGACTTAAAGTGGAATACGGTCAAGGATGGGATCAAACAAATGTCATGATATCTAAAACATGGAACTATCCATGAATCTTTTGTTCAATAGTTTATATTTTGTGAAAAAAATGGAAACTGATTAGATGTGTCTATGTTTTAATCTTTGAGATGTAATAGTTATTTCCTAATTCTCAAAAACACTAAACCTGAAAAGATCCTCAATGTGTATTCTTGAAATAACTCAATATTATGTAATGTTATAAGGTTGAGCCCTTATATAATCTTCATATGATACTAGAAATATGAAATGGATAAATAGACAGCTTAGGGAATGATTTTCAATCAAATTCGAAACCACTAACCATTCATCACCATAAAAATTCTAATTAAATTAAACAATTTAATTAAAACAACAATTAATAGTTGAAACCGAAATTTTTTTTCTAATAAAAAAAATTGTGTGAAATTTAAAATTATAAAAACACATCAACATAAAAATTCAATTATCAAACCATGGGAAACCATCTCTTTTATCATGACGTCATAGTCAAACAATGGTTAACCACTAGATAATAATAGCATGTTCCCATTATCATCAACCTAAAAAATAATTATTACTTGTCAACTAAGGTGAATATATAGGGGTTTATTACTAAATCAGTTAGATTCTCCATGTACTTCAATACAGATACATGAAAATTTATTCAAAATAAAATTATAACAATAATAATAAATGTAAAAAAATAAAAAAAAACCTTTTCATTATCTCACTTTCTAAAAATAACTATTATCTATAAATAATTTAAAATTTTTAAAACCTAAAAAATACTAGGATGTTGGGACTCCAGTCATTAAACCTCAAAAAATAGAAACATAAATGCTCTAAAACATCGCATGATAAAATATCAGTGAAAATTAGTGTATATTAAATTCGAACCTTTGTTGGCCTTCCTCCCTTGATATAATTCACTACATGTAAGAATTCATTGCATTTTACCCGTTACACATGGATAAAAATTCAAACAACTCAAGCATAGATAACATTAATTCAATGTATTTAAAATACATTCATAGAAAATACAAAAGCAAGGAATATAAATAAGAAATTAACGTGGTAAGGAAAATTTATCCAATATACACAATAAAAATATTAATTCTTTATTTGTATTCAATATAATTAACATAATTCTATTTAAATCCCAAAAGCGTTAACAATATTTTATTAGAAAGGATTGACGCTCAATAATACTCTGATGTACTATGTATATCTTTGGTACACTATAAATAATCAATGTGTAATATTTTTCTACTCGTACAATATTATCTTTAGACACCACTTCCTTTTATAGGAAACTATATTTGGTTTTCCATGTGTTACAACCATTAAAATTTCCTAGAAATGCATCTATTGGTAGTGTGCATAATGATCTGTATAAAATTCATTAACCTCAAATGGTCCTTTAATCAATATCTTCTTGAATATTCATTATATACTCATCTTATGTTTTTAAATAATTATTTACCTCCATGATTCTATTAGAATATAAAAGTATCCGATGAATCTATTTTTTCCTACAGGAAAAAACGACTATTCAATGCATACTGATACAAGAACCTTATAATTACTAATTCCTGGTTGAAAAAATTACAATGAAGGAATATTCACTAAAATATTAAAAAACTCACATTCCAAAAATCTTTCACTTTTAAAAAGATATCCCAAATACCTTTTCAACTCTCCAAAACTTCATCAAAAAAATTACTTCCCTTATTGTATATATTGATCCTCTATCCTCCTTCTATTAAAAAAATCCCCATTGAGGCATGTTTATACATCATAAATTAATAAAATAAAGTTTTAGTTAATATATCAACTAAATTTTGGATATCAACTACCTTATAGAGATCTAACACTTTCTCTAGTGATAAGTTTTTTGATAAAGTGGTGTTGAGGTCTATGTTCTTTTTCTAAATATGAAATAATTAATTTAAAGAAAATATAACTACACACTTATTGTCATAGAATAAAATTAAACCTTCATAACATCTTCCATGTTACTCTACTAAAATCATAATCTAAAATAACTCCTTACATTATTCTATTATAGGTATATACTCTACTTTTATTATACATAATGTAACAATATTCTACAGCTATGGTATCCAACATACCAATATTCCTCCATAGGTAAACACAATGTAGATCATTATCTTATATTTATCCCAGTCTCTTGTGATTATCATGTATATAAAAAAATGTAACATATCTTTCTCAAGAAAACATGGAGATAAATCTTTAAATCCATCCATGAAATAGATGATCTACTTGATGACTTCATAGTGTTTCATTCATAGGATTGATATAATGTGACATAAAACTCACAATATAAATTTTATATCTATGTGAGTACATCTAATTAAATGAATTAAACTTTTGATAGCTAAATAATATTAAACCTTTGGAATATTTAAGTTATAATATTATTTTTCTGGTTATTTTTTAATAGAAAATATGAAATTTCCAACATATAGGGTAATAAGTGGATTTCATCTGGTCATGAAATATTTTTTTATAATTTTCTTGCTGTAATATTTATAGAATTACACCAATTTTAAGTATTTATTATCCCTTTATTTTATAATGAACTTTATATTCATACCTTTCCTTAGATCATTTTTCTCAATTCTTTTATAGAACATACCCTTCAATTATTGAATTCTCCTATCATCAGTTTTATCAAGAAACAAGTCATAAACATGAAAAGGTATTAATGATGAAATTTATATAATTACATTCCTTTCAGTAATATTAATGAAATGTGTTTCACCTTATGATTAATTAATTCTGATGAAAATTCATCAAACGTTTCATTTCATTGATAAAGTTTTTTATTTATCTAATAAAGAAACTTTTTTCATTTTCATACTAAATTCCACTTCCCATATTCCAAGAAACCTTAGGTTTTATTCACATAGATTTCTTCATGTGAATAGTCCTAAATGAATACTATATTTATATCTATATATTCAAGATAAATATCTTATTATGCTACCATACCCATCACACCAAGATAGTTTAATATTTAACTACAATGGATAAAATTTCTAACAACTTACTTATGTAAAAATACATTTACAACTAATAAATATTTATAATGTATATTTTTATAATCTGATTCCATTATCTGGTAAAAACAATTATTTAATAGTGTTATCTTTCCTTAGGGTAATTTATTAAGCTTCGTAATCTATTATATTTCAAGTAAGATACCTTTTCATTAATTGCATTATTATATTTCCTCTAGTCACTTTGTGAATATTATTCCTTTTTACATTCATTTTATCAATAATCCTTCAAAGATAAATAGTTCATACCATCCCAAAACCAATTTAGTAGTCATCTAAATCTATTTTTATATTCTTAACTAATTTGGACACTTTATATTTCTAGGCTCTGATCTAGCTTCTTGTAGTGGAAACTATGACACTTTAACATATAGAGACCTAACATTTGGGAATATAACTATAGAATAATCATCCCTGAAACATTCTCCCATTTCATTATATATACATACTCATATACTTACAAGTAAACCATCACTCTTGTATGAGTACTTTTGAATTAATAATCATCTGGTTTTATTACTCTATCAAATTATGACATAAAGAGTTGATTAATTTCCATCAATTTATTTATATATGAAGTCTCTATCAGCCCAAAGAGTATACTAATTTAAAGTAACATATTTAACTTAAATAACCTATTACTTGACATTATACCATATCCTAAATCAAATGTTCTCATCTCTATATCAAATGAAAAAATAAAATTTTTTCCACAAGCTTGTATATATCATTGGAATCAAAATTCACATATGATAAGCATCTAGATTCATTAGGATAGATAACTTATAATCATTTAGTATAATACTGATCATTCTAATTATTTATCCCTACTACTAATTATGTACTTATTTTGAGTAAACAAGTCGTAATTTTAATTATCTCCTCTCAAATTCACTTAGACATTCCATAGTCATGTACCATAAATAGAGCATTCTCTATATATTTTTTATTCATCCATCAATCTACATTACTATTTTTTAGAGTTTAGGTCATAATATTCTCATAACTTATCACATTATTCATGCATAAATTTTATAATATATATCTTTAAAAATCACCATCATTTTATGTTTGATGGTACTTCAACTTTTGGACACATTCAAACTCTAACAAAGTATTCCATTGTAAAAATTCATGAAAATAATTAGATTTATATATCAAAGATAAAATACATACCATTAATATAAAATTATAATTGGTCATTATGATGTCAATAGAACCTATGATGTATTAAGCATAATAAGTTCCTAAAATATAAAATCATAAATACGCTAAATTACATATTTAGGGATTCAATACATCTAATTTAGAAGATGATTTCTTTATTTTTTCTAATATAAAACTTTAACATATTCTGAAATATATGCGTTTCAAATTATGTTTTCCTTTTTTACAATATATATTTCATATTATTTTCAATAAGTTGACTAATCCTATAATTCCAAACTTCTATATCATGATTAGAAAAACATCTAAGAACTATAACTACAACAAAATTTCCAGTCAAGTAAAGTACTGCATCTTTCAATCCATGTGGAACTAACATGGATCTCAATTTATCTTTCCATACCCTATATTTGAAATTAGTTCCATAAACAACCTCATAAAGATGACTAAAATAACATAGATTCTTCCTTAGGCCCAAAATATACCTTGTATCAAATAATTTCGAGAATCCTCTATTGAACAATTGAATGTTGAAATGTTATTTTCTAAAAACATCTAGATCTTCACTTCTTGCATGATGAACATGGCTAAATATTCTAGATAAAATATTAACCGTGAATAATTTTTTAAACAATGAACGAAAACATGTCCTATAGTTGTCATGTTAGGTTTCTATTAGAGTATTAACACTCAAAATTAAAATTTTACCACCATTATGTAAACTAAAATAATTTTACCATATGTATTTATAGTTTCTTCTAGTGTTCTTATTTATATTCCTATAGTTATTCTAAATATGTCCTTTCTTTCCACAATTCCATTATAGTTTTCTGAGACCATATAATATACTACGACATGTATGTCGAGACATATCTTTAAATTAATTATCCTAGTATTACCTCAAGGATGACCATACTCATCTATAAACATTAATTGAAATGATAAATGAAACATGAATTTATCTCTTATAATGTTTTTTATTGAGGTTAATATGACAACCCTTCTTTTATTACAAACTTAAACTTGATTTATGACATAAACTATTCCCTTGATACAACATGGAAGATCAAGAGGTCTAGTGTCATTGGGGCTTAGGATCGTTACAAAACAACTTAAAACATGAAATAAAACATCTTTATTGAAAACTTCCTTTACATGACCACTACATTCCCTCGTACTTAGCATTTCATGGGATAACCTGAGGACATGCATAGGAAAAGGGTGAGCTATAAAGCCCAGTAAGGGAATAAACATGGAATACATGAGGAGTACAATACATGTTAGACAATAGGCATATCAATAGAGCACAAGAGAAACATGGACATAAAGTCATGATAAAGCATGATAATCATAACATGGAAATTTGGAAACAACACTTAACCTAGAATTAGCATGAGCTAAGGCCCATTGCACATGAAGCATGAGAAAATCCTCATTGCACATGAAGAAAGAGTAAACCCTCATTTCACTTTAATTATTATGATTCAACACTCATTTCACATGACGTATCATGATACTATATTTTACCCAATGCATTGAAGTGCTATAAGGGTGCACCCTTCTTAAACATTTCATTTCATGCATAAGTCTGCCACATGGATCATAAAACATGAATTCATAAAACATAATCATTTATTACATGACAAAGGAATGTGGAATGAAACTTTATAATTAATAAGTAAATGTGCATAAAGTTGAATACCCTTGATGGAGAAATGGGCATGGTATTCACTACACAAAGTCATTGGATTCGAAAATCGGTGCAATTTCGGCAACGTAACGGCGTGACATAAGAATTCATAAAAAAGGTTGATGAGAGAGAAAGGGGTGTATCATCATATTTACATGAAATGTACAGTAAGGGGATCATATAGATACATTTCCAAACAATTTTAATGGAATTTATATTCATGATACAAAGGTATTGCTTGAATGTAAATGAAGAGAGAAAAGTTCCTTTCAGAATTTCGGCATAGTAACGGGTGTACATGGGAGGCATTTAATGAGAGATAAAGGGGTCTCCCATCATTAAAACAATAATAGGTCAGTATGGGGGAGGTGAGAAATCGTACCCCAGCATTTATAATTGAAATTAAAAGGGCATAACAATATTAAGAAAATCGGACAAAAAAGTAAATGGAAGAAAAAACTCTTACTTGGAAGTGTGCTTCCAAGGCTTGAGAGAGGCTTGAGAGAGGCTTCTTGGGAGCTTGGGGAATCTTGGGAGGATTATATAGAGAGTAGGGAAGAGTTTGGAAAAACTCAAAAGTCTTTGACTGAGGAGGAAGTGGGAGCTTGGGTGGGTTTATATAGGAAAGGTGAGTGAATTATTTATTATTTAGGTTTGGGACCCCTTACATTAAACTAATCCAAACCACAAATCAGCTCATGGTTTTTTCCCATGGTTTTTGGAAAATGGAAGAGGAAAAAAATATTTTATAAGGCCAAAGTCCGAACTTCTTAAAATAATGGGGTTGCTTATGTGGAGGTGAGTCACACTCCCATGGAAAATAATTTAAAAATACAGGATGTTTAATAAGTCTTGAGGGGTCCATTAATTCTTTTAAAAGTAAGTAAAAAAACTCAAAATCACATTATTTTAATGTTAAAACATATATTGGCCAAACATAAAGCTTATAGTATTTTATTACATCACTATTGGGTCATTATGATGTTATAAAACACATTATATATTTAAATGGTATTTAATTTTTACCCAAAAATTTGGCTGTCTCAGAAAATTATGAAAAATTCACCGTTGGATAATTTCAACATCCTTATCACAGAAATAAAATTTATTTTATCTATATAATTTTCTAAATATTTTAATTTTCACTTTTAAAATAATAACTGACATTTATCGAAAATTCAGGGGTTTTGACAAAAATGGATTTCAACCCTTAATAAAAATTACAATTGCATTCATAAAATTATAAGATCATTTATATTTAAATTAATTTAATAATAATAATAATAATTTATTAAAATATTATTTAATTCAAAAATCCCTTAATTTAATAAAATATAATTCTTAATTAAATAATAGCTAAAAACACTATTTGTATATTAAAAACAATTTACAATGTATCAATAATGACAAGAAAGAATATTCATTATTATATACAAAAATAATGTACATGAACATAGTACTATATATTTGTTACATAACCCCTTAAAATAGCTGCATAAGACCTAAGGGTAAGGTGTGCGATGGTGATAGACTCTTGGGGTGGCTCAGATAACATCGCTCAAGTGGTAATCTCTATCAACTTACACTTTTCCTGTAGACGGTCTCGTTTGAGCTTGACATGATAAAGCTTAGATTGGGCTTGGTCAAGAGCGAAGCCCAAAGACACCTCCTCTATTCCGAGCTCCGACAAATGGGCTTTGTATGGATCAATTTTACTGGATGAGGTCATCACTTCTTTTGTCTGAGTAAATTGGATTTGTTAAAGCCATATATTTATACTAATCATGTGATCACTGTTCAATGGCTAAATTAGCAATGGTCAAAATTCTTAATATAAAACCAAAGAAGTTGACATTTTATATAAAAAATTTACATAAATAGACATTTAATTAGATCAAGTGGGATTTCCATTAATGAAACTTTGGTTCATTACAATATTCCCCCCTTAATAAATTTCACCATCAAAATTTCCTTTTCCCACACTAAAAAAATGTGGGTAACTCAGCTTCATCATTTCCTTTGATTCCCAAGTCGCTTCTTCAAACTTTTGTTTTCTCCACAACACCTTGACGAGGGGCATTGTCTTTTTTCGTAGAACTTTCTCTCTACGATCTAAGATCTTCACTGGTTTCTCCTCATAAGAAAGATCATCCTCCAACTGTACCACCTAATAAGAGAGTACATGTGAAGGGTCTGGTATGTACTTATTTAAGAGGGATACATGAAAGACATCATGTACTTTGGCCATGGTAGGTGGAAGTGTTAGTCGATAGGCCACAGCCCCGACACGATCAAGAATCTCGAAGGGGACGATGTACCTTGGACTTAACTTCCCTTTCTTTCCAAACCTCATGACCTTCTTCCATGGAGATATGCATAGAAAAACCATCTCTCCAACTTTAAACTCAAGGTCTCGTCGACGGTTATCTGCATAACTCTTCTGTCGACTCTGGGCTACCTTGATATGATGTTGAATGGTTTTCACTTTCTCCACCATTTCTTCGACCATTTCGGGTCCAAGCAGCTTACGTTGACCGACCTCATCCAAACATGCCAGTGTTCTGCACCTTTTCCCATACAAGGCTTCATAAGATGCCATTTGGATGCTCGAATGGAAACTGTTATTATAAGAGAACTCAACCAGAGGAAGATGTTGATCCCATCCTCCTTTAAAGTCCATTGAGCATTCTCTCAACATGTCCTCAATTGTTTGGATAGTTTTCTCGGATTGGCCATCAGTTTGAGGATGATAGTCTGTAATGAAGTTCAGTTCAGTATCCAGCTCATTTTGAAGACTCTTCCAAAACTTAGAGGTGAATCTTGGATATCGGTCAGACACAATAGATAGTGTCACTCCATGCAGCCTTACCACTTCCCTGATATATATTTGTGCCAGTTGATCCAATGAGAAATCCTCCCGAATAGCAATAAAGTGTGTAGTTTTTGTAAGACGATCCACGACAACCCAGATTGCATTGTTTCCTTTGGATGTCCTCGAAAGTCCAGTGTCAAAGTCCATGGTGATGTTCTCCCAATTCCATTCTGGTATGGGCAATGGTTGCATCATCCCCTTAGACTTCTGCCTCTCTGCCTTCACTTGCGAGAACACCAGGCACTTTGATGTATATACAGCGATCTTCTTCTTCATATTATCCCACCAAAAGTTTTCCCGAAGATCTAAATACATCTTTGTGCTCCTTAGGTGAATAAAGAAATTTGAACTATGTGCATCATCCAAAAGTTCCTTCTTCAGCTCCGGACTTGATGGAACACATAGTATTTTCCCAAATCGCACAATTCCTTCTTCATTAACATTAAACTCCGAGGATTTCCCTTTTTCTATAGCTTCTAATTTTTCCTGAATTCCCACATTATCCTTTTGATCATCCTTTAACCTTTCCAAAAGAGATGATTGAGAAATCATTTGTGAAAGGATTGATGATGTTACCTTCTTTATGATTCCCATGTCCATATTCATCAAGTCTAAGAAGATTGGATCATTCTCAATTCTCATCATTTATAGAATCGCTGGGTCCTTTTTACTTAGGGAATCTGCCACCTTGTTCGCTTTCCCAGGGTGGTAATGTATTGAATAGTCATAATCCTTGATTAGATCTATCCATCTTCTCTGGCACATATTAATCTCTTTCTATGTGAATATATATTTTAGACTCTTGTGGTCGGTATATATCTCACATTTCTCCCCATAGAGATAATGCTTCCAGATTTTCAAGGCAAAGATCACCGCCGCTAACTCCAGATCTTGCGTTGGATAGTTTCTCTCATTGATTTTCAACTACCTTGAGTCATAGGATGTCACTTTATCATTCTTCATCAGCACACAGCCTAAGCCCTTCTTCTAATCATCACTAAATACCAAAAAAGTTGCCCCACTTGTGGGTAAAGTGAGCACGGGTGCAGTGATAAGCCTCCTTTTCAACTCCTTGAAGCTTTCTTCTCTTTCATCACTCCAAGAAAACTTTACTCCCTTTCGAGTTATCTTAGTAAGAGGGTTGGAAAAGTGTGATAAATTTCTCACAAATCATCGATAATATCCAGCTAACCCCAATAAGCTATGGATATCCATTACCGATGTTGGCCTCGGCCATCCCTTAATTGCATCTGTTTTGGAGGGATCCACTCATATCCCATTGCTTGTAATGATATGGCCCAATAATGAGACCTCCTTCAACCAAAACTCACACTTTCTTTACTTTTCATATAGCTTCTCCTTGCGCGAAGTCTCTAGTACTGTTCTTAAATTCTCCTCATGATCCTCCTTGGTTTTGGAGTATATTAGACTATCATCTATAAAGACTACCACAAATTTGTCGAGGTAATCTCTAAAGACTCTATTCATCAATTTGATGAAGATTTCTGGAGCGTTAGTGAGTCCTAAAGGCATTACTATGAATTCATAGTGACCGTATCGTGTGCGAAAAGTAGTCTTGGGGATATCTTCCTTCTTCACCCTTACTTGATAATATCCTGACCGCAAGTCCACCTTGGAGAAGTATTGTGATCCACATAGCTGATCAAACAATTCATCAATTCGTGGGATAGGATACTTGTTATTTATCATGATTTTGTTGAGCTCAAGATAATCTATGTAAAGGCACATTGACCCATCCTTCTTCTGGACGAAGAGGACTGGTGCACCCCATGGTGAAGCACTTGGGCGTATAAACCCTTTATCCAGATTCTCCTGTAGTTTTCTCTTCAGCTCTTCAAGCTCCATGACATCCATTCTATATAGAGTCTTGGATATTGGTAGAGCCCCTAGTATAAGTTCAATTGATAATTCAACATCTCTTCTAGGAGGAAGACCAGGCAGTTCCTCGGGAGACACTTCAGTGAATTCCCTCACAATAGGAATTTCTTCAAGGATAGTTTCTTCCTTGGACTCAATCATCTGATTCAGATACGCATGTTCATAGGACAGTAATATCCATGCTTGAGATGATGGAGCAAAAGGAGATTCATCTTCCTCCTTACACTTGTAAAGAATCGGGGGTTGATTCTCCATATGGAGTGTGATTTCCCTTTCCCGACAATTTATGTTTTATCTATATAAGGAAAGCAATTCCATGCCAAGAATTGCATCAAATTCCACTAGATGGAGTATGATGAGGTTCTCCGAGAAATTCAATCCACAGATTATAACAAGGGAGGACTTATATTCATGGGATGCAATGATTTCCCCATTTTTCATACTCACCGACATCTTCACTTCCATGATTTGTGGTGGTGTTGGGATTGTTCTACTGAACTTTCAAGATATAAAAGAATGTGTAGAAACTGAATCAAAAATTACGTTCACTATTCTTGAATGAATAACTAGAATACCTGTCACCACTTCATTTTCAGGGTTCACTTTAGAAAAAGTGATGGAAAAATATTTTCCTTGCTGCCTTGGAGGTTGTTGGTTGCCTCCAAAAACCCTTATATTAGGGCACTGATTTTCAAAATGCCCCAGTTCTTTGCAGTTGTAGCAATGAACAATGCGTTGAGGTTCAAATGGAGAATTCCTCTCCTCTGTCACAGCCGCGGGTCTTTCTTTCCGATAGTTAGTATCTAGGTTCCCTTCTCTTCCACACCTAAAGAATTTCCTCGTCCCCTTGAGGAAATTTCTAGGGTGCTTCTTTCTGCACTTTTGGCAAGTGGGGTGCTGGATCTTATTAGCACTGTTGGATTTATCCATCAGACCGCCAGCATTGAAGTCCACCTTACACTTCTTGTCCCCATGATACCCCTGTGATTCCCCGATCACCATTTTGACCTTGAGGGAACATCAGACAATTTCCTCATAGCTGTCGAAGTCACGGATCGCTAATACTTTCCATAGGCTAGGCTTTATCCCACCAAAGAAGATATCAACTTTGCATTCGGGGGTAACGACAAAGCCGGAAGCGTATCATGCAAGCCTTGTAAAGTTTTCCTCGTACGCTCCAACATATTCTTCATCTTTTTTATTGAGGGAAAGGAAGTCTCTTTCCATCTTAAGCCGGAGGGTTCGGGGAAAATATTTATCAAAAAACATCTTCCGGAAATCCTTCCATTCCAACGCCTCGATCTCCTCCTCAGGATTCGTATTTTTGATCAACATCCAACATTGATCAGCTTCACCCTCCATACGATAAGCCACCAGGAGAACCTTATCTTGTTCAGAACATTGAAGGATGGAGAAGATCTTTTCAATGGAGTTGATCCATTGTTCAGCGATTGTGGGATTGGATGATCCACTAAAAGTACAAGGCCTTTGTCTCATGAAGCTCTTGATGTAACAACCCAATCTTTTTGAGTAGTATATTAACTTACTCTTATTGATTTAATAAGATGTTAATGGTGAATGAAGAAAGAGGAGTCGATGGCTTCATCCAGTAGACTCGAACCTTATGAAGCCCACTTATCCGAGCTTGGGAAGGAGGTAGCATTTGTTGGCTTCGCTTTGTACCAAGCCCAAGCCGAACTCCAGCGTGTCAAGCTTGAACGTAAACGCCTACGGGAGAAGTTCAAGTTAGTAGAGATTACTACTAGGGTAATGTTATCTGATCCTCCCTTAGATTCTCTCACCATAGCACACCTTACACTTAGGTCTTATGTCGGTGTCATAAGGGGCTATGTGACGAGACCCTAGCTTCCTTGTGTAATCCTTTCGGGTGAATGAATTGAGATTTCTTCCTTTAGTGATGTTTGTGAAATTTCAAATGTCCAGATAATTTTAGAATGTATTTTTGATGAATTTTGAAAAAAAGGGATATTTTAAAATATTTATGAAAACCCTAAATAACTAATGATGTGTAATGATTTTCAGAAAATGGTCTTCTACAAAAGTGTTCAGTAAGGAATTTGGAGTCTAACAAGATTAACTTCATTTTTGATGAATAGTAAATTATGAATAGTGATTTTACGCTTAGGATTAGTAATGGGACCAAATGGATTAGTAATTTCACTCAAAGAAAGTTTTAATATAATTTAGACACCTAGATTAAGTAATGTGATTCAATAAAATGGGTAAATAACGGTTTCATAAATTATTAGTCAAGTATTAGTTTTTTCGGATGAATAGTGTTTTTTAATTAAAAATTTAATTAAAAATAATGAGAAAATTATTTTTATAAAAAGGACTTTATTTTTGAACTCAGAGCATCGATATTATGTTAAGGTGATTTTTGGGGATTTTTCTGAAAAAAATGAATTTTCGGTGAATAGTGTTTTTAATTAAAAAATTAATTAAAAATATTTAGAAAATTATTTTTATAAAATGGATTTCATTTTTGAAATCAAAGCATTGATATTTGGTTAAGGTGAAATTTTGGGATTATTCTGAGAAAGTTGAATTTTCGATGAATAATGAAATTATAGTTTTTAAGTTACGGGTGTTTAATGACATCATTAAATGATGTATTAAGTATATATTCAATATGGTCGAATTATGAATAGTAAGATAAGGTATTATGTGTCCTAAGTGGCCAATACCATGGGCAAATACCATGGGCAAGCCCATGGTTTTTCCAAAACCACTAGTGAGGTGTCCCTTGGCCATTAATGCCTTGTCCCTTCACTTTCCCTATAAATACCCACCCTTTCCTCCTTTATTTTTCACTCCCAACTCTCCCCCAACGAAGTTCTGGTCTCCTTACCTCCCAAAGAGTCCTTCCAAGGTGCCCCCAAGCCCTCAAGGTCCAAAACTTTGTGTTTCAAGAGTCACGTTTTAAGGTAAGGGATCTGACCCCTCTCTTTCTTTTAATGTAATCTATTTTATGTCATTCCTTTTATGCTCCATGTTCTTATGTGAGAGGATGTTATTTTATATTCCTCTTACTGAACCTTTCATGTTTATATGATGAGAGATCCCCTCTTACTCTCATCATTTCGTTTTATGAAAGTTTAAGTGATGTCGTTAGACTGCCGAATTTTTAAGTGATTCTTTCACCCTTCTCATTTTTCAAGTTCGATTTTCATGTCAAATATTTCAAGTTCCTTTTTATTATGTTGGGGTGTGATCTCTATATCTATCATACTGATCTCTTATGATCATATGATGAGAGACCCTATTTTATCTGTTCAATTCATTTTTGTTGAAGTTTAAGTGACGCCGTTAGGCTGCCGAATTTTCATAAGAGAAATCAAATTTTTGTCTTCCTTCCATGTTTTTCATTTCAAATGGTATGTCCTTGAAATTGCATCACCATGTCCATATATACTTATTATTCTGTCCCTATACTATTTTATGGGTCAATTATGATTGTTCGACCCATGTCCCCTCTCTTTTCAAAGTTTTCTAAAACCGTGTAACATAGCCGTTATGCTGCAGAATTTTCGTCTCAAAATGCCTCTCTTTTCTCAAAATTATTTTATGTTATAAAGTGAATACTCAAAGCTCATATTTCTATAGGGGTATTCACATATATATAAAAATGTTCTATTTTAAATTCTGGGATTTACATACATGATACCCGCTTTCCCTTTCCGTGGGTTTAAAGTAACGTAAAGATCATGTCTTTAAAGCAGTTTTTAAAACATTATGATTATGAAATGAAACCCATTTATTTTATGCTATATGGGTTATTTATGAAATGTTTGATGATGATATATGTGGCTCACATGATAATAAAGGCAAATTTAAGGGTGCGCCCTGATAGCGCTCCAATTCATTGGGTAAAGACTTAATCTCTAGAGATGACCATTTTAACGACGCCTTGGTGAATAACCTTGGTAATATTTAACGACACCTTGGGGATGGACCTTGGTGAAACGAAACGATTGTCAATATTAAATGTTGCAGCCACATCTTCAAGTTATGAAAAATGTTTTTTTTATTATGATGTATCTCATGATTTATTTCCCATGCCTTAAAGTTCTTTTCATGTCCTTAGTGAAGTATCTCAAGTTCACATGTAAAATGTTTCTCTTGTTTCCCTTACTGGGCCTTCTGCTCACCCTTTCTTTTGATGTATGTCCCCAGGTTATGAGATGCAGCAATGAACCTAGGATGAACTAAATGAGAAGCCTTTCAAGTGTTTAAGAATAATGCTTTATGTTGTTTTTATGTATTATGTTCCTGGTTTCCAAGACACTAAACCTTAAAGATCCTCAGTTTTGTGTAATGTAATGAAAGTTTATGTTATAAAAAGACGGGATGCTATAGTTGGTATCAAAGGATGGTTTAGTTATTTGTGGAAATTAGGATATAAAAACTTTAGGAAGAACCCTATATAAAAGTTTAAATATAGGAAAACTTCCAGGTATTTTGGTAAGTATTGAGTAAGTGGTTTATCAAACAAATACATCCCTGTCTGGATACGAGCAGGTAGAGGCGGCTCTGGTAAATATGTACATAGGGGTAAAACCCAAAAACACCGCTTTGAGCTAGACTCGAACGGGAACTGGTGCACGATAACGGGACTTGCTGCACTCTTGGTTATGACACTCTCGGGGGATATGTTTGGTTAATCACAAGCTTTTTATGAATCATTATGAAGGAATTATAGAAAAGTGTAATTGTCTAAGCATGAAGTCTTCGTTAAAAGATTCATAAATGAAATAAGTTTCTTACTAAGGTTTTATTATTTTAGAATATGGCGGGAAATACGAGGAATCGTGCCGATGGTGACCGCAATGCACCATGTGCTGACGGCCCTCCGATGGAAGCCGGAATGGAAACATTCATGCGAATGATGAACCAACTGACTCAAGTTATGAGTAATAACTTGAATCAAGCTGAGAGGCCGACCTCACCACGAAGGGAACAACACTCTGTTGAGTCCTTCATGCGTCAACGACCACCAACATTCAGTGGATCTACTGACCCATTGGTTGCGGAACAATGGATAAGCTCCATTGAAAAGAACTTTTCTGTAATTCATTGTTCAAAACAAGAAAAAGTCACTCTTGCTGTTTACCGCCTAGAGGGAGAAGATGATCAGTGGTGGTCACTAATCAAAAACATGAAGCCACGAGGAGAGATAGAAGCTATTAAGTAGGAAGAATTTCGGGGAATTTTCCTTAACAAGTATTTCCCTCGTTCCATGAGAACGAGAATGGAGAAAGAGTTTCTCGAGCTGAAGCAGAAGGAGAACGAATTTGTCGGAAGCTACGAGATGAACTTCACAAGGCTTTCCCGTTATACCTTAAGCTTTGTCATGGACCCTAATGGTAAGGTTGATAGATTCTTTGGCGGACTATGACCTCATCTGCGGAAGAATCTAGCCAACAGTGACTACGATAGCTATAAAGAAATAGTTCGAAGTGCTATGAAAGTCGAGCTAGAGTTTGGTGAGACACAGTGGTCTCATAAACCAAATGAAAAGAAGAGATCGTTGGAGCCCAGTTTAGGGAAGTCTTTTGATCAGGGAAGAGGTGGAAAGCAAATGCAACTTACCACATGCAATAAATGTGGGAAGAATCATCTGGGGAACTGCTTGAACGGAAGTGGAAAGTGCTACAAGTGTGGAAGAGGAGGCCATATTGCTTGGAATTGTCATAGTGAGGTGAAGCCTCAGCTTCCCAACACTAACAACAGAGGAAAGATGGTTCTGGCCCTACCCGAAGTCACATGCTTCAAGTGTGGACAGCTTGGGCACTTTTCTAATCAATGTCCAAATCCGAGGGCGGTGGAGGGGAATCACCATCAACCTCAGCAGAGGCCAAGGGAGCAAGGTCGTGCTTTCTCTATCACAACAGCTGAAGTTGAAGTCCCGAACGATGCGGTAGCAGGTACTCTTGTCGTCCTCTCAAAACTAGAAAGTACTTTATTTGATTCTAGTTCTACGCATTCCTTTATTTCCTCCAAGTTTGCAAGGAATATAGAATCAATCCTAGAACTTCTAGAGGTAGAGTTGTCTGTCAAGACTCCAAGTGGGATTATCCTTGCATCAAAAGTATTTATAGGCTCTAGTGTTTACTTTGGTGAGAACAATCTTATCGCAAATCTAGTAGTCATTCCCATGATGGAATTTGACATTATACTAGGGATTGACTGGCTCTCAAAGTATAATGCTAAGATCAAATGCAGAAGTAAGGAAATCTCAGTAGTCTTGAATGAACGACCTACAGTTATCTTCTGAGGAGAGATATCCCGAACTGATCCCTATCTAGAAGCACCTCCTATAGCTTTCTTTATGGAGTTAATTGGTGATGATGAAGAAGGAAAAGGGAGCATACAAATAGAAGATGTTCTGATTGTTCAGGAATACATGGATGTATTTCCTGAGGAGTTACCTGGACCTCCCCCAGAAAGAGAGGTAGAGTTCTCCATTGAACTCGTACCTGGGTCTCAACCGATATCAAAGACTCCATATAGAATGGAAAATGTGGAGCTAGAAGAGTTAAATAAATAACTCCAAGACTTGTTGGAGAAGGGGTTTATCCGACCGAGTGTGTCTCCTTGGGGAGCACCAGTTCTCTTTGCGAAGAAGAAGGATGGATCAATGTGGATATGCATTGATTATAGAGAAATGAACGGGATCACAGTGAAGAACAGATATCCTCTTCCAAGAATTGATGATTTATTTGACCAACTTCGTGGGGCTTAATTCTTCTCTAAGATTGACCTTCGATCTGGTTATCATCAACTGAGGGTGAAGAAGGAAGATATTCCAAAGACTGCCTTTCGATCAAGATATTGGCATTATGAGTTTACTGTTATGCCCTTCGGCTTGACTAATGCTCCTGCTATTTTCATGGATTTGATGAATAGAGTCTTTAAGGACTACCTTGATAACTTTGTGGTAGTTTTTATTGATGATATTTTGATATATTCAAAAAGTAGTGAGGAGCATGAAGATCATCTAAGGGTTATATTGAAAACTCTGTGGAAGGAGAGTCTCTTTGGGAAGTTCAGCAAGTGTGAGTTTTGGTTACAACAGGTGGCTTTCTTGGGGCACATCGTAACCAATGAAGGAATCTCGGTTGACCCTGCAAAGACAATGGTTGTGGAGGAGTGGCCTCAACCCACAACAGTAACTGAGATTCGTAGTTTCCTTGGTTTAGCGGGATATTATAGGAGGTTTGTGAAAACATTTTCACGGCTTTCTAATCCACTAACCAAGTTGACTCGAAAAGGGGTTAAGTTCATCTGGACAAAGGAATGCGAGGAAAGTTTCCAAGAGCTGAAGAAGAGATTGGTTACTTCACCAGTGTTAACACTACCCTCTATCGGAGAAGGATTTGTTATTTTTAGCGATGCATCTCTGAAAGGGCTTGGGTGGGTCCTCATGCAAAATGACAAGGTAATTGCTTATACATCTCGACAGTTGAAGATTCATGAGCAGAATTATACTACGCATGATCTAGAGCTGGAGACAGTTGTTTTTGCTCTAAAGATATGGAGGCACTATCTTTATGGGGAGAAATGTGATATATACACTGACCACCAAAGTCTAAAGTATATTTTCACACAGAAAGAATTGAACATGAGACAAAGGATATGGTTGGAGCTTATTAAAGACTATGATTGTTCAATACATTATCACCCTGGAAGAGAAAACAAAGTTGTGGATGCATTAAGTAGGAAAGATCTTGTTGTTCTGGCAATAATGAGGATCTTAGGAGATCCCTTGATTAAATATCTAGTAAAACTGGACATGGGAATTATAAGGAAAGGGACATCATCAACCCTATCCCAAATTATTTCTCAATTTTCATTACTAGAGAAGATCAAGAAGGCTCAAAAAGAAGATCCTTTTCTGTAGGAGAAGTTGGAGGTTGTAAAAGATGGGAAGTTCCCTGATTTCAATATTGATCAAGAAGGTGTATTGAAATTTCGTACAATACTATGTGTCCCATCTATTCTGGAGATAAAGAAAGAACTGATGGATGAAGCTCATAGCTCTACTTTCTCTATACATCCGGGAAGCACTAAGATGTATAGAGACCTTCGTGATCATTATTGGTGGGATAACATGAAGAGGGAGATTGCTGCTTACACTACAAGGTGCCTGGTGTGTCAGCAAGTAAAGGCAGAAAGACAACTTCCTAAGGGGGTATTACAACCACTACCCATACCAGTATGGAAGTGGGATAATATCACTATGGACTTTGTAACTGGTCTCCCGAAAACATCCATAGGAAACAATGCGATATGGGTTATTGTGGACAGTCTCACCAAGACAGCCCATTTTATCTCTATTCGGGAAGATTTCTCTCTGGATCAGCTTGCCAAGATATACGTGAAGGAAGTGGTAAGGCTGCATGGGGTACCACTATCCATCGTATCTGATCGTGACCCAAGATTCACATCAAAATTCTGGAGAAGTCTTCAACATGCTCTGAATACTGAATTGAATTTTAGTACAGCCTATCATCCTCAAACTGATGGCCAATCTGAAAGGACTATTCAGACACTCGAAGACATGTTGAGATTATGCTCAATGGAATTTAAAGGTGGATGGGATCAACACCTCCTATTAGTGGAGTTCTCCTATAACAACAGCTTCCATGCAAGTATTCAGATGGCACCCTATGAAGCTCTGTATGGAAAGCGGTGTAGAAATCCTACTTGTTGGGATGAAACTGGTGAGAGGAAGCTTCTTGGGCCTGATCTCGTGCAAGAGATGACGGAATAGGTTCATGCCATCCAACAACACATAAAGGCTGCTCAGAGTCGGCAGAAGAGCTATGCTGACAATCGTCGAAGGGACTTAGAGTTTGGTGTTGGTGACAAAGTCTTCCTTCGAATTTCTCCATGGAAGAGAGTCATGTGGTTTGGGAAGAAAGGGAAGCTCAGCCCTATGTACATTGGCCCCTATGAAATCCTTGATCACATAGGAGCAGTGGCCTATCGTCTAGCACTTCCACCGAACCTAACTCAAGTTCATGATGTCTTCCATGTATCTCTCTTGAGGAAGTACATACCTGACCCTTCGCATGTACTGAACCCAGAGGTGGTACAACTGGAACATGACCTCTCTTATGAGGAGCAGCCAGTGGAGATCTTGGACTGTAGAGACAAGGTTCTACGAAACAAGACTACCCACCTTGTGAAAGTGTTGTGGAGGAATCATAAGTACAAAGAAGCGACTTGGGAGCCTGAGGAAACGATGAAGCAAAAGTACCCTCACCTTTTCAACTAGGCCTCAAGTATAAATTTCGGGGACGAAATTTCTTAAGGGGGGAAGAATGTAACGACCCAATCTTTTTGATTAGTATATTAACTTACTCTTATTGATTTAATAAGATGTTAATGGTTAATGCAGAAAGAGGAGTCGATGGATTTATCCAGTAGACTCGAACCTTATGAAGCCCACTTATCAGAGCTTGGGAAGGAGGTAGCATCTGTTGGCTTCGCTTTGGACCAAGCCCAAGCCGAACTCCAGCGTGTCAAGCTTGAACGAAAACTCATGCGGGAGAAGTTCAAGTTAGTAGAGATTACTACTAGGGCAATGTTATCTGAGCCTCCCTCAGATTCTCTCACCATAGAACACCTTACACTTAGGTCTTATGCCGGTGTCATAAGGGGATATGTGACGAGACCCTAGCTTCCTTGTGTAATCCTTTCGGGTGAATGAATTGATATTTCTTCCTTTAGTGATGTTTGTGAAATTTCAAATGTCCAGATAATTTTAGAATGTATTTTTGATGAATTTTGAAAAAAAAAATGGATATTTTAAAATATTTATGAAAACCCTAAATAACTAATGATGTGTAATGATTTTCAAAAAATGGTCTTCTACAAAAGTGTTCAGTAAGGAATTTGGAGTCTAATAAGATTAACTTAATTTTTGATGAATAGTAAATTATGAATAGTGATTTTACGCTTAGGATTAGTAATGGGACCAAATGGATTAGTAATTTCACTCAAAGAAAGTTTTAATATAATTTAGACACCTAGATTAAGTAATGTGATTCAATAAAATGGGTAAATAACAGTTTCATAAATTATTAGTCAAGTATTAGTTTTTTCAGATGAATAGTGTTTTTTAATTAAAAATTTAATTAAAAATAATTAGAAAATTATTTTTATAAAAAGGACTTTATTTTTGAACTCAGAGCATCAATATTATGTTAAGGTAATTTTTGGGGATTTTTCTGAAAAAAATGAATTTTCAGTGAATAGTGTTTTTAATTAAAAAATTAATTAAAAATATTTAGAAAATTATTTTTATAAAATGGATTTCATTTTTGAAATCAAAGCATTGATATTTGGTTAAGGTGAAATTTTGGGATTATTCTGAGAAAGTTGAATTTTCGATGAATAGTGAAATTATAGTTTTTAAGTTACGGGTGTTTAATGACATCATTAAATGATGTATTAAGTATATATTCAATATGGTCGAATTATTAATAGTAAGATAAGGTATGAGGTGTCCAAAGTGGCCAATACCATGGGCAAATACCATGGGAAAGCCCATGGTTTTGCCAAAACCACTAGTGAGCTGTCCCTTGGCCATTAATGCCTTGTCCCTTCACTTTCCCTATAAATACCCACCCTTTCCTCCTTTAGTTTTCACTCCCAACTCTCCCCCAACGAAGTTCTGGTCTCCTTACCTCCCAAGGAGTCCTCCCAAGGTGCCCCCAAGCCCTCAAGGTCCAAAACGTTGAGTTTCAAGAGTCACGTTTTAAGGTAAGGGATCTGACCCATCTCTTTCTTTTAATGTAATCTCTTTTATGTCATTCCTTTTATGCTCCATGTTCTTATGTGAGAGGATGTTTTTTTATATTCCTCTTACTGCCCCTTTCATGTTTATATGATGATAGATCCCCTCTTACTCTCATCATTTCGTTTTATGAATGTTTAAGTGATGCCGTTAGGCTGCCAAATGTTTAAGTGATTCTTTCACCCTTCTCATTTTTCAAGTTCGATTTTCATGTCAAATATTTCAAGTTCCTTTTTATTATGTTGGGGTATGATCTCTATATCTATCATACTTATCTCTTATGATCATATGATGAGAGACCCTATTTTATCTTTTCAATTCATTTTTGTTGAAGTTTAAGTGACATCGTTAGGCTGCCGAATTTTCATAAGAGAAATCAAATTTTTGTCTTCCTTCCATGTTTTTCATTTCAAATGGTATGTCCTTGAAATTGCATCACCATGTCCATATATACTTCTTATTCTGTCTCTATACTATTTTATGGGTCAATTATGATTGTTCGACCCATGTCCCCTCTCTTTTCAAAGTTTTCTAAAACCGTGTAACATAGCCGTTATGCTGCAGAATTTTCGTCTCAAAATGCCTCTCTTTTCTCAAAATTATTTTATGTTATAAAGTGAATACTCAAAGCTCCTATTTCTACAGGGGTATTCACATATATATAAAAATGTTCTATTTTAAATTCTGTGATTTACATACATGATACCCGCTTTCCCTTTCCGTGGGTTTAAAGTAACGTAAAGATCATGTCTTTAAAGCAGTTTTTAAAACGTTATGATTATGAAATGAAACCCATTTATTTTATGCTATATGGGTTATTTATGAAATATTTGATGATGATATATGTGGCTCACATGATAATAAAGGCAAATTTAAGGGTGCGCCCTGATAGCGCTCCAATGCATTGGGTAAAGACTTAATCTCTAGAGATGACCATTTTAACGACGCCTTGGTGAATAACCTTGGTAATTTTTAACGACACCTTGGGGATGGACCTTGGTGAAACGAAACGATTGTCAATATTAAATGTTGCAGCCACATCTTCAAGTTATGAAAAATTTTATTTTTATTATGATTTATCTCATGATTTATTTCTCATGCCTTAAAGTTCTTTTCATGTCCTTAGTGAAGTATCTCAAGTTCACATGTAAAATGTTTCTCTTGTTTCCCTTACTGGGCCTTCTGCTCACCCTTTCTTTTGATGTATGTCCCCAGGTTATGAGATGTAGTAATGAACCTAGGATGAACTAAAGGATAAGCCTTTCAAGTGTTTAAGAAGAATGATTTATGTTGTTTTTATGTATTATGTTCCTGGTTTCCAAGACACTAAACCTTAAAGATCCTCAGTTTTGTGTAATGTAATGAAAGTTTATGTTATAAAAAGACGGGATGATATACTTGATAGCGACTTGTTCTTTCTTAGGGGGGGTTGGACATTCCTCTTGACCTGTTTTCCTGTTCAAATCTTGAGTTAGCTAAGAGAGAAGCCTGAAAAAGTTCATGATTCCCGCTCCCATAGGATTGGGCATCTCATTAGTACAGTCATCACACTGATCTTCACATCGGTTGATAGCCCGAGTACTCCTATTACCGGACATTGGCTGGAATAAAAGGAAAGTTAGGGGTAACACATAAAAGTTAATCCAAATATAAAAGTTGATTACTTATAAATAAACTTTTATTTCCTTAACTCATGAGTCTATAGGCTTCAATCTTGGCTTTTCATGATCTACTTTCTAACATATATTCTTAGGGGAATTTTTTTTTAATTCCCTTAATAAGCATTCATACTAAGCTTATGAATTTATCAAAACATATCCCCCAGGAGTGTCATAACCAAGAATGTAGCAATGCCCGTTGTCGTGAACCAGTTCCCGTTCGAGTCTAGCTCAAAACGGTTTTTTCGGGTTTTACCCCTTGGATACATCTGTTCCAAAACCGCCTCTACCTGCTCGTATCTAGAAAGGGATGTATTTTCTTGATAAACCACTCACTCAGTACTAACTAAAAATTTGGGATTTTTTTTTTAAACTTAGTCTTGTATCTAAGGCTTTACTTGGGTTTTTCTAATCCAAATCCCAAAAATAACTAAACCTATCCTCTAATACCAACTATTACAACCCTGCTTTTATTACAAACTTAGACATGGTTTATTACATAAACTATTCACTTGATAAAACATGGAAGATCGAGAGTTCTAGTGTCTTTGGGGCTTAGTATCATTACATAACAACTTAAAACATGAAATACAACATCTTTATTGAAAAATTCCTTTACATGACCACTACATTCCCTCGTACTTAGTATTGCATGGGATAACTTGAGGACATGCATAAGAAAAGGGTGAGCTATAAAGCCCAGTAAGGGAATAAACATGGAATAAATGAGGAGTAAAATACATGTTATACAATATTCATATCAATATAGCACAAAAGAAACATGGACGTAAAGGAATGATAAAGCATGATAATCATAACATGGAAATGTGGTAATAGCACTTAACATGGAATTTTCATGAGCCAAGGCCCATTTCACATGAAGCATGAGTAAATACTCATTGCACATGAAGCACGAGTAAACCCTTTTTGTAATTGAATTATCATGATTAAAAACTCATTTCACATGACGTATCACGATACTATACTTTTTCCAATGCATTGGAGCACTATAAGGGCGCACCCTTCTTAAACATTTCATTTCATGCATAAGTGTGCCACATGGATGATAAAACATGGATTCATAAAACATAATCATTTATTCCACGACAAAGGAATGTGGAATGAAACTTTATAATTAATAAGTAAATGTGAATGAAGGTTAATACCCTTGATGGAGAAATGGTCATGGTATTCACTACACAAAGGCATTGGCTTAGAAAATCGGTCCAATTTCGGCAGTGTAACGGCGTGACATAAGAATTCATAAAAATGGTTGATGAGAGAGAAATGGGTGTCTCATAATATTTACATGAAATGTACAGTAAGGGAGTCATATAGATACATTTCCAAACAATTTTAATCGAATTTAGATTCATGATACAAAAGTATTGCTTGAATGTAAATGAAGAGGGAGAAGTTCCTTTCGGAATTTCGGCATAGTAATGGGTGTACATGGGAGAAATTTAATGAGATATAAAGGGGTATAAAATCTTTCAAAAAATAATATGGAAGTATGGGGAAGGTGAGAAACCATACCCCAGCATTTATAATTGAAATTAAAAGGGCATAACAATATTAAGAAAATTGGACAAAAAAGTGAAAGGAAGAAAAAACCCTCACTTGGAAGTGTGCTTCCAAGGATTGAGAGAGGCTTGAGAGAGGATTATTGGGATCTTAGGGCACCTTGGGAGGATTTTATAGAGAGTAGCGCAGAGGTTGGATGAACTCCAAAGGCTTTTAGTGAGGATTAAGTGGGATCTTGGGTGGGTTTATATAGAAAAGGTGAGTGAATTCTTTATTATTTAGGCTTGGGATCCCTTGCATTAAACTAATCCAAACCACAAATATGCTCATGGTTTTTGCCCATGGTTTTGGGAAAAGGGAAGAGGAAATCAATATTTTATAAGGCCAAAGTCTGAACTTCTTAAAATAATGGGTTTTCTTATGTGGAGGTGAGTCACACTCCCATGGAAAATAATTTAAAAAGACAAGATGTTCAATAAGTCTTGATGGGTCCATTAATGCTTTGAAAAGTAAGTCAAACAAACCCAAAATCACATTATTGTAGTATTAAAACATATATTTGCCTAAACTAAAGCTTATATTATTTTATTACATCACTATTGGGTCATTATGATGTCATAAAAAACATTATATATTTAAACGGTATTTAATTTTTACCCAAAAATTTGACTCTCAGAAAATTATGATAATTTCACCGTTGGATAATTTCGACGTCCTGATTATAGAAATAAAATTTTTTTATCTAAATAATTTTCTAAATATATTAATTTTCACTTTTAATATAAAAAACGACATTTATCGAAAATTCACGGGTTTTGAAAAAAATGGCTTTCAAATCTTAATAAAAATTACAATTGAATTCATATATATTTATATTAATTTCATAAAAATAATAATATTTTATTGAAATAATATTTAATTAGAAAATCCCTTAATTTAATAAAATAGAATTCTTAATTAAATAATTACTAAAAAAACTATGTGTACTTTAAAAACTATTTACAATGTATCAATAATGACAAGAAAACATATTCATTATTATATACAAAAATAATGTACATGAACATAGTACTAGCGATTTGTTACATAACCCCTTAAACAGCCGCATAAGACCTAAGGGTAAGGTGTGCGATGGTGACAGACTCTTGGGGTGGCTCAGATAACATTGCTCGAGTGGTAATCTCTATCAACTTCAACTTTTCCCATAGACGGTCTCGTTCGAGATTGACATGATAAATCTCAGATTGGGCTTGGTCAAGAGCGAAGCCCAAAGATGCCACCTCTTTTCCGACTCCGACAAATGGGATTCCTATGGAGTAATTATACTAGATGAGGCCATCGCTTCTTTTTTCTGAGTAAATTGGAATTGTTAAAGCCCTATATTTATACTAATCATGTGATCACTATTCAACGGCTATATTAGCAACGGTCAAAATTATTAACATAAAACCAAAGAAGTTAACATTTTATATAAACATTTTACATAAAGTGACATTTAATTATATCAAGTGGGATTTCCATTAATGAAACATTGGGTCGTTACAGGTAAAATTCTAGATATCATTGAACACCATGTTTGTGTTTCCACTAGAATTATTAACCACAATTACTATGAATCTCAGTTTTCCAAAAGTAATGGTAATAAATGGAAAACCCACACATCATCCTAGGTCAAATACTTGAACAAAATGATATTTACATGGAACATGTAAAACTTATTCATGAGATATAATTACAATATTCCTTCTATAAACCTTATAATGAACTACTACTGCATCATGAAAACATTAATAAGGTCCATTTTCCTTTCATAAATATCTACCAATGCATTCATAAATTCAATTTTAGTTTTCATTTCTTATATGATGAAGAAAATATTCCATTCCAAATAAATACTTAGTAGTGATAATTCATTTCATTCAAACAATTCCCATTATTCCTTCTCCACTTTCCAAGGACATTTAGAAAATAATGTAAGATCATAATCCATCTAAATTTGATTTGATTATAATAGTATTCTCTAGAATAAATATTCACTTCCATAAAATTTATTGATTTATATATTCATTATTATGATTCTAAAACATTGGTTGTTAGTAAAATTAAACTAGTAGCAAAATTATTTCAATAAAATAATGGGAAAAACATGGTTACCCCTAGTGTGTTAAGAAAGAACTAAACCACAAGCTTTGATCCCACTTTTTGGGAGGTTATCAATATACCCAAGAGGACACCATAAATTAAATTGTAAATCCTCTAAATCATATCACACCAGAAATTCAACACATATCAAAACAATAAAAATATAAATGTCTATTAGCCTTTTACCCTTTTCTTACTATACTGAATTTAGTAATTCAAAGAACCCTACTCACTAAATAATTTCTACCTTAAAAACTCAAGAACATATCACACCCATTCAATGAAATGAAAATGCATTCAATGTAAATACAAAAAACAAGGAAATGACATAATAGAATAACATTTTCTAGATATATTATCCCACAATAATAGGATAAACAAAGATTTTGTGTTTATATTCCTTGGAAGTAAAATAATTATATTAAAATCAAAAGGTCATTATTAGTATTTCATTATAGAGGATTAACTCTCAGTAATAGTCTCATGCACTATGTATTTTATTAGTAAATTGTATGTAATAAGAGTGAAAAGTTTGTGTCACTAATACACAGTTCACATTGGTCCCCATATCAATTTATAGGATTATTAAGAATCTTTCCAGGCCTCAACGCCTAACAAAATTCATGGAAATGACTCCAATTATAATGTAAGTGGTTATCTATAAAAACTTAATTAACATAAACTACTTTATTTGGTAAAATCTTCTAGACATGTCATTCTATATTCTTCATTTGTTCACCAAACATTTTATACCTCCCTAAAACCATAAAAAATATATGGTTCTAAATAACCTTATAATAAACACACCTTAAATATTATATAATTTTTATTTCTAATTAAATAATTAATTCTATTACATTTGAGGATATTTTCTGGTTCATTTTTTCTATAATTAGGTCATAACTCAAACATAACAAAACCATATAATAAAAATTAGAAACTTCCGATCAGCATCTATTTTTTCCACCATAATAAACTTTTAAAATAAATTGTGATTTATTTTCATGAAATAACTTAAAACATTTCAACTTGAAATATTCCTTTACCAAAAATAATTATTAAATCATTAGAAAATCATTTTAAAAAAATGGGATGAGCACAAAAATATTTCTAGCTGACATGAAATATGAAAACCATTAGTCCACAGAAAAACATTAAAACCCCTGAAAAAACTTTTCTTAAAAACATAAATTTTTATATAGAATGGGAATTATCATAATTTAAAAATATCATTTGTATTGAACTTTGAAAACAAATTATTTTTTAGAAAACTCATCAATTAAAATATAAAATTCATATAGGGTCCTTCAGATATCATCTCATTGAACACTTACTATACCCTTACAAATTTGAGTAACCATATAAAAAACTTCAAATATAATTCTCTAGATAACATAATCATTACCCAATTCATTGGAGAGATATTTAGAAACACCCATAATATAATATATAATGTCATATCCTAGAAATATCTAGGTGAACCCCTCATAAACAACGTTTATGGACCATATCATGAATAACATATTTTATGCTTACAACATTTCATCATAAAACCCTTGAAAACTATTTTAAAATCATTTACAAAATACATTTAGATATCAAAATACTATTTTATTTTAAAATCACATTTTCAAAACATAAATTACCATAAAATGGGGAATGAGGTTTTTATTTAAGAAAAAATGAAACTTTTTAATGTAATACAATCATCAAATAATGGTTACGGTGGCAGGAAAATACATTGTTGTCGTATATGTTAAAATATCATATTCCTTTTATTTTATGTAATGAAAGTCAAACATTCCCTACAAAGATAATTTTTTTCCACAAAATAAAATAAATATAAAAATTTCCTTTATTAAAATTTCATGATAATAATAAAATCATTTTAAAAACATGTACATGGAATAAAAAGAGAGTTATAAGGAAAACATTAAAAGAAATATTTTAAAAGAAAAGTCCCTTATCTATTTAGAAATATTTAAATTATCAAACTCATAAAATAATAACACTAAAAAAATTAAATAATATGAGAATAGATAAATTCATGACATAACACCTCAAATGTTATGTAGATATACCTTTTAAAATAATATAGGTGCATAACATTAAAATATGACTCAATGAAAGAAAATTGAGACAGAGTCCCTTACATTAAGTGTAACCTGTCATGCACATTATATATCTTCCAGGATACTAAAATTATGTTTATTATTTAGCTTAATTATTATAATTTTAAATATTATTATTCCTTTTATTTCACTTATTACAACGTTATATAAAATTACTTAATCAAGTATCTTTACATCGTGTGTTTCAACGATTTTGGATTGTGCGTTAAAAATGACTTCGATTGGTTAACCATTGGTCAAAAAAGTTATTATTCAGAATATCTAGAATAATAATCCTGAAATAATTATCATATTTATACATAATTTATAATTTATAAAATCAATCATGGCATATGGTTATGAAAAATGAACTACATTACAATCATGGAGATGATAGGTCGTACGTACGCATGAGTAACATTTCTATTTTTCAATTATCAAAATGGAATGAAGGTATGAAATATTTTATATTTATATAATTATAATAATATAATAAATGTAATATTATTTCATTAAATATACTTATGTATATCATACATTATATCTAATTAGGAAAAATAATCGCGTCGCTTCATAGGGCACTAGTCCACATGTCCACAAACGAAATTATCATTTTTTAGTGTAAGAATGAAAATGATACATTATCTTTTAGAATGATAAATATATTATTAATATCATTATTATTTAATTTATATCACATATAAAAATTAACATCATCCTTATAACCTTACATCTAAATAATTAGTGAAAATGAATCACATCACTTTGCAAGGCATTAGTCTATCATACACACGAGTGATGTTATCGTATCACCCACAGAATAAAAATTAAGAAGGTATATCTAATATCATAACACTATAAGTATAAATATTTTAAAATCTTAATATATATAATTTAAATACATTATTACAAAAACAATGATATGGGATGATGGAAAACAAATGACATCAGTTCGCAAGGCGATAGTCTACCATACACACAAATGATGATTTTTTATCCCATTAGATGGAAGAGGATATGGATTTAGGTTATTAAATTAACATAATATAATATAATTATTTTGGAGACATGGGTTATAATATATAATAATAATTGATCTATTTTTTTAAGTAGATGGAAGAAAAAATAAAATAAATATTCTCGGTGAAGAACGATACCTCTTCTTTGGGAAACTTCTTTAGATATGCACCAAAATCCTTCTTATGATGGATTTATGATCAAAATAAGGGATATAGATATTTGGGAGGAAAGTAAGAAATATATATGGTCATTTATTGACATATAAAAATGTGTTTTAATTTGTGAAGAGGTAAGGAGATTGGGTAGCATTTTATAAGTGAGGAGAGTGGTACACTTGTAATTTTTGACAAATAATAATCACTGTATGAATTTAAATAAATACTTAATGATATATAATCTATAAATTTCATTTTTAACATTCTCCATTATATATTTTCCTAATCAATTAAAATTTAAAAACATTAGTGTTTTAAAACAATTTTCAGAAAAATCAAATTTTTAAACCCAAATAAAAACACATAATTAAAGAAAATTTAAAGTTAATTAAAAAGTAATTAATTATATAAAATATAAATAGAAATTAATTATTTTACATTAAATCATATTAAAAACATAATTTAACTATTATCTTACTTAATTTATTGAAAATAAAAAACATTTGTACAAAAATCTGAATTTTTCACTATTTAATAAAAAATAAGAAATTTCTGCAAAATCCAAAAATTTAACCCTAAGTTAATTTTGATATTCTGGTTTAAAAAATAAAATTAATTTTTTTAATTTAATAATTTATAGTTTATAAATTATTATTTTAAATAAAATCTTATAATAAAATATTTAAATTAAAACTATTTCTTTTTTATTTAAAAATTACTTAATATTTCTATAATGAATATAACTATCCAATTAACATTAAAAAATATGAAAATCATTTATTATATCATTACCTAGGTTGTTACAATTTTTCTAACATTTATAAATTGTGTTCTCATAATTTTATTCACTTGTTAAGCAAGTGCAGATATTTTTCCCTCATAGAATTTTCAAATTCCCATGTTGCCTCTTCAACCATATGGTTTTTACATAAAACCTTAATCTATTGAATCGCATTATTATAAAATAATTTCTCTCTATGTTAATTAATCTTAACAATATTTCCTCAATATAAAGGTTCTCTTCCTATTGAAATAAATTAGGGATCAAAACATGAGATGAATCCTGAAGATATTTTCTTAACATTAAGACATGAAAAACATTATGTACTTAGTAAAAACTCTAAGTTAAGGTCACTCAGTAGGAAAATGATAAAAATTTCTCTAGAATTTCATATGGTCTAATGAACCATGGACTAAGATTCATATTTTTTACCAAAACTCATAACACTTTTCCATAGATATACTTTAAGAAAAACATGATCACCTACTTCAAAATAAATATCTTTCTTTAGGTTATCCAAATAAATTTTTTATCTTGTCTATGATGTCATCATGTATTATAGAATCAAATTCACCTTCTAATCCATTTCTATAACCAAATCTGGTCCCATCAACTTCACTTCACCTATTTTATCCCAAAAAAACCAATGTTTGACACCAATTTCTATATAATGCCTCAATGGTGTCATTTGTATACTAGAATCAAAACTATTATTATAATAAAACTCAACTAAATAAATATAGTGAACCATACTTCCCCAGTAATCCATTTAACAGTTACTAAATGTATCTTTCAAGGAATCAATTTTTCACTCAAATTTTCCATCATATTGAGGATGAAAAGTTGTGGTGAAATTTAATTCAGTGCCCAATGGATTATAAATGTAACGTCCCGAGTCCAGAGCCCCTCCACTGGTGCCCCATACCCGGTTTGCCACATGACCACAAGCGCGTTTCCCCGAATGCCATAGGCTGCCGACTAGCAGCGAGGGCCTTGGTGAGTTGGTGGGGAAACTATGCCCTCATTCGGTAAGGTATACAAGGTAAGAAAACAACAACAAACAGCGGAAGCAGTAAACAACATGCATACCAACAGAAACCAACAGCGGAAGAAATGCAGATATATAATAATGATGACAATAATGCAGCAGGTACAAGTATCTATGAAAAACAGCAAACACAACAACGTGCTGGAATACAACTCAAACCAAGTGCAAAAGAAAAACAAAGAAATCTCTTCAGCATCGCCAGCCATGGCTCGGTCCCATGTTCTCCAGCTCCTGGTGCAGTCAAGATCCTGAAGTATAAGGGTGCTTGCCCTTATCTATACCTATAGCAACATAGTCTTCTTGGGCCCAAAAGCATGGACCAAAAAGGGTGTGAGATACAATCCCAGTAGGCAATCACCCAAACATTTGTGCCTAATAGTCAATGAATACATGGCAGTACCAAAACAAGAAGTAGTAAACAGAAAATCACAAACAGCTACAATCCACAGCACTAAGAAGTAAGGCACACAAGTAAGCAGTCAACAATAAGCAGTAAACATGCAACCCCCTAGGTAGCTCTCACAGTCTATCCCCTATGGTTCAACCTCTAAGTATAAGCGACCCTCTGGGAGGCACACAGAGTCTCACCCCTCTGGTTTATCTACGTAATTAAGCAGACTCTCTAGGGAAGCACTCACCATCAATTCCCCATACAGTCTCGTATTGTGCTAAAGGATCTCTGGGGAAGCACTCAACATCAATTCCCCCTATGGCCCGCATCATGCTAATGGCTCTATGGGAAAGCAATCAATGTCAATTTCCCCTATAGCCCGCGTATCGTAATTAAAAGACACTCTAGAGAAGCCCTTCTGTCAATTCTCCCTTTGGTATACTACTCTAGGTTCTCACAGTCCTGAGTATAACTAAACATGCTCAGCGCGTGTATATCGTCCAAGTAAACCTCAAGAACTACTTGGCTATCAACTAGGGCTCAGTAGCAAAATAAAACAACAGTTACACTATCCTACGACTAGGCATGGCAACTGGAAAAATGCCAAACAAGAAAAACAATCATGGAAAATCCATTTAAGCGCAAAAAAAATACTCTAATCACAAGCAATAACCTCTACTAAAGCAATCAAGCAACAAGGGAAAAACAGGCAACACGCAATACCTCGTTCACGGGTATTGGTGGAATTTGCACATAATATTCATCAACTTTCAATGGAAAGGCACAAACCACCTACCTCAATCCGAGGAGATTGATATACGCGAACCTCGACGATAGATTCCTCTTAGAACAACATAGATATGAGAAAATGCACAAAACGCTCAACCTACGATAACATGGAAACGGGGAGGAATCAAGAAACAAGGCTAAAGCAGAAGGAAGAACTCACCGCTGTGATTCCAACGCAATCGACTGTGTTCAAATCGAAGAACGGACGGCGGGGCGGTCGTCCGTCGAAGATCTGGCCGTACGGGTCGCTTCGGACGGCCGAAAACTAGAGAAGAAGGTGAATATGAGGGTTATATGTGACCCCGGTCCATTTCATGAAAAAAAAAATTACACTGAGTTTACTTTTAAAGTACACGGCATGTACTTCTAATTTTTCTATACTCTGAAATAACCGGCCTCCACCTCATCCTTACACACCGTGTGTGTGGCCCAGACATGGCCAGCACACGGCTTCAAGCTGGGAAATAGTACACGGCGTGTACTCGGAAAGTACACGGCGTGTACTTCTGAAATTTCCATAAAATTCATTTTTCTCAAAAACTCTAGAAAAAGGTAAAAACATACCTTAAAAGAGATATGGGTTTTACAAACTTCCCACCTTAAAGAAATTTGTCCCCGAATTTCCCTAACGAGGCGGAGAAGGAGAAACCCCGAACAGCTCCGGCCACTGCGATCGTACATCGGTCTCCCTCTCCCAGGTCTCGTCCTGTACTCGTCTGTGCTGCCATAGCACTCGTACCAGAGGAGCATACCGCCCGCGGAGAACCTTCGTACTACGATCGACAATCTGGATAGGATGCTCCTCGAATGACGCATCCTATTCAAGCTCTACTTCCTCGGGCTGAAAGATGTGAGACGGGTCTGAAAATTAGTGTCGGATTTGAGAGACATGGAAGACATCATGCATGGCCCGATACCTCTAAGGTAGCTGCAACCGATAGGCGACCAGCCCCACTCTCTCCAAAACCTCAAACGGCCTGACGTACCACGGTGAAAGATTACCCTGTCTCAAAATCCTCTTATGTCCCAACCTCAGTGCGACACGTAGGAAAACCTAATCATCGACCTCGAAATCCAGAGGTCATCTCCGCTAATCAGCATAAGACTTCTGTCGAGACTGCGCTATAGCAATCCTCTTCCGAATCAGCTCTATCTGCTCTGAAGTCTCTTGAACAAGACGAGGTCCCAGCAAAGCTGCCCCTCCTGCCTCCAGCCAGCATAAGGGTGATCGACATGGCCTACTGTACAAAGCCTCGTATGGCGCCATCTGAATGGCCGCCTGGAAACTATTGTTGTAGGCGAACTCCACCAGAGGAATATGATTCCCACAAGAACCGCAAAAGTCAAGGATACAAGCTCGGAGAATATCCTCAAACACCTGGATCGTGTGCTCGGACTGGCCATCAGTCTGGGGATGGTATGTTGTACTCAAAAGTACCTTTGTACCCAAGACCTTCTAAAGTCCCTGCCAGAACCGAGAGGTAAAGCGCGCATCTCTGTCTGAAGTAATAGAGCACGGAACTCCATGCAGACGAACGATCTCTCTGATGTAAAGTCATCTCAGATCATCGACACTGAAGGTTTCCTCGATCAGCAAGAAGTGAGAAACCTTCTTAAGTCTGTCAACAACAACCCAGACAGCATCGTTTCCTCGAGGTGATCTCGGCAACCCTGTCACGAAGTCCATCGCAACATCGATCCACTTCCACTCCGGAATGGGTAACTGTTGTAAAAGTCTTGCTGGTTGTTGATGCTCTGCTTTCACCTGCTGACAAGTAGAACATCTCGAGACAAAACCAGCAACATCCTTCTTCACACCAGGCCACCATTATTGGCGATGAAGGTCCCGATACATCTTGGTGATGCCAGGATGAACTTCCCAAACAGAGGAATGGAAATCCCACATCAGCTCCTCGCGTATGTCTACTGGCACCCATACGCGTCCCTGAAAGCGCAAGATCTCATCCTCACCCACTTTCCATCCAGGAATAGGGTCCCCTCCTGACACACTCTCCCGCAAGACTAAGCCTTCTGAGTCTGATAGCTGCCTCATCCGTACCTGATCAAGTAGCGTAGAGGTAATAGCTACAGAAGATAGAAAATTCTGTCCCTGTCTGTCGTGCACCTCTAGATGCATCTCAGAGAACATATCCATCTGCTGCCACTCACTACTGGACTCCTGAACTGCCTGAATCTAAGTTCTCCTGCTCAATGCATCATCCACGGTGTTGCCCTTTCCCAGCGTATAGGTGAGCTCAAAGTCAAAAGACTGAAGGTACTCGACCCACCTACACTGCCTTATATTCAGATCACACTGTGTGAAGATATACTTCATACTCTTGTGGTCAGTGAACACCACAAAGTTCTCTCCTAGAAGGTAGTGTCTCCAACAACACAAGGCATGAACAACAGCTGCCAACTCTAGATCGTGTGTAGGGTAGTTCCTCTCATGTGGCATCAACTGCCGAGACCCGTACGCAACGACTCCATCTCCCTGCACAAGCACAGCTCCCAGCCCGATACCCGAAGCATCACAGTAAATAGTGTAGCTCTTGCCTGGATCTGGCAAGACTAGTATCGGTGTTGACGCCAACCTTACATTCAGCTTCTGAAAGGCTGACTCACAAGAATCTGACCATAAGAACTTCGCCCCCTTCTTGGTCAGACCTCTCAAAGGTGCTGCTAGACGAGAACAGTCCTGAATGAAGCGTTTTTAGTATCCATCCAGCCCTAGGAAACTCCGTACCTCAAAGACGTTCTTCGGCTGCTCCCAGAAAACTACAGCTCTCACTTTCTCTAGGTCAAATGATACTCCTTCCTCTGAGATGACGTGACCCAAGAAGCGAATATGGTATATCCAGATGTGGCACTTCGAGAGTTTAGCATAAATTCGATGCTCTCTCAGTGTACTCAGAACGATATCAAGATGTGTGGCATGGTCATGTAGAGTTTGAGAGTACACCAAGATATCATCCATGAAGACCACGACGAAGGAATACAAGTATGGATGGAACACTCGGTTCATCGGTGCCATAAAAACTGCAGGTGCATTCGTGAGTCCGAATGGCATGACTGTATACTCGTATAGACCATACCTGCTCCTGAAGGCTGTCAGAGGTATATCTGATGGTCTAACGTGCAACTGATGATAACCGGACCTCAAGTCGATCTTCAAGAACACTCGGGATCCTCGAAGCTAATTGAAAAGGTCATCAATCCGCGGAAAGGGATATCGGTTCTTAACCATCAACTGGTTCAGCTTCCGATAATCCACACAAAGCCGAAGGGTACCATCTACCTTCTTTGCAAACAGAACAGGAGAACCCTAAGAAGAAGTACTGGGTCGGATGAAGCCCTTAACCTACAGCTCCTCCAACTACTTCTTGAGCTCCTGCAACTCAGGTGTGGCCATTCTATATGGAGGAATGGACACCGGTGCTGCTCCTAGCACGAGCTCAATAGAGAAGTCTACCTCACGCTCTGGAGGAAAACCCGAAAAGTCCTCTGAAAATACATCCTTGAAGCGATCCACCACTGGAAGAAAGTCTAACTTTGGAGTTCCCTGATCATCCAGATAAATACTAGCAATTTGGGCAGTCACCCCTCCTAGCCCAAGATGCTCGAGTCCCGCCCGACTCGCCCGAACGTCCCATTCGCCTCTATGAAGAAAAGATTCACCCTATAGTGAAACGAAACTCACTCTGCGATGATAATAGTCGACGACTGCCTGAAAGGGAATCAACCAATACATGCCAAGGATGACATCATATCCTGTCATCTCTAGGACATAGAGATCCCATAAGAAGCGATACACTGCAACCTCGAGAGGGCACTCTCTACACTGGCGTACACTAGATGTCCTTGTCCCCAAGGGTGTGTCTAGTGTCAACGAGTCAGAAGAAGAAAATATGTAGAGTCCAAGGCTCCCCACAACAGTAACAGAGATAAAACTATGTGTAGCACCAGTATCGAAAATAGATGAAGATAAAACTGAGGCTACTAAAATCGTAGCTCGAACAGTATAAGGGTCGGGATCCTGCTCATGATAAGTCTGCTCCACGGCGAAAGACTGGCCTGCACCATGGCCCTGCGCCCCTGGCTGACCACTCTGAGCTGAACCACCCTGCTGGTGTTGAGGGACTGGTGGCTGACTGTCACAGCCTCGACCTCCACCTCGTCCCGAACGGCCGAAAGAACTCCAGTTCCCTGACTGGTGAGAGACTGGTGGGGATGCTCCTGAATGAGGAGTCATAGAAGAACCCATGTCACCTGCTGCTTGTGAGAAAAACTGGCAGAAACGCTGAAGGTGACCCAACATGCCGCAAGATCAGCACTCCATGAGGTCTCTCTGGCATTGCGGCCTCATGTGCCATGCCCGGCCACATTGGTAGCATGTCACCTGACTGCCTGATGATGCGTCTCGCTTCCTCGAATCACCGCACGTAGGCTCCCTACGGGGCTTCTTGCTATCATCCGAAGGAAAGCTAGCTCTGGAAGCAGAACCGCCCTGGCTCGTATCTCCAGAGTCTCTCAGATTTCACTCCGCAATCAGTGCCTGGTTAACGATGGAAGTAATGGAAGTCAGCTGGAAGATGTTCACCTGCGATCGGATCTCCCGCCTGAGTCCGTCCTCAAACTTCCTTGCCAAGAACACCCCACTCCCATCCCGAAAAGGTGTAAAATGCTACAGCTCAGTGAAACGAGAAGAATAATCCATGATAGATAGAGTACCCTGCTCTAAGCTCATGAACTCCTAGGCTCGATCGGCCCTCAGGGTCTCCGGGTAGAAGTAGTCGTAAAACACACGCTGGAACTCCTCCCAAGCCATAGCCTACTGCTGACCCGCCTGTGAGATCACGTCCCACCACCTCTTGGCGGAGTCTCAGAGCATGTAGGTGGAGAGCTTGATCCGCCTCTCTGGAGGTGTCTCCAGATGCTCGAATATAGTCATCATGGCTTCCAGCCATGACTCTGTAGCCTGAGGTCCTCCCTCCCCCGAGAACGTGGGAGGATGCTGCTGCTGGAAAAACTGCGTCAAGTCTGCCATAGACGAGGCAGGAGGCGGTGCTCCCTAGAAGGCCTGCATCATCCTCATGAAGCCTTCCCTGAACTGCGCATCAGCGCCTGCAATTGGTACGACAACCGGTGCCAAGGATGGCTCGGTTGGGGGATCGACAGGAAGTCCTTGATCAGCCATATCTGGCGTTTGATAACTGCCTGACGACAGACGTACGAATGGAGGATGTCTCGGAGGCATAGCTCTGAAAGATCAAAAGCATACCTTGGATCAGGAAAACAAGGACAGAGAACACAAGAGTACAAAATGGGAAAAGGGGAAGGAAAACACACAAGATTTCAAAACACGACTACACGGCGTGTATAAAACTACACGGCGTGCCTTTTGAAACCACTGACATGGGCGTGTACTCCTGCCCTACAATTCGTGTACACTACAAACTACACGGAGTGTTTTCCCCCACACATGGTGTGTACTTGAGAACAATTCCCCTACCCGAGTATCCTTACATGGCTAACCCGCACGGTCCGACTCAACCCGAGACTACACGGCGTGTTCGAAACAAACATGGTGTGCACTAGACAAGGCTTCGGCAGTCCTTGTTGTTGAGTACATGGCCGTCTACACAGCTGGACCTTACACGGCGTGCTCCGAACAAGCACGGCATGCATAGGCGAAGGCGACATCGTCCCGTGTTGTTCGTGACATGGCCAGGTACCTGAGCAAGACTACACGGCGTGTTCTGAACAAACACGGCGTGTGAAAAAGAAGGTCACGTCGGCCTGTGTTGTTCGTGACACGACCGGGTACCTGAGCAAGACTACACGGTGTGTTCCGAACAAACACGCCGTTTGGAAAAGAAGGTCACGCCGGCCCATGTTGTTCGTGACACAGCCGGGCACCTGGACAGGACTACACGGTGTGTTCCCTATGGACACGTTGTGTTCTACCCGAGCTTCCCCGGCCTGTGTTGTTAGTGACACGTCCGGGTACACGACTCCGAACACACACGGCGTGTATCAATAGTACACTGCATGTTCCTGAAGTTACTCCTAAGACACCGTGTTCTTCTCACACAGTCAGTGACACGGCCTGAAAACTACACGGCATGTGCCCGAGAAGTACACGTTGTGTATTCTAGGTTTTTCAGGGCAGTAACTCAGAAACTACGCAGAATTCCAAAAACACACACACAAAACGAGTGAAAAGATGCCAAAATCCAATCCATGAGGGCCCATAACACCTCAAGAACCAAAAATTAGCGTTCATTTTAAGCAAAGAACAAGAAAATAGTTTGCTAACATAACAGCAGAGAATCTATCGAGCAACTATCACAACAGCAAGCATAATCTACAGAGAGCCTATCACAACAGCATGCAATCGCTAATGCACCCTAGATGGCATGGAAAGAATACAGGCCATGTGATTTCTACAAGCGGCTATATGATGCATGATATGGAATACCCTCATCTCATCGGGTTGTGACAGAAATAGAACCGAAATATCAAAACAATAACCGCAAAAGTCATGTGAATCACTCTAGGTGAAAACATATCAACCATAAAATATCATAACCAAAAAACTGCAATTAACGAGGTAGTATGGACTTTCCCTGTACACAGGTTAGCTACTCTCGAGCACAGCTTAATGCCAAGTACTGAATCCGTCCTATCTCTGGATAAAGTCTCCAAACAATAAAGCAAGAGAAAAGAAACCCTCTGATACCACTTTGTAACGTCCCGAGTCTGGAGCCCCTCCACTGGTGCCCCGTACCTTGTTCGTCACATGACCTCAAGCGCGTTTCCCCGAATGCCAGAGGTTGCCGACTAGCAGCGAGTGCCTTGGTGAGTAGGTGGGGAAACTATGCCCTCATTCAGTAAGGTATACAAGGTATGAAAACAACAACAAACAGCGGAATCAGTAAACAACATGCATACCAACAGAAACCAACAGCGGAAGAAATGCAGATATATAATAATGATGACAATAATGCAGTAGGTACAAGTATCTATGGAAAACAGAAAACACAAAAATGTGCTGGAATACAACTGAAACCAAGTGCAAAAGAAAAACAAAGAAAGATCCTCAGCATCACGAGCCACGGCTCGGTCCCATACTCCCCAATTCCTGGTGCAGTCAAGATCCTGAAGTAGAAGGGCGCTTTCCCTTATCTATACCTGCAGCAACATAGTCTTCTTGGGCCCAAATGAATGGCCCAAAAAGGGTGTGAAATACAATCCTAGTAGGCAATCACCCAAAGATTTGTGCCTAATATTCAATAAATACATGGCAGTACCAAAACAAGAAGCAGTAAACAGAAAAGCACAAATAGCTACAATCCACAGCTCTAACAAGTAAGGCACACAAGTAAGCATTCAACAACAAGAAGTAAACAGGTAACCCCCTGGGTATCTCTCACAGTCTATCCCCTATGGTTCAACCTCTAAGTACAAGAAACCCTCTAGGAGGCACACACAGTCTCACCCCTCCGGGTAGAAGTAGTCGTAAAACACACGCTGGAACTCCTCCCAAGCCATAGCCTACTGCTGACCCGCCTGTGAGATCACGTCCCACCACCTCTTGGCGGAGTCTCAGAGCATGTAGGTGGAGAGCTTGATCCGCCTCTCTGGAGGTGTCTCCAGATGCTCGAATATAGTCATCATGGCTTCCAGCCATGACTCTGTAGCCTGAGGTCCTCCCTCCCCCGAGAACGTGGGAGGATGCTGCTGCTGGAAAAACTGCGTCAAGTCTGCCATAGACGAGGCAGGAGGCGGTGCTCCCTAGAAGGCCTGCATCATCCTCATGAAGCCTTCCCTGAACTGCGCATCAGCGCCTGCAATTGGTACGACAACCGGTGCCAAGGATGGCTCGGCTGGGGGATCGACAGGAAGTCCTTGATCAGCCATATCTGGCGTTTGATAACTGCCTGACGACAGACGTACGAATGGAGGATGTCTTGGAGGCATAGCTCTGAAAGATCAAAAGCATACCTTGGATCAGGAAAACAAGGACAGAGAACACAAGAGTACAAAATGGGAAAAGGGGAAGGAAAACACACAAGATTTCAAAACACGACTACACGGCGTGTATAAAACTACACGGCGTGCCTTTTGAAACCACTGACATGGGTGTGTACTCCTGCCCTACAATTCGTGTACACTACAAACTACACGGAGTGTTTTCCCCCACACATGGTGTGTACTTGAGAACAATTCCCCTACCCGAGTATCCTTACATGGCTAACCCGCACGGTCCGACTCAACCCGAGACTACACGGCGTGTTCGAAACAAACATGGTGTGCACTAGACAAGGCTTCGGCAGTCCTTGTTGTTGAGTACATGGCCGTCTACACAGCTGGACCTTACACGGCGTGCTCCGAACAAGCACGGCATGCATAGGCGAAGGCGACATCGTCCCGTGTTGTTCGTGACATGGCCAGGTACCTGAGCAAGACTACACGGCGTGTTCTGAACAAACACGGCGTGTGAAAAAGAAGGTCACGTCGGCCTGTGTTGTTCGTGACACGACCGGGTACCTGAGCAAGACTACACGGTGTGTTCCGAACAAACACGTCGTTTGGAAAAGAAGGTCACGTCGGCCCATGTTGTTCGTGACACAGCCGGGCACCTGGACAGGACTACACGGTGTGTTCCCTATGGACACGTTGTGTTCTACCCGAGCTTCCCCGGCCTGTGTTGTTAGTGACACGTCCGGGTACACGACTCCGAACACACACGGCGTGTATCAATAGTACACGGCATGTTCCTGAAGTTACTCCTAAGACACCGTGTTCTTCTCACACAGTCAGTGACACGGCCTGAAAACTACACGGCATGTGCCCGAGAAGTACACGTTGTGTATTCTAGGTTTTTCAGGGCAGTAACTCAGAAACTACGCAGAATTCCAAAAACACACACACAAAACGAGTGAAAAGATGCCAAAATCCAATCCATGAGGGCCCATAACACCTCAAGAACCAAAAATTAGCGTTCATTTTAAGCAAAGAACAAGAAAATAGTTTGCTAACATAACAGCAGAGAATCTATCGAGCAACTATCACAACAGCAAGCATAATCTACAGAGAGCCTATCACAACAGCATGCAATCGCTAATGCACCCTAGATGGCATGGAAAGAATACAGGCCATGTGATTTCTACAAGCGGCTATATGATGCATGATATGGAATACCCTCATCTCATCGGGTTGTGACAGAAATAGAACCGAAATATCAAAACAATAACCGCAAAAGTCATGTGAATCACTCTAGGTGAAAACATATCAACCATAAAATATCATAACCAAAAAACTGCAATTAACGAGGTAGTATGGACTTTCCCTGTACACAGGTTAGCTACTCTCGAGCACAGCTTAATGCCAAGTACTGAATCCGTCCTATCTCTGGATAAAGTCTCCAAACAATAAAGCAAGAGAAAAGAAACCCTCTGATACCACTTTGTAACGTCCCGAGTCTGGAGCCCCTCCACTGGTGCCCCGTACCTTGTTCGTCACATGACCTCAAGCGCGTTTCCCCGAATGCCAGAGGTTGCCGACTAGCAGCGAGTGCCTTGGTGAGTAGGTGGGGAAACTATGCCCTCATTCAGTAAGGTATACAAGGTATGAAAACAACAACAAACAGCGGAATCAGTAAACAACATGCATACCAACAGAAACCAACAGCGGAAGAAATGCAGATATATAATAATGATGACAATAATGCAGTAGGTACAAGTATCTATGGAAAACAGAAAACACAAAAATGTGCTGGAATACAACTGAAACCAAGTGCAAAAGAAAAACAAAGAAAGATCCTCAGCATCACGAGCCACGGCTCGGTCCCATACTCCCCAATTCCTGGTGCAGTCAAGATCCTGAAGTAGAAGGGCGCTTTCCCTTATCTATACCTGCAGCAACATAGTCTTCTTGGGCCCAAATGAATGGCCCAAAAAGGGTGTGAAATACAATCCTAGTAGGCAATCACCCAAAGATTTGTGCCTAATATTCAATAAATACATGGCAGTACCAAAACAAGAAGCAGTAAACAGAAAAGCACAAATAGCTACAATCCACAGCTCTAACAAGTAAGGCACACAAGTAAGCATTCAACAACAAGAAGTAAACAGGTAACCCCCTGGGTATCTCTCACAGTCTATCCCCTATGGTTCAACCTCTAAGTACAAGAAACCCTCTAGGAGGCACACACAGTCTCACCCCTCTGGTTCAGCTACGTAATTAAGTAGACTCTCTGGGGAAGCACTCACCGTCAATTCCCCCTATAGTCTCGTATCATGCTAAAGGCTCTCTGGGGAAGCACTCAATGTCAATTCCCCCTATGTCCCACGTCGTGCTAATGGATCTCTGGGAAAGCACTCAACGTCAATTATCCCTATAGCCCGCGTATCATAATTAAAAGACACTCTGGAGAAGCCCTTCTGTCAATTCTCCCTTTGGTCTACTACTCTAGGTTCTCACAGTCCTGAGTATAACTAAACATGCTCAGCGCGTGTATATCGTCCAAGTAAACCTCAAGAACTACTTGGCTATCAACTAGGGCCAAGCAGTAAAATAAAACAACAGTTCCACTATCCTATGACTAGGCATGGCAACTGGAAAAACGCCAAACAGGAAAAACAAGCATGGAAAATCCATTTGAGCGCAAACAAAATACTCTAATCATAATAAATAACCTCTACTAAAGCAATCAAGCAAAACAGACAAGCAACAAGGGAAAAACAGGCAACACGCAATACCCCGTTCTCGGGTATTGGTGGAATTTGCACATAATATTCATCAACTTTCAACGGAAAGGCACAAACCACCTACCTCGATCCGAGTAGATCGATATACGCGAACCTCGACGACAGATTCCGCTTAGAACAACGTAGATCTGATGAAACTCACAAAACACTCAACCTACGATAACTTGAAAACGGGGAGGAATCAATAAACAAGGCTAAAGCAGAAGGAAGAAATCACCGCTGCGATTCCAACGCAATCGACCATGCTCAAATCGGAGAACGGACGGCGGGGCAGTCGTCCGTCGAAGATCCGGCCTTACAGGTCTCTTTGGACGGCCGAAAACTAGAGAAGAAGGTGAATATGAGGGTTAGATTTGACCCCGGTCCGTTTCATGAAAAAAAAAGTACACGGAGTTTACTTTTAAAGTACACGGCGTGTACTTCTAATTTTTCTGTACTCCAAAATAACCAGCCTCCACCTCAGCCTTACACACCGTGTGTGTGGCCTAGACACAGCCAGCACATGGCTTCGAGCCAGGAAAGAGTACACGGCGTGTACTCAGAAAGTACACAGCGTGTACTTCTGAAATTTCCAGAAAATTCATTTTTCTTAAAAACTCTAGAAAAAAAGAAAAACATACCTTAAAAGAGATCCAGGTTCTTACAATAAAGTCCTTTAAAAAATTATATGTGAACTTGGGATTCCAACCTAATCCAATTGAGAGAGACACTCCATGAAACTTGACTATATCCTTTAGATAGAGTCTAAAAAGTTGATCTAAATACATGGTGTCTCAAATGGGATGTAAATTAATAGAATTAGTTAATCAATCAAAAATGGCCCAAATTAAATTATTTTCTCAAGAATTCTATGGTAGTCCCACCATGAAATCCATTGATATATTTTCCTATTTCCACTAGGGCATTGGAAAAATTTAAATCATTCACTTTGTTAATTTTTATTCTTATCTAACCTACTCACAATTCAAACACATCATGGTAAATTAAGCAATATATTATTTTATTCTATCTCATCAGTAATATCCTTGAAGGTCTTTGTACATCGTAGTGCTTCCTAGGTGAATGGAAAATGGAGAAATATGATCTTCATCCAATAAATTTTATTTAACTAGGAAAAAAAAGGAACCCATAAACTTTTTATAAATTATAACACTCATTATTAATCAATATTAAAATCAAGAAACTTACCATTCTCAATAGATACCATCTTTTCCTATAAATCTCGTTCCTCTTTCTGAGAATTCTTAACTCTTTATAACAATGTATACTTCACTGAACCTAAAAAAATATAGAATGTCCCTACATCCACAACATCTATGACAAAATTTATCATATCATTAAACAGAGGGTCATATTCCAAACATAACATAGTTATTGTTTCATTATTTTTTCAACTCAAAGAATTGGGAACTTTGTTTTCATTTCTAGGATGGTAATGAATCATTCAATCATAACCCTTGATCTGATCGATCAATCTTCCCAGTATTATATTCAATAATTTTTTAGAGAATATATAATTCAGATTTTTGTGATCAATATATATTTCACACTTTACTTCATAAAAATTATGCCTCCGAATTGTTAAAGAAAACCTACAGCAGCTAATTACAGATCATGTGTAATGTATTTTACTCATGAAGTTTCAACTTATTTGAAGTATAAGTAATTACCAAGTCATTATATATTATAAAACAACCAAGTCCTTTAAATGAAGCATCATTGTGGATGAAAAATTTTCCATTTCTAGAAGTTATTCCAAATACTAGATCATTCACCAATATTCTTTTTAGTTCCTAGAAAAAGTCATTACATTCTTTTGTTTATATTAATTTAACTACTTTTCAAGATAAAATATTTCATGGGATAGACAAATAGTCAATGTTTTTAACAAACATTCAGTAGTAACCCAAAAATCCAAGAAAACTATGAATCTATTTGATATTTGTGGGTATTTGTCATTCTTTAAAAACTTTTCTTTTAACCATCTCAATATATATACCAACTTTAGAAATAATGTGTCTAAGGAAAGAAATTTTTTTCAACCAAATTCACACATACTTAATTTTTCCTTAGATTTTATTTTCTTTTAAGGTTTTTAAAACAACTCATATGTGTCTTTGATGTTCCTCTAGACTCTTAAAATACACAAAAATTTCATCAATAAACACAATGAAAAACTTGTCTAATAACTCATAAAAACCTCTATTAATAAGTTCTATAAATACAATAGGTGCATTGGATTACCAAAAGGTCATAACTGCAAAATCATAATACCAATATATTGTCTGGCACGTAGTTTTCAGAATATCTGAGTCCTTCACTTCCAACTGATGGTACCTCAACCTGAGATAAACCTTTGAAAATTTTCATGCTCCTTGGTGCTGATCAAAAAAATCATCATTATGAGGCAAAGGATACTTATTCTTAATAGTTATGCTATTCAATTCTCTAAATTCAATAGAAATTATCATTGACCCATATTTCTTTTTAACAAAAAAAAATTCAACCTATAGTTAAGTGTTTGGTCGAATGAAACCTTTATCTAAAAACAATTACAATTACTTTTTCAATTATAAATGGTCCAATTGAGTCATTAGATAAGGTGTTTTATATATAGACTTAAAAAAATCAATAATCCAATAGAAAATTCAACATCCAGATCAAGAATAACACTAAGAAAATCCTCAGGAAAAACATCTATGTATTCATTCACTACTAGATCATCACTAATTTGAATAGTTTATTTCTTTTAAATAATATGGGATTTGTAACACTCAATACCATATCTAATCAATTTGTTATCTTCTTATAATGTTATCGAAGGCATGAAATCATTAAATAAAAAATTATTGGCTCTCTGATCTATCTTTACATTATAAACTAAAATCAAATCCATACCCAAAATGATATCAAACCATACTATGGCCAGTTCAGCAATATTTTCAGGAAATACCATCCCACTAATAACAGTAGAAATGACTACATAAATCTTGGTTGATTTAATATTATAATAAGACTTTTCACAAAAATTTATATCTTACATTCACGAGGTAATATTCCCAATTTACAAGAAAATTTATTCAAAAAAAAGAATGTAAAGATCCATAGTCAAATAGGGTATTAGCATAATTCAAATACACAAGAAACATACCATTAAACACTTCATTTGACTACCCAACATCAATCATAGTAGTAGAAAAAGATTTTAACCCACCCTTTTGCTTCTAATATTGATGATTTTCATCCTCATTTACTAACTTTAGGTGAATGTTGGCATAATAACCTAACTCATTGCAACTATAACACATCACCATTGGGTGGATATCGGTTACCCCATTCTTTGATTCTTCAAGATTAATTTACTTATAATCATGTAACATATGTCCAAAATATCCACATCAGTAAAACTTCCCTCATTTCAAAATTAAATATCCAGTATTGTTTTACCACACTTACCATAAGATTTGAACTTTATTTTAATACATCCATATTTCTTTATTGTATGTTCCCCATCGCATGCCATCCTAAAATCTTCTTACATTCATCATCATGGGGTATATAAGTGTTCAAAAAAAATATATCTCAAGTTTTTATGAATAATGAAAAACATTCAAATATCTTTAAATTTATTTTCCATCCAAATATCTTCATATAATTGGTTTCAATTCTGAGTTAAAATCTGTTAATTTTACTCTCAATCTCCTAAAAAAAGCTGGTATGTACCTTTCTAGTATTGTAAATTTATCTTCATATGTGGCCACATAATCTTAACTTTTTGCCTTAATTAAAAGAATTTTTTTTTTCATATGAAGTTGAACAACCTTGGTGATATATTTATTATGGAAAATATCCTTAAATGTTTATTATTCCATGGAATCATGATCATATTTCTCTATGGTATTATCAATAAAATACAACCATAAATCATCTTCACCTTCAAAATGATAAACGACAAGAGTTACCTGTTGAAGCTCTAAAATTCCCATGAATTCAATTGTATTATCCATATGATTGATCCATACTTTAGCTACCATAGGTTCAGATGATCCACTAAATGATGGGGGATGTTTCCTTATTAAATTCTATAATATAGAAAATTTTCTTCATGGTTTATTAGGTTACTTTATAGAAAGGATACTTCCACCACTTATAGCTTGTATCAATTGATCCATAACTATAATAATCTATTTATTCCAATTTCAAACATCTAGAGATACTGATTTTGAAGGATATATATCCATTAAAAACTTATAGTACTATGGGAATCCCAACCTCATGAAAATAATTTTATATATTATTAACTCATTTCTCCATAATTGATGAATTTTTAGTCCCAATAAATGAGGTATTTTGATGAACCCCTCCCTCAAAAGGTACCCCAATTGGGTCAATAATAATGAAATAGAGATAATGACCCCCAAGTCCTACGTTTTTTAGGTAATAGGTTAGATAAAAGTGACAAGGGTACAAAAATCAAACAAAATGGAAGGAATTACCCTTTATAATATAGGATCAGAAGTTAGGATAAATCAAACACAATTAACTCCATGACATAGTATGAAATTTAAAACAAAACCATCCCATAATTCCTATATAATTTAATAAAATATAAGTAATCTCCATATAAATCCCCAAAATAAAAGTCCTATAGTAGCAACTCAATAGAAACTCCAATAGTCTGAGATAGTAATGTCCAAGATGGTCTGTGATGTCCTTTATGAAACATGAAAAATAGTTTTTATATATATGGAGTGAGTATAGAAGTATACTCAATAGGTTCATACCCAATGTTTCTTATGCACAAGTTACAGGATTATACCAATGCACCTATGAGTGAATAGATGAACCGATATCACCTGAACAGAAAAACTAACTGATCTTATCCTCACCAAGGCATGTTCACCAAATAATGGTTTCAGGAACAGCAACAAAATAAGAAGAATAATGATAGAAAGGGTACCCTATACCACTTTAATTATAGTTTTCCTCTCTTTAAACCTAATAAAATATGTCCTAATTCTCTCATCTATACTATATATTAAAAATTCCCAAACAAACTCCATCCATCAGATCACATTACAAAACATCTTCCCCAAAGATACACTTTCCATCACATCACATCACATCGCACCACATTTCACCCGAACAAACCTAGGCCATCACATCTCACTTAAATACACCTTGGAAATAACATAACATCCATAACCATAATCTGAATAGTAGGTTATCATGAACATAAAAGACATCAAACTCATTCCCTACTCCAACCATGTATACCCCCCACCATATTCTATCTCATCAAAAATCACCACAGTGCACTTTTAACTTTTGATCATCACATCTCATGTATTTGAACATCCCATAGAATATAAAATGAGGAAGATCAGGTAGCAAACTCTCCAACCCCACCACCGTGGAGTTATGAAAAACTCCCCCAAAACATTTGGTTGTTAGAACATGGTGCTTGACCTGGGTGGGGTGCATATAGAAATAAAAAAAGAAAATAAGGGTTATATATATCCACATAAAAGAAAATCCTATGGGATCATAATAAGAATACTATCCCAAATCACAACATCACAACCAATACTCACAAACTATTCCACTTTTGTTTCCCCAACTAAATGCATAAAATCACCCCAAAAAATCCTTATATAACATACCACATTATACCTTTAATTACAACTTATTCTATTTTCCAAATTTCTCCTTTACCAACTATTTATTCCAAACAATTAATTTAAAATTTATCAATATCCATTTAAAAAAACCTCACATTTCAATACAAAAAATCACTAACCATTTCAACTCACTGACCAAACCAACCCCTGTAATTTAATATTTAATTATTAAAAAAAATCATAACTATATAGAAACTACCACAACACCATGATACACAACAACTAAACATTCTCATGCCAAAAAATCCATATTTCCACCCTTTCACTCCATTTCCACTTTCCACATCATAACTCCTTTCCACATCACATCTTACATGCACCATATCTCATCACATATTTCCCCACATCACAACACTTTTCACATAAAAAAACACATCACAACACTTTCCACATCACAACCACACATCATATCACTTTTCACATCACTTATTTTAGATTTAGAAAGTATATTTTCACCACTTACACTTTTTTATTCAAGGTATTTCTCATATAATCTAGGATTTACAGAGAAACTCGTTTCATTAACAGCATATAAGTGGTTATCTGATTCCATTTTAGTTGATAAAAAACAAATTTGAAAAAAGGGTTCCATATTAACAATAACAACATCAAAATCTAAGTCCCCAATGACTATTATTTTCAGTAAGGTGTCAATCTCTTACAATCACAATATCAAAAATATAAAGATAGTAAAATATGTTATTTATTTTCCCATCCACTAAAATTTAAAAATAAATCTTAGTCTTTATTAGTTCATTTAATATTATCTTCCAAAAAGATAACAAGATCATAACCCTCTCTCCTGATATAACCAGATGAGAAAAAAAGGATCCCTTATATAAAGGAAAATTAACCATAGTAAAAGGCTAGGAAGAGAGAGAGACCACCACAGAACACCTCGATAAAGGATAACACCTTGATAACCCTAAAAAAATATCCCACAATGTATTCTTACTAAAAAATCATCAAAAACAATGGTTTCTCCTGATATTACCCTTCTTTAGGTGAATAATTGGAAGAAATCAAGGATAAGGGAGGACAAAAACTTACTTAAAACCACCATTAATCAATCTCCTAAGGATGTGGTTGAAATAAACTAAAAGGGGGTGAAATAACAACTATGTACACACATGGTTTTCCCAAGAAACAAGAGAAATTTTATACAAAAATTATGGTTTGAAGTATTTTGAGTTTTTATATGTAATCTGGAAAACATAAGACTATGGAATAGCCCCTTCACCACGCTGTAAAATTTATGAAAAAGCGAAGAATAATACACAAAAGGGAGAGACCATTCCAAATTCTAACTTCTCAAAATTGCATCTCTAAATTTAGTTTATCTCTATGTTGTAGATCTAATAAAATGGGATAAGGTACCATAGTATAGTGGGAGGGACCATATCGTAGAACCCATTCGATAAGAAGAGGCTACGCCGCAACCCTTCTTCATAGCTTGGATATAACCAAAAAGGTAGAACCACTAAAAACTTAGAATCGAGAATCCAAGATGTAGCCGAGGAATCCATGATTCAACTATGATAAAAATAAAACTACCACTAAAACTTCACCCTGATAATCCCCTCAACAACCAACACACCCACGTCATAACCACTTATCTATATAACTCATCTCTATCCTACAACTACTCTCTACACTATATCCATAAAAAAATGGAAAATGCATCAAAAAAATCCACCCAATCCTCTACACAATATCCAACCTTTCCATCCCACAATAGACAAATTTATGGAATATCCCATAACTCTGTTCCATAAAGGCCACCTTAGTTGAAATATCATCTCCATCTCCTCATTTTACTATCCAAACTCCTCATGAATTCCCCTGGACACCTCCACCAGCAAAATTATAGAAAGGTAATGGGTTGGAAGGTATAGTACATTATATAAGACACTTATCAGACTATTATTATCCTTGATAGTCAATGAATAACCAGAAAAGAATGGGTGAAATCAATCCAAACAACAACCCCATGAGATACCTTTCACAAATATCATTATAACTGAAAACAACTACAACCCAAACCCGGGTGATAATGTTCACAAAACATCCCTTAGAGAAGCATCTTTTAAATCATCTCCAAGCCACCATATATTCACATAACCATCTACACCACCATATCAACCTCCACATGGCCTTAGAAAACAACTCCCACAACCAACACACAACACTTCCATGAGTAAAAAAATAAGGAAATTCCACCTTCCACCTCAATATACTTTCTAGTTTCGGTTGAACTCACTTTATCATATAGTTTTCATATATGTATTAATATAATGAATCATAATTTTGAATTATAATTTTCCCTATTCTTATGTTGTAAGATTAGTACATATGGCATCAAGAAAAATTCACATATCATAGTCCAAAAATAACTAAATGTCACATAAATAGGAAAGGAAAAAATGGCAAAAAAAACCTATAGGTACTCGGAACACATATATGTATCATACTCTCAAGTAGTATCCTTCAGTCCACCATGCATCAACATCACATGAACCAAATGAATGGTTTGTCCACACAACACCTTATACTGATGATCCAGGATCTCTATTGGTCTCTCCCCGAATATCGTGACATCCATAATATCCATCTCTCTCTATTCAATTAAATTGGAGTCATATTGAATATATTGACAAAGCTAAGAGACATGGAAGACTTCATGGATCTATGTAGTTGTGGTGGGAGATCCAACCTATTATCCACCTCACCAACATGCGTCAATGGCACGGAAGGCCCAAAAAATGAGGGTTTGATCTTACTCCCCCTTCCAAACCTCAGTTTCCCACATCAAGTATAAACCATTATGAACACATGGTCTCCAACCTAAAACTCTAAGTTATTCTTCCTGTGATTGATATAATACTTTTTCAGTCCTATGTTGCTTTCTTTTTCTCAAAAATAACCTAAATATTCTCTTTCATTTTCTACACCACATTAGGATTGAGAACTGATGGAACCCCATTCTAGGCCCAAAACAAATAATAATTACATAGATGACTATATATAACCTTAAATGGGTCCATACCAATGGATAAGTGATAGTTGTTCTATAAGCAGACTCAACCAAAGTCAAGTGATTTTCCAAGATCTCCCAAAGTCCATGATGCATTCCCATAACATGACCTCTAGAATTTGGATAGTTCTCTCTGTTTTTATATTTGTATGAGGGTGTAAAGTAGTGATAATTCCTAACTAAGTGAAAAATGTAAATACCCCAACTCTGGTAGCCTAGAGTTGATGGTTACTTTATTACATTGGTACTAGAAACAAGGGACAGCATCCTGATGAACTGAATAGTTTAGTGGTAAACTAGATACATACTTTAATTTCACATTACAATTTAAAATATAAAATACAACATAGTATTTTAATTTAGTTCATAGTTATTCCCTTCAGAATATACCTACATCTCAATCATAATACACTTCCTAGAATCTTGTATAAAGGAAGCATATGAAAAAGGTGAGCTCTAATTCTCAGAAAGGGTATGTGTACAGTAGAATCTATCATTAATAAATAAGAATAAATAGTATCACAGGGTGAATAATTGAAAAAACATTATATCTAATGAATAAGTTTAAAAATATTAACAACATGGAAGGAATAAATGATGATAAAATAATTAAATATAAATAATCACATAAAAATGAAACTTATCATAGATATTTTGAATAATTAAATAATCACATGGACATCAATAACTAATTTCAATATATTAGAATACGTAATTTTAGAAACAATAAACATACCATTGAGGCCTCGTTCTAATACATCTTACATAAATGGGTAAGGCCACATCCAATACTCAACCTAGTTTGTCTCATGAGACCTACTGATGCATCGAGGGACTATAATAGGCCCCACATGTCACTTACTAAGTCCAATTAATTCCTCATATAAAAAGTATGAAAAATAATCAATGTAAACAATCATATTTAAACTATAAAATGAAATTTTAATAATTTCCCCAAACAATAAACATAATCATAAACCATCGAGAGTAATATGGAAAAATGTGTCAAAATAGAACATACAAAGTCAAACTGATCATAATCCATTCAACAAAAAATGGTAGATGGTATCAAAAGAGATCAATCCCAATGAGGTATAATATTCCATAAATTATTTTAACATATGTTAATATATGTTAATAATATCATTTAAAAATTAATGAGGAAAATACTAGCTTTCACTTTAAAATGACATATTTTTTAAAAATTACTTCAATTATAAAAAAATCCTTGAATATATCCTTGTATAAATGTAAATTAATAATAAAATAATTTATTAATCATGAAAGTAGAAAATTATTTTCATGTCTTATAAGTTAAAAAACATTTCTTTCATTCTGTTTCAAAATTACCTCATTCAGAAAATGAAAAAGACATTCCTTTACTAAATATATAAAAATTAAAACATCGGTGAAAATTAATTTTAAAAACCATAGTATAATAGTAAAAAATAGTTTTTTTCAAAAAATATGGAATAGGAGTATAAATATTCCCCAGTGGATGCATAAAAATAAACAATCTCGAATAATGATGAGATTGTGATATAAACTCTTACCACATTAGTAAATGTTTAATCATAATACCCATGAAATAAATAGGATAAAATGAAACTTTAAAAACAATAAATACAAAGGGATTCATGATATAATATATAAAATAGGTAATATATACACCTCAAAAAATAAATAAGAGGTTAATATGTCATATGTATTATAGAAGTAGAAGTGAGATGAGAAACCATTACCTAACACTTCCCTTTAGTTTAACATGATTTAACTTAATTTATAATGGTTTTAAACACGTTATTAATTTATATGAGGACCATATTAATATTTATAATATTATATATAATCCTCTTCTAAAATTTTATCACTCATTTGTTATTAATATTTCATTATTATCCTTGTTTTGGGGGTTAACTACTTCATTTTCTCATGGATGTTTTATCATGTAAGTTATAGTTCTTGTAAATAGGATAAAGTTACATAATATATATAAATATATAAATGTTATATATATCCTATTTTTTCATTATAAACCCTTTTAAAATCATTCTTGAAAATTGAACATAGAAAATTAATCATATCTCTTCGTAGAGAGGGTAAGTCATACGCACACATGAGCAACGATATCATTTGTAAATGGTTGAAAGGGTAAGGGAGTGGATGATATATTAATTTCAAAAAATAAATATCACTTCATAATTATCATATATATCCATAATTTATATCATTATGACTATCCAAGTAATTTTTTGTAAAAAAGTAATTACCCTACTATGTGGATATGGTAAGCTGAACGTACGCACATGTGGTGATTTCATTTTTTATAGGATAGATAAAAGGTGGAATATATTTTTATCATAATAATAATAAAATATAATTAAAAATATTATACTTGATATATTAATTTATTATATAAATAACACATGAATATGTAGAATGATAAGAAATAAACTTGAAAGAGTTGGTAAAGACGATTACCTCTCTTCAAGAAACTCCCTTTAGATTTCTTCTTAAGGGACCTAGGGTTGCTACTTTGGAAGGTATAGAACCTATACAAAATGGATAAGAATGTTGTTAATAGTAATAGTCACTGTTTTGTTGATCTAGATGGATTAATGTGGTGTAAATAAGTAAGGTAGGAGATTCCCTTTTATAATTGAAGTGATGGGCACTTTTGGAATTTCTCAAAAGATTAAAATATAATAAGACTATTCTAGATCTAAATGCTTCTAAATGTACTATAAATATATACATGATAAAATTTTAGACTAAATATTATCACCTTTTTCATTATTTAATATTTTATTGTATTTAAATAATTTAATAAAATATTATTTTTACAAAATATCATTATTGTCAATTTTGAAACTATTCATTACTTTGACATTAATAACATAACGAAAACAATATTAATTCGACCAAAATTTTTTAATACATCCATAAAATTTCATTTTCATCTATAAAATTATTTTACCACACTAATTACCTCAAATTATAACACTTTTTATATTATTAATATTGATTATTTTATTTTCTCATTAATTGAATAATTACTGGATTAGCATTGTTTAAGAATTTAAGGTGGTTATTTATTCACTAAATATTAATAATAAGTTTTCATGATGAATATAAATATTTTATATTTTAAAATTATTTTTATATTCAAACATACCCTCAATAAAAACCCATGTAAAAAGTATTTTAATTATTAAAAACAAGAGTTTGATGGGTTTGAAATTTCTTTAAATAAATTATTACAAAGGTCATAATCTCATCCATGTGATAAAAAAAGTAAAAAATTATACCTTTGGATGATTATGAACGATATATACTAATAAAATAAAATTTAGGCTAGTGTTAGGGTCATTTTATTGTCCTTATCATTTTATTTTTAACCTAAATTGCCCAATTTACCATTACTGTGGTAATAAATTTACTATAATTACTATTCAAAATGAACAAAAAAAATAATAGAACATATTTAATAAATTTGGAGATCTAGAATCCAAATATGGAATAAATTTTTTAAAATTTAAAAAAACATAAGTTTTTTAATTTAACTAAAAATTAAACCAGAAAAATGAAATGAAAAAAACGGGTTTTTAGAAAAAATCACTTTTCATGTATGAAAAAATTATAGAAAATTAAACCATGAAATTTATACCTAAAAAATTAATTGGGTTCATATAATATAAATAATTTTATATTTAATCCATTTTAAATTAAAATGTAACATTTTAAATTATTTAAACAAAAATACATTTTTCAGTAAAAATGATATTTTCACAATTCACTAAAAAGTAAAACTTTTCAAAACAATAAAAATATATCACACTAAGATATTTTTGATATTTTCATTTAAAAAATGGAATTATTTTGATAAAAAAAATCTAAAATTGGAAAAAATTAATTATATTTTTTACTTATAAAAAGTAATAAAAATCATTTCTGAGGAAAATATTTAAAAGGAATTTACTAAAATTTTAGTGTTTATTTCCTAAGAATTATTGAATAAATTTGTATTGATTAAAACCATTATATATATTTCATAATATTTTTAATCTTTTTCACACATTTTAATTTAATTGATAGTTTATAATGGTCATGTAAAAATAATATTTATTTTATTAGTGTATCAAGATTTGTTTAATCTTGGTGTTGTGTGTTCTATAGGATATTGAATACGATGTTCTTATTTTAAAATCTCATGGTTTTACATTCTAAACCCTTAATATTTTCTCCTTTAAATTTAATATTGGCCTCAATAATCAATGGTTTATCATTTTAAAATACCCTTCTTGAAATCCCACATAATGAGAAGGGTTAATAAAACATTCTCTTGATAAGAGAGAAAGGAAAGTACAAATGTCATCTAGTATAATCACATACCTAGGTTTTCAAGTAGTAGAACATTGATGGTAAGTTAATATATGGACATGAAATAAAAGCAAAATTCTTAAATAATTATGTATGGTGATAGATGTAATTTATCATAATAAAATGAATGATCAAGATAAATTCAACAACCGAAAACCATAAAACTATGATGATTCAAAAGACCATTGATTCATTGGTTAAAATGTTAATAGGATAAAAAACATTTTCAAGATTCAATTCCTATAGTTGAGGAATTCCTTTACCATTTATACTAAGAAAAAAAAGTAAATATAGTGAATTGATATCATTCTATGTTATAGGAATAACTTCATCCTTTGTATGTGCTTCAATAAATTCCTACATAATCTCTTACTCAGTGAAATGAATATCCAATAATAATTTTTATGCTAGAAGCATTAATAACTATGATATCATTCACTTGATAAAAGAATAAAAATTCATTACTCTTTTCTATATTATTTTCAAACACAAAAACAGTTAACACATGTTATCCAACAATATCTAAAGTTCAACTTAATCCATTTAATAAATAGTTTACCTTAATACTCAACCAAAATACATCCAAATTAAAAGTCAAAAAAATTAGAAGTAAGGTCAATGAATTTCTAAAATCCATGTAACATTATATTCCTCAAACAACATAATTTATCACTTAATGTCACATACCAAGTATGTGAATACCTTTATCACTTTAAAACATTAATGAAAACATACATGCTTCCTAAAATAAATTCTTGTGTTATCAAATATATTCCTTAAATCAAAACTTGTAGTAAACCCCAGCAAAGTAAATATAAACCATCAAATCATCCACCAATTTTATTTTCACCAGTACTATCCAATAAAAATTTATTTGTCATTATTATCTCAACATAGATCATATATTAAGGGTTATCCTCCATTAATTAATTTTTTTCTAAAAATATCAACTTCCCACTGAATCACTTTTCCTAGTCATTGGTACCATTCAACATATGATCTCAAATCCTTAAATAAATAGTACTGAATTAAAATCCTTATATATTTAATTATTCTTATAACTATAATTCCATTGATAAAATAATTATATAAATTAATTATTGAATCTAAATACAAAAGAAAATTAATCATTCCACATCATTATTAAAACATTAAATAAGATTCAACATCTTATTCCTTAATACCTCCTTTCTTTCATATGTCATTCATAGTCTCTCCATCATTATAAATATCACCATTAATCATACAAACATGTTTATTCTCTTCATGGGATTTCTCCCAAGGACGTCAATTTTCATAATTTCCAAAATTTCCACATTTTAAACATTCAACTATTGATAATTCCTTAGGGAGACCATTATTCGTATCCATTTTTTTAACCAAACTTTTCATTTTTCATTATAAATTACTTGATTTGTGTCCTTTTCCACACATAAAACATTTTCTAATTACTTTTAGATTATCTCATGGGTGTCACTTTTCATATTTCTGATAATAATAAAATCAATCATTCATTCTTCCATGGTCTTCATGATTCAAGATCTTAGTGAACTATTTCCTACTATACTTTAGGGATTCTGAGAGTTGGTTAACATGAATGTTATTAATAATATATTTTTTTAATTTATTAGTAATAATCACAACATAATTTACCACAATCATCATCTAATTTAGTTTCTCATCATTACTTTGTCTAATGAATTAAACATTAACCAAGTTACTTCTGGTTCCATCCATTGATTAAAACCAAAAAACATAGTGTGAGTAATACTAATCATATTGGAAAATAACATAGTCATGAATAATTATTTATAGTATGTATAGATCATGAAAACTTATTTTTAATATTATCACCTTATGTTTAAATCAAGTTATCCATGGTCATCATCTATTCAAATACTTAATGATGGTTTATAAAGAAAATGTTAGTTAACCAAAGAATATCCCATTGAAGTGTCAAACAAGGTGTGTAGTAAGGCCTATTTTTGTGTATCAGATAATGCTTAATTCAATATTAACATGACTTTTTTAGAGTTATTACCCTTAGGTACATATTTTCTAAAACCACACCAACTTTTATTATCTAGATAGGGATGTATTTCTTGGAAAACCCACATAATATCTATCAAACTAGAAAATTAATATGTTTTTCTATATTTATCCTCAATGTTCATTATATGGTTATGTTCTGTAATCTATTTTTTCCAAAATCAAGTTCCCAATGTTTCTAATAAACATCCTATGATACAAACTATAAAGACCCCAACTCCAATATTCCAAATTCAGTGGTAACTTTATTACACTAGAAGTAGATACAATGAATCAAGTCATGAAGGAACAGATAGTTTGGTAGTCTTGGTAAACTAGATACATACTTGAATTTCACATTACAATTTAAAACATAAAATATGACATAGTATTTTCTTTGAGAAAATAATTATTTAATTTAAAATATCCCTAAATAACAATCATAAATCACTTCATAACAACTTGTACAAAAGAAACGTAAGAAATGGGTTAGCTCTAAAGCTCAGTATTAGTATGCGTATAGTGGATTATATCATGAAAAAATAAGCATAAATAGTATTTAAAGGTAAAAAAAATATGAAAATACATTCCATTTAATCAATAACATAAACAAGAATAATAATATAGAAGGAATAAATAATGATCAAATAATTCCATATAAATAATCACATAATATTGAAATTTATCCATGGATATTCTAACTAATAGAATAATCATAATGAAATCAATAAATAATTTAACAATTATGTAATTCATAATGTCAGATGTCATAAACATACCATTTATGCCTCAGGATAAGACATATAATATAAATGGGTAAGGCCTTGGCCAATACCCATGCTAGTTTGTCTCATGAGACCTATTGATGCATCGATGGGCTATATTGGGCCCGAACTATCACTTAATAAGTCCAATTCATTCCTTATATGAAATGGGTGAAACATAATCAATATAAAAATTAATATGTAAACTACTATATAAAATGTTAATAATTTCCCTAATCAATAAACATAATCTTAAACCATCCAGATAAATAAGGAGAATGGTATCAATGTAGTACATCCCCAGTCAAACAGATCATAAAAAATTAAATAAAATATGGTATATGCTATCATAAGATATCAACCTCAGTGATGAATAATATTCAACAAATTGTTTTTAAATATATAAACATATGTTAATATGATCATTGAAAAAATCTTGAGGAAAATACCATTTTTTAGTTTGAAATCACTTATTTATTTAAAAACCATGGAATTGTAAAAGAGAACATTTTTTGTAAAAAGAAACTTTTAAATGTGTAAATTAATATTCAAATCTTTGAGTTATAATGATGGTGGTAAATTACATTCATTTTTTATAAGTAAAAAAATTCTTTACATAATGTAAAAAAGTACCTCATTCAAAAAATGAAAAAAATGTTATTTTTAAAACATTTTATAAAACGTCAAAAATGGGTAAAATTTTCTTCTAAATAACATAATAGTATATTAAAACCATTTTAAAAAATATATGAAAAGTTTACAGGGAAGATAAATATTCCCCAGCATAGATATAAACATAAACAATCTTGAATACTGATGAGATTGTGAAATAAACTATTACCAACTTATTATCTTTTTAATCTTAAACCCCATGAAACAGAAAACAAAAAATAAAACTTTAAATACTATAAATATGAAAATAATAATTATATAATATATAAAAGAGGTATTATATATATCACATAAAGAAAATAAGTGGTTAATATGACATATGAATCGTGTAACTTCGTGGAGACGGTAAGTGATACGCACGCACGAGCGACAATCTCATTTCTAAATGGTTGAAAGGGAAGGAGGTTGACGATATAATAATTTTATAGAATAAATATCATGTAATAAGTATCATATATATCCATTATTTCAATCATTATAACTATCCAAGTAAAGTGGTGATGAAAAATGAATTACACAACTATGTGCAAACACTAAGACATACGTACCCACGTGTGATCCTTTTATTTTTTATTGGATGGATAAAAGGTGTAATATATTTGTATCATAATAATAATAAAATATAATTATATATATTATAATTTAATTTTTTATTTTTTATTTAAACAATACATGAAGATTTATTATAATAAAAATAAACTTAAAAGCGTCAGTAAAGATAATTACCTCTTCTTCGGGGAACTCCCTTTAGATCTCTTCTAAATTGACTTAGAGTTTCTGTGTTTGAAGGTATAAAACCCCAAGAACATAGATAATGATTTTTATAAAATTAATGGGATGGTTTTTTGATCTATATGGGTCAATGTGATATAAACATGTAAAGTAGAAGGTTCTCTTTTATAATTTAAATGAGAGGTGCTTTTAGAATTTCTCAAAAGATTAAAATATAATTTGACAATTCTATAGACTACTGCATCCAAATAGCCTATAAATGAATAATTAATGAAATTTTAGACCAATTGTTAACCCATTTTTATTATTTAATATTTTTAAATTTTTAAATATTTTAATAAAATATTAACTTCATAAAATATCATTACTTTCAATTTTGACATTATTCATTACTTTAACTTTAATAACATCAATAAAAAATATAAATTTTAAAAAAAAATATAACATCCCTAATATTTCATTTTAATTTATAAGATTCATATATCACATTAATTACCTAAAATTATAACACATTTTATATTATTAATATCATTAATTTTATTTTTCTATTAATTGAATAATTATTGTGTCGGAGCTGCGTAAGAATTTAAGGTAAATATTTAATCACTAAAAAATAATAATAAATTTCCATGATAAAGATAAATATTTTAGATTTATAAATACTATTTATAGTTGAACATATCCTCTAGATAACCCAATGTTAAAAATATATTAATTATTATAAAAAAGAGGACATGCTAGACATTTCTTTAAAAAACATTATAAAGGTCATAATCTTATTCAAGTGACAAAAAAAAATTTATTTTACCCCTGGATGATTATGGTCGAGATATTCTCATAAAATAAAATTTAGACAACTTTTAGGGTCATTTTATAGTCCTTATCATTTTTTGACCAAAATTACCTAATTTACCCCTACTGTGGTAATAAAATTTCAATAGTTATTATTCATAATGAAAAAAATGGATCCAATTTAATAAATATACACTATATTAATAAAAATATTTAATCTATTTTTAAAAAAATCAAAAAAATAATGGTAGAATTAAATTTAAAATTAAACCATCAAAATTCAATAAAAATAGTTTTTTAGAAAAAAATCCCTTTTAAGTATAAAAATGTTTTATACCAAATTAAACAATGAAATTAATCAAAATAAACAAAATTGGGTTATTTATAATATAAATAATTTTACATTAAATCAATTTTAAAAATAAAATGGAAATTTGTTAATGGTTGAAACAAAAATACATTTTTCAACAAAAAATAGAATTTTTCATTATTCAATGGAAAATAAATATTTTCAAAAAAATAAGAAAATATCACCCTAATATAATTTTAAAATTATGATTTTAAAATGAATTTAATTTTATAAAATAAGTTTTCTAAATGTTGAAAAAATTTATTATATTATTTTCTCATAAATATTAATAAAAATAATTTTTGGAGAAAATGTATAAAACAGCTTTACAAAAATTTGAGTGTTTATTTCCTAAGAATTAATCAATAAATTTTCAATGATTAAGAACTCTATATATATTTCATAATATGATTAATCATATTCACACCATTCAATTTAATGGTTATTTTATAATAGCCATGTTAAAATAATCATCATTTTAATAGTGCACCGCGGTTCGTTTAAGCTCGATGTTTCATGTTGTATATGATATCGAATATGATGTTTCTCTTTTAAAATATTAAGTTGTTGAAAAAAATCATGTCGTAATCATATCTAGACTCGTGAGGTAAAACAATATTCCCAATCAGAGATAACGGGCCTTGGAACTCCATACTGTCACACATACTCATATAAATACATCCTTACTAAAATATCCACGGAACCCAACTCCTTCATCACTAGTAAGTGAGCTGGGTTTTTCAACCAACCCATGGTTACCAATATATCATAATAACCTCACTAATATTGGGGTAACCCTATGATTAATTCCATCAATATGTTTTCCCATTTCCACTCAGGAACATACAAGGAGAAAAACAAATCACTAAGAAAAAAATGTATGGATTTTATATACTGGGAAACAAAGAAATGAGATAAAAACTCTACCATAGCCCATTTCATCCTAGGACCCCAAAACTATTTTCTTATTCGACAATACATCTTAGAAAAATATGGGTGTACCACCAAAGGTCATCTATGAAAATCAATAGGTAGTTTATCATGGATCTCTTCTGGGAAAAATATCTTTCCCTAAAACAATATATGGTTCCAACCATCCCTCCAAAACATCACCATGGCCAACATGATTGCACACCAACTTTACCTCCAAGTCTCCCAAATGAGACTCCTCCACCAACTACATGATATAAGACTATACTATTATCTGAAGTAACAAACCCCCATTATCAACCAACCTTTAATATTTGTTTTGGGCTTCTAACTCCTAAATCACCCTCCAAGATTCTACATAAACTTGAACAAAATCCTTCCACTAATTCCTACTCAAATCATTAGCCACAATATTCCACATTCCTAAGGTGTAGAAGATATTAAATTCATAATCTAGTAGAAACATAATTCTCCATCATTGTTATAGATTAAGGTATTACTGAGAAAATATATAACTCAATATATTGTGGTTCTTCAAGACCACAAAGAATTATCCAATAAGGTAATATTACCAAAACTTTTTTGAGAACCCAACTGATGTTATCTCCAAATCATGGGTGGTATTGTTACCCACATGGGCGTGCAATAATATAGACCCATAAAATTTCACTTTCATCCACTACATCTATACACATCATATGCCCATTTGGGAAGCATCATAAAACACCTTAGAAATAAACCCCTCCTCTAGAAAATGAAGGACTAATAAATTTCTCTTTAAGGTAGTCAAACACAATGTGATACTGATCAGTCTAGATGAAGGTATATTCCTTCCTATTTAAGGTTTTTTATGGGGATAGAATAAATGATAAATCATAAATTAACCTCAAGAATATCCTGAAATACCTTAGGAACTATGAACCTCCTCCACATTATTGGGTGCTACCTAATAAATAACTCCATAAATATTTGATAGTTCTATAGACACAACCTCTTGTGACACCACATTCCTATATAAATGAACCTCTTATTTCCATAACATACACTTTGAAAACATTCCATATAGATGGTAGGGTCGAATAATTTAAATGACATCTATGATATGATCTACATTCTCCTCCATTGACTTTAAATAGATCAAAAAAAATTCAATGAACACAACTATAGATTGGTCTAGTAATTTATAGAACATGGAGTTAATAATCCCCATGAAAACATATAGTGGGTTCAAAACACCAAACAATTTGACCACAAACTTGAAGTTCTCATACCTATATCTGAAGGTAGTATTCAAGAAATCCTCAACATTCACCATCAGTTGGTGATATCCCGACCATATATTGATATTATAAAACCAACTATCCACTATAACTAGTTAGAAAGATCATAAATCCTCAATAGAGGGTAGATATTCTTGATCACCACCTGATTCAACCATTAGTGTTCTATACACAACCACAAAATACTATTTTTTTCTTATTGGTGAATAAAAATGTCAAACCCAAAGATGACATACTAGGATAGATGAAACCTATATACATTATAACATATATTTGACATTTCATCTCCCACAACTCATAAGGTTACATCAAATAAGGATCCATCAAAATCAGAGAAACACCAATCTACCAGACTATCCTAAACTCAAAATCATGTTGAGGGGATGGAATCATAACCTCCTCATGAAAAATATCCAAAAACTCCCTGAAAACACTAAGAAACTAAAACATCCCTATATCTAATAATTCTACATAAAACTCAGTGACCATGTTAGGAAGGGTTTCTACACATATTCATCCAAACCGACAACCCCACTCACCAACAAAAATGGAACACTGGTTGTCCACATATAAGAATATGACCCTCCACAAAAATAAATCTATAACAATATGCATGGAACACAAAATTTCTATGTCAATGATGATATCGTATATATTAATTTGAAGCAATAAGAGATCCCTACATGACTGATATGTTTTCATCATCGATCTACACCCCCAGTACACATCAAAAAAGTTGGTCTGGCCTCCAACTAGTATAGTTAACACCAGGGGAGCCATAACCCTCTCTTTGTCTAGTCCCAAAGCACATATTAGTGAAATTACAATAAAGGATTAAAAACTCTTTAATAAAACTAGGAATAAACAAGTGTAGAATATAAAATTGATAGTATCTCAAATTATCTCTAGCTCCTCTAGTGTTTCCTCATCCACTACATAAAACTCACCACACCCACTTCTCTTCCTCTATACTGATGGACACCTCCATGGGAACACGCAGGTCAAGGTCCCTAAATATAAGGAACATCATAAGTTCAACCTATACCTTCTTTATCCTCTATTGTTGGAGCATAATCTCGCTTTCCCTTCTATGGAAATATCCTTGTTGGGAGCTTATTCTAAGATTGATTCTAAACCAAACCACCTCCACTATACATTTCTATAAGAACTGTGGGGAACTGATTATAATTATGGTCATGGATCCCATAGATAATGAACACCATCCCCAAGGACCCTATGAATAATATAAAAACTATTATCCCCATATGGCTACAAATTTATCTTCTGAGGTCGACTCCCTACTGGTCATAACCTCAAAGGTCCTGGAGCTTCAGAACTTCTACTGACAACTCTTCTTCTCAAGAAACCCAACTAGTTCCCCTCTCATGGTAAACCTCTTAATGATTGCATACGCTCATTCATCTCTATATTTTTTTAAATTTAAAATATGTTGGAAATATAAAGAGAGTAACTACATACATGAAATATAGACGGAGTTCCTCCCCAATACACTACGCTTGAGAATCCTTATCAGGAAAAGGATTTGGGTTGAAAATAAAAAGATCCTTGATGCATATACTTATCCAATGTATCTATCTTGAAAGTGGAACCACCTCACTAATTCATTAAATTAGTTAATAGTCCTTGCATCGAATCACTAGGGGACATAAAATCTCATTCCCTTGCTTGTCTTCCCTGGCCAATGTTTTTCACAAAGATCAAATGATATTGTTTCCCTACCGACCCAAGTAATCCACACTGTGTATAACTCCAACATCTATCCTATACCTTAACTAAAACCTTTAATACCACTATAATATGAACCTATCCCTCTAAAGTTACCCCATATTAGTATATAAAAAACAAAGATAGATAATTACCCCCTGATACCTTCCTTCAGTTGGCTCGGGATGGCAATAAGTACTGAGGTTATAAAAATCTCACAAAAATAGAATGCATTGCCCTATATATAATATAATCATAATATAGGACAAATAAAATGCAAGAAATAAAATGAAAAAAATATATAATATAATCCAAAACCATCCCAAAATTCATATAAAATGTAATAAAATATATGGAATATCCAAATAAAAACCCCAAAGAAAATTCTTATAGAAGTAACTCAATAGGAGCTCCAAATGTAATAGATAGTAATGTCCAAAATGGTCTGTGAAATCCTCATAGAAACATGAAAAATAGTTTTTATATATTTTTAATGAGCATGAAAATATACTTAGTAGGATCATACCCAAAGCCTCTCCTAAACATGTGAAAAAAGAATATGAATGCATCAATGAGATAATATATGCACCAACAACACCTAAACATGCCAACTAATTGATCCCATCTTCACTAAGGTAGGATAACCAAATAAATCATCCAATCATAGTAATCTACTATGAATCATATCAATAATAAGGGTTCCCTTCACAACTTTCATGCTAGTTTTCTACTCTCACACATAAATGAGGTGCATCCTGGTGTTTCCATATCTTCTATATAGTAACCCCTCCAAGACACATTGGTCCATAAAATAACATCACACCAAATCTCACTAAAAGAAACCTGGGTAGTCATATCCCATCACATACCACCCAAAGAAACCTGATTCATCACATAAAATAACCCCACATCTCACCTGAAGACACATGGGATATCGCATCACATCACATCTTTCCCGATGACACCTACGTCATCATATAAAAACCACAAACATAACGAAAATAGCATGGTATCATGAATATTAAGTAAATAAATCTTATAATATCTTCCTAACATGCACAACCACATCAATATATCATCTCATCAAACATCACCCGAGTGAACTTTTTACTTTTTTCCATCATATCATGTGCATGTCGACATCTGATGGAATAGAGAGCATGGATGAGAAGGTATCTAGACATCCATACTAAGAAATGGTATATTGGAGAAAAAACACCCAAAATATTTGTTTTCATAAAATAGTGCTCTATATAGTTGGTGTGCATATTGAAATCACAAATAACATAAAAGGAATATATATATATATATATATATATATCCACACACAGGCCTAACTAATGCCTTTATAATAAAAATATTATCCCAACTCACAACATTACCACCAAGCCTCACAACCTCCACCACTTTCATTGCCACCAATAAATATATAACATAACACAAGAAATCTAAAGGTCACAACCTACATTTTTATTTTAATTTCAACTTATTCCATTTTCTATGTATCCCATTTACTAACCACTTCATTATTCCAGCCCATTCATTTCATATTTATCAACATCCATTTAAACAAAACTTTCCATCTTAATACAAACATTCATTAACTACTTTAATAAATTTACCAAAGTATCCCATGTCATTTTATATTTCATTATTAACTAATTATTCCACCACTATTGAGAAACTACCACAACACCACACAATACAACAAAAACCAAACATTCTCATCAAAACAAACCTCAAATTTCCACCATTTCACAATCACAAGCACTTTCTATGTCATAACTACTTTCCACATTACATACAATAGGTAAAAAATATCATCACATATTCCCTCACATTACAACCACATGTAAAAACACTTTTTACATCACAACCACACATCGCAACACATTTTACAAAACAAAATCATATCACAACACTTTTCAAATAACTCATTTCAGATTTAGCAATGGGATTTTCATCACCTCCAATTCTTTATTCAATGTAATTATAACCCAATACATAATTTTTATGGGAAAAAATTTAATTAACTGGATATATTTGGTTAGAAACTTATATTTTATGTGATAACAAACAACCACACAATAAGGGTTCTATAGTCATAATAACCACAATGCAAAAAAAAAATCCCCCAGCATCTATGATTTTCATTAAGTCTTCAACCCCATAAAATCACAATATCAATTTCAATACAAAAAATTATTTATCATTATTAGTCTAGTGAGTATATTTCCTCCCAAAATATAAAAAAATTATAATCCCACCCACATGATACATCAAGATGAGAAACGAATGATACCCTACCTCAAAGAAGCTTTCCAAAGTGTTTCTCAAGTTTATGATGAGAGTCATACCACCACCAAGAACCTTCATGAATAATAACACCTTTATCACCCTAAACAAAACAACCCACAACATATTCTTACCAAAACATCATTAAAACCAATGGTTTCTCCTGATAGAGTACTTCTTTAGATAAAAAACTATAAGAAAGCATAAATAAGGATTGAATATAACTTATATAAAACTACAACGGGTTGATCTCCAAGGGATGTAGTTAAAATACACTAAAATTGGAAGAAATTAATCCTTGGGTATCAATTGGGTTTACTAATATATGATAAAAAATTGAAAAAAAAAAGTAAGGTTTTAGGTGGTTTTCTTTTTTGTATGTTTTCTAAAAAACTTAGGACCATGGAACAACCCTTATCAATATGCCATAGAATTATCGGAAAAGAGAATTTTATGGTGTAAAGGAGAGGTAAAATTCTATATCATGGATAGGGAAATTAATTTTTTAGAATTGGGGTTACCTCCAAACTAAATATCCAATAAAATAAGAGAAGGGATCGTGTCACAGAGGGAAGAACCAAGTTGTAAAATTTATTCTCCAAGAAGTGGTTACACTGCATCCCTGATTTATGGAACATTTTTTCCCAAAAAGGAAGAACTGATAAAATCTATCCTATGGGACTCCACTTAAAATCCAGGGTATCTACACTATATCTTTTCAAAGAATTTAAGTTGAACCAAAACTCCACCCAAAGTCTCCACACCATATCTAATAACCCCACACGGGATCCACTTGGGTAAGAAACTAATCTACATGCATCTACCTCTATCTACACTATATCCATTCCCAAGATAGTAAAGGCACTAAAAAACTCCAACTTATCCTCTATGTCATATTCTACCTCTCCATGTTGTAATAGATACACTTATAGTTTAGCCCATCACTACACACTATAGAATCCTCCTTAGAAAAAATTTTAGTTATATCTTCTACTTCTACCATCTGACCCCATTGAGACCTCTTCTGGACATTGTCAACACTAGAATTACTATAAGTTAATGGGTTTAAAGGTCAAGGAAGTTACATGGATATTATCACCTCCTCAAGGGAACATTTTTTTTATGTAACCCCCTCATTTTTATTAGGTACGTTAATTTATGTTTCAAAATATGTTAAATTGGTTTTTTGATCCCTATGATGGTTAAAATTTAAATTAGAATGAGTTAGAGGTTATTTATGGCATAAAAAATATTTTTTTATAATTTAAAGTTGCATCATGGGTAGGAACACATTATGGTGTAGGAATTTTCTTCCTTGAAAATTTCTGTATGAAACAGGCATTTCCAACATTACCACAACTATGTTTGGTTTCAAGAATTTGCATTGAGGGTATCCTGTAGAGAATATATAGAGTGAATTCACTACTCCACGGTGAAGGTAATAGTGATTCCAAAAAAATAATTGTTTCTAAACCACACCATAAAGGATATTAATTTCATGATTCTATGGTTGGGTGTGTTTAAGCCAACCACATCTATAGTGTCCATCACCACACTCTGGTGATGGATTCTTTAGAAACTTAAATTGTCGAATTGGACACTGATCATCATGGGTTTCATTTTCTTCAATGTAAAAAACCACATTAAATCTTCATGAAATGGTATTTAATGCCTTTGGACTTAGCTTTTTTCCACTATTAATTGATTTAACATCCTTCTCTTATTAGTTTTATATTCTCGATGAATATACAGTGTGATTAGGATGAACCTTACTAAATTCAGACTTCTTTGTTCTAAGCTTAATACTTTTTCAACATTGATGGAATATTAGACCTTTGGTGATATATTCTTGTTCATGTTGATCCAAACTCATGGGGATCTCAGGCTCTCTTTTCTTATCACTATTTCTGGAGTAATTTGTTATCTTACTTAGACACAACCTAGATTTTCTATTGATGATGTTTCTCATTAAATAAGTAATATTTTTATACCCCCATGTAATTATTTACTTACTAAATATCATTCTAAAAACCTTTTCATTTTTTATTGTAATTGGTTCTAGTGGCCCTTGGTGTGTTGGTATGAACTTTTTGGTGTGCAGGAATGTCATGGGAATTGACTATCATATTTTTGAATCAACACACTAGAGGTATAATTTATTATCATATAGGACCTTCAAATATAGATCATTGGAATGATTATGTGTCCTATGTGTGTATCCCATCGGACTGATGTTTTATATGCTTTTCATGTCCTGTGTGAGTAGCCTGTGATACCTATTATTGATATGATTTCCATGTGTTGTGCATGAGTAGCCCCGTGATACCTTTTCATGATGTGTTTTTCAAGTTTATTAGTGATGGATATATGATTATTTCTTAACCTAACATAAATATTAACTTCCTTATTATAGATTATATGTTACATTTTTAATTTCCCTATCTTTTTATTTAAGTAAACAGATTGATCCATATGGGAAAGATGCTCTCTTATAGGGGGAGTGTGGATGATGTGATAAAATAACCAAAATCCTTGAGATTTGGTTGACCTGTTATGTGATGAATTTTTGTAGATCTATGATATTGGGTTAATGTGTGATTTTGTGGGTATCCCTAGAGTCATGAGATTGGTTTGAATTAGTTATTTCACTTAATGGTAGGGTAGAATATCCCTTAGAGGGGTTGTGTTTCGGTGATTGGTTCTCCAAGTATGTTGGGCTAACATAGAAAATTCTCTCTTCCATGGAGTTGAAATTGGTAATTCGGTATCCAAGGACCTGAAAATTGTGTGTACATGTGTGATTACTTGTTTTTTACCTGTACATTGATTATTGTCATGGAATAATCCTATGTATATTATGAACTTATGTTAATAATATTTTGGATGTGTCTAATTAGGTTTTATACTAACAACCCACATAGGAATTTCAGCGGTCATGTAAACATTTCAATTAGGGAACCATTAAAGCGAAGGGGTGATATGGTGAGAAGTTTATTTGGAGTTGAATAATGGTGTGGGGAATTTCAAGGGTTTAATATTGGTCTCTAATGATATATCACACGATACTTAGTTGTTTTCCATGTTTTTTTACATTGCTTCATTTCATATGAGGATCTTTTATCTTACTTTGGATTATATGGATGATATGTCATATTTTTTTAGTGTGGTTCGATGTCCTCAATTGATTATTGATTTCCCTTATTATTATAGTTGTTGTTATTTTTCTTTTTGGAATATTTTTCTATTGGTTGACTATTACCAATTGAATAGTATCTTCATGATGACTCTTAGGGATTGGTCGCAAGTCGGTAGCCTCTTGTGTATGTGGAGGTATGCATGATGTTATGTGGAACTCCAACCCAGACCCAGTAATTTGAATCAGGGTGTTACAAAATGATAACAGAGATGACATGTTCCCTAAATTATTTCCTTATTTTGACTTGATTTGGGATGTTGTATGTGGGAGATAGGATAGTTGGGGCTCGGGCTATGGAATTATGTCAGTTTTTGGACAGCATGGTAAACTAAACCTATGTGTTACTTGGAATATGGGATTGATTTTTTTGATGTTTATTGTAACCTTTGATTTATTCACCTTGGTTTATGTAGATTATTTTTATATTCATAATTATGGTATTTGAATTCTTTTCTTCCATTATGACCAGGAACATATTTTCATATGTCACATGCCCGTTACGCACATTAGATGGTGTTTGATAAAATAAATTCTTGTTGTCTTTTTTCATTTATACTTCAGTGGTAAATTATTATTTATATTAAATTACCTAAAACTAATAATACCATTCTTGTTGTGTATATGTGATTTTTATTAATTTGAAGTTACTAGGGAATTGTATTTTTCCTTAGGATGTGTTAGGAGGGTTATTCCTAATCGTTGTGGATGGCCTCCTATAATGGTCTCTCATAGAAAAATCTTATGTGTACTAATAAAATGTTTATGTTGTTATCCAATGTAAACTAAGTAAACCATTATTAACATTATAAGATTTTTTAAATTTCAGATAATACTACCTTAGAAACATTTAATGGGACTTCCTAGAAAATAAAACTACAATTATCCATTTAGGGAATATGGACCAGCTCCACCACCAATTATGTAGGGGGATCACATGAGAATTAAACAACACCCACTATAGTGGTCTATGTAGTAGACATTTTAAATCCTTGAGTCTTATGACTATTATGTGGTTCAAGTTGGAGGGGTACAGAGGAAAATTGTTGATTATTCATAGGACTTCCATATTTAGTATCAACCAGTGTTCGAGGGTACTAAGATTCCTCAAGATAATAAGGATAGGATTGACATCAAATTGGGGATATTAAACCATGTTGAGACACCAATCACTTGATGGTTGAAGCTATCTAACATTATTCTTCATAGACCCAATAGGGTAAGGTGGGGTGTTATGAGCTTGGAAGAGTATTGTGAGGGTTTTACATGGGAATCCTTAAAGGATCTATTCTTCAATTAAATCTTCCCATATATGTTAAAGGTTCATCACACTTAGGAATCATGTAGCTTTAGTAGGGGATAATTATAGTATATACATATTATGTATGATTCACCAAGTTTCTTATTTATTCTCATTAGTTTTCTATGAATAAATTTTATAAGGATAGTATATTTAATAATTGTTTTATGCTAGAGTTTAAATTTTAGTTTAGTTAATTTTACTTTACATCATATGTGGAGGTTATTTGAAAGGATATAACTATTGAGAAGGGATAGGAGGAAGATAAATCTATAGGTCTTATTTCAACTTGCAGTGGACTGAATTATTGATTTTCTAATGTTTAACCATCTATTAAATCTATACATTGATTAAGGGAATTTGAATATGTTCCATAGGAAGGTGGATGAATGTTAGATGAGATAAAGGGTTCTTTAGCTCCCTTTTTGGGTGGTTATTCTTCCAGGTTCATCAACTATGTAATGAAGGGGAATTATAAAAAATATTATCCTAACAATCCCACAAATTTTCAATTATGTGGAAAGGAAGGACAGATCGAGATGTTTTATGTGAAGGAATATCATTTGGGTTTAGTGACGACATTCTAAGATGTGGGATATGATTTTCAGAAGCAGGTGTAGACTCCACATGATTCTATGAATCATGTGTCTCATTATCCATAAGGGTGAGGACATGCAATTATAACTTGTAGAGTTTATAAGGCCGATGAGGTTCCAAATGATGGTAAAGAGAGACCTTTGACACTTCGAGGTTCGGTCACAATTACATCTTCAATATATATTTCATTTTTTAATATAGGCACTTCTTATTCATTTATATTTTCTCAAGTTATTATTAGGTTACACTAGTAGTTAAATTCTCTTAAGAGTTTCATTCCATCTATACACCCTTGGGATGAAAAGTGTATCATCTCTATATTTTTTCACATTATCCCATGGTAATTTATGTCCATGATTATTTGTAGGATTTTAAAATTCTTGATATATATGAATTTTATGTGATCATTAGTATGGACTATTTGACTTGTTACCTTACACACATTGATTTTTATTGGTGAGAGGTATCCTTTACAGCACCTAAGGTTGTTACATTTATGTTGAAAAATGAATTTTATGTTGAATAAAGAAGAGTGGGACAAGACCCTAGACAAATTAGAGTTGTTACATCTTGGATTTATAGCATGATACTTGTTCTAAAATATAAAATGGCTCCATTATCTTTTCTTCTTATGGTAGATCTATACTAGGGTATCTTTCCAGAATATTTCTAGGGGTTACCTATGAATAGGTGAATTGTATTTGAAATTGAACATGTTCTTGGTGTTAAACCTATATATATTCACCCTTAATACTTAGAACCTTTTTAAATTATATTAAGGTCCAACATTAAAATGTTGAAGTAAAATAATTTTTCTAATTTAGAACATCTTATTAGGGTTCTCTGGTGTTTTTTTTTTCTAAGAAGGCAGTTGGTGGTCTTAAACAATGTGTGTACTATAAGAAGTTCAATCATATTACTATAAATAAAATGTATCTATTTCCAAATATTAATGAATTATATTATCAAATAATGGGTGTATGGTGGTTATTGAATATTGATTTATGATCTAGCTTCCATATGTTTTGGGTTGGGGGTGAAATTTGAAGATAACATGTAGAAGAATATATGCATTGTATGAGTGTCTTTTTATGCCTTTTAAAATGAAAAATTCTCCTGAATTGTTCATGGATCTCAGGAATAATATTTTTACCTCTTACTTGGAATCCTTTTTTTTTTGTATTCATTATTGAAATCATCATATATTCAAAGATCATAGAATCACATACTGGACACGTAAATATTTTATTGACTAAAATAGAGTTCATAAAATTTGTGAAAGTCTCTTTAAATGTCACTTATGTATCCAGGGGTTGAGTTTCCTCACACTTGTGATTTATAAGGTGGTAATATATATTTATCCAAATAATTTCAAGGATTTTATATCAAGGGAATAGCATAGTAATTTTTCCAAGTTTTGGGGTGTCCTTAGACTTTATGGATGATACAGGTTGTTCATTCCCAACTTTTACCATTTGAAATAACCCATTACCACACTTACCAATATGGGGGTAATGTTTTGATGGATATATCAGTATCAAAAATCATTATTGTAATAGAAAAAAATATTCACATCAACTCTAATTATGATTTTATCTAAACTTAGGGTTGGGTATATAGTGTGTTATGATGCTTTTAAGAATATCTTGTGAGTTGTCTTGATGATGAATTATCAGGTGGTTGCTTTTGGTTCTATGCAGTTGTGACCCCACGAGTGGAGTAACACTACTTATGACCATGAGTTGTATTTTTTGATTCATCAATTGAAGTGTTGGATACATTATCTCTTTATATATAGATTTTTTACATATACGGACTATAAGAGATTATTTTATCTAATCTACCAATGAGAATTTACTCATCATCAAAGGTAATGGGTAGAGTGTCTATAGAAGATTAATTTCAAGATGATACATGATCCTAGGAACTGGAATGTTGTCACAGATTCTCTTAGCATGAATACATAGAAATATAAAGAGTATATGTCATAATTATAGTGGATGTTAATGGCCCAAATGATAGAGTAGAAAGTGTCTATGACTGGAGATCGGGGATCAGTGTCTTGTGTAACCTCATAGATCACAACATCATTCATATAGAAGTTAAGGATAGTCTATAGTGTCATCTAGATAGTCTCACGATGTGTGAAAGGTTTTTGGTAGACAAATATATTACCTAATGATCCTTATATAGTGTGATGTAATTTATATACTTGGAAGGGTAGTGGTAACTTATTTTATGAGAGAGTAAACGATGTAGGACACTCATGCTTCATAGTGGATAGTACAGATAAGATTAACTAAGATGTTCAAGAAATCAGATGATGATTCTAGTGGATTGGTAAAAAAGAGACATTATGGGTATTTTCTCCCATTTTTTAACATATTTAAGGATAAAAATAAATCATATGTGACCTAGTGGGTTACTTCTACCACCTATGGTGCCAGTGGGGATATGAGTTGAAGTGATAATGAATATCTTTATGGTATTTTATAGGACCCCAAAGGGATTTATTTCATTTTTGTTTTAGTTTATTTACTAACTAAAATGTCTCATTTATTTTTGAACCAGTATGGTCATTCCTTATATAACCTAAGAAATATCTACATTCACGAGATTATAAATCTTTATAGAGTGCCTTTGAGTATAGTAACTAATAGGGATGATCATTTTACTTCAAATATTTTGAAGATTTTGTATAAGGATATTCGGACTCGGATAAATCTAATAACAACATATAATCATAAAACTTATGATAATTTTGAGAGGATGATCTATATCATAAAGGATATGCTTTAGGCATGCATCCTATAATTCAATGGAGAATAGAATGATCATTTAACCTTGACTGAATTTAACAAAAATTATATCTTATAGCCATTGATTCATATGGATATATTTGAGGCTCTCTATGGTTGAACTTGTAGTTCACTTCTATGTTTTCATGATTCAGGTAGGTCTTCAGTTGTTTGGATAATCATGGTATAGGATATAACAAAATGGATGTAATCAATTCAAAAGTAGTTGGTTTCCACCTAGTGCAGATAGTGATCATATGATGATTGGGGGAGGTGAACCTTGTATTTCGATATTGGTGATTGAGTATTATTATTTGGTTCCCATCAGTTAGGACATCAATTATTTTAGATTCATGGGATATTGGCACCATGGCCTGTTGGATCATTCAAGATCATTGAATGTGTCTATATGGTGCCCTATTAGTTGGACCTTCTTCCATGATATCAAGTTATACATAATATGTTATATGTTTATCATATTTTTAAGTAAAAAACCAATATTGTGCATATTATCGATAGTGAGGATGATGATTTGGAATGAGATGCATCATTTTTGGAATGAAAAATTTAGATTTTTGGCGTAAGTGATAAGGTATTGTAAGTAAATATGGAACCACTTTTATGGCTACTAAAACAACATGGGAGGATCCTAGAAGATATGTGGGAGTAGGATTTTGATGTTTAGGAATAATTTTCGGTGTTTTTTCATGTGTTTTAAAGAGGAAAATGTGTTTAATAATTATATAAAAGTCATTAATTTATACATGGTTTATACATTTTTTAATCAATTATACCTATATCACTTGTTAGTTCTCTAATCCGAATGAATCTAGGGTGAGATGTGGATGATCCTTCTTGCATATAAACCTTATTCTTCACAAATAAATCCATTCTTGACCCTGTTTTAAGACCATAAAGTAGAACATAGATACTTTTTCATGTTGATATAGCCCCTTGGAGATATCAGGATCTCTTCTCTAATCATTATTAAAGGAGTGATGAGTTTTATTTCATTGACAGGATATAGATTTTCTATTTATTATTTTTATAATTGGGTATGTTATGTGGTTATTCCCTCTTTGAATTATTCACTAATAGATTATAATTCTAGAACCCTTTTCATGTTTGATTATAATCGGTTTTAGGGACACTTGGCTTGCAGGTTTTACTAGTTTGTTTGTGATCATGACTTGGGAAATGATTCTTGGATTTTAGAAGGAACAATATTATAGTATGAATTATCTGTAATAAATTCCCTAAATATATGGGTGTTTGTATTTATTCTATGGAATTTATGTGTGTCTCATGAGACCTGTGGTTGATATGATTCTCATATGGTATTCATGTGTAGCCCATGAGACCTATGCTTGGTATGATTCTCTTGTGGGGTGTGTGTGTGTATCCCCATGAGTCCTTTCTTTGATATTAATTGTATATATATGTTTGTTTCCTACGTGAATCTTTATTGATATAACATAAATAATAATTTCATTATTATAGATTTTTTTATATGTGTACATTCACTATTCTTACAATTGAGTGAAAAAGTTGACCCATATAGGCTAGACCCTCCCTTAGAAGTGGAGTGTGTACGATGTGACATATTTCCCCATATTAGTGAGATTGGGTCAAAATGTGATGTGATGAATTTCCCTTGAGCTATGATATTTGGTTAACATGTGATTGTGTGGCCATCCCCAGATCCATGAGATTGGGTTGACATGAGTATTTCCCTTAAAAATGGGCATGACAATCCATTATTAGGGGGGTTTGTAAAGATTATTGGTTAATTGAGTACATTAGGACAATGTGAGAAATTATCTATGGCATGGAGTTAAAGTAGGTAGAAATGGCCTCCAAGGACCCACCATTTTTTCACATGTTCAGTTACTTGTTTGTTAATTTTGCATTGATAATTGTTCTGGAATACACTTATGTATATTGTTCACTTATGATAAGGATTGTTATTAGTGTCCTAATGGGTTTTATACTCACACGCTACATGTTAATATTGATGCATTTGTATATTTTATTACTAGTGATTCAGTTAAGGTAAATATCCCTGTAGAGAGTTGTTGAGTATAGGTAAATGGAAAGAGTGAGGCATTATAAAGGCGGACTCTGAGTCCCACATGATGTTTCATGTGATATATAGTTTTCTTCCATATTTTTTATATTGATTCACCTTATGTGGGTATATTTTATCTTTCGTTGGATGTTATTCTTGAAATTTCATGTCATTATATCATGGGATGATACTCTCATTAGATTATTGGTTTCCCTTATTATTATAATTATGTTGTTTTGTTGTTTTCTTCTATGATATTTCATTGTTGGTTGACTTTTACTAAGGTAATAGTCTCTGTATAATGTCTCTCAATACCTCACTAGTAGTTGGAATCCTTTTTCATAAGGTTATGTAGCACACTAACCAAGACCCAATGATTCAAGTGGGGTTGTTATAGTTGATACTTTTTGAATACCAATTATCTCTCCTATATGGACAAAGAAATTTTTAATATCTAAAAAAAATATCCATAAATTAGGATAAATTTACAACTAATGACTCTATATTTAATAAGATTTATATTTAGAAAATAACTACATTATCATTAGTTGTTGGAATGGTCTCATTTTCTTCCAGTAATCACAATTTTCAAAAACAAATAGCACAAATAAAATAAACTTTGAGTGATAATATCAAATATTTATAAGGAAATTGTTTTATATAAATTTATATCAAAATAATATATATTTATTTTTGGAAACCTATCATGTATTTATATTAATCTAAATGTTTTTAATAATTATTCTAAGGTTTCACCATAATAAATAGTCCTGATATTTTTCAAACTCTAGTACTTTGGTTTTTATTAAAAAAATATCTGATACTAATAATAAATCCCCCAACACCATTCTCCCATATTTAATGGTCCTTTATTAATTATAAATGTATTAAATTACATTTTCTATAAGGAACAATAGTTTAGTATCCATAGAAGACCATTATACATAAATATACATAAATAGATATGTAATGTTAAATAAAATTGAAAATATATTTATTGAAGAAATATTAAGAGACAAAATATTATTAGTTTTTATGTTCATGTGAAAAATAAAAAATATATTAATATAGTGATCTAAGATAAATAGTAAGGGTTAACATATAGAGAAGATGAATTTAGGGATCCCATGTAGTGTGAAAGCACCTCCCCCCAACGATGCCCTGGATCTATGATGGTGGTCTCCCATTATAATTGGAGGGGGAAGCTCATCCTATATATTATTTAGAGGCTAGGACACCCTCCTTTTCCCTATTCTATCATCCTAATTCTTCAGCCTCTTTTCGTACTATTATGACAAGATTGAAGGTTCAAGAACATTATTATGGCTCGCCTCATATTTTGATCTCGACATCAGGGTTCACAGAAGACATGAGAAATCTGGGCCTGAACCTACTATCTTGATTCATATCTCATCAGCCTTAGGCTGATAACTTCGATAGGTTCATCTTTGGATCTTGGGGTTTGGAGAATAGATCAATTGTTGGTCTACTTGATAAATAGAATATCATGATATGTTTCTCTTCATCGGAGGACCTAATTTAGTCTTGGTCTAGCGCTTCATGCATCTGTGATGGGAGAAATTTATGCATATTTCGATGGTCCTATGACTTCCCAATTAAGTGGTATTCTCCTACCATGTCATTTTGAGTAATTATCCCTAAATTACCATTACCTTTTCAAAATTGTATTATCGTCTATTTTCTCATAAATCGGTTGGATGGAATTTGATTTTCGATAGTAGAACAAATGCATTTTTTTCATATGGTTTCCCCTTGTATGTGTGTCGAAGTTGAAATCTCCAATACAATGATGAACTGGATTTGGATATAGGTTAGTATTTTGGAAGCAAACAGGCTATGGTCTTTGAATCCTGGATGGATTTCTATGTGTCATGCAAGTGTTTGGTCAATCTATCTATAATATGTTATTGAGGCCACAAAGAGGGACTTGGTAAATCTGATTTATTGATCCAACACCCAACTAGAATCACCTTGACAGAGAAATAATTTATAAATGGTGTTCTATAACTGGATAACCCTATTCACAAAGATTAAATTTTCAAAAATATCAATCCGGAGATTGTGGACATATTCAACCGCTTGAGGAATGATTGATTCAACCCCAAAACTATTGTTCAGACTATTTTGGACCAAGTGGGAACTGAGGGGGTATGTTTTTATGTTTCCTTGGAATCTTCCCTCATTAACTAAAATTCATTCTCCTATGAAGGAGTTGTACATTATAGAAATGATCCAATTTTGGAAGTTGTGATGTAGGAGGATGGAGAGGGAGGTTCAAAGGGATATATGGCTTAGGTGAGTTCAACGGATGGCCTAAATAGTAAGGTTATAGCAATGTATGATTCCATTACTAGAAGAAACATTTCATATTTAAAACTTCCCAACTGCTTTGAAAGCCTAGGGTATGAATATCTACTGATGGAACCAAAATCCCTTGAGCAGGATGAACTCTACAAAGAAGGATAGAATCTGTGTGGGTAAGATTCAAGTGATGAGGTTATTAGCCAACAATATGGTGATAGTGTAGAGGAGGGACTTGGTAGAAGGATTCATATCCCAAGGAGGAAAAAGGGGTGGAAGGGAAATAGTGATTCAGGGAGCTTTATTCTAGTCAAAGGAAAGAAACCAAAAGGGTTTAAGGATTACTCTTATCATCCCAAACCTTTGGGAGCATGATCTGTCATGGAGTTTAGATCTAAGGAGATAGATTGAGCCTCTACTTCTAATAAGAAGGAACCAGAAGTTGGATATGGTAAGGAACAAAACAAGTTAACCAATGTGGTGGAAGACCTTAATCCAATGTAAGTAGGATATATGGTGGTGGTTTATGTCAACAGTGAGCTCGCCAATGTTCTGGTCATTACCAAGAAGGATATGTTTGTTGATAAACAATAGGAGGTAGTCAAAGAGGATTAAAATAGGGGGATACATAGTAACACATCATCCATTTCATGGAATAAATATTGGAAAAGGAATTTTAGATTAAGGCCTCCATAGAGGATGCAGACTAGATGAGTTAGAGGTTAATTTTAGTAGACACCAACAAAAGGTTGTGAAATTGGATTAACAAGAAGTATCTTATTTTGACAAGAGGATTAAAATACATGATGATTAATGTGGAGGAGTTCATTTAGACGTGGGTCAAGATGTCCTTTAAGTTTTAATACCTTATCAAGGATGACTTTGACATCAAGGTAACATATTTTTATTGAAATTATATAGGGATAAGGGTTCTAATAGGGTCAAACTTGATTTTAATGGTTTGGTTATTTCTTACAATGTACGATTTTTGTCCTTGTGAAGTTTCTCACTTTTTCCACAAAAGTGTCTTTTAAAATAATAAAAAGGTATATTTAGGAAAAATATAGAGAATATATATATATATGTGTCTGAATGTGTAGTAAATAATATAGAATAAATATAAAATATCATAAATAAATTCAAAAGATAACATAGATAGTAAAATAATTATGGAGTGTATAATTTCAGATATCTTAAATGGATTATTAAGGTCTTATTAAACAACATCAAAATTATATATTTTGTACACTCATTAAAATATTAAACTCTTTCCAAAATACCTACCATTACATTGAGGGAACATATACTTCAAGGCTACACCAATAACATATATTGTCCAATGAATTCCAGTTTAAATTAAAATGAATATAAAACACTTTTCATAATGTTTATTCATATATTTATTATCAGCATACATATTTTTAATCAATCAGGTTTAGTTTATGTTATTTATATAGTGTGTGATATAGAATTAGATGTGTTAATGGTTCCCATAGTAAAAAAGAAGTTAATGTTTTAATCATTGAATACATTTTGATCAAATATTGAAATGGATATTCATAAAATAACATTATCAATAAAATTAAACCCAATGAATTATAGTTGTTTTAGGGGACATTAATGATTTATTTAATAAATAGGTTGTAAGTAAATGAAATTCTGAATAGCATATTAATAAAAAAATTGTTTTTGAAAAAATCATTTAGTTTAGTCAACCTTGATATTTATGGATTACTTGTAAAAATGAAGAGAGTACTCATGAAGGTCAATGTAAAAGTAAAAAAATAAATATATACTAGTAATACTTTCTTGAAATTTCCTATTTATGGATATTCTTTTCAAAAATTTTGCTAATAAATTTCATAAATATTAATTTTGATGTAAATAAAATAAAATGGATTACCATGATTAAAGAAATAATTACACTGTAATTTCTATAGAATCATGATAAGTTATTAAAGATTAAGATTTAAAAAAAATAAGAAATATTAAATAAAATGAATTATAAAACAATGGATATATAAGAATAACTAGATAATAAACTAAAATTAATTGGGGATTTTTTAAGAAGAAAAAACTAAATATGGAAAAGTGGAAATGGTTACCATACATATAGCATCAAGAACCTAATAAATATGTCCTTTATAATTTATTTTATTCATAAATAGAGAATGTTTTGTAAAATAATAAGATATTGATTTAAAATGAAATTGTAATTATGATGGATTTGTTGATAGGTTGTTATTTATAGTATAACATCAATATTTGTTTTAAATATCTTAGTTTCTACCTTTGGGTTTTAGGCTATAAAATATTCATATTTAAATAATCATAAATAGATTTCCACCCATGGTTTATTATAACCATTTTCATCATAATTTATTAAAATATATTATTTTTTACTCCTAAATAATTCAAAAATAAAAAACCACTTTTGGAATAAACTCTTTTTAAGATAAAATCAATATTATTTTATTAATAGAATAAAATAAGTCTTAAACTTTAAAAAACTACAAAAAAATCAAAATAATTAATTAATTCTTAGATTAACTTTTACTTATATATTTATAATAAATAATTAAAAAATAAATAAGATATTTACTATAAACCATATACTAAAATACATAATAATGTTTTTTTATTTTACAAAACAATTGAGAGTTTAATTGAATATTTGAATTTTTCATGATAATTAATGTATGTTGAAGTTATTTGGAGAATAATTAGGGACTTAATTTCTTTTATGATGCATGAAATGTTATTTTGAAAACAAAAACTGGGAAATACGTATCATTATTCAATTCATAGAAAATGAATAACATGGTCCATTTTGAATAGTATAGTAAGTTTTTCATTATTAATTATTTAAAAAAATTGGCTCCAAAACTTCATTTTTATTATGAAATAAAAGACTTATTTCTCTCTAGTAGATAGAGAGCTACTACATATCTCATAGGCCAAAGGAAAATTGTCCCATGAACATAGACCAAAGGACCAATATAGAATCATGTATGCATCATCCTATATATTTCATGAGGCCTGCATAACCACTAGCTGGCATCATGCTCACATCACCGCCTACCCACATCATGTTTGTGTCATTGTCTGCATTGTAAATCCCCTGAGGAGCTCATCAAAACTCAAACTATGGTATTCTAAAGATAATTTAATATAAAGGTATTACTGATACATAGACCATATAATAAATATATTATAAATCCCTTATTGACACTAATCTAACATATATCTTATACTATATAGCAATCATTAATTCAGATCATTGGTGAAAGTTATATTGTGGATTCATGGCTTAATAAATCCTTCATCTCAAGGAAAGATTCTAAAAATTATTCCTTAATTGATTCCATTACTATAATGATTGTCTCTTAAGGTAGGAAAACATTCATCCACACCACACCTATGATATGAAACATATTCTTGCAACTTTGGTATATTTATTTTGGTTGAGAGTTATATTTATATTGTAAAACAAAGTATATTAAAACCAAACCATTTTTCAAGGTATCTATTTGGTAATGTTCTGGATATGACTATATGTTCTATTAACATTAATTAGGTAAAAATAACTATGTTTAAATAAAATATTATTAGTGTTCACCAATCACATGTCACCATTTTAGTATTGACTATAGAAGGTGGATGAACATGTCGCTTATTCTTCCAAAATATTCTCATTTTCTAAATTTTCCACACAGTTGGATAATATTTTAAACAATTCATGAATGTTCTCTCTTAAGCCTCAAAATATAGCATTGATAAATACCACCACATCGTAATCAAATAATCTCTAAATTAACCATAATTACACTAAATTAAAATTTTTGTAAGTTAAATTCCTCTATCAGGGTTATTCATTGATTTCCTTTTGTCCTAGAAAGAAAAATAGATATTCTATCCATGGAGAAAAATATGCCAAGAAATGAAACTTCTATAAATCATCATTCACACCTAAAAATTTTCTCATAAGAAACCATTTCCTATTAAAAATTCAAGAATTATTCTCATGTTATTATCATGATACTTATTGTATCATATGATATCATAAATAAATAGTATAATAAAATTATCATTATTATCCATACACTGAAAAGGGTTTTTGATTCCATTACTTCCTCTAGTAACCATCCCTAAATAATGGAACTCTCTTAGATATCCCAAATTCATCATGAATAATAATCCCTATAATAAAATTCCCTCAAAATTTCCCAAATACACTAATGAGATATCATAATACTTGTGTTTTCTATGTTCTTTTGAAATATAGTTCCCATGGGTCCTGGTAAACTTCGTCTAATGCCAACTGTAGCAATCCTAACTCTAGTAACCTAATGTTGATACATACTTATTACATTGGAATAAGATAAAATAAATCACACCACGCATGAATATTCATTTGAGTAATCTTTGAAACCTATTCACATACTTGATTCTCGTATTACATTAGAAAAATAAAATATAGTATGAAAACCATTATTACATCCTTGATGATCATTCAAATATTCCTTACTCATATATTGGGGAAAGTGAAACATAATAAAAGTTGAGATAAAATGATTATTAATGGAAATTATATCACATATTATATCATGATTTTATAATCCATAATAAATATTGAAGAGTGGATAAAAACACATGCCATTTTAATCAGTAACATTAGTTTAAAGTACAACCAAGGCTATTTTAACATCAAAATCACATGGATAATGAAAATTTGATTCTCAATAAAGGAGATACATAAATCTAGACATGTATGATCTTTTAATAATTCCATTGAATAATTTATCATAAATATTACAATCAAGGTCTGAGAAATGAGACTTTAATTGTATGGGTAGGTATACCCCAATTACTTAACTAATGGGAAAAATTGTTTTTTCTCATCTGACCTGTCGATGCATCGAGGGTGTACATATATCTGAGACCCACCCATCACTTTCATGCCCTATTAATTACTCATATATTTAATTATTAATACATTCAATTCCAAAAATTTCTTATAAATCAACATTTATTCATATTGAATCAAGAATACGGAATATTTTCCCAGTCAATGAAATAATAATTCTCAGCAACCTTTCGTGAAGTAATATATTATATAAAAGTGGTATACGATTGAGAAAATATTAAATTGGTAAAATGATTCTATTTAAATCCATTATAAATAAAATACTTATGTGGTAGAGAATGTAATTCCCAATGGAATTATGGTACATGATAAGAAATTTGATCATAATAAGGTTGTGACCAAAAAACTAAGAATTAGTAAATGATAAAATAAGACCATAAATTCATCTAAAATTATAGTTTTTTTGTAAAACAAATCATTTATGAAAATCAAATAAAGTATAAAAAAATAAATTAAAAATAAATTCCTCGAAACTTTTTGTAAATAAAATTATAGATCACTTTTAAAATATTTTAATTTCATTATGAAAATAATACCCTATAAATTTAATAACATTTTAAATAAAAATTCCCAAAATTATGAGAAAAATATTTTATTTAAAATATCTGTGGAACATTTTAAATTAATAATCAACTAAATGAATATTCATGCCGATTTTAAAACTCATTCGTGCAGTAAACTTTAAAAAAATATTATTTTCATGTTAATTTGTAAAAAAATTAATATCTAACCAGTTCAGAAACCATTGAATATATTCCATTTTATAGGTTTTAAAATAAATTAAAATGTTTTTTATAATTAATATAAACCATAATTGGATCATATAAATTAAAATTCTTGAAAACATTTCAAATAACATGGACATGGAAGAAGAATATCATTTGCCTAAAATGAAATAAGTTATTTTTTCTCTAAAACATTTTCTTGGTAATTTTAAGTAAAAAATAGAGGAAAATGGTACTTTTACATGAAAATTATAGGAATGACCATATGATAAGAATATATATTGTTTTTAAAGGATAGTATGTATATAATTTCCCTCAAATGGAATTTTTCTTAGACAGTCTTGGAAAGAAATGCGATTATAACATAAAACCCTTACCATTTTTGTAACATTTGATTCCAAACCCCTTAAAAGATAAATAATTAATAAAAAAATTAATAAAATCAAAAAAGTTGAATTTATGATATGAAATTTTAATTGGTTATTATAAAAACAATGTAAAAGATAATAAGGTCTAAATGTAAAACAAATCTCATTGATGTGGAAATGAGTTGAACTTAACCATACCTCAAGTCCAAAATGAATCGTATGAGATATTACCCTCTTGTACGATAAATTTATATTTATTGTAAATATATAATATAACTATATTCATAGTTATCATACCAATGTGAATCACATATAACATTCTATAATTTTTTTATTAATAATACTTTATTTACATCATCATATCATGTGTTAACTCTTCCATTTTTCATACATGTTTTGGTTTTGTAGTTCTAATCCTGAAATATTTTTCATCTTTTAATTATCTCCATAATATTAACTATGAATTAATTATAATTTTTATAAATTAAATACATATTTATAATAATTCATTAAATTTTTATATGATAAACAAATTTCATCGCTTGATGGAGGTTGTAGTCGACATGTACACACGAACGATGTTATCAATTTCCAACATGTGGATGGGTAAGATGGTAAAAAATATATTATCATTTAATAATAATAAATATTTTTTGAATATAATATATATTCATTAAATATATCATTATAACAATCCTTGTGATTAGGTTATGAAAAAACAAATACATTGCTTCGTGATGGTGGTAGTCCACTATTACGTATGTGCGATGTTTTCATTTCTTATAGGATAGACACAGAGATCAATAATGGTTGTCACATGAACATAATAACATTTTAATATATTTAATTTTTTTTTTCATAATATTTAGTATATAATTTAATGATAAATAAGAATAAATAAAATGAAAGAACTTGATTAAAATTTATAACTCTTGTTTGGAAATCATAGTTTGGCCAACACATTAAGAATTATTAGGATTGTCTTAGTAGAATAAAAAACTATATTAAGTGGTAATGTGTGATAAAAAGTTATTTAGTTAGATTTTTAATGAGATAAATGGCATATGAAGTGTTTGTAATAGAGGATATGTGTTTCCCCTTTATAAGTGAGGAGGGTGTAAATCTTTTAAATGCAGAAAATATTAATATATAATTGTGTCAAAATCATTTCAAATTTCTAAAAAGTTAAATTTATTAGATTATAATGTATATCATTTATAAAAATGATCAAACAAATTAATTTATATAATTTTATGGGGAATTTAAAACCTTATATTTTTCTTTAACCCCTTTGTTGACCCCCTTTAACCTTAACCATGGTAACAACTTTTTCACCCTTTAAGAGTACTGAAAGTAATATTAAAAATACCAAGTGGCACAAAAATTAAACATGGATTATATTCTAGAAATTATCCCACTAAATTGTTTAAATATAGTATTTTGATAATATTATAATTATTTAATAAGAATTTTTAATCCTTAAATGCCATTTAAGGTCATTTTTGGGACTACTCACATATCTTGACTTTAAAGGAATCAAGATAATGATGGAATTAAAATATAAAACCATTAACAATAAATTATATAGTATTTTTATACAATAAATTCATGGTTAGCCATAATCCATTAAAAATATATTCCTTTATATGTTTTTATAATCATTTATTTGATTTTTCTACTACTTACACAAGCGATGCGTCAGCATTGCGTAAGCGTTCAAGGAATTTATACAATATCTAAATATTAAATCTAAATTACTATCAAAAATATATTTTAATAATTTTAAATTTTATAATATATATATATATATATATCCATTAATATTTAATTTTTATTGATATCCATATTATGACATCATAATAAGTGATAGAAATTGACATTTTTTATTTATTCTTAACTTAAAATAATATAAAGGCTCCAATCAAATTAATGTGGAACAAAAATATCATATTTTATAAGTTATGAATTTTATGGTAATATTACACTCACATGATAAAATGAAATCATGTTTTCGGTTGATTTTGTGACTTTATCACATAGTTTTAAACTTAATTGACTAGTTTTACTCATTACCGTTGTGATAGACTTTTACCATGGTTACTATTCATTATGACTAAAAATGAAATTGGAATATTTACAAGTTCTAATGATACTAATTATTAATATTAAATCCATTTTTCAAGATTCAATTCTTATGGTTTTTATAAATTGATTTTAATATATGTTTTAAAACACATCGATTACAGTTTGTAGAAAAATGCATTTAATGCATAAAATAAACTTATACCAAATTAAGAAAAATTAATTAATATGGAATTTATTAGATTATTTTAAATTGATTATATCTTATTTTAATTTAAAAAAAATACTTAACAACATGATTATTTTAAATTACATGATTTTATGAAAATAAATGACAATTTTTCCAAAATCTGTATATCTAACTATTTACTCAAAAAATCAATCACTTTAGAAATAACTCAAAAAATTAATCCTAGACCTATTATATAATGATAAATTAATAAATTATATCCATTTTTAAAAATAATATTGATAAAATTGGAATAAATTAATTATAATATTCATGGAAAAAAATCCAATAAAAAACATTTTTGAAGAAAATGTAATTTTGAATCACAAAATGAATTTATTGTTATTAATTACCTAATAAAAATAATTAAATGAATATTAATTAATCAAATTTGATATATAATTTACTTATATTATTATACTAATTTTTTAATATTTGTTAATTTAATCTATTATTATCAAAATATATTGCACACATAAAAATTGTTTTATGAAAAATATCTATTTTACCTTAAAAAAGTATTTTCATTTAAAAAAAATTAATAATCAATATATTATAGATTATTCATTTTAGTAAGAAAAAAATATACATTAATTTCATAATATTTTTTTCCTATTCATACCCACCAAACCAATGACTATTTCATAGTGGCCATATTTAAATAATAGTATAATGAGATTTGTTTATACTCGATGTTGTGTGTGGTGTACACTATCGAACATAATGTTCTTTAAAATAAAATTATAAACTAAATTATATGGGTATTAGAAAACATATTTTATAAAAGAACAAGTCTAATAATGATATTTTTGTGTGAGAATGTGGTACTTGGTGTATTGTTAACTCAATAGCACTCTTTTTTGTCACATTGGATCGTAATCAATTGTCTCACCAATTCTCCAAGAGCCTATAAATAAAGCTTCATTCAAATAGGTTTAGTATAATCCATAGAGAATAAAATATATTTTACCCATACTATTAGTCATGATATTCTATACAATTTTTTATAAAGATATTGAAAAAAATTATTATTAAGACACTCATCCACATATGTATTTCTTATCTAAAATATCTCTATCACAATCCAAATCTATGTAATAAAAAAATTAGATTTAAACTAGATTTGAATACCTATCAAAAATCTAAAATTATTGGAATATACATCATTATTCTCTTTATCATAGTGAGATGATATTTCAATAGAAAACTCTAAAAATATATTTTCATTAACCTGACATAAAATATATCTAGACTTATTATGTTGGGATACAATTATGTATAAATGTTCATTTTAATAGTGTTGAGTGCACAAATTTTTTATCATCACGACTCCTAGGTTTTTTTCCATCATAATTGGAGTTGAAATAGGTTTCTAATATTCTATTTTAAAAATATTTAATGGATCTTTTTCATACATGAACTATTGGAGGAATGTGAATCATTCCTTTTAAAAAATTCGTAATTAAGAAATGGGTTATTTTTTCTATCATTAAAAACATAAATTATAAAGGAATTAAATTAGATAAAAACTCTACAAAAATCACATTATTTTTATGAAAGTTATTGTTTTCCACATACGAAATTACCATGAACTTCTTTTCATTAGAGCTTCACACATAAATACCATGATCTTTTAATTCCCTTTTAAAATTTAGCATTCACATATATGTGTTAAACTTTGAGAACATAGAACTTGGTTATTTATTTAGGCTATAAAAATCCCCTTTAAACTTAAAAACTTTTACATCATAATCTTGAGTAAAAAATAATACTTTTTATTTTATGTGGGATTATTTTATCTGAAATCCATTAAAAAATATTTTCATCTCTTTCATTTGGTTTAATTTAAACATAATTTGTGTTTCCATATCCAATAAATTATAATTTATTTTATCCCTACCACTAGAATCAATTTTTCAGTGATAGCAGTTCCTTTGATCTATGAATATCCATTATATATGAATCTTATTGTATTCTATGCCACTCTTACATGTTCATATTTTTTTTCTTTGAATTCTTATTTTTTTCAAATCACTTTTTATTTTTAGTTCTATCCATAAACTCCCATTAATGTTCCTTATCTGTTTATTAAAACTCTTATTCCATGGAATTCACCCAAGAGTCATCCTTTACTACCTCTTCAAATATAGTAGGTTCTACAAACTGATCTATATTATTTTTCTATGCATTATGAATTATTTAATTTTGATTTAGAGAATATTTTTCACTGATAATTTTCCTTAGGTCAACATAAAGTCATCTCCTTTTCCTTTAAATCATATATTTACATTCTTCAAAAGGATTCTCATCATCTGATTAAACTTTATAATCATCATAATTTTGAATATTATTCACCTCTCTTAAATTTTTCATACATTCCTTCTTCCTCGTCACAAATTTATTCAGATATATAAAATCCATGATTTTCATTGTCTTTATATTTAGTCATATTTACAATGTTATAGTCAATAAATTTTTTGAGAATCTTATTCAAATGGTTTTAGGATTTACTCATAAATGTGTATCCATGAAATATTCCTTTATCAGGAAAAACTATATATTTACCCACATATCATTATATATTTTTCAATAAATAATTACATCAAAAAACTCAAATTACCCAATCAAGGTGTCATACCATCCCACATTTCATATATAATCCTCTTGTCTCTTGGTCTAAGGAATGCCTATTTTTTGGTTTTCAAGACCCCTTTCAATTATATGTTCTAGTAATGGTGAGATATACTGCTATTAATAAAAAATTTATTTTTCATGAAGTTTATAATTTGGTTACACCTATCTAGAACTTCAATATACTAAAGAGACATTTCCAAACACACCTTATTTTGTCTTCCATATTTCTCTAAAAAATTACCGCTTCAATTAAAGTTTATTTTAATATAATATCTAATTGAATTATATTTATTATTATTCTAATTTCATTCTCCACACTCCTTTATATTTTTTAATATAATCTAACTCAAATTTCATTTATCACATAGATATATGACATCTAATCCTATAATAGAGGTTAATATTTATGATAAATTATTTTTTACCTAATTTTCTTACAATATTAATTGTACTATATACACGAGCATGAATAAAATCCATAAGATTTAGTGCTTTCATCTTATTTAAAAGATAGGTATTTTTCAATATTTTCCCAAAATAATGCTTTATGTTCCTTTTCTCTATCCCACATCAAGTGAGATACATACACCAATGCCTTTGATTTTGAAATATTTTCCATACTCTACTAATGGATGTGACCAAACCTCTAAAGCCATAAATTATTTTATTATTATATAGTAATGATAAAAAATTTCTCCTTGCAATCCACATGATAATAATTACTATTTTTCCCTATATTTGTATTAGAAAACTTCTATTTTTTGTATTTATATGATAACATTTCAAGTGGATTATAACTTATGATCATAAGTCACAAAATTGTATCACCCTCAATTGATTATTTCATAGACCATCCATATAGAGAAAATTATAATTTTTAAACTCATCACCATCCAAAAAAAGTGTTAAATATTATTTTGGTCATTATATATTCATTATTACCAAAAAAAATCATTCCATATACCCTTCCTTTCACATTCTTATGATGTTTTATGTAGTATGTTGTGTGGGAAGAAAACGCCTATCAATAATTCACCTCCAATAATTATTCGTAGAAATAAAATTTATCTCAAAATGTATATCCTTCTCATTCATCTTAAATTATTCTTCTTTAAAAAAATATTAAAATTAATGAAGAAGTATTTTTTTATACTTCTATTCTCTTCATCACTAGAAACTATGCCATAGTCATTCTCTTATTGGGAAAAATATATATTTATCAATTGAATTGTGTTAGATTTTGTTCTATAAATGCATCTCTAGATTTTAAATAAATAATTCAAAATTATTATTTTTCTATAATCAAGAAATTATAACCATAATTTGAATATTAATTTAAAGAAAACTATAAATGGTTCTATTATTGAGATATATAATGTAATGTTACTCTCATTTACTTAATCCCAATGGAATTTTTTTCAGGTATTTATCTTCCTCATCACAAAATGATAGTGTATAGCCTATGTAGCCACATAAATGGAACTTTATTGATTTAAATAATTTGGCGATTATATCTATTTGTATATCCCCAAATTTTGAATAACTTCTTCATTATTGATAGGCTCTAAAGGATTGACAACACACTTTAATATTATATATTCATTTTCACTTTGTAATCTCTACATTAGTTTTTTTTCAATTCAAAATCAAATCAATGCCTTCATATAAACATATAATTTGGTCTTTGAGTACTCAATTACCCTTTAACACCTCTTCAAAAAAATATTGTTCACTATTCAACTCTTTCTTTTAAATTATTATTATAGAATCTCTCATAAATTATCTTTTTCTTAAAACCATCTTATTTTATTTTAAACTGAATTTTAATTCTCAAAGATATAAATTCCACATTTAGCATTTTAATTTTTGTTATCTTCTCTGTAACACACATTATGTTTTTATATTTGACCTAAGAATGAGTCTTAATCATTAATTTATAATTCTAAAAGTATTTTAGTTTCACTTTATAATTTTCATGTTCCCCAAAAATATTCTCTATAAGGTCAATTTTTTCTTCATTATTATCAATATAATTTGATGATTCCATAATTAAATTGTAAATATTCTATTTTTTCATTATTATTAATTCATTATCCTCTAAAAATCCTTCAAAATCCACCTTAATAACAAATATACCCATTGGTTGATCATTCACTTCTACTTTCGATATACATTACTCTATTAAATCCATTATAGAATCTTTTGTGTCTAATATAAATTCAATTTTAACACTATTTAATAAATATTCTTAAAAATCATATTCCTCATAATTATATATACATTTCATTGAAACATCATTATATTATTATTTTTGGAATCGAGGTTCCTTCTAATGGGAATTTTCATTACTATCATTGAGTGTATTAAAGTTCAAAATCCACATCATTTATCCCTATATATTTTTTCTGAAATATAAAAATCCTTTCCCTAATTAAAACATTCCAAAAGTATCTTACATTTAAATAATCCTTTACTATGGAGGAACATTCTCAAAAAAAGTGATCATAACTCATCACAAAATTATTATTTTTATTTTCCAACATTATGTATCTAAAATACCTATATTGATCTAAATTCAATTGCATTTGATGAATTAATAATCATTTATTATGGATTCACATTAATTTTGTAACCCAATAGCTTGATATATACATCATAATGTTATAGTTCCACTAGCCCCAATACCTTTAGTTTTTATAATGGTGGAAATTAGTGCAACATCTTATTCATATAATCTATATCCTTCATATCTTCATTGAATCCATGGATAGATCCATAATATCTAAAGAGAATGTTAAAAAATCAATATATGTTCTCAAAAAAGATACTATTCAAATAATCATACCAATTAAGATGATCTTTTATCTTTGTTTTCTTATCCTTTTTATCACCCTCGTAAATGATGCAAAAAAATTTCCAAATTCAATTCATTATAATAAATCTCATTTTCATATTGTGTATTTGATAAGAAAACTATATGAAAAAATAATTTTTTTTCTTTTGTTATTATTCAATAATTTCCTATAATATGTTTTCAGTTAACAACTCTATTTTATAAATTAATTATTTTCTGTGAATACAAACTTACAAAATATAATATTTATGATATCATAGATGTGATCTCATATGATTATTATAAATTTGATCATTACTATCGTAAAACCATAGAACTCCATTATTTATCACTCTATTCCCAATGTTAATATTCCTTCTTTAATAGATTCAACCAAAAAATCATTGGGGGTTTTATTATAAGACCCTATAATATAATCAGCCTATAATTTGATGATTAATCATAAGGGTTTTACATTCATACATTTCTAGGGTCGTTTCATTTTGGAGTAATAGATAATTAGCTGCAAAAATTGCATAAGAAATTGAACTTTTTCACATAGTATGCATTTTTTCCATAAAAAATATATTAATATGTTTAAACCCATGTTTCATTGAAGTCAATTTTAATTCATTTAAAACAAGTCATCTATGTGAAATCAGTGGCATTTATAAAAATTTTACTCATCTTTATATCCATTGAAAAATATTTAAAAATGTGTAATGATAAATATAAATCTCATTATGGGATATAAAAAAATTAATCCCATTATCCCTATGAAAAACATAAAAACCCATGATAAATCTTTCCATTTTCACAATAAAACTTTGAGCAAAAAAATATAACACTTACAAATGAGAAAATAATTATTTTCTCAAAGAAATATGTTAAAATCTATTATTAATCATAGAAAAACCCATGAAGGCATCCTGGGGCACATGGTAAATTGTGAAATCATTCCATTAGAAAACAATTTTTCCCCTTTAAACTCATGAAATCAAAATATTTCTATAAAACACATTTTTTAAGAATAATATTAGTACCTTGGAGGATCCTATTTATAACCCATGTTCAATTTTTTTAATCCATGTTAGAATGAATAAATACAACTTAATTCCATTGGAGTAACCTACCGGTTTATATCCCTCATTATTCCCTATTGAATATTATTTGTTACACAATGCATTGGAGAACTATATCAAGTTATTAATCATAATGAATTGTATCAATCACGTTTTTCATCATCAATAATGTTCAAGTACCATATAATGAACAAAAAATTTGTAATCCTGGAAATTTTTATCATAAAACCCATGAAAAACTCATTTTAACCCATAATAAAAACACTTTTAGTTTCTCAAAAAGATGAGAAAAAAATTATGTTTTTATAGAAAAAAATTTGTAAGAAAAAATTGCAATAATATTAAAATAAATATTTTCAATGAAATTAACCACTAAAAATTGTAAATTAATATTGATAACAAATAATTTCTATGATATCAAGAAAGGGACTCGAATTTTTATATGTTAAAATCATTCTTTTTAATTATTGAAAAAAAATCAAAAATAACCCATATAGAAAATGTTAAAAAGATTGCACTTTAATCCTTTGTAAAGTAATTAAAATCTATATATGATAATGAAATTTATCAAAATTTGAATCATAAAAAATGAAATTCATGAATCTTTTAAAGTGATATGTGTATGGAGAAAATAGAGTTTAAAACCTTTTAAAACAATTTCTAAAGGGAAATTCATTACCTTAAGTACCATATAAAATCATATGTTATTTAGCTCTTAAATAGTAAAATTATATTTGTTTTATACTTTTTTAATAACCTTTTCTAAGTTCATTTAATTAATATTATACCTTTTATTTCATTTATTATCACTTTTTTATCTAAATGGTTAATTTCACATTCAATGTTTTGAGGACATTCAGTTTATATCCTTAAAATAACATCATTGTATTGATTGTGATGAAAGGGGTTATAGAAACATTAACTCAAAAATCATAAAAATATTATAATTATCATATTTATACATTGAAAACACTTTTAAAACCAACTATGTATGGTGGGTATGAAAAATTAGGCATGTCTTTTCATGGATATGGTAGTCCGTATATACACATGAATGATGTTTTCATTTTTCTAATAAGTGGAAAATAAATAAAATAGATAAAATTTTCTTTTCTAGAATCATAAATATTTTTTATATTTCATATTTAATCATTATTTATATCCTTATGACCATACGTTTAATGTGGATATGAAAAATTAACCACATCATATAGTGGAGGTGGTATTCCACATGTACGCACAAGCAATGTTATCAATTTCCAATTGATGGAAAGGGTATATAGATAAGAATTATATTATATTTCCAAAATAATAATAAATTCATGGATATAATATATAGTTGGTTTTAAAACATTTTAACACTCTATATGGTCTGGTTATTGAAAAAAACTTGTCCCATTGTAGAGGTGGTATTCCACACATACGTACGGGTGATGTTTTAATTTCCCATTAGATGGAAAATGATATATAAAAGGGTTATACCATAATAAAAATAATAATATTAATTTAGTATATAGAATATATTGATGTTATTATTCTATATTGTATAATTATTATTTAAATATTGTAGAATAATAAATATATAGGAAACACCAAGTTAAGAATTATACCACATCATTGGAAAATCTCCTTTGGCTTACACATTAATCAGTATAGGTTTGGTATTTTGGTGACACCAAGAACTCTAGAACATGTGAAGGAGATTTGGAATGGGATTTGGGTAGGCATTTCCTAAACTAAAGTTCTAAATGTGTGTGAATTATTAAGAATATAAGTTTTCTTCATATAAGGGAGGAGAGGGACACTCTTGGAATTATTCAATGTTTTAAAATAACATTAATTCATATTAAAGGTAAATTTACATAAAGGAAACCCATTTTCAAAGAAAATATGAGATAATGATGAAATAATCTCAAAAAAAATTATAAAATACTTAAAGATATTTTAAGTATTATATCTTTTTTTAATCCTCATTCATTCATTTTAACCTCAACTATGATCAATTAGATTTTTTCAATGATAATTTAATAATATACACACCAATAAAAGAGGATATCTAAAAAAATCATTTTGATTCCAAATATGGAATCCATTTTATAAAATTTAAATTCCTTATGGAGTACAAAAGACTTTTAATATAATTATGAAAAATATTTTTTATGAAAATAATTTATTTAAGCATAAAAATCATTTGACCGTGAAATAAACTAGGAAGTTGATTTCCAAAAAATTTATGGTCAAATAATATACAATGATATTTTTTGACATTTAGATTAATTATAAACTGAATAGAACCTTACTACCATTACATTAAATTCCAATACCCAAAAATATTTTCTAATTTGAATAAAATATAATTTATGTTTATAAAAATCAATAATGGGTTCTCAAATCAAAAAAATGTAATAAAATAAATTATATTACTCCATTAAAAAAAATTTGGTTAAAAAAAGTTTTCAAAACATGTTAAGTTATTCTTAAAACATAGTAATTTCATAAAAGTTACAATATATGAAAATTTGATATTTTTACTATTCACCAAAAAATAAAATATTATAGAAAAATATTGAAATATCACCCTAAGAATAATTATAACTGATGATTCTAAAAATATAGCCCATTTTAAAAAATCTAATATTAAGAAATTTTTATTCTAAATAAAACCATGTGATTCATGGAAACACAACTTACTTAAATAAAAGTTTTTCTTTATCAAATGAAAACATTTATAAAATTATTTGAAAAAACTAAAATGAATAAAAATCTCTAAAATGAATACATATAGATAATAGGATTGATTTATTTTTAGGATTACCTACCTTGTCACATTATAACCCCCATATGAAATTGTCTCCTCATGATTTTATTCATTATTTAAACAAGGGAATTTTTCCTCATAGCATTTCTAGATTCACATGAGGTTTTATAATTCATATGGTTCTTCCATGAAACATTTAGCAAGTCAATAAACTTATTCCATGATAAATTATCTCTATGATCTAAAATATGAACCAGATTTTATTAATTAGAAGGATACTCTTCCAACTCTACTACCTCAAGGCTCAAAATATGATAAGAATTAGGTACATATTACCTTATAAATGAAACATCAAACACATAATGTACCTGAGATAAACAAAGAGATAAATATACTATATTATAAATGTATCCATCCTTTTCTATAATTTTATGAGGGATAAAAAATAATGGATTCATTATTCCCTTTTTACCAAAATATATTACACCTTTCTATGGAGCAATTTTTTGAAAAAAATGATATCCAACCTCAAAAAATAGATCAGTTCTCATATGATATCTATAACTATTCTCTCCATCATGAGTTTTCCTCATGTGTATCTGAATTATCATTACATTCTCCCCCATTTTTTTAACCATTTTGGGTCCTAAAAACCTCCTTTCACCAAATTTCTCCCATCATGACATAGTTCAACATCACTTTTCATTGAATACCAAAAAAGGTTAAATACATCACAAGAATAAAAATTATTATTATAAGAAAAATAAATAAATTAATGATGTTGATCCCAATATCCCTAGTAGACTAAAGATAAATCTCAAATAATATCATCCCAATTCTTAATTGTGTTCTCTTATTGTTCACCAAACTATGGATGAAAAGTTTTGTTATAATTTATCTCAGTACCCATCGACTACTAAATTAATTTAAAAAACTGATGTAAACCTGGGATTATGATTAGAAAAAATATAGATAGTATCTCCATGTAACTTGAATTTATTATTTAAATAAGACTCAGTAAGTTAATCTAATGAAATAGTATCTTGAATAGGCTGAAAATATATAGATTTAGTCAAATGATTAACAACAACCCAAATCATATTATTAACTAGGGATATATTTTGCAATACCATCATTAAATCCATGAATATGTTCTCCCATTTCTACGCTACCACTAATAAAGGCCTATGCATCCCCTTTGATTGTTTTATTCATCTTTAACCTATAAAAAGGTGAAAAAATTCATGGTAAAATAAGTAATATCCATTTTCATTCATTTCCTCAAATAGTATTTCTAAAGGTATCTATAAACCCTATACCTACTAGGATACACAAAAAATAAAGATCTATGTGCTCCACTTGAAAAATCCATCTTTAACTGGGAAACACTGAGAACACATAACCTCTTTATAAATATGATAACAACTTCTATATCAAAATTAAACTCAAGAAACATATCATTCTTGTCTGATTCAACTCTTTCATGCAAACTATAACCTTCCTTCGGATCCTCCGTATTTATTTATTCCAAGGATAGTTGTGCTAACATATGAACCAAAATAGAATATTTTTTGCATAAATAATTTATAGGTAAACAATAATTAAATAATAAACCAAAGGATAATGTTCCAAACATAGTATTATTAATGTTTTATTATATTTATAATGCAAGGTACCATCTACCTTATTTTAATTACCTGTGTGGTATTGAATCATGTAACCATAATCTATTATAAGTTCCAACCATCTTCTCTACCTCATGCTTAACTCTTATTGAGTGAATATATAGTTTAAACTTTTATGGTGAGTATATATTTCACATTTTACCCCATATAAAGTATACCTCCAAATTTTAAAATGGAAAACAGTCACTTTAAGATCAAGATCATGTGTATGGTAATTTGTCTCATGGAGTTTCAATTGATGTTAATCATATAAAATTACCCAATCATATTGCATTATGACACAACTAATTATTTTCCATGAAACATCATTATAAACAAAAAAAATCACCATTTCTTGTTGGCAAGGATAACACTAGAGAATTACCTAATATAATTTTAATTTCTCAAAATAATTAATCACATTAATCTATCTAGATTAATTTAACTCCATTTCAATTTAATGTAGTTATTAGGATAGATAATAGATAAAAATTTTCCAAAAACCATTGATAATAACCCACTAATAGATGAAAAATTAAAATATCTATGACATTTATTGATCATTTCCATTCATCAACCCCTTTTATTTTAAAAACATTAATAATTATGACATCATTAGAAATAATATTCCCAAGGAAATAAATATATCTCTATAAAAATTCACATTTACTAAATATTCAATACCACTTATTTTCCTTAATGAATTGAAAACAATTGTTAGATGATTCTAATGTTCCTCATAACTCTTAAAATAAACCATTATTTTATCAATTAATTCCATGATAAATTTATCTAAAAAATCATATAATAATATATTCATAAGGTCCATAATTATAGAAGGTGAATTTATTAACCCAAATGGTATAACCATAATCTCATAATGAACATAACTATTAGGAAATGCTATCTTCTAAATACCTTCCTATTGGAGGTTTCTCTTGGGAGATCTCTGCTCTTGAAAGTTCCCTAGGGTTTGGGGTTATTCAAGGATGGTGTTTTGGTCAAAGATAGCTTGGTGAAGAGGGAGGGATAGTGTACTTGATTCATATGGTGGGACAGAGGGTTCACTGGTGGCGATGGTTAATGGGGGTGGTGAGGGTTCCCAATGAGTCTAGATTCATGGGGGGAAATCAGTGCATATGAAGGGATGATGAGGTAGGGGTTTCTACAGCACTTAGATGAAGTTTTCCATGGATGGATTTGTAAAGAGGATACCACCCTTAGATTCGCCACTTGATGAAGAATATGAACCAGCAAAGATTTCTCATTCTCGAAGATTAGAGAACCGTTTGTCAGTGATCCCAATCAACCGCCGAAGAACATATCTGGGGTGTTATCGAGGTTACGTCGATATGGGGGCATCATCAATCCAGATTCTGATGAATATGTCATTTTTGACCTATTTTAGGACATGACTCATCCATATGTGTCATCATTGGACTTCGAAACTTGATTCTATCTACTTTTGAGGTCATGGTGGTTACTAGATTGGAAGTCTGAAGGCTTTTGGTTATATCATTTTTGTTGTTCCTGTTGAAACTTCTATACAGTTCGTGCCTGTTGGTAAGCCCATGGAGGTTAGGGGTTCTTTTTTTCGCTTATAAGGTATGTTTTTTCTTATTTTTTTAATGGATTTTGGAATTTTGAGGCTTCATTGGGGTCTGAAACCTATGATGGTTGAGGTTTTGGGTCCTATGATGCACTCTTATGCTACTCTAGAGGTCTATATGATGTGCGTATCTAGTTTCTCCAGTTTCCTATGTTATGTGCTTTCTAGCTGCTTAAGTCACCTATACAGTGCGCATTTAGGTTTCTCTAATTGCCTCTATGATGTGCTTCGAGCTTCTCTGGTGTCATTTTCCTCTCTATACTTCTTGTTCTAGTTTTTATTTTGTTTGGTGCTTTCTGATGTAGCAACGTGGATCAATCCATTGATGGTGTTCTGAAGGAATGAATTTTTTATGGTATTACTTGTCCTCAAAGGAATTCCATTGTTTTCCAAAGTGGTTTTCGGTTGGTATAGGCATTTTTAAGATTTTTGGGGTTCCTGATTCAGTTTGGTTGATGTTCTTGGCTCTGTGATACGCCTTATAGTTTCTCTAGTGGCCTATGTGATGTGGGTCTGTATTTTCTCTAGCTGGTTCTATGATGAAATTTTCAATTTCTCCAGTCACCTCTACGATGTGCATTTTTGCTAATCTAGTTTCATATGTGATGCACTTATAACTACTCTAATGTCATTTAACTTATTCTCCCATGCTCTAGTTGGTGTGATAATGATTATGGTGACATGGTATCACCATTGATTTTTACAATCACTATTTTCTTGGTTCTATACATTAGTTCAATGATTCCTATATTCTCTCTGAGGTGGAGCATCATGGTGGTCTTCTGGGTTCTTTGGGTCATGAGTTCGAGCATCTAGATTAGGGAAATCGACAGTAATTATCGATTTGAAGGCTTTTTTGTGACTTTTTGGTTTTAAATTTTGGAAAATTCTCATTGGCGGTTTTTTAAATCTTAATTGTATGGGTTTTGACATAGTTTTTGGATTTTGGTTTTATTTTGAATTTTGATGTTGAATACAACCATCACCCTACAAGGATTAGCTCCAGATAAGGATACATAGCGGGAAGAATTCACCAAAGCATGACCATTTGGATTTGGAAGAATAAGAGGGTATGTATTTTACATCAGTACCAAGCTTGTGAAACCCAATACATGATAGTTTACTGAGTGGTCATGTGAGGTGGATGCTTGACATAACAATGTAGTCACTGGGGAGGGGAAGCTCCAAGTATTCATGATCTGGGTTACTTCTTTTATGATATTTTATTGGGTTTCTCACTTTTTCCTCAAAAGTGATTTTGAAATAAAAATTTAATGTTCAGTCAAAATACCTTCTTACTTTACCTTCAGATGATGATAACAATACTAGACACCATCCTTCAAAAAATAATGACATCCCTAGAACTAATATATCAAATCCTCAATACGAGTAAATAGACACTTGTTCTTAATAGTGATATTATATAGTTCTCTATAATCAATTCTCAACCTCATAAAATCATCTTTCTTTTGGAGAAAAAAATAGGATCACCCCACGATAAAGTGATAGGGTAGATGAACCCATTTCAACCGAATACTATAACTAATTTTTCAATTTTAATTATATAGCTGAATCCATTCGATAAGGGGGTGTTGAAAATTTTGTACCATCTTGAACTAATTCAATAGTAAAATCAACCTCCCAATATGAATTCTAATAATGAAAATGATCATGAATTAGGTTCATATATCCATTCACTAGTATCATGTCACTAATTTGATAAGTTTTGTTCTTTTCATTAATATTTTAATGATAACTTATATTTCCATATTTAATAAATTTCTAAGATTATTTTTATGTTATAATGGGTATAAAATAATTATTATATATAATTTAAAACTCACTCTGAATAATTAAATATAACTTCCTTATCTATTAAATCAATTTTATCATGAAATATTGAAAGATAATTCATACCCATAATAGCATAAAAATCAAATATGGTAAAGGAAACAAGGTCTATAGGAAAAATTATCACATAGATGATAAAATTAATGTTTTTATAAATTCTTATTTTTGTAATACTACACACAAGAGTTTTACCAAAATGTTTTGACATTATTTATTAAGATGTTATTTCCATTTTTCATCTAAATTTATCATAAATAAAAATAATTTGGATCCTAAATATAATTATACAATGTAATAATATGAATAAATATGTAATATATCTAAAAAACCTCATTTGATGGTCCAACATCTTCTATTGTTGTAGAAAAATAATTTACCGCACTATTCTTAATTAGATCTTGATGATTCCTACCATGAGTAATAAACATTTTATATTCACTAGTATAATGACCCAACTAATTGAAAATAAATTAACTCATTACTTTTTTACTACCTATTTTCCCATTTTTAGTCTGATCAGAACTCTTTTCCTTACATTCACAAGTCAAATGACCAATATTACCACATCAGAAACACTTTACTGATCCTATAAAACATTATTTAAAATTTATTTAACCATATTTTTAACATTTTAGGGGCTTACCTCAATATTTCATAGTGGGATACTTCTTTAATACTTTCCACCTTGACCAGTTCTTACTCTTATTTTCATGAAGTACATAAATTTCACTAAACACTATCTCAATATTCTAAGATTAGTAAAAACATACTCATAACTTTTAAATTCATAATAGGATAATTCTCTTAATAAAATTTCTTTTAGACCTATGTAAATTATATTAATGTTACCCTCATAGTCCAAAATGAAATTTAGGGAATACCTGGCTGGTTTGGTAAAATATTTCTCCTAAGAATCCATTGATACTTATTCACTTTTCTTTTACTCTAGGAATTTTATTTATATTATAATTATAATGAATATAGAAAAAACTTCTCAAGAGAAGTATATTTTATGTGTTTTCACTCCATTACACCAATCTTATCATTTTTTATTATTTTTTACTCAAATACTACCAATTATGAGATTCACATTCAAATTAATATATTGTAATAGTTACCATTTGATATTTAGTACATCCCAAAACATCCCCTATATTTTCAAGTCCATTTATCTATACTTCTTCTTTCACCGATTCCAAAGATCCATCAAAAGTTAGAGAGTTATTTTTCTTGAAAGGATCTACTATAGACATGTTTTTTATGTAGAATTTGGTCACACACTTTTATAGGTCCCACTATTAATATCCTATGTTAATTTCGTCAGCACTACCACTAACATATATATTATAAACATTCCAGGTTGTTGATTCAAAAGGTTATTATCCCCTTGATTCCTTCCAACTTAAATTATAATATTTCCTCCATGGAAAACCATTATAAATAGATAAGGATTAAATGAAGATACATGTAATTATTTAAAATCTATCTCATGATACTTTAAACATAACATAAATTATTTTTATAGTTTCTTTTAATAGTCTACTAACCTTTAAATTTATCTAAACATTTTCTCTAATACCAACAATAACAACTCATAATATAATCAATCCATAATTACATGATTTAATATTAGGTTTTTCCTTCTTGAAATTTCAAGATCTTTTTGATTTAGGGTTTTAGATAATTAATTAATAAGATAACATAATAATATAGACACATCCATATGGTATATATTCTTTCCAAAATAATATTGCTATATAATTACAGCCCTATATCATTCAATACAGTTTCTATTCATTTAAAACTAGTCACCAAAGAAGAAATCATTACCTTGCATAAATTTATACTCCTCCTTAGATCCTATGAAAAACATTTGAAAAATTGGGAAGATAAGTACAAATCTTAGTAAGTAATATACAATAATGGAATCTTTTTAGATGAGTGAAAAACACGAAAACTCATGATGATGTTTACCTTTTTTTACAATAAAACTTTAAGCGCATAAATATGACATTTCCACATGAGAAAATAAATTATTACAAAAATATAACCTTTTCAAACCATTATAAATCATATAAAAATCCATTATATAATTATGAGGAATATAGGAACTCATGGAAAATTCCTTTATAAAAAACCTTTCACCTTTAAATTCATGATATCAATATATTTCCATAAAAATCATTTTTCTAATAAAAATATAGGTAACTTGAAGCATCGTATTCATCACCTATGTTCATTCTTTTTTAAACAATTCCCAAATAACTAAATAATAATTAATTATATAGGAGTAACCTATGCAGTTATATCAATCATTTTTCACCTTTGAATACAATTTTGTAGCGATCCGTCCCTCAAGGCCCGGATTGTGACTACCCCAAGCCCGCCTTCCATAGGCCAGGGGCTGGTGACTAGCACTAGAAAGGTAAAACCCAAAAAAGGAAGGCATTAATTTTAAAATTATATACACACAAATACGGAACACTGCACACAAGAAAAACACAATGGAAAAGGAGTAGTAAAACCACCACTGAGTGTAAAAGTAAGTACTGAAAGAAAAAGGGACCATTTTACAAGCCCAACTGAAATATTAGTACAGGAAAAAGGAAAAACAAGATCCATAGATCATCCACAAAGGATCCTACCTGAATGGTAGGTACATATCATCATAGAAGCTCAACACATTAATCGGTCACCTCTTTGTACCATCTATCCCAGACTCTCCAAAGTCTCAATCAAGTTGTCCATCGTCTGCACAAGACACAACAAGGTGTGGACGAAGCCCATGAATATGTGAGTATAACAGTACTCAGTAGGGACCCTGAGACCCCTAAAGGTGTATTATAATTCTATAAATAAAAACCAAAAATCATGATCTCAATCACAGGACACAAAGTAAAAGATAGCTCACACTAGGTATACAACTTAAATAATAGGATTAAAGATGATTAGTCATAAAGCTAGATCATATTATTCCATCGAGAGGCTCTTATATTGACCCGTATATGGTATCTAGGTTCTGACCAACATAGGATCTCTAGGTGTTTAACCAAAGAGAATTTCTAGGTTCTGATCCATAGAGGATCACTATGTGCTGACCAAAGAGAATCGCTGGGTGAAAACCCACTCAGAGGATCGCTATGTGCTAACCCACTCAGAGGACCACTAGGTATTAAACCACTTAGAGGATCTTTAGGTGATGACCCACAATAGAAAACTAGGTGCTAACCCACTCATAGGATTGTTAGGTTCTTACCCATGAAGGATCTCAAGGTGTTGATCCACTCAAATGATCATTATTCATTCTTCACGTCACAGTCAGCCACTAGATTCCCTCACTTAGCATGCTTTATTTCAGAAGGATTTTCTCCTCAAGCCACTGGTTTTATGTCAACCACCACAAATTCCAACTTAGAATTAACCCAAATGATCGTCTTGTCGTAAGGGTTCCAACGCGACAGATGGCACGTCAATCGAATGCTCAGTCCGTAAGATATAGGCAAGAAGGTAAATAGGGCCCATTGGGTCCGTAGGTCCAGCCCGGCTGGCGGGTCCGGCCCGACTGGTGGGTCCGCCCCGGCTGGAGGGTCCGGCCCGTGGGTGGCCCGGCCCACCTGGTGGGGTGTGGCCCACCTGAGTAACTCGGTCCATGTGGTGCAGGATAGTTTGTTGGACCGAATGTGGGGTGCCTGGTTCTTCAAGCTGGCACTGCCCTATCTCCCCATAACGGCTGGTTGGAGGTCGCTCATTCGTGCGCCTACCGAGCGGCCCGAGGGGGCCTCTCCTCCTTCACGAGGCACCAATGGGTGTCGCACCTTCACCATCACCAGGACCATCCACTGCGGTTCCCTTCCGATGTGGCACACCACTGAGCACACTACCTCCTCCCGCCCACGGCTGCCACCGCGGGCCACTAGAGTCACTCTGGTGGTCCGTTCTTGGAACAATTTGCACCTATGGCCTCAGTAGGTTGCTTTCATCACTACGAGCCCCTTGGATTTGTATTGTTGATAGGATGATCATTCGGATTAGTAGAATACACATCAACCATGATCAGCGGAGGGAATGGGCCTTATTCTGATTGGACCACGCCCTCCGCATTAGCATTTAAACATTGGATAATCATAACTAAAATCACACAACTTGAATTAAATCCCAAGACATCCCTGCATGAAAAATATTCTTGCAATATCGAGCAAATCATGGATCGACCTGTTAATATATTGATCCACATTCGTCGTAAATTTTCAAGAATGGGATAAGAAAGCATCATTCAATTAGAATAGATAAAACCCCTACCTAGATTCCATTGAATCAGTTGCAGATGAGGGGTGAATTTTGAGTTTGTTGATGTTCTGCATTCTTTGGAATTTATTTCTGTCAGTCGATCTCTGGATCGGATCCTCCAATGATCGACGTTTGTTCTCTATTCTTCATTGGAGAGGGATTTCTCTGGTGTGTTCGTCAGAGTTTTCCCTACGTTCCCTCTCCTACTGGCCAACAGATTTGAGTAAAAATAAAACATTGCAGCATTATTGTGTTCATTAATGTCACTCATTAAAAAACCTTAATTAATGAACCATTGATTAAATCAGTGTTTTGGTCACACATCAAAAGAAATGATTCATTAAATGACCCTCCTTTAATGGTTTTCGTTACGCTGCGGTTTTTCCAACCTCCGCTCAACAGTTGAAGAGTGAAAATAAAATAACTTAAATTTTTATTTTATTATTTTTCCAAAAAAGTCTAAAATTTAAATTTTCTATCCAACCCTTGACGATAAGAGTTAAGCTTCACATAATCGAATCTAGGCACTGTGAATTCAATGGTTTCATTAGATTTCCAATCTGAGCACTGGTTTAAAAGATAGAAGATCCCACTTGCACGTTTATTGAACGTACCTTAAAAAATTTCAAAAAATAACTTTTACCCTCGACCTGTTCTAGTCGAGGTTAGGCTCCACCTAATGGGAAAACGCCCTCACAAGCTCAATGTTACTCTCATATTTTCAATCTGAGTTACTGTTTAGGAGTTATAAGGATTTGAAAAGAAAATAATTGTTACTTGATTATTTAATTTACGGCCAAAAACTAACTACCACCATTGGCCCACACCAGCCAATGTTAAGATCTTCTTAAGGAAATATAACCCTCATGAGATGAGTGGTGGTCTTTGATTTTTAATCTGAGTCATCGTTCGTGAGTTATAAGCATTTGAAAAATAAAATAATTTTATTTAATTATTTTATTTATGGTTGTGTCATTTTCAGGTTTTCTCACTTGAGGGTTGCGCCAACTAAATTTAAGTCACTCTTAGGGTAAAACCGTCATTCTGGACATAACAGTGCCCTCAGATTACTGATCTAGGTACCTGTTTAAGAGTTATTTCACTTTTTCAGGAAAACCGCTCATTCCCACTATTTAAATCTTAACATTGTTCGACGGATCATTCTAGGAACTTCGAGCCTCAGAATCACATGTCTTCAAAGTGTGCGGTCTCAAAATAATTCCATGTATTCAAAAAAAATACATTGAAATTCAAAGACATTACATTTTCCCCACATTAGGTATTTACATCCCCAAAATCTAAAAAAAAGTCTAATCAAACAAGTGGGGGTACTGAGCATGAATTTGAGCCTCCCACTACCATGTTCTCTCTTGGAGATTCTCATGCTACCACTAAACTCATATGAGAGGAATCAACCACCCACGTAGGACATGCTTCTGTCTATCCTCTATCTCCACCAGGAACTCCAAAATGTCTCCCCATAGTCAATGTCCAGCTCAGCCCCATCGATGACGTGTGATGGATCAATCACATATCTCTTTAGCTACGACACGTGGAAGACATTATGCACTTGGTGCATCTGTGTGGGAAGATATATGAGGTACACCACCTCACCAACTCTTCTCAGGATATGAAAAGGTCTGGTAAATCTCATAGATAGCTTCCCGCCCCGGCCAAATATCAGCAATCCTCATCGGGGTGAGACCCGAAGGAAAACATGATTCCCATCCTCAAACTCCAAGGGTTTATGTCTCCTGTTGGCATAAGTCATCTTCCTGCTCTGTGCATCCCTCATCCACTCCTAGATGATCTTCACCTTCTCAGTGGTAGCCCGTACCAACTCTGGACCCATGAGTGCTGACTCCCCTAGGTCTGTCCAGCATAGAGGTGATATGCATAGCTGCCCGTAAAAGGCCTCAAATGGTGCCATGAAAATGGTGGAGTGACAACTATTATTGTATGAAAACTCCAATAGTGGTAGGTGGCCCTTCCAACTACGACCAAAATTAATGACATAAGCATGAAGCATGTCCTCTAAGATATGTATGGTCCTCTCCATCTGACCATTCATCTGGGGATGAAAAGTTGTGCTCAAGAGCAACTGTGTCACGAACACCTCATGTAATCCCCTCCACATTTGGGATGTAAATAAAGCGTCATGATCTGAGACGATCATCTAAAAAACCCTGTGAAACCACACTCTCTACTAGACTTAGAGGTGTCCCAATCCCTCTATCATTCCCTACTCCCATATGGGTAGGAAGTGAGCCAACTTAGTGAGTCAGTTAAGGACCACCCAGATAGAGTCGTAGCCCCTAGATGTATGTGGAAACCCTGTCACAAAGTTCATTGAGATATAGTCTCATTTCCACTCTGATACCTCAAGTGGTTGAACCAAGCCTGCTGGAACCTGATGCTCGGCCTTCACTTGCTGACAAGTGAGGCATTGTGAAATGAACTCGATTGTTTCTTTCTTCATCCCTGGCCACCAGTACTGATGTCGAAGGTCTTAGTACATCTTTTTCACACTAGGATGTACCGCCGAAGGGTAAGCATGGAACCCCCTAAACACCTCCTCCCACAACATCACTAGTAGTAAGGTGAATCCTCTAAAAAGGATGACATGCTCCCCGCCTATCTAAAATCAATCATGAGAATTTCATGAGGATATCTGATCATGTCAGGACTCACAATCAATATCCAGAAGTTGTGCCTCCCTAACTTGTTGTAAGAGTGGGGGAGTGATATTCATAGACTGGAGGTAAGATACTTCATCACTATCCACAAAGGATATTTGCATCACGACTAGCTGTTCTGTCGCCTCACTCAGTAGCTATAAACCAAACCTCCTACTGAGTGTGTCTGCCACCACGTTCCCCTTCCTAGGGGTATAGACTACCTCAAATCCATATTCCTGGAGGAACTTCAGCTATCACTACTGTATCAACTGCTAAAAATCCTATTGGAACCTTTCCATCCACATGAAAAGCTACCTATTTTAATCGATGGATGTGCTCATTGACCCTTTGGTAGTGGTTACTCATTATCCATATCCACTTGGTTAAAGTGCCAGTAATCCACACATAAACATGAACATTGGGTCTTACTAAGACCATCCTCTTCAATTCCCCCTTCTAAGCCCACTACTCACGAATCTCTACAAAAGCCCTCTGATATACTAATGTTGTTATTGGTTTCATCTTGGGGTGTAGAATGATGCATAATTCCCCATCCCTGTGGGGAGGTAATCCTAGAAATAAGTTTTTAAAGGAAACTCCCAAACTCTTCCACTACTGTTGAGAACTGAAAACTCAAAACATCTGCTTCCATGAGGGAAAGGTTGGGTAACTCAAGAGTGATTAGATGCACCCTTTAATGCATGAGTTTATCCCGTGCTTCCTGGGTTTCCTTTTTTTTACCAAGGAAAATACCATTCCAACAACTATAGATATACCAAATTCTTTTTTCTAAAATAGTCAATCTAAGCATGAACTGTGGATAACCAGTCCATACCCAGAATAACGTCATAAGGCCTCGATGCTGCCACAAATATGCTTCAACTAAAACTCTTACCTCAAGGGTCAGATCACAAAATCAGTGTAAGTATGATTATCGAGTCTCATCCCATAGGTATCTCAAGATGTAAGGATCAATTCAATGGTTTAACAGGAAACTCTAGGTATTGAACAAGATTCTTGACAAGAAGGAAATATTAGTACCTATTTCAATTAATACGACAGCTAGTAGTAGACAGATACCATACCTCAAACCATTCATGGATCCCTTGGGTCATACTCATTGACCACATTTAGTTACTCCCTTACCCTATCCTTTAGCTCCCCGATCTTGGTGGGGACCACATTGGGGGTGTCGGTTGTAACATGTCTAAATGCATACCACCTCCTGCTGCTCTCCTAGCTCCTCTTACACATCTACTACCCTGCATATTCATTTTTCCTTATCACTTCCTCTTACCGAAACATTTTACACATCCAAGTCTCTGAGGTTGACGTCAGTTTCCTTCTTTCCCACTGCTAACATTCACTGGTTGTATCTGCTCAACCAAAGAATTTTTATCTACAAAGGTTCTCTCTATCACCCTAACATAAGTAGGAATGCACAGAGGAATAGTACTATCTTAGATGTCCCTAAACACATCTCACTTGGAGGTTAGATCCCTGAATCACTGGTTGTATTGTATTTATCTAGTACCATGAATGGTCAGTATGCCTCAACGAATACTCAGATACTGACATGTCATCCTTCCAAAGTTGTAGAAGATCTTGGGAATACATACCCCTTAGCTTTTTATGGAAATAGACCCCTTATATGATGAAGGTTATCAAGATTTATCCATGGAAAAGTCACCTCATCGTAAGATCAGGGTAATCTAAACCCGGTCATCACCATGTTAATCCATGTAGAAGTCTCACTGCCAGGACCACCATTTGATATAATGGTGCCCTGGCTAGATGGAAACTCGGTCACCACCTCAAGCCAGTCCTTAGTAGCCTATGAGTCGAGCTTACCTCAAAACCTGAGGTGTATCTATTGTTGAAACTCATGTAAGGCACTGAGACTACATTTTTCCTCTACGAGTAGTGCTGGTAGTAATTTTTGACCAACGGGCAGTGATATTGTTGGGACACCGCCCAAAGGTACAATCTCAGCCAATAATCCCTATACCAAAGCCTCATAACTCTGTAGACCTTCCTCATGGTCACGCACTGGAATCCTGGATGGATGTCTATATGGAGTCATCTTGAAATAGAATCAAGGTGAACCACTTTAAAAAGGTCATACCTGGTAAGATGACTCAAAATATATCAATTGAAAAAAAAAATCAAAACACATGCAACTAGTGTTGTCATGTACTGAGTCAGAAAATAGAATTCAGGGTCCTGGTGTATGGATATGTCGGTCATCGCACCAACACTAGACTCCCTGCACTAACACTATTTCCCCATTGAAAATATAGACTATTAGTTCTTATAGTAGAACCGACTACCCTATAATACCACTTTTTCATAATCCATCCTCGGGCCTGAAAAGGGAAGGCATTGCCTTTAAACCTATACACACATAGACAAGGAACACTAAACACAAGGAAAACACAACAGAAAAGGAGTAGTATAACCACCACTAAAATCCACCACTGAGAGTAAAAGTAAATACGGAAAGAAAAAGGGACCATTATACAAGCCCAGCTGAAAGAGTAGTACAGCAAAAAGAAAAAACAAGCTCCAAAGATCATATGACAAGGATCATACCTGAAGGGTAGGTACATCTCATCATTGCATCTCACCATGTCAATCAGTCACCTCCGTGTACCATTTATCCTTGTCTCTCTAAAGTCTTAGTCATGTTGTTCGTCATCTACGCAAGACACAACAAGGTGCGGGAGAAGCCCATGTAGGGGTGAGTATAACAATAGTCAGTAGGGACCCCAAGACCCTTGAAGGTTTCTCAGAATTACATAAGTAAAAATCAAAAAACTTGATCTCAATCATAGGACACAAAGTAAAAGACAGCTCACACTAGGTATACAACTTAAATAATAGTAATAAAGATGATTAGTCATAAAGCTAGATCATCTTATTCTGTCGAGAGGCTCTACTGCTGACCTATACAGGGTATCTAGGTACTAACCCATAGAGGATCTCTAGATTGTGACCCAGAGAGGATCTCTAGGTTATGTCCCATAGAGGATCGCTAGGTACTGACCCATAGGGGATTTCTAGGTGCAGACCAACTCATAGGATCTCTAGGTGATGACCCAAATAGAGGATCTCTAGGTCATGACCCGCTCATAGGATCTCTAGTTGTTAACCCATAGAGGATCTCTAGGTTCTGAACCACTCAAAGGATCTCAAGGTGTTGACTCATAGAGGATCTCTAGGTGTTGACCCACTCAGAGGATCGCTATTTTTTCTTCACGTTACAGCCAGCCACTGGATTACCTCACTTAGCACACCTGATTTCCAGAGGATCTGCTCCGCAAGACACTGGTCATATCTCAATTGACATGAAGTCCCACTTATAAGTAACCCAAAGGACCATCTTGTTGTAAGGGTTCCAACAAGAAATATGGAACGTCAATCGGGCGCCTGGTCTGTAAGATACAGGCAAAAACGTAAATAGGGACCGGTTGGATTCGAGTCCAACCCAATCCAAATATACTCCAACTTATTCTAAAACTAAATTGGAGCACCTAAAAAATAACTCCTTGTCACAAGGGTCTTCACGCCGCATACGGCGCATCAATCGGACGCCTGATCTGCGAGTTATAGCCATTTTAGTGAAACAGGGTCGGTCGGGTTCGGGTCTGGTCAGACCTGGTCGGACCGACCCGACCTGACTTAAGGGTCTGGCATGGGTCCAGTAAGGGTCTGGCCCAACCATCTCGTTGGGACCGTAGGTCCGGCTCGACTGATGGGTCCAGTCTGTAGGTGGCCCAGCCCGCCTGGTGGGGTGAGGCCCACCTGAGGAACCCAGCCCACGCGATGCGGGCTCAATTAATGGATCAGATGTGGGGAATCTGGTTCTTCTAGCTGGCGCCACCCTATCTCCCCGTAATGGCTGGTATGATTCCAGTCATTCATGCACCCGCTGAGCATCCTGAGTAGGCCTCTCCTCCTCCACGCAATGCCAATGGGCATTGCACCTTCACCATCGCCATGGTCGTCTGGCCGCGGCGCACCGCCTCCTCCTTCCCTCGGCATCGGTGTGCTGACAAGAGCTTTGACAGGCCACTATAGTCACTCTGGTGGTACATTCTTGGAACCGTTTGTTCTTACGACCTAAGTAGGTTGTTTTCTTCACTGTGAGCCCCTCATATTTGCGTTGTTGATAGGTAGATCAGTCGGATTCATAGAACTCACATCAACCATGATCAACGGAGGGACCAGGCCTTGTTTGGGTCAGCCCGTGCCCTCCGTGTTATAATTTAAACATGGGATAATCATAACAGGAATCACATAGCTTGAATTAAATCCAATGACATCCTCGCATGAAAAATCCTCCCACAAGATTGAGCGAATCGCGGATCAACCTGTTAGTTGGTTGATCCACGTTTACCATAAATTTTCAAGAATGAGATAAGAAAACATCATTCACTTAGAATGGATAAAACCCCTACCTAGATTCGGTTAAATCTATTGTAGACGAGGGAGGAATTCTACATTCGTTGACATTCCACTTTCTTTGTCGTTCGTCATTGTTGGTCGATCTCCAGATCGGATTCTTCAACGATCGACGTTTGTTCTCTTTATTTGTTGGAGAGGTATTTCTCCAATGTTTTCATCAACGTTTTCCCCGTGTCCCCTCTCTCACTGGCCAATAGATTTAAATAAAAAGAAAACATCGTAGCATTGTTGTGTTAATTAATTTCGCTCATTAATGAACCTTAATTAATAAACCATTGATTAAACCAGTGTTGCTGTTACACATCAAAATAAATGATTCATTAAATGACCCTCATCTAATGCTTTTCGTTGCACTATGGTTTCGCCAACAGTCGCTCAATGGTTGAAGAGAGAAAATAAAATAACGTAAATAGTTATTTTATTATTTTTCTAAAAAGTCTAAAATTTTACTTTTCGGTCTGACCCCTGTCGGTCGAAGTTAAGATTCACCTAAGTGAATCCTGGCATTACAAATTCAATGCTTCCCTCAGATTTCCAATCCAAGCACCTATTCAAAAGATATAAAATCTTTCTCACACGTTTACTAAACGTATCATAAAAAAAGTTCAAAAATTAACTTTCACCCTTGACCCATGTTGGTCTAGTTTATGCTCTGCATAAGGGGAACATGCCCTCACGAGCTCAACGGTACTCTCGTATTTTAAATCTGAGTTACTTTTTAGGAGCTGTAATAATTTTCAATAAAATAATTATTAATTATTTTATTTACAGCCAAAAACTAACTTCCACAATTGGTTCGTGCCGGCCAATGTTAGGATTTTCCTAAGGAAAGCATACCCTCAAGAGTTCAGCGGTGGTCTTGTATTTTTAATCTTAATCACTGTTCATGAGTTATAAGCATTTTAAAAAATAAATAATTTTACGTAATTATTTTATTTACAAATATTCCATTTTTGGTTTTTATCACTGGAGGGTTGCACCGACTAAACTTAAGTCATGCCTAGATTAAACCCACCATCTTGAACATAACGGTGCCCTCATATTTCTGATCTAGGCACCTGTTTAAGAGTTATTCCACTTTTTCAGGAAACCCACTCACATCCATTATTTAAAGCCTAAAATTTTTTCAACAGATCATTCTGGGCACTCCGGGCCACAGAATCACATACCGCAGAAGCATGTGTTCTCAAAATAATTCCATGTAATTAAAAAAAATTACACTGAAATTCCAAGAAATTACATATTCATTACTAAATGCATTAGAAATATATATAGGGATCACCTATTGTCATAATCTATATTGGGATCACCCATATTATATATAATGATAAAGTATTTTATAATGAACAAGAAAATTATTATTATACTTTTTCATCATAAAATCCCTAATGAAATCCATAAAACCCTTAAGTAAAACACTTTCTTTTATCTTGTAAAGATGAGAAAAATTGTCTATTTCCTTATAAAAACATTCTAAAATTAAGAATTTCATGAAAATTTTGTGAAAAAATTTTATTAAATGTAACCATAGAAACATGTAAATTATATTTGATAATGAATAATTTCTATGATGGTGGGAAAAAGTTGTCAACCTATATATGTTAAAAAATATTTTCTTTCCACTTTTGAAAAAATGTGGAAAATAACCGATATAGAAAATGTTAAAAAGACTCCAATTTAAACCATTATAAAGAAAATAATATATAGTTGAACATTAAATTTATTAAAAATGATGCATAAATAACAACATTATTTAAACATTAAAAATAAATTGAATATGTAGGAGAAAGAGTTTTAAACATTAAAAATAATATTTTATAGGTACATCACCTACCTTAACTACCGTTTAGCATCGTACATTCATTAGATCTTGAATAATTAAATTTTATTATATTTATACATATTTAAAATTATTTTTTAGGTTAAATTAATTTTTATTATTAATTTTTATTTAATTTATTTTTATTTTTTACTTATTTACTAAAATGGTCACATTCATATTGGATGTTTCAAGGATGTTTGGTTTATAACCTCAAAATAACATCAGTGTGTTGAAAATGGTCAATGGGGTTATAATTAAATTAACTCTAAAATATTAAAAATGTTATAATTATCATATTTATATATTAAAACCCATTTTATAACCAATTATTTATGGTAAATAGGATAAATGATCCACATTGTTTTATGGATTTGATGGTATGTACGTATGTGTAAATGATGTTTTCATTTTTATAATTTGTTGAAAGGAAATAATATATGTAAAATTTTACTTTTATAGAATCATAAAATTGTTATATATGTAATATTTATTCATTAGTTCCATACTTATGAATTTTTTTTTATATAGGAGATGAAAAATGAATCGATCAATTAAGGGGGGTGGTATTTCACATGTATGAACAAGTAATGTTATCAATTACCAACATATCAAAAGGATAAGAAGACAAGTAATAAATTATTTTTTTAGAAGAATAATTATTTCATAAATATAATATATATATTATTTTTTACATCATTTTAAGTATTCATATGATCATATGATTAAAATAAAACACATCACTTCATGGATGTTGTAGTTCTCACACACGCACGAGTGATGTTTCCATTTCCCATTAGATAGAGAAAGAGATGAAAAATGGTTGTACCATAATCATAATAAAAATTAAGTATATGGAAGATAATTTTGTTATTATTTCAATGATGTTTAATAAGATTTCAAGGACATGGAAGAATAAATAAACATGAAATAGGTGGTTAAGAATAATACCTCTTTTTTGGAAAACATCCCTTAGATTACAACTTAAGCCTTCTATGTTTAGTATTTTGGTCATACTAAGAAATCTATGATGTGGGGTAGAGTTGGGAATGTATTTGATTTGGTTTTTTATGAACTAGTATTATCATAGTGTTTGAAGTAGTGACAATAGGTGGTTCCCTTTCAGTGTGAGTAGGGGAACTCATGGAATTATTGAATGTTTTAAACTAATATTCAGTCATATTCATGTTCATGTGGAACAAAGGTAACCCAATATCAAATATAAGAGTGGATAGTGTCAAAATACACTAAACTAATAAAAGTTAGACAATTTTTAAGCATATTTTATGTATTTTATCTTAGTTTAATCCCCTTTAATACATTTTAACCTTATCTAAGATAAAATAACTTTTTACCATAATAACAAAATTATATGAAATAAAATAAAATTTTCCATATAAAAACATTTTTACATTGTGATTATATTTATTTAATAAATTTTATCATGTTGAAATTAAATATTTATGATAAACTACTTTTATTATATGTACAAAAACATATGAAATACATTTTTTAGGAAAATGAAAGTTTTATTTGTAAAAATCATTTCACCTTGAAATCAAGAAATAAGTATATTTACATGAATTATTTTTGTTAAATAATAAATAAAGTAATCTTTTTGAATTTTTGAGTCAATAAAAAATCAAATGTAACCTTTCAACAATACTATTAAATTCTATGATCAAAAAAAATATTTTTTTATTTGAATTAATTATAATATATATTCATAAAAGTCAAAAAAGGGGTCTAAAATTAAAATTAATGATTTATCATTCATTATTTTACTCCCTTAACATTTATTTGGATGAGAAAAATGTTTTAAATTCTTAAAATATAATAATTTCATAAAAGTGACCGTATTTCAAAAAAACTATATTTTCACTATTCAACCAAAAATCAAATATTATAGAAAAATATAAAAACTACCCCAAAGATATATTTAAAATTATGAATCCAGAAATGTAGTCCATTTTATATGATTTAATTTCAAATATCATGAAATTTTTATTTTAAATGAATCCATAAAATTCTTAAGAAACAATTTAATTAAATAAAATTATTCATTTTTCAACAAAAAATTATTATATAATTATTTTTAAAACTATGATGAATATAAATCCATAAAAATAATTCTTATAAATAATAATATGGTTCTATTTATAGTATTACCTAGTTTTTTCCCATTGAATCCTCTTGTAATAAGATGAAGATCGAAAATACACCTAGGGGTGAATAAGTGTGTTCCAAATTTTCTTCTTCTACCAATTTTTGTCATATATTGTCCACATGTTTACTAAAACTCCATGAATATATAAAATTAGTAAATTTAATATGAAAATAATATATAAATTAAATGATCTTGGACGTCATGATTTATGTATTTCCCCTCCACTTTGATATATCTAAGTACCACTTATCAATGATGTGTTGATATGCCGAAAAGACCATTCCTCGCTATTTATGGAAAAAAATATTCAGGATAAGCTTATATCTCATCCAATTTCCATGTCATTTTCCTATATTACACTAAATTATTTCCATGTGGGATACATATGATAATGATCACACATAGTTCTATCATACATTGATAAGGATGAGTGAAATAAAACTACAATGCCAAGGCAGTTCCCCAAGATACTCTTATTATCTATTATTTATATTAACAAGTATATATAGTAAATACCACTTAAAAAATGATCTTAACTAATAATATATTCAATAAAAATTCACACTTTAAATTTAAACTTCCTAATAATTTCCCATTATTATCTCCCTCCTTACACTTTCCCTGATCTTCTATGTATCCTCTATCCTCTCATGTTTGTTATAGATCTATATGCTCCATTTTCATTCTAAAGAAATGAAATTTAAATTCAAATTCAAATTATTATTCTCATATAACTTTATTTTAGAAACATCCACTTGATGTCCTATGAACATGTCACAAAAATTAAAATAATTTTTTCTTGTTAAATGTCATGTAAAAAACATCCATGAATAATAATAAATTCCATGTTAGTATATAAACTCCCAATAAATATATCTATATAAATCATGTTGTGATGTCATCTATTTGTGGTGTGATAAGGATATTATTTCATCTATTTACTTCAAATTCTTTATCCATTGTGGCATGATGTTATTCTTCATTGTGGAATAACCCTAAGCACAGACAACTTGAAATAACACTAATATTTTATATCTTACATGTTTTGGATTGATCTTCTTTATCCTAGAACAATTAATGTATTGTATTATGATATTTACTTCCACACTTCTAGAACAAGAACATTTTATAGTATGGTAAATAACTTCGCATTATAGTGATTAATTGTTACTAAATAGAGATAAACATTAAATTTATGGCCCTAGTATTGTAGTAAAATAATTCAACATAATCCATACATACTAATGAGTCATACCCACTCCTTTAGACCCCAAAAACTATAACAACCAACTCCAATTGAAAAAATAACATTTCAAACTACATTTATTATAATATATGAACTATATAATATATGGGAATCCATTGTAACATTATGTATTTTAAAAATATTTTTCATATGGAAAGATCATTCTAGAAACCCTCAGGATCATTGATCATGTGTAGAATAATTTATGTGGTTTCATATAAGATATTCTAAAATAGATCAAATAAACATTTGGTGTTTGTTATATAGAATATTTTTTATAAAAAGAATATTTTTGTGAGATGAATACATATAGAACATGTGAATTATCACAAAATATTTTTGGAGAAAAAGAATATTTTCTAACTATAATGTAAAATATTTCCCAAGAAAAAAAACATATTGAAAATGATTTTTATATTTTTTAGATTTTAGGTTAAATTATGATAAACTAGGACAAGAAAATACTTTTTTACACTAAAATTTCATTACCCTCTTCTTCAAAAGGTACCCCTAGGATGATAATGAAGGAAGATAGATAATGACCCCCAATTTCCCACCTTCAGTAGGCCCCATGATGGTGACAAGTACTGAGGGTATAAAAATCACAAACATGGATGCATTAGCCTCTAAAAAATATAAGACCCAAATATAGGATAAACTAACACCAAGAGACCCTAGCATACAACATAAAAATAAACCCAAAACCATCCCACAATGTATGTTTGGGGTCAACAAATACAAATAAAGGTTTCAAAAATAATAGTTCCAAATGACATGTCCTATAGAAGTGACTCAACGTAAACTAAAAAAACCAATCTAGTGATGTCCATATTGGTACCCAAATTCCTCCTTGAAACCTAAAGAAATTATATATATAGGGCGAGCATGAAGGTATACTCGATAAGATCATACCTAAGGTCTCAATATTATATGTGAAAATAGAATACTAATGCTTCAATGAACAAATAGTATCACCAAAAAATAACCTAAAGAGGTAAAATAACCAAAATCATACTCACTATGGCATGCTCACCAAACCATGCATCCAATATAGTAATATAGTATAAAAAACATAATGATTTAATGTTCCCCATAACTGTTTCCCCTATTGATTTTATGCTTTCACACCCCAATATTGGAGGCCATATGCTTCTATACATTCTATATATATCACATTGAAACTGGCCATATATTATATTGATCAAGACACATCCATACCTACCCCCGTATTCATAAGTGAATCATCTAGTTCTAGCATTATTCATCATCGCATCACATCTCAAATGTAGGCACCTGGGCCATCACATCACATCTCATCACAAAACCATATTAGTATGGTATCCTGAATGTGAAGTACATTAGCCTTGTTCCAACCTCTTACCAAGAATGGCCCCCACTATATATTACATCACATCACTACCATATCAAATCACATCACTCCCTCATCCCATATCACTCTCTCATCACATCACATCCCACCTGAAAACACCTAGTCCATCACACCACATCTTGCCCAAAGACACATGGGAAATCATTAATGATTAAAGATAAAGGAAGAGGGGGTAGCTATCCATCCATATCACCATGATATTAGATTTTGGTGAATCACTTGGAACCCAGAGCCTCTGAGTGTTAGTAAGTTTATCCAACTATGGTGGGAATGTATAAAAAATAACATAAAGTATATGATATAGAGATAGACCACAATAACCAATCTATGGGATCACAACAACTTCACTAGAACACACTAAAAATACACCACACATCAACCATCATAACCACTACCAGCACTATATGCAACACACCACACAACCACCACAAAAATACACACTAGTAAACTTTTAATTTCAGGTTTCACACATTCCAAATTAAAGTATTTTACACTAAATATTAGCTACTAACAATTTCATTCAAATTTGAAAAACCCATGCATTTATTCAATTCATTTAATCCATTTACCTCACATTGGTTTCTTACCCATTCCTATTCATTTACTATCTCATTCACACTCATTTTCATCATTAAAATTTTTTACATGGCTAACTAGGTGACTAACACAACCACACCACATAGAAAATCACCCATAAAACATTAACCATAACCACAAAATCACATGCCTCAAATACTTCAGACCACAACTATTGTGTGCCACAACCATTGTTCACTATAACCATCATGCACCACAACCAAACAATTGCCCACATCATATCCATGTCAACTAGCCATCGCATTCCATATTACAATAGCACAACATCACCGTACATCTTCCTACATCATACCCCAAGTGAACATTGTCACATAATTTCCCTAAACATCTCACATCCTATTTGGCCACTACCACCTCCACACGACATCCCAAAATAAACACCATGGCACAAAAAAAAGTAACCATGCACAACAGTAACATATCCCAACTTCCACAATTTATTCGAGGGATTTCATCTCATTTATTCTTTATTTATCATGGTTGTCATCACACAAACTATATTTCCATGGGAACCCAATTTTCTATCTATTTATATTTTATTTACCCATTTATTCAAGGTATGGTCAAAAAACATAGAAAGTGTTTCAAAATATATCATCTATAGTGAAAAAAAAGGCTCCCAACGGCCATTATTTTTAGAATTGGTGACAATAGGATATAATCTCATCAACAATTATAGAAGTGTAGTAAAAACATGTGATTACTCCCCATCACCACCAACTTTGGGCTTTCTATTTTATTATATTATTTATTCAACCCTTACAAACACAATGAGGAAGTAAAAATAATGAAATCCCCATAGGTTGAACATAAATATAGAGTGAATGAGGATCCTCTATATCAAAAAAGATTTTCTTATACACTATACACCATAGTATGAAGAAAAAATAGCCTTGAAACCACAACCAAACTAGAAAATTATGAATTGACCTAAACTATACAAAGAGATCATAAAAAAATATCTCACAAACTCCTCAAACCAAAGAAACATCACCCCATTGAATTTCCTAAAGAATAATGGGGTAAAACGAGTGAAAAGGGAGAATAACTCACCATGGATCACCAACAACCAAAAATTGGAACCTATTGATTGAAGTATGAAGAAAGGGGAAAGAAGACATCCCAAAACTACCTAGGGTTCTCCCAAAACCAAGAGGAATCAAGTGTACGATAAGAGGGTTTGGTTAAATGCCAACCCTATAAAAAAGATGTAGCTCACCTGATTCATGGTGTGAAATCCATGATTAGGTCATGAATTCTACAAGGTATATGGATTAAAATCCATTAATTACATTTAAATTGTGAATCCTAAAAAGGTTCAGTTTTCAGTGATAATTATAATTCCTCATCCTATATTAAACTCATGTTATGAAACCCTCTTTCTCACTGTAAATCCATTTTATAGAGTAGTCCACCGTTTTATAAAATATATAAATCACCTTCCACTCAAGTTATTAAATAAAAACTCATGTCATGAATCCCTATTCATGATGTGAATTCCCTTTTGTAGCTTCAATCTTCACAGAGCCTCCTCAAGCCTCCTCTAAAACACCTTTTACCACCAAAACATTGAAGTAAGGGGCTGGGAAAGAACGGAGCATTACATTAGATACCTCTCAAATGAATCTCATTATAAAGAATCAAAGACAAACCCATAAGGAAAGGAAGAGGTAAGAACAACCACCCCATGAGATTCCTCTTAGGGATCTCATTATGCCTCAATCATTATCACCAGCCAAGAACACCAAAGTGAATGCCCACAAAATTATCCATACATCCACATACCATCCATTTTCAAACACAACACCACACCATACAATACTAGCCACTAGCCACATATTTTTACACAACCATCTGCACAACTATCTCAACCTCCACACAACCCAAACCATCAATTTCCACAACCAACACATCACATTTCCTCAATCACACAAATCAAAAAATTATATATTCCATATCAAGATAGTATATCTTTAGATATCATTAACTCAACTTAATATTTTTCAACATGGAAAAGTATAACACATCTTGATTAGGAAATAGGTTTTCCATTTTTTGTATGATTGAATATTTATCACACTTCACACTTCAAATCATAAAAGAAGAGAGCAAATTTCATAAAATAGAAAGATCCAATCATTATAATAACAAAGTAAAACATAATAAAGAAAACTAAAAAAACTCTAGGTACTAGACAACCATCTGCATCTCTCACTCCCAAGTACTCTCTCCCAGGCCACCATGACTCCAAAACATGTGAACCAAAGGAACGGTCCACCTATAAAGAACCTTCTCTCAACAATCATGGATCTCTACCGATCATTCAATGAACATCACATCATCCTCAGTATCCAACTCTCCTTAGTCAATGATGTGGGAACCATCATGTAGATACCAAGTAAGATGAGACACATTGAAAACTTTAAGGATCCTATTTAGTTATGGTGGAAGAAGTAGTTGATAATCCACTATTCCAACATGTTCTAACTCCTTAAAAGGCCCTAAAAACTCAAGATAAATCTTACTCTTCCTTCCAAAGAATTATTTCCCCCATCCAAGAGAAACCCTCAAGAACACATGGTATCTAATTTCAAACTACAGGGTCCTTAAACTGTGATCAACATAGAACTTATAGCGGTCATGTGTGGCCCTCATACTCTCTTGGAACAACTAGATATTCACAGTCTTTCTCTACGCCACTTTAGAACCAAGAACTTCTAACTCCCCAAACTCCATCCATCATAGTAAGGAATGAAACAACTGCCCATATGATGCCTGAAATGAATCCATATCAATTTATGAGTGATAGATATTATTGTATGAAAACTCAACCAAGGATGTTGCCTTACACATGATTCATTTAAGTCCAAGATTCAATATTGTAACATATCCTCCGGTATTTGGATGGTCTTCTCCATCTTTCGGTCTATCAAATGGTGGAAAGATGTGTTAAGGTGAAACTGGGAGCCAAGATCATGCTATAATACCCTCCATAATAGTGAGGTAAAATGAGGATTTTGATCATAAATGATGGTCCATGATACCCCATGAAGACTAACGGCATCATCCATATACTACCTCACTAATACATCATGGAATGTAGCTCGTATATTGCTATAAAATGAGATGAATTTGGTATTAAGTCCACTATCACCCAAATGTAGCACAACCTCCATAATATAGGGGTAACCTAGTGATTATATCCATCAGGATTTACTCTAATTTTTATTCAGTGAATTCCAAGTACTACAATAGACCTCCTGAAACATTATGCTCTAATTTCACCTACTGAAAAACCAAACACATTGCCAAAAACTCTGCCACTGACCATTTCATCCCTAACCAGAAAATTTGTCCCCTCAAACATTTATACATATTGATCACACCAGGATACACTACTAGTTTTTATCTATGAAGCACATGGAGAACATCCTCACCAATGACTAATGGAACAAGTAACCTACCCTAAAATAACACTCAGTTTCTACCCATCCTCCGACCATCCATATGAAGCATCATCATGGCCATCAATTTCTGGAATTACCTCTACCTATGAGTCTTACAACTAATAATCCTCCACCTGCTACATCAAATATGACTCTATGACCATCTTATGAAGATAACATTGGACACTTCTCTCTACTATGTCAATATACATCACTGCAAACTCCTTTATCCCATTCCAAACATCACTAGACTCCCAACCCACATACCTAGAGACTTATAAATTAATGCATAAGCTATAAAATTCCCCTATATTAGGGTGTAAAAGATCAAAAAATCATAATCTTGAAGAAACTTCATCAACCTCTGCTAGAATAGATTCAAATCCAATTATTCAATGACATATTTCAGGATCTTATGATCTATAAAATTCACATAGTTATCACTGATGAGGTAATGATGCCACAAGCTCAGTGAAAATATAATTTCCAAAAAATACAGATCATGAGTGAAATTTTTATGATCATGGGGATATAACTGCCATTACCCATAAGAGATTTTCACCCTTTGTAGCATCAAGTCACATACCAACCCAGATGAGAAGCATCGCTGAAAACCTCAAACATCAAACACTCTTTAAGAAAATGAATCATATGAGAAATGAAAAACCTCTCCTTTAGGAAACTGAATACTTCTTGGAAATGATTTGTCCACACAAATTCCTAGTAAAACCTAGTCAATAATGTTAGTAGGGTTGCAACTTAAGAGAAACCAGTCTCAAACCTTGGATAATAACTAAACAGACCAAGAAAAATGTAAACCCATGCCATGTTCTTTAGAATTTCCCATGAAACAACTACCTTAACCTTTGACAAGTCTATATCCATGCCCTACTAATACACAGAATGTCTAAGAAAATATACCTCTAATGTTGAGTTCATACACTTGGACAAATTTCCATGTAGCTTATGGTATCAAAGGACCTACAAGAAAATTATGAGAACCTTAGCATTATTCTACTATGACATCAAGTATATCAAGATATTATTTATGGAAATGATGATGAATTGGTATGGGAGATCATGGAATATGAATTTCATGATTCCCATGAATATAGTTGGGGCATTTAAGATACTGAATTGTAAGAATGTAAACTCAAAGTTATCATACATTCACCTGAATGTTGTCTTCAACATATCCTTATCTTTCACCCTTATTTGGTGATATATAGACCATATTTCAACCATAAAAAACAAAATATATCCCTTTAACTTGTCAAACAGATCATCAATCCTTGGAATATGGTAATAATTATTAACCATTACTCGATTAAAACTTCAATAATCTATTCACAAACTCAAACCCCCATCCTCATTCCTTGACAAAAACACTATATCATCCTAAGGAGACACACTATTTTAGGTGAAACCCCTCTACATTAGATCATACACATGTAAACTCAACTCATGAATCTCTATAGTAACCATCTGATATAGATCTATTGAGATTGGACATGGACCTAGTTTCCATTATACCCTAAACCCAACATCACATCATGGGGGTAATGTCATGAACTCATCTATTAAAACATCTACATAACCCTAGGAATATCCTATCCCTAATATTCTACAAACATGTCTTCCAAATAAGAAAAAAATGGTCTCCACTTTCCTTCCAACCATCACATGACCTTGCTCTCCAATAAACTCTACCCATTGGCCCTCCGTATCAGAAAATGAAACTTTCCTCTGGAAAAAGTTGATAAATTAATGCATGGAACACAAGTAATTCATGAAAATTATACCATTTTATGTTTGTATATGTATTAATAAGAAATATACCATTGATTGGTGTTTCCCCATCACTATTCTACACCCCTAGAACTCCTCAAACAAACCTTCCTAACCTCTAAATGGCGTAGATAACACTAGGGGAACTGAATTTATCTCCATGCCCATTCCCAATTCATTGAAAAAGTAGGATAAAAAAAGTTGTGTAAAGATTCATTATAAATTAAGGTGAAAATATTACTAGATGATATACTAATCATACCTTTGACAACCTTTGGCCTTGATGGATCTACTGCCTCTAATGTGTGCATCTGACCACACCCAACTCTTCTAATTATTTTTTTTCAGAATCAACAACATTTCTTAGTCCTAGGTCCCTACATAAAATTACTTTTATGAGTATTCCCTCTCCTAATAACTCCTTCTCTTGGATTTTGAATAAGTGTCTTGGTCGCTACTATTGAAACTACCTCAGAGGAAACTATTGCTGCTACCAAAAAGGGGCCTGAACACACACTTGATACTGGCCTCTTTGAATAGTAAGACAATAATCATGGTGGTGACTATGTTCCCTATAGATATAGTATAAAAACATGAATCCATTATAGGATTCTCATAAACCAATTGTCCATGAATGATGAGAAAAGATCTATTGTGGTCATTTCCCCACAAATCATAACCCTGACTACCTAAACACCCATGGTCAACTACCTGAATCTTTACTCCTTAATATTCCCTATTAGCCACTATATCTAGGATAAAATCCAAGAGAAATAATCCTCTCAATGACATATTCTTTCTTCTATACCTCTAGGTGTGTAGAAATATTAAATGGGGTAACTGTATACTTGATTACTGGGTAAAAAGAATCCTCTATACACAGTGCTCTGTAATACTCATATTCAAAAACATCTATAGAAAAGTGAAAAAGTTCCTTGAACCTGATCCCAAGATCTTGTACACTCAGGCTACCTGGCTGAAGAGAGAGAAACTCATGCAACTTTGATGCCTTAACCATCGATGAAATGAATTCCAAATGTAACTCCTGATAGTATGGACACAACACATATGCCTCCTTTTGGTAACCTAGATAGAGAATCCACCATTGACGTGTAACTCTTAGTAACTGACTAACTGTCAACAGCACCCAAAACATAGCCTGATATTGGATCAAATCAAAATTGATTTTAAGATACCCTAGATAGTTTGTTATCTCTATATTTGAGATGATCCCCACATACTTTGCCTAAATCTAATGTTGAAAGGAATGAAAATCCCACTACCATACCTCATCCTCTTCTATTGTGTTAACCCTTAAATGATCAAATGGATCAGCTTTCTAAATTTCAAATGCCTGAACCACACACACAGGATGACCAGGATATATTATTTAAAATAAAGGAGATCACCCTAATCCCATTATCATGGAAAATTATTAAAGGTAGTTCAATTAATTCATTTATTCAATTAACCTTATATAATCACCCAGTTGAGACATCAGCATAGTCAATCATGATGCATTTACCTCTCTTAGTTATTTATGCAGAAAAAATATCCAACTAGCTTGGTAATTCGATATTCTCAGAGTCTCTGCATCAAATCATGGGGATCCTAAAATATCATTTCCTAGTTAGTCTCCCTGTCCTATGTAATGAACCAAGATTAATTGGCCACGTTTACCTATAAATCCATGCAATCCTCATTATTTATAACACCAAAATCTTCCATATCTCTCAAAAAAACCTATAATACCAAACTATCACATCCCCTTCCTCCAAAGGTACCCCTCATTAGCCTAAAATGAAGGAAGATAAATAATGACCCCTAAGACCCACTTCTAATAGGCCCTTGGTTGGAGAAAAACACCAAGAGTATAAAAATATCACACATTGAAGGAATTACCCTCTATAAAATTTAGAACCAATAAATGGGATCAAATCTCAAGAAACCAAATTATATAATATAAAAATAAACCCAAAATAATCCCACAATGCATGTATAGTGTTAATAGTTAAAAATAATTTTCTCCAAAGTACCAAATGAAAAGTCTTATATAAGAGACTCAATAGTAGCTCTAAAACCCTATCATGAAATGTATATCTTAGTCTCCAAAGTTCTCTTGGAACCTAAAAATAGTTTATGTATGTACGATGAGCATACAAGTATACTCAAAATGATTATTCCCAATTTATCAAGTGAACATGTTAAAAAACATATTAATACATTGATGAATGAATAGTAGAACCAAAAAGTTCCTAAATAGGTCAACTAACCAAATCATCCTCACCATGGATCTCTCACCAAATCAAGAATCCAATATGGAAATATAGTATCAAAAATATAAAAAATAAATGATCCCTGCAACCCTTTCCATGCTTATTTTCTACTCTCATGCCCCAATGCCAAATGTCCTCTCCTCCTATCCCTTCCAAATATATCACATCACAATCATCCTCTCTGATGTGTGTTAGGATGTATCCCTAACTACTCCACACTCAAAAGGTCTAGAATATGGTGCTATCATCAGTCATCATCTCATCACATATCACATGCATACACCTGGTCCATTACATCGCATCTCATCACAAAAACAAAGAAGTAGGGTACTATGAACATAAAGGACATCAAATTCATTACCTTCTCCTACCACTCATGACCCCCACCACATATCACATCACATTCTTACCTCAACACATCACTTCACTACCTCAAAAAATTACATTGTTACCTCATCACATCACATCCAACCTAGAAAAACCTAGTCCATCACACCATCATCAAAAATCAATTGAAATCCCCCTCTAATGGATAAACATGTCATGATGTCCCACCACTTTCGAGCACCAATAACAATAATTCCAAGAAACGTAACACATATACATGGTGAAGCATAAATGAAAAGCATATAAACATGACAATAACTTGAAACACTTAACAGAATTTGATCATAATAAAACATGGAAACAAGGTGCTCTATTATCACACATGGAATCAAATATCACAAATAATCTCATGGGTTACACACACACCCAAATGTGATCACAATCAAGCACAGTCATCAGTTATAAACACACACAAAAATTCATATCATGGAATTGTGTCTAAATGATATCTCATGAGAGTATGGAACTTTCTACCTCAATTAATGGACATCTAATTCATGGTATGTCTGAGGTGTCAATATTTGAGTCATGTTCTCACACCAACCAAAACATGATCACCCATAAAGGTAACCTAAAACTAGTTCTAATAAAAAATGAAAAGGGTTCTAGAGTATGGATCGAAGAACAAAGTAAAAGTGGTAGAACCAATTCTTAACTAGGGTTAGTCTTCATCGATAGATTTCTTAATCTTGGTTGGAAGAAGAGAGATAATGGTATCTGAAAATTTGAGAGGATTCATAGCACGAGGTAGGTGTTGTAGCATAGAGGTGCACTGGAAACCACTACCGTAGTGTGGGAAAAGCGGCTATAGTATAGTTGAGAACAAATAAATACACTGAGGAGATTCTACAGTGTTGAGGTCCACTTAGAAGGAACTAATACAGAGCCAAATAGAAGGTAGTAGTGTGGAAAACTCCATAGTTCGACATATATAGTGAAAATGGGAGCACTGCATTGTAGAACCGAGTTGGGGAATAAACCATTATGAAATAAGGGAGAGGAATGTAATGTGGGGTCTTCTCTACAATCCATCATAATCTTAGATCTTTTAATAAGGAATAGGGAGGTGTTGTACTTTTAGGGATCGATCAAGGATCATTCTATGTAGAAATCCAACATTAAACCTTATTGAATTCTCCAAATCAATTTCAAAATGCCTTAATTGAATTTATGATTGTAATTTTCATTTAAGTCCATAGATTTCAAAGGATAATGGGTTAGACCAGTGATTATAATGTATGTGGTGAGGGGGTGTTGCAGCATGGTCTAAGCTGTTATGGCACATTCATCATGGTTAACCATCCATGGATAAGACCATGGCATAATATCCTTCACACGGCTCCCCTATGGAATAGATGCTTTGCACTACAGTTCATCATCCTCCCTTGTGGTGTGGTCTTAAGTAATATGATGCACCCAGACCTGGTTCAAATAAAAACAAAACACACTCAAAGGATTTCTTAAGCTTCCCAAATCCCACAACCCTTTACCAAAATTTATCCAAACACAAAAATAAGGAGGAAAAGAATGGAAATAAGGGTTAAAGAAAAAATAGGGTTTTACAAGTCATGATATACTCTGAATGGCCCGAAGTCCTTCTTTTTTATTTTATTATGGATAATCTCCCTTTTAAGGGTTGAAGTGGAACCTGTACATGACCCGTAGGCCCAAGGCACAAGGCCCAACTGACCTGCAATACATAACCCGAAGGCCTAGAGGCATATCATGCCCATTACATAACCCATAGTCCCAACCCACTAGAATTTACCCTCCCTGTCTTCTATTTCATTGATCACCTAGCTACCCAACATGCATTTCTGATCGGCTAGAATTTCCCTGTACAAAGTTGTACGGTGCTGGGTCCCGATGGCAGCTACCATACCCTCTTATTCTTACAATCTGGTTAGCTCTGCTTCTGGTGGCTGCTACTCTTATTGCTCTAATCCTCTTCTGGGGCTTGTTCTGTGTGAACTACGCTACTCTATGGTCTCTGTGGTTTGAATACCCTATGGCCCAAAGGCCTTTGATAACCCTAAGGCTCTTGAGACCCATAGGCCCAAACTGATGGCCCGAAGGCCCAAATCTGTTGAATAGTTTTGGATGCTACAGTACTGAACAGTAACTGATATAGTACTACTACAAGTCATGATATACATTAATTGATATTATTAAGGTCTAAGGATCAATAATCACATACAAAAACAAGAACATCCCATGACATATAAAAATATGTATTTCCTATTAATGGGTTTTTTTCTCATAACATCATATATTGTTAAATCAATAAGGGTTAACACCATGATAAGGTATCTCAATGTCTTATGTGCCTCCTAATCCTAATATTCGATATTATTTTTGTCCCATTATACAATATCATCTAGTTATAGAATATATATTCATGAATGATGTAGTGGAATCTTCATGTTCTAATCATAGTGGGGAACTAATATGATCATTAAATGAAATATATATTATTAAAATATTATCTCATATAAATACATTATAGAGGAACAATCATGATGTCATATAAGAAAACATTAATAATTAAATCACGTAATCAATTACTATGAAAGTTAGTTCTAGGGAACCAACTCTAATAGAATCCCACTTACACTAGAGTTAACTAACAACAACTTTATATCCACTCAAACTCACATGATACTCATGCCTCATCTGAGATAAATCCTTGGTCAATGTGTCCACTATGTTTTAGTTTTTTGATACTCTACTCACCCAAACATCACATCAATGAGAAAAATCTCCCAAGAGATGAAACTCTCAAAATATTTTCTTTTTTCCTTTCATGAGACCTAGGAACTTTGGAATAAACCATTATTGTAATTTTATCATAGTGAACTTTGAAATGGTCTTGACTATTAGGCACATCATAAATATCTTGGAAGAAGTTTCAAATCCAAACTACTTCCTTGGTTTTATTGAGAGTCATAATATACTCAAAATCTACAACAAAATCCATGAAAACTTGCTATATATAACTCTTCCAACTCACAGCACCTCCATTTAGACAAAATATATATCTATATTGTTACATCATTTCGTTATAATCATTATAAATTCTATCATATATATAACCCCATATGAATATATGTTCATATCCTTAATAAACCAAGAAAGTATACTCATTTTACATTAGATACTTAAGGATGTTCTTAATAACATCCCAATTATATTCAATTGGATCTACTTGATATCTTCCTTCCATGATCAATGCATAGAAAACATAAATACTTATATATAACATGGAATTCATGATATATCCTATCATATAAACATATGGGAACTTACTCATTATCTCTATATTCTATTGTTCCTACGGACATACTTTCTTAGAAATATGTATACCATGTAAAAATAGAACCAATCCCCTATTGGATTGATCTATACTGAACCTCACTAGATTCTAGTTAATGTATATTCCTTGACTTAGTCCAAGTATCCTTTTGAATTTATCACTCACCATCTTGATACCTATAATTTTGGCTGCTTCACCTAATTCCTTCATGAAAAATCACTTTTTTAGCCTTTAATTTTCCACTTGTAAGGATGGTATATAATTTCAAATTAGTAATATGTCTTAAATATATACAACTATGAAAAAAATATACTACCACTAAACCACTTTTAAACACTTGGTTCACATTATTTCTTAATAAAACCAAATTAATTTATGGATTCATAAAATATAATGTTCCATGAAATGGGTGTTTGATTTAATACATAGAAAGATATCTTCAATATGCATTACTTCTTGTAATTTCTTGGAGTTAAAAACCCTTCTGGGTGTGTTATATACACATCCTATTGAATGTTTCCATTAGGAATAAAATTTTAACATCCATTTACCAAATCTCAAATTCATGGAAAGATGTTATGGTAAGAAAAATTTTGATGGATTTAAACATTGAAATGGAATAACAAATTTCATTATAGTCAATTTAGTGATGTTTTCTAATTACTTTACCCACTAGGCATTATTTATAGGTATTTAAAATTTCTTCCATGTCTAGATTTTTCTTTAATACCCATTTTCACTTAATATGATCTACATCAACTGGTGGAGTGAAGAGAACCCAAAAATTGTTTTGATAAATGGAATCCATCTTATAATTAATGGATTCTTTATATATTTTGGATTATAAGATATATTTCACCTTATTTTAGGATATATGGTCATTATTTTCAACTAATAATGATCTATTATCATTAGTTACAAGATAAACATATCTATTCAGTTCTCTTATATCTTTAGTTCTAATTCATAGTACTTGTTTTTTCATGGGCAATCTCTTCCAGGGGGCTTATGGAATATCTTTATTTAACAAATATTGTGTATATTGAGTATTAACTTTATATAAGTTAACCTTACACCCACTATCATCCTTTAGTATGTGATCCCTCTCAATAAAATTTATTTTCTTGTGATATTCACTTTCTTGTCTTAAGGGTTGTGTAGATAATATTCCCTTGTTTCTTTGGGATACCCTATAAAGATACACTCTATTCCTTCGGGTGCTAGTTTTTTTCTTGATATTTACTTAATAAACACATTTAATCCTCACGTATATACATGTGAAAAAATGGGTTTCTATTCAATTCATAACTTGAATGGAATATTAGTTCCCAATTTATGGGGTACATGGTTAAGAAAGTATGATATCACTAGTAATTCATATCCCCAAAAGGTTAACGGATGGATTGTGTGACTCATCATCAATCTGACATCCCAAGTAAGTAATGAATAATAGATATTTTTATCTATGTCTACCAATGAATTAGATAGTGTTTTAGAGGCTTAAAATGAGAATAAATCCAATCTTAAGCATGGAATACACTAATATTTTTAAAAGATTGTTTTACTGCCTTTTGATGGAAAACCATTTTTAAATCAAACTTTTGACAATTTTATAAGCTCTATTTTCCAAAATAAACTTATTATTTATGATTGGGACATTGAAATTTACATAGGATAATTTTTTGGTATTTTTCCGGTAAAGTTCACTTTTTTAATGAATAGTGAAAAATACTGCATTTTACATCAAAACTGCTTTTTCATATAATTTAATTATATGGTTATATTATCTTTTTAATTGGTTTTAAAGTGAAATTAGAATATATTTTTACCATTTAATCCAATGGTGGTCGCTGGAATTAATTTCACTTTTAAATCGGACTTAAACTAGTGTCAATCTTTTGATACTTTTTGTTTCATAAAAACACGCTATTTGTTTTGACAGCGGGAATTAATTATTAAATTAATTAATGCAACTTATATGTTTTGAAATTTGTAAAATAGACATAATTTTTTAATTTGGAATATCAAATATATCTTAGGGTGAAGTTTTGGTATTTTTCTGAAAAAACTTCAATTTTTGATGAATAGTGAACCACTAAGTGGTACTTAAAAAACTGATTTTTCGTTTAAATGAAATTTTACCACCTCTGTGTTTTCAATTTCAACAATCTTATATACATGGTTTTCATTAAGAAGTAAAATTTGGTTCAATGGGATTAAAATAATTTTTTGGTGAATAGTAACTTTTAAGTTTTTAATCGCGATTAGAGGTAATTAGTGTAGTTTAAGGTAAAAATAATTTTTTAATAATATGAAATGACTTAGACACATGTCCTACCCTTATTGGATGTGTCATGGCCGACCAAGACAATCCATGGGTCAACTTGGGGACCCCATGGAGCCACTTTGGTAGGAAAATGACATTAATAACTTTTTATTTAATGTTAAAATAGAAATGTCACAAACATGAGTTGTTTTACTAAAACAATTTTTAAATGGGGTTATACAAGTCATATTTTTTACTATAAATATTAATTATAATTCTAAAAATATTTCCTACATCATGATATTTTTTTATAATTTTTATAAATTAAATAAATTAAATTATTTATGACATCATGATGATGCAGCGATTACCTCATTAATGAACGATTTAGATAAAATGAAAAGATAATGTAAAATATAAGACTTAAACTTGTCAAAGACCTATTGGATGAATATATTTCGAACCCTTATCACCTTATCCTCGAATTATATCAATGTGGGACCTTTAAAATCCAAAAATAATTTTATAATAAAGTATCTTTTCTTAACTTTCCAAGAGTGCCCCTCCTCTCCTCTTATAAAAGGCCCCCACCTCTACCTCCTTACCCACACCTCTCAAGCCTTTGGTTCGGCCAATATCTGCCCATTTTTTCCCTCCACATCCCTCTCTTACTCTTAGAAGCCTCACTTTGGGCAGAAGTCTTCCCAAGGAAGCCTTTGAGCTCAAATCAAAAAGAGATACTCGTTTTAAAGGTAGTGTTTTCTCTTGTGTTCTTTTGTTTTATTTTGCTTATCCAACCCCCTAAACTCCTTTTATTCATTTATTTTGTAACAAATCCAGTATCTTCAATATACTAGGATTTTTTTATAAGAATAATTCGAGATACACTTACACACACCTACATCTAATGGTTAAATAACATACTGTTTCTGTGGATGGCGAATTTTTGCCTCACGAAATGATGATTGTTCAATATTCTTCCAACACCTTCAAAGGTGGCCATTAATATGTCACCATATTTATATATGATATATAGTATGTTTATTTTTTCTTTAATCTTCTGTATTTTTCATTTATAGCACACCTTTATGGTTTCCATAGTGGCAAAACACGATAATTTCATTTTAGGAAGTGCGGACTGCCGCCCCCTCAAAGTGATTTGATTCATTAATGCCATACATGGGACGTATAAAGGATGGATTTAATAATATTATATATGATATTATACTGGAATTATAATATACCTTTTTATCACTATGATTTCACTCCATTAAAGTATGAGATAGAAATGAAAGTAGGGTTCATGCGTACGTACGGCTTACCGCCTCCATGAACGGTGCATTTCATTTCTTATCCCCAAATGTAATGTACTATTATAAGTACATATATATAATGGATATATATGATGTATGTTACATCTAAATTATGAATATAATTCTGTAATTAAAATATACATATCTATCATTTAGTTTTAATTCCATTAATATGACATAGAAATGAAAGTAGCGTTCATGCGTACGTACGGCTTACCGTCTCCATGAACGGTGCATTTCATTTCTTACCTCTAAATGATTATGTAATATTATAAATTCATGTATATACTAGATATATATGATATATATGGAATCTACATCATGAATATCATTCCTGAGATAATGGATATTTGACTACGTGAACAACTTGTAAATATAAGAAGTTCATTTTTGACTCAAGTTCCAATGATCGTTAAAACGACCTTTATAAACTTAAATAATAAAATAGTGTTCATGACATGGTAATAAATGATATAAAAGGAATAATGAACTTGAAAAAGGTTCTAAAGCAAGTAGAAATTAACTCATGTTTATTATTCAGGACGTTAAAGAACAATCGAGTCAAGTCGGACCTGAGGTAAGGGATTTCGTCTGAATCTCCTTTCATTGAGGAATATTTAGTTTTATACACAAATTTCTTTTATATGGTGTATAAACCCATTTGACTTTTACTTTTATAAAAAATGAATCTTTTTCTACGAAGCGTTTTACTAAACGAAAAAAAGGAATGTTTCTTTTAACGTACACGGTGACAACGACCTTTACCGCCGCCGTGAGTATTATTTGGTCTTTGGATTCCTCAACAAGACGTATTGTTTTTAAAATGAAATAAATACCATATACTCTTTTATGTATTTTGGTATTGAAAATGCTTTTTATAATGGATTTGTTATGTCAATATATTTATGTGATGTATTGTGATCAAAGTGTAGAAATGTTTTCTTTCCATTATATTTTTTTATGTCTTGTGATTTTATAATGGTAATTCGACATTTGAGAGGTGGTTAAATGATAAACAATATGACGGGTGGTGTCATGAATACCAAAATGGGTGGTTACGTTTTAACCTCCAATGCATTGGGTATGGAAGTCGGTCGTATGGCTATTCCATTTAAGTATGTGTGGAAGTCGACCGTATGGTTATTCCATTTAAGTATGTTTATGTCCCAAGTTACCTTTATATGTTATGTGTTGTTTATATGGGTTTTATGGTAATCTTTTGGTTACAAAAGGGTAAGTAATGGTCTTTTATTTAGTGAAGAGTTTTTACTACTTCATAAAGGTGAAAGGTATTACTTTGATAAAGTATACATGGTTTACTTGTTGTTTTGAAAAACTAACAGTTTTCATTCTTTGTGTATCCCTTACTTAGCTTTTTATGCTCACCCAAAGTTTTTGAAATGTTTTTCATAGGAAATAATGTGGAATAGGGTCAAGGATGGGATCAAGGAAAAGTCATGCTATCTAAATCATGGAACTAGACATGTTTCTTTTTAAGAGTTTTTATTCTATGGAAACTTAGTAGAAGTGTATACTTTGTAATCTTTTGAGATGTAATAGTTATGTTCTAATTCTCTAAAACTCTAAACCGTGAAAAGATAATCAAGGTGTATTCTTGTGATAACTCAAGATTAAGTAAGGTTTAAGGTCGGGGCCTTATAGTTGGTATTAGAGGTTGGTTTAGATAACTTTAGGAGTTATAAAATTGTTAAATTATAAATTAATTTATGGTATGATTGAAATGATATATCATTTGAAGATTACCATGTTGCTTCTCCTATGATATTTCTGTATTAAGAATGGTTTTTCATAGAGGGAACAGAACAGATTTTTTGGGAAGGCATACAGAGGGAAATGACCTTTCAAATGAGTATCCTGAGATGGTCAGAATCAGAACTAAATAGTTTGTTGCAGTGATAGCTCAGTTGACTCAGGTGAAAAATGTTGGTTGTTTTTATTGATGATATTTTTGTGTTTTCTAAAAGTAAAGAGGATCATGAAAGTCATTTAAGGGTTATTTTTCAAACCTTAAAAGAAAAGAAATTGTATGGGAAATTCCGCAAGTGTGAGTTTTGGTTGCAACAAATTTCTTTCCTTGGTCATATTGTTTCTAAAGATGGGATAACTGTTGATACTGATAAAACAAAAGTTGTTGAAAATGTCCAAGACCCACAAATGTAACCGAGATCCGTAGTTTTCTTGGTTTGGTAGGTTACTACCGAAGGTTTGTTGAAAATTTTTCATGTTTATCTAGTCCAATGACTAAGCTAACTCAGAAGGGTGTTAAGTTTATCTGGAAAAAATAATGTGATGATTGTTTTCAGGATTTGAAAAGAAGATTGGTGAATGATCCAATTTTGGAACTTCCTTCCAGGAATGGTGAGTTTGTTATCTACAGTGATGCTTCATTGAAAGGACTTGGTTGTTTCCTAATGCAGAATGATCAGGTAATTTCTTATGCTTCACGACAGTTGAAAACTCATGAGGTAAATTACCCTACACATGATTTGGAATTAGCTGCTATTGTTTTTGCTTTAAAAATTTGGAGGCATCATTTGTATGGATTAAAGTGTGAAATATATACTGATCACAAAAGTTTAAAGTATATATTCACTCATAAAGAATTGAACATGAGACATAGGAGATGGCTAGAATTAATCAAGGATTATGATTGTACAATTCATTACCATCTGGGAAAAGCAAATAAAGTGGCCGATGCTTTGAGTTGAAAAAGTAATGCTTCATTAACAATGTTGTTTTTGAAACGTAATCCTTTGGTTAAGGATTTGATGAACTTTGGCATAGAAGTTGTTGGTGTAGGATTTCCTTCTGTTTTGTTTTAGGTATTAGTGAAATCTTCTCTATCAGACAGAATTAAGCAAGCACAGAAGCAAGACAGTGAGTTGAAGAAAAAGTTAGAGCTGGTTCAGAAGGGTAAGTTGCCTAAATTTAATATTGATAATGATTGTGTTTTGAGGTTTGGGAATAGATTATGTGTGCATGGTGATTCACAGTTGAAGAATGAGTTCTTATGTGAGGCTCATAGTTCCCCGTTTTCAGTTCATCCTGGTAGTACTAAGATGTACAGAGATCTGCGAGAGTATTACTGGTGGGATGGAATGAAAAGAGATATTGCTGATTTTACTGTAAAGTATTTGACTTGTCAACAGGTTAAATCAGAGCGGAAGTTACTAAAATGGATGCTTCAGCCTTTACCAGTGCCAGAGGTGAAATGGGAAAATATATCCATGGACTTCGTTGTGGGATTGTCGAAGACATCTCGAGGTAATAATGCAATCTGGTTTATTGTTGATCGATTGACTAAATCTTCTCATTTCATTCCTATTCGAGATACATTCTCTCTAGATCAACTTTCACGATTGTATCTTAAAGAGATAGTCAGGTTGAATGGATTTCCCCTCTCCATTTTATCTGATCGTGATCCCATGTTTACTTCTAACTTTTGGAAAGTCCTTCAGAAGTCGTTGGGTACTGAATTAAATTTTAGTATAGCTTTTCATCCGCAATCAGATGGGTAGTCAGAACGAAAAATTCATCCCTTAGAGGATATGCTACGAGATTTCTCTATGGATTATCAGGGAAGTTGGGACCAACATATTTCTTTGGTTGAGTTTTCTTATAATAACAGTTTTCATTCTAGTATACAGATGGCACCATTTGAGGCATTATATGGGAAGCGGTGTCGAACTCCAGATTTTTGGGATGAAGTGGGTGAAAGGAAGCTGGTGGGACCAGAATTGGTAGAAGAGATGGCAGAAAAAGTTTAGTTGATAAAGAAACACATGAGACAGCTCAGAGCAGGCAGAAGAGTTATGCGGACAATAAGAGGAAGGATCTCTCTTTTCAGGTAGGTGATCATGTTTTTCTCAAAGTCTCACCATGGAAAAGTGTGATGCGATTTGGTAAGAAGGGAAAGCTGAGTCCAAGTTTCATTGGACCATATGAAATTCAGGAGATATTTGGATCAGTTGCATACTGAGTGGATTTACCTCCGAGTTTATCTCAGGTACACAATGTTTTTCATGTTTCGATGTTGAGAAAGTATATGCCAGATCCATCTCATGTTTTGAGTCCAGTGGTAGTTCAGCTGGAAGAGAACCTATCTTATGAGGAACAACCAGTCCAGATTCTTGACCACAGGGAGCAAGTGTTACGGAATAAGGTGATTCATCAGGTAAAGGTTTTGTGGAAAAATCACATGGTTGAAGAGGCAACATGGAAATCTGAAAATGCAATGAGGGCTAAATACCCCCACTTATTCGATAAGTAAATAAATTGCGGGGACGCAATTTTCTAAAGGGGGAAGGATGTAACATCCCAAGTAAGTAATGAATAATAGATATTTTTATCTATGTCTACTAATGAATTATATAGTGTTTTAGAGGCTTAAAATGAGAATAAATCCAATCTTAAGCATGGAATACACTAATATTTTTAAAAGATTGTTTTACTGCCTTTTAATGGAAAACCATTTTTAAATCAAAATTTTTACAATTTTATAATCTATATTTGTCAAAATAAACTTATTATTTATGATTGGGATATTGAAATTTACATAGGATGATTTTTTGGTATTTTTCCGATAAAGTTCGTTTTTTTAATGAATAGTGTAAAATACTGTATTTTACATCAAAATTTCTTTTTCATATAATTTAATTATATGGTTATATTATCTTTTTAATTGGTTTTAAATTGAAATTAGAATATATTTTTACCATTTAATCCAATGGTGGTCGCTGGAATTAATTTCACTTTGAAATCGTACTTAAACTAGTGTCAATCTTTTGATACTTTTTGTTTCATAAAAACACGCTATTTGTTTTGACAGCGGGAATTAATTATTAAATTAATTAATGAAACTTATATGTTTTGAATTTTGTAAAATAGACATCATTTTTGAATTTGGAATATCAAATATAGATTAGGGTGAAGTTTTGATATTTTTCTAAAAAACTTCAATTTTTGATGAATAGTGAACCACTAAGTGGTACTTAAAAAACTGATTTTTCATTTAAATGAAATTTACCACCTCTGTGTTTTGAATTTTAAAAATCCTACATAAATTTTTATCATTAAGAAGTAAAATGTGGTTCAATGGGATTAAAATAATTTTTTTTGTGAATAGTAACTTTTAAGTTTTTAATCGCGATTAAAGGTAATTAGTGTAGTTTAAGGTAAAAATAATGTTTTAATAATATTAAATGACCTAGAAACATGTCCTACACTTATTGGATATGTCATGGCAGACCAATACAATCCATGGGTCAACTTTTGGACCTCATGGAGCCACTTTGGTAGGAAAATGACATTAATAACTTTTTATTTAATGTTAAAATAGAAATTTCACAAACATGAGTTGTTTTACTAAAACAATTTTTAAAAGGGTTTATACAAGTCATATTTTTTAATATAAATATAAATTATAAATATAAAAATATTTACTACATCATGATATTTTTTTTATAATTTTTAGACATTAAATAAATTAAATTATTTATGACATCATGATGATGCAGCGATTACCTCATTAATGAACGATTTAAATAAAATAAAAAGATAATGTAAAATCTAAAACTTACACTTGTCAAATACCTATTGGATGAGTATATTTAGAACCCTTATCACCTTATCCTAAAATTATATCAATGTGGGACCTTTAAAATCCGAAAATCATTTTATAATAAAGTATCTTTTCTTAACTTTCCAAGAGTGTCCCTCCTCTCCTCTTATAAAAGGCTCCCACCTCTACCTCCTTAACCACATCTCTCAAGCCTTTGGTTTGGCCAAGATCTTCCCATTTTGTCTCTCCACATCCATGTCTTACTCTTAGAATCCTCACTTTGGGAATAAGTCTTCCCAAGGAATCCTTTGAGCTCAAATCAAAAAAAGATACCCGTTTTAAAGGTAGTATTTTCTCTTGTGTTCTATTGTTTTATTTTGCTTCTCCAACCCCCTAAACTATTTTTATTCATTTATTTTGTAAAAAATCCAGTATCTTAAATATACTAGGATGTTTTTATAAGAAGAATTCTAGATACACTTACACACCTACATCTAATGGTTAAATAACATACTGTTTCTGTGGATGGTGAATTTCTGCCTCACGAAACGATGATTGTTCAATATTCTTCCAACACCTTCAAAGGTGGCCATTAAGATGTCAATATATTTATATATGATATATAATATGCTTATGTTTTCCTTAAGCTTATGTATTTTTCATTTATGTCACACCTTTATGGTTTCCATTGTGGGTAAACACGATAATTTCGTTTTCGGAAGTGTAGACTACCGCCCCCTCAAAGTGATTTGATTCGTTAATGCCATACGTGGAACGTATAAAGTATGGATTTAATAATATTATATATGATATTATTCTGTAATTATAATATACCTTTTTATCATTATGATTTCACTCCATTAAAGTATTATATAGAAATGAAAGTAGCGTTCATGCGTACGTACGGCTTACCGTCTCCATGAACGGTGCATTTCATTTCTTATCCCCAAATGTAATGTACTATTATAAGTACATATATATAATGGATATATATGATTTATGTTACATCTAAATGATGAATATAATTCTGGAATTAAAATATACATATCTCTCATTTAGTTTTAATTCCATTAATATGACATAGAAATGAAAGTAGCGTTCATGCGTACGTACGGCTTACCGTCTCCATGAACGGTGCAGTTAATTTATTACCTATAAATGATTATGTAATATTATAAATGCATTTATATACTGGATATATATGATATATATGGCATCTACATCATTAATATCATTCTTGAGATAATGGATATTTGACTACGTGAACAACTTGTAAATATAAGAAGTTCATTTTTTACTCAAGTACCAATGATTGTTAAAACAACCGTTATAAACTTAAATAATAACATAGTGTTCACGACATGGTAATAAATGATATAAAAGGAATAATTAACTTGAAAAAGGTTATTAAGAAAGTAGAAATTAACTCATGTTTATTATTCAGGACGTTAAAGAACGATCGAGTCAAATCGGACCCAAGGTAAGGGACTTCGTCTCAATCTCCTTTCATTGAGGCATATTTCGTTTTATACAAAACTTTCTTTTATACGGTGTATAAAACCCTTTTACTTTTACTTTTATACAAAAGGAATCTTTTTCTACGAAGTGTTTTACTAAACGACAAAAATTAATGTTTCTTTTAACGTACACGGTGACAACGACCTTTACCGCTGCCGCGAGTATTATTTGGTCTTTGGCTTCCTCAACAAGACGTAATGTTTTTAAAATAAAATAAATACCATATACTCTTTTATGTATTTTGGTATTGAAAATAGTTTTTATAATGGATTTGTTATGTCGATATATTTATGTGATATATTGTGATCAAAGTGTGGAAATGTTTTCTTTCCATTATATTTTTTTATGTCTTATGATTTTATAATGGTACTTGGACATTTGACGGGTGGTTACGTGATAAACCGTATGATGGGTGGTGCCGTTAATACCAGGATGGGTGGTTACGTTATAACCTCCAATGCATTGGGTATGGAAGTCGGCCGTATGGATATTCCATTTTAGTATGTGTGGAAGTTGACCGTATGGTTATTCCATTTAAGTATGTTTATGTCTCATGTTACCTTTATATGTTATGTGTTCTTTATATGGGTTTTATGGTAATCTTTTGGTTACAAAAGGGTAAGTAATGGTCTTTTATTCAGTGAAGAGTTTTTACTACTTCATAAAGGTGAAAGGTATTACTTTGATAAGTATACATAGTTTACTTTTTGTTTTGAAAAACTAACAGTTTTCATTCTTTGTGTATCCCTTACTGAGATTTTTATGCTCACCCCAAGTTTTTGAAATGTTTTTCACAGGACATAATGTGGAATAGGGTCAAGGATGGGATCAAGGAAAAGTCATGCTATCTAAATCATGGAACTATACATGTTTCTTTTTAAGAGTTTTTATTCTATGGAAACTTAGTTGAAGTGTCTACTTTGTAATCTTTTGAGATGTAATAGTTATGTCCTAATTCTCTAAAACTCTAAACCGTGAAAAGATACTCAAGGTGTATTCTTGTAATAACTCAAGATTAAGTAAGGTTTAAGGTCAGGGCCTTATAATCAAACTTAACATGTCTAGTAGTGAATTTTTTCTCCATTAACTAACACCATTCCACTATGGTACATAAGGTGTAGTGAGTTGAGATAAAATCTCATACCCATGTATAATGTCAATAATGTATTGGTTAAGATATTCACCACCTCAATCCGATCGAAGTTTCATTATTTTCTTACCAATATGATTATAAACTTCATTATTGATCCCTTTAAACTTCTCTAAGGATTCATACTTACACCTCATCATATATATGTGACCATACCTACTCAATTAATCAATTAAAGTAAAACATTTAAGGGAATTTACCTCTATCCTCTAATTCAAAAGGTGTACACATATAATTGTGTCCCAAATCTAGAATATCAATGTCCCTTTAAAATTGACCATTTAATGGTGGTTTGTTCATTTTACCATATAAAAAATAATGAAATCTTTCAGGTGGATTAATATTAATAGATTCTAAGTAACCATCTTGATAGAGATTTTTCAAATGCTTCTCATTTATGCTAATAATATGGTGATGCCACCACTAGTTGTTATATAAGCCACGTGTATATTTTTCATTATCAATTACCAATATTTTATTTTTTATAATTTAATAAATAAATACTATTACTCAAATATTCCATAGCATAACATATTATATATTCAAAAAAGTATCAACCCTTATTTCCAAAACTGCAAAAAAAATCAATCTGTGTCTAAAACATGAAATGGTAATAAATTTTTTGGTAACAATAGAAACAAAATAAAAAATCTTTAAAACCAAAATCAATCATTTTTAAAATGTTAAATTATATCCTCTAATTTATAGAGCATCCATATTATCTCCATTGGTATCCCATAGATTCAACTTATCTCTAGAAATCTTCCAAAATCTATATGGTTTTTTTATTTGGATAAAAATGTGAGCGTCATAGGAAGAATCTAATACCCAACTTGTAAATGTGGAATAATTATACTAAAACATGAATTAACCTAAATATTTCCCTTTATTTTTTGGCTGGGTACAACTCCTCTTCTGGTGGCCTTTCTTTCCATATGAAAAACATACAGCATCATATTCCTTTCCTTGCCTAAACATCTTCTTCTTCTTGGAAGGATAGTTCTCTGAACCCTTAGACCTAGAATTATTCTTCAACTCATTTTCCTTGTTCCTCATCTTCTTATTCAATATAAGGATTATTTTTTTTCATGCCCCATGTATTTATCAACTTTTTGAATTAGAATAAAATGTTTTGAAAGTGTCTTCCCACTATTTCTTCAATTATAATTCACAATAAAACTAGGGAAGTTTTTAGGTAGTAAGAGCATAATGAGACCTATGCGTAACTAATCATGGATCTTAAAACCAAATATTTCATAGATCTCGATGTATCTAATCATCTTGACTATATGTGGCACAGCAATCACTATCTCGCCAATATTGGACACAAAAAAATGCATTGGTGATCTCGTATCTCTTTAATCTCACCTCTTGATAGAGATCCTGAATGTGACAAATAATTCTATACACATATGTATCCACATATTTCATTAAAATATAATTGTAAATGGTGGATAACATGAAACATTTATCATTCATTGCATCATTCACATTATTTTAATAGATAGGTACTTCTTTCCCATTATCCTCTTTGTTAATGTACTCAGGAAGTTGGGTTTCCATCATATATAATTTTTGTTCATGGAATATTATAACTCATAATTTCCTATACCATTCCAAGAAATTCATGCTGGTGAGAAGGTTATACTTATCTAGTACGGATCACAGTGATATTTTTTCGGTCCTGTGATTTTTCATTTCTACAAATTAAGAATAGATAATTAGTACTTGTTTGATTACAAAACAGATTAATAAATTTAAATTAAATTCCATTAATCTCACACTATTTTTATTAAACAAATATCCCTCAACATAAATTTAAAAATATCTTTTATCTTAGATATTATAGAGTTAAGTATCCATATTCCCCTTCTCATAACCTAGACTTGGGCCTGAAAATTTATTCGAAGGGTTTTAGGTAGGTGTAACTTTCAAACTGCATTAACTCATAGTTCCTTGATATATTGAGCAGACTCCCTGATCATGAAATCATTTTTAAATATTCCCTCAACACTTTCCTCTAAATTACAACAAGTCCTTCTTGGTTAGTCATCCCTTGATGTAAACTAAGTTAATTCAACCCAAAAATTTAAGCTAATTGTTCCATGATAATTGAAACCACTCTCACTTAGGTTGGTCAAGCACTTTGAACTATGAGGTAGATTCAAACTTAATTATTGGAAGGCTATAACAAATTAATATTTTAGGTGAGGGATTTTTATCCTTATTCATAAATACAATTTTATCTTTTAACATTAATTGTTAATATTAAGTGGATTTTACTTAATTGATTAACCATATATAATAAAACATTCACAAATAATCTGGCTATATTTTATTCCATATTACATTCTTTTTAATTAATTTAATAAGGGATCATGTAGCATTAACAAACATAAATAATAAATCCTGAAACTAAAAGATATATAATATAAGTGGCATTATCATGAGATTCTATGATAGTTAGTTTATCTAGCATATGATAAACCAAATCTATCCTCCCAAGGGGAAAACACATTGAATAATAACTTGGTTTGTATTGTAGCATTTCACATTTGGATACTATGTATCACTTCTATTGGTTTTTCCTTAACTCCTAGACTTGGACCACATCCTCTTATATAAGAGCTCCATACGTACATAATATTATACTCACTCATAGGTAAGGGGGTCCAATGGATTGGATAAATGAGGTTATATAAAATAAAACATAGGCATGCATGCCCTTATATTAAAATGAGGAGGGGATTACATGTAGACCATCAATAATAATAAATTTAAAGAAAAAAAACACATACATTGGGAAGTTCTAATCATGATCATCCATGTAACATGAAATGATTGTACATTATAAATTTTGTTATCAATTGCTTATATTATTTAATTAATTAAGATACTTCTCCATGAATTAATCCAATTTATTTAATTTGTTTAAATTCCATCCAAGAAACCTTAACTCTCCATAATTTATAATTTTAAATAAAAATAGTTTAATTTAAAATTAATGTAGTGTAAATGTGTACTTAGGGATAACTCTATAAGCTTCTCCAAATTTTTTATATAGAAATTTATTAAATATATAATTTTCAATCATATGGAATGGCATGTATTATAAACTAAATGATATATGAAACACATATGAATATCTTTGGTTATATTTTTAATTTTTCAATGCCAAAAACTAGGCACACATTTTGCAGAAAACTACATGGAATATACTATAGTACAGGCATATACTGTCTTTTTCATGTGTCAATAATACATGACTTGAGACCAGTAATGTCACATAACATAGATGAGTTCAAAGTACACAAAATTTACTATGAATACATGGAATGTGGCATTGTATTTTCATGTATCATCAGTCCCTGTTTTGTATATATGATACATGACACACTTGGATACCCCATTTTCTTGACCATGAGAAATTGGGTACCACGCATCATTTATAGTGGTTACACAACATGTAGTTATTCATGTAGTTTTCCAGTCTGTCTGGATCTACACACCAATCCACTTTTATAGAATCTTAGATCTAATTACATTCGGTCTATCTGAATTTATTATGAGATATAAACATGAAAAAAAATAATAAAAGGTTTGTATAAAGGTTAAATACACCGTTTACTCTATATTTTTCTAATAAGATGATTCAGTACCTCCAAATGGTGTTTCATTAGATGTTTCTTCAAATGTTTCTTCATTTTTAATCTTAACCATTTATAGGTTATGTTACTGAGAATGAATAAGGGAAGAGATGATGATGTTAGATATTAAAATGAATTTATATAAGGAAAATAAATTGAAAACACGTGAAAAAAATTGATTAATTGTAAATAATTACTAATTAAACATGTGACCCACTCTAATACCACTTGTAGGTTCTAGGTGTAGTGGAAGCATCCTGTGATTGTATGAGAAACTCAGTTATTAGTCTTAATTTATCTGTAATAATTTATACACATGATTTAAATGTCATGTCCAAGGAAAAATATATATTACTTGACTATATTAAAACATTAGAACCAGAATAATAGGATATTCATGTGTAATGTATAATTAATTTATGAGAATATATAGAATTACCTCAATATGTAATTCCTCATTTGTTGAGGATCTAGATGACTAGATCTTGGTGTACCATCATTACGCTACAAAATATAATTGTATAATCCCTTTAATGGTGATCCATACATGCACCACATTCTCTGAATGTCACCGTAGAATCAACGAGTGCTAGCACAGATGATCTTGATAGCTTTCGTTGTTCATAGATGATCGTAGTCAAATTCATTATCAAATCTGGCTAAACTCTTGATGTTCTCTCTATGGATTGAGAGATGAGGAAGAGAGATTGTGGCCGAGATCTCTATATATCACTCTAGGGTTTTATATAGTCTCACTCTATCTTTTATGTGCACCAAAATTTATTATGTAAATTGATATAATTAGACATGTATTATGGTAGGTTTAGGGTTGTAAAATCTCATACAGTCCCCTTTTAAAACTAAAAATTTTTAGTTGACCCCATGTTCGATAATAATAATAGTATTATTATTAACTTATTGACATGTGAAAAATATTTAGAATATAAATAAATATCATTTATACCATTTCCAATAGGACCATTAAGTTTTCTCTACTTTCCTTTGTCAAGATTTATTAATCCTCTAATTATATATATTTAATAAATAAATTTCACTTCATTATTCTATAATAAATGTTTCATTTTCCAAACTTGAGACAAAATATTTATTATTATTAGTTAACTCACTTATTAAATATAATAACTTGTTATTAAATTATAGAGATCAAAATAATTGAATAAATATTATTCATAATAACTTTTTAAATTCAATACATGAATTTAAATAATATTGTAGATACACCTGGTGCGTTATACTCTAGGCCACTTTCTTAGTGGATTTAGAAATAACCACATAATTTCCAAGGTTAACATCTAGAAACACTCTAAGGATCCAATAAATAAATAAGTTTATGTATAAATGAAATTTAACCTCCTATGAATGCTTGACATTTAAAATAATTCCTTTATAATGATATCTCAAATCAATCAGGTTTCATGCTGGTGCCATCAACCTATACACTCAATTTCTCTTTCTTTTACATTCAACAAATGCACTCTCCCACTGAACATCATGGCCATGGATTTATGCAAGTAGTTATATTCCCGTCAAAGGGCCTGAGATATCAAATTTTTACAAGGGATATAAAAAATAAATCATTTCTCCCATATCCATTAATTCAATTTCACTTATGATGTACCTAATGCACACCACATATTCATGATCATATGTCATAATGGTTTTCATAAATATATCAATTTACGTGATTCATGATATCCATTAATTATAATCATAAAGTCTAAGTATTGATACACACATATATAAATAAGAACATCCAATGACACATGGAAATGTGGATCCATTATTAATAGGTATCTTCTCATAATATCCTATATTATTGATTACAAAGGGAGAACACTTTTAGAATGTGTCTTAATGTTTTATGAACCTCCTACCCCTGATATCCTGAATTTTATGTGTCACATACAAAAATATAAACCAATTATATAACATATATACAAGAATGGTAACGTGAAACCTTTTGGTTCTCATAATAGCGGAAAATTACTTTGACTTTCCACTGTGACATATATTCTTAGGACATTATCCAATTCAAATGTCATGTAGAGGAACAATTATGATGCAATAATAAACTTCATCAATAATGATAAATTTAAATCAAGTACTAATAAAGTTAGTTCTACGGAAACAAATACAACATTTATAACATAAAAAATGGTTTTTGAGAAGGTCTAAAGGTCTTATAAACATAGAAAAATTAGATTCACTATAGATTATTTATTTAAAAACTTATTACTCCTAATTAAATATTAATATTTTCAATTATTTAATAACTAAAAATATAAGTAGATCCTTATTAACAAATTTCAATAAGATGATTTCTAATTTGGAATCCATTTTTCCTAATTAATTTCATAAATATGTGAAAATTTTATTTTATGGTAAGCACACATAACACTTAAAAAAAATTAAATAAATGGTGTTTTTAAAGATTAAACTTCTATATAAGATAAATTTTTCATGGATAATAATTTTCATGATAGTAATTGATTTATCATAAAAAATATGAAGATTATGTAACTTTAAAATCAAGCCATAACTGAATTTAAAAAATGATAATTAATTAAAATAAAAGATATAAAATAATTATCTTTATTAAAGTAACCATTTACCTTAATTTTAAAAATGTTGGGCATGGATATTCGAAGATCAAATAATATTTTAAAATGAATGGTTTTTTACTTAGTTTCATATTTGACAAGTTAAATGGTTATATAAACTTTTAGGTCATTCATATATATTGATAATGTCATGAAAAATATAATTTCCATAAAAACCGCACTTTCACATAAAAATTTAATATTTTCAAAAAAATCTCAAAAATTCATACTAAGTGAATTTTTATATTCTAAATTCAAAAATAAATATAATTTTATCTAATATTATTTCTAAAAAATATATGTTTAACATTTGATATAAAATACAAAATATAAAGATAAACTACTTTTATTTAAAAATGACCAACTAAAACATTGAATGCTTCTAATATTATTTCATAAAAATTTCTAATTTAAATAATATTAATATTTTATATCATAAAAAAAATCTTATATTGTATCATAATGATTCTTTAAAGGTGATTAATTTAATTTAATAATGTATCATGTCTATTGTCTTAGTGTGTGTGATGAAAGATATTAAACTCAATATTATTTAAAGGAAAATATATGTACTGAAATCTCATATGTTACATTATCTCCTCCTTAAATAAACATTTTCATCAAAAAAATCATTAAGGATGTAAAAATGGATAAAAATTAATTATGATAAAATTTTAAATGAAAAACATACATTAATATCTTATGTAAAATAGGAATACAAAGCCCCTTTATCTATCTAGTCAAACGAATTCTTTATTTTCCTTTGATATCTAGATGTTTTATGTACTTTTCCACACACACAAAAATTCCAGTCCCTTTGAGACATTCCCCAATGCATTTATTACCACATTTTTTATATGAATGAAATTTTATCTTTTTTCCTTCATCATCTTCATCACACGGAATTTCATGAGACTCTATCCTTATATTCTTTGATGTGATCACTTATTCAACTATGTTCAAGTTGTTAATAAAAAATTTTGATAGTTGATTTAATATAATAAAAATATTTATAACCCTGGTGCTTATTCCAATAGATTTTAGGTTAAGACAATCACCACGTGTTCCATTAAATATATTGTTAACCTAGTTCCTTCTTGATCTAACCATTATATTAAAAGTATTTTTAGGTATGAGAATACATAAATTAGTAAATGTAAAAAAGGGAAAACTATAATATTTGAATAAATAATTCATAAATAATGTGTATACTTTAACCTATTATTCATTATCTTCAGTCTAGTTTATCCATGGTAATTTTACTACTATGTTCTCTAATCACATAAACTTCCTTAAAATAATATATTAAAATCCTTTACAATGGATTATAAAGAGAATTTTAATTTACCTGCATGTAAATTGAGAATATATAGCTAGGTGTTTAGTTAGGGTTTATTCACCATGCTTCAGAATAATGATAGAAATATGCCCGACCAACTTCTTTAAGTGTTGTTTACCTTAGATTCATATGTGCAAAAACCACATCCACTTAAAAGTTTCTGGAAAATGATTTAATTCCTAGGAAAACTAAATAATCTCGTCATTGCCAAAATTTTAGGAGTTTCTCCAATACGTAGACTTATACTTAGGTTCTTCCCAAAATTTATCATATCATAATTCCTAAACAACATAAGACATACAACACTTCTAACCTAAATGTTTATCAAGACCATTGAAACTAAGATCATCCTTAACACGTCAACCCTCGATTTCATTCCTAAATATTATATCTTATTAAATGAATATCATCTTAACCACTAAGGTTATCTAAACACTCCTCTTATAACAACTTTAGTGCCCCCAAACCCTAGCTCCAAGATGAGGTGTCGAAAACACATAGCTCACAACATTGTCTTTGATACACATATATGATCAAAATATATTTCTCACATTTAAAATCCAATAACCTTTATTCTTAGAGTTTTATAGGGTTAATAAAAATCACTAATTAATAAATCTCAAGTATTTTCATAAAATAGAAACTTTTTATTACAATATAAGAAGCTAATAAATCCATAATTAGTCATTAATTTCGCCTATAAATTCTATAAAAAATATACTATTCTTATCTTAACATACATAATAATTTATTTCAAAACCTAGGTAAATAGTAACGTAACAATGGGTTATCTTAGATGCTCAGTAATGGAATAATCAATGTAAAAAATAATGGTGCGATAAGTTATGCATGTCATGATCCATAACATGATATCATAAATATAATGGAATTTATACATGGGAAATGATAAGATAATAGAATTAAATAATCGTGATCATATTATAAAATCATGGAATCATAGGAGTGTGGCAACAGCATAATCATGATATCATAAACTCAAGTCAAGGCTCACTTCCTCGATAACCTATCATTTTTTGCTAGGTTAACTGCCCAATCCCATATTTGGATAGTCCTACTACTAATTAAACATGATATCTCATGAGATGGAAGCATTAAAAAATTAATTAGAGGGTTATAAATGTTTTTTCCCACCCATCACATTATTAAAATCATACATATGTGTGACATATTATTTCAATTAACATATCATAAAATCCCAATAAATTAGAACATTTTTTATATCCTTTAAATTTGGTTTCTAAAATAAATCATTCATTATTTCATCAATAAACTTGAAATCATAACCCCATGGAAAATAAATGGGTATCCATTAACTTTAATCATTATTCTATGTAAATACAACTCAATAAATATGATTATTCATCTCATATTTAAACTATATATGAAATAGATATATGGTTTTGAAAATAGTTTCCCCAATAAATCAATGTATTTCATGTTTAGGTGAATTACCTTCAATCATGTAACGGATTATAGGTAATTTACATAAGAAAGGGATTGGAAGTAAATCATTCCTATATAAGTGGATGATTATGTAAGGAAAAACCAACGATGGATCATACCATAGATTTAAAATATAATTTCATAATCCATCAAAATAAATAATATGGTTGGAATCATTTGAAGAATACCCTTGATCAAGCATTTATTAAGAACACTCTTATAAGTAGTTGGAAAATTTTATTAAAAATAGGTATTTCTCTTTTCCTTTGAAAACATCTAAAATAAAAAAAATATTAAATAAAAAGAATAATAATCTAATTTTTTAAACATGAAAGAATATATAGGAAGTCTCTTAGAAAATGACAAGGGTGATGCAAAGATATGTTCACAGGGAAATGTGTAAAAGAGGATAATTTTTTCAAAAAGGACCCATGTGGAAAATGTTAAAAAGATATATTTTTAATCATTTTATTGAAATTCATTGTATTTGAAAATAAACATAAAATAATTTTTGAATAAGTCATTTTGAAACATTTTAAAGAATTAATTTAGAATAAAACATTTTTGAATACTAATCATGTGGAAAACATATAATATCCATTAAAATTTTTTAGTGAAACCAACAAAGTAAAAGTATTTTAAAACTTTTATTTGAAAATAGGTGAATGGAAACATTATATTCACAAGAGATGAAACATATTTGGGTTATATATCTCCCTTTAAATAGGTAAAACAAATAACTAGAAGAAAATTTTCCATTGGAAAACATAATACATATTATTCACAAAATTGTGATTTTATTTAATGATTTGTTTCATCAAAGGGGTAGATATTAAGGAAGATATATTATATCCCCAAAAAAGGATACTAACCATTTTAAAGTTGATGATAGAAAAATGATACTTGGTAAATAAAAATCAAGAAGATATTTCATAAATCATGGAAAAGGGAATGATTCAAGAAAAATAATTATGACTTGAGTAACATATTAATCAAAACACTTAATGAATAAATATATTTAAAATGAACCCCAAATATCATGAATAAATGATATTTCATATAACACCCTAAAATTCTAATTACATTTAAATAATTCAATGTGTTTGATAAAAAAAAATTCAAATAACATCAATTGTAAATAAGACATAACATATTATAATAATATTAATAATTAACTTAATATGGTGATTAATAAAAAATCATTACCTTTAGAAGAACAAAATTTAATGTGTTAATGTCGAAAATGGGTGTTTTCAACAAAATTATTATTCTTTATATTTTTCATTTTCTATAAAAGAAAAATTTTGTAATTTTTGAAATTTTAATTAAATAAAATAAATCTAATTTTTCAAGTCAAAATATAAAAAATTACTTATTATGAATTTTTAAGAATATTCTATAAAGGTATATTTTTAGTCGAAAATTTTGAGATTTGAAAAAATTATAATTTCCTTGATTTTATTACATTGAAATAATAACCTAGAAGATTAAAAATCCTTTAAAGTAATCAAATTTTTATTTTAGGAATAACATTATTCATTTGAAAATATTCTTTGAACATATAAAACTGATGGTTGGTATTTTATAAGTAATAAAATGTTACTTTAGTATAAAAATTGATTTTAATATTTTCATTAAATTAAGTATTTTCAAGGTGATGATAGGTTTTTGGATCACCTTAAAAGTCTAATACCTTTTATTAAAATCATTATAAATCAATTTATGTCTTTAAAGTAACCATGATAATTTTATCTTATATAGAAATTTAAATCATAAAAACATTATTTTTCTAAAAAATATTTTTATGTGATTAAGTGTATACATTTTAAAAATAACATTTCACGCTATTAAAAATTATATTTCATTCAATTGTTTTAAATTTTAAAATAAGAAGTATCAAATTAGGTAAATTGTTCAATCTTAATCTTTTTCATTAAAATTAATTATTTCAGTTATAAATTAATAACCAAGGTAAAATTAAATTATAATAAAAGAAAAAGTGTAAAAAAACACCTTAAAACACTCAAATTTGACTAAAAAGTAGTAGAACATATGAATTTGGTTGGGTTTTGTCTTGGGTTATTTCAGGAAGAAATTTAAAAATTTTGGAACTTTCTGGGTTGTGCATGGTTAGTGCACAATTTTCCCAAACAATGTGCCCATCCAAATTAAACCATAAAAACCCAAATAGTGGGGTATTTCATGGTTGTCACACTCTTAGATAATCCATGTTCCCACCTAGTAGAAACTATGCACCCCATTATAGGGGCATGTGATTATGGCACATGATTTGACAAACCATGTAGCACTACCAAGATAACAGTGCATACAGACTTTTTTTATTCTGAAAATTGTTTTAGAAATTCTTGAACCCAGATATTAACCCCTTATCAACTCTAACTCAGGATTGGATGTCTTTTCAAGTCTTTGGAGCTCCAATACCCCATTTTTCCTCCTCCAAACCTATTTCTAGGTAGATCAAATCTTGATGAAAATTGTTTGATTCCTATCTCATAAGAGATTTTCTCCCATTCCTTCTCTCCTTCTCTCTCTATATATCCTCCTTAGGGTTTTTTAGATCATATAGTTTTTCATGGATCTAAAATAATTTTTTTGGATCTTGAATCTAGGTTTGATTCCTTGATATCCATTTCCAATGTTCTTTGTTGTCTTTTCTAATTGTTGGTGTTCTAATATGTATTTCCATGAAAAAGGTAGGTGGTTCCATTTAGATTTTCCATGTTTTAAACCCTTTATTTTCTTAATTGAAATTAAATTGATTTCAATTGAATTTATGAAAAGACATTCCAATGTGGAATGTAATTTTAATGGACTTGGTAATGAATTTTTGGAAAAACCACCCAATTCTAATGGAATTGGAAATTGGGTTGTGATTTAAATTTGATATATTTTTGTGAAAATTGATTTGTGAATTGGTTTTGAAAAAAAATGTCTTAAATTTATATAATAATAACCTATGATTGGTTTTATCTTGAAATGAATTAATTTATTAAAAACCTGTGTTTTGGTTTTTTTAAAGTGAAATTGGAATTTTAAATTTGAAATGTGTCGATTAAATTTTAAATAGTTTTGAAATAATTTTCCCACTATTTTTTTATTAGTTTAGCATATGAAAGTCTAGGTAGTTAGTGGTTTATTTGGTATAAACACTCTTGGATGATAATTCCTTAGAAATAGATTGACGCTTTACAACTCTTGGATGAGAATTCCTTTGGGTATTTTCTTTGAGAATACTAATTTGTATATGTTTCTTCTACAGTTTATATTGCAAAGCTGATCCAATTTTTGTCTTGTATGATGCCAGGGGCTAGTCTCCAATCCATGGGAATTATAAATGCACTTTGGGCCATGTCAGTGATGGATTGGGGGTAAGGGTACTAGGATATCTGAGCCAGTTCATAAAAAAGTGGTATCATAATGAAAATTTATGCATCTTCTCTTGATGTTAGTATGATTTTTTGAAATCCTGTTGGGACTTAGAAGGTATTAGCAAGTGAGTGATTAGATATACCTCATCGTAATAGGCCTTAAGTAACCATGGGTGGTTTAGGAAATATGTCTTGAGTATTATTTCTAGTATTTTCTCTAATTTTTATTTGGATAGGTAGAAATCTAAATCTTGTTTTCTTATCTGATGGGATTTATTTACTTATTTATCTTGTTGATTTTTTTATCTAAGTAATATTATGATGTCTTTAATGTTGTTTTGTAATGTTTTATAGCATCACGCCTCTAAGAACACATTCAAATATGATCCAAGAAGAAGCTTCTGATTAACCACAGTGAGAAAATTATCCCATGGATTAAAATCTATTTGAGGTTATTGTTTGTGCTTTCAAAGATCTAGGAAAATCACCTACACTTATTCCCATTTAGGATCCAACTATAGAACCTTAGATGGATATTTTCTGAAATCATTATCAGGAGTTCCTTTTCTAGAATCAACTAGTGTTTCAATTCTCTAATGATCCTCAAGAGGTTGAGGATTTGTTGAGGATATTTAATCTTTTGTTTGAGTTCTTAGAGATTCCTGAAGAAAATCATGGTAAAATGTGCCAACTTTAATATAAAAGGACCTAGTAGGAGATAGTGGGACAAGATGGTGATAGAGAATAAGAATGATGGATTAGAGTGGAAGGACATTAAAGTTCTTTTCACAAAATATTTATATCCAGATTCTATGGTTTTGGTTAAGGCTATCTATTTTTTCAAACTCAAACAGGATGATAGGATCGTGAATGAGTATGAAAATCACTTTTTTGAGATTGTGTCATTTGTACCTGATATTTTATCAAACAAGAAGATGAATACTCAAAAAAATTAGATGGAAATTTGATCTAATATTTATTCTCAGGTTTTGTTTCTTAATCTATCTTCTTATGTTGATATATTGGACAGAGCATTGATGGTCTATCTTGATCTGGCTAGTAAGTAAGGGTTGATGGGAGTTCCTTTTTCTCCCAGTGGTAGTTCTATGAGTTCCAATAAAGGGAAGATAATCATGATGAGTCTCATGGTGTTTCTCTATATAAGGGTTCTTTTATAACTTATAGAGTGTCGGACAGAGTCCCTTTGATTTTCTACTAATGTGGTAATCTTGGAAACTCAAAACATGTTTTCACCAAGGCACCCAATATATGTGGTTCTTATAGATGCTCAGACCACTGCAGAAGTTATGTCATGTCTATTCTGTTTCAAATAGTGGCATGAGATCATCATCACCAAAAAGTGTTAGTGTCCAATCAGATGCTTCATGAATAAAGGGATTCTAGCTATAGGCATGTGGAAAAAATCTTATTCACACATTGGAAGAGTCTCCAGATGAAGTAGATATGAGTCTAGAAACTATGAGAGGTACCATAACTATAGATTTATCATTAGTGACTAATTTATTTGATATTGATGCATCTCATTCATTCATTTCTACACGTATTATGAATCCGCTAAATATTCCTATGTATATTTTATCTTATGTGATGGATATTACTATACCCCTTGGAACGAAGAGAGAGAATGGTATTTGTTTTCCTACTTGTGTCTTATATTTATCAAAGATTTATCATGATTGGGATTTTATGGTTCTTGAAATGAAACCTATTGATGTCATATTTGGGATGGATTAGCTCATTACTAATAAATCTCTAATTGACTGATATCTTTAATGGGTCTCTTTTACTGCACTAGATGAAGTTTTTCGTATCTTTCAAGGAGAATAGGACTCGAATTCGAGTAGAGATGGACCTTCTTATCCATATTTGGGAAAATTAATATTTTTATTCACTTTTGATCTTGAGAGAGGATCTCCCTCCAATTTCCATTGAGTTTCTTGATTTTTTTTTCTTATAACTTCTATATTTTTTCACTGTTAAGGGAAGTATAGTTTTATATTGATTTAGTGTCTAGTACTAAACTAGTTTCAATTCCTTCTTACCACATGGAACCAATGGAAATGAAAGATTTGAAGACTTGGTTGGATAATATTTTAGAGAAAATATTTATATACCTGAGTGTGTTACCTTGGGTGGTTCCTATTCTCTTTACTAATAAAACTAATGGGTCACTTTGCCTATGTGTTGGTTACCAGAAACTCAATAAGGTTATGGTAAATAATAAGTATCTATTGTAATAGATTGAAGATATTTTGACCAATTTAAAGGGTTGAAGTGGATTTCAAATATTTATCTTCGATCTAGTTATCACTAGTTGAGAATAAAAGAATCTAACATTCATAAAAATTCTTTCTGGAGTAGGTATGGGAATTATGAGTACTTTTTCATGCCATTTGGTCTAAAAAATTCTCCTATAGTCTATATAAATTTGATGAACAGGATCTTCCATGAGTATCTTGATACTTTCATAGTGGTCTTTTTGGATGAAATCTATGTTTACTCTAAGTCCGAGGAGGATCATTTGTGTTATTTGAGAGCAATTATAAAATTGTTGAAAAATCACTGAATTTATTCCAAGATATCCAAATTTAATTTCTAGATTTAGGAAAAAAATTCTTGGGAAACGTGGAGTCAGAACATAGTATCTCTGTTGATCCTAAGGAGTTGAAAGTTTTCATTTCATGGGAGAAACCATGTAATGTTTTCAAGATTCAGAGCTTCTTGGGTCTAGTTGGATATTATCACTGATTTGTAAATTATTTCTCAAATTTGGATTCTTTGATGGTCACTCTAAATCATAAGGTAGTAAATTTTGTTTGGGATAATAAATGTCAAAGTTATTTTGATCAGATAAAATATCTCTTGACAACTCTACTGGTGTTGACTCTTCTAGAGGCCGGCCAAGGCTATGTGGTCTTCTGTGATGCATCATGTTCAATCTTAGTTTGTGTTATTATATGGGTGGTCACATCATTTCTTACGAATCTTTATAGCTTAGGTCACATGAGAAGAATTATCTGACTCATGACCTTGAACATGCAATTGTGATTCATGCACTTAAGAGTTAGCGAAATAACCTCTTCAGATAAATTTTTTCTATGTATTCCGACCACAAGATCTTTTGTTATATCTTATCTCAAAAATATTTGAATATCTGCTAGAGAAATTGGGTAGATTACCCAAAATATTTTTATTTTGACATCAGCTATACCTTGGGGAAAGGGAATGTCATTGAAGATACTTTGATTAAGAAACTTTTGACCCATTTTATGAAAGAATCATCAGAAGTGTGGAACTTTATAGATCTTTTTTCACATTTGCATATTGGATTTTGAGAAATAGGGACCAAAGTTATCTTGAATAGTGTTCAGTTGACCTCCTATCTTCTCAAGATGATTATTTAGGAATAGTATCTTGATGATGGATTTTTTATAATTAGAGATGTTCTTTACGATGGGGAGACCATTATTGAGTGGTCATTCTCTACAGAGGATATTCTATGTTTTCATAATCATTTTTTTGTGCCATTAGTAGTGAGAAAATATTTGATGGGGGATTTTTATAATTCCTAGTGGGTTGTTCACCCAAGAACCATGGATATGTTATATGATATGTGGTGATGATTATGGATTCTAGGTATGAGATGGGGCATTGCTGATTTTGTATCTCATTATTATACATGACAGTATATAAAGGTCAATCACCAGACGCCTTAGGGTTTGCTTCATCCATATAAAATTATGACTTACAAGTAGAATGAGATATATATGGATTTTTTTGTTAGGATTCCATGTACACAGAGAAAGAATCATATGATATGTGTTTTGATTGATAGGATGACTAAATAGGATCACTTCTTAACCATTCATGATCCAACCAAATTTGAGGATCTAAGTAATCTTTTTATGAAGTATATTGTTCATTTTCACAGATTTACATATGTTATACTCTCTGATAGGTATCCTCTTTTTACTTATCTCTTTTTGAGAGGCCTTCAGGAGGCACTGGGATCTCAGGTACATTTGAGTATGGCATATCATCTGCAAACAGATGGCCAGATAGAAAGGGTAATATAGATTCCTTAGAATATGCTTTGTTTCTAAGTTTTTCACTTTGGTGGAGCTTGGTATGACCATTTGGGACTTTTTGAGTTTTCTTATAATAATATTTACCATTCCATGATCAAAATGGATCCTTTTGAGTACTTTTATGGTCAACCTTGTAAATATTTGTTGTGTTGATTGGATATCGGTGAAAGTTCCTTGGTTGGATCAAGCTTGGTTAAAGGGATAATAGTAATGTTTCAGTTGATTCATCAAATAATTTTGGAGGTGAAGATCTGGTATAAATCTTATGATGATCATCGTCACAGACTGTTGGAGTATTCAATTGGTGATTAGGTGTTATTGAAATTTTCACCTCATTTGGGTCATCGATGGATTAGGAGTCAATGGAAGATTTATCATAATTTTATGGGACCATTTGAGGTTGATGAGAAGGTGGGGAAAGTATATTACCATTTATCACTTCAAACACAATTGATTTTGATACATAATTTGTTCCATGTATCACAATTTTGAAAGTATCTTTCTAATCCATCTCATGTTCTGAGAAAGAGTGATCTTGACGTCGAGCCTGATTTATCCATGACTAGGTATCTAATTAAGATAGTTGATTACGAAACCAAGGTACTTCATGGTAGGATTATACATTTTGTTTCAATTCTATTTCAGCATGGTTTAGATACTCATGATACATGGGAGAGAGAGGCATTGATGAGAGAGAAGTGGCCTCGTTTTTTTGTTATGGAAGCATCTTTACAGGCTTCTCAATGATATAGAGTTTCAATAGTGGGGAGATTTTAAAATATTATTACTATATTTAGGTACTTATTGACCCTAATTTTTAATCATTCTTTGGTTGGAGTTCATATTGGGTTGTTTCAAGAAGAAATCTAAAGATTTTGGAACTTTTTGGGATTTTCATAGTTGGCGCACAATTTGTGCAAACTATGCACCAACCCAGGGTAAAACATACAAACCAAAATAGTGTGGATTTTCATGGTTGTCTCATGTTTTGAAAAACCATGCACCCACCAAGTATAAATTGTGCATCCCATTATAGTGGAGTACAGTTAGGGTGCACGGTTTTAAAAACCAAGCAGCCATGCCCATCTAACCATGTGCGCAGACTTTTTTATTATAAAAATTGTTTTAAAAATTCTTGATCCCCCATATAAACCCTATCTCGAACCTAACTCTGGAATGGACATCTTCCTAGATCTTTGGATCTCCCAAGAACACATTTTTGGCTCCTCCAAACCTATTACGAGGCATATTAAATCTTGGAAACATCATTCGATTCCTCTATTGTAAGATTTATTCTCTTGTTCTTTCTCTCACACTCTCAATGTCTCTCATCCTTAGGGTTGGTTACATCATCTAGTTGTTGATGGATCTAAAATCCATAGTTTTTTTATCATGAATCTAGGTTTGATTCCTTGATCTTCATTATCGATATTATTTGTTGTATTTTCTAGTTGTGGGTGTTGTGATACATGTTTCTATGAAAATGGCAGGTGTTTCCATTGAGAGTTACCATATTATAAACCCTTGATTTGATTGATTTAAATTAAATTTATTTCAATTTAATTTTTGAAAACCAATTCTGATGTGGAATGTAATTTGAATGGAATTCGTATAGAATTTTGGTGAAAAGCCCCCAATTCCAATGGAATTGGAAATTGGGGTGTGATTTGAATTTTATAGAATATGTGAAAAAAAATTGAATTAGTTTTGAGAAAAAAAGTGGCTTAAATTGATTTGATAAGAATCTATGATTGGTTTTATCTTGAAAAGGAATAAATTTATTAAAAACCCATGTTTTTATTTTATTTTTAAATTGAAATTGGAATATTGAAATTAGAAATGGGTTGAATGTATTTTAAAAAGTTTTAAAATATTTTTCCCATTATTGTTTTATTATTTGATTGTATGTGATTCTGGGTAGTTAGTGGGTTATTTGGGACAAACACGCTAGGATGGGAATGCCCTATCAATGGATTGATACTTTAAAACTCTAAAAAAACTAATTCGGTGGATCTTATTATTATTGGGATATTGATGAGTCCCCTTTGGCTAGTGTTTTAGGGATATGTGTGCACATTTTCATGATTACTAATATGAAATGTGTGAGGATCCAATAGCTTGGAACTATCATACCTCTTGGCGGATGACTATATTTCTTGTTTATAATTATTTTGATATATATATATATATATATTCTATTGATTTGGAAACTTATTTACTCATTCCTAGTGAATTATATAAATTTTTTTATATAAAATGTTTACTAAATCCATTTTTTGAAAAAAAATCGTCAATTGAATGAAAAGCATGTTTTGTTTTAAATATGAAAATTATACTGTTATGCTTGTTTATTTAAAATTAAAAGTAATATTTGGATTATTTATTATAGAATATTATTTTTCAAAACTTGTTTAGACCCTACTGGGATTTTAGATCACACCCTACCTTTACCATCAGGAATTTGTAGATTTCCTTTTTTCAGGTTTGAGCAAAGGGAAAGTGCCACTTGGAGGTGGTGGTTATTATTGACTCCTTTGGGGCTTTGAGTACGGTGTCTTATTGGAACTTCATTTGTTTATCTTGTTCTTATAGTAATTTGGTGATGTAGTTCTTGGGTTTTATTATACCTATTTGACTTCTAGTACATTCTCCTTTGGTAGTTTTATTTGAACATATTGATTTGTATCTGTTTCTTCCACTATTTATGTGGCACAATCGTTCCCAGTTTTATCTTGTATGATGTCAAGTGATAGTATCCAAACCATGGGGATCAAGGATTCCCTTCAGTACATGTAATTTTTTGATTGGATGTTAGGGTACCAGGGTATCTGATCCAATTCAAGACACATTATCAACCTAATACCTTTAAATTCAAGGTGAATTCCAAGGAAAAATAAAGACTATAACACTAGTATTATCAACTACTTACTTTTATTCCTAATTATCTTATTTCACATTTATTCAAGACATACTAATATAATTATATTATTATAATTTATATTCTTTAATTTATCTATATTAAGGGTATTATGACATTTTTATTCATAAACCCCATCCATTAAGAAAAATAAAATTGGTGTTTGTGCGTTGTGAAGACTACCACCTCTATGACATAACATGTTTCATTTTCCTTCACCACTTCAAAAGGTATGATATAAGGATATGATTAATGGATAAATATTATTTTTATTCTATCATTAAGTTTTTAGTATCAAAAATATAATAACTTATTAATGATATGAACAACAAACGATCATCACTAATTTAATCATTTAAAATAAGTGTGCTAAGAGAAAAAAAAATTATTAAAATTATGTAATATTTTCAAATCCATTAAATAATATTATATATCCTTAAAATTATGATATATCACACTAATAAACACTAAATAATATCAATATTTATCTATTATAATTATATTATAACAAAACCACCTCATAATCATTCATTAAAATAGGGTACATTCGTGTTTGGGTCGATTTAACCACCTAATTGAACAATGCTATGAATTTATAACATGAATGATTATGGAAAATTTATTAATGGTATAATATGATATAAATTTGGGAATAATTATTTTTTCTATGTATATGTTATATAAATATCTTATTCATTAATTAAGAAATCACACTTTGATAGTCAAGAATCGCTAAAACATGCTTGTTATCAATTTTATCTTCTAGTATAAAGAATAAGACACTAATGAAAGGATTTTGAAATATAATAAATAATTATAAATAATCACTAAGATTAAATTTAATGATCTATAAATGTTAAATTTTTAATGAAGAATTAACATAGACTCCACTATTACGAAACTAATACAAATGGTCTAAACTCTGAAAACCCGATATAGAAAATTAGGAGAATTCAGGTAAAGAATGACTATTAATGAATATCATGAATGAAAATGGATATGATTAAGGTTTTAAATTAATTTATTATGATATATATGTCTATGATATAGGAGGTTAAAGTAAGTTCATGGATGTGAGGACAAGAGGTAAGGGTTTCAGTCTTAATTTCCTTTCATTGAGATATTTTTACCATGTTTTTTTCATGGTTTACATTCCACCCCATTGTGATATTAATATCATGATTATAATATATTTCATGATATTAAATATCACATTTTATGTTATCTTTCTCATTGGAGTTTTGGAATAATGTTCCAAAGCATGTAAGGTTTTTTATCTCAATTTCCCTTCATTGAGAAAAGTATTATATTTATGCACCTAATTTCATTTATGTGGTGTATAAATTAAATATTTGAGATATAAAATCATGAATTATCTTTTAATAATGGTATTTTAAGTTCAATTTAAAACCCTCTCTCTCATGGGGTTTTTATTCTAATGTTTCTATATTTTAAGGATTTTCTTGGTCTAAATTATCATTCTTTGAGACATAATACATTTTATACACCATGTTCCCTTAGTAGGTTGTTATATAGATTTAATATCCCTTGAATTTAATTTTTATTTTATTTCATGGTATTCAATAGAAAAAATGTGTTTTCTTATTCAAGTGTCTAGTGATTTAGTTGTTTCCCCATTAGTGAGGATTTATGGTAACTTAATTTTCATTCATTTTGTTATGATCATTCTTTGAACTTATTTCATATAATATGGGTAGATTATACCCTTTGATTTTATTATGTGGTATTATCTGATTTTTTTTAGGGATATTCATTCCTACAACATTAACCCTTTGAAAAATATTTCTCACTTCTTATGATGTATTCTATTGAAATCATCCACTTTATTTCTTCGAATGGAATATTTTTGTAATATTAAAGTATTGTCTTATTCATATAAACATTGCTATATATGTTGTGACCATCACATTTTACATTACTTAGATTTTATTTTTTTCCCTAGATTGTATGATATAATATTGACACTGGGAAAGTATTGGCACTACAATTCTGATTATTATTGGTAATATGACTATGTATTTTTTATCCATCCACCTACTTCCCTCAAATAGGTTAAGATCAGTTTTTTCCTTTTATTGATATGGGAAAAGGTAGTGTCATTCTCTATGTAACTATTAAAATATATATAATTATTTACATGTTTTATTATGTATTATTTATCTATTTTCTCTTGGGATGGATTCATTATACTTAAACATGTGACAGGTGGGGCTCGACATTATATAGTCCATTAATGTATCATCAGATCTCATGAGACAAAACTAGTTGTGTTTTAGTGTATGATGCTTCCTATAATTATATAGTGTCTTAGAAAAATACATTAATAGCAGGATATATTCACTGCAGCCTCAATGATAATTAATGTTTCTTGTAATGAGTCTTTCACATCAGGTTTTTTATATCCAGCATTATACATTCCATTAGCATGAGATCAGTATTATTGATATCCATGTTTTCATTTTATTTTTTATATATATAATTATTTCAGTTTCTAGTTGATTATGGCTTCATGTTGTTTATATATTTCTTCCATAATATTTATTCCATTTTTATACCATCATTGATTCAGTTATATGTTTTCCATACTGAACATTTTAGATCACCCATTCTTAGGTTCCTACTTCACTAGGTTATAGAGAAATTTAGTACATGTGAAATGTTTAGAAGGATAACATGTGTGAAATATTTCTTGTGAGATGTTAAAGACTTTTATTAAATTAAGTAGTTTCATATATAATGGTAAAACATTCCATTTGATACAAAGAACATGGGGTTTATTTTTTTATGTTGTGTTCTAATTTTCTAAATATCTAAACCAAAAAATATCTTTTGGATGTAAAATAATCAATAATCCTTACTAATTTTTTAATTAAATATGGTTATATCCAAGAATTTACATCTTGTATCAAATAAATCATGTAATGTATGTCTCTTTGAGAACTAGATCTAGGATCATGTACTCGAGGCATCACAATTGGTATCAAAAAAAGGTTTAGTTAATTTTTGAGATTAAAATGTTTCTTAAGGATAATTTAATGGTTAATGGGTTTAGGTTGATCAAAATAGATAACCCTTTCAAATTGTATATGATTTAATTTTAAGGAAATAATGTGTATTTTAGTTGGGGATTGGTATAAGAAAACAACTTTGAAACTATTATGAATATGTATATGAATTGAATAACATCATGATGTTTTATAAAAGTAGAGATTATATGGTTTTTTCTTACAATAAAATCCAATATGAATACTGGAAATTAGATGTGTTTTTTGAACAGATGCACCTAGTGGTAATTACCTAAAAATTATTGGTTGATCATTGACCTAATCAATAATTAGATACCTGATGAGTGGTCCTAAGACTATACACCTAGTGACACACTCCTAGAGGATATTATTTGTTCAATCACATTCTCTTTTCAATCCATTATGAAGGACTTAAGAATTATGTTAACTGGTTAGGTATAAAAACCTAGTAGAAAATTGAGAATGGATAACCAAGGATTAATAAAGGGAGTAATATGTTGATCCAAAAGTATCATATGTTAAAAAATGGTTTCATAAGAGAATACATATTCTAATTCAAGTTTTCATATTAATATATTGAATATTATCACAACCATTTTGCTTTTAGAATTTTTTTGGAATAGGATCGTGAAAATGAAGCTGAGAAAGGAACATATCTAGAAACCACTATGCTTTATAACCAAATAAAATGTCATACATAAATGTATATGAATTAATTTTATGCCTATTTTTATGGAAAAGGTAACATTCCCTGTCTTAAAAAAAGTTACTGAGATTTATATTTTAATAGAAATTAAATATATAATCTCATATCTATTCCCATGAGAAAGTGATATTTGTCAGTGAAGTCTTGGTATAATAAAAATTTTATTAAGGATTATATGAAACAGAGAAGGATTTCTATTTAATAGTTTTAATTAATTTTTTGAAATCGCATGTTAAATGTTATCAATACCATTGATAAATCATTTTGTGGAAGGGTTATATTTTTGTAGATAAATACTGAAGAACACGTGATTAAGGTATAGATAAATCTTATATTTAATATACACATGACGTAGAGATAATAAATGGTGGTTAATTTTGAAGAAATAAGTTCTATAGTAATTTTTATTATCCCAACCCTGGAGCCACTGAAATGATTCCCTAATCCAGTTTGTCACCTAGCCTCAAGAGAACCTTCCCATACGCCAGAGGCTGTAAACTAGAAACAAGGGTCTAATGATGGTACGTGGGGATACTATACCCTATAGATTGGTACAAAAAATAGAGGAAGCATATATAAAAATACTGTAAATAGATAAACCTATAAGTGAATGATAATAATAAATGAATGAAAAACCATGCATGAACATGCTACAAAGTACAATCAATAGTCAAATAGTAGGTAAATAATAAACAATATACAATGAAATGAAAAAAGAATCAATAGATGTATCTATGAGAATCCTAATATATGACTCATTCATGTTCTCCTAAGATCCCATTTATAATGTAATAGTGCAAGAATAATCGATGGACCTGATCGTACAATCATGAGGTCTTTTCCGGTACCCCATTACAATGGCAGCCCAAACAAGGTGTGAGATATTCTTAGTAGACCACCACCAATAGTGACTAATTATATTCAGTCTATGAATATAAAATATAGTGGTGTGTATGTATAATAACTAAATAAGTAAATAAATAAACATAAATAAGTCGGCTCGAGTTCCTCAAGGAAACCCAGATGACTATACCAGCTTCGGCCTATACTAGAATATCTATAACATTCTATCATGCGTGTATATATATGTGAATGTATAAAAATATATATGTAAAAAGATATACATACACTGGTGAGGATCCAAGGTAGGAGGATAATTCATCCACATAATATTAGCACAAGGATCATTTATTTAATTAAAGAAATTCTAGGACATTCTAACCAAGGAATATTTCCAAGGTCATAAAAGTATAACATTTGTATAGGATCTAGGGTAAACCCATGGTGTCCATGTATAATGAGTGTCTCTAAACCATGGATAAATTTTAGTTAGTCACATTTTTCTAAAAATAATACCTTTAGTTGGTTGAGAACTTGAGGTACAACCCAAGGTGTCCTAGTCTAGTAATCATTATAAGATGATAATACTAGTCGTATGTATCAATAAAAAAGAATGATATAATTTGTATGTCCTATGAGACCATTCAAGGTGTTATGTAATGAGGAATATTGGTATCACATAAGGAGTAATGTAATCCATTTTATTCTATGAGTCTGTCCATAGAGTTCTATAATTCGTAAACACATTTATCTCTTTGATCGTGAGTAAAATCATCTAAACTAATTACTCATCCAAGTATTTATGATACCCAAGTATTGCTCAAGGAAAAACATAATTGAAGCGACATATTATCCCATCCATGGTATTCTGTAATGAGGAAACTGATATCTCTCATGGTATATATAATATCAAATTGTCTATGAGCCCATCCTAGACATTTCATAAAAAGGAACCCGAATATCGTTCAAGGCATAATGTAAGTTAGGTAACCCATGATCCCATCCACGGTATTCTGTAATGAGTAAACCAGTATCACTCAAGGCATAGTGGGATTTCCTTTTACATGTTACATATTAGTATCTAATCATAATCCATGGGCTTCATCTATGCCAATTTCAAGTATCATAACTCATTCCATTCCTTCTTTTACAATTTCATTTTTAAATGATAATCCAAGAATAATTCAATTAAGAATTACATGCATGTAATCATGCTATTTATCAAAAATAATGACTAAATATAGAGGATCATTCCTATAAGTGTGTCACCTAAAATCCAAATATCATCATTTAAATTCCCCTTTTTATTAGATAAGATGGTGCATCTATTATGTGGTTTTATTACAAAATGGGGCATAGTTTAAATTCTAACTCATTTAATATAATTTAAACAAATCTTACATGATAGTTAATTAAATGCACCTAAAAGGTGATTAAAGATTAGGTAGATCATTGTAATCAATAATTTATAATAACACCCATAAAGGTTGATTAAATTTCCTAACCAAGTATAGTTCATGGTATACAAGTGGCACGCCCAAAAAGGGGGTGGTTCAAGTTGAGTTGGATAACCACTAGTGGTTAAATTTAAAATCATAATGATAATATAAATTTAGGTAAAACATTTACATTACCAATTTTACATTTTAAGGGTGACACTCAAGAATTACAGCACACTGCACAATGGCATAGTGTATAAACATAATAGAATTTAAGGTAAAAGCATGATACCACCTAACTCAATACTAGGATGCTTCACTCATCTAATATTGAGCTTTGATTCAATCTGGTTCAAGAAAAATCGAAGAAATTGAAAAACACACTGGAAATAGGAAAAAATATCCCTCATGGATTTATCATTCCATACGGAAAAGGAAAATGGAATAATAAGAAAGATACATTTATATATTATTGGTACAAATCCAATAAGACCAATTGAGCATGATTCCTATGCCTAACAAAACAGTTACATCAAATCTGATGAGTGGCTAAAGAGAAATCTCAAGCGGCTAGAGTGCATGGGAGAATAAGGAATAAAAAAGAGGGGAATAAAAAATATTAGGTAGGGGAAAATTATAAAATCACCCCATTTAATGACCCAATAGTTTGTTTTCATGGTTTGTAAAAACCGTTCACTAACCATGCAGGCTCACTACCTATGTGGCACTAAGCATATTGGCTAGGAACACAGTTTGACTAAACCATGTGTAGTCTATATGCCACCTCTATAATTCCCTATAGACCCCTTGCACGGCCAGGTATATCCTATCGTACAGTTAAACCAAACCATGAAACACTATTATCTCCCTTATACCAGGTTGCACGGTATCTTCTGGAGGGCCGCACAGTTTAAACAAACAATGTTCCCCTGCCTTCTTCTTCCTAAAAGTGATTCCTCAAAGCCCAATGCTCCTAAAACTCATATAAACTCCTGATACACCTCTCAAGCATTAAACCTCGTATAAAAACAACACTTAAAGTGTTAAAAATCTCATATTTACATTCCAGATATTATTTTATAAAACAGCCTATCCACCAAACCAAAATTTCAAAAAAAATCGGTAAATTTCCATGGTTCAAAAACACGGTACATTACAAAATCCCCACCTTATAACTTTTTATCCTAGAGAAGACTTTTCAAAATAAAGAAACATCATCTAACTTACATGGTTTTAGGAAATTATGATGAAATGATCATGTTGCATTTTAAATACACAATTTTTCTTCTAGCATTGCATTATAAACATGGTGCTTAAGTCAATAAAACTCAAGTCAATGCTTGTATTCCAAAACGAAAATACCAAGACATCATTTTTTTAGGTAGTATAACTGGAGACATGATCATGTAATTATCTATTTAATAACCAACCCATAGTACTCCCCAATATGGGTTCCCATATTTAACATCACTTTGGGCATGTTTCTCAACATGAATTTCTAGATTACAAGTGAGGACACTACTTACAGTCCATATTCAATCAAAATGGTATAATTACAACCAACCTAATTCAAATATTTCACACCAGATTTTCCATGAATTTCCTCCATCGACCTTCAAATTATTCCTATTTCAAACCAATGGAATGATAGAAATATTTCTTCACCAACCACATGAAACAAAAGAGAGAGATCTCAAGTCAATACACCTTTGGTTGACTACATTCAAAAACAATCTGCTTAGATGGCCAATGAATTTTTAAAAAATAATAATTAGGTCTTAATGTCTGTAAGACAAGGTACCTCGATATTTTCTCTAATCACACTCACTAAATCCCATAACCATCTTATGGTGACGACTCTGACCAAAAAATCATCTATGTTCTCATGTCACAACATGAACATTGGTGTGTACTCAACCTAGTACCCTTGGATAATAACACTCCAAACATATCATCTAATACTGACTATAAGTCCCAGGTAACCTAATAATCAACTACTGCAATACACAGAGCTCATATAAAATATTCCACACTTCATAGTTTACAAGTGAAACATCATTACATAGCCAAAATGTCCATGTATCAGGAACACTGACTGAGCCTAACAGTGGTATCTCACCTAGTGATCGAGTCAAGAATTGGTGGATGTCCATAAATCCATCCAAGGACTTCCTGCATGGGAATTCAAGTATCACTAGAAATAGTTCATGCCTCTTTAATTATTCATGATCTCTGAGAAAAAATCTGATGGAGTCTATTAATCAAGCCAATAATGCTCTTAATTATCTTTCTTTATCTCGGTGTATAACTAAAGCTCTCTTAATGTACTTAGAATGATGTCAAGATAAGGGAAATGATCTTTGTTGAGCCAAGAGCATGCCGAGAGGATATCATGATTACCAAAAAGACAAGAGACACTCCAATCATATAAAAGATGATGTGTTCATCTTGGTTTCCAACCAACCATAACCAACTATCGATAGTAAAGAATGATCGAACCAACACTGGATAAATTATTTTAAAAATCTTAGTGGAACCTAATAACATTCCATCATTACCCAAAAATGATTCCTTCACTCTCAAGGAATTTTTTGATTGATTAAGTGTAACCTATAAAGTCCAACCTAACTAATGGTGTCTTTAAAGTTTGTGTACAGATCCAGCAATTTTATCATTGTTCTGCTGTAAACACTGACACATATCATAAGCATTATATTCTATGGGTAACTCACATACCATGAGCCTAAATATAGAATCTATACTCCATCAAACCCATAAATAGGAACTCACCTTATGGCACACATAGCATCCACCGCTAAACATAAGTTATAAACATGTCCATCCCACTTTCCCTAAGAATCAAAATGAAAAGAGATAGAAAACCATCCACTTAAAAGTGCACTAGATCATATTTAATCTAAAAATATGTGTGATGATCTCTTGAACTATGATTATGCATGTTATTAGCAATAGGCATATAAAATAAAACTAAACTAATCATTAGTGTTAAAACACCTGATCCTATTACACCATCATCCCCTATAACCAAAATAACTCAAATTCTCTAATTTCTAGGTCACTCTATTCTAAATATAACCTGAGAACATGTCATTACAGCTCAAGTATTTAACAATTTACACCAAACTCATATGGTTTGTTTCACTATTTAACAAAATTTATGGGTACCATGTGTATCGATGTGTACTACCCAAGGTTTAGTCTGTTTGGTGGTACACCCATTAATATTTTCTATAGGCCCATCATCCCTATGAATCCCAGTATGTGATGGACCATACAAAAGATTTATCTTGGAGACATATTTTCCATATGACTATTAACCCCGCCGACAACCACTTGAGTTTTCCATAATTGAAGAATAATAAGAAGAATGGTCTTATTACTAACTAAGTTGTCAATCATTCCATATGATTATCTGACCCACTAAAATGGAGCATCGTATGATACTCACTTGCTCAAAAATGTTCAATTTACTAAATGACCACCCATGTATCTGGGGGGATGTCATCTCATCACTAATATTCCAACTCAGGATAAACATCACCTGAACAACACTGCATGTCTAAAAATATTCATAAAATTTTAGAAAGGTTTTAAGTTTTCAGGATGCTACCTCTACCAGGATATCCCCATACTAAATAAAAAAAGTTTTGACCCTATAACTAATTCATACCCAAAATTTCACTAGGCTCTCCGACCTAAACTCTTCATCACTATAAAATATAAATTTCAATAGAGACCAATAATATCATAATTTTTCCCATATAATTCATAACTCAGAGATAAATTTAAATTACCCTTACACAAGGCTCAAAACTAGGAATTCCACATTAAGGTTTTTTAAGCCATTGCATCAATTCACATTTGATTTTAAATATTTCAAAGTCTCAATTTTATGAAAATAAGGTACCAGTTATAAATAAAAAGTGATTAGTTATTTATTTAGATAAGTCCACAAGGAAATATAGGAAATTAATATCAATATTACCTTAAAAAATATTCATTTAACTGACATATTATAATAATTAATGAATTTATCTTATAAATTTCTTTTATCCAATGTATATATTTGTAAGGATCTCACAATTTGGATTACTTAAAGAAAATATCGATTCTAATCTATAGAGGAAAACATAATTTATGTTGTAATTGGAATTTTAATTAATTAAAGCCTCATATAAATATAGTTAAAAAGATGATAATGGGTCTTTTATTAATAATAATGGACTAATCAAATAAGGTTCCACCATACATTTATATGTAACACTATATAAGAGGTTTATGACAGTTTAAATAACTATCCCATTTATCATAACATATACCCATTAGGTAAAGTATAAAGGAACAAAAGAAAAGTGAATGAAGCCTAGGATGGTCATATCATATCAACCTGGGTTCAATTAGAAGGGCATCCATCCCCAATTTATAGAGTCAATACTCAATAAATTATAATTGGCATCCCATATAATTGAAACCTAATAGTATTATATATACTAAAGATTAGTAAAACCCTTAATGGATTTATCATATAAAAACATGCCCCAAATAACCTATTTGGGTCCATTTGTGCATTTAGTAATTTAGCCATATGGGTCGTCATTCCCAAGTAATAGAGGTACACGCCTATATAGAAAACCATTTTCTATAATACCTTCATTTAAACATACATGAATATAAGCACCATGGTTTAGTTAAATGAATTAACATTCCCAATTTATAAATTTACTTACCTTTATAAGTTATAATTGGCATTAATGTAGCTATAACTAGGTTTTTATTTTAGTTTTCAAGGTATAAATAGTCAAATTTATGATGGTTCAATTATATACATTACCATTCTCTAATTTATAAAGTCCCATAAAATTTATAAATTAGAAAATTGGATCTCATTTAATTGTGACCATAAATTTTTCATTCACATACAATTAATGGTTCATGGATTAAAAAAATCCTAATTAATTGGTTATGGTGCCAACATCAAGATATACTGGAAAACACAATTTAGGTTGACGGTGACACTTTAATAACCAATATTATGTTATGATCGTATCAAGGCATGATATCTCCTAGAATTAATAAATATAAACATATAAATAGGAAATCACATAATCATGTTGTAACACCCTGATATTTTAGAAAAGAAAACTCTTTTCAATAATATATTAGATATGCAACACCAAGTTTAAACAACCCATGATATATATAACCGTTATAACCTATAAGTTAAATTGGATGGAATGAATAATATTAAAAACTTTATGAATTATATATATATATATGACCTAATCAATATAAATTTATGATAAATTTTTAGTGAATAATCAATAAATTTTTAGTATAAGTAATATTATTCAAAAAAAATATCTTTTCTTCAAAAATGATTTTTATTTCTTTTCATGAAAAAATATTATAATTAATTTTTCCAAATTTTAGAAAATATATTTGATAAAATTAAATTAAGTTTTTTAATCATCATATTAAAATTAACTTTGGGTGAAATTTTTTAATTCTTCAGAAAATATTGATTTTTTAGTGAAAAGTTAAAATACTGATTTTTGAAAAAATGTAATTTCTTTTTAAAAAATTAATCAATTTAAAAGTGAAAATATGTTTTGAATATGATTTAAAGTAACATATATATTATTTATTTATTTTTAATCCACTTATTTCATATTTAATCAAATTTATATTTTATTTTAGTATAAGTTTTTTTTGTCTAAAAATGGGATTTTTCTAGAAAATGTTTTAAAATGTATATTTATCCATTTTAATTAATTAATATAATACATAATTATGAATGTTTTAAATGATATTTATATATTATAAATAAATAAATATTAATTTTAAAACATGAAATAATTATTGTTAGTCATATAGTTAATATAAAAATCATTTTTTCCTTAAAAATACACTTCTCGAAAACCTTCTTTTTTGTCTCCTTGAGGGGTTTAATTTTAAATTAAAATTTTCCAATTATATGAATTTAATTTGGTAAAATATATTAAATATTTTAAATTGGAATAATTTCTATTATCTAATAATGTGTACTTAATTTTTTACTATAATGAATAGTGAGAATAGAAAAAATAAATTACCATAGTTAAGGTCAAACGGGTTTACCGAGGGGTTAAACTAAAAAGATAAGGGTAAAAATGATCTAAAAACATGTATAAAAACTATTTTATGGCCATATTTAGAATTTATAACATCCAATTATCTATTATACTCTATTTTGGACCCTTGTGGTATGTGAAAAATGCGGTTGCACCATTTTCTTTTCAAAAAATTACATGTGTGTCACTCGCCTCACTTATAAAAGGTCGCCCCTTTCCTCTCTTATTCAAACCTTAAAACCATTTTAGTTTTAAAAATACCTACCCAAATTAATTCCCAAATTTTATATACTCTTCATATAAGCCTTATTTGACATAAATCTATTCTAGGAATAATTTAGGTATAATTCTAAAGAGGTGGTCTGAGAAGAGGTAAAATTCCTAACTGTGCATTTTTGTTTTATTTTTTCTTCCACATCCGTAAAATCTTCATAAAATATGATAATATGATAAAAAACTTATATCCTATATAATATTATTTTATTATATTAATTTAATAACTAAATCTATATCCTATTCCATCAAATGGGTTACGAAATCATCATTTGTGTGTACGGTGGACTACCGCCTCAGGAATCGATGTCATTCGTTTTCCATCATTGCCTATCACAGATTGTTGTAATGATGGTTTAAAATTATATATATGATATTTTTAAAATATTTAAGCTTTTTTATTTATGATATCACATATACCTATTTATCTTCTATTTTGTGGGGGATATGATAATGTCACTTGTGTGTATGGTGAACTACCGCTTCGCGAAGCGATGTGATTTTTTTCCCTAATGCTTTACATGGAAGGTAAAAAAGATAATGTTAATAAAAATATGTCATATAAATGAAATACTAATTATATTCATAACATATTTATAATTATTAAAAAATAATATATGATTTTATTTCTTACACTGAAAAATTATAACATCATTCGTTTACGTGTGCACTATCGCCTTCACGAAGGGATGTGACTATTTTTTCATCAAAACATAAAAATAATGATATATATTTATATATAAGTATATTTAAATAAATAATATGATATTTATGATATTATTATCATTATATAAACATAAAATAATTCATACCTTTTTTCTATAATGATCATTGAAAAATTGAATTGTTACTTATGCATACACGTGGCATACTATCTCCACGATCGTAATGTAGTTCATTTTTCATAACCATATTTCATTATTGGTATTAAAAATTACAATTTATGTATAAATATTATAATTATTTCATGATTAATATTTTGTATATTTTTAAATAATTACCTATTTGACCATGGTTAACACATCGAAAACATTATGAAACATTGAACCAAACATCCTCAAAACACTTAATGTGGACCTAACTGGTTAAGTATTTTAATATGTCTTTAAAAATAAATAAAATAAATGATTTAAGTAAAATTTATGAAACATGAAAATTTATCTTAATAAATAAAATAATTGATCTAACCTTATTATTTGGGAGTTAAATTACAAACATGGAAAGTTTGTACTTGAGGTAAGGGTTTTTATTGTCTCGCTTTTACTTCTATGAGACATATGTTATATTCACAAATTATTTTTATTATGTGGAATATATGCATCCCATGAATTTATTTTATGATTTTTTTCATAAAAATTATTAGTATTTACAAATCCATATGAGTTATATCTTTTCATGTGGTTTTTATCCAGATATTTCCAAATATGTAAGGGACTTCGTCTCAATTTCCGTTTATTGAGGCATATTGTAATGTTATACACCTATATTATTTTATAAGGTGTATATAATTCCTGTTTTGACATGTTATTTCATGAAAATATGTATGTTCATAATATGAAATATTTTATTTTAATTTATTATTTCATGTTTATTATGATTGAAAAGATTACTAAAGTGGAAAAGGCTTTATGTTACAATCTCCTTTATTTTGAGATTGTTTATTTTTAGGTTTATTTTAGAAAAAATAATTTGATATTATTTTCTTGCACCACATATATTTTATTCTCATTTATTTATGAATCTGTTTCACATGTTAAATTTCCATTTCCTCTCTTATTTACTGAAGAAACATCAAGAAAGTCATTTGTAAGTGATATTGATCTTGTATTTTTCTATTAGGTCAGGTATCTTTTATTTCCATATCCTTATTTTATGAAATGTTTTAAAAAATTATTATTTTATAAAACTAAATCATTAACTAAATCAATTTTAAAAGATCTTTTACCTTATTTTAAAAGGTTTTAAAACAAAATAGGTTGATGTTTTCTAAATGGTTCACTTTTGACTCCATTTTTCAAAATGTTTTGAAAAAAATGTTTATTTTTAACATTTATATCATGAAAATATTTTACCGCCATCATTTACATTATTTTCCTTAAAGTTTAATTTATATATTTCCAAGGTTTTTTCAAATATTTTCTTAATATTTTGTGATTTTTTAGTTTTTTAAAAGTTATTTTAAAAATGAAAAGGTTTTTTCCCCAGAAATTTTTTAATGATCTTTTAATGGAATTTTCATTCATCAATACCAACAAACCTTATTATTACTTATGATATAATAGGGATATTTTGTAATGGTCTCAAACTCATTATTTATCTATATGAATTACGATTGTTTAAAATATAATGTTATGGAACCCATTTCTTTTCCATGGTTTAATCATGTTTAAAAGAGATTATTATGGAACCTATTTCTTTTCCATAGTTTAATCATGTATCGAAGATATTTTTATGAAACCTATTTATTTTCCACAGGTTAATCATGTTTCAAAGAGATCATTATGGATCCCATTACATTTCCATGGTTTAATCATGTTATGAAAGGAATAAGAATTGTTTTTATGAGTTTTATAATGAAATTCAAGATTTATGTACATTATTCAAGTTGTAGTTATTGAAAATTTTTATATTATGGTTTCACCTATATATCATTGGGTGATCCCAAAAATAGAGTATGTGATTGGGGAACCCAAATATCACTCCAATTCATTAGGTATGGAAGTTGACCATATGTTTATTCCATTTTTAAGTGTTCTGTAAGTATTCTATAAGGGTTCTATGAATATAATGTCCCAATATAACAACATGTTTTCATTATGCTTGTTATAGTTATAAATGTTTCCTTTTATCATGATTGATATCACATGGCTCATGATTATTAATTCTGATAAATCTTTCCTTTTTTTAAATCCTTATTCTATGTTTTCATGTTTTATGATCTAGGTACTGATGGGTATGAATATTCTTATGTTATACTCATTAACTTAAATTGTGTCATCATACCCTTGTGCTCTTCTTATGCTCAATGATGGCATTCAATCATTAATGCTTATGTTTACCCTTATAGAGCATTTGAGTTCACCCTCCATATGTTTAATTTTCCCTGGTTATAAATAATGAGGTTGAAAAGATTATCTCTATAGGGGTTTTATAAAGATTATAATGATGGCCTAATGTGGAATATGAAATGATAGGTATAGTGGGAGATAATGTTCATCTTTATGAACCAGTTATTTATGAATACATGATATTCAGAGTTTGTGATAATTCTATAAAACTCTAAACCTAAAAGGTCATTGATAATTTATGTGATCCAATTTTTCATTTTGATATTTTATGTTTTGGATGGAGAAAATTGGTTCATCTTCATTATTATCAAAGATGGAAATGTAATTTTTATGTTTTTAGAACCATATTTGAGAGTCTAGGTTCAGGGTTGTTATAGTTAATATTAGAGGAAAGGTTTAGATAGCTTTTTTGATTATGATATTTTAATATGAGATTATCTAAAGAGTTATGGATACCATAATAGATCTATAAGATTAAATATGATCATAAGTTCAATGTCTTAGACACCCCTTTTAGGTTTTAAGTGATGAGATCTTAAAGTGATTAATGACACTTTATGAGACACTTTATTAAGTTATAATATATATAAAGCTTAAATTTAATTTTATGTATTCCTTTAAATTTTTAAGACATAAGTTTTAAGATATTTATAAACTTTATGGTTTATATGATCTTGGATATTGAGGTAATTATGGGAATACAAGTTTTATCATATTAATAACCGCATGATTGAAATTTGATTTGGTGACTAAGTGATTAATGTTATTTCAAAAGGATAACATCAAATTTTTTTCCATTAAGATGAATGGTATGAGTTAACCTTTAAGGTTAAAATACCCTTTAATTTTGAGGTTATTTAGGAATTATTTAGTTTGAACATTAGGTATTACTGTTAAATTTTGGATATTAATGTATTATTTCATCATATAAAGGTTTACCCATTTTAGGAATTATATTACCATGTTCTAACCATTTTTTTTGTTTAATTTATAATGGAAGCTAGAATATATTGATTATCCGTTTTATGGTTATTTGTTCCTTTAAAATTTCATTTTAGTGCTTCATGCATGAATAATTCATCTTTAATATTCATAATTTGGAGAACAATATGATATTATGGTGAAAATTGATAAAAGGATAAAATTATACTCATCAAGTAAGTATATTTCCTTATTATCTTAGCATATATGATAAAATGATTATTCAACTCTTGGAAAAGGATATTTAAACCAAATTTTGTCCTCTTTACATCATTTTGTATGATGTCAATAAACTTTTTCATTTCTATTTGTTTTATGGTTCTCTTATTATTAATACTCTATTGATCATTCAATTTCTTGTGATCAATGACCTCTCTCACTCCATATCAATATTAGGGAATTATGATTTTATTACATGACTAAATCTTCACTTCACATATATTTTCTCCTATTTTAAAACATTATATGTGTTATTCCATATGACCTTCATAATTTCATTTCTATTTTATAAGAGAAGGTTAAATTAACCCTTTTTACAATGTGGGTTTACAAAAAAAAATTATTTTCAAATTTACAACCTTTAATTACCAAGATAAATTTAAAATTTTGAGTAAAAAATTTTTAAAGGATTAGATGATGTAACACCCTAATATTTTAGAAAATTAAACTTTGCTTGATAGCATATTCGACATGCAACACAAAGTTTAAAAGACTCATGATATGTAAAACCATTATAACATAGTTGTTAAATTGGAGGGTCTGAATATTATTAACTAATTTATTATATATATATATATTCTACTCAATATAAATTTTTATTAAATAATCAATCAAATTTCAGTAAAGTAATTTTATTCTTTAAAAATATGTTTTCTTCAAAACTGATTTTTATTGATTTTCATGAAAAAATGTTATAATTAATTTTTTGAACATTTTTAAAATGTATTTGAAAAAATGAAATCCATTTTTTAAATTTGCGTATCGAAATTTAATTTGGGTGAAATTTTTGGATTTTTCGTAAAATATTGACTTTTCAGCTAATATTAAAAATACCAATTTTTGTAAAAATGTCATTTCTTTTCAATAAATTAAGAAATTTAAATTTTAAATTATGTTTATAATGTTATTTAAAAAACGTAAGTTTTATTTTTTTTATATTTAATTCACTTCATTTTTTTAATGAACTTATTACTGGATTTTAGTATAAGTTGTTTTGGGTCTAAAGGCGGGATTTTTTTAAAACTGTTTTAAAATGCATAATGTTTCACTATTTTAATTAATTAAGATAATACAAAATGATAAATATTTTAAATGAAATTTATATATTATAAATCAATAAATATTAATTTAAATTCATATAGTAATTATTATTAGTCATAGAGTGAATATAAAATCATCTTTTCCTTGAAAAATACACATCTTGAAAACCCGCTTTGTCATCTTCTCTATGGGTTTAATTTTCAATTAAATTTTTCATCTTATATGAATTGAGTTTGGTATAATGAATTATTTATTTTTAATCATAATAATTTATATTAAATAATAATTAAAACTTAATTTTTTACCATAATGAATAGTGAATAGTGAAAATAAATTATTATGGTTAAGGTGAAAATAGGTTTACCAGAGGTTAAACTAAAAAGATAGGGTCAAAATGACCTAAAAACTTGTGGAAAACCATTTTATGGACATATTTAGACATTATTATATCTATTTATATAAAATAATCCATTTTTTACCCTTTTTGTAGGTGAAATACGTGGGTACACCTTTTTATTTTCAAAAAATTAAAAGTGTGCCACTCAATTCACTTAGAAAAGTCCCCCACCCTCCTCTTTCCTTAACACCTTAAAACCATTTTTGTTCATCCAATAATTTCCAAAATTACTTCCCAAATTCTATACCTTCATCCTAGAATACTTTTTTTCATAAATCCATTCTAGGAATACATTATTTATAAACCTAAAGAGGTGGTCTGAGAAGAGGTAAAATTCCCAACAATGCATTTTTGTTTTATTTATTCTTCCACATCCTTCAAATATTATTAAACTATTATAATATGATAAAAAAGTATATCCTATATTATGATATGTTATTATATTAATTTAATAACCTAAATCCATCTCCTCTTCCATAAAATGGGATATGAAATCATTAATCAGGTGTACAGTGGACTACCACCTCGCGAACCGATGTCATTCATTTTCCATCATCACCTCTCACTATTTCTTGTAATGATGGGTTTAAATTATATATATGATATTAGTAGAATATTTATAATTTTTTATTTATTATATCACATATACCTTTTTACTTTCCATTCTCTGGAGGATATGATAACATAGCTTGAGTGTACGGCAGACTACCGCCTCGCGGAGTGATGTGATTCATTTTTCGCAAACAATTTACATTGAAGGTGATAAGGATAATTTTAATGAATATATGTGATATAAATGAAATAATAATTATATCCATTAAATATTTATAATTCTTAAAATATAATATATCATTTTATTTCTTACACTAAAAAATGATAGCATCGTTTGTATATGTGTAGACTACTGCCTTCATGAAGCGATGTGATTATTTTTTTCATCACCACATAACAAAAATGATATATATATAAGTAAATTTAAATAAATAATATTATATTTATTATATTAATATAATTATTTTAAATTAAAATAATATATACCTTTCTTCCATAATGATCATTGAAAAATAGAAACGTTACTCATGCATATGTACAGCCAACCGTCTCTATGATTGTAACATAGTTCACTTCTCATAACCATCATTCATGATTAGTTTTAAAAGTATAACTAATATATATGTATATAATAATTATATCATGATTATTATTATTTTTATTTTTAAATAATTACCTCTTTGACCACAGTCAACACATCAAAGCTGTTTTGAAACAATGAACCAAATGTCCTCAAAACACCCAACGTGAACTTAACTGATTAAGTATTTTAACATGTTTTTAAAATAAATAAAATAAATCATTTAAGTATTATTTATTAAACCTTAAAATATTTATTAATAAATTAAATGATTATATGATATTATTATGCAAGTTTTAAAGGACACACATAGAAATTATGGACTCGATGTAAGGGTTTTTCTCGTCTTGCTTTTACTTTAGTGAGACATATGTTATATCCACCACTTGTTTTTATTATATTTTTTATATACTTCCCATGAATTAAATTTGTTATTATTTTCATTAAAATTATTTGGATTTAATTATCCATATTAGGTTCTCTCTTTTTATAGGGTTTTTATCCACTGATTACCAGAATCGTAAGGGATTTCATCTCAATTTCCCTTTTATTGAGGAATATTGTAATGTTACCCACACATATTCTTCTATGAGGTGTATATACTTCCTATTTTGACATATTGTATTATTAAAATTATTTTTTTATGATATTTAGAGTTTCATTTGAATTTATTATTTTATGGGGCTTATGATTTAAATGATTAATAAATTAGAAAATGCTTTATATTACAATCTCCTTTCTTTCAGGATTATTTATGTTCAATTTATTTTAGAGTAAATAATGTGATATTATTTTATTAAATCACATATATTTTAATATACACTGGTTATTAATGTTTTTCACGTGTTTAATTTCTATTTTCTCTCTTATTGATTCAAGAAACATCAGGAATTTCATTTGTAATTGATATTGATATTGTATTTTTCTCTTACATCGGGTATCTTTCTCTTCCATATACATGTTTTCTAAAATGATTTACAAAAATTTCTTTTTAAAAAATAAATTTTTTCAATATATTTTACCTTATTTTAAAAGTATTTAGAATGAAATTTTCTAGCATTTTCTAAATGGGTCACTTTTGACTCCCATTTTTAAAATGTTCTGAAAAGAATGTTTACTTTTAACATTTATAACATGAACAGATTTTACTTTCATCATATCTATTATTTTATTTTATGTTTCCTTTATATTTTTACAAGATTATTTTCAAATATTTTTACAATATTTTAAGTATTTTTCTTTTTTTTAAGATGATTTTAAAAATGAATTTTTTTCCCTAAAATTTTTTTTTAATAATCTCTTAATGGAATTTTCATTCATCAATGTCAAAAACCCTTATTGTTACTTATGATCCAATATTGATATTTTTTAATGATACTATCCTCATTATTTATTATGATGTATTATTATTTTTTAAAGATATTTTTATATAACCTTTTTCTTTTCCACAGGTTAATCATGTTTCAAAGAGATTATTATAGAACTCATTTATTTTACATGGATTAATCATGTATCAAAGAGATTATTATGAAACCTATTTCTTTTCCATAGGTTAATCATGTTTCAAAGAGATCATTATATAACCTATTTAATTTCCATGGGTTAATCAAGTTATGAAAGGAATAATGGTTTTTTTATGATTTTTATAATGAAATTAAAGATCTATGTACTTTATTTGTGTTGTGGTTCTTGGAAATTTTTATATGATGGGTGCACCTAGATAGAATTGGGTGAGACCGTTATAGCTTATATTAAGGGTTATTCTAGATATCACTTCAATTAATTAGGTATGGAAGTAGACTGTATATTTATTCTATTTGTAAGGGTTCTGTAAGGGTTCTATAAGGATTCTATGAACACAATTTCCCAAGATAACAATACATTATCATTATGATTATTGTGGTTATAAATGTTTCCATTAATAAAAATTGATATCACATGGCTCATGATTATTTATTTTGATGAATATTTCATTTTTTAAAGCCTTATTCCATATTTTAATGTTTGATTATCTAGTTATTTATGGGTATGAATATTCTTATGTTATAATCATTTAATTTAATTATGTCATTGTACCCTTTCACTCTTCTTATGCTAACTGATGACATTCAATTTTTAATGCTTAAATTTACTCTTAATAAGAATTTGAGATCAACCTTCTTATGGTTTATTTTCCCCAGGTTATAAATATTTGGGTTGAATGAATTATGTCTATAAGTGTTTCATATGGATCGTGATGACGACCTAATGTGGAATATGAAAAGATGGGTATAGTGGGAGATGATGTTCATCTTTATGAACTAGTTGTTTATGAATCCATGATGTGAAGAGTTTTTCCTAATTATCTAAAATTACAAACCTAAAAGTTCCTTGAGAATATAATTGATCTAATTTTTCCTTTTGATATTGTATGATTTGGATGGCGAAAATTGGGTCACTTTCATCGGTATCAAAGATGAAAATGAAATTTTTATGTTTTTAGCACTGGATCTAGGGGTAAAGATTCAAATTTGTTATAAATGGAATATATAAAATCATGATAAATAATTACTGAATCATGTTATTCAAATAACTATGTTTTTAAAACACACAATGCACACCTAACATGTATCAGGAAGTCAAGAAAGGCTGCCTACATGGCACGATATATACGTGGAATGTGAATTTATTTATGCCTATAATGAAGCATGTAACAATAATTCCTTATCATACTAAGACAAGGATAAAATTCCATAAATCTCATAAATAATTAAGTATTGGATAGTATATCATTCACTCAAGGTGAAATAATTATTAATCATAATAACAAACAACATGAACAACAATCCCTTCCCTGGACATTTGGTAATCTTCCCATGTGTGGGTTAATCACTACCATACATGGGTATTTACCAAGAGTTGACACATTCCTAGTATCCTATCTACCATCCTAAAATAATAAGATAAATTAAAATAAACCTATGAAACCACTTTGTAATGTACCTACCCAGGAGCCACTAAAATAGTGCCTCGATCTAGTTGGTCACATGGCCTCAAGCGTTCCTCCCCATACGCCTGAGGATGTCGAGTAATAGTGAGGTAATAATGATGGTACATGTATAGGATATACCCTTAGGATCAGTACAAAACATAGTTCAAGAATAAATAAAAATAACATAAATAGATAAATAGAGCAGTAAGATATAATAATAATTGGATGAATAATCATGCATGAACATCCTATAAGGTACAAGAAATATTCATACTGATGGTAAGGAATAAAATTAAACAAATAAATGATAAAATCATCAAATTATATCTCCATGATCATCCTGCGATCTAGTTCAATCTTGTGCTCCTAAGTTCCCATGTAAAATGTAACAACACAATCATAATCTATGTACCTGATCCTGTAATCATGAGGTCTCTTTGGGTACCCCAGCGCAATGGAATTCTGAACAGGTTGTAAGATATACTCACTAGGACACCACCAATAATGTCTAATTATATCCAATATGTGAATATAAAATACAGTAGTGTGAATGTATAATAAATACATCATTAAATAAATTAATTTAAATAATTCTGCTCGAGTTCCTCAAGAACACTTGGTTGACCATACATACTTTAGCCTAAGTTGTAATATCCCTAGCATTCCATCTTGAATATATATTTATATATTAAAATATATATGAAATTATATAAATGCACTGATGAGGATCTAAGGCGGAAGGCCAAGGAATTCACAAAATGTATCACAAGGATCGTTTATTTAATTATGGAAAATCCAAGACATCCTAACCATGGAATATAGACAAGGTCATAAAAGTATAATAGTTGTATAGGACCTAGGGTAAACTCATAGAGTTTATTCATAATTAGTATCTCTAAACTATATATAAGTTATGTTTAGTCACGTGTATCTGAACATAAGACCATTATATAGTCAAGAACTTGAGATACAATCCAAGGAATCCTAGTGTAGTAATCATCATAAGGAGATAACACTATTTTTATGTATCAATAAATAAACATTATATAATTCATTTGTCCTATGATCTCATATAAGGTATTACATAATGAGTATCCCATGTATCGCCTAAGGAGTAACATAATCCTATTTATTCTATGAGCCCATCCATGGAATTTTGTAATGAGGAAACCCAAGTATTGCTCAAATTGTAAGGAAACTCATCTAGCCTATGATCTCATCTAAGGAATTCTATAAAATTAAACCCAAGTATTGATCAAGGTGTAACATAATTCAAGTAACCTATGATTTCTTCTATGGTATTCCATAATGAGAAAACTGGTATCGTTCATGGTACATATAATCTCAAAAAGCCTATGAGACCTTCCTAAGTGTTTTTTTAAAAAGGAAATAGAGTATCACTTAATGTGTGATGTAATTCAATCAACCCATGATACCTTCCATGGTATTCCATAATGATTAAACTAGTATTTCTCAAGGCATAGAAGAATTACCTTTTACATGTTTCATATTAGCATCTAATCAACAACAATGGGCTCCATCCATGCCAATTTCAAGTATCATAACTTATTTAATTCCTTATTTTAAAATTTCATTTGTAAAATATAATCCATGAATAATTAAAATAAGAAGGTTGTGTATTTAATCATTCAATTTATCACAAATCAAGTATAAATAAATATATCCATTCCCATAAGCATGTCACCTACCATCCAAATAAATCTATTTAAATTCCCTTTTTTATTAGAGAATACGGTGCACCTATTAGGTGATTTTATTACAAAATGGTATTTTATTGAAATAAAAAATCATTTAATGTAATTTAAAAGGATATTATGTGAGATTCAATTCAACACACCTCAAAAGTGATTAAATCTTAGGTAGATCATTTTAAATCAATCATTTAGAATAACACCTATAAAGGGTGATTAAATTACCTAATAAATCATAGGTCATGACATATAAGTGACACGCCCAAAAAGTGGGTGGTTTGAGTTGAGTTTTATAACCACCAATGGTTTAATTTAAAATCATAGTGATAATATAAATTTAGGAAAATAATTTACATTATTAATTTTACATTTTAAGGGTGACCCTTAGGAATTCTAGTGCATGGAAAATGGCATAGTTATAATCATGAGATAATTTAAATGAAAATCATGAGACCACCTAATTCAAGGATATTTCACTTCACTCATCCAATATAGAGCCTTGATTCAAGCCAGTTTGAGAAAAATTAAATAAATAGAACAAATCCTTGGAAATAAGAAAAAATTTACCGCATGGATTTCTTCATTCCATAAAGTGAAAAAAAAAATAAGAAGCAATAGGAATAAATAGATTATCAATATGGATCCAATGATATCAACAGATATTGACTATCATACAAAATTAAGGTGTTACATTAATGCTTAGGAGAGGACAAAGAAAGATCTCAAGCAGTTGGAGTGCATGGGAGAAGAAGGAAGTGAAAAGTGGAAGAAAGAAATGGGAGGTAGGGTAAAAACCATAAAAACATGACCAATAATGACCACATGGTTTTCTACATTATTTGACCAAATTGTGAACCAACCATGTGGGATCACTACCTAAGTGGCACTAATAATGTGGTCTAAGAACACAGTTTGACCAAACTGTGCATAGCCTGTGTGCCACCTCTATAATTTTTTTTAGACCCTTCACATATCCATGCATCCCCTATTGCATAGTTAGACTAAAACATGCAACACCATCATCTCACTTGGATAAGGCTTCATGGTTTCTCCTAGAGAGATTCATGGTTTAAAGAAATAGTATTCCCCTACCTGCTTCTTTTTAAAAGTGAGTCATTGGAGCCCGATGCTCCTGAAACTCATCTGAACACTCTAGATGCATATTGGGACTTAAACCCCATCTAAAAACAACACTTTATGTATTATAAATCATATATTTAAATTTTTAGTATGATTTTAGAAAATAGATTATCCACTAAACAAAAATTTCAAATTCCATTGGTAAATTTACATGGTTCAAAAACATGAAATGTTACATAATTTGTGACCTAGGGATTCATAATTTATTAATTATATTTTTGGATAAGTTCATCTCATTTTTTGGATTATGATATATATTGAATATGGTATGAACTAGTGGTTAATACTAATTGAGGGAAAAATATGGAGTTGATTTTTGGAGGAATATATAGTCTCGTTATTTTTTAATGTCTTGAAGATACAAATAGGTTTTCTGAAAGGTATGTTATTGAGAAAATATGATTAGAGTATATAAAAACCTAGATATATGATTATAGGAATGATTAATGTTGTTTGAATAATGATAAGTTGGATTTTGAGGGTTTAGATTTTAATGATTTTGGGGTTTATAATATTTTATTAAAGTGTATGTAATTTGAGATCTCTATTTTTAGGATTAGGTTAATAAGTATGATAGAACACAACCCAAAGTAACTAGGGGTGAAATAGGTTGAACATATTCTGACACAAGTTGGTCTATAAGAACTATAGGTCAATATGAAATTTTTATAAAGTGTAATATCATGTAATTATTCCAAATTGCTCATCAAAAATTTTTATTATCAATGTGAACATAGCTAAAATCCCAAACACGCAAAAGAATAGAAATACGAAGTCTCATAAAAGATCAAGTGAAAAATGTCATTATACTCACATGTGTTAGGGAAAGAGAGAAGCTAAAAAAATATGTTGGTTCAATTTTAAGAGAGTTGGGATTTATGTGACTCAATGTCTCAATACAATGGTTGATGAGGGATACTATCACTAATAACCATGAGAACAAGAGAAATCATATGTAACTAATACTAATGAATTGGATAGTGAGTGTTAACTCTATATTTTCTAGTATCATATATCAAGTAAGTTTTCAAAAACTACATTATATTGAGTTATAAATAAAACCCCAAGTGTTATGATTATCATATAAATAATTTTCAATTTTTTTGGGAAGTTTTATCTTAGGGATCTAGATCATAGTAGAATTTTATATGAAATTATGAATGAGTTAGCTACCTTTATAAGGTGATTATAATAATTTTTCATATAGGTAAATATCATTCTACATCCTAAATAATACCATGAAAATATATCAGGGTATGGTTAATTATATGTTCCCTATATAAATAACACTAATATTATGACTCAAATTACAAAGATGCAATTTATTTAAGGGGGGATAATGTAGCACCCCAAAATTATAATTACCTTTAACTGATTCAATGTGTTTGATAACTAATATTTAGTATAAAACCTTATTTAATTAAACCATAATATATTAGAATAAAATTATTAATTGAATTAATATATTAATAAATTAAAAAAAATCCTTTAGAAGATTAGTAGTTAATATGAGTTAATTTCAAAAAAAGGGCATTTTCCATAAAATGGGTTTTCAAGATATTTTTCATTTTCCATTAAAATTTTAATTTTAAAAAATTTGGAATTTGATTTAGATAAAATAAATATTATTTTTTAATTCAATACATAAAAATTTACTTATTAATAATTTTTGATAATTTTTTAAAAAGAGTGATTTTTAGTTGAAAAATGTTGGATTTGTGAATATTATAATTTCCATGATTTTATCACTTTGTAAGAATAAAATAGAAGATTCAAAAATATTTTATGTAATAAAATATTAATCTGAGGAATAAAATTATTTATTTTAAAATATTCTTTTAACCTAGAAAAATTATGACAAACACTTTTATAAGTAACTAAAATGTTACTTTAGTATAAAAACTATTTTTTGTCTTTTCTTAAAATCAAGTATTTTAAAGGTGTGATTAGGTCTTAAATTACCTTGAAATCATACTAAATTTTATTAAATTAATAATAAATAATTTTATATCTTTAAAAATAGAAACCATGATAATATTATCTTATATATATTTTTTAATCATAAAAACATTATTTTTATAAAAACAGTTTTTATGTGATTAAGTGTTTTTATTTTAAAATAAAATTTTCATAAACTTAAAAAATATATTAGGTTAAATTATTTTAAAATTTTAAATCCTAATTATAAAATTAGGTAAATGGTTCAATCTTAATCCATTTCATAAAATTTAATTAAGAAGATTAAAAATTAATTATATAAGTAAAAGTAAATTAGGGTAAAATATAAAAAGTTAAAAATAAAAAACCTTAAACACTCAAATTTTTCTAAAAATGGGTGAAATAGATTAATATTGATTCAAAATCATTTTAATCTCCTCTTTTTCCCATTTCATGTTCTTTGAAACATGAATAATAAATTTAGCTTATTGAAAATGTAAGGGTTACTCCCAAAACTGCCCTTTCCTTCACATCTAAAAGTGTAACATCATCACCACTTCAAGACACACATTCCCTTAGAATTTATCCTTGAAACTTGACCATTTTATTCTTACTACAACCCTCTCCCACAAAAATAATATCTTGTTCAAAAAAAATTAACCTAATCCCTTTAAATTCGAGGATACTTCCAAGGAAAATTTAAGTCCCTAATGTGAGTATTATCAACTACTTAGTTTTCTTATTAATTATTTTCTTTAAAATTTATTATAGAAACACTAATATATTGATATTAGTATCATTTATATATTAAAATTTTTCTATATTAAGGGTATTTTCATCTATTTTTTTATATTTTCCATCCATTATCGAAAAAAATTCCATATGTGTGTTGTGCGGACTCCCGCCTCCACAAAAAAACGTGTTTCATTTTCCTTCACCACCTTACAAGGCTTACAAGGTAGGATATAAGGATGGTATTAAAAGAAAAATATGATATCTATTGTATCCTTAATTTTTTTTTTATGAGAAATATAACAACCTATTATTTATATGAACAACAAACGATCATCTTTAATTTAATCATTTAAAATAAGCATGCTAAGAGGATAATCTTTTATTCAAATTGAGTAATATTTTCACATCCATTAATTATTCTTATAAATACTTCCAATTATGATATATCACAAAAATTAACAATATATATTATCATTATTATTCTTGTGTAATGATATTGCAACAAACCCACCTCATAGTCATTCATTAAGTCAGGTTATGTTCATGTTTGTGTCGGTTTAAACACCTAATTGAACAATACTATGAATTTATATCATGAATTTATATTGGAACATAATAAATCATATAAAATGATATAAATATGTAAATAATTATTTTTTCTTGGTTCTGGATATGTTATATCAATATATAATTAATTAATTTAGATAGTATACTTCGATTATCAAGAATCGTTGAAACATGATTATTATCAATGTCATATAAAAATATAAAGAAAAATACACTCATGAAAAGAGTTTTAAACAAAATAAATAATTATAAATACTCTCTAAAAGTAACCTTAATGATCTAGTGATTATGAATTTTTAAATAAGATTGAACACAGACACCACTAGTATGAAACCAGTACAAATGATCAAAACTATAAACACATGATATGGAAAAACATAATAATTCATATAGTAAATGACTATTTAGGAAGAGTATGAATTAAAATGTATTTGATAAAGGTTATAAATTAATTTATTATGATATTCGTGTTTTTTATACTGAATTTTAATATAAATTTGTGGAAGTCAGAACCAGAGGTAAGGGTTTCAGTCTCAATTTCCTTTCATTGAGAAATGTTTAGGTTATACACCTAGTTTGATTTTTTATGGTGTACTTACCACCCCATTATAATATTTATATAATTATTATCTTATATTTCATGATATTAATTTTCACATTTCATGTTATCTTTATCAGGGGATTTTTATTCCTATGTTACAAAGGATTTAAGGGTTTTCATATCAATTTCCCAGCATTGAGACAAGTATTTTATTTACGCACCTAATTTCATTTATATGGCCTATATATTTCCTATTTTAGATATCATATCATAAATTATATTTTAGCTATAATATTTGAATTTCAATTACAACCCCTCTATTTTAAGTGTTTTTTATTTGAATTTTTCTTAGTCGTAAGGCTTTTCTTGGTCTTAATCCACATTCTTTGAGACATAATACATTTTATACACAATGGTCACATTATATGATGTTATATATATTTACTATCCCGTGAATGATCTTTTTAATTTATTTTATTTTATTTAATTGTAAAATCATGCTACCTTATTCAAGTGGCTAGTTATTCATTTGCTTTAGTGAGGATTTTTGGTAACTCAGTTTTCATTGATTGAGTTATGATCATTCTTTGAACTTATTTCATATAAGTTGGGTACATTATTCCCTTTTATTATAGTACATGGTGTTCTCTCAATTTTTTATAGGGATATACATTCCTACTAGATAAACCCTTTGAAATATATTTCTCACATGGGATATATTCTATTGAAATTATCCACCTTCTTTCTATGGAAGAATTATGATCATGCTATTCCAGTATTGTCATACTTGTATATCCATTTCTCTATATGTTGTGAACATCACATTTTACATAACTCAGATAGGATAATTTTCACCTAGAGAGTATAATATTCCTATTACATTAGGAAAAGTATTGGAATTACAATATGGATTATTATTGCAAAGTTGACAATGTTTTTTATCCATCCACCTTCTTAATACAGAAGGGTTGAGATAAGGTTATCACTTTTATTAACATAAGGAAAAGTATTTTCATTATGTTTGTTATTATTTCAATATAGATGATTATTGGAATGGTGGATTATGTATTGTTTATTTATTATCTCTTATGGTGAATTCAATGGACTTAAATAAGTGAGGGGTGGGGATCGATATTATATACCTTGTCACGACACGCCCCCCTGGGCCCGTGTCATGACTACCCAAAGCCCACCTTCCATAGGCTAGGGGCTGGTGACTAGCACCAGAAATGAATAACCCAAAAAGAGAAGGAATTTCCTTTAAACCTGTACACACATAGACAGGGCATACTGCACAATGAAACCACAAAAAAAAAGTAGTATAACCACCACAAAGTATCACTATTGAGAGTAAAGTGTGTAAACTGAATGTAAAGGGGGTAGAATACAATCCCAAATGAAAGGAAAGTACAGCAAAAGAAGTAAAAACTCTATAGGTAATTTGCCAAGGATCCTAACTGAAGGGTAGGTACAACTCTCTGTCAGATGTCATTGCAGTACACCACATCTATCGATCTGCCTCCGAGCACCATCTAGTCCTCACTCCCCAAAGTCCTGGTCAAGGCTGTTTGTCGTCTGCACCTGACACAACAGGAGCGGGCGAAGCCCGTGCAGGGGTGAGTATAACAATACTCAGTAGGGACCCCAAGACCCCTGAAGGTCTCTAAGTAATCCATTAAGTAAAACACCATAAAGGAAGATACCACAGAGGTAATACCACCAAGAAAGATCTCAAACACAAAGAACAAAGTAAAAGACACAGGTCACACTAGGTATAACTTAATTATATAAGTAAAGATGATTAGTCGTAAAGCTATATCATCTTATTTTGTCGATAGGATCTGTTGATGACCCGCATAGGGTCTCTAGGTGCTGACCCATAGAGTATCTCTAGGTGCTGACCCACACAGGATTTCTAGGTTATGACCCACTAAGGATCACTAGGTACTGACCTGTGTAGGATCACTATTCTTTCTTCACGTCACATCCAGCCACTGGATTCCCTCACTTAGCACACTTGATTTCCAGAGGATCTGCTCCTTAGTCCATCATTCATATCTCAACTTCCACAAATTCCCACATAGAGAAACCCAAAGGACCATCTCGTCATAAGGGTCTCAATGTAATAGACGGCGCGTCAGTCGGACGCCTGGTCTATAAGTTATAGGCTTTTTAGTAAAAAAGTCTCAGTTGGATTTGAGTCCGATCCAATCTAGCCATACTTCAACTTCCTCTAAAACTCAAGTGGATTATATCATAAGGATCATTTTGTCTCAAGGGTCCCAACGCCATTGATGGTGCGTCAATCAGACGCTCGGTCTGAGAGATACGAGCGTTTTAGTAAACAGGGGTCAGTTGTGCTTGGGCCCGGTCTGACCCAGTCAGACCGACCCGACCATCTCAGCTCGGGGGTCCCATATACCCCAGTTTAATTAGATGGATTCGACCTATCTCGGTTTGGTTTGGGGTAGTTCTGGTTCGGCCTGGCCAGTAGGCCATGCTGAATGGGCCTTGCTAGGCCTGGTTCGGGTTGGCTAAGGGTTCATCCCTCCAAGTCGCTCGGTGACCTGGTCTTATCCAGCCCAGCCCTAAGGGCATGGTTCTGGCTTTTCAGCGCAGGTCCAGCTTACTGGGTGTGAGTCTGGACCGCCAGCGTGGGTTCAGTGCAGCCTGCTGGCTGAGGTGCGGCCCGCTAGCTAGGGAACAGCCCGCCAGCCGAAGACTGACTGTGCGGTGCGGCCAGTGGGGCATCGTCCAACCGGGATGCGGTAGCTGCACCGCGTCTATCCCCTACTGGCCCCACATACATGGAACCTCCTTCAGTCGTGGCCTCTTTTCGCCTCGGCGTGCCGATGGGCACGCCGCTCCACCCATCTGGCGGCACTCGGTTCCACCATCTGGAATGTGGTCAGCGCCACCGCGGGTCGCCTCCATCAGTGCTGGTGCGGCGGAAAAAACTTCAGTGGACCACCGGATGTGCTTTGGTGGTCTGTTATTCACGTTTCTTGTGTCTATGGCCCCCATAGGTCACCCTCTTCACCACAAAAGTCTCAAATATATCTTTTCATCAAGTTGACTGGTCAACTTTGAAGAATGCACCCAGAAAAACTATAGCAGAGGGACCAGGCCTTGTTCGGGTCGGCCCACACCCTCCACATTAGAGTTTAATCATGGGTATAACATGAGGATAATCACACAGCTTGAAAAACCCCAAATAAAACCCCGCACAATATCCACTCGTAAGAATGAGTGATTTTCGGATCAACATTTTACTCAGTTGATCCACGCTCGTCATTAATTTTTGAGAACGAGGAATAAAATCATCAAATAATTAGAATGTATAAACCCCTACCTCATTGACGTTATATGTTGAAGCATTCTTCCTCGAGGGTTCAGGATGTCGATGTTGCTTCCGGCTCCGTTCTTTGAGGCACGTTGAAGCTGGTGATGATCCGCCAACGCGTCGTTCTTCATTCTTCATTGGAGAGGGATTATGCCAGCAGTTTATCAAAGATTCCCCACATTTGTTTATACCCTAAACTCCAACACATTGGAATTATTAAAAGAAATAAAAAATCGCAGTGACATTGTGCCCATTAATGATTCTCATTAAATGAGACACATTTAATGAGTCATTAATATAACATTGTCATGGTTTCGAAAGAGCCATTATTGACCCTCCACTAATGCACCTCATTGCCACCTCATCACTGCATTGCAGCGCTGTCATCCACCACTCAATGGTGAGAAAATAAATAAAATAATTCTTTTAAATTATTTTACTATCTTTCTCAAAAATTCTGAAAAATAACTTTGATGCTCGGCCCTTACCGACCAAATTTAAGTCATTTCTAAGTGAATACCGATATTAAGAGTTCAACGGTTCCCTAGTATTTACAATTTGAGCACTAGTTTAAAAGATATAAAAACTCGTTCTCACATTTACTAAACGTACCTAAAAAAGTTCAAAATTCCATTTCAGGCTCTCCAGGCCTCGGAATCACGTGTTTTCAGAGCGTTCAATCTCAGAATAATTATATATAAAAAAATTATATTTAATTTCCAAGACATTACATACATGTCAATGCATCAATGGGTCTCATGAGACAAAATATGTTGGGTTTTGGTGTATGCCTCTTCACATAATAGGATAGTATCTTGGTACAAGGCCTTGATAGTAGAATTTCTTAACCATGATCTTGACGACAAGTAAAGTGTATTGGCATAAGGCCTTGATAGTAGGTTTTTTATGTATGGTATTATAAAGTCCATTAATATGAGTTCATTATTATTCATATCTATGTTTTAATTTATTATCATTGATATAAAATGCTTTCTTTTTCAAGTCAATTGTGGATTTGTGTTGTTTACTTATTCCTACCATAATTTTTGTGCCATGTTTATGCAATGATTGCTTCTGTTATATGTTTCCCTTATTGTTCATTTGAGGTCACCACATTTTATGTTTCCATTTTTATAGTTTATGCATAAAATTAGTACATGTGACATGTTTATAATGATAACACGTGTGAATGATTCTATAGAACACATTGAAGACTTATCATGAATTAATTTGTTTCATATATAATGGTAAAATTTTCCATTTGATACAAAAAACATGGGATTTATTATTTTATGTTGTGTTTAAATTATCTAAATCTATAAACCTAAAAAATATCCTTCAAATATAGGAGATTTGATAATCCTTACTGATTTTGTAATTAAGGATGGTTGTATCTAGGATTTCATAGATGGTGTCAAAAAAAATATGTAAAGTGTCTGCCTATGAGAACCATATCTAATATCCTAGGTCTAGTGCATCACATTTCATGATAAAATAACAATTGGGAATCATACACACCATATAAAAGTAATTTTTTTTGTAAAGTAAAATGTTCCTCAATGAAGTGAGTTTGAGAAAAAAATCCCTTGTGACTTAAGAACATTCTAATAAAAATCCCTTGAAAGTAATAGAGATTTATGTTGAAGATATTATGACATGAATAAGAAGAATACATGATATTGAATATTAAATTGGAAATATATAAAACATTTAATAGAAATTAAGTTCATACAAGAACATTTGTCTCAAAGAAGGATGTTTTGAGATGAAAGCTTATTTATGTCTAAAAGCATTATGAACTTGCACTTAACTTCATGAATAATCAAATTAAATTTATTAAAAATAATAATAATAACCTAATTCATCTATCATTAATTTTCCAAGGTCATATTATCATCATAAGTTTCTCATTTATTAAATAGTTTCCACTCATGCCAGTTACTCAAGGTTTTATGGTTAATATTTATGTGATTCTCCTAGCATATTGACCATGGTTAAGTTTATTTTTAAAATAGATTAACAACCTCCATAATATCAATAGTTTTTTAAATATCATTTTTATTAATAAAATTATTTTTTATAGTGATCCATGATTGGAAGTAATGGAAATCAAAATATGTCTCTACGTGGAGGTGGTAATTCATAGGTACGCACGGTCAGAAATTTTATTTTCCAAAAAATGAGAGAGTGGTAGAAAGTAAAATGATTTATCATTTAATAATAATAATATTTTTATAAATATAATATTGATTTACTAAAAAACTATTTTGAACTACCCATGAAATTCATTGATGAAAAATATGAAATGTCATGCATGGAAGCAGTAGTCCGCGCATACACATAACTACTTTTTTATTTTTCAAATGGTTTTAGAGGAAGGAATAAGAGGGATATGTCCTTAGAATAATATTATACATGAATATCATTAATAATGATGTTATAATACTCTCATGGATAGAAAATATTAGAGTTGGTAGAAGAAAAAAATAGTTGGAAAGAAAGGTTAAGAAAGATGTGATACCTTTGTCGAGACTTTGAACTTTCTTTTGAAAGTATTATTGAAAATAGAGGTGTTATGCTATCTTATGGTGACCAGAGGCTTGATTTCGTGTAAGGGACTTCTTGGATAAGTAATAAGAGAAGAGTTTCTAAAGTAATTTAAATGGGAGGTGAATCCTGGAAGGGGTGGAAGTTGTCTCCTTTTATAAGTGAAGAAAAAAGCACTTTCAATGAAAATGAATGTTATATAAGGGGTAAGGATAAAAGTGTGTGAAATATCAGTGAGTTAGTATTGGTATAGTTTATAGACTTTTGGGTGTGAATTTACAAGCTAAAAAGGGTTTCTATAAGGTTTAAAGTTTAAGTATATTGGTAAAATTTTAGGCACACAAGATTAGTCATTTAAAAACTTATTACTCTTAATTAAATATTAATCATGTCAATTATTTTATTATTAAAAATATAAGTATGTCCTTATTACCAAATTTCAACATGTTAATTATGAACTTGCACTTAATTTATCCTAATTTGTCATGACCCGTCTCCCGGGGCCCGTATCGTGACAACCCCAAGCCCGCCTCCCATAGGTCAGGGGCGGGTGACTAGCACTGAGTAGGCATATCCCACAAGTGGGATGCATTTTCCCTAGTACCTATATTCACACACATGTCTCTAAGAGTAAATTATAAAACTGAAAACACTAAATAAACATAGATGAAAACCATTAAGAAAACCCATTGAGATAAAGGTACAAAATTGAAAGAAAAAGGGTCCAGAATACAAGCCTAGTTAAAAAGGAAAAGTACAAGCTCTTGGATCTCATCTGTAGAAAAGTATACCTGAATGGTAGGTACAATAAGATGTCTGAATGTTGCTGAAGTATACCACATCTGTCGAGTCACCCTGAAGCACCCCATGTCTCCATCCCACCAAGGACTCCGTCAAAGCTACCAATCATCTGCACAAGACACGACACGTGCAGGTGAAGTCCGTGCAAGGGTGAGTAAACCAATACTCAGTAGGGACCCCAAAACACAAAGGAATTACAAAAAGTAAACCACAAGGAATCACATGAAGTATACCACAAATAAGATCACAAATAAATACACCAGGTAGACTACCAAAGAGTCACACTAAGTGTAACCTCTAAGAGGTACGGTTAAGAGAGTCAGTAGAGTCATCTCACACCAAGTATAGGTCTATGGTATGTAAAAAGAGTTTTCGTAAGAATCCATAGCACCCTCAAGTAGTAACATGCGGATTTTTGGTAACACACAGAGTGTAGGTAACACGCAGAGTTTCGGTAACACACGGAGTGTAGGTAATACATAGAGTGTCGTCAAAGACTAGAGGACCTGCACCCTAGTGTGATAGGTGAGTACCGACTCAATATTGGTAATACACAAATTCTAGATAAGACACATAGTCTAGGTAAGACGTGCAATCTAGGTAATCACATAGCTTCTAGGTCGTACCCATCCGCATGATTCCGTCCTTAGCACGCTCATTTTGGGAGCACCTACTACTCAATCCAAAAGGCCATATTCCAACTTCTATGGAAACTCACTTAGAGTATCTCAAAAAGAAAACCTCATAAAAAGGGTACCAATGATGCAAACAGATCATCAAACGGACACACGGTTTGAGATTTTGGGGCATTTAAGTAAAAAGGGGTTGGTTGGGTCTGGGTCATGCCAGGCCTGACCCGTCGGGTCTGGCCCAACCCATTGATTTGACCTAGCCCGCTGGTTTTGGCCCACCCTGGATGGCCCCAACTAGCTACCAGCCCAGCCCGCTACCAACCTAGCCTGTCGGCTCTAGCTCGTCCCACTGAAGCGGTCTGGTTTGTCCGACCGAGATGCGGTAGGTCCCGCGTCACTGCCCAGTCAACACGGATGACTATTGTGTTCAATGTAGCCATCCACCACATGAACCACCCCAAGACGGTATTCATGGGGTCCTACTACAGTCCGCTAGACTGTGTCCCATCTCTGCATCATTCATCTTTGTGTCACGTCTGATCAAGCCCATCGCCGGCTGTCGAGTCGGTGGCCATGTCCGCCACTTATAGCCTCTTTGCCATGGATTCCTCCACCACCGGTCGTAGAGCCAGAAACCTCCTTATATTAGGTGGATGAACCACCATGCGCCCTCTCCAGTGGCTCTCCTTCTACAGGTCTTCAAACGCAATTTGGTGCTCTATCACCTGAAGTTGGGCTCGCCCCTATCCACCTGCTCCAGGAGTCAGTGGTGGACCACCTAGGGGTGGGGGTGGAAGTACCTCAAACCTCTGGCCATCGCCTACCGCTCAACCTTCTCCACTACCACATCCACCCCCTTGTGGACCACCCTGCTCAAACCTCTATCGATGTCGCAGTGGTTCCTCAATTGTCTCTTGGTCGATCATATGACGGGTCAAGCAATCTCTAGCCAGATGCCCCCAACCATCGCATGATTAGCACAATCTATCCTTTAGCAAAATCACTCTTCCTTGGGAGGATCACATCATTGATCCCATATCCTGGGGTCCTCCCCTGGGGTACTTGACCCTCTTGGGTTCCTACGTCATATGTCGACTACCCTCTGCCAAAGACTTCACTACCTGTCGTCTGATGGTAGCTCCCACTGTCGATGCCTTCTCTACAAGAAATCTCTCTACCAATAAAGATCACTCCATCACCCCAGCATGCGTAGTGATTCTAATGGATATCATTATCATGACCTATCCCCCAGGGCCCGTGTTTTGACTATCCCAAGCCCGCCTCCCATAGGTCAGGGGTTGGCAACTAGCATCGAGTATGAATATCCCACAAATGGGAGGGATTTTCCTAAGAACGTGTACACACGCACACAACTCCAATCCAAAAGATAATATAAAGTAAAAAACACTAAGTAAATAAAAGCATGCATACCACTACAACCCAACAACAAAGTGCAATAGAAGTAATGTAGTAAAGTAAAATCATTCCAGAATATAAGCCCATCAAAAAGAAGGAGTCTGTAACACAAGTACTGAATCTCATCCATATAAATCCCTACCTGATCCAACTGTAAGGTACGGCACTAGACTACTATCTGTAAGCCACTGGAACACACCTCAGTCTATCTGATCACACTATACCCCACCTGGTCCTGGTATTCCTGGAACACCATCAAAGAGTCGATTGTCTTCACAAGACACAATACATGTGGGCAAAGCCCATGTAGGGGTGAGTAAAACAATACTCAGTATGTCTCTCTGAAACACAAAGTAAAATACCAAAAAGGAAACACCACTAAGAAGATACAATCATCTCAACACAGGTATATGTCAACAACACGTATAAAAATAACATCTAGGTATACTCATAAAGGATTCCAAGACACAATGTCTCATCCACTTCTAGCCATATGGTTCCACTCGTAACACGCTTGATTATGGGAGATCTCACTCCCCAAGCTATCTGATAGTAAGCGCGTAGAACAAGTATACCAAAAGTATCCGAGAGAACATCTGGTCTCTATATGTCACGAAGTTTCCCTAATACATATGGTCTTTCTAAGACAAGGAGTCTTGATATCACATCCAATCCTTGGTCATAGGATTCTGCTCAAGGCATGCTCATTCTAGGAGAACTCACTCCTCGAGCTATAAAATCATCGGATAACCTCACAAAAAGGTCCCCACTAATTTGTTCCCTACCCAAAGATAACACACTGAGAACTACCTAAATCAACCTAGTCAGGTCAAGTCATGAAGGAAAGAATCTGATCTCGATACACAGATAGGGGGTCTTGCACCCAGAGATCACTGGGGGACATCCTAGACCTACTGGAAACATCATACTAGATATAAAATAGGTTCCCATGTAAAAATTGGTCACACCTATTCCACAAACCCTATCTAAGGTACCATGAAGAGAAGTGGGGATCGATTGGGCCTCTCGGTGAGATACACACTCCAGCCTGCTGAGTCACTGTAACAACCCGAGATTTTATGAGAATCATTCTTTTTAATTACATTGATGTCTTGTGTTGTATGATACACCAAAAGGAGCTTGCACTACACACATCCCTGACTTGGCTTTCATTACACGCAATCGCAACCTTCCTCGATAGCGTGTGTAGTACGCAATACCGGGTTTCACTAAACAACAATATATTGTTATAATATTATAATGGACTAGTCGTTATGAATAGTATTAACTAAATTTTAAATTTTATAACATTATTATTTATATTACACATTTTCAAGAATATGTTATGAGAACAAAATAAATTTTTCGGGTAAAATAAGTATTTTTCAAAAAATGCAGTTTTTCCGCCTTTTGAGGGCACACCCACTTTAAATATAGTTTTTGATATGCTTATAAGTTAAATTTGAAAAAATAAAATTCTTATTTGGAATCAGGATATAAAAATTTACTTTGGATAAATTTTTCATATTATTCTGATAACTTTCATATTTTAATGAATAGTAAAAACATGCAATATTTTAATTAAAAACAACTTTTTTTGTCTCAATAATTTATATGGTTATATTATAATATTGAATGGTTTTAAAGTATAAATAGAATATATTTTTACAATTTAATATAATTTATTTCATTACCATTAATTTTACATTGAATTCATAGGTAAAAACAATTCAATCTTTGGCAATATTTTAACTTTTAAAACCCATTTTCTTAACAATGGGATAAATTTTAATTTAATTACTGCAACTTCTGTGTTTTGAATTTTGAAAAATAGATTCCATATTTGGATTCAGTGGGTCCAAATTATGTTAATAGGTTACTTTTATTTTTTTGATATTATGAATAGTAACTACGGTAATTTTTATTTACTTCAGTTAAAGATAAATCAGTTAATTAAGGGTAAACCTAAGATTATAAAATTACACTAACACATGCTAAAATTATATTTGATGACTAAAAGTGTAACCATATCACCTAAGGGTCAGATTATATTCATTTTATGGACTTTTGACCTTGAAAATAATTTAATTATTATTAAAACCAAAGAAAGTGACAACATGTCACTCTCTTAAATCTTATAAGTATAATAATTTTAAATTAGTGATAAAATTCATGAAACTTCAAAAATGAATAGTCTCAAGAAATATAATAAAATTATCTACATCATGTATATTTATTTAGAATTTTTAAATATTAAATAATTATAATTAAATCTGACACAATAGTGATGTTGAAATTATTTTATTGATTGAAATATCAAATAAATGGTTTTAAAAATATTAAAATAAATATTATATGAACTATTTAATGTGATTCACTAATTTTATATATAAATATTACATTTTATTAATCTATTAAATATTTTTATTTCAAACATATATTCTGTGAGGATTTTGTTTAAATTCAAATAAATGAATGGTGTCAAAATTGACACTATTGTTATTTTATAAAAATAACATAATATCAAATTGTTTAAAAATCACAAAAAAAAATTATAAATTATAAATTAAAATTTATATGGTCTAAAATTTAATAAATTATCCAATTATAGACAATTCACAACACATAAGTAATTATTTATAACAATTTAAAATTTAGAATCTTATTACCACAAATAAAATTAAATAGATTAAATAAGGATAAATCAAGTTGATAATGTTTAAAATAAAATCCCAACATGTATAAATTTTATTGGTTGATGATATTACAACTCTATCTCATCTAAGATTCGTATTTGAGTCATTTTGGAAGTTTTTATGTGGGGTTTGAATTTATTATAAATTAATATTTCTTATGTTTCCAAAGGTGCCCCTCTCCTCCCTTATAAAAGGGAACCTCATACCTCTCCTCTTCACAACACTTTGAGCCTTCAAGCTCAGAAAACCCCTGAAATTTTCTCTTCTCCACTTCCCTAGAAACATTCTTAAGGTTCTGGTCTTCTCAAATGACCAACTCTAGTGCCTTAAGAGGAAGCTTAAAAGAGGTGCGTCGAAGAAGAGGTAATCTCTTCTACTGATTCTTTCAAGTTTCCTTATTCTTCAACTTCTTATTATTTAGTTGTTTCATTATAAATTAATAACATAAGTATCAATAATATATGTATATGTAATTATAAATATGAAACAACCCCATTTCACCTTCTATCCATCCTACGGAAAATGAAATCACCTCGCGTGCTTACGTACGGAATATCATCTCCACGTCGTGGTGTAATCTGTTTTTCCACCACCACCTTACTTGGAAGGGTATAATGGTGTAAAGAATAACTATATATATATGGTAATTATAAAATGATACTAATTATGATATATTATATCATCCACTCTAATTCTATTCAATAATTATGGGAACGATATCATCGCTCGTGCGTACGTACGGATTACCGTCTCCACGACGCGATGAGATTCATTCTCCAAGTTAACCATTCAAGAATGATTATAAAGTATATATATTAAATAATCATAAAATATATGAAATTTTAATGATATTGGACTTATGTATATGTTATTTACTTACTTTCATTCAATTTAATAAGGAAACAAAAACAGCGTTCATGCGTACGAACGGCCTACCGTCTCCATGAACGGTGTATTTATTTCCATTTATCAATCTATTATATATATGTATATTCTGAAAATATATTATATATAAATCATGTTTTACATTCTATAAGTATGTAATCATGATCTAAGTAATCATATGAATAACTACAAGTCAAAACACGGACGATAAATGAAACGATTTTACCCAAAACGCTACTTTAACATGAATTTACAAAAGAACAGGTAATATAAAGTTATAAGTGAACCATATATGATATCATAACAATGAATATGATTCTGTAATAATTCAATGAAATTATTTAAATCATTATATAGGAGGTTCTAATACATAAAAATCATATCGGACATAAGGTAAGGGATAACTTTTCCAATCTCATTTTTATCCGAGATTGTTTATTTGTAAGTATTTACTAGGGTTATATATATCATCCATGTCCCTATTTTCTAAAAATGGTTTCATGTATTTTTAAAGTCATATTTACCTATTTTTGAATTTTACCACATGTTATGGAAGGAATATTTCTTCTTTTTACCATACAAGGAACTTTTTGACTTTTCCGACAAAAGTACGAGGAGAATGTTTTTTTAAAATTATACGACATGAACGGATTTTTATAGTTTCATAACTCCTTGTCTTAATAAAGCTTAGTCTACAAGATTTCATGACTATTTTAAACAAAATCCTTTTATTTTAAAATTTCATGGAATTTTTTGAAAAGAAAATGATTTTGAAGAAGAAAGGATATTTTCCTCAAGAATTCATTTCAAGTGTTTTATCAAAACTATTTTCCATATAAGATGACATTATTCAGTATGTTTATGTTTCAAGTATAATGTATCTATTATTTAAATGGTTTGATTATTATTATGATGAAATGATATCCATTTGTTTTATATGGATTATGTTATGATGGGATGATGTTTATGAAACCCATTTTATTCTTTGGGTTATGATGAATGATTTGTGTTTATTTTGTGGCACAAGTAAGAATGATTTCATCATGAGATGGGTGGGACCTATATCTCCCTCAAATGCATTGGGTAAAGATTTATATCTCATGAGATAGACATGGTTGGAATGGGAAGTTAATCCAGTTCAGTGATACAGGACTGGAACGGGGATTGAACTCAATTCAGAATGGGACTTTGTCCACTAAGATGGTCTTGGCAGCAATTCCTTGGCTACTATGGAAATAATATCATGTGATTAATGGTTTTCCACAATTACATGTTTTCTTACCATGCTATTTTATCATGATTTATGTTCCATTATGATATATTCCTTACGTACTTCCAAGATATATGTCTTTGCTCAAGATTTTGATGTTTAGATTTTATGTTCAAGTTTTTACATTCAAATGTTTATGGATTGTTTTATGTTCTCTATGTTTACCCTTACTGAGAATTTGAGCTCGCCTTTTTTATGTTTTCTTTTCCCCAGGATATAAAGAAAGGTTTTAGGTAAGAAAACAAAAGGGGAAGGTCTTTATGGGAGATGTTGAAGATCTTTCACCATGATTAGAAGATTATGTTCCAAGTTTCCAAAGACACTAAACTATTACGTTACTTTAGTGTCTGTTTTTGTTATGTATTAAGTATTCCACAAAAGTAATGTAATGTATATGTACGTTAAGATTTGGGTCTCTACAGTTGTCATCAGATGAAAGGTTTAGTCAAACTTTGGAAACTAGGATGCGATAACTTTAGTGAGATCCCTAGAGATATTTATAAGGTATGTATAGGGATGTCCCTAAGGTTAAGTATAAGTATACATTATAGTCCTAGAATTATAGTAACAATATTAGAATTAAACCTAAGATGTTAGATATTGAAGGTACTCCCCCTTTATTATGTTGTTTTCCTAGAATGATTTTTTCCTCTCACACTATTCTTTTTGGGTTTTAGACAATGGCTGGAACCCAAAGGAACCGTGTTGATCAGTGTAATGGAAAATGCAATGATTTTCCTCCCGAGAAACCAAATGTGATGGGAGATGGAGTGAAAAATATTATTGTTATACTTACACAAGCTATGAATCATTCTGGATTTCCAAATGATCAGAGAAGGGAACAATATTCTATTGAGTGCTTCATGAGGCAACATCCACCATCTTTCAATGGGTCTTCTAATCCACTTGTTGCTGAAAAATGGATCAATACCATTGAAAAGATATTTTCTATACTTCGCTGTTCAGAACATGAAAATTTAATTTTAGTTGTTTACCGTTTAAAAGGTGAAGCAGACCAGTGGTGGACTCTAATTAAGAATATAAGGCCCCAAGATGAAATTGAATCCATGGAATGGGATGAGTTCAAGAACTTGTTTTTCAGTAAGTACTTTCCTCGTATTCTTCGAACAAAGATAGAAAAGGAGTTCCTTGAGCTTAAGTAGAAGGATGATAAATCTGTTGGTATATACAAAGCGAATTTTACAAGACTTGCAAGGTATGAATCTGGCTTTATCATCCAACCTGAAAGTAAAGTTTATCGATTCTTCAGTGGCTTAAAACCAGGTATTCAAAGGGAATTAGCTATAAGAGACTTCAGTAGCTATGAATAAATTGTGCGTTGTACTATCAAGGTAGAACTGAAAGTTGGTGTAACATATCCATCTCATGGTTTTGACAAGAAACGAAAGATGGAGTTCAAGGAAAAACCTCAGAACAATGGTGAAAAGAAAGTGAATGTTTCTTTATGCTAAAAGTGTGTAAAGAAGCATGGTGGAGATTGTCTAAAAGGTACTAGAAAATGTTTCAAGTGTGGAAAAGAAGGTCATCAAGAAGATGAGTGCTGAATTAATGGAAAAAAGGTTTCTTAATGACGTGAATAGAGAAAAGACTACAGAGAACGCTCCACCAACACTTCAATGCTTCAAGTGCAAGGAAATGGGGCATTATTCTAATTGATTCCCTAATACAAGGGTTGATGATGATCGACATGAGAAACCTCTTAAGACAAAGTACAAAGGGAAGTCACATGTGATCACTATTAGTGATGTTGAGTATGATAATGATGTAGTGGAATGATTATGTGTTTATGTAATGGGATTCCAAAATAATGTTGTGGAATCTAATTTATAGTACTATGGAATATTGGAATATCTATGTATTGGTTTATTATGGTTTTCAATAATTATATGGTACCGGAAACCATGAAAAGTAATTCAAATATTTTGGAAAGCAGATGATATGTGCATAATGAAGGGATAAGGAGAAAATAATATTAATGAGTTCATGACTGATATAAGGACAAAGTGATATCATGGTTTGAGTATATTGAAATTTTGGGATTTTGGTATGTGGAAATAGTTACCTTTTGACAGCATTCATGTTTTCACTATGGTTTTATGGTAATTCATGTTGCAAGAGAATACAATATTAAGGTATTCACATGTTTGGAATGCGATCAACAAGATATATCTTATGATATATGGGGGATAAATGATGGTATTCACATGCTTGGTTAATGAAATTTCTAGTAATCGTTTTCTTTATACTATGAGATTGGACAGATGTATTTTGGATAAGTCTAAAGACTGGAATGGATTATGTCGGACATCAGATAGTATTGTTTAAGACTAGAACTTTTTTCGATATTATTTCTATAATGTTATAATAGTGAAGTTTTAGGGAAAAAAAAAAAGACAACCTGCAGGACGGGAGACAACCCGTCACGTCGGACAAGGTTGTGGGAATTGAACCCACAACTGAAGTGCGACAGGCCTTTATTTCCTACCACTGGCCTACAGGAAGTCCCTGGTTAGTAGAAACTAGTTTTATTAAGTGGTATGATAGATGAAGTATAAGTCCATTTTTGGAATCATATATGATTAACCTCACCATAGATGGACTTATGTATATTTGATAAATTTTTCTAACCTTTTGTTTGATACATATGGAATGACCCATCATTCTATCACATGATCTTCTAACACTTCACTAATGAAAAATTCAACTTCATTTATTTAATAGATGAAGTGGAAATTATTCAAGGCACGAAAAATGATGAGATTATATCGAAATAAAGTAAGTGTTTTTTCTAATTCAAATTCTTCAACTTTAGGGAAATGATCTTGAAAACCAAAAATGTTGTCCTAGTGCCCTTATATCCGATGAATCAGATGGTACCTTAGATCATCGCAAATTTACAGCTTTGTGATTGTTGGCCTTTTCATAGCCATATTCTCTACCACTCTCCATAAGAACTTGATGGTTAGGTTTCTCTTCCATATCCATATTTTCACCTATGTTCTCCTATGTGGAAACCCAGTGATGAGTTAATTTGGGTAACCGATATGTTTCATACTTCACTTTTTAAAATTGTGTTTTATTATTCCTTTTTATGATTTGGGTTTCTATGAAAGAAACTTTCAAGTAGTAAACCATTTATAACCCCAACAAATTTCGAGGGCGAAATTCATTTTAAGGGGGGTAGAATGTAACAACCCGAGATTTTATGAGAATTATTCTTTTTAATTTCATTTATGTCTTGTGTTGTACGCTACACGAAAAGGAGCTTTCACTACATGCATCCCTGACTTAGATTGCAATACACTCAATCGCAACCTTCCTCGATAGCATGTGTAGTACGTAATACTGGGTTTCACTAAACAACGATATATTGTTATAATATTATAATGGACTAGTTGTTATGAATAGTATTAACTACATTTTTAATTTTATAACATTATTATTCATATTACACATTTTCTAGAACATGATATGAGAACAAAATAATTTTTTTGGGGAAAATAAGTATTTTTCAAAAAATTCAGTTTTGCCTCCTTTTGAGGGCGCACCCACTTTAAATCTAGTTTTTTACATGTTTATAAGTTCAATTTGACAAAATAAAATTCTTATTTGAAATCATGATATAAAAATTTACTTTGGATAAATTTTTCATATTATTCTGATAACTTTCATATTTTAATGAATAGTAAAAACACGCTATATTTTAATTAAAAACAACTTTTTTCATCGCAATAATTTATATGGTTAAATTATAATATTGAATGATTTTAAAGTATAAATAGAATATATTTTTACCATTTAATATAATTTATGTCATTACCATTAATTTTACATTGAATTCATAGGTAAAAACATTTCAATCTTTGGCAATATTTTAACTTTTAAAATCCGATTTCTTAACAACGGGATAAGTTTTAATTTAATTGTTGCAACTTCTATATTTTGAATTTTGAAAAATGTATTCCATATTTGGATTCAGTGGGTACAAATTATGTTAATAGTTTACTTTTATTTTTTTGATATTATGAATAGTAACTACAATAATTTTTATTTACTTCAATTAAAGATAAATCGGGTAATTAAGGGTAAACCTAATATTATAAAATTACCCTAACACATGAAAAAATTCTATTGGATGACTAAAAATAGACCCATATAACCTAATTTTCTGATTAGATTAATTTTATGGACTTTTGACCATAAAAATATTTTAATTATTATTAAAACCAAAGAAAGTGACAACATGTCACTCTCTTAAATCTTATAAGTATAATAATTTTAATTTAGTGATAAACTTCATGAAACTTAGAAAATGAATAGTCTCCAGAAATCTAATAAAATTTTCTACATAATATGGACTTATTTATAATTTTTAGGTATTAAATAATTATCATTAAAGGTGACACAATAGTGATGTTGAAATTATTTTATTGATTGAAATATCAAATAAATGGTTTTAAAAATATTAAAATAAATATTATATGAACTATTTAATATTATACACTAATTTTATAGATAAATATGACATGTTATTAATCTATTAAATCTTTTAGTTCGAACATATATTCTATGAGGATTTTATTTAAATTCAAATAAATGAATAATGTCAAAATTGACACTATTATTATTTTATAAAAATAACATAATATAAAATTGTTTAAAAATCACAAAAATATTTAAAAATTATAAATTAGAATTTATATGGTCTACAATGTCATAAATTATCCAATTATGGACAATTAACAACACATAAGTAATTATTTATAACAATTTAAAATTTAGAATCTTATTACCACAAATAAAATTAAATAGATTAAATAAGGATAAATCAAGTTGATAATATTTAAAATAAATTCCCAACATGTCTAAGTTTTATTTGTTGATGATATTACAACCCTATATCATCTAATATTTGGATTTGAGTCATTTTGGAAGTTTTTATGTGGGGTTTGAATTTATTATAAATTAATATTTCTTATGTTTCCAAAGGTGCCTCTTTCCTCCCATATAAAAGGGAACCTCCTCCCTCTCCTATTCACAACACTTTGAGCCTTAAATCTCATCCAAACCCTACCAATTTATCTTCTACACTTCCCTAGAAACATTCTTGAGGTTATATTCTTCTCAAAAGACCAACTCTAGTGCCTTAAGAGGAAGCTTAAAAGAGGTGCGTCGAAGAAGAGGTAATCTCTTCTATCGATTCTTTCAAGTTTCTTTCTTCTTCAACTTCTTCTTCTTTAGTTGGTTAATTATAAAGTAATAACATAAGTATAAATAATATACTTATATGTTATTATAAATATTAAATAACCCCATTTAACCTTCTATCCATCCTACGGAAAATGAAATCACCGCGCGTGCGTACGTACAGAATACCGTCTCCATGCCGTGGTGTAATCTGTTTTTCCACCACCACCTTACTTGGATGGGTATAATGGTGCAAAGAATAACTATATATATATATGATAATTATAACATGATACTAATTTTGAGATATTATATCATCCACTCTAATTCCATTCAATAATTATGGGAACGATATCATCGCTCGTGCGTACATACGGATTACCGTATCCACGACGCGATGAGATTCATTCTCCAAGTTAACCATTCAAGAATGATTATAAAGTATATATATTAAATAATCATAAAATATATGACATTTTAATGATATTGGAATTATGTATATGTTATTTACTTACTTCCATTCAATTTAATAAGGAAACGAAAACAGCGTTCATGTGTACGAACGGCCTACCGTCTCCATGAACGGTGTATTTATTTCCATTTATCGATCTATTATATATATGTATATTCTGAAAATATATTATATATAAATCATGTTTTACATTCTAGAAGTAAGTAATCATGATCTAAGTAATCATATGAATAACAAAAAGTCAAAACACAGACGATAAATGAAATGATTTTACCCAAAACGCTACTTTAACATGAATTTACAAAAGAACGGGTAATATAAAGTCATAAGTGAACCATATATGATATCATACCAATGAATATGATTCTGTAATAATTCAATGACATAATTTAAATCATTATAAAAGAGGTTCGAATACATACAAAGTATATCGTACATAAGGTGTGGGATAACTTTTCCAATCTCATTTTTATCTGAGATTGTTTATTTGTAAGTATTTACTGGGGTTATATTTATCATCCTTGTCCCTGTTTTATAAAAATGGTTTCATTTATGTTTAAAGTACTCTTTAACCATTTTATACTTTTACCACATGTTATGGAATTAATGTTTCTTCTCTTTACCATATGAGGAACTTTTTTACTTTTCCGACAAAAGTACGAGGAGAATTTGTTTTTTAACTTATACGGCATGAATGGATTTTTACAGTTTCATAACGCCTTTTCTTAATAAAGATTACTCTACAAGATTTCATGACTATTTTCAACAAAATACTTTTCTTTTAAAATTTCATGGAATTTTGTGAAAAGAAAATGATTTTGAAGAAGAAATGATATTTTCCTCAAGAATTCATTCCAAGTGTTTTATCAAAACTATTTTCCATGTAAGATGAAATTATTCAGTATTTTTATGTTTCAAGTATAATGTCTCTATTATTTAAATGGTTTGATTATTATTATGATGAAATGATATCCATTTGTTTTATATGGATTATGTTATGATGGGATGATGTTTATGAAACCTATTTTATTCTTTGGGTTATGATGAATGATTTCTGTTTATTTTGTGGCACAAGTAAGAATGATTTCATTATGAGATGGGTGGGACCTATATCTCCCTCCAATGCATTGGGTAAAGATTTATATCTCATGAGATAGACATGGCTGTAATGGTAAGTTAATTCGGTTCAGTGATACAGGACCGGAATGAGGAGTGAACTCGATTCAGAAAGGGACTTTGTCCACTAAGATGGTCTTGGCAGCAATTCCTTGGCTACTATGGAAATCATATCATGTGCTTAATGGTTTTCCACAATTACATGTTTTCTTCCCATGATATTTTATCATGATTGATTTTCTATTATGATATATGTCTTACGTACTTCCAAGATATATGTCTTTGCTCAAGATTTTGATGTTTAGATTTTATGTTCAAGTTTTTGCATTCAAATGTTTATGGATTGTTTTATGTTCTCTATGTTTACACTTACTGTGCATTTGAGCTCACACTTTTTATGTTTTATTTTCCCCAGGATATAAAGAAAGGTTTTAGGTAAGAAAACAAAAGGGTAAGATCTTTATGGGAGATGTTGAAGATCTTTCACCATGATTAGAAGATTATGTTCCAAGTTTCCAAAGACACTAAACTATTACGGTCCTTTGGTGTTTGTTTTTGTTATGTATTAAGTATTCCAAAAAAGTAGTGTAATGTGGATGTACGTCAAGATTTAGGTCTATACAGTCACTATCAAATCCTACCTAGGACAACTCACTTAGGAACACAAGTCATACTCTATGGCATGAATGGGATCTTTCATTGAACCTTCATAGAAAAGACCAAGGGTACGATCTCAATCTCTATTGTTACCCTCTATGACGAGATCAGGATCCCGCATTGATCCCTCATAAGAAATAAAAATAGAATTCTACCAGCCCATGTTGGTTTAACTAATAACCCACCAAACCATGTAAAAATAACTTCCACATCATAAGGGTCCCAACACTGTAGAGGTTTTTTCAAACAGATAATCTATTTGAAAGATACGTCCATTTTTTAAAGAAAGGGTCGATCGCGGTACGGACTAGGTCCGACCCCACCCGACCCAACTCAGGTCAGACAACCCGACCCATTCTGGCCCACTGGGCCTGGTCCATTGGGCCCGGTCTGACCTGTCCTGTTGGGCCTGGCCCCCTAGGCCACTGGATTTAATCTATTGTCCCGTTGAGTGGGCTAGCACACTTATGCGGGACCCGGACAGTGCCGCATCTTCCTAAGTCATGCGGTCTGCCAACTGCATGCCTGTCGTCTAGCTGGGTCTACTCACATGGACCCCTCCCTTTCTACACACGGCTTGGCCACATGCAACTGGTCAACACGGGCACCACCGTAGTTAATGCGGTGAGCCTCTGCGGGCTCCTACAACCACTGTTGTGTTCCATCGTCAGCTGCCACTAGTGCCAATAGCCCCTTCTGTGGTCCACCAAGTTCACTACAATGCTTCTATTTTTGATATGAAATCTTCTTTGCAATCCTCGGGTCACCACCTTCACTGCCATGGGCTTGGAACCATGTCATGATCCATCCCGATGCAAGGTCATTCGAATGGAGATATCTTCTGCACCACTTTGATCCATCTAAAACCGTCATTGTTACACCTCCATCATGTCATGTCAATCCCAAATCCGTGATATTGGATCGTTTCACAAAGAATCGGGTGCGCAACAATCGATTGATCTCGAATTGTAGAGTCATGGTCCAAATGAAGAACACCCATGATGAACAAAGAATAGAGGGAGAAAAGAATGAACCAATAATGGGGAACGGACCTCGATCTTTGTTCATGGAGATTGTGGTTCATTTCCATTAGAATGGTAAATGTAAACCAACAAAAAATACAATATTAATCTCCCATAACCCCACAAATAGGTAAAACCCATCCTACAACAAAAACCGATCCATGGGCCAATCTATTTATGGATTGGTCCACGTTATTTGTAGAATATAAAGAATAGGGGGAAAGAAAATCAAAACACAACACCATACCTAGAGTTTGGATTGGTTGAAGAAGGGGATTCTTTATTGATGGTGATCTGTCCATGAGTGATCTCGATCCATCGTTTGTCATTGTTTTCCAATGGGAGGGTTCCTTCTCCTTGCCTCAGGAAAACTCCAAGGTTATAACAATAACCCTGGATTTCCTGACAAGTCTCAATTAAAAATAAAACCAATGCTGCATTGCCACGTTATGTCAATTAAAATATTTTTATTAAATATTTTAATGACATTCACGTCTAAAAAACTAACTTTTATTCTTGACCCGTGATGGTCAAGATTAGGCCCTACCTATGGAAAACACACCCTCATGAACCCAACGGTGGTATCAAATTTCTAATCTGAGTTACTTTTTATGAGTTATTATGATTTTAAAATAAAATAATTTTAATTTAATTATTTTATTTACGGTTTCATCCCAAAAACTACTTTCCACAGTTGACCTGCACCATCCAATGTTAGGTCGCACCTAGGGTAAAACCACTGTTCTGAGATCAACAGTGCCCTTAGATTTTTGATTCGGGAACTTGTTTAAGAGTTATTCCACTTTTTCATAAAATTCGTGCATGCACTATTAAAAACTTAACATTTTTCAATGAATCATTCCAGGAACACCGGGCCTCAGAATCACACGTCGTCTCAACGCCTGGTCTCAAAAATTTTCTAGAAATTTTCTAAAAATAAAATCGGGAAAATATGAGTCATTACATTCTCCCAACCTTAAAGATTTACGTACCTGATATCCAAACCAAGGGATATCCAAACATGTGAGCGTACAAGCATGAACCTGATCTCCCTACTCCCATGTGCTCTTTTAGATATTCTCATGTTTCCACTAGGTACACACTAAAGAAATCGACTACCCACAGTGGTTCCTCTCCTACCGATCCTCAATCTCCATGACCAGGATGCAAAGTGAGCATCCCAATCAAAAACTATCATCTATGGGATTCCATGGAGTCGAGCTATCTCCTGCACATAGAGTCACCCAAAGATCTCTACTAAACTCTACACCTGAAAATTTAAGAAGTGGCTGAATTGGTGAGTTGATCAATGATCACCTAGATGGTATCGTGTCCCCTGGATTTACGTGATAAACCCATCACAAAGATCATCGATATCCTTTCTCACTCCCTTCCTGGCACCCCAAGTAAGAAAAAGTCAACCCCTTCCAAGCACAGGGGCTCAACACAATGTGTTGAAAACCCATGAAACTATTTCAAACAAGTGATAAACTTTCATATCAATAGGTAATCCTAGATTAAATCTATTTCATAATCCCTGGTGTCTGCCTTGACACCCACATGTATATCTTGTTGCATCTCGCCACTCTAGGCGTCCACTGCTACTAATGAGCATCCTTTGAAAGGAACTACATGCTCCCCACCTTTCAAATAACCATCAGGGGAATTCACTATGGAAAACTGAGTACATAAAGACTCACAGTCATTATCACCGAGATGTTCCTCCCTAACTCATTTTAAAAGTGGAGGGGTAAAAACCACCAACTGGAGGTAAGTTTTATCATCTCTATCCATGAAGGATAACTGTAATGACGCCAACTGCTTTGTTTCCTTGTTCAGAAACTACAAAATGGATTTCCTGGTGAGATTATTTGCTACCATGTTTCCCTTATCAGAAGTATAGACACTTTACAATTCATAGTACTGAAGTAAATCTTGTTAAATATTCTACCTCAAGTTCAGAACCTTCTTAGATAAGATATACTTGAGACTCTTGTCATCTGAGTAGACGATAAACCACCCGCCCATCAGGTAGTGTCACCACATATTCAATGTAAATACTACCGTTTCCAACTCAAGATCGTGGGTCGCATAGTTTTTCTTATGTAGTATCAACTGAAAAGAACCATAGGCAATCACCACTTGCATATGCATCAAGACACAACCAAGTCTAGTCCCTAGTGCATCGCAGAACACTAGGTACTCAACTCCCTCATCTAGAAAACTTAAGATCGGGGTGCTCTTCAAACTCTGTCTTAAATATTGAAAAGCCTGCGAACACCTTTCTATCCACGTGAAAGGATTCCCCTTTTAATTGATCGAAGTGTTCATTGACCCTTTGGTAGTGGATATTCATTCTCCACGGTCACTTGGTTAAAGTACCGATAATCCACACATAACCTCAAACACTGGATCTTACTAATCCCTTCATATGGTAGTCTTGCACCTGCACCCTCATCTCACGAAGCTCTGCGAAAGACATATGATATATTGATGCTGATATCGGTGCCATATCAGGGTGTAGAACAAAGCAAAATTCTATCTCTTTATGGGGAGGTAAACCTGGAAACATCTCCTGGAAAGGTGTCCTTATACTCTACCACTACTGTTGGGAACTGAAAACGCATAACATCCACTACCCTGAGGGTAAGGCTAGCCGAATCAAGAGGAATCAGCCACACCCTCCTATACATGATTCTATCATGTACTACATGAGTTTACTTTTTCACTGACCATAGAAAACCTCATTCCATCATTACAGACATACCACACCCTTTTGCCTAAAACAGTCAATCTGGGCATGGACTGTTGATAACCAATCTATACCAAGAATGATGTCGTAAGGCCTCGATGCTTCCACCAATAGGTTCCAACCAAAACTATCATCTCAAGGGTCAGATCACACTATTGTAATAAGTGTGATTATCAAGTCTCCTCCCATAGGTATCTCCAGACATAAGGGCCAAGTTAATGATTTAACCGAAAACTCTAGGTCTCGAACAAGATCGGTGACAAGGAAGAATGATTAGCACCTATTTCTATTAATACCGAAGATAAAAGTAGACACAGATCGTACCTCGAATCATTCCTAGAGCCCTTGGGTCATATGCTTGACCACATGCAGCTACCCCTTCCCCTATCCTCTAGCTCCCTAAGCCTGATGTGGACCACATGGCGGTGGTGGTGGTAACATGTCGAAATGTATATCACCTCTTACTGATCTCCCAGCTCCTCTTCCACATCTTCCACCCTACAGATTCATCTGTTTCTATCACTATATCTGCCTCGATGTCCCATCCACCATTTCCCTATCAGCAACACGATGGGTTGGACAATCTCTATAGAGATGTCCCCTACCATCTCATAAAAATCATTTCCTCTCTCTAGGACAACTGGAATTTCCCTATGAGCCATGAGTTGTAGATCCCTTGTCCTAGGACCACCACTCAGAACATCTCACACATCCAAGTCTTTGAGACTGGTGTTATCTTCCTTCTCCTGAGGTATCTACTCTTGCTTTCCCACTACTGACATCCACCGGTTGTATCCGCTCATCCAAATGACTTGCAACCACAAAGGTTCGCTCTAGAACCCTAGCATAAGTATTAATACATAGAGGAATAACGCTGGCTCAAATGTCCCTAAGAACACCTTTCTCAAAGGTTTGAGCCCTAAAGCATGGGTCATGTATCATATCCATTGAGTACCTGGGAAAGTTGTAGGTTCCGGGCGTAGCAGAAGCGTACGATGGTCTTGTACCTAACTTTTCAAATTTTTCATAATCGATGATTAATCTGGGATTAATACAATGATTAATTCTAGTATCCATGGAATTGAATCAACGATAAAAGACAAAAGAGAGAACCTGGAATCGAGAAGAGATAATCGACATATTTCTTTTATAATTAATTTAATTAAATTATAGAATTACCTCCAAGGTGATTATTTCTTCGTTGATGTGTCTGACCACAGATCCAAGGTGAGGATTTGTTTCAATGTAGAATCCAAGGATAGAAATACTCTAATGGTGATCCACACATGCTCCACGTATCTTTGGACGTCACCAAAGGAGTCTCTATGAGCTAGCGCAGAAGATACTTATGCTTGCGATGTCTGCCTTAGATCACCTTGAGAATCGCTTCCAAAGCATTCTCCTTGATCCGGTGAAGAAGGATCTCTCTTGGTCTTGAGAGCGTTCTTGTAGAGGGAAGAGTTATTTAGGCTCGAGAGATTTTCTCCAATGATGTTGTGCACACAATGATTGGTCAGCTGGTCGAATGACCCCTTAGCTAATTTAGAGAATAATAACATAATAAGGAATTTAATTCCCCATGTAATAATAAATAATTAGCATAGGTTCCATTACTTGATTTATTATTCCATGTAAAACCCCATGTCAAATAATAATAGCAATGCTATTATTTCCACAACATGTTCTTAACTTTTACGTTATATTTAAATATTATTTAACCAAATAATATTTAATATTTTTTCTCACCAAACCCATAACTTGGTCTGCTAATCCTCCTAAATATTTATCGGGACTTGAATAATGAATATTTATTTATTAAAAAATATAACTGCATTATTTGCTGATAAATAAATATTCTGTCCGCAATTTATTCTCTCGAATAACTAGCGACGAAATAAATGCGATCAGACATGCTTGAATAATTATTAAACCAAAACTGGGAATAATATTTATTCAACTTGTTAAATAAATAAATTATTTAATTGAGATATTGTCTACACTTAGTTTGTGACCCTCTATGCCTCTTTCTCATTGGCATTAGGTGGTCTTACCTAAAGTCCAAGATTAATGTCTAGAAACGGGTCAAGGCACCCAAGAGAAAGAAGTTGATGTCACAATGACATGTCACCTCATATGAATGTTTACCATGTAATATAATCTCTTTTTCTTTATATCTTCAATAAAGTGGGATGTATGCAAGTGTCATGAACCCATGTGCTCGATTTCTCATTATTTGACTTCCCAGAATTGAACTTGCTTAGAGAAAACCATGGTCATGGATTTAGTTAGGCTATATAATTTCAATCAAATGGCCTAAGATATCTACTTCCATAGAAGTGTAAAATCATTTCTCACATTATTCATTAATGCATTATTACTCATGATGCACCCAACATATCCTACCTCACTGTGAACATCTATCATCACGGTTTTTATCAATACATATAAGTGTGTGAGTAATAATACCAATTAATAATAATCTTAAAGTCTAAGGACCAATACACATCTCCACGGATAAGAACATCCAATTACACTTATGAATGTGAATTTCCTACTGGCGGGTCTTGTTCTCATAATTTCCTCCTAGATATTACCAAGGGTGCATACAATGAGAAGGTGCCTCAAAGTTTCATGAGTCCCCACCCATGATATCATGTATCATTTATATCCCTTAAAATGATATCATTCGGTCATAGAACATATATTTAAGAATAGTGTCATGGAACTTCTGGGTTCTCATCATAGCAGGGATCTGCTATGACCTTTTAATGCGACAGCTATTCTTAGGACATTATCACATACTATGTCAAGCAAAAGAAAAATAATGATGTGATAATTAGTTTGTTAATATTCATCCAATTGATATAGGCTTATCGTAAAGTAAAAATAAGTTGGTTTCTAGGGAAGCAACTCCAACAGGTTGGTATGCCTTGAGGAATACTCAGATACTGACATGTCGTCCTGTTGGAACTATAGAAGCTCTTGGGAACGCATATCCCTTAGATTTTATGGTGATAACCCCTTCTCTGAGAAAGGTTCTCAAAATATGTCCATGGAAGAGTCGCCTCATCATAATAATGGGTAATCTAAACTCTTCCATTTACCAACTGAGCCACTTAGAAGGCTCACTGTGAGGACTGCCATATGATCTAATGGTGTCCTGACAGGATGAAAAAACTTAGTCACCGCCACAAGACAATCCTTAGCCACCTATGATTCAGGCTTGAATCGGAACCTAAGGGGCCTTAGTCATGAAAACTATTGAATTTTTCTCAGACCATGAATCTCATCTACTAATACTATGAGTACCATGTGTTACTCTATAGGTGGTGGTATATCTTGTACACCACCTGGAGGTGTTGTATTTGGTACAAATCCTTGTACCGGTCTCATAAACTTGTGGATCATCCTTGTGATCATGTGGTGGAATCCTGGATGAATATCTACACGGAAGCATATTGAAAAAAAACAAGATGTACCATGATCAATAGAGTATAGCTGGTGAGCTTCCTCAAGAAGGACATGGAAAACACAACACATTCCTATACGGTGCATGTAATGCCCCAACCCCTCTAGACCGAAGTCAGGGCATTACTTATTATATTGGAATGGTTAGAAGGAATGAAATCCTAAAGGAATGATCCGTTTAGTGGTCTTGAAGCAACTAGATACATATATGTAACTCAAATTACATTGGAAAATATTTCAAAATACAATACATAACAAAAACTAAAAACTGCATCCACAGAACTTAGTAAATAGTCTCCTCTTCATAACCTGTTAAAGGTAAAAAATGAAATGGGTTATCTCAAATGATTGGTAAGGGTTATAAATGGAGGAATAATGAATCAATAATAACTGAATTATAAAAAATTTGACATAATCAATATGGCATGGTGAATAAATGAAAAACTCACGCCATTAATAAACTGAGAATAAAACTACATTCATAGATTTTGTCATAGTGAAAACCTCATGGATAGTAATAACTGACGATGATTAAAGAGACTTATTATTAATTTTACATCATGTATCTGAAACATGATACCATAATACCATTAAAACAGTTTAGTTCTATGGGTAGAAACCTGTTTGATTTTTGGAAACAAACTCGAAGGGTTTGTTGCCAAACTGATTGTCTCATGAGACATGTCGATGCATCAAGGGGTTGTAGCAGGCCCCACCTATAGATGCATGTCCAAATAATTATTTATACATAGATTCAACACAAGAGCAATATTCCTTTACATTATCCATATAGAATAGAGGATAGGGATTCATCAATATTTCCACAGTCAAAACAACATTCAAAATAAATACTATATGTAAAATGGTATACAGCTTAAAAAATAATCATATCCATGATATGAGAATATGGAAATTTAAATGGAATATGATTTCAATTTAAAATTGGTATCAAATTGGTAGTACATACACCACATAATAAAGAGTGGGTGCACAATACTAAGCAAGTCACGACGAAGTGAAAATTGAGACAAAGCCCGTTACCACGTTGTAATCAATTGAGTTGTATGACCAAAAGTTAATAACCACCAAATGAATCACAAAATACCATAAATATAAAGATAATAATCATAATATATATAAAATGTAATTACACCTATACCACATATAAGAAATAAGAGTTGAACAATGGAAATCCCATAGAATTGAATGTGAGATGAGAAAATCCCTTACAAACATTTCAGCATGGTAACGAGTGTTCTTGCAAGGGATTAATGAGAGGTAAAGGGGTATCCCATCATTTATATATCATAATGGTGGCATGGGGGGGTTCAAAAACATACCCCATACTTAGTTATTAAAAATAAAAGAGCATGACATAGGGGAAATTCTTGAACAAAAGTGAGAGAGAGGATCCCTTACCTTATGCTCGAAGGTGTTCTTGATTGTTCTTAATGACATGAATAATCAAATTATCTTCATTAATTAATAATTCTATAACCTCATAAACATTTAATTGATATGTTATATCCTTATTAGGTTCATTAATGTCCTTTTTTATGGGTATAGGAGATTCAATTTTATTGTTTTGGAAGCATTTTCTTACTTGGTTTTCATGATATGTTTACTTGAATTCATGAAGGGAAGTTCATTTGAAATGTGGTTAAACATATAGAATTGTTAATATATATTATTATTGACATTAAATAGATATAAATTATCTTATAATGATTCTGGTTATATACCATGAGGATGACTCGTTCGATGAGTTAATGAAAAACACTTGGATTTAGCTTGGTGGTTTTGTGCACAATGAACTTGTTTTATATTATTATTCCATATTATGAGTGTGTAAGGATTACATAACATTAAACAAGATAAAATACATATATTATGATCTGGTTAAACCATTTAAAAGGTTTCATGACCAGTATTTAATATATTAATGCAAATTGAAAACCCGTCTTCCTTGAGTGTGATAAATTAACACATCTCGAACGATGTTTGCATTTATAGTATAAAAAGAAAGGAAAAAAAGAAAGATTATGATGAAATTTTCCATTAAAATAATGAAAATCCAGTACATTTATGGTACTAGAATTATCATGTAATTTGGATGAGGTGAGGTGAGAAGAGAGAACAAAATAATGGAACCCGTAAAAGGAATTGAAAGAAAAAGGAAGAGAGGTTCACCTCTTGAGTACTCCTCTTTGAGAAACTTCTTAAGGCCTTCATTTTTTGGCCTTTTGGTGAGACCAGTAGGTCTTGTACATGGGGAATGAGTTTAGGGAGATATTTGAGCAGAATTTAGGCAAGTATTGAATCTTTATTGGTGTGGGAGGAAGAGGGGTTGAGGGGTGGTTTATATAGTGGAGGGGAGATAGGATTTATCTATATTATATTCATTAATTTATTATTTCTCAAAAAAAAGGAATAGTGAGTCTTCCATGACCAAGAATAGTAATTTGTTCATGTAAATCTAAATCAATTAGGCTTGCATCATCAAAAAATCATACATGACTCTATAATTAGTGTATTTAGCTTATTTTGTAAATTATGGTACTTCACTATTCATAAAAAATTTAAGTATTTCATAAAAATACCAAAAATTCACCCTAACCATTTTTCAATGTGTAGAATCCAAAAATTAAGTCCATTTTTCAAAAATAATTTTCTAAATATGATTAATTAAATATTTAATTAAAATCAGTATTTAATTAAAAAATATAAACACTTAAAATATTCATCTTCATTTTTAAGGTGCCTAAATTTATTTATACATTCAAGGGTATGGATACCATTCATAAGATTTATATTAATATTCATAAGGGTAAGTTACTATTCATAAAGGTGGGTTACTATTCATAAGGGTAGGTTACTATTCACTGAAAATTAAGTTAATTCTATCAGACTCTAAATATCATCCTGAACACAACTGTGTATGTCAGATTTTTAAAATTCAAATCACAGAGCTGGAAAATTTAAGTTTAATGGTTAGGTTATGACTATCTCTTATAAATAACCAAGTTTTGTTCCATAGAGGCTCATTGATTCATGAAATATATTCTATCTAATGAATATCATGTATTTAAGAGAAACATACTATAAAATGTTTGGGGTGCTACATTATTCCTTCCTTCGGAAATTTCATCCTCTAAATTTTATATATAATACCCACCAAAAAGATATGGGTGGTTATTCTTCATAACATCCTCAGGTTCCCATGTTGCTTCCTCTATATTCTGGTTTCTCCAAAGAACCTTTACCAGACGAGTTGTTTGATTTCTCAATACCTGCTCCCTTGTGTCAAGAATCCTGATAGGCTTTTCACAGTATGACAATCAGGTTCCAATTCTATTTCTTCATAAGTGAGTACATATGTTGAGTCTGGAATGTATTTCTTTAACAATGACACGTGGAACACATCATGAACTCTAGAGAAATTTGGCGGCATCACTAAATGGTAAGCTACATCTTCGATTCTTTCCAGAATTTCAAATGGTCCGATGTACCTAGGGATCAGTTTCCCTTTCTTTCTAAACCTTAAGACACCCTTCCATGGAGAAACTTTCATAAAGACATGATCTCCCACTTGGAATTCCAAATCCATTCTCTGGTTGTCAGCATAACTCTTCTTCCTACTTTGGGGTGCTTTAATATGGGCTTGGAGTGTCTTCACCTTTGTCGTGGTCTCTTCAATAAGTTCTAGGCCTATAAGTTTCCTCTCATCAACTTCATCCCAACAAGTTGGATTTCGACATCTTTTTCCATATAATGCTTCATATGGAGCCATTTGAATACCATAATCAAAACTATTGTTGTAGGAAAATTCCACCAATGGAAAGTATTTATCTCACATACCTTGGAAGTCAAGAGAGCATGATCGCAACATGTCTTCTAGAGTTCGAATAGTCCTTTCAGATTGTCCGTCGGTTTGGGGGTGATAAGCAGTACTCATACGAAGCTCAGTATTTAAATCCTTCTAGATACTTTTCCTGAATTTTGATGTAAACTGGGGATCTTGATCAGACACAATCGATAGAGGTTCACCATGAAGTCTTAAAACTTCATTAATATAAAGTATTTCCAGGTGCTCAAGTGGTAAATCCTCTCTTATAGGAATGAAATGTGCTAATTTTGTGAGACGATCAACAATTAACCATATTGCATCATTCCTTTTAGGCGTCCTTGGTAGTTCGGTGAAAAAATACATCATAATGTTATCCCACTTCCACATAGGAATAGGTAGAGGTTTCATCACTCCTCTGGGATATTGTCTCACTACCTTCACTTATTGACAAACTAGACACCTTGACACGTAGTCATCAATTTCCCGCTTCATATTATCCCACTAAAAATATTCCTTTATATCTCTATACATCTTTGTGCTACCCAAGTGTATAGAGAAATTTGAGCTATGAACATTATATAGTAGTTCTCTTTTAATCTCAGGTATTGATGGAATGAACAATCTTTTCCCAAATTTTAGAACTCCTTCTTCATACAAGAATTCTGCCAATCTCTAATCCTTGACAGCATTAATTTTCTTGTACATATTCTCATCATCATATTGAGAGATTTTTATTTTCTCTAAAAAAGATGGTTTAGAAATCATTTTAAAGAGGAAATATGTTTCCCTTTCCTTAACAATTCTCATATCCATATTCAGTAGATCCATGAATATAGGATCTATTTCAATCCTCATTTTGATCAAAAGTCCATGACATTTCCTATTTAATGCATTTGTCGCCTTATTTGCCTTTCCTAGGTGGTATTGTATTGAACAATCGTAATCTTTGAGTAACTTGAGCCATCTCTTTTTCCTCATGTTGATTTCATTTTGTGTGAAAAATTATTTCAAACTCTTGTGGTCTGTATATATCTTACATCTTTCTCCATAGAGATAATGTCCCCATATTTTCAGAGCAAAGATTATTGCTACTAACTCAATATCATGATTTGGATAATTTTTCTCATGAGTATTCAACTTTCTTGATGCATAAGCAATAACTTTATCATTTTGCATAAGGATTCAACCCAGTCCATTCTTTGATGCATCTTTGTATATCAAAAATCCCTCATTTCTAAATGGAAGAGTCAAAATTGGAGCATTGACCGGTCTTATTTTCAATTCTTCAAAGAATTTTGTACATTCTTTCATCCATACTAACTTTAACCCTTTACGTGTGAGCTTGGTTAGCGGGTTAGCCAGTTGGGAGAAATTATGAATGAAACGCCGATAGTAACCTACTGAGCCAATAAAACAGTGTACCTCGATTATGTTTGTTGGTGTGGGCCATTCTTGGATTTCCTTTTTCTTTGCAAGATAAACTAATATTCCATTCCTAGAGACAACATGGCCAAGAAAAGAAACTGATTGAATCTAGAATTTTCACTTGCTAAACATCCCATATAATTCATTTCTTCTAAGAGTTTTTAGAATAATCTGCAAGTGATTCTCATGGTCTTTGTAGATTTTTGAGTATACCAGGATATCATCAATGAATACCACATAAAATTTATCAAGATATTCCTTGAAAACTCTATTAATTAAATCCATGAAAATAGAGGGTGCATTAGTCAGACCAAAAGACATCATTGTAAACTCGTAATGCCCATACCTGGTTCGAAATGTTGTCTTAGGAATATCTTCCTTCCTCACACGCAGCTGATGATATCAGGATCGAAGGTCAATCTTCAAAAAGTATTGATCTCCATGAATTTGATCAAATAAATCATCAATCCGGAGAATAGGATACTTATTCTTTATTGTAATAGCATTTATTTCCCTATAATCAGTGCATAAACTCATGGATCCATCTTTCTTCTTGACAAAGAGTACAGGGGATCCCCATGTAGAAACACTAGGTCGAATAAATAATTTTTCACTAAATTCCTCTAGTTGTTTCTTTAGCTTCAATAATTCCATAGTGTCCTTTATATAGGGAGTCTTTGATATAGGTCTTGCACCAGAAATTAAATCAATAGAGAACTCAACTTCCCACTCTGGAGGATGTCTAGGTAAATCCTCTAGAAATACATCAATGTATTCTTGCACTATATGCACATATTCAATTTGAAGATTTATTTCCTTGCCAATAGATATTAGTTTATATTCCTCTCCAATTATTGAATTCATTAGAGCTACCGGGGGTGGATCTGGATAAGAATCAGGTGGTGAGGTTTCTGATCTAAAGATAAGGGATTCTATACCATTTTCAAAAATTGTAACTTCCTTCTTCTTACAATAGATCTTGGCGTCATAATTTTATAGCCAATTCATATTGAGAATTATATCAAATTAAATCATTGGTATGATGATAAGTTTAGCAACTAAATCACTTTTATGTGTCACAAGGGGGACTAGTTGACATGCCTGTGTTGCAATGATTCATTCCTTAGGAGTTTTGACTGATAAATCTTTATTAAATCAAATTGGACATGTCTAATTTTCTTGGAAAACTAGGAAGATATAAATGAATGCGATGATCTATAATCAAATAAAGTGTTGGCTAAGTTTGAGTAAACAATTAAATTACCTTCCACCACATCATTAGGAACTTCAACCTCCATGGTTGTAATCGCATAAGCTCTCCCTTTCTCTCTTTGCCTTTTATGAGGCAAGTTTCCTTGGCACTTAGGATACTCATTTGAATAGTGTCTCATCTCTCTACAATTGTATCATTGAACATCATTAAATTGTTTCTTCCCCTTGCATTCATTAGATCGATGACCCTTTTCTCCAAACTTGTAGAAGACTCTCATGCCTTTCAAGAATTTCCCAAGATGATTCTTTCAACAGTTTTCGCATAATGGGAATTGCTTTGTTCCCTTGTTCTTATTCGGCACTTCACCTTTTCCATGGTTATCCGAGTACCACTTCTTATCTTGGTTTCCCTTGAAAAAATTTGATCTAGAAAATTTCTTCTCTATTTTTATGGCACTTGATACAATTTCATCATATGATGAAAATGTTTGAGAAGCCAGTTCCCTTTGAAGAATTGGCATAAGACCTTCAAAGAAATGATCAACCTTGTATTTCGTGTCACGTACATAATCTATGGCATACCTAGATAGCCTTGTGAAGGTAGCCTCATACTCTGCAACATTGTCTTCTTCCCTTTTCTTTAAGCCAAGGAATTTTTTCTTCATTTAGGTTTGTTTCTCACGAGGGAAATATTTTTCAAAGAATATTTCCTTAAAATTCCTCCATTCCATATCTTCTATTTCTTCTTCCTCAGTGGTATTCTGAATCAAGGACCACCATTGATCATCGTCACCCTTGAGACAATATACCGCCAGCACTACCTTTTCATTTTCTTTTCATCTTAATGCTAGGAATATCTTTTTGAGGGACTTGGTTCACTACTCAGCAACAACTGGATTAGTAGTCCCACTGAAGGATGGGGGCTTCTACCACATGAAACGATCGAACACAGGTGTGGCATGGTTATTCATCACAACCTGAGTAATTTTTTCCAATATTTTCATGATCTGATCTCCTCCAACATTGATTGTGTTGACTTGTTTAGTGGGGAGAACCCTACATTTTCCATGAGTATTGATCCCCCTTCTTCTATTAGGTGTCATTTCTAAATAATGGCACACACTAGATTAGGGTATGAACCATAATTTATAATCTTAACTTAACAAAATATTTATCATAAATTGAGATCCTACGCATGGATAATCCCATAATCAGAAAAATGGTTTCTTTGAGGAATAATTTATATTTCAATCCTTTATAATGTCTTGTAAAGAAAATATGAATTATCATAAGCATATCCCCCAGAAGTTTCGTAACCAAGATTGCAGCAAGGCTCGTTCTTGTGTACCAGGATACCCTGGGTCAGGCATGAAACTCCTTGTCAGATTTTTCACTCCTAGGTACATCTTTTCCAGATCCACCTCTACCTGCTCGTATCTAGACAGGGATGTATTTGCTAGAAAGATTCACATAATATATTCCTTACCAAAATACCATGATGTTCTTGTACGTTTATCCTCGAATACTACCTTAGTGATTTTTTCCCTACTATACATTTCCTACTCTAGTTTCCAAGTTTTCTATTAAACTTCCTCTGATACCAACGGTAATGCCCCAACCCCTCAAGACCAGAGCCGGTGCATTACTTGTTATATTGGAATGGTTATAAGGAATGAAATTACAAAGGAATGATCAGTTTAGTATTATTGAAGAAACTAGATACATAGATGTAATTCAAATTACATTGGAAAAGATTTCAAAATACAATACATAACAAAAACTAAAAACTGCATCCACAGAACTCAGTAAATAGTCTCCTCTTCATAACCTGTTGAAGGTAAAAAAAATGAAAGGGGTGATCTCAAATTCTAAGTAATGGTTACAAATGGAGAAAGCATGAATCAATAATAACTGAATTGTAAACAATTTTACATAATCAATATGGCATGGTGAATAAATGAAAAACTCACGTCATTAATAAACTGAGAATAAAACTGCATCCCTAGATTTTATCATTGTGAAAACCTCATGGATAGTAATAACTAATAATGATTAAATAGAATTCTTATTAATTGGACATCATGTATCTAGAACATGATATCATAATACCGTTAAAACGGTTTAGTTCTGTGGGTAGAAACCCGTCATATTTTTGAAAACAAACTCGAAGGGTTTGTCGCCAAACTGATTGTCTCATGAAACATGTCGATGCATCGAGGGGTTGTAGTAGGCCCCACCCACTGCTATATGTTCAAAGCATTATTTATACATAGATTCAACACAAGATCAATATGCCTTTACATTATTCGTATAGAATAGAGGATACAGATTCATCAATATTTCCATAGTCAAAACAACATTAAAAATAAATATCGTATGTAAAATGGTATACGGATTAGAAAATAATCATATCCATGATATGAGAATATAAAAATTTAAATGGAATATAATTTCAATTTAAAATTGATCTCAAATGGGTAGTAGGTACACCACATAAGAAATAGTAGGTGCACAATACTAAGCAAGTCACAACGAAGTGAAAATTGAGACAAAGCTCGTTACCACGTTGTAATCAATTGAGTTGTATGAACAAAAGTTAATAACCACCAAATGAATCATAGAATATTATAAATATAAAAAGAATAGTGATAATATATATCGAATGGTAGTACACCTATACCACATATTATAACAACCCAATGTTTTTTAATGGAAATTCTCTTCTCATAAGTATGTCATAAAATCACATGAAAACACAACATAATGAACGACTAAGTGCTAAGTGACCTTTAAACATAATTTCTTCACTTCTGTGTTTGGAATTTCAAAAATACAGCATACACGGTTGTAATCAGTAAGTTATTTGGAGTCCAATAAGGAAAACTTAATTTTTGGTGAATAGTAACCTACCCTAATGAATAGTAACATACCCTTATGAATAGTGATATACTATAATGAATTGTAAACTCACCTATGGTGGTATAAAAATAATATTCAAGTTGGAAGTACGATATACCTATATTTTAGAATAAGTCAATGAATATTTTAAAACTGGTTTTGATAATAAATTATTATTTTAATTAAATATTAAAATAATCATATTTAGAAAATTATTTTTGAAAAATGGACTTCATTTTTGGATTCTACACATTGAAAAATGGTTAGGGTTAATTTTTGGGATTTTTCTGAAATACTTGATTTTTTTATGAATAGTAAAATCTGATAATTCACAATAAATGCTAAATAATGTATTAATTGAGTCATCGATGATGTTCTACTGATATAATCCCACTTGGTTTGGGATCACATGATAAAATAACTGTTCTTGGTCATGGATTACTTACTATTCCTTGTCTTGGGAAGAAATAATAAATTAATGATTATAATATTATGAAATCCCTCCTCTCCTCGACTATAAAACCCCCCTTCACTCCCTTTTCTCTTCACTCCTCTCAAGCCTTGTGCCTTTCCATTATTCTACCCAAATCTCTCCCCAAGGTCCTCCCACACGTCCAAAATCTCTCATCCTCCTCAAAATACCAAAACCTCTCCCCTTAAGATGTTCTCAAAGGAGGAAGTCTCAAGAGGTAAATTCCTCTTCCCAATTTCTTCTTTTCTTTTAAGTTCTTTTCTTTTTTATTTCTTTCCTCACCTCCCTTCACCATAATAGTATGATAAATCCATTAAAATACATGTACTATAATTTCTTCATTCTAGTTCTATATTTCAATATATTCTCTTTTTTCCCACCCTTTTATTTGAAAGAAATGAAAGCACCGTTTGAGATGTGCTAATTTAGCACATTCAAGGACAACAGTTTATCAATTTCTATTATTATCATTAATTCTGGTCATGAAACCATTTGTGTTATGGTTGAACCAGATTATTATATGTGTAATATATCCTATTTTTGGTTCTGTAATCCTTTGGTACAAATGGAATTAAGTTATAAATCAAAACACATTCTTTGTAATCAAATCCACTGATTAACAAAAACAGTTATCACTATGGTTATATATATAATAATTTTACTTCACTATAATTAACCTAATTAAAACTAAAACCATGTAATCTTATAGATATTAACTAAATAATATAACTTCAATTCTGGACAACCACTTTCATCTTGCATATAATCCAAACTTGAATATAAGTGAACCGATCTTTTAAAGCCAAGTAAACAAATGAGCCCGAACAATGAAATTGAACCTTGTAACTAATCAAAAAGGCTTTGAATGAACTAAAAAGGGTTATAATAAATAAATTGAATATATAAGATTTTATGGAATTATTAATTAATAAGCTTAATTTTTTTATTCAGGTCTTTAATAACAAGTGGATAACACCAACGGATTTAAGGTAAGGGGTCCTCCCCTTTTTACTCTTAATCAAGATTTTTCTCTATGCTATGAATTTTTGTAATACCAAGTGATGGGGTATGTTTATACACCTTCTACATACTTACCTAATGTTTTATAAGTGATGAGAAACCCCTTATCTCTCTCATCAAGCCCTCTTAGTTACACCTGATACCATGCCAATAAACCATGATGGATTCTACCCGAACTTCCTTTATTACTTTGGGTTTCTCTATCTTTCTTTTTACCAAAATTTTGTTGTCTTTTATTTTATTTAGAACTTCAAAATTATGTTTATATGATCCAAAATCATGTTCAAATATCCATATCTCATTCTCTTTTAGGGATATACATGCTTTTAAGTGAAACTCTCTTCGATACTTCCCAATAAGCACACTCGTTTTAAAGGAACTTCCCGAACTTTTACCCAATTTCAAGCACACTCTTTATTTTGTTTTAAGACATCATTATCTTTGTAAATTATTTGTTTTTATTATGAAAACATTCTTGTTTCAATTCTGGTTTTATATAAAAGAATGTCTTCTTTACTATTTTAAAATCTCTATAGTATTTTCCTTAAAACCGCACAAAAATGTTTTAATGCTAATGTTTATAAAATAAATTTCTCATATATTGTCACTTATTTTTGACACCAATTACCATGTTATATTCCTATTTTACCCTATTAATTTCCATTTATTTTCTAATTCTTTCCTTACATGGACACTTTCATGATACGCCCATTGGTTATGATTTATGTCATGATTGTGGAACCCAATTCTTTCCATGGGTACCCTTATGTTTGTGTAATGTTGATTATGTATGATTGTATATGTGGTAAGAATATTTATGTGGAAAGAATATTCATGAAAATGTTGATATGGGTGCGCTCAGATAGTGCTCCAATGCATTGGGTAAGGTTAAGTCTCATGAGATGCGATGTGAAATGGGATTGGCGGTTAGCCTTGACCCGTACTAAAATGGTAAACAGGATTGGCAGTTAGCCTTGACCCATACTAAAGATATGATTTATGATTTTTCCACATTTATATGATTCCATTTTTATATGTTCCCATGATTATATTAAATGATTTTATAAGTTTCATGCTTTGGATATCATTATTTCATTCCTACTAACTCATGTTCTTGAGATGTATCCTTATGTTCATTCCCTTACTGGTCTTTTTAACTCATCCCTTTGTTCATGTGTTCCCGAGGGTACCCTATGCAGATGTAAGGGCTTAAAGGAAGTTAGAATCTCTTTATGGAGATTAAATAAAGAAGTTTTTTTTTTTGCCCCATGTTTTATGTTATATGTACCTAGTCTTCCAAGACACTAGACTTAACGATCCTTGGTTTGTACTCTGATGATTAATTATGCTTAAACTCATGAAATGTTTTATGTAAAAGGCTCGGGTCACTATAGTTGGTATCATAGGATAGTCTAGTTATTTTTTGAGATGAAGAATAGATCACCTTAGTGAGAACCTTAAGGATGAGACTAAGTATAAGAAAATAGTCCTAAATTTTGGTGAGTATAGAGTAAGTGGTTTATCAAGAAAATAAATCCATGTCTAGATACGAGCAGGTAGAGGCGGATCTGAAACATATGTATCTAGGGGTAAAACCTGAAAACACTGCTTTGAGCTAGACTCGAACGAAAACTGGTGTACGATAACGGGTCTTGCTTCACTCTTGGTTACGACACTCCCGGGGGATATGCTTCGGTAGATTCACGAGATTAGTACAAACCATTATTAAGGAACAAAAAGAAGCCCATAAGAATATAAGTTAATAAATAGATTGAGGATAACCTAGATATAAACCTAAGGAATCAAAAGTCAGGATATACTTCTTCTTTATAAGTTCATACTTTTATTTATGATCAATATCTAAGTATTCAAGACCTCTAATTATACGTTTTTTCCTTAGTTAATGGAGGGAAATAGAATAACATGTTCAAACAACCAATGTGATAGGCAATGTGATGATTGACCTAATGACATGCCTGATGTGATGGAAGCGGGTTCTTAAAACTTTATGGCAGCACTTGATCAGCTGGCTCGAGTTATGAATAATAACTTGAATCAGGTGGAACTTTCCCCTCCTCCAAGGAAAGTGAAAGTTGTCGTAGAATCCTTCATGCGGAAAAGGCCTCCCATGTTTAGCGGGTCTTCTGATCCCCTCCTCACAGAACAATGGATTAACTCCATTGAAAAGATTTTCTCTGTCCTCCAGTGCTCTGAAGAAGAGAAAGTTGTGCTGGTAGTCTATCGTTTTGATGGGGAAGCTGATCAGTGGTGTACACTGATCAAGAATACAAAGTCCCAAGAGAAAATTGATCCCATAGAATGGGAGGAATTCAAGAGGATGTTTTTCAACAAATATTTTCCTCGAACCCTCCGTCTCAAGATGGAAAGAGAGTTCCTTGGACTCAAGCAGAAGGAAGATGAGTCCATCAGGGTGTATGAAGTGAAATTTACAAGGCTTTCAAGGTATTCCATTGGCTTTGTCATGAACTTCGAAAGCAAGGTGGATCGCTTCTTTAGTAGACTAAAGCCGAGTCTACGAAAAGTGTTGGCGATTCGAGACTTTGACAGCTATGAGGAGATTGTCTGTTGTGCCCTCAAGGTTGAAATAGAGATTGGATACTCTCAGTGGTCTCATGGGCCTAGTGAAAAGAAGCGGAAAATGGAGAACAACATGGGTGGTTCATCAAACAAATCCCATGATGGAAAGAAGCCTCACTTTCCCCTTTACAAAAATTTTGGGAAGAAGCATCTTGGTGACTTTCTTAAGGGAACCAAGAATTGCTTCAAATGTGGAAAGCTTGGTCATCTAGCCAAGAACTGCCAAAGGGATATGAAAAATCCCACTAATTTTGGAGAAGAAAGGAAGGTTCAGATCAACACTCATCCTACAGTGCAGTGTTATAACTACAAGGAGCTTGGGCATTTTGCGAACAATTGCCCTAAGCCGAGGGTTGTTGGAGGCAATCAGAAACAACCTCCAAGGCAACAAGGAAGGTCTTATGTTATCACTACTACTAAGATAGAGCCAGAAAATGATGTGGTGGCAGGTACTCTTGTTATTCATTCAAGAATAGCGAACGTACTATTTGATTCTGGTTCTACGCATTCTTTCATATCTTTCAAGTTTGGTAGAACTATTCAAACACCACCTCAAAATTTGGAGGTAAAGTTATCTGTAAGAACAGCAAATGGTGAAATTATTGATTCCATGGTTTATAACTCCTCCCCAGTTAATTTTTGTGGAATGAACCTCCCATTAAATCTTGTCATACTTCCTTTAGTGGAGTTCTATGCTATCTTGGGCATGGATTGGCTATCTTTGTACAAGTCCAACATCAATTTTTGGGAAAGGTATATCACTTTTCACATCCGGAAGCATCCTCCGATTCTTTACAAGTGTAATGAGGAATATGAGTCTCCTTTAGAATCTTCGTCTCAATTTTGGATACTATTTCCTTGTGAGAAAGCATATCTAGCTCAAATGATTGGGACAAAGGATAAAATCATTCTTGAATACATGCCCATCATGAGGGATTACACTGATGTATTCCCCGAAGAGTTTCCTAGTCTTCCTCATGACTGAGAGGTTGAGTTGTCAATTGAACTTATCCCTGGATCTCTGTCAATATCAAAGACACCTTACAGAATGGCCACCGTAGAGCTAAAAGAGCTGAAGAAGCAGTTACAGGAGAATATGGAGAAGGGTTTTATACGCCTGATTTCTTCATTGTGGGGTTCTCCAGTCCTCTTTGTCAAGAAGAAGGATGGATCAATGCGCCTCTGCATTGATTATAGTGAGCTCAATAAAATCACTATAAAGAACAATTATCCCCTTCCACGGATAGATGACTTGTTCGATCAGCTTCGTCGGGCCAGTTATTTCTCTAAGGTGGACCTTCGGCCGGGATATCACCAACTAAAGGTGAGGAAGGAAGATATTCCCAAGACTGCCTTTCGAACGAGTTATGGACACTATGATTTCATAGTGATTCCCTTCGGACTCACTAATGCTCCATCAATTTTCATTGATTTAATGAATAGAGTCTTTAGAGATTACCATGACAAATTTTTGGTGGTCTTTATTGATGATATTCTGATATACTCCAAGAGAAAGGAGGAACATGAGGAGCATTTAGAAACTGTGTTAAAGACTTTGTGAGGGGAAAATTTGTATGAAAAGTACCGTAAATGTGAGTTATGGATGGAGGAAGTATCATTCTTTGGGAATGTTATCACCAGGAAAGGGATATATATGGACCCTTCCAAGGCGAAGGCAATTGAAGAGTGGCTGAGGCTAACTTCTGTAACAGAGATTCGTAGCTTTTTAAGTCTAGCTGGGTATTATCGACGATTCATGAAGAACTTTTCTTGATTGTCAAACCCAATGACCAAGCTGACACAGAAGGGAGTAAAGTTCATCTGGACACAGGAATGTGAAGACTGTTTCAAGGAGTTGAAAAAGAGGATTATCACTACACCGGTACTTACACTCCCTTCAAGTGGAGAACTCTTTGTGGTGTATAGTGATGATTCTAAGAAAAGATTAGGTTGTGTGCTAATGAAAAATGATAAAGTGATAGCATATGCCTCAAGGCAGCTGAAAATCCATGAGCAAAACTATCCCATGCATGATCTGGAGTTGGTGGCTGTGATCTTTGCGTTGAAAATCTGGCGGTATTATCTCTATGGGGAAAAATGTGAGATATATACTGACCAAAAGAGTCTCAAATATATATTCACACAGAAAGATATTAGTGTGCACTAGTGAAGATGGATAGAGCTCATCAAGGATTATGACTGCTCAATCCACTACCATCCTGGTAAGGCAAACAAGGTGGTGGATTCTCTAAGTAGAAAGGATCTTGCATCTTTATCAATGATGAGAATTGGAAAGGATCTGATCTTCTTAGATTTGAAAAGGATGGACATGGGAATCATTAAGGGAGGAACATCACCAGTCCTTTCTCAAATGATTTCTCAACCATTCCTCTTGGAGAAAATAAAGGATGCTCAAAGAAAGGATGTGGAAATTCAGAAAAGGGTGGAAGCTGTTAAAAATGGTAAATCCTCCGATTTCAAAATTTATGAAGAAGGAGTTGTAAGATTTGGGACACGATTATGTGTACCATCTGATACAGAGATAAAGAAGGAGCTATTGAATGATGCACATAGCTCGACCTTCTCTATCCACCTAGGGATCACAAAGATGTATCGAGATCTTTGAGAAAAAATTTTGTGGGACAATATGAAAAAGGAGATTGTTTAATATACATCAAAGTGCCTCGTATGTCATCAAGTGAAGGCTGAGAGACAAAAGTCTAAGGGGATGATGCAACCACTACCCATACCATCATGGAAGTGGGAGAAGATTACCATAGACTTTTTCACTGGACTTCCAAAGACATCTAGAGAAAACAATGATATATGGGTCGTTGTGGATCATCTTACGAAGACAGCTCACTTTATCACGGTTCGAGAGGACTTTTCATTGGATCAACTTGCACGGATTTACATCAAAGAAGTGGTAAGGCTGCATGGAGTACCACTATCTATTGTATCTGATTGTGATCGGAGATTCACCTCAATGTTCTAGAAAAGTCTCCAGCATGCTCTGAGCACTGAACTGAACTTCAGTACGGCCTATCATCCTCAAACTGATGGCCAATCTGAGCGAACTATTCATACATTGGAAGACATATTGAAAGTGTGTTCAATGGAATTCAAAGGAGGATGGGACCAACATCTTCCACTGGTTGAATTCTCCTACAACAATAGTTTCCAATCGAGCATCCGAATGGCGCCATATGAAGCCCTTTATGGGAAAAGGTGCAGAACACCAACATGTTGGGATGAAGTCGGTGAGCGTAAGCTGCTAGGACCTAAAATGGTCGAAGAAATGGTGGAGAAAGTGAAAACCATTCAGCAGCATATCAAGGCAGCCCAAAGTCGACAGAAGAGTTATGCAGATAACCATCGACGAGACCTTGAGTTCAAATTTGGAGACATGGTATTTCTACGTATATCCCCATGGAAGAAGCTTATGATATTTGGGAATAAAGGGAAGTTAAGTCTCAGGTACATCGGCCCCTTAGAGATCCTTGATTGAGTCGGAGTTGTGGCCTATTGACTGGCACTTCCACCTACCATGTCGAAAGTACATGATGTCTTTCATGTATCCCTCTTAAGGAAGTACATACCAGACCCTTCACTTGTACTCTCTTCAGAGGTGGTACAATTGGAGGATGATCTCTCTTACGAGGAGCAGCTAGTGAAGATCTTGGATCGTAGAGACAAAGTTCTACACAACAAGACTACTCATCTAGTCAAGGTACTATAGAAAAACCATAAGTACGAAGAGAAAACATGGGAATTGGAGGAAGCAATGAAGGAAAAGTACCCACACCTATTTTTGGATTAGAATGTAAAACAGAATTTTGAGGGCGAAATTTCATAAGGGGGGAAGAATGTAATGACCCAATGTTTTTCAATGGAAATTCCCTTCTCAGAAGTATGTCATAAAATCACATGAAAACACAAAATAATGAACTACTAAGTGATAAGTGGCCTTTAAACATAATTTCATCACTTCTGTGTTTGGAATTTTGAAAATCTGGCATACACGGTTGTAATCAGTAAGTTATTTGGAGTCTAATAAGGAAAACTTAATTTTTAGTGAATAGTAACCTACCCTAATGAATAGTAACATACCCTTATGAATAGTGATATACTATAATGAATATTAACCTCATATATGGTGGTATAAAAATAATATTCAAGTTGGTAGTACAATATACCTATATTTTAGAATAAGTTAATGAATGTTTTAAAACTGGTTTTGATAATAAATTATTATTTTAATTAAATATTAAAATAATCATATTTAGAAAATTATTTTTGAAAAATGGACTTCATTTTTGGATTATACATGTTGAAAAATTGTTAGGGTGAATTTTTAGGATTTTTCTGAAATACTTTAATTTTTGATGAATAGTAGAATCTGATAATTCACAATAAATGCTAAATAATGGATTAATTAAGTCATCGATGATGTTCTGCTGATGTAATCCCACTTGGTTCAGGATCACATGATAAAATCACTATTATTGGTCATAGAATATTTACTATTCCTTGTCTTGGAAAGAAATAATAAATTAATGATTATAATATTATGAAATCCCTCTTCTCCTCCACTATAAAATCCCCCTTCACTCCCTCTTCTCTCCACTCCTATCAAGTCTTGTGCCTTACCATTATTCTTCTCAAATCTATCCTCATGGTCCTCCCCCACGTCCAAAAGTGCTCATCCTCCTCAAAATACCAAAACCTATTTTCTTAAGAGGTTCTGAAAGGAGGAAGTCACAAGAGGTAAATTCCTCTTCCCAATTTCTTCTTTTCTTTTAAGTTCTTTTCTTTTTTATTTCTTTCCTCACCTCCCTTAACCATAATAGTATGATAAATCCAATAACATACATGTACTATAATTTATTCATGCTAGTGGTATATTTCATTATCTTCCCTCCTTTCCCCACCCTTTTATTTGAAAGAAATGAAAGCACCGTTTGAGATGTGCTAATTTAGCACATTCAAGGACAACGGTTTATCGATTTCTATTATTATCTTTAATTCTGGTCATGAAACCATTTGTGTTATGGTTACACCAGATTATTATATATGTAATATATTCTATTTATGGTTTTTTAATCATTTGGTACAAATGAAATTAAGTTATAAATCAAAACACATTCTTTGTAATCAAATCCACCGATTAACAAAAACGGTTATCACTATGGTTATATATATAATAATTCAACTTCACTCTAAGTAAACTAATTAAAACTAAAACCATGTAATCTCCTGGATATTAACTAAAGAATATAATTTCAATTCTGTACAACCACTTTCATTTTTCATATAATCCAAACTTTAATATAAGTGAACCGATCTTTTAAAGCCAAGTAAACAAACGAGCCCGAACAATGAAATTGAACCTTGTAACTAATAAAAAATTATTTTAATGAACTAAAAAGGGTTATAATAAATAAATTGAATATATAAGAGTTTATGTAATTATTAATTAATAATCCTAATTTTTTTATTCAGGTCGTTAATAACAAGTGAAGAACACCAACGGATTTAAGGTAAGGGATACTCCCCTTTTTACTCTTAATCAAGATTGTTCTCTATGTTATGCCTTTTTGTAATACCAAGTGATGGGGTACATTTATACACATTTCCCATACTGACTTAATGTTATATAAGTGATGAAAAACCCCTTATCTCTCTCATCAATCCCTCTTAGTTACACCTGATACCATGCCAATAAACCATGATGGATTCTACCCGAACTTCCTTTATTCCTTCAGGTTTCTCTATCTTTCTTTTTACCAAAATGTTGTTGTCTTTTATTTTATGTAGAACTTAAAAATTCTGTTTATATTCTCCAAACTCATGTTTCAAGATCCATCTCTCATTCTCTTTTGGAGATATACATGCTTTTAAGTGAATCTCTCTTCGATACTTCCCAATAAGCACACTCGTTTTAAAGGAATTTCCCAAACTTTTACCCAATTTCAAGTGCACTCTATATTTTTTTTAAGACACCATTATATTTGTAAATTTTGTGTTTTTATTATGAAAACATTCTTGGTTCAATTTTGTTTTTATATAAAAGAATGTTATCTTTACTGTTTTAAAAGCTCTATAGTATTTTCCTTAAAACCGCACAAAAATGTTTTAATGCTAATGTTTCTAAAATACATTTCTCATATGTTGTCACTTATGTTTGACACCACTTACCATGTTATATTCCTATTTTACCCTATGAACTTCCATGTATTTTCTAATTCTTTCCTTACATGGACACTTTCATGATACGCCCATTGGTTATGATTTATGTCATGATTATGGTACCCAATTATTTCCATGGGTACCCTTATGTTTGTGGAAGGTTGATTATGTATGATTGTATATGTGGTAAGAATATTTATGTGGAAATAATATTCATGAAAATGTTGAGATGGGTGTGCCCAAATAGCACTCCAATGCATTGGGTAAGGTTAAGTCTCATGAGATGCGATGTGAAACGGGATTGGCGGTTAGCCTTGACCCGTACTAAAATGGGAAACGGGATTGGTGGTTAGCCTTGACCCATACTAAAGATATGATTTATGATTCTTCCACATTTATATGATTCCATGTTTATATGTTCTCATTCTTATATTAAATGATTTTATAAGTTTCATGCTTTGGATATCATTATGTCATGCCTCCTAACTCATGTGTTTGAGATGTATCCTTATGTTCATTCCCTTACTGGTCTTTTTAGCTCATCCCTTTGTTCATGTGTTCCCCAGGGTACCCTATGCATATGTAAGGGCTAAAAGGAAGTTAGAAGCTCCTTATGGAGATTAAATAAAGAAGTTTTTTTTGCCCCATGTTTTATGTTATATGTACCTAGTCTTCCAAGACACTAGACTTAACGATCCTTGGCTTGTACTCTGATGATTAATTATGATTAAAATCATGAAATGTTTTATATAAAAGGCTTGGGTATCTATACATATAATAAATAAGAGGCTAACAATGGAAATCCCACCGAATTGAAAGTGAGATGAGAAAATCCAATACAAACATGTTGGCATGATAACGAGTGTTCTTGTGAGGGGTTAGTGAGAGGTAAAGGGGTATCCCATAATTTATATATAATAAGGTCAGTATGGGGGGGTAGAAAAACATACCCCATCATTAGGTATTAAAAATAAAAGAGCACAACATAGGGGAAATTCTTGAACAAAAGTGAGAGAGAGGATCCCTTACCTTATGCTCGAAGGTGTTCTTGATTATTCTTAACGACCTGAATAATCAAATTAGATTCATTAATTAATAATTCCCGAACCTCATAAACATGTAATTGATATGGTATATCCTTATTAGGTTCATTAATGGCCTTTTTTATAGGTTTAAGAGATTCAATTTTATTGTTTTGGAATCATTTTCTTACTTGGTTTTCATGATCTATTTACTTGAATTCATGAAGGGAAGTTTGTTTGAAATGTGGTTAAACATCCAGAATTGTTAATATATATTATTAGTGACATTAAAAAGATATAAATTACCTTATAATGATTCTAGTTATATACCATGATGATGACTCCTTCGATGAGTTAATGATAAACTCTTGGATTTGGCTTGGTGGTTTTGTGCACAATGAACTTGTTTTGTATTATTATTCCATATTATGAGTGTGTAAGGATTCCAGAACATTAAAAAAGATAAAATAAATATATTATGAGTTTTTTCAATCATTTAAAAGGTTTAATGACTAGTATTTAATATAGTAATGCAAATTGAAAACCCGTCTTCTTTGAGTGTGATAAATTAACACATCTCGAACGGTGTTTGCATTTATAGTATAAAAGGAAATGAAAAAGAGAGATTATGATGAAATATTCCATTAGAATAATGAAAATATAGTACATTTATGGTACTGGAATTATCATGTAATTTTTATTAGGTGAGGTGATAAGAGAGAACAAAATAATGGAACCTATAAAAGGAATTAAAAAAAAAAGGAAGAGAGGTTCACCTCTTGAGTACTCCTCTTTGAGAAACTTCTTAAGGCCTTTGTTTTTTAACTTTTGATGAGACCAGAAGGTCTTGGAAATGGGGAAGGAGGTTAGGAAGCTAGTTTATCAAAATTTAGGCAAATATTGAAGCTTGAGTGGTATGGGAGGAATAGGGGTGAGGGGTGGTTTATATAGTAGAGGGGAGATGGGATTTCTCTATATTATATTCATTAATTTATTATTTCTCCAAAAGACAAGGAATAGTGAGTCTTCCATGACCAATAATAGTAATTTTGTAATTTAAATTTGAATCAATTGTGATTACATAAGTAGAACATCATACATGACTCTATAATTAGTGTATTTAGCTTATTTGGTAAATTATGGTATTTCACTATTCATAAAAAATTCAAGTATTTCAGAAAAATACCAAAAATTCACCCTAACCATTTTTTGATGTGTAGAATCCAGAAATGAAGTCCATTTTTCAAAAATAATTTTCTAAATATGATTAATTAAATATTTAATTAAAATAATTATTTAATCAAAAAATATAAACACTTAAAATATTCATCTTCATTTATAAGGTATCTAAATTTATTTATACATTCAAGGGTATGGATACCATTCATAAGATTCATATTACTATTCATAAGGGTAAGTTACTATTCATAAGGGTGGGTTACTATTCATAAGGGTAGGTTATTATTCACTGAAAATTAAGTTAATTCTATCAGACTCTAAATATCATTCTAAACACAACTGTGTATGTCAGATTTTTAAAATTCAAATCACAGAGCTGGAAAATTTATGTTTAATGGTTAGGTTATGACTATCTCTTATAAATAACCAAGTTTTGTTCTATAGAGGCTCAGTGATTCATGAAATATAGGTTATCTAATGAATACAGTGTATTTAAGATAAATATACCATAAAATGTTTGGGGTGCTACAATGCATGTCCCATAGTTTTCCCCTATAACTAGTGTTTTCATGTACCAAGTCAAAAAATAGAATTCAGGGTCCTAGTGTATAGATACGTCAGTCGTCGCACCAACACCGGATTCCTAGGCCTGAAAGTTGAACTCGAAACATTTAACACTGTTTCCCCAAACCAAAACTCATAGACTCTGGATTCTTATGGTAGAATTGACCTCCTCTGATACCACTATGTCAAGACCCATCCCCCGAAGCCCGTTTCGTGACTAACCCAGACCCACCTCTCATAGGCCAGGGGCTGGCGACTAGCGTCGAGTAGGTATATCCCACAAATGGGAGGCATTTGACAAAGAACATGTACACATGCACACAACTCCAAGCCAAAAGATGCTGGAAAGTAAAAACATTAAGTAAAGAAAAAGCATGCATACCACTACAACCCAACAATATAGTACGATAGAAGTACAACTAGGCCATAATACAAGCCCACCAAAAAGAAAGAGTTTGTAACATAAGTACAGAAGCCTATCTGCAAAAAAACCCCACCTGATCCAACTACAAAGTATGGCACTAGACTACTGTCTGTAAGCCACCGGAACGCACCTCAGTCTTTCTGATCACACTAGGCCCCACCTGGTCCTGGTCTTCCTGGAACACCGTTAAAGATTTGACTATCTGCACAAGACATGACACGTGCAGGCAATGCCCGTGCAGGGGTAAGTAAAACAATACTCAGTAGGGCACCCTGAAACACAAAGTAAAATCCCACAAAGGAAACACCACTAAGAAGATATTATTATCTCAACACAGGTATATATCAAAAACACATATAACAAAAACACCTTGGTATGCTCATAAAGGATTCCAAGACGTGATGTCTTATCCACTACAATCCATATGGTTCCGCTCATAGCACGCTCGATTCTAGGAGATCTCACTCCCTGAGCTATCTAATAGTAATCACAAGAACAAGTCTTCCAAAATTATCAAAGAGAACATCTTATCTCGATACGTCACAAAGTTTCCCTAAGACGTCTGGTCTCGCTAAGACAAGGAATCTTGATATCACAGTCGATCCTTGGTCACAGGATTCTACTCAAGGAACGCTCGTTCCAGGAGAACTCACTCCTCGAGCTATGAAGTCATCAAAGACCCTTGCAAAGAGGTCCCGCTAATTTGGGACTTACCCAAAGAGAACACACTGAGAACTACCTGAAGCACACTAGTTAGGTCAAGTCATGAAGTAAAGAATCTAATCTTGATACACAGATAAGGGGTCCTAGGCCCAGGGATCACTGGGGGGCATTCTGGACCCACTGGAAATATAATCCTAAATAAGGGATAGGTTCCCCTGTAAATATTGGTCACACCTATTCCACAAACTTTATCTAAGGTACCATGAAGAGAAGTGAGGATCGATCAGGCCTCTTGGTGCGATACACGCTCCATCCCATTGAGTCACTGTCGAAGTTGGGCTGAGACAACTCACTTTGGAACATGGGTCATCATATATGACAGGAATGAGATCCTACATCAAAAATTCATAGGAAATACCAAGGGTATGATCTCAATCTCTATTGTCACCCTCTATGACGGGATCGGGATCCCGCATCGATCTCTCATAGGAAAGATAAATAGAATTCTACTAGCCCTTTCTGGTCTAACTAAAAACTCACCAAGCCATCTCAAAAGAACCGCCTCATTACAAGGGTCCCAATGCCAAAGGCTGCTCATCAAAAGGATGCTTCATTTGAAAGATACGTCCATTTTTCTAGAAAAGGGTCGATCTGGGTCTAGGCCTGGTCCAACCCGACCTGACCCGGTTCGGCCCACTAGGCCCAGCCCATTAGGCCCAGTCTGACCCAGCCCGGCTCACTGAGTGGGTTGGCTCGTTTCTGCGGGACGCGGCCGGTGCTATGACTGCCTGGGTCATGTGGTCCGCTGAACGCATGGCTACCATCCAACCAGGTCCGCTCACGCAGACCCCTCCCTTTCTGCACACGGCTCAGCTACGTGCGACCGGTCGATGCAAGCGTCGCCGCGTCCATCTATCCCTGCGGATTCCGTCATGGGCTTCTACAGTCACCGCCGCGGGAGGCCGTCCTCTGTCACGTGCCCTCGTCGGCCACTGTCGGCGTCGGTCACCGGTGCCCTCTTCCTCAGGCCACTGGGTTCGCTCTAGTGCTCCGATTTTCGATCTGAAAGTTGCTCTGCGATCCTTGGGTCGCCACCTTCACTATCGTGGGATCGAATCCATGCCACAATCCATCCTGATGCAAGTTCATTTGAATGAATATATCTTCTACATCGCTTTGATCCATCTGACACCGTCGTCGTCGCACCTCTGTCATGTCGTGTTAATCCCAGATCCGCGATATCGGATCTTTGCACCATGAATTGGGTGTGCAGCGATCGATCGATCGTGAATTGTCGAGTCATGGGCCAAACGAAGAACACCTTCGATGAATGAAGAACGGAGGGAGAAAAGCATGAACCAACAAGGGTTAACGGGCCTCAATCATTGTTCATGGTGATCTTGGTTTGTTTCTGTTAGAACAGTAAATGTAAAACAACAACAAATACAATATTAATCTCTCATAACCCCACAAATAGGTAAAACCCATCCTGAAACAACGACCGATCCTCGGGCCAATAAATTTGTGGATTGGTCCATGTTTATCATAGAATATCAAGAATAGAGGAAAATAAATCAAAACACAACACCCAACCTAGAGTTTGGATCGGTCGAAAAAGAGGATTCGTCGTTGATGGTGATCCATCCACGAGTGACTTCGATCCGTCATTTTTCGTCGTTCACCAATGGGAGGGTTCCTACTCCTTGCCTCAGGAAAACTCCAGGGTTATGAAGATAAACCTGGATTTCCTGACAGGACTCAATTAAAAAAATCAACGTTGTGTTGTCACGTTATGTCAATCAAAATATTTTTATTAAATATTTTAATGAAGTTCACGTCCAAAAAACTAACTTTTATTCTTGACATGTGATGATTGAGATTTGGACCTGTTTAAGGAAAACACACCCTCACGAGCTCAACGGTGGTCTCAAATTTCCAATCTGAGTTACCGTTTATGAGTTATTAGGATTTGAAAATAAAATAATTTTTATTTAATTATTTTATTTATGGTTACGTCCCAAAAACTACTTTCCACAGTTGACCCGTGTTGGCCAATGTTAGATCACGCCTAGGGTAAAGCCACTACTTTGAGCTCAACGGTGCCCCTGGATTTCTGATATGGGCACTCATTTAAGAGTTATTCCACTTTTTCAGAAAATTAATGCATGCACTATTAAAAACTTAACATTTTTCACTGAACCGTTCTGAGCACACTAGGCCTCAGAATCGCACGTTGTCTCAGTGCCTGGTCTTGAAATTTTTCTATAAATTTTCAAAAAATAAAACCAGGAAAATCCAAGTCATTACAATCATCGACACCCTGATCTCCCAGCGTAGTCCCTACTCTAAGGTATGGGCCCTGAAGAATGGGTCTCGCACCATGTCAGTAGAGTAGTGAGAAAGATCTGTGGATCTCGCCGAGTACTATGCCACTGACTGGTTGCACTACTGCAGGTGCAGTAGCTTCTGTATACGCACAGAACATAACATCGCTGGAAAGAACTCCTCCCTAAAGAGACACATGAAGTCTGTCCAGGATATCATCGCCTCCTCATGCATCTAAGTCATAGGCTCAACCATCTCCCCGTCAAGCCCTAAAGAAGGCTTGCGGCTTGGATTGTCATCTGGTCGAGAGGCATCCTCACTAAGCGGAAGACTCATGTAACTACCTCCAGCCAATCCTCAGCTATCTGAGGATACGTCTCACCTCAGAACCTGATAGGTCATTGTCCTTCGAACTCATGCAATGCACTATACATGTGTGCATCTTCTATCAGTAACGTCGATAGGAACTGCTGCTCTCCGGGTGGTGGTATCGCTGGTACACCACTGAGAGGTGTTATCTTTGGCAACAGTCCCTACACCGATGCCTCATCACTCGGCGGACCATCCTTTGGTCATGCCCCAGAATCCTGGATGGCCGACTGTGTTGAAGCATCTAGAAACAGAACAAGATGTACCATGGTCAATAGAGTATTCCTGGTGAGCTGACTCTGAATCAATAAGGGCATAAGAACACACTCAATTCCTATATAACGCATGAACCATTAATTTCCATGCAAATAGTGTTTTCATGTACCGGGTTAGAAAGGAGAATTTAAGGTCCTCGTGTATGGATACGTCGATCGTTGCACCAACACTGGGTTCCCTGGCTTGAAATCCAAACTCAAAATACTTAACATTGTTGCCCCAAAACAAGAGTAAAACTGATTTTCCTCTTATACCACTCTGTCACGACCCGTCCCCCTGGGGCCAATGTTGTGACTACCCCAAGCCTGCCTCCCATTGGCTAGGGGATGACGACTAGTGTCGAGTAGACATATCCCACAAGTGGGAGGCATTTTCCCTAATACATGTGCACATGCACCTGTATCCAAGAGTAAAAGCTAAAACTGAAAATACTAAGTAAACATGGATGCAACCCACTATGAAAATCCACTTAGAGTAAGGTACAAAACTGAAAGAAAAAAAGGCCAGAATACAATCCCAACTAAAAAGGAAAAGTACAAGCTCCTGGATCTCATCTGCAGAAAATCATACCTGAAGGGTAGGTACAATAAGCAGTCCGAATGTCGCTGAAGCATACCACATCCGTCGGGTCACCCTGAAGCACCCCCTGTCTCCGGTCCACCAAGGACTCCATCAAAGCTTTCGATCGTCTACACAAGACATGACATGTGCGGGCGAAACCCATATAGGGGTGAGTAAAGCAATACTCAATAGGAAGCCCAAACCACAAAGGAATTACACAAAGTAAACCACAAGGAATTACACAAAGTAAACCACAAGGAATCACACAAAGTATACCACAAAGAAGATCACTAAGAAATACACCAAGTATATTACCAAAGAGGCACACTAAGTGTGGACTCTACGAGGTATAGTCAAGAGAGTCACAAGAGTCAGCTCACACCAAGTATAGGCCTATGGTACGTAAACAGAATTGTTGTAAGAATCCACAACACCCTCAAGTAGTAACACGTGGAGCATTGGTAACACACGAAGTGTAGGTAACACAGGGATTGTCGGTAACACACGGAGTGTAGGTAACACAGGGGTTGTAGGTAACACATGGGGTGTAGGTAACACACGGAGTGTAGGTAACACACAGAGTGTCGTCAAAGACTAGAGGACATGCACCCTGGTGGGACAGGGGAGTACCAACTCAGTCTTGGTAAGATACAAAGTTTAGATAAGACACATAGTCTAAGTAAAACATGCAGTCTAGGTAATCACATAGCTTCTAGGTTGCAGTCAGTCGCAAGATTTTGTCCTTAGCACGCTCGTTCCGGGAGCACATACTCCTCGAGCCAAAAGGTAGTACGACAACTTTCGTGAAAACTCACTTAGAGTATCTCAAAAGGACCATCTCATCGCAAGGGTCCCAACGCCGCAAACGGCTCGCCAAACGGACACACAGTTTAAGAGTTATAGATATTTAAGTAAAAAGGGGTCGGTTGGGTCCGGGTCCGGGCCGACCCGGGTCTGGCCCGGCCCGCTTGAGTGGGCCGGTTCGTCTGCCCGGGACGCGGCGGGTGTCGCGTTCAACGCGGTCGGCCGCCGCGTGAACCGCCCCTTGGCGGTTGATGCGGGGTCCCGCCGTTGTCTGCTGGACTGCGACCCTTCGCCGCATGACGCGACTTGGTGCCTTTTCTGGTCAAGCTCGTCCTCGGCCATCGAGCCGGCGGCCCTGTCCTCCACCCACGTTTGTTGTGCCAAGGGGTCCTCTGCCACCGACCATAGAGCTGTAAGCCTCCTGATGTCGGGCAACCTCCTGTTGTCAGGCGGTCACGCCGTCGTGCGCCCCCGTCAGCGGCTCTCCTTCCGCGGGTCGTCAGACGTACTCCGGTGCACCGTTTTTCGAAACAGAAGTACGCCTGCGACCCTTGGATCGCGTTCTTCATCGCCGTGGGCTTGAACTCGTCTTGTTGTCGCTTCGAGGATCCGATCACATTCAAAATCTCATGGCAAAGCCTGACATGACCACGGAGGTCTGTCGGCAAAGAACGCAAGAATGAGGAAGAGAGATAAGCACAATAACACCCTTAGGTTGGACCTTGGCCTTGTTCGTGTCGGCCTTGGTCCGTTCATGTCAGTGAAAATATGAAATAGGAACCAAGGAATATCTAATAAGATCCAAGCCCTTTAATCCCGCATTTTTAACCATCTTGCAAGAACGATCGAACTGCAGATCAACCTGTTCGTGGGTTAATCTGCATTCATTGTTGGAAACAAGAATGAGGAAAGAAATCACAAAGAAAATAAACCCCATACCTGAGATTGGATCATTCGCTATCGTGGATTTGTTGTCGTTGACGATCCGTTGTAGAACGATCTCGATCCGCATCTTTGATCTTGATTTGCCAACGTTTGTCATCGAGGGAGCCTCTCCTCTTCGTCTTAGGGAAACTCAGGGGTTATGGTGATAACCTTGGATTTGTGACAAAGATTTGTTTAAAAAGAAAGACCTGTGTTGTGTCAAAAATATTTTTATTTAAAATATTTTAATGATAGTTACGTCTAAAGTCTAACTGTTTTGTCTAGTCCACGCCGGACGATGTTAGGTCCCATTTAAGTAAAACACCACATTACGAACTCAACGGTAATCTCATATTTCCAATGCGAGTCACCGTTCATGAGTTATTAAGATTTTAAAATAAAATAATTTTATTTAATTATTTTATTTACGATTACGTCCTTTTTGGGTTTTATCACTAGAGACCAGCGCTGACTAAAGTTAAGTCGTGCCTAGGGTAAACCCATCATCTTGAACGCAACAGTGCCCTCAGATTTCTGATCTGAACCCCCGTTTAAGAGTTATTATGCTTTTTCAGGGAAAACACTCACGCGCAATATTAAAAACATAACAGTTTTCATCGGACCATTTCGTGCACACCAGGTCTCGAAACTGCACGTCGTCTCAGTGTCTGGTCTCAGAATTTTTCCATAAATTTTTTAAAAATAAATTCGGAAAAATCCGAGTCGTAACATAATTCATTTCATAAATATGAAAAAAAATTATTTTAAATTAAACCCACATAACACATAAAAATTGTTTTTTGAATAAGAGTGTTTTTATACTCTAAACTTATGTATAAGATAAATTTTTTATGATTGCTGATTTTTTCGAAAGTAATTGATTTATCATAAAAAAATGAAGTTTATGTGACATTAAGATCAAGTCATAATCTAATTTTTAAAAAATACTAATTAATTAAAATAAAAGATATAAAATAATTTTCTTTATTCCATTAACCTTTTACTTTTGAGTTAAAAATGTTGTGTATGAGTTTTCTAAGTTAAAATAATATTTTAAAATGCATAATGTTTTTTTTTCCTTAGTTTCATATTTGATCACATAAACGGTCTTATAACATTTTAGGTCATTCTTATATATGGATAGTCACGAAAATTATAATTTTCATATGAACAACATTTTGGACTAAAAAACAATATTTTAAGAAAATGCTCAAAAATTCATACCAAGCAAACAATGATATTTTAAATTCAAAAATAAATTTAATTTTATCTAATTATGTGTTTTAAAATTATATATTTATCTTTTGATAGAAAATGAAAAATATAAACAGCTTTTATTTAAAAATATGCTACTTAAACATTAAGTGTTTCTATTGTTTCTTATATGTTATCATAATGATATTTAAAATACGATTAATTTAATTCAAATAATTCTAATATTTTATATGAGAGAAGGCGCGTCATGGCCGGTGGCGGCAAGGATGAACGGTAGTCATGTGGGGGCAAGCGGGATTGCAGGTGGAAGGGAGTAGTGTGGGGCGGCTATGACGTAGTGAGTCGATGGTTGGTGTGAGGTGACACGGGTTTTTGATTGGATTCGAGGCAGATGGCAGCTCGGGCGAGCGGCATATGGCGGACGGCAAGGGGCCCACGCCAGTCGACAAGCTTCCAGGATTCACTGGTCTGCCCCAATTCCTCAAACCATAATTGCTTAAATGAAATAGATTTAACAAAATTAAATTTAAGAAAGTGAGATAGGGGATAGGTCGGCATGTGGGTTGATAGGAGAGAGAAAGTAAAGTTGAACCTTCACCTCATTTTTGTATTTTTCTTATTATTAATAATATTAATATCATTTTTACTGTTAATAGTTTTCTTTTTGTATCTTCTTACTCGGACATCTGAATGATGATTCCACTAGTAGAAAAAAGACATTTATGTCGCTAGTGGCCTATAGTGTCTGTCCAACATCCATCAAACAACGGATGCTTTAGCCCCGTTGTTATTGCCTGTAGCGTCCCCCTTTTGACGGACGCTATAGAACAAATCAAGGTGACTTATAGCGACCACCAAACGGTGATCGCTATATGGTCAACTTAGGATCGTTTATAGTGACCGTCGTATGACGGTCGCTATAGCTTCAGGCGAGATCAACTATAGCAATCATCAAATAGCGGTTGCTATAGCCCAACCCAGCAAACCCTGTAGCGGATGCCATATGACGGTCGCTATATGTTAAATTGGTCTAGCCGATAGCAATCGCCATATGATGATCGTTATAACTTTTATTATTTATTTTTAAAATTTTCACAACATCATTACAAAAACCATCATATTTCAAAAATACAATAAATATTACTAAAATATCTAAACCACTAGCCCATAAATCCGTCTGTCTCATCATCTTCCAAGCTCCACATCTATCATTGAATAAAACTGCAATCACTATTCACGCCGCAATTGTTGTTTGATTTTACGGCATTCAAATGTTGTTCGGTTGGTTTGATCCTCGAACGCACCTTTTTAAAGGGCGTCAATCCTTTAAAAATCGCATATTCGGTCGTTCCAGACAGACCATGCGTCTGATTGATTTTTCGCCTTCTCATACCTATCACGAATAATAATAAAACGACTTTTATGTGATTTCAAATCATTTTGAGGGCGTTTTCTATATATCTGGCCGTTAAACACCAGTTTTTGGTGTTTTATGACACTAAAAGTGTGTTTTTTGTCATTCTGAACAAATGACATCTCCGATTGACGCATCGTCTTCTTAATCATTTCACAATTCACTCTACGGTTGTTTTCATCTGATTTCACCGCATTAAAAGGTCATTCAATTGGTTTTGACCCCCCATGTGTTTTAAAGGGCGTTGAACCTTTAAAAACCACATATTCAGTCGTTCCGGAAAGAAAACACATCCGATTGATATATCGTCTCCTCGTACATGTCAGAAATAATAATAATATGGTTTTCTATGATTTCAAGTCATTCTGAGGTCGTTTGCTATGGATCTGATCGTTAAACGAATGTTTTGATCTATTATAACACTAAAAGTGCGTTTTGGGTCCTCCTGGGCAAACACCACCTCAAATTGATATTTCGTCTACTTAACCATTTCACAATTCAAGCTATAGTGATTCTGTCTGATTTCACGGCATTCAGATGTCGTTCGGTTGGTTTTTCCCCTCCGAATGCACATCTTTAAAAAGCATCAAACCTTTAAAAACCACAAATTCAGTCGTTACGGGTGCACCACACGTCTGATTGACATGTCTTCTACTCGTACACATCACAAATAATAATAAGATGGTTTTACTTTTATTGCAAGTCATTCTGAGGTTTTCTTCTATATATATGATCGTTAAACGCACGTTTTAGAGTTTTATAACACTAAAAGTGCATTTTCTGTCATTTCGAAAAAACAACACCTCCAATTGATGTACCATCTACTCGTCCATTAGAAAATTCACTTCATGGTTATTGTCATATGATTTTCATGTCATTTGGAGATCATTTGGTTAGTTTTGACCCCCCCCCGTATTTTTAAAGGACATCAAACTTTTTAAAATCGCATATTCGGTCGTTTCAGGCTGACTGCACGTCAGATTGACATGCCGTCTCCTCATACACATCAGAAAAAACAATTAGACGATTTTCCTATGATTTCAAGTCATTTAGGGTTGTTTGCAATAGACCTGACCATTAAACACACGTTTTGGTGTTTTATGACACTAAAAGTGCGTTTTTGGTCCTCCTGACCAAATGCTGGCTCGGATTGACGTTTCGTCTACTCAATCATTTCACAATTCACTCTATGGTCATCATCGTCTGATTTGCCAACATTCAGATGTCATTCAGTTGGTTTTGACCCTATGAACACACCTTTTTAAAGGGTGTCAAACCTTTAGAAACCACATATTCGGTCTTTTCGGGCAGATCGCGAGTCCGATTGATGTGTTGTCTGCTCGTACATGTCACGAATAATAATAATATGACTGCCCTATGATTTCAAGTCATTATGAGGTCGTTTTCTATATATATGACCGTTAAACACATGCTTTGATATTTTACGACGCTAAAAGTGCATTTTCCGTTATCTCGGACAAATGACACTTCCGATTGATATATCGCCTGCTTGACCATTTCATAATTCACTCTACGGTTTGTCTTTGTCTGATTTCACGACATTCAGATGTCGTTCAATTGGTTTTGAACCCCCATGTATTTTAAAGGGCATCAAACCTTTAAAAACCACACATTCGATCATTTCGGGAAGACTGCACGTCCGATTGACGTGTCATCTCCTCATATACATCAATAATAATAATAAAACAGTTTCCCTATGATTCCAAGTCATTCAGAGTTGTTTTCTATAGAACTGTCAGTTAAACGCGTGTTTTGGTGTTTTATGACTCTAAAAGTGTGTTTTCGGTCCTCCCGAGAAAACTCTAGCTCAGATTGATGTTCCGTCTACTTGAGCATTTCACAATTCATACTAAGGCTATTTTCGTCTAATTTCAAAGTATTTGGATGTTGTTCTATTGGTTTTGACCACCAGATGCACCTTTTTAAAGGGCACCAAACCTATAAAAACAACATATTTGGTTGTTTCGGGAAGACCACACATTCAATTGACGTTCTGTATGCTCGTACACGTCATGAATAATAATAAAACAATTTTCTTGTGATTTCAAGTCATTCCAAGGTTGTTTTCTATATATCTAACTATTAAATGCACGTTTTGGTGTTTTATGACACTAAAAGTACATTTTTCGTCATCCTAGACAAATGACACCTTTGATTGAAATATCGTATGCTCAACCATTTGAAAATTCACTTCAAGGTTATTTTCATCTGATTTCACAGCATGCAGAAGTTGTTTGGCTGATTTTGACCCCCTGTGTGTTTTTAAAGGGCGTTAAACCTTTAAAAGCCACATATTCGGTCATTCTGGGCTGACCGTGTGTCCGATTGACATGAAGGATCCCTATAAAGGTTATAAATAAGAACAAGATAGTTTTCCTATGATTTCAATTCATTATGAGTTTGTTTTTTATGAATATTATCGTTAAACACGCGTTTTGGTGTTTTATGACACTAAAAGTATATTTTTGGTCCTTTCAGAAAAACGCCATCTCAGATTGACGTTCTATCTGTAATGACCCAAACTTTTGAATAATATTTGTTTCCTATATTTGTGTGTTATTTTATTTTTTACTCAACAAAATTATATCCTTTTTTTAATTAAGTGAGTATAATTAAAATAAGACCACTGGATTTCGATTGTTATGTGACCGTTGGTCAATATAACTATTGGAAACTATACTCTTAACGTTATGATTATTGTTTATAAATACAAATGATCATTGTTAATTGATACAAAAAGAAGAGTTGATGACCTCATCCAGTAGACTCGGGTCATACGAAACCCATCTTTCGGAGCTTGGGAAGAAGGTAGCATCACTGGACTTTGCTCTGGACCAAGCCCAAGATGAGCTTCAACATGTTAAGCTTGAACGTAATCACCTTTGGGGGAAGTTCAAGCTGATAGAAATCACCACTCGGGCAATGTTGTTCAAGCCACCCCAAGATTCTATCACTATTTCACACCTTACTCTTAGATCTTATGCATGTGTTATAAGGGGCTTTGTAACAAGGTCTTAGTTACTTTGTGTAATCCTTTTGTATAAATAAAATTGTTATTTATTATTACTGTAATTTTTTTAAATTTCAAATATCAAGATAAATATAGGATGAATTTATAGAAGTTTCATATTATTAATGAATATTGGAAGAAAGGTATTTTAAAATATTTTTTTATACTTTAAATAATTAATAATGTGAAATGATTTTCAAAAAATGGTCTTCGATAGTTGTGATCAGTAAGAAATTTAGATTCTAATAAGATCAACTTAATTTTTGGTGAATGGTAAATTATGAATAGTAATATTACCCTTATGAATAGTAATGTGACCAATGGAATAGTAACCTCACTTAAGAAAGTATAAATATAATTTAGGCATCTTGATTGGTAATGTGATATAATAGCATAAGTAAATAACTGTTTCATAAATTATTAGTTAAGTATCAGTATTTTTTTGAGTAAATAGTGTTTTTACTTAAAAATTAAATATCTCATAATTAGAAAATTATTTTCATAAAATGGAGTTCATTTTTGAATTTAGAGTATCGATATTAGGTTAGGGTGAATTTATGAAATTTTTATAAAATGTTTTGTTTTTCAGTGAATAGTAAAAATACAGTTTTGAGTTTCGGTGTGTTTAATGACATCATTAATGATGTAATAATTCTGATCGACTTATGTACAGTAAAATATGTTATGAGGTGTCCAAAATGGCCAATACCATGGGCAAGCTCATGGTTTTGCAAATACCACTAATGAGATGTCCCTTGGAAATTAATAAAATATTCCCTCACTTTTCTATAAATACCATCCCATTATTTCATTACTTTCATTCCAAATTCCTCCTCAATGAAGCTCTGGTCTTTTTACCTCTCAAGAAGTCCTCCCAAGGTGCCCTCAAGTCCCCAAAGTCCCAACCTTCGAGTTTTTGAAGTTACTTTTCAAGGTAAGGGAACCTTTCACCCTCCTCTTTTAGTCAAAGACTTATCCTATGTTATGTCTTTTAAATTCCATTATTATTATGTTAGGGTATGTTATTCTATATCCTTTTTGCTGTCCATTTCATGTCCAAGTGATTAGATACCCTTTTCACTATCATCAACTCATTTTCTAAATTTTTAAGTGATGCCGTTAGGCTGTCGAATTTTCATAAGGGAATTCTCAACTTCTCTTTTTTCCATTCTAGCTCTCTTTTATGTGGTATGTCTTTAAATTTCCATACCATGTTCTTATTTCCATTATATTCTATCCCTATACTATATTATGAGTCTTTTATGAATGTTTGACCCCTGTCCCCTCTCTTTTTAATATTTTCTAAAACCATGTTGCATAGCCGTTATGCTGTAGAATTTTCATCTAAAAAACTTTCTCTTTTTTCTCAAGAAATTCTCTTATTTTATTTTGTGAATACCCAAACCTATTTATTTTCAAGGGGTATTCATCAAGACATAAAAATGATATATTTGATTCTAGAATTTACATACATAAAACCCTCATTCTCTTTTCGTGTGTTATAAATTACATAATGATCATGTTTTAAGCACTTTTTTAAACGTCATGATTTTGATATGAAACCCACTTATTTTATTCTCTTTGGGTTATTTATGAAATGTTTGATTAACCCCCTAAACCTGAATAGCCCGACGACCTTCTTTTTTTTATTATTGATTTTTGATAACCCCCCTTTCAAGGGATGAGGGGGAACCCTTATAAGGCCTGTAGGCTTAGAGATTACATGGACTGTAGGCTTATGAGACATTACATGACCCGAAGGTCTTAGGGAATTCAACCAGACTATAACTACAAGGAACTGCCTCTCCCCAACATCTGCATCATGATGGTATCTCTCCACCTTTTCATGGTCGTCCAGATAAGCTTCCCTTGCAAGCACAGGATGGTCCCGATGGCATTCCCATACCCTCTCATTCTTCCAAATCCGTTGGTTCTGCTCTGGTTGGTGCGCTTGCTCTAAATCCTCCTTTGGGGATGCTCCTTTTTTGTAGAGTCTTTTTGGGGAAACTGTATTTATCATGTGGCCCAAAGGACTTGAGGTGGCCTGAAGGCCTTGTGGTGGCCTGAAATCCTTACTGGCCTGAAGGCCCTGGGTGGCCCGAAGGCCTTGAAGGACCTGAAGACCAAATCGGTGGCCCGAAGGCCCAAACGAGTGAATAGTTCCAGCTGCTACAATACCAAACAGTAAATTCTATAGTACTACAATAGTACCCGCTACAATAACTGCTACATTACCCCCAGGAATTACCCCTCTTCTTGGTTTTGATCTCGGGTCTCTTGGATGCACTTGCCAAGTCCTCACCAACTGGGCTGAGCATCTTGTGAGAAATGTTTCATTATGATATACGTGGATCACATGAAAATAAATACATATTAAGGGTGCAATTTAATATCACTCCGATTCATTGGGTAAAGAAATTAATCTCTAGAGATGATAAGTTTTATGATACCTTGGTGAATACCTTGGTAATTTTTATAACACCCTGGGGATGGACCTTGGTGATATGTTTATGAATGTCTAAATTAAATGTTGTATCCACATTTTCAAGTTATGTTTCAAGTTATTAATATTATGATATGTCTCTTTATTATGCCTTTATGATATTCCTCATGTTCTTATTGATATCGCTCAAGTTCACATATAAACTGTTTCACTTGTTTTCCTTAGCGGGCCTTCTGCTCACCCTTTCCTTTGATGTATGTCTCCAAGTTATGATATGCCTTAATTCTACATAGGATGAACTTTTCAAGAATCTTTTCAAGGGGATTTAAATATTGTTTTATGTTTTCATGTATTATGTACCTTATTTCCAAGACACTAGACTTCAAAGATCCTATGTTTGTAAAATAAAATGAAAAGTTATGTAATAAAAAGGCGGGATGCCATAGTTGGTATCAAAGGATATTTTAGTTATTTTTGGAAATTAGGCTATGAAAAAATTAGGAAGAACCCTATAGAAAATTTTAAATATAGGAAAACTTCCTGTTATTTTGGTGAAATATTAAGTAAGTGATTTCCAAACAAATAAATCCCTGTCTGGATACGAACAAGTGAATGTGGCTTTGGTAGATATGTACCTAGGAGTGAAAACTCCGACAAGGAGTTTTGGGCTTGAACCAAGGTATCCTAGTACATGATAATGAGCCTTTATACACTCCTGGTTTGACACTCCCAAGGGATATGTTTGGTTAATCACAATCTTTTTATGAACCATTATGAAAGATTTATAGTATGTTTAAGCATAAAGTTTTAAGACATAAAAATCCTTCATAGTTAAAAGATTCATAAATGAAATAAGATTATCACCAAGGTTTTATTATTTTAGAAAATGACAGGTAATAGGAGGAACTGTGCAAATGGCGACCGCAATGGACCATGTGCTGACGACCCTATGATAGAAGCCAGAATGGAAACTTTTATGAGAATGATGAACCAACTGACTCAAGTTATGGGAAATAACTTTAATCAAGACGAGAGACCAATATCACCGCGAAGGGAAAAACATTCTGTTGAGTCCTTTATGTGTCAACAACCACCAAACTTCATTGGATCTACTGACCCATTGATTGCTGAATAGTGGACCAGCTTCATCGAGAAGATCTTTTATGTGCTCTGTTGTTCAGAACAAGAGAAGGTCACCCTGGTTGTTTACCACTTAGAGGGAGGAAATGATCAGTGGTGGGAACTGATTAAAAACATGAGTCCAAGATTGGAATTTGAATATTTGGAGTAGGAAGAGTTCATAGGGATATTCTTCAATAAGTATTTCCTTCATTCAACGAGAACAAAAATGGAGAAGGGGTTTCTCGAGCTGAAGCAGAAGGAGAATGAATCTATTGGAAGCTACGAGATAAACTCCACAATAATTTCCCATTACATCCCAAGCTTTGTCATTGATCCTAATAAGAAGGTTTATAGATTATTTGGTGTACTAAGACCTCATATGTAGAAGAATCTAGCCAACTGAGACTATGATAGCTATGAGAAGATCGTGTGGAGTGTGATGAAAGTCAAACTGGAGTTCGGTGAGACACAGTGGTCTCATAAATCCAATGACAATAAGAGATCAATGGATCCTAGATTAGGGATGAAATTTTATTAGGGAAGAGGAGGCAAGAAAGTGCAACGTCACATGTATAATAAATGTGGGAAGAAGAATTTAGGGAATTGCCTACTCGGGAGCGGTAAGTGCTATAAGTGTGGAAGAGACGGCCATATCGCGTGAAATTGTTGTAGTGAGGTGAAGCCTCAAATTTACAACACTAATGAAAAGGGGAAGATGGTGCATTCCCTACCTGATGTCTAATTATATAAGCATGGAAAACTTGGGAGCTTTTCCAATCACTGTCCAAATCTGAGGGTAGTGGAGTGGAATCACCATCAGCCTCAACAAAGGATAAGGGATCAAGTTCATGCTTTTTCTATCATGACGTCTGATATTGAAACTAAAAATGATGCAGTGTAATGTACTCTTATTATTATCTCAAATCTAGCAAGTATTTTTTTGATTATAGTTCTACGCATTCCTTTATTTCATCCAAGTTTTCAAGGAATTTAGAATCAACCCCTGAAATGCTAAAAGTAGAGTTATCAGTCAAGACTCCTGGTGTAATTATACAATAATCATAAGTGTTTAGAAACTCTATTATTTAATTTAACGAGAACAATCTTATTACAAATCTAGTATTCATTCCCATGCTGGAATTTGACATTATACTAGGGATGGACTAGCTCTCAAAGTATAATGATAACATCAAATGCAGAATCAAGGAAATCTCAGTAGTATTAAATAGAAAACCTACAATTATCTTCCAAGGATAGATATCTCAACCTGATCATTTTATAGAATAACCTCATATATCATTCTTTACAGATTTGATCAGTGAAGAAGGTGGAAATGAGAATATAAGGATAGAAAATGTCCCAATCATCCAATAATACATTGATGTATTTCCTGAGGAGTTACCCGAACCTCCCCCAGAAAGACAGGTAGAGTTCTCCATTGAACTCGTACTTGGATCTCATCCGTTTTCAAAGACCCCATATAGGATAAAAAATGTGGAGTTGGAGGAAATAAAGAAACAAATCCAAGATCTTTTGGAGAAGGGGTTTATCCGACCGAGTGTGCCTCCTTGGGGAGCACCTGTTCTCTTTGTGAAGAATAATGATGAATCAATGCAACTATGCATTGATTATAGAGAACTGAACCGGATCATAGTGAAGAACAAATACCCTATTCCAAGAATTGATGATTTATTTGACCAACTTCATGGAGCTCAATTCTTCTCCAAGATTGATCTTCGATCTGATTATCATCAATTGAGGGTGAAGAAGAAAGGTATTCCAAAAACTACCTTCTGATCAAGATATGAGCATTATGAGTTTGTTGTTATGCCCTTAGAACTAACTAATTCACATGTTATTTTTATGGATTTGATGAATAGAGTCTTTAAGGACTACCTTTATAACTTTGTTGTAGTTTTTATTGATGATATTCTGATATATTCCAAAAGTTGTGAGAAGCATGGGGATTATCTAAGGGTTATTTTTCAAACTATATGGAAGGATATTCTTTTTTGGAAATTTTAGAAAATGTGAATTTTGGTTACCAAAAGTTTCCTTCTTGGGGTACATTTTAAACAATGAAGGAATCACAGTCGACCCTGCAAAGACAATGGTTGTAGAGGAGTGGCCTCAGCCAACAACAATAACTGATATTCGCAGTTTCCTTGGATTAGTGGGATATTATAGGAGGTTTGTGAAAAAAATTTCATGACTTTATAATCCATTAACCAAGTTAACTCAAAAAATGGGTCAAGTTCATCTGGACAAAGGAGTGTGAGGAAAGTTTCCAAGAGATGAAGAAGAGATTGGTTACTACACCCGTGCAAACTCTGCCCTCAAGCGAAGAAGGATTCGTTATTTTTAGCGATGCATCTATGAAAGGTCTTGGGTGCGTCCTCATACAAAATGACAAGGTGCTTGATTATACATCTCAACAGTTAAAGTTTCATGAGCAGAACTATCTTATGCATGATCTTGAGCTAGCTGTAGATGGAGGAACTATCTTTATGGGGAGAAATGTGATATATACACAGACCATCAAAGTTTGAAGTATATTTTCACACAAAAGGAATTGAACATGAGACAGAGGATATGGTTGGAACTTCTTAAAGACTATGATTGTTCAATTCATTATCATCTCGGAAGAGCAAACAAAGTCACTAATGCATTAAGTAGGAAAGACCCTATTGTTATATCCATGATGAGGATTCAAAGAGATCCTTTGATCAATAAACTAGTAAAGATTTACATAGGAATTATAAGGGAAGGGACATCATCAACCCTAACCCAAATGACTTCTCAACCACCATTATTAGATAAGATCAAGAAAACTCAGAAATAAGATCCTTTGTTACAGAAGAATTTTGAGGCTGTGAAGGATGAGAAGTTTTCTGAGTTCAATATTGATCAAGAAGGTATAATTAAATTTTGTACAAGACTATGTGTTCCAACTATTCCAAAAATAAAGGAGTTAATGTATGAATCTCATAGCTCTACTTTCTATATACATCTTGGAAGCACAAAAATGTATAGGGACCTTCGTGATCATTATTGGTGGGATAATATGAAAAGGGAGATTGCTGAATACACTACAAGGTGACTGGTATATCAGCAAGTGAAGGCAGAGCGATAAATTCCTAAAGGGGTATTATAACCACTGCCCATATCAGCATGGAAGTGGGACAATACCACTATGGAATTTATCACTGGTCTCCCAAGAACATCCAAGGGAAACAATGCGATATGAGTTATAGTGGATTGTCTCACCAAGACTGCCCATTTTATCTCTATTTGGGAATATTTCTATCTTAATCAACTTGCCAAGATTTACATGAAGGAAGTGGTAAGGCTACATAGAGTTCCACTTTCTATCACATCTGATTGTGATCCAAGTTTCACATCAAAATTCTGGAGAATTCTTCAACATGCTCTGAGTATCGAATTGAATTTCAGTATGACCTATCACCCCCAAACTAATGACCAATCTAAAAAGACTATTAAAACACTTGAGGACATGATGATAACATGATCAATTGAATTTAAAGGTAGATGGGATCAACATATCCCATTAGTTGAGTTCTCTTATAATAATATTTTCCATTCGAGCATTAAAATGGAACCCTATGAAGATCTATATGGGAAGAAATGTAGAACTCCTACTTGTTAGGATGAAGCTGGTGAGATAAATCTTATTGGGCCTGATCTTGTGTAAGAGATGACAAAAAAGGTTCATTCCTTTCAGCAATACATCAAGGATGCTTAGAGTCAGCAAAAGAGCTATGCTGAAAACCTTCGAAGGGACTTGGAGTTTGATGTTGGTGACAAAGTATTTCTTAAAATTTCAACTTGGAAGAGAGTCACGAGGTTTGGGAAGAAAGGGAAGCTCGACCCTAGGTATATTGGCTCCTATGAAATCCTTGATCATGTAGAAGAAGTGGCCTATCAGCTTTCACATCCTCCAAATATAGCACAAGTTCATGATGTATTCCATATATCCCTCTTGAGGAAGTACATACCTAACCCTTCACATGTACTAAATCTAAAGGTGGTATAACCGAAACATGACCTATCTTATGAGGAGCATCTGGTAGAGATCATGGATCATAGGGAAAAGGTTCTACGCAACAAGACTGTCCACCTTGTTAAAGTGTTGTGGAGTGATGTACATGGATGTTACTAACATTTTTTAACTTAGTTTTAATTAATTTGCTAAACGATTCTTAAGTTTTTAGGTTCTTTTTTGTAGTATTTTAATATTTTAGATATTTTTAGTTAATTTTATATTAACATTAGTTATTTAATTTTAATTTTTTTAGTTTAATTAATATTAGTTATTATTATTATTAGTTCATATAACTCTTCTTTTTATTTTTACTAATTATTATTATTATTATTACCTTTTTATTTAAACTATTAGATATTTAGTTTTAAAATTTAAATTTTAGTTTTAAATTTTGAATTTTATTTAACTTTTTCCCCTACCCCCCTTGACCCGCTCCCCCTATCAATCCCACACACTTCTTTTTTTTTAAACCTTTTCTCTCCAATCTCCTTAACTCCATCCCGACGGCCCTCACTTTCCTCTATCTCCCACATACCCGCTGAACTGACCTCCCTTTTTATCTCCCCTCCCTCTACCCACCGCCCCTCTCCACTCGCCAGGCCCCTCTCCCCTGCCGCCCCCTACTTCACGCACGCCACGCCCCGACTCTCCTTCACTACACCCCGCTCCTCTCACCCGCGCCCCCATCACCCGCGGCCTCCCATTCTCCCTTCTCTCACCCTCGGCTCCAACTATTCCCTGCTACCCCACTGCCGCATCCTCATCCTCAGCACCCCGCCGCCACCCCGCCTCTCCTCTCCATCCTGCTGGCCGCCTCCCCTCTCTCGCCTGAATGCTCTATCGGCTGCTAGCCTAGCCGCCTCCACTCTCCATACACGCCGCCGCCACACTTTCCCTCTCCCTATTCTCCTCCCGTTAACCAGCCTCCCTCTCCACTCACCCCCATCCTAACCCTCACCCCCTCTCCTCCGCTGCCCTCTCCCCAGCAGAGCCCGCATCCCCCATCCGCTACCCCCTGCTTATGTTCTTTTTTGCAGCGCACCGGTCACCAACTACCGATTGTCCGAACAGCCACCTTTGATCACACCGGCCACCGACCGTCCGATCACCCACCACAGTCGTCGCAGCGGACCAGCATCCACTACTTCGCCAACATCTTTTGTTCCGGTGGTCGCGAAGTTGGTGCGTGACATCATCACATGCTGAGGGTTGCTGCGCGTGGCGAAAATAGAAATGAGCACGATCATTTCTTCAGTAACGCAATATTAATCTACATGACATATCATTTTACTACGTTTATTCTTTCAATTGTGATGTAGGGGTAATTTTATTAGTGTCGGGATGTTGGTTGATTAATAAAAATTATTGCGCATGCCATGCAACGTATTATTTGATGATTAATTGTCAATTAAATTTATTTTAATTAAATGTTTATCTGTTTAAATTATTTTTGCACTGAATTAATTGCTGAAATTGAAACTGGACCTTTTAATTATAAGTCGACGCGGCGGTCCGAGAAGGTAATCCGTGTTGACCGATGGTAGGTGCAAATTGGTGACATAACTTTGTGAGAAATGGGTTGTGTCATTTCTCCGTATAGTTTGGGACTTGAATGAATTTCCTATTTTATTTATGACACCAGAGAACAGGAATTTAAATAAATTAGGAACTTTAAATTGAACATCTAAAAAATGCACATATTTTCGGAACTGGAGATAACTAAACAGAATGAATATTTAATCATACAAAAGAATATTTTGCATGTATGCGTGATAATTTAATTACGACACCAGCATCCCCGACACATTTTATTGATTTAGAGTCCATCATCGTTTTCAATTACATTTTACTATATTTCTTTTGTCTTTTCACCTTTTAGTTTAATTAAAAGAAAAAAAAGAAAGCTCAAAAATTGAAACTCCCTCAACCTTTGTCCGTCTAAACATTGTCCAACGAAGCATTTTTAGTGAACTAGATTCTGTGCTCTCTGTGGTTCGACCCTGCTCGCCACTTTTATAGTAGCCAGTCGGTTATAAAAATTTGCAAATTGGATGCGCTGCGACGCGCATACCAAATTTCTAGCGCTGTTGCCGGGGAGCATGTGCATGTCTAGGATTAAGAAAATTTCTAGTAGACCTTGTTTTAGGCACTGTTCGCCTAAATGGTGAACACTCATAATTCTGATCTGTCAAAGAACGACCCGCCCCTTGATCCACAACTTGAACATCAAAGAAAGGGAAAAGAACAAATCAGTACCTCAGCTGCAAATGAAATGCATCCACCAGAGGAAAGCGTTGAAACTCACATTCCGACGCTTCCTAGCTGACAAGTCCACCCACTTTTCCAAAACCGTCTCAATAATCAAAGGCCTCGGAGTACTATGAGACAGGAGTTGCGACCCAACACAGTCAGAGTTAGCTCAGGCATAACAAGACCCAGAATCCAAGCAATGCACTTTGAATTGAAGCTTTCCACGATCAACATACTCCAACAACATGCACAATTTCATGGATTGAGCAGCGAAGACCCTTATGTGCATGTGAACAAATTTATTGAAGTCTGTGACACATTTAAATATAACGAAGTGACGGATGATGCGTTGATCCTGCGACTGTTTCCGTTCTCATTGCAAGGGAAAGCAAAGGACTGGTTGGAAAGTCTCGACTCAAAAATAGTTTTCACTTGGGAAGTGCTGAGAAGGAAATTTCTTGATCTATATTACACAACAACTCAATCTTTGAAAAACAAGAGAGACCTCGACTCCTTTTGTCAAAGTGAATACGAATCATTAGGAGAATCTTGGGAAAGATTCAAGTCCATGTTAAGACGTTGTCCTCATCATGGGATGAAGTTGGAAAACCAGTTGCAAGCTTTCTACTATGGAATTCAACCTGAGATTAAGTCTGCAATCAACATAGCTACTGGTAATGCATTTATGGAAATGGATCCTGAAGATCTGTACATATTAATTCAAAACATGTCCGAACACAGTTTCCAGTGGCCAGAAGATTTTTCAAGAAGAAAGGTAGGAGGGCATCACGTTGATGCCCAGACATTCACGGCTGCACAATTTGAAGCTCTCAACAAGAGGATTGACAACTTGTCAATAAACCTGCCTAATCCAGTCCATGTTTTTCAAGCTGAACACTGTCTATACTGTGGTTGCCCTCATGATTATCCTATGTGTCCATATAACACATCTAAGACCAAGATGTCTGCAGCTAACTTTGTCACCTAAAACAAAGGGAATTATGGAAACAACTACAACACCAATTGGCAAGGAAATAACCAAAATCAAGGTTGGAAGGAGCCATCAACTACTCAACCAATGAACCAGAACACGGGTCCACCTGGATTTTCTGCTCAATCTTCCTTCATACCCGCCATGCAATCGCAAGAGCAAGGATATCAACAGAAATACCGACCCCCATTTCAATAACAACAACAATATAAGGAGCAAAAGAAAACAATAGGCTTGTCCCCTCTTGCAATGCAAGGACAACAAGATTGGGGAGAAACTATCGCTAAACTAATGATGTCCAATCAATCAAGGTTTGAGTTATAAGAGATGGCAACTCAAAATTTGCAAACAACAACCCAAAATTTACAAGAAATAACTCAAAATTTGCAGACAAACACCCAAAACCTGCAGGCTTCCATGCGTAATATTGAAAATCAAGTCAGTCAGATAGCCGCACAAATGCAGAAATGACAACAAGGAACTCTATCGGGAAGCACAATAGTCAACCCAAGAGAAGAAGCAAAAGCCATCACATTGAGAAGTGGTACACAGTTACCAGAGCACCAAAGGCCTGATATTCAACCAATAGATGAGACACCTATACCTTACACTAAGGATGGAGACTCAACAAACAAAGAAATACAACTTGAAACCAAATAGGAGTAAGATCAAAACAAACTTGCAAAAAATGAAAAGGTAAGAAAGGAGAAGGAAAACAAGGCACTCAACGAAAGTGCGAAAGCCCACATACCACCTCCTCCATTTCCACAAAGACTGAAGCAAATAAAGTTAAATGTTCAATTTTAAAAATTCATGGAGATGTTCCAAAAGATTCAAATAAATATTCCTTTTGCGGAAGCCATCACACAAATGTCCCACTATGCTAAATTTCTCAAGGAACTTCTGTCAAAAAGAATAAAATTAGATGATGTGGGAACAATCATAATGCACGAGGAATGTTCAGCGGTCATATCCAGATCCATACCTCCAAAACTAAGAGACCCTGATAGTTTCACTATTCCTTGCAATATTGGAGGATGTCAATTCGGAAGAGCTTTGTGTGACCTCGGAGCTAATGTCAATCTCATGCTGTCTGGAATCCTTGAAGAACTGGGCATCATCGAATTAAAGCCAACAAGAGTCGCCTTGCAAATGGTTGACCGATTAGTGAAGCATCCTCGAGGGATTCTAGAGGACATACTTGTCAAGGTTGATAAATATTACTTCCCTTCTGATTTCATTGTCCTCGATATGGAAGAAGACAAGGACGTCCCACTCATTCTCGGGAGACCCTTCTTATCAACATGCAGAGCGCTGGTTGATGTCTAAGAGGGAAAGTTAATTTTTAGAATTGGGGATGAGAACATAAAATTTGATGTCCTAAAGGCTATGGAAAAACCATCTGTAGCAGACTGTCATTTCCTGGATACGATTGAAGAATGAGATGAGTTAGCAAGCGATGCAATGGAGCTCGCAGATTTTCACAAAGAAAATGAAGAGTTTACTGAATCAATCGAGGTAGTGGAATTCATTAGGAACATAGTCGATCCTTTAGATAGACATGAATTCACTTCACTCACTCCATCACTTGAAAAGCCTCCAACACTTGAGCTTAAACCCCTTCCATCAAAACTGAGATATAGTTACTTGGGAGATTTAAACACCTTACCAGTCATCATCAATGCTAATATTTCGAGTGAACAAGAGAGAAAATTTCTCAATGTCATGTCACAAAGGAAGCCAACAATAGGTTGGACAATTGTTGATCTAAAAGGTATAAGTCCTGCCATCTGTACTCACAGAATACATAGGGAAGATAATTCAAAACGTTGTAGGCAACCAGAACGACGCTTGACACCTCCCATGAAAGAAGTAGTCAAGAAAGAAGTCATTAAACTTCTTGATGCTGGTTTAATATTTCCAATATCTGATAGTCAGTGGGTTAGCCCATTGCAAGTGGTACCTAAAAAGGGTGGAACCATAGTGGTTGAGAACAATAGAGGAGAATTGATAACCACAAGAACAGTGACTGGATGGAGAGTGTGCGTCGGATATCGGAAATTGAATGATTCCACCAGAAAGGATCACCTCCCATTTCCCTTTATTGATCAAATACTTGAACGATTGGCAGGACAAGATTAATACTATTTTATAGATGGATACTCAGGCTATAATCAAATAGCATTGACACTAGAGGATCAAGAGAAAAGCACGTTCACTTGTCCATATGGTACATTTTATTATCGGCAAATGCCTTTTGGAATGTGCAATGCTCCAGCCACATTTCAACGATGCATGATGGCAATGTTCCATGACATGATTGAAGAGTTCTTGGAAATATTCATGGATGAGTTCTCTGTGTATGGAGATTATTTTGATGACTGTCTAGAACATCTGGATAAAGTTTTGGAAAGATGCGAAGAAAAGAATCTGGTGCTTAATTGGGAAAAGTCACACTTCATGGAACAAAGTGGAATAGTTTTAGGTCATCAAATTTCAAAGAAAGGAATTAAAGTCGATGCCGCAAAGATTAGTACAATCTCTGAGTTACCCATTCCTTTTTCAGTTCGTTCCATTCGAGGTTTTCTTGGGAATGTTGGATTCTATAGACGCTTCATTAAAGATTTCTCTGTTATTTCCCAACCCCTTACGAACATATTGGGAAAATATGTCACGTTCCACTTTGGGCCTGAATGTCAAGAAGAATTTAAATTATTAAGGCAACGTTTGGTTGAAGCCCCGATAATGATTTCACCTGATTGGGAGCAGCCATTTGAGTTAATGTGTGATGCCAATGACTGGGCAGTTGGTGCTACCTTGGGACAAAGAAAAGAAAATATCTTTAGGCCAATCTACTATGCTAGCCGCAATTTGAATGAGGCTCAACATAATTACACAACAACTGAAAAAGAGATGCTAGAAGTTTTCTTTGCCTTTGATAAATTTTGATCCCATATGTTGTTCTCAAAAGTCACTGTTTATACGGATCACTCTGAACTTCGGTATCTGATGACCAAGAAAGATGCAAAACCTAGACTCATTCGATGGATACTGTTACTTCAGGAATTTGACATTGAAGTCAAGGACAAGAAGGGAATAGAGAATGTTGTTGCTGATCATTTATCACGCCTCGACCATGACACAAGTGAAATCAATGTTGAACTAATCAATGGAACATTTCCTGATGAACAACTCTATGCCATTGAGACAATCACACCCTGGTATGCTGATTTTGTGAACTACTTAGATTCAGGTGTGATACATCCAGATTTATCAAAGGAACAGAGGAAAATATTTTTGAATGAAGCACGACATTACTACTGGGATGATCCTTTACTTTTCAAAGACTGTGTGGATGGAATGATAAGAAGATGCATCCCTGAAGAATAAGTTGATAGTGTTTTGAACTTGTGCCATACTGGAGAAGCTGGGGGACACCATGGGATTCATCGAACAATCAGAAAAGTGTTACAATGTGGTTTGTACTGGCTGACCATGAATCATGATATTCGTGAATTCATCATGAATTATGACAAATGCCAAAGAACTGGGGGTATAAGCTAGAAGCGCGAAATGCCACAACACTCAATCATGGGCATTGAAATTTTTGACATATGGGGAATTGACTTCATGGGTCCTTTTCCTAAATCTTTTGGGAAATCCTATATCCTTGTCCGTGTGGACTATGTGTCAAAATGGGTGGAAGCTGAAGCATTCTCGGAAAATACTGCTCGAGTCGTCATCAAATTTTTGAAGCAACACATTTTTACCCGGTTCGGAATTCCAAGGCTCATCATCAGTGATCGTGGTACCCACTTCAATAATGCTCTATTTCAGAATATAATGACTCGCCATGGATGTCACCACTACATGACCACCCCATACCATCCACAGACCAATGTCCAAGCTGAGGTTTCAAACCGAGAAATTAAGGGTATTTTGGAGAAGACGATAAATACATCTAGGAAAGATTGGGCCACCAAACTTGATGATGCACTTTGGGCCTACAAAACTGCCTACAAGAAACCTATTGGAATGTCCCCATATCGGTTGGTATTTGGAAAAACCTTCCACTTACCTGTAGAATTGGAACATAAATCTTATTGGGCTATGAAGAAACTGAATTTTGATTTCAAAACTTCCCAATAGAAGCGTTTTCTACAGATGAATGAACTAGATGAGATGAGGAGAGAATCATATGACAATGCTTTGATTTACAAAGAGAAAACTCAAGCCTGGCATGAAAAAGGGATCCAACAAAGAAATTTTTCAGCAGGCGACAAAGTTCTCCTCTTCAACTCATGACTTCAAATCATGGATGGAAAACTCAAGTCGAAGTGGTCAGGTCCTTACACCGTCACAATTATTTATCCACATGGTGCTGTCGAAATTTATGATGGGAAGATGACTCCATTCAAAGTAAATGGTCAACGCCTTAAACTTTACCACACTTCGGATAAAATAGGCATCATTGAAGAACTACAATTGCAATGAGAAGTTATCCGTCTGGCTGAAGACGTTAAACTTAGCACTGATCAGGAGGCAACCCGACTGCTTCTTCATTCTTTGATCTTTGTTTATTACTCTATCTCTATCTCTCTATCTGTTTTGTGGATGCAGCTAAAAAAATGTCTAGCTCTTCTGATTCTTCTGTGGTCATCAATGCGCTTGTTCCGTCTCCCTCTGACTTAGTACGATGGATGACTCAGGAGATGGCTGATATCGAGCGCCGACTTGAGGAACTTTCATTAGAGATTCGTGCTCAGTAGTCGGCACCACCACAAAGAGCACATATTTCGTTCCTTCCTCACCAGATTCACACTCACTATGCTCCAGAGGTGGTTAATCCCACTAAGCGTCCCCATGAGATCGATGACACAACCACTAGTTCTTGCAAGAGGCATAAGAGTTCTGAGTTGATGGACCAAGATGATTAACCATTGTCCATCCATCTGGCTGAAGATGTAAAACTTAGAGTTTCCTAGGAGGCAACCCATGTTCCAGTTTCATTTTTTCCCCTTTATTCTTTTACCTGTTCTAGTTTGTTTGAGAAAATCAAACATGGCATGTGTGAATTTTTTTAGATACTCTTGATATTTGTATGCACTTGTCACTCTACTGCATCTTTGATTCCATTTATATGATTCTTGGTGTTATCTTTATGATATGATGCGGGTATGTGTTGTCCATATGTAGATTTTACAGGTACATTATTTTTGGAACTTCATCGGATACAGGCAGCCTCTCTGCGTCTATTTTCACTTACATAGGGAAGTGTTTTATTTTTTTTTATATTTTATGCTTCCAAAAACACCATGTAAACTAACAAAAAAAACAAAAAAAAATGAAAATTTTGAAAAAAAAACTAACACTCCTGACATTCATAAACCCACATAAAAGCTGCTGTATTTTTATCGCAACCCAGTAGGAAACATACCACTTGTGTCCCTAGGCAGTTTGAGCACCTGATTCTTGTTCTGGATTTCTTTGATCCTTGATCTCATGACTTAGATGATTGCTAATATTATTTCATGCTTCGAAAATGTTTTTCAAAAAGTTGTAAAATTTTGAGACACTTATTTGCACTCATTCTCATTTGTGCTGTCCAACATTATATTTCCCAACCCGTGAGGACTCTGGACCATTTTACATCATCTCCTATTTTTCTTTTTCTTGAGGGAATCTCAACCATGTTATGTCTTCTAGAACTTGCCATGTTTTTTTCCATCAAAGCGATAGGAATTTTTGAAAGTTTCACTAAAATGATCGAGGCATCTGTTTGATTTTTTCAGCCCCGTTGACCCACTGAGCCACCCTAACATTTTCTCCATCATATAGCCCTTAAAATCCATGCAGGAGCCTTTTAGGATGAGACCAAACCGATACCCTTACCTACCAATTTCTTGAATTTTTTCATGATAATTTCAATCTAAGTGTGGGGGGAGAGACTTACTCATGGAGAGGGTTCTTCGAGGGGCAGTGAGTCATTTGATGTACATGGATTGACATTATCCCATCCTGATCATATGAGTTCTTTTTCACAGTATCCACCTTCATTTCATATTATTTTGATATAGGAATATAGAATCCTTTTGAGTTCCAAAAATGAGTACATTGGTGGTCATTACGCGGTAACCCTCGACTTTGGGGATACCTATTAAAGTGATGATCCATTACTTCAGGAACTAGAGAGTTTTCTATATGACCTACCTTCATTGAGATGTTACATCATATATGCTACTTGTGTACCATTCTTTGGGATTATTGTCTGACACCTATTTCATGGGGTTTTTGAGTTGATACTCACCAGTTTTTCCTGACCATATTATTTGAGTGAGTTATATCTTAAAAAAAAGAGTGAAAAAAGAGAGCGAAACATTGGCTTATCATATGCTTGAGGAAAAGCAATGTTTTAAGTGTGGGGGAGAGAGAGTTTGAGGGAGACATTTGGATTGACATATATCATGCATTTATTTCAAGATTCAACCCTCCTTTTTACCAGAAATATGTCAATTTTTTTAACCCACTATCCCACAGCTTCAGAAACATTTGAACCTCATGTAAAGTCCTTGAGATTAGTGAATTCTTTTGATTTCCAGTAGTGGAGATGTGAAATTCATGGCAAGCCTATGGTAAGAATGCACGTGTATGAGAAATGAGAAAAAATTTGATCTTTTTTTGAGAGATGAGAGTGATGGAAAGGTAGGTCATATGATGAATGAGTGCATGTACTTGTTTTGAAAAAAGTTCAAGTGGAAGAAAAGTTGTTTTTGAAACTGAAGTTTTAAATGCAGCATGATATTTTATGAGGAAAGAGATTGAGAATTTTGAACTTGTAATCTTGATGTTTTGATTTGTCTACGACCACTTGTGTTTTCTTTCTGATTGTTTTTCTCAGGAGTGCAAAAGTTTAAGTGTGGGGGATTTGATGTACATGGATGTTACTAACATTTTTTAACTTAGTTTTAATTAATTTGCTAACCGCTTCTTGAGTTTTTAGGTTCTTTTTTGTATTATTTTAATATTTTAATATTTTTAGTTAATTTTATATTAACATTAGTTATTTACTTTTAAATTAAATTTTAATTTTAATTTTAATTTTTTAATTTTAATTTTTAATTTTTAATTTTTAGTTTAATTAATATTAGTTATTATTATTATTAGTTTATATAACTCTTCTTTTTATTTTTATTAATTATTATTATTATTATTACCTTTTTATTTAAACTATCAGATAGTTAGTTTTTAAATTTAAATTTTAGTTTTAAATTTTGAATTTTATTTAACTTTTCCCCCTACCCCCCTTGACCCGCTCCCCCTATCAATCCCACGCACTTATTTTTTTTAAACCTTCTCTCTCCAATCTCCTTAACTCCATCCCGCTGGCCCTCACTTTCCTCTATCTCCCACATACCCACTAAACCGGCCTCCCTTTTTATCTCCCCTCCCTCTACCCGCCGCCCCTCTCCACTCGCCAGGCCCCTCTCCCCTGCCGTCCCCTGCTTTACGCACACCGCACCCCGACTCTCCTTCCCTACACCCCGCTCCTCTCACCCGCGCCCCCCATCACCCGTGGCCTCCCATTCTCCCTTCTCTCACCCTCGGCCCCAGCTATTCCCTACTACCCCACCGCCGCATCCTCATCCCCAGCACCCCGCCACCACCCTGCCTCTCCTCTCCATCCTGCTACCCGCCTCCCCTCTCTCGCCCGAACGCTCCATCAGCCGCCAGCCTAGCTGCCTCCACTCTCCATAAATGTCGTCGCCCCACTTTCCCTCTCCCTATTCTCCTCCCGTTAACCAGCCTCCCTCTCCACTCACCCCTGACCTAACCCGCACCCCCTCTCCTCCGCTGCCCTCTCCCCAGCAGAGCCCACATCCACCATCCATTACCCCCTACTTATGTTATTTTTTGCAGCGCACCGGTCACCGGCTACCGATTGTCCGAACAACCACCTTTGATCGCATCAGCCACCGACGGTCCGAGCACCCACCACGGTCGCCGCAACGGACCAGCATCCACTACTTTGCCAACGTCTTTTGTTCCGGTGGTCGCGAAGTTGGTGCATGACATCATCACGTGCCGAGGGTTGCTGCACGCGGTGGAAATAGAGACGGGCATGATCATTTCTTCGATAACACAGTGTTAATCCACATGAAATATCATTTTACTACGTTTATTCTTTCAATTGTGATGTCGGGGTAATTTTATTAGTGTCGGGATGTTGGTTGATTAATAAAAATTATTGCGCATGCCATGCAACGTATTGTTTGATGATTAATTTTCAATTAAATTTATTTTAATTAAATTTTTATCTGTTTAAATTATTTTTTCATTGAATTAATTGCTAAAATTGAAACTGGCCTTTTTAATTATAAGTCGATGCGGCGGTCCGAGAAGGTAAACCGCATTGACCGATAGTAGGTGCAAATTGGTGACATAACTTTGTGAGAAACGGGTTGTGTCATTTCGCCGTATAGTTCGAGACTTGAATGAATTTCCTAATTTATTTATGACACCAGAGAACGGGACTTTAAATAAATTAGGAACTTTAAATTGAGAATCTAAAAAATGCACATATTTTCAGAACTGGTGATAACTAAATAGAATGAATATTTAATCATACAAAAGAATATTTTTCATGTATGCGTGATAATTTAATTGCGACACCAGCATCCCTGACACATTTTATTGATTTAGAGTCTATCATTGTTTTCAATTATAGTTTACTGTATTTATTTTGTCTTTTCACCTTTTAGTTTAATTAAAATAAAAAAAAGAATGCTCAAAAATTGGAACTCCCTCAACCTTTGTCCGTCTAAACATTGTCCAACGAAGCATTTTTAGTGAACTAGATTCCATGCTCTCTGTGGTTCGACCCTGCTCGCCACTTTTACAGTAGCCAGTCGATTATAAAAATTTTCAAATTGGACGCGCTGCGACGTGCGTACCATGGAGGAACCACAAATGTGAAAAAGTCACATGAGAACTATAGGAGTCTATGAGGTAAAATTACCCACACCTTTTCTCTTTATAGGGTACAAGTTGAAATTTTGGGGATAAAATTTCTTAAGGGGGGAAGAATGTAACAACCTGAACTTTTGAATAATATTTGTTTCCTAAATTTGTGTGTTATTTTATTTTGTACTCAACGAAACTATATCTTTTTTTAATGAAGTGAGTATAATTAAAATAATACGACTGGATTTTGACTGTTATATGACCATTGGTCAATATAACCATTGGAAAATATAATCTTAAAGTTACGATTATTGTTTATAAATACAAATGATCATGGTTAATTAATACAGAAAGAAGAGTAGATGGCCACATCCAGTAGACTCGGGCCGTACTAATCCCATCTTTCGAAGCTTGGGTAGGAGGTAACATCACTGGGCTTTACTCTGGACCAAGCCCAAGACGAGCTTCAAAATGTTAAGCTTGAACATAATCTCTTTGAGGAGAAGTTCAAGTTGATAGAAATCACCACTCGGGCAATGTTGTCTGAGCCACCCCAAGATTCTATCACCATTTCAAACCTTACTCTTAGGTCATATGTAGGTGTTATAAGGGGATATGTAACAAGTCCTTAGTTACTTTGTGTAATAATTTTGTATAAATAAAATTTTTATTTCTTATTATGGTAAAATTTGTAAATTTAAAATATCAAGATAAATATAGGATGAATTTATAGAAGTTCCATATTATTGATTAATATTGTAATAAAGGTATTTTAAAATATTTTTTTATACTTTAAATAATTAATAATGTGAAATGATTTTCAAAAAATGGTATTCTCTAGTTGTGATCAGTAATAAATTTAGATTCTAATAAGATCAACTTAATTTTTGGTGAATAGTAAATTATGAATAGTAATATTACCCTTATGAATAGTAATGAAACCGATGGAATAGTAACCTCACTTAATAAAGTATAAATATAATTTAAGCATCTTGATTTGTAATGTGATATAATATCATAAGTAAATAACTGTTTAAGAAATTATTAGTTAAGTATTAGTATTTTTTTTGGGTAAATAGTGTTTTTACTTAAAAATTAAATATCTCATAATTAAAAAATTATATTTATAAAATGGAGTTCAATTTTGAATTCAGAGCATCGATATTAGGTTAGGGTGAATTTATGAGATTTTTATAAAATGTTTTGTTTTTCATTGAATAGTAAAAATACAGTTTTGAGTTTTGGTGTGTTTAATGACATCATTAATGATTTAATAATTTTGGTCGACTTGTGTACTATAAAATATGTTATGAGGTGTTCTAAGTGGCCAATACCATGGGAAAATACCATGGGCAAGACCATGGTTTTTCAAATACCACTAATGAGGTGTCCCTTGGAAATTAATAAAATATTCCCTCACTTTTGCTATAAATAAAAACCCATTACTTATTTCCTTTCATTCCAAATTCCTACTAAACAAATATATGGTATTTTTACCTCCCAATGATTCCTCCTAAGGTGACCTCAATCCCCCAAAGGTCCCAACCTTTGAGTTTTTGAAGTTACTCTTCAAGGTAAGAGAACCTTTCACCCTCCTCTTTTAGTCAAAGACTTCTCTTATGTTTGGCTTTTTAATTCCATATTTCTTATGTTGTGGTATGTTCTTATATATACTTTTTTTTCTGTATATTTTATGTATACGTGATTATATACCCTTTTCTATCTCATCAAATCATTTTCTAAAATTTTAAGTGACGTCGTTTGGCTGTCGAATTTTCACAAGGGAATTCTCAACTTCTCTTTTTTTCCATCCAAGTTATCTTTTATGTGGTATGTCTTTCAAGTTTCCATACCATGTTCTTATTTCTATTATATTCTATCAATATACTATATTATGAGTCTTTTATTAATGGGTGACATCTATCCCCACTCTTTTTAATATTTTCTAAAACCATGGTGCATACCTGTTATGCTGCAGAATTTTCGTTTCAAGATCTCTCTCTTTTTCTCAAGAAATTCTCTTATTTTATTTTGTGAATACCCAAACCTATTTATTTTACAGGGGTATTCATAAATACATAAAATGTTATATTTTATTATTGAATTTACAAACATAAAACCCTCATTCCTTTTCTGTGGGTTATAAATTATATAATGATAATGTTTTTAAGCACTTTTTTAAACGTCACGATTTTGATATAAAACCCAATTATTTTATTATCTTTGGGTTATTTATGAAATTTTTGATTATTATATATATGGATCACATGAAAATAAAGATATATTAAGGGTGCTCCCTGATAGCACTCCAATGCATTGGGTAAAGAAATTAATCTCTAGAGATGATAAGTTTTATGATACCTTAGTGAATAACATTGGTAATTTTTATGACACCTTGGGGATGGACCATGGTGATATGTTTATGAATGTCTAAATTAAATGTTATAGCCACATTTTCATGTTATTTTTAAATTTATTAATATTATGATATTCCTCTTTATCATGCCTTTATGATATTCCCCATGTTCTTATTGATATTGCTCAAGTTCACATGTAAATTGTTTCTCTTGTTTTCCTTACTGGGCCTTCTGCTCACCCTTTCCTTTGATGCATGTCACTAGGTTATGAGATGCATTAATTGTACTTAGTATTAACTTTTAAAGAATATTTTAAAGTGTATTAAAATATTTTTTATGTTTTCATGTATTATGTATCTTATTTCCAAGACACTAGACTTTAAAGATCCTCTATTTGTAAAATGAAATAAAAAGTTATGTAATAAAAAGGAAGAATGTCATACTATATACTAATTGTTTTTTCAATTCATTATATGGTTTTTTATTCTGATTTTATAGATTTCAAATTTCATTTAGTTGGTTTTTACCCACATACACACCTTTTTAAAGGGAGACTGTAACACCCCAAGCTTCCACGGTACGTTTCCCTTTGAATAATGCAATGACGTGCATTGTACGCAACTTCGAGATTCTAACACACCACAACCAATCAAACTAGCCGTTATGAATAGTAATACCTAATTTTTGAAATTTTATAAATTCTATCCCTCAAAATGGACTTCATTTTTGGATTCGGAATATCGAAATTAGCCTAGGGTGAAATTTTGGTACTTTTCGGATAAATTTCATATTTTGATGAATAGTGAAAATTACTAAATTTTAATTAAAAACAACTTTTTTAATCGAAATAATTAATATTGATAAATTATGAATTTGAGTGGTTTTAAAGTATATTTAGAATATATTTTTACCATTTAATTCAATTTTTGTCATTGGACATAATTTTACAATTAAACCATACATAAACAAGTGCCAATCTTTTGATAGTTATTATCTCTTAAAAACACGCTTTTTGTTTTAACAACGGGAATTAATTTTAAATTAATTTCTTCCACTTATGTGTTATGAATTTGGAAAAATGGATTCTATATTTAGAATCAGGATGTCCAAATTGTGTAAATAGGTAACTTTTATTTTTAGACATTTTGAATAATTACTTCGGTAAATATTTTATTTACCATGGTTAAAGGGTAAATCCTGTAAATAAGGGTTAAAATAATAATATTATAATAATAAAAAATTACCCTAAAACGTGTCTTAACCTTATTGGTTGATACATGTCCGACCATAGGCATCTTTGGGTTGATTTTTTGACCCCATGTAGCCACTTGTAAGTGATAATGACACTTTATATTAATTAAGTTAAAATAAATACAAAAATGACATAAACATATATCTTTTAGAAAAACAATTTTTACATAGACTTATATATGTTGGATTTTCGTCTATAAATATTCATTAGAAATATAAAAATATTTAATAAATAATGGTATTTTTTTTATAATTTTTAGACATTATATAATTTAATTTATTTATGACACAATGGTGATACAATAATTACCATAATAGTAAAAAATTAAAATAATTGATATTATAAATACACAAATAAATATAATTGGAGACTTTTATTGAATTAAAATAATTTTATAGGTTAATATGACATATTATGATTGATTTAATTGACTTTTTTCGAAGTAATCATTCTGTTATGAGTTTTAAAAAAATCAATTATTGAATAGTGTCAAAATTGACAAAAAAGAGTTTTTAAAATAAATATTATATTATTAATTGATATTAAATTCCTAAAAATCTAAGTTTCGGCCAAGAGACTTATATCATTATATTTGTATCATTAATGGACCACTTGGGTGTCGCTTGTATGTATATAGTATGTTTATTAACCATATAATATAAAAATACAAAGAGACATTGTAAAAGTGAAACTAATTAACTAAGAGTTAATACTTAAAGATAAGGTTAATATAATGACCCAAACCTATCTAAATTATATTTGTTGAGTGTTTTTATACCTATACCCACCTTAAAATTTAAATAATCCACTTTTTAGCCATTATAAACCGAATATTAATTTATTATAAAATAATATTTCTAACTTTCAAAAGGTGCCCCTCACCCCTCTTATAAAAGGGCACTCCCCCTTCTCATTACTTCACACCTTAAAAGCCTTTTGGTTCGGCCAAAACCTGCCCAAATACTCTCTCAACTTCCCTCACTACAACATAAAGGCCTTATTTTGATCAGAAAGCCAACCTAAGGATCCCTTTTGATCAAATCAAAAGGATGAACCCGGAGAAGAGGTAATGTTTTTACCACCCTTTTTCAAATTCTTTTCTTCTTCAACTTCTTCTTTCTTTGTTATTCCAATTATAAAATAATGAATCCAGTATATCCTATATACTATAACATTATTATAAATATGGTACAACTATATTCAGTATTCTATCCATCCTTTGAATGACATGTCACCATACGTGCATACGTACGGCTTACCGTCTCCACGTCGTGGTGTAATTGTCATTCAATAAATTATTATTTGGATGGGTATAATAATGACGTGTAATTCATGTAAATAATAAATATAACATGATAATTATTCTGTATATATGATATACCATCCAATTATATATTATTTTAACATCAAAAGAATGATATTGTCGCTCGTGCGTACGTACGGACTACCGTCTCCACCAAAGCGATGTGATTCATTCTCCATCGTATCCATTCAAGTATAATTATCATTTGATGATTTAAAAATAATTTTTAAGGACTTTATATAATTCTGGATATGAATAAGATACAACCTATCCATAACAAACACAGCTTATGTAACAAAGGATATAAAGGAAAACGAGTAAGTTAACACCCAAAATGATGATAATACTAAGATATTATTAACAAATAAATGTTAAAAGATCATATATGATATCATATTAATGTAAATTATTCTTGTATAATTAAATAAAAATTATTTCACTGTTATACAGGAGGTTAACCTACCGTCGACCAAGGAAAAAGTACAAGGTAAGGGGTTTCTTATCTCACTTTAAATTCCATGAGATTTCCATTATTCACCACTTATTTATTGCATGTGGTGTGTGTACTTCCCATGTTTGTATTAATTGTGTAATATAATTTAATTCATGTATATTTACATCATCATTGTGTTATCCTTATTTCATGGGTGTATGTTTAGTAAGTTACCAAATCAATAAGGTAATTTGAAATTTCAATTTCCACTCATTTGGCTTTACGCATACTTCATTGATTATTTTACTCCAAGATTATGTGTGGAATCACTATTCATTTGATTATGTCATAAATTCCACTCCTATTTATGTGGATATAATTTTTATACACATAATAACTCCATTGATAAATTCTCAAGTCATCAGTATGAGCTTGATAAGAGTAATTTTTACGCAATCTCGATTTATTGAGTTAAACATCCAATTCACTGGTGTTGTTTTTACAAGAATATGTGTGAATGTCCTTTGATTGTTTTACACTGAATATCTAATCATATTGAGTGTATTTATATTTTTCACACATAATTATGTCATTGATTTATCCTTAACCTAAGGATATGTCCTTTGTGAGAGATTTCATCTCAATTTACATTCCATTGATATTCCTTTATTGTTATACACCAAATCACTTTTATATGGTGTATATAATATACTTTGACATAGTATATCATAAATCCATATATTTTCATGATATTAAAAAGTTTTTATTACCTCAATTATTTGTATTCAATTGTCTCTCTTTTGTTTAGGAACTCTAACTAAAATATCATTTTAAAATGTTTTAAAGATTTATTATTCCAAATCTTTCTCATTAATGTCCATGTTTTAAAAATGGTTTTAGGGATTTATTTATATGGAAATTAAAGTCTTCAAATCAAAATTCCTTTTAAAATTTTCAAAGTGGTATGGGATAGTTTGATTTAAAAATCTATTTTAAATGGATTCTTGACAAATAGTGATACTTTTGAATGATTTCAAAAAAAGGGGATACTTATCTCCAACAGTTTTGAAGATTATTTTCATCTAGTCAATATCCTTAATTATTCTCAATTGAGGTTAATCTATTACAATACAATCTTTCATATTGTATTTAATGAGTTATGTTTGACTGTGTATGTGCTATTTTTATACCATTCATGATTTGTGGATAAAGTATTGACATTTTGTATGCTTGTTTTAATATGAATGTTTATGTTATGTTTTAAACTTTTCATATGAGGAATGCATTGGACTTAGTAAGTGACGGGTGGAGCCCACTATAGCTCATCGATGCATCGGTAGGTCTCATGAGACAAACTAGTGTCTTGGCACAAGGCCTTGACAAAATCTTATTTGTAGTCTTGGTACAAGGCCTTGGCTATGTGGTTATGATAGTCTGGAATTATGCATTCCATCATTATGAAAGTGGTTATTGATATTGCATGTGATTATTCGACTAGTAGAATATCAATGTGAATAAGTAAATGGCATTATTTCATTTTATCATTTCCATATTATGATGAATTTCAAGTTTAAAAGGCTTTTGTTTTAGCTATACATTGCCTTAAATGTTTATTCTTATTTATGAAAGTTTCCGCTATATTATTATCCTTATTGGGCATTTGAGCTCACCCCTTTTCTATGTTTTATTTTTCCCAGGATGTGAAAAAGTAATTTATGAATGACCTGCAGGGATAGTATAAGGGGATACGAGTGTGGACTATGGAGATTATAATGTTGTAGTTTTCATTTTATGATGTAATATAAACTTTATTAATGTATCTAGTTATTCCAAGGCTACTAAACTAATCGGTCTTTCGAGAATTGATCTTTCTTGTGATCATGCCAATGTTATGTAATAATGTACCGACTCTGGGTAACTGGGGTCGGGACGTTACAGTTGGTATCAGAGGAAGTTTATTACAAACCTTAGAAGCTATATTTAGATAAAATCTGATTAGATCACATAGACCTAAGATGAACTTTGAGGATTAGTATAGAAGAACTTCCTAAAATTTTGGTATTGTAGAGATTTTGTGAGTTTTCCGAGCAATACATCCCTGTCTAGATACGAGCAGCTAGAGGATGCTCTGGCACAGATGTAACTAGGGGTAAAACCCGAAAACACCTCTTTGAGCTAGACTCCAACGGGAACTAGTGCACGATAACGAGCCTTGCTGCACTCTTGGTTACGACACTCCCGGGGGATATGCTTAGGATAATTTACATTTTCTTTACTAACCGATTTGAAGTATTAAATATATAATATGGGAGTAAATTACCTTGGTTAATCCTAATGTGTTTCAAATTGAGAATATGGTGACATGGTAATATATAAATTATTTTATTACTACTGTTACTCACACAATACTTTCTGGTTTTAGTCAATGGATGGATTCCAAAGAAGTCATAGTGACTTTGAGAATGATGTACAAGGTGGGAACAATGGTGGAAATGAGCAAAAAAAAATAGAATGTTGATAGGTGTAAAAGATATCATCTTTATGCCAAATAAATTTTCCAAAAATATGATCAACAATATATATATTAACCAATTCCCGAACTCAACAAAGAAGAGAAAGGTGATGAATGATAAGAGCTCCAGCAGTGCAGACCATGGAGAAAGGAATCCTCAATTTCCATCATGCAGGAAATGTGGAAGGAGACACCCAGGAAAGTGTCTCAATGGGACAAAGAAATGCTTTACGTGCGGGAAGGAAGGACATAAAGTGAAGAATTACCGAAGAAAAATGAAGAGTACTATGGAAGAAGATAAAAATGGTTCCAAGAGTCCATTTACAGTAATTTGCCATAAATGTAGGGGACCTGGCCATTACCCGAGTGAATTCCCTATTCAATAGGATATTTTCTTGGACAAAGAAGAAGCTATGTGGAAATAATTGGTTGTAGAAATGTTTAAAAAGTATTAGTGCACCTTGTTGATGGGTTTACTTTGGAATAATTTTCTCTTGTATTTTTAACCCTACAGTTTTCCATGTGAGAATGATATTTGAGGAAGAATTATCTTTTCTCTTGTGGATATAGTTATAAATAACCATTTGGTTTTATATGATCATTGGGTTTGAGGAAATTATAAGTTATTATAATTTGGGATGAAAATGCACGGTATGAGATAAGATTTGTGGTTAAATTATGTTATGGTTATTTTGAGGATTTTATCTCATTTTGGTAATGTTATAAATTATAGTTTTTGAAAAAGGACAACACGCAGACCGTGTGACAACCCGTCGCGTCGGACAAAGCTGTGGGAATCGAACCCACAACCAAAGTGAGATTGGGATTTATTGCCTACCACTAGACTACGTGAAGTCCCTGGTTAGTGTGACTATTATTTTTAGTTAAATTATTTTATTGATCATTAATAATTTGATTTGGGATCTTATGTCTTATCAAATGAATACCCTTAGTATAGGAAAATGATTTGGTAATTAAGAGATAGATGTTATTTTGGAATTTGTTCGCTTTGTTTTATGGAAAATAGAATAGTATGTGATTTCATTTGAGGAGTAATGGTGGATTTTTATCTATGTTTTTATTGTGGATTTATAGTGATTTGGGTTGTTTATGGAAATGATTAGGTTAATTACTTCTAAGTATGTGACTTTAAGAGTAATTAATGTCATTTGGAGATATAATTTAACGTGGAAGACTAAATTCTTATAAGTTTTTAGTTTCAATATTAGTTTGGATTATATTGAAGGATTTTAAGGACAATTGATTATTGAATGGTATTTATTTAACTTTGGGGTATTGATGGTTTAATTTTAGAAATTAAGATTAGTGTTTTTCTCTCTAATAGAATATCCATTTGGGGGGTCATCAGATATTATACTAACCATTTTGGTTTTGATTAATCTCTAAAGACAAGGTAAATATATAGTTTATCCTACGTGGATCATGTATTTCTATATATGTTTATTCTAGCTCTTCCATTGTGACCAAGTCTTCTTGAATACTCATTGTTCAAAAAAATGAGTTAGTGGTAAAAATTTATTAAAGAATGAAACTATACATAAAATGTAAGTATATCTCTTTATGTTCTTAGTCAATATCATAAATGAATTCCTCATCCTTATGTAATGTAACTTAAAACAAAAAATGTTGTCCGTTTACTTTTCCTACTGGGAGACTAATGACCGTTTGTCCCAACACAAGTTTGTGATTTTCTTATTGTTAACTTTATCCTGATCATGTTTTATATCCCTCTCCATCAGAACTTAACACTTAGTTTATCGTCCATATCCATGTTTTCCTACATGGAATCCTAGTATGGGTTATCTTGGGTGACCTTTATACCTCTCTTCCTTTCTTTTAAAGTGATAGTTTTATTGACTCTTTTTCCGATGTGGGACTTTCCATTATATTCTCAAGACCAATTTTTAAAAATTGTGAGGACACAATTTATTTGAAGAGAGGAGAATGTAACACCCCAAGCTTCCACGGTACGTTTCCCTTTGAATAATGCAATGGCGTGCATTGTACGCAACTTCGAGATTCTAACACACCACAACCAATCAAACTAGCCGTTATGAATAGTAATACCTACTTTTTGAAATTTTATAAATTCTATCTCTCAAAATGGACTTCATTTTTGGATTCGGAATATCGAAATTAGCTTAGGGTAAAATTTTGGTACTTTTTAGATAACTTTCATATTTTGATGAATAGTGAAAATTACTAAATTTTAATTAAAAACAACTTTTTTAATCGAAATAATTAATATTGATAAATTATGAATTTGAGTGGTTTTAAAGTATATTTAGAATATATTATTACCATTTAATTCAATGTTTGTCATTGGACATAATTTACAATTAAACCATACATAAACAAGTGCCAATCTTTTGATAGTTATTATCTCTTAAAAATACGCTTTTTGTTTTAACAACTGTGTTATAAATTTGAAAAAATGGATTCCATATTTGGAATCAGGATGTCCAAATTGTGTAAATAGGTAACTTTTATTTTTAGACATTTTGAATAATTACTTCGGTAAATATTTTATTTACCATGGTTAAAGGGTAAATCTGGTAAATAAGGGTTAAGAAAATAATATTATAATAATAACAAATTACCCTAAAACGTGTCCTAAACTTATTGGTTGATACATATACGACCATAGGCATATTTGGGTCTATTTTTGGACCACATGTATCCACTTGTAAGTGATAATGACACTATATTAATTAAGTTAAAATAAATACAAAAATGACATAAGCATATATCTTTTAGAAAAACAATTTTTACATAGATTTATATATGTTTTATTTTCGTCTATAAATATTAATTAGAAAGCTAAAAATATTTAATACATAATGGTATTTTATTTATAATTTTTAGAAATTATATAATTTAATTTATTTATGACATAATAGTGATGCACTAATTACCATAATAGTTAAAAATTAAAATAATTGATATTATAAATACCCAAATAAATATAATTGGAGACTTTTATTGAATTAAAATAATTTTATAGGTTAATATGACATATTAGAATTTATTTAATTGACTTTTTTAGAATTAATCATTCTGTTATGAGTTTTACAAAAATCAATTATTGAATAGTGTCAAAATTGACAAAAAAGAGTTTTTAAAACAAATATTATATTATTAATTGATATTAAATTCCTAAAAATCTAAGGTTCGGCCAAGAGACTTATATCATGATATGTGTATCATTAAGAGACCACTTGGGGGTCGCTTGGATGTATATAGTATGTTTATTAACCATATAATATAAAAATACAAAGAGACATTGTAAAAGTGAAACTAATTAACTAAGAGTTAATACTTAAAGATAAGGTTAATATAATGACCCAAATATATCTAAATTCTATTGGTTGAGTGGTTTTCGACCTATATCCACCTTAAAATTTAAATAATATACTTTGGATCCATTAGAAACCGAATATAAATTTATTATAAAATAATATTTCTAACTTTCCAAAGGTGCCCCTCACCCCTCTTATAAAAGGGCACTCCCCATTCTCATTACTTCACACCTTCAAAGCCTTTTGGTTTGGCCAAAACCTGCCCAAATACTCTCTAAAATTCCCTCACTACAACCTATAGGCCTTATTTTGATCAGAAAGCCAACCTAAGGAGCCCTTTTGATCAAATCAAAAGGAAGAACCCGAAGAAGAGGTAATGTTTTTACCACCCGTTTTCAAATTCTTTTCTTCTTCAACTTATTCTTTCTTTGTTATTCCAATTCTAAAATAATGAATCCAGTATATCCTCTATAATATAACATTATTATAAATATGGTACAACTATATTCAGTATTCTATCCATCCTTTGAATGAAATGTCACCATACGAGCATACGTACGGATTACCATCTCCACGTCGTGGTGTAATTGTCATTCAATAAATTATTATTTGGATGAGTATAATAATGATGTTTAATTCATGTAAATAGTATATATAACATGATAATTATTCTTTATATATGATATACCGTCCAATTATATATTATTTTAACATCAAAAGAATGATATTGTCGCTCGTGCGTACGTACGGACTACCGTCTCCACGAAAGTAATGAGATTCATTCTCCATCGTATCCATTCAAGTATAATTATCATTTGATGATTTAAAAATAATTTTTAAGGACTTTATATAATTATGGATATGAATAAGATACAACCTATCCATAACAAACACGACTTACGTAACAAAGAATATAAAGGAAAACGAGTAAGTTAACACCCGAAATGACGATAATACCAAGATATTATTAACAAATCAATGTTAAAAGATCATATATGATATCATATTAATTTAAATGATTCTTGTATAATTAAATAAAAATTATTTCACCATTATAAAGAAGGTTAACCTACCGTCAACGAAGGAAAAATTACAAGGTAAGGGGTTTCTTATCTCACTTTAAATTCTGGGAGATTTCTATTATTCACCACTTATTTATTGCATGTGGTGTGTGTACTGCCCATGTTTGTATTCATTGTGTAATATACTTTAATTCATGTATATTTACATAATCATTGTGTTATCCTTATTTCATGGGTGTATGTTTAGTAAGTTACCAAATCAATAAGGTAATTTGAAATTTCAATTTCCACTCATTTGGCTTTACGCATACTTCATTGATTATTTTACTCCAAGATTATGTGTGGAATCACTATTACTTTGATTATGTCATAAATTCGACTCCCCTTTATGTGGATATACTTTTGATACACATAATAACTCCATTTATAAATTCTCAATTCATCGGTATGAGCTTGATAAGAGTAATTTTTACGCAATCTCGATTTATTGAGTTAAACATCCAATTCATTGGTGTTGTTTTTACAAGAATATGTGTGAATGTACTTTGATTGTTTTACCCTGAATATCTAATCATATTGAGTGTATTTATATTTTTCACACATAATTATGTCATTTATTTATCCTTAACCTAAGGATATGTCCTTTGTGAGAGATTTCATCTCAATTTACATTCCATTGATATTCCTTTATTGTTATACACCAAATCACTTTTATATGGTGTATATAATATACTTTGACATAGTATATCATGAATCCCTATATTCTCATGATATTACAAAGTTTTTATTACCTCAATTATTTGTATTCAAGTGTCTCTCTTTTGGTTAGGAACTCTAACTAAAATATCATTTTAAAATGTTTTAAAGATTTATTATTCTAAATCTTTCTCATTAATGTCCATGTTTTAAAAATGGTTTTAGGGATTTATTTATATGGACATTAAAGTCTTCAAATCAAAATTACTTTTAAAATTTTCAAAGTGGTATGGGATAGTTTGATTCAAAAATCTATTTTAAATGGATTCTTGACAAATAGTGATACTTTTCATTGATTTCAAAAAAAAGGGGATACTTATCTCCAACAGTTTTGAAGATTATTTTCATCTATGTCAATATCCTTAATTATTCTCGATTGAGGTTAATCTATTACAATAAAATCTTTAATATTGTATTTAATGAGTTATATTTGACTGTGGATGTGCTATTTTTATACCATTCATGATTTGTGGATAAAGTATTGACATTTCGTATGCTAGTTTTAATACGAATGTTTATGTTATGTTTCAAACTTTTCATATGAGGAATGCATTAGACTTAGTAAGTGACGGGTGGAGCCCTCTATAGCTCATCGATGCATCGGTAGGTCTCATGAGACAAACTAGTGTCTTGGTACAAGGCCTTAACAAAATCTTATTTGTAGTCTTGGCACAAGGCCTTGGCTATGTGGTTATGATAGTCTGGCATTATGAATTCCATCATTATGAAAGTGGTTATTGATATTGCATGTGATTATTCGACTAGTAGAATATCCACGTGAATAAGTAAATGGCATTATTTCATTTTATCATTTCCATATTATGATGAAGTTCAAGTTTAAAAGGCTTTTGTTTTAGCTATACATTGTCTTAAATGTTTATTCTTATTTATGAAAGTTTCCGCTATATTGTTATCCTTACTGGGAATTTGATCTCACCCCTTTTCTATGTTTTATTTTTCCCAGGATGTGAAAAAGTAATTTATGAATGACCTGCAAGGATAGTATGAGGGGATAAGAGTGTGGACTATGGAGATTATAATGTTGTAGTTTTCATTTTATGATGTAATATGAACTTTATTAATGTATCTAGTTATTCCAAGGCTACTAAACTAATCGGTCTTTCGAGACTTGATCTTTATTGTGATCATGCCAATGTTATGTAATAATGTACCGACGCTGGGTAACTGGGGTCGGGACATTATAGAGACAAGCCTTTTAAAACCGTATATTCGGTCGTTCCTGATAGACAACTCGTATGATTGGCATTATGTATACTCATACACATCATGAATAATAATAAGATGATTTTTCTGTGAATTCAAGTCATTCTAAGGTCTTTTGATTTATATATGACCATTAAACACAGATTTTAGTGTTTTATGACATTAAATGTGTGTTTCCCATCATCCCAGGAAAACAAAACCTCCAATTGACATACCATATACTCGACCATTTCAAAATTAATTCTATGGTTTTATTTGTCTAATTTCATGGAAATAGGATTCCATTAAATTGGTTTTGATCCCCTCATGTGTTTTTAAAGGGTGATATACCTTTAAAAATCACATATTCAGTTGTTCCAGGCAGACCACACGTTCAATTGATGTGTTGTCTCATTATACACATCATAAATAATAATAGGATGGTTTTTCTATGATTTCAAGACATTATGGATTTATTTATTATGGATCTAACTGTTAAATGTGTATTTTGGTGTTTTATGACATTAAAAGTGCATTTTTGGTCCTCCCGGATTGACGTTCTGTTTGCTCGACCATTTCAAAATTCACATTAATATTGTTTTTATTATTTCATAGAATTTGTATGTCGTTCGATTGATTTTGACCGTTGGATGCACCTTTTTAAAGGGCATCAAACCTTTAAAAATCGTATATTCAGTCATTTCGGATAGACCACACTTCCGATTGACGTTCCATCTACTCATACACATCACGAATAATAATAATATGGTTTTCCTATGATTTCGAGTCATTATGAGATTGTTTTCTATATATTTGACTGTTAAGTGCACATTTTAGTGTTTTATGACAGTAAAAGTGCGTTTTCCATCATCTTGGAAAAATGACTCCTCTAAATGACATATCATCTGCTTGAACATTTCATAATTTACTCCATGGTTTTTTTCATATGATTTCATGGAATTTGGAGGCCGTTCGGTTTGTTTTGACCCCCCACATATTTTTAAAGGGCATCAAACCTTAAAAAACTACATATTTGGTCATTATGGGAAGACTAAATATTTTTTCCATTTACCTTTTATTAGTTTTTAGTATTTACTATAGTAGGATGGTAATAAATAGGGGTAGGAGGATTAGGTTATGGGGTCTGTGATATTCTTCTCTTTTGGATGTGCAACAGAGACTATTTGGAGGAGGACTCTAACTTGGCCTTAGGGTGTGCCTGGTCAACATCCTGAATATCCGGATGAAGATGATAAATGTAAAGGTTAGAGGTCATGAGTTTCATAGACCATTTATGTAATGAGATATAAAGTTATTTATTCTTAACCTAAATAACTTCCCAAATTAGTCTAGTCATATCATGCTACAACATTGATCCACCCAAATATGAAAGTCAACTTGATAGGTCCAAATAGTAGAAAATTTGATCCTCCCATAAAAAAGGGCAGAAACTCTCAGTATAAGATATAATTGAAAATGGTTAGAATGAGAACAAGGGATCTACACAACCTATATGTTTTGAAATGCATCAAGACCATGAATATTGATGATGAAATAGGACATGTGTATGTTTTCCAAGTAATAGGAAACCAAAATGTTGCAAAAGGGACTTAGCTATATGAGCCAAATATATTTAGAAAACTTGGAATATAATTAAATTCTTGAGATATCCCTATGATTACTCATGACCGCACACATAGTGGAATCTTTCATTTAATAAAAGGGGGGTTAGTGATGTATTTCATTTATCTAGGGATACAATTTTTTTTAAATTTCTTACTATAGTTTGAAAAATCACTATATAATTTACCATCATCACATGAAAGAATAATTCCATCAATATTGTAAGAACCCGGATCTTCTTTTCAGGTACGTTTTTCCTTTTTCTGGAGTTTTTGAGAAAAATGAATTTTCTGGAAATTCCAGAAGTACACACCGTGTACTTTCTGAGTACACGCCGTGTACTCTCCCCCGGCCTGAAGCCATGTGTTGGCCATGTCCGGGCCACACACACGGTGTGTAAGGCTGAGGTGGAGGCCGGTTAATTCGGAGTACGAAAAAATTGAAGTATACGCCGTGTACTCTAAAAGTACATGCCATGTACTTTTTTTTTCACTAAACGGACCGGGGTCGCGTCTAACCTCCAAAATCATCTTCTTCTTCAGTTTTTGTCCGTCCGAAGCGACCCGTACGACCGAATCTTCGATGAACTCCCGCCCCACCATCCGTTCTTCGATTCGAGCACGGTCGATTGCGTTGGAATCGCAGCGGTGAGTTCTTCCTTCTACTTTAGCCTTGTTTCTTGATTCCTCCTCATTTCCAAGTTATCATGGGATGAACGTTTTGTGAGTTTTCTCAGATATACGTTGTTTTAAGGGGAATCTGTCGTCGAGGTTCACGTATATCGATCTCCTAGGATCGAGGTAGGTGGTTTGTGACTTTCCGTAGAAAGTTGATGAATATTTTGTGCAAATTCCACCAATACCCTTGATCGGGGTATTGCGTGTTTTCTGTTTTTCCCTTGTTGTTTTCCTAATTTGCTTGATTTATTTAGTAGAGGTTATTGATTGTGATTAGTGTAATTTATTTTGTGCTCAGGTTGCTTTTCCATGCTTGTTTTTCCTATTGGGCGTTTTTCCAGTTGCCATGCCTAGTTTTAGGATAGTGTAACTATTGTTTTATTATTGCTGTTGAGCCGTAGAATGATAGCCAAGTAGTTCTTGAGGTTTACTCGGACGATGCACACGTGCTGAGCATGTTTAGTTATACTCAGGACTGTGAGAACCTAGAGTAGTCGACCAAAGGGAGAATTGACGAAAGGGCTTCTACAGAGTGTCTTTTAATTACGATGCGAGACCACAGGGGGAATTGACATTGAGTACTTCTCCAGAGAGTATTTAGATCCACGACACGGGCCACAGGGGGAATTAACATTGAGTTCTTCCCCAGAGAGCCTTTAGCATGATACGAGACTATAGGGGGAATTTACGGTGAGTGCTTCACTAGAGAGTCTACTTAATTGCATAGCTGAACCAGAGGGGTGAGACTGTGTGTGTCTCCCAGATGATTTCTAGTACTATAGATTGAACCATAGGGGTTAGGCTGTGAGAGATACCTAGAGGGTTACCTGTTTTCTTCTTATTGCTGGTTGCTTGCTTGTGTACTTTACTTGTTAGAATTGTGCATTGTAGCTGCTTGTGCTTTCCTGTTTACTGCTTCTTGTTTATTTACTGCCATGTATTCATTGAATGTTAGGCACAAATCTTTGGGTGATTGCCTACTGGGATTGTATCTCACACCCATGTTTGGGCCATGCTTTTAGGACCAAGCACACTATGTTGCTGCAGGTATAGACAAGGGCAAGCACCCTTTTACTTCAGGATCTTGACTGCATCAGGAGCTGGGGATCATGGGACCGAGCCGTGGCTCGCGATGCTGAGGTGATTACTTTATTTTTCTTTTTCACTTGGTTTCAGTTGTATTTCAACACGTTGTTGTGTTTTCTATTTTCCTTAGATACTTGTACTTGCTGCATCATTGTCATCATAGTTATATATCTACATTGCATCCGTTGTTTGGTTTCTATTGTTATGCATGTTGTTTACTACTTCTGCTGTTTATTATTGTTTCCTTATCTTGTATACCTTACTGAATGAGGGCATAGTTTCCCCACCGACTCACCAAGGCCCTCGCTGCTAGTCGGCAACCTCTGGCGTTCGGGGAAACACGCTTGAGGTAATGTGGCGAACCGGGTACGGGGCACCAGTGGAGGGGATCTGGACTCGGGTCATTACAAAGTGGTATCAGAGGAGTTCTTTTCTCTTGCCTTACTGTTTGGAGACTTTAGCCAGGGATAGGACGGATTCGGTACTTGGTATTAAGCTGTGCCTGGGAGTAGCTAACTCGTGTATAGGGAAAAGCCATACTACCTCGTTAATTGCAGTTTTTTGGTTTTTGAGATTTTATAGTTGATCTGATTTCACCTAGAGTGATTCACATGACTTGTGCGGTTATTGTTTTGATATCTCGGTTCTATTTCTGTTGCAACCCGATGAGATGAGGGTATGCCATCTCATGCATCATATGGGCACTTGTAAAAAAAAATCACATTTCATGCATTCTTGCCATGCCATTTAGGGTGCATTAGCGATTGCATGCTGTTGTGATAGGCTCTGTGTAGATTATGCATGCTGTTGTGATAGATGCTTGATAGATTCTTTGCTGTTGTGTTAGAAAACTGTTGTTTTGTTTCTTGCTAATATGGACGCCAAATTTTGGTTCTTAAGGTGTTATGGGCCCTCACGGATCGGAAATTGGCATCTTTTTCTCTTGTTTTTAGTGTTTCTGGAATTCTGCGCAGTTTCTGAGCTACTGCCCAAAAAAACCCAAAATACACAGCGTGTACTTTTTGGACACACACTGTGTAGTTTTCAGGCCGTGTCACTGACCGTGAGAGCAGAACACGGTGTCGTGGGAGTAACTTCGGGAACACGCTGTGTACGATTGGTACACGCCGTGTGAGTTCAAAGCCGTGTACCCGACCGTGTCACTAACAACACGGGCCGGGGAAGCTCAGGTAGAACACGCCGTGCCCATAGGGAACATGCCGTGTAGTCTTGTCCAGGTACCCATCTGTGTCACAAACAACACGGGCCGACGTTACCTTCCTTTCCACACACCGTGTTTGTTCGGAACACGCCGTGTAGTATTGCCCAGGTACCCGGCCGTGTCACGAACAACACGGGACAGTGTCGACTTCGCCTATGCATGCCGTGCTTGTTCGAAACACGACGTGTAAGGTCCAACCATGTAGACGGCCATGTACTCAACAACACGGACCACCCAAGCATTGTCTAGTGCACTCCGTGTTTGTTTCAAACACGCCGTGTAGTCTTGGGTTGAGTCTGACCGTGTGGGTTAGCCGTGTAAGGAGACTCGGGCAGGGGAATAGTTTCAAGTACACGCCGTGTGTGGGGGTCAACACGCTGTGTAGTTTGAAGTGTACACGACTTGTAGGTCAGGAGTAAACACCCATGTATGTAGCTTTAGAAGATACGACGTGTAGTTTTATACACACCATGTAGTCATGTTTTTCAAACTTGTGTGTTTTCTTTCCCTGTTCCCATTTTGTACCCTTGTGTTCTCTGTCCTTGTTTTCCTGATCTAAGGTGTACTTTTGATCTTTTAGAGCTATGCCTCCGAGACATCCTCCGGCCATACGTCTATCATCGGGTAGTGATCAGATGCCATATATGGCTGATCAGGGACTTCCTGTCGATCCCACAGCTGAGCCAGCTTTGGCACCGGTTGTTGTAATAGCTGCGGACACTGATGTGCAGTTCAGAGAAGGTTTCATGAGGATGATACAGGCCTTCCAGGGAGCACCGCCTCCTACCTCGTCTATGGAAGACTTGACGTGGGTCTTTCAGCAGCAGCATCCTCCCACGTTCTCAGGGGAGGGAGGACCTCAGGCTGCAGAGTCATGGCTGGAAGCCATGCTGAATATCTTTGAGCATCTGGAGACGCCTCCAGAGAGGCGGGTCAATCTCGCCACCTACATGCTCCGAGACTCCGCCAAGAGGCGGTGGGACATGATCTCACAAGCGGGTCAACAACAGTATGACTTGGGAGGAGTTCCAGCGCGTGTTCTATGACTACTTCTACCCGGAGACCCTGAGGGCTGATCGAGCCTTGGAGTTTATAAGATTAGAGCAGGGTACTCTATCTTTCATGGAGTATTCCTCTCATTTCACTGAGCTGCAACATTTTACACCCCTTCGGGATGGGAGTGGGGTGTTCTTGGCGTGGAAGTTTGAGGATGGACTCAGGTGGGAGATCCGCTCGCAGGTGAACATCTTCCAGCTGACTTCCATTACTTCCATCGTCAACTAGGTATTGATTGCAGAGTGCAATCTGAGAGACTCTAGAGCTGCAAGCCAGGGCAGTTCTGCTTCCAGAGTTATCCACCCTCCAGATGATAGAAAGAAGCACCATAGGGAGCCTACGCGTGGTGATTCGAGGAAGTGAGACACATCTTCAGGTAGCCAAGTGACATGCTACAAGTGTGGCCGGACAGGGAACACGAGGCCGTAGTGCCAGAGAGACCCCGTGGAGTGATGATCTTGCGGCAAGATGGGTCACCTTCAGTGTTTCGGCCAGGTTTTCTCACCAGCAGCTGGTGACCGGGGTTCTTCCATGACTCCTTGTTCAGGAGCAGCACCGCCAGTTTCTCACCAGTTGGGGAACTGGAGTTCTTCCGGCCGTTCGGGCCGAGGTGGAGGTTGAGGCCGTGGTGGTCAGCCACCGGTTCCTTAGCACCAGTAGGGCGGTTCAGCTCAGATTGGTCAGCTAGGGGCGCAGGGCCGCGGTGCAGACCAGTATTTCGCCGTGGAGCAGACTTATCACAAGCAGGATCCTGACCCTTCTGCTGTTCAAGGTACGATTTTAGTAGCCTCAGTTTTATCTTCATCCCTTTTAGATAATGGTGCTACGCATAGCTTTATCTCTGTTTCCGTTGTGGAGAGCCTTGGACTCTGCATCTTTTCTTCTGCCGACTCGTTGAAACTTGACACACCCTTGGGAACGAGGACATATAGTGTACGCCAGTGTAGAGAGTGCCCTCTCGAGGATGTAGGGTATCACTTATTATGGGATATCTATGTCCTAGAGATGACAGGCTATGATGTCATCCTTGGCATGGACTGGTTGATTCCCTTCCAGGCAGTCGTTTACTGTTATCACCGCAGAGTCAGTTTCATTTCACCAGAAGGTGAATCTTTCCTTCATAGAGGCAAATGGGACGTTCGAGAGAGTCAGTCGGGACTCAAGCATCTTGGGATAGGAGGGATGACAGTCCAGATTGCTATCCCTTTCCTGGATGATCAAGGGACTCCACAGTTGGACTTTCCTTCAGTGGTGGATCGCTTCAGGGATGTATTTCCAGAGGATTTTTCGGGTTTGCCTCCGAAGTGTGAGGTATATTTCTCTATTGAGATCGTACCAGGAGTGGCACCGGTGTCCATTCCTCCCTATAGGATGGCCAAACCTAAGTTTCAAGAGCTCAAGAAGCAGTTGGAGGAGCTACAGGCTATGGGTTTCATCCGACCCAGTACTTCTCCTTGGGGTTCACCTATTCTGTTTGCGAAGAAGGCAGACGGTACCCTTCGGCTTTGTGTGGATTATCGGAAGCTAAACCAGTTGACGGTCAAGAAACGATATCCTTTGCCGAGGATAGATGACCTTTTCAATCAGCTTCGAGGAGCCCAGGTGTTCTCAAAGATCGACTTGAGGTCCGGTTATCATCAGTTGCACGTTAGACCATAAGATATATCTCTGACAGCCTTTAGGATCAGGTATGGTCTATACAAGTATACAGTCATGCCGTTCGGTCTCATGAATGCCCCTGCAGTTTTCATGACACTGATAAATCGAGTGTTCCATCCTTACTTGGACTCCTTCGTTGTGGTCTTTGTGGATGATATCTTGGTGTACTCTCACACTCGACACGACCATGCCACACATCTTGAGATCATTCTGAGTACACTGAGAGAGCATCAGATTTATGCTAAAATCTCAAAGTGCCACTTCTGGATGGATCAAATTCACTTCTTGGGTCACGTCATCTCAGAGGCAGGAGTATCAGTGGACCTAGAGAAAGTGAGAGCTGTAGTTTCCTGGGATAAACTGAAGAACGTCTTTGAGGTACGGAGTTTCCTAGGGATGGCTAGATACTACAGACGCTTTATTCAGGACTTTTCTCGTCTAGAAGCACCTTTGATAGGACTGACCAAGAAGGGGGTGAAGTTCTCATGGTTAGATTCTTGTGAGTCAGCCTTTCAGGAGCTGAAGGGGAGGTTGACGTCAGCACCGATACTAGTCTTGCCGGAGCCAGGCAAGAGCTACACTGTTTACTGTGATGCTTTAGGTATCGGGCTGGGAGCTTTGCTTATGCAGGGAGATGGAGTTGTTTTTTATGGGTCTCGGCAGTTGAGGCCACATGAGAGGAACTACCCTACGCACGATTTGGAGTTGGCAGCTGTTGTTCATGACTTGAGCTGTTGGAGACACTATCTTCTGGGAGAGCACTTTGTGGTCTTCACTGACCACAAGAGTCTCAAGTATATCTTCACTCAGCGTGATATTAATCTGAGGCAGCGCAGGTGGGTTGAGTATCTTCAGTCTTTTGATTTCGAGCTTGCCTATACGCCGGGAAAGGGCAACGCTGTGGCAGACGCGTTGAGCAGGAGAACTCAGATTTAGGCAGTTCAGGAGGCCAGTAGTGAGTGGCAACTGATGGCTCTATTCTCTAAGATGCATCTGGAGGTGCACGACAGATGGGGACAGACTTTTCTATCTTATGTAGCTGTTACCTCCACGCTACTTGATCAGGTAAGGATGAGGCAGCTATCAGACTCAGAAGGCTTAGTCTTGCGGGAGAGTGTGTTAGGAGAGGACCCTCTTCCTGGATGGACAGTGGGCGAGGATGATATGTTGCGTTTCCAAGGAAGCGTATGGGTGCAAGCAGACATACACGAGGAGCTGATGCGGGTTTTCCATTCCTCTGTTTGGGCAGTTCATCCTGGCGTCACCAAGATGTATCGGGACCTTCATCGCCAATACTGGTGGCCAGGTATGAAGAAGGATTTTGTTGGTTTTTTCATGAGATATTCTACTTGTCAGCAAGTGAAAGCAGATCATCAGCGACCAACGGGGCTCTTACAGCAGTTACCCATTCCGGAGTGGAAGTGGAATGATGTTGTGATGGACTTCGTGACCGGGTTTCCGAGATCACCTAGAGGGAACGATGCTGTTTGGGTTGTCGTCAACAGACTTATGAAGGTTTCTCACTTATTGCCGATCAAGGAGACCTTCAATGTTGATGATCTGGGACGACTTTACATCAGGGAGATCATTCATCTGCATGGAGTTCCGTGCTCTATTGTTTCAGATAGAGATGCGTGCTTTAACTCTCGGTTCTGGTAGGGACTTCAGAAGGCCTTGGGTACACAAGTACTTTTGAGTACAGCATACCATCCCCAGACTGATGTCCAGTCCGAGCGCACGATCTAGGTGCTTGAGGATATGCTCCGAGCTTTCATCCTTGAATTTGGCGGTTCTTGGGAGAAGAATATCCCTCTGGTGGAGTTTGCCTACAAAATCAGTTTCCAGGCGACCATTCAGATGGCGCCATACAAGGATTTGTACGGTAGGCCTTGCCGATCACCTTTATGCTGGCTGGAGGTAGGAGAGGCACTTTGCTAGGACCTCGTCTTGTTTAGGAGACCTCAGAACAGATAGAGCTGATTTGGAAGAGGATGACGACGGCACAGTCACGACAGAAGTCTTATGCTGATCAGCGGAGACGACCTCTGGAGTTTGAGGTTGGTGATCAGGTTTTCCTGCATGTCGCACCGAGGTTGGGACACAAGAGGATTCGAAGACAGGGTAAGCTTTCACCATGGTACGTTGGGCCATTTGAGGTCTTGGAGAGAGTTGGGCCGGTCGCCTATCGGTTGCAGCTACCTCAGAGGTATCGGGCCATGCACGACGTCTTCCACGTCTCTCAACTATGACATTACTTTTCAGATCCTTCTCACGTATTCCAACCCGAGGAAGTCGAGCTTGAAGCGGATGTGTCGTTCGAGGAGCATCCTATCCGGATTGTCGATCGTAGTATGAAGGTTATCTCTGAGTAGTCTATTCCTCTGGTACGAGTGCTATGGCAGCACGGGCGAGTACACGATGAGACCTGGGAGAGGGAGGCTGATCTACGATCGTAATGGCCAGAGCTGTTCGGGGTTTCTTCTTCTCCGACTCGTTAGGGAAATTCTGGGACGAATTTCTTTAAGGGGGGAAGTTTTTAAGAACTTGTATCTTCTTTTCATGTACATTTTCCCTTTTTCTGGAGTTTTTGAGAAAAATGAATTTTTTGAAAATTTCAAAAGTACACGCCGTGTACTTTCTGAGTATACACCGTGTACTCTCCCCCGACCCGAATCCGTGTGCTGGCCATGTCCGGGCCACACACACGGTGTGTAAGGCTGAGGTGGAGGCCAGTTAATTCGGAGTACGGAATAATTGAAGTACACGCCGTGTACTCTGAAAGTACACGCCGTGTACTTTTTTTTTCACTAAATGGACCGGGGTCGCGTCTAACCTCCAAAATCTTCTTCTTCTTCAGTTTTCGTCCGTCCGAAGCGACCCGTACGACCGAATCTTCGACGAACTCCCGCCCCGCCATCCGTTCTCCGATTCGAGCATGGTCAATTGTGTTGGAATCGCAGCGGTGAGTTCTTCCTTCTGCTTTAACCTTGTTTCTTGATTCCTCCTCGTTTCCAAGTTATCATGGGATGAACGGTTTGTGCATTTTATCTGATCTACATTGTTCTAAGGGGAATCTGTAGTCAAGGTTCACGTATATAGATCTCCTAGGATCAAGGTAGGTGGTTTGTGCCTTTCCGTATAAAGTTGATGAATATTTTGTGCAAATTCCACCAATAACCTTGATCGGGGTATTGCGTGTTTCCTGTTTTTCCCTTGTTGTTTGCCTGCTTTGCTTGATTTCTTTAGTAGAGGTTATTGCTTGTGAGTAGTGTAATTTATTTTGTGATCAGGTTGCTTTGACATGCTTTTTTTTTTTCTGTTGGGCATTTTTCCAGTTGCCATGCCTAGTTGTAGGATAGTGGAACTGTTGTTTTATTATTGCTGTTGAGCTGTAGAATGATAGCCAAGTAGTTCTTGAGGTTTACTCAGACGATGCACGCGTGCTGAGCATGTTTAGTTATACTCAAGACTGTGAGAACCTAGAGTAGTAGACCAAAGGGATAATTGACGGAAGGGCTTCTCCAGAGTGTCTTTTAATTACGATGCGAGACCACAGGGGGAATTGACGTTGAGTGCTTCCCCAGAGAGTCTGTAGATCCACGAAGCGGGCCACAGGGGGAATTGACGTTGAGTGCTTCCCCAGAGAGCCTTTAGCACGATACGAGACTATAGGGGGAATTGACGGTGAGTGCTTCCCCAGAGAGTCTGCTTAATTACGTAGTTGAACCAGAGGGGTGAGACTGTGTGTTCCTCCCAGAGGGTTGCTAGTACTATATGTTGAATCATAGGGGTTAGGCTGTGAGAGCTACCCAGAGGGTTACCTGTTTTCTTCTTGTTGCTGGTTGCTTGCTTGTGTACTTTACTTGTTATAATTGTGCATTGTAGCTGCTTGTGCTTTCCTGTTTACTGCTTCTTGTTTATTTACTACCATGTATTCATTGATTGTTAGGCACAAATATTTGGGTGATTGCCTACTGGGATTTTATCTCACACCCTGTTTGGGCCATGATTTTGGGCCCAAGAAGACTATATTGCTGCAGGTATAGATAAGGGCAAGCGCCCTTCTACTTCAGGATCTTGACTGCATCAGGAGCTGGGGAGCATGGGACCGAGTCGTGGCTCGCGATGCTGAGGAGATTACTTTATTTTTCTTTTTCACTTGGTTTCAGTTGTATTTCAGCACATTGTTATGTTTGCTGTTTTCCTTAGATACTTGTACCTGTTGCATCATTGTCATCGTAGTTATATATCTACATTGCGTCCGTTGTTTGGTTTCTGTTGTTATGCATGTTGTTTACTGCTTCCGATGTTTATTGTTGTTTCCTTATCTTGTATACCTTACCAAATGAGGGCATAGTTTCCCCACCTACTCACCAAGGCCCTCGCTGCTAGTCGGCAGCCTCTGGCATTCGGGGAAACGCGCTTGAGGTCATGTGGCGAACCGGGTACGGGGCACTAGTGGAGGGGCTCTGGACTCGAGTCGTTACAAATATATACGATCTTAATAAATTAATTATTTTATCTTCCATATACTTATATATTATAAAATACTATTTCACTCCTATAATCCATCATTGTAAAACATTTGTTGATATTATATTACCAAGATCATGGATCTTTATTCAATACATGTAAATCCTTTATTAATTTACAAACTATAGAGCCAAGATTGTCAATAATAACAACAATATAATGATCATTATAAATCCTTTGATCTAAATGAACAATTAGGTATATCAATTTAATATATATCCAGTTGGTAAGGACTCCGTAAGTGCATCCAAGCGACCAGGGATCAAATCCAGGTGGAGGAAGAATTTCTGGGGAACTGTAGCGGTAATGTAGCAGTACTGTAGCAGGAACTGTGCAGTACTGTAGAAGGTACTGTAGCGGGTACTGTAGCAGACACTGTTTGGCACTGTAAAAGCCGGGAATATGCCCCTGTTTGGGCCTTTAGGCCATTTATTTTGTCCCTGAGTCCTTTAAGGCCTTCAAGCCACCCAGGCCTTTAGGTTAGTAAGGCCTTAGGGCCACCTCAAAGCCTTCGGGACACCTTAAGTGCAGATGCAAACCAGACAACCTACAAGGAACAAGATCTACAAGGAGGATGAACAAAGAACTTTCACCATAGAAGAAGCTAAAATGGATTGAAAGAATGAGAGGCTATGACACCTGACATCGCGACAAGCCTGTTCATGCACGAGAATTCCTAGCCGAACAGCCATGCGAAGATGGAGAGCTGATTTCATGATGAAGATGCTGGGGAGGAGCAGTTCCAAGTAGTTAGTCTGGGTTGTATGTAATGTTTCAAGCCTACAGGCAGTGAATTCCTCTTAGGCCTATGGGCCATGCAATACTTATGCCGACGAGCCTTTTAAGTGTTCCACCTCACCCCTTGAAATGTGGATTATCAAAATCAATAAAAAATGAAGGCCTTCGGGCCATTGGAGGATAATATTTCCAATGGTTTTCGAGTTTAATCACAGTAAAATCCTATTCATTAAAAATGGAATCTACATATTATCCTTGATTTTTATCATGATACATCACTATTATCACTAAATTTATTTTTAAAATTTACTGTAACTCCTTAATTATTTTTAGGAACTGGATCTTGTTCTAAGGTATGTGTTGTCTACCACTCAAGCACCCAAATGTTAATAAAAATATTGAAATATCACTAAATGATTACCTATGGGATTCTTGATAGGTTTTTCACTATAATTATGATAGTTATCCTTGGTTAGAAAAACTGTATGGTGATGAAGGGATCAATATCAACGACATTAGAGAATAAATATCCAAATTGCAAAGTTAAAATGGGATCTTCTTAGGGGAAATCCTTATAGAAAATTTTCATAAAGGAAAAAATATGAGTTGGGTTGGGGAATGAATTAGGATAGAAGTAAAGGGAAGTTACCACTTTAGTGTGGCCTCTAGGGGAGTTTCCAGATTATAAGTGAGCACTCTAGATGGACCTTTGATCACAAGAACATATCTTCTTGGTCTGCCAATTTTACTGTAAATAATCATAATTTTCTAAGATTCTTGTATCCAAGTATGCATTTTATTGAGGCCAAAGAGAACCCAACATTCTAAAATGTAGTTCTTAATGAAGATAAGAAAACCATATGTTCAAGAATCAATGTGGTGAATAAAGATGAATATCTCACTTTCACCCCCTCCAGCTTAGGTCATTTCTCTGTCAATGAATTTCAAAAGCTCTATCATGATTCCCAGATCGCGGATCTTAATTCTAAATCTATATGAAAAAATGTCATCCCATCCAAGATCAGTTTTATGGTATGTATAATCAAGCACCAATCCATTTCTAATGATGATATGATTTAACATAAAGGAATCAATATGTTTTCTAGATGTTCTTATAATAGTAATTTCGATACAAAATCGGTCAACCACATGCTCACTAAAGGAAAATTAGAAGGTTTTATTTGGGGGTATTCTAGGAAATAAAAAAACACATTTAAATTATTCATCTGAAGTGAAATTTAAAATATTAAAATGGTAATGTAAATTACCTCATGCATGAGGTTCATCCTCATTTGGATCACCAATGAACTCACGACGATGTCCACTATCTATATTCAGAGCCTATAACATATATAAATATCACATATCTTAAGTGTATAAATAAAAGTCAATTTGAGTATGTTTTATTTTCTTTTTTACCTGTAGAACCACTTGTGTACCATCAAACAGATGATATGTCATCACTTCATCGATATGTGTTGACATATGTGATAATCTCTCCTCATAATTTGCATGTAATTGCTAAAATTTATCATCCGTACTACAATGCATAGCCTACATGGAATGATATATCTAATTTTGTGTGTGCATCCATACATCTCTTCATTTACCCATTTCCTTTACTTTAACAACTGAACATCACGGGGCACCACTTCTATAAGTCAAAGAATAACCATGACTATCACACCCCATGAAATGTTGAAATATCTCATCTCTACGCATAGTAATACGACGTTTCTCCTTTGGCTGCTCTACTAACTCAGTTTCAAACTAATCTTTTAGAATATACATAATTAATTAATGAAAAATTGTGAATAATTTCTATTAAATAAAAATACATTTTTTACTAAATAATTTTCTTACTATAACGTCGGAAATATTAGGATCACCCGCTTAATGATTACTCACCCATATTGACATTCAATTGGTCTGCTCAACTCATTGGTGTAACTATAAAAAAGGTGACCAACAAATACATATTTTATATTAATGTTATATTAAAATAGTTTTAATATATGAATGAATAATGAATTCTAAACTTACACCATGTTTGAGCTGCGACACGTGTCGAGTACCAATTCTGGAAGGCGTGCCTTGCATCGCCCGATTACATGAATAATGAGTGGACTCAGTCAACATTTAAAATATTTAGTTAATATAAATATGAAAAATTAGAGTCATTTATAGATTAAAAGTAATAAATTTTACCATTATTTCCTCACTCGCCCAAAATGTAACCAAATCCTGCCACTACATGGGAAGAACACCCAGAGGGACTCACTATAGAATGTATGGAACACTTGAAAATGGTATCCAGTGATATTTATTCACTCTTACCTTTCAATACTTCCATAATTTTCATTATTTGGCAATGCATACTACCTGAAACTCATCCATCCAGGATGTCAAATTATCATGTTAAAAAAATAGTCAGTAGCTGTGATAATAATAAAAATAATGTCATGAAAAATTAAACATTGAATTTACCTAAACCCCTATCCATAATCTTTAAATAATATCCTGAGGGAATTAATTCCAATCATGAGTCATTAGAGGGAATATGTGTGGGTCTTGTATCATATTCCCAAACTAAGGAATCAATACACTCACACCTTCTCCAACTGGATGAAATGTTTGATCAAGTAACACATCCAATTGGACTCTAGATTTCCAAGATTGAACCCCTCTACCAAAACCCCTATAACTATTGGAAGATGCAACATATCATGATAAAAATAAATTTATAATGCAATTATAAATTACTTTATTTTTATTTAAAAATTATAAACAGTTAAGGGAATATACTTACATAAAATTACAATAAATTAATTTCAAAAAATGAAAACATACATACCGAAAACATTAGGTGAACCACTCTGACCACCCTATAATATAAATACATTAATAAAAAATATATAGTCAAATCAAGAAATATTTATACATATAATTCATAAATATTTTTACAAATATTAATTAGAAAAAAATACAATCTTTAAATGATCATGAAAGTCTATCGTATCTCCTTCAATTTTCTCTATGGACCATTTTATATCATATTCTCATATAGATATAGTTTTTTGGTCAAGTGTTTGATTTAGAAAGGATAAAATATCTGATTCATCTCAGTCAATAAAAAACCCCCTCTTCTAGACATTTTCATCACAACTTTCCAATTAGAATCAATGCCAAAAAAGTAAACTTGCTTTTCCTTTGATGTCAGTATAAAGGGATCATTTCTTACTTGGTCATATTTAAATAAAATATTGTTAAAATTTACTGACGTAAATAGAACATGATCAACTTTCATTCCACGAACCGAATCAACCCAATCACACCTTAACAATATATGCTTTAATACATTACTATAAATAACCTAAATAATATCCCTCAACAATCTATAATAATAACCCACATCAACAGATGAACAATCAACAACACTATTCTACATGGCTGGGTTCATGTCAACATCGCTAATATAAAATCAAAACGTGTTAGCATCTGAAGACTTATAGCAACAAGTTGTAATAAACGGTCCATCAACTAGTTGGTTGAGTTCTTGGCTCACAATATGATTAATTAAATCATGAATCTTTTGAATATGTAAATTTTATATAATTCAATGTACAAAGGATTGTGAAAATACAACTCAGTTTCATTATAAAAATATTAAATCAATTATTTATATGTACGTGAGTCTTGAACCACTCATGAAATGTGTTGAAATGATGTTTTTGGATTTGATGGTCATTTACATAGGACCTTCCACATTTCAATTCCGTGATATGCATCCAAAATTGCAACATAATAATAGGTAAGTGACAAATTAAATATATAAACATAAGTAATAATAGATAAACTATGAAACTTACTATTAAATGGCTTAACTGATAGAGTGTTGAACAACACATATTGATGAGTTTGAACCCACTTTTTGTTGTGCATATCAAATGTTATCCCTTATCCAAATGGACCCTCATCAATCTGGGAGGGTTTATGTAACTTTTTTCAACCTCATTAATATATGAAGAAAAAAAATTAGTACACTTATCCATCAAATAACCCTTTTCAATTAAAGCTTTTGGACAATATTTTTGTGCACATACCATTTTAATGTATTTAAGTATCACTCTACTAGATACATCCACCTGAATTGCATGATACTTCTAGCAACGACTTCACTAGTTAAATTAATAGCCAAGTGGAATATGACATAAAAAAAGATAGCAAAAATAGTTTCTCTAAGTTACGTAGTGTAAGAAAATCTTATCCTGCTACCTTTTCAAATCACTCATATGATGATTCCTTGAAGAGATCTGTATGAAAAAATTGAAAACATAAATCAATGAATCAACAACTTGGGTAGGTAAGAAATCATGAATTGTAATTGGTATTAATTTTTAAAGTAAAATATTATTATCATGAATTTTCAACCCTTTCAATGCCATTATCATCATATTGAAACACGTGGAAATATTAGAGAAATAATAATCAGTCACCTTGATGGTCTTCATAATTGATAGAAATGATTCTTTATCTTCTTTACTCATCTTATAGTATGCAGTAGGTATGTATTTCTGATTACCATCACCCAATTGTAAATGTAATGGTTTTATCAATCCCATTTCTTTTAAATCACATCAATCGTTGACACTGTCATTTGATTTCCCATCAATAACTAAAATGGTGCATAATATATTATCACACACATTTTTTTTCAATGTGCATCGCATTCAAATTATGTCTTAAAATATTATCTTTCCAATAAGAAAATGTGAAGAAAATACTCTGCTTCTTACAATTATAACTACACAAACTATTTTCAATAGGAATAGAAGAAAATGGAGGAGCCAATAAATCCTGAAAATCATAAATTTTGAGGATGTTTTCTTGATCAAGTTGTGAAATAATTTGAACCTTGAACATTATTTGCAGTGATGGTACATGATCTATATTCCTATCAAACAACACACTGTCTTTTATGAACCTTTTTAATGGAGAAAGAAAGTGTATGTGACCAAGATATTTCCACTTTCTATAGTGATAAATCCATATAGATTTCTTACTTTTATTACGACAAGGTCAAGTGAATTCTCCTTTTATAATCTAACCAGATAAGTTAACATACACTGGGAATTCATCAATTATATATAACAAAGTAGGACAGAGTCTAAAAATTTCATTTTCTACCAAGTCAAAAAGTAATTACACCATCTATCCAAAATTCTTGCAGCTTATCAATCAAAGGTTTCATATAAACATCAATTTTATCTCCAGGTCCTCTCGATCCATCAATTAGAGTCTAAAGTAAAAAAAGTTGCTGCTTCATACATACATAAGGGGGAAGGTTATATGAAACTAAAACCACTATCCACGTACTGTATGTCTCACTAACCATGGACCTAATGGGTTAAAACCATCTGATGCCAAACCCAATTAAACATTACAACCATCTCAGGAGAAGTATGGGTGTCTTTGATCAAACTCTTTCCATTACAAAGAATCTACTAAGTGAGTTAATTAATTAACCCCTTTATTTCTCTTTGAATACAAAGCCACTAGTTTATCAATATTATCTGACATGAATAATCACTTCTGTCTCAGTTTTAGTGGGAAATAACACATATACTTAGCATAAACTTATTTCCCTTAATTCAAGACCCGACTAGGAAGAATCAGATTACCTTGATTAATCTCATTGTCCTTCCATCTAAATGAGTATAAAACAACACACGTATTGAATTGAACATTATCTTTTATAAAAAACATACAATTATTGTGGAATAAATCAATGATATCATATGTAAACCAAGGTTGTTGGTTAACTTGTGAGCTTGATAAAATGACTTTGTGTAACAACCAAGATTTTTATGAGAAATATTTTGTTTTTATACATCATCAAATGAATCTTTCACTACACACAACACTAGCTTGGCTTGATTTACACGCAATCGCGGCCTTCCTCTATAGCTTGCATTGTACGCAATACTGAGTTTCACTAAACAATGATATGCTATTAAAATATTATTAAAACTAGCCGTTATGAATAGTAATAACCACTTTTTAAAATTTTATAAATTTTATTTTTCAAAATGGACTTCATTTTTGGATTCAGAATATCAAAATTATCCTAGGGTGAAATTCTGGTATTTTTCTGAAAACTTTCAATTTTTGATGAATAGTGAAAACACTGGGTTACTATTTAAAAACCAAATTTTTATTTAAATAATTATTTATTTTATTTAATTTCATTTTAGGTCAAAATTGATACATAATACCTATATAAGTTCAATTTAATTCATTGTAGTCATTTTATAATAATTTTAGATATATAAAAATTTTATTGAACTTTTGACCGTCTTTTACCCACCTCCTAGGAGAATTTGCAAATTTACATAAAATTTAATTTTACCACTTTTGTGAATAGAATTTCAAAAATATGAGAGACAAGGTTTATTTCAGTAAGTAAAATGTGGTTCAATGAGACGAAAATAATTTTTTATGAATAGTAACTTTTTACTTTTATTTACCACGGTTAAAAGTAAATAAGGTAATTAAGGGTAAAAATGATATTATTAATACCCTAACACATGTCCTAATTCTATTGGATAAGTGTAATTCGACCAAAAAAAACCTTAGGAATAAAATATGATCATTTAGGCCCACTTGGATTAGATTAGGACATTTAATATTAATTTATTTAAAGAAGGGTTAAAATAGTTAAAATCAAAGTTTAATAAGTAACTCATTTTTAATATAGGGTTATACATAAGATATATTTGACTATAAATATTAATTATAAAGATAAAAATATTTCCTACATAATGGTATTTTATTTTTAATTTTTAGACTTTAAATAATCTAATTTATTTATAACATAATGATGATGCAGTAATTATATTATTAATGAAATATTGACATAATTGATGTTATAAATACCAAAATAAATGTAATTTGAGACTTTTTATGAATTTAAATAATTTTATATGTTAATATGACATGTTAATATTGATTTAATTAAATTGTTTGGAACTAATATTTCTGTTATGATTTTCACAAAAATCAATTACCAAATAGTGTCAAAATTGACATAAAATAGTTTTTTTAAAAAATATTATATTATTAATTGTTATTTTACTCCTAAAAATCTAATTTTCGTCAAAATTACTTAGATAAGATTATATATATTAATAATAAACAACTTGGGGTTCTTTTGGCTTGTTATAGTAAGTTTATTAACCTTATAGTGTAAGAAAACAAAAAGACACGGTAAAAGTAAAATTATTTAACTTAAAGTTAAATCTAAATGATAAGGAAAAAATAGAACCCTAAACTTATCTAAATTCTATTGGATGAGAGGATTTCGACCCATAAACACCTTATTTTCAAAATAAATCAATTTGTAGCTATTAAAAACAAAATATGACTTTATAATAAAATAATATTTTTAGTTTTTCCTAAGGTGCCCCTCTCCTCCCTTATAAAAGGGCACCTCCTCCCTCTCTTACTCACACCACATTGAGCCTTCAAGATCGGACAAACCCTACCAAATTATCTTCTACACTTCCCTAGAAACATCCTAGAGGTGATGGTCTTCTTCAAAGACCAATTTTAGTGCCCTAAAAGGAGGTCTCAAAGAGGCGCTTCAAAGAAGAGGTAATGTCCGTTACCGATTCTTTCAACTTTATTTCTTCTTCCACTTATTCTTATTTAGTTGTTTCATTACGAAGTAATAACATAAATATAAATAATATACTGATATGTTATTATAAGTATGAAACAACCCTATTTCACCATCTATCCATCCTACGAAAAATGAAATCACCGCGCGTGTGTACGTACGAAATACCGTCTCCACGCCGTGGTGTAATCTATTTTCCACCACCACCTTACTTGGATGGGTATAATGGTGTAAAGAATAACTATACATTATTATTGTAAAGTTATATTGATTATGAAATAGTATACATACAGTCCAATACAATTCCACGATCATGGGAACAATATCATCGCTCGTGCGTACGTACGGAATACCGTCTCCACGATGTGATGTGACTTGTTCTACATGATATTCATTGCACAATGATTATATAAATGAATTGAATGAATGAATATGATATATATTACACTAATAAAATTTTGGAAATGAGGTATCTATAATCTAAAAAATAAGAATAAGAATTTATTCGACAAAACACGCATAAGAACAAAAAGTAATAAACACCCGAATAACAAGTAGCAATGAAATATTACTAATAAGAAGCTAATAATATGGCCATATATGATATCATAACAATGAGTATGATTCTGAAATAAGTCAATGAAATTATTTAAATCATTATACAAGAGGTTCAGACACTTACGAAGCAAATCAGACCTAAGGTAAGGGAAAATCTCACAATCTCATTTTTATCTGAGATTGTTTATACTTCAGAATTTACTGGGGAATATTTATCATCCACATACATTTTTCCTCAGTATGTAATATTATTTCCATCCACCTACAATTTTTTAAATCCAATTTTACCCTTCGGTGAGTTTTTAGTAAAAGATATGAAAGGAATCTTTTGTTGTTTTTCGTACGAGGTACTTTTTGACTTTTCCGGACAAAGTACGGGAAGAATGTTTTTTTAACTTATAAGGCGTGAATGGATTTTTAGAACATTATTTCCATGAAGATTCCTTTACAAGTTTTCAAGTTTATTTTTAATCAACTTCTTTTAGTTCAAAATTATATGATGTTTTAAGAAAGGAAAATGTTTTTGAAGTAGAAAGGATATTTTCCTCAAGAATGGAGTTCAAGTGTTTTATCAAATTTTTTTTCCATATAAGATAATATAGGGTTCTTTTTCTATCCCTATTATTACATTGATTTGATTATGTTGTGATGGAATTATTTTTATGAATTCCTTTATCTTATATGAATTGTTTTATGATGTCACGATGTTTAAGAATCCCATTTTTATTACTTGGGTTATGCAATGATGTATATTTTTTTTGATTTTGTGGCACACATAAGAATGGTATCATTATGAGATGGGTGGGACCTATATATCCCTCTAATGCATTGGGTAAAGATTTATATCTCATGAGATAGACATGGCTGGAACGTCAGGTTAATCTGGTTCAGTGAAACAGGACTGAAACGAGGAGTGAACTCGGTTCAGAAATGGACTTTATCCACTAAGATAGTCTTCGCTATGAGTCTTAACTACTAAGAAATGATTTTCTATGATTATATGTGTATTCCAAAAAGTTTCATGTTTTAAGTTATTTTTATTGGGATTACATTTCACTACTATGATTTATCCCATGTTATGAAATTATGATCTCTTTTACAGGTTAAGATTTACAAAATGTTATGTTCTTATGAATATGATGTGTTTGATATTTATTTTGTTTACCCTTACTGAGCATTTGAGCTCACCCTTTTGTATGTTTTCTTTCCCCAGGTCAGGAATAAGGTTATTAAGTAGGATATGCCAAAAAGGGACTCTATATATGACTAAATAAATGTGAGACAACATAGATGATTTATGAACCAGTTGTTTATGTTTCCTAGTTTCTAAAGACACTATACCTATACGGTCCTTTCATGGTTTTGTTATATGTTGTAATAAGTGTACTTAAATTTTGAAGTATTAACAATGTATGTAAAGTATGGGTCGTTATAGTTGGTATCATAGGAAAGGTATAGGAAACCTTTGGAAACTAGGATGTGAAAGCCTTAGTAAGAACCCTAAGGATAAGTCTAAGCATAGAACACAATCTTAGTGTTTTAGAAATGGCCATGAAAAACCTATGATAAGACCTTAAGTGTGAAATTTTATTCTTTATTATGTGTTTTTCCTATTATAATTAGTGTTTCTCACACTATTCTTCTTGGTTTTAGTCAATGGATGGAACCCGAAGGAACCATGTTAATGCGGAATGCGACGGGAAATGCAATGATTTCCCCCTTGAGAAACCAAACGTTATGGGAGATGGAATGAAAAATCTTGTAGCAATGCTCACACAACTTTCTCAAGCTATGAATCATGCAGGACTTCCAAAAGAGCAAAGGAAGGAACAACATTCTATTGAATCCTTCATGAGGCAGCGTCCACCTTCATTCAGCGGGTCTACTGATCCATTAGTTTCTGAACAATGGATCAGTACTACTGAAAAGATATTTTTAGTTCTTCAATGTTTTGAACATGATAAAGTCATCTTAGTAGTGTATCATTTGGAAGGAGATGCTGATCAATGGTGGAATCCTATCAAGAATACGAGGCAAAGAGATGAAATTGAGTTCATGGAATGGGACGAGTTCAAGAACTTATTTTTCAATAAGTACTTCCCTTGTATTCTTTGAACAAAGATGGAGAAGGAGTTTCTTGAACTGAAGCAAAAGGATGATGAATCTGTTGGTACCTATGAAGCAAATTTTACAAGACTTGCAAGGTACGATTCTGGTATTATTATCCAACCTGAGAGTAAGATCGATCGATTCTTTAGTGGCTTAAGACCAAGTCTTCGAAGGGTGTTAGCCATAAGGGACTTCAATAGCTACGAGAAAATTTTTCGATGTGCTCTCAAGGTTGAGATGGATATTGGAGTAAACCATCAGTCATATGGGTTTGATAAGAAGAGGAAAATGGAATTCAAAGGAAAATATAAAGAGAACACTTAAAAGAAGATGAGTTTTACCTTATGCTCAAAGTGTGGAAAGAAATATAGAGGGAGTTGTCTTAAAGGGACAAGTAAATGTTTCAAATGTGTAAAGGAAGGTCATTGGGCATTTGAATGCCGCAATGATGGGAAGAAGATGTCTAGTGATGCGAACAAAGAAAAGGATACACAGAGTGCACCTCATACACTTTGATGTTACAAGTGTAAGGAAATGGGGCATTATTCTAATCAATGCCCTAATCCAAGGGTTGTTTATGATGATCGACGCCAAAAAACTCTTAAGGCTAAAGAAAATGGAAAGTCACATGCAATTTCTATCAGCGATGTGGAGTACGAGAACGAAGTGGTGAAAGGTACACTTACCATCCACTCTAAAGTAGAAAATGTTTTATTTGATTCTGGATCCACCCACTCTTTTATTTCTAAAGAATTTTCTAAGGCTATCGCCATATTACCTCAACAATTAGATGTTGAGTTAGCTATGACAACCCCTAATGGCACAATAGTCGCAGCAAAAGTTTATAATTCTTCTCCAATTGAAGTTTGTGGGAAAGTGCTTCCTGAAAATCTTGTGATCCTTCCTATAGTGGAATTTGATGTGATTATTGGCATGGATTGGATTTCTTTGTATGGAGCTCATATCAATTGCCAAAGAAGGGAAGGCACATTTCATATTCCAGATCAATCTATGATCATCTATCGATGCAAATATGAACATAACCTTACAGTGGAAATTTCTTCCATCTTATGGGTCTTGATTCCACTAAATGAGGGTTATTTATCTTAAATGGTTGGTGAGAAAATCACGATTAAGAATATGGCCATTGTATGGGAGTTTGACGATGTCTTTACAGAGGAATTTTCGGGTCTTCCACCAAATCGTGAAGTTGAGTTTTCAATAGAACTCGTACCGGGTGCTTTACCTATTTCAAAGACACCTTATAGAATGGACCCAATTGAGTTGCAGGAATTGAAGAAGCAACTCCAAGAGAATCTTGATAAGGGATTCATATGCCCTAGTGCGTCACCTTGGGGAGCACCTGTTCTGTTTGTTAAGAAGAAAGATGGATCAATGAGAATCTGCATTGATTATCAAGAACTTAACAAGATCACTATCAAGAACAAATATCCTCTCCCGCGCATTGATGACTTATTTGACCAACTACGCGGAGCTCAATACTTTTCCAAGATTGATCTTTGTTTAGGGTATCATCAATTAAGGGTCAAAAGGGAGGATATACCAAATACAGCTTTCCACACAAGGTATGGACACTATGAATTTATAGTAATGCCATTTTGTCTTACTAATGCCCCTGCTATCTTCATGGATACGATGAATAGAGTCTTTAGAGACTATCTTGATCAGTTTGTGGTTGTCTTTATAGACGATATTCTTGTCTATTCAAAGATCAAGGAAGAACATGAAGATCACTTGAGAATTATATTGAAGACCCTGAGAAAGGAGAAGCTTTATGCCAAATTTACCAAGTGTGAATTTTGGCTTAAAAAAGTTGCATTTTTGGGTCACATAATCTCAAAAGAGGGGATATCTGTGGATCCAGCAAAAACAGAGGTTATTGAAAGATGGTCGAGACCAACGACAGTAACCGAGATCTGATGTTTTCTGGGTTTGGATGGATATTATCGACGTTTTGTGAAAGATTTTTCACGATTATATAATCCACTCACCAGGTTGACTCGAAAAGGAGTTAAGTTTGTGTGGACGGAGGAATGTGAAGAGAATTTCAAGGAGTTGAAAAGAAGGTTATCCAGTGCACCTGTACTCACACTTCCTTGTAGTAGAGAAATGTTTGTGATCTACAGTGATGTATCCATGAAGGGGATGGGGTGTGTTCATATGCAAAACGATATGGTGATAGCTTATGCCTCACGACAGTTGAAAATCCATGAGAAAAATTACCCAACTCATGATTTGGAGTTAGCTGTGGTAATCTTTGCATTAAAGATTTGGAGGAATTATCTTTATGGAGAAAGGTGTGACATTTATACTGATCATAAAAGTTTAAAGTATATTTTCACACAAAAGGAGCTGAATATGCACCAAAGAAGATGGTTGGAGCTAATTAAGGATTATGACTGCTCAATTCATTACTACCCTGGGAAAGCAAACAAGGTGGAAGATGCATTAAGTCGACAAGACCATGCTAGCTTATCCATGATGAGGATCACAAAAGATCCAATATTTATGGATTTACAAAGGATGGATCTTGGAATTATAATAAAAGGGGAAAAATCGTATCTTTCTCAAATGAATGTTCAACCATCTATACATGTGAAGATTAAAGAGGCACAGAAATAAGATGTATAGTTACAAAAGAAGGTGAGAAATGTTCCTTAATTCAACCTTGATTGTGATGGGATAATAAAGTTCAGGAATCAGGTTTGTGTTCCTCCCATCCCAGAATTAAAGAAGGAGATGCTGGATAAGGCTCATAGTTCTTCATTCTCTATTCATTTTGGAAGCACGAAGATGTATAGAGACCTGAAAAGTACTTCTGGTGGGATGGCATGAAAAGAGATGTTGCTGAATATGTCTCTCGATGCTTGGTTTTTCCGCAAGTTAAAGCTCAGAGACAGAAGTCTAAGGGGATGTTACAACTATTACCCATACCTGAATGGAAATGGGAAAAAATCACTATGGACTTTGTCACCGGACTTTGTAAAACATTCAAAGTCAATAATTCTATCTGGGTCATAGTTGATCATCTTACAAAGTCTGCACACTTCATTACTATTAGAGAGGATTTATCTCTAGATCAGCTTTCCAGGATATATGTAAAGGAAGTGGTAAAATTGCATGGAGTGACACTTTCTATTATATCTGATCGAGATATGAGGTTTACCTCAAAGTTCTGGTGAAGTATTCAACATACTCTGGATACAGAGTTGAGTTTCAACACTACTTATCATCCTCAGACAGACGGTCAGTCTGAGAGGACAATTCAAACTCTAGAAGATATGTTGAGAACTTACTCTATGGATTTCAAAGATGGTTGGGATCAACGCCTACCTTTGGTGGAATTTTCCTATAATAACATCTTTCACTCCAGTATTCAGATGGCTCCTTATGAAGCTCTCTATGGAAATAAATGCAGGACATCAACTTGCTGGGATAAATTTGGGGAAAAAAATCTATTAGGACCTGATCTTGTTGATGAGATGGTAGAAAAGATCTGATCTATTCAACAACACATAAGAGCAGCTCAGAGTCGACAAAAAAGTTATACCAACAACCGAAGAAAAGACTTAGAGTTTGAAGTGGGTGATAAAGTTTTCTTACGAATATCTCATTGGAAGAGAGTAATGAGATTTGGGAAGAAGGGAAAGCTGAGCCCTAGATATATCGGTCCTTTCGAAATACTGGATCGTGTTGGGAAGGTAGCTTACCGATTGGCACTTCCACCGAATCTCTCTCAAGTTCACGACGTGTTCCATGTATCTCTCCTGAGAAAGTACATACCTGATCCTTCACATGTACTCAGCTCAGAAGTTGTACCGCTGGAGCAAGATCTTTCTTATGAAGAACAGCCGATAGAGATTCTGGATCGTAGAGAAAAAGTTCTACAAAACAAGACTAATCGCTTGATGAAAGTTTTATGGAGGAACCACTAATTAGAAGAAGCTACATGGGAGCTTGAGGATATGATGAGGGAGAGGTATCCTCATCTGTTTGTTACGAAGTGAAGAATTTTGAGGGCGAAATTCATTTTAAGGGGGGTAGAATATAACCCCCAAGATTTTTATGAGAAATATTTTGTTTTTATACATCATCAAAGGAATATTTCACTACACACAACACTATCTTGGCTTTCTTTACACACAATCACAACCTTCCTTGATAGCTTGCATTGTACGCAATACCGAGTTTCACTAAACAACGATATGATATTAAAATATTATTAAAACTAGCCATTATGAATAGTAATAACCACTTTTTGAAATTTTGTAAATTTTATTTTTCAAAATGGACTTCATTTTTGGATTCGGAATATCAAAATTATCCTAGGGTGAAATTTTGGTATTTTTATAAAAACTTTCAATTTTTGATGAATAGTGAAAACACTGGGTTACTATTTAAAAACCGACTTTTTATTTAAATAATTATTCATTTTATTTAATTTCATTTTAGGTAAAAATTGATACATAATACCTATATAAGTTCAATGTAATTCATTGAAGTCATTTTATAATAATTTTAGATATATAAAAATTTTATTGAACTTTTGACCGTCTTTTACCCACCTCCTAGGAGAATTTGAAAATTTACATAAAACTTAATTTTACCGCTTTTGTGAATGGAATTTAAAAAATCTAAGAGACACGGTTGATGTCAGTAAGTAAAATGTGGTTCAATGAGATGAAAATAATTTTTGGTGAATAGTAACTTTTTACTTTTATTTACCATGATTAAAAGTAAATAGGGTAATTAAGGGTAAAAATGATATTATTATTACCCTAACACATGTCATAATTCTATTAGATAAGTGTAATTCTACCAAAAACAACCTTAGGAATAAAATAAGACCATTTATACCCACTTGTATTAGATTAGGACATTTAATATTAATTTATTTAAAGAAGGGTTAAAATAGTTAAAATCAAAGTTTAATAAGTAAATAATTTTTAATATAGGGTTACACATAATATAAATTCTACTATAAATATTAATTAGAAAGATAAAAATATTTTCTACATAATGGTAGTTTATTTGTAATTTTTAGACTTTAAATAATTTAATTTATTTATGACACAATGATGATGTAGTAATTATATTATTAATGAAATATTGACATAATTGATGTTATAAATACCCAAATAAATGTAATTTGAGACTTTTTATGAATTAAAATAATTTTTTATGTTAATATGACATGTTAGTATTGATTTAATTAACTTTTTGCGAACCAATATTTCTGTTATGATTTTCACAAAAATCAATTACCAAATAGTGTCAAAATTGACATAAAATAGTTTTTAAAACAAATATTATATTATTAATTGTTATTTTATTACTAAAAATCTAAGGTTCAGACAAATGACTTAGATAAGGTTATATATATTAATAATAAACAACTTGGGGTTCGTTTGGCTTGTTATAGTAAGTTTATTAACCTTATAGTGTAAGAAAACAAAAATACACGGTAAAAGTAAAATTATTTAACTTAAAGTTAAATCTAAATGATAAGGTTAAAATAGAACCCTAAACTTGTCTAAATTCTATTTTATGAGATGATTTATACCCATACCCACCTTATATTAGAAATAAATCAATTTTGAGATATTAAAAACCGAATATGACTTTATAATAAAATAATATTTTTAGTTTTTCCTAAGGTTCCCCTCTCCTCCCTTATAAAAGGGAACCTCATCTCTCTCTTCCTTACACCACTTTGAGCCTTACATCTCGGCCAAAATCTGCCAAATTATCTTCTCCACTTCCCTATAAACATCCTAGAGGTCCTGGTATTCTTAAAAGACCAATTTTAGCACCCTAAAAGGAGGTCTCAAAGAGGCGCTTCAAAGAAGAGGTAATGTCCGTTACCGATTCTTTCAACTTTATTTCTTCTTCCACTTCTTCTTATTTAGTTGTTTAATTATTAAGTAATAACATCAGTATAACTCATATAATAATATGTTATTATAATTATGAAACAACCCTATTTCACCATCTATCCATCCTACGGAAAACGAAATCACTACGCGTGCGTACGTACAGAATACCGTCTCCACGCCGTGGTGTAATCTATTTTCCACCACCACCTTACTTGGATGCGTATAATGGTGTAAAGAATAACTATACATGATTATTGTAAAGTAATATTGATTCTGAAATAGTATACATACACTCCAATACAATTCCATGATCATGGGAATGATATCATCGCTCGTGCGTACGTTTAGAATACCGTCTCCACGATGTGATGCGACTTGTTCTACATGATCTTCATTGAATAATGATTATATAAATGAATTGAATGAATGAATATGATATATATTACACTAATACCATTTTGTAAATGAGGTATCTATAATCTAAAAAATAAGAATAAGAATTTATTCGACAAAACACACATAAGAATAAAAAGTAATAAAAACCCGAATAACAAGTAGCAATGAAATATTACTAATAATAAGCTAAGAATATGACCATATATGATATCATAACAATGAGTATGATTCTGGAATAATTCAATCACATTATTTAAATCATTATACAGGAGGTTCGGACACTTACGAAGCAAATTGGACCTAAGGTAAGGGAAAATCTCACAATCTCATTTTTATTCGAGATTGTTTATACTTCAGAATTTACTGGGGAATATTTATCATCCACATCCATGTTTCCTCAATATGTAATATTATTTCCATCCACCTAAAATTGTTTAAATACAATTTTACCCTTTGGTGAGTTTTTAGTAAAAGATATGAAAGGAATCTTTTGTTGTTTTTCGTACGAGGTACTTTTTGACTTTTCCGGCCAAAGTATGGGAAAAATGTTTTTTTAACTTATACGAAATGAATGGATTTTTAGAACATTATTTCCATGAAGCTTCCTTTACAAGTTTTCAAGTTTATTTTTAATCAAATTCTTTTAGTTCAAAATTATATGATGTTTTAAGAAAGGAAAATGTTTTTCAAGTAGAAAGGATATTTTCTTCAAGAATGGAGTTCAAGTGTTTTATCAAAATTATTTTCCATCTAAGATAATACAGGGTTCTGTTTTTATCACTATTATTACATTGATTTGATTATGTTTTGATGGAATTATTTTTATGAATTATTTTATCTTATATGAATTGGTTTATGATGTCATGATGTTTAAGAATCCCATTTTTATTACATGGGTTATGCAATGATGTATGATTTTTTTGATTTTTTGGCACACATAATAATGGTATAATTATGAGATGTGTGAGACCTATATCTCCATCCAATGCATTGGGTAAATATTTATATCTCATGAGATAGACATGGATGGAACGACAGGTTAATCCGGTTCAGTGAAACAGGACTGAAACGAGGAGTGAACTCGATTCAGAAATGGACTTTGTCTGCTAAGATAGTCTTGGCTATGAGTCTTGACTAATAAGAATTGATTTTCTATGATTATGTGTGTATGCCACAAAGTTTCATGTTTTAAGTTATGATTATTGGGATTACATTTCACTACTATGATTTATCCCATGTTATGAAATTATGATCTCTTTTGCAGGTTGAGATTTACAAAATGTTATGTTCTTATGAATATGATGTGTTTGATATTTATTTTGTTTACCCTTACTGAGTATTTGAGCTCACCCTTTTGTATGTTTTCTTTCCCCAGGTCAGGAAGAAGGTTATTAAGTAGGATATTCCAAAAAGGTACTCTATATATGACGAAATAAATGGGAGACAACATAGATGATTTATGAACCAGTTGTTTATGTTTCCCAGTTTCTAACTAAACTATACCTATACGGCCCTTTCATGGTTTTGTTATATGTTGTAATAAGTGTACTTCAATTTTGAAGTATTAATAATGTATGTAAAGTATGGGTCGTTATACTTTGGAATCTTCATTCTGGAAGGGAGTACATTCTTTAGCAATACCAACAACATATCGAATGAGGTGTATATCCACCGATTCAAGGCCTTCAGGTGTAATAATTCAATGTTGAATGACAATTTTACTAAATTTAGTGCAACTATAATATAATTCAGTAAGCGCATCACTAAAAATTTCAAAAAAAAAATCAATTCTTATCCATCTACAAAAGAATGGGGGTGGGTATACTCCCTCTAACATAATCATTTACAAAATTACTATCTTCAGAATGAAACTGACGCATCATATCATTGAGCATTATGTTCATCAGATCAACTATTCTTGAGTCAACATCTATATTAATACATTATGATTAGTGACATAAAATAGACTCTTCTCTATGAAATGTACATGTGTTATAGTTATTAAAAAAACCATTCAAAAACATTTTCTCTAACACTATCTCATTTGAAGAGATATATGTTTTCACATTTTATACATGGTCAACTAATCAAATCACTTAGAAATTCATTGGTGAAATTTATAAATCAATTAATCCCCTCATAATATTTAGTAGAAAACCTATCTGGAATATCAATCAAGCTCTTATCCATATCAGTATTTTATTGAAAGAAAATAATTGAAATATCTCATTTAAATTCTAAACAAACTCGCATCATTGAAACTTATAACCCAATGAATCCACAGTCTGAGTAAAATTTTGAAGGAGATGAAAAAAATACTCGGTGATACCAAAATAGTTAGGGAAGTTATCAAATCTAGCATAAATAATATATGAAAACACAATTAAGAACAATAATGAACATTAAATCCAACACTATGAGGACCTATTTGAATATCATAATGCAAAGAATGTAAATTATATTGATTAAATAATTTACAAATTTATATTATAATTCAACTGTTCATATGTGTTCATGCACCTACACATACATAAATTCTATAAATAATTAATTCAAATAAGAATGAGGGGTAAAACTTCAAAAAACAAATACATTTGATGGTTGTAAAGGAGTGAAACCAAAACAATACATTTAAAACTTTCATAAACAAATCAGATTCTATACCAATAAAATTAATTTAATATTTTTTTAGGTATGATTTATTTTAAGTAAAAATAAATTATCAAAAATTTAAATAACTAGCAAAAGGTTTTTTTTCCAAATAGAAAAATAGAGAAAGTTGACTTAGAATTGGATAGGTAGCCAAACCCAAACTAATGATTCAATCATCATTCCATGCATACTTTCAAATAAAAATTAAGTGGATTGGTTCCATTACACCTTAGAATACATGGGTTCAATCCTCATCAGCAAAAAAAATTCAAGTATAAAAATTTAACATCAAATGGAAACAAAATAAAAAACAAAAACCCATAGGTATAGTTGAAAAAACATCAAAAAAATAAATTTGATGAGTGTCATGGAGTGAGACATGGAATCCAATAGTAAAACAAAACTTCATCAAGTAGGTTCCCCTGTTTTAGGGGGTTGACTCCATTGTAATTCAAAATATTTTTCTAAAACCTACGAATCCATTTCCAATATAAATTCCTCACCTTACAATTATGGTATGAAGGGGGGTGGGGTGAGAACATAAGAAAATGAAGTTACAAATGATGAAATTATTTTGAAGATATCATAACATGCAACGACTCTCTCAATCAAGAACTTTATAAATTAGAATTACCATTTCAAGATGAATGATAATCATCATGGAAAAAATAGAAGGAAAAAATATATTTAATTTCTAGAATCATAATTGAAAATCCATGTAAATATTAATCAACAATAATATTATAAAAAAAATTTATTTCTTTATAGAAATAAATTCAAAATTATAAATTATCAAGGGTAAACAATTCTTCTTAGAAGAACAAATATGGAGAAACAAAGTGTACATGTGTTTTCAATATTTTAAATTGTAAAATACTAATGAAATGCATTATTCACATGGAGGGGGGCTCGACAATGGGTAAAGGGAGGATATGGGACGGGGGATTTATGGTAGGGTGTGATAGGGGTTTTGAATATGGGGGCTCTATGGGGGTATAAGGGCTCGACATAGGGGATCGATGATGGGGTTTGATAGGGGGAATGATGAAGGGGACTTGATGGAGAGGGAGGAATCTATGGGGGAAGGAGGGCTCGATTGTAGGGATCAAAGGGTCCAGGAGGGCTCGTTGTGGGCAGGTGGTCTTGATGGGAGTGGAAGAGCTCAACTAGGGAGAGATGGCTCAATGTTGGTAGGATGGCAGATGATGCTTCATGGAGGTGGGGGGGGGGGGTAAGCGTGGTCTTAGTGGTGTGAAAATAGGTAATGAGATGAGATTAGGGTGGGGAGTGTAAAATGTATAGTGACCACAAAATAGAGGGTTCTAATAAGGTCAATAGAGACCGCCAAATGCCGGTCTCTTGAATCCTCCCTCCACAAATGATCAAATTTTTACTAGTGTTCATTTGATGTATCTTGACATAAACATTGAGATGGACGATTCACGCCCTATATTGTGTACCTAAATCTGAATCATGGTAGGAAACTCAATTCAGGACATGAATCGAATCTTATGTTTGATATGATGAAATGCATAATTTTCATTTAATACTCATTTTTAGTAAATATAAATTATATTTTAGGTGTTTTTCACATTGATCATAATCATTTTTTACATAAAACAATCGATAACTTTTATAATGTCATATAGTTAAATTTTATGTTTATCTCTATCAAGCCGATGATAAGGTTTGATCAGGACAATCAGAATGTTCTTAGGGTCAACAACTGTCCTTATAAGAAATGTTGCATCAGGATATAAGTTCTTGCAATACTTCTCTAGAATGGTTGGAATTTTAGCCATTGGTATTAGGATCCTCTACCTACATATTAGTTATGGTTAAATATTCACCCATATATATACAAGGTTGGGATCTTATAATTATAGATTATATAGTTTCACTATTTCATTGACATATACAGGAATATGAAACTCTATATTTGGAGTCGGTATTTTGAACTTATAAGTTCTCAGATGAGACTCAGATCCTACACTGATTATATTCTTACCCAACAACATTGGGCACATGGATCCTCAAATATAGTTTTGAGAGCCTGCATGGGATATATGACATAGATATATAGATACTTGATAATTGGTATGATATAGATGGATTTTTAGGAGAAGTATATCCTCACCTAGTGAGTGTGATTTAGTAATTAGGAGGATCCAATTTAAATGTTTTGGTGAAGGTTTAATAGTTGGAATGGATGAGTAGTAAAGGAATTATAGAGTCTTGTGACCCCTTCAACACCAAAAGGATTCCCATTGAGATATTTTTTATAGCTGGAAATCAAATTCAAACTTGGTGGAGTGACACACACCTATCATAGGGCATGAAAAAAGAAATTTAATTTCCTAATATTGCACAAAGGCTAACCAGGGTTGTCTCACTTGATGCATGTCATAGTCAATTAAATAATTGATTCTAGTTCACCTATTCTATTTTTTTTAAATTATTTATAAAAATATTGATTTTGTGGGTTTTGGAAAACATGAAATTAAAATAATGCAATGCATTATTTAAATATAAATGTAGATGCAAACAAAATGAAATTACAAAATAAAGGCCTTGGTCCTAGGGTTGGATATCACAGGTTCATTCATTATTTATTTTTTGTTTAAATTAAATTTGATAATTCATTTGGTTAAACCTCATTAATGAATTACTTTTATTTTATTTATTGAGTGTGTGATTTTATAATTCTTCTGACTTACCAATGAACACCTCCTCCAATAGTCAAATTATATTACACCTCAACCGAAAATGAAATTCCTAAAAGACTCAGCTCCACCACATGGCGTTTCACCCATTTAGGAAACCCTAAATCCACTATATGAAGGGTTTACTTGAGATATGGGAGGGAAAAATAATGAATCAAATAAAATAAATAGATTTGGAAATATTACCGTGGTGGATGACCGCCACACCTATGTAATATTCTCACATCCACCAAAAATAGATTAAAACCATATTGAACTGAAGAACAATAATAAAGAACACCATGAAACCTCCCCCATGGACAAGCCTAGATTTAGTCACTTTTCATTGAAAATTGAAAATAGATCATTAAAGAAGATGGAATAGAGAAATAAATTAGGGTTTTAATAGAAAGTGGGATGGAAGAAGAAAAAGGAAACGGTTTAATAAAAACATGAATGCATGTTACATGGGAAAATAAAACAAAAATAAAATAAATGAAAATAGAAATCCTAAAGAATGGATGTCATCCGATCTTCCTTCTTCGATCGATATTATTTTCAATCCACCCCATATCCTCTTATTTATAGGAATGTAAGAGGCTTTAGGGCATCATAAATAACCATTAATGTGTTTTGGAACATAATGGGTTGTCAAAAATTGAAATTTTGTTTCCAAAATATTTCTTCAAAATCTTTGCATGTGGAAACCCCATGTTTTTAGCGAATTAGTGAACATTATTTTCTAGGAAGTTTTTACAAAATATATTTTCCGTTATATCACAAAATTTAAGCTCTATCCTCCACATGTAAAGGAAGTTATAGCCAATTTACTCAGAGATTTTATTCTAGATGAATGCTTCCAGAATCTTTCATCAAAGTTGAGCATTTAATGGACCACTTAATGAGTGAATAACTACTTAAAATTTAGTTTAGAAATGCGTTTATGAGTTTTATTTTATATCAAAATAGAATTACCTCAATAGGATGTGTATAACATGATTTATGCCTCATTTTTGGATGCGGGGTCCACCCTATCCGCCTAAACACTTTGTCAAATTGATTGATTTTTCGGGAAACTAGTTGTTCGAATCAGCTTTCAGTACAAAATAAAAAGTTGTATAAAATAAAACCATGAATCTTAAAAAAATAATCAATCAAATTTGAATAATATTTTAAAAGTTATTCTCAAAATACAAAAGTGATTTAAATGTGAAAAAATTCCATTATTAAGTAATTTACACATTTTAATCCAAAACACACCATAAATAAAAAATTGATATAAATAAGATAAAATTGATAAATTTTAAGTAGTTATGAACTCATTAAGAATTTTCACTCATTAGGAATTTTCACTCATTAAATACACATGTTGTGATATTTTCCTACCCAGTTCTAATCACCCGATCCTCGGCTATTGGAGGCAAATTTGGGGTGCCACTCTCAACCTACTACCGAACCAAGTAGGTCCTTGGTTGGTCTCTTCATGTCATTGTCAATATTCTATTTGAGTATTTCATGTCAGTATATATTCATTTAATTCATTTAATTAAATTATATTTTATTCCATTAGGCATGTTTCATTTTAGTTCAAATTTATTAAATTCATTTTAGGTTAATTTAGTTGAGATTGACTCATTTTAATTTTGTTTTAGGTAGTGTACATAAGTTTTTTTTTCAATTTTATATCTATTTGGATAATATAAAGTTATTTTTTATTAATTTTGGAGGGGTTAGATCAATGTCAATTGGGATGGGTTAGTTGTTACATAGAGTAGTCAGTTTATTCTAGTATTGTTTAATTTGTTATTTTTTTTTCATTTTACATTAAATCAATTAATATTTTATTGATTCATTTATATTCATGTTAGGTGTGGTAGGTTTTATTTGTTTTTTTAGTTTTGGGTACTTAAATAAACTTATTTGTAAATGAAAAACACACGGTTTATTTTATTCTCATTTATAGTATCTTACCCCAATGTTTGTGTATACTTCATAATGCCATTGTTTTTTTATTTATAATAAATCCTAATGAAGAAAAATAAACAATAATAAAAATATATTAATTAAATCATAATAATTTTCAATCAATTACCATTATATTTAAATTGTACCTTAATATCATTAAACATACATTAAGAAATAATTTCCTATTACTTTGTTATTGGATAAATATTAAGGGTTGTTGTACCCTCTGAATCCAAGATAAATCTACTATCCCAACTATTATATAACTCATGTTTATATACTCTCTAGATCCTACCTAACTGCATTATCCATATTACCCTTAGATATTTTCCATCAGGGAAATTTTCATGATATTTCTTCCAATATATTAATTTGTATAAAAACAGTAGTAATATTCAATTAAATCCAATAATTTTTTTACCCATATCCGAGCCTATACATTATCCATGATTTCAAGTCCAATGTGTCTCTAGGATAGATATTTCATGGGAATTATCTCACTATATATTATAAAAGTCACCATGAATCTCCTATATCCAATCCCAAATTTACTAACCATTTGAATTTACTCACTGTACTCAACCATTACATATATCTAAAAGTTTTATACTTCAGACATGCACACACACCCATACCGCCTAATAATAGTAGATCCAACAATGAATGAATAAAATAAAAAATTGAAATTAATACATGCTACAACAAAAATAAAATATGGTTAAAAATATTACAATTATTATATATATATACCTTAGGGATTAAGATCAATGGGGTCTGATGGATCCCTAGGATATAAAGGATTAGTAGCCCATGAAGTTCTAGTGAGGTCCAATGTGTGCTTATGATGATAAATATACAAAATATAATTAGAATTAATTTTAGTATATGTCTAAGGAGAATGAACAATTTTTTTAGTGATAATGGAGAAGTAGATAATATTGGAGGAATATATGTTAGTGTTAGAGAATATTAGGAATAAAGAGCTATATCTATCAATAAATAATTAAATGGTTTACAAGTAGCATGATCATATGAAAATGGTGGAAAAATTATAGGTAGTCTGAATATCCTTGGATCATTTATGTGAGTTGTGGAATAATAAAATATTAAAAATGTTATATTTGGTGAAGGGTATAGTTGTGTTCTAGCATAATGAGTGCAACAAGTAGCTCTAGTACCACCACCCCAAACAGTTAATCCCATCATGACTATTACTACCCTGGCTAGAGAATAATGGTTTCTAGGATGATGGTTCATGATTAAAATCAAAAAATGATTAATAATACAACATTATAGGTTATATAATTGATATATATATTTGAAATATTATACTTAAAAAAGGAACCTAAGGAAGAATTATCATCTCTCTTATGTGTCGATAATTTTTTTTATATTTTCTTCCTAAGTATCTCTTTAATTATTTTTCATTGCCTGTACTGGGAAATAAATATACATTGAACTAGTAATTAATTACTAATGGGTGATACAATTAAGACATAATAGGAGACATGACATAATTAAGGTAGACCAACTGTTAAACCAAACAAGGTACAAGTTGTTAAATTACATGATATTTTCATATTTAGTGGTTAGAAAAATGAAAAAATATATGGTATAACATAAACAACACATAAAAATTAGCATGCTAAACATAGTAAAGATATTATTTTATTCATTTGTGTTCAATTTGGAACAATTTTGTTTTGGTTTTGTTTATTCAATTTTTATTATTTTAGGACAGTCCATTTCTATTTGATTTTTCCTTGTGTTTGGTTTTGTTTACGTTGGTTGTGTTTAAGGTAATTTTGTAATGCTTTTGTGTTTTAGTCAATTTTAAAATTTTTATCCTTTTTTTCAATAGTCATTTTGTCATTTAGATCATTATTATATCATTATATTTGGTTATTTGGTCATTTAGTCATTTTTTCATTCGGTTAGATCATTTGGTTTATTTATATGTTAGGTTATTTGGTACGTTTTGGTCCATTGGTTAAGAAATTTGGGAATTTTTTGTTTATGTAATGAGGTTAATTTTTGGGTTAGGTTATTTGGTTTATTTGGAAATTTTTTTATTTGATGATACAATTCATTTAATTTCAAGTTACATCATTTAGTTTATTTTGGTTAATCAATTATATAATTTGGTCTATTTTGACTTAAGTATTTTTATTTATTTTTGGGTTTGGTCCATTTAGTTTATTGGTTAGTTGGAATATTTTTGTTTATTTGGGATTGTTTGTTTGGTTTATATTTGTGTTGGGTCACATTTTGGTTTGGTCATTTGGTTCATTTGGGGTTAAATTATATGGTTCATATTTTTTTAGGACATTTGGTCATTCGGTTTATTTACGAGTTTTGTCATTTGGGTTAGATTATTTTGTTCATTTTGAGATAGGTAATTAGGTTGAAGGAGTTTTTTTTAAATGAAAATTTCTTCAATTAAAAACTTGAGTAATGATACATTCATAAAACAATGTGTACAAGGAAATAGGTATTATATTGACATATTATTGAGGGGAGAAACTATATTCTAGATAGAGGTAATTTTTCAATTTTAGGGGAATATATAACCTATTTTTAGGATTCATTTTAACACATTATGGAGGGATAAAGAGGAGTGCATAAAAACTATAAGTGATAGATTAAAGTGTCATTTATATCTTTATGTTCAAGTGATTCATGAGCGTAATTCATAAATTTCAACATGGAATGAGAGGGGAAAAATATTTATTCTTTATTACCATTATAAAATTCAATACATGTAGTCATAAAATGAGGAATGAATAGAGAGTTTCATCAAAAAAATAGTAGTCCCCATCTATATAATAGAAACAAAATTTTCAAGGAAGTATGCAAGAATCATAAAATATTTATATAATTCTCAAGCATGTATAAAAAATTCTAATTATTAATTGGAGATGTTCAAAAAAAAAAAAAAATTGGGACGAAGCATAATGGGAGATCAATAAATAACTATTTTAAAATGGATGAAATGTTTTATAAGTAACACTATAAGGTAAAAAGGATAATGATATAGTATAACCTTAATATATTGATAGTGATCTTATAAATGAAGAAAAATCCACTGAAATTTCATAAATGAATTGAAATATTACTAAAATGGTATTGAGGAGGGATGGTTAAAAGAATTTTATAATAATTCATTTAAGGAGGAAGAATCTATTGAAATTACAAAAGTGGATCAAGAAACTATTGAAGAATAAAATGAAGGATAAATATATAAATATTCAGAACTATGGAAACCATTAGAAACATATTTAAGAAAGAAAAACTATAAAATATATGAAAAAATAAGTGTGTAATAAAGTAGTAATTATTGAAATAATCTTTTAAAAGATAAATATCATTTACCATTAATATCAAGAGTCTATTAACTTAATAAAAATTCACCATTTATTTTGTAATTCCCACCTAGTTATAGAATAATTTTCCAGTAGAGAATCTTTTTAATTTAATTTGACATGGTTTTGAGTTTACACTTTTGCGACATTGATCTATTCTGAAATAATATAGGTGTAATATTTTATTACCAAAATTCACTGATTTTACTCTTATATATAATCTTATTATTTACTTGTATCCCAACGATAATTATTTTACTCTTCCATATCTCAAGATAACTGGACTTATTCATATACAGGAATAAGTTATTCATGCTCATAAATAAATTTATCATATTTTACCAAATATTCAATAGAGAAAACCTCCATAATTCAAGAGAAGTATTTGAAATTCATCTCTAAATAATCTCAACCACTTTAATTTGACTCAAAACACCTCAGAAACATTAGATAATTATTTCAAAATATCCTAATATTTTATCAAGAATTATTAATTAACTGTTATATATTATTTTCTCAAATTAACTTAAAACCTATTCACCTTAGAATTTATTTAAATTTTCTTCATCTATTCATATAGTAACAAATTAATAATTTATCATTATACAATTAAATTTCAATATTAATAATTTTAATAACTATTTAATAGCCTTATATTAATTAATTATTATTTAAACTAAACTATAAAATCAATAATAGTGCATGGAATTAATTTATTAACATATTTCATAATTGTTACATCTCCAACTTAGAAGCTTCATCACAAAATCTTCTAATATTTTCATTAAGATGAATAGTATTCACAATTATTGATAAAAAAAGTACATTATCTAATATCTTTATTTATTATTTATTATACATATCTAGCTTATCAATTATTGAATATATCATAAATCCCACTTATCTAAAAAAAATGAACTCTTTTCTTAATATTCTTCAAACATGATAAAAATAATTTTTGCATATGAATTAATAAACTACAACATCCCCAAACATCAACCAACCATTCCAATATACATGAGATAAATAACAATCCTTAAAAAACCATCTAAAAAATTTCACACGATCCCTTATCCTTAATTGAAAATAATCATTATCATTAATCAAACCTAATGGTACTTCAAAACTCTAAGATACAATGTGTTCTTTAATATGATCAACTCAACTACTGTGGATTTATTTTATTGGGTACTTTAATAATCATAAAAAACAATCATGTCAATAAATATTGGAATAAAATATTATTGAAAATAAGTAAAAAAATAAACCAATGGGTATAACAAGGTGATTATACATCAAAAAATTAGTAACTATAGGATATTTACCATACAATACAATATATCCCAGTTGAAGGGTTAATTGAGTAGTATGGTAAGGTACATTTATTTTATATGAATGATAATAAGGATTATTAAATGATTAAAATATTTTTCAATGGTTAGAGACTAATAAAATGATTAATAAATCCTATTTAAGGATTTAGAGTATGTGACATACATATTTGATACATATTAGGGATACAAAAACTTCCTAATGGATAAAAATTTAGGATTGAATTATTTGATGTCAAAGGATCACATGTTTTAATATTTTTTTTAACCCATCATGGATCTTATATTCCCTTTCTAAAGTAAAATAATGTAATACTTCTTTATACAAATTCCAAATCCTAAAAATAATATATCTATAATACAAATAATACATGACATATATTGATAATTACATAATTAATTTTTTAGAATTGGAAATAATTCAACAATATAAAAAATTATAAGTGGAGAATAATGAGAGTGAATTGTAATATCTCATTAATATTCTAATAAATAATTTAAAATAATTAAGTAAAACAATTATATTTAAATGCAATGGAAATGAAAAGGATTACAAATATAAAATGAAAAATGGAGTTTAAGAACCATTACCATACAATTTAGATTTCTAAAATAGAAAAAAGAACTCCATAAAACAAAAATTGGTTCTTGGGAGGAATCTTGGGATTTAAGGTGTGTGTTCTATCATGCAAATTGATTTTGGAGTAAATAATTATGAAATTATTTATGGTTATGTGAAATGCTCGAGTAGGATTTTCTATTCACTCTAGTAGGGGTGAATCTGTATAACATTTTTACCCAACTATGTTTCCATTATAATTACCTCCACTGAATAATCAAAACACTATTATTAACTATGATATATATGGATTTTATTATGGTTACCCAGTGAAAAATCACCATATTAGAAGAAAAATAAATAAATAAAGAGAGAAACATGTTGTTTTTTAAATGGTTTGATAACAATGTTGGAATCCAATCTCTATTGTGTTCAAGACAAATATGAATCGCAATTATCTATACTATAAATCAATTTCATCAAATAAAGACTATATTCTAAAAACCATGAATAGTATCCCAACTATTTTAAAATATTTTAATTGTTTACTGTATCCCTTTAAGTTTGATGATTCTATCTGATACTAGTGTGCAAAGGTTTATTTGGAATTTTCTAATAAACAAGATCATTCTTCGGCTCTGGATGTCATTTCATCATTATATTAAGATATCCCTACTTAAAAAACGTCCTTCAACCACCAAAGGATAATATTCCATAGTTTCGTACATGTATGCCTTTATATCTCTACTAAATTTCCATTAAGCCTTCTATGATTGTTAATTCTAGGAAATACTAAATTAGATTTTGAAAACATAGAATATTAACTAGAAACAACAATGTTGTTTTTCATCCTATCTCTCTAACCCTCTCTATATCTTTTTATAATCAACAAATATGATATAATAATATAATAGTACAAGTAACATTCTTATTTTCTCCTTTTAGTTTTCTACTTCTTTGACATATATGTTCTTTAATAAAAAATATCATCAGTTTCTCTATCTTTCTTTCATACTCAAAAATGTTCATAGATATAATGATGTATTGGGTTCTCTGAAAAAAATTCTTCTTTCCCTTGTCCCTTGTATTTATATTCATGAAATCTCTCCTATATATCAATTTCAGTTCAATTATAATTCAATCAAAGTCATAAAATATATTTTAAAAATAGGTATAATACCTATAGAAGAATCAATTTTTTCATCATAAAATATCAATAATTATCTTAGCATTCACTTTCCCAATAAACAAAATAATTTAATCTCCTATATCTATAAAAAAATTAAGAGAATGTTTTTTGAGACATAACCTTTATGGGGTGAGTGAACTATCACTTTTCTCTTGATTAACATAGTTACTATAATACTTCTCATATCAATGTGTGAATTGAATCCAAAATTCTCATTCTAGATCTATGCCTAACATTCATAACATGTCATCACAATGTGATGGACTCCCATAACACTCTCTTTAGCATAAACTACAATGTAACATTCTCCTAATGCTAGGGAAACCCACATCACATCACATTATTCCTATTTAATTATCTCCTTCATGATTATAAAATAAAATCATTACTATTCAAAAAATCATGATATTTACCATTTAATTCCAATACATCATTGTCACATTAAAGTAATAGAAATATAATATTTTTATAACTAGTGAGAATTATATATTATCTATAATCTTTAGGTGACCATCATGCATGCTTCTTTTAACCATTACACATGTACTAGATGTTTAAGTTTAATTTTATATATGGTTGATTATCCACTGAATTAGGCTAATATTCATTGTTAATATATATAATATTCATGTGCTTTATTATTCATAAACACAATTTTAGTGCATTTTACACTTTGAACATTATTTCATATTATAATTGTAATTCCTTCTTAAAATGCACTATTACATGGTACATTTTTGAACATCATTTAAAGTACCCAATGATATTTATTTTATTTTAATATTTAATTTTCAGGTTTATCATTACATTGGTAATAATTCATACTTTTGGAGTACTTGAAGATTCATATTGGAAGACCACCAAAGTTAGCCTTGAACAAACAACATTCTGGGTGAAGTGAACCAGAAAACATCCCAATAAAACTACTGTATAGGCCAATATCCAAGCCCAATAATTCTGAACATTTAACTAAAGATATAGGACATAATTTGGAACATTTTATTAAATAGTGAGAAAAGCTAATTTTGATTTTTTAATGGAGTTCCAAGCATCCCAATTTGGAGATAAAATTCTGGGCCAGATTCTGTGGCCCAGAAAAACATCCCACCATTTTACACATATCTCGTAAACCATAAATTATTTTGGGATTAAAATTTATAAACGTTTGGGGGAAATCCTGAAATTAATTTTATTATTCTATGGACCACTCTAATTCGGCCATATAGAAGCTCATTTAGGCACTTCTGTTCGGTGGATGCAAGCTGGATGCCACCTCGGGTCAAGAGTGGAAAAGTCCAAGTTCAACAGGATTTCCACCACCCTAAGCCTACCATAATCAAGTGGGATGACTTTAAATATTGGAGGATCGACCCAAGGCTCCCAAAATACCTATTTAAGGTAGTGGTGTTGGAGTATTTAATGATATTTTGAGCTTCCTTTCATTGTAATGTTATGCTGTGATTTTGTTTTATCAAGTTTGTCTTTCACATGTAAGTTGTTCAATTCACGTTAGTTTCTTAATAAAATATCTTATTATCCTCTTATTCTATTGTTATTCATATCACTTGATACCGTTGGTTCAATGTGTGAACTTTTTCACACCAACCCTTGTGATATTATCACACAATGATGGAGTGATCGTTATTTCATTGTTTTTTTACATCTCCAATTCCTCCCTCATGAGTCTACTTCCTGCTCCCATTGAAACCATAGGATCAATGGAGGGATAACCCACTTATGGTTTGATCAAAGGGAGTAGAAAGGGGATGGATTTGATGTTATTTCTCACTATATTAATGGATAATCACTTCTTTTAAATGATATTTTTATTTGATGATTTTAAAACCTCTTCATCCTTATTGAATTTAAGGTCACACACTTCAAGTGCTAATAAAAACCTTTACCTTAGAGTGCTCAAAACTTTGATCCTTAAAGTGTATAGGTGATTAGTATTAGGGTGTGTAGGAATTAAAATAGTAAGTGATGATTTTGTTTGATCTTATTAAATGAACCCATCTCAAATATAAGAAATTGAAATATTAAAAAAGAGAATGCATCTAATCCACCCCTTGTAATAACCTAGGATCAAACCTTCTCATAATTAAAATTCACTTAATACTTTTAGTGTTCACTTAAACCCGTCTAAAATCAACCCAAATTTGGCCACTTAATAGCCAAAAATAGTCTATAGAATGTATGTGCTTGTAGGTTACTTCTTAAGCCTCTGTGGAATCGAAAACCCAAGCTAAACTACAAGAGGCCGCTTAACCCTAAAATCATTGGTAAATTTGGGCGAGACCAATGGTTATATAATTTATTACAATTTAAATATATCATATACTATGATTGGAATTTTCAAAACTGTCATCCTTTATATATCCTCCTATAAAACCTTAATTATCATCGTATTGACCATTACATATCACTATGAGGACCCTGGAATCTTCCAGTTTTCAATGTGAAAGCCCTATTTAAGGAATTTTTACTCTTATGTATTATATTTAAAACCTTTATGTATCATAGGGAGTATTGAAAAGTTTCCAAATTTAATATTGTAAGTTTTAGACTATCATTATATGTTTTTAGCGATAACTATGATGACTCTACTATATCATGTCACTTTGTTTTAAATATTACAGTTTAGATCTAGATATTTATTTATTTTCCATTTTTCAATTTTCTAGTAGACCTTTTATATATGAGTTTTTGGTTATAATTACATATCAAAATGAGTTTCTTTGATTTTGTTTCATTTCTAGTATTTATGATTTCCACAACCTTTTTGTATATATAGAAATTTCAAAAGAAAATTTTATGTACCTAATTCCTATTCCAAAATTTTACCTCTAATATAGAATTCCAAAACACCTTCAAAATAGATCAGAATTAGAACAAGACATTTTGGGGCATCAGTAATCACTTAAATCATTCTCAAAATAATAGAAATAAGTATCAAAGTTATCAATGTATTCTTAAATATCATAAAAATCATTTCTAAATCCTTGAAGAATATGAGTACTCAAAATTGAGTCTTTTAATAAAACATAACTACCTTGATACCTCAATTATCCAAACTTATCATCCTCCAATCATTATAGAAAGGTATTATTCATATATTGTAGTAGCCTTAATAATTTATAATAAAATTATGCATTCTAAATAATCTAGATAGGATTTTTTATTCTTCAATCCCAACTCTTAAAGCTTATAAATTTATATAATCTCACCATAATAAGGAATATGTAGTATATAGTAATATCTTCTTCCATTAGGATCAACAATTTTCATTTATTCATTACAAGACCTGTTCAATAAGGATTATTTTTACAGGATTATTTAAAAATAGAAAGAAGTATCATAATGTACTTTTATAGATTATACATTACTTATAATTATCAGTGGAAGGAAACATATACACTAATCACTAAAACTCAAAGTTATATCTCACAAATAAACCTTTTCTAATTGGGAACTTCATCATCACCCAACATCATCATATATTGATATTAAACATTATGAACACATTGAAAACAAATATTACCAATTTATATCCCTTTATCAAAATCATGTTTGGAACTTCATTCTTTCTATTTGTATTTTTTTAGCAACCATTTTAATTTTATCCATTTTAAATTTAAAGTTAATATTAATTTCCCATTTCTTTATAATAAATGAAAAGTTGTAATGGTACGAGAATGTCCTACTATTAAGATTATTCTTCCCTAATTTGTCTCATTTGAAAAACATTATCCATATATGAGAATAGTGGTATCACATTCATTTAAATCAACGAGTTAAAATTATTTGACACTATGTCTACATGATCTAAATTGGGATAGAAAATAAGGATGATTAAGATTTACAAAAATATTGTCCATAAAACTATTAACCATTTTATTCCAACTAAGATATATATTTTATGGGTCTATTTAGGTTTTTTTTATAACTAATAACCTACACTAATCCTCAAAAGATAGATTTAAAATAATCAAGCATGAGAATGAATCTGCCACATCATAATATATGTCCTATCAAGTAGACCATAAATTTATATTATTGAAAAAACAAAATAACCCAACTCAAAGATAGTATGGAAAATGGTATTATCATACTTCTACATTGGTATTATCTAAATGCTATCCAAATTTCAATATTTTCTAGTAGTATATCATCATTACTCTCCCAAAATAGATTCACTATATCATTTTTTATCATATTTAGACTTCATTAAAATTAATTTGAAGCATCCCTTTTGACACCACCTAAAGTGTTATAAGGAGGTAACATTATAAAAGTTATATAACTATAAAATAGATATATTTTCATCCTATATGGTTATAAATATATTCCCTATATTCTTTTATTCCACCCATCATCATCAATTCCTTCCACAAAAAATCATCATAAAAATATATTGGAATATGGTGGCTTCTCATTAGCTTCATAATGAGACCAAGAAGGATATGGATTTCTTCTCAACCAAAAAACCCTTATCTATTATGTTCTATTATTTTGAGAAATATTTATTATTTCTACTCTCTAGATCATCTAGACTTGAACCTATTAGTAATGAATTCTTAATAATTCCATCATTTAAATTTTTTAGAATTTTTAATTTCATAGTTGATAGTAAAGAACATGTATCCTTTTCAAGGAGTTTAGTGTTTCCTCATAACTTCAATGGTGATACAGTTTCCATTCGCAACATCTTCTCATATTATAAAGTATTTTTCAAATAATTAGAAGGAGTTTTTCCAACTATTTTTTTCCTTTCAAATAATTATACTTCAAAAATGTATACATACAAAGTAGTAATATTATTTGACCCCAATCCCAAAGGAATTATATTTTTATTAATTTTTTATAGAACCAATTTTTAATTGGGTTAAGTGGGAAACCTACATGACCCATAGGCCTAGATTCATAAGTCCTAGTAAATGACCTGGGGGCCCAAGGATCGGACATAGTACACAACCCCTCCCCATCAATTTTCTCTCTCTTGATGATCTTAATCTCCCATTCTTCATAGATGACCGGATAACATTTATCCATGTAAATATTTATGGTTCCTGATACTGATGGTTAAATCCATACCCAATTTTCATTCATAATCCAATTAGCTCTCATGGTGGTTGCCTCATACTCTAACCCTCTTCTAGGGTTTTCACCAGTGGATCGGGTCAGATTACTACATACCCATGCATGGACCATGACTTTTCACCACTGGAGCCTGAGAAGAAAAACCACTGCCATTACCAATGACCCAACCTACCACTTCTATTCCACCCAAAATGCCACTGGTTCTTCAACATTGCCACCTCTCTTTCTGATCCACTAATTACTACAACCAAGGATCCCACTGTTGATACTATCATCACCATCGATAATGACACCCTTCCAACAATACCCAACACCATCTCCCATGCTACTGCTACCTGTGATTGAAGCCTGACACTAAACCCTATGCCACTGCCGATGTCCCTACTGACCCACCATTACTATTGCCTTTTCTTTTACTACTATATCTAAACCTCACTAAATAATGGGTCCACTAGGATTTGATCATGGGTTTGATGTAGAATTATGGGGATGCCTTAACCCCTAGGGAAAACCCCAACTGCAGTAGTATTCTTATATCATTCATGGATTGATTCATTTTTTGGTTCTTCCTTTATTCTTTTTTCCTTTGATATTCATTGATTATTTTCAATGGTTTGTGAAATAGTATTTTCTTCCATAATAGAGGAATATTTTATGTGATTTTTAATCCATATTATTATTCTTTTTAGGAGTGATTTATTTATGACTTTTCATTTCTTTGGACACTAAGGATATCTCATCATTAAAACATATTTGATTATTCCTAATCTCTAGTGTAATTATTTTTAAAGGAGAGTATGAATTAAATACGGTTGGTGTTAACTAGAAATCATCATCAGGGTTACCATGTTATTTTCAAATAAAAAAAATTCAAGATATATAATGTTGTTATCAATGGATTGACTTACCTTCTTTTGGGATTTTTTTCTTTCATTATCTTTTCTCCCCATTTATTTGAGCCTTCTATAATTTTAATAAATTGTAAATTTATTATAATAATACAAATACTTATTTTAAAATATCCCTTATCACCAATAGTTCCAAATAAACATTATCAATTATCCTTTATTTATAATCTTGAAATATTTAATATCATTTTGTTATTATCAAAACTCCCTATATATAGATGTTCTTTTGGGGAATAAAAATTGATGCTGATTTTCACATCCACCCATAATGTTCTCATAGTTTTGATAACATTTCTCTCTACCCATTTATGTCTAGAATTCATTTTGAAACCTATAATAGGTGAAAAAACAATATTAGTACAATCAAATTTTTTGGTACAAGGGTTAGCTTTTTATATAAGATTATAGTGGTTTGATCATTGAATTATCTCAAGATATTCTTATAAATAGAGTTATTTTTTAGAGTGAACACTGTTTTCAAAATTATTCATGGAAAATATTATTTTTTCAATAGATTTGGAAGTGTCATACTGTGTCAATTTATGATTTCACTACCTCACCTCCAACTCAGTAAACATTAATTTGAGGTTATTTTATAGATCCAAAATTGACCTCATTCTTTATTCAAAACATTCCTTTATCTTTTCAATGTGTTATTGATGAACCATACACACCTCTTTTAGAGAATTTTCAATCTTATTTATCATTTTTCTTATATTTCCAATTGATTATCTTTGAAATTTATAAATTATTTATGTATTTTATATAATTCATAGAAGACTTCATAATATATCATATATAACCATTAATTCACCCCAATTATCATTTTTAGTTGTTCTTTATCCAAGGATATATTTTAATTGAAATAAAATTTAGTATATTCAGTGTGTTTAACCAATTGGGTGATCATTTTACACTTTTCAATTTTTTATCCAATGTATTCTATATATCATTGAATTATAATTATAACTATATTTTATCTTCCTATATACCCTTTATAAACATAATAATATATGAGAAAACCTCAATAGTGATAGTTTTTATATATTCCTATATTTTAGTGTAAAATTCATCAAGTGATTCATTCTCTAAAAAATCATCCCAGTTTGAATTTGATTTTTCAAGCAGACCATCACAAACAAATATAGAATGTAAAAAAATTGATTACATTAAATTAGTTGTACACCCTATTTCTTATTTTTTTTAAATAATTCCCACCTTATTCTTCCTATTAATTAAGGGTTTGGATGAGACATTTACATTTCTATTGAAAAAAAATCTAAACTATATAATCCATCTATGGAAAATTAAAATGTTCTTAAAATATTCACTTCATGTCTAACATCAATTAAATACTTGAAAAAAATAGATCCAATTAAGGAATCTAGGATGAGAACTTATACCACTTCAAATTCTAAAACAAGATCCTATAGTCACTTTGGGGGGGGGGGGTGAATTACTATAGACTTTTCACTAATTTTATTTTACCTTTTAATTACCCCTCTCAATATTCAAACATCTATTATCAGTAGATATATAAATTGATCTTATTATTATTTCCTATCACATAATTATCTCATGAAAATAAATAAATAAATAATGATATAAGTATATCATATTTTTTCATGGTTCAAATCCGTAATGGGAATCTACTCCATGTTGTGATTGGGTAGAGTATGAGTCATTGATATCCATTATATAACTCAACTAAATAAAATGGATGTTATCTTATAAAAATCATAAACAATCTCCTAATTGTTTTATAATTTCTTGGTTTATTTTTTTCTCCTATTTTTTTATATCGGATCTTTCCAATGTAAAAATGATCTATCTGAATTCCCTAATGGAAAAGATCAGCCATCTAATCTAGATATCACATCTACCTCCACAATATATATATTTTTTTTATTTCCAATAGATAATATATTATATTCACATGTATTTATAACTTTTCATCTAAAATAAATTAACATTGATACTTATATGATATTTATTCATAATAGATCCCTAATAAAAATACCAATACCTATAGTTTGAACAAGAAAAATCAAGGGCGTTTTTCTGTCTCTCCCACAACAATTCTTTTCATATTTTCTCAATAGTCTTATATTATATAATAATATCATAGGACGGGTCTCAGGTCCTTCATGTCTATATTTTTAGCATCTACTTATTGGTTGTATAGGTTATTATCTATATAATATCATAAGGCTTTATATATTTCTTTGATACTAATAATATATATATATATATTATAGTATTAAATTCCCTCACACATTTCTGTTTATCTTCTATTATTTTTTATTTTATCATTGATAATATTGGATTTTTATTTCACTTTTATTATCTATCAATATCATCCATCAAATAAAAAATAAATTCTAATATAATATCTCTATATGACATAGTTTTTTATCATGATGTGATATCCAAAATTAATATAGATTTATCTTCACCTAATGACTTTAATCATATAATTTCACGTCTTCTTGAAGACATGTAGAGATATTTGTGGTAAATCATAAACATTAAGACCTATGTATACTCTCAGACTTTTCTTTATCAATATAGATATGACATGGATTCTTAAATTCCAACATGAATTCAATCCCTGATTCTAATTCCAGGATTGTGGAAAACATTTATGAAAAATCATCATAGTGTGAAACTCTCCCACAATAAAATATTCTTCACAAATAATGGCATAATACTCACTTCCTGATTTGGAAACCATCATCACAACACTAATTTATTTATCAGTTCTCATCATTGTTATTCTCAGTTAGAATCTTGGATATTCAAAGCATCATATTGTTTTTTCGTCAAATTATAGCATATAATTGTCACATTAATTTTTTTGAATCTAATATTTTTATAACTAGTTAACCTTATGTATCATCTATAATCTCTAGGAGACCTATACATGTTCTCCTATTAACATTTAAATATCAACTATAGTTTTGTGATTATTTTTACATATGGGTATAATGATTAATATTATATGGATATATAGTATCCCTCCAAACATATTTCTAGTGATAAGTGTGATTACTCTTATATATCATGTAAATTATTTTTATGTGTTATAATGTAGCTATTGTTTTTCCAATTTCTAATATTAAATGGCTCAATCTACCTTCATTTATCAGTTTGAAGTTAATCATACATATCACAGTAAGGTTCATTGACATTGCTGTATTTTAAGTCATTATTGTCTATACTACCATTACATATTCATCAATGTTTTAGTGTTATGTTAATGTATCTTATTCCTTTGAAAAATTTTCATGTACAACTTATAATTCATGAACATCTTTAAATTAGCTAGGAAACACTTCAATTGTCATGAACCAACCCATAGGGCCTGATTTCCCAATGAAAAGAAGAGTTTTAATCCCCAAACCTGCCTTCAATAGGTCAGGGGCTGGCGACAAACACCAAATAGGCATAACATGCACATTGGAGGCCTTATCCTAGGAACCCCCCACACAACTCTAAACTACCACCACCATACTAAAAGATTAAATAAAATTGAACCCAAAAATGAAAGCATACATCAATATCCATAATAAGAGTATGAAAAATGTACTAAAAATAAAAAAGTGATAAATATAATCCAACCAAAATAGTAAAAGAAATCCAAATTACTAATAATTAAGATATTACTATAAAATGAAACACCTAGTATCACTATTACAAATATGGACTTTATCAGCACTAGAAAAGGGCATTAACAGTGCTATAAAAGCACTGTTAATCGAGGTAAAGATAGGGGGTCCCTTTTATCAGTGCTAAAAAAAGCAGTGATAAAGGCCCCTTTTATCAGCACTGATAAAAAGGTCCTTTATCAGTGCTTTTTTTAGGAATGATAAAAGACCCCTTTAATCCATATTTTTTTAAGCAGTGATAAAAGTAAAAAATAAAATAAAAAAAAGTTAAAAAGAATATATTACTATGGGAACTTTTAACAGCGCTTCACCCCCCCTTTTATCAATACTAGGTGGAGCCCCCTCCCTCTCACCCCACATACTACACTTGCCCACTCAACCCCCTCCCACTTGCCCGCACACCCCTACTTCTATCAGAAATTGAACCCAAGACCTCCCCCCTTGTGTGCCTGCAACTTTACCACTAAGACATTTAGTTTTTTCTCCATTTAATGATATATCTATTTATTTAAATATATAGTTATATTTATTCCTATATTTATATAGATTCATATTAATATAAATATATTTAGTTATATTAATACATATATATTTATTCACATATAAATATATATATATATATTTATTCATATATTAATATATATTTATATCTATTTATATATATATTTTTAGTTATAAATTTTTATCCATATATTTATTTGTATATTAATATATATTTATAAGATCAATTTTAAATAAATTTATAAAATATTTTTTTATGTGTGTTTATAAATAAATAAATAAATAAACAAATACATACATATATACAACACACACACACACACACACATTTACGAATAAATACAAATATATGTGTTTCTGAAAAGCCATAGAATGTTAAAACAAGCATAACTTCTAATAAAAAAGTCCGTTTCAATTACACAATCAGTCAAATCAAAGAAAATAAAATAATGTTCAATATGATATGTGGTACAGGCCTAGCAGACATCAGGATCAGACGTTATAACTATTTAAATGTAAAAAAATCAGAGTATCCTGACTAAAAAATCAGTTTTAGAGAGATTTTAGGACTTTTTTGGCTTCAAAAAATGTGAAATAAGGTTCCCTTTGGTCACTAGCGCATAGAGCTCATTGCAGTATTCGATTTGATGTACTGTAAAGCTCAAACGGACACCCGAATCAAAAGTTATGTCCATTTGAAGTTTGAGTTACATTTTCAACTTATTTTATATCTTTTATTTTTTTTTTGATTTTTTTGTGTCTTCAAATTGTTATTAAATGATTATTAGTAGATGATAATTAGAAAATTATTAATTAATAATACTTTTAAAAATATTTTAAATCCATTTTCCCTAAATTTCTTTTATATTAAATTTAATAGTCTATTTATACTTATCTAAAACATATTTAAAAAATATATATTATATTTATATCAATATAAATTTACTTATATATCAATATATTATTTTTCATATTTTTTTTTGAAATATAAACTTTATCAGTGCTAGGAAAAAGTGTTGATAAAGCCCCCCCTTTATCAGTGTTACTAAAAAAGCACTGATAAAGGGACCCCCTTTAACAGCTCTAAAAAAAGGGCTGATAAAGGGGGTGCCTTTATCAGCATTAAAAAAAAGAACTGATAAACCTTCACTTTTAACAGTGCTTTTTTTAGCACTGTTAAAAGTGCCCTTTATCAGTGATTTTTTTAGCGCTGATAAAGGGTGGCGCTGCGGAAACCCAGTTTTGTGGTAGTATATAAACCATCACCTATCTATATAAAATATGGTCCATATTCTCCTTATCAACCTAGGTATCCATAGAATTTTTTAATGTATACATAAGACATGAAATTTGTAGGAATATCCCTTACATGGGTGAGTATAACAATACCAAGAAGGACACCCCAAAATCACCAAACATAAAGAAACAAGAGAGTAATCAATTAATTATCATAAAAGTATATCAACCAGAATATGAGACCTAACAATATTTACTCAGATATACTAAGGATAGATACTGAGACCCAAGGTAAGGTCAAAACCACACCACCACCCTAGGATTTTTATTGAGGTTTCAATGTAACACTAATCTTAGAGAACTCACTCTATGATCCTGATAACACTAATGAATCTCCTCTAAGAGGTCGAGATCATTGGGACCCACCATGAAGATTTAAATTCTAAGAATTAGAAGAGATTGATATTTTGATACGGGATCTTTCCAGGGCCTGTGGGGTATACCAAAGCCTATCAAGAATAACCTGGTAAGTTGGGTATCAATGCTTGAGTATTCAGGAAAATTTCTAAATCCCCACACAGGGAAGAAGATACGATATATGATCCCACTCTAGGAAACATGGAGGGATTCCTTAAACTATATTTGAGACTAATCCTATAGAGGGAGTCACATCCTATGCTCAGGAAATAATTCCTCACTCTAACCTCATGGATATGGACTGAGGGAACATACCCTAAGGAAACTAGTCCACACTAAGGTGAATAAGGGCACATAACCACCCTAGGGAAAGTCCATGGAATGTACTGGGAGTAAAATATGTGTCTTACCTACCCTGAGTCTAACTATGTACTCCAACCCATGCATGTTTACTTTGGTCCACACCTGTGTACTTTGGCCATGCCTATGTACTAGGCGGTTTATGGGTACCTGTTCATGTCTGAGTATTGGATAATGCCCATGTACTCTGACCGTACCTATGTACCTGGCTATGTTCATGATCATGTTCCTATAGGGTACATTCCAAGTTTCTATACACAAGTTAAATGGGGTGTAGTAGGTCCCATATATGTGATACATTATTTTTACCAAAACCCTGGCCATCACAGCCAGGGTACTACACAAAATGTGTTCTTTAAACTACACATTGCGCACTCAGGATTTTTCTAGAACCTATAGCTTCTTAACATGTATTCATACCACACATCCAAATCCTTTAATACATCTATGATTCTCATTGTAGAATCTACATTTATCATTGATCAATATTTTCCATCCTTGATGGCTGGATTATGGCCACCCAATTTTCTTGGGATCATCCGTTATTTCTCAAAACCATCATTGAAATTAGAAAACAAAAATAAGGTCTCCCAATTTGATCAAAATACATCCTTAATCATCCATATTTTTCAAAAAACATCATTCATTCTATCGATATTGATCTCACACTCATGTAAATGATCCATTGTGCCAATGGTCGAATGATTAATGATCGGGTTTCAAGTAATTATCAAATTGCCAGCCAAACAGGATTCCAACAATGATCACATGATAAAAGGTGGGATAAATACACTAAAAATTAAAAGATAAATGATCCTTATATGTTTTTCTGGTTGTACTTGATTCATTTCTATTAGAATGATGACCGAAGAACCAATAACAGGCAATAATCAAATATTCACAATTACTAACTGTAGGAAGATAAATCAATACTCGCAAACATGAACAACCTATGAATTACTATATTAGTGGAGATGATTGTATTCATAATGGGATAATAAATTGGGGATTAATTCATGAAAAAATAGTATACCTTAGTTTTGGATTGACCATTAATGAATAATGAGTGCACATCACTGTCATTGGTGATATCTACAAGCGCTGTTGGTGAAATGATTACCAAACCATGATCCATCATAATTACTCCAAGAACACTCCTACAATAGATCCTCTCTCAATCCCAATGGTTATGTAGCTAAACTATATATTTTACATAAAAATGTTTAAATAGAGGATTATTAGGTTAGGATTTTAATAACAATTAAATAAATTTAATAATTTGTTAAATTCATCATTCCAACCATGATGGTGCTCAATAAAAACACAATACTCACACAAAGGTTATATCATTATCAATCTAAAACTAACATTCTTGATTTAATGGAGGTATCAGATTTATGATCTGAGACACCATTAGAGAGTTATTTCATTACTTTAGAAAAATAATTGGTGCCTGATATAATATATTTAATATCATTATTATATCAATACTAAGCCTCTCCGAGCCTTGAAATCCCACACTAAATTTGAGGACTAGAATCTAAAAACATTTCATAAAATATTTAAAATCTTAACAAGATAAAAATAGAGTCATTACATTCCCCATACCTTAGGGATTATATTACAAAATGCAAAAAGATTACTAAAAAATATGAGGTTATTAAGCTTGAATCTAGTTCTCCTAATCCTAGGTTCTCTTCTAAAGATTCTCTTGCTATCACCAGACACACAATAAGGGAATTTCTCACCAATGAAGGATATTATTATGTACATACTTGATCTATAATGTGTACTCTACAATGGTAGATCCATCCTTGAAGTCCATCATGCCCCACTCGGTTACATGTGATGGGTTGTGCACATACCCCTTCAGCTGTGACACATGGAAGAAATCATGTACCCGGTCCAACTATGGTGGTAGGGGAAATAAGTAAACCACCTCACTGACCCTATTTATTATTTTAAAATGGTCAATGAACCATCGAGATGTCCATGTCACCCCAGCCAAATATCTACAACACTCATTGTGGTGAGACCTTCAGAAAACACATTATCTCCCTCGTGGAACTCCAAAGGTCTATATAGTTGGTCTAAATAAGACATCTAATGGATCTGTGAAGTCCTAATATACTCTTGGATGATATGAACCTTGTCTGTTATTGGCCAAACTATCCCGAACCATCTCAGAGGGGCCCATACCGTGACTACGCCAAGACCACCTTTAATAGGCCAGGAGCTGGAGACTAGCACCAAGTAGGCATATCCCACAAATGAGATAATTTTTTCTAAGTACCTGTACACACATACACCCATATCCAAGCCCATAATTATGAAATATAAAACACTAGGTAAAAAATTCATGCACACAGTAAGATTCCAACCACAAAGTACAATAGTAGGAAAAATGGAAAGTAAACAAGGCCAAAATACAAGCCCACCCAAAAAGGAGTCTGCAACAGTGAATACAAAAGTTCCTAAAACTCATTAGTAAAAAACCCTACCTGAAGGGTAGGTGTAAGACAATTGTTTGAAGTAGTAGGAACACCACAGTCCGTATGATCACTCTAAGCACCACCTGGTCCTGGTCCACATAGTTCTCTATCAAAACGTTGATCGTCTACACAAGACATGACACGTACAAGAAAATACTGTGCAGGGGTGAGTAAAACAATACTTAGTAGGACACCCTGAAACCAGAAAGGAATACCACTAATAAATACATGAATTACACTAAAAAGAAATACATGAAGTATACCACTAATAAATACACAAAGTATACCACAAAGGAAACACATGAAGTATAGAAAGCTCACACAGGTATAAGTCTAAAGCATGAAGAGAAGGATTTTCAGTTGTAGTCTACTGATCTCTTAGTTTCCATGACACATAGAGTGTTGATGGTGCATAGAACGTCAATGGTGCACAAAGAATAGATGGAACCCAGAGTGTTGATGGTTTCCAGAGCGTCGATGGAGCATAGAGCATCGATAGTACACAAATCATCGATGGTGTATATATAATTGACGGCACACTGAGTTTTGATGGAGCATGGAGTGTTGATAGGTCATGCAGCCCCCAAGTCACATATTCACTATGTCACAGCTAGTCGTAGGATTTCGATTGTAGCATACTTATACTTGGAGAACATACTGCTCAAGTCAATAGGTCATATTCCAAAATTATTAAAGAATCAGAGTATCTCAAAAGTACCATCTCATTGTAAGGGTCCCAACTCCACAAACAGCTCATCAAACAGACACACAGTTTGAAAGATGTGGTTGTTTTTGTAAAACAGCCCAACCCGAGCCCGGTCCAGACCCAACTCAACCCAGTCTGGCTGACCAAACCCAGCCTGGTCTGCTTTAGTCCAATTTTCTTTGAACTAGTCCATACCATTAGGATCGGCCCACTGGGCATGGCCTGTTGGGCCGGTTGGACCCAACCCGCTGGGCCGGCTGGACCTGACTCGCTGGGCCACTGGGTCTAGCCCACTGGGCCACTGAAGTGGCCCGACCAGTCTATCCCAGATCTCCGCATGCGGTCTGGTTTACTCCACCAGATGCAGTCCACCATGTTTGTGCCCCCAGGTCTATGTGGTCCACCCTGACCATGTGGTTGCACCCCCCGTGTCGCCCGACCAAGGTGGCAAACCTTCCTCCTCTGCACGCCCCGCGGCTTGCCACCACAAGTTCCTTCGACACAGCTTCGAGATGCATCCCAGCTCGCTGTTGCAGCCTCATGCCACGACCCCTGGTCACCATCCATGGATTTTTTCTCTGTGGGCTCTACAAGGTCTAGCTGCACCGCTTATGTAGTCCAGCCACCACCACCTACTGTTCCAGCCCCCGCATCCGGCCACTCCAACCGCCACCTCCAGCCACTCCAGCCACCACCTCTAGCCGTTCCATCCACTACATCACACCACCTACGCTGAAGTTACACCATGATGGACTACCATATAATATCTCCACACCTGACCCGCACCGGTGGTCCCTTCCGCGGACCATCGATACTCCTCTAATTCCCAAAAAATCATGCGGTTGTAGATTTGGTTTCGTCGGGTTATGCTCTACACTAATATGGACTCCACGGTCGATTTACCTTCAATCCAAGGATCCGATCATACTCAGAGCCTCCCAGAAATGTTGATTCATGACCATAGGGGTTCAGTAATTAAGGTGAGAAGAACAGGGAAGAGGGAAAGGTACCAAGAACATATAAAGAACAAATCTCGGCCTTTGTTCATGTTGGCATCAATTTGTTCTTGTTAAAAAGGATAAATGAAGAATGAAGAACTAGAAATCAACCATATTATTTACCCCTTTAAAAACCTTTGAATTTAACTATCTTGAAAGAACAACCCCACCGTGGATAAACCTATTCATTGGTTGGTCCGCATTCATCGTTAAATATAACAAGGGAAAGGAAATCACCAAGAGATCAGACACCATACCTCGTGGATGGATGAATCATTGATGTAGAATGGAGGTCCATGTCATCATCGACCCTAGATCTGCCTACATTCATCATTGATAGAGTTTCCTTCCATGCCTCAGATGAATTCCAGGTTTATGGTGATAACCTTGAATTATTGAAAAATGTTTCATTAAAAAGAAAATCTTCATTACGTCTAATAAAATATTTTTATTAAATTATTTTAATGACAATTACGTCTAAATTCTAACTTTCATAGTCAACACTCTCTATTCGATGTGAGGCCCTACCTAAGGTAAAGTCACTACTCTAAATGAAATGGTGCCATAAGATTTCTGATCCGGGCACCCATTTATAAGTTATTCCCATTTTAAAGAAAAACCACCCGTGCACTTTATTAAAAACATAACATTTTTCATTGAACTGTTTCAGGAACACCAGGATTATGAATCATACGCTGTCTCATTTCTTGGTCTCAGAATTTTCCTAATTAATTTATAAAAATAAAACCATATAAAATCTGAGTCATTACATTCTCCCCACCTTAAGGATTTATGTCCTTGAAATCCAAATCAAGGGATACTCAACAAAAAGATGAAGGTACTGAGCACGAATATGAGCCTCCTATTTCCAAGTTTTGTCTTGGAGATTCTTGTGGTTCCACCTGACATGCACCCGAAGAATTGACCACCCACAAAGGATCCACTCTTGTTGATCCTTGATCTTCACTGGGTACTTCGCAAAATTCAACCCATAATCAATGTCAAGATCACCCCAATCGATGATGTGCGATGGATCATGCACGTACCTCCTCAACTGTGACACGAAAAAGACATTATGCACCTAGTGAAACTACAAAGGTAGATCTAGGTAGTACGCCACCTCACCAACTCTACTCAGAATATGAAAATGGATGATATATATTAGAGATAACTTTCCACCCCGGAAAAATCTCTGCAATCCTCATCGAGGTGAGACCTGACGGAACACATGATCTCCCTCCTTGAACTCCAAGGGCCTCTATCTCTTATTATCATAAGACTTCTACTGGATCTATGTAATCCTCATATGCTCACCTTTTTAATGGTCTCCTGCACTAACTCTGGCCCCATGAGTTTGACTCTCTTGGTTTTGTCCAGCAAAGTGGTGACCTACATGGTCACTCATATAAGGACTCAAATAGTGACATACCAATGGTGGAGTGATAGATGTTATTGTATGCAAACACCACCAATGGTAGGTGACCTTACTAATTGTGGCCAAAGTCTAGGAGAAATCTTGTAGCATGTCGTTAAGAACCTATATAGTCCTCTTTGTCTGGCCATCCATCTGGGGATGAAACACTGTGCTCAAGCGAAACTGAGTCCCAAATTCCTCCTACAATTCCTTCCACAATCGGGATATAAAATGAGGATCATGGTCTGAAACGATTTTCAATAGAACTCCATGAAGACCCACTATCTCTGACACGTAGAGGCATCCCATGATCTCTATTAAACTCTGATCATAGATCAGTAAGAAGTGGGACAACTTGGTGAGTTGGTCAATGATTGAACATATGGTATCATCACCCCTGTAAATCCGTGGTAAAACCATAATGAAGTCCATAAATATCCCATTTCACTTCCACTTTGGTACCTCAAGTGGTCGGTTGGGTCAAGACCGCTGGAACCTGGTGCTCAGCCTTCACACGATAGCAAGTGAGGAATCAATAAATGAAATCTTCCACTGCCTTCTTCATCATCAACCACCAAACCTACATTGGAGGTCTTGGTACATCTTCACCACACCCGAATGTTCCACCAAATGGGATTTTTGGAAATCCCTCAGAACATCCTCCTGCAACATCACTGGTACCATTGTGTATCCTTTGAAGAGAATGACATGATCCACACATTTTGAATACCATTAGGGGCATAACCTGTGGAAATATGAGCATGTAAAGTCTCACCGTCAGTGTCTCTGTGTTGTGTCTCCCCAACCCACTATAAGAGTGGAAGGGTGAATACCATCGATTGGAGGTAAGCTGATCCATCTATATCTACAAAGGATATCTGCAACGTATCCAACTAATCTGAAGCCTCACTAAACAACTGCAAGTTGGATCTCTTATTGAGAGCGTCTGCCAACACACTCCCCTTCCCAGGAGTATAGACAATATAAAAGTCATAGTCCTGGAGGAACTCTATCCATCAAATCTGTATCAAGTTTAGATTCTTTTGAGAGAAGATATACTTGAGACTCTTGTGGTCAGAGTAGATGATAAACCACTCTCCCATTAGGTAGTGTTTCCATATATTCAATGCAAAAACTACCGCTACAAGCTCAAGATCATGGGTCATGTAGTTCTACTCATGCTACCTCAACTGGAATAAACCATAAGCAATCCCCACTTTCCATTGAATCAGGACACAAACAAGCCCATTCCCCAATGTGTCACAAAATACTACATACCCGACACCCTCCTCTAGTAGTCTCAGGAAGAGAGTGCTCGTCAACCTCTGCCTTATCTTCTAAAAGAACTATTGGAACTTCTCTGTCCACCCGAAAGGCTGACCCTTCCATTTCAAGGATGTTAAGGGTGCTGTTACTCTAGAAAATTCAGGTACAAACCTTTTATAGTACCCAACCAAACCTAGGAATCTCTGAACCTTAGTGACACTCTTTTGTGGCTCCCAAGAAAGCACCACTTCAATCTTTGTCAGATCCACCGCAACTCCAAACTCTAAAATGATGTGTCCTAGAAAGTGGATCTCTTGAATCTAGAACTGCCACTTTGAGAGATTCCCATAAATTTAGTTATCTCAGAGTGTGTCTAGGACCATCCTCAAGTGTATCGTGTGCTCCTTCTCAGACACCGAGTACACTAGGATTTCATCAATGAAGACCAAGATGAACCGATCTAAGTAAGGATGGAATATTCTATTCATGAGTCCCATGAAAACTGTTGAAGAATTCATCCCACCAAACAATATCACCAAGTACTCATAGTGTCTATACCTACATCTAAAGGTTGTCTTCGGTATATCCTCATCCCGTACATGAAGTTGGTGATAGCCAGATCTAAGGTCAATCTTTGAGAACCACCTCGCTCCCTTTAGTTGATCGAAGAGCTCGTCAATCCTCAGTAGTGCATAATTATTCTTCATGGTCACCTAGTTTAGGCACTAAAAGTCCACACATAATCTCAAGCTCCCGTCTTCCTTCTTGGCAAAAAAAATTGGGGCCGCCCAAGGTGAAACACTGGGTCTCATGAAGCCCTTTTTCTGCAAGTCCTCCAGTTGTACCCTTAAATCACAAAGCTACGTGGAAGACATCTGATATGAAGGTGTAGATATTGGTTCCATCCTAGGGTATAGGTCAATGAATAAGTATACCTCCCTGTGGGGAGGTAATCTAGGGATATCCTAAATAAGGACATCCTCATACTCCTCCACCACTGTAGGAAATTGAGGACTCCTATCATCCACCATATCGAGGGTGAGGCTAACCAACTGGTGAGTAATCAACTGCACCCTCCTATACATGAGTCCATCCTATGCTACATGTGTTTCCTTTTCACCATCAAGGGAAAACCTAGTCCCATATCTATGAAAAAACCACAGTTTTCACCTAAAATAGTCAATCTAGGTATGAACTACAGATAACTAATCCATACCAAGAATGACGTCGTAATGCATAGACGCCACCACCAAGAGATCATGAATGAAAATATCTCCCCATAGAGTAAGGTCACACTATTTTCACCCTTGTGTGATAATAAAATCTCCTCCCGTAGGAGTATCTAAGGGAAGGGATTGAGTCCAAGGTTCCACTGGAATCTCTAAGTCTCGAATAAGGGTCATGGTGAGAAAAGAGTGACCAACACTTATGTATATAAAAACTGTATCTAGGGTGGAAAAGACACATATTGTACCTCTAATAATATAAATAGCACTGTGGTTATAAGCCTCCATCTCCTGAAGTTGTCCTCATCCCTATCCACCAGCTCCTCAAGCCCATGGTGCACCACCTGTGGGTGGTGGTGGTAGTACGTCAAACCTCTTCCCACCACTTTCCACTCTACCTAGTTATATTATATGCCCTTTTCCCTACATACCACTATGATCCTTCCTCCCCTTCCACCTTGGTGGTCCCTTGATCATCTACTGACCGTCCGCACGATGAGTCGGGAAATATTGAGCCAGATGTCCCCAACTTCCGCATGAGTAGCACAACCTATCCTTCAGCTTACCCACTCTAGAATGGGATCCCGAACCTATAATATTGTATCCTGGGGTTTTACCTTGGAGTTGTTTAACCTCTTGGTTCCCTTATTATGCTATTAGCTACCTACCACTGATGACTCAGCTGGCTGGTGCCTACCGGTAGCTCCCACTACTGGCATCTACTCCGCCAGAAGGCTCTCCACTATAAGATATCACTCTAGTACCCTAGAATATTCAGGTATGATAAGGGATATCATGGATTCCCTAATCTCCTAGAATATCCCCTTCTTGAAGGTCCAATCCTTGAAAAATAGGCCCCACACCATATCTGTGGAGTAGTGAGAAAGATCCATAAATCACGCCGAGTACTCCGCTACTATCTAACTGCCCTAAAGTAGATGCATGAGCTCTTGTATGCGCACTGAGCATAACTTTTCTTGAAATAACTCCTCCCTAAAGAGGTTCTCAAAGTCTTAACAAGAGAGATTTATCTCGTCACGTGTCTAGATCACTAAGCTTCACCATCACCCTACCGATCCCTGAATAAGGCTCGTAGTTAGAACTGCCATCTGGTAGGAAGGTGTCCTCATAATGTAGAAGACACGTGTAACTACCTCCAACCAATCCTTAGATATCTGTGGGTTGTTCTCACCTGGAAACATTGGAGGTATCCGCCTCTTGAACTCATGCAACACACTCAAGTTGCATGCATCATCTATCAGAAATGCTGGTAGTAACTTCTATTTGAAGAGAGGTGGTATCACTGGTACACCACCCAGAGGTGATATCTCTGGTACTGGTCCCTACACCCACATCTCATCACTAGGAAGACCATACTCATGATCAAACATCAGAATCTTGGATGGATATCTTCATGGAGGCATCCTGAAATAGATCAAGATATACCACAATCAATAAAGTATACCTGGTGATATGACTCAATAAGGACATGAGAACGCACCCAAATCCTATATGATTCATGTACCATTAATTTCCATACAACTAGTGTTTTCATTTATTGATTTGAAAAGTAGAATTCAGAGTCCTAGTGTATGGATACATCAACCGCTACACCAACATTGGATTCCCTGACCTGAAATCTGAATTCAAAATAATTAAAACTATTGCCCCTAAACAAACTTCACAAAATCCTGGTCCTTAAGTAGAACTAACCCCCTCTGATACCACTCTCTCATGACACATACTAGAGGGGCCCGTTCCATGACTATTCCAATCCCACCTTTGATAGGCCAAGGGATGGCAACTAGCACTGAGTAGGCATATCCCACAAATGGGAGGCATTTGCCTATGTACCTATACACATTCACCCATATCCAAGACCAAAATTATGAAATGAAAAAATACTAGGTAAAAAATTCATGCACACACTAAGATACCAACCATAGAGTACAATAGTAGGAAAAATAGAAAGTAAATAGGTCCAAAATACAAGCCCACCAAAAAAGGAGTCTACAGTAGTGAATATAAAAGTTCCTAAAACTCTTCCATAGAAAACCCTACCAGAAGGGTAGGTGTAGGAAAACAGTCTAAAGTCATAGGAGAACCACACATCTTTCTAATCACTCTAAGCACCACCTGGTACTATTCTACCTAGAACTCCGTCAAAGCGTTAATCATCTGCACAAGAAATGACACGTGCGGGAAAATCCCATGTAGGGGTGAGTAAAAAAATACTCAGTAGTACACCCTAAAATTCAAAGGAATACCACTAAGAAATACACTAAGTAAACCACAAATAAATAAATGAAGTATAACACTAAAAAATACACAAATTATACCACAAAGGAAACACATAAAGTAAATTAATCTCACATAGGTATAAGTATAAAGCATGAAAATAATGATTTTCAGTTGTAGTCCACAAATCCCCTAGTTTTTGTAAAACATGGAGATTATATGGTGCACAGATCATTGATGTCTCATAGAGCATCGATGGCGCCCAGAGTGTCGATGGTTCCTAGAGCATCGATGGCGCCCGGAGCGTCAATGGCACCCAGAGTATTGATGGCACATAGAGAATCGATTGTGCATAGAGCATCAATGTACCATTGAGCATCGATGACACACATAGTGTTGATGTTTCACCAAGCGTCGATCGGTCATGCAACCCCCATGTCACATAGTCACCAGATCACAACGAGTCGTAGGATTTTGGTCATAGGGAGCTTATACCCGGAGAACTTATTCATCAAGCCAATATGTCATATTAAAAATTTCACAAAGATTCACTTAGAGTATCTCAAAAGGACCGTCTCATCACAAGGAACCTAATTCTGCAAACGAATCGTCAAACAGACACACAGTTTGAGAGATATGACTATTTTTTGTAAAATAACCTGACCCGGGTCCGATTCAGACCTGATCCGACCTGGACGTGGCTGATCTGACCCGAACTGGCCTGATCTAGATCGAACTGGCCTGGCCCACTGGGCCACTGGATCCATCTCGTAGGGCCGTTTGAGTGGCCTAGACACTCTAGTCTGGTCCACCACATGCATGCCTATTTTGTAACGCCCCGACCCTAGATTCCCAGAGTCGGTGCATTATTTTAATACATTGTCATGATTACAAGGAATAAAGTCCCAAAAGACCGATCAATTTAGTAGTATTGGAAAATAGATTACATACATGAACGTTACATTACACCTTCTAACATACAACAAAAAAATAATCCTTTTAGAATTCCATTGTTCCCTTAGCTTAACCCTGCATCTCAAACATAAAACACTTCTTGGGATCCTGGGAAACGAAAACATAATAAAGGGGTGAGCTCAAATGCTCAGTAAGGGTAAAAAATTTAGCGGAAGCTATAAAATTTTAAGGAAAGATGTGTAATAAAAACAATATCCTTTTAAACATAAACTTGATATTAATATGGAAAAAATAAATCAAACATTACCATATAAACATGCACATGGATATTCGACTAGTCGAATAATCACATGTAATAACTAATTTTATAATGAGGGAATGTAAAGTAACAAACTTTAATTTCTGTTTCAAGGCCTCGTGCCAGGACCTAAGGGCTAACTGTAACCAAACCCCAACCCAGAGAGCCTCTGTAACCGGACTCCAACCTAGAGAGCCTCTGTAACCAGATTCCAACCCAGAGAGCCTCTGTAACTGGACTCCAACCTGGAGAGCCTCGGTAACCAGACTCCAACCCGAAGGTTGTTCTGTAACCGGACGCCAACCCGGAGGGCTTACTTTTACCGGTCCCAAACCCGGAACATACTAGTCCAATACATTCATCTTAAGAAAAGGTTTAAATATAAAATAAACATTCATATTAAAACTAGCATACAAAATGTCAATACTTTAACCATAAACCATGAATGACATAAAAATAAATCATCCATATTCAAACATATCACAAAACCTTAAATAAGATATGGAAGATTTGTATCATAATAAATAAACTTCAAACAAGTGTAAAATTTATCAAAGGATGTTGACATAGATGAAATCAAAACTATTTGAGAGAAAAATCATTTTAGAGTCACAAAATTATAAAGAAAACATTTATTTTGAAAGTATTCTTATAAGATTGTAAGGGAAGATTCGATGATGTTATAACGACAGAAAGTAGCTACACCCACCATATAAGTTAAAAAAATATTCTTACCTTAATTTTTTCGAAAAGGTCATAAAGTACCGTGTTTGGAAAACAACGGAAAGATTCCTTTCAAAAATATATAAGTTCAAATAAGGGTATAAATGAATTTAACCCATTATCTATTAAATAGTAAAAATGTTTTGAAATACATTTTTAAGAAACATGGATGTGTATGATAAAGAGTTCCTAGTTGATACTTATGTAAAAAAACCTCAGATGATAAAGATATTTTATAATTAACCCTTACCTTGTACTTTTCCTTGGTCGAGGGTACGTTAACCTCCTCTTCTTCGGGTTCTTCCTTTTGATTTGATCAAATGGGATCCTTTGGTTAGATTTCTGAACAAAGGAAGGCCTCTAGGATGAAGGTAGGATATTTGAGAGGATATTTGGTCCAGGGTTGGCTGATCCAAATGGCTTTGAATGTGTGAATTTGAAATAAGGGGGAGTGTCCTTTTATAAGAGGGGTGATGGGTACCTTAGGAAAATATTGAAATATTATTTTATAATAAAATCATATTCGGTTTATAATGGATAAAAATTTATTTATTTAGAATCTAAAGTGGGTATGGGTAAAAATCCTCTCAACCAATAGGTTTTAGACAAGTTTAGGTTACCATTTTAACCTTATCTTTTAGATTTAACTCTAAGTTATATAATTTAACTTTTACCATGTCTTCTTGTATTCTTACACTATATGGTTAATAAACTTACTATAAACATCCAAGAAAACCTCAAGTGATTCATTAATGACATATATAATATTATATAATCCCTTTGTCCGAACCATATATTTTTAGGAATATTATATCAACCAATAATATAGTATTTGTTTTAAAAATTAATTTATGTCAATTTTGACACTATTTGGTATTTTGTTTTTGTAAAAGTCATAACAACCTTATCACCTCGAAAAAAATTTATATAATCAACCCTAAAATGTCATATTTACCTATAAAATTAGTGTAATTCATCCAAAGTCTCAAATTACAGTTATTTGGATATTTATAATATCAATTATTTTAATCTTTCATTAATAAGGTAATTACTACATCATCATTGTGTCATAAATAAATTAAATTATTTAATTTCTAAAAATTATAAATAAAATACGATTATGTAGGAAATATTTTTATATTTCTAATGAATATTTATAGTTTAATTTAACTTATTTATAACACTATATTAAAATGTTTTAGTTATGAAAACTTGAATTTAACACTTTTAACTCTTCTTTAAATTAAAGAATAATAAATATCCTAATCTTATCCAAGTGGACCTAAAGGGTCATATTTTATTCTTAAGGTTTTTTTTGGTCAAATTACACTTATCCAATAGAATTAGGACATGTTTTAGGGTAATAATAATATCATTTTTACCATTAATTACCCTATTTACTTTTAACCGTGGTAAATAAAAGTCAAAAGTTACTATTTATCAAAAATAGTTTTTATCTTATTGAACCAAATTTTACTTAATTATATCAACCTTTTTTCTCTTATTTTTGAAATTCAATTCATAGAATCGGTAAAATTATGTTTTATGCAAATTTGCAAATGCTCATAGGAGGTGGGTAAACGATGGTAAAAAGTTCAATAAAAATTTTATATATCTAAACTTATTATAAAATGACTCCAATGAATTAAATTGAACTTATATAGGTATTATGTATCTATTTTGACCTAAAATAAATTTAAATAAAATGAATAATTATTTAAATAAAAATTCGGTTTTAATTAATAACGCAGTGTTTTTCACTATTCGTCAAAAATTGAAAGTTTTCAGAAAAATACCAAAATTTCACCCTAAGCTAATTTTGATTTTCTGAATTCAATAATGATGAAAATTTTATAAAATTAAAAAATATAAGTTTCATTTATTAAATTAAAATGAATTCCTGTTGTCAAAACCAAAAAATGTGTTTTTAAGAAATAATAACTATAAAAAGATTGACACTTGTTTATGTTCAATTTCAAAGTGAAATTATTTCCAATGACCAAAATTGGATTAAATAGTAAAAATATAATCTAATTATACTTTAAAACCACGCAAATATATAATTTAACACTATAAATTATTTCCATTAAAAAAGTTGTTTTTAATTAAAAGTTAGTATTTTTCACTATTCATCAAAAATTGAAAGTTATTCGAAAAGTACCAAAAAGTTATCCAAAATAATTTTTTATGTCCCGATTCTAAAGAAGAATTTAATTTCATTAAATTGAATATATATAAGTGTCAAATATTACTTTTAAAATGGGTTCCCCATTAAAAGGCGGTAAAATTTCATTTTTTTGAAAAATACTTCTTTTATTTGAAGATGTGAATTTGATCTTATATTATGTCTAATAAACATATAATATGGATTCTAAAATTATAAAGAGTATATAAAATTCTAAATTGAGTTAACACTATTCATAACCGCTTTTGAACGACTAGTTTGGTAAGTCGTGGTGCGCTTGAACTCGGTGTTGCGTGTAGCGCAAGTTATTGAATTACTTTGAAGAAATAGCATACTATGAAATATTGGGGTGTTATATTCTCCACTATTTCAATAAATTGTGTCCTATAAATTTGAAAATTTTCTTCTAAAATAAATGGTTAAAAATAGAAAAATACCTTTGTGGAAAACCCATATCGGAAATTGGGTTAATAAAATTTAGTCTTAATAAGAAGGAAAGAGAAATGAAAAATTTACCACCAAATTATGATCTCAATTAGGAGAAATTTTTTGAAAATTAGAGACACATAATTGGAGGAAAAATGTAAATATTTATAGGTAGTTATTGAGGTCATTAATCACAAACAAGTGTAAAATTAAGGGCCTCAAATCCACCAATCTATGATGATTTAAAATACCATCGGTTCAACAAAACATAATGTATTAGGATAACACATTTTTGGTTTTAAGATCCCTTCCCTAAAGTTTAAGAATTAATTTATCCATAGAATAATAGGATATATATATATATAAACATAAATATACTTGACAAGTAGGGTTTCATCCTTCAACTAATTCCCACCACAAACTCATCTTTCACTCCAAAAGATTTCAAAAATATATTCTATTTATCATAATCGTATAGGGTTCCAAAAATAATGAATTTATAATTCCCCTATCAGACATTTTTTTAAAATAAGCTACATTATATAATCCAGGACATCACGTAGGCCAATGGTAGGTGATTCACCCTTGTCGCCCTTCAGTTGCGAGTTCAAGTTTTGCGGCCTTGCCGGATGTGACTGGTAGTCGCCCGACCTCTGGGTTGTCCTTTTTACGACAATCCAAAAATAACCTTAAAAATTGTATCCAATTTCAAACTTAATCCATTCCATACTTTATACTTATCAAAAAAACTTCTATCTAAACTCATAGTCCAAAATTTATTAAGAAGTTAAACATAATGAAGATCCTTTTTTCCATGTAATAACATGTGAACACCTTCATCATGTATTCTTTTAAAACATGGTAATTCCCTGAATTACCATAAAAACTTATTGATTACATTCATGCTCCCTTATTATTTATAGAATACTGGATATATTCCTTATATCCAAAATTTTTGAGTATTCCAACAATGATGCAATAAACAAACTATTAATCAGTTCCAAGGAAGTCAAGAATATCTAATATAATTTATCCAAATCAACCATCTCTTATTCCAAAATCACTACCTCATTATTAGGACCATATTAAAAATTACCTTTACTTCAACCATTTATTTTTCTAAAAGTGTAGCTTACTATTAATTCACTTTTCTTAGAACCATATAATCTCAAATCCTCAATAAAATTGTACTATAGTACAATTCTTATTTATCTCCATAATTCATATAACCAGTATATTGTTGATACAACACTCAAATGAAATAATTATATAATAACAACATAAGAACACTAGCCATTCCTCTTCATCTGAGGTAGTATCATAACTTGATTATTATCCAATAGCATCATTTGAGGTATACTCTGATGATTGGGACATTGATTCATGTAGTGTCCCAATGCCTTGAAGATGAAGCATTTTACATTTGAATCCTTTTTCTTACCCTTGTAATCATGTACTTGGTGTCCTTTTTCTCCACACTTATAACAAACTCCCATTACCTTCAAGCATTTACCAAGGTGATTCTTTCCACATTTATCAAATATGGGAAAATTATTCTTTCCCCTCCTCCCTTTATCTATCTTTCTCTCTACCATCCTTTCTTCTCTTTCTTCCCTTCAAAGCCATATGACTCGGAGAATTATTTACTTATCTTATTAACACATGATATTATTTCTTCATATGCCGAGAATACATGGGAGACTATTTCACTTATAAATGTTGGCTTAATACCATGAATGATATAATCCTTCTTACTCTTTGGATCATACGTATTGCTAGAGTTCTCATTCCTTCTACTGGGCACCATTTCTATACAATGGCATACACTAGGTCAGTTTATGAATTGCAATGAATAATTCCAAACTTGTAAAATACCTAACGTAAATTGAATAGTTTATGGATATATTCCATAATCATAAAAATATTTTCTTTGAGGATGTATATACTCATAAATCCTTCATAATTATTTGTAAAGAAAATGAGAATTATCCTAAGCATATACCCCGAGAGTGTCGTAAACAAGAGTTCAGCAAGGCTCATTGTCGTGAACCAGTTCTCATTTGAGTCCAGCTCAAAGTGGTGTTTTTGGGTTTTACCCCTCGGTACATATATGCCAGAGCCGCCTCTACCTGCTCGTATCCAGACAGGGATGTACTTGCTTGGAAAACTCACAAAATCTCTATATTACCAAAATTCTAGGAAGTTCTTCTATACTAATCCTCAAAGTCTATCTTAGGGTAATGTGCTCTAATCAAAGTTTATATAAATCTAGTTTCCAAGGTTAATTCTAAACTTCCACTGATACCAACTTTAATGCCCCAACCCTAGATTCCCAGAGTCGGTACATTATTTTAATACATTGGTATGATTACAAGGAATCAAGTTCTGAAAGACCGATCAGTTTAGTAGTTTTGGAAAATAAATTACATACATGAATGTTACATTACACTTTTTAACATACAGAAAAAAATAATCCTTTGAGAATTCCATTATTCCCTTAGATTAACCCTGCATATCAAACATAAAACACAAGAAAGCACAAGAAAGCACAAGAAAGAACAAGAAAGCGGTGAACTCATATGCCCAATAAGGGTAAATAATTTAACGGAAGCTATAAAATTTTAAGGTAAGATGTGTAATAAAAACAATCGCCTTTTAAACATAAACTTGAACATAATATGGTAAAACTAAATAAAACATTACCATATAAACATGCACATGAATATTATACTAGTTGAATAATCACTTGTAATAACTAATTTCATAATGAGGGAATGTAAAGTAACAGACTTTAATTTCTATGTCAAGGCCTCGTGCCAGGACCTAGGGGCTAACTGTAACCTGACCCCAACCCAGAGAGCCTCTGTAACCGAACTCCAACTTGGAGAGCCTCTGTAACCGGACTCCAACTCAGAAGGTCTGCTGTAACTGGACCCCAACCCGGAGGGCATACTTTTACAGGTCCCCAACCTAGAACATATTAATCAAATACTTTCATCTTAAGAAAAGGTTGAAATATAACATAAACAATCGTATTAAAACTAACATACGAAATATCAATACTTTAACCATAAACCATGAATGGCATAAAAATAACTCATCCACAGTCAAACATATCACAAAACCTTAAATACGATATTGAATATTTGTATCATAATAAATCAACTTCAAACAAGTGTAAAATTTATCAAAGGATGTTGACATAGATGAAATCAAAACTATTTGAGAGAAAAGTAATTTAAGAGTCACATAATTATAAAGAAAACATTTATTTTAAAAATACTCTTATAAGCTTGTAAGGGAAGATTCGACGATGTTATAACGGCAGAAAATAACCACACCCACCGTATAAGTTAAAAAACCATTCTTACCTTATTTTTGTCGAAAAGGTTATAAAGCACCTTGTTTGGAAAACAATGGAACGATTCCTTTCAAAAACATATAAGTTCAAATAAGGGTATAAATGACTTTAACCCATTGTCTATTAAATAGTAAAAATGTTTTAAAATACATTTTTAAGAAACATGGATGTGGATGATAAATATTTCCCAGTTGATACTTACGTAAAAACAACCTCAGATAATAAAGATATTGTATAATTAACCCTTACCTTGTACTTTTCCTTGGTCGATGGTACGTTAACCTCCTATTCTTCAGGTTCTTCCTTTTGATTTGATCAAAAGGGCTCCTTAGGTTAGCTTTCTGACCAAAGGAAGGCCTCTAGGATTAAGGGAGGATAGTTGAGAGGATATTTGGGTAGGGGTTGGCTGAGTCAAATGGATTTGAATTTGTGAATTTGAGAGAAGGGGGAGTTCCCATTTATAAGAGGGGTGAGAGGCACCTTAGGAAAAGATTGAAATACTATTTTATAATAAAATCATATTCGGTTTATAATGGCTCCAAATTGATTTATTTAAAAGATAAAGTGGGGATGGGTCGAAATCATCTCAACCAATAGGTTTTAGACAAGTTTAGGTTACCATTTTAACCTTATCTTTTAGATTTAACTCTAAGTTAAATAATTTAACTTTTACCGTGTCTTCTTGTATTCTTACACTATATGGTTGATAAACTTTATATAAACATCCAAGTGAACCTCAAGTGGTTTATTAATGACATATATAATATTATTTAATCCCTTTGGCCGAACCTTAGATTTTTAGGAATCTTACATCAACCAATAATATAGTATTTGTTTTAAAAATTAATTAACGTCAATTTTGACACTATTTGGTATTTTGTTTTTTTAAAAGTCATAAAAACCTTATAACTTAGAAAAAAATAATCTAATAAACCCTAAAATGTCATATTAACCTTGAAAATTAGTGTAATTCATCCAAAGTCTAAAATTACAGTTATTTGGATATTTATAATATCAATTATTTTAATCTTTCATTAATAAGGTAATTAATGCATCATCATTGTGTCATAAATAAAATAAATTATTTAATTTATAAAAATTATAAATAAAATATAATTATGTAGGAAATCTTTTTATCTTTCTAATGAATATTTATAGTTGAATCTATCTTATGTATAACCCTATATTAAAATGTTTTAGTTATGAAAACTTGAATTTAACACTTTTAACTCTTCTTTAAATTAAATAATCATTAATGTACCAATCTAATCCAAGTGGACCTAAAAAGTCATATTTTATTATAAGGTTGTTTTTGGTCGAAATAAAATTATCCAATAGAATTAGGACATGTGTTAGGGTAATAATAATACCATTTTTACCTTTAATTACCTTATTTACTTTTAACCATGGTAAATAAAAGTCAAAAGTTACTATTCACCAAAAAATATTTTTATCTTATTGAACCACATTTTACTTACTGATATCAACAATGTCTCTCAGATTTTTGAAATTCAATTCACAGAAGCGGTAAAATTAAGTTTTATGCAAATTTACAAATGCTCCTAGGAGGTGGGTAAAGGACGGTAAAAAGTTCAATAAAATTTATATATATATAAAATTATTATAAAATGACTCCAATGAATTAAATTGAAGTTATATAGGTATTATGTATATATTTTAACCAAAAATAAATTTAAATAAAATAAATAATTATTTAAATAAAAAGTCGGTTTTAACCAACAACTTAGTGTTTTTCAGTATTCGTCAAAAATTGAAAGTTTTCAGAAAAATACCAAAATTTCATGTAACTCCCTGACCCTATTTACCTAGATTAGTTGAATTATTATGTATCATTGGCATGATCACAAAATATCAAGTCTCGAAAGACTGATTAGTTTAGTAGCCTTGGAAGTACTGGATACATTCATAAGGTTTACATTATATCATAAAATGAAAAACTACAACAACATTATTTCCATAGACAACACTAAGATCCCATAGACTATCCCTGCAGGTCAATCATAATATACTTCTTCACATCCTGGAAAAAATAAAACATAGAAAGGGGTGAGCTCAGATGCTCAGTAAGGATAACAATATAGTGGAAACTTTCATAAATAAGCATAAACATTTAATCCAATGTATAAAAATAAAACAAAATCCTTTTCAACATAAACTTCATCATAATATGGAAAATATAAATCAAAATAATACCATTTATTTACTCACATGGATATTATACTAGTCAAATAATCACATGCAATATCAATAGCCACTTTTATAATGATGGAATGCATAATGCCATATTTCATAACCACATAGTCAAGGCCTTGTGCCAAGACTACAAATAAGATTTTGTCAAGGCCATGTTCCAAGAAACTAGTTTTTCTCATGAGACCTATCGATGCATCGAGTAGCTATAGCGGGCTCCACCTGTCACTTACTAAGTCCAATGCATTGCTCATATGAAAAGGTTTAAACATAACATAAACATTCGTATTAAAACTAGCATATAAAATATCAATAATTTATCCATAAACCATGAATGGTATAAAAATAACACATCCACAATCAAACATATCAAAAAAACTTCAATACAATATGGGAGATTTGTATCATAATAAATCAAATTCAATTAAGCTTAAAATCCATCAAAGGATATTGACATAGTTGAAATCAAAACATTTTTTTAGAGAAATATATATTTCTATTTGGAAATATTTTAAAAGTAAAATAATTATAAAATAAAACATTTATTTTGAAAATATTATTATAAGTTTGTAAGGGAAGCTTCGATGATGTTATAACGGCGAAAAATAGCCACACCCGCTGTATAAGTTAAAAAAACATTCTTACCTTAATTTTGTCGAAAAGGTCATAAGGTACCTTATTTGGAAAATGACAGAAAGATTCCTTTCAAAACATTTTATAAAAAGTCAAAAAAGGGTATAAATGGCTTTAACCCATATTCTAGTAAATATTAAATATGTTTGGAATACATTTTAAGAAACATGAATGTGGATGATAAAGAGGTCCCAGTAGATACTTATGTAAAAACAACCCCAGATAATAAAGAGATTACAAAATTAACCCTTAACTTATAATTTTCCTTGGTCAAGGGTAGTTTAACCTCCTATTAATGGTGAAATAATTGTTATTAAATTATACAAGAATCATATACATTAATATGATATCATATATGATCTTTTAACATTGCTTTGTTAGTAATATCTTAGTATTATCGTCGTTTCGGGTGTTAACTGATTCGTTTTCCTTTATATGATTTGTTATGTAAGTAATGTTTGTTATGGATAGGATGTATCTTATTTATATTAAGAGTGATATTAAGTCTTTAAACATTATTTTTAATCATATAATGAAATTTAGTCTTGAATGGATATGATGGGGAATGAACCTCATCGCGTTCGTGGAGACGGTAATCCGTACGTACACACGAGCGACAATATCATTATTTTGATATTAAAATAATATATAATTGGATGGTATATCATATATAAAGAATAATTATCATGTTATATTTATTATTTATATCAATTACACATCATTATTATACCCATCCAAATAATAATGTATTGAATAACAATTACACCACGACGTGGAGACGGTAAGTCGTACATACGTACATATGGTGACATGTCATTAAAAGGATGGATAGAATAATGAATATGGTTGTACCATATTTATAATTACATCACAATATATAGAATATAATTGAGTTATTATTTTAGAATGGAAACAACAAAGAAAGAGGAAGTGGAAGAAGAAAGAAACTTGAAAGAGGTGATGAAATATTTACCTCTTCTTCGGGTTCTTCCTTCTGATTTGATCAAAAGGGCTCCTTAGGTTGGATTTATGACTAAAGTAAGGCCTCTAGAATGAAGGGAAGGAAGTTGGGAGGATATTTGGTTAGGGGTTGGACGATCCAAAAGTCTTTGAAGGTGTGAATTTGAGGGAAGGGGGAGTGTCCTTTTATAAGAGGGGCGAGGGGCACCTTAGGAAAAGCTAGACATATTATTTTATAATAAAACCATTTTCGGTTTATAATGGCTCAAAAATAAATTATTTAAAGGATAAGGTGGGTATGGGTCGAAAAACATTCAACCAATAGGTTTTATACAGGTTTGGGTCACTATATTAACTTTATCTTTTAGATTTAACTCTTAGTTAAATAGTTTGACATTTACCATGTCTGTTTGTATTTTTATATTATATGGTTAATAAACTTACTATAAACTTCCAAGAGAACCTCAAGTGGTTCATTAATGACATATATAATATTATTTAAGACCTTTGGCCGAACATTATATTTTTATGAATAGAATATAAATTAATAATATAATATTTGTTTTAAAAACTCTTTTATGTCAATTTTGACACTATTTGGTATTTTGTTTTTGATAAATTCATAACAACATTATTACTTCAAAGAAAATTCATCTAACCAAACCTAAATTGTCATATTAACCTATAAAATTAGTATAATTCATAAAAAGTCTCAAATTACATTTATTTTTATATTTATAATATCAATTATTTTGATATTTAATTAATTAGGTAATTACTGCATCATCATTGTGTCCTAAATAAATTAAATTATTTAATGTATAAAAAATATTAATAAAATACCATTATATAGGAAATAGTTTTATATTTATAATGAATATTTATAAACTGAATCCAATGAATTAAATTAAAATTATATAGGTATTATGTATATATTTTGACCTAAAATAAATTTTAATAAAATAAATAATTATTTAAATAAAAATTCAGTTTTAAACTATAACTCAGTGTTTTTCACTATTCATCAAAAATTGAAAGTTTTCAAAAAAATACCAAAAATTCACCCTAATCTAATTTCTATATTCCAAACCCAAAAATTAAGTCCATTTTGAAAGATAAAATTGATAAAATTTCAAAAAGTGGGTATTAATATTCATAACGGCTACTTTGATTGGTCACCGTGTGTTAGAATCTCGAAGTTGCGTACAATGCAAGCTATTGCATTATTCAAAGGGAAACGTACCATGGAATCTTGGGGTGTTACATTCTCCTCTCCTTCAATAAATTTGTCCTCAAAATTTCTAGAATATTACTGCATAAAAAGACTCAGGTGGTTCTTCATCATAAGTTCCTCGGTTTCCCACGTTGCCTCTTCCATCTTATGGTTTCTCCATATAAATTTTACCAGACGAGTCGTCCAGTTTCTCAGCACTTGTTCTCTTGTATCAAGAACATTGACAGGCTCTTCACAATAAAACAGATCAGGTTCCAATTCTAATTGCTTATAGGTGAGTACATGTGTTGGGTCAGGCATGTATTTTCTTAACAGTGATACGTGGAGCACATCTTGAACTTTGGAGAGATTTGGTGGCATTTCAAAATGGTAAGCTACAGCCCCAATTCGTTCTAGAATTTGAAAGGTCTGATGTACCTGGGACTCAATTTACCCTTCTTACGGAAATGTATAACACCCTTCCATGGATATTTCTTCAAGAAAATATGATCTCCTACCTGAAATTCCAAATCCTTTCTTCGGTTATCAGTATATCTCTTCTATATACTTTGAGCTGCTTTGATGTGGTTTTGGATTAACTTCACCTTTTCCATTGTTTCCTTAACAATTTCTGGACCTATGAGTTTTCTTTCACCAACATCATCCCAAGAAGTTGGTGTGAAACATCTCTTTCTGTATAACGCTTCATATGGTTCCATCTAAATACTTGAATGGAAGCTATTGTTATAGGAAAATTCTACCAGAGGTAAATATTGATCCCACATACCTTAAAAGTCAAGTGAGAATGATCTCAACATGTCTTGTAAGGTTCAAATAGTTTTTTCTGATTTCCCTTCAGTTTGGGGGTGGTAGGCAGTGCTCAAACGAAGTTCAGTATCCAGGGCTTTCTGAATACTTTTCCAGAATCTTGATGTAAAACGGGTATCAAGATCAGAAACAATCAAAAGGGGTACTCCATGAAGTCTGATAACTTCATTAATATATAGTCTTTCTAGACGTTCAAGTGGTAAATCTTCTCTTATAACAAGAAAATGTTCTGACTTGGTAATACAATCAATAATGACCCATATTGCATCATTCCTTCTAGGAGTCTTTGGTAGTCCCATGAAAAAGTCTATAGTAATATTATCCCATTTCCACTCCGGTATGGGAATATTTTTCATGAATACTCTAGGCTATTTCCTTCCAGCTTTCACTTGTTGACAAACCATACATCTTGACACAAAATCAGAAATCTCCCTCTTCATGTTGTCCTACTAAAAATGTTCATTCGAATCTCTATACATCTTAGTGCTACCAGGGTGTATAGAGAAATTGGAACTATGAGCATCATCCAACAATTCCATTTTTAGACCTGGTATATAGGGAACACAAAGTCTCTTCCCAAATTTCAAAATTATATCTTCATAGACAAATTCACTCAATATCCCATCATTCCCAGCTTTAATCTTATTTTGAAACTCTTCATCACTGGTCTGAGAACTCTTTATCCTTTCTAGTAAAGATGGTTTGGAAACCATTTGAAAAAGTATTTATGTTTCACCTTCCATGGTGATTCCCATATCTATCTTTACTAGATCCTTATATATAGGATCCTTTTCAACTCTCATCTTGTTCAAAACTCTATGATCCTTTCTACTCAAAGCATTTGTCACCTTATTTTCCTTCCCCGAGTGGTAGTGTATAGTGAAATCATAATCCTTGAGTAGTTAAAGCCATCTCCTTTGCCTCATGTTGAGTTCTTTCTGTGAGAAATTATACTTCAAACTCTTGTGATTAGTATATATCCCACATTTTCACCATAGAGATAGTGTCTCCAAATATTCAAAGTGAAGATTATAGCTTCTAACTCAAAATCATGAGTAGGGTAGTTTTACTCATGAATTTTTAGCTATCATGATGCATAGGCAATAACCCTATCATTTTTCATAAGGACACAACCAAGTCCTTTATTTGAAGCATCACTATAAATAACAAACCCATCATTCCCCGATGGTAGAGTCAATATAGGATAATTTAACAATATTATCTTCAGTTCTTAAAAAAATTCATCACAATCTTTTGTCCAAACAAATTTAACCCCTTTTCATGTGAGCTTTGTTAATGGGTTAGCCAACCGGGAAAAATTCTAGACGAAACATCAAGAATAACCTGATAAAACAATAAAACTGTGTACCTCGGTTATAATCATTGGTGCTAGCCATTCTTGGATTTCCTTGATCTTAGAAAGACCAACAGAGATTCCATCCTTAGAGACAATATGACCAAGAAAAGAAATCTCTTGAAACCAGAATTCACACTTTCTAAACTTCCCATATAATTCATGTCTTCTAAGAGTTTCAGGATAATGCACAAGTGATTTTCATGATCTTCATAGCTTTTATATTATACCAAGATATCATCAATAAATACCACTACAACATCATCAAGATATTTATTAAAAACTCTATTCATTAGATCCATGAAGATAGAGGGTGAATTAGTCAATCCAAAAGGCATTACTGTAAACTCATAATGCCCGTACCTGGTTCGAAATGATGTTTTTGGAATGTCTTCCTTCTTCACACACAACTGATGATATCCAGATCAAAGGTCAATCTTTGAAAAGTATTGAGATCCATGAAGTTGGTCAAATAAATCATCAATGCGAGGTAGGGGATACTTGTTCTTTATTATTATAACATTGATCTCCCTATAGTCAATGCACAACCTCATAGATCCATATTTCTTCTTAACAAAAAGGACTGGGGATCCCCATAGAGAAACACTAGGGCGAATAAATCCCTTATTACTCAATTCCTCTTGTTGTTTCTTTTGTTCCACTAATTCCACAGTGGACATTCTATAAGGGGTATTTGATATGATCCTTGAACGAGGAATTAAATCAATGGAAAACTCAATTTCTCTTTCTGGAGGATGTCCAGGTAAATATTTTGGAAACACATCAACATATTCTTGCATAATAAAAACATCTTGTATTTGAACATTCTTTTCCTCACCCACAATTATTTCATTCTCTTCCTCCCCAATAATTGAATTTAGTTGAGCTACTGGGGGTGGATCTAGATAAGAATTAGGTGGTGACATTTTTTCTCTAAAGATAAAGTACTCTTTATCATGATCAAAAATTGTAACCTCCTTCTTTTTACAATAAATTTTTGCATCATGGTATGAAATCCAATCCATACCGAGGATTATATCAAATTCAATCATGTGTATGATGATGAGATCAGTAGATAAATAACATTTATATGACTTAATGGGGACTGATTCACAAAACTTTGTTGCAATGATACTTCCCTTAAGAGTTTTTACTGAAAACTACCTTGTTAAATCAAATTGGAAATAACTAATTTTCTTAGCAAACTAAGAAGATATGAAATAATGCGATGATCCAGAATCAAATAAAGCATTTGCTAAACTTTATGAAACCATTAAATTACCTTCCACCATGTCTTTCGGAGATTCAACATCAAGAGTAATGATAGAATAATCTTGAACTTTATCCCTTGGAATTTTATGAGGTAAGTTTCCTTGGAGCTTAGGACATTAATTTTCATAATTCCCCATTTCTCTATAATTTTAGCATTCAAAATCAACATCCTCTTTCTTCCCCTTGCAATCATGAGCTTGGTGGACTTTTTCACCACACTTGTAACAGATTCACATTCCCTTCAGGAAAGTACCAGGGTGTTTCTTCCCACATTAACTATAGGATGGATATTAAAATTTTCCCTTCTTCCCCTTATTTCCATTTCCAGAGTGTTCAATATATCTCTTCTTCTCTTGATTTGCTTTAAAGTCGTAAGACTTAGAGAATTATTTTTCTATCTTGATAGCACATGAGACAATATCTTCGTAAGATGAGAAGGATTATGAGACTAATGATCGACGAAGAAATGGTTTTAATCCATCAAAGAAATGATCAATCTTACTTCTTGGGTTAGGTATATAATCTACAGCATGCCTTGCTACCCTTGTAAAGTTAGCTTCATACATGGCGACATTATCATCCTCCTTTTGCCTGAGACTCAAAAATTGTCTTTCCATATCCGCTTGATGGTCATGAGGAAAGTATTTTTCTAAGAAAATTTATTTAAACTTCCTCCATTCCATATTTGATACTTCTTAATCTTCCTTTTTGTTTTGAATCAATGACCACCGTTGATCAGCATCTCTAGTGAGGCGGTAAAATTCCATGACAACTTTTTCCCTTTCGCTACTCCCCAAGGCATGGAATATTTTTTCTAAGGAATTTATCCATTCTAGGCTACTAGTGGATTTGTACCCCCATTGAATGTTGGTGGTTTTTGCCTCATTAAGCGATCTAACATTGATCCTTCATGCTGCGGATTGGGGTGCTTTATACGGGTAAGGTTATTATTCATAACCTGAGTGAGTTTTCCCAATATGGTGATTAACTGATCAGCACCAGTTACATCACTAGCTCCACTATAATTATCTTGAGTAGGAGGGAAATCCCTACATGGAGTGCATGCATTAATACAGTTTCCATTCCTTCCACTAGGCTCCATTTCTAAACAATGGCATAAACTTGATTAGTTTATGAATCACAATACAAAAAATCCAAAATTGTAAAACACTTAACCTAAATTGAACAGTTTATGGATATAATCCATAATAATAAAAAAAATTTCCTTGAGGAGGTATATACTCATAAACCATTCATAATGGTTTGTAAAGAAAATGATAATTATCCTAAGCATATCCCCCGAGAGTGTCGTAACCAAGAATGAAGCAAGGCCCGTTGTCCTGCACCAGTTCCCATTCGAGTCTAGATCAAAGCGGTATTTTCGGGTTTTACCCCTAGGTACATCTGTGCCAGAGCAGCCTCTACCTGCTCGTATCCAGACAGGTATGTATTGCATGGAAAACTCAAAAAGTCTTTACAATACCAAAATTCTAGGAAGTTCTTCTATAATAATCCTCAAAGTCTATCTTAGGGCTATGTGCTCTAATCAGAGTTTACCTATATCTAGTTTCCAAGGTTTGTACTAAACTTCCTTTGATACGAACTGTAACGCCCCTACCCTAGTTACCCAGAGTCGGTGTATTGTTACGTATCATTGTCATGATCACAAAAAATCAAGTCTCGATAGACCGATTAGTTTAGTAGCCTTGGAAGTACTAGATAAATTCATAAGGTTTACATTACATCATAAAATAGAAAAATAAAACAACATTGTTTCCATAGACAACACTGAGATCCCATAGAATATCTCTACAGGTCAGTCATAACATACTTCTTCACATCCTGGGAAAAATAAAACATAGAAAGGGGTGAGCTCAGATGCTCAGTAAGGATAACAATATAGCGAAAACTTTCATAAATAAGCATAGACATTTAAGGAAATGTATAAAACTAAAACAAAATCCTTTTCTACAAAAAATTCATTATAATATGGAAAATATAAATCAACATAATTCCATTTAATTACTCACATGTATATTCTACTAGTCAAATAATCACATTCAATATCAATAGCCACTTTCATAATGATGGAATGCGTAATGCCAGACTTCATAACCACATAGTCAATGCCTTGTTCCAAGACTACAAATGAGATTTTTTCAAGGCCTTGTGCCAAGACACTAGTTTGTCTCATGAGACCTACTGATTCATCGAGTAGCTATAGCGGGCTCCACCCGTCACTTACTAAGTCCAATGCATTCCTCACATGAAAAGGTTTAAACATAAAATAAACATTCATATTAAAACTAGCATATGAAATGTCAATACTTTATCTATAAACCATGAATGGTATAAAAATAACACATCCACATTCAAACATATCACAAAACCTTCAATACAATATGGAAGATTTGTATCATAATAAATCAACTTTAATTAAGCTTAAAATCCATCAAAGGATGTTGACATAGATGAAATCAAAACATTTTTTTTAGAGAAATATCTCTTTCTGTTTTGAAATCTTTTAAAAGTCATATAATTATATAAGAAAACATTTATTTTGAAAATATTCTTATAATTTTGTAAGGGAAGCTTCGACAGTGTCATAACGGCGGAAAATATCCGCACCCTCCGTATAAGTTAAAAAAACATTCTTACCTTAATTTTGTTGAAAAGGTCGTAAGGTACCTTATTTGGAAAATGAAAAAAAGATTCATTTAAAACCATTTTATAAAAAGTAAAAAAAGGGTATAAATGGATTTAAACCATATTCTAGTAAATAGTAAAAATGTTTTTGAATACATTTTTAAGAAACATGAATGTGGATGATAAAGAGGTCCCAGTAGATACTTACGTAAAAACTACCTCAGATAATAAAGAGATTGTGATATTAACCCTTACCTTTAATTTTCCTTGGTAGAGGGTAGGTTAAACTCCCGTATAATGGTGAAATAATTTTTATTAAATTATACAATAATCATATATATTAATATGATACCATATATGATCTTTTAATATTTCTTTGTTAAAAATATCTTAGTATTATCGTCATTTCGGGTGTTAACTGATTCATTTTCCTTTATATGATTTGTTACATAAGTAATGTTTGTTATGGATAGGATGTATCTTATTCATATTCATAATTATATTAAGTATTTAAACATTATTTGTAATCATATAATGAAAATTAGTCTTGAATGGATACGATGGGGAATGAATCTCATCGCGTTCGTGGAGATGGTAATCCGTACGTACGTACGCGCGACAATATCATTCTTTTTATATTAAAATATTATATAATTGGATGATATATCTTGTATAAAGAATCATTATCATGTTATATTTATTATTTAAATAAATTAAACATCATTATTATACCCATACAAATAATAATGTATTGAATAACAATTACACCATGACGTGGAGACGGTAAGCCATACGTACGCTTGTATGGTGACATGTCATTCAAAGGATGGATAGAATAATGAATATGGTTGTAACATATTTATAATAACATCATAGTATATATAAGATACCAGAGTTATTATTTTATAATGGAAACAACAAAGAAAGAGGAAGTTGAAGAAGAAAGGAACTTGAAAGAGGTGATGAAATATTTACCTCTTCTTCGGGTTCTTCCTTTTGATTTGATAAAAAGGGCTCCTTAGGTTGGATTTCGGACTAAAAGAATGCCTCTAGGATAAAGGTAGGACAATTGGGAGGATATTTTGGTAGGTTTTGGCCAATCCAAAAGGCTTTGAAGGTGTGAATTTGAGGGAAGGGGTAGTGTCCTTTCATAAGAGGGGTGAGGGGAACCTTAGGAAAATCTAGAAATATTATTTTATAGTAAAGCCATTTTCGGTTTCTAATTGATAAAAAATGAATTATTTAAAGGATAAGGTGGGGATGGGTAGAAAACCACTCAACCAATAGGTTTTAGACAGATTTGGGTCACTATATTAACTTTATCTTTTAGATTTAACTCTTAGTTAAATAGTTTGACATTTACCATGTCTCTTTGTATTTTTATATTATATGGTTAATAAACTTACTATAAACTTCTAAGAGAACCTCAAGTGGTTAATTAATGAAATATATAATATTATTTAAGACCTTTGGACAAACCTTAGATTCTTAGGAATAGAATATCAATTAATAATATAATATTTTTTTTTAAAAACTCTTTTATGTCAATTTTGACACTATTTGGTATTTTGTTTTTTCTAAATTCATAACAACATTATTACTTCAAAAAAAATTCATCTAACAAACCCTAACATTTAATATTAACCTATAAAATTAGTTTAATTTATAAAAAGTCTCAAATTACATTTATTTTTATATTTATAATATCAATTATTCTAATATTTCATTAATTAGGTAATTGCTGCATCATCATTGCGTCATAAATAAATTAAATTATTTAATGTCTAACAAATATAAATAAAATACCATTATGTAGAAAATATTTTTATATTTATAATTAATATTTATAGTCGAATTTATATTATGTGTAACCCTATATTAAAAATGGTTAAGTTATTAAACTTTGAATTTAACACTTTTAACTCTTCTTTGAATTAAATAATAATAAATGTACTAATCTAATCCAAGTGGAACAAAGTGGTTCATATTTTATTCTTAAGGTTTTTTCTAGTCGAATTATACTTATCCAATAGAATTAGAACTTGTATTAGGGTAATAATAATATCATTTTTACCCTTAATTATTACCCTATTTACTTTTAACTGTGGTAAATAAAAGTAAAAAGTTACTATTCATAAAAAATTATTTTCATCTTATTGAACCACATTATAATTACTGATATTAACCATGTCTCTCAAATTTTTTAAATTCAACTCACAGAAGCGGTAAAATTAAGTTTTATGTAAATTTGCAAATGCTCCTTGGAGTTGGGTAAAAGACGGTAAAAAGTTCATTAAAATTTTTATATATCTAAAATTATTATAAACCGACTCCAATGAGTTACATTAAACTTATATAGGAATTATATATCTATTTTGACATAAAATAAATAATTATTTAAATAAAAATTCAGTTTTAAATTATAACTTTGTGTTTTTCACTATTCATCAAAAATTGAAAGTTTTCATAAAAATACCAAAAATTCACCCTAAGCTAATTTTGATATTCCAAACCCAAAAATGAAGTCCATTTTGAAAGATAAAATTGATAAAATTTCAAAAATTTGGTATTACTATTCATAACAGCTATTTTGATTGGTCGCGGTGTGTTAGAATCTCGAAGTTGCGTACAATGCAAACTATTGCATTATTCAAAGGGAAATGTACCGTGGAAGCTTGAGGTGTTACATTTCACCCTAAGATAATTTTGATATTCTGAATTAAAAAATGAAGTGTATTTTACAAAACTCAAAACATAGAAGTTTCATTTATTAAATTAAAATGAATTCTCGTTGTCAAATCCAAAAAGCGTGTTTTTAAGAAATAATAACTATTAAAAGATTGACACTTGTTTATGTTCAATTTCAAAGTGAAATTATTTCCAATGACCAACATTGGATTAAATGGTAAAAATATAATCTAATTATACTTTAAAACCACTCAAATATATAATTTAACACTACAAATGATTTCTATTAAAAAAGTTGTTTTTAATTAAAATTTAGCATTTTTCACTATTCATCAAAAATTGAAAGTTATCGGAAAAGTACCAAAAAGTTATCCAAACTAAATTTTTATGCCTCAATTCTAAATAAGAATTTAATTTCATTAAATTGAATATATAGAAGTGTCAAATATTAGTTTTAAAATGGGTTTCCCATTAAAAGGCGATAAAATTGCATTTTTTTGAAAAATACTTCTTTTATCTGAATATGTGAATTTGTTCTTATATTATATCTAAGAATCATATAATATGTATTCTAAAATTATAAGAAGTATATAAAATTCAAAATTCAGTTAACACTATTCATAACAGCTTTTGAACGACTAGTTTGGTAAGTCGTGGTGCGCTTGAACTCGGTGCTGCGTGTAGCGCAAGTTATTGAATTACTTTTAAGAAATAACGTAGTATGAAATATTGGGGTGTTACATGTTTACTCCACCAGACATGGCCCGCCCTGGCTGTGCCCCCTAATCCATGTGATCCTCCCTGACTGTGTGGCTCCCCCTATGTCACCCTGCCAACACGGCACCAAGATGCATTTCAAGTGGCCTTACCACCTTCTCCACATGCCCTGTGGCTTGCCACCGCGGGTTCCTCCGACGCGACTTCGAGCCATGTCCTAAATCATCATCGTTGCCTCCTTCCGCAACTCACTGGTCACTGCCAAGAACTTCTACCACCATGGTCTCCACACGGTTTGGCCACGCCACCTGCATGGTCTGTCCTCCGCCACCTTCTGCTCTATTCACCACCTCTGGACAATCCAACCGCCACCTCCGGCCACTCCAGCTGCTACCTCGCACCACCTACACTGCCTCCATACCACGCTAGACCACCGTGCCAGACCCACACCATCGGTCCCTTCTGTAGAACACCAAGACTCCTTTGATTCTTGAAAAATCATACAGTTGCAGATTTGGTTTTGTCAGGTTCCGCTCTACACTACTACGACCACTGCGGTTGATTTTACTTTGATCTGAGGGTCCAATCATACTTAGAGCCACCTGAAAAAATCGAGCCATGACCATGGGGGTTCAATGACAAAATCAAAGGGAATGGGGAATATGAAAAAAATAAGAATGCACGAATAACGAATCTAGGCCCTTTTTCATGTCGGCTTCAATTCATTCTTGTTAAAAAAGATGAATGAAGAACGAAGAAACAGAAATCACCCAGATTATTTCATCCCTTTAAAAACCCCACAATTTAACCATCCCACAAGAGCAACTAAATTGCAGATCAACCTGTTCATTGGTTGGTCCACATTCATCATTAAATATTGGAAGGGAAAGAAAATCACCAAGATTTCAGACACCCTACCTGATGGATGGATCAGTCATTGACAAAGAATGAAGGTCCGTGTCATTGCTGATCCTTGATCTGCCTGCGTCCGTTGTCGAGAGAGTTTCCTTCCATGCCTTAGAAGAATTATAGGGTTATGGTGATAAACCTGAATTCTTGAAAAAGGTTTCATTAAAAAGAAATACTCTGCTGCATCCAATAAAATATTTTTATTAAAATATTTTATTGACGGTTACGTCCAAATTATAACTTTCCCAGTTGACCCGCATCGGTCGATGTTAGGCCCTACTTAAGGTAAAGTCACTACTTTGAATGCAACAATGACCTAAGATTTAGGATCTAGGCACCCATGTAGAATCTATTCCCATTTCAAAGAAAAACCACCCACATGATTTATTAAAAACTTAACATTTTTCATCGAACTGTTCTGGGCACACCGGGCCTCAAAATCATATGTCGTCTTAGCACCTGGTCTCATAATTTTCCCAATTAATTTATAAAAAATAAAACTGGAGAAAATTTGAGTCATTACACACACCTACTGTGGTACCATGAGTGAAAACATTCCATGATCTATCTAGAATAGTGGTAATCAAAATGGTATCCCATACAGGGCCTCTAATGGTTCCATACCGATGGTGGATTGAAAAACGTTGTTTTAAATTTGTTCCACTAAGGGTTGGTGATCCTGCCAAATAGGGACAATGTATAACTTGAAAGCATATAAAATTTCCTCTAGAACCCGAATGGTTCACTCTGTCTGGCTGTCATTTTGGGGGTGAAACACTATTCTTGAACACAACTAAGTCCCAAAGTCCCCCTACCCTCTTCATAACTGTGACATGAAATGAGAATCATGGTTTGACATGAACATCAAGGGAACTCCATAAAGCCATCCTATCTCCCACACATAAAGGAGTCCCAAGATCTCCACTGAAATTTTCTACCAGATATCTAAGAAGTGGACTGACTTGGTGAGTCAATATACAATAATCTAGATAAAATCATGTACTCTAGAAGACCATGGGAGTACTACTAAAAATTCCATATATATACCATACCACTTCCACTATGGAACCTTAAGGGGTTGAGATAAACCTACAAGAACCCAGTTCTCAACATTCAACTAATGATAAATGAGGAATTGAGAGAAAAACTTCACAAAAACACTTCATCATCCTTGGACACTAGAATCGATGTTGAATATACTGATACATCATTGACATACCTAGATACACATCCATGGGGGATATATGAAACTCCCTCAGAAACACCTCCTGCAACATCATCAGTGTAATTTTCCACCCTCTGAAATGGATGACAAGAACTCCAACTTCAAAAAATCCATGATGATTACATCTAGTGGATATCAGAACACACATTGTCTGATAGCTAGTATCTCAATGTTGGGCCTCCCTAACATGATGTAAAAACAGTGAGCTAATAACCATTGACTATAGGTAAGCTATATCATCCTCATCTACTAAGGGTAATTTCAATGAGTTCAACTACTCTAATGCCTCACTCAACAATTGCGAACAAGATCTCCCACTAAGAGAATATGCTACCATGTTCCCCTTTTTAAGAGTATAAACTATCTTGAATTCATAATCCTGGAGGAACTCTAGCCATTAACTCTATCTCAAGTTAATATCCTTATATGAAAATATATACTTTAGAATACTTTAGTATGAATAAATGATGAATAACTAACCAATAAAGTAGTTTCACCACATATTTAGGAAAAAGGCCATCATTGTAAGCTTCATATAATGGTTTTGTAAATATACTCATGTATTATAAAATATTGGGACCTATAAGTGATAATTGAATTTCTATACCTCAAAAAACATCTAAGACCTATTCTAAAGGATTTGCATAACACAATGTATTCATCAACCTCCTCTGTAAGTCTCAAGATGAGGGAACTCATCAACCTTTGGCATCTCTGCATCCACATGAAAGTATACCACTTTTTGGTCAAAGTAATAAAGGGTTCCACAATCCTGGATAAATTGGATATGAATATCTAGTAGTATCCAACTAAACCAAAGAAACTCGCTACCATATTCGTGCTATTGGGTGGATCCCAAGATAAAACTGCCTAAACATTTTCTAGGACCACTACCACTCCCTCTCTTGAGATGACATATCCCAAGAAGTGGACCTCTCAAATCTATAACTAACACTTTGAGAACTTACTATAAAGCTGGTAATATCATAGTATATCCATGGATATCTTCAAGGGTCTCACATGATCCTCCTCTGACGTCAAGAACACTAAGATGTCATCAATGAAGACCACTATGAACTAATATAATAAGAGATAAACGATCATTTTCATTAGTCCCATGAACATTTTGGGGGAATTATTAATGATGAAAGGAATCACTAATTACTCGTTATGGTTGTAGAGAAATTAAAATACCATATTTGATATGTCCTTATCATAAAGTTGTAGATCATGATAGTATGATATGAAGTCAATGTTTAAGAACCATCTCAACCCCTTCATTTGGATGAAGAGGTCATCGATCTTTGGTAGTGGATAATTATTCTTCATAGTCACCTAGTTAAGGTGATGATAATCCACACACAACCTAAAGCTACCATTATCCTTCTTGATGAAAAACACAATGGATGCCCAAAGGTTTCACAAATATCTTCCTCTATAAGTCATATAACCACACCATAAGTTCATGAATCTCTATAGGATCCATATGATATGCTGTCATAGATATCAGGGCAGTCCCTGGGTGAAAGTATTTTTAGAATTCTATATCTATGTGTAGATTAATCCTAACACGTATTTAGGAAAGAAATCCTCATACTCTACCACCAATGTAGGAAAATAGTAACTCATAGAATCTGCTACTTCAAGGGTAATACTAGAAAACTAGTAGGTAATTGTATGTATCATACTGGGTATGGGTAAATCCTTCTCTACTAGGATTTTATTCTCACTGATAAAGGGAAGCATTTTCCCATCACTGTGGACACACTGCATCATCCACCTGAAATAGTTAATCTAGGAATGAACTGTGGACAGACTGGACATACCTACGATGAATTCATAATTACTCATCGTTGATACAAAGAGATCCCATAAGAATCTCTCTCCTCCTAGAGTCAAATCACACCATTGATTTTTTTTTGATTTATGAATCCCCTCCGATAGGAATCTCTAAGATCATGTGTTGAGCCAATGGATCAACCATAATATCTAAGTCTCAAAATAGGGATGTTGTAAGAAAAAAGTGTCTCACACCTATTTCTATAAGTACTATATATAATGTATAAAAGACAACATATTATACCTATAATCATCCTTAGAGACTCTAGGTAATAGGAATATACTTCCTGCAACCATCTTCATCCTTAACCCCCAGCTCTTTGAGCCCGAAGGAGACCACTTGGGGGTGGTGGTGGCAACAAATCAAACTTCCCACCACCTCATGATACTCTTTTTTTCCTCTGCTACATATTCTACCATATATAACTCTTTGATCTAATTGATTCCTCTTCTTGGGTAGTACATATTCCATATCTCTTTTAGCCATTGGTCAGGTCAAAAGATCCTATAAAATATGTACTAGATGTCGCATGAGTAGCACTGCCACTCCCTCAGTTGACTAGAACCATCATCAGAGACATGAAATATGGAAAATATATCATTAGATCATATATTGAAGTGTATCACACATACAGATCCCTATTTCTACCATTGGATACCAGCTGCCAATGTTAGATCTTCTACATTCCCACTACCAGCATAGACTATTGGTGTCTACTTATCTACAAATATCTCCACCACCAAAGTTTTTTTGAGCACTCTGACATAGGTAGGAATACAAAGAGGCATCATACTGGCCTAGATATCCCTATATAGAACCAATTGAAGGTTCATGATTGGAATAATTCATCTTGAACTAAATCCAAGGAGTATCATGAGTGGTTGGTGAACCTCAATGAATACCCTACCATAGTCATTCTACCCTGCTGAAGTAGAAGAAGCTTCTAGATACACACCATTCACAATGTAGTGGGATTAACTACTCTATGAAAAGATGTTCAAACTCTGTTAATGAAAGAGTCTCTTCATTGTACATCTAAGTCACTCGAATCCACTATCGTCCTATTGATCAATATAGAACACTCACCGTTAAGACCATCATCTGGTCTAGAAATGTTCTAATAAGGCAGGAAAATCACATAACTACCTCAATCCAGTCCTCAGCTATCTGGGGTTTTGGATCACCCGAAAACCCGAGGGGTCGATGCCACTAGAACTCATGAAGTGTTTCTAGCCTACAAACCTCATCCATTAGTACTATTGGTGAAAATTTCTACTCAATAGGTGATGAAAATATTGGAAAACCACACAAAGGTACCAACTCCTAAATAGGTCCCTATATTGAAGACTCATCACTTGTTGGATCATCCTCATGATCCTACTATGTAATCATAGTTGGAAATAATAATGGAGGCATCCTAAAATATACAAGATATACCATGGTCAAGAGTATATCTAGCGTGCTAACTAATAAAGGATATGGAAACCACAACCCATTCCTATATGATGCATGTACTAATGTTTTCCCTAAAACCAGTGTCTATATGTACTGAGTTAATTGGGATGTTATTAGATTCTTGGTGAATGGATATGTCAACAATCACACTGACACTAGATTACCTATCCTAATAGATAAACTCAACCCAATTTAACACTATTTCAATAGTTCCCAAACCACCTCATAGCTAGAAAAATTCCAAACTCTGGTATTAGGATAAAAACATCTTTGAAACTACTCTATCATGACCTGACTCATTGGGGTTTGCATGGTCAGTGAGAAGATGAGTGTGAAACCACAAATCTTCATTCAATATGCTAGGTGCTAGTGAAAAATGTCATATAGGTATAAAAAAACATGATAAGCCTTAGCCAAGGTATCAATACACACACATAAGTCTCAAAATCACCACCACCTTGCTAATAAAAAAAACTGATACCAAGAATTCATTCATACATCAATATCACATAATCAAAGTAAGAAAACGTATTTGAAGGTATAAAGGGATAAATACAAGCCCACAAAAATGGTAAATTATGTCTAACATACTAAGTAGAAGGGGGCTGATGTCAAATGAAACACCTAGTATGAACCATGGTTTGTCTATCTCAACCATGCTCCATCTATTCCTGGTCTACCTAGGATCTCATTGAAGGGACTAATATCTACATAATACATGACATGTGTAGGAAGATCCCATGTAGGGGTAAGTATAACTATACCCAGTAAGACACCTTAAATTACCAAACATAAAGTAACAAGATATTAGTCAGATCATCATCACAAAAGTATATCATCCATAATGTGATACATAACAATAATAACCCATATATACTAAAGATAGAAAATATACCTGATGATATGGTTATAACCACACTTCTAACCAAGGATTATGCTTAAGGTTTCAAAGTAACACTCATATGGGAGAACTCACTCCACAAGTCTGATAACACTAGTGGGACTCATCTGAGAGTTTGTGCTCATCAGGCCTCATTAAGATGAATTACATGCAAGAACTCATTGGAAATTGATAAAAAGATAGGGGATATCTCCCATGTCCCATGGAGGTATACCAGACCCTATCTAAAATAACCTACTAAGTAGGAGATCAATACTCAGGTATGTTGGTCATGTAGAATCCTAAAACCTCACCTAGGGAAGAAGATACGATAAAGGATCCCACTTCGGGCCACATTGAGGGATTCTTAAAACTCTTTATGAGACTAGTCCCATATAATGGATCACATCATATGCTCAGGATGTGATGCCTCACTCTACCCTCATGGGAATTTACTGAGAGAACATACCATGAGGAAACTAGTCAAAACTAAGGTGAAAAAGGCCTAAAATTACCCTGGAGAAAGTAAATGGTGTGTAATGGGAGTACAAAGTGTGTATTTACTACCCTGGGTATACTCGTGCACTCCGTCCGATGCTTGTGTACTTTGGTCCATGTCTATGTACTTTGGTCATGGCTGTGTACAATGTTGTGTTCATGTAACTAGCCGTGTCATAGTATTGGGTTGTGACTATATACTCTGGACATGCCCATATACTTGGCTATGTCCATGCTCATGAACCTCAAGGGTACACACTAAGTCACTAGGAATGGGCCATACCATATGTGGTAGGTCCCACAAAATGCATGATACTTTATTTTCACTAAAACCCCAATCACCACAGCCAGGGTACTACACAACATGTTTTCTTTGGAGTACACTCCATATGTAATTTTTTTTTCTAGAAACCATGGGTTCATCTCTCATATTTATCTTGTGCCTCCAAATCCTTCAATCTAGTTTCAATTATTACCATAAAATACCAATCTATCATTGTTCGAGATTTTCCATCATAGGTGGCTAGATTTTGGTAACCCTGTACATTTAGAATCATCTTCTATTTTTCTGCACCATTTCCCGATTCCAAACCTCAAGAAAGGTCTCCCAATCTGATCATAATCCATCCCTAATCAGCTATTGTCATCAAAGAACCCCAATCATGCTATTGATCTTGATCTTTCACCCAAATAAATGATCCATTATGCCAATGGTATAATGTAAAATGATTGATTTTTGGGTGATTGTCTAATCACTAATCAAACAGGTTTCTCATGATGATCAAATGATGAAAAGAGATATAAATCACAAAAAAAGACAAGAGGAAAAAAACTCTACCATTTTTAAGGTTGGACAGTATTTATTTCCATTCCAATTACAAATAAATAACCAATAACAAGAAAAAAATAAAATATCTTCAATTCCAAACTATAGGAGGATAAATAAATACCCATAAACATGACTGAACCATGAATCAATATGTTAGTGGAGTTGATTCACATTCACCCCAACATAATCAATTGGGGATTAAGAGATGAAAAATAAACACCCTACCTTTTTCGCAATTATATGTTTTTAATTAAGAAAACAATTTTAGGAAAAGTGATAAACCAATAGAGTACAAAGACAGATAGTCAATCAACATGATATGAAATATCCAAATCAATGAGTTGAAATTTGTGCATTTTAGAGACCTTACCTCTGAGGAGAATCCATTGGATAATATTATCCTTCTCGTCCAGATCATCTTTGAGGAGTTTATCAAAATTTTAAACCATATTGTCCCAAGTTTTTATGAGTTATTCCACTGTAATATTCTTCCCGTTGAATCCACATGCCAGAATTACAAGTTGTTTTTGGGCCCAGGACCCCTAATCCTTAGTAAGTTTGTCCTGTAAACGCCTCCCAAATTGACTGTCAAACTGCTCTTGCATAGTGATGAACTCTAATCCCTTGTCTGATAATTCATAGTTTCACTCAATGATTGTTTCCCACTCATCACATTCCATAAATTATTTCCTGCTCTAGTGGATATTTGATACAATAATATCCTTTCCAACATTCTCCAGGTTGGTGATAGATGAATTTCTTGGTAGTGATTCAAGCTCTTTTGTAGAAATTATCACCACCTGCTTGAAAACCTTCTAAGGGATCTTCCCTTTGATTGAGGATCTAGTGACATGAGGTCTAGTTAAGAAGGAGTATTCTTTTTTTTCTTCCGTAGCCTCCGAGAGTTCTTTATGAACCCCTATGAGTCAATAATGGTGGTATTTTCTTTCTTTGAAGAGAATCAGATATAATCCTCCACAAGTTCCACTTCCTTGGACTCGACTGGGGAATCCAAACCAGAATCCCTATCCTCCTGAGAAACCTCTAGTTGCGAAGGAATGATATCTCCTTGAGAAACCTCCGCTTCAACCCCTTCCTCAACCACATGACACTCTTAGTCTTCTAACACTGAGAATAGATTAAGAGATTAGGTATCCATTCCACCAAACTTCACTATATCAGCATAAGATGAATTGGCCTGCAGGACCTGCTTGGGAAAATATGAACCTCTAATCTGATCAAATCCGCGACCCATACACTATGGTTGTTTATTTGTGTCTTCCCAAACCACTCTTTGGGGATGTATGCAAGCACCTAGGGCCATGCGAGCAAAAACGACAAAGGTAGGACTGGAGGGGTCTGACTGCCTGGCTAAATCAACATCCAAGGGGGGGGATCTCTTTATACCCAACCTAACACACCTGTGCATCCATCCCCGACCCACTTGACAAGGGACTGACACCCAAATCTCGTATCATACGAGAAAAAATGTCTGAAACCCATGGAATTGATTCTTTAGGAACTGTATCCTTTACTGTGCTTGAAGAACACCCTAGCCTCAATGATTCAGGGGCCTCACACACAACCAGGGTCTCCTCAATAGGGGAGGGCTGCGACATGGGAATCCCCATACCTCTTAAGACTTCCATACATGCCTTATCAAACCTGACTAAAGAAGTAGCTTGTACAAAGAATTATTTGACTAAAATGTTCACCACCGGAGATATATTCCCTTAAGACATAATAGGGGGTTCGACCGGAGAACCACTTAGTGCCTTTTGCGACAATCAAGATGAAAGTGGCCGCCTATAATAGATAGAGAAAAAGTTCATCCAAGATTTAAAAAAAGGGTTGGACATACCTATATTCTCCCTTAATAATGATCCACACAATGTATGGTGGGGGCTGTGAGATTTCCATTTCAACAAAAGTGTGCACCACAATAGGATGATTCAGAGTAGAGGTCCTCTGATCAGCGCACAGGAAGTGACCAATGGAGTTGCCTATTGACAGAAGGAGAGCTGAGTTCTAGAATGGCAGTGGTAGAACATGAAGTTGAAGCCAAATTGCTGAAGTGGATGGGTCCTGATTCATGTGAAGGTCTAATGACCAGCAAAGAATATGAAAATGAAAGTCATGAATTGATTTGATGGATCTAGACCAAGTCCGTGCCAGATCTTCCTCATCGGCGAAGCAAATAAGGATTTTTCTTGGCCCTAAGAGACCAAAAACCGCACGCTGACTTAAACCCCATTCTTTGTTCACATATCTGTCAAACATCAAAATAGGAGGTCGACGCCAAATGAACTTCACCACCAGAGACGAAGATAGAAACGAAGAAGCTTAGGTAAATTCCTATGGAGAAATCGGAACCACCGGTTGGCCATGGAGGATCCCAGGGACCTTCAGAGAGACGATGGTGCTCGGGAAGAATGAGAGGGTCGTGTCTAGAGAAGGTAGATAATGTAGAACATCACGAGCCTGAGTTTGAGGCCCCTCCCCTGGAGGAGGAGGGGCTGCCGAAGCCTCCATTTTTGCTAGGGCATCGCCCGTATTCCAGGGAGGAGAAGGGTATAGATATCAATGGATTTCTCCAGCCCGACACTACTAAACACCCTACATTAGGTTTGGATCAATTTCTAATGAATAATTTTCACATATCACTATAATTGGATAGATATATAAGCACCGTTGGTGCACCAATTACCAAACCATGACCCATCATCATTCCTCCCAGAATCACTACCACAAAACTGGGCAAGGCCAGCGCCACCGCTTTATCAGCACTAATGAAAAAGCGCTGATAAGGGGGGGGGGGCTTTATCAGCGCTCAAAAAAGCGCTGATAAAAGTCCCCCTTTATCAGCACTTTTTTTAGCATTGATAAAGGCCCCCCTTTATCAGCGCTTGTTTAGTAGCACTGATAATGGGGGGGGGGGTGGCTTTATCAGCGATTTTTTTAAAAGCACTGATAAAGGGTCGACTTCAAAATAAATTTAAAAATATATTAATATATAAATATAGTTATATAGTTATATTGATATAAATATAATATATAATTTTTAAATATATTTTAGATAAATATAAATGTACATTTACACCGAATATACTTAATATATAAGATATTTAGTGAAAATGGATTATTAAAAAATTAAAAAAATATTTTTAATTAATAATTTGATAATTATTATGGAGTAATAGAAATTTAATAACAATTTGAAGAATAAAAAAATAAAAAAAATAAAAAAAGATCCAAAATATGTTAAAAACGCAACTCAAACTTCAAACGACTATAACTTTTGATCCGGGTGTCCGTTTGAGCTCTACCACATATCAAATCGAAGCCTGCGACGAGCTCTACGTCGTTGTGACCAAGGGAGACCCCGATCAAGAGTTTTTAGAGTCCAAAAGAGGCCCAGAAGGCCTCCAAAACTGAGTTTTTTGTTGGGGTACCCAAATTTTTTAACATTTTGTGGATTTTCAACCTCGTTTAAGGGGGTATTATTGGCTTTTTTGGTGGGGAATAAATTTATTCCAAGGTATTACATTCATATTGATATTATGTCTTTAAAATTTCATCATTTTTTATAATTCATTGCTATTTATAATCAAATATATAACTGTATGTACATATTTTTTATATATTCACACCTAAAAATTAAAATTTTTAAATAAATAATTAAACATATTTACATATAAAATATATAAGATTTATCTAAATAATAACTAATATCCATTTTATTTAAAATACCGATATATGAATATTTATATATCTACTATATATTAATATAACTATACATATATTAATATAACTATATATATATTAATATAACTATATGTATATATTAATATAACTATATATATATATATTAATATAACAATATATATATATATATTAATATAAATATATATATTAATATAAATATATATTACTATACGAATAAATATAACTAAATATATATATAAATAAATAGATATATCATGAATAAGAAAACAAATCAATATAGGGTAGTGGCAAAGGCTTTAGGTGCGCAGGGGGGAGGTCTCGAGATCAAATCTGGGTGGAGGCACGGGTGCGTGCGCAAGGTTGATTTAAAGGGATGGCGCTGATAAAGGGTGTAGGATGTGCGGGCGGGTGTTGGAGGTGCGGGAAAGCACTGATAAAGGGGGGCTCAGGCGCTGTAAAAAGCCCCCCCTGAGATTGGCAGTATTTTTTTTTTTTTTTTTTTTTATTTTTTATCAGCGCTAAAAAAAAGCACTGATAAAAGTGGTCTTTTATCAGTGCTAAAAAGAAAGGGTTGATAAAAGACCCTTTTATCAGCGCTTCATTTTAGTGCTGATAAAAGACTCCTTTTATCAACATTTTTTTAGCACTAATAAAAGGGGTCTTTATCAGCGCTTTTTGGAGCACTGATAAAGGGGACCCCCCATTTTTCTTAGCCGACTTTATCAGCTCTTTTCTATCACTGATAAAGGCCATTTTTAGCACTGATAAAAGCCGTATTTGTAGTAGTGAATGCTCCTCCAACAAACCCTCTCTCAGTCTATAGGGTTATGCAACTAACCATAGGGATTTTTCATAATAATGTTTAAATAGTGGATGATTAAGTTAGGATTTTAATAAAAATTAAATATATTTAATAATTTATTTAATTCATTATTTCACCCATGAAGAAACTCAATCCAAACACCCAATACACACAAAGGTTATGTCGTGCATTGGGTAAAACCCATGTGTTAGATTTAATGGTGATCTCAGATTTCTGACCCAAGACTCCATTTGGGAGTTATTAAATTATTTTATAAAAACCATGCATGCATGAAATAATATATTTAATATCTTTATTATATCAATACTAATTCTCTTCGGGCCCCAAAATCCCATGCTAACTCATATCCTAACTCATAATAAGACAATAAAAGAGTCATCACATCAACACATCTCAAGTCATCTCCAAGAACTCCAATATAACTCAATACTACTTAAATTACTATATAAATTATTAGAATTTTCTTAAATTAATTCAATACATTTTCAAAATACTTGCTACATTTTAGCACTCAACATTGATTCTATCAATAAACCTTCAATACCTCAGCACTACACAGCTTCAAACTGAACTGTCTCCAATCATCACAAAATATATATTTTCTATATATAGCATCTTTATTTATAATTGATGATCCAAGGATACATTCTCAATCATTAATACAACCATTATATCTCTTTAATTGGTGCTACTTATGATTGTTAGTAGGTATCTTTTAAACATTATAAGAAACATGTAGTAGATAGTGTAGTCTTCTTCAATTAGAATCAATAATTATCATTGATTTAATATAGGACCATTCCTACATTCATCATATGTATAGTATACAATCACAACACCAAGTGGAATCTCAATATATTTTTACAACTTATTAATCCAAATCATAATCAATGGAATGTAACACATACAATAATTATAAAAGATCTAAATTGTATCTGACAATTCAAATTGCATTAATTGGGATCTTCATGATCACCCAACACTAGCATATATTGAATTCACACCATATAGAAACATTGAAAAAAACACAACCATTGAATCTATATTCATAATAATCTAATTGGACACTTTATTATTAATAGAAAATATGGAAGTATTGTTTAATTTTTATAGGATATAGGTTTTAGAAATCTAGGCTGTAGAAGATTTGATATGATTGAAATATATATGTTTCTAATTAATGTTATTTGAAATTTATGTTTTTCTTTTATATGTTTATATGTAAATTTATTGAACTCACTTTAATTCTATTAATTTTACCATGTAAATAAATTTTTTCCCAATAAATTAATTTTTAAATTGCATTTCCATTTTAGCCTTTATAAAAGCTATTTTAGTTTTTTAAAATGGATTTTATACTTTATAAAATAATTTATTTTTTAATAAACTATCATATGATAGGAGGTGAATCATTTATTTTAATTATTACATCATTTTTACATAAAATTGAATTCATAATACATAAAGTGTTCATGTAAAGTATTTTACTATTCACCTGAAAAATTAACTATTTAATAAAATTATCAAAATTCATCCCTAGATAATTTAAAAATAGCGATTCTATATTTGATATCCTTTATAAAAAAAATTAATTTTCTATTTATGTGAAATTAAATTTTTAAATAATATAGAAAATTTATATTAAATTCATGTTTGTAGTGCAAAAAATTTCAAATCTATTTTTTAATTCATTTTTATTATTCTAAGACACATGCATGTAATTATATTATTATTAAAATTTCAATACGTATTGTCTTTAATTATTGAAAATACTATTAGAAAATTAGGTTATATTGTTTGTTTTATGATTTTATGTTACACATAAGAGTCATATTTCTATTAAAATGTTCATATTTTTTATGTTAGTATTCCAATAATCAACTTACCGTTCAAATGGTCATACCACAAATTATAAATACATATCTTTCTATCATAAAAAGTACTTCATTTAACCCTCTAATATTATATGTCCTATTCAATCCATTTCTTATTGTTTTTTTCATAATAGGAATATATATTTCATTTTTTTTATTATTTTCATAAAAAGATCCTTTAGAGTTCAAGATTATGATGTTTTCATATATTTTTATGTGTTTTGTTACACTATTTTTTATCATTCTAGTGAATTTAACTCTTTATTGTGCATTGTAATTCTATGATGAAATAAAATAGATTATATTGATTAATGTCTAGTATAATGAAATATTTATTTATTGTAGAATCATGGGTCTTAAATTGACAACCAACCTTGTTTTTAGTTGTTATTTATTTTTTTATAATATCATTACAAATATAAAATAAACTTTTTCTATTAAAAGTTACTTTTAGTTATTTTGATAATTACATTTGTTAGATATATGTATAATTTTTTCATACATTTCAATAATGTCTCAAAGGTCATTTTCTAAAATTTTGAAAAATAACTTATCCTGTTTGGTCATTCATGTTAATTTTGGGTAAAATGTACCGTTATAACATATATTTTTATTAACATTTAGTATATCCATATTTAAGAATATCAGTTGTCAGATTCATGAATAATTCAATTATATAGGTAATAAATGGAATAAGGAAAATTTTACATTGAATTAATAGTTTAACAAAACATTTTCATATTTTTATATATTATAAGAGAGAGAGTATTTAGATACTCTAGAATAGTAAATTGATTTGGTTTTAGTTATTGATTAAATCATGGAGATATAATTTTCCTCATATTTAATTGAGGGTTGATTTGATTGTTTATGATCATTTATTATGGATTATTTGTGTAGTATAAAATTTAAAAGAAGTATTACTAAATTTTTAGAAGCATGAAGAATAATTGGAAGAATGAAGTAAAGTATATTCATGATACTAGGGTGAAACAGGATATGGTTTTAAAAAGATGACGATGGAAGTGAGTTGTAGTAGCTGATCACTATGAGGATATCAACTATATCATAGATTACATCACTATGTCATGGTTGGAATAAATCATGTCATGGTTCTTAGTGATTTAAGAACATGTACTAAAAAATATATAGATACAATTGTATGATTAAACAATGTATTGGTTAGAGTCATATTGAATATTGTGTGTTACTGAAATGAAGTGTAATGAAATCATGGTCATGATTTTAATATCAAAATACTTGAGTATGCTAATTGAAAATTCATAACATTGCTTCATTTTGATATGGATTATAAAAATTCATGGTTTTCATTACATGTGAATTTTAAATAATGTAAATAGGTAAAAACCTCGATGTTAGATATTTTAAGGACATGTTTCCTAGCCAACACTTTGATAAGAAAACCACACCATGGTTAACTTGTTAATGTCATGTTTTCCCTAATGTATATACACTATAAAAATAATCCGATTTGTTAAATTTGGAATCTTCTAGAATTTTTTTAAATGGTAATTGATTGAACTCATATGGATATTTTTGATGATATATTATAAAGTTTCAAATAGAAATATTATTTTAAAAATATTGAGTAAATATTTGAGAGGAAATTCAAATTAATGTGGGGGATATATTATGGAATATTAATATGGCCGAACATTTTACTAGTGTAAGGGTAAATAGAATATAATATATTCACATTTAAAGAATATGATTTGATAAATTATTTTTATAGACAATGATAGATATTTATGGGAATTAACTGACATGAGATGAATGCATGACTGGGGGAGTGATGGTTGGAGAGAGAAGGATACACACCCACACATATAATATTAATATGACACGAATCTTCTTGATTTGAGGTATAATTATGATCAAATATTTATCTAGATATGTTTTAATATGTTAATGAAAAATCTATTATAAGAAAGAGAAATATTTGACCAAGATATAATTGAATATAATTATATGAGTTACTACATCATACTTAAACTATATTTAAGGGACTATATATTTTGAACATATTCATTACCTAAAACATTTCATCTATAGAAATAGTGATTTTAGTAGATTTTGGTATTTTATCACATCACTATTTTAACACTCCTAACAAAAAGTACATTATGTGTCAATAAGTAAAATATTTTCATAATTATGTGCCTAAATTTATTTCCATATTCTATTCATTCACATGAATTAAATTATGAAAAAATAGAAATGGTTTTCCTTCTAACATGGGAATAAGTTTTAGTCACAGGTGAGGGTAATAGAAAAGGATCATAAATTCTTTCTACCCAAATCCCCCCACTCAGGTTTCCTTGGGACATTAATTGTATACTGATGGTTTCAAAATAAAATATTCCATTGATCTTTTATTCAATGATCTCACCCTAAAAATGATGATAGTTAAATAAAACTAATTATTTTTAATTTGTGTGAATATATACATGTGTATATGTTTATATTAGGTGTATATAATCATGATAATGTTTATATATATATAATCATAATTGTTTTTATGTGAGTGTGTAAATATATTACACACATATATATACAATTATCACATATATATGTGTGAGTGAGTGTGTTTGTGTGTAATTATCATACTCACAAGAGTGTAAATATAATTTTTACATTTATATACTTTTACTTTATTTGTTCCTTATATATATTTTTAACCATAAATTTAAAACAAAAGTCTATTATAGTTGTAATAAATTATTGTTATACTTTTATATGATCTGTGGTATACTATGAAATTCAATTTTATCCTTTTACAAAAAAAATGTTTTATATTATAAACTAATAGGATAATTATAGATAGAAAATAAATTAATTATAAATGAATATTTAATGAATTTAAGGATGAGGTGAACTACTTCAATAAATTTACAGTACACTATGAATCTGACCCATATAAAACCATGTGTCCTTGTTAATGTAGTTGTTACTGAATACGAATTGCTTTATATAAATTATAAGATAACATAATTTTCTATAGAATTAATCAAAGTTATATTAGTATGAATAGAATTTTTATTCTTTTTTCAAGAAAAAAAATATTTCAGTGTTGAGTTGGAACCTATACAGTTGAAAAATTAGAATCAATGATAAAATATAATCAATTCTTATATAATATTAAATTTTTAGAACCATGAATCCTATGAAAGCCCCAATTAATCATAAAGTTACTTCAATCTAGCTAATTGTGAATAATATCCTCAAATAATGAAGCTATATTGTTCCATGTAATGATGAAATCCTCCATATTTCACTTCCCCACATTGAAATGACAAACCAAAAGATAGTTTTGAGAATAAATACTTTCAAAATTTTCTTGGTTGTTAACAACCCAATTTTTTTAGAATATATCCTATCATAGTCATCAATTTGGTCATTAAAAAGGGTTTTCTTTTCCATTATTTCATAATTTTAATGGATTAATAAGTGAAATTTGGTCCTTCCATCCCCCCCTTCTATTTAAATTTATGAAGTGTTCAACTAATCTTTTTAGGGGTCGATATATCTATAGAGGCTGGTGAATTCACTACAGTAGTGGGTTCATCCATTGTGACATTTTTTTTCTTATCTACTTTGTCACCTAAAATACTTTCAATTTCTCTACAATATTCTTAAGTGGGCTCTAACCTAATTTCATCATATGTGTTTGTAACTATATATTTCTCTTCCTTTGAATGTGGTGGTTTTCCTATTGATTTTTTCATTAAGATTCCCTCAATATTCTTTATTGTGTTTCTAATGTTGTGTATATTAACTTAAGGCAATAAGACTAAGAAATTGTGTTTCCAACATTTGGAGAATAGATCTGAAACACTTTATGATTTTATTTTTTATTTCCCACTTCCTCATTAGATAATACGACCCCTTTAATTATATATTTATAATTAAACTTTTACACTATGATTTTAGTGGAAGATATAAGGCCCATTGGTTTTAGTAGGGTGTATTAGTTTTCAAGAATATAGGTTTTTTTCCTTTTATTGACTGGCTAACACCCCATATGAAATACACATTTCTTCAAAATCTTTTATTTTTATTAGAAAAATTTAGAAAAATTTATTTCCAATTCATTATTAGAAAATTGTTATGAATCTATATCAGCCCCTTGAAGTCCATAAGTTGAAAAAGAATATCTCTCCCACCATTGATAGGATTTCTCAAGATTGATATGAATATCATGAAAATGATTCCTAATCAACATTTATTTTACTTTTCCCATACATAAAATTCATCAATACATATTGGTCTATTACCACTAACCATCTCTAAAATACATTTTCCCCAAATAATTGACAAGTGTTATAAATCATGGAATAAAAATTATAAATATTTAAATTCATATACATATCTGAATAATGATACAATTCAACAATCAATATATTTCAATAACTTTTCATATGATGGAATATATAGAAATGACAAAAAGAAAACAATGTTAAAATATTAACTTCAAGACTATATTAATTTTTTAGAGGTTTATGAAACATAAAAATATTCTATTATATGATTCTTGTATCAAATTTAAAATGACATAAAAAAATAAAACAATATAACATGATGTTATCCAATGTATGGAGTGACATAAATTTTATATAATAATTTTTTCTTTTGAATAATGTGTTATAGGATGATTGTGATCTTCCTTGTTAACCAAATGAAAATGTTATATTTCTTATGTATGAGCATAGAAAAGATACATGGATGTCTTAATGACTAAATTTTATTTTAATGGGGGTATTGTTCACTAGAAAAATATACTAAGTGTGATGTGACTAAAACTATAAGAAAACATGTTCATCAAAATTTTGTATGGATTTTTCCAATGATTCTATGATTTAGATGCCTGTATGAATGTTTCAAGTCATGAAGTTAATTAATAGTACATAGATAGTAAATAATTCTAGATATGAATATTCAACACCATAAAGATCTTCTTAAATGGTGGAAAATTGATAATTTTTGTCCAAAATTTAGAAATGAAACAAGAATCATTTTTATAGAATTATGTTTGAATGAGATTCATTCCCATGTGTTGGAGGCATTCCCTAAAGCACATATCATAAGGTATGGAATGATCATGTTATATGGCATGATAGACACAATATAATGTATTTAAAATAGTATTTTATACTATAATATTCTACTACCATGACGTGGGTGTGGGATGTTAAATAGTTAACCTTTGAATCTTCCTACATTAACTATTTTATAATTGGACATTTCATAAGAAGAAACACTCAGTTGGAGTTATGCATTTGGGAAATAAATGTTTGATTGGTAGTACAATTAACCCATAGATTTTGAACATATGAGTTTATGAAATGGAGAATACCAATGTATATATATGGGATTAATGAGAATTAAGAGTTGTGTTCTATTATTACTTAATCCACTGTCGATTCCACCCCTCCAGGTCACCCTCTTTTTCTTCCTTCTATACCATAAGAGGAATAATCATGTCTTTTTGTGAATAGAAGTCCTTACCTTGATATGGGAGGTTTTTATCAGCCTATGGATACACCATAGAGAGTGGATTATGACGGAATCCATTAAGTTATCTTCATGAACCACAATAATTAATTATCATGAAGTAGTATCTCTTTGAGGAAAGTTACACAATTTTTTTTATGTTTAGTATGGGTTTGATTATCAATCATGGTGGATCTTATATTTTGGTTTTATATATGTTTTCAATACCTTGAAGAATATTTATTCTATACCTAGAAACCAAAAAATTGTATCATAAAATTTCTATTTCATTTGATTCTGAAAATAATGTTTTAAATAAATATATTATAAATAATTTTGGATATCATATGGTATATCATTAAAAAAGAATGAGAAAATGATTTGTAACTATATATATGTCCTCATATGTCATAATCTGTGAGGGTGTCACCTAAAACTATATTTTATATCTTAATAGGTTATAAAATATAATTCATTTAGTTATCACTATATTGTAAACTATGATATAAGGGAATCTTATTAGATGAATGTGTGGATATACAATTAAAAATAAAGTGTCATATCACAAAGATGACATCAATGACGGTTACAGAAAATGATTCCTAGTCACTATGTGATATTGTTATGTAGGTTAATATTGCTTTCCATTGGAGTTTCATATAACAATGAACAAGATATTGTAAAACAAATATTCACCATGCAGGTTTAATCCTACATGATCCCTACTACAGGTCATGAATGTTGAGAGTCACATGAGTTATTACATTACAGGTTGTCCAAAGTGGAATTGATACTATATGATCCATTTTTCAAAGATTTTAATCTCATGAGACAACATATCGTATGCTACTATACCTGAGGTGTTCTATATTAATCATATGTTTACCATGAAATAGTATATTAATATTTATCAAGACTCTCAGTGCCTGTTTTATGTTACCTAACCCAATAATCATTTGTTAAAACTTATTTATAGGACTGGGGAGCTATATACCCCCGGGATTCTCAAATATTAGATATGATATGTCTATATCTTTTAAAATTGTATCCATATAAAAAATTTGATTTTCTACATTTTAAAATAGTGTTGAAATATATAATTATGAAATTATTTATAAATAATAATAAGGTTATTTTTTATATTTATTAAATTTTAAATTGTTTATAATTAATTAATTAAAATATTGTAAAAACATTTATTAAATAAATATCCCATAAAAATAAATTTTAATATTAAAATTCATATTTCAAATTACATGGCATGACTTGTAATTTAGATATAAATGGATTATATGAAATTTATATGTATAATTTATAAAATGTTTATAAATTAAAAATTAAGGAAAAAATATAAAAGTGATTACTTTTAAAATTAGAAATTGTTTATAATTATATATTTTGAATTTTTTAATTAATTATATTATTTGAGAAATAATTTAAACCATATATAAAAGGTGTTTTGATGGTTGATTTGACCATGGATTAAATATTATTAAAAATTTGATATTTAAAATATATAAAATGTTTTCATAAAAAAATTGAAATATAAAATTATAATATTTCATACAATATTATATATTTCAAGTAAATTTTATACACCTCTGAAAACCCATTTTTTGGGACAAAACATTTGTAATAGAACTCTGTTCTATCGTAAATGGTCATAGTGAACTAGTTTTTTTTTTGTGATTGAAATATTATTCTATCATAAATAATATATCTATCGATGAATATTTTTGATGGAACACCAGTATGTTAAGGATAAATTTTCTTTCGAATCACATGCAGTGGTGAAAAATAATTATTTATGATATAATTCATATTTTGGTCATGAATAGTCTGGTCAAAAAGGAAATATTTGTGATGGAAGAACCATTCTACCATAAATAGATTTGAGGGAATATTAAGTTGAGATAAAATTCATTTCTCCATAAAAAAATTATTTTCATGAAATAATTATTTATCACATAAGATCTATTACATAACAAATTTATTCATATATTACAATTTTTGACAAACTGGCTACTCTGTCACAAATATTCTGGTGGTGTATTATCCACAACAACCATTTTTTATCACAAATACTTTTATGATAAATGGGAAAATTATTTATCTCAGGTAATTGTTATGATTGATTTCCCCTTGATAGAAAATAATTAATTTAATCATATATAATTATAATAAATAGTTCATGTGAGATAATTTTTGTGACTGATTAATTCATCTCAAAAATTACATCACCAAAATATAAACTAAAAATTACCCTTTCAACCATTCTAAAATTACTAATTTCACTCATTCTCTCTTAATTCGCCCCATTATTTTAAGGAAATTTTTTCTAAATTGTAGATATACTATTTGCAATCCAAATATACATTTGAATGTATTATCTAAAACCTTATTTAATAACAATTAAATCGATGTATTTATTTAATTTTTTCCTCATATAATTTATTTCTAACACTAATTTTGTAGGGTATAATTATCTTTTCATATAGGGTAACAAATTGTTTTTCTTTGAGTATTATGTTTATAATTGTTTAATTTTTTATGATTTCTAATATAAAATAATATATTATAATTTTATTTTTTTTTACAAATTATGGATTTAATAATTTAGTTAAATAATAATAATAATATTATAAATAATAACATAAAAAATTATATGATTATAACAAATAATATTTTTTAATAAATTACAGAAATATAGTTTAGTAAAAAATATATTTCCCCAACATAATAAATGTTAGTTACAATTAATAAAAAATAAAAGAAACATAGATAATTTATTATAATTTATAATAAATAAATAATGAAATGTTACTAATTATTATAAATTGGTATAAATTAGTAAAATTAATTAAAAATTATTAATTTCAGTTATAAATAGAAATAAAAATAAAAATATAAAAATTTTATTTAAATAAAAATAAATTAAAAATTAATAGTCATTTTATATTATAAATTATTATAAATTGTGAAAATCAATCTAAAATATCAAAAGATAGTTAGAATTTAAAAAATAATAATACAAATACAAATAATTTAAAATAAATAATTTTAAATAAAAACTGAATAGTTAATAAGTTTTAAAATTTAGTAGAAATTACTTATGATTATGTAAAATAAGTAAAAATTACTTCAAAAAATTAAATTTTTGTAATAATAATTATTTATTTGAAAAAATAAATAATAAAAAATTTAATATTATTATGGTAGTTTTTCTTATTTATATTGATATTTTCATACATTATTAAACTATAATTCATACATACTAAAATTAAATAAAATTGTTACTTTTATTATATATAAATATATTTATAAAATAAATATAATTTTAAATAAAGAAAAATTATATTTTTTTAAAGGATAAAAAATTATTATACAATTATAATAAATTATAATTTATAATTAAGTAATTAAATAATAAAAATAATAAAACACAATATAAATTAATCAACTGTTTACTTAAAATTGGGAAAAAATTAATTAAAAATCATATAAATTAATATAATTAATACTAAATAAAATTAATTTTAAAATAGAATATATTACTAAAATTTGTTAAAATTATTAAAATATTAGAAATGGTGCAAAAAATGAAAATCAATAATGTTAATAGATAATTTAAAAATAATTACCAATATTTCATTAAATACAGTAATTAATAAATAATAAAGTGTATTATAAATTAGTAAAACTTATTAAATTTTATTGAATTAACTAAAAAATTATTAGAAGAAATAAACTATTTTAAAAAATATAAAATAAATTTTTATTAAACTATTAGAAAAGTATTAGCAACAAAAGTAATAAAATATTTTAAATATATTAGTAAAATAAAATTTAATTTAAAATATACATTTATAAAATTGTTTAAAATTAAATTGTTAAAATATATCACAATTATTTTTTGCAACAAACATGTAGTCTATTGAAAATAGTTCCATGATGAGAAGAATTATTTGTGAAGGAAAATGAAATTCATCATGATTGGAAATATTTACTCTAGAATTACAAATATATCATAATTATGTATTGTGTTTAAGCCTATCACAAATAGTTCTCCATTGAAGAAATTCATTTATAATGGAATAATTAATTATAAAAATTGAAAATAAATATGGTATTAATAAAAATAATAGTTATTAAAAAATAAAAAATGAAAAAAAAATAATGAATACAATTGATAAATAAAATTACATTATTGGCTAATTTATAATAACATTTAAGCATTGGTATTTTATATTTTTTTAATCTTATATTAAAAAATAAAAAAAATGTCAAAAAAAACTGAAAAAATATATATAAAAAATAATTAACTTTTCATTTAGTTAAAATGAATTTTATAATTCTTTGCTAAAATTTTATACAATAAAATAATTACTGTTATTTTTTTTAAAAACAATAGTACTAGAAAATAAATCTCAATTTTTATTATGAGATCATGATTTCATAATTCATCAAAGAAACCCATACTGTTCTGGTATAAATCCTATCTACATTGAGGGTCATGAATCATTTATATAATAACCACCATTAAACTCAATTTTTTTAAAAGGAAAAATTAAGTTTCCGTGTAAGAAATGCGATCTCAAGAGATTGGAGACTTTTGATAATGTTAGGGATCATCAATTGAGTTTTTGTTTATAGAAAGATCATATTTTTTATATCAATATGGTGAAATTAATTCCAATAATTCATTTCCTTTCATTACAAATCCATCATAGTTTCAATTTTTTTTTCAAGAGATTATAGGCCTGTATTTTCAGGAAATAAAAATTTCGAATGATGATTTGAATCTGAAAATGAAATCATTTAAATTTTATGAATTGTTAAAATTAGATGAGGAGGATTCCTATCTTGGATGAAGGATAAGAAAATTTAAATCATTTACTAAATTTTTGTCCATTAAATCATATTTTGGATGCTTTAGTAGTTTTTTAACTTATATTTAATTTTGTTAAATCGTTGTTTCCAGAGGAAAATATACTTCATAAAATTTTCTATGAAATAAAAAACTTGGACTATATTTTTTCTCAAGTTATCAAAATACCCATTTATGTTCAAATGATTAAAATGAATATTATGATGAATATGATTTAGTAGTTAATTTTATAAATTATAGAAAATAAAGGTATAAAAAGGTACCATAAGGAAATTCCATATTTATTCCAAATAAATAGTTGACATATTTTTTGATTACTACTAGATTATAGTGTTTGTTTTATCCTCACAACACTGCTGAATTAATGAAATTTTTAGGCCCACTAGGCTAGATACCCTGGGGGGTGGGGATGAATTAGGGTATGAAAGATTAAAACAACTTCCCCTTTTTGATCGTATTTCATTGTTAGACAAAAATCACTTCTTTCTCCTTCTTGTTGTAGAGTATGAACAAATCATAAAGAAGGCACATGACACAACAATTTTACTTGGTTCACCCTCACTGGGAAACATCTAAGGATCATAAACCAAAAATTTTCTGATGTACCAAATTCACTATAAGTGCACTACTATTTACAAGTTCGAAGTGGACTCACTATCCCACCTGGTTTACAACCAATCATAATTTGTAAGTTCACTAATCTCTCAACTTAAGTGTACTCACTACTTCTTCAGAAGATCCAATCACAAATTATATAATTATAGGTCCCTTTATTATCTCAAATGAATGCATCCTCTACTATATGTAGATTCTCTATTGATTTCCCACTTTCATCTACTAATGAATACAACTTTACCAAAATATTACTGGAAAACCTCAAATCTTTCGTGCAACAATTACTACATTTTGCATGCAACTTTAATGACTTACACACAAGATTCCACTTATTTCATGAAACACCGCTTGCGTGCAACTTCAATCTTACACGCAACTCAAATATTACACACAACTTCATTTTCTTGCATAAAACTCAAAATGTTTCACACAACTCCCTTTTCTTAAAAATATTGTGCGATCTAGAGCTCAGATTCTCTCTAAGTGTAGAGATACTTCAAATGAGGGGGGTCAACTCTTATTTATAGGCATCGCCGACCTCTGCGTATAAGGTTTAACATGTGGTGCAAGATTCCCTACATGTGTGAAAAATCCAATTTGATGTCGCATTTGGAACGCATGATTCTTTCATGCAACTCTATCTTTCATGCACTTCATGAATTTTCCATTTTTTGACGTTTTGATCCAGAAACATGCCTTGCACGTAAGTTTCCAAATCACCTTCAATCTTGTGCGAAAAAACAGATCTTTCATGCACATTCGATATCTTCCATGCACTTTCCTTTACCAAAAACACCTTTATCCATTTTCTTATTTTGAGGTCCAAAAATTTGGGAACAATAGAAAATGGAACCACCCCGTATCTGTTATTTTTGTATCACCTCTAGATTGAGCATTCCTTTGTCATGGTTCTTTGTCAACATAGTTTGTCAAAAATATATTTGGAACTCCACAACTGACCAAGGAAACCCTCTTTGTCAACAAAAAACCTTCTTTGTCAACAAACACAATCAACCCAAAAATGATTAAATGCTTCCTTGAGGGATTTGTTTCCAACAATATCCCCCTTCGGGTTTGTTGACAACTATTTCATAATTCAAAACCTCATTAAAGCTCCTTCCATATTCAGCCACCATTCACCTCTTTCAATTCTGATAGTGATCAAAGATTTACTCAACACAAACTCTAATCCCACATAATCAATCCTCGTCGTGGGAAACAAGAATAAATGAAAAGTTCATCAATTAATCACTTAATTTATGACACCAATTTTTAACACCAAATTCATACCAATAAACTAATTTTATCACAAACCTCAGTTTTCATGATATATCTTATTTGATCGATCACTACTAGCATCGTCAGATTTAAAACTCCTCCTCTTTACTTCTTGGGTTCTTGTATTATCCAAGCTAAGCTATGGCTAATCACTTATAACATTGAAGAAACACAAACTATCATCATGTTTCTACCCCTATCTTATTGATCTACCCTATCTCACTGCTCCACCAGCCAGTTTTCCTCGTGTCTCGACAGAGACATTTTCTCCCTCTTGAATAGTCAAACTTTCTCCCCCTTTTCAATGAACCCAAAGGTCACTCCTTTATGGTCTACAACAGAGTAAGGAACATAAATAAATAAATTAGGGAAAAACACACCATACCTCAAAGAGAGGGGGGTGGGTCCCACATACACACCTTTTCAAGTATGAGGAGTCTACTGGATACCTAGATCCAATCGATGATTCTAAAAATTTTCCTTGGGTAAGTCATTTTTCAGAATGACCACAACCTATAACTCTGTAGACACATAATCCAAATTTAAAATCCCTTGCTCCACCTTCTCCTTGATAAAATGATATTTGATCTCAATGTGATTTGTCCTTGAGTGATGGATTGGATTTTTTCTAACATTTATTACACTTGAATTATTACAATGGATTCTGATCCGAGACTTCACTTCAATTATCATATCATCAAGCATCTACTTCATCCACAATAACTATGTTCATACTTGTGTGGTAGAAATATACTCAACTTCTATAGTGCTCAATGAAATGAAATCTTGTTTCTTGATTAACCAAGAAAAGCACAATCCAGCAAGATAGAATGCACCACCTGACGTTGATTTCCTATCATCTGCTGAACTGGACCAATATGCATATGTATATCCCAAAATCTCTAACTGAGATATTTCATTATACATAAAACCAAAATCCAAAGTTCCCTTGATATACCAAAGTATTATTTTCAATGAAATCATGTGGATTTCCTTGGGATTTATTTAATATATCGCTGATTGGCATGTGGGAAATACAATATCATATCTTGTTTCTATCAAGTACACTAAAATTATGATTGTTTTCCTATATTTTGTGATATTAGTTGCCTTTCTATAATCATATTTTGATAGTTTTGTTTGGGTAGCAACCAGAGTCTTCGTCTCCTTGTAATTTTCTATTCCAAATCTTCTCAAAACCTCTTTGGAATATTTGGATTGAGAAATGAAAGTTCCATTCTTTCCTTGTGTCACTTTTAAACCAATTAAAAACATCATCTCATCAATCATTAATATTTCAAACCCACTTTTCAAGAATTTAGAAAACTATCTACACTGAGCTTCATCTGATCCACAGGATATTATGTCATCTATGTAAATGAGCACCATCATCCTTTGATTAATATTTTTTTTGAAATAGAGATTGTAATCAACTCCACCATACTGAAAGCTAAGATTATTCAAATAATAATCAAGTCTCTAATACTATGATCTTAGTGCTTGTTTCAGACCATATAGATCTTTCTTCAACCTAAAAACTTTATTCTCATCTTTATGAATGAGAAAACCATCTGGATTCTCAATATACACTTCTTCTTCTAGAACCCCATTCAAAAATGCAGACTTGAAATCCATCTATAAAACATTGATCTTCCATTGCACTGTAATGAATAAGAATAATATGATTGTCTCCAGCCTTGCAACATGTGAAAATGTCTCATCGATATCGATACCCTCTATCTGGGAGTAAAATTTTCACACTAGTCATACTTTATTTCAAATCACTACCCCATATTAATTTATCTAATTGTAAAAGACCCATTTAGTCCCTATGACATTCTTATATGTTGGTCTCAAAACAATCTCCCATGTTTGATTCTTCTCAATATGATCCTGCTCTTCATTCATATCCTGAACCCATTTTTCATCTTCAACTACATCAGAAAAGCATTTATACTCCACCTAAGATAGGAAAGATGTATGCTGTAGTGACTTAATTATTATTATATGAACTGGTGATGTCTAATCACCAATGATATTTTGCCTATCAATCTCAGCTTGACTATTTAGATTCTGTGCAGATACAGACTTTACTTCCTCCTACTCATCATCAGTGTCTTCTTCTGAATTAGTATCTTCCACATCTACTCCCTGTGTGTTTCTTTCCTCTTCATAACTTTCATCAGGAAACTGTTCACTATGATATTAAATGCACTCTTTATTTTCCACTACAGTGACATCATTTTTCTCAACTACTTTCCCGACCTCTTATTAAAGCATTTATACACTTCTCTTTTTCTTGAGTATCCAAGGAATATCACCTCATCTCCATGTGACTCAAATTTCCTATGTTTTTCTTTATTGAGAATAAAGCACTTAATTCCAAATATTCAAAAATATTTTCCTACTGGATTATTTCCGTACCAAATATCATATGGATTCTTTCCTTCCTTTGAACATAACAAAGCCCTGTTAAAAATGTAGACCGATGTCAATAATGCTTCCTTCTAAAATTTCTCAAGTAGGACTTTTTCAATATGCATTACTATGGCCATGTTGTTGATGATCTGATTTCTTCTTTAAACCACTCCATTCTATTTAGGAGTTGTCACTAAAGAAACTTGATGCCTTATCCCATGTTTCTTGAGATATTCTTCCACTTGAATGTTTGTGAATTCTATACCATTATCAGTATGGAACTTCAGAATTTTCTGCCCAGGCTGCCTTTCAGATTCCCTCTGATACTGTTTTATGAAACTGAACACATCATACTTATATGAAATGAAAAATAACCATTCCATTATATTATATTCATCAATGAAAAGAACTTAATATCTCTTACCATCAATATCTCTTGGTGAGATAGGTCCACAAACATCAGCATGCATCAAGTCAAGCACTCTTGTTAACTTCTTTTCATTTTATTTATATGTATTTCTTATGATCTTCCCTTGTTGACAAGCATCACATGTATGTGTATGATCACATGATAGATTACAGAGGTCTTTATATACATCAAAATTCACCAGATCTTCTAGGGATTGTTGGTATAGATGACCCAGTTGTTTATGCCACAACTTGTTCTCTTCATCTCTAGACAAAAAGCACATATTTTCTCCAATTACAAGGTAAAGATTTACCTTTTTCCTTTTTACCTGTAAGACAACTGCACCATCTCTTAATTTGAATATAAACGTATTCTTAATAAATCTTATAGAATTCTCTGAGTCACATAGTTGACTGATGTTAATTTTTTTTGACTGAGACCTTCTACTACCAAGACATCAGCATGTCTCATTTCTTTTCCCCCCAAACCTAGCCTTTCTCGAGCCAATAATCTCCAGGCCTTAATTGTTTCAAAACTTGAAAACTCCTTCTTTTTCATATTTTTTTCCTGTAACAAGACCCTTATTACCTTTTATGTGAGATGTGCAACCGCAATCAAGGATCCATACACTAGAACGATCTGATTCTTTAATAGAAATTTTTGCAACCACTACCTTATCAACTCTCTTATTATTGATCCATGTTTTTGACTTCATACTCAGAATAGATTTGAAATAATGAGCTTCATAAAAGTATGATGGACCATATTCATCCTATAGAGCTACACATCTATTTTGTTTTTTCATATAATATGTTGATTCTATAATTTGCTGCTTGCAACCGCTTGGTTCTACATTGTCACATTCCTCTGTATGATTGATGTATAATATCTTGACATGTGCCCAAATCCTCCACACTAAAAACAATTTCCCTCAAAATATGTTCTATAATATTATGCTATGTTTGGTTTCCACTATTTCTCTTATTATCTTCGGTATCTATTTGATATGGAACATAAATTCTATGAATGTCCCATATTTCCACAGTAATAACACCTGATGTAGGGTGTATTCTTTCATGTCACTTCTGCACTTCTAATTTCCCCTTGGGTTCTCTAAATCTTATGATTTTTCTTCATACCCAAATCAATATTCAAATTTGGATAGGGTTCTTATTATTTGACTTCAAATTTCGTAGTTTTTTATTTTTTATCAAGCCCCACATCAGCCTTAACATCTAACCACATTTATTTCTTCTTTTCTACTTGGATACTATGCTTCACTTTTAAATTTTTAGTATTTTGAATGATTTTCTTTGCTGGTATCATACTAGGAGTCAATAGTTTTTCTTGATCCTTTAATTTTCTTCATAGATAGACAAATTCTTCTTTAAGTTCTTTGATACACTTGTTTTGATCTTTCACTGTGTTATTCATACCATCGACCCCCCTTTTCTATTATTCAACCTTGAGTTTATGTTTATCAACATTTTCAGAGCTCTATGTCCTGGAAGACTTATGTTTTTGAATTTATTTTACCAACTCAGACTTATCTTCTTTTTGTTATTGAATATAGAGTTTGGCATCATGAACCAATTTGTTGGATTTATTCGTCTTGGCTCTCTAAATGTCTATCTCCTTAAGGGTTTCTTCTAATTTAGCCTCTATATTGACTCTTACATTAATTTATTCTTCTTATTCATCAATGATGGTTTCTTCATTTTTTAAGTACTACTGACAACAACCACCATGGAATTTTCTCCATGATATTTGTAGTTATCTATCTATTCAAATTCTTCAACCTCAGATTCATCAGAACTATCACATTCTTATGAAAGAAGATTCTTTTTATTAAATAAATTTTTCTTGAACTATTTATTTCCTTTCACATAGTTTTAAGACTTCTTCTTGGGAATTTCAACTTCATCCTCGTTATCTTCTTGGAACTTTGTGGGGGTATCTTTCCACAAGATGATCAACCTTTCCACACCTAAAGCAAGAAAGAATAAGTTTCCCTTTGAACTTTCCTTTTCCACATTGTAGATTTGAAAAAAGGAATGACATCACATCATATGTATCTTATTATTTTAGAGAATATTCAATAGTGAGATTCTTCATGGCCTTTAATGCCACCTCTTTAGATTTTACCTTTTCCACAACATCATTATCATCATTTCTAATTTCATATGATATAAGGGTACTGTATAAGTTATCCAATTTCAGCTCTTTCAGATCATTATCTTATAGTTCTGAAACTTTCAGATTGAACCGAGGTGGAATTTTCCTCAAGATACACTTCATAATCTTTATGTCTTCAATGACTTCTCCAAGACCTTGCATGTCTTCCACAAAAATATTTACCCTTTCAAAAAATGCATCGACAAACTCATTTAGATTAATTATCAGATCTTTATACTTTTTCCAAATAACTTTCAGCATTAAATCTTTGACCTTTTAATCTCCTTCATATATATTCAACATCTTTTCCCACATGGCATGTGATGTTTCGAATGACATCACCTTTGTATAGATATAATTGGATAGGGATCCCCCTAAGGCATTGATTCCCTTGGCATCGACATCTAATTCCCTTATCCCAGCATTCGATAAAACACCACTATTCATTCCAGTGGAGATACCATGAATTGATGTGATAAAAACATCCATTCCCAAAGATTGAAAGTAGTGTTGCATCTGATTCTTCCACATTTGAAAATTATTCCTGTTGATGATTGGAATCGCTTTGTGACCGGTGACCTCCATTGAGAGAGAAAAATTGATATCAACCTTTTCCTATGATACCAATTGTTAGGTCCACTAGGCCAGATACCTTGGGGGGGGGGGTTGAATCTGGATATGAAAGATTAAAACAACTTCCCCTTTTTGATCTTGTTTCATTATTAGAAAAACTCACTTCTCTCTCCTTACCATTGCAGAGTATGCACAAATATTAAAGCATGCACATGACACATCAATTTTACTAGGTTCACCCTCACTGGGCTACTTACAAGGAGAATACGCTGACAATGTGCCGATGTACCAAATTTACTATAAGCACACCGTTGTTTACAAGTTTTAAGTAGAATCACTATCCCTACTGGTTTACAACAAATCACAATTTGAAATATCACTACTCTCTCAACTGAAGTGTGCTCACTGCTTCTTCAGAAGATCCACTCACAGGTTATAGACTTGTAAGTCCCTTCATTATCTCAAATTAATGCATCCTCTACTATATGTAGATTCTCTATTGATGTCCCACTTTCATCCACTGATGAATACAACTTTACTGTAGTATTATTGGACAAGCTCAACTCTTTCATGCAAAAATTACTACGTCTTTCTTGCAACTTTAATTACTTGCGTTCAAGATTCCATGTTTGTTGCGAAACCCCCCTTGCACACAAATTCAATCTTACGCACAACTCAAATCTTATGCCCAACTTCCTTAGATTGTGCTCAACTCAAAATCTTTCACACAACTCCCTTTGATTAAAAATATTACGTGATCCAGAGCTTGAATTATCTCTAAGTGTTGAGATACTTCGAATGAGGGGGGGTCACCTCTTATTTATAGACATCACCAACCCCTATATGAAAGATTCACCACATCACATAAGATTACCTATGGGCACGCAAAACCCAATTTGACGCCGCATTGGGTGCGGTCGATTTTTTCATGAAACTCCATATTCCACGCATTTCATGCCTTTTCCATTTTTCAACGTTCTGTTCCTAAAACATGACTTGCACACAATTTTCCAAAACACCTTCAATATTGAATGCAAAAACAAATATTTCGTACACATTACAGATCTTTCAGACACCTTCCTTTGCCAAAAACACCTTTCTCTATTTTTCGATTTTGAGGCCCAAAAATTTGGAAAACACTAGAAAACAAGGCCACCTTGTATCTATTCTTTTTGTACCATCTCCAGATCAAACATTCCATTTTCTTGGTTCTTCGTCAACATATGTTGTCAATAATATCTATGGAACTCCACAACTAACCAAGCAAACCCTCTTTATCAACAAAGAAACCTGCTTTGTCAACAAATACAATCAACCCAAAAATGCTTCAATGCTTCCTTAAGGGATCTTTTACTCACAAAGATGTTATAAGTTCATATTTTATATCATTAAAAGATTAAATCATCCTTGTGATAAATGTTTAAAAGTTTCTCCACCATGATGGTCAACTAAATCCTTACTAGATATTGTTGATTCTGATTAAGAAAATTTACACTAATATCAAAGATGATTACAAGTGATTTTTGGAAGATATCATCCCAAACCCAATAGTGTTTCCCAACACTACATCTTTGAATATCGAATATTTAATTTCTCACTAGTTGATTGAAAAAAGTAATCCAAAATAGCGAATAGGATATTTAAACTAATTCAAGGATGATAAAACATTACAATATAAGATCTATATCTTCCACTAAGAGGAATTTGAATTCCAGGAAATATTTAGAAGCACTACATTACACATCATCTATTTGTATATCATTTTAAAATGATTAACACTTGATTGAAAGAGTACAAAAGCTATATTAATCCTGAATTTTTCTCACCTTTTATAGATAGGTTATTTGAGGTTGTCATAATGTTTTGACTCCCTCTTTTATTCAATTAAAACTATTTCTCATTCAATAGTTCTTATATAGGAAGAATATTTTTGGATATTATTTTTCATATTTTTATTATTCAAAAACCCTTTATTTACAACACTTCAATTCTATATAATTCTTGTTTTATGTTGATTGATATAATTTTTCATAATATTTCACTTTTAAACTAATTGTATATCATGAACTATCATGGCTCATTTTATCCATAATAGTTGTATGGACTTAATCTCAATGAAAAAACACACACATAGTGGTTTCCTAATTAAATACTCTATGAAATAACTACCTTCTCTTTTTTCCTTTATGTTTTCATGAAACATATATAGTGAATATTTGTGACAAAAAGGAATCCATCATAGTGTGAGGTTCTATCAAATTTATCTTGAATTAAATAGCAATTGACAGTAACCTCATATCATAATTTGAATTTTTCATCGTGACATATTCATCATCACTCACCTTGATATGATACTGTCCATCTTCTCATTTCATAATCACCGCAACATGATAATTTTTCCATCAGTGTGTATATATCTCAAAATGTGTAAATATCTTAATTGAGTCTTCTATCCTCACATATAATTATGGTTTTGTAAAATTCATCAAAGAATCAAAACCTTCATCATTAATTATACTTAAAAAGATTCAATCTTAATATAAAAATAAACATTTGATTATTAAAATTTAAGAATATTATAATAATTTTAAGGTATAATTTCATAATATATATTCCATAAATTTCAATATTTTAGGGAGAAACCCTCTCGTAATATTATATGACTCTTATATTCAAATATAATTCCATGATTTTCCCATTTACTACTTTAAATGATATCTGGTATGAGTAAATAACTCATATTCTCTAGAGTGAATCTTAAGGCAACATTTCAATTTCATCATGAATGACTCTTACCTATGACATAATCAATCATGTGTTCCTCTCTGTGTATCTATTACTTAGAAAAATTTTGACTTCACATATTATATTAATGACACCTACACATTTTCAAATGACTACTATGCATATAAAAATGAATCTTCTGAATAGAATAACTTTTATAATTTTCATTTTAGAAGAAATTTTATTTTTAAATGATCAATATATGACTCTTATTAATTTGAGGCATATCCAAATTCCACTAATTTTTTCAATTATACTCTTACACATATGAATGTTTACTCTAAAATTATTTAGAAAAATCTTGATAGAGCCGAATTCCCAATCTCTGCTATGAATAACATTTAAAAAATGTATAGAGGAATATTATACACAATATATATTTACAATTTTCTTTTGAATTTTATAACTCAGAATTAATGCATAAATTCCACAAAACCTTCTCAAAACTACTCTAATATCAATTTCCCATCTTAAAAAAATATAACCTAATATATAACCATCCTTAGAAGCTTCCAATATTTTTTTTATAAATGTTTGAATAAAAAGAAAAAACTTAAACAATTTTATATGGTTTTACAATCTCACATATATTCTTTTTTTAATATGAAAAATACACACCAAGAGTCATAAAATTACAACATTTCACAAAGATAAATGTTCTAACACAACCCTTTCAAATAAGATAATATTTTTTAGATGAATACTTCCCTCATTGAGAAGAAATATTTAACCCAGTGACATAAATGATATTTCCATCATTCTATAAAGTAATTAAAAATTCCCCCCTTTATTTTAAATAAAAACATTCAATTTTTAAATAAATGAAAATGAAATATTTTTATACCATTCACCCATAAGATTTGGGGTGAACATATCTCCTCATTTTACTATATAATACAAATAATATTAAGGGGTTTTCAATATATACATTAGTAATAGGTGAAATATTAACATGGAGTTTCATAAATAACTCATCAAATCTCTCACTTGGCTTAGTTTTTGTAAACACATTTGAAACATGATACTTTTTGGAGATATACTCTAACCTTATATACCCATTAACCACTCTCTCTTCAAATAAATGATATTTTATATCAATATGTTTGGATAGAGAATTTCGAATGGATTTTTTTTGAAAGATCAATGGATATTTTATTTTTTCAACCAATCTGAAATGTATTCTCAACATCTACATTCATGTATTCTAGTTTCAATTTCATCTTAACATTTTATGTACATGCATGTGTTTCAAAAACCTATTAATCTGAAAATGTACACAAAGTCCTTGAACTTTTCTTTCTGTTTTTCTATCTCACATATCATTCATATAAAAAGAATGTTCCACTTGATATAGATAATCTATCACCACAATCTCTCATCCAAAGTGCATGAGTGAAACCTAGTTGACTGAGTTCTTCACTTTATTAATAAATCAAATAATAGTTTAATATAAATTTTACACACATGATAATTCTTATAATAGCTAAAAATTGAGATTCTGGTAGAAAAAATTTTATTTTTTCTCAAAGAGTCATAGCATTTACAATGTCTAGTCTTGATGCTATTATATAAAAATAATACTTTAAATATATTACTTAATTACTTCTAATTGAAATTATTTAAAAAGTCATATTTGATAAATTTCATAATCAAATCCATGGGTGTTGAGACATCTATATAGTCTTTTATGTAAAATATCTTAGATAATTATGTGGAATATTTTTCATGTGATAAGAAGATAATTTTCTTCATTTGTGAAATTTTTAATCCTAGAATGTATCTTATATCACATAGTATTGAAATCATTAAATCCATTTTCATTTGTTTTGAAATTTATTTACTAGAATATTATTTATCAAATATGAAAGTTAATTCATTTTCTAAAATATTGAATATTAGAGTAAATGAACTCATATATTTCACAAATAAGTTATTTCCATTATTCTAGTTCAAGAAGTTAAAGTATTTCAAGTAGTAGCATAATTTAGAGTATGAGGAAGCAGAATCCTACTTTATGAAATAAAAATAATTCTTCAACATGAATACCATGGTTCCATTACTACTGAGAATGAAAAGTTTGTGTTTCTAAATAAATAATCCTTTTCAAGATCTATATTTAGAAAATCAGACTTCACATCCATTTTTTATACTTTATAGTGTCTGTGAGATACAAAAGATAAAAAATCATAATAAATTTAATTCTTGAAACTGATGAAAAATTATATTTGATGTAATTTCACCACACCTAAGAATAACCTTCAACACAAATCTCACATTCTTTCCTACCACATCACATTTTTATCTTATTTCTAAATAGACACTTGGTACAAGTATGAGTTTTCCCTTATCACTTAAGGATAATATCCCAAGTAGTATTATTCTAAAAATGATAAAACTCTATAGTTGTATCCCTTAACCATTTTTTATGTCCAATATCCTCTGTTACTGAATTTGGTTATACTTGTTAAAGAAGTGGTATTTGGTTTTCAAGACTTAGTATTCTTATTATTTGGACTTTATCTTCTTAAATTTTAGTAATTTTTTTTTTGTTCAACGTGATTTTTGAACCTATGGTACATGAATTTATTATCATGAGTATCTTTCTCCTCATATTTTTTTAATCTGAGATAACATCAATAATATATTCTTCATTCCCAGTGACATTTTCAATATGTTTATTAGAAATAGGTATGTTTTCTACATCTAAATTTACAAAATATACATTGATGGATACACTTGAGTTGTGTTGATTTTAAATAATTTTATCATTATAAAAATATAACATCTTTCATATCCTTTTATTCCATCACATTCATCCTATTAACCTACAAGTATAGCTCATAAAGATATCTTCTTTATGTTTTTCCTTGAATTTTACAATATTTTAGTTTTTTAACTTTCTGAAAGACAAACATACAAATACAATGAAATACATGAAATTAGGATTATTATTATGTCACATATCATATAGAGTTATATAAGAATATGTTCTCAATATGAATTGATTCTATATAGTCATATTTGTACACATTACTTCCCTCCAAAGGAAATTTAGTAGTTTGTGTTTATCTAGCACATTTCTCCCTAATTACCATATAATTATATAATTTATTTTAGAAAATCCATTTTATTATGGTGTATAAGGATTAATATATTGGTGGTTAATATCATACATAGAAATATAGGATACAAAAGAAATATAAGTTAATTCTATCTGATTATTGTCATCTATAATTTGATATAGACTCCAAGATCTTTCTCAAACTGACTTCAAAATATTTTTAAAATTTATATTATATATTAATTAAGCTTCTTGAACATAACATTGGTTATTTGGGTGTATTAATTAATAAATGAGATCATATAATGATCACCTTTGGTGTATTGATGTATCATTAGCCCACATACATCATACTGCTCTATATAAAGTTGTATAATTGAATTAATTTCTAGTTGTTTTTGAGTTTCTGGAAAATTCCTCACATTTGGAAATGTTTAAAAAACAAATCACTTTTTATATTTAGGTCAGAAGGTTATATTACTACATCATTCCATTATATTTTACACAAACATCATTGTCCAAGATAACCATGACTTTCATTCCATATTTTTTTTTCATCCATGGCTCTAAAATAAGAAGAATTAGAATGATCACCAATTTAAAAAAATGCTAATAGTTTATTCTCTATTGAAGATAATTATATTATAATTTATTTTTTTATGATATCCATGAAAATAAATTAATTTCAATTATAAAACTGTTGGATCACACTATGTAGATTATTTATATGTCCTTCAAAATAAATTCAATATTTAGATTCTTGCCTTTTAGATTTCATTTATACAGTTCCAATTACTATAATCATCAAGTAAATATTATTAAAAAATGTCATTGTCCCTCTATTAAGATATTTTTCCTTAATAATTTTAGTATTACCTATCGAATGAGAGAAAAATATACTTTTAAGAATCTATGATATACTATTTTTTTCTCACCTTCAATGAATCTTCATCAATCAGATATTTTTTTCCTTATTCAATTTCAAAATTAAATTTGTTTTATTATCACAGGAAATATGTCAAATATGATTATTCATTCATTAAATAGAATAATAACCATATTGGTCACATCATTCATACATTTTTACTATCAAATCAATCATGTTTTCAATAGGTAAATTTAATGATATCTTCTTCATTGATTTTCAATTTCATTATTTGTTCCTCATATTTTCAGTATATATTTATTTTATTTTAGTGTTTTTCCATATCAAATAATTATTACTCTAAATGAGTGTTACATTGTACCATCTTGAATATAATTTGTGCTTATATATTCCATATCAATAACAATATTCTTTTAATTTAGTTCATCTATATTGATACAATTTATATCATGGAATCTATTACCAATAACAAAAAATATATTATACTTATTCATTTAATGAATAGGTGATTCCATTTGACATATCCATATCTTTATTTTTAGTAAAAATTGAATATTCAAAACATTTATTAGACCATACATTCCTAGAGTTAGAAGAGGAACCTATAGTGTTAGAAATAATAGTTTTACTTTGAAATTTTATTGGAGAGATTTTCACATTTCTACCTAATCTGAATTTCTCATTAGATAGTGATGAATAATGTCCAACCTCTAATGAATTATCATAATATATAATCATATTCTTGGGAGATTTTTTAGATTCAAGATACTTTTATAGTCCCATTTTTTAAACTCATCTTCCTTTAGATCAAGTGTTCTTCAAGTTCTTTCACCATGTTTTCTTTCTCTACCACTATTAGCCTATTGCTTTTATTCTCTTTAATGGAATAATATTCAATTTTTATAATTTCTTGTTTTCCTTTATTTTTAATTTCATTCTCTTAAATCCATATAGTATCTTCCTTCTTGAGATTAGTTTTATTCTCAAGATGGGATTCATGTTCTGCCTTCAATATATTCTCTATATATCTTTATTCAAATTCTTATTCTTCTTATTCCATACTAGATGTTTCTTCTTCTAATTCATCCCGAGATATGATTTTTGTGATTTTTTTGTAGCCACATCTATTGATTGTATATAAGAAGAAGAGTATCCTTTCTCTTTATTGTTAATCATATATAATTTATTCCTTCTGGGAATCTTTTTATTTCTTTCATTATATTTTATGAAATCCCTTAAACTTTTACCTCATTTACTTTACTAAGGTATCTCTTATTTATCTGAAACCTCACACATAATACTTTTAATTTTTTGGAAAATTAATTTAAAAATTTAAAATTCCACCACATTTGAAACATTATAGCGGGATTTCATTTTTTTTCTTTCCTTTTCTCCTTTTATAATTTTAGTTGACGACATACCTACAATTCACAAATACTTATCATCAACTTCTTCTATATCATCAAAATCAAATTAATTCGATTCGTCTCCACCCTTGAGTTTTCATTTCCAAAAGGATTGAAATTAAACTTATTCTATGATCTTTTTCTTGGATGTTATATATTTTCTTATCACATAACCAAAAATGAATATCATAAATGTTATCAGGGGATAAATCATCTCTATGTTATAATAAAAAATATTAGGATAAAAAATGTCTAGAATGTTCCACATTAGGTTCTTAACAATAGTAGAATCATTTAGTTATTCTCCATAATATATAATTTTTTTGACCAATTCATTGAATCTTACAGAGTACTATGAAATTTATTCATAATAAGATATCTATACAAATTCAAACATGTATTTATATATTTTCTGTATTATTTAATTAACCATCACTTTCTATTCACTTGTTCATTCTTGTTTGAACAAAATATCATTTTTTGACGTAGAATTTCATTATTATATAAATTATCCAAAATTTACTTTATAGTTTCATTTATTATCATTTTATAAACCTCTACATTCCTTTGGACTACAAAAGTCAAGGAAAAATCTTCCTCATATTTTGAGAAACCCTTGTAGCATTATCCTTAACCTCTAGGTTTAGTGAAATAAGATAATGAATTATACTATTTATCCATCCAATATATGTTTTCCCATTAAAGGTTAAAATACCTCTATAATTAATAATATCAAATTTTTTGATAACCAATTTAATAAGGGTCTTATAGAAAGAACATTGAATCTTTGATACAAGTTGAAGTGATAAGGAATCGTTTGTACCACTGAGAATGGGGGGTGTTGAATCATCGGTAATTATTATAATATATTTATTTATGAGAAATACTGTTGTCACTTTTTTGAGTCTATTCCTATCAAAAAATCATTCTCAACCTTATTCAAATGTATTTAAAATTTTAAAAAATAAAAAACACATAAAAAATAGTATGGTTAACCAACAAGGTGGGTGACTATATCCTTACTATGATCAAGTTGATTCCAAGTCATTTATTTTTCATTAACATCAAAGATGAATAAAAAATGTTTTTGGGAATATATAATCCTGAACCCAGTAGTTTTTTACTACACATTTTCTCCCCAAAAATTTATACCAGTCCCCACCAATTGATGAAAAAAGCCACCATTACAACAGACAGGATATTCAAAAAAATTATAGGATGTCACAATATCATCAAATGCGATTTTCTTATTCTAACAATTGAACATTGACTTATAGGATTTTTTTTGAATAACTCCACTTAAAGTGAGTATTCTTATAAATTTTTCATAATGATAAATTCATGTATGATAACAAATAAAAAAAATACTCTTCCTTACCAATAATTCTCACCTTTGATATTTATTTTCATCAGGATTGTCACAACATCTGATCTCTTTTTATTTTCAACAATAACTTTTATACTTCATTTATTCTTAATTATATAGTATATTTCTTGGATAATTTTATCATAATTTTAGAATATTAAAACCATTCATCAAAAAGACATTAATTATACTTAATTATTCAACCATCATGTTTTAAAAAAATTATCCAGATCATTTTTCTTTTAAACACATATTATATCATGAATTATCACACTTAATTTTCTCTAATTTTTGGATTCACCTAATCTCTACAAAAATATAATAACATGAAATATTTTCATCTTTAAAACATCCTAATAATAACATCTTTATCTTTGCCCTCTATTTTTTCAATAAAAATATATAGTGAAGTTTCATTGTATAGAGGAATCTATCAAGGTGTGGGTGGATCTCAATTTTATCTAGAAAAAATAGTCATGGAATGACAATTGATATAAAAAAATGAATTTCTCCCATGATATTTTATTCATCACTCACCACAGAATGGAATAGTCTATAACCACATTTTTCATTCAACACAACATCACCTCTTTTACCGTTAAATTCTTTTTTTCAAACAAAAACCATCTCTAGCTGGTCATTCTTCAATAGGTAGTTTCATTGTTTTGTAAAAAACATCACAACATAGAAACCTTACTCTTAAATTCTCTATAAAACTCATCTTGAATTAAAACATAAACATAAACTCATGATATTTATATTATATAATAGTCTATACTACATCAATTTTATTTTTTTGAAGTATCTTCAAGACATACCCATATTTCAAAGATAAAACCTATCGTAAGTGAAAATAACTATTATGTTACTATATAATTACATTACACCTCTATATTTCAATATTAAATAATATCTCATAAGATTAAATGAATTTTATTTTCTCATATGAATCTTAGGGTACATTGTTAATTTTATCTTGAATAACTCTTATGATTGAGTTTAGTCACCCATTCATAGCGTGGATCTAATAGTTAGAGAGAATTCATCTTCACTTAGTCTGTAATTGAATCATATACTTTATAAGATGACATTATGTAATTAATTAATGAATCTTACAAAAAAATGCCTTTAAAAATTTTATACTTATGTGGTAGAACTACATTTACATGATATTCAAATGACACATACATATTTATGAATTATTTAAAATCTACAAACTATTCAAAATATCTCTTACACATTGGTAACATCGTTGTTACATCATTAAGAAAACATCTAACTTATCCAAATTTATAGTCTCCATTTATATTCACATTTATGAAATGTTCAGAGGACTCATACACACATCGTTTTTAGGAAATATTCTTCAAAAGTATACAAATCAAAATTAATATAGAACTTCACTAAAACCTTCTCAAAACGGTTCCAAAGCCTCAAGTCATTTCAAAAACATTTTAACTTATCAAAAAATTATTATCCTCAACTTACACTAATATTTATAAATGGAATAAAAAAATACAATACTTCAATAATTCTATTGGGTTATTTAGATTTGTGGAAACACATTAATTAGGTGTATCTATATTTTGATTGAAAACCTTATAATGTACAATTAGGTATTTCTATCGATGGGTTTTTTCATATAGATTTCATGAGAGTCAATATTTTTATTATCCTATTTACATAATTCCATTCAACATACCAACTTATATGCTGATTAAAGAATAATATATCTCTATGGAATGATTAATTTTAAGAAATCCAAAGAATAATATCAATATTTATTTAAATAAACTAATCAGTGACTTAATTTTATAATGAAGTGACACTGTAACAACTCATAATAAAATTATGGAATAATATTTTGTACTAAAATCTATATAAATTTGTTCAATAAATTTATTTCATATATATGATATGTTATATAGATTGAGTATACATGGTTCAAAATCATGCTCATATTGCATGGATGATGAAAAATCATTTATTCTTGTCAATGAAAAAAACATTGTTTTTTAAACTATCATTAGAGATTTATTTTTTTAGATCATCCATTTAAACAGATTAGAAATAATTTAACAAAAGGAATAATTTAATGATATGAAATATCATCAATGATATTTGGTATTTAGGTATAATATATTTCCTTTGTATTAACTCTTATTTCATTTAGACAAACTATACACCAATAAAAAATATATAGATTTAGGTGAGAAAAAATTAGATCAAGTAAATTATACTTTGGGATTTGCCATATTGGTATTATTTTTTGATTTGTTACAAGTTATATATAATGGATATTGAGAATAAATATTTGGATAACATATTTTATATTGTTTTAGATACACTAGGAATGTGTAAATATAATATAATGGAGCAATTAGATACAACCTAAATTTTTAGTTATCCCAAAATTGTGTTATTTGAAAATGACTAACCGCAAAATATAATGAAGAAAAATGAATCTTATACACTTTTTAAAGAAACGAATTTATTATTCTATCACTTGATTATACATTTTAGGATACTAGATAAATATTATTCTTTTTTGTATCAATAAATATGATATGGTTATATTATGGGAAAAATTTCATGATTTTCCAGTTATAATTGAAATAGTATAGAATATTGGTATTAGAGAGATATTGAATTAATTGATTTGGTATTTTTTGACAGAAATATCATATTTTCTATAATAAATTTATTTACAAACAATAGATAATTAATTATTGTGTATGTTTTAAAAATATTTTTTTTGTTTTTATATAAATTTAGAAAAAAAAATTTATCATCCTTTACGGATTAAAATAAATAATTAATATTACATTTTATTTATAAATAAAAATATAAATGGTCCATATAGTTTATGGAAAAAATACCTTCAGGTTTTGATTTTGGGTTGATTGTGTTTGTTAACAATGTTTTATGTTGTTGACGAAGGCTGGTTGTTAGAGGATATCTCAGAGTGATCATGAAAAGTTCCTGAAGACAAAGCATGATTGTCAGAGGATCTCATAGTGAGTTCATGATAAGCATGTGATAAAGATAAAATAGAAATTATGGAGGTATCTTATGGTCATTTGAAATCACATGAACACATGATTTTCAATGAATATCATGAAAGGGTCAAGTGAAGTGCTATAAGACAATGGCGTTGGCCACATGACTATCTTTGGATCGCATGATGGGATCATGAGAATCGTATGATTGTGAGTAGATCTCACAATGGGATCTCACAAAGCACTAGAAGACAATGTCATTTACCATATTATTTTCATTGGATCTCATGATGGAATCTTGCGACACACTCAATGAAAATGTATTTGATCACATGAAGCACTTGCGACATGCATTAGGCGATCATAAGAAGTAATCACATGAAGTACATGATATAATTGATGAGGCGGTGGAATGAATAGCTAACTATGATTTGTGAAGTAAATTTGGTGGATCTATGCCTAAAAATAACCCTAACCAATCATTAACAAGTTAAGAAGTTTTATTAAGTGGTTTGATCTAAAGAAAAAGTATTTCATATAATTTGAATAGAGTCTTGAACTAGAGCCTTGCTATCTCTGTAATCAATGGGGGAGTATTGTGAAAGGATCTCGTGAAGAAGTCTTGAGAAGTGAATTACGAAAAGGGTGTTTTCAAGTTTATAAATACCCATTGACATCTCATGATCAATGTTATTTCAATATAGTCTCATGATCTGTGTGATTTAGAGGTCTCATGGCCCACATGATCTATAAGTCCTGTGATATGCATGATCTAATGCTCTCTTGAAAGAGGTCTTGCAATAGGATATCAGGAAAAGGGTCTTGCACTAGGATCTCACACAAAGTGTATCAGGCCAGGATCTCATGAAATGGGTCATGTGTGAGGGTATTACAGAGGAACCTTATGGAGGAGTCTCGTATAAAGGTGGTTGTCATCTTATTGATGAGATTAGAGTATAAATACACATACTAGTTTGAATCAACTCAGAGCTTATTTTTAGAAGATTATACAGGTTGATAAGTGTGTTAAATCTAGTGATATAGAGAATTCAGCTTTCAAATTGTGAATGGTTGTAAATCATAAGGGATAAGAGTCCAGTCAAAACATTATAACAATAGTGTGCTTTAGAATATTTGGTACATCAACCCATTGATTTTATATTATCTTTGGACATATCCCAGTAAGGGTGGACCAAGTGAAATTGTTTTGTACTATGCATGCTTTAATTTCCATTTATATTGTGGAATGGGAATGGTAGAGATAATAGAGTTTTATCTAATAATGAAACAAGATCTAAAGAAACAATTTTTTAATCTGTCATAACCTATTTCACCCCCTCTCTTATTGTATTTAACCTAGGTTAGTTAAAAATTTGTATCAGAGAATAAGGTTAATGTCAAAGTTTTTCTATTAGTAGAATCAATGTAATCTTTCAATCACAAAGTAATTCCAATCTTTGAAGGATCTAATTTTCAGTTATGGAAGAATTAGATGCATTTTTTTTATCATTAGGTGTGTACGTGTTTAGAGAAGCAATTTATGGTATTTCGGCCAGTATGGATAATGAAGTTTTTTTATAAGATGAATTTAGATAATTGGATGCTGATGCTAAAGGAATCAATTCCATAAGGGGAGCTTTATCCAACCCAATCTACACAAATATGTAAATATTGTTAAGTGAATATTGTGAAGTCTTCCACCCTAGTTCAAAATGAATGTCTCTATGGTATAGGATAAATATTCAATGTAGCTAACATTAGATAACTTACATAGTACTCTTGTTTTTTATTAGATGATAAATAAATATAATGAGTCTATAGAAAAAGGGAAGATTAAAGAGGTGGATTTCAAGTCCATGAATAAGATATCTATGGAATATTTTCACAAAGAAGTATTTTAGGATGATTTTATGTCATTACTTTCCTGAAATATTTAAATAGGAAAAGGAAAACTTAAAGGAAAACTTCCACTTGCATACTGTCATTTTGGAAGAGTTAGAAATATTGGAGTAAAGTGTTTTAATATGTTTCAAGATAATGATGAGGATTATGATGAATCTACCAAGAATAATTCTTCATCTAATGTGAAAGGTAATAAGAATTATAAGAAAAATTTCTTTAAAAAGAATAATATTCATTCATAATAAAATGAATATTTATAATAATTTGAGGCAGAAGAAATGAAAGACTGCAAAGATCATGGAGAAGATGATATGGTGACATTTATAGACAACTATCAGAAAAGGGAAGAAAGTGGCAATGATGAAAAGTAATTCAAAGTAATAGTTTAAATACAAGTGAATTATAATATTTTCTTTATGAGATAGATGTTTAAAGAGATAAAACTAAGAAATAAAATAGAGTGGTTTGTGATGAAAAAATCTATATATAGCAGTAAGAAGAATATAATTCTGAGTTCAAGAGTGAAGTTGAACATATTAGATAAAAAGATATAAAACTCATAGAAAGTTATTGATTTCAAGATCAAGGTTGAAGAATATAATAAATTTATTGATAGATCGAATAACATAGTAAATATTGAGTCAAATGTATTGAAGAAATTGAGAAAAAAATTGTGAGTATATGAAGAAAGGTAAATGACCAAGAGAAACTATTGAATCCTGATATGAGTTTGAGAAATAAACTTTCAAAAGAGACAAAAAAAGTGAAATTACGATTTAGAGGTCTAGTAAAATAGTAAAAGGAATGTTTGGAGAAGAATGTCATATCAGAACGAATCTACTGGTATGGGAGTTATCTATAAATAGAAAGTAGTAATGGTTGATGTGAGACCATACGTTACCACTTCATGGTTGAAGATAGATTTGGGTATGAATTAGAATAATAATATTCATAGAAATAAAGGGGCAATCAATGGTGTAGAAATGTTACACAAGAATATACCATGTATCAAGTGTTATTGTTGTGGAAATATGGAACATTATCAAAATGTATGTTCTATATCCAAGAGGCACTGATGGGGGTAAGAGAAATAGATACATCCAAATATAGTTAAATATTTTAGAAATTATTTTTACGACCATTATTTTTTTATGGAAGATTCGGGAACATGGCTAGATATTATTCATCGACAATGGGAAGGAATGTACTAAATCTGAACCAAATAAGTTTCATGCAGTAGTTTGATAGAACATCGAATGAGTTGAGAATGAAAAATCAATTTGAATCTATGAAAGATTAGGTTGGACCATTATACTCTAAACAAGATCAAGAATATCAATCAACATCAAGTATTAAGTCAAAGACATAGATTAAAATGAAAAGAGATGAGCATACAATGGTTGGAGAGATTTCCTTTGAAGCATCAGATTACATTGGAACATGGATCAATAATAGTGTATTCACGTCCCATATGATAAGAAATAAGATTATGGTGACAAGAATTTTTTATGAAAATGATGGTGTCATAAGATTTTGAAATAATGAAGGCCTTAATATTATTGGATCAGAAAAAGAAAAGTTTGTGGGAAATGTCATAAGATGTAAATATATCTTGATTGTTGAAGGTATCAGTCACAACTTTCTAAGTGTCATTCAATTATGTGACTCAAAACATTCTATAAGCATTAATAAAAAATTTCATATTATCAAGGGAAAATATGGAGCTATTGTTTTGAAAGGAAAGAGAATGAAATGAAATATCTACCTTGTTATCACGTGATCGTAATCATATATGTGATGCTTGTCAACAAGGGAAGATTACTCAAAAAACATATAAGAAAAAATATTAAAGGCCAACAAGAGTGCTTGAACTAGTTCATATTGATGTATGTAGACCTATTTTACCATGAACTGTTAATGGTAAGTGATATTATGTCCTTTTCATGATTATTATAGTAGAATGACATGGGTTTCAATTATCACCCACAAGTCTGAGGTGTTCAGTAGCACAACATGTTATCAAATGGAAGTTTAAAAGATGATAGATAAAAAGATCATGAAGTTACAAAATGAATGTGGAATAGAAATCACAAATAACTAAGTAGAGGATTATCTCGAGAAACATGGGACAAGGTACCATGTTTCAGTAGTAAGAACTTCATAACAGAATGGAGTGGTTGAGAGAAGAAATCAGATTATCAAAAACATATCCAGAATAATGATGATCAAGAAAGACCTTCCAGATAAGTTTTGGAAAGAAGTGATTTTGACATTATTCTACAATTCTACTAGAGCCTCATTGTTTCCAGTTGAAGAAAATAATTCATATGAGCCATGGTATGGAAATAAGTTGATATTGAAATACTGTCAGGTATTTTGAAATAAGTGTTTTATTCTCAATATTATAAATATAGGAAGTTTTAATCTCATGTATATGAATGGATATTTTTCAATTACTTAAGAAAAAACAAATAGTATAAATGATTCAATAAGATATTGGGAAAATTTATAGAGATAAATGATGTTGTTGTGGTAGAAAATGAGCAGAATCTTCAAAAAATCTATTAATAGTATCAAAAGGATAGTAATGAAGAGGTTGGAAGCTCTGAGAGAGTGTAAGTACATGAGGTATACTTATAAGAAGATTTAGACAATGAGTTGAATAAACCAGTAAAGAAACCAAATATAAGAGATGAAATTAATAGGTATAATATCATCGGGGATCAGGCAACTCTAGTGTAGACAAGGAGGATGAAGACTTTACAAAAAACTCTTTCTTATCATAGGTAGATCCAAATTATTTTGAATAAGCTTCAATATATGATATTTGGGTTCAATAAATGAAAAAAGAACTTAACCAAATAGAAAAGAATCAAACATGGGATATTGTTTCAAGGATAATATATAATAATGTTATTGGAATGAAATTGGTTTTTTTTAATAAGTTTAATAAATATCAAACAATAATTAGAAACAAAACAGGGATGGTGTGCAATGGATACTCCCAGATAGAGGGTATTGATGTTGATGAAAAATTTTCACCTTTTGCAAGGATGGTGACAATTTGATTATTCTTGGACATAACAGTTAAAAGGAAATTCTAAAAAAATTTAGATGGATGTAAAGTAAGAATTTATGAACGGTATTCTATAAGAAGTTTATAGTGAGAAATCATATGATTTTCTCATTCATAAAGATTATAAATTTCTTTTTTTGGTTAAAATATGATCTATTTGTATTGAATCATGATCCAAGATCATGGTATTCATTACTTGACCAGTATTTGAAGAAAATATATTTCTAGTGTGGTGGAGTTGATTATAATCTATATGTTAATAAAGAGAGTAATAAATGAATTATGGTTCTATTATATTCCAATGACATAATATTTGGTGGATCTAACAAATTTTAGTGATTCTTTTTTCAGAATTTATGAAATGCAAGTTTGAAATGTCGATGATTGGAGAGATAATTTTTTTCCTCAGTTTACATGTAATATAAAGAAGACATGAAACATTTATTTCTCAATTGAAATATGTTATGGGGGTTCTGAGAAGACTTAAAATGAAAAATTATAATGAAATGACAAGTTTAGTTTCTACATTGATGAAATTTTCAAGTGATGATGAAGGAAAAAAATAAATATCACAGAATATAGATAGATAATTGGTAGTCTATTGTACTTTACAATGACTCAACATGATATTATTTTTACAACATTTATAGGTATCATGATATGAAATTAATCCCAAAGAAATTGACTTAGTTTTAGTGAAAAGAATACTTTGATATATCAAAGGCACAATGGATTTTGGTTTACTACCCAATGAAAAATATCAAAAGGAGTTATTGGGATTTACATATGCATATTGATTCAGTTCAGAAGATGATCAAAATTAAACATTAGGTGGGTCATTCTATCTTGGTGGACTACGTAGTTATTAGATAAAAAAGAAACAAGTTTTTATTTCTATGAGTACCGTATAAGCTGCATACATTTCAGCTACTCAAGATTTCATGTAGTTAATATGGATAAAGAAACAGCTTAAAGATATGGGAGTTGAAGTCAAGTCTCCAATCATAATTCATTATGATAATTCAAGTGCTATAAATATCATAAAAAATCCAGTCCATCACTCTAGGAGAAAGAAAATTGAAATAAAATACTACTTTTTAAAGGATAAATTGGAGCATGGAATCATGAATTTGGAGTATGTGCCTACTGAACTATAGGTCATAGAAATCCTAAAAAAAGGTCTTACCCAAAGAAGCATTTGAATGGAACCAAATAGATTTGGAGTTTATTCAACTCACCACACTTGAATAGTGTGTACGTGAACCCATCTCCCTGTTCTATTGTGTGTTTTTCTCTATATACTAATATGTGTTCTTTACCATGTTATCGAACGCAAAGGATTGAACTTTGGGTTCATTGAAAAAGGGTTAGAAAATGTCTTAATCAAGATAGGTAGATAAAAATATAGAGGGATAAGTGAAATAGGGGGAGTTCTAAATTTGATGATTTTAAAAAAGTTCTATCAATAATGAATAATATTGAAAAAGGGTCCTTTGGGTTCATGATATAAAAAGAAGACATGTTATAGTTATAAAGTGATCTCAAAGGTTAATATTGTTCTATCTTTTGGTATCAAGAAGGTTTCCAATGACATGTTTAGGAATGAAGTGATTCATCGATGAAATTTTCATGATAATCTTTTTTCTTATGCTGATCATGGATCATGTGGGCATAGAGTACATGTTAAGGAAGTCCTTGATCATTATCTGGGGTTACAGAATGAAAATGGTTTCTAATGCACATGATTAGTCAACAAGTTGGTTCTTGAAGATTATAAGTGTTGTCAAAAAACAAAAAGGTGGATAGTTTTAGAAAAAATATTTCATGGTGCTGCTTTTGGGTTGATTGTTTTTGTTGAAAATAGTTTTGTTTGCTAAAGAAGGATGGTTATCAGATGATATCGTGGAGAGATCATGAGAAGTACATGAAGACAAAGCATGATTGTTATTGGATCTCGTGATGAGTTCACACAAAGCATTTGATGAATAGAATATGGAAATGATAAAGGTATCTTGTGGTCATTCGAAATAAATTAACCACATGATTTTTAGTGTATCTCATAATAGACTGAAGTAAAGAACTTGAAGATAGTGGAACTAGACACATGATTCTCTTTGGATCTCACAATGTGATCGCATGATGTCTATGATTGTGAGTGGACCTCACGGTGGGATCTTTCAAAAATCTGGAAGAAAATGTCACCGACCATATGATTATCATTGAATCTCGTGATGGAATCTTGCGACACACTCAAAGACAATGTAATTGATCACATAAAGCACTTGTGACATGAAACATGTGATAATACAAAGTAATAACACGAAGCACATGATTCCTATTGATGAGGCATTGTAATGAACAACTAACCATGATTTTCAGAGTTAAGGTAGTGGATTTATGCCTATAAATATCCACTAACCCATAATTAAATACTTAAGAATTTTTCCTAAGTGGTTTGATCTGAATAAAATGTATTTTTCATGATTTGAATAAAATCTTATGCTGGAGTCTTGAGATTCATGTAATCAAAAGGAGGTATTGTGAAGAAGTCTCTCGAAGGGAATTATGTGTAGGGTGTTTGCACACATAGTCATATTTGTTGATATCTCATGATATATATGACCTAAACAAGGTCTCATGATCTATATGATCTGGAGGTCTCACGATCCACATGATCTAAAGGGCGTTCAATATGCATTATCTGAAGGTCTCCCAAAAGGTGTTTCATTCTAGTATCTCATGCAAAGGGTCTCTCACCATGATATTATGGAAAGATTCTCACAAAATGATCTCACAAAAAGATTTATGTTCCAAGGTCTTGTAGAAGAGTCTTGTGAAAAGGTGGTTGTTATCTTATTAATGAAATAAGTACATAAAGACACACAAAATTATGAACCAAATCAGAACTAATTTCTAGAATACTCTACTGGAGGAGTAGTTTATTCACTTCAGAGAGAGAGAAGTGAACTTTCAAATTGTGAATGGTTGTAAACTATGAGGAACAATGATTCCACTTCGAACATTGTAAAAATAGTAAGGTTTGGTGGACTCGGTACATTAGAACATTTCCTTTGCATGCTCCTTGGATATAGCCAATTGAGGGTGAATTAAGTAAAATTATTGTGTTTTGTGCTTTTTTTAATATCAATTTATACCATACAAAGGGAAGGAGATAAAGAAGATATTTTTGTCTAATAATGAAACAAGATTAGAAGGGATAGTTTTTTAATCTATCATACCCTGATTCAACCCACCTTTTAGTGTATTTAACATATTTGGACTAACAATAGTTTAGATAAATGTACCCATATGGGAGACGTATATAAAATTTAAATAAGAAGGTATGAAATAATTAATCAATTTAAGTTTCAATTATAAAATCATAAATTCTAGAGGAAATTTCAAATTTATACTTTTATTATTATTAAAATTAATATCCTTTAATTTTTTTAATAATTCATAGTGGGGGATATTTTGATAATTTCATGAAACATACATTATTAGTATGTAATATTTTAGATGTTTTTAGTGGGTTATCATGAATGATGATTTTTATATGGTGAACAACATAGATCTTATACATATTTTCTACTCAATTGTGATAAAATGACACAATTAGTATAGTAAGTGATACCTTTATATATATATAATAATTTTTAAATATAAATCTATATTAATTGTTTTTATGATTATATGATGTCTATATAGAAAATTTTACATAAATTACCTTGGATACCTTTTAAAAACATCAAAAACATAATTTCCTCATCCCGTTTTAATTAATTATATGTTAAATTGTTTATAGTTGGACAAATAAAATCAATTTGATATTTTTTCTAATATAAATATTTTTAATTTTTAGGTATTAAAAAAGAGAAATAAAATTAATAGTCAGTTATGTTCATTGAGCAACCTACTATCATAATCGGTAAAATATTATAATGCATATTTAGTTAATGGGTTTTGATATCATACATGCTCATATAATGAATTAAAAAACCAAAGAACTTTGGTGTTTTATCATAAAAACACATTAAAATGAAAGTGAAGTAGATTTTTATTGAAAGATTGAAAAAATAATTGAGTTATTTTTTAGGATATAAATAAAAAATGTTTAAGTTTCATTGGTTTGATATTGATAGAGGGTCAAATGTTTATCCACTACATGGAGTCATTTAAACTAAATATTGAATTCATATTTTATAAAATAAACCATTTATTCTCATACATCAATCACACCATGAATATTAAGAAAATTACTATACAATGTTGAGAGATTTAAACCAATAGTGGAGTGTAATAAAAATAAAATTTCATGAAAATTAGATTATGGAAAATTAAAGTGTTCATATTGAAGTGAAAATTATTGAATATTTTCTAGAAAAATCACAAAAATAAATCTATATCTAAATGAGACAAAAATATTGGTGACAATACATTGAAGTTAAGATATGATATTGTACATGATGTCAATGATGCAACTGATGAAATTGAAATAATAGAAATTGAAAAAATTTCTACTTATATAGAAATTGATGATACTATGGTGGAACATAAATAAATTGACACAAATTAATATGAAGATTAAGATGAAGATTGATTGGTTAGATTCTTGTTATATTCTATAACAACCCTGTTTTTTATTTCATATTTAAAAATGATTTATTACATAACATTTCACTTAATACAACCCATAATATCGAGAGGTCTAGTGTCTTTGGGACTTAAGAACACTACATGACAACATAAGACATAAAATACAACATCTTTATTCAAAACTTCTTTTACATGACCACAAAATTACTTTGTACATAGCATTGAATGGGATAAACTGAGGGAATACATAAGAAAAGGGTGATCTATAAATCCCAGTAAGGGTGTAAACAAGGAATAAAATAAAGAATAAAATACATGTTAGGAAATGGACATATAAATGGATCACAAGAGAAACATGAACATAAAGGAATGATATAACATGATTATCACAACATGGAAATATGGAAACAACTTAAAACACTGAATCATTAACATGAAGGAATCTGGTAAACCCCTCTACCAACATGGTGGACAAATGTATCTTTTATAAGAACAACGTATGTTATGGTATGGCGCATTTAAATAATGGTTTGTATGTATTAAATTACGAAAACCAAGTGTTGGAAATCGATAACGAAACAAACTCACATGAATCATACATCACCCAGTTGTGGCATCACTGTATCAGTCATGTAAATGAGAAGCGCCTGACAAAGCACTGCCAAGATGGCTATTTAGACTCAACTGAGCTAAAACCACTTGATAGATATCACACTTGTTTACAAGGAAAAATGGCCAAGCCGCCTTTTGGTGGGTAGGGTGAAAGGGCCATAGAGCTTGTAGGATTGGTACACATGGATGTGTGTGGACCATTTCCAGTAGAAGCTAGAGGTGGATATTCTTAGTTCATTACTTTTACTCATGATTTGTGTAGATATGGCTATGTCTACTTAATGAGGTATAAGTCAGAAGCCTTATAGAAATTTAATGAATTCAAGAATGAAGTAGAGAATCAGCTTGGTAAGAAGATAAAGAAACTTCAATCGGATCGAGGTGGAGAATATCTGAACTAAGAGTTCATCGATCTTATATGGGAGTCTTGGATTCTATCTCAGCTCACTCTTCCTTATACACCATAGTGTAATGGTGTTATAGGAAGGAGGAACCGCACCTTGTTGGACATAGTGAGGTCGATGATGAGTCATGTAGATATTCCATTATCCTTTTGGGGATATACATTACAAACTACATCATACACATTAAATTGAGTACCAACTAAGGCGGAAAATGGAATTACATCCAAATTATGGAATGGAAGGAAACCCACTTTGTCACACACACATGTATGGGGATGAGATGCATTTGTTAAGGACTTCTCAAGCAACAAACTAGCACCTCGGGGCACGAAGTGTATCTTTATAGGATATCCCAAGGAAATGAAAGGATATTACCTATATAACCCTTTAGAAAAGAAAGTGACTATCACTAGACAATCCATATTTCTTGAGAGGGAGCACATCCTCAAGAAGGATAGTGGGAGAAAGATTGACTTTGACGAAGTTGATGCTCAAGATAAAAAGGAGTTGGTACAAGAACAATTCACAGGTCCCCATGGAAGAGGTTCTAGAAACACAGGTACTACGTAGGAGCTCAAGAGAGGTTAAGGAACTAGAGATAATTGGTTTCCTAGTCACCGAGGATGGTGAATCATTATTGTTGGACAATGATGAACCATTATCCTATAAGGAAGCAGTAGAAAGCTCAGAAGCTGCAAGATAGATAGAAGCTATGAATTATGAGATGGATTCCATATATCAGAACCAAGTTTGGGTTTTGGTCGATGAGCCAGTTGATGTAATGCCTGTTGGATGAAAATAGGTATTCAAGAGAAAACTGGACATGGAAGGTCAAGTTAGCACCTTTAAAGCAAGGCTAGTGGATAAAGGATTCAGACAGCATCAAGGAATTGACTATGATAAAACATTATCACCAATTTCCATGTTTAAATCCATAAGAATCATACTTGCCATAGAATCTTACCATGACTACGATATTTGGAAAAATGGATGTCAAAACAACATTCCTTAACGAGGACCTTCAGGAAGATGTCTATATGAACCAACCAGATGGGTTTGTGACACGATGTGAATCCAAACGGGTTTTCAAGTTGTGTAAATCCATTTATGGATTAAAGAAAGCATCCAGGTTATGGAATATTCAATTTGATGAATCCATAAAAGAATTTGGTTTCATTAAGAACGAATGTGAGACATATGTTTATAAGCAGTTTAATGGGAATGTGATTGTTATCCTAGTAGTATATGTTGTTGACATATTGCTTATTGGAAACGATATACCAGTCTTACAATCAGTTAAGGACTAGTTGAAAAAGTGTTTCTCCATGAAGGACTTGGCTGAAGCGGCCTACATTCTAGGGATCAAGATCATTCGTGATAGATCCAAGAGGCTTCTTAGACGAAGTCAGAGTACATACATTGACCAGATACTAAAGAGATTTAGTATGGAACAATCCAAGAGGGGATTGGTTCCAGTGTCACATGGCCTACGTCTTTCTAAGAAAATGTGTCCTCGGACACAACAAGAGAAAGATAGAATGAGTAATATCCCATACGCTTCGGCTATAGGATCCATCATGTATGCCATGTCATGTACCGGGCTTGATGTTGCCTATGCACTGGGCATGGTAGGAATATATCAAGAAGATCCAGGAGAACAACATTGGACTGTTGTTAAGACTATCCTTAAGTATCTAAGAAGAACTAAGGATATGTTCCTAGTGTATGGAGGAGATGAGGAGCTTGTAATCAGAGGGTATGCTGATGCTGGTTTTTAGACAGATCAGAATGATCTAAAGTCACAATCTGGATATGTTTTCTGTCTCAATGGAGGAGCTGTGAGCTAGAATAGTTCAAAACATTCAGTTGTCGCTGATTCTACAGTGGAGTCTGAATATATAGCAGCTTTTGATGCAGCCAAGGAAGCCATATTGATTTGGAACTTTATCCAAAATCTTGATGTGGTGCCTAAAAGTAAAGACCCTATCACATTGTATTGTGATAATACTGTAGTGGTGGCTCTTTTAAAAGAACAAATGTCACATCAACGGAAAAAGAACATACTCCGAAAGTATCTCCTCTTGAGGGGTTTCTATCAAAGGGGTGAAGTTGTAGTGAGCAGAGTGTCCAAAGAAGGGAATGTGGATGACCCCATGACTAAAGGCCTATCTCAACAGAAGCATGAATATCATGTGAGAGCTAGTGGGTTAAAGGTTGTTAGAAGTTGTCTCTAGTCTAAGTGAGAGTCTGTTGGAGTTGGTGGCCTAGAACCAACTACTTTGTTCTTTATTCATTAATTAAATACTTATCACATCTTGATTGTTCTTCAGTGTAACAATGCATGTGATAATGTCTTAAGGATAGCTGTTTCATTAAAGGGTCACAGCGGATCCCTGCTATGATGAGAACTCGAAAGTCCATAACATTGTTCTTGAATATATGTTCTATGGCCTAATGATGTTATTTGAGGGACAAAAATAATACAATCCATTAGGGGTGAGGACTCATAAAACTTTGAGGAACCTTCTCATGGTGTGCGCCCTTGGTAATATCCAGGAGGATATTATGAGAATGAGACCTGCCAGTAGGAAATCCACATTTCATAGTATCATTGGATGTTCTTATCTGCGGACGTGTGTATTGGTACTTATACTTTAATATTATTATTAATGGGTATTATAACTCGTGAACTTATATGTATTGATGAAAACTGTAACGACACACTGTTCGCAGCAAGGTAAGATTCGTTGGGTGTGTCACGAGTAATACCACATTAATAGATAACACGAGAAAGGATTTGTCCCTTATATTCCATAATGGAAGTAGATATCTCAGGCCCTTTGATGGAATTAATATTTCCTAATTAAATCCATGACCATGGTAAGGAATGGGCAAGTTCAATTCCAGAAAGTCAAAGAAAGAATAATCGAGCACATGGGTTGATGGCGCTAGCATGAAACCCGCTTGATTAGAGATATCAGGATAAAGGGATTATATTACACGGCAAGCATTCGTATGAGGTGACACGTCAATGCGGTGTCAAATTTTTTCTCTTGGGTGCCTTGACCTGTTACTAGACAGTAATCTTAGACTTTAGGCAAGCCCGCCTAATGCCCACAAGAAAGAGGCATAGAGGGTCACACACTAAGTGTGTCCATGTATCTCAGTTAAATATTAATTTAACAAGTTGAATAAAGATTATTCCCAACTGTGGTTTAATAATTATTTAAGGATACATAATCACATTCATTTTGACACTAGTTATTCGAGAGAATATATTATGGGCGAAATAATATGTTTATTAGCGAGTAATGCGGTTACATTTATTTAAGAAATAAATATCCATTACTCAAGTTCTAATAAATGTGGTGGAGGAAATAAAGAAAAATCAAAAATAAAAGTGCATGCCGTGTATATTAAATATAAACGCCGTGTAGTTTTATGGAAAATAAGTACATGCTGTGTATTAATGATTACACACCTTGTAGTTTTTCCAGTCGGGATTTTGAGGATATAATATTGTTTTATTAAATGATATTTATTATAATCAGCATGGGCGCATGTCAAGGAATTAATAATTTGACATGGGGGTTTTCAATAAGATTTAATGAAATATATAAAATGCATAACACAATTATTTATTGTCATAACTCTATAACCTCAAAATCGATTATAAATATCCTCACAACCCCAACACTTTTCCCCAATCATTGTGCACAACAATTCTGGAGAATTATTTCAAGGATGAAAGAACTACTTTCTCCAAGAATTCTCTCAAGATAGAGAGATATCCTCCTCTATTAGATCAAGGCGATCGAAGGAGGACATCGCAAGTGAAGGTTCCTCCATGCTAGCACCCGGAGATCCCTTCAGCGATGTCCATAGATACGTGGCACACATGTGGATCACCGCTAGAGGAATCCTACACTTGGATTATGCTACGCAATGATGGATCACAAGATCGTGACCGGAGACATCAACGAAGAAATAATTCCACCAAGGTAATTCTTGTGAATTAATTAAATTAATTATAACCAACATATGATGATCCTATCTCTATGGTTCCAGGACTCCCTCTTTTGTTTTTTATTCTTCATTCTATTCCGAAGATCTGGCATTTTATATCGTGACAGATCTCAGTTTGAACATTGTTTAATGCTAAAATCAAAGTTACGTAAACCCTACAATGCATTTCCGCTGCACCCGGAACCTATAAGTGGTGTCAGAGGGGTCGTATTGTTTATTATAATTATTTAGTTTTTAGTTGGTGATTTACACATTTAATAATTTAGTTGTTTCAATTCAAGTTAATCGTTATTTAAATCAGAATCTCAAGATCTGTTCCTCCACTATCGTTTCTCGTTCACCATATATAAATGACCTTTTCTTCTAATTTTTGATTAAAATAAAATAGAGGATCTCATCTAGAGGAGCCAAATGTTCCTGGCCGTACAACACGAGAATACCCCGGCGTGTATTCAGAAGTACACGCCATGTAGTATAGGTTCATCCATCGGACTGGTCCGCCAAATCAGGTTGTGTATTGATCCTATCTAAGTCATTTATGACACAGTGTGTTGACCATGAACATGTGGCACACGGTTTGTAAATTACACGCCGTGTGGTCCAATGAACATGGAATGTAGTCCCTTTGGGTTAGGGTTGGACTGTGTACCACATACACGGTTTTCCTGACTGGAAACCATGTAACACAGAAAATACATGGCGTGTGTCCCACTGAACACACTGTGTACTCTGAAAATTTCCAAAGTACATTAACACGCCATGTCCCCGGGCGTGTACTTCGGATGGATGGTGAAGAAAAGTACTTTCCATGTAGTTGGAACTACACGCCGTGTACTCACCCAAATTATGTAGATTTATTAAAATTTATTATTATATTATACAAACCCTTGACACGTTTACCATGGTGTAGGCGTAAATATGAGGCACAACACGTGATAAGTGTTTTATTTATATGTTTTTAATTTAACATCTGCATAATGAACATGAATTCACCAGGTTTCCTCCAAGGTACAAGTTACGTACAAGGATAATTTTAATTCATTTAAAATTATGATGGATGAGAATATCAAGGAAATTCATAAAAGGGTTTAAGATAAAAGGATTGATTAATTAAAGATAGTTAATTGATTCGAGCATGATTTATCTTAAACAAAAACGATTAAAGAATTGAATTCTAGTTTTATTAATGTGTAATATCGTTGGATGTATAGATGATCATGAGCTAGACCAAGACCTTTGTATGTGAATGGTTTCTTTTAATTAATTTATTTAAATTAAATTTGTTGGCCTGTGAGCCTTCTCCTCATTAATATGTAGGTCCTGTATACCCAAGGTTTCTTTTATGTAAAACCCCTTTTACCCCTCACCTGCGTTTGAGGTAAATGTATATGTAATGGATGGAGCTCCCAAGCTAGTGGAGGCAGCTCAAGTTAGGAGCCAAGGTGAAACCAATCCAAGGAGATACAAAGGTGGACAGGTGGAAAGCTGTAAACATGAACCTGAAATATTCAAGGTGTTTCTACCCTAGGTCTTGGGTTAGTTTATCAACAGATTGATAAACTAACCAATATAAAAACCTCATGATCATACCATTTATTTTATTTATGTTAGTTGCATGGTTTATTTATTGTGGGTGTGTTGTCACAATCACACAATTAATAAATTAAATGAACATGCAATATGGAACTAAAATAAAACCGACTTATATGTAAATATTATCTTAGACATGTTCAATCATTTAAGTTTATCCCACATAATATTAACAAGAATGTAATAAAAGATAATAAATTGAAAATTTACATATAAGGATAAAATCCCTCAAAGAAATATTAAGTCGGTATAGCCTTCCATAAACTTGGTTAGAATCGAACCATAGTTCAAAGTGCTTGACCAATCATAGTTTGGGTACTTTCAATTATCGAGGAATTCTAATTCAAGGTTTTGGGTTGAATTGACTTGGTTCACATCAAGGGTTTACTGCCACAGTAGGACTTGGTGTGACCAAGAGGAAAAGGTTGAGGAAATCAAAGATAAAAGGATTTCAGGATTGGGGAGTCCACTCAGCGGATCAAGGAGCTGCAGGTTAATGCAGTTGGAATTTGTAATGACTACCTAAAACACTTCAAGTTGCTTGACCAACCCTAGTTGGGGTAATTCTAAGGGCAATATGGATCCTTGCCACTAGAATATTCAGGCAACAGAATATTTTGAAGTCAATGGTGAGGGCTATTGGATTTCGATAAAATAGTGGGAGACTAATAAGTATTAATTTATTTATTTGTCTCAGTTTCGTAATAAAGTACTAAACCTTTGTTCATCTTAATTTGTATAAATGATAAGAAAATGGCTTAAAACATATCATTGCGAACCATACTTGAGAAAGAAAACCTTCTCACTAGTACCAATTTCCAAAAGTGGCAGAGGCGTTTATGCATCATCCTTCGCCATGAAAGGAAATAGTATGTACTGGAAGGGCCTATTCCAATTGTGCCAGAAAAAGAGTCTAGTGATGAGGAAATATCTCTCTATGAGAAACACATGGACGATTCCATAGATTTCCAGTGTTTCATGCTATCAGTCATGTCCAATGATCTCTTGAAGCAACATGAAAACATGGATGCATATAGCATGATTTCTCACCTTAAGGATCTCTACCAAAATAAGGCAAGTCATGAGAGGTATGAGATCTCCAATGCTTTGTTTACAACTAATCCTGGAGAGTCTGTGCCAGCTGGGCCTTATGTAGTCAAGCTTAATGGCTACATTGAACGCCTGGACATCTTAGGGATTAAGTTCCTAGATGAGTTGCGTACATATCTCATCCTATCATCACTACCCAAGACCTTCTCTAGCTTTATTATCAACTAAAACAAGAGAAATAATGATAAGAATCTATTGGAACTTCTGACCTTGATTCGCCAGGTAGATAAGGACATGGGGCCTGACAAACCCGCAGTCCTTATGGTGAATAGGAAAAGGAAGGACAAGGCCAAGTGGCCAAAGAATTATAAAATGTCTAAAGCGCCCAAGAGCCGTCCCTCCAAGAAGGAGAAGATCTAGATGTAGGGAAAGGAACATGAGGCGGTGTGTTTTCCATGTGGAAAGCAAGGCCAATGGAAGAGGAACTACACCCAGAAGTGTGAGGACGCTAAAGGTGTGTTCGTTATCGAGTGTAATATTTCTATTTCTACTTATTGGGTATTAGATATAGCTTGTGGGGCTCACAAATGTATTCAAATGCAGTAACCAAGTAGATTTAGAAAGATTAACAGAGGAGTGGTGTATCTTCGAGCTACCAATGGAGCAAGGCTGGCTGCATTGGCTATTGGTGATTACCACCTCTCATTGCCGACTGGGATGATTTTGGTTTTACATAACTGTTATTATGTGCCTAGTGTTACCAAGAACATAATTTCTGTATCTTTTTTGGATATAGATGGATTTATTTTCAAGTTTGTAAATAAGGGTTGTCCCTTTTATAAGAACAATGTATGTTATGGTATGGTGTATTTAAATAATGGTTTGTATGTATTAAATTACAAAAACCAAGTGTTGGCAATCAATAACGAAACAAACTCACATGACTCATACATCACCTAGTTGTGGCATCACTATCTCGGTCATGTAAATGAGAAGTGCTTGAAAAAGCTCTGCTAAGATGGCTATTTAGACTCTACTGAGCTAAAAACACTTGATAGATGACATGCTTGATTATAAGGAAAAATGACCAAGCCACCTATTGGTGGACAGGGTGAAAGGGCCACAAAGCTTCTAGGATTGGTACAAATGGATGTGTGTGGAACATTTCTAGTAGAAGCTAGAGGTGGATATTCTTACTTCATTGATTTTACTAATGATTTGAGTAGATATGTATATGTATACTTAATGAGGTATAAGTCAGAAGCCTTAGAGAAATTTAAGGAATTCAAGAATGAATTATAGAATCATCTTGGTAAGAAGATAAAGAAACTTCGATCGGATCGAGGTGGAGAATATCTGACCCAAGAGTTCATCGATCTTCTATAGGAGTCTGGGATTCTATCTCTGCTCACTCCTCCTTATACACCACAGTTGAATAGTGTTAGTGAAAGGAGGAACCACACCTTGTTGGACATGGTGAGGTCCATGATGAGTTATGCAGATCTTCCATGATTCTTTTGGGGATATGCATTAAAAACTGCAGCATACACATTAAACCGAGTACCAACTAAGGTGGAAAATGGAATTCCATCTGAGTTATTGAATGAAAGGAAACCCACTTTGTCGCACACACGTGTATGGGGATGCGAGGTGTTTGTTAAGGCCTTCTCAGGCAACGAACTAGCACCCCAGAGCAAGAGGTGTATCTTTATAGGATATCCCAAGTAAATGAAAGGATATTACATATATAACCCTTAAGAAAAAAAAGTGAATGTCTCCAAACAAGCCATCTTTCTTGAGAGGGAGAACATCCTCAAGAAGGATAGTGGGAGAAAGATTGACTTTGAAGAAGTTGATGATCAAGATACGCAGAAGTTCGTACAGGAAAAATTTCCATAGGTCCTTGTGGAAGAGGTTCCAGAAACACAAGTACTGCGTAGGTTCTCAAGAGAGGTAAGGGAACCAGAGAGATTTGGTTTCCTAGTCACTGAGGATGGTGAATCATTATTGTTGGAAAATGATGAACCTCTCTTCTATAAGAAAGAAATAGAAAGCTCAGAAGCTGTAAGATGGCTAGAAGCTATGAATTCTAAGATGGATTCCATGTATCAGAACCAAGTATGGGTTCTGGTCAATGAGACAGTTGATGTAAATCCTGTTGGATGAAAATGGGTATTCAAGAGAAAACTTGACATGGAAGGTCAAGTTAGAACCTATAAAGTAAGGCTAGTGGCTAAAGGATTCAGACAGCGTCAAGGAATTGACTATGATGAAACCTTCTCGCCAGTTGCCATGTCTAAATCCATAAGAATCATACTTGCCATAGAAGCTTACCATGACTACGAGATTTGGAAAATGGATTTCAAAACAGCATTCTTTAATAGGAACCTTTAGGAATATGTCTATATGACACAACCATAAGGGTTTGTGACACCAGGTGAAGACAAATGGGTTTTCAAGTTACAGAAATCCATTTATGGATTAAATCAAGAATCCAGGTCATGGAACATTCTATTTGATGAAGACATAAAGGAATTTGGTTTCATTAAGAATGAATGTGAGCCATGTGTTTATAATCGGTTTAATGGGAATGCGATCATTATCCTAGTAGTATATGTTGATGACATATTTCTTATTGGAAACAATATACCAGTCTCACAGTCAGCTAAGGACTGGTTGAAAAAGTGTTTATCCATTAAGGACTTGAGTGAACCAGCCTACATTCTAGGGATCAATCCAAGAGGGGATTGGTTCCAGTGTCACATGGCCTACATCTTTATAAGAAAATGTGTCCTCAAACACAACAATAAAAAGATAGAATGAGTAATATCCCATACGCTTCAGCTATAGGATTCATCATGTATTCCATGTTATGTACCAAATAGATTTAGTATAGAACAATCCAAGAGGGGATTGGTTCCAGTGTCACATGGCCTACATCTTTATAAGAAAATGTGTCTTCAAACACAATAATAAAAAGATAGAATGAGTAATATCCCATACGCTTCGTCTATAGGATTCATCATGTATTCTATGTTATGTACCAGGCTTGATGTTGCCTATACACTGATCATGGTAGGCAGATATCAAATAGATCCAGGAGAACAATATTGGACTGCTATTACGACTACCCTTAAGTATCTGGGAAGAACTAAGTATATGTTCCTGGTGTATGGAGGAGAAGAGGAGCTTGTCATCAGAGGGTATGCTGATGCTGGTTTTCAGACAGATCAGAATGATCTGAATTCGCAATCTAGATATGTTTTCTGTCTCAATGGAGGAGATGTGAGCTAGAAGAGTTCAAAATAGCCATTTGTCACCGATTCTACAGTAGAGTCTGAATATATAGCGGCTTCTGATGCATCCAAGGAATCCATCTGGATTCGGAAATTTTTCTAGGAGCTTGATATGGTGCCTAGCAGTAAAGACCCTGTCACATTGTCTTGTGATAATACTGTAGCGGTGGATCTTGCAAAAGAACCAAGGTCACATCAACAAACAAATAACATACTTCGAAAGTATCACCTCTGGAGGTATTTATATCAAAGGGGTGAAGTTTTAGTGAGTAGAGTGTCTACAGAAGAGAACTTGGAGGACCCCATGACTAAAGGAATATCTCACCAGAAGCATGAATATCATGTGAGAGCTAGCGGGTTAAAGGTTTTTTTAGTTGTCTCTAGTCCAAGTGGGAGTCTATTAGAGTTGGTGGCCTAGAACCAACTACTGTGTACTTTATTCATTAATAAAATCCTTATCACATCTTGATTGTTTTTCTGTGTAACAATTCATGTGATAATGTCCTAAGGATATCTGTTGCATTAAATGGTCATAGCGGATCCCTGCTTTGATGAGAACCCGGAAGTGCCATAACATTGTTCTTGAATATATGTTCTATGGTCAGATGATGTTATTTGAGGGACACAAATAATACAGGCCATTAAGGGTGAGGACTCATAAAACATTGAGGCACCTTCTCATGGTGTGCCCCCTTGGTAATATCCAGGAGGATATTATGAGAACGAGACCCTCCAGTAAGAAATCCACATTTCATAGTGTCATTGGATGTTCCTATCTGCAGACATTTGTATTGGTCATTAGACTTTAAGATTATTATTAATGGGTATTACCACTTGCGAACTTAGATTTATTGATGAAAATTGTGATGACACACTGTTCGCTGTGAGGTAGGATATGTTCGGTGTGTTATGAGTAATACTACATTAATAGATAATGCGAGAAAGTATTTTTCCCTTATGTTCCATAACAAAAGTAGATATATCAGGCCCTTTGATGGAATTGATATAGCCTAAGTAAATCTATGGCCATGGTAAGGAATGATAAAGTTTAATTATGGAAAGTCAAAGAAAGAATAATCGAGCACATGGGTTGATGGCACTATCATGAAACCTTCTTGATTAGAGATATAGAGAAAAATGGATTATATTACACGGTAAGCGTTCGTATGAGGTGACACATCAATGCGACTTCAACTTTTTTCTCTTGGGTACCTTGACCCGTTGCTAGACAGTAATCTTGGACTTTAGGAAAGCCCACCTAATGCCAATGAGAAAGAGGCCTAGAGGGTCACACACTAAGTGTGTCTGTGTATCTCAGTTAAATATTAATTTAACAAGTTGAATAAAGATTATTATTGACTGTGGTTTAATAATTATTTAAGGATGCCTGATCGCATTCATTTAGACACTAGTTATTCGAGTGAATATATTGTGGGAGAAATAATATGTTTATTAGCGAGTAATGCAGTTACATTTATTTAAGAAATAAATAGCCATTACTCAAGGTATAATAAATGTGGTGGAGGAAATAAAGAAAAATGGAAAATAAAAGTACATGTCGTGTCTATTAAATATACATACCTTGTAGTTTTATGGAAAATGAGTACACATCGTGTATTAATGACTACACGCCGTGTAGTTTTTTCAGTCAGGATTTTGAGGATATAATATTGTTTTATTAAATGATATTTATTATAATCAGTGTGGGGGCATGTCAAGGAATTAATAATTCGACATAGGGGGTTTCAATAAGAGTTAATGAAATAAATAAAACGAGTAACATGTTTATTTATTTTCATAACTCTATAAACTCAACCCCGATTATAAATATCCTCACAACCCCAACAATTTTCCCCAATCGTTGTGCAAAACAATTCTGGAGAACTCTTTCAAGGCCGAAAGAACTACTTAAACCAAGAATGCTCTCAAGATCAAGAGAGATCCTCCTCCATCGGATCAAGGCGATCGAAGGAGGACATCGCAAGTGAAGGTTCTTCCACGCTAGCACCCAAAGATCCCTTCAGCGACATCCAGAGATATGTGGAACACGTGTGGATCACCGCTAGAGGAATCCAACACATGGATTCTGCGACACAACGACATATCACAAGATCGTTACCAGAGACATCAACGAAGAAATAATTCCACCAAGGTAATTCTTGTGAATTAATTAAATTAATTATAACCAACATACGATGATCTTATCTCTATAGTTCTGGGACTCCCTATTTTGTTTTTCGTTCTTATTTCTATTCCGAAGATCCGGCATTTTATATCGTGGTGGATCTCGGTTTGAATGTTGTTTAACACTAAAATCAAAGTTGGGAAAACCCTCCAATGCATTTCCACTGCGCCTGAAACCTACATTAATCTCATGCTTAAGTGTACCACAAAGATCAAATGACATGGATTCTTTCATCATCCCCATTTATTCCATGATAAAGGAATGTGTAATACATACATGAATTTATGTAATCAATAAGTACATGAGCATAAAGGTGAATACTCTTGATAGAGAAATGGGTATTATATTCACTACATGATGATTTTGGCTTGGAAAATCGCGGTGCAATTTCGGCAGCATAACAACGTCATATGGAAATTCATAAATTGGGTTGATGAGAGAGAAATGGGTCCATCATCATTTATAAATGAAATAGACAGTAAAGGCATCATGGAATATAATATCATAACATATTTAACGTTGGATCAAAATAGTGTATGTAGATGCTCAATTACAAGAGGGGGGGGGGGGGTGAATTGTAAGTTAAAAAACTTTCATTTTTAACCTTAAGGAAAACTATGTTTAACAAAGTTAAACAAGGTAAATTCACAAAGCCTCTTTAAGTTCTTAATTATGAAATAAACTTTCTTAGGGTCCAGAAATATGAATTCAGAAAAGAAACTTAAGCATAATTTTCTTAAAGGATGATTATACCTTAAAGCGTATAAAATCTTATTTATCAGAGTATGTAAAGAATAATAAAGTATAAGAAAGTTTTAATTTACTCCTTAATCAAAATACAGTGGAAATAAAACTTGAAACAATAACAAGTAACAAGTAGGAAATATTTTAACCCAAAGAGTAGGGTATCAAACAACCTTGGATAAAGGTCTCTTGATTTATACTTTCAAGAAAATCCATCTTACCTACACAAGGGTAAGACATCAATAGGAATATAGGAGTATGTATTTCTATCCTTGCAAGACCTAGAAATTTAAGGTAGTCGGAACCTCTATCTTTTTATCCTCAGAAGCCCTTGATTTTACTCAGCTACAATCGGAGTCGCACGAAGCAAGCTGAACAAGATTTTTACGGCTGAACAAGATGTTCATGAAACAAACATATCATGAGAGTTTTATCTCTCTAGAAATCACTTCACATCATCACAACATGTAATCTCTAGGTTGGTCAATAGATTCTAATATATTTTAAATGAGATCCTATTTATAGGAAAAACTTCAATGGTCGACTCCCTCCCCCAACAGTCATATCGTTTCCTTGAATTTCGGAGGGACCTGTACTTGTGTCACTCAACCAATGGTTAGTTAGAAACAAATTGTATGAAATACTTTCATACTTAAAAAAGCATGTATAAGGAAAAAAGAATTATCTTAACCAATTCCAAATATCCATAATCTAAGGAAAAGCAGAATTTAAAATCCAAATAAATAATAAGATTATGGGAAACATGGATATTCAGATTCTTTTTTTCAAAAAATTTGAAATATGAATTCTATAGATTCTAGAGTCTGAATTTTGAGTAATTCAGAGTCTGAATTTCAGAGAATTTGGAGACTTAATTTTAGAGAATTTGGATTTTGAATTTCAGATAATTCGAATTCTAAATTTTAGAGAATCCAGAGTCTAAATTTTAGAGAATTTGGAGTCTGAATTTCATAGAATTCAGATTATGAATTTTCGAAGACTCTGTATCCAAGGAACTATAATATTACAAGGTTTTAGATAAGAATCTGATTTTTTGACTTAGTAATGAAATGTGTTTAGTTTTGAGATGTTATAAAATTAGGTAATGAAAACCAAGGTAAGGGTAAATATTTCCTTAGAGAAGGGAAATTTTCCTTAAGAAAATAATCCTTAGGGAAAGATAATTTTCCTTAAGATAAAGTGTTTCTGATTTTCAAAACATAGAGGAATGAAAAATTCATAAGGAAACCTTATTGAATAAAAAATCTTCCTCTTTTTTGGAAATCATAAAAAAAATCGAAAAATAATATAAGAAATAAGAATTTTCTTTATGAACTTTTAAAAGAAAAACTTATCTCCCTTTACTTATAAATCATTATGAATACGAATAACTCCCCCTTAGGTTTTGAAATCCTTAAGTATTGTATTCTTGACTTCCTTTGAGAGATTTTAGTTTTTCTTGCATTAGAAAGTATTCTTTAAGTAAACTCCTCCTTACTTAAACTCCCCCTCACTTAAACTCCCCCTCACTTAAGGAATTATATTCTTTGTACTTATTATTATCTTGATCATTCATTTCTCCCCCTTTATGATTTTCAAATAACAGAGATAATGGAAAAAATGGTACTTGAAAGATTAGAATTGAATAAAACAAAACAAATTAAGGACAACAAAATTTTCATTATGACTGGAAAATTTGATATAGGGAAGAAAAATACAAAAAAAGATCGAAATGGCCTATAAATCACTTATCCCTATTTTCCTTCGGTATGTTCTTCCTCAAGGTATCCTTCAACTTCTTGAGATCTTTATGACCTTCCTAAAACCACTTGAGCAACTTTTCCTGATCCTGATTTTTCTTTTCTAGAGACTTGATTTTTTCATTGTGAGATTTAAGAATTTATACTTGAGACTTCACTAATTCTTCTTATTGATTGAAATTGTATTCTAACTCTTCCCTAAGTTCCCTTTCTCTCTTTAAATTTTGAGAAACTAAATTTAAATTCCCATTAAGATCTTTATCCTCGTGATTCCGGGCTATTTGTTCAAGGTTCAGCTTCTCAGAGAAACTTGTTGTAAGATTTTTTATTCTATTATCTGAATTATCAAAATATTATTTCATGGAATCTTGGAAGTCATCAATAATCCTCAAATATTAAATTATTCTTTTAGACCACTTTGTAATTTCCATACATGATCTCCTATAAGCATCATAACTAATAAGTAATGTTTCGAAATCTACCTCAATCTTGATGAATTTTTCCATGAGCATTCTTACAGAATCCGTCTTTTTATTGAAAGAGTATTGAAGCAACTAACACCTTGAATAAATATGCTGAAATAAGGGAATGGTTTTTACTAACTTCTTCAGAGACTGTACCATGAAGTCCTGACCCATGGAAGATGATTCAGAATCTGATTCCCTTGTAGGAGAATATTCTTTATCTATCTCTTTATATTTTCTCTTGGATTAACCACCGACATCCTTCTTAACCGCCACAACCTTATTAGGTGTATCATCAATCGCCTGTTTTCCTTTATATAGGAAATAGTCTCTGTATCCTTTGTAGATTCATGATCACTATCTTAAAGTTAGAAAATTTTATCTTCATCGACCTCTTCTTTCTCAGCATCTCCCTTAAGATCATCAAGTTGGATGAAGTCATGATTTATAATTTCATCATCAGTAGGTTTTTTAACCTCTTCCTGTAACACCCCGACCCCTCTAGACTGGAGCCGATGAATTAATTGATACATTGGAATGGTTAGAAGTAATTAATATCCTGAAGGAATGACCAGTTTAGTAGTCTTGAAGAAACTAGATATATATATGTAACTCAAATCACATTGAGAAAGGTAACAAATTCCAATATATAACAACAACTAAAAACCGCATCCATAGAAACTCAATGAATGATCTCCTATTCATAACCTATTGGAGGTAAACAAATGAAATAGGTGAGATAAGATGCTTAATAAGGGTTAAAAATATCCAAATCATTAATCAATAATAACTAAATCATAAACAACTTGGCATAGTCAATATGGCATGGTGAATAAATTAAAAACACACACCATTAATAAACGAAGAATGAAACTGCATCCATATATTTTGTCATAGTGATGAACACATGGATAGTAATAACTGATAATGAATAAAGATAATTATTATTAATTGTACGTAATGTATCTAGAATATGATACCATAATACCATTAAAATTATTTAGTTCTATAGGTTGAAACCCATCTGATTTTTAGAAACAAACTCGAAGGGTTTGTCGCCAACTGATTTGTCTCACGAGACATGTCGATGCATCGAGGGGATATAGCAAGTCCCACCTACGAATTAAATTCCAAATCATTATTTATACATTTATTTAATATAATATCAACATGCCTTTTCAATATTCGTATAGAGTAGAGGATAAATATTCATCAATATTTCCACAGTTAAAACAACATTCAAAATAAACACCATATGTAAAATGGTATACAACTTATACAATAATCATATCCATGCTATGAGAATATGGATATTTAATAAAAATATAATTTCCAATGAAAATTGATCTCAAATGGGTAGTGGTTATAACACATAAGAATTATTAGGTGCACAATACAAAGTATGTCACAATGAAAATGGAAAATTGAGACAAAGTCCCTTACCAAAATGCAATCAATCGAGTGGTATAACCAAAAACTAATAACCATAAAATAAATCACAAAATACCATGAATATATAGATAATCATTATAATATATATAAAAAGTAATTACACAATACACCACACAAAATAAATAAGTGGCGAACAATGGAAATCTCACGGAAATGAAAGTGAGATGAGAAACCCCTTACCTTTTGCTCGAGTGTGTTCTTAGTTTGTTTTAATGACCTGAATAATAAAATTTACATTTATTAATTAATAATTACATAACCTAATATAAATTTAATTGATTTATTATAACCTTATTAGGTTCATTCATGGCCCTTTTATGGGTTTAAGTGGTTCAATTTTATTCTTTTTGAAAGCATTTTCTTCCTTGGTTTTCATGATTCATTTACTTGTATTCATGAATGGTAGTTCATTTGAAATGTGGTTAAACATCCATAATTGTTAATATATATTATTAATGACATTATATATATATAATTTATCTTATAATTATTTTGTGTTATATACCATTATGATGATTCATTAGTTAAAAGTTAATTACAAATTTTTGGATTAACTTGGCGGTTTTGTTCATAATGAACTTGTTTTGTATTATTATTTTATATTATGAGTGTGTAAGGATTCCAGAACATTAATGAGATGAAATTAATATATTATTATCTATTTCAACCATAAAAATGGTCTCATTACTATAATTTAACATGGTAATGAAAATTAAGAACCTGTCGTCCTTGAATGTGATAAATTAACACATCTCGGATGGTGTTTTCATTTTTGGTATAAGAGAAGGGGGAAAGAGAGATTATGATGAAATATTTTATTAGAATAATATAATTCCAGTACATGTAAGGTAATGGAATTATCATAGAAATTTAATTATGGGATATGAAGAAATAAGTATAAAAGAAAGGAACTCAAAATAGAAGAACAATTGAGAAATCTCTCACGAAAATTCAGCAGCCTAACGACGTCACTTAAAATTTTCATAAAATAGTTTGATGATAGAAAGGGGTTATCTCATCACTATTAAATAAAATGGACAGAAAAAGAAATATGTAATTACATATCTCAATATAATCCAATTGAAAATAAAAGAGAAAACATAAAATGAAAGCTTTAAGAGAAGAGAGGGGTGGTTGATTCCCTTACCTTGAAGAGTAATTCCCAAAACTTGAAGGTTGGGACCTTGAGGGTTTGATGAAACCTTGGTAGGATTAATAGGTAGTAAATTCTACCATATAATCGAATATAATGAGTTTGTAATGAAAGAAAATTATGGGGTGAGTTGGTATTTATTGTAAATGAGAATGAGTTTTTTATTAATTAAAAGGGACACCTTATTAGTGGTTTTTCAAAACCATGGACTTGCCCATGGTATTTGACCATGGTTTTAGCCAATTGGGGAACCTAATGTCATATTTTACTATAAAAAATTTGACCATCCTTTTATATTAATTATTATATAATTTTGATGTCATTAAACTACCAAAAACTCAAAACTGTATTTTTTACTATTCACAAAAATTCAAGTATTTTATAAAAATACCAAAAATTAACCCTAACCATTTTTCAACGCTTAGAATTCAAAAATGAACTCCATTTTTAGAAAATAATTTTCTAAGTATTTTTAATTTAATTTTTAAATAAAATCATAGTTAATTCTAAAAATAAAAATTTTAAAGGTATAATTAGTTTTATATCACATTGAAAAATTAATTAAGATCTCTTTATCTTATTAACTTAAGAAAATAAAATATTATAATTATTTAATATTCATAAGGGTCATACTAAAATTCATATTACTATTTATAAGGGTATGTTACTATTCATAAAAAAAATCAAGTTGGTTATATCAGACTCCAAATGACTTACTGGTCACAACTCTAGATGACTGTTTTTCGAAATTCAAAACATTGAAGTGGAAAATTTATGTTTAATGGATAGGTTATAACTATCTCCTAAATAACCAAGTGTTGTTTCAAAATAACACAATGATTTATGAAATATAGTCTATGAATATAATATATTTAAGAAAATTATACCATAAAATGTTTGGGGTGTTATATTTTTTTATCCTTCCGAAATTTTGTCCTCAAAATTTTATGTATAAATCCCACTAAAAAGATATGGGTGGTTCTTCTTCATAACATCCTTAGGTTCCCATGTTGCTTCCTCCATATTCTGGTTTCTCCAAAGAACCTTTACTATATGAGTTGTATGATTTCTCAATACCTTCTCCCTTCTGTCAAGAATCCCGATAAGCTCTTCACAGCATGAAAAATTAGGTTCCATTTCTATTTCGTTATTGGTGAGTAAATGCATTGGGTCTGGCATGTATTTCCTCAACAATGACACATGGAACACATCATGAACTTTAGATATACTTGGAATCATTACTAAATAGTAAGATACAACTCTGATTCTTTCTAGAATTTCAAATGGTCCTATGTACCTGGGGCTCATTTTCCCTTTCTTACCGAAACTTAAGACACCATTCCATGTAGATACTTTCATAAAGACATGATCTCCAAATTGGAATTCCAAATCCTTTCTTCAGTTTTCAGCATAACTCTTCCACCTACTTTGGACTGATTTAATATGGGCTTGGATTTTATTCCCCTTTATCACGGTCTCTTCAATAAGTTATGTTCCTATAAGTTTCCTCTCACAAACTTCATCCCAACAAGTTGGAGTTCGACATCTCTTTCCATATAATTCTTCATATGGAGCCATTTGAATACTATAATGGAAACTATTGTTGTAGCATAATTATACCAAATGAAATTATTGATCCCACATACCTTGAGAGTCAAGATAGAATGATCACAACAAGTCTTCTAGAGTTTTAATAGTCCTTTTAGTTTGTCCATCAGTTTGGGGGTGATAAGTAATACTCATACGAAGCTCAGTATTCAAAGCCTTCAAGAGACTTTTACAGAATTTTGATGTAAATGGGGATCACGATCAGAAATAATCAATAAGGGTACGCCATGAAGTCTTACAACTTCATTAATATATAGTCTTGGTAAACATTCAAGTGGTAAATATTCTCTTATTTCAAGAAAATATATTGATTTTGTAAGACGATTGACGATGAACCATATCACATCATTCCTTCTTGGAGTCTTTGAAAGACCCATGAAAAACTATATCATAATATCATCCCATTTTTACAAAGGTATAGGAAGGGGTTGCATGAATCCTCCAGGATGTTGTCTTCCAGTCTTCACCTGTTGAAAAACCAAACACCTCGACACATAATCAGAAATATCCCTCTTCATGTTGTCCCACCAAAAACATTCCTTTAGATCTTTATAAATATTTGTGCTACTAGGGTTTATATAGAAATTATAGCTATTAGAATCATCCAATAGTTCCATATTTAGCTCAGGAATAGTGGGAACACAAAGTCTCTTTCCAAATTTCAAAATTCCACCTTCATATATGAAGTCAATCAAATTACCATCATTTACAAGTTTAATTTTTTTTTGAAACTCCTCATCATCAATTTGATAAATTTTTATCCTTTCCAATAAAGAAGGTTTGGAAACCATTTCTGTTAGCTTCCATGATAATTCCCATATCAATATTTACTAGATCCATGAAAATAGGATCCCTTTCAACTCTCATCTTTTTTAGAATTTCTTGACCTTTTTTACTCAAAGCATCAGCCACCATATTTGCCTTTACCGGGTGGTAGTGTATTGAACAATCATAATATTTGAGTAACTCGATCCATCTCATTTTCCTCATGCTGAGTTATTTTTGTGTAAAAATGTATTTCAAACTCTTGTGATCCATGTATATCTCACATTTTTCACCGTAAAAACAATGTATCCATATTTTTAGAGGAAATATTACGACTGCTAACTCAATATCATGGGTTGGATAATTTTTCTCATGAGTCTTTAATTTTCTTGATGCATAAGTAATAAATTTATCATTTTTCATAAAGACACAGCCCATTCTATTCTTTGATGCATCACTGTATATCACAAATCCATCATTTTCTGATAGAAGAGTCAAGATTAGAGCATTGAACAATCTTATTTCCAATTATTCAAATAATTTTGTACATTATTTCTTCCACACAAACCTAACTCCTTTACGTGTGAGTTTGGTTAGCAGGATAGCCAGTCAGGAAATTTTTTGAACGAAACATCGATAGTAACCTACTAAGCCAATAAAACTACATACCTCAGTTATGTTCATTGGCTTGGGAAATTGTTGGATTGCCTTCGTCTTTGTAGGATCAACTAGGATTGCATCCTTATAGACAATATGGCATAGAAAAGAAACTGATTAAAGCTATAATTTTTACTTGCTAAAATTCCCATATAATTCATTTCTTCTAAGAGTTTTTAGAATAGTCCACAAGTGATTCTCATGGTCTTCATAGCTTTTTGATTATACAAGGATATCATCGATGAATAACACAACAAAGTTATCAAGATATTCCATGAAAACTATATTCATTAAATCCATGAAAATAGAGGGTTCATTAGTTAGTCCAAAAGGCATCACTGTAAACTCGTAATTCCCATACCTGGTTCGAAATGTTGTCTTAGGAATATCCTCCTTCTTCACACATAGCTGATGATATCCAGATTTTAGGTCAATCTTCGAAAAGTATTGGGCTCCATGAATTTGATCAAATAAATCATCAATTCATGGTAGAGGATACTTATTATTTATTGTAATAGAATTGATTTCACTATAATCATTGCATAGCCTCATAGATCCATCTTTCTTCTTGAAAAAGAGGATAGGGGATCCCCATATAGAAACACTAGGTCGAACAAATCCTTTTTCACTCAAATCCTATATTTTTTTCTTTAGCTCCACTAATTCCACAGTGGAAATTCTATAGAGGGCCTTTGATATAGGTATTTCATGAGGAATTAAATCAATAGAGAACTCAACTTCCTGCTTTGGAGTATGTCTAGGTAAATACTCTGGAAATACGCCAATATATTCTTTCAATATATGTACATTTTCAATTTGAATATTTCTTTCTTCACCCTTAGACATTAGGTTTTCTTCCTCTCCAAGAATTGAATTCAATAGAGCTACTGGGGGTGGATCATGATAAGAATCAGATGGCGAGGTTTCTTCTCTAAAGATAAGGGATTCTACACCATTTTCAAAAATTATAACTTCCTTCTTATTTCAAAAAATCATTGCATCATAGTTTGAAAACCAATTCATACCTAGAAGCATAACAAATTCAGTCATTGGTATGATGATAATGTTAGAAACTAAAGCACATTTATGTGTCAAGAGGGGGACTAATCGAGATGCCTTTGTTATAATAATACACCCCTTAGAAGTTTTGATGGACAACTCCTTTATTAAATCAAATTGGACATGTATAATTTTCTTGGAAAACTAGGAATATATAAATGAATGAGATGATCTATAATCAAATAAAGTATTGGCTAAGTTTAAGAAAAAAATTAAAATACTTGCCACCACAACATTAGGAACTTCAACCTTCGAAATTGTAATCACATAAGCTTTCCCTTACTCTCGATCCTGTTTCTAGGGCAAGTTTCCTGGTCTCTTAGGACACTCATTTTCATAGTGTCCCATCTATCTAAAATTTTATCATTGAACATCATAAAATTTCTTTTTCCCCTTGCATTCATTTGATCGATGACCCTTTTCTCCACACTTATAGTAGACTCCCATTCCTTTCAAGCATTTCCTAGGATGATTATTTCCACAGTAATTTCATAATGGGAATTTATTCATTCCCTTGTTCTTCTTTGATGCTTAACCTTTTCCTTGGTTATCAGAGTACCTCTTCTTATGTTGGTTTCCCTTAAACAAACTTGTTCTAGAAAATTCCTTCTCTGTTTTGATGGCACTTGATACAATTTTATCATATGATGAAAATGTTTGAGAAGACAGTTCCCTTCTAATACTTAGTTTAAGACCTTCAAAGAAATTATTAATATTTTCTTATGAGTCTCATATGTAATCTATAGCGTACTTGTATAGTCTTGTGAAGGTAGCCTCATTCTCTGCAAAACTATCTTCTTCCCTTTTCTTTAAGCTAAGGGATTTCCTCTTCATTTTGGTTTGTTGCTCATGAGGGAAATATTTTTCAAATAATATTTACTTAAAAGTCTTCCATTCGATATATTATATTTCTTCTTCCTTAGTGGTATTCTGGATCAAGGACCACCATTGATCAACATCACCCTTGAGACAATATACTACCATCACTACATGTTCATTTTCATTGCATCTCAATGTCATGGATATCTTTTCAAGGGACTTGATCTACTGCTCAGCAACCACTGGATTAGTAGTACCACTAAAAGATGGAGTCTTTTACTGCATGAAATGATCCTAAACAGGTATGGCATGGTTATTCATCACAACCTGAGTAAGTTGTCCCAATATAGTCATGATTTGATCTGCTCTAACATTGACTGTGTTGACTTGCTCAGTGGGTAGATCCCTACATTTCCATGAGTATTTATTCTCCTTATTCCATTAGACACCATTTCTATATAATTGAATACACTATATTAGGTTATTAATCTCAAATAGAAAATCACTTAACATAGATTGAAATTCTATGCATAACTAATTTCATAAACATGGATTATCTAAGGAAATATTTACATTAAAATCCTTCATAATGGATTGTAAAGAAAATGTGAATTATCCTAATAATATCCCATGGGAGTGTAAACACCAAGAGTTAATCAAGGCCCATTTTCATGTACTAGGATACCTCGTTTCAAGCCTAAAACTCCTTATCAGAGTTTTTACTCCTGGGTACATTTGTATCAGAGCCACCTCTACCTGTTTGTATCCAGACAGGGGTGTATTTTCTAGAAATATCCACATAATCTATTCCTTACCAAAATTCCAGGATGTTATTGTATTTTTTTCCTCAAATACTACCTTAAGGATTTGTTCCCTAATATGTATTTTCTAAACTAGTTTCCAAGGCTCTTACTAAACTTCTTATGATACCAACTGTAATGCCCCGACCCCTCTAGACCAAAGCCAATGAATTACTTGATACATTGGAATGGTTAGAAGAAATGAAAATCCTAGAGTAAAGATCAGTTTAGTAGTCTTTAATAAACTAGATACACACTTGTCACTCAAATTACATTGGAAAAGGTAACAAATTATAATACTTAACAAAATCTAAAAACTGCATCCAAAAAAACTCAATAAATGATCTCCTATTCATAACCTAATGGAGGTAAACAAGTGAAAGGGGTGAGATCAAATGCTCAGTAAGGATTAAAAATATCCAAATCACAAATCAATTAAAACTTAATCACAAACAACTTGGCATAGTCAATATGGAATGGTGAGTAAATGAAAAACACATGCCATTAATAAATTAAGAATGAAACTGCATCCATAGATTTTTTCATAGTGAAAACCAAATGGATAGTAATAACTGATAATGAATAAAGATAATTCTTATTAATTGGAAATAATGTATATGGAATATGATTCCATAATACCATTAGAATGGTTTAGTTCTGTGGGTAAAAACCCATCTTATTTTTTGAAACAAACTCGAAGGGTTTGACGCCAACTGATTTGTCTCACGAGACCTGTCGATGCATCAGGGGGTTATAGCAGACCCCACCCACCTCTTCAAGCCAAAATAATTATTTATACATTGATTTAATACAATATCAATATGCCTTTTCAAAAAATTTATATAGTAGAGGATACAGATTCATAAATATTTCCACAGTTAAAATAACATTCAAAATAAACAACGTATGTAAAATGGTATACGACCTTGAAGATAATCATATAAATGATACGAGAATATCTATATTTAATAAAAATATAATTTTAAATGAAATTTGATCTCAAATGGGTAGTAGGTACACCACATAAGAATTATTTGGTGCACAATACAAAGTAAGTCACAATGAAAAGGGAAAATTGAGACAAAATCCCTTACTACAATGTAATCAATTGAGTCGTATGACCAAAAACCAATAACCACAAAATTAATCAAAAAATACCATGAATATATATATAATCATGATAATATATATCAAAAGGAAGTACACAATACACCACACACAATAAATAAGTGGCAAACAATGGAAATCTCACGAAAATGAAAGTGAGATGAGAAACCCCTTACCTTATTCTCGAGTGTGTTCTTTGTTTGTTTTAATGACCAGAGTAATAAAATTTAGCTTCATTAATTAATAATTCCATAACCTCATATACATTTAATTTATTTATTATAACCTTATTAGGTTCATTCATGGCCCTTTTATGGGTTTAAGAGGTTCAATTTTATTGTTTTTGGAAACATTTTCTTCCTTGGTTTTCATGATTTGTTTACTTGTATTCATGAATGGAAGTTCATTTGAAATGTGGATAAACATATAGAATTGTTAATATATATTATTAATGAAATTAAAGAGATATAATTTATCTTATAATTATTTTGGGTTATATACCATGATGATGATTCATTAGTTAAAAGTTAATTACAAATGTTTGGATTAACTTGGCGGTTTTGTTCATAATGAACTTGTTTTGTATTATTATTTTATATTATGAGTGTCTAAGGATTCCAGAACATTAATGAGATGAAATACATATATTATTATCTGGTTTAACCATAAAATGTTTTCATGTCTATAACTGAGCATGGTAATGAAAATTGAGAACCTGTCGTCCTGGAATGTGATAAATTAACACATCTCGAACGATGTTTTCATTTTTGGTTTAAGAGGAGGGGGAAAGAGAGATGATGATGAAATATTAAATTATAATAATATAATTCCAGTTATTTTAAGGTACTTTATTTATCATAGAATTTTCATGAGGAGAGATGAGTAAAGAAGTATAAAATGAAAGAACTCAAAATTGAAAAAAAAAATTGAGAAATCTCTCATGAAAATTCTGCAACCTAATGGTGTCACTAAAAATTTCATAAAATACTTTGATGAGAGAAAGGGGTTATCTAATCACTATTATACAAGATTTAAATAAATTGGAATATTTAATGACATATCTCAACATAATCTAATTGAAAATAAAAGAGAAAACATAAAATGAATGCTTTAAGAAAAGAGAAGGGTGGTTGATTCCCTTACCTTGAAGAGTAATTCCAAAAACTAGAAGGTTGGTACCTTTTGGGATTGATTACACCTTGGGAGGATTTATAGAGATGTAATACTACTATATCCTTTAGGATAATGAGTTTTTAATTAAAAAAACGAAAGGGGTGAGTGGGTATTTATAGTAAATGAGAGGGATTTTTTTATTAATTAAAAGGGACACCTCATTAGTGGTTTTTGAAAAACCATGGGCTTGCCCATGGTATTTGTCCATTGTTTTAGCCACTTGGGTAACCTCATGTCATATGTTACTATAAAAAAGTCTGACAGAATTTTATATTAATTATTATATCATTATGATGTCATTAAACTACTGAAATCTTAAAACTGTATTTTTACTATTCACAAAAATTCAAGCATTTTAGAAAAATCCAAAAAATTAACCCTAACCATTTTTCAATGCCTAGAATTAAAAAATGAACTCCATTTTCTAAAAATAATTTTCTAAGTATTTTTAATTTAATTTTTAAATAAAATCATAGTTAATTATAAAAATAACAATTTTAAAGGTATAATTAGTTTTATATCACATTGAAAAATTAATTAAGATCTCATTATCTTATTACCTTAAGAAAATAAAATATTATCATTATTTACTATTCATAAAAGTCATATTACTATTCATAAGGGTATATTACTATTCATAAAAAATCAAGTTGGTTCTATAAGACTCCAAATGACTTACTGGTCACAACTCTAGATGACCGTTTTTCTAAATTCAAAACATAGAAGTTGAAAATTTATGTTTAATGGATAGGTTATGAATATGTCCTAAATAACCAAGTGTTGTTTCAAAGGAACACAATGATTTAATAAATATAGGATATGAATAGAATATATTTAAGAAAAGTATACGATAAAATGTTTGGGGTTTTATATTATTCCCTACTTTGGAAATTTTGCCCTCGAAATTTTATGTATAAATCCCACCAAAAAGATGTAGGTGGTTATTATTTATAACATTTTTAGGTTCCCATGTTTCTTCCTCCATATTCTTGTTTCTCAAAAGGACCTTTATTAGATGAGTTGTCCAATTTCTCAATACATGCTCCATTTTCTCAAGAATCTTGATAGGCTCTTCACAGTATGAAAAATCAAGTTCTAGTTCTATTTCTTCATAGGTGAGTACATGCATTAGGTATTGAATTTATTTCTTCAACAATGACACATAAAATATATCATGAACTTTGGAGAGACTTGGCATAATTTCTAAACGTTAAGATACAACTCTGATTCTTTCCAGAATTTCAAATGGTCCGATATACCAAGGGCTCTGTTTCCATTTATTACCGAACCTTAAGACACCCTTCCATGGAGATACTTTCAGAAAGATATGTTCTCCCACTTGGAATTACAAATCCTTTCTCTAATTTTCAGCATAAATATTCTGCCTACTTTGGGCAGCTTTAATATGGGCTTGGATTGTCTTCACCTTTGCCTGGGTATCTTCAATAAGTTCCATGCCTATAAGTATCCTCTCACAAACTTTTTCCCAACAAGTTGGAGTTCAACATATATTTCCATATAATGGTTCATATGGAGTCATTTGAATACTATAATGGAAACTATTGTTTTAGGAAAATTCCACCAAATGCAAGTATTAATCCCACATACCTTGAAATTCAAGAGAGAATGATATCATCATGTCTTCCAGAGTTTGAATAGTACTTTTAGACTGTCTGTCGGTTTGGGGGTGATAAGCAGTACTCATATGAAGCTCAATATTCAAAGCCTTCTGGAGTTTTTTTTCCATAATTTTGATATAAAATGGGGATCAAAATCAGAAATAATTGATAAGGGTACACTATGAAGTCTTATAACTTCATTAATATACAGTCTTGCAAAATGTTCAAGTGGTAAATCTTCTCTTATTGTATGAAAATGTGATGATTTTGTAAAATGATTGACGATGACCAATATCTAATCATTCCTTCTTGTAGTCTTTGGTATCCCCATGAAAAAGTACATCATAATATCATCCCATTTCCACATAGCTATAGGAAGGGGTTTCATGACTCCTCCATGATGTTGTTTTCCAGTCTTCACCTTTTGACAAACCAGACATGTAACACCCCGACCCCTCTAGAATAAAGACGGTGAATTACTTGTGATATTGGCATGGTTAGAAGGAATTAAAATCCTGAAGGAATGATCAGTTTAGTAGTTTTGAAGAAACTAGATACATAGATGTTACTCAAATTACATTGGAAAAGTTTACAAAATACAATACATAATGAAAACTAAAAACTGCATCCACAAGAACTCAATAAATGATCTCCTCTTTGTCACCTGTTGAAAGTAACCAAGGAAAGGGGTGATCTAAAATGATCATTAAGGGTTACAAATAGCGGAAGCATGAATAAAATAATAAGTGAATCATAATCAATCTGACATAATCAATTTGTAATGGTGAATAAATGAAAAAATAATTCCATTAATAAACTGAGAATGAAACTGCATCCACAAATTTTGTCATAGTGAAAACCTCATGGATAATAATAACTAATAATGAATAAAGAGAATGATTATTAATTGGATGTCATGTATCTGGAACTTGAAACCATAATACCATAAAAAATGTTTAGGTCTATGGGTTGAAACTCGTTTTATTTTTTAAAAAACAAACTCGAAGGGTTTGTCGCCAAACTGATTTGTCTCATGAGACCTACTGATGCATCGAAGGGATATAACGGGCCCCACCCACAACTTAATAACCAAATAATTCCTTATAAATTGATTCAATACAAGTTCAATATTACTTTTCAATATCCGTATAGAGTAGAGTATACAGATTCATCAATATTTCCATAGTTAAAATTACTTTCCAAATAAACATCGTATGTAAAATGGTATACGGTTTAGAAAAAAACATATCCATAATATGAGAATATGGATATTTAATATGAATATAATTTCAAATGAAAATTTATCTCAAATGGGTATTAGGTACACCACATAAGGATTATTAGGTGCACAATACAAAGTTAGTCACAACAAAATAGTAGTTGAGACAAAGTCTCTTACCAAAATGTAATCAGTCAGATCATATGACCAGAATTCAATAAACCTCAAATAAATCATTTAATAAAATGAATATAAATAGAATCATGTTATTATATATCAAATGGCAGTACACATATACCATATACAAGAAATAAGGTGAAAATAATGAAAATCTCATAGAAATGAAAGTGAGATGAGAAAACCAATTACAAACATTTCAACATGGTAACAAGTGTTATTATGAGGTATTAATGAGAGGTAAAGGGGTATTAAATTATTTATATGTCACAATAGAAGTATGGTGGAGGTACAAAAACATACCCCATCATTAGTAATTAAAAATAAAAGGGAACAATATAGGGGATATTCTTGAAAAAAAGTGAGAGAGAGGATCCCTTACCTTATACTTGAAGGTGTTCTTGACTTGTTATTTAAGACCTGAATAAAAAAATTAGGATTAATAATTAATAATTACAGAACCTCTTATATATTTAAATGATTTATTATAACCCTTTTTAGTTCATTCAAGGCCTTTTTGATTAGTTATAAGGTTCAATTTCATTATTCGGGCTCGTTTGTTTACTTAGTTTTAAATGATCAGTTCACTTATATTCATGTTTGGATAAATATGAAAGATGGATGTGGTTGTATTGAAATGAAGTTATATTATATTAGTGAAAATAAAGGAGATTACATAGTTTTAAATTTAATTTTTTTACTTAGAGTCAGGTCAAATTATTATATATATAACCTTGGTGACAACTATTTTGGTTAATCGGTGGGTTTGATTACAATGAAAATGTTTTTATTTATAACTTAATACCACTTGTAAAAAATAGATTACAAAACTAAAAATAGGATATTTTACATATATAATAATCTGTTTCAACCATAACACAAATGGTTTCATGACTAGAATTAAATATTATAATATAAATTGATAAACCGTTGTCCTTGAATGTGATAAATTAGCACATCTCAAACAGTGCTTTCATTTCTTTCAAATAAAGGGTGTGGAAAGTAGAGAAGATAATGAAATGTCCCATTAGCATAAAAAAATTCCAGTACATGTATGTTACTAGAGTTATCATACTAGTTGGGTGAAGGGAGTTGAGGAAAGAAACAAAAAGAAAAGAACTTAAAAGAAATGAAGGAATTGGAAAGAGGAATTTAACTCTTGAGACTTACACCTTTGAGAACCTCTGAAGGGGAGGGGTTTTGGTATTTTGAAGAGGCTAGGAGATTTTGGATGTAGAAGAGGATATTGGAGAGAGATATGTGTAGAATATTGGCAAGTCACAAGGCTTTAGAGGAGTGAAGAGAAGAGGGAGTGAAAGAGGGTTTTTATAGTGGAGGAGAGAGAAGTTTTCTTAATATTATAATCATTAATTTATTATTTCCTCTCAAGACAACCAATAGTGAGTATACAATGACCAAGAACAGTAATATATGCATGTGACTTCGAACCAATTAAGCTTACATCAGCATATCATCATCAATGACTCAATAAATTCCTTATTTAGCATTTATCGTAAATTATCACATTTTACTATTCATAAAAAATTTAAGTATTTCAGAAAAATCCCAAAATTTTACCGTAACCATTTTTAGATGTGTAGAATACAAAACTAAAGTCAATTTTTCAAAAATATTTTTCTAAATATGAATAATTAAATATATAATTAAAATAATTATTTAATAGAAAAATATAAACACTTAAAATATTCATCTTCATTTTTAAGGTGCCTAAATTCATTTATACATTCAAGGTCATGGATACATTTCATAAGAGTCATATTACTATTCATAAGGGTAAGTTACTAGTCATAAGGGTAGGTTACTATTCATAAGGGTAGGTTACTGTTCATAAGGGTAGGTTACTAGTCACTGAAAATTAAGTTAGTTTTATCAGACTCTAATTATCATCTTGATCACAACCGTGTATGTTAGATTTTTAAAATTCAAATCATAGAGCTGAAAAATATAAGTTTTATGGCTAGGTTATGGATATCTCCTATAAGTAACCATGTTTTGTTCCATAGAGGCTCAATGATTCTTTAAATATAGGCTATAACTAGAATGTATTTAAGAAAAACATACCATAAAATGTTTGGGGTGCACAAAACATCTCGACACATAATCAGAAATATCCCCCTTCATGCTGTCCCACCAAAAATGTTCCTTTAGATATCTATACATCTTTGTGGTATGAGGGTGTATAGATAAATTAAAGCTTTGAGCACCATCCAATAGTTCCCTATTTATCTTAGGAATAGCAGGAACACAAATTTTATTTCCAAATTTCAAAATGCCACCTTCATATACGAAGTCAATCAACTTCCCATCATTTAGAGCTTTAACTTTATTTTGAAAATACTCATCATCAATATGATAAGTTTTTATCCTTTCTAGTAAAGAAGGTTTGTCAACCATTTGAAATATTAGTGATATGTTACCTTCCATGATAATTCCCATATTCATCTTTACTAGATCCATGAACATTGGATCCCTTTCAACTCTCATCTTGTTCATAATTCTGTGGACTTTTCTACTCAAAGAAACTGCCACCTTATTTGCATTTCTAGGGTGGTAGTGTATTGAACAATCATAATCTTTGATTAACTTGAGCCATCCCCTTTTCCTTATGTTGAGCTCTTTTTGTGTAAAAATGTATTTCAAACTCTTGTGATTCGTGTATATCTCACATTTTTCACCGTAAAGATAATGTATCTATATTTTCCAAGAAAATATTACAACTGCTAACTCAAGGTCATGGGTTGGATAATTGTTTTCATAAGTCTTCAACTTTCTTAATGCATAAGCAATAAATTTATCATTTTGCAGAAGGACACAACCCAGTCCATTCTTTGATGCATCACTGTATATCATAAATCCATCATTTCCCGATGGAAGAGTCATGATTGGAGCATTGACCAATATTCTTTTCAATTCTTCCAATCATTCTGTACATTCTTTCTTCCACACAAACATAACTTTTTTATGCATGATTTTGGTTAATGGGTTAGCCAATCGGGTAAAATTCTGAACGAAACACCATTAGTAACCTGCCAAGCCAATGAAAATACGTACCTCGGTTATGTTTATTGGCTTGGAACATTCTTGGATTGCCTTTGTCTCTACAGGATCAACTAGGATTCCATCCTTAGAGAAAATATGTTCTAGAAAATAAACTGTTTGAATCCAGAATTTGAACTTTCTAAACTTCCCATATAATTAATTTCTTCTAAGAGTTTTCAAAATAGTCCGTAAGTGATTATCATTGTCTTCATAGCTTTTTGAGTATATCAAGATATCATCAATGAATACTACAAAAAATTTATCAAGATATTCCTTGAAAAATCTATTCATTAAATCCATAAAAACAGAGGGTGCATTAGTCAGTCAAAAAGGCATCACTATAAACTTGTAATGACCATACCTAATTTGAAATTTTGTCTTAGTAATATCTTCCTTTTTCACACACAGCTAATGATATCCAGATCGAAGGACAATCTTTGAAAAGTATTGCGCTCCATGAAGTTGATCAAATAAATCATCAATTCATGGTAGAGGATTCTTATTATTTATTGTAATAAAATTGATTTCCCTGTAATCAATGCATATCCTCATGGATCCAACTTTCTTCTTGACAAAGAGGACATGGGCTCCTTATGGGGAAACACCAGGTTGAACAAATCCTTTGTCACTCATCTCCTCTAGTTGTTTCATTATCTCTACTAATTCCACTGTGGCCATTCTATTGGGGTTCTTTGATATAGGTCTTGCACCAGGAATTAAATCAATATAGAACTCAACTTCCTACTCTGGAGGATGTCCAGGTAAATCCTATGGAAATACATCAAAGTATTCTTGCATTGTATGTCCATTTTCAATTTGAATATTTCTTTCCTCACCCTTAGACATTGGGTTCTATTCCTCTCTAATAATTGAATTCAATAGAGCTACTAGGGTTGGATCTAGATAAGAATCAGATGTCTAGGTTTCTTCTCTAAAGATAAAGGATTCTACACCATTTTCCAAAACTATAACTTCTTTTTTTCTTGCAATAAATCTTCACATCATAGTTTGAAAAACAATTCATACCAAGAATTATATCAAATTCCGTCATTGGTATGATGATAAGGTTTTCAACTAAAGTACGTTTATGTGTTATGATGGGGACCTATCGACATGACTTTGTTGCAATGATACATCCCTTATGAGTTTTGACTAACAACCCCTTTATTAAATCAAATTGGACATGTCTAAATTTCTTGGAAAATTGGGAATATATTAATGAATGCGATGATACAGAATCAAATAATGTATTGGCTACATTTGAGGAAACAATTAAAGTACCTACCACCACATAATTAGGAACCTCAACCTTCATGGTTGTAATCACATAAGCTTTCCCCTAATCTCATGCCCTTTTTTGAGGAAAGTTTCCTTGGCGATTAGGATACTCATTTTCATAGTGTCCCATATCTTTACAATTATAGCATAGAACTTCATAAAATTACTTCTTCCACTTGCATTAATTTTATCGACGACCCTTTTCTGTACACTTATAGCAGACTCACATGACTTTCAAGCATTTCCTGGGATGATTCTTTTCACAATTCTTGCATAATTTGAATTTCTTCGTTCCCTTGTTCTTCTTTGATGCTTCACCTTTTCGTTGGTTATCAGAGTACCGCTTGTTATCTTGGTTTCCCTTGAACAAACTTGTTCTGGAAAATTCCTTCTCTGTTTTGATAGCACTTGATACAATTTCCTCATATTATGCTTTTTTGAGAAGCCAGTACCCTTAGAAGATTTGGATTGGGACCTACAAAGAAATGACCAATCTTTTCTTCTGAGTCTCGTACGTAATCTATGGAATAAATGGCTAGTCTTATGAAGGTAGCCTCATACACTCCAGCACTATCTTCTTCCCTTTGCTTTAAGCTATTGATTTTCTTCTTTATTTCGGTTCGTTGATCACAAAGAAAATATTTTTCAAATAATATTTCCTTAAAAGTCCTCCATTCCATATCTTCTATTTCTTCTTCCTCAGTGGTATTCTGGATCAAGGATCACCGTTTATCAGCATCACCCTTGAGATAATATACTACCATCACTACATTTTCATTTTTAATTCATCTCAATGCCATGAATATCTTTTCATGGGACTTGATCCACTGATCATCAACCACTACATTAGTAGTCCCACTAAAATATGGTGGCTTATGCCGTATGAAATGATCCAACATTGGTGTGGAATGGTTATTCATCACAACCTGAGTAAGTTGTCCCAATATGGTCATGATCTGATCTGCTCAAACATTGACTATGTTTACTTACTCAGTGAGGAGATACCTAAATTTCCCATGATTATTTATTCCCCTTCTTCCATTAGGCACTATTTATAAATATTGGCATACCGAATATTAGGTTATGAATCTCAAATATAAAATCACTTAACATAGATTTAAATTCTATGCATAACTAATCTCATAAACTTGGATTCTATTAGGAAAAATTTACATTAAAATCCTTCATAAGGGCTTGTGAAGAAAATGTAAATTATCCTAAGCGTATCCCTCAGGAGTGTCAATACCAAGAGTGAAGCAAGGACTGTTGTCGTGTACCAGGATACCCCGGGTCATGATCAAAACTCCTTATTAGATTTTTCACTCCTAGGTACATCTGTGCCAGAGCCACCTCTGCCTGTTTGTATCCAGAAAGGGATGTATTTGTTTGAAATATTCACATAATATATTCCTTACCAAAATTCTAGTAAGTTCATGTATTTTTGTCCTCAAATAATACCTTAAATATTTTTTCCATAATCTGCATTTTCTAATCTAGTTTCCAAGGTTCTTATTAAACTTCCTCTGATACCAACTCTAACACCCCAACCCCTCTAGAATAGAGTCGGTGCCTTACTTGATACATTGGTATGGTTAAAAGGAATGAAAATACCAAAGTAATGATCAGTTTAGTAGTATTTAAGAAACTATATACATACATGTAACACAAATTACATTGGAAAAGGTAACAGATTACAATACATAACAAAAACTAAAAATTGAATCCCTAGAAACTCAATAAATGATCTCCTCTTTATAACCTATTGAAGGTAAAAAAATGAAAGGGGTGAGCTCAAATGCTTAGTAATGGTTAAAAATTGATGAAGTATGAATCAATAGTAACTGAATCATAAAAAACATGGCATAGTCAATATGTAATAGTGAATAAATGAAAAACACACACCATCAATAAACTGAGAATGAAATTGCATCCATAGATTTTGGAATAGTGAAAACCACATGGATTGTAATAATTGATAATGAATAAAGAGAATTATTATTAATTGGTTGTTATGTATCTGGAACATGATACCATAATACCGTTAAAACGGTTTAGTTCTGTGGGTATAAACCCGTCTGATTTTTGGAAACAAACTCAAAGGGTTTGTCGCCAACTGATTTGATTCATGATACATATTGATGCATCGAGGGATATAGCGGGCCACACCTTCCACTTAAAGTCTAAATAATTTTTATAAATTTATTTAATACAATATCAATATTCCTTTTCAATATCTGTATAGAGTAGATGATACCGATTCATCAATATTTCCACAATTAAAACAACATTCAAAATAAACACCATATGTTAAATGGTATATGAATTAGAAAATAATCATATCCATGATTAGAGAATATTTATATTTAATAAAAATATAATTTCAATTGAAAATTGATCTCAAATGGGCATTAGGTACACCACATAATAATTATTAGATGCACAATACAAAGTAAGTCACAATAAAAAGAAAAAATTTAGACAAAGTCCCTTACCACATTGTAATCAATCAAGTCGTGTGAACAAAAACCAATAAACACAAAATGAATCAAAAAATAACATTAATATATATATATATAATCATGATAATATATACCAAAATGTAGTACACAATACACCACATACAATAAATAAGTGGCGAACAATGGAAATCTCACAGAAATCAAAGTGAGATGAGAAACCCCTTACCATATGCTCGAGTGTGTTGTTCGTTTGTTTTAATGACCTGAATAATAAAATTTATCTTCATTAATTAATAATTAAAAAAAACCTAATATACATTTAATTGATTTATTATAACCTTATTAGGCTCATTCATGGCCCTTTTAGGGGTTTAAGAGGTTCAATTTTATTTTTTTGGAAGCATTTCCTTCCTCGGTTTTCATGATTCGTTTACTTGTATTCATGAATGGAAGTTCATTTGAAATGTGGTTAAACATCCAGAATTGTTAATATATCTTATTAATTACATTAAAGATATATATTTGATCTTATAATGATTTTGGTTTATATACCATGATGAAGATTTATTAGTTAAAATTTAATTACAAATGTTTGGATTAAATTGGCGGTTTTGTTCATAATGAACTTATTTTGTATTATTATTTTATATTATGAGTGTGTAAGGATTAAAAAACATTAATGAGATTAAATACATTTATTATGATATGGTTCAACCATAAAAATGGTTTCTTGACCAGAATTAAACAAGGTAATGAAAATTGAGAACCCGTCATCCTTGAATGTGATAAATTAACACATCTCAGATGATGTTTTAATTTTTGGTATAAGAGGAGGGGGAAAAAGAGATAATGATGAAATATTCAATTGGAATAATATAATTTAAGTTCATGTAAGGTACTAGAATTATCATAGAATTTTCATGAGGGGATACGAGGAAATAAGTATAAAATAAAGGAAGTCAAAATAGAAGAAAAATTGAGAAATACCTCATCCTCTTTTCCTTGAGAAATATTCTTGGTTGATTTGACCTGGGAAGTACCGATCAATAGCTTGTTAGAAGGACTTTACTTCTCATGATATTCTTCCACTTTCTTTATAACATCATCACTCTCATCATCTTCCTACTCTTATTCTTACTTTAATTCTTCTTTCTAAACTATTTCTTCTTCCACTTTAGGTTCTGGAATTGTGAATTTCTTTCCCAGAGTCTCTACTGGTAATCATTCTTTGAGAAAGTATTTCGGTACCTGAATCTATTTAGAGGCTTTTTAGTGTCTTTGAGAAGTTCTTTAACAATCTCAGCTTTAGAAAATTTGTTCTTCAGCTTATTTTCTTTTTGTTTCCTTTCATACTCTTTAATATCTTGAATTTTCAATGCCTTTGCCTCAGTAGGATCTAGGCCAAAAATTGGATATCCTTATTTCTTATTATTATTTGGTTCCCTCCACATAGATACCACTTTATCAGGGAAAGTATTTTTCTTTTTAGTATTTGGTGGAGCTGAATGAGTTTCTGGAACTATAGGATTCTCTTTGGTTTTTGGTTCTTTTTGCTTTATCTTATTCTGAACTTTCTTAGAAGTCTCTCCTACTTCCACTTTCTTAGCTAGAGCTTCAACCTCAATTTCCGAAAGATCATAAATTTCTCCAGACTTGGTATTGAAACCAACTTTCATTCTCCTTAAGTTATTATCACTTATCGGCAAGATCTTGATATTTATTGGTTTAGAGCTATAGGGAATTTTCAATGATTCTAAGCAAATCACTGTGATCTTAGACAAAATTTACAAATACATGATGATATGGGATTTGAGAGTTCCATTATTGATGTTGGTGATTCTCAGAAGGATATACTTCACATGATTTATCTTCCTCAGGTTGATAAAAAAATCCAAAATAAAGATGCCACTTTTCCTTAAGGAGTCCTTGTATCCTTTTCTCAGAATGAGAAACACTTGTACCCATGATGCTAAAAATATAAAGTTTGTTGAGAGATAGTTAATATTTGGTGATTTTACTCCTTTTATTCCAAGGCACTCTATTGTCTTTTCCTTATCAAAACTTCCTGACTGATATAGAAGCTTGTGAGTACAGAAAATTGCTTCTCCTTCATATGGAACTTCAAGAATATTTATTTCCATGTTGATGGATAGAGAATATGTTTTCCCATATCTTTTGAAGGAAAAATTCTCCCTTAAACCTTCCTCATAAAACTTACCATGTCATAAAATTATATAAACAATTCTAGGTAAATTGGATCCTAAAGTTTTGGATTGGCTATGCAAAAGCTCTCCCAACAATTCAACTTATTATTTTTCATAATCAGGGAATTATAATCATCAAAGAACAATGAGTTAACCAACCTTTTCCTGTAGATTTTACAATCCTAGATATCCTTAGTTGAGTAACATCTGTTTCTATTGGGAGGATTCCAGAGACATCTGGGGTCTAAGAAAACGTTGAAAAATGGAATGAGATTTTTGAAGAGAGGTAGAGCTTCGACACAGAAATACTTGAAAAACTGATTTGGGACAAGTAATAGGGGGACTTTATATAGGTGACGAAGCAATGGTTTGAATTCTCAATTTGATCCAATAGTTAAAATAAACACAGTCTGATCTGATGGTTGATATAAAATCCAAAGAAGGATTTGGTGGGTTCTGATCTTTTGAGGTTTTAAGAAAAATTCAAATTTAAGGAAAGTGAATCTGATAATTTTTTTTTCAAATACCAACAATTAAAAAATTAAATTAAAAAAATTTGAGTAAGATAACATACCTTCTGGATTTCTTGAAAAAAAAATTCAGTAATGAAAAATATTATTCTTGAATAACTTCATCTTCCAAAAAATTTATTAGGTTAAGGAAAATTTGGGTCTCTAAATTTTGAGTTCTGAAAAAAAAATTGGTTAAAATAAATTTTGATAAAAATTTTTTTTTATGAAAATATTAGTTTAAGGAAAAAAAATTTGTTTATGAAAAATTTTATTAAGAAAAATAAATTGGTTATGAAAAAAAATTGGTTACAAAAAATTTGATTAAGAAATTTTTTTTGTTAACAATAAAATGTACTCTCCCCTATAAGAAGAAGTTACTTAATGTAAGTAGAGAGGTTTCAATAAAAAGTTAATATGAAATATTACCTTATGGTTATCAATCCTAACTTTTGTTTAATGTATTCAAATCTATCAAAGGGTAAATATTTTGTAAAAAGATCAGCAAGTTGATCTTGCATTCCGATAAATAGAAGAATTATATCTCCTTTAAGTGTATGATTCCAAAGAAAGTGATGCCTAAAATCTATGTGTTTTTCATAGGAGTGATGTGCAGGATTTTTTCTTAGGGCAGTGGAACTAGTGTTATCACAAAATATCCGTGTTTTTTTAAAACTCACTCCATAGTCTGTGGGTGTGTGTTGCAACCACAACACTTGGTCACAACAACTTCTAGCTACTACATATTTAGATTTAGTAGTAGAAAGTGCTATTGAGTGTTTCTTATTACATGAACATGAAACTAATTAATCTACTAATAAATGACAAGTGCCGGAAGTACTTTTTCTATCCCTTATATATCCACAAAAATCAGCATCTGAAAAGATTTTTAAAACAAAATGATTTCTAGAAGTATAGAAAATTCATAAATCCATGGTTCCATTTAAGTATCGAAAAATTCTTTTCACTACTTTTAAATGATATTACTTTGGATTAGACTGATATCTTGAACATAAAAATACTGAAAATATTAAGTCTAGATGACTAGATTTCATGTATAATAAAATTCCAATCATACCTCTAAATGATGTTTGATCTACTGGTTTCCTAGATTCGTCAAGATCAAGAGAATTTGAGGTACCAATTGGAGTGATTATACTTTTAGTGTGGTCATATACATACTTTTTAAGAATATAATTAATATACTTATGTTGTGATATATAATTTCTTTCTGGTTTTTGAGAAATTTGAAAACCTAGGAAAAATGTTAACTCACCCATCATACTCATTTTATACCTAGATTTCATTAGATTCGCAAAATAATTAGTTAAGTATTGCTTATTTGATCATAATATAATGTCATCAACATATATTTGAACAATCAAAACATTTTTCACATCTTTCTTTATACAAAGTGTTGGATCAGCAGTTCCCTTAACATAATTCTTTTGTAAAAAAAATATTGTAAGTCTATCATAATATTCTCTAGAGGATTGTTTAAGTCCATCTAAATCTTTGGTAAGTTTGAAAACATGTTCAGGATGTTTTGTCTCTTCAAAACTAGGAGTTTTTTCAACATAAACTTCCTCTTAAACATATCCATTAAGAAAATCACACTTCACATCCATTGGAAAAAGTTTTAAATTAAAGAATGTTGAAAGGCAAGTAAAATGTTAATAAATTCAAGTCTAGCTACTAGATCATAGGTTTCTTCATAGTCTATTCCTTCTTGTTGATTATAGCCTTTATCAACTAATCTATCTTTATTTCTTACTATGATTCCATTTTCATCACACTTATTTTTGAAGACACATTTTACTCTAATTATAGAAGTTTCCTTAGGTCTTTTAACCAAGGTCCAGACTTTGTTCCATTTGAATTCATTTAACTTGTCTTGCATAGATTTAATCCAATCATCTTCACCTAAATTTTCATCAGTTATTTTTGGTTCTAATTGGGAAAGGAATGATAGATTTTCTACTTCATTTCTTAAGGAACTTCTAATCCTTATAGTTTTATTTACATCACCAATGATACTATCATTAGGATGATTCTTAAGAAATAACTGATTTGGGTTTTGTAAAACTTTTTCATCAACATATGGTAAAAAATATTCTGGGGAAAATTCTTTAAAAATATTTTCTTGGACATTTTCCTTATTAGAAGAATCTTCTATCAAAGTTTGATAATCAGTTTTTGGAAATACATCCAAGGATGTCGGTTTTGGTTGTTTAAAAACAAAAGGATCCATTTCTTTGAATTTAACATGCACTGTTTCTTCAACAGTACAAGTATTTTTACTAAAAAATCTATAATACTTATAAGTAGTGGAGTAGCCTAGGAAAATTCCTTCATCATATTTTTGTGCAAATTTATGTTGGTTATCTCCAGTATTCAGGATGAATACTTTTCAACTAAATATTTTGAAGTAAAAAAGTCTAGGTTTTCAACAAGTCCACAATTCATAAGGTGTTTATTTATGAAAAGGTCTGATTAAAATTCGATTTATAGTATAACATGAAGCACTAATAGCTTCAACCCAAAAGTGTTTTGAAATAGAACATTCAATCCACATGGTTCTAGTTATCTATTGAATAATATGATTTCTTCTTTCAACAACACTATTATATTGAGGAGTTCTTGTGGTTGAGAATTTATGAGTAATGCCTTTCTTACTACAAAAAGTTTCAAAATATGAATTTTGAAATTCTCCTCCATGATCACTATGAATAGTTATCAATGGAAGATTTTTCTCATTTTTAACTTGGGATCTAAAAGTTTTAAAATAATAAAAAGCTCCAGATTTCTTTGCTAGAAAATAGACCCATGTAAATCTAGTGTAATCATCAATTAAAATAAATACACAATATTTTCCTCCAATACTTCCATTTTGTGTTGGACCGAAAAGATCCATATGCACTAACTGTAATGCATCAGAAGTTGAAACTTCACCGATTGATTTAAAAATTTATTTATGTTTCTTACCATATTGACAAGGATCAACAACTTTTAAAGAATCAAATCTAAGATCTAGTAGATCCTCAACAAGTCTTTTTCTTTAAGAGATCACATAGATTCCTAAGGTTACAATGTGTTAACCTTCTATTCCATAACCAATATTGATATTACATTTCAATAATACAAGGTAGATCTTGGATCCTAATGTCTTATAAGTTTAGTGTATATACATTCTCTTGCCTATGGGAAGAAAGAATAAACTCTTCCTTGGAATTACATACTATCATTCCTAAAATTCAAAATGTAACCATAATCACATAATTTAATTATGATAATGAGTTTGTTCTTAAGACCCTTAACAAATAAAACATTTGAAATTAATGTTTTTCCAAGAATAACAATGTTACCTATACTGAAAAATTATCCCTGAGCATTATCTTCGAAAGTTACTTTTCCTCCTTTCGTCTTGATAATATTTTCAAAGAAGTTTTTGTTACAGGTCATATACTGGGAATATCCACTACCCATGTACTATGTACTATTATTGGTACTTTATTTATTTTCCTAAAAATAAAATAGTTAGACTTTCGGAATCCAAACTTTATTGGATCTAGAAATGTTGGAAAGTAAAACTTTAGGCACCCACATTTTCTTGGGAAAATAATATTTATGAAAACCTAAAGATTTGGTTTTATTTAGAGAACCATTTTTCTCCCAATTTACACCACATTCAGATTTAGTAAAAAATGAATCACTTTGGGGAACAAAATAATTCTTACTAAAAACAAGTTTCGAATAAGTATACCCAAATCCAGAACTATACCTTATAGGAAGAATTTGAGAATACATATTGTCAAAGTTTTCCTAACTAGAGGAAAAGTTTGATAGACATTTACTAAAAGAAAATATTTTTGACTTTAGTTTAATAATCAAGTTCTTATCCTCAAAGTTATTAGTTTTAGAATTTTAATTAGCCTCAAAAATTATTTTCTTAGAAATAACATCTTCAAGATCCTTAAATAGTTTATCCTTCTCAGAATTAACATCCTAAAGGTTTTTAGAAACAATTTCAAAATCAAAAATTTTCTGATCAAGATCCTTAAAAAGATCTGATACTTATTTAGTTAAAATAGAAATTCTATAATTTTCCTTATATAACTTCTTTTTTATCTTGAAATTTTCATTTTCAAGTAGTTTGGAAAACCAAGACACTTCTTCATAAGAATTTAAAGAGTTATCTACATCGGAAGAATATTATTCAACTAAAGACTTATAATATTTATCATCAGTATAATTTTCATTCAAATATACATTATTGATATATTCATCATTGTGTACCTTGTCCATTAGATAAAGATTTTCAATGGGTAGGTTGGATAGTAACCCAATATTCTTTGGAATAGAAGATTCATACTCTGAGGATTCATCAGATGAGTCACCACCACTAGAAATCCATGTATCATTATACTTCAAGAATTTCTTGGCTTTATATTTGTAATAATTATTTATATTCCTCTTAGAATTATTTTCTTTTATATCTTTTCTTTTAAGCATGGGACAATCTGGTCTGATGTGTCCGACTCTTCTTCATTCATAGAAAGTGACTTCCAAGTCTTTATTGTCTTTTCTTTCTTTCTTCTTATATCTACACTGAAAGTATTTATTTCCAACCATCTTGTTCATCCTTCAAGAAAGATTAGTTAACTCATTCTTAGAAATTTCACTTTCACAATACTTATATAGAACAATGACTTTCATATACTTAGATCTTGTAACCCTTTCTCAATTCATGACTTTAGTAGTAGTAAAGGCTACACTTCCATTTCCATTCGTCTTATTATTCATATCAGAATCTCTTTTCATTCCTTTCTCATGTTAAAGAAGATTTCCAAAAAGTTCATCAAGAGTAATATTAGAAACTCTCTTATTCTCATCAATGATTGTTCTTTGGGATTCCCACTCATTGGAAAAAATATCTATAATCTTTTCCACAATAATTTCATCATCTAAAATTTTTCTCCCATAGGTTGAATACTGTTTACAATAGTCAAAAATCTTTGTTGCACTTTGAAAACTAGTTCTTCATAGGGAAAAACAAATCCATGATATTATGCTCTTAACATTTCTCTTCTGGTCTATATCACTTTTGAAGTTACAAAGTGAGTAACTTTAGGTTTCTTACAAATATAGTTGGCAGCTTCACATGAAGATATTTGAATATATATATTCCTAGTCATATAACACAACAAAGTATTGTATACCTTGTAATTAAGTTGATATTCTGATTTTTCTTGGTTGGTGAAGGTTTTGACTTCCTTGTCTAGAATTTTGTAATCCCTTGTGAGCATTACAAAATTATCTACTCCAGTGTTAATGAAAAAGGTCTTCATTCTATCTCTCCAGTACTCATAATCATTACCATCAAAAATTGGTTGTCTGTTAGGATTAATATTGTCAATGGAACCAACATTTATACCAACCATTATATAAGAAAGATATCTTTTCCATAAAAAACTTGTTAATAGAAAAATTTTATAAAAAAAGATAAAAATATTTAAGAAAAAATTGATCAATAAAGTTAAGCAAGAAAATTAAGAACATGAAAATTTGAGCAAGAAAACTTATATGTAACTATAAGTATTTCATAGACATCCTCTGATACCAATTATTGGATCAAAATAGTGTATGTCGATGCTCAATTAGAAGAGGGGGTGAATAGTAAGTTTAAAAACTTTTGTTTTTAACCTTAAGGAAAACTATGTTTAATAAAGTTAAACAAGGTAAATTAACAAAGCCTCTTTAAGTTCTTAATTATGAAATAAACTTGATTAGGGTTCAGAAATATGAATCCAGAAAAGACACTTAAGAATAATTTTCTTAAAGGAACCTTAAAGCATTTAGAATCTTATTTATTAGATTAATTAAAGTATAAGAAAGTATAACAAAGTTATACTTTCCTACTTTATCAAAATAAATCATAAATAAAACTTGAAACAATAACAAGTAACAAGTTAGAAATCTTTTAACCCAAATATTAGGGTATCCAACAACCTTGGATAATGGTCCCTTGATTTATACTTTCAAGAAAGTCTCGTTTACCCACACCAGGGTAAGCACTCAATAGGAATATCGGATTCTATCTTGATATCCCCACAATCCCTCAAACTTTAAAGTAGTCAGAACCTCTATATTTCTATCCCTAGAATCCCTCGATTGTACTTAGCAACAATCATAGTCGCACAAAGCAAGCTAAACAATATGTTCATCGTTGAACAAGATGTTCATGAAACACACAAAGTATGAGAGTCTTTCTCTCTTTGGAAATCACTTCACATCATCACAGGATGTAATATCTAAGCCAATCAACAGATTCTGATCTCATTTTAATGAGCTTCTATTTATAGGAAAAACTTCAACAGTTGGATCCCTCCTCCAATATTCATATTTTTCCTTTAATTTCTAAGGGACATGTACACGTGTCACTCAACCAACGGTTAGAAAGAAATTTTATGACATCATTTCATCGTTACAGAAGAATGTGTAAGGAAAAATGAATTATATTAACCAATTCTGAATATCTGAAATCTAAGGGAAAATAGAATTTAGAATCCAAATAAATAATCGGATTCTAGAAAACATGGATATTCGGATTCTGTTTTTCAAAGAATTCGGAATATGATTTCTATAGATTCCATAGTTTGAATTCTAATGAATTTAGAGTTTAAATTCTGAGGAATTCGGTGTCTGAATTCTGAGTAATTTAGAGTCTAAATTATAAGGAACTCAGAGTCTGAATTCTTAGGAATTCGGAGTATTAATTTCATAGAATTTCAAGTCTTAATTTTAGATATTCCGGAGTCTGAATTTTAGAGAATTTGAAGTCTGAATTTCAGAGAATTTGAAGTCTGAATTTCAGAGAATTTGGAGTCTGAATTTTAGAGTATTCTAAGTAAGAATTTTAGAAGGCTCTATATACATGGAATTATAATATCCCAAGGATTTAGATAATAATACTATTTCTTGACATAGAAATAAAATGTTTTTAGTTTTGAGTGGTTATAAAATGAGGTAATGAAAACCAAGGTAAGGATAAATATTTCCTCAGAGAAGGAAAATTTTCCTTAAGAAAATAATACTTTGGGAAAGATAATTTTCCTTAAGATAAAGTGTTTGTGATTTTCAAAATATAGAGGAATGGAAAATTTATAAGGAATCATCACCAACTCAACATTTAATAGAATTTAGATACATAATATATAATAAATGCTTGAATGGAAATAAGAAGAGAGAAATCCCTCACAGAATTTCGGCATGATAACTGGTGTACACAAAAGGAATTAATGAGAGATAAAGGGGTATATCATCATTAAGACATAAGGAGAGAATTATGTGGGAGGTGATAAATCATAACCCAACATTTTTAATTGAAAATAAAAGGGTATAACAACATAAAGAAACTTGGATAAAAATGATAAATGAAGGAATCCCTTACTTGGATGTGTGATCGCAAAGGCTTGGGAGAGGATTGAGAGAAGCTTATTAAGAGCTTGGGGAACCTTGGGAAGACTCTAGGGATTGTATAGCAGATTTAGGATGATCTTCAAGGAGTTTTAATGTAGATGAATGGGTATTGGGTGAGTTTATATAGGAAAGCTGTAGGAATTCTTTATTATTTTGGTTTTGGACTCTACACACTAAAATATTCAAAACAAAAAACCATCCCATGGTTTTTGCCCATGGTTTTTGGAATAGGGGAGTGGTATACATTTTTTATAGGGATAAGGGCCTAATATATTAAAATATTTCCCTTTCTTATGTGGATGTGAGTCACAATTTCAAGGAAATGATTTTAAAATCTGAAAATATTTTATATGTCTTAGAGGATTCACTAAGGCATTATAAAATAAATAAAATAAACTTAAAATTATATTATTTCAAATTAAAACATATATTTTTAAAAATATACCATTTATAGTATTTTATTACATCACTATTGGGTCATTATGATGTCATAAAACACACTATATATTTATATATTATTTAATTTTTACCAAAAAACTCATCTAGGTCAGAAAATTATGAAAAATTCACTGTAAGATAATTTAAATATTATGATTCCAAAAATAATATTCCTTTTATCTTTTATTTTTAAGATAAAAATCAACATTTATTGAAAATTGACGAGTTTTGAAAAAAACAGTTTTTAAACCTTAATAAAAATTACAATTGAATTCATAAAAATTATATGATAATTTATATTTAATAAAATTAATTTAATAATAATATTTTATTAAAATATTATTTAATTAAAAAATCCATTAATTCATCAAAATAAATTCTTTAAAATTACACTTTCAATTTTATCGTATAAAAAATATAACTCTTATCAAACTGATCAATTAATAATTTATAGATAAGAAATTGATATAATAATTATTTATAAGAATTTTATTTATAATAATATTATTAAAAACCATAGTTTAATATAATTTATATATTTCTCAAAAGTACCATTTTTATCCGAAGAATCAATTTATCAAATTCATCACTTTGTTTTTAAGAAAGACTATTCTCATAAAGTAATTGATGGAATAAGAATTTTATTTATAAAAAGGGATTACATAATAAGTAACTAATTCCTTATCACATAACCTCTTATAACACCAACATAAGACTTAAGGGTATGGTGTGCGATAGTGACAGACTCTTGGGGCGACTCAGATAACATTGCCCAGGTGGTAATCTCCATTAACTTGAACTTCAACCATAGGCGATTCTGTTCAAGATTAACATGTTGAAGCTTAAATTGGGATAGGTCAACAACGAAGCCTAGTGACTCTACTTCCTTCCCAAGATCTGAAAAATGAGCTTCGTAAGACCCGAGTCTACTGGATGAGGCCATCAACTTATTTTTCTGTGTCGAAAAGATTTTTTAAAACCTTACATTTATATTAGTTGTGTGATCACTATTCAATGACTACATTATCAATCGTAATGATATTTAATGGTCATTTAAACCCAATAATAATAATAAAAAGAGTTCATGTGTTTTCTATATCTATAAGACATTAAAAGAAGGGAATTTTATTCATAAATGATCTGGTTGTTACAACCCTCCCTCCTTAATAAATTTCTCCCTTCAAATTTTCTTTTTCCCACACTAAAATAGATGAGGGTAACTTTTCTTCATCACTTCATCCAGTTCCCATGTTGCTCATTTAAACTTATGGTTTCCCCACAACACTTTTATGAGGGGCATTATCTTATTTCGTAGAACTTTTTCCCTACGTTACAAGATCTCCACAATCTTCTCTTCACAGGAGAGGTCATTATCCAATGGTAACACCTCTGGATTGAGTACATGAGATTGGTTAGGTATGTATTTCCTCAAGAGTGATACATGGAATACATTATGTACTTAAGATAGGTTTGGTGGGAGTGTTAGTCTATAGGCCACTTCTCTAATGTGATCAAGGATCTCAAAAGAGCTGATGTACCTTGGACTAAGATTTCCATTCTTCCCAAATCTCAAAAATCTCTTCTATGGTGATATGAAGAGGAATACCATGCCACCAACATCAAACTCTAGGTCTCATCGACAGTTGCCATTATAGCTCTTTTTTTGACTATGAGCATCTTTGATGTGATTCTGGATGCTCTTAAACTTCTCTATCATTTCTTCGACCATTTATGGACCTCGAAGTTTTCACTCCCCAAATTAATTCCAACATGCTGGTGTTCTACACCTCTTCCCATAAAGGGCTTCATAAGGTCCATTTGGATGCTTGAGTGGAAACTATTGTTGTAATATAGCTCAACTAGAGAAATATATTGATCTCATCCTCCTTTGAAGTCTATTGAGCATGTTCTAAACATGTCTACAAGTGTTTGGATAGTCCACTCATACTGGCCATTAGTTTGAGGATTATAAGGCGTACTGAAGTTCAGCTCAATATTCAGAGCATGATGGAGACTCTTACAGAACTTAAAGGTGAATCTTGGATCTCGATTGGATATAATTGATATTGGTAAACTATAAAGCCTTACCACTTCTATGATTTATATCCATTACATTTGATCCAATGAGAAATCCTCTCAAATCACAATGAAGTGTGCAGTCTTTGTAAGACGATCCATAGCAACCCAAATAGAATTGTTTCCTTTGTATATCTTAATAAGTCTGATGACAAAGTCTATGGGGATTTTCTCCCATTTCCATATTGGTATGGGTAATGGTTTCATCATCCCCTTAGAATCCTACCTTTCTACCATCACTTTCTAACATACTAGGCACTTTGATGTATATTCAATGATCTCGTGCTCCATGTTATCCCACCAATAATTCTCTTGAAGATCCTGATACATCTTTGTGTTTCCTTGGTGAATGGAGAAATTCAAACTATGTGCGTCATCCAAAAGTTATTTCAATAACTCTGTATTTGATGGAACACATAGTCTTAACCCAAATCCTACAATTCCTTCTTCATTAACATGGAACTCTTAGGATTTCCCTTTTCACATAGTTTCCCACATAATCTTTTTGAGAATCCTTTAACATTTCCAAAAGATATGGTTGAGCAATAATTTGTGAAAGGATTGACAATGTTCCCTTCTTTATGATTCCCATGTCCATATTCACCAAATATCAGAAGATTAGATCCCTTAAAATTATAATCAATGATATAATCTCTAAGTCCTTTCTACATAGAGCATCCTCCACCTTGTTTGCTTTCCCAGAGTGGTAATGGATTGAGAAGTCATAATCCTTGATGAGCTCTAACCATCTTTGTTGGCGCATGTTCATCTCTTTATATGTGAATATATATTTGAGACTTTTGTGATCCATATATATTTCAAACATTTCCCCAAAGAGATAATCCCACTATATTTTCAATGAAAATATCACATCTTCCAACTCCAGATCATGTGTGAGATAGTTTTGCTCATGAATTTTCAACTTCCTTGAGGCATAGGTGATGAATTTGTCATTTTTCATTAACACACAGCCCAATCACTTCTTCTAAGCATCACTGAAGATTACAAAAATCTCCCTAATTTTGGGTAGTTTGAGCACTAGGGCAGTGATAAGCCTCTTCTTAAACTCCATGAAGCTTTCTTTACATTCATCATTCTAAGAAAACTTGACTGCCTTTCGAGTTATCTTGGTAAGAGGGTTTGAAAATAGTGATAAATTTCTCACAAATCGGGAATAATATCTAGCCAACCCCAGGAAGCTATGGATATCCATCATAGATGTTAGCCTCGGCCATCCCTCTATTGCTTTGGTTTTGGAAGGATCCATAGATATCCCATTGTGTGTGGTGATATGCCTCAAGAATGAGACTTCCTTCAACCAGAACTTACACTTACTGTACTTTTCATAGATCTTATCCTTTTGAAAGCTCTATAGTATAATGCTTATATGCTTCTCATGATCCTCCTTGGTTTTGGAGTATATTAGAACATCATCAATAAAGACTTCCAAAAACTTATCAAGGTAATATCTAAAGACACTATTCAGCAAGTCCATGAATATTAATGGATCATTAGTGAGTCCAAAAGGCATTACTATGAATTCATAGTGCACGTACCTTGTATGAAAATATGTCTTGGGAATATCTTCCTTCTTCACCCTTACATGGTAATATCCTAACCGTAGATCCACCTTGGAGAAGTACTGTTCCCCACATAGCTGATCAAAAAAGTCATCAATTAATGGAAAAATATACTTATTCTTTATCGTGATATTTTTGAGCTCATGATAATCATTGCAAAGGCCCATTGACCCATCCTTCTTGACGAAGAGGACTGGTGCACCCCATAGTGAAGCACATGGGTGTATAAATCCTTTATCCAAATTCTCATATAGTTGTTTCTCTAGCTTCTCAAGCTCTACAACAACCATTATATATGGAGTCTTGTATATTGGAAATTCCCCAGGTATAAGATCAATTGAGAATTCAACATCTCTTCTATGATGAAGACTATAAAATTCCTTGGGAAACACATCAGAAAATTCCCTCATAATAGGCATTTCTTCAAGGATGGTTCCTTCTTTAGACTCAATCATTTGAACAAGATAAACATGCTCATAGGGAATTAATATCAATGCTTATGATGATGGTGATAAAGTAGGTTTATCCTCCTCCTTGCACTTATACAGAATCGAGGGTTGATTCTCCATATGGAGAGTGATTTCCCTCTCACGACAATTTATTTTGGATCTCCATAGGGAAATCCAATCCATGCTAAGAATTGCATAAAATCCCACCAGAGAGAGTATGATGAGGTTCGCTGGGAAGTTAAATCCACAAATTGTGACAGGGTAGGAGTTATATTCATGGGATGGAATAATTACCCCATTTTCTATTCTCATCTACATCTATAGTTCCATGATTTATGGTAGTGTTTGGATTTTTCTACTAAAAATTTGGGATATAAAAGAGTGTATATAACTAGAATCAAAAAGTAAGTTCACTATTCTTGAATGAATAACTAGCGTACCTGTTACCACTTCATTTTCAGGATTCTCTTTGGTGGTAGTGATGGAAAAATCTCTCTCTTACTACCTTGGAGGTTGTTGGTTTCCTCCAAAAACCCTTGTCTTAGGGAACTGATTTGAAAATTTATTGGTTCTTTTCTGTTGTAGCAATGAACAATGCATTGAGGGTCGAATGGATAATTCATATACTCTATCATAGCAGTGGGTTTTTCATGTCAGCAATCATTGGCCAGGTTCCCTTCTCTTTCACACCTAAAGCATTTCCTCTTCCCCTTCATGCAATTTCAGGGTGCTTCTTTTCGCACCTTTGACAAGTGGGGTGATGGAATTTTTTAGCACTATTGGATTTATTCATCAGACTGCTAGAATTAAAGCCCACTTTCCACTTATTATCCCCTTGATACCCCTGATATTCTCCAATCTATATTTTGACTTTGAGGGAACATCAGACAATTTTATCATAGCTATTGAAGTCATATATCGCAAGGTATTTCTTTAGGCTATGTTTTAGCCCACCAAAGAAGCAGTCAACCTAGAATTTAGGGGTAACAAAAAAGCCAGAGGTGTATCATTCAAGCATTGTGATTTTTTTTCATATGCTCCAATGGATTCATCATCTTTTTTCTTGAGGAAAAGGAAGTCCCTTTTCATCTAAAGTCCGAAGGTGTGAGGAAAATATTTATTGATTTTTTTTCTAGAAATCCTTCTATTCCAATTCCTCGATCTCTTCCTCAGGCTTCATATTTTTGATCAATGCCCACCATTTATTAACTTCACCCTCCATACAATAAGAATCCCAAATAACCTTCTCTTGTTGGAAACATTTAAGGATAGAGGCGATCTTATCAATGGAGTTGATCCATTGTTCGGTGATTGAGGGATCAAATGATCCATTGAAAGTAGGGGGCCTTTATCTCATGAAGCTCTCGATTGTGACTTTTTCTTTCTTGGGAGGGTTGGAATTTCCTCTTGACCCATATTTTTATTCAAAACTTGAGTTAACTAAGAGAGTATCCTAATACTCAAGACACCTCAGTGTGGCCCTATGGGTCACTCTCCAATCCACAACCAACCATCGCGAAGGCAACCATACCAAGACTAGAACCTGCAATAGAAACTAAAAACAAGAAACACCATAGGCATGAGTATTAAAACTTAGTAGGTAGGCCCTACTAATTCTACTGCTAGTGCATATCCCTTAAATAAAGAAAACAATGGTTAGTAGGTTTGAACTACAACATATAAATATAGAGTTCTCACACTTTTTATTTTAAAAACAAAAACACATAATCCTTTACCATCTTAATTTTAAATAAGGCTCAAAGGGAAGAGAAAAAGAAAAAAAAAGTAAAGACTTATTTTGCTAACACTGAAAAAGGAAAGGATTATTATTCTTTCTAAAACATTTTTCTTGAAAATATTTTAACATAAAAAAAGTTCACAATTTACCAAAAAGGGTACCAAAACCAAGAATGAGACTACGGTTTCACATAGTGAGGGTAATAACACTAAGGGTACTAGTATCAAAGGAACACAAGAACACCAAAAAACTCAGAGGAAGATCAAAACATACTATACATATGACTCATCCTGAAGGCATGCCTAATCTCGATGACATAATAATGTTGTAATGCACAACCATTTCCCTACTTGGCCTGGTTAAGGGGCCCAATCCCATAGCAATAATAAAAAATATATCCCCCTACTATGGGCCACTAATAGCGCGTAATCTAAATAGTACAACAATCATTCTTAGTAAACCACTTTGCTATGCTAGGTTCCTATGTATATTTCACAAAGGGGTGTGTCAACCATTCAAAAAACAATTCACACACACACACACACACACACACACACACACACACACACACATATATATATATATATAACCACACACACCACACAATCTGGCATCACCTCATCCACCTCAAGGTTAGTCCCCTAGATCAAATTAATTACCATACTTGGGAAGTCCCATATTGAGGACCCTCCCAAATCACGATATACCAACTAGAAACAAGACTTAACGCAAGAGGAGTTTTTCAAATGACTAATTCAAAGTACCAAATAGGCCTCACCACATTTTTACTAAACTATACTTTTATAAGAAAGCACGCACGCAAATCACTTTTGTCAATCCAAATTAGCATTTTAAACTTCACAGACATGTTTATAAAAACCAAACCATGCTATAATAAATCAATAATCATTTTAAAGAGACAACCAGGCCATTTAGATAAAACGTGCGCAACTTGAAAAAAACACAACATGAGTTAAAATCCACTTTTAGAACTATGTACCCCTCAAACATTTTCAAAACATGATTTTCACTATTCGTATTATTTAATAAATGATTTAAAATTTTATTAAACAATTTTTAATGATTATCCCATGGATTTACACACACACAAAACTCATTTGAAAACCTATTTTAAAATAAAAAACACTCCCACAAAACACAAAAATAGAATACGCACTACTTGTACAATTAAATAAAATAATCACACAATTTATAGAAAACTATTAAATAGAACAAGATTCGTTTCCATTAAAAACACACATTATTTCCCAAAAACATGCTACAAAAGGTCAAACACATACTAAATTCTTTTAAAAACTAATTTCTGATCAATCAAATTAATAAAAAAAAAATAAAACTAATTAATTAATATTAAAGGAATTAAAAATGAAATCAGTCAATGAATTTTAAAATTTAAAGAAAAAAAAGAAAAGGGATCCTACCTCAAAGGTCAAACCAAGCCGAACCATCAAATTCAAACCCACACCTGCTCACATACACGCACTTCCAAAAAAGCGTGCACACACTTGGAATTTATCACCATACCTTTACAAGAGCATTCGACAACAAAATTTAGTGTGATGAGAACTATCACACAACCAATTAAATACTAGAGACACAAAGATATAAACATGATCAAAAAATAAAGTGCACAAAAAAACGGTGGATGAAGACCATCACCTCAGACGGTGACGGTGACCTTGAATATGCGACAAGGAAAGATTGCATACCAAATAATTATCCGCACTAAAAATAAGATAACATGAATTCAAAACATAGTTACAACACTAAATTAAATGTGCACAACCCAGCGACAATAATAAAACTCTCACCTCAAATGAAGAATGAATACGGAAACATCCTGAATTGCCTCAGCTTCAGCCGTGGTGGACAGGTTGCGATACAACATGACCCGTGACACCTTCTAAAAACCTAGAAAGGTGATTCATGGCCACATCGGATCAAGGGGGAGGTGTTGTGCAACAGGGTTTGGGTTCTCCCAGAAACACCGCGGAACTGGGAGTGGTGTCGGCTGGAAAGGCACGCCGGAGGGATAAACACCAGCTGGAAAGTGGTGGTGAGATGGAGGCGCGCTGGTTGGATAGAGGAGGCGAGGCAAAGGCACAGCGGGGGTGCGCCATCTATGATGGGAGGAGTTAGAGAGGCGGGTGGCTGCTGGATGACAACAACTACAATAAAGGCGCGAAGAGGGCGTTCCAGCGGCGACAGGGGTAGATGACGGCGGCGCGATGGGAGGTTGGGAGGCGGATGGTGGCTGCACATGAGGAAGACCAAGAGGGTGGGGTGGGGGGTGGGGGGGTGCTATCGTGTAGTGGAGGAAGAAAGGGGGGGAGGGGGGGCAGTCGACCCCCTAGGGTTTCTCCCCTAATTTTTTTTTAATTAAAATTAAAATAAAATCTAAAAAATAGTGTTATAATAATAGTAATTTTTTATTCATTTTATTTTGATTAATAATAATAATAATATCAATGTTATGAAAATAATAATAATAATAATAATATTAATTGTAAAATGATAATAGTAATATTAATAATATTAATTGTAAAATGATAATAATAATAATAATAACAACAAAAAAATGATATTAATAAAAAACATAATAATAATTAAAAAGATAACTTTGTTTTAGTTTCATTTTAAACAATAATTATATTTATAAAAATTTAATAATAATAGTATTATTATCAAATTAAATAATAATAATATCATCATCTCCGAAAAAATATTATTATTATTATTATTTAAACATTAAACTTGCTTTATCGTTATAAAATTTCATTTAGCTTTCTTTTTCAATTAACTTAATTTATTTATTTAATTTATTATTTATTTTAACTATCGGGAAACTGCACATTCATCAAGACCGAATGCATGGACACCGCTAACCGTGTGGTGACCGCGCATCGGCTTGAGACTCACAAAAAAATCAAACTTCTAAAATTTCAAACCGGAACCCAAACTAAACCTCATCTAAACAATGAGAGACTGAGAAAAGAATAAAATAAATGGTCGTCTGAGGTAGCGGTGTGACAATTCTCCCTACCATAGACACTTTCTTCCCCTACAAAGTCACCAAACCCAAAGATAACCAATAATTGAGTCCATGCCTGAACGCATCCAGAAGAAACAAAAAGTTTTGGGGTGAATATTTGTTCTCAAAGTCACACCCAACCAACCCAGATGAAACCACGCTCAAAATAATGGGAGAACGGGTGGGGTTCTCCCCACCACAAAGATCCACTAACACAAAAAGAAAAAACCAAACATACTTCCTAGAAGAGGGGGGGGAGCACGCATGAACTTTCAAATGATACAATCCAATTTCTATAGCACAATCAAAACAATTCCACCCTCAAAACTAGGATCTAAAACCATTATGAGGCCAACCGATATATCTGGACTCTGGAATAGAGGAATTCCCAACAGAACTGAAACACACTAGAGGAAAACCTAGAGAGGCGCCCGAAATAAGAAAGAGACCAGATAAAACACCCGTTAAATTTACAAAACCAAAAATCTCCCTGATAAACACAATTGAAACCAATACTCAAAATCAGAATAGGTCCATTTATCCCTGGTCCCAACACCCTTTAAGGAATATGAATGATCTAGAAACCACGCTAAGAGAAAATAAGGACGCTTGGATTACGATCGAACGAGATCACCATACCAACCCAATGAGGATGAGCTTATGAAGGCGACAAGAATCAAACAATAAAACCTTGGATATTTCCATCCGAAGTTGAAAACATGATCTGGGCTAAGATTCCACACACCCTCAACAACTCCTAACTGTGCGCGAGCTTCACCCCGAGACCTATGGAAAAGGCCCTGATTGTTAAAGCATCTCTTGCCTCACAGTCAATCATTTTCATCCTTCGGTCTCCAACTTATTCTTCATCCTGTTGATTCAAATGACTGTTTCCAAAAGGATTCAACATGACAACTTAGAATGCCGGAACTAGCCATATTGGTGGCACACAAGAGAAAGGTCTGACAAACTGGGAGCCAACACCGATAAATATGGTTTCTTAGAGACAGGTTCCTTTAGCATTCACTCCTTTCTAGATAGGGATGCTTCATAAGAGCTGATTACCATTAACCACACCCCAAACTTCAACGATGGTGGGACATTCGACCTCTACTGGTCCCAAAACAAGACCCTCACAAAAACCCAAGATGACACGTGTCACGACCCGCCCTCGGGGCCCGTGCCGTGACTACCCCAAGCCCGCCTTCCATAGGCCAGGGGCTGGCGACTAGCACCAAGGCGTAAAATCCCAGTAAAAAGGGAAGACATTGCCTTAATAAAGTAAACAAGCACCTCAGAGTAACAAGCGGAAGTAATGCAGTACACAAAACTAGAACAACTGTGCTGAAGTAAAGGGGCCGGAAATACAAGCCCAACTGTAAAGTAAAGTACAACTCGAAAGGGAAAACAACAACTGAAGTACAAGCGGCTCCTGGGACGTCCTCCTCGATTCCTACCTGAAGGGTAGGTACAGATAGCTCCACAACTCCTCGGGTCCAACTGTCCGCTCCGAGCACGTCCCGCCCAGTGGTCCTCCTCCGGGTACCGACCTACTCCGTAAGCCTCAACCGCAGTCAGCGCTGTCCGTCGTCTGCAACCAACACAATGAAGTGCGGGCATAGCCCGTGCAGGGGTGAGTATAAGATACTCAGTAGGGACCCCGAGACCCCCCGAAGGTCTCCTGAAATCCACAAAGGATAAACCACAAGAAGATACAATCACAAAGTAACATCCAGTATTGATTAGGTATATGCCCATACATATACCTATGTCACCAATTTCCGTTCGGCTCCAACACCGAGCCCAAGAACAACCCAATCCACAAGAAGAGTAAACAGTAAATCCACACAGGATAACAGTACAAGTTCACACAGTTTATAACAAGTTTATGAAATCAACGGATAACTATTACCCAGGTATATGCCCATACATATACCTAAGTTATCAAGCGACCCATCTCAATCATGAGGAAACACAAAGATCATTGACTCAGCTCAAACCAGGATTTTCATTATCGAAACCGTAACTACTGAGGAGCTCCGTCTCTAGAGTGTACAGTGGTCCTGTCACGACTCCGAGGTACTGCTCACTAACCTAAGACTGCTGAGGTACTCCTCCTGTCGAGTACTGCGGGTTTGCGGCCAACTACCGGGCGCTCCGTCCGCTGAGGGTCTGTCGCCAAATACCGGGCGCTCACCCAAATAGCCTACTGAGGTACTCCTCCTGTCGAGTACCGCGGGTTTGCTGCCAACTACCAGGCGCTCCGTCCGCCGTGGGTCTGCTGCCAACTACTGGGCGCTCCGTCCACTGGGCTAGTCGACTCACTCCAAGTCGAGTCGGTCAAGCAGTCGTCAGGTCTCAGTCGGCTACACGGTCTCCGAACTCCGCACGCACGTCTCCACCGTCGCGGGTCTGTCGCTATAACCAAGCACACACACTCCGTATAGTATCGCGGGTCCGCCGCTACAACCAAGCACTCCACCGCCAAGGGTCTGCTGCTGCATCCAAGCGCACCACCACTGTCAAGTACCACGGGTCCGCCGCTACACCCAAGGGCTCCCCCGCCCGCTCGTCTCCGGGAGGGTCCACTCCACGAGCTACTGGTCGATACTCCAAATATCTCAAGGTCCAACGAAGAAGTGCCACATACGTCCGCTTCGTCAAAGGAGTCTCAACGCAACAGACGGCGCGTCAATCGGACGCCCGGTCTGTGAGTTATTAGCCTTTTCGTCCCGAGGGCCCGGTTGGTTTCGTGAGCGAACCAAACCCGGCCATATCTCAACTGTATCCAAAACTCGGGCGGAGTATGTCAAAAGTTCCGTCCCACTTAGAGGATTCCATCAAAGTCGACGACACGTCAATCAGACGTCCGGAACTCAAGATATGAGCGTTTCCGCTCCGAGGGCCCGGTTGGTTTCGTGAACGAACCAACCCGGCCGTACTCCACCTGCGTCCAAACCTCGGGCGGAGTATACCAAAAGATCCGTCTCACTAAGAGGAACTTATCAGAATTGACGGCACGCCGTTCGGACGTCTGTAGCTCAAGATATGGGCGTTTCCGCTCCGAAGGCCCGGTTGGTTTCGTGAACGAACCAACCCGGCCGAACTCAAAGTGAATCGTAACCTTGAGTGCGATATACCGAAACGACCGTCTCGATCCAAGGATCGCGTTTCCGCAGACGGTTCGTCATTCGGAGGTCCGAGGCTCAAGTTATGGCCCAAAAACCGATTCTGGTTCGAGAAGGAAGGGTTCGGGCCGACCCGGCCCGAACCGGCCCGGCCGGTTCGGCCGGCGGTGCGCGGGGCGCGCGGCGGCGCGCGGGTGAGACCCCCGCCCTCCCCCGTTTTTCTCCCTGGCGGCGCGGCACGTGCCGCGCCGGTTTTAAAACAAAACCGCCCCCTCACATGAGGGGGCCTGCTGGACGACACGGGGGGCTTTGCCCCCCACAAGGAAACCGCCCCCTCATTAAGAGGGGGGGGGGGGGTTTGATGAACCGGCCGGGGGATTTATTCCCCCGGTTTTCTGCCATCCGGACGGCCAGCTGGCCGGCCGGTTTTCACCAACGGGACCGGAAATTCCGGTCCCGCCTTCGGCTTCCGACGCCGGCGGCCCGGCCGCCGGTCTTCATATTCCGCCGCGGCCCGGAACCGGCCGCGGTCTCCTCGTCCCGCCGCGGCCCGGAATCGGCCGCGGTGTTCGTCGTCCGGCGCGGTGCGACGGCACCGCGCCCCTTTCGCCGTTCCTTGATTCCTTTCAACGCGGCGCGACGGCGTCGTGTTCTTGAAGATTCTACCTCGGCGTAGCGCAACGGCGCCGCGTAAAATAAAAGCACGATTATCCGCGTGGTGCGACGGCACCACGCCACTTGCTTCCACTCGCAAGAATAAACAAGAACGATGGAGGGGGGTTCGGCCGTATTCGTGCGGTCCGGCCCCCTCACGTTAAAATAATAACGCAACTTAAATAATTCAAGCCACACGTTAGACTTGCTATTCACGATCAAGAATAAAATAAGGAAACCAAAAAGAAAACAACAACCCCTACCTTGGTATAAGGTTCGAAGATTGTCAACGTTCCGCGGAAGACGACGTCGCGAAGGTCGGGCGTCGCGGTAGCCGTTCGTCAAATCCGATGACGAAGGAATGCGTCCGAAGAGACACGTCGTTGGCGAAACCTCGTACGCCGACGAAGGTTGTCCGAGGAAGAAGCGGTGTTCTCTCTCGTTGACACGGAAGACGAAGAAGAGCGGAGCGGCGTTCTTCGTCGGAACTTGAGTGTTCTTCGTCAAGTCTTGAGGAAAGTCAAATAATAAAGAAAACAACGGACTCAAGAACCCCTACCTCGATAGTCGCACGTTGACGTAGTCGTGGAATATCGGTGTCGATTCCTTTGACGTCGGAGGAAGAGTCGTTGTCGATGGCGTTCGTCGCGGAAAACCGTCGCGGAAGAGATGACGCAGAAGAAGTACGTCGCGTCGCGGATACGGCGTCGCGGATGGACCGTGTTCTTCGGCGGAGAAGTTCTTCGTTGAAGAACGGCGTTCTTTGCGTTCTTCGTTGAGTTTGAAGAAGATGAAGAAGACTACCCTACTCTCTCAAGGAGATAAAATTCTAACAAAATAAAATAAGACTCTTTCTTATTTTATTCACACAACCCAACCTCTTTGAATTTCAAAGGTTTGAAATTCAATAACCACACACAACTCACCTCATTTACTCATTACATTAATTAATTCTAGAGTTGTCAAAAAATTAAAAGAAGAGATAAGTTGGCAAGAATTAAAGTAGGGGAGAGTCACATAATTAAGAGGGGGTTTAGAGGGGTTAGGGAATTTGAAAAGGTGGGGGCTCGTGTGGGCCTCACCTCCCTCATAACCACACATGGGAAGTTGGGTGGTTGTGGGCCCTACCAACAACTTCCCATGAGAGAGTCTAACTACCATGAATAAAATAAAATTCACACACAAAATTTTATTTTACTTATCTTTTAATCCCCCAAACTAACTTTCAACCCGCAACAAACGCAACTCCCGAAAAGGTCTCTTTAAGCGAATATCGGCGCTGCGAGTTCAACGGTGCCCTCAGATTTCAATTCCGAGCACCGGATCAAAAGTTAGGAAAACCCGCTCGTTCGTTCACTGAACGTACCCGAGCCAAACTTCGGAAAAAGTTTCCGGGCACTCCGGGCCTCGGAATCAGGTGCCGTCTGAAACCGCGCTCTTGTAAAATTCTAAAGAAAATTAAGAAAAAATTTCCATTTAATTTTACGGGTCTTTACATTACTCCCACCTCAGGGCTTTACGTCCCCGTAAAGCTTCAACTCACACTTAAGGGAAACAAGGTAGTACTGAGCACGCAACTGAGCTTTACGCTCCCATATGCTCACCTGAAGATCTCGTGCTACCCGAGAAGCACCTCAGAGGAAGCAACCGTTCACGTAGAACCTGCTCCTGTCGATCCTCGATCTCTACTAGAACCTCTGTGCTTGTCGCCCTGTCATCGACGTCCAACTCCCCGGGGTCGATGACGTGTGAAGAAACATACACGTATCTCCACAGCTGAGACACGTGGTGGACATTATGCACCCGGTGCGACTGAGGTGGTAGGGTCAAGCGGTAAACCTCCTCGCCTACCCTGCTGAAGATCAAAAGGGTCCATCGAACTTCGGAGATAACATGCCGCCTCGGCCACATCTCCGAAACCTCATCGGGTTGAGACCGTATAAGAACGTGTTCGTCACCCTCGAACTCAAGAGGTTTCCCTTTTTAGGTTAGAACTGAAACTAAAAACTCCTGCTGCCACAAGGGTAGGGTTGACCAACTCAAGAGTGATCGGCCACACCCACTTATGCCTGAGTTTAACATGTGCTGCCCAGGGTTTCCTTTTCGCCGACCAAGGAAAACCCATTCTGACGTTTGCCTAAAACAGTCAACCGGGGTATGATTTGTGAATCAAAACCATACCCAGATCAACGTCGTAAGGCCTCTACGCTGCCACCAAGAGATTCCAACCGAAACTCTCGCCTCGAGGTCAAATCACACCGTCGGCGTAAGCGTGATTATCGAGTCTCCTCCCAAAGGTATCTCCAGACGTGAGGGTCAAGTCTACGGCTTACCCGGAACCTCTAGGTCTGGGACATGATTCGTGGAAGGGTAGAATGATTGGTTCCTATGTCTATAGATATGGCAGCTCGTAGTAGACATAATTCGTACCCCGAATCATTCTTAGAGCTCCTGGGTCACACTCCTTGACCGCAATGCAGCTATTCTCCTCCCCAGCCCTCCTGCTCCCTGAGTCTGGCGGGGACTACTAAGTCGGGTGGTCGTAACATGTCGAAATGTACACCACCACATGCTGCTCTCCAAGCTCCGCTTCCACGTCTGCTACCCTGCAGATTCATCTGTCCTTAGCACTTCCTCCTCCTAAAACATTTTACACGCCCGAGTCTCTGAGACTGGCGCTAGTTTCCTGCCTTTCACTGCTAACGTTCACAACCACAAAGGTTCTCTCTAGCATCCTAACATAGGTAGAAATGCATAGAGGAAAGGTAATGGTTCGGATGTCCCTTAGACACACTTCGCTCAGAAGTTCGAGTCTAAAGAACTGATCACAACGTAAGCAACGAGTACCAAGATTGATTGGTAAGCCACGTTGAGTGCGCTGCTTCCGACATGTCGTACTGTCGAAGCTGTATTAGCTCCAGAAAACTCACAACCACCTCCTCAAGCCAGTCCTCAGCCGCCTACGAGTCAGGCTCACCTCGAAACTTGAGGGATATCTAATGCTAAAACATATGCAAGGCACTAAGCCTGTGAGTCTCTGCTACCGGTACCGCCGGTAGTGTCTGCTAACCAACAGGTAGTGACATAGCTGGCGCTCTACCCGTAGGTACTATCCCAGGTATCGGTTCGCGTACCGAAGCCTCATTACTATAAGGACCAACCTCATGGTCACTCACTGGAAACACCAGGAGCTAAGATCATCATGCGCTCTACTAGTATCAAAGCTAGGCGTAGAACTCTAGCAATCGCCTCCATCCAGTCCACTGCTGCCTGGGAAATCTGTCTCGCCTCGTATCCTCAGAGGCCTCTACTGCTGGAACTCGTGCATCGCGCTCTGCTAGCGTGCACCGTCAGCTAGTGGCATCTGCTGCCTAACGGGTGGTGGTGCTGCTGGTACACCACCCGAAGGTGCCAACACTGAAAAAGGGCCCTGCACTGGAGTCTCGCTGCTCGGTGGGCCATCATCGAGAACTCTCTCGGAACTCCAGCTAACTATCTGCATGGTGACATCCTGAACAGTTGTGTCATGGTCAACGATTTATACCTGGTGAGCTGACCTAGTTTGAGCTGACTTTAAACCTTTTGGGAAACACACACGCAATCAGTGTTTTCATGCATTAAGTCGGAAATCAGAAGTCAGGGTCCTGGTGTACGGATACGTCGGCCGCCGTACCAACACTGGACTCCCTGGACTGATAACCACACTTAATACACTAAACACTATTGCTTCACATAGAAAAAAGATCAGAGTCTGCGGTAGAACCGACCCCTCTGATACCAATTGTCACGACCCGCTCTCGGGGCCCGTGCCGTGACTACCCCAAGCCCGCCTTCCATAGGCCAGGGGCTGGCGACTAGCACCAAGGCGTAAAATCCCAGTAAAAAGGGAAGGCATTGCCTTAATAAAGTAAACAAGCACCTCAGAGTAACAAGCGGAAGTAAAGCAGTACACAAAACTAGAACAACTGTGCTGAAGTAAAGGGGCCGGAAATACAAGCCCAACTGTAAAGTAAAGTACAACTCGAAAGGGAAAACAGCAACTGAAGTACAAGCGGCTCCTGGGACGTCCTCCTCGATTCCTACCTGAAGGGTAGGTACAGATAGCTCCACAACTCCTCGGGTCCAACTGTCCGCTCCGAGCACGTCCCGCCCAGTGGTCCTCCTCCGGGTACCGACCTACTCCGTAAGCCTCAACCGCAGTCAGCGCTGTCCGTCGTCTGCAACCAACACAATGAAGTGCGGGCATAGCCCGTGCAGGGGTGAGTATAAGATACTCAGTAGGGACCCCGAGACCCCCCGAAGGTCTCCTGAAATCCACAAAGGATAAACCACAAGAAGATACAATCACAAAGTAACATCCAGTATTGATTAGGTATATGCCCATACATATACCTATGTCACCAATTTCCGTTCGGCTCCAACACCGAGCCCAAGAACAACCCAATCCACAAGAAGAGTAAACAGTAAATCCACACAGGATAACAGTACAAGTTCACACAGTTTATAACAAGTTTATGAAATCAACGGATAACTATTACCCAGGTATATGCCCATACATATACCTAAGTTATCAAGCGACCCATCTCAATCATGAGGAAACACAAAGATCATTGACTCAGCTCAAACCAGGATTTTCATTATCGAAACCGTAACTACTGAGGAGCTCCGTCTCTAGAGTGTACAGTGGTCCTGTCACGACTCCGAGGTACTGCTCACTAACCTAAGACTGCTGAGGTACTCCTCCTGTTGAGTAATGCGGGTTTGCGGCCAACTACCGGGCGCTCCGTCCGCTGAGGGTCTGTCGCCAAATACCGGGCGCTCACCCAAATAGCCTACTGAGGTACTCCTCCTGTCGAGTACCGTGGGTTTGCTGCCAACTACCAGGCGCTCCGTCCGCCGTGGGTCTGCTGCCAACTACTGGGCGCTCCGTCCACTGGGCTAGTCGACTCACTCCAAGTCGAGTCGGTCAAGCAGTCGTCAGGTCTCAGTCGGCTACACGGTCTCCGAACTCCGCACGCACGTCTCCACCGTCGCGGGTCTGTCTCTATAACCAAGCACACACACTCCGTAGAGTATCGCGGGTCCGCCGCTACAACCAAGCGCTCCACCGCCAAGGGTCTGCTGCTGCATCCAAGCGCACCACCACTGTCAAGTACCACGGGTCCGCCGCTACACCCAAGCGCTCCCCCGCCCGCTCGTCTCCGGGAGGGTCCACTCCACGAGCTACTGGTCGATACTCCAAGTATCTCAAGGTCCAACGAAGAAGTTCCACATACGTCTGCTTCGTCAAAGGAGTCTCAACGCAACAGATGGCGCGTCAATCGGACGCCCGGTCTGTGAGTTATTAGCCTTTTCGTCCCGAGGGCCCGGTTGGTTTCGTGAGCGAACCAAACCCGGCCATATCTCAACTGTATCCAAAACTCGGGCGGAGTATGTCAAAAGTTCCGTCCCACTTAGAGGATTCCATCAAAGTCGACGGCACGTCAATCGGACGTCCGAAACTCAAGATATGAGCGTTTCCGCTCCGAGGGCCCGGTTGGTTTCGTGAACGAACCAACCCGGCCGTACTCCACCTGCGTCCAAACCTCGGGCGGAGTATACCAAAAGATCCGTCTCACTAAGAGGAACTTATCAGAATTGACGGTACGCCGTTCGGACGTCCGTAGCTCAAGATATGGGCGTTTCCGCTCCGAAGGCCCGGTTGGTTTCGTGAACGAACCAACCCGGCCGAACTCAAAGTGAATCGTAACCTTCAGTGCAATATACCGAAACGACCGTCTCGATCCAAGGATCGCGTTGCCGCAGACGGTTCGTCATTCGGAGGTCCGAGGCTCAAGTTATGGCCCAAAAACCGATTCTGGTTCGAGAAGGAAGGGTCCGGGCCGACCCGGCCCGAACCGGCCCGGCCGGTTCGGCCGGCGGTGCGCGGGGTGCGCGGCGGGGCGTGGCGGCGCGCGGAGGTGGCGCGGCGGCGCGCGGCGGTGCGCTGAGGCGGCGCGGCGGCGCGCTGGGGTGGCTCGGCGGCGCGCGGGTGAGACCCCCGCCCTCCCCCGTTTTTCCCCCTCGCGGCGCGGCACGTGCCGCGCCGGTTTTAAAACAAAACCGCCCCCTCACATGAGGGGGCCTGCTGGACGACACGGGGGGCTTTTCCCCCCACAAGGAAACCGTCCCCTCATTAAGAGGGGGGGGGGGGTTTGATGAACCGGCCGGGGGATTTATTCCCCCGGTTTTCTGCCATCCGGCCGGCCAGCTGGCCGGCCGGTTTTCACCAACGGGACCGGAAATTCCGGTCCCGCCTTCGGCTTCCGACGCCGGCGGCCCGACCGCCGGTCTTCATATTCCGCCGCGGCCCGGAACCGGCCGCGGTCTCCTCGTCCAGCTGCGGCCCGGAACCGGCCGCGGTGTTCGTCGTCCGGCGCGGTGCGACGGCACCGCGCCCCTTTCGCCGTGCCTTGATTCCTTTCAACGCGGCGCGACGGCGTCGCGTTCTTGAAGATTCTACCTCGGCGTAGCGCAATGGCGCCGCGTAAAATAAAAGCACGATTATCTGCGTGGTGCGACGGCACCACGCCACTTGCTTCCACTCGCAAGAATAAACAAGAACGATGGAGGGGGGTTCGGCCGTATTCGTGCGGTCCGCCCCCCTCACGTTAAAATAATAACGCAACTTAAATAATTCAAGCCACACGTTAGACTTGCTATTCACGATCAAGAATAAAATAAGGAAACCAAAAAGAAAACAACAACCCCTACCTTGGTATAAGGTTCGAAGATTGTCAACGTTCCGCGGAAGACGACGTCGCGGAGATCGGGCGTCGCGGTAGCCGTTCGTCAAATCCGATGACGAAGGAATGCGTCCGAAGAGACACGTCGTTGGCGAAACCTCGTACGCCGATGAAGGTTGTCCGAGGAAGAAGCGGTGTTCTCTCTCGTTGACACGGAAGACGAAGAAGAGCGGAGCGGCGTTCTTCGTCGGAACTTGAGCGTTCTTCGTCAAGTCTTGAGGAAAGTCAAATAATAAAGAAAACAACGAACTCAAGAACCCCTACCTCGATAGTCGCACATTGACGTAGTCGTGGAATATCGGTGTCGATTCCTTTGACGTCGGAGGAAGAGTCGTTGTCGATGGCGTTCGTCGCGGAAAACCATCGCGGAAGAGATGACGCAGAAGAAGTACGTCGCGTCGCGGATACGGCGTCGCGGATGGACCGTGTTCTTCGGCGGAGAAGTTCTTCGTTGAAGAACGGCGTTCTTTGCGTTCTTCGTTGAGTTTGAAGAAGATGAAGAAGACTACCCTACTCTCTCAAGGAGATAAAATTCTAACAAAATAAAATAAGACTCTTTCTTATTTTATTCACACAACCCAACCTCTTTGAATTTCAAAGGTTTGAAATTCAATAACCACACACAACTCACCTCATTTACTCATTACATTAATTAATTCTAGAGTTGTCAAAAAATTAAAAGAAGAGATAAGTTGGCAAGAATTAAAGTAGGGGAGAGTCACATAATTAAGAGGGGGTTTAGAGGGGTTAGGGAATTTGAAAAGGTGGGGGCTCGTGTGGGCCCCACCTCCCTCATAACCACACATGGGAAGTTGGGTGGTTGTGGGCCCCACCAACAACTTCCCATGAGAGAGTCTAACTACCATGAATAAAATAAAATTCACACACAAAATTTTATTTTACTTATCTTTTAATCCCCCAAACTAACTTTCAACCCGCAACAAACGCAACTCCCGAAAAGGTCTCTTTAAGCGAATATCGGCGCTGCGAGTTCAACGGTGCCCTCGGATTTCAATTCCGAGCACCAGATCAAAAGTTAGGAAAACCCGCTCGTTCGTTCACTGAACGTACCCGAGCCAAACTTCGGAAAAAGTTTCCGGGCACTCTGGGCCTCGGAATCAGGTGCCGTCTGAATCCGCGCTCTTGTAAAATTCTAAAGAAAATTAAGAAAAAATTTCCCTTGAATTTTACGGGTCTTTACAACACGAACCTTAACTACCCTAGGAGTTCCCAACAAACCGAAGGCCCACTCTAATTCCAAAAACCACACAACTTCCTAAAACAGACTTTGATTAACTTGATAGATAAACAACACACAAAAAGAACTAAAAACTAGGAATGACTTATTAGAAACCTTAGCGACCTTTCTGGGTGGTATAATCAAAACAACACGAAAAACACAACTGTGATTGACATCAATTCAAAGATCAATCAAATTAACAAACGAAGCTAAGGGCAACATGCACACAAGATGAACATAAACAAACACAAGTGAACTTTTCTTTTCCAAAAACCACCATTTCTTTTAAATTTTTAAACCTCACTTATGGTATCTTATGAACCATCACATGTGAGTTCATCCAATCCCGCTTACATCATCTGCGGACAAGTGACCCCCCACACAATCTTCATACATAATCACACACATGTGACCCTATATAAAGAATACCAAGGTTCAAATGATTCTTTCACTTATCAAATCCAATAACACCCTGAAATTTTTCAAATCGGAACACTTGCTCTTTCAAAAACCCACTTCACTAATTTAAAAACAATATAAAAAGAAACAATTTTCCATTTCAAAACAAATTTCATTTTTTAACACACATTTACATCAACTGAGATAAAAAATAAACACAACAAACAATAACCCACTAGAATGAAGAACTAGTGCATATGCCTAACCTGAGAACATGGTAGTGATCCATGCCCTAATTAAGTAATAGCACTAAGAGGACCTTGAATCGGGCACTTTGACTTCACATGTCTCACCACACCATGTGAGGATACAACATGAACCGATTCTCCCCCATTTTCATCCCTCAATCCAAAACAACCAAAGAAAAAAGACTCAAAAATGGGACTACCCCTAGTAACTCAGGTCTCTTCACCAGTGGTGGTGATCGGGCACCAACCCGTAACCTACCATCTGAGCCCCAACAATACTAATTTCCATCTATCAGACATCCGAAATATCAAGGGCCACCCATAATACCATTTTTTCATGAACCAGCCTGAGTCAAACCTAAATTGGTCACCTGATTCAGTCGGCGACAAGTCTCGTGGGGCCTTCCCAACTCCCCCTGGATGGAAACAAGTACTGGGAATCAAAACATACAAGTGGGAACGATTTACTCCCAACACAAAAACCAGGAACAGATGAATAAATAAAACAGGATAAAAACGCAAAAAACTAAACAACTGGATCTCAAAAAAAAACAAACAACATAATTAGATACATGAAACAACTAAACAATGTCAGAATAAACAAACTAAACCTGAAAATCAAGATGAATATGTGTGGGACCATTGGTCACATTGAAATCCACAACCAACCATTGCCAAGGTGGCCATACTAATACTAGAACCTTTAATAGAAACTAAAAACAACAAACACTATAGGCATGAGTTTTAAAACTCAGTAGGTAGGCTCGACTAATTCTAATCCCAGTGCACATCCCTTAAATAAAGAAAACATTGATAGGAAGTTTTGAAATACAATATATCAATATATAGTTTTTCACACTTTTTATTTTAAAAACAAACACTCATAATCCATTACCCACTTAATTTTAAATAAGGCTCAAAGGGAGGGGAAAAATAAAGAAATAAAAAGTAAAGACTTATTTTGATAACAATAAAAAAGGGAAGGATTGTTATTTTTTATAAAACATTATTTTGAAAATATTTTAACATAATCACAATTTCACAATTTACCAAAAAGGGTACCAAAACCAAGCATAAGACTACAGTTCCACATAGTGAGGGTAATAGCACTAAGGGTACTAGTATCGAAGGAACACGAGAACACCTAGGAACTCAGAGGAAAAACATAACATACTATACATGTGACTCATCCCAAAGCCATGCCTAATCTCAATGAAGTCATAACGCCTTAATTCCCAACTATTTCCCTACCTGGCCTGGTTAGGGGCCCAATCCCATAATAATAATAACAAAAATATCCCCTTGCTATGGGCCACTAGTAGTGCGTAATCTAACTAGTACAACAATCATTCTCATTAAACCTATTCTCTATTATAGGTTCCCATGTATATTTCATAAAGGGGTGTGTCTTACCATTCAAACAAAAATTCACACACACACACACACACACATATATATATATAACCACACACACCACACAATCTAGCATCACCCCGGCCACCTCAAGGTTAGTCCCCTACCTAAAATTAAGTACCATATGAGGGAAGTCCCATACTGAGGATCCTCCCAAATAATGATCCACCAACTAGGAAAGAGTTTTCCAAATGACTAATTCAACATACAAAATGGGTGTTACAACATTTTTACAAAACTATACTTTTATAAGCAACCACACATGCAAATAACTTTAGTCAATAAAAATTACCATTTTGAACTTCACAAAAGTGTTTATAAAACCCAAACCATTCTATAATAAATCACTAATCATTTTAAAGAGCCAACCGAGCCATTTAGATAAAACGTGCGCAACTAGAAAAAACACAGCATGAGTTAAAATCCACTTTTAGAACTATATACACTTCAAAACATTTTCAAAACATGATTTCACTATTAATATTATTTAATAAACCATTTAAAAATTTATTAAATAATTTTTAATGACTTTCTTATGGCTTTACACAAAAAAAATCATTCCAAAACCTCTTTTAAAATCAGACGCACTCCCACAACACACCAAAACATAATACACACCAGTTGTACAATTAAATAAATTAATCACACAATTTATACAAAACTATTAAATAGAACAAGTTTGGTTTCCATTAAAAACACACATTATTTCACAAAAATATGCTACAAAAGTTCAAATAGATATTAAATTCTATTAAAAACTAATTTTTCATCAATCTAATTAATCACAATACACGGTAAACTAATTAATTAATATTCAAGTAATTCCAAACACAATCAATCAATGAATTTTAAAATTTAATGGGAAAAATGAAAAGGGATCCTACCTCAAAGGAAAACCCAATCCGAACCATTTAATTCAAACCTTCACCTGCTCACATACACGCAGTTCCACAAAAGCGTGCGCGCTCTTGGAATTTATTTCCATACATTAACAACTGAATTTAGAAACCAAAGTCAGTGCGATGAGGACCATCACACAACAAATTAAATACCAGGGACTCAATGATATAAACAAGACCCAAAAATAAAGTGTGCAACAAAATTTTGGATGAAGAACATCACCTAAGATGGTGGCACAAACCATGAAAATGCGGAAAGGCAAGATTGCATACCAAATAATTATCCACACTACAAATAAGATAACAGGACTTTAAAACAAAGTTATGAAACTGGATTAAATGTGTTCAACCCAGTGGTGATAATAAAACTCTCACCTCAAATGACAGTAAAAAATCAAAACATCTTGAATCTCCTTGCCTTCGGCGGCAGCAGACGGAACATGGTCCAACATGACCCGTGACACCTTCCGCAAACCCAAAGAGGGGATTCGCGGTCACGCCGGAGCAAGGCGGAGGCGCTGCACAAAGGGGTTTGGGTTCATGCCGGAAGACTGTTAGATAGGGAGTGGTGCAATAGGAATTTGGATGGAAAGGGAGTTGGAGGTCACAGGTTGGACAGAAAGGCACGTCGTAGGGATGCACACTAGCTAGACCACAGCGGTGAGGTAGAGGCGCGGTGGGGGCGCATTGGTTGGACATCAATGATGAGGTGGAGGCGTGGCAGGGGTGTGCTGGTTGGACAATGACGACAAGGTGGAGGCATGGTGGGGGCGTGACAGTGGAGATAGGATGAGGCTAGGAGGCAGGTGGCGGTCGGACGACATCGGCGAAGCAGAGGCGCGGTGAGGGTGCACCGGTTGCGATGGGGGAGAATGGCGACATCACGACAGTAGGCCAGGAGGTGGTTGCGCATAAGGTAGACCCATAGGGGGGTGGGAGGTGTTGTTGTGCAGTGGAGGAAGAAATGTGGGGGGGGGATTGATCCCTTGGTTTCTCCCCTAAAAAAATTAAAATAAAATCTATAAAATAGTGTTATAATAATAGTAATTTATTATTCATTTTATTTTGATTAATAATAATAATATTATCAATGTTATAATAGTAATAGTAGTAATAATATTAATAGTAAAACGATAATAATAATAATAATAATATTAACAAAACGATATTAATAACAAACTTAATGATAATTAAAAATATAACTTTGTTTCGTTTCATTTTAAATAATAATTATATTTATAAAAATTTTACAATAATATTATTATTATAAAATTAAATAATAATAATTTTATCATATGTGTAAAAATATTATTATTATTATGGTTTAAACATTAACCTTGCTTTATCATTATAAAATTTCACTTAGCTTCCTTTTTCAATTAACTTAATTTATTTATTTAATTTATTATTTATTTGAACTATCGGGAAACCGTGAATTCACCAAAACTGAATGAACGAGAATCGCTAATGGTACAATGACCATGCACTATCCCAAGACCCACCAAAAAATAAATCAAACTTTGAAAATTTCAAATCAAAACCCAAAATAAACCACATCCAAACAACGTGAGACTGAGAAAAGAATAAAATAAATGGGTGTATGAGGTTGGAGTGTGACAATAATTGTTAATACTATACTTATGAATTTAAAAAATAATATCCCCTATGAGTGTCAAACCAATAGTTCAGCAATGCCCATTGTCGTGCACCAGTTCCCATTCGAGTCTAGCTCAAAGTGGTGTTTTCGGGTTTTACCCCTAGATACATCTATGCCAGAGTCACCTCTACTTATTTGTATCTAGAGAGGGATGAATTTTCTTGATAAACCACTTACTCTATAATCATTAAAATCTAGGGATTCTTTTTTTATACTTATTATTATCCCTAAGGATTTCACTAGGGTTTTCTAATCCTAATCCCAAAAATAACTAAACCTATCATATGATTCCAACTATAAAAACCCTTCTCTTTATTTCATATTTAAAAATGTTTTATTACATAAAATTGCACTTAATACAACCCATAATATCGATAGGTCTAGTGTCTTTGGGGATTAGAAACATTACATGACAACTTAATACATAAAATACAACATCTTTATTGAAACCTTCTTTTACATGACCACAATATTCCTTCGTACTTAGAATTTCATGAGATAACCTGGAGACATACATAAGAAAAGAGTGAGAAATAAATCCTAGTAAGGGAGTAAACAAGTAATAACATGAATAATACAATATATGTTAGGAAATAGGCATATCAATGGAGCATAAGAGAAATATGAACATAAAGGCATGATATACCATGATTATCATAACATGGAAATGTGGAAACAACTTAAAGCACCATATCATTAACATAAAGGAATTAGGTAAACCCCTACACTAACATGGTGAAAAAACATCTTGAAAGGAATATGGTAAAACCCTATCCCAACATGACGTATCATGATACTAAACATTACCCAATGCATTGAAGCACTATCTTGGCGCACCCTTCATGAACATTTTAATATCATGCTTAAGTGTACCATAAAGATCATATAACATCGATTATTTCATCATCATAATTTATTACATGATATAGTAATGTGAAATACATAAATTAATGTCTATAATCAATAAATACATGGGCATAAATGTGAATACACTTGATAGATAAATGGGTATGGTATTCACTACATGATGAATTCGGCTTGGAAAATCGTGGTGCAATTTCGGCAGCATAATGATGTCATATGAAAATTCATAAATTAGGTTGATGAGAGATAAAAGCATACCTAATCATTTATAAATTAAATATACAGTAAGGGGATCATGGAACATAATATCCCAACAAATTTAATGGAATTTAGATTCATAATATAGAAGAAATGATTGAATGGAAATAAGTAGAGAGAAATCCCTCATGGAATTTCAGCATGGTAACGGGTGTACACGGAAGGAACTAATGAGAGTGAAATGGGTATATAATCATTAAAAAATAAGGAGGGAATTATGGGATAAGTTTTAAATCATACCCCAACATTTTTAATTGAAAATAAAATGGTATAACAACATAAATAAACATGGATAAAAATGAGAAAGAAAGGAATCCCTTACTTGGATGTGTGATCCAAAAGGATTTAGAGAGGCTTTAAAGAGGATTATTGGGAGCTTGGAGAACCTTGTAAAGACTATATGGAGTGTATATAAGAGTAATGAAGTGCTTAAAAGAGTTTTAGTGAAGAGTAATGGGTGCTTGGGTGGGTTTATATAGGAAAGGTGGGAGAATTCTTTATTATTTTGGTTTTGAAACCTACACACTAAAATATTCACAACCACAAACCATCCCATGGGTTTTCTCATGGTTTATAGAAAAGGAGAGTGTTATAAATTATTTTATAAGTCTAATTGTAGAATATATTAAAATATATTCCTTGCTTATGTGGAGGTGAGTCGCACTTTCAAGTAAATGATTTTAAAATCTTAAAATATTTTATATGTCTTGGAGGATTCACTAAAGCTTTATAAAATAAATCAAATAAACCTAAAATTATATTTTTTTAAAGGAAAAAATATATTTGGCCGAATATAACCTTTATATTATTTTATTACATCACTATTGGGTCATTATGATGTCATAAAACACACTATATATTTTTATGTTATTTAATTTTTACCCAAAAATTCGACTATCTCAAAAAATTATGAAAAATTCACCATTGGAAAATTTTGATGTCCTGATTCAAAAAATAATATTCATTTTATCTAAATAATTTTTTAAATATGTAATTTTTTTACATTTAAGATAAAAATTGACATTTATTGAAAATTGAAGGGTTTTGAAAAAAAACAATTTTTAAACCTTAATAAAAATTACAATTGACCTCATAAAATTATATGATAATATATATTTAATAAAAGTGATTTAATAATAATATTTTATCAAAGTAATATTTAATTAAAAATAAATCCATTAATTCCTTAAAATAAATTCTTTAAAATTACACTTTAGGTTTTATCGTATAAAAAATATAACTCTTATCAAACTGATTACCTAATGATTTATAAATAAGGAACTGATATAATCATTATTTATAAGAATTGTATTTATAATATTATTAATAAAAACCAAAGTTTAGTATAATGTATATATTTCTCAAAAGTACCATTTTTACCCAAAGAAAAAATTTATCAAATTCATCATTTTCTTTTTAAGGGAGACTATTCTTATAAAGGAATTGATGGAATAAGACTTTTAATTATAAAAAGGGATTACACAATAAGTAACTAATAACTTATTACATAACCCCTTATCACACTCTCTTAAGACCTAAGGTTAAGGTGTGCAATGGTGATAGACTCTTGGGGCGGCTCAGATAATATCGCCCGAGTGGTAATCTCTATTAACTTGAACTTTTACCATAGGTGATTCTGTTCAAGATTAACATATTGAATCTCGTCATAGGCTTGGTCAAGATCAAATCCCTATGATTCTACCTCCATTTCAATCTCTGACAAATGAGCTTCATACGGCCCAAGTCTACTGGATGAGGTCATCACCTCCTTTGTCTGTGTTGAAAAGATTTGTTAAAACCTTATATTTATATTAGTCATGTGATCACTATTCAATGACTATATTATCAATGGTAATGATACTTAATGGTCATTTAAACCCAATAATAACAGAAAAAATATTTCATGTGTTTTCTATAACCATAAGACATTAAAAGAAAAAAAAATTTATTCATAAATGATCAGGTCCATACATAGTCATAATTAGTTTATTATTTTATTATCATTAAATAATTATTTGATTCTTATATTTGATATATTTATTAACAATTTTTTTGTAGGTGATGTTATTTATTCTCATCTTTTATAAAAAAATGTTCCACGTTCTTGATATATTATTCGAGATCAAGATTTAGTGTTTTTCTCTGATTAAATTTTATTTAACTATTTTTTATAATTGATTTGTTTTTTGAGAATTAAATAATTATTATTACTTATTTATTTGGTGATTAATTGATTAATTTATTTTTATTTATTTTAAAAAAATATTTAAAAATAGTATAATTCCAAATAATTCTATAAAAAACTATAAACCTAGTTTATAAAAAATACATAAATAGATAATATTATTAAAAATAAGAAATAAATAATAAATAAAATAATTAAAAATTAAAACCTTATAATGAATGATTAAAAATTTGTAAACTTATTTAAAATAATTTATAAATTTATTAAAATAAAATATTATTATAAAATTTATGTAAAACTGTATAATGTTAAAAAAATTAATAATAAATAAAATATCATAAACAATGATAAAAAAATTTAATCAAGTTTTAAATTATTTATATTTTTATATAGAATGAATAATTTGTATTAAAAATAATTATAGATTATCTAAACTCCCAAAACATTTGTTTTTAATATATATTGACCATGTCTTCATCCATAACTTATGAGAAACATGGTGGAGCAATGCTTGGGAGAACTTAATGGGCTTTGAGTAAGATGCAAAGGATTAAAAGTGAGTTTTAGAGATATTCTATTTGAAGAGGACAACAAAATTCTAGTGACAAAAGTAAATTTTCTATTTGGTATGTCTCTATGTAAAATGATAAAGGGATAAATGACTGGCTAAGATGTGTCCAAGTTATGGTGCTTGGGAGGTATCCCATCATCCATGATTTGGGTGATCACACCACATATGTCGCTATTTTTGTAGTCTCATGAATTTTTAAACTTATGAAACTATACATTTTACATAGATCTCTATCAATGAGTTGTGTTTGGTCTTCAAACCATGTTTTAGAGTAACAAGGGGATGTTTAATGCCTTACTCACTTGTTTTACTCAATTAAATAACTCAATTATCCTACACTCCGGTAGATTGGTGATTTTGGAAATGTTTTTAATAGAGGTATGATTTGGTACGTGGAATTAATCTGAGCATTGTTTTCTTCCTTGGTTGGATCAATATTGTTTTTCAATTTATTGATATAGGGCCTCGATTCATCATTCTTTTTGGGTTCTTCTGGTTTTTTGTGATTCGATGGAGAACTCTGGTGAGTCTTTATTTTTGGATAAATTTTCTTTTATCTTTCTCAAAAAATCATGGAATTTAGTTGTTGTGGATTATAAAATTTTTCTTTTTATATTCTAGTAAGGCATTCCAATCATTGGTGTAACAAAATTATTTCTTAAGGATCATTGTCGATTTATGATATCTCAATGTTGATTCATTTGGTGAATCTTTTTTGGTAAGTGTTTTTATTCTAGATTTGATTACCCTCACTTGAAATTTTTAGTTTATAACCCATTCCCTATTTTATTGGAATAAGTTATTGTAACTCTTTTTTTGAGAGATTATTTCGGTTAGTGTGTTAATGTATTTTTGGTGAAGATTATCTTAATGATCCTTGCCGTTGACATCCAAAATTTTGAGGTTGGAAGTTCCTTACCATGGAGAGGCAATGTATCTTGTTATTGGCATGATATAATGTTGTGTTATTATGAATTATACTGTGTTTGATTTTTAATCACATGTGTGTGCATTTGTAGCTCGTGAGACCCATGTTTGATGTTAATCACATGTGTGTATGTGGATACTAATACCCATGAATGGAATGATTGCTTGGTATGGTTTGTATATTACTTATAATGTCATCTATTACTAGTTTGATAGTTCATACCCTATGTAATTTCTTATTGAGATATATTTTTTCCTAGATATATCTTTCCTTATATATATCTTGATCAAGTTGAAAGGTGTCCCGGATAGACATAGTCACTACCTTAGAGGGGGAGTGTAGGAAATTTCGCGTCTTACCCCATAGCTATGTGTTTTGGTTGAAAAGTGCTATGAGGATTTCTGTAGATATATGAATTAGGTCAATTTATGCTTGTACTTAACATTAGAATGGGGATTTGTTCCTTAAAGGAGAAACATGCTTGTACTTATAGGTAGACAGAGGCATTGTTCCTTAAAGTAAGAATGTGGTTTTCCTTAATGGTGGATGGAATCACTCAACATGATCTTAATCTTACAACTGACTATATATATGGTGTTCTTTCAGCATGGTTCCGAAGTAGGTATAACTGTGGGTCTGTGGCAGTTTGGGAAGTGCATGACCACTCGATACATGATTGTATGTTATTTTCTTGTATGTTTATATATTCTTCTGACATACACTCTTATACATGCGAACTCATGTTAAAGACATAATAATGGTGTATTATATGGTTTATACTCACACCCTTCATAGGAATATCATTGTGAAGGTAGGATTCATGATCAAAGATACCGAAAAAGGGAAGGCCCCAATGACAGGTAGTTATGAGGCAAAGCATTTTTAATGGAGGAAGTAATAGGAAAGACTCTGAAGTAATGTTGTGGTTTTTATTAATTATATTTCTTATTGACTAGCCACATTGGGGTCCTTTGTTTAATATCTGTATGACTTGTGTTACTTGGAAATCCATTGATATAACATTGTTTACTTATTCCATATTGTTAGCATTTATACACATATTTATTGATACTGAGGTAATAGTATCCCTACTAAAGAAATTCTGACCCTTGATGCTAGTTGGAAACCTATTTCATATAGGGAGGCATGCATGAGGCCATGTGGAACCCTAGCTCAGATTTGATGATTTGGGTTGGGGCATTACAAAGTGGAATTAATGGAGATTATCCCTATTTATTATTCTCTAATATGTTTTTTTTTGTGATGGTATAAAGGATTTATTTTGGTGTATTGTATAAAGAAGTTAAGCTATGTGGGTCATAGACAGAGGAGTTACGTGTATGCCTTGCCAACACATGTTTAACGAACCTCTGAGTTATCATTGCTGGGATTGTTGTTATTGTTATGGTTTTACTATTTCATGTTGATAAAAGGTATACTATTATTAATATTTTATGGGATTTGGGTGTGTCCATGAATCATGAATATGAACTTAGGATTACTTTCCATATATATACTTATTGTGTGTTGTATACTAGTTATTTAATTTATTGACATGATTTGTGTTATCAGTTCGGGATATAATTGTATTCATTTTTGATTGATATATCTATATTATCTACTATTGTGATTTATTTGTTCTAAAATTAGTTAATTTAACTTGATCATACTATTAGGTTTTGTATATATGTGATTGTGACTATGGTATGGAGAGTTTTGGGTAGTACTAGTAGGGATGTGCTTTCTTATTGTGGGTATCCTACCAGGATAGGTTTCTATAGAAACCCCTCATGTGTGACCTAAAACTTATTAAATAAGTTGTTTCAAGTATTCTAAATATTAATTTGACATTTCAAGAAAATGCTACCTCAGAGATATCGAATTTATGAATCTTGGGATGTCACACTAATTCCACTACAAACTGTACATGCAGATGCACCTGAGTGTTCTCCAAAACATGTGAAAGTGGTTCAGGAGGTGAACCTACCCCATCCCATAGTTTTACAAAGGATATTGGTCGACTCAATTTGATATTTTCTTCTCCATATTTCTCTAATATTCCAGGGAAATGGTGGTCCTCAGGATATTGAGTTCTGGATTGATATTATTGAGTGATAATTTGACATGTTGGAGTGTCCTAAGGATAAGAAAGTGAATCTTTTAAAATTTATTCTTTAACAGACTTCTAGGATGTGGTGGGTCTCTTGGGTCTGGTTGGTGGCATGATGGTATTACTTTGAAGGCCATCAAAGAGCTATTATTTGTGGATTTCTTCTATGACAATTAAAGATGGATTAAGCTCAGGATTTTATGGAGCTTAATTAAGGGACATTTTCAATTTCTACTTACTCATCTCATTTCATGGATTGTATAAATTTTTATCCACTCTTGGATTATAATGATGTGATGAAGGCTAATAAGATCAAGATATGTCTTTATTTAGAGCTTATAAATCAAGTTAAGGGCATTGTCAGGACAATATATTCTCTATGGATTCTCAAGACACAGAATCTTTAAAAAGTCCTAGAGGAGGACATGTTTTATAGTTTTATTATAGATTATAGTGTTTAGATTATCAAACTTTATAGTGTGATGTTTGGTGCCTATTTTGGTAGTTGGAAGAGGAAGGTTGAGGAGGTACAACATGGAAATAGGTAGGAAGATCAGAGTAGGTATTATTTTACTCTTTCTATGGGTAGAAGTTCAACATGGTAATACAACAATTGATGGAAGGGATATTTTACTATATCATATGAAAATTAACTAATTAAATTTCAGTAATGTGTCATGATGGTAGAAATTTTTTATTATTTTCTATGATGACTAATCCAGATTCTAGAATCATAAGTCAGTGTGTAGGCATGGTTCCTTAATAGAAGACATATACACCACATATATTAGTGACTCAAGTGAGTTGATCTATGGGGATAAGTAGGATTTATGATATAGATGAGGTTCTATATTCTAGTGGAGAAAGACCTTCTACAGTTAGAGTTATGGTCTTGGTTAACTCAATGGTTTCAAATTCTTTATTTCATACTATCATTTTCCACTCCTTTAGATGGGATTATGTTTTTTTAAATGAATTTACAATTAAGTAATATTCTAAGTTACTTTATATTAAAACCCCTTTTGGTAAAAAATAAGGCCATCTCTAGCAGTGTCATGAGTGTTCCATAGTTGTTTCTAGATAAAGAAATCTATAGAACTTCTTGATTTTGGAAATGAATTGTTTTGATGTGATATTTAGAATGGACTGATTTACTAGTTGTTGAGATCATATAAACTATTATTATATATGTGTGACTTTCACCACACTTCGAGGAGTGTGGTACGTGTATACCGATGAGTGGGATCTTATAAGAGGTAGGATGGGATCTGATCGTCATCAGATTAGAGTGATCACAACACATGTATTATGATTTTCTATTATAGAATAATTTAAAGTGACTCCCTTTATCCTTTATCTAGTGGTAGATCATTATCTTGATGTCTTCCTAAATGAATTATCAGGTTTTCCTCCAAAAATATGAATTTATAATGATATTGATCTTGTGTATGGGGTGAATAAAATATAAATTCCTCTATATTGTATGGAACCAACTAAGATGAGGGAGTTAAAGGTGTAGATAGATTATTTGGAGGATAAAGGATTTATCACACCAAGAACATTACCATGAGGTGATCTAATTTTGTTTTCTAAGAAGGAAAACATTAGACTATGTGTCATTATGGGCTATAAAAAGCTAAATCAAGTGACTATAAAGAGGTGTATTTACCTAGGATTAACGATCTATTCAATGAATTATAGGTAGCTTTTTGGTTCTCTAAGATCAATATTCATCTAGGATACCATCAATAGTGATTCACAGTATTATATATTCCCAAGATAATTTATAGGAGGAGTTGGTGTGGACTATATGAGTATTTTTTTCATTCCTTTTAGGTTGAAAAATGATGCAGTTGGGTTTATAGATTACATAAAAAAGATTTTATATCAATATCATGAATCTTTTTTCATTTTATTCCTAAAGATATCCTGATATATTCTAATACATCAGATATATATGCTAGGAAATTGTATATTTTATTGGGCACACTTTAATCGAATCGGTTATATGCCAAAATGTTAAATTTTAAATTTTGGATTTAGGAGGTATGTTTCCTAGGACATTTTATTTCTAAGTCTAGGACCTCTATAGACCTGAATAATATAGATATAGTGATGTATTGGGATTACATAGGAATATGTTTTATATTAGAAGCTTCCTTGGTTTAACTACATACTATAGATTGTTTTTAGAGGACTTATCCTCTTTAGAAGTGCCAATGATAGGGATTACAAAGAAGGGGGTTAAGTTAAAGGGGACTTATTAATATGAAGATGTATTCCTATAGATAAAGAGGATATTAATGAAAACCCCAATATTGACCCATACAGAGGCTGAGATTAGATACACAGTGTACTGTGATTCCTCAAGAGTTAGGACGGGCACTTTATTGATGAAGTGAGATTAGGGGGCTATGTATTAGTCATGTCACCTGCAACCCCATGAGTAGAACTACCTAAAACTTGACATGAAGTCAGAAGCTAAGGTACACACTATGAAATATTGGAAATATTTTCTATTCGGTGGGATTTTTTTTACATGGATCGCAAGAGCGTTGATATATCTTTTCTCAATGAGATATCAATTTTAGGTTGAGGTTTTTTGTTGAGTATATTGAGACATTTGACATTGAGAGGGTCTATTAACTAGAAGAATATAATGTAATTGGATATAATCTCAGTAGGAAAGCACCAGAGACACATGATCTTAGACAAAAACATTCACAAGAGGAATAACACTTGATGATATTTATGACATGGTGGATTTTTGTTACATCAAAAGATCATTGATTTTTGAATATAGTGCCTCTGGTTTTTATATAATCCCTTTTAAACCATGGGAGAGTGAGACAAGAGTCATAACCTAAGTGTATGGTGATACGATAATGGTTTATTGGGGATGATCATGTTCCAGAGTGGTCCTTATATGATTATTATGTTCTTTACTACAATGACAGAGTAGTTATACAAACTTTATATAATGAGGATTTAAGGAGAGACTCTCTTGATTTGATGTGGGTAGCACATACAGGGTCTATAAAGATGTACCACAACATCTGATGTCATTTTTTTGTCTAAGTATGAAGAGATATGTTGTTGTTTTTATTTCATGATTCCATACCCATTAGAGGGTAAAGTTCGAGCATCAGTGTCATGATGGTTTACCGTAACCAATTATATTTCCATTATGGAAGTGGTATGATTAGATTAAAGACTTCATGAAGGGGCTACTTAATACCAAAAGGTTTCATTATACTATTTTCCTAATAGTTGATTATTTGATGAAAGTATCCCATTTGTTGTTGACCTAAGAAACTCACTATGTAGATGAGTTGGGAATGATGTATGTCTAAGAGATTTTGTGGCTGAATGGAGTGCTTAAACTATCATATTTTAAATGGTTTTTCATTTTAAATCATAGTTCTAGAAAGTATTTTATAAGTATTTTGGGAAACAGTCAAAGACTAGTACAATATATCATCCTCAGACTAGTAGACAGTCAAATACAACGATTCATGTCATTGAGGATATTCTTTAAGCATGAATCTTATACTTCAGTAGATTATGGTATGAGAAACTAACCTTGGTGGAGTTCATATACAAAAATAATATCCATGATTTTCTATGAATGACACCTTTTTTAGGTATCTATAGACACCTATTCCACTCACTACTATGTTGGCACAAAGTGGGTGAGGTAGCAGTATTTGGGATGAGTGTGGTATAGGAGACCTTTGAGAGGTTATAATTAATTATAAATTATTTGGTTACCACTCAGTGGAAGTAGTGATGTAATGTTTAGAAGAGGTAATGAACTTTGGATTTCATTGTTGGTGACCATGTTTTCTTGAAAGTGTCACCTTAGTAGGGGAATCATCATTTTCAGAAGATGAGGAACCTGACATAGTGGTTTATAGGATTTATTTGATATCATCAAATGCATCAAAGTAGTGTAATATTGAATGGAACTTCCTCCATGATATAGATGAATGAATGATGCTTTCTATTTTTCTTAGCTTTGGGGGTACATACCTGATCATGTGCATGTGATTGACTATGAGGAAATTAAGTTGGAACCAGAAAAATGTTTTTTGGAGGCCCTAATGAAGATCATATATCGGAGTGAAAAGGTGTTGTGAGGGAAGATAGTCGAACCTATTTGAGTCTTTTGAAAGCATGGAAAAATCTTGGTGGAGGCATTGGAGTGGGAACGAAATGTTCAAGATCAATGGCCTAAGTCTTTTGAGTAGGACCACTATATATGCTTCTTGAGGATGGTAAGTCTATAGAGGAGGAGATTTTAAGGTAAGAAACCATTTTTTTCTTCTATATAATGGATTTATGTCCATAATTTTCTTATGTTTAACTGGGTTAATCCATGCATAAGTGAGCTTAGTGGGATTTGAGTATCTTATGGAGGATTGAATCTTATTTTTAGAGATTTTATGTTAAAAAAATACAATAAAACATCTACGGTGTTGTCCTTTTTAGTCTCGGGTTTATCTATGTGTAAAATAGGAAGGGAGGAAATAGTTGGTCAAGTCATGGTTCTTGATGAGGAACCCTATAATAGATGAATTAGGTGACCTCAACACTCCCATTTTATAGGTCTTGGTGATGGGAAAATGGATTTGGATTGGGTAGCACACCTTATGGATACTTTTTTACTAGACTGTACTTAAGAAGACTACAATTGGGTGGTCCATAAATCATGTTGATGTGATATAAATCCATGGGAGAGTAGATTTTCTAGTTTCTTTGATGGAGGAGATAATTAGAGACATCCATGCATCAATGATTCCAATGAATCTAGGGTTAATGAAGATATACCAAGGCATTTGATGTCATTTTTAGTGGCCAGGTATGAAGAGAGATGCTGCTAGTTTTGTTTCATGATTCCTTACCTTACAGAGGGTAATGATCTAGCATAAGTATCTTAGGGGTTTAATCTATACACTTCCAGTTCTATTTCAAATGTTATATAACGTGGTGATTGAAATTATGACAGGTTTACCAAGTAACCGTAGTAGCACTAGTATAGAAATTATTTTTTCACATCATTTTTTTTATTTTTGACGTCAGTTGTACGCAAAGTTATTGTAGGAGGTATTGTAAATAAAATTTTAATGTCTGTTAAAAACAAATGACATTGTAAATGAATTATTGTATTGGGTTTTCACATCGATTATCAGATAAACGTCATGAAAAACCTATCTTAATGGGTTTTTCACATCAGTTATCACATATCCAATGTTAGAACCCGATGCAATAAAGGGGTTTTCACAACGATTATGTCATAATCGATATGGAAAACCCATTCCGAATCTGTTTTCATGTCAGTTATAAGACAAACGACATAAAAAACTAACACAATAAAGGTTTTTTCAGGTTTTTTATTTGATAACTAATGTGAAAATCCATTTTTTAATAATTCTATTTCAAACCTCCTCTCCACAAAAGACAAGAATAGAAAATAGGTAGAAAAACCACCAGAAAGAAGACATAAAACAAGAAGAAGGAGAAGTAAAAAAACCATAAAAACACATTTATAGTTAAAAAATTAAAAATTACAATATATAGTATAATCAAACTAAAATAAAACTATAAATTTAAAATTATTTTCCTATACAAACATATTTACAATAAAAAAATTCAAAATTACAATATATAATATAGAAAAACTAAAATCCAACCACACATTTAAAATGATTTTCCCATTCAATTTGTAAGTGTCTCAGATCCTATGCACTATAAGGCTAGGGTCATAAAAAAATATAAAATTAAAATGAAATCATTTAACATGTATTACGAATAAAATTAATGAAATATTTTGGAAAAGTTTATAAAGAAATCTAACCTAGTGGAACTTCAAAAATATTTTAGTTGAAACTATTTCATACATAAATCTTACAACATAATATTCACATTTTTACTCTTTATTTTTTATGAAAATTATATTTAAAAGAGTTTTTCAATTCAAAATAACATTATTTAGTAATATATCCAAAATTTAATAATTATAAATGAAAATTCACATTAGATTTTATATATTTGATCTTGGATCTCTTATTTCTTATGGAATATAGAAATAAATTCCATGCCCTATTTGAAAATAATATGAATGAAATAAATTTTAATTTTATTATAATATAAACAAGTATTAAAAAATTCAATCTTACATGTCCAATACATTCTTAAAATTTTGTCTCACTTCACTATGGATAGAGAATATCCAGTAAAGTGACTTCTCCCTTGGACAAAAAACACCTAACATCCAATGGATACTTATATAAAATAAAATTTTATTTTAGTCATTATTATGTTATAATATATATAACACATTTTGAGATATATGTTTCATACTCTTGAAGATAATAAAAAATAAATCACTAAATAATTACATTATTTTGAAATATTTATGTAGTATAAACTATTATTTCTCCTTCAGTCATTGTGCTATATACCTTTGAAATAAACAGTGGGTCTATAAATCCATATACACCTATATTTTCATGATCCTTACACATTGTATAAATATACCTAATAAAAAAATAAAATACATATACATTTTCAATAAATTAAATTTATAGAAAGATATATGTTAATACATACATGGAAAGAACTTGCATCGTGTTGATGTCTAACTGATCTCTAGTTACAAGCTCGGTGATATCATTTTACAAAATCGCCAAGTCATTTTATGCCCACAAACACTAGCTTCAATTCGAATCTCATAAACATACAACTTTTTTTGAATATGTTGAAAATATATCAATACTTCTATAATTTATATCTGAAGTCATAACACTTTGTATTTTCTGTTGTCTACACAGTATTTATTTACCTTTAAAGTATTCCTACAAAAAAATAGATAAATATATAAACTATAAAATGTTAAAACAAATTTAAAACAAAAATTAAATAAAAGACAAAACACACACCTACCTATATGTTAATACGTTGAACAAGTCTATATGGAAGAACTAAAATGTGGCCAATAATTTTTCCAACTATACTCACATCTTCTGTAGGTAATGGTAATCTATTTCATCTATCTATAATATAATGTATAGTGAACCTATATTGATCTATCTCTATATATTGATAATGAATGATATCTCAAATATAAAATATCCCCCCATATAAATATGCTAGGGGTCATAAAAATACAACTCACAATAACTAGGAAGCTATGGTGGATGGAGTGTAGGAGTAGGATAATAAGGAGGAGGGTTTGCAGGTGGAAGTGGAGGAGGGAAAGCTGCTGGCAGAGTTGGAGGAGCGGGACAAGCAATCTGAAACTGTCTCTGCATGCATGAAAATTTCAACTTCACTAAATATAAAATCCTATAGTATATCACCAAAAAAATATCATGAATTATCAATTTCAATGATTATATTTTTTTTAATAAACATCATCCATTTAAGAAGTTGTAAAATGTGGAAATAATTTTTTCACCGATACACACGTCTATCCTCGTACACGACCTGAGTGTTTAGGCTTTCCCAATTATGTAGCTAAAATATCCCTCCAACCCTTAGCTAGAAAGAACCTATGTGTGCTCTTCTACTCAAGATGATCCTGTATGAAATATTTGAAAAAATATGTAATGAATCACTATATATAAATAATTTAATTAACTTAACTAAATAAATAAAGTAAACATCTTACAATAATTTCAGCAACAACCCCCGACTCTTCCGTAATATATAGTACTTCTTTTCCCATCCTAGACCTCTTCTATTTTTTCATGTCTAGATGGGGGGGATTGAGCAGAAACCTATACCGAGCCTGAAGACCCAGCTCTCAATTTTTTAAAAATTTCATATATCATTTATTCTTCCAATAACATATACCCTACCCGAGATAAAGTATGAGGTTATATGTTTCTAGATTGAATGTACTAATGATATATCCTCGATTACTATAAATTAAGAATAAATAAATCATAAATAAATCATTAATAATATCATTAATATAAAAAATATTCTAAAATGTAACATTTCACCTACCAAAAATGATTCGCATCTTCTACTTTCAACAAATTTCGTCCATGTATCTTTATCTGTAATGAGATATATATCACATGGATTATAATGTTTCCTATTCCCAAAAATGAAATCTTATGTGAGGGTAGATTTAAAATCCATCAGTCTCCTAGAATACAATGATAAACATTTCCTCCTGACTCCTCCAGTATTAGTTATATCATATGTTATCTAATAAGAAGAGGGAAACATATATTACAATAAACCTTTCAAGATAAGTAAAATAATAACAAACGAGCTTACCAAAATGGTCTCCCACAAGTGAGATAGTTTTAATTCTTCCACACTTCTCTAATCATAAATCAAAATGATTACTTTTCATTTAGCCTGCACTGATATAAAATTATTGAATTGTTTTGAATTTAGATCTATTGTAATAACATTATCATCAAAGTCTACTGATATCCTCTTGTCCTAGCTACGAGTAATTTATAATTTTAGTAAACGTGTGATTCCATGTCTACCAACCCTAGAACTATTCTTTAGCCCTGTGGGAGTATATGTATCTTGTATAGAAGGATGAATCTCATCAAAAGAAGCATGTGTATGTTCCTCCCTAGAGGTATGAGTATGATCATCTCTAGAAGTATGTGGTGGATTAGTTGATTGAACTTTTATTATCCTACAAATCAAAGAAACAAACAATTAGTACACAAATATACAAATTAGAATATTAATTACTAATGTAAATAAAAATTGAAAAATTATCAAAGAAAAAAGTACACTAAACTAAACTTAACACATTTTTATTCATATTTTTTATAGTTAACTAAAATTAAAACAACATTAATGAGATATTAAATGATATATAAATGAATGAAAACAAATAAAAAAATACTGCCTGAATTGTAGAAATGATCTAACCTAATAAATCATTTTTTACACCAAAAAGAATATTTTCTTAATATACTATTATACAACATTTTTTTTATTTAAAATATTAGATTCAAAAAATTGTTTTTCAACAAAATAAATTAATGTACAAGTTATATAATGGTAAAAATGGTAAAATAAAAAAAACTAATATAAACAAACAAGTTAACTTATTATATATAATATGTGTTTTAATAATGAAAATAAAATTAAAATATCTAACATTTTATGAAATTTTAAAAAGTAAATGATAAATAAACATATGTTACCTATAATATTAAGAATTTACTAAAGTATTGTTTTTCCAAATTCCTTAATCATGATCGGTCTGTATGAAAAAAAATGTCTATGATGTGCTCATAAATATAAACTGTTAATATTTCCATATAAGTTGGGATGTCACATAAATCATCATCTTTATCAATCTTATCATCACCAATATACTATTTTTTCTACGTAAAAAAATAGACAACATCATATTGAATTTATTAAGTACGTATAAAATTTATTTTTCATGTATATCCATTATAAAAGGATTATGTCTATATTCCAATCTATTAAAATTAACTAGTGTCATTCCAAATTCATCATGTATGACACTATTGTTACCAATTAACTATTTGATGTTAAACACTGGAACTTGAAATTTAATTTAATCAGACTCCCATATTTCTTCAATGACTCTGTAATATGCACTTCATGTATAAATTGGGTTTTTTCTTTGACACTTGAAATATTAATTGCTTCCACAAACACTAATACACTACTATTTTGTCTTTCACTTCTCTTGTACTAATCATTCATATGAAATTTATAGCCATTGATGTCATACACAAACCATGTTATCAAATTTAAACTTGGACTAACCACTAACCGTCTCAATGTTTCTAATGCATCTGATCTACCAAGCATAGTCTCTTTAAACCATGGAAAAAAGTTTTTTTAATGCTCATTCAAAATCCACATATCATTATTCTTTTGATAACATTGTTTCAACACATTAATATGAAATATTATATATAGATGAGCATCATATATGTTATTAAATATTTATAAATGTAAATTTTTTATCTATTCACCTATCAATGATTTGACTTTCAAGCCACGAATCCCATTTCCCCCAAAAGTAACAGGTTCATGGTGAGATTTAAGAAAACCAATGTGCTCCAATATAGACAAGTAGCTTGTACATAACTCCACAACCTCCTCAAAAATATACTTCTAAAAAATGGAGGCTTTAGATCAATATATATTCTTAACATACCCCTTCAATGTCTTCATATAACTTTCATAAGGATGCATACAACATAGATATATAGGCCCAGAAAGATTTATTTCTCATACCAAATGAACCATAAAATGCACTATGATACCAAAAAAAGTTTGAGGAAAGTAAATTTATAATTGAAAAAGTATAGAAACCTCTTCATTATCCAAATTTTTCAAAGAATTCAAATCACTCAACTTATTACAAATTGAATTGAAAAAAATAACACACATTCATGATAGTCATTCTGACATGGATGGTAAATATTCCATGCAAGGGAATTGGTAGAAGTTAGTGCATCATGATGTGATAATCATGATATTTCATAGATTTCAACTTTAAATACTTTAAAGACATGTTTTTTACATTTGAATAATAACCCTGTGGAACTTTTATATCATGAGGACACTAAAAAATCTAAATTTATCCCTCTCGAATAATGTATGATAAGACGGGGGTTGTAATGGTTTCCTTCCATCAGGAGTGTGATTGAACTCCTAATGTATTCCCATTGAGAGTAAATTTAATCTTCCATTCAACCTATATGTACTCTTTCCTTTATTATCTAAAAATTTTTCAATCACGATGTCAAAAATATTCTTCTCCATATGCATGAAATCAATTTTATTTTTGACCTCATGATATCTCCAATATAGTATCTCAAAAAGTATTTACCGTTTCTTCCAAATATTTCTATCATTACCAGATTTATGTGAATTTCTAAATTCCACATAAATGTTTCAAACCCTCTCAAAATACCAATCAGTGGATAAAGGTTTTATCAAATTATTTCGATCCATTGAATGCCTTTTTAACATTTTATAAGACCGATCCATAGAAAAAACTTTTTATGACCCATGTATACTGTTTTTATCTAATGATGAAGTTGATAATATGAAGTATGTTGTTCACAAATTGGACACAATTTATGCCACTTAACACTGCATCCATAAAAATTTCCATACACTGGGAAGTTATTTATAGTGAACATAATCATTGAAATATGTTGAAAATATTCTATTTTATAAGAATCATACAACCTAATATCATCCTACCATAATTGTTTCAAATCATTAATCAATCGTGATAAGAAAACATTAATATCATTTTTAGGATGTTTTTGTCCAGAGATCATTAAAATCAACTTGACATACTTTCACTTCATACAAAATTTAGGTGATAAGTTGTAAATTACCAATAAAACATGCTATGAACTATCTATTCTATTAAGGATTTGATATAGATTCATTTCATAAGTAAAAAGTATAAGTATAAGATTTATAACTTCATTTATGAATATAGGAAACTTACGATCAATTTTATTTCACTTTAGAAAATCATATGGATGCCATAATTTTCAATCACATGTTCGCTAATCTGCATTCCATGTTAACCTTTTTTCATCATTTTAATTTGAAAATAATAATTTCAAATGATTAATTATAGGAATATACCAAAATTACTTAGAAGGAGTCTCTATAACTGCTAAATCAGTATGTAATTTTTCTTTCAACTTATACTTTGAAGTCCAACATTTTGGAAACCTTGAAAGAAATTCACATTCCTTCCTATATAGAACAAAATCATTCAAGAAGGAATCTATTCTTTTATACCCTAATACAACCAGGAATAATATTTTATTCACATTATAATTTGAATATGGAAGATAATTGTCTTTAAGAATAATATCTTTCAATAATTGTTGAAATTTTTCTAAAATTTTGTCACTCTATCCATTTTTCCTTCAAGTTAACTAATTATAACACTGACAATAAAACTGTAAATTTTATATGACCCAGATACAATGGTTTTTCAGCATCACCATATAGACACAAAATTTTTAGTTCTTTCTCAATTTTCACTAATTTAATATCACAAATAATTTCTCTAATTTTATTAGAGTTATCATCTTGCAAAGCATCATCATCAATAGATCTTAAATTATTCCTAGTTTTACCACTTTTGGAGATGAGCTTCATGACCTTACCTCAGGGGAGGAACATACACATGCTTCTTTTGAAGTTTCTCGATCTTCTTCATGTGGTACCACAATGGAAAAGAAGAGTTCGAGGGTTGGTAAATGTGGCAGTACACATTTACCAAAATTATCAGTTGCTCACAGCCAGGACCAGAGGATAGTTGTAGAATTTTATGAAAATGATGTTCCAATAGTTCCTAATGAAAAATAGTTCAAGAGTTTTGTATCAACTCAGGGTAAAAGAAAAGTCATCATTTTTTTAATAATTGGAGAAGTGTTTAAAAACAACACTAACTCAATTGGGGGAGACCATTTTGGTAAGTTCTTTTGATATTGTTTGACTAATCTTGAAATTTTTATCATATAATATGTTTCTCTCTTATTTATCAGATGAAATTTGATATACCTGAAACTTTAAGAGTCAAGAGGGAATGTTTATCGATGGATTATAGGAGATGTAGGGATTTAAAATCAACTCTCACATCTGATTTCATTTTTGGGGATAGGCAACATGACATTCCATGTCATATATATTCTTTTTATAGATTAAGAAACATGGAAACAATTTTTTGAAAATAGAAGACAAGAATAATTTTTGGTAAGTGAAATGTAAACTTTTTAAAGTTTTATTATATTAAGGATCTTATTAATGACTTATTAATTATTTCTTATTCTTAATTTATAGGAATCAATGAGAGCTCATAAGGAGATCCAATCCAAAAATGTATACCATCATATTTTATCTTGGGGAGGGTATACTTTTTTGGAAAAAAATGATAGATGAAAAATTACAAAAACCTAGAGCTGAGTCTTTCAAATTTGGAGAGGTTTCCCCTCCATCCCCTCCTTCTAGAAATGAAAAATGGAAGAGGGATTAGATGATAAAAAAGGGGAAATATCTTATAGAATAATCGAAGGTTGTAGCTGAGAGGATTGTAATTTGTTTATTTTATTTATTTAAGTCAATTAAATTCTTTACATACTTTGAATAATTAAATAATTTCTCAAATAAATCATACATGATTATCTTGAGGAGAAGAGAACACAGGGGGTATTTGAAACTGATGTGAGGCATGATATTTTATCAGCTGCATTGGAAAAGCCCGAACACCCAGGTCGGGTACAAGGATACCTGGTGGGTGTATCGATAAGAAAAGTGTCACCACATTCTTATCCTTATTCCATGGAGGGTATATATCAAAAAAATATCATATCTGGAGTCTGAAGTTTTCAATATTAATGCGAACATGGAGGAAAAGATCAGATCATTGGTACAGTCTATGTTTACAGACATGCAATGATAATTTCAGACTGCAACTCCTACTCCACCTCCACCGGCAGCTCCAACTCCCCCACCTCCACCTGCAGACCCCATTATTTATCTTCTTCCTATACCTACAGACCCCATTATTTTTCCTCCACCTCCATCTATAGACCCCATTTTTATCCTACTCCCATACTCCCATACCCCCTCTTCCACTACTTCCTAATTATTATGTGTTGTATGTTGATGATTCTCACTATCATATAGTAGCATATGGGTAGATATATTATATAGGAGATACAATTCATCATCAATAGTTAGAGGTAGAGAATAATACGTTCAATATACAGGATATTATAGATATATCATTTTTAGTACCATTACCTACAGATGAGGTGATGATAGTTGGACAATGTATCGACCACTTCTTAATTTGGTCATCTATACTTATATGACCTATTACCATAGATGTATGTGTATGTTATATATTTTATTTTATTTTTCTATTAATTTTTTTAATATTTGAAAGTTATTATATTTTTCTATTTATTTATAGGAATAATTTAAAGTTAAAGAAATATTGTATTTCCAACAACAAATACAAAGGGCTATGACATCGTATTCAGATTCTAGTAGTCTTGAAAGATTTTCAAGATATTCAAAAAAAATTATGGGTCATTGTACATTTGTAATGGAAGCTTGTGTTTATATATGTGCAATAGATGCATGGATTCTAGAAAATGATATCATAAAGATTATTACTGGAGATAATCTGGGCATCAACATGGTGTAAGTTTTTTCCATGTATGTCTTAGCACAAATCTTTACCTACGTTAAATTTATTGAAAATTTATACTTACTTATTTTGTATTAGGTGTATTTATAATATGTGTGAGAATAATGAGAAGATAGATGTATATGATTTAATGGAGCCATAGTTTTTTTCACCTAAAGGGAATGAATTGGATGATAAACAAAAAGAAGTTTATATTGTAGAAATATTTAAATAGAATATAATTACGCAGTGTTAGATGTTTCCTTTTGTTGAGGGGTATGAAACATATGCCTCAAAAATTGTTATTTATATTTTAACATAATAAACACTGACATTAATTTTTTTTTATATCAATGACCATTTGATGTTAGGTGTTTCTTGTCCAAGGGAGAAAACAGTTTATTGGATATGCTCTGTCCATGGAGATGTGTGATGAAATTTAAGAACATGTTGGAAAAGTTAGTTTTTATTTATTAATAGTTGTTTATATTATAATGAGTTTTAAATTTATTTCATTCACATTATTTTCTAATAGGGTATTGGATTTATTACAAAGATTTACAAATAAAAAGAGTTCTAAGATCATATATATAAAAGTAAATGTGAATATCTATTTATAATTAGTACATTTTGGATTACATAAATTTGATATTTTTAATTGAAAAACTCATTTAAAAATAATTTTCATAAACAAAAAGGTTTCATCGAATGCGGTTATTATATGTTATGATTTATGTATAAAATAATTACAACTGCAACAGTTACGAAGTTTGACCAGGTAATATTTCCTTATAAAATATTCATTAATATTTCATTTTTTTTATTCATTATACATGTTAACTACTTTATTTTTTAATTTTTAGCTATTTGATGATCCTCAAACTTATAGTACATAAGAGGTCAAACACTTACAAGTGGAATTGTCAAATTATTTTAAAGGTTTGATTGGATTTTATTATTTTTTTAGTGAATATTTTAATTTTTAATGTTTTGATTATAAATGTGTATTTGGTAGTTTTTTTGGTTGGATTTAGTTTTTTTTAGTTAATATCATAATTTTTGAATGTTCTAAATGTGAATCTATAATTTTGTTGCAGGTTTTGATTGTTTTTTGTTTGTTTGTGCTTTTTTTTGTCTGGTTTGTGTTCTAGTTTTGGTTGTTTCAGGTCTGGTTCTGTAGTGGAGAGGAAGGTTTTTATAAAAAAAATAAAAAAAAATAGTTTTTACATCAATTATTTATTAACCGATGTTAAAAAGTAAATAAAAACTATTTTTCTACATCATTTTTTTATAACTGATGTGGTATATAGTTTTTCAAGTTGGTTATTAAATAACCAACATGAAAAATGTATTTTTCACATTGGTTATTTACTAACTGACGTGAAAAAAGTTTCGGGATCGGGTTTTTCCATGTCAGTTTTATATAACCAAAGTGGTAGGATATTTTTTACGTTAGTTATTTAAATAAATGACATAAAAAAATCCTATATTATAATTTTTAACATCGGTTTTTATATAACCAATGTAAAAAATATTATTTTTTACATCTACTGCAACAATGTTACCCTAAAAACAACGTGAAAAACCTAAAAAACCAATGTAAAAACGTTTTTTTCACTAGTGATTTATTATTATTCTAGGAACACTACTCATTTTATATGCATGTACTGGATTGATCTAGACATCATTGGTGGTTTCTTACTGATTATATCTCACACACTTTTTGGGTTGTACTTAGAACTCAAGAATACTTCATGATTGTAGGTATGGATAAAGGGAAGCATCCAGCTTTTGAGGCTTTATTGATCATCTGGGATGGATCTCAGGGGTAGAGGACCATTCTTATGCTCTTGATGCTAGTAGTAGGTAATTTTTTTCATTTTTTTATATAACGTAGTATATGAATGTATCCCTTATCTCCCTATGTAGTCATTTTGTATAGCTACATGATCATCATCATCATCATGTTGTATCTGTTATTTATTCAGCTTCCTCTTATTGGTTATTTCTCTTGTATGATTTATCATTATTATTTCCATTGCTTCTTTTTATTTTAATTATACTACTTACCACTATTATAGAATGATGTGTTAAAATATAATCAAGGAGGGAATAATATCCCCGTGGACACGCCATATTCCCTCTCTTTTAGTTATCATCTTCTAGTATATGGGGAGGTATGCTTGAGATCATGTGGTCGACCGTCTCAGGAAACCACTTAGTGTCTCTTGGGGCAGGATTCTATAAAGTGGTATCAGAGCTATATTTCCTTTTGTCTTAATATTTGGGTATTAGACGGGATATTAGGATAATAGAATTTGGTAATGAGCATGTTCCTAGGAGTAGCTAACCCATGTATAGGGAAAAACCTAATATCATGGGATGGTTTAATGTGGTAATTATTTACGCTTTTATAGTTTGATATATTTCACCATTGGTTGATTCATTTTTTTGTGTCATTATTATTTTTGATATTATTATGAGGGGATTTATTTTACCTTGGACCGATGATAAGAGGGATAATAAGATTCATGCATCATACTAGGTACCATAGGATTTAAATGTCATGCATTATGCCAAGCCATATCTATATTTCTATGTGCATTTCCTGTATTTCATTTTATTTTTGTGGTGCCTTATTTTTTATGATTTTCAATGTGCTAGAGTTTCTTATAGGAATGACATAATTAGATTCATTAAAGTGCCCACAATAATCTAAATGGTGTTTTCCCATATATATTGATGGTGACACCTTAATTAACCAATTATTACACTTTAGTTGATTTGATTGGGGAATGAAAATGGAAATTTAAGAGGTGAGTGCTTCTATGAATTGGGAATGGCAGTCAATCAATCAAATAACTATACATGGAATCTTGAATCTTGGTACCGGATGTACATTCCAAGTCATAGTTACTTGACATTCCAATTTCATTTTATAAAGAGTATGGGATGTTATAAATTTTGAATTTTTAATGCAATTAACTTGAATGAGATATCAACATCTAAATAAATAAGAATAAAATTAAATAAATTAATGTTTTAAAATAAAATGGTTACTACTAAATGGGATTAAAAATGAAAAGTAAAGGGTGTTTTATTCTATACCTTTCATTTGACCCTCCATATACTAGAACCTCTACTATGGTATGAGACCTTGTCCCATACCTGACCATAGTAGTGGGAAATAAGTTGTGTCGCTTGATCCTTCTATGACTATTCTTATCACCCAAACCTAGATTTAGGAGCAAGCAAAGAGGTGTGACTCTATTATAGAAAGGATTTGTATATTTCCCTTATTGTTTTTTTTCTATCAATATTTAACTATTATATTAGGAGTGTTCTTTACAATTGTAGAGTTATTCTTCCATGACTTCCTTGCATTGTATTCCAAGAATGTGTTGACGAGCATGATCTAGAGCTATTTCTCCTTGAGACACTAGTGATACCTCCTATAGTTCCACCTGAGGCACCTACTATAGATCTTCCATTGCGCATCAATGCTCAATTCCATGATAGATTTTTCTATTTAATTTAGTTCATACAAGGTGCTCCCCAACCTTCCACTACTATAGAAAACTTAACTCGGGAGTTTTAGCAGCAGCATCCTCCCACATTATCTGGGGATGGTGTTCCTCATGCTACTGAGTCGTGGATAGATTCCATGTTTTACATATTTGATCATATCAAGTTGCTCTATAGGAGAGGTTAAATCCCTCCACCTACATGCTACGTGACTCCGCCAAGCATTGTTGATGTCCTCACTCAGGCTAGTCGACATCATGGTATGGTTTGGGTAGATTCTAGATAGCCTTCTTTGACTACTTTACATGGACCTTGATAATGGACCATGATCAAGTGTTCTTGCACTTATAGCAAGGTGAAATGTCAGTGATGGTATACTCAACTTTCTTCATTAAAATATAGTCTTTTACACTAACCCTGATTGGTGATGAGCTGACCACTACAAGATAGTTTGAGGATGGATTTACATACACCATCTGATTATAGGTGAACATTTTCTGGTTGGCCGTCATTTTAGAGATAGTAAACCAAGACCTCATCACTGAGAAGAACCTGAGGGAATCTGACACTGTGAGCCAAGGTGTTTCAATGTACAGGAAGGGAATTGGCTTATCTAGTGGTAGGAAACGATGTTTAAAGAGTGCATGTGGGGGTGGTACAAGCCCAGTGGCACACACCGACAGCTATGTGGTGTGTCACTAGTGTGGAATTCTAGGCCATAAGAAGCCCCAGTGTACGAGGAACCCGATAGAGTGTTGATCTTATAGCATGATGGGTGAGCTTCATCATTTATATCGATCTATCCCTATAGTGACCAATGAAATGGGATCCATATTGATACCACTTTCGGGTATAGGATTAGAAACTCCACATCAGGCTTGGAGTTGGAATTATACTAGCCAATCAGGGCAGGAGAGTGGTAGAGGCTGAGGTAGCCAGGCCTTAAAGGTACAGTTCTAGCATAGCAGACCTACCCAAGTTATTCAGGTTTTATCTTAGGGATTCAGATCAGGCTATATCTATTTAGTGTAGTCTATGCCTAAGGAGAATATTCTAGGGGATTATACTATATGAGGTACTATTCTGGTAGCATCTATTTTAGTTTCTTCCCTTTTTGATATAAGTTCATCACACACCTTTATATATTCTACAATTATGGAAAGTAGGAGCCTTTCAATAGAGAACTATATTGTGTTTATGACTCAACACAATATTAAGGGTTAGAGAAGAGGGTATACACCAGTATAGGGAGTTCCCCCTTGAGATAAGAGGGTGTTGTTTCTTGTGAAATGTCTTCATCCTTCAGATGACTAGCTTCTACATCATTCTTTCTATAGATTGGATTGTGCCTTATCATTCCCATGTTGATTTCTACCACCTACGGTTGGCGTTCACATCACCTAAGGGTGGAACATATCTTCATACGGGTGAATGGGATATCCAGGATAGCTAAACTGGACCTGACAGTACTTTTTTGGGTAAGGTAATAGCCCATATGGTGAGTCTATTTATAATCAATCAAGGAATGAAACTTATGCAATTACCTCCTATTGTGAATTGTTTTAGGGATGTTTTTACTGATGATTTCTTCATCTTAACTACTAATAGAGAGGTGGAGTTCACCATCAAGTGGGTGGTAGGTGTGGCACAAGTTTCCATTCCTCCTTATAGGATAGCACCTATAGTGCTCCATGAACATAAGAAGTAGCTGGAAGATCTAGAGGAAAAGGATTTTATATGTCCCAGCACTTCACCTTGGGGATCACCCATCCTTTTTGACAAGAAGGAAAATGGTACACACTTTTTGTTCAGGGATTAGCATTGATTAAACCAGCTTATGGTGAAGAATTAATATCCACTTCCTCATATGGATTACCTCTTTGACCAGCTCTGAGGAGCGATGGTTTTCTCTAATATTGATTTGTGGTTGGGTTACCATCTGGTGCATGTGAGACCATCATATATATCACGTACAACATTTCAAAGCAGTTATGGATTATAGAAGTATTGGATTATACTTTTCAGCCTTAAGAATGCACCAGAAGTCTTTATAGATATAATGAATTGGTTTTATCACCTCTACTTAGATTAATCTATGGTAGTCTTTTTATATGACCTATTAGTGTATTCTCTCAACAAACGCAACCATGAAACCCATCTTAACGTCATACTAAATACACTGATAGATCACCATATATATTTGAAGCATATAAAATGACATTTTGGATCAATAAGGTTCACTTTTTGGGTCATATCATCCTATAGGCAGGTGTATCTATTGACCTAGAGAAGGTAAGCACTATGTTTTCCAAGAAAAATTCAAATAATGTTTTTGATATATGAATTTTATTAGGAATGGATGTCTATTATAGGTAATTAATCTATGATTTCTCCCACTTAGAAGCACCACATATAGACCTAACTAATAAGGGTGTGAAATTACTCTGGTCTGAAGCTTATAAGACAGCATTTCAAGAGTTCAAAGGAAGACTGACTTCAATTCTGATCCTAATGTTTCCAAAGTCGGGTAGGATATATACTGTTTACTATTCTCCTTTAGGAATCATTCTAGGATCAATTCTTATTTAGGTTTTATGGGTACCACTAGCTGATACCTCATGAGCGGAACTACCCTACACATGACCTTGAGATAACAACCATGGTTCATGCTCTATGTTGTTAGAGGCATTATTTTTTGGGTGATTGGTTCATTGCTTACATGGACAAAAAAAGTATCAAATACACATCTACAAAGTTAGACTTGAATATGAGGTAGTACAAGTGTATATATTACCTTCATTCCTTTAACTTTGATCTTTTTTATACACCTTGAAATTGTAATGCAATGGCTGATACCTTGAGCTGGAAGACTCAGACACAAGTCATCCAGAAGACCTATAGTGAGTGGAAGTTGATGGATCTATTTTATAAGATAAAATTAGAGGTTTAGTAACAGATTTTTAGCCTATTTTAGTATCTCTAGAAGTGAATTACTCCCTTATAGAGTATGTTTAGATGAGATGTTTATCATATTCTGAAGGCCTTTTCCTGAGGGAGAGCTTCACATGTGAGAACCTATCGCCTAGTTGGGTTGTTGATGGGAATGATATCCTACTCTATTGTGTCTTTGTATGGGTTACTTATTATATATGGGAAGATTTTATGTGAGAATATCATGAATCTATTTGGTAATCTCACCCTATATTACCAAGATGTATTGAGACATAAGTTTCTAGTATTGGTGGCCAAGTATGAAGAAGAAAATTGTAGGCTTTATCACTCAGTGCTCCGCTTATTATTAGGTGAAGGTTGCGCATTAGCAACCTGCTATAATTCTACAACATCTACCCATTTCTGAGTGTAAATGAAATGACATCACTATGGATGTTTTGATGGGTTTCCAAGATCCCCTCGAGGCAGTGATGCAATATGGGTGATTGTCGATAGGTTAACTGATGTCACACAATTTCTACCTATTCAAGAGACTTTATCAATAGATAAGATTGGGGGGATTTTTATTCAATATATTGTGGTCCTTCATGGTGATCTCCATTCTATTGTATCGGACCAAGATGTCTGGTTTACATCACAGTTATGGTAGGGGAAATAGAAGGCATTGGGTTCATAGGTTCTCTTGAGTACAGTGTATCACCCTCAGATCGACGGGCAGTCTGAGTGGATTATTTGGGGGTTAGAGGACATACTCTAAGAATGAATACTTGATTTTGGAGGTTCATGGTAGAAATACATATATCTGTTAGATTTTTCCTACAATAACAGCTTTCAAGTAACAATTCAAATGGATCCCTATGAGGCCCTTTACTGTTGGCCATGTATCTCACCTCTGTGCTAGTTAGAGGTAGGTGAGGAAACAATGGGGCTGGGGGCGTCTCGGGAGGAGGTAGGATTGGATAAGACCAAAGGGAAGGCTCCTTTACCTGAGGATGCTGCAGATTTACCTTCGGATTCTGTTGGGAAGTGCAGGAGGGAAACTGGACACTCCAAGGTGGTGAACCTGGATACTGCTTTCCAGTTTATGGGAAGGGGTCGCGAGACAGCACACAACCCTGGTGAGTCGGTGAGCCAAACTCTGAACATGGAAATCAACATGTTGGATAGTGTGGTTAACAGAGAAGGATGGTTGGCCAGCTGCTCCATGGAGGCTAGTGCGGGGAACAAGCGGTCGGAGGAAGGTCTGCTCAATGTTGGCAGGGCAGAACAGGCTTCTCAGGAGGGGATGGGGGAGGACGAACCGGGTGGTATGCAGGAGGAGGTCTTGGAAATTCCTCTCCTAACCAGTGTTGAGGAAATAGGGGGACCAGACTCGGGCTCTCAGACAGGGGGAGCAGTTTCTCCAACTCGAACTCCGGTCAATCTGAGCAACAGATTTGCCAGTCTTGCTGTGGTAGAGCATCAAGAGGAGCCCCATGAAGAACCCCTGGAGGTCAGTAAAGTCTACTCTGAAGGAGAACAAGGTCTGAAGAGCAATAGGAGTGACAAGAGGAGGAGGGGTAAGAAGAACTACTCCTCCCTGCCACCTCCTATGAAGACTCGGTCAGCTAAAAGGGCAGTGGCCGAGGAGATGGGCAGCGGGGTTGGATGTCATTCAACTTCATCTGGTAAGTCCGACCCATCCTTGGACTTGATATTGTCCTCAGATGAGAAGGTGGAAGAGCAGGTTCTATATCTCAATGCTTCAGAGGAGGATGCAGCTAGGATTATGGGTCGGACCTTTGACGTGAATCTTAATGAGGAGCAATATAAATGGGTTGACAAACAAGATATGATTCTTGTTGGCGGCTTCAACAAGGGGGTGATCAAACTTGAGGAGTATATCCAGGTTTGGAACAAGATGACTTCTGCACTTGAAGATCTGCTGAGGGAGGAACCACACTATCAGGTATTCTTCTTATCGTGGAAGATTTTTAGGGATACGGGCTCTGGCAGAATCAAATTGTTTATCAATGATTCTGAAATATCTGTTGATGTGTGTGGGAAAGTATGAGGGCCGGACTGGTTCCGATGGGCTGGAGCACACCTCTGTCCACTTTGCAGGCCATTTGGGACTTGGTTGAATTTGAGGGAGGGCTTTGCCTTCGGGAGGGACCATGCTTGCATGGGATCGCCGAGTGGTCCTGCATTGGGGTTGGCAGTGTTATCTTTGCTTGGTCGGGTCTGTTTCTGGTTTTCTGCTTGGGTGTTTTTGTTGTATGCTGAACCTTTCGATTTCTCACTTTTCCCACAAAAGTGTTTTCTTAAAAAAAAAAAAGTTTCAGTCAGAAGATAGTTGTTTTGGTATCCTATCAGTTGCAGTTACCTCAAATGTATCGTTCTTTGTATGATACCTTCCACGTATGACAGCTTTGCTTGTATCATGTCGACCCATCTCATTTCTTTGACCCTAAGGATATTGATCTGGGGGAGGATGTGTCCTTTGTGGAGAATATGATATGTATCTTTGAATAGAGCATGAATTCTCTCTAAGGTAGGTTAGTTCCATTATTATGGGTGTTATGGCTACATGGTAATGTATAGGATGAGACCTGGGAAAGAGAGGGTGATGTATGTTCTCAGTGGTTCGGACATTTGTCAGACAATACTTTATCACCATCATAAGGTAAACTTGGGTAAGATTTGTTTTAAAGAGGGGAGGTTGTACCATCTTGGCTTCTTAGTGAGGTACATTTTTCCTTTTAGTTTTGGTTTAACCCAGGAACCACACCTAAGAGAAGGTATATTTTCTTTTGAAAGGAAAGGTTTCATAGAGCTGGAGATTGGCTGCAGGCCAAGTAAATTACATATACTTAATACATGTCTTGTATTTAGAATACATGACGTGTATTAGGTATACAATGTGTAATGGGTTGGCCATACCCTCTACACATTGTAGGCTGGGTTTTCCCAAGGGAAGTGACCTCAATATTTATAAGAAATGTAAATCATTTACATTCCATGTAAATTCCCAACCCAGTTTTTTAAAAATGGGAAGAAGCCCATTATTTTTATAATATGGTTTTCTTTTATCCTTCCACACATAAGAGGATATGTGCACAAGAGTCCTCCATGCCCGACTTAGGTTTTTCTTAATATACTCCATGTTTACTTTTCTTCCTTTATTGTTGATCACATTGGACTCCTCTAGGTAAGCTCTTCAATCTACTCTCTTATTATCCTAGTTTTTATTCCTATATCTTGTGATATTTTGGTGCTAGCTGATTTTCCCTATTTTTAGGGTTTTAGTCTATTTTTTCCATTTTCTCCTATTCTAGCTTGAATCAAAGGCTAGCAATGGACGGGTGGTCGCCTACGAACCTATGGTAGGTGGTCTAGTTACTTTCTATCATGTTTTTTTTCTTTTATAACATTTATTGTTGTAAAAATGTTGAACATTTATCATGACACCTTTAAATTGTTTAATAAATTAAAATAAATTCTTTTCTATGCTTGGTGTGATCCTATCAAGTGGTGAATCAACCCTTTGTTTGATATCATTACCTTTAGCCACCCAAATGGGTGAAATTTACATTATAGGTATATTTTCCCCATTATCCCAATTGATCTAAAAACCCCTTGAGGTGTTTTCCCATTGTAATAATGTTTAAAACTAATAAATAGAATTAAGATCATTAGGTAGCCCTGAGTTTGTCCCTTATGCATTACACATTATGCTATAAATGGGTAGCTTAATTAAATTCTTTGTTCAAAATTATAATTATGTTATAAATGCTTTTTTTGTTAAATGGGATGATCTTGATATCCAATTAATACCCTCATGATGTGTCAAGTACGATATAAGGGTCCCGACTTAAGGATGCCTTGGATTGGATCATCATGCCTTATAGTTAGAGTTTGGTAATGAATTGTAAATATGTCATGGGTGATACTAGCTTGGCCTTGGACAGGCTCATCGTTCTTTTTCCTTTACCTCTAGATGAGTGATACCAGTCCCAGGGGAGACCCCATGGATGGGATTGATGGTGAGATAGTTGTACTATTTAATGAGAGAGACTCTAACCTCTATGTGAGATACTAGAGACTGATTCATATGTCATTTCTTATTATATTCACACCATGTCTAGAGTGATACTTGGGAACTCATCCATGGGTCGCCTTGGATGGGATCCCATGAAATTGGTCATATACAAAGCCCCTAAAGAGATACTTGGGTTTCCTGTGGGTTAATCATGGATGGGATCGGGTTGTATCTTAATAATTTACAGTGATGTTAATTTAATTAAAGAATATGAATGTGTAATTGGATTATCATGGGATGATTCCTCCAATCCAAATCACATTCTTGGGGATGGACCACCATTGATGTTTCATTTATTATGATACATTCACCATATTAATTACGTGTGAAGGTTACCTTGGTTCAGACACATCCAGATTTGGTCAAAGTATATAGATTCGTATAGGCGTCTCAAGTGGAACCCAATCTGATGCACTTATTTATTTATTTCCTATCTTGTATTTATTATTATTCTTAGCACACATCTCATTTTATATGCACATACTAAATTGATCTAGACACTATTGGTGGTGTCCTACCAAGTATATCTCACACTTTATTTGTGTTGCCTTTAGTACCCAAGAAGACTTCAAGATTGTGGGTATAGATTAACGGAAGCATCCAACTTACAATGTTTGATTGATCATCTAGGATGGAACTCGACGGAAGAGGACCAATCCTATTATCATTATGATAGTAATAGATTCTTTTTGGAATATTTATATTTTTTTATAGAACATAGTATATGAATGTATCCCCAGTCACCTCATGTATTCGTTTTGTATAGCTACATGATCATCATAATCATTTTGTATCTATATTTTATTCAAATTCCTCCTATTTTCTATTTATCATGTATAATTTATCATTATTATTCCCACTACTACTTTTTATTATGATTTCTCTTTTTACCACTATTATATATCTCTATGTTAAAATCTAATCAATGAGGGCATAATTTCCCCATGGAAAAACCCTAGTCCCTTGCTACTATTTGGTAGCCTCTAATATATGGGGATACATGCTTAAGATCATGTGGTCAACCGTCTCGAGACACCACAAAGTGGCTCTTGGGGTGGGATGATATAAAATTTAATCACAGCTATATTTACTTTTGTCTTCCTATATGGATATTATATAGGAGAATAGGAAAATGTAATTTGGTAATGAGCTTATTCCTAGGAGTAGTAAGTCTACACAACACCTTATCATAATGGTCTTGGATCTCAATAGGTTACTCCTTGAAGGTCTCATCATCTTCAACTTCTATCTCACCATAGTCAATGACATGTGATTCTTCATATAGGTACCAGTGAATCTATGATGTATTAAAGATAACATGAATCTAGATCATATGTGGGGGTAGTTCTAACTGATACACAACAGCTCCAACATGCACTAAAACCTCCAAAGGTCTAAAAAATTGGGGATAAAGCTTAATCCCATGACCAAACTTTTATTTCCCATGATAAGATGATAACTTCAAAAACACATGATAAAATTTGTTGAACTCTAAAGGCCTACTCCTATAATCATCATAGGACTTCTGAAGATACTACTCCACCTTCATTTACTCATGAATCACCTGTAACTTCTCTATTATACTCTGCATAAATTTCAGTCCAATAATAACTAAATCACCAACCTCAGTCCAACATAAAAGAGATCAATAAGTTTGGTTATACAACACTTAAAATGACTCGATTCCAATAGTAGAGTGATAACTATTATTACAAGAAAACTTCACTAATGGTGTGTTCCTTTCCCACAAAACTCTAAAATATATAATGCATGCACACAAAATTTCCTCTAAAATTTGGATAGTTAGCATTTTATAACCATCCATATATGGATAAAAATTGGTATTAAGGAATAATTGAGAGCTAAGATCATGTTGGAGACTTCTATAAACTATGTATTTGAAATTGGGATCATGGTCAGAGATGATTGTATTTGGAACTCATGAAGCCTCACCACCTCGTATGACTACTGCCTTAATAAAATCTCCACTAAGGTCAACTCCTTAACCAATAATAAGTGATTTGGATTCTTCAAACAGACCACAATCACTCATATGGAATTACAACCTCCCTATGATTGATTAAAACAAGTGTGAAGTCTATGAAGATGTCCTCACACTTCCAATGGTGAACCTCAAGTGTCTAAAGAAACCCATCAGGAATTTATTGCTCAACATTAACCTTGTGGAAAACCAAGCATTGAGAGAAAAACTTTTTATCTAATCTCAATATACTAGACAACCAAAAATGAACTCTCAAGTAATAATATATCTTAGCCACAATACCACTAAAGGTGAACTATGGAACTCATGGAGAACCACATCATACATCACAAAAGGAATAAAGAGAATCCCTTGAAACAATACCCGATATTGATCATCCCCAAACCATCCCTGAGGAGGATCACCACAAACAACCCAATCTTACCAGACCTCCACCACAGAATCCCTTATCCAAGACTCCTCCACCTAATGAAACAAATATGAATACACCATCATCTAGAAAAGACACCTCTGCCATCAAACTACTCTCGTATAAAGGTGTATCATATAAAGATCCTTTATCACCCTCCATAATCCATTTTCTTTATATTATTGAAAAGTAGCCTACGGAACTTCTTCCTATAGCTTCAAGACACCCTCACAAACACAAATTACACATTACGTAGTTCAAATTTCAAAATAACACAAAACCCTTCACTAGGCCAAGATAACTGAACCCTATTTCAAAATTCCAAAGATACCATCTGCACAGAAAATCCAAAAAATCTCGGGTTGACCGACACAACTGTGTCACCTGAGAAACCTACCGTCCAGGCCCACATCACCTCTTCGCCATCATCATAGCACCTAAAAATCACTTTCACCATCAACACTTCATCAATCACCAAGGTCGCCCTCATCCGCTCGTCATTGTTGGCCACTCTCTAACGTCCACCGCCTAGATTAGACACTATCATTGTCGCTGTCACTGCCATCGTGAGACACAATCTACACAAACCATCAGAAAATCCACCAAATAAGTGTCGCCCAGATAAAAACCACCAAGCACCACATCGCCACATAAGACTCCGGCCAATGAGATGAGCCAACGAAACCATCACCATCATCCACCCGGGGCCAATGAAGATGAAACCACCACAAATCAAGACTGAAAGACCTCACTTCCCAAAGCATCGGGAAGACCACCGCTCAAATCCCCCTCAGAGAGAGCGGCGGATACCTAGAGCCAGAGTATAGAAACAGGCGGACAAAGACCACGACAAAACTCATCTGTGAGACCCCCCATAAATAGACCCAAAAACAAGAACCAAAACACTAAAAATATAACAAATAAACAAAAAATGAGAACGAATCATAAAGGTAGAACCATAAAAAAGGGATGAAACCCAAAAAGAGAAGGAAAGAAGACACTGGGTAAACCCGAAACCGTTGACTCTCAACCCAAAACCTCTGAGTATCTGACACCCAGATTCGACCTGGAGGAGAGCATTGGAATGAGAGGTCAAAGCGTGGAATAGTGGTATAGAGTAAGATCAAAGTGCCTCCACCGAAGTGAATATAAAGGATGGGGCCAAGGATAAAATCTGGTGCGGACCAGCCGCGAAAGGAAGTAGGGGAAAGAACCCTAGGAGAAGCCATGGAAGAAGCTGGAGAAAGATGGGGGAAATAAATAGAGGATAGGAAGACTTAATAGAGAGGGTAATTAGGAGAAAACCCTAGACACTGAGAAGGAGGAGAAAGTGGGAGAGTAGCACGAGCCGTGGGAATCCGGGGCCATTTCCCCACCCCAAATTCTGATACCTTATCGCTTTATCACCCTCCAAACATCACTAGACTCGCACACAACATCATTTAATGACTTACTACTCAAAAAAAAATCCATAGCATTTCATTTCCCTGTTGTATTGGAAATATTTAATCTATGATACTATAATAATTTCATCCACTGTTTTTTTCTGAAAACTAAAATTTCATTGGTATAAGATATATCACGGGATCATGTGATATGTGAAGACTGAAAAATGATCACCAAAGAGGTAATGTCACTATAGATTCATAGAAAACATGACCACATAAAGATCAAGATCATGGGTAGCATAGTTATATTCATGAGTCCATAATTTTCAAGACCAATAAGAGATAATTGCTCTCTATTATATCAAGACTCAACCCAAGTCAAGATGTAAAGTGTCACAATAAACCATGAATGTAGCACCCTTATATGGAAAATAAAGAACTAGTGCATTGACCATATTCTCCTTTAAATACACAAAATCATCTAGAAACTAGTTAATTGATACAAATTCCTAATACTTTTCAACCAAATATTTCATAGGAGTCACAATACAAGAGAAGTGAGGAAAAAATCTCATATAATATCCAACAAGACTGAGGAAACTTTCCAACTTATCAAAATTATTAGAGACTATCAAAGAAAAAACTACTTCAATATTCAAATAAATCATGACTACTCCACACTGATAATTAACATTCACTAGGAAATAAAACTCATAGTCTCAAAACTCATACTTTGAAAACTTTCCTAATAACTATTAATGATGGTGAATTCCCAAAACAGCTTGAAAAAACTCTACATGCTCCTCCTCCGACTCAGATAATGCAATGATGTTTTTTATAATCACCATCATGAATTGGTCTAAAAAATAATATAACACTACATTCATCAATCTCATTAAAAATACCAGAATTTATGGCACCCAAAGAAATTAAAACAAAATCATAATTTCCATAACAATATATAAAAGAATTTTTCAAGATATATTTATCCTTCACTCACATCTAATGATATCCTAACCACAAATTGATATTTAAGAACCATCTAGATCACTATAGCAGTTGGAACAATTCACCTGATTTGGGCCTTTGGGCCACCAGTTTGGGCCTACGGGTCTCAAGGGCCTTTGGTCCATCAAAGGCCTTCGGGCCATAGGGCCTTCGGGCCATTGAGACCAAGGAGTATCACAATTCACATAGAGAAGGCCCCAAAAGAGGATCAGAGCAACAATAATAGTAGTCACAAGAAGCAGAGCTAAACGGATTGGAAGAATGAGAGGGTATGGCAATCGCCGTTGGGATCAGGCACCGTGCAGCTTTATACGGGGAAATGCTAGTCGATCAGTAATTCAAGGTGGCGATCTGGGTGATCAATGATGCAGAAGCTGGTGAGGGGCAGTTCTAGTGGGTTGGGCCTACGGGTCATGTATTGGGCATGTTATGCCTCTGGGCCTTCGGGTCATGTTTTTCAAGTCATGTCGGGCCTTGGGCCTTGGGCCTATGGGTCATGTTCGGGTTCCCCTTCAACCCTTAAAAGGGGGATTATTCATAATAAAATAAAAAAGAAGGTCGTCGGGCTATTCGGGCTTAAGGAACAAAAATAGATGATCCTAAATTAAGATCAACATCATCCTAACTATCAAGGAAGATAGGGACTCAACATATTTGTGTCCCATCCTAGGGTATCACTTTCCAATGAACACAACCTACTATTTATCAACTTTTTAGGATATTACATTCCTCTTATAGAATTTCACAATAGCCTACACCAAATACATTCAATCTATACCAAGGATGTTTTTTTATGGTTGTATATGAAAACATAGGAAATATTCCAAAGATAGATGTTTCTCTAACATCAAATCACAATCTCTATACACATAATACAATAGAACTCAACCTCCAACTGGTGTAGTAAATGCCAAGGTAAAAGAGAATCCTCACTACTTTAATTCCTAAATCATAGACTATGATGGGTGAAATGAATGAGTGTTTAGCTCCAAAATCAAACAAGGGGTACACCCCAAGTAGAAAATAAAAATATTATACCTTGAATGATGCCTAGGTCACTTAGAATTGGAAAGTCCAAGGTAAGCAACTGACTACATATAGCTCCACAAAATCACTGACTATGATAGTGACCACCTCCACGGATACACTCTTATCATTGTCCCTTAGGATGAGGGGAATCATAGGGTTTTATTATGACTCCCTTGTCCCCTCTCTTTTATTCAAAGACTGGTGCTCTCTACGGTTATAGATTCCTCAAAGGATACTGCTATAATGGTTGAACTGGAGGAGGGATTCCAACCCCACATTGACTTCTAAGGATGGTTGGAAACTCATGTTTCTGATGGTCATGAACTCTATAAGAAAAAAATCTCACCTAATCTGATGACCAAAGTATGATAAATTCCAACCCCAATGAAATGAGATGAATAAGGCTAGAACCTACACATCACTATCTGAATATTTTTCTAACTACGAAACTGAGAACTTATAGACATAGATCTTCCCTATAGAGAGTCCTAGTGACTCCCCTTCTGTGATAATATAATTCTATCTATCACCCTCTCAACAGTGTCTTCCCTCACCAACACCACAAGATATGTCTAAAATATGAACATTGTGACCTATAATTGGATATTTAGATTAAAATACTCCTTAAAATGACTCATCCTAACCTATTGATATCCAATAAGGTCTGAAGAATAACACAATAGGTTCTTATACCAGATATTGAACTCCCACATGATGGAAGTCCCTTGGTAAAGAGTAAGAATATACTACTAAAAAGTTATATTCATGGTCAAAGAAAAAATCTTGGATAGAAACTAGTCATGGAAATTATCCCATGTAACAGTTGACTCCTCATGATCCCTAAGAAAAATCCATCACTTTCGAGCTAGCCCATGGAGCATCATCACAGCTTTTGAAATATGGTTCTTCCTTATAACATGGATTAAAGTAGATATGATCTCCACCTCCTCCAAAAAAAGCCTCAGTATCCTAATCCTAAACAAATCACTTATAATTTTTTAGACCCTATCATTGGAACTCTTAGAGTTTCCTCCTCCAAGTGTCATCTCTATTGAATTTATCTCTATAGTGATTTGTTGGCACATATTTTCAAACATCTTCAACATGAACATGATGGGAACATTAACCTAGATCCATTCCTATAAATGAACAAAGGTTGCGTACTCATAAACCAATAATATAGAATATTTAAGGTTAATTAATTAATTGAAATTTAACCTAATTCTTTTTTTCTACACAAATCAAACAAAGTTTCATAAAATAATGATTCATTTTCCTTGCCTTGGTCTCTACCCCATAAGTAGATTAAATTCATTTAGCATGTTAGATAAACTTGAATGTCCTTGAATTAGATCACATAAGGCCCTAAAAACCCATTTTCTATATGGTCTCCTTTACAAACCTTACATACTATGTTTGGCTAGTATTGTTTCCCTACCAACCCATGCATTCCTCACCTATTCCTATCCCCAATACCTATCATATATCGATACTATCATCTCTTATACCATGATTTCATGACACCTCCCCCCCACCTCTATTGGTACCCCTCATAGTATAGAAGTGAAAATTGGGACTAACCCTCAAAGCCTACCTCTGATAGGCCATGGGTTGGCGAGTAACACCCAGGGTATAAAATGCATAAAAATGGAAGGAATTACCTTCTTTATAAGATTTAAGGAAAATAGATAGAATGAGATTCACCAAAAAACTCTATAACTTAAATAAAATAAATCTAAATATATAAATTTAACATTATACAATGTAGAACAACTATAAATACCAACATAGGGACTATCTAGAGGCCATAAACTCCAATAGATACTGAACAACTCCATGAGATAGTAACACTCAGCTTGATCACTATCCAACTCCTAATGACATAAAAAACATTTTATATATTTTTAGTGTGTGAATAAAATTATATTTAGTAGGATCATTCCTGGAACCCCTCATGTAAATTTGAAACAAGTATACTAAATCCCATTGAATAAAAAAATGAAACCAACTCATGCCTAAAAAAGTATAACTATATCTCATCCTCACAAGGATCACTAACAAAGTAACACATAAAAGTAATCATATATAATTTTATTCACTTATTTATATTTTTTTCTACTCCACTTATTTATTTCAAGGAAATTTTCATTATTATTTTGAAATGTATGTGTTTTAATATTAAATAAAATTTGTGACCATTGTTTTAAATAATCCAGATTCAAGTATTTTAATTGTTTTAATCATAAATATCTCTAGAATAATTCAAATTGTCTTATTTCTATTTTTTAGGGTTCCCTATAAAAAATAATACAAATCATTTAACTGGAGCTTTGTCCAATTAGTCCATTTGAAGTGTCATATGGACCACATAAGAATGCCCAAATAATCTATCAGAGAAACTATACCAGTTGTGATGTTATATTTTCTAAGATCAATCCAGGAGTCCAAGTTTTTTTTATTTCCACCATAATTATAGGGACAATAAAATTAAACTTGAATAAAAAAATCAAGGATAAATCAACCAATAAGGGACACAATTGATCCATCAAAGTCCAATGCATCATTCTGTTCGGGATTTTAAATCATCCCAAAATTCTTAACTTTTCTCCCAATATAGAGATCCAATTGAGAGGATATTTTCTAGTTTGAAATTAAAGATTTAGGAAACAAAATTTTTAGAATAAATGTTTCATATTTTAAGGAATATTACTTTCCAAAAACACATTCACATTGTAGCATTTTAAAAGGTAGGGATAAAAATGGACAACATAACATTGTTTAGTAAAATAGACATAACTTTGGATCCAAAGTTACAATGGGTGCCAAATTTGGAGTGTGGAATTTCAACATACTTATCTACAACTTTTAAGAAGAATAAATTTTCATATTATTTAGTCTAAATGGATATATTGTTGAGCCAACTTGAGGGTCATGTTTGGAATGAAAACAGATCATCACCTTGGGCTATAAATTCACTCTCCTCTTATCCTTGCAAGGGGTTAGCATTTAATAGATTAGTAGGATATATTGGAATGAAAAAGGACATTTAAAAGGCTTTAGAGGATATTCCAAACTCAATTTTCAATTTAATATGGCTTTCATCCATTCATTATTTTTATTTACTTTTGCATTCTTCTTTGTTTGTAATCTCGTAAGTTGAAAAAGTGTTGGGTCTCCAACCCTTTAAATTTATTAAATAAAAGGAAAACATAACAAAGTTAGGAATTTAAATGAGTTATAGAAATATGGTAATGAAAATAACCTTTCATATCAACATCAACCATCAATGCACAAAATCTAGTGGTTCTAAAAGAACACATCATGGTTATCTCCATGATTGCCCTCTTTGACAGTGCATCTACCACTTGGTTCCCTTCCCTTTATACATGTGAGACATTAAAATTTATATTTTTTACCTATTTAAGATATTAAATACACTGGGGTAGAAGATTCCATGGGAAATTCATGGTCCTCTCCTTTAAATCCTTAACAATAAGAACAGATTCAGAATCAACCCATAGAAAAATCCAATTATGTAAAATGGAATGTTTGATGGAATGAATTATTTTAATCCACATTTATTCTTCATTATATCTTATTCTAATCAATCCTATATTTTTTAATATTAATTTATTTTAAAAAATTAAATCAATTTAAAAACCGTTCTCTTCTTTCTTTTTCTTATTCAATCAAAAGCATGTGTTTCACTTCTCTCCACGTTTCATGTGTGTATTTGGTACACAACTCTTATCTTGTCCCATTATTTTTCTTTTATTTTTAACTCATAACCACAAACATCATAAAATATATTAATAACCATATCAATGTATTATTAAATAATTCATTGGGTAGAGTAATCATTTGGGGATGTTAAGTGATTTAGAGATTAGGCTCATTGAATATTCTTTAGGTTAACATTATATATGTTAAACTTACAATTTCATGGATTAATGACATTTTTTTAATGTATGTATTCAATGAATTATTAGAACCATAAATACACTACCATAAACATGTATTTATTGATATTACAACCCTTGTTAAGTTAAGTCTTGGATTAAAACCTCAACACATGGTAATTTTGATCAAAATCATCCTGTGAAGTGGGTGTTAATTTAATACAATATAAATAAAATATCAATGATATCATAAGATTAAATCCACAAAAATGAACTGACCCTAATATTTATCAGGTTTTAAATCAAAAATCATCCCTCAATAAATTTAATTAAGCTCTTCAAATGGAACCATTTCTAGGATTCTTTAACTTATAGTTGGTAGTTTTTTATTTTTGAAAAAAAAACCAAAAAAATGTGAAAAAAAGACACAAAGAAAACCCCGACTTCCCATAAAAATTATAAATAGAAAAAAAAACATAAAGTAAAACCCACCTTCTTCATCCTTTTTAAATTTTCTATGAATTCCCCATATCCTCCCAAACAATCCATTAGATTAGTTTGACCCATAAATTGATAAAACTCTTCACCAACTTCAGAGGAACATTAGGGATAATCAAATCATTACATAACCATTAATTTTCCAACCAATTGAACTAGATATGGCCAATCATAGTGAAATAACCCTTAAAGAACTCGTTCCCCTTCATATGAACTACCTACCCCTTAGTATTAAATATCCAAATATTGAGGATGATTTTGAACTCAAATCAGGTTTGATTCATCTTCTACCTCATTTAAATGGGATATCTAGTGAGGATCCTCATCTTCACATCAAAGAGTTCCAATTAGTGTGCTCTACCATGAAGCCTCAAGGGGTTTCTGAAGAAAAAAATCAAACTTCGAGAATTCCATTTCTCCCTATCTAAATTTGCCAAGTCATGGGTCTACTACCTCCCTCCTAGTTCTATAAACTCATGGATTGACATGAAGCATATCTTTTTAGAGAAATTATTCCCTACTTCTCAAACCTCTTCTATCTGAAAGGAAATAAGTGGTATCTATCAATTTTCCAATGAATAAATCCACGAGTATTGATAGAGGTTCAAAAGTCTTGTGGAAACTTTCTCACACCATCAAATACCTAAGAAACTCTTGATCAAATAATTATATGAGGGGTCATTTCCCATGGAGCGAACTCTCATTGATGCCGAAATCAGTGGTGATCTTGTTGAAAAAAATCATATAGCTACATAAAATATCATAAGTAATATATATTAAAATATGAAACAATTCCATACTTGAGCACATGCTCAGGTCAAACAATCCCAGGAGAATCAATCCATAGAGCCCAATAAGATAACTAAGTGGATGAGTGAACTTATAGATCTTATGAGACAACTAGCAGTGGTTTCCAAAACCCCAACCTCATCTTCTCCACAGTCTCTGTTCTATGGTCCTATAAAAAATTGTGGAATTTGCATCTCACCATCTCATCCAATTTACACATGTCCATAAATTCATGATTATTCATCTGATTTTTCTAGTCCAATGGAGCTCAATGAACGTATTCTCAGTAGAACACCAACCCTCAAAAATCAAGTCAGTTCATTAGAAACTCCACCCAACCCTGATATGATCCCTTATCTTATGCCTATAACCCTATCTTGAGGTATGGTAATCTCATCTCTAATTCCTCTCATTTCCCTACTAAAAATACAAACCAATTCCAATATGGTCAAGTTGGTGGTAACTTCTAACAACCTTATCCTTTTGTTCCTCAGCCTCAAAGGAACAATCTTCCTCTTTCTCCTCCTGGATTCCACTATCCTAGTGAGCCTTAGAAATTCCCAACCCAATACAATCGATTTTATAAGAACCTAAACCAAGGAAATCCCAAATTGGGACATTCCTCTTATTCCAAGAAACCATGGGAAAGTGTTATGGAATATATTTAATCATTCACCTCCTCTAGACTAAAAAACATTGGAAAAAAAATTGGTCAACTTGCATCCCACCTAAGTCATCAACAACAAACCAATTCTTCCCAACACCCAGCTCAACTATTTCCCAACCCCAAGGGAAATGTAAGTGAAATTTCACTTCAATCTAGAAAAAAATTTCTATACCTCATGATGAATCATCTAAATCCCCTTTAAACATTGAGATAGAAAAAGAAAGGAACAAAAATCCAAAAAATAATATGAAGCCACACCCTCACCTCCTTACATTCCTCTAAGGAACCCAATTCCTTTTCCTCAAGTCATCTCTATTCCAAGTAAGACCTTTGAAACCGATCCTAAAATACTCAACATGTTTAGATATGTTTAATTAAAAATTCCCCTATTATATGTCATCAAACAAATTACTAAGTATGATATGTTTCTTAAGGAATTTAGCACCCATAAGAGTCGACTTTGGGCCATTGAGAATGTTTTAAACCAACATTCTATTCCCATGAAGTAAAAATATCCACGAACATTTATAATTCCATTCCAAATAGGGAGTTAAAACATTGACAATGAACTCATAGACTTAGGATCCTCAAAAAATGTCATGCATAAATACATATTCTCAAACCTTGGTCTAGTTCCCTTTCACCCAAAAAGTGTTTTCATCTAGTTATCCAATCTATGCACTACTAGTCCTTAGGTAATAATTAAGGATATCTTTTTTTGATTCAATGATCTTATCTTCTCAGCCTGTTTTTATGTCCTTGACAAGGAGGGTGAGATGAATTCTTCTCGATCTCCTATAATTCTAGGAAGACTATACCTTATGAAATCTATAACAAAGATTGGTGTACATGAGGGCATCTTATCCATGGAATTGTTTGGCCAATAGGTCAAGTAGAATATTTTTCAAGCCATGTGATACCCATTAGAGAATCACTCTACATTCTCTACCCATAATTTGAAGGACACTTCTAAGAGTGTATTCACCCCAATTACATAATGTTCATAATATTCTAATAAATAAATAGGGATGTTGATGTTCAACTTTCATTAATATACTCTATCAAGATATAATATCTTGAAAACTCTCTTGAATCCCATCTCAACTCTAATATATACTGTTCCAGCTTGGACAGTATTGAGTAAAATTAATTAGAAGCAACTGAAATTCCTTCCTCTACTCCTAAGTTGTCTTGGCCAAAAATAAATGATGAAAATGGTCTGAAACCTTTTCCTAAACACCTTAAATATGCATTCCTTTTTCACTATCACTATTATCCTGTCATTATAACTACTAAACTTTATGAAATTGAGAATTCCAAACTTTTTCAAGTGTTAGATTAAATTAAAACGAACTTAGGTTGGACCCTACAAGACATAACAGGAATCAACCTTTCCATTTTAATGAATTTCATAAATCCAGAAGAATCATTCAAGCTAATCAAACTATAATAAAGAAGACTCAATCCAATCATACTTGAGGTAGTTTGGGAAGATATCACCAAGACTCTTCAAGATGGTATTATCTACCCAATTTTTTATAGTGAATGGGTTAGTCTAATTAAAGTGGTTCCTAAGAAGGGTGATATAACAATTTTCACAAATGAACATGGATGGGTGGTCACAAATTGAGTTAAAAAATGGCTTGTGTGCATCGATTATCATAAACTGAATGTTGGAACACAAAAAGATCACTACACTCTTCCTTTCCTTGATTATATGCTATAAATATTATCTATAAAGTCACATTATTGATTTCTTAATGGATACACTGTCTAATTCCAAGTCCCAATCTCACATCATGACCAACAAAAGACTATATTAACTTTCCCTTTTGGAACATATTCATATAGAAGAATGAATTTTGGCCTTTAAAATGATCCTGCAACATTCTAGTGGCATATGATGAGTATATTTTTCTTAATTCATTAATCATTGCATATAGGTCTTCATGGATGAATTTACAATTTATTATGATTCATTTGAATCCTTATTTAATTCACTCTCTTTGGTCTTAAAAAAGTGCGTCAAATGAAAACTTGTGTTAAATTTTGAAAAATGTCACTTCATGGTTGAAAAGGGGATTGTTCCGGGGCACATAATTTCACAATAGGGTATTCAAGTCAATCTTGCTAAAATTGAGCTGATCCAATAACTTCTAGAACCCACATCAGTTTGAGACATTCATTCATTCCTTGGTCATGCTAGTTTCTATCAGAGATTCATACATAACTTCAGAAGGATTTCCTTCCCACTCACTTGGAAAAACCAAAATGATGCCACATTCCATTTTTATGAGTCTTGCAAGAGAGGATTCATTGAAATAAAATATTTTCTTATATCTGCTCCGATAATCCAACCCCCATATTAGTCTTTACCCTTTGGGTTGATGTGTGATTCTTCTTATAGGTACATTGGGGTTGTTCTTGGTAAAAAAAGATAAAAAAAACATCATGTCATCAATTATGCCGCAAAAAAGCTGGATTAATCTCAATCTCACTACACTGTCATTAAAAAAGAACTTTAAGTGGTGTTTTTTCCTTAGATAAATTTCATCTTTATGTATTTGGTTCCAAAATAATCATCTTCATAAACCATTCTAATATAAATTTCTTACACAATAAAAGTGATTCCAAACCGAGGCTAATAAGATGGATCCTAACTCTCAAAGAGTTTTACCCTGATATTAATGATAGACTGGAAAAATAAAACCTTATGGATAATAACCTGAGTAAAATTTATAATTCCTCCCATTTTAAAATCAAAGTTCTGTAATTTCCCATTGAACACCTTTCATCTTTCACTCCAAAGTTACCATGGTTTTCCCCAATTTTGACTTTCCTGGTTTCTGGTGTTTTCCTGAAATTTTTTCAAAAGAATAAAAAGTGAAGCTAAAAAGTGATTGAAAATTATATTTTTGGGAAGATAATAAACTTTGGAAAATTGGGGATGACATGGTAATTAGAAGATATATTGATAAAGATGAAGATTCCTCCATATTATAATTTTTTCACTCAAGGCATAGAGGTAGACACTTTGGACCACAAAGGACCTCCCAAAAGGTCTGGGACTATAGATTATTCTAGACTTCACTCTTCAAGGACTCACATGAGTTCTTTAGATCATGTACTGCTTGCCAAAATTTTGTCACAATTTCCAAAATAAATGAAATTCACCAAAATCCTTTAATATTCTATGAGTTCTTAAATGTTTGGGGAATTTATTTCATGGGACCCTTTCCCCCTTTAAATGGAATATCATATATTCTTCTAGCTATTTACTATGTTTCTAGGTTGGTCAAGGATAAACTCACTAGGAAGGATGATGCACATACTGTTAGTGAGTTTCTCAAAACCCACATTTCCATCGATTTGGAACTCTAAATGCCTTGTAAAGTGACTTACAAACTCATTTCTATAATCAGGCCATAGAATTTCTTTTGAAAATGAGTGGGGTTTTAAATAATAAATTAACTACATACCACCCCCAAACAAATAGCATGGCTGAAATTTCTAATAGAGAAGTAAAAATATTTCTTGAGATAATTTTTAATCCCATAAGAAAAGGCTAGCATGAAAGGCTTGGTGAAACACTTTAGGATTATATAACTTCCTATAAAACATACATTGGGATGTCTCCTTTTAGGATAGTTTTTTGTAAAGCATATCATTTACCAATTGAAATACAAAATAAGTCATTTTTTGTGGTAAAAACTTGTAATTTTGATTTTTAAAAATCTGGTGAAGAGAGATTGTTGTAGTTGAATGAACTGGAGTAACTTCGACTAGATTCTTAGGAGAATTCCAATATCTACAAAGAAAAGCATAAGGAAGTCCATAAAAAACACATCCTGTGAATGGTATTCTATAAAGTTGAAAGGGTAATTCTATTCAAATCTTGATTTCATCTCCATCGAGTGAATATTAATTCTCGTTGGGAAGGTCTGTATATTATTATTAATGTTTACCCATTTGGTGTAGTGAAAGTCCAAGACCCCTCTTCCAAAGGGACATTCAGGATTAATAGACATCGGTTAAAGTATCACCATGAGAGGGAACACATCCCTAGAACTGCATTGAATTCCACTAGATCCCCAATTACTACAGTAGACCCACCACTAGATAGATATGAAAACTCCCTAAATCCCAACTTGGGGGGCACCTCTTTTACTTTAACTCCCTCTCTCTCTCTTCTTCATATTCCTCTTTTTCTCTCTATTTATCTCTTTCTTCTTCTTCCTCTCTCATTCTCAACTATTTTTACCACTTTATTCATCAAACCTTTTTTTCCTCTTTCTATTTTGTGTGGATGTTTATTTAAAAAAACAAAACTAAAAAACATAAACAAGCTACAAAAATAAAAAAAATCAGAATTACACACCATTAAATTTGTAATTTTTTTCCATCAATTTTGGGGAGTCAAAAGACTTTTATTCATTGCAAACATTTTGTATTTACTTCATAAATTTTGATAAATAATTTTGTGTCAAGACCAATAACTTTTGAATGCTCTATTTTTTATTTGAAAAATGTTTTTACCCAATTTGTGAGAAATAACATTACCTTTCATGCCAAGGTCACCTATGGCCATCTTTTCATATTGTGTGTTTTTTCACCCCGGATTGTGAGTCTTGTGTTTGTGGACCTTTAAAATTAATTTCATACTTTAGTGTACATCAATATGATAGAGCCATTTTCTGAACAACATGGGAATCAAAATATCAAAATAGTCACCCATTACCCTTACATTGATCCTTCTTTTGAAATCCCCTTAGAGCCTATGAAAGCATTTTTTATATAGCCACATTAAAATCCCAAAACCTTGTCCCACCCAACATCTACATAGATTTTCACTTCATGATTTCTTGAAATTTAAGTGTGGGGGAATGGATTTAATTTTGGGTACCATTTCATTGATTTTCAACATGTCATCATATTCTTGAGGGAAAGCATGTGTTTAAGTGTGGGAGAGAGGTTTTAATTTAGTGAGTTTTGGAAATGTATATATTTTCATGACATATTCTACAAATTATATTGAAAAGTGTTCAAAAAAATTGAAAAAAAACAAAAACAACAAAAACTGAAAAATGAAAAAAAATGGGTTATGTCTTGGGTGGGTCAAAAATAACTCTTTATCAACCTTTGATCTTGTTATAACTACTAAAATTACTATCATGAGGAGATCAAACAAAGGTTTAGATATGAGTGTGATATTTTTTTCATGTTCAACTTTTGAAAAAAGGAAAAAAATAAAAAGAACACTTGAATCATCTTTTCTTGAATCATTGGGAGAAGTTTTTTATTTTTTAAATATTTCATCATTTCATCCCCTTTCAATTTTATACACATATTGTCTTCCTTCAAACATTAATTCCCCTGTAAATATGTTTTTATATTTTCTTCCATGTCTCATTTCAAAAATAATTATGCATTATTTTTCCATGTTGGTGTTTTACCCATCTTTTCCAATCCTTCTGGACATTATATTCCAACCATCCCATAGCCACTGAAAACCCTCTAAAAATAAATCTTGATTCTTAGGAACTTGATAATAGAGAATGTAAGTTGGTATCTCTTTCAAACTCTAATATTTTCACATTTTCTTGTTTAATGAGTGAAACTCCATAAATAAATTTTTATCATCATCAGAGGAGTGAGTTTTGCATACCTACATTTTCCTTCTCTAATTTTGAGCATGAAAATGACTTGATTTTGGAACATTAATGCTGTAAAAAAATTTGGTGCAATTAATTTTGGATGATTTTACTAGTTTAGACCCCCTGATTGGAGAAAAAAATTAATATTTTTTGGTGGGTGAAAATGATTTAGTTGTGTTTTTATATTTGATGTACATGAGGACATACACCAGAATAAGTGTGGGGATTTTATATTATTACTTATTCATAATTTTTTGTCTATTACCCTTACTAATTTTCAAGGAAATTTTCATAATTGGTTTTAAATGTACATGTTTTAATATTAATTTCACATTTAATCATACCAACCATAGTAAAAACCATCAATAACCATAAAAAAATATAGCAGGCTATCTATAAAATAACAAGAGGCATCATCAAAAAAGCATCAACACATGCAATCACAATATCCCTTACAATTTATTCTAGATTTAAATTATTATCTTAATTAGGTAAATTACACCATTTACCCAAATATAAATCATGATAATCTCACATTTACATGTAAAAAATAATAAGTAAAAAATCCCCAACCTTCATTATTAGTTCAACATTATCGGATCAAGAATGGATGAACATGGTTCAACCACCACCAAACTCAAAGGAAACCACAGTGGAACCTATTAATAGTAAACCACCATAAATCTATACTCAAAATTAAACCCAAAACATATAAAATACTATAAAATTATCCTCTATAAAGAAAGAGAACAAGGAATATGAATATAATAAGAGAAGAGAGAGTACCTTGAACTACAAGAACTCGATCTGATAATCCAAGGTGTTAGATTCTCAAAGGAATTGGTTAGAGGGTGGTGAGAGGGATATGTTTTGACTATGGTTCTAAAGAAAATAATGAAATTAAAACCAAAGAAATCACATTCCCATATTTATAGAGGAATCCCATAATGCCTCCACCACAACATAGAGGCACACATAATGCTTTTGGTGTCTTTGATCTAAGGGTGATCTGATTCTTCATCATTTGAATCAGTAAATCCCCTTTTTCTCATGAAAATTAAAAATCATTAAACACCTTTTATTATCACCATGACATGGTTCTAGGAATTTTGTACACTCAAAAAAACCACCACAACCTCTCCCCATGACATATGGAAAAATCCCTTACCATTTTTACCCACCACACCAAGGCCTTAGACGTAGATAACTCTATATTATTGTTTCCACCTCTCTCACATGCTCAGAATTTCCTCAAACTTGTATGCCACCATGCCCTTACCTCTATGAATTTGATCTCTCTTTGTTTCCCATAGGAAAATTCTCAATACCTACAGTATCATTATACCTTCACCTGTGGCATGGTACTTCTCCCTATTCCTCATTTGAGGAACATCCAAGTCAAAACACATTATAAAATAGACTTCATATGCATTTTTCTTCCCATGGTGTTCCCCAGTACTGAGTGACCAACTAAAAAAGCACAGGGACTCAAAACGGACAATAAAAAATGGTTATAACACTCTCACATATCCTAATGATCTTTTCCATAGCCTGTAAGATTCCCACTAACATGGTGTGGTGTCATTCTAGATGGCTATAAAATCCAATATTACCTCTGGAATGCCTCCAAACTACCTCTTGACACATTTTAGACTCATAAAAACACAAAGGGGGGATTTGGAAAACTAATACCTTACATAATATTATATTTCCTTAAAATATTGTGTGTTCACTACTATATTTACATAATATAAATTATATTTTTAAATTATTATGTAGATAATAGCCTCCCCACATGTTAACACTTCCAATACCAAGGAAAACATATTGAAAATGTTGAAATTGATAAAATTTTAGAAGTTCAACAACATGTAGTTGAAAAAGATAGAAGAATAATAGAATTATAGTCTTAACAAAATTTATTAAGTTGGGAAGAAAAGTCATAAAATATGAGTTTGAATGGAATGTACATGGAAAACTGATTGAACCCAACAAGTCCATTTTAATTATTTACATTGAGGTCACCATTCAAATCCATGTGGAAATTAATGTGACTACATGGAATAATGTTTTTTCTATATTGAACACATAAATTTGGGAAGATAATAGGGTAACATTATGATATAAAATATCTATTTTACTAAAAAATAAAATAATGAAATGTTTATTTACTCTTCATCGTCCCTTGAATAGTACATTCATATTACATGATTACAAAACTAAATTCATATAAATGTTCACTAAAAAGTCTTATAAATCCTTTCATATAATTATTACAAAAAGTAATCCCATAGATGTTAAAGGGAAAGTAAACCCCCACACACTACCTATATATGCACATATGATAAACAAAGAAATATGGAATGAGTTCATTGGTTATCATGAGGGGGAATAATTTTAGGTACATTGTGATTGGTGATATTTTACTTGGAGTGTTGTTTATTAATCACCTTGATTCAGAATTTTTAATTTATAAAATAATAAATGAGTGTTATAAATAAGAAGTGTACATCAAATAAAATATACCCCTACAGTAAAGAGAGTATGGGGTATGTTTCTCTTAAAAAATGGTATGAATTTTAATTGTATAGTAATAATTTTATATGATATGAAATAATAAAATAATTATATTCCTTAGTTTATATACAGATTGATAATTCAGAATCCAAATCCACTTACATCCCATGTCATGTGTTGTCGAAGGAGGACCATGTAAATAAAGAGGGACAATTAGTATTTGAAAACAAACAAAAAAGTATGATAATCATGTGTAAGTATGAGTTGATAATTATGTTATGGAAGGAGCTTCATATAAAATATACAAAGAGATGTTATATATAATAAAAAAATTCCAAAAGAACATGTGAGAGTAAGGATTCACGTAGCTCATGAGCCGAGTTTTGATCTACCTGTTCCCCTTGATGATCTAGATTTTTACATGGTTGAACTCGCTTTTAAAACTTTCTTATCATGGTCATTTAATCTTATAAAGATACATGAAGATGATAAGGTATATCCTTCAAAATTTATTTTTTATGAAAAAACATTAAAAATCAGTGAAAGGGGTTTAAACTAAGGAATGTTATTAAAAATTGAGAAAAATAAAAGGAAAATGGATGGTTGAAAAAAACCATATATATAGGATCAAATGATAATTTGAAAATACCTTCTGATAGTACCTTTATCTCACTAATTCAAATACCAAATTTACTATCAATATAAGTTTATATAGATACAATATTCCAAGATAATAATACTACCAACATTGAATAAATTTATGGATATGACATTATAGATAGGATTCGTCTTGACAGTGTAAATGAAATTTTTAAGTATCAATGACTGGGAGACTTGGTTGTGAATGTAAAATTGGGGTACATTTTCATAATCTATTTTTTCAATAGTTAATGTATTGTGTTAAATATATTTAAATACTATTCATATTTTCTACAAATATATATATCACTGCTATATGATGGGAGACCCCTGTGAAGAAAAAATTTAGACTCATTAGTCCTCATATAACTTCTACAATAGAAAATTAAATGGATAAAGTTGAAATTTCACTAAAATATATGCAAATAGATGAAATTTTTGAAAGGAAACTAATAGACAACAAACTCTTCTTAGTACCTATAATATAGGGGTAAAACTCTACAATCTAATCATATAGAATATATTTTCATTTTTTTTTACTTTTTCCTTTTCTTGGAAGCATTATATGCTTGTTGAAATCAATTTGGATCCTCCAAAGATTTTTTTTATATTCAAATGAAGGATATCTAACAAATATACCACACATGATTCCCTTTATCAATTTTTAATACTCTATATTCAACATTATAAAAATAAACTTCAAATTATATTTTTTATATTGTTTTTTATTGAAAATTTTATTAAAATAGAGTGGTATTTAAATATCTTCAAAATCATGGTATGAGGAAAAAATATGAGAAAAAGAAGTCTATGGATTTATAATTGATGAGTATTATGGTATATATAATAAAATTTCACTATCAAACGTACAATTTAAATTTTATGAAAGATATCATAATTTTTATTTCCAATGATAATTATAATTTTATTTAAAAAATTTATCTACCCTTTGTTTATTTATATTTTTATAGTACTTCCAAGACTTTCTACAGCCCTCACATTCAAAAGTGGAATTATATTTTTTTTATAAATGAGTGGGAAGATTTCATGGTGTTTGAATGTTTACAAACATCATGAAGTTGTGATTTCCAACTTCTTATTTAGTTATTTTTTCTTATCATTTTATCTAATACTTATTTAGTTAATTTTATGACAATGTTTATCTACTACTTATTTATTTAATTTTCACATAGATTGTGAAAGATGTTTTTCTATTAATTTTTCTCCAAAAATATTTTCCTATAAAGAGAACAAATTGCCTCTATACAGAGTTCTGGGTCGTTCTTGAAGGATAAAATAATTTCTATGAAGAATAACATTGAATTATGGTTGGTAATTGATTAGTTGAAATGAATTGTTTTTCTAAAGTTGAAATTATATTATACTTCAAGAATAACTTTAAACATTGTATGTAAGCCTTTTTTCTCTTCATATGCACAAAATTCTTGGTGAAAAATAAATTCTTAATGAAGGATTCGACAAGGATGATGCACTGAGGTACTATATAATGTTCTCTCCATTGTGTTGTTTTTTGTTTATTTGTTTTTTATGTTTAGTAGTGATACAATTCATTATATTTTGGGTTTAATCCCTTTTAATAACAATTTAGTGAGACAAAATTCTGTTTTAATTATAGAAAAAAATATTTAATTTAATATTATATGTGATTGTGTATGCAACTATCACTTGTATATGTTTCTTCCTACTCCCTTTGGGATACATTTATACATTTTTTTACTCCATTTATGATTGTATAAAACAATTTAAGGCTAGTAATTCCATTAAAAGTGACATTTTTATCTCACAGCATGTGTCATATAGTTAAAACCAATAAAATGCACTCATATTGTCTTGATACTTCAGGAAAATGATCTATGGTTCATTTGTGACTTATAAGAATCAATATCATTTCAATCAGACACATAGTGTGGTCAATATGATTCAAAGTGTGTTTTTTTATTTAAAATTGATATTTTAGTTCAAAACACATATCAAATACTCAAAACTTAGAAACAATTCACTTAATACTTTAGGAAAAAGATATGTGATTCATTTATGATGTGTAGGAATTGAATTTAATTCAATCTGATACATAGCATGTCTAGTACGACCAATAGTGTGTGTTTTCATTTAAAAATGAAATTCTAGTTCAAAACATAAGTTACATAATCAAAACTATAAAAACACACTTGTATTGTCCTCATATTTTAGTAAAGATATCAATAGACCATTTTTAATGTGTAGGATTCAACTACATGTCAATCCAATACATGGTGTGTCCAAATTGATTGAAAGTGTGAGTTTTCAGTTTAAAAGTGATACTTTATCCTAAGACACATGTCACATACTCAAAACAAATACAATGAACTTGAATTTTCTTGATAATTTAAAAAAATGGTTTGTGATTTATTTTTGATCTGTGATAATTGACATCAAGTCAATCTCATACACGGTGTGGTTGGTATGACGGATAATATGTGTTTTCATTTAAAAATAACATTTCAGTTCAAAAAATGTGTCACATACTCAAAACAAAGAAATCACACTCATATTATCCTCATATTTTACTACAATGTTCTTTGATATATTTTTGAAGTATAGGAATAAAACTCATTTCAATCTAACACGCTGTGTGGTGGTATGACTGAAAGTGCGTGTTTTCATTAAAAAGTGATATTTTAGTCCAAAATGCATGTTACATACTCAAAACCAAGTAAAAATTCTCATATTATCTTGATACTTTATTAAAATTATTTTCTATTCATTTGTGATTTGTATGAATTAACCTCACATCAATCTGATACAAGGTTTGACTAGATTGATTGTAAGTTCATGTTTTACTTCAAAAGTTACATTTTTGTCTAAAACACATATCAATTACTCAACACTGAGAAAATATTCTCATATTTTCTTGATACTTTTCTAAAATTATCTATGATTCATTTCTAACTTGTATAAATTAACCTCAATTCAATTTGATAAATGGTGTGGCCGGTATGGCAGATAATGTGTGTCTTCATTTAAAAATGGCATTTTATTTAAAAATAGGAATAACATACTCAAAACAAAGGAAAAAGACATGTATCATACTGATATTTTAGTAAAATTATATGTGAATCATTTTTAATAAGTATGCATTAATCATTAATCAATTTGGCATATAGTGTGGTCAGTACGACTGAAAGTGCATGTTTTCATTTAAAAGTTACATTTTAGTTCAAAACACACAATATATTCTTAAAATTGAGAAAACATGCTTATATTGTCTTTGTAATTTAGTAAAATTATTCTTGATTCATTTTTTATGTGTAGGAATTATCCACGCATCAATATGAAACATTGTATAACCGAATTGAATGAAAATGCATGTTTTTAGTTTAAAAGTGAAATTTTAGTCTAAAATGCATGTAACATACTCAAAATCAAGAAAATGACCTCATACTGTCTTGATAATTTAGTAAAATTATTAGTGATTCATTTTTGAAATTTAGGAATTAACCTCAAGTCAGTTTGATACACGGTGTAACTGGTATGACCGACAGTGTGTATTTTTATTTAAAAATTACATTTTAGTTCAAAAACATATGTTACATACTCAAAATAGAGAAAACATTCTCATATTGTCTTGATACTTTATTACAACCATAAAAAACTTATTTTTTCCAGGTTGCAATAAACCACACATCAATATGACATATGATGTTTCTGGTATGACTAAAATCACATGTTTTCATTTAAAAGTGACATTTTAGTTCAAAATGCATCCCATAATCAAAATTGAGAAAATTAAATGTAATTATCTTGATGATTCAGAATAAATATCCATAATTTATTTTTTATGTGTAAGAATCATCCATACTTAAATCTGACGCAGGGTGTTTCTAGTATGATTGGAATTTCATGTTTTCATTTACAAATGACATTTTAGTTCAGAATGTGCATCACATGCTCAAAATAGATAAACTACACTCGTATTGTCTTGATATTTTAGGTAAAATATTCATAATTAATTTTTTATGTGTAGGGATCAACCACATGTCAATTTGACACATGATATGACTGATATGAATAAAAGTGAATGTTTTCATTTAAAAGTGACATTTTAGTTCAAAACGTGCATCGCATAGTTAAAAATAAGAAAACACACTATGATGGTATTGATACTTTAGATAAAAAATATATAATTCATTTTTTGAATTGTATGAATCAATAGAACATCAATTTGATACACAGTGTGGCCGGTATGACTGAAAGTGCATATTTTCATTTAAAAATGTATTTTAGTTAAAAACGCATGTCAAACACTCCAAACTAAGAAAACACACTCAGGTCATCTTGATATTTTAGGATAAAGATATAAAATTCATTTCTTATGTGTAATAATCAATCTCATATCAATTTGGAACATGATGTGGCCAGTATGATTGAAATTTTTTGTTTTCATTTTAAAGGGACATTTCAGTTCAAAACATGTGTCAAATAATAAAATTTGTAACAACATGACCTAATTGTTTTGATAATTTAGGGGTAAATATATATAATATATTTATAATGTTAATGAATCAAATTCATGTCAATCTGACACGTGGTGTGGGAGGTATAACTGAAAATGCACGTATTCATTTAAAATTGATATTTCAGTTCAAAATGTGCATCACACACTCAAAATTGATAAAAAAAACTTAAATTTTAATGATATTTTAAGACTAAGATCTATAATTTATTTGTGACATTTAGGAACTAACTGCACATAAATATAACACACGGTCTGATTGGTATGACCAAAAGTGTGTGTTTTCATTTAAAAGTGACATGTTAGTTCAAAACATGATTCACATAGTCAAAACTAATAAAACATACTTTTATTATCTTGATAATTTATAAAAACAATACATAATTCATTTGTGACATGTAGTAATTATATGCATTCCAATCCAACACACAGTGTATTTGGATTGGCTAAAAGTGTGTGTTTTCATTTTAAAAGTGGCATTTTAGTCTGAAATGCATGTTGCATACTAAAAACTAAGAAAATATATTCGAATTGTATCGATACTTTAAGAAAATTATTTTTGATTCATTTATGACATCAAGAAATCAACCATGCATCAATCTGATACATAGTGTGGTTGGTGTAACTAAAAGAGAATGCATTCATTAAAAAGTGGCATTTTAGTTCAAAATATGTGTAACTTAGTAAAAATCAATCAAACACATTCTAATTGTATTATTACCTTAGGAAAACAATCTATAATTCATTTATGATTTATAGGGATCAATCACATGTTAATTTGATACACAATGTGATTGATAATAATAAAAGTGTGTGCTTTCATTTAAAAATGACTTTTTAGTTCAAAATTTGTGTTAAACATTTAAAACCGAGAAAACACACTCAAATTATCTTAATATTTTATAGAAATATTTATAATTTATCTATGACATGTATGAATCAACCTCAAATCAATCTGACACATGATGTTGCTAGTATGACTGGAAGTGTATGTTTTCATTTAAATGTAACATTTTAGTTCAAAACAGGCATCACATACTCAAAACCAAACAAACGTTGTAAGGTCCTAGATCCATGAGGTCCAACCCTTTGTGAGTTTCCAAGGATAGGGGAGCTCATAGGAGGTTTTGAAATAAGTTTGGAGGGGTTTGGATGCGAAATTATGGAAGCAGGAATAATATAAGATACTTAAATCTTACATGAAATGTATGTATAGTTCATGGCTTATGGAGATACGGTTCACGATATGTGTATTTTTAGGGTTAAATAATAAAAATGTGATGTGTTTTTTAGTGAATATCTAACCCTGAGGATTACACGATAAGAAATTGGATTGCATGTCATGTAAAGTCCCAATGTTTTACATCTTTAAATGTTTCAGTTGCTAGGGTTTTCTCAAAATCTTATGGATTCTCCCAATTCTAGGTGACCAGTGACTCTATTCAAGGATTTTTGGAGATTCCTTTGATGGGAATCAATACTTGGGCTTCTGTCTTTGATCTGTGGTGATTCATGTTTATCCAAGGTGCTTTCTTCCATCATTTTATAGTAGTTTCTCACAATTTGATCCCGTTTACTCTCATATTTTATCACCATTCTATGATTTTTTCTCTCCCATGTTTATAATGGGATTTCTATTGGTTTTTGTGGGTGCGGTTCTACCACAGCATCCTCTAATGGATGCAGTTATTATGGGAGAGTTTATTGGATATCTACAACATGTTATGTTCTCATGTGAATAACATTGATAGTTTTTTTGGTAGGGAATTAATTACTTCTCCTTATTTACATGAAATCATAAATTGAGTATGATTTATTCCCTTGTATGGTGATGAAATTGACCAAATAAATATTTAATTGGATTAAGAAATTGGATATAAATTGTATGCCAATGTTGTTTCTTTGTATAAATAAAGATGTTTTCCACATGATTTTATAGATAGTGTAATATTTGTACCATTATTTTTTAGCATGTTCTTATTCTTGGTTTTAAATTTTGGAATTCGTAAAGAAAATAAATTTGGGATTAAAAGATAATTAATTGGATGAATAATTAAAAATAATGCATGTTTGTAATTTAGTGGTTAATCTAATTTGATGATAATCAAATTGATTAAAGTATGAATGTTTAATTGAATTGATATTCCATATGATTATTGTAACGGATAAATAATGTGAACCATGTTAATTCTTTTTTATAATAAATAAAAGGCATGTGAATTGAGAATGGTACTTCTCTAGAATTTTTGAAACTAGAATAAATGTTAAGACCATGTTTTTCCTTTGACAGCTTGTTATATCTTGATGCCTTAAGTCACCATAGTTGGGACCTATTGTTAAATGAATTGATTAATTCAATATGTAATAAGAACCGGTTGTGTGATAAAGATAATGTATTTTTTGGGGGCTTGAGTTTCTGGTTGCTTAAGAAGTTTGAATTTTTTGTTTTAAGGGCTCAGTTTACCTGTTAGTTACTTTTTTGTTTCTACTTCTTTTTTTGTTGTGCTCTGGATGAGAGACTTGTGATTTTATCATGATATGGTTAATACTAGGATAGTCGATAGGGGTGATTTCTAGATGTTATTTGATCCTAGGTATAGCTGATCCTGGGATGGATGATGTGATGTGTGGGACATGGATTCTTGGATGATGTGGTAGTATATAATGCCTATAATAGTGAGATGCATCTGAATATTCATGTGGGTGTTAGGGATAGAACTAGAGGTGATGGAACGAGTTAAATCTAGGCTTACTAATTGTTGATATGCTGAAATCGGGTATGCTCTTTTGAATCTATCAACGGTCGATGACCAAGTTACATGTTTTATCTACATTTCCTTTCCCCACTACTTGAGGTGGTTGGATGTGCTTGGTTTCAATTTTCCTCTTGGGGGTAGCTTAGAATGGTTTTCCTAGAGTACATGGATATGTAATGATGATAATACTAAATTTAATAAATTTTTAACCTAGGGGTTGGTTGATGAAGGAATTAAAATGCTTATAGGATATAAATCTTGATAAACCATGGATTTTGTTTGGATTATGCCTAGAAGGAATAAAATTCACTCTGATAGTTAATGTAGTGCAATGTAATGAAATGTGGAAAAATATTAATGCTTAATTAATGGATAATTAATTAATTAACACATGGAAATGATTAAAAATGTAATAATTAGTTAATTTATCTCTTTTATATTCTAGTGTGCTTATAGGATATATGGTCTTAGCATTGGTAGTTTGGAGTCTGAGAGACATTGGTTACAGTTGAGTCTAAGACTAGGTTATGCCCATAGTGTGGTAATGAACTATATTATATAATATATATTATGTGATTTCATATACTACCCCACCCATTTTGATTAAGTAAACGAACACCTACTGGAATCTGGTAGGGTGTTTTCTCTAACACATGGTGGGATTATGGATGGCTAACTACCCCCTATGGCCCCACTCTATTCTCTTGGTAGTTACTTGTGCTGGTATGCATGATGTTATTTTTCCCATATATGTCTGTATATGGTTGTGATGTCTTGAGTTTATTCTATACACATGTATTACTAGATATAGTGTCCAAATGTGTAATCTCACATGTTTTGAATCGGATGAAAAAGTGTAGGAAATAAAAAATTTCCGTTAGCTGGGAAGGCTGGTCTTAAAACCAAGCCTCAAAACTTTTTATTTCTGATAATTGAAACTATAATGTGTCTTTTAAATAAATTTTATTAAATTAAATAGATTAAAATTAAAATGGAAATAAATTAAATGAACAGAAAAATTCTTCTTTATAACTTTTAAATATTCTATGAAATGTTTTCAGAGATAGAAAATGAGTCAACACGGGGTTCGAAGACCCGTAGACCCTCGACGTTGATCGAATAAAAATAATAAATTTATTTTATTCATACACATGTGTGTTTTTTTTAAATGAAATAACTCTCAAATGGTACATAGTATGAGAAATTTGAGACTACTGTTAGGTCTGAAACATTGGGTTTACCCTAGGTAGGGTATAATATTGATGCGTGTCGGGTGTTTGACACCCTCGCACATGATAATACCCTCCTTATTTTTAATTAAATTATTATTCCTATTTTTTAATAATAAATAATTAATTTCTTTCAAACGATGCATCGTATCAGAAATTTGAGGCCACTGTTAGATTCAGGAAGTGGGGTTTACCCTAGGCAAGGTATAACTTTTGCAAGCATCGGACGTTTTGTCAGATCGCACCAGAAGATAATTTAATTGGGTTATAAATTTTTTGTTGGGCGGTTGGAAATAATAATAATAATTTTATTAATAATATTATTATTTATTTTGAAAACAAAAATAAAAATGTACTTCCATAATTAATAAATTGTGTCGCTGTGTAAATAATAACCGGGCAATATAATAAATGTGATAATATTAATTGTTCTAATTAAATACAAATGCGCAATCAATATTAAGTTAATAACTGATATCTTTTTTAATGGTTTTTGTCGTTAAAATATTACTGGTGTCATTGATGGGTTTTATTAAATAATAAGAATTTTAATTATAGTTATTATTATTAGATTGGGACAAAAGCATTTATGTATATCTATATATGAGGTATATCTATATATAACGGGATTATATATATATATATATATATATATATATTCGTAGTTAAATATACATGTGTGGGTGTATGTATATGAATATACATATGTGTGTGTGTGTATATAGCACGTATATATATATATGGGTGGATAATTATTTTAGGGTTTGATAAAACATTATTAATTGCACACATAAATGCTTGTAACATCTTGACTTAAAGTAAGTTGAGGACCATTAAGTTTCTAGTCCAGATTCTTAAAGCAACCCAGGGCACAGACCTGCACACCCTGTTGCGGGTCCCGGGCAGCTATTAAATTAATTAAATAATGGATTGGGCTTTATGTAAAATATTATGTCATGCCCTAGCATAGCGTTTGAGTTAAAAATAATTAAAAATGATTAAAGTAATTTTAATGAAATTAAAAGATATGGAAAATAAATGAAAATAAATAATAAAATTAAAAGAGGGAATTGGAAGAATAGTAAAATAATTAAAAATTGGTCTAATGATTTTTATTATTTTCATTTTCATTTTCCTTTTCCTCGCCTTTTATTTTTATATTTATTTTATTTTATTTTCCTTTTCCCCTTATTCTTTTTTTCTTTCCTTTTTATTTCTTTCTTTTCTTTCCTCATCCTCTCCTCCTCTCCTCCCCTCTCTCATGCGTGGTGCACCCCCCTCCCTAGGTGGTGCGCACCACCTTCTTCTACCTTCGGAAGATCATCGTGCCTCTATTCATCGTCCCTTTTCTTCACCGTCAGGTGCATTATGAACCTCTAAGTAAGTCTTTTCCCATGCACTAGAAATAATGTGATCTCATTCCAAATTCATCGCGCGATCTTCCAGAGAAGGATTTTACCCTATTTTGGGATTTTTCTAAAATCATCTATTTTCTTCTATTTTAGGCCAAATCAAATCCTATCTCAGATCATAGGATCATCTATGATCATAAGGTAGGGCATCTACTCGTTTTTTATCTATTTTGTTGTGATTTAAAAAAATAAACGGTCGTGTCGTTCATTGGTGCCTCCCGACTTTGTGCAAATTTACCCAATGTTTTTAATTTAATTGTTTCACCTAATTTTTACAGCCCTATTTATCATAAATTCAATTTTTTAAATTGTTTCAACGTGGTTAGAAACCCCTTTGGGTGCACCGATGTGGCCAGTGTAAATTCTGTTAGCCCGAGAATTTAATTTAATTAACTGCATGTGTTGCGCAGCCTATTTTTTTGTGTTTAATTTAAATAATTAATTTAGATTAATTATAAACCTTGAATTTTTGGATAATTTCTAGTTATTTATGCTGAATTATTTATTTATTAAAAATTTCCTTTATCTGCTTGTGCTGGTATGGTATTTCGCCTTGTTAAGTTGTTACGTTGCAATATTAAATTAATACCATGTGTTTCATGGTTGTATCTTCTTAGATTTCAAACTGCAATTAAATATGCATGTTATATCATATCTACTACTATAAAACTTTAATTAAATTTAGTGTGGGGAAAAGAGGTGGGTCCTGTATTAAGGGCCATGCTTAGACCCTCAGTTCCTGACTGGTTACCACTACGTGTCGGAGGGTGGGGTCTTTGGCTTTGCTAGACCGAGACTTCCCCGGGCTTTCTAATACTTATGAGTGACACCGATTTCAAAAGGTCCCATCGAGGAATAATCCATTTTCAATGTGGCTAATCTAGACTCAGATGATGCTGGACCCCTTTTGTGAGATCAGAACAGACTCATGATAAATCTATGCCTCAATCGATACTTGGTCTTTCAGAAGATTATCTTGGATGGGCTCAGTGGTATTGGATAATTTGAAGGATGTTCCATAGAGATACCTTTGGGATGGTCTTAGACTCCAACTCTCAACTTGAACCTTAATAATGATGCACTGAAGGTTTATACTAATGTCGTTTTGAATCTCTTGAGAATTGGGATATTTTTCTGGTATGTTGGAACACACCTAGTTGACACATGATTTTGACCTCAAGTTAAATCACAAGCTTGGATGTATGGATCTTACTTGTTTTACCTTGAGTTTCAAGGCTTATATATATATACATATGTGTATTTTTATTATTATACGTACATATTTTAGACTCCCGGCTTAGGCCAAAGTAGGTGATTAGGGACAGGTGTCATTGGGAACCCAGACTGAGTTATTTTATTTTGGATGTGCTTAATTGATTGTCTACATTTGTTATATAATGAAACACTATATTTAATTACTACACAAAATGGAAAGGTTTAGACACCATGGGTTCTGGCCTACTAGGATTTTATCTCACACCCTGCTTGGGTGTCTTTGACACCCAAGTAGATTATATGCTTGCAGGTATTGACAAAGGGATGTGTGTTTCTACCGATGCTTGATTGTTTCTTGCTGTTTAGGATGGAGACTAGGGGCAGAGGATTGAGCCTTTATCGTGATTCAGTTTTCACACTTTGTGACTTTTAATTTTAGTTGATAGCATGCTTGTATTCCTATTTTTCGAACCATTACTTTAGTATAGACATCTTAGCATGACATGATTTTGTATCTTGTTTTATTTATTAGTTTTCATACTTGATTCTTATCCAGTTGGATTATTCATATTTATTCTACTATAGTTTATTCATTTATATACTTCCTCTATTTGTTATTAATTGTTTTTTACTTCTATTGTGTATTACCTATTACCTATGAGGGCACATTCTCCCCCATGGACATGTTAAAAAGGCTCTCGCTTCTAGTTGGAAGCCTCTGGTGTTTGGGGAGATGTGTTTGAGTTCATGTGACCCACCGGTCTGGCCACCATCTTAGAGGTGATCTGGGTCAGGACATTACAAAAGGATTATTATTCGTATGATGTATATAGGTTCTGATGGCTTGAGGTACTTACTCGGTGTATGGGATGTTATGTATTGAGGCATATACATGATGTTTGATATAAATCATATAGGATATGGTGGATCCCAAAAACTATGTGGTTACTATTTGGATACGTGATATGGGATAGTGTGGTTATGTGATGCATGAGTTTCATGTTAAAATGCCTTGCCTAGGTGTCTTTTGGCTAGCTTAATTTTGGAGAGGGATGCTCAGGATGAGCGACATTGGGATAGAATGGTAAACCAGTAGAGAAGAAGGAGCAGGGTGCCCTTGATTTTTTATTATTGTATTATATAATCTCTTGTATGTGATACTTGTTGAGAGATATCTATGGTGAGGTTGTCAATTTTAGTATACCTATTTAGGTGACAAGTTAGTTCCACTATTGTTCACTATTCTTTAGCATTCTTTCTTTATCTTTTCCATGAGAGGTTCCAGGGAGGATCCTACAGAGTATACTGTTATACTCAAGCTATGTATATATAAACTATTTTTTAGGTTTGCTGGAGAAGGTTGGTGATTAGGATGTATATTAATAATTTAGAGTTTAATAGGAACTATTTGAGATTCATGTTCATTTCCATATTTAGTTTTTGGTACTTTTAGTTTTCCTTTAATTTGTTTAGTGTTGTATGACATTTCATGTATTCACTTGGGTTTTATTCTATATACATTTCTGAGCAGGTGTTGGTTTTTTAATCCTTCTTATTTCTCTCTTTTGTGTGTTTCTCTTAGAGGGTAATGCCTCCCATTTTCTTGTTTATTATACCCTCGGTGCTAGTCGCTAACCTGGGGCCTACTGGAGGCGGGACTCGGGTAGTCACTATTGTAGGTTTCGGGCACAGTGGAAGCGGGGGAGGCTCGGTACCCAACTTTGATTTTTTCCATATTTAATGAGAAATCCTAGATCTATGAAACGATTAATGTCGTGATACATATAATTGAATCAAATAAATAAGAAAAATGAAATAAACCTAAAACCAAGATATATGATCAACATATATTGTTTATAATTAATTTAATTTAATAGAATTACCTCCAAGGTGATTCTTTCTTTGTTGATTCATCTGACCACAGATCTTCAATGTGACTTCATTACGTTATAGAGATCAAGGATAGATATCCTCTATCGATGATCCACACATGCTCCATGAATCTCCAGACATCCTCGAAGGAGTCTCTGGGTGCTAGCATGGAAGATCTTTGTGCTTGTGTCGTCTGCCTTTGATCACCTTGAGAACTGCTTCCAAAGCATTCTCTTTGATCTCATGGAGGAGGATCACTCTCATTATTGAGAGCATTATTATATAAGGAAGAACTCTCTAGGATAGAGAGTTTTTCTCCAAAATATTGTTCACAGCCCCATTGGTGTCGCTTAGCTTGCCCTTGACTAATAAGAGAATAATATAACCAGGCATTTATTTCACTAGGGTAAAAATACAATAATCTTCACAAGTGCCTTTAATTATTTTATTAATCATAGAAAAACCCCCCATGTCAAATAATAACAAAAATATTATTATTTTATGACATGCATGTAACTTGTGAGTTATAATTAAATATTATTTAATCAAATAATATTCAATGTTATTATTTCTCACTGGACTATTAATCTCGGTCCTCCAATCCTCCTCAATATTTATAAACTATTCCACCCACAGTATATTCTCTCAAATAACTAGTGACAGAATAAATATGATCATGCATACATGAATAATTATTAAACCATAACTGGGTATAATATTTATTCAACTTGTTAAACAATAAATTATTTAACTGAGATTTTGGATACACTTAGTGTGTGACCCTTTAGACCTCTTTCACAGTGTCATTAAGTGGAGTATTCTAAAGTTCAAGGTTAGAATCTAGAAACATGACAAGGAACCCATAGAGAAATAAGTTAATGTCACAATGAAATGTCACCTCATATGAATGTTTACCATGCAATATAATCCATTTATCACAATATCTCTAATCGAGCAAGTTGCATGCGAGTGCCATCAACCTATAGGCTCAATATATCTTTCTTTGAGTTTTCAGAAATTGAAATTTTCTAGAGAACACCATGGACATGGATTTATTTAGGCTATATCATTTCCATAAAAGGTCATGAGATATTAACTTCTATTAATGAACTAAAGGGATAAATCCTTTCTTTCATTATTCATTAATACAATATTACTCGTGAGGCACCCAATGTATTCTGCCTCGTTGTGAACATTTTTCATCACGATTTTCATCAATACATCAAAGTACACAACTTATAATATCCATTAATAATTATATTAAAGTCTAAGGACCAATACACATGTCTGTAGATAGGAACATCCAATGAAACTAGTAATGTGGATTTCCTACTGTTGGGTCTTGTTCTCATAATATCCTATTGGATATTACCAAGGGCGTACACCATGAGAAGGTGCCTCAAAGTCCAATGAGTTCCCACCCGTGATAGCCTGTATCATTTGTTTCCCTTCGAGTGATATCATTCATCCATATAACATATTTTCAAGAATAGTGTCACAGAACTTCTGAGTTCTCATCATAGTGGGGGACTACTATGAAATTTTAGTGAAATAGCATTTTGGGACATTATCGCATACTATGTCATATAGAAGAACAATCATGATGTGATAAGGAACTTATTAATATTCAAAAACCATGAATATAAGTTATCATAATGTACATAGAATTTGGTTCTAGGGAACCAACTCCAACATAATCCCACTTTCACTAGAGCCAACTACTAACAACCTTCAGTCCGCTATCTCTCACATGATACTCATGATTATGTAGAGATATGCCTTTAGTCAAGGGGTCTACCACGTTCATTTATGTGGATACTCTTTTCATAGAAACTTCACCCATCTAATAAAAATCCCTCAAGAGGTGATACTTTGAGATTATGTGTTCTATCTATTGATGTGACCTTGTCTCTTTTTCAAGATCCACCACTACAGTATTATCACAATACAATGCAACAAGGACTTTACTACTATGTACCACATCAAGCTATTAGAAAAAGTTCTGAATAAAAACATCTTCTTTAGCTACATCATAAGCCGTAATATATTCATAATTCACTATTGAATCAGCGGAAACTAGCTTCTTTGAACTCTTATAGCTCACAACTCCTCCGTTGAGATAGAAAACATATACCGATTGTGACTTCAGATCATTATGATCTGTCTAAAAACCGGCATCAGTATACCCTCTGATGAAAAGCTCATCATCTCCTCCATACAGCAAGAACATATCCGTAGTTCTTCTCAGATACTAAGGATTGTCTTAACATTAGTTCAATGTTGTTCTCCTAGATCTACTTGATATTTGCCTACCATTCTCAACGCATAGGTAACATCAAGTATAGTACATAACATGGCATACATGATTGATCATATCACTGAAGTGTATGGGATCTTACTCATTCTATATTTCTTCTATTTTTTCTGGGGACACATTTCCTTATAAATATATAAACCATGTGACAATGGAACCAATCCCCTCTTGGATTGTTCCATACTAAATCTCTTTAATATATGTTCAATATATGTAATTTGTCTTATTCTAATCATCCTATTGGATCTATCATGAATGATCTTGATCCATAGAATATAGGATGTTTCACCCAAGTCCTTCATTGAGAAGCACTTGTTCAACTAGTCCTTAACAGATTGTAAAACTAGTATATCATTTCTAATAATCAATATATGATCAAAATATACTACTAGGATAACGAATTCATTCCCACTAAAACTTATTTTAAAAACATGTCTCACATTCATTTTTAATGAAACCAAATTATTTTATGGATTCATCAAATCAAATTTTCCATGACCTATATGCTTGCTTCAATCCATAAATGGATGTCTACAACATGAAAATAATTTTGGCATCACCTAGTGTCAAAAACCCTTTTGGTTGTGTCATATAGACATCTTCCTGAAGATTCCTATTAAGGAATGCAGTTTTGACATCCATCTACCAAATCTCACAATCATGGTATGATGCTATGGAAAATATGATTATGATGGATTTAAACATGGAAACTGGAGAAAAAGTTTCATCATAGTCAATTCCCTGACACTATTTAAATACTTTAGCCACTATAATTTCTTTATAGGCACTTACTTTACCTTCCATATCAGATTTTCTCTTTAATACCCATTTAAACCCAACAAGATTTACATCAACTGGCGCATCGACAAAAACCAAAACTTTTTTCTGATACATGAAATCCATCTCAAAATTCATAACTTCTATCCACCTTGTAGCTTATCATCTCTCTAATTCCTCCTTCTAGGAGAGAGGTTCATCATTGTACAATAATAATGATTCACCATCCTTGGTGACTAGAAAACCATATCTCTCTGGTTCCCTTACCTATTTTGAGCTCCTACATAGTACTTGTGTTTCAGGAACTACTTCTTCTATAGGGACCTTTAGAAATTTTTCCTATACTAACTCATGTGTATCTTGAGCATCAACTTCATCGAATTCAATCTTTATACCACTATCCTTTTTGAGTATGTGCTCCCTCTCAAGAAAGACGAATTTTCTGGAAATAATCACTTTCTTGTCTGATATGTTATATAGGTAGCATCCCTTTGTTTTGTTTGGATACCCTATAATGTTACACTTCATTCCTCAGGGTGTTAGTTTGTTGATTGAGAAATATTTAACAAATGCCTTGCATCCCCATACATGTGTATGTGATAAAATGGGTTTCTTTCCACTCCATATCTCAAAGTTAATTCCATTTTCCTCTTTAGTTGGTACTCGGTTTAATGTGTATGATGTAGTTTGTAATGCATATCCCCAAAAGGATAACGAAATATCTGCATGACTCGTCATCGACCTTACCATGTCCAACAAGTTACAGTTCCTCCTTTCACTAACATCATTCCACTATGGTGTATAAGTTGGAGTGAGTTGATATAGAATCCCAAAATCTCATAGAAAGTCTAAGAACTATTGGTTAACATATTCTCTACCTCTATCTGATTGAAGCTTCTGTATATTATTATCAAGTTGATTCTCTAATTCATTCTTGAATTCCTTTAATTTATTAAAGGACTCAGACTTATACCTCATCAAGTAAATATATTCATATCTACTCAAGTCATCAGTAAAAGTTATGAAGTAAGAATATCCACATCTAGCCTCTACTGAAAATGGTCCACATCCATCAGTGTGTACCAATCCTAGAAACCCTATGTGCCTTTCACCCTATCCACCAAATGGTGGTTTGATCATTTCCCCTTGTAAATAAGAATAAAATATATCATGTTTTTTTAGCTCAGAAGAGTCTAAATAGCCATCTTGATAGAGCTTTGTCAAATGATTCTCATTTTCATGACCAAGGAGGTGATTTTGCAACTCGATGTTATATGAGTCATGTGAACCTGATTCGTTATCGATTTCCAGCACTTGGTTTTCAAAATTTAATACATACAGGCTGTTATTTAAATGTCTCATACCATAAAATATGTTTTCCTTATAAAATAAATAACTTTTATTTTTGAACTTGAAAATAAACTCATCTATATTTAAAATTGATACAGAAATTATGTTTTTTGTGATAGTAGGTATATAATAAAAATCATGTGAAACAAAAATCATTCCCATCAAAAATTAAAGGTGGTAGTCACCAATGGAAAGAGCATCTAGCCTCGCACCATTGGCAGCTCATAGATCCACGTCTCCTTTGGAAATTTTCTTAAATCAAATTGGTTCCTATATCTGGATACAGATGTGAGCACCACAAGCTATATCTAATATCCAATGTGTAGAAATGGAAATATTACACTCGATAACGAATGTTACTTGGCTTCCCCTTGCATCTGGGTGCAGTTCCTTTTCTAGTGTCCTGACTTTCCACATGAAAAACATACTGCCTCATTTTCCTTGCACTACCTTTGGATCTTCTTCTTCTTGTTCAGACAGTGCTCGGGGGATTTAGAATGTTTATAAGTCTTAGTCCCCTTTTTTCCTTCCTCTTCCTATTCACCATAAAGACTATGGGTTTTTCACGACCCATGTCCTTATCCACTTGGTGAATCAATTTCATAAGTTCTGATAGACTCTTCTCATTATTTATAATATTATAATTCATAATAAAACTAGAGAAGGTCTTGGTAAGTGATGAAAGTGTGAGATCTGTGCACAACTCATCTAGAAATTTAATCCCTAAGATGTCTATATGCTTAATATAACCGATAAGCTTGACTACATGTGGCTCAGTTAGTACAGACCCTCCAAAAATAGTCATGAAAAAATAGTTGGAGATGTTATAACTCTCTTGTCTCACCTTCTCTGGATAGATATCATGAAGGTGAGACATCATGCTATAGGAATCAATTTCCTAATTTTTCTTCAAGATCTCATTGGATATGGATGATAGCATGAATCACTGAACATCTATGGCATCATTCAGATGTTTCTCAAACAAATAGATCTCTTCATCACTTACCTCATTTCCAGGAGCAACTGGTAACGGTTCTTCCAGCATATATAGTTTCCTTTCTGGGTGAAGGGTGACATATAGGCTCCTTTTCCACTCCTAGAAATTAGTGTTGGTGAGAAGTTTTTCCTTCTCGGGTATGGATCACAATGATATGTTTGATGTCATTTTTAATTTAATTTCTACAAATAAGATGAGTATATATTTTAGTACTTTATCTGATAAAATTAGACAAATAAATAAATATTATATTTATTAGTCTCCCACTATTTTATCAAAACCCAATAGCTCTCAACATTGGATTTGGAATATCTTATTTCTTGGATATTCTAGTGGCAAGGATCTATATTCCATTATCATTACCCCAACATTTTATAGTCAAGAAACTCGAATGGTTTCAGCTCAGCGTTCCAAATTCCAACTACGTTAACTCACAGTTACTTGATCTGTTGAGTGGACTCCCCAATCTTGAAATCATTAATTTATATTTCCTGAACCTTTACACCTCAGTTACACCAAGTCATACTTTGGAAGTCAACCCTTGATGTTAACCAAGTTAATTCAACCCAAAACCTCAAATTAGAATTCCATGACAATTGTAATAAACCCACCTTTGGCTGGTCAAGAACTTTTAACTATTTTTTTATTCTAACCGATGTAATGGAAGGTTATATCGAGTTAATATTTTATTGAGGGAATTTATTGCTTTATGTGTAAATTTCCAATTATTATCTTTTCACATGCTTTTTAATATTAATTAGGATATAATTAAGTGTTTAACCGTGTCTTGATAATATTTACACATAATCCAGTTTATTTTAGTTATATATTTCATGATTGTTATTTCATTAATTATGTTATCGTGAAAAAACATCCATAATGAATAACCATGAAACTGAAAAAAATAAAATAAAGGGTATGATTATGATCTCATTATAATGGTGGTTATCTAGTGTTTGATAAACTAATAGGTTGACCTTGGGGAGAAACACCTTGAACCATTTAAGGTTCATGTTTACACCTTTCCAACTATCCACCTTTGTATCTCCTTAGATTGGTTTTTCCTTAGCTCTTAATTTGAACTTCCTTCACTAGCTTGGGAGCTCCATCAATTACATATGATTTTACTCACATGTAGGTGAGGGGGGAAGGGGGGTTTACATAAAAGAAACCATGGGCATGTAGTCCCTACATATTAATGAGGAGAGAAGGTACACAAGCCAAAAATTTAATTTAATAATAAATTAAAAGGAAACCAATCACATACAAAGGTCTGGTCTAGCTCATGATCATCCACATGCATGCAAATAATTTATGCATTTAATAAAACTAGTATTCAATTCTTTAATCATTCTTATTTATGATAAATCATGATCGAATTGAATAATTATTATCTTTAATTAATCAATACTTTTATCTTAATCCTTTTCTTAATTTACTTCATAGTCTCATCCATTATAATTTTAAACAAATTAAAATTCATTTAAATTAACCTTGTATATAAATGTACCTTGGAGGTAACTTGGTCAATACCTATCCAAATATACTCAACATATATTATATTTATATACACTTTATTATTTATGACATATATCACACATGACTTATCATGTACTTTCATGACGTGTACTTTAAGGATGATTACACAAATTACAGGACTTTTCGGTAATGTGTCATGATTTAATGCATGTAGAATAATAACTATAATACAACTTATACATTATATGAATTCTGAACATTATGTAGATATTAAAGTTTTAATTCTTTGTAATTTAGTAAAAGTACACTGTGTGTATATCCTATCTACACAGCGTGTACTACCTTCATTATCTATCAAAAGTACACACCTAGGGACTCAACATGTGAGGCATACTTTGGAATTATTGGAGTACACGGTGTGTCCAGTGGGCCGCACACCATGTTGACTCCATGTTACATAGTCATTGGTCAGCTAAGCTATGTATAGGATATACGGACCAACCCTAACCCAAAAGGGACTACACACTGTGTCCAGTGGTCCACATGGTATGTAGTTCAGTTGACTGTGTTCCAGTCTATCCTGGTCAACATGTGGTGTAAGAATTAACTACACCGCGTGTCTTTAATGCACACAGGTTGAATAATTTCTGAATTAACTCCTAGTACATTAATCACAACTACACAGTGTGTAACTCTAGTTATACAGCATATAGTACTGTGTTATCCAGGAAGAATACTTGGCACCTCCGAATGAGTTCCTTGGTTTTATTTTAATCATAGAATTGATCGTTTTTGTTAGATCTATGAGAAATGATGGATTAAAAAATAGATCTCATAATTCAGATTAAAAGAATAATTAAACTTGTATTGAAAAACTAAAATATGAATGTGTAAATCACCCATGAATTTAAATAATTATAAATAATAATATTCCCACTCTAATACCACTTGTAGGTTTTGGGTGTAGTAAAAGTGCAGGAGGCTCGGTGCCCAAATTTTATTTTTTATATATTCAATGAAAAATCTGGGATCCATACGATGATGAGCACCGTGATCCACATAATTGAATCAAAGAAATAATACAAAGGAAAGAAATCTGGAACCAAAATAGGATTAACGTATATTTTTATAATTAATTAAATTAAATATTTTTACCTCCAAGGTGATTCTTTCTTCATTGATGCGTATGACCACAGATCTGCAGTGCACCTTCATTACGTTATAGAGATAAAGGGTAGATCTACTCTAGAGGTGATCTAAACGTTCTCCACGAATCTTCTGACATAGACGAAGGAGTCTAAGGGTGCTAACATGGAATATCCTTGCACTTTAATCATCTGCCTTCGATCACCTTGAGAACCGCTACCAAAGCATTCCCCTTTATCGGGTGGAGGATGGTCACTCTCATTCTTGAGGGAATTCTTGGAGAGGGAAGAACTCTCTAGGATTGAGTGGTTTTCTCCAAAATGTTGTGCACAATCCCATTGGCATCACTTATCTTTCCCTTAGATAATAAGAGAATAATATAACCGGGCATTTGTTTCACTATGGAAATAATAAAATAATCTGCACAAGTGCATTTAATTATTTCATTAATCCTAGAAAAACCCCCATGTAAAATAATAACAACAATATTTTTATTTCCGAAAATGAGCTAAACTTGTGAGTTATAATTAAATATTATTTAATCAAATAATATTCAATATTATTATTTCTCACTGGACTATTAATCTTAGTTCTCCAATCATCCTCAATATTTATTAATTATTCCACCCACAATATATTCTCTTGAATAACCAGTGATGGAATAAATATGATCAAGAATACGTGAATAATTATTAAATCATTACCGAGAATAATATTTATTCAAATTGTTAAATAATAAATTATTTAACTGATATTCTGGATAAACTTAGTGTGTGACCCTCTAGGCCTCTTTCTCAGTGGAATTAGGAGAACGAGCCTAAAGTCCAAGGTTAGTGTCTAGCAACACACCAAGGTACCCATATAGAAACAAGTTAATGTAATAATGACATGTCACCTCATACAAACATTTACCGTGTAATATAATCCCTTTATCACAACATCTCTAATCAAGAAGGTTGTATGTCAGTGCCACCAACCTATATTCTTGATATCTATTTATTTGACTTTATGGAAATAGAAATTTCCTAGAGAACACCATGGCCATGGATTTATTTAGGCAATATAATTTCCATCAAATGGATTGAGATATTAACTTCTATTAATGAATAGAAGGGAAAATCCTTTTTTTCATTATTCATTAATTCAATATTACTCGTGACGTACCCAACATATCATACCTAGACATGAACATTTGTTATTGTGATTTTCATCAATAAATCAAAATACATAACTCATGATATCCATTAAAAATAATATTAAAGTCTAATGACCAATACACATGTCCGTATATAGGAACTTCCAATGAAACTAATAATGTGGATTTCTTACTGTCAGATCTTGTTCTCATAATATCCTACTGCATATTACCAAGGGAGTACACAATGAGAAGGTGTCTCAACGTACTATGAGTCTCCACCCCTGATAGCCAATATCATTTGTGTCCCTTCAAATGATATCATTCGGGCATAGAATGTATATTAAATAATAATGTCATACCACTTTCGGGTTCTCATCATAGTGGGGAACTGCTATGACCTTTTAGTGTGAAAGTTTCTCTTGGGACACTATCACATACTATCTCACGTAGAATAACAATCATGAAGTGATAAGGAATTTTTTAATATTCAAAAACCATAAATATAAGTTATCATAAAGTACATAGAATTTTTTTCTAGGGAACCAATTCCAACAAATATCTTTCTCCCCTCATTGTAGTATCTTTGTTAGGAGAGGGTCATGATAGAGTGGTATCAAAGTTTCAGGTTGAGGGATAGGATGGAGTTTGGAGTTAGGAGCTGGTGAGGTTTTATGGGTAGATAGGGAAATGGTGTCAGCTAGGTTTAGTAAGGGATGTAAATACAGGATACCGTCTTAGACATGGGTATTTAGGTCCCCCTATGATTTGATGCATAGACCTTTATGTTTACTGGTCCTACTAAATGAAGTGATATTGGTAGCAAGGTAGAGACCTAGGAAAGGATCATGCATCATTATTCTTTATGCCTGTTTTTAAAATGGGTAGTCCCTGGGATAGGTTAAAAACTTAAATAAATAATTAAATAATTAACCAATTAATGTAAAATATTATTTATTCTAGGTTTAGGATCTCTAAATATTATTATTTTTTCAGGCATAGCTCCAAGTCGACATCCTCATCAGGTTCACACCAAATATGTTCAGAAAGATGTTCCATAAGACCACTATAGAGTAAAAGTCAATGATGATGAAACTTGGAGGAGGGCACTCTTAGAGTTTCAATGCCAGAGTCTGCAGAAGTATGAGTGTAATGCCCGTATGTTTTTATGAAATATTTAAAAAATATATATTATACAGTAGCTTTCTTTGCATGAAATCGTGAGTTTGAACAAACTCTAAGATGCCCTTAATATAAAATTACCATTATAGCATATTCGTTAGGTTAGCGAGAATAATTATAACTAACTTATGATAATGCATTATAAAAAATATAAATCAATTAGATATTTGTATTTTAGAGTGAATTATTTTTGGTAATGAAATTAATAAGATATATGTGTGTTATATACTTCATAAAATATTTTGATATTCATTAAATGGATATTTTAGTCATAGGTTATGAATAAAACCCCATTTGATGTATTTTTTTTAAAAGGTTAATTTTACACCTTTGAATGGAGAACCTATTTTAAATTAAGACTTTGTCACATTAATGATTTTTACATGAAAAAATAAACATTTTATTTTGAAGTGGATTATAAAAATTTACTTTGGATAAATTTTTGATATTTTTCTGATAACTTTCATATTTTGATAAATAGTAAAAATACGTTAAATTTTAATTAAAAACAACTTTTATCATTGAGATAATTTATATGATTAAATTATAATATTGAATGGTTTTAAAGTATAAATAGAATATATTTTTAACATTTAATATAATTTATGTCATTATCATTAAATTTACATTGAATTCATAGGTAAAAACATTTCAATATTTTTCAATATTTTAACTTTTAAAAAATATTTTCTCTAAAATGGGATTAATTTTAAATTAATTACTGCAACTTATGTGTTTTGAATTTTGAAAAATGGATTCCATATTTTGAATAATTAGTTCCAAAATATGTTAATATGCTACTTTTATTTTTGGGCATTATGAGTAGTAATTGGTAATTATTTTTATTACCATGGTTAAAGGTGAATCGGGTAATTTAGGATAAAAATATTATTATAAAATTATCTTAACACCTATAAAAATACTATTGGATGATTAAATTCGACCCTTAAAATCTATTGTTCAAAATGGAATCACTCTATGGCCACTTACCTATGAAAATGGCGTAAATGTAAAAAAACTAATGAAATGGACAAAGTGTCACAATCTCTTTTTATATAAGTGTCTTGATTTTCATATATGAATTATTAGGAGATAAAATCAATTATAGATAGTATCTATAAATATAATAGAATTACCCACATCATAAAAATTTATTTATAATGTTTACAGATTAAATAATTACCATTAACAATGACACAATAGTGATGTAGAAATTACTTTATTAATAGAAATATCAAATAAATGGTTTTAAAAATGTTAAAAGAAATATCATTTGAACTAATTAATATTATCCATGAATTTTTTAGGTGAATATGACATGTTAGGAGTATATTTAATATTTTGGTTCTAATTTATCTTCTGTGTGGATTTTATTTAAAGTCTAATAAATGAATAGTTTCAAAATTGAAACTATTGATATTTTATAAACATAAAATTTTAATAAATTTTTAAAAAATAATAAAAATATTTAAAAATTATAAGGTGAAAATTATAAGGTCTAAAATATCTTTAATTATCCCTTTATGGTCAATTAACACCACATAAGTAAATATTCATTACCATTAAATATTTAGAATGTTATTACCAAAATTAAACTTTAATAGAATAATTAAGGGTCAATTAAAAAGATAAGGTTTAAATTGACAAAATAAGTTGTCCAAAATTTATTTTTTGATGAGATTAAAACCCTATATCATCTCATATTCTAATTTGGGAAACCTTGGAGCTTTCTGGGTAGGGTTTTATTTTATTATAAATTAATATTTTTGAGAGTTTCTTGAAGTGCCCCTCTCCTCACTTATAAAAGAGCGCCTCCTCCCTCTCCTATTCACTCCATTTTAAGCCTTAAATCTCATCCAAAACCTACCCATTACTCTACTAAACTTCCCTAGTAACATTATAGAGGTTTTGGTATTCTCAAAAGACCAACTCTAGTGCCCTAGGTGGAAATTCAAAGGAGGCGCGTCGAGGTAGAGGTAATCTCTTCTACCAATTATTTCAAGTTTCTTTCTTCTTATAATTCATATTATTTAGTTGTTTAATTATAAAATAATAACTTAAATATCACTCATCTACCGATATGTTACTGTAAATATTAAGCAACCCTATTTCACCTTCTATCCATCCTACGAAAAAACAAAATCACCACACGTGTTTACGTACGGCTTACCGTCTCCACACCGTGGTGTAATATGTTTTTCACCACCACCTTACCCAGATGGGTATAATGGTATAAATAATACCTATATATGAATTATATAACATTATACTAATTTTGATATACTATACACCATCCACTTCAATACCATTCAATAATTATGGGAATGATATCGTTGCTCATGCATACATACGGCTTACTGTCTCCACGGTGTGATGTGATTTGTTCTACTTGATCTTAATTAAACCATGATTATATAAATGAATTTAATGAATAAATATGATAGATATTATAATAATACCATTATGTAAATTATATAACTATAACCTAAAAATAGGAACAATAACTTATCTGACAAAACATAAGTAGGAAACATAAAGCAGTTAATACCTAAATAATGAGTAACAGTGAAATGTTACTAACAAACGGATGAAAATATGATCATTAACATTATCATAAAAATTATTATGATTCTGTAATAAATCCATGGAATTATTTAAATAATTATATATTTTAGGATACATTCGAAGCATATCTGACATAAGGTAAGGGATAACTTTTCCAATCTCATTTTTATCCGAGATTATTTATTTGTAAGTATTTATTGGAGTTATATTTATCATCCATGTCCATATTTTTCTAAAAAATGTTTTCATAAAATGTTTACTATTTCTCCATGTATGTTAAAATCCATTTTCCCCTTTTTTGACTTTTACCACATGGTATGGAAGGAATCTTTCTTTTGTTTATCATAAGAGGTACTTTTTGACTTTTCATGCAAAAGTACAAGGAGAATGTTTGTTTTAACTTATACATCATGAACAGATTTTTACACTTTCATAGAGAATTATTTCCATGAAGCTTCCTTTACATTTTTTCAAGTTTATTTTCAATTAACTTATTTTCTTTTAAAATTTCATGACATATTGAGAAAAGAAAATGTTTTTGAAGAAGAAGGTATATTTTCCTCAAGAACTAAGTTCAAGTATTTTATCAAAATTATTTTCCATATAAGATGATATAGGGTTATGTTTCTATCCCTATTATTATTTTTATTTTATTATGTTATGATAAAATTATTTTTATGAATTTCTTTTATCGTATATGGATTATGTTATGATGGCATGACGTTTAAGAATTCCATTTTATTACATGGGTTATGCTATGATGTATGATTTATGTTTTTGTGGAACACATAAGAATGGTTTCATTATGAGATTGGAGGGACCTATATCTCCCTCCAATGCATTGGGTAAATATTTATATCTCATGAGATAGACATGTTTGGAATATAAAGTTAATTCGGTTCAGTGATATATGACAGGAACGAGGAGTGAACTCGGTTTAGTAATGGACTTTGTCCGCTGTGATGGTCTTGGAAATGAACCTTGACTAATATGAAATGATTTTATATACTTATATGTGTGTGCCAAAAAGTTTCATGTCTTATGTTATGATTATTGGGATTACATTGCACTTCTATGATTTATCCCATGACATGATATTATGATCACTTATGCAGAATAATATCTTCAAATGTTATGTTCTTATGAATATGATATGATTGGTATTTACTTTGTTTACCCTTAATAAGCATTTGAGCTCACCCTTTTATATGTTTCTTTTCCCCAGGTCAAGAAGAAGGGTATTAAATATGATATTCCAAAAAGGAGTCTAGTTATGATGAAATAAATGAGAGACAATATAGATGTTTTATGAACCAGTTGTTTATGTTTCCCAGTTTCTAAAGACACTATACCTATATAGTATTGTCATGGTTTTGTTATATGTTGTAATAAATATACTGCAATTCTAAAGTAATAACAATGTATGTAAAGTATGAGTCATTATAGTTGGTATCATAGAAAAGGTATAGTTAATCTTTGGAAATTGGGATGTGAAATCCTTAGTAAGAGCCCTAAGGATATGTCTAAGTATAGGATACAATCCTAGTGTTTTATAAATGACCATGAATAATCTAGGATAAAACCTAAAGTGTCCTAATTTGAAATTTTATTCTTTATTATGTGGTTTCCTATTATAATTAGTGTTTCTCACACTATTCTTCTTGTTTTTAGTCAATGGATGGAACCCAAAGGAACTGTGTTATTGTTGAATGTGATGGGAAATGAAATAATTATCCCCCTGAGCAACCAAATATTATAGGAGATGGAATGAAAAATCTTGTATTTATGCTCACATAGCTTTCTCAAGCTATGAATCATGTCGGACTTCGAAACTAATAAAGGAGGGAGAAACACTCTATTGAATCCTTCATGAGGTAGTGTCCACCTTCATTCAGCGAGTCTTCTGATCCATTTGTGGTTGAACAATGGATCAGTACCAGTGAAAATATATTTTCAGTCCTACAATGTTCTGGACAAGATGAATTTATCTTACCGGTATATCATTTGCAAGGTGGAGCAGATCAACGGTGGAATCTTATTAAGAATAAAAGTAAAAATGATGAAATTGAGTCCATGGAATGGGACGAGTTCAAGAACTTATTTTTCAATAAGTACTTCCCTCGTATTCTTCAAACAAAGATGGAGAAGGAGTTTCTTGAATTGAAGCAAATTTTACAAGACTTTCAAGGTACGCTTCCGGAATTATTATCCAACCTGAGAGTAAGATCTATTGATTCTTTAGTGGCTTAAAACCAAGTCTCTGAAGGGCATTATTGATAAGGGACTTCAATATCTACAAGGAAATTGTTCTATGTTCTCTCAATGTTGATATGGATATTGGAGTAACCCATCAGTCATATGGGTTTGATAAGAAGAGGAAAATTGAATTAAAAAGAAAATCTAAAGACCACACTGAAAAGAAGATGAGTTTTTCCTTATACTCAATGTGTGGAAAGAAACATGGAGGGAATTTCCTTAAAGGTACAAGTAAATGTTTTAATTTTGGAAAATAAGGTCATTGGGAAATTGAATGCCTAAGAGATGGGAAAAGGATCTCTAATGATGCGAACAAATAAAAATATACACAGAATGCACCTCCTACACTTCAATGTTACAGGTGCAAGGAAATGGGGAATTATACCAATAAATGACATAATCCAAGGTTTATTGATGATTTTCAACGTCAACAAAATCTTAAGGCCAAAGATAAAGGAAAGTCACATGAAATTACAATCGGTGATGTGGAGTACGATAATGAATTGGTGAAAGGTGCGCTTACCACCCACTCTAAAGTAGAAAATGTTTTATTTGATTCTAGATCCACCAAATCTTTTATTTCTAAAGAATTTTCTAAGGGTATCGTCGTATTACCTCAAAAATTAGATGTTGAGTTAGCTGTGACAACTCCTAATGGCACAACAGTCGCATCAAAAGTTTACAATTCTTCTCCGATTGAAATTTGTGGAAAGGTGCTTCCTTCAAATCTTGTGATCCTTCCTATAGTGGAATTTTATGTGATTCTTGGCATGTATTGACTTTATATCAATATCATATCAATTTCCAAATAAGGGAAGTCACATTTCATATTCTAGATCAATCTATGATCATCTATTGATGCAAGGATAAATATAACCTTCCAATAGAAATTTCTTCCATTTTATGGGTCTTGATTCCAATAAATGAAGGTTATTTATCTCAAATGGTTGGAGATAAACTCACAATTAATAATACACCCATTGCATGGGAGTTTGATGGTGTCTTTTTGGAGGAATTTCCAGGTCTTCCACCAAAACATGAAGTTGAGTTTTCAATAGAACTCATACCGGGTTCTATGCCTATTTCAAAGACACCTTATAGAATGGGCCCAATTGAGTTGCAAGAATTGAATAAACAGTTCCAATAGAATCTTGATAATGGATTTATACGCCCTAGTGCATCACCTTGGGGAGAACCTGTACTATTTTTTAAGAATAAATTATATCAATGAGACTCTACAATGATTATCGAGAACTAAATAAGATCGATCTCAAGAAAAAATATCCTCTCCCAGACATTGATGGCTTATTTGACCAAATACGCAGAGCTTAATACTTTTCCAAGATTGATCTTCATTCAGGATATCATTAATTATGGGTCAAAATTGAGGATATACCAAAGACGGCATTCTGTACAAGGTATGAACACTGTGGATTTAGATTGATGCCTTTTGGTCTTACTAATTCCCCTACTATATTCTTGGATCTAATGAATAGAGTCTTTAGATACTATCTTGATCAGTTTGTGGTAGTCTTTATAGACGATATTCTTGTCTATTCAAAGAGAAAGGAAAAACATGAAGATCGCTTGAAAATTGTATTGAAGATGCTGAGAAAGGAGAAGCTTTACACCAAATTTACCAAGTGTGGATTTTGGTTTCAAAAAATTACATTTTTGGGTCACATAATCTCAAGAGAGGGGATATATATAGATCCAGAAAAAATAAAGGTTATTGAAGGATGTTCGAGACCAACAACAACAACTGAGATCTGAATTTTTATAGGTTTGGCTAGATATTATTGGCTTTTTGTGAAATATTTTTCATGGTTATCTAATCCACTCACCAAGTTGACTCAGAAATGAGTTAAGTTCATTTGGATGGAGGAATGTGAAGAGAATTTCAAAGATCTAAAAAGAAGGTTAGCCAATGCACCTGTTCTCACACTACTTTTTAGTAGAGAAAGGTTTTTGATCTACAGTGATGCATCTAAGAAGGGTTTGGGGTGTATTCACGTGAAAAATGATACGGTGATAGCTTATGTCTCACGATAGTTGAAAATCCATGAGAAAAATTACCTAACTCGTGATTTGGACTTAGCTGCGGAAATCTTTGCATTAAAAATATGGAGGCATTATCTTTATGGTGAAAGGTGTGATATTTATACTTATCATAAAAGTTTAAATTATATTTTCATGCAAAAGGATCTGAATATGCACCAAATAAGATGGTTGGAGTTGATTAAAGATTACGACTACTCAATACATTATCACCCTGGGAAAGCAAACAAGGTGGCAGATGCATTGAGTCGAAAATACCGTGCTAGCTTATCCATGATGAGGATCACAAAAGATCCTATATTTATGGATTTACAAAGTATGGATCTTGAAATTTTAATGGAAGGGGAGAAATATTATCTTTCTCAAATGAATGTTCAACCACTATACATGTGAAGATTAAAGAGGCATATAAGGAAGATGTAGAGTTACAAAAGAAGGTGAGAAATATTCTTGAATTCAACCTTGATTGTGATGAAATAATAAGATTTAGGAACTGGGTTTTTATTCCTCCCATACCAGAATTAAAGAATAGATTATTGGATGAGGCTCATAGTTCTTCATTCCCTATTCACCATGGAAGCATGAAGATGTACAGGGAACTGAAAGAGTAGTTCTGGTGGGATGGCATGAAAAGAGATGTCGTTGAATATGTATCTCGATGCTGGGTTTGTCAGAAAGTTAAGGCTGAAAGACATAAGTCTAAGGGGATGTTACAACCATTACCCAAACCATAATGGAGATGGGAAAACATCACTATGGACTTTGTCATCAGACTTCCAAAAACATCCAAAGGAAACAATGTTGTCAGGTTTATATTTGATCATCATACGAAGTTGGCACACTTCATTACTATTAGAGAGGATTTCTCTCTTGATCAGCTTTCTAGGATATATGTAAAGGAAATGGTAAGATTTTATGGAGTACAACTTTCCATTATATCTGATCGGGATCCAAGGTTTACCTTGAAGTTCTGGTGAAGTCTTCAATATGCTCTAGATACATAGTTAAGTTTCAGTACTACTTATCATCCTCAGAAAAATGGTCAGTCTGAGAGGACAATTCTAACTCTGGAAGACATGTTGGGAGCTTACTCTATGGATTTGAAAGTTGGTTGGGATCAACACCTACCATTGATAGAATTTTCTTATAACAATATCTTTCACTCCAGTATTAAGATGTCTCCTTACAAAAACATCTATGGAAAGAAGTGTAGAACTCCAACTTGCTGGGATAAAGTTGGGGAAAGAAATCTATTAGGACATGATATTATTGATGAAATAGAAGAAAAGTTCAGATCTATTCAACAACATATAAGAGTAGCTTAGAGTCGACAAAAAAGTTGTGCTGAAAACCAATGAAAATACCTAGAGTTTGAAGTGGGTGATAAGGTGTTATTATGAATATCTCCCTGGAAGAGAGTAATGATATTTTGAAAGAAGGAAAATTTGATCCCTAGGTATATCATTCCTTTTTCTGATAACTTTCATATTTTGATAAATAATAAAAATATGCTAAATTTTAATTAAAAAAATTCAATGAGATAATTTATAAGGTTAAATTATAATATTGAATGGTTTTAAAGTATAAATAGAATATATTTTTACCATTTAATATAATTTATGTCATTATAATTAATTTTACATTGAATTCATAGGTAAAAACATTTCAATATTTTGTAATGTTTTAACTTTTAAAACTCATTTTCTCAACAACAGGATTGATTTTAAATTAATTACTGCAAATTCTGTGTTTTGAATTTTGAAAAATGGATTCCATATTTGGAATCATTAGTTCCAAATTATTTTAATTGGATACTTTTACTTTTGGGCATTATGAATAGTAACTTTGGTAATTATTTTTAATATCATGGTTAAAGGTGAATTGGGTAATTAAGGGTAAAAATAATATTATAAAATTACCTTAACACCTATATAAATCCTATTGTATGATTAAATTCGGTCCTTATAATCTATTTTTCGAAATGGAATTACTTTATGGCCACTTATCTATGAAAATGACATGAATGTAATAAAAACTAATGAAATGGACAAAGTGTCACAGTCTTTGTTTATATAATTATATTAATTTTAATATATAAATAACTAGGAGATAAAATAGACTATAGATAGTCTATATAAATATAAAAGAATTACCCACATCATAAAAATTTATTTATAATTTTTATATATTAAATAATTACCATTAACGATGACACAATAGTGATGTAGAAATTATTTTATTAACAGAAATATCAAATAAATGGTTTTAAAATGTTAAAATAAATATCATATGAACTAATTAATGTTATCCATACATTTTATAGGTGACTATGACATGTTAGGATTATATTTAATATTTTGGTTCAAATTTATCTTCTGTGTGGATTTTATTTAAAGTCTAATAAATGAATAGTGTCGAAATTGACATTGTTGATATTTTATAAACATAACATATTATTAAATTATTTAAAAATCATAAAAATATTTAAAAATAAAAAATTGATAATTATAATATCTAAAATATCATAAATTATCCATTTATGGTTAGTTAACACCACATAAGTAAATATTAATTACCATTAAATATTTAAAATGTTATTACCAAAATTAAACTTTTATAGAATAACTAAGGGTCAATTAAAAAGATAAGGTTTAAATTGACAAAATAATTTGTCTAAAATATATTGGTTGACTATATTATAACTTTATCTCATCTCATATTTGAATTAGGTACACTTTTGAGGTTTTTGGGTAGGGTTTTATTTTATTATAAATTAATATTTTTGAGAGTTTCATAAAGTCCCCCTCTCCTCTCTAATAAAAGAGCACCTCCTCCATCTCCTCTTCACTAAATTTTGAGCCTTCAAGATCGGCCAACCCCTACCCATTACTCTTCTCAACTTCCCTAGTAACATTCTGTAGGTTATGTTCTTCTCAAAAGACCAACTCTAGTTCCCTAAGTAGAAATTCAAAGGAGGCACGTCGAGGAATAGGTAATCTCTTCTACCAATTCTTTCAAGTTTCTTTCTTCTTCTACTTACTATTTTTTAGTTTTTTCATTATAAAATAATAACTTCAGAATCAATCATTTACTTATATGTTATCATAAATATAAAACAACCCTATTTCACCTTTTATCCATCCTACAAAAAAAGGAAATCACCGCACGTGTGTACGTACGGCTTACCATCTCTATGTCGTGGTGTAATCTGTTTTTCACCACCACCTTAATTGGATGGGTATAATGGTGTAAATAATACCTATATATGAATTATATAACATTATACTAATTCTGAGATACTATACACCATCCACTTCAATACCATTCAACAATTATGGGAATGATTTCTTCGCTCGTGCGTACATACAGCTTACCATCTCAACGGTGCGATTTGATTGGTTATACATGATCTTAATTAAACCATGATTATATAAATGAATTAAATTAATAAATATTATATATATTATACTAATACCATGATATAAATTATATAACTATAAAATAAAAATAGGAACAAGAACCTATCCAAAAAAACATACGTAAGAACATAAAGTAGTTAATACCTGAATAACGAGTAATAATGATATGTTACTAAAAAAGGATGAAAATATGATCATAAATGTTATAATAAAAATGATTATGATTCTACAATAAATATGTAACATTATTTAAATCATTATACAGGAGGTTTGGATACATACGAAGCATATTGGACCTAAGGTAAGGGATAACTTTTCCAATCTCGTTTTTATCTGAGATTGTTTATTCATAGGTATTTACTGGGGTTATATTTATCATCCATGTCCATGTTTTTCTAAAAAATATTTTCATAAAATATTTACTATTCTTCCAGGTATATTAAAAGTCATTTTTACAATTTTTTGACTTTTACCACTTGGTATGGAAGGAATCTTTCTTTTGTTTACCATATGAGGTACTTTTTTACTTTTTTGGAAAAAGTATGAGGAGAATTTTTTTTTTAACTTATACAGCATGAACAGATTTTTACACTTTCATAGAGAATTATTTCCATGAAGCTTCCTTTACAAGTTTTCAAGTTTATTTTCAATTAACTTCTTTTCTTTTAAAATTTCATGAAATATTGAGAAAAGAAAATGTTTTTGAAGAAGAAAGGATATTTTCTCAAGAACTAAGTTCAAGTGTTTTATCAAAATTATTTTCCATCTAAGATGGTATAGGGTTATGTTTATAACCCTATTATTAATTTTATTTGATTACGTTATGATGGAATTATTTTTATGATGTCCTTTTATCTTATATGTATTATGTTATTATGGCATGATGTTTAAGAATCTAATTTTATTACATGGGTTATGCTATGATGTATGATTTATGTTTTTTTGGAACACATAAGAATGTTTTCATTATGAGATGTGTGGGACCTATATCTCCTTATAATTCATTGGGTAAATATTTATATCTCATGAGATAGACATGGCTAGAATGTAAAGTTAATCTGGTACTGTGATACAAGACTGGAATGAGGATTGAACTCGGTTCAGTTATGGACTTTGTCCGCTATGATGGTATTGGCAATGAACCTTGACTAATATGAAATGATTTTCTATGATTATATGTGTATGAAACAAAGTTTGATGTCTTATTTTATGATTATTGGGATTACATTGCACTTCTATGATTTATCCCATGACATGATATTATGATATCTTATGTATGATAAGATTTTCAAATGTTATGTTCTTATTAATATGATATGATTGATATTTCCTTTATTTACCCTTACTGAGCATTTGAGCTCACCCTTTGGTATGTTTATTTTCCCCAGGTCAGGAAGAAGGGTATTAAATATGATATTCCAAAAATGAGTCTAGTTATGATGAAATAAATGAGAGACAATGTAGATGTTTTATGAACCAGTTGTTTATGTTTCCCAGTTTCTAAAGACACTATACCTACATGGTCTTGTCATGGTTTTGTTATATGTTGTAATAAAAATACTGAAATTATGAGGTAATAACAATGTATGTAAAGTATGGGTCATTATAATGAGGGATCTATTTCAGATTTAGTCACAGAATACTGGTTGGAGTGGGTTGAAATATATTTTAGTTTGATCCAAACTCGGTAGGACTATTGGGTTTCGTTGGTTGTGATGATTTTGTGTGAAGGAGTGAGGTAGTGGTGGTTCTTTTTCCTCAAGGAGCATGAGGATTAAAAAGTCTATTGGGAAAATTTTCAAGACCAATTTATAGTATCATTTCTTTCTTCTACTGTGAAGATGACCAGTTTTTAGGAGTTTCTTACCCTTCAGCAGAGGAGCTCCATTTTGTAAGAGTTCCAGATCCATTTCAGGACCCTTATACGGTATGATTCATATCTATTACCATATGAGGATGACAAGGCAAGTAATTTTGAGGAGTCTTTGTGTCTAAATATCTAGTTCTAGGTCACCCTGTTGATGCTAAGGATGTATCTCGAGGTGTTGGAGAGATCAGAGGTTATAGATAGGACGTTGTCTAGAACTTGGTTTTCTTGAGAGGGGAGTTATAAGGATTCCTCACAAAGAAGAGATATGGTATGGGGTTCCCAGTTATCATGATAAAATAGTTTTTGGTCAGGTGAGGGTATCTCCCAACCCTCATCATATCATTTCTATAGGGTGGAGGATCTCAGACCTATGTTGAATGATCGATGTGTTTTTTCTTGTGAAGTATGAGGTTATCGATGATGAGAGTGTCTGACCTTTATGAGAGTTTGGTATGAGTCAGGAGTTCCAATTTAGATTCCTCTATTTAGGTAGTTTCAACCAAGGTAGCAACAACAGGGTAGTCTAGTTTGGGATCATCATAGAAGAAATGGGGCAGGCAGAGTATATCCTCAAAACTATCCTCATCCTCAGAGAGTATAGCACAGCCATGAAGGAGGTTGTTAGTAGGATCAGAGAGGTCATAGAGTAGGTTTTGGTGATCTTCAAGCTTTATAATTTCTAGTGATGGGTGAGATAGATATCATTCAAGGTACACTTTAATTATTTCCTACTTGGGTGCATGCTTTTTTTATTCAAGAAATACATGCTTATTTATATCACATAACCTTGTCCATGCTTTCGGACTTGAGGTAAAGAGGATTCTAATTCCCTTAGGATTGACTATGCCATTTTTAGGTCAAGCTGACTTGTATGATGTATGTAGAAACTGTGATCTAGTGTTGAGGTAGCACTACTCTTGGGGATACTTCCTATGTTTATGGATATAGCCATATAAAATCATCATCAGTAAGTATTAGTTGTGTTGGGATCAAGATATTATCAATTTTTTAGGAGGTAGGTTATTTTCTATGATGTTGATGGAGAGCCAGCAGTGTTTGTTGGAGATCAAGACCCTGGAATGGGTCTGAGGCATATTCCATCCTTTTCATATTTAATGGTTGAGATGATGTTGAGATCATCGTAGGTTCAGTATTTTTTGTTTCCCAGGGTTGTGAACGAGTACCCTAATGTATTTTTAGAGGAGGTTGTAGAATTTCTCCCTCAATTTCTAGATCAAGTTTGGGATTGAGCTACATCCAACCATGTCTCCTATATCAATATATTTGTATAGGATGGTGCCTTCTAAGTTGCAAAGGATGTGAGTATATTTTTATGATCTATTTCAATGTGGTTTTGTTCAGTTGAGTGTGTCACCTTGGGGTGTGCCAGTTTTGTTTATGAAAAAGTTTTACTCAAGATTATTGATTTTTATTTATAATCATCACTTGAACCAATTGATAGTGAATAACCACTATCCTACTCCATAGATTAAAGATTTATTCGATCATCTGAAGGGAGCAAGTTGGTTCTCAAATATTGATTTGTATTCTATATATCACCATATGTAGGTGAAGGATGAGGATATTTAGAAGACTACTTTTTGTTGTCTTCATGAGCATTATGTTTTCATTGTGATGTTGTTCGGTGTGACAAATTCTCTAGTTGTGTTCATGGGGTTGATGAACACATTTTTCAAAGAGTTCCTAGATAAGTTTGTGGTGCTTTTAATCAATTACATCTTTGTGTATACTATGTATGAGGAGGAATATGAAAGGAATATGCATTCCGTTTTGGGAGTTATTCAACATGATCAGCTATTTGGGAAGTTGTTGAAGTGTGATTTATAATCTCATGAAATCTGTTTCTTGAGGTATGTGGTTTCCTGGTGGGGAGTGGTTGTGGATCCTTCGAAGATAGAGGTAGTTGTGTCTTGTTCATCCCCCAAGATAGTGGTAGATATTTGAAGCTTCCTTGTTCTTGTAGGCTATTACATGAGGTTTATAGTCGATTTATCTTGGTTTGTGACTACTTTGACATCCTTGACCTGAACGGATCAAATTTTATTGTGGAAAGACCAGTTTCAAGAATATTTTGAGTACTCATAGGAGAAGTTGGCCAGCACTATAGTTTTTTGTTTTCTAACAAAGGGATTCCAAGTTTAGATTTTCGGTGATGCTTCACATATTGGATTAGGCTTTATTCAAATGTAGTGGATATTATTTATTTATTATGGGTCTCAAAAGTTTTTTACCCATGAGAATAATGATTCCACCCATTATCTTGAGTTGGCGGCAATGGTGTTTTCTTTGAATTTGTAGAAACATTACATCATCACTGAGCATTTTGGGGTTTTTATTGACCATAAGAGCCTAAGTTATGCCTTCTCTCAGTGTGAATTGAACTTGAATTAGTGTTGATGGGTGGAATTATTGTATTATTACGGATTCTAAATTCCATATACACCAAGAAAGGGGAATTTTGGGGCTGATGTACTGAGCAGGAAGTCACGTGGTGATACTATTTATAAATCTAGGGATTCATAGAGAGTGATGGAATAACTCTTAGTGATGCATCTTGATATGGGAGAAGTTAGAGGAAGATATTTTCTTTTCCAGATGACAGTATAGTAATATTTGGTATAATAGGTGTAGGAGTATCATTTGAGGATTCTATGGTGAAGGTCTAGAGGGAATAAGTTGTTTTTTGTGATGCCCCTGATGGTTAGTCTGAGGATTGAAAGAAACAAATGTTGTTCCAAGGAAATATTTTTGTTCCTTAGGTGATGTGTGAGATGGTTATTTAGGAGTTCCATAGTTCTCCTTTGGTAGTATATCATGGTTTGACCAAATATATCAATAATTGAGAGGTCAGTTTTGGTGGCTTGGGTTGAACCATGTAGTTGCAGAGTTTGTTTCTAGATGTTTGTTCCACCAGAAGGTGAAGGTTGAGCAATGTGTTCCCGATGGGTTGCTAAATCCATTATATGTTCCCTAATGGAAGTGGTAGGATATATCGATGGACTTATTTATAAATTTACCTCAATTTCATAGAATCTATTATTATATATGGGTGATAGTGGATCATTTTAAGAAATCATCCCACTTTATAGTGATCATAGAATACAGATCAGTGGAGTTTTTTCAAGGTAGTATCTGTAGGAGGTGGTGTGACTCCATGGAGTCCCGAGGATGATTATTTTTTATTGAGATTATTATTTTATCTCTGGGGTGTGGAGAGGTCTCCAGCATGATTTTGGTTCTCATTTATTCTTAGAACTTCTTTTCATCTATATATGGATGATCAGATAGAGCAGACCATCCAAACTCTTGAAAACATGTTGTGCTCTTGTGTCCTGGATTTTGTAGGTTCCTAGATAGGGAAACCTCCCTTGGTTGAGTTTTCTTACAATAATAGTTCCCACTCCTATATTGGTATGGATTTATTTGTGGCTTTGTAAGGATGACCTTTTCATTCTCCATTGTGCTAGACTAGAGTCAGAGAGGCAGTAATTATTGGCCCATAACTGGTATAAAATACAACAGAGATGGTTCAAGTAATTCACAAGAGGAAAAAAGTACCACAAAATCATCAGAAATTCTATAGAGATCATAAGAGGATACCTATGGAGTTATACATTAGATATCACATGTTTCTGAAGGTGAATCCTCATCATGGACAATGAAGGTTTGGTCTTGTAAATAAGATTTATCCTCAGTTTATTGGACCTTTTGAGGTGTTGGATCATGTTGGAGTTGTGGAATATCAGATAGAACTTCCCCCAAATATGAGCAGGATATATGTTATTTTTCATGTGTCTCAACTCCGTTATTATCTTCATGAAAACTCTCATGTCATCAATTGGGTCGATATCGATGTTGAAAATGATGTGAACTTCGAGGAGTGTACTATGGAGATCTAGAAACTCCAATATAATGTGTTTTATAGGCGTTCCATTCCCTTGGTTTGTGTCTTGTAGAGGAATGGTGGCATGAAGGAGAGTACCTGAGAACGTGAGTTGCATATGTGTTCTCAGTACCCTAATCTATTTTATGTTTAATCCTTCTCTTATAACATTTATCTCTTATAGTTATGGATACTTCTAGTTTATTATATGGTTTTATCTTGTGGATTGTTGTAGATTTACTATTGTTTGAGAGGTATATCCCCCGTGAGAGTGTTTAGGAGCTATTTTCAGATATGTGTGGTTTTGTGCTTGTTCCTCTGATGAGTTGTTTGAGCTCATGTGGTGGCAAGACCTTTGAGAGGTATCTCACAGGGTGGTTGTTCGAATAACCACTTTTTCATTTTCTATCTGGTTTGGTTTTGGATTTTTGAGGATGAGAATATTTTGAGAGGTATCTAATGTAAGGTCCTAGATCCATGAGGTCCAACCCTTTGTGAGTTTCCAAGGCTATGGGAGCTTGTAGGAGGCTTGAGATAAGTTCAGAGTGGTTTGGTTATGAAATGATCACTACTAAAAAATACCTCTATACCCACGGTTTTGCTTAACACCATGGGTATAGGTGTGCCCTATACCCACGGTTTTCTAAAATTGTGGGTATAGGTAAAGTATACGGACCTATACCCACGGTTCAAGAAAATCATGGGTATAGGTCACCTATACCCACGGTTTTGGAAAAAACCATAGGTATAGATTTTTTTTAATGACCTATGCCCACGGTTTTCCAAAACCGTGGGTATGGGTGTTTCTTTCAAGCCCTATACCAACGGTTTTATGAAAACAGTGGGTATAGGGTTTTTTTTCAAAGACCTATACCCACAGTTTTACAAAACCGTGGGTATAGCTTTTACGGGGGGAAAATCTGCGGGAAACAAAAAAAATGGATTGAAAACCTATACCCACAGTTTTCCCTCCTATACCCACGGTTTGAATTAATATTTTTAAATGGATAAAAATATTTAGACAAATAAACTCCGCAAGATGGTTGGTGAGGCTTTCTTTGTTACTTCCGGCAGTCCGGAGATCAAATCTCGCGGAATGTTTTTTTCTGATATAGTGATATATAATAATATATTGAACTAAATGTATATTTAATTAAAGGAAAGTGGATTAGATTGGTTGGTTAGCTACGGAAGATTTCGGGAGAAAGGTTGGGGTTCGAAACCCACGGCCATATTTTTTCCTAATACAGATATATATTAATATATTCAGAAAAATATCGATATAAATAGTCAAAAGTTTCGTAGATTAGTGGTGAGATGCATTGGGTGGAAAGGCCAGGTGCTGGAGGTCCTGGGTTCAACACCTGAAGGTTCCATTTTTGTACAATTAATATCCACAGATTTAAAACTGTGGCTAAATCCTTTGACAGCAAGGAAATTGCTATGAGGATTTGACAGCGTGGAAAAAAATTTATACCCACGGTTTTACAAACCATTGGTATAGGCTAGGGACCTATCCTAACTCCTTGATTTCCCATGGTTCCCAAAAACCGTGGGTATAGGTCATTTTTTCAGTAGTGGATGGAAGAGAGGATAATACATGATGTGTAAATATTACTTGTCATGTATGTACTGTTCATGGATTCTGTGGGGATGGTTCACAACATGTATATTTTTAGGGTTGAATAATAAAAAGGTGATGTGTTTTTCAAAGAAAACTGGACCTTGAGGATTACACGACGTGGAAGTGGATTACACATTGTGTAAATCCATAATGTTGTGCATCTTTAAATGTTTTAGCCACTCATTTTTTCTCCAAGGCCTACGGATGATCCCAATTCCAAGTGACTATTGACTTCATTCTGTGAATTTTGGAGATTCCTTTGATGGGAATCAATACTTGGGATTCCATCTTCGATCTGTGGTGATTTATGTTGATCTAATGTGCATTCTTCCTTCATTTTCTAGTGGTTCATCCCAATTTTATCTTGTTTCCTCTCTTATATTCCATCGATGCTATGATTTTTTATCTCCCATGTTTCTAATTGGGTTTCTCTTGGTTTTTTTTGGTAAGGTTGTGTAATGGAATCCTCATATGGATGCAATTCTTGCAGGAAAGTTGATCAGAGATCCACAATGTGGTCCATTCTCATGTGAAGAACAGTAATGGATTTTAAGGTAGGGGTTCATTACTTATCCTTACTTACATGATATCATAAATTTAATATTATTTATCCCATTTATGTATATGAAATTAACATAATAAATATTGAATCATATTAAAAAATTGGATAGCGATCACATGCTGATGTTGTTTCTTTGTACCATGATAGCGGTTTGCCTAAGGATTTTCTAGATATTATGATATTTATATCTTTTTTAATATAATGTTCTTATGCTTGGCTTAACATGTTGTAATTTTTAATGAACATAAATATAGTATTAAATGATAATTAATTTCAAGAATAATTAAAGACAGACCATGTTTGTAATTTAGTGGTTAATGTAATTTGATAGTAATAAAATTGATGCAAGTATGAATGTTTAATTGAATTGATCTTCTATATGATTAATAGAATGGATAAATAATGTGAAGTATGTTAATTATTTTTTATAATAAATAAAATTCATGTGAATTGAGAATGGTATTTCTCTAGGATTTTTTAAACCAGAATAAATTCTAAGAGCATGTTTTCCCTTTGATAGCTTGTTATAGCATGATTCCTTAGGTTTTCTGTAGTTAGAACCTATTGTTAAATGAATTGGTTAATTCAATATGGAATAAGAACTGGTTGTGTGATAAATATAATGTCTTTTTTTGGGGCTTGAGTTTCCCGTTTCTTGAGAATGATGAATGCCTTGTTTTGGGGGCCCAATTTCTTTGTTAGTTTCTTGTTTGAACCTACTGTTTTTTGTGTTGTGCATTGGATGTGATACTTTTAGTGTGATCTTGATAAGACTAAGCCTGAGATGGTTGAAATGGGGTGGGGAGTCCCATGTGATCTTAGGTATGGATGAGCTTGGGATGGATGATGTGATGTGTATGATAGGGAGGCCCTAATGATGTGGCATCATATGACGCCCTGATGGGGAGATGCATCAGTATATGCATGTGGTTATAGGGTTTGGCACTAGAGGTGATGGAATGGGTTCAACCCAGGATTACCCATTGATTAGATTCTAAGAGTCAGTGTGATCTCTTTAATCTATTAATGGTTTATTAATGAGTTTCTTATTTTATCTGCATTTCCTTTCTCCACTGCTTGAGGTAGATGGATGTGCTTGGTTGCATGTTTCCTCTTGGTGGTATCTTAGGATGGTTTTCCCAGAGTACATGAATATGGAATGATGATAATAATGAATTGAATAAATGTTTAACACATGGGGTTGGTTGATGAAGGAATGAAAAATCTTAAAATATGTAAATCTTGATAAACCATGGATTTGGTTTAGATTATGCATGTAGGGCATGAACCTCAATCTGATAGTTAATGTAGTGTAATGTAAAGAAAGGTGAAAAATAATTAATGGTTAGTTAATGTATAATGAATTAATTAACACATGTAAAATGATTAAAAAGTAAATAAGTAATTAATGCATCTCTTTTATATGCTTGTGTACTTAGGATATCTGATCTTAACATTGGTAGCTAGGAGTCTAAGCAATATTAACTTCATTTGAGTCTAAGACAGGGTTATGCCCATAGTGTGGTTGTAAGCTATATTATATCATGTATATTTTGTGATTTCAGATGATACCCCACCCATGTCGGTTATGGAAACTAACACCCAATGGACTATGGGAGGGTGTTTTCCCCAACATCCTGGTGGGAGGATGGATGGATGACTACCCCCTCTGGCCCCCATCTCTTCTCTTGGAAGTTACTTTTATTGGTATGAATGGCAGTTAGTTTTCCCATATATGTGTGTATAGGGTTTTGATGGATTGTGTTTATTTCACAAAATGTATTACCAGATATATTATCCAAAGGATTATTATAGGTATGACATATATAGGCTTTGATGTCTTGAGGTACATACTTGGTGTATGGGATGAAATGGCTTGAGGCACAATACCTAATGTTTGATATACATCATACAAGCTATGGTGGCTCCCAAAAACTATTTGGTTACTAGGTGGATATATGATATGGGATGATTTGGTTATGTGATACATGAGGTACATGTTGTGATGCCTTGTCCTGGTGTCTTTAGGCTAGCTTACTTTTGGAGAGAGATGCTTAGGACATACGACGTTGGGAAAAAGTATCAAAACAATGGGGAAGCAGGAGCGGGGTACCCTTGATGTTTTATTATTATATTATATACTCTTTTTTATGTGATATTTGGAAAGATGAGTATACTTTTATACTCTCCATATGTATATATAAACTATTTATCATGTCATCTAGTGAAAGTTGGTGATTGGGGTAGATATTACTCGCTTTGGGTTTATCTTGTTTAGTACTTTATGATATTTCATGTTTGTACATGGGTTTTCTTCTATATACATGTCTAAGAAATAATTGGCTGTTGTATCCTTATTATCTCTCTCTTATTTTTTTCTATTATAGGATAATTCCTCCCATTTTCATGTTTACTATACCCTCAGTTCTAGTCTCCAACCTGGGGCCTACTAGAGGCAAGACTCGAGAAATCACTATCTCTCTCCCCTCATTATAGCATCTTTGTGGGGAGGGGGTTTGTGAAAAACATGATCTAATTTCCTCGATACTTTAGAAAAATAATCCATAATTAATTTATTATGTGTAATAATCAATCACACATCAATATGAAACATTATATGGATGGTATGACCGAAAGTGTGTGTTTTCATTTAAAAAATGAAATTTTAGTTCAAAACGTTTGTCACACATTAAAAACTGACAAAATGAATTCATATTGTCTTTATATTTTAGGAAAAAGATATATAATTCATTTTTGATGTGTTAGAATCAACTGCACATCAATATGATATATGGTGTTGTAACATCCCCCGATCTGGCACTCTCTCACATAGCCAAATCGGGTTAGTTACTGGACCTCAAGAGCACCTCCCCATATGCCAAAGACTTTTGACTAGAATTGGGGGTGTAGATGACATAGTGGGGAGACTATATCCCCTGTTGCAGAGTTACAATACTAATAAAATAAAAAAAATATCAAATTAATGTAAATGGGGGGAAAAGTACATCATGCAACTGGAATATAAAGGATGAACCAAGGTAACCAAATAATAATAAACCATGTAATGTTGGTCTAGAATGTATCTAAATTTCAAACTAAAATTAATACAGATAAAAGGCCATGATGACACAAATAAACTCAAATAACCTAGTCCCAAACCCCATGTTAGTTATATCTCCATCCTCTAACCCATCTAGTAAGTAATAATCAATAACAAGGTCTTTTCCCCTTTTCCAAACATACATCCACATAACCTACCCAAGTACCAAACGGAGGCCCGAATAGGATGTGAGTAGAACTCAATAGGTAAACACCACTATGTCTAAACAAAACTAGTCTGATAATAAGTGCATGAAATAAAGCGATAGTCAAAATTATTAATGAATAAATTAATATGATACAACAATCAACCTGTTTTGAAACCTTTTCAGAATATCTCTCAGTATATAGCACAACCATGACAATCGTAACCACAATTCCAAGGCATAATCACATAATTGGGTCATGTCTTATAAGAATTATAGAATAACTGGGAAAATCCCTTTATATAATCATTTTAGTATCACCAGGTAAATTCCTTTATATAAGCATTTCAGCATCACCAATAAAATCCCTTTATATAATCATTTCAGCATCACTAGACAAATCCCTTTATATACACATTTCAGCATCACTAGGTAAATCTATAATGACCCATACTTTACATACATTGTTATTACTTCATAATTTCAGTATATTTATTAAAAAATATAACAAAACCATGATAGGAACATATAGGTATAGTGTCTTTAGAAACTAAGAAACATAAACAAATGGTTCATAAAACATCTACATTATCTCCCATTTATTTTATCATAAATAGACTCCTTTTTGGAATATCATATTTAATACCCTTCTTCCTGGCCTGGGGAAAATAAACATACAAAAGGGTGAGCTCAAATACACAGTAAGGGTAAACAAAGAAAATATCAATCATATCATATTCATAAGAACATAACATTTTAAAATCTTATCCAACATAAGATATCATAATATCATGTCATGGGATAAATAATAGAAGTGAAATGTAATCCCAATAATCATAAAATAAGACATGAAACTTTTTATAATACACACATAAACATTGAAAATCATTTCATATTAGTCAAGGTTCATTTCCAGGACCATCATAGCAGACAAAATCCATTACTGAACCGAGTTCACTCCTTGTTCCAGTCCTGTATCACTGAACCGGATTAACTTGCCATTCCAACCATGTCTATATCATAGATATAAATCTTTACCCAATGCATTGGAGGTAGATATAGGTCCCACACATATCATAATGAAACCATTCTTATGTGTGCCACAAAAACATAAATCATACATCATAGCTTAACCCATGTAATAAAATGGGGTTCTTAAACATCATGTCATCTTAACATAATTCATATAAGTTAAAAGGACTTCATAAAAATAATTCCATCATAATGTAATCAAATAAAAGAAATAATAGGGATAGAAACATAACCCTATATCATCTTAGATGGAAAATAATTTTGATAAAACACTTGAACCTAGTTCTTGAGGAAAATATCATTTCTTCTTTAAAAAAAATTCTTTTCTCAATATGTTGTGAAATTTTAAAATAAAATAAGTTAATTGAAAATAAACTTGAAAACTTGTAAAGAAAGATTTATGGAAATAATTCTCTATGAAATTGTAAAATTTTGTTCATGCCGTATAAGTTAAAAAATCATTCTCCTCGTACTTTTTCCGGAAAATTCAAAAAGTACCTCGTATGGTAAACAAAAGGAAGATTTTTCCATACCATGTGGTAAAGGACAACAAAGGATAAAAATGACTTTAAACATACATGTTATAATGTTATACATTTTATCAAAATATTTTTAGAAAACATGGACATGGATGATAAATATAAACCCAATAAATACTTACGAATAAACAATATCAGATAAAAACGAGATTGGAAAAGTTATCCCTTACCTTAGGTCTGATATGCTTCGTATGTATCTGAACCTCCTGTATAATGATTTAAATAATGTTAAAGATTTATTCCATAATAATAATCATTTTTATGATAACATTTATAATCATATTTTCATCTGTTTGTTAGTAACATTTCATTGTTACTCGTTATTCGAGTATTAACTACTTTATGTTTCTTACGTATGTTTTGTCAGATAAGTTCTTGTTCCTATTTTTAGGTTATAGTTATATCATTTAAAGAATAGTATTATTATAATATTTATAATATTTATTCATTCAATTCATTTATGTAATCATGGTTTAATGAAGATCATGTAGAACGAATCACATCGCACCATGGAGATGGTAAGCCGTACGTACACACGAGCGACGATATTGTTCCCATAATGGTTGAATGGTATTGAAGTGGATGCTTTATAGTATATCAGAATTATTATAATGTTATATAATTCATATATATGTATTATTTACACCATTATACCCATCCAGGTGAAGTTGTGGTGAAAAACAGATTACACCACGGTGTGGAGAGGGTAAGTCGTATGTACACACACGTGGTGATTTCATTTTTTTTATAGGATGGATAGAAAGTGAAATAGGGTTGTTTCATATTTATAATGACATATAAGTATATGAGTGATAATGACATTATTATTTTATAATTAACCAACTAAATAAGAGGAAGTAGAAGGAGAAATAAATTTGAAAGAATTGGTAGAAGAGATTACCTCTTCATCGACGCGCCTCCTTTGAATTTCCACTTAGGGCACTATAGTTGGTCTTTTGAGAATACCAGCACCTCCAGAATGTTACTATAGAAGTTTATAAGAGTAATTGTCATGGTTTGGCCGATCTTGAAGGCTAAAAATGGAGTGAATAGGAGAGAGAGTAGGTGCTCTTTTATAAGAGAGGAGAGGGGCACCTTAGGAAACTCTCAAAAATATTAATTTATAATAAAATCAAACCCTAACCAAAAACCTCCAAAATTTCCCTAATTAAAATATGAGATGATATAGGGTTTTAATATCATTAAACAATAAATCTTGGACAACTTATTTTTTCAATTTAAACCTTACCGTTTTAATTGACCCTTAGTTATTCTATTAAAGTTTAATTTTGGTAATAACATTCTAAATATTTAATGGAAATTAATATTTACTTATGTGGTGTTAATTGATCATAAATGGATACTTTATGATATTTTATACCTTATAATTATCAATTTTTAATTTTATATATTTTTATGATTTTTAAATAATTTAATAAAATGTTGTGTTTATAAAGTATCAATAGTGTCAATTTTGACACTATTCATTTATTAGACTTTAAATAAAATCCAAACAGAAGATAAATTCGAATAAAAATATTAAATACACTCCTAAAATTTTATATTGACCAAGAAAATTCATGGATAACATTAATTAGTTCATATGATATTTATTTTAACATTTTTAAAACCATTTATTTGATATTTCTTTTAATAAAGTAATTTCTACATCACTGATGTGTCATCGTTAATGGTAATTATTTAATCTCTAAAAATTATAAATAAATTTTTATAATGTGGTTAATTCTTTTATCTTTCTAGAGACTATCTATAGTTGATTTTATCTCCTATTTATTCATATATTAAAATTAATACACTTATATAAAAATAGATTGTGACACTTTGTCCATTTCACTAGTTTTTATTACATTCATGTCATTTTCATAGGTAAGTGGCCATAAAGTGATTCCATTTCGAAAAATAGATGATAAGAGATGAATTTAATCATCCAATAGGATGTTTATAGGTGTTAAAGTAATTTTATAATATTATTTTTACCCTTAATTACCTGATTCACATTTAACCCTGGTAATAAAAATAATTACCAAAGTTACTATTCATAATGCCCAAAAATAAAAGTAGCCTATTAACATAATTTGGACCTAATGATTCAAAATATGGAATCCATTTTTAAAAATTCAAAACACATAAGATTTATTAATTAATTTAATATTAATCCTGTTGTTGAGAAAACGGGTTTTAAAAGTTAAAACATTGCAAAAGATTAAATGTGTTTACCTATGAATTCAATGTAAAATTAATGATAATGACATACATTATATTAAATGGTAAAACATACAGGCTTTAAAAAATCCCTTTATATAATAATTTTAGTATCACTGGGTAAATCCCTTTATAAAATTATTTCAACATCAATCACAATACAAGTCATAACAAAAAGAATACCACAACATAATATCATAAACCACAATGGTCAATTTAGACAATTATAATTTTTCTATAAATTACCCATTAATTCAATAATCAAGCCATTTTCCAAGTTAAATATATCATAAGTAATCACCCAAAGTCTCATGTCATGATAAATCATATTTTAAGTCATTAGATAGTTCTTTATTATTCATGGGTAGGCTCAACCTATTGGAAGCCACAAGCTAGGTATCAACACCATTGGGTCCAAAGGGATCCAAGGAGTAGTATAAGAACATGATTATCATCACATATTGTTTTTTGTTAATGTTCATGTTGTTTCAGCGTGATTACATAATATTTCACATACTTGAACAAATTGAAGGAGGCCATTAGAAATTATTCTAGACCACCTACCTTTATCTGGTGATTAAATAAATGCTCTCAACCAGGAATGCCAATGAGGAGAAAATGTAAAGGAGATTATAAAGAAAAACTTAGATCACAAAAGTTCAAAACTCGGTTCAGTGGTGGTCAAGATATTACATCGTGATAATAGAGAACAAGTAGAAGATATGGGGAAAACAAATTTAAACAACACACCAAATATTAAACACTTGATCGATATGTCTAGAAGGGAAGAAATCACTCCAAAATTTCCTTGAGTCTCCCTAGGGTTTGAGACAGAGAGATTCATGGTGGATGTAAAATAAATCATACACACATAATTGTTTAAAACCACTGATCATGGGATATTCATGATATGAAACCCTTCCACAATGTGAAATTCTCAATTTATAAGATACGATGAAAAATGCATCGCCTTGGGTTAAAATAACCCTGACTGACCATTTCATGAGGCAAACTAGTTTAACAGCATGTGGTATTTTCACACCTTGAACTAGTGCATGTCATATTCTTGACAATAGTTTCACATCATGTAAACCATTCATGATATTAAAGATTCTATCAGACATTTTTCAACCCAAATTTCATAGTAAAGGCCTGAACCACCTCTAAAGCCTTCAAAATCATAGAAAAACCCTCATAGTACCTTAACACATTTATACACGTACTCCATTAATTCAAATAGACATACATTCCTGAACTTTAAGTCATTTTCCCTAGCAATTGATCTTTATCCCCAAAAAGGGACCCAACCACCAAGGTTTATGGAATAAGTAAAACACGACTAAAAGTAGTTCAATTAAAACTCAAAGAGGGGAAGACCTAGAAAAATATGGGATCTTAGAACCTCCCCACCATATAATAACTCATCCCTGAGATACTCCATGAATCACTAAGGGGACTTAATGAAAAAATTTTTCCATTGTGCATGCATATTAGATTCCCTCTCCTAGGTCTCCTCTAAAATGTGCCCATACTATCATTGCACTCAAACTAGAGGTACAGTACTCCCCCAGAGATACTTCTCACTATGGTCCACAATCTATATCATAGGATACTCAAATGATACATCTACACCAAGCTCAAAGTCAACAATATTTATTATGTGAGAAGGGTATGGATTATATCTCTGAAGCTATGATACATGTCATGCATGGAACTATAGAACTTTGGAAGGGCTAATCTGTATGACACTAGACTAACCCTTTCCACTATCTCAAACATCCTAACAAACCTGGGCACTAGCTTTCCCTGTCTCCTAATACAGAATTTACCCAACCTAAGCAAGCTCAAAGGAAAACATTATGACCAATGTCAAACTCCACAGTTCATCTCTGATGGTTAGTGTGATATTTTTGCTTTCTTTATGTTGTCACCAACCACCTCTTGATCAAACGAACCTGCTCAGACATCTCTTGCACAAGACTAGGTCTAAAAAGTGCCGACTCATCATTCTCCAACCAATAGAGTGGTGAAAAGCATGGACTTACATATATATATCCTTGAAAGGATCCATTTGGATCGATTCCTGAAAGTTATTATTATAAGAGAACTCCACGAGTGTTAAATTATTCTCCCATAAACCATCGAAATCCAAAACATAGGATCCCAACATGTCCTCTAGAATCTAAATAATTTGTTCATATTTTCCATCAATCTGTGGATGATAGGCCGTACTTAGAAGAACCTATGATCCCATGTCCTTTTAAATACCTTGCCAAAACTGATATGTAAAAGAAGGATCTCTATCAGAAATGATACTCCTCAAAACACTATGCAAATAGACTATTTCTTGCATGTAAAGACTGCCAAAATCATCAACAAGGAAGGTCTCCTTGATAGGAAAAACATGGGATACCTTTTTCAGTCGATCTATGATAACGCATACTACATCATTATTACAGGGTGTCCTGGGTAATTCTATCACAAAATACATAGGGACATCATCTTGTTTTCATTCTAGAATGGGTAGAGGCTGCAACAACCCAGCATGCATCTAATGCTCGGAATTCACCTACTGATAGGTAAAACATCTTGCTACGAAGCATGTAACCTACTTCTTCATTCCTATCCACCATCACTATATATGGATATCACGATACATCTTTTCCATCCCTCAATGTACCGCCCAACTAGAATAATGGAACTCTCTCATTATCTCCCCGCATAAGCCCATGGGAACCCACACTCAGCCATAGATAAGAAGAACATCTCCACTGCCAAGAGACTATCCTAATTAATCCCCATAATATAATATATCTCTCTGATCTAATACCTCTAGATCAAATAACCGATCTATCTTGGTCTGTTCAAGAAGAATGTGTATAAAAGATGTAGAATTCAGAGCTACTCACCCCTAGAACTCTTAAAAATATAGATGTGTGTCTATAAAGAGTGTCGTCGTCTACAAATCATCACAAGACTCTCACAATTCCTCTATTTGTGTATTTTAGCTCATGGAATTTGAAATTAAATTACCCTTTATTGATGTATAATCTAATTCGAATTCAAAATATTGTAGATACTTGACCCACAGCCTCTGTTAAAGGTTTAGTTTTTATTGATAAAAGAATTACCTAAGGCTCTTGTATTCGATGTACACCACAAACCTCTCACCCAAAATATAGTCTCTCCATAATCTTAGGGCATGTACTACCATAGCTAAATCTATATCATTAGTAGGATGATTCCTCTCATTTGGTCTCAGCTATCTAGAGCTATAAGAAAACATTTGGCCCTCCTACATCATAACTTCTCTGAGTCCAACTCTGGATGTGTCACAATACACAGTATATTCCTTACCCAGCATATCTAAGGTGAGGATTGGTGTTGAAGTTATCATAACCATCATCTACTAAAAATCTTATCTCACAAGCATATGATCAAACAAACTTCACCCCTTTATTGTTCAGCCTGGACATCGGTGCTTCCAGGTGAGATAAGTCCTGAATAAAATGTTGATAATAACCTATTAAACCCAACAAAAATCAGAATCTCAAAGATGTTCTTGGGATACTCCCAAGTTATCATGACTACAACATTCCCTGGGTCCACTTCCACCTTATCCTATAAGATGACATGGCCAAAGAATTATAATTTACCAATCCTAAAACTACATTTTATTAGTTTGGAATAAATTCGATTCTCTCTCAATGTAATCAAGATGATGTCGATATTTTGGGCATGATCATCTGCTGAATATAAGTACACTATGATTTCATTGATAAAAAACACTAGAAACTAATCCATAAAAGGATAAAATTTCCAATTCATTATGTTCGTGAATATCACTGGTGCATTCATCAAAAAAATGACATCACTACAAAATCATACAAGCCATACCTACTCCTAAAAGCTGTCTGAGGTATTTTTGATGGTTTCACCCTCAGATGATGGTATATTGATCTCAAATCTATCTTGTATAAGATATTAGAACCTATTAGTTATTCAAAGATATATTTAATGGACATAAGGGGATATTGCTTCTTGATTATCATTTGTTTCAATCTCTGATAGTCCATAAACAGGCGCAAAGTTCCATTAGACTTCTTGGAAAAAATAACTGGGAAACCCCATAGTGATGCACTAAGTCGTATGAAACACTTAGTTTATATATCTTCCAATTAAAATTTCAATTCCAAAATCTCTATTGGTGTCATCCTGTAAGGTGGAATAGAAATGGATTTGCTCTCGAAACCAACTTGATCATGAACTTGATCTCCTACTCAGGTGGTAATCTATAAAACTAATTAGTAAATACATCTGGAAAATAGTCTACCATTAGAGGAAAAATATCCTACTGCATTATACCACCATTTATAGAAATTCATGTTATCTAAGCCTTGATACAATCCAATATACCATGAATTGGTCCTATACAACAATTCTTAAGATCCCACTCACCCTGGTGAAAATAACTACCTCTATCTGGAGATGGAAAGGTAAATCCCCTCTAATAACATTTAGTATAATCCTGGTATAGAAATTTCCAATCCATACCAAGAATCAAATTGAAACCTATCATTTCCAGCACAAAAAATTCCCAAAAGAAATGATAACCACCAATTTCTAGATAACATGCCTTGCAACATTTTATATTCTCCAACCCCACTCCCAATGGTGTATTTATGATTAAAACACTATCCAAAATTTTTCTAAGTAGTACCAAAACGTTTTCAGAAGGAAAAATATAAATGAATATGATGATTTTATATCAAAAAAATAAAAACAAGGGTAGGTGATACAAGAATTATACCTTTGATGGTAGAAGTTCATGCATATAAACTAGTTGGAGTAGACTTCATAGTATGAAACTAACTTGCCTCTATGCCCTGGGCTCTATTCTAACTCCTCTATGTTGTTCCCTATGAATGGTACTTCCAATCCTGTACTAGAGTACCATGTCCCCTACCTCAACCTGAATTTCTAGTGGAACTTCATATATCAGTCTGTTGAGGGGTATCTAAGTCTTTCCTAAACTCTAATACATGTATTGATCCCCTTTAATTGTTCTAACACTACATGCCCTTATAAAACCTATGTAGGTGACCTAGCCTACCATAAGAATAGCGCTCCAAATTCAAGTATGGGAACTAAGGCCACTTGTGACCAAACTTTCCACAGTGATAGCACTACAATGAAACATGGTCCTGAGATGGTTTCCCATTTACTAACTACTCTGCCCATTGTTGCGTTGGTGATAACTATTATAGAGGTACTTCTTACCACCAGAAAAAGAACTCCCAGTTCACCCTATTGAAACATCCTTTCCACTACTCAGGGCCTCTCTTAGATTCCATTCCATGATGAGATCCAAATTCATCACATCTAAAAAGCTCCTCAAGTGAAAAATGTTCACCTATGACCTGATCTCATAGAGAATCCCATCCTAGAAAAGCCTCACCCTAGCAATATCATCAACTAATAAAGATGGTGCATAGCACTGCAAGTCGGTGAAATATCTGGTATAGTCCATCATTGACATAATAAACTATATCAGGTATATGAAATCACGAGCCTTCTCATCCCTCAACATTTCAATATATAAGTGACTCAGAAATGTTTCCTCAGAGTCCTAGGATAATTCCTCTTGTTTCCCAGATTGGTTTAGTGTTCCACCAATGATTGAGTAGTCCAAGAAGTATGTATATAGAAATCTTCACCATTATATATATAAGTGTCTTTACGTGCTTGAATATCATCTGGAATAACTCAATTCATTACTCGGATACCTGGGGGCTTCCCTTTCTAATAAACGTAGGAAGATGTTATAGATGAAACCATCTCATCTGCTCTGACATCGAAGGTATGGTGAGAACATTCTACCTTTATATAGATCGTATGAACCTTAGTAATTTATCCCAAAGATAAAAATACATATGATCCTCATGAGTTATAGGAATCTTTAGTTTAGCTGCATTTGGAGCAATCTTATTACCGTTCTCCTAACGCTCAATTTGAAGATGGCGAGGAGGATTTTTCTCTATAAGATAAATTCACTCCTAGAACACTGTATAAAAACAAGGTCAACCTAAATAGGTAAAAATAATAGAGAAAACTATTTTAGGTCTCTCTCAACATGTATTAACAAGTGAATTAGCATGACATAACAGTTCTTTCATTTCATTTATCATATACAACAGGTATCTCATTTCACAATTCATACAAGAAAATATATCACATGAAATAAATATGGCCCTATCATGAACCATGAATGTCGATATATATCCCTATGTTCCTAAAATGATGTATTCATACTCATCTCAGGCCATACTGGGATATGAGTAGAAATTTCAAGAAATAATAACATCACCCAACATGTGAATTGACCAAGGTGAAATAATATCAATTGTAACAAGAAAACATCATAAACAACAATCCATACCTGGGTACTCAGATTTTCCCCCATACATGAGTTAGATACTCCCATGAACAATCACATTACCAAGTCTCGACCCATACTAGTCACTTTTCTACCTTTCCTAAAGAGTAAATAAGAATAAAATAAAAAATTTCCCTTCTAATACAACTTTGTAACATCTCCCAATACAGTACTCTCTCACGTGGACAAACCGGGTTGGTTACTATACCTCAATTGAACCTCCTCATACACTAGATATTACCTCCTAGTATCAGGAGTGTAGATGAAATAGTGGGGAGATTATACCCCAATACAACAGAAATAAAAAAATCATAGTAATAGAAATAGAAGAAAAAGTACATCATATAACTAGAAGATAAAGTATGGACCAAGGAAACCAAATAGTAATAAACCATGTAATGTCAAGATGTAATGTATCTAAATGTAAAACTAAAATTAATACATATAAAATACCATTTTGAAAAAATAGACTCAAATACCCCAATCTTGAACCCCATGTCGGCCTTGTCTCCATGGTCCAACCCATCCAGAAAGAAACAATCAATAACAAGGTATTTTACCCTTGTCCAAAACTGCATCCATGTACTATAATCAGGTACCAAATGGCAGCATGGATAGGGTGTGATTAAAAATCTATAGTTCTACACCACTATGTCTAAAAAAACTAGTCTAATAATAAGTGCATGTAATAAAGAAATAGTCTGGAATATTAATTAATCAATTAATACAATACAATAATCAACTAACTTGGAAATCATGCCAGAATATTTCTGAGCATGTAGAATAACCATGAAAACTGTAACCACAATTTCAAGGCATAATCACATAACTAGGTTAATGCCTATAAGTATTGCAGCATAACCAGGCAAAACCCTTTATATAATTATTTCAACATCACCATGAAAAGCCCTTTATAAAATCATTTTAGCATCATCAGGAAAATCCCTTTATATAATCATTTCAACATCACCCAAAAAATACCTTTATATAATAATTTTAACATAACAAAGAAAATAACTTTATAGAATCATTTCAACATCAATCACAACACAATTCAAAATTGAAATAATACCATAGAATAACATCATAATCCACAGTGGTCAATTTATCCATTAGTCATTTGTCTTTCAATTATCTATTCATTAAATAATCAAGTAAGTCATTTTCTAAGGTGAATCTATCACAAGAAATTACCTGAGGTTTCATGTCATGCTAAATCATATTTTAATCCACTATCCAGTTCTTTATTATTCATGGGTAGGATCACCCTATGGGTAGCCTCAAGCTAGGTCTCAATACCATTGGGTCTAAAGGGATCTAAGGGGTGATCTAAACACATGATTATCATCACCCATTGTACTATTTTTTAATTTCCAAGTTGTTTTGGTGAAATAAGATAATATTTCACATACTTAAACAAATATAATTAGACCATATGGAATTATTCTAGAGAACCAACTTTTATCTAGTGATTAAAGAAACACTCTTAACTAGGAACTCCAATATGGAACGAAGGTAAGGAAAAACCTAAATCACACAAGATAAAAACCTGGTTCAATAGTGGTCAATATATTACACTGTGATAATGGATAATAAGTAGAGGATATGGGAAAACCAAAGTGAAACAACTCATCAGAGATTAAACACTTGATCGAGATGTCTATAAGGGAAGAAATTTGTAAGGACCCGACCCTAGTTGCTCAGATCCGGTGCCTTATTTTATTACATTGGCATATATACATGGAATATGTATCCCAAAGAAAAAAGTAGTTTAGTAGCTTTTAGAAAAAATATACATATATAAGTTCAAAATTACATCATGAAAGGAAATACAAAACTAATTTATTTTATTAGAAACATTCATGCCTCTTAGATTATTCCTGCAAGTCACTCATAACTAACTTCTTCGTATCCTTGGAAAATGAAACATAAGAAAGGGGTGAGCTCAAATGCTCAGTAAGAGTAAGAAATATAATAGAAGATAACATAAACATAAAAATTAGTCATGGTGAATAATTTAAAACACATTCCTTTACAAATAATAAACTTGAACAAATTATGGTAGGAATATGAGCTGAGTAAATAATGTTAACATAATCATGGGTATTCTACTAATCGAATATCCACATGAAATTTAAATTACTAGATTCATAATGAGGTAAGTTCATATGTTGGAAATTCTGAAACATATTTTCAAGGTCTCGGCCAAGACGTCTAAAAAAATTATTAAGGCCTCAGCCAAAACCATATCTCAAAATGGGAAAGGCCTCGGCCAAGTCCAAGTCTAATTGTCTCATGAGACCTATGAATGCATCGAGGGGCTATAGCGGGACCCGCCCATCACATAATAATTCCAATTCATTCCTCATATGAGTATAGATAAAAATAAAAAACATATACATTCATATTAAAACTAACATATGAAATGTAAATAACTTTCCCCGAATATTAAGCTTAAACTCTAACCATTTGGAGTAAATTGGTGAATGGTTTTAGGATAGAACATTCACAATAAAACTAATAATAATAAATTAAATTAAATATTTAGTATGATATCATAATATATTATTCCCAAAAATATATAATAATCAACAAGAGTGTTGAAATATATGAAAAAACTCTTATAAAACAATCGAGTAATTTTTTAGATAAATACTCCTTTACTTTAAAAAGAAGAGTTATTTTGGAAAAATATTTTTATAAATACAGAAGTTAAGTAAGATAGTATTTTCATAATAAAATTTTTATTTTAGAAAAATATTGGTTTCTAAAAACAGATTATAGAGTGCTCTTGAAAATAGGTAAGAATTTGAGAAATTCTCTTGAAATGGGCTTGTACTTCAGAAAGCATTTTGAATGTTCCTTTTAAAAATGTGTAAATCTCCATAAAATAAGGAAGGGTTATGGTTGATAAAAATTTATATAACAATAACACAGAATTTATTAGGAGTAAACAATAATACATAATAACTTCATTGAGGTAAGTAGACAATAAAAGTAACCTGAATGAAAATGGCGGTTCAGGTGAAAACCCCTTACCTTAGGTCCGAATGTGTGATGATCTTGAACTTAAGGTCTTGGAATATGAAATTAGACTTATTAATAACTTAATTAAAAACCTTTTAGAAATTTATTTTTTTTACATGATTTTATTAAGTCAATTATTTCCTTATTGATTAGTTATAAGATTTTATTTTGTCGTTCTGGAGTGTCCATTTTCATTATTTTCATAATTAGTTTGCTTATTCTTAAGTGATAGAGTTCATGGATGTAAATCTACATAATTAAAATTAATTATTATTTATGAAAATAAAGAAGTTTTAATGGTAATTTATATCATTTTTTTACATGGAATGAGGATGAATCATTAGATTAAATATTAATGACAATCACTTTGATTATTTAACGGTATTTAGATTATTATGAACTATTTTGGTCATATGATTTAATATCAAGTACATATACTAGTTCATTAATATTATATAGGTTATAATAAATATATTATAGTCTGGTTAAATCATTAAAATAGTTTTATGACCAGTAATGAAGGAGAAATTGAAGAACGAAACTTCGTCATCCACGAATGTTATAAATTGGAACCTCATGGACATTGATTTCATTTATAAAATAAAAGGGAGAGAGTAAGAATATTGATGATAGTTCTTCTATTCACATGATATAATTATAGTATATAGATTATACTAGAGTTATCATGTTCATTTGGACATATGAGGTGGGTAGAGGATAACAAAAGAAGATAAATTGAAATGAAACTAAATGAAAAAAAAGGTGCTTTACCTCTTGAAATAACCTCCTTGAGAACATCCTTAAGGGAATGGGTTTTGGTCTTTTGGAAATAAAAAGAGATTCTCGAACATGGGGAGTGACTAGGGAAGGGTATTTGGGCAGAAATTTGATGATTTCAAGGCTTAGAGGAGTGAAGAGAAGAGGGAGTGATGAGGGGTTTTATAATGGAGAAGAGGAGTGAATTTTGAATATTTTACTCATTATTTTATTATTTCCCCAAAGACAACAAATAGTGTTGTTTAATGTGATGACTAATAGTAATAAGTGCATATTATTTCGAACCAAATGGCCTTTAATCACTCATGATTTCATAAATAGTGTATTTAACTGATAATTTGTATATACGGTATTTTACCGTATTTTACTATTCATCAAAAATTCAAGAATTTCATAAAAATCCCAAAAATTCACCCCAACCATTTTTTGACATTTTTAATTAAAAAATGAAATCCATTTTTCAAATATAATTTTCTAAATATTAATATTTTAATTATTAAATAAAATCATAGTTAATTCGAAAAAAACAATTTTAAAGGTATAATTAGTTTTATATCACATTGAAAATTTGATTAAGATCTCATTATCTTATTACCTTAAGAAAATAAAATAATATAATTTTTTACTATTCATAAGGTTCATATTACTATTAGTATTACTATTCATAAGGGTATGTTACTATTCACCAAAAATAAAATTTGTTCTATCAGACTCCAAATGACTTACTGATCACAACTCTAGATGACCATTTTTCGAAATTCAAAACATAGTAGGGGAAAATTTGTGTTGAACAACTAGATTATAAAATATGTTTTTTGTAGGGACTCATTGTTTCATGCATTCAATATTTATTTTCAAAACCTTGGGGTGTTTCACTCTCCCCTCCTTACAAAAATTTTTTTCCACAAAATTCACAAAATGTTACCTAAAAAGATTCAGGTATGTCTTCAACATAAGCTCCTCAAGATCCCATGTTGCCTCTTCAATTTTATGATTTCTCTAAAGTACCTTTACGAGACAAGTTGTTTGATTCCTCAACACTTTTTCTTTAGTGTCCAAAATCCGGATAGGCTCTTCAAAGTAAGATATGTCAGGTTCCAACTCTATACCTTCATAAGTGAGGACATGCATTGGGTCTGGCATGTACTTTCTCAGAAATGAGACATGTAACACATTGTGTACTTTTTACATGATAGGCAGAATAGCCAAAAGATATGAAAAAACTCCAATTATCTCTATAATTTCAAAAGGTCCTATGAACCTAGGGCTCAGTTTCCCTTTCTTCTCAAATCTTATAACACCCTTCCATTGAGATACTTTCAAGAAAACTTTATCTCCCACTATAAATTCTAGATCCTTCCTTTGATTATCAGCATGGATCTTCTATCTACTTTGAGCTACTTTGATATTACCTTGAATAGTATTTACCTTCGCTGTTGTTTCCTCTGTAAGCTTTGGGACCACAAGATTCCTTTCTCCAACTTCATCCCAACAAGTTGGTGTACGAAATCTCTTTCCGTACAATGCTTCATGTGGTGCCATTTGAATACTTGAATGGAAGATATTATTATAGGAAAACTCTACTAAAGAAAAATATTGATCCCATGTACCTTGAAAGTCAAGTGAACATGATCTCAACATGTCCTCTAAGGTTTGGATCATCCTCTCTGATTTCCTGTCAGCTTGTGGGTGGTAAGCAGTACTCAATCGAAGTTCAGTGTCCAAAGCTTTCCGAAAACTTTTCCAAAATTTTGATGTAAACCATGGGTCATGATTAGACACAATTGAGAGAGGATTCCCTTGAAGTCTCACAACTTCATTAATATAGAGTCTTGTTAAGCACTCTAGTGGAAAATCTTCCCTTATAGCGAGGAAATGTGCATATTTCGTAAGTCGATCCACAATTAACCATATCGCATCATTATTCCTTAGAGTTTTGGGTAATCTAGTTAAAAAATCTATGGTGATGTCATCAAATTTCTACGTAGGAATAGGTAGAGGTTTCATGACTCCTTTTGGATGTTTCTTTTTAGACTTCACTTGTTGACAGACTAAACATCTTGATACATAATCCGCAATTTCCCTCTTCATGTTATCCCACCAGAAATGTTCCTTCAAATATCTATACATCTTAGTGCTACCAGGATGTATGGAGAAATTTGAACTATGGGCATCATCCAATAACTCCCTTTTTAGCTCAGGTACAGCTGGAATACAAATCCTCTTCCCAAATTTCATAACACCGTCTTCACACACAAATTCATCCATCTTTCCATATTTCACAACATTAATTTTATTTTGAAGGTTCTCATCATCAAGATGAGAAGATTTAATTCTTTCTAATAAAAATGTTTGGGAAACCATTTTAAAAAGTAATGATTTTTCACCTTCTTTGATAATTCCCATGTCCATACTTACTAGATCCATATATAAAGGATCCTTTTCAATCCTCATTTTGTTGAGAACTCCATGATCCTTCCTACTCAATGAATCATCTACATTGTTTTCCTTTCCATGGTGGTAGTATATGGTACAATCTTAATCCTTGAATAGTTTGAGCCATCTTCTTTGCCTCATGTTGAGTTCTTTGTGTGAGAAGATATACTTCAAACTCTTGTGATCTGTATATATCTCACATTTTTTTCCATAGAGATAATGCCTCCATATCTTCAGAGAAAAGATTACCACTGCTAACTCAATATCATGAGTGGGATAGTTTTGTTCATGACTTTTTAACTACCTTGATGCATAGTAAATAACTCTATCATTCTGCATAAGGACACAACCAATCCCTTTCTTTGATGCATCGCTAAATATCACAAACCCATCATTACCTAATGGTAGGGTTAAGATCAGAGCATTCACTAACCTCCTCCTCAAATCTTAGAAACAGTCCTCACATTCTTGTTTCCATACAAACTTAACCCCTTTACGTGTAAGCTTGGTCATTGGGTTGGCTAAACGGGTAAAGTTCTGAATGAAACACTGATAATAACCTGCTAAACCAATAAAACTACATACCTCAGTTATGTTTGTTAGAGTAGTCCATTATTTCATAGCCTTTGTCTTTGCAGGATCAACAGATATTCCATATTTAGTGATAATGTGGCCTAGAAAGGAAACTGATTGGATCCAAAATTCACACTTGCTGAACTTCCCATATAATTCATTTCTTTTAAGAGTCTTCAGAATAGTGCACAAGTAATTTTCATGATCCTCGTAACTTTTGGAGTATATCAAGATATCATAAATAAATACCACCAAAAAGTCATCCAGATATTTCTTGAAAACTCCATTCATTGGATCCATGAAAACAGAGGTTGGATTAGTCAGTCCAAAATGCATTACTATAAACTTGTAAAGCCCATACCTGGTTCGAAATGCTATTTTTGGAATGTATTCCTCATAAGCAACTGATGATATCCAGATCGAAGATCAATCTTTAAAAAATATTGGGATCCATGAAGTTGATCAAGTAAATCATCAATGATAGGTAGGGGATACTTTGTTTTTATTGTTATAGCATTTATCTCTCTGTAGTCAACGCACAACCTCATAGACCCATATTTCTTCTTAACGAAAATAACATGGGCTCTCCATGGAGAAACACTAGGGTGAATAAATCCTTTATCACTCAATTCCTCTAGTTGTTTCTTCAGTTCCACTAAATCCACAATGGCCATTCTATAAGGGTTTTTTGATATGGGTCTTGAACTAGGAATTAAGTTAATGGAAAACTCAATTTCCCACTCTGGAGGATGTCTAGGTAAATCCTCTGGAAAGACTTAAACATATTCTTGCACAATAGGTGTGTCCTCTACCTATACATTCCCTTCCTCACCAATAGTTATTGAATTCCCTTCCTCCACAATAATTGAATTCAGTAGAGATACTAGGGGTGGATCTAGATAAGAATTAGATGGTGGTGTTTCTTCCCTAAAGATAAGAGATTCCACATCATCCTCAAAAATTTTAACCTACTTCTTCTTACAATAAATTTTCACATCATGGTTCAAAATCCAATCTATACCAAGGATTATATCAAATTCAATCAAGGTTATGATAATAAAATCAGAAGATAAATAACATTTATACGCCATAATGGGGACTTTCTGACACAACTTTGTTGCAATGATACTTCCCTTAAAAGTTTTGACTGACAACTCCCTTGTTAAATCAAATTGGAAATATCTAATTTTATTGGAAAACTATGAAGATATGAAAGAATGTGATGATCCAGAATAAAATAAAGCATGGGATAAGTTTGATTAAATTATTAAAGTACCTGCCACCACATCATTAGAAACTTCAATATTAGTAGTTGTGATCACATAAGCTTGTACCTACTCCCTTGGTCTTTTCTGTGGCATGTTTCCTAGACACTTTGGGAAATAATTAGCATAGTGTACTATCACCCAACAATTGTATCATTGAACATTAATATATTCTCTCTTACCCTTACAATCACCAGCAAGATGGCCTTTCTGCCCACATTTGTAGCATACTCATTTTCCCTTTAAGCAGGCAGCATGGTGTTTCCTTCCATAATTATCACAGGGTGGAAATTCAACTCTTCCCTTCTTACCTATTTACTTGTTTCCTTTTTCAGAGTTTTCAGCAACCCTCTTCTTCTCTTTATTTCCCTTAAAGTAATAAGACTTAGAGAATTCCTTTTCCATCTTGATAGTACATGAAACTATATCTTTATATGATTAAAAACTTTGGGATACCAGTTCCTACCGGAGCAACGACTTTAGGCCATCAAAGAATCGATCAATCTTGATCCTCAGATTTCGTAAGTAGTCCACAGCATGACTTTCTAACCTTTTGAAGTTAAATTCATACTTTACAACATTATCATCTTTCTTTTGCCTCAAATTCATAAATTGTATTTCTATATCCGCTTGTTGTTCACGAGGAAATTATTTCTCAAGGAATATTTCCTTAAAGTCCCTCTATTCCATTTATTCCATCTCTTCCTCCTCATTTGTGTTTTGTATTAATTACCACTACTAATCCGCAACTCCCAATATATGATAAATTTCCATAATGACCTTATCTCTTTCATTACATCCCAAAGTGAGAAATATCTTCTCTAGGGAACTTATCCACTACTCAGCTACAAAAGGGTTTGTAGTCCCATTAAATGATGGAGGTTGTTGTCGCATAAAGCGGTATAACAAAGCTCCTCCACGTGGTGGATCCAGATGCTCCATACAGGTAAGGTTATTGTTCATAACCTGAGTAAGTTGTCCTAATATAGTTATAAACTTCTCTACACCAATCTCAGCACTAGATCCAATATCATTATCTTGCGTCAGAGGGAAATCCCTATATGGGATACGTGTGTTCATATGGTGTCCATTTCTTCCACTATGCTCCATTTCTAGATAATTTCATACACTATATTAGGTTATGAATCATGACGTATAATATTAACTTAGAAAAATACTTATCATAAATTGAAATCCTACGCATGGCTAATCCCATAATCACAAAATTGGTTTCTTTGAGGAAAAATTTACATTTAAATCCTTCATAATGGTTTGTAAAGAAAATGTAAATTATCCTAATCATATCTCTTAAGAGTGTCAAACCAGGTGTGTAGTAAGGCCCACTGTCGTGTACTAGGATACCCCGGGTTGAGTTCGAAACTCATTGTCGGAGTTTTCACTCCTTGGTACATCTGGGTCAGAACCATGTCCACTTGTAGTATCCAGAAAGGGATGTATTTGCTAGAAATATCCACATAATCTATTCCTTACCAAAATACCAGGTTGTTCTTGTATGATTATCCTCAAATACTATAATAGGGATTCGTTCCCTAACCTATGTTTTCTAAATCTAGTTTCTATTTTTTTCTACAAAACTTTCTCTGATACCAACTGTAAGGACCCAACCCTAATTGCCTGGAGTCGGTGCCTTATTTTATTACATTGGCATATAAATAGGAAATATGTATCCTAAAGAACCAAGTAGTTTAGTAGAATTTGGAAAAAAGATACATATATAAGTTCAAAATTACATCATAAAAGGAAATACAACACTAATTTATTCTATTAGAAAGATCCATGCCTCCTAGATTATGCCTACAAGTCACTCATAACTAACTTCTTCATATCCTGATAAAATGAAACATAAGAAAGGGGTGAGATCAAATGATCAGTAAGAGTAATAAATACAGCGGAATATAACATAAATATAAACATAAGGCATGGTGAATAATTGAAAACACATTCCTTTAAAAATAATAAACTTTAACACATTATGGTAGGAATGTGAGCTGAGTAAATAATGCCAACATAATCATGGGTATTCTAGTAATCGAATAACCACATGAACTTTCAATTAATAGATTCATAATAATGGAAGTGCATATGCCAGAAATTATTAAACATATTTTTAAGGCCTCATCCAAGACGTCTAAAAAATGATTAAGGCCTAGGCCAAAACCATATCTCAAAATGGGAAAGGCCTCAGCCAAGTCCACATATAATTGTCTCATGAGACCTACTGATGCATCGAGGGGCTATAGTGAGCACCACCCATAACATAATAAGTCTAATGCATTACTCATGTGACCGGGGATAAACATAAATAACATATACATTCATATTAAAACTAACATGTGAAATGTAAATAACTTTCCCTGAATATTAAGCTTAAACTCTAACCATTCAGAGTAAATTAGTGAAAGGTTTTAGGATAGCACATCCACAATCAAACTGATTATAATAAATTAAATTAAATATGAAATATTATATCATAAGATATTAGTCCCAACAATGCATAATAATCAATAAGATTATTTAAATAGATGAAAAACTCTTATAAAACAATCAAGTAATTTTTGAGATAAATACTCCTTTACTTTGAAAAGAAGAGTTCTTTTGGAAAAATATTTGTATAAATCCAGAATTTAAGTAAGATAGTATTTTCATAATAAAATGTTTGATTTTAGAAAAATATTTTTTTCTAAAAATTTATTATAGATTACCCTTGAAAATAGGTAAGAATTTGAGAAATTCCCTTGAAACGGTCTTGTATTTCAAAAAGCATTTTGAAAGTTCCTTTTAAAAACATGTAACTCTCCATACAATAAGAAAGGGTTGTGGTTGATAAACATATATATAACACTAAAAGATAATTTATGAGGAGTACACAATAATAAATAAGAACTTAATTGAGGTAAGTAGCCAATAAAAGTAACCTGAATGAAAATGGAGGTTCATGTGAAAAACCCTTACCTTAAGTCTAAATGTGTTTTTCTCTTGAACTTAAGGTCCTAGAATATGAAATTATACTTATTAATAACTTAATTAAGAACCTTTTAGACATTTATTTATTTTATCATGATTTTATTAAGTCCATTATGTATTTATTTATTAGTTATAATATTGAATTTCATCGTTTTAGAGTGTCCGTTTTCATTATTTTCATAATCGGTTCGCTTGTTATTAAGTAATGGAGTTCATGGATATAAATATACAGAATTGAAATTACATATTATTTATGAAAATAAAGAAGTTTTAATGGTTATTTATATAATTTGGTTACATGGAATGAGGATGAATCATTAGATGAAATATTAATGACAACCACTTCGATTATTTGGCGGTATTTAGATTATTATGAACTATTTTAGTCATATGATTTAATATCATGTACATATAATGGTTAATGAATATCATCTAGGTTATAATACATATATTATAGTCTTTTTAAGCCATTAAAATGGTTTTATGACCAGTAATGAAGGATAAATTTAAGAACAAAACTTCGTCATCTACGAAGGTTATAAATGGGAACCTCAGGGACGTTGATTTCGTTTATAAAATAAAAGGGAGAGAGTAAGAATATTGATGATGGTTCTTCCATTTGCATGATATAATTACAGTATATATATTATAATAGAGTTATCATGGTCATTTTGAAATAGTATGTGGGGAGAGGATAACAAAAGAAGATAAATTGAAATGAAACTAAATGAAAAAGAAGGGTGCTTTACCTCTTGAAATAACCTCCTTGAGAACCTCCTTAAGGGAAGGGGTTTTGGTCTTTTGGGAATACCAAGAGCTTCTTGGACGTGGGGAGTGACTAGGGAAGGGTATTTGGCCAGAAATTTGAGGATTTTAAAGGCTTAGATGAGTGAAGAGAAGGAGTGATGGGGGGTTTTCTATAATGGAGGAGAGGAGTGAATTTTGAATATTTTACTCATTATTTTATTATTTCCCCAAAGACAACCAATAGTGTTGTTTCATGTGACCCATAATAGTAAAAAGCGAATATGAGTTCATAAAAATGGCCTTTCATTACTTATTATTTCATAAATAGTGTATTTAACTAATAATTTGTATATACGGTATTTTACCGTATTTCACTATTCATCAAAAATTCAAGAATTTTAGAAAAATATCAAAAATTCACCCCAACCATTTTTTGACGTGTAGAATTCAAAAATGAAATCCATTTTTCAAAAATAATTTTCTAAATATTGTTAATTAAATTTTTAAATAAAATCATAGTTAATTCAAAAAATAACAATTTTAAAGGTATAATTAGTTTTATATCACATTGAAAAATTCATTAAGATATAATTATATTATTAAATTAATAAAATAATATAATATAATCTTTTACTATTCATAAGGGTCATATTACTATTCATAATGGCATGTTACTATTCACCAAAAATCAAGTTTGTTCTATCATACTCCAAATGACTTACTAATCACAACTCTAGATGATCTTTTTTTGAAATTCAAAACATAGTAGAGGAAAATTTGTGTTCAAAGGGTAGATTATAAAATGTATTTTTTTGTAGGGACTCAGTGTTTCATGCATTCAATATTTATTTTCAAAACCTTGGGGTGTTACAAAATCACTTCAAAATCACCTGAATCTCCCTAGGGTTCAAGAGATAGAGTTGCATGGTGGGTGGAAAATAAATCATGTGCACAGCATGGTTTGAAACTATTGGTCATGATATTTCAATGATGTGAAACCCTTTCAAAATGTGAAATTATTGATTTATAATATGCTCCAAAAAATGAATTTCATTGGGTTAAAATAACCATGATCAATCATTTCATAATGTGAACCAATTTCACGATGTGTAATAGTTCCATGCCCTGAACCAGTTCATAGCATCTTCTTGGAAATAGTTTCATTTCATGTAAATTATTTATGTTGTGAAAGTGTTCATCATACATCTTTTAGCTCAGCATCTACAAGAAAAGCCTAAACCATCTCTAAATCATTCCATATCATAGAAAAACCCTCATAATACCTTGACACATTTATACCTAGACACCATTAGTTAAAAGTAACTTGCATCCCCAAACTTTAGTTCATTTTCTCCAGAAATTTCTCTCCATCTGCAAAACAGGACTCGACCACCAAGGTTTAAAGAATAAGTAAAACCCAACTAAAACAGGTTTAACCAAAACACAAAGAGGGATGTACCTAGAAAAAGATGGGATCTTACAGTGTTTTTGATATTTCTGAAAATGTGTCATGTTCTCATAATAGATAATTCAAGTGTTGTATTAATTTTTAATATGTTTTATTTATGTATTTTGGTATCCTTTTTATTTATGTATTTTCATTTAGAATTCATGTTTTCATTTTTTATTTAATTTTTATCAATGCATTAATGTGTAATATTTATGTTTCATTAATTTCATTATAGTATCACTAATATATGCATTGTTTTTTATTGTAAGAACCTTCTTATTTTATTCAAGATGGGGTGGGGTGTTTGGAAATTGGTAGTTCGATCGAGCTCTATTGGAAAGGGATCCCAAGAACATAGGAATATAGGGAACTTGGTCTACTACATGTTAAATTCATTTTAAGTTTTTTATAAAATGTAATATTTGTAATAAATTTTTTATATCAATGTAATTGTAATGTATTGAAATGATTATGATGTATATTTATTTGAATTTTTATTTTATTTCAATGTAAATTTATTTTTAAATTAAGTTGTAATTTAATAAATGGTTGTTGTTGTAAATGTTTCAACACAATGATAAATTGGTATATTTTATTAGTGATATTATTATCTTAATACTTTAGAAAAACAATTTTTAATTCATTTATAATGTATAGAAATCAACCGCATGTCAATCTGACACACGGTGTTCCAGATATGACCGAATGTACGTGTTTTCATTTAAAAATGACATTTTAGTTCAACATGTGCATCACACACTCAAAATCGAGAAAACACACACGAATTGTCAAGATATTTTAGGAAAAAAAACTATAATTCATTTTTTATGTGTAGGAATAAATCACACATAAATATAACATGTGGTGTGACCAGTATAACTAAAAGTGTGTGTTTTGATTTAAAAATGATATTTTAGTTCAAAATTTGTGTAACATGGCCCAAACTGAGCAACTGTGTTCTGGTTGTCTTGATATTTTAGGACAAAAATCAAAAAATTATGTGTGATATGTAGGAATTAACTGTGCGTAAATATAAAACATGGTGTGAGTGGATTGACTGAAAGTGCATGTTTTCATTTTAAAAGTGGCATTTTAGTCTAAAATGTGTGTCACATACTCAAAACTGAGCATATATGCTCAAGTTGTGTTAATAATTTACGAAAATGTTATTTGATTCATTTTTTACATTTAGGAATCAACCGCACGTCAATATGATACATGGTGTGATCGGTATGACTAAAATTATGTGTTTTCATTAGAAGTGACATTTTTGTTCAAAATAAACCACATAAGAGAAACCAAGAAAAAATGTTATAATTTCCTTGATACTTTATAAAAATAATTCATAATACATTTTTGAAATTTATGAATCAAACGTACATCAATTTGACACACATTATGACTGAAAGTGTGAGTTTTCATTTAAAAATTGAATTTTAGTTCAAAACGTTTGATCAAGCGTATTCATATTGTCTTGATATTTTAGGTAAAATATCAATAATTAATTTGTGACATTTAGGAATTAACCACGTGTTAATTTTACACATGATGTGGCTGATAAGGCTGAAAGTGAATGTTTTCATTTAAAAATGTCATTTTAGTTCAAAACACATGTCATGTAGTCAAAACTAAGGAAACATGATATTATTGTCTTGATACTTTATGAAAAAAATATAATTCATTTATGATGTGTAGGAATAAATTGCATGCCAATCTGATGGATAATGAGATGGGTATGACTGAAAGTGCATGTTTTTATTTTGAAATGATATTTTAGTTCAAAATGTGAGTCATGTAAGAACCCAGTCTTTCTATGAACGATAATAGGCTCCTTTTTACTCCCATTTGAGGCCATCCTCCTCTAAACCAAGGTTTGTGGATAAAACTCTCATCTATACTCTAATTCAACTTTTTATCGCCATGTTTGATGTGTGTCGGTGAGTTCTCGATTCATATTGTGCCTTTCATCATTTTTTTCTCTCAACATAGTTATTTAGGTGCAGGTTCATATACCCTATTTTTTGGGTGTTTGTTTACTTTTTCATTTTATTTCAATATGGACCAAATCAGAGGTTGATATTGGATGATTTCTCCTCTACAAGCATAGGTTATGTGGTCTATTATTTATCCCTTAAGTCGTGTTTCATTTTAATATGTGTTTTGATGTTGCATTCCAGATTCTCCTTATATTTTCTTATAATATGTAAACCATGTTTAATCAAATATACATGATAGAATTATCCTATAATCCCTTGATACATAATAAAATAGTCCCCCTTAAATTGTTTCTACCCCTTTGAGGTGTTCCCAAGAAATTTCCCTTGATGTTGTAAATGTCCAAATGATCAAACCATCATTTATATAGTTCTAACATGTCTCCTAAGTGACAGAATTATAACGAATTGTATTAAAGGTGAGTGGTATGTCCATGTCACCTATATTAAATAGGGAAATGGTCATGCCATTATTGATGAGGAATGCTATTTAATTGTAAATTAACAGTTGGATCATATTAAATCCTTTGTCTGCTTATTACTGTTATGATAAATGGGCACGACAAACCCTAGTCATAATGTTATACGGGCATGGAGTCCCTTATGCTATTGGTATATATATATATATGGGCATGGAATCTCTTATACTATTATTATATATGGGAATGAATTCCATTCTTCTAATGTGATATATGGGTATGGTGAGCCTAATTAATTATGAAGCATGGGAATGGCATTCATGTTGATATGATATGGGCATGGAGACCCTAAAGTTATGATTCAGGCATGGCGACCCTACTATTATGATTCAGGCATGGTGACCCTACAGTTATAATACTTGGCATGGAGACCCTTACTAATATGATATATGGTCAAGATGACCCTTACTGTTATGATATGGGCATGGTGACCCTATTATTATGATTTGATCATGGTGACCCTACTATTGTGATATTGGGAATGGTCTCCCTTGATACTTGTGAGAATCATGTTACAACTCATGGATGTATGAGTTACGCCTCTAGTAAAGTCTAGTAGCAGTATCCATATATATGGTTGCATACATCACTACATATATAGACCATATATGTGTATACATCTAGTTACTTGTTTAGGGATTATCCATCTTATGCCGAATTAGGTAATATCATCCTAGTATCCTTATGAAAACAGAGTCGAATCATTATATATTTATTAATTCTTACCATTGTTATCTACACACTTCCATATTATATGCACTGATTGGATATTTATAGACACTATTTTTAGTGGCCTACTGAGTTTATCTCACACCCTATCCAGTCCGATGATAGTGCTTGGGCATATTATGTTGATGCAGGTAGGGACAAGGGAAATAACCTAGTTGTTGATAATTGAGTTGCTTATAGCATGGGATAGGGGAAGCATAAGACTGAGATATGGATCATGATTCTAATGAAGATAGACTTTTTTAGTCTTTTTGTTCTTTTTTTACATGTATATTATAGCATGCTTGCATGTTTCTTTTTGTTAAACACATGGCATTACATCATTCTGTATATGATACCAATTATAGTTGTTGTTTGTTATTTATTACATTTAAATGTTTACCTTTTGCTACCATTTGATATTATGATTCCTCTATTTATCTATCTATTTCATCATTGTTATACTTTTATCATGAGGGTATGGTCTCTCCACTATACCTCCATGGACCCCACTACTAGTCTAAAGCCTCTTTCATACGAGGAGGTGCTCTTGAGGCCATGTGACCCACTGACTCAGGGGGGACCATTTAGTGGCATCTAGGTTGGGATATCACAAAGTGGTATTAGAAAATCTTCTTTTATTTTGTCATATCATTTATTAATATTATACTAGAGATTATTAATGTGTCGTAATTTGGTAATGAGTTGTTCCTGGGAGTAGTTAACCCATGTATAGGGAAAGGTGAAATTATCTAGGATAGAACATGTTGTTATGTATTTTTCTTATTAAAGTTTATTTGATTCCACCATTGGGTTATGAACATGATGTGTGATATTTATTATTATGATTAAGGGTTATATTTTGTCCTTGGATAGATATATAAATGAAACATTGAATCATGGATCATTTTAGGAACCTTATAGGATCTATGTGTCATGCATTATCATGCCATGTTTACTTACTGTATGCATTTCTTACAGTATGTTCTGGTGTTTATTTATATGTCCATGAATTGTGCTAAAACTCCATGAATGGACTTCATAAGTGAGTGGTTGGGATTAAATGGATGTAACGCATCATTTTATAAGGTGTGTGGGACATTATGAATTGGAAGTGGTGATTCATGTAGTTCAACCTTTAAAGAAAATTGTTATAAAAATGAGAATTAAATTAAATGAAATTGATTCTACAAAAAAATGGTCACTATTAAATAGGTTTTTGAATTTCAATTTAAAGGGTGTTTTCCTCTCTAAATTTAAATTTAATTTATATATATTGGGACCCATATAGAGAAACATAGAGCTTGACCCAGACTTGGCCTTAGTAGTAGGTAGTAGGTAGTATCACTTGTGTTCTATATAATTGATCCTATCACCCAAACCTGACTTTATGAGAAGGAAGAGGGGTGTGACTATTACATAAGAAGGATTTTACCTATCCTATTTTTGTATCTATGATCTTTATCATGATCAAACCTATATTAGGCATTCATTTGGCATTTGTAGATTTATTCCACCAAGACATCCTCTAGTTTGCGTTAGGAGGGTGGTGGAAACCATGCTCCGGAGATAGTGGGTCCTAAGCCACAAATGATACCTCCAGTATTGTCACTTGGGGAACCTCCTATTATACCATATGTGGGAAATGATTTCAGGTTTTTAGGGGATTTTTTGCAGCTTATGAAGACCATACAGGGTGCTTCGTGACCAGCCCCTTCTATGGGAGAGCTTATGTGGGAGTTCCAGTAGAGGTATCAACCTACTTGTTTAGAGGATGGTGGACCCCAGGATGTAGAGTTATGGATTGAGATGGTCATATTTATCTTTGAGAATCTTGAGACACATACTAAGAGGAGAGTAAAGCTTGATACTTATATACTTTGTGGATCTACCAAATGTTGGTGTGATATTCTGAACCATGTAGGTTAGTATCAGGAAGTGATTTGGAGGGATTTCAAGTTGGATTATATGAATAAATCTTTATTAATACCCTAAGATCCAATCATTATAGGTAGTTCATGAACCTACAAAAGGGTTCTAAGAAAATTATGCACTACTCAACTCATTTTATAGATCTTTAGCACTTTGCGCCTATCGATAATGCTGATGAGTCAGCAAAATCAAGATGATTCGAGGATGGTATTAGGTATCATATTTGTTCTCAAGTGAATATTTTTCAGTTTACTACCATATCTAATATAGTGAAATAGTATCTTATCATTGAGATGAACCCGAGGGAAACTAACGGTGTGATCTAGTGAAGTTCAAAACTGAGATAGGGTAGTGGTTCAACTAACGATCAGAAGCGATGCTTTGAGACCATGTATGTGATCAGCGGTAGCCAGATGACACCCACTGATAGTTATGTGGTTTTTCACTAGAGTGGGAAGCCTAGTCATAAGAATCCCTAATGTCCTAGAGACCCTGTTGAGTGCTGAGGATATAGATGGTTGGGTCATCTTCGGAATTTTTGTGGGACCCTCTCATCTATGCTGAGTAAGAGAGGCTCCATATCAGCTCCACCTTTAGGAGCATGATCATTAGCACCTAACGAAGAAGGTATTTGGAGTACTACTGGCTATATAGGAAGAGGATGAGGTCATGGATGAGGCAGCCAAGATTCAAATATACAGTTCCAGTAGAGGGGACCCACTCTGGGTAGTCAGGATGCAACACAAGGATGTAGATCAAGCCAAATTTATTTAGTGAATCCTATCCCATAGGAGAAGGGTTTTAGGCTATATATTGTTTGAGTTATTATTCCAGTATTCATTATTATTTTATTTGTCTTACTTGATATAGGTGCATCACACTCCATAATTTCTATGGATATTGTGGAAATCCTGGGGCTTAATGTTGAGTACTCTTATAGCATGATGACACTTGGTAAGCCTTTGGGTATACATTAAAAGAGTATAATGAAATGAAAGGAATGATCCCTTGAGGTAGGTAGACATAATTTCTTATGGTAACTCTTCATCCTTGAGATGATGGTTTTTGATTTCATTCTTCGGATGGAATGGTTGGTCCCATATCATACCTATGTGGATTGTTATAATCAAATGGTTTCATTCACATCACTAGAGGGAGGTAATTATATTCACAAAGTTTAGTGGGATGTCTAGGTAGGTAGAGTTGGACTAGAACATCCTGGGCTAGGTGGAGTGACTTCCTACATTTATATCCTTTACATGGATGAATAAGGAACACATCAGGTGGACTTGCCTCCTATAGTCAATCGTTTATGGATGTTCACCCAGATGAATTTTCTAGACTACCTCCTAATAGAGAGGTATAATTTAATATTGATCTAGTGCATGGAACTACACTGGTATCCATTCCCACTTATAGTATGTCTACTACTGAGTTGAAAGAGCTCAATAGACAGCTAGATGATTTAGAGGATAAGGGTTTTATATAGCCCAGTACTTCACCCTAGGGTTCACCATCTTTTTTTCAAAAAAGGTGGATGGAACCCTTAGGTTTTTTATGTATTAATGGAAGTTGAATCAGATTATTGTGAAGAACTAGTATCACTTACCTCATGTAGATGATATCTTCAACCATATCATAGGAGTGAGGCTTTTCTCGGAGATCGATTTGAGTTCAGGCTATCACCAGGTGTGTATTAGACCCTCATACATATTACATATGGATTTTCATAGTCATAATAGTTTATATGAGTATCTATTTATGATGTTCAGTATTTAAAATTCTCTTTTTGTTTTCATGGATTTGATGAATTGGGTTTTCCACTCATTTTCAGATTCATTCTTGGTGGTCTTTGTAGATGATATTTTAGCATATTATCATACCAGAAGCGACCATACTAAACATATTGATATCATTTTGAATACACTGATAGAGAACCATATGTATGATAATCTCATTAAATCCCACTTTTGGATCGATAAGGTTTACTTTTTGGGTCATATCATCTCATAGGTAGGAGTATCAGTTGACACATAGAATGTAAGAGCTGTAGTTTCCTGGGAGTATCCCAAGAACATATTTGATATGTGGGGTTTCTTGGGGATATATGGTTACTAAATATGTTTTATATAGGACTTATTAGGATTTTAAGCACCTATTATGGACTTGACTAAGAAGTTTGTGATGTTTATATGGTTAGAATCCTATGAGACAGCCTTTTAGAAGATGAAAGGGTGATTGAATTCCGCATCGATCCTGATTCTACCAGAGCTGAGCAGAATTTATACCATGTATTGTGATGCATATGTTATTGGGATAGGAGTAGTGATGATGTAAGATAATCAATTCATTTCATATGGGTCATGGAAGTTAAGGCCTCATGAGTGGAATTACCTGATTCACTATATCGAGTTAGTCGCATTTTTTCATGCCTTGTTTTATTGTAGGCATTACCTATTTGGATAGTGTTTTTTGGTGTTTACAGACCACAAAATCCTCAGGTATATTTTTACACAACATGGCTTGAATATTAGGAAGTGAATATGGAGTTAATACCTTCATTCCTTTGACTTCAAGTATTCTTATATACCCAGGAAGAGAAATACTATTTCCAAAGATCTGAGAAGGAGGACTCAGATGTAGATAGTTATGGAGTCTAGTAGTGAGTGGAAACTTATGGCCTATTTTCTAAGTTTCACATTGAGTTTTGGGACCATTATGGATAGTTATTACTTGCATCACTATCAGTGACCTCTTCAATTCTAGAGAGAGTGAAGATGAGGTAGTTTTCAGATCCTGGAGGCTTGGTCCTATGAGATAGTATTTTTAGTGAGGACCTGCCTTTAGATTGGTCTGTTGATTGAGATAAAATCCTGCATACACATGGGCATATCTGGGTCCCTACAAGTATGAGAGAGGAGCTGATGTGAGAGTCACATGTTTTCCAGGGGGCAGTTCACTTGGGTATCTCTAAGATGTATCATGATATGCACTGAAAATATTGGTGGCCAAGGATGAAACATTAGATATAGGGTTTTATCACTAGGTGTTCCACCCATCCATAGGTGAAGTTATAACAACAATAGACTACTGGCTTGTTATATCCATTTTCGATCTTGGAATGGAAATGGGAGTTTGTTGTGGTGGATTTTTTTGTTGGATTGTCTAGGTTTTCTTGAGGTGGCAATGCGGTTTGGGTAGTCATAGATCGATTAAAAAAAGTATCCCACTTCCTTCCTATCTAGGATACTTTCTCAATTGATGAGATGGTAAGATTATATGTCTATGAGATTATACTGCTACATGGGGTCCCTCACACTACAACTTCATATAGGGACACTCATTTCACATCGAGGTTCTGGTAGGGGTTATAGAGAGCTATGGGTACATAGGTTGTTCTGAGCATTACCTTTCACCCCCAAACCGATGACCAGTCGAAAAGGGATGTCCAAGTATTAGAGGAAATACTCAAATAATGTGTACTTTATTTCATCAGTTCTTGAGAGAATAATACTCCTCTCATTGAGTTCTCCTACAATAATTGCTATCAGGCGATGATTCAAATGGTTCCTTATGAGTCCATATATGGTAGGTCATATCACTCACCCTTGTACTAGTTAGTGGTGGGATTGAAAGTGATATTGTGTCCTCATCTTATGCTTGATACTTTGAAGAAGGTGTGGTTGATCAGGAAGTGGATGTCTACTGCTCAGTATAGATATAAATCATATGTTGAATTCCATTTATGACCTTTGGAGTTTGAGGTCAAGGATCATGTTTTCTTATGTGTATCACCCAAACATGGGAATAGGTGGATATAGAGGCAATAGAAGATATAATATCATTATTTTGGGTAATTTTAGATCTTGGATAGATTCGGGCCAGTATTCTATTGGTTTCAATTACCTCATAGGTACCATGTCATGTACGACATCCTCCATGTTTCATAGATTCACCATTATCATGTTGACCCATATCATACTTTTGATCCCAAGGATATTGAGCTAGATGTTGATTATTTTTTTGAGGAGTATCCCATATATATCATTGACATAATAATAAAGGATCTCCAAGTTAATTTTATCCCTTTAGTATGGGTGCTATGGAAACACGACTAGGTAAATGATGAGACTTGGGAGTGAGAGGCCGACATACATGCTCAATGGCTGGAGCTTTTCTCAGACAGTATTTCACCAACCTTGGAAGGGAAACTCGAGGATGAGTTTACTTAAGGGGGAGACTATAAGAACCAAGTTTTTATAGGAGTGACAGGAGGTTCCTTCTTTTCCCATTTGAACTCATCCTTCTCTCAACCTATGTTCATGGATAAAACTATCATCCAGACTCCAATTCGACTTTGGATCATCTCATTGGATGTGCGCCGATGATTTCTCTATTAATCTTACACCTTTCATCATTTTTCTTCCCCTATATAGATTTATTTATGTGCTAGATTATATACCATATTTTCATGGTGTTTTTCTATTTTTTCCATTTTCTTCCAATCTATACCAAGACAGAGGCTAATATTGGATGATTTCTCCTATACAGGTATAAGGTATGTGGTCTAGTATTTATCCCTAAAGTCTTGTTACATTTTAATACGCATTGTGATGCCACATTCTAGATTATATATGTGTTTTCTTAAACTATTTAAACCATGTTTAATCAAATATCCATGGTAGAATTAGCCAACAATCCGTTGATACATAATGGAATAGACCCCTTTAAATTGTTTTCTCCCATTTGAGGTATTCCCATGAAATTTCCCTTGATGTTGTAAACGTCTAAATGACCAAACCATAATTTATATGGTTTTGAAATGTATCCTAAGTGAGATAATTATAATTAATCATATTAAAGGTGAGTGATATGACCACGTCACCAGTATTAAATAGATAAATGGTCACACCCTTGTTAATGAGGAATGTTATTGAATGGTGAATTAATAATTAGAACATTTTAAAACATTTGAATACTTATCACTCTTATGATAAATGGGTACGGTGACCCCTAGGAATAATGTTATAAGGGCTTGGAATCCATTATTCTATTAATATATATACACGCATGGAGTACCTTCTACTATTTTTATATATGGGCATGATTTCCCTTCTACTAATGTGACATGCGAGAATGGTGACCCTAATTAATTCTGATTCATGGGAATGAAGTTCCTATTGATATGATATGGGCATGGTGACCCTTATTAATTATCCTACATGGTAATAGTGACCATACAGTTATGATACATGGGCATGGTGACCATACAGTTATGATTCGTGCATGACGACCCTACTATTATGATTCAGGAATGGAGACCCAATAGTTATGATACTGGTCATAGAGACCCTTACTGATATGACACATGGGAATTCTAACCCTTGATGTTATGATATAGACATGGAGACCCTATTTTTATGATTCTAGCAAGTCGATCCTACTACTGTGATACTAGGTATGGAATCCATTAATACTTCTGAGGCTCATGTTATAGCTCATGGATACCCAAGTTATGTCTTTAGTTTAGGCTATTAGTAGTGTCCATATATATGGTTGTAGATGTCACTATGTATACAGACCATATATGTGTATATATCTGGTTACCTGTTCAGAGATTGTCTAGCTTAGTCCAAAGAAGGTACTGTCAGCTTAGTGTCCTTCTAAAACCAAAGTTGGCCCTTTACAGCTTTATTACTTCTTACTATTATTATCTGTACATTTCCATATTATATGCACTGACTTGATATTTATACGCATCATTGGGGTGTCCTATTGAGTTTATCTCACACCATATTTGGGTCTCCGATTATACCCATGAAAATTATATGGATGTAGGTAGGGATAGGGGAACGAACCCAGTTGTTGATAATTGAGTTGCTTATAGCATAGGAGCGGGGAAGAAGAGGACCAATCTATGGCTCATGATGCTAATGGAGATAGACTTTTTGGTCTTTTTTTATTTTGTTACATTTATAGTATATCATTATTTCCTATTCATTTTTGTTAGAAACATGAAATTACATCATTCTATATATAGTACTGGTTATGGTTGTTGTTGTTTATTTATTGCATATGGATATTTACATTCCATTGTGAGTTGATAGTAATATTCCTTTATTTATCTATCTATTTCACTGTTGTGCTAATTAATCATGAGGGTATATTATCCTCATCATACCACATTGTACTCTCACTACTAATTGAAAACCTTTTAGTGTATAGGGTGGTACACTTGATTCCATGAAGCCCACCATCTTGGGGCACCATTTAGTGGCATTCGGATCAGGACATCATAGTCATACACTCAAAATCAATCAAATACACTTTTATTTTCATTATATTTTAAGAAAAAGATCAATAATTCATTTGTGACATGTAGGGATCAACCGTACATCAATTTGAAACATGGTGTGACCGGTATAACTGAAATTTTATCACATTATCATAAGAGATCAAATGTATTGTGAGTGTCATATTAATTTGAAATATGTTTTATTTATGTTTTGTGTTGCCCTTTTTATTTATTTATTTATTATTAATGTATTAATGTGTCATATTTATGTTTCATTTATTTATTTATAGTATTAGCAACCAACATTGTTCTTTATTACAGGTGTAATATTCTTTTGTTTGAGTTATGGTGGTGTGTTCAGAAACATGCAACCGAGTTTTATTGGAAAGGGGTCCCAAAAACAATAAAATATAGGGATACCTAGTTCACTACATGTTAAAGTGTTTTTGAATTTATTGAAAAATGTAATTTTTATAATAAATTATACATATCAATATAATTGTAATGTATTGAAATATTTATAAGGTACATTTATTTTTATTTTTAATTTATTGTAACATAAATGTATTTTAAATTAAGTTGTGATTTAATAAATGGTCGTTGAAGTGTGTTGTACATGTATCCACTACTATAATTGGTATCTTTTATCTGCATTACTCATAGAGGTGATAGAAGATACTTCATCATAAAATACACATTTATCATTGGTAAAAGAATAGTCGATAAATATCCTCTTTATTAGTGTTTTTTAGCACTGATGAAGATTGCTTTTATCATTACTTATTTTAATGCAGATGAAAAAATTTAATATTGGTTAAATTTTCACATGTAATTAAAGGGTAATAATTCTTTATGGAGCCTTTAATTTCATCCTAAAATTAGTTTGTTTCTACATATTAAATACTCGAACATATCACATACATGAAAACCAAAATTACATAGAAATTAATAGAGTACTTTTAGTTGTATTTATGGTTATTTACTATATTTTAATAAATGTGGGGAAATAAGCTAAATTAAAAAAATCATAAAACACACACATGAAAGAAAGTACTCAGCGATACTTAAACTCGAGACCTCCCCAAGACCCACAGGGGTAGCTACCACTGAACTGCACCTTGAGGGAATGCTTATTTACTATAATTATAACATTTGACTAATGATTTTTCACTAGACATCCATATATTATTATATGATTCTTCATAGTCATTATTCACATGTGACCTACTAGACAAGTGATAAACATGTTCTTCGAAGCATTATTCACATGTGATCCCCATAGGGGGAGAGAGACACAACCTTCTAGAGAGACTTGTGTGTGTGCTTCTGATGTATTATTCACAAGTGATGTCTACTAAAGAAATATAGAGTTAATGATGGAATCTATGTCAAATAAGAATCCTGGCACATCGATAGGTCAGCCTCTACATTGGGTTCCATATGCAGAATAGGGTTCCTTATAAAGAAGTTTTTTGGCTTTAATTCAAAGGTAGCGGTCATCGTCGGCATGATGGGGAATTCCTCCTTGAATGGAACATGATGGAACCCTAGTGTGTACCACACCATTATTTCTTGATCCTTGATTTCATGATCCCTCTGTGACCAGATGGTGAGGGTGTCCTCTCCCCAGTTCTGATACACCAGCCTTGACCTGGAAGGATAAGGTGTTCTTGTGGACTAACTAGTGTCAAGCTGATTTTGAGTACCTAAAAGAAAAGTTAGTCAGTACTCAAGCTCTTTGTTTCCCAATATAGGGAGTTCAGTTTGATGTTTTTCATGACACTTTACATCTTGTATTGGGTTTTTTCTGATATAGCAGAGATCAGTTGTTTCTTGTGGGTCTTGGCAGTTACATCCCCATGAGCATAACTATGCTACCAGTGATCTTTAGTTGGTAGTTATTGTGTTTTATTTGAAGTTGTGGTGACATTAATTCATTGGAAATAATTTTTTGGGTTTTACTTACCATAAGATTTGATTTATGTCTTCTCCCAGCATAACTTAAAATTATATTAACATCGGTGGATGGAATTCTTGTAGGATTATGACTTCAAGATTTTGTGTACACTGGGTGTAACACCCCAAGCTTCTACGGTACGCTTCTCTTTGAATAATGTGATAGCTTGTGTTGTACGCAACACCGAGTTCTAACACACCATAACCAATCAAACTAGCTGTTTTGAATAGTAATACCTACTTTTTGAAATTATATATATTTTATTTTTTTTAAATGGACTTCATTTTTGGATTCTTAATATCTAATTTATCCTAAGGTTAAATTTTGGTACTTTTCAGATAACTTTAATATTTTGATGAATAGTGAAAATTACTAAATTTTAATTAAAAACAACTTTTTTAATCAAAATAATTAGTAGTGATAAATTATGAATTTGAGTGGTTTTATAGTATACTTAGAATATATTTTTACCATTTAATATAATTTTGGTCATTGGACATAATTTTACAATTAAACCGGACATAAACAAGTGTCAATCTTTTGATAGTTATTATCTCTTAAAAACACGCTTTTTGTTTTAACAACGGGAATTAATTTTAAATTAATTTCTGCCACTTATGTGTTTTGAATTTGGAAAAATGGATTCCATATTTGTAATCATAATGTTCAAATTGTGTAAATAGGTAACTTTTATTTTTAGACATTTTGAATAATTACTGCGGTAAATATTTTATTTACCATGGTTAAGGGTAAATCCGGTAAATAAGGGTTAAAAAATAATATTATAATAATACTAAATTACCCTAAAACGTGTCATAGCCTTATTGGTTGATACATGTTCGACCATAGGCATCTTTGTGTCGATTTTGGGACCCCATGGAGCCACTTGTAGGTGATAGGGACACTTTATTTTAATTAAGTTAAAATAAGTACAAAAATGACATAAGTATATATCTTTTAGAAAAACAATTTGTACATAGGGTTATATATGTTGGATTTTATACTATAAATATTCATTAGAAAGATAAAAGGATTTAATAAATGATGATATTTTATTTTCAATTTTTAGAGATTAAATAATTTAATTTATTTATGACACAATGATGATGCAGTAATTACCATAATAGTGAAAAATTAAAATAATTGATATTATAAATACCCAAATAAATATAATTTGAGACTTTTAATGAATTACACTAATTTTATAGGATAATATGACATATTAGAATTGATTTAATTAACTTTTTTCGAAGTAATCATTCTGTTATGAGTTTCACAAAAATCGACTATTGAATAGTGTCAAAATTGACATAAAAGAGTTTTTAAAACAAATATTATATTATTAATTGATATTAAATTCCTAAAAATCTAAGGTTTGACCAAGAGACTTATATAATGATAGGTGTATAATTAATGGACCACTTGGGGGTCGCGTGGATGTATATGGTAAGTTTATTAACCATATAATATAAAAATACAAAGTGACATGGTAAATGTCAAACTAATTAACTTAGAGTTAATACTTAAAGATAAGGTTAATATAAGTACCCAAACCTGTCTAAATTCTATTGGTTGAGTTGTTTTCGACCTATCCCCACCTTAAACTTTGAATAATCAACTTTGGAGCCATTGGAAACCGAATATGAATTTATTATAAATTAATATTTCTAGCTTTTCCAAAGGTGCCCCTCACCCCTCTTATAAAAGGGCACTCCTCTTTCTCATTTCTTCACACCTTCAAAGCCTTTTGGTTCGGCCAAAATCTGCCCAAATACTCTCCCAACTTCCCTCAATACAACCTAGAGTCCTTATTTTGATCAAAAATCCAACCTAAGGAGCCCTTTTGATCAAATCAAAAGGAAGAGCCCGAAGAAGAGGTAATGTTTTCACCACCCCTTTTCAAGTTCCTTTCTTCTTCCACTTCTTCTTTCTTTGTTATTACCATTCTAAAATAATAAATACATTATATTATATATAATGTGATGTTATTATAAATATGGTACAACCATATTCAGTATTCTATCCACCCTTTGAATAACATGTCACCATACGTGCGTACGTACGGCTTACCGTCTCCACGTCGTGGTGTAATTATTATTCAATATATTATTATTTGTATGGGTGTAATAATGATGTGTAACTCATGTAAATAATAAATATAACATGTTAATGATTCTTTATATATGATATACCATCCATTTATATATTATTTTAATATCAAAAGAATGATATTGTCGCTCGGCGTACGTACGGACTACCGTCTCCACGAACGCGATGAGATTCATTCTCCATCGTATCCATTAAAGTATAATTATCATTTTATGATTTAAAAATTATTTTTAAGGACTTGATATCATTCTGGATATGAATAATATACAACCTATCCATAACAAACACGGCTTATGTAACAAAACATATAAAAGAAAACGAGTAAGTTAACACCCGAAATGACGATAATTCAAAGATATTATTAACAAATCAATGTTAAAAGATCATATATGATATCATATTAATATATATGATTCTTGTATAATTTAATAACAATTATTTAACCATTATACAGGAGGTTAACCTACCCCAACCAAGGAAAAGTACAAGGTAAGGGTTATTTCGCAATTTCTTCATTATCCGAGATTGTTTATACGTAATAATCTATTGGGATCTCTTTATCATCCACATCCATGTTTCTTAAAAATGAATTTCAAAACATTTTTACTATTTACAAGAATATGGGTTAAAGTCATTTATACCCTTGTTTGACTTTTTATAAGAGGTTTATAAAGGAATCTTTCTGTCATTTTCCAAACAAGGTGCTTTTTAACCTTTTCGACAAAATTAAGGTAAGAATGTTTTTTTTAACTTATACGGCGGGTGCGGCTATTTTCCGCCGTTATAAAATCGTTAAAGATTCCCTTATAAGATTATAAGAATATTTTCAAAGAAAATGTTTTATTTTATAAATATATTACTCTGAAATGATTTCAAAAATAGAAAGATATATTTCTCTAAAAAGAGTTTTGATTTCATCTATGTCAACATCCTTTGATGGATTTTATGCTTATTTGTAGTTGATTTATTAAGATACAAAACTTCTATACTGTATTGAAGGTTTTGTGATATGTTTGACTGTGGATGTGCTATTTTTATACCATTCATAGTTTATGATGAAAGTATTGACATTTCGTATGCTAGTTTTAATACGAATGTTTATGTTATGTTTAAACCTTTTCATATGGGAATGCATTGGACTTAATATGTGACGGGTGGAGCCCGCTATAGCTCCTAGATGCATCGGTAGGTCTCATGAGACAAACTAGTGTCTTGGCACAAGGCCTTGACAAAATCTTATTTGTAGTCTTGGCACGAGGCTTTGGCTATGTGGTTATGATAGTCTGGCATTATGCATTCCATCATTATGAAAGTGGTTATTGATATTGCATGTGATTATTCGATTAGTATAATATCCATGTGAATAAGTAAATGGAATTATTTAATTTTTCTTTTGCCATACTATGTTTAAGTTCAAGTTTAAAAGGCTTTTGTTTTAGTTATACATTTCCTTAAAAGTTTATGCTTATTTTTGAAAGTTTCCGCTATATTGTTATCCTTAATGGGCATTTGAGCTCACCCCTTTTCTATGTTTTATTTTTCCCAGGATGTGAAGAAGTAAGTTATGAATGACCTGCAGGGATAGTATGTGGGGATATGAGTGTGGAATATGGAGACTATGTTGTTGTAGTAGTTTTTCACTTTTTGATGTAATGTAAAACTTTATGAATATATCTAGTGTTTCCAAGGATACTAAACCAATCGGTCTTTCGAGATTTGATCTTTCTTATGATCATGCCAATGTAATGTAATAATGCACCGAATATGGGTAACTAGGGTCAGGGTGTTACACTGGGAAAGAGAAATTTTGTAGATGATGTGTTGAGAAATAAGTCATGTAGTGATGTAGTGCAAGAATCTAGGGATTCCTAGAGAGTGATGGAGGAAATCTTAGTGATGAATCAAGATATGGGAGAGGTTGGAGGTAGAGGTTGTATTTTTTATATGATAGTGTAGTCGACTTTAGTGGAGTGGGTGGAAGAGTTCCAGTTGGGGGATTCTGGGGTATAGTTATGGAGAGACTGAGTTGTTTTTTGTGATTCCCCTAATGATTGGTATAAGTATGGAAAACACCAGGTGTTGTTTCAGGGAAGGTTTTTCATTACTCCAATGATGCATGAGATAGTTCTTCGGGAGTTCCATAGTTCACCTTTAGTGGTACATCTGGGTGTGACCAAGATGTAATGAGCCTTGAGAGGTTATTTTTAGTGGCCTGGGTTGAAGTATGTAGTTTTAGAGATTTTTTCTCGATGTTTGGTCTTCTAGAAGGTGAAGGTTAATCATCGTGTTCCTGGTGGTTTTCTCTGTCTATTAGATGTTCCCTAGTGGAAGTGGGAAGAAATCTCAAAGGACTTAATTATTGGTTTAGCTTGATTTCATAGAGGCTATGATGTTATATGGGTGATATTGGATCATTTGAAAAAATCATACTACTTTATAGAAATTAGGGAGTCAATATCAGTAGAGGTTTTGTCAAGGAAGTATCTAGAGGAGGTGGTGTGATTCCACAAAGTTCCGAGGATTATCATCTCTAGTCGAGATCCTCATTTTACCTCCAAGGTGTGGAGAGGTGTCTAGTATTCTTTTTGTTCTTAGTTATTCCTTAACACTAATTTTCATCCAAAAAAACATGGTCAGACAGAGTGAACCATCTATACTCTTGAAGACATGTTGCGCTCTTATGTCCAATATTTTGGAGGTTTTTGGATGAGGCACATACCCTTGGTCAAGTTTTTTTACAATAATATTTTTCACTCCACCATTGGTATGGCACTATTTGAAGATTCACATGGTCGGCCTTTATTTTCTCCATTGTGTTGGACTAGGTTCAAAGAGGCAATAATTCTCAGGCTAGAACTGGTAAATAGTACAACAAAGATGGTTCAGGTAATTCATGATAGGATTAAATCAGCACATGATCATCATAAATCCTGTTTTGATCATAGGATGAGACCTCTGGAGTTCAATGTTGGAGATAATGTGTTCCTGAAAGTGACTGCTCATCATGGTTAGTGAAGGTTTGGTTGTGGGATTAAGCTTTCTCTTTGGGTTATTGTGCCTTCAATATGTTGGATTATGTTGGATTCATGGCATATCAGATAGCACTTCCCCTATAGATGATTTGGATACATAGTGTTTTTCACATGTTACGGATCTTTTATCATCTTCATGATGACTCTTGCGTCATCCATTGGGGTTAGATTGATATTTTTGATGATGCTACCTTTTAGGAGTGGTCTATGGAGATCTAGTACCTCCATGAGAAGGTGTTCCACGGGCATGATATTCCCTTAGTTCATGTATTGTGGCAGTACAATGTAAGGTAAGAGAGTTCTTGGGAACATGAGTTATAGATGTGTGATCAGTACCCTAATCTATTTGATTTTTATTTATTATCTTGTAATGTTTTTCTCTTATAAATGTGGAACCTTATAGTGTATTAGATCGTTTTGTCTCGTTGCTTATTGTGTCTTTACTCTCGTTTGATAGGTATCTCCACTAGGAGAGTATTTAGTTTCTAGTAGTTTTTTTTTGCATGGTTTTGAGCTTGTATTCTCTATGTTAGGTGGTTTAGCTCCTAAGATAGTGAGATCTTTGAGAGGTATCTTGTGGGGTGGTTGTTTGGATGGCCCCTTTTCTTTTACTCTCTGGGTTTGGTTTTGGATTTTTGAGGATAATAATTGTTTGAGAGGTGTCTAATATAAGGTCCCAGATTTTTGTGGACTAACTTTTTAATGTGTTTCTAAGGATCGTGGTGCTCATAGGAGGCTTGGAAGTGGTATGGATGGTTTTGGATACAAAAGGATGGAATCAAGAAGAATTCATGGTGTATAAATTTACATGATGTGGAAGGGTGGTTCATGGATTATGTAGGTCCAGATCATGACGTGTAAATTTTAGGGGTTAAATAATAAAATGTGATTCATTTTTTCATAAAATTAACCTTTAGGTTTACATGATGTAAAAGGGGATTACATGTCATGTAAATCCTATTTGAAATGAATCTGTAAAGGGTGAAGCTGCTCAGGTTTTTCACAAAGCCTACAACCTGTAGCACCTACCTCTATCATTCTAGGAAACCAGTGACTCCCTCCCTTGGAGTTTTGATATTCCTTTGATGAGAATCAATCCTTGGACCTCCTTCTTTTATCCATGGAGATCCAAGGTGAGTTTTATCTTCGTTTCTTGTAGTTTCTTCCCGATTGGTCTTGTTTTCATCTCATTGATTCTTTACATGAAATGGTGGGTCATCTTATATGTTTCTAATGTGGGTTTATTGGTTGTTTTTTGGTGCGGTTGTTCTACAGATTCCTTGTATGGATGAAGATCCTTACAGGAGTGGGGATCGGGATCCACAATGTTGGTCTGTTCTTGTGCGAAGAATTTTGATACCTTTGAGGTAGGGGATTCATTGCTTCTCTATTTATTTATGAGAAATCATAAATTGATCATGCTTTAGACCTTTAGATGGAAATGAAATTTACCTAATAATTATTGAACCAGATTAAGAAATTGTATAGCGGTCGCATGTTGACAATGTTGTTGCTTTGTACCATGATAGCGGGTTGCCTTTTATTTTTCTAGATAGTGTGATATTCTTTGTTAGAATATTATTATTATTGGAGTATAATGTTGAAATTGAAAAATAATTTAAATATTTTATTAATTGATAATTAATTATCTTAAGAAATTAAATAAGAGGCATGTTTGTAATATGGTGGTTAATGCAATTTGATAATATTCAGATTAATACAACGTGCATGTTTAATTGAAATTGATCTTCCATATGAATAGAATTGATAGATTATGTGAAGCATGTTTATGCTTGATGATAATAATTGAAAAGGTGTGTTAATTGATAATGTTAATTCTCTAGGTTGTTTAAATTAGAAATAAATTCTAAGAGCATGTTTTGTCTTTGATAGCTTGTTATAGATTGATGCCTTAGGTTTCCCATAGTTGGAACCTCTAAATAATGAATTAGTTAATTCAAGATGGAATAATAACTAGTTATGTGATAATGATAATTTACTAGGGCCTGGGTTTCTCATTTTCTTGAGAATGACAAGTTTCTTGTTTTGGATTTTTGAGAGCTACTTTTCATGAGAAGGCTAAATGCATTGTTTTGAGGGACCAATTTCCCTATTAATTGCTTGTTTGTTCTTACTTATTTTTGTGATGTGCTCTGTATATGAGCCTTGTGTTATGATCCTGATACGTCTGGTCCTATGATGGATGATGTGATATGGGATATGGAGTCCTGAATGTGATATGATCCTGGGATATCTGATCCTAGGATGACTGGTGTGATGTGGGTGGGGAGGCCCAGATGATGTGGCAGTAGTTGATGCCTGTGATGGTGAGATGCATCAGGATATGCATGTCGATGTTAGGGATGGAACCATAGATGATGGAATGAGTTAAATATGGGCTTACCTATTGATGAGATGTTGAGATATGGTATTATCACTTATGTATCTATTTAATGGCCAATGGATGAGTTTCTTGTTTTATCTGAATTTCTTTCCCCACTAGTTGAGGTAGATAGATATACTTAGTTTCATGTTTCCTCTTTGTGGTATCTTAGGATGGTTTTCCTAGAGTATCAGATTATGGAATGACACTAATAATGAATAATTAATTCTTAACCCATGGGTTTGGTTGATATTAATGGAATGAAAATGATAAAAGATGTTAATCTTGTTAAATTATGGACTCAGTTTGGATTATTCCTAGAGGGCATAGACTTTACTCTGATGTTTAATGTAATATAATATAGAAAATTGTTAATGGTTAATTAATAGATAATGAATTAATTAATAGAATGAAATAATAAAAAATGAAAGAATAATTTAATGTAGATCTTTAACATTCTTGTGTGCTTATAGGATATTCGGTCTTAGTTGTGGCATTCAGAAGTCTGAGCGATGTTAGCTGCAGTTGAGTCTAAGACTAGGTTATGCCCATAATGTGGTTGTGAGCTATATTATATCATGTATATTTTGTGATTTCATATGCTACCCCACCCATGTCAATTAGGGTGACTGATTCCCAATGTACTCTGGGAGGGTGTTTTTCCAACATCTTGGTGAGATGATGGATGATTAACTATCCCCTTTGACTCTGCTCTCTTCTCTTGGTATTTACTTGTGCTGGTGTGCATGATAGTTAGTTTTTCCATATATATGTATAGAGGTCTGTGATTTCTTTTAGTAATTTCACACACATGTATTACCAGATATAGTATCCAAAGTATTATTATAGGTATGATGTGTATATGCTATGATGTCATATGGTACTTAATTGGTGTATGGGCAGTAATGGCTTGAGGTATAATACCCAATTTTTGATATATGTCATACAAGAAATGGATGGATCCCAAAAACTACTTGGTTACTATATGTGGATATATGATATGGGATGATTTGGTTATGTGATTCACAAGGTGCATGTTGTGATGCCTTTCCCAAGTGTCTTTGGACTGGCTTACTTTTGGAGAGAGATGGATCAAGATGTGCGACGTTGGGTCAGAGCAGAAAAAAGTGGGGAAACGTAAGTGGGGTACCCTTGATGTTTCATTACTATATTATATGATCTCATGAATGTGATACTTGGTGAGAGTTATCCATGGTAAGTTTGGGAATTTAGTATACCTTTTTAGGTGATGAGTTAGTTTCACTATTGTTCACTATGTTTTAGCATACTTTATTTATCTTTTGGATGAGAGGATATGGGGAGGATTTTAATAGTATACTATTATGATCACCCTATGTATATATATATAATATTTTTTAGGTCAAATGGAGCAGGTTGTATATTGGGATTGATATTACTAGCTTATGGTTTTGCAGGAACTATTTGGACTTTGTGGTTGCTAATATCTTTACCTTTTTGGTACTTATAGTTTCCTTTAAGTTGTTTTAGAACTATATGAAATTGCATGGTTGCACTTGGGATTTCTTTGTGTGTGTGTGTGTGTATATGAGCAGGTGTTGATTAGAGTATCCTTCTTATCTATCTATTTTGTATGTTCTCTTAGAGGGTAATGCCTCCCATATGGATATTTATTATACCCTCAGTGTTAGTCACCAACCCAAGGCCTACTAGAGGCAGGACTTGGTCAATCACCATCTCTCTCCCCTCATTGTGATACCTTTATGGGGAGGGGGTCATGACACATAGAATTAAAATTTTCACTTAAAATGAAGGAAATAAATCAATTATACAAATTAGATAAGATGGATGAAAATGTCGAATATATAATTAATATATCACTCGCATGAATGACATAATACATTTATTCATATAAAATAAGAAGAGTGATAATTATGATTAATGTTTATGGTTAGATTGATGCCTTCATAAACACTAAAGTTTATCATGCAATCACAAATTTTTAGGATAGGGATTTTTTTGATTGAGGTATGGAAACATTCGTTAAGTCGTTACTTGAAAGTAAAATATCATAGAAGATGAGCTACTTATTAAGTGGATCCTTGCCTTTGATTTATATTTTTTTATAATTAAATATTCCCTATCAATTTTTTCATTTTTATAATTATTATTCATTCTCATTATTTATTATTATTCATTGTAATTATTTTTTCTCATTATTTATTATTATTCATTATTATTTTTCATTATAGAAAACCTTATGTTCTGAAATCTATAAAAGTTCAAAACTTTACGTATACAATGAAAGTTGGAAAAACATAAGAATTAGAAATTTCACTAAGAAACCATAAGTGTGAAGTTCAGAATCTTATGTATTGATGAATTATCTTATATATTGGAATTTTCAAAAATGGAATATCTTAATTATGAATATTATCTTACATATGAAGGTGGAAATATTACATATTGATTTTTTGTCTTAGGTAATTATCTTACATAAAATGATAGTTAAAAATTTGGTAAAGTATGAACCCTTACTTATGAAGATTCTTATATATAAAGACTTTGATGTGTTAAAATTTTATAAAGTATGAACTATTACCTAAAATACTATTAAATAATTAAATCCTATAAAAGTATGAACCCTTATATATGAAGAATATTTATTATGAAGACTCTTACATGTTGAAAATATGACAAAGTGTGAATTCTTATGTATAAATTATCTTATATATTGAAAGTTTGGAAAATATTTTTGAAGGTGTTATGTCGCATGGAGAATTTTTCAAGGATCATTCAGAATGATTATCAAATATATTCAAGGCTGACTTCATAGAGTATTTAAACGAGGGAGTAAATTGGATATTTCAAGTATAGAATTAGTTGGGTTGTGACCCTAATGACTAGAGTGATATTCATGAACTTTAACCCTAAGGAATTATATTTCTTAAGGTTCCTAAACAAAATCAATTGCATGTTCATTCTGTTAGAGGTTCAACAATTTAATTTTATAGGGGTTTCATCAATGAAGTCTAATGTTACAAAATTTGATGGCACACTAGCTCATGTCTAAACTATAAAGCTGCTACATGTAACCATTAATAATGAGAATGGAAAATATGTTTCTTGAGGTATGAAGTATTGTGGTAAATTTATATTTGAATTTTGAAATATTAATGAGTATCTTAAAAGAGGATACTGAAGAAGAAGAAAAAATAAAATTCAAAAAAAGAAAAGGAAAATATATGAATTTAAAATGACTAAAGATGAAAAGAAAATGACTTACAAATTCAGTTCTTTTATACCACAATATAAAACATCAACAACTTTCACAGTATAGATTTATCATACACATACAAAGTGTAACATTATTTAATTGATACATTTTTGCAGGACCCAAGTTAATATAATAGTTTCATGGTTTATAGATAAAATATATATCAGAGTGTACTAATATTTACATAATTTGGAATAATATTCAACAAACTAAATATTTGAGAAAAATAAGATAAATAAGTGACAGTAACTAACCTATTAATTGTTCTTTAGAAACTTAAATATGAATTCTATAATCAAAAGAAATTAAATCAAACCTAAAGTATGTAAAATGCACATCGTAAGGATGAAGATGGGTACTATAGTTAAAAAATAGCTCATAGTTATGTTGAGTTCCTAAAATAATTCCACAGTCATCAATTATTCAAAAGTTTTATATAATATAGCATAATATTTTAGTAAAAAGTCCATTGAACTTTTGAATTAATTATTGACCACCAATAATTTCCTGAATATTTATTTCCTATAGAAGGTAATGTGAATTATTAAGTTAAAAATATATAATATATAACATAATTTGATAATGTTGAGTTTTGTTTTAAAATGAAATGATAAATTTATATTATGTTAACAAATTAAAGCATTTCAATTATTAGATGTTCAATATATAATATATAAAACAATATTATAAGTATCAAGAATTAAATGATATTATAAGTAAGAAAATAATACTTAGATTCTCATCAATTATAATTAAGTCTCCAATAACTATTTCATTTCAATACTTTGAAGATTTAGTATACCAAAGATTAAGTATTCTAACTTGGATTCAGATGGTTTCATCATCTTCAATTGTCATGTCACAGAAAAAAAATCCATGTCACAGTGGGAAATAAAACATGGATCCATTTATAGAGAGTTTCTAAATCTGAAAGGAATACAAGTAATGTGTAAAAATAATAATAACATGGTAAAAAATTTATGAATAAATTGGTTCAGAAAAATTAATGTTATAAGAAATGGGTGAAAATATGAGAACTAGTTTAAGTTTTCATAAATTTCTTTTCATACAATATTATTGGTGTAACTCAAGCATTTATGGTCACTGTCATGTATCAAAAAATTAAAACTTAATTTCTTGTAACTCTAGAGACAATGATATATAATTTTCCATGATATAAAATTAGTTTTCTTAGATACAAACCAACAAAATAAAGTGACTTCTATTTACTTTTATTAATAGTCATTACATAAGAAACTATTAAAGGATATCGTCTTTATTGAAGTTTGAATAACCATTTTGAATCTAAATGTGTCATACTGATCCTAAAAATAAATGAAGTTTTTTTACTGTGAGTTTTGATTAATATTTTAGATCCAATAACATGATCTTTCAAATTTTTAATAATTAAGTGGGCCCATTATAGAGGACAAACTATTGATCTGCATTTTTTAGAAACATTACTAAAACTCTAATTTTTAATGTAATTTTATAGGGAGGAAAACTCATGATATTAATACTATTTAAAATATCTGATGTATATATGTTCTATGGCCTTTCCATATCAAAATTTTCCTTGAAAATTAAATTTTAACTGAGATACACCTTTTATTCCTCAAATATCAAAGATAACATGTATTTATTGACTTCATCGATGATGTCATGGGTTGGATCTAAGATAGTACACTCCTTCAAGTATTCTGCATTGTTGAAGTCATCAAAGAAATATGGGTATGTGTACTTACAAATTAAATCAATTGGATTATTATATTATGAAATAAGATAATATTATGGAATTTGTATTTCAACCTCACCATTAGATTCTAAACTAAGTTTACTATCGCTAATTTTCAAAAACCATTCTGAAAAGTCCTTAAGTTCAAGTAAATTAGTATTAGAATTATTATAATATAGAAACATGTTTTGGGTCAATATAAGGATATGAAAATGATTCCAAAGATAAGATGGTTTAATACAAGAAAATATTGTGTCACTGTTATTTCCAAATGTTGTGATGGGTATGTTTTTTCAAAATTTTACCATAAAAACAACTCATTTACCACTAAAAGGTAAATTACTTGAATTTGGAATTTTTTGTGGCATTATGACTCTAAATGAATGATCATGATATTTTTAACAATTCCCTAAGGGTGTAGCTCAATGGAAGCTTCCCCTATGGTTCATGGTGATATCTTGAGTTCGATCCTCGCCGAGTACTTCCCTGTATTTGTGTGTTGCATGATTTTCTTTGTAATTTAGCGCATTTTCCCCACATCGATGTAAATATAATCTTTGAAACAATATTTATGTATCATCGGTTCCATGTATCATATAATAATTTTAGATCTTTATAAAATGCAACACCTAGATATTTTAATATATAATTACCTTTAAATAAGTAAATGTATTCGATAGCTTACTCCACACACAACATCGAACTAAAACAAAATCATGATATTTTTAGACTATTAAAAACTATCTGTTGAATTAAAAGAAATTAATAGGAGTAACCTCTTTATAAAATATTTATAGAAATAAAATAAAGGCTACTTTTAATATGAATTAAATTCAATTAGTATAGCTAAAACAACTAAGAAACAATTTTATGCTTAAAAATATATTTTTCTAAATGAGTATTTTATTTAAAAAAATTAAGTATATTATACTAAGATAATAATAAAATATATTTATAATATGAATGATATATTACCAATAAATTAATTATTAATTTATAGGTAATAATAATAAAGAAAAGTCAATATTTAAAAAAATCAAATATGAACAGTTTTCAACTATATTTTAAGATTTTATTTAAATATTGAATTATCAAATTTTAAAAAAATTAATTTGAAAAAATGAACATATTTTTTAGATTAATAATAATATAATCTTAATATAAATTTTTATAATTTTTCTTAAAAAATTATTTTTGGGTGAATAGTGAAAAATATCATTTTTACAAATAACATGACTTTTATAAAATTATTAATATATAAGTATGAATTGGAAATTCATGAAACCTTTTTCTAAGACCATATATGTATTTTTTATTTTAATTTATAATTTAAAAAAATGGTTTTGATTTACAAACCCATATTTGATATTTTAAAACATAAGTAATATTTTCTAAAAATTGGTTTTAATACATTATACATGTTTATTTTAAAATTAATTTTTATCACACTTATAAATTGAAAAAAATGAAATTTATTTTAAATTTATAATTATTGGTTCTAAATTATATAATAAGTACCATTTTATTTTTGGTCATAAAGGGTAAGTTACCTTAGGTAAAAAAACTAATTACCCTGGTAAAATCTAAAATGGTAGAAGTAAAGAATCTAAGAGTAAAAGACCAAAAACATGATTAAAAAATGTGTGGGAATGGTTGTTTGATGAATTTATCAAACTTATATCACTACCTCTATTATTTATCAATTTTGGATCCACTTTACTTGAGAGTGGTTGTTCATTATTGAAAACTTTTGGAATGTCATCCTTTTCACTTATAAAAGGGATACTCCTCTCCTCACTTACCCTCACAAAAACACCTAATTTCATCCCAAACTCTAATCAGACCACTCCTAAACACTCTTTTTCACCTTAAGGATATTTTGTTCTTCTCAAAATACCAAGGGCATATCCCCCATTATAAAGGAGATATTCCAAGAAGTAGGGTATAAGTTTTTAACCTCTCTTTCTCTTTCCTATTTCTTTATGTGATTTTCTTATTTAAAAAATTTATTTTCACTATCTTAAAATAATAACATTAGTATAATTATTTTACTTTTATGTTATTATAATTATGGCATAATAATTAACCATCTTCCCCATTTTTTATTAATAAAAACAAAACTGTCACTCGTGCATTGTGCGGACTACCGCCTCCACGACGCAACATGTTTCATTTTCCTTCACCACCTTACAAGGATGGTCATAATAAGGAATTTACAATATAATTATGATATTTATAACATATTTTATATTCTAAAATAATCATAAAATATTTCTACCATTCTATGGAAAATTTAATCATCATACATGCATATATGTGGACTACTACCTCTATGGAATGATTGATTTTGATTTTTATTTTTATTACCACAATTCATGGATGGTACTAGGAATGATTTTAAAGGATTAATATAATTTTTATTATATCATTAAGTTTAAAATATTACAAATTTTATAACCTATTAATGATATGATAAATAAGCAGTTATCTTTAATTCAGTCATTTAAAACGAGTGAACTAAGAAGAAAATGGTCACTTCTTTCTAAGTAATGAATTTATATAAATTATATTATATTTATAATTATTAAAAATTTAGATATATAACACTAATAAATAGTATATAATATCATTATGTTTCTATTATAATGATATTAAAAATAACCGCCTCATAATCACCGATTAATCATGATAGCTTCATATTTGGGTTGGTTTAACTACCTACTTGAATAATACTTGTATCATAGATGAATATGAAAAATTATTTAATGGTATAATATGATATAAATAATTAAATAATTTTATTTGTTTATGCTAATTTTTTATTAACATTTAACTCATTAATTAAGAAATCATCCTTCGTCCATTAAGAACCACTAAAGCCTGCTCATCATTGATTTCAACCTTATGGATCGTAACCTATTCTACCATGAAATGAGATTATAAATTCAAAAAAAATATTGGAAAATATATACCAGTACCTTATATTTTCTAATAATGATGTAATTTAGGAAGATAATATATACCTACACCACTTTTATGAAACTAGTTCAAGCGATAAAGATTGCTTACACTCAATGTTGAAAATAGGTAAAAAATAACTAATATATGTATGTATATATGTATGTATGTATGGAATGATTATAAATGAGGATTATAAAATGTTATAGTTATGAAAAAATTTCTTTATTATGTATTTAATTAACTTAATTTAAATTTTTATAATGTTTGTTGTAAGTACAGAACGAATCAAAACTGAGGTAAGAGTTCCATCTCAAATTCATCTTTTTGAGACATGTTTAGTATTATGAACTTGTTTTAATTTATGTGGTGTATATAATACCTATTTGAGATATCATATCATGAATTATATTTTAATTATGTTATTTTAAGATCAATTACAAGCCTAATCTTTCGATGGAGTTTGATTAAATTGTTACTCAGGCCATAAGGGTTTTTCTTGGTCTCAATTCTGATTCTTTAAGACATGATACATGTTATGAACCATGTTTACTTTGTTTGGTTTTCTATTGATATAATATCCCATGAATGTTTTATACATTATTTATTTGTAATTAATTATATAAAATAATCCATATCAAGGTCTCTTCTTTAAATGTATTTTGGATCAAGTGTTACCCTAGTCGTAAGATATTTTTGGTAACTTAAGTTTTATTCATTGAGTATATGATCGTTCTATTGAAATTATTTCATATAAGTTGGTTATATTACACCATTTTATTTTATTATTTGGTATTATATCATTTTTAAATTTTTACCACATAAACCCCTATTCAAACTATTCATGCTTCATGGAGTATGTTTCTCATAAGTGATATTGATAACTCAAGTATCCTTTCCTTGAGTTATGTTGTTTCTTTGTGAACTTATTCTTTACATTATTGGGTTATACCACACTAATATTTTATTATATTCTATTTTATAATCTTTTTTGGGAAAATCAAGTTTTAATACAAATGAATATTTTGTTAAACTTCTTACAGTGTGAGTTTTGAACAAAGGTATTTTGAAAATAATAAAAATGGTTTATATTTAACTTTCATATGTTTTGTATTCCAATCCACATTTCAACAAAATGAACTTTATATATTTTCAAGGATCTATTATTAGATATTATTTTTAAAATTAATGGTTTTCAAAAGTTTTCACGTCACTATTTCAAATGTTACTTTTAAAAAGTTACATATAAATTTTTATTTTATGTTTATGTTAAAAATGATTTCAGAAATATCTTTTAAGTTCTCACTTAAATTTCTCTTATAATTTTCAAAATTATTTACTCTAATTGGGTTTATGTTTCATGATTTATTCTTTAATATATATTTTTATCATTTTGGGGTTTGAACTCATGATATCAAATAATTCGATTATTGATCCCCTCTTTTTGTGATACTGTTTGTAACATTATTTTTAGGAGGATATTTTTCATTTATGTCAACAACCTTCTATGTTTCCTTTGTTTCACTTGGGTTATGTTCTTTTGAAACCATCCACCTTCTTTCTCTGGATGGTTTATGATCATGTTATCCTTTTTATAGAAAAGGTCGAAAATTATTGGTGTTATGTATATTTTTATTCCAATACAAATGATTATTGGTAAGTTGGCTATATATTGTTTAACCATCCACCTACATCCTTTAGATGGGTTATTATAATTTTATCCATTTTATTGACATAATTAAAATTATTGACATTTCATATATTGTTATTCTAATGGGTATGATTAATGACATGTTGACTATGTATTGTTTGACCATCAAAGTTCTTTATTTGGATGAGTTGTGATCATGTTACCCCGTTTATCTACATGGAGAAAAGTATTGGAATTCTTGAAGAGTATTTATTACTAATGTAGGTTGATTATGTATTTGATTTATGCATTTCTAATTATAAGGATATCCATGTTTTATTAAGTAATAGTTTCCTTAGGGAATGGTATAAAAGGTCTTAATGACTCTTATAGTGAATGCATTGGAATTAATTAGGTGATGGGTGGGGGTTAGAATTATATAGCCCTTCGATGCATCGATATGTCTCATGAGACAAAACAGGCTCAAATTTAGTGTATGCTTCTTCCCATAATAGGATAGTGTCTTGGAAAAAGGCCTTAACAATAGGTTTTTGATGCCCTGCATTATACATTCCACTATTATGAGATTGGTATTATTGATATCCATGTTTTCAATTATTTTCATGGATAAAGAATGCTCTCTAAATCAAGCTGATTATGGATTCATGTTGTTTACCTATTCCTTCCATAATATTCTTTCCATTTTTATTTCATGATTTCTTATATTGTATGTTTTACCTTATTTAGAGTTTGATCTCACCCTTTTTTATGTTTTTATTTACACAGGTCATAAAGAAAAATAATATGTATGACATGTTTAAAATGATATCACATGTGGAATAATTTTTTATATATTTTTAATACTTGTCATGAATTAAGTATTTTCATATATATAGTTGGAAAAAAATTCCATTGGTTGAGAAATAAATGGGCTTTATTAGTTTATGTTTTCTTCTAATTCTCTAAATCTCTAATCCATAAAAGATCCTTAGGATATAATTGATACATTAATCATTATTAATTTTTTATTTAATAATGGTTATATCCAAGATTTTAAAGCTTGTATCAAAATGAGTATGTAAAGTATGTGTTTATGGAACCATATCTGGGAGTGTGGGTATGGGACATCACAGTTGGTATCAAAGGAAAGGTTTAGGTAAATTTGGAGATTATGATGTTTGTTGAGGATAATTTAAGGGTTTATAAGTTAGGGTAGATCAAAATTTCAAAGATATAGATAACCCTTTGGGATAATTATATGATTTAATGTTAAGGTAACAATGAATATTTTATTTTGGGATTAAGATAAAAGAAATTAAATGAAAATCCTAAGAATAAGTCTAAGTATAGGATGAAATCCAAAAGTTTTGGTTAAATCTTGAGTATGTGGTTTTACTAGTAATTATATCCCTATTAATATACTACAAGTTGATTTAAGATCTAGCACATATTTACCTAGGGGTAATAAGCTTGAAAAGGGAATATTGGGTATTAACTCAATCATCACCTAGCACGCGACAATGAGGACTAACTGCACATCTGGTTTGAAAATCCTATAGGATATTCTTTAGTTAATCACATTATCTTTAAGAATAATTATAAAGAATTTAATAATGATGTCAACTAATTAGTTTAGAGAAACTAATATAAAAATGACCATGGATAACCAAGGACTGAACAAAGAGAGTCATAGGTTGATCTGAAAGTATTATATGTTAAAAAAATGTGGCATAAGGGGAAAAATATTCATATTGATGTTTTAATATTCATATTTTGAATATTATAACAAACATTTTAGTATTAGTACTTTGTTGAAACAGAATTATGAAGATAAAGCTGAGAAAGGTATGTTTCTAGAACCCACTATGTCATATAACCAAATAAAGGAGCACACTTGAATGGTTGAGAATCATAGTATATGCCTATTATGATGGATAATGTGATTTTTTTAGTCTTACCTAAGGTAGTAAAAATTAAATCTTAATATAAATTAATTATTGATACATTTAGCTATTTTAACTAGTTAGTGATATTTATTAATGATATTCTGGTATATTCTAAATGTTATGAGAATTATGTGAAACATCTAAGTATTGTTCTCTAATAGTTTTTTAAAGGATTGGAAATATATGATAAATGGTATCAATTAACTTTAAAGTGATTTTATGAAAAGGTTCTATTTGGGGGATAACTATTGGATAATACATGATTGAGGTATGGACACTTCTTAGTTCTAATATAAACTTGATGTTGAGATAATAAAGGGTTGAGTGATTTTGAGAAAAGTGAGTTAGATAGTATTGATATATTTGGGATTCATTATTGATTTAATAAAAAGGTGATCCGTGATATTTTTGTGAATTTTATATTATTTTTGGGATTATGATATATATTGACTTGTGTGTGACCTTATAAACTAGTGGTTTATATTATTTGAGGGTTAAATATAGTGTTAATTTCTAGAAGAATATATGGTTTCATTTTGGTTTAATGTCTTAGAGATTCAGATAGTTTTGGGAAAAGTATATTTTGAAAGAATTTATAATTATGTTATATACATACTTGAGTATATTATTGTATGAAGTATTAATGTTGTTTGATGAAAGATAAGTAACTTAATATATCCTAAGAGAGTATGGTAGATGTTATATTAGAGGTTATATCCAAAATGATGAATATGTTAAGAATACCCTCTTCTACTTTCTTCAATGAGTAATAATTAAAATTTTGAGGTCATTATTTATTTAAGGGGGGTTTCAAAACCCCGATATTTTAATATATGATTACATTTAAATAAGTTTGTGTGTTCGATAACTTTCTCCACATACAGTACCAAACTAAATTAAAACCGTGATATGTTTAGACCATTAAAACCTAGTTATTAAATTTGAAGGATTAAATAGGAGTAAACATTTTATGAAATATTTATAGAAATAAAATAAAGGATACTTTTAGTATGAATTAAATTCAGTTATTATAACTAAAAAAACTGAGAAAATTATTTTATTCTCAAAAATATATTTTTCTAAATAAATGTTTTATTTGAAGAAACTAAGTATATTATGATTATATAGTAATAAAATATATTTATAATATTAATAATATATTACTAATAAATTAATTAGTAATTAATATTAAATAATAATCAATAATAATCAATATTTAAAAAAAATATTATCCAATACTAACATTTTTTCACAATATTTTCGGATTTTATTTAAATATTGAATTATAAAATATTAGGAATTTAATTTTAAAAAATTAAAATCATTTTTGGATTAATCATAGTAATATAATATTAATTTGGGTTTTGGAATTTTTTTCTTAAAAAGTGATTTTTAGGTGAATAGTGAAAAATGTAGTTTTTACAAATAATAAGACATTTATAACATTATTATTATATAAGTTTGAATTGGAAATTAATGAAACCTTTTTCTAAGAACATATATTTATTTTATATTTTAATTTAAAATTTTAAAATTTTATTTTTAATTTACAAACCCACATTTTATATTTTAGAACATAAGTAATATTTTCTCAAAAAAAATTTCTAATACATTATAAATTTTTATTTAAAAATTAATTTTTATAAAATTTATAAATTTAGGAAAGGGAAATTAATTTTCAATTTATTATTATTGGGTCCAAATTATATAATAATGACCATTTAATTTTTGGGCACAAAGGATAAAGTATCTTAGGTAAAAACTAGTTACCACGGTAAAATAACAAATGGTAAAAGTAAAGAATGTAAGAGTAAAAGACCTAAAATGTGTTTAAAACATACATGGTAATGGGTGGTTGAGGAATTTATCAACCTTATACCTTCTAACCCCTATCATTTATCAATTTTGGATCCACTTTCATAGTGATTGACTACCCGTTATTGAAAAATTTTGGGTATTTATGAAAATGTCATCCCTTTTCACTTATAAAAGGGACACTTCTCTTCTCACTTACCATCACACAAAAAAACCCTAATTTTGGCCCAAGATATAACCAATTATATCTTAAACACACCTATAAACCTTAATTAGGTTCTATTACTCTCAAAATACCATCCCTCAAGGGATTATTTTTCTTTACAAAGGAGATATTCCATGAAGTGAGGTATAAGTTCTTAACCTCTCCTTCTCTTTCCTATTTCTTTATGTGATTTTATTCTTCCTAAAATTTATTTTCACCATGTTGAAATAATAAAATAATTATTTATATTATACTATTATTTTATTATAATTAAGGTACATGCATTAACAATATTCCCATTTTTTATTAAGAAAAACAAAACTGTCACTCTTGCGTTGTGCGGACTACCACCTCCAAGATGTAACGTGTTTCATTTTCCTTCGCCAACTTAAAAGGATGATCCTAATAAAGTATTTAACGTATAATTATTATATTTATAACATATATTATATTCTTAAATGATAAAACATATTATATATTTCTTTTATTCTATGGAAAATGAAATCATCATTTATGTGTACGTGTAGGCTACTACCTCCATGGAATGACTATTTCCCATTTTTCTTTTTGTTACCAACATTAATGGATTGTCCTAGGAATTATTTTAATAGATAAATATTATTTTTTATTATATAATTAAGTTTTGGGTATGAAAAATTGGAGAACCTATTAATGATATGATCAATAAATGAGTATCATTGATTCCATCGTTTAAAACGAGAAAACTAAGTGGAAAATGATCACTTATTTATAAGTAATGAATTTATATAAATTATATTATATTTATAATTATTTAAAATTATTACATATCATACTAATAAAGAATAAATAATATCATTATGCTTCTGGTATAATTACATTACAACTAAACCACCTCATAATCATCCATTAATCATGACAGGTTCATGTTTGGGTCGGTTTAACCACATACTTGAACAATTTTATGAATTTATATCATGGATGAATATGAGAACTTATTTAATGGAATAATAAGATATAAATATTTAAATAATGTTTTTTTATTCTTGTAATGTTATATCAATATTTAACTCATTAATTAATAAATCATCCTTCGTTCATTAAGAATCGCTAAAGCAAGCTCATCATCAATTTCAACCTCATAGATCATAACCAAAGATAGCATGAAATGAGATTATAGATTTATAAAATATATTGTAAATTATATTCCAATGCCTTATATTATCTAATAATTATGTAACTTTTTTAAATAATATATACCACCACCATTTTATGAAACTAGTTTAAGCGATAAAAATTACTTACACTTGATATTGAAAATAGGTAAAACTAACTAATATCTATTTGTATGGAATGATTATAAAAGAGGATTATAAATAGTTATAGTTATTAATAAGGTTCTTGATTATGTATTTAATGAAATTAAATTAATTATTCATGAAGTTTGGTGCAAGTGCATATTGAATCGGGACTGAGGTAAGGGTTTCCATCTCAAATTCCTCTCTTTGAGACATGTTTGGTATTATGCACCAATTTTCAATTATGTAGTGTATATAATTCCTATTTGAGATATAATATCATTAATTATCTTTTAATTATGGTATTTTAATTTCAATCACAACCCAACTCTTTCAATGGGTTTTTATTAAAGAGTTACTCAATCTACAAGGGTTTTTTGAGACATGATACATGGTATGCACCATGTTTCCTTTATATAGTGTTCTATTAATTTACTGTACCATGAATTTTATAAATGTTATTTCATTTTAATTCATGTTATAAACTAATACATATCAAGTTCTCTTCTTCAAATTTCTTTCGGATCAATGTGTTACCCTAGTCGTAAGAGTTTTTGGTAACTCAAGTTTTATTCATTGAGTATATGATCATTATCTTGAACTTATTTTATATAAGTTGAGTATATTAAACCATTTTATTGTATAATGTGGTATTCTTTAGTTTTTTTTCATTTTTACCATATGAAACCCTTTTCAAACTATTCATGCTTCATGGAGTATGTTGCTCGTAAGGGGTATTGATAACTCAAGTCTCATTTCCATGAGTTATATTATTTCATCATGAACTTCTTCCTTCCATGCTTTGGTTCTACCACCATAATATTTTATTATATGGTATTTTAAAATAATATTTGGGAAAATAAAATTTTAATACAAATTAATGTTTTGTTACTCTTCTTATAATGTGAGTTTTGAACAAAGGTATTTTGAAAATAACAAAAAGGGTTTTTTCATTTCACTTTCATATATTTTTCTTCCTCTCATCATTTCACCAATATAAACTTTATATATTTTAAAGGATCCATTATTTTAAATTTTTTTAAATTAAAGGTTTTTAAAAGCTTTCACATCACCTTTAATATCCTAACCCTCACCCATTATCATGGGAAGAGGCAAAGGGTGTTACTGGCCTTAGGTGACATCCCTAAGACACCAGAGGATGGAAATAAATGACGAGGGCTTCATCAACAATTAGGGGGTGATTTTACCTTGGAAAATAAAATGACCAAACCAAAATAACCATAACCAAAAAACCTCAATTATCATGCATGAGTAAAAAAACAACTCAAGGAAAATGAAACCAAACTATATCAGAGTACAATGCGGAAACCAAGACCAAAAAAACTCAAGACATGAAAGACACAAACTCATCAACTCACAACCTTCTCTAAGTTCCAACTCCACAATCCATAACCATGGTATCATGATGCATCACTAAATAAATGAGATATATTTCCTTTATTTGTGTCTTGATATATAACATTTTCAAATTCACCAAAGTTCCCAAGAAGGGGGTGAGGATAAAACTCAATAGGTTTTCCCCAATGACATCAAAAATCACACCACTAGGATAGAACATGTTAGCACATTTATATAAAATAGTTTAAAACCAATTTAAATCATCTTATATCAAAGCATGCAATAGTTTTTCAAACCAAAACCATTTCCATGGAAAGAAATAAAAAATTTCTTTAAAACCATTTCTTAAATCCATTTGGCATACCCAATACATGGTTGCACATATCCACACACCCACACATGCATGCCCAAGTGAAACATCAATACTCATGAGCAGTCTCTCTTTGATCTACCAAGTCACTACAAGGTAACCATTACCAAGGTCCCCAGTGGAATACTCCCCTTCCATAGGGTCATGTCAATAAAAATGAACCCACATAAACCATGTATTCTAAATAACACACCAAACCAATCATGTCAATCAATTTCAATAAAATATTTCTTTTATTGAAAACTGTAATGACCCAAACATTTTAATAATATTTGTTTCCTAATTTTTTGTGTATTTTATTTTATACTCAACAAAACTATATCCTTTAATTAATGAAGTGGGTATAATTAAATGAGACCATTGGGTTTTGACTGTTATATGATCGTTGGTCAATATGACCGTTGGAAACTAAACTATTAACGTTACAATTATTGTTTATAAATTCAAATGATCTTGGTTAATTAATATAGAAAGAAGAGTCGATGGCATCATCCAATAGACTCAGACCATATGAAGCCCATCTTTCAGAGCTTGGGAAGAAGGTAGCATCACTGGGATTTGCTCTGGACCAAGCCCAAGCCGAACTTCAACATGTGAAGCTTGAATGGAATCACCTAAGTGAGAATTTCAAGCTGATAGAAATCACCACTCGGGCAATGTTATCCGAGCCACCACAAGATTCTATCACCATAGCACACCTTACACTTAGGTCCTATACAGGTATTATAAGGGGCTATGTAATGAATCCTTAGTTACTTTCTGTAATCCTTTTGTATAAATAAAATTTGTACTTCTTATTATGGTAAAATTTGTGAATTTAAAATGTCCAGATAAATATAAGATGAATTTATAGAAGTTCCATATTATTGATCAATTTTGGAAAAAGGGGGTATTTTAAAATATTTTTTTGTATTCTTTAAATAATTAATAATGTGAAATGATTTTCAAAAAATGGTCTTCTACATTCGTGTTCAGTAAGAAATTTAGAGTCTAATAAGATCAACTTAATTTTTAGTGAATAGTAAAGTATGAATAGTAACATACCCGTATGAATACTAATGAATAGTAATGAATAGTAAATCAACCAAAAAATAGAAACGTCACCCATGAATGTATAAATATATTTTAGACATCTTAAAAGTGAAAAACGATCATAGTATAAGTTTTGGTATTTTTGTATGTCATAAATATTTTATTTATAATTTTATAATTAATTTAATAATTTAAAATGGAAATTTATTTTCATAAAATGTAATCATATATTTTTACTTTATTTTATTATGGTTATACAATAATTTTATGGGACCTTGATTACTTTCATAGGGTGTTACAAAATGAGTTATAGTTTTAAAGTTGTATTTTTGGAATAAATAATGATTTTTCTAAAAATTAAATTAAAAATATTTAGAAAATTATTTTAATAAAATGGAGTTTATTTTTGGATCCATAGCATCGATATTAGGTTAGAGTGATTTTTTTGGGATTTTTCTGAAACAGTGTATTTTTCGGTGAATAATAAAAATACAGTTTTGAGTTTCGGGTGTTTAATGACATCATTAATGATGCAATCATGATGTAATAAATCTGGTCAAATTTTGAATAGTAATATATATTATAAGGTGTCCCAAGTGTCCAATACCATGGGAAAATACCAAGGTAAAGACCATGGTTTTGCAAATACCACCGATGAGGTGTCCCTTGGAAATTAATTAAATATTCCCTCTTTTTTGCTATAAATACCAAGCCATTACCTCATTCATTTCATTCCAAAATCCTCCTCAATGAAGATCTGGTCTTCACAAAGAATCATCCCAAGGTTCCCTCAAGCCTCCAAAGGTACCGACCTTCAATCTTTCGAAGTTACTCTTCAAGGTAAGGGAACCTTTCACCCTCCTCTTTTAAGTCATGACTTCTTTTTTGTTATGTCTTATAGTTCCATTTTATTATGTGGGGGGTTGTTATTCTATATCTTTAATACTTTACATTTCATTTCCAAATTATTAGAGACCCTTTTCACTCTAATCAATTGATTTTCTGAATTTTTAAGTGATGTTGTTAGGCTGTCGAATTTTTTGTAAAAGAAATTGCATCTTCTCTTTCAAGTTTCCTTTTCATGTGGTATGACATTAAAATATCCATACCATATTATTATCTTCATTTTATTATGAATTTATACTGTATTATGAGTTATTTATGAGTGGGTTACTCTTGTACCCTCGCTTTTTAATGTTTTCTAAAAGGATGTTATGTAGCCGTTATGGTGCAGAATTTTCATCTCAAAATTCCTCTCTCTTTCTCTCCATAAATTCTCTTATTTTATTTATGTGAATACCCAGACCTATTTATTTTCTATGGGTGTTCATAAATACAAAAAAAATGATATATTTGATTCTATAATTTACATACATATAACACTCACTTCCTTTCCATGGGTTATAAATGACATAATGATCTTATTTTTTAAGAACTGTTAAAATGTCACAATTTTGAAATGAAACCCATTTCTTTTATTCTCTATGGATTATTTATGAAATGTTTTATTATGTTCTATGTGTATCACATGAATGTAAATAAATATTAATGGTTCTCCCTGATATTTCTCTAATGCATTGGGTAAAGAATTTAATCTCTAGAGATGAGAAGTTTAACGATACCTTGGTGAATAACCTTGGTAATTTTTATGACACCTTGGGGATGAACCTTGGTGATATGTTCATGAATGTATAAATTAAATGTTTTTTCCACATATTCATGTTACGGTTCAAGTTATTTTCATTATGAAATGTCTCTACTTCCATTGATCATGTCTTTATGTTTTTTATCAAGTTCTTATTGATTTCACAAGTAAACTCATTACCTTGTTTTTCTTACTGGGCCTTCTGATCACCCTTTCCTTTGATGTATGTCTCCAGGTTATGAGATGAAGTAATTGTACTTAGGATGAACCTGTGATTAATCCTAAAAATTGTATTAGAAAAAAAAATATGTTGTTTTCATGTATTATGTTCCTGATTTCCAATACACTAGACTTTAAAGATCCTTTGTATGTAAAATGTAATAAAAAGTTATGTAATAAAAAGGCGGGATTTCATAGTTGGAATCAAAGGATAGTTTAGTTATTTATAGAAATTAGGCTATGAAAACTTTAGGAAGAACCCTATAGAAAATTTTAAATATAGAAATACTTCCTAGTATTTTGGTGAGTATTGAGTAAGTGGTTTATCAAGTAAATACATCCTTGTCTGGATACGAGTAGGTAGAGGCGACTCTGGCACAGATGTACCTAGGAGTGAAAACTATGACAAGGAGCTTTGGGCTTGACCCAAGGTATCCTGGTACACGACAACAGGTTTTGCTACACTCTTGGTTATGACACTCCCAGGGGATATGTTTGGTTAATCATAAGCTTTTTATGAATCATTATGAAGGATTTATAGAGAAATTTAATTGTTTAAAGCATGAAATTTTAAGACATAAAATACTTTACAGTTAAAAGATTCTTAAAACAAATAAGTTTCTTTATAAGGTTTTATTATTTTAGAAAATTGCGGGCAATAGGGGGAACCGTGCAAATGGTGACTGCAATGGACCATGCACTGATGGACCTCTGATGAAAGATGGAATTGAAACTTTCATGTGAATGATGAACCAACTGACTCAAGTTATGGGAAATAACTTGAATCAAGCTAAGAGACTGATCTCAACGCGAAGGGAACAACTTTCTATTGATTCCTTTATGCATCAACGACCACCAACCTTCAGTGGATCGACCGACCCATTGATTACTGAACAGTGGATCAGCTCTATAGAGAAGATATTTTCTGTAATCTGCTATTCAGAGTAAGAGAAGGTCACCCTGGATGTTTATCATTTAGAGGGAGAAGCTGATCAGTGGTGGGAACTGATTTAAAACACGAGGCCAAGAGTGGAGTTTGAAGCTATGGAGTGGGAAGAGTTTGGGGGGATCTTCTTTAGTAATTATTTCTCTAGTTCCATGAGAACAAGAATGGAGAAGGAGTTTATCGAGCTGAAGTAGAAGGAGAATAAATCTATGGGAAGCTACGAGATGAACTTCACAAGGATTTCACATTACACCTATAGCTTTTTCATGGATCCAAATGGTAAGGTTGATAGATTCTTCAGTGGATTGAGACCTCATATGTGGAAGAATCTATCCAACCGAGACTATGATAGCTATGAGTAGATCGTGTAGAGTGCGATGAAAGTCAAGATGGAGTTTGGTGAGATGCAGTGGTCTCATAAATCTAATGACAAGAAGAGATTGATGGAGCCCAGTTTAGGGAGGACCTTTGATCAAGGAAGAGAAGTCAAGCAAGTGCAACGTCCCATGTGTAATAAATTTGGGAAGAAGCATTCGGGGAATTGCCTGCTTGGGAGCAGGAAATGCTACAAGTGTGGAAGAGATGGTCATATTGCAAGGAATTGTTATAGTGAGGTGAAACCTCAACTTCCAAACACTAACGACAAGGGGAAGATGGTGCAGTCCCTACCTGATGTCTAGTACTTTAAGTGTGGACAACTTGGGCACTTTACCAATCATTGTCCAAATCCGAGGGTAGTGGAGGGGAACCACCATCAGCTTCAGCAAAGGCCAAGGGATCAAGGTCATGCTTTTTCTATCACGACAGCTGAATTTGAAGCTCTGAATGATGTGGTAGCAGGTACTCTTGTTGTTTTCTCCAAGCCAGCAAGTAATTTTTTTGATTCTGGTTTTATACATTCCTTTATTTCCTCCAAGTTTGCAAAGAATTTAGAATCAACCCCTGATTTTCTAAAAGTAAAGTTATAAGTCAAAACTCATGGTGGGATTATCCAAGCATCATCAGTGTTTAGAAACTCTTGTATTTACTTTAGTGAGCACAATCTTATTACAAATCTAGTAGTCATTTCCATGTTGTAATTCGACATTATACTAGGGATGGACTGGCTCTCAAAGTATAATCCTAAGATCAAATGCAGAAGCAAGGAAATCTCAGTAGTCTTGAATGGAAAACCTACAGTTATCTTCCAAGGAGAGATATCTCAACCTGATCTTTGTCTAGAAGAACCTCATATATCCTTCTTTATGGAGTTTATTGGTGAAGAAGAATAAGGAAATGAGATTTTGAGGATAGAAAATTTCCCCATCATCCAGAAATACGTTGAAGTATTTCCTGAGGAGTTACCCAGACCTCCCCGTAAAGAGAGGTAGAGTTCTCCATTGAACTCATACCTGGATCCCATCTGATATAAAAAACCCCATATAGGATGGAAAATGTGGAGCTTGAGGATTTAAAGAAACAAATCCAAGATCTTTTGGAGAAGGGTTTTATCTGACCGAGTGTGTCTCCTTGGGGAGCACTAGTTCTCTTTGTGAAGAATAAGGATAGATCGATGTGGCTATGCATTGATTGTAGAGAACTGAACGAGATCACAATAAAGAACAAATACCCTCTTCTAAGAATTGATGACTTATTTGACCAACTTTGTGGGGCTCAATTTTTCTCTAAGATTAATATTCGATCTGGTTATCATCAATTGAGGGTGAAAGAGAAGATATTCCAAAAACTGCCTTTCAATCAAGATATGGGCATTATGAGTTTTTTGTTATGCCATTCGGACTGACTAATGTACTTGATATTTTTATGGATATTATGAATAGAGTCTTTAAGGGATACCTTGATAACTTTTTGGTAGTCTTTATTGATGATATTATGATATATTCCAAAAGTCGTGAGGAGCATGAAGATCATCTCAGGGTTATTTTACAAACTCTGTGAAAGGAGAGGCTTTTGGGAAGTTCAGTAAATGTGAATTCTGGTTACAGAAAGTTGCTTTCTTGGGGCACATTATTACCAATAAAGGAATCACAGTTGACCCTAAAAAGAAAAAATTTGTAGAGGAGTGGCCTCAACCTACAAAAATAACTGATATTTGTAGTGTCCTTGCACTAGCGGGATATTATAGGAGGTTTGTGAAAAAAAATCATGACTTTCTAACCCATTAATCAAGTTAAATAGAAAAGGGGTCGAGTTCATTTGGACAAAGGAGTGTGAGAAAATTTTCCAAGAGTTGAAGAAGAGATTGGTTACTACACCTATGTTAACTCTGTCCTCAAGTGGAGAAGGATTCTTTATTTTTAGCGATACATCTCTAAAAGGGCTTGGGTGCGTTCTCATGCAAAATGAAAAATTCATTGCTTATGCATCTCGACAGTTGAAGACTCATGAGAAGAACTATCCTACGCATGATCTGGAGCTAGCTGCGGTTGTTTTTACTCTGAAGATATGGAGGCACTATCTTTATGGGGAGAAATGTGATATATACACGGACCATCAAAGTTTGAAGTATATTTTCACACAAAAGGAATTGAACATGAGACAAAGGAGATGGTTGGAACTTCTTAAAGACTATGATTGTTCAATTCATTATTATCCTGTAAGAGCAAACAAAGTTGCTGATGCATTAAGAAGGAAAGACCCAGTTGTTCTATCCATGATGAGGATTCAAAGAGATCCTTTGATCAATGACCTAGTGATGATGGAAATGGGAATTATAAGGGAAGGTACATCATAAACCCTAACTCAGATGATTTCTCAACCGAAATTACTAGAGAAGATCAAGAAATATCAGAAAGAATATCCTTTGTTACAGAAGAAGTTTGAGGCTGTGAAGGATAGGAATTTTCCTAAGTTTAATATTGATCAAGAAGGTGTACTGAAATTTTGTACAAGACTGTGTGTTCTGGAAATAAAGAAGGAGCTGGTGGATGAAGCCCATAACTCTACTTTCTCTATACATCCAGGAAGCATAAAAATGTATAGAGAACTTTGTGGTCATTATTGGTGGGATAATATGAAAAGGGAGATTACTAACTACACTTCAAGGTGACTGGTATATCAGCAAGTGAAGGCAGAGTGATAACTTTATAAAGGGGTATTACAACCACTACCCATACCAGTATGGAAGTGGGACAATATCAGTATGGACTTCGTCACTGGTCCCCCGAGAACTTCCTAAGGAAATAATGCGATATGGGTTATTGTGGACCATCTCACCAAGACTTCCCATTTTATCTCCATTCGGGAAGATTTCTCTTTTGATCAACTTGTTAGAATTTACATGAAGGAAGTGGTAAGGTTTCATGGAGTTCCTCTTTATATCGTATCTGATCGTGATCCAAGGTTCACATCAAAATTCTGGAGAAGTCTTCAACATGCTCTGAGCGCTGAATTGAATTTCAGTATGGCTTATCACCCCCAAACTGATGGCCAATATGAAAGGACTATTCAAACACTCGAGGATATGTTGAGAACATGCTCAATGGAATTCAAAGGTAGATGGGATCAACATCTCCCTTTATTTGAGTTCTCTTACAACAAAAGCTTCCACTCAAGAATTCAAATGGAACCCTATGAAGCTTTATATGGGAAGTGATGTAGAACTTATACTTGTTGGGATGAAGCTGGTGAGAGAAAGATTCTTGTGCCTGTTCTTGTGCAAGAGATGACAGAAAAATTCTACGTCATCTAGCAACACGTTAAGGCTACTCAGAGTCAGCAAAAGAGTTATGCTGACAACCATAGAAGGGACTTGGAGTTTGATGTTGGTGATAAGTTCTTTCTTCATATTTCACCTTGGAAGAGAGTCATGAGGTTTGGTAAGAAAGGGAAGCTTATCCCTAGGTATATTAGCCCCTATGAAATCCTTGATCGTGTGGGAGCAGTGGCCTATCAGCTTGAACTTCCTCCAAATCTATCATAAGTTCATGATTTTTTCCACGTATCCCTATTGAGGAAGTACATACCTGACCCTTCACATGTACTAAATCCAAAGGTGGTACAAATGGAACATGACCCCTCTTATGAGGAACAGCTCATGGAGATCTTGGATCGTAGAGACAAGGTTCTACACAACAAGACTACCCGCCTTGTTAAGGTGTTATGGAGGAACCACAAATGCGAAGAAGCCATGTGGGAACCAAAGGAGTCTATGAGGCAGAAGTACCCACACCTTTTCTCTTCTTAGGGTACGAGTTAAAATTTCGGGGATGAAATTTCTTAAGGGGGGAAGAATGCAATGACCTGAACTTTTTTTCCTAATTATTTGTGTTTTTTATTTTATACTCAACAAAACTATATCCTCTAATTAATGAAGTGAGCATAATTAAATGATACCATTGGGTTTTGACTGTTATATGATCGTTGGTCAATATGACTGTTGGAAACTAAACTCTTAACGTTACAATTATTGTTTATAAATTCAAATGATCTTGGTTAATTAATACAGAAAGAAGATTTGATGGAATCATCCAGTAGACTCGAGCCATATGAAGCCCATCTGTCGGAGCTTGGGAAGGAGGTAGCATCACTGGGCTTTTCTCTAGATCAAGCCCAAGTCGAACTTCAATATGTGAAGCTTGAACGGAATCACCTAAGGGAGAAGTTGAAGCTGATAGAAATCACCACTCGGTAAATGTTGTCCAAGCCACCCCAAGATTCTATCACCATAGCAAACCTTACACTTAGGTCCTATGCAGGTGTTATAAGGGGCTATGTAACGAAGCCTTAGTTACTTTCGATAATCCTTTTGTATAAATAAAATTTTTACTTCTTATTATGGTAAAATTTTTGAATTTCAAATGTCTAGATAAATATAGGATGAATTTATAGAAGTTTTATATTATTGATGAATTTTGGAAAAAAGGGGTATTTTAAAATATTTTTTTGTATTATTTAAATAATTAATAATGTGAATTGATTTTCAAAAAATGGTCTTCTATAGTCATGTTCAGTAAGAAATTTAGAGTCTAATAAGATCAACTTAATTTTTAGTGAATAGTAAAGTATGAATAGTATCATACCCGTATGAATAGTAATGAATAGTAAATCAACCAAAAAAATAGAAACTTCACCCATGAATGTATAAATACATTTTAGACATCTTAAAAGTGAAAAAACGATCATAGTATAAGTTTTGGTATTTTGGTATGTCATAAATATTTTATTTATAATTTTATAATTAATTTAATAATTAAAAGTAGAAATTTATTTTCATAAAACGTAATCATATATTGTTACTTTATTTTCTTATGGTTAAACGATAATTTTATGGGACCTTTATTACTTTCTTAAGGTGTTATAAAATGAGTTATAGTTTTAAAGTTGTATTTTTTGGAATAAATAATGATTTTTTTAAAATTAAATTAAAATTATTTATAAAATTATTTTCATAAAATGGAGTTCATTTTTTAATTCAGAGCATCAATATTATGTTAGAGTTAATTTTTAGGATTTTTCTGAAACAAGTGATTTTTCGGTGAATAGTAAAAATACAGTTTTGAGTTTCATGTGTTTAATGACATCATTGATGATGTAATCATGATATAATAAATCTGGTCGACTTTTGAATAGTAATATATGTTATGAGGTGTCCCAAGTGGCCAATACCATGGGCAAGCCCATGGTTTTGCAAATACCACCGATGAGGTGTCCCTTGGAAATTAATTAAATATTCCCTCTTTTTTGCTATAAATACCAAGTCATTCCCTCATTCATTTCATTCCAAAATCCTCCTCAAGAATATATGGTCTTTCTACCTCCTAAGGAGTCCTCCCAAGGTTCCCTCAAGCCTCCCAGGGTCCCAACCTTCAAGCTTTCGAAGTTACTCTTCAAGGTAAGGGAACCTTTCACCCTCCTCTTTTAAGTCATGACTTCATTTATGTTATGTCTTATAGTTACATTTTATTATGTGGGGGGCTTGTTATTATATATCTTTAATACTATCCATTTCATTTCCAAAGGATGAGAGATCCTTTCCACTCTCATCAATTGATTTTCTGAATTTTTAAGTGATGTCGTTAGGCTGCCAATTTTTTTGTGAAAGAAATCGCATCTTCTCTTTCAAGTTTTCTTTTCATGTGTTATGACATTCAAATATCCATACCATGTTCTTATCTATATTTTATTATGCCTTTATACTATATTATGAGTTATTTATGAGTGGGTTACCCTTGTACCCTCTCTTTTTAATGTTTTCTAAAAGGATGTTATGTAGTCGTTATGCTGCAGAATTTTCATCACAAAATTCCTCTCTCTTTCTCTCAAGAAACTCTCTTGTTTTATTTATGTGAATACCCAGACCTATTTCTTTTCTATGGTTGTTCATAAATACAAAAAATATATATATTTTATTCTGGAATTGACATACATATAACTCTCACTCTCTTTCTGTGGGTTATAAATGACATAATGATCTTATTTTTTAAGAACTGTTAAAATGTCACAATTTTGAAATGAAACCCATTTATTTTATTCTCTATGGGTTATTTATGAAATTTTTGATTATGATATATGTGTATCACATGAAATTAAAGACATATTAAGGGTGCACCCTGATAGCGCTCCAATGCATTGGGTAAAGAATTTAATCTCTATAGATGACAAGTTTCACGATACCTTGGTGAATAACCTTGGTAATTTTTATGACACCTTGGGGATGAACCTTGGTAATATGTTCATTAATGTCTAAATTAAATTTTGTAGACAAATTTTCATGTTATGGTTCAATTTATTTTCATTATGAAATGCCTCTACTTCCATTGCTCATGTCTTTATGTTTTTTATCAAGTTCTTATTGATTTCACAAGTAAACTGATTCCCTTGTTTTCCTTACTGGGCCTTATGCTCACCCTTTCCTTTGATTTATGTCTCCAGATTATGATATGCAGTAATTGTACTTAGTATGAACCTATTATGAATCCTTACAAGTGTATTAGAAGAATGTTTTATATTGTTTTCATGTATTATGTTCCTGATTTCCAAGACCCTAGACTTTAAAGATCCTCTGTATATAAAATGTAATGAAAAGTTATGTAATAAAAATGCAGGATTCCATAAAAACATTTCTACAAACACTTTTCCATGAATCAAAACCAAACTATAATTTTAAAATCATCATTTTAAAATAATGAACCAAAAGCACATTCCATAAAACTATCCAATTTACAAAATTCCACAAAACCATCACTAGAGTGATTTTCCATCAAAATCACATATCAATTTCATAGTTCAATTCAAGAAATTTGGTCAATTTCAAATCAATACTTCAATTTATAATTACGAAGATTTTAGAGTGAAGCCACCTACCTCGTAAATTTTGGTGAAACCAAAAAATGACACAAAGCTCTAAAAACATGGCAGAGAGATCATGTTGTTGGGATGTGTGGTGTATTGTGATGGTTTGCGATCTATGTTGGGATGTGTTCTCATATAGGGAGATCATGTTGTTTATTATGGCTCATGGCAGTTACGGGTGCATGAGAAGAACTACTCAACACACAATTTGGAATTAACCATTATAGTGCATGATTTGAAAACTTGGCGTCATTGCCTATTTGGTGAGAAATTTACAATGTTTACGGATCATAAGAGTTTGAAACATGGTTTCTCACAAAGAGATTTGAATATGATACAAAGAAGATGGATGGAGTATCTCCAAATATTTGACTTTGACTTGATGTATACACTGGGTAAAGGCAATTTTTTGGAGGATACATTAAGTATAAATTCATATAGTTAGTTGGAAAAAAGAGGCTTCGGGTTAGTGGTACCTGATTTTGGTGATAACCGAAAGGCACTTGGATTGTGAGGACAGAGGTAGTGTTGTAGTTTTCTTTCTGGTTTATTTTATTCCTGATTTGGTAGAGAAGGTTAAAGAGGCACATACATCTGATTCAAAATTTGTTTTTATGAGGTAAAAACTCAATGGTGGGAAGACCATTGAGGGATGGAAGCTTGATAGAGGATCGGTGTTGTGTTTTTTAGATCAGATGGTCGTACCTATGGATTTTCATAAAAAAATCTTTATGCTTACCACCATTCGAGATGGGTTTTTCATCCCAAAATATAAAATATGTATAAGTCCTTGAAAGAAAAATTTTGGTGGATTGGAATGAAAAGAAAAATGGTTGAGTTTGTTATGATATATCTCACTTGTTAGCAGGTTAAGGAAAAGCACTAGCATCCAGTGGGTATGTTGTAGTCTTTACCGATTCTGGTTTAAAAATAGGAGAATATAGACATGGATTTTGTTACAGGTCTCCCAAGGACAGTTTAAAAATAGGATGTCATAGAGGTGATAGTGTATTGGCTCACAAATTCATCCCATTTAATCCCTATTTGTGAATCTCATATAGTGGAGTACTTGTCTAAAATCTATATTCAAGAAGTGGTAAAGAGGAATGGCTTACCAGTTTCGATAGTATCGGACTGAGATATGAGGTTTATGGCTCATTTTTTAAAATCCTTGCAGTAAGATATTGGGACTTAGTTGACTATGAGAACGACGTATCATCCTCAGACATATGGAAAATCCTAAAGGATGATAAAAATGTTGGAAGACATGATTTGGGCTTGTGTAATGGATTTTGGTGGCTCATTAGAGGAGCACACACCATTAGTAGAGTTCTTGTATAACAACAGTTCTCAGACCTCAATACATATGGATCCTTTTAAAGCATTATATGAGCATCCTTGTCATTATCTACTTTGTTGGGTGGAAACAGGTGAGACTTTGTTGATTGGACCAAGCCTTGTGCAAGAGACGATGGAGAAGATTTAGTTAATCAGGATGAGAATGGAAACAGCTTAGAGTCATCATAAATTGTATGTGGATCATCGTCGATGGTTGTTGTCATTCGAGGTGAGTGATCACATGTTCTTGAGAATCTCTCCAAGTATTGGGCATCATCATTTTGGGAAGTAGGGAAAGTTATCTCCTCGATACATAGACCCTTTTGAGATACTTAAATGGGTTGGTGAGTTGGAATATCGGTTGGATTTTCCACTAAGGTTCAGTTTAGTACATAATGCGTTTCATGTATCTCAATTGAAAAAGTATCAGCATGATCCTGACTATGTGATTCGATGGGATCACATTGACCTAGAGCCGGAAGCTACATTGGTTCATGTGCCAATGCAGATTTTGGATAGGAAAGAGAAAGTCTTACATAGGAAAAACATCGGTCTAGTTCGGATCTTAAGGAAACATGGTCGGATTTAAGAAGAAACATGAGAGTGTGAGAAGGAAATGGTTGAGCAATGACCCAAACTCTTTCAGGCCAATGGTTGTTTTCAACTTTATGAGGATGGAAATACCAATGGTGGGGAGAATGTAGCACCATTGATTTTAGGTATTAACCCTTTTATTTATCTATTTTAAGTATATAAAGTATTTGGGTTAAGTTTCGGGAGGTTAGGAGGAGTTTTGGCATGTTTTTGGAATCTTTTCTTTAAGTGCACGGTTTGAACATGGTTATTAGAAACTGTGCAACACCTCCCAGGAAATTGTGCAACGAAAACAGTTGGCACTGGGTAGGCACACAGTTTAACCAAACCATGTGGTTACCCATGAGAAACTGTGCAAATATAGACAGAGGGATTTAGCATGGTTGGCGCACGGTTTGTTTAACCATGTGAGCCAACCCTACGAGGGGTGTTTAGAGGCAGTGGCTAGTGCACAGTAAGCACACGGTTTTTCTAACCGTATGTCTTAAACGTGCAATGTTAAAAATTAGATCCGGATTTTTTGAATCTAATCTGGTTTACACCCTAAGCCACTCGTTTTTTCTTAATTCAACCCCAATTCATTTTCCTCCCCCTCCCAAGGCTTGGAGACCCTTTCTCTTGATCTATGAGTGATCTGTTGGTGAATCTTAGTGCATTGGAGGCTGGATTCCTTGGTAAGTGCATGTTCTTAGTGGTTTTCCTTAGTTTTCTTCTTCTTCCCTCTCTTGGATTCGTGAATCTAGTCCATTGGGGACAGATTCATGTTGTATTATGCCAATTATGATGAAATATGATTGTTTTGTTTAAGGGGAACAAGATCTAAGGGCATTTAAAGGAGTTTCAGATCGATTTTTTGAAGAATTTGTGTTGTTCTTTGTTTTCACCTAAGGTTGTGAGGTAGGTGGCTTCACTCTCGACTCCTCGTAGTTCAAACCTGAATGCTTGATTTCAAATTGATTGAATAGATTGAATTGAATTTTGAAATTGATGTGAAAATCTTGATAGAAACTCTCTTTAGTGATGGTTTGTGAAATTGTGGAAATTTATTGTTGTGTAAAGTGTTTGGTTTCATGATTTTAAAATGATGATTTTTAAATATGGATTTGTTTTGATTTATAGAAAATGCTTGTAGAAATGTTTTCAATAAAATGATTGTTTTATTGAAATGGTTTGGCACAATTGGTTTGGCATGGTGACTAGCATAAATGGTTAGCGTGTGTTTATTTGTATTGGCGTGACCCTGTGGAAGGGGTGTGTGTTATTGGGGCACTTGGTATATGGTTACCTTGTGATGACTTTGTAAATCGATGAGAGACCACTCATGAGTATGGAACTATCACATGGGCATGCATGTGTGGTTGTGTGGAATGGAATGGGTTATGCCAAATGGATTTGAGAAAAGGTTCTAAAAGATTGTTTGATTACTTTCCATGGAAATTGTTTTGGTATGGAAAATTATTTTTCTTAGAAATGATTTTGATTTTGATATAAATTGTTTTAAATTGTTTTATATAAATTTCATTATATAAATCTGCTAACATGTTCTATCCTAGCGGTGTGAGTAAGGAAATCATTGGGGAAATCTTATTGAGTTTTATACTCACCATCTGCTTGAGCACTTTCGTACGTTTGCAGATATTGTATATCGCGACACATGTAAAGGCAGGGTAACCTAGTTCTTTAGTAATGCATCATGATACCTTGGGTATGGATTGTTGAGTTGGAGCTTGGAGCTTGTTGGGAGTTGTTGTTGGATGTTTTGGTTTTCTTTGGGTTGTTGGTTTTAGTTTTTTCACTTTATACTCTGATATGGTTCATGGTTGTAGTTTGGTATTGTTAATAGTTGGTATTACTTTGAGTTGTATTACATTGTTCTCATGCATCATATAGTAGTTGTCTGGTTATTGTATTTTTGGTTTGTTTATTTTATTTTCAAAGGAAAAATCATCCCCCAACTTTTTATGAAGCCCTTGGAATTTATTGTCATCCTTTGGTGTGTCAAGAATGTCACCTAAGACCAGTAACACCCTCCGCCTCTTCACAAGCCAATGAGCGATGGGTGGGATGTTACACACATTGTCAAAACTGAGCAACCGCATTCTGGTTGCCTTGATATTTTAGGACAACAATCAATAATTCATTTGTGATATATAGGAATTAACTACATGTCAATCCAACACATGGTGTGACCAAATTTATCTAAAGTGCATGTTTTCATTTTAAAAGTGGCATTTTAGTTTAAAATATGTGTCACATGCTCAAAATCGAGCATATACGCTCGAATTGTGTTAATACTTTTGGAAAATGATATGTGATTCATTTGTGACGTGTTGAAATCAACAAAACGTCAATTAGACACATGGTGTGATCGGTATGACTAAAAGTGTGTGTTTTCATTTAAAAGTGACATTTTTGTTCAAAACACACCACATGGGCAAAATTGAGCAAACATGCTATAATTGTCTTGATGATTTTGGACAAAAATTCATAATACATTCGTGACATTTATGAATCAATTGTACATCAATTTGACACAGTGCGCATTTTCATCTAAATTGACATTTCTAGCTCCAAACATGCATTATACGTTCAAAACTAAGCAAACGCAAGCAAATTGTCTTGGTATTTTAGAACAAAGATTAATAATTCATTTTTGACATGTAGGAATTAACCGCGTGTCAATTTGACACACGATGTGTGTGGTATGATTGAAAGTACGTGATTTCATTTAAAAGTGATATTTTAGTTCAAAACACGCACCACATAATCAAAACAGAGTAAACTTGTTATGATTGTCTTGATACTGTAGTATAACAATCTATAATTCATTTATGACGTGCAAAAATTCAACTATAGGTCAATATGACATATATGATTGAAAGTATATATGTTTTTATTTAGAAATGATATTTAAGTTCAAAATGTGCATCATACACCGAAAATAGGGCAAATGCACTCACAGATAGTTATTATATTTGAAGATTGAATGATAATTCATTTGTGACATACACATTTAATTTCACCCCAAAACTACTTTATTTCTACATATTAAATACTTGCAATCTATCACATACATGAAAACCAAAATTACTCAAAAAATAAGATTACTTTTAGTTAGATTTACGGTTATTTACTATAATTCCAACATTTGATTAATGATTCGGCACTAGCCACACATAGCTTTTTATATGATGCTTCATAGGCATTATTCACATGTGACCTACTAGACAAGTGATCAGGCTTTGCTTCCCAGGCATTGTTCGCATGTGACCTCCATAGTGGGAGAGAGACGGCCTACCAGAGAGACTTGTGCGCGCGCTTCCGATGTATTATTCACATGTGGACCTATAGAGAGAGATCTACTAGAGACGATGCCGGAATTTACGCCGGAGCGGCGGCCTGGCACACCGGCAGGTCGGCCTCCACGTTGGGTGCCGCATAAAGAATAGGGTTCCGCCTAAAGAAGTTCGCCGGCTTCAGCTCGAAGGCGGCGGAGACCGTGGGCATGATGGGGAAGTCCTCCTGGCACGGCACGTGATGGAACCCCAGCGTGTACCACACCACGATGTCTCGATCCTCGATTCCACGATCCCTCTCCGACCACACGCCCAGGGTGTCCTCTCCCCTGTTCTGATACGCCAGCAGCCCGCCCGCCCACACCTCACTCTTGTTGTACGGCGTCACCCATATCTGGTTGTTGGTGAAGGCCCCGCGCCTCTGCGGCGGGTCCTCGGGGTCCAGCAGATTCGCCGCCGTCGCCGCGGGGACGACCCTGTACCCCGACGGGTTCCCCACCGGGCTCCGCCGCGACGGGTTCACCACGTGGTACTCCGCCGGCTCCTGCAGCCGCAGCCGGACCTGCGCCTCCTTCTCCGTCCGGGCCACGCGGCCGGTGGCGCGGAGGTAGCTCCGCCGCGGCGACTCCCCCGGCGACGTCATCTGCCGCCGCAGGTCCACCTTCATGAAGGAGTTCTCGGCGCCGTCGACGTCCAGGTCCAGGTAGAAGTTCACGTAGTGGTCGTGGATGACGCCGATCACGTTCTCCCTCAGCAGCGTGCCGTAGATGTCCTCGCCGCCGGCGACCTGGCTCGTGTTCACGTACGACGTGCCCTTCACCATCAAAATCCCGCTCAGCCCCACCTTTACTCTCATGAGCCCGTCCGCCTGGAACTCCCAGTCCACGATGTAGTCGTAGTTAGCCACCGACGCAGCCATCCGCACCACCAGCGTCACTTTCGGCCTCGACTCCCTTATCTTCAAAATCAAAACCCGTCAGCCCGAATGAGAGTGGATCGGGTCAGAAACGGTGCGGGTTACGAGGGCACCGTAACCGTACCTCCATGCCGGTGATGGGGGTCTCCGAGTGGCGCCACCCGATATCGCCGCCGTAGCTCTCGAAGATGCAGATCATGTTGGGGCGGAGGTAGGGGGAGCCGTCGGCGGCGGCGAAGACGGCGTCGATGTAGTGGGCGTGGCGGGGGCAGTCGTTGAGCGGGTCCAGCGGCATGGCCTGCAGCCCGAACCCGTATTCCCCCGCGTCCATGTACGTCTTGAAGTACCACGCGTCCGTCGGATCCATGTACGGCACGAACAGCTCCGACGCCATCCCTCTGTGCAGGACCCGCCGCACCTCCCCCGTGTCCGGGTCCCGGATCCGGACCTCCGATATCACCACCCCCGCCCTCGGGTCGGGTTTGACGTGGAACTCCCAACCCGCCCAGCTCACCCGGTGACCGTCCTCCACGCGGAAGCTCCGCCCCAGCGGCTGCTCCAGCGACATCGGGTTCGGCTGCCCCGCCGTGCCCCCCGAGTAGCGATACTCTGTCCCGGCGGCCTTCGGGATCGGGATGGACCTCCCCACATCCACGATCTCCACCACCCGTTTCGTGTCCAGATCCAGCAGCACCGTCAGCCCTTCGATCGGTCGCATGTAGAAATTCGTGGTCCCCTCCGCCGAGTAGCACTGGATCTTGATCACCCGCCGCCTGCCCTCTTCCGACTCCCCGAACCAGCCGCTGGTCATAATAATATTTACATAAATGAATCAACGGCTGTTTATTTCTTTAATATTTATATTCACTATTTACCTTGAAATAGGTAGGCAGGCGAGATCGGCGAGATCGACTCCGCGCTCCATGATCGTACGGTTGAAATCGGCGTTCGACAGCGGCGCCCGCACAGCCTCCGTCGTATCTTCGACGGTCATCGGAGGATACCCCGACGCGGCGACGACCTCGTCAAGCGCCACCGTCCCGGCGCCCAAATCCACCGTCATCGAGTGCGTCTCGCCGTGGAGGAGCGCCAAGACCGCCGCCCGCCGGGGCGGAAGGGGGTCGCCGTCCCTCCACCGCAGGACGACGGGCTTTTCGGGCTCTTCGAGCACGACGGAGTGGAGCGGGGGAACGGCGGACGACTTCTCGGCCCAATAGGACGAGAGGATGGCGCGCACGCCGTTGAGCTCGCCGGCGGTGAGGGGGTCCAGGGGGTGGTGGGGGACCGCGTCGGCGGGGTTGCGCCGCCGGTGGTCAGCGCCCCGGAGGCGGTCCTTGGAAGTGCAGCCGCCGGGGCTGACGAAGCAGTCGAGGAGTTCCGCCTTATCAGAAGGCGGCTCCGGCGGAAGGATGAGCCAGGAGAAGACCAGCAGCAGGGAGATGCTGATAAAGATGAAGAAGAGCCTCTCTATGGTTCTGCCTTCCATTATTATGATCTGTCAGTCTGGCTCTCACCCTCTCAATATGTGGATGTTTTTATAGGGAGATGATAAAGATTCGATTTTGATTTTCAAATTTTACGGAATCTGGTTTTACCTGGGATGTTCTAATAAAGTGATTTTAACTGCAGGCACGGGTACAGATTTATGGCCACCATTTTTTCCAATGGGACAAGATAAGGTGAGTAAAAAACTCTCTTAGAATATTCTATTGATAGTTATTTTATTCATGAGCCTTCACGTCAATCCCCATCAAAGTACGTAATAAAAACAAAAAATAAGTCCATTTTCACAAAATAATCTTAAAACAAACTAGTAATGAAATAAACATTAAAAATTTATATGTACATCCTAGAAGTCATATTTACAATAAAAAAAGTTTGTTGTTCTCCATTTTATTCCTAATAGAATCATATTGAAGGGGATATTGAATATCATTGGTTCAAAATTAATAGTTCTATTTATAGTGTCACGGGTTTTTTATCATCAAAATATTTTAATATTTTTTTCTATATTAAAAAATATATCATTAGATGAAACAAGATTCCATAATGTAATTTAATTCAATACAAACAGATCAAATATATCACAAACAATTTCAGGTGGGAGATACAAAGAAACAAAGAAAATTTACGACACTTGCAAGTACTCAAAAATACTTATCCAAAACTTCCTATGAAACCCCGCAAATACATAACTACTAGGCTACCCCTTTAAGTAAAACATATGGAATATATTAATTCTACATAATAAGGATTTGTATATTATGTCAAATCAAAAATGTTGATATAAACCATATATTGATTACCATAATTGAAACATAGCATTAGAGGTAACGACGCCAGAAAAATGAAATACACATGATTGATACAGACTTGTTAACTAAATTTAAAATAACAAATAAATAAATACGGTGATACTCAAGACTGTAAGCCCACTTCAAAGGCGTGTCAAAAATAGCATTTTTATGGGTTCAATTCCGAAGTCAATATTGATATTGTCGTTGCTTTTGTTGACCATTGACATCAAAACAATTATGTGTGAAATAATAATAGCATAATAATGTTTAATGAATGAACTATGAAATACAAAAAAGCGTAAGCGATCTGTGAACAATCAGTGATTTATTATAATATTTTTTTATTACTGGAGAAAACCAACTTGGCCACAGAACTAGTGTATGATGTGCTAGATGATGGATTGTAAGCTTGTACTCACTGGTGTGAATGTGAAATGTAAGAACTTAGATCTTCTTTTCAGATAAGTTTTTATTTTATGGTTGTTTTTTGAGAAAAAGAGGAGTTTCTGGAAATTTCAAGAGCACACGCTGTGTGCTTTTAAGTACACGCCATGTACCCGATTGCTGCTGGTGACCGTGTGTTGGTTGTGTAACGGTCGAGCACATGGCTGTGTGTGGTGACCTGGAGACCACCTAAATCGGAGGTCGGAAAAGGCAAGTACACGCCGTGTACTTTTAAAGAACACACGGTGTACTTTTTTTTCATTAAACGGAGCGGGGTCGCGTCTAATTGACAGAACGTTCTTCTTCTTCGCCTATCTCGTCTGAGAGCATCCGTACGACCGCGAATCTTCTCCGAGCCCTCGACTCGCCGTCCGTTCTCTGAATCGTCCGTCGTCGATTGCGTTGGAATCACATCGATGAGTTCTCCTTTCTTCTTGAACTTCATCTTCTGATTTATCCTCTTCGACGAGATATCCTCGGTTGAACATTTTTAGCGTTTTTGTAGATTTATGGCGTTCTAGGGCGATTCAAGGTTTGAGGTTCACATATATCGATCTCACGACGCCGAGGTAGGTGGTTTGTGCCTTTTTGTAGATAGTCTTTGAATTTTACGTACAAAAATGCACAATACCCAAGAACGGGGTATTGCGTGTTTATGGTTTTTGCCCAGTTATTACCTATTATGCCTTGTTTGTTTGAATAGAGGTTAATTATTGTGAATATGGTTAACCTTGTCATGCTATGGATGTTTTGTCCATGTTTGCTTGTTTTGACCATTTGGTCTAGCTTTGCCTGTTAGGTTGATGCTTTGTTTTCCATGCTTAGTATTGTTAGGATGAAGTGATTATTATCTGACATGCTGTGAGATACTATAGACTGTTTAGCCAAGTAGTTTTTGAGGTTTTACTTTGGTTGCCGAATATCATTTGTGCACGATTAACTCATACAGGGCTGTGAGAACCTGGTGTAATAGATCATAGGGAGAATGGATGATGAGGGCTTCTCTAGAGTGTCTTTTTTACTGTTACGTTGCGAGACCATAGGGGGGATGGACTTTGTGCTCCCTCAAAGTGTCTGTAGTTTCCTCAATACGGGCCATAGGGGGAATTGGATGTTGAGTGCTTCCTCAGAGTGCCTATTAGTTACCGATACGAGACCACATGAGGAATTGATGGTGAGTGCTTCCTTAGAGAGTCTTTGCTAAAGCTGAACCAGAGGGGTTAGACTATATGTACTTCCCAGAGGGTTTCTTGTGGTTGTTTGGTTGAACCAGAGGGGTTAGACTATGAGTACTTCCCAAAGAGTTACCTGCTTTAGATTGGTTGCCCTTGATATATAAAAATGAATGCAATTGAATTTGTAGGATTGTTACTATGTGAACTTCCTTGTTTACTGCTTCATTTTGTATATTGCCTGCTATATATATTCACTAACTGTTAGGCACAGATCTTTGGGTGGTTGCCTACTGAGATTCATCTCACATCCTATTTGGGTCATGCTTTTGGGCTTAAACAGATTATATTGCTACATGTATAGATAAGGGCAAACGCCCTTCTACTTCAGATACTTGATTGCTGTGGAGCTGGGGAGCATGAGACCAAGTTGAAGCTTGCGATGCTGTGGAGCTGTTTACTTGCTTTCTTTTATACTTTGCTTTAGTATTGTATTCCAACATTATGACTTGTTTGGCTGCTTTTCTAGACATATGTATCATGCATCATATATATTTATATGTGCTCAGTTGTTATTACTTCCAGTCTTCCGCTGTTTACTATTTTATGGTATTATTACTGCTTCCGCTATTACTATCTGTTTTACTTCCGCTGTGTTACTTTGCCAATGAGGGCATAGGTTCCCCACTATCACACCCAATGCTCTCGCTGCTAGTCGGCAGCCTCTGGCGTTCGGAGAAATGCGCTTGATGCCATGTGACCAATCGGGTACGGGGTGCCTCTGGGCGGCACCCAGAACTGGGACGTTACAAAGTGGTATCAGAGAAATTCTTTTCTTCTTGACTTACTGTTTGGAGCCTATAGCTAGGGATAAGAATGAATAGGTAGTTGGTAATAAGATGTGCCTGAGCGCAGCTAACCCGTGTACAGGGAAAAACCAATTTACCTCGTATATTGAGATTATTCTAGTTTTGCAATTTTACAGTTGATTTGATTTCACAATTAGGTGATTCACATGTATTGTGCTGTTATTGTTGATGTTATTGAGGTTCTATTTCTATTGCAACCCGATGAGATGAGGGTATGTTATCTCATGCATCATATAGACACTTGCAAGATATCACATGTCATGCATTCTTACCATGCCATTTAGGGTGCATTAGGGATTGCATGTTGTTGTGATAGATGTTGTGATAGATATGCATGTTGTTGTGATATATGCCTTGATAAAATACCTACTATTTGATAAGGTATTGGTTTGTGTAAGGTTTTGTTTGAATGGACGCCAAACTTTGGTTCTTGAGGTGTTATGAGACCTCATGGACCGAAATTTGGTGGGTCATTGCTCTGTTATGTTTATATATAACATGTATAAGATGCCAAACTTTGATTCGCAGAGAGTATGGGCCCTCACGGATCGAAATTTGACACTTTAATGTTTGTTTCAGTGTTTTTATGGGTTTCAGAGTAGTTTCTGAGGCTTACTGTCTGGAAGAACCCAGAATACACAGTGTGTAATGATAAATACACGCCATGTGTCCTTCTGTTCAGGAAGGAACTGTTTTTCTTGAGTACACACCGTGTAGTCTCTAACCGTGTCACTAGCTGTGTGGGCAGACACGGGGTTGAGAAATCTTTGGTGGAACACGCCGTGTTCCTAATCTACACGCCATGTTGTGAAGACCATGTGTCCACCCGTGTGACTAACAACACAGATGGATAAAACTCAAGTTATACAAGTCGTGTCAAGCTTGAACACGCTATATAGTGTAACCCATGTATCTGACCATGCATCAAACAACACGAATTGGTGAAATCTTTCTAGTACACGTCGTGTCTGGCAAAAACACGCCATGTAGAGTCAGCCGTGTAACTGACCGTGTAACTAACAACACAGGTCGGTGAAGTTCGTCTGGTACACGTCGTGTCTGGCACTAACACACCATGTAGTCTTGTTCTAGGGGAACTGTGTGCCTTAGCCGTGTAAAAGAACTCGGGCAGGGGAAGAGGATTCAAGTACATGCCGCGTGTTAGGGCAACACGCCGTGTGTATGGGGTGTTACACGATCTGGGTTGGCATAAGTACACACCCATGTGAAGGCTTAAGGGAACACACCGTGTATCCATGTTTTGAAAAACTTGAATGCTTTCATTCTCTTGTTTCTCTTCTTACACTTCTAAGTTTCAGTTCCTGTTAATCTTGATCTAAGGTGTGAGCCTGACCTTGCAGAGTCATGCCACCGAGACATCCCCTGATTGTCCGCCAGTAGTAGGGAAGTGATCAGACACCGGATATGGATGATCAGGGACTACCGGAAGATCCTCCAGTTGTGCCGGTCTTGGCACCAGTCGTCATTCTGGACCTAGGTGCTGATGCACAGTTCCAAGAGGGCTTTATGAGGTTCATGCAGACCTTCTGAGGAGTACCGCCTCCTGCCCCGTCGATGACATAATTGACGCGAGTCTTTCAGTAGTAGCATCCTCCCACTTTCACAGGAGAAGGAGGACCTCAGGCTGCATATTCATGGTTAGAAGCCATGCTTTCTATCTTCGACCATCTGGAGACGCCTCCAGAGAGGAGGGTGAAGATCGCTGCGTATATGCTTCAGAATTTTGTCAAGAGATGGTGGGATGTGATATCACAGGCGGGATGCCAGCAGGTTATGGCATGGGATGAGTTCCAGAGTGCCTTTTATGACTACTTCTACCCAGAGGCTTTGAGGGCCGATCAAGCCTGAGAGTTCATGAGTCTGGAGCAGGGTACTCTTTCTGTTATAGAATATTCTTCTTGCTTCACAGAGCTGCAGCGCTGCACGCCTATTCTAGGAGGTGATGAGTTATTTTTGGAAAGGAAGTTTGAGTATGGTCTCATGCACGACATCCGATCGCAGGTGAACATCTTCAAGTTGACTTCCATCACTTTTATAGTCAACCAGACGCTAATCACAAAGCGCAATCTGAGGGATTCTAGAGTTGTGAGCCAGGGCGGCTCAACATTCGGAGTTGGTATCCCTCCTACTGACAGTAGGAAGCGCCGTAGGGAGTCTACCTGTGGATATACGAAGAGACGAGAGACATCTTATGATAGCCAGGTGGTATGCTACCAGTGCGGGAAGAGAGAGCATACAAGACCACATTTCCCGAGAGATCTAGCGGAGTGCCGATCATGCGGAAAGATGGGCCATCTTCAGCGCTTCTGTCAGTTCTTCTCACCAACAGCTGGTGATAGGGATTCTTCTATGAATCCGCGTTCAGGTACAATGCCACCAGTTTCTCATTAGTTAGGGAATTGGAGTTCTTCCGGCCATTTAGGCCGAGGTGGAGGTCGTGGCCGTAGTAGCCAGTCTCCAGGTTTTCGGCGACAACAGGGTGAATCAACTCAGGGTGGTCAGGTAGGGTCGTAGGGCTGCGGTGCAGGTCAGACTTTTGCAGTGGAGCAGACCCCATAGGAGTAGGATCCAGGACCCTCTACAGTTCGAGGTACGATCCTAATTGCCTCAGTTTTAGCTTCTGCTCTTTTTGAAACAGGAGCTTCCCATAGCTTTATATCTGTTGCAATTATAGATATCCTTGGGCTCTGTATATTTTCTTCTGCTGATATCTTGATGCTAGACACACCATTGGGGACAAGAATAGCTAGTATACATCAGTGTAAGGAGTGCCCTCTCGAGGTTGGTGGGTGTCACTTCCTATGAGACCTTTATGTCCTACAGATGACAGGCTATGATGTCATTCTCAGAATGGACTGGTTAGTTCCCTTTTAGGCATTTGTCGATTGCTATCGTCGTAGGGTGAGTTTCACATCACCTGAGGGATGATTTTTTCTTCATAAGGGAGAGTGGGATGTCCAGGCAAGCAGAGCAGGACCTGAGCATCCTGGGTTGGGAGGAGTTATAGCCCAGATTGCTAGTCTATATCTGGATGACCAGGGGACTTCACAGATGAACTTTCCTCCAGTGGTGGATCGTTTCGGGGATGTCTTTCCAGAGGAATTTTTAGATTTTCCTCCAGAGCGAGAGGTGAAATTTTCTATTGAACTCGTGCCAGGAGCAACACCGGTGTCCATTCCTCCTTATAGGGTGACTACACCAGAGTTGCAGGAGATCAAAAATCAATTGGAGGAGTTGTAGACAAAGGGTTTCATCCGAACCAGTACTTCTCCTTGGGGTTCGCCTGTCCTGTTTGCGAAAAAGGCGGACAATACCCTCAGACTTTGTGTGGATTATCGGAAGTTGAACCATTTGACGGTCAAGAACCAATATCTCTTGCCGAGGATTGATGATCTCTTTGATCAGCTTCGAGGAGCCTAGGTGTTCTCGAAGATTGACTTGAGATCTTGTTATCATCAGTTGTGTGTTAGACCATCAGATGTACCTCTTACAGCCTTTTGGAGCAGGTATGGTCTATACAAGTATGTGGTTATGTCGTTCGGTCTCACGAACGCGCCTGCAGTTTTCATGGCACTGATGAACCGAGTGTTCCATCCATACTTGGATTCTTTCTTGGTAGTCTTCGTGGATGATATCTTGGTGTACTCTCACACTCAACATGACCATGCTACACATCTTGAGATCATTTTGAGTACACTGAGAGAGCATCAGTTATATGCTAAGCTCTCAAAATTACACTTTTGGATGGACCAAATTTACTTCTTGGGTCATGTTATCTCAGAGACAGAAGTATCAGTAGACCTAGAGAAAGCGAGAGCAGTAGTTTCCTGGGAGCAGTCGAAGAATGTCTTTGAGGTACGAAGTTTTCTAGGGCTGGATGGTTACTACATACATTTTATACAGGACTTCTCACACTTAGAAGTGCCACTGACGAGCCTGACTAAGAAGGGTGCGAAGTACTTGTGGTCAGATTCTTGTGAGTCAGCCTTTCAAGAGCTAAAAGGGAGGCTGAATTCAGCACCGATACTAGTATTGTCAGAGCCAGGAAAGAGCTATGCTATTTACTGTGATACATTAGGTATCGAGCCGGGAGCAGTGCTTATGTAGGGAGAAGGGGTTGTTGCGTACGAGTCTCGACAGTTGAGGCCACATGAGAAAAATTACCCGACACACAATCTCAAGCTGGCTGCAGTTGTTCATGCTTTACTCTATTGGAGACATTATCTTCTGAGAGAGAATTTTATGGTTTTTACTAACCAAAAAAGTCTCAAGTATATCTTCACTCAGCGTGACCTGCATTTGAGATAGTGAAGGTGGGTTGAGTACCTTCAGTCTTTTGACCTTGAGCTTACCTATACGCCTGGGAAGGGCAATGCAGTGGCCAATGTGTTGAGTAGAAGAACTTAGATACATGAAGTTCAGGAGGCCAGTAGTGAGTGGCAGCTTATGGCTCTGTTCTCTAAAATGCATTTGGAGGTGCACGATAGTCAGGGGCAGACGTTTATTTCTTATGTGGCTGTTACCTCTACTCTACTTGATCGAGTGCGAATGAGAAAACTATCAGATTTAGAAGGCCTAGTTCTACAGGAGAGTGTGTCAGGAGAGGACCCTATTCTTGGATGGAAAATAGGTGAGGATGAGATCTTGCGTTTTCATGGACGCGTGTGGGTGCCAGTAGACATACACGAGGAGCTGATGCGAGACTTTCATTCCTCAATTTGGGAAGTTCATCTCGGTGTCAAAAAGATGTATCATGATCTACACCGTCAGTATTGGTGACCAGGTATGAAGAGAGATGTTGCTGGTTTTGTCATGAGGTGTTCCACCTATCAGCAGGTGAAGGAGGAGCACCAACGACCAGCATGGCTTTTGCAACAGTTACCCATTCCCGAGTGGAAGTGGAATGATGTTGCGATGGATTTTGTGACAGGTTTGTCGAGGTCACCTCGAGGGAATAATGTTGTATGGGTTGTTATTGGAAGAATCACGAAGGTTGATCACTTCTTACCGATCAAGAGACCTTCAATGTTGATGAGTTGGGAAGGTTTTACATTCGATAGATTGTACGTCTGCATGGGGTTCCACACTCCATTATTTCAGACAGGGATGCACGTTTTACTTCTCGGGTTTGGAAGGGATTACAGAAGGATTTGGGTACATAGGTACTTCTAATTACAACTTACCATCCCCAGACAGATGGCCAGTCTGAGCATACGATTCAGGTGCTAGAGGACATGCTTCGAGCATGCGTCCTATATTTTGGAGGTTCTCAGGAGAAGCACATACCTCTTGTAGAGTTTTCCTACAATAATAGTTTTCAAGAAACTATTCAGATGACACCTTTTGAGGATTTGTACGGTAGGCCATGCTGATCTACCTTATGTTGGCTGGAGGTAGGAGAGACTACTGTGCCGAGACCTCGTCTTGTCCAGGAGACCATAAAGCAGATAGATTTGATTCAGAAGAGGATGGATATGGAACAGTCACGACAGAAGTCTTATGATGATCAACGGAGACAACCTCTGGAGTTCGAGGTTGGAGATCAGGTTTTTCTACGTGTCGCATCGAGGTTGAGACACAGGAGGATTAGAAGATAGGGAAATCTTTCGCCGAGGTACGTTGGAACGTTCGAGGTTTTAGAGAGAGTCGGGCCGGTTGCCTATCAGTTGTAGTTACCTCATAGGTACCGGGTTATACATGACATCTTTCATGTTTCTCAGCTTCAGCGTTACTTCTCAGTCCCGTCTCATGTTTTTCAACCCGAGGAGGTTGAGCTCGAGGTGGAAGTCTCATTTGAGGAGCATCCTATCTGGATTATTGATCGAAGTGTAAAGGTTCTCCGTGGCCGGTTTGTTCCTCTGGTATGAGTGCTATAGCAGCACAAGCGAGTACAGGACGATACTTGGGAGAGGGAGACCCATGTACGATCGCAGTGGCCGTAGCTTTTCGAGGATTCTTCTTCTATGCCGCCTTTCTAGGGAAATTCGGGAACAAATTTCTTTAAGGGGGGAAGTTTATAAGAATCTGGATATTCTTTTCAGGTATGTTTTTATTTTATGGTTGTTTTTGAGAAAAAGAGGAGTTTATGGAAGTTTCAGGATTACATGCCGTGTACTTTTTAAGTACACACCATGTACCCGGTTGCCGCTGGTGACCGTGTATTGGCTGTGTAATGGCCGAGCACATGGTCATCTGTGGTGACCTAGAGACCACCTAAAGCGGAGGGCGAAAAAGGCAAGTACATGCCGCGTACTTTTAAAGAACATGCTGTATACCTTTTTTTCATTAAATGGACCAGGGTCACGTCTAATTGATAGAATGTTCTTCTTCTTCACCCGTCTCGTTCGAGAGCATCCGTACAGATGTGGATCTTCTCCGAGCCCCCGACTCGCCGTCCGTTCTTCGAATCGACCGCCGTCTATTGCGTTGGAATCACATCGGTGAGTTCTCCTTTCTTATTGAACTTCATCTCCTGATTTATCCTCTTCCATGAGATATCCTTGATTGAATGTTTTTATAATTTTTTAGATTTATGGAATTCTAGGGCGATTCAAGGCTTTAGGTTCACATATATCAATCTCACGACACCGAGGTAGGTGGTTTGTGACTTTTCGTAGATATTCCTTGAATTTTATGTGCAAAAATGCCCAATAGCCAAGAACAGGGTATTGTGTGTTTATGGTTTTTTCCCAGTTATTACCTATTATGCCTTGTTTGTTTGGATAGAGGTTAATTGTTGGGAATATGGTTGACCTTGCCATGCTATGGATGTTTTTCCAATTTTTTCTTGTTTTGACTATTTGGTCTAGCTTTGCCTGTTAGGCTGCTGCTTTGTTTTCCATGCCTAGTATTGTTATGATGGAGTGATTATTATCTGACATGCTGTGAGATACTGTAGAATGTTTATCCAAGTAGTTCTTGAGGTTTACTTTGGCTGCCACATATCATTTGTGCACGATTAACTTACACAGGGTTGTGGGAACCTGGTGTAGTAGACCATAGAGAGAATGGACATTGAGGGCTTCTCTAGAGTGTCTGTTTTACTATTACGTTGAGAGACCATAGAGGGGATAGACTTTGTGCTCCCTCAGAGTGTTTGTAGTTTCCTAGATACGGTCCACATGGGGAATTGGACATTGAGTGCTTCCTCAGAGTGCCTATTAGTTACCGATACGAGACCATATGGGGAATTGACGGTGAGTTCTTCCTTAGAGAGTCTTTGCTAAAGCTGAACCAAAGGGGTTAGACTGTGTGTACTTCCCAGAGGGTTTCTTGTGGTTGTTTGGTTGAACCAGAGAGGTTAGGATGTGAGTACTTCCTAGAGGGTTACCTACTTTTGACTGGTTTCTCTTGATATATAAAAATTAATGCAATTGAATTTGTAGTATTTTTACTATGTGTACTTCCTTGTTTACTGCTTCATTTTTTTTATTGCCTGCCATATATATTCACTGACTGTTAGGCACAGATCTTTGGGTGGTTGCCTACTGGAATTTGTCTCACACCCTTTTTGGGTCATGCTTTTGGGCCTAAACATATTATATTACTGTAGGTATAGATAAAGGCAAGCACCCTTCTACTTCAGGTACTTGATTGCTGTGGAGCTGGGGAGCATGAGACCAAGCTGAGGCTTGTGATGCTGTGGAGTTGTTTACTTGATTTTTCTTGTACTTTGGTTTAGTATTGCATTCCATCATTATAACTTGTTTGGATGATTTACTAGACATATGTATCATGCATCACATATATTTATATGTACTCAGTTGTTATTACTTCCAGTCTTCCGCTGTTTACTGTTTTATGGTATTATTACTACTTCTGCTATTATTATCTGTTTTACTTCCACTGTGTTACTCTACCAATGAGGGAATAGTTTCCCCACTATCATATCCAATGCCCTTACTGCTGGTTGGTTGCCTCTGAAATTTGGGAAAATGCGCTTGAGGCCATGTGACCAACCAGGTACGGGGCGCCTTTGGGCGGCACCCGGAACCAGGACATTACATGAAACATATAAAATTTTAAAGTTAAGTTAATGAAGAAAAATGTGCCACCACTTCTAGTGAAATCATGCTTTAAAAAGTGTAAAGTACTTTACAAATGTAAATTTGTATTTGGAAATGTTTTTTAAAGTGTCCATTATAGTAATATTAACATTGATAATCAATTTTGTTGAATTAATACTACTACTAACAAAAACAGATCTTGCATAAAATGGTAGGGAAAATTGTTAGGTGTTTTGTGTTACAGATATTCAAATGTTAAAAAATTGACGTTGGAGGAGTAATAACTACTTAATCTTTTGGCCATCAAAAGTTACAACACCAAGAAATTAGAAAATTATATTGTTCAACAAAAAATGTAGCCATTTGTTTTGCATAACCATCCTAGTGAGTGCATTTAATCATGGAAACTCTAAAATGAATTCATAATACAATTAGGAATTATGTGAAAAATTAATTTAATGTAACAAAAACATGAATTTAATATAGAAAAGTAAAAAACTATCATCCTACATGACAATTTGTATCCGACTACTAGAATTTTCCCAAGGCTACATCTATAGGTTCTGGGCGCAACGGAAACGCAGGATGGGCGGTGCCCAACTTTGATTTTTGCCATAATCGATGATCAATTTGAGATCAATACGATGATAAACTCTAGTATCCATGGGATTGACTCAATGATTTAGACAAGGAAGAATTTCCCCTAGAACCAAGAGAGGGGATCAACATATTTTGTTTATAATTAATTTAATTAAAGCAAAAAATTACCTCTAAAGTGATTCTTTCTTTGTTGATACCTTTAACCAAAAATCTACAGTTCACATTCATTTCATTGTAGAGATCAATGGTAGATCTCTTATAGTAGTGATCCACAAGTGTTCCACGTATCTCCAAATGTAGCAGAAGGAGTCTTCAGGTGCTAGCACAAAATATCCTTGCGCTTGCGATGTCCGCCTTTGATCACCTTGAGAACCACTTCTAAAATGTTCTCCTTGATCCGGTGGAGGAGGATTTCTCTCATTCTTGAGAGCGTTCTTGGAGAGGGATGAACTCTCTAGGCTTGAGAGATTTTTCTCCAATTCATTGTGCACAAACGGTGATTAGCTATTGGTTTCCCTAGACTAATAAGAAAATAATAACATAATCAGGAATTTAATTCACTAGGTAATAATAAATAATTAGCACAAACATCATTACTTATTTTATTATTACATGTGAAACTCCCATATCAAATAATAACAACAATATCATTATTTTCATGACATGTGCTTAACTTGCAAGTTATATTTAAATATTATTTTAATCAAATAATATTTAATATTATTTATCAATAGACCCAAAACTTTGCTCTATCAATCCTCTTCAATATTTACCAGGCCTTGAATAATGATTATTTATTTATTAAATAAATATAACTGCATTATTTGCCGATAAATAAATATTATGTCCGCAATATATTCTCTAGAATAACTAGCGATGAAATAAATGCATTCAGGTATACATGAATAATTATTAAACCACAACTGAGAAAAATATTTATTCAACTTGTTAAATAATAAATTATTTAATTGAGATACTAGATACACTTAGTGTGTGACCCTCTAAGACTCTTTCTTAATGACATTAGGCGGAATAGACTAAAGTCCAAGGTTAGCGTCTAACAAAACACCAAGGCACCCATAAAGAAAGAAGTTAATGCTACAACAACATGTCACCTCATACAAATGCTTACTGTGTAATATAATCTCTTTGTCTCGATATCTCCAATCAAGTAGGTTTCATGAAAGTGACATCAACCCATGTGCTCATTTTCTCATTCATTGATTTCCTGGAAATTGAACTTGCCCATGGAACACCGTGACCATGCATTTATTTAGGCTATATCATTTTAATCAAAGATCCTGAGATATTAACTTCTGTTATAAAATAGAAGGGAAAAATCATTTCTTGCATTATTCATTAATGTGGCATTACTCGTGACGCACCCAACATATCCTACATCACCACGAATATATGTTGTCACGGTTTTCGTCAATACATCTAAGTGCACAAGTCATAATACCCATTAATAATAATCTTAAATTCTAAGGACCAATACACACATTCACAGATAGGAACATCCAATGACACTTATAAATGTGGATTTCCTACTGTCGGGTCTCGTTCTCATAATATCCTACTAGATATCACAAAGAGAGTACATCATGAGAATGAGTCTCAAAGTTTTATGAGTCTCCACCCCTGATAACCTGTATCATTTGTGTCCCTCGTATGATATCATCCAGCTATAGAACATATATCTAGAAGTAATGTCATAGCACTTCCGGGTTCTCATCATAGCGGAGAACTGCTATGACCTTTTAGCGTGACAACTACTCTTGGAACATTATCACATGCAATGATACACAAAAGAAAAATCATGATGTGATAAGAAGTTTATTAATATCCGTCCAATAAATACATGTTTATTATAAAGTATAAATAAGTTGGTTCTATGACACTAACTCCAACAGACTCCCACTTGCACTACAACCAACTGTTAACAATCTTCAGTCCGCTAGCTCTCACATGATATTCATGCTTCTACTAAGATAGGCCTTTAGTCAAGGGGTCTACCACATTCTCTTTCATGGATACTCTACTCACTATAACTTCACCCCTTTGATAGAAATCCCTCAAGAGGTGGTACTTCCAGAGTATGTGCTTTGTCCGTTGATGCGACCTTGACTCTTTTGCAAGAGCTACCACTGCAATATTATCACAATACAATGTGATAGGGTCTTTACTACTAGGTACCACATCAAGATCCTAGACAAAGTTCCAAATCCATACAACTTCCTTGGATGCATCAGAAGTCGCTATGTACTCAGAATCCACTTTAGAATCAGTACAAATGGATGCTTTAAACTCTTCCATCTCACAGCTCCTCAGTTGAGACAGAAAACATATCCTGATTGCGAATTCAGATCATTCTAATCTGTCTGAAAACCAACATCATTTTACCCTCTGATGACTAGCTCCTCATATCCTCCATACACCAAGAACATATCCTTAGTTCATCTTAGATACTTAAGGATAGTCTTAACAACAATCCAATGTTGTTTTCATGGATATGCTTGATGTCTACCTACCATGCTCAATGCATAAGCAACATCAAGTCTAGTACATAACTTGACATACATGATAGGTTCCTTTGCTGAAGAATATGAGATCTTACACATTCTATCTTTCTCCCGTTGTGTCTAGGGACACATTTTATTAGAAAGATGCAAGTCATGTGACACTGGAACCAATCCCCTCTTGGATTGTTCCATACTAAACCTCTTTAGTATCTGGTCAATATATGCACTTTGACTTAGTCCAAGCAGTCTCTTGGATCTATCATGAATGATCTTGATCCTTATAATGTAGTCTGATTCTCTTAAGTCTTTCATGGAGAAGCACTTATTCAACTAGTTCCTAACAGATTGTAAGACTGGTATTCCATTTCCAATAAGTAATATGCCATCAACATATAATACTAGGATAATGACTGAATTCTCATTAAACCTTTTGTAAACACATAGATCACATTCATTTTTAATGAAAACAAATTCTTTTCATGGATTCATCAAATTTAATGTTCCATGACCTAGTTGCTTGCTTCAATCCATAAATGGATCTCTGCAACTTACAAATCCTTTTGGAATCAACTGGTGTCACAAAACCTTCTGGTTGTGTCATATAGACATCTTCTTAAAGGTTCCCATTAAGGAATGTAGTTTTGAAGTCCATCTTCCAAATCTCATAGTCATGGTAAGCTGCTATGGAAAATATGATTCTGATGGATTTAAACATGGAAACTGGCGAAAAAGTTTCATCATAGTCAATTCCTTGACTTTGTTTAAACCCTTTAGACACTAGCCTTGCTTTATAGGTACTTACTTTACCTTCCATTTCTATTTTCCTCTTGAGTACCCATTTAAATCCAACAAGCTTTACATCAATTGGTGCATCAACCAAAACCCAAACTTAGTTCTAATATATGGAATACATCTTAGAATTCATAGCTTCTAGCCATCTTGCAGCTTCTAATCTCTTTACTTACTTCTTGTAGGAGAGAGGTTCATCATTGTCCAACAATAATGAGTCACCATCCTTGGTGACAAGAAAACCATATCTCTCTGGTTCCCTTACTTCTCTTACACTCCTATACAGTACTTGTATTTCAGGAACTACTTCTTACATGGGGACCTATGGAACTTATTCCAGTACCAACTCCTGTGTATCTTGAGCATCAACTTCATTGAAGTCAATCTTGCTCCCACTATCCTTTTTGAGGATGTGCTCCCTCTCAAGAAAGATGGCTTATCTGGAGACAATTAATTTATTGTCTGGGGAGTTATATAGGTAGTATCCCTTTATTTTCTTGGGATACCTTATAAAGATACACCTCATACCCCCCGAGTGCTAGTTTATTTTCTGATAAAGCCTTAACAAACTCCTCACATCCCCATACACGTGTATGTGAAAAAATTAGTTTCTTTCTGCTCCATAACTCGAAGGGAATTCCATTTTCCACCTTAGTTGGTACTCAGTTTAATGTGTATGTCACATTTTGTAATGCATATCCCCAAAAGGATAATGGAAGACCTGCATGACTCATCATCGACCTTACCATGTCCAACAAGGTACAATTCCTTCTTTCACTAACACCATTCCACTGTGGTGTATAAGGTGGAGTGAGTTTAGATAGAATCCCAAACTCCCATAGAAAGTCGATGAACTCTTGGTTAAGATATTATCCACCACGATCCGATCAAAGCTTCTTTATCTTCTTACCAAGATGATTCTCTACTTCATTCTTGAATTCCTTGAATTTCTCAAAGGACTCAAACTTATACCTCATCAAGTAAATATATCCATATCTACTCAAGTCATCAGTAAACGTTATGAAGTAAGAATATCCAACTTTAGATTCTAATGGAAATGGTCCACACACATCAGTATGTACCAATCCTAGAAGATATTTGGACCATTCACCCTATCCACTAAATGGTGGTCTGGTCATTTTCCCTTGTAAACAAGTGTGAAATCAAGTGATTTTAGCTCAAAAGAGTCTAAATAACCATCTTGATAGATCTTTGTCAAGCGCTTCTCGTTTACATGACCTAGGCAGTGATGCCACAACTGGGTGTTATATGATTCATGTGAACTTGATTTGTTATCGATTGCCAACACTTATTTTTTGTAATTTAATATATACAAACCGTTATTTAAATGTGTCATACCATAACATATGTTGTCCTTATAAAATAAACAAATTCTATTTCTAAATTTGAAAATAAACCCATCTGTATCTAAACTTGATACAAAAATTATATTATTGGTAACAATTGCTACATAAAAATAATCATGTAAAACCAAAATCATCCCGGTCGGCAAAGAAAGGTGGTAGTCACTAATGGAAAGAGCAGCCAACCTCGAACCGTTGGCAGCTCGCAAATCTACATCTCCTCTGCAAATTTTCTGGAATCTACTTGGTTCCTACATTTGAATATAGATGTGAGCACCACAAGGTGTATCTAATACCCAATGTGTAGAAATATAAAGATTTCACTCAATAATGAACACACCTTTGGATTCCCCTTGAATTTGGGTGAAGTTCCTCTTCCAGTGGCCTAACTTGCCACATGAAAAGCATACTGTCTTCTTTTCCTTACCCTACATTTGGATCTCATTCTTCTTGGTTAGACATTTATCAGGGGATTTAGACTATTTATAAGTCTTAGTCCCCTTTTCCTTGTCCTTCCTCTTCCTATTCATCATAAGGACTGCAGGTTTTTCATGCCCCATGTCTTTATCTACTTGGAGAATTAAAGTAAGAAGTTCCAATAAACTCTTATCATTATTGCTTATATTATAATTCACAATAAAACTAGATAAGGTCTTGGTTAGTGATGATAATATGAGATCTATATACAACTCATCTGGAAATTTAATCCATAAGATGTCCATATGCTCAATGTAGCCAATAATCTTGACTACATGTGGCTTAGCTGGCATAGAATCTCCATGATTAGTGGTGAAAAAGCGTTAGAGATCTCATACCTCTCTTGTCTCACCTTCTTTTGATAGAGATCCAGAAGGTGTGAAATAATGCTATAAGCATCCATTTCCTCATGTTGCTTCAAGAGATCATTGGTCATGGATGATAGCATGAGGCACTGAACATTTTTAGCATCATTCAGATGTTTCTCATACATAGAGATCTCCTCATCACTCACCTCATTTCTAGGTGCAACTGGTAAAGGTTCTTCCATCACATATAGTTTCTTTTCATGGTGAAGGATAACCCGAAGGTGCCTTTGCCACTCCTAGAAATTAGTGCCGATGAGAAGGTTTTCCTTCTTGAGTATGGATCGCAACGATATGTTTGATGTTATTTTTAATGTCATTTCTAAAAATAAGATGAACACAGTTTTATCTGATAAAATTAAGACAAATAAATAAATAAATAATCATCAGTCTTCCACTATTTTTTAGAAACCCAATAGCCCTCACCATTGGCTTCAGAATATCTTATTTCTTGGAAATTATAGTGGTAAGGATCCATATTTCCCTTTACATTACCCCAAATTTATATGTTCAAGTAATTTGAAAGGTTTTAGGTAGGAATTCCAAATTCCAACTTCATTAACTCACAGCTCCTTGATCTGTTGAGTGGACTCCCCAATCCTAAAATCCTTAATTTTGGATTTCCTCAACCTTTGCCTCTCAGTTACACCAAGTCCTTCTTTGGAAATCAACCCTTGATTTCAACCAAGTTAAGTTAACCCCAAACCTCAAATTATAATTCCCTGATAATTGAAAGCACCCCAACTTTGGCTGGTTAAGCATTTTGAACTATTGGTTCGATTATAACTGAAGTAATGAAAGGCTACACCGACTTAATATTTTATTGAGGTATTTTATCCTTTATGCATAAATTTCTTATTAGTATATTTCACATGCTTGTTAATATTAAGTGAGATATACTTAAGTGATTAAACATGTCTGGATAATATTTATGCATAAGCCAGTTTATTTTTGTTCCATCTTGCATGATTGTTAATTTATTAATTATGTGATCGCGACAAAACATCCATAATTAATAACCATGAAACCGATAGAAATAAAATAAAGGGTATAATAATTATCTTTTTTAATGGTTAGTTTATCTAGTGGTTGATAAACTTACCCTGACCTAGGGGAGAAACACCATGAACCATTTCAGGTTTGTGTTTACAGCTTTCCACCCGTCCACCTTTGTATCTCTTTGGATTGGTTTCACCTCAACTCCTAAATTGAACTACATCCACTAGTTTGGGAGATCCATCCATTATATATGATTTTACTCACATTTAGGTGAGGGGTAAAAGTGGGTTTATATAAAAGAACCCACAGGCACACATACCCTACATATTAATGAGGACGTAAGGCACGAAGACCAAAAATTTAATTTAATAAATAAATTAAAAGGAAACCAATCAAATACAAATGTCCGATCTAGCTCATGATCATTCACATACATGCAATGAATTATGCATTTAATAAAACTAGTATTCAATTATTTAATCATTCTTATTAAGATAAATTGCACTCAAATCGATTAATTAATTTCTTTAATTAATCAATCATTTTTTCTTAATCCTTTTCTGAATTCCTTGATATTCTCATCCATAATAATTTTAAATAAATAAATTCATTTAAAATTAACCTTGTACACAAATGTAACTTGAAGGCAACCCGATGAATTCCCATCCAAAACTAACCAACATGTATTATAATTGTATACACTTTTATTCTTTGTGATATGTATCATGCACACAGAATTATAATTGTAATACAACTCATACATGATGTGCAGATCTTTGAACATTACGCAGATGTTAATTAAACACACACACACACACACATCAAACACCTATCACATGTTGTGTCCCAGCTTTACATCCACATGAAGGTACATGTCTCAAGGGTTACATAATGTAATAATAAATTTTAAATCTATGTAATCTGGAAAAAGTACATGGCATGTAGATCTGACTACACAGTGTGTACCCTCCTCACTGTCCATCCAATGTACATGCCCAGGGAAACAACGTGTGAGGTGTACTTTAGAAATCTTCGGAGTAGACGGTGTGTCTAGTGGGCCACATGCTGTGCAGACTCTGCGTTACACGGTCACCAGTCTGGCAAGCCTTGTATGGGATACATGACTCGACCCTGACCCGAAGGGACTACACGCCATGTCCAGTGGGCCACATGGCATGTAGTCTGGCAGACTGTGCGCCAATCTGTCCTGGTCACCATACGGTGTTAGAATTAACTACACCACATGTAATTAATGCACACAACTTGAGTAATTTCTGAATCACTCCCGATGTGCTAAACCCAATTACACGGCGTGTGATCAGGATTACACATCATGTATGGAAGATTTCATGGTTTGTAACTCCAAATACACATCATGTACTGTCGTGTTACCTAAATAGAATCGTCGATGCCTCTTGATGAGATCCTTGATGTAATTTTAATCATAAAATTATTCATTTCTATTAGATCTGCGAGAAACGAAAAAGGAGGAACAAATCTCGAAATTCAGATTACAAGAACGATTAAACTTGAATTGAAAAACTAAATTATTAAAGCGTATAACATCAAAAAATTATTTAAATAATTATAAATGAAAATATGCCCCCTCTAATACCACTTATTGGTTTCGAGCGCAACAGAAGCCCGGGATGGGCGGTGCCCAACTTTGATTTTTTCCATAATCGATGATTAATCTAGGATCAATATGACGATGAACACCAGTATCCATGGAATTGAATCAAGGATTTAGACAAGGAATAATTTCCCTTAGAACCAAGATATAGGATCGACATATTTTTTTATAATTAATTTAATTAAATCAAAGAATTACCTCCAAGATGATTCTTTCTTAATTATTGCATTCAACCACAGATCTGTAGTGCGCCTTCGTTGCATTGTAGAGATCAAGGGTAGATCTTTTCTAGTGGTAATACACACGTGTTCTGCATATCTCTGGACATCACTGATGGAGTCTCAGTGAAATTAGGCGAGTAACCTAAAGTCCAAGGTCAGCATATAGCAACATGATAAGACACCCATAGAGAAAGAAGTTAATGCCGCAAAAACATGTCACTTCATACGAACGCTTACTGTGTAATATAATACCTTTGTCTCGATATATCCAATCAAGTGGGTTGCATGCAAGTGCCATCAACCCATATGCTTGATTTCTCATTCTTTAACTTCCCAGAAATTGAACTTGCCTATGGAACACCATGGCCATGGATTTATTTAGGCTATATAATTTCAATCAAAGGGTCTGAGATATAAACTTTTGTTATAGAATTGAAGGGAAAAATCCTTTCTCACATTATTCAATAATGCAGTATTACTCTTGACACACCCAACATATCCTACCTTGTCGTGAACATATTCCATCATAGTTTTTGTCAATAAATCTAAGCGTGTGAGTCATAATACCCATTAATAATAATATTAAAGTCTAAGGACCAATACACACATTCGTAGATAGGAACATCCAATGACACTTATAAATGTAGATTTACTACTGTTAGGTCTCGTTCTCATAATATCCTACTAGATTTCACTAAGGGCGTACACCATGAGAAGGTGTCTCAAAGTCCTATGAGTCTACACCCCTGATAGCCTGTATCATTTATGACCCTCATATGATATCATCCAGCTATAGAATATATATCTAAGAGTAGTGTCATAGAACTTCTAGGTTCTCATCTTAGTGGAGAACTGCTATGACCTTTTAGTGAAACAACTACTCTTGGGACATTATCACATACAATGTTACACAGAAGAACAATCATGATGTGATACAGAGTTTATTAATATCCATCAAATGAATACATGTTTATCATAAAGTACAAAGAAGTTGGTTCTAGGGCACCAAATCCAACAACATCATTTGATAATGTTGTAGATATCCAATAATATCTGTGGAATACAGATGAAAAATTACATCTTTCATAACAAAAATATTTATATAAAGCATATACACAACACATACAACACATAATTCATGCAAAAATAATATAATACCAATAACAGGATAGAGATATCCATAGAATTCAATTTTTTTACTTGAAATGCATGAAATAAAACAATTATACAAATTCAATAATTTGGATGAAAATATGGAATATATAATTAATATATCACTCACATGAAGGAAATAATATATTTATTCCTATAAAAGAAGACCAATAATGATGAATAATGTTCATGGCTAGCAAGATTCCTTTCTAAACACTATAATTTCTAATGCAATCACAAATTTTGAGGATATGGATTTTTTATTGAGGTATGGAAACAATCGTGAAGGCATTGCACGAAAGTAGAACATCATAGAAGATGAACTAGTTATTGAGAAACTCCTTGCCTTTGAATTATATGTTTTTATAATTACATATTCCCTATAACTTTTTTTTTCATTTTGATAATTACTATTCCCTCTCATAATTTATTATTATTCATTGTTATTATTTGTTCTCATTATTTATTACACTACTACACATATGCCCTTTAAAATCATGAAAATAGGATTTTTAACAGTGCTAAAAAAGTTTTGTTAATTACAACACTGATAGGGGGGGGGGTCCCCTTTATTAGTGCTTTAAATAGTGCTGATAAAGGTTTTACTGGCTGCAATGTGCTGTTAATATAATAGCACACTCAGTAGAAACCTATAATTTCAAACAATGCTATATGTATTTTATTGAAATCATGAATTCAAAAATTTTCAACCATGGTATATACAAAATATACACTACTATTTATATTTCAAATAATGTTTTATATAATTACATCTACAATTATCCAAAAAACATTTTAAAACAATAATATTTCAACTTTTGATGCCTGTGATCCCCTCTAAAAATTTTCTGCCCATGGTATCAGTTGCCGAAAAAATCATCTCAACCTAAGAAAAAGATTCCACCTATATAATAAAAAAAAAATTAAGTTAGTAATACTATAAAGAAATAAATTAAACATTAATATGAAAGAATAAATTAATAAAATGTCAATATTTAATAAAAAGGAAACATTTGGAGTCATACCAGTCACACTACGTGTTGTATTGAGGTGCAGTTGACTCCTACACGTCACAAATGACTCATGGACCATTTTCCTAAAATATCAAAACAATCCGAATGTTTTTTCTCAGTTTTTAGTATGTCACTTATTCGTTTTACTTAAATTAATTTCAATTTTAAATAAAAAGAGACACTTTGAGTGATACCGGCCACACCATGCATCGTATTAAGGTTCAGGTGATTCCTACACTTCAAAAATGACTTATATATCATTTTACTAAAGTATCAAAACAATCCTAATGCGTTTGATCAGTTTTTAGTATGTTAGTTGTGTTTTTTTTTACTAAAATGTCATTTCAAATTGGAAACACACATTTTGAGTCATATCGATCACATCATGTGTCGGTTTGACATGAGAATTCTCCATACACGTGAAAAATTAATTATGAATTTATTTACTAAATTATGAGTAAAATTGGAGTGCGTTTTCTTGGTTTTCAGTGAGTGACACGTTTTGAACTAAAATGTCAATTTTAAACTGACAACAGACACTTTTAGTCATAACAGTCAAACCGTGTGTCAGATTGTGGTGTGGTTGATTCCTACATGTAAAAAATGACTCATGGATCATTTTCTTAAAATATAAAAACAATCTGAATCCATTTTCTCTGTTTTCAGTATGGCACTTATTCTTTTTACTTAAATTAATGTCAATTTTAAATAAAAAGAGACACTTTGAGTGATAACGACCACAACATGCATCATATTGAGGTAAAACTGACTCCTACACGAAAAAAATAACTTATACATATTTCTCTTAAAGTATAAAAACAATCTGAATGTGTTTTCTCAGTTTTCAATATGCCAGTTGTGTTTTTTTACTAAAATGTCATTTCAAACTGGAAACACGCATTATGAGTCACACTGATCGCATCATGCATCAGTTTGATGTGAGACTGCTTTATACACACAAAAATGAATTATGAATTAGTGTCCTATATTATTAAGACAATTGGAGCACATTTTCTTGGTTTTCAGTGAGTGAGACATTTTGAACTAAAATGTTAATTTTAAACTGATAACAAACAATTTTAGTCATACCAGTCACACCGTGCATTGTATTGAGGTTTTGTTAACTTCTAAATGACACAAATAACTAATTTATTGTTTTCCTAAAGTATCAAAATAATACGAATGAATTTTCTTGGTTTTCAGTATGCTACTTGTTCTTTTTTACTTAAATTAATGTCAATTTTAAATAAAAAGACACACTTGGAGTCATATCGGTCACACTGTGCATTATATTGAGGTGTGGATGATTCCTACATGTCACAAATGACTAATAGATAATTTTCCTAAAGTATCAAAACAATCCTAATGTGTTTTCTCAGTTTTTAGTATGCCAATTGTGTTTTTTTTACTAAAATGTCATTTCAAACTGGAAACACACATTATGAGTCATACTGACCGTATTGTGTGTCAGTTTGATGTGATACTACTTCATACATGTCAAAAATGAATTATGAATCTCTCTAATAAATTATGAATACAATTGGAGCATGTTTTCTTGGTTTTCAGTGAGTGGCATGTTTTGAACTAAAATGTCATTTTTAAAATGATAACGGGCACTTTTAGTCATACTGGTCACAACGTGCGTTAGAATGAGGTGTGGTTAATTTCTAAACATAAAAAATGTCTCATGGATCATTTTACTAAAGCATCAAAATAATTAGAATGTGTTTTCTTTGTTTTTAGTATGTCACTTGTTCTTTTTTCTAAATTTATTTAATATAAAAATACACACTTAAAGTCATACCGGCCACACCGTGCATAAAATTGAGGTTAGGTTGATTCCTACAAATCAAAAATGAATTATAGATCATTTTACTAAAGTATCAAAACAATACAAATGAATTTTCTTAGTTTTCAATATGCGATTTGTTCTTTTTACTAAAATTAATGTCAATTTTAAATAAAAAGAGACACTTTGAGTGATACCAATCACTTGTTCTTTTTGCTCAGTTTTGAGTAGGTCCATTGATCTGATACCAAATATATTTACACATAAATTTAATACATAGAACATATTAGTATATTAATATTCCTTAAATAACAAAATAATCCATTCCAGAATAGTTTAGGTCTAGTGATTTTGGAAACATGGAAACATAAAGAACTAGTTCATAAGAGTCTCTCATTAAGTTAATTTTTACTAGAAATATTCTTATACATATCATTTCTAAAACCATTCTTAATAACCTAAGGATATAAAACATAATAAAAGGTGATAATAGATTATCAATAAGTGTAAACAAGGGAGATATCAATGACTATATAAGGATAACATGAGCATAAAGATGTTATAAGGTGATATTAACATTACAAATTCATACCCTGCATATCATAGATCATAATCACGAGTCATGGATCAAAGCATGGTAGTTCAAAAGACATGAATCTTAAAGGTTCAAAGAATATTATAAACTAAAAATATACACTTCGAGTCATACTGAGAATATTGTGTATCATATGGAGGTGCGACCAATTAATATACTGTTCAGGAAAATGTTCCTGAAAGATCTTTTGGTAAGTTATACTTTACATTCAACTACCGAGAAATCCATTGGTAGATGCATCCTTACAATTCACTTCACATTTCATAAAACATGAGGTTTCCTTTTCCACTTTAAAGGAACATGTCCTCTCTTTTCTGGATTGTTATAGATAATTGAAAGGAAAGTATGACTTCCCAAAAGATGTGTAAAAAAAACTAAATAAGTATTAGATAAAAATGATAAGGAAATTTACTTACAAATATTAGATAAAATAATGAAAAAAAGTAATTAATTACATAATTAGTAGGAATTAACCATTATATATTCTCGACCCATTTCCTTGTTTTCATTATCTCAGTTGTAGCCTCGAAGTCCAATCTCTCACGAGCATGATCAATTTTGAACAAACCACCCCAACTCGAACAAAGGAATCCACCTATATAAGAAAACAATTCTTATGCGAGTAAAACTAAAAAGTAGTAAATTAAACATAAATATTAAATAATCCACTACTTCTATGGAATTCATATCTTCATGTTATTTGTGTACATTCTTCCATCTGGTATACTGCCCATTCATTTCTAAGCACATACATATCATCAAGTGAATATGAGTCTTCTCAAAAGTCATAGTAGTACTAGAAAAATATAAATACACAAAGTATTAATAAATATTTTAAATGAAATAGTAATTATCTTTGAAAATACCTCTTCAGTGATGCTAGTTTGTTCATAGAATATGATCTCTCTCATAAATTTACAAACATAATAACCACAATCTTTTCCATTGGTTTGTTTTGGAAACTGCATAAACATTGAGTAGAATAAGTAATTTTTTATATGTGTTTGTATAGTGAAATATTATTATATATACCCTAATATGTGTCCAGTCGTAGAACTTGTATTGGTCCTCATTCTTTTCCCCTGGCCTAATTCCTTGTTTTTCATCATATTGATGCACCTCCATATTATAACAGAATCCTCATTAAAAGATAATATAAATTATATAACTTTATGTTTAGTTCAAAAACATTGGATGTAGTGTATTAAAAAATTACAAATACCATAATGTGTGGACGGTTTGTTGGATATCCATACATTGAATCTAGGAAATAAATCTTTAGAATTTCCAAATCTACTACAATGAGCATCCAATGTTGCCAAAAAACACAAAAAAGGAATAAATAATGAAATAAATGAAGATATATTTGATATTATTAAATTGTAGAGTTTTACCCTCTATATCATTGGTATTAAAAATAGTATTTCAGTCATAACTTTTCCTTCAAACGATTTGAATAGGCCTACTAATATTTCATCCTTTTTGTCAGAATCTATTTTTGGTTGTTCTGTTGAGGTGATGTGAGGACTAATAAGTCCAATTTTTTTAATGGAAAAAAGCCCTTCAATTGTTTTTGATATATACGTCTGTCAAAAATATGAAATGTATTTAGTCATAATTAACATAGTATATCTACTTTTGGAAAATCAAAACATGAAAACATACCTCATGTATAAATTTACAACTCAAGTTCCTAACCAATCATAGTTGAGGATTTGATTTACATTCTCAACACCAATGAAGTCTTGAACTTCATATCCATACAAATTTTCTTCAAAACCAACTGTGTGACTACTAACATCTTTTAACTTTGTATTCACATGAACCTTCAATGCTAGTAAATCCGGATATAGAACGGGTGGGGTAATGGTGCTTTCAGTACAACTTTTCGATCAGTTGGTCAATCATTTAGATGGTTTTGAGTTGTTATTTTGTTTCATCCCCTTCCCTTTGTCCATTTGTAATAACATTTATTGGTTCAGACCTTTTTTCATTAATTGTTAAAGTTTTATCTTGAAAATAAAATTGGAAATGAATACCTCCTTACCGATATGTTTTTTACAAGATGTTACAAGCATGTAATGAATGTTCCAACAGATTTTTTTAACCATATGAATATCTTCCTAAAAAATTGGAATAGGTAGCTTAGTGCTCGGCTCATGTCCTACGCTAATTGACACTCTCACATGATCTTTTGGAAGTGGTCTATTTTATATCTTGTTATTTTGGATATTGAACACCATATCCCTCACTACAAGGTGATGGGTGGCTGTTGATAGATATAAATCACAATCATCACCACCCTGTAGAATATCAATATAAGAAAGGTATCAATGTCTTCCTAATTCACATTTCACAAAAATAATTATTAAAACATTGATTATCTCAGCTAAGACAACTCTTTAGTGGGAATGGCTTGTATCAATATTAGTGTGGGGGGGGGGGATCTCCACGTGGTGGTTGTTCTTAAGTTGTTTCTTATTTTTGGTCCCCCCATTAAAGTTTCCATCATCTACCTATTCCATTGGAATTTTTCTTCAAGGTTAGCTAGTATTTCTCTCATTTGTTTCATTTATTCACTTTGATCCTCTTGTTTTTTCTCAAAATACATTCGGGGTGACACCCCAAAACCCGCACCTCTGACGTGACCATACTGTTCTGGCCACTTCAAGGCCACCAATAGTATGTGTTCATCTAGTATAGGTATTTTTTATTACTATGACCATGTCAGATAGAAAATATAGGAAAATAAGTGATCATTATTATATAATAGTGATTTAAAGCAAAATAATTTTTTATTATGTAATACATACACATGTTTCCCACATTTTTTTGTGTATTTTCATCTATTAGTATCCTGTATTTATTTACACATGCCTCCTTCCATAGCACATGGTGTGGGATGGAAGTGTATTTGGATTTAGATTCATCCATATTTATATAAATAGAGGAACATAATTATGGTGTTGTTTCATGTCACATAAAATTATTACGATAGATTTAAAATATGTACCAATTTTTTTTTCAAGTGAAGCGTACCCCATCCTTGCTTTATGGTAGGGGCACATATTGTTAGGTTGAGATGACTATGATGAAGACAAAAGAGGGGGGGGGGGGTGAATTGTGTCTTTTTAAAAATATTGACAATATTAAAACATCCCTCTTGAAATGAAGTGATCCTTTCCTTCTCTCTTAAAGTCGAGTGAGTGTCGTAAATAAATAAATTAAAATAATCTTATCACAAGACCTTCCAATCCATAACTGAGTGTAGGCAGTTGACACCGTACAAGACTTTTACAGGGCCTTATGGTTATTTTATAGGGAACCGTATATCCATAGCTTAGTTTGAGAAGCTGATACTCCACCACAACTAAGTCCAAGCAGCTGATACTCCACCAAATAAATAGAGATTGATATTTTTAATGGTATAGGTTAAACTTCATAGTTTTCAGTAGTAACTGATAGATGAAATCAGATCTTCAATACAACACAACATCAGGAGAAAAATAATCTTCAATGTCGAACATACTTCTTCTTCTTCTTAAAATATCAACAAATAGATCAGATAATGTTTGTGCATACTTCTTTCATCTTTACACCATGAGAGAATAAGAATGAACAAATAATTTAAAATCTCTCTTAAAAATCATTGAGCTTTAATATGAATATTTTCAGCACCTTCATTTTAATAGAGTATTCACATCTATGCTTTTTTGCATTGTGTATCTTATTTTCCTACCAGAGAGATATATATATATAAATAATAAATATACAGTAGTTTTAAAATCATTTCTCTTCCCTAGGATACCCAAAATAAATAGAGTTAATAGCCTTCATAAATATTCCAAGAATATCAAAGCACCATTTCCTCTTTATTTCTATAGAATAAATCTCTAATAACTCCTCCAATAATATCACCATAATAATAGCAATGTTGAAAATTTTAAAACTCCCATTTAAATCCATTAAAACCACTTTAAATATAGTAAAAATAGTTCCTCAAAACTAGTAGCACAATTAATCATGAATATTTTAAAACAATTTATTCAAAGAGATTCATAACACCCCTTATAAATAGGAATGATTTAATCTATTGCATGTGATCCATTGAATTGGTCGTAAAACATCTTTATAACGATCTTCAATACTAAGAAGACCATTTATAGTAATCATGAAAAACATCAAGGATTTAAAATAGCATCGTTGAAAAGTCAAACTTAGGGTTCCTTTATGTAATGACAACATACCAAATGTAGGGTTCATCTACGCAACGTATGGTTCCTTTACATATCATATGGTTCCTTTGCTTAGTGTTGGGTTTCTTTGCATAGCGTATGGTTTCTCTGCGTAGCGTCGGGTTCCTACCAACATATGGTTCATGAACCATAATTTCATATGTGCGTAATGTAGGGATCAAAAAGTAATGCAGAGATGATGATCCATATGTTCATCCTTTTCATTATAATATTCCAAACACAACATTGATTAACCATACGCTCACTTTCCTGAACATAGGGTATGAATAGTATTTCTAGATTCCAGTATAGGGTTGTTGATCCATACATAAACTCTTTAGAATAGGGTTGATAATCCATGTGCACATTTATCAAATGTAGGGTTCATTCCTTACATCATGCTTACCAATGTATGGTATGAATAGTGTTTTTGGAAAATCTGATCATTTTAACTTCAGACTTCACTGAATTTTTTAAGCCCTCTACCATAAAATTCAACCTTAATCCCATATGAATTATATTTAGAAAAAAAATATTATATTTTTAAAGGATCAAGAATAAAATAAATCCAACTTCTAAAATTCATGATATCTTTGAAAAATTGAAGAAATAACATTCTAGAAAACTACAACTGGGAAACTGCATTCCCAATCTTCATTGAATTTATTGAACATAAAAACTAATTTTTCAGCCTTTGATGTAAACTGATGAAATAAAGATAAACTTATTGGATTTCCATCTCCCTATATCCTGAGTGATTCTAACATCTATATAAATCTTAGTAAAATAAATACTATAGTTTTTCAAATCTATTCACTATACAGTTACAAAATTACTTCAGAAACATCAGTGATTTTTTTTAAAGTATCAAAACAACCTTTAAAAACTTCCACATAAACTAATGATGTTTAAATAAAATCCTTATCTATCCAATAGTATAATGCGCCTTCACATCCGTTTAATGTAGCTTGAGATATCATTATAATTCCAAATTGACTTTAAGATGAAAACTACAATATCACTTGAACAACTTGTAACAGCTTCAGTGATTTTTTGCACCATCGAAACAATTGAATTGATTTTCGACATAAACATATGAAATGAAGATAATATTCTTATATTTACAATGGAATAAACATCATAAGAATCTGATTACTATTGATTTAGATATAAAATAAATACTTTGACGTACTAAATTTGAAACACTTAACAAATTTATTAGAAAATAAAGATTGACGGGTTGAAGTAATTTTCAAAACTAAATAAAAATTAGAATGAAAAGGAGCCACTCAACAATCTCCCCCTTTTGATAATTACAAAACCCAAACTTATTATAAACCTTTTCTCCCCCTTTTTGTAAGGATAAAAAGATGTGTTCTAGAGTATATTAAATAATACAATATATTTACCTTTTTTATAAAGAATAGTAATTTTTAATTTTAAGTAGCAGAAAAAGAATTTAAAATTTGAAAAACAAAAATTTCTTCCCCCATTTTTTTTTAAAAATTTGAAAAATAAAATTTTCTTTTTTTTAAATACTTAAAATTTGAAAAATAATTTTTAAAAAAATATTAAAAAGATTAGTTATTTCAAAATATGTCCTAAATACATACAACAATATAAACTCCTCCTAAATTCATGCTTCCTTAAAAAAAGATATAATCAAGGAGTCATGAAAACATATAAAATATTATTCAATGAATGATAAGGGATTACAATAAATGTGTTAAACCATTTAATTCATTATATAATAATGAAACATTTAAACACATGATAAATATTTAAAATAACTCCCATTAAGACCAAGTATAAATATTTATTACATTCAAAGAATTTCAATAAATTATTTTCAAGGAATTTAAATAAATAATTTTATAAAAATAAAAAAAAATAAAAAAAATAAAAAAAATGATAAAGTATTTTCAATTTAATTAAAATATTTTCAAATAATTTAATTAAAAGATTTTAAAGAATTTAATTAAAATATATTCAAATAATTTAATTAAAATTATTTTTAAAGAATTTAATAAACATTTCACGTATGTCATAAATGACCAAAACATTTTAATCTAATAATAGAATAATGTATCACAAACAATAAGAGATTAATTTAGCATATGCAATTAATTTAAATAGTCAAACATTAAACACATGCTTACACACAAGATAACTATTTATATAAAATCTTAATAGAAATTTTGATGGTAATGTCCCAACCCCATTTACCCAGAGTCGGTGCATTATTACATGACATTGGCATGATCACAAGGGATCAAATCCCAAAAGACCGATTAGTTTATTAGCCTTGGAAGTACTAGATACAAACATAAGTTTTACATTACATTATAGAATGAAAAACAACAACATTTTGTCTCTTTTTAACACATTCATCTCCCTTAGACTATCCCTGTAGGTCGGTCATAATATACTTCTTCACATCCTAAGAAAAATAAAACATAAAAAGGGGTGAGCTCAGGTGCTTAGTAAGGATAACAATATAATTTTTTTTCATAAATAAGCATAAAAATTTAAGGCAATGTATAAGACTAAAACACAAGCCTTTTAAACTTAAACTTCAGCATAATATGGCAAAGATAAATCAAATAATTCCATTTACTTATTCACATGGATATTCTACTAGTCTAATAATCACATGTAATATCAATGGCCAATTTCATAATTATGGAATACATAATGCGAGACTGCATAACCATATATTCAAGGCCTCATGCCAAGACTACAAATAATATTTTTTCAAGGACCTGTGCCAAGACACTAGTTTGTCTCATGAGATCTATCGATGAATCAAGGAGCTATAACAGGCTCCACTCGTCACTTACTAAGTCCAATGCATTCCTCATATGAAAAGGTTGAAACATAACATAAACATTCGTATAAAAAATAGCATATGGAATGTTAATACTTTAACCATAAACCATTAATGGTAAAAAAATAACACATCCACAGTCAAACATATCACAAAAACTTCAATATAATATGGAAGATTGTATCATAATAAATCAACTTTAAACAAGTGTAAAATCCATCAAAGGATGTTGACATAGATGAAATCAAAACTATTTGAGAGATATATATCTTTCTATTTTGAAATCATTTAAAATTAATGTAATTTTAAAAGGAAAAATTTATTTTTAAAATATTCTTATAAGCTTTTAAGGGAAGATTAGAAGGTGTTACAATGGTAGAAAATAACCGCACCCTCTGTATAAGTTAAAAAAACATTCTTTTCTTAATTTTGTCAAAAAGTTCATAAAATACCTTGTCTGGAAAATGACAGAAATATTCCTTTATAAACATCTCAAAAAAAGTCAAACAAGGGTATAAATGACTTTAAACCACATTCTAATAAATAATAAAAATGTTTTGAAATACATTTTTAAGAAACACAGATGTGGATGATAAAGAGGTCCCAGTAGATACTCACATATAAACAACCTCAGATAATGAAGAGATTGTAGAATTAACCCTTACCTTGTACTTTTCCTTGATTGAGAGTTTGTTAAACTCCTATATAATAGTTAAATCATTGTTTTTAATTTATACAAGAAACACATACATAAATATGATATCATATATGATCTTCTAATATTGCTTTGTTAATAATATTTTAGTAGTATAACTGTTTCAGGTGTTAAATGATTCATTTTCCTTTATATGTTTTGTTACGTAAGCCATGTTTGTTATGGATAAGATGTATTTGATTCACATCTAGAATTATATTAAGTTATTAAACATTATTTTTTAATCATAAAATGAAATTTATTCATGAATGGTTTTAATGGGGAATTAATCTGAAACGCACGACCGATTTTCGCCTATCGACCGGTCAAAGTTCCGGTGCTCTGCTAATGTGTATAGCAGCACTCGGGTCGAATCCTCGTCGATGATACTTTGAAATAGTCATTTGTTTTTAGTTGATTGTATTCTGATTGGGGGGGTTTGTTTGCAGATCTTAATTGAAATGACTAATTGATTATGATTGATTTAACAAATTGATAATGATTGGGGTGAGTTCATCATTAGGTTAGTTAAGATTGTGATATCCTTGAGCTTTGCTTTATATTGCATTTGAATTAACACCCATGCCACAAGTTGACGTTGATTTGAATTCCTAAGTGTTAAGGCTTTAATCCAAGCCTTAACATAACTTAGGGTTCTAATCTTGATCATATCTTGTTTATGGTAATGTATTTATGGTTCCTTTAATCCATGGAAACCACACGTTAAACAAAACAAGTCATTAATCCATGACATGCTAAGCCCAACATACACAATGTTAATTCAACGAATACTCATCGAGCGAAAGCTCTCAATCGCTTAACATACCTAAATTAAAACTCACCCCAATGAGAGATTTAATCAGCCATTAATATGGTTATTAATCTGGTAATATATGTTTAAGGTGATGAATTATAATGAGAAGAAAAAGAAAGGGACAAGATAAGAGTAGTGCGCCGAACACACACAAAAAACGATGAAGAAAATTAAAAATGGATTTTCGATTGAATGTGGAAGAAGAAGAAGGGAAGGGTATTCAACTGAATTTAAACTATTTTAAGAAAATAAATATTAAACTACAGAAGGTGGATGAGAATAAGAGATATTGAAGAAGTAACTTGCATTAAAATAGAATTACAAAACAAAGGACTTACAAAATTACAAAAACGAAGAACATGAAAGTAAGTGAAAACAAAGAGAGGAGGAAAGGTCTCTCAAGTGAAAAATTGAGTATGGAAGATCCTCCCAAGAATTTTTCAAGGATTTTTTCATGCCAATATGTTATCCTCTCTTCTGAAATGCCAACCCCTTTCAAGGAGAGAAGGGGAGAGTATTTATAGGCCAAGGAGTGGACTGTTTGCATTCCCAATCTGTCCCTCCACTTGCATCGCCAATTTGGCTATTCAGACAGCTGAATATCTAAATATCTCCTTCTTCAAAGTTTTAGATAATAAATTTGGCAGACTACTGTCAAAATATGGAGGCATTTGGACAAGTGGAACCAAAGTTATGACGATTTTATTAAACAAAGGTAAACTGTCCATTTCTATCCATGCTTTTTTGATGGCCAAAATGTGAATGGATTTTAGAACAGGAATATGACTTCAAAGACGAATTATTTATTCAACAAAGTCGGCCACCTATATCTACTATTTCACACTGCAAAATCTCAGCTTGATTTTATGCTTACATCATGAGAGATATCATGAATACTGTACTAATTTTATTTCTCGGCCAGAATGTTGGGCTGGACTTCAAAGCTTCATTTGGCCCCCTTGTACTTGGATTTGGGCCTTGAAATTTTTATAAAAGATGACATGTAGTTTCCCCCTAATTATGGTGGAGAATTAATGTTTTTGGACTTCTAGATTGAGCCCAGTAAATCAATATTCATGAATAGTATATTTTCTTCACAGATTCTTTGGTCTTGTTTGTGAGGACCATATGACCATTCAAATGGAAGAATTGGTTCATGGTACCTTCTAATGAAATGTTTTATATTTAAATTAGAATCCTAAAAAACAAGAACCAGCCAATTTGGATCAGTATGGTTATAGTTATTATTAAAATAGTAAACTGACTCAATTGGACTACTTCTAAAAATGCTCAAAAATTATACTTAATATTAAAACATTAATATTTCACACAAATTATGCACATTTCATATAAAATCAGTAAATGGAGTATATAATAATTCATGAAAATATTAATAACATAAACTCACCCATACTTAGTTTTGTGCATGTCCTCATGTGAAACAAATATAAAAACATTACAAAATCATTTTCACTCACTAACAAATATTAAAATTTTGTTTTCTCCAATCAGGGGAGGTTTAGACTATTTCACTCATCCATTTAGAATTCCACCACAAGTTGTTACAGAAACAATGTTACAAAACTAATTCATTTTTTCATGCTCAAATTTAGAAATGGAAAATGTGGACACTCAAAACTCACACCTCTCAAGATGATAAAATTCATTTGTGGAGGTTCACTCTTTCACCAACCAAAAGTGAAAATCTTAGAGTTTGAAAAGAGATCTCAGCTTCCAATCCCTATCCAAAGTGAAAAAGAATCAAGAGGTCTTTTTAAGGGGTTTTTCTGTGGCTATGGGATGGTAGGAATATAATGTCCAAGAGAGAAGAAGAGGGGTAAAACACCAATATAGAAAAAGCAATGCACATTTTTTTTGAAATAAAACATGGAAGGAAATGAAAACACATATTTACAAGGGAATGATTGTGTGAAGAAAGACACAATAGAGGAAGAAAATATGAAGGGGATGAGAAGATGAAATATTTACAAACCACAAAACTTATCCCAATTATATAAGAATACAATGAAAGTGTTTCTTTTTTCTTTTTTTTCTTTGTTTTTTCGAAAGTTGACCTTGAAACAGATCTCACACTCATATCCCAACCCATGTTTGATCTCCTCATGAAACTAATTGTAATAGTTATAACAATATCAAAGGTTGAGAAAGAGTGATTTTTGACCTACTCAAGAAACAACCCATTTTTTCAATTTTTTTTGATTTTTTTTCATCATTTTTCATTTTTTTTTGAACACTTGTCAAAAAAATTTACAAAATTACATAAATGGAAGTACATTACATTCCCCAAAACACACTGAATGAAAACCTCTCCCCCACACTGAAATGTATGCTTGCCCTCAAGCAGATGATAACTCGTTGAAAATCAACAATAGGGTACCCAAACAATGAAATCCATTCCCCCATACTTAAATTAAAAAAAAAATATGCAATGAAAATCCATGTTGATATTGGGTGGGAAAAGGTATTGGGATTGTAATGTGGCTATCAAAGAAAAGGTTTTCATAGGCTCAAAGGGGCTTTCAAAAGGAGGATTAATGTAAGAGAAATGGGAGGCTATTTGGCTATTATGATTCTCATGTGGTTTAGAAAATGCCTCTATAATATTAATGCACACTAAGGTAGAAAATTTAGCTCGAAGGTCCACAAAATCAAGAATAAAAAATGGGGGTGAAAACACACATTTTGAAAAGATGGCCATAGGTGGCCTTGGCATGAAATCAAATGTTGTTCCTCACGGTTTGGGAAAAGCATTTTCCAAATCAAAAATTGAGAATTCAAAATTTGTTAATTTTGACACAAAATTCTTTATCCAAAGTCATGATGAAAACACAAATTTTTTGAGAGGAAACATATCTATTGACTCCCCAAAATGGTTGGAAAAAATTTAAAAATTAAATGGTGAGTAATTATAAGTCTTTGTTTTTGTTTTTTAGTTTTTTTATGTTTTTTTAGTTTTTTATAAAGACACACCCACACAAAAGAGAAAAAGAAAGGGTTTGATGAAGAAAGTGGTAAAAAAAATGAAAGAGAGAGGAAGAAGAAGAAAGAGGTAGAGAGAGGAAGAGATAGAGAGAGAGTTAAAGGGAAAGAGGTGCCCCCTGGTTTTGATTTGGTGGGTTTCCATCTCCATCTAGTGGTAGGTTGACTACAGAAGGTGGGGATCCAATGGAAGTAGATGATGATCCAGGATTGTGTGTCCTCTCATAGTGATGCTTTAACCGATGTCCATTAACCGTGAATGTCATTTTGGAAGAGGGGTCTTGGACTTGCACTGCACCAAATGGGTAAACATTAGTAATAACAAAAGGACCTTCCCAATGAGAATTAAGATTACCTGGGTGAAGTCGGAATCGAGAATTGAAGATCATTACCTTTTCACCTTCATGAAATACCTTTCTCAGGATGTGTCTGTCATGGAGTACCTTAGCCTTCTCTTTGTACATATTGGAATTCTCATAGGATTCAAGTCGAAGCTCCTCCAGTTCATCCAATTGCAACAATCTTTCTTCACCAGATTTTTCACAATCAAAATTACAGGTTTTCACAGCCCAAAAAGACTTATGTTGGATTTCAACTGCTAAGTGACACACTTTACAAAAAAATAGCCTAAAAGGATACATTCCAATGGGTGTTTTATAGGAAGTTCGATAATCCCAAAGGGCTTCACCAAGTCTCTCAGGCCAGTCTTTTCTGGTGGGATTAAAAATTCTCTCAAGCAACGTTTTCAATTCTCTATTAGAGAGTTCAGCCATGCCATTTGTTTGGGGGTGATATGCAGTTGAAGTTTTATGTATAACCCCATTCTTTTTCAAAAGAGATTCCATGGTTTTATTAAAAAAATGGGTTCCTAAGTCACTGATCAAGGCACGAGGAGTACCAAATCTGTGGAAGATGTGTGTCTTTAGGAACTCACAAATAGTATGTGAATCATCTTTTCTAGTGGGTTTGTCCTTGACCCACCTAGAAAAATAATCAACTGCAAGAAGAATGTATGAGAATCCATTGGAAGGTTGAAATGGTCCCATGAAATTGATGCCCCAAACATCGAAGATCTCGCAAAAAATTAAAGGCTTTTGGGGCATTTCATTTCTCTTGGAAATTGTGCCAAACTTTTGGCAAGTGGGACATGATTTACAGAACTCATGTGAGTCCTTGAAGAGTAAAGGCCAAAAGAATCCAGAGTCTAGAAACTTTTGGGAGGTCCTTTGTGGTCAAAAGTGGCCACCTCCGGGAAGTGAGTGACAAAATTCTAATATGGAAGAATGTTCATTTTCATCGACTCATCTCCTTGTTACCATGTCAGCCCCAGTTTTCCAAAGTTTATTTTCTTCCCAAAAATAGTATTTTGAATCACTTTTCAACTTCATTTTTTGTTCTTTTGAAAACTTTTCAGGAAAAACACCAGAAACCAAGTAATTTACAATTGGGGCATACCATGGTATTTTTGGAGTGAGAGATGAAAGGTGCTCAGTGGGGAATTCAGGATTGATGATTTCAGATTGAGAATAATTAGAAATTCTACTCAAGTTATTAGTAACAGGGTTTTCTTTTCCTCATCTATCTTTGATTTCAAGGTCAAACTCTTGGAGCATTAGGATCTATCTTATTAGCCTCGGTTTGGAATCACTTTTCTTGAGTAAGAACTTTATAGCAGAATGGTCTGTGAAGATTATGATTTTGGAACCTAAGAGATAGGGTCGGAATTTATCTAAGGCAAAAACCACTGCTAAAAGTTCATTTTCAATGACAGTGTAGTGAGATTGAGTTTCATCCAATGTTTTTGAGGCATAATAGACGACATGAGGAATTCTTTCTCTTCTTTGACCAAGAACAGCCCCAAAAGCTCTATCAGAAGCATCACACATCAACTCAAAGGGTAATGACCAATCTAGGGGTTGGATTATCGGGGCAGATGTAAGAGCAGTTTTGAGTTCAATGAAGGCTCTCTTGAAAACCTCATCAAAATGGAAAGTGACATCATTTTGGATCAAATGAGTGAGTGGGAGGGAAATTTTACTGAAGTTATGGATGAATCGCCGATAGAAACTAGCATGAATAAGAAATGAACGGATGTCTCAAACAGAGTTGGGTTCAGGAAGTGATTGGATCACTTAAATTTTGGCAGGATCGACTTCAATACCATCTTTTGAAACTATGTGCCCTAGAACAATCCCATTTGCAACCATGAAGCGACATTTTTCAAAATTTAACACAAGGTTACACTTGACACACTTTTGAAGGACTAGAGAGAGTGAACTCAAACAAGATTCAAATGACTCACCATAAATGGTGAAGTCATCCATGAAGACTTCCATGCAGTGTTCAATGAATTCTGAAAATATACTCATCATACACCTCTAGAATGTTGCAGGAGCATTACAAAGGCCAAAAGGCATTCTTCTATATGCATATATTCTAAAGGGGCATGTGAAAGTAGTCTTTTCTTGGTCCTGAGGTGAGATTGGGATTTGAAAATAGATGGTGTATCCATAAAGAAAGCAATAGTGTGACTTTCCAGCTAATCTTTCTATCATTTGATCAAGGAATGGAAGAGGTTAGTGATCTTTTCGTGTTTCAGCATTCAATTTTCTATAGTCGATGCACACATGCCATTTGTTTTTCACTCGAGTTGTGACTACCTCTCCATGTTCATTTGTGACAACATTTATCCCACCCTTATTAGGTATAACTTGAATTGGACTAACCCATTCACTATCAGAAATTAGGTAGATAATACCAGCTTGAAGAAGCTTGGTGATCTCTTCCCTAACTACCTCAAGGATGAGTGGATTGAGTCTTCTTTGTGGTTGTCTAATTGGTTTGAATGACTCCTCAAGATGGATGTGATGCATGCAAAGGGCATGGTTGATTCCTGTTATGTCATCTAGGGTCCAAACTAAGGCCTTTTTGTTTTTCTCTAACACTTGAACAATTTTGGACTCCTCGGTTTCAGTAAGTGTGGCAGAGATAATGACAGGATATGAGTGATCATGGAAGAGGAATGCCTATTTCAGGTGTGCAGGAAGAGGTTTCAGATTAGTCTCATCTTTCACTTTTGGGCAAGACAACTCAGGAATGGAAGAAGGGACTTCAGTTTCTTTAGGTTCATTTTCCTTAATATTGTCCAAGGTGGAGCAGTAGAGATCAGAATTGATGTGGAATTCAAGAGAGTTTTCGAGTTCCTCTAGATTGATGGAGTCTATGAATGAGAGGTCCACATCAACATCACCATTTATGACTTGGTCAATCATAGTGCATATTTCACAAGATCATTTGTCATTATAACACAAAGAACACGGTGGATTGGGGTTCGATTGACTCTTAGAAGTGTCCTCAGAAGCATGAATTGAGAATGCAGAGTGGTCCTCAGATGGGTATCGCATGGCTTGGAAAATGTCAAACTTGACCGGTTGGTCACCGAATTCCATGGATAAGATGCCTGAATGGACATCAATCTTGGTTATCGCAGTCATGAGGAATGGTCTTCCTATAATTAGGGGAGATCAAGAAGAGGTCATCTCACCTTCCATGTCAAGGACATAGAAATCAGCAGGGAAGATAAGATCATTAACTCGGACAAGGACATCCTCAATTATTCCCTCGGGACTAGCTGTGCTTCGATCGGCTAAATGGATGACAACACCCATTGGGTGTAAAGGACCTAGACCAAGGTTAGAGAATATGGATTTGGGAATGACATTAATTGAGGCTCCTAGGTCTATGAGTTCATCATCAAAGTTTGAACATCCAATTTGGCATGGAACCGTAAAGGTCCCTGGATCTTTGCACTTTATGGGAATAGACTGCTGGGTGGAAACATTTTCGAAGGTCCTAAGTTGCCTCTTGTGGGTACACAAATCCTTGAGAAACTTGGCATACTTAGGAATTTTTTTATGGCATCTAAGATGGGAATGTTGACTTCAACACGTCTAAACATGTCGAGCATTTCAGGATCAGGTTCAAAGGACTTCCTTGGTTTAGAAACAGCTTGAGGAAAAGGAATTGGATTCCTAAGTGGAATGGAAGGAGGTGAGGGAATGGATTCAGGTTCCTTTTAAAGTTTCTTTTTATTTTCGTTTTCTAGGTCAACATTCAAAGGAGGGTTTGAGGATTTATCTTATTTTTTGGTGAATAGTAACTTTTTTACTTTTATTTAACACGGTTAAAAGTAAATAGGGTAATTAAGGGTAAAAATGACATTATTATTACCCTAACACATGTCCTAATTCTATTGGATAAGTTTAATTAAACCGAAAACAACCTTAAGAATAAAATATTATCCTTTAGATCCACTTGGATTAGATTAGGACATTTATTATTATTTAATTCAAAGAAGAGTTAAAAGTGTTAAATTCAATGTTTAATAACTAAACCATTTGTAATATAGGGTTTCATAAAAGATAAATTCGACTATAAATATTCATTAGAAAGATAAAAAGGTATCCTACATAGTTATATTTTATTTATATTTTATAATCATTAAATAATTAAATTTTTTATGACATAATGATGATGCAGTAATTACCGTATTAATGAAAGGTTAAAATAATTGATATTATAAATATCCAAATAAATGTAATTTGATACTTTTTATAAATTACACTAATTTTATCGATTACTAAGACATATTAGGGTTGGTTAGATGAATTTTATTCGAAGTAATAATGCTGTTATAAATTTATAATAAACAAAATACCAAATAGTGTCAAAATTGGCATAAAAGAGTTTTTAAAACAAATATTATATTATTAATTGATATTATATTCCTAAAAATCCAAGGTTCGGCCAAAAGACTTATATAATTATTGGATTATCATTAATGAACCACTTGGGGTTCTATTGTAAGTATATAGTAATTTTATTAATAATATAATATAAAAATACTAATGGACATTGGTAATGTCAAACTATTTAACTCAGAGTTAAATCTAAAAGATAAGGTTAATATAGTGACCCAAAACTCAATAAAACCTATTGGTTGAGTGGGTTTTGACCCATACCCACAATATCCTTTAAATAATAAATTTTGGAGCCATTTGAAACTGAAAATTATTTTATTATAAAATAATATATCTTGATTTTCCTACGGTTCCCACCACCCCTCTTATAAAAGGGAACTCCCCCTTCTCTCTAATTAAAACCTAAAAAGCCAATTGCCTCAGCCAACCTCTACCCAAATACCCTCTCAACTATCCTTCCTTAATACTAAAGGCATTCTTTTTTTCATAAAGCCATCTTAAGGACCCCTTTTGATCAAAACAAAAGGAAGAACCCGAAGAAGAGGTAAGTATTTCGTCACCTCTTTCAAGTTCTTTTCTTCTTCCACTTCCTCTTTCTTTGTTGTTTCCATTCCAAAATAATAACTCCAGTATCCCTTATATACTGTAATGTTATTATAGATATGGAACAACCCTATTCATTATTTTATCCATCCTTTGAATGACATGCCACTATACGTGCGTACGTACGGCTTACCGTCTCCACGTCATGGTATAATTGTTATTCAATACATTATTATTTGGATGGGTATAATAATTATGTGTAATTGAAGTAAATAATAAATATAACATGATTATGATTCTGTATATATGATATAACATCCAATTATAAATTATTTTAATATCAAAAGAATGATATTGTCGCTCGTGTGTATGTACGGATTACCGTCTCCACGAACGCGATGAGATTCATTCCCCATCGTTATCAATTCAAGAATAATTTTCATTAGATGATTAAAAATAATGTTTAAAGACTTAATATAATTTTTAATATGAATAAGATACATCCTATCCATAACAAAAATTATTTACATAAAAAATCATATAAAGTAAAATGAATCAGTTAACACCCGAAATGATGATAATGATAAGATATTATTAACAAAGCAATGCTAAAAGATCATATATGATATCATATTAATGTATATGATTCTTTTATAATATAATAACAATTATTAAACCATTATATAGGAGTTTAACCTACCCTCGATCAAAGAAATGTACAAGGTACGGGTAAATTCTACAATCTCTTCATTATCTGAGGTTGTTTATACGTGGTTATCTACTGGGACCTCTTTATCATCCAAATCCATGTTTTCTTAAAAATGTATTTCAAAAAAAAAATATTGTTTACTAGACTATTGGATAATGTAATTTATACCCTTGTTTTAATTTTTATAAGATGTTTTTGAAATTAATCTTTCTATAATTTTCCAAACAAGGTACTTTATAACCTTTTCGACAAAACTATGGTAAGAATGTCTTTTTTAACTTATAAGGCTGGTGCGGTTATTTTTCACCGTTATAACATCATCAAAGATTCCCTTACTAGATTATAAGAATATTTCCAAAGTAATTTTTTTCTTTTATAATTATATGAATTTTAAAAGATTTCAAAATATAAAGAGGTATTTCTCTAAAAAGGCTTTGATTTTATCTATGTCAACATCCTTTGATGGATTTTAATCTTATTTGAAGTTGATTTATTATGATACAAAACTTCCATATTGTATTGAAGGTTTTGGGATATGTTTGACTGTGGATGTGTTATTTTTACCCCATTCATGGTTTATGGATAAAGTATTGACATTTAATATGCTAGTTTTAATACAAATGTTTATGTTATGTTTAAACCTTTTCATATGAGAAATGCATTGAACTTAGTAAGTGACGAGTGGAGCCCGTTATAGCTCCTCGATGCATCAGTAGGTCTCATAAGACAAACTAGTATCTTGGCATAATGCCTTTACAAAATCTTTTTTAAATTATTGGCACAAGGCCTTGACTATGTGGTTATGAAAGTCTAGAATTATGCATTCCATCGTTATGAAAGTGGCTATAGATATTGCATGTGATTATTCGACTTGTATAATATCCATGTGAATAAGTAAATGGAATTATTTTATTTTTATCTTTTCCATATTCTGTTGAAGTTCATGTTTACAATTATTTTGTTTTAGTCTTATAAATTTCCTTAAATGTTTATGCTTTTTTATCAAAGTTTCCGCTATATTTTTATCCTTACTGAGCATCTGAGCTCACCCATTTCTATGTTTTATTTTTTCCTGGATGCGAAGAAGTATATTATGACTGACATGTAGAGATAGTCTATGGCATCTCAGTGTTGTCTATGGAAACAATATTGTTGTAGTTTCCCATTTTATGATGTAATGTAAACCTTGTTAATGTTTTGAGTACTTCCAAGGCAACTAAACTCATCGGTATTTCCAGACTTGATCTTTTGTGAGCATGCCAATGATACGTAATAATGTACTGAATCTAGGCTTCTAGGGTCAGGGCATTGCACCCTGAGTACCACTGAATAAGAATTCATTGTTAACACTGAAGTCTACACTCAAATTCATTTGATAAAGGTGGAATTGGACGATTTAAGGGTAATAATTTAGAAGCCTATCTAAATTCAATATGATAATAAATGTCTATAGATCTCTGGAAAAAACTTATACTACACTCTAAGTCTAGGCATATTGATTCAATGTTTCATTTTATTAAAGAGATAGTGTTCAATGGAAACATAAAGCTATAATTTATTCCCACTCATGATCGGTGAGCTGATATATTAACCAAGGATATCCCTAAGGATATATTTGCATTCTTTAGGTTGAAACTGTGTGTTTAGACCCTTCCACTTAATTAAGAAACATTAGGAGGGAACTCACATAGCCTTGGATTATTTTGTCAAAGAAAAATAAAATGTACCATAAATATTATGAAGGAAGGTGAGTATTATCTTATTATGTCTAGAGGTTTTTCTCCTTTAATAAAGTTTTATATCTTTGGAAGAGTGATTTATATTATTAATGGGGATATTATTTTGGGGTAGATTATAATTTCACTTCTTTGAATCTTTTATTATCATTGAAGGACAAAGTTCTCTCAAAAATAGTACACTAACCTATAGTATGGTGTTGGGAGGATTATATTTTAAAAATGTTTTTGATGGTGAATCTTAAATGATTGTTTTGAGGTGATTTTCTTGGGTTGACAAAAAATCCAAAGGGTGAGATTGAAATTCCATTAGAATTGTGGAAGATATTGTCTTTTTTGTCAATATTGGTTTTTATTGTGATGATTGATGAACCGGTCTTAAAAATAACTAAATAAAAATGTCAGTGGATAAATAATCATTGTATATAATTTTTTTAAGAGGGGTTTAAGTTTTTTTTAAGGATTATATGGTTTTTAAATTGGTTCTTAATTAATTGTAACAGCCCGAGATTTTATGAAAAATATTCTTTTTAATTTTATTAATGTCTTGTGTTGTACGCTACACCAAAAGGAGCTTGCACAACACGAATCTTTGACTTGCCTTTCATTACACGCAATCACAACCTTCCTCGATAGCGTGTTTAGTACGCAATACTGAGTTTCACGAAACAACGATATGCTATTAAAATATTATTAAAACTAGCCGTTATGAATAGTAATAACCACTTTTTAAATTTTATAAATTTTAGCTCTCAAAATGGACTTCATTTTTGGATTCGGAGTATCGAATTTATCCTAAGGTGAAATTTTGGTACTTTTCGGATAACTTTCATATTCTGATGAATAGTGAAAATTACTAAATTATAAATAAAAACAACTTTTTTAATCGAAATAATTAATAGTGATAAATAATTAATTTGAGTGGTTTTAAAGTATATTTAGAATATATTTTTACAATTTAATACAATGTTGGTCATTGGATTTAATTTCACATTTAAACCAAACATAATCAAGTGTCAATCTTTTGATAGATATTGTTTCTTAAAAACACGCTATTTGTTTTAACAGCGGGATTTAATTATAAAATTAATTAATGAAATTTCTATGTTATGAATTTGGTAAAATAGACTTCATTTTTGAATTCGGAATATGAAATATATCTTAGGATGAAATTTTGGCATTTTTCTGAAAACTTTCAATTTTTGATGAATAGTGAAACCACTAAGTGGTAGGTTAAAAACTGAATTTTGCATAAAACTTAATTTTACCGCTTCTGTGAATGGAATTTCGAAAATCCAACAGACATGGTTAATATCAAGGACTAAAATGTGGTTCAATGATATGAAAATAATTTTTGGTGAATAGTAACTTTTTACTTTTTTTTACCACGGTTAATAGTAAATAGGGTAACTAAGGGTAAATATGATATTACTATTACCCTAACACATGTCCTAATTCTATTGGATAAGTGTAATTAGACCAAAAACAACCTTATGAATATAATATGACCATTTAGGTCCACTTGGATTAGATTATGACATTTAATATTATTTTATTTAATGAATAGTTAAAATAGTTAAAATCAACGTTTAATAACTAAAACATTTTTAATATGGGGTTATACATAAGATAAATTCGACTATAAATATTCATTAGAAATATAAAAAGATTTCCTACATAATTATATTTTATTTATAATTTTTAGACTTTAAATAAATTAATTTATTTATGACACAACGATGATGCAGTAATTACCCTTTTAAGGAAATATTAACATAATTAATGTTATAAATGCTCAAATGAATGTAATTTGAGACTTTTTATGAATTACACTAATTTTATAGGTTACTATGATATATTAGTGTTGATTTAATCAACTTGGTTTGAAAATATAATTCTGTTATAACTTTCACAATAATCATATATCAAATAGTGTCAAAATTGAGACAAAATAGTTTTTAAATCAAATATTATATTATTAATTGTTATTTTATTCCTAAAAATCTAAGGTTTGGCCAAATGACTTAGATAAGGATATATATATTAATAATAAACAATTTGGGGTTCGTTTGGCATATTATAGTAAGTGTATTAACCATATAGTGAAAGAAAACAAAAAGACACGGTAAAAGTTAAATTATTTAACTTAGAGTTAAATCTAATTGATAAGGTTAAAATAATACCCTAAACTTGTCTAAATCCTATTGGATGATAGGATTTCGACCCATCCCCACTTTAGCTTCGAAATAAGACCCTTTGGAACCATTATAAACTGATTTTGACTTTAATGTAAAATAATATTTTGGGATATTCCTAAGGTGCCCCTCTCCTCCCTTATAAAAGGGTACCTCCTCCCCCTCCTCCTCACACCAATTTGAGCACTCAAGCTCGGCCAACCCCTGACAAAATCCCTTCTGCACTTCCCTAGAATAATCCTAGAGGTCCTGGTCTTCTTCAAAGACCAATCTTAGTTCCCTAAGTAGAGGATTCAAAGAAGCGTTCCAAAGAAGAGGTAATATCCATTACCAATCTTTTCAATTTCTTTCTTCTTCAACTTCTTCTTCTTTAGTTGTTTCATGATAAAGTAATAACATCAGTATTTCTTATATACTGATATGTTATTATAAATATGAAACAACTCTAATTAACCTTCTATCCATCCTACGGAAAAAGGAAATCACCGCGCGTGCGTACGTACGGAATACCGTCTCCACGCTGTGGTGTAATCTATTTTCCACCATCACCTTACAAGGATGGGTATAAAAGTGTAATGAGTAACTATATATGATTATTATAAAGTGATATTGATATTTAAATATTATACATACACTTCAACACAATTCCACAACCATGGGAACGATATCATCGCTCGTGCGTACGTACGGACTACCGTCTCCACGACGCGATGAGATTCATTCTCAATGATTAGCCATTCATGAATTATTATTAAGTATATATAATAAGTACTAATGAAATATATGACCTAATAATGATACTGGAATTATTTATATTTATATGTATGACATCTACTTAATTCCATTCAATTCAATAAGGAAACGAAAACAGCGTTCATGCGTACGTACGAAGTACCGTGTCCATGAACGGTGTATTTCTTTCCATTTACTGATTTATTATATATTTATATTCTGAATATATATATATATATATATAAATCATGTTTTATAATCTGGAATTAAGTAATCATGATCTAAGTAATCATATGAATAATTACAAGTTAAAAAGACGAACGACAAATGAGACGATTTTACCCAAAACGCTACTTTAACATGAATTTACAAAAGAACGGGTAATATAAAGTCATAAGTGGACCATATATGATATAATAACAATGAATATGATTCTGGAATAAGTCAATAACATGATTTAAATCATTATACAGGAGGTTCGGACACTTACAAAGCAAGTCGGACCTAAGGTAAGGGAAAATATCACAATCTCATTTTTATCCGAGATTGTTTATACTTTGGTATTTACTGGGGTGTATTTTATCATCCAAATCCATGTTTCATAAATAATATTATTTCCATCCACCTACAATTGTTTAAATCCATTTTTACCCTTCGGTGAGTTTTTAGTAAAAGAAATGAAAGGAATCTTTTGTTGTTTTTTGTACGAGGTACTTTTTTTACTTTTCCGACAAAAGTACGAAGAATGTTTTTTTTAACTTATATGAAATGAATAGATTTTTAAAACACTATTTCCAAGAATCTTCCTTTACAAGCTTTCAAGTTTATTTTTAATCAACTTCCTTTAGTTTAAAATTGTATGACATGATAAGAAAGGAAAAGTGTTTTTGAAGTAGAAAGGATATTTTCCTCAAGAATGGAGTTCAAGTATTTTATCAAAATTATTTTCCATCTAAGATAATAAAAGGGTTCTGTTTTTATCCCTATTATTACATGGATTTGATTATGTTGTGATGGAAATATTTTTATGAATTCCTTTATCTTATATGAATTGTTTTATGATGTCATGTTGTTTAAGAATTCCATTTTATTACATGGGTTACGCTATGATGTATGGTTTATGATTATGTGGCACACATAAGAAAGGATTCATTATAAGATGGGTGGGACCAATATCTCCCTCCAATGCATTGGGTAAAGATTTTATATCTCATGAGATAGACATGGCTGGAATGGTAGGTTATACCGGTTCAGTGAAACAGGACTGAAATGAGGGTTACTCGATTCAGAAAGGGACTTTGTCCACTAAGATAGTCTTGGCAATGAGTCTTGACTAACAAGAAATGATTCTCTATGAATATGTGTGAATGACACAAAGTTTCATGTTTTAAGTTATGATTATTGTGATTACATTTCACTACCATGATTTATCCCATGTTATGAAATTATTCTCTCTTTTGCAGGTTATGATTTCCAAAATGTTATGTTCTTATGAATACGATGTGATTGATATTTCTTTTGTTTACCCTTACTGAGCATTTGAGCTCGCCCTTTTATGTTTTCTTTTCCCCAGGATATAAAGAAAGGTTTTAGGTATAAAAAAAGGAAGATATTTATGGGAGATGTTGAAGATCTTTCACCACGATTAGAAGATTTTATTCCGAGTTTCCAAAGACACTAAACTATTACGATCCTTGTGTGTGTGTTTTTGTTATGTACTAAGTATTCCGCAAAAGTAATGTAATGTCCATGTACGATAAGCTTCGGGTCTCTACAGTTGGTATCAGAGGAAAGGTTTAGTCAACCTTTGGAAACTAGGATGCGAAAACGTAGTGAGATCCCTAGAGATATTTCTAAGGAATGTCTAGGGATGTCCCTAAGGATAAGTATACGTATAGGATATAATCCTAGAACTACGATAACGATCTTATAATTTAACCTAAGATGTTAGATATTAAGGGTACTCCCCCTTTACTATGTTGTTTTCCCTAGCATTATTTTGCCTCTCACACTATTCTGTTTGGGTTTTAGAAAATGGCTGGAAACAAGATGATTCACAATAATGGAGGACATGATGGACAATGGAATGATATTCTTCATGAGCAACCAAATGAAATGGGATTTGGATGTCCAAACATCATTATTATGCCGAATCAGCAATCTCATAATATGATCAATAAAGTAAAATTTGGTAATTTTCCTGACTCGACTAATAAGAGAAAGATGGAGTTCCATGATGATCATAGAGGAAAGAAAGTTCAATTTCCCCTATGAAAATCATGTGGGAAGAGGCATCAAGGAGAATGTTTCAAGGGAACTGGAAGATGCTTTGGGTGTGGAAAAGAAGGACACAAAGCAAGTAAGTGAAAAGGAAAAGTGTCGGTTAACACCATGGATGAGGATAATGGTATTGCTACGACATCAAAAATGGTTAAGTGTTTTAAATGTGGAATGTATGGGCATTATGCAAACAAATGCCCTAAGTGAAAGACTCATGAAGAGAATCAGTATGGTCATATGGGTAGTATTTATGTGGATGATGATGAAGAGACTACAAATGTTATGTGAGATGAAAGAATTTTTGATGCTCGGTCAATGGTTTAAGAATGTAGTGGAATGATTACATGTTTATCATGTGTAATTTTGTATAAGTAATCTCATGCTACTATGGAATAAAGAGACATCTATGGATTGTTACACTGTTGTCTTTCCTTGTGTTTTGAAAGTGTATGATTAATGTTACCAGTATCCATGAAAGGTTATTCAGATATTTTTGGAATGTAGATGATATGCGCATAATGAAGGGTTGAGGAGAAAATTAAATGTTTGATAGTATTCATGAGCTCATGATTGATATAAGGACTAAGTGATATCATGGTTTGAGTATATAGAATTTTGAGGATTTTGGTATGTGAAAAGTGTTAACTTTTAACTGCATTCAAGTTTTCACTATGGTTCAATGGGTATTCAAGAGAATACATTATTAAGGACTTTTAATGTTTGGAATGTGACCAACAAAACATATCTTATGATATATGGGGATCGACGATGGTGTTAAATCTCTGGTAATCGTTTTCACTATGTTATGAGAGTGGACTGCAGTATTATGGATAAGCCTAAAGATTGGAATGGATTATGTTGGACATAAGTTAGTATTGTTTAAGGATAGAAGTTTTGTTTCGATATTATTGATGGGATGTTATAGTATTATAGTTTTAGAAAAAGGACAACCTGCAGGACGGGCGACAGCCCATCGCTTCAGACAAGGCTGTGGGAATCGAACCCACAACCGAAGTGCGACTGGCCTTTATCGCCTACCACTGGCCTACAGGAAGTCCCTGTTTAGTAGAAACTAGTTTTATTATATTAAGCAGTATGATATATGATTTATAAGTCCATTTTAGGAACCTTATATGATTAATCTCACTATAGATCGACTTATGTATATAATTTTGCTAACCTTTTGTTTGAGACAGATGGAATGACCTGTCATTCTATCACATGATCTGCTAACACTTCACGAATAACAAATTCAACTTCATTTATTTAAGAGATGAAGTGGAAATTGTTAAAGGCACGAACAATAGTGAGATTGTACCAAAATAAAGTAAGTATTTATTCTAATTCAAATTCTTTAACTTTAGGGAAACGATCTTGAAAACCAAAAATGTTGTCCTAGTGATCTTATATCTGATGAATCAGATGGTACCTTAGATCATCACAAATTTATGGCTTTGTGATTGCTAGTTTTTCCATATCCATGTTCTCTACCACTCTCCATCAGAACGTGATGGTTAGATTTCTCTTCCATATCCATATTTTCACCTATGTGGAAACCCAGTGGTTAGTTTATTTGGGTAACCGTTACGTTTCATACTTTTGTTTTTAAAGATTGGTTTTGATATTCCTTTTTACGATGTGGGTTTCTATTAAAGAAACTTTCGAATAGTAAACCATTTATAACCCCGACGAATTTCGAGGGCGAAATTCATTTTAAGGGGGGTAGAATGTAACAGCCCGAGATTTTATGAAAAATATTCTTTTTAATTTTATTAATGTCTTGTGTTGTACGCTACACCAAAAGGAGCTTGCACAACACGCATCTTTGACTTGCCTTGCATTACACGCAATCGCAACCTTCCTCGATAGCGTGTGTAGTACGCAATACTGAGTTTCACGAAACAACGATATGCTTTTAAAATATTATTAAAACTAGCCATTATGAATAGTAATAACCACTTTTTAAATTTTATAAATTTTAGCTCTCAAAATGGACTTCATTTTTGGATTCGGAGTATCGAATTTAGCCTAAGGTGAAATTTTGGTACTTTTCGGATAACTTTCATATTCTGATGAATAGTGAAAATTACTAAATTATAATTAAAAACAACTTTTTTAATCGAAATAATTAATAGTGATAAATCATTAATTTGAGTGGTTTTAAAGTATATTTAGAATATATTTTTACAATTTAATACAATGTTGTTCATTGGATGTAATTTCACATTTAAACCAGACATAATCAAGTGTCAATCTTTTGATAGATATTGTTTCTTAAAAACACGCTATTTGTTTTAACAGCGGGATTTAATTATAATATTAATTAATGCAATTTATATGTTATGAATTTGGTAAAATAGACTTCATTTTTGATTTCGGAATATAAAATACAGCTAAGGATGAAATTTTGGCATTTTTCTGAAAACTTTCAATTTTTGATGAATAGTGAAACCACTAAGTGGTAGGTTAAAAACTGAATTTTGCATAAAACTTAATTTTACCGCTTCTGTGAATGGAATTTCGAAAATCCGACAGACACGGTTAATATCAAGGACTAAAATGTGGTTCAATGAGATGAAAATAATTTTTGGTGAATAGTAACTTTTTACTTTTTTTTTACCACGGTTAATAGTAAATAGGGTAACTAAGGGTAAATATGATATTACTATTACCCTAACACATGTCCTAATTCTATTAGATAAGTGAAATTAGACCAAAAACAACCTTATGAATATAATATGACCATTTAGGTCCACTTGGATTTGATTATGACATTTAATATTATTTTATTTAATGAATAGTTAAAATAGTTAAAATCAAAGTTTAATAACTAAAACATTTTTAATATGGGGTTATACATAAGATAAATTCGACTATAAATATTCATTAGAAAGATAAAAAGATTTCATACATAATGATATTTTATTTATAATTTTTAGACTTTAAATAAATTAATTTATTTATGACACAACGATGATGCAGTAATTACCCTTTTAAGGAAATATTAACATAATTGATGTTATAAATGCTCAAAAGAATGTAATTTGAGACTTTTTATGAATTACACTAATTTTCTAGGTTACTATGATATATTAGTGTTGATTTAATCAACTTGGTTCGAACATATAATTCTGTTATGACTTTCACAAAAATCATATATCAAATAGTGTCAAAATTGAGACAAAATAATTTTTAAATAAAATATTATATTATTAATTGTTATTTTATTCCTAAAAATCTAAGGTTAGGCCAAATGACTTAGATAAGGATATATATATTAATAATAAACAATTTGGGGTTCTTTTGGAATATTATAGTAAGTGTATTAACCATATAGTGAAAGAAAACAAAAAGACACGGTAAAAGTTAAATTATTTAACTTAGAGTTAAATCTAATTGATAAGGTTAAAATAATACCCTAAACTTGTCTAAATCTTATTGGATGATAGGATTTCGACCCATCCCCACTTTAGCTTCTAAATAAGACCCTTTGGAACCATTATAAACTGATTTTGAGTTTAATGTAAAATAATATTTTGAGATATTCCTAAGGTGCCCCTCTCCTCCCTTATAAAAGGGTACCTCCTCCCCCTCCTCCTCACACCAATTTGAGCACTCAAGCTAGGCAAACCCCTGAAAAAATCCCTTCTCCACTTCCCTAGAATAATCCTAGAGGTCCTGGTCTTCTTCAAAGACCAATCTTAGTTCCCTAAGTAGAGGATTCAAAGAAGCGTTCCAAAGAAGAGGTAATATCCATTACCGATCTTTTCAATTTCTTTCTTCTTCAACTTCTTCTTCTTTAGTTGTTTCACGATAAAGTAATAACATCAGTATTTCTTATATACTGATATGTTATTATAAATATGAAACAACTCTAATTAACCTTCTATCCATCCTACGGAAAAAGGAAATCACCGCGCGTGCGTACGTACGGAATACCGTCTCCACGCCGTGGTGTAATCTATTTTCCACCATCACCTTACAAGGATGGGTATAAAGGTGTAATGAGTAACTATATATGATTATTATAAACTGATATTTATACTTAAATAGTATACATACACTTCAACACAATTCCACGACCATGGGAACGATATCATCGCTCGTGCGTACGTACGGACTACCGTCTCCACGACGCGATGAGATTCATTCTCAATGATTATCCATTCATGAATGATTATAAAGTATATATAATAAGTACTAATGAAATATATGACCTAATAATGGTACTGGAATTATTTATATTTATATGTATGACATCTACTTAATTCCATTCAATTCAATAAGGAAACGAAAACAGCGTTCATGCGTACGTACAGACTACTGTCTCCATGAACGGTGTATTTCTTTCCATTTACTGATTTATTTTATATGTATATTCTGAATATATATATATATATAAATCATGTTTTATATTCTGGAATTAAGTAATCATGATCTAAGTAATCATATGAATAATTACAAGTTAAAAACACGAACGACAAATGAGACGATTTTACCCAAAACGCTACTTTAACATGAATTTACAAAAGTACGGGTAATATAAAGTCATAAGTGGACCATATATGATATAATAACAATGAATATGATTCTGGAATAAGTCAATAACATTATTTAAATCATTATATAGGAGGTTCAGACACTTACAAAGCAAGTCGGACCTAAGGTAAGGGAAAATATCACAATCTCATTTTTATCCGAGATTGTTTATACTTTGGTATTTACTGGGGTGTATTTTATCATCCACATCCATGTTTCATAAATAATATTATTTCCATCCACCTACAATTGTTTAAATCCATTTTTACCCTTCGGTGAGTTTTTAGTAAAAGAAATGAAAGGAATCTTTTGTCGTTTTTCGTACGAGGTACTTTTTTGACTTTTCTGACAAAAGTACGAAGAATGTTTTTTTTAACTTATACGACATGAATAGATTTTTAAAACACTATTTCCAAGAATCTTCCTTTACAAGCTTTCAAGTTTATTTTTAATCAACTTCCTTTAGTTTAAAATTGTATGACATGATAAGAAAGGAAAAGTGTTTTTGAAGTAGAAAGGATATTTTCCTCAAGAATGGAGTTCAAGTATTTTATCAAAATTATTTTCCATATAAGATAATAAAAGGGTTCTGTTTTTATCCCTATTATTACATGGATTTGATTATGTTGTGATGGAAATATTTTTATGAATTCCTTTATCTTATATGAATTGTTTTATGATGTCATGTTGTTTAAGAATTCCATTTTATTACATGGGTTACGCTATGATGTATGGTTTATGATTATGTGGCACACATAAGAAAGGATTCATTATAAGATGGGTGGGACCTATATCTCCCTCCAATGCATTGGGTAAAGATTTTATATCTCATGAGATAGACATGGCTGGAATGGTAGGTTATACCGGTTCAGTGAAACAGGACTGAAATGAGGGTTACTCGATTCAGAAAGGGACTTTGTCCACTAAGATAGTCTTGGCAATGAGTCTTGACTAACAAGAAATGATTCTCTATGAATATGTGTGAATGCCACAAAGTTTCATGTTTTAAGTTATGATTATTGTGATTACGTTTCACTACCATGATTTATCCCATGTTATGAAATTATGCTCTCTTTTGCAGGTTATGATTTCCAAAATGTTATGATCTTATGAATACGATGTGATTGATATTTCTTTTGTTTACCCTTACTGAGCATTTGAGCTCACCCTTTTATGTTTTCTTTTCCCCAGGATATAAAGAAAGGTTTTAGGTAAAAAAAAGGAAGATCTTTATGGGAGATGTTGAAGATCTTTCACCACGATTAGAAGATTTTATTCCGAGTTTCCAAAGACACTAAACTATTACGATCCTTGTGTGTGTGTTTTTGTTATGTACTAAGTATTCCGCAAAAGTAATGTAATGTCCATGTACGATAAGCTTCGGGTCTCTATACTAATTATATGTAATTATGGAATTTACCAAATCCATGTAGCCAAATCATGTAACTAAATTTATCATATTTTACATTCCAGTTATATATCCAAAATAATTCAGGTAGATATTTATTTTACATATATGTAAACATAAAGAATAATTATTCTACATTAGAAAATATAGATTTTAACATATCAAAATGATTCACGTAGCTAAATGATTCATGTATCTCAATATTGCGATATAGTCGAAGAAAACCATATACTTGATGTGATTCACGTATCCAATTGAGGAAAAGATTTAAAAATTATATTAGTGATTTATTATAAATATGTTAATTAAATAAAACCATATATCCAAATGTTTCTATGTATGTGGACTAAATATTCCGAGAGGCTATTTGGCCAATGTAAGGGAATGCATCCACATTGCCAAATTATTCATGTATGAGTTTTTTGGCTACATAGGATATGATATTATTAATTTTTATAGAATTTTAATATTCTTAAGAGAAATTTAATAAAGAATATTCTTGTGATCAAAAATACATATCTTTTTTATAGGTTGATCATGATATTTAAATACCACAATCTAGAAATACGACCCAGAACTTTTTGGAATTTAAAAGAGATGTTGAGGACACAAATATTTCTATATCACATGGAAGAATGAAGATTAAATATTAATCGATTTTAATGAATGTTATAATGGTTATTCAACTAATTTTTAATTAATTTAATAAGGTTTAAATCTTACTTCCAATGATTATATATATTTTTAATATATTCTTATGGTGTTGGATGGTTTTTTGTTATTTTTATTAATACACTACAATAACGAATAAAGAGAAATGAAGAAAGATAAATTTTTTCATCAAATTTTTTTCTAATAAGGTATAGTAAAGATGATCATATTTTTGTTTCATCTTGAAACTTGTTGTTAGGGAAGAAGAAGATCCATTCATACATGCATACTCTCACACTCAAATATTTCCTTATTGTCTTGTGAGAGGATGAACAAACAACTATTATTACAATACTTTTGTGATAGAAATCGAGGACCTTATAAAATAATATATAAATTTTAAGTAGAATTGTCATGAATATTAGTAATGATCTGATTCATAATGGAAAAAATGAAAAATCTTCAAAGAATAGGTGGTTAATGTCTAAACAATGCCTAGTTTTCCTAAAAGGAAAAGTGGATAATTCATACACAAACCCTATGCATCAATTTCCAGTGCATGTATTCACTAAAAAATTATAGAGATAGGAAGATTCATGTACTCAACAACAATCAAACATGGAATGGATTAGGATCTAACATATAGGTTGAACCTTTTAAAATTCTATGTGCATTGATTCTCTCACAAATATTTTCATATAGGTGAAGAAGAGATACCTAAGAGAAAACAATGACATTAACCAGTCATGGGGGTTTGATTATAAATACATAATAGTTAATATTGATTCACTCTACCCCTCCCGCTTAGTAATATCCCATGTGATCCAGTCCCCTTACTAACTTCTAATCTTCTAATTTCTTTTTTACAGGAGAGAGTGTCATTATCTTCAACTAATAATGTGTCAACTTCCTCACTGACTACAAAATATAATCTCTATAGTTCTCAAACATCATTGAGGCTTGTACATAGTACTTCTCTCTATAAAACAACTTCTTATTCTGGGATTTTTGGACTTTTTTACTACACCAACTCTTTTGTATCTTATGCCTCGACATCACAAAATTATATATTTCTCCCACTATCACTTTTATAGGAATTCTCCCTCTCAATAAATATGACTTGTTTTACTATAATTACTTTTTTATCAAATATAAATATAGGTTATATTCCCTTATTTATTTTTAATAACATGTAAAGATACATTTCATGTCTTGTGATGTTAGGTTGTTTCTAGACATAGTCTTAACAATTTACTCACATACCCATACACAGATATATGAAAAAACATATTCATTACCACATTATAACTCATATGAAATTTAATTTGTTACTTCATATGGAACTCGGTTTAGTTTTTATGAGGTATTTTTTAATTTATATCCCAAAAATTAAAATTAAATACTAACATGACTCATCATTGATATCACCATATACAAAAAGGTGTGGTTCCTCCTTTTATTGAAACCATTACGACATGGTGTATGAGGAGTGAGTTAGTATAGTATCCCAAACTCCCTTAGATAATCAATCAACTCTTGGTTAAGATATTCTCTACAATGTTCTGAGTATATTTTTTTATCTTATTACAAATCTCATTCATTACTTCATTCTTATATTCATTAAATTTATCAAAGGAAACATACTTATTTATTACTATGTTGTTATATCCATATCTACTATATTCATGATTAAAATATATAAATTAAGAGTATCCACCTCCATATTCTACTAGAAAAGATCTAATCATGCTTGTATGAACTAATTATAGAATCTACGTTTCTCTTTCACCCTTTACATTGAATGGATATTTAGTCATTTTTCCTTGTAAATAACAATGGAAGATATAGAAGCAATTTAGTTTAAAAGAATATAAATATACCTCTTGATATAGCTTTTTCAAATTCTTCTCATTTATATGAACAATCGTATAAATCCATAATTGGGCATGACATATTTCATGTGGGCTTGATTTATTATCAATTTCAAATATTGTATTTTTATATTCTAGTACATAAATACCGTTATTCAAATGTTATATCCATTAATATATGATATAATTATAAAACTTTTATCTCCTATTTTTGAACATAAAAATAATTTCATAAATATTTAAACTAGACATAAATATTATGTTTATTTGTTATAATAGGAATATAATACAATTTATTTAAAACTATAATCAATCATGTTGGCAATGTGATATGGTAGTCTCCAATATCCATTGTAGTTAATATTTCCCCATTGAAAACATAAATATCCCCTCAACCTTGGTAATCTTTTTAGATCTAATTGGTTCATATATTTGTATATAAATTTGAGTACCAAAAGATATATATAATACCTAATTACTATAAATAAAGATTACATTTGATAAAAAACATGCATGAATATTCACCTTGTGTCATTAATGAGGCAGAATTATTCTACTGGTGGAACTTCATTCCAAAGAAAAACATACTTCATGATTAAACTCCTTTTCCACCTAACAAATTAAATTCAAGATATGTGGGAGTTCATTCTCTATATTGTTTATATTAAAATTCATAAGAAAATAAGAATATATGAGGAAGTGAGGTAGGTAGTCTGTTCATAATTCCTTAGGTGGATTAAAACATATATTTTCTAAATGATCCATGTTAACAATCATCTTGACTGCATGAGGTACATTTAGTGCAATTTCTCTAATCATAGACATAAAGAGTGTATTAGATATCTCTCAACTCTCTTGTATATATTTCCCATGATAAGTATCATAGAGATAATAAAACATGGTGGATGCATCCATGAATTCATGAAGTTTCAATATCTCACACGTCATGGATGATATCATGAAGTATCATTTATACATTAAATCATCCATGCATTTCCAAGAGATAGAATGATACTCCTCACATACCTTCCTGGATAGATCATCATGAATTGGAGACTCCAACACATAAATCTTCTTTTCGTAGTGTAGTATGATGCACACACAAATATACGACTCCTAGATGTTAGCACCAAACATTATATTGTCTTTTTCCAAGATATATCATCAAGAAAATGTCATGGTAAAATGAATTTTAATTTTTTATAACAAATACAATTATTTTTTAGTACTTTATTTTGATTAAAAGTGTTATATAATAAATTTATTTTATTAATATCCTACAATTTGGTCAAATCCCAATATCCCTCATGATTGGATTTAGAATATATTTTTATATGTATATTCTAGTAGTAAATATCCATATTCACTTTCAAATAGTCTATGCTTAGGCTTCATAAATTACTAGAATGTAATTAGGTAGGAAGTCTTACCAACTATATTAAATCTCAAATACTTTATATATTGAGTGGACTCCCCAATCTTGAAATCCTATAGTCATATTTCATCAACACTTTCCTCTAAGTTACACAAAGTCTTTTTTATGTAATCATCCCTTGATTCTAACTATGTTAAGTTGAATCACAACATTTTTCATAACTCCTTTATAATTGAAAGCACCATGACTTGGTTTTGAAATGTACTTCATACTATATTTGTATTCTAACTCATGTAATAGATGGTGATACTTGACTTAATATTTTTCTTAAGAGATTTTATTTATCTTATGCATCAATATTAATTATTTTATCCTCATAAATTATTATAAATATTATGTGAAATTTTAAATAATTAATTAATCATGTATGATAAAATAATTTACACATAATATCGTCATTTTATTTTATATAACATGATTTTTATTTATTTAATTTATGTTATCATGTTTAATCATCATATAAACATGAAATTAATAAATAAAAAACCATTCACATGATAAATAAAATAAATAAGTGATATGATCATGAGCTTTAAACATCTAGTTGGTTTATTTAGTGTAAGATAAAAAACGTGACCTTATGGGGTCATCTTGGGTCGGTGCCTATCTTGACTTACAACATCCCTCCATTAACCTATATATCTCCTCGGTTGGTTTCACCTCAACTCATGTCTCAAATAATCACTTATAGCCAAGTTCTCTTTCCTTTAACGTTTATTACTCACTCACAGGTGAGGGGTACCAGGGGATAATAGCTTCCTTTATAGTTTATTACTAACTCGTAGGTGAGGGGTGTTATGGTACTATGGTTAAATACAGTAATCCATTGATATATTGACTCATATATAATAAAATAGAGAGGTATGATACAGAGATCATCATTTTTAATTTAATAATAAAATTATCACAAAACACATACAATAAAAAATAAAATTAAATATAATCCCAAAACATATATCAGTTAGTCAAAATCATGATCATTCACAACATTCAATGACTATACATTATACATGGTAGAATTAATTTCAATTCATTCATTCATTAATATAAATTTATTGAATTCATAAATTAATCATGTTATTAATAAATAAATTATTTATCTTTATTATATTTCCAAACAATTCCTTGGATTCTCATACTCTTTAATTTTAAATTAATTAAGTACATGGTGTGTACTGGAGGTCAAACAAAGTGTATCTTTCTAGTGTTGATTAAACCAATTTCTAGTGTTTCACACTTACACAGTGTCTATCTTCACTCTACATATCATGTGAATAATGCAATGTATAGTCTTTTTCATGAATTGAGTACTTACATGATATGTACTCCAACATGGCATGTCACAATATTTTAAGGTGTGTTGTTCCATGGGTCAATTCATATAGTATGCACAACTTTTATTTCCACATGACATACCATTAATATACATGGAATGTACCATTGGTGATTCTTGTAAAGTACATAGAATTTATGACAACCATACACATTGAATATTTGTATGAAAACAAGAATATTGACTAAAAGGATTTAATTTCCACACAAAATGATAAAAATCCATTTTTGTGTAATTTGGTGTGGAATTCCTATTACTTACTGATTGAACGGCCCAGAGGCCTAAATTTTTATTTATTTTATGGATAAACCCTCTTTTAAGGGTAAAAGGAGAAACCAAACATGACTTCAATGATGTACATATATAGACAAAACTCGAAGGTCATCCAAAAATAGGACTACTTAGAAAAACCTCTCCCCAACATCAACATTAATATACAAATCTTTGTCCTTTACATATTTGGACTGCATAACATGCCTATGTTAGTGTATACATTGAATAATTTGGAATAAGTTATAGGACATGTACATCCAGCAACACATTGTGTAATCCATTACTAATTATCTATGTTATATGCCTATATACATGGAATATAACATGCATGGACTATCACTTATTCAAAAAAATTATATAGCTAGATAAATAGAATGTAAATTATTTCATATTGTGTCACTTGGATAGTAGTCAATACACAACATGTAGTAATTACAATCCACATAATTTGACCACATAGATTTCACAATTTACACGGTGAAAAATAGAGTAGTGTTACACAGCATGTAAACTAACTACACACCATGTAATATTTACCTTACTATGTAGAAAATGGTGATAAATACATGGATTGTAATAATGTTCCACATACAGACCCCCACAAGGCATGTTGTGATTCCCATGACCCATTCTTGTGTGGTTGGACAAGGTTACATGACATGTAATTCTAGTCACAGATCATGTAACCATGTCATATAGCCAGCATCCTCACCACCCATGGATGGGATCTTCAAGTATTGTCCATTGTGTATTGGTTTTTTCATGGTCCTATGAACCTAAAAAATGAATTATCTCTACTTTTATATTATGAATAAAAAACTATAAATTAATTCTTTCTAGAAAACCCAAAAATTGATCAACCAAATAGTAAATTATTAGGAATTATTATGTGAATACTCTGATAATACTTTAAGGATATATGGAACTTAATATGTGTTCAATCCCATAACCAAAAAAAATAATCGACTTAAATGGATAAAATTTATTAAACTGGATGAGCCAACCTAAGGTTCTTCATAGATAGGATATTTTCGCATATAACTTATAAATAATTAATAATGAAAATAGCCTCATTTTGATAATTATTTTGGTTTTAGATCAATTTTGTTGTACCTATTTTAATATCACCATTACATAGAATAATTAACCACATAATTACAATAGTAGTGTCTACATGTGCTCTTAGAATCCCAGAACATTTCAATTGGTATTTTGGGTGCAATCATAGAGGTACCAAACACCTTAAAATGTTCTCCATTGACCGCAACAAGAATTCTATCATGATTGAAATAATTATTTCTCTTTCCTATCAATCTTAAAAGGGATAAGGATAATTGTATCTTGTTATTGATAGAATTATTGAGAGATTATTTCAGTTTTGAGATAATTCTTTCGAGAGGAAATATTGTCTACAAAAATTCACATAATTCTAGAAAAATAATAAAATATAGAATATATATTTAGATTTAAATATTTTATAATTAAACTGTGCATCTTCATCAAATATTCTCTCTAATATATTCCCCATGTAAAATATTATTATTATTAATATATTACAGGACATGCGCTAACTCACAAATATTAAAATTTCATTTATTAAAAAAATAAATAATTATTTATTTAAATGATATTAAATAAAATATATCAATTCCATGAGACCCTTAACTCGGCCCATTAATCCTCCAAAACATTTATCAGAACTTGAATAATAAATATTTATTTAAATAAATAAATATCATTATATTTTTCATTTAATAAATAAATAGACATTATATTCATCAAACTTATTAATGTAAATTTATTTGAATATTAACATGAATAAATAAATATTTATTATATAAATAAATAAATATTTATTACCTTGTGAATAATAATAAAGAGATGAATGAATATTATATACTAAATATATCATGAAAAATATTTATTTACTGTTTAACTCACATATATTCAAAATTAAATAACAGGTGATTGAAATTATTTGATCAACATAACCAGAATAATTATTATTCCACAATCCAAGAATAATATTTATTCTTAATATTAAATTCAAAAAGAATGTAATTAATATTATGGATACATGTAATGTGTGACCCTCTTGGCTTCTATCTTAATGGAATTTGGTGGGCTTTAATAAAGTACAATAATGGTGTCTAGAAGCGCATCAAATAACTCGTAGCTAAAGAATTTAATGTTAAAATGACAAAAACCTAATATGAAGGTTTACTGTGTAATATAATCTCTTCGTATCGATATCTTATCAAGAAATTTTCATACTCTTTGTCATAAACTTATATTCTTGATTTATCTTTCTTTGAATCTCTGAAATGAAATCATCGATGAACTATCATGGTCATGGATTTAATAAGACATTTCCAATTCAATCAAAGTGAAAAAAATATCATCTTTATTACCTTTTAATAGATAAATCATTTCTAAAATTATTCAATTAATGTCATATCACTAATGATACACCCATAATATCTTACCTCTATTCGAGAATATATCATCACATTTTTTTCAATAAATCAAAGTATCCAATTTAGGATGTATATTAATTATAATATCAAGTCTAATGACCAATACACACATCAGAATATTGGAATATCCAATGACACATATAACATGTGGAATTCCTATTAGTGGGTCTCAACTCATAACCTTGATTCTTTAAAATTACCAAGTATGGACTTCATGAAAAGAAATATTAATGTATTATGATCCCCTAATACCTGACATTCAATTATCATCTCTGTATTGTTAGATATATATCATCCAGACCATAGGGAATGTGTTTAATAATATTTTAATAAAATTTAAAGGTTCTCTTTATAGTAGGGAACTTATATAACCTCTCGGTGAAATGCATATTATAAATACATTATCACATTAATGTTATAAAAATTAATATTTATCATGTTATAAGGAATATTTTAATATTTTGGCAATTGAATGTAACAAAGTATATTAGTTCTAGAGCACTATGTCCAAAAACATATATATACAAACTCATAAATTTCATTTTAATTCACATCATACCCTTGAATCTATAAATAAATTATTTCATCACATTATACTCTTGAAAACTATTTGGGTAGTGTTAATGAAATATTCCTTAAGATGGTTCTCCATCAATCAGGACATATGACATCTTTAAATATACAAAACTAATCTTGAATGAACCGAAATACCCTTAAAATCGAATCATCATGATATACATGAAAAATGATAAGTGTTGGATACTAATTTATATCTAATAGATAATGGATGTAGATTCTATATTTTAATGAAACTTAAACACAATGGATTCAAATAGGGGGATAAAATCCACAACATGGATCAAAATTCCCAATGACATGTTGGTCCATAATTATTATCCCAAGATTATGATAAAAATTTCATAGAAGGATTACAAATTTAATGTTATGTATAATTTATTCTTCTTTTATTATCATTTATACCAAAATATATTATTTATTATTATTATTATTATAAACCAATAGTGGACCATTTTCTTTCTCCATTCTTAGAAAATCACACTAAAATTTTAACGAATGCACCTATATAGTTTTTTTCCACTGATTTTTCCATTTTCAATGAATATTTATCGATCTTTGATTCAAATCCCTGATTTTATGATATAAATCATGAATAAACATCATCATTCCATGATTGGTGTACATATAAATCTCCTTCACAACACTATTCAACTTTATAAGACACCCAATACTTCACCTTAAACGTCCACTGCCTGATATAAAGATACCATGATCATGCTTTATCCATAACCCTATCCCTTTCATTTGTTTCATCATAGATGATTTACATACTATGTTTATTTATCTCGAGAGGTCCCCTTTATCATCAATGATGATGAAAATGATTAGTGCCATATCAGGATGAACATATTTTGAGAAAAGGAAATGGTTAATGGTCATGGTTCACTATAGTAGAGGGGAAACGAATGGTTGCTGAAGGTTAAACCATGGTATTATTCAATAATAATTAATAATTATAAATAAATCATAATATTAGAATTGTAATTAAAACTATATAATATAATTTCAGATGTATAAATTAATATTTATAGACTGAATCAAATTCAAACTCAGTAATCCAGCCTCAGGGAGGAGAGATGATCCATTTTCTCCCTCCTATAATCCTCTCTTATCCTCTTCTATACATAAAACATTCTCAAAAAGGAAATACCAAAAAATGATTTAAATGAATCTAATTCCCAATAAAAAATAATGTAAGTGTTATATGACACATCGTGTACAATTTAATACTATATTGATATTTTATCAATCCAAACTATATTTTTCATGATATCACTATTTTTTAAAAATTGAAAAAAACACAATATATATTAATAAATTCATTCATTCAATCACTAAAAAATAAAAACTAAAAACATCCTTGATTCCTAAAGAATGTAAACCTTAAATTAACCCTTTCTTTTTGAGATCAACAGGGCTGTAAAAAAAATTGGGGTTGTTTACAATGTAAAACATACCATTTTTCCTTATTCATATAAAATTTAAAAAAATTGTAATTTCACTCTAAAATCACCATACATCATTATAAAATCATTTTGAAAAAAAAATTAATAAATATTTTAACTTATGAATATAATAGAATCCAAATGGGAGGAAGAATGAAATCATAATATAAGTCATTATAAAGTAAAATTCACGTCAATAAATTATCCCTAGTTATAAATATTTTTAGTTTAACCTAAATTTTAGAATTACTTTTTTTTTCTTTAGAAATTGACCTATATTACCAATAAATATCTGATTTTATGTCTTGATTAATTACAATAAACCTTATATAAGGAATACTATAAATAAATAAAAATAAGAAACACAATATTTTTTACAAGGTTTGATCTAAGTGTGAGTGCATAATCCTTATTCCAACTAGTTATTATATGAGTCTGTAAATTTTCTACTATAAATATCTCACCAAAATAAAGTTTGTAGAAATGTACCATCATTTAATTATACATCAAATATCCCATTGTTTAAAATATTTTCATACTAACTCCCACCAATTATAATGAACCCAAAACATCACCAGTTGAGAGGGATCTCTAAAAATCTCAGGTTTCTCCAGTAGTAGATGATGACCCTCCTATTTGAGCCTTTATAAATATTATAAAAGGATATTAACAACTTTTAAAATAAGAATGAATTTTAATGAAAACCTATTGATGATGAATGGTAAGTCAGTTCTTGATCACTACCTGAAGAACATTGAAGATCTACTTCTTCTCAGTCACTTAATACCCAGTCACACAAATTTTCAAAACTCTATATCCTTTTTTCTTCAATTTATACATATTTTGGACTATCTATTTTAATTCTTACACTCAAACACCTTCCTGAAAAACTTCCCTTCACATTTTATTAGAATCTATATTATCACACATTGAAAAGTACATTTCTTATACAAGAGTCTGCATTTATTTTTTCAGGATTTTTAATATAACAAAAATATTAATATTGCATGTATTGATTCTTTAAAAAGAAAACACAATGATAATATACCCATATTTAGCTCAACTATACTTTATGCATCTCTCAAAAAACTCTATTGTAGTGTACTATAACAGCTGTAGACTATTGCAATGGTGGGCACTATAGCAGCGGTGGGGGCACTATAACACCAGCGGGAACTGTGTTGTACTCTAGAAGGAGGGTACTATAGTAGTACTATTCACAAAATGGGCCTTGGGAAAACAATTTGGGCCTAAGGGCCATGTAATGGGATATATTCCCACTAGGTCTTCGGGAATTGTAATGGATATACCTCTACCACGTTAACGGAGGTATTTTCTTTCCTTTAATAATAAATAAGGCTTCAACCCCACCCTTTAAAAAAAATTTGTAATGCATTTGAAAATACTCAAAAAAATCTATTTGTGAATCCCACAAATACTTAATTGTGGTTTCATTTATATTTTATTATTCCATCATTGACTCTCAATTTCTTTAACCAAATTACGCCTTGAAAAATGTTCTTCACAGTGAAGTGAAACTTTTAATAGCATCGACACTTGAAAATTCTAACTTGAATTTGAGTTTTATTATTAGCATGTTATTTAGGATCTAAATAATTGAAAAGAATAATCTCATTTTTATCTGAATTATTATTGAAAAAAGGTCTGAATCATTTAATTTCTATCATATTAAGTTGTTGTTATGGTCTATTTAGTTCTTCATTATATGTGAATCATGGATTCTTTATATAACTTGAATCAAAATTTAATTATTATGTTTTAGTCAGTAAAGGGAGGATCTAACCTCATTTGGTTTTATTAATTTTTAGAAAAATAATTCGGGTAATTAATATTTTCATCCATTATAATTTCTCAAAATCCTTTATGTATTGATCCTTATACAACATTAAGATAAAGATTAGACAATGTCCAGTGATGTTTACATAGTTGAGGATAACCCTAAAAAACGCATTGATCATCATTATGAAGTATTAATTTATCCTTAATGAGTCTATGTAATCAAATTTATGAAGTTTTGCCTTTGTTATTTTTCAATAAACTCTAGTGGATGATCCTTACATGCACTAGAAATTATATTTATGCATACATAAAATTATTATTACAAAAACTAGATTCGTGATTATGCAGATTAGTCTGACCCTTAGAAGATCAAACATAGATATTTTTCAGTGAAATAGATAGAATTCTTGAATCCATAAAATCACAAAAAAAATTATATATTAATTCTATTCACCATATTTCATAATAGATAAAGTTTTATTAATCTTGCACAATATAAAATTTTCATAAGAGATAAATTTTTTATTAATCTACCATGCCTCTCAAACATCCATCTAGATTTTCCTACCTAGATCTAAGTTCCTATTTTAAACCATATAAATTTTTATTAATATTTCACAATATGATTACATATTTATCAATAATAATTCCCTCATATTATTCAATGAAAATTCCTTCATCAAGATCACCATTTAGGAATGAAGATTTTACATTTATTTAATAAATTTTGTAACCCTTGTGAGTTTTCACTATGGTCTCATGTTTTTTCATTAGTGAAAACGTTTCTTAGAATTCAACTTCTTCTATTTGAGAATAACCCTTGAAAACCAGCCTTTCCTTATTCCTTATGACTTTACCTTATACATTCAACTTATTTATGAAATCATAATTGTTTCAAACTAAGTTTTTTTGTTTTCAAGAATGGAAATAGTTCCCAAGTGGATTTCTTCTCAATTTAACCATGTTCCTTTTTCATATCAGCTATCTAGTATTTATAATCAACCTATTTGGAAATATTTTTAGGTTCAACTTGGGAAATAAGTGAATATTTATTCTTAGTTATTAACCCACATCTAGTTTCGAATGGTGTATCTTATTAGAAAATAATATTGTTTGAGTTAATATGATTATTAATATTTGATTCCTATGCCTCTGATTTTCCGTACCTTTTTCATCATTGGTCACATTGGAATCAACATCAACTACAACCTACTCATATATAGATTACTCTACAATTTATTTTCTAGAAATATACATGTTTCCTACTCTATAAGTTTTATATTCATGCTTAATAATCAAATCTATTTTGTAATTATTTTCAATTATTTTGGTACATAAACATTATACCCACTTTTTTTGATTCGTTCTATAGAATTTTTATCCACATATATTTTATAGTTATCCCAATAATATGTTTTATTTATATTTTTCTTCAAACATGCCCGGATTTTTTTTGATCTACACATAAAAAAATCTTACAAACACTATAAAGAATTCAATTGTTAGATTTAAATTTTACCAAATGTATCTTGTGATATTAAAGTCTCAACAAGAACCTATTTTGAATGTGTATAGTAGTGCAAACAAATTTTATCAAAAATATCTTTTAAAATTTGTTTTTAACTAGAATAGTTCTTCCCATATCTATAATTATTATATTTTTATTTCAATGACAGTATTTTATTGGGATTTTATGGTGTGTTGTATTGATGTTTTATCCCATGATATTTCAGATAGCTCCCAAAACCATTGGATGTGAACTCCTTCTTATAATCTGATATGACCTTCTTTATGTAGACATAAAGATAATTCTTAACTTATCTTCCAAATATTTAAAACATCTAAAAATCCTTTTATTTAAGATTTATAAAAATAAAATTGGTATTTTAGGTGTATTCAACAATGAATGTAATGAAATAAATATCATCCTTGATTAATTTTTTTCTCATATAACTACACACATATGAATATATAGTCTCAAAGGACTATTATACTGAATATTTATTATTTTTTGTGTACCTTGCACCATCTTCCTGTTTTGGAATGTTTTACAAACAAATTATAATTCCCTTTTGAGTTCAAGAAGGTCTCTCAAAGCATCGTGTTTGGTAATGTTTATCATATTTCCTTGGACAAGGTTTCCATGTCTCTCGTTCCATAGATCATTCTCACTATTGTCACTCGTGTAGCATGAATTGGATAGATCACCAATTTGAAATAGATTTATAATTGTTCATTCACCTCTTGTTATGATTATTCCATATTTATAATTTTTATGGTGAATTAATTATTCTAGAAGATAAATTCATTTCATTTATCACCCTATTAGATAAAACTATGAAAACTAGGTTTTAATCCTTTAAAAAATAACACATTTTTGGATTTGGGTCCTTCTGACTCAATCTCAACAACTCCACCACCATTGATTATCAATGATCCTTCATTGTTGAATTTAACTATCACTCCTTCATTATCCTTCATATCTTTTAATATTTTGGTGTCTCCCATCCTGTGTGAATAACACCCACTATAAAGGTTCCATGGTATTACTCTCTTATTTTCCTTCAATAAAACATCTACAATGAATGAGTTCCCATAATGATTCTTATTTTTATAATTATTTCCCCTTTTATCTATAGGATAATTACAAATATATATTTTCCATACACTAATCAATTGAATTCCATGTTTTCTCACATATTCAAAAAACTTCCATTAAAATTTTAAATTTTTTTTGGGGAGTTAGACTTGAAATAATTTTATTCACAACCTTATTCTTCTTTGGAGATTCGTCCATTTTAACATCAGAGTATCCCCCATTGATTCATGTCCTCTTGAAGGTAGAGAAATGTTTTACCATTATATTTAGGCTTTTTGGGTATATATCCTACAATAATACCAATATCTACTAAATTTGAATATCTTGTTAAAGTTGTAGTTATATCCTGAAAACTGAATTCTAGATTCTTGAATTTTTTCTCCAGATAATACTTGAACTAGATTTTTCGTAATGGAGGTTGATTTTTCTATCACTATTCTCTCTTCATTAGAGGTATATGAGTGTTCCTAGTCATATTTTTTACCCCAAAAGTTTCCAAATTTTGAGTTATAAAATTCCCTATTAAAAAAAAATATTCAATATTTTAAAAAATTATAGGTATAGTTTTAACTTGATTTTATGTTACAAAAATTATAGCTATTGTAAATGATCCATGCCAACAAGCCCATACCTTAGTGGTAAGGTCTCCTGTTTGGCATCCAAGAGACCTAGGTTCAAGACTGGGTGGAGGTGAATTTCTAGGTAACTATGGCAGTACTGCAGTAACTACTGTAGAATTACGGTAGCATGTACTGTTCGGTACTATAGCAGGTACTATTTGGTACTATACTAACTTGAACTATTCACCCAATTTGGGCCTTCGAGCCACTGGTTTGGTCCTACGGGTCTCATGAGCCATCGGGTCATCAAAGGCTTTCCGGCCTCAGCGCCTTCAAGCCACAAAGTCCATGGTGTAGCCTAGTTCACACAGAGCAAAACCCATAAGATGATCAGAGAAAAAAGAGTACTAGTCACCAGAAGCAGAGCTAACTGGATTGGAAGAATAAGGGGGTATGGCCACCACCCACGGGACCAGGCACCATGAAACTTTGTATGGGGAAATACTAGACGGTTAGAAATTCATGGTGGGATCTAGGAGATCAATGATTCGGAAGCTGGGGAGGGGCAGTTCTAGTGGGTTGGTCCTACCAGTCCTGTAATGGGCATATTATGCCTCCAGTACTTTGGGTAATCTATTAGAATTCGGGTCATGTTAGGCCTTGTTCCTTGGGAATAAGGTTCATGTAAGGGTTACCCTTCAACCCTTAAAATAGGTATTAACCATAAATAAAATAAAAAATAATTCCTTCAAGCCATTCGGGCTAAATAATCCATCATGTACTTCAAAATATTTTTTGAAGTCACATTTCACCATTTTTAAAACATATTCATCTATAATAATTTTTTATTAAAATTTTATTATTTTATATTATTTCAATATAATATTTTATTCAAGATATTTATTGATACTTTCATGCCCAGTATCCTTTAACTTTATTTTTTTGGTTTCTTTAATAAGTAGTCTCACTATTGAGATATTATTCATTTGTTTCAAATTTCATCCCATTAACTCTCTCATGAAATTTAATATCCTTCTTGATATATTTGTTTTTTATTAAGACATGCTTCTATTTAAAATATTATTATATTCTCTATGTATGTTTCTTCACCTCCTTTCTCATCACAACTCTAGTAACTCCCATTCTTCTGTACATGTTCCATGAATATAGTGATTTTATTAGGAACATCATCTTCTCATAGGCTATTGGAGGAGGTATCTTTTTCTTCCCCTTTATATCAAATTTGTTCTTTTACTTCTTGAGAATATTCTCTTGTTGTAACCAAACATTTTTATTGATTCAGATATTTTTTTCATTTATTCTTTTGATAATTTTTATCATGTTCATCAGCTTTAACCACATAGCTTTTTTTATTTGTATAGATGACTTGAAAGTTCCTAATGCATAAAAATTTGAAGTACTTCAAGAGTGGTTTCCCCTTATATTTACCATTTAATTTATTAGAATTTTGTGAGATGAGAGACATGATTATATTATTATATTTATCCATATAATCATCATTAGATTCACTGGATTATATGGGTTCTTCTTCCTTCAATATAACCTTTCTCATGTCCTCAAAAGTCATTTATTCTATAACCTTGTTTTTAAATGAATGTGTTTCTATACAAAATAATTTTTCATTTAGCCACATTTTTATTTTACATTAGTCATATTTATAAAAAATTCTATTGTATTTACCCATATTTATGAAAAACATTATTAAATGAGGTTTCAAAAAATTAACCCTTATTTTTTCTCATTGAACTGTGTTTATGTGAAATGTAGGTAATTGACTTCTAATTTTCCCATATTATATCAAATGTGGGTAATATAAATTTAAATATTTTAAATTAAAATTGTTTTCCAAATATGGATAGCCTATTGTGCTACCCCCCACAAACCAAACACCATTCCTCAGACACACCCTTCCGACAACTATTTCCTACCAATGCATGCCCCTCCCCTCACCAACAACACTCCTTCTGGTGTACATCCATTTAGATAACTCTTGTGTGTTCCCTACTCTGCCATGAGTGTCAAATGCATCCTATATACTCCAAAATTTTCCCCCACCTTCCATTTATAAAATATGTCGATCACGGGTTTCGATCCCACTACTCTAGTGAAAAAGGTCAATGCATGGACAATTGTGTTTGGGTGTGTTTTTTGTAATTTTATGGTAATGGTTTGTATTTATATTTATTTATTTTATTTATAAATTAATAAATATATATATACACACATATATATTATATATATATATATGTTATTATAATTATATTAATACATTTATATAAATTAATATATATTTATTATTATATTTCAACATTTATTAATATATTTTTATATAAAAATAAACTAATATATATATATATATATTAATATAATTATGATCCTAAATTTATATATTTTTATATATATTAATATATATATATATATATATAATTTGTAATATTATCTCATATATATTCATATCATCAATCATTTATTATCAATGATCATTTATTTACATATTAATTAACTATAATTAAAACACCCTATAACATAATCAACATATAACTACGTGATTTAGAACAAGATATTCACATACTTACATTTTCATGATCTCTTAGTTTTATAGTTTTAAAGAATTTGGAAAATAATTATATTACATAGGGAAAATTTCCCCACATTGTACACTTTTTCAAAAAATATAGGTTCTTATGTTTACACCCATGTTTCACTCATGAAAAGTTTTCTTCATTCAGGACATGCCACCATTGATCTTGATATAATCCCTATAAAACATTAATCCCTATGAAAAAAATTTAAAAACATGAGATTAGAAGAAAAAAATATTAGTCAGCGATATACAAAGAAATAAAACCCGTTAGTCCTTTTTAAAATTAATGATATCTCATAAGAAAATTTTTCCTTTTATATAATAAAATTTGACCTCAAAATAATCAATACTTACACATTAAAACAACTTCAAAACCTAATTTTTTCAAAAAATAATGTGTAAAAAATCATAAAGGAAAAAAATTATAGTCATAAAATTTACTTAGGAAAACATGGTAACCCATGAAAACAAACCTTTCTACTTTATAATATCATAAATTTATTTTACTCATAACATTATTATCTTACCTTATGAAATAAAAAGATTTATTTAAAAATAAATAAAAGGAAATTAAAAACAATGTTTGTATCTTGGTATATAATCCTTACATTAACCCTATAAATAACTCTAAAAAATTATTAACCATCATGATTAATTTCAACATATTCTTTTAATGTAACTTAATTCTCATTAACTTCATCATTTTATCCAACACATTAGAGAGCTATATCAAACTAACCCTTTATCAAGGATATATCAAGCTCACATATTTTTATAAAAAAATTATAATAACCATATAATGAGAGAAACATATAAAATATAGTATTTTAATCATAAAATATTCTATTTAACATATATGTATAGGCACTTTTATCTTTCTATAAAAATAAGGATAAAAATACTTTTTCCTTTAAAAAATATAAAAAAAATTCTCAAAATAATAAGAAATTAAATATGTATTGAAAAACAATGAAAAATTTAAGAATATAACTCTTAAATAATAATGATCATGATTATGGGAAAAAAAAATCACACCACATACATTAAAAAAAATTATTTTATACTTTTTAATGAAATTGAAATATGAAAATTAAGAAAAACATTAAAAAGTTTCCTTTTAAAATATTTTTAAATAAAGTAAAAAGTAATTGAAAATAAACATTAAAAATATTTTAAAAATAAATAATAACTTTCATGAAACATTTTTTAATAACATTGATATTGAATAGAAATGAGTTCAAAACATTTAAAAAACTTTTTAAATAAAAGCCCATTATGACTTTAGTAACTTTTTAATCAAAAGAAAATTGAAGGATATAAATTGAAAAGAATTTGTAAAACACTTTAATTTTAGTAAATTAATGATAAAATACATCTATAAGGAATTTTATTCACCAAAAAAAGAAAACATCCGGTGAAAATGACATAGGTCTCAAAGAAAGGAAATTTGAGAAAAGAAATCTCTTACCTCATCACCTGGATCACCACATTCATCTTTTGCTTTCCTGAATAATAAAATTTTATTAATTTATAATTTATTAAGAAAAATTTCAATTTCATTAAATTATAAGTATTATTTTTATTTCATTTATTACCATGTTTTTTAGTTATTAAGTTCATGTTGGGTGGTTTGAGGACATTCAATTAATAATCATAAAACAACTTCACCAGATTGACCATGTTCAAAGGTATAATTATTACATAATCACTAGAATATTAAAAATTATATATTTATAAATTTTATACATTAAATATTATTTTATAACCAACCATTAAAATTAGAAATAAAAAACGAATCACATCGCTTCGTGGAGGTGGTAGTCCATAGCTACACACATGCGTTGTTATCATTTTCCAACTGATGGATGGGTAAGATGGTAAGTAATATATTTTATTTACAGAATAATAATTATAAAATAAAAATATTATATATTCATTAATTTATTTTTTATAACCATTTTTGTGAATCGTTAGTGGAAAACTAAATGCATCGCTTCATGGCGGTGGTAGTCCACACATACACACGAGTAATGTTTTTATTTCTCATAGGATGGAAAAGATAATTAAAAGGGTTCTACATTAAGAATAATAAAATTTCTATATATTTTAGGTACTTATGTTATTATATTAGAATTATTATAATATTTTTGAAATAATTATATGAAGAAATAATATTAAAGAACTCGGTTAAGAGCTATACCTTTTCTTTGGAAAACCTCATTTGGGTTGAACATTAAGCCTTATAGGATGGTATTTTTTTTTATAATATATCCTCTGGGTAATGGGTGGTGATTTTATAAAGGTATTTGGTTATGTATTTATTAAGATAAATGGGTCACTAAGTGTGAGTAAGTGGGGATATATGGTTCTCTTTTATAAGTGAGGAGAGTGGCACACCTGTAATTTTTCTTAACTTTCAAATATAATAAAAGATTTAATCACTGGAAAGTGGAACAAATTAAATCCAATTTCACAGATAAATTTATAATAGTATAAAAAACTTCACAAATTAATAATTATTTTTATATTTTGTGACCTTATCACTTAGTTTTATCATTAATTAACTTGTTTTATGCTTTACCACGACACTAACTATTTACCATGGTTGCTATTATTTTTGAGTAAAAATAAAATTGAACATATTACCAAATTTTATGAATTTATTAAAAATATATATTCCATTTTTCAAGATTCAATTTTTATTTTTTTAAAAAAATTAATTTTAATATATGTTCACAATATGTAATGAAGAACCACTTTTAGAAAATTTGGGTTTTAAAAATAAAATTGATATTATACCAAAATAAAATATACTACCAATTAATATGAAATAAATTATATTAAGTTTATGGAAATGAATATTATGTTACTTTAAATATAAGTCCAAAACATAATGAGACTTTTAAATTAATTAATTTAATGAAAAGAAATGATATTTTTTAAAAAATCATCATTTTTCACTGTTTACTCAAAAATTCACTCAAAGATAATTTTGATATTTTGAATTCAAAAAAAAAAACAATTTTTAAAATAAATTTTCAAAGAGTGGAGGAAATTAATTATGATATCCTCAAATAAAATGCATTAAATACCTTTTTTAAGAAAATGTATTTTGTAAGAATAAATTAGATTTGTTCTCATTTCTTGACTAATAACCCCCATGAAATGAAGGCTAACTAATTTTATTGGATACATCATCATCTCATTTTGATAAACTAAATTACATATAGTGATCAATTTAATAAATTAAGATAAAAATACATTATGGATATAAAACAGTTTTAAAAAAAGTATGCCTTTTACCTAAAAAAGATTTTATTTTCATTTCTATCCAATTGATAATAAATGTATGATTAATTATTCATTTTATTTAGGAAGAAATTTTTAAATATATTTCATTATATTTATATTCTTATTTATAACTGTGAAACTAATTAATAATTTATAATGGTCGTTTTTAAATAATAATAATATTTATATATTATATCATAGTTCATTTACGATCAATGTTGTGTATACCACACACTATTAAATATAATATTATTTAATGAAAAAAAATCAAAAACATTGGGGTGTTACATTCTACCCCCTTAAAGACACATTATCCGCTTAATTTTTTCTCATGTTCAATTGAAAATATTAAAAACATTTTAATAATCAAATCCAAGGAGTGGATGATAATATAAATAAGTAGAAATAAATACCTTTTAATCTATATTGATATATTTTACTTTTTAAAATAACATAAATTCCAATATTAACACAATAAAAATTATCATTTCATAAATATTTATTAAAACATGCATTTACCATCACGAGACTCATACATGTGAATAAGATTCTAATAGTGTACCTTGATAGTTGATTAATTTATCTTTATCGTTCTTGAGTTTAGGAATTTTTTTACCATTTATATAGATAATTTGAGATGATATACTTACTTGATTTATTTTCATTATATAAGCACAATTTCATACTTTAATTGTGCTTCCAACAGTTGTTAATCATTTCTTCATCTCGTATTTTGAATGTTTAATGTTTCATTCCTGAGTAACTCAAATATACTTTCAATAAATCATAATATCTATAAAAGGATAAAATGTTATTCCACATACCATTAGACCTTTACCAAAATATAAATGTTTAGAAAAAGGTAATATAATACTTAATATGAATAAACCTTCATACATCAATCTCAAAAACCTTAATAATAACACACAACGTTAAATATAAATCATTCCAAAAGTATCAAGCCTTAAATATATCAAAATTTTTCATGAAAAAATTCTAAACCCAAACAAAATAGAAATATTTGATCCCATATTCATATAAGATAATCCTAAAATTTATATACAAGAAAAATTAATCACTCATAAATTAAAAAACAAAAAAAAAATTATCTTCCCTAATCATATATTCTCCAAAATATGATAATATTTTCATTAAATAACCTCAATCACCATAAAGATGCAGTAAAATCATGTGTGATTTCAAATGTTATGTCATCCTATATTCCTCAAATAAAATCCCATAGTTTACAATAATATTTCATTTTACTTAATCATATATTGTTCCCAATATTTTTAACTTCTCTAAAAATAACTTTAATCACTTAGTCACCAATTCCTTTTTCAGTACCAAGGTTATCTATATGATAAAACATATGTTCCCAAAATGTAATAACACTTTTATTACAACAACTACTTCAACACCAAATATCATGTTAACCCTAAAAGTTATATTTTCCTTACATATTTTGTCCCAATAATAAAATCGTCCCAAATAACCTTCATAGTAAATAACATGATAAACCTATGTTTTATGCATACAATATTCATCTATTAAAACTCATCAAATTTATCCCAAAGTATCTTTAATCATATTAAAATCCCATCACATAAAACCTAAAAAGGGTATTAATGACTTATGATCATCTTTGAATTTTTCAACCGTTAAATAAAATACCACCACATAATAACTCTTGAAACCCTATATGTAAACACTCCAATCATTAAACTTTATTCATCGTGATTTATCATCTTTTTACTTAATACTTCCTTTCTATAATCAAAACTGTGAATCATGTTATAAGATTCATAAATCTCAAAACATAAGATAAGATTTAATTCATAACTTTTATATGTAATTTGATATTCATTAATCTTCAGTATATGACTATGATTAAATTTTATTCATATGGTCCTCTTGATACCCTTCACTAGATTTAATTATTTGCATCAATTTTCATAATGAACATACTCACCACATTTAAAAAAATCAATTGTTACCTCATGAATAAAATTATTCACATACATTTCTTAGCCATACTCTTCATTTTTTTATTTATTTTTCATTCCTCTATACCCACTTGTACCACATATGAGGCATCTAACTATTCATTTGAGACATTTCTCTAGGTGATTCTTCCGAAATTCTTGACAGGTAATATAAGGACCCAACCTTAAAAAATTCATAAATATTATCTTAAAATAAGAAATAATTTTAATAAATTCCCAAATATATTTTAAGTTCATTCTTTTATAGAATTATTTTATCACACATATATAATAAAATATTATATCACTAAGTGAAAAATTCCACTCAGCATTAATTTTTCCCCCAATAAAAAACATTTAAAGCATAAAAAATTTCATTTTCATGTCATATCCCCAAAATGTTTGTATTTACCTCATCCTTGTTCCTAAACATTATTAAACCCATGTGAAAGAAATTTAAAAATGTGGTATGAGGGAAAAAATCTCAGTAAGGGGCATGTGAAAATATATAATTAAACTCATTCATCCATGATTACTCATTATAAAAAAATTTCCTTGTTCATAATAAACATTGAAATCAATATAAACATTTTTTACCCAAGAAATTAACTTTACTATCCAAATCCTTTTATAAAACATTTCATAAGAAATATTAAAGTAAAATAAATATCATTAATTTATCTTTAAAATCGTTAAAACTCATGAAATCATTTTAAAAATTTATAGATTTCACCCTTAAAAAGTATCATAAATTTTCCTATAATGTGAAAAATATTCTCATACCTTGTGAAATAATAATATTTTGATTAAAAAACATAGAAATAATAGATAAATAATGTAGTTAACTTGGGATATCATTTTCATATAAATCTTTAAATTACTATTACAAATATAATAACATACTTGGTATTCCAATAATCTATTATGAGAAACCTAAAACTAGTTAACTATATTCCTTTACCCAATGCATTGGAGAGCTATATCTATCTCACCCATCATCACTAGATATATTGGGATCACCCATCATCATAAATATTTTCCAAGAACCATAAAATAATTGTAATGCCTGAAATATTTCACTTCCATCATCATAGGCATAAAAATATATTTTTAAACCCATAAGAAATTCATTTATAGATATTGATATTTCCCTTTCCTATAAAATCTAATTTTCAAAATTAAATTACCCAAAAGAAAGGTAAAAATGGTTTTATTTGAATAACAAATTGAATATCATAAATTAATCCAAGAATAAAATAATGTTTACAACAAGGGTAAATGTTTTTTTGCATCTAATACATTAAAATAGAAAAGCCCTTTTCCCTATTAGTCAAAAATTCCATAACAATACCTAAAAATATTCCTTCTAAAAACATTTCAAAGGAATTAAAAAGGGGAATAAAATTTCATTTATAATTCATATATTCATAAAAATATATTCAAAAAATTATTTTATGAATATGGATATGGGATAAAAATATATATAAAAATTTATTAAAACATTTAAAATGAGGTTTTTAAGGTGAAGTGTTTGTTACATTGAGTCTGATTTGTCATATAAGTTATTTAAATCTAATATAATTAACTTTTATCAATTATCTAATTAATAAATAAACCATTATAGGTTTAATAACTTAGAATTAAACAATTTATTTCATTTATTTCAATGAAAAATTTAATTACTTAATCGGTTAAATTCATGTTGGGTGTTTTGAGGATATTCGGTTTATAATATCAAAATAACTTTGGTATTTTAATCCTAATTAAAGAGGTAATAATTCCATAATATGAAGAATAAAAATAATGAAATAGTTATAATTTTCAATAATTAATTATACTTTTAAAACCAACCCTAAAATATAATTGTGAAAAATTTATTATTTTAAAATCATGGAGACGGGATGTCGTACGTAAGGATGTGTAATGTTTTTATTCTTAAAAGATCTTTAGAAAAAGAATTTAAGTATAATTTTTTATTTATAAAATTATTATTATATCATAAATTTCATATTATATCTTTCAATAAACTTATATATACCATCCATTTGATGTGGTGATGAAAAGATAATCACATCACTTCATAGAGGAGGTAATTCACACGTACTCATGAACGATGTTATAATTTTTCAATGGATAAAAGGTAATAAAATAGATGATATATTATCTTTAAATAATTATAATTATTTAATTAATATAATATAAATAAATTAAATCCATAATTATCCCCAGTTGTGATAGGTGGTGACGGAAAATGAATTACTTCGGTTCGCGAGATGGTAGTCTTCCATATACATGAATGATGGTTTTATTTCCTATTTGATTGAATAAAATATAGATATAGGTTATTAAATTAACACAATAATATTTTAATATATGGAAGATACTTATTTTTATTATTTCAGCATGGCCAAATATGATTTCAAGGAGATATAATAAGAAATAAACCAAAAATTCATGGTTAAGAACTATACCTCTTCTTCGGACAACCTCATCAGGTTTATAACTAAATCGTTACTAGGATAATATTATGATCAAAATAAGGAATATAATAAGTGTTGATGGATGTTAGGATGTTTTTTGTTTAGGTATTGGTCAGAAAAAAAAAGGATATTGATGTGTGAAGAGTAAAGGATAGGGGGTGTACATTTATAAATGGGGGAGAGTACACACTTCAAATTTCTAAAAAGATTAAAATATATTAATCAATTCCTCAATAAAAATGGATTTAAAATGATTAATTTCAGAATATTAAATGATATAGGGTATAAATATGGCCATATAATATGATTTATACATTTTTTAGTTCATTTTAACCATTAATATTTTAGTTCAACACCGCGGTAAATTTGTATTAGCATTAACCATGGAAATAGATTTTTACTATTTTTAAAATCCATTATGAACAAAAATTAAGTTAAACATAATAAATAATATTAATTATTGTTATTAAAAATATTGAATCCATTTTTTATATTAAATTTATAGAATTTTCATAATTTAATTTAAAATTAAGCCCATAAATAATGATAAAAATCATTTCTTTCAGAAAAATGCCCTTTTAAGTATAAAAATATTTTTATATAAAATTAAAGTATAATGATGATTCCAATAATATTTGATGAAAGTTTTTTTAATAAAAAAGAAATAATTAAATTTTAAAACTAACCCAAAATTGAAGGTCACATTATAAATTCTTGAAAATAAAAATTGTTTTCAATAAATATATATATATTTCATTATTCATTGAAGAATAATAAATTTCATAAATTTATGAAAAAATTAATCCTAATATAATTTCTACATGATGAATTAAAAAATGAATTTCAATTTTTCAAATTAAAACTATTTAATTTATAAATAACGATTTTAAATAAAACCATATAATCCACAAAAACCCTATTTGGTTTGAAATAAAACAATTTCCTTTTGATAAAATATTTAATTAATATTCTTATATTGAGTATAACTATATAAAATATAATTAATTAATATTAATAATGCATGAAATTGATTTACTATTAATATTTCCTTGTTTTTTACATTCTTACTCCTATTGGTAATTGAATCCTCACAATTTTATTCATTACTTAAACAAGTGGGGATTTTTTTCTTCATGATATTTTATTTTACTCATGTTTCTTTTTTAATAATATGTTTCTTATAAAAAATTCTAAATTGATAAATAACTTTATTCAAAAACACATTCTCTCACAAAAAAGAATCTATACTATATTTTTCTTTATAAGAAAGGTTTTTTTCCAACCAAACTAATTCAGGGCTCAAAATATGAGATGCATCTGACACATATTTCCTTAACAAATAAATATGATATATGTTCTATACCTACGATATACTCATAAGAAGGAACACTTGGTAAGAAATCAATACAATATTATCCAAACTTTTATATGGTTTAAGTACCTAACTACTTAACTTTAACGTTTTATCTAAACACATGACACTTTTTCATGGATTTAATTTAAGAAAAACACGATCATGTACCATGAATGAAGGATATTTCCTTCAATTATCTACATTACTTTTCTACCTACATAGTATAATTCTCTGGTATTGTTGAATCATTTTCACCTTCTTAACCATTTATTCTACCAATTATATTCCCAAATTCTTTATTTATATGACTCCATCCTAATAAGCTAGAGTCCAACATCTATTTCCATATAATTCCTAAAAAGGTTCAATATTTATACTTGAAAAAAAAATATTATAAGAAATATCAAACATTGACATATATTAATCCCAACTTCCCTAATAATTCATTGAACAATCTCAAAGCATATCCTCCAAATTTTGAACCATTCTCTTAGACTATCCATCAGATTGAAGTTGAAAGGTTGTAAAGAAATTTAATTCAGTTCCTAATAAATTCTTAAGTATTTTCTAGATATTAAATGATATTAAAGAATCATGGCCATATATAATAGAAAGAGGGACTCCATGTAATCTAATTTTATTTTTAACATAAAGTCATGAAATTTGATACAAATATATATTTTATTTAATGGGAAAAAGGTGGTTTTATTTAGTTAATCGAACAATAATTATGAAAATAAAATTATTACCTAAATATATATTCGTAAATACTATAATTAAATTGACATTAAAAAGGATCAGTGAATCAATGAGAAGGGGGTAGAATCGGTGATTGAATTTTTAAAAATATCAAATTTAAGAAACAAAAACCCTATAACTCTTTTGAGTTTCTTACTTATAAATTTCAGTAAACTAAAATGCATAAAAATATAGGAATGTAAAAAAAATAAAACAATATTTAAAATTTTTATCCTAAACATGAGAACCTACATCCTTTGCATATACACTCTAGTGGGTCTATGAAAATTAACTATAATGGGTAAGTGAATAAAACATGTTTCAACTTTTATTGGACACCTTCTATATCCCTATAGGAATGATTATACTGAATCCTGTTAGTTTAAAAATTTGTATTACAAAACATTGGTCCATAAAAAATATCTAACTTTGTTCAAATTGATCCACCAAAGGTCTTTCTGGAAACACTATCTGATGTTCCTATGCCTGATGGCCTTAGTATGATTCACCTTTAGTCAATATTATCATGTTCCAAAATTTTATGATCTATCTATTTACTAAAACATTAATTCTCAAACTTATACTCATAATTTAGACTCATTACCTTAGTTTAATTATCTCTATTTGTAAATATGAACTTTTATCCTTCCAGTCTTCTGATTAAGTCCTATATCTAGAAACTATTCTTCAACACAAAACTCAACTTTAGTTAGAAACATAGTTCTAACACCAAATCTACTGTGTTTAAAATTTCATGCATGGGTTAATAGTGGTCGAGTACAATGTACATACCACCTCTATCTATAGGTGATCTAGAAGTGTCAATGGTAGGAAACCTGAAAGTTCACATGCTCACTCAAATTCATAATTCTAAATTTCAATCACATTTGAACTCAATTCAAACTATTCTCAACTACTCTCAAGTACTATATACTAAAATAGAATCTTCATGATTCTCCTCAAATAATATAAAATTTACATACATTAAATGAGATACAAAACCAATAGAAATTATAAAAAATAGCATCATCATATTTATAACTTTATAATATTATATAAATTTTCTCACAGAACCTCAGTCTAAAAATGATTTTCTGAAAAACTCATCAAATATTTTTTCCTCTTGACCCAATTGAATCACACTCAACCATTCTAATAAGGTTAGAGATAAAACTCTATTATTTTTTACTCATACTTTTTAAACAAATATTTGCTACAAGGATATTCTTTAACCATATATTTAAAAAAAATCACATAATCGAATTGATTTTTCCTCTAATAAATTATTTTGACCCATTAAAAATAATAATAAAAAAACTCTATAAAAAAAGGAAAATTTTTACATTCAATTTCTCCAATCCCAGTAAAAATATTTGACTAAATTTTTGAAACTTATAAAAATTTTTAATGCTTTTAATAAATTTTCTAAAAACTACAACATTTCTGATATTTATTTTTTTCATTTATTAATCTATTCAACTTAAAATTTCTCAAAATATCTCTATATAATGGATAGACATCATAGTATTGTTCAATAGATCAAAATTATAATCTCATCTAATGAGTTGACACAAATAGCTTATCTGATGAATTGGTTTCACTAGCTCATTTAATGAATCAGAATCAACAAATCATCCTATGATGTAGAATCCAAATACCATCTGATGAATTATAATCAACATATTTTTCGTTGGATATTATGATGAAAAGTTCATATTATGGAATTTCTAATTCATTCACATTTATAAAATCTAAATGATCATAGTAACCACAACACTTCTATCTTTATGAAAAAGTCCGTGTTTGGTGATCTCTGTCTGATTCCTTTGATATAAGCATCCCTTTGTATAAACTCAAGAAACTGGCTCATGTCCAATATAATATGTACAGTAACTTAAACCAATATTCAGTATCCTATGTGTTGTGACCTATCCTCAGTAATCTTGGAGCTGGTTTCTTCTACCATAACATTGGTATTATATATAAGGAAATTCATCCTGAATGTCTAAATAGTTTAGTAATATTGGAAATCTAGGTAAATACATGAGTTTTACATTACATATGAATACAAAAATTAGAACATAATTTTTTTTCAAGAATAACATTATTCCACTAGAGTAACCCTGCATATCAGTCATAGTAAACTTTATCGATTCCTAAGAAAATAAACAAAATAAGGGTGAGATCAAATGCTCAAAAAGGGTTATGTACGACGGAAGATATCATGAATCAATAAGTATAATAAATATGAAAATTTAAATAACTAAACAAACATACCATTTAAATAACATGACTATCATGGTAAGATAAGGAAGAATCAATATGGTGAGGTAAATAACTAAATACGCATGCCATTTAAATCAATAATCTAAGAAAACATGCATCCATATATTAATATATAGAAAATATCATGGATAATTAAAACTAAATCTAAATGAAGGAAATGATTAATTATTGTATAATATGTTTCCCATCCACATGAATACTTTACCATCAAGATATATACTCAAGATAGTTTAAAACATACTGGGTAAAACCCATCTGATTTGTGTCAAGACCTTTTACAATACACTTCTATCAAGATCTATCCCCAAGATAGTTTAAACTTATTGGTTACAAATTAAAAGGTTTAATTCAAACTGATTTCATCTCATGTGACTACTAATGAATCAAGGGACTTACTTTAAACAGTCCCTAACCCATGCCAAACCAATCTATAAAATTTCTCATTTATTGAATAATAAATTTAATTCATAAATAATATTCCTTATCAAATATCTGTATTGAGTGAAGAATGTGGTTTTATCTATATTTCCCGAGTAAATTAATTAACTTTCAAAGTAAATACCCTATGTAAAATGGTATATGTTTCAGAATATAATCATAATCATCACATAATTATATGAATGTTTAAGATAAATTTAATGACTAATGAACATAGGATAGTAAATATTTCAAAGGAAAGTTATAGACTACAAAAATGAATCATGGAAGTGAATTTCAATAATTATCTTAGTCAAAATGATCATAAACCATTCATAGGAAGATTAAGTATTGTATCAATAAAATAATATCCATTGGAGTAACAATAATGGTTTATTGTCATTTATTAATAGAAATACCATAAAAGTTCCTTTAAAAACATTATTGACGAAAATATCCTTTCCACTTTGAAAAGCATTTTGGAAATCAATTTTAAAAAGACTAATTTTAGAAAACATTTTGAAAATTTTTTCTTTGAAAATAAACTTAGAAACTTAGAAACTAATCTTTAAAACATTTTATTGATCATAATTTATAGAAATTTCATTCATGTCGTACATGTTAAAACAATAATTACTTTCACTTTTTTGATAAAATCCATATGGGAATTATTTTGAAAATGATAAAAATATTCTTGTGAAAACGTTTTTTTAAGAGTAAAAATGAGTAAAAATGCCATTAATAAATAATTTTGAAAGGATTAAAACATTTTTGAAAACATTTTCAGAAAACATGGTTTTGGGAGAAAATATATTGCCAATCGAAGAGATAAATGAGTATTGATATATATTGTGGTTGCAGTTTGAGCACGGTAGGAAGCATTGTTGAATTGAAAACTGTACTGGTGTTATTGAGATGGCCAGTATTATGCTGCCCTTGGGACCCCCTTTTAATAGGGCATGATCACGCTACCAGCCTTAGAAGAATAAGGAAGTAAGGAAATAAAGAACAAATTCATGTCTTATATCTGAACACCCCTTCACCTTGCTACGCTACCACCACCATATGGAACCCCCCTAACGATTCCAAACAGCGCTACCTCTATTACCTATATTATACTAAATAGGTCCCTCCATAATTAAGTGGGTACTGAAAACTCAAGCCCTTGTTCGTACAACGGTGTGAGTTCATGTTTTCTTAAAAAAAATTATAAAAAATTTTGAATCCCAGGGAGTGGAAAAATGGTATTATTACATGGAAGAGTTAATTAATAACCATAAGATAATAAAATTTAAGGGTTTATTATGAGATTTTTATGAAATTTACTTCAATTTATATTCAAGAAAAAATAATCTCTATTATAATGAGATTGCGAAATAAACCCTTAAAATGATTATAATGTTGAGGTGAGAATTGATAAATGAATAGATTATGTGTATCCACTATAAATAAAATTAAAATAATTCTAAATAAAATAATATATAATAAAAATTAATTTCACCCATAATCATAGCATGACATAGTCAACAAAATTAAATTTTATCCCAATGAGTGAAAATTAAGTTAAGACATCCCTTACCACTTGATAAATTTTAATTCACATCCCATATAATGAAATAATTAAAATTGAAACATATAATACAATTAAGTGTGAATTATTCATGATATTACAGTTCAATTGGAATTATTTACACCATATAAAATTAATTATGTTCATAACATTACAATATTCCTCAGTTAATGGAAATTAAGACGATATCCCTCATCTCATGCTTTCCTATTGGTTGTACATGATTTAACCTCTTTTATAGTGATTTTAAACATTTTATGAACTTATTAAAGAACCATATTAATATTTATTATATCATATATGATTCTTTTATTACATATAATTACTTGTTCGTTAATAATATTTTATTATGTTCATCGTTTCGGGTAATAAATTGCTTTGTTTTTCGAGTAGGTTTTTATTTGTTATATTCTTGTTATAACTTACATAAGGATTTAATAAGTTCTATAATTTAAAAAATAATTAAATATCATATATATTCTATACGTATTTATTTATAGTGATCGATAAAATTTAGTGATAAGAAATGAAATACACCGTTTAAGGAGACGGTAGGTCATACGTACACAATAACATTGTTTCCATTTACTTGACGTATTGAAATAAATAATAGTAAATAATATATATTATAATTAAAGTAATATTTTTTATTTCATTTATATAACATATTTTTATTAAACCCTTCCTTAATACATTCATTGTAAAGTATGAATGAATAACATCGTTTAGTGAGGTGATAGTATGTCGTACACATGAGCGACGTTATCGTACGTTGAGAAAATGGAAATAATGAAGTTATGTGTGATATAATAATTCCAAAATCATTTTTAAAATATAAATATCATATATAAACTATAAATTCTTCATTATTTCAAACCCTGAAAGGTGGTAATTGAAAAATGAATGATATTGGTCCGTGAGGTAGTAGTTTTTCTTACACAATAATGATGATTTCGTAACCCATTTGATTAAAGTGTGTGAATTTTTAGGTAATAAAATAAAAACAAAAAACCTATAATTATATTTAATATACTGAGTTTATTTTATAATCATTTTATAAAAAATTTTAAGTAGGTGGATAAGAAAACAAAATAAAAATTCTTTTAGAAAAACATTTCCTCTTCTTCAGGTATCCTCTTTAGGTTTGCACCAATGACTTACTATGTTGGACTCATTACCAAGATAAGGATTATATTATTATGATATGGTGTTGGATAATTTATTAGTGCAGGTTTTGGATGAACCAATTGGTTTTAAAGGTGTAAAGAGATGGGGAGAGGGGGTTCCCCTTTATAAGTGGGGTGAGTGGCAAACATGTAAATTATTTAAAAGAGTAAATTCCACCCACGTTTTTTACATTAAAAGTGTCTCTAATAATGCATAAAACTAAATCCTATAATTTATATGTTCTAAATATTTACATAAAATGGGTTTGGGATAAGTTCTAGGTCATTTTTTCCCTTAAGTTTAATGTTTTTTCCATTGGTTAACTCGTTTTTCTCTTAATCGTTGTAATTAATCATAACATCTTTCAATGATCAAGTTGATTAAAAAAATATGTTATATATATTAGAAATTATAAATTATGATTATTAAAAATAGGTAATCTATTTTTCCAAATTCAATACTAATAAGTGAAAAAAATTAATTTAAAATTAAACCACCAAATGGGATGAGAAAGTGGGTTTTTTAAGTGAAATTGCTCAAACAAATTCAAAGTTTTTATATCCAAATTAAATATTAAAATGATTAAAATGATAAAAATGGATTAATATATGTATAATTTAATGATTATTACTTTAAAACCAATTCAAAATATAATCTAATATTATAAATTATTTAGATGAAAATACATCTTTCAATTCAAAATTTTGTACTTTTTAGAATTCATCAAAAAATAAAATTTCTCTGAAAAATACCAAAAACTTACCATAATATAATTTTAAAATTATTATATTAAAATTTTATTTTATTTTTTTAGATATAATTTATTAAAGTTGAAAAATTTATTTTTAAAACAAGTGTTTCCATAAAAGGATGAAAAACTAACTTTAGAAAATACATCATTTTTTTGCGTGAAATTGAATTTGATAATATCTTATGCCTATAAAATATATTGGATAAATTAAAAAAATTGAATATATAATATATATAAATTTAATTACCATATTCCACTAATATTAATTAACTTAATTTATTAAGATAAAATGCCTTTGGCGTATAAAAATAGTTTTTATAATAAAATTTCCTTCATATTCCATTGGTTTTTATATTCATTAATTGGTAACCAATGAAAGAAATCATAAATTTTCATAAGATAGTTAATCCTATTCATAACCTCAAATTTAATTTCTAGGAGATAATTTTTATTTTAAATAATAATCTTTATATTATTTGGTTAAACTCATTTTTTCATGTAACACAAGCCATCGAAGAAAGTAAATATTGCATGTAATTCTAGATAACTCTGTATTTCATGCATTGGAAGATATAGAATATAATTAATTTTTATAAAATATTAAATATAATTTAAATACTTTGGATTTTATATTCATTTCCATGCATGGTGTTTTGTGGAATACAAACTACCCAATATGATGGTCATATTTTTCTTTTTTGGGTATTACATTCTCCCTACATTAAATAAATTGAACCCTAAAAATTTAAACCAGATTTCAGCAATAAATCATTTGAAATTTAAAGATTATTTTGTAGAAAAATACACATTGTAAAATATTTCACAAAATATCCTCTTAATAAGATAGAACAAGAAGTATGAATTTCATATGAAAGAACACATATCTAGTTTTTTAAGTTGGAGAACATTAGTGGAAAATGAAGATATGTACTTTGGGGGAAAGTGTAAATATTTATAGAGAGTGATTGATATCATTGATCACAAGCCTATGGATGATAAATGGAAAGTTGAGGGCCTCAAATACATAAGTCTAGTATGTATTAATAGGTCATTGATATCATCAAAAATAATGGCCATTGGATAGAATTTTATTTCAAGATACGTTTTCTAAAATTGAACAATTCTTTTAAAATCTAAGAATATAAGGAGATATATATAATGGATATGTTTCTATTTTATAATAATAGTTTCATCCTTTGATTTTTCATTGATCAATTTATTATTCATCTCTTTTTTACATGAAATGAATATCCAAAAATGAATTTTTTTTCTTGAATCACTAGAATTTACTTTTAACGGGTTATAAGATCCATAAGATTGAAAAGTCTTTCTATATGTCTCTAACTATTTTCCAAAACCAATATGGTCAATACATTAACTTCTAAAATTAAAAATTAATACTAATTCTTCATCATTAATATTTATTCATCAAATTTTTTACTTAAAAACAAGAACATATTAACCTCGACATCACGTAGGTTAGTGGTAGGTGTGAAACCATTATCATCCTTCAGTCATGAGTTCATTCCCCATAACGTTTCCATATGTGGTGGGTTTTTACACTGCATGTAGGTTGTCCTTTTTATGAACTCTATTAATATAATTCTTATAACATTCCCAAAATTATAATTCACATCCTTGAAATCAAAGTTATCATTAAATAACTTTTTTACTGTGGTTTTCAATACAACTTATTTTTTCCGAAAAAAATTAGTAATATTATATGACTATTATTATAATGTAATTAATGGTTATATTAAACCTAAATTCTATCAATACCTGTAAAATTTTTTCTATAAAATGTAAATACATTATTCTTAAAATATATTTTCCAATAAAATATATACTTTCACGAAATTTGTAACAAAAATGTCATTAATCTTGGTAAAATAACATCACTTAAAAACAATAAATAAGTGTTTTAGAATTTTAACTTATAAACTGTGATGGAATATATAACATATTAAGTTAATTAATACACAATTTCTTCTAAAATTTAACTGGGTCCTTATATGTTTTAGGAAACTTTTAAACAAAATACTATTGGTAAAACACTTTGAAAATTTATTTCTTGAATCATAATACATAAATATTTCATCTGTTTTATTTCAACATAAGTTCTTCCTTAGTATATGGTTTATTCTAGGTCATTCATTATCATAATTTATTCAAATAATTCATAATGGTTTGTAAAGAATATGTGAATTATCTTAACCATATCTCATGGGAGTGTCAAACTAGGTGCATAGTAAATCCCATTTTTATGTACTAGGTTATTCCCAAGTCAATATTTATGCACCCTTTTCCGATTTATTAACCCTAGCTACATCTACACTAGAACCTCATACACTTTTAGTATCCAGGAAGGGATGTATTTCAAGTAAAAACCACATAATCTATACCTTATCAAAACATTAGGATGTTCTTCTATACTTATTCTCAATTTTTATCTTAATGTTATGTTTCCTAATATATGTTTTCTTAAATCTAGTTCCCAAGGTTTATACTAAACTTCCTTTGATACCAACTATAGCTACCAGAACCCAGTAAACCCAGAGTTGGTGCCTGTAACCGTTAAATTAGAATAAGATATAAGGAAACACATACCAAAGGACTAAATAGTTTAGTACTGTTGGTAAACTTGATACATATATGAGTTTTACATTACAATTGAATAAAAAAATTAGAACATGATTTTTTTTATTTCAAGAATGACTTAATTCCATATTTTATACCACTACATATATATTATAGTATGTTTCATGGATTCCTGAGAAAGAAAAAAATAAGGGTGAGCTCAAATGCTCAGTAAGGGTTAAGTATAGTTAAAGCTATAATGAATTAATATGTATAATAAATATGGAAAGGTAAATAACTGAACACAAACACCATTTAAATAACTGTAAAATCATTGTAAGATAAGGTATAATCAATATCGAAAGGTATATAATTGAACACGGATTCCATTTAAATAAATAAGATGAGAATAAAATGAATCAATAGATTATAACAAAGAAAAAAAGTCATGAATAATGAAAACTCAGTATAAATGAAGGAAGTGATTAATTATAGGATGTCATGTTTCCCAGGAACATGATACCTTTACCATCAAGATCAATCAACAAGACAGTTTAAAACATGCTCGGTAAAACCCATCTAATTTTTATCATTCCCATACATAAGATTATTCTATAAATATTTCTCCTCCATACAATTTAAAATTCATGGTTACAAATGTGAAAGGATTGTTTCCAACTGATTTTGTATCATGATACTACCGATTGATTGAGGGACTTACTTTAAACAATACTCAACTCATTCCATACCTGTACAAATAATTCCTCATATATTGAATGATCGATTTAATTTATAAATAATGTTCGTTATCAAATATCCATATTGAGTGAAGAATACTGATTTATCAATATTTACCTAGTTGATCAATTTACTTTAATAGTTAAAAACCAATGTAAAATGGTATATATTTTAGGAAATAATCACACCGATCAGAAAATTATATGGATATTTAAGAGAAATTTAATGTCCAATGATAATAGGATAGTTAATATTTTAAAGGAAATTTATTAACTACAAAAATAAATCAAGGAAGTGAATATCAATATATTCCTTAGCCAAAATGGTCATAAACCATCCATAAGAAAATTAAAAATGGTATTAATGAAATAGATACCCATTGGGGTAAGAATAAGGGGTTGTTGTAATATATGAATAGAAATACCATAAAAGGTCTTTAAAAAAATTACTGAGTAAAATATCCGTTTCATTTTGAATAACATTTTGAATATAATTAAAAACTAAAATTTTAGAAAAAAATTGTCATTTATTTTCATTGAAAATAACCTTTGAAACTTATAAAATAATTTTGAAAACATTTGACTGGTCATGATAGCTATAAATTACTTTCGTGTCTTACATGTTAAAACAAAGTTTCCTTTCACTTTTTTGATAAAATACAAATGGTAATTATTTGGAAAAAACAAAAATATTCCATTGATAATATTTTTTTAGAGTAAAAAGGGTGAAATTTTCTTTAATAAATCCTATAAAAGGTTTAAAACCTTTTTAATGTTTTTTAGAAAAAAATTGGATGACAATATATTTTTGACTAAAGAGAGAAATGAAGTCAAATATTCTAGAAAAACTTTTAAGTGCCAATTGTTGAAAAAATGTGAATATTACATCAAAGAGTTCATTAATAACTATAAGAGAAGAAAATTGAAGGTTTTATTTGGAAATTTTAATGTCTCAGCCCAATTGACCACTAGAATAGTAGTTGGACTGGTGGTTCACATGGCCTCAAGCATGCATCCCCGTATGCCAAAGGCTCTTGACTAACAGTGAGGGTCTAATGAGGTGAAGGTGGAGAGACTATACACTCATGATCAGAGTATCATAGTGGTGTATCAGAAGATAAACAATATATAATAGTGGAGTTAGCCAAAAATATAAAACATAGCAAAAGAAGAATAATATAAATATAATATAAATGATGTCCAACGCTAATTTACAAAATATACATGCATTTCATGATGAAGATACATAACTAAAATGGTAGGCCTATAACAAGAAAAAAATTAAAATAAAAAATAAATAAATAAAAGAAAATCCCCAAGGGTGATGTCCATGATCATCACAAGCTCCAACTCGGTCATGCTCTCCTAGTTCCAAGGTATAAGAAAAAACCTTGGTCTTTCAAACACAATATCTACTCAGGTACTCTGGTGAAATGGCGGTCTAAGTAGGATTTGAGATATAAATCCCATTAAGTTATACCCATGGTGTATAAAAATTAATTAAGTCTGTGATTATATGGTTATGTAGTTTGTGGTTAATATGTATAAATAAACAAAACTGAACAAATAAATCCTAGTCATATCAGCTTTTTCTAGGACACTTGGACAAATCTACATTCTTTAGCTCATGGTCGGAATGAGTCACTAGTCAGTAACTATATAGATAATAAAGTTATATATATTATATTTATATATTTCATCCACCTATATGAACTATGTTCATGGGGATGTAAGTGTCCATATACCTAGAATACTAATTGCTAGATGGACTGGGGTGTAACACTGCCATCCATTACTAGTATGAATGAGACAATAATCCCAAGACAATGTGTACATGACCTACATCTTAAAATGAGTGGGATATTTCATGATCGCCACTCGAGGTGGTGAGTGTGTTTCCCTGTCAACAATGGAATTCATGAGTGTTTTGTCATTCCAACACTCAACAAGGGATGTGGTGCATCATTCCCACCACCCCAATAATATAAACAGTGTAAGATTCCATGATTCAACACCCAATGTAAGGGATATTGATATTTCTATGATAAAAAAAACCTTAACATCATTCTATAGCCTATATCAAGGAATAATCATATTTATAATAATAATTTAATCCATGAGTCATTACCTCTCATGCTTTAAATTTATCAATCCATAATAATCAAGGTATAACATTTAAATTGTATCATGAACATAACCATGATATGATTAGTGTATCCTTTCCACCCTTTACATTACATTTAGATCAAACCATTTCATTCATTTAGGCAAGAAAATCATTCATGAAGCAATCCATCAAATATAAAAAAAATAATATCATTTAAACTATTGACTTCATTCAAGGAAGGTAATCTATCATACCAAGCTATTCCATTTCTTCCATGCCATTTAATCTATCTAATCATGGAAATTAATTTTATCTTGTTAAAATAGGAACTTAAAATATTACTTCAATAATTGATCAATTAACTACTTGGTAAATCTCATTTATTAATCATTCCAAGACCTTAGGAAGAGCTCGATTGATTTATTATTTAGATAAGTGTGTCCAAGTCATTCAATTCATAAAACGGACCAAGAACTTAAAAGTTTATTTGGTTCATTTATAAATTTATTAAAAATGAGAAAAGTTCAATTTAGATATAACTTTAGAGGATAAGTACTATATTTCCTCATGTCAAACAATGTCATTCATGCATAAAGAGATGCCCAATACATAAGGCCAAGCATGATTTAAATAACTAATAACTACTTTCTAGCTTGGAATATATCACCCCTAATTTGAGGTATTTTATTATAAAAACATGAAATTATTCAACAAAAAATTCGTTTAGCACAAATTATGAATTTCATTGAAGAATCGCATCTCAATTATCCAAAATAAATATTTTTAGAAAGGTACACACCTATAAATTTCAATTATAAAATTTAAAATGGAACTTAGGAGGTTCCATTATCAATTGGACTATCTCCCAAAAGGGAAAAACAATTTATACTCCAAGATGAATGATTAGAAGGCATTCTGGGAATTATTTCATTTAATTTTCAATGTCTAATTAAAGGAGGGACACCCACAGGGTGTCCGCAATAGAGGGTGACAACCTCAAATTATCATACAATGATTAATAGGACTATTACAAGGTGCATGGATAAATTTAATACAAATGAACAAATTTTAAGGCAACACGTGGAAAAGACCAATGTAAGGAGTAATGGCTATATTTATAAAATTATATAAAATTTAAGAAAAAATACATAAAACACCTACCTTATGATTTATGAAGTTCCAATCATCGAATATCAATGTCTGATTTGGTCAAGTATAGAATAAATTGACAAAATAGACATTTTACCTGAAAATATAGAAAATGTGCTCGTACCAATATAGCATATAAGATTTCAACAGAAACATATAAAGTATTTGAGAGGAATTGATAGACTACTGATATGGATCCATAAATATTTATGATGTTTGATTCAGAGTCTAGATGGATGAGATCTATGGAAGCCTAGGTTAGGCATTGGAGGAAACCCACAGTGCAAGGGAAGAGGAGCTCATGTGGATAAAGCAAGAGGAAGAAAGAAATTAAAAAAAACATAAACCTCATTACGTTCAATTTCATAATTTCACACTCAAAACTGGGTTGCGTAGTTTGGCTTCATGGTTTGGCTAAATGCTATGTCAACGATTCAACACCTACTACCTAAGAAACCCACCTCACGTGATTATGCTGCATGATTTTCCTAATCGTACACGAACTGTGTGATGAATATGATTAGGTACTACCTAAGTGGAAATAATTGTGGAGGCTAGGTGCACAGTTTGGGGAAACCATGACCAACCCATGTGGAGCACTTTTTCTCCTCTGATACAGGCTACACAATTTTTTGTTGGGGTTTGCATGGTTTCAGATAAACATTGTGCCTCTACCAGACACAAAAACTTGTGATTCTCAACGAACGACGCTCCAAAAACTCAACGAGATGACAATGAAACCCATCATGCCTTCACCAAAGTTAAAATAAGCACTTAAAAGTGTTCCAAATCTTAGAATTATGTTTTGAATCTAGGTTCAAAGAATATACCATCTAGTAAACATCAAAATTATAATTCCATTGAAATTTTACCTTGGCTCATAAACACAAGTCGTTAAAACCTCCCCACCTTAGAACTTATCATCCCCAAGAAGACGTTGGGAATAACAAAAACACCAACCAACCTACAAGGGTTATGATGTCCCGTCAAACATTCATGTTTCATTCCTAAATTCCCAACGTAACTCAAAGAATATCTTAAGAATATGACACTTAAGCTATCAAAACTCAATCCAATGCTCATTTTCTAATTGATACATAGAAATAGTTCTTACCCAATCTCATTTAGCTAGAGACATGATCACTCCATAATCAGTTTAAAACTCTAGACGATGGTTCTCCCTACCATAGGTCTTAACACAAAAGGGGCCAATTCTGAGCCATGACACCTCCACTATTGGAATTACCTTACAAATCACACCCCATAAGTGTTATAATTATGCTCCTCACATTATTTCATTAATAGTTCGAACTTAATTATGTATTATCTTATATAAAGGAACTAATCAGAAACAAATGATTGAATCCAAATCGACCTAATTGAAACTGGTGATGAAATATTCCTCAAAAGATATAGATGACCTTTACACCACATCCAAATTACCCTGACGGTAGGAATTAAAATGGTTCCACTAGACCTTATCCATAGAAAAGATAAATAAAAACTTAATCCACTTTATCCAACTATTCTCTAAAATTATAGGCTTATATGGTTAGTGTAAAACAACAAAACTGCAATGTCTTCTTCTATGGAATCTTCTGTTTACCATGATCACACCCACTGAAGTCCATACCTAACTTCTTGTGACATTACCTACTCAATGAACCACCTCCTACCCTAACAAAAAGTCTATTATAACCTTGTATTCACTAAACTAGAGTCTAAGTAACTAACCCAAGGTATTCAACAATCCATGTTTAAAAGTGGGATGTTGGTACAAATCTAAGATTTCCACATTATGTCATTGATTAATCCCAAAGTAGTATCCTCATTGCAGTCAATTCAGCATATAATGGATGGGGTATAATATTTCATCCAATCAATTACTATAAGGGAACCCAAGTATCACTCAAGAATAACCATGCCTCAATAAAAACCATGTTTCAAGCACCAAAATCTAATAGATATCACATATCAATCCTAATATCTTTTAAACCATTAGTTTAGTGTATGACCAATACTCTCTTAGTGCACCAAGGAAGACGTCAAAATTGAGTAAATTATTATCACTAAGAAAAAAATACACTAATATAGAACCAAGGAAAAAAAAGATGAATAGTCAAACTAAAACTATTCTACATCTTGAAAGTAGCCCGGCTTCACCAACCAACAAATCATTACAAACTGATCACAAGCCTTCACCACCCAAGGCATCTCATGATTGTTCTATATTTAAACATTGAAGTCCATCCAAAACCAATGGTGTTTCTCAAACATTACATACAAATCAAACCACATCAACGTCATGCTATTGAGAAAGCACCGACATGATGAACACTAGAACTGACAAAAAAATCCCAACCTTAAGAGTGTTATAAACATCAAAACGAGAGGTATCAAAACATCTAATAAGAATTATAGAAAATAATCACCATAAAATTATGTGTTTTACTCCACCGATTCATGATCACCACTTCACAACATCCAATCATATGGCATGAAATCCAAAAAAACCTGACCAGCATGTAGAAACACCTGATCCTCTAGGAAAATCATCCCAAACATTGGTATGAGTTTGGATTGCATTAATTAGTAGGTAAATCTAATCTAGAGATTACCCAAGAACGTACTTAATAGATCAAGGCCCAACAATTCAACTAAACTCAACCAGTATGTTACATAATTTTGTACTCGATGAGTACTGTGTGTATGAAGTCACACTATCTCGAGGTTTCCAAATAAATAAAACACACCCTCAATACTATCCATAGGTTGTCTGCCCTATGCATTCAAGTATCAATTCGTTTGTACAATAGATTTAACCTAGATTCATATTTCCCCATATGACCCTTAACTTGGATGATGATTTACCCATTCATCTGTCACTAAGGAATAAGAGAGGTTTACATAACCTATTAAGCGGTTGACTATGCCCTTGGAATGTCTAACATTTAGAAACTGAGCATTACTCGATGCCCATACCTTTAAAAAGGATAATTATACTATGATCACCCATCCAAACAACAGTGTTATTTTAATGATAAGAGTCCTACCAGGGACAATGGAACCCAAATGGCACCATACGACAGAAAGCTCACGGAACTACCAAGAAATTTTTTCTTAAAGGGTGCTAGATTCCTTGGGATAACCTGTTACAAAGCATAAGAATTGACTCTATCACTATGTCACACCAATAGATTTCAGTAGACCCTATTCATATCATTCCAAAAATTTATAAAAAGGATAAAGTTCTAGGGAAAATGCTCATGTTTCCATTCCACGAGAACTCACAAAAACATTTTAACTACCCTTACACAAGGTTTTAAACCAAGGATACCACTTTGGGTTCATTTTAAGTTGTTACATTGATTTAATTTCAATCTTTAAACATTTAAAATATTTAAATCAAAAAAAGTACCAATTATAAAATGAAATTACTTGGTAAAAGATAAGATGACCTACATGGGTCTGGTAATGCAAACCTAGGTTCATCGTAATGAAACCAATTAGGATTTTCTTAATTTTAAATATTTAAAAACACCCATAGTAGGATATATTATTAGAAACATGACTCAACTAACCTACTTGGGTTTAGTTATACATTAAAGAAGCTAATTAAATGATCTTCATATATATTTGATAGAGTCACAGGCCTTTATTCAAGCAACTAACACATTTTAGCTTAGAACTAAATATATTTTATATTTTAACCATTTCAAAAATATACCATTATCATATATAAAATGGTTCAATTATATGGGTGGACAAATACTAATCCACAAAGCGCCTATAAACTTTAAAGTTTGGCATTTGTATCCCATTCATTGAAATCATTTCATTTTAAAAATGAAAACTTTAGCAGCTTTTCACATTCTAACTATAACACCCCAGTTAAATAAAATGACATTTTTATATTTATCCATATTTGTAAATAAAATATTAATATTACCTTAAAGGGGATTCTATGCTCGATGGCGTACCCAACACACAACAACGTGTTTCTTGAGAATCTTATGTTGCACTCTAATAATAAAATAATATCATTTTAAATAGTAGTTAACGCCTAGTCGTTGTAATGGCGAGAATGAACAGAACTAACTACAAAATTATTATATATGTTTGTCAAATATTTTTACTTTTTACAATAAATGTTAGAGGATTAAAAAATGAAAATGAATCCAATTTTAAACGTAAACATTCTAATATTATTTAAAGGGTCGATTAACCACCTTTCGATGGCGAACCTCTTTTAAATCCACTTTTTTACAATTATATGTGTTATATTTTACAAAATAAAATTCTTCTTTATAATCGGGACATCAAAGTTTACTTTGCGTAAATTTTTGGAATTTTTCCAAAAAAGTTCAATTCTTAATGAATAGTGAAAAATGTTGTATTTTAATTCAAAACCTCTTTTAATCTAATTTATTTATATGATTAGATTATCTTTTGTATTGGTTTTAAAGTGAAATTAGAATATATTTTTACCATTTAATCCAATAGTGGTTGTTGGAATTAATTTCACTTTGAAATCAGACTTAAACTAGTGTTAATCTTTTGATACATTTTGTTTCATAAAAACACGCTATTTGTTTTGACAGCGGGAATTAACTATTAAATTAATTAATGCAACTTATATGTTCTGAATTTTGTAAAATAGACGTCATTTTTGAATTAGGAATATCAAATATAGATTTGGGTGAAATTTTGGTAATTTTCTGAAAAACTTCAATTTTTGATGAATAGTGAAACCACTAAGTGGTACTTATAAAAACTGATTTTCCGTTTAAATGAAAATTTTCCATCATTGTGTTTTGAATTTAAAAAATCCGACATAAATGGTTGTCATTAAGAAGTAAAATTTGGTTCAATGGGATTAAAATAATTTTTTGGTGAATAGTAACTTATTAAGTTTTTAATCGCGATTAGAGGTAATTAGTGTAGTTTAAGGTAAGAATAATGTTTTAATAAATTGAAATTACCTAGACACATGTCCTACCCTCATTGGATGTGTCATGGCCGACCAAGAAAATCCATGGGTCAACTTGGGGACCCCATGGAGCCACTTTGGTTGGAAAATGACATAAATATCTTTTTATTTAATGTTAATGTAAAAATGACACAAACATGAGATGTTTTACTAAAACAATTTTTACATGGGGTTATACAAGTCATATTTTTGACTATAAATAGTCATTGGAAATTTAAAAAGATTTCCTACATCATAGTATTTTTTTTTATAATTTTTAGACATTAAATAAAATAAATTATATATGACATTATAATGATGCAGCGATGACCTCTTTATTTAACGATTTAAATAAAATGGATAGATAATGTAATATCTAAGACCTAAACATGTCCACAACCTATTGGATGAGTGGATTTCGAACCCTTATCACCTTAACCTCGAAATACATCAATTTGGGACCTTTAAAATCCGAAACTCTTTTGAAAATAAAGTAACATTTTGTAACTTTACAAGAGTACCCCTCCTCTCCTCTTATAAAAGGCCCCCACCTCTACCTCCTTACCCACACTCCCAAAGCCTTTGGCTCAGCCAACCTCTACCCATTTTGTCTCTCGACTTCCCTCTCTTACTTCTTGAGGCCTCACTTTGGGCTGAAGTCTTCCCAAGGAAGCCTTTGAGCTCAAACCAAAGGGAGTTACACGATTTTAAGGTAATGTCTTCACTTGAGTCCTTTTGTTTTATTTTGCCTCTCCAACCCCCTAAACTCTTTTTATTCATTTATTTCATAACAACTACAGTATCTTCAATATAATAGTAAATTGTTATAATAAGGATTCGAGATACACTTTAACACACCTACATCTAATGGTTAAAGAATATACTGTTTCCGTGGATGGCGAATTTCTGCCTCACGAAACGATGATTGTTCAACACTCATATAACACCTTCAAAGGTGGCGATTAATATGTCACTATATTTATATATGATATATAATATGTTTATTTTTTACTTAATCTTCTGTATTTTTCATTTATTCCATACCTTTATTATTTCCATTATGGGTAAACGCGATATCTTCTTTTAAGGAAAGTGCGGACTACCGCCCCCTCAAAGTGATGTGATTCGTTAATGCCATATGTTGGAAGTATAAAGGATGGATTTAAAGTTATTATATATGATGTTATAATGGAATTATAATATACCTCTATATCATTATTATTTATTTCCATTAATGTATGAGATTGAAATGAAAGTAGCGTTCATGCGTACGTACGGCTTACCGTCTCCATGAACAGTGCATTTCATTTCCTATCCCCAAATGTAATGTACTATTATAAGTACATATTTATAATGGATATATATAATGTACGTTACATATAAATGATGAATATAATTCTGGAATTAAAATATACATACCTCTCATTTAGTTTTAATTCCATTAATATGACAAAGAAACGGAAGTAGCGTTCATGCGTACGTACGGCTTACCGTCTCCATTAACGGTGCATTTCATTTCTTACCTATAAATGATTATGTAATATTATAAATACATGTATATGCTGGATATATATGATATATATGATATCCAAATTATGAATATCATTCTGGATATAATGAACCATTGACCACACAAACAACATGTAATTGTAGAAGTCCACTTTTGACTTAAGAACCAAATATCGACAAAACAAACATTATTAACTTAAATAATTACATAATGTTTATAACATGTCAATAATTGATATAAAAGGAATAATGAACTTGAAAAAGGTTCTTAAGAAAGTAGAAATTAACTCAAGTTTATTATTCAGGACGTTAAAGAACGATCGAGTCAAGTCGGACCCGAGGTAAGGGATCATACCCCTCTCTTTCTTTTTAAGTACACTCTTTTATGTCATTCCTTTTAAGATCATCATTATTATGATTGGGATGTTATTTTATATTACTACTACTGTAATTTTTATGTACATATGGTGAGAGACTTTATTTTCTCTCATCAATCCATTTTGGAAGTTTTGAGTGGCGCCGTTAGGCTGCCGAATTTTCGTAAGTGATCTAACCTCTCTCTTTTTTAAGTACTCTCATTTATGTCACTTCTTTTAAGCTCCTCCTTGTTATGATGGGGGATGTTCTTTTATATTACTCTTTCTGTACATTTTATTGTAATATTATGAGATACTCTATTTTATCTCATCAATCCATTTTTTTGGAAGCTTTAAGTGGCGCCGTTAGGCTTCTGAGTTTTCGTAAGGGATTTTTCATCTCACTTTTAGTCCCGTAAGATTTATGATACATTTGCCACTATTTCCTTTGAGTGGTGTATGTAATTCCCATTATTATACACTTTGTGTAATATAATTTTGTTTATGGGTATTTACATATTCATTGAATGACCCTTCTTCCATGGGGTGCACGTTTCGAAAGTTACCCAAGTCGGTAAGGGAACTTTTCACCCTCCTCTTTTTAAAAGACTTCTTTTGTTATGTATTTTAATTCACATACTATTATGTCGGGATATGTTCTTCTATAACCTTATTGATGAAAATTTTATGTCCTAGTGATGAGATACCCTTTATCTCTCTCATCAACCCTTTTTGTAAATTTTTATGTGGCGTCGTTAGGCTGTCGAATTTTAGCAAGGGAACTTCTTAACCGAATTTCGATTTCTTTGGGTTCAACATGTAGTTATTGAAGATGCCATCCTTTGAATATATGTGAATGACCTTTGATTGTTTTACACTTAATATCCACATATATTTTGTGTATTTATATTTTTCACACATAATTATGAGATTGATTTATCCTTAATTTAAGGACACCTTCTTTATAATGGATTTCATCTCATTTTACATTTCTTTTGAGACTTCATTGTTGTTATACACCAATTCACTCTTATATGGTGCGTATACTATCCTTTGACATATTATATCATGAATCCCTTTATTCTCATGATATTATAAATATCGGATTAAATGTTATTCCGCAATTATTTGTATTCAAGAGCCTCTCATTTTGTTAAAAACTCTTTAACAAAAATATCATTTTAAATGTTTTAAAGATTTATTATTCTAAATATTTATCTTTAATGTCCATGTTTTCAAAATGGTTTTCCGTATTTATTTATATGGACATTAATGTTTTAAAATTATAATTCCAATAAAAGCTTCAATGTGGTATGGGACACTTTGATTCAAAAATATCTTTTAAATAATTTTTGAAAATGGATAGATTAATTCAATATCTTGGAATTATTTATTTTGATTGCAAATGAAATTTTGTTATTGAAATGTTTATATTTTCAATATTTTATGTGTAATGATGGTACTTGGACATTTTACGGGTGGTTACGTGATAAACCATATGACGGGTGGTGCCGTGAATACCAGGATGGGTGGTTACGTTATAACCTCCAATGAATTGGGTATAGAAGTCGTCCGTATGTCTATTCCATTAAGTATGTATGGAAGTTGGCCGAATGGCTATTCCATTAAGTGATATGTGTGGAATTCGACCTTATGGTTCTTCCACTTAAGTATTTTTATGTCCCAAGTTACCTTTATATGTTATGTGATCTTTATATGAGTTTTATGGTAATCTTTTGGTTACAGAAGGGTAAGTAACGAACTTTTATTCAGCGAAGAGTTTTTACTACTTTGAAAAGGTGAAAAGTTTTACTTTGATAAAGTATACATGGTTTACATGTTGTTTTGAAAAAAACTAACAGTTTTCATTCTTTGTGAATCCCTTACTGAGCTTTTTATGCTCATCCCAAGTTTTTGAAATGTTTTTCACAGGACTTAACGTGGAATAGTGTCAAGGATTGGATCAAGGGAAAGCCATGCAACCTAAAACATGGAACTGGACATGTTTCTTTTTAAGAGTTTTTATTTTGTGGAAACTTAGTAAAAGTTTCTACTTTGTAATCCTTTGAGATGTAATAGTTATGTCATAATTCTCAAAAACTCTAAACCTGAAAAGATCCTCAATGTGAATTATTCATTAAATTCAATATTAAGTAAGGTTTAAGGTCGGGGCCTTATAGTTGGTATCAAAGGTCGGTTTAGATAACTTTAGATGTTAGGGTATTCTTTAAGCATAAGTGACATGACCATAATGGTTAGGATTTCAGAAAGAGTCATAGTTTTTAGATAAAGTGAATGAGTAAGTATATCTTAGTGTTTATCTTCCTATTTAGTACATGATGGTTTTGTTTATATACTCACACTGACCTTCTTGGTTTTAGTAAATGGCTAGATATAGCAGGCACCAAGGTGACGGTGGATGTGAAGGAAACTGTGACAGTTTTCTGAGCGAGCAACTGAATGATATGGGATCTGCAATGAGAAATCTTGTGTTTATCCTCAACCAACTATCTGGAGTCATGATTGACCACCTAAACCTTGGTGATTTCTATAAGGCATCATATATGGAGAAACAAATCCCTACAGAACTATAGGTAATAATAATAAAGGTAAGTGTGTTCAAAAACATATGTTTCCTAGATGTGGAAAGAAACAACTAGGAAAATGTTTCAAAGGGACAGAAATATGCTATAGATGTGGAAATGAAGGTCATAAATCAAGAACCTTCCATGGAAAAAGGAATCATCCAGTTGACTCGAGGAAAGGGAAAGAAGTTCTTTCTGTGGGATCAATTGAATGTTTTAAATGTTGTGTGCATGGTCATTATACAAACACATGTCCAATGAAGAAGTTTCATGAATGGGATCACCAAGATCATACAAATACTTGTTTACCAATACCTAATGCCATTCCAATTGAGGATGAAGAAACTGACAATGACCAATCAAAGATATGGATTATTTCTTAACTTTTATTTTCTATTTCGGAATCTTAGGATTGATTCATTATTTTGTTTGTAGGAAAGAAGTATTTAAGAATAAGTTGGAAATGAATTTTTAATGGATCATGAAGAATGTTGAATGAGTAAGAAGTCAACATATAAGGGCTTCAAGAGTTATGGTGAAATTCTTAAGAGTATTATGTGTCTTTTGATGATGGGATACATTAGAAGACTTTTTATTGTATGTGTAACACTGATGTTTGATATATGAAAATTTTTATTCAAAGAATAGTAATATGTTCTTTTGTGGACATAGTTATAAAGAACCATTTGGGTTTATATGATCCTTACTTTCGAGGTAATTATGGGTTACTATATGTAATGATGGAAAGTGAAAGTCATGAGATAAAATTGAGGTTAAATTACGTTATGGTTATTTTTGAAGATTTTATCTCGTTTTTGGGGAATGTTTTAAGAATTATTTAGTTTTGGAAAAGGACAACACGCATACCGTGTGATAACTGGTCGCGTCGGACAAAGCTGCGGGAATCGAACCCACAACCAAAGTGCGACTGGTATTTATCACATACCACTAGACTACGTGAAGTTCCTAGTTAGTTTGACTGATTCTTTTTAGTTATATGATTTTATGAATTAAAGGTAAGTTGATTTTGGGTTATTTATGAAAATGATTAACCTATCATGGAGGTTATGTGATTAGGTTAATTACTTTTCAATACGAGACTTTAAGATTAACTGATGTTATTTGGAGATCGGTGTTAATTTTTACCTTGGAAGACTATGCGACTAAAAGCTTCAAATATTTGGGTTTCAATATTAGTTTGGTTTACTTTGAAGTATTTTATGGGCAATTTTTTTATCGAATAGTCCTCGTTGGACATTGGGTTTTGTTGGACAAATTTTGGAGATTAAGCATAGATTTTCATTTTAAAGGGTTATCCTTTTCTGGATTATTTGACCTTGTACTAACCTTTTTGGTTTTGGTTTTGGTTAAATCCTAAAGACATGGGAAGTATATAGTTCTCTTTGGTGGATTAGGTTATTCTCTAGAAGTTGATTATAGTACTCTTAATGCGAACAAGTCTTCCTAAATACTCGTCTTTAGGAAAAAATATGAGTTTGATTAAGGAATATAGTAAAAGTTGAAAGTCAACATGATAAGTGATTATGTTTCCTTATGAATAAATTCCTCAATAAAAAGTAACTTAACACAAAAATGTTGTCTATTAACTTTTCCTACTGGGTAATCTAATATCGTTTAACCCATCACAATTTTGTGATTTTCTTATGGTTAACTTTCTCCTAGACATGTTTACTATCACTCTCCCTTAAGAACATGACCCTTTGCTTTTTCTTCCATGTCCATGTTTTCCTACACGGAATCCTATTATGGGTTAACTCGGGTGACCACTATACTTATCATTCTTTATTTTAAAGTGATTTTTTTACCGACTCTTGTTCCGATGTGGGACTTTCAAGGAAGTTTCCAAGCTCAATTTTAAAATTGTGAGGACGCAATTCCCAAAAGAAGGGAAGGATGTAACACCCCAGGTAAATAAAATGACATTTTTATATTTATCCATATTTGTGAATAAAATATTACTATTACTTTAAAGGGGATTCTATGCTCGATGGCGTACCCAACACGCAACAACGAGTTTCTTGGGAATCTTACGTTGCACCCTAATAATAAAATAATATTATTTTAAATAGTAGTTAACGCCTAGCCGTTGTAATGGCGGGAATGAACAGAACTAAATAAAAAATGATTATATATGTTTGTCAAATATTTTTACTTTTTACAATAAATGTTAGAGGATTAAAAAATTCAAATGAATCCAATTTTAAGCGTAAACATTCTAATATTCTTTAAAGGGTCGATTAACCGCCTTTTGATGGAGAACCTCCTTTAAATACACTTTTTACAATTTTATGTGTTATATTTGACAAAATAAAATTCTTCTTTAGAATCAGGACATCAAAGTTTACTTTGCGTAGATTTTTGGTATTTTTCCAAAAAAGTTCAATTTTTAATGAATAGTGAAAAATGTTGTATTTTAATTCAAAACCTCTTTTAATCTAATTTATTTATATGATTAGATTATCTTTTGAATTTGTTTTAAAGTGAAATTAGAATATATTTTTACCATTTAATCCAATAGTGGTCGTTGGAATTAATTTCACTTTGAAATCGGACTTAAACTAGTGTCAATCTTTTGATACATTTTGTTTAATAAAAACACACTATTTGTTTTGACAGCGGGAATTAATTATTAAATTAATTAATGAAACTTATATGTTCTGAATTTTTTAAAATAGACATCATTTTTGAATTCGGAATATCAAATATAGCTTAGGGTGAACTTTTTGTAATTTTCTGAAAAACTTCAATTTTTGATGAATAGTGATACTACTAAGTGGTACTTATAAAAACTGATTTTCCATTTAAATGAAAATTTTCCATCATTGTGTTTTAAATTTTAAAAATCCGACATACATGGTTGTCATTAAGAAGTAAAATGTGGTTTAATGGGATTAAAATAATTTTTTGGTGAATAGTATCTTATTACGTTTTTAATCGCGATTAGAGGTAATTAGTATAGTTTAAGGTAAGAATAATGTTTTAATAAAATGAAATGACCTAGACACATGTCCTACCCTCATTTTATGTGTCATGTCCGACCAATATAATACATGGGTCAACTTGGGGACCCCATGGAGCCACTTTGGTTGGAAAATGACATAAATATCTTTTAATTTAATGTTAATGTAAAAATGACACAAACATGAGATGTTTTACTAAAACAATTTTTTACATGGGGTTATACAAGTCCTATTTTTGACTATAAATAGTCATTGGAAAGCTAATACGATTTCATACATCATAGTATTTTTTTTTATAATTTGTAGACATTAAATAAATTAAATTATTTATGACATCATAATGATGCAGCGATGACCTCATTATTTAACGATTTAAATAAAATGGAAAGATAATGTAATATCTAAGACCTAAACATGTCCAAAACCTATTGTATGAGTGGATTTATAACCCTTATCACCTTAGCCTAGAAATATATCAATGTGGGACCATTAAAATCAGAAACTCTTATTAAAATAAAGTAACATTTTGTAACTTTACAAGAGTGCCCCTCCTCTCCTCTTATAAAAGGCCCCCACCTCTACCTCCTTACCCACACTCCCAAAGCCTTTGTCTCGGCCAACCTCTACCCATTTTGTCTCTCCACTTCACTCTCTTACTCCTTGAAGGCTCACATTGGGAAGAAGTCTTCCCAAGGAAGCCTTTGAGCTCAAACCAAAGGGAGTTACCCTATTTTATGGTAATGTCTTCACTTGAGTCCTTTTGTTTTATTTTGCCTCTCAAACCCCCTAAACTCGTTTTATTCATTTCTTTTGTAACAAATAAAATATATTCAACATACTAGGATGTTTTTATAAGAATTATTCGAGATACACTTACAAACACCTACATCTAATGGTTAAAGAACATACTGTTTCCGTGGATGGCGAATTTCTGCCTCACGAAACGATGATTGTTCAACACTCATATAACACCTTAAATGGTGGCCATTAAGATGTCACTATATTTATATATGATATATAATATTTTTATGTTTTTACATAAGCTTCTGTATTTTTCATTTATGGAATACCTTTATGGTTTCCATTATGGGTAAACGCGATATCTTCATTTAAGGAAGTGCGGACTACCGCCCCTCAAAGTGATGTGATTCGTTAATGCCATATGCGGGACGTATAAAGGATGGATTTAAAGTTATTATATATGATTTTATACTGGAATTATAATATACCTCTATATCATTATTATTTCTTTACATTAATGTATGAGATAGAAATGAAAGTAACGTTCATGCGTACGTACGGCTTACCGACTCCATGAACGGTGCATTTCATTTCTTATCCCCAAATGTAATGTACTATTATAAGTACATATTTATAATGGATATATATAATGTATGTTACATATAAATTATGAATATAATTCTGGAATTAAAATATACATACCTATCATTTAGTTTTAATTCCATTAATATGACAAAGAAAAGAAAGTAGCGTTCATGTGTACGTACGGCTTACCGTCTCCACGAACGGTGCATTTCATTTCTTACCTCTAAATGATAATTTAATATTATAAATACATGTATATTCAGGATATATATGATATATATGATATCCAAATCATGAATATAATTCAGTATATAATGAACCATTGACCACACGAACATCATGTAATTGTAAGAAGTCCACTTTTGACTTAAGAACCAAATATCGATAAAACAAACATTATTAACTTAAATGATTACATAATGTTGATAAAATGTCAATAATTGATATAAAAGGAATAAATAACTTGAAAAATTTTCTTAAGAAATTATAAATTAACCCAAGTTTAATATTCAGGATGTTAAAGAACGATCAAGTCAAGTCGGACCTGAGGTAAGAGATCCTACTCCTCTCATTCTTTTTAAGTACACTCTTTTATGTCATTCCTTTTAAGATGATCTTTATTATGATTGGTATGTTCTTTTATATTACTCCTACTATACTTTTTATTTTAATATGGTGAGAGACCCTATTTTCTCTCATCAATCCATTTTGGAAGTTTTGAGTGGTGCCGTTAGGCTGCCAAATTTTCGTAAGAGATCTAACCTCTCTCTTTTTTAAGTACTCTCATTTATGTCACTTCTTTTAAGCTCCTCTTTGTTATGATGGGGGATGTTATGTTATGTTCCTCTTTCTGTACATTTTATTGTAATATTATGAGATAATCTATTTGATCTCATGAATCCATTTTTTTTGGAAGCTTTAAGTGGCGCCGTTAGGCTTCCGAGTATTCGTAAGGGATTTTTCATCTCACTTTTAGTCCCGTAAGATTTATGCTACGTTTTCCACTATTTCCATTGAGTGGTGTATGTACCTACCATTATTATACACTTTGTGTAATATAATTTCGTTTATGGGTATTTACATCCTCATTGAATGACCCTTCTTCCATGTGGTGTACGTTTTGAAAGTTACCCAAGTCGGTAAGGGAACCTTTCACCCTCCACTTTTTAAAAGACTTATTTTGTTATGTCTTTTAATTCAAATACTATTATGATGGGATATGTTTTTATATATCCTTATAGATGTAAATTTTATGTCCCAGTGATGAGATACCCTTTATCTCTCTCATCAACCCTTTTTGTAAAATTTTATGTGACGTCGTTAGGCTGTCGAATTTTACCAAGGGAACATCTTAACCCAATTTTGATTTCTTTGGGTTCAACATGTATTTATTGAAGATGTCATCCTTTTAATATGTGTGAATGACCTTTGATTGTTTTACACTTAATATCCACCTATATTGGGTGTATTTATATTTGTCACACATAATTATGAGATTGATTTATCCTTAATTTAAGGATACCTTCTTTATAACGGATTTTATCTCATTTTACATTTCTTTTGAGACTTCATTGTTGTTATGCACCAATTCACTCTTATATGGTATGTATACTATCCTTTGACATATTATATTATGAATCCCTTTATTCTCATGATATTATAAAGTTCGGATTAAATGTTATTCCCCAATTATTTGTATTCAAGAGTCTCTCATTTCGTTAAAAACGCTTTAACAAAAATATCGTTTTAAATGTTTTAACGATTTATTATTCTAAATCTTTATCTTTAATGTCCATGTTTTCAAAATGGTTTTATGTATTTATTTATATGGACATTAATGTTTTAAAATTATAATTCTAATAAAAGCTTCAAAGTGGTATGGGACACTTTGATTCAAAAATCTCTTTAAAATGATTTTTGAAAATGGATTGATTAATTCAACATCTTGGAATTACTTATTTTGATTTCAAAGGAAATGTTGTTATTGAAATGTTTATATTTTCAATATTTTCTGTGTAATGATGGTACTTGGACATTTTAAGGGTGGTTACGTGATAAACCATATGGCAGGTGGTGCCGTGAATACTAGGACGGGTGGTTACGTTATAACCTCCAATGCATTGGGTATGGAAGTTGGCCGTATGACTATTCCATTAAGTATGTATGGATGTTGGCCGAATGGCTATTCCATTAAGTGATATATGTGGAAGTCGACCTTATGGTTCTTCCACTTAAGTATGTTTATGTCCCCAGTTACCTTTATATGTTATGTGATCTTTATATGGGTTTTATAGTAATCTTTTGGTTACAAAATGGTATGTAATGAACTTTTATTCAGCGAAGTGTTTTTACTACTTAGAAAAGGTGAAAAGTATTCATTTGATAAAGTATACATGGTTTACTTGTTTTTATGAAAAAAACTAATAGTTTTCATTCTTTGTGAATCCCTTACTGAGCTTTTTATGCTCATCCCAAGTTTTTGAAATGTTTTTCACAGGACTTAACGTGGAATAGGTTCAAGGATGGGATCAAGGGAAAGTCATGCAACCTAAAACATGGAACTGGACATGTTTCTTTTTATGAGTTTCTATTTTAGGGAAACTTAGTAAAAGTTTCTACTTTGTAATCCTTTGGGATGTAATAGTTATGTCTTAATTCTCTAAAACTGTAAACCTGAAAAGATCCTCAATGTGAATTATTAATTTAATTCAATATTAAGTAAGGTTTAAGGCCGGGGTCTTATAGTTGGTATCAAAGGTCGGTTTAGATAACTTTAGAGGTTAGGGTATTCTTTAAGCATAAGTGACATGACCATAATGGTTAGGATTTCAGAAAGAGTCATAGTTTTTAGATAAAGTGAATGAGTAAGTATATCTTAGTGTTTATCTTCTTCTTTAGTACATGATGGTTTTGTTGATATACTCACACTGACCTTCGTGGCTGGATCTAGCAGGCAACAAGGTAACGGTGGATGTGAAGGAAACTGTGACAGTTTTCTGAGCGAGGAACTGAATGATATGGGAGCTGCAATGAGAACTCTTGTGTTTATCCTCAACCAACTATCTGGAGTCATGATTGACCACCTAAACCTTGGTGATTTCTATAAGGCATCATATATGAGAGAAAAAAATCCCTACGGAACTACAGGTAGTAATCATAAAGGTAAGTGTGTTCAAAAACCTATGTGTCATAGATGTGGAAAGAAACACCTAGGAAAATGTTTCAAAGGGACAAAAATATGCTATAGATGTAGAAATGAAGGTCATAAAGCAAGAACCTGCCATGGAAAAAGGAAGCATCCAGTTGACTCGAGGAAAGGGAAAGAAGTTCTTTCTATGGGATCAATTGAATGTTTTAAATGTGGTGTGCATGTTCATTAGACAAACACATTTCCAATGAAGAAGTTTCATGAATGGGATCACCAGGATCATACAAATACTTGTTTACCAATACCTAATGCCATTCCGATTGAGGATGAAGAAACTGACAATGACCAATCAAAGGTATGGATTATTTCTTAACTTTTGTTTTCTATTTTGGAATCTTAGGATTGATTCATGATTGTTTTTGTAGGAAAGAAGTATTTCAGAATAAGTTGGAAAGGAATGGTTAATAGATCATGAAAAATGTTGAATGAGTAAGAAGTCAACATATAAGGGCTTTAAGAGTTATGGTGAAATTCTTAAGAGTATTAAGTGTCTTTTGATGATGGGATACATTAGAAGACTTTTTATAGTATGTGTAACACTGATGTTTGATATATGAAAATTTGTATTCAAAGAATAGTAATATGTTATTTTGTGGACATAGTTATAAAGAACCATTTGGGTTTATATGATCCTTACTTTCGAGGTAATTATGGTTTACTATATGTAATGATGGAAAGTGAAATTCATGAGATAAAATTGAGGTTAAATTATGTTATGGATACTTTTGAAGATTTTATCTCGTTTTTGGGGAATTTCTTAAGAATTATGTAGTTTTGTAAAAGGACAACACCCAGACCGTGTGACAACCCGTCACGTCGAACAAAGCTGTGGGAATCGAACCCACAACCAAAGTTCGACTGGTATTTATCGCCTACCACTAGACTACGTGAAGTCCCTGGTTAGTTTGACTGATTCTTTTTAGTTATATGATTTTATAAATTAAAGGTAAGTTGATTTTGGGTTATTTATGAAAATGATTAACCTATCATGGAGGGTATGTGATTAGGTTAATTACTTTTCAATATGAGACATTAAGAGTAACTGATGTTATTTGGAGATAGGTGTTAATTTGTTCCTTGGAAGACTATGCGACTAAATCCTTCAAATATTTGGGTTTCAATATTAGTTTGGTTTACTTTGAAGTATTTTATGGACAATTTTTTTATCTAATAGTCCTCGTTAGACATTGGGTTTTTTGGACAAATTTTGGAGATTAAGCATAGATTTTCTTTTTAAAGGGTTATCCTTTTCTGGATTATCTGACCTTGAACTAACCTTTTTGGTTTTGTTTTTGGTTAAAGCCTAAATACATAGGAAGTATATAGTTCACATTGGTGGATTAGGTGATTCTCTAGAAGTTTATTATAGTAATCTTAATACGAACAAGTCTTCCTAAATACCCGTCTTTTGGAAAAATATGAGTTTGATTAAGGAATCTAGTAAAAGTTGAAAGTAAACATGATAAGTGATTATGTTTCCTTATGAACAAATTCCTCAACAAAAAGTAACTTAAAACAAAAATGTTGTCTATTAACTTTTCCTACTGGGGAATCGAATACCGTTTAACCCATCACAAGTTTGTTATTTTCTAATGGTTATCTTTCTCCTAGACATGTTTACTATCACTCTCCCTCAAGAACATGGACCTTTTCTTTTTCTTCAATGTCCATGTTTTCCTACACGGAATCTTATTATGGGTTAACTCGGGTGACCTATGTACTAATCTTTCATTATTTTAAAGTGATTGTTTTACCGACTCTTGTTCCGATGTGGGACTTTCAAGGAAGTTTCCAAGCTCAATTTTAAAATTGCGAGGACGCAATTCCCAAAAGGGGGGAAGGATGTAACACCCTAGGTAAATAAAATGATATTTTTATATTTATCCATATTTTTGAATAAAATATTAATATTACTTTAAAGGGGATTCTATTCTCGATGGCGTACCCAACACGTAACAATGAGTTTCTTGGGAATCTTACGTTGCACTCTAATAATAAAATAATATTATTTTAAATAGTTGTTAACGCATAGCCGTTGTAATGGCGGGAATGAACAGAACTAACTACAAAATGATTATATATGTTTTTCAAATATTTTTACTTTTTACAATAAATGTTAGAGGATTAAAAAATGCAAATGAATCCAATTTTAAGCGTAAACATTCTAATATTATTTAAAGGGTCGATTAACTGCCTTTTGATGGAGAAACTCTTTTAAATCCACTTTTTGAGAATTTTATTTGTTATATTTGACAAAATAAAATTCTTCTTTAGAATCGGGACATCAATGTTTACTTTGCGTAAATTTTTGGTATTTTTCCAAAAAAGTTCAATTTTTAATGAATAGTAAAAAATGTTGTATTTTGATTCAAAACCTCTTTTAATCTAATTTATTTATATGATTAGATTATCTTTTGAATTGGTTTTAAAGTTAAATTATAATATATTTTTACCATTTAATCCAATAGTGGTCGTTGGAATTAATTTCACTTTGAAATCGGACTTAAACTAGTGTCAATCTTTTGATACATTTTGTTTCATAAGAACACGCTATTTGTTTTGACGGCGGAAATTAATTATTAAATTAATTAATGCAACTTATATGTTCTGAATTTTGTAAAATAGAAATAATTTTTGAATTAGGAATATCAAATATAGCTTAGTGTGAACTTTTGGTAATTTTCTGAAAAACTTCAATTTTTGATGAATAGTGAAACCACTAAGTGGTACTTATAAAAACTGATTTTCCGTTTAAATGAAATTTTGCCATCATTGTGTTTTGAATTTCAAAAATCCGATATACATGGTTTTCATTAAGAAGTAAAATGTGGTTCAATGGGATTAAAATAATTTTTTGGTGAATAGTAACTTATTAAGTTTTTAATCGCGATTAGAGGTAATTAGTGTAGTTTAAGGTAAGAATAATGTTTTAATAAAATGAAATGACCTAGACACATGTCCTACCATCATTGGATGTGTCATGGACGACCAAGAAAATCCATGGGTCAACTTTGGGACCCCATGGAGCCTCTTTGGTTGGAAAATGTCATAAATATCTTTTTATTTAATGTTAATGTAAAAATGACACAAACATGAGATGTTTTACTAAAACAATTTTTACATGGGGTTATACAAGTCATATTTTTGAGTATAAATAGTAATTGGAAAGATAAAAAGATTTCCTACATCATAGTATTTTTTTCTATAATTTTTAGACATTAAATAAATTAAATTATTTATGACATCATAATGATGCAGCGATGACCTCATTATTTAACGATTTAATTAAAATGGAAAGATAATGTAATATCTAAGACCTACACATTTCCAAACCCTATTAGATGAGTGGATTTAGAACCCTTATCACCTTATTCTAGAAATACATCAATGTGGGACCTTTAAAATCCGAAAATCTTTTGAAAATAAAGTAACATTTTGTAACTTTACAAGAGTGCCCCTCCTCTCCTCTTATAAAAGGACCCACCTCTACCTCCTTACCCACACTCCCAAAGCCTTTTTCTCGGCCCAAATCTGCCCATTTTGTCTCTCCACTTCCCTCTATTACTCCTTGAAGCCTCACTTTGGGCATAAGTATTCCCAAGGAAGCCTTTGAGCTCATACCAAAAGGAGTTACCCAATTTTAAGGTAATGTCTTCACCTGAGTCCTTTTGTTTTATTTTCACTCTCCAACCCCCTAAAATATTTTTATTCATTTATTTTGTAACAAATACAGTATCTTAAATATACTAGGATGTTTTTATAAGAAGTATTCGAGCTAAAATTACACACACCTACATCTAATGGTTAAAGAACATACTGTTTCCGTGGATGGCGAATTTCTGCCTCACGAAACGATGATTGTTCAACACTCATATAACACCTTCAAATGTGGCCATTAAGATATCACTATATTTATATATGATATATAATATGTTTATTTTTTACTTAAGATTCTGTATTTTTCATTTATGTCATACCTTTATGGTTTCCATTATGGGTAAACGCGATATCTTCATTTAAGGAAGTGCAGACTACTACCCCTTCAAAGTGATGTGATTCGTTAATGCCATATGTGAGATCTATAAAGGATGGATTAAAAGTTATTATATATGATGTTATACTGGAATTATAATATTCCTCTATATCATTATTATTTCTTTCCATTAATGTATGAGATAGAAATTAAAGTAGCGTTCATGTGTACGTACGGCTTACCGTCTCCATGAACGGTGCATTTCATTTCTTATCCCCAAATGTAATGTACTATTATAAGTACATATTTATAATGGATATATATAATATATGTTACATATAAATGATGAATTTAATTCTGGAATTAAAATATACATACCTCTCATTTAGTTTTAATTCCATTAATAAGACAAAGAAAAGAAAGTAGCGTTCATGCGTATGTACAGCTTACCGTCTCCAGGAACGGTGCATTTCATTTCTTACCTCTAAATGATTATGTATTATTATAAATACATGTATATTCTAGATATATATGATATATATGATATCCAAATCATGAATATCATTTGGGATATAATGAACCATTGACCACACGAACAACATGTAATTGTAAGAAGTCCACTTTTGACTTAAGAACCAAATATCGACAAAACAAACATTATAAACTTAAATGATTACATAATGTTTATAACTTGTCAATAATTGATATAAAAGGAATAATGAACTTTAAAAAGGTTCTTAAGAAAGTATAAATTAACTCAAGTTTATTATTCAGGACGTTAAAGAACGATCAAGTCAAGTCGGACCCGAGGTAAGGGATCCTACTCCTCTCTTTCTTTTTAAGTACACTCTTTTATGTCATTCCTTTTAAGATCATATTTATTATGATTGGGATGTTATTTTATATTACTCCTACTGTAATTTTTTTTGTTAATATGGTGAGAGACCCTATTTTCTCTCATCAATCCATTTTGGAAGTTTTGAGTGGCGCCGTTAGGCTGCCGAATTTTCGTAAGAGATCTAACCTCTCTCTTTTTTAAGTACTCTCATTTATGTCACTTCTTTTAAGCTTCTATTTGTTATAATGGGGGAAGTTATTTTATATTCATATTGCTATAAATTTTATTGTAATATTATGATATACTCTATTTGATCTCATCAATCCATTTTTTTGGAAGCTTTAAGTGGCGCCGTTAGGCTGCCGAGTTTTCGTAAGGGATTTTTCATCTCACTTTTAGTCCCGTAAGATTTATGCTACGTTTGCCACTATTTACTTTGAGTGGTGTATGTACTGCCCATTATTATTCACTTTCTGTAATATAATTTCGTTTATGGGTATTTGCATCTTCATTTAATGACCCTTCTTCCATGGGGTGTACGTTTCGAAAGTTACCCAAGTCGGTAAGGGAACCTTTCACCCTCCTCTTTTTAAAAGACTTCTTTTGTTATGTCTTTTAATTCACATACTATTATGTTGGGATATGTTATTCTATATCCTTATTGATGTAAATTTTATGTCCCAATTATGAGATACCCTTTATCTCTCTCATCAAACCTTTTTGTAAAATTTTATGTGACGCCGTTAGGCTGTCGAATTTTACCAAGGGAACTTCTTAACCCAATTTCGATTTCTTTGGGTTCAACATGTAGTTATTGAATATTTCATCCTTTGAATACGTGTGAATGAACTTTTATTGTTTTAAACTTAATATCCACCTATATTGGGTGTATTTATATTTTTCACACATAATTATGAGATTGATTTATCCTTAATTTAAGGATACCTTCTTTATAATGGATTTCATCTCATTTTACATTTCTTTTGAGACTTCATTGTTGTTATGCACCAATTGACTCTTATATGGTGTGTATACTATCCTTTGACATATTATATCATGAATCCCTTTATTCTCATGATATTATAAAGTTCAGATTAAATGTTATTCCGCAATTATTTATATTCAAGAGTCTCTCATTTTGTTAAAAACTCTTTAACAAAAATATCGTTTTAAATGTTTTAAAGATTTATTATTCTAAATCTTTATCTTTAATGTCCATGTTTTCAAAATGGTTTTCAGTATTTATTTATATGGACATTAATTTTTTACAATTATAATTCCAATAAAAGCTTCAAATTGGTATGGGACACTTTGATTCAAAAATATCTTTTAAATTATTTTTGAAAATGGATTGATTAATTCAATATCTTGGAATTACTTATTTTGATTGCAAATGAAATATTGTTATTGAAATGTTTATATTTTCAATATTTTATGTGTAATGATGGTACTTGGACATTTTACGGGTGGTTACATGATAAACCATATGACGGGTGGTGTCGTGAATACCAGGACGGGTGGTTACGTTATAACCTCCAATGCATTGGGTATGGAAGTCGTCCGTATGGCTATTCCATTAAGTTTGTATGGAAGTTGGGAGAATGGATATTCCATTAAGTGATATGTGTGGAAGTCGACCTTATGGTTCTTCCACTTAAGTATGTTTATGTATCAAGTTACCTTTATATGTTTTGTGATCTTTATATGGGTTTTATGGTAATCTTTTGGTTACAGAAGGGTAAGTAATGAAATTTTATTCAGCGAAGAGTTTTTACTACTTTGAAAAGGTTAAAAGTGTTAGTTTGATAAAGAATACATGGTTTACTTGTTGTTTTGAAAAAAAAACTAACACTTTTCATTCTTTGTGAATCCCTTACTGAGCTTTTTATGCTCATCCCAAGTTTTTGAAATGTTTTTCACTGGACTTAACGTGGAATAGGGTCAAGGATGGGATCAATGGAAAGTAATACAACCTAAAACATGGAACTGGACATGTTTCTTTTTAAGAGTTTTTATTTTATGGAAACTTAGTAAAAGTTTATAATTTGTAATCCTTCGAGATGTAATAGTTATTTCCTAATTCTCTAAAACTCTAAACTTGAAAAGATCCTCAATGTGAATTATTCATTTAATTCAATATTAAGTAATGTTTAAGGCCACGGCCTTATATTAACAAGGGTTTACAAACTCGCTCAAAGCTCAATGATGGTTTCAGTTTATTGGTTACTCTTTCCCAATTATAAGGAACCCATACACCTTAAAAATTAAAACTAGTTCCCATTTAATTGAAACCACTTTATTTATATCATGAAACCAATTACATGTCAAATTATAGCTAGTATGTTGTCAAAATAAAATGAGGCAAGCTATTACAAGAAATAAACACAGAGACACATGCCAAGAAGCTCATAATAAATGATGCATACGAAGCATGGAATATAATTATCTAAACATTTTATATAATCAATCATGAAAAAGAAAAAAAAACTCCTGGCATAACACTCATGGAATATAATAACAATCAATAGGAAACCTAAAAATGAAAATACATGGCATGAAATATGCATGGAATGTGAATTTCTATGTGCCTATAATGATTCTTGTAAGTATTTTTCCTTGACATACCAGTAAAATAGTAAAATATCAAAAATTCCATAAATCAATAAGTAATGAAAAGTAGAAAATTCGCTGAAGGTGAAATCAAAACCAACTAAAATAAATAACATCACGAACTAAACTGCATTATTGGCCTCATGTAATTTTCCCCATGGTTGGGGTGATCATTCCCAGAAATAGTTATTTACCAATAGAAAACACATTCCTAGTCTCCTCTCTACCAATTTCTGGAATAGTAATACGAAGGAAGCAAAAACCTCTAATACCACTTTGTAATGTCTCGATTCAACTAGCCACTATAATGGTGGTCAAACTAGTGGGTCACATAGCCTCAAGTGCATATCCTCATATGATAGAAGATATTTAATAGTAATAATTGTCTAAGGAGGTGATAGTGAAAATAATATAACCTTATAATCAGAGTAACATAGTGGTGTATCAAAAGATAAACAACCGGGAATAGTTGAATCATTCCAAATTAAATAAAGAGTAGTAGAAGAATAATATAAATTGAATATAAATGATGGAAAATGAAAATATATAGTAGATGTGTTAATGTCATCATTAAGATAAATAACTAATATGATATACATATATGAGTAAACAAAATATATTATATCACAAAATAAATAAAGAAAATAAAATCCTCTAGTGTAATCTCTATGAGCATCTCGAGCTACAACTCAGTCTTATGATATTAATTCCTAGGTACATGAAAATTTCATAGTACTACAAACACAAGGTCTACTCAGGTACCCTAGTGCAATGGTGTCCTGAATAGTTATGAGATATAAATCCTTGTAGGTTACCACCCACAGTGTCTACAACTAAATCCTTTTTGTGATTATAAAGTTAAGTAGTGTGTAGGTAATATAAATAAATAATCAAATCTAAAAAAATAAATACTAGTCGGATTAGGTTTCACTAGGACACCTGGTCGGCTCTACCTTCTTTGGTTTATAGATAAAATGAGTCTCTAAAAGATAAATATATATACAGTAAAGATATATATATTTCATCCACCTATATGAACCAAGTACGTATGGAAAAAAGTGGACATATACATGGAATACTAATTACTGGCTAGACCAGGGCATAACTCAGTCATCCATTGCAGGTTTGAATGAGAATATAATCTCAATCCAAAGGTTTCGTAACCTACATCCCATAATAAGTGGGATACATCATGCTCATCACTTGAGATGGTGAATGTGTCATCATGTTAATACTCGAAATCGTGAGTGTGTTGTCGTGTCAAAACTCAACAGAGGACGTGGTGCGTCCTTCCCACCATCCCAATAATGCCAATGGTTGGAGATTACATGAATAAACACACAATGTAAGGAATCTTGATACTTAAATTCTCAATAGAACCCTTATGATCATTCCATAACCAACATCAATGTGTAATCATATTTATATTAATAATTGAATCCATAATGCATTACCTTTCATTATTTCCATTTATCAAACCATAATAATCAAGGAATAACATTTCAATTATATCATGTACATAAGCATGAAATCATTGGTGTGGCCTTTACAAACTTTATATTTCATTTAGTTCAAATTATTTCCTTCATTTAGGCAATAAAATCATTAAGAATCAATCCATCAAATATAAAAAGTCATATCATTTAAACCATTCAAACAATTCAAGGAAATAAATCCATTATGATAATCCATTACATTTATTCTGTGACATTTAATATATCTAAGCATGGAAATTCATTTTACCAGGTTAAAGGAGGAACTTAAAATATTCCTTCAACAATTGAGTAATTTTTTACATGGAAAATCTCATTTATTAAAAAATCCAATCCCATATAATGATCTAGGTTCATTTATCATTTTTATTGGGGTGGTCAAGTCATTTAATTCATAAAACTGACCAAGAAATTAGAATGTGCTTTGGTTCATTTAAACATTTATAAAAAATAATGGAAAATCCTTTTGGATATAATAGGAGAGAACAATTATTGTCTTTCCCCATATAAAACAATGTCATTCATGCATAAAGAAACACCCAATCCATTAAATCAAGAATGATTTAAATAACTAATCAATACTTTTTAGCTTAAAAGACAGTTTAACTCATCCAAGAGGTATTATTATAAAAACATGACATTATTCAATAAAAAATTAATTTAGAAAAAATTTATCATCACATTAACGAATCATATAACCCAAAAAAATCATTTTATAAATCTACATACCTAGAATTGTCAATTGTAAAATTTAACATCAAACTTTAGAGGATCAATTATCAATTGGAATATCACCAACAAGGGAAAACCCATTTATAATCCAAGTCAAAATATTAGAAGTCCTTCTATGAATTATTTAATTTAATTAAAATGGTCCAATTAATGGAGGCACACCCACAAGGTTTCCACGATCGAGGGTGACAACCTCAAATTAATAAGTAATGATAAATGATAGTATTAAAAGGTTCATAGATCGATTTTAATATGATTAAACCAATTTTAAAAAATAAATGGAAAACTCTGGCATAGGGTAAAATATATCTATTTATAAATGATGTAAAATTTAGGGAAACATTCATATTCCACCTTTCTTATTTTTAATAAATTTCAGTCATCAAATATCAAGGTCTGATTCAATCTGTTTTGGAAAAAATCAACAAAACGAAAATTCACCCTAAAAATAGGGAAAGTAGGCTCACACCAAAATAGAAAAACATGTTAGAATAGAAACTTAGAAAAGTTAAAATAGGAATATGGATATTACTAATACAAATATATAGGGGCCAACAATGTTTGATTTAGAGTTCGTAAAAAAGAGATACATAGAATCCTAGGTTAGGCATTGGAGGAAACTCACGGTTCAAGGGAGGAGGATCTCACACGGCTATAGAAAGAAGAATAAAGAAAGAAAAATAAACTTAAACCTCATTAAGGGAAATTTAATAATTTTACCCTCAAAACTGGGTCACATGATTTGGCAACATAGTTTGGCCAAACAGTGTTCGAACCATGCAACTCCTACTTCTAAGGAAACCACCTCACAAAGTTTTTCCAAATGGTTTTCCTAAACTTGAACCATCCAAGTGATGAATAGTACATAGTCACTACCTGAGTGGAACTAACTGTACAATTTAGGCCCACAGTTTTGGAAAACCATACACTGCTTGTGCAGGGCACTTCTGCTCCTCTAATATAGGCCGCACATTTTTTTGCTAGGGGCCACATGGTTTCAGACAAACCATATTCCTCTTTCAGACACCTAGACTAGTTATTTTTAGGTTATTACACTCTCCATACTCAACAATATACCTAAGAGACCGCTCGGGCCTTTATCCAATTAAAAAACAACACTTAGAAGAGCTCCAACTCTTATAATTATGTTCTAAAGATTAGTTCAAAGAACATATTGTCCAGTAAATTCCAAAAATCAAATTCCCTTAGAATTTTACCATGGATAAAAAATACGTGTCATTATTGAAAAGTTCAACTAATTTACATTAATTTCTTTTCAATAATAAATAATCTCTATTAGAATGATATTCTGAAATAAACCCTAAGAATGGTCATAACATTGAGGTGAGAATTAATAAAATAATAAATTATGTGTATCCAATATAAATCTATATAAAAAATTATAAATTGAAAATAATATGATCAAAATTAATAACACGCAAAATTATATAATTTCATAATCAACGAAGTATAAGTTTCACACAATTAGTGGAAATTTGGTTTAAAATCCCTAACAACTTGTTAGCTTTTATGTCCAATCACTTTAGATGAAATAATTCAAATATAAACACAAAATGCCATGAAGAATGAACTATTCATTATATTACAAGACATGAGTCCTTATATACACCATATAAAAGTAATTAGGTTAATAGCATAACAATATGCCCTAACAAAATGAACTTAAGATGAAATCTCTTACCACCTGATTTCCTTTTGGTCATACATGATTTAACCTATTTTATAGTAATTTTAAACATGTTATTAACATATTAAAAAACCATATTAATATTTATTATAACATATATTATTATTTTTTAACATATTATTACCGTTTCGTTAATAATATTTCTTTATTTTCATTTTTTCAGGTCATAACATTGTTTGTCAATTATGTTTTGACTTGTTATTTTTTTGTTCCTATTACTTTGATCATGATTTAATCATCTCCAAAATGTAAGAAAATATATAAATATCATATATGCTCATTATATATGCAGTTATATTAATATATAAAGCTTAGTGATATGAAAGGAAATACACTATTTATGGAGACTGTAGGTCGTATGTATGAATGAACGTTGTTTCCATTTTCTTGTCATTTTGAAATAAAGAAAAGTAAATTGAATATATATATATATATATTGTATCATTTTTATGTCATATATATCACATATTTTTATTATACTCATCCTTAATTCATTCCATGTAAAACGTCACTGAATCACAATGCTTCACGAGGCGGTAGTACGCCATACACATTAGCAACATTATCGTAATCCGAGAAAATGGAAATCATGAAGGTATGTGTGATATAATAATTCTAGAATAATAATAAAATAAAAAATATAGTGTATATATATAATATAATATATATAAATAATGAATCCGTTATTATTCCCAGCCTTGAAAGGTTGTAATGAAAAAATGATTGACATTAGTTCATGAGGTGGTACTCTGCACTGCACACGAACGGTGATTTTGTAACACATTTGATGGAATTGTGTAAATTTTAAGTCATAAAATTAACATAAAAACATATTATTATATTTAAGATATAAATTTTATTATATAATCATGATATAATAATAATTGTAGTGGTTGGAGAAGAAAATAAAATAAAAATTATTTTATAAAAACATTACCGCTTCTTCGAGTATCCTCTTTATGTTTCCATTAATGTATTCTTATGTTTGATTTATATAAAATATAAGGCTTATATTTTTAAGTTATTTAAATGTAGAAGTAATTTGGATATGTCTGGGCTGATCCATTTTTTTTGAATGTTTGAAGATAGGGTGAATGGGGTTCCCTTTTATAAGTAGGGTGGGTGGAAAACTTTTAAATATTTAAAAGAGTGAATTCCACCAATGTTTTATCCATGTAAATTGGATTCAATAATGAAAAAAAACTATATCCTATAAGTGATAAGGTCAAAATATTTCTATAAAAATTTTTTTGGATAAGTTTTTAGGTGATTTTTAACTTAATTTTAAAGTTTAGTCCCTTGGTAAACTCATTTTTCTCTTAATCATTGTAATTAATTTTATCCACTTCCACTAATCACTTTGGTAAAAAATTAATTTGGACTTATTAGACATTATAAATTATTACGATTCCAAATTTGGAATCCATTTTTATAAATTCAATTCACATAAGTGCAGAAAAATAAGTTAAAATTAATCTTATAGACATGAGAAGAAATCAGTTTATTTATTAAAGTGAAAATATTCAAATGTTTACTAAGTTTTTATATCTAAATTCAACATGAAAATGATTAAAATTACCATAATTGGATTAATATATGTATTATTTAACTATTTTTACTTTAAAACCAATTCAAAATTTAATTTAACATTATAAATTATTTAGATGAAAAGTAATTTTTCAATTAAAATTATATATTTTTCACTATTCATAAAAAATAAAACTTCTCATAAAAATTCCAAAAACTCATCATTGGATAATTTTGAAATTACATTTTAAAAAATTAATTTTATTTTGTTAAATAAATTTTATAAAAGTATCAAAATTTAGTTTTAACATAATTTTTCTATTAAATGGCACCAAAACTCCCTTTATAAAAATATAGCTTTTCTGTGTAATGTTAGATTTGTTATTATCTTGTGAAAATAAAATCTATTGGATGAATAGAAAATATTTATTGACTATATAATATATAAAATTCATTATGTTAATCCCCTAATATTAATTAATTTAATTTATTAATATAAAACTCTTTTGGCGTAAAAAAATAGATTTTTAAAAAAATGTTTCCTTAATAGTTAATTATTTTTTATATTCATTAATTAGTAACCAATGAATTAAATCATATATTTTAATAAGTTAGTTAATAATATTCAAAACCACTAATTTAACAACTATTTGATAATTTCTGTTTTCAATGATAATATTTATAGAATTCGTTAAAACTCGAACTTGCATGTGACGCAATCCATTGAATAAAGTCATCCTTGTGTATACTACAAGCTAACTTGGTGTTGGGTGCAATGAAAGTCATAGAATAGATTTAATTTGTTTAAAATAGTAAAAATATTATAAATTATCGATATTTTATATTCATTTCAATGCTTGATTTTTCATTTCATACATGGTACCAAATAATTTTCTTATATTTTAAACTTTTAGGGTGTTACACGATGCCTCCCTCTTAATCTATCAAATGGGAAACTCTAGGGAAACATCATATAATTTTTTTTATTATCAAAAATTATAGAAACATAGACATTCCATAATAATATTCATATTATTGTTAGTCTTATTGGTAACTTTTAAAATTATTTAAACTTCATAAAATTCATATTTCATTTTTTTTGATAACTTCTGTGTCCAGTGCTCTCTGTCTAATAAGATGCATCAGGAAAAATTCAACTTTCTTAATTTATCAAAAAAATTTAATCATGTGGTACTTCATGATATTGAGAACTTTGAAATCATCCAATCATCATCTGAATGCATTGGGAAAGTTATACAACTACCCAAATTCCTTTAATTTCATACTTTACAACTTTCTTTTTTTCAAGTAACTTAGAAAAATCATTTATGATCTTTAACTTGTTTTACAAAAACATTATTAATAAAAATTTAGTTTTTAAAAAAACAAAAAAAATCTAAAAACATGTCACAAAGGATATTAAATACCCCCCTTTGGATTATTTTACAAATCTCATTAACAACCTTTTTATCTCATCATTTTTCATCACTCAGACTTTTTTATAATTCATTTTTATAATACTAATTTTTTTAACTTTTACAAAATCATATCATTTATCAAAATGGAGTTTCATGAAACCATATTAATGGATAAAGTACTCTTTTTTCAGGATTTACATCCCTTAGTGATAAGAAAATTTGTGACCATATTAAGTTAAATTCTACCTCACTTTTCTTTACTCTCGCTTATCATTCCCTCCCTCATTTTATGATAAATACTGCATCATGTTAATATAAGTAAGAAAATAACTTCTCTCCCAAATGTAGAAAAAAGTCAAAGATATTCTCCCCCTTTTTCAAAATAATCAAAATCTGGGTGGGGTAATTTCCTTAATATGTTCTGGATTTATTTGGTGCAGGATTACCATTAAGTTGTAGCCTCAAATCTTCAAATATATCCCTTGGAATTGATTTTATTAAAACATCAGAAATTTTATATTTTAGTTAAATATATTCTATAAAAAAATCTCCACTGACAACTTTATATTTGGGGAAGTGAAACTTAATATCAATGTTTTTTGATCTTGAGTGTTGGAAATGATTTTAAGAAAGATCAATTGCACTGTAATTATGAAGAAGTTTCTCCAATGGTGTAGAAACGTCAACTTTAAAAGATTCTAACTAAACATTCATCCACAACATTTGAGTACAAGAATATGCAGCTTCAATATATTATGTTTATCTTGTACTCAATTTTATTGAACTTTGTTTCTTATTTTTCCAACTCACGCAACATTCTACCAAGAAAAATGTCTATAAGTCAATTTTTTATCATTAAAATTTTCATCCCAATCAAAATCTGTATAAACATGAAAGTTCATATCAAAACTAAAATTTTCTATCATCTCATATGAAGTTGTTCCTTTATAATACCTCATAATTATCTTTGGTTCCAACATTTGTGATTTTTTTAGATCACTTTGATATTTTGGTACATAAATTCACGACATAAAAATAACAGTTATTGAAGATATTGGATAAAGAAACCTTCCTATCAATTTTTAAAAACATTATGATTCATATATTTCCCAGAATTATTTATATTCATCTTCATCCCAACTAAAATAGAAGTAGAAAATTCTTTTGATTATACCATACCAAACTTTTGTAACAATTCCCTGGCATACTTTTCTTGAGATAGAAAATTTTATTTTTCTTTTGGTTGAACTTGTAAACCCTAAAATAAAGATAATTATTATAACATTAATATCTCAAAAATCTTCCTTGTTTCCTCAGAAAATCCTTTACAAACTTTTTTTTTCATCTCTAGAAATAATTATATCACCTACGTACACAATTAAAATTAGGGTGTTGGATTTAAATTATTTCCCATATAAGTTTCAATCAACATTTAATTTAGAAAAATCAACATTCTAAAACAATTATCAAGTTTGGAATAACAATAATGTGGGGAGTTTTTCAACCCAAAAAAGGCTTTATTAAAAATTCAAAAACCATGGTTCCATATTTTATAAACCTTCTAGGTTTATCAATATAAACTTATTCTTCAATATTTCCATTAAATAAATATTACTCTCTATCTATTTTAAAAAATTTGTAACTTCAATGTGAATACACTACAGTAAAAATAATAAAACGATTATAATATTACAATGGGGTAAAGGTTTTCTTAAAAAGACACACCTGTCACCTATTCATAGCCATTATAAACAAGTATTTCTTTTTTTATTGAAACTTAACTATGTTCATTAAACTTGTTTATAAACTCATTTTTTTCAAATAAAATTTTTACCTAATGGCCATGGAATAAGTTCCAATGTTTTATTCTTCTCAAATTTATCCAACTCTCCATTCATTACATTCACCCATTATTTGTGTTTTACTACTTTAAAAACTAATTCCGTTTCATTCTATGAAATGACTGATGTCCAATTTTCAAATATCATCTTTCTTCTAGTTTGAATCGAATATTTATGATTTCCATGTATATTTTTAGTTTCCACATATTTCAATAAGGTAGGAAATTTATAATTTTCTCTTCCATCATCACATTCATCATCATATGACTCTTTTGAGTCGTGATATATCTATTTTGGGTCAATTTTACTTTCATTGTAAATCTTTGGTTTTTCTTCTTCAACATTTTCAATATCCTTTGATAAAAAAATTAAACTTTAAATAAATTTAATATCATATAAATCCACAAAAGTTTTTAAATTTTTATTACAATATTTTTTAATTATTTCATGGGGTGAATATCCCATTAAAGTTCACCCTTCAAATTTTTCATTAAATTTCCCACGATCCATATTTTTTTATTTTTATTAAGCAAAAACCTCTGAAAACATTAAAATATTTCACAAAAGTATGTTTTATTATACCAAATTTCATAAGAAGACTTTTTTGATTCTATTCTTATAAAAAATAATTTTTTTACATGTACACTAATACTAATTACTTCTCTCCATTAGAACATGTAAGGTTTGTATTATGATAACATGCTTCTTCCTATTTCCACTAAACTTATGTTTTTCCTTTCCACAACTCCATTTTTATAGGGTGTTTGTAGTATCATACTTATGTTTTATTACATGAATTTTCATATAATATTCAAAATAATTGCATGTGAAATCTATACCATTATTTTTTATCAACAACTTTACGTATTCCCCCATTTCCCTCTCAACATCTTTTCTAAAAAATCTAAACATTTCAATAGACTTTGATTTGTGTTTATTAAACATGATTTTTTTTAATTTGAGGGAAGTCATAAATAAAACATATAAAGTAAATATATTATTTTTATGATTGATGTTCCATTAGTCCACAAATATCTAAATGAATATGTTCAAGAGGTACGGTAGACTGAATATCAACTTTCTTACGGATTTTACTAACCATCTTTCCTTTCTGAAAAGTTTTAAAAAAACACCTTATTTTCATTTCAATGTTGTAAAATTTCATATATCATCAAATATAGAATGTTTTTTCATTATTTTCTACCCAATATTTCTATGTCTTTGATGCCACAATTTATTTTCTTCTTCAGCACTTAGATAGCAGAAGTCCCAACATTCTCTTATCTAGAAAATATTTTTGATGGTTATTTATCTTTAGTTATAACATTTTATATTTCACAATTTTAAGGGTAAGATGATATTTTCTGAAGATCAGTTATTTCACATCATTACATAGTTTACTTAAACTAAATAAGTTGTTTTTTAGCACATCAAAAAATATAACTTCCTTAGATTTTAACTTTTCAATTTCTATCTTATTCATTCCAATTCAACTAATTTTTAAGGAACTATCATTCCTAATGGTAACAACTTCTCCATCAAATTTTTTAATAATATTAAATATTTTCAATTTAATTTTCATGTGTTGCGAACCACCCTTACCAATTATCAATGTTTTTTTATGTTTTACTTGACTTAAGTATTGTCTCAAGAAAAAAATATCTATCCTATAATTTATTATTTCTATCTTTCTATTATTTTCTGGAAAAATAAATTTTCCCGCAATGAGATGACATAAATTATTCATCATGATGTCCCAAATGGTCACATATTCCATTTATTTCTTCCAAATATTCAAAAAAATTGGTTGAAAGTTTCCTAACATCTTGAGATTTTACTTTTATGACTTCATAAATTTTAGGAAAATTACTCATTCTACTTCTATCATTGATTCCCTGATATCCATACCATATTCCTTGAAGTGAAAAATTATACAAAAAATATATGAATTTTGCGAATATATTCCACAACACTAGTAAAAACCATCAAATTTTAATTTTCTATTGAAGTAATATGTTTCTCTGTAGAAACTTTGTCAAGGTTGATAACTTCTTTCTACTTAAAAATACTATAACATTGTCCACATTTCGTATGAAACAAATTGTAAAATTTTATGGATGTGATAGGTTTCTCACATCCCTTATTAACCCAGGTTTTCCTAATACTTTTCATAAAACCAAAAACATTAGAAAAATAAATGGAATTTTTAGTTCAGTGGGTGTAGATTTCACCTGATTCTTAGAGTGTGGTTTTTGGTAGATTTAGATGTTTCAGATTTTACATTATAATCCTTGATAAAATTTTCATTCAACTTTATTAACATAGATTCAAAATCAAGTAGTTTTTATTGTGTTTTTTTAACTTTATATTTCTTATATGAAAACTTGTAACTAAGGTATTCAACCATCATACCTTGTTCAATAACTCTTCGTTTATGTCTTAAGATCTCCTAGATGTATTCTTAATCTTTATTAGAAAAAATATGTTATTAAATTAAAAACATTTCCAGTATCATTCTTCATCATTCTGAATTATTTCATAAGAGTTCATATTTTGAAAAGACATGTGAAAAGTTTTGATCTGAGTTGATACTCTCTACAATATTATCCACCTACTTCTTCACTATTTAAAAAATCTTTGTTTTTGTCAAAATTTTCAAACAAATTCATATTCTCTTTAAACATCCATCTTCTGATGAATAAACATAATCTAATTTAGATTTTAATTTAATACATAGAATAATTATTTTGTTTCTTGAAAATTTATTCTTTCCACCAGTGTAATTACTTTCTTTCCTGGATGTTTTATCAAACTTCTTCCATCAAGATTTTTATTTAGAATGTTCTTAAAATTCAACAAATTTCTTTTTGGAGAAATTCATATAAAAATTATAAATTCCACCACACTCAAAAAATTTGAGAGTAATTTTTTCTTCATACTTTCATCTTCATATTTGATAATTCTTGGAGATATAATACCTGATATTTTTCATTCAACTCATTATCCTCTTTATCATCATAATTTCAAAGATTAACATCATAAACATCTTGAATTTTCACCTTTCTCATAGATTCAAAATACATTTCATCTTTGATCTTATTTTTTAATACTTTATATTTTCTAATTTTATAAGAAACAAGAAAGTTATGAAATTTATTAAGTGATAAATATTATTTATCTTCTAATATAGAGATTTTATAATCAAGCCTATATGAAACATTTCTCATGATTTTCATAATAATTGAAGAATATTCCAAGAAATCTATGAAACCTTTGATGTTGAAAACAATTCCATTCACTACGGTGAATAGTTTCTTCATCTCTTAATATTATAACTTAAAACTTTCTATGTCATATTTGTAGAATCACTAACTTTACTTTATTATTTCTATCAAACCTTATTTTGAGCTTGCCCCACATTGTCTTTAAGGTTTTGAGACTCATCACCATGATATAAAAATTTTCTAATAGTGACATAAGAATATAATTTATATCTTTTCCATCAACTTAAATGTATCTATTATCATCAAAAGTAATTGGATCATATTTCTCAATAGGTTGAATCCCAATTTTAGAAACATGGAAAACTTTTTGGACAAGTGACAGAAGATAGGGAATCATTCTATTTTTTCAACCATGATATTTTTTTCAATGAGGGTGGGAATACTTCTACATTTGAAATAATTTTGATTATCCATAGTAAGGATATAATAGGGTAACCTTCCCTCTGATACCATTTTAAGTTCTAAAGTATCATTGAATCGCTGAGAAGAGGGGTTGAATTAGTGAATGTATTTTTATAAATTTTATCATTAATAAACATAAACCCTAAAACTTGTTAGAGGTTATTCTTTAACAATTTTAGTAAACACAAATTCTATAAAATTTATTATAGTAAAAAAATAAAACAATATTTACAAGATTCGGACATAGTTCGAGAACCTATATCCTTACCATAGCAACTCTTGTGGCTCTATGGAAATTAATTATAATTAATAAGTGAATAACACTTTTGTAAAATCCCATTGGACACCTTCTATCTCCTGATAAGAATGATTATACTGACCCCCATTTGTTTACAAACTTTTATTACAGAAATTGGATCCAAAAAAATCTGTAACTTTGTTCTAACTTCTCTGCCAAAGTTTTGACTAAAAAATCCGTCTAATGTGCCTACATTTGATGGAATTAGTCTGATAGACTCTATTTGATGAACCGTTACTCAATCTATACTTGGTCCAAAATGTTCTGATATTCGTATTTAACAAAACCATTCTTCTCAAACTTCTTCTTAAAACTCATACTGATTCCCTTGGTATGATTCTCTATGTATAATAATATAAAATTTGATCAGTAAAATCTTCTAATTGAAGCCTCTTTTTAGATACTTTTCTTTTACAAAAAACTCAAATTCAATTAGAAAATTAGATATGAGACCAAATCTATAGAGTTTCATCTTTTATGGATGGTTGAATAGTGATCAAGTACAATGTACTTTCCTCTACTATTTATATGATATCTAGAAGTGAAAAATGTGGGAAACCTAAAATGTTTTCTCGCTCACCCAAATTCATAATTCCAAATTTCAAGCACATTTTAACTTTATTAAAAAATTTCACAACTATTCTCAAGTATTATATATTAAATTATAATCTTCGTGAATATTCTCAAAAATTATCTAAATTATTTACTTTAAAAAATATATAAAACCAATAGAATGAACAAAAAATGGCATCATCATATATGAAAATTTACAAATTTAAGTAAAGATTCTCAAAAAACATAAGTATGGGAATGCTTTTCCAGAAAAATCTTCAATTTTTTGGTCCCCTAGAACCACTTCAAACCACTCAACCATAATAAAAAGGTTCTGGTGAAAATTCCATTCTTCTCAACTCATAATTTTTAATAAATTCTAATGGATATTTCTTAACCGGAGCTTTAACAAAACTTCACAGCTTCAAATTTATTCTCCCTATATTAAATGATTGTGACCCACTAAGGATAAAAATAAAAAAACTCTCTCAAAAAAACTATGAAATATTTTCACATTACATTGCATCAAGCACATTGAAAACGATTGACTACATTATGGAAACTTATAAAGGCATCAGATTCTGACAACAAATTTAGTAGCAGCATTAATGTTTTTGTTATTTATTTTTTCATTTCTTCATCTGTTCAACTTCAACATTCATAAAAATACTATTTCCAATGGTTCATAATCATATGCTCATTCGATGGACTAATGTCAGAAGCGCATCAGATGAATTAATATCGAAAGCTTGTTTGAGGAATCAAAATTAAAATCTTATCTGAATAATCAGCATCAAAAGCCCATCTAATGAATCTTCTAATGAAAAGTAAATTTGACAGACTTTCTAATTCATTCATATTTATGAAAACTGAACAATATAAGAGACCACAATCCTTTTATTTGTTTAAAAAATGTGTTTGATGATCTATAACTTATTACTTTGAACAATAACTTCCCTTTATAAAAATTCTGTAACTTCCTCCTATTAGATCGTATTTTTATTGTAAATTAGACCGATCTTAATTGTCTAATTCCAATATTATAATCATTCATATGGAATGATCCATGAAAATATAATCTTCTTTTCTTCCTTATCTGGACATATAAAAACACAAAATTTTTAATAGAAACATCATTAGATGGTTCATCAGATTAGAACATTTTCAAATTCTTTGAAATTTAGATAATTCATATTAATAGTATTCTGAAAAATTCTATGTATAGTTATTCTCTTTCCAATAATCTTCACCCAAAAAACAAAAAATTTAATTATTTTATAAAAAAATTGTATCATGAGGTTTTTCATGATGTAGAAAACTTTGGTATCATTAAATAATCATTTGAATTCATTTTAAAATTTATACAACTTCCTAGCATTACATAATGAATTTACAACATTACTCTTTTCAATCAACTTAGTAAACTAATTTAAGAATTTTCACCAATTTTACAAAAAAGAAATCATTATTAAAAGTTAATGGTTAATAAATTTAAAACTTCTTTAAAATAATGAATCACAAAGGATATTATGAAATCAATGGATATATTATATTATTTCCATTCTAGAATTGGAAAATGATGAAGCATATCCTTTGGTAATTTTCATTTAGCTTTAACCTATTGAAAATTAAAATATTTTATAGTAGAATCCATAATATATTTCTTTATTCCTTCCTACCAAAAATGTTCCCAAAGGTATCTATACATTTTTGTGCTGGCAGGATGAATTGAAAATGGAGAGCTATGAGCCTCACATGGCAGTTATTTCTCAAAACGGAGGTCAAAAGAACACATAACCTTTTTATGAATCTAAAAATATCTCTTTTTTCTATATTACATTCAAGAAATAAACCTTTCTTAACTAATTATACATTTCCAGTAAAACATTATCTTCATTCAAGGATTTCTTAATACAATCTAAAAATGATTAATATAATAGAACCTAAAACAAAACCTAGGGAGTTAATTCAGGCATAATTTATAAGCTATAATTCATAAAATCATTAACCAAAGGATCATATTCCAAACATATCACAGTTACTGATGCATTATCTTTATAACTAAAAGCATCAACTACTATATTTTCCTTTCCTAGATTGTAAAGATTTGTTCGATAAGGATCTTTTATCAATTCCCTCTATCTTAAATATATCATGTTCAACTCTTTATAAGTGAATATATATTTTAATATTTTATGATTAATATATATTTCACACTTTAATAAATTTAAATAATGTCTTTAAATTTATAAAGAAAACACTAAAGCTACCATTCAAGGTCATGTATATGATAATTATTCTTAAAAGGTTTTAATTGATGTGAATTATAACTAATTACCCAGTAATTATTCATTAAAACACCACCTAGTCCCTTTAGTGAAGAATCATTATAGATATCAAAGTTTTTGTTTATAGATGTAAGGGAAACAATTGGAGCATTCACTAATCTTATTGTCAATTATTATAAACATTCATCACAGTCCATAATCCAAATGAACCAAACTTCTTTTCATGTTAACATGGATAGTGGAATAGGTAAACAGGTGGAGTTTTCAACAAACTTTTGGTAATATCTTATTAATCCAAGTCTATGAATCTCAGTATCATTTTTAGGTATTTTTAATTCATCAACCACTTTATTTTTTATGGGATCGATAGTTATTTAATATTTATTTATAATATTTCCAGGGAATGAAATCTATAATAACGAAGAAATATCATTTTATAAATTTTCTATATAACTTATTTTCAATAAAGGTGTACATAATAATATATAGATGGTTTTTTAGATCCTAATAAATTTTTAAATAAATCAAAATATCATCAATAAACATAACTGCAAACTTACCTTAATATTCATGAAAAAACTATTCATAAGATCTATTAATATAGGTGAAAATTCATCAACTGAAAGGGCATAACCAAAAACCAATAACACCCATTCCTAAAATGAAATATTTTATTTGGGATGTCATCATCCTTCACCTTTAGTTGATGGTTCTTGGAATTGATATCAACTTTGGAAAATATTGATCTCCCTAGATCTAATCAATCAAGTCACCGATATGAGGAAATAAATACTTATTTTTAACAAAGATGTTATTCAATACTAAATAATCAATGAAAATTCTTATATATCCATATTAATTTTTAACAAATAAAATAGGATCACCCCATGACGAAGTGATAGGATGAATTAAACCTTTATCAAAAAAATCGTGTAACTTATTTTTTCAATTTTAGAAGATCTACTTGAACCATTCGATAAAGGGGTTTTAAAATTGGATTATCATTATGTGAAAATTCAATAGTAAATTTAACTTCCTAATCATGTATAATATTAAGAAACTCATCAGAAAAATATAAATATGTTCATTTACAATCAAAATATCATTAATCTGAACAGTTTCATTTTTTAACAATTATGAGAAAGATAACATTTATTTCCATATTTTAGAAGTTTCTCATATTTTAGGTATGTTATAAAAGCTTTGAATTTATTCTTATATATGAATAAAAACTTAGTTCAAAAAAACATATTTGGATCTAAAATTTTTCTTATAATTATAAACTGAAAGTCAATCTAAACCTTGAATAATGTCAAATTATACAATGGGAAATATAATAATTTTTATAGGGAAATCCCTTTCATTGATTATAATAGGAATATATTTGTAAATAACTATTTCCTTAATAATACCCTAGGGTGTTTTTATGAAAATTCTTAACTTTATTTCATGATGTGGAATTTTCATATTACTAGTAAATTTCTCATAAATGAATGAATTTTTAGGCCCATAATCAAACAATATATTAGAATAATCTAAATGAACAAGTAATGTACTTGTTACAATATTATTTGATGGCCCAACATCTTCTAAAGTATCTTTAAAGTATTTCACCAAACCCTTCTACTTATAATATTGTTTCTTCCCATTATCTGTGCTCTTCTTCATACACACATCCACATAATGACCCATATTATTTCCTTTTAAAAACCTTTTTGTATTATTATCAAAATTGGCCTCACCACAAACAAGATATTTTTATTTGAAATCATGATCCATGTTCCCAAACATACCACATAGGAAGCACATCCCAAATTTCATAATTCATTCTTCATGTTTCTTTTGTACACACATATTATAAACTCAAAACTACATTTTCTTACCTTTATATTTCATTGATGGATTCTTCCCATTTTCCTACCACCTAGACCTGTTTTTCTACTTGACTTTTTTAGACATGTGGTCATCAATGTACTCCATTTATACCTTATCATCATTGGGAACAAGTTTTACACGAATTTTAAATTATATATAAGAAAATGTACTTTGGTATCTTAGATTTAATCCAAAGTAATACTAACTAATTTTACTATCAATATCTCAGATACAATTAGGAACATACTATGTCGAACAGGTGATGTTTTATTCATATGTGACCACTGAATCTTCATCCTTCTACCTCAATCCCAAGAACTATTTTTCCATCCTATGTCAAAAAAACATGTGAAATTTTTTCTCAGGGAAAATATTATTAAATTTATTGGATTCAATGGATTCAGTCTCTTCTATTTATCCAGTATTATTAATTACTCACCACCATTTATCTGCTCCACCTTCAAAACAGTAAATATAAAGAGTTTTATTTTGACACTCTAAACAACCCATGACTTCAAATATCTTTTCCGAAGATTTAATCCATCCCTCTCCTACCACTTAGTTATAATTTTCATAGAATGTTATAGGGTGTTGCTTCATAAAATGATTGACTATTGACATGTTCCTCTATGGTTGATTTGGTTTCTCTATAGCATGGAAACCATAACCATTTATATCCCACTTCAACTGATCTATCATAGAAAAAAACTACTTAATTATAATTCTAACAATTATAGGATGTATATTTGAAAGTATATTGTACTATTTATGCCACCCTAACTCATACTCCTTGTTTACCTTATAGAAAACCATTATAAAAAGACATGGTTTAGATGATGAAACTTGGTAATATTCAAATTCTATATCATGATAACCATAAATTATAACATCTTAAGGTCATTTACTCACATTATAATAACCATTAAAATTATTTAAAAAATCTATTTGATACCAACTATAATGACCAAGCCTTAAATAATCCATAAATTGAATCCTTAGACAAAAATTAATTTTCATTCATTCTTAAGGATATTTTAAATATAAAGTTGTAAATAATTTGTTCGTCACCCTTAAATAATAAAATATTACATCAAAAAGTGGACAATTTTACTTAGTATCCATTTTATCCACAATACCAAACATTTTAGATATAACAATTTTTCTTTTCATGACATATTTTCAAATTTTTCATCCTGACCATTTCTTTATACCGACACATCCTTAATCCCCTTTGAAAGACATTTGTAAATTTGGTATGATTATAAAATTCTCAATAAGGGACATATAAATGGAAATAAAGAAACCCATTAGTCTATGAATACTCATTATATAAAATGCTTTTTCATAATGAACATTGAACACAAAAATAAATATTTTTTTACCAAAGAAATAAAATTATTTTCCCAAATACATTCATAGAACATTTAATAAGAAATATTAAAGGTAAAATAAATATCATACATGTTTATTTATAATATTGAAAAACTCATGGATACATTTTCACAAATTTATACATTTCACCCTTAATAAGTAGAATAAATTTTCCTTCAGACTTAAGAACATTATCTTAACTTGTGAAATTATATGATTTCTACATAACCACATAAAAAGAATATAAAAATAATGTAGGTAACTTGGTACATATATTTCATATCACTCTTATAATAAATATTAAAAATATAATAACCTACTCGTTAAATTCCAATAATCTCTTAGGAGAAACCTATAATTGGTTAACCTTATCCCTTTACCCAATGTATTGGAGAGCTATATAAGGAACACCCATCATCATGATCTATATCATGATAACTCATAATCATAAATAATTTCCAAGAACAAAAACATAATAATGACACATTAAATCTTTCATTTTCAACATCATGTTCATAAAATTATACTTTTGGCACTTTATACTTTAATATTGTTCATTTTTCATTTTTGTCAGTGTGTTCCATACAAAACAAATAAAAATATTCCTTTTGAAGACCATTAAAAAAGTAAAAAGAGACTTAAAATATTCTTTATAATTTATTTTTTAAATATAAATACACTCATAAAATATTTTTAATAATATGTATATGGAAGTAAAATATTTGGAAAAGAAATGATTAAAACATTTAAGGTGAGGTGTTTAAGGTTAAGTGCCTCTTACCTTGAGTCTGACATGTGACGTACATTGTTTATCTCCTTTATAATAAAATTTTATCAATTATTTACATTATTAAGAACCTTTTACAATTTTAATTCCATTTCATTAAACTATTTATTTGATTTATTTCAATGATACATTTAATCACTTAATTGATTAAGTACACATCAAGGGTTATGAGGATGTTTGGGTCATAATTTCAGAACAACATAGATATATTAACCATTTCTATAGAGTTAATTACCCAATAATATATATAATTATAATAATGAAATAATTATAATTTTTATAATATAATTATAATTTTAAAACGAACAATGAAATATGGTTATGAAAACTTAATTATGTTAAAATCATGGAGATGGTATGTCGTACATACACATGAGTAACATTTTCATTTTTTAATGAGTATGATGTGGATAAGGTAAGTATAAATACATATTTCCATAATTATTATATATAATAAATTTCATATTATCTCTTTAAATAAACTTATATATAAAATTCATTTAATGCGGTGATGAAAAATGAATCACATTACTTTGTGGAGGTGGTAATCCACATAAACACAAGATTGTCATTATCATTTTCCAATGATTGGAAAAGTAATAAAATTTATAATATATTATATATTAATAATTATAATTATTTCATTAATATCATATATATATATATATATAAATTAAATCCATCATTATAACCATCCATGAGAGGCGGTGATGGAAAAAAACTACATTGATCTGTGAGGTGGTAGTTCTCCAAACATATAAATGATGGTTTCATTTCCCATTTTATAGAATATAAGATGGATATAGGTTATTACATTAACTTAATAACATTTTAGTATATGTAAGATACTTATTTTTTTTATTTCATCATGGTTTTATAATATTTTAATGAGTTATAATAATAAATAAAATGAAAATGCTGGGTTATGAATTATACCTTTTTTAGAAAACCCATTTAGGTTTATAACTAAAGCCATCAAAGGTTAATTTTATTATCAAACCAGGTCCTATATGATATTTTAATGGATTATATTAATGTATTTGAGTAGTTATTGTTGAACAAAAACGCTTTTTAAGTGAGGATAAGAGAGGATAAAGGCGTTCTATTTATAAGTGGGGGAGTACACACTTGGAATTTTTTAAAATATTAAAATATTTTAGAGCCTTTCTCAATAAAAATTGATCAAAATAGATCATTTATGAATATGATATGATATAGAGTCTATATATGGTCATCCAAGTGGATTTAGACAATTTTTTAAGTTATTATAAACCTTATCAATTTACTTTAACCCCCCCAATAAATATGTTTTAACCTTAACCGGGGCAGTAGATTTTTACTATTTTTACCATTAATTATGAAAAAAATTAAATTGAAATTATTAACTAATATTAATTATGATTATTAATAATATGGAATTTATTTTATCATGTTCAATCCATAGAATTATTATATTAAAATTTAAAATTACACCCATAAAATGTGATGAGAAACGGTTTTCATAAAAATGTCTTTTTAGTATAAAAATGTATTTATACAAAATTGAAGTATAATGTCAATTAAAATAATATTTAATGTATTATATTTATTCAAAATTAATTTATAAATTTTTTAAACTAATATAAAATACAATGTTACATTATAAATACATTAAAATAAAAGACAGATTTCAATAAAAATTAGGATGATTCATTATTCATTAAAATATAAATTCTTTTAGAAAATTATAAAAATTCATCCTAATATAATTTTAACATGATAAATTAATAAATAAATTTATATTTTAAAATTAAAATTCTTTAATATGAAAATCAAACTTTTAAATATAACCATATAATGCATGAAAACCAAATTTGGTTAGAAATAAATATTTCTCCTTTTGAGTGAAAAATTACCTAATATTATTATAATGATAATAAATATATAAGATATAATTAATGATTATTAATAAGGAATGAAATTTATTTTCTATTAAAATTACTAAGGTTATTACATGTTGTAATTTTAATCATATTACCTTTGTGATCTTCGTCTTCAAACCTTCCATAAAACTCAATATTTCTATTATTTAGAGAGTTGGGAAACTCACCTTGGTTCTGATTGTTAATTGTATCTTGATATAGCTAATTATCCATGACCATAATATATTTCATCCCAAATCCTATCCCATTAAATTTTTTATTTGTAAAACCATGACATTATCCTTTACATTTTTTGATAACATGATTCATGCTTGTTCTTTCCATTTAGTAAAACCAAAAAATTATTGTGTGAGTATATTGAATAAAATAATAATAAATCGTCTTATGAAAAGGATAAAAACTAATATATCCTTAAATCTTTAATAGTCTATTCAAATATAATAATTCAACCATAAATATTCATAATGTATGAACCTTTAAGGTTATAGAATACTTTTATCTTATGATCCAAAACTATTATAATTAGTTCTAAAGATTTATAAATATTTTAAATTAAGATCATCTGAAAATATTATAAACTATACAGTTGAATAAATATTTCCTTTGATACCAGCTATAACACCCTATAAAACAACAAATCCATAATTATATGATTTATAACAAGGGTTTCACTTACATAAATTTGCAGGATCTTTAAGGTTTAGATTTTTAGAGAATTAGAAAAACCATTACAAAACATAGTTGAATTTTCCACATAATGTAAATTTTTCCCCCAAAAATGTTCTTATGTTTATACTCCTATTTCATTCATGAAAATTTATCTTTATTAAGAATGTGTCATTATTGATATTTCAATAATCCCTACACATCCTTAATCTCTATGAAGATGATTTTAAAAACAAGGAATCGGTAAAATAAAGCTCAGTAAGGGATATAAAAATAAATGACACATGTTAGTCCTTTTGAAAATTCATGAAAAATCCTGAATAAAATTTTCCTTTTAACATAATAAAATTTGAACTCAAAATAATAATTATTTAATTGGGAAATAAACTTTAAATCCCAATGTTTTAATAAAAAATTTGATCAGTAAGAATAAGTTCATAATCATAATCATTAAAATTACATAAGGAAAAAATTAGAACCCATGAAAACAACCCATTCACGTTTATAATATGATAAACACTCTTTTAATCATGAATTAATTCTCTTACCTTATAAAACAAAAATATTTACTTTAAAAAAATACCAGGCATTGAAAAACCATATAGGTGTCTTGGGAAAATAAACTTACATTAAACCTTATAAGAACCCTTATAAAGGAATAAAAAACATAATTAATTCCAATATTTACCTTAGGAGTATCTTAATTCACATTAACTCTGTCACTTTACTCAATACATTAGAGAGTTATATTAGTATCACCCATTATTAAAGCTATATCAGGACCACCTATTATCATATAAAATGTACATGAATAATATCATGATCAAAACACATAAAACATTTCATTCCATTATAAAATACAATAAAATATTTTTTTAACACATATGAAGAAGCACTTTCAACATTATGTAAAAATAAGGATAAAAATCATTTTTCCATTGAAAACTATTAAAATAAAAAATTCCCAGATGTACAAGAAATATTATATTCTTTAAAAACCCATGAAAAATTATAAAGTAATATAATTAAATAATAACTATCATGATAGAAGGAAATATTTCTCATGACGTATACATTAAGAAATCATATTTTTTTATACTATTGTAAAGAAAGTAAAAAATGACCTTTATAGAAAATGATAAAAAGTTCCTTTTAAAACATATATAAAGAATGTAAAAAAGTTGTATAAAATGAACTTCACCAATATTGTAAATATAAATAAGAATATTTCTGAAATATTTATAAGAACATTAATATGAAAGAGAATAGAGTTAAAAACATTTAAAACAACATTTTAGAGAAAAACCCCTTATGACTTTAATAACTTTTGAATCAAAATTACATTTAATGGTTGATCTTGAAAAATAATTAAACCACTTGAACTTTATTAAATAATTGATAAAACACATCGATATATAAATTCAAAAACTGCACAAAGGAAAACATGTGGAGAAAATGAAATAAGTATCAAAGAAAGGAAATTGAGACGAGAAGTACCTTACCTCATAACCCAATTTCCCCGTATGCCATTTACATTCATAAATAATAAAATCGTATTAATTTGATCTTTCTTAATAATCTGTTTAAAATTTATTCCCTTATCTTTATTCATTTTACTTCATTTTTTTACATGTTTTATTTACTTGTTAAGATCATGTTGGGCGTTTTGGGAACATTTAGTTTAAAATCAAAAAATAACTTTGGAAGGTTGACCATGGTCAAAGATTTCATTATTACATGATATTAAAAATATTAATAATGAAAGAATTATAATTTTTATACATTAAATAAAATTTTAAGACCATATATAAAAATTATAAATGAAAAAGAAGGCATGTTGCTTCGTGGAGGTGGTAATCCACACATGCGCATGAGCTATGTTATCATATTTTAAAGCATAAAAGGGATATAAGGTAAGTAATATATTATATTTTTATAATAATAATTATGTTATAAACATATAATATATTTATTAATTCTATATTTATAACCATCCATGTGAATCAGTGACGAAAAATGAAATACATTACTTTATGGAGCTGGTTGTCCACACGTATGCATGAGAGATGTTTTCATTTCTTATGGGATAGAAAAAGAGATTAAAATGGGTTCCAAAATAAATATAATAACATTTATTTATATTTTAGGAACTTATTTTATTATATTAGAATGTTTATTATAGGTTTTAAGGAATTATACGAAGAGATAAAATGATAGAACTCGATACCTCTTCTTTTGAAAACCACCTTTAGCTTGACCTTAAGCCTTATAAGATGATATTTTGGTGATATCATAGCCTCTAGGTCAGTAGGAGGATGTTTTATAAATTATTTGGATATTTATTTTTTGGGATAAATTTGTCATGAAGTGTGAAGAATATAGGATAGGTGGTGCCCATTTATAAGTGAGGGAAGTGGTACACTTGTAATTTTTCATATCTTTTAAATATTATAAATGTCATACTCATGTTAAAGTGTCCCAAATTCAATCAATTTTTAAAGATAATGTGATAAGGGTTGAAATAATTTCATAAAATAAGAATTCTTATGAGATTTTGTGGCCTTATCACTTAATTTTAACCATAATTGACTAGTATTACCATCTACTACAGTGGAAAAATTTTACCATGGTTACTATTCATTATGAGTAAAAATAAAAATAACCATATCACCAAATTTAAAACTATTAATTAAAATTTTGAAATAAATTTTCAAATATTCAATTTTTATAAGTGATAGAAATTAATTTTAATATAAGTACATGAAATGAAAAAGAAACTACTTTTTAAAAAATGTGTTTTTAGAAAGAAAAATGAAATTATACCAAAATAAAATATAATGTAAATTAATATTTAATTAATTATATTATTCTTAATAAAAAGGATCTTATGTTGAATTATAGCCAAATAAAAAATATAATGAGACTTTTAAATTATTTTATTTAATGAAAATAATTGACATTTTTGAAAAAATAAGTAATTTTCAATATTCACTAAAAAACATAAAAAATACCAAAAATTTACTCCAAGATAATTTTAATCTATTGAATCCAAAAATTATTTCCATTTTACAAATAAAATTTATAAAAATGGGAGAAATTAATTATAATATCCATGCATAAAATTAAATTAAACCCATTTTTGAAGAAAATGTATTTATTTATTATGCATAAAATGACTTTATTCTCATTATTTACCTGATAACCATATTGAAATGAATGTTAATTAATTTTATTATATATATAATCGATTTATTTAATTATAATAATTTATTAATAATTATTAATTTTATCTCTTAGAATAAATATGAATTGTGTGAATAAAAATGGGTTTTAGAAGAAAAAAATATCATTTACTTAAAAAATATTTTTATCTTCATTTCTAACCAATTTATAATGGATATATGGTTGATTATTCATTTTTTAAGGAAAAAACACTAAATATATTTCATAATATGGTTATTTTTATTCATACTTTCCAAACCAATGTTTAGTTTATAATAGTCATATTTGTGTAATAATATTTCAATAGTATGTCATGGTTCATTTAAGATCAGTGTTTTATATACCACAAGCTATTGAATATTGTATTATCTAAATAAAATAAAATCTAAAATATTAGGGTGTTATAGTAATTATATTTTTACTAGTGTATTTTTGTGTTTGTGTGTTAGTATATATCTATGTATATATGTATATTTGTGTACATATGTTTTTGTGTGTCTGTGTTAATTTTATATGAATAACATTTATTTATAATGTTATGTAATACTATTATATGAATTATGTATATATATAATATCCATTTTATATATTTTAATACAATATAATAACATGTGTGTGGGTATTAAATGTGTTCGTTGAGGGATATATTATATACAAACACACACAAATATACATTATTTAAATTAATTTTTCAATTAAAATTTACATTCATTATGATTTTACATATATTAAATTATAATATAGAAAAAATGTATATGTATATATATATAGTAAATTTTAATTTCTTATTTAATTTTTTTATTTTTGAATTGTAGTTAAAAAAATTCCATGTTTTAAAAAACTCAACTAAATAAAAAACTAGTATTGTTTTAAAATGTTGCTAAATTAAAAATTAACATGGTTTTAAAACATGGGAAAATTATCCACATTTTAAAAAAACATAGCTAAATTAAATATTAGGCATGTTTTAAAACATGGATAAAAAATATAACTAAATTATCCAAGTTTTTAAGAAAAAGAAGCTAAATTTAAAATTAATCATGTTTTAAAAAAATAGCTAAAAATCATGGATGATTTTATTTTTTGTATTTTTTTCTCATTTTATAATCAATGGGGATATTGTGCATCTCATCACGTTAAAGATCCTCCTTTTCATCTAGAGAATAATTTTTTTAATCAAATCGGCCAAGGAAGTTATTCATGAGTTTCTTTACAATAATATAATCATCCAATTTTCTCCCAAATACTCCTATATTTTTTAAAATATCATTTAATCATGTTAAGTAGTCATCAATGAATTCTTCCTAAACCATATTTATATATTTAAACCTACTTCTCTAAATATATACCTTTTCCACATTAACTTAAACATTTTATGCATAACAATTTAAATTTTATCCCATACTTCTTTAGCAGTTTGCAATCCCATTACATTTGTAAACACCATTTCAAAAAAGGGTCATATCCATGGAATTCCTAGAATTACCGTAAAATTAAATATTTCATTCATCAGTAAAATAAATATGTTCACCTCTTTTAATAGGTGTAAATCCCATTATGGTTTCATAAATAACTTCAAGACCTTAAGAAAATAGGTTTGGAAGCATTCTATTTTTTCAACGATAGAAATTATATCCATAAAATATATGCACTCTCATAATATTGAAAAAAATTATATTATCCATATTTTTAACAAATATATAATCTAAGAGAGTAAAATTTAAACTCTAATACCAATTGTTAGTGTTAGTGGATTGAATGGCTACACTAAGAGGGGGAGTGAATCAGTATTTCCTAACATTTAAATTTTCTTTTTTTCTTTAGAAATTAATATCTTTGACTATTCAAGATAGGATTTTATACCTTTATTAACTAAACTAATCATTGATCAATGAATAAATAAGATAAAGAATAATAAGGAACACACTAATTCTTACAAGATCCAGCCTTAATCTGAGAGATTACTCATTACTACTTGCAGTTGTCATCATGATCTATAGATTTTATACTATAAATATATCACCAACTTAAATTGGGTAGGAATGTATCATACTTTATATATTTTTCACATATCCCATTTTTAAAAAGATTTTTACACAGACTCCCTCTAGTTACAATGAACCAAAAACACTACTAGTAAAGAATGATCTCCAACAAGCTCAGGTTTCTCCAATAATAAATGATCATCGTCCTCTTCGAGCCTTTGGAAATGATATGAAAAGGAACTGCTCACTTTTTAAGAACCATGAATTTCCTAAAATCAGTTGAAGATGAGTGGTAAGTCAGTTCCTACTCACTTCATGCATATCCTTGAATATCTACTTCTTCTCAATCATTGAATTCCTGGGATCAATTTTTTTTAAAAAACTCATTCCTTCTTACCTCAGTTTCTTCTTCTTCTCAACTCTATATTTTTCATCTTTCACTAACATGCCTTACTCAATTAAAATCATTAAATTTTTCTTAGTATCTATACTCTCTAACAAAACAAGCATTTTTTGATATCAACAAAACCAACCAAAAAAGTTCTAGGGTTGTTTTTAAGGTGATAATTTAAATTTCCCCGTAAGAACCTGATTTTTCACTCAGGTATAGATCTTTTAAATTTAAGTTTAAATATTTACTTTGGACATAATATTAATTTCTAATGTGTTAGTAAAGGTATCAGGGGTGTCTGGGGAAAGTTCAAATCTCAGCACCTATCATTTTGTGAAAAACATGCTTAGTACATGGTTTAGAGTAAACCGTGCATGAATGCTACATGGTTTGGAAAATTGTACGGATTGTGTTTTCCCAAACTGATCCACCTCACATGGTTGTTACATGTTTATGTATAAACCCCATGAAATGTTCCCTCCTTCCTAGGTACCCATTTATGGTTTGCACACGGTTTGTCAGATTGTGTGGAAAAACTCTGCACATGCCATTTTCTGGGTAAAATGTCAAAAATACCCTTAATGATCTAATTAACCTCCATCCTTTTTACTTAATCTGATATTATTAGGGATTGACCTAAATTACTCTCTTTTTTGATTCCTTTGACGATCTAAGGTAGGAATCAAGAGATCTCTTTCACCCAATATCTGATCGAGCCTTCATTCATCACATTGGAAGTGCAATGGTAGGTACTTGAGTCCCCTTTATGCATTCTCATTCTCTATTTCTCTTGACCGAGTTATCAAGGTATGATGGTTTTTCTATTTACTTCGATTTGACCCAAATCATAGGCTGAAACTATAGAAGGATAATCCTACAAGCCTAAGGTGGGTGGTTTATAACTCATCCATAAATTTCGTTGATTATTGATTTGTTGTCTGGGGCCCACCGATTTCATCGGGTTCCATTTTATAGAATTTATATTTCATGTTTATAATAATTATAACAATATTGTTATTATCTTTCTAAATATATGATTAATTGTTAGTGGCTACCCCTACAATTACCTTCATTCCATGTCGAAAGGTATTCCATTTTTTTTGTTAGTGTTTTGAAAGGTTTATCCCACTATTTGGGTATTCCTTGGATTGACATTGCTAAGGGTAAGAATTTCTATATTGAATGGTTTTTTTATATTTTGAATTTCATAATGGTGAGTACTGTGTATGCATACCACTTGACCTTCCTAAGGTAAGTGCTTCAAAATAATTAAATGTGAATGATTAATTGGTTTCATATCCATAGCACCCATTGCCGCATTAATGGAAGGTAACAGAATAAACCATGAATATGGAATATGCCTTAAATGGATTAAATGGTTTCATGCTACTTGACCTTATCACATTAATGGAGGGCAAGGCATGAACAAAATTACTTAATTAAAAGGTTGCATACTACTTGACCTTATCACACTAATTAAATCAAGTCTTGAACCGAAGGAGATATTATATGACTTCATAATTAAATAGAAATGGACTAACTCGATCTCACCTTGGATTCTGGTCGGAGAATGCCATGAGCACTCAGGAACCCCATTCCAATTCAAGGATACAACTTATATAGGTTGATACCCACCTAGATCTCGATCCTTATCTATTCATAGATTCTAGGTATAACACCATAGGATCCCATCATATTATCATAGGATGTCTTAGATACACTCCTTGGATCTTTCATTGAAAGGTAGGTTTAATAGTTATAGCCAGTACGACCCAATCTCTACTAAGACCCGTTTTAGTGTGGACGATCACCTTGGATTTGATAAGCACCTCAATATGGAATGACTTAGACTATGCTCCTTAGATTACACTATTACCCATGTTAGCCTATAGTTATTATTTATTTGGAGACACTTGAGGTCTACATCACCTTGGTTATTACCTTGTGACTTCACTATTTGATATCATTACGTGTTTCCTTGTTACATTTTGAAACCTTTGTAATTTTTAACATGTGACTTATTTATAAAATGGTAATAATAAAATAATTAATTGTTTACAGGTTCAGACACCAACGAAGGGATGAATCAGGTACTCAGGTATTTAGTTACATTGTATAGCTTTACTTTATATATGCATGCTTTCACTCTATTATATTTTCATTACACGGGCCGAATGTTATAGACACCATTTTTTGTGGCCCAATGAGATTTATCTCACACCCTCCCCATGTAATTTTTGGTACCCAGGGTAGATTACATGGTTATAGGTGTTGACAAAGGGAAGCATACATCTTTAAACACCTGATTGCTTGCTGTTAGGATGGATCATGATAGCAGATGATTGATCCGGGGCTCAAGATGATTGGGATAGTCTTTGAATTCATTTGTAATTTTTTAGAACGCGTTATTCCTATAGTTTTGAACCAATTTTTTCCAATTTTCTAGTGACATGATATATCATCAGTTGTTGTGTGCTTGTAAGTTATTCTAGTTATTTCAGTTATTGTTACTTTAGTCTCTATTTTCTATTGTACATTCTGTTTACTCATATTACTTACACTATTTACCTATGTGACTTTCACCCACTATGACACACTTTTTTTAATGAGGTCATAGTATCCCCACGAGCTCTCCCTAGGCCCTTTATTCTAGTCATCATCCTTTGGCATTCGGGGAGATGCGCTTGAGGCCATGTGGCCCACCGAGTTCGAGGCACCCTTTAAGTGGAATCTGGTTCCAGGACATCACAAATTGGTATCAGAGGTGGTTTATTTTGTTACTTTACTATTTGGAGACATCATACTAGAGATTATAAATTCTTAGGACTTTTTCATAATCCATTATTGGGCATTGCGAACCCATTTTTGGGGTAAAAACCGTGTTTCCTAAATTTTAATTGTTGTTATTCGTTTGCCTATTATAGTTGATATTATTTAACCATTGGGTGATTCACATGTTGTGTTGAGTTGTTGATTGTTACTATGTTTGAGGATTTTCTTTCATCCTTTTCCTGATGATATAAAGTCAAGGAGAATTGTTACATGAATCATTATAGGTACCTATAATTCACATGTCATGCATATTTCCATGATATAAAGGGGCATTTCACTGCTTTTCATTTCTTGATATGCCTATGATTTTTGATTGATGCTATTATAGTTAGGTTATTCTTGTATTACTCTTGGTTTTGATTGAGTGATTTCTAGTCTCAATTCATGATATTTATGGGCCGTCATGGTTTGGGATGTGTAATTTACCGAGTTGAGCCATTATGCTATAAATAAATGGGTGTCGTTTTTGGTGAAAGGAGTATACCCATTGATTCCTTGGAAATGTAAATCCATTAGAAAGTGAAACATGACATCGAAAATGAAATAGTTGCACATCCTTATCCAACCTTTTCAAGTTTATGAAAGGTAATTGAGTGACCTTGGTGATTAAATGTTTAATGAAATGAAACTTATACTTGAGCACTTACCGATGTCTAGTCATCTAAGCAGATAGTTGGGGTAGTATACCTTTTTTATTGAGTATTCTTACATTCAGATTCCATTAGTGATGATTTCTTTCTTATTAAGCTTGTATTGAGGCATGTTCTTGAAAATTGCAGACCAATGCCACCACGATTTCCTCCTATCATATTTCATGATGGTGGAGATGACCATGCTCCAGACATGGCAGGCTCTGAGCTTCCAGTCTTACATATATGAGTGCCACTTGAAGCACTACCTGTTGTACTTGAATTAGGCACTAATGCCCAATTTCGTGATATTTTTCTATGTCTGATGCATTCCATACATGGTGCTCCATGTCTAGAACCTACGATGGCTGATCTAACTCGTGAGTTTCAACACCAGCATCCTTCTACCTTTTCAGGGGATGGTGGTATGTATGTTGCTGAGTCCTGGGTACAATACACCCTATCTATCTTTGAGAATCTAGAAATTACTCTATATAGAAGGTTCAAGATTTCCACATACATGCTTGGGGATTCATCCAAGTGATGGTGGGATGTAATTTCTCAAGCTGGTCATCATCAGGGCATGTTATGGGATGTTTTATAAACTACCTTCTATGACCAGTTCGTTTCTCCAACACTGAGAGCTAACTTAGAAAGAGAGTTCATGCATCTTGAGTAGGTTTCTATATCACTTATTGAGTATTCAGTTTGTTTCACAGAGTTACATTGCTTCTCACTACTTCTAGCCGGTGATGAGATTTCACTTGCTAGATGTTTTTTATGATGGGATTCTGTACGCTATTTATACATTGGTGAATGTCTTTCACCTACCCACCTTTTAAGACATAGTCAATCGGGATCCTATCATTGAGTGCAACCTAAGAGATGAAAATAGTACCGAGTTTAAAGGATTAGTGTCTTGGTAGGCCAGTAGTTCTTTCAATGGTAGGAAACATTCCATCAAGGTTTCTTGTCAGGGTAGTGATAGTTAGAGTATCCAGTTTGATAACTTTGTGGTGTTTCATTAGTCAGGATGATAGGTTAAAAGAAGACTCAAGGTGATAGAAACCCACTAGAGTGATGTTATTTCAGATGTATGAGGTATATTCGGTGTTTCTATAGGACCTTTCCACCAGCTTCGAGTGGAAAAGGATCTATTCCAACTCCACCTTCAAGAGCGAGTTCTTTTATTCCTTGATAGGATAGGATTTGGAATAGCACTGGTAGGTCTAACCAAGGAGGAGGTCATGGTTGTGGTATCTAGATCCATGATCACCAGTAGAACAAGTAGAGTATTATTGATCATGGTAGCCCATCTGTTGCATAGGGTCATGGAATAGTTCAGTTGAATGTGCTGCAACTGATACCCGAGGATTAGGTTGTGGGGCTATATAAAGTACTAGATACTATTCTAGTAGACTCAACTATTGTATCTTCTTTATTTGATACAAGTGCTTCAAAATGTTTTATATCTATATCTATCATGGAGAGTCTCGGACTAGAGATATAGTTTTACTATGGTGTAATGACCCAGGATACACCGTTAGGGATATAAACAGAGGGAATACGCCAGTGTAGGGACTTCCCTATTAAGGTAGGAATTTAACCTTTCTTATGAAACCTCTTTGTTCTCAAAATGATGGGCTTATAATATATTCTCAAAATAGATTGGTTGGTTCAATATCATTCTTTTTTAGACTGTTATCACCGTAGAGTATCTTTTACATCTCTAGAAGGTAGAAGTTATCTACATGAGGTTGAGTTAGATGTACAGGCTGGTATAATTTGACTAGAGAGTCATGGTCTAGGTGGGGTGACTGAACAGATTTCAAATATCATGATAGAGGATCTTGGTTTACAACAAGTTGATTTACCTCCAATAGTGGATAATTTTAGGGATGTCTTTCCCAATGATTTTTATGGATTACCTCCTAAGATAGAGTTGGAGTTTACAATTGAGATTCTTCTAGGAGTAGATCTAGTGTCCATTCCTTCTTATTGGATGTAACCTACTATGCTACAGGAGCTCAATTTAAAGTTAAAGGATTTATAGGCTAAAGGTTTCCTAAAGCCTAGTACATCCTCTTGGGGTTCTCTGGTGATTTTTTCTAAGAAGGCAGATTAAAACATACATCTATGCATGGATTACATAAAGATGAAATAGATTATGTAAAGAACAGATATCCAATGCCTCGAAAAGATGATCTCTTCATCCAGGTATGTGGATTAAAGGTATCCTCGAAGATCAACTTGATATCAAGTTATTATCAAGTATAAGTTAGACCATCAAACGTACCTCATACAACTTTCTATATCAGGTAAGGTATGTATGAGTCCCTAGTTATGTCATTTGGTTATACAAATGCACCCTCCATTTTCATGGATCTGATGAATAGGTTTTTTATCTCTATTTTGATTATTTTGTTGTGGTTTTTGTGGATGAAATCTTTGTTTATTTTCACTCTCATAGAGACCATGCCAAACATCTTGAGATCATTCTCATTACACTGAGAGATCGTCATCTTTATGCCATGCTTTCTAAGTGACACTTTTATATCAACAAAGTCCACTTCGTTGGTCATATATGGAATAAGGAGTATCTATTTTCCTAGAAAAGGTTAGTTCTATAGTTTCCTAGGTGCATCCCAAGAATGTGTTTGACATACATAGTTTCTTGGGGTTGGATGGATATTATAGTAATTTTATAAAGAACTTGTCTTGCCTTGATTAACCTATTATTGTCTTTATAAAGAAGGGTGTCATGTTCATATGGTAAAAATCATGTGATAAATTCTTTCAGAAGATGAAAGGGAGGCTTGTATCATCACTTATTCTGGCTCTTCTAGAGTCAGGAATAGGTTATACTATCTTCTGTCATGCATCAGGAATCAGCCTAGGAGCGGTTATGATTTAGGAGGATAGAGTTGTTGCTTATGGATATCAGAATTTGAGTCCTCATGAGAGAAATTACCTAATGCACGACCTTGATCTAGAACCAATTGACAATTCCTCGTGTTTCTGGAGACACTATCTTTTAAGTGAGCACATTGGGGTGTGAATAGACCAAAAGAGACTCAAATATATAATTTCACAACATTACTTGAACCTTAGTCATCGAAGATGGGTCAAATATCTACAATACATTTATTTTCTATCTTTACTATATACCTTGGAAGGGCAATGTGGTTATAGATGTGCAGAGTCAAAAAACTCAAATACAGATTATATGGGAATCCGGTGATGAATAGAAGTTAATGTCCATCTTTTATGTGATGTATATATTGTTTCATGAAATTCACGAGTATTCTTACCTCTCATCCTTGATAGTTGACTCTTCCCTTCTTGAGAAGTTGAAGGGTAGGAAATTTTCAGATCCTAAAGGCTTGGTTCTCTGTGAGAGTATATCAGGAGATAACCGGACACTAGATTGGTCTATGGACAAAGACGATGTCCTACATATACTTGGATGTAACTGGGTTCCTACAGATATGAGAGAGGAGTTGATTTGCAAGTCCCATGCTTCTTAGTGGGCAGTTCATCCAAGCATCTTGAAGATGTATTGAGACATGAGACATCAGTATTGGTGGCCTGGGAAAAGTATCATATTTTGGGGTTTATCACTAGGTCTTCCACATGTCGGCAGGTGAAGGGAGAGCACCAGAGAGTTGTAGGATTTCTACAGCCACTTACATCCCCAGAATTGAAATGGGAAGATGTTTATATGGATATCTTAGTCATCTTACCTTGGTCTCTGAGGGGTAGCGATGCTATCTAGGTATTCAATGATCGTCTAACAAAATCAACACATTTCTTTCCTATTTGGGAGACTTTATCAGTTGATGAGTAGGGAAGATTGTATGCCCATGAGATCATATGACTACAAAGGTTTCCACATACTATCGTTTTAGATAGGGATTCTTATTTCATGTCACGGTTCTGGTACGGATTTCAAAAGTCTATGGGAATATAGGTGCTTCTAAGGACATATTTTCACCCATAGACTGATGTACAATTAGAATGAAAAATATACGTTCTAGAGGATATTATCTGAGCATGTGTCCTTGATTTCAGCGGTTCTTGGGAGAAGAATATTCCTCCCATAATGTCTTCCTATAATAACATATTCCATGCGAAAATTCAGATGAATCCTTTTGAGGTCTTATATGGTAGGTCATGCTGTTCACCCCTGTACTGGCTAGAGGTAGATGAGGCATCCCTACTAAGTCCTCGTCTCATTTAAGAAACTTCAAAGTAATCTTAGAGGATCAGAAAGAATATTACTACTACTCATTATAGACATAAATCTTATGCCAATAATTGTTGATGTCCTCTTGAGTTTGAGTTTGGGGATCATGTATTCTTTTTAGTATCACCTAGGATAGGGAATAGATAGTTACAAATGTAGTGAAATTTGTCACCTCATTCCGTAGGGCCTTTTGAAATTCAAGAGAATGTTAGGCTAGTAGCCTATCGGTTTCTACTACCTCATAGGTATTGTTCCATGCATGATGTATTTCATGTTTCACTGCTTCTCCAATAGCATGCAGATCTATCTCATAAATTTGATCCTAATTACGTTGAGTTATATGTTGATTACACATTTGATGAGTATCCATTACGCATCATCGACCGAAGAACAAAGGCTCTCTAAGGACAGTTTGTACCTCTAGTACAGGTGCTATGGAAGCACGACCGAGTACAAGACAAGAATTGGGAGAAGGAAGCTAACATACTTTATCAGTGGCTAGAATTTTTTTAAATAGTGTTTCCCACCCTTGGAAGGTGAACTCGAGGACAAGTTCTTTAAGGGGGGAAGATTATAAGAAACCTGTTTTCACACAAGTATGGATCATTTAAATTTCAGTCTAAATATTTACTTTGGACCTAATATGGATCCCTAATGGGTTAGTAATGGTATAAATGGTATATAGGGAAATTTCAAAGCCTTAAACCCTTTTTTGGGAAAAATAGGCTTGGCTCATGGTTTAGAGTAAACCATGCATGAATTTTGCACGGTTTGGAAAATCGTGTGGATCAAGGTTTCCCAGACAGAGCCACCTTACACGGTTGGATCACATCCATGCAGAATAACCGTGCAAAGTGCCCTTCATCCTAGGTTTTCATGAATGGTATGTTCATGGATTCTCAAACTGTGTGAACAAATTGTGCATAGTCTATTTCTCGATAATATGTCAAAATTTTCTTTAATGATCTAATTAACCTCCCTCCTCTTTCATTAATTCAATATTATGTGGGGTTGACCTATATTTATCACTTTTTATCCCTTTTAATATCTAAGGTAGAAATCAAGAGATCACCTTCTTCTAGGATCCAATCGAGCTTCTGTTCATCGCGTTGGATGCACACTAGTAAGTACTCGAGTCCTCTTGAATCGTTCTCATACTCTTTTGGTATCATCCAAGTTATTAGGGTATGAGTTTTTTTCACTTCTTATTAAATCTACTTTGATCTAATCCCAATAAAGGTCTAATACCATAGGTAGAGATTCATGCAAGCCTGAGGTGGGGGTCGATAACACATCCCTAAAGTTCATTGGTTTTGGATTTGTCTTATAGACCCCACCAATTTCATCAAGTACTATTTATTGAATTTATATTCCTAGTTTATAATTATTAGAACCATATTTTATGATATTCATAAATATGTTATTAATTTTTAGTGGTTACACCCACAATTCCACAATTTCTATGTCGATGATTATTCCATATTTTTTGTTTAGTGTTTTGACAGGTTTGTGCCACCATTCATGTGTGCCATTTCTTGACCTTGCTAAGGGTGGGTGGTTCTATATTAAATGGATTGTTTTTATTTTTAATTACATAATGATGAGTACCATGTATTCATACCAATTGACCTGCCTAAGGTAAGTGCTTAAAATTGATAATTAAATGTGAATGATTAATTGGTTGCATATCCATAGATCCCCCTACCACATTAATTGAAGGTATCAGAATGAACCTTGAATAAGGAATATGCCTTAAATGGATTAAATGGTTGCATGATACATGACATTATCACACTAATGAATGTAAAGGCATGAACCAAGTCACTTAATTAAAAGGTCGCATGCTACTTCACCTTATCACACTAATAAAAGGCAATGCTTGAACTGAAGGAGATATTATATGACTTCATAATTAAATAGAAATGGCTTGACTTGAGCTCACCTTGGATTTGGATCGGATAATTCCATAAGAACTTTGGAACCCCATTTGGATTCAAGGATTTGGATTTTGTAGGTTAATTCCTACCTTGATCCTCATCCCTTTATATTCATGGATTCCTGGCATGACACCATAATATCCCTTCATATTATCAGAGGATTACTTGGATACACTCCTTGGATCCAGCATTGACAAGTAGGTTCCATGGTTATAGCCCATAGGGCCCTATCTCTGATTTGCCTCGTTTTACCTTAGATGATAACCTTAGATTCGTTAGGCACCTCATTGTGGAATTCCTTGGACAATTCTACTTGGAATGACTAAATAATGCATTCTTTACATGTTTAGACACTAGTTGAGGACTGAAGTAGGTACATGGGTATTTAGTTACATTATATTGCTTCTCTTTATATATTAAAGCTTGCACACTATTACATTTCCATTACATGGGAGAAAGGTTATAGACACCATTGGTGGTGGCCCATTGATATTTATCTAACACCCTCTTCAGGCAATGTTTGGTACCCGAAGTAGATTACATGGTTGCAAGTGTTAACAAATAGAATCATATAGATTCAAAAACTTGATTGATTACTATTAGGATCGATCTCGATAGAAGATAACTAAGTGAGGGATCGAGATTATTGGGATAGTCTTTGACTTCATTTGTTATTTTGTGGAACATTTGATGCCTAATGTTTTGTATCCTTGTTTTCTAGTTTTCAATTGACATGACATATCATCAGTTGTTGTGTACATAGATTTTATTCTAATTATTTCAGTTATTGTTATTGTAGTCTCTATTTTTGGACTTTCCTTATGTTTACTTATATTTCTTCCTCTATTTACCTATGTTACTTTCATCCACTACACTAGACTTTGGTAATAAGGGCATAGTCACCCCACATACACACCCTAGACCTTTGCTTCTAGTCGGCAGCCTCTAGAATTCAGGGAGATGTGCTTGAGACCATGTGGCCCCCAAACTCAGGGCACCCATTAAGTGGAATTTGGGTCTAGGAAATCTCTTTCCTCTTATTCAAATAAAATTTAAACAAATCATATTTTCATTACAAACTTTTTTAAATCATTATTAAATAATTTTCAAACAAAATTTAATAAATACAGGTACTTATAAATCTAATTTAATCAAAATGAGAGGAAAATTATAATCACAAGCTAAGTCATTCTTATGTCAAATTTGACTCACTAAATTCTACCCACTATTAAATATTTTCATATTGATAATAAAAAAACAACAAGAGGAGAATATAAAAATCACATTTTTTCATCCAATTCTCCCTAATAATAAAATGAAATAAATCATTCTTCAAAGGTCATGTATGAATCAAGAGACTCGTTAATGATTAATCCATCTCACATAATCTAACAACATTATCCATCTTGTATGTATCCTTTAAAGCTATGAATTGAATATTTTAAATCATTTATTCGTCCAATCACAAGAATAATAACTGTGTGGTGGGTTACTCCACCTACACTACTTATATATGGAATCATCACATGAATCTTGGTAAGTGTTCACCCCACTGATCAAGGTTTGTCGATCAACCTCATAAAGGGATCTCTAGGTCAGAACAATTCCATAAAAATACTAGGTGTAATAAAAAATAATTAGAAATATATAATAAAATAATATAGCCTATAGTGTAATGACAAGTAATATTATAAATAAAATTCTCTTATGATTCAATGTCTTATAATGTAATATGGTTATAGAAAACAAATTCACTTATTTTTTTTTATATCCAATTGGATTTAAAATACCATTAAGAATATTTATCATTAATAATATAGTCATTAAATAGTGATCCCCTGACTAGTATAAATATTGGGCTTTATCGAATCCAATTAACACAGAAAAAGGAAGTGATGACCTCATCCAGTAGGATTGCACCCTATGAAGCCAATTTATAAGAGCTTAAGAGGGAGATAAAATCACTGGGATTTTTACATGATGAATCCAAAGCTGAGATCCAACAACTTAAGCCTGAGTGAAACTATTTATAGAAGAAGTTCAAGCTCATTGAGATCAGGTCCCAAATCATGTTTGTCGAACAACCCCATAAAAGTATCACCATCGCACACTATACTCTTAGGGTGTATTATAGTGTAAAAAATGGATATGTATCAAGACCTTAATAATATGAATATGTATATAGTATATAATAATGAATTTATTTAAATTTTTTTATTATTACTTTGTAAATGATTTTGATTCAATTAAACACATATTGTATTTTCCGGTAATATTCAAATTCAATTAAGGGTTTTATTTTGATGAATCAATGGATTTTTGAAATAAATAGAACTTTAATAAAATATTATTATTAAAAAATTACTAATTATAAATGGTCATATAATTTTTATGAAATGAATTGTAGTTTTTATAAGGGTTTAAAAACTATTATTGTCAAAAAATATATCATTTTTCGATAAATATCGAATATTATTTTAAAAGTGAAAATTCACATATATATATAAAATTATTTAGATAAAATAAATATTATTTTTGGAATCATAATTCCTAGATTATCCAATGGTTAATTTTTCATAATTTTCTGAGAAAATCAAATTTCCAGGTAAAAAGTAAATATCATATAAATATACAGTGTGTTTTATGACATCATAATGACCCAAAATGATTTAATAAATAAAATAATGTCTTTTCATGTCCATATAAATGAATTCCTTTAAAATATATTGATTTTAAGTTTATTTTTTTAATTTTATAATGCCTTTATTAATCCTCTAAAATATATAATATAATTTATGATTTTAAATTCATTTTTTTAAAGAGTGGCTCAACTCCACATAATAAAGGGTAATATTTTAATATGTTTGGACCTTTTAATAATAAAATAATTAAAACCTCCCCACATTTGAAAAAACCCTGGTCAAAAACCATAGGAAGGTTTGTTGTTTTGAATAGTTTATTATAGATTCCAAAACCTAGGTCTGTAAAATATTAAAGAATTCCCCTATCATATCCTATATAAACTCACCCAAGATCCCACTTCTATTCACTAAAAATACATGGATCATAAAATTAATCTTATCTATCCTCTATATAATCCTCCTAAGGTGGCCCAATTTCTCAATAATCCCCTTTCTATGATTTTGGAGCCACATACTCAAGTAAGGGTTCTTTCCTTTCTTATCATTATCAAAGTTTATTTATCTTATTATTCCCTTTTATTTTCAACTACTAATGATAGGGTATGATTTTTTACCTCCAAAATAATTAACTTATTATCTTTAAATAATGATATACCCCTTTCTCTATCATTAAGACCTCTCATATACACTCGTTACCATGTAGAAATTTTGTAAGAATCCATTCCATTTTCTTTTTTTACAAGATTATTAATGATCATATGCCTTATTTTTATAATTATATATGTGTGTAAATGTCTTTCCATGTCATTAATACTTTCCAAATAATATAAAAATTATGAGATACCAATTTCAATCTCATAAAATCATTTTATGAACTTATAAGTGACATCGTTATGCTGCTGAATTTTCACCGCGATTTTCCATGCCAACCCAAATGTTTAGTGAATACCATACCCATTTACTATCAAGGTTTTTGACTTTTATGAACATATACATTTTTATTTGGGAATTGAATTTATTTATTCAACACTAATTTATCATGGAATAAACTATGATAATGAATGAATTCATATTTTATGATCTATGAGGCACACTTAAGAATGAGAATGAAATGAAAGTGGCTGGTGCGTCCGGAATTATATAGCTCTCCAATGCATTGGGTTATGTCTAGAATAATGATACATGATGATGGGATAGGGTTATGCATGATTACTTTATTTTACTTTGTCCACCATGAATTATTAGTGGTTTAACCTTGACCAATGTTTATTATGCAGTGTTTTATGTTATTGCCACATTTCTCATGTTATGATTATCATGATATATCATGCCTTATTATTCAAGTTCCTCTATTCCTCATTTATTTTGCTTGTATAAAATGTATTATTATCTTCATGTCATTACATGTTTATTACCTTAGTAGGATTTATTGCTCACCCATTTCTTATGTATTTCCCAATTTTATCCAATGTAGTTTTAAGATCAGTCATGATAAAGAAGTTTTCAATAAAGATGTTGTAAATTCATGATTAAATTTGTAATTCAATGTATCCAATTCCCAAAGACACTAAAATTATTGATATTTCTAGTTGTATTAAGTATAAGTTTATGTAACTAAATCATGTATTAATGTTTAATAAAGATAAGGTTCACTATAGTTGGTATCAGAGGGAAAGTTTAGTTATTTTTATAGATTATGAATAGAGAACTATAGTAAGAACCTTATGGATAAGAATAAGTCTAAGAAAATATACCTAAATTTTTGTAAGTATATAGTAAGTGGTTTTTCATGAAAATATTTCCTTGTTTGGATACTTCAATTGTATGTGGTTCTGGTACAAATGTACCTTGGAGTAAAAAATTTGACAAGGTGTTATGGGCCTGACTCAGGGTAACTTGTTACACTGCAATGGGCATTACTAAGAACCTGGTTTGACACACTTGGGGTATATTATTCAGTAATTAATAATCTCATTACAATCCATTATTAAGGGAGTAAAAAATGACAATAACAGTATATGATAGGAAATAGATCGTAGATAACAAAGAATGATGCCTGGAAATCCATAAGTTAAAGAAATACATGTAAGTTATAAGTTGTACCTTTAATGTCCTTAAATTTTCATTTATGTGTTTAAAAGTTAAATATAATCATCCTTAATTTTCCTTTTATTATATTTAATGGATTAAATATAAGAGATCAGGTAAAAAATAAATTTGAAGAGTAATGTGATGACTTACCCAATGAGATTTTCAACCTGATTGGAGAAGGAATTGCACACTTCTTATTGATAATTTCTCCACTAACTCAAGTTCTAAATAAAACATAGATCAACAGTAGAGTACAAATCCCCTAAGAAAAAACAATCCCCAATCAAGAGATTCATGTGTTAAAGGCCTCATACTTTCAATGGGACATCTAATCCCTTAATCATGGAACAGTGGATCAAATCCATTGAAATGATCTCCTCCATCCTTAAATATTATGAATAAGAGAAGGTTTTGCTGTATATTTATCATATGGAAGGTAAAGTAAATCAGTGGTGTGAATTTATCAAGAATACAAAGATGGAGGAAGATATCTAACTAATTGTGTATAAGGATTTCTAGAAAATGTTTTTTGATAAATGTTTTTCTCACACTCTCCATCATAAAATAGAAAGGGATTTAATTTCCCACAAGAAAAAATATGATGAATCTATCATGGTGTATGAGTAAAAATTAACAAGACTTTCATGGAACACCTAAGGACTTGTTGTTACCCCTGAATGCAAGGTCAGACTCTTCTTTGGTGGGATAAAACCAAGTCTATAGAAATACCTAGAGAACCATGACTTTGATAGCTATGAGTAAATTGTTTTGTATGCCCCAAAGACAAAATGGAGATTAAAAATTCTTAGGGTTATCATGGGGATAATAAGAGGGGAGTGGAGATAAATTCTAGTGGTCTGATAGAGTGATATAATGGTGCTAAGAAATTTCAACATCTAGCTTCCCAAACGTGTGGCAAGAAGCACCCTGGAAATTGAATAAAGGGGGATAGAAAATGTTTAGGTATGGGAAAGAAGGGAACCTATCCAGTGATTTACAAGAGGAGAAAACTTCTACTACAATGGAAGAAATGAATTCTCCGATCAACCCATGACGTATTGTTCATTTATACAAATGTAAGGAACCAGATCACTTTGAAAACCAATCCACTAAGACGAGAATTTTCAAAGACAACCAACAACCTCCAAGGTTGTAAGGGATATATTTTTCCATCACTACCTCCGAAGTGAATCCTGACAATGAAGTGGTGATACATATTCTATATATTCATTCAAAAATATAGAAAATACTTTTTTATTATAGTTTCTCTCATTCCTTCATATCACAAAAGTTTAGTGTAACTATCCAAACACCACCACAAATCTTAGAAGTAGATTTGTCAATGAAAATTGAAAATGGATCAATTATTGAATCCCAAGTATATATTTCCTCCCATGTCAAAGATTGTCGGATGTAATTTTCCAAAAAACCTTGTCATACTCCCTTTGGTAGAATTTGATTCAATTCTGAGAATGGATTGGATTTCCCTATATAGAGCTTACATAAATTTCCATGAGAAGAAAATCACCCAATGTATTGTGAATTGACCCTCAATTTTGTATAAGTGCAAGGCGAATGATGAATCTTATTTATCACCATAATCTAAAGCATGAATATTATTTCCCTATGAGAAAGTATATCTATCTCAAATGATTATGTTAAAGGAAAATATAATCCTTGAATACATTCCCATTATGATGGAATACCCTAATGTGTTTCCCAATAAATTTGTTGGTCTTCCTCCTAGGTGGGAGTTTGAGTTTTCAATCAATATTATACTTATGGAATTACCATTATCCAAGACGTCATATAGAATGGTTGTTATTAAACTTGAGGCATTGGAGAAACAACTATAGGAGAATCTAGATAAAGGTTTCATATGCCCAAGTGCTTTACCATGGGGTTCACCAGTCCTCTTCACCAAAAAGATAGATGGGTTAATGCACCTTTTTATCGATTATTATGAGCTCAAAAAATAATTAAATAGAACAAGTATCCTTTTTCAATAATTGATGACTTGTTCAATCAGCTACATAGAGAACAATACTTCTCCAAGGTGGATCTATTGTCCAGATATTAGCATGGTAGGGTGAAGTAAGAGGATATCCCTAAGAATACATTTCATATAAGGTACAGGCGCTAGGAGTTCATAGTGATGCCTTTTAGACTCACTAATGCTCCAGAAATATTTATGGACTAGATGAATAAAGTCTTTTGGTATTACCACAAAATAAAATTATGGTAGTCTTTATAGATGATACTCTAATATAATCCAAAATCAAGGAGGAGCATGAGGAGAATTTTAACACTATTTTAAAGACCTTATGAAAGGAGAAAATTTATGAAAGGTATAGAAAGTGTGAGTTATGATTAAAGGTAGTCTCATTCTTGGGGAATATCATCATAAGCAATGGAAAATCTATGGAATCTTCAATTACTGAACCAATTAGAGGATGTAAAAGGCCAAAATTTGTGATATATATCTGTAGTTTTCTTGGGTTAGCTGGGTATTATGTCTGATTTGTGAGAAATTTATCATGATTTTCAAACCCTCTAACCAAGCTAACTTAGAAGGGTGTAAATTTTTCTTGGAATGATGAATGTGAAGAGAGCATTAAAGAGTTTAAAAGGAGGCTTATCACTGAACCTGTATTCATACTACCCATAAGTGGATAGATTTCTATGGTATTCAATGATGATTCAAAAAATGGATTGGGATATGTGTTGATGAAAAATGACAACGTCAATGCCTATACTTCAAGGTAGTTGAACTTTCATGAATAGATCTACCCAACACATGATCTGTTGTTGAATGCAGTGATTTTCACTTAAAAATTTTGGAATCATTATCTTTATGGGGATAAGTGTTAGATATATACATATCATAAAAGACTCAAGTATATATTCACATAGATAGAGATAAATATCCACCAACAAAGATGATTGTATCCAATCAAATACTATGACTACTGAATCTATTACTATATTGGGAGAGATAATAAATTGGTACGTGTTCTATGAATAATGAATCCAACAATTCTTTCATTGATAAGAATTGAGAGGAATATGTTCTTATTATATTTGGAAAGTATGAACATGTTAATCATAAGGTAAGGAACATCATCAATCCTTTCACAAATAATTTCTTAATCCTCTCTTCTGGAGAGATTAAAGGATGCTCAAATAGTTGATGTGGGAATTCAGAAGAAATTTTAAGCTATATATAAATAGAAATTATTAGAGTTAAATGTTAATGATGAAGGTGTTGTGATATTTGGGTTAAGATTATGTGTACAATCATATCCTGAGTTAAATAAGGATCTATTGGATGATTCACATAGCTAAACCTTTTCCATCCACCTAGGAAGCATAAAGATGTATCTATATCTTTTAGAACACTATTGGTGGGATAATATGAAGAAGCAGATCATTGAATATACATCAAGATGTCTTGTATTTTATCAAGTGAAAGAAGAAAGGCAAAAATCCAAGGGGATGATGCAACCATTACCCATACCTACATGGAAATGGGAAAACATCGTCATGGAATTTGTCACTGATCATCCAAAGAAATCAAGAGAGAATAATTTTATATGGGTTTTAGTGGATGTTATTATAAATACTGCACACTTCATTGCGATATGAGAGTAATTATCACTGGATCTACTTGCACAGATATAAATCATGGAAGTGGTTAGGCTACATGGAGTACCACTATCAATTGTATCTAATCGTGATCCAGGAATCACCTCTAAGTAATGGAAGAGTATCTACCACACTCTAGATACTGAGTTCAACTTTATCTTGGATTATCACCCTCAAATAGATGGACAATATAAGAATACTGTCTAGACACTTGTGGAAAATTTGAGAGCATGCTAGAGGAAATTCAAAGGAGGATTGGATCAAAATATTCCTCTGGTTGAGTTCTCTTACAATAACAGTTTCCACTAGAGAATCCAAATGAATCCCTCTAAATCCCTTTATAGGAATATGTTCAGAACACCTACATGCTAGGATGAAGTTGGGGAACAAAAACTACTAGGTCCTAAGATGGTTAAGGAAAAGGTAGAAAAGGTTAAGACCATTCAACATCACATCAAGGCTTCTTAGTGTCAAACAAAAAACTATGATGACAATCATCGATGAGACCTAGAGTTTTATGTTGGAGACATGGTATTCCTTCACATAACTCTATGTAATAATGTGATGAGATTTGGAAAGAAGGGAAATCTTAGTCCAAGATACGTCAGCCCCTTTAAGATCCTTGATTGCATTGGAGCTATAGCCTATCGACTTACACTCTCACTTAAACTATCTCAACCTTATGATGTATTCCACGTATAACTCTTGATAAATTATATATCTGATCCATAACATGAACTCAATATAAAGGTATTATTATTGGATAATGATCTTTCCTATGAGGAGAAGCCATAGAAGATCTTAGATCATAAGGACAAAGTTCAATGAAATAAAACAATAAACCATGAAAAAGTGTTGTGGAGAAACCAAATATTTGAATAAGAAATGTGGAAACTAGATGAACTAATGAAATAGAATTACCCCTATCTATTTTAAGGTGTTTAAATGAAAATATCAAGGGAAATTGTTCTCAATAAGTGAATATTGTAAGGACCTAAACTGTTATAAATAAAATTCTCTTATGATTTAATGTTTTATTATGTAATATGGTTATAGAAAACACATGAAATTGTTTTTTTTATTATATCAAATTATATTCAAAATACCTTTAATAATCTTTATCGTTGATAATATAGTCATTAAACAGGGATTACATAATTAGTATAAATATACATCTTTAATGAATCCAATTGACATCGAAAAATGAAGTGATGGACTCATCCAATAGGATTATACCCTATTAGGCATATTTATCGAATCTTATAAGGGAGATAGAATAATTGGTATTTGACCATGACCAAGCTCGATATGAGATCCACAAATTAAACATCAGTGAAATAGTTTAGGGGAGAAGTTCAAACTCATCAAGATCATAAACCAAACCATGTTTTTCAAACAACCCCATGAAAGTATCCTCATCTCACACCTTACTCTTAAGGCGTACACTAATGTAATAAAGGTATATGTATCAAGACATTAATAAAATAAATATTTATATTTTATATAATAATTATTATATTTTCATTTTTTATTGTTACTTTATAAATGATTTTGATTCAGTTAAACACAAATTGTATTTTCGGGTAATATTAAAATACAATTAAAGGATTTATTTTGATTAATTAATGGATTTTTGAAATAAATATTATTTTAATAAAATTTTAATATTAAATAATTTTTTTAATTATAAATTTACATATAAATTTTATGAATTGAAATGTACTTTTTATTAGGGTCCAAAAACTATTATTGTCAAAAAAACTCAACATTTGTCAATAAATGTCAAATTTTATTTTAAATGTGAAAATTCACATATTTAGAAACTTATTTAGATGAAATAAATATTTTTTTATTATAATGTTTAAATTATCCAATGGTTAATTTTTCAACATTTTCTAAGACAATCGAATTTTCGGCTAAAAATTAAATAGCATATAAATATACGATGTGTTTTATGACATCATAATGACCCAAATATGATGTAATAAATACTATAATTTCTATACATGGCCAAATATATATTTTACCATTTAAATAGTGTAGTTTTATGTTTATTTTAATAATTTTATAATGCCTCTATGATTCCTCCAAAATATATAATATATTTTATGATTATAAATTAATTTCTTTAATAGAGTGACTCACCTTCCCAGAAAAAGGGTATCATTATAATATGATCGAAAATTTTCCTAATAAAATAATTAAAATATACCCACTTTTACAAAATCCATTGTCATAAACTCTGAGTAGTTTTGTGGTTTTGAATATTTTATTATATAGAGTCCAAAACCTAAGTTTGTGATATATTAAATAATTCCCCTCTAATTTCCTATATAAACCCACAAAATATCATACTTATATTCAATAAAAATAATTTTAGAACATAATTACTCTTCCCTATACTCTATATAATCCTCCCAAGGAACCACAATCTATAGAGAATTCCCTTTCCACGCTTTTTCTTCCACGTACTCAAGTAAGGGTTCTTTCCTTTCTCATCTTTATCAAAGATTCTTTCTCTTTTTATTCCCTGTTGTTTTCAATTACTAATGATGGGGTATAATTTTGAACCTCACCCATACGTATGTTATTGTTTAAAAATTATTATATACCCATTTCTCTCTCATTAATCCCTCCCATGTACACCTGTTACCATGCCAAAATTTTGTAATCATCCATTCACTTTTCTTTTATTTCATGCTTATTTATTATTGTATGCCTTCTTTTTCTAATTATATATGAGTGTAAATTTCCTTCCATATCCGAAATAATTTACACATCATTTACAAATTATGTGAGACCCATTTCACTCTCATCAACCCATTTTATAAACTTTTATGTGACTATATTATGCTGCCAAATTTTCACCATGATTTTCCATGCCAATCTAAATCTATAGTAAATTCCATACCCATTTCCAATAAATAGTCTTCACTTTTATGAACATATACATTTTTATTAGGGAATTAAATGTATTTATTCAACACTATTTTATTTTTTAATAAAATATAATGATTAATGAATCCATTTTTTATGATCTATGTGGCACACTTAAGCATGAGAGTAAAATGAAAGTGATGGGTGGGCCCAAAATTATATAACACTCTAACAAATTGGGTAATGTTTAGTATCATGATATTTCATGTTGGTAAATGTTCATATATTATTCCTTAATTTTATTTTTTCTATCATTAATTCTTTTAATTTTAGCATTGACCTATATTAATGATGTAGTGTTTTAAGTTGTTCCCACATTTCCCATTTTATGATTATCATTCTATATCATGCCTTATTATTCGTGTTCCTCTATGCCTCATTGATTTGTCTTGTCTAAAATGTATTGTTATCTTCATTTCATGTCATTTTTATTCCCTTATAAGGATTTATATCACACCCCTTTCTTATGTATTTCCTTAGGTTATCCAAAGCGGTTTTAAGATCATGCATTTTAAAGAAGTTTTTAACAAAGATATTATAATTCATGTTTAAAGATGTAATGTGATGTAACTAATTCCCAAATACACTATATTTATCTATCTTTTAGGTCATATTAAGTGTAATTTTATGTTATTAAATAATTTATTAATGTTTAATAAATATGAGGGTCTCTATAGATGGTATCAGAGGGAAAGTTTAGTTTTTTTGGAGACTAGGAATAGATCACTTTAGTAAGAACCATAGGGACAAGACTAGGTTTAAGAAAACATACATTGATATTTGTAAGTATAGATTAATTGGTTTATCAATAATATAAATCCATGTCTGGATACTATAAGAAGATGTGGTTCTGGAACAAATGTACATAGGAGTAACAACTCTGATAAGGTGTTCTGGGCATAACTTGAGGTAACCTGGTATACAACAACGAGCCTTACTGCATGCCTAGTTTGACACTCTCAGAGGATATTCTTTTGTAAATACAAATATCATTACAAACCATTATTAAAGTATTAAAAAAATCCTATAATATTGTATGTTATGAAATAGATCATGGACAACAAATAAGGAAGCCTAGAGATCTATAAGTTAAGGAAATGCATGTAAGTTATAATTTATCCCTTTAATGTCATTAAATTACTATTTATGTTTTTAAAAGTAAAATATAATCATTATTAACTTTCCTTTTATTATAGAAAATGGCTGAAAATTGGAGTAATCGAGTTAATAATCAATGTGAAGAGAAATGAGATGACTTCCCCAATGAGATTCCATACTTTATGGGAACATGAATCACACATTTTATGATGATACTCACTCAGAAGACTCTGGTTCTAAATAAAAACTAGTATTATGAGGATCATCCAAACCCCTGTAAGATAGAAAAATCCACAATTGAGATCTTAACGTGTTAAAGGACTCCTAATTATGATGGATCATATGATCCCTTAATCACATAATAGATGATCAACTCCATTGAAAAGATCTTCCCCATTCTTCAATGTTACGAATAAGATAAGGTTCTGCTAAAAGTTTATTATATGGAATGTGAAGCTAATCAGTGGTGAAATTTATCAAAAATAGGAAGGTTTAAAAAGATATCAAAGCAATTTTCTGGAAATATTTCAGGAAAATGCATTTTGATAAATATTTTTCTCACACTCTCCATCTTAAAATGGAAATGGGTTCCCTTTCCCTCAAACAAAAAAGATAACGAATCTGTCAGGGAATATGAGGAAAACTTCACAAGGATTGCATGGTATGCCCCTGGATTTTTTATTACCCCTGAATTATAGGTGAACCACTTTTTTGGTGCTCTAAAACCTAGCCGATGAAAATCCCCAGTGATCCATGGCTCTGATAGCTATGAGGAAACTATTTGATGTTCCCACAAAGTCAAAATAGAGATTGGTGAATCTTAGGGGTATCACGGGGATATGAAGAAGAAAGTGGAGATCAATTCTGGTGGTCCAATAGAGAGATCTAATGGTGCCAATAAATTCAAACATACCACTTTCCAATGGTACAAAAAGAAGCACCCTATAAATTTCCTAAAGGTTATGTTAAAATGATTTAGGTATGGGTTGGTAAGAAACCTATCTAGTGATTTCCGGGAGGATAAACCTACTACTGTGATGGAGGAAAGGAATTCTTGGGTCAAACCTCATGATATTTTTCATTACTACAACATTAAGGAACTAGGTCACTTTGTAAACCAATGCACTAATCCAAGGGGTTTCGAAGACAACCAACAACCTCCATGGAAGCAAGGGGTGATATTTTTCCATCACTACCACCGAAGTGAGTCCTAAAACTCAAGTGAGGATAGGTACTCTAGTTATTCATTCATGAATAGTGAACATACATTTTTATTCTGGTTCTATACATTCATTTATATCATGAATGTTTAGTGAATCTATCCAAACACCACCACAAATCTTGGAAGTAGAGTTATCGGTGAAAATGGAAAATGGAGAAATTATTAAATTCGAAGTATATAATTACTCCCCTATCAAATTTTGTGGGTGTAATTTTCTATAAAACTGTGTCATACTCTTTTTTCCGGAATTTGATTCAATTCTAGGCATGAATTGGATTTCCCTATATATAGCCAACAAAAATTGGTGTGAGAAGGAAATAAATCTCTGTATTGAGAATCAACCCCTGATTATGTACAAGTGAAAGGATGATAATGAATATTATTTAGAAAAATAATCTCCATCATTAATATTATTTCCCTATGAGAAAAAATATCTACATCAAATGATTGAGTTTAATGACCAGATCATCCTTGAGTACATGCCCATTATGAAGGAATAAGTTGATGTGTTTCTTGAGGGATTGTCTGGTCTTCCTCCTAGAATATAGTTAGATTTTTCATTTGATCTTATACCTAGGGTGTTACCATTGTCTAAGACTCCATATAGAATGGTTTTTATTGAACCCGAGGAGAAAATGAAAAAACTATTGGATAATCTGGATAAAAGTTTCATATGAACAAGTGATTCAACATGGGGTGCACCATTCCTCCTATCATCAAGAAGAAGGATGGTTCAATGCATATTTGCATCAATTATCATAAGCTTAAAAAGATCACAACAAATAATAAGTATCCTCTACCTCATATTGATGACATGTTTGATCTTCTATGTGGAGCACAATACATTTCCAATGTGGATATGTGGTCAGGATATTACCAAGTTAGAGTGAAGAAGGAGGATGTCCCCAAGACTGCTTTTTATACAAGGTACGGGTACTATGAGATCATAGTGATTCTTTTTGGACTCACTAATGCTCCATAAATCTTCATGGACTTGATGAATTTAGTCTTTAGGTATTACCTTGAAAAACTGTGGTAGTATTTATAGATTATATTTTAATATACTCCAAAATAAAGTAGGAGAATGAGGAGAATTTGAACATTATGATAAATACATTACAAAAAGATAAAATTTATACAAAGTACATAAAGTGTGAGTTCTAGTTTAAGGAAGTCTCATTATTTGGGAATATCGTCATAATAAATGGGATATATGTATATCCTTGAATGAATGATTCAATTTAAGTATGTAAAATTCCAATATATTTGAAAAATATCCATATATATTCCTTGGGATAGCTGAGTATTATTTTCGATTTGTGATAAATTTATTATGATGATCAAACCCACTTACCAAGATAAATCATAAGGGTATAAGGTTTTCATGGAATTATGAATGTGAAGAGAGCCTCAAGGACTTGAAAAGGAGGCATATCACTATGCATGTGCTCAAACTACCCACAATTGGAGAGTTATTCATGGTATTCACTGATGATTCAAAGAAGGTCATGGGATATGTGTTGATGAAAAATGCCAAAGTCATTGCCTATTCTTTAAGTTAGTAGAAAGTTCATGAACATAACTACCAAACACGTGATCTAGAGTTGGCTGTAGTGATTTTTGCTTTAAAAATTTGGTGGCATTACCTCTTTGGGGAGAAGTGTGAAATATATATGGATCAAAAAATTATCAAGTATACACTCACAAATAAATTGATGAATATGTGCTAAAAAATATTTTTAGAGTTTCTAAATGACTATGAATTCTCAATCCACTACCACCCTGGGAAAGAAAATAAATTGGATGATGCACTAAGAAGAAAGGATCTGGTATTTCTTTCCTTGATGAGAATTTATAGGGATATAATCTTATTATATTTGTAAAGTATGTACATAGTAATCATAAAGGAAGGAACATCATTAATCCTTTCACAGATTATTTCTCAACCATCTCATCTTGAGAGGCTAAAGGATGCTCAAAGAGTTAATGTGGGAATTCAGAAGAAAGTGTAATCTATAAGGAAAGGTAAATAATCTGATTTCAATGTTAATGATGACGTTGTTGTGAGATTTGGGTCAAGACTATGTGTACCATCAAATCCTGAGTTAAATGATTTTTTGGATGATTCACATATTAAACCTTATCCACCCACTCATGAAGCACAAATATGTATCGAGATCACCGATAACACTATTGGTGGGAAAATATGAATAAGGAGATCACAGAAGAAATATCAAGATGGCTTGTATGTAAATTAAAAGTATAAATGAAAAAAATCCAACGGGATGATGCAACCATTACCCATAACTATATGGAAATGGGAAAACATTTCCAAGTACTTTGACACTGATCATCCAAATACATCAAGATGGAATAATTCTATATGGGTTGTGGTGGATTGTCTTAAAAAGTCTTCACACTTCATTTTGATATGAGAGGAATTATCATTGGATATACTTTCATGAATATACATCAGGGAAGTGGTTAGAAAGTATGGAGTACCACTATCGATTCAATATGATCGAGATCCAAGATTCACTTCTATGTTTTGGAAGATTCTCCATCATGCTCTGAATACTAATCTGAAATTCAGCATAGCCTATCACCCTCAAACTAATTTATTATCTAGGTGGACTATCCAAAAACTAGAGGAAATGTTAAGAGAATTCTCAATGGATTTTAAAGGAGGATGGGATCAAAATCTTTCTATGGTTGAGTTCTCTTACAAAAACAATTTTCACTCAAGCATCCAAATGGATCCCTATGAAGTCCTTTATGGTAAGAGGTGTAGAACACCTACATACTGGGATGAAGTTGGGGAATTAAAACTATTAGGTCCTAAAATGGATGAGGAAGTGAGGGAAAAGGTTAAGACCATTTAGTAGCACATCAAGGCTGCTTACAGTCAAAAAAAGAGTTATGTTAACAATCATCAACAAGACCAACAGTTTGATGTTTGATACATGTTATTCCTCCACATACCCCTATAGAATAAAGTTATGAGATTTGATAAGAAGATAAATCTTAGTCCAAGATACATCGGCCCCATTTAGATCCTTGATCACATTGGAGTGGTGGCCTATATACTTGCACTCCCACCTACCATATCTCAAGTTCATGATGTATTCCATGTATCACTCTTGAGGAAGTACATACCTAACCCCTCACATGTACTCAATCTAGAGGTGGTACCATTAGATAAAAATCTTTCCTATGAGGAGAATCTATTGAATATCTTAGTTTTTAGAGTCAAAGTTCTGTAAAATAAGATAATGAACCTTGTAAATGTGTTGTGGAGAGACCAAAAGTTTAAAGAAGAAATATGGGAATAGGAGGAAGTAATGAGATAGAATTACCCTCATCTCTTTTAAGGGGTTAAAATGAAAATTTTGAAGATGCAATTTCTCAAAGGGGGAATATTGTAATGACCTGAACTATTATAAATAAAACTCCCTTATGATTTAACGATTTATTATGTTATATAGTTATAGAAAACACATCTGCTTATTTTTTTTATTATATCCAATTAGATTTAAAAGATTGTTAAGAATATTTACCATTGATAATATATTTGTGAAACATAGATCAGATAATTAGAATAAATATAGGGATTTAATGAATCCAATTGACATGGAAAAAGGACGTTATGCCCTCATCCAGTAGAATGTACCCTATGAAGACCATTTATCAGAGATTTTTAGAGAGGTAACATCATTGGTATTTTACCTTAAACAAGACCAAGATGAGATACAACAACTTAAGTATGACAAAACCATTTATTTGAGAAGTTAATTCTCATCAAGATCGCATCCCAAACCATGTTCACTGAATAGCCCCATGAATATCTCACTGTCACACACCTTACTCTTAGGGAATACATATGTTTAATAAATTGATAAATATCAAGAAATTAATAATAATAATAATAATATGTATATTATATAGAATAATGAATTTATTTTAATTTTTTATTATTACTTTATAAATTATTTTGATTCAATTAAACCCAAATAATATTTTTGGGTAATATTCAAATTAAATTAAGGCATTTATTTTTATTAATTCATGGATTTTTGAAATAAATAGTATTTTAATAAAATTTTATTATATAATAAGGTTTATTAATTTTTAATGTTCATATAATTTTATTAAGTGAAATATAATTTTTATAAGGGTTCAAAAACTATTATTGTCAAAAAAACCCAAAATTTTCATTAGATTCCAAATATTGTTTTAAAAGTGGAAATTAACATATTTAGAAAATCATTTAGATAAAATATATATTATTTTGGTAATCATAAATTTGAAATAATCCAATGGTTAATTTTTCTTAATTTTCTGGGACAATTGAATTTTTGGGTAAAAATTAAATACCATATAAATATACGATGTGTTTTATGATATCATAATGACCCAAAAATGATGTAATAAATAATATAATGGGTATAATAGGACAAATATATTTTTTCCCCTTAAAATAATTTAATTTTAAGTTTATTTTATTAATTTTATTATGCCTTTATGAATCCTCCAAAATATATCATATATTTTACGATTTTAAATTAATTTCTTTAAATGAGTGACTCAACTACACATAAAAAAAGGTAATATTTTAATATGATCAGACCTTTCCTAATAAAAAAATTAAAAACTATAAAATTTGGTAAAAACCATGGGAAAACCCATGGGAAGGTTTGTGGTTTTGAATATTTTATTATATAGAGTCTAAAACCTATGTTTGTGAAATATTAAAGAATTCCCCTATCATTTCCTATATAAACCCACCCAATCACCCACTTATCTTAACACAAAATACTTGTAGAACATACTTACTCTTACTTATCCTATCTATAATCCTCCCAAGGCACCCCAAGCTCTCAATAAACCCCTTTTCAATCTTTTGGAGCCACACACTCAAGTAAGGGTTCATTCCTTTCTCATCTTTATTAAAGTTTCTTTCTCCTGTTATTCTTTTTTATTTTTAATTACTAATTATAGTGTTTGATTTATCACATACTTCATACTTCCATTAGTTTTTATAAATTATTATATACCCATTTATCTCTCATTAATCCCTCCCATGTACACACATTACCATACCAAAATTTCGTAAGCATCCTTTCCCTTTTCTTTTATTTCAATATTTTTTATTATCATATGCCTTATTTTTCTAATTATATATGTGTTGAAATGTCCTTAAATTTCCCTAATAAACTAAACTTAATTTCCAAATTATGAGAGACCAATTTTTCTCTTATCAACCCATTTTATGAAATTTTAAGTGACGTTGTTATGCTTCCAAATTTTCACCATGATTTTCAATGCCAAACCAAATATGTAGTGAATATGATACCCATTTTATATCAAGGGTATTCAGTTTTTTTGAAAATATACATTTTTATTGAGTAATTACATGTATCTATTATACACTCATTTATCATGGAATAAATTATGATGATGAATGAACCCATGGTTTATAATCTATGCGGCACACTTAAGCATGAGAATGAAATGAAAGTGACGAGTGTTCCCAGAATTATATAGTGCTCCAATACATTGGGTAATGTTTAGTATCGAGATACACCATGTTTAGTCAGGGGTATACCTAATTACTTTTCCGGAATTTTTCCACCATGAAGTCTTCGTGGTTTATCCTTGACCAGTGATTATGATGTGGGGTTCAATGTTGGTGTCACATTTCCCATGTTATGAATATCATGTTATATCATGACTTATTATTCATTTTCCTCTATACCACATTGATTTTCCATGTCTAACATGTATTATTATATTCATTTCATGTAATTTTTATTCCCTACTGGGCATTATGGTACACACCACTCTTATTTATTTCCCCATTTTATCTAATACACTTTAAGGTTCAACCATGTTAAAGAAGTTTTCAATAAAGATGTTGTAATTCATGATTAATGTTGTAATTAAATGTACCTAATTCCCAAATACACTTTAATTATTGGTATTTTGGGTTTTATTAAGTGTAATATTGTGTAATCAAATAATTTATTAATGTTTAATAAATATATGGGTCATTATACATAGAGACCAAATGTAGAATAATTATAATAGAGAAAACAATAAAATAATTCAATGATCTCACACGAAACACTATAACCTTTCATAAAAATTTATGAGGCCTATCATGAAACTTTTATTCTTATATCACACTCTTTTTAAAGAAAATTATAAGGTTATCTCATAAGACTCATAAAATATCATAGTTCAACCTTCACATAATGATAGGTAATAAATTTAACTACCATCATTCCAAAACATTCCAATATCATTCAATAATGTGGTTTCCAAAACTCATAGTATGATCTTATAACATTTGGCATCATATAAACAAAAAATTTCAAAATTAGACTAAAAATTTCCTATCATAGCTTAACAAAATTTATCTTTTAGTTCTAAGGAATAATTATGGTGACCCAATCCTTGTACACATATTAATACAAGATTTTAATCATAGTTATCACTGATATACAACCCAAGAATTAAAAAGTATACTTTCTTGGAAAGACCAAGAACATAATTAGAAAACATGAAACTCGAATAAAAAATCATTTTATTAATCTCTATAATGAGACCCTAACTCCCTTTGATCTCATATAACTACATAGGAAAACCTAGGGAATACATAAACAAAAGGGATGATCTAAAAAACCTATTAAGGGAATAAACATGAGAATAAATAATAACACATGGGTTAGAAGTCATAACATGATAATATAAAAGGAATGGATCATGAATAAACATATGGAAGAATAATGTATAGTACATGGAATCATATGGTCATGGAAATATTGTAATGTGTCCACAACATATAACATGACATAAACATGAGTAAAATCTAATTTCTAAGACTATATCACATGGTGGAAAAAGTACCACAGTAGATTATGTTTACTCCCTAATAACATAAATGATGTCACATCATACTAATAGTTACCCAATTAATTGGAGTTATATCTAGGTGAACCAATCATAACATGTTCATGAATATTTTTTCTACAATAAGAAATCAAATATATGTAATAAACATAATAGTTACCCATGGAATGAAATGTGCATCTTAATCATGTCATAAGGCATAACCAAAAAATAAGGGATTTAAATCATAATTGTACATTAATAAAGTAAAAAAATAAGCATAAATTATGGTAAATGATGCCCATCTAAAGTGAAAACATGTAAAAAGAGTGGTTAAGTAACCTTGGAAATGTGTCACTTAAGCGGGGTTTTAAAAGAAGAGGTAAAGAGTCTTTAAAAGGGGTAAGAGAATAATAATTTACATAAAACTAGAAGTGAAATAAAATGACTTTACAAATAATAAGGATTGGTTTTATAAATCATATATTTTTTTTAAATCATTAAGTGGTAATTTAAAAGAGTTAAAGAAAATAGAGATGTTCCCTTTAATCAACTTTTCAAAATGAATTAAGAACAAAAACTTTAATACAAGTATATACCAATAAAATAAATATTAAATAAACAATATATATATGTTTATTACATATATAAAAGATATATAATAAGTATATAATAACAATTAGCTAATAAATTGAGTAAGATAGATAGATAACATAACTTCAAAGAAATATGGAGGTTTGGAAAGATCTCTTGCCTTATGTACGAATCCATTTTGAGATTTCACTTAATGTACAAGATAACAAAATTATAATCATTAATTAACTAATTAATAATATATTATACTTGTATTTGAGTTATTATATCATTATTAAGTTCATTTATGGCTATTTTGATGTGTTATACAGTTTGATTTCATTATTTCAGGAGAGTTTGTTTTCATAGTTTCATGGTCAGTTTACTTGTGTATAATTATGGGAGTTCTTTTAAAATGGGAATAATTATGAATAAGTGAATTTATAAAGTATTAATTCATTTATATACTTTTAAATGGTCTCATATATCGTTTTGTCTGGTATGAGGATGATTCATTTGATAAAATGTTAATGATAAATGTTTAGTCTATTTTGGTGGTTTTTTGATCATCACAAATTCATTTTATTTTATTCAATATTATGTCTATATATCAGTTACATGATATGAAAAAAGTCATTTTATACATATTAAATTTTTTTAACCATAATAATTGTTTTTCAACCATCTGTGAAGGTGATAATGGAAAATTAAAAGTCATTATCCATGGAGATGGTAAACTACCATAATTTGGACAACAGTTTCATTTATATGAATATGATGAGATGAGAAAAGGGGTGGATATAATGTATTACAATATAAATATAACATTACATTATATACATGATACTGTATTCATTATTCATTTATGGATGAAGGGGATGGGGGAAGGTAGAAGAAGAAAAGAAATTAAAGATGTTGTTTGAGAAAGTTACCTCTTGAATATCACCTCCTTGATGGGCCCCATAAGAAACATGGAATTGGCCTTTTTTATACCAATATCTATTAGACATGGGGAAGATTATTGATAATGTAATTGGCCAAAATATTGACAAGATAAAAGGCTTAGAATGTGTGGGGATAATGGGTGGTACGTGGTGGTATTTATAGGGGGACAAAGGGGAGTTTTTTATTATTATATTCATTAGTTTATTATTTTAGATCAAGACTATAAATAGAGTTGATTAATATGAGTAGATATATTTAATGGTTTAGGATAGATCAAACCAATGGGTTCTTACATCCTCTATTACTCAAAAATTCATATATTTAGATTATAATGTTAAATTCTGTAAATTATCGTAATTCACAATTCATAAAAAATTCAACTATTTTAGAAAAATCCCAAAAATTCACCCCAACCATTTTTTAATGTGTAGATTTCTATGAAAGGAATAAATTTTATGAAAATAATTTTCTAATTGTGATAATTTATATTTTTAAATAAAATCATAATTTATTCAATAAATATTGATTTTAATATTATAATCAATTTTATAACCCTTTGAAAAATTAATTAAGTTATCATAAAACTATATTATAATTTTAATAAAACATAATATTAAGTTATGAATATATTTTATGAAATAAATTTTCTTTTAAATAATTATATTAATTATAAATTTATAAATAAACATTTACATTTTACAAAAAATACCAATACATAAATTTTCATTTTTAATATATTTATTTACTTTTACCATGATATAAATATATCATATTTTCATTTATATGATTTATAAGTTTTATTTTATACCTTTTTAGGTGAGGTTACTATTCTAAGAACAAGACCACTATTCCTAATAGTCAGTTTACTATTCAAATAGTCAGGTTACTATTCCAACGATATAGGTTCCTTAATTTCTATGAATACCAATTATTTCATTCATTATTCATCCAATTATAATTTATATCAAGGTTATATATTTTTATATTAAAAAAATTAATTTTATTATATTAATATTTTATTTTATTTCTGCAGGTTGGTTCATGATTGTGGTCATTATAGTGGATCGAGCATATCCAAATTTTCCATTCTTATTATCTTATTTTATATTTATTATCCCTAAAAAATATTGCAATTATTTTTGATTTATTTTTTGTATCCTTCTTAATTTATTAGAATAATGTTTTTATTGGGTTCTCTATGTGAAGTATTTGTTTATGATATAATTATAAGAAGGAAATTTCATTGATAAAATTATGTGTAACGTCCCACGTCCGGAGCCCCTCCACTGGTGCCCCGTACCCGGTTCACCACATAACCTCAAGAGCATTTCCCCGAACGCCAGAGGCTACCGACTAGCAGCGAGGGCCTTGGTGAGACGGTGGGGAAACTATGCCCTCATTCGGTAAGGTATACAAGGTAAGAAAACAGTAATAAATAGCTGAAGCAGTACACAACATGCATAAAAACAGAAATTAAACAATGGAAGAAATGTATATATATAACTATGATGACAATGATGTAGCAGGTACACGTATCTAAGTAAAATAGAAAACACAACAACGTGCTGAAATACAACTGAAACCAAGTGAAAAAGAAAACAACGAAATATCCTCAGCATCGCGAGCCATGGATCGTTCCCATTCCCCCAGCTCATGATGCAGTCATGATCCTGAAGTAGAAGGGCACTTCCCCTTGTCTATACCTACAACAACATAGTATTCTTGGGCCCAAAAGCATGGCCCAAACATGGTGTGAGTTACAATCCCAGTACGCAATCACCCAATGATTTGTGCCTAACAGTCAATGAATACATGCCATTACTAAAACAAGAAGTAGTAACAGAAAAGCACAAATAGCTACAATACACAGTTCTAACAAGTATAGCACACAAGTAAGCAGCCAACAACAAAAGAAGAAACAGGTAACCCTCTGGGTAGCTCCCACAGTCTAACCCCTATGCTTCAACCTATAAGTACTAGAAACCCTCTGGGAAGCACACACCATCTCACCCCTCTGGTAAAGCTACACAATTAAGCAGACTCTCTAGGGAAGCACTCATCGTCAATTCTCCATATAGTCTCGTATCATGCTAAAGTATCTTTGGGGAAGCACTCAACATCAATTCCCCCTATAGCTCGCACCGTAATTAAAAGACACTCTGGAGAAGACCTTACGTCAATTCTCCCCTTGGTCTCGCATCGTGATTAAAAGGCACTCTGGAGAAGCCCTTCTGTCAATTCTCCCTTTGGTCTACTACTCTAGGTTCTCACAGTCCTGAGTATAACTAAACATGCTCAGCGTGTGCGTATATATATCGTCCAAGTAAACCTTTAGAACTACTTGGCTATCAACTAAGGCTCAACAACAAAACAAGGCAACAGTCCCCAATCTTACAACTAGGCATGGCAACTGGGAAAACGCCAAACAGGTAGAATAAGCATGGCAATCAAACTGATCAAAACAAAATACTCCAATCAAAAGCAATAACATCTACTAATGCAATCAATCAAATCAGTCAATCAATAAGGTCAAAACAGAAAACACACAATACCCCATTCAGGGGTATTGGTGGAAAGTGCACAAAATATTCATCAACTTTCTGCGGAAAGGCACAAACCACCTACCACGATCCTATGAGATAGATATAAGTGAACCTCGGTGACATATTCCCCTTAGAACGACGTAGATCTTAGAAAACACACAAAACGTTCATCCCACGATAACTTGAAAACAAAGAGGAATCAAGAAACAAGGCTCAAGCAGAAGGAATAAGTCACCACTGTGATTCCAATGCAACTGACCGTGCTCGAATCGGAGAACGTATGGCGAGGCAGGACTCCGTCGAAGATCCAGCCATATGGACACTCTTGTATGGTCGAAAACTGAAGAAGAAGATGAATATGGGGGTTCTGCATGACCCCAGTTCATTTAATGAAAAAAAAGAAAGTACACGGCGTGTACTTCTAGAGTACACGGCGTGTACTTCAATTTTTTCCGTACTCCGAATTAAGAGGCCTCTACCTCAGCCATACACACCGTGTGTGTGGCCCGGGCATGGCCAACACATGGCTTCGAGCTGGGAAGAGTACACGACATATAATCAGAAAGTACACGGTGTGTACTTATGAAATTTCTAGAAAATTCATTTTTCTCAAAAACTCCATAAAAAGGAAAAACATACCTGAAAAGAGATCCGGGTTCCTACAAACTTCCCCCTTAAAGAAATTCATCCTTGAATTTCCCTAACGAGTTGGAGAAGAAGAAACCTCGAACAGCTCCGGCCACTGTGATCATACATCGGCCTCCCTCTCCCAGGTCTCGTCCTGTACTCGCCTGTGCTACCATAGCACTCGTACCAGAGGAACAGACCGCCTGCGGAGAACCTTCGTACTACGATCGACAATCCGGATAGGATGCTCCTCGAACGACACATCCGATTCAAGCTCGACCTCCTAAGGTTGAAAGATGTGAGAAGTGTCTGAAAAGTAACGTCGGAGCTGAGAGACGTGGAATAAGTTGTGCATGGCCCGATACCTCTGAGGTAGCCACAACCGATAGGCAACCGGTACCACTCTCTCTAAAACCTCAAATAGCCTGACATACCGTGGCGAAAGCTTACCCTATCTCTGAATCCTTTTGTGTCCCAACCTTGGTGCGACACATAGAAAAACCTGATCGCCGACCTCGAACTCCAATGGTCATCTCCGCTGATCAGCATAAGACTTCTGTCGAGACTGTGCTGTAGCCATCCTCTTCGGAATCAATTTTATCTACTCTGAAGTCTCCTGAACAAGACGAGGTCCCAGAAAAGCTGCCTCTCCTGCCTCCAGCGAGCATATGGGTGATCGGCATGGCCTACCGTACAAATCCTTGTATGGTGCCATCTGAATGGTCACCTGGAAACTATTGTTGTAGGAGAACTCCACCAGAGGAATATTCTTCTCCCAAGAACCGCCAATGTCAAGGATGCAAGCTCGAAACACATCCTCAATCACCTGGATTGTGCGATCGGACTGGCCATCAGAATGGGGATGGTATGCTGTACTCAAAAGTACCTGTGTACCCAAGGCCTTCTGAAGTCCCTGCCAGAACCGAGAGGGAAAGCGTGCATCTCTGTCTGAAACAATAGAGCGCGGAACTCCATGGAGACGCACAATCTCTCTGATGTAAAGTCGTCCCAGATCATCGACAATAAAGGTCTCCTTGACTGGCAAGATGTGAGAATCCTTCGTAAGTATGTTGACGACAACCCAAACAGCATTGTTCCCTTGCGGTGACCTTGGAATCCCCATCACGAAGTCCATCGCAACATCATTCCACTTCCACTCCGGAATGGGTAACTGCTATAAAAGGCCTGCTGGTCACTAATGCTTGCTTTCACCTGCTGACAAGTAGAACATCTCATGACAAAACCAGCAACATCTTTCTTCATACCTGGCCACCAGTACTGGCGATGAAGATCCCGATACATCTTGGTGATTGCAGGATGAACTACCCAATCTGAGGAATGGAAATCCCGCATCATCTCCTCGCGAATGTTTGCTGGAACCCATACGCATCCTTGGAAGCGCAAGATCTCATCCTCTCCCATTGTCCATACAGGAAGAGGGTCCTCTCCTGACACACTCTCCCGTAGGACCAAGCCTTCCAAGTCTGATAGATGCCTCATCCGTAACTGATCAAGTAGCATGGAGGTAACAACTACAGAAGAAAGAAAGGTCTTTCCCCGTCTATCGTGCACCTCCAGATGAATCTTAGAAAACAGAGACATCAGCTGCCACTCACTACTAGCCTCCTGAATTTCCTAAATCCGAGTTATCCTGCTCAACGCATCTGCCACGGCGTCGCCCTTTCCCGGCGTATAGGCATGCTCAAAGTCAAAAGACTGAAGATAATCAACCCACCTGCACTACCTCAGATTCAGATCACGCTGAGTGAAGATATACTTGGGACTCTTGTGGGCAGTGAAGACCACAAAGTACTCTAACAGAAGATAGTGTCTCCAACAGCGCAAGGCATGAACAACAGTTGCCAACTCCAGATATTGCGTATGGTAGTCCCTCTCATGTGGCCTCAACTACCGAGACCCATACGCAACGACTCCATCTCCCTGTATAAGCACATCTCCCAGCCCGATACCCGAAGCATCACAGTAAACAGTGTAGCTCTTGCCTGGCTCTAGCAAGACTAGTATCGGTGCTAACGTCAACCTCCGTTTCAGCTCCTGAAAGGCTGACTCACAAGAATCAATCCATAAAAACTTCACCCACTTCTTGGTCAGACCTGTCACGACTGCTGCTAAATGGGAAATGTCCCGAATGAACTGTCTGTAGTATCCAGCCAGCCCTAGGAAGCTCTGTACCTCAAAAACGTTCTTCGACTTCTTCGAGGAAACTACAGCTCTCACTTTCTCTTGGTCCACAAATACTCCTGCCTCTGAGATGACGTGACCGAAGAAGTGAATCTGATCCATCCATAAGTGGCACTTAGAGAGTTTAGCATAATGACGATGCTCTCTCAGTGTACTCAGAACGATCTCAATATGGGTGGCATGGTCGTGTCGAGTGTAAGAGTACACCAAGATATCTTCCATGAAGACCACGATGAAGGAATCCAAGTAAGGATGGAACACTTGGTTCATCAGTTCCATAAAAACTGCAGGTGTGTTCGTGAGTCCGAAGGGCATGACTGTATACTTGTAAAGACTTTACCTTCTCCTGATGGTCGTTAGTGGTATATCTGATGGTCTAATGTGAAACTGATGATAACTAGACCTCAAGTAGATCTTCGAGAACACCCGGGCTCCTCTAAGCTGATCGAAAAGGTCATCAATCTGCAGCAATGGATATCGGTTCTTGACCGTCAACTGGTTCAACTTCCGATAATCCACACAAAGCTGAAGGCTACTGTCTGGCTTCTTTGAAAACAGGACAGGCGAACCCCAAGGAGAAGTACTGGGTCAGATGAAACCCTTAGCCTGTAGCTCCTCCAACTGCTTCTTGAGATCCTACAACTCAGGTGTAGCCATCCTATAGGGAGGGATGGACACCGGTGCCACTCCTGGAACGAGCTCAATTGAAAAGTCTACCTCACGCTCCGGAGGCAAACCTGAAAAGTCCTCTAGAAAGACATCCCGAAAGCGATCCACCACTGGAGGAATGTCCAACTGTGGAGTCCCCTGATCATCTAGGTAAAGGCTAGAAATCTAGGCTATCACTCCTCCTAGACCAAGATGCTCGAGTCCCGCCCGACTCGCCCGAACATCCCATTCGCCTCTATGAAGGAATGATTCACCCTATTGTGAAATGAAACTGACTCTGCGATGATAACAGTCAACGACTACCTGGAAGGGAATCAAACAGTCCATGCCAAGGATGACATCATAGCTTGTCATCGCTAGGACATAGATATCCCATAAGAAATGACACCCTACATCCTCGAGAGGGCACTCTCTACACTGACATACACTAGATGTCCTCATTCCCAAATGTGTGTCTAGTGTCAATGAGTCGGCAGAAGAAAATATGCAGATTCCATGGCTCTCCACAACGGAAACAGAGATAAAACTATGCGTAGCACCAGTATCGAAAAGGGATGAAGATAAAACTGAGGCTACTAAAATCGTACCTCGAACAGTAGAAGGGCCGGGATCCTACTCATGATAAGTCTGCTCCAAGGTGAAAGACTGGATTACACCATGGCCATGTGCCCCTAACTGACCACTCTGAGATGAACCTCCCTACTGGTGCTGAGGGACTGGTGGTTGACCGCGACGCCCTCAACCTCCACCTCGGCCCGAACAGCCGGAAGGACTCCAGTTCCCTGACTGGTGAGAGACTGGTGGGGATCTTCCTGAATGAGGAGTTATGGAAGAACCCCGGTCACCCGCTACTGGTGAGAAAACCTAGCAGAAACGCTGAAGGTGACCCATCTTGCCGCAATATCGGCACTCCACAGGGTCTCTCTGGCACTACGGCCTCATGTTCCCTGTCCGGCCACACTGATAGCAAGTCACCGGGCTTCCTGATGATGCGTCTCACTTCCTCGCATCACCACGCGTAGGCTCCCTACGACACTTCTTGCTGTCATCTTAAGGAATTCTAGCTCTGGAAGAAGAACCGCCCTGACCCGTAGCTCCAGAGTCTCTCAGTTTGCGCTCTGCAATCAATGCCTCGTTGATGATGGAAGTAATGGAAGTCATCTGTAAGATGTTCATCTGCGAGCGGAACTCCCGCTTGAGTCCATCCTCAAAATTCCTCACCATGAACACCCCACTCCCATCCCAAAGGGGTGTAAAATGCTGCAGCTCAGTGAAACGGGAGGAATACTCCAAGAAAAATAGAGTACCCTACTCTACGCTAATGAAATCCCGGGCTCGATCGGCCCTTAGGGTCTCCGGGTAGAAGTAGTCATAGAACACGCACTGGAACTCCTCCCAAGTCATATCCTGCTGTTGACCCGCTTGTGAAATCATGTCCCACCACCTCTTGGCGGTGTCTCAGAGCATGTAGATGGCGAGCCTAACCCGCCTCTCTGGAGGCGTCTCCAGATGCTCGAATATAGCCAGAATGGATTCCAGCCATGACTCTCCAACCTGAGGTCCTCCCTCTACCGAGAACGTGGGAGGATGCTGCTACTGAAAGACCCGCGTCAAGTCTGCCATAGACGAGGCAGGAGGCGGTGCTTCCTGGAAGGCCTGCATAATCCTCATGAAACCCTCCCTGAACTGCGCATCGGCGCCCACAACTGGTACAACAACCGGTGCCAAGGCTGGCTCGGCTGGGGGATCGACATGAAGTCCCTGATCAGCCCTGTCTGGTGTCTGATCACTGCCTGACAACAGACGTACGACCAGAGGACGTCTCGAAGGCAAAACTCTGAAAGATCAAAAGCACACCTTGGATCAGGAAAACAAGGACATAGAACACAAGAGTACAAAATGTGAAAAGGGGAAGAAAAACACACAATATTGCAAAAACATGACTACACGGCGAGTATAAAACTACACGGCGTGTCTTCTTAAACCACTGACATGGGCGTGTACTCCTGCCCTACAAGTCGTGTACACTACAAAATACACGGCGTGTTGACCCCCACACACGGCATGTACTTAAAAACTATTCCCATGCCCGAGTCTCCTTACACGGCTAACCCACATGGTCCGACTCAACTCAAGACTACACGGTGTGTTCAAAACAAACACGGAGTGCACTAGACAAGGCTTCGGCAGTCCGTGTTGTTGAGTACACAGCCGTCTACATAGCTGGACCTTACACGGCGTGCTCCGAACAAGCACGACGTGCATAGGCGAAGGCGACACCATCCCGTGTTGTTCGTGACACGGCCGGGTACCTGGGAAAGACTACACGGCGTGTTCCGAACAAACATGGCATGTGGAAAGGAAGGTAACGCCGGCCCGTGTTGTTCGTGACACGGCCGAGTACCTGGACAAGACTACACGGCGTGTTACCTATGGACACTGTGTGTTCTTACCCGAGCTTCCTCGACCCGTGTTGTTAGTGACACGGCTGGGTACATGGCCCCGAACTCACATGGTGTGTACCACTGGTACACAGCGTGTTCCCAAAGTTACTCCTACGACATCGTGTTATGCTCACATGGTCAGTGACATGGCCTGAAAAATACACTAAGTGTATCTAAAAAGTACACGCCGTGTATTCTGGGTTTTTCTGGGCAGTTGCTCAGAAACTGTACAGAATTCTAGAAATACTAAAACAAGGGAAAAAGTGCCAAATTCTGATCTCTGAGGGCCCATAACACCTCAAGAACCAAAATTCGGCGTTCAATTTAAGCAAATAAAAAAAATGTTTTCTAACATAACAGCAGAGAATCTATCAAGCATCTATCACAACAGCATGCATAATTTACACAGAGCCTATCACAATAGCATGAAATCGCTAATACACCCTATATGGCATGGAAAGAATACATGAAATGTGATTTCTACAAGTGCCTATATGATTCATGAGATGGAATACCCTCATCTCATCGGGTTGTAATAGAAATAGAACTGAAATATCAAAACAATAACTGCACAAGTCATGTGAATCACTCTAGGTGAATTGAGTTCAACTATAAAATCCCAGAACCATAAAACTGCAATTAATGAGGTAGTATGTCTTTTACCTGTACATGGGTTAGCTACTCCCGAGCACAACTTAATTCCAAGTACTGAAACCGTCCTATCCCTGGATAAAGTCTCCAAACAGTAAGCAAGATAAAAGAACTCCTATGATACTACTTTGTAACGTCCCGCATCCGGAGCCCCTCCACTGGTGCCCCGTACCCGGTTCGCCACATGACCTCAAGCGTGTTTCCCCGAACGCCAGAGGCTGCCAACTAGTAGCAAGGGCCTTGGTGAGTCGGTGGGGAAACTATTCCCTCATTTGGTAAGGTATACAAGGTAATAAAACAATAATAAACAGCGGAAACAGTAAACAACATACATAACAACATAAATTAAACAACAGAATAAATGTAGATATATAAATATGACATCAATGATGCAGTAGGTACACGTATCTAAGGAAAAAAACAACCATAACAACGTGATGAAATACAACTGAAACCAAGTGCAAAAGAAAATAAAGAAATATTCTCAGCATCACGAGCCACAGCTCGGTCCCATGCCCCCAGCTCCTGATGCAGTCAAGATCCTGAAGTAGAAGGGCGCTTGACCTTATCTATACCTACAGCAACATAGTCTTCTTGGTCCCAAAAGCATGGCCCAAACAGGGTGTGATATACAATCCTAGTAGGCAATCACCCAATGATTTGTGCCTAACAGTCAATGAATACATGGCAGTACTAAAACAAGAAGTAGTAAACAGAAAAACACAAATAGCTACAATCCACAGTTCTAACAAGTATAGCACACAAGTAAGCAGCCATCAAAAAAAGAAGAAATTGGTAACCCTCTGGGTAGCTCTCACAGTCTAACCCCTATGGTTCAAACTATAAGTACTAGAAACCCTCTGGGAATAACACACAGTCTCACCCCTCTGGTACAGCTACGCAATTAAGCAGACTCTCTAGGGAAGCACTCACCATCAATTCCCCCTATAGTATAGTATCATGCTAAAGGCTCTCTGGGGAAGCACTCAACATCAATTCCCCCTATAGCCCACGTCGTAATTAAACGACTCTCTGGAGAATCCCTTCCATCAATTCTCCCCTTGTTCTAGCATCGTGATTAAAAGACACTCCGGAGAAGCCCTTCCGTCAATTCTCCCTTTGGTCTACTACTCTAGGTTCTAACAGTACTTAGTATAACTAAACATGATCAGCGCGCATATATATATATATCATCCAAGTAAACCTCAAGAACTACTTGGCTATCAACTAAGGCTCAACAGAAAAACAAGGCAACAATCCCCAATCCTACAACTAGGCATGGCAACTGGAAAAACACCAAACAGGGATAACAAGCAGGGAAAGAAAACTGAGCACAACAAAATACTCCAATCACAAGCAATAACTTATACTAAAGCAATCAGGAAAAGCAGGAAAGAAACAAGGGAAAAACAGAAAACACGCAATACCACGTTCAAGGGTATTGGTGGAAAGTGAAAAAAATATTCATCAACTTTCTGCAGAAAGGCACAAACCACCAACCTCGATCCTAGGAGATCGATATACGTGAACCTCGATGACAGATTCCCCTTAGAACGACATAGATCTGAGAAAACGCACAAAACGTTCATCCCACAATAACTTGAAAATAAGGAGGAGTAAAGAAACAAGGCTCAATCAGACGGAAGAACTCATCGCTTCGATTCCAACGCAACTGACTGTGCTCAAATCAGAGAACGGACGGTGAGGCAGGACTCCGTCGAAGATCCGGCCGTACAGATGCTCTCGGACGGTCGAAAACTGAAGAAGAAGAAGATGAATATGGGGGTTAGGCATGACCCCGGTCCATTTAATGAAAAAAAAGAAAGTACACGGTATGTACTTCTAGAGTACACAGCGTGTACTTCAATTTTTTCCATACTCTAAATTAACCGACCTCCACCTCAGCCATACACACCGTGTGTGTGGCCCAGGCACGACCAACACACAACTTTGAGCTGGGAAGAGTACAGGGCGTGTACTGAGAAAGTACATGACGTGTACTTCTGATGTTTCCAGAAAATTTATTTTTCTCAAAAACTCCAGAAAAAGGAAAAACATACCTGAAAAGTGATCTGGGTTCTTGCATTATGGGCCATTACATTCTTCCCTCCTTATGAAATTTCATCCTCAAAATTTCATTTTATTTACTATGGTGAAAAAAGGTGGGGGTACATCTCCTTCATTGCTTCCTCCAGTTCCCATTTTGACTCTTCATATTTATGGTTTCTCCATAGTACCTTGACCAGATGAGTGGTCTTGTTATGTAAAACCTTGTCTCTATAGTCCAAAATCATCATCGCCTTATCCTCATAAGAGAGATTGTTTTCTAGTTATAACACCCTTGAGTTCAGTACATGTGAGGTATTTTTTATGTACTTCTTCAAGGGGGATACAGGGAATAAATCATGTACTTGAGACATGGTTGATGAAAGTGCAAGTCGATATATCACAAATCTGACCTGGTCTAGAATCTTTAAGGTTCGATGTACATAGGTCTTAGCTTTCCTTTATTCTCAAATATCATGACCCTCTATCATAGAGATATGTATAGGAATACCTTATCAACAACCTCAATCTCTAAGTCCCATTGACGATTATCCTCATAGCTCTTCTATTGAATTTGGGAATCCTGGATATGCTGCTAGATGGTCTATACATTTTCTTCAATTTCCTCAATAATTTTAGGTCCCAATAGCTTGCATTAACTAAAATCATCCCAACATGAGGTTGTTCTATATATTTTCCCATAAAGGGCTTTATATAGGGCCATTTGGATTATTGAGTGGAAATAATTGTTGTAAGGGAACAAGACCAGTAGAAGATGTTGATCCCGTCCTCATTTGAGGTCCATTGAGCATGAAATCAACATATCTTCCAGTGTCTAAAGAGTCTAGTAAAATTGGACATCATTTTGGGGTTGATAATCCATACTGAAGTTCAACTCAGAATTTAGAGCATATTAGAGAATTTTCCAGAATTTGGAAGTAAATGTTATATCATGATCAGATATAATCGATAATGGAACTTAATGCAGCCTCACTGCTTCTCTTATGTATATTTGTGCAAGTTGGTCGAGTGAGAAGTTCTATAGTATCAAAATAAATTGATAATAATTTATAATATGATCCATAATGACCCATATAGCATTATTTCCTATGGATGTCTTCAAAAGTCTAGTGAAATGTACATGATGATGTTTTACCATTTCCATGTTGGTATGAGAAATAGTTGCATCATCCCCTTAGAATTTTTCCTTTCATCCTTCAATTTCTGAAATACCAGACACATTGATATATATTAAGTGATATCTTTCTTCATATAGTCCCACCAATAGTTCTCTTGGAGATCTTAATGCATATTTGTGCTCTTGTAAAGGATGGAGAAGGTTGAGCTATGTGTATCATTAAAAATTTACCTCTTTATCTCAAGATATAATGGTACACATATTAGTGACCTAAATCTTAATACTCCTTCCTCATCAGTTTTTAACACCAAGGATTTCCCTTTTTCAATAGCTTCCAACTTCTTTTGAATTTCCAAATCATTTCATTAACCCTCCTTTATCTTCTCTAAAAGGGATGGTTGAGCAATCATTTGTGAAGGTAATTATGATGTACCTTTCTTTATGACTCTCATTACCATCATTTTCAAGTCTAAGAAGATTGGATCCTTCTCAATTCTCATCATTGATAAAGTTACATGATCCTTTCTACTTAGAGAATTTTCCACATTATTTTCTTTACAAGGATGATATTGGATTGAGAATTCAAAATCGTTGATGAGATAAAATCATCTTCACCGGCACATATTAAACTCCTTCTATGTGAATATATATATATATATTAGGCTCTTGTGATTTATATATCTCTCACACTTCTCCCTATATAGATAATTTCTCCATATTTTCAATGTGAAGATCACAATAGCAAACTCCAAATCATGTGTGGGGTAGTTTTTCTCATGAACTTTCAGATGCATTGAGGCATAAGTTGTTACTTTATCATTTTTCATAAGTAAATAGACTATTAACTTCTTTTATAATTATCTTGTACCACAAATAGTTCTCCATTTATTGGTAGTGTAAATACTGGTGTAGTGATAAGCCTCTTTTTCAACTATTTGAAGTAGTGTTCACATTCACTGGTCCCAAAAAACATTACTCTCTTCTAGTCATCTTGGTTAGTAGGTTTGAAATTCATGAAAAGTTATTCAAAAATAATTGAGAATACCCAGATTGACTAAGGAAATAATGGATATTCATTATAGATATTGGTCTGGGCCATGCCTCAATTGCCTTTATTTTTTAAGGGTCCATAGATATTTCATTGATAGTGATAACATGACCCAAGAATGATACTTCTTCCATCTAGAACACACATTTACTGTACTTTTCATATATTTTCACCATCCTCAACGTCTTTATCATAATATTAAAATGCTCCTCATGTTACTCCTTCCACTTGAAGTATATAAAAATATCATCTATAAAGACTACCAAAAAAATTCAAGGTAATCTATAAAGACTATATTCATGAATTCCATAAAAATTAATGGATAATTAGTGAGTCTAAAGAGAAAAACTATGAATTCATAGTATCCATACCACGTTCAAAAGGCTTTCTTGGGAATATCTTCCTTCTTCACCATTAATTGGGGATATCCTGACTGAAGGTACACTTTATAGAAATATTTTTCCCCACATAGTTGATCAAAAAAATAATCTGTTTTTGGAAGGGGATATATGTTATTTATCATGTTTTTTTAATTTCATGATAATAAATTCAGAGGCACATTTATTCATCTTCCTTCTTGATTAATAGGACCGGTGCACCCTATGGTGAAGCACTCGGGTGTATAAACCCCTTGTATTGATTATCTTGTAACGTCTTCTTTAGTTTATAAAATTCAATGGTGGACATCATTTGTGGAGTATTTGACATAGGTAGAGATATAGGTATAATATCAATTAATAATTCAACCTCTCATTCAGGAGGACAACCATGAAATTCTTCATGTAACATGTTAGTATAGTCCCTCACCCTAGTAATGTCTTCATGCCTGATCCTCTCCTTTTTCTCAATCATTTGAGCTATATACACTTTCTCATAAGGAAATAATATCCACAATTGAGATAATGATTCTGAAGGAGATTCATCCTCCTCCTTACACTTATACATAATTGGGGGATGCCTTAGGATGTACAGAGTAGTCTCCCTTTCTCAGTATTTGATGTTGGATTTGTATAAATATAGTCAATATATGCCCAATAAAGCATAAAACTTCAATAAAGGATGTAATATAATATTATTTGGGAGGTTGATTCCATAAAAATTAAATAGGGGGGAGTTATATACATTAGATACAATAATTTACCCATTCTCTATTCTTAGAAATAATTCAACCTTCATATTTTGAGGTGGTGTTTGAATAGTCCTACTAAACATTCATGATATGAAAGAATGCATAGAACCAGAATCAAATAGTACATTCTCTATTCTAGAATGAATAACTAGCATACTTTTCACCACATAATTTTTGGTCTCTACATCAACAATAGTATATTCCCTTTTTTACTAGCTTGTAGGTTGTTTTTGTTGATGATTTTATCTCATAACCCTTATCTTATAGCATTATCCCACATAATTATCATATTCTTTGTAGTTGAAACACTACACTACAGGTTCAGTGTTGATATGAACCTTCATTTCATCTTCCACATTAGTGGGATTCTTCAAATCCCTTTAGAAATAATCAGCCTAATTCCCCTCTCTTCCAAGTTTAAAGCATCTATTGGTTCCCTTTAGATATTTCATGGGATACTTATTATTGTAATTTTAACATGTGGGATATTGTGTTTTCTTTCCTTCAAGGTATTCATCTATCAATCCTACCATATTAAACTCCATTTTCCTATTTTTATCTTTGATCCCACAAGACCTCTGAGATTCATGAATATTCATCTCAACCTTTAGGGTGCATTGTACAATCTCCTCATAGCTATCGAAGTCTCAAATCACCATGTATTTTCATTGACTTGGATTTAATCTAATAAATGAGTGATCCACCTTACTTTCAGTTTTCAGGATAAATTCAAAGGGGTATTATGAAAACCTTCTATGATTGTATCATACGCCCTGATAGATTCATCTTCCTTTTTCCTCATCCCGAGTAACTCCATCTTCATCTAAATACAGAGAGTTTGGGGAAAATATTTATTGAAAATATATTTTCTTGAAACCTTACCAATTCATGGAATAAATTTCATCTTTATACTTTTTATTTTTTATTAGTGTTCACAACTTATCAGTTTCCCCATTAAAATGATATACCATTAATATGAATTTAACTTCTTCTGAGCATTGGAGAACAGAGAATATATTTTCAATGGATTTAATCCATTGATTCACGATGAAGGGATTAGAAGATATGCTAAAGATAGGAAGTATTTTTCATATAAAGGATTAAACCTCAACTGGGTCTTTCTTATGATAAGTAGGATTTTCCACACAATTGAAGTTATTATTCATAACTTTATCCAATTGAGCTACTATTGTCTTGATGTTTTGAGCTCCTATTCCCATCATATTTGGAATTTCATTAGGGAAATCATCACATTTCCTATCACAGTGTTTGTTATCAAGGGTTCTTCTATTTCCCCACATTAACTAAACAAATAGAAAAAGAATACAATTATGATACATTAATAATTATCTAATGACAATATAAAAAGTAAACCATAAAATTGTAATTAATAACTTATAAATGAAAATTATATCCAAAAATATGATTCCCTAATTTTTAATATAGGTTATCCATGGTGATATAATTATCCTTCGGTTTCTTATATAATTTTTCTATTCCTAATCCACAAAAATAACTAGTTCTTCCTCTGAGGCCAATGATAGAAACCCATGCCTTTTACATGTATTATTACATGATTTTAAGCATGGTTATCCATGAAATACAAACCAAGTATCTAAAATTATGTTGTATTTGGAATACTAGTAACATAATTAGAAAACCTGAAACTTGAATAAAACATCATTTTATTAATCTCCATAATGAGCTCATAACTCACTTTGAGATACTATAACTGCATAGGATAAACTAGAGAATACATAAAAAAAGGGATGAACAAAAAAGAATTTTAAGGTAATAAACAACAAAATAAATCATATGAAAAGATTTATAATAAGTGTATAAGAAGAATAAAGTGATAAATTGAGGAAGACAGAGAGATAATGTAACTTAAAGGAAATATGGAGGTTTAAAAAGATCTCTTACCTTATGTCGGAATGCTTTCTGTACTTACAATTAGTTTCCTAAATAATAAAATTATATTAATTAATCACTTAATTAGGATCCTATTATACTTTATTTTATTATTATAATTTTATTAAGTCTATTTATGTTCATTTAAATGAGTTATAAAGTTCAATTTCATCATTCGGGGAGCATTCATTTTCTTGGTTTCATGGTCGGTTTACTTGTGAATAATTATGGAAGTTCATCTCAGTTGGTAATAACTCTCCATATGTGAAATTATATAGTATTAATGCACTTACATAAGTTTAAGTGTTCTCATGTATCATTTTTTCTTGTAGTAGGATGATTAATTTAATAAAACATTAATGATAAATTTTTAGTTTATTTTGGAGGTATTTTGATCATCACGAAATAGTTTCATTTTATTTAATATTATTTATGTATATTAGTTACAAAACATAAAAAATTTATAATATAAATATTTAAATATTTTTTAAACATAATAATTTTTTTTGGCTATCCCTGAAGGCATTAATGGAAAACAAAAACTTATTATCCATAGAGATGGTAAACCTCCATAATTTAGACAATAGTTTCATTTCTTTGAATAAGAAGATATGCGAAAAGTGGTGGATAAAATATATTGCACTAGAAATATAACATTAAATTATATACATGATAATATATTTATTAATATTTTAAGGATCAAGAAGGTGGGGATATATTATAAGAAGAAAATAAATTTAAAGGGGTTGTTTGTGAAAAGTTACCTTTTGAATATCACCTCATTGAAGGGACCCTTAAGGAACTTGGAATTGGAATTATGTTGAGACCAGTAGCTCTTGGAAATGTGGAAGAGGATTGGTAATGTATTTGTATATAATATTTACATGATATAAGGCTTAGAAGTTGTGAGGAGAAGGGGTGGTGAGGGTGGTATTTATAGGGGGATAGGGGTGTTTTTAATTATTATATTCATTAGTATATTATTTTGGCTCAAGAATATAAACAGTGTTGATTAATATGACTAAATACAGAAAATGGTTAAGGAGATTTTGAACCAATGGGTTATTACATCCATCATGACTCAAAAATTCATGTATTTAGCTTATAATGTTAAATATTGTAAATTATTATATTTCACTATTCACCAAAAATTCATCTATTTTAAAAAAATACCAAAAAATCGCCCTAAATATTTTTCAATTTTTATGTTTCAAAGATGAAATAAATTTTATGAAAATAATTTTCTTAATATGATAAATTTAATTCTTAAATAAAATAATCATTTATTAAAAAAATAACAATTTTAATATTATAATCGATTTTATAACCCTTTGAAAAATTAATTAAGTTATCATAAAATTATCTTATAATTATAATAAAACATAATATTAACTTATGAATCTATTTTATGAAAATAAATTTACTTTTAAATAATTATATCAATTATGAATTTGTAAATAAACATTTATGGTTTACAAAAATACCGAAAATTAAATTATCATTTTTAAAAAAATTATTTACTTTCACCATGATATAAATATATCATATTTTCATATATAAAAATTTTATTTTATACATTTTTTGGTGATGTTACTATTCTAAAAGCCAAATTACTATTCATTCCAGTCAAATTATTATTCCCATAGTTGGGTTTCTATTCTAATGGTATAGGTTCCTTAATTTATAAAAATACCAATTATTTAATTATTATTCAATAAATTATACTTTCTCTCAAGGATATATATTTTTATCTACAAAATAAATATTATATTATTAACATTATATTTTATTTCTACATCCTTGTTCATTGGTGTGGTCATTCTAATGGATTGATCATATCCAAAATTTCCTATTCTTATTATCTTATTTTATATTTATTATCCCACTATAATATTTGTATTTCTTATTGTTTTATTTGTTGTATAATTATTTATTTATGAGAATGATGTTTTTATTTGGTTCTATATGTGAATTATGTGTTTTATAACATAATTATAAGAAGGAAATTACATTCATAAAATTTGGGGTCTCTACAAGAATGATGAACTCCATAATTATTAAGAGAAAGCTTAAACTGGGTCATGAGTGAACATATGGGTGTACCTAATCTCAAATTTAACTATTTTTGTCGAATTCCCTGTAATTGATAAATTAATATGAAATTCACCAATATAAAATTCGAATAGTCAATATCTTTTTCATCTAGAATGAACTCATGTATAACTTGTAGATAAACCAATCTTCACATCACATTCCCAAGATAAGATACTAGCAAATTTCTTTACATGAGTGTAAAAACAACCAACCCTCTTATTTCAACAAGCACCATCCAAAAAACAATCGTGATATTGGTGATCACATTATCCACCTTATGAAAAACCTATAATAAATAAAAATTCTATATATACTTACCTTGATGAATAATCAATTCATTAATAGACCAATGTGTATATCGATATGTTCGTCCTCATTACCGCTATGGAAGATGTTGTTTAGGAGGTCATCTGACTAATAAAAAAACTATAAACTATCTTATCACACTATTTCCTATTTTAACAATCCCACTATGAAGATAAATAACATATCAAGAACCCTTACATACATATTTGAATCAGACAGACTTGGTCATAGTCAAATGACCACAATTTTCTACTTCACACCCCTAAGATTACTCGTGTATTTCCAAACAACATCAACTTTAACTATAATGAACCACCTATCCCAATTACTTATGATACAATTCCATTGGAACTTCCACTCCCAAATAATAAATTTTCATCACCACATAACAAGGATGATAAAAAATAAAAAAAAAACCATTCCCTAAAAAGGGAGAACATAACACATTACTCAATGTACCTCTAATGGTTTAAGATTGTATTTATCCATAGTGCATAATCGACCGCCATCCAACTTTACTAAGATGATATCAACCTAGAACTCTCATCATTAAACCTCATAAAAAACATAAAGGTTATGTCATCATTTCACATACTCCATTTCAATGCTCATGAAGATTAGTCCTTAAAGTCTTGTGACTCGAAATCTTGTGAAAACATAATAAATTCTCAAACCAAACATAGCATGCAACTCAAAAAACCACTAATGTTGCAAGATCATAGTCATCCATAGTGTGTAACAGACCACCACCCTACTTTACTAATTTGATCTGAATCCATAACTCTCATCATGAAACCTCAAAAAAAATTAGAGTCTATGTCGTCATTTTAAATACTTTATGTTAGCACTCATGAAAATAAATCCTTAGAGTATCATCACTCAACACATCTAGAAAAAATAATAAATCTTCAAACTAAGAGGAATTCTCTATAATATAAAAATAACCCACCCTTGAATCACATAACTTATAAAATCTACCCATCATCAGAAACATTGACCAACTCCTATTGAAATAATTTCAAGATATATATCTATGTCAATAAACTAATACCATGAGTTAAATGGATCACTATCCACTGCCTGTTAGCCAACCATGAAACAAACTCATAATGAAGAGAAACACTAAGGTAATGGATGTCATCACTAGGAAAAAAACCTACTAATATCATAAAACTTATCCTCTAATACCTAACATTAGGCTCACTTAGATACATGGGTAACATCAGGAGATAAAACTGTAACATCTCGGACCTGAACAGCCACTCGAACGGTGCTAAATGGGTCGGGTGTTACTACATTAGGTGCACCTCCCTCAATTCCAATGGTTTCCAACTAGTAGTGAGGGTGTAATAGGTATAGTGGGGATACTATACCCTATTAGAGGATACTTATTGTACTATTCTAAGTAATAATATATAACATGCAGCAGAAATAAATGACATAGTAGACTCGAACCAGACCCGCAGAGAATAAACACAACCAATAGTAGATAAACAAAATAAGAAAAATAGAAACAACATTAGTGGAAGTAAACAGACATCATGCCATAAATCAATTGAAACAACTACTAAACAATGAGCATGTATCCAAAATAAGTCATATGTGTCAATATATAAATATAAATGGCACCAATGTCTAACCAACAGTTTTTAAATATTAAAGTAAGCAAGATGATATAGAAAATGGAAACTAAACAACTAAACTCCAGCTATACATGACCTCAAGGTCTATACCATCTTCATGCAATAGCTAATATAGTCCAACTCTTCAAGCTAGTATCTTTCCTGCACGTAAATCCATAAAATATACACACGTCCTGAAGGGCCTGTGTAGGGTGTGAGATGAATCTCAATAGGATACCACCCAATGGTTCGTACCTAGTATAAGTGTTTAGTAATGCATTCATTTATAAGGAAAACATTAAACAGTATAGATAAAAAATAAAGATAAACTCCATCGGTGCTTAGCACCCACCATGGAGTGTCACCTGCTTTGGCCAATTTTGGAATCTCTATCATGTAACCCAACACCATGTGCATCTTGACACCTTGTGTCCCAAGTACTGACATCCCGAAGGCACACCCAAACAATAGTAAACCTTCTCTAAAGCCCACGCCTTCCCATGTCACAACAACTGGAGGATCATTGATGTAGTTTCTTAAATAGGAACCAAATGGATAGTGAAGTATTCCCACGAATCAGTAATCAGAGGGACAATGATGTCTACCCTCAAATTAGTAACCGAAGAGATAGTGATTTCTTCCCTCAAATCATGGTGAGCCTCTACCCCCAACCTGATATCCTCAATGTTATACCCTGAATTCTCCTCACCTTTCATGTGGCCTCATATGGCAATCACCCCAAACCAATTGTACCTAAATGCATCTATAAGGGGCCTCTACCCAATGAGTTGTCAAAACAACCTCATCACGGAGTCTACCTGTGTGTACACTACTCAATGTTCTGAGTGAGAGGTAATCACCAAAATCATTTCCCAAGCCACAACATCTCTAACACCTCGCTCCCCTGTGACCATGTCACTCAAGTATTATGGCCTCTCCATCTATGTAACCTAGCCCATGGCCATTCAAACAGTCACATTGCCTCAAGACGACATCCATGATGACCAACCCCATGGTTAGTACCACCCAATGTAATACAGTACATGCCCAACCTATGATCAGCATTACTGAACAATACCCAGACAATTCCCAACACAACCTAAAGGTTTCGGCATATGAAATATCACACATCACACATATATATAATAAAACTAAATACTTATAACAGAAAAAACAAACTAAAAAGTTTCATTGCACTATCCATCTTCTCCCTTAATCATGCTTAACAGGTTTATATACAACAATTTAAATCAAACAGTTAAATTATAATAATTTTTGCACCCCCAACCAAAATGAACCAAATAAGAAACAACCTCTAACCTATCCTCGTTAATTATTAATAAGGATAAGGGAATACCCAATGGCATCCCACAATGCATACAATCAATTCAATATAATTAAAAACGGGTCTCGCTTAATACCCGATGTCGCACTAAAAAGTAACAACCCCCAAATGAACACGAAAAAATGAAAGAAAGTATGAACCACCTACTTGAGACTCGTAGATGTTGGAACATTCGATATCAATATCCAATTAGAATCTAATCTTCATAGATCTATGTTTTTGTCAATTCCTGGAAATTTTACTCGGATGGAAACTGAAGTGTGTGAGGCAAAGAAACTAGAATGAAAGAGGGTGTAGGGGTTTAGACTTCCTAATGTGATCCTAAATCCACTAATGGATTGAAAAATGGAAGTCAGATGAATAATATAGGGTAAGGTATGTTCTTCAGGATTTCGGAATGGAGTTGTTCTGCGGTTGGGGAAGAATAAGATGTTTTCTGAAATTAGACATGACACCCTTCCATATAAAAAATAAAAAATAAAATTACATGATGTGTATGAATAACTATATGCCATGTAGTATCCTTGTTCATAATTTAACTTAGGAGGAGGTTTCCATGTGGCTTGGATGTTCCACACGGGTCAGCACATGGCTAAGATTCATCTGGTATGTAGAAGAATGATACACGGTGTATCAAGTAATTATACACACTATTTAGTAAGAAAATTCTTATATGGTCACCAAATGGTATGAATTTGGTTATCCCATGGATAGTACACGCCTATCCCACACATGGTGTGTACTTTGGATTTCATGGCATGTAATCTATAAATTTTCATAACTTTCCCGATTTTTCCTAGTTTTCTCAAAAACATGTCAAAAATTCAAACTGGGTTGAGATTTTGACATGTTCCAAAAAACTTGGGTTCTTAGAATCTCCACACCTTAATATAGCTCATCTCCGAGATAAAAAATGAAAATCAGATATGGCACCAACATACTCATCATAGTTAAAGAAACTTGAACTAACCTGTTCTCAAAGGTTCTTGCTAAATTCCTCAAGGGGATCCCCACCTTAGAAATTTCTTAACTCAGTCTCAACCCAACAAAAATCAAACCAAGAAAAGGTACATATACCTACTTCCCTGACCCATGATCCTCCCATGATGCATCATCACCCCTTCACCTCATTGATTATCCTGTATCATTTCTGACACCCAATCATATCCCACACTACATCAGTGTCTGCCTCTATGAGGTCTGGCATCCCATGGATGCTCCAAAAAAGACATGGTTCCATACACCTCTAGTAACTTGAATCCTTGATGCCCCGATTCCCATAGTACCTCAAGTAACCTGCATCCTTGATGCTCTTTATGCTATGCATCTCACACACACATATATATATAAATATATCACACACCTGAGATGGTGTCAATACCACTGACCAGCATCTAGTCAGTCCACATATATTTTGTGTATCCCGTGCACTCAAAATAAACATACCTTAATAGTTCATGCCAAAAAAACTGGAAAGATATGCCCACACTCACTATGTACCTATAACCGTTGTCGACTCACTCGCCTTCTCAGCCCCTAGCTGCTCCACAGCATGCAGTTGACCTGATACACAGCTACCTGAAGCCTTTAATCCTAGTGGTGTTGAACCATTCATTGGACACAGACCCCTCAAATGGGTCCCACTATCTCTATCGTGTCCTCCTCATACATCTGAACCTTGGTTATTGTCACATGGTACCAACCCTGATCTGACCCCAGATTCTATAGTCTATCCTAGTCCCTGCCTATTGGATATCTGAGAAGGTTTCTTGCAGAACCTCTCAAGATGTATGACCAGTCCACATGCCCAGCACTCCTTTCGATTCCTATCGCACTTAGTTCAGACATGCCTAGGCTATCCAAACTGAAAGAAAAACACTGAGGAACTGCTACGAGGTGGTCATAGCTAAGTCTTTATCCTTGGTTCCCTATTATAACTAATCCTGAAATCGTTTCCTACTATCTGAAACATCACCTGAAGTATTCATCTGGCCTAAGTGAGACCTCTCTTTCTCATTTCCCCCCTCTATGAGAACCTGATTCACTTCCTATAAGAACGAAACCATCCTGGAGACCTTTACCTGGATCAGAATGGCATGTCATAATCCATCCTCAAAGTTCCTCACCCTTTCTGAGTCATCGCTTACCATACTAGGTTCAATGCGAGGATGCTCGGTGAAAGTAGGTGCATAGTTCATAACGGACATGTCTTCCTACTAAAGGTTCAAGAACTCTCGAGCTCTCTAATACCTCAGTGTCTCTAGGTAAAAGTTCTCCAAGAACTTGTCCTTCAAGTCCTTCCATGCTAGTCCTTAATGTTTGCGATCCTAAACATATACATCCAACCAACGCTCTGTTGGTCCTCTAAACATGTACATCGCTATCTTGACCCTCCACCCAAGAGGCATCTTGGGATGCTCAAAGATCATCTACATGCTCTCTATCTAGTTCTTAGCTTCTTGTGGAACACCCTCACCCTGAAAAAGCAGTGGGCGTTACGATTGGAACTCCCACTTCAGATATTCCATAGATGGCTTTATACCCTTTCTGCCTCTGTCAATTCCCTGCAAGACACGTACCAGGATAGTTCGGAGTTGATCGCCTAACCACAGACTGAACGCTACCAAACCCGGCTATTTCTCTATCTACACTGGATCCTGAATGAGATCTTGTCCCTAAGCTTGTACCTGCGGCTCATGCTCTACCTACCCCTCAGGGTTCTAAACCTGATCGTGCTCCTATGACACTATACCATCACCCACCTGACGCTCTATCTGAATCATCTAGGAGGAACCAACTGAATACCATAATGGTCATACATCCCACATATATAACAATATATATATATATATATATATATATCACACAGATAAGGAAATAAGTAAAGGGGCAGTTTATAACAACTACCCTTACTCTCCCCCCATCGCAATGCATGACCACGGCATCCCGGCCTCATGGGCTCTTTACCGTCCATCAACAGAGCCATGTATCAAAAGTACCTCAGACCATGCCCAAACAGACAACCAACGTTGCCTCAAATTTACGTCTAAATCACCCAATCCTGGTGATCAAAATAACCTCAACCATAGTACATGCCTGCTCATACAAGAGCCAGACCCAAATACCCTTCCACATGCAATTCTACAATATATATAAAGCATGGAATATTACATTGTAATAAATAACAATTATATCAGGATTTTTACCCTTAACATTTCAAAAGCATCTATAGCAAGGAAATTGATATTATTCACATGGTATTATCACTTAAAAAAGCATATGTGAAGTTATGAAGGTGAAATACCATAAAAATGTGCCTATTAAAATCCAAACAATCATGCCTTGCCATAAGAATCCAAGATCCAATTCTCCCTTACCACACTGGGTCAAGGGTCACATATCGCAGTCAATAACATCATACACCATGTGAGCCACCAAGGTGGAATTCAAATAAACTATAATCTGAGAAAAATCAAAATAGAAATTCCCTCCCAAAGAAACATGGTTCATCCCTCGTACCTAGGGCTGCAGGAACCCAAGCACAAGCTAGAAACCCGGTTCCAATTACAACCTATCTCCAGTCTACCATATCCCAAATAGTAAACCAGCATAAATAAAACAGAGAAGTCTCAATATCATTAGTATCCAGAAAAACACTACTACTAAATACCTATCAAGAACTCTTGTTATTCCACATTATAATGTCCCAGGATGAAACAACCACTCGAACATTGCTAAACATGTTGGGTATTACTACCTTAGGCACACCTTCCCAAACTCCAATGGCTGCCGACTAGTAACGAGGGTATAATAGGTATGGTGGGGAGGCTACACACTCTTGGGGGATAATAATGGTACTGGTTCGAGTAATAATATATAACGTGCAGTAAAAATAAATGACTCAACTGACTCAAACCAGACCCGCAGAGCGGATGCACAATCAATAGTAGATAAACAATAGAAGAAAAATTGAAACAATCCCAGCAGAAAGTAAATAGACAGCATGCTATCCATCAATTGAAACAATGATTAAACAATGAGAATGCATCTATAAAAGGACATACATGTCAATATATAAATATAAATGACACCAATGGCTAACAAATAGTTTCTACATATTAATGTAATCATTCTGATACAAAAAATGGAAACTAAAAAATTAAACTCTAGCTAGGAATGACCACAAGGTCCATATCATCTCAATACAACACCTAATACAATCCATCTCCCGAAGTTGGTCTATTTCTTTCACATAAATCCATAAATTATACACACATCCTGAAGGGCCCGTGCAGGGTGTTAGACGAATCTTAGTAGGATACCACCCAATGGTGCTTACCTAGTATAAGTGTTTATATAGGAATGCATTTATAAGGAACATAGTAAATAGTTTGTTGCACAAATAAATATAAACTCTACTAGTGCTGGTCATCCACCATGGAGTGTCACCTGCTTCGGTCAATGCCAGAATCTCTGTCATGTAACCCCGCACCATGTGCCTCCTGACACCTCCTGTCTCAAGTACTGACATGTCGAAGGCACGCCCAAACAATAGTAACCCTACTCGAATGCCCAAACCATCCCATGGCACAACAACCAGAGGATCGGTGATGCTATCCCTCAAAAAGGAACCAGAGGGACAATGGTGTCTTCCCTAAAATCATGGAGAGACTCTTCCTCCAACCCAATAGCCTCAACTATATCTCCTAAAGGCTCATCACCTTCCATGTTGATTCTTATAGCACGAACCCCCAAACAAATTGTACCTAACCACATCTATTGGAAGCCTCTACCGAACGAGTGGTCAAAACCACCTCATCATAGAGTCTACCAGTGTTCACACTACTCAATGTTCTAGGTGAACGGTAATCACCAAAATCGGTTCCCAAGCCACAACATTTTTGACACCTCATTCCCCTTTGACCATGTTTCTCAAGTCTGATGGCCTCGCCATCCATGTAACTCGGGCCATGCCCATCCTGATAGTCACACTACCTTAAGCCGACATCTATGATTCCCAATACTATGGTCAATACCACCCAATTTAATCTGGTCTATACCCAACCTATGATCAAAATCACTCAACAATACCCAGGGCATGCCCAACACAACTCTAAGGTTCCAGCATATGAAATATCACACATCACATATATATTTATAGTAAAAAGAAATACATATAAGAGGAAAAAGAAACAAAATAATTGAATTGCACTAGCCATGTTCTCCCTTAACCATGCTTAATAAGTTTATACATAGTAGTTTAAATCAAACAGATCAATTATACTCATTTTGGCACCCCCTACCAAAATTACCCAAATGAGAAATGACCTGTAACCTAGCCTCTCTTAAGAATAACAAGGATAAAGGAATAACCAGTGGCATCCCACAATGCATATAGTCAATTCAATATAATTAAACAAGGGTCTTTCTCAATACCCAACATAGCATTAAAAATCCACAACCCCCAAATTACCACAAAAACAATAAATAAAGTATGCACCACCTACCTAAGACTCGTAGATGTAGTCACGTCCTATATCGAGCTCTAATTCGAAGTTGATATTCATAGATCTATGTTCCTTTCAAATCCAAACAATTTTCTCGTACGGAAACTGCGGTGTGTGAGGAATAGAAACTAGAATGAAAGACGGTGTGTGGGTTTAGCCTTCCTGATGTGATCCCGCATCCACCGATGGATTGAATAACAGAAGTCAAATGAAGAATCTAGGGTAAGGTATGTTCTTAAAGATTTTGGAATGGAGTTTTTCCAACATTGGGGATGAAGAAGATGTTTTTTGAAATTAGACACGATTCCCTCATGTATAAATGAATGAAAATAAAAGTACACAGCGTGTATGAAAAAATAAACTTTGTGTAATATCCTTGTTCATAATCCATCTTAGGTGGAGGTAGCCACATAGCTTGGACGTACCAGATGAGTCAGCACACGACTAAGATCTAGCTGGTACGCCGAAGAAAGATACACGACATGTCAAGTAACACTACACGATGTGTAGTAGGAAAATTCTTACAATATCACCACATGGAAAGTACTAGGTTAGCCCACGGGTAGTACACACCTAACCGACATAGAGCGCGTACTTTGGAGTACACGACATGTAATTTGGAAATTTTCAGAACTTCCAAGATTTTTCCCAGTTTTTTTATAAAAAATTCAAAAATTCAAATAGGGTCGGGATTTTGACTCAATCCAAAAAACCCGATTTCTTACAAAAACTCATACAACGTCTCATCAATACAAGTTTTATTAATCTCCACAATGACATTAATCATTGTCATGATAGTATTTTATGGTTCCATATATTCATATCCCTAAAATATCTACTCATCATCATCATGATCAACTATGGATGGTACTCTGATTAGTGAAATCTAAATCATTATTAAATCATAACTTCATATATAAGTTTTACACAATGATGTATCAAGTTCATGAATAATTTGAAATTATTGATCATCCCATAATTCAACAAATATATAACTTTCATGAGATATTATTAGAATTTTACAATTTTCCTTATTTAGATAACCCCATATCATAAGAAAGTACACACATTGATCATGTATTGACCTCTATATGATTCAAGTTATAACTTATATATAATATGTAAATAATGATCAAAGTACACAATTAAATAAATAGAATATTATGATCCTTTTCTAGGAATTTTCTATCTAACAGACCCTATAGCTATGTTCCCTATCTTAAAAAACTGAACTCAAATTCCTCTGACACTATTTCCATAAGTTAAAATTCAAAAAATTCACAATTTTTTAAACTCTAAACTCCATATATAAGTTAATTGTCTCTAATTAAACTCTGTAATGACCTAACTTTTTTGGTACCCCCACTAATAATGGAAAAAATTCCAAGTGTTATTCCCTAATCCCACATCAAAAAGGAAAGGTTATAGTGAATAGCACCAATATGGTTCATAAACAAAAATAGAGGCATTCTCCCATGAAATATATAGTGAAAAATCACCACAACTCTAATAGAAAGACACTTATCCAATAGACATCCATAATTGAACTAAAATTCATGAGACTGCTATTGGTTCCGGGAAAAGTAGAAGCTTATGTTGGTGAGTGATATATTAAAATTTATTTTAATAATTTTTGCTTGAAACGAAGAGTGGGGATCTTTCCCATCAAATTTATAATTATTTAATTTAATTACTGAACAAATAGATATCGGGGATTAGGAACATTATTCTTTGATGATTTTTTGATTTTATGAAAAGGCCCTTTCGAATTTCCTTCATTGAGATTTTGAGGATCTAAGTGTATAATCTCTCTAGTGGTGATCCACATGTGCTCTAATGTTCTCCGAAGAATTCCACTCATTCTCTGGGTGCTAGTACGGTGAATTGAATGTCCTGTGTTGTTCATTCTTTATTTTTTTGTTTTTTTGGAATTGATGAAATTATCTATTAGGTTTCTAATTATTGAGAGGGATATGGGAGGAGGAGTCCAGATAGAATTCATTGTGTCCAATAATTCTCTATTCCCAAACATGGAATTAGTTTTGAATAAAAAAAACAATAGGCCTAATCACCTATTTATAGAGCTAGGATTTCAGTTAAAAATTTTAATAGCATAAAATCCCTTAAGTATAAGTATAACCCTTAATGAAATCCCCTGACACATAATAATAATTACAGTATTATTATTTCTTCGTGCGTCAACTTGCACAAAATGGATAAATAATATTTACCAACTCATAAACAATTATTTTATCACCAGACACAGTCCTGGTCTATTTGAACTCCTCTTGTATTTATTAAATACCCAAATAGATATTTTATTCTCCTAAATAAATATTTTATTCACAAACTAGTAAATAATTATTTATTAAATATTCAATAAAATAAATAAATGTATTTATTCAAAATTCGGTGAATAAATATTTATTTAATTTATGAAATCAATATAACTTTAATAAAATTATTACTCTGTCTTGAGATTAATATTTATTCCATTAATTAAATTCAAATAGATTTTAATCAAGACCACTAGAAGCACTTAGTATGTGACCCCCTAGGATTTTTTTTTTGTTTTCATTAGGTGGGATTTCCTAAATTCCATGATTACTATTTAGTGACGGGTCAAGGCACCCAATAGAAAGAACTTAAATTCACAATAAAGACAACCACATAAGAATGCTCACTATGTAATATAATCCCTTTGTCATATAATCTCATCAAGAAGGTTGCATGACGGTGCAATCAACCTATATGCTTGATACATCATTCTTTTAATATCTCAAATAAACATTTCATTACACCATGACCATGGAATTTAGGGTGATGGTTCTATTTCCATCAAAGGTCAAGGATATCAACATCTATAAATATGAAAGGGACAAATATTTCTTGAATTATCAATTAACAACATGTCATTCGTGACACACCCAACATACCCTACTTCCCACAAACATATGGCATGACAGTTTTTTTCATCAAATCTAAGTGTGTGAGTCATTACATGTACTAAGGATAATATTAAAGTATAAGGACCATTACACACACTCACAGATAGGAATATATGATGCACTAAAACATGTATATTTCCTACAGTCGGGTCTATTATCATAATCTCTCATCTTGGAGATTTCCAAATACAAAATTTATGAGGAGAAGTCTCATATGCTTACGAGTACTCACACCGGACGATCTATATACTATGTTTCCCATCATATTATGTTATCCAACTGAAAAACTATATTAAGAATATTATTATAACACTTCATGGTTCTCAACATAATGGGGAACTACTCTAACCTTATCGATGTGAAAAATACAGTACGACATTATTACATTATGTTCATGCCTAACAATGAAAAATATGTAATATAATGTTTAATATAATATTTAATACATCAAATATTTATCTAATAAATGTAAAAATAATTGGTTCTAGGTCACCAACTCCAAAAAACACTCACTTGTACTAGATTCAACTGCCTATAAATTTCAATCTACTAGACCTAGTATGATAATCATGTTTCTGCTAAGTCAAGGCTTTAGTAAAGGGGTCCTCCATGTTGTCTTTGGTAAAAATATATCTCACTACAACTCTAATGACTAGTTCCTCATATCCTCTATAAAACATAAAAATATCCATAGTATTCCTCATATATTTAAGGATAATCTTGACTTTCATCCAATGGCGGTCACCTAGATGAGCTTGATATATGCCTACAACACTTAATGCGTAGGAGAAATCTATCATATTACATAAAATAGAATACATGACTGACCCAATCATTGATTTGTAAGGAATAATTGACATTATATTTATTTCTTTATGAGTCTAAGGAAAAAATTTCCTGGGAAGATGAATTCTATGTGACACTGGAAAAAAATCCCCTCTTGGATTATTCCATGCTGAATCTCTTCAGTATCTTATCAATGTATATACTTTGGCTCAGGACGAGAAACCTCTTGGATATATCATGATAGATCTTGATCCATATAATATATGAGTCCTCACCAAAGTCTTCTATGGAAAAGAATCTATTTAACCACACCTTAACAGATTGCAAGACTAGTATTTCATCTCTAATAAGTAATATGTCATCAAAATATAATATTAAGAAAATGACTGCACTCCCACTAAACCATTTGTAGACACAAGGCTCTTGTTGGTTATTTATAAATCAAAATTCTATTATGGATTCATCAAAATGAATGTTCCGTGACATGGATTCTTTCTTTAATCTATAAATGAATTTTTGAAATTTTAATATCTTATTGGAATCCATCGGAGTCACAAACCCCTCAGGTGGTGTCATGTAGACATCTTGTTGAATGTTCTCATTAAGGACAGATTTTTTGACATTCATTTTCCAAATCTCATAGTCACGGTAACCCTCAATGGAAAGTATAATTATGATGTATTTCATCATTGAAACTATTTAAGAGGTTTCGTCATAGTTAATTCCTTGATGTCTTTTAAACCCTTTAGCAAATAGTCATGCCTTATAGGTATTATGTTATCCTTACATGTCCATTTAATTTTTAATAACCATTTTTAACCAATAGGATTTACATCCACTAGAGGATCTACCATAATATAGACTTTTTTGGTACATGGAATCCATTTCATAATTCATGGATTCTTTCCACTAGGAAACATCTATTCCACTTACTACTTACTTGTAGGTTTGAGGATCGTTATTATCAAATAATAATGACTCAAATCCTAGATAACTAGAAAACCATACATTTATAGTTCTCTAACCTCTCTTGTACTCCTTCCCAGTTCTTGTGTCTCTCGAAGAGTTTCTTCTTCCACGGGGCTTTGTGCAATCTGATCCTTTACCAACTCTTGTGTTCCTTGAGCCTTGACTTAATCAATGTTTATCTCTCTACCAATACCTATTTTGTATATGTTCTCCCTCTAAAGTAATATAGTGTGTCTTTCCACTATGAACTTTTTTTCTGAGGGGTCGTATAGGTAATATCCCCTTTTTTCCTTAGGGTATCCTATAAAGGTACAATTTGTTCCTAATAGTTAATGTTTTTTACCTAAAAAGTCCATAACAAAGATTCACATACCCACACATGTAAATTTTATAACATGGTTTTTCTTCCAATCCAAAATTCATATGGAATTCCATTTATTGAATTAGTTTGTACTTGGTATAGTATATGTCTTTATGTTTGTAACACATATCCCCAAAAGGATAATAGAATCCTTTTATGACTCATAATTGATCTCACTATGTCCAACAAGGTGTAGTTCCTCCTTTCACATACACCATTCCACTGAGACGTGTAAGGTAGAGTGAGTTGGGATAGGATCCCAAACTCTCATAAGTAATCAATAGAGTTTTAATTAAGATATTCTACACCTTGGTCTAAGTGGAGTTTCCTAATCTTCCTACCAAGATGGTTCTCAACATCATTCTTTCATTCCTTGAATTTATCAAAATAATCTGACTTATACCTCCTTAGGTAAATATATCTATATCTACTAAAATCATCAGTTAACATTATGAAGTATAAGTACCCACCCCTTGATTCAATGGGAAATTATCCACACATATCTGTATAAACTAATTCAAGAATCTCTTTATCCCTTTCACCTTTCCTACTAAATTGGGAAATGTTCATTTTTTCCTTGTAAACATGCATGACATACACCAAGTGGTTTTAGTTTGAAAGAATCTAAGTATCCATATTGATGTAATTTTTTCAAGAGTTTTTCATTTACATGAGCAAGTTGATGATGCCAAAGTTGGGTGTGGTATGATTCATGTGAAGTGACTTCATTATCAATTTCCATTACTTGGTTCATGTAATTCAACACATAAAGAACATTATGTAAATGTTCCTTACCATAAAAAATTCTATCATTATAAAACAAGAAACATTTATTTCAAAATTTGAAAATGAATCCATTTGTGTCTATTCTTGATACAAAAACAATGTTTTTGGTAATTTAAGGCACATAATAAAAACCCTTTAAAACCAAGATCATTCTGGTTGGAAATGTGAGGTTGTAGTCCCCAATAGCTATAGTAGTAAGTTTAGATCTGTTGGATACTTGTAGATCTACCTCCCCTTAGATAATTTTTATTAATCTACTTGGTTCCTATATTTGAATACATATGTGATAACCACAATCCATATCAAATACCCAATTTTTAGAAATAGATAAATTACACTCGATAACAAATGAACCTGGAGTTTCCCCTTTCTTCTTTAGATGGTTAAAGTTTTTATTCTAGTGGCCCTTCATTCCACATTAGAAATAGACAAAATTTTTTTCCCTTGCTTCCCCTTTGATATTATTATTCTTGGAAGGGTGTGAAGAGGATTTGGGCTTAAATATATTTTCACTCCCTTTCCATTTTTTCACCACAAGTAGATAAGGATTTTCACACTTCATATCTTTATCCACTTGGAAAAGGAGGATAAGAATATCTAACAGAGACTTATCAAAAAATTTCATATTAAAATTCACAACAAAATTAGAGAAGCTCTAAGGGAGTGATTCCATAATGATATTGGTGCCCAATTATTTGAGGATTTTAAACACTATAACCTCTATACACACAATGTAGACAATGAGCTTGACTATGTGAGGCATAGATGGGGAACCCTTCTCAATATTACTCTGAAAGAGAACCTTGGAAATATCAAACCATTCATATCTAGATCTCTCCCAGTAAAGACCACGAAGGTGCTCAATAATGCTATATGCATCCATGTTTTCATGAGACTTCATGAGTTCACTAGACATAGATAAAAGCATAAAACATTGAATGTAGACTTCTTTGTTTATATGTTTTTCATAGACTAGAAACTCTTCATAATTTTCCTGTTGAGTAGGTGGATCAAGCACTAGGGATTATAGCATGTAAGATTTTCATTCGTGGCATAGAACACCCCGAAGGCATATAAACCACTCTTAGAAGTTACTGTAAGTGAAGAGATTGTCTTTATCCAATATTGATCATAGGTATAGTGATCTTGTCATTTTATTTTACAATTAAAATAGAATATTATTAGAACTTTTTTTGATTACAGATTTTGTGAGAAATATTTAATTGATTTAATTAAATCTATCACTATTTTATCATGTCCAAATATCCCTCACCATTGAACATGTAATGTCTAGTTTCTAGGACATTATATTGTCAAGGATCAATATTCCCCTTACCATAACCCCAAAAGGGTTGTTCAATATATTTTAAAGGTATTTAGGTATGAAAGTCTTTTCCAAATGCGGGATTGCAACTCCTTGATCCATTGAGTGGACTCCCCAATCTAGAATTCTAAACTTTGATTTTCTCAAGAATTGCCTGCAAATTAAATAAAGTCTTGAAAGGGATTCTCCACTTAATGTAAAATGGTTATGTTAACATGAAACTTTCATAAGAACTCCCATTATAAAAGTTAGTGTCCCGACAAGGGTTGTTCAAACACATTGTTCTATTGAGTTTTGTTCCAAATCAAGCAACAAAAGTCTCAGTCTGACATAATATTAGAATAAGATATTTTATTTTATTATGAATAAATTTATAGATCATTTTATCCTTTACATGTATTTTTAATATTTAAGTTGATGTTTACTTAATTAATTAACCATTTCTGGATAAAACATTTACACACAATCAATTTTATTTAAATTCCATCTTTTTAAAATTAATTCATTCCTTTATGTGATCACATTATTGCATCTATAAATATAATTTATATTCACTAGATAGAAAATAAATAATTAAATAAATTATCCAATCATGAGATTATATAATGGTTTATTTAATGTGTATAAATTAAATCAACCTATGACCTAGGGGAAATAACTCTTTATGTGATACTTGGCATGACCTACAGCATTCAATGTGTCCCCCTATGTATCATGGATTTCGCATCCTTATGGTTCCATTATGAACTATCCCCATGCACCTCGGGATGCTCCATTAATTAAAAATATTTATTACTCACTTGCAGGTGAGGAGAACCAAAGGATTGGTTAAAGGGAATTAAATAAATATCTTTGGTCATGTAGGTCCTACATAATAATGGAGGGAGGGATGACTCAGAGGACATATTTTAATTTAATATTAAATAATTTAAAAATGATGCAATAAATTTAATTAAATAAATGTCATCACATACATAGGTCTTGGTCAAGATCATTAATGGTCACCCATACAACAAATATGCAAAAGTAAATTACTAGCATTTATTTATTTATTCTTTTATTATTTAATATAAATGTTCTTGCATTAATTAATTAATTAATTCCCTTTCATATTAATGATAATCCGATATTATATGAATATACCCATCATTAATTACATTCATGGAAAATAAATGACAAAACTAAAAATGAAATATTAATAATAATAAATTAATTGATCATTTTAAAATTATTTAAATCCATTATTAAATTGACAAATACACAACGGTGTGCTAATCAATAAAATAAGGTTTTAATGCTGAAATTTCAAATTTAGTGTAATTTTAATTTTAGCCATTAATGGAAGACTATAGGGCATGTACATACAGCTACATGCCATGTACCTCGGTTTTCGTATATCCAATTCACATGCCTAGGGCTTCGGTGTGTTGACTCATCTAGACTACATGGTGTGTACATTCCAATAATGCACCTTGTATCTAATTTTTGTGTGCCACGTTGGCCCGATCAACGCGCGGTGTGAAATAAAATCACCCCATGTAATTAATTACATAGAACATCTAGATACATTGCCCATGGGAATACATCGTGTGCACCATCCACACACAGTGTAACTTACTTTTACCGGACAATGATTTGGAACTTCTCGATGGCATCTCTGATCATTATTCATTTGTTCTTAAACATTTAAGAAAATGAAACACTGAAAAAACATAACTAATATGTTGATAACATGTTAATTTAAATTGGATTGAAGAATGAATAACATGAAATAAAATCTAACAAAAATTTCTCATAGATCAATAAAAAAATAAATAATTATAAATTTAAATGTAACCCCTATGATACCAGTAGTTGGTTTTGGGTGTAGTAGAAGCATACGATGGTGGGTGATATATGAAAATTTCATTTAATAATCTTTTCCCAATACCAAAGTGGGGATCTTTCATTTCAAATTTATAATTAATTTATTTAATGTCTGAAGAAATAAATACTTGGGATTAGGAACTTTAATTTTTGATTATTGTTGATTTTTTGAAAAGGCCCTTCCATATTGCCTTTTTTGTGCTTGTGAGGATCCAAGGGTATAATCTCTCTAATGGTGATCCACATGTGCTCCAATGGTCTTTGAGAAACGTCACTTGTTCATCGGGTGCTACCGCGGAGAATCGAATGTCTTTCATTGTTCGATCTTGATCAATCATTCTTTGGTCTTGAAGAAGTTCTCTCTTGGGTTTCTCATTCTTGAGAGGGGGAAAAGAGGAGGTGTCAGGAGATAATTTTTTGTGTAAATAAATTCTTTATTCCCAAACATGGAATTTGTGTCAAATGAATTACACTATAGACATAGCCATCAATTTATTGATTTGGGATTTTGGTTACAAAATTTAATAAAATAATGGACATTAAATATAATTATAACCATTAATGAAATATCATGCCACATAATAATAATAACAATGTTATTATTTTATTGTGCTCTCACTTATGAAAAATGTATAAATAATATTTACTCGCTCGTAAATTATTATTTTATCATAGAAAACAATCTTGGTCTCTTAAAACTTCTCTTGTATTTATTGAACACCTGAATAAATATTTTATTCTGTTAAATAAATATTTTATTCAGAAACTGGAATAGAAATATTTATTAAATATTCTATAAAATAAATAAATATATTTTATTCACAATCTGGTGAAAAATATTTATTTAATTCATGTGATCAATACAACTTAAATAAAATTATTTTTCAGTCATGAGAATAATATTTATTCCATTAATTAAATTAAAATAAAATTTAATTAAGACCACCAGAAACACTTAGTGTGTGACCCTTTGGTATTATTTCTCATTGGAATCACGCGGTCTTTCCAAAATACAAGATTACAATATTGCAATGGTTCAAGGAATCCAAGAGAAATAACTTAAAGTCACAATGATTATATCCACATACGGACACTCATTGTGTAATATAATGCATTTGTCACATAATATCGTCAAGAAATATTCATGATGGTGTCATAAACTTATATGCTTGATACATCATTCTTTGACTATTTAAAATAAACTCGTTGTTACACCACAGCTATGAAATTTAGGGAAGATGTTCTATTTCAATCAAAGGGAAGAGATATCAACTTCCATAAATATGGAAGAGAAAATTTCTTTTTTGACTTATCCATTAATAACATGTCATTCGTGATTCAATCAATGTACCCTACTTCCTAAAAATATATGGGATGATGGTTTTCATTAGAAAATATAAGTGCGTGAGTCATGGCATGTATTAATAATAATCTTAAAGTCTAAGGACCATTACACATGATCACATATAGAAATTTCTGATGACACCAAACATGTGGAATTACTACTATTAGTTTTGTTCTCATAATCTCTCATCTTGGAGATTTCCAAGTGAAAACTTCATGAGAATAAGCATCATATGCTTATGAGTACTCACACCTGACGATCTATATACTATGTGTCCCATCATAGTATATTATCCAACAGCGGAACTATATTAAGAATGTTGTCATAGCACTTCAAGGTTATCATCATAGTGGGGAACTATTATGACCTTATCAATGCAACAAATACTCAAGGACATTATTATGTTATGGTCATGTGGAAAAATGAAAAATATGTTATAAGATGTTTAATATAATATTTAATACATAAAATATTTATGTAATCAAAGTACAAATAGTTGGATCTAGGACAACAACTCTAAAAAATACTTATAAAATGCCACCATTCAAAAATACAGTAATAAATAATCAAATATATACAATAATATATAAAATTAAATACCTCTGGAATGATATATTTTTTATAAAATGAGAAATAAATGGAATACCTCAATATATTGATGCATAATCCTCTACCAAGGAACCACCAACACACACCATTATGTACACCTTTACAGGATAAAACCACTAACACCACATAATTATGACTCCTACAAACAATCAAATATCAATATGACCATGATTATTTCATCATACAAGCTCCTATGAAGGTGTGATTATAATGATCCAGTAGGAAGTTCCAGGTCATGAGGAACACAAAAGTTTGGATTGTGTGTGCATAATAATCAAAGATTATGAAGACATAATATATTGTCACAACCTAAAATCTTAACCCAAGCTAGGTTTAATCTAGGAATAATGTTATCTAGTAAAATTTACAATACTAAAAGTTCCATAGGATATTACACATGAATTTTTCTCACTTTAGAAGTTTTTAAGCCATTAATAAAATGTATAGTTCATCACAACAACATATTCCCAATCTCAACACAATTATTTCTCCCCAAATAACAAGAATTCAAGGATATTCATAGAAAAATAGGATCCCAAAACTAATGACACCATTATCCATGTGGAATAATCAATCATCATAGAGTGAAAATATAATCATGTTGATAGTGGTATCAATGTGGAGGACACCAAAGCCATTGTGGAAAATTTATCGATTGAGGGAGTACCAGACTCAATTTATAGGGGACCCATGCCTCATTGATTAGGGGAATACCATACCATATTCAAATTATGGCGGTCCCACCACCTATCAATTATAATATCAATCAAGTTAGTACCTATCCCTATATCATATAGGGACTTACACCCTAGTGATGATTATTTCCCTGAGGAGAGTGTCTAAACCTCATGTATTGTAAGCTGGGCCTATAACCTATAAATGATGGTGTCAAACAAGGGAGTACCCAAACCCATACCTAATATAGATGACCTATAACCCATATATAATGTGGTATATTGAGGGAGTACATGGCCCCATATGTCTACTTGAATCCCAAATCATGGCTACTGAGACCCTCATCTCGATGTTAGCCTTACATCGAGAGAGAATCCCTATGTGGTGTTCCACTACAATGTTATCACTAAAATACCAAAAAAAGTTGATAATTTCACACCAACGCATTCAAGAAATCTTAACCAAGAGATACAAACTAATAACATCATCTCCCATCATTTTCATGTCAATTGAACGAGTCATCACATCATCACATCATTATCTATGACAATTTGTATAAAAATATCATAAAATATGTCATCTAGCTTAAAAATAAGTGATCTCATCATCACAAGTGGAGTTTTAGGATATCATACTCACCAAATAATACCCTATATTTAGTTAGTATGGTTAACCAAATGAAAGTTCAAATTTTTTCATTCAAAAATCAATTATCACATCGCAACACTTAGAGGACCATCAGATAACTCCCATCTAGTGTAAACCACACTTTGTGTCACACTAGCCATTTATATTAAAGAATGAGGTGGGTATAATTATAATTATGTCTAAATTCATGTTGTATTATATAATACCACATTAATCATCTTTCGAATCAATTATACAGCTTAGGAGTCTACAACAATAATCTCTCAGATAATAACCTTATTGAATGTTCGTAGCTTAATGATCCAAACTTATGCAAGGTTCAATGCCATCTATAATTACAAAAAAAACATCATCAAAGCATTATGTCAACCATTTTCACTAATCCACCGAGATTTCTCTTGTAATACAAATAATCAAGGGTTACACTAGGAGCTCCCCGGTTCCATAGTCTCCAAAATAATTTTAGGATTTTAAAGGTTCTTATCATCATTCAAACTCATAATTTTTCATTTTTTTCAAATTAAAATCTCGGAATCGATAATTAGAGGGTGTAATCATGTTCTACTCTTGATAATAATCTATCTAATGTACTTTTAATATTTCATATGTTACGTCATTGTTAATCACAACACCCAATAGCTTTAAATCCCTAAAAGCCTCTCAAATGAACTGGGATTCCCTTGATGGTCACATCATCATGATCTATATGAAAAAACAATCGATGTGAAGTATTCATTTATCTTAAACATCTACTAAGTAGTGATTATAAATTTTAACAATACTTGACACCAATGTAGATTTTCCCTTAAACAACATGCAAAAATGGTTTTATGCTAATTTTTTTTGATGTTGTAAGCGCCTTTAAAAGCTAGTCTCTTTTATTAGCACTGATAAAAGAACATTTTATCAGCACTAAAAAATGATGATAAAGGGTGTCTTTATCAGAGAAGGAAGAAATTCTGGGTTTAGAATCCACCGAACCACCTTTATCAGCATTCTCCAAACACCATTATCAGTGCTTTCCAACCTCCCACTTCTCGCAAACCCCCTTTATCAATGCTCCCTCATCCCCCACTACTTTCTTATATTAGTGCTCACTAACCCTCACACATTCATGCGCCTTATTGGATTTGAACTCATGAACTTCATCTTCACGCGTTGGTGCTTTAATAGTATTCTTTGTTATTTACTTCTATATTTTATGATATATCTAATTTTTTAAATATATTTAGATATATATTTTTTATCCATATATTTGTATATATTTATAAAAAAATTAAATACATTTATAAAATATGTTTGTGTGTGTGTAATTGTGTGTGCGTGTGTTTATATGTGTGTTTGTGTGTGTGTGTGTATAAATATATATATTTATATTTATTTACATATATTAAAATATACACATAAATATATATATTTGTTTTTTAATACATACACACATACATATTTATATATATGCATTATATATACCATTTTATAGATATATACATTTTTATACATTTTTAGTTTTAAATAATAGAGAATAATTATTTATTTCTATATTGTTTGTATATTTAAAAAATATTTTTTTATATGTAAACCTGTTTAAATATTTAATTATACAATTAAATATTTATAAATAAATTTAGAAAAATATGTGTGTATATATATGCATATATTTAATTATAAATAACACTAAAATAATAAAAAATGTAAAATTTCAACACTATAATATCCATATGAGCGTAATCCTTAGGAATAAATTTAGTCTCCATAAAAAAGACAAGATTTTCCACCTAAATGAAACTGAAATTACATCAAATATTAAAATAATAGAGCATCTCAATTTTAGATGTATTTTGGGACTTTTTTACCCCCAAAAATAGTGATTGGGGTCTTTCTGAATCAACATGTCATAGATAATTTTGAAAACATTGATTTGATATGTGGCAGAGTTTAAAAGGACACCCAAATCAAAATGTATGACTGTTTGAAGTTCAAGTCTTGTTTTTAATTTATCCCAACATTTTAAATAATTTTTAATTTTTTTGTCATAAAATTATTATTAAATGATAGTTACTCAATACGAATTAGAAAATTATTAATTAATATTAGTTTTTAATTATTTTTAAAATACTTTTCACTTAATATATTTCATATTAATTTTAAATATATATTTAGAATTATATAAATCATATTTATGCTAATATATTGTATAAAAATTATTATAAATATATTTATTTATTAAAATGTTATATTTAATTATATACTTATAAAATATATCCTTATCATTGTTTGGAATCTTTTATCAACATTGATAAATGATGTGTTTTTATGATTGTTTTATTTTTAACATTGATAAAAGGGTGTATCAACGATTTTAGTTGGTGCTAATAAAAACATTTCCCTTATCATCGGTTTTTTATGTTGATAAAGAGTATCACTGAATAAACGTGGTTATGTAGTTTTGTGGATGAGATGGGGCCACATGGAAATCTAGAGGCCCATATCACTAATATATATATACCCTTTAACAGCATTTAAAACGTATTTTAATACACTACTGGAAAAGGGATCTTTCCCAACAGTTGTGTACCAACGGTTCTTTGAACCGTTGGCATATCATGTCTTTCCCAACAGTTTCTATAAACCGTTGGGAAAAACCCCTCAATGCATAGTTTTCCCAACGGTTGTATGAAACCGTTGGGAAAGATTGGTTTTTCCCAACGGTTCTTAAGAACCGTTGGGAAAAGTGGTGAAGGAAAGATAGGTTTTTCCCAACGGTTTCTTAGAACCGTTGGGAAAAGTGGTGAAGAAACCTTGTTTTCCCAACGGTTCTATTGAACCGTTGGGAAAGGTTGGTCTTTCCCAACGGTTATTAAAAACCGTTGGAAAAGAAAAGCCCCAAATACCAAATCGAGCCAGCGGCCTCCCCACATTACAGAAGCATTCACCTCGTGTCCTCCTGGAGTGATTCCTTGCAGAAGGACCTCCCAATCCCCACATCGTACATCAGATCAGCACCTACCAGGTTAGAATCCTATATTTTATCAATGATATAGTTCCAGCTCTTATAAATCATATACTTCTATTCTTGATTTTGTTATTCCCAATTATTAGGGTTTTTGTAAAAATTTATGATTGTTTCATGGTGGTCATGTGCACCACTATAGGTACATTGATTCACTAATTTATTTTGGTATTTCCATAAAATTCGAATACAATTTATTAATGAATCAATGTTGGGTGTTAACATGAAATTCATGTTCTTGATTTTTGTTGAACACCTTATTTATGGTATGGGGTAAGATTATTTAAAGTGTAAACAAATACTTATATAGAATTTCCTTGTAAAACCTGATGGTTTAATTCTAGTTAAATGGAATAATAATTTTTTATGTTATTAATATTTAGTAATTGGTGAGGTGAATCATATATGTATATGAAAAATAGATCAAGATCATTTAGTATTGGATAGAATTATTCCCTAGTAATGTGAGACCCTTATGTTGTTGGGTGAGTATGGAGTAGTGAGATATATTGCTTGTTACTTACCTTTTTTCAATTCTATGAGCTAATGATGGCATGCACTAATTTTTTGAGATCTTTCAATGTTTTTATGGTTTTGATAGTGATCAATGATGTGTATCCTAGTATGTAAGATCCTGTTGGGTATTAGACCCTAGATTGGGTGAATTTGTATGCGGTAGGGTGCTTTCTAGGATGGGTTGTAGTGATGTGATGGTAACTTATGAGAGGGGTGGGTCTTACTAATGTGGATTCATTCTATATCATAAGCATGTAAATATAATTTGTATTATGATAACTAAATATGAATGATGTGTGATCAAATATTGTCTTATCCTGGAGAATTCCTTGTGATATATTGATATGGTGGCATGAGTGATGATGCATGTGGTGACATGACCAACATACATGTGTTTCATGGTTAGTGATCAATTAGGATAATGATCCTATGATCATTGGGATGTGACTCTCAATGATTCAAGAAGAGTTATTAATATGATAACATGAGGGTGTGTTCCTATTTGGTTTTGTCATTCGGTCAGTTTGGACCCCCCCACGCGCGTTTATCAAGCGCACGCAACGCTTAAAGAACGCATAATGAGACCTCCCGCGTAGACCGCACGTCCGATTGACGTTCCGTCTGTGTGTGCACGTCGCGAATAATAATGGGATTGTTGTCCTGTGATTTCAGGTCAATCTGATGTCGTCCGCTATGAGTTTGAACGTTAGACGCCCATTTTGGCCGTTTATGACACCAGAACGGCGTTCCTGGTCACCGCGGGCACACGGCACGTCCGATTGACGTGCCTTCTGCTCGCCCACATCACAATTCACTCAACCTTTGATGTCGTCCGATTTCACGCCATTCGGAATTCATTCGGCCAGTTTGGACCCCCCCACGCGCGTTTCTTAAGCGCGCGCAACGCTTAAAGAACGCATAATGAGCCCTCCCGCGCAGACCGCACGTCTGATTGATGTGCCTTCTACGCGTGCACGTCGCGAATAATAATGGTATTGTTGTCCTGTAATTTCAGGGCAATCCGATGTCGTCCTCTATGAGTTTTACCGTTAGACGCTCGTTTTGGCCGTTTATGACACCAGAACGGTGTTCCCGGTCACCGCGGGCACATGACACATCCGATTGATGTGTCGTCTGCTCGACCACATCACAATTCACTCACCCATTGATGTCGTCCGATTTCAGGCCATTCGGACTTCTGTCGGCCAGTTTGGACCCCCCACGCGCTTTTATCAAGCGCGCGCAACGCTAAAAGAACGCATAATGAGTCCTCCCGCGCAGACCGCACGTCTGATTGACGTGCCGTCTACGCGTGCACTTCGCAAATAATAATGGGATTTTTGTCCTGTGATTTCAGGTCAATCCGATGTCGTCCGCTATGAGTTTGACCGTTAGACGCCCGTTTTGGCCGTTTTTGACACCAGAACGGCGTTCCCGGTCACCGCGGGCACACGGCACGTCCGATTGACGTGCCGTCTACTCGACCACATCAAAATTAACTCACCCTTTGATGTCGTCCGATTTCAGGCCATTCAGACATCGTTCGTCTAGTTTGGACCCCCCCACCCCCACGCGCGTTTATCAAGCGCGCGCAACGCTTAAAGAACGCATAATGAGCTCTCCCATGCAGAACACATATCCGATTGATGTGTCGTCTGTGCTTGCACGTCGAGAATAATAATGGGATTGTTGCCCTGTGATTTCAGGTCAATCTGTTGTCGTTCGCTATGAGTTTGACCGTTAGACGCATGTTTTGGCCGTTTATGACACCAGAACGGCATTCCCGGTCACCGCGGGCACACGGCACGTCCGATTGACATGCCCTCTACTCGACCACATCAAAATTTACTCACCCTTTGATGTCGTCCGATTTCAGGCCATTCGGACATCGTTCGGCCAGTTTGGACCCCCCCACGCGCGTTTATCAAGCACGCGCAACGCTTAAAGAACGCATAATGAGCCCTACCGCACAGACCGCACATCCGATTGACATGTCGTCTGCGCGTGCACGTCACGAATAATAATTGGATTGTTGTACTGTGATATCAGGTCAATCCGATGTCGTCCTCTATGATTTTGACCGTTAGACGCCCGTTTTGGCCCTTTATGACACCAGAACGGCGTTCCCGGTCACCGCGGGAACACGACACGTCCGATTGACGTGCCGTCTGCTCGACCACATCACAATTCATTCACCCTTTGATGTCGTCTGATTTCAGGACATTCGGACTTCGTTCGGCCAGTTTGGACCCCCCCACGCGCGTTTATCAAGCGCGCGCAACGCTTAAAGAACGCATAATGAGCCCTCCCGTGCAGACCGCACGTCCGATTGATGTGCTGTCTGTGCGTGCATGTCGAGAATAATAATGGGATTGTTGTCCTGTGATTTCAGGTCAATCTATTGTCATCCGCTATGAGTTTGACCGTTAGACGCCTGTTTTGGCCGTTTATGACACCAGAACGGCGTTCCCGGTCACCGCGGGCACACGGCACGTCCGATTGACATGCCCTCTGCTCGACCACATCACAATTTACTCACCCTTTGATGTCGTCGGATTTCAGGTCATTCGGACATCGTTCGACCAGTTTGGACCCCCCCACGCGTGTTTATCAAGCGCGCGCAACGCTTAAAGAACGCATAATGAGCCCTACCGCACAGACCGCACATCCGATTGACGTGCCGTCTATGCGTACACGTCACTAATAATAATTAGAATGTTTCACGGTGGTTTCAGCTCAATACGAGGTTGTCCGCTATGAATTTGCCCGTTGGACGCCCGTTTTGGCCGTTTATAACACCAGAACTGCGTTGTCGGTCACCGCGGGCACACGGCACGTCCGACTGACATTCCGTCTGCTCGACCACTTCATAAATCACTCACCCGTATTTATCGTCTGATTTCAGGTCATTCCGACATCGTTAGGCCCGTTTGGACCCCCCTCACGCGCGTTTACGAAGCGGGCACATCACTTAAAACACGAATATTGAGTCGTACCGCGCAAACCACACGTCCGATTGACGTGAGGTCTGCGCGTACACGTCACGAATAATAATTAGAATATTGCATGGTGGTTTCAGGTGAATTTAAAGTCGTCTTCTATGAATTTGACCGTTTGACGCCCGTTTTGGCCGTTTATGACACCCGAACTGCGTTCTCGGTCACCGCGGGCACAGGGCACGTCCGATTGACGGGACGTCTGCTCGACCACTTCAGAAATCAATCACCCGTATTTTTCATTTGATTTCAGGCCATTCCGAAATCGTTTGGCCCGTTTGGACCCCCCTCACGCGCGTTTACGAAGCGCGCACATCACTTAAAACATGAATATTGAGTCGTACCGTGCAAACCGCACGTCCGATTGACGTGCCATCTACGCGTACACGTCACTAATAATAATTATAATGTTTCACGGTGGTTTCAGCTCAATCTGAGGTCGTCTCCTATGAATTTGACCATTGGACGCCCGTTTTGGCCGTTTTTGACACCAGAACTACGTTGTCGGTCACCGCGGGCACACGACACGTCCGATTGACGTGCCGTCTGCTCGACCACTTCATAAATCACTCACCCGTATTTGTTGTCTGATTTCAGGCCATTCTAAATCTGTTGATAATTTATCCCAACAATCCATGGGTCATATGTGACGTGTACGAGCCAACCTGGGAAGAATCCAAGTCGCGGTGTGGCCGGGATAAGTCTAAGTGGCTCTCTTTTGTTTAAAATGGACACCATTTTAAGTACATACGGAAAAATGAACAAACGGATTTGGTTTCCATTGAAAATTTATGAGAACGATCCATGGGTAATATGTGACGTGTACGAATCAACCCCGCCACAATCGGAGACGCGGTGTGGCCGACAACACTCAAAGTGTCGGTCTTTTGTTTCAAAAAGACGTCATTTTAAGTGAAAAGCATCAAGTGACATACGAAAAACCGACCAAAGGCATTCGGACTGTGTCGATACTTTAGCACAAGGATCCATGGGTCGTATGTGACATGTACGAGTCAATCCCGCCTCAATCTGAGGAGCGGTGTGGCCGACACCGTTCTAACTGTGTCTCTTTTGTTTAAAATGGACAGGATTTTAAGTGAAAAGAACAACTGACATATGCAAAACTGACCAAACGCATTCCGAATCTTTTGATAATTTATCACAATGATCCATCGGTCATATGGGACCTGTACGAGCCAACCCGGGCTCAATCTGAGTTGCGGTGTGGCCGAGATCAGTCTAAGTGGCTCTCTTTTGTTTAAAATGGACATCATTTTAAGTACATACGGAAAACCAACCAAACGCATTCGGTTTCCATTGAAACTTTAGGAGAACGATCCATGGGTTCTATGTGACATGTACGAATCATCCCCGCCTCAATCCGACATGCGGTGCGGCTGACACCACTCAAAGTGTCCGTCTTTTGTTTCAAAAGGACATCATTTTAAGTGAAAAGCATCAACTGACATACACCAAACTGATCAAACACCTACGAGTTCTGTTAAAACTTTAGTAAAATGATCCATGGGTCATATGTGACGTGTACGGGTCAACCCCTCCACAAACCGAGCCACGATGTGGCCGATACCACTCAAACTCTCTCTCTTTTGTTCAAAATGGACTAAATTGTAAGTGAAATCAACAACTGACAAACGGGAAACGGACCAAACGCCTTATGATTATATTGAAACATTAGTAAAACAATCCATTGGTCATATGTGACGTGTATGAGTCAACTATACCTCAATATGAGGCACCGTGGGGCCGGGACCATCCAAACTGCCTCTCTTTTGTTAAAAATGGACAATAGTTTACGTACATACGCCAAACCGATCAAACGGATTCTGATTGTGTTTTAACTTTATGAAAATGATACCTGGCTCATATGTGATGTGTACGAGTAAACCCCGTCTCAATCCGAGGCCCGGTGTGGCCGACACAACTCAAAGTGCCTCTCTTTTTTTAAATGTATTTAATTTTAAGTGAAAACAACAACTGACATACGAGAAACCGACCAAACGCCTATTAATTATGTCTAAACTTTAGGACAACAATCCATGTGTCATATGTGACTTGTACAAGTCAACCCCGCCAAAAACTGAGCCACGGTGTGGCCAGGACTACTCAAAATGTATCTCTTTTGTTAAAAATGGACTAAATTGTAAGTGAAATCAACAACTGACATACGGGAAACGGACCAAACTCCTTCAGATTCTATAGAAACTTTAGGACAAAGATCCATGGGTCATATGTGATGTTTACAAGTCAATATCGCCTCAATCCGAGCTGCGGTGTGGCCGGAACTACTCAAACTATCTCTCTTTTGTTTAAAATGGACATAATTTTAAGTGAAAACAACAACTGACATACGCCAAACCAACCAAACGACTTCTAATTCTATTAAAATGTTACTAAAATGATCCATAGATCAAATTTGACGTGTACGAGTCAACTCTGCCACAATCTGAGCCGCGGTGTGACCGGGACCACTCAAACTGTCTCTCTTTTGTTCAAAATGGACTAAATTGTAAGTGAAATCAACAACTGACATACGGGAAACTGACCAAACACCTTCAGATTCTATTTATATTTTAGGAAAACGATCCATGGGTCATATGTGATGTGTACGAGTCAACCCCAACTCAATCCGAGGCACCGTGGGGCCGGGACCACCCAAACTGCCTCTCTTTTGTTCCAAAGGGACAATATTTTATGTACATACGCCAAACCGATCAAACATATTATGATTGTGTTTAAACTTTAGGACAATGATTCATGCCTCATATGTGACGTGTATGAGTCAACCCCGCCTCAATCCGAGGCCCGGTGTGGCCGACACTACTGAAAGTGGCTCTTTTTTTAAAAATGTACTTAATTTTAAGTGAAAACAAAAATTGACATACGGAAAACTGACCAAATGCCTACGGATTCTGTATAAACTTTAGTAAAACAATTCATGGGTCATATGTGATGTTTACGAGTCAACCCCGCCTCAATCCGAGCCACGGTGTGGCTGGGACCACTAAAACTTTCTCTCTTTTGTTGAAAATGGACTAAATTGTAAGTGAAATCAACAACTGTCATACGAGAAACCGACCAAACGCCTTCGTAATCTATTTACACTTTAGGAAAACAATCCATGGGTCATATTTGATGTGTAAGAGTCAATACCACCTCAATCCGAGGCATGGTGAGGCTGACACCACCCAAACCGTCTCTCATATGTTAAAATGGACAACATTTTACATATATACGCCAAAATGATCAAACAAATTCTGATTGTGTTGAAACATTAGGATAAAAATCCATGGATCATATGTGACATGTACGAGTCAACCCCGCCTCAATCCGAGGTCCGTTGGGGCCGACACCACTCCAAGTGTCTCTCTTTTGTTTAAAATGGACATAACTTTAAGTGAAAACAACTGTTGACAAACGCCAAACCAACCAAACGCATTAGGATTCTATTGAAACTTTATAAAAACGATCCATGGGTCATATTTGACTTTTACGAATCAAACCTACCTCAATCCAAGCCACGGTGTGGCCAGGACCACTCAAATTGTCTCTCTTTTCTTGAAAAGGGACTAAATTGTAAGTGATATCAAAAACTGACATACGGGAAACAGACCAAATACCTTCTAATTCTTTTGACACTTTAGTAAAACAATCCATGGGTCATATGTGACATGTACGAGTCAATCCCACCTCAATACGAGTCACCATCGGGCGGGGACCACCCAAACTACCTCTCATTTGTTCAAAATGGATTAATATTTTACGTACATATGCCAAACCGATCAAACGGATTTTGATTGTGTTGAAACTTAAGGACAATGATCCATGGATCATATTTGATGTGTACCAGTCAACCCAGCCTCAATTTGAGGCATGGTGTGGCACTTACTGAGTTACAAATGATGAGACTCCTATGAAAATACCTTTTCACTATATATTATAAAAGTGGTTGTCGTATGAAGATTGAAATGGGTGTAAATAATATTTGACTTATTGAAACTCTGATTCAACTATACTCGATGATTTTTGTCATATGAAGATTCAAATGGGGAATTATTCACCATGAATATATTCAAAGAGGTGGTGTTCTTTTTTGTTGTTTTAAGTGTGTCAGTGTTTTTGTCATATGAAGATTCAAATGGGGAATTATTCAGCATGACTCTATTCAAAGAGGTGGTGTTTTTTTCAGTGTTTTTTTTATGCAGGTGTATGCACTGGAGGGGCCACTGGAGGGGCTGCTGACAATTCTGAAAATACTGAATACCAACGGTTGTAAACCGTTGGTATACTTTTCCATACTTAAACATATGCCAACGGTTTCAATGAAACCGTTGGAAAAAAATCTATACCAACGGTTGTAAACCGTTGGTATAAGATCAAAGCCATTGAATTCCCAACGGTTTCCATGAAACAGTTGGGAAAAATTCTATACCAACGGTTTACAACCGTTGGTATAAAATAAAAACCATTGAATTCCCAACGGTTTGATGAAAACCGTTGGGAAAAATACGGTTGTGAACCGTTGGTATAAGATGAGAATAATAGTATTCCCAACGGTTCTAAACCGTTGGGTAAACCTATACCAACGGTTCAGCAAGAACCGTTGGCAAATCCACACCTACAGTGGGCTACCCAACGGTTTACTTCAAACCGTTGGTATATATCTTTCCCCATGCCTTACTTCCCTACGGTTTGGACAACCGTTGGTATAGAATATACCAACGGTTCTCCAGCCTATACCAACGGTTCTAAACCGTTGGTATATCCTTTATTTCCAGTAGTGATAGTTCTCAAAAAAGTTTTATTAACCTCAATGCTGATAAATGGGTCCCCTTTATCATCACTAAAAAGCGCTGATAAACCCCTCTATCGGTCCTAGTTTAGCGGTGATAAAGGCCACCCTTTATCAGTACTATTTCTAGCACTAATAATAGCCCTACCTACTACAGTGTGTTGTTTGTATTACAACACACTGCAGCAACCGAAACCTGTAACCTGTACACAAAATAAATAATTTAATTGAAATAAATTTTACATCATAAATACACAAAAACTACTATATACATTTCGAACAATGATTTATATAATCACATTTACAATTACTATCAACAAACATTTAAAAACATTAATGTTTCTTCATCTTATCCACCCGTGATCCCCAATAAAAAAGGTTCACCCATGGTATCCATTGTCAAAAAAATCAACTCAACCCAAGTAAAAGAATACACCTCTATAAGAAAAAAAATCTTATGTTAGTAATATTATAAAGAAATAAATAAAACATTAATATAAAAGAATACATTAAAACATTTTAAATTTAAAATAAAAATAAACAGTTAGAGTTATACAGGTCACATCATGCATTGTATTAAGGTGAGGTTGACTCCAACATGTCAAAAATGAGGTATGGATCATTTTACTAAAACATCAAAATAATTCAAATGTTTTTGTTCAGTTTTGAGTATATTAATAGTTATTTTTAATGAAATTAATGTCAATTTTAAATAAAAACACACTTGGAATTATACTGGTCACACTGTGCATGGGATTGAGGTGTGGTTGAAACCTATACATCAAAAAATACATATGGATCATTTTTCTAAAGTATCAAAATAATATGAATGTGTTTGCTCGGTTTTCGGTATGTCACTTGTGTTTTTTACTATAATGTCATTTCAAACTGGAAACATGCACATTGATTCATATTTGTCACATCATATTTCGGTTTGATGTGATACTAATTCGTACATGTCACAAAATACTTATGAATTTATGTCCTAAATTATCATGATAATCAGAGTGCATTTTCCTCGTTTTCAGTGAATGACACATGTTTTGAAATAAAATGTCAATTTTAAACTGATAATGGACACTTTGAGTCATACCGCTCACACCATGTGTCAGATTGAGTTTTGGGTGATTCTTAAATGTCAAAAATGACTCGTGAATTATTTTTCTAAAGTATCAAAATAATCCAAATTTTTTTCTTGGTTTTCAGTATGTCACTTGTTTATTTTTCTATAATTAATATCAATTTAAAATAAAAAGATACACATGGTGTCATATCGGTCACACCGTGCATCTGATTATGGTTATGTTAATTATTACACATCACAAATGATTTATGAATCATTTTCCTAAAGTATGAAAATAATTTGAATGCATTTTTTTAGTTTTGAGTAGGGTAGTTGTCTTTTTTACTAAAATTAATGTTAAATTTAAATAAAATGACACACTTGGAGTCATATGGTCACACCATTCATCTAATTTAGGTTCTTATGATTCCTAAACATCTCAAATTATTTATAGATAATTTCCATAAAGTATTAAAACAATCTGAAAGTTTTTTCTCATTTTTGAGTAGGTCAATTGTCCTTTTTACTAAAATTGATGTCAATTTTAAATAAAAAAGACACATTTGAAGTCATACCAGTCACACCATGCATCATATTGAGGTTTGGATGATTCATACACATCCGAAATGACTCATGGATTATTTCCATAAATTATAAAAATAATATGAATTCATTTTCTTATTTTTTAGTACGTCACTTGTTCCTTTTTCTAAAATTAATGTCAATTCAAAATAAAAGGGTAAAATTGGAGTGATATCGGTCACACTGTGTATCAAATTTAGGTGAGGTTGTTTTTTACATATCAAAAATGTCATATGGATCGTTTTAATAAATTATCAAAATAATATTAATTCATTTTCTAAGTTTTGAGTACGTTAATTTTCCTTCTTACTAAAATTGATGTCACTTTTAAATAAAAAGATACACTTAGAGTAATATCAATCACACCGTGTATCAGATTAAGGTGCGGCTGATTCCTACACCTCTCATATTACATAGGGATAATTTACGTAAAGAAAAAAAAATATGAATACATTTTATTGGTTTTTAATATGTCATTTGTCCTTTTTACTAAAATTGATTTCAATTTTAAATAAAAAGACGCACTTTGATTCATATCGGTCACACCGCATTCCAGATTGATGTGAGGATAATTCTTACACATCCCAAATAACTCATGGATAGTTTTTCTAAAGTATAAAAATAATAAAAATTCTTTTCTCATTTTTCAATACATTACTTGTTACTTTTTCTAAAATTAATGTCAATTTAAAATAAAAAGACACACTTTGATTCATATTGGTAACATAGTACTTTGTATTGAGGTTTAGTTGATTACTATACATCAAAAATTAATTATTGATCATTTTTCTAAAGTAATAAATCAATCGGAATGCATTTTATCAATTTTGAGTAGGTCAATTATCCTTTTTACGAAAATTTATGTCAATTTTAAATAAAAAAATCATACTTGGAGTCATACTATTCACACCATGCATCAGATTGAGGTGCTTTTGATTCATACAAATCCCAAATGACTCATTGATCATTTTCCTAAATTATAAAAATAACATTAACGTGTTTTTTTAGTTTTCAATATTTCACTTTTACCTTTTTTCTAAAATTAATGTCAATTTAAAATAAAAAGACACACATGGAGTTATATTGGTCACATCATGTATCGAATTGAGGGGAGGATGATTCCTATATGTCACAAATGACTTATAGATAATTTTCCAAAACTATCAAAACAATATGAATGAATTTTATCAGTTTTTAATTGGTTAAATTTTCTTTTAACTAAAATTTATGTCGATTTTAAATAAAAAGACGCACTTGGAGTCTTACTAGTCACACCATGCATTGGATTCAGGTGAGGATGATTCTTAAACATCTGAAATGACTTATGGATCATTTCTTGAAAGTATAAAAACAATATGAATGTGTTTTCTTAGCTTTGAGTAGGTAAATTTTCCTTTTTACTAAAATTGATGTCAATTTTAAATAAAAATATACCCTTGGAGTCATACTAATCACAATTTTACACTTTCAGTTTGTAGGATCTGCAATATAAAATACTTTTACTACTTGTGATTCAATTATAAACGGTTCTTCTTTGTATCCTTTCTTATAGAAATACACTTTCACGAACCCAAATTTTTTTATTTTAAAATTACTCATGTTATCAACCCACTTGCATTGAAAAATTTGAACTTGGAATTTTGTATAATCCAACTTCCATATTTTTTTGATGAGGCCAAAGTATTACATATTCACATAAATTAGTTTTCTTTCCTCAGTACCTAAAACATGCATCGCTTCAGCCACAAGTTTAACTCCGCTATTTTTAATGGTACTATCTTCATCATGTTCATCTCTATGGAACATATAAACATTAATTAAATAACCATTTTAAGATAATATATACACACTTGTTCCTCTGGCTAGCCATCAATGTCATTCTGAAATTGAATAGATATTTTTATATAACTCCTTAAAAATATGTTTCTGAAACCATCTTATAAACTATTGATTGTGTTTATTTGATATCCATATTTTATCCCATAATGGATCAATCTCCTAATAATTTTTTTGTGGGTTCCAACATATGGTAAAATATAGAGACCCTATCCTTTGACACAAATATTTACAGAATTTTAGGCATAATTAACCATCAAATACAACCAAAGATCATAAAGTCTAGTGATTTTGGAAGATTATGTACATAATTTGATAACATGAAACCAAAATAAAAACTTATTTTATTTAATATCTATAATGATATCCTAACATCCATTGAGCTCTTATAACTACGTAGGATAACCTAGGGAATACATTAACAAAAGGGATGAGCTAAAAACCCTATTAAGGGAATACGCATAGGAATAAAACATAGAAAATGGGTTACCAGGCATGAAATGATGGAATAAAAGGAATAGAACATGAAAAAACATAAGGAAGAATAACATTTATAAAATGGGAACATATAATAATAGCAATAATGAAATGTGGAAACAACATATATCATGACATAAACATGAGTCAAGGATAAATGATAAGACAATATAACATGGTGGACAACATCCCATAAAGTAATCAGGTTCACTCCCTACCCCAACATGATGTTATAATGGAAATTAGGAATATATCATGATAATTTATCTCAATATGGAGTGTAAACATGTAAAAAATGTGTATAATAAACATTAGAAAAGAGCCACTTTAATGTTATTTAAGGAGAAATATTACAGAGTCTTTAAAGATTAAGAAGACATAATTGTTTGTATAAAAATAGAAATGAACCAATATATTTTTTAATGATAAAATGAGTGAGTTTATAAAAATAAATTTGGACTAAAAAAGATTATGTTTATCACTTGAAAATGGGTATGAAATCGAGAAGTTCCTTTTATCCGGGCTTGCTTATCAGGAAGAATTGAGAAGGGACCCTTTTTAAAACATGAATTTCCCAGTCAAAGAGGAATGTACTAATCTGGATACATGATTTTGGGACATATACATAAAATTTAAAAGAATTATATAAAAATAAATAAGTTTTATATTGGGATAAATATATAGAAATCATAACCTAAAGAAAAAATGGAGGTTCGGAAAGAATCCCTTAACTTATGTCTGAAACGGTTCTTCACATGATTTTAATATACTGGATAATCAGATTAACTCATTAAATTAATTAACTCAGAACCTTTTATACATGTATTTTATTTATTATAATTTTATCAAGTTCATTTATGACCTTTATGATGGGTTATGAGATTCATTTTCATCATTTGGGTTCGTTGATTTCCTTGGTTTTCATGACCGATTTACTTGTATACATGTAAAGAAAATCATTTAAAATGATAATGGTTGTCTATAATTGAAGTTATATGTTATTAATTAATTTCTAGAATATTAAATTTTTATATCATTCATGTGAAAATTTTGTGAGAGTATGAATCATTTTATAAGACGTTAGTGATAATCGTTTAGATTATTTTGTTGGTTTTTCGATCATCACAAACTAGTTTTGTTTTGTTAATATTATGTATATAAAATAGTTCCATAAAATTAAATGGGTTATAATACATATAATATAATCTATTTTAATCATAAAATGGTTTTATGATTTGTCTTGAATGAGGTAATGGAAATTGAAAACTTCGTTATTCTTGAATGTGACAAATTTACACAACACGGATGATGATTTCATTTTTTGTACAAAAGGAGAAAAGAAGAGAAATTATGATGAATTATTCCATTAACATGATAAAATTACAGTATATATATGATACTATATTTTTCATTCCACTTGTATAACGGGATGTGATGATAGAATAATAAAAGAAAATAAATTGAAAATAAATTAAAAGAAAATGAAAGAGGATTTTACCTCTTGAATTTATCCTCCTTGAGAACCTCTGTAAGGAAATGGGTTCGGCATTTTGTTGATATCAATGGATCCTAAACCTGGGGGATACATCTTAAGAGTATTTTCCATAATTTTTACTAGACTCAAAGCTTTAAATGTGTGAGGAGAAGGTGTTGTGAGGGGTGGTATTTATAGGGGAGGGGATGGGTGTTTTCTCATTATTTTATTTATACGTTTATTATTTAGCCTGAAGAATATGAATTGTTTTATAATTGTCACTAAATATATTAAAATAATAACTTATAGTTCAAAATTATGCGAATAAATCATTAATCCATCATCTATGAATCAATAATTCATGTATTTAGCTTTTATCGTAAATTATTGTATTTTACTATTCGCAAAAAATTCAAGTATTTTAGAAAAATCCTAAAAAATAACCCTAACCATTTTTCTATGTGTATTATTCAGAAATTAACTCCATTTTATGAAAATTGTTTAATAAATATGATAAATTTAATTTTTAATTAAAATCATCATTTACATGGAAAATATCGATTTTGAAATTTTAACTGATTTTATGACACTTTGAAAAACTAATTGAGGTCTCATAAAAATATCTTATAATCAAAAGATAAAAAAATATTAAAATTTTAAAATAAATTTTATCTAAAATTTTTATATTAATTATAGAATTTTTAATAAACATTTATGCTTCAAAAAATTACCAAAACATAATGTATCATTTCCAAAACATTTATTTACTTAGAATATGGTATAATTATGTAATATTTTCATTTATAAGATGCCTATATTTTTCTTATACCTTCATTTGTTAGTTTAATATTCTATTGAATAATTTTTTATTCACAAGGCTCATATTACTATTCCAAAGGTTAAGTTACTATTCCACTGGTATAGGTTTCTTAATTTATAAAAATACCTTTTATTTCATTAATTATTCATTTATAAAGTTTGTATTCTGTTCTATACGTGATTGTACGTGATTTATACTATATGGAATAAATATGAGATGGTAAATTTCCATTGATAGAATTTTGGGTTGTTAAAGGCAACCTCCAAACAGTTATGAAAAACATAAAGGTGGGTCTGCTCATGATATATAATATTTATTGTGACAACTTATCTTCAAGAAATTCCGTCGCCAACAAGACCCTAGTGTGATGATATTTTAGTAGACCAATGTTTTCCACACTGGAATGGTATTCGGTACAGAATTCAATAGCATCCTCAACAATATATCATTCTGCAATACAACCCTCTGGAGGAATTTTATTTTTGACATAACCTTTCAAAATATTCATATATTGTTCAATGCGGTACATCCATCTATAATGTACAGGATCACATATTCAAATCACTCTCACCAAGTGAACCATAAAGTGAACCATTATATCAAAGAATAGTAGTGGTAAGAACATTTCTAATTCACATAATGTGATGAAAATTTCCCTTTCTATAGTTATCAATTTCACCGAATCTATAACTTTACTACATATAGCATTGAAAAAGAAATATACTAGGTTAATATATGATGTAAATTCTTGGGAAAATCCAACATAAAGCTATAGGAATTAGATCTTGCATCAAAATAAAGAATTCATGGGATTTTAGACACTTTAACTTTAAATAGTTCCATGAAATGATATTCTTGATATTTGATGAATATCCCTATGGAACCTTTAGGTCATTCTATAAGTTGAAAAACAGATATCTCTCTCATCTGGAAAGGGTGTAAGCAGCTAGAGGAAGAAAAGTTCATTTTTCACCCTTCACTAGCACCAAATCTTCTCATCTTCTCATGTCAACCATGTCCAACATAGCCTTAATTTAATTCTTTGTTTTTCTGAGGGTATTTAGAAACATGTCGTTGACACTATCTCATACATTTTTTCAACATTCATAACATCAAGAAAATTTCTAACATACAGACAATTCCAATATGGTAATTCAAAAAACATTTAATCACATTTTCCAACCAGTTTTCGCAAGGTTTTTCAAAATTGTTTTACCAAAATAAGTGTCCACATATTTTAATTTCTCAAACAAATTATCATCTGTCAGTGGAGAAGGTGTTTTAAGTTCTTCTTAACTTCTATTGAATGATGTTTTCCAAGATCGGTGCATATGTCATTATGGTAGAAATCTGTGATGTCCTAGAAACACAATCTTCAATGAATGTTTCAACCTAATTAATAGTGTAACTTGTTCACAAATGGTAAACCCTTGAGTTCCTTTAATTATATATCCTGAAAAATTTCAACAAGCAGGAAGGATATTTAGCTTCCCATACAACATGGATCTCAACATGAAATCTTCATTTCTGTAAGCACCATATAACGTAACACCTGAATCCCACAATAATTTCAAATACTCAATCAATAGAGCCAAATAAACATCAATATCATTACCTGATTGATTTGGTCATAATATAAGCATAGATGACATGATTTATTTTAATTTCATGCATGACCATGGTGGTATGTTATAAATTACAAACACAACTAACCATGTACTGTGATAGTTGCTTTGAAAACCAAAAGTACTGTAGATAATGCATGATGAAGTTTTCTCGACTCATTTCCAAATTCAAAATACTCATGATCAATTCTCTTCCACTAAGGAGAGTTTGTTGAGTGATTTAGTTTCCCGTATTTATTTCTTTTATCTGTGATCCATTTCAATTACCTTACAGTCTCCTCACTTCCATTTAGGATCCAAAAACTTGGAATGATTGGAAAGTACCATACAACTTTCATAAGACCAGATTCATCTTTCATGTATCGAGAATCACCACACTTTGGAAGTTATTTACATGATTTTTCATCCTTGCGAAACATTATATAGTCATTCAGGCATGAGTGTATTCTTTTTAAGCTCAAACCCATCATGTGTAACATTTTTTAGCATCATATGTTCAGCTTAGGAGCTCTTAATCTTATGGGATCATATTATTTAAGAGATAAAGTAGTTCAGTAAAACTAGCATCACTCTATCTATTGCCTACTTTCAAATTATTTATTTTTAGTATGTCTAAAAATGTTGTATATTTATTATGACCAACATACAATGGAATATTTGAAAAAATCTTTAATTTCTCAAACAATTTTGGGTAATCATGAATTTCAACTTTAACAGTCCTTGTCATTTTTTTAATACAACCTTCATCATAATTCACATCTATAATAACTTCCTCGATAAAGTCTTCATCATTTTCCACACTTTTAATTATATAATATGATCCATAAATTGTAGTGTTATCCCAGCCACTAGCTACATTCACTTTTTCATTTTTTTATTCTAAAATTTATAACTTAGATATATTTTTTGACAAATAAAGTGTTCCTCCAACTTCTCTGGACTAATTAGTCTTGAAGAATAAAATCCTAAACACAAACAAAGTATTTTAAAAGGTTCATATGCATGACCTTTTTCAAATTTGATGAACTTTTTCACTCCATCTTCATACTCTTTTATCAAATAATTGGAATTTATCCATTCTTTATTCATATCCATCCTATTTGATTTTCTAATATTAATATTTTAAAAAATAAATACACAAAAGATGTTCAATTGAATATGGATGTCATGTATTTCTTGAAATAAAATGGAAATATTGAAAAATAATTTATCATACCACATGATCAAAAACAAAAACTTATTAAAGGAAATTTATAAATAAATCTATTGAATGCAATATTTGAAATATAAAAAAAAGATATATCATTTTAAAAACCTTTTCATAATATAAAATACATATATTGAATATAATAATGGTATCAAAAATAAAAAATATATTATATTTTTAAAACATTAATCCGTACCTTTGAGAAAACCAGGGTCATTACATGAGACCTAAGGGATTTAATACAATGATGTGATTAAATGTTTTTTTATGGAAAAAGAGACTAGATTTAAGATGTTGTGTGTAAAAAAAATTTAAAATTTAATAAGGGGTTTTGAAGTGTAATTTAAAATGGATAGAAATACTTCTGTAACTCTTTTAGGAAGTTAAATTTGAATTTGATGGTTTATAAAAAATATTGGGAAATATTTCATTTTTGAAATTTTGGGATATAATCTAAGAATTTTAAATGGGTGTAATTTATTAAAAATCACAAGGAGGATAATTTTTATGAAAAAACTATAGGATACAAAGGTATTTTTCAAAACCCACTTGGAACATTCCCAACTTAAAATATAAATATTCAATTCAAGAGTTTGGAACTTTCCCAATCAAGGTTCTATATCCATCTTCAACTAGGGTTACCACCTTTCTCACCCATTTTACCACATTTTCTCTTCTTAGGGATTATTATATGATATCTATTTTTGGATTACATTGTAATGGTTTCACTTATGTCACCCTAAAAGTGGCCTCCTATAATTACCCTCTCATTAGTCCTAGGAATTCCTTTTTTAGTGTTCACATGAAACTTATGTCACACTCTCAGTACTGTTTGGTTCTCTCAGTTCTTGTTTTCCACCTTTAGAGATCAAGAACATACATTAGGCCTTATGAAAAATAGACTCAGGTGACATGGAAAGTTGACCTGAGTTGTTCATTAAATTAATTTTGTAACTTTGCTTTTCATTGCAGTAATGATATACAGGAACATGTATTGTAAAATGTCTATTGTAATTAAATGTTTATTATAATAAAATCTCAAGTCTTACACTATCCATGTGATTTTTTTATAAAATAATAATAATGAAAACCCTAAATTTATTATAAGTTTATTAAATCATACACGTCTTTCCATAGTCATTTGAAAATAAATCATGAAATCCACCTTAAAACTTTCTAATTTTACCTTCCTTATTCATTTTAAAAATAGTTACACTTTCAAAAATTCATTTTATATTTTAATTTAAAATACATTTTTTTGTCCATATTTAATGTAATGAAAGTATTATCCAAAACAACACAATTATAAAATCATTATAATTGAAAGACGTAATAATAATGACATTTTTCACAAAATACATGATTTGGATTATAAATTTTCTATACTAAGAACTTATAAATAAATAAACCCTATAGTGAAATATATAGTTTTGGAAACATGCATCTACTGAAATTCAACCATTGTGGGCTAATTTATTTAATTTGGTATTGAATCTTTTTTAATAAATTACTAATGCCTAAAAGTATCTAATTATGGTGTGTTACAGCCTTTGTATTAATATTAATTCAACTATTATAACCATATTTAAAGTATATTTGTCTAAAGATGGACACATACCAAAAGTAACTAAGGACCCACCCAAATTAAAAACCAAGCGTTTATGTAAATCAAAACCATCCATCCATGTTAGAAAATCCAAGAAGAATTTTAATTTTTTATCATAATGAATCTAGGGTACCCTAACTTTCAATTCCTCACACACTAACTAAGACATCAAATATAATTACTAATAAAATTAACAAAATTCAATGATTTACTATCTTAATATATAATACATTACCAAATCATCTAAACATGAACTATTATCGAAACAATCCCCCAAAAATTCAAATGAATTCTCATCCTCACATCTATCTCTTGAACGAATCCAAATACCATAGGGGTTCAAATGGATTCAATCTTGGAGTTCAGGTGTGTGGGTTATGATGTTCATAACATATATGAAAGGAAATGCAAGAAATAGTTGATGATTTCAGGAAGTGCCGATAAGTGGTAGTGTATAATGGAATGGTTCACACTGAGGTATTGAAGAGGTAATTATAGTGCTCTACATGTGGTCAAGTCGTAGGGTGTCATTACTTCCTACATTTGAACCAATTTAAAATTAATAATATGTTATAAACATAACCTAAAACTACTATATATTATATGAAATATTATTCATTTAGATACCCGAATCCTGACATACATGGACATTACATTAATTTTTTGGAATAATTAATACATAACAAAAACATACACACAAGGACTGTAATAGTTTAGTGTCTTTGGAAACTCAGAACAAAATCTTCTAATCGTTGTGGAAGATCTTCAACATATCCCATAAAGATCTTCCCCTTTTGTTTTCTTACCAAAAACCTTTCTTTATATCCTGGGGTAAATAAAACATAAAAAGGGTGAGCTCAAATTCTCAGTAAGGGCAAACATAGACAACAAAAAACAATCCATAAACATTTGGAAGCAAAAAATAGAACCTGAAGTTTAAACATCAAAATCTTGAGCAAAGACATAAATCGGGGAACTACATAAGGCATATATCATAATGGAACATAAAAAATGATATGATATAATGGGAATAAAACATGTAATTATGGCAACCATTCAGCACATTTCATGATTTCAATAGTAGCCAAGGCATTGCTGCCAAGACCATCTTAGTGGAAAAAGTCCCTTTCTGAATCGAGTTCACTCCTCATTTCAGTCCAGTAACACTGAACCAGATTAACTTACCATTCCAGCCATTTCTATCTCATGAGATATAAATCTTTACCCAATGCATTGGAGGGAGATATAGGTCCCACCCATCTCATAATGAAATCATTCTTCCTTGTGCCACAACATAAACATAAATCATTCATCATAACCCAAAGAATAAAATGGGTATCATAAACATCATCCCATCATAACATAATCCATAAAAAATGGATATCATTTCATCATAAGAATAGTGAAACCATGTAAATCATAGAGACATTATACTTGAAACATACACATATGAAATAATGTCATCTTAGATGGAAAATTATTTTGATAAAACACTTGAAATGAATTCTTGAGGAAAATATCCTTTCTTCTTCAAAATCAATTTATTTTCACAAAAAATCATGAAATTTTAAAAGAAAAGGATTTTGTTGAAAATAGTCCTGAAATATTTTGAAGGAAGCTTCATAAAAATAAGGCTTTATAAAATCGTAAAAATCCTATCATACCGTATAATTTAAAAAAAACATTCTTCTCGTACTTTTGCCGGAAAAGTCAAAAAGTACCTTGTAACGTAAACAAAAGAAAGATTAATTACATACCATGTAGTAGAAGTCAAAAATGGGTAAAAATGTCTTTAAACATAAATGAAAAAACTTTTATAAAACATGGACATGGATAATTGCAACAACCCCAGTAAATACTTACGAATAAGCAATCTCGGATAAAAACGAGATTGGAAAAGTTATCCCTTACCTTAGGTCTGATATGCTTCGTACGTATACAAACCTCCTGTATAATGATTTAAATAATGTCATTGACTTATTACAGAATCATATTTATTGTTATGATATCATTTATGGTTCACTTATTACTTTATATTACCCGTTCTTTTGTAAATTCCATGTTAAAGAGTGTTTTGGGTAAAATCGTTTCATTTGTCGTCGTGTTTTCACTTGTAATTATTCATATGATTACTTAGATCATGATTACTTAATTCCAGAATATAAAACATTATTTATATATAATATATATTCAGAATATACATATATATAATAGATCGATAAATGGAAAAGAGTACACCGTTCATGGAGATGGTAGGCCGTACGTACACATGAACGTTGATTTCGTTTCCTCATTGAATTGAATGGAATTAATTGGATGACATAAATATATATATAAATAAATCCAGTATCATTATTATGTCATATATTTCATGATTACTTATTATATATACTTTATAATCATTTATGAGTGGTTAATCACTGATAAAGAATCTCATTGCGTCGTGGAGACGGTATTCCGTACGTACGCACGAGCGATGATATCATTCCCATGATCATGGATTTTTATTGGAGTGTTTGTAAACTATTAAAAAATCAATATCACTTTACAATAATCATATATAGTTATTATTTACACCATTATACCCATCCATGTAAGGTGGTGGTGGAAAATAGATTACACCATGGCGTGGAGACGATATTCCGTACGTACGCACGCGCGGTGATTTCGTTTTCCGTAGGTTGGGTAGATAGTGAAATAGGGTTGTTTCATAATTATAAAAACATATCAGTATATTAGTGATACTTATGTTATTACATCATAATGAAACAAACTAAGAAGAAGAAGTGGAAGAAGAAATAAAGGTGAAAGAATCGGTAACGGACATTACCTCTTCTTTGAAGCGCCTCATTGAGACCTCCTTTTAGGGCACTAAAATTGGTCTTTGAAGAAGACCAAGACCTCTAGGATGTTTCTAGGGATGTGGAGAAGAGAATTAGGCAGGGTTTGTCCGAGAATTAAGGCTCAAAGTGGAGTGAGGAAGAGAGGGAGGAGGTTCCCTTTTATAATGGAGGAGAGGGGCACCTTTGGAATAACTAAAAATATTATTTTATTATAAAGTCAAATTCGGTTATTAATAGATCAAAATTGATATATTTCAAAGCTAAGGTGGGTATGTGTAGCAATACTCTCATCCAATAGAATTTATACATGTTTAGGTTATTATATTAACCTTATCTTTTAGTTTTAACTCTTAGTTAATTGGATTTACCTTTACCATGTCACTTTGTATTTTTATATTATATCATTAATAAACATACCATATACATACAAGAGACCCCCAAGTGGTCCATTAATGATACACCTATCATGATATAAGTATATTGGAAGAACATTAGATTTTTAGGAATATAATAACAATTTTTAATATAATATTTGTTTTAAAAACTTATTTATGTCAATTTTGACACTATTTGGTAATTGATTTTTGTGAAAATCATAACCGAATGATTAGTTCTAAAAATGTTAATTAAATCAACAATAACATGTCATGTTAACATATAAAATTATTGGAATTAATAAAAAGTATCAAATTACATTTATTTGGGTATTTGTAACATCAATTATGTCAATATTTCATTAATAAGATAATTACTGCATCATCATTGTGTCATAAATAAATTGAATTATTTAAAGTTTAAAAATTAAAAATAAAATATAATTATGTATGAAATATTTTTATCTTTATAATGAATATTTATAGTCTAATTTATCTTATTTATAGCCCTATATTAAAAATTATTTACTTATTAAACTTTGATTTTAACTATTTTAACCCTTCTTTAAATTAATTAATAATAAATGTCCTAATCTAATCCAAGTTGGCCTAAATGGTCATATTTTATTACTAAGGTTGTTTGTGGTCCAATTACACTTATCCAATAGAATTATAAAATGTGTTAGGGTAATAATATTATCATTTTTACCCTTAATTACCCTATTTACTTTTAACCGTGGTAAATAAAAGTAAAAAGTTATTATTCACCAAAAATTATTTTCTTCTCATTTAACAAAATTTTACTTACTGACATCAATCGTGTCTCTTGGAGTTTTGAAATTCCATTCACAAAAGCAGTAAAGTTATGTTTTATGAAAAATTCAGTTTTTTAACTACCACTTAGTGGTTTCACTATTCATCAAAAAATGAAAGTTTACAGAAAAATACCAAAAATTAGGCCTAAGATATATTTGATATTATGAATTCAAAAATGATATCTATTTTATCAAATTCAAAACATATCAGTTTCATTAATTAATTTAAAAATTAACTCTCGTCGTCAAAACAAATAGCGTGTTATTAAGAGATAATAACTATAATAAGATTGACACTTGCTTATGTCTGGTTTAAATGTGAAATTATATCCAATGAACAACATTGTATTAAATTGTAAAAATATATTCTAAATATAATTTAAAACCACTCAAATTAATAATTTTTCACTATTAATTATTTCGATTAAAAAAGTTGTTTTTAATTAAAAATTAGTAATTTTCACTATTCATCAGAATATGAAAGTTATCAGAAAAGTACCAAAATTTCACCCTAAGCTAATTTCGATATTCCAAATCCAAAAATGAAGTCTATTTTGAAAGATAAAATTTATAAAATTTCAAAAAGTTCTTATTACTATTCATAACAGCTAGTTCATAATATTATAATAATATCTCGTTTAGTGAAACTCGGTATTGCGTACTACACACGCTATTGAGGAAGGCCATGATTGCGTGTAATACAGCCAAGTTAGGGTTGCGTGTTGTGAAAGAATCCTTTGTTGTAACTTAAAACTCAATACATCAATAAAATTAAAAAGAATATTTCTCATAAAATCTCGGGGTGTTACATTCTACCCCCCTTAAAATGAATTTCGCCCTCAAAATTCATTGGGGTTATAAATGGTTTACTACTCGAAAGTTTCTTTAGTAGAAACCCACATCATAAAAAGGAATACCAAAACCAATATTTAAGAACTTAAGTATGAAACATAATGGTTACCCAAATTAACTAATCACTGGGTTTCAACATAGGAGAACATAGATGAATATATGGATCTGGAAGAGAAAACTGACCATCATGTTCTGATGGAGAGTGGTAAAATACATGGCTATGAAATAGCCAACAATCACAAAGCTATAGATTTGTGATGATCTAAGGTGCCATCTGATTCATCATATATAAGGGAACTATGACAATATTTTTGGTTTTCATGATCATTTCCCTAAAGTTGATGAATTAAAAAAATACTTACATGATTTTGGTACAATCCCACTATTGTTCATGAATTGAACAATTTTCACTTCATCCCTTGAAGAAATGAAATTGAATTTGTTATTTGTGATGTGTTAGCAGATCATGTGATAGAATGATGGGTCATTCCATATGTTTCAAACAAAAGGTTATCAAAAGTTATAAGTCCATCTTATGGTTAGATTAATCGTAAATGGTTCCAAAAATGAACATATACTTCATATATAATACCGCTTAATAAAATAAAACTAGTTTCTACTAACCAGGGACTTCCTGTAGGCCAGTGGTAGGCGATAAAGGCCAGACACACTTCGGTTGTGGGTTCGATTCCAACAGCCTTGTCCGAAGCGATGGGTTGCCCCCGTCCTACAGGTTGTCTTTTTTCTAAAACTACATTACTATAACATCCCATCAATGATGTCGAAAAACTTCAATCCTTAAACAATGCTAACTTATGTCCAACATAATCCATTCCAATCTTTAGGATTATCCATAATACTGCAGTCCACCATCATAATATATTGAAAACGATTACCAGAGATTTAATACCGTCGTTGATCCCCATATATCATAAGATATGTCTTGTTGGTCACATTCCAAACATTTTAAGGACATAATCATGTATTCTCTTGAAAAATGATTAGCCATTGAACCTTAGTGAAAACATGAATGCAGTTAAAAGTTAACACTTTCAACATACCAAAATCCTCAAAATTATATATACTCAAAACATGATATCACTTAGTCCTTATATCAATCATGAGCTCATGAATACAATCAAACATCTCATTATCTTCTTATTCCTTCATTATGCGCATATCATATACAAAAAAATATCTGAATAACCTTCCATGGTTACTGGTACCGTTCAACATATACTTCCAAATAATTTTAGGAAAAACAATAGTGTAACAATCCTTATATGATTCTTTATTCCATAGTACCATTAACTATACAACATAACTCTCGATAAACATAAAATCATTCCACTACCTTCTAAAACAACTGACTGAGCTTCAACACTTTTTTCAGCTCATATATCATTTGTAGTCTCCTCATCATCATCCACATAAATACTACCTATATGACCATGCTGATTCTCTTTATGAGATTTTCCATTAGGGCATTGGTTTGCATAATGACCGTACATTCCACATTTAAAACATCTAATCATTTTTGATGTCGTAGCAATACCATTATCCTTGTCCATGGTGTTAACTGAAACTTTTCCTTTGCACTTGCTGGATTTGTGTCATTTTTTTCCACACCCAAAGCATCTTCTAGTTCCTTTGAAACAATCTCCATGATGCCTCTTCCCACATGATTTACATGAAGGAAATTGAACTTTCTTTCCTTTAGGATCATCATGAAACTCCATCTTTCTCTAATTATCTGAGTCGGTAAACTTACCAAAGTTGAGATTATTGATCATATTATGAGATTGCTGATTAGGCATAATAACGATGTTTGGACTTCCAGATCCCGTTTCATTTGGTTTCTCATGAAGAATATCCTTCCATTGTCTGTCATATCCTCTATTATTGTGAATCTTCCTGTTTCCAGCCATTTTCTAAAACCCAAAAAGAATAGTGTGAGAGGAAAAAATCATGTTAGGGAAAACAAAATAGTAAAGGGGGAGTTCCCTCAATATCTAACATCTTAGGTTAAATTCTAAGATCGTTACCGTAGTTCTAGGACTATATCCTATATGTATACTTATCCTTAGGGACATCCCTAGACATACCTTAGAAATATCTCTAGGGATCTCACTAACTTTTTCGCATCCTAGTTTCCAAAGGTGGACTAAACCTTTGCTCTGATACCAACTGTAGAGACCCGAATCCTGACATACATGGACATTACATTAATTTTGCGGAATACTTAATACATAACAAAATCAGACACACAAGGACCATAATAGTTTAGTGTCTTTGGAAACTCGGAACAAAATCTTCTAATCGTTGTAGAAGATATTCAACATCTCCCATAAAGAACTTCCCATTTTTTTTCTTACCTAAAACCTTTATTTATATCCTGGGGAAAATAAAACATAAAAAGGGTGAGCTCAAATGCTCAGTAAGGTAAAACATAGATAACGTAAAACAATCCAAAAACATTTGGAAGCAGAAACTAGAACATGAAGTTTAAACATCAAAATCTTGAGCAAAGACATAAATCCTGGAAGTACATAAGGCATATATCATAATGGAACATAAACCATGATAAGATATAATGGGAATAAAACATGTAATTGTGGAAACCATTCAGCACATGTCATGATTAACATAGTAGCCAAGGCATTGCTGCCAAGACCATCTTAGTGGACAATGTCCCTTTCTGAATCGAGTTCACTCCTCGTTTCAGTCCTGTAACACTGAACCGGATTAACTTACCGTTCCAGCCATGTCTATCTCATGATATGTAAATATTTACCCAATTCATTGGAGGGAGATATAGGTGCCACCCATCTCATAATGAAATCATTCTTACTTGTGCCACAACATAAACATAAATCATTCATCATAACCCAAAGAATAAAATGGGTATCATAAACATCATCCCATCATAACATAATCCATATAAAAATGGATATCATTTCATCACAAGAACAGTGAAACCATGTAAATCATAGAGACATTATACTTGAAACATACACATATGATATAATGTCATATTAGATGGAAAATGATTTTGATAAAACACTTGAAATGAATTCTTGAGGAAAATATCTTTTCTTCTTCAAAATCAATTTATTTTCACAAAAAATCATGCAATTTTAAAAGAAAAGTATTTTGTAGAAAATAGTCATGAAATCCTTTGGAAGAAGCTTCATGAAAATAAGGCTTTATAAAACCGTAAAAATCCTATCATGCCATATAATTTAATAAACATTCTTCTCGTACTTTTGCCAGAAAAGTAAAAAAGTACCTCGTAACGTAAACAAAAGAAAGATTCCTTATATACCATATAGTAAAAGTCAAAAATGGGTAAAAAGGTCTTTAAACATACATGAAAACACTTTTATAAAACAGGGACATGGATAATTGCAACAACCCTAGTAAATACTTACGAATAAGCAATCTCGGATAAAAACGAGATTGGAAAAGTTATCCCTTACCTTAGGTCTGATATGCTTCGTACGTATCCGAAACTCCTGTATAATGATTTAAATAATGTCATTGACTTATTATAGAATCATATTCATTGTTATGATATCATATATGGTTAACTTATGACTTTATATTACCCGTTCTTTTGTAAATTCCTTGTTAAAGAGCGTTTTGGGTAAAATCGTTTCATTTGTCATCCGTGATTTGACTTGTAATTATTCATATGATTACTTAGATCATGATTTCTTAATTCTAGAATATAAAATATGATTTATATATAATATATATTCATAATATACATATATATAATAGATCGATAAATGGAAAGGAGTACACCGTTCATGGAGACGGTAGGCCGTACGTACACATGAATGTTGTTTTCGTGTCCTCATTGAATTGAATGGAATTAATTGGATGACATAAATATATATATAAATAAATCCAGTATCATTATTATGTAATATATTTCATGATTACTTATTATATATACTTTATAATCATTTATGAATGGTTAATCATTGAGAATGAATCTCATCGCGTCGTGGAGACGATATTCCGTAGGTACGCACGAGCGATGATATCGTTCCCATGATCGTGGTATTTTATTGGAGTGTATGTATACTATTAAAAAATCAATATCACTTTAAAATAATCATATATAGTTATTATTTACACCATTATACCCATCCAAGTACGGTGGTGGTGGAAAATAGATTACACCACGGCGTGGAGACGGTATTCCATACGTACGCACGCGCGGTGATTTCATTTTCCGTAGGATGGATAGATGGTGAAATAGGGTTGTTTCATACTTATAATAACATATCATTATATTATTGATACTGATGTTATTACTTCATAAAGATACAACCTAAGAAGAATAAGTGGAAGAAGAAATAAAGATGAAAGAATCGGTAACTGACATTACCTCTTCTTTAAAGCGCCTCTTTGATACCTCCTGTTAGGGCACTAAAATTGGTTGTTGAAGAAGACCAGTACCTCTAGGATGTTTCTAGGGAAGTGTAGAAGAGAATTTTTCAGGTTTTGGCCGATCATGAAGGCTCAAAGTAGAGTGAGGAAGAGATGGAGGAGGTGCCCTTTTATAAGGGAGGAGAGGGGAACCTTTGGAATAACTAAAAATATTATTTTATTATAAAGTCAAATTCGGTTTTTAATAGATCCAAATTGATATATTTAGAATCTAAGGTGGGTATGGGTCGGAATCCTCTCATCCAATAGAATTTAGACAGGTTTAGGTCATTATATAAACCTTATCTTTTAGATTTAATTCTTGGTTAATTAGATTGACATTTACCATGTCACGTTGTATTTTTATATTATATAGTTAATAAACATACCATATACATACAAGTGACCCCCCAAGTGGTCCATTAATGATACAACTATCATTCCATAAGTATATTGTCCGAACCATAGATTATTAGGAATATAATAACAATTTTTAATATTATATTTGTTTTAAAAACTATTTTATGTCAATTTTGACACTATTTGATAATTGATTTTTGTGAAAATCATAACAGAATGATTAGTTCTAACAATGTTAATTACATCAGCACTACCATGTCATATTAACGTAGAAAATTATTGGAATTCATAAAAAGTCTCAAATTACATTTATTTAGGTATTTGTAACATCAATTATGTCAATATTTCATTAATAAGGTAATTACTGCATCATCATTGTGTCATAACTAAATTAAATTATTTAAAGTATAAAAATTACAAATAAAATATAATTATGTAGGAAATCGTCTTAGCTTTCTAAAGAATATTTATAGTCGAATTTATCTTAAGTATAACCCTATATTAAAAATTATTTACTTATTAAACTTTGATTTTAACTATTTTAACCCTTCTTTAAATAAATTAATAATAAATGTCCTAATCTAATCCAAGTGGGCCTAAAGGGTCATATTTTATTCCTAAGGTTGTTTTTGGTCGAATTAAACTTATCCAATAGGATTAGGACATGTGTTAGGGTAATAATAATATGATTTTGTACCCTTAATTACCCTATTTACTTTTAACCGTGGTAAATAAAAGTAAAAAGTTACTATTCACCAAAAATTATTTTCATCTTATTGAACCACATTTTACTTAATTAAATCAACCGTGTCTCTCGGATTTTTGAAATTCCATTCACAAAAGCGGTAAAATTATGTTTTATGAAAAATTCAGTTTTTTAACTACCACTTAGTGGTTTCACTATTCATCAAAAAATAAAAGTTTACAGAAAAATACCAAAAATTAGGCCTAAGCTATATTTGATATTATGAATTCAAAAATGATTTCTATTTTATCAAATTCAAAACATATCATTTGCATTAATTGATTTAAAAATTAATTCCCGTCGTCAAAACAAATAGCGTGTTATTAAGAGATAATAACTATCAAAAGATTGACACTTGTTTATGTCCGGTTTAAATGTGAAATTACATCAAATGACCAACATTGTATTAAATTGTAAAAATATATTCTAAATATACTTTAAAACCACTCAAATTAATAATTTATCACTATTAATTATTTCGATTAAAAAAGTTGTTTTTAATTAAAATTTAGTAATTTTCACTATTCATCAGAATATGAAAGTTATCCGAAAAGTACCAAAATTTCACCCTATGCTAATTTTGATATTCCGAATCCAAAAATGAAGTCTATTTTGAAAGATAAAATTTATAAAATTTCAAAAAGTGGGTATTACTATTCATAACGGCTAGTTCATAATATTATAATAATATCTCATTTAGTGAAACTCGGTATTGCGTACTACACACGCTATCGAGGAAGGTCATGATTGCGTGTAATGCAGCCAAGTTAGCGTTGCGTGTTGTGAAAAACTCATTTGTTGTAACTTACAAAACAAGACATCAATAAATTAAAAATAATATTTCTCATAAAATCTCGGGGTGTTACAATTCATGAGGTTAAACCCACAAGGAAAAGGTAGAACATTAATACACTAAACTATGATGAATAAAACTAAATCTACTTTAATTGGAAAGAGTTTTGTTTCACAACCCCCCACCCCACAAAGTGTACCCCTCTAGGGTCAGTAATGTGAGAAGATAGATAATGGACCCTGATTCCCTCCACCAATAGGCCCCAGGTTGGAGACTCGCACCAAGGGTATAGAAAACACACAGATGGGAGACATTACCTTCTAAGAGAAAACATGCAAAAGAGAGAGATAAGGCAGACACCAAACAACTCTTTCTCAAAATACAATATAAAATAAATATCAAGTACACATATGTAATGTCATGAAAAAAATACTAAAACTAAAAGTGGAAAACTTCAAGTACCAATAGAAAGTAAAATTGTAGCGACTACAAAGCTCAAAAAGCTCTAGAAAACCCCCCAAGATAGTAGTAACTACCCTAATCTCCAACCTGCACCAAGAGACCTAAAAAATATATATATATATGTTGGGTTATTAAAATATTATACACAGTAGGATCTTCCATGGAGCCTCTCATGAAAAAGTAAATAAATCATGCTAAAGCACATTGAATAACTAGTGAAACTAACTCATCACCTAAACATGAATACTATGTTCCCAGCCTCACCATGGATACTCTCACAAAGTATCTCATATAATAGTATATAATATAGTAAATAATATAAAGGTTACCCTGCTACCACTTCCCCACTAGTTTTCCTCTTTTCCCCAATGTCACGCATCTTGAGCATCACTCTCCAAAAAGGCTAGCTCAAAGACACCTGGACGTAGCACCAAAATATGCGCCTCATACAACACACCACCACAACCACACAACCAAAATTAACAAGGTTGTTCCTAGGATCCACCACAGCCCACATAACATGATTCATATATTGAGTATTATACCTTAAGCCATTATAGCTCATACACCCGGTAAGGATCCTCAAGACATCATAGCCTCTACATGTATACCTATAGTAGCACCTAGGAAATTGTATCCCGAATATATGTTTGTGAAATAACAACAAGCCATTACATCCCTCTACACACATATATGAGGGAAACTAACTACCATGCATACTAGTAAAATTAACAACCAAGAGAATTGAGTGGGGCTAAAGGGGTAGTCATCCATCCATCCTCACATCAGGACATTAGGGAAAACACCCCCCCCCCCCCACAGGGCTCAGAATCCCCAGGGTGTCAGTTTTCCTAACCGGTGGGGAGGAGTTGCATATCGAAACATAAAGAGTACAAGATATGATATAGATCACAACCACATAGTGGAAAAAACCTAGTCTTATGATCAACTGCAGCTAACGTCTCTTAGACTCCCAGTTTCCAATGATAAGAATAGATATCCTTTAATCACACAACCATTTAAACAGCTACATTAAATTAATTTATCCATTTTTATTAGATCCAATTTATGTTAATTAATTCATTATAAATTAATTAACCATTGTCAAAATTTCACATTACATTTCATTATCATTCCAATAAATATCCATCCCCTCTAGGCATAACCAAAACGAGTCCATAGATTCTTAGAAACACAACCTCAACATTACATCCCAACAAGCTCCAAACCCCATGGGTTAAATATTATTTATTCATTTATTCAACAATATTACCATTTTCAATATTTCTATGCATACTAGAAAAGTATTATAATCTACCAAACACAAGGGGCTCAACATAGTGGGTAGATGAACTAACCATCGAGTCTTTTCCAATTATAGAAGGAGCGCAGGTTCAACCATCCTCGAGAATCTAAACATAGAAAGAATTTGGTATACCCCACACTTCTTCACCGTTTTTGAATGGTGGGTAAGCAGGACCATCTACCTCAAGCAGTGGGGAAGTTAAAATAGATAAAAAAACCAAAAGATTCAATAGCAACCACTTTCACATCAACGGGTAATCCCAACTTTAACTCATTCCATCATCCTCAGTGTCCTCCCAAACACACGCATGCATAAACCAATTCATCTTGACACTCTATGAGTTATCTTCTGCCACAACCACTTGGCTTCTCTACCCCCACATACCACAATATTCCTCCAGGATCAGCCATCCTAGGATCACATCACATCCAAGCCTCCCTATCACCACAACCACAAGTCTTGTATCTAGAAAACATCAAAAGTAGCAGGAAAAAACATAACAATGGGCTACCATCCCCAAAGTAAGGCATTCAACCTTAACACACAAAGAGATCTCATGACTCCAGATCATAGGTACTTAGCCTTCACAAGAAATCTATAAACTCAGGACCTAAAAGGAATTATCTTTAATCACACAACCGGTTCTTATTCCATCTTAAATTAACTGATTCATTATTAATAGGTTTCCACTACGGGAAACCTAAGAAACAAGATATCACAAGATATCACCAAATTAATTCAAAAATTAATTTAACATGTCATTAATCATTTATCAACAAGCATCAACATGATTTAGTTTCATTAACCAATTTCATCATACATGCATATCTACATCAATTTTATTAACATCAAATTATAACAACTAAAACCAGATTCATTAAACATGAATCTTTATCTTTTATCCAATTAATTATCAATCAGTTCTGACTTTGAATTCATTACCAATTTCCATAAATAAAAATATGCTAACCAAGAAAGGCATATATGTCACACTATCTATCAAATCAAGAGTAAAACCAAAATCACAGTATAAAACAACAACATCGCTATTTGATCAATACCAATTTATTTAATCTGGTTCACATAATTATTAGGTCAATTTCATTGTGATCCAATTGGCTAAATCCTGATAGCTCTATAATTTCATGTATGTATGTATAGAAACATTTAATCCCTTACCTCAAAAGGTCGTTAACATTCTTCACACAAGAATGGATTAAAGAAACAGATCATGATCACCTCTCCCGCAAAAACTTCATTCACCTGAGGATGTCATGGCACAACCTCATCATCCAACAAAAAATAAAAGTCCATTAGAAACATGGAGATCATGATCCATCTCTTGGAAAAGATAAACGGAAGGAACCAAATCAAATAAACCTCAATAATGGAGCTTGATCATACCTTATATCGAAGAAATATCTCTATTTATTGATGAAGGGAGATAGGAATTGTTCCTTGATGAAGGAATCCCCAAAACAATGAAGAGAGGGTCATCAAGTAACCTGGTGTCAAGGAAGATCCGCTGCAGCTGTAGGTTTGACAAAACCTAAGTGTCTAGAAAACACTTAAAACATACAGCGTCGGGGCATTACATGATGTGTAATTCCCATTAATTTTGTCTAATTCATTGAGGTCGAGTTCCACCGAAAAATGCATCATCTCAATGATTCATATTATTTTTCAGACCTCGATGTATTTCACACCGTGAACCCCTCTTTCACACTGTGAAACAACCAGTGAAATAGGATGTCACATCGTGTAATACTTTTACATGGTGTGTTATCCACTAATTCTATATTTTTCTTAATAGAACTTCTCCAAACCACTATTAAACCACCTATGAGCACTTCGATCTTCAAAACATGAAAAGATTAGATCCACGCGGTTCTGGGACCTTACATTAGATACCTCTAAAAACATTCACATCCTCTAGAATTCAAAACCAACCTTGAGAGGAAACATACATGGGTCATCCAAAAATCCACCCCACAAGATACCTCTCAAGATATCTTTGGTACAGGAGCTCAACTACTTTAATAGAGGAACAAGTGAAAAACCACACAACAACCACAACCAGCTCCTAAATACTCTCCTGAGAGAGATACCTCTCAAAAGAGAGAAATATGCAACATGAAACAAGAGAAATACATCTAATAAACATAAAGGGTCTATGACCACCAAAAGAATAGTGTTACAAGAGAAGAGCTAAACATCAAACAGCTCAGGTTACTAAGCGCATATCTGCGATTCACATTCCCATGTACTCTCCTCCATGCCACCATGCCTCCATAAGACAAGAACCAAGGGTATAACACACCCACGCAACACCTTCTCCTGGTGGTCCTGGATCTCTACAGGCTGACCCTCGAAGGCTACAACATCATCAACATCGATCTCACCCCAATAGATGATGTGAGAGTCATCATGAAGATAATGATGCATCTATGACACGTGAAAAACATCATGTATCCTTCTCATGTCTGGGGGATGTTCAACCCAATACTCCACAGCTCCAACATGAGCCAACACCTTGAAAGGCCCAACAAAACACGGATAAATCTTACTCCCACGACCAAATATTCTCTACCCATGATGGGGAGTCGCCTTTAGAAACATGTGATCCCCAAATTCAAACACAAGAGGTCTCATCCTATAATTGGTATAGGATTTATGGCGATCATGTGATGCCTTCATTTTCTCAAGAATCACCTGAACCATCTCTATCATGTTCTGTACCAGTTCCATCCCGAGAATTACTGACTCTCCAACCCCATTCCAGCATAACAGAGAATAGAGAGGTCATCCATATAAGTCTCCAAACGGAACCATACCAATAGGGGAGTGGAAAGTATTGTTGTAAGAAAAATCTAACAATGGTAAGTAACTCATCCATGAACCTACAAAATATAGTACATAAGAGCGCAACATGTCTTCAAGAGTTTTGATGGTCCATTCTATTTGATCGTCCGTCTTCAGATGAAAAGTAGTGATAAGGCATAACTAAGAACCAAAAGTGTGATGGAGACCTATCCACACCCTATAGGTAAAACGAGGATCTCGATTAGAAATGATCATCCTGAGGACTCCATGGAATCCCACAACCTCCTCTAAGTATTTCCTCGACATAAATTCCACTGAGCTCGACTCATTGATCTCTATAAAGTGGGATGATTTCCTCAAACAATACACTACTACCTATATATCATCATGGCCTCCTTCATCTCAAGTTAAACTGGTAACAAAGTCCATAGAGATGTCCTCCCACTTCCACTAAGGAACATCTAATGGCTGGAGAACCCCATCGGGAACACGGTGCTTGGCCTTCACCTTCTGGAAGACAAAACATTGAGACACAAACTCTACAACTTCACACTTCATCCTGGGCCACCAAAACTGGCTCCTCAAGGCTTGGTGAATTTTTTTCATGCCATGATGTACCGCTAATGGTGGACTATGGAACACTCTAATAACCATATCATGTGATGAAAAAGGAACAAAAAAACTCCCATAAAACAACTACAAGTGTTTTTCATCCTCATACCAACCATCATGGGCCTCACCACAAACTACTTGGTCTCACCTAACCTCAACCTCAAGATCCCCCAACTAAGACTCTTCCACCTGCTACACCTGTAGGTTCTGGGAAAAATGGAAGCGCGATTGGTCTGGCACCCAACATTAATTTTTACCAAGATCATTGATTATTCCGAGATCAATACAACAATGAACTTAGTCTCCAAAAAATAGAATAAACAATTTAAATAAATAATAAAGATTCCAAAAACTTTTAGAGAGGATCTATCACATCATGTTTATAATTAATTTAATTAATTTCATAAAGAAAAGAACACATGGATCTTCAGTACATTCTTCGTTGAAGATGTTGATCATCCGTAATGACCCTTTCATATTATATCATTGCGCTTGCAAGGATCCAATATAGAAACCCTCTAGTATTGATCCACATGTGCTCTGATGGCCTCTGATTGACATCATTCAATCTCCGGGTACTTGTGCAGAGAATGGAGTGTCTTGTGTTACTCATTATTGATTGATTGTTCTTTAGTTTTGAAGAACATCTATAATTCTTGAGTGGGGTGGGAAGAGGATTTGAGAGAGAAATCATTTAGTTCAACAATTCTCAATTAACCAGGCATGCAGTTTGGTACATCAAAAAATTGATTTATGTATCTATTTATTAACATGGGGTTTTTTTACAATATTTAATTACGTAACAAAAAATTAAATACATTCATTACCTTAGATAAAACCCATGATTTTAATAATAATACCACTTCATTATTTCTAGTGTGTCAACTTGTGAAAGATGGAATAAATAAAATTCCTCATCACAAAATAATAGAAGTATTATTATTATTTTATGTTATGCCAACTAGTTAAATAATTATTTACCATCTTGCAAATAATTATTTTACTACCAGATTTTCGTTGGACCACTAGAAATCCACTTCCATTTATTGAACACCTAAATAAATAAATAAATTATTTATTGTCTTCAATAAATATTTTATTTACAAAATTTGTAAAAAAATATTTATTAAATGTTCAATAAAATAAATATATATATATTTACCCACAATCCAGGGAATAAATATTTATTTAACTTATGAAATCATTATAACTTGAATAAAATTATTCCACTTTCTTGAGAATAATATTTATTCTATTAATTAAATTCACATAGAATTTAACCGAGACCACCAGAAACACTTAGTGTGTGACCCTCTATGATTCTTTATTGTTGGAATTAGGTTGGTTTTCCTAAAGCCCAAGAGTATTTTCTAGCAACAGGTCAAGGAACCCAAGAAAAAGAACTTAAAGTCACAACAGTGACATCCACATATGAATTCTCACTATATAATATAATCGATTTGTCTCAATATCTCATCAAGTAGGTATCATGATAGTGCCCTCAACCTTTATGCTTGATACATCATTCTTTGACTACCTGAAATAAAATCATCGTTACACCATGGCCATTGAATGTTCTGTGCCGGTTCTGTATAAATCAATGGGATGTGATATCAGCTTCTATAAATGGAAGGTACAAATACTTCCTTGAATTATACATTAATAACATTACACTCGTGATGTACCCAATGTACCCTACTTCCTGCCAACATATGGTGTGATGATTTTCATCAGTAAATCAAAGTGTGTGAGTCATGACACATATTAAGGATAATATTAAAGTATAAGAACTATTACACACACTTACAGATAGGAATATCCGATGACACCAAATCATGCATAATTCCTACTAATAGTTCTATTCTCATAACCTCCCATCTTGGAGATTATCGAGTACGAACTTCAAGAGAGGAAGTCTCATTTGCTTACGAGTAGTTACACCTGACAATATGAATACTATGTGTCCCATTATAGTATTTCATCCAATTACAAAGAAATATTTAAGAATATTATCATAGCACTTCAATGTTGTCATCATAGTAGGTATCTTCTATGACCTTTTCAATGGGACAAATACTCCAGGACATTATTATAGTATATTCATGCAGAAAAACAAACAATATGTAATAATATGTTTAATATTTAAATACATTAAATATTCATGTAATCAAATTACAACCATTTAGTTATAGGAAACCAACTCTTAAAAACTCCCACTTGGACTATATCCAAATACCTACGACTTTTAGTCCAGTAGATCTCATATGATGATCATGTTTCAATTGAGTCAAGGCTTCAGTCAAAGGTTCCACCATGTGGTCTTCTATAGAAATACTGATCATTGAAACTTCACCTCTCTGAGAAAAATACCTCAGGATATAATACTTCTGAATTATGTGTTTTGTATGATGATGGGACCTTGGATCTTTTGTGAGAGCCACCGCTGCAGTATTATCATGGTATAGTGTGATGGGATCTTTAATTCTGGGTATCACATTAAACTCTTAGAAGAATATCACATCCAAACTGCTTCTTTAGCTACCATAAAAGTTTTAATATACTTGGACTATACTTTAGAATATGTGAACACCCTCTTATTTGAGATCTTCCAACTCACTACACCTCCATTCAAAGTGAAGATGTATCCTGTTTACGAATTCATGTCATCTTAATTAGCCTGGAAACTAGCATCTGTATATCCTATAATGAATAGTTCCTCATATCCTCCATAAAACATGAACATATCCTTAGTTTGCTTCAAATACTTTAGAATAGTCTTAACTGTCATCCAATGGCGGTCACCTAGTTCATCGTGATATCTTCCTACTGCACTCAACGAGTAGGAGACATCCTGCCTAATACATAGCATGGCATACATGACTTACCCAATCAATAATGCGTATGGAGTCCTTACCATTATATTTATTTCCTCATGTGTCTAAGGAAAAATTTTATTCGAAATATAAATGTCATGTGATGCTGGAAAAAATCCCCTCTTGGATTTTTCCATACTGAATCTCTTCAGTATCTTATCAATGTATGTATTTTGAATTAGGCCCAATAATCTCTTGGATCTATCACGATGGATCTTAATCTCAAGAATATATGCTGCATATCCCAAGTCCTTTATGGAGATGCATTGATTCAACCATGCCTTAACAGAACGTAAGACGGGTATCTTGTTTCATATAAGTAATATTTATTATTGGCATCCTGTGGAGTCATAAACCCTTCAAGTTGTGTCATGTAGGCATCTTCCTGAAGGTTCCCATTAAGGAAGGTTGTTTTAAAATCCATTTACCAAATCTCATAATCATGGTAAAAAATAATACAAAATAGAATTATGATGGATTTTAGCATTGAAATTGGTGATAATGTTTCGTCATAGTCAATGCCTTGATGCTACATGAACCCTTTTGCAACCAGTCATGCCTTATAGGTACTGACTTGTCCTTCCATGTCCAGTTTCTTCTTGAATACCCATTTAAAACCAATGGTCTTTAAATCAACTGAAGGATATACCAAAATCAAGACTTGGTTTTGGTACAAGGAATCCATTTTATAATTCATGGCTTCTTTCCACTTGGAAACATCTATGCCACTTACTGCTTCCTTATAAGTTAAAGGATCATTATTATCAATTTAAAATGAGTCACCATCCTCAGTAACTAGAAAATTGTACCATTATGGTTCTCTAACCTCTCTTTTACTTCTATGTAGTTATTGTGTCTCTAGAACAGTTTTTTATTCCACGGGGATTTGTGGAATTTTTTCCTATACCAACTCATGTGTACCTTGAGCCCTGACTTCATCGAAGTCTATCTTGCCCCCACTATATCTTTTGGAGATTTTCTCCCTCTCAAGGAATATGGTGTGTCGTTCCACTATAACATTTTTATCTGAGGGTTTTTATGGGTAGTATCCCCGTGTTTCCTTGGAGGTATCATATAAAGGTACACTTTGTGCCTCATGGTGCAAGTTTGTTACCTAGAGAGGCCTTAACAAATGCATCACTTCCCCACACATGTAAATTTGATAACATTGATTTATTTCCACTCCAGAACTCATATGGAATACTATTTATCAATTTATTTGGTACTTTTTTTAGTATGTGTTTCTTTATTTGTAACGCATATCCCCAAAAGGATAACAGAAGAATCATATGACTCATCAGTGATCTCACCATGTCTAACATGGTGTGGTTCCTCCTTTTTCTCACACCATTCCACTGGGGCATGTAAGGAGGAGTTATTTGGGATAGGATCCCAAACTCCCATAAGTGGTCAATGAATTCTTGATTAAGATATTATCCACCTTGGTATGAGCATAGTTTCTTAATCTTCTTACCAATCTGGTTCTCAACTTCATTCTTTTATTCTTTGAACTTATCAAAAGAATCTAACTTATAACTCATTAAGTAGATATATCCATATATAATAAAATCATTAGTAAAATTTATGATGTATGAGCACCCTCACCTTCTTCAATTGGAAATGGTCCTCACACATTGGTATGAACCAATTAAAGAAGCTCTTTAGCCCTTTCACCTTTCTAACTAAATTGGGCTTTGGTCATTTTTCCTTGTAAACATGCATGACATATGCCAAGTGGTTTTAGTTCGAAAGAATCAAAATATTCATCTTGATGTAACTTTGTCAAGAATGTATCATTTACATGACCTAGTCGGTGATACCAAAGTTGGGTGTGGTATGAGTCATGTAATGTATCTTTGTTATCGATTTCTATTACTTGGTTTCTGTAATCAAACACATAAAGACCGTTGTATAAATGTTACCTACCAAAAAAATGCTATCTTTGTAAAAGAATCAACATTCATTTACAATCTTGAAAAAAACCCATATGTGTCTAATCTGGATACATAAATAATGTTTTTAGTAACATATGTCACATAATAACAACCCTTTAATACCAATATCATCCTAGTTGGCAACATGAGGTGGTAGTCCTCGACAGATACTGCAGAAATTCTATCTTCGTTGGCTACTCATAGATGTACCTCCCCTTGGTCAATCTTCATGAATCTACTTGGTTCCTATATTTTGATACATAAGTGATCCCCAAAAGCTATATATAGCCCCCAATTTGTAGAAATAGATAGATTACATTTGATAACAAACACACCTGAATCTTACCCTTGATTCTTAGGCTGGGTGCAGTTCTTATTCTAGTGGCCCTTCTTACCACATGAGAAATAAATAGCTTCATGTTCTCTTACCTCCCATTTGATCTTCCTTTTCTTTGAAGGGTGTGAAGAAGCTTTGGAATTAAATCTCATCACCTTACCTTTCCTCTTATTCACCATAAGGAAAGAAGTATTTGTTTTCTTCGTATCTTTTTCCACTTTGAGAATGAGGATATAAAGATTATATAAAGACTTCTCAATGTTGTTCATATTTAAATAAACAAAAAAAGGTAGAGAATATATGAGAGAGTGATGTAATAATGAGATTGATACCCAATTCTTTGGGGAGTTTAAACCCTAGAACCTCCAAGCGCTCAATGTAGCCAATGAGCATGACTACATGAGGCTCAGTTGGGGAACCCTCTCCATGATTACTCTGAAATAGTGCCTTGGAGATCTCAAACCATTATTTTCTCGCTCTCTCCAGATAAAGACCACAGAGGTACTCGATCATTCTATAGGAATCCATGTTTTCATGAGACATTATAAGCTCGCTAGACATTGATGATAACATCAAACATTGAAAGTCAATTATGTCATTCATATGATTCTCATAGACCAAGAACTCTTCGCCACTAACCTCTTGGGTAGGCGGATCAGGTAATATTGACTCCATCATGTAAGACTTTCGTTCATGGAATAGAATAACCCAAAGGCATCTAAACTATTCTTGTAAGTTACTACTGGTATGGATGTTGTCTTTATCTAGAATTGATTGTAGGGATAGTGTTGTTGAATATTTTGTCATATTATTCTACAATTAAAAGAGCATATCATTAGTAATTTCTTGATTACTTTTTTTGAGAAAGAATAAATTAATTTCATTATGTCTCCCACTATTTTATCATGTCCCAATGGCCCTCACCATTGAACTCGAAATGTCCACTTTCCATGAAATTATAGAGTTAAGTATCCATATTCCCCATTGAATAACCCTAACAAGGGTTGGTCAAGTTATTTGAAGGTATTTAGGTAGGCATGGCTTTACCAACTGTGGGCTTATAGGTCCTTGATCCGTTGAGGGGACTCCCCAATCCTGAAATCCTGAAATCCTAAATTTGGATTTCATTAACTCTTGCCTCCAATATTACACCAAGTATAGTAAGGGCTACTCCTCTTGACGTAATATTGTTACGCCAACCTGAAATGTTTCATAAGGGCTTCCTATATAAAAGTAAGTATCCCAACAAGGGTTGTTCCAACACATAGTTTTATTGATTTTTCCCCTAATCAAGTAACGAAAGGTTTGGTTTGACATAATATTTTATTTGAGGTATTTCTTATCTCTTATGCATGAATTTCTTATTATAATTATCACATGATTGTTAATATTATGTGGAACAAACTTAAGTGATTAACCATGTCTTGATAATATTTACACATAAGCCTGGTTTATTTTACCTCCATCTTGTATTCTTGTTTAATTCATTAATTATGTTATTGCAAAGACACATCCATAATGATAAACCATGAAACTGACAGAAATAAAATAAAGAAGAGGGCGTGATCATGAGATTTTCTAATGGTTAGTTTATCTATCATTTTATAAACTAACCCTGAACTAGGTTAGAAACACCTTGACTCTTTTTGGTTCGTGTTTACAGCTTTACACATTTCCACCTTTGTATCTCCTGGAATTGGTTTCGTCTCAACTCTATCCTGAACCACCTCCACTAGGTTGGGAGTTCTAGCCATTACATATGACTATTTTTATCTCACACGTAGGTGATGAGTAAAATGGGGGTTACATAAAAGAAACCATTGGCCCATATACCCTACACATTACTGAGGAGAGATGGATCGTAGGCCAAAAATTAATTTAATAAATAAATTAAAAGGAAACCAATCACATACAAAGACCTTGGTCAAGATCATGATCACCCACATACATACAATGAGTTATGTATTTAATAAAATTAGTATTCAATTCATTAATCCTTCTTATTAAGATTAATTGTGCTTGAATTGATTAATTATTATCCTTAATTAATAAATCCTTTTATCCTAATCCTTTTCTAAATTTCCTTGATATTCCCATCATTGTACAGAAATGCACCTTGGAGGTAAGCTGGTGAATAATCATTCGAATATATCCAACATATATTATATTCATATACTATTGTAATCTTCTTACATATGGCATACATGATTCTTCAATGCATAGAGTAACAATCTTTAGTACGATTTATACATGATAAGAAGTTCTAAACATTACACAAACATTAACGTTTTAACTTTGTGTAATCCGGTAAAGTACAGGGCGTGTAGTTCCAACTACACAGCATGTACTAACTTCCCATCTATCTTGAAGTGCATTCCTAGGGACTCAGTGTGTGATGAATTCTTCATAAATTTCATAGTACACATCGTGTACAGTCGGATACACACAATGTTTTCTACATGTTACATGTTTACTGATTAGATTAACTATTTATAGGATATACAGTTTGGCCCCTAACCTGAATGGACTAAATGTCCTGTGCAATATGCCATGCAGCGTGTAATTCGGTAAGCGTGTGCCTATCTATCCCAGTCAACATGTTGTATAGAATTAACTACACCGCATGTAATAAATTCACACGGCTTGATTCATTGCTGAATTAATCCCAAAGTGTTGAACATGACTACACGTCATGTAGTCCAGATTACATTGTGTGTATGGTAGAGAACATGGTCTGTAAGTGCAAACACAAGGCATGTACTTTCGTGTCATCTGGGAAAAATCGCTGGTGCCTCCTAATGAGTTCTCCATTTTAATTTTAATTAAAAAATAATTTGTTTAAGTTAAATATGTAAGAAACTAAAAGAGGGACAACAAATCTCAAAATCCAGATTACAAGAATGATTACCCTTGAATTGAAAAACTAAATTATTAAACTGTAAATCATCAACAAATTATTTAAATAGTTATAAACTATGATGTAACCCCTCTGATACCACTTATAGGTTCTGAGCATAGTGGAAGCATGGTTGGGCCAACACCCAAATTTAATTATTTCCATAATCAATTGTTATTCTTGTATCAATACGATGATGAACGCCAGTCTCCATGAAATAGAATCAAAGATTTAGAGAAAGAAGGAAGAGGCCCGAAACCTTCATAGATGATCTTTCACATCATGTTTTTAATTAATATAATTAATTTTATAAAAAATGATTAGATTGATCCTCAGTACATTCTTCTTTGATGATGTTGATCGTCCAAAAAGACCCTTCTGGAATATCTCGTTTTACTTGTGAGGATCTAAACCAGAATCCCTCTAATGGTGATCCACACATGCTCTGATGGCCTCAAATCGACAGTAATCATTCTTTGGGTGCTAGTACAGAAAAGCAAGTGTCTTGTGTCAGTTGTTCTTGATCACTTCTTCTTCGGTCTTGAAGAACGTCTCTCATTCTTTAGAGGGTCAGGAAGAGGATTCAAGAGGGAAATCGTTTAGCTTAACAATTCTAAATTCACCGGTTGTGATGTTCGGTACATGGCTCAATAGACGTATTTATCTATTTATCAACATGGGGCTTCAGTTACAATGATTAATTTTATAACAACAATTAAATACATTCATAACCTTAGTGGAAACCCATGATTTTAATAATAATACCGCATCATTATTTATGGTGTTCCAACTTGTGCAAAATGGAATAAATAAAATTTCACATTATAAAATAATAGCACCGTTATTATTATTTTAACTTATGCCAACTAGTTAAACAATTATTTATCATCTTTCAAATAATTATTTTACTACGGGACCGGCCTTGGTCCTCCCAAAATCCACTTACATTTATTGAACACCTGAATAAATAGATAAATACACTATTCTCTAAAATAAATATTTTATTTACAAAACTAGTAAATAAATATTTATTAAATGTTAATTAAAATAAATAAATCTATTTTACCAACAATCAGGTGAATAAATATTTATTTAATTTATGAAATCATTTTAACTTGAATAAAATTATTCCACTATATTGAGAATAATATTTATTCCATTTATTAAATTCAAATAGAATTTAACTGAGACCACTAGAAACATTTAGTGTGTGAACCTCTAAAATTATTTCTCGTTGTCATTAGGCGGGCTTGCCTAAAGTCCAATAGTACTATCTAGAAACTGGTCAAGGCACCCAAGAGAATGAAATTAAAGTTGCACCAATGACATCAACATATGAACACTCACTGTATAATATAATCTCTTTGTCTCAATATCTCATCAAGCAGGTTTCATGATAGTGTCATCAACCTTTCTACTTGATATTTCATTCTATGACTACCTGAAATAAACTCGTCATTACACCATGGCATTGAATTTCACGTGATGGTTCTATTTCAATCAAAGGGCCAAGATATCAGCTTCCGTAAATGGAAGGGACAAATCCTTCCTCGACTTACCCATTAATAACATGCCACTCGTGACGCACCCAACATACCCTACTTCCCGCCAACAAATGGCATGACGGTTTTCATCATTAAATCAAATTGAGCGAGTCGTGATACATATTAATGATAATATTAATGTATAAGGACTATTACACATGCCCACAGATAGTAATATCTGATGACACCAAAACATGCGGAATTCCTAATGGAAGGTCTACTCTCATAATCCCTCGTCTTGGAGATTACCAAATATGAACTTCGTTTGAGGAAGTATCATCTTCTTACTGTTACTCTCACCTAATGTTCTATATAATATATGTCCCATTATAGTATTTCATCCAACCACAAAACTATATTTAAGAATATTTTCATAGCACTTCAAGGTTCTCATCATAGTAGGGATCTGTTGTGACCTTGTCAATACGACAAATACTCCAGGACATTATTACACTATAGTAATGTAGAACAATGAACAATATATAATAAGATGTTTAATATTTAAATATATTAACTATTCATGTAATCAAAGTACAACCTATTGGTTCTAGGACACCAACTCTTACATCACCAAATATGACTGCACCATCATCTGAAAAATAAAACCTCCACCCCAACTTCTCCCATATCCATATGTAATGATGAATGTTACTCCATTACCCTCAAGGAATCATCATATCCATGCACTGCATCACTACATTACTTCCTGTTCTACACATCAGACACAGAATTCCCTTATCTAGGTGTATACAAAATTTTGAAGTCATAATCTTATAATAACTCCATCCACCGACATTGTTGAATGTTCAGGTCACACTGGGAGAAAACGTACCTTAGTCTATTATGATCGGTGAAGACCACAAAGCACTAAACAATGAAGTAATGTCTCCATAACTTCAGGTCAAACACCACCACTTCCAACTCAATATCGTGTGTGGAATAGTTATGTTCATGGGGATGTAACTAATAAGACCCATAAAAAATGACTAATATCTAATGCGTCAGAACACAACCTTACCCCAGACGTGAAGCATCACACAAAACCTCAAACCGAACTCCTTCTATTGGTAGAAAAAGACCTGGAACACTGACCAACTTCTCCTTTAGATACTCGAAAGCTTCCTGACACTAATAAGTTCACATGAACACCTGATCCTTTCTAGTCAACATTATTAGAGGGGTCTCATTCTAAGAAAAATCGGTTATGAAACTCCTGTAATAGCCTGCAAGACTGAGAAAACTTCGTACTTCTACCACTATCTTGGGGGTTTCCCAAGACACAACTTCTTCTTCCTTTGATAGATCCACAACTACTCACTGCTAATATACAACATTCCATAAGAAATAGACTTTTTGAGCCCAAAAATCACACTTTGAAATCTTCCTAAATAGCTGTTGTTGACGAAAAACTCCAAAAACATCTTGTTGATAGTCTACATGCTCCCCCTCAAATGTGGATCACAAAAATATTTCATCGATGAAAACCACCAAAAACTTATCCAGGAACTCATGGAACACAGGGTTCATCAACCCCATGAACATAGCTAGAGCATTCATCACACCGAATGGTATCACAACAAACTCGTAATGCCCATGATGACAATGCAAAGAAGTCTTCAGGATATCCTCATCCTTCAAATGCATCTAATGATATCATGCCTAAAAATTGATCTTTGAGAACCAAATTACACTCTTCTATTAATCAAATAAATCATCAATATGTAGAAGAGGATAGAGATTCTTCATTATCACATGGTTGATGTGATGAAAATCGATACAAAACCACAAACTACCATCAGCCTTCTTCACAAAAAAACCGGTGCACCCCACAATGACACGCTTGTCCAAACAAAACCACACTATAATAGACCATCGATTTGCATACACAGCTCTCCCAAATCATAAGGTGACATCCTATACAGTGAAATCGAGATAGGATACACACCTAGATGTAGCTCGATCCCAAACTTGATCTCCCGGTAAGGGAGTAATGCTACAACTTCTTCTAGAATGACATAAGGTTACACTTCCATGACTCTGGGAAATTCCAAATGCTGAACCTCCTATGAACATACCATCAACTCATCCATCAAAGATGATACGTACAGAACATGCCTTTGACCCATATGAGGATCTCACTCGCCACCAAACATTGATAGCTCTCCATCATCGTCAAATAACACCACCTTCCTCATGAATAAATCCACAATAGCCTACATCAAATACAACCAATCCATGATATGGATGAAATCATATGGTTGTATCCACAAACATAGGAAATCTCCCAATGAGTGGTGTTTCCCCAGCACTGGATTACAATCTCTATATTCTTAAAAAATTTCGCTAGACCTCCAACTGGAATAGTCATGCCAAGGGGATTGGAAGCCTCTCCACCTAAAGTCCCAAGGCATGGATAAGAAAAGGTGATATGAAGGAGTGTGCCAGTATTTAATCAAACAAGGCATACACCCAAGTAGAAAATTAGAAAAGGGTACCTCAAATGACGTACGACTTTCTTGGTGTTGGAAATGCTAATGCATGAAGATGACAATGACCTACTCCATATCCTATTTGACCGTAATAATTCCTACATCCATGGTTGTGATCTACTATCTAATGATGGGGAGAATCCTGGGGCTATCCTCTGCATGCCCCGTCAACTCTCTGCTGATCCAAAATGGGTGCAACCAGTTGTTGTTGCCTTGGCTGGAACTTCCATAATAGAGGAACCTAGAGCGAAACACCTAACATACACGGATTTCATAGAAAGTTCATGAACTCTCTGTGCTGATGACCTCAGCCTCCAAAATAAAAACAAGAGCCTAGTCCCTTGTCATAGGTCTGAGAGCCGCTGCCCCTGGAGACTAGCACCTGTGAATCAATAACAACTATAGAGAATGATTTCTCCCAACCTCAAGTAGATGACATGACATATATATACATAATAAAAAGACATGGTGGAATAAAAAAAGAAATATATATGCTATAATGACCTAGTATTTTCATATATAAATATTACATATTTATAGATGAATATAAATAAATTATGCAAAAAAATACTCCCAAGTAGCTTATAAGTTTAGTGTCTTTAGAGATTATATATCTGTATTCTTATTTTATGAAATATCTTAAACAACTCCTATAAAGATCTTCGCTAATGGTACTAATCATAGGAATACCCTACTAAAAAAATTCTTCATATCCTAGGAAAAAACTTATAAAAGTGTGATATTAGATTCTCAGTAAGGGTAAACATGAGATATATCAATCAATGATCATATGAAAGAATAATATAAGGAGAATGGAATGGTATCTCAACCAAAACATAAAAAGTTCTTACAAAATCCGAAAAAGATCATAAACATGAGTTATGACATAAAACATTAACATTTCAAAAGAAATGAATCATAAGAATTATAATTCATCATAACTTAATAATGAAACATAAGTTCATGTCATAAATTTATGTTGCATCATCATAAGTATAGATATCACTTCTTATGCCAAGGTTAACTACCAAGACCATTAGATCAGGCATCAACACCAGTTTCCCATAATAGATCAATCACACCGACTTATTTCCCATAACAGATCAAGACATAGACTTGTTTCCCATAATGTATTAAACACTTTTAATTGTTTCCCATAAAGGACCAAGCACATCAACTTGTTTCCCATAACGGATCCAACACTTCGACTTGTTTCCCATAAAAGGTCAAGAACATAGACTTGTTTCTCATAATTAACTCATGAGATATAATAATTTACTCAATGAATTAAAGGTAGATATAGGTCCCACCCATCACATAATAAAATCCATATATATTTGTGCCACATAACCATAAAAAATTCATTATATTATAACCAATGAAAAGAAATGAGTTTCATAAACATTTCCCCTTTTCATCATAAACATAAACCATCCCGATAAATAATAAGTATGGTATCATCGAATCATTTACCTAGTAAATTATAAGTAACATAAAAATATTTCATCTTAGATGAAAAATTATTTTGAAATATCACTAGGAATAATTCTGTAAGAAAATAACTTTTCTATTTTAAAACCAATTTTCTTTTAAAAAAAGTTATGCACATATAAATGGAAAAACTTTATTTGAAAAGAAACTTGTAGAATAATATACAAATAATTGACGTGTAATTATAGTATGAAAAGATACTTATGTATTATAAGTTTAAAAAATATTACTTCCATATTCTTGTTGAAAAGTCACAAAAAAACTCATTTAGAAAATAAAAAAACGATTATTTTGAAACTGTTTTTTAATGAAAATGAAAATTGGGTAAAAATGATTTTAATTTTTTTTGGGATAATAGAAAAAACCTTTTTTAAACCCTTTTTAGAAATCATGGACATGAAATATAAATATTTTCTATTATAGCCATAAACAATCATGAATAATGATGAGATTGTGAAATAAAACCTTACCACTTAGTAACTTTTGAATCACAATACCCATGAAAGAAATAAATATATATAAATTTTTAAATCCACATAATATTCTTAATATGTACCATAAAAGGAATTCATGGGAATTATATACACTATAAATTAAAAAATAGTGTATATGACATGTGTCCCATAAAAATAAAAGTCAAATGAAAATACCTTACCTCAAGTATCACCATTCCTTGTTGTTGTTAAAACACACTGTATATTAAATATGGATTTATTAAAAATTTATTAATAATTTTTTTATTAAAATAACTGTTATGGGTGATAACTAATTCATCTTCCAAGCATGTTTCGGTTATTCAGTCCTAGTCCTTATAATTTGATCATGGTACCATAATTTCAAAAACTTTAATCATGGTATAAAAATCATATATATTTATTATATAAATATTTATAATCATTCATTAACAATTAGAGATAGAAAAATGAATTAAACTGTTTATAGAGACGGTAGGCCGTACGTATGCATGAATGCTATATTCACATTTTGAAGGATGGAATGAAAGATGTGTAAATAATAATTCACCATTAAAGAATAATTATTATATCATTTATATCATAAATATTCATCATATCCATCCTCCTTACCATACAAGTAAAATAGAAATGAAAAATAAATCACATCGCTTCATAGAGGTGGTAGTCCACACGTACGCATGAGCGACATTGTCGTTTTCCAAAGGCTTAAAAGGTAAGAAGGTACATATGATATTATAATTTAAGAAGTATAATTATGTTATAAATTTCATATATAAGAATTAAACCGCTCATTATAATCATCTATAAAATATGGTGTTGAAAAATGAATTACATCGCTAGATGGAGATGGTAAGCCGTATGTACGCACAAACGATACTTTCACTTCTTGTTTGATGGGAAAGAGGGTGTATAATGGAATTTTCATTGTCATAATAAAATTATATAATATTAAGTATAATTAATGTATTATTTTATGATAAATATCATTGATTTATAGAAGTTAAATACAATTTAGAGAAGTTAGATATGAATAGAAAAAAATAAAGTGATCAGTTAGGGCGATTACCTCTTCTTTGAAATAACTCCTTTAAATATCCTATAAATAACTCTAGAGTTGGTCTTTTAGAAAGAAAAGAACCTTTAAAATTTTACTAAGGATGTTTAAAAGAAAAATTTTTAGGGCATTATTGATCTATAATTTTCAAAGTGGTGTAAATAAGTGAGGGTGGAAGTGTCATTTTTATAATTGAGGTGAGTTGAACATTTCAAATTACTCAAAAGATTAAAATATAAAAAGACCATTATAGAGAAAAATGATTCCAAATGGACTATAAATGAAAATGGGATGATATTTTAAAACATATATTATCCCATTTGTAGTTTTATATGATTTTTAAATAATTTAATAAAATTTTATTTTCATAAAATATCATTATTATCAATTTTAAAACTTTTCATTACGTTGACTTTAATAAAATCATGAAAACAATTTAAATTTGAAACAAATATTTTAATACATCCCCAATATGTCATGTGAATCTATAAAATTTTTGGATCACCTTAATTATCTCAAATTATAAGACTTTAAATATTTTAATATCATTTATTTGACTTTTCAATTAATTTAATAATTACTATATAAACATTGTGTAAGTATTTAAGAAAATTATTTAATTATTTAAAACTATAAATAAATTATATATATTAATATAATTTAATTATGTATAAAATTACTATTAATATTCCTTCATAACTAATTTTCCCTATGTGAACACATAAATTATATTTAAAACTAAGAGAGTGACATTTTGTCACTTCCGTTTGATTAAATAATGTATGAGTCACTTTTATTGAAAATTGTCCATTAAATACCTCCATTTTGAACCTTAGGTGTTAAGGGTATAATTTAATTCATCCAATAATAAATAATATGAAAAATCATAGTCTTATCACATATTTTTAATCAAGATTAACCCGATTTACCCCTTACCATGATGATAATGTTTTCCCCAGTTACTATTCATATTGTCTAAAATAGGGGACTATTTACCAAATTTGAAACTCATGATTAAAAAAATGGAATCAATTTTTCATGATTAAATTTCTATAAGTGGAAGAAATTAATTTTAATATAAATGTGTCCAACACAACGAAAAACAGTTTTTAGAAAACTTCATTTTTATGCCAAAAAATGTACTTATAACAAAATCATGTATAATGATGATTAAAATGAAATTAATTATATTATATATAACGAAATAATATGTATGTTAATTTTATATAAAATTCAAATCATAATGATAATTTATATGAAAATAAAATGACAGTTTTATAAAAATTGGTATTTTTCACTATTAACTGAAAAATCAATCTTTTCAGAAAAATACAAAAAATTAAGCTGAAGATAATATTGATTTATAAAATGAATTTAACTTTATAAAATATATTTATAAAAGTTCCAAATATTAATTATAATATTTTCTTATAAAAATCAATAAAAAATTATTTTTGAAGGAAACATATTTTTGAAGGTTAAAATGACATTACTAAACATTGAGTGATTAATTACTAAGTATTTATATTGAGTAGGGAAATTGTATATAATTTATAAATTATTAAATCATATTCATTCCCACCAAATTAAAGGATAGGTTATAACTATCACATTAAATAATAATATTTTAACAGTGTATCATGGTTTGTTTAAACTTAGTGTTTCATGTAACACAAGATATCGAAGAAATAAAATTATTTAAAGAGAAATATTTTATAAAAATCAGGGGTGCTATATCCCCCCTTTAATAAAAGTATCCTCAAAATTTGATCTCGGTAATTAAATGTTTTTTTATTTGAAAATTCCTTTATGGAAACCAACATTGTAACAAGGGTTAATAAAACTTTTTCTTGAAAAGAAAGAATTAGAAATATAAAGTTCATCGAGGATTACACATACTAAATTTCAAAATAGAATAAAATTAGTGGGAAGTGAAGATATATAAATGGAAGAAAAGTAATTTCCAGAGATAATTGATAAAAAAAGTGAATGATCTTTAGAAATTTAAGAATCATAGAATCATTAACAAAAAATGTGGAAAAGACCATAAATTCATTTGAATTGAAGGTTGTAGGACAACATTGTTATCTTAAGATCATTTTCATAGAGTTGAGGAATTAATTTAGCTTCTGTACTAGGAACATAAATAAATATACTTACTTGAGAAGTATAATTTCATCCTTTAATAAATTTCCACCATAATCACATTTTTACTACAAAATATGAATAATATGAATATTTCATGCCTCAAGAACTAAGATTAACTTCTAACAGATCACATAATACACAAAAGCATAAAAATATACCCCTCTAGTCTTTAGATATTAACCAAAACCAAAATGTTTAGTATAAGTTATCCAATATGGATAAATAAATTAATTTCTAAAACATAAAAAAAAATTCAAAGGTTAAATTTATCCAATACATAAGTAGTTAGTCATAAAAATACTTCAAAATATATATAAACCAAATTGAAGACCCACAAATTTATAAATAAAGTCTCTACGATTCCAAAATTAAGTCAACATTAATCCCAAAAACTATCTGTTAATGTCAAATACATAATACATGAATAAATTGATCATATATTCTCTAGAAACTTGGTAATAACCTAAATTACCATAAAACCTTAATAAAAACTTGCATGGTTTAAAAAATAAACATTATCATTTTTACTCAAATATAACCAAAAACTATTAAATATATACCTTAAATCTAAAATACAATAAAATTTATCAATGATGAAATAAATCCCATTTTCATAAAATCACTAACCAATTTCAAGGTTACCAATTGTATCCCATCAGTTAAAATCATCTCTTTATCCCAACTAAACATTATTATCTCTACATTGCACATATATTAAAAGTTATCCTTCCCTCAATCATGTGTTTTCCAAAAAATATCATCGTGACACTAAATCATTTCTCTAGGTTATTGGTCCCATTCAATATATAATTTCTATAACACCCCAGGTAAATAAAGAATATGACATTTTTATATTTATCCATATTTGTGAATAAAATATTAATATGACTTTAAAGGGGGCGCTATGCTCGATGTCGTACCCAACACGCAACAACGTGTTTCTTGGGAATCTTACGTTGCACTCTAATAATAAAATAAAATTATTCTAAATAGTAGTTAACGCCTAGCCGTTGTAATGGTGGGAATGAACAGAACTAACTACAAAATGATTATATATTATTGTCAAATATTTTTACTTAATATAATAAATGTTAGAGGATTAAAAATGTGAATGAATCCAATTTTAAGTGTAAACAATCTAATATTCTTTAAAAGGTCGATCAACCGCCTTTTGATGGCGAACCTCTATTAAATCTACTTTTAGAAAATTTTATGTGTTATATTTGACAAAATAAAATTCTTCTTTAGAATTGGTACATCAAAATTTACTTTGTGTAAATTTTTGGTATTTTTCTGAAAATGTTCAATTTTTAATGAATAGTAAAAAATGTTGCATTTTAATTCAAAACCTCTTTTTAATCTAATTTATTTATATGATTAGATTATCTTTTGAATTGGTTTTAAAGTGAAATTAGAATATATTTTTACCATTTAATCCAATAGTGGGTGTTTGGATTAATTTCACTTTGAAATCGGACTTAAACTAGTGTCAATATTTTGATACATTTTGTTTCATAAAAACACGCTATTTGTTTTGACAGCGGGAATTAATTATTACATTAATTAATGCAACTTACATTTTTTTAATTTTGTAAAATAGACATCATTTTTGAATTTGGAATATCAAATATAGCTTAGGGTGATTTTTTGGTAATTTTCGGAAAAACTTCAATTTTTGATGAATAGTGAAACCACTAAGTGGTACTTATAAAAACTGATTTTCCATTTAAATGAAAATTTTCCATCTTTGTGTTTTGAATTTCAAAAATCCTATATAAATGGTTTTCATTAATAAGTAAAATGTGATTCAATGGGATTAAAATAATTTTTTTGGTGAATAGTAATTTATTAAGTTTTTAATCGCGATTAGAGGTAATTATTGTAGTTTAAGGTAAAAATAATGTTTTAATAAAATGAAATGACCAAGAAACATGTCCTACCATCATTTGATGAGTTATTTCCGACCAATAAAATACATGGGTCAACTTGGGGACCCCATGGAGCCACTTTGGTTGGGAAATGACATAAATAACTTTTTATTTAATGTTAAAGTAAAAATGACACAAACATGAGATGTTTTACTAAAACAAATTTACATGGGGTTATAGAAGTCTGGTTTTTGACTATAAATATTCATTAGAAATATAAAAAGATTTCCTACATAATTATATTTTTTTTATAATTTTTAGACATTAAATATATTAAATTATTTATGACATCATGATGATACAACGATTACCTCATTAATAAAGGATTTAAATAAAATGAAAAGATAATGTAAAATATAAGACCTAAACATGTCCAAAACCTATTGGATGGGTGGATTTTGAACCCTTATCACCTTATCCTAGAAACACATCAATGTGGGACCACTAAAATCCGAAACTCATTCTAAAATAAAATAACTTTTCTTTACTTTCCAAGAGTGCCCCTCCTCTACTCTTATAAAAGGCCCCCACCTCTACCTCCTTACCCACACTTCCAAAGCCTTTGGCTTGGCCAAAACCTTCCCATTTTGTCTCTCCAAATCCCTCTCTAACTCCTTTAAGCCTCACTTTGGACAGAAGTCTTCCCAAAGAATCCTTTTAGCTCAAACCAAAGGGAGTTACCCGATTTTAAGGTAATGTCTTCACTTGAGTCCTTTTGTATTATTTTTCTTCTCCAACCTCCTAAACTCTCTTTATTCATTTATTTTGTAACAAATACAATATCTTAAATATACTAGGATGTTTTTATAATAAGGATTCGAGCTACACTTACACACACCTACATCTAATGGTTAAAGAATATACTGTTTCCGTGGATGGCGAATTTCTGCCTCACGACACGATGATTGTTCAACACTCATATAACACCCTCAAAGGTGGCCATTAATATGTCACTATATTTATATATGATATATAATATGTTTATGTTTTACTTAAGCTTATGTATTTTCATTTATGTCATACCTTTATGGTTTCCATTATGGTTAAACGCGATATCTTCATTTAAGGAAGTGCGGACTACCACCCCCTCAAAGTGATTTGATTCGTTAATACCATATGTGGTACGTATAAAGGATATATTTAATGATATTATATATGATACCATACTGGAATTAAAATACTATTATGTATCATTATGTTTTAATTAAATATGAAATAGAAATGGAAGTAGCGTTCATGCGTACGTACGGCTTACCGTCTCCATGAACGGTACATTTCATTCCTTATCTCAAAATGTTATGTACTATTATAAGTACATATATATAATGGATATATATGTAATATATTACATATAAATTATGTATATCATTCTGGAATTATAACATACATATATATATCTCTCATTTTCTTTTAATTCCATTAATATGACAAAAAATGAAAGTAGCGTTCATGTGTACGTACGGCCTACCGTCTCCAGGAACGGTGATTTTAATTTTTTAACTCCAAATGCTATGGAATAGTATAAAATGAATATATACTGGATATATATGACATTTGAAACATCAATACTATTATGAATATGATGTACCTATAACTACATGGAAAGTTTTTTTCCAACAAGTTCAATTTTTGACTCATATACCAAACATCGAAAAAAACGTCTGATATGAACTCATATTATTAACCAATTATTATAAAATTAAAATATTTGATATGAACTGAATAATAATATTTATAGGAGGTCCTTAAGAAATTATAAATTGACCAATGTTTATCATTCAGGAATATAAAGAAACAAACAAGACAAGTTGGACTTGAGGTAAGGGATCCTACTCCTCTCTTTCTTTTTAAGTACGCTCTTTATGTCATTCCTTTTCATGCTCATCTTTCTTGTTATTGGGATGTTATTTTATATTACTCTTACTGTAATTTTTATTTTTCATATGACGAGAGACCCTATTTTCTCTCATCAATCCATTTTTGAAGTTTTAAGTGGCGCCATTAGGCTGCCGAGTTTTCGTAAGGGATTTTTCATCTCACTTTTATTCCCGTGAGATTTATGCTACATTTTTCCACAATTTCCTTTGAGTGGTGTATGTACATCCCATTATTCTACTCTTTTTGTAATAAACTTTCGTTTATGATTATTTACATAAATGATGTATTTACCTTCTTTCATGGGGTGTATGTTTCGAAAGATACCCAAGTCGGTAAGGGAACCTTTCACCCTCCTCTTTTAAAAAGACTTATTTTGTTGGGTCTTTTAATTCACATATTGTTATGTTGGGATATGTTCTCTTATATCATTATTTATGTAAATTTTAAGTGATGAGATACCTTTTTTATCTCTCATCAACTCTTTTTCTGAATTTTGAAGTGACGTCGTTAGACTATCAAATTTTTGCAACGGAACTTTTTAACCCAAATTTGATTCTTTGGGATAAACTTGTACTCCTTGAATATTTCGTTCTATGAATACGTGTGAATAACCTCTGATTGTTTTACACTTAATATCCACTTATATTTGGTGTATTCATTTGTCACACATAATTATGCAATTGATTTATCCTTAAACCAAGGATACTGTCTTTGTAATGGTCTTCGTCTCAATCTCCATTCATTAAGGCATATTTTGTTTTATACAAAACCTTCTTTTATACGGTGTATAAAGCCCTTTGAATTTTATGTTTATTCAAAAGGAATATTTTTTCTACGAAGTGTTTTACTAAACGACGCAAAGGAATGTTTCTTTTACGTACTCGGTGACAACGACCTTTTCCGCCACTGCGAGTATTATTTGATCTTTGGCTTCCTCAATAAGCCGTAATGTTTTTAAATAAAATAAATACCATATACTTTTTTTTATTTTTGTATTGAAAATGGTTTTGATAAAGGATTCTATTATGTCAATATATTTAAATGATATATTGTGATTGAAATGTGGAAATGTTATCATTAATTTATGTTGGTTTTATGTGTTATAATTTTATAATGGTACTTGGACATTTTACAGGTGGTTATGTGATAAACCATATGATGGGTGGTGTCATGAATACCAGGACGGGTGGTTACGTTATAACCTCCAATGCATTGGGTATGTAAGTCGGCCGTATGGATATTCCATTAAGTATGTATGGAAGTTGGCCGAATGGCAATTCCATTAAGTGATATGTGTGGAAGTCGACCTTATGGTTATTCCACTTAAGTATGTTTATGTACCAAGTTACCTTTATATGTTATGTGATCTCTGTATGGGTTTTATGGTAATATTTTGGATACAGAAGGGTAAGTAATGAACTTTTATTCAGTAACGATTTTTTACTACTTCGAAAAGGTGAAAAGTATTACTTTGTTAAAGTATACATGGTTTACTTGTTGTTTTGAAAAAATAACAGTTTTCATTCTTCGTGTATCCCTTAATGAGATTTTTATGCTCATCCCATGTTTTTGAAATGTTTTTCACAGGACTTAACGTGGAATAGGGTCAAGGATGGGATCAAGGGAAAGTCATGCTACCTAAAACATGGAACTAGACATGTTTCTTTTTAAGAGTTTTTATTTTATGGAAACTTATTAGAAGTTTCTACTTTGTAATATTTTGAGATGTAATAGTTATGTCCTAATTCTCTAAAACTCTAAACTTGAAAATATCCTCAATTTGAATTATTCATTTAATTCAATATTAAGTAAGGTTTAAGGCCGGGGCCTTATAGTTGGTATCAAAGGTCGGTTTAGATAACTTTAGAGGATATGGTATTCTCTAAGTATAAGTGACATTACCCTAATGGTTAGGATTTTAGAAAGAGTCCTAGTTTTAGATAAAGTGAATGAGTAAGTATATCTTAGTGTTTACCTTCCTCATTAGTACATGATGGTTTTGTTGATATACTCATACTGACATTTCTGTTTTAGTGAATGGATGGATCTAGCAGGCACCAAAGAGAGAACAAGTTTGAAGGAAACTATGGTGGTTCTTTGATTAAGATACTAGATAAAATGGGGGATTCAATGAGGAAACTCGTGGTTGTTCTAAACCAACTATCAAGGAGTCATGATCAACCACTTGAAACATGGTATGATCTATAATGCATCATGTATGAGATGACCAATCGATGTGGAAGTTCAGGTAATAATTATAAAGGTAACCATTAGGGTTTATATGATCCTTACTTTTGAGGTAATTATGGGTTATTATATGTTATGATGAAAAATGAAAGGCATGAGATAAACTTGAGGGTAAAATATGTTATGATTATTTTTGAAGATTTTATCTCATTTTGGGGAATGTTTTAAGAATTATATAGTTTTGGAAAAAGGACAACACGCAGACCGTGTGACAACCCGTCGCGTCGGACAAAGCTGTGGGAATTGAACCCACAACCAAAGTGCGACTGGTATTTATCGCCTACCACTGCACTACGTGAAGTCCCTGGTTAGTTTGACTGATTCATTTTAGTTAGATGATTTAATGAAGTAAGAGTAAGTTTATTTTGGGTTATTTATGAAAATGATTAACCTATCATGGAGGATATGTGATTAGGTTAATTACTATTTAGTACGATACTTTAAGAGCAATTGATGTTGTTTGGAGATAAATGTTACGATTTAACTTGGAAGACTATGTGACTAAATCCTTCAGATATTTGGGTTTCAATCTTAGTTTTGTTTACTTTGAAAATTTTTATGGAAAAACTGTTTATCGAATGGTCTTCGTTGAACTTTGGGTTTTGTTGGACAAATTTTGGAGATTAAGAATAGAATTTCTTTTTATAAAGGGTTATCTTTTTCTAGATTATCTGATCTTGTACTAACCTTTTTGGTTTTGGTTTTGGTTAAAGTCTAAAGACATGGGAAGTATATAGTTCTCTTTTTTGGATTAGGTGATTCTCTAGAATTTGATTATAGTACTCTTAATGTGAACAAGTCTTCCTAAATACTCGTCTTTTGGGGAAAGTATGAGTTTGTGTAAGAAATCTAGTAAAAGTTGAAAGTCAACATGACAAGTAAGTATTTTTCCTTAAGATCAAAAATAAATTCCTCAATGAAGAGTAACTTAAAACAAAAATGTTGTCTGTTAACTTTTCCTACTGGGGAATCGAATACCGTTTAACCCATCACAAGTTTGTGATTTTCTTATGGTTAACTTTCTCCTAGGCATGTTTTCTATCATTCTCCATCAGAACATGACCCTTTGTTTTTTTCCTCCATGTCCATATTTTCATACTTGGAATCCTGGTATGGGTTAACTCGGGTGACCTTTGTACGTATCTTTCTTTATTTTAAAGTGATTGTTTTACCGACTCTTGTTCCGATGTGGGACTTTCAAGGATGTTTCCAAGCCCAATTTTAAAATTACGAGGACACAATTCCCAAATGGGGGGAAGGATGTAACACCCCAGGTAAATAATGAATATGACATTTTTATATTTATCCATATTTGTGAAGAAAATATTAATATGACTTTAAAGGGGGCGCTATGCTCGATGGCGTACCCAACACGCAACAACGAGTTTCTTGGGAATCTTACGTTGCACTCTAATAATAAAATAATATTATTCTAAATAGTAGTTAACGCCTAGCCATTGTAATGGCGGGAATGAACAGAACTAACTAAAAAATGATTATATATGTTTGTCAAATATTTTTACTTAATACAATAAATTTTAGTGGATTAATAATGCGAATGAATCCAATTTTAAGCGTAAACATTCTAATATTTTTTAAAAAGTTGATCAACCACCTTTTGATGGGGAACCTCTTTTAAATACACATTTTGACAATTTTATGTGTTATATTTGACAAAATAAAATTTTTCTTTAGAATCGGGACATCAAAATTTACTTTGTGTAAATTTTTGGTATTTTTCCGAAAAAGTTCAATTTTTAATGAATAGTGAAAAATGTTGTTTTTTAATTCAAAAACTATTTTTAATCTAATTTATTTATATGATTAGATTATCTTATGAATTGGTTTTAAAGTGAAATTAGAATATATTTTTACCATTTATTCCAATAGTGCTCGTTGGAATTAATTTCACTTTGAAATCAGACTTAAACTAGTGTGAATCTTTTGATACATTTTGTTTCATAAAAACACGCTATTTGTTTTGACAGCGGGAATTAATTATTAAATTAATTAATAAAACTTATATGTTTTTAATTTTTTAAAATAGACATCATTTTTGAATTCGGAATATCAAATATAGCTTATGGTGAATTTTTGGTAATTTTCTGAAAAAATTCAATTTTTGATGAATAGTGAAACCACTAATGGTACTTATAAAAACTGATTTTCCATTTAAATGAAATTTTTCCATCATTGTGTTTTGAATATCAGTAATCCTACATAAATGGTTGTCATTAAGAAGTAAAATGTGGTTCAATGGGATTAAAATATTTTTTTGGTGAATAGTAACTTATTAAGTTTTTATTCGCGATTAGAGGTAATTAGTGTAGTTTAAGGTGAAAATAATGTTTTAATAAACTGAAATGACCTAGAAACATGTCCTCCCTCATTGTATGAGTCATTTCCGACCAAGACAATACATGGGTCAACTTGGGGACCCCATGGAGCCACTTTGGTTGGGAAATGACATAAATAACTTTTTATTTAATGTTAAAGTAAAAATGACACAAACATGAGATGTTTTACTAAAACAATTTTTACATGGGGTTATACAAGTCATATTTTTGACTATAAATATTCATTAGATATCTGAAATAATTTCATACATAATTATATTTTTTTTATAATTTTTAGACATTAAATATATTAAATTATTTATGACATCATGATGATGCAGCGATTACCTAATTAATAAAGGATTTAAATAAAATGAAAAGATAATGTAAAATATAAGACCTACACATGTCCAAAACCTATAGGATGGGAGGATTTCTAAATCTTATCACCTTATCCTCGAAACACATCAATGTGGGACCACTAAAATCCGAAACACATTCTAAAATAAAAAAACATTTCATTACTTTCCATGAGTGCCCCTTCTCTTCTCTTATAAAAGGCCCCCACCTCTACCTCCTTACCCACACTTCCAAAGCCTTTGGCTCGGACAAAACCTGCCCATTTTGTCTCTCCAAATCCCTATATAACTCCTTGAAGCCTCACATTGGGCAGAAGTCTTCCCAAGGAAGCCTTTTAGCTCAAACCAAAGGGAGTTACCCGATTTGAAGGTAATGTCTTCACTTGAGTCCTTTTGTTTTATTTTGCTTCTCCAACTGCCTAAACTCTTTTTATTCATTTCTTTTGTAACAACTCCAATATATTCAATATACTAGGATGTTTTTATAAAAAGGATTCGAGCTAAACTTACACACACCTACATCTAATGGTTAAAGAACATACTGTTTCCGTGGATGGCGAATTTCTGCCTCACGAAACGATGATTGTTCAACACTCATATAACACCTTAAATGGTGGCCATTAAGATGTCACTATATTTATATATGATATATAATATGTTTATGTTTTACTTAAGCTTCTTTATTTTTCATTTATGGAATACCTTTATGGTTTCCAGTATGGGTAAACGCGATATCTTCATTAAATGAAGTGCGGACTATTGCCCCCTCAAAGTGATTTGATTCGTTAATACCATATGTGGTACGTATAAAGGATATATTTAATTATATTATATATGATACCATACTGGAATTAAAATACTAATATGTATCATTATGTTTTAGTTAAATATGAAATAGATATGGAAGTAGCATTAATGCGTACGTACGGCTTACGGTCTCCATGAACGGTACATTTCATTCCTTATCTCAAAATGTTATGTACTATTATAAGTACATATATATAATGGATATATATGTAATATATTACCTCTAAATTATGGATATAATTCTGGAATTATAACATACATATATATATCTCTAATTTTCTTTTAATTCCATTAATATGAAAGAAAATGAAAGTAGCGTTCATGCGTACATACGGTTTACCGTCTCCATGAACGGTGCTTTTAATTTTTTAACTCCAAATGATATGGAATAGAATAAAATGAATATATACTGGATATATATGATATTTGAAACATAAATTCTATTCTAAATATTATGTACCTATAACTACATGTAAAATTATTTTCCATCAAGTTCAATTTTTGACTCATATACCAAAAATTGAAAAAAGCGTCTGATATGAACTCATATTATTAACCAATTATTATAACATTAAAATATGTGATATGAACTGAATAATAATATTTATAGGAGGTCCTTAAGCAATTATAAATTGACCAAAGTTTATTATTCAGAAATATAATGAAACGAACAAGACCAGTTGGACTTGAGGTAAGGGATCCTACTCCTCTCTTTCTTTTTAAGTACGCTCTTTATGTCATTCCTTTTAAAGCTAATATTTCTTGTTATTGGGATGTTATTTTATATTAATATTATTTTAATTTTTATTTTTCATATGATGAGAGACCATATTTTCTCTTATAAGTCCATTTTGGATGTTTTAAGTGGCGCCGTTAGGCTGCCGAGTTTTCGTAAGGGATTTTTCATCTCACTTTTATTCCTGTGAGATTTATGCTACATTTCTCACAATTTACTTTGAGTGGTGTATGTACTTCCCATTATTCTACTCTTTGTGTAATATACTTTAGTTTATGAGTATTTACATCAATGATGTATTGACCTTCTTTCATGGGGTGTATGTTTCGAAAGATACCCAAGTCGGTAAGGGAACCTTTCACCCTCCTCTTTTTAAAAGACTTCTTTTGTTGGGTCTTTTAATTCACATATTGTTAAGTTGGGATTTTTTCTCATATATCCTTATTGATGTAAATTTTAAGTGACGAGATACCTTTTTTTATCTCTCATCAACTCTTTTTCTGAATTTTGAAGTGATGCCGTTAGGCTGTCAAATTTTTGCAAGGGAACTTTTTAACCCAAATTTGAATCTTTGGGATAAACTTGTACTCCTTGAATATGTCGTTCTATGAATATGTGTGAATAACTCCTGATTGTTTTACACTTAATATCCACTTATATTTGGTGTATTCATTTGTCACACATAATTATGCAATTGATTTATCCTTAAACCAAGGATACCGTCTTTGTAAGGGTCTTCATATCAATATCCATTCATTGAGGCATATTTTATTTTATACACAACCTTCTTTTATACGGTGTATAAAACCATTTGACTTTTACGTTTATTCAAAAGGAATCTTTTTTCTACGAAGCATTTTACTAAACAACACAAAGGAATGTTTCTTTTACGTACGTGGTGACAATGAACTTTTCCGCCGCCGCGAATATTATTTGATCTTTGGCTTCCTCAACAAGCCGTAATGTTTTTAAATAAAATAAATACCATATACTTTTTTTTGTATTTTTGTATTGAAAATGGTTTTGATAAAGGATTCTATTATGTCAATATATTTAAATGATATATTGTGATTGTAATGTGGAAATGTTATCATTCCTTTATGTTGGTTTTATGTGTTATAATTTTATAATGGTACTTGGACATTTTATGGGTGGTTACATGATAAACCATATGACAGGTGGTGCCATGAATACCAGGATGGGTGGTTACGTTATAACCTCCAATGCATTGGGTATGGAATCCGGCCTTATGGCTATTCCATTAAGTATGTATGGAAGTTGGCCGAATGGCTATTCCATTAAGTGATATGTGTGGAAGTCGACCTTATGGTTATTCCACTTAAGTATGTTTATGTCCCAAGTTTCCTTTATATGTTATGTGATCTCTCTATGGGTTTTATGGTAATATTTTGGTTACATAAGGGTATGTAATGAACTTTTATTCAGTAAAGAGTTTTTACTACTTCGAAAAGGTGAAAAGTATTACATTGTTAAAGTATACATGGTTTACTTGTTGTTTTGAAAAACTAACAGTTTTCATTCTTTGTGTATCCTTTACTGAGCTTTTTATGCTCATCCCAAGTTTTTGAAATGTTTTTCATAGGACATAACGTGTAATAGGGTCAATAATGGGATCAAGGGAAAGTCATGCTACCTAAAACATGGAACTAGACATGTTTTTTTTAAGAGTTTTTATTTTATGGAATCTTAGTAGAAGTTTCTACTTTGTAATCTTTTGAGATGTAATAGTTATGTCCTAATTATCTAAAACTCTAAAACTGAAAAGATCCTCAATGTGAATTATTCATTTAATTCAATATTAAGTAAGGTTTAAGGTCGGGGCCTTATAATTTAAATTCCATAAATTAAAATGAATGAGGAACAATCCATAGACGTTTCATGATTCTTATAATCCAAAATATTATTCATAAAACACTTTTATAAAATAATTATCAAATCATAATACACAATAATTTTAATCATTACACTTATTTATTAATACATTAACCAAGATTTGTAATATTATTCCTTGGAACTTATTTCCTTTCATATTTCATTTATAATCTCTTCATCATAAATAGAAAAACTATTATTCTAATAAAATTTCTAATCCTTTTCTCGATATTTCCCCATAGGACATCAATTTTCATAATTACCATAATTTCCACATTTGAAACATTAAATATTTGATGATTCCTTATTGAACCCATTATTCTCATTCATTGTGTCATCCATACCATTCACTTTTACTCAAAAATTTATTTATTTATGCCCTTCTTTTCCACACCCAAAACATATTCTTATTTTTTTAAGGCATTATCCTCCATGCTTCTTCCAACATTCGTAAAATTCGGAAAAGTAAACTTTATTTCTGATATGGTCATTATGAATATACTCTTTCCTCTTGTTATATTTCATAGGAAACTCACCTAATGTGAGATTTTTTATCATATTATGAGATTTTTTATTAGTCATAATAATGTTGTTTCTCATTGAAACCCCCTTTCATTTTGTTTCTCAAGAGAAAAATCATTCAATTATCCATCAAATTCACAATTAAATTGAATCCTCCTAGTTCTAGCCATTATATGAAAACAAAAGAATAGTGTGAGAAACCATAATCATAGTTTGAAATTGCATAATCGTTTTTTGTATTTCTAAATAATTATAGCTTATTTCAATCAATGACACCTTAGGTTTAACTGAGGCCATCCATTATTATCATATATTCAAATCCATCATAATGGTTTATAAATACAATATGGATTAACCCAAAGAATATCCGTCATGAGTGTCAAACTATTTGTGTATCAGGGCCCATTACCATGTACCAGGTGACAATCAAGAAAATCTCAATGCACCATTTTTAGGTTTATTACCCCTAGGTACAACTCTTCCAAATCCATATCCACTTTTAGTATCCATAAATGGATGATATTCTTGTAAAATCACATAATATCTTCATTATAAAAAATTTAGCATATTATCTTATATGTAGACTTATCTTTAGGGTTTCACAAAAGTTTTCTAACCCTAATACCCGAAGGTTCAATAAACCTTACTCAGATACCAACTATAAAAACCCAAGATTTTCATAGATAAATATTACATCTTAATATATTAATATTCAATACCTTTTACCAAAAAAAACAAACCCCAAGACCGCATAAGTTTAGTTTCTTTGGAGATTAGATATTAGTCTTTTTATTTTATGAGATATCTTTAATATATACCATAAATATATTCTCTCATGGTACTTTTAATAATAATACCCAACTAAAAACTTTCTTCATAAACTGGGGAAATGAAAAATTTGAAAGTTTGAGCTCAGATTCCTAGTAAGGGTAAGCATGATATATATCAATCAATGATCATATAAAAATATAATATAATCACAAGGTCATGATATCATGACCATAAATTAAAATGTTCATAGTTAATATGAAAAGGATCGTAAATATGAGTTATAGAATAATATATTATCATTTCAAAAGTCATGAATCATATGAATTATAATTCATTGTAACTTAATCATGAACTATAAGTTCATGAAATAAATATGTTTCCAATTATCATAAGTATAAATATCATTTTATATGTCAAAGTTAACTACCAAGACCTTCAGATCAAGCATAAACACCAGTTTCCCATAACAAATCAAGAACATCGACTTGTTTCCCATAATATATCAATCACATCGACTTGTGTCCCATAATGGATCAATCACGTTGACTTGTTTCTTATAAAGGAATAAGAACAATGACTTGTTTCCCATAACAGATCAAGGGCTTTTTATTGTTTTCCATATCAGATGAAACTCTTTAACTTGTTTCTTATAACTATATAATGAGATATAAAAATTTACTCAATTAATTAGAGAGACTTGTAGGTCCTACTCATCACATAATGAAAAACATATATATGTGTTCCATAGAACCATAAAACATTCATCATATCAGAACACATGAAAATTAATGTCTTTAATAAAAATTTAAACTTTTCATCATAAACATAAACCATACAAATAAATAATTAGTATGAAATCCTTAAATAACATCCCCATTAAAGTATATGTAACATCAAAGTATTTCATTATATTTGGAAAATGATTTTGAAGGATCACTTAGAATAGTTATTGAGGAAAATAACTTTTCTATTTTAAAACCAACTCTCTTTTCAAAAAAGATTCACAACTATAAATGACAAAATTTTCTTTGAAAATAAAATTATAAACTTGTAATAGAATATTCAAATCATTTAGGCATCATTATGGAGGGAAAATATTCTTATGACGTATAAGTTAAAACACATTACTTCTATACTGTTATTAGAAAAGTCAGAAAGAATCTAATTTAAAAAATATTAATATTTTGAAACCTTTTTATAAAAAAATAAAAAATGGTTAAAAATGATTTTAAATATTTTTAAGAGAATAGTAAAAACGTATTTGAATTTTTTTATAAAATATAAACAGGGAAGATAAATATTCCCTAACATGTCCATAATCAATCCCGAATAACGATGAGATTATGAAATAAAACCTTACCACTTTGGTAAATTTTGAATCATATTCCAAATGAAATAAATTAAAATATATTGATATTTAAATCCCTATAATATTAATTATATGTAACATAAAAGGAATTCATGGGTAGTATATACAAAACAAAAGAAATAAATAGTGTATAAGACATTGTCCCACAAAAATAAAAGTGAGACAAAAATCCCTTAACTCAAGTGTCTCCCTTCCTTGTTCATGTTCAAAAATCCTATATAATAAATATTGATTTATAAAACATGTATTACATAACCATATAACTATAATACCATTTATTATTTATTTATGAAATCTTTTCACCTGTTTATTAATAATTTGTTATTAAAATCACTCTTTAGGGTGATAAATGCTTTGTTTTCCAAACATGTTTCAGTTCGATAGTTCCGAACCTTATAATTTAGTCATGGTAACATTATTTACAAAATTTTAATAATGGTATAAAAATCATATATATTAATTATATAGATATATATTACCATTAATAAAAAATTAGAGATAGAAAAATAAATTACACTGTTCATGGAGACGATAGATCGTCCGAATGCATGAAGGTTGTATTCACTTTTTGAAGGATGGGTCAAAATTAAGGTAAATAATAATTCACATTATAAGAATAATTATAATATCACATAAATAATATATATTCATAATATCTATTCTTATCACCATCAAACTAAAATATAAATGAAAAATGAATCACATCGCTCTGTGGAGGTGGCAGTCTACATGTACGCACGAGCAATGTTATCATTTTATAATGGTTTTGAAGGAAAGTAGGTAGATATGATACTATCAATTAATAAATATAATAATGTTATAAATATAATATATAGGCATTAAACTCATCATAATACTCATCCATAAAATATGGTGATGAAAAATGAATTATCATGCAATTTGGAGATGGTAAGTCGTACGTACGCATGAGCAAAAACTTCCCTTCTTGTTTGATGGGAAATAGGGTGTATAATGGTATTTTAATAATAATAATAAAATTTAAGAATATTTATTATACTTAATTTATTATTTTATGATAAATATCATTTATTTAGAGGAGGTAAATATGAGTATAAAAAAGAAATTGATCGGTTTGGGCGATTATATCTTCTTTGAAATGACTCCTTTAGATCTCCTTTAAAGGGATATAGGGTTGGTATTTCTGAATGTCCAAAACCTCTAAAATGTAAATAATAATTTTTAAAAGATAATTTTTTGGGTTATGGTCAATATATAAGGCTTTAATTGGTGTAAATAAGTGTGGGAGGATATGTCCTTTTATAGATTGATGTTTGTGACACATTTAGAATTTCTCAAAAGATTAAAATATAATAAGACTATTTTATATCCAAATGATGAAAAATGTCCTATACATGCACACATGATGAAATTTTCGACCATATATTATACTCTTTTTCTTTATTTTATTTTGTTATAAATTTTAAATAATTTAATGAAATACCATTTTCATAAAATATCATTATTTTAAATTTTAATACCATTCATTACTTTGACTTTAATAAATTAAATAAAATAATATAAATTAGAACCAAATACTTTAATACATTCCTAATACGTAATTTTCATCTATAATTTTTTTATCCTTAATTGTCTCGAATTATAATACTTTCAATATTTTTAATATCATTTATTAAATTTTTACATTAATTAAAAAATTACTACATCAACATTTTTTAAGTATTTAAGGTACTTATTTATTTATTAAGTATTATAAATAAATTAAAATCATTAATTTAATTTTTTTGTCACAAAATTACTATTAATATTCATTTATAACTAATTTTCCCCCATGTGAACACATAAATGATATTTAAAACTAAGAGAGTGACATATTGTCACATATTTAGTTTAAATAAAATATATTTAACACCCCAAGTTAATACGGTACGCTTCTCTTTGAATAATGTGATAGCGTGTGTTGTACGCAACACCGAGTTCTAACACACCATAACCAATCAAACTAGCCGTTATGAATAGTACTACCTAATTTTTGAAATTATATATATTTTATATTTCAAAATGGACTTCATTTTTGGATTTAGAATATCGAATTTATCCTACGGTAAAATTTTGGAACTTTTCGGATAACACTTATATTTTGATGTATAGTGAAAATTACTAAATTTTAATTAAAAACAACTTTTTTAATCAAAACAATTAATAGTGATAAATTATGAATTTGAGGGATTTTAAAGTATATTTAGAATATATTATTACCATTTTATAAAATGTTGGTCATTGGACATAATTTTACAATTAAACCAGACATAAACAAGTGTCAATCTTTTGATAGTTATTATCTATTAAAAACACGTTTTTTGTTTTAACAATGGGAATTAATTTTAAATTAATTTCTTCCACTTCTGTGTTTTGAATTTGGAAAAATGGATTCCATATTTTGAATCAGGATGGTCATATTTTGTGAATAGGTTACTTTTATTTTTAGACATTTTGAATAATTACCGCGGTAAATATTTTATTTACCATGGTTAAAGGGTAAATCCGGTAAATAAGGGTTAAAAAATAATATTATAAAAATACTAAATTACCTTAATACGTGTCCTAGCCTTATTGGTTGATATATGTTCGACCATAGGCATCTTTGGGTCGATTTTGGGACCCCATGGAGCCACTTGTAGGTGATAGGGACACTTTATTTTAATTAAGTTAAAATAAGTACAAAAATGACATAAGCATATATCTTTTAGAAAAACAATTTTTACATAGGGTTATCTATGTTGGATTTTTGACTATAAATATTCAATAGAAATCTATAAAAATTTACTACATAATGACGTTTTATTTATAATTTTTATATTTTAAATAATTTAATATATTTATGACACAATGATGATGCAGTAATTACCATAATAGTGAAAAATTAAAATAATTGACATTATAAATACCTAAATAAATATAATTTGAGACTTTTATTGAATTAAACTAATTTACTAGGGTAATAAGACATATTAGGATTTATTTAATTAACTTTTTTTTTGAATTAATCATTCTTTTATGAGTTTCACAAGAATCAACTATTGAATAGTGTCAAAATTGACATAAAAGAGTTTTTAAAACAAATATTATATTATTAATTGATATTAAATTCCTAAAAAATATAAGGTTCGTCCAAAAGACTTATATAATGATAGTTGTATAATTATTGGACCACTTGTGGGTCCCTTTGATGTATATATTATGTTTATTAACTATATAATATAAAAATACAAAGTGACATGGTAAATGTCAAACTAATTACCGAAGAGTTAAAACTAAAATATAAGGTTAATATAGTAACCCAAACCTGTCTAAAATCTATTTATTGAGTGGATTTCAACCCATCCCCACCTTAAACATTAAACAATAAACTTTGGAGCTATTAGAAACCGAATATAAATTTATTATAAATTAATATTTCTAGATTTTTGAAAGGTGCCCCTCACCCCTCTTATAAAAAGGCACTCCTCCTTCTCAATTCTTCACACAATAAAAGCCTTTTGGTTCGGACAAACTCTGCCCAAATACCCTCCCAACTTCCCTCAATACAACCTAAAGGCCTTATTTTGATCATAAATCCAACCTATGTGGGCCTTTTGATCAAAATCAAAAGGAAGAACACGAAGAAGAGGTAATGATTTCACCACCCTTTTCCAAGTTCCATTCTTCATCCAATTCTTCTTCCCTTGATATTAACATTCTAAAATAATAACTCCAATATCATATATATACTGTGATTTTATTATAAATATGATATAACCATATTCAGTATTCTATCCATCCTTTGAATAACATGTCACCATACGTGCGTACATACGGCTTACCGTCTCCACGTCGTGGTGTAATTGTTATTCAATAAATTATTATTTGGATGGGTATAATAATGATGTGTAATTCATGTAAATAATAAATATAACCTGATAATGATTCTTTATATATGATATAACATCCAATTATATATTATTTTAATATCAAATTAATGATATTGTCGCTCGTGCGTACGTACGGACTACCGTCTCCACGAACGCGATGAGATTCATTCTCCATCGTATCCATTCAAGTATAATTCTCATTTGATGATTAATAATAGTATCTAAAGAATTGATATCATTCTGGATATGATTAATATACAGCCTATCCATTACAAACTTGTCTTACATAACAAAACATATAAAAGAAAACGAGTAAGTTAACACCCAAAACAACGATAATACTAAGATATTATTAACAAATCAATGTTAAAAGATCATATATGATATCATATTAATGTATATGATTCTTGAATAATTTAATAACAATTATTTCACCATTATACAAGAGGTTATCCTACCCCAACCAAGGAATAGTACATAGAAAGGGTTATTTCACAATCTGTTCATTATCCGAGGTTATTTATACGTAATAATCTACTGGGATCTCTTTATCATCCACATCCATGTTTCTTAAAAATATATTTCAAAACATTTTTACAATTTAAAAGAATATGGGTTAAAGTAATTTATACCCTTGTTTGACTTTTTATAAGAGTTTTGTAAAGGAATCTTTCCGTCGTTTTCCCAATAAGGTGCTTTTAACCTTTTCGACAGAATTAAGGTAAGAATGTTTTTTTAACTTATACGGCGGGTGCGGTTATTTTCCGCTGTTATAAAATCGTCAAAGCTTCCCTTACAAGATTATAAGAATATTTTCAAAGAAAATGTTTTATTTCATAAATATAACACTCTTAAATTATTTCAAAATAGAAATATATATTTCTCTAAAAAGAGTTCTGATTTCATCTATGCCAACATCGTTTGATGGATTTTACGCTTATTTGAAGTTGATTTATTATGATATAAAACTTATATATTGTATTGAAGTTTTTGTGATATGTTTGACTGTGGATGTGCTATTTTTATACCATTCATAGTTTATGGCGAAAGTATTGACATTTTGTATGCTAGTTTTAATAAGAATGTTTATGTTATGTTTAAACCTTTTCATGTGGGAATGCATTGGACTTAATATGTGACAGGTGGAGACCGCTATAGCTCCTCAATGCATCTGTAGGTATCATGAGACAAACTAATGTCTTGGAACATGGCCTCAGAAAAATCGTATTTGTAGTCTTGGTACTAGGCCTTGGCTATGTGGTTATGATAGTATGGAATTATGCATTCCATCATTATGAAAGTGGTTATTGATATTGCATGTGATTATTTGGTTAGTAGAATATCCATGTGAATAATTAAATGGCATTATTTCATTTTATTTTTTCCATACTATGTTGATGTTCAAGTTTAAAAGGATTTTGTTTTAGTTATACACTGCCTTAAATGTTTATTATTATTTATGAAAGTTTCCGCTATATTGTTATCCTTAATGGGAATTTGAGCTCACCCCTTTTCTATGTTTTATATTTCCCAGGATGTGAAGAAGTAATTTATGAATGACCTGCAGGGATAGTATGTGGGGATATGAGTGTGGAATATGGAGACTATATTGTTGTAGTTTTCATTTTTATGATGTAATGTAAAACTTTATGAATATATCTAGTGTTTCCAAGGCTACTAAACCAACCGGTCTTTCGAGATTTGATCTTTCTTGTGATCATGCCAATGTTATGTAATAATGCACCGACTCTGGGTAACTAGGGTCGGGGCGTTACAATATAAGCCATTTTCATTGATAATTTTAAATTAAATTACTAAATTTTAAAACATAGATGTTAAGGGTCTAATTTAATTCATCCAATAAGAATTATGATGAAAAATTATAGTCTTATCACTTATTTTTAATCCAGATTAAACTCATTTATCCTTTATCCAGGTGATAAATTTTACCACTGTTACTATTCATATTTACTAAAAATAAAAGGGGAATATTTACCCAATTTGAACCTAATGATAATATATAATACATTTATTGAGATTGAATTTATATAAGTGGAAGAAATTAATTATAATATAAATTTGTAAAACACATGAAATACAGTTTTTAGAAAATGTGTTTTAAGATAAAAAATGTACTTATACAAAAATCAGGTATAATGATGACTAAAAATAAGTTAATTAGATTATATATAATTAAATATTAATTATTTTAATTTGATATCAAATTAAAATCATAATTATACTTTATATGAAAATAAAATGACCGTTTTATAAAAAATGGTATTTTCACTATTCATTGAAAAATCAATCCTTTCAGAAAATACCAAAATTTCATCCAAATTTAACTTTGATAATTTGATTTAAAAATTTAATTTAACATTATCAAATTCATTTTCTAAAATGTGTAAATATTAATTATAATATTTTATCACAAAAAGCAATAAAAATCCATTTTTAAAGAAAACATATTTTTGAAGAATAAAATGACTTTATTAAAAATTTAGTGATTAATTACTAAGTATTTACATTGATTAGGTAATTTTTATATAATTAATAATGTATTTAATCATATGCATACCCATAATGATAACAGATAGGTTATAACTTTCACATTAAACAATACTATTTTAATATTGCATCACAGTTCGTTTAAACTCGGTGTTTCGTATAATGCAATCCATCAAAGAAACAAAATTATTTAAAGAGAAATATTTTTTAAAGTCTTTTAGTGTTACATATTCCAAAACTAAAAGAAAATAGTAGAAGCGATACAACAAAATGTAGTCAGAACAGACCCAAAGTACAAGTCCAAAAAAAAGGACAACTAAAACAAAGATGAATACTCTATGTGATAATGTGAACAACATCCCACCGTCTCGCCACCAGATAACCATACCCATAAAAAGTAAATATCACCACATAATTACAAAACCATTAATTTTACTACATTAAAAGAAATAACTAGGTATTCACTCCACCGAAGGAGTATGGAGTTAAGAACATGAGAATTTTTGTATTGATAAGTTATGGAAAAATTGTTATGGGAATTTGAGTTCAGTTTATCAAGCTAAGGAAATTATATATAAGGTGTGTAAGTCAAAACATTAATATAAAAGGATAATAATAGTGTACTTATTGAATTTAGTACTTAGTTCATTATTTATAGAGTATGGTTAGGTTCCAACATGCATCATCTAGAGTCTAGGACATGATGTGTGTGTATAATTTATTATGATAGGGGGATTATCTTATGAAGGAAAATTGATGAAATATAATCATATATAATTAAATAAATCTCTTCATTTCATTATGGAAATATCAATAATTTCAAATTCTTTATAAACTTGATACATCATTGTGTGAAAATTCTACATGAAATTATGATTTAAGAACGATCGTGTCTTCACCAATCAGAGTACCACCCATAGGTGATCATGATGATTATGATTAGATCATTCAAGGATATAAATATAAGTAAAATTCACCCACTATCATTCAAATTATATATCTCACTTTTGAGATTGAGAAAACTCTTATTTATAAGACATTTTATGATTTTCATCCCTGATGTTACCCATGTATCTAAGTAAGAATGATGTTAGGCAATAGAGCTACTGATCATGTGTATTTTTATCAAACAAAATTTCCTTCTTAAATCCTCTAGGACTTTTATTAGGTGATATACATGTTATTTAATTGTCTTGTTATACACCAAAATATCATTAAATTAAACTACCACAAATTTTCCAATATATTCAAATAAGGCATGATTCATTAACCTCATAAATCTGATAGGTTCACTAGTGAGACCAAATGGTGTGACTAACCATTAATAAGTTAAATGTTTTATATTAAATTAAAATTGCTACCAATCTCCTTATTTTATCTTTATTTGATTATAGATACTTCTTAAATCATTTTTTGAGAAAAATTTTGAGCCATTTAATTCATCTAGAATATCATCAAACCAACAGATATAATGAAAATACCACCTAGTGATGTTATTAAAGGATATGTTGTCAATTCACATTATCTAAATCCATCCTTCTTAGGAACTATAAGAACCAATATAATACAAGGAATAAGGCCCTATCTAATATATCATACATCCAATATATCTTGAAATTTTCTCTGAATTTATTTTTTCGCATCTAGGTTGGTGCGATATGTAGGGAGGTTCAATAAGGATTCTTTGATTATGAGGTCAAATTGATTCTCAATACCTATAATGGGTGTAAACCTTAGTGAATAATATTATAGAAAGAGATCATAATACTCCTACAACAAAGGATTAAATAACATTTGGAAAACGGGGTAATTTATTAGTATTTTAAAAAACCTCTTTGTACAAGTGTACTAAGAGGGTTCTATATGAAAAAATATTCTTAACCTCACTCTTTTTTCTAAGAAAATTTTTTTCTCCAAAATTACATTCTTTTCCATCTTGATTTTCTTTGTAATCCATTTATGTTTTCAATCTTATTCCTTTCTTTACTGTTTTAATAACTCGTTCTTTTATTTTTCCGTAAGATATGATCACCCAATTTTTTTGGGGTAGATGGGATTGAGGGTTATATGTTTCCTTTACAGTACAAAAAGTGCCAGTTAAAGAACCCATCATGAGTAACATGTCAGTCATACTACCATGGTTGACCTAATAATAAATGGTACACTTTTATAGGAACAGTTTCAAAAAAAATCCTCATCATTTTATTTATCGATGGTGAACAATACCTTCACCTGTTTAGTGAACTTCAGATCTCCACAATCATTCAACCTGTGAATCCAGTATGGAAGTCGATGATTCAATGTTTGAAGTCCAAAATTCTCCCCCAATTTTATTCTATCAAAATTTCTAAAACTTCCTCCATTGATAATAACACTACATACATTCCCATAGATCTTACACCATGTAAGGAAGAGGTTATCCCACTAATCTTTCTCTCCAATGGTCATTTATGCACTTAAGACTCACCTAATGAAAATAATATAACCATCTTCTAAAAATTATCCAATATCAATTTATTAGGAATCCTCCTATTATTCCTTCTAGATCTCTCTATCAATCTCTCATTCTCCATATTTTCTGATGATCATGGTGCATTATTTTGGGAACTCGCTTGCAAAATAACCCCTTTATTGAAATTTAAAACATAAAATATCCTGATTCCTCCATTTTTATACTAAAAATAAGGTTTCTCAGGTTGAATAATTACCATGTCACTTTTTTAATAAACCATCTCCATCGAATTTAATGGTTATCCAATATCCTTCCTTGAATTTCTCTATAGAGTGAAACAGGTTGTGGGTTTCCTTATGTTACTCTTCATATTGATTTGTTTCTTGATATTTGTGTCTTAGTGGATCATATCTTCTATCTCTACATGGTTCTACATCTCTACATGATCGAAAGTCTCCTAAACTTGCATGTATAAAAACCATTCCATGGTTGCCTCCAAATCCTCATCAATGTTTACTTGAATCAAAACAATTTTAATATTTGTATAGTAATCTTCAACACACTTACTTTCTTGTGTGAGGTGTTTAAGCTAGTTGTGAAGATATATAAGGTAGGGTTACAAACCACATCCTCATGGAAAAAATCATGTCTTCCCAAGTATGGATTTGATGTCCTCCATATCAGGCACTCTCATTTTGAACTTGATCACACTATATTAATTCATAATCGATGAATACAAGGGATATGAGTTTTATCTTTTTATCTATAGAATAAGTATAGAAATAGAATACTTTCTCAATAAGAATTTCCCACTCCATGTATGCCTCTATATCACTTTTTTACTTGAAAAAGCGGACATTTACCTTGATAACTCTAAAAATTTCATCATTATGTGGTCTCCTTTGGCCTCCTCTAGGTTGTTGAGATATCCTCCTCCTTTATGGGGAATCCTCAAAAACACCACAAAAAATTTCCATCTCATCCTCCATGATGTGGGGGTAATGTGGTGCTGGAGCATTCCACAAGTTATGATAGATAATCTTGGGGCCTGGTTGATTTTCAAGATTTTGAATCCTCACATATAGAACCTCCAAATTCCTATTAATAAGATTATCAAAATATATAAAAAAATCCTTCATTTAGAGTTATGTAGATTTTGGCATGGGAGATCTACTTTGTCTTTCTCCATCACTTCGATGAGAAATTACTTTTCCTTGATATTATAGCATGATAATAACATAAAGAGAAACACACATGGGGATAAATACACACACTCACACACCTGAAGAACCACACACACACACAAAATATATACACACCAATGCATGAAATAATTAAACACTCACACACACGATGAAACACACACTCACAAGGACACACACACACAAGATGTAAAAAATCACACACGCAAGATGTACCCACTTATGAACACACACTCACATACATAAATAAACACACACACACACACACAAAAGGATAAATAAACACACAAAATATGTACACACATGAACATGAGGATACAAACTCACATACACAAGGATATACACTCATTCACACAAGGATACAAAATCAGAAAATGTTTTTTCTTATTTCTTTCCACTCGCAACACTGAATTTAAACCCCAGTCTCATATAAAATATAATACCTTGTTTTGGGAGATCATGAGACACTAATCCGTACCCAACCAAGATGGTATATGGGAATGGATTAAAAAATATTTTTGAGTGGTAAAGGGTGGAAACGAGGGTAGAAAATACTAATAAAAGGTAGAAAAGGGTGTAAATGTGTGGTATGTGGGTTGTTTACAATTATTTAAGATAAGTGAAAATAAAAAGTATATGATCTAAATATGATATGTTGATGAAGTAAAATGAATGATAAAGGGATTTATAGAAATATAATGTGATAATAATGTAAATAATAAAGATATAAAGAATTAATTTATTTTTCTTTCTTCTTATTCTATTTTTTTTTCAAAATTACAAAAAAAATAATGCTCAGTGATTCAAAGAATAATATTATAAATTTAGTGTAAGACATTTTTTAAATCCCTCATATAAAGAATGCATGATTGAATTTGAAAATCACAAAACAATGAGTTGATATATATTTTTTATCTTTTTACAGATAAAAATTACATATAGAAAATAAAAATATGGAAATAAAATAGATGAATAATTGGATCAAAGAAATATTTAAATATTTCACAATGTATTCCAATTATATAGGTTTTTAAAGAAAATGTTTTTTTTTAATGGGGGGATAATATGGAAAGATAATATGGATAGTGGGTAAATGGAATGAAAATAATGGAATAGTTGTCTACCGTGTCAACCTCACTTTGATTCCAACTTACGTGACATGTAAGGGGTGGAACAATATTCATGGAATAGTATGAAGGATGAAAGATTCAGTTTGGGGATAAGTGATGGATTATGGACGCGGATAGTGTATATATGCAGTCAACCAATGCTATATAGAGTATGACATAATACTTATACATCACACTCAAGTGGTGGGGATGGGGTAGCCAAAACACACAACAAAACACTTATTACGAGGCGTGAATTGGGAAATTTTTGATCTCGGATAACCAATATAATAAATACACCAAAAAATTGTAAGAATGAACAAGAGTAAGAGATGTAAAGAGGTTCCTCACAATAGAGTGAATAAAGACACAAAGATTCCATAATGAAAATTTAACTGAAAATAAAATGGCATGGGATGGATATTTAAATCCAAGGGGTGATACAAAAGGTCAAGGGTTTGATACCCTAAAATCATTAATCCCAGACATACTTTTCCCATTAATGTCAAAAAATAAAGTCTAATGATGAATTTTATAGAAAAGAAGAACAAAATTTTTTAATTTAAGAATGAGCAACACATGAATCTAAAAGTGAAAATTTTATTTTTATTCCATATCCCACTGTATTTGACTTTCATGCCTCTAAGTATGAATTTATATATTCTCTATTTGGATTAGGTTTCAAAATTCATGCAACCTTGAGACTTGGAATTCATGCATTATATATGGGCTTGAATACGAGTGATAATAGGACCATTTTCTCCATCTATAAAAGGTGAGATCCATTGAGCCCTTAACAATGTGATATGGGATACCATTTTAGTATTAAAACTCTTCAATATATCTCACATAATAGAGCCTTTCAAATCCTAATACCCCAAAATCAACATCAATGACCTCGATTAAATTCACTACACTTGAGGAATGAGTATAAAAGTCACCACCATTAAGTTCTATCAATTGATATATCTTTTTTTCTATCTAGACCAAATTACTAATTGAAAACTAATCATTTTTTCATACTACATTCCCAAGATATATACTACTAAATCTTAGAATACTTTTCTACCATCATTATTTTATATGGGTGTTTCATCCATACAAATTTCTTTGTAGGAGGGAAAACCATCAACCCTATAATTTCAACAATAACCATCCCACTAAAAATTATTATACTAGAGATCAACAAATTATTATTATTTGAAACCTATAAAATGATCAATTTATTTACCTCAATGAAGATTACATTAATTAATTGTCCAATATGGTTATCAGTATGGTCATCCTCACTATCACTACAAATGTTATTTTCGAGGAGGTAACATAACCGAAAATTAAAAATATAAACTATAGTACCACACTCCAAACTCTTCTAACCATATTAATCAAATGATAAAAAATATACTCAGGTCCTATACCGCTATGTCTAGAGTAGAGGGGTTGGGTCATACATAGATGAGCACAATTATCTGCATTAAAACCCTAAGATAACTTCTGTCTTATTAAATAAATTTTACCACAACAGAAATGATTCATCACTTCCAATTACCTATAATAAAATTATAATGGAACTTTTATTCCCACATAATAGATTTCCATCACTACTATACAAGCATGATAAAAACGTTGATAAATCACACACCCTTGCAAGTAAGAACATAACATATACCTCAAACTTGTTTAATTATACAAGATCATAGTTGCTTATAGCATGTAACAAGTCACTTCCCTAATTTATAGGGATAGTCTCAATAAATAAATCTACTTATGAAACCTTATAGAAATTATGAAATTATATAATAATCTAACATATTCCAGGCCATTACTCATGAAGACGAGTCCTTAGAGGTCCATCAGTCAATATATCAAGAAAATGGAATAAATCCTTGAACCATATGACATGATATTTAGTAGTTAAACAATAATATCATGAATTGTACAAATCATATAACCTTTTAATCATAAAAAACATTGAACAACCCCTTCTGGAATAATATAAATCTATATCTCCATACCAAGCTAATCATACCCTGATCCTAAGTGATTACCATCCACTATCTGTCTTCCAACCTTGAAACATGATCATCATGAAAATAAGTATAATAAAAATTGATGAAATCACTAGGGGAAACATCCAATAAATATCACCCAATATAGGGTCCACCGCCCGGAAAAAGGATCACCTTGATACACAGGTAACATTAAGTGTTGAAACACCTAAAACATCTCATAAACACAAACTCTCTCAATATCTATGAAGTGATCAATACCTGGAATGGAAACATGTTGATGTTTATTTTATTAGTTCCCTAGGGTAATCTAATCATCATTATTATAATAAACTATGGGTGAAACTCTGATATGTGTATAATTATTCTTTCACAGATCAAAAATTCTAATAAAAGTTTCCATCATAAAATATATACTAAAAATTGGGATATAATATTACATGATATCCCATATAATGTTGGTAGTGGAATGAATATGATGCATGTCAAGCTTAAGGATACATTTATGGTAACATATCCTTAAGAATAAACTTGAGAATACATTGTATCAATATATGGTGGGCTTATGACTTCAAGTGCACATCACATGCAACATATCCTACATATATTTATTAGTTATGAATCAATAAGAATGATTCATTAATGTTCATTCATGAATGGAACACTCATTTGAATATTCAAATTGATTTTTAAATCTCCAATGAGTAGTAACACATCAATTTCCATGAGATGACAATCGAAATTACAATATTATGACTCTCTTCATTAAATGAAGAGAGTCTAAAACTGGGATGTGATCTATACCATTAAAACCAACCTTAATGTATGAAATCCTATCTAAATCTTTCTTAAAGGTCTTATTTCTTCCTTAATTTTATTCAAAGATGGCATTATCACCCCATTGAAGAATGATAATCCTCTCATTACGAATGAGGATCCATAGGTCGGTGTAATCCACTAGAGGTAGGAGGCACTTTTCAACTACCATGGTGATACCTATAAAACAAATACTATATTTAAGAACCAATATTAATATTATGGAAATTAAGGTACATGATATATTTATATTCTTAATTTATTACATGTTATATATATTGAATATACATTGAGAATTACATTGGTGTATTCCACTGAGAGATTTTATTTGATGAACACCTAAAACTGATCACTGGTATCATATAATTTTTCTTCAATGAACCAACATGTTTTCCCTATTATTTTTTAGAATATCTTACCTATCATATGGTGTTTGAATCTATGTCATAAAATACAATATTTTGAAATTATTCGAGTTTTTTTTAGTCATAGAATATGAATTCCTTGTATCATTGGGTATGATATAATAGAATCCTATGAATTTAAATTATACTATAATATATGATATAAGATATCATAAAACATGACTAATCCCAAAATTTTTGGAAAACAAAGCATCATAATGTATTTACGATATCAGAGATATCATACAATATGATATAAGCCTCACAACGTCACTGATCATAAGTAGAGATTACAACCGTTGATTAAGATTAGATTATATTAAGATATATAATTGACACACTTAGTTAAATTTATGCATAAATTGAAATTTCTGATTTATAATCTCCATTATCGTTCATAAAATAAAATATTTCTCAAAATTTTAATTTTTTTTCGATATATTATATTTGCTTTTATAATTTTTTAATAAATTATAAGTTTTAGGGCCCCACCATTGGTGGTGGGGTGGTATGGGTTTAGGGGGTAGGTGTGGGGTCGAGTACCTGGACCTGTGTGTTTATAATAATTTCTTTCCTTTTCATTATGTTCTGAGGTGACAAATGTAATTTACCTTATGTAAGTGCTAGGCATTATAAAATGAGGTTTTTTATTTATAAATTAAATATAAAAGGTTCATATTTTCTTATGATATTCATGTTTATAAAATGTTTATGAAATATGAATATAATTTATGATTAATTTATTTGATAAATTTATTGAAATAAATTTTCAATCCATGCATTGTATGTTAGGTATGTAAACATAAGATTTAGTTTTTCATCAACCTTAACCTCAACTTTTAATTGAATTTGTTAGCTTTAATTTAGTTGTTGAACATAGTTTATAAATAGTAAGTGTTAACTTAACTCTGTTTTAGATCCCCCCTTGAGTAAAGTATCCCGAGGTAGTGGGACTTTAAGTCAGACCTCCCACATGCGTGGAAGCTTATTACTTGTTCTAATAAAGGCGATGGTTTATGATTTCTGGACCCATACTTACTCATGAAGATATTTTCAATATCATATAATAGTAAACATTCACATGATGATTTCATTTACCTTATACATTATATTCACTTGGATATGTATGAATGTTTTTGGATTCTATTTTTTGGTGAGTAAAAAAAATGTGGGTTGTGTAAAGAGTCACACATTAATATGGTGTGAAAATATTACTTTGGTAGATGAAATAGTTTTTCCAAAACTAAATAAATAGAATAATTCATATACAAATGAATAAAACATGAGATAATAAATATTTCATATGATTTAATAGTTATGAATTCAATATGCGTCTGATTTATATTAAGTTGGTGAAAATTTTAAAAGAAACCCCATAAAATACTAAGTGTGAGATTCCTTCCAAATAAAACACATGTGAATACCTCGATCATCCAACAAGGTAGGTTTTTCCAAATTAGGGTTCCCATAGATTATCATGTGTAAGGCAGGGTGAAAATGTCAAACCCTAAGAGTTTGGTATACAAATCCTACTGTGATATTTGGTTGAAACTTGGTTTGTAAATTCCAAAACTTATGATACTAGAGGAATATAGTTGAGTTTATATCCATATGATAAATTGGTAAAATGGTTTTTCACTCAACTATCCAAGAATCATAACTGTTATGATTGTGATTATTCACTACCCAAAAACTTAGTGGTGAGAGGAATGAAATGGTGGATTCATTACTTAGTAAAATATGAATATTTTATCACTAAATAGATATGATGCACGAGGTTATCATTTTTAGTGGGAGAACCTTCATTAAATGTATTTTATGAAAATATATAAAACATAATACTCACTCATATATATGTTTATTATAGATTATATCTTACATCATGAAAATCATTTTGATATCTCTTATAGGTATGAAATATAAAATAGTTAAAAATTGGTATCTAAGGTTGATAAGTTTTCTAAAAAATAATCATTCTAAGTGTTTGAATATGAATATTATAGATATCAATTTCTCTAACTCTGACTCATGAGTATTGGATACTGAGTGTGTATCCGACATTTCTGATGATAAACATAGATTCTGATATAATAAGTAATTGGTGAAGGAAGAAATATATCTTCATGTTGGAAATGGAACAATATTTTCTACATTATAAATTAACACTTATGATCTATGTCCACCAATTAGATAAGTTATGGAATTACGGAATTACTATTATGTTTCTGTCATAAATAGAAATTTTATTTTTGTATCTTGTTTGGACAAGATGTGATTTTTATTCATTATTATAAATAAGATTTATTCTATATATAAGAATGAAATTCCTAATGGAATCTGGAATATGGTTAATGATTTATATATTCTGGATATGGATAATTCTATCTATAACATATATAATAACAAGTTCAGGGTTAATTATAATATCACATACCTTTAGCATTGACTCATTGGACATATAAATGAGAAATGAATCCAAAGACTCCATAGAGATATATTATAAGAATCATTTGACAATGAATCATTTGATTCAAGTGAATCTTGTTTATCATGAAAGATAAACAAAATTTTTGGTGAAAAAGGTTAAAGAGATAGTGCACTATTAGATCATATACATAGTAATGTATATAGTCTAATGAGTACTCAATAAGGTGTTGGTTTTGGGTACTTTGTTACTTTTAATTATTACATTAGTTGGTATGGTTATGGATTTATAATGATACACAAATATGAAAATTTTTAATGGTTGAAATAGTTTTAGAATGAAGTACATAATCAAATAAGAAAAAATATTAAGAATCGTTGATAAGATTAGGGTAGTTGATAATTGATCCATAAATCCATTTAATATCTCATATATTTTTAAATTATTCGCTATCTGATTCCTCTGAAAACACCATAGTATAATGGTGTGTCTAATAGGAGGAATCATACCATTTTGGACATGGTCAAATCGATGATGAGTCAATGTGTCCTTATTACATTCCAGGGTTATTCTATAGAGATTATTTCATCCTTACTTCACTGTGTTTTATTTAAATAAGTCCTAACGTTACCATAGATATTGATCAGGAAATTTATCAATATATATTTTATTGGAATTTAGGGTTTTAATGAATTCATATAATGATTTACTTTTGATAAAATTGAATCTAATCCTGAAAAGTGTTTATTTATTGGTTAACAAAAGGAAAAAAGGGATATTACTTCTATAATTCTACTATGAAAAAAGTGTTTGTGGACCACTATGATAAATTTATTAAAAATAATTATATCATTTGAGACATAAGTGGGAGGAAAGTAGAACATGGATATGTTCAATACTAATGAATTAGAATTTTTATTGATATGGAAGTTGATCTAGTTCTATAATTGTTATGGAAGAAGAAATGAATCTGGTTAAATAATAACCTCATATATCTGGTAGGATTTATTAGGATATTGAGAGATATAAATTTCTTATATATAATGATGATAATACAATGTTCATATGATATGAAACTATTACCTACCAATAATTGTTTTAGAGTTCTAATATTGGGAAATGGTTAAAATCCCTAGAACATAAAATTGACTTTATACACACAGATAATGTTTTGAAGATAGTGGATTCACATAAAGGGGAGATAACCATAGGGTGAAAGTGGGTTTTCCAAAAGAAAACATACATGTATGTTAATGTTTCTACCTATTAATAACAAATTTTTGTAAAGGGTTATAAAAAAATTCATGTAATTGACTATAAATAAACCTTTTCACCTATTTTGATGGTAGGGTCCATTCATATGTTTAATTCCATAACAAATCATTTTGATTTTTATTTATATCAAATGGATAGAAAAAATTATTTCTTGATATGAATTTATTCAAGGACATGTATATGATATATACTAAAGGTTTTTAAGTAAAAAATGATACTACTAATCTATGAAAGTTACGATGGACCATTTATGGACTGAAGGGGGATTGTTGGAGTTGGAATATTCAGTTTGATAATGAAATCAATGTTCTGGGTTTCATTAATAATTAAGATGATTATTTTATATAATAAGATTTGTGAGAGTGTTGTAGTGTTTTAGATATTATATGAGTATGGAATAATACTTATCATAAATGATATTCCAACTTCACATTTTGTAGATATGTGGCCTGGTAAATTATTATCTATGAAATAAATGGGTAAAGTGGCTTAAATATTGGGTATAAAGATATATAGAGATATATCTATGAGGTTTCTTGGACTATGAAAAAACACATAAATTAGTAAAGTGTTAACTTATTTTGACATATATAACTGCAAATGGGGATCTTTACTAGTGTTTCATTACATTAATCTTAGGAATATTCAATATCCTTTTCAGTAGTGAGAAAGGATGGATAAAATTCTTTATGGGATGTGAGGTGCGTAGGGTGACCAAATCATCATGATATAGTTTATTATATGAAGGATACAGTTCTAGGATAAGTAGGGAATGATGGTTTTGGATAGTGGATACAAGTAGTCAACCTATACTATATGAAGCATGACTTACTACTTAGACAACACTCAAGGGAGGGATGTGATGGTCAATACACACAACATCACACTTATGTTGAGGTATTGAGTCGAGGGATTTATGATCTGGGATCACTGTTCTAATATGTAAATTGATAAGGAAACAATGAACAAAGAACTAAGGTGAAGATAACAATATCTGAATAGAGAGAAAAAACTCATATAGTTTCACTAATACAATATTAAATTCCATAAAATATCCATAAAATTTCTTATTTATTGGAAAAGATAGATACAAAGGTCAATATTCTAATGAACGAAAGTCATAGAGCCTAAACCTAATTTTCCCCTTAAGTAAAAAAAGCTAAAGTCGAATGAAGAATTTTTAGAAAGTAACACATGGATTCGTCCCTTTGTTTTTGACTTCAAAGAGGTATAAAAGATTCATCCCTCACATTTTTCTTGACATTATTACTATATCCCACCGTAGTTTAATTTTAATCTCCATGGATGAAATTAGTAGTTCTATAATGTAGTTGATATTCTAAATTCATGGACCTATTATTCATGATCTTTGGTAGTCACATTTTGTCTTAAATAAGTGATATTATGGGCCCATTTTATCCCTCCATGAAAGGGTAAATGTGATGGGAATTTAATATTATGATATGGACTCTTATTGTCTCTTACAACATCTTAATCCTTCCACATGTCATTAAGATATGCAATATGAATTCCTCTATACATGCATATATATTAGCTTCCTTGGCACGGTTCTCATCATCACCCCTCTTAAAATGGAGTCAACCTCGACACTTCATTATCTATACCCAATAAAATGAAATACATAAATAAATAAATAAACATTCAAAGTAGAAAATGCACCATACTCACCTGATAAATCTATCTTGTAATTATTATTATTAATCGTCTTGAGTACTCAGAATGGTTTATCTTTACATTGCATGAGTATCGATTTCCATTGGTCAGTAAATATTTCATTTTGAATATAAATATATAATAAGAAACCAATATTTAAAAAAAATTTCTTTCTTCCCTCATATGTGTAATATCATGATATTTTAAAGAAAAATATATTTGAAAACATATACAACATGTAATACCAAGCCTAAACAAACCATGAAATATTATTATTTAAATATGACCATTATAACCAAGACATTAAATTGGAAAATATGAATAGGATTAACTAACATATGAAATATATATAAATTTTATGATAAAAAAATTTATTTATCAGTTCTTAGGATATAATCACTCATTTTTTATTAATGTCATTTTATGCTTCAAAAATAGGTTTCTTAAAGAAATGATTTTTATTTATTTTTGTGATAAAATATTATAATTAATTTCTAAAGAAATAGAAAAAGTATTTGATAAAATTAATTTAATTTTTGGAATCATTATATCAAAATTATATTAGGGTGAAAATTTTAGAATTTTCTGAGAAGTTTGATCTTTCATTGAATAATGAAAATTAAGGATTTTTATTGAAAATTACATTTTCATTTAAAGTAATCGTAGATTAAAATTATATTTTGGATTAGTTTTAAAATTTAAATAGTTAATTTATATTTAAAATTATCAAATTATGGTCTTTGAAATGATTTTTAATTGAATTTATTATATAATCATTTTATACTTAAGAATATATTTTTTCTAAAAAATAGTTTTTGATTACGTTTTTTCAGTTTAATTTTAAATTAAAATCTAAAAATTCAATGTTTTGAATCCTGGAAAATGGATTTCATATTTGTAATTAGGGGATTGAAATTTGGAAAATAGACTCATTTTAAAGAGTGAATTGGGTAATTAAGGTTAAAAATAAAATGATAGAAACTAAACAAACGAGCTTAAAACATACCTTAATTTTTTTATGATTATATATCATTCATAATCATAAAAAATAATAATATATTTACCTTTTTCTACATGTGTATGATTTTGACCCTTTATATAATTTTATATAATGAACAATAAAAAATATCATTATTTTTGTTTTATTATATTTAAAATTTTAACATAGATATAATCAGAGGATATTTTCAGTTAAAATATTTATTTGAAATACAAATTAATTTTTCCACCTTGGTAATTTATATTTAATTTTTAGTGAATAAATAATTTTCTTAAATCATTATGTAACACTGACATAGTGCTTGTGAAATCAGTAAAAGAATCACAAAAATGGTTTTGAAAACTATAAAGAAAATTTATTAGAGTTATTTATTGTGTTAAATGACTTTTTTAGATAAAATTACATATTATATTGGTTTTTATGAATTATATTTGAATTCCATTGTTATATTTTACTTTTAAAATTCAAATTAAATGAATAGTTCTAAAATTGAAATTAAGGTTATTTTATAATAAATAATACATTGTTAAATGATTTAAAATTAATAAAAAAATTATATTCATAAAATCTAATGATATATGGTTAATTAAGTAAACCATTTTCAATTTAAAATATGTTTTTCCTTTTATAGTAACTATATTAACCCCTTAATTGTAAAAAAATTTATATCACCATAATAGTCAAAAGGGTTAACAGAGGGTTAAAAAAAGATAAGGTTACAATTGTGATCTAAACTTGTAAAAATTTTATTTAATGAGATTATTTTGACTCATAATCATATTATATTCATATATTATTAATTTGGGGCCATTTATATGTTAAAAATATTTTATAATAATTTAATATTTTATGAAATTCCAAGTGTGCCCCTCCCCTCTCTTATAATATGGAGCCTTTTCTTATCATTTATTCACACATAAAGAACAATATTTTTCACCAAATCTGTAACAAAATCCATTAATTACATCCCTATACATTTCATGGAGGCCTTATTTATAGAATAATACCAACCTTAGATTTCTTAAGGTGTAAATCAAAGGAGGTTGTTTGAAGAAGAGTTATAGTTTTTAACTAAGTGTTTTAGTTTTATTACTTATTAAAAATACATAAAAATTTATTAAACATGATTATATAATACAATAAGTATATCCTATATACTCAGGTTTTATTATGTTAATGGTATAACCTATATCCATCTCCAACCTCCATCAAATGGGAAATGAATCCATTGTTCGTGTGTACGGCAGGCTACTGCCTTACGAACTGATGTAATTCATTTTCCATAACCACTCCTCACACATGGTTATAATAATTGATTTAATATATATATTATATTTATAACATATATATTATTCTTTAAATATAATATAACACATATTTTCTAACATTTTCATTCACTGAAAAATGATGTCATTCGTGCACACGTGTAGACCATCACCTTCACAAAGTGACGTAATTTGTTTTTCATCACCACATAAAATGGATTATATATAGGTATATTTAAATTCATAATATAGTATTCATGATATAATTATAGTTTTTAAATGTAAATTATTATTTATCTTCTTTCCGTAATTATTTTTGAAAAATAGAAACGTTACTCATGCGTACGTACGGTCAGCCGTCTCCAAGATTGCAACATAGTTCATTTTAATGACCTTATTTTATGACTGGTTTTAAAATTATAATTTTATCTATAAATATTATAATTATTTAATGATTATTATTCTGGAGATTATTTAATAATGAACTATTTTTCCACATTCAACACATCAAAGATGTTTTGAAATTATTGAACGAACGTTCTCAAAATACCTAACATAGACTTAACTGATTAAGTAATTAACAATTTCATTAAGATAGATGAAATAAATGGTTTAAGGATAAGGTTTTAGTCTTATAAAATTTTATTAATAAATAAAATAATTGATATATGTTTATTATACAAGTGTTAAAGAATATATATAGCAAGTCTAGACTTGAGGTAAGTGATTTCATCTTAATTTCGTTTTATTGAGGAATATTTTATTGCTATTCACTTTATTTATTTTATATGGTGTATATACTACTATTTTTACATTTTATATCATAAATCATTCATAATTAATTTTATTTTTATGTTTAAATTTTTAATTATATCATCCAAGGGGATTTTACTTGAAATTTACCAAGTGGTAAAGGGTTTCTTAACTCAATTTTCGTGCATTAGGTTATCAATTTTCTTCATTGTATTTACGATAACATATTTATGTGTGAATTAATCTCTAAATTGTTTTATTTTGTATTTACATTGTTTTTTTATTTACATTTTTTACACATAATTTATCCATTGATTAATTCTCAATTCAATGATATGAACTTTGTAAGGGTTTTCTTTATCTCAAATCATTTTCTCAATACATGTTTCATGATGTACACCATGATTACCTTGTATGATGTGCTCACTAACCAATGAATGAATTTTTAAATAATAAGTCATATAATGTATTATATTTATACATCCATATAATATTCTTACTTTCAATTACATTTGATTTAAAATTTACCAAAGTGGTAAAAACTTTATGTTGAAATCTCTTTTATTTTTGAGATTTTTTATGTTCAAGTTTAATTTAGATAAATTAATGAGTTATTATTTTATTTTAAAAAATATATTTTATTATCCTATTTTTATTAATGTGGTTTTCATGTTAATTTTCATTTCATCCCTTATTGATTATGGAAACACTAAGAAATGGGTTTGTAAGTGATACTGATCTTGCATCATCTTTTAGATCGGTAATCTTTCTCTTCCAAATCCACATTTTCTAAAATGTTTTCAAGAATATTATTTTTTATAAATTAATTATTTTTTAAATCTATTTTACATAATCTTTGAACTTATTTTAAATAATTTTTAAAGGAAATTTCTTAACATTTACCAAATGGATCATTTTTGACCCCCTTTACAAAATGTTGGAAAAGAATGTTTGATTTTTAAGGTTTACAATATGAACAAAGTTTCCCGCCATCATGAAAATTATTTTGTTTGAATATTCTTTTATAATTTAAAAAATTTATTTTCGAATAAAATTATTTTTATAATATTTTTTGAATTTTTAGTTTTTAAACGTTATTTTTAAAGCGAATGAAGAATTTTCCTCAAAAATGTTTAAATGATCTTTTAATGGTATTTCCATTCATCAATGTTAACAACCCTTGATGTTATGTAAACATAAATGATGATATTTTGTAATGATACCATCATTATTATTTCTCTATATGGATTATGATTTTTTCAAAGAGATTATCATGGAACCCTTTTCTTTTCCTTGGGTTAATCAAGTTATGATAGGAATAGTGGATGTTTCTTTGAATTTTATGATGAGATGAAAGATCTATGAACTTTATTCATGTTATGGTTCTTGGTCATTATTTATGATAATGGGTGATCCCGATACAACTTATATAACAATATGTGGAAAATTATTTCTCATGATATGATAAGTGAATCCCATTATTGACTGAAAATTAACCTTTTTATTATCAAAAAACTTTTGAGGAAAAAGTGAGAAACCGTAAGATCCAAACATTACAACCAGATAAAACCATGAAAGACGATAGACCAAATCAAGACGAAATAATTTTCCCCTTCCCAGCAATTAAATCTTGTTGATAAGCCTTCACTAAAGCATGACCACTCAGTTAGCTATCTCCTGCAAGGATGCATGTGTAACGCCCCGACCCCAGTTTCCTAGAGTCGGTGTATTATTTTAATACATTGGCATGATTACAAGGAATCCCGTCCTGAAGGACCGATCAGTTTAGCAGTCTTGGAACTACTAGATACATTCATAAAGTTTACATTACATCATAAAATGAAAACATCAACACCATTGTCTCCATTGTCCACACTCATACTATCCCTAAAAGTCATTCATAAATTACTTCTTCACATCCTTTGAAATATAAAACATAGAAAGTGGCGAGCTCAGATGATCAGTAAGGATAACAATAAAGAGGAAACTTTCATAAATAAACATAAACTTTTAAGGCAATGTATAACTAAAACAAAAGCCTTTTAAACTTCAAATTCAGAATAATATGGAATAGATAAAATGAAATAATACCATTTACTTATTCACATGGATATTCTACCAGTCGAATAATCACATGCAATATCAATAAAAACTTTCATAACGATGGAATTCATAATGGCGTACTATCATCACCACATATCCAAGGCCTCGTGCCAAGTCTACAAATAAGATTTTGTCAAGGCCTCCTTCCAAGACACTAGTTTGTCTCATGAGACCTACCTATGCAATTTTTTTTGAAGATACTTATGTTTATAATTTCTCAAATATACTCCAGTGTTTTTCTGAAAACATTATGCAATCTTCTGAAAAAAATAACTAATTCTGAGACTGCTCAACTAATTACAAGCCATGATGGGTCCATTCCCAATCCCTTCTTTTCTACCACACTCGAGAGTTGGGTTTTCTGAAAACATTTTTAATCTTGCATCAAATACGTATAAATTTTCACTGGATTTTCATATATTTGAGAGAAATATATCTCTCTTTTCTTTGAAATCATTTAAAAATCACATAATTATAAAAGAAAACTTTTATTTTGAAAATATCCTTATAAGAGTGTAAGGGAAGCTTTATAGGTTTAATAACGGTGGAAAATAACCGCACCTTCCGTATAAGTTAAAAAAACATTCTTACCTTAGTTTTGTCGAAAAGGTCAAAAAGTAACTTGTTTGGAAAACGATAGAATGATTCCTTTCAAAAACGTATAAGGTCAAATAAGAGTATAAATGACTTTAACTCATTGTATATTAAATAGTAAAAATGTTTTGAAAGACATTTTTAAGAAACATGGATGTGGATGATAAAGAGGTCCCAATAGATAATCATGTATAAACAACCTCGGATAATGAAGAGATTGTGAAATAAACCCATACCAATTTGGTAACTTATGAAAAATTCAACCCATGAAATAGGTATCATACAATGAATATGTAAATACACATAAATTAATGTTTATTACACAAAGAATACAATTATGGGCAGTACATACACCACACAAAAGGTAATAGTGACAATTTGGCAAGAATCCCAAGTGAATAAGGAGTGAGATGAAAATCCCTTACCTTGTACTTTTCCTTGGTCGAGGGTAGGTTAACATCCTATATAATAGTTAAATAATTGTTAATAAATTATACTAGAATCGTATACATAATTATGATATCATATATGATCTTTTAATAATGCTTTGTTAATAATATTTTAGTATTATCGTCGTTTCAGGTGTTAAGTGCTTCGTTTTTCATTATATGCTTCTTCACGTAAGCTGTGTTTGATTAGGGTAGGTTGTATCTTATTCATACACAGAATTATATCAAGTCCTTAAACATTACTTTTAATCATCAAATGATAATTATTCTTTAATGGATATGATGGGGAAATGAATCTCATCGTGTTTGTGGAGACGGTAATCCGTACGTACGCACGAACGCTACTTCCATTTCATTTTACATTTTAAAAGGAATCAAAACCAAATGATACATAGGTATATAATTATTCCAATATAATATAATATCTAATATGTGTTACTGATGTTCATTAACACCATCTTTTATACGTTCCATGTATGGTATGAACGAGTCATATCACATTGATGGGGCAGTAGTCCGCACTTACTCAAATGAAATTATCGTATATATATACAACATCAAACGAATAATGGTATGATATAAAATGGAATTAAATAAGCTTATATATAAAATAAATATCATAAATATCATATTTAATTATAGTTCCATCATAATGGCCACCATGAGAGGTGGTAGGAGATAATTGAACAATCATCGCTTCGTGTGGCGTTTGGTTTCCATCCAAAGAAACATTATGTTCTTCACCCATTAGATGGATGTGTGTGTTAGTGTAGTTATAATAATTCTAATAACAATATCCTAGTATATTTAGGATACTATTTTTTTACAAAAGAAAATAATAAAAAGAGTTTAGGGGTTGGAGAAGTAAAATAAAAGAAAAGAGGCTAAGAGAAATCGTTACCTTTAATTTGGGTAACTCCCTTTGGTTTGAACCAAAGAGGACATTTGAAGTGCCTTCTGCCTAAGGTAAGGCTTATAAGAGAAGTATAGGGATGTATGGAGATTAATTGGGCAGAGTTTGGATGATACAAAAGGTTTGAGAGGTGTGAGGAATTGGTTAGAAGTGGTTTTCTTTTATAAGGGGGAGGAGGGGCTCTTTAGGAAAATCTAGAAATATTATTTTATAATAAATTCATATTCGGTTTCTAATGGCTAAAAAGTGGATTATTTAAATTTTAAGGTGGGTATGGGTATTAATATCACTCAACCAATAGAATTTAGATAGGTTTGGGTCATTATATTAACCTTATATTTTAGTTTTGACTATTAGTTAATTAGTTTGACACTTACCATGTCACTTTGTATCTTTATATTATATAGTTAATAAACATACTATATACCTCCATTCGACCCCCAAGTAGTCCATTAATTATACACCTATCATGATAAAATTCTCTTGGTGGAAACTTATATTTTTAGGAATAGAATACAAATTAATAATATAATATTTGTTTTAAAAACTCATTTATGTCAATTTTGACACGACTCAATAATTTATTTTTGTTAAAGTCTTAACAACTTTATTAATTCTAACCAAATTCATTTAAGCAATCCTAACATGTAATATTGACCAATAAAAATCGTTTATTTCATCAAAATCTTCAAATTATATTTATTTTAACATTTATAATATCAATTATTTGATTCTTTCATTAATAAGGAAAATACTGCTTCATTATTGTGTCATATAATTTTTTTCTTTTTCAATGTCTAAAAATTATAAAAAAAATACCATTATGTAGGAAATATTTTTATCTTTCTAATGAATATTTATAATCTAAAATATAACATATATAACCCTATGTAAAAATTGTTTTTCTAAAAGATATAAACTAAGGTAATTTTTGTATTCACTTTAATTTAATTAATATAAAGTGTCCCTATCACCTACAAGTGGCTCCATGGGATCCCAAAATCGACCCAAATATGCTCATGGTCGGACATGTATCCACAAATAAGGTTAGGACACATTTTAGGATAATTTATTTTTATTTTAATATTATTTTTTAACCCTTATTTACCGGATTTAGCCTTTAACCACGGTAAATAAAATATTTACCGAAATAATTATTCAAAATATCTAAAAATAAAAGTTACCTATTTACACAATTTTGACATCATGATTCCAAATATGGAATCCATTTTTCCAAATTCAAATCACATAAGTGTCAGAAATTAATTTAAAATTAATTTCCACTGTCAAAATAAAAAGCGTGTTTTTAAGATATAATAACTATCAAAAGATTGACAATTGTTTAGGTCCGGCTTAATTGTGAAATTATGTCCAATGACAAAAATTGTATTAAATGGTAAAAATATATTCTAAATATACTTTAAAACCACTCAAATTCATAATTTATCACTATTAATTATTTTGATTAAAGAAGTTGTATATAATTAAAATTTAATAATTTTTAATATTCATCAAAATATAAAAGTTATCAGAAAAGTACCAAAAATTCACCCTAAGATAATTTTGATCTTCCTAATCCAAAAATTAAGTCCATTTTGAAAGATAAAATGTATAAAATTTCAAAAAGTGGGTATTACTATTCATAACAGATAGTTTGATTGGTTGTGGTGTGTGTTAGAACTTGAAGTTGCGTACAACACACGCTACTGCATTATTCATAGTGAAGCGTACCGTGGAAGCATGGGGTATAACATTATCCCCTCCTTAAATAAATTTCATCCTCGCAATTTGAAATTTTTTTCGAGAAAATAGAAAGTATATTTGCAGGAAAACCCACATCAAAAATTGGGTTAATAAAATTTAGTCTTAATAACAGGAAAAGAGAAATGAAAGGGTCACCACAAAATTAGGATCTTGATTAGGAGAACATTGGTGGAAATTAGAGACACACAATTAGAGGAAAAACGTAAAAATTTATAAGGAGTGATTGAGGTCATCAATCACAAACAATTTTAGAATTATGGGCCTCAAAGCCACCAATTTATGATGATTTAAAATACCATCTGCTCAACAAGATGTAAAGTATTTACGATAACACATTTTTTTGTTTAAGATCCCTTCCCTAAAGCTTAATAATTAATTTATCCGTAAAATAAGAGGATATATATATATATATATCTGTTTGTTTGTGTGTGTGTATTTATATATACTTGACAAGTAGAGTTTCATCCTTCAACTAATTCCTACTACAAACTCATCTTTTACTCTAAAAGATTTAGAATATATATATATATATATATATTCTATTTATCCTAATCGTATAGGGTTCCAAAAATAATGAATGTATAATTCACATACCAGACCCTTTAAAAAACTACATTATTCAATCCAGGAAATCACGTGGGCTAGTGGTAGGTGATACACCATTGTTGCCCTTCGGTTATTGGTTCCAGTCTTGAGGCCTTACCGGATGCGACGGGTTGCTGCCCAACCTCCGGGTTGTCCTTTTATAAAAATCAAAAATATCCTTTCAATCTAAATCCCTTCCAACCATTATACTTATCCAAAATAATTCTGTAAACTCTCAGTCAAAAATTTATATTAAATTTAAACATAATTTAGATCATTTTTACCACGTAACAGCATGTTAATACCTTTATCATGTATTCTTTTAAAACACAAAAACATCATGAATTACCATAAAACCTTATTGATTACATTCATGATCTCTTATTCGTTATATAATACTGGATATACTTCATCCATCGAAAAATGTTGTAAACTCCAACAATGATTGAATATATAAATATTTAATCAGTTTCAAGGCAGTCAATAATATCCAATATAATTTACCCAAATCAACCATATCTTATTCCAAAATTTGTACCTCAATATTAGGACCATATTAAGGTTTATCTTTCCTTCAACCATCTAATTTCCAAAAATTTTAACTCGCTGTAGAGTCACTCTTCTTAGTACCATAAAATCTCAAATCCTCAATGAAATAGTACTTCAGTACAATCTTTATTTATTTCCAGTACATCATTGATACAACAATTCAATGAAATAATTACAAAATAAAACCATAATAACACTAGTTATTCCTATTCATCTGTGGTAGTATCATAACTTGATTATTATCCAATAGCATCATTTTCGGCATAGGATGATGATTTGGAAATCGGTTTGCATAGTGTCCAAACTCCTTGCAGATGAAGCATTGTACATTTGAAACCTTTTTCATTCCCTTGTTGTCACGTATTTGGTGTCCTTTTTCTCCACGCTTATAACATACTCTCATTCCCTTCAAGCATTTTCCAAGGTGATTCTTTCAACATTTATCACATATGGTATTCTCCTTCTTTATCTTATTCCCTTTGTCTGTCCTTTTCTCTACCATCCTTTCCTTCTCTGGCTTCCCTTCAAAGCCATAAGACTCAGAGAGTTCTTTACTTATCATATCAACACATAATACTATTTCTTCATATTATGATAATACGTGGGAGACTATTTCCCTTCTAAATTCATGATTAAGACCATGAAAGATATTATATTTCTTACTCTTTGGATCGTGCATATTACTGGATTTCCCATTCCTTCTACTGGGCGCCATTTCTAAACAATGGGATAAACTAGACTAGTTTATGAATCAAAATACATAATTCCATACATGTAAAACTCTTAACATAAATTGAATAGTTTATAGATATAATCCATAATCATAAAAATGTTTTCTTTGAGAAAGTATATACTCATAAACCCTTCATAATGGTTCATAAAGAAAATAAAAATTATCCTAAGCATATCCCCTAGGAGTGTCGTAACCAAGAGTGCAGGAAGGCCCGTTGTCGTGCACCAGTTCCTGTTCGAGTCTAGCTCAAAGCGGTGTTTTTGGGTTTTACCCCTAGGTACATCTGTGCCAGAGCCGCCTCTACCTACTCATATCCAGACAGGGATTTATTTCTTGGAAAACTCACAAAACCACTTCAAAATCAAAATTCTAGAAAGTTCTTCTCTACTAATCCACAAAGTCTATCTTAGGGCTATGTTATCTAATCAGATTTTATCTAAATCTAGCTTCCAAGGTTATTTATAAGTTTCCTCTAATACCAACTGTAACGCCCTGACCCCAGTTGCCCAGATTCGATGCATTATTTTAATACATTGGCATGATTACAAGGAATCACGTCCTGAAGGACTGATCAGTTTAGGAGCCTTGGAAACAGTAGATACATTCATAATGTTTACAATACATCATAAAATGAAAACTTCAAAAAAATTGTCTCCATAGTCCACACTCATACTATCCCTACAAGTCATTCATAAATTAGTTCTTCACATCCTGGAAAAAATAAAGCATTGAAAGAGGTGAGCTCAGATGATCAGTAAGGATAATAATAAAGAGGGAACTTTCATAAATAAACATAAAAATTTAAGAAAATTTATAACTAAAAAAATACTTTTAAACTTCAACTTAGTAATAATATGGAATAGTTAAAATGAAATAATTCCATTTACTTATTCACATGGATATTCTACTATTCGAATAATCACATGCAATATCAATAACCACTTTCATAATGACGGAATGCATAATGACAGACTATCATCACCACGTAGCCAAGGCCTCATGCCAAGACTACAAATAATATTTCGTCAAGGCCTCGTGCCAAGCCACTAGTTTGTCTCATGAGACCTACCGATGAATTTTTTTTTAAAATATAATTACGTTTAAAAATGCTCAAATATACTCCAGGGTTTTTCTGAAAACATTATGCAAGCTTCTGAAAACAAAATAACTAATTATGAGACTGCTCGACTCATTAAAATCCATGATGGATCCACGCCCAATCCCTTCCTATCTACCACACTTGAGATTCAGGTTTTTTTAAAACATTTTTAAGCTTGCGTTAAATACGTATACATTTGAACTAGATTTTCATATATTTGAGAGAAATATCTCTCTCTTTTCTTGGAAATCATTTAAAAATCACATAATTATAAAAGAAAACCTTTATTTTGAAAATATCATTATAAGCATGTAATATATGTTTCAAAGGTTTAATAATGGTGGAGAATAAACACACCTGCCGTATAAGTTAAAAAAAATATTCTTACATTAGTTTTTTCGAAAAGGGAAAAAATTAACATGTTTGGAAAACGACGGAATGATTCCTTTCAAAAACGTATAAGGTCAAATAAGAGTATAAATGAATTTAACTCACTGTCTATTAAATAGTATAAATGTTTTGAAAGGCATTTTTAAGAAACATGGATGTGGATGATAAAGATGTCCCAGTAGATAATCACGTATAGACAACCTCGGATAATGAAGAGATTATGAAATATGCCCTTATCAATTTGGTAACATACGAAACATACAACCCATCAAAGAGGTATCATACAATTAATATGTAAATACACATAAATTAATGTGTATTACACAAAGACTACAATTATGGTCAGTACATACACCACACAAAAGGTTATAGTGGCAATATGACATGAATCCCACGGGAATAAGGAGTGAGATGAAAATCCCTTACCTTGTAATTTTCCTTGGTCGAGGGTAAGTTAACATCATGTATAATAGTTAAATCATTTTTGTTAATTTATACAAGAATAATATGCATAAATATGATATCATATATGATATTTTAATATTTCTTTGTTAATAATATTTTAGTATTATCGTCGTTTTGGGTGTTAACTGATTTGTTTTCCTTTATATGCTTCGTTACGTAAGCCTTGATTGTTATGGATAGGTTGTATCTTATTCATATCCAGAATGATATCATGTCCATAAACATTACTTTTAATCATCAAAGGATAATTATTCTTGAATGGATATGATGGGGAAATGAATCTCATCGTGTTCGTGGAGACGGTAATCCGTACGTACGCACGAACGCTACTTCCATTTCATTTTTCATTTTAAAAGGAATCAAAACCAAATGATACATAGGTATATAATTATTCCAGTATAATATAATATCTTATATTTATTACTTATGTTCATTAACACCATCCTTTATATGTTTCATGTATGGTATGAGTGAGTCATATCACTTTGAGGGGGCGGTAGTCCGCACTTCCTCAAATGAAATCATCATATATATATATACAACATTAAACGAATAATGGTATGATATAAAATGGAATTACCGAATCTTATATATAAAATAAATATCATAAATATCATATTTAATTATATTTCCATCATAATGGCCACCATGAGAGGTTGTAGGAGATAATTGAACAATCATCGCTTCAGGAGGTGTTTGGTTGCCATCCACAGAAACATTATGTCCTTCACCCATTAGATGGATGTGTGTGTAAGTGTAATTCTAATACATCTAATACCAATATCCTAGTAAATTTTGGATACTGTTTTTGTTACAAAATAAAATAATAAGAAGAGTTTAGGGGTTGGAGAAGTAAAATAAAAGAAAAGAAGCTAAGAGAAATCGTTACCTTTAATTTGTGTAACTCCTTTTGGTTTGAACCAAAAAGGATTCTTGAAGTTCATTCTGCCTAAGGTAAGGCTTCTAAAAGTAGGATAGGGATGTAGGGAGCTTAATTGGCCAGAGGTTGGACGATCCAAAAGGCTTTATAGGTGTGAGGAATTGGTTATAAGTGGTGTCCTTTTATAAGGGAGAGGAGGGGCTCTTTAGGAAAATCTAGAAATATTATTTTATAATAAATTAATATTCAGTTTCTAAAGGCTCCAAAGTAGATTATTTAAATTTTAATGCGTGGATGGGTCGAAAATCACTCAACCAATAGAATTCATACAGGTCTGGGTCATTATATTAACCTTATCTTTTAGTTTTAACTATTAGTTAATTAGTTTGACACTTACCATGTCACTTTGTATCTTTATATTATATAGTTAATAAAAATACTATATACCTCCAAGAGACCCACAAGTGGTACATTAATGATACACCTATCATTATATAAGTCTCTTTGCCGAACCTTATATTTTTAGGAATAGAATATAAATTAATAATATAATATTTGTTTTAAAAAATCATTTATTTAAATTTTGACACTACTCAATAATTGATTTTTGTTAAAGTCTTAACAACATTATTATTTCAAAAAAAATTCATTTAAGAAATCCTAAAATGTAATATTAACCAATAAAATTTGTGTATGTCATCAAAACATTAAAATTATATTTATTTTAACATTTATAATATCAATTATTTGATTCTTTCATTAATAAGGAAAATACTGCTTCATTATTGTGTCATATATATTTTTACTTTTTCAAAGACTAAAAATTATAAATAAAATACCATTATATAGGAAGTCGTTTTAACTTTCCAATGAATATTTATAATAGAAAATATAAAATATATATCCCATATGTAAAAAATTGTTTTTCTAAAAGATATAACCTTATGTCATTTTTGAATTCACTTTAACTTAATTAATATAAAGTGTCCCTATCACCTACAAGTGGCTCCATGGGGTCCCAAAATTGACCAAAAGATGCACATGGTCGGAAATGTATCCACCAATAAGGTTAGGAAACGTTTTAGTGTAATTTATTATTACTATAATATTAATTTTTAACCCTTATTTACCTGATTTACACTTTAACCATGTAAATAAAATATTTACCGAAGTAATTATTCAAAATGTATAAAAATAAAAGTTACCTATTTACACAATTTGGACATCCTGATTCTAAATATGGAATCCATTTTTTCAAAATTCAAAACACAGAAGTGGTAGAAATTAATTTGAAATTAATTCCCGCTGTCAAAAAAAGCTTACTTTTAAGATATAATAACTATCAAAAGATTGACACTTGTTTATGTCCGGTTTAATTGTGAAATTATGTCCAATGACCAACATTGTATTAAATGGTAAAATATATTTTAAATATACTTTAAAACCACTCAAATTTAGAATTTATCACCATTAATTATTTTTATTAAAAAATTTGTTTCTATTAAAATTTAGTAATTTTCACTATTCATAAAAATATAAAAGTTATCAGAAAATTACCAAAAATTCACCCTAATCTAATTTTAATATTATGAATCCAAAAATGAAGTCAAATTTAAAAGATAAAATGTATAAAATTTCGAAAAGTGTGTATTACTATTCATAACGGCTAGTTTGATTAGTTGTGGTGTGTGTTAGAAGTCGAAGTTGCGTACAACACACACTACTGTATTATTCAAAGTGCAGGATACCGTGGAAGCTGGGGGTGTTACAACATGGGCCTGGTATCTATGGTAAAGCCGTAGCCTCTAAAACTATCAAATCTGAATGACATGTTAAGGTGGAAGATTCCTCCTCTAGATCTCATCTGAAACAGACCCTTGTTGTCTGATGGTTGCAAACACACTCAAATATCAAGAAGAAAACAAAAGACTCAATCTACAAATAGCCACAAAACTTTTCAAAATGAAGCTTCACACACCCAAACTTCCCATTAATTTCGCACAACATATTCACCCAAAACTAGATCACATATAGTAGGATCACATCCAAAGAAGAATAAATAGAGTCACCCAAAACCAAAAACATAGAAAACCAAAACGAAATCTCAAACAGAACATAACCAAATAAAGAAAATCTTCCCAAATATGAACACCATAGACCCTCACTATTGACGACACCCAAAATCCAAATCGCGCTATACATCCAAAGATAAAACCACCCACAGAAACCAAAACTCATTCATTTGTGATGATCTTAAATTAAAATACATGTTTCAATTTCATAAGGAGAGTTCACATTGCCTTCATTATTTAAGAGAAGGAAGAATATTAGGAAAATATTTATTTATATTAGGAATTTGAAGAGATAATAAAAACCATCATATTTCATGATGATGAAATTAGATAAATAAGATTTTGAATGACTAATAAGAAAGTGGTTCTTATTTAATCTTGAAGGAATTTGGAATCTATAATTATACTCTAAAATAAATGAAATATGAGTTTTTATGAAGTTCATGAAAAAATTAATTTCATAAAGAAGAGTTGAGGATGACCAGGCAGTTGAAATATTATCACATAATTATTTGAAGGTTTCCATAAAAAATAATAGTCATTACAAGAAGGGATTAATGAATACCATGTAAAATATTATTTTTCATGATGATTCATGATGAAGATGAAGAGAGTTGGATTGGAATTTTAATTAAGGAATGATGAAGTCCTGGAATTCCTATACTTGGAATATTTATAAGTATTATTAATAGACCTCATTAAAAAATTTACATAACCACACTATCCCCCAAGGGATAGAACTCAACCACTCATAGGAGTACCTAAGGTGTAACCCCCTTGGGAGTACTTGCTAAAGTGGCATCATATCGGTAGGGGTGTCCCCATGTATGAGGCCCACAAAAGGTCACACCCATGTATAAGGTGCGTAGGGGACATGTATAGAACCATAGATAGTGGGTGCATGGTGTTTTTCCACATGTTTCTATGGGATGAAGACCTTGGTGGTGTGAGATTCATGTGTGAGTGGGTGTTGCTCCCACATGGGAAAATCATATTAATACTTGTGAAAATTGATTAATAAAGCACCACAAAGACAAAGTGAACTTCAATAAAGGATACCAAAAACACAATTACTATTTCTTTTCTAATTTCTTACATACATAACCATGGCTATGTGATGTGTCTGATCTAGACCATTTGATTGAGCGTGGAATTTTCTTCTGCCTCCTACATTGTTAGTTTTTTTCTCACCCAAGTTATCCACCATTTTTGAAGACATAATGATCATTCCCACATCCAACGGATTTATCCAAAGGCATATTTCACATTAAATATGGCCTCTTTGATCTCCTGATATCTTATTGATTTTTGATACATGTTTCATATGATATTCATGCATGGAAATTCATGAAAATAATGTACCTGATCCGTGATTTCTCTATTAATGAGGCCAAGTTATTCAAAAAAAGTAGAAGATTGTTAATCACGAAGTACATTCAAAATGAGTGGAAATGAATGCAGTTACACTTGCCTGTATGAAAATAAAATTTAAAATGGTTGACAATGGTATCAATACTTATAACAGGGTGAATTATATAATTTTGTTTTGATGCACAAGTTTGTTTAAAGATATAAGTATTTGGGAATTTATATTTTCCATGTGATGAGAGGTCATGGATATTCAAATAGGGAAGGTACAACATAATGAATGAAACCTGATTCTTTGCGTATTTAAATGATCCATGTGGTATTTTTTATTCATGTGATGAAGTGTAAAGAAACAGAGATCATGATTCATTGGGCATTTATCATATGAAGAAACATGGTGAGTTATGGGTCATGCACACCCAGCATGATGATGAGCTCCGAACATTCGGATATTCAAAATGGATGAGCCCTCATGAAGAAGAATGGAAATCCTAATACTTCAAGTGTTTGTTACAATCTATGGAGTTTTTTATTATCAATGTGAATAAATAGAGAGGCCAATATTCTATTGGTATTTGAAATAAGAATGATTGTATTTACGCAGTGTGGCATGTGGGTGTTAACCAATTCCTTATGAATTGAAGCAGATTACGCAAACCCCCAAGTATTTAAAATTCACTTCTTGAAGAAATAAATAACCATTGGAAAATAGGTATTTTGATGATTGATAAAATACCCACATCATTTAGGTGTTTACATTTGATGAAGGAGAATAAATGTGTTATTCTAAACACATTTATACGAGGATTTAAATGGCGTATTCAAGTCATGAAATAATTGATACCCCCATGAACCACATTATTGTGTATAAATATGTTCATGCAGGTGATTATATAATACATTATTGAAATATATTTTGTAGATCTTGATATAATATTATTAACTAAGAGAGAAGGATTCAAATCTAGGTAATTCATTAAGAAGGTGATCACATAAAACTGAGCATCTGATGTAGAATCTCAAGAACAGAATTGCTAAAGTTCTGAATGAAGTAGACAAGGAATGAGCAACTATATTTCTTATGGAAGAAGAATATTCTAGGAATTGGTGGTTTCAGTATAAAAAATTTCATTAAATATTGGTGGTAACAATATAAACAATTCCATCTATCCTTTACAAAATGTGGATATTACCTATCAAACTTCTGTGTGAATTGAAATGAACTTCTAATCACTACAAATAATAGTGATAAGAAAATTTGTGAAATAACCATAAGATGATCTTGAAAAAGAGTAGGATTTTTCTAAACCTTGTAAAAATACTTTTTGATTTTAATTTCTTTCATTTGTTGTCATATGGAAGAAGTGTGACATAAAATATTGAGTGACCGAGGCATTAAATATCCATAGAGGTTAAATTAAAAGGGAAATTTCATAAAAAGTAATCATTGATTCACCCCCCTAGTAGATTCATCATGGGGATCTACAAGTGGTATGAGAACAGAAGGTTACCTCATAGTGGATTCTCTATATTTGATTTCATTATTTTGAATATTTTATTCTCTTTCTTGAACTTATAATTAAGTTAATCTCTAAAGAAGTTATTTCTATTTCAAATAATAACTTTTTTATGTCAAGACTTTTATGTATAGAAAAAATGAATAGAAGAAAAAGAGGAAAAAGATATCCCTCTTTTTAAGAGAGTAAGAAGATGTTTTAGTCACTCCAAGCAATAATAAAGTCAGATATGAAATTTTTAGAGATAAAAAAAATGTTTGTTTCAACAAAAAAATGTGGAAAATATTATTACCATAGTAAGATAATGGGATTCAACTGATCATGAGGTATGTGCTAATTTATATTCTAATAATGATCCAATCACTAATGAAAGTGATAAAATGAATGTTTATTTTTCAATTGATACTTTAATGAAAATGATGCATTGTTCTCCCAAAAATCTTCTTTCTATTATATGTGGGATTTTTGAAAACATGAAAAATTTAATCAATTTTCATTAGGATGGGTATGAACAAAAGGATAAGATCATGAAGAACAAGTTCAAAACTTTTGAAAATCTATTCATAAAAGTTGGAGTTGCTAATGTAGAGTATGAGGAGATTAAAATAAGATATTCTAGACTAGATTAAGAGTGGATCAAAATAATGTATGAAATGGTTTATGCCACTAAATAACATGAGAATAAGATCCATGCATTATATGAAAATATGAAAAACAACATTGATATCAAGAATGATTAGTTGGAAATAAAATCCAAGAGGATCAAAGAGCTTGAATACCTATTACAAGATTATTTAACATTTCATAAAGTGGATATTTATAATATGAGAAATTAATATGATGATATAATGGAATTTACTGAATATTAAAATAATTTCCTCAATATGAGATGTATTGTATCAAAAATCAAACTGGAAAATCTTGAAAATACTCATTATAAGACTTCACAATAAAAGAAGTATGTTGATACGACCACACATTGTTTTATAGAGGATTATAATAAAAAAAATAAATCAATCATATGGAAAAGAATATCATTATATAATCTAATGATCTATATCAAGTAACTATGAGGAAAATGGTACAATCTATATCACAATGTTATAATTTTGCTAAATCTGTTTCTACAAAAAGTGCAGGTTTAAATTTTTTTGTACAGATATGGATGGGGAGAAATAAATAAGTTTTTGTAACCATGTATATGGTGTGAAGAAGAAATGTGTAATATGTATCCCCAATAATAGAACAAAAAGTGGTAAAGAAGTCCCAAAAATAGTATGCTGATTATGCTGAAAATTATAAAAAAACATACAAAAGATAAAAGAATATAAATATTAATGGGTCAATTTTGGTGTTGCAATAGGTTTATGAATTGTTCACTGGATTTTTGGTAAAATCCCTTAAATTATAATGAACAAATAATTCCAATACTAAGGAGGAATAATTTTGTGAAGATGAAACATTAACAGAAGAACAATAATTTTTCTACATCAAATAGATTTGATGCACTAAAATATTGCTATGATGTTAGAAGAAGTGGTGGTAAAAATGTGATGCTTGTATATATCAACATGTATCAAGTGATAATAATAAGATAATACCATATAATAAAGAATATTCATCCTTAGTATTAAATATTAAGAAAGTCGCAAAACATATCACACCTAAGATGTTTCAGAAGAAGTAAACCTTAGACAACCATATGAATAAAAATAACATTCAAAATAAGTCCAAGATGATTATAATGGAGAGAGATAAATCTGAGAATAAATACATGAAGAAATTAACTCATATGAATCCATTTGGAATCTCTAATATGAATTATAATAACCCAAAAGTTATATTAGTTATTTTCACAGTAGGATTGGATAAAGAAATAAAGTTGAAAGAAGAAAAAGCAATGATTTATGAAAAATGGAAAAATATTATTCCACAAGAAGAAGATGAATTTCATGAGAGGTTTTCAACAAAAGAAAATTATCATTTTATATAAGTTTCTTGTGGGAGGTTCAACATGGATAAACACATTTCTAAATATTGTTCAAAAATAATTCCAGTAAAAAGAGAGTACTTGAAAAGAATTGATGTTTCACCATAGGATACTAGATGATTTAAAGATTTTTTGAAGAGAAAGTACACACACAAATAAATTAAATAAATAATGATATCCATTCTAGATCAAGAAAAATAAAAAACTAAAGATCATATGTTCAAGAATGAAGAATGGATAAAAAGGAAAAACTTGGTTGAGAAAATAGTCTCAACCTTTCTATTTACACTAATAAGCATGAAGAACCATCTCATTACTATATAATTTATATTTGTTCATTATTTTAAGGTAATTAAAGGTGATTCATATACTTAGGGGGATTCTATAGTGGAATATTATATTGCTATATTAGAAAGATGGAATATTAATTCCAATCTTTATGGAAGTAACCATTTTGTATTGATATCATAAATGGTATTCTAAAGAGAATACATTAAAGATAGTAATATTTGATGATGATGATGATGACGTGGAAGTAGAAACACTTTAAATTCACAAGTTAAAGATCCATTTTTGTTTATCCTCTCTATTATAATATATTGATATTAATTCTTAAAGATATTCACAATTATGAAGAAGATGAGGAGTGTTTCCCTTGAGTGGGAGAAAAAAATGAAATCATGAAGTTTCCAGAATTATTTTTCTCATGAATATCTGAATATTATTGAAGGTGTATTCTAGAAAATTTAATTTTAGAGGTATGTTTTCTTATCTCTCATCCTTTATAAACAATATAAAACTTTAAATAAAATGGGGATAAAATTATCTTTATCAATGACATGAAAATTAAAGGATAAATAAGTGCTAAGACTATTATAAAATCCTAATATTTTTACTTGAATTTTTTTATATGTTTGTTGAAGTGATTGTTGGAGTTTTAAGTTGATTTTTTTTATTTTAATTGGTATATATCATTTTTCTCACCCCAGAATAAAGTTTTAAATTATTTGAAGAAGATTTGGATATTTCATTTCATTTGGTATCATTAAATTTTATATGGGACAACATTTGTTTTTAGATCAAACCTTATTGTTTTCTATACTAATCATGGCTCAAAATAATTAGAGTAGAATGGTTAATGGAAAGTTTCTAAACATGAATTGATATCTCATTCCCCAATTACTTTATATTTCTAATCAATAATGGGGATATAAAGTAAAATTAAAGTATGACAAGAGAGGGACATATAAGGCATGACACCATGATACATATTGACACATAAGTTTTTCAATATTTCAGGAATAAGAAGAAAAAATTGGAAGTGAATTTATATTCCCAAGAATTTTTTTTCTCGATAAAGTTCCATCTATGGAGGATCAACGATTTCAATTGTGATGATTGTTTATACTAATCTTAAGTTCAAATACATGCGTCAATTACATGAGGTGAGTGAACATTGTCTTCATCTTTCAAAATAAGGAAGAACAGCACGAAAATATTTATTTTCAAGGAGATTTTGAAGAGATCATGCAAAACATCATCTTTCATGATGATGAAATTGGAGAAAAGAGATTTTAAATGTGTAAGAATAAGGAGATTCTTATTTAATCTTAATGTGATTTGGAATTTATAATTTCATTCCAAAATAAAAGAAAGATGAGTTTTTATAAACTCCATGCAAAAAGAAATTACATGAAGAAGTGTTGAATAAGGCCATGCAATTTAAATATTATTGCATGATGATTTGAAGGTTTATATGAGAAATAAAATCCATTAAATGAAGGAATTAATGAAAACAATGAAAAATATTATTTTTCATGATGATTCAAGAAGAATATGAAGAGACTAGTCTTAACATTTTAATTGAGTAATGTGGAAGTATTGGAATTCCTATACATAGATTATTTATATATATTATGAATAGACCTCATACAACAATTTGGCCAACCACACTAGATCCAAAGGGCTAGATCTCAACCAATAATAGGGGGATACAAGGGTTAAACCCTATGGGAGGGTCTACTAAATAGGCATCATGATGGCTGGGGTGGGCCTGTGTATAAGACCTGAAGGAGCTCACAATCATGTATAAGTCACACATGGTAAATGTATCGGCCCATAGATAGTGGAATAATGATGCACACCCACATGTGCTGGTGGGCCAAAGCCTGTGGTGGCATGAGGAGCATGTGTGAGTGGGTTATGATACACCACTGCCAGCTCGAATTGATATCAACAATAATTGATTAATAAATCACTAAAAAACTGAAGTGAACTTCAATGTGTTATATTAGAAATGTGTTTACTTTTCTTACAATAAAATTTTATAGACATAACCATATCCACATGATATAGATGATCTAGATCATTAAATCAGGGATGGAATTATGTTCCTCCTCCTACTTTATTGGGGTTTTGCTCACCCAAGATATCCACTATTTCTGAAGCCACGATGATCATTACATATTACATTGAATTTAATTGAAGTAATATTTTACATTAAATATGGTTTTATTAATATACTAATATCTTAGAGAGTCTAAGATATATGTTTCACATGATATTCATGCATGAACAAAAGAAATAGGATATGTGATTCCTCTATTCAAGAAGACAAGTTCTTTAGATTAAAAAAAATCTGATTAATCACGAGGTATGTTCAAAATGAGTGGACATGCATTTGTTCACTCTTTATTGCTTGTAGATCGAATTTCAAATTGGTGAAAGTGGCATGAATTACTCAAATATTCATTATTCAAGAATTATGTTTCCATGCACATGTCTGTTTTATGATCCAAGTATCTTGGAATTTATATTTGTTGTGTGATGAGAATACATGGATATTAAAATATTGAAGATTCCATGTAATGAATTAAAACAAATTTATTTGGCTATATAATTGTTCTATGTGGTATTTTCTATATGTGTGATGAAGTGTAAATAAATATAGATCCTAATTCTTCGCGCATTTACAGCGTGAAGAAACATGGTGATCCATAGGTCTTGCATACCCTCTATGATGATGATCTGTGAATATTCAGGTATTTCAAATGAATTATCCCATGTGAAGAAAAATGGAAAGCCTAATCCTTTGGGTGTTTAAAACTAGATGTAGTGTTTTTTATTATATTTGTGATGAAAAAGGGTGCCCAATATTCTATGAATATTTGAAAAGATAATGTATGTATGCATATAGGGTGGAATGCAGGTGTTCACCAATGCCACATGAATATAAGCATATTTCCCCACCCCCTCAGGTATTTAGAATTAATTTCATGAAGAAATAAATACCCATAGAATAATGGGTATTTAGATGAGTGATACAATACCCACATCATTTGGGTGTTTACATTTGAAGAAGGGGAATAAATGTATTATTGAAAAAAAATATTAAATGATGATTTAAATGAAGTATTTAAATTATTAAATAATCAATATCCCCATTAAAAACATTATTGTTTATAAATATGTAAATCTAGGTGATGAGATATTACATTATTTCAATATCTTTTGGAGATCCCAATACAATCGTGGTATCTAATAGAGAAGGAGTTAAATATGGGAAATTATTTAAGAAGGAGATCACATGAACCTAAGCATTTAAATAAGAGTCTAAAGACTAATATTGATGAAGTTCTTGAGGAATTAAAGAAGGATAAACCAGATTTTTTATCGAGTAAGACTATTTGATGAACTGGTGGTTCTAGTATAAACAATGCCATTGAATATTGTTAGTTTTGTATAAATAACATCATATATCCTTTACATGACATGGATATTACCTGTCAAACTGGTGTGAAAATTGAACTTCAATTGTAATCACTACAAATAATAGTGATAATAAAATCCATGAAGCAACAAAAGGTTGATCACAACAAGGATTAGGATTTTTTCTAACCTTATAAAAAATCCTTGTGTGCTTTTCATTGATTTCATATTTTTCTATATGGGAGATGTTTGACTTCAAATAATGAGAGATAAAGGATTTAACTAGTCATAGGGGATGAATTGTAAGATATAATTTATATAAACCAACCACCAATTCACCCTCCCTCTTAGTGGATCTGGTCTGGGGATCTATACCCTTTCTGAGCATTTGAGCACACCCTTATTATGTTTTATTTTCCCTAGGTTATGAAGAATGATGATAAATTATTTTATTCTAGAAAGGTTTAATATGTAAATATTTTTATGGAGATTTTTAATACTTAATATGGAATATGAAAAGTTGGGTATAATGGAAAATACACTCATTGAAGTCATGAGTGTTTTTTAGGTAAGAGTTTTTTTGTAATTAAGTAAAAGTATAAACCTAAAAGTTCATTAGGTATGTAAGTGATCCAATATTTCCTTTTGATGTTTTAAGGTTTTGATGGAAATTATTGGGTCATATTTATTAATATCAAAGTCAAAAATGTAAATTTTATGTTTTGAACACCAGATTTGTGAGTACAGGTTTGGGGCTATTAAAATTGGAATCAAAGCTGGGTTTTGATAAAATTGGAGATTAAAATGTTTTCATGAGAGTTTATTTTAATATTTCTGGATCCTATCATGGGTTTATAATTTTGAGGTTTATAATATGTTCAAATATTTAGACACATATTTTGTGGTTTTAAGTGATGGAATTTTGAAATTATTAATGATATTTTGGGATAAATTTTATTGGGTTAAGGTATATGTAACCCTTAGGTTTGACATGAAGTATTATTTGAATATTCAAGGATGAATTATTTTTTAGAAGAATATATGATCTTAATGTTGAGTTAGAAATTAAATATCTCACTTTTCAATTCCTTTTGTTTTTTAAATTAAAAACATCTTATAAAAACCTATTTACTCACTTTTTATATCCAAAGTGTTTTTAGTATGTTTTTTAGAAAAATGTATGTTTTACTATAGAATAAGTTCTAATGAATTATGAAAAAAATTATATTTTTCATTATTATTATTGTAATGAGTATGGGACTAATAAAAATTATACTCACCCTTATCAGATCAAATGTTAGACCTTATTTCATAACAATCATAATGAAAAATTCTTAACAATATCATTGATATCGGTACCAAAAAAATCAGACTAATACTCATGAGGGTTATATTAATGAAATTTATAAGGAAGTCCATCAGACTGAATTAAGATTATAATCATATTTAGAAGACCTGATTCTAATGAAATGAATAATTTTTACACTGTGATGGTGTAAATAAATATGACGTTAAACATTCTATTATACTAGAGAGTTATGAGATGTCAAGTGGTATGTTTCCAAATCTTTGTGAAAAAATCAGAGAAAATATGGCTATTGGGAAGAAAATATGACCATTGGGTAATTTCCCATAAATACCCGGTCATTAAAAGCGTTTTAAGTTGACATAATTAGTGGTTGATCACATTATCTATCAATTTTTCTAAATATTACATAGCATGAGCAACTTTTTCATAGTCTCTTGTAATTATTTAGAGAGAGTCTTCTTAAGGAAACCTTGATCGGTTGTCTCTTTAATAATTGTTTTTTAATTTTTTCTGCATCCAATTGTTGTGATTATGATCGAGGGATTTCAGGGATAGGAATAAAGAGAATATGATCATCTTGATTCAGGGCTCACGGGGATAGTGATACAAATAATTTGATCCATGATATTGAGGGATTTTAGGGATTGGAATACAGAAAATCCAATCATCTTGATCGAGGGCTCATGAGGATAGTGAGACAGAGAATCCAATCCATTAGATCGAGGGCTTCCATGGATAGGAATACATAGCTGATCTTCATATCATGGGATTTACTTGATGAGTAAATATATACATTCTTATAAGTATAAAATAAAGGACACCTTTAGTCTAGGTTAGTGGCTACCTTATTCTTAACGATAAAATAGTTTTATTATTTTAATAATATTAGTAATTCATTATGACATTACATTTCTATTGTATTTATTGTCTCTTTATAAGTAACTTTTCTTCAATATTTATATAATATAAAGTGAAACATCATATTCATCTTTCATTACTATATGTTTTATCATAATTACTCTTATTACAATTTTCATAGTTTGATTAATCAGATCCATGACTCTGATCTTTTACGCTGATTAAATTGTATTGACTATAATTATGATTATATAACTCTAATATATTAAAATAATTATTTATTGAGATACTCTATTAATCAGACTGAGGCTATTGTTTGAATCTGATAGATTTACTTAAAGAGGTTTTCTATTTTTTTTAGTTTAAACTCTTTTAAACTAATGTTTTTAAAAATATGATTCATCTGCTGTTGTAATAGATCCATTAGGAGCATATTATTTTTATCCTAATATTAATATAAATCATATTTATATTTAAAACATAATGTGGCTTTATAGTGGCTCAGGTAATTTATAAAATGATTAGAATATCTTGGAGATTATGTGAATAGTGCATATAAATTTTTGGAATGAGACATTAAGAGTGGTTGATATTATTTATTTATAAATGTTAAATTGACCATGGAAGAATATGTGATCAAATATTTCTAATATTTGGGTTTCAAAATTATTCAAGAATATTTTTAGGAATTTTAAGGTTAGTTATTTATCAAAATATTTATGTTTATATTTGGGTGTTATTGTTCAGTCTTTGGAATTTAATGTTGTATTACATCATATAAAGTATTTTTCATTTTGGGAAATATATTACCTTATGCTAACCATGATTGTTTTTTTAATATCTAAATACAAGAGGGAAAACTTCTTATCCATTTTTGGAATTATATGATCTGATGGAGGTCAATTTTAGTGCTTTAGGCATAACAAAATTCATATTTAATACTCATCATTTAGAGAAAAAATGATATTAGGGTGGAAATTGATTAAAGGATGAAATTATAATTATCAAGTAAGTATATTTCCTTATTTTATTTTTCTAGATCGTAATCTAATTACTCAAATCCAGGTAAAGGATCATGAAACCAAAATGTTATCCTATTACATTCAATTCAAATGAATTGATGGTCTTTTTTATTCCTCTTAGGTTTATGTTTTTGTGTTTGTTAACTTTCTCATTATCATTAACTTTATTATGATCAATGATCTCTATCACTCTCCATCATTATTTGGAAATTATTCTTTTCTTCTCGATCAATATTTCACTTCCAAATAATCTTTTCATATTTGGATACTGAGTTACATGTTATTTGATATGACTATCATATTTTTTTTAACTCTTTTAAATAGGAATTTTCATTATACCTTTTTATGATGTGAGATTTCAACAAAGGTATATTCAGATAAAAGAACCAATAATTACCAATTTAAGGGAAATAGTTTATTAAATTGGGTTGAATGTAATATCATGAGATTTTAATAAAAATTATATTTGATAGAATATATGACACACAATATTGAGCCTAAATGAACTATGAAGTATTATTATTTAAATATGACCATTATAAACAAGCTATTAAATTGTAAAATATGAATAATATTCACTAATTTATTGAATATATATAATGTTTTTAATAAATAGAAATTTATTTATTTACGATTAGTATATAAGAACTCATTTTTTTTTTATTAAAGTCAATTTATGCTTCAAAAATATGTTTCATAAAAAATGATCTTTCTTGCTTTTTATGAGAAAAATATTATAATTAATTTCGATAAATTTTAGAAAATTTACTTTATAAAATTAATTTCTTTTTTGAAATTATCATATAAAAATATCTTAGGGTTAAAAGTTGATAATTTTCTAAAAAGTTTTATTTTACAATGAATAGTAAAAATACTAATTTTTATTGAAAACTGTTTTTTATTTTAAAGTAATTATAAATTAAATATAAATTTGGGATTAGTTTTTAATTTTAATTAATTCATTTGATTTAAAATAGTACAATTATTTTTTTGAAATGAATTTTATACTTGGGTTTAGTATTAAAATATTTTATACTAAAGAAGTTAAATTGTTTGAATAAATGTTTTCCATCACGTTTTTCCTCTTAAATTTTAAATTAAAAATTTATATATTTTGAATCTTATAAAATTGATTATATATTTTGAATTTTGTGATCCAAATTTGATAAATCGGTTTCTTTTATTTTTGGACATTATGAAAAGTAACTTTAGCGAGTTTGTTACCATGGTAAATGGTAAATCGGGTAATTAAGGCTAGAAATAAAATGATAGGGACTAAAAAATGACACTAATTTGAATTAATTTTATTTTATGATTATATATAATTCATAATCATCCAAAATAAAATTATATGGCCTTTTCTCCATTTGAAAATGATTTTGACCCTTTATATTATTCTATAGAATGAAAAGTCAGAAATGTCATTCTCTTTGCTTTATTATCTTTAAAATTTTAATATAGGGATAAAAAGTATATGTTATGTTATAAATATTTATTTTAAATATTAATTATTTTTTAAAATATGGTAAATTATTTTTAAATTTTAGTGAATAAATAATCACATTAAATGATTATGCAACACTGATGTAGTGCTTGTGTAAGTAGTAAAAAAACACTAAAATGATTTTAAAAAATATAAAAATAATATCATATGACTGATTTTGTGTGTTCGATAATTTTTTAAATAAAAATGAAATATCATATAGTTTTGGGTTCATTTTATTTTAATTCAATTCTAATCTTGTAGTTTTTAAAGTCCAAATAAATGAATTTTCAAAAATTTACATTAATGATATTTTATAATAAATAATATTTTTTTAAATGATTTAGAATTAATAAAAATGTTATATTTAACCAATTTAATGGTATATTATTTATTAAATAAACTATTTTCCATTTATGGGCTGATTTTTTATAGTAACTATACTAACCCCTTATGAGTAAAAACATTGGTATATCCGTATTTGTCAAATGGGTTAACGGAGGGTTAAAAAAATATAATTGTAAAAATATGATATAAAATTGTAAAAAATTATTTTATAAGATTATTTTTTCTCATTAGAATATTATATTTTAATATTTTCAATTTTTATCCATTTTAACATCAAAATTTATTTATATAAATTTAATATTTTAAGAAATTCAAAGAATACCCCTCCCCTCTCTTATAAAAGGGAACAACTTCTTATCATTTATTCACACTCCAAGAAATATTTTATTCATAAAATAACTATAATAATATCTCAATTACATCCCTATTTACATCCTATATTCCTTATTTATGGGAAAATACTAATCTTAGTGGTCTTAAGGTGTAAAGCAATGGAGGTTGTCTGAAGAAGAGGTATAATTCTGAACTGAACATTTTTGTTTTAGTTATTCTTCTTAATTCTTCAAATATTCCTTAATCAAGATTATATAATAACATAAATATCTCCAATATACTAATATGTAATTATTTTAATGGAAAAACCTATATCTATATCCAACCTCCATCAAATGGGAAAGGAATCCACCATTTATATGTACGATGGACTACCACCCAATAGATCGATGTAATTTGTTTTCCATTTCATCCTATCATGGATGGTTATAATGATGAATTTAATATATATATATATATTATTTATGATATATTCATAATTATTTATAGATAATATAAATTATATTTTCTTAGCTTTTTATTCACTAAAAAATGATAATGTTGTTCGTGCATACGTGTGGACTACCACCTCTACGAAGCGATGTGATTCATTTTTCATCACCACATCACATGGATTATATATTAGTATATTTATATAATTTATATGGTATTTATTATATAATTATAATTATTTAATCATAAAATAATAATAACCTTCTTTCTAAAATGAATATTGAATAACGGACACACTACTCATGCATACGTAGAGACTACCATCTCCACAATTATAACATAGTTAGTTTTTCATGACCATATTTTATGATTGGTTTTAAAAGTGAAATTGATGTATGAAAAAGATAATTATTAAATTATTATTATTATGGAGATGATGATAAAATGTCCCCTGTGATCACGGTCAACACATCAAAGTTGTTTTGAAATTATGGACCAAACATTCTCAAAGTACTTGACATGGAATTAACTAATTAAGTAATGAAATATTTCATTATGATAAATCAAATAAATGGTTTAATGATAATTTACTAAAACCTATAATATTTTATTATGAAATAAAATAATTGATATAAATTTAATATATAGGTGTTAAAGGGAATATATAGTAAGTCTGTACTTAAGGTAATTGATTTTGTATCAATTTTCTTTTATTGGGACATATTTTATTGTTATGCACACCATTTATTGTATATGGTGTATATACAGAACCTTTTAAATATTATATCATAAATTATTCATAGTTAATGGTAATTTAATTTTCAATTTTGAATTATTTCATCCAAGGGGATTTGACTTGAATGTTTCCAAGTGGTAAAAAGTTTCTTAACTCAATTTTCTTTTGTTCAGTAATAACTCTCCTTCATTGAATCTATTATTCCATGATTATGTGTGAATTTATCTATAATTTTTTTATTCTATATTTACAATTTTTTTACATATCTAAATTTTTTACACATAATATCTCCATTTATTATTTCTCAATTCAGTGATATGAACTTTGCAAGGGTTTTCTTTGTCTTATTCTCATTTTCTTGAGACATGTTTCATGTTGTATGTTGTGATTTACTTATATGATTTTATTGATGAAACATGAATGAAATTTGAAATAATAATTCATTTAATTCATGATAAATATAGATCCACACCATTTTATTACTTTTAATTAATTTTTATTGAAAATTTACCGGAGCGAAAAAGGATTTATGTTACAATCCCCTTTATTGTTGATATTATTTATGTTCAAGGTTCTTTCGGAGGAATTCATATGTTATTATTTCCTTTAACAAAATATAGTTTCTTATAATTTGGTTATAATTTTTTTTTCATGTTAATTTCAAATTCCTCCCTTATTGATTATGAAAACACTAAGAAAGGTGTTTGTAAGTGATACTGATCTTGTATCTTCTTTTAGATCAGTAAATATTCTCTTCTAAATCCATGTTTTCGAAACTGTTATCAAGAATTTTCTTTTTTAAAAATAAATTATTTCCTAGATATATTTTACATGAAATTTTACCTTCTTTCAAAAAATTTTAAAAGGAAATTTCTTAACTTTTTCCAAATGGGTCACTTTTGACCCCCTTTACAAAATATTTGAAATGAATGATTAATTTTTAATCTTTACTACATGAATAGATATTCCTACCATCATTAATATTATTTGATCTGAAGGTTACTTTATAATTTTCCATTTTTATTTTCAATGAAATTTATTTTCACAATATTTTTTGAATTTTTTGTTTTTAAAAGATATTTTAAAAGTGAAAAGTGTATTTTCCTCAAAAATGTTTTTATGATATTTTAATGATATTTTAGTTAATCAAAATAAAAAACTCTAAATGTTACATATTCTCTAGAAGGTATATTTTGAAATGATACAATTTAGGTTATTTCTTTTGATGGATTATAATTATTTCAAATAAATTTTTATAAAACCATTTCTTTTCCATTGGATAAAAAAGTTATAAAAGTAATAATGGATTTTTCTATTAGTTTTATGATAAGATGAAAGATATATACACTTTATTCAAGTTAAGGATGTTGGAAAATTTTTATTGTATTAGGTGAGTCTGATACATTTTATATAATTGGTTGAGCCCCATTATAGCTCATGATATGATGGGTGATCCCCATTATAGATCTCTAATATATCGGGTAAGATTTTTATTGTAAGTGGATCATGATTGTTATTACAAGTATAACTATGAATGTTATTTCAAGTGTAAAAATTATAGTCACTCTAAGTGCAACCATTATGTTTATTCCTTATGTAACCAATAGGGTTACTCCACTTGTAACCATGAAGGTGATTCCATATACAGGATTTATATAAAAAGTTTACAAGATACCAACATGTTTTCTATGTTATTGATATGGGTTATAAATGTTTCCTTTGATCAAGATTGACATCACAAGTCTCGTGATTAGTGATTAAAATGAATATTTACAATATTAAAGATTTATTACATGTTTCATGATTCATGATACATTTATTGATGGGTATAAATTCCCTACTTCATTCCCATTCTATATGATTATTTCATCATACCCTTATTCTCATCATACTCTCACCGATGAACTTCAATTGTTAATTCTTATGTTTACCCATACTAAGAATTTTTAACTCACCCTTATCGTGTTTACTTTTCCATAAGTTATGAATAATTATGAAAAATGATTTTAGTTTAGAAATATTTCATATGTGGATAAATTTATAATAGAAGTTGAAGACTTAATATGTAATATGAAAAGATGGTTATATTGTACAAAATAATCACTTGAATTCAAAAGTGTTGTTTATTTAAGATTTTGTCCTAATTATCTAAAACTATAAACTTAAATGGTCATTGGGTATGTAAGTGATCTAATATTTCCTTTTGATGTTGTAAGTTTTGGATGGAAAAAATGGGCCACATTTCTATGTATTAAATACAAAAATGTAAAGTTAATCTTTTTAGAAATAGATTTGAGTGTGCGGTTTTGAGGGTGTTACGATGTGAACAATCATTGAATTTTTTAACCATTCACTCAATATGATTTCTTACCTTTCCATGTAGTTTCTTGTTGAATTATATACTCATTTTTTCATCCATGTTAGTTAATTCCTATAAATGAAAATAAACTAGATGAAATAGGGAAGGGGGGTTAAATTTTTTAAAAAATTTAAATAGAGAAAATTGAGTTTTAGAATGTATATCCCATTATATGGAAACTCCATATGTGTTAAAAACTCTCCAAAAATATTTAAATTCTTTATGGTTGTTTTTATGAGTGATGGAAATGTCATATTATCCACCTCAGTTCTTCTATTGGTTTGGGGTGAAATGTTGTGGAAAAAATAACTTGAAAACATCATTACTCCATCTGGTATTCCAAATTTGTCTATGAAATTTAGAATCTAGATCATGAATTGTCATTATAGGTATCCCATGAATCCTCACAATTTTTAAAAAAAATAAATATGCAATTTTAGAGGAATCATTAGTTTTATGACAAGGAATAAATATTCCATTTTCGGAAACCTATGAAAAAAAATATTGAATCTCTACCCTTATTGGTCCTTATTAATCAAATAACAAAGCTTATGGATATATCCTCCAAAGGTGAATTAGGGATAAGAAGGGGTAGTTAAAATATATTGGGGGCTAACTTAGTTTTATATTTATTTAAACCAATGCATTTTCTGATAATCTTTTTAACATCCCTAGACATTCTAGGACAAAAATAATTCTCATTGCTAAAACGTAATGTTTTAGAAATTCCAAAACAACCCATTAATCCAATCAAATGTTCTTATTTAAATAAAATAAAATTAATATATTAATTATAAATACAAATTTTATCAACATGAAATAAAAATCCATAATGTAAATATAATTTCCCCCAAATAATTTTCGTTTTAAAATGATTAAAATCATTAAAAAATCATTAAAAATGGGATATAAAAATTTAACGAATTTAAAACCAATGAGTTTAGAATCCAAAAAAATAGAAGTGCATGTCAATGTAAAATTGCATCAAAAAAATTTCTCCCTAGCGTTTTTTATTCTTGATGACATAAATAAATATCTCAAAAAATTATAGCCACCTATCATGCTTCGTATTTAACTTATTTTATCTCTTGATATGTTTAAGAGACTTATGATTAGAATGTATCACAAAATCATTTGAAAAAATATAATGTTTCCATGTTTTTAGTACTCTAAATAATGCATATAAATCTTTATCATATATAGAATAATATAGATTTGGGACATTAAACTTCTCACTAAAATAAAAAAATAGGTTTTCCTATTTCATGATAACTCCACAAATAATAATTCAACTTGAATAACATTCAATATCAAATATATTACCAAAATTAGGGAGTTAAACTGGGGGTGTGTGGGTTAGTCTCTCTTTGAGTTCCTAAAAAATCTTCTCCTCAGTCATCCTCTATTTGAATGGAATGATCTTCTTTATCAATTCATTCATTGGCAATTCTAGTGTGATAAATTCATGAAATAATATCCTATAAAAACTCTAAATCATATGAAAAACTATTTTCTATCCAACAAAGGTTGGATTTAACCAATCCTATATGGATTTTATCTTCTCAATATCTACCAATAATCCATAATTGATTATAAAAAATACAAGGAAAACAATTTTATTGAGGCAATATTCACACCTTTGACTGTTTCCAAACAAATTTTACATTGATAATACCTGTAAAACTTTTCTTACGTGATCTAAATGTTATTACAATGTCTTTATATATTCCAAAGTATCATAAAAGTAAACTACTACAAATTTTACAATATATGCTTGAAATAATTGATTCATTAACCATATAAATATGCTTGGTGCATTTGTCATAGAAAAGGGCATGACTAACCTTTTATAAAGTCTATTTTGTATTAAATTCAGTTTTCTACTCATCTTTTCGTTCATGTTAAGTTTATTGTGGCCACTTCTTAAATATTGTTTTTGGATTAAATTATATATATCTAACTCATATATCATATAATCTATCCTAGTGATATAATATTGGTACCTAACCATGATTTTATTTATGGTTCTGTATTAAATATAAATTCTCCATGTTTTATCCTTTTTTGGGTACTATAAGCACCAATATGGTATAAAGACTAAGGATCTCTTTGATATATCTCATGTCTAACAATTATTGAACATATATTTGAATTTATTTTTTCTCATTTCGGTTTGTGTGATATGTATGGTAGTTTGTTTGGTATGATCTTGGTATGAGGTCTGTTTTATTCCAAATAACTATAATGGTTGGAAAACCTAGTGTCACCTCTTCTTGAAAGAAATCATAATATTCCTACAATATTGACTCAACAACATTTTTAAAAGGGGGAAAGTTGTTAGTATTTAATAAAACCTCTTTGTACATAAGTACTAGCATGGTTTAATGTGAAAAAACTCTTCCATAACCTCACTCTTTTGTTTATAAAAAAAGTTCTCTTAAATTTCATTATTTCCACCCCTTGATTTTTATTTACACTCTATTTCTTTTTCACTCTCATTATTTTCTTCACTCTCTCATTATACTCCCTTTTTTTCTTTCTCACTCATTTTCTTTTTATCACACAATCTTTTATTTTCAGTAAAGTTATGATCATTCAAAATTTGTTTAGGAGAAATGGGATTAAGGTTTATAGGTTTCCATTGGAGTATAAAAGACTGATGGTTCAAGAATCCATCATGAGTAATAGGTTGATCATATTCCCAGGGTCGACCCAACACCAAATGGAACACCATCATAGGAACAACATTAAAAAATACCTCATCACAATATTTAATAATGGTGAAAAATACATTCACCTGTTTGGTGAACTTTATCTCTCCATAATTATTCAACACCTGAAGCTGGTATGGATGTTGACACTTCAAATATGGAAATATAATCTTCTATACTAACTCGGTGCTCGATACATTTCTATAAATTCCTCCATAAATAATTATAATTAATAAATTCTCATTGATATTAAACCACATATAGAAAAGGTTGTACTACTAATCCTTATATCCAATAGTTCATTGTGTTCTTATAACTCTATTAGTTTCAAGAATCTCACCATCTTTTATAAATTATCCATTATCAATTTCTTGGGAATCCTCCTCCTCTTCCACCAATGTATCTCCATCGGTCTCCCATTATCTATAATTATTGATGGTCATGGTCCATTTATTTGGTAACTCAATTGTGATGTGAATAATTACCATTATAAAAATAGGATATCCTTATTTATTGTTTGGTTATCCTCAATAGATGGTTTCGTAGGTGGAAGAATTACCTTGTCACTTTTTTGATGAACTATATCTTTTGGATTTGATGATTATTCAATATCCTTCCATGAATTTCTACAAGAATTGGAAGGGACAAAGGGTTTCCTCATTTTTCACATCATTATGATTTTTTTCTCGATATATGTGGATTGGTGGATGATATATTGTATCTCTATATGGTGGTACATCTGCAATTGATTTGAAATATCCCAATAATTCCAATGTCAAAATCATGTCATGGTTTTTTCTAGCTAAATGTTTTCTTGAATCATGGAAATTTACATACCTTTATAGTAATATAAAACACTCTTTCTTCCTTTTGTGAGGTATTAAATCTTTTTGTAGAGATATCTATGGTTTTATAAGGGATCAAACCACTTCCTCATGAAAAAACATCATACCTACCCAAGTATGGATCAGAATTCCTCTATAATAGGATCTATCCTTTTGAACATGATCCCAATATATTAATGAATAATCAATGAATTTAAATTCTTCATGTTTTATATTTTTATACATTTAATATCTACAAAAATAGAATAATTTATCAATCCACATCTTCCACTACAAGTATGACTCCAAAATAAAATTTTCCTTGAAAAAGGGTACCATCTCCTTGATACCTCCAAGGATGACATCACCATGTGGTCTCCTTTGGATTCCTCTACGTTATTGGAATAACCTTCTCCCATGTGGGACATCCTTGAAATTGTCATCAAAATTTTATATATCCTCTACTATGATGTGGGGGTGATGTGGTGCCAGAGTGTGCCCCAAGTTACCATGGATCATCCTTGGGAAATATTGTCTCTCTATGTGATTGATATCTTCATAAAATAACTGTAACTTCTTATCAATAAATTTCTCAAAATTTATCACCATATATTTCATCTAGATTTGTGTAGCTTTTGTTAGAGGAGAACTACTTCGGCTTTCTTCATCGTTATCCATAGAAATTATCTTCCCATGATCTTTTTCTATGATAAGTAACATGAAAAAAACATACATGGGGATAAACACAAAAAATGATACACAAAAACTCACTCACCCAAACATGCACACACACTCACATAAATAAAGAAACACACACATGAAAGGATACACACACACACAGTAAAACACACACACACACACACACATATAAAAATATGGGTTAATCCGGTTCTAGGATTTATCAGTACTAAAAAAGAACTCATAAAGGGGGGCCTTTATCAGCGTGAAAAAAGCACTGATAAAGAGGTTCTTAATCTGTGATAAAAAAATGTATAATAAAGGGGACCCTATATCTGCGCAAATAAAAAAAATTATAAAGTGGGTCCCTTTAGGTGTGCTAGTGAAAAATAATTGATAATGGGTTCCTTTATCAGTGCTAGAAAAAACACAGATAAATTGGTGGACTTTGTCAATGTTTTTTACTGTCACTAATAAATTGCCCCTTTATCTGTGATTTTTTTCTTTCACCGATAAAGAGAATATTTCATAAAATAAAATATATTTCATCAAAAATAATATATTGTTATATAAATATATTTGTATTGAACTGAATTTAATATATATTTTTTAAATATGAATTTGATAAGGCTAAATACGCATTTACACTTAATATATAAGATATTTAGTAAAAATAGATTATAAAATAATTATGAAATATTAATTATTAATAATTTTATAATTATTCTTTATAGATAGAAATTTATTAAAAATTAGATGACATAAAAAATAAAATAATTAATGAACGATATAAGATATGTTGAAAACATGAGTTGAACTTAAAAAGGCCATAAATTTTGATCCAGGTGTCTGTTTGGGCTCCACCACAAATCAAATCGAAACCTGTAATGAAATCTATGCCATGTTGAACTGGGGAATCCCATTCACTATTGTTAAGGTAAAAAAGGCCTAAATGGCCTAAAACAGAGTTTTTAGTTGGGATACCCTATCTTTTTCATATTAAATAATATTACATATTTATTTAAGATAATCTTATTATACCTTTTCCGTGGGGAATGAATTTTTCCCAAAGATTACATTCATAAAGGTATTATGGTTTTCAAATATTATCATTTTTCATTATTTAATTTTATTTATAATTAAATATATTTATATTTTCATATGTCTACATATAATAAATTAATTTTATCAATACATATTTACATAGAAATGTATTTTAAAATTTATAACCCATATAGAAATAAATATTTATTATTAATTTAATTTAAAATAAATAATTATCCATTTTATTCACCTTATAAAAATTCATTAATATATATACACACAAAAATATGTTTGTGTATTGATAAACAAATATATTTAAAAATATTTAAGTATATTTATATCATACACATATGCACACTCACAAAAAATAATATTTTATAAATTTATTTAATATATATATATATATGAATAATAATGATGTATGTAAATATATATAAATAAATTGAAATATCATAATATATAATAAAAGAATGAATGGTAGTGGTAATTATGTTCTCTGGGTACATGGAGGTTGTAGGATCAAATCTAGGCACATGCTAGTGGGTGAGCAGCTGTCTAGTGCTAAATAAGGGGGGTCGCAAGAATTGAGGAAGGGGGTGGGTGTAGGTCGGTTGATTGGAGCATTGAGAATGTAACAACCTAAGACATTAAAATATTTTAATTTCTGAATAAATATAACTTTTTTGCTTTCTTATATTTTACACAACACCATGTTAAGCTTACGCTACACACAACAATGAGTTGTCTTGCGTTACACGTAAGATCCAGTTTTTTCAAACAATAATATATTAATAAAATATTATTATTTAATATTTGATGTAACCTAGTCAATAAAGTAGTGGTTATGAATAGTACTAACCAAATTTTTAATTCTATATATTCTATATAATTCTAACATTCACCTTATGAAAAAATTAAATTTTTTGGATAAAATAATTATTTAAAAAAAAAGAAGTTTTCCACCTTTTAATGGAGATCCCATTTTAAATCCAATATTTGACACTTTTATATATTATATTTAATAAAATAAAAATAATATTTTTAATAGGGATATATAAAATTTAATTTGGATTAATTGTTGATATTTTTCTGACAAGTTTTAAGTTTTGATGAATAGTAAAAATATACTAAATTTTAATTAAAAACAAATTATTTCATCGAAAAAATTTATGTTGATAAATTATAATATTTAATGGTTTAAATTAAAAATAGAATATATTTTAAAATTTAATATAATTCTGGTCATTGAAATTAATTATACCATGAATTTTGATGTAAAAACAACCCAAATATTTTGAAATGTTTTTTACTTTTAAAAACCCATTTTTCATTCCGAAAACAGGATTAATTTTAAATTAATTAAAGAAACTTCTATGTTTTGAATTTTTAAAAATGGATTACTTGGAATCAGTGGGTCCAAATTATTTAAATAGGATTATTTTATTATTGGGTGTTGTGAATAATAAATTTAGTATTGTTTTATTACTGCGATTAAGGGTAAATCATGTAATTAAAGGTAAAAATAATATTATAAAATTAACATAACACCTGTAAAAATTATATTGGATGACTAAATTAGACCCTTATCACCTAATTTTTGAAATTTAATAATTTAATGGACAATTTTACATGAATATGACATGAACATTATTAAAATCAATGAATGTGACAAAATATCACTCTAATTTTATATAAATATATTGATTTTAATAGATAGATAACCATAAGATAAAATAAATTATAAATAGTATATATAAATAAAAAATAAAAACCTAAATCATAATAATTTATTTATAATTTTTAGAGATTAAATAATTACCATTAATGATGACACAATAGTGATGCATAAATTATTTTATTAATATAAATATCAAATAAATGATATTTAAAATATTAAAATAAAAATAATTTGAATTATTTAATAACATAAAATAATTTTATAGATAAATTAGACATGTTATTGACATATTCTATGTATTTTTTGAAAGTTAACATGTTGGTATTATATTTTTAAAAATGAAAAGATTTAACAGTACTAAAATTGACATAAATGATATTTTAAAATAAATACCATTTTATTAAATGATATAGAACTCATAAAAATATAAATATCATCCAACTAAATTGGGTAATTTCAAAGATTTAAAAAATTATCCAATTGGGATTATTTTATAATTTTATTGTAACTATACAATCCATATAGTGAAAAATATACAAGAAGACACAGTAAGAGTTAAATTATTTAACTAAGGGTTAAATCCAAAAGATAAGTTTACTTTTAAGACCTAAAAATAAATAAAATTAATTTTTTTATGATATTTAGACCCATAATTATATTAAACTATAAATAAATCATTTTTGAGATATTTTAAACTGAACATAAATTTATAATAAATTAATATTTTGAGATCTTCCAAAAGTTCCCCTAACCTCTCTTATAGAAGAGAACATATCCTTCTCTTTAATTCACACCTATAAAACTATTTGGTTTTCACAAAACCTACCCAATTATCCTCCCAAAATCCCTCAATTAATCATAGAGGAAAAACTTTTAGATGAAAGATTTCCAATGGATTTATTTTGTGAAAATAAAAAGGAGACGCTCAAAGAAGAGGTAATTGGTTTACCAATTCCATTCTATTTAATTTTTTCTTATAATTCCTATTTCTATGTTGTTTCCATTACAAAGTAATAAATCTAGTATAATACATATAATTATATGTTATTATAATCATGGGACAACCATATTCTTAATTTCATCAATCTTACGAATAACAATATCACCATGTGTGCGTACGTATGAGTTATCGTCTCTACACGGTGGTGTAATTTGTTATTCAACACTAATTTTTTTGGATAAATATAATGATGAGTATAATGGATATAAATAATGAATATATCTTGATAATTATTCTTTATAATTAATATACCATCCAATTCTATACCATTTAACCATCAAGTGAATGACATCGTCGCTCGTGCATCCGTACAATCTACAGTCTCGATGGCGCGATGAGATTCATGCTTCATGTTAACCATTCAAGAATTATTATAAAATTTATATTATGAGTAAAAATAATAATTATTAACTTAATATCATTATATATATGAATAAAATACATCCTATTCATAAAAAATATGACTTACATGAAAAAAAAGGAATGGGAAAACGAAGCAGTTAACAGCTGAAACAATAGTAATACTGAAATATTATTTCCAAATGGATATAATAGAATCATATATGATATTATAAATATAAATATGGTTATGTTATAATTTAATAACATCATTTAACCCTTATATAGGTGGTTAACACACCCTCTACTAAAGTAAAGTACAAGGTAATGGTTAATTTCACTATCTCGTTATTACCTGAGGTTATTTATTCGTAAGTATCCAATAGGTAATCTTTATCATACATGTAAATGTTTCATAAAATGTATTTAAAAATATCATCTACAATATTTCAAAGTAATTCTTACCCTTTATTGTATTTTTATAAATTTTTATGAAAGTATTTTTTCTGTCTTTTTCCAAATGAGGTACATTCTTACTTTTTAGAAAAATTAGGGAATGAATGTTTCTTAACTTATTTGGATTGAAGAACTATTTTAAAATGTTATGACACCTAAAAATTTATAATCTTCCCTTACAAGGTTAGTAGGTTATTTTCAAAAGAATTGTTTTCTTCTATAATTTTGTGAATTTGAAATAATTTTAAAATCAAAAAGGGATATCTATCCCAAAGAGTTTTAATGATTTTAATAGATTATTTTCATCTATGTCAATATACTTTGTTGGATTTTATTCTTAATTGAGGTTGATTTATAATGATACAATCTTTTATATTATAATAAAGGATTTATGATACATTTTATTGGGGATGTGCTATGTTGACACCATTCATGGTTTTTGGTAAAGTATTGAAATTTAGTTTGCTAGTTTTAATATGAATGTTTATGTTATGTTTTACCCCTTTCATAAGAGGAATGAATTGGACTTAGTAAGTGATGGGTGGGGCCCACTGTAGCGCCTCGATGCATCAGTTGGTATTATTAGACAAACTTGATATGGACTTGGACGAGGCCTTGCCCATTTATTTTTAGATATGGATTTGGCTGATGCCTTAACCATTTATTTTTAGATGTCTTGGCTGAGGCCTCAGCGGTATGTTTCAGATGTCTAAAATTATGCATTCCATCATTATGAGATTAGTTATTGAAATTACATGTGATTATTATACTAGTATAATATCCATATGAATGTTTAAATGGAATTATTTGATTTATTCTTTCCATATTATGTTCAAGTTTATGTTTAAAAGGACTGGGACACAGTTTTATACTTTCCTTAAAGTTTATGGTCATTTATGAAATATTTTGTTATATTGTTTAACCTTAATGAGAATCTGAGATCACCACTTATGTTTTATTTTACCAGGTTTCCACGAAGTGTATTGTCATTTATATTCAGGGTTAAGCTAGGAGAATAATGGCATTATAAAATGATTATCTATGCTATATTTTATGTTTATAATTGTAATGTAAAGGTCAAGTATGTAATATATTTTCCAAGACTGCTAAACTGATTGATCCTTCAATACATGATTACTTGTAATCATTACAGTGTATTAAAACAATTCACCAGCTCTTGGAATTTGGGTTTGGGGAGTTATAGAGAAAGGCGGTATCAAGCACTTATAAAGGGTATAAAGAAAATATTTTTTCCAATTTTTATCAATGTTAGAAAAATGCACTGATAAAGGAACCCTTAACCAATACTAAAAAAAATTGATAAAGGATTCCATTATCAATGCTAAAAAAGTGATGATAAAGGAAACCTTTACATATGATAAATAAAATCATGGATAAAGGGGACCTTTATAATTTCTAAATAAAAACACTTATAATGGCCCCTTTATCGACACGTTTTCTTTCTAGCATTGATAATGGTCATATTTTAACCTAGCTATGGAATCGAATGATTTTTAAGTTCTAATAATCATATAAATTTCAATTTTAAAAGTGTGTTTTATAGTAGTTACATATGAATGGAAACACACTCACAAACATAAGATGTACACACTCACATAGACAAGATGCACACACACACACACAAGTACACACACCCAATAATGTCTTTAATTATTTATCTCTAATATTAATGTGGAATTCATATCCAAATCCATTATGAAATCTATTACCTTTTTTTTATATATCACATGCTTCCAGTCCTTCCTCAGTCAAGATTGTGTTAGGTGATATATTAACACAACCCTTTGGACTCAGAACGGGTTACAAAATTATAAAGGGTGTAAAAGAATGGTTGAACGATGGGTAAATGTTGGAAAAGGGTGGATTGGTGTAATAAATGGGGTTTTAATTAATAGTTACAAAGGATGAAGGTTTAAAGATAATATAAAACAACCTAAAACTTCTTTCTCTTATTAGTAAAATTAATTACCTTTCATAATTATTTTTTTTATTATAAATCCAATAGATATAATTTTACATAAAAACATTACACATCATGAAATAATATTGACTATAAAAACTATAAATAATAAAGGGATACAAACAAAAAATAATAATGCACACACTAATGAAAACTCTATTGGATTGAATTATCCCATTAAGATTTATCCATATATAAAAACAATAAAAATAAATATAAGTTTTAAGAAAATGTTAGAAATTATCAAGGTAAGTGTACAACCTTTCTAAGTGAAGTAGAGAATGATAAGGTATGACAATTTTGAAGTATATATAGGGTGTAAAGGGAAATATAACCATTAATATCTATCTGTTACCTGACTATTACCTAACCATTACCTGAACATTGTAATGTCACTATTATATGACTATTGGATTAGTAATAATACTGAATAGAATAGTAAAATAGTAGTTTAAAAGTAAATTTAAATGCATTATAAAAAATAATTATACCTCCATATACTCTATAAGAATCAATATTTATAATATTATAAAAATTATAAATATTCATAGTGAATAAATAATGTGTTTTACCTTTAAAATAATATTTTATATAAGTTATGTATTTTTCATTTAAAAAAAATTATTCTCATACTTAGGAATTTATTTTAATTAAAAAAACATTATATTTTAAATCAATACTATAGAATTAGGTTAGTGTGAAATTTTTAGAATTTTCTAAATTACATTATTTTTTGATGAATTTTAAAAATAATATTTTTTATTGTTAATATATTTTATGAATTTATATATATATAATAATGATATAATAATTAAAATAAGTTAATCCATTACAAAAAAATAAGTTATTTTATTAACATCATGTATTTTACGGAATTTATATGACTTTCCAAACTCATAAACAATATTTCAAAGTCTAAAGTAAAAAATTAATCTATTAAAAACATTATTCTATTTAAACATTATTTTCCCATGAAAATTGTAGTATAATAAAATAATTTTCGATTCTAAAACAAAAAAAAAATCAAAAAAATACTTCTTTATTTCATAAACCATGATCCAAAACCATGGGTGACCATGGAAAATTTCTTTTCCAAAACCTAGAATTCCAAGGACTATATTTGAAAAATAATAAACAATTATCCTCAGTTTTCTATAAATACCCACCTCTCCACCACATTCATTCACTACCAGAAATTGAAAATTAATTTCTCCTTATTATACCTCTATATATCCTTTCCAAGGAGTTTATAAGTTTCCTAGTAACTCTCCTCAAGCTTTAAGAAGCTATCTCACAAGTTATAAGATTCGCTTCCTCTCCCTTTTTATCCATGTGTTTCCTTTTTCAGTTAGTTCTGTAATTTCAATTTATTATATGCTCAGGAACTTATGATGATTATTTTACTTTCCAAATTTAATTTTATCAATTATATAATTCTATTATATCTCATTAATCTAGTTTCATAAACCCAATTGTCTACTCATTATGCCATCAAAATCATTATTTGATTTTACATGCCTCCATTGTTTATGTAGTGAATAACCAACTCTATTTATATTTATGTGTATTCATATAGATACTTCTTTTATGGGTATTTATATTTTTGAGACCCACATTCCATTATCATATGTTAAAAATGTTGAAAATTTCAAATCATTAAACAATTATGTACTCAATGATTTTATATGAAACCTGTTATTTATTCTCCATGGGTTATTGATGAAATGATTAATTATGAAAAATTATCTATGTGGTACACATGAATTAATAAATATGAATGGTTCACCATGATGGTGATCCAGTACATTGGGTAAATAATTAATCTCTTTAGATGACATGTTTTATGATATAGTGGTGAATAATCATGGTAATATGTTTTATGAAATCTTTGTATTGAACCTTAGTGACATGCTTATGAATATATCATTTTTATGTTTTTTCCACTTTTCCATGTTATGTACCATATACTTATGATTATTGTCTCATGTTATTCCTCATGTTTTATCCATGATAACCCCTCATGTTTCATTTCCTTTATTTATCCCTTACTAGGACATATGCTTACCCTTTTCTATTGATGTGTGTCCCCAGAAAATCAGTTATAATGAGGTGACCTAGGATGAAATAATAAAGGGATATTTTCAAAATGATTAAATAAAGATTATTTTTATGTTTTCATTTTGTAATCTATTTATTATGTTCCTAGTTTCCAAGACACTCAACCTAAAAAGATCCTTTGATGTTATTAATGTAATTTTTAAGGAATTATGTTATGAATATTATATTAAAAAAGAAGGCTTACTATAGTTGTTATTAAAGGAAAAGTTTAGTTATAGACAAAAATTAGGACTAAAAAAATTTGTAAGAATACAAGGGATAAGTATAAATATAGTAAAACCTCCATTATTGTTTATAAAGTATAAATTGAGTGGTTTCTAAGAAATAGAATTCTTATCTGGATACTATAAATAGATGTGGTTTTGACATATATATACATAAGGGTAATAACCCCAAAATTGATTATTTGGTATTAATCTAACCTATACCTAATTCTTGAAAAAGAGGCCTTTATAAACACCTTATTTGACACTCCTAGGGGATATTCTTTGGTTAATCACATTATTTTTAAAAACTATTATAAAGGATATATAAATAATTTAATTTATTAAAGATTTATGTATAACATCTTAGAATAATGATATTATAAAATTTTAGTATCAGACCTTCCTTTAGAATTATTGTTATAAGATTCCTAATAGTAATAATTTTTTCACTTAGATTTTCTTATTCTATGTAAAATGGAAAGTAATATAAAGAGTTGTGTTATTAAGGGATGAAATATACAATGAGATGGTGACCTTACCAATATGGGGGGAGTAGGAGTTGAAAATTTTATGATGATGATGAATAAGTTATCTTAGGTTATGAACAATAAACCAAACCATGTGGAGAATCCTGATTCACCAAGTAAGGAATAACTAGGATTTGGATTCTTTATGCGCCAATGAACAAATTTTTTAGTGGAATCTCTAATCCCCTGATTTATGAACAATGGATTAATACTATAGAGAGAATATTTTATGTACACTATTTTTTTTAATAGAAGAAATTTAATTTGACAGTATACCTATCAGAGGGAGAATCATATCAATGGAAAACACTAATCAATAACATAAAACCAAATGATAAAGTTGAATCTATGAAATGAAAATATTTCAAAAAGGCCTTTTTCAAAAAGTATTTTCCTCACACCCTTTCATAAAAATGGAAAGGTAATTCCTTGAATTGAAGTAAAGTAAAAAATTAATCGGTGTGAATTTATGAAAAAATTGTAAATGGATTTCACATTTTGATTCATTCTTTTTCATTAATTCTAATGGGAATATTAATCGATTCTTTAGTGGACTAAAACCTTATATATAAAAATCAATTGAAATATGAGACTTTGGGAGTTATGATGAGATATTTTAGTGTTCCCAAAAAGATTAAATAGAGTTTTGATATGCACAATGGTCTCATATATTAAATGATAATAAGAGGAAGATAGATAATTTTTTTGGAAATAATGTTTACCATTAAAGAGAAGGTAAAAAATAACAACTACTTATTTTCAACAAGTATGGGAGGAAGAATTTGGGGAATTTTCAACAATGGAGTGGAAGGTGTTTTAAGTGTGGAATAAATGAACTTATAACTCAAAAATTTCCTGGAGATGAAAATATTCAACATCTTAATACTCATGAAAAAGGGATGATTGTTCAAGAACAACGTATAGTACAATTATTCAAGTGAGGGGAGCATGAAAATTTCTCTTACCAATGTCTAAATAAAAATATAATTAAGGGAAACCACCCCAATCCCCTATAGAGGATAAGTGATAAATGTTATGATTTTTTAATCATGATGGATAAAGTCAAGGCCCTAAATGATTTTGTGGAAATTACACTCATCATACACTCAAATATAGAAATTATAATGTTTTATTCTAGTTATACATATTATTCTATTTCATTAAATATTGCAGAGAACATAAAATTAAACCTTGAACTAATAGTGGTATATTTTTTATTTAAAACTCTTATAGGAACTATTCAATAATTAAGGATATATTGGGATTCCCCTATTAACTTTAGTGACTACAACATCTCCACAAAACTTGTGTTCATTATAATATTTTAACATGAAATAATATAGGGGATGGATTGGATGTCAGAGTATAATTCCAAGATTAACTATAAAAGCAAGTAAATTCCAGTTTTCTTCAAGGGAAAAACAATAATTATCTTAAAAAGAGGATATACCATCTTGATTCTTGTTAAGAACCATATATTATTGCATCATTAATGGAAATTATTTCTGAATAAGGATAATAAAGTGAAAGTTTAAATATAGGATATGCACCCATTATTTTGGAATATATTTCTACATTTCTTAAATAATTACCTGGACATCCCCCATAAAGAGAGGTAGAATTTTTAATTTAAATCATACATGGATCCAAGAAAATACCAACGTCCCAATATATAATACAATATATAGAGTTATATTAATTAAAGAAGAAAATTCAAGATCTTTTGAATAAGGGTTTTATTCATCCTAGTCTATCTCTTTGGAGAGAACCTTTTGTCTTTGTAAATATAAAGAATGGAACAATGTGACTATGAATTGATTATAGAGAACATAATGGTATAATAGTTGTAAGATCCATATTTTTTAGAGAGGTAAAAATACTTTAAATTATAATTTAAAATCTCTTGTTTTATCTATATTAGAATACCGAAAGGACTAAGGAAGGGTTCCGGAGCATCTAAGGATTACTCAAATCCTAGAGATCTAGTTTTTAGAGAAAAAGAGTGATGTACATGGTTGACGTATAGATTTTTGTAACATTACGATTTAACCATGCAGCCTAAGAAAAAACATGCATAGTTATTTTAACTATGCGAGAGGAGGTACATAGACATGAAAAATCCATAATAAATTTTAGCTGTATTTTCCAAGATTATAATATGGTTTTTCTTAACTATATGCCAATCATGAAAGGGGGATATCTCTTTAACAATGATCATACAAAAACTATAGATAGTTTTTAAAACTGTGAGACTAGTCATGTGACCAAACCATACGCCCATTAAAAATATAGTAAATTATTATTTTCCCTACATTACTTTAAACATTTTCCCTCCCTTTTATTCCGCAAATCACATAATAAATCCCCCACATCCAAAGGCCTTCTCCCTATCTTCCTAGGTTTATAATAATCTACCTTTTTAGGATAAGTAAAGACCACTATTTGTCATATTGGTTCAATCTTGGTAAAAACATCAATAATATTACTTCCTTTATTCTTTTTCTTCTCCATTTGGAATGATATTTCCATACAAGATAATATTCCTTATTTTTAGTTCATTTTTCTATTTTTATGATTTCACCGATTCTTTCCTAGATTAGATGACAATATTGAAATAGGATTCTACTACCAATATATGTTATGTGTTATATCTTATTTACCTTAATGTTTAGAAATTTATATCATACATCATCATGATTCGTGCTAGAATTTACATGCGATGACCTTGAAATAACAAATTAAATTATTAAATTCTCACCACTTTGTTTTGGTTTGTCCTTGAAACCTAATTTTTTCATTAGATGTTTTCTACCTAGATGTGATACACCCCTTGGGGTATTTATATTTAAAATACCTTTGAAATTTATTATTAATTATTAAATTAAACCACCCCTGAGGTATATTGATTTGGATTTATCAATGAAATGGATTAATTGAATTAAATAGAATGGTGTGATACCTTTATAGGACCCTAAGACATGTCTATGTAATTAAAAAACCTTATGAGGTGTGTTGATTTTCCATCATTATTAAAATGGAATAATGAATTAAAATGAAAGATAAAGGATACGACCATGTCACCTAACCCATATTTAAATGTAAAGTTTGATTATGACTATCATTTTTTTATAAGATTTTGACTAATGATTATAACATACTTGAATATGGTCATGGATATTTAATTACTTTAAAGGTGTGGAATACCCTAAGAGATACTGGACGGCCATTGTGGTTTGCCTTGGATGGGCTCGTGGGACACCAAATGATTCATTGATGCTTCTTCTAAGTGAAATACCACACTTAGATTTGGTCCTTGTCTTATGATTATGAATACCATGGTTTAGCATTGAGGGATCACCTATATTTCCAGAAATTTAATTTAAATTAAATTCCATGGATGATACTCTTTGAATTCAGCTTGATGTTACGAACTTCCTTATTTATTACCTTAGTTTCTTTTGAAGTCTAACATCAAGGATACCTAGGACTTGATCCTGGGGCCCAGGTTTACTTTACCCATAGGGAAAACTTCCAAGGTTACACCCCTATAGACTTCACCTATTTTATTAAAACTTAAGTTCCATGGAAACTTATAGAACGTTAAATAACTATCACTATACATTGATTACTTGGTTGTATTCCTCAGGTATTGTCCATATAAATGTAAATATAAAAATTCATTACTTGTTTATTTTCTGTGTTGTATATACTGACCCTTTTAAATGTTATATCATAAATCAAATTGTTTTCATGATATTTAAAATTTCTTTTGATGTTATTCTTTATTCTGGATTACGGTCCAAAATATTTCTAAAGTAGTAATGGGTTTGTGTCTCACTTTTTACTTCAATGAGACGCATTACATATTAACCACCTAATTATTTTATGTGGTGTATATAACTATAATGGATTTATTTTATGATTCTTATTCTATAAATTATTGTGATTCACATATCCATTTTATGATATCTCATTCATGGGGTTTACAATTCAAAAGTCACCAACGAGGTAAGGGAATTTTGTCTCAATTTTTTTTCTTTGAGACATATGTTGTGTTATGAATCAATATTATTTTATAAGGTGTAAACAATACCCTTGGACATTTAATATCATGAAACTATTTAATTCTAATAATATTTCATGTTCTATTTGATGTTATTCTTCTTTGGGGATTACAATACAAAGTCACCAAAGTGGTAGGGTTTTTATGATATAGTATCATCATTTATCAAGATTATTTATGATTATGCTTCCTATGATGAAATAATATTATAAATATCTCAAGAAACTCATGAGTTTTATTCTCCTATTGTTACTTCTTGATAATAAATTTATTCCCTTAATTTTTCTCTCATTATTTACTCAAGAGTTCAAAATAATGTTTTTAAGAAAATTCATCTTTATTTTTCTCTTCGTTCAAAAAACCTTTTTTCTTATAATTTTTTTAATGTTTTTCTACTTTTTTATTAATTATTCAAATTATTTATTAAAAATTTTTTTACCCATGTTTTAGTTTTCTAAATTTTTAAAGGAATCTTCATGTCATTTTTCAAACAATTCCCATTTGGCTTTAACCGAAAATGTGAATGAATTTTTTTTAATATTCACAAAATGAATGAAATTTTCAATAACTATTACCATTATTTTATTTAAATAATCTTTTATAAGTTTTTAATTATATTTTTAAAGAAAAGTATTTTAATTTTTTTTGTTTTAAAAATTATTTTTCCAAGTAGAAAAGATTTTTTCCTCAAGAAATGTTTTAAATTATTTTAAATATTCCTTTATAAGTTTTAAATCTTATTTTCAAAGAAAATGATTTTAATTTTTTTTTTGTTTTAAAAAGTGTTTTTGAAAGAATAAATTATATTTATTTTTAGAAATGTTTAAATTTATTTTTAAATGTTCCTTTATAATTTCTCAAGGTTATTTTCAAAGAAGTGGATTTTTAAAATATTTTATGAATTTTTAGTTTTAAAAAGTGATTCTCAATGAAAAATTATTTTTCTCAAGAAATGTTCCAAGTCATATTTTCAAAATAATTTTCCATCTAATATGAAATAATTTGATGTTACTTATGATTTACTAAGGATATAATCCAAGGATACCATTCTTATTCTTTTTATGGATTGTTTATGATTATTATGAGAAGATGTTTACAAAACTTGTTTCTATTACGTGTGATATACCATGATAAAATAATTATGAAATCTATTTAATTTGAAAGTTTACAGTATAATGAAGTAATTAAATGATTATGAAACTCATATCTTTTCCATAGGTTAAGATATGATGAAAATTTTATGAAACCCATTTCATTTCATGGGTTGTGATTTGATGAATGTTTTATGATTTTGTAGCACAAATATATATGATTTTTATTATTTGATTGGTGGGAACTATATATACCTCCAACTAATTGGGTGTAGATTTATATCTCATGAGATATACAGGACTGAAATAGGGAGTGAATCTGGTTTAGTAAGGGACTTTGTCCACTATGATGGTCTTGGGAGTGAAACATGACTATTATGATGGTTTAGGGTGTGAATCTATTCCACTATGATAGCATTGAAAATAAGCCTTGGATACTATGGAAATTATTTTCTATTCTTATATTCATGCCACAATTTCATGCATTATGAAAAGTTTATGCTATCATGGACCAGGTTCTATGATTCCTTTATGATTTATGTCTTATTAACTGACAAGATTTATTCCATGTCTCAAGATTATGATCTTTGATTTTTAGGGTATTATTTAAAAATGATAATATCACATTCTAATACTCTTATTATCATTTAATGATCTTGTGATCATTGATATATCACTTTATTACAGTTACTAAGCATTTTATCTCACTCTTTCTTGTGTTTACTTTCCCTATGATATGGAGAAAGATTTTTAGTAGGGTATGTTTGTGAAGTGTAATAAAGGGGAATATCATTATGAGATATGTTCAAGATATTTTACAAAAATTAGATGATTATGTACTTATCATTCAAAGTCACTAAATTATTATGTTTATTTGGAATGTGTTTGTATAATGTATTGAATATTCATCTAAAAAATGTAATATCTTTGTATAAAAAGTATGGGTCACTATAGTTGGTATTAGAGGATAGGGTTTGTTAATATTTAGAAACTAGGATGAGAATAATTTAGTTATATACATAATGATATTTCTAAAGATATGTCTATATATGTCTTTAAGGATAATTATAAGGATGAGTCAAAGTATAAGAAAATGTCGTAGATTTTTTTAAAGGATTGAGTGAGTGGTTTCCAAGTAATTATAGCCATGTCTAGATACTATAAGTGGATATGGATCTATAGTATAGGTACCTAGGTGTAATAAATCCATATTTTTATTGATATGGACTTGATAGTTAGTTGGGGAATGAGAACGGGCCTTACTGTACACTTGGATTGACACTCCTAGGGGATATTATTTGGAAATTAACAAAATATTTATGAACCATCATAATTTATTTAATTAGATAATGACTAAGAATGAACTAGTATAAACCAAAGGTGTCATTTATTGAAAATAAGGTTTCATGATTTGGACATATTATAAGTTATTTATCATGATTACATGGTTCCCCAATATGATTACTATTTCTCAAACATTGACTTTCAGTTTTAGTCCATGGAAGGAATCATAAGGAAATGGGTTAACATTGAAAATGATATAAAACTTTCTGATGATAAACCAAATGGGATGATGACTAGAGTGAAGGATTTTATGATTATTCTGAATTAGTTATCATGTAACATGATTAATAAGGTACATCATAACCAACATTTGGACTCACCAATGAAGAGAAGGATAGATTTTGTAGAGATTTTAAGTTGTGGAGAGCATAGAGTGAAAACTATTTAGTTTCCTATGTTCCAAGAATGTGGAATGAAACACTTAAGGGAATGTATTATATGTATGAGAAGTTGTTTTGGGTGTGTAAAAGGAGGACACAATCCAAGTAACTACAAAGGAAAAAAATGAAAAGTATGGTTAACACAATGGATGAGAATAATGGTCTCTATAAGGTATCACTGAATATTGAATATTTTAAATATGGAAATTATGGGAATTATAAAAAGAGATGTATTAAGAGGAAATATCATGAATATAATTAGCATGGTTATATGAGTAATGGTTTTTATATTTATGATGAAGATACTACAAATGACATAAGAAAGTCTGTAGGTATTAAGGAATAAGATATTGAATCCTAATTAACAACTTAAGGATGAGGTGGAATAATTCAATTATTTATGTATTATAATTAGAAAATTATGTTATATGAATCATAATCTATATAAGGATAGTTTAGTAAAAGTTTTATCGTAAATATTTTCAATAATATATTGAATGGTTCTGATGAACTGGAAATTTGATTTAATGGAAAGGTGATATTTTATGGAAAACACATGATTGAGGGAATATAACCCTTAATATAGTCTTAATGTTGAGAAAATTGTGTTTAGTTTGGACAAAAAGATAATTGATATGGATAAAGTAAATTGGATAGTATTGGTGACCTCATAACTGATAAATTATTTATTAACAAAGTGTATTATGTTATCATTGATATAGTTTAAAACATTATTGGATCAGTGGAATACATTTTTTAATATGGGGCTTAATTTAAGTAATGTGTAAGAATACATGTTTTCCTTGAGTTTTTATGGTAATTCAGGTTATCACCATGTTTCAAGAGAATACACGATAAATGTATTAACATATTTGGTATGTGATAATTAAGATATACTTCATTTTTTTGTGGTGGATTAATGATATGTTCATTTTCAAAATTTAGTTCTCTTATTTAAAAGGTTTTTTATTTTATTATTTTTGTATTTTCATAAGGTTAATCATTTATGAAATGGTTTATGTTTTAAATCTTGATGAGATTCTCGAGACTAATGAATTATTTCATCATATAAAGATTTATCCTTCTTGAAAAACTTGTGATAACCATTTTTTGATTGATGATAACTATAGATAGAAGGAATTAAATATCATTATTTTATGGATCCTATGATCCATTAATTATTCAATAATTAAAAAAATAATCTTCATTTCTTAGAGTTAGAGATAAAGTGGAAATTGATCATGGTACAACTAAAGGATAAAATTGTGCCTATGAAATAAAAAATGTAAAGTAAGTACATTTTAAAATGTTACCATTCTAGATAGAAAAATAATTACAACAAATTTAGAAAAGGATCTTCAAATAATTTTTTTTCTTATATGAATCATTCATGATGATATCAATAAACTTTTTCATGCTTCTTTGATTTATGGATTTGTGGTCGTTAAAATCATCCTAACCATCTTCTCTATCATTCTCCATCAGTATTTGGGTGTTACCTTTCTATTCTGTGTATATGTTTTCACTTACCACCTATGTTATACTATTTGGAAACCTTATATGTGTTATTACAGATGAATTTCACACATCCCTTTATTTGATTCAATAGGATGTTTTATTAACCCTTTTTACGATGTGGGTTTCTATGAAACAATTTTCAAATGTTAATCCTTTGATTACTGAGATGAATTTATATTAAGGGGGTAGAATATAACAACCAGATATTTTGTGAAATTTATATATTTAAAATTAATTTAATCTTTTAAATATTGCGTGTTATACATAACATTGAGTTTATCTTGTGTTACACACAACAATGAGTTTAAATGAAACATGTCAAATTATTAAATTAATATTATATGATAGTTATCACATAAATGTTTGAATGGTGGGTATGAATATAATTAACTAAATTATTAAAATAAATGATTTACATAGGTCTATAAAAATATTCTTTTGGTGACCAATTAATTAAAAGTCAAATTAAAAAACTATTAGTAAATAAAGGAAATATCTTTTTTGAAAAATATATTTGTTAAAAAAAACACTTTTTCCTCAATAAATTAAAAAAAATTCTATTAGTGAATGATTTGAATGAAATATATATATATATATAATATTGAATTAAATATTTAATGTTCATATTATTTTTTTTATAATGCAAGTGATAATAATAAATCTAATTTTTTTTATAAAAAATAGTTTTTTCACCCTTTTCACACTTATTTTAAAAATAATTTTTGACACTTTTAGAAATTTTACTAGAAAAAATAAATTTCATTTTTAATTCATCATTTAAAAATTATCTAATCAATAATATTTGGTAATATTCTGAAAATTTTTATTTTTTGATGAACACTGAAAAATAAAGAAAATGGGTTTACAAGAGGTTAAACTAAAAATAAAAGGGTTAAAAATGACCGAAAACTTATCCAATACCCATTATATGAAAATATTCAGAGATTATTTACTCTATTTATGATAATAACTCATTTTTTACCCCTTTTTAATGTTAAAAATGTGGGTACACCATTTTATTTTCAAAAAATTACAAGTGTGCCACTAACCTCACTTACAAATGCCCACCCCGTCTCCTCTCCTATTAACATATTCAACCCCTTTTGGTTTAGAAAATACCCACCCAAATAACGTTAAAAACTATATAATATCATACTGTAAGACATATTTTTATTATAAATAAATCCTGGTAAGGATTTTGGTGCAAACATAAGAAGGTTACTCGAGGAAGAGGTAACCATATTTATCGAGTGTTTTTATTTTATTTCTTCCTCAACCTAATTCAGTTATTATTAAAAATTTATAATATAGTAAATTCAGTATATTACATATAATTATATCCTTTTATGTAAATTTAATGACCTATAACTATCCCCACTTCTATCAAATGAGTTATGAAATCATCATTCTTATGTATGGCAGACTACAACCTCACGAACCAATATCATCCATTTTCCCATTACCACCTCTCTTGGTTGAGTGTTATGATGGATATAAAGTATATATATGATATTTATAGCATAATTATACCTATATATTCATTATATCATATATAAATTTTTTAATTTCCATTCCATACGGGATACAATAACGTCACTCATGTGTATAGCAGACTACCGCCTCGGGAAGCAATATGATTCATTTTTCACTAATGCTTCACATAGAAAATAATAATGAAAAATTTAACGAATATATGTGGTATAAATGAAATAATTATTATATTAATTTAAAATTTTATCATTATAAGGATATAACATATCATTTTATTTCTTACCTTTTTCTCTCACTGGAAGATGATAATTTCGTTTGTGTATGTATGGACTACCACCTTCATGAAGCGATTCGACTGTATATTTTCACCACCAAACCACATTTATGATTTGTATAAGTATATTTAAATAAATAATATGTTATTATTATATTTTTTTAAAGATAAAATATTACATATATTATTTAAATAATGATCTTTGAAAAATTGAAATGTTAGTCATGCGTACATATGACCTACTATCGCGAAGATTGTAACATACTTCAATTATCAAAACCATTTTCATGATTGCTATTAAAAGTATAATTTATGTATAAATATGATAATTATTCCATGATTATTATTATTTATATGATGAATACATGATAAAATTAATAGGACCAAATATAACAAATGAAAACATATATGAAAAACAAAACGGTTATTATCCAAAACACAATTTTAACAATGGATTAGTAATAAACAGGTAATATATGGACATAGTAAGAAGTATATGGTATGATATATATGTTTATGTTTCATTAATATTTTTATAATAAAATAATATTTATTATACAGTAGGTTCAAACAAGTAACAATGAATTTGAGACTTACAGTATGGGATTTCTAGTATCACTTTTATTTCTGGAAGATATATGAAAATTCACCACTCATTTTTTTCATGTGGTGTATATAATAACCATTTAAATTTTATAAAATGAATCTCCTAAATTTCATCATATTTAAATTTTTATTTTATGTAATTATTTATTGGGTCTTATGAACCATAATATTACTAATGCGATAAGGGATTTCTGTCTCACTTTTTTACTTCTGTGAGACACATGCCATATTCACCACCTATTTATTTTACGCAGGGTATATAATATACATGAATTTATTTTATGATTATTACCCTGAATATTATTGGTATTTATATATCCATTTTATGGTCTCTCTTTTATGGGGTTTGTGGTTAAAAATTTACCAAAGCGGTGAGATATTTTTGTCTTAATTTATCTTCTTTGAGACATATGTTATGTTATACACTGGACATATTTTATAAGATGAATAAACAAACCATTTTAAATTTAATATCATGAACTTTTTATACCTAATGATATTTTAAGTTTCATTTATTTTTATTCTATCATAGGGATTATGATTATAAGTCACTAAAGTTGTAAGAGTTTTATAATATAGTCTCATCGTTTATCAGGATTGTTTATGTTTATGACTATGTAATGAAATATTATAAACCCTATATCAATAAACTCATGAATTTTATTATCCTCTATTTATTAAATTATAATACATGTTTCCCTTCATTTTCCTCTCTTTATGTACTCAAGAGTTCAAATTATTTTTTTAAGAGAAATCATATTTATTTCTCTCTTCGGTCGAAAACAATTTTTCTTCTAAAACCATGTTTTCTAATTTTTTTTTCAAAAATGTTTAGAGAATTCTTAAAAATATTTATTAAATAAATTTGGACCCATGGTTTAATTTTTGAAAAAAAATTGAATGGAATTTTAATATCATTTTACAAAAAAATACCCATTTGGATTATACAAAAAATGTGAATGAAATCATTGTTTTAACATGTACAAAATGAACAGAAATTCCCACCTTCATAATAGTTATTTTATTTGTGTATTACTTTAAAATTTTTAATATTTAATTTCAAAGAATTTATTTTTCAAAATTATTTATTTTTTAAAAAGTTTATTTAATGAAGAAAGGATATTTTCCTCAAAATATGTTTTAAATTATTTTAATGCTTTAATTATCAGTTTCACGATTATTTTCAAAGTAAATTATGTTCAAAATGTTTTGTGTTTTAAAAAGGTTTTTTTTTTCAAATTAGAAAGGATTTTTTTCTCAAGAAATGTTTTATATTATTTTTAAAGATTCATTTATAAGTTTTATATGATATTTTGAAAGAAATGGATTTCCAAAATATTTTATAAATTTGTAGTTTTGAAAATTGATTTTAAAATAAAATATATTTTCCACATGAAATGTTCCAAATGACATTTTAAAAATTATTTTCATTCTAATATGGCATCCTTTGATGTTACTAATGCTTTATTGGGGACATGATCCAATGATTCCATTCTTATTATTTCTCTGGATGGTTTATGTTTATATTAGGAAGAGTTTTATGAAACCCATTTCTCTTCCATGGTTTATACCATGATAAAATGATTCTGAATCCTAATTATTTTCATGGGTTATACTATGATGAAATGATGCAATTACTGTAAAACCTGTCTATTTTCCACATGTTATGATATGGAGAAATGTTTATGAAACCTATTTTATTTCATGGGTTAGGATATGATGAATGTTTTATGATCTTACAACAAAAATAAATATGATTTTCATTATTTTATGGGTGGGAACTATATCCCCCTAAAATTAATTGGGTAAATATTTATATCTCATGAGATATAATGAACTAGAATGGGGAGTGAACCTAGTTCAGTACGGGATTTTTTCCTCTATAACGGTCTTGGGAATGAACCTTGACTACTATGATGCTTTGGGGAGTGAATAAATTCCACTATTATAGAATTTTAAATAATACTTGGCTACCATCCATCCAAATTTAAATTTTTATTAAGCCATTTTGAGGAAAAATTGGAAACCAAAGTTCACAGACAAGACCACTACATGCTAAAAGGGTTCACAAAATTATTAAACACAAGACTTAGATTCCTCGAGTTAGCTACCCTATAAAGTTCCCAATGCAGCAGACTAACCTGGGTTTTTTGGGTCCTCTCTAATTAGCTCTTCAAGGTGGGTAAGAATCCTCTCCATTTTCTAGATGAATTCCTCTGAGTTGATTATGCTCTGGTTGAAGCCCCGGGCCAGAATTCGGTCTTGTTTGTCTATCCACAACTCTTTCTCTTTGTTGTCATCAACTTTCAACCTTCTTTTGTAAATTATTTTGATCTCCTCTTCGGAGACATTGGGACGGACAGCTTTGTCAAACATTTATTCCTTGGAGTGTAGAATCAAATTCAAACACTCCACAGTCTCTTCATCATCCCCTTTCATTAGTGATTTGCTCCCATTGTTCTTCTCCTTCTTGTCCGACCTTGTCTCTATCAGCTTGGGAAAATGGGAGTAATCCTTGCGTACCTTTTATTTTTTCCCTTGGACCACTATGCATTTCCCAGAATCTCGAACTCATTTTTTCCCTTTCTTCTTTCGAGGGCTGTGAGGCCCCTTCCCTTGAACACATTCCATGTTGTCTACCGAGTGTTGAATATAGATGTCATCTCCTGAAAATTATTCCTCTTGAGTCAAGGGGGGTTCTTGAACCTCCAATCCCTCAAAGTGGTTCCCTATCTTAATCCCTGACCCTGCTTTGATTCCCCTCTGCTTTCCCGGAGACTCCCCCTTTCCTTCTTTTTCCCCCCATCCATTATTCTTACCCCCATTTCCATCCTTTAGTACCGGGTTATCACCATATGTGTTAGGGTCTAAGGACCCCAAAACAGACACTCCATTCAGCCTTTTCTGTCCACATTTAGTCCTTGATTTAACCATCAAGCCAGTCTCTTACACCATATCTTGGTTACCATGGAAATTATTTTCTATACTTATGTGTATGCCAAAATTCCATTTTTATTCCAATGATATGCTCTCATAGATCTTGTTCTATGATTCCATTATTATTAATGTATTATGAACTTCCATGATTTATGCCATGTCTCAAGATTATGATCTTTGATTTGCAGGGTATAGTTTACAAATTTTCTGCTCATGTTCTCATACCCTTATAATCTTGTCACACTTATATAACCATTGATATATCACTTTCTTACCCTTATTGAGAATTTGATCTCACCATTTCTTATGTTTTATTTCCCCGGGTTATGAATAAATGTTTTAAGTAGGGTATCTTTGTGAAGAGTACTAAAGGGGTAGATATTTATGGGATATGTTGAAGATATTTCACCAAATTAGAAGATTGTGTAACTAGTATCCAAAGTCTCTAAACTATTATAGTCATTACGAATGTGTCAATATAATGTATTGAATATTCATCTAAAATTTTACAATATCTATGTATGAAAATCTAGGGTCGCTCTAGTTTTCCTTTATAGCTTGATGTCGGTACTCTAACTGACCAATTGTGGAATGCTCGAGCCATGGACCATCGGTTACATGGGCTGAGATGTTAGTGGTCGAAATTAAATGGATACTAATTATAATTTATTAGGTTTATAGACATTTATAAATTGATAATGGTGATCCATATAAATAAACCATTATACAAGTTTAGTTGTAGTTACATAAGGTACTAATTGAAACTCATAAAGTGTAAGAATTTATAACTTGGGAATGAAAGACTTATCTATCTACACTAGGATACACACACACACATATATAAATTTCTGAATTTAAATCCTTGAATGAAATTGTTTCCATTAAATGGGTATTCCAATTTCAACTTAAAGTGTGTTTTAATTTATAAATTTCAATTGAAACTCTATATACTAGAAAATATGCTATAAGATATGAGACCTTCACCCATAACTGACCTTAGTACTGGGTAGTTCAGTTTGTCTCTTATGATCCTTTATAATCTTATAAATTAACTAGATTGGATTTAGGAGAAGGCATATGGGTAATAAATATTATATTGAATGGATTTTTTATATCATATTCTTTAATATGTGATCATTTTTGTTATTAAAATCCTATTCTGAGGTATTCATTTGGAATTATAGAAATATCCTACCATGATGGCCTTGAGTCATGCACTAGGATGGTGTATACGACCATGCTCTAGAGGTGGTGGGACCTGCACCACCAGTATTACCTCCTATAGTTCCACCTGGGGAACCTTATTATATTATTAATTTAGGTGATAATGATCAGTTTCGAGAGGGTTTCTTATGGATTGAATAGTATATATATGGTTCCATATGACCTATTTATTCTATGGAAGAATTTACTAGGAAGTTCCATTAGCAGCACCCTCCTACCTTTTTAGAGGAAGGTGGTCTTCAGGCTACTTAGTCATGGCTAGATGCTATGTTATCTATCTTTGGGAACCTATAGACACATTTGAAAATGAGAGTGAAGTATATAGCTTACATTATTTGAGGGTTTTCCAGGAGATGGTGGGATGTTTTGATCTAGGTATATTGGCATTGAGATATGGTATATAGAGATTTTTTAACTACCTTATATGACTATTTGTTTCTTGAGATGTTTATGACTAACCAAGATAGAGAGTTTATAAAATTATAGAAGGGAAATTTATATATTATGGACTAATCCACTCATTTCCTAGTCGTTTAGTTTTTTATTCCTTCTCTCATTGGTGATGAGTTTTCAGAATTATGAAATTTGAAGACAAGATCATTTATACCATCCATTAGCAGGTGAACATCTTCCATTTGAATAATGAATATGAGATAGTGAACTAGGCCCTTATCACTGATTGAAATATAAGGGAATATTAATGTGTGGGAAAAATTAGTTAAGCATCAATAATGGTTAGTATTTTGAACACTTGTAGGATGTTTCATTTTCATTCTTCTCACGAATGTGATAGTATTTAGAGTGTCCACCTATATATCCATGTGATCTATCACCAGTGTGGTAGTATAAGAAACATTAATCCCCATTATGATAAGAACCTAGTTAAGTGTTGTGCCTATAACAATATGGGTTATCTTTTATGATTTTTCAAAACCTTCCTCCAATGGCTAGTGAGAGTAGGTCTATATTGACTCTAATTTCTAGAGCAGGATCAGAATCTCTATGTTAGTCACAAATCTAGAAAACTATCAGTCATACAGGCCTAAGAGGTAATCATAGATAAGGAATTAAAAATTATATTATGAAACACATGCATAGAATAACTTCTTAAGGTAGTTAGTTTATAACTCTGGGCTATGGGTTAGGCCACATTTATACAGTGCAACCTACTCCTAAGTAGAAGAGAGTTGGGACTTCTATAATTTGAGGTATAATTTTGGTAGCCTCTACTTTAGTATTTACTTTATTTTGTATGGGCGCTTTGTATTATTTCATATATGTGACTCTTATGGAAAACCTTGGCCTTGAGATCAAGCACTTTTTCAGATTAATGACTCTTGATACTCTGTAGGGTCTTTGATCAAAATGTTTATGACAATTAAATGAGTTCCCCTCAAGATTGGAGACTATCATTTCTTATAAAACCTTTTTATCCTCAATATTTCAGGGTTTGAAATCATTATTAGGATAAATATGTTGGTTCTTATCCATACCATATTGACTATTATCATAATAGGGTGTCCATCTATTCAAATGTGGGAGGGAAATATGTATACAAAGGTGAATGGGATGTCTAGTAAAGTTGAGCTAGACCTAAGCATCATGGGATGTGCAAAGTGACATCCCAGATTCCCAATATTTTTCTGAGTGATCAGGGAACGCGTCATCAGATTTTCCTCATATAGTGGACTATTTTGGGGACATATTCCATTATTATTTTTCTACGCTACCATTTGTGATATATGTGGATTTTACTATTGAGATATTTTTAGGAGTGGTACCTATATCTATTCCTCTCTATATGATGACACTTATAGAGCTCATGAACTCAAAATGTAGTTAGAGGGACTTTAAGTAAAAGGATTTATATGACCCAATAATTCACCATGGGCTTCACATATCCTTTTCACCATGAATGTGGATAGAGCCCCTTGTATTTGTGCAGACTACTAGAAATTGAATCAGCTTACAATTAAGAAATGATACACTTTACTTCATCTAGAAGATCTCTTTGATCAACTCTGAGGGGATGATGTTTTCTCAAATATTGAATTGAGATCGGGCTATCATCAGGTAAGGGTTAGACCCTTAGATATAAAATTTATAAAATTTCATAGTAGATATATCATTTATGAGTATCTGTATATGACATTTGATCTAAAAAATGTGACTGCAGTCTTTATGGTTCTAATGAATTGCGTTTTACACATGTACCTAGATTCTTTTGTAGTGGTCATTGTGGAAGATATCTTGGTGTATTATAAAACTCGAAATGATCATTCCAAACACCTTGATATCATATTGAGTACACTGAGAGAGAATAGGTTTTATGAAAATTTCAACAAATTCCACTTCTATATTGATAACTTTCACGTCATGGGTCACATCATCTCAGAGGAAGGAGTGCTAGTTAACCTAGAAAATGTGAGAGTTGTGACTTTATGGGAACTGAACAAGAACTTACTTGACATATGAAGTTTCTGGGGTATAGATAGATATTATAAGAATTTTATTAAGGGTTTATCATTCCTTTTATAACCTCTCATGAGCTTGAAAAAGAAGGGTGTTAAATTATAATAGTATGAAGCTTGTGAAAAATCCCATTAAGAGTATAAAGTAAGAATTACCTCAACACCGATATTGATTCTAACTAATCTTAAAAGAGTATATAAAATAGATTGGGACATATTAGACATCATTTTGGTAAAATTTATAATGAAATAAGATTTAGTTGTGGAATACGAGTCTCTCATGTTGGGGCCCCATAAGCATAATTACATAATGCATAACCTTGAGTTAGTAGTTGTGGTTCATTCCATGTGTTGTTGGAGGTATTATTTGTTCCAAGAGAGGTTCATTGTATAAAAAAATAAAAAAATTATCAAATACATATTCAATCATTATGAATTGAATCTCAAAAAAAATATAGTTTGAATACCCATATTCCTTTGATTTTGAGATTTCCTTCACACCAAGGAAATGAAATGCTGTAGTTAACGATCTAAGACAGAATACTCAGATGTAAGCGGTTCAATAGGCTAGTGGTGAATTAAAGTTAATGGCCTTATTTTTTGAGATGATTTTAGAGGTGAAATAATATATTTGTATGCTTATACTTTCATCATTATCAGTGACTTCTTCATTGCTGGATAAAGTGAAGATGAGATAAATTTTTGATCTTCAGGTCTTAATACCAAGGGAGAGTGTTTCATGTGAGGGACCAAAACCATGTTGGGTCATTTAAAGGGATAATATATTATGTATTTATGGGTTTGTTTGGGTTTTGGAAGACATATGAGAGGATTTGATGCAAGAATATCATGCCTCCAAATAAATAGTGCATCCCAAACTTACCAATATATACCGTGAATAACACCTCCATTATTGGTGTCTCGATATAAAACGAGATATTTTATTATTTGTTAATAGGTGTCCCACATATCATCAGGTGAAGATATTACAACAAAATCAGTTGAGGATTTTACGACTATAACCTATCCAAAAGTGGAAATTGGATTATAACACTATGAATTTTTTTTACAGGATTACCAGAATAATATCAAGGATGTGATATAATATGAGTCATTGTGGATAGGATGATGGGGTCACCTATTTCTCACCCATTATGGAGACCTTCTTAGTGGATGGTCTTGGGAGTCTATACATATCTAAGATTCTACACATTTATGGGTTTCCCCAAATTATTGTATCGGATAGGGAAACTCATTTTAAATATCAATTTTAGAAGGGGTTGTAGAAGTATATGAGTTTATAGGTACTACAATGTATAACCTATCACCCAAAAAACAATGACCAATTAAAGAATACAATACTGCTATTAGAGGACATGATCTGAGCATGAATAATTGATTTGGGAGGTTATTGGGAGAAACATGTACCTCTTATTGAGTTATCCTATAATAATAGCTTCCAACTGACTATAAAGATGGTTCCTTACAAGGACCTTTATAGTCGGCCATTCCATTCACACTTATGCTAGTTAGATGTAGGAGAGGTTGAAATACTCAGACCTCATCTCATTTAGGAGAATTCAATGCAAGTAAAACTTATCATAAAGAATATAGATATAGATCAGTCAAGGAAAAAGTATTATACTGAATTTCACTAAATATATTTATAGTTAAAGATTGGGGATCAAGTCATCTAGCATGTTTTGATTATATTGGGACATCGATGGTTTAAGTGTCATGGTAATCTATCACTTCGATTTGTTGAGCCTTTATAGATTTTATAGAGAGTCAGAATAGTGTCATATAATATAACACTACCTTATATATCCAAGTCTATGAATATAATTTTTCATGTTTCTCAGTTACATCATTTCCATTCTATCCTATATCATATTCTTTTTTCGGATGCAGTTGAGTTGGATGTCAATTCTTCTTTTGAGGAGTACCTAGTTTATATTATTCATCATAACAAGAAGGATATTTGAAGAAAATAAGTTCCATTAGATTGAGTGTTATGGAAGAAATAATGTTTAAAATATTTTAAGTATGAGTAAGAGGTTGATGGATGTTCTCAGTGGATAGAGTTATGCTCAGATGTAGATCAACCACCCCTACACCAACTCAGGGATGATTTGTTTTAAGGAGGGGAGGTTGTAAGATAATATTTGTTTGAATAGGTGAATATAATTTTAGTTTTAATTTAAATATATTGTTTTATCTATTTGAGAATTCTTAACGGTCTATGGAAGGGTTTGATAGTGTTTGAGGCTTATTTGTAGCTCAAAGCTCTAGTTTTTGGAGAAAGGGAGTGAGGTGAAAAATTAGTATTAACCATGCAGATCATCGATGTGGAACAATAATGAAATTTAATGGTTATTTTAACTATTCAATAATAGGCTCATAGTCATGAAAAACCTTCCATAAATTTTAGGTGTATTGTGCACAGTCAGTGCACAATTTCTCATGACCGTTTTCCAAGCATGCATGGTGGGATGGATCTTAGACAGTGAGTATACATGGTCTATGAATAGTTTTTGAAAACATGAATCTATTCATGTGAGGGTGTGTTCCACATAGAATATGGTTCCATATGGTTGACAAGTAGTTTGGTCAACTGTACGGACAAACCATGCACCCATTAAAAATTTGGGAAATTACAATTGTTTCCTCTGTGAATTTATCCCTTATTCCTCTCATTTATTTCCCAAATTACATAGTATCTCCCCCATGTGCATAGCTCTTCATTATCTCTTCCTATGATATAAATAATCTCCTTATTCTAGTATTATAAATAACCATTGTTCATCTTTTTGTATCACTCTCGATAAGACCTTTAATCCTATTACTTCCTTTCATTGTTTTCTTTTCCATTTGGAATACTATTTCCATGCAAGATAATATGACTTATTTTTATGGAATTTGTTTATTTATTCAATTTCTCACATTATAACCCAGATTGGAGGCCAATACTAGATGAGGATGCTTCTATAAATCTAATGTAGGTGGTATTTATCTTCTCCCTAACTTTTTTGATGTTTATATCTTAAATCATCATCCTAGAATTTCCTTTCAAATCCATTTAAATGTCAAATTAAATTATAAAATTTTTATAACCGTATTTAGGTTAGTCCTTACAACCTATTTTCATCATTGCGAGTCATATACCTTAATGAGAGACACCCCTTAAGGTATGTCACTTTAAAATTCCTATGAACATTATTCTTTATTATGAAATTAAACTACCCTTGATGTGTTGATTTTCCCATGAATAATAATTATATAATGCTTGACTATGGTCATGGACCTTGAATTTACTTAAATGTGTGGTATAACATGAGCGATACTTAGAATCCCATTATGTTTTTTCTTAGATGAGTACATGGGCTGACAAACGATTCATTGATGATTATTCCAAGTGAAAGACCACAAATGGATTTAGTATTTGTCTTATGATTGTGATTTCCCTGGATTAGTACTTAGTGTTCACTTATATTTCTAGAAATTAAATTTAAATTTAATGCCTTAGATCATTTTCTAGGTATTTGGATTGATGTTACAGACCTCCTTGGCTATTACCTTGGGATCCTTTCAAGTCTATCACGATGGCTACCTAGGAAACAATCCCAGGGCTTGGGAGGTACTTTTCCTTTAGGGTGAACTGCTAAGGGTACACTCTTGTGGAATTCACCCTGTTCATAAAAAGTTAAACTCTATGAAAACATATGGAACCTTAAATAACTATCACTATACAAGTACAACTTGGTTGTATGCCTCGGGTCCTGTCCATATAAATGTAAATATAAAATTGATTTTTTCAAAGACAATCCTGATTTGGAAAAATGAGGTAATATCGGATGGGTGTTCCATAGGGAACCCATAATGACAAGTTTTATCGATTTATTACAATTACTGAAAATACCTACACATTCCTCACTGTATATTCATATACTGGATAGTGCTACACACCATTGATGGTGGCCTACTAAGCATTACTCACACCCTATTTGGGCCATAGATTGGTACTCATATACAATTCATGTATATAGGGTTATAAAAATGGAAGAACCCTACTATGTACCATTTATTTTACATACTAGGATAGAGTATCATAAGGACACGACCTTAAAACGTTACATAATCTTGAATTAAACGAATAATTCACATTGAGGATCTTTTCAGGATTAGATTTTTATAGAATTAGGCCATAATTAATACATAAAAACATGAATATTACTTGTAGACAATACTACTTAGTGTCCATTTTATCATAAAATAAAAACAGTTGAAAAGAAACACGTCAAGTTCCATGTTTTAGATAGCATAATTTTCCTTGATCCATTCATTGACCCTATTCATCTTTAAGTAATATGAAAAAATTTTAAAAACATGGGATGAGCATAAAAAGCTCAGTAAGGGTTATAAAATAACGAAAGAAAACATTATCCCATCAATAATTACAAATCAATGAATCCAATACTTTTCAATCATAACAGACCTTACAAAATCATAAGATTTATGAATAACACATAGAAATCCTAAATCATGAAGGTAACTTATGGAATTCATAACATACTTACATTGTATCTATCACAGATACATAAGGAGTCACATTTGGAATACCCATCACAGTATATTCCCTAAATCTCTTTGGAGAAACATTCATGTTTACCTCAGTCACGTTACCCAATGCATTGGAGAGCTATCTCGGGCTCATCCGCCCTAGGTTTATCACGCAACCACCCATATACGTAAACAATGCCCAATAAACATAACATAATCATAACATATAACACATGTATAAAATAAATATAATATTTCCACATTCCAATATATCAAATCAAGATATTGAAATAAAAAATGTTTAATCAAAATCATTTTCAAAACCTTTTTAAAAATATATTTTTGAATCAAAGTGTCCCATGATACTTTGAAGCTTTTAAATAAATTATCATTTGAAAACATTATTGTCCATATAAATAAATCCTAAAACCCATTTTGATAACATGGACATTAATTAGAAATATTTAGAAGAATAAATATTTAAAACATTTAAAATGATATTTTAGTTAAACTGTTTTTAACAAAAAGAGGGATGCTTCAATACAAATAATTGAAGAATAAATTTTAATCAGAACATTATAAAATCATGAGAATAAATGGATTCATGATATAATATTTCAAAGGACAGTATATACACCATATAAGAGTGAATTGGTGCATAATAACAATGAAGTCTCAATGGAAATGTAAATTGAGATAAAATCCCTTATAAAGATGGAATCCTTAAATTAAGGATAAATAAATCTCATAATTATGTGTGACAAATATAAATACACCCAATGAAAGTGTATATTAAGTGAAAAACAATCAGAGTTCATTCACACATATTCATAAGATGACATAAATAAAAAAAGAGAATATCAATCCAAAGAATGGAAATTTGGTTAAGGAGTTCCCTTACCGATTTGGTAACTTACAAAACATATGCCACACGAAAGAAGGATCATAAAATGATGATTTAAATACTCATAAATGAGATTATATTACAAAAATATTACAATCATGGTCAGTACATAAACAACAAAAAAGGAAATAGTGGCAAGTATAGCATGAATCTCACGCGAATAAAAAGTGAGACGAAACCCTTTACCACCTTGTAATCAACTGAGTCGTATGAAAAAAAGATAAAAACCACCAAATTAATCATAGAATATCATGAATATAATGAGAATCATGATAATATAAAGAAAATTTCAGTACACAATACAACACATGTAATGAATGAGTGGCGAACAATGGAAATATCACGGAATAAAAAGTGAGATAAGAAAATCCCTTACAAAAATTCGGTAGCCTAACGACGCCACTTAAAAATTATTAAAATGAATTGATGAGAGTAAGATAGGGTCTCTCATCATATTAAAATAAAAATTACAGTATGGTGAATACAAAAGAACATACTCCAACATAAGAACATGGAGCATAAATTAAATGACATAAAAGAGAGTACTTGAAAAGAAAGAGAGAGGTCGGATCCCTTACCTTGTGTACGACTTGCCTCGATCGTTCTTTAATCTCCTGAATAATAAACTAAAGTTAATTTATAATTTCTTAAAAAACTTTTAAAAGTTTATTATTCCTTTTATATCACCTATTACCATGTTATAAATATTATGTAATCATTTAAGTTAATAATGTTCGTTTTGTCGATATTTGGTACTTGAGTCAAAAATGGACTTCTTATAATTACATGTTGTTCATGTGGTAAAAGGATCATTATATAAAAAATTATATTCATGATTTATATATCATATATATCATATATATCCAGTATATACATGTATTTATAATAGTACATAACATTTAGAGGTAAGAAATGAAATGCACCGTTCATGGAGACGGTAAGCCATACGTACGCATGAATGCTACTTTCATTTCAATTTCTAATTTTAATGGAAATAAAACATAATTATAAATAAGTATATTATAATTCCAGTATAATATAATATATAATATTGTTAACTTCAACCATTATACGTCCCACATAAGGCATTAACCAATCAAATCATTTTGAGGGGGCGGTAGTCCGCACTTCCTCAAATGAGATTATCGTATTTACCCACTATGGAAGCCATAAAGGCTTAATATAATTGGGAAGTACAGAAGAATAAGGAAATAATAAACATAATATATATCATATATAAATAATGTTCCATCATAATGGCCACCATGAGAGGCGGTAAGATGTAATTGAACAATCATTGTTTCGTGAGGCGTTAGTTTTCCATCCACAGAAACATTAGGTTCTTCATCCATTACATGGAGGTGTGTGTAATTTTGGTTATAATAATTATCCTAAAAACATCCTAGTATATTGAGGATACTGGTTTTGTTACAAATGAAAGGAAATAAAAAGAGTTTAGGGGTTGGAGAAGTAAAATAAAAGAAAACAATCTAAGAGAAACTATTACCTTTAATTTGGGTAACTCCCTTTGGTTTGAACCAAATGACTTCTTGAAGTGCCTTCTGACTAAGGTAAGGCTTCTAAGAAGAGTATACGGATGTTGAGAGCTTAATTGAGCAGAGTTTGGGTGATAAAAATGGCTTGAGAGGTGTGAGGAATTGGTTTGAAGTGGTCTCCTTTTATAAGTGGGAGGAGGGGCTCTTTAGGAAAGTGTGAAACTATTATTTTATTATATAATGATATTTGGTTCTTAATGGTCCAAAAATTATTATATTAGAATATAATATGAGTAACGGTCGAAATAAAATCATCCAATCAGAATCTGACATGTTTTGTATAATATTTTAATCATTATAATTTTATTTATTTAAATCATTTATTAATGAGGTAAATACTGCATCATTATTTTGTCATAAATAATTTAATTTATATGATGTCTAAAATTTATAAACAAAATACCATAATATATGAAATCTTTTTATATTTCTAATTAATATTTATAATCGAATTGATAATTTATATAACCCCTTCTAAAAATTAAATTACTAAAAGATATTTGCTTTTGTCATTTTTATCTTTTCTTTAAGTTAATTATTCTAAATTGTGATTATCACACCCAAGTGGCTTAAAGGGGTCCCAAAATCGACCCAAAGATGATAATGGTCGTAAATGACTCAACCAAAAAGTTTTGGACAAGTGTTAAGGTAATTTTGAATTATTATAATATTTGTTTAACCTTGAATTACCATATTTACCTTTAACCGCGGTAAATAAAAGTCAAAAGTTACAACTCACCAAAAATTATATACATCCTATTAAACCACATTTTACTTCTTGATAACAACCATGTAAGTCGGATTTTTGAAATTCAATTCACATATGGGGTAAAATTTCATTTAAATGAAAAATTCAGTTTTTTATCTACCACTAAGTGGATTCACTATTCATCAAAAATTGAAGTTTTTCAGAAAAATAAAAAAAATTCAGTCTAAGAATTATTTGAAATACTGAATTAAAAATTGATGTCTATTTTTCTAAATTCAAAACATAGAAGTGGAATTAATTAACTTAAAAATTAATTCCCGCTGTTAAAACAAATAGCGTGTTTTTAGGAAACAATAAATATCAAAGGATTGATACTTGTTTATGTCCATTTTCAAAGTGAAATTTATTCCAATGACCAACATTGGATTAAATGGTAAAAATATATTTTAATTTCAATTTAAAAAAATTTAAAAATATAATCTAACCATATAAATAAATTATATTAAAAGGCACTTTTGAATTAAAATACAATATTTTCCACTATTCATTAAAAATGAACTTTATCGGAAAATTCCAAAAAATTACACAAAGTAAATTTTGATGTCCCCATTCTAATAAGTATTTTATTTGGTCATATATAATGTATTTAAGTGACCAAACTAGATTTAAAAATGTTTCACCATTACTAGGCCATAAATCGGCCTTTTAATGAAAATTTTGCTTAAAATTAGATTCATTCACTTTTTACGCCTATAACTTTTATTTGATAAATTTAAATATTTTTAACAAACATTTATAATCATATTGTAGTTAGTTTTGTTCATTCCCTCTAATACAACGACTAGGAGTTAACTACCGTTTAAAATAATAACATTATATTATTACTGTGAAACGTAAGATTCCAAAGAAACCCGTTGTTGCGTATTGGGTATGCTATCGAACATAGAAACCCCTTTAAAGTAAAATTAATATTTAATTAAAAAATATTAATAAGTATTAAGATATCTTATTCTTCATTTACCTGGTATGTTACAAAATGTTATTAGTGGACCAAACTTGTGCACATGATGCTATTGGAGATAGATTTTTTCTTTTTTTTATTTAGTAAATCATGTACTATGTATTCCAACTACATTGTTTCCATTTTATTCCCCCATTTTATAGCATAATTAAATCATTATGTTTTATATTACACTAGGTATTATTTATATCAATTCACTTATTTGTATGATTACTCTCACTATTTCCATTATTACTGCTTCTGCTGATTTATATCTATATTTCACCATTATGATCTAATCTGATAAAGAGGGTATAGTCTCCCCACCATTCCATCATAAACCCATACTAATTTTTTGAATCCTCTGGTGTATGGGGAAGTGCAGTTGAGGCCATGTGGCCATCCATGCATGGTTACTTGTGAGTGGATTAGGTCCAAAACGATATAATAGTGAAGATCAAATATCATCTTCCAAGGATTAATGATTTGTTTGATAAACTTCATGGGTCTCAATAATTCTCTAAGATTGACCTATAATTTGGTTATTATTATCTGATTGTGAAGAAGGAAGATATCTTGAAGACTATCTTATTAAAGAGATACGAAAACCTTGAGTTTGTTGTAATGCCTTTTGGATTGACTAATACTCCAACTGAATCTATGGATATGATGAATATAGTATTTAGGGACTAACTTTTTAAATTTACAGTTATCTTTATTGAAAATATTATAATGATATTACAAAAGTCATACAAATTATGAGGATCATAAAAGGGTCATATTACAAGCTTCAAGTAAAGATAATATTTTTGGTAAATTCAGTAAATGTGAGTTATGGTTATAAAAAGTAGCATTCTTAGAACACATTATAAACAGTAAAAGAATATCAATTGATCTAGAAAAGAAAAATTCCATAGAAGAGTGACCTCTTCCTAGAACAGTGATTGTGATTTGTAGTTTCCTTGGTCTAGAAAGATACTAGAGAAGGTTTTTAAAAAAAAATCATAGATTTCTTATCCACTAACAAAGTTAACATGAAATAAAGTTAATTTTATCCTAACAACATAGTGAAAATAATGTTCCTAATAACTAAAGTATAAGTTGTATAGTGCACCTATGATAATATTACCTTCTATTGGGGGTGTGTTTTTCATTTATAATTATCCATCTTGGAAGGGACTTGGAAGTAAACTCATGAGAAATGACAAGGTGATTTCCTATGCATTTAAAAATATGAAGCCTCTAAATAGAATTATCATACCCATGATTTGAAGTTAGTTACATTTATATTTATATTAATGAAATGAAGACACTATCATTATGGGGATAAGTGTGATATATACACTAATCAACATAGTCTGAAGTATATATTCAGACAAAATGAACCAAACATGAGACAAATGTAGTGATTTCTCTATCCATTATCACCCTTTAAAATAAAACAAAGTCACTGATGTGTTGAGTAGGAAAGACCCTAGAATTATTTCAATGATAAGGATTATAGGATATCCATTTATCAAATACTTGGTAATGATATACATGGATGGAATAAGGGAAGGGACATTATCAATCTTATCCCAAATGATTTTCCAACCATCATTACTAAATAAGATCAACAAATCACATAGATATGATCCTAAGTTACAAAATAAGGTAGAAGATATGAAAAATGGGAATTTTACTAAGTTAAATGTTGACAAAAAGGGATCATTGAAGTTTGTTATAAGGCTATATATCCCATATATTACATGTTTAAGGAAATAACTGATGGATAAATGTGACAAATCTATGTTATATATACATCTTGAAATCACTATAATGTATAAAGATTTGTGAGATCATTTTTTGTGGGATAATATGAAAACGGATATTGTTGATTATACTACAAGATTTTTGATATATTAGAATGTGAAGATGAACTAAAAACTACACAAGGGAGTATTTTAACCACTATAAACACCGATATGGATGTTTGACAACATCACTATATAATTTTTTACTAGAATTAATAACACATCCAAGTGAAACAATGATATATGGGTAATCATTGATAGATTAAAAAAATATACACATTTTTTCACTATATGAAAATATTTCTCTCTCGAGAGACATACTCAACCACATATTTATGAAGTGGTGAGAATTAATAGGGCACCATGGTCCATTGATTTATTCTTTGATCCAATATTTTATTCTATGTTTTGGAGGAGCCTTCAAAAGGACATTAATATAGAAGTAAACCTTAATACAACCTAGAATCCACAAACTTGTGGGTAGTCTGATAGAAAATTTCGTAAATTGAAAGGCATGTCATGGGATAGAACACTTTATTTTAAATGGAGTTGGGATCAAAACATTCTATTGGTTGAATTCTCTTATCACAACAGTTTTCACTTGAGTAAACAAATGGATCATTATGAAGCACTATATGGGAATATATATAGAAATCCAAAATGATGGGATGATGTTAGAGAATGAAAAATATTGGGACTTGAGATTTTTCAAGATACTTGGAGAAGATGAAAGTGATCTAAAAACATATCAAGGATACTGTGATTTAATTAAAAAAATTATATAGAAAACTAAATAAAGGACTTATAATTTCATGTCAAGAATCATGTATTCCTAAAAATATCACCATGGAAAAGGTTCATAAGATTTTGAAAGAGGGAGAAACTGAATCTATGTTATATTAGACCATTTCAAATTTTAGAGCATGTTGAAATAGTTTCCTATCAGTTAGCACTACCTCTAATTTTTTCCAATGTCCATGAAATCATCCATGTGTCCCTGTTAAGAAAGTATATGTCATAACTAACACATGTACTTGAAAAAATGGGGTGGAATTAGAACCTTACAAATCATATAAAGAAGAAACAATATATATTCTTGATGAAATGCAAAACTTGTTAAGAAAAAATATATCCCAACTCATGAATGTCTTACAGGAAATCACAAGTTCAAAGAAGAATCTTGGGATGCTGATGAAGAGATGTATGAGAAATACCCCTATTTATTTTAAGTTAGAACAAAAATTATGGGGATGAAATTTATTAAGGGGGGAGAATGTAAAAACATAAAATTTCGTTCCATTATTATTAAAATAACACACATTTCACAATGAATTTATTATTATGAAGCCCATAAAAAGACTTTTACCAAAAAGTATTACATATCATGAAATAATATTAACAATAATTTCTAGAAATAATACAGGTAAATAAATAAAAATGAATAACGAACACACTAATGTAAACTCCATAGGATTGAATTCTCTAATGAATATATATCCTCTTATAAAAAAATATAATGAAACAGAAGAGTTAGGAATATGATAGAAATTATAAAGGTAAATGTAGAAATTTTATAAGTGAAGTAGTGGATGATGGGGAATGGGAATGGTGGAGTACATATTGGGTGTAAAGGGAAATGTGACATTTAGGATATGATAGTTACCTAGCTATTGAAATGTGACCATTACATGACCATTGTAATTTTAATAATACCCATTAGAATAGTAAAATACATATTTAGAAGTAAATTCAAATTTATTATACATAATAATTATCTATCTATATACTCTTTAAGAGTCAATATTTATGATATTAAAAAATTAAAATCATTCAATGTGAATAAATAATATTTCTTCTTTTATAAAAGTATTTTATAGAAAATATGTATTTATATATAATTTTTTTATAATTAGGAATTTATTTTGACAAAATAAACATAATATTTGAAATCAGTATATTGAAATTATTTCAAGTTTGAATTTTGATAATTTTATAAAATACTTTATTTTTAAATGAATAGTAAATGTACAATTTTGTGTTTTTGAAATGTTTTATGACTTCATAACTATATAAAAATTATTTAATAATTAAAATAAGTTAATCCATGAACATAAAATATTTATATTGATACAATTTATTTTAATGAATTTATATGAATTTGCGAACCTATAAAAAAGTTTTCAAAATCTAAAGTAGAAATAAAGCTTCTTAAAACATTATTTTTTGGAAAACTTATTTTTGCATGAAAAATGAAATATAGAAAATGTCTGGTTCTTGTACTAAAATATTTCAAAAACTTCCTTCTTTATTTCATAATCCATGATCCAAAACCATGGGTGGCCCATGGGAAATTTGTTTTCCAAAACCTATAATTTCTAGTGTAATATTTATAAAATAATAATAAATTCTCCTCACTTTTCTATAAATAAACACATATGCACCCAATTTCATTCAATCACAATCCATTTTTCATGAATATACCCTCATTTTATCTGTCTAGATTATTTCCGAGGAGTTTGTAAGGTTCCAAGATATTCTCCTCAACCTTTAAGAAGCAATCTCGCAAGGTAAAGCAATTCCTCTACCTTTTTATCAAAGTACATCCTTTATTGTTAGTAATATAATTTCAAAGTTTTTATGTTCTCATGAACTTATAATAATTAAATTAATTTCTAAAAATTTATCTTTTAATGATATATTTCAATTCTCTCTCATTAATCATTTTTTATAAACAACTTTGTATACCTATTATTGTATTGAAACCATTCATTGATTTTCTATACCTCCTTTTTTATGTTCTGAATACCCATACCTATACCTATTAAAGGATATTCATATAAATACTTATTTTATTTTTTATTTTCATGTTTTAAACCTACATTCCCTCTATATGGGTGAAAAATGTTGACCAATTCAAGTCTTTAAACACTTATGTACGCAATTATCGTATATAGATTTTGTTCTTTATTCTACATGGTTTATTGACTAAATTATTTATTATGATATATGATCTATATTTTATGCATGAATTAATATATATAAAGCCTGTTACTTGATAATACTCAAATTCATTAGGTAAATAATTAAACTCTAGAAGTGAAATTATTTATGATATCTTTGTGAATAACCTTGGTAATATGTATAATGTCACTTTAGTATTAAACCTTGGCGATATGATTATAAATGTTTTATTTTTATATTTTAGAGACATTTCCAGGATATGTATCATATACTTATGATTATACTTTCATATTATGAAGGTTTTTTTATCCATTATAATCAGTTATGTTCTATTTCCTTTATTTATCAGTTGCTATGACTTTTTCTCACCATTTTATATTAATTTATACCTCCAAGAAATCAATTTTATTGAGGTTACATGGGATATAATACTAAAGGAGTCTTTCAAGAGGATTAAATTAAGTCTTTTTTTTATTTTACATAATTACATTATGTATTATGTTCCTAGTTTCTATGACACTAAACCTCAAAATATTCTTCAAAGTTATTAATATAATTTTTTTGTTAATGAATTATGTTAGGATTTATGTATTAAAAATGAGGTTCACAATATAATAATATCAAAAAATTATATAATATGAGGTGAAAATGAATGGTTTTAAAAATATTAATCACAAAGGGATGAAAAAGAGTCCTAGAATTTTGTGTGTGTGTTTAGTCTCTCGTAGAAAAATAATAGTTAATGAATTAAAACATAAGATTCAGGATCAAGTGAAGTTTTTAAGGAATAAATTAAAATATAGTATATATAAATGGAAATATGGATATATGAATGTTTCCTAAATATAAAAATTTAAATCATTCACAATATGGACCAAATTTTGGAGGTTAAAAAAGGATTTTTTCAAAGGGTTAATGTTATTGAAAATAAGAAGGATAATGGAGAAATGTATTAATAAAGAAAGGACATATGCCTAGTATGTCAATCATAGATTTGATACCAATTTATGCGAGGCACACAAGGTAACTTGATATTCATAAAGAATGTTAATAGATGAAGGTTATGGTTCATGTATAAGTGATGAATTATGTATTTAGATAGTGAATGTAAGTATTCAACCAATTATATATGGAGTAATAATTATTACTTAGAGAATGCACTCAAGAGAGATATGTGATGGATAATGCACACAAAAACTCACTTTGGTTGAAGCATGAAATTAGTGTCTTTGTGATCTTGGATAATTGATATAATATATATAATTATAAGGAAATAATTCTTTAGATCTAAGGAGAGTATACCAATCACATTTTGGAGAGAACATACATGTAATGGACTTTTTCAGTCACATTTTGGCCTAAATAAGGGATATTATGGTCCCATTTTATCCCTTATTACAAGGGGACAAATTGGTCCTTTATTGATGTGATAAGGGCTCTTAGTTTATCTTGTAACCAATTAATCCTTCCATGAATCATTGGGTAATGCAACTCAATGTCCTCTGATCATGCACTCAACTTAGTTTCCTTGGTGTGGTTCTCATCATTATTCATCTTCCATGATATTTATAATTTGTTCCATGTTGTGAACTTGATTTAACACCACATATTCTCTTAAAATAACAAGTTAATAAAAATACAATCCAATTTAGAGTCACTATATTTCTATGAATAAAATCAAAAAGTACTCAACAAGAATAAAGTAAAGATTCTTGATATTTATATGAGAATATGCAATATTTGTAAGTGGTTACACCGATTCTAGTTTCCAATCAAATATAAATGACATGGTCTCTTAATTCGGTGTTGTATTTTTTCTGAATGGTAGAGCTATCAGCTATAAGAATTCTAAACAATCTACTGTAGAGGAATCAATAGCGTAGGTAGATTACTCTTGGGTTTCTGGAAATTATTTACTTTTACCACAAATAGTTTTCTATAGGGATTCCATCACATGGAGATGATCAGATGGAGATCTTTAGATAAATACTACTAAATTAATGTTTCTTAGTGCATAGTTTCAATGTGGTTAGGGAAAATAGGTTTCACCAAACAGACTTCCATTAGATAATGATCATTAGAGATACAATCAGAAAGAGGAATATTACACTGAGGTTTTGGTGTCACTATATAGAGATGACCTAACAGTTTCATTGGATGATGTTCTCACATATGGTGTTCACTGGTGGAGGTAAATTAATTTATGGATTGTATACATGGTGACTAAATATTATCAGTTACATCAGATTGGTCAACAATGAATAAAAGTTTTCTAAGGTCAATTAGAGGTTAACTGTGAATCTAGATGGATGGTGTAACTAGTTGACCAGATAGATACCTTTATAAATAGAGGTGGTGGACTAGATCTGATGGTTAATGATTCTTGATAATTTTTTATGTTGAACAGTGGGAATTTCTTCATTAATTGTCTATTTTTTAGAGATAGGATGTTAGGGATTATATTTTTAATTACGTATGAGTTTAGTGTGTTTTAGAGGTTTTTATGGTGATCATGTGTGTTATAATCATAGTTTGAGTGAACATAGTTGGAGGATATGATTATGAGACAAAGAATTATCTAGTAATATTAGGGATATTTTTACTGTGAATGATGAAGATGATCATACAAACTTTTTTCTGGTGTACATTGTGCATTCCAAGTCTATCTGGTGATAAAAATAGAGTGTTGCGTGGGGTTTTCTCTATATCCCAACAAGAGGTATCAAAGGTTTTGTTATACTTCATACAAGTTTTAGATTTCTCCTCTCATTGGATTCTAAGTTATTTGTTTTCAATTTTCGTTACTAGTATTATAAGAATGAATTTTTATGAAGGAAATTTTTTTTATTGATAAGTTTTAGGGAAAGGACATTGAATTTGAGAGAATTCAACTCGAAGATATTTTAATAAAAAAGATCTAGATACACATTTTCTCCATAAATTCCCTGAAACAAAGGACAAAAATAAATGTTAGAAATTAGATAAAAATTATTTAGACTTGATCAGGATGTCACTTACTCATAATTTTTCATTCAACATTCTAGAGAAGAAAAATACTACAGAGGTTATGAAAGTGTTGACTGAAATTTATATGAAGCAAAAAAAAATTAATTTTTATTCATGATTTGGAGATGGTTCAGATTGAGTTTATAATAAAGAAGACCTATAGCTGATCAAATTAATGACTTCAATATGATCTAATGGAAGATTGAATTAGTTAAGGTGAACTTCAAAAATTATGTTTGGACTTTGATTATTTTTCCCTCAATTAAATAGGGCTGGGAGTCTATGGTGACAACTGTTTGAAACAATAGTGGAAAGGAATATATTATGTTTGATGATATTTACAACATGATATTAAATAATTATATGAGTTAGAATAATGTTAAAACTCTTTATAAAAGTGCTCTCAATGATACCAAATGTGGTTTATCAACTCAATAGAATGACCTTCAAAATAATAAATCATTAAAGGATAAGTTATATAGAATAAGTTGAGGGAAATTGATTGGTCTAGGTCCAATATGTTGTCTTTTTGAGAATATGTTACATATCAATAAATATTATTGGAATTATATTGATTCTTTTGCTTTTGGATATATTAACTAAGTATAATGGATGAAGGATGTAGATTGATACTGAGTATGATCATTCAATAGAAGTCATTGGCTATTATCTTAGCTGGACATTTTCATTCAATTTGTGAGCATGGGTACATGGTTGATTATGTACCAAGAATCTTGGGAAAAGTATATCTAGGGGATGGTGAAGGTCTATATATTGTAGAGAAAGGTGATATTTACATTTCAAATAAAATAGAATTTTATTGATACTAAAATATGTTAGAAAATTTCTAGGTATTTGAAAGAAAATCTTATCAATATGATAATTTGATGATGTAGGATTAAGATTGATTTTTTTAAAGGAGTTTGGAAGTTCTAAAGAGGGTCTATTGTGATTCTCATGGAGTAAATAATGGAACTGTGCACTTGAAAAGTTGATGTGATGAATTTTCACTAATCGAAATGACTTCATAAAATGGTTTCAAAATGTAGAAATATAGGTTTGGTCACCTTGGTGAAAATAATTTGAATGTTATAGTGTAAAAGGGTATACTTAAATTTGATCACACAGATCATGGAATATCCAATTGTTTTATGCTTGAGAATATAAAAGAGTTTCCTTCTAGTTGGATGGTATAAGGATAAATAATTGAAAGTCAGAACTTGATCATTATGATGATTATGGAATAACACGTACTAATTATAATGGAGGATTAGTATACTTTGTTACTTTCATTGATTATTTCAGTTTAATGTTATAGTTTTAATTCATTAAGAATTAATATGATGTGTTATAGATTTTTATTTAATGGAAAATTTTGGCCAAAAAAGAGTGTGAGTGAATATTGAAGAATCTTTGGATAGATAATTATGGGGAGTAAACTATGCACAACTTTCATACCTTTTATTTAGAGAATGTTATTAGGAATTAAAATACATTTCTAGGAACTCCACAATAAAATGAAGTAGTTGAATGGATGAATGGGACATTCTAAGAGAAATATCAATGTATGACGCTTTAATTTGGAATTCCCAATGGAATTTGGAAATAATTCATTAATATAATAGATTATTTGGTGAATATAAGTCCATATTTATCTATGGTACATGAAAATCTAGAGGAACGTGGTTCTGCTATGATACTAGAGGTGAACCATTTGATACTTGTCAATCTGAACTTTCACCATCAAGGAATGGTATGTCTAATAATACTCTATTAAGTAGCCCGACTATTGATGTTACAACCTCTAAATTTTATACTAAGGTTTTAGTATTGAGATCCCATATAATAAATCCTTTTTAGTTGTCTGGATTTGATATGATTTTCTTACTTCTAACAGACATAGGACAACCAAACTATCCAAAAGAGGAAGTTACTCCCAGAGACTCAAAATTGTGGGAGTATTATAGAGAAGAAGAAATTGATTCCTTATATTTCAGTAATATATGGGATTATATTAATATAACTTATTGGACATGGTCTCTAGAAACAAAATGGATCTTTTCTTTAGAAATAAGAAGCTGATGGAAGTAGGTGGTATAAAGTATGGATATTGTTGAAGAGTTTTTGAGAAAAATTAAGGAATCAAATTTTATAGAATTTTATCACCACTAGTAAATTATAAAAATATTTGGATAGATATTATATTTTTTTTATCGATTTATACACTTGAAGAATATGGATGTAAAGAAAAAAATTCTTCATAGATATTTGGAGAAAGAAATTTACAATGTCCAGCCCAAGGGTAATGGTGGTCTTTAGATGAATGATTTGGTTTGAAAGTAAAAATAAACTCTTTTGGACTTGAATCAATATCAAATATAATTAAATAATAAGTTCAAAACTTTTCTTCTGGAGGAACATTTTAGTTGATGTGATTTCAATCATTGTTGTTATAGAAAGAAATGGTATGATGAAACATATCTCACATTGTTTTTGTATAAGGATAATATGTTAATTTTTGGTTCAAAGGTTCATATGATGAAGGAAATTAAGAGGAAGATATCAAGAATGTTTGAGATGAAGAACCTTTGACAATATTAGAAGATTATAGGGATAAGAATTGAGTGGGATTTGAAAGTTGGTTCATTGGATTTATCCCAAAAGGAATATATAAGGAAGGTCATTTAATGTTTCATAATGACCGGTTGTAAACCTATCTAAAACCCCCTTCAATAGATACTTCAAAAATTCTTAAGTATAGGAAATATCAATGGATTAATAATTTCATGACATGGTGAAGGTGCCTCCTACTTTAACATTAGGAAGTTTGACATATGAAATGATTTGTACATAGAAAAATATTTATTTTATAGTGTGATTTGTCAGTCATTTCATGTTAAATCATAGAAGGAAACATTAGGAAGTTGTAAAATAGATCTTACAACACATGAAGGGAATGGAGGATAAAACTTTATGTTTTTATGACGATGATTAGTAGGATCATTTTATAGATGTATATTTTTCTAGAGGCATGCACTCATAGAAAATAACTACATGTTTTGTATTTACTTTTAGTGGGATAAAGACCAACTGGATGTCTCAGTTGTAGTATGCTTTTAATTAATATTTAAAAGAGGTAGAGTATGTTACTAAAAATGATTCAGGTAAAGAGTTGATATGGCTGATGTTCTTACTAAAGGAACTCATATTGTTATTAGATAGAGGAATGTTATCTGATGATATTCATGTTTTCATTAATCTTTTTTTATATCCAGTTTTTATTGCAAGAATAAAACACATTTATATGGATTATATGTTTATAAGATTCTTTTTGAAAGGTAAAGTGTTGGAGATAAAAAATATTATTAGGAATAAGAATCTTATGGATATTATTAAAAAGGGGATAGTCCAAGAAAGTGTGAGAAAACATTGTTCTTTAGTAGGACTCAGATGATTAATCAAAGTGAAGGAAATTGAATTCATTAGATTGAGGATGATATTAAGTGTATAGTTAAATAAGGATAAAATTTTGAAGTAATTTAGTAGTGGGAGATTTTTTGGTTTATTAAAAATATTCATTTTCACCATATGGAGTTTCTGTATAGAGGTCGTGACATAGGTGGTCATAAGGAGATCATTAAATAGAGACTACAAACTGGATGTTTCGTACTGTATAACTTTAGAGTGCTGAGGGAAAAATCATTTCAAAAGATAGATTTTAATTAGACATATATCATTGGATAGAGATGATCAGATAGAGGAATTCCATGGTGAGGTCTTAGAGTCATCATACAAAAATGACCAGACATAGTGATCAGATAGAATTCTTACAAATGGTGTTCAATAGGGGTGGAGACTCAATGCATGGGATGCATGCATGGTTAATGGATATTTGAAGCTGTATAATATGGTTCAATATTGAATCAAAGGTTTCCCTAGTCAATGGGAGGTTGGCCATGAATCTTAGAGGATAGTTCAACTGGTTGACTGGATAGAGACCCTTATAAATAGAGTTGGTGGACCAACTTTCAGAGGTAATGATTCTTGATCATTTTCTATACTGAAAATGTATGTTTATAAATTAATTTTATGAAACTTTTTAATAGATAGGAATTAAGGGATGGGCTTTATAATCACTTGTTTTTTCCATAATAAAAATGTTTTTGGTGTTCTCTCACTAATGTAGGACATTAGTCTGAACCATGTAAATTTTGTTTTTCTCTTTGTTTTATGTTTTTGTGTGAAGTGAATTTGTGACATTTATGTAATGATTATTGTGTTCTCATCATAGTTCTAGATCAAAAACACAGAGGAGGAGATTATTCTAAAATCCTATATCCGGTAAAATTGTGGAGATTTTCACAATGTGGACTAAGGATGATTGGATGAACATCCTTTAAGTGTACTTTGTTCTTTAAAGGTCTATTCAGTTCTACTAACATAGTATTTCCTAGGGTTTATTCCATCTCCCAACATGTAACTCATGACATCATAGGCTTTGAAAGAATTATTTTGGATAAATAAGTTCATCTATGAACCTGGTTTGGTTCGTAACATCAAGGGAGAAATTGAGATTTATTATAAAAACAACGGTTCCTTTTATTTGTCCAGGGAACCTCAGTCTCACCAAAGTACCCAAAAAATCCTTCTAAAATTCCATCTCATATAATAGAGCATTGAGAGGGGAGGTGTTATGGTCTATGGGGCGGCTATATAGGATAATATAACAAATATTTTTATGAATTATTTAAGATAGAAATAATATGAGGGTCAAGTTAAATATCCTGGTATATGATACATAACAGATTGAATGCAATGGTTGTAAATGTATCGTGATTTTATAAAATAAGGAAATATGAAATTATCATTCATTCATTTATGATACAATTAAGTTTTCATGAATAGTGGAATGATAATATCTACAAAATTATGACTTTTATTTGTACATAACTGATGATTATAATAGAGTATTATGGGTTGTGATGGTATGTTAGTCTTAACAAGAGTAGAATCTTTCACTCGATAGAGATTTTTTATAATGGATATGAAGAATAGAATCATGAGGTAATAAGTCAATACATATTACTTAGTCCAACTTGAATTTCATATAGTCATTAATATAATTAGGGGTGTATTCATATTATCAATCCCCATTACTTAAGGCTAGAATGATACTTATAATGATAACATTCATAATTTGATACCTTTTTTATACAATCATTTCGGATTAGATAATTAGGGGGTGTTTGGGAATATTGTTGATCATGTTGTTAGTTAGAGCTCAACCATGATGGTATTATTACACTCATATGATGATATAATACATTCATATCCTTGATAGAATTAGACTAAGTAAGTACATGGACATTATTTGTTTGGTCATATATAAAATGTTAAACTACTTAGACAAGGGATACGTGATGTGCTCATGTGCTAGATGAGTGACATGTGATGCATTACTCAATCTAGTCAGTATATTTTAGATAACCATGAATGGATCAGATAACCTATACTATATTGACATCTTTCATTTCTAGTGGTCACTAAATTTCAATGAAAAATCGATTATAAAGGTATAAATACAATGTATATGACATATCTTGTTGTGGAAATTTTAATATGAAGATATGAATATGTTTGATTGAGATCACACTAGACCTATTTATATCTTGATTTGTACTGATGCTTTTCTAGAGGCTTCTCTTTATTTACATCTTTAAAATCAAGATTTTATATTTTCTTTCAATACATCAAAGGTCCATGTGGTTTCATAGTTTGTCTTTTGTATAAGGATTACATTTTGGAAAAATGTGTCCATTCCAAAATTAACAGAGTTTGATAAAATACACACAAAAGTGTTTTTTATAGACTCAAAAGGAATTTTTATGTTCAAAATATACTCCACATGTGATCTTAGGGAATGTGAGATATTGTTAGATATATACTATAAATTTGGAAATTTTATTGTATGATATCTTCTATGTCTTTAGAAGTAAAATGTATATGATTCATGCCACGCTCAAGGATACGTTGATTCTAACATATCCATAAGATGAATGTTGAGAGTAAGTTTTCTCTAGTTATAGTGGGCATATAAAGTTCAGTACATTGAATACACCACATATTCTATATGGTTTCATCAGTTATGAATCAATAATATTTATTCATTTATTTCCTTTCATGTACGAAACAGTTATTTAAAGATTTAAAACGAGTTTTAAATCTATAATGGGAAGTAACACATCGAATGCCACGATATGGAAGCCAATTATTGAGTGTTATAAATCTATTCATTAAATAAAGATAGAGTATAAAAGTTATGTGATCCATCTTGTGTAGACTATTCTGAATTCATATAGTTCAAGTTGAATCTATCATCATGTTTATAGTTCTACATTTATATTATTTGAAGAAGGGGATAATAACGCTTTGAAGAACTGGAATCCTCTCATTATAGAGTAGAATTGATAGTTTGGTGTAATACATTGGTGGTTGGGGGAACTATTCTACTACCACGGTTATACCAATAAAATATAATTCATTTGATAATTCATATAGAGCTTACGATTGTTAAGGTACATACTATATTTATGTTATTCATCTATTGAATGTTGTATCTATTGAAGAAAGATTGAACATTACATGGGTTTCTTCTACTATTAAAGTTCATTTGATGAACACCCAAAAACCATCATCCACATAGTAATGTATCATATTTGGAAATAATTCAAAATTATTAATCGATTTAGAATGAAATGAAGAGAAATATTTCCTGAGATGTGATTGAAATTTTAGAATTTTCCATCCCAGGACAACACCTTTCCACAGGAAAGTGTAAACACAGATCATGTTCTAAACTCTATTTAACTAATGTTCCATCATAACTCTACCTTATAAAGTCTCTATGTTCTCAAGTAATTCTGAAGAAAATTATGATTCTTATATAACAATGATTTAGCTAACACACCTTATATTTGGGTTCCCTATCTTGATATACCAAACTAAAATGCTGATCACATTATTACCCTAACTTCAAAAACAAAGACCTCACATGTGCCTAACTCAAAATTTCATCCCTAGGACTAGTTATATCTTATAACACTATAAAATGTATTGAAATAGAACCCCACCTAGGTCATATAAAAGGCTAGGTGTTCCTACCCAAGATTCCCTTCAATAGATTAGGGTTTAGATAATATCACCAATAGGAAGAACACAAAAAATGAGAGGGATTATCTAAAAAAATATAATTAAAAATCCGTACAACTCTAATGGAAATAAACACATGCAATGGACATCTACCGGTAAACTAAAATGTGTAATCCTATATCTGGAATACCATTAGTCGAGTGTAAACCAATATATATTCAATGAACACTGGTAGAAAAAGATGATTTTACGTAGTTTATTTAATGACAGTTTGGAGTAATTGATTTGAAAATCCCATCTTTTTGGGTTTTCACATCGGTTATTATAAAAAATGACATTAAAAACCCATTTTATGAGGTTTTAACATCATTTATTAGTATAAATTGCATGAAAACATCAATAATAAAATTTTTCACATCTGTTATACCAATAAATGACATAAAAAATCATTAGTAAAAGGTTTTAATGTCGGGTATTCTAAGAAAGAATGTAAAAGCCTAGTTTTTTATATTGTTTTTTAGAATACCATTGTTAAAATTTTTAAAATAAAAATAACATTCATATGGACTTGAAATTTCCTTCCATTTATAATTTTCTCAAACCCTAACTTTTATGAGTCATGGATACCCTTATCAATATCCTTCATCTATATTCTTCCTTATCTTTGTCTAATTACATGATTTTCCACTTGAATAATTATCATTTCATTAGTTCTTTATACATTTTTCTAACCTCAATCCATTTTTCATCTCTCCTTTGAGTCCCACCATTATCACCGATGGTTTTTTCCAACTATGATCTTATCTAATTCTATTCTATCCAAAGCTTTATTACGACCATTTTTTCTCTATTAGTCTTCGATTTATTATTTGTATATATATTTTTTGTGAGTTAATTTTTTTATTTGTTTAGAACTATTATGGTTTTATAATTCTTAATTTATTTCATTTATTTATTTTTTATCATGCTCATACATAATTTATTTTAATTTAAAATTCATTCACTATTATTTTATATTTTTTCTTCATAGATATTTTGTTTAGATCAAAATTATTTTTTTCAGTTAAACTTTTATTTTCTTTGTTTATAAGATTTATTAAATAATTTTATTTTTTAAATTTTATTTATTTATTATTTTTTTCACTCCCATTTAATTTCATGAAATATGATGTTTTTTACTAATGATTTACCTTTGTTCATTATAGATATATTTTCAGTATCTACATTTTTTTGCGATTAATTTTTTTTTTATTTTCATGAATGATTTATTAAAATTTTATGATTTTTAAATTTTATTCATTTATTTAATGTTGACACAAATGTTTTAGCCATATATTTTATTCTATCCATTAATTTATTATATTGATGTTTATATTGTATAATTTTTTTCATTGATTAAATATTTTTGAATAAATAATTTGTTTATTGTTTATTTTAAAAAATATCTATGAATTAATGGTTAATTCATTTCTTATAGTGTATATTTTTGTTTTTCGTATAAATTTTTATTTTTTATAATTTTGTTGATTAAATTTTAATGAATAAATGACTAATTGATTATTATTTTTGATTATATTTGTTATATGTGTATATATAATTTGAATATATATGTTTTAAATTTATGAATTTTATATATTAATATGATTATATGTTAAATTTATAAATTTATATATATGTTTAAATGTTTATATGTTTTAACATATTTTTCTTTTATATTTTAAATTTATGTAATTAATGGATTTTCATTGGATAAATTCACAACGAACTTCGATGAATATTATAAAGTGGTGAACATTTTATGGAATTTTCCACTTAAATTCTTGAAATCAAATATTTTCATTTTTATTCTATGTGTGAATTGTTTTATTATGAGAAAATTTGGATATCAAGAAATCAATAACTATCATATTTTTTATAGTTTTTATCAAGATTATACACACTGGATCTTTCATGGTGAAATAACAAGAAAGTCAAGTTATAATGATGATAAAGACATCTAGTGTAAGATAAAGGATTATCATGAAGAAATATTTTATGATTTAGGTGTTGAAACCATTGGAAAAAACAAGTGATGAATGATTGTATAGATATGATGAGAAACAAATATTCCCAAGTATCAATAAATTCACAGTGTTACCAGTAGTGATTTCATTATTTAAATTGAATTCATAGAATTTTTGGATTGGTAAAAGCTTCACTGAATTTCGTGAACACTTAAAAGAATTACTTCTGGAAGGAAATGTGCTTCTATATTCCAATTATGAGGCTAAAAATACCCAATCGTATTGGGGTATAAAAAGATGAAATCTTTATCCAGTGACTATGTTTTGTATAAGAAGGAATATTTAATTTTATCAAAATGTATTAAATGTAGGGCATTATGATATAAAATAGATGAAAAATCCAATTACGATTCATTCTCCAGAACATGTACCAAAAATACCACTAAATAAATATAGTATCTTCTAGTAATTCTTTATTTAAAAGAAATATATCTAAAATTAAAATGATATAAATAGGATAACAATGAATAAATATGAGTACATATTTGATGGTAACCTACACCACCCTATTAATTCATCATAATAAAATAGATTTGATAAAACAATATTTGATTTTGGAAATCAAATTAAAAATATCAGATTAGGACTATGCATAGATGGAAAGAATCTATATTGGAGCCTCAGTAATACAAATAGTAGATGAAACATTTTATTGGTAATTTACAACTTTAACCCATAGATATGTATAAAGATAAAATATATTCTGACGAGCTTCATGATTTCTAGACCAAAACATCCTGGTAATTATATTGATGTTTATCTATCATCATTGATTGATGATTTTAAATTTCTATGATAGGCATGGGTTATAATATTTTATGGATACAAGAAAGATTTTTTATCATAATGGTCGCTTTAATTAACTTTACTTCATATGGAAACGTATCTGGATAAATTGTTAAGGTAAATAAAACTTTTCCAATTTACAAATAATAGACTTCATATCATCAACTGAGGAATGGTAGAAAGACAGTGTAAATGAAACATCATATTTTTTTATGAAGGGATCATCCTTATTGAAGATTAAAAATTGAATTTAATTATTTTTAAGAGTATGATTTAATTCCAAAACAATTTATTGTTGAATAATATTATGGTAACATGAAAAACTTCGATGTCACATTTGGAAAGAAATAAAATTCTAGTCATCAAGAAAATACGTGGAATAAATTTTCTATCTTATTACTGCTACCTTATTTTAATTAATTTGAGGTAAAAAATAACATTGATATGGTGAAGGTTGAAAAAATTATATGTGTTAGATTGATCGGATCTTTTTTAGGAATAAAAGGAAAGATAAAATATGGATTACATGAAATATTGGACATAATATCTAGGGAATAAGTTTGGATTTGACTCCCAACATCAAATGAAATAAAACTTATTTCTCTCCACATTTTCACACATTAATTAAGAGTAAGAAGATAAATTTTTTCTAATGCCTACATGGTATTAAATAAACTATTGTTTTTTCTTAAAATGTGAAAAAATTGGAGTCAATGAAGGAATTAAAGTTAATAGATGTAAAATCTCATGACTATCATTGATGGAATCGAATCCTATACTAATTGTTTATAACCATTTGTATAAGATGGAGAGCCTTTGGTATAGCCTATACCAACGGTTCTCTGAACCATTGGATTTAATACCATTACAAAAGGCCTTTACTGATGGTTCTTAGTGAACCGTTGGTATAAGATGGTCTGGATTTCAAGTTAACAAATGATTCATAGTGAACCATTAGATTAAGGATATACTGATGGTTTTAGAATTGTTGTTATAGACCCCCCAATCTCAGGAAACAATATCCCCACCCTTTCCCACAAAACCTTCAGATAACACAAAACATCACATATATAACTGGAAAATAGAACATCCTCAACAATAAATTGGAAATAAAATAGAACCTACCAGAAAAAACTAAAATGCAAACAATACAAAATCAAAGAGAAAAAAAACCAATGAAAAAAGAACCTAATAAAAACAAAACCTGCAATACAACAAATAAAACATCTTAAAAAAAGAACCTGCACTGGAACCAACATAGTATCCTCAAAGATCCAAAAATCAATACAAAAATAATGATAACATAAGAAATAATTTTATGATTTTATCCAGTGATAAAAAAAATAAAAAAATCATAGAACAAATCATCAAAAATAAAATTTCATAAAAATTAGTAAAACATGTAAAGGATCAATCTGTCCCTTATCACCATCACTATCTTCGTTGTCATCCTCGACCTCATCCTCATCCTCATCCACAACCTCTTCCTTATCCTTTACCTCATCATATCCCTCAACATTGACCTCCTCAACTTCTTTGACCTCATCCTTGACTTCTTCCTTGCCATCATCCTCACCCTCTTTCTCGTTATCATCCTCACCATCACCATTTCTATAAAAATAATCACCCCAACCACCACTAGGACTACTACCCAGTTCACTATATAATGTATGTATCATAGACATATATTCATCAAAAGCTTTATCAATCTCTAGTGGAATTGAAGGAAATAAAATTACCACCAGTTTTTTTAAATATATTGTTTTCCCTTTGATTCTATTCTTCCATATGGACCTTTTTTAGCCTTTTCTTCCTTATCATCATCCTTTTCTACCCATTAATTAGCTTTTTCCAAGTCGGTGCCACCATAAATGGTACCTAATGTGATCTAATAACTCATCAGGAAAATACTCTTTCTTGGTTGGTATCATACTCTTCCATGGTGCTCATCTCCCAAAACATGATGTAAGTGATTGTTTGGCCCAATGTTTTCAGTTAATTGGGCATAAAAGGCTTCCAATGTAGACTATTAAAAATATAAAAATAATATTAAGTTAGAAAATAGATATTAAAACTTTAAATAAACAAATTAAAACTTACAATCTGATGTAGTGTGGGTTCATTAACCACACTTCTGTTTTTTTCTTTCTGATTGACAAAAATAGTTTTGATTAGGGCACACATCCTTCAATATTCAAAAACTACCTCTATAATGAAATTGGATATAGGAATCCATAAATAAAAATTGGTTTCTAACAATAAATTTCATAACTAAAATCAAATGATTATTAATTCTAAATGAATCTAAAAAGAAAAACAAATGGTATATGAATTATAACGTAGTATTAATGGATGAGTTATCAATAGATTTAACATATATAGTTCATCATAATAATCAATTATAAGGTGTTTTTGTGATCTACAAAATTAATTAATTATTGATCCATTTAATTATATTTTTTAGTTTGAATTAGTGTGTTTGAGATCTATTCCATTTGGTTTGATTTATATCATTATGGTTTAGTTCTATTTGGTTTGAATCAATTTAATTTATTTATATTTAGGTTAACTGATTTTGTTCTAGTTAGATCTAGTTTCATTTCCTTCATATTATTATGAAGTAGACATATCAAATTCAAATAAATTATCTCTAGTATAGACCATGTTGGGTCAATTCATGTTGGTCCATTCCAATTTTATTTTCTTTTTATTATTTTACTTTATTTTTGTTCAATTTAGTTTAGTTTAAGATTCTTCAAATACGTTCAAATCTGTTTGATTCAATTTCGGCCAAGTTAGTTCAATTTGATTCAATTCAATTCATCTTTATTTGGTTATAATTGTGTTGTTTTGATTCTATTCTATACAATCCAAATTTATTAATTTTTTTGGTATAGTTTGATTAAATTCTATATAACATGGTTTAGTGATGTTTATTTCAATAATACTTGGTTATATTGGGTTTATTTTGGTCTTAAGTCTTTTTATTTCAAATATAATCCTTTATAGTCAATTTAATTTGGTTTAATTATAATAAAATTAGTGTATAAATGTTTTTTAGTTCCCTTATGTTTATGAATTCATGGGATAATTAATTTAGTTTACTTCTATTTGATTTGGTTTGATTGAATTAAACATTATTCAGGTAGAGTTGATTTGGTTTGATAACATTAGGTATCACTCATTTGTATTTAGGTCAATTAATGTGAAATAAATTTTGTTCCAATCTATCTAATTTAAATAAATTTGATTCAATTATATTTAGTTCAGTTTAATTCAATTTAGTGTGGTTTGGGTTGAGTTAGGTCATTTTAGGTTAGGGAAGTTTTATTTTTTAGTGTTTTATATAGATCAATTCTATTAATCTCTCTTTGGTTTATTTATTTTGGTTCTATTTTATTTTTTTATATAATTTTTATGTGATTGATTAATTTTCTATAATTCCTTTTAAATTGGAATGGTTCAATTTGAATAAGGTGGAGATAGTCAAGTTTAGTTTGAATTAGTTATGATTTTTTTGGTTTGAGTGTGTTTGGTGTAGATAAGGTATTTTCAATAATATTTAGTTTTGGTTAGGTTTTATTGGTTTGATTTAGGTCATGTAATACCAGGTCATTTTTGTTTTGTTTTTATTTCATTTCATTTTAGTTCAATTCCATTCATTTTTGTTTAGGTTAAGTTTAGTTTTTTTCCTGATGATTCTTAAAAAAATTCAATAATAAAAAAAGAATCTATTAATAAAAATCATAGTAATTTTTATTTTAAAACCTTAAATTTGATTAATACCTTGAACTCCTTACTCATGCTATGTGTAATAATTTCATAATAATATTCTATCAGATAGTGATCCATGATAGTTTTGGCCTCTAAATCCATGCCGACTCAAGCGCACCAGCCACTATACAACAAATTCTTATAGTCTCTCAACGGATCCCTTAATTCCATGAGCCATGCTAGCCTCGTAGCCTCACCATTGGGAAAATTAAAATGAATTAGACACAAAAATATTATTTTATATAAATAAAATTATGATATATCATTAAATCCAACAATTTGTTTACCTATATTTGTTCCCAAGTGTTTTACATTACTTCATTTGGAAGGTGTCTCTAAGAGAGTGGACACATGTGAATGTTTTCAGAGTATTTGGAAAGAATCAGAAAAAAACTCCTAGATCCCCTCATTTTTTCCCAATCATTTGGTTATCTTCGTTGTACTCCACCATCGGCTGCATACGGTGGTTCCACACTACACACATTCATGTACGCCCACACCGCTTGTTAGAAGATCAACCTATTAAAGAATAAAAACAAATATTATATAAATAAATATTATAATGAATATAAATTATGGTAATTTTTTAATAGGGTTCTATAAATATACCTAAGGCATCCTAATCAATGGGAGTCACTGAAGTCTCATGTAGTAAAGGAACAGATTCCAGTATAGATGGAGTGGGTCCCAATGTATACTCTCAAGGATCTGACTGTGTTGAAGTTGGAGTTAAAAAATAAGGAAGTTAGAAGATCCAGGAGAATGAAGTGAAAGGAAAATAAGATGGCATAGATGGCTGTGAAAATCAATTATTAGGATTAAGAGTAGAAATAATCATTGAATACGGGAAATATATGAGAGGAGGATCAGATGCAAATGATGGTGAAAACACGGGTAACCTAAATATCTCGGGTGTCTATAGAGAAACTATAGGATTGTTAGGTCTGATAGATGGTATCCCATGGGAGGGACATTGTCTGATTTGGTTTTTTGACTGGAGTTCCTAGCTATAGTACTGCACCCCCTAGTATCGCCAACCTAATCACTAAAACCAGTAGGCTAATCGGTGAATAACTATTACCTTGGCGGTGGATCCTGATTAAAACTAAAAAAATTAATAACATGACATATATGTTATTGATTTTTTTTCTAATAGAATACTCACAATGGGCACTGAAGGAGGGACACCCATCTTATCTATTCATTGATTGTTGTCGGTCATCCTTTTTCTTTGTATTTCCTAATCTTTTATCATTTCCTACATGTGAAAAAATATATAGAATTAATTATAAATCAATATATAATGTGTAACACAAATAATAAAGAAATTGATACATGACATAATTAAGGAATAACACTTTTCAAACCAAATACAGGATACATAGTGATACAAAAAACATTTTATATCTTGTGGGAAGAACATTAAAACATAAGACATTCCATAGAAAAAAAATATGTTCAAATTAGCATGTTTATCATGGATACGGCATAGTTTTATTCAATTTTGAATTCCATCAAATTCAATTTTGGTTAGGTTATTTTTTTTCATTCTGGTCAATTGATTATGTCATTTTTCTATTTTTTTGGTCCTAGGTCATTTGGTTCATATTTTGTGTAAGGTTATTTTTCCATTTTTTGATTATGTCATTATTTTAAATGGTTTTAATTTTCATATCAATTAGTTTAATATTTCCAATTCAATTCATCTTGTTTTGTGTTACAATTTAATTGTTTCAGTTGTTTTAGGTTTGATAGGTTTCAATATAGTTCAATTTAATATTAGAAAATGAAACTCAAAGAAAACTACAACCAATAAATATTGAAAATGCACATGAAGTTCATGATGGATACATAATATTTTTAGTCAATATCAAATAAATTTATATTGAACTAACCTCAACAACCCGAGTAAAGCTAAACAAAAATAACCGAGAACACACATGTGCGATTCTATATATTTCCCACCACAATTTTATGTTAAAAATGAACTTTGACAATTGAATTATTAGAGTCAACATAATTAATAAATGGACTGGGACCAATGGGAGTAGGGATGGTGTCAATTCCATCATCACCATCATAAAAAATATATCTTGGGATTATTTTAATAATGAAACCAAATTCTATTTGAATATGATATTTGACATAAAAAACTTATTTCACCTTTGATGCTAATAAATATAGTTCATTGGTAGAAAGAGTGTTAGTTATGTCTATAAATTGAAATCCACAATCATTAATAAATGTTCCATTCCTTTTCATCAAATCAAACCATTGTAATTTCATCATAGTGAGTCAACCATGAGAGTTATAATCCAATATTAGTATTTTCTCAATGAATCCATAATGAGATACATTTTCAAATTGAGGTCTACTATCAGATTCACTAGCATAACAATCAATTGTGGAAGTTACTACCACACCATCCTATTGTGTTCTCTTATTCTTTGTTTTTTCAGTGATAATAAATCTATGCAAATTGATCAAAATTTAATTGCATTCACAAACCACAGAATTAGAACCAAAATCCAAAGATCTCATTTCCTTAGAGACAAAGCCCGTAGGAAAACTCAATAATTGAAATATAAATGAATATTAAACTTAATTAAATATATTTTTTAATTTATTACGTTAATATTTCTACCTTCAATTTCTACCATGAAGAAAACTCTTTTCTTTGAAAAGTCTCCATCCTTCTCTAATATAATGAATGATGCTCTATATTTATGATTTGTTTATATTCCCTACCAAAAACTAAAATATTTTAAGAGATCTATAAAATTACATGAGATGAAATAATATTTACATGGTCAAAATATTTACTTGATGTAGTCTTTGAAGAAATAATAGTTAAACAAAATTGTGTAATGTACCATATCCCAACATCAACATCAATATTTATTTAATTTCAAGGGTAATACACTTTTAAGGGTTAGTGTTAACCATCATAATAAGTCCAATTTAAAGAGAGGAATAAGTCAAATACGTTGATCATTTTATCCGGATAGAAGACCTCTATGGTATATTAGCAATTAGTTCTTCATCAGATAGGAATTTAGTCCCCTCAGGAACAGCTAAAATTATCTTGCCTCTTCCCATGGTGTTTCATGGAGTGTTTTCCTTGGGCCTTGACTTTAGAATTTTGAGAGATTCACTTTGAGATCTAGCAGTATGATCATTACCATAGAATCCGCCAAGGAGGATCTCATTCTCTTTGTTTTCATGGATCACCACCGCCAAGGCTGTAGAGTTTCGAGTAGTCGTCGTATTGAATGTACCATCTCTCACTGTTCAAGGATTAATGTGGTCAACATATATGATATGTGAATTCCCCCTATTTAGAGAAGTGATATAAAATTGGGCTCAAATTTCTCATTCTATTTTTCTGCATTTCTCATTGTCCTATTCCATTTGACAGTAAAATCACATAAAACCATTGAACATTAATCCATACATTCTTGAGAAAAATAAACTTTCACAATAGAAACTTCAAGATGATTTCTATTGAAAACATAATACTTTATTATAAACATTTGTATTTCATTTGGATACATTCAATGAAAATAAATAGTTCCTTTGAGAAGTATTTTGGTTGGAATATATATAGTTTGATTCAACATCATTTGAAAAATAACGGATGTAATATTTTCTCTAACTCGCACAAAATTAAAAGATATTATGATAATTTTTGTAGAGAAATGCTTAGAAAACTTCTTAGCAAAATGATCTCTAACAAAATGGAATAACAAAATAACTGACACACTTACATTATTAGATAGAATATTCTAGATTTATATTGGAATCAACTCATAGAGAAAGATGTGATAATCATGATTCTTCAAAGATTTCATCTTTAAATCTCTTCAATTGACCCGTTCTTATATGTTTCATGAATAAACATGGATAACTTTAATAGTCTCTAGTAATTATCGAATTTTTTCCATAGGTTTCATAAAAAAATAGTCACACAGAACTTTGCATTTATTTTCACTCATACTCACATGATGAAATTCGGGTTTGATTCCCCAAGCCACCAAGTCAGGATGAGATCGTAAATCTTCTTTTGTATTTCTATTGACATTAATAAGAATTGAAATAAAAATTTCACATATATTCTTTTCAATGTGAATTACTTCTATGAAATTACATAACAAATTGGTGGACTAATAAGGAAACCCAAATAAGATACTTTTCTTCTTCCAATTGTGATAGGTTTCAGTGGAAACATTCTTCTTCTTTCTAGATTTGATTTGACCCTTCTCTAATTAAAAACTGAAATATTTCAATTCATTATGAACATCACTTATAGACATACACTAAGGTGGATTTTCAGTCACTATGGTATTTTCAAATCTTCGAAGATTATTACTATATGGATGCTCCATTGGAAATAATCATAGATGTCTCATAAAACTAAAAATACGATTGTATTTTAGACTTCTAGATCATGAATTATTCATAAAAAGATGATATTATAGTTTTCCCTTTTTGCTCCATCTAGACATAATTTCATATGTAGGAAAATCATTGATCGTCTACATAAGCAAAACACACATTTGAAATATGTATTTCAAACATGAATCATATGTGAGGACACCCAAATTCCAAAGCTGTTTCAAATATTTTATTAAAGGATACATGCATACATCTATATCATTGATAGAATCAAAAGGAACAGATATGAGTACAGTTATAAAGTTAAAGGTGTTTTTTCATACACATCCTTGAAGGAAGGTTATATATGTGTTACGAAAACTGGACATGTGTTTTTGTGAATTAATCATATTTCTAAACAGATCAAAACGATCACATAAAAGAACAAGCATCACATTATGCATGTCAGCTGCAGAATCAGGATATCAATGATAAAATATTTTCCATTAAAATCCATCTACTGGGTGAACCAAATTATCTTCATTCTTTATTATCTTGGTATCATTCCGTCGATTTTTATTGATATTTTTTCATACATGAAATAATTCTAGATCCTAGGTATTAAATGAAAGTTCCAAATTACTTTTTTTTGTGCCACATGGTTTGGTGTTCCATTTTCATTTGGATTCCATTGGGATGTTCCAAATTTTATACAATCATTCCGTTTGTCACCTTCATCCCATAATAAGCTGCAATCGTTCGGGAAATCATGATTTTTTTTGAAAATAAAATTTCCTCATCTAATTTTCATGCAATATTGAGATTTAAGGGAATATCTACATCATCTGGTAGTATATCCATCAAAAAGGTAAGAATGTAATCGATGTTAGTATTATAAATCCCATTCATGGTTTTTCAATGAAATAATTAGTTTATAAATTTTAGTTTTTTCATTTTACCGCATTGCAGATACACTGGATTTAGGAAAGCATCATTCAATTTTTTCACCTTATAAACATAATCAATTTCAATATACAAATTATGTGTTCTCTTAACAAAGTCTTATTATCTTGAAATTCTTTCATTCTCATGATGATTAATAAATGGAAACTGGTAATCTAAAAAATTCTCTAATCCATTCCTCTCATTTGGATCATGATCATTTTGAGATTGAGTTTTCTCCCCATTGTGATACCACACATAGTAGTTTGTTTAAAAATCACATTTTGTTATATGGTAGCTAACCTCTTCATGGATAAACCAAGGTCTTCCAACACAATTATTACATGGGTAGTGTGTGCAAGCACTATTTGAAGCATTATCAAATGAAAAATCTAAAAAGATAACCAACTTCTTTTGAAAATAACTTGAGATGTAATAGGTTTCATACATCCAATTTATATCCAATATGTAAACAAATTATTCTATGTCATTTCTCAAAATCAATTAAATAATATTGAAGTTTAATAAAAAAATATATATAAGAAAATGAGAATCGTTCACTTTATATGAAATAATAATAGACACACTAGTCTATATTAGAATCATAATATAAAAGAATAAAATACTATATATATAACAGAATACTATAAATATAAAACCATGATATTGAATTAAATTATATCATTGAGTAAAAAATATTTATAATACTATACAATATTGTGTTTATAATTGGGATTTTTTTTTCTCTTATTATATTCATTATTTAAGAAATTTTATGCATTTTTAATAAATAATTTATAAAATACTAATACCTCTAGGTAACCATCTTTTATTTGATTCAAATCAGTTTATTTCACAAACCATGTTGGGATGCCATCCAATCTAACACCCAACCCGGCCTGAGACATGGCCCAAAGGGCGTTCCCGGTCCCCATAGGCTGGAATCTAGTGCTTGGGAATCAATAGAGTAACGAAGGGAATGGTTTTTCCCAATATAATTAAACCAAATAGTAGAAATAAATAGAGTATACCAATATAAATATGATTACAAAATTGATCATCATTTATACATAAACCGAAAATACAACAAACTAGACAAAAAAATTTATAATAAAACCCAAACTAAACCCCACAACCAAAACATCTCAATGTGACCCTGTGAGTTACTCTCCAATCCATAACAAACCATCTCCCAAGGCAGTCAAACTCGAGTTGGAACCTACAACAGAAAATAAAGATAAGAAAGAACAATATGTGTGAGTATTAAAACTAAGTATGCATTCCCATATAATATATTCCCAATGAACTTCATTTAAATAAAAGAAACATAAAATTCATGTTTGAAATAAAATATATAAATGTAATATTTTTCACAAATTTTCCACTTTAAAATCAAACACTATCACTTTCCTATATTACCATTGAAACCAAAATCTTTTCTAAGGGAAGCCTGTTTGAATTTTCAAATAAAAATAAGGAAATATAATTTGAGAAGAGGTAAAGAGTGTAAAAGCATTCCCAAACCCTTTTTATAAATCCTTGAAAACGAAATCATTACTTTTCAAAGAAATAAACAACACATGAGAGCACCAACAATGATCACATAACAAGGGAAATCGAAATAAGCACACAAGATTAAAAAAGCAACTAGAATCTCAATCATCCACCACAAACAAATAAGTGCTAAAGAACATGGGATAACTTATGTTCTCATGAATAATCTAGAATGCACTATACATGTGACTCATCCTGAAGGCATGCCTTACCTGATGATATCATAACACCCAAATGATCGATAACACCCTACCTGGACTGACCAAGGGGAACAATCCCAAAGTAGATAGTCTATTCTAAATTCCACCAGCTAGTGTGTAATCTAAACTAATGTAGTAATTATTCAATGAAAATCCATTCACTAAGCCAGTTTCCCATGTGATTAATGGTGGGGGGAGGGGGTGATCCAACTAATTCTAAATGAGCATCTAATCAAAAGAACATATTTATATCACACATAAGTAGCTTACACAACAATTCAACCCAAGGAACAACCTCTTTCATTTCAACCATTCGAGAATAAGGGATCCTATCAATGTGGGCCTCCCAAAATATTCAATCACAACAAATACAATAGAATTATCCATAGATAGTTTTCACCACAACCATTTTCACAAAAGTACCTACCGGACCTCAAACACCCTTTGATAAATCACCATTTTCCAAAAAGAAACCAATAAATTTCCATCACAAGCAAAACCTTATTCAAATAACCTAACGTACAACACTTTTAAGACCAAACAATTTATAAATCCATTTAAGAAACACCAAAAACTATTTTAAATGTCCCAAATACATTTATAAAACCAAACCATGCTTTTAAAAGTCAAAAAACACTTGCAAAATCCATCTGGGAAATTTATCAAAAACTTGGTGTGAACAACTCAATAAAGCCAAACATTATATTCAAAACTATTAAGAAAACCACCCCAATTCACATCAAGCAATTATTCTAAAAATAATACATCACTATATAAAATCCAAGGAATGTGAATGAATAAAGAAACCAATAAATATTAAATTTAAAAGGCTAGTGCAAGGGAACCCTACCTCAAATTGCATGCGCCTAAAAAACCCTACATGAAACAACTTTATAAAGGCTCTGAGAAGCAACGACATCCACATTAAACCCTAAGAAGAAAAAAACCCAATTTCACACCCCCATGGTATGAAAATCATACAAAATGGACACTAGGGTTAGAGGAGAATGGTAAAATGGAAGTAAATAAAATAAGAAAGAGATGTGAGCCCTTACCTTTTGATTTGAGTGAATAATCACAAAGAAATTATGATACCCCGAAAAACTGAAGTAATAACCTTGTATTCGATTGCGTGTATGATACGCAACATCAAGCACATAAGTTAATATTATATCCATATAATTGATAATATATTTACTATTTAAAATATATTCTATTTTTTTAAGACATGCAACACTGAGTTAGTGCACATTATACTCAAAAAATGACCTTCCTCTATACCTTTCTTTACACACACAAGTGCCTTCTTTGATGGCTTGTTCTATACACAATAATGACTTTTACCAAGAAATAATCTACAATTAAAGCATTTTTATTTAATATAATAAGATATGAAATAGACATTATGAAAATTATTAACTAATTTATGGAAATATATGGTATAGACAACTAAATCATTGTTTAAAAATAAATTATAAACGAATATAAAGACCAATTGAAAATTAAAAGGATATTTTTTATAGAGAACCCTTTTTATGATCAAAAATATGCTTTACCATAATAGATTAAATTAATTAAAATTAGTGAGTGATATTAATGTAATAAATATGTTACATATTCAATCAATTATTTCTTATATTCATATAATATATTTGGTAAGCATAAGATAAGAGCAAACCCAATATTTCACATAAAAACTTATATTTTTATTAAGGAATTTTTACCGCCTTTTAATGGTGAATCTATTTTAAATATTAATTTTGAAACTTTTATGAATTTAATTTGATAAAATAAAAATTATTTTCTAATTCATAATTTAAAAATTGTCCTTGGAATAATTTTTGAGAATTTTCTGAGAAGTATCATTTTTTAGTTAATAGTGAGAAATACTATATTTTAGTTAAAAATTGCATTTTCATTTAAATAATTATTAATGTTAAATTATATTATAAATTTGTTTTTAAGTCAAATTATTTCAATTATACATCTATTAATACAATTTATTTAATTATAATCAATTTACCTTTTTAAATTTAATATAAAAACATAATAATCTTTTGAATATTGTTCTACTAAAACCAGTTATTCCGTTTGTCTGTGAGATGAGTATTAATCCTAATTTTTTCACTTGTGTGATATGAATTTTGAAAATAAAATATACACTATTGAAATAAAGAAATTTTTTTGTCTAATAATATAAAATTAATTTTTCACAGAAACAAATTGTGAAAATTATTGAAATTAATTACAATGATTAAGGTGTAATTATGATTCAAAATGGACTAAAACTCTATGTTTAAGGGCCCAAATGACCTATCCACTTTTACAAAACCCATTATATGGACATATTTAAACCATTGACCTTTAATTAATTTGTTTGGGTGGTTTTTGTGACTTTTTTAGTTAAGAACATTTGTACACCTAACTTCCTTTTAAGAATACCATGTGAGTCATTTTCCTTCCCTATAAGGCCACCGTCTATACCCATTCCTCACACCTCTTCAACCTCTTAAGTTCAGACAAGATCTAACAAAATGGCCACAAAAAATCCTTCCCCTATACCTATAATCCTCCCTTTTGGAATAATACCTTCTATGTATTGTTTTTGGTTTAAACTAAAAGAAGTTACTCGATTAAATGGTAATGTATTTTCTCAATCTCTCTAGTTTCATTTCCATTATACAACCCCTAAAATATTATTATTTGTTATTGTATATAACAACAAGTAAAATAAATATAATAGGATGTTTTTATGTTTATATTATTCCTAAAATTACACAAAACACCATCTAATGGGTAACAGATATAATGTTTATGTGGACGGCGAACTACTGCCTCATGAAATGATGATTGTTCATTCTTCTATAACTACCTCTCATGGAGTCAATTATGATAGAAAATATATTTATATATTTTATATATGATATTTATTATATATTTATACTTATTTAAACCTTTTATAATACATAAATTTATTACTTTACCTTTTATGTTAATACGATAACATTGTTTGAGGAAGTGTGGACAACCGCCCTCTCAAAGCGATGTGGTTCGTTCACATGATACATTGAGTGTAGAGTGATGATTATAATTAAAAATATGATACATATACAAAATCTATTTTTTATCGATGAAATAATTACCTTTATGTATATATATATATCATTTTCTTTATTACCCTTTCGCACACACAAAAAGTTATAATGTTATTCATGGACATGTGGACTACCACCACCTCGACCTGATGTGATTCCATTTACATCACATAATTATTTATATAAGTATGTATTATTAAATAATATGGTATTTGTTATATAATTATCATTCAGGAATAATATTGTGTTACTTTCCATTTTTCCATAATGACTATTGAAAAATACCAACGTCACTTATGCATACGCACGACCTACCATCTCCAAGAATGTAACATTAATTAATTTTTCATAACTATATTTAATGAATGATTTTAAAAGTATAATTCTTGTATAAATATGATAATTATTTTATGGTTATTATTATGTATATGTTATATAATAACCCCTTTAACCATATTTTAACAACAATATTTTTTTGACACAAAAACTGAATTTGGTCAAAAACACCAGATGTAAACATAATTGTTTGAGTATTTATAAAAAACATAGTAATAAGTGAAATAAAAGTAATTATAAACATGAAGAACATTATGAATAAATTATAAAATCAACATAAATTTATTATACATGAATTTGAAGGATGTTCACCGGAAAGAAAATTCAAGGTAAGAGATTTTCATCTCAATTTACATTCCATTGAGGATCATTCACCTATTTTCGTTTACATGGTGTGTGTATTGCCCTTTAAATGATATATCATGAATCTATTTACACTCATGATATTTTAAAAAATCATATAATGTTATTTCTTCATTATTATTATGTTTTAAAATATTTCAACATGGCATGGTACACTTTGGGATGTTTAAAGATCATTTTCCTCAATAATAAATTTATTGATCTTTCAATGGTATTTCCATTCGAGGAAATTTTTTAATCATTATTAAATATACAATTTCATTATTATCTGATTATTCATGACCATTTTCAATTATTATTACTAATATTCAATTCTTTAGTACTCAAAATATTTTAAAATATGTTTTTTAGAAAACCCTACTTTATTTCTCTTTTTAGTCGGAGAACCTGTTTTCTTCTAAAATCATTGTTTTATTAAAATGTTTTCAAAAATTATCATAACATGATTTGGTAAAGAAAATTTTACCATTTTTTCTTTTACCAATTTTTCAAAGGAATCTTCCTTTTCAGTTTCCAAATGACGAATTTTCTAACCTTTTGTCATACAAAAGGAATATTCTTTTTACCTCATACGGAATGTACTCATTCATCTCACATGATTTCTTTTAAGCGTCAATTTCAATTTGAAATGGTTAATTTTTAAATAAAAATGTTTTAAAAATGTTTTTCAAAAGAATAAGTTATTTTCCACAAGAATATTTTTAATACCTATTATTTTATTTCATCAACGGCAAAAATCCTCTATTTTTACCCCACATGGGAATTGTTGTATTGATACTATCCTTAATCTTTCTCTGGATGGTTTATGATTTATTTGGACATGGATAGTATTCACATTCACTTACTTGATTTATTTATTAGTCCCTTTGAAATATTCAATATCTAATGATCATTGAACAATTAATTTCCCCTAAATTATCTATTTTATTTATCATGGATATTACTATTACCTAAACCATATAAAATTTTACATACGGAGTATACTTTGAATGTTGTTTGATTAATCCATATATTTTAATCCATACAGATATTAGATAAGGAACATTATTAAATTGATTATTTTATAAATAAGGAATGTTTTGGATGGGCCTAACATGTGTGGGGCCCAGTTATAGATAGCCACTCGATGCATCGATAGTCTCATGGGACGATTAATTTTGATAGCCACCTTAGATGGGTTTTTACCCGACGTTTTGTAAACCATCTTGGGAAAGGTCTTGGTGGTAAAGGTACCATGTACCTAATAATCATGGGATCCAATAATTAATCATTTTATTCATTTATATTTCGATATTATTCTTCAATTAGATTTTGAGTCGACATATCTATGGATGAATTTAATTTTCAAGATTCAGCTATTATTCATCCATTAGATAATGCGTCTACATATCTATGGATATATTTTATTTTCAGTTCATTAAATAAATGGAATGTGTTTTAGTGTCCTAATATTCCATATGAATATTTACTTATCTAGTTATTTTAATGGAATATATTTCCAGTTATTTACCTTTTCATACTGACTATTCTCATTGATTTATTATTTCTTCTAATCTATTTTTCCCTTACTGAGCATTTGAGCTTACCATTTTTATGTTTCTTTCCCTAGGAATCCAATAAGTGTAGAATGAAAGATATGAAAGGATATTACAAGATTAATTAGAGTTATCCTCGAAGTTGTTTAATTATTTTTATATAAAGAAGAAAAAACAATATGTTTTAATCGGTGTATTCATTTGTAATAAAATACTCATTTATATATCTCTTTTACTAAGACTACTAAACTGATTGGTCATTCGGGGCTTATTTCCCTGTAATCATGCTAATTTATTTAGTATCAAACACCGGATCTGGGATATATGGGGCTGTTTTTCTACAGTTTGTATCAAAGGAATATTAGTAGCTACCTTGGGAATTAGATTTAGGAAAACCTAGATTAGAGATCATAACCCTATGGTTTAATTTGAGAATAAGTATAAGTGAAAACCCTAGAATTTGGATAAATTATATATTATGTGGGTATTGTTAGCAATAAATATCTGTTTGGATACTACAAGTGGACATGGTTCTAGAAGAAAATGTACCTCTGAGTAAAAAATTTAACAAGGTGTTCCAGGCTTGACTCAGGCTAACTTGGTACATGGCAACATGCCTTACTGTGCACCTGGTTTGACACTCATGGGGGATATTCTTAGGATAATCCATGTTTTCATTTCTAAACATTATGAATAATTTGAAAGGATTTTAACAAAGAATAATCATGGGTAAACCTAACATGTTTTAGATTGAAGATAAAGTTTCATGATTTAGAAATAAAACGAGGGATATAATAGATAAATCCTATACCATGGATGGACCTATGTTGAAATTAAAAGGATGATGTATTTATGTATTGGGGTAGTATTGAAAGCCTTAGTTAAAATTCTATTTAGAGATTAACATAATTTCAAGGATGTCCATCATATTTGTATTTTGAAATTTTATTGATATGGTTTTAGAAAAAGAAAACCTATAAGTTGGATGACAACCAATAAAATCCAGTGAGGTTGGAGGACTTGAACCCATGACTGAAGGATGATAAGGGTTTTACGCCAACCATAGACCTATAAATTTACTTTTTAATTTTCAATGTTATTAGTTAAATAATTTAACGAATAAGTGTTAATGATGAACCAATAGTATAATTTTTTTGGATTAGTGATTAATCTAATATCCATTTGGTTTGGAATATAGTTAAGGAAAAATAGTCAGACTTTTCACTCTTTCGATTATTTAAAAGATTCTTTTCGTGCTTCAGGAATAAAAAATCCATTATTGGTAATTAATTCTTGGTAGTAAAGGAATGAATTATAATTTCCTCAAAGCACAACAAAAAGTTAATATTGTTCATATGAAATTGAAACCCACCAGGTAAGAATATTTCATTATATTCTTGGCCAGTAAGATAATTACCCAACTTTAAGAAAATTATTTAGAAATAAAATATGGTCCTAATACCTTAATTTCTATTGAACCAATGGTCTTATAAATCATCAATGATTTATGAATTTGAGGTCATAAAATTTACATTGATCATTAACTCGTTTTTGAGTGATGACCTCATTCACTCCCAATGAATATTTACCATTTTTTCCAACTATGTATATCTACTTTCCACTAATTTTCTCTTTCTTAGAGACCTAGTTACATGGTAGTCAATGTGACCTTTGCACTTTCCATTATCTATTTTCTAGAGGATTTTTCATGAAATATTCTCACAATATGGGATTTAAATGTAGCAAATATCCAAAAATATATTACCAAGAATGAATTTAAACTATTAGGATGCAATGTAAATAAGGTGGGGAGATTGTAACGCCCTAAAAAATTATAGTAAGAACTTTGTATTTGATAGCATGTATGACATGTGACATAAGCGTGTAAGGTAATATAATATCCATATACTTTATAATATATTTACTATTTAAAATATATTATATATATTTCAACACATTCAATGCAGGGTAATCATAAATCATACATAGTAACAAACTTCCTCTATAGCTTGCGTTACATGAAAAAGAAACTATCTATGATGGATTATGCTATACGTCGTAATGAGAAACAATATGTAATTAAAAAATTATTATTTAATATAATAAGATATAAACTAGCCGGTATTAATAGTATTAAATAAATTATGAAAATATATGTTTTATAAAACTAAATCATTTTCTACAAATAAATTATAAGTTAATATAAGAACAAATTGAATATTAAAATGATATTTTTTATAGAGAACTTTTTTTATGCTCAAAATGATGTTTTACCATAATAGATAAAATTAATTACAATTACTGAGTGATATTAATGTATTTTATATGTTACATATTCAATCAATTATTTTTGATATTCATAAAATTTATTTGGTAAGCATAAGATAAGATAAAACATAATATTTCACATAAAAACCTATATTTTTATTAAGGCATTTTTACATCCTTTTAATGGAGAACCTATTTTAAATATTGATTTTGACACTTTTATGAATTTAATTTGATAAAATATACTTTATTTTTGAATTAATAGTGTAAAAAATTTTTATGATTAATTTTTAGGATTTTTCGGAGAAACTTAATTTATTAGTGAATAGTGAAAAATACTACGTTTGAGTTAAAAAATGATTTTTTTGTTTAAATAATTTTTAATGTTAAATTATATTTTAATTTTTTTTAAATTTACATAGGTTCAATTATAAATCTTTTAATAAAATTTAGTTCATTGTAATCAATTTACATTTTTAAATTGAATATAAAAACAAAACAATCTTATGAACATTTTTCTACTAAAACCAGTTAATCCGCCTATCTGCAAGATGACCATTAATCCTAATTTTGCTGATTTTGTGATTTAAATTTTGAAAATATGATATAAACCACTTTAATAATGATAATATTTGTGGTCTAATAATATGAACATAGTTTTTGACAAAAATGATTAGTGAAGGTGATTAAAATTAATTATAGTGATTAAGGTGTAATTAGGCTTAAAAATGGACTAAACCCTAAGTTTAAGGGCCCAAATGACTTAGAGACTTGTACAACACCCATTTTATGGAAATATTTATTCCATTAACCTTCCATTAATTATTTCTGGTTGTTTGGTATGAATTTTTTTAGGTAATAACATGTGTACACCTAACATAATTTCAAAAATACCATGTGTGTCCTTTTCCTTCCCTATAAAAGGCCACCACCTCTACCCAATCCTCACACCTCTACAGCATCTTAAGTTCAGAAAGGATATTCCCAAATGGCCTACCAAAATCCCTAATCTCTACTTTATAATCCTCCCTTTGGTCATAATATCTTCCATGAATTCTTTTTGGTTTAAACCAAAAGAAGTTACGCTATTAAAAGGTAATCTCTTTTCTCAATCTCTTTAGTTTTATTTACATTCTCCAACCCCTAAAATATTATTATTATATTATTTTATAACAAAAAATGTATAATAAATATACTATGATTTTTTATTTTGAGATTATAACTACACTTACACACCCCACCATCTAATGGGTAACAGATATAATGTTTCTGTGGACGTTGAACTACTGCCTCACGAAATGTTGATTGCTCATTCTTCCATAACCACCTCTCATGGTAGCAATTATGGTATGAAATATATTCATATATGTTATATGTGATATTTATTATGTATTTATAATTATATAAACCTTTTATAATATATACATTTAGTACTTTCCATTTTACGTTAATAATATACCATCGTTTGAGGAAGTGTGGACAAGCGCCCTTCAAAGCGATGTTATTCATTCACATGATACATGGAATGTATAAATGGGTTTTATAATTAAAAATATGTGACATAAAAAACATATATATGATATTTATGAAATAATTAAATTTCTTTATATATATATATATATATATTTCTTTATTACCCTTTCACACAGATAAAAAGTGATAACGTTATTCGTGGATGTGTGGACTACCTCCTCCTCGACATGATGTGAATCCTTTTACATAATAGAATTATTTATATAAGTATGTATGATTAAATAATATGTTTTTTATTATATAATGATAATTCTGTAATTATATGGTGTTACTTACCTTCTTTCCATAACGACCATTGAAAAATGGCAACGCTACTCATGCGTATGTATGGGCTATCACCTCCATGATTTTAACAACAATTAATTTGTCATAACCGTATTTAATTATTGATTTTAAAGGTATAATTGATGTATAAATATGATAATTATGTCATGTTTATTATTTTTTAGATGTTATATAATGAACCCTTTGACCATAGTTTACCAATGATAGTTGTTTCGGCACATAAACTGAATTTTGTCAAACACACCTGATGTAAAATTATTTGTTCGAGTAGTTGTAAAAAACATGGTAATAAGTTAAATAAAAGTTATTATAAACCTAAAAAATGTTCTTAAGTAATTATAAAATTTACATAAGTTTATTATAGAGGAATTTAAAGGATGTTCACCTAAAAGGAAATGCAAGGTAAGGGATTTTCGTCTCAATTTACATTCCATTGAGGATTAATTGTTGTTATTCACCTAGTTTCTTTTTACATGGTGTATGTAATTCCCTTTAAATGATATATAATGAGTCTAATTACACTAATGATATTTTAAACATTAATATAATGTAATTCCTTCATGAGGATTATGTTTTAAAATATTTCAACGTGGTAAGACACACTTTGGGTTGTTAAAAGATTATTGTCCTCAACATTAACTTTAATGATCTTTCAGTGGTTGTTCCATTATAGGAAATTAAATAACCATTTTTCAATATACCCTTTTATTATATTCTGGTGATTCATGAATATTTTCATGTCTTAGTACCAATATTAAATTCTTTGACACTCAAAATGTTTTAGAAAATGTTTTTTTAGAAAACAAGACTTTATTTATCTTTTTGAAAACACGACTTTACTCCAGATGAGATTTGTTGTATTTATAATATATTAAATATTTATCTAGATATTTTATGATTTATTTGGACAAGTATAGTATTTATATTCCCTTCCTTGATTTATTTATTAGTCCCCTTGAAATATTCAATCTCTTATAATCATTGAACATTGAATTTCCCCTAAATTATCCATTTCATTTATCAAGGATATTACTATTTCCAAAAGCATATACCATTTCACATATGCTGTATAATTTGAATGCTTTTTGATTAATCTATATCTTCTACTCCATATGGATATTAGATAATAAACATTGTTAAATCTATTATTTGATTAATGAGGAATGTTTTGGAATGGTACGACACGGGCTGATCTCGATTATAGATAGTCCCTCGATGCATCAGTAGTCTCATGGGATGAGTCATTTAGCTAGTCAACTTAGATGGGTTTTTACCCTGAATTTTGTAAACCATATTATGAAAGGTCTTAATAGTAAAGGTACCATGTACCTAGGAATCATAGAGTCTAATAATTAACCATTTAATTTATTTATATTCTGATATTATTCATCCATGAGATTTTGCATTGAAATATCTATGTATGTGTTTCATTTTTATGATTCAGTTATTATTTATCCATGATATAATGCATCATAATATCTATGGATATATTTTATTTTCAGTTCATTGAATAAATGGTACGTGTTTCAGTTTCCTAACATTCTATATCAATATTTCTTATCTAGTTTTTTGAATGGAATGTATTTCCAGTAATTTACCCTGCCATATTGACTATTCTCATTGATTCATTATTGATTCCACTCTATTTTACCCTTACTAAGAATTTGAGCTCACCCTTATTATATTTCTTTCCCCATGAATCCAAGAATCATACTATGAAAGATATTCATGGATTTTACTAGATGGATTAGAGTTATTCTTGATGTTTTTTAATAATTTATTTAGAAATAATAAAATAAATTATGTTATAATTAGTGTATTAAATTGTAATAAAATAATAATTTATGTATTTGTTTTACCATGTCTACTAAACCAATCAGCCCTTTGAGGCTTGTTTCCTTATAATCCTGCTAATGTTTTTAGTAGCAAAAACCAACTTTGGGTTATCTGGGGATGGGTCACTATAGAATCTACAAAAAAAAATCACCTTGGAGGATATTGGAGGATCTATGAACCACTATGTTATGTGTTTTGGTCATAGGGTTAGAATAGGGGTGGCTACGGGATGAAATCCCACTTAAAAAGAAGGATAAAATCCCAAGATACCCTTTCTGGAGTGGTCTTCAGGGTTAGATCACCTGGTTTAACACACCATGTGCAAACTGCGTGATTTCGGACTGTCTAGTGCTGTATAGGCTGCACACATAGGCTGCATGGTTAGTTAAACTACGTGAACTAACTATAAAACCCATAAACACTTATAATTTGTGGTTAAACTAACTGTTATCCTTAGCCATACAACCAGGATAAAAGCTCCAAAACATCACTATTTTCACCCCAAAACTCTTATAAATCAAGGGGATAAATCATCAAATAAACACACTCCATAGAGAAGTGATAATAGTGGTTTCACAAACTCTCCTCCAAGAAATTTCCTCTCCATAACATTACACTAACAAATAACATGTCCAAAAACCACCCAAAACTTCCATGAAACAATAATTTAAATCAAGAACACTTGAAACACCAAATTTAAATCCAAAAAACCTAGAACATGTGAGAAATAATGAGAACCAAACGATAGTTTGAAACAAAGGATGAAAATTAATATTTGAGTTTGAAAATTCTCCACACCATTACACATTGTTCCCCAATAAAGCCCTAAAATTTCGAGTTGATTATTAAAAGAATATGTATTCCCAAAATTGTATAATAAAACCTCTTAAAAAATCATCTCAACAACTCAAAAATGGTACTTACACGTCTTGACCAAAAAAACAGCAACTGCAACCATTTTGTAAGAAACAATGAAAAACATGAGCCCAACCTATTGGACCGTATCTAAATTTAAATCACATTGCCAACATGGGAGGATGAAACGAACTCCCCACCACTAGAAAACAACTTTGAAAAATCATCTTTAGAAAAAATCTCAATTAGACTCGTAGTGGGTCTCTCTACCTATAAGAACCAACTATCTTGAACTGAAAAAAAAAGACAACATGGAAACTCCAAACACAAACCAACACCTCCAGTGATTCCTAATTTCATGATAAGGTTCACTCTAGATATTTGATTGGAGCCTTTATGTCTTGAAGCATATTCTTCCCCACAGCCAGGATCATGTGATCCCTAATAAAAAATCCTTCTTTTATTGACACAAGCAGTCACACTTCACCCTATAAGGAAAAAATGCTCACAAAACACTACAGAACATAGTTATCTTCAACATAGTAATTTCACCAAGATACGGATTTAGGATATTCACATACATCAACCCCTTTCACCCTAACGATAAAATCTTCAAACAAGGCACACACAAAACACACCACCACTTAGAACATAAAAATTCAGAATTTACAAAAAACACACATTCATTAAAACAGAAGTTCAAAAAAGACACATGACACCATTTTATATTACAAGGAATAAAACATACTAAGAAAAAACCACTAAAATGGAAGGAACATTCAAAAAAAAGGGGTATTCAACCTGAACCAAAGCTGAAACCTTTATCTTTCAAATGGGAAGGGGTGTCTTCCAAAAGGGTGGACCTAGTTCCACATTTATTCCTAGAAACCCTCCAAATAAACCGTTGAAATTTACCGAGGGTTTCATAGATATGGAAGGTCTATGGTGAATTTGGACATGATGACTTATTATAAACACACTTATCCCACTGATTACACATCAGGATATTATACTCAGAAGAGGTTAATAAAATATCTGAAGGCCTCTTAATTCCACTACAAGCACCACCAGCTTTAGGCCGCTTCCCATTATTACTAATATAATTCACTTCAACACTTCGAGATACTAGAGTAATTTCAACCATCTCAATTACTCCAAATATCATTGCTTCAACATTAATATCATTCCTCACCACAATAGAAAAAGAGGCCAAGTTGATCTCTAACACCTTCAACTGAAGATTAGGATGAAGACCATACTCAAAATGTCGAGTCTTCAAGGGATTGTTTGCAACATACCTCATATCATATGGAACTATATCTACAAATATGTAATATAACTCCAACACCTACCCATCACCTGACTGTAAAAATCACATCTCCACCCCCATAATCACCTTTGTGACCTCCTAGAAAAACTACCGAGTGAACGAAGTTTTGAAGGAGTCCAAGGTAATATCTTCGCAAGGCTTGGTTTGGGAGACCAACATCCACCACTTCTGGGGAGGACCTTCAATCATAAAGGAAGAAAAAATTACCTTTAATGACTCCAGAAACTCAAGGAAACTGAGGTCTCTCTGAATATTTTTCATCCACACTTCTACTTTGATAGGATTCTCTTAACCATAAAAGAGTGGAGGATTCAACTTATGAAATTCATAAAGGTAGTATATGGGTTGATCAACTAGAAATTCTTTTAATAATGCACCACTTGTAACCATATGTAGAATATCCATTGAATATTTGTTGGGGTAGACACTAAGAAACAAAAACCCGATAACTCAATTAAAAATAATACATCCACAATAACTCTTAATATAAAAACACCACATAAGAGACATCATTCCCAAAACACAATAAAACAAACTACACCCCCAATGATTTCCAAAACATCACAACTTCCCTTTAGAGCACATTTCAAAAAAAACTTGTTATGTTTCACCCTCACCTATGGAATAACATAGAGCCTCACATATGCACATTCCCATTCTAATATCGGAACCTATCCACCCATTCCATCAACCATCCACCCTTTCACACACTTACACACATGAGGGTGTTCACAAGAATAAAAAAGTCAGACCAAAAATTATTTTCCACTTTTGAAACAAAAAATTCAACCCACGTTTTCAAATTTTCAAGACACCTAGAAACTACTCATGGTTTACCAAACCGTTCACCCCTTACTAGAAAAACTAGAAACTCAAAGGGTTTGTCTTCATGTTTTAAAAATTGTGTTCCAACCATATGTAATGGTTTGGTCCCAAGAAAATGGATTCTATAATTATTTAAACATGGTTTAACTTACCATTCATAGGTCATATTCTCTCAACCAGAAGCACACCAAATATCACATGGTTTCCTAGAGAATGCCGCATAGTTTTCCAAAAATGTGTGCGGATGGTACACTAAGAAAAAACACCACAAACTAATAATTTTAATATAAATAATCCTAAATTATAATGTGAAACTGATAAAAAAATCATAAATCACAATAAAACCAATTCATCTCATTAAAAAAATTTCGATCAAATAAAAAACTCTCATTTCATCAAGATTTGTTTTACTAAAAACTCATTCTGTTAAAAATAAGTTGATTAAGACACATTTTGTCAAAAATATTATTCTTATTTAAAGAAAATTTCCAAAACCCTTTTCTAAAATGAATTTGAAAATTCATTTTCCTTATTCCCAAATTCCAAACCATTACAACCAAAATTTAATTTTTCATTATTTCAAATTAGAGGTTTTTAAAATAGTTTTAGAGTCAAGAGGTGCCCAACACAAATAAAAAGGGGAAACTAGTGTCAATTTTTGAATTGGTCATATGGTTAGTGACCATATTCCATTAAAGACACAACCACATTAAGTTATATAAGACCATGTCCCCAGCTTCACATGGATTTCTAGGCCCTACAAGCATACTGATATCTTTATCCAAAGTCCATTTTCATTTCCCAAATACCCAAAAAACCACAAGAACGAAAGAAACCAAACGTAACCTGACTTCCCATGGAAACCCATGGTTCGACATAGATAGTGTTGTCCAGACACACCCTCATACCTACACCTCATGTTCTAATAGTACTACTATATCTACCATTATATCCCAAATAAAAATGGCCACTCATAAAATTAGGTCCTCAAAATAACCTTCATTTCATACCATTTTCTCATAAAAAAAATCGGGATTCTGTCCAATCTAACACCCAAACCATCCATAGATAAGGCATAAAGGGTGTTCTCGATCCCCATGGGCTAGAATCTAGTGTCAGGGCATCAACGGAGTAACCGAGGGAATGATTTATCCCAATATAAATAAACCAAGAAACAAAAATAAATATAAAATCCCAATATAAATATTATTACTAGAAAAAAATTATTTACATATAAACTAAAAATAAAACAAACTGGACATAAAAACTATACAAAAAATCACAACCTAAACATGAAAACCACAACATCTCCATGTGACCCCTAGGGTGACTCTCTAATCTGTACGAACTATTTCCCAAGGTGATCAAACTCGATATGGAACATGAAACATAAAATAAAAACATGAAAAATATATAAGCATGATTATTAAAACTCAATATGAAATCCAGAATAATATATTACCAATTCACTTCCATTAAATAAAAGAAACATCAACTTCATGTTCGAAATACAATATTTAAAAGTAATCTTTTTCACACATTTTCCACTTTAAAACCATAAACTATCCCCTAACCATTTTACCATTGAAATAAAAAATCTTTTCTAAGGGAAAACCATTTTTATTTTTAAATAAAAATAGTGAAATTTATTTTGAAAAGATAGAAAGAGTGTAAATCCATTCAAAAAACCTTTTTATGAAACCCTGATAAATGACTCATTGATTTCAAAATAAATGCACCACACATGAGAGAACTGACAATGATAACCTAAAAAGGTCAATAGAAATAAGAACACAAGAGTAATAAACTAACTAGTATCTCAATCATCCTCCATATTCAACTAAGTGCCAACAACTATGGGAGAACCTAAGAGCTTGTGAATAATCTAGATCATACTATACATGTGACACATCCTAAAGGAATGACTTACCTAATGAAATCATAATTCCCAAATTCTAGATCACACCCTACCTGGCCTAACCTAGGGGAACAATCACAAAACACTATAGTCTATACTAAGGTCCACTAGTCATTGCGTTGTCTAAACTAGTGAAACAATCATTCCCAAAAAAATTTATTGATATTTTAGGCTCCCATGTCATTAATAATGAAATTAGGTGGGAATACCAAGGGAAATTGAGCATTCAATCAGAAGAATATAGATATAAAAAACATAAAAAAACTTACACAACAAGTCACCCCCGAGTCCCCCTAAAGAAAAACGTTATGAATTTCAACCATTCAAGAACAAGTGAGCCTCTCAACATGGGCCTCCCAAAACATTCAATCATAACCATGGTAAGAGAATTATCCAAGGAGAGTTTTCACCGTAATCATTTTCCTAAAAGTAAAAATTGATCCTCAAACACTCCTTGATAAATCTCCCATTTCCAAATATAAACCAATACATTTTCTTCAAATACCAAAACATTTTCAAAGAACCAAAAAATACACTTTTAAGTCCAAAAAAATTATAAATTCATTTAATAAACACCAAAAACCATTTTAAATGTAACAAATACATTTAAAAAAAATTATTTTAAAAACCGAAAACCATTTGAAAAATCCTACTAGGAAATTTATCAAACACTTGGTGTGAACAAATCAACAAAGCCACACCATATATTCAAAATAATTAATAAAACAACCCCATTTCACATTAAAAAATATTATAAAAATCATAAATCACTATTTAACATCGAAGGAAGGTTTGGAATGAAAGAAACCAAGGAATATTAAATTTCATGGTTAATTTCCAGGGAAACCTACATGAAATCACATGTGCCTCAACTACGCCAACCTATAACAACTCCATGAAGGTTTTGAGAAGTAAGAAAATCTCTAAGGAACCATTATATGGTAAAACCCCCAATTTTACACCACCCTAGGTATAAAAATCAACCAAAATTTTTCACTTTGGTTAAAGGAGAGAGGGAAAATGGAAGAAAAGAAAAGAATAAAGAGAGGGGAGCCCTAACCTTTCAATCAGGGTGAAGAATCAACAATAAACCACATAAAAATAACCTTATAGGATCATGGATGAGCCAAAAAAACTCTATAGGATGCATTTTGGTTGTAGGATTTTAATGAAGGAAGCTAATAGAAGAGATCCCAGTAAAAAATAAGAAGAAAATCCCAAAATACCCTTTCCTGAGTGGGTTTCACAGTTGGATCACATGGTTTAACACACTATCAGAAAACCATGAGATTTTACACTATCTAGTGCTGCATGAGCTACACACATAGGTTGTATGGTTAGTTAAACCAAGAGACCATGCACACTTAGGTTTCATGGTTAAACTAACCATGTGCCTTAACTTTGTGACTTGGAGAAAATCCCCCAAACATCACCATTTTTACCCCAAAACTCTTTAAAAAAAATGGTATTAACCATCCATAAAACACACCCCATAGATAAGTGACACTAGGGGTTTCACAAAATCTCCTCCAAGAAATTTTCTCCTCATACCTTCACACTAACAATGAACACATCTAAATAACACCCAAAACATCCATGAACTCAAAATTTAAATCAAGAACACCTGAATCAAAAAATTAAAATCCAGAAAACTTAGAACATGAGAGAAAAACCAATAGATAAAAATAGTTCTAAACAAAGAATAAAAATGAAAATCCTGGTGTGAAAGTTTTGGTCAGTTCTATTTTTTATGATTTGTTTAGTTGTTTTTTATTTTGTTTTTTTGGGTTTGGTTATTTTTTAGATTTGGTTAGTGAATTCTTATTAGGGTTTTATTTAATATTATTAATTTCAATTCATTTGATATCATTACTATAGAATTTATTTTTTTCAGGTTAAATTAAGTTCACTTATTTTAATTTTAGTCCAATTTGATGTTGTTTAGTGGAGTTTGGGTCTACTCAAGTCTAATTGGGTCAGATCAGGTCATTTCAATTCAATTGAGTTGGTTTTATCAAGTTAGTTTAGTTATTATATAGTTATAATTCTTTAGTTTGGTTAGGTTTCACTGTGTAAAGGGTTTAGAGGTTCAATTCATTTATTTTCAATCCCAGTTTGGTACAATTTAGTTTGGTTAGGTTATGATCATTTTATTTCAATTTATTTTAGTTAGTGGTTCATCAAAATAAGGAATAAATTGGTATATTATATGAAGCATAGTGGATGTGATGAAAAAACATTGTGTAAAGAAATATCTATATAGGATAATTATGAACAAACTTTTGGGATTATGTCTAAACTTATAGAGATCATTGTATTGCATAATTAATGATATTTTTAATCAATGGTGACCATTAATTAAAGATAATTGTTTAGTGAAAAGAATCAAAATTGTATTATTGGAGATCAATGATTTCATAGTAGGATATTTTTATGATAAAAACATTATAAATAATATGTATATGTTAAATATTTTATACACCATTAATGATTATTTTTTATATGGTGTGTTTTAAGGTATCCAATGGAAGTATGGAAGTAGGCATACAAGATTTTATTAGTACCAATGTAATTATTTTAATGTATCATTGAGTAAAAGATATCATGGGTTGAAGGTCAGTTAATTCCATCCCAAGTGGGTTGTGTATCCTTGTACATGAATTTGGAAAAGTTAATAATTATTACTGAGTACCTCACATAGGTCACTTCTCCCAAGTGCATCCTACATGCCACTTCACCAACAGGCCTCACACAGGTCACATATCCCATGTGACTCACACATATCACATCACCCAAATTCCTTTTAGAACTCAATTCTCATTATGTAATCATTAATTTGAATTCATATATAGATGATTCATTGAAGAGGTATGAGAATAGTGTATTTCCTTCACCCAAAGGTTGTAGAATAGTGTGACAAGAGGTGGGGACCATCAGGTATACATAAAAATTTATAGACATAATAGTGACCCACATGTCAAACCTACATGAATAACCTTTATTATATAAAAGTGAAAAATTCATACAAGAGAGGGAATATTTGTAATATTAATCCAAATCATGGACACTAATGAAATTTTTGAATGTGTGGTGACTAATGAAAATAAAAATGAGAAATGTGTGTCAAGACAGTCCCTGTCAAGTGGTATTAATACATTAATAGTTATTTTCCTTGAATAAATTTTTACACATTTTTGTGTCATAGATTCCTCATTATATTAAAATAAAGACCCTTGTATTAGTAAAACAAATTATTTTTTATTAATCTCTTAAATACCAACCGTTATAGAATAATTTCAAAAGGTAATTGTTGTAAATACCATTTTGAGGAATTGAATTAGTTTATATAGTAAAATAACTGAAAATATTATTGTGAACATGAATATAGGGGGAAAATATAGTTCCCCTAAATAAATGATATTTTTTAAAATGACTCGAAATATTAGAGGTGGTGGTAGTGGTTCTTGATGTAACAATCATTCCCTTTGTGTATCCTGAAGTTTTTGGAACATGATAATTTTATATTCAAGAATAATCAGAAGAAAACATTAATGGATGAGTGATTGCAACATATGGGGAATGAAACAAAACTTCATAAATTAAAAGATAAAATAAATCCAGGTAGAAGATATAACACATTTAAAACTCACTAATTTGAAGTGTAATAAACCGAATGACTTAAAACAAGGATGGATCACATACTAGGAAGAAGATGAGTGGTTTCCGGTTGGGAAGAAGAGAAGCACTCAGGTAGGGAAAAATAAAAATTGATTCTATAATGGGGAGGGAGGCCGCCGCATGGTGCATTTAGGAAAAAACTATCCCAATGATTTGAAAAAACCATTGTGATAAAGGATCTATCCCAATGTTTTTTCTAAAACCATTGGGGTAGGTTTTTATAAAATGGTCTATCCCAATAGTTATTGTAAACCATTAGGATATGAACCCCTATAACAACTGTTTTAAAAAAACATTGTTATAGGGTTGTTAGTATAGGTTGTATTTCTAGTAGTGTGTAATTTATTGATTCAACAATTTGTATTGAATTCACTACGTGGAATATTACCAATACTTATCAGAAACCTATCATCATGTTAGGTTTCTTTTTAAATTCCATTTTAAGCAAAGTCATTGATCTATATTTGTTATATTTATTAGAGTATAAAGATTTCCCCATACATTGTTAACTAGAAATGTATTTTAAACCATAATTTTTTAATATAATGGTTTACCTGATGATTCATTTTGTGTAAGAGATAAGAATATGTGGGCCTATTTATTTACATTGGAGGTATCATTTTAAATTATATTTGAAACTTTTGAACGAATATGTTAAAAATCCACATCAACTAGAGGCCTATATTGATTAATAATATATTTAAGAATAGGTGATTTAGTTATATGTTCATTATTTATATTAATTAGAGCTTGTCGGCCTCCAAATATCCCAATATTTGAGATATTATAATGGAGGTAAAGGGATCTATTTCTTAATTGTAATGTTAATTACATGTGATGAATTGAATATTGATTTCTATACATCAGATATATTTAAATGTTTATCAATGGATACTTGTGTTAATGTTATGACATAGTTTGGTTTTGATATTAATAGTTATACATTAAAAAATAGGATTATAAGAGTACCACTCAAAATAGTGAAGTAATGGTTTTCTCTAGAGCACTACATTTTTTGAGTTCCAAATATTAAAAATACAATTTTTTGCATCAACAACATATTTTGGGGTTTTTGAGGAAATATAAATGATTGATTATACTAAAAATAGAGTACTAGTGTTTTAGAGTAACTAAGATCACAATAATAGTGGTGTGAAACATGATGAGTATAGATTTACACTTCTTGATTTGGAAATATTTAGTTGAAAAGAGGAATCATTTATCATAGGGATTCATTAAATGATTTTATTTTATGTTGTTGACCCATCAAATGAGTAGTGGTATACCATTTTACCAGGGAAAAAATTAATTCGATTGATGTTAATATTTATGATGTTGAGGATTTATGTGAAATTTCATCGTCTATTACATGATTATTTGGTGATAATAATGACTATGATGTAACCATAGTCTATGCAATACAAAATGTTCATGTAAAAAGGATATGATAAAACACTTTATTACTCTCGTAACTATTTAAGTAAATACCTATTTTCAATTTTTTTGAAATGTATACATGAAAAATTTATGTTGGATATTAAAATCTATAGATATTGATGATTTATGTGTTGAATTTTAAATATTTGTCAGTTTTAGCTAAAAAAATTGGTTAAAAAACCTAACATATTTATTTTTTTATGAAGTCTATACATTAAAAAAATTATTTTAACTTGAATATATATATATATCTTAATCATTTATACATTTTTTGAATTAATTTTTTATATTCAAGAGTTTTAATTACACATTTTTAAGTTAAAAACAACAAATATCATTATTTTTTATAGAACTTACACATATAATGACACTATTTTAAAATTTTTAGTTAAATTTATAAATTTTGATCATTTATTCGATTTTTTTTATTTTTTATATTCCTCAATTTCAATTACACATTTTTTGGATGATGAATATTGACAAAATTATTTTTCGATTACTATTTATTCAAATTTATCATTATTAGAAATTCAATTTCCATCAATTTTCTAATTAAAATAATATATAAATTTTTATTTTGATTTTTAAAAATTAATTTTGTTTACTTATAATAATCATTTATTAAAATATAATATAGGCATAAAAAATTTCACTAAATTCATAAAATTAAATTATAGATAAAAAAGAAAACAAATATTTACTGATGTATGTGTAAATTTTTTCAAATAAATATATCTCTAATAATTAATTTTTTTAATGAACTTATTTTTTTATTAAAATTATTTATAGAACTACTGGTGATACTCCAATGAAAGAGTATTCTTATTCTGTAGATAATATGATGCCCAAATTTAAAAGATCTGGGATTACACATTTACCAAAATATTCACTTGTTCATGGGGATAAGTGGTTGAGAATTAAATTTGATGATAATAAATATCTAACAGGGAAAAATGAAAATAGTATAAGAGTTATATGTACATGAAGTGCCATTGTAGGAGTAATATTTTATTTTATATTTAGAATATAATTGATAAGAGTCTGAATGATCAACTATGGGATTATATAATGGTAAAATTTCTTATCAGCTTAGTTTTTTTCTAACTCTTCAAATATTATATTTTTCATGATTAATATTTAATTTATTTAATTACAGATGAAATTTTACTTTCTCAATATGAAAGATATTAAAAGGAGGTATATATCTTATGTGTTAGTTATATTGGTATATTTTAAAACAAAATTGACTTCACATTATTTTTATTTGGATAAAATAGAATAAAAAACCCATGCGTCAAATATGGGTCTATATATGTAGATACCTAAGAGAAATTTTTTACTAGTTGGTGGGAGGACGCCTTTAGGGTATGATAATTAATTATTATAAAATCAATTTTTAAAATTATTTGTTAATTAGCTGAATAAATATTCATTTTTTTATATAACAGGCCTATTGGGTATATCACCATGATATCCATACATAGAATGTATACCCTTATACTTTATCACATATAGGGTATCAATTAATTTAGGAGAAAATGATCATGAAAAAGTTTGATGAATTAAATGATAAATCCAATATTATATTAGAAGAGGTTCAGTTTATCCCTCCCTCTCCCCAAACATTCCAAGAAAAATGGAAAATTGAAAAGATGAAGAAAATGGTATGTTTCTTACAAATCTATCAAAAGAAGTAGTTGATAATATTATAAGAAAATAATTATTGTATTTCTTAAATATTATTGTTTTTTAAATTCATCATAGTAATATAGAATTATCATATATTATTCTAGGATCCCTTTTAAGAGGAATCAATATAAGGGAACATTATCCCTGACTACTTCTTTAGGAAAGCAAGAACACCTGGGTCACAAGAAAGGATATAAGGTAGGTGTCAGTATTATAAATTTTTTGGTCATCTTATTTAGGGATCAAGGGAGGTATAGTACATGGGATAAATCGCTTCCTTCAAGGCTGAGATATGATATATGAATCAATTGATAAAATATCAGGTTAAATCATCTATAGAGGCTATGAATTCTACTAGAACCTTATAGATTTTTATTGGATTTATTGAAAATATTGGAGAAATATAGATTATGAAACATAGTTTTATATACATGTTTGAGATGGAAGAAGTATAATTTGATGGTTGATATATTTTATGTAATTAGGATGTAGAAATAGGGTGTGTAAGATTTGAATTTATGGAGATTATTAGAATTTTTTTTATGAATCCAACAAGTAGTTCACCTACATGATGGAAGAGTTATCTAGAATCTTAATTACTCATGTAAAGGTAATCATATATTTAAAAAAGTTATCTGTATAGAAAATATTGAGTTTCATAAATGTGATCCATGAATACTGGAGTTGATTAGAATAAATCTTGAGTTGAATAATAGAAATATGTGGATGAATCTTCACAATAATAATGATCCATGAATACTGGAGGAACATAGAATTAATCTAGAGATGGATAAAACTAATTTGGTGAAAAACTGTTACCAAAAATTGGACTGTGTCATGGTGATTTTTGCTAAGCAGTTTTGAATTTGTAAACATATAAAATAATGGTATCTCCAAAGTTATGAATCTCATGTGAAGGTAACCTTTAAATCCTAGAGTTTTTATAAGGGTTATCACTCTATAAAAGAGGTAGTTTAAAGGTATCATGTTTATTTTACAACTATATAAAGGTCATTTAGGTATTTAATTGTCGGTGAAAAGGTAACTAGGATACTATGTAGAAATTATCAGATATTAAGTTAACCTACATAAAGGTAACTCCCAAATTCCTAGACCTACATAAAGGTTAGGTGTGTTACTAAAGATAGGTTACTCAAGATTCATAAGGGTCAAGTGAATTCAAAATTACTAGTGGTTTTTCACCATAATATAGTGCATGGTATTTTTATTTGAATATTTACCTATGAAAAATGTGGAAATGCACTTCGGGCAGAGATTTTTTCATAGTTCAGCGCATAAATTTTGTGGATGACTTACTTGTTTCCAAGGATGAAGTCAAAACTAATAGTTTTCTTGGGTTTTTTGTGTGTCAAAGGGTGTTTTTCTTTAAGATACATTATAATGAACCATAGTGTATATTATGAAGTTATTTTAGAGGTCATGGAATTTAAAAAATATAATTTAAAAGTAGTTATATGGATTTAGAACTCCAATAACCATTAGGAGGTTATGGTTTGTGTTCCAACTACATAGAAGAACTTATACAATGACGATTTGATTAAAGTTGAATCAATGTTTGAGATTAAATGAGATGATATTAAAATTTAATTCAAGATTTTAATTTCCAATAAAAAATTGAAATGAAACTCAAAATTAATAAAGATCTTCTGTGTTGAATAAGATAGAGAAATATAGAATTGAGATCTTAAAGGAATATCTAAATATCTAAATGAGAAAAGGGATTCTAGAGGAGTGTCTAGAAAGAAGTTGAATAAGGTTTACACTCATTATAGATATTTACAAAGTAGAATAATGGATATAAATCACTGATGTGTAGTTAAGAAGATGATTCTATTCTTCATACTTGAAATATGATGTTTTGGATTTATTCTCGAAGAATTGAAGTTTTTGTTTGTTGGAGGTTTCATAACATTTTGTGAATGATAAGCGCATAGAGTTAAAAAATTCATCTATGCATATATGAGTATAAACATAAACAAGATATTTATAATAATTAATGGAATTATATGTCTATAAATTTTGGAAGTGATCCAACCCTAGAGCTATGTCTAAAAGAAGAGGAAAGGCAGTGCACCTAGGTCAAAATTTATCTATATTTGAAACAACCTTGTGTGGTAGTAAACCTTTGGGTGGAGTAATAATTTACCTTTTTACATCTACTAAACAATAGTGAGATTAGTGGTTAATTTTTTCATTGACATACTATCCATTTAATGTGCCTTGATGTGTCCCAGTTTGCGTGAACCAAGTAAAAATCCTTATGTACCCTTGTACATTACTTTCCAACACATTCATATTTATCAGTTAGGAGGAGTTAAAGAGTGATCATGAATCATTTGAACATTATTCCTATCTAATTAGGAATAATATCTATAAAGGAAAACAAGAAAAGGTTTAAATTTACCACACCCTGATTCACTCCCTACTCTCATAGTGCATTAGGGGACAAATAATTTATACCAAATAAAAAGGATCCAACTAGCTGTTTGACCAAAGGATAATTTTTTGGAGTTCTTTCACAAATAAAGGAAATAATAAAGATACCATTTTTAGATGGTAAAATTTATAGAGGTTGAAAAAGGATTTCATTATATACATCAAAGTAGTTTTGGATATTCCCTAAGAAGTCGTGTAAGATAGGATTATTTTATTAAGCCAACATGAGTTCATATTTAAAACAAATCGATCAAACCCTAAGATTAGTGCCTCTTTGGAGAAGGTATTAAAGGTTTCTCTTAGAGAAGGTGTCTATAAAAATTTTCACCCTTATGGTTCTCTAAAGAGATTTTTATTGAACTAGAAAACTCATTTTTCAAAGAATACAAGTCAAATAAAAAAATTTTATGTGAAAAGGAAGAAAATAAGAATATCTAGAAGTTCCCTAGAAGATGTGCTCACCAACCATGGTAATAAATTTTGAATCTAATGTTTTATCCAATTCTAACCGCATTATGAAAAAACATAAAAATGGGATAATTTATACTCTCTTATAAATCTTAAAATACGATATTATTATGGAAATTAAGTGAAAACAACATTAGATTTCCAATCCATGAAGTGTTCATGTAGTATTCTAGAGAAAATTCCATGTTTGTATGAAAAGATATAAAACTGGGAGGCCATTAATGAATTGAATTATGAATTTATAGATGATTTTTCCTTGGAAAATAAATGTACAATAAAAGAGGAATTGGTCTTGAAATTCAATATAAATATGATGGGAACAATAATGAATGAGAAAAGTGATTTTCTTAAATAAATTTCTAAATAAATTAGAAATCCAATTTCCATTGAAAATAAATTGAAGGTATAAATTACCCCTCTAAAAAATAAATAATAATAGAGGATGTGATATGGTATTTTATATCCCTAAAAAATAAAAGAAATGGATTCCAAAATAAAGGATAAAAATGAAAAAATATTTGAAATTTAGGAAGGGATGAACACCTAAAATTAGAAGCTGAAGATCCCTTAAAAGGTACAATCAAAATACACAACAAGAAATAATCTAGATCTAAAATGTAGAAAAATCATAAATATCCAAATAAAATATGAAAAATAAGATTCACAAAAAAAGGTAATATTATGATAATGTGTTTCAATGATCAAAGTTTCAATGTGGAAGAAACCATGCTATAGAAACATCACAATGAAAAAGAGACCATATGAGGTATGATTACTATGTGAAATGATTTATATTTTATATCCTTTTTCTTATGGAAAGGAATTATAGTTATAATAATTCATAGAATGAAAAATATTATATAAGGGGATTATTCACTCTTGTTACCTATATGGAAAGAGTTTTATCTAATATAAAACCTTTTAATATAGAATTATGTCCACAAATTTAGAGAAAAAATGTAATATAATAGAAGGTTGATAATACAAAAAGATCTAGATACTCATAGATACCCTCTAGTAAGGAAATAAAATGAATTTCAAATAAAATGTAGGAAGTTAATCTAGACATATGGAATGAAGAAGAATATATAAAGAGGAATCCACCAAGAAAATAGAATTATGAGATGGAACTAATGATCATCAAGAAAGATGAATTCCTTAATGGTATAACTAAAAAACTATAATTATGAAGATTGGAGTAAGTTTCCTACAATAGAAAAGAAATTTGTATGTGTACATTTTTTCATATAAATATATCTCCAATAATTAATTTTTTTAATGAACTTATTTTTTATTAAAATTATTTATAGAACTACTAGTGATACTCATATGAAAGAGTATTCTTATTCTCTAGATAAGATGATACCCAAATTTAAAAGATGTGGGATTACACATTTACCAAAATATTCACTTGTTCATGGGGAGAAGTGGTTGAGAATTAAATTTGATGATAATAATTATCCAACAGGAAAAAATGAAAATAGTATAAGAGTTATATGTACATGAAGAGCCATTGTAGGAGTAATATTTTATTTTATATTTAGAATATAATTGATAAGAGTATAAATGATCAACTGTGGGATTCTATAATGGTAAAATTTCTTATCAGCTTAGTTTTTTTCTAACTCTTTAAATATTATATATTTCATGATTAATATTTAATTTATTTAATTATATATGAAATTTTACTTTTTCAATATGAAAGATATTAAAATTAGGTATATATATTTTGTGTTAGTTATATTGGTATATTTTAAAACAAAATTGACTTCACATTATTTTTCTTTGAAAAAAATAGAATAAAAAACCCATTCCTAAAATATGGGTCTATATATGTAGATACATAAGAAAAATTTTTTAGTAGTTGGGGGGAGGAAGCCTTTATGGTATGATAATTATTTATTATAAAATCAAATTTTAAAATTATTTGTTAATTAGCTGAATAAATATTCATTTTTTCTTATATAACAGGCCTATTGGGTATATCACCATGATATCCGTACATAGAATGTATACCCCTATACTTTATCACATATAGGGTATCAATTACTTTAGGAGAAAATGATCGTGAAAAGGTTTTATGAATTAAATGATAAATCCAATATTAGATTAGAAGAGGTTCAGTTTATCCCACCCTCTCCCCTAACATTCCATGAAAAATCGAAAATGGAAAAGATGAAGAAAATGGTATGTTTCTTACAAATCTATCAAAATAAGTAGTTGATAATATTTTAAGAAAATAATTATTGTATTTTAAATTATTATTGTTTTTTAAATTCCTCATAGTAATATAAAATTCTTATATATTATTCTAGGATCCCATTCAAGAGGAATTAATATAGGAGAACATTATCTCTGACTACTTCCTTAGGAATGCAAGAACACCTAGGTTGCAAGAAAGGATATAAGGTAGGTGTCAGTATTATAAATTTTTTGGTCATATTCTTGAGGGATCAAGGGAGGCAGAGTACATGGGATAAATAGCTTCCTTGAAGGCTGAGATATGATATATGAATCAATTGATAACATGTCAGGTTAAATCATCTATAGAGGCTATGAATTCTACTATAACCTTATAGATTTGTATTGGATTTTTTGAAAATATTGGAGAAATAAAGATTATGAAAATTAGTTTTATATACATGTCTGAGATGGAATAAGTCTAATTTTAAAGTTGATATATTTTATGTAATTAGGATGTAGAAATAGGGTGTGTAAGAATTGGATTTATGGATATTATTAGAAGATTTTTGTGAATCGAACAAGTAGTTCACCTACATGATGGAAGAGTTATCTAGAATCTTAATTACTCATGCAAAGGTAATCATATATATAAAAAAGTTATCTGTATAGATAAATATTGAGTTTCATAATGGTGATCCATGAATACTGGAGTTGATTAGAATAAATCTAGAGTTGAATAATAGAAATATGTGGAATAATATTCACAATAATAATGATCCATGAATACTGGAGGAACATAGAATTAATCTAGAGATGGATAAAAGTAATTTGGTGAAAAAACTTTACAAAATATTGTACTGTGTCATGGTGATTTTGGCTAAGCAGTTTTGAATTTGTAAACATATAAAATAATGGTATCTCCAATGTTATGAATCTCATGTGAAGGTAACCTTGAAATCCTACAGTTTTTATAAGGGTTATCACTCTATAAAAGAGGCAGTGTAAAGGTAACATGTTTATTTTACAACTATATAAAGGTCATTTATGTATTTAATTGTCAATGTAAAGGTAACTAATATACTATGTAGAAATTAGCAGATATTAAGTGAACCTACATAAAGGTAACTCCCAAATTCCTAGACCTACATAAAGGTTAGGTGTGTTCCTGAAGAGAGGTTACTCAGGATTCATAAGGGTCATGTGAAGTCAAAATTACTAGTGGTTTTTCACCATACTATAGTGCATGGTATTTTTAGTTAAAGATTTACCTATCAAAAAATGTGGAAACACACATTGGGCAGAGATTTTTTCATAGTTCAATGCATACATTTTATGGATGACTTACTTGTTTCCAAGGATGAAGTCAAAAATAATAGTTTTTGTGGTGTTTTGTGTGTCAAAGAGAGTTTTTATTTAAGATACATTGTAATGAATAGTAGTGTATAGTATGAAGTCATTTTAGAGGTCATGGAATTTAAAAAATATAATTTAAAAGTAGTTATATGGATTTAGAACTCCAATAACCATTAGGCGGTTATGGTTTGTGTTCCAACTACATAGATGAACTTATACAATGACGATTTGATTAAAGTTGAATCAATTTTTGAGATTAAATGAGATGAAATTAAAAGTTAATTCAATATTTTAATTTAAAATGAAAAATTGAAATGATACTCAAAATAAATAAAGATATTGTGTGTGGAATAAGATAGGGAAATATAGAATTGAGATCCAAAAGGAATATCTAAATATCTAAATGAGAAAAGGGATTCTAGATAAGTGTCTAGAAAGAAGTTGAATAAGGTTTACACTCATTAAAGATCTTTACAAAGTAGAATAATTGAGATAAATCATTGATGTGTAGTTAAGAAGATGATTCTATTCTTCAAACTTGAAATATGAAGTTTTGGATTTATTCTAGAAGAATTGATGTTTTTGTTTGTTGTAGGTTTCATAACATTTTGTGAATGATAAGCGCATAGAGTTAAAAAATTCATCTATGCATATATGAGTATAAATTTAACCAAGATATTTATAATAATTAATGGAATTATATGTCTATAAATTTTGGAAGTGATCCAACCCTAGAGCTATGTCTAAAAGAGGAGGAAAAGCAGTGCACCTAGATCAAAAGTTATCTAGATTTGAAACAACATTGTGTGGTAGTAAATCTTTGGGTGGAGTAAAAATTGACCATTTTACATCTACTATACAATAATGAGATTAGTGGTTAAGTTTTTCATTGACACACTATCAATTTCACATGCCTTGATGTGTCCCAGTATGGGTGAACCAAGTAAAAATCATTATATACCCTTATGCATTACTTTCCAACACATTCATATTTCTCAGTTAGGAGGAGTTAAAGTGTGATCATGAATCATTTAAACATTATTCCTATCTAATTAGTAATAATATCTATAAAGGAAAACATGAAAAGGTTTAAATTTACCACACCCTGATTCACTCGCTACTCTTATAGTTCCTTAGGGACCAAATAATTGGTATCAAATAAAAAGGTTCCAACTAGGTGTTTGACCGAAGGAGAATTTTTTGGAGTTCTTTCACAAATAAAGGAAATAATAAAGATACCATTTGTCAATGGTAAAATTTATAGAGGTTGAAAAAGGAGTTCATTATATACATCAAAGTAGTTTTGGATATTCCCTAAGATGTCGTGTAAGATGGGATTATTCTATTAAGCCAACATGAGTTCATATTTAAAACAAATCAATGAAACCCTAAGATTGGTGCCTCTTTCAAGAATTTATTAAAGGTTTCTCTTAGAGAATGTGTCTATAATAATATTTCACCCTTCTGGTTCTCTAAATAGATTTTTATAGAACTGGAAAATTCATTTTCCAAAGAATACAAGTCAAATAAAAATTTCTTCATTTGAAAAGGAAGATAATAAGAATATCAATAAGTTTCCTTAGAAGATGTGCCCACCAACCAATGTAATAAATTTTGAATCCACTGTTTTATCTAATTCTAAACCCATTATGAAAAAACATGAAAATGGGATAATTTAGACACTCTTATAGATCTTAAAATAAGATATTATTATAGAAATGAAGTGGAAACAACATTATATTTCCAATCCAAGAAGTGTTCATGTAGTATCCTAGAGAAAATTCCATGTTTGTAAGAAAATATATAAAAATGGGAGGCCATTAATGAAGTGAATTATGAATTTATAGAAGAGTTTTCCTTGAAAAATAAATTTATAATAAAAGAGGAATTGGTCTTGAAATTCAATATAAATAAGATGGTCACAATAATGAATGAGAAAATTGATTTTCATAAATAAATTTCTAAATAAATTAGAAATAAAATTTCCATTGAAAATAAATTGAAGTTATAAATTACCCCTCCAAAAAATAAATTATAAAAGAGGATATGAGATTGTATTTTACATCCCTAAGAAATAAAAGAAATGGATTCCAAAATTAAGGATAAAAATGAAAAAATATTTGAAATTTAGGATAGGATGAACACCAAAAATTAGAAGCTGAAGATCCCTTAAAAGGTAGAATCAAAATACAAAACAAGAAATAATATAGATCTAAAATCTAGAAAAAACCAAAATATCCATACAAAATATGAAAAATAAGATCCACAAACGAAGGTAATATTATGATAATGTGTTTCAATGATCAATGTTCCAATGTGGAAGAAAACATGCTATAGATACACCACAATGAAGAAGAGACCATATGAGGTATTATTACTATGTTAAATGCTTTATTTTTTATATCCTTTTTCATATGGAAAGGAATTATAGTTAGAATAATTAATAGAGGGACGAATATTCTATAAGAGAATTATGCACTCTTGTTACCTATATGGAAAGAGTTTTCTATAAGATAAAACCTATTAATATAGAATTCTATTCACAAATTTAGAGAACAAAAATGTAATATAATAGAAGTTGGATCATACAAAAAGATCTAGATACTCATATATACCCTCTAGTAATGAAATAAAATGAATTTCGAATAAAATGTAGGAATTTAATCCAGCCATAAGGAAGGTAGAAGAATATATAAAGAGGAATCCACCAAGAAAATAGAATTATGAGATTGAACTGATGATCATCAAGAAAGATGAATTCCTTAGTGGTATAACTAAAATACTCTAATTATGAATATTGGAGCAAGTTTCCTCCAATTGACAAGGAATATATAATAACAATTCATTAAAGTTAGAACATAAGAGGAGACTTGCACAAGTGGAATTTATTCCACAATCATGGAAAATCATAAAACAAGGAAGGAAAAGTGTTCTCTCATCCAAGAATAAATGCATATAATTGTTTTAGCACAAATAATATCTATTAGAAAATGTTTTAATAATATAAATATAAAATATATTCAAGATGAAGAAGATCATGAATAAGTTTTGAAATTCCTTTCCCTCAATTTTAAAAGGAGTAAAAGAAATGTGGAAAATGAAGGGCCAGTCGAATCTTACCATCCCCATTCCTTAGTTTGATGAAAATGGTTGGTACCCCTCTCCCCATACAGTTTAATTTTTTCTAACTATTTTATGAGTTTTATAATCTAGTGGGAGGAACAATCCATGAAGGTAAATGTGCTAGAAAAAGTACATGTTATTGTGATGAAGGTACATCTATTTTTAAGATGGAAAAAGTGAATACATAAAAAGGTGAGTGTAGTATTTATGATCCGAATGAATATAAATTATAAAGGTGCTTTCTAGAGTGAATTTTTTATATTGAAAAATATATGAAAAATAACTTGAAAAAATATAAATTAAATTTGATAGAGTCTTATGGAAACATCAGTGGTATCTTGATAAATATGTTTTTCACATTTGGTATCATGCCATATTTTAATTAGTAATGAGATATTAAATTAGTTATCATAGAATAAAAATATATTGGGATTAGGACACTATAATAAATAGGATAGTTCGGAAGAAGTCACATGGATTAATTTCTTGGTTTTTTATTTATGTTCTAACAGTTGGAATCGATCATTCATTGATACAAGATACTAAATGATTATATTTTTGGGATAGTTATTCTCAACAAGTGGTATCCCATGGTTGTAAATTATATCCATAATTAGTGTCAACAGATGATGATAAAACCCAAGGGGAGAATGTAATGTGACTTCAATGGATTATAAGCCTCATATTTGGGTGAAGAAAATTGTGAACGAATTGAATGACATAGAATTAAAGTGGAATTTATCACTCGGTCTTAACAAATATTATCAATTAATGCTTCAATTGGTTATGTATGTTCTGTGAAGTGGAATGTTCAAAGATACTATTATTTTATAGGTATTAACTAGTGACATGAAAAAATTTGTGGATTTCAACTCAGATTCCTATTTCCTACACTAAGCCCAAGTCTAGTAAGATTATATGATTGGATGAAATCCCAAATAATATGTGGTAAATTCACTCCCTGGATTTCTCTGAGTATGTGAAACTATCTTATAGATCATATTATATTATTTTTCATGAGTTATAAAATCCAACCAGAAATATTCAAAAATCTATAAATAAGAATGTGGTTAATCAAAAAGTGGGAGGATCTAAAATATGAAGGAGTTTTCTCCATCCACAAAGGGTGAATACAATCCCATGAAGAAACAATTTTTTATATATAAAGGGGGTGAGAAAAATTTTATGCAAGGATATTATTTCCAAATGGGATTCAAAGTTAATGTGGAATCCCTATTATATTATGAAGACAAAAGGTGGATTGTGCACTTGGAAGTAGTTGATATTTATTCTTATGGAACTCAAATATTAATGGGGAGAGAAGTGTAAGTTGTATGAGGTCCACCTTTTAGATTTTATTTATGACAACCATGCTTTCTATTACAACTTAAACATGCTTTATTACATATAACTTCACTTGATACAACAAAGAAGATTGAGAGGTTTAGTGTCTTTGGGGCTTAGGATCATTACATAAAAACATTATACTTTAAATACAAAATCATTATTGAAAACTTATTTTACATGACCACTACATTCCTTCGTACTTAGCATTTCATGGGATAACCTGAGGACATGCATAAGAAAAGGGTGAGCTATAAAGCCCAGTAAGGGAGTACACAATGAATAACATGAGGAGTTCAATACATGTTAGGCAATTGGAATATCAATAGATCATAAGAGTAACATGAACATAAAGGCATGATAAAGCATGATAATCATAACATGGAAATGTGGCAACAACACATAACATTTAATTAGCATGAGCCAAGGCTCATTGCACATGGAGCATGAGTAAACCCTCATTGCACTTGAAGCATGAGTAAACCCTCATTGCACTTGAATTATCATGATTCAACGCTCATTTCACTTGACGTATCATGATACTATACTTTACCCAATGCATTGGATCGCTATAAGGGCGCACCCTTCTTAAACATTTCATTTCATGCATAAGTGTGCCACATGGATCATAAAACATGGATTCATAAAACATAATCATTTATTCCACGATAAAGTAATGTGGAATTAATACATGAAACTTTATAATAAATAAGTAAATGTGCATAAAGGTGAATACCCTTGATGGAGAAATGGGCATGGTATTCACTACACAATGATATTGGCTTAGAAAATTGGTGTGATTTCGGCAGCGTAACAGTGTGACATAAGAATTCATAAAAATGGTTGATGAGAGAGAAATGGGTTCCTCATAATATTTAAATGTAGTGTACAGTAAGGAGGTCATATAGATACATGTCCCAAAAATTGAAAAGGAATTTAGATTCATGATACAAAAGTATTTCTTGAATATAAAAGAGGAGAAAAAAGTTTCTTTCGGAATTTTGACATAGTAACGGGTGTACATGGGAGGAATTTAATGAGAGGGAAAGGGGTCTCCCATCATTCAAACAATAAGAAGGAAGTATTGGGGAGGTGTGAAACGATACCCCAACATTCATAATTGAAATTAAAAGGGCAATACAACTTAAAGAAAATTGACAAAAATGAGAAAGGAAGAAAAAAACCCTTACTTGGAAGTGTGCTTCCAAAGGCTAGAGAGAGGCTTGTGAGAGGCTTCTTGGGAGCTTGGGAAACCTTGATAGGATTCTAGAGAGAGTAGGACAGAGGTTGGACGAACTCCAAGGGCTTTGAGTGAGTATGAAGTGGGATCTTGGGTGGGTTTATATAGGAAAGGTGTGGGAATTCTTTATTATTTAGGTTTGGGACCCCTTATATTAAAATAATGCAAACCACAAACCATCCCATGGTATTTTCCCATGGTTTCTGGAAATGGAAAGAGGAAGACAATATTTTACAAGGCCAACGGTCTAAATTATTAAAAAATTAGGGTTGTTTATGTGGAGGTGAGTCACACTCCCATGGAAATTAATTTAAAAAGGGAAAGTGTTGAATAAGTCTTGAGTGCTCCATTAATGCTTTGAAAAGTAAGTCAAACAAAACCAAAACCTAATTATTTTAATTATAAAACACATATTGGCCGAACATAATGATTATGGTATTTTATTACATCACCATTGGGTCATTATGATGTCATAAAACACATTATATATTTAAATGGTATTTAATTTTTACCCAAAAATTTGACTGTCTCCGAAAATTATGAAAAATTCACCGTTGGATAATTTCGACATCCTGATTCCAAAAATAATATTTATTTTATCTATATAATTTTCTAAATATGTGAATTTTCACTTTTAAAATAAAACCGACATTTATAAACAATTCACGGGTTTTGACAGAAATGGCTTTCAAACCTTAATAAAAATTTTATTTTCATTCATAAAATTATAAGATCATTTATATTTAATAAAAATTAATTTAATATTAATAATAATATTTTATTAAAATATTATTTAATTCAAAAATCCTTTAATTTTAATAAAATATAATTCTTAATTAAATAATAACTAAAAACACCATTTGTACTTTAAAAACTAATTACAATGTATAAAAAATGACTAGAAATTATATTCATTATTATAAACAAAAATAATGTACATGAACATGGTGCTACTTATTTGTTACATAACCCCTTAAAATAGCCGCACAAGACCAAAGGGTAAGGTGTGCGATGGTGACAGACTCTTGGGGCGGCTCGGATAACATCGCTCGAGTGGTAATCTCTATCAACTTACACTTTTCCCGTAGACGATACCATTAAATCTTGACATAATGAAGCTCAGCTTGAGCTTGGTCAAGGGCGAAGCCAAAAGACGCCAAATCATTTCAGAGCTCTGACAAATGGGCTTCGTAAGTGGAAATTATATTGGATGAGTCCATCACTTCCTTTGTCTGAGTAGAAATTGGTTCGTTAAAGCCTCATATTTGTACTACTCAGATGATCACTGTTCAACAACTATAAAATTAACGGTCACAAATCATAACGTAAAACTAAAGAATTTGACATCTTATAAAAACATTTTTCATAAAGAAACATTTAATTGGATCAAGAGGGATTTTCCATTAATGAAACTTTGGGTCGTTACAATATTCCCCCCTTAAGAAAATTCACCCTTGAAATTTTCCTTTTCCCACACTAAAACAAATGTGGGTAACTCAGCTTCATCATATCCGCCGACTCCCAAGTTGCTTCTTCAAACATGTGGTTTCTCCACAACACCTTGACAAGGGGCATTGTCTTATTTCATAGAAATTTTTCTCTACGATCTAAGATCTTCACTGGTTTCTCCTCATAAGAAAGATCATCTTCCAATTGTACCACCTCGGAAGAGAGTACATGTGAAGGGTCCGGTATGTACTTCCTTAAGAGGGATACATGAAAGACATCATGCACCTTGGCCATAGTAGGTGGAAGTGCTAGTCGATAGGCCACAACCCCAACACGATCATGAATCTTGAAGGGGCTGATATACCTTGGACTTAAGTTCCCTTTCTTTCCAAACCTCATGACCTTATTCCACAGAGATATGCGTAAAAACACCATGTCTCCGACTTTAAACTCAAGGTCTCGTCTTCGATTATCTTTATAACTATTCTGTAAACTTTGGGCTACCTTGATATGCTGCTGAATGGTTTTCATCTTCTCCACCATTTCTTCGACCATTTCTGGTCCAAGCAGCTTATGTTCACTGACCTCATCCCAACATGCCGGTGTTCTATACCTTTTCCCAAAAAGGGCTTCATATGGTGCCATTGGGATGCTCGAGTGGAAACTATTATTATAAGAGAACTCAACTAGAGGAAGATGTTGATCCCATCCGCCTTTAAAGTTCATTGAGCACGCTCTCAACATGTCCTCAAGTGTTTGGATAGTCCGCTCGGATTGGCCATCATTTTGAGGATGATAGGCCGTACTGAAGTTCAGTTCAGTATTCAGAGCTTGTTGAAGACTCTTCCAAAACATAGAGGTGAATCGTGGATCTCGGTCAGAAACAATAGATTGTGGTACTCCATGCAACCGTACCACATCCCTGATATATATCTGTGCCAATTGATCCAAAGAGAAATCCTCTCGAATAGCAATGAATTGTGCAGTCTTTGTAAGATGATCCACAACAACCCAGATTGCATTGTTGCCTTTGGATGTCCTTGGAAGTCCAGTGACAAAGTCCATGGTGATTTTCTCCCATTTCCATTCTGGTATGGGCAATGGTTTCATCATCCCCTTAGACTTCTGCCTCCCTGCCTTCACTTACTGACACACAAGGCACTTTGATGTATATTCAGTGATCTCCTTCTTCATATTATCCCACCAAAAGTTTTCTCAGAGATCTCGATACATCTTTGTGATCCCTGGGTGAATAGAGAAATTTGAACTATGTGCATCATCCAAAAGTTCCTTCTTCATCTCCAAACTTTATGGAACACATATTCTTTTCCCAAACCACACAATTCCTTCTTCATTAACATTAAACTCTGAGTATTTTCCCTTTTTGATAGCTTCCACTTTTTCTTGGATTCCCGCATCATCCTTTTGAGCATCCTTTAACCTTTCCAAAAGAGATTGTTGAGAAATCATTTGTGAAAGGATTGATGATGTTCCCTTCTTTAGGATTCCCACATCCATCTTCATTAAGTCTAAGAAGATTGGATCTTTCTCAATTCTCATCATTGATAGAATCACTGGATCCTTTCTACTTAAGGCATCTGCCACCTTGTTCGCTTTCCCAGGGTGGTAATGTATTGAATAGTCATAATCCTTAATGATCTCTATCCATCTTTTCTGGCGCATATTAAGCTCTTTCTGTGTGAATATATATTTAAGACTCTTGTGGTCAGTATAAATCTCACATTTCTCTCCAAAGAGATAATGCCGCCAAATTTTCAAGGCAAAGATCACCGCCACCAACTCCAGATCATGCATTGGATAGTTTTGCTCATGGATTTTCAACTGCCTTGAGGCATAGGATATCACTTTATCATTCTGCATCAGCACACATCCTATGCCCTTCTTCAAAGAATCATTGAATACCACAAAAAGATCCCCACTTGTGGGTAAAGTGAGCACGGGTGTAGTGATAAGCCTCCTTTTCAACTCCTTGAATCTTTCTTTGCATTCATCACTCCAAGAAAACTTTACTCCCTTTCGAGTTAGCTTGGTAAGAGGGTTGGACAATCGTGAGAAATTTATCACAAATTGTCGATAATATCCAGCTAACCCCAAGAAGCTACGGATATCAGTTACTGATGTTGGCCTCAGCCATCCCTCAATTGCATCTGTTTTGGAGGGGTCCACAGATATCCCATTGCTTGTGATGATATGGCCCATGAATGAGACCTCCTTCAACCAGAACTCACACTTGCTGTACTTGGCATAGAGCTTATCCTTGCGCAAAGTCTCCAGTACAGTTCTTAAATGCTGCTCATGGTCCTCCTTGGTTTTGGAGTATATTAGAATATCATCTATAAAGACTACCATAAATTTGTCTAGGTAATCTCTGAAGACTCTATTCATCAAGTCCATGAATATTGCTGGATCATTGGTGAGTCCTAAAGGCATTACTATGAATTCATAGTGCTCGTACCTTGTACGAAAAGCAGTCTTGGGGATATCTTCCTTCTTCACCCTTAATTGATAATATCCCGACCGCAAGTCCACCTTGGAGAAGTATTGAGCTCCACACTGCTGATCAAACAAGTCATCGATTCTTGGGAGAGGATACTTTTTCTTTATCATGATTTTGTTAAGTTCACGATAATCGATGCAAAGCCGCATTGACCCATCCTTCTTCTTTACGAAGAGGACTGGTGCACCCCATGGTGATGCACTTGGGCGTATAAACCCTTTATCCAGATTCTCTTGTAGTTGTTTCTTCAGCTCTTCATGCTCAACAACAACCATTCTATATGGATTCTTGGATATTGGTAGCGCCCAAGGTATAAGTTCAATTGAGAACTCAACATCTCTTCTTGGAGGAAGACCGGGAAGTTCCTCGGGAAATACTTCAACGAATTCCCTCACAATAGGAATTTCTTCAAGGGTGGTTTCTTCCTTGGACCCAATCATCTGAGCCAGATATGAATGCTCATAAGACAGTAATATCCATGCTTGAGATGATGGTGCTAAAGGAGATTCATCTTCCTCCTAACACATGTAAAGAATCGGGGGTCGATTCTCCATATGGAGTGTGATTTCCCTCTCCTGACAATTTATGTTGGCTCTATATAAGGAAAGCCAATCCATGCCAAGAAATGCATCAAATTCCAACAAAGGGAGTATGATGAGGTTTGCTGGGAAATTCAATCCACAGATTATAACAGGGGAGGACTTATACTCATGGGATGCAATGATTGCCCCATTTTCCGTAGTCACCGACATCTTTACTTACATGATTTGTGGTGGTGCTGGGATTGTTCTACTAAACTTTTGAGATATAGAAGAATGCGTAGAACCTGAATCAAAAAGTACGTTTGCTATTCTTGAATGAATAACTAGCATACCTGTCACCACTTCATTGTCGGGGTTCACTTCGGCAGATGTGATGGCAAAAGTTCTTCCTTCCTGTCTTGGAGGTTGCTGGTTGCCTCCGATAACCCTTGGATTTGGGCACTGATTTGCAAAATGACCCGGTTCTTTGCATTTGTAGCATTGAACAACGCATTGAGGTTCGAACGGAGCGTTCCTCTCCTCTGTCGCAGCCGCGAGTCCTTCTTGCTGACAGTTAACAGCTAGGTGCCCTTCTCTTCCACACCTGAAGCATTTTATTGTCCCCCTAAGGCAATTTCTAGGGTGCTTCTTTCCACACTTTTGGCAAGTGGGGTGCTGAAACTTCTTAGCGTCGTTGGATTTATCCATCGTACCACCAGCATTGAAGTCCACCTTACGCTTCTTGTCCCCATGATACCCCTGTGATTCTCCAATCTCCATTTCAACCTTGAGGGCACATCGGACAATTTCCTCATAGCTGTCGAAGTCACAGATCGCTAATTCTTTCCGCAAGCTAGGCTTTAGCCCACAAAAGAAGCGGTCAACCTTGCATTCGGGGTTAACGACGAAGCCGGAAGCATATCGTGAAAGCCTTGTGAATTTTTCCTCATATGCTCCCATAGATTCTTCATCTTTCTGCTTGAGGGAAAAGAAGTCCTCTTCCATCTTAAGACAGAGGGTGCACGGAAAATATTTATCGAAAAACATCTTCCGGAATTCCTTCCATTCCAAAGCCTCGATCTCCTCCTCAGGCTTCGTATTTTTGATCAACGTCCACCATTGATCAACTTCACCCTCCATACAATAAGCCGGCAGGAGAACCTTCTCTTGTTCAGAACATTAAAGGATAGAGAAGATCTTTTCAATGGATTTGATCCATTTCTCAGCGATCGTGGGATCAGATGATCCACTAAAAGTAGGAGGCCTTTGTCTCATGAAGATCTCGATAGCGACTTGTTCTTTCTTAGGGGGGGTTTAACGTTCCTCTTGACCCATGTTTCTATTAAAAACTTGAGTTATCTGAGAGAGAAGCATAACAAAGTTCGCGATTCCCGCTCCCATTGGATTGGGCATCTCATTAGTACAATCATCACACTGATCTTCACAACGGTTGTCAGCCCGAGTTCTCCTATTACCGGCCATTGGCTGGAAAAAAGGAAAGTTAGGGGTAACACATAAAGGGTAATCCAAAGATAAAAGTTGATGACTTATAAATAAACATTAATCACTTTAACTCATGAGTCTATAGGATTCAATCCAAGATTTTCATGATCTTCCTTCTAACATATATTCATAGGGGCATTTTTACCTTAATAAGGGTTCATACTAAGATTGTGAATTTATCAAAACATATCCCCCGGGAGTTTCATAACCAAGAGTGCAGCAAGGCCCGTTGTCGTGCACCTGTTCCCGTTCGAGTCTAGCTCAAAGCGGTGTTTTCGGGTCTTACCCCTAGGATACATCTGTGCCAGAGCTGCCTCTACCTGCTCGTATCCAGACATGGATGTATTTGTTTGATAAACCACTTAATTCGTATTCACCAAAACTTAGGGATATTTTTATTATACTTCATCTTGTATCTAAGGCTTTACTAGGGTTTCCTAATCCAAAAAATAACTAAACCTATCCTTTGATACCAACTATGACAACCCGGCTTTCTATTACAACTTAAACACGCTTTATTACATATAACTTCACTTGATACAACAAAGAAGATCGAGAGGTTTATCGTATTTGGGGCTTAGGATCATTACATAAAAACTTTAAACATGAAAAACAACATATTTATTGAAAACATCCTTTACATGACCACTACATTCCTTCGTACTTAGCATTGCATGGGATAACCTGAGGGCATGCATAAGAAAAGGGTGAGCTATAAAGCCTAGTAAGGGAGTACACAATGAATAACATGAGGAGTTAAATACATGTTAGGCAATAGGAATATCAATATATCATAAGAGTAACATTAACATAAAGTCATGACAAAGCATGATAGTCATAACATGGAAATGTGGCAACAACACTTAACATTGAATTAGCCTGAGCCAAGGCTCATTGCACATGGAGCATGAGTAAACCCTCATTGCACTTGAAGCACGAGTAAACCCTCGTTTCACTTGAATTAGCATGAGTCAACACTCATTTCACATGACGTATCATGATACTATACTTTACCCAATGCATTGGAGCGCTATAAGGGCGCACCCTTCTTAAACATTTCATTTCATGCATAAGTGTGCCACATGGATCATAAAACATGGATTCATAAAACATAATCATTTATTCCACGATAAAGGAATGTGGAATTCATACATGAAACTTTATAATCAATAAGTAAATGTGCATAAAGGTGAATACCCTTGATGAAGAAATGGGCATGGTATTCACTACACAATGATATTGGCATAGAAAATCGGTGTGATTTCGGCAGCGTAACGGCGTGACATAAGAATTCATAAAAATGGTTGAGGAGAGAGAAAGGGGTTCCTCATCATATTTACATGTAATGGACAGTAAGGAGGTCATATAGATACATGTCCCAAAAATTGAAAAGGAATTTAGATTCATGATACAAACGTATTGCTTGAATATAAAAGATGAGAAAAACGTTCCTTTCGGAATTTTGGCGTAGTAATGGGTGTACATGGGAGGCATTTAATGAGAGAGAAAGGGGTCTCCCATCATTAAAACAATAAGAGGGCAGTATGGGGGAGGTGAAAAACCATACCCCAACATTCATAATTGAAATTAAAAGGGCAATACAACTTATTGAAAATTGACAAAAATGAGAAAGGAAGAAAAAAACCCTTACTTGGAAGTGTGCTTCCAAAGGTTAGAAGGAGGATTGTGAGAGGATTCTTGGGAGTTTGGGGCACCTTGAGAGGATTCTAGAGAGAGTAGGGTAGAGTTTGGACGAACTCCAAGGGCTTTGAGTGAGGAGGAAGTGGGAGCTTGGGTGGGTTTATATAGGAAATGTGAGGGAATTCTTTATTATTTAGGTTTGGGACCCCTTATATTAAAATAATCCAAACCACAAACCATCCCATGGTATTTTCCCATGGTTTATGGAAAAGGAAAGAGGAAAACAATATTTTACAAGGCCAAGGTCTGAACTGATTAAAAAATTAGGTTTGCTTATGTGGAGGTGAGTCACACTCCCATGGAAATTAATTTTAAAAGACAAAGTGTTGAATAAGTCTTGAGGGCTCTATTAATGCTTTGAAAAGTAAGTAAAACAAACCCAAAACCTAATTATTTTAATGATAAAATACATATTGGCCGAACATAAGGATTATGGTAGTTTATTACATCACCATTGGGTCATTATGATGTCATAAAACACATTATATATTTAAATGGTATTTAATTTTTACCCAAAAATTTGACTGTCTCAGAAAATTATGAAAAATTCACCGTTGGATAATTTCGACGTCTTGATTCCAAAAATAATATTTATTTTATCTAAATAATTTTCTAAATATGTGAATTTTCACTTTTAAAATAAAAACCGATATTTATAAACAATTCACGGATTTTGACAGAAATGGCTTTCAAACCTTAATAAAATTTTTAATTGCATTCATAAAATTATAAGATCATTTATATTTAATAAAAATTATTTTAATATTAATAATAATATTTTATTAAAATATTATTTAATTCAAAAATCTTTTAATTTTAATAAAATATAATTCTTAATTAAATAATAACTAAAAACACCATTTGTACATTAAAAACTAATTACAATGTATCAAAAATGACTAGAAATTATATTCATTATTATATACAAAAATAATGTACATGAACATGGTGCTACTTATTTGTTACATAACCCCTTAAAATAGCCTCATAAGACCTAAGGGTAAGGTGTGCGATGGTGACAGACTCTTGGGGCGGCTCGGATAACATCGCTCGAGTGGTAATCTCTATCAACTTCCACTTTTCCCGTAGACGGTCCCGTTCAAGCTTGACATAATGAAGCTCAGCTTGGGCTTGGTCAAGGGCGAAGCCCAAAGACGCCAGCTATTTTCCGAGATCCGACAAATGGGCTTCGTAAGGGAAAATTCTACTGGATGAGGCCATCGCTTCCTTTGTCTGAGTAGAAATGGGTTCTTTAAATCCTTATATTTATACTACTCAGATGATCACCGTTCAACGGCTATAAAAGTAACGGTCACAAATATTAACGTAAAACTAAAGAATTTGACATCTTATAAAAACATTTTTCATAAAGAAACATTTAATTTGATCAAGTGGTATTTTATATTAATGAAACTTTAGGTCGTTACATTATTATTATAAGGGAGGAATAATTTTATATTTTCAACAAAATATAAGTGTGGAGATTTTTGGAACCCTATGAATTATTATTGGATTTGGTGACAATATAAGAGTAAGATGGATCAAGGTGCTTAGTTGTCTATACATGTTTGAGATATGAAACATATTTTTTTAAGGTTGATATATTGGATGAAATTATAATGGATAAATATGCTGTGTAATTATTGGATTCATGGTGATTCATGGAGGATTGTTATGAAAACACCAAGTAGTTTGACTTCATGAAGGAAGGGTTATCTGGAAGTTGCATTATAGATGTTAAGGTAATGATATGTTGAGTAATGGTATCTGAATAAGGAAATTATGAGTTGTGTAAAGGTGATTCATTAAGATTGGATGAGTTTAGAATTAATATAGAGTTGGATAGGAGAAATATGGTGAATAACCTTCACAACATCAGTGATCCATAAATACTAGAGGAGGTTAGAATTAATATAGACTTTGATTGAATAAAGATGGTTAAAAATCATTACCATATCAAGGACTATACCATAGTGATTCTTTCTAAGACATTTTGATTTTGTAAATGGTTAGCACAAAAGTATCTCAATTTTTATGTATCTCACAAAAAAGTAGCATTGAAATCCAAGAGGATATAGAAGGGTCACCATAAAAAACAAGTGGCTGGACAAAGGTACGCAGTTATCTCTACAACTAGGTTAAGTTCACTTAGTAATTTCACAACTCATGTAAAGGTAATTAGGATACTATATAAATATCATCTAAAATAAAGTGAAATTATATAAATTTATATCTAAAATACTCAAACTATGTAAAATTAATTTGTATTTCTTATTAGAAGTAACTCAATCTTCATATGGGTTAGGTGTAGTTAAAACAACCAGTGGTTTGTCACTATATTGTAGCACATGGTGTTTTGAGTTAAATATTTAACCAAGAAAAACATGGAAACCCAGCCTGGTTATAGATTTTTCTATGGTTGAAGGCCTAAAATTTAAGTATGACTTATGTGTTTATGATGTGGAATTTAAAATGGATAGTGGTTATGGTGTTGAGTGTTTCAAATAGAAGTTTTCTTGGAGATTCAATACACTATTATTTAGTGTATTGGAGAATGATGTTTTGAATGGTTTTTTGAAAACTAGAGGTTATGAGTGGTTATATGGATTTGGAGGTCAAACAAACATTAGGTAGTTATGGTTTGAATTTTGACATCCCAAATAAATTACAAAGGCGGTGATTTAATAGAAGATGAATCATTAGATAATATTAAATAAGTGGAAGTTGAAAGTTACTTCCATATTTGAATTTTAAATCTAAAATTAAAATGGAAAATAGGCTAAATAGAGATAAGTTGTGTAGAATAATATATATAAATATAGAACCAAGAGATTAAAGACGTAACAAAATATCTAAATAATAAAAGGTATTCAAGATGATGGGAATGAAAGAATCTGAAGGAGGTTGGAACTCATTGAATATATTTATAAAGGAGAACAAGAGAGATGAATCACCATTATGTAGTGAAGAAGAGTATTCGTCGATTTATACTTGAAAGATGAAGTTTCATATTTATTTTGGAATAAGGGAGATTTTTTTGAAGGATATTTCACAACCTTTTGTAAAGGATAAGTGCATGGGGTTCAACATAACATTTATACATATTTGTGGATGTTCTTAACCTTGATGTTGTTGATAATGAAGGGATCTATATTTAAATGATATATATAAGTGGTCCTATGATGATGCAATGTGTGAAGGAGGAACAAGGGAAACATGCATTAAGATAGAAGTTATCTTGATTCTAAACAACATTGTGAGGTAGTGAGCATTAGCGTGGAGTGACCATATCCTTTTTTATGTCCATTGAATATTAGTGAGAGACATTATTGATTTAATGTACATGGAGTATCCCAGTGTGGGTGTACCATGTTAAACCTTATTAAAAACTCGATAAATTAATAACACGCAATATAAAAATAACCTTAACTAGACTAATGAAAATGCATGAATTGACTGCATGGCTTGGTGGACCATGTGTTAGCCACTAAAATATCACTAAGAGTAACATATAACCACATACACATGCTACACATGGGGTAACAATCCATGCGAGCTCACCACACACCACCATCTCAACATCCATTTCATACCCAAAACATAATAAATCACAAATATCTAACAAGGATCGATAAACACTCAATCCAATTGAAAAAATATATAAAAATTCAAATATAAATGTGAAAAATCAAAATAAAAATCTTGACATCCCCAATTAACACATGTTTCATAATGAGTGGTGGTGATCTGGCACTAACCCATGATTTTCCTCAAGATCCCTACTAATCCTATATCTATTTACTAGACTCTACATATAATAATGGCTACTCCATGAACCTAGGAACACTTAATAACCTTGTTCACTAATACCATTTGTCACAAACTAGTTTGATCTATCTATCTGTTTTGAAGGATTGATTGGCCAATGTTAGGATTGAAGGGTATTCTTGATCCCCATGACCTTCCATATGTGCTTGGGCATCTTAGAAGCCCCTCTTGGGAATGATTTATCCTAAATAGAACAAAATTAATCAATCTGTATAAAACCAAATAAAATCTAGCATAACTTGTCCATAAGTCTGAATTCCATGCTATAGATAGATAAAAATAATATAAACCAAGAAAAAAGATATAATGTCTTTAAAAACAACAAAAAAACACTCTCCTCCCCACCAGTATCTATCCTTTACATGGAAAAGATGCCTAAAAATCCACCGCTTAATGCCTTTGCTTAAACCACTTGTAGTTATTTATAACCTCCATCTATAGAATGAAATAAAAAGAAATATATGGATGATGCAATAAAGGAAACAAAAAAAAAGCATACCTCAATGTGACCCCTCAATTCACCACCCAACTTATAACCACACTATGTATATGAGTTAATAAGTGCTGACATAGAACATGAAAATGAAGAGATATAATATCTATGAGGATTATTCTCGGTGGGAATTCCAAGTATGAAACACCCAAAGTCTAATCTTTAAATAAAGATTTAAATTAGTTATTGTTTGAAATAAATTAATTAAAAATAGGTTTTTATTTTATTTTATATAAAATATTACTTCAAGACGTTCACTTTTTATAATGTTAGTTATTATTTTATTTTAAATAAGACCAATAAATTTTGAAAATTTTAATGAGCCTATACCCCTTTAAAAAACCGATACATTCAAAAACTTGTTTTAAACAACTTTTATTATAGACTTTACAATTCAATTTAAAATAATTTTTTATTAAAACTAAACAATGCATGATAATTAAAAAAAGGCCAAGAGTCATGTGCCGTTTGAAGTAAAGAATAAATAAAATAATGTTATAAAATTTATAATTTAAAACATCAATCATTGGAAAATAACCTATGTGTTCATAATGGACAAGGGAGACGTAGAATTAACACCAGTAATTAGGAAAACCATCAATTAGGGTAAATATAATCACTTCACTGGCCAGTCGGGAGAGCATCACACTTACATAACTAGGAATAAATAGTTTAAAGGAACTCTTCCTAAACTAGGATATCCTACCCAAGCATCCAGACATCCAATGATGTTTAAACTATAATAGATATCATAAAAAATTGATTTCCTCATCACTAATCAGTTCCAAGATTATATAAACTTATGAAATCAATAAACAACCATGGAACATTTCAAGTCACACATAAAAATATTCGAAACAAGACCCAAGAAACTTCCCATTAAAAGTAAATCAAGATTTTGAACTTTTATTGGGAAAGTTCCAACCAAAACTTTTAAATTATTTTTGTTTTTCATTGATATCATTTTTGACATTTGGATTGAGTAACATATTCAAAATTCTTGATTCCACCACTTTAATAATACTCATATGCACACACACACACACACATATATATGTTTCTCTTGTTTCAAAAATTCACACACTCCCATGTGAATTGGTACTCACACACACATATGGATTCCCATAAATATTAGTGTAACCATCTAAGATGAAAAATATTTATAAAAATTCATAGTTATATTAAAACCAAATTTCAATTATTTAAATAATTATGGGAATTTCATGTAAACACATGAAATGATTAGAAAAATTAAAATGTTAAAGGGGTGATCATTCTAAAAACCATAACATCTTTTAAAAATATAAAAACTCATTAATAAAAGTCACTCAGTACTTTATAAAACTACTGGTGTGAAAATGTTACAAAATAATATTAATAAAAAACATTTAATCAAAGGAAATAGCTTTTAATTGATTTTATAATAATGTTAAAATTGATTAACCTATCAAATATTCCTTGCATATATCTATTATTATCATTTAGTAACAAAATAGTGGATTTAAAATACAAAAGAAAATGGTTCTAAAATTTAAATCCCTAAACATGGGGAAACCTACTTGGAATTTGATTCTCTTAGTTTCTGAGGTCTAAACCATGCATAACACTATGAAGAAGGCCTCAAAAGAGGATCTAACACCAAAAGAAACAATAATAGAGTGAAATTAGTGGCTGGAATACACTTAGGATTTGGCCCACTCATGCGCACAATAAGGGGAGAGGGAAAGGTGGAGAGGGAAGAGAAAAAGAGAGGTAGGAAGAGAGGTGGAATCATTAACTAGATGAAAAATCATTGAAATCATGAGAAGAGTTGCGGAAGAGGTAAGCCAGAAGTTATTTTCATGAAAGTCAGACCCCCTAGGTTGTGTGTATCAATCTAAGGGAGGGGGGTGGGGAGACCCTATTTTTTGTTAAAATAGGAAAAGAAAAGTTTTTAAAATTCATTTTTTTATTTATAGTCACTCTGCATGGTTTCCACATGATTTACCCAGACCTTGTGAAAACCATACACTCTTTACATGGATTGGAAATACACATTCATGGATGAATCACACGATTTGGAAGAATATATTCCAACCATTTGAAATAAATTTTTTAAATCATAGATCCCATCCATATGACTATCACACAATTTCTTCAAACCGTATGACAAATCCAAGCAACATGAAAAATGTTTGAAAATTTTATATTTTTTAAAAATAAATACACCCGAGTCATTAAAAAAATTAATAAATAAATATTTTTTAAGGATTATGGTTTAACAATTAGTGATAAATTTTCTATTTATTTTAAGGTATTATGTTAAGAAGTATGATAAAAATCAACATAAAGTAACATTATTTGATTCAATAATGATATAGGTGGAACTAAGAGTTATATAGGTTGAACCAAAAGAACTGTAGATTAACATCATAATTTTATAAAATATAATATCTTATGTTAAAATTTACCATGGATATTTATGAACATAATATGATAATATTATTTTTTAATCAATAATGTTAACCCCATTTGGTTTTAGTAATTATTAAAATTAAAAGGAACCATGGGTGCAAGGGAAATTCTAGAGATTATCTTAATGAAAATCCCAATGGAGGTGGTGCTAGAGTTTAAAAAACTATGATTATTCCCAACCAAATATCACAAAATATTATTAACGATGTGAAAATAATAAAAGTACCAAACAAACCAAATAAGAGAAGGAAAAAATATCATAGTAGTTTACGTGATAATTATAATAATTGAAAGAAGATTCAATTCCCTACTTGTTAGAAATATGAGAAGAAACATGGAGGAAATTACCTTAAAGGGATCGGTAGATTCTAAAATTTTAGATATTAAGGCCATAAAACTAAAACGTATGAGGGAATGAGAGAATCTAAAAAAACATGTTGATTCAGTTCCTTAATCACTTAGACTATGAGAATATGTAAAAGACTATCGAATAATCACTTCCTTTACCTAAGGGATGATAAGAAAAATAGGCACCAGTAATCACTTAGACCATAGGAATATGTTGAATACTATGAAATTACTTTTATTTTGGTAAACATGACTTTTTCACTGTATATTTGAGTATATCTTATGTAATGTAAGTTTTAAATAATTTTATATTGAATTATATATTTTTTTGTTTTATGATTATTATATTCATATTAAAATGATCTTCTTCATGATTTGTGGAAGTTACTTCTTTTTAGGATTATATTAGGAATGGATGGGATCATATAAAATTATTTATAGGAAAATATCACATTATATCCTAAATAAACCCATGATCATCTTTAATGGTATGGTTAATTAGGATCTCCCTATGGAAATCACCCCCATTATATGAGTTTTAGAATTACATGGATGAAAGTTATTTAGGGGGAGAATGTAACGACCTGATATTTAAATAACTATTTTCCATAAATAAACATAATGTTAATAGATTTTTCTATATGAAAAACCAAAATTAAACTTAAACATTATCGTTTAAAATAAAATTTATCATTTAAATATAGCTTCTAAATTAGTGGGTATGAAAGGAGGCATTCTTATTATGAAATCTTCAATGGAATGAAATGGAATAATGTATGGGAAGTATTCTGTATGAAGCTAACTTTTCTGAGTTTTGAAATGTTGAAGCTTCCTTAGGGTTTTATGTAGACCGATCCAAATCCAAACATTATCAATTATGAAATGATTGAAATTGTATGTGATTGAACTTCAAGATTTTGGATATTACAATAATAACTATGCTGAGGAATCACCACTCTCAGTTGCCACCAGATCATACTTTATGCTTAAATCTTATGAAGATATATTTATGAGAGATTTAAATAGAAATTAATTTTATTTAAAAAAAGTATTTATTAATGTAATAAGTAATTTATCACATGTCTTTTTCATATTTCACATTCTCACTTTTAAAGAAAAAGGAAGTATTTTTCTTTATTTATACTATTTAAAAATTAATTTATAAATTTTATAATCTAAATAAAATAAAACTAATTAAACATTCATATTTATAATTCTAAATTAGATTAGTATTAATTTTTTCGATTTTTCTGAAATAATTATTTTTAGTTGATTAATGGAAAAATACCGATATTTCCAAAACCACCACTTTTATGTCATTATCATAACACAATAATGAATTAAATGTTTTTAAAACATTTTTGTATAAAATATATACAATTATAAGTAAAATAATAAATTTAAAATTACAATTTTGTATTTATAAAATCTATGCATATCTCTTTAGAAACATAAGTAATATTTTACTCTAAAGAAACATTTTATTCACTTTTATTAAAAAAATTATTTTCCATAAATATAGAAATTTAATCCAAGAAATGGATTTCATATTTTAGATCAAAATAATACTATTATATAATATGTTCAATTTAATTTTTTTCATAAAATTATGATGACTAAGATTAATGTTAAACACCATGATAATGGTAAAACTGTTATTTTTGAAGAATTGTTTTATCATTTTTTACAAACTTTTATCTAATTAAAGAAATTAGTAACTTATCAATAAAAATTATAATATACTTTTTAAACCTACATATTAACACTTATTTATTTATTAATCAATAAAAAATATATTTTGGAACAATTAATTATGAAAACATCCATTCTATATAAAAAACATTATATATGTATATATATATATTAAATTTTTTAATTTAAAAGATAATTTTATATTATTTATAAATTGGATTATATTAAATGAAGTTTAAATTTAGGTTCAAAAAACCAAAATGGTAAAATTGAAAAATCTATGGGTAAATAACTAATAACATGTTTAAAACATGTGTAATAATTCTTGGTTGAGTCTTTCTCAATCCAAGATCACCATAAACTACATTATGTTAAACTTTTGATGTTTTTTCACCTTTAATATTTTAATTATTCAATTGAAATATAAAGTGGTATCACTAAAATCTATTATCTTCACTTATAAAATGTGAAACTTCCACCCCTTTAATCCACACACATTCCTTATAATTACTTCTTGAAACTACAAAATTTCTACTCTCCAAAAAACGTCTCTCATGTTAATCACCCTCTAGTCCCAATTATTTATCATATTACCTTCATTTTCGAGGATACTTTCAAGATAAAGTTCAAGGTATCAAAGTGAGTATTACTCACTCCATACCTTTTACTCTTTATCATTATCTTCCAAACCTACCATAACCATAGTAATATAATGAACATAATATCATTTTTATAATAAAGTGTTAGTATTTTAAAATAAAAATATTTTTAATCCTTTACATCCATATAGAAAAATAAAAGCACTTTAATCATGCATTGTGTAGACTATCATATCTATAAAGTAATTTTTTTCATCTTGTTTTTAATTATAAATCCAAACTAATTAAAATCTGATTCTACAACATATAAACATCTAATTTATATCATTATTCTTATATTATAATGATAATAAACACTTCCTTAACCATAATCAGCCATCATGATATATTATGTTCATGTTTGGGTTGGCTTAAATGCCTAGTTGAATAACTTTATAAAACTTAACTTTATCATGGATGAGTATGGGAACTTAAATATTAATATTATTATAATCTAATAAAAAACTAATAATTGATTTTTGGTTATAGAATGCTTATATTATGTATTTAACATATTAATAAATCCTCATATTCAATTTTTAAAATTACCGAAGTTTGCTGACATAGATTCAATTTTCACACAAACATAAGAGTAATAATATAATAAATAAATTAATTATTATAAAAAATGGTATATATTCAATTATATTAAAAAAAAATTTCCCTAAGAAGTTATTTAACAAACATAATTTGATTATTCTAGATGTTAGGTGTATGCATAGAATGGATCTGGAACATGGTATGAGTTTGTGCTAACCCAATTTTCTTCCATTAAGTTAAAATATTTCTTATTAATATTTTTGAATCATAATAATATTTTATTTAATGATATTAAATGTTCTATTCAATTTTATTTGTATCAGGTGGTTTTGGTTAAAAAACATTGAAATTAATAATGGTTTCAATCTCTGTCAACCTTCATTGAGGCATGTTTCGATATTTTACACCAATCTATTTTTTGTATGGTATAACTACTATCTATTAACTTATAATATCTTAAATTATGGTTGTTTATGGAAATTTCAGTTCAATTCATTCACTTACTTAATTTTTACTACAATTTATATCTTCCCTAAAATATATGTTGTTTTTTATAACTCAACCCACTTTCAAGATTTATAATGCTTCTCCTTGAGTTTCGCCTTTTATTTCATAAGTTATTCCTGATTTTGATATTTTGAAATCAATTTTGGTTCAAAATGACAATTATTTCTTAATTCCATTCCTTCTTGAAAACACAACTATGTTAAGAATAATCCACATCCTCTAAAATGATATTTTATCATCAATGCTGATGTTTTCCTCTTTCTGACATTGTTTTCCCTTAATAATCACTATAATTATCATTTTTATTTCATATTCTTTTAAAAATTATCTTTAAAGCATTTCAAAAGTATTGTTTTTATAATTTTCATGATGTGGGTTTTCAAAAAAGGCATAAAAATGGGGTTTTGTCCTATTTCATATTCAAAGGTTTTCTTCCACTATACACTTTTTCAAGATAAAACTTTATGTCACTTTAAAGTCTCCATTTTTTATACTTATTTTTAAAATAAAATTTTAAAAATTATTTAACTTCACCTTTTTGAAAATGAATTTTGAAAATAATCCATAACATCACCTTTTATTGAAATTTTATAAGTGTTTTCTAAAAAATATTTTACATTTTTTATCCAAATTAAATTTTAATTTTCAAAAGGAATTACCCTAATGTGATTTATGATTCATGATGTAACATATGGTTTACATGATACTATTTTATTTTTGGAGGAATTAAAGTCATGGTATCAAATGAATGTAATACTTAATCTATTATGTGGTACTATTTGAATCATTCTTTTTTCAAGGGTGTTTTTCAGTCTATGCTATCATCCTTCAAAGTTTCTTTTTTTAACTAGGGATATGTTCTGTTATGACCATAATACTACTCCTACAGATGGTTTATGGTCATTTCATGTGGGAATAATCATGAAAGAAATTTATTTCTTGTGTTAATATTTCTTTGTTGAAATTATGAATGTTTTCTATGTGGCACACTTATGAATGTACATAATTTGATGTGTTGGGTGGGATAGAAATAATATATCCCTCCAATGAATTGGGTAATTATTTATATATCGTTAGATGTTTTTTATGGTATTAGGGAGTGAACCTAATAAAACATGAGAGTTTTTCCACTATGTGATAACGGTTTTGGGATTGAACCTTGACTTATGTTAATGATGTCAAGTATTATATTGTGTGAATAATCTTAAGATTCCATGATCCTCTGATTTCAATTTCTTTTTGCTAAAGCCTCATGCTATGAGTCATAGTTTATGACCCATGTGGTATTGGGTATGAATTCTATATTTTATGTTAATGTTCCTTACATAAATTTTCATACCAAAATTTTTATCTTATTCTCACTTATAATCTTGGATTGTTATCCCTTATGTTTACCCTTATTGAGCATTTGAGCACACATTTTCTCATGTATCCTTTTCTACAAGTAATGATGGAATGTAATAGGTGTGGTATGTGTAATATATTATCATGTGTAGAATTTTTTTGGGATATTTTAAAGAGTTGGTATAGATTAAGTAGTCACTTTTATAGAGAAAAAATGACCATTAGTAGAGAAATACAGAGTTTTTTAGTTAATTTTTTGTCATAATTCTGTAAAACGATAAAAATAAAATATCTAGGGCGTGTATTGTAATGAAATATTTGTTTTAAGTCATGTAATTCAATAGTAACATACTTAGGGAATCATAAATCTTCTTTTATACTCTTATCCATGAAAAAATGTTCAAAGGATCTGAAAGGATAGTCAATTCATCTATTTATAGAGATGAAATAAAAAACGAGTTTGTATATCGACTCAAAATATTGTTAGTGTTATATGAATTACTACATCTCATGATCTTCTACATTTCTAGTATCTCAATTTGAACTGTGGTTTGCAAGATATCACTATTTTCTAAAAAAATGGAAAAATGCCACGTGAAGCATTAATTAATTAATTAATTAAAATACTATAAATTGAAACTCCTATCACTCATGTAAAAAAATATTCTAAGGAAAAAAATCATGATTTAAGCTTAATAGAACTATCAATAATTTTCTATAGTCTTTTACTAGGAGGAAAATATTATTTTACACCTTATTAATGTAAAATTTATAAGGATCATATTTTCACTCCAAAAACCTTATTCATTATAATTAAGATAATCAATAGCATAATTTACTAATTATGATCACTAAAAAAGACATTGAAATAAAAAAATGAGACAAATTATAATCACAAGACAAGTCAATCTCAACTCAAACATGGTCCACTAGTGAGAAACTCTTTGGTCAGAATGATTTGATATTGATTGTTCACTTATGTCAAAACAAGGTTTGTTCCACTGAGGAATAAGTAGAGGTGAAACATATATATCATAGTAATCATTCCTTAGATATAATCCCTTTCTTAGAAACAATCAGTCAATAATACCACAAATACATGGAATGGTCATATCTCATTAATATCATAACAAGGGATTTATAATAATGAAGCATAAAAACATTTGATACTTAAATGTAAATTAATTTAAAATTATAATAAATTATAAATAAATATCAGAAATTTTAAACTCTTACCTTGCTAAATAGTTTCCCAATCCTTTAGGGAGAACATATTAGAACCTTAAGAGTTTTTTTAAAGGACTATTGAGAGAGAAAATGTGAGGTGAAGTATTCTAAATGGTTTTTGAATGAGTAAGAGTATAAGGATGGATGAGTATCTATGTAAAATTTGTGATAATTGTTTAATAATTTTTGGAATAGGCCTTTAGAAAAAAAAATTTGTGGAAAATTGAATACCATTATCTTAGAAATTTTTTTAGATCATGGTATTTTACATTTAAACTATAATGTCCTATGTTTTTATGAAATGAAAAATAGAGAATAAATTTGAGTTTTTTCTTTTAGATGATTGTAAGGGGTAAAAAATTAATTTTTTCCCTAGTAGAAGATCTCAGATAATTTTTATAACCACTTTGTTGGTCCTGTAATATGGTGTTTACCCTAGGATATAAGTTCGGTGGAATTCTAAACCATTTGAATTTATGTGGAATAATCAAGATTTAATATATATTTAATTAAATATTAATGTATTTGCACACATTATTTCATGGATATATTTTTAAGGCAATATCATATTGAGATTACATCTCCTCCATTGAGTTTATAATGGGGGGTTTTCTTTGTCAACGCATAAAATCAAGTCAGGATCCAGGGTTAGGCCCAATCACCTTTTTCTTTTACTTGTAATTTTCTTCTTTTCTTTACTCTTTTATTTTCTATTTTCTCCGTTTAATTATCATACATCCCCCTTGGGTCTTCTATGTAAAAAAATCATGAGAGAAATGAATATTAAGAGGGAGATATAGAGATAGAGAGAGAGAGGCATATGAAGGGAGCTGCCACTGGAGATATCTAGAGGAGTTGAATCGTTAGGTGGTAGTTGAAGATCATGAAAATGGGAGAAGCATCAGAAGATTCCACCCAAAGAGAGGCCATTTTATATTTTTTCATAAATACCAATAGATTTAACACTTTCTAGTTTTAAACCCTTTATATCACTTCGTAGGACCCCTTGAGGGTTGATCTTTAGCTTTTGGGGAGAGATATAACGCTTATGGCCCATGAGCCTGACGTGATGTGGCCTTTGTTATTGGGATTCTTGGATGCACTTCCCAGGATATGTATTATTAATTTATTGGGATGTACATACATACCTCATGGGATCTATCTCATTCATTTATTGGGATACCCAGACGTATTTAATAGGACCTCCCTTCTGATCAATTTATTGATTTTTATATTATTGGGATGTCCATAGGTACATCCTGGAATCTGGATTTTGAGACCTATGATCTTTGGTATTCAAGAATGGTGTCCCATTTATTATGATGTTTGATCATGTTGAACCTTTTTACTATGATACTATTGAAATGAGGATGATTGAGCTCTCCCTGATTGAATATGTGATCGTAGTATTGGACATGGAACTCCACATCAATGATATATTCGATCTCCAATGTCCTGACCACCGTTGGACCGGGACTGAGGGATGAGACATCGAACTGGATTTAAATGTATTGAGTGGCATGATATCAATATCAGAGAACATTTATTGGATTTAAAATTATTACCTAGAATCATACTTTATAGTGATTGAAAGCAAGTATTGGTGAACCCAGTGCTAGGATATATATCCCCCTATAGTGACATAGCTTGCTCAGAGACATTTTTAGTGTTAGACAAAGTAGGTATTGTTTATTGGGATTAAAAATGCTAGGATTGACTTAATTATACACAAAATGAGTGGCACAACATCCATCTCAATTTCCTTTCCAAAGGATGTATAGATGATTGATATTATAGACCCAAGTATCAACTACTGTGGTTTATATTATTTTTCACCTTACTCATGTATATACATATACCTTGACTAGTTTATTCGGATCATGGACCTATGGATCAACTATAGTTTCACTTAATTTAATTTATTTATTATTTTAGTTTTGTCTCATCTAGGCTAAGAATAATTCATGGGAATGTACTTATGACTTTAGATTTATGGGTTCATCATTAGGGTGGCCTACTGAAAATATTTATCACCCATGTACATGCACCTCGGTGTGCATGTAGACCAGATATCATCTTTTCAGGTTGATCATAGATAAATCATAGACAAGGTTGAGGTCCATGGTTTCACAATAGATGAGATCCTCTCATGTGGACTTCATTCGATCAGGATGGAGTAGCTTGGAAATGTCTTGGAGCCCTATAATGACCCGCTCAATCTCATTAGCTTGAGAGCACAATGAGTCATTACCTGGACTTAAGCGACATCCCCAAGACACCAAAGGTTAGAAATAAATGTATAAGGGTTTCAAATACAAGTGGGGGAAGATTTAAAAATTAGGAAATAAATCATTAAAAAAACAAACCATAACCAAACCATTTACAAAAGGATTCATGAAAAAAAAGAGAAACTCAACAACTTCATGTATCTCAAAACCATGTCAAAGTGAAAAACAATGGAAGAACAAACCAGTATCAAATTAAATAGCAAATAAACAACTCAATAATCTCTAGAGGATACAAGAATCCATGCTCAACAAGCTCTAATCTCTATAATTACCGAACCACCCAAATATCACGAGGTAGTGCCAAAAAAGTGGAAATGTTACCATTGCCCTTGTCCTGGAATATAGAATCTGCAAAATCCCCAAAGTGCCAATGCAGAGGTGAGTATAAAACTCAGTAGGTTTTACCCAATGAATTCCCTACTCATTCCACTAGTATCGAATATCTAGAAACATTTATAAAAACCAGTATATATGAAAACAATTTCTCAAAACAGTTTATAACTACATAAAAACAAGTTTCCAAAACCATTTTCAACCAAAGGCATACAAGTTATATTAAATCCATTTTTTACATTAAGCTATCATTTCATAAAAATACTAAAAATTCTTCAAAACCATTTGAAAATATCCATTTTGACATCCTTGAACCATTCCACACACCCATGCAACAACCCATGCATGCTACATTATGATAGTTCCATACTCATGAACCGTTTCTTGTTGATCTACCAAGTCATCACAAGGTAATTGTATACCATGTTACATTAACCCTTTGTCCTGAGCACAATGTCATATTTCAACCAAGCCTCATTTACACAATATGAATTCACACCCCAATAATCCCAAGGATCATGCCAAAAAAACCCTTTCAAGAAAAAAATATTTTTATTGAAAACTATTTCCATCAAAAGTATTTCAATGAAAAATCAGTTCAATAAAACACCCCTTTTCATAAAACAATTTTTAATTCCAGAAAAATAATAATTTAAAATTATAATTTTAAATTTAGGAAACTAAAACAATTTTCACATAAATTTACCAAGATTTCACAAGTCTACGAAAAATGATAAATTGTCACTAAATAGATTTATTCCATGTATGAAACCATGATTCCACAATCAATATTATCCAATTTACTCAATTTGAAACTAATATAACCAATTATAGCAAGAGGAGTCAAGATTGAATCCACCTACCTAGGAAGTTTCGACAAAACCCCAACAAAAGAAGAACACAGAAGAAAACCGAGTCGATTCTCCAAGAATATGCCTTAGATCTCTTCTACTAGAAAGATCATGACAAAATATCATCATAATTGGCATCCAAAAATCCATATCTACTCATAATGAGAATATATATAAGGAAAAGGGATAATAGAAGATGTAGATCTATGTAGATCTAAGAAACTAATCAAAAACGATGAAGAACGATCACATACCTCAAGAATTCGGCCTTGATTCGCTAAGGAAATCCTTCTGATCTCCTCTAGAAGGATGGGAGAAACTTATTTGGCCTTAGAATAAGAAAAATCCTTAGTTATGGATTCCTAGAAGAAAAAACGATCCACTTAGATGAATAAACAAATGAGATCCACTTTTTAGGATCTCACTTAAACCATCTGCATGGTTAGTTCACACGGATAGACAAACCATGCACTAACTGTGCATTAGCTACTTCTTAGGTAGACACTCACACATATTCATTGCACAGTATCCCTAACTATTCTCCAACGATGTTGGAGCCACTGCCTCAATAGGACCAATTACACACGATTTGGCCGCACGGTTAGACAAACCGTGCGTCGCCTGTGCGACTTTAATTTTGCCTCAAAACTACTTTCAAATTTCTCTCAACTCTCCAAATAATCACCCTTAAATTTTATAACCATGAAAATCATCAAGTAATAGTTACATAATGGAAACAATGGGTACTAAATTCTCCAATCCATTGGTCTTTCCATCCTCACAAATTGGAAAACCCTCACCCATCTGAAAGAGTTATTTCCATTTCTCTTTCATATCCTTCTCACATTCCCGAGTCTCTTCCTAAATCTGACCATGCTTCCATAAAATAAACACTAGACTAATTCTTTTTCCTCGCATGAATTTATATTGCCTATCCAAAATACTCATAGGGATACGTATCAGTGAAGCATCCGGATCTAGGTCAACATGGTCCCATATGATCACATGGTCCGGATCATGCTGTTACATTTTCAACTGAGATACATGGAACACATTTTGAAAAGAACTAAACCATGATGGTAATTCTAACAGATATGACACCTCTCCAACATGATCCAGTATCTCTAAAGGGTATATGTATCTAGGAGATATCTTTCCCTTATTCCCAAAATGATTATGTATAAGCCTTGGAGATATCCTCAAAGAAGACATGATCACTCACGACAAATGAAAACGGTCTTTGATGGTGATTTGCATAAGATTTATGACAACTCTAAGACATCTCTGTCATCTTTCAAATAAATTGTATCTTCTTCATTATTTCTTATACAAGGCTTGGCCAAGCTAGTGATGCCTCACTCATTTCCACCAAGCATAGTGGAGAATGACAAGGACACCCATAAAATGCTTCAAAAGGAGCCATATGTATCGAGGATGGATAACTGTTATTATATGAGAACTCAAACAAGGGTATATACTCCTCAAATGAGCCACCAAAATCCATTAAACAAGCCCCTAACATGTCTTATAACATCTGTATTGTCCTCTCAGGCTGACCATCTGTCTGAGGATGATACGCTGTGCTCATAGTCAACTGAGTCCCAAGTGCTTTCAATAAGGATTTCCAAAAACGAGATGTGAACCTTCGATCTCTGTCTGAGATTATTGAAACTGGTAATACATATATCTCTACCACTTCTCAGATATAGATTTTAGACAATCCTCCACTATATGTGTTTCATGAATGGAAATGAAATGGGCTGACTTGGTAAGATGATCCACTATCACCCATATGACATCATGTTTCTGAACCATTCTTAGAAGACCTGTAACAAAATCCATTGATATCTGCTCCCATTTCCACATTTGGATAAGTAAGGACTACAACATTCATTTTGGTCTCTAATTCTTTGATTTAACATGATAACAAGTTAAGCACCATAAGAAGAACTCGGCCACCTTCCTTTTCATGTCATTCCACCAAACCGTGTCTTCAATTCCATATACATCTTCTATGTACCTGGATGTTCACCCCATCTAAAATGGTGGTAATCATCTAAGTGTTGTTTATGACAATCCATAGGTATAACCATACAATTTCTAAATTGAAAAACTGAAATCCTATCATGTATCCAGCCATCAATGGTCTCCCCGCCATTGAGTTTTGAACTCATAACCAGACATTCTCCATCAGATTATTGTGCCTCTTTGACAATATTTACAAAATTATAAAAAACCACTAAAAATAAAACAACAACATCACCTCGATCTCCACATTCCACATGTATGTTGGCTAGGACCGACATCAACTACCATTCATCTGAAGCTTCTTTCACCAATTGAGCATATAAATTTAAACTCAACTCATCTGCCATTGAATTTCCTTTCCCTACTGTGTAAATGAATTCAAAGTCAAAAATTTGGAGATATTGCATCAATCTCCATTGCCTCAGATCCAACTATCACTATTATAAAATGTGTTTCAGGATTTTATGATTCGTAAACACAGATAATTTTTCAGCAAAGATATAATGAAGCCATGTCTTTAAAGCATGGACAACTACCTATAACTCCAAGTCATGTTTTGGGTAATTCTTCTCATGCACCCTCAATTTCCTTGAACCATAAGAAACCACATGGGTGTCCTTACAGGAGAACACATCCCAAACCTGATCTCGAAGCATCACAATACATGACATACCCCTATCCTGATTCTGAAAAAATCAAGATAGGTGATGATGTAAGATGAACTTGTAGCTCTTGGAAAGACTTTTGACCGTCCTCTGTCCATTTGAATAGATCATTCTTCTTTTTCAAAGCTATCATGGATGATTCTAGTAATGATAACACATAAAAAATGGATTAGTAGTGACTATATAGACTAAGAAAACTTCTTATCTCGAAGAAATTCTTTGGTGGTAGAAATGAAATAACAACTTTTATCTATTCAGGATCAACAAAAATGCGTTTTTTAGAAATGACATGGCCAAGAAAACATACTTCCTATATCCAAAAACCACACTTTTATAATTTGGCAGACAAACAGTGATATCTTAGGATTTTTAACCCTATTTTCAGGTTTTTCTCATGGTCAGAACTTGTCTTTGAATACACCAAGATGTCATCCACAAACACCACAACAAAAAGTTGAGATATCACTAGAATATCTGATTCATCCAAGACATGAATACCCCTAGTGCATTTATTAGACCACAAGTTATGACTACATATTTGTAGTGGCCATATCTACTTCTGAAAGATATTTTTGGAATATATTCCTTTTGAATTCGAAATTGGTGATATACTAATCACAATTCAATCTTGGAGAATTATTGAGATCGCCTTAATTGATCGAAAATATCATCAATGTGTGGAAGTGGTTATCTGTTCTTTATCGTAACATGGTTATGCTTACGATAGTCAACACACAACCAAAGAGTTCAATCCACCTTCTTCATGAACAAAACTGGTGCTACCCACGAAGACGTACTTGGTCGAATGAAACCCTTTCTTTATTGCTCCTACAACTACTATTTCAATTCATATAACTCTTTTGGTTCCATCCTATAAGATAGAAAGGAAATAAGACTGCTCCCCGGAGTGAGATCGATCGTAAAATCCACTTCCCTTAGAGGTGGTAACCCAGTGAAGTTCTTGGTAAATATGTATAGAAATGGATCCACAACAGATGGAAAACTAATTACTGTTGGTTCCAACAAGCTCTTTTCACCTTTATTTACCATTCTCTCTCATCTGAAGAGATTTTCGATGTCGTCCTAAGTCATGATACTAACTATTCTCCTATAATAGTCGATATGAGCATTGAACATTGTAAACCAATCCATACCTAGGATTAAATCATATACATGTATTTCCAACATTGAGAAGTCCCATTTTAGCTCATATCCCTTAACAGTTATAGCACATTCTATACACACAAGGGCTTTCCATTATTTTTTACCGAGAGGGGTTTGGAGTTTTAAAATTGAAGGAATCATTTCCAACATTAATCATAGAAAATAAATAAAAAAAATAAGCAATGAAAAAATATGATTAACCAGTATCGAAGATCACTTGCACAAGGGTAGAATTAAAAAGTAAAGTACCTCTCACTGTTGATGTTCCAGCCTGATCATCGATAAACATTTGATCATCTCCATATAATTTCTTTTTGCTAGACTATTCTCTTTATTTCCATACTGAGATTTCCCAGGTTAAGGTTTCATGATATTTGTAGAATCACCATGGCTAGCTATGCTCTACCAATAAGACTGCTTGTGTTGTCCTCACCTGTCGAAGCACACAATGCTTGCAACACCTGAGAAGTGTCTCGAGCACCAGACCTTGGAGTACTTTAACATTAGCTCTGAAGATACCCTATATTCTTATAGTAATGGAATGCTCTAGGTTGTTCCGTACACTATCACCTTATGTGGTCAAGTGAACCACATTGAAAGTAGCCTTCTTTTCTTTAGGGTCATGGAGGAAGGTTCACTGATCTAGTCATCTAGTTCTGATTTCCACATCCACCCTAGAAATAATTGTCTCTTTTCTTATTTTTCCTAGAATTTTAGTTCCCACAATTTCATGTGGGTATCATCATACCTTCTCCCATATATACTGAGATATCACATTCATCCAAAGTAACTTTATTCACCATCTCTGTATAATCCATGATACAGAGCACCACAATCTTCGATCGAATCTCCTGTCGTAGCCCCGATTCGAAGACGTGTGCCTTAAAAGATACACTTTCCACAACCTCTAGTTGAAAACAGACTAAATTTTTGAATTTATCCACATACGTAATGATAGAGAGACTCTCCTATTTCAAGATGAAGAAGTTCATCGTTTTCTGGATCTTGAACGTGTGAGGATAGAATTTTTTGTTGGACAGTTCCTAAAAATCCTCCCATGTAAGGTGTTCATCCAATTTGGCATGCACCACTAAATCCCACCACTTTCATGAAATTTACATGAGAGTATACATCACCAGCTTGACCTTTAGCTCTATCGATGTTTCGATGAAGTGGAAGATATGATTCATCCTACTTAGCCACACCTCCACCTTCTTGGGTTTGGAATCACACCATAAGTTTGTTGGATTCTACTTTATGAACTGGATGGTTTGATCCACATGTTGTGGATAATCCCTCCAGTTCCCCTTGTCCCCGAATTCAAAATCTTGAACAATAATCTTAACTGACTCTTAGTTCACCTGTGGTTCAGGTGCAACCACATTCTCCACAGCTTCATCGAGTTGGTTTTTACGACGCCTACCAGGAGACACTTACTAAACCAAAAATGAAATCTATTAATATCACTCTCTAGAAACTAATTTCCTAGAATTTAAAATTATATCACATCAACTATCTCAACATTGTTTTCCAAAAACTGCCTTTTTTCATGTTCATCTTTTTTAAAAAAACTTTGAACTTTCTTTTTGAAAATTAATCTATTTTCAAAATACCAAAAGAACTTCTTTTTTCAAAATCATTAATTTGAAAAACAATTTCATATTTTTCTAAAATCAACACTTTTTTCAAAACATGAATCATTACTTGAAATAATGTATGCCCTCATAGTGGGAAGTTGTTCCTATACAATGCATGTCATGCTCGTCTCATTGGCTAAACCCATGACAATGAAATTTTCATCATTCTAGATGTGTCTCAAAAACACTTATGTACCCAACTCCCCGGTATCTTTAAGTTCAGCATAAAAGGGATAGTTACTTACTTTTTATGCTATACATTTCAAGATCCGACAATCCAACTCCTGTATAAGATTTCAACACAAAGAATAAACAAGAAGGAATTTCAACTCCAAGGCCAAGAACATTGATGACCACTTGTTAGGTAAGGACTGAACAAGACAATAATATTTATACCACAAAGAAAATACTAGACTAATACCATTTTTAATGACACGCACAATATCATTGTCTTGAGAACACTACGAGTCATTACTTGGCCTTAAGAGACATCCTCAAGACCCCATAGGATGGAAAGAAATACCTAAGGGTTTCAAAAACAATTTGGGGACAATTTACACATTTCGAAATAAATCAATAAACAATCAAACCATAACTAAACCATTTACTAAACGATGCAAGGAAAAATGAAAGACAACACAACAACTTAATGTATCTCAAAACCATATCAAAGTGTACAATAAAGGAAGAAAAAACCAGTATCAATGTAAAAAGTATATAAATTAATCAAGACTCTCAAGAGGCCACATGACTCCATTCTCTACACGATTCAAGACCCACAATCACCAAACAACCCAAATATCACGAGTTAGTGATAAAAACGTGGGAAACAATACCTTTTCCCCTATCTCGGAAGATAGAATCTACAAAAGCACCAAAGTTCCATGGAAAGGGTGAGTATAAAACATATTATCCTTTACCCAATGACTTCCCTACTCATTCCACTATTATATATGAGTTATAAAAATTTATAAAACCCACTTTATATAAAAACAATTTCTCAAAAAAGTTTATAACTGCATATAAACAAGTTTACAAAAACATTTTCAACCAAAAGAATACGAGTGATATTAAAACCAATTTCTAGAGAGGGATATAATTTCATAAAAGTACCAACAAGTCTTCAAAACCATTTCAAAATATCCCTCTTGGAATCCTTAAACCATTCCACACAGCCATGCAACCAACCATGCAAGCTACGTTTTGACAATTCCATACCCATGAGTGATTTCTCATCGTTTAACCATGTCGTTACAAGGTAATTGTATCCCATGTTCCATTAACCATTTTTCTTGAGAACTAGGTCATATTTCAACCAATCCCTATATATGAAATATGAATTCACACCCTAATATTCCCAAGGATCATTCCAAAAAAACCTTTTCAATAAAAACACATTTTTATTGAAAACCATTTCCATCAAAACCATTTCAATGAAAAATCGTTTCATTAAAACATAATTTATATTAAAAACCCCATTTTAATCAAACAATTTTTAATTCCAAAAAATCCATAATTTAAAATCACCATTTTAAAATTATGAATCTAAAAAAATTTCCCAATAATTTCCCAATATTCTACAAGTCCACAAAAAATGAAAAATAATCCCTAATGTGATTTATTCCATATATCAAACCAAGATTAAACAATGAATATTATCCAATTTACTCTATTTTAAACTAATATAATTATTTATATAAAGAAGAGTTGAGAGTGAAGCCACCTACCTCAATGGTTTCGACAAAACCCAACAAACGAAAAACGCAGAAGAAAACCGGGTCGATTTTCCAAGAATTCACCTTAGATATCTTCTCCTAGAAATATCAAGACCAACTATCATAATATTTGAAATCCACACACCTATATTAACCCATAATGGGTGTATATATAAGAATCCTAGAGAATATAAGAAGTAGGTCTAATTATATCTATGAAACCGATCAAGAACGATGAAAAATGATCACATACCTCAAGAATTCAGCTTCGATTCTCCAAGGAAAGCCTTTAGATAGCCTCTAGAATGATGGGAGAAACATCTTGGGTTTAGGAGATGTATAATCCTGAGTTATAGACACTTAGAAGAAAAAAGGAGCCACTTAGAGGAAAAAATGGATGAGATCCACTTTTTTGGATCTCACTTAAAACATCTGCACGGTTAGTTCGCATGATTAGACAAACCTTATGCTAGATGAGTGTTAGATATTGCCTAGGCAGAACCTATAACGACTTCCTCACATAGTCTCTTTGTCCTTACTCCAACCATGCTATATCAACTTCCTCAATACGGCCAATTAAGCATGGTTTTTCCGCACGGTTAGATAAACCGTGCGCCACCCGTGCGACTTCCATTATGCCTCAAAACTACTTCCAAACTTCTACCAACTCTCCCATTTATCACCCATTAATTTTATAACCCTAAAAATAATCATGTAAGGGTTACATACCAAAAATTGGGGGTACAACAAGACCAGGTATGTGTTTTGTATCAGATTTAATAAGATATACCTGTAATGTTATATCAGTTTCCATTATGTACTCATGCATGAATGGTCGTCCTATTGGGACACTAGTGTTTTATGTAAGAAATAGTTGTTATGGATTTTATATCATTTCTTTTTTTACTTTATAAGTTTCTATTTTAGTTTATTTATTGCTTATGAACATTGTTCATTACCTCTATGAATGGTATCTGGTTATTTATGATATTGTTATTCAGATATGTGGTTATAGCCTCCCCACTGTACCACCTTTAAAACCCCATTGCTAGTAATAATCCATTAGTGTAAAATGATGTGTACTTGAGCACTTGTGAAAAATCTTATAAGGTAACTGGTTTAGTATCATCAATGTTGGGAAATTACAAATTGGTATCAGAGCTATTGTTTTCCTATTTTATTATTATTATAGATATGGTATATAAGAGTATTAGGAATATGATGGAACATGTGATGGATGTTATATTGATGTATTGAGAACACTTGTTCTGGTAATAATTAATGGTTTCCAGGGATATGGGATAGTTGTTCTGATATGTTATGTTACAATTGTATATGAATTTTTATTTGAATGATGCACATGTTGTGTGTATATTATGATTTATTATGGATTTCTCACACTTAGATTGTTGGAAAGAGGAGAGTGGTTGAATTTTACACTTGGTTAGAAAAGGAAAGAGGTTTCTCATGCATCATATTCGGTATGTAGGATTCAGATGTTACAGGTCTGCTAGTGTGTGTTTTTTTGATGATAGAGGCCAATTGATTAAATTTTCATTAAAAAAATAAATGTTATTTTCCCATATAGGTTCTTCATCACATTATACTCAATTAATTTTACATGCATATATATTTATATCTGATTAATGGTGATGTGGATCTACATTACAACATTTGATGGTGAGTCCAATGACTTAGTCATCATGCACGAGAGGTGCAACGACCATAGTAGGTTGATAGGGCCTATGATTCACAACTTTTAAACCCCTCATGGGGTGATGTTTCTTAGGTTTGGTTATTTAAAGTATTAGAAACTAACTATATAGTGTATTCTTATATAGCTTGGAATGATATTCTACTTAACAGACCTTCATTATGGTTATCTAGTCAGATCAATGAGTATGATACCGATTGGTACCAGGGAGTTTCTAGTGAATTGTACCTCAAGGGGATATTACTGTATGTGGATTCCCAGTGAGCATCAGTTCAGTATTTCTCCTTCATTGGTATCATTTCTTATAGGGATAATCTCTTTATAAGTATTCTCATAGAGAATTTGGGCCCTAGTAGTCTAATGATTGATTGTTTTGAACATCATAGGTTAGTTTTATCTTTACCTTCTATATAGAGGTTTGAATTATGGGCTAGGTAGTTAGGCCTACTAACCCAGTTGTGAGACTTGATTGGGAGGACTAGGTGGGACACCTAGAGGCTCTTAGTTTTTAATCATACCCTTGTAGGTCGACGTTCAGTTTTATTGAGGGAATCCTACATGAGAGGTTAGCATGGGTTTTTGGATGCCTTTTTTGGTAGTGAGATTTGTTATATATTTGTTTCAAGACCAATGTGTGGTTAGTGATTGAGTTTTTCAATATAATCATGTTGATGCCTTTGGATTTTGATAAATAACCAAGGTTGATTTGTTATCATGATTGACATTGAAGGGTATGACTATTTGGGTGCCTGTCCCTATTGACCGGTGTTTCCGTTGTTGCTAGTGTATTCAGAGTGTGGGTAGACACTCATGACTAAAATGGATACTGGGTGATGAGAGTTAATAGAATAAATTATTTAATAGGGGAGGTTCTTTATTTTGAATAGGAGTTCCAAGGGAGATTCAAGCTTAATGAGACTGATGTTCCATATAGTACAATTAACTTATACTTGTGTTGGATGACTGGTGGGGGAATAAGATGGGTTATAAAGGTAGATGTCGGTTTTGTGTGGTACCATTTAAATATGAAATCTATGGGTGGCCATGTGAAAGTTGGGGACTGATAGTATAAATATATATTATGGGCATGGTTACTATGGTTTTGTGAAAAAAGGATAAATTTACCACCATGATAAAGGATACACCAAGAATAAATCAGGTACCACAAGATGATTAAACCGTGTTTGGACCTAGGAACACATTTTTGGGAGACATGATGTCTGGAGTTGTTTTAAGGAATGTTCAGTGTGTTTGACATGAGCATTTGTTAAAGTGAGATATAAACACTTTTTGATGGAATCTTAGTGTACTCTTAGTTAGATATGATCATGATCTATACATTGACATTGTATCGAGTATACATAGAGTGCATCGTCTCACATACAAGATTATTTTTATTTAGAATATCATTCTTTGTTTGAAAAATGAACCCAATGATGTTGTGCGCAAGGAGTTATATAAGGTAAACCATATAATTGGGAGTGAACCAATGGAAATTTGAGGGTTGTGGTCCTCTTTTTTAGTTGGAATTCATAATTTCACATGATCATGGAACTCAGATGTGAGGCGACAATAAGGATATACATTTGGTGTAGAGTACCAAATCAGTCGTAGTTATATGTCTCCCATGTAGGATACAATCATGGATGCTATGAGACTGATCATTTTATAGTAAATATATCATGTTTTTAATATTCTTGGGATGATAGAATTGATTAATTTTACTATGAAGCCTTCTCGAGGATGAGAGGGTTTATGGTGGGGAGGTAGTAGTGACTCGTGTTTTTTCAGACTAGAAATATTAGCAAAAATCTATGTTTTTATTTTTAGATAATTGTAAAGGGTAAAAAAATAATTTTCCCCCTTGCTAACGATATTATAATTTTTAACCACTCCATTGGTCCTAGAATAGGGTGTTTACCCGAGGAAATGAGTTTGGTAGAATTACAAGCAGTTTGAATTTATGTGGAATAATAAAGATTTAATATATATTTAAATAAATATTAATTAATTTTCCCAAGTTCATTTGGTGATATATTTTTAATAGAACATCATATTGAAATTATTTCTCTGTTGAGTCTCAAACAAGAGTTTTTTCTAGGTGGGGTATATATTTCGGTTGGGTGCTGGGACAGGGGACAAACCCCCTTTTCTTTTTATTATATTTTCCTTATATTTGTTTCACATTTTCTTTTCTATTTTCTCCCTTGGATTCTAATGCGCACAAACTTTCCCCATTGTGTAATGTGACAAAGATATATAGGGGGGAGAGAGAGAGAGATATGAAGATGATGGCTGGTGTCACTTTAAAGCTCGAGACGAGCCTGATCATCATGTGGTACCTAAAGATCATAGCAATAAGAAAATTTTTGGTAGGTTCCCCTGAAATGTTGTTTGTTTTTATGTTTTCCCATAAATTCCATTATATTTATATATTTTTAGATTTAAATCCTTTATATAACCACTTCTTACCCCATGAGGGTGGATCTATATATTTTGAAAATAAAAAAGGGTTTGGGGGTGATGATCTTAACGCAATGTGAAATTTCTTATTTGGATGCCTAGATGTACTTCCTGGGATTCATCTTATTTGTTTATTGGGATTCCAGGGCATACTTCCTAGGATCTATCATATTAATTTATTATGATGCCCAAAAATATCTCTTGGGATTCAACTTATAATATTTTTATTGATTTATATATTGTTGGGATGTGCATAGGAACTTCCTAGAATTTGGCTTTTGAGCACTATGATTTATGATATTTGGTCATGGTGTCCTTTTGATTATGATGTTTGGGAATGACATCCCTTTTTACTATGATACAAGAGTGAAGAGGATGATTAGACTCTCCTTGGTCGATTACTTAATTATGGTGTTAGACATGGTGATCTACATCATTGATATACTCTAAGATTATTATGCTCTTATTAGTGATAGGGATGATTACACTCTCCCTGGTTGATTACATGACCACAATATTGGACATAGATCTCCACATCAGTGATGAATACTCTTGGATTATTATGCTCTCTTGAGTGATGCCTAGGATTATCTTTATATTTGGGTGGACTCACCATCACTACATCACCCATAGGTACTTCATGGGGATAGGGTTGTGGAGCCCATTATATGAATGGATACCAAGAATGTACTTTGGTTTGAAAAGAATTCCATTTACAGATCACGTAAAGGTCAGACCCTTATGGTTCATTCAAGATCTAATGTAATGACCTCCGATAGAATGAGACCTTTGGATTAGATATCAAACTATATTTACATGGTTTGAGTGGAATGATTTTCATCTCAGAGATCATTTACATTATGTTTGGTTATTACCTAGAATCATTCATTATAGTGATTAGAGGGGAATACTGGTGAAACCGGGGCTAGAAAATGTATCCTCGTGTGGTGGCATAGCTTACATAGTGAAATTTTTGGTTTTATACAAATATGATATTGTTGATCAAGATTACAGACCTAAGGGTTGACTTAATTACACATGTAATGAGTGGTATGGCATCTAGTTCAATTCCCTTTTCCTATGATGTACAGACGATTGTGATTATAGACTCAAGGATCAACTGATGTAGTTTATGTTATTTTTCACCTTACTCGTGTATATATATTTATGTATATATATATGGGAATATATATATACACATAAAAAATTATATATTCACACACAATGAAACCTGGACTAGTTGACCGAGATCACAATCTCAGGGATCGAATGTGGTTTCACTTGATTTATTTTATTTATTATTTATGTTGTGTCTTAGTTAAGCTAAGAATATTTTAAGAGAATTAACTTATGAAAGAATATTTATAGTTTCATTATTGGGATGTACTACTGATAATAATTTTCAGCACTTTATGTGCATATTGGTTTGTTTGTAGACATTATATCCTTATTTTTCAGGTTGAGAAGAGATACATGATGAATTTGTTTAAGGCCTATGTTTTCATGATCGTGTGGAGCCACTCATGTGGGCTTCATTTGATCAAGATATAGTAGATGTACAGTGTATTAGATACTTGGTATGTGGTTTGGCACATTGTTTGTAAGATATCCCTATAGTTTTATTTTAGTTTCCTTTATGTACTCCTGCAAGTATGGCCGGTCCGGTGGGTGACCAGTGTTGTATGTATGAAATGACTATTCGGGATTTTATATCATTTCATTTAGTACTAAAAAAATTTCTGTTTCAGTTTACTTATGTTTTCATCACTCTTTTTTTACTACTATAGATGATATCTAGTTATTTTTGTTTTTTTACTTTGAAACATGGGTATAGTATCCCACTATATCACCTTTATATCCTTATTTCTAGTCAGAATCCTCTAACATACGAGAAGGCGTGCTTGAGGCCTTATGGTGAATTGGCTCAAATAACTAGTTTAGTGGCATCTAGGTCAAGAAATTACATAAATTGTGATTTTTTACATTTATTATTTTAAGAAATGAAATTTATGTTTTTTTCTTATTTTTTTTCCATGTGAAATAAAATTGTTCATAAATATTTTTGTAAGTATAAAATAGATTATAGATTTTGGAAACAGATTTATAACTATTGGAATTTTCTTCATATTAAAATATATTATTTTAATAAATAAACATATTTTATGTTTTTCAAGATATTATATAATTTATTACATCATTTTTACATCAAAATGAAGTCTCAATACATATCGTATATGCATATCATATTTTATTATTCAATCGAAAAAAAATCTATTTTAAAAAACAATTATTGGATAATTTTGACGTGTCAATTATAAATTTTAATACCTTTTTTATGAAAGTAATTTTATATTTATGATAAATTTAATTATTAAATAAAAAAAATAGTGTGTTTTAAAATCATGCATTTGACACATAAAATATAAAATCTATATTTTAAGAAATATTTTTTATTTTAATACAAATATCTAGAGTAACATTAAAAAATTTATATTATTTATATTTATCCATTATATTATTATAATATGAAAATATTTATTTTACTTAACACTTGTATGTAACACATAATGGATAAATTACTATTACACCTATCACATTACTGTTCCAACGATCACTTTAACTTTCCAATGATCACATAACCCATTATAAATACACTTTACTCCAACTTATAATTATTAGCATCATTTTATTAGTTTTTATAGTGAACCAAGACTTTGGAATATAATTTTCACAAGATTTTTAGAAAAAACATCCAATAAACACAACCCAAAGACCGTAAGGCCTAGTGTATTTATAATACTAGGTTCAATATACATAAAAATGAAACTAAAACACATAATATATATTTTATTATACTTAATTTACTCTAAAATACCTTTGATATCCTAAAACTACATAGGATAAACTGAGGAATATATAAAATAAAAGGTTGATCTATAATGCTCAGTACTAGAATAAACATGATAACGAAGCATAACATGTGAGTCAAATGGAAAATAATGATTTCATAAAAGATATGGATCATGAATAATCACATGAGATAATAACATAAATAACATGGTATCATAGGATATTTGAAACATAGGAATGTTGAAACAACATAAAACATGACTTAAATATAATACAAGGCTAACCCCCAGGACAACATCACATGGAGGATAGAGTCCCATCATGAATTTGGTTCCCTCCATAATCCCATACATACCATTTCATGAGAAAAAATAATTACACAATGAATTATAACACTATATAGGTACACCAATCATAACATGTACATGATAATGTGTTATTTAAAATGAAATCAATCATAATACATAAACATTATAATTACCCATGGAAAGAATTGGGTTGTATAACATTTCCTTATGTCATAATCAAAGGAGGTTTCATAAAGATTTTAAATAAAAGGAGGAATTTAATATTTTTGACATTTATATCTAATTAAACAATCATAGGTCTCAATATATAGTTTTCAATTGGAATTAAATCCTGATAAAGGGTATATAATTGGGTATATACATGATCTTTCAAAATGTTTTTTAAGGATTTAGTTAAAGAATTTGGAGAAAGAATAAGTAATTAAATTTATTTGAAAACTAGAGGTAAAACAAAATGGTTATTCCAAAAATATTACTTTATTTAATGAAATCATTAATTGGATTAAATAATTTAAATGAGTGTAACATAAAAGTATTTAGGTATAGAAAATTTCCCTTTAATCGGGTTAAATTTTAAAGATGAAAGTTGAGAAATGAACTAAAGGAATGTATTAACCCATCAAAGGAAGGGATAATAATCTAGGAATATATGTTAAGAGACATATATACATAATTAATAATAATTATATAACATAAATGAGTGATAAAAAGTGAGTTATAAAGAGAAATTTCATAACCCAAAGAAAAAGGGTGGATTAGAATGACCCATTACCTTATGTTCCAAAATTGTTCTATAATTACACATAATTTCATTAATAATAAAATAAAATAAATTAATTAATTAAACTTTATTTATAATAATTTTATTATGCTCATTTAAATTTATTTCAATGAGATATAATGTTTAATTTTTATTTCTAAGGGAATTTATTTCTGGTTCTATGGTCGGATCACTTGCTTGAAATTATAAATGTCCTTGTGAAATGGGAATAAAAATAAAAAAGTGAAAGGAAATGATATTAATTTCCTAAAATAAATTTTAATTTTACCAAATAACTTTTTTTCTAATATATTGATTGTTCAATTATTAAAAATGTTAAAGTTATGTGGTGAGTTTATTTATGTCATTTTATCTACTGTAAAAAACCAAATTAATTTTATTTAATTAAATGTTTATTAAAACATTAAAAGAAATCAAATTAGATATAATATAGTTATTATATTGATATTTATATGTATTATTATTTCAATAAACATCCTTCAAATAGGTTTAGAAACATTAAGTACGTTGTTCATGGAGGTGGTGAACCAACTATATTGTGAACAAAATCTTCATTTTAAAAATGAAATAAGGGAGGGTATAAGATGAATATTCCCCCATAATATTAAAATTTAATTATATTTAGGATAATTATTTTACTATTTATAGGATTATATAAATCACATGGGGGTGTTAGAAAAAGAATAAAATTAAAAGAAGTTTTTTTAGAGTTTACCAGTACCATTTGTTGTCGAGTTTAGGATACCCCTTAAGGCTCATTAGAATGGTATTTAGATGAGACCAGTACCACCAAGACAAAAGGGATAGTATTGGGAAGGTAATTGACGATCAATTTTTCAATATAAAATGGTTATATGTTGTGAGGAGAAGGGGTGGTGAGTGGTGATATTTATAAGGGCTGGAGAAGGATGTTTTTTGAATATTTTATTCATTTGTTTATTATTTTACCTCAAGATTACAAATAGTATTGATTTTTGAGACTATATATATTAAGAGGTTAATTTTGGTTTAAAATAATGATTTATTACATCATTAATGAATAAAAAATTCATGCATTTGTCTTATAATTTAACATATCAAATTTTGTTCACTAAAAATTCATCTAATTTAAAAAACTACAAAAAAATACCCCCTAAAATTTATTTGAAATTTAGATTCCAAATTTGAAATATATTTTATGAAATTATTTTTAAAACTATTATAAATTTAATTTTTAATTAAAATATTTATTTATTTTAAAAATACCAATTTTAATATCAGGGTCAATTTTCTGACCCTTTGAAAAGTTACTCAATGTATTCCCAATAGTCAAATTACTATTCTGAAAACTATATTACTATTACAACAATCAGAATACTATTCCTATAGTCTGATTTGTAACAGCTATATGGGGTCCCTAATTTATATAAATACCTCATATTTTATTCATTTTTCATTAAATTATATTTTCTCTAAAATTTATGTATTTTTTCATTTTCAAAATTCATATTTCATTACTAATATTCTGCTCCATTTATATATTTTTGTTCGTGAGTAGGATTATTTTTGTGGATTGAATATATACAAAGTTCCATATTATTTTTTATATTATTTTCTATTTTTTGTCCCATTGTAATACTTTCATTTATTAGGGACATATTTATTCTCTAAATGTATTTTTTAAATTGATATAAAAATATGTAGTTGGCTTATCATGTGGTGTGTGTGCATTAAATATTATATATTACAAAATATGGAATAATTAAATTTTATGAAGGGAAATTCTATTGATTAAATTATGAGTTTTTACATACTCCCCCTTAACAAATTTCCCCCCAAACATTTTGATTTACCAACTATGTTGAAATAATGCGAGGTTAATTCTACTTTATATATTCCTATGATGCCCTTATCACCTCCTCGTACTTATGAGTTTTCTATAGTACTTTGTCTATGTGAGTTTTCGTATTGCATAAAACTTTACCTCTATGGTCTAAGATCTTCATCAGATGCTCCTTATAAGATAGTTCATTTTCTAGCTATATTGGCTTTGAGTCCTTACATGTGATGGATTTGGTATATATTCCTCAAGATGGATACAAGTAATAAGGGATGTACTTGAGAAAGGGTTGATGGGAGTGCTAATAAATAAGACACATCTCCGATGTAATGAAAAATATCAAAAGATAAAATGTACCTAAGACATGGGTTTTCCTTTTTTTCAAATCTCATGAATCAATTCTTCAATGATATTTAGAGGAACACTTTATCTATCCACTCAAACATCAGGTATTTTTTTATGATTGTCAGTATATATCTTATATCAAATTTTAGTAGCCCGAACATGCTACTAAATGGTCTTGAAATTTTCTACCATTTCCTCAACCATTTTAGGACCCATCATCTTTCATTTTGAAAATTTTTCCCAACAGAAAGGTGTTCAAAATAATTTACCATAAATGAATTCCTATCGATCCATTTGGACACTTGATCAGAAACTATTATTGTATAAGAACTTTACCATAGGAATATACTAATCTTATCATCATTTTAATTCCATCAAGTATTACCTTAACATGTCTTCTAATGCTTGGATATTATGATAAAATTGGATATCAGTTTTTGGGTGATAATCCATACAATATTTTAGCCCATTGTTTATATCATGTTTTAGGCTCTTACAAAACATTGAGGTAAATCTCGAATCTCAATTGGATACTATTGATAGTGGTGTTCCATTAAGCCTCACCAGTCTTCTATTGTATATAATTGTAAGTTTACTGTGTGATAAGTCCTCTCTAATATCAATGAATTGAGTTGTCTTTATAAGACCACCCACCACAACCCATAAAACATTATTTAATCTATTTTTCTTTGGAATACCATTTAAAAAGTCAATGATGATGTTTTCCTATTTCTATATAGGTATAGGTAATGGCTATATGATTCCATTGGATTTTATAATTTCAATATTCACCTATTAACATACCATGCACTTTGATGTACATTTTGTGATATCCTTCTTCATATTTTCCCACCAATAGTGATCTCAAAAATCTCGATACATCTTTGTAATACCTCGGTAGATGAAGAAGTTCAAACTATGTGCATCATTCAATATCTTCTTATTTATCACAATATTTGATGGCACACATAGTTGTGGCCCAAATCTTACAACTCCTTCATCAATTTTGAACTCCATGGATTTCCCTTTTCTTTTAGATTACAACTTATTTTGAATTTCCACATCATATCTTTGAGTATACTTTATCTTATTTAGAAGGAATGGTTAAGAAATAATTTGAGAAAGAAATGATGATGTTCCTTCCTTTATGATCCCCATGTCCATCCTTTTCAAGTTTAAGAAGATTATATCCTTATCAATTCTCATCTTTGATAATGTTTTTTGATCGTTTCTACTTAGAGAATCTACTACTTTGTTTTCTTTTCCAAGATGACAGTCGATTGAGAAGTCATAATCCTTTATCACATCAAACCATCTTCGCTGGTACATATTAATCTCCTTATAAGTGAATAAATATTTGAGGCTCTTATGATTAGTATATATTTCTTAATTATCCCCATAGATATAATTCCACTAGATTTCTACTGTGAAGGTAGTTACAACCTACTCAAGAACACGTATTGGATAGTTATTCTCATGAAATCTCAACTACCTTGAGTTTTAGGCTATCAATTTTTCATTTTTTATCAGTACAATTCCAAATCCCTTCATTTGAAGCATCACTATATTCCATGAAAAGTTCCTCGCTTGAGGGAAGGGTGGGGACTAATGCAGGGATACAATTTCGTTTTCCAAATATTTGATGTTCTCTTCACACTTATTAGATAAAAAAACATAAATCCCTTCCATGTCATATTGGTTAGCTTGTTTGATAATTGTGGGAATTTTCACATAAGTCATTGATAATACCCATCTAGTTAAAGGAATTTATAGATCTATATTTTAGATTCTAGTTTGAGACACTTTTCAATCTTATCTATCTCAAAAGGTTCCACTAATATCCCTTTACAAGTGATATCATTCCCAAATAATGATACTTCCTAGACCAAATCTCATATTTATTGTACTTTTCATATAGCTTCTATTTTCACAAAGTCTTTTAAAATTATTATAATATTCCTCAATCCATTACATGATTTTTGAGTATATCAAAATATAATCTATAAATACTACAAAAGATCTATTTAGGTAATATCTAAAAACTCTATTCATTTATTATACAAGGATTTATGGAGCATCAGTGAGTCTAAATGGAAAAAATTTGAACTCATTGTGTCCATACCATGTTTGTAAGGTGGTTTTGGGAATATATTATTTATTCACCTTAAATTGGTGATATCCTGATCAGAGGTCAATGTTAGATAAATAAATGGCCCCACATATTTGATTGAATAAGTCATAAATCCATGGATGGAGATTTTTTTTATCAGGAAATTTTGAGGTAATGATAATCAATGTATAAGAACATTGACCCATCCATCTTCTTGAAGAAGATGACCAGAACACCACATAATGAAGTAACCAGGTGTATAAATACCTTGTATAGTTTCTCTTGTAATGGTTTCTTCAGTAATTCCAAAAAAATGGTGGATATTCTATGAGTAATCTTAGATATGGGAAAATATACAGGTATAATTTTGATTGAGAACTCAACCTATCACCCAGAAGGAAGTCTAGAAAACTCTTTAGGGAATAAATCAGTATAATCCCTCAAAAATAGAATGTCTTTGAGCATGATTATCTCCTTTTTATCAATAATTTGGTTTAGATATGATTTCTCATACAATATTAATATCCATACTCGATAAAAATATTCTAAATGATATTCATCCTCCTCTTTACACTTATTCAAAATTGGAAGATAAATCAGGACGTGAAAACTGATCTATCTCTCCTAAAATTTGATGTTGGATTTATATAATGACAACAAATTCATTCAAAATATATACTCAAAATACACTAATGAATGTATGAGAAGATTTACCAAGAGTTCCACTCCTCAAAAATTGACTATAGAGGAGTTATATACTTTGGATACAATAATTTCTCTATTTGTTTTTCTCATAGATAACACAACTTCCATGTTTTGAGGTGGTTTTTTAATAGTTATAATAAACTTATAAGATATGAAATAATTTATAGAACTATAATAAAAAATTTGATTCACTAATCTTGAATGAATAACCATCATACTTTTCACCACACAATTTTTGGGGTCCATCTCAACAGTATTGATAACATATTACCTTCCATTCTCTCTAGGATTTATAAGATGTTTTCTTTGATTATATTTTACAACCCTTGGCTTAGGGAATTGGGTAACATAATAACCATGTTCCTTGCAGTTGAAACATCAGGCTACAAGATGAGGGTTGATTTAATCCATAATTTTTTCGATCTCACTAGAGGGTTTCCTTTTCACTCATCGACATTGATTAGCTTCATGCCCCTATTTTCCATATTTTAATCATTTTATGGTTCACTTGAGATATTTTACAAGAGGATTCTTCCAATATTTTTGACACATGCATAATTGAATTCTATTTTTTCGATGGGATTTATCAATTGATCCTCATGAATAAAACTTCATTTTATGTTTTTTATCTCCAATCCCATGAGACCACTGAGATTCTATAATCCCCATATTGACCTTGGGGTAACGACTGACAATGTATTTATAGTTTTCAACATTTCAAATCACTAAATTTTTTCATAGAATTGGTTTTAACTGAATATATAAATGATCTAACTTACTTTTAGCATTGAATATAAAGATGGAGGTGTACTGTGCAATCCTTGTCAAGTTTTCGTCATACACCCCAATAGTTTCATCTTACTTTTTCTCGATTTTAAATAAATTCATCTCTATTTTATGATAGAGAGTTTGGGGAAAATATTTATTAAAAAATATTTTCTTGAATCCTTCTCATTATATGGAATCAATTTCCTCTTTGGACTTCATGTTCTTGATTAGTGTCCACCACTGATCAATTTATCCCTCAAGATTATATACATCTAGCATAAATTTATATTATTCTGATCATTGGAGGATAGATAATATCTTCTTAATAGAGTTAATACGTTGACACTAAATGATGGGATCAAAACATACACTAAATGCAGGAAGCCTTTTTTCACATAAAGGACTTGACCACAATTTTTTTTTGGAGAAGGATGGAATTCCACATGATTGAAGTTATTATTCATATCATGAGTCAACTGAGTCAGTACTACAATGAAGTTACCAACTCCCACACCCATAAGGTTTGGAATATAATTTGGAAAATCATCACTTTTCCTATCATGTTGGTTGTTGGAAAAATTCCTCTTATTTACATCTATTAAATAATTAAAAATAGGGATGAGAATACTTAAACTAAAAATTATGTAAAAAGGGAAACTGTGAACATAGAAGTAATAACTTATAAATGACATGTAAATACGAACTTATGAGTCTCTAGGTTTCAATCAAGGTTATCCATAGTAATGTTTCATATTATTTTTTCTAACATAATAATCTATTTTTGTCATTCATAATGGTTCATATAGAGTTTGTGAATTTTCCAAATCGTATCCCTTAGGAATGTCAAAATAGGTGCACAGAAAGACACCTTTTTCATAAACCAGGAGACGATTGAGTTAATACCTAATGTGAATTGTTTAGGGTTATTAACACTAGTCACAATTTTTCCAAAGCAACGTCCACTTCTAAGGTCTAGGTAGGGATGTAATTACATGGAAACTACCTACTCTATACCTCACCAAAATTCTAGGATATTCTTCTATACTTAGACGTATACCTAGGGTTATGATTAAACTAATCTATCCCTAATCCAAAAAATAACTATACCATTATCTGATAACAACTATATTGATCCAATCTATAACATAAAGAAAATTTTAATGATAATAAGACCCTATTCATAAATAATTTATGTTCATTTTTATGTGAAAAATGTAAAACTTCAATAAAAATAACTTAATAAATGTTTTAAATACTTTATGCATGGGTAAAAATTCTATTAAAATTTTGGAATATTTTGTGGAGTATTTTCAGAGTTAGGATATCAGTTATTGTAAGATTCCAATTCTCATAGAGGATCAGTGTAGATCTAATAAAAATATTAAATATATTATGTTACACGCACACATTTTTTCAAAAAACAAATGAATATATACCAAATGGTGTGTCGTATGAGAAGTATGAGACCACCATTGGGTTAATCATGAGGGTTTTACCCTATGGGTGACATAAAATTTCTACATATTGTGTATTTGGTAAGCTCTCACATGAGGATAATTTATTTAATATTTTTATTATAATTTTTTCTAAAATAATTGAATATATCTAAAATTGTACATCATATGAAAAATATGACACCACCGTTAAATCCAGTATGCATGGTTTACCATTAGTAGGACATAAATTTTATATGCACCAGGTGTTTGGAAACATTGCAGATGATAATACCTTTTTAATATTTTATTATTATTCCGATTTTAATTAATTAAAATTTATTTATTTAAAAATTAATTCATCTTCTTCAACATTACAATGTGGAGACCACCATTGACAATGCCATATCAATCTTGAAGCTTCAATATTCAACAGTTTTGACTGATTTAAAATAGGAAACACCATTAATGTATGAATTCAGACACTCTATCATTAAATTTACATTGGATCATGGATTAAATGGGTGTTTTCCAATTTTAGTATTTAATGAATGTTGTTGACGAATTTTTTGTATTGTGGTGTAATGACATAATCTCAATAATAATAATTTATTATTATTATTATTATTATTATTATTAATTTGTGAAATAAATACGTTATGTGTGTCAATTAAATTATGTATATATATGGGCTAAATATTTATATAATTATATATATACATGTGCATATTAACATAATGTGAAAATATATATATGGGTTAAATATATATATATATATATATATATATATGTTGATGTATATATGTATAAGTATATATATATAGAATGCATATAAATATATAAACACACACACACACACACATCTATCTATATTTGTGGATGAATTTTTATATATATTAAATGGGTGATTTAATATATTTAAAAAGGGGTTCTTAAAGAAGAAACTATTGATTATAGGGTTGGCGCCTGGAATTAACATGAGAGAGTTATAAATAAGTGAATCAAATAATAAATGTTATTAAAATAATTGATAAAAAGGTATTATAAATTAGATATGGGGTGGTGCGCATGGCATGGGTAGGAAGACATTATTTATCATGCCTCTTCCACTCTCTCTCCCTCTCTCTTCTATTCTTTTTTTATTTTTTTATTAATATTTTCTTCACAGTTCAATATTTTATATCTTATCCAATTTTTATCAGATTGATTTGCCGTTAGTTCCATTGGATTTCTTTCAATGAATAGAAATTTATTCCCAGTATTGTTTTTAAAGGCAATCAGGTTATTTTTTCAGATTTAAGTTAATATTTTTTATTATCAATGATAGTGATAATTATAAATAATGTCAAAATAGGGATGGTTCAAGGATTCATTGGATACGATCGCCTTATATTTGGGGGAGATCATGGTTCAGGTTATGATATCCTTAGTAAAGCTTAATTTCAAATTGGGTGTGTGTGTATCCCATCAGACCCATTGTGATTCTATGTGTGATATTAGTGTAGTCTTTTCTATGTTTGACTATTATCGCATGATGTCATGTTTGCTGCTTTATTTCTCATGATGATATATTATGATATGATTATCATTTTATGATATACATTGTATGAATTTTGTATTTATTTCGATTTAATGTTCTTGGTGGTCAAAATAGGCTGACCATAGTACATGTTTATACCTTAAAGGAAGAGTGCACTTGGCCTGCGATATTAGTGATAATGGACTAGATAACATGGTGGAGATATGATGGAATACCATATTAAATCTATACTTGATGCATAAGTATTATAATTTTTTATTCCTAGTTGATTTGGGAGGAGTTTAATAAATTCCTTGTTGATTTTCAAGTAGTGTGCTTAATGCCCAGTTGACTTCCGAGTGGCTTAAACAATGACTTGTTTATTTGTGAGAAAAATTCCATACATGAGGTTGGAGATATGATGATTCCATGGAACAATATGTTGGAGGTGAAATCAATTCCTTGATTCCATGTATTGGTTTATTGATTCCTAGTTGATTTGCGAGGATAAAACCCAATTCCTAGTTGATTTGTGAGTAGTGTGCTTGATTAATAGTTGATTTGTGAGTGGGATCCTTATGGCCTAGTTGATTTTCCAGAATCATATCAAACTTGATTACCCATAGAGAACCGAGTCATATATACACACAATGACATGAGCTTTTCAAGAAATATGTTCAGTAGTTCTATGGAAAGTTTTTACTTACTTCTGAAATCCTCATGTTATCATTGCAACATTGAGACAAAGCATGTACTGTCTGGGGTTTGTGGTAGCTTTTCTACCACACCACCACTCAGTTATGTTTTTTAGGTTTATTTTATTATTTCTTATTGATCGTTATTATGGATGACACTTTTATACTTGAGAACACCGGGTATAGATGCATTGGCCGTTTCCTACAAAATCTTATTCTCCCACCCTACTCAGGCATTTTGATGCAGTTGTTGGTTCCATGCGAGACCCGGTGAAGGCAAAGGGCCTTGCGGTGGATATATGAGCAGTTGGATCACAAATCATGGGTGTATTGGGATAGACAACTTAGGACCCCTTTTTTATTTACTATATTATTTCATTAATTTGGATAGATTTCCACTTTTGTAGCTCTTATTTATATACCATGTATACCATACTTAGTTTTCGCATTTATTCTGATTATTTATGAATTTTTTTATTATTATTTATTATCCTATTATATGACATGATATGAAGGGTATATACTCCTCAATATCAGACTAAGACCATAACTACTAGTCATCACTCTCTGGCATATGGGGAGGCATGCATGAGGTCATGTAACACATGGATCAGACCCAATGGTTTGGGTGGGGATGTTAAAAAATGGTATCAATGGATAATATTTACTAACACATTATTTTATTTATATTGGGATGGGAAATTATAGACAAGATATTGGATGATTGAGACTCAGGTAGGGGAACTGTGATAGTTCTTTTCTATCACTGCATAATGGACCGTTGAGTTTTTATAATGTTGGGAAATTATGTTTTTCTGTTACAAATAATTAAAATAACCTTGTGTGATTCACATGAATTTGATGTGTGATTTATGATATTTTTGGTGTGTTCATACATAGTGACATGGTATACATGTTTAAATTCCACATATATAACTATTATAATTCTGAATAATAGTTATTTAATTAATTGAATTATTTTGAACAATCTGCTCGAGATATTTTCCTTGTGTGATATATCTATTGACATGTGGAGTGATATATCTTTATTGGATTTAATTATTTAAATTGATCATGTTGTGATGTTTATATATATATATGATGAATGTGACTAACGTATAGGGATTGATACCATGATTTGTAATTGGTGGGGTATACCTTGAGTTAAGGGTAGACTCCTAAGAGAACCTTGTGTGATTTTATAGACTAGATATGATCTATTTATGTTTCTATTATTCCTCCTGTTATAGATATGTGAGAGCATGAGTCTAATGTTTGAAATTATTTGTCAGAGTTCTTCAATCAAGGCCACTAGGGATACATCTTGGGATTGAGAAGTTGATAAATGGGGATAATTATAACATCTTGAAAATTTTAAAAAATAATAAAACCCTCTTTGTTAATAGTTTATGTGTATTTTTATGTGAAAAAAATAAATTTTTAATAAAAATCACTTTATAAATGTTTCAAAGCCCTTACACAATGGTAAAGACACGGTTAACATTTTTTAAAATTTCATGGAATATTTTTGGAGTCAGACGCTGAGTTAGTGTGAGATTCTAAGGATTGTAGATCCTTTGTGCAGATGTAATAAAAATATTAAATACATTATATTACATGAGAATGAGTTTAAAAAAATAATTTTAATATCTCTCAAATGGTGCTTCATTTGAGAAATTTGAGACCACAGTTAGGTTTAGGATGAAGGGTTTACCCTAGGCCCAACATAACATTTGTGCGCATTGGGTATTTAGTAAGATCACACATGAGGATAAGTTATTTAATATTTTTATTATATTATTTTTTCAAAATAATTGAATATCTCCCATAGGGTGTGTCGTATAATAAATGTGTGACCACCATTTGGTTTGTGATGCAGAGTTTACCCTAGGTGGGACATAACTTTTATGTGCGCCAGGTGTTTGATAATATCTCATGTGATAATACGTTTTCAATATTATATCATATTATTATTCTTGTTTTAATTAATTATAATTTATTTATTTAAAAATTAAGTTATATTCTTCAATATTTAAATGTGTAGGCCACCATTGATGATGCCACATCAATCCAGATGCTTCAAAATACACCAATTTTAACTAGTTTAAAATATTCAACACCATTAATGAATGAATTTAGAAACTCTATCATAAAATTTTGGTTGAATCATGAATTAAACGATCTCTTTCAATTGTTGGTATTTAATGAAAGTTATTGATGAATGTTTGTTATAGTGGTGTAATTACATAAACATATTAATAATAATAAAATAGTGTAACTATTATAATTAATTTGTAAAAAAAATATTTTTTATGTGTCAATTAAATTATGTTTATATATATTCGTGGGTTATATATATATATATGAATGGGTGTGTATGTAAATATATATATATAATGTGTAAATATATATAGGTTCAATATATATATGTGTGTGTATGTAGATTTATATCTGTGTATAAACATATATTTAATGTATATGAATATAAGAACACACACACACACATATATGTGGATAACTATTTATATATGTTAAATGAGTTATTTAATATATTTAAAAATGAGTTTCTAATAAGAAATTCTTGATGATGGGGTTGGAACATGTAATTAATATGAGAGAGTAATAAATAAGTGATGCAAATAATAAATGTTATTAAATTAATTAATAACATGCATTATAAATTGGATATGGGGTGGTGCACAAGGAATTGGTAGGAACACATTATTTCTCATGCTTATTCCACACCCTTCTATTCTTTTTTATTTTAGTTAATATTTTCTCTAAAATTATATATTCTATATCTTCTCTGATTTTGACCGGATTGACGCGATAGTTTTGTTGGATTTATCTCAACAGATATAAAATTTATTCCTAAGCTTGTTTTTGAAGGAGGTGGGCTAATATTTTAGAACTTAATTTAATCCTTTTAGTTAGAAAAAAATATTTATAGTTCTAAATAACGTCGAAATATTGTTGGTTCAAGGAGTATTTTCCATGTGACCATATTTCGGTTGAGTGCGATTGTGGTTCGAGTGATGATACCCTTTCTAGACCTCGACGTCAACTTGGAAAACCATGTGGTAGGAAGATCCTTACCTCTTGGGCTCTTGTTTAAATGTGTTTCCATGTTCTATTTTAGCAGATGACATAGTTGATATTATTTTTTATTATGATTGCATGTTGGTGTGTGTGAAAGCCATGAGACCCATGTGATTTCATGAGTGATATTAGTATAGTCTATTCCATGATTGATTTTTTACAAGATGTTGCATTTCCTGCTTTATTTATCATGATGATATATTTTGATATTCTTTTAATTGTATTCTATACCTTTTATGGATTTTATCTTTCTTTGGAGGTACTCTTCTTGGTGATTGGAATAGGTGGACCGTCAGGACATGTTTATCCCATACAGGGGGAGTGTTCTTGACATGAGATGATGATGAAAATGGACATGAGAAAATGGTGGAGATATGATGGAATACAATGTTAAATTTGTACTCAACACCATAGGATTATACTACTCAAATCCTATTTGATTTGTGATGAGTGAAATAGATACCTAGTTGATTTTTGAGTAGTGTAATTGATGCCTAGTTGATTTTTGAATTGAGTACTCAATGCATAGTTAATTTATGAGAATCATTAAGTACGTGAGGCTGAAGATATAATGTTTCCATAGAAAAATATGTTGGAGATGAACTCAATTCCTAGAATCCAATTATAGGTTGCTTGATGCTTAATTGATTTGAAAGTAGTGAACTCAATACTTAGTTTATTTACAAGCAGCACGCTCGATGCGTAGTTGATTTGTGAGTGGAATCCTCCATCCCTAGTAGATTTTAGAGTAGCATGTTATACTTGAGTACCAGGAGAGAACGGATTCAAAAAGACACAGGGTTCCATGGGGTTGTCAAGTAACAGGTGGAAAAGTTCTATGGAATTTTTTGGTTACTTTCGATAACCTCTTGTTATCATTCCCACATGGAGAAGATGTAGGTACGAACGAGGGTTTGTGGAATCTTGTTTAGAACACTACATATCTATTTTGTTTTTTATGTTTATTTTCTTATTACACATTGATTATTATTATGTAATATACCATTATACTTGAGAACACCAAATTAATAAGCATTGGTGTTGTCCTAATAAGTCTTGTACTCAAATACTAATTAGGAAATTTGATGTGCTTATAGATTTAATGAGAGACATGGTGAAGGGAAGGGCCCTGTAGTGGATAGATGATCAGGTGAAGCATGATGTTTGAGTAGATTAGGATATATATTGGAGGACCCCATACTTATTTTATTTATTATCTTCTTTCATTACTTTGGATTGATTTCCACTTTTGCAGCTCTTATTTATGTATCATGTATAAAATATTTGGTTTCCTCATTTACATTGATTATTTATTTATTTTTTTGTTTTTATTTATTATCATATTCAATGATATGATACATAGGGTATAATCTCCCCACTATCAGACTTAGACCCTTACTTCTAGTCAGCACCCTCTTGAGTACGGGAAGGTGTACATGAGGCCACATATCACCCGACTCATACATAGCGGTGTGGGTGGGGATACTACATGAAATGGAATCAGTGGTGGGGATTCACTAAATTTATCTATATTTTTCCTTGGGATGAGACATGATAGAGAGGAGATAAAACGGTTGGGACTCGGGAAGGGGAAATATGATAGTGCCTAGACAACACTATATTGTGGACCTTCAAGTTTCCATAATGTTGGGAAATTATGTTTTGTTATTATAGTTAAATAAAATAAACTTGAGTGATTCACATGAAGTTTATATGTAAGTTATGTTATTTTAGGTGTGTTGATACATCATGACTAGGAACATAGGTTCACATGCCATATATAAAACTATTATTATGTTGAATAATAGTACTTTAATTAAATTCCTTGTTTTTCACTATTTGTTTGGGATAGTTTCCTTAGGTGATATATCTATTGACATTCTAGGTGATATATGATTATTGGATTTAATTAGTTGAAATGAGTGTGAAGTGATGTTAATATATATATATGATGACTATGAATAAAGTGTAGGGATAGAGACCATGGTTAGTACTTGGAGGGGTATACCTTGGGTTAAAGATAGAATCGTAAGATAACCTTTTCTGATCCAGAAGATAGGATGTGATCTATTTATGTTTCTATTATTCCTCCTGTTATGAAGACGTGAGAGGAATATTTTTATGTTCAAGCTCAGTGGTTTGATTTGTTCAAAAAAATACTACTATGGATACTTCTCAGGGAAGAGAAGTAGATAGAGGAGGATAATTATAACATCATTAAATTTATAAGGATAATAAAACCCACTTTGTAAATAACTTTGTGTATTTTTATGTGAAAAATGTAAATTTTCAATAAAAATAACTTAATAAAAGTTTTAAAGGATTTAAAATGGGTAAAAACTTTATTAAAACTTTGGAATATTTTCAAAGTCAGGCATTGAATTAGTTCAATATTCTGAGTCTTACAGAGCCTCAATGCATATGGAATAAAAATATTAAATATATTATATTAAAATCATGTGATTTTTCAAAAAAAATGAATATTTCCCAAACGATGCATCATATGAGAAATCTGGGACCACCATTAGGTTTAGGATGGGGGGTTTACCCTAGTCATAACATAACATTTATATGCATTGGGTATTTGGTAAGATCTCACATGATGATATATTATTTAATTTTTTTATATTTTTCTTCCAAAATCATTGAATATCTCCCAAAATATGAATCGTATAAGAAATCTGGGATCATCATTAGGATCAGGACGTAAGATCTACCCTAGGCGGGACATGACTTTTATGCATGTTGGGAGTTTGGAAACATTGCACAAGGAAATATCTTTTTAATATTTTGTAATATTATTATTCTGCATTTAAATAATTAAAATTCATTTATTTAAAAACTAAGTCATATTTTTCAACGTTTCAATGTGGAGACCACCATGGATGATGCCACATCAATATAGAAGCTTCAAAATAAAACAGTTTTGACCTATTTAAAATATGCAATGCCATTAATGGTTGAATTTGGACACTCCATCACTACCATTAGGTTGAATCTTGGATTACACTGGAATTTTCAATTTTCTGTATTTAATAATAGTTTAAATGAATTTTTTTATGGCATTGTAATGAAATAAACTTAATAATAATAAAATATGTTTATTGATATTATTAATTTGTGAAATAAATATTTTTTGTGTTCCAATTAAAGTATGTATATATATATGTTGGTTATATATATATATACGAGTGGGTGTGGATATATATAAAACGTGTGTATATATATATATGAGTTAAATAAAAATATATATGTGGATGTATATTTGTATATATGGTTATATATATATATATGTTATGCATATAAATATATAAACACACACACACACATAGTCAAGTGGATTACTTTTAAAATATATTAAAAGGGAAATTTAATATATTTAAAAATTCGTTTTTAAGGAAGAAACTGTTGATTATGGGTTTGATATATGGAATTAATATGAGAGAGTAATAAATAAGTGATCAAAACAACAAATGTTATCCAATTAACTGATAAAAAGGTATTTTAAATTAAATATGGGGTACTACACATGGAATGGGTAGGAAGCCATTATTTCTCATGCCTCTCCCACTATATCTCTCCCAATATTTTATATTCTTTTTTATTATATTTATTGTTTTCTCTAAACATATATCTTCTATATCTTATCTGATTTTGATCAGAGTGATGCACTGTCGGTTCCGTTGGATTCATCTCGATGAATATAAATTTATTATGAATCTTTTTTTGAAGGAGAGTTAATTTATTCAGATATAAATTAATCCTTTTTTACTTAACAAAGTTAGTGATAATTATAAATAATGTTGAAATTAGGTTGGTTGAAGGAGTCTTTGGTATTTGATCATCTTCCGGTTGGGTGAAAGTGTGGTTCAGGTGACGATGACTTTATTAAACACTGACATAAACATTAAAAACCATGAGCTAGGAAATTATTTACTTATTAGGTTCTTTTTAGACATGTTTCCATGTTATATTTTATGAGATGAAATAAGGGATATTCATGCTTGATTATGATCGCATGTGGGTGTCTGTAGAACATGAGACCAATTGTGATTCCATGAGTGATATTAGTGTAGTATTTTTCATGTTCTATTTTTATCTCATGATTTTATGTTTGATAATTTATTTCCCATGATGATATATTATGATATGATTATCATTGTATGTTATACCTTGTATGGATGTTGTCTTGCTATATAGGTACCATTCTTAGTGCTCAAAACAGGTGGACTATTGTGACATGTTTATCCCTTAGAGGGGGAGTTCACTTGACATGCTACAATAGAGATAGTGGACTTGATAATAAGGTGCAGATATGATGTAATTCTATGTCAATGTTGTAATTGATTCCTATATGTTTGAATCCTTGACGCCTAGTTGATTTTCAAGAAGCGTACTTGATGAATAGTTGATTTGTGAGCAGTGTGCTTAATGTATTGTTGATTAATGAGTGGTGCACTCAATGACTAGTTTATTTTCAAGTAGTATTCATTACTTGGGGCTATAGATATGATGTTTCCATTGAAAATTGTGTTGGATATGCACTTGATTCTTTGAATCTGAGTATCGATTTCTCGATGCCTAGTTGATTTGAAAGGAGTGTACTCGATGTGTAGTTGATTTTCAAGTTGCATGATTGATACCTGGTTGATTTGCTAGTGGATTCCTTGATTCCTAGTTGATTTTTGAGTATCATTTCATACTTGAGGCCCATGATAGAACCAATTTTCATACACAAAATTCCATGAGGTTGTTAAGAAATAGATGCACTAGTACTGTGTAAAGTTGTTGGTTATTTTCGATATCCGATTATTATCATTTTGTAATGGAGACGATGTAGGTATGGATGGGGGTTTGTGGAAGATTTTTAGCTAACCAACTCTCAGTTTTGATTTTTATTTTTATTTTATTATTGAGTATTGATTATTATTAGTGAATAAAACTGCATACTTTAGCACACCAGGTAAGGGTGCTTGGTGGTGTCCTTATGAATCCTGTACTCATACCATACTCAAGAATTTTCATGAAATTTTAGATTCCACAAGACATTCGAAAAAGGGTAAGGGACTTGTGGTGGATAGTTTAGGAGGTGGAGCCTGAAGCTAGAGTGGACCAGGGCAGACACCAGAGGACCCCAAGGTTCTTTTATTTATTATATGTTTTCATTACTCCGAAAAAATTTCCACTTTTGGATATCTTATTTATTTACCATGCATGAAATATTTAGTTTCATCATTTAATATAATTATTTATTAATTGTTATATTACTATTTATTATCACATTCAATGACATGATATAGAGGGTATAATCTCTCCACTATAGGACTTAGACCCTCACTGTTCATCGGCACCCTCTTGGGTATAGGGAGGTGCACTTGAGGTCATATAGCACTTGGCTCAAACCCGATAGTTCAGGTGGGGATATTTAAATATCCTTTTACACATATTATCACATGATTTTAAATATAAACATCCAACAAACACATCCCAAAGATAATAAGTATTAGTGTGTTTGAAAGGATAGGTTCATAATACATTAAAAATAAAATAAAATAGATCATATTTATTTTATTCTTCTTAATGAGATCTTAAATCCAATTGATATCCTAAAACTTAAAAGAAGAGCTTGGGGAATACTTAAAAGAAAAGGCTTGATCTATAAATCCCAGTAGTGGAATACGTGAAATAATTAATAATAACACATGATTCAAACAACATAACATGGAATCATAAAAAATAAGGATAATTAATAATGAAATACGAAGATATGATAAAGAACATTGTATCATAATATCATGAAAACATAATAAAGAAGTATAAACATAAAACATGACATAAGCATAAGTCAAGGATAACTACCAATACAACATCACATATGGAATAAAGTCCTATAATTGATTAATTATACTGCCTAATCCCATACAAAATGTATCATGATACAAAAAAACCCATTTCATTATAGTATTATCTAGAAACACCCATAATAACATGTGAATTATTATCTGTGCTGCAAAATAAAATCAATCATAAGGCATAAATATAAGAATTACTCATGGATAGAAATGGTTTGAATAATCTTGCCACATATTATAATAAAAGGAATATTCAAAATGATTCCAAATAGAAGAAAGAATTTAATATTTTCAATGTTAATACCTGAGTACATAAGAATCGGTCTCAAAATATGGTGTTCATTTGGGAGAAACGTCATCATAAATGGTAGATAATTGGGTATAAAATTGAACTTTCAAAACAGTGTTTTAAGAAACCAGTTAAAGAATTTTGGAGAAAGAATAATTTTAGAATATTATTTAGAAACCAACGGTAAACCATAATTGTTATACCTAAATCATTCCTTTATTTAATGAAATCATGAATGGGAATAAAGACATTAAATGATAATTACATAAAATTAATAATTGATAGAAAATTTTCCCTTAATTGGGTTTGATTTTAATGGTGAAATTTGAGCATTGAAAATAAGGAATGTATTACCCCATGAATAGAAGAATTAATAATCTTGTTATATATATAAGAGAAAAAGATATAGAATTTAATGGAATTATATAACATCAAAGAGATATAGAAATTTAGTTAGATAGAGAAAGGTTATAACCCAAAGAAAAAAATATATAATGAGATAAATATAGGCTGCTTGGTAGTCTCCCTCTTCTGAAGAATGTAGAAAATCATTCTGTACTACATGTGTTTGAAATAAATAGAAGAATTTGAAAATACCTTAATGGTATTTCCCACATTTTGAAAGTTAATAAATTTTAGAGTGTTGGATTCTCCAATAGAAAATACATCATCCTTGAATGAATCAGAAGATATTAGAGTTACTGGATACCTTGTAAAATTGTTTTCACATAACTTAGATATTAGAAAATGTTTCAAAGTAATCTGAGGATGACTTTAGGATAATCATTTCAAGTAGATAGTATAGATGAGAGAGAAGGGTTATTCATGATCTTCCTCCTTCCATATTTTAATCTATATTGAAATAATTTAATTAACCCATGAGATGAGAAAACTCACCACTTAATTATAATTAGTCTATATACATTTAATTTCTTATCTTCAAATAAAACCAATATATCTATTCATGAGTGATTAATGATATCTTGAGAGAATAAAGTATATAAATTTTAAATAATCTTTCTTGTGAATGTTTAATTTGCCCAAAATTTTAGACAATTCTCATTTCGTGTTAAACTATATCACCCTTGGAACTATATAGTTTTATTTAGGATGGGTTTTCACAAAATCTTAACCAAATTATTTAAATTAATAATCTGTTTTTTTAATTTATGTTATCCATGATCTATTTTCTAACATAAACTGTTATGTCATTTTTCCCTTAATAATAGTTCATAACGAGCTCATGAATTTACTAAATCAAATCCACTGGGAGTGTCAAACTAGGAGTGCAGCAAGGCCTATTGTCATGAAATAATATCCAATCAACTGTATCTCAATATGGTGTTTTTAGTTATTACCCCTAGTACATCTCTTCCAGTGCCACATCTACTTGTTTATATCTAGATATATATTTCTTTTCTCAAAAACCACTTAGTTAATACTCACCAAAATACCATGATGTTTTTCCTATATTTATACTTATAATAATGGTTTTTAATATTGGTTTTAATCCTATTTTCCATAAATAACTAAACCACCCTTTAATACAAATTAGGAAAACCCTCCTTTTATTACATAAATATTTTATTTTAGGACACCACAATTAACAATTGAAAAGATATTTTGGGTATTGTATCCTGGAAAATTGGTAAATATTTCATGAATTACATAATGATAAAATAAAAAGAATAATTCTTATAATGAACTTTCTAGAAATATTCATAGGTTCTTCCTAGGTTAATTTTAATACATCTCACATCCCGAGGACATACATCAAAGAAATGAGTCAACACAAAGCTCAACAAGGGTATAAAAAAAGGAAACACTTTGAATGTGAGAAAGAGGCATATGAATAAGTAATGATCATAAGAATATGAGGAAAATAATAAAATAAATAACATGAATATTAACATATAAATATGGATAAAATATAAAAATATCACATTCAAAAGAATATATCCATGTTTTATAACCATGGTGTAATAAATCATAATTACTGAGATTATTCTCCGAGGTATTATATGCTTATCATATCTAGAGATTAATTATTAACCCAATGCATTGAAGAACTATCAGGTCACACCTTTAATAGTTCTTAGTTCATATGATCCAAATTGAAAATAAATAAAATCATTTCATCAATAACCCATGGAAATAAATAATCAGTTTTATTTAAAAACCATTGCACACAATGTGCTTAAGGTCTTGAACAACACATCATTTTTAACCCATGAAAAGGAAACATGGGTTTAATATGTGTAAATCCTAAAATAAATAATATTTTTTTACATATATGTGAATTTACAGGGAAATAGAAGATGTTTGGGTATTTATATTATGAAAATATTTCATAAAAAAGAGGAAAAAACCATGAAAGAAATTCGACAACATAATGATATAGGACACAAATTGCGATGGGAAATAATGGTAGATATTGGTGTTATCCCATTGGTAATTGTTTTTTAAAATTAGAGAAAATTTAAAAATATAATGAATAGAAAGAACGAGTCTGGATTCATAGATGACACATATTAAGAACCCATTTGAATGAAAAAGGGGAAGAGAAGGATTCCCTTACTAAATCTCGACATGGTAATAGGTGTACATAAAGGTTAATGGGAGACATTAATGAGATTTAAATGAGTATATAATCATTTATACATAAAATGGATAGTAATGGAGATATTTAATAACATATACCAATTTTAGAAAATGTAAATTAAGAGGAATAACATAAAAGAGTTTCTTGAATAAAAAGAAGAGAGAAATACCTTACCTTGAAAAGTTGATTTATAAATAATTGAGGCAGAAACCCTAGGAACATGAAGACACCATGGAAATAACATAGAGAAAATTTAGAGAGGGTAAATGGGAATAAATTCATCTATTTTGAAATTGGATTGGATATGTTGGGGAATTTATGGTATTTATACAAGAGGAGGGGTGGGGGTTAAGTTATTAAATATTGGTTACTTTAGTATATAATCCAAAAAATTATGATATAGGTCAATTAAAACCATATTTATGAACTATTTAAGAGTGGTAGAGGTTTTATGAAAGTAAAAACCTTCCCTAAACCGAACTATATCTAGAAAACCACCCAACTAAAGTACCCAAATAAAAATAATTTTTATCATTAAAATTCCAATTTTTTGTTCAAAAATGCAAGGTAAAATTTCTAAATTAAAGTTAATATTTTTAAAAAATTATCTATATATATTAAATTATATTTCTATTAAAACAATTATAATTTTATAAATTATAATTAAATAATTATGATTTCATAAATTCATAGTGATTTTTAAAGTGACAATTTTCACCTTTTCACAAAAAATTCATCATTTTCATAAGATTTAGAAAAAATAATCATAATATAATTTTTACGTGTTGAGTAAAAAAATTATGTTTATTTACTAAAATAATTCTATAATTATGAGATATTTTTTTTAAATAAATCATTATTTTAGTTAAAATTATTTATTTAATAGAAAAATCAACATTCAGATCATTATAAAAATTACTTTGGGATTGATTAAAATATATTATCTTTTTCTAAATATTTCATAATATTATTATATGAAATACAATTTTATTTAATAATTATATATAAAAAATATTTTAATATAATTTGTTTTATATTCTTATAAAATAATACAGTTTGATTATATCATAAAATAATCCCAAAAATAATTTAAAATGAAACTACATTACCAAACAAATAATGACCAACTATTTTATTATCTATTGATCATAATGTCGACCAACATATTAGTTGAGAAACATAATGGGTGATGATTATATCTTACTATAAATACACCATCATTCTTACACTTCATCATTATCTTATATTCTATCAGGGTTCTATATCTTTTCAAGAATGATTATTGCTTTACTAACTCTTATTTTCTCTGATATAATGTCGTTCATGAGTGTGATGATTATTGGGGATCCAGGTGACCATTATTATTATTTTTTACATTATTTATTCTATGTAAATCATACCATGGTAATATTTGAATTAATTATAGACATTATTGTAGACTAAATGTAATGTTCTTAAAAAAGTTATAAAGTACTGTTGGTTTTCTAGTAAGTGTTTTCTATACTTTTACTATTTTTTCTTGTAAAATTTCATCTCAACCTATGATGTAAAAAGTTCCCATGAAATGTAAATTTTTTTATATGTGATCATAATAAAACATTCATTGCAAAATAAGATTACTATTAATAACATAATGGAATTTTTGGGGCATTACATATACATCCATACACACTCACACACACACGCCAACATATGTATATATATACATATATATTTATCCCATATATATATACTTAAGAATTATTTTCCAAATGGAATAATTATAATTATAATAATATAACTATATAATTATTATTAAATAACTATCATCATTTACATCATAGGTATTTCTACAATAAAATACATTAAAAAATTATAATAAATTAATAATTATTTAATAATAACATAACAATTTTTTTTAGAACAAAAAATAATATTACCATTATTACTTTTCCCACTCATTATTTATAATATAACAATATTATTAATTATAGAGGTATAATTCCATTTTTTCATTGATAAAAATAAAAAAAATATTTTTTAGTTACCCAAGAAACATTTATAAACCAATTATTATTATGCTTACATGCGACGCAACTAATTGTTTAGTGCACACAAATTTTATGTCAAAAATAGTGTAAAACCCATATTCTGGACTTAACATCAGTGTCATATTTCTCATACGATGCACCATTGAGATGATATTTAAATTTTTCCAAGAAAATCTATAATAACATTAATAATTAAATTACCCTCATTTTCGATCTATCCAAACAACCAATGCACACAAATGTTATGTATCACCTAGGGTAAGCCCTATATCCCGAACCAAATGGTGGTCTTAGATATCTCATGTAAGACACCTTTTGATAGTTATTTAATTATTTTATAAAAATAGCACATGTGTGTATAAAGTATATTTTTATTTTTATTCTATCCACAGTGAGGCTCTACGGGCCTCAGAATCCCACACAAACTCTATACCTAACTTTGAAAATATTCCATAGAATATTCCAAACTGTTAATAGAGCTTCAAACATTTCATAAAGTAATTATAAATACAAATATTGAAAAACTAAACTTTTCATACAAAAAAAATACTCGAAATTAATTAAAAAAGAGGGTTTGTTAACTTTTATAATTTAGGATATTGAAATTGAATTCCTTTAAATTTTAACCTTTAGAAATCATGCAATATAGGAATTCCAAATCTCCCAGACTAAATTCTATAAAACATAAGAAGCATGATTGAATCTTAAATAACTATAAACAAATTATTCCCCAAAAACATACGCATGCACACATATGATTAAAAAAAATATGAAAAAGTTAAGAACACATTAATTTAGGTGTTTGGGTTTTCATTTTATATCCATAGGAGAACAATAAAAAGTTCATTTCTCTAAAATTTAAAATATTAAAACTTGGCGGCTTGTTATGAATGTGTATCACTCTTAGTAATTAATATCTTTAAACATAAGTAGGTGTCCCCACCCTATATTTATAATGGGGTCTAACTGATCAACCAGAAGCACCAATATCCTGTATTCATAGACCTCCATCCATTTACAACAATAACCACTAATCTAATGCATTAGTCATTATTATGGATGGATAAGTTTGGTGAATCAAGTATATCACCGTCTTCAAGATTCCTGAACACCTCGAGTGATCCATCTTCTTATAAATTGAAATAACTATTGGAATTTTTTTCAGATCCATCCACTTCCAATTGATGTCTCACTACCATTTCAACTTTCCTACGAATTTAGTCCCATTATTCTATTATACTTAATCCCAGAGCCTTGAACACGATTTATAATATCAATAATCTCCTACATGAAGACTGCTTCAAGGATCTCTAGGAAACCTATAACATATAGATAAATTATAACTCCCATATTCCTTCTACATACATGAAGTTCTCTCTATTACCTTCAAGTCACCTCAATCCCATTGAGACCCAGTGTTTCCTAAAAAAATGTAAACTAAAAATGTAGTGTACATGTAATCTGAATTTTTTCTTTTAGAAATTTTCCACAACTCTAAATCTCCATATTTATGAAACTTCTATAGGTAATGATATTTTAGGTCAATATGTTTAGTCCTTCAATCAAACACCGAATGTATCACCAAGTGAATCACACATTATATATTTTTGTTATGTTAAAAAATTTATTGATTCCTCTCGAGTTACACTGATAAATATTTCAACAAAACCATATAATTTAATGATTACATTATGGATACATATTCTTCTTATATTTTAGAGGGGAAATAATAACTATAACATAGAAATCCATATGATTTCCATTACATAAAATATTAACACAAAACCTATTGCACTCTTATAAGTATTGAAATTTCCCACAATATATATGCATTCATACCCATGAAATAGATCGACCAATATTGAGCATATGGAAATATATTTTTTAGCTTTTATATATCTATTGATCCACTCCACAACTTCCTAGTGTTTCTTCCCTGTAGTTACCATATATCAACGCACACCTTTCATTTCAAATGAAATGTTAGGGTGAGTGCATACCATCAAACACATAAAAATTCTAAATATATAATAAAATTTAACTCTTTTCATGTATGTCACCTCATCCTTTATTCATGTTTCTTGCCACATTGAAAAATTTATGTTCCGAACCAGAGGATTTGAAATTGATTTTCGTCTAATCTTTTTAAAACATTTGATGAAATTTTGTATATACTCACTTTCAGTAAACACTAAACTATTAATGACCATATATATATTTCAATATTCATTCCATGAACCTTCATTGAAACACTAAGATCCTTCATTTTAAACGTTTTGGACAACTAAAACATCAATTCTTGGATTCATTGAATTTTTGGACCCACCAGAAGCATATCATCAATATACTAGTGCATAATGATAAACAAATCCACCCAAATCACCTTAGAATAAAAACTGTGATATAAGTTTCTTCACATGATAACATTTTCAACCATTTTTTAATTAAATTTATAGATCCATTATCTTGGTGCTTATTTCAAGACATAAAGAATATGTTTCATCTTATACCCAAATTCCTTATTCTGATGAACCATAAAACTAGTTCGTTTAATAATGTAAATATCTTCCTTCAAATCACTATGAAGGAATAAAATATTTATATCAGTTTGTTATAAATTATTACCAGTATAAACCACGTTTAAGAATTTATAGATGGTAGTCTGTTTTACTATCAGTGATTTTTTAGAGAAAAATACTCCCTCTCTATATTAATATTCCTTCTCCATTCCTGTAGATTTATACATATTATTTCCATATAATTGATATTTCAATATTAAAACCCACTTATTTTACTACACTTTACTTGCACCTGGTAACTTGGTGAGCTCCCAAGCCTCATTGGAATGTAATGATTCCATTTTATCTTCCATAGATAACATCCACTTATCATAATTATTGAGTGATAATTAATCTTATGAGGTCTTGGGATCTCCAATATCCATTGAAATTAATTTGTGAATGTTATGAAAAAATTTCTAAATTGATCATTTGACATGGGATGAACATCAAAATTCAACCCATGATTCTACTCCTTTTGGTACTAAATTTTATATTTCCTTTACTACTATTGTCCAGATTTCTAAAGCTATAATTTATACCTATACATCCCTCGACCATTCATTTATATCCTCCACTATCATGTCTCCTATATAAATTATTCCAATGTCTTATGTCACAAAAACCAATGTACTTATGTTAAATTCATCCAAATTAACATAAAAATGTCTAGTTGATTCATTTAACTCAATTTAAACCTCTTCCAAGTTCCATTATTTGATGGGGTATCTCTCATTAAAGAGAATGTTTCATGTTTTGAAAATATTTCGATGATTTTCATCCCATAGTTTTAACCAAATATTAAATATTTATATACCATAGAGAAACAATTATAGGACATAACCTAAAGGTTATCCATATTCTTAGCATCAATGTTAACATATAAAGGACATCTGAAAACTTTTAGATGATGAATATATATTGGTTTACAAAACCATAACCTTTTATGAATCTCCAACCCCACTGGTTCCAATGGAATTTGTTTAACTAAGTACACAACCCAATTTAGTTCTTCCACCCAAATTTATTTAGAAAAACAAGAATAAAAATCATGTTTTTTGATTTCTAAATCAATGTTTTGTTCATTATTTTAACCATATAATTTTTCTTCAGTGTATCAGGAACAATTTTATCATGCATTGTTCCCTTATTTCATCAGTTTTGTTTGAAGTCCATTCCATTGTATTGACCACCATTATCTAAACTAAGACATTTAAACATTTTCATATGTTCCTTTTAACCATATATTTCTATTGATTGAAAATGAAAACTTATATGACTTTTGTTTTAGGAAATATACCCAAAATTTACTTATTGAATTATCAGTAAAATAGACAAAGTATAAGGAAACTCCCCAATATCAATCCAGGCTATCCCCCATTGAACTATATGAACGATTTTAATCTTTTAAAATTTAGATTTAATTCTAATTAATTTAATAATTACCATCTTATATTTTATTAGTATACAACACCTATAATTTATGAAATCAGTATGATCAAGATTCAGTACACCCATTACCACTAGAACCTTTATATTTGTCTCACATTGATGACCAAGATGATTGTTCCATAAGTTTAAATTATAATGGTTGTCATTATAAAAATCATAATTCCATATGATTTTCTAGTCATATACAATGTTCCTTCCTTAACCCCATTTTACACAACCATTGATCCATTGGTAAATTTCCATACACCATTAAAAAATATTGTAAAATATTTTTCTTTATATAGTTGTCTTACAAAAAATGAGATTGTTTTTTGTAAACATGGGATGTGTCTCACTCATTTTAACTTAAGAAAGTTCCCATTAAATACCTAAAACATTAAATAACCCTTTATGACTAATTTAAGATCCTAATAATCTACCATGTACACCTTCTTGAATATTCTAGATACATAATTATCTTTGTTCCACTGCATTGACTTATAATGGAAAGACACTTCAGAATCATCCACCCATGATTCCACCAGAACATTAACACTCAATAGAAATATACTACTATCTTCTATGGAATTTAAAAAACTTTAAATTTTTGTGAATGTTATTATATACCTCTCTTTATATAATTAGAAACATTTATTATGATTCCCCCTCTTTCCACAATGATGACACATAGGTCTATGTCTTATTGATTTACCTCTACTATCATCTCTAAACTTCTGTTCATTATTTAAACTCATTTTATGGTTGGTTGAAAACCTCTTCCTTCAAAATTAAATGAATTATTGATAAGTTCTTGAAAGTACCTCCACTTGAGATATTAATTAATAATTAATGTTCCTGAAATACTCAAATACTAAATTCTAATTTTGGTATATTTATTGACACTGGTTGCCATCTACTTCCAACTATTTGGTTACAGTCATAACAAAATCAATTCCCTGAAATAATACCTAAAAATGAATTTAACATTCATGAGATAAATCCTTATCAGGTTAAACTCATTAACATGGTTCATAGATAATATTCTGTTCAATAATCTTATTCCAAATAAACAATGCATCATAGAAACATTGTTTAAATCAACAATGTTTTTATAAACGTCTGCCAAATTTATTGTCGGGTTTTCAATTACTTTTTTCTCCCATATATTGAAATAAAATTTCTCTACCCATGATATATAAATAAATATTAGGTCCATATAATCTATCCACTTCCATTCAAATTTCTCCATATTATCTTCTTTTATTGAAGTTAATGGAACATCCAGGTCCTTTTGGATGAGATAATATTTCATATATATCATTCAGAATCCATATTAATTTTTGTAAAACTTATCAACCATGATATTTACATATTTCAATGCCATTAATATGATATAGTAACTCCCACTGAATCACATAATGTTACAGAAGAAATTAAATAAAGATACCTAAGTATCTCTTGAACCATGATTTGATACCACTGGTTGAGAGGATGGGAAAAATATGATAGGTACAAATCCCAAAGTCACCAGATGTTTAAATACTAGAATTATGGTGCTTCATTAATTGAAAATTCAACCTCTAGGGATCACATGAAACATATATTAAAATATTAGAAGACTAATAGATCTAGAACATAGGAATTTTTATTTCACCCTAAATCTCTATGCACAAAGTCTTCTGCACAAATATCCAAAGTCATAAAAAAGAATAAAAATTAACGCATTCAAGTAAATAACACTTTCATTTACATGGTTCATATTAAAATACTATATCCATGTCAGAACACTGCAATTCATATTTCTATATAAGTAAAAAGATTAAAACATAGTGACTTGTCTTATAGATCACTCTTATAAAATAACTGTAGGTTTTGGGCACAATGGAAGAACGGTTGGGATGGCACCTAACATTAATTTTTACCATGACCAATGATTATTTTGAGATCAATAAGACTATGAAAGCCAGTATCAATGGAATAGAATCAAGGATTTAGATAAAGAAGGAAGAGGCCTGAAACCTTTAGATAGGATCTTTTACATCATGTATATAATTAATTTAATTAATTTCATAAAGATAAAAATTCCTAGATCTCAGTACTTTCTTCATTGATGATGTTGATCATCTTGAATGAACCATTCAGATTTTTTTCATTTTTCTTGCAAGGATCCAAACTAGAATCCCTCTAGTGGTGATCCAGACATGCTCTGATGACCTCTGATCATCAACACTCATTCTCCTGGTTCTAGCGCGATGAAGTGAGTGCCTTGTGTCAGTCATTCTTGATAGATTTTTCTTCACTCTGGAAGAACATATTTCATTATTGAGAGGGATAGAAAGAAGATTCGAGAGAGAAATTTTTTATCTCATCAATTATTAATTCACCGCGCATGCAGTTTGGTAAATGACAAAATAGTCATACGTGTTTATTTATCGGCATGGGGTTTCTATTACAATATTTAATTGTGTAACAGAAAATAAATACATTAATAACATTAGAGGAAATTAATGCTTTCAATAATAATACTGCATCATTATTTATGGTGTTTCAACTTTTGCAAAATGGATTTATAAATAAAATTATACATCACAAAAAAATAGCAGCGTTTTTATTATTTTAACTTGTGCCAACTAGTTAAATAATTATATACCATCTTGAAAATAATTATTTTACTACCAGACCAGACTTGATCCACTCAAACTCTACATCCATTTATTGAAAACCCAAATAAATAATTAAATAGATTATTCTATTAAATAAATACTTCATTTAAAAACTATTAAATAAATATCTATTAAATTTTCAACAAAATAAATAAATATATTTTACCCACAATCCAATGAATAAATATTTATTTACTTTATGAAATCATTTTAACATGAATAAAATTATTCCACTATCTTGAGAATAATATTTATTTCATTAACTAAATTTAAATAGAATTTAACCGAGGCCACTTAAAACACATAGTGCGTGACCCTCTAGGATTCTTTCTCGTTGGACTTAGGCAGGCTTGAAAAAAGTCCAAGAGTACTGTCTAGAAAAAAGTCAAGGAACAAAAGAGAAAGAACTTAAAGTCATAACATCGACATCCAAATGCAAATATTAACTGTGTAATATAATCCTGTTTTCTCAATTTATCACCAAACAAGTTTCATGATAGTTTCATTAACTACTTTTCTTGACATATCGATCTTTGACTACTTAAAATAAAATCATCATTACACCATGGCTATAGAATTTCACATGAAGGTTCTATTTCAATCAAAGGGCTGAAATATCAACTTCCATAAATGGAAGGGGAAAATCCTTCCTTGACTTATCCATTAATAGCATGTGACTAATGACTCACCCAACGTACCATACTTCCCACCAACATATGGAATGATGGTTTTCTTTACTAAATAAAAGTAAGCGAGTCGTGAAATGTATTAATGATATTATTAAAGTCTAAGGACTATTACACATGATCACAAATATGAATGTATGATGACACAAAAACATGCAGAATTCTTACTTGCAGGTCTATTCTTATAATCTCCATTATTGGAGATTACCAAGTATAAACTTCTTGAGAGGAAGTCGCATCTTCTTACAAGTACTTTCATCTGAAGGTCTGTATAATATGTGTCTCATCATAGTATTTCATCCAACAACAGAACTATATTTAAGAATATTGTTATAGCATTTCAATGTTCTCATCATAATGGGGAACTACCAGGACCTTATCAGCGGAATAATAATCTATGACACTATTTCATCATATTCAGGAAGAATAATGAAAAATATATAATAAGATGTTACATATTTAAATACATTAAAAATCCATGTAATCAATATACAACCAGTTTGTTCTAATCATTCTTCGTTGGATGCTTGTAGATCTACCTCCCCTTGGTCAATCTTCCTGAATGTACTTGGTTATTTTATTTGGATACATATGTGAGCACCACAAGCTGTATCTAAAACCCAATATGTAGAAATAGATAGATTGAATTCGATAATAAATGTACCTGATGATTCTCATAGATTTTTAGGCTAGGTTCAGTTTTTCTTCTAAATGCCCTTATTACCACATGTGAAACAAATAGCCTCATGTTCCCCTACCTCCCCTTTGATCTTCCTTTTCTTGGAAGGGCGTGAAGAAGCTTTGGTCTTAAATCTCATTACATTACCTTTCCTATTATTAAACATAAGGATTGAGGGCTTGTCATGCTTCATATCTTAGTCCACTTGGTGAACGAGGATAAGAGGATCAGATAGATACTTCTCAATGTTGTTCATATTAAAATTAACAACAAATCTAGAGAAGCTCTGAGGGAGTGATACGAGATTATGATTGATGCCTAGTTCTTCAGGAAGTTTAAACCCTAGAACCTCCAGGCGGTCAATGTAGCCAATGAGTTTGACTACATGAGGAACAACAAGGGATCCCTCTCAAAGATTACTCTGAAAGAGTAACTTTGATATCTCAAATCGTTATTTTCTTTCTCTCTTCTAGTAAAGACCATGAAGGTGCTCGAGCATGCTATAAGCATCCATATTTTCATGAGACTTCATGATCTCACTAGACATTGATGATAGCATCATACATCAAACACAATGTGAATATATTTTTCATAGACCAGGTAATCCTCATCACTCGCCTTTTTGGCAGGCAGATCAGGAAATGTTGACTCCAACACATAATACATTCATTCATGGTGTAGGATAAACCGAAGGCATCTAAACTATTCTTGGAAGATACTGTCGATGAGGATGTTGTCTATATCTAGAATTGATCACAAGGATATTTTGGTTGAAGAGATTGTCATTTTTATTCTAAAATTAATAGAGTAGATCATTAGTACTTTTTTGATTAAATTTTATGAGAAATAATAAATTAATTTTATTTAGTATCCCACTATTTTATCAACTCCCAATGGCCCTCACCATTGAGCTCAGAATGTCCAGTTGCCAAGAAATTCTAGTGGAAAGGTTCCATATTCCCCTTCGCGTTACCCAAAAGGGTTAGTCAAGATATTTGAATGTATTTAGGTAGGAAGGTATTTTCCTAATACGGGCTAGTAACTCCTTAATCTATTGAGTGGACTCCCTAATCCTTAAATCATGACTTTGGATTTCCTCAACTCTTGTCTCCAATATTACACCATGTTTATCAAGGGATACTCATCTTGATGTAATATGGTTAATCCAAATAGAGACCTTTAAGAATGGATCCCTGTAAAAAATTAAGTGTCCAATAAGGGTTGGTCAAACACATATTTTTATTATGTTTTTCCCTTAATCAAGTAACAGAATCCATGCACTGACTTAATATTTTATTTGAGGGATTTTTGTCTCTTATTCTTGAATTGCTTATTATTATTATCACATCATTGTTAATATTTAGTGTAACTTACTTAAGTGATTAACCATGTCATGATACTATTTACTCATAAGACGGTTTTATTTTAGTTCCATCTTGCATGCATGTTTAATTAATTAATTATGTGATCATGATGACATATCTATAATGATAAACCATGAAACTACCAGAAATAAAATAAAGAAAAGGGCATGATCGTGAGCTTTTCTAATGCTGAGATTATATAGTGGTTGATAAACTAACAATGACCTAGGGTAGAAACACCTTAAACCTTTTGAGTTTGTGTTTACAGCTTTCCACATATCCACCTCTGTATCTCTTGTGATTGGTTTCATTTCAGCTATCGATTGAACCGTCTCCACTAGATTGAAAGTTCTATCTATTACATATGATTTTTTTAACTCACATGTCGGTGAGGGGTAAAATGAGGGGTTTAAATAAAAGAAAACATGAGAATATATTCCCTACATATTAATGAGGAGATATGGATCACATTCCAACAATTGATTTAATAAATAAATTATAAGGAAACCAAACACATACAAAGGTCTTGTTCTAGATCATGATCACCCACATACATGCAATGAGTTACGTATTTAATAAAACTATTATTCAATTATTTAATCATTATCATTATGATAAATTTCACTTGAATTTTTTAGTTATTATCTTTAATTAATCAATCATTTTATCTTAATCCTTTTCTAAATTTCCTTGAGATTCTCACCATTTTACACAAATTCACCTTGGAGGTAAGCTGGTGAATACATGTTCAAATATACCAAACTTGTGTTATATTCGAATACTATTTTACTCTTCTTAAATATGGAATACACGATGCTTCAATTCATCGAGTAACAACCTGTAGTACGATTTATAAATTACAATATGTTCTGAACATTATGCAAACATTAATGTTCTAACATTGTGTAATTTGGTAAAGTGCATAACGTGTAGTTCTGACTACAATTCATTCACTACCTTCACCGTCTTTCCCAATGTTCATGCCTAGGGACTCGGCCTGTGAGGCATACTTTTGAAATTTCCGAGTACGCGACATGTACGGTTGGCTACATGCTATGTTGTCTCCATATTACTTGGTTATCGGTCAGCATAACCATGTATAGGATACACAGTTTGGACCCTAACACAAACAGATTACACGACGTCTCTAGAGGGCCACATGATGTGTAATCCTGTATCCATGTGCCTATCTACCCTGGTCAACACGTAGTGTCAAATTACCTGCACTGCATGTAATAAATGCACATGGCTTATGTAATTGCTGAATTACTCCCAATGCATTATACAAAACTACATAAAATGTAGTCCGGATTATATGACGTGTATGGCATAGAACATGGCATGTTAGTCCGAACACACATCGTGTACTTTTGTGTCACCTAGGAAGAATCATCAGCGCCTCATGATGATTTCTCTATTTTAATTTTAATTATAAAATAATGTGTTTCTATGAAATATGTGAGAAATGAAAAGAGGGAGAACATATCTCCTAATCCAAATTACAAAAACAATTAACCTTGAATTGAAAAACTTAATTATTAAACTATAAATCATCAATGAATTATTTAAATAATTATAAACTATGATGTAACCCCACTGATACAACTTATGGGTTCTAGGTGCAACAAAAGCACAGTTAGGCCGACACCCAAAATTAATTTTTACCATGATCAATGATTATTCTGGGATCAATATGATGATGAAAGATAGTCTCCACAGAGCATAATCATTGATTTTGATAAAGAAGGATGATGCCTGAAACTTTTAGATATGATCTTTCACATCAGGTTTATAATTAATTTAATTATTTTTATAAATAAAATAATACATGGGTCTTCGTTACATTCTTTGTTGATGACATTGATCAACCAGAATGACCCTTCTAGATTCTTTCATTGCACTTGCAAGGATCCAAACTAGAATCCCTATAGAGGTGATCCACCTGTGCTATGATGACCTCCAATCAACACCATTCTTTCTTTGTGTGCTATCATGGTGAAGCGAGTGACTTATGTCAGTTGTTCTTGATCACTTGTTCTTCAGTCTTGAAGATTGTATCTCATTATTAAGAGGGATAGAAAGAGTCTTCAAGAGGGATATCCTTTATCTCAATAATTATCAATTCACCAAGTGTGTAGTTTGGCACCTAGAACAATAGACGTACATATCTATTTATCGACATGGGGTTTTGGTTAAAATATTTAATTGAGTAACAACAATTAAATACATTTATAAACTTAGTGAAAAACAATGATTTTAATAATAATACCATGTCATTATTTTCGGTAGTCCACTTGCACAAAATTGAATTATAAATGAAATTTTGTGTCACAAAATAATAGCAGCATTATTATTATTTTAAGCTTTTCTAACTAGTTAAATAATTATTTAGCATCTTGCAAATAATTATTTTACTGTCAGATCGACCTTGATCTGCTCGAACTCCACTTCCATTTATTGAAAACTCGAATAAATAAATAATTAAATAGTTTATTCTCATGAATAAATATTTTAATTACAAAATAGAAAATTAATATTTACTAAATGTTTAATAAAATAAATAAATATATTTTACCCAAAATCCAGTGAATAAATATTTATTTAATATATGAAATCATTTTAACTTGGATAAAATTATTCCACAATCTTGTGATTAATATTTATTCCATTAATTAAATTCAAATAAAATTTATTCGAGACCACCAAAAACACTTATTGTTTGACCCTCTAGGATTATATCTCATTGGAATTAGGTTGGTTTGCCAAAAGTATAAGAGTACTGTCAAGATATGGGTCAAGGAACCCAAGAGAAAGAACATAAAGTTGCGAAAATGACATACACATATGAATTATCACTATGTAATATAATCCCTTTGTTTGAATATCTCATCAAGTAGGTTTCATGATAGTGTCATCAACCTCTGTGCCTGATGCATCATTCTTTGACTACCTGAAATAAACTCATTATTACACCATGGCCATGGAATTTCACGTGAAGGTTCTATTTCAATAAAAGGTCTGATATATCAACTTCAATAAATGGAAGGGAAAAATCCTTCCTCAAATTATCAATTAATAACATGCCACTCGTGATGCACCCAACATACCCTACTTCCTTCCAATATATGGTGTGCCAATTTTCATCAGTAAATCAAAGTGCGTGAGTCATGACACATACTAATGATAATATTAAAGTCTAAGGACTATTAGAAATGCTCGGAGATTGGAATATCCGATGACACCAAAACATGCAGATTTCCTACTAGAGGTAATGTTCTCATAATACCCTATCTTGAAGATTACCATGTACGAACATTATGAGAGGAAGTATCATCTTCTTATGAGTACACAGACCTCACTGTCTGTATACTATGTGTCCCATAATAGTATTCCATCCCACTATAGAACTATATTTAATAATATTCTTATTTCACTTCAAGGTTCTCATCATAGTGGGTAACTTCCACGACCTTATCAATGCAAAAAATATTTTAGGACATTATTACATCATATTCATGAAGAATAACGAAAAATATGTAATATGTTTTTTAATATTTAAATACATTAAATATACATGTAATAAAAGTACAAACAATTGGTTCTAGGAAACCAAATCTAACAGTAAACACATTACACATAATTAGGTGGTCCCACCCCATATTTATAATGGGGTCTAGCCAGTCAACCAATTTCTACCATATAATAAATTTATGGGGCTCCATCCATTTACAGTAGTAACCATAAATATATTTTAGCACTCCTCATCATGACTAGTAGTGTTAATTGAATCAATAACATCAATATCTTCTGGATATTTTGGATCCTTGAGTGTTCCATATTCCACTAATTTTAAAAAACCATGACAATTTCCTTTTCATCTATCTTGTTTTAGATGAATTTTTAATTACACTATCTTTTTTTGGTAAACTAAATCACATACTTTTGGTGAAGTTAATCTTAAAGACTTTAATATTCTTCAAAATCATAAAAACCCATGAGTTCATTTCAATTTTTGATACTCTATTGAAGTTTTTTAGAAGAAGTGGTTCCTTTAATGAAGGATTGAAGGGTCATGAATGAGGTAGTTTAGTCGAGTCCTCGATAGTACACTCATTGCAGTAGGGTAGCGTGAAGAGATATATAGATTGATGTGGGTCTCAAGTAGATTCCATTATACCCATTAATGCTAAGATTATATTTCAAAAATATGTTTGGATAAAATGATAGGTGGTTGGTTGTTTTCTCCCATACACTATGGTCTTTGGGGATAGTTTATATTACCGAAAATTGATATAATTTCTACCATATACCACCCCTTGTGTGTCCATGGTATATTTCATAATGATTTCATAGAAATCTTAGTGCCCCTTTCATTAGAACATTCATTTTTATGACATTGAGGTGATAGAAGTATAGTCACATGATTTGGTACCCATGAGCTTGGAATCATTTTCAAGGTACAGGTTACCCCATGTGTTGATAGAGTCAGTACCCCCCAGATATTTTTGATGTGATTTATCCGTCATAAGAAATATATTATTATGGATCTTTATGAGGAATATTATAACCCTTATATGGAATGAGACAATGGTATCCTTGATCAATCATTCCCTTAAGTGAGGCATGAGGTCGTAATTAGGGGTAGGAAACTACAATGGCCATTTTCTACACTATGGTGGGGAATGGATCCCATAATATGATTTTAGAATATTGAAATTATAACTATTGTATTTAGGAAGTATGTATAGTTCAAATAGATGAGGATTTATTGTTGATAGGGTGATCCAGGTTCCTCATTAATGTGCTGTTATGGAAGAGTTATGCTAAGTGGTAATGTAAATGCATTAATAATGGTTGTTTCCAACATAAAAACATATAAGACTCATGAATTCATTTTTTAGTCCTTGTGGTATTAAAGCATTATGTTATCCCTCTTGTATGATGGTTCAGGGAACTCCCATGGGTAATGGGGTTTAAGTCATCCATTAGTCAGATCGATAACTCCTTTAACTGATATACAATCCTTCCAATGTGGTGAGGGTTATACACTTCGATTATTCTATCAGTGATAGATTCTGAGACTGAGATAATTGGATAGGTTCTTTGTGTCTTGATGCATTATTGATGGAACAAAGATACACTAGTAAGTATAGATCATTACACTGAGTGTCATGTGAGTGTTGATATTGGTCCATAGAGTTCATATTATGGTTCCATGAGCCACCAAAAATATATAATAATCCTAATTATATTCACATGGGTATGATGTGTTGATTTGGATTGAGGTCCGTTTATATAGATAGAACATGTTTTAATCTCTATTATCCCAATAAAGGATGTGGAGTTTCCCCCTAGTGATTGAGGTTTATTTTTTGGGTACTTATTTTATGAAATTATTATACAATCAGGTCCTCATTTTTTCCCATGTGAGACTTTATTTGGGCCCTTATTGGTAAGTGTAGCCATTACTTCATCCCTATCTTATGTTCCCCCATTATGTGATCTGGGTGGCTATATGGTTCAACCCTTGGTTGTGTGGAAACCTAGAGCATGTTCCCCTTTATGTTTTCATTGAATAATTCTATGTATTTTTATACTCACACACTATATGTAATTTTTACCATCACATGTTGTCTTTGTTCATATGGAACACAGTTCGGTGGATATTTCAATGGGTGTGATAATAGTGGAGTTGATGATTAGTGGAGCCCTGTGGTGTTCATTTCTATTAGTGCCCAGGTGAATGCTGACGTGATATGGGGATCCCCCCTCCCAGTCAATATTGGTTGGTTTATATTGTGGTATTTTGGGACATAAAATATTCACCTTCTATAATGGAATTTTAATTATATGTTTTCGGAATGTTTAGAGTGTATTGCATGATTGTTTTATTTCAAATAGTTATGTACATACTATGTGGTTATGTTTATTATAGTTGAATGGTGATGTATATTTGTTATAGGTTGTATAATCAAGGGAATCCCATATATATTTAATGCCTTCTTGGTTATAGTCACTAGACCTTGGACTATTTTAGCTGGGATTGGTGTGGTACACTCGGCTTACTATTGAACCTAGTTGGACAAGTCAAGTAAAATTTGTATTACAATGGGTCTATCTTAGGGATATAATTTGGAGTTTGGTGTATCATACTATTTATTTCAGAACATATTAACTACAAATACATTAATTCATTAGGCCCAGTTTAAAATTCTAATAACTTGAATTGGGTGTGGTGGAAAATGTATTTCTATGAAAGGAATATGATAATATGCTAACTAACTTAAGTACATTGGAAACTATTCATTGGGTACAATTAAGTTGGTCCATGAATTATATAGCAGTCTATGAATTTTTGTCTTTCTTTTGTGACATACTATTTCTAAATATGTCAACCTATGGTTCTAATGTTGACTCCCTCATGAAAATTATTTTTATAGAGGTATGTAATGGTCCATCTATGAATGGTGAGAGTATTGGGACTACTCACAGTTGTGTGAGCTTTGTATGTGATGACCTCCTGAAATTCTAATGGATTAGAACCTAATTTTTTTATGTAATACTAGAATAGTTGTAGATATCCTCAAATATATGGTTGGTTAGTATGTATGGGATTAGTAACCCATTTTATGGTGTGAATACTAGGTAAAGGTTCCCCCACACGATCCATGGGAACGTCATGGATTTTAGGTACCCACCCATGAGTCATGGTGTGGGTTATCCATGCTTTGGGTTGGTAAATATTCATGTTAATATTGTTAAAAATTTGAGGGATCCTTATTCAATAGTCTAAAATTCATAATATTTGGATGTGAATCCAACTTCATCTCATCAGATGCAGGTGGGAAGGATGGTGTAAGTTGGTTGGTTCAATTGTCCAAGGAATTCAGAGGAAGATAGTGGGACCTTTAGTAGAAAAATATTGATTAGATAATGAAATTGTTCAATGGATGTTTTCACATACAATGGTATGAAAGAAAGATGAATGCATGTTATGGGTAAATTATAGCTTCAGGAGTTTAATCGGACTTTAGATCAATATTTAGATTTCTATAAGAGATCTCTTATCACGATTTCAAATTGAGTAACCTATAAAAACTCAGAAGGTTAGTGTAACTATCTTTTTTAGATAGATGCTTCAATTAGAGGGATGTGGTACCTTATGCACATCAATATCACATCGGACATTAATACGTGAATTACATAGTGTTATTCTTTATAATTAATTCATTTTTATCTTATTTTTCAGTAGAAAGTGTAATCTTGTAACTTCTAATTGTAACAGTAATAACATAAATATTTCTCTTATCTATATAAGACACATTTCCTAAATAACATCATTTTTCCCATGTGTCCTTTCCTTTATCATTGTTTTTATCTCTCTGGAAGTGTGCATGAGGATTTCCTTTGGGTGGTGAGTAGGGTGAGGAGTTTCCTATATTTTTGTACTACCAGTTGAGAGAATCCATTTGGATGACTGAATTCCACTACATGTATCATCTGGTGAAATTGCATATTGGGATTAGACACATGGTAGAGATTTCACAATAGGTAGCATCAAAAACTTTGATCTTGTGATTGCTTAATGGAACACTCAGAGGCGGCTCAGTTTTCCTCCTTCATTATTTGATGTAATTTCATTTTTAGTGGGATTTCACTATTTGAATAAGGTATAGAATGAGATAAAGATAAGGAAGTTGAAAAGTTGTAAGGAATGGATTTTGGGTTTTGTAGAATAAAAATGGAATATCATCTGATTAAAAATTACACAGATATTTCATTAACTAGTGTGCGTCTTGATAAAATGGAAATGGTGGAATGAGAATTATTAGATCTAAAGGAACTAGAATTTCTGAATACATCACTTGGAAAAAATGTTTCTTTCAACATCTATAATGTGAAAATAATGGTGGATTTAATTAAATACATGGAAGATACATATGAGAAGCCTAAGACACGTAAGAAAATGGTAATGATGTGAAAATTGTTAAACATGAGGTTATTGAAATGAAATCTAGTGGCATATCATATGAATGATTTCAAAATGATCCAAGGGTATCTTGAATCAGTGAAGGTAGAATTCACGAACAAATTATGGAAAGTTTGAATACTATCCATATTGATGTATTTTGTGATGTTAATGACAATCATCAATACTCTTGGAAATATAGACATTTTATTTGAAGATGTTTGGAACATGATCCTAAATGAAGAACATTGATAATAGGAAGTCCAAGAATAATCTAGGAGTGAACTTAGTTAATATGTATGAGGATGACCAACCCAAAGAAAAATTTATAAGAAACAATCATATGATAAATCTCAAGAGAAAATATAAGGAAAATTGGCTACCCTAGGTCCTACATAGTAGTGTTATGGGAATAAACAACACTTTAAGAAGGAATAAAAATCCATAAAGAAACATTAGGAAGGGAATCAAATTATGGAAGCTTAAATTCCATAAATTATTCCATGGAAAGAAACACTTTGTTTCGCAGTATAAATATTTTGGTGGAGTCATGGGTTATTGAATTGAGATTTTAAATCCATTTAATGAAAGAGTGAGGATGTATGGATAATTATGTTTCTATACATTTTAGAATGGTTTATTGGAAAGATGATGTAGCTCTATAAGTCTAGGGAAAATGATATGTTAATTTATTATGGGATAATGAGACTGTATTAAAACTAAAATAAATTATACAAATCCGAAGGCTAAGGAAGAACTTAATTTCTATAGGAACACATGATGTGGAAGGTTATGGGACTTGATTTTCTAATAAAGGTTTTAAGGATTCCTAAAGTTACATGGTTATGTATAGAGGATTAAAGGATAATAAACTAAACCTGATAGGGATATTGGATAGAAAAGTACATTCCATAAAAACAATGTCTTATAGTCTGGAGTTGTGGTAGTACTGAATCAAACATTTATGTGAGAGTAATATTAAGGTTATAGTAGATAAATGAATTCTAATTATTTATCTCATAGGAATTGGAAGGTGTTAATATTTTATAGTAGGAAAAAAAGGAGGGTGTACTTCAAGATGAATATAAGGAAACCCAAATCCTGAAATTTGAAACTAGTTCACATGGATATTTGGGGATATACCCCTATATGATCTCATGATGGGTACTTTACATTGTGACATTTATTAATGATGCCACTATTCTTTTTGTTTTTTCTACCTATAAGAATAAATTATGATGAATTTATTTAATTTTCTTCAATGGAATTTCATTGTAGAGTTTGAATATGGTAAAAATATGAAATGATTAAGGTCAAACAATGGCGGTGAATACAATGGACAAAAAATTATGAAACTTTTTTCAGAATAAAGGGATTAGGATAGAGAATACCACTACGGAACACCATATAATGGTTGTGTGTCTAAAATAATGAATCATAAATTGACCATGAAGGATTGACTCATGATATTGAACTCTGGAATACCTAGTGGGATTTGGGTGGAGGAATAAAATAAACTAGAATACCTAGTCAACCAGAGTTAAACATTAGTGGTTGGGCATGAAATTCCAGAGGATCTGTGGTTTGGTAAATTTTCAAATTTCTACCACTTAATGATTTTAAGTTATATTGAATATTTTCATATAGATGTAATATATCGAGAGAATATTGAGTAAAAATCCAAGGCATGATTCATTGTTGGATAAGGAGATTAATGTTTTGGATTTTGGATATGGGAAGATAATATGGGACTAATAATCTGATGCTGAGATGTTATATTCAATTAAAAGGGTCCATGGAATGACCAAAACATGGTGCTGGTAGAATATTAGGGAAATGAGTCAATTATTAAAGTACAATTTAGTTTGAGTAAGAAATAAAAATGCATAAATGTTCTTGAGAACTTAGATAGACTTTCAAGAATTCTAGAGGTGAGACCATTGAAAGATTTATCAGAAATTTTAAGGGATTTTTGAGATTATGTTGGATCATTGAAGGTTAGGGACCTTGAATATTTATTATCAGATAATGAATATCTCGACAATGAAAAGTAGTAGACTTATTTGAGTAGATCAAACAAGGTAAGGATTTTGGTTTAATGGTTTGGATTTGAATTCCCTAAAGAGGCAACTGATCTTATTTATACTTAATAGTGAATGTTAATGATGTATATTGATATGAATTCATTGAAGAATAATGAAATGTGGGAACCGATAGATTAACCACATGGAAAGTATGCATTTGATAATAAGTGGCTATTCCACTTAACGTAAAAAATGGACAGATGAAATAGGTTTAATGAAAAACTACTGGTGAAAGGATTTAATCCAAAAAATGGGTTGATTTGTTAGAAATAGTATCATAGGAAGTTAATAATGAAACTATCTATATAGTTCTTAGTAAGGTAGCATTAGATGATCTATACATAGAATATATATATGTTAAAATAACCTTCTTTCATGGTAATTTTGGAGGGGATATTATTATACAATATCCAATGGATTTTTTTGAAAAATAAAACATAGTTTTTAAGTTGAATAAAATTTATTTATTTCTTGAAGAATGAATAGAGATAATTGAATAGAATGTTTAACGCGTTCACGATGGATAAACGGGTTTCTCAATGAAATGATAACCATTTTTTTCACAATAAGGCATGGGTTAATGGGACTATAATTATATTAATTATATATGTGGATGTTATATAGCTTTATAAGATAATAAATAAAATTATTTAGAATCTAAATCATGAATTTTATATAAGGCTTCAGATGAAGGATCTTAGATTGGATAAGATGATATTAGGAATGGAGATAAAGAGGGACAGGAGAGCTGAAACATTGATTTTATATCAAAGTGATTATGTTTGTAAGACCATTAAATGGTTTGGAATGTCCTGATACATATTATTATGAACTCTATTAGAAAAATACAACAAATTATCTAAGGAAAATTCACCTAAAATAGAATAAGAAGTTGTATACATATCCATGGTTACATTTTCAAATATGTATGGAAGTATGATTTTCATGATTATTTGTACTTTTCCAGAACGGAAAAATAGAATGCTATGAAGTAAATAATATAGTAATTCATAAGAACATAAGATACATCCTTATTCTTTGGAACATATGACCCATTATGAGGATATGTTGATGCAGAATTCATGGGTGATTTAGCTATCATGGAAGTGTATACCATGTTTTTTGTTTACCTATAGAGGGATGGAAATAAATTGGATATCAAAGCTATAATAGACATTTAGTTTGTTTATAATAGAAGTATAATACATAAATTCAATGGAATTAAGAAATAAAATGATTTGGTTAGAGTTATTTTTGAAGTAGTTCAGATAAATTTTGAAGGGAAGAGTGTTATTATTTGATAATCGTAGTTTGATTCAACATTCTCATAATCAAGAGTTCTATATAAATAATAATAATATATATTTTAAATTTAACATAATCTTGAATATAATAAAGGATATGGAGTTTGACATTTAAAAGATACCTAGAATCCGAAATTCAATTTGCAGGTTTTCCAAAACATTAATCTGAGAAAATTAGAGGAAACATTGCAGACATTTGGGGCTAGTGTAATCAAAAAGAAATTGGAGAACAAAGTTAGTTATAGAAATGAAAATAAAGTGATTGGAATTTATTTGAAGTGCTTAATATTTTATAGAGGGTTTCTTATTGTATTCATTATGTTGTATATTATTGGGATACTGAGTAGAGTTTTAGGCATCTTATCTTATAGTACACTTAGTGAAGTGAATACATCCAGATGACTGGGTTCCATTTCCTGTATCATCCAGTTGAAATGTGACTAACGATATAATGTTGGGTAGGAATTTACCAACATATTTTTTCCCATGGATATATGGGAGCATACTACCATACACGGGTGTGTGAGTCCTTTATTCAGGAATGGGTTTGGTACTCCCTTGATCCCAAAGAGGTATTACCCCTATACTATAGAGGATTTGGAACTCCTATACAAGGAAATGAATGAGTCCTATATCTATATTGGTTAGTGTTCATGATGAGATAGGGTGTGGTTCATTTAATCATTGGACTCTATACTTCCCCAGAACATGGGGCATGGGTCCTCCATGGGAGGGGTAGGTACTCTCTTAGTAATGACCTTAACATAACAATCCCATACATACATTATTTTTATAATGTATTTCATCACATGAATACTGAATACCTTTTAGTTTTTCTAGTTTTATAGAATTAGTGAAATCCATTACATAAGATAACCTATACATTTTATACAAAGTGGATATTTTTATTCTATAAAAAAATTCTTCAAATGATAAAATTGATTTATTCAAGGTTAATCTTAAAATTTGACTTGATAACCATTCCCAATCATCCTTAATCAATATAAAAATTATTTGAAAACATGGAGTGAGAATATAAAGCTTATTAAGGGTGGTATAAGAAAATAGATAAACCATTAGGTTATTGAAAACATGAAAACCATGTAACATTTTTCCTTTAAAGATAGAAATTTAAACTTGCATAAAACATTGTTTTGAATAGAAAATAAAATTATTTACTCAAAAAGGATTATTAAAAAAATACATAAACTAGTATAATTAATGTTAATCTTCATGAAAATTCATTGAGAAAACATGAAAATTCATGAAAGGATTTTTCATGAAATAGAAACATTTAAAAAATTATAATATCATAATATTTATCTCAAATAAATATATTTACATTTGAAAATTTCAAAAACATACCTTCACTCAAAACCCATTTTATTTTTTCAGGAAAGATAAATATTTCCTTTTAAAACACATAATAATGTATAGAAAAACCATTAAGGAACCTTAGGACATCATAATAATTATGAAAAAATTATATGTATTAAAGTTGAAAAAAATATGACATCCTAATGATGAATTAAATTTCAATGCTTACAGAAAATTTAGAGAGAAAATATATAATCATTCTCATGAAATACATTATGGATGAGGTTAAAATCACTTATTACACACATCATGATTTTATGAGATATTAAGCATTAACCATGACATTAAATGGATAGATTAAACCCACCATTCACCATTGACAATTTCTAAGGTCCATAATTTGAATATTGTTTTTTAAAATATTTCATTTTTCATTATAAATATTAGTAGAAATAGATTTTCAACCCATAGAAAAAAAATTTAAAAACAACCCCTAAAAATATAATGTTATTTCAAGGAAACTATGGAGAACGAAATTTATTTGAAACCACTTGGAAAATAATTTGGAGATATAATTTAGAATGTAAAACAATAGTTTTAAATAAATGTAACACTTTACCTTTATTATCTTAGAGGAATTTAATCCCCCCCTTTGGATCACCCTAATGAAATAATATCTATTACAAAATAAAATTAAATTTTAAGTATTTAGATTATGAAGGACATGTTATGAGAATATTAGGGATCGAAAACACACCTTCGATATTTTTGATATCAGATGAATCATGTGAACATTTTATACACAAAACCTCATTGATACTACAATAGATAAAATAATATATGAAATTCTAATATTATTAAGTTGTATAAATGGATAGGTTTACATATCTGTCATTTTATTATGTCTTAATATTTGATAAATTATCATTTATAGTGACTTCCATATAATATAGTTGCTTCCAATTATTATTAACACACACTGCACTACACTATATCTCACAAACCGTATTGTTACTTGTCTAAATTTCTATTTACCTATTGATTTATGTCTATTTATGTCATGAGTTTAAAAAATAAACCTATGGTATAAATATTCCCATAATTTAATTTATAAAATAAAAATTTTAATCTTCTATTAGTATTCATAAACATTACAGTGTTAAAATTATCATATTTTAAAACCCTTTTAAGTTAAATAATCCATTGTAACATTAAAAATTTTCCTTTTCCCATATTATTCTAAAATATTCTAAAATTCATAATTTGTTTGTTTATATTTATCCATAATTGTCTATAATAGTTTAGGTAATGAAAAATAAAAATCCATTTAACTAATATAAAATTTATTAAACATCATGATCTAATTAATTGATAAAATAAAATATAAAAGAAAACCATCAAAGAAAGAATAGAAAACTCCAGCCTTTGCAGAACTGAGAAAAAACAAAAAATTATTAAGGGGATAGGGTATTGTGATATTTAATATTAATATTTTAAATAAATTAGATTCATGTTGAGTATTTTTTTATAAAAATTATAGTCCCTCAATATGTATAGTTATTGTTTTTAATACATAAAGGCCATCAAATAAGAAAATTTAAAATGATTGTATATCATAGGATATGATATTCCTATATCATAAGAATTTATCTCTATAGACATATGAGTTATCAATGTGTAATAATTATAAAATTCATAAAACTCTATATAATATGTAAAACTAATTTATAAGTTATCATAAAAAAGGTTGTATAAGATCTGCATAATTGAGACCTTGAAGAGTTCAAGTAGAATGAAAACTGAATCTAAGGTAGAAGCTTGAATAAAATTATCTTATGAGTATAATAGATCATAAGTTTAAGACATGTCATATGAGAAACATGATAAAATATTTATAGATAAATTCTAATCATAAGTTTAATATAACAATAAATTAAAGAGATCATTAGAATCCGTTGAGAGGTATTTATAAGTTATAGAAGTAGAGAATGAAATGAGTGTAATGATCATGTCATTATTGGAATTCCCATTAATATAGAACTGTGCATAAGGAAACATATGTTATAGTAATTTTAATGAATAAACTAATTTATAAAATCTATTCATTATCCTTCATAAAATAATATTGATAATATGATAATCCTAGAAACATGATGTACCACATATAATCAAGAACAATTGGTATATTAACTATTCCATGAGAGAGAGAGTTTCAACCATTAGTGTGGATTACTAGAATATGAAAAAGAAAAGAATACATATGTAAGGTTCACCTATTAGAAAATATGTTTTAAGGGAAAAAATAAGGATAATATGTAAAATAAATTAATAAGTGTAACTAATGTTGAGTGGATAAAAATATACTAATGGGTAAAATATTTCACCAAAATTTTTAAAGGTTATCAAAGTAGATTGGGTATGAGATTTGGTAAATTCCCTCAATGAGTCTAAGTCACCCTGAACAAACATATTAAAAAATAGAAAATTTTTTAATCCTCATTATGTTTTTTATAAGTTCGTTGTCTAATACAAAAGCGTGAAAAAATGTTAGCAGACATGGATTTTCTATGATATGTAAAGGTAATCCGGATCATACATAAAAGTAATTCCTATTTGATGAACTGAAAATTATAAATTTACTTATAGTTAATTTCATTCAATATTTGAAAATAGTTATGTTGATATATAAGATTCAATCTAAGATGATTGGTCAAAAGGGATATTTCCTTTTTCAAAATTTTAATAACATAATATATAAAAAAATAAAATATAAATTTCAATATAAAAATTAAAAAGCATATATATTTAAATAAAACATTTATTAATGTCATTATATAATTTAAAGAATAACTTTAAAAATAGAAACTCATAAACACCTTGAATATATTATTCTCAAAACATCCACATGAGTAAAATTAACACAACTACCCATTTATTAAATAAGTCTTTAAAATTTTTGAAATTTTAAATCATGTTGAACTAATGTAAAAATAAATTCTTTCAGAATGTTAATATATTAATTTCAAATTCATAAATAACATATAATTGATTATATAATATTCATAACATGAACATTAAAAAAATATCTAAGTATTTATTAAATTGATTTATTATACATATCAAATCACTTATTATCTATTTTTTGTTACTTATTAACAATTACCAACAATATCTTCATTATTGGATATAAAATGATTACTCACAATGGTCATAATTCCCCCTTTAAATAAATATGCATCATTTCCTGTCATTTCAACCTAAAAAATGATTCCCATATTTCAACTTATTTTATTTCTTTTTATAATATTATTTTTTAGAGTTATCTTAATGTAAGATCATGATGATGAAAATTTAAACCTTTTAGTTCCTTTTTTAATTGTTATCATTGAACCATTATACTTGAATTGATACTATGAAATATATTATTATTTTTCCTGTCCTTTTTATGTTATAATATTCATTCCATTTGTGTTATTCTCACATTTTTATTCCAAATTATGAATTTTATTCTAAAAACATTTAATTTAATGAAAATATATTATATGTTAAAACTTGGTTAGTTAAACCCTTGTTTTGAGTATAATTCTCAGTGAGTTTGATGTCCCTTATATGTGTTTTAGAGTTTTTTCTCCTACATTGATATATGAGCACATAGAAAAATTCATAGTCATTAATCCTTTATACAGTCATTCGTTCTAACTCCTTAAATCCCAAAAAGGTGTGTGTCCACTATTATATAGAGTAGTTGGTAACCCCTATGAGACAGAGCACATAAACTCCATCTATAGAGGTTTTTGTTTGACATGATATAGGGTAAAATTATTTTACATATGTGGTTTAGTGCTCCTAGCAGAACATTGGGCATGGGGGAGTTATCATTGGAGTCTGTTACCCCTATAATGGTTCATAGAGTCATAGTGAATTGAAATTACCTCAACATTGTTTAATTATTGATTTAAAATTATCTAGAACATGATGTTTGTTTGAGATATTATTTCTATAAGTGAAACCCCATGATGTTACATTAATTAGAAAAACTATAGCCTATCAAGATCCTTCATCTAGTGGATGATATCTTTAATGAATCATATTTCTGGCATGGGAGACTTATCTTAATAGAGTGATTAAGTGTTTATTATCTTATGCATGTGAGTCATCTTCAGAGTGAGATCTTATTCTGTGTTTGGTATACAGATGGTGGGTGATGATTGTCTTAGTGATCTACTCCTGACATTAGATGGATGTTGTATCAATCCACTTCCTCCCTCACCACCTCTAAGTGGTCCTCACTAAACTCAGGGTGTCAATTCTTAGAACTAATTATAGTTTTGAGCTATTGAGGACATTTATCAGTTAGAAAATTATGTGAACCATGATTCATTCAGTGGATCTCTTATATTTTAACACATATTTTTAGCGCCAACATGTGATATTTCGCCCTTATTTCATAATTATTAAACAATCTAGAGATCCCAGTGGTGTCTTTAGACCAACCCTTTATGGCTGGGCACTCCTACTAGAAAAGAAAATCTACCCTCATTTCTAACATCGGTGTGGGTTAGATTTGGTATACAAGTTTTCATTAGGATCCCTTTAGATCCATGTTAATTCCAATGAATTTTTCTTAAAGTATCTTTGGTGTTATCTACCCAAAAGGAAATATATTGTTTTTATAGACCATATGAGTTCCTAGTACAACTGGATGGAATATCAAGTGCCTCCCTAGAGTATCCATCCATTCCTAGAATAATTATTTGTTGTTTTCTGTAGAGGTATCTTTATCATCACTTGAGGTGAGTATGATGAGATTTTTGGGATTTAATTTGGAATACTTTGGGGGATTTCAAGAAGCTGAGGTAGTGGTTGAACTAAGATCCTATTCCGCATTGTTAGAGTACTGATACATGTGATTTGTGCTCTATGATATTCATAGATCCTCACCTAGTTATGTGTTTGGGTGGCGATAATTTAGTTAATGAGGGATTTGGTGGGTAATTCCATATGGTACATTAGTATGTGTGATAAGGTGAACCATTATATAGTATTGTGGGTGTGGTTACTTGAGTTTTAAGAGGATATAAGCCTAGGGTTCAAAAACGATGGGTTAGTTCATCTTTTTTGGATGAGAACCTAGTCAGGTCTAATGATTAAATTGTATAGTTATTATAGTGGTTAGAAATGATGGGATGTGAGGTTAAATATTATCCTCATGCCTTGATATAGATCATGTAGATGTGTGTTATTTTTTATTTGACTATGAGTAGTTGTGTTATAACCTTGTTATGTGATATGGAGATCTTATTAAGGAGAAAAATGGAAGAGTTTGGAGGACATCCCATAGTGGGAGAAAAAGGATTTTTGTGGAAATATGTGATGAGATTATTAGAAGGTGGGATATTCTTTCATCAGTTGTTTCCAAAAATGTTGGGATGAAGCTATTTGATTTCCATTGAAGTAAAATAATATTAGATGTGGTACCCATGATCTGAGGGATGGAAAGGGGATAAATTCCTGAGTGAATTTTCTGGTATGTACTCATATATTTGTGAACCATTATAATCTGGTTGAGCTTATGTGATAATGTAAAATCTTTCAATATGTTAATAGCTTATGGGATTCTCAGTAAGATGCTCAAGATATATTACTTTCAAGGTTGAAATGTTTTAAAAGAGGCTAATATGTAGTTCTTTGGTGTTTTTAATGTGGCATAATTAACTCTTGTTTAAGTGTTAAAGCCCAAAACATATAAAAATAATAAAATAGTAAATTTCATAGGTAAATGACCTAAAAATATTTTATTATGGTTACATTTTCCAAATGATATGATGTTTACGCTTAGTATGGAATTTGGTGATATTACGAGCCATATGAATTTTTGAGATATTTAGTATTTATTAAATAAATATAATTTTTATTCTATGTGTTTGAAAATTAATGTAACCCAAATAGATATCCAGATAGAAATTCTGACTCTATAGTTTAATTTTGAATGGGAATTTTTACCTAGTCAAGGTATAAATTCTGACCAGGTTTCAGGTCTTAGGATGAGTCATTAATGAGTCATTATTATTATTTATTTTCTTTCCACCTTGGACTCCCCTTATCATTCCAATGTTGGAGAGAATACTATCTTAATTTCTATAATTTATCTTGAAGGGATAAAGGGAGGGGAGATGATCCAAGACTCATTCAAGGATAGAGATAAGTGTTAGATTGGGATTCAATGACGATAGAGAATATATTACTGGTACATAATTTTTGATGCCTGGATGATTCATCATGAAGTATAATGGTGATATTCTGATTATTCTTATTCCTGTTTTTAAATATTTTCAATTCTTATTTTCATAATTCTGTGATTGTATAGTGAATTATGGTTGGATAAGGGAAAATGTTCTATGGAATGGGGATATCAAGCATGTTCAGAGAGTTTATGAATGTAAAATTCCCTATCACCTGATGTGTTGTTCTATAGACACACACTTTGTTTCTCTATAAACACCCACTATGTTTTTCATCGATATTGTTAAGGAATATATTTGGAATCACATGACATATAGTTCATATTCAAATTTCATATGTATCTTTGTGTTCATGTCCCTAGGTTTGATAATAAATACCCCACCTCACTTTGTATTATGCATTGCATGTAGTAATACATTCTATATCTGTCTACACAATATGGAAAGATCCAGGGGTACATGAAAAACGTACTCCTTGTTTTCCATATAAATTGTGATCAAGAGTACATGTAATATAGTACGAGAATACATGAATTAGGGACTCTACCTTTCATAAAAGTCATGTACTCTTAGTGGCCCCTTTTAGCTAACCCTCAAGTTTGATGTTTGTACGGAGAGATAGGCATGGAAACCAGATTGGGTACTCCCTCATTCTTGGAAACATTTTCAAGGTATGGGTTGTTACTTATGATAAATAATTTAGTACTTCCCCAGAGATGTTAGGTTCATGTTTTTTCATTATATGGAATATATTCTTATATACCTCTTTCAGGTGTGGGATAAACCTTATATTGAAGTAGATTGTAATCTCATTGATTGGTTTTTTTCCTTTAGATAGGTGTGAGGTACTCTTTAGGGGTAACAAAACTCCCTCGGATGTTTTCCACACTCCACAGAGGAATGTTTCTTACAATATAATTATTGAATGTTTAAATTATGGTCACAACATGTGAGTAGCACATATAGTTTAATGCTTTTGGATTTATAGTGCACAGGGTACTCGAGGTTCCTCGTCAGTGTGATGTTCTAAAGGTGTTCAGTTGAGTAGAAAATTACATACCTTACTAATGATCGGCTTCCCTTAAAGCAAATATGGGTTCATGAATACCATTTTATTAATTAATATGTGAAAGTTGGGTATTCTACCTCTTTTACAATGGGGTACAGAACCCCCCCCCCCCATAGAAATGGGGTACACATCAGAAATATATGAAGTTGGTAACTACCTCCACCAGTTTTCATCCTTTCTAGTGTCATGTGGGACCATGAGATCAATCAATCTATTTGTGTTGGATTATAAGTGTGAGGTGTCTAGATCTGTTCTCTATGAATTGAAGTATTATTTTGTGAAAATTGATTCAATGATGAGTCCAAATCACTTTCTTATATGTCGAATAAGTTTTAATATTGGTTCATGCAATGTAGATCATGATTTGAAGACCCCTACATATATGGAATCTTCGTAACCAGATCCCCCTAGTTGTAAAATAGTGATTTGGATTGAGGTATTTTAATGTGGAATGATGGTGGTTTTATATTTTTTGTTTCATATGAGGAGTTTTTGAATGGGACCCAGAGTTTATTTATGGGGTCCTCATTCCATGTAGTGAGTTGACTATCAAGTAATCGTTTATTTCTCCATGATACTTTTTTTGGGGCCTTATTGTTAAGTGATGTCATAACTTCTTTCCTAAATTGTGTTTCCTAATTGATATTAGATGGGTGGTTGTATAGTTCAACCCTTGGTTGTTAGATGACTCGAAAATTGTTTCCCTTTATTTCTTAATGTTGTCATTTTGGATATTTCTATGTGCATCCCCTATAGAGGCTTCATTCCCACATGTGTTGTGTCTGTACAGATGATACAATGGTTAGTGGAATTTTTTGATGGGTGTGGTGATGGTGGATTAATAGATAAGTAGAGCCCTGTGGTGTTCATTACTAGAAGTGCACGAGTTGGTGTAAGCATGATGTTGTGATATCCCTTCTCAGTGTTTTAGGGTTGGTTTGTGTTATGGGATATTAGGACTTTTATTTTTTATTATGTATTGGAATTTTAATTTTATGTCATTGGGATGTTTAACATATGTTTAATTTTATATAATTATGTATATATTGTGTGGTTGTGGTAATTATAGTTTTTTGGTTGTGTATATATGTTTCCAGTTGTATAGAATATGGCCTCCCATATATGTTTTATTCTTTCTGGGTTCTAGTCCCAATCCCCTATCCTATTAGAGGTGGGTTTGGGGTGGCACACTCAGATAACTGCCAAACTAGGTGGGGTCTCAATGGTTAAGGTTGTGTCAAATTTATATATATATTTATCACCTATGTTAACAAATTTACATTTTTTTCTTTAGAATATTAATTTATGTATAAGGAAATTTTATTAATAATAAACATATATTAAAAATATTTTATAAAATCTATGTTATTGTATTTGTGATTTCATACATATGTGATTTTATTTGAAAACTACATTACTTTTACTAATAGTATTATTTTAAAAACATAATTTAAATGGTAATTAAGTTAGGAAAATATATTTTTTAATAATGTATGGAACTTTATTTTAGTCACAAAATGTTAGTATATAATCCTTGAAAGCGATTTCATATGAAATTTTATGGGGAAAATTTCATAAAATAAATAGTTTGACATACTTTTTTACACTTAAATAATATTTTATCATCCATTTTTAGTTCACATAATATTCTATTTAATATCTAAAGAATTTTTATCGTATTATATGTATATTTTTTATTACTCTAAAAATTTCTTTTTAAAATGTTAAATAATAGGTTTTATAATAAAATTACATTACATTGTATGTATTTATTTTATTTAAAAATAAAATTCATCATTTTTATTATTTTTTACAATCATAATTTTTTTATTAAATTTTGAAAATGTTTTTAAAAAACTAAAATACTCATTGACATAGCGTTGTAATCACAATGAATTTTGTATGTTGCAAAAAGATCATTTTCCTAAATACCTTTTTACAATATAAATTATTCTGAATTAGAAGATGAATTTTATGAAATGTATTTTTTTAAATTATAAATAAAAAATTATTTAAAATATAATAATTAATAAATAATAAATACAAAAATTTTAATTAAACATAGGAAAAATGTCTTTATTTAAGATAAAATTGTTTTCCCTTATATTATTTTATTTTTTTAAATGTTAAATTTTTAATATTTACAATTTTAATTTAATAAAAATGAGTTGTCACATAAAAATTATCTTAAGATGATTCTTTTGGATTTTTCTTATTTTTTTAATTGTTTAGTGAATAGTAAAATGTATAGTTTTTTTTGAATTCCATTACAACTTCTTAATTATCATTGATTCATTTACCATTTGATATTATTTTTCTATAACTCTTTAAATCCCATTTTAATATTCTTCCATGATTTTATATTCAGGGTATTACCATATTTTTATTCTATTATAGATGACATATTATCAATTCCCTCTCATGATACCCTTTTTATAAGCTGTTATAATGTTGAAATATAGATTTAAGTAATTATATATTTTCATTTAAATCATTATTTTACCCCTTTCAATAAAATAAAAAATAGTTTAAAATTAAAATGAAAATTAGTTTAATTATAAACTAATTTTTTATAAAACATAAATATTTATTGGTTTTATTTTAATTTAATTTTTTTTGAAAAACATCACCCACCCAAGGTATTTTACTCTACCAAATTAAGTGATTATGTTTTATTTTCACTTATATATTATATATATTTTTTATAATTTAATTTCATGACTTAATATGACATTATAATAAAATAATATCATTTATATGGTTTTTTAATGAAAAAATTGGAATGATAATAATGATATTAAATGAAAACAATCATAGTCGTTTTTAACCATAAAAAAGCTGATTGTGGATGATTATCAATATTTGTAACAATATAATGATTTATCAAACTCCATTAGTTCTATAATTATATGATCCATATACCTTAACTCTTATAGATATTATAGAATCATTTTAAAATGATAATTAACTATTACCATTGCACTGAAATAGTTTTGGAATGATGAGATGAATTACCTCAAAACGACTGATGCATGAAAATATTTACTAATAAATGAATAATAATTAATAATAAATTAATTAAAATGATTAATAATAATGAAATAATAATTATTATTTTTCTAAATAAATCATATATTTAATATAATTTTATTATATAGGGTGTTAGAGTGCATATGAAGAAAGATGGGACTCGATGTCAGGGTTTCTTTCCAAATTTCCATTATTTTCATGTATTGTTCATCAGTATTATATATTCTTTTATATGAATCATATAAAAGACATTTAATGTATAAATTTATATTTTACATTAAATTTTGATAAATTTATGGACTCTTTTCCCCTCTTGAATTTATAGTTTATACCCTTCGTTGTTTTTATGGGGTATTCAATAATCTTTCTTATTCTTGGTGATATATTCGATACCATTATCTATCTATATCTAAATTCTACATTCCTTGTTTTTAATATGTTTCATTTATTTTATTTATGCTTCATTATACTACTTCTTCTAGGGATACTCATATATTTATGGTTCCCTTCCCATACTTCAATTATGTCAAACAATATGATATTTAAAAATGATATTTTACATTTTTTTTCTTATCCTACACTCTATGATTATTATGTTTTTATTTATTTGTAATGTTACATTAATCAAAATTTTTAACAATAAAATAAAATTTTATAATCCTTTTTTATCATGTTTTGAATTTTTTAGAGTAACCTGTTTCTCTAGTTTTATGAATTTGTCAAAAAAAGTTATGGAAAATTGTTTTATGATTTCTATTCCATTATAATCTATATTATTATCTAGATTATGCTTCAAGAATATTATTTATAATATATAAAATTTTTATTATAAATTTTAAAATTTTATTTTTATTTTAAAACAATTTATATTTATATCCTTCTTTGAAAATTATTTTTTCATTATTTATATCAAAATTGTTTAAAAATAAAGAATTTTTTATTAAAAAATCTATAGTTTCTTATCATCATCTAAAACACTCATCACCTATTGAAATCCTTTATTATATTCCACTTTTTAACCATTTATTATGTATTATTTCCTCTAATTTCATCTTTTTCATATTGTTGCGCCAAAATGTTGGACAAAAAGAATGAAAAAATGAAGGCCCCAAAATTGGCCTCGCAAAGCCATGGCACGGAACCCCCCAAGCAACACGGCCACCACGAAGCAATAGAGGCGGGACACCCCGCGAACACCCATGACGTTCCCGAACCCTCTGCGAATGAATAGATGTGAGGCGCCCCGTGAATGCCCCTGATGTTTGCAAACCCACCGCGAAGCAAAAGAGTCGGTACCCCTCCGCAAACTCGGTTGACGTTCGCGACCCACCACGAAGAAACCGAAGCACCCTTCGCACCGCGTAAGCTCTACTTCGCGGGGCCTCTTGTTTATAAATACCAAGCTCCCCTTAATAATTAAGGAAGGAGAATCTGACCTTTCAGATTCTTAGCTTACGAATCACGAAACACCCTTTGCTCTGCGAACCATGAGCTATGCGAGGAATTTTTGCTTTACGAGGAGCCTCCACATTGTCTCGTTTTGATCGCCTCTTACGAGAGGGAAGCCCTTCGTGAAGCCTAAGAGAATTCGTGAAGGAAGGGTATCCCCAAGAGGACACGGGTTGTCACGGAGCATTTATGCTTCGCAAAACACCCCTCTTGTACACGTGATCCACATGCCAAGGTAGGATCACTGTACTTCGCGAAGCACACTGCTTCATGATACTCTACTTCGTGAGGCACCAATGCTCCACGAGGAAGTGCACCACGAACACCCTTCCACTTCATGAAGCACCTCCCATTTTCACCTTCACCCCATGCTAAGGCTATGGAACCCCACTTTGGGAAGCACACCCCTTCGCATGTTCCCTTGACCACACAGAGCGACCGGGCTCCACAAGGCCCCTCTTTATGGACCCCTCTACTTGGAAATTCCTTTTCCTGTGCGACCCTACAGGTTTTCACGATGGCACATCAAAGTACCCTAGAAGATACTGCCCGCAGCGTTGCTTCGGCTAATTCTTCTTCGCATAGGCACGCTAATGGATATTTCTTCTTCACGTAGCCATGCTAACATCGACCCATAGATGGTTTTCTCGGCAACCCCCCTTTTACACGGAATTTCCGGTACCTTCCCTCCCACAAAGAGCATAGGGTACCAGTCATCTAAGTCCTAGGGGTGCGGAGTAAACCCGCCTCATCTGGGCTGTAGGAATTTAAACTTCCAAGCACCCTCATCCTCAACACATGACATCAAACTGTGACATCTCCCCATGCCTCTCACGCGGGGCGCCCCCACCTTGGACATTTTTTACACCCCCTGGTCTCCACAGGGGATGATATCCTCCTCCTGGGAGTGGTGTTTGTCTGTGGGGGAAGGGCTGCCATCTTGGTGTAAGCCCCTTAGTCCTTCTTACAGAAGTTAGCACCCATGCACCTTCGTACTTCCCCATCTCCAGGGCCGGCAGAGGTCATAATAGGGGATGAGGAACCTCCTTTATTCAGTCCCAAATCCCTCTCCCGCTGTGTTTTGTCACCCTCGGGCCTCCATCCCTGAGTAAGTCCCAGCACCATGAGCCGCCTAACGCGTAATCCCCTCTTTGCTTCCCACGGATGCACCCTTCACGACGTGATCGTCATGTCACTACAACCTCTTGTTTCTCACACACCGAGCATGACTCTCGTGGGCTTAGAGTGAGCACCGACCATGGCACACCCTGGGTCACCTCAGAGTGTAAGCCCCAAAATTCCTCTTCCCGCATGATGTTAAACTGCACACCGAACTATGAGGACTTTGATCCATGTCAAGGCATGGTACGTAAGAAGCCTTCATGAGGTTCAAGCCCACCACCAGTGGACCCCCGGGTTCACCTTCACGTCATTTAACTGATGAAACCCTTCCCAAACTATGAGGACTTTGATCCATGTCAAGGCATGGTACGTAGGAAGCCTCCCGGAGGTTCAGGCCTGTCACCCGTCGGACCAAGGTCCTTCTTCACGTCAGTTCACCGACACCCACATCCCTTCTGATCTATGGGGTCTTTGATCCATGTCAAGGCATGGTATGTAGGAATCCTCCATGACGTTCAAGCCCAAAACCCAACGGACCAATGTCCCCCTTCATGTCGGTCCATCAACACCTTGGGAAGCATAGAGTATAAGCCCCCCACATCCATTATGAACTACGGGGTCTTTGCTCCCTGTCACGGCATGGTATGTAGGAAGCCTCCTTGATGTTCAAGCCCACCATCCAACTATACCAAGGTCCTTATTCACGTCGGTTCATTGACACTCCCTCGTCCAACATGATGTTAAACTTCATCCCAATCCAGCGGTAATCCATTGCGATCTCGCCATCCAGTTGTTATGACACCCCTTCATGTCAGTTCAATAGCCCCTTTTCAACCCGAACTATGAGGACTTTGATCAATTTCAAGGCATGGTACGTAGAACACCTCACAAGGTTCAAGACCAACACCCATTGGACCAAGGTCCTTCTTCATGTCGGTTCACCGGTGTCCATTATGAACTATGGGGTATTTGATCCATGTCAAGGTATGGTACATAGGAATCCTCTCTGAGGTTCAAGCCCATCACCCATTGGTCGATCTGACCCCCTTCTCGTTGGTTCTCACCAACTGAACTACGCAGACTTTGATTCCTTTCCATGTGGATATATAGGAAGTCTCTTCAAGACTCAACCCCTCACTACCATCATCTCCTTGAAGGTTCCATTTCATTCCCCCTCCACTCTGTGTAACTTTCTATCACTCATCCTGATTCTTACCCGGGCCGCCACATCCCAGTGAGATCATGCCCCCCCATTCCCCTCCACAGCATTCGGGAAGTCGCCCATGAGCTGGCTCCGATATCGGTGTTCCCTCAAGGCGGTTCCTCAATCTGATCCACTCCATCTAGTGTTCTGATCATCCCGATCCATCTCTGTTAGACGTTAAACATGCGGCATACCTTGTGTTAAACACATGAAGATGAGGAAAACCTCAGATACATGCCAATAGCCTATGATTCCATGCACTTGATGTGGGATTCCTCAGGCTTCCTCACCCTCGAGAATCCCTATAATAAAGGACAAAAGATAGACACGCCAATTCCAAAGTGTTCAGACACGTTAGCGATGCCTCAACATGACTACTCCCCCAACTGAAGGTTGCTGCTCTGACCGGACCCCTTGGAATGTCCAGACAGAAGAAGTGTAATTAACCGGCATCCATAGAAACATGGCACTTGGAAGAGTTTCACAAAAAATGTATTAAATCTATGAGGGAGACCCTGACTAGGTGATGTGTTCCGAGGAGGAATCCACGGAAGGAAGTACTGACATCCCATCATCCCATTTCGATCAAGGAGAAACCATCCTTGAATAAGGAATAGAAGCCGCCCGTCGTTGGAAAGTGGGAATGTAGGGAAACAGCCAAGCGTCCTCCATAGACGGATGCGTGCGCCCCGACGAAAGTGTCAGAAATAGAAATTGTGAACCCGACGTGAAGTTATTGTCCTTAATATAGAGACTAGGAGTGCTCGAGACATCAGTAGATTGACATGTCACCGGATACAGTTATCCGGCGCCAGGTCCCGCCAAGAAAATATTAGGTCTGGGGTGAAACTCACCAGAAGTTAGAGTGATATAATGTTTGGAATTCCGTTCTACAATGTTGTTGGTGTGGATCCCTCTTACCGACCACGGAAAACGGGATGGCACTAGGGCACTGGTTGTCGATTTATTTTCCTCGCAGTGCTGATGAGTTAATCTCCCTGCTTCCTAGGAATCAGGTTGTTTCTACAGGGACATGATCACCGCCAACCCACCAACGCAGGGGTAGGGGAAACACCAGCACAGTTGCTCCGCATGGCTCCCCTGTTGCCACAATGACGTCTACATCCATGAACGTGGGGCGCCCATGCCCCATCTCCCCATTAGAAGTCATCCAACGCAGGGTGATTAACGACCTCATACGCCTTTACGAGGAGGATGGAATAATCCCAACCTAGGATATGGCCCAACTAGACCTGGAGGCATCCAGGAATTGCTATCAATGCCGCCCTCGAGAGCCGCACAGGGAGCCCCTGCTCCCCACCCCAAAATTCAATCTTTTCGGGAGCCTGTCCCCAGGAGGCCTTGATGACGCCCTGCCTTACACTGATGAGGTGGGTGACGTCCAGCTCAGCCCGGTCAGAGTCCCAATTCAAGGGCTCCAAGCAAGGGTCCCCACCCAGCCATGTCTGCGCTACCACCCGGCATTGCCAGAGGAGTAGGTAGGCTATGCCTCTGCACCACCCGCACCGGCTTGTCTGACCCGATGCCAGTGTTGGGCCCGAGCTGAGGACACCCGCCAAGGGGCGTTAACGTCAATAGCTACTATGGGCCGAGCCACCACTGATGCATATCATAAAGTCCATGACCACACTGAGCATGGGTGCTCCAATTCCCAACCATGATCGAGGCCCCAACCGCCCCACGGGCAGGCGGAGTCGACTCCCCGGGTCATAGGCATGAGTGGATATCACCACAAACCAACCCACGGTGATGTCACCACATACAGATGTCCTCATTGTACCACTATTCCACAAATTTTGGGCCTTCCCCACTCCGATTCTCATCATGGAGGTATGCCCCGTGATACCCCCAGCCCGTTTGATGGCTTGCCCCGCGACAATGACACTCAGTGCGGAAGCATATCTCGTGCCCACCACACCAGGTATGGAATTCCACCTCCTGCCCCTAATCATCGATGTCAAGACATTGCCCATCCAGTCCCACTCCAATTTGGGGATACTCCCTACGTTCTCTCCACAGCTGGAGAAGGTCCTACTCACCATGGCAACCAAAGGGGTGAAAATCAGCCTCGCCCCACCCGCAAAAATCATGGAGGTCCTCCCCATGCTCCCACCTGTTCCGACAGAGGTTTTTTCCGCTCAGGTGCTGTTCATGGAGGTCCTCCCCATTTCCCCTTTGATATTTTTCCTCGTTCTCCTCGCACCCCGACTATCTCAAGTGGAAGTCCTCATCGCCCTGACACCAACGCGGCCCCAAGACTACATTTTGGGAATTAGCCTTGTCCCGAGGAGCCGCCTAGGGGCAGGAAGGCGGGTCTTCACCGCCATAAGAAGAATCTTGGGAAGGCCCGGACGAAGATCAAACCGGCTCACTTCTCGGATTCTAATGCAGAATACGACTCGGCAGTGGAACCCTCCCCTCGGTCCTCCGTGTCAAGGACTTGGGAAGGAACGAGGCGTGTTAGCCTCATCCTTCCAGAATTTGAAGTCCATTAGATTCCCACCTCTCTTTGTAGGTACATCTAGGAGGTGGAAATTTTGGGAGTCCCACAAGTTCCGACCGTGCAGTCATCACCGTCGTCACCAGAAGCGCCCTCTACCTCAACAAGAGATCACATAGAGCTATTTTGGGGACCGATGGTGGTTGAGCAATAGTGTGACCCATCATCGGTAACCGGGATCCTTGCACCAGAAGTTGCGGCTATCATCCCATCATATCATGATGTTGTGTTCAGGTCACCTCACTCTTTCGAGGATGGCCCAGAATTCGGCAGCTAGTCAGCTCGTTCTCCATATTCTCCGCTGCCCGGTTTATTATCCCAGTGGTCCGCCTCAGTACCGCTACCGGTTCCTCATCCACCTCCGATTGACGAGTTGGAAAATATGGGGCTAGACCCTGAATCTGTGCCCAGGATATTCTGGAACATTCTCACAGCGGATAACTTCCCGGAGAAGTTCTTGCTGGCGGCAACATCGAATTTTTGTGCGCCGATATACCTCACCCTAGAGAAAGTCGAGTGCTTCCATAAAACCCTATGGGAGACACACTTCCGTCTTCATTATTATCGAGTGGTGTACCCCATGATCCAAGTGCACTTTGAGGAAATCGACGAGCAATGTCGTCTGGTCGATTTGGCTGCCCTCCCCGTGGCCCAGCGCCCTGAGTCACCAGGTCCCCAGAACATCCTTCAGAAAAAAAGCGTTCAATGTTTCAAGGTACTCCGCAAAATCATCAGGGAAGGTACCCCCCACGTGCAAGTCTGTGGTTGGGGAATGTATGCTGCCCTCTTCTTCAGTCCTATCCGGCGACATCCTGACTCGTTATGCAATATTGAGGACATTCCCCCAAGGAGGGTTGCAGTCCACATGGCTGACATAGTGGACAAGGAGGAAGTGCTGGAGTTTCTCGATGGATACATACCCCCTGAGGGTGTACGACCACTGTTGGACCCATCAGGGAGGATTACTCGTCACCAGAGGAACCTCCTAGGCCTCCCTATGCCAATAGAGTCACCGATACTCAGTTGGAATGCTGATAAGGGTAAAGAGCATGTTAGGGATATTAAGCACTCCAAAACATCTTCCTTAGTGCAGAAGACAGATGAATACCCCGAGAAGGCCGCGTTGCGCCATCAACTTGCTGAGTAGAAGAGGCTGGTCGAAGAACTTCTGGTCGAGTGCTCTATAGAGGGGCGACCCGACTATGGTGATCCTAGGCCGGGGCAGCAGGGGCAAGAACAACTCCCCCCGGCGAGACGCCTTTGGGAAAAACTGATCATAGCGCTCCTGCGGACAGGACAGAAGCCTGAACTCACGGAAAGAGGGCATGATACGTCTCACCAAACCCTCCCGAACGGCGAGGCAATCCGAGGAATCCAACCCGGGTTCCCCTAGCTACCCCCCAAGCCACACCACCAGTCGCTCCATGAGCCGATGAACCCATCTACCATGTCTAAGATCCCGACAACGCACTCGTGGTTAGGGATCCCCATCAAGACAGGAACGCCCACCCGGACGTTCCAATGGCCGCACTTATCACCCGCCTCGATGCGTTGGAAATGTGGCAGGTGGAAGTCCCACCAGATGGAAAGATGTATCCAGCTTGGGTACATGATATGCCTGCACCCCTAGGTTTTGGAAATCCCACTTTCTCGCTCTTTAATGGGACATGGAACCCGCCACAGCACCTGTAACACTTTTCCACAAGGTGTGGCTCCATGTTGGGGAACCCAACACAATTGGAAGCCGCCATGCTCCGATGTTTTGTGCAAACATTGCAGGGCCCTGCGTTCGTATAATATAGCCAGCTCCCTATTGGATCAGTGACGAGTTGGGAGGATCTGTGCTAGAAATTCTTGTAACAGTTAAGATCCAACAAGCGAAAGACCAACATCGCATACCTCTTCAAGTGCAAACAAAGGCCTGATGAGCGATTTGCGGACTTCATCGCCCGGTGGAAGGGGCTCACATACTCCCTCGACATGCCACTGACTCAGGATCAATTACTGATGATGTTCATTGGGAATGTCAAAAAAGAACTGGTTCTTTCTCTAATCACCCACAATTAACCTAGTGGGTTCCTATATTTCTTAGATAAGTCCCAGTGCCTCGAGGAAGCTCTGCAAGAGGCTAGTCAGGCGTGTCCGCTGCCCCCTGTGATCCCAGCAAGGAGGGATGCCAAAGCTGAGCCCACCGTGGTGGCCCAAATAGAGGCCCCCATGAAACTAGAATTTCTGCCAGTGGCACCGGCCCTGCAACCTCGCAGAGGCCCTCCACCTCAGGCACAACCTCCTGCCCCGCAGCGACCGCCTCAGAATCAGCAGGTTCCCCCGCACAATGCACCACCACCGCCGAGGCGGGACAATCTGGCTCTGCCTCCTCGGCAGCCCCTCCGGCCCCTCATCAGGGCTAGGATCCCAAAGCCCCCTATCCAAAAATAAGGCACCAGACTTACACGTTCAAGGAGAATCAGGTCCCCATTAACTTCTGTAGTGCCCTAGAGCAGGGGATTGTGCACTTACCCGAGTGCAGAAGGCCGGCAGAGGCGAATCTCACCGATCGCCCCAACTACTGCCTCTATCATCAGATCCTAGGGAGCACCCTCAAGCAGTGCTATGTGTATTAAGACTGGATCCAAGACCAGTTCGACAACAACATAGTCAGGTTGGGACCGACCCCGACACAAGTGGTGGGTGTCTTTGGGAAGTCAAAAAGCAGTAGCGATGAAGAAGGCATGTGGTAGCAGGTTCCCAGATGCGGATCCCAAAAGTATGATGACTGGATCGCTCGAAAAACAGTCGCCTGCGCCCATGGTATTATTCAGGCATGCCTGAATCAGTCATAGCCTTCAAAAGATGCGATCAGTACCTCTGCGTCATCATCTCAATCGGCCTCTTCCTATAAGGGAAAGCAGCGGTGGCGCAAGAAGAACCAACGCGATCCACCACTGCCTTCGTCATCCCACACTCTCGGTGACTTCATACCCCCTAAGATGGGGATTCCTCATTGAATCCACCCAGTGGTGGACGAATCCTCAAGAGACAGTCAGGGGTACACTTTGGTTAATACCGTGGAGTTTGTAAATCCCTACATGACTCCCGACGAGGGGGAATGCTAGACGAACCTCCCCCAATGTCCCCGGTCGATGTCAACGTCGGCAGAGCTACGACTACATGGGTCATCGGACTGCATCAGTTGTCACCTCCACCCAAGTCATGCACACTACTGAAACCAGACAGTTGGCCCAGCGCAAGGCTCAGCACACACAACCTCCTCATCTAGTGCCCTCTGGTCTACCTCCACCGCCGTTTGTGCTACTAGATAATGGAGAGCTACCTCATCCATACCAAGAGAAGTCTCTCCCTAATACAGGCCATCCTCAATTGTCTGGTCCTTATACGGCACCTGCTCTTCAGGCCTCGACCAGAGATAAACGGGGTGTACCTAGCACTAGCCAGCCGCCAGCGCAGCCGGTAGGGCCTATCGTGCCTCCAATTCTAAATCAGCCTCCTGTAAGAAGAGGCTCATGTCTGGACCAGAATTATGATGTTCTGAAGCACCATGACATCATTCCAACAAGTTTTTCTATCTTCTAGGCTCTTCTCCTATCACTAGACATGCGTGAGGCACTTACTGATGCCCAAAGGAACCTCCTCCAGTTTGAGACGGAGGTAGCAGCTGCATAAGCCTTCCACATCGAGGCAATTAAGAATGACGAGTTCCAGAAAGTTATCTCATTCTCGGGTGAAGACGAAGACCCTCCTATACAAGGGCACATTCGTCCACTATACATCACTATCCAGTTTAATGGCGTGGAAGTCTGCTGTTGTCTTCTTCACACGGGTTTTGGGATTACCCTAATCCCGACTCAGACATTGCAGAAGCTAGGGTTGTCTGAGGATAATCTAACTCCTGTCTGACCTCAGAATCCAGGGATATGACAGGACCGAGTAGACCCTGGTCGGCAAGATCCGTTTGAAGACCCAGTTTGGTGTCTTACTTGCCAGTATCAAATTCATGGTTTTCTCCCAGGACACCGCGTACAACGCATTGATGGACATGCCATTGATCCACCTGCATGCAGCGGACCCTTCATCATATCACCAATGCCTCAAATACTCCCCCAATGGTCAAGTAGGCATTCTACAAGGAGATGTGTCTCATTTTTCCTCTTGTGAAGCTCGTTATCTGGATGCCGACTATTACAAGAGGGAGGATAAGCAGATTTTGGAATGTGGGATTGGACCCGCCACTGTCACAAGTGATCCCTGGGCTGGTCTGGATAACGCCTACATCTTCTTGATCCATCAGTTGGAGGCCAAGACTCCCAACATGGGGCAATGATTTGTCGTTTCGGGTACAAGAGGGGAAGGTATATTCCCAGGTCTAAGTGACGGTGGAAAATCACCTTGTAATCCTACACCAACTAGGATCAGGTGATCCCAGAACCGTCTACTCCTTTACAGTATCGTGATGTCAGACTCATGGCAATGGCGGTACGCCACACGTGTCTCATCCACCAGGCTGGAATCAACTGGCTCAAGCCAATGAGCCACTACTGCTTTGATGTTATCAAGCGCGGCCCTTTGGGCCAAAGACCAGATGGGATTGGATTGACTGCCTTCATCACTATGGTATCAGTGGCACATGAATCTCATGATATTATGACCACAGCTGCTCAAGCCGGCACCAGCCTCCCATCGGATTATGGTGGCATAGAGACAACTCCCCCCATGGAAGATCCCTCCACAAGAGGAGGAGATTACCTAGTGGATTCTCCCCCTGCCTTTGAAGAAGGCGTCTCTAGCACATTCGATGAACTAGTACAGGTGAACCTTGGTAGTGAGGTAGATTCGAGACCCACATTGATCAGTGCCACCATACCACTCGAGGAGCAGAAGCAGTACATGACCTTATTTAAGCAGCACTGAGATGTGTTCACCTGGAGTTACAGCGAGATGCCAGGACTAGATCCCCAGGGAGCCATCCACTGCCTTGGTCTCTCGACAAACCATCGCAAGTTCATGCAGCTTCCTAGAAAGATGCACCCTTCCAACAGTGCCATGGTTGAGGCTGATGTTGACAACATTATCAAATCCATATTCGTCAAGAAATTCCAGTACCCCAAGTGGCTAGAAAACATTGTTCCAGTCAGGAAGAAGAGCGGGTTGATCAGAGTCTGTATCGACTTCCGCGATCTCAACCACCACTGTCTGAAGGATGATTTTCCCCTCCCAATGAAAGAGTTGTTGATTGATGCCACGACCGAGTTCCAAGCCCTATTCTTCATGGATGGGTATTCTGGGTACAACCAAATCTGGATGGCCCCTGAAGATGAGGATTCCACCACTTTCAGGCCCCTGAAGGTACTTTCTGTTACCAGGTTATGCCCTTCGGCCTGAAAAATGCAGGTGCCACCTATAAGCAGGCCATGCACCGCATATTCAAGCCAATTCTTGGGACATTGGTAGAGTGATATGTAGATGATCTGGTGGTCAAATCTCGTCAGCGCTAGGACCATCTTGAGGACCTTTAGAAAGTGTTCGGTTTCCTCCGCTCCACCCACCGGAAGATTAACCCACTTAAATGTGCCTTCAGGGTCACCTCTGGGAAGTTTCTTGGCTTTGTTGTTAGATACTGATACATAGAGATAGTCCCAAAGAAGATCAAATAAATCATACAGATGCCTCCCTTGATTAATATTCGGGAGCTTCGGGGTGTTCAAGTCCACTTAGCCAACAAACATCAATTAATTGAGAATATGGCTGGCAAGTGTAAGCACTTTTCCCAAATCATGAAGAAAGGAACCACCTATGAATGGGATGATCAGGGTTAGGCCACCATCAAGGAAATCATGTAGTATCTGCTTCAGCCTCTAGTCCTGATGCCACCTGTCACAGGAAAGTCGCTGGTCCTTTATGTGACTGCTCTGAAATGGTCACTCAGCACCCTGCTCGCCCAGAAGAACAATGAGAGGATAGAGAAAAACCTCTACTACATCAGCTGCATGCTCCTTCATACTGAGACCAGATACTCCCCCATCAAAAAGAGCTACCTTGCACTCATGTTTTCCATATAGAAATTACGACATTACTTGCAACACCATGAGGTTCAGTTGGTCTCTCGGGTAGACCCACTGAAGTACATTCTGAACCGCCCCATGTTGACTAGTCGACTAGCGTGGTGGGTAGTGATCCTCCATTAGTTCGACATCAGGTTCGTGCCTCAGAAGCCTATCAAGGGGAAGGCATTGGCAGACTTCCTAGCTACCCATCCAACCCCCGTGGATGAATCCCTAGAGCATGATTTTTATGATGAGGAAATCCTTTCGGTATATCATGTCGTCTCATGTTGGAAAATTCATGTTGAAGGTTCCTCCCAGAGCCCCACTGGTAGGAGGATTAGTGATCCTAAGCTCAACAGAGTGGGTCTGGGTATCGTCTTCATCACCTCGGCGCAAGCCGTTCTACCAGACTCATTCCTGTTGTCAGAAGGCTACACCAACAATGATCCAAAGTATTAGGCTCTCATCACTGGCCTCGAGCTGTCCCTTGAGATCGATGTGCCCCATTTGCATGTGAAAGGGGATTCCGAACTAGTCATCAAGCCGGTCAATGGAGACTATGTTGTCAGAAATCCGGAGCTTGTGCCATTGTTGGAGTGCACCCTCAATCTAATAATCTAGTTCCCAACTCGACTGGAGGTTACCCATGTCCCTCTGTCATAAAATGGTTGAGCGGAAGCTTTGGCCGGCCTAGCTGTGTCACTTGCAGAACCAGAGCAGGATGATCTGATTATACATGTGGAACACCGGAGAGTCATCACACCCATCACCCTAGAGGATGATGACGACCTGTAGGTAAGCCATATTACCACAGGATCCTCCACGCCAGGAGCCCCAGGTTCTTCAGATGCAGTGGTTGAGGCCAAACCTGACTGGAGGGCACCTTTTGTCGAGTATCTCCAAAATGGTTGCCTCCTGAATAATCGGTCTGAGCGCGAGTGAATTCGACGTCGCGTAGTGTAGTTTACCCGCGAGAGTGGTACCCGTCTTGATCGGATCCTCTACAAGTAAATATTCTATGGTATTCTCCTCCTTTCCATCCAAGGATTTGAGATTTATCAGGTTATGTAAGTGGTTCATGCCAGTTCCTGCGGTGCCCACCAGGCTGGGCCAGAGCTGTCCCATCAGATCTGGAGACTGGGTACTTCGGGCCCTCTATGATCCATGATTGTATTGAGTTTTCCAAGAGATTCCAAGCGTTCCATGTTCAATATATCTTCCAGCATCTACCTCCATAGCCTCTCCACTCCACCAGGTACTCTTGGCCATTTGTGGTGTGGGGACTCGATGTCGTGGGTCCATATCCACCAGCGACAGCTCTCCAGTCCATGTTCATCCTGACCACTACAAATATCTTCTCCAAGTGGGCAGAGGTAGTTCCACTCAAAGAGTTCATCGTACATTCCATCGTTGACTTCATGAGCTCCAATATCATCCACCGGTTTGGTGTCCCTCATGATGTCCTCACCGAAAACGACACTAACTTCCGAGCAACTGAGATAAAGAAATTGTACGCCAAGTACAATATCTGTTCAAACCATAAATATCGCTAACACGCGCAGGAAAATGGATAGATCGAGGCATTCAACAAAACTATTTCTAACATTTTGCAGAAAATGGTTGGTCAGAACAAGAAAAGTTGTCCGGACAAGCTCCCCAATGCCCTCTGGGCATATTGGACGACGACTTGCAATTCCACCCAGGTGACTTCATATTCCTTGATGTATGGGGATGAGGTCGTCCTGCCCATCGATATCCATCTTTCATCGTTACGCACTTCAGTCTATGACCAGCAGGTGCCAGATAAGGTGGCTGAAATCCATCTAGCTGAATTGGAATCACTTGTAGAGAACAGGCTCTGTGCCCTGCACAGTCCAAAAAGGCATCAGAATAAGATAGACAGAGCCTTCAATAAAAAGGTTCGCCTTTGCTCTTTTCTGCAAGGCGACCTGGTGTTGGCCCTCCGAGCACCAATGATCCCCTGTAGGAAACCACCCAAGCTGGATCCCAAATGGGAAGGACCTTACATCATTCATAAGGTATACCCCAATGGAGCATACTACTTGGTAACCATGGATGGTGAGCGCATAACTCCTCCCACCAATGCCAATTTCCTCAAGCAATACATTGCCTGAACCTCCAGGTCCCGCATGACCCTAAAATGCACCTCGGTCCCACGCGACCTTAAATTGTATGGTCCTACATGACTTTAAACTGGACAGTCCCGCATGACCCTAAACTGCACGATGGTCCTAGATGACCTTAAATTATACAGTCCTGCATGGCCTTAAAACTGCAACATCGTCCAGAACGACGTTAAACTACATCATCATCCTTCATGAAGTTAGACTGCTCATTATCGTTCTGCATGACAATAAACTGCAAATTGGTCCGAGCTCTGTGGCCCTAAACTAAGATCTCCCATGTCCTTACTGCAAGATGTTAAACTGAAAGTTGTTCAGGCCTTCCAGAACGAGGCCTAACCTCAGGCCCCCTGGCCTCCTCGGGCACCCCGGGCCTCATCCTCCCTACAAGACGTTAAACCACAAGTTGTTCAAGCCTTCCTGACCGAGGCCCAGCCTCAAGCCCCATGGCCTTACCTGAACCGAGTTCTATTGTGGGATTGTATGGTGTGGTATGGGATTACGTCCTCCTTCACGTAGGGTTACTTATCATTCCATGAACATCCTCAAATGAGATGTATCTCATCATCCTACATGACGTTAAACTGAGCTTTAAGAACTATGTATGGATTGATTCCCATCCTCATGGGATATGTAGGAATGCTCAGATGCTTCGTTTTGAGCCCATCCCCAAACTCTTCTCTTTGATTATCCCCCCTAGGTATTGCTTCGTAGGAGGGTCCTCACATGATATAGAGGAGGCTTCCTTAGCCCCACTCATAGGAGGATTATTATGGTCGTACCATGTTCCCACTCCCATTATTCTATCCTCCCACACCTTCACTGCACGATGTTAAATGGACTGGCCTACAAAAACTACATATGGCTTGATTCCCATCCTCATGGGATATGAAGAAATGCCTGAAAATTTCATCGGTCGGCCAAGCCCAAACACCAGAATCTTCCCCCTGGGTCAAGATGTATGGAAAGGGTGCAAATATTTTCCCCAATTCACGTCGAGCTAACCTCGATCGGGCCACACGTCTTGCTCTCTGGAGACGTTCGCCTCTTTTTGAGATGGGTACAGTTGTGCTGCACCCACACCTTGACTGGGATTCCATCCCTTTCCCCGCCTGTTAGGGACCCTGAATGGTATGTATTCCAATCCTAAGGGCCCTCTTACCATTTCAGGCCAACACCCTCGAGGGTGTCGAGCAACAAGACGATACAAGTCTCGAGTTTCGAATGTGGTCAGTGGTTGATTCTCATTTATTGCTCCTATCTGAGGTTAGCTTAGGGACACTATGTTTTGAACATTGTCAATAGCTACCCTGGATCTTCAGGTCCACCCCATGATGTCCCAAACATTGAGTGTATTGATTCGTTCGGCCCGTCCCGAAGCGACGAACTCTTTCCAGTAAGGGCCAACTATCAGTCCCCTGGCCTAGGTTCTATATGATGGGATTGTATGATGTGGTGTGGGATTACATCCTCATTCACGTTAGGTTACATGTCGTACCATACACATACCTGGAAGAAACACCTTACCCAACCCTCGACCTCACTGCATGAAAATAAACTGCAAGCTGGTCAGGCGTTCCTAACTGAGGCCCAGCCTCAGGCCCCTTGGCCTTTCTGGGCTCCCAGCCCCATCTTTACTGCAAGATGTTAAACCGCAAGCTGGTCAGGCCTTCCCGACCAAGTCCCAACCTCAGGCCCCTTGGCCTCCTCAGACCCCTTAGCTCAAGTTAATACCCGGAGTGTACGGTGTGGTGTGGGATTACATCCTCATTCCCGTAGGGTTACTCGTCGTGTCGTACACCTCCCATGTCCAGGGAATCCTATTCCCTAACCCTCGTCCTCACAACAAGTTGTTAAACTACGAGTAGGCCAGGCCTTCCCAAAAAAAACCCAACTATCAGGCCCTTTGGCCTTTTCGGACCCCCGGTCTAGGTCCTCTTCTATGGGAGTGTATAGTGTGGTGTATGATTACATCCCCAATCACGTTGATTTGTCCCTCGTACCATACACCTCCCTTGATTGAGGTTATCCTACTCCCCTTCTCATTTTGAATGACATTGAACTGCATCTTGAGAACTACGTGTGGCTTGATTCCCATCCTTATGGGATACATAGTACCACACGAATGTCTAGGATTCGGGTCCATCCCCATCTCCCGGAAACCTCTACTTCACCTTGGCCCCTTGGCCTACCCTTTCTTCACGAGGGGAGTATATGGCATGGCATGAAATTATGTCCTCATTCACGCCGGGCTTGTAATGACCACGCCATGTATCTCTCCCTCCTGCGACACTTCGTCGACCCTTTTCAGCGGTTCACCAATGTGCCTAAGGGTACCCTGGTTTGTTACTTGGAGTGTCGGACTCTGCTCGGACATGTTCTCAACCGCTTTTCAGGCTTTTTGTTCCTCCTTAATATGGATTACATCACCTTTCACACCCAAAGGGACCCCCAAGTGGCATGGGTGCTAGGCCTAAGCGATCTCCTACCATTACGGGCCCCATGTGGCATAGATACCATGCCTAAGTGATCTCTTACTGTTACGGGCCAACTCCCCCGAGGGTTTTGGACAACAAATTGATAAAAATCCCACGCAACGAATATGGTTAGTGGTCGATGCTCGTTTGTTGTTCCCACTTCAGGATAACATGATATTGAGACTGTTTTTCCACCACGGTTAACAATTATTCTCCATCGCCTTGCTAACCCCATTAATCCCAAAATGTCGGTTACATGATCCACATCCTTATTCACCTCATCATGTCCAAGTAGAGCTTAGAAACTCTTGATACTATTCCTCAGTGCGCATTTGCACGTTAGAAGGACAAAAGTCGCGGTAAGGGTGTCCGTCGGGACTCTGCACCGACTTCCCTTTGATGGACGATCCGAGTATTTCAATAAGGATCTTACTCCCTTGTTTCCCACACCGAGTTTGACTCATGTGGGCTTAGGGATCGGGTCGTGGTCTGCGCTTACTTGGAAAGTTTCCATCCATTCATGGACCAAGATCTAAGACCATAAACTAATATCTCCTCAGAACTACGTATGGATTAATGCCCATCCTCATGGGATACGTAGGAATGCCCAGACCTCCTGTATTTGGGTCTATCTTGTGTTCATATAATTTGTATTTTCTGTCTCGCCTTCTAGATTTTGACAACAGGACCATGAGGTGTGGTCTGAGATTATGTCCTCATTCGCATCAGGTTTGTAATAGACGCACCACGTGCACCTTATTCTAAGAATTATCCCTCCTGTTTCCTATCCAGTATGACATTAAAAGGCACGCTTCAGAACTATGTTTGGCTTGATTCCCATCCTTATGGGATACGTAGGACCACCCGATTGTCTCGTTTTTAGGTACAACTTACCTGGGAGTGAGCCTCTATGACCCCTTTCGCTCTCACCCCTATTTGGGCTTCTTGGCCCGAGGTTCCCCTTCTTGGAATGGTGTACGGTGTGATACGGAACCATGTCCTCGTTCACGTCGGGTGTGTTTTATTGCGACGTGCACATTCCTCGCCTAGCATCGTCTCTACTACATCTGCACTGCACGACGTTAAAATGCACGTGTGGTCCTATCAAACGACCCTAAATTGTGACTTATCGTCCTGGCCGCACAATAAAAAATGGCACCGCATTTTGATGACCTCATCATAGAGGACGCCACGTTGGGTATTGGTCATATGCCATGACATTTTTCAACAACTAATACAGATTGATTCTTGTGGCGACATTAGGGATTGCTACCCTAGGCCTGTCTCTTCACAAAAAAAAACAAACACTCACCTTAAAGGAAAAACAGGATTTATCAAATACCGCTTCTCTTTGTGTGAGGTCTAGACCTACGCGCCTCTTTCATCCTTTGCACTGATACCTTACCATGTCGTTCCACCTTTAAAGAACTATGTGTGGCTTGATTCTCATCCTTATGAGATACGTAGGAGCGCCCGAGCACTTCCTCGCGGGCCAATCCCTACTTTCGTGTTCAGTCCCTCGACTCGAGCACTTCCCTAGAGAACACAAGTTATGTAAGTCTTATGTCCTCATTCATGTCGGGTTTTGTAACCACCTCACCATGTGTTTCCTGCTCTCCATACCCATTCATGGTCTGAGTTCTAAGACCTTAAACAAATACCCTTTCAAGAACTACATGCATCTTGATCCCCATCACCATGGGGTATGAAGGAACACCTTTTCACTTTGCTTCAGGCCCAGGTCAACTTTTGTTTTTGGTCTCTAGACCTAAAACCTCTCCCTGGGAACACGTGGAGGTCAGAACCCCCAGTTCCCATTCACGTCAGATATTTGAGTAACCCCACCACATGCCTCCTGTGTTTCCTCCCATCCATGGTCCTAATTCTATGTCCCTAGACTAAGATCTCCCTATGGGAAATGACTCATATACCTCTATCTAATATGTATCGTTGTCGTATTTCGATGTGTTTTGAAAAAGAGCCCAAAGTGTGGGATATTCTTTGGGACATTCCCCTCGTTCCATGGCCAAGATTCATTAGCTCACTATTTGGATCCTCATCCTCTTCCATATCCAAAGGACCGTCAAACGACATGGATTCTAGGTTTAAGGGCTCTCCATGGATTCTGGGATTAAGGGTTCTTCTATAGTTTCAGGCCAACATCCCTAAGGATCTTGGACGACATTTGCGACATGTCCCATGTTTCGAACATGGTCAACGGTCGACCCTCATTTGTCTATCCCTATTCCAGGCTAACACGATATGGATGCTATGTTTCCGCAATGGTCAACAGTTTTCCTCCATCGTCACACCACCATCATTGCGATCCAAATTTTGAGTGTCATGATTCACACATTTCCACTTCTTCATGTTCAAGTGGAATTCCATCATACTCGGCTATATCTCTCCGCTTTTCTAGGTGCACCACATGGACGTGTTAGCATCATTGGGTCGGTATTTACTGAGCGTCCCTTTTCCCCACCATGCCCCTTCGTGTGTCATGAAATTTCCCCATTACTTCTTGTTTCCCACATCGAGCATGACTCACGTGGGCTTAGTAGTTTTTGTGGGATGTGTACCGGACTAACCAGACTTCTTATCATCCGACATGACGTTAAACTGTGCATTTAGAACTACGTACAACTTGATTCCCATACTCATGGGATACGTAGAGATGCCCCAATATTTCACCCAGAGTCCAGCCACTGAAATCATAAGTCATGTTCCTCTCCATTTCCGGCCCCCTAGCCTGACCCCTCGGGAGGAAATATGTAACTGCAATTTTTCCCTGAACAAGTTTGGGATGCCCCAGGATGATATTAGGAAGCAACAGCCCCCCTCCCCAGAGAGGCCCTGTCTAAAAGAAGGAATGATCCACAATCAAACTGATGCGTCCATCTAGTGTGCTTCCACCACTACGGCGTAACCTCCAGAGTGTTTTATTCTTTTCAAACAAACCCTCACTCCACATTCCATGCTTTGCGTTCCCCCCTTAATCAGAACCTCATCCCCTTTTATATCTATAAGAACCCCCTAACAGTATGGATGCTCGGACTATGGCCTGCCTATTGTATTAGGACAACATTCCAGAAGACTAATGGGTAGCATTGTAAGATGGGCCCTGTGTTTTGAACATGGTCAACAGTCGGCCCTCATTTTTTATCCCCATTTCAGGATAATGCAATAAGGTTACTGTGTTTCTGTCACAGTAAACAGTTATCATTTATTGTCACGCCATCCCCATAGTGTTCCAAATTCTCGGTATTGTGATTCAAACATTCCACTTCCCTATGTTAGGACTAATCCCGATGCCACTGGCGTTACCCTACTCATGCATTAGAGCACACCGGAAGAACGACTCGTTGATTGTTATAAATCCAACCTCAATAACGAAACTCATGTATTCAAAAATCAAAACATGAAAGTACGTTTGAGAGTTTGTGATCCATACAACACTCGGGTGTTCATTCCTCCCATGGACGGGTTGAACCCATCAAAAGAGAGTTGCAGTTCTGCCACCCTTCGACTTGTGGAATCAAGGAGTTGCTTCCCCAATCGTAGCTCCTGCTCTTCCTCAGAAACAATGGGGCGCAATTCATTAGCCTCAGTTTGGGCTCGCTCTATGTCAGTCTCGATGACAGCCATTTCTTCAGAAGCTTTCCTTAGACGCTCTTCCGCCTCTGCCAGTTGGGCCTTCAATCGCAAGATCAGCTCTGATTGTGCATTGAGAGAGGCTGAGTGCTCATCTTCCCGGATCTGTAGCAGTTGGATCTAATATTCAGCCTCTCTGAGCTTCTAGAATTTTATCGCCTTCCCCCACTGCTAGCCCACACCGTGGCCCTGATCATACTCCAGGATCTTCACCGCTATGAGATCTCGGATGAGCAGATGAGGGCATTGGGCATCCACTACCCAGCAAACAGATCGCGCATCCGCGAGCGAAGTCTGTCCATCTCGTCCAGCAATAGTGTTTGGGGGGTCTTTTCGATAAAGTTGACGATCAGCTTCCATGATCGGCGGCAGACTATGTCGATGTCCTCTTCTTCAGAGGCCGTCTCGTCCCAATCTACGCGGTTGGTAGGCTCGTATGTGGGGTACGCCTTTAGGAAATCTTCAGCGGGATTTGCATCTGGCATGAGATCAGGCGCGACATCTGGCATTGGATCAGAAGCGGTGGGACTTGGGTCGACCGGAAATCCTCATCATCGGACCCCACCTCAATTACCTCAAGCACGACCCTGCTAGCGGTCCCGCTAATAATGGGGGGAGCTGTAGCCCAGGTGGCCTGGGTAACTATCTCCAGGATTACTGGCATGCCTCGGGGAGGGGCGCTGCCAGAAATCCCAACCAGCCTCACCGTAGTATCCCATTCCAGTAGAAGAACTGTACGTGACAGAGAAGGGCATGAGCGTCAGTTAGCACAATCAACGTGTGGCAGTAATGAATTCAGTGGAGAGGACATATAGAGATTGAACTCCTGGTACTGCTCCTTAGTTGATGCTGATGGGACCCCAAAGCGTGGCCCTCCGTATATTGTTAGAAGGTCTGGAGATTATGGAGGATCCACCTCAGGTGCCCTATCCCTGCTAGACACAGAACTGGATGTGGCCACAGGTGCGGGTTCCGAGGATCCTACATCACCACCCACCAAGGGGAAAGAGCATGGTCTGTGTACAAGTTCCTAATGCATGGTGTAGACATTGATAAGAAGTCTATAATGGCCTGAGAGCATACCTAGAAGAAGGAAACATGGAATGTTACCTCGAGAGTCTCTGCGAAATCATTGAGACCCGAGTCTTGATCGCCGACTTCTCCTTCCTCAAACGGGCTCCCTCCACCGGCCTCGTCTCCCAGAGAGGATTCATCTGAATCTTCTGATATGGGGAAGTGATCCCTCATCTGGGCAGCTGATAAATGTGGGAGAAATGTCCGATCCAGCAGTACCCTCACTCGGTCTGTCATTGGACGCGGGGCACCACTAGAATGTACAAAGTCCTCCAGCTCATCCAGATATTGCTCCATCTCTGCCAGGGACACTGCGAAAGTAGCCCAGACATGGCCTATACCTGGTAAATCCATCCTAAGGTGGTTCAGGTGTTCCCATATCTCGGGCGGGCTGAGTAATTTCCGGTTGACAACCCAAACATCCTAGGAGTCTAGGGAAACAGCATTATCTAGCATGTAGATATGGCGCAGGCGTTTCCCTAGAGCCTGAGTAGATATACCACGGAATCCCCTCGGTGGCCGCCCCTCCGGATGGCTCTGCACTTCCGGGACCACCGGGTCCACTACCGCTGTTGGATCTGCCGCTGATGTCTCATCCTTAGCTGGTGAAGGTCTCTAAAGGCCATGAGAGTCCCTTGCTGCCCTCCGACCCTGACCTCGGGATAGGGGAGGCCTTCCATCACCGACTTAAATGGTTGGCTGCTTCAGCATTACCCCCGGATAAGCTTCCTCCCAGCTTATGGCGTAGTCTTTCCCCAGTCCGAAAGCAGCAGTGGGAGGAGGCAATGCATTTCGCATTTTACCATCTTCCAATTTAAACATGAGCCACAATTTCCTCATTACACACGGGTGCTCCTCATGGCTCACCTCCCAGTAGACCTATGGGGTCAGCAACTGCAGGCACCAGAATTGACTTGCAAACTAGTGTGGGGTGTACGGCTCGCAGAGAGGCTAGAGGTCCACCATTTCCACCAAGACTCCACCTCGAAAAACCAAGAGATAGGCTTGATGCTCCTCCGTCCCCCGACCATCACTGGTATGTACCCTCGTCGGAAATGGAAACAGGTGGTAATTTAACTCGTCCTCCTTCCACACCTGGTTTAGTACTAACGGCACGGTTAATTTGGCGGGAAAGCTCCTGGACATCATTCAGAATGGATGGGCAGAAGTTTGAACCCGGAGGCGATATGGGGTTCAGATATTCGTAAACCCCCCTTATGTGCGCCATGATCCTCCCATACAATAGATGGATGGGCCCACATATCCTCGATGGCTTCTTTCCCTCGCTAACATGTCGTAGCATCTTTTACAATCTGGTGAGCATCGGAATCCCCAAATTGACTCACCTTCCTATGGGCAACATGGATTCCATGATAAATGAGGTGGGCCACACCCCTATGTTGGTATCCCTCACTGGTAGGATCCAACTGTAGATAAGTGCCGTGATAAACACCACCAGCCTGAATATCTGCCGTTGTTCAGTGCTAACACTGAAACCCAGAGTCTTCCATTGGCTATCCTCCAAGTGCCGCCAATACGAGTTCTCCTTGCCCCATTGAGCCTCCTTCGGGAAAGTTCAGGGCCTTGGGGGAAACTCTAGATCCTTCAGGAAATTCAAGAACTAATTGAACCACTTCTTAAAGTGGACATCTCTCACTACTTCTTTATCTTCCCCAGGGACCAGTCCCATCAGTGCCAACACCAGCCGCGACATCTGCTCTGGATCCTCCCAGGCACTCATGACAGGGAGGAACTCATCATACATAGCCCCCAAAATTGGGACCCCCGAAATATGATGGACATCCCACAGACTAATGCCATCCTCCCCATGCTGCAGGTGAAAAGTGGTGGTCCTAGATGACCATCTACTCCACAGCTCCAGCATCAGCTGTTTTGGTTTATAAATGTGGAATTGGGAGGCCCATGCCACCTCATACAAGCCCACTCTCCTCATCTCTGCTCCAAAATCCTCACATGAGGTTCCTACCTAGTAGGCCCATGCCCAACCATTGGTGAATTTTTCTCCCTGGCGCAGGTCCCACTCATCGGACAACCCCTTCTTCGAATCCCCCAAAGCTGCCTTCAGTATGGTGGGGTACATGGGAGGGGGACGTCTCCGGTTGCAAGGAAATCCCATCAATGTTGTTCAAATGATTGTATAGAAAGTTGGTGGTGATAGGTGTGAAGTCCTCCCTTACACGACCATCAGCTTCCTTAAACCATTGGCGCTGGCATGACATGCTTCTGAACCAGTAAACGGGCTCATCCCTACACATCTCTGGAATGAAGACAACATCCCTCATCCTGAAGCAATACAAGGGAAGCTTCATGCTTAGCGAATAGATATTTTGGCTCTCTGATAACAGTTCCGTCAAAAAAATTTGGCCTGAGTGGCTTCGGACTAGCTCCCCCAGGCCCAGATAGTTGGCTATCTCATCCCTTCGGGTGGCGTCCGCAAGCACCCCCTGGGCAGCTTTTTGGTGGGCCATTAGTTTTTAAAGGCTTTGGAAATTTTATAGATCGGGTCGCGAAGCTAGTTCACAGAGCTCCTTCTTGAAACAGAATCATAGAGCCAGGCCTTGGCCTGCAAGAACATGTTCGCTTGGCGCTGTCACAGAGTCAGAGACTCGCGGTTTGCCGCGAAGCCCGATTCGTGGAGAGTAGACACGGAGTACGCAGATCTTCATGAATCAAGAGCGCAAAAGGAAAAAATAGAAGAAGAAGGAAAATGACAAGAGAGGTAATCCACCTATTTATACGTGACAACCCTCAGAGCTTCGCGGCGCGTCTAGCCTACACGAAGCTTCGCGGCGCGTCCATCCCGCTAGGCCCCTTTCCGCCTCGCACGAACTCTTCGCAAGTCAGCACCATGAACGGACGATGATTTTGGTGTTTTCCCTCAGACTTCGACCCTTTATCCCTCTGTGAATCCATTTCTGAGGGGGGAATTTTTTGACATCAAAATGTTGGATGAAAATAACGAAGAAAAGAAGGCCCCGCAACCGGCCACAGAAATCCATGGCGTGGAGCCCCCCGAGCAACACGGACACCGCAAAGCAATAGAGGCGGGATTCCCCGCGAACACCCATGATGTTCACGAACCTACCGCGAAGCAATTTAGGCGGGATGCCCCACGAATTCCCTTGACTTTCACAAACCCAATGCGAAGCAAAAGAGGCGGTACCCCTCCTCGAACTCGGTTTATGTTCATGACCCGCCACGAAGCAACCGAAACCCCCTTCGCACCGTGTAAGCTTTGCTTTGAGGTGCCTCTTGCCTATAAATACCAAGCTCTCCCTGAGCATCAAGGATGGAAAATCCGACCTTTTGGCTTCTCAGGTCCCGAATCATGAAGCACCCTTTTCTCTACGAACCATGAGCTACACGAGGAATTTTTGCTTTGCGAGGAGCCTCTACATGGTCTCGTTTTGATCCCCTCTTCTGAGAGGGATTCCCTTCGTGAATCCTAAGGGAATTCGCGAACGAAGGGAATCCCCAAGGGTACCCAGGTTTTCACGGAGCGTTTATGCTTCGCAAAACACCCCTCTTATACACGTGATCCACATGCCAAGGCAGGATCACTATACTTCACAAATCACACTGCTTCACAGCACTCTGCTTCGCAAGGCTCCTATGCTCTATGAGGAAGTGCTCTGTGAACACCCTTCCACTTTGTAAAGAACCTCCCATTTTCACCTCCACCCCATGATAAGGCTATGTCACCCCACTTCGCGAAGAAAACTCCTTAAGAAGTTCCCTTCACCATGCAGAGCGACCGAGCTTCACAAGGCGCCTATGGACCCCTCTACATGGAAATTCCTTTTCCTGTGCAACCCTCTAGGTTTACACGATGTGAATTCCAAGTCCCCTAGAAGATACTACCCATAGCATTGCTTCTCCAAATGATTCTTTGCATAGTCACACTAATGGATATTGCTTCTTCACATAGCCACGCTAACGTGGACCCCTCGATGGTTCTCTCCACGACCCCCCTTTTACACAGCATTCCCAGTACCTTACCTCCCAGAATGAGCAAAGGGTACCGGTCATGTAAGTCCTAGGGGTGCAGAGTAAACCCACCTCATCCAAGCTATAGGATGTTAAACTACCCAGAACCCTCATCCTCAACACATCACGTTAAACTGTGACATCGCCTCGTGCCTCTCACGTGGTGCGACCCCACCTTGGACATTCTTCACACCCCCTGGTCTCCACAGGGGATGATATCCTACTCATAGGAGTGGAGTTTTTCCGCAGGGGAAGGGCGACCATCTTGGTGTAAGCCCCTTAGTCCTTCATACAGAAGGTACACTACTAGAAAATTGGGCTTTGGAGCCCCCTTACCTATAGAGACCTCCACTGGAGATCTCTATAGGTAACCAATAGCGATCGCCAATGGAGGTCGGTAGGTTTTCCCTAAAAAAAGGGGGGCTTCGGAGCCCCCCCGAACCCTCCTCCCCCCTCACCTAGCTGCATGCCCTCCCCCATCGCTGTGCTCCCTTCCTCGCCGCCCTCCCCTGTCGCCACGCACCCTACCCCATCACCGTGCGCCCTCCCTCGCTGTTATCCACCATCGCCCTGTCAGCCTGCGCCCTCCACCGGCCTCCCTCCGCCCTGCCCTCCACTCCTCCAGCCTTCCTCCTCCTCCGGCCACCCTCTGCCCTTTGGCTACCCTCCGGCTACCATCCGGCCTCCCTCTGCCCTCAGGCCTCGCACCACCCACCTCTGGCAGCCCTCCGGTTTCCCTCTGAAAACCCCCCTACCGGCCTCCAGTCTCCCTCTTCTCTTTGGCCTCCCGCCACACACCTCCGGCCTCCAGCCCCTCCGGCCTCCGACCCCTCTTCCCTTCGGCCTCTGCCCTCGGCCCTCGGACCCCTCACCCCCCCACACCCTGGACACCCCCCCCCCGTATCCCACCAACCACGTCCCATCCGTCTTCATCCCCTACCTTGCCACACCACCGCCACCCGTCCCCTCCCTCAACATTCTCTCCCTTACCGCACCTCCACCACCCAGTCCCCTCCCTCCCCACACTACTGCTACTCGTCCCCTCACTACTACCGCACGTCCACTCCGGCTCCCCCTGTCCTTTGTCCCCTCCATCGTCATCCCACCCTCGATGCGTCAACGCCACCTCATTGCCCCCTCTCATCCGGCTCCCCGTCATCGCCACCACTCGTCCCCTCCCTCGCCGCACCACCTCCGGCTCTGGCTCCCCTCTGCTGCCTATCCTCTCTCTCGCAGCACCGCCTTCAGATATCCTCCCTTCCAGGTTTGTAGCGCAATCAGGTATGACATGGTATTTCACTTACACTATTATTTTATAAATGGTTAAAAAACAATTAATTAGTATTTATTTTAAATATATTTGATATGAACAATGAAAATGTAATAAGTATTGTGTAAATGTTTGTTATAGGGATATTATTATGGATAAGAGTTGGATTGATCTTCCAAATTGAACATATAGAGAATATTTCAATGAAGTTATGCTGTTTATTGACTTCACCAGAGGATTTGAGTGTGACTATATTATTTTTCCATGTAAAAAATGTGCTATCATTTATCAATTCACACGAGATACTATGAGGGAGCACCTATTCATTAATGGATTTCTGAAAAATTATAAGAGTTGGACTCGTCATGGAGAAGAATATGTTCGTTGTCAAAATATGGATGTAGTTCAGATGGATGTTGATGTAAGGATGACTGATCCAATACATGAAATGATTACTGAAATGGTATGTGGGTTGGATCATGTAGGCATTGACATCCAGAATATTTAGACCAGTGAGATAAATCATCGATCTGGTGCAGATCATGATTCGAGGAGGTTTTATGAAGCACTTGATTATGTAAAAACATAATTATATCTTTGATGTACTTCTTACAATAAATTGTCATTTATCATGGAGTTGTTGCATTTGAAGACCTTGAATCATTGGTCAGACACATCATTCGACATGATGTTGGTGATATTGAAAAAGGTTCTTCCTGTCAATGCTAAAATTCCTAAGACGTATTACCATGATTGTAAGTTGACAAAGAACATTGGGTTTTCATATGAGACCATAGATGCATGTGCAAACAACTGTATGTTTTTTAGAAAGGAATCTGCCCATTTTGGATATTTGTCCTGTTTTTGGTGCTTCCAGGTGGAAAGAGAACAACATAAATCAGACTCATCAAAGTCATATTGCAATACAGGGGAAAACGATTACCATAAAACAAATGCGTTACATTCCCCTTAAACTGAGTTTGAAAATAATTTTTATGTCATCTAAAGTTTATAATTTAATGAGATGGCATGCAGAAAGAGTTCATGAAAGTGATATGTTAACCCACCCGACAGACTGTCATGCATGGAAGGATTTTGATAAGAGACATCCCGACATTTCTAAAGATGTTCGTAACGTCTGATTGGGATTGGCAGCAGATGGTTTCAATCCATTCAATTCTATGGTTGGTGCAACTCATAGCACATGGCCCGTGGTATTGGTTCCTTATAATATTCCTCCTTGTCTTTGTATGAAGCAACAATTTATATTACTTTCCACTCTTATTGATGGACTTAAAAGTCAGGGTGATAATATTGATGTTTATCTTCAGCCATTGATTGATTATTTGAATGAATTTTGGGGTGATGGTGTGATGAATTATGACTATGAAATGAATTAAATGTTCAAACTGGAGGCTGCTTTATTGTGGACAATCAATGACTTCCCAGCTTATGGAAATTTATCAGGCTGGAGTATGAAAAGGGAATTTTATTTCCCTTGTTACAACAAAAGTAAAAAATCTGTATGGATTAAGTATTCCAAAAAATGGTCATACATGGGTCACAGACGTTTTCTCCCCCCTCAGCACAGGTTCAGAACGGACAGAGTGGCATTTGAAGGTTCTAGAGAGTTCAGCCGAGCACTAAAGATCATGAATGGAGTCAAAATGTTATCGCAGATTGAAGAAGAAAACATCTACGTAATATATGAATTCAAGATTTGGTGGCTCCTCCGGTACGTAATATTCATTTTGCGGGTAGGCAGTGCAGTCACAATTGGAAAAAGAAAATTATTTTTTATAGTCTTCCATATTGGAAAACTAACATGCTAAGGCATAATATGGATATCATCCACATTGAAAAAAATGTTTGTGATAACATATTGTGGACTATTTTAGGCGTCAGGGGAAAATCAAAGGACCATGTTAATGCACACTGTGATTTGGAAGAAATGGGTTTAAGGAAACAGTTGAATTTACAGTTAGCTGGGGGAAACAAGGCATATATGCCTGATGTAGAGTATATGATGACTACAATGGAGGAAGAGACATTTCGTTCCATTTTGAAGATTCTCAAGGTGCCTGATGGTTACTCTTCTAATATTTCCAAGTGTGTGAATCTGACGAGCAAGACATTGCAAAGGTTGAAAAGACATGATGATCACATACTACTTTAGCAGTTGATTCAAATCAAAATTTGTGATTGTTTATCCCCCAATGTTGTTCATCCATTGATTGATATGAGTAATTGTTTTAGAAAGATTTGTTTATGAAATCAATGAATGAGTGATTTAAAAAGTTTACAGGACTGAATTGTACTTACGCTTTTTCAATTTGATAAACTATTTCCCCCCTCATTTTTTGATGTTATGGTCCACATGACATTGCACCTAACTGATGTATTAATGGCTACTGGTCTAGTGCAATTCAAGTGGATGTATCCTATTGAGCGGTATTTGATTCATTGAGATAATTTGTATGTAATAGAGCTCATCCAGAGGCATCAATATCCAACAGTTATTTGATGGATGAGTGTACTACTTTTTGTACAGAATATCTTACAGATGTTGAAACAAAATTAGATAATCCCTCTTGGATTCATGATGGTCCAGTTGGAGAAGGAACCACATATGATATGAACAAGATCGAGTCAATAGAAGTTCATCGATATATATTGTTCAATACTCCATTAGTTGCACCATTAATGAAGTAAGTATCTTATCACTTTTTTTGTTTAACTTTTACGTGTTTTGTTTGCATAAGTTGATCATTTAAACGTCGCGTTATCATTTGTATGAAACACATTAATGAGATAAAATAAGAGTTGTATCGTGCGACTAAGTTGAAAATTCAACAATCTCATTATGCGTCATTTCATGATTCGTTCAAGGATTATGTACGTATAAATTGATTTTCATTATGAGTGAAGTATTATACTAATTTCTTTCTGCATATTTCATTATTGACTTATATGAATTATGTAGGTTCATAAGCTGATGGAGTTAGGGGACCCCACGCTAACTGAAGAATTTAACCAACTTGTTGAGGGTCCATCTATAACGGCTCGTCATTATAAATCTATAGATGTTAATGGTTTTCGATTTCACATTAATGATATTGATGACAAATGAGAAACACAAAACAATGGCATCAGTTGTCCATTTATTGATTCAGGTTATTACTATGGTCAATTTATAGACATCATTGAAGTTGTATACACACATGGGTTGAAGTACATATTGTTAAAGTGTAATTGGGTTGATCCATTGTGTGGATGTAAAGTTGATCAATATCAGTTTTCATTGGTGAATTTTAACTATAAGTTATACCGAAATGAACGATTTGATAATGAACCATTCATTTTGACATCACAAGCAGAACAAGTAATCTTCATTACTTTGCCTTTGAATCCAAGTAGCAAAGTTTTTATCAAAATGTCTCAGCGAGGAGTGTTTGTATTTGAACAAGATGAACCCGAGACTATTCCTTTTGTTTCCCAATTGCTTGATCAACATACCGTAGTTCAAAGTGAAGAAGATATTTATTGGATCAGGGTGTCTATTGAAGGAGAAACGGTCAATTTACATGCTTAATGAAAGGTATAATTGTTTTCCCGCTATTCATCCTAGGATATAATAACTTATCTAACCATTTTATAAATCCTTGTAAGTTTTAATCCTCACTTTTGGATGTTTATTAATTTATAAATATTTAGGTTGATTTAACTCATGTCTTATTGATGTTATTGTCGGTGTATCTTCCCATTGAGGTATTCTTCATTTTGTTCTTGTGCTTCTAGAATTTTTATTAATTCAATTTGAAATTTGGCTATGCATTGATTGGTTTTGTACATTATTTTTGTATCTGTTTTGTTAACGTTATGATTTTTTAAAATTCATTCACAACTAATTATTCAATCCTTTTTTATGATTAACAACTATACAAGTTTTATTTTTTTTAAAAACAGTCCAATTTATCATTTGGACACTTTGGATAGTCCGTTTACTAATATTTTCCATGAATGCAGGCATGTCAGGGGAAGAGGCAGCAGATCCCCATCATCCATCTGAGGCATCTACATCTCAGGGTTGAGCTATGTTTGAATTTCATTATCTATATTTTTTATGTAATTGATAAACACATATATATATATATTTATAACATCTGTCAATTTATATATATAATTTTTTTCAACAGGATCAAACTCGACTGCTTCTTCCTCTCGCAAGAGCGGCCCTAGTCGTGGCATATTATCATGGAATTCCGACACGACTTTTGATGATTCATTTGATGAATTATTTCATCCTCTGGGATAGAATTCGCCTGCATTTATTCTCCATATGGGTAATATCATATGTGACCCACATCAATTTCCATTGACCATGTGTGACTAGGCTTGTATCCCTCAGGACACATTAGATCGTCTTTGGAGGGAGGTTCATGTAAGAAGACCATTTTAAATTATTCTTTATGTATAAACAATAATAAAATATGTGATTTTTTTCTTTAATAGAAAAATTTTAATGTATGTCCCGATGAGTTTCAGCCAGTGTGTATGAGAAAATTCCGTAAGATGTGGATGGACTATAAAGGCAAAGTCAAGAGGGAGCACTAGGTACCAAATGTTGGTGCCCCAGACATTCTGGAAAATGTTCTGAGAGGTGTCCTCTCAGCTCAGTGGAGTGATTTAGTTTCATATTTTTCTACTGAGGGTGTTGCGATTTGTATATTAATTTTGGTATATATATTTTCAAGAATGTGTGATTTATTTGAAATTAGAATGAATTAAATGTAGGATGTGTCAACACGCCATTCTGAGAATCGAGCATTGTAGGGACCCCCTCACAAGATCGGGAGTCATCACATGTCTCAAATCTGATATGATGTATTTATTATTCATTTTTTAATTTAGAAATTAATATGTTATTGTGTTTATATTATATTCATATACAGTTGTGATAGCATGGTGCACCGACTGATAAAATGTCGGTGTGGATGAGGACTCGTGATCTCAATGATCCAGAGGCTGCAGCATTGATAGTAAGTTCTTGTACTCATTACCAATACTTACATTAAATCTTTATATTAATATAAGTATAAATATTTAAATATATCACCGAATCAATTTGAAGCTGAGTTAGAACCTCTTCTAGAGGACCAGCGACAGCTTCCTATGCGAAGGGATGAGATCTTTCATCGCATTTTTGGTCGGGACGGGCATTGATATAGTTTGACCTATGGAACAGGGATTCCTCATTCTATAGTGTAACGCGCTGTGGTAGTAGTCATGACCACGCATGATGCTTTATATTCCCGAGGTGTGTTTCAGTTTTTAATGGTGGGGTTGTTATTGATATTTTGGTTGGGTTTATATTGATTTCTTTTGTGATTTTGGGGCATCATGTGTGTTTTGGCTGATGCAATGTTTGTGTGCACGAATTGAGAAGTAACCATGAAACTGATTAATGATTTGGATATTTTTTGTTCATTTAATTATTCAATGTTTTCAATTTCATGTTCTGTAATATTTTTGAAAAAACCATGTGATTCCTAATATAAACCATTAAACTTGATTTTGATGAATGAGATGAGGTTCACTATTTTTATTCCCCGACCCACACCGGACAGCTCTCCCCGCACCCCGGACAGTCCTCCCCGCACCCCGGACAGCCCCCCCCTCCCCGTACCCCAGATACCCCTCACCGCACTCTGGACAACCCTCCCCACACCCCAGACAACCCTCCCCGCACTCTGGACAGCCCTCCCCGCACCTCGGATAGGCTGCCCACACCCCTGAAATCCCTCCCCGAAACCCGGACATCCCCTCCCCACTCCTCGGACACCCCCCCCCCCCTCGCACCCCAGATATCCCCCCACACCTCAGACAGCCCTCCCCGCACTCCGGACAGCCCTCCCCGCACCCTGGACAGGCCCCATGAACCCTAGGCAACCCTCCCCCGCACCCCGGATAGCCCCCCGCACCCCGACCAGGCCCCCCGCACCCCGGTGAGCCCCCCCGCACCCCGGCCAGGCCTCCCACCCCAAATAGCCCCTCCCCGCACCTAGGAAATCCCTCCCTGCACCCCGGACAACCCCTCCCCGCACCCTGGAGAGCCCTCCCCCCACCCCAGACAACCCCCCACACCCCAGACATCCCCCCCCCCCGCACCCCGGATAGCCCCCCCCCCCCGCATCCCCAGACATGCCCCCGCACCCCGGAAAACCATCCCCGCACCCTGGACAGCCCTTCCCCACACTCCGGACAGCCCTCCCCACACCTCGAACATCCCTCCCCGCACCCCGGACAGCCAGCCGGCACCCCGGACCCCCCCCCCCACACCCTAGAAAACCCTCCCCCATATGACAATAGTCGTTGTGTGAATTCTGAAATGGTCAGGCAGACGACAGGTCAATCAGAGGTGTCGTTTGACCGCGGTGACCAGAAATGCGTTTCCGGAGTCATGAAACACCAAAACGGTGTGAGAAGGTCGAATTCAGAGAAAATGTGTTCCGAATGACCTGAAACCACATGAAAAGAATAGGAATATTATTCGTGACGTGTAGGATGAGATGACATGCCCATCAGACGTGCGGTGCACGCGGTAAGACCGATTGTGTCGTTTTTAGCAGCTTGACGTGCACTAAAAGGGCGCGTTGGGGGTCAAAACCACCCGAACGACCTCATAAATCCATGAAATCATACGACAACATCCGTTGTGTGAACTGTGAAATGGTCGGGCTGATAGAAAGTCAATCGGAGGTGTCGTTTGACCACAGTGACCAGAAACGTGTTTACTGAGTCCTAAAATACCAAAACGGAGTGAGACGGTCGAATTCGGAGAAAAAATGCTCCAAATGACCTGAAACCACACGAAAACAATAGGAATATTATTTTTGATGTTTAGGAGGAGATGAAATTCCCATCGGATGTGCGATCCGCGTGGTACGACTGATTGTGTCGTTTTCAGCAGCTCTGCGCGCGCTAAAAGGGCGTGTGGGGGCTAAAAACCACCAAAACAACATCGAAATGCCATGAAATCATATGAAAACATCCGTTTTGTGAATTGTAAAATTTTTGGGCAGAAGACACGTCAATCGATGGTGTAGTTTGACCGTGATAACTGGAAACGCATTTCCGGAGTCATAAAACACCAAAATGGCATGAGACGGTCGAATTCAGAGAAAACGTGCTCCGAATGACCTGAAACCACACAAAAATAATAGGAACAATACTCGTGACATTTTGGAGGGGACGACATGCCCATCAGACATGCAGTGCATGCGGTATGACCGATTGTGTCATTTTCAGCTGCTCGGCGCGCACTAAAAGTGCGTGTTGGGGGGTTAAAACCACTAGAACGACCTCAGAATGCCATGTAATCTTACAAAAACAGATTTTGTGTAAATTTTTAAATGTTTGGGCTGAAGACACATCAATCGTAGGTTTCGTTTGACCGCGGTGACCGAAAACACGTTTACAGAGTCAAAAAACACCAAAATGGTGTGAGACGGTCAAATTTGGAGCAAACGTGCTCCGAATGACCTGAAACCACACGAAAAAAATTAATGTTATTCATGACTTGTATGAGGACATAACACGCCCATCGGACGTGCGGTGTGCGTGGTATGACTGATTGTGTCATTTTCAGCAGTTCGACGCGGACTAAAAGTACATGTTGCACGGTCAAAACCACCCGAACGACCTCGGAATTCCATGAAATCATACAAAAATAGCCGTTGTGTGAATTGTGAAATTTTTTGGTAGACGACACGTCAATCGAATGTGTCATTTGACCGCGGTGACCGGAAACACGTTTCCGGAGTCATAAAACACCAAAATGGCATGAGTCGGTCGAATTCTGAGCAAACGTGCTCCGAATGACCTGATACTACACGAAAACAATAGGAATATTATTCGTGACATGACAGAGGAGACAAAAAACCCATCAGATGTGCGGTGAGCGCGATATGACAGATTGTGTTGTTTTCAGCAGCTCGGCACGCGCTAAAAGGGCGCGTTGGGGTGTCAAAGAAACCCGAACGACCTCGAAATGCCATGAAATCATACGACAACAGCCTTTGTGTGAATTGAAAAATGGACGGGTAGACAGCACATCAATTGGAGGTGTCATCTGACCGCGGTGACCGAAAATGCGTTTCCAGAGTCATACAACACCAAAACTGCGTTAGACGGTCGAATTCGGAGAAAACATGCTCCGAATGACCTGAAACCACACAAAATAAATAGGAATATTATTAATGACGTGTAGGAGGAGACAACATGCCCATCGGACATGCGGTGCATGCGGTACGACCGGTTGTGTCGTTTTCAGCAGCTCGACGCGCGCCAAAATGTCCTGTTGGGGGGTCAAAACCACCCGAACGACTTCAGAATGCCATGAAATCATACGATAATAGCCGTTGTGTAAATTGTAAAATGGTCGGGTAGACGACACGTCAATCGGAGGTGCCGTTTGACCGCGGTGACCAGAAACGTGTTTCCAGAGTCATAAAACACCAAAACGGAGTGAGACAGTCGAATTTGGAGCAAACGTGCTTCGAATGACCTGAAACCACACAAAAAAAATTGGAATATTATTCCTGACTTATAGGAGGAGACGACACACCCATCGGACATGCGGTGCATGCGGTACGACCGATTGTGTCGTTTTCAGCAGCTCAGCGCGAGCTAAAAGGGCGCATTGGGGGGTCAAAACCACCCGAACGACTTCGGAATTCCATAAAATCATACGACAACATTAGTTGTGTGAATTTTAAAATGGTTGGGAAGACAACACGTCAATCAGAGGTGTCTTTTGACCGTAGTGACCAGAAACACGTTTCTGGAGTCATAAAACACCAAAACAGCGTGAGAGGGTCGAATTCGGAGAAAACATGCTCTAAATGACCTGAAACCACACGAAAACAATAGGAATATTATTTGTGACATGTAAGAAGAGACGACATTTCCATCAGATGTGTGGTGCGCGCGATACGACAGATTATGTTGTTTTCAGCAGCTCGGCGCACGCTAAAAGGGCTCGTTGGGTGGTCAAAACCACCTGAATGACCTCAGAATGCCATGAAATCATACGACAAAATCCATTGTGTGAATTATGAAATGGTCGGGTAGATGGCACATTAATCATAGGTGTCATTTGACCGTGGTAAACGGAAATGCATTTCCGGAGTAATAAAATACCAAAACGGCGTGAGATGGTCGAATTCGGAGCAAACATGCTCCGAATGACCTAAAACCACACAAAGACAATATTAATATTATTCGTTACGTGTAGGAGGAGACGACACGCCCATCGGATGTGCGGTGCGCGCAGTACGACCGATTGTGTCATTTTCAGTAGCTCGGTGCGCGCTAAAAGGGCACGTTGGGGGGTCAAAACCACCCGAACGACCTCGGAATGCCATGAAATCATACAAAAACAGCTTTTGTGTGAATTGTGAAATTTTTGGGTAGACGAAAAATCAATTGGAGTTGTCCTTTGACCGCGGTGACCAGAAACATGTTTTCAGAGTCATAAAACACGAGAACGACGTGAGATAGTCAAATTCGGAGAAAACATGCTCCGAATGACCTGAAACCACACGAAAAAAATAGGAATATTATTCGTGATGTTTAAGAGGAGACGACACACCCATCGGACATGCGGTGCACGCTGTACGACCGATTATGTCTTTTTCAGCAGCTCGACGCGCGCTAAAAGGGCGCGTTGGGGGGTCAAAACCACCCGAATGACCTCGGAATGCCATGAAATCATACAACGACAGATTTTGTGTGAATTTTGAAATGTTCGGTTAGACGACATGTCAATCGGAGGTGTTGTTTGACCACGGTGACCAGAAACGCGTTTACGGAGTCAAAAAACACCAAAAATGTGTGAGACGATCGAATTTGGAGAAAACGTGCTCTGAATGACTTGAAACCACACAAAAAGTATAGGAATATAATTTGTGACGTTTAGGAGGAGATAGAATGCCCATCAGACGTGCGGTGCGTGTGGTACGACCGATTGTGTCGTTTTCTACAGCTCGACGCGCGCTAAAATGGCGGGTTGGGTGGTCAAAACCACCCGAACAACCTCATAATGCCATGATATCATACGACAACATCCATTGTGTGAATTGTGAAATGGTCGGGCAGAAAGAACGTCAATCAGAGGTGCTGTTTGACCATGGTGACCGGAAACGCATTTTCGGAGTCATAAAACATGAAAACGGCGTGAGACGGTCGAATTCAGAGAAAACATGCTCCAAATGACCTGAAACCACACAAAAACAATATTAATATTAGTATTGACGTGTAGGAGGAGACAAAATGCCCATCGGACCTGCGGTGTGTGTGGTATGACCGATTATGTTGTTTTCAGCAGCTCTGTGCACGCTAAAAAGGCGCGTTGGAGGGTCAAAACCACCCGAACGACCTCAAAATGCCACGAAATCATACGAAAATAGCCTTTGGGTGAATTTTTAGATGTTCGGGTAGAAGTCACATCAATCGGGGGAGTCGTTTGACCTCAGTGACCGAAGACACATTTCCGGAGTCATAAAACACCAAAACGGCGTGAGACGGTCGAATTCGGAGAAAATGTGCTTTGAATGACCTAAAACCACACGAAAGCAATAGGAATATTATTCGGGATGTGTAGGAGGACACAAAATGCCCATCGGACGTGTGGTGTGCACAGAGAACATTCCTTTTTAGACAATAAAACAATTTCACAAACTAAACCAAATAAGAAAAAAAATCCTGAAATGATAGCATTTCTTAAATTGGGGGTTTTAAATTATTATAGCACCATGATTTGAGGTCAGATTTAAATTTATTATATGTATATAATAGTTGAATAAATATTTCTAATTTACATTTGTTTTCTTTAGTTGTTTTTTTGTCTTATTGTAGCTTTATTGATGTAGAAGATTGAAATGGATGGAACTGCTCAGATCGTTGAAGCACGTTTATCATTTATTGTTTATGACGATCTTGATGTTTATGCTGTTTGAAATTATTTTCCATTTTTTATGATTTTTTCCTTGTTTTAACTATAATTTTTCACCGTGAATTAAAAAAACACAATTTGTACATTTCATTAAAAAAATGAAAATCCACAAAAAATACCACAAATTATCCCTAACACATTTTTATGATAAGTTTTTAAAAAGATAAGTTTATATTGAAATAAAAAATTTATAAATGTTCTAGAATTTATATTTAAAATAGGTTATACATTTGGAGGTAGTAAAATTACATTTTTAGTGAAATAAAAATTTTAAGCATAAAATTTGATTCATTATTACCGTATGCTTAACAAACCTATTGGATGAATATGAAAAATATTTTATTTATTATTATATATATATATATTTCTTTAACTAATAACCTTAAATAAAAGTATTTTATTTATTTTCTATTATAATAAAACATATTTTTAATCATAAAAATATTTCATTTATATGGACTGTGATATTTTTTATAAAAAATTTCCCAGACTAGTGACCGCATGTGGCGGTCGCTATAGGCTTCCTGCCGGGTCAACATTAGTGACCGCCAATGTAGGTCGCTGTAGGCCGGAATTTCAGCCACCTACAGTGGCCGCCATTGGCGGTCGCTAATGTTGACCCGACAGGCAGCCTAGAGTGACCGCCAAGTGGTCGCTGTAGGCTGAAATTTCGGCCACCTAGAGCGACCGCCATTGGCGGTCGCCGTTGGCCAATTGTGGTGAGGCCAAAGCGACCACCAATGGTAGTCGCTGGGCGGTCTCTAGAGACCTAAAGCGACCGCCGATGGTAAACGTTATAACCCAAATGTTTAGTAGTGGTAGCACCCATGCACCTTCGTACTTACCCACCACCAGGTCCAGCGGAGGGCATGATAGGGGACGAGGAACCTCCTTTCTTCGGTCCCAAATACCTCTCTCGCTATGCTTTGTCACCCTCAGGCCTCCATCCTGGATTAAGTCCCAACACCATGGGCCGCCTAATGCGTAAGCCCATCTTCACTTCCCACAGACACACCCTTCACGACGTGATCGTCAGGTCCCTAAAACCTCTTGTTTCTCACACTGAGCATGACTCTCGTGGGCTTAGAGTGAGCATCAACCATTACACACCCTAGGCCGCCTCAGAGTGTAAGCCCCAAAATTCCTCATACTTCATGACGTTAAACTACACACCCAAACGACGAGGACATTGATCCATGTGAAGGCATAGTACGTAGGAATCCTCCACGAGGTTCAACCCCAACACCAGTGGACCCCCGGGTTCACCGTCACATCAGTTTGATGAAGAAACCATTCCCAACTATGAGGACTATGATCCATGTCAAGGCATGGTATGTAGGAATCCTACCTGAGGTTCAGGCCCGCACCCATCGGACCAAGGTCCTTCTTCATGTCGGTTCGCCGACACCAACATACATTCTGAACTACGGGGTCTTTGATTCATGTTAAGGAATGGTACGTAGGAAGCCTCCATGAGGTTCAATCTGAACACCCAATAGACCAAGGTCCCCCTTCACATCGGTGCCCAACACCTTGGGCCACCTAGAGTATAAGCCCCACACATCCATTTTGAACTATGGGGTATTTTTTCCATGTCATGATATGGTACATAGGAAGCCTCCCTGAGGTTCAAGCGCACCATCCACCTCGACCACGGTCCTTATTCACGTCAGTTCTCCGACACGCCCTCATCTTGCATGACATTAAACTGCACCCCAATCCAGCGGTAAGCCATTGTGAATCTTCCATCTAGTTGTTCTGAGACCCCTTCATGTCAGTTCAACAGTCCCTTTTCAACCCAAACAATGAGTACTTTGATCCATGTCAAGGAATGGTATGTATGAAACCTCACGAGGTTCAATCCCAACACCCATTGGACCAAGGTCCTACTTCACGTCGGTTCACCGACGTCCATTATGAACTATGGGGTCTTTGATCCATGTCAAGTCATGGTATGTAGGAAGCCTCCCTTAGGTTCAAGCCCATTACCTGTTGGTCATTCTGACCCCCTTCTCGTTGGTTCTCACCAACTGAACTACATGGACTTTGATTCCTTACCATGGGGATACGTAGGAAGTCTCTTCAAGACTCAAGCCCATCACTACCGTCATCTCCATGATGGTCCCATTTCATTCCCCCTCCACTTTGTGTAAATTTCCATCACTCATACGGATTCTTACCCAGGCCACCACATCCCGGGGAGATCATGCCACCCCATTCCCCTCCATAGCATTTGAGAAGCTGCCCCTGAGCTGGATCCGATATCAGTGTTCCCTCAAGGGTGTTCCTCAATCTGATACACTCCAGCTAGTGTTCTGATCATCCCGATCCGTCTCTGTCAGATGTTAAACTTGCGGCATAGCCCATGTTAAACAAAGGAAGCTGAGGAAACCCTCAGATACATGTCAATGTCATATGATTCCCCACGCTCGATGTGGGGTTCCTCGAGCTTCTGTGCCCTCAAGAAGCCCTATATTAAAGGAAAAAATATAGACACACCAATTCCTCTGTGTTCAGACATGTAAGTGATGCCTCGACGTGACTACTCCCCCAACTGAAGGTTGCTGCCCTAACCAGACCCCTTGGAATGTCCTGAGAGAAGTAGTGTAATTAACCAGTGTCCATGGAAACATGGAATAGAGAAGAGTTTCACGAACAACATATTAAATCTATGAGGGAGACCCGGACTAGGTGACGAGTTTTGAGGAGGAATCCACGGAATGAAGAACCAACATCCCATCATCCTGTTTCGATCAAGGAGGAAACGTCCCTGAACAAGGAATGGATGCCGTCATCCTTTGGAATGCGGGAATGCGGGAGCAACAGCCTCGTGTCCTCAACAGACGGATGTGTGCGCCCCGACGAAAGAGTCAAAAACACATATGCTCCCACTGCATTAAAATAATTCTTCAATACACTATGAAAGTATAAATTTAATAATTAGTGTAATGAAAATAAAATCTCAAGTGATGAATGACCCACCTATACCTTTTTCTCTCCTTATCATCAACTATGAATAAATATAACCTTTATTAAAATGCCATTACATTGTGAATACTATATAATTATTTATTTTTATTGAAGCATGTTCATCCATATAGCTATATATTCGATTAATGTAAGAAAATTATTAAATTGGTTGGATACCCTTTATAATATAAAATGAGAAAACCCTAATCTTGATTATCTTAATTTTATGTTATTTAACTATGTTTCTACAATATTTCTTTAAATTAACATTTTAGTTTCAAGGGATAATCATGATATGATTTTGATGGATTTATTATTACTTTTATATTCACGTGGCACACATATTTAGGGATACATAATTATGATGATAGCCAAGATCAAAGATATATATCCATAAAATGAATTGGTTTATGGTTTCAATCTCATAAGATCATATTTATGATGCCTTGGTGGCGGTCCTTGGACTATGTTTATGATGCCTTAGTAGTAAGCCCGGTACTATGTTTACAATGAATTGGATATGACAGTTAGTCTATATTAATGGTGCATTGAAGGTGATTCTTTTATTGTGTTTATGATTCCTTTTTGGAGAGCCTTGTATTTTGTTTATTAGGTATTATAAATTATCCTTGACCTAGGATTATGATGTCTTAGTGGTGATCCTAGACCTATGCTTATGATTAAATGCTTATGTATCTTCCACATTGATTTATTCAAATTGTACACCACATTCTAATTTATTTCACCATGGTTCATGATTAATTCCACATGATTTAGGTATATAATTAAATTATTATTTGAATAAGATTATATTTTTGATCAATGGATTTGGGTACAAATTTCAATTTTTTTTATTTTCATTTTTATTTCATTTTTCTATTTTTACTTTTTAGGGGGAGATGGAATTTATTTCAAGTGTATAATTCCAATTTAATTAGACATGCATATAAATTTGGATTAATTTACATAGATTAATTATTAATTACTTCACTAGGTTTTTTTGTAAATTATATTAGTCTTTATTATTTTAAATACATGAGATTAATTATTTTACAACTAATTAAACTATTATTTATAAGTAAGATCAAATTATTTAAATAGGATGAAAACCTAATGAGATAGAAATATTATATAGTAATATAACAAAGAATGAAGATACATAATTATTTGTGAGAGAATGTTTGAAGAAAGGTAAAAAAATAATGAAAATTTAGATAGAGAGAATTACATTTGTTTCACTTATAACTTTATATAAAACTTCTATTAAGACCTAATGAGTATTTTGGTTTCATGGTAAAACATATACCCCATAATATTCTATCCCATGATTCTATTTCTTCTCACCCACTTCATGGATAAATATTATCCCCATCATTTTATTTATTTATATCTGATTGGATAATCTCTTCCCCTTAGTGGGGTGATCAAATATTGTCAATTCCCTTATTTAATAATTGAATATATTTAAAAGGGTTTGCAAATACACATATTTATATATTTGATTTCTTATATTGGGGTTTGATTTCACCATATTATTTTTAAAAAACAAATTTTCCTTAAATTGGTATTTTTTAGTATTTTTTTATCAGTCTACCATTATTATATATTTAATAACTCTTTTTGAGAGCTAAGAATGGTTTTTGGATAAATGTTGATCACATGAGAATAATTACAAGATTTTATATATGGGGGGTTTTCTTAAATTCGATATCATGTGGGAGTCACAAAGTGTAATCATCATTTATATTTGAACAATGATACAAGATCAATCATGGTGACCGAATTTATTTTTCATGATACGATTTATTATAAATATAAATAATTAATAAAAATATTGTGGGTTGTTACAGTGGTTATGGAATATTTTTATGGATAATCCTTGAGTTAATGATATGTTGTAACATTGAGGGAATTTTTTTAGATTATAATTTTATTTATGGGATAATATTATTATATTTTTTATCTAACTATTAGTACCTAATTTTTTTAATACCCTCATATAAAATATAATTTTTTTTTAGATTTGTGACAAAAGGAAAACTAGGTTCCCTATGAGAAGCTTAATTTTCACCCTAGGGATGTCTGGGCATGTGGAGCACACCCATCCATAATGCACACTCTAATACAAGATAGAATGCATGACTGAATCCAAGGATGTTCACAGACCCCAATATAGATGCAGTATTCATGCTTTTATCTAGTGGTAGCACACATTCTCTAATATGAATTATTGCACTCCCTATTTACATTTAAAAAGAAGAGTGTCCCCTTATCCCTATATAAATTTGAAAAAATATAACGATATTTGTAACACCCCATATATTTTTAAGGTATTAATTTGTTTATGTATATGTTGAACCATGTGTAAATTTATATTTTTAGGATATTAGATCTATTGGTGGGCCTATGGGTCAGTTTTGAGGAGTTTACCCCTATTTTGTGCTGAATATTTGAAGTTGATGGTTGTTCATTCGAGAACCTATGAATTATATTGAGAATTATTGCTCAAGGGGGTGTGGTCATGCTATAATGAATGGATATTTAACTATAAATCCTTATAAAGAGAGGATAATTATACCATGATGAGAAGGATCATTCCATATCATGGTGTGAGTAGGGGAGGATGAGTTTTTATGTGCTCTTTAGTGAGATGCACTTCACCATGAATCAAAGGATTATGCTAAAATTTGACTCCATCTGATTATTTTGTTTTGTTAGGGGTATGTTTACACCTATAAACACATGGAACTATCAGTATATCTATCATTTGGGTATGCTAAGTTGAAATGTTACAAAGTGGTATCACAACCTTTTTTTCTTCTTTTTTTCTTTATATTCCAGCATCATAACAGAAGGTAGGATGTTTTTGGGATATGAGATAAAATTATATCTAGGATTATATAACCATTTTATAGAAGAGATCCATGTTACTGGGGTTTAGATTATTCGTCCTCCTTTTTGAGTTTTTTGGTTTTACAATTTTTATAATGGGATTTTTCATTTACGATTAATAGCTTTTAATGTTAGATTATAGTATTAAGTGGTTTGTTTCTTCATATCATTTCTAGAACATGGTTCTCACATGGATTATATATGTTTACTTGTGACTGAGTATCCAGTTATTATTTATGGTTTTTATATTAAATGTATTTTAAAAAACTTAAATAGATTTTTCCTATATATCAACCTGTTGGAATTCTACTTGATCAAACCAAAGATCTTGAGTTCTTCTTAAGACATATGATGACTAGTCATTGGGAAATATATGAAACCCTTAATTCATAGGGTGTGTTTATGTAGTATTATAGTTTTATATATGTTACTTATTTTCCTAAACTATGATATCAAGATATGTAATTGTCGTATTCAATGTTTTTTTTGGAATTATATTGATATGTCACCATCACCACCATCCAATAAGAATCATGTTGGTGGGAATGATAATTCCCCTCTAGTAGTGGAGTCAGTGCCTATCACCATACATATACATCTTATTGATCCACAAGTATGAAATATTGTACTTCAATTTATACAATCCATGGGGAATAGGGTGTCTTGATCTGGGTCATCGATGTTGAATTTTACCCAAGGAATCTAGTTCCAACACTCACATTACTTCTCTGGAGAGAGTGTATGGTTGGTTGTTGATTTTTGGATAGAGTATATGTAGAGGTTTTTAGATTATATAAAGACATACCTAGACCATGGAGTGATGTTTTTTTATTTTATTATTAATCTAACAGCCAAGCAGTATTGGGACGTTAATGTTTAGGATAAGTAGATTGAGATCCCATCATGGGAGGATCTCTATGCAATTTTTTAAAGAATGTTTTTGATAATTTTAGTGTTGATATAACTAGGGATTGTATGCATCTCTTACAAGAAGTAATGTCTTTTATGGACTATTCCACCCATTATATTGATCCTTTCAATCCAAGAACTTGTTGGATGGTGATGCAACTTATAGATTCAAAAAAATTTAGGATGTCGTAAGGCATTCTATTTAAACATAAGTTAATGTAACGTAACGAATTTTATTTTATTTTTTTATGAATTTTTATTTTCTGTTTTTTTATGAAAATTTGAGGTCTTAGGTGAAGAAGTGAGAATCCAACCATCAGAGAGGCCCTGTTTTGATGAGTAATACATGGAAAATAAGAAAACCACAGGCCCTTAGAATAACTATCCTTTCTGATTTCTTGAAACCTAAATTTAAACCCATTTGTAGAGAACAAATCATGTTATTTTTTATGTATATAGTGTTAATACATTCTTGGTAGAAGGATTATGTGATTAGAGATGCATCCGGGTTGATTGAAGAAGAGTTGTACCTAATCTGGTTGATATATTCCAATAAATAACCAACTTTTTGTATAATATATGATGAAATACATCAAATATGTGTTTTAAAGAGGTTGTAATTATTATAATAATTCCAATAATTAATTTAATAAGTTTTGAGATGATTTGGGGAAGTGTGGAGAAGCCCTAAAGTAATAAGATGGAAGTTTAATGATACTTATAGAAATATATATTTTCAAGTTTACAAGAAAAGTGATAAATTCTAAGAATAAGGATTTTAAAACTATGGTAGAAAAACTTATGCAGCTCATAAGATTCATTCACTAAAAAAATTATTTTAGGTGATCATAATGATTTTAGATCTATCATATAACTCTATTTATCATAAGTATTTATCGATCGTAAATCTTCATTGTATGGATTTAGTACCCATCACATGTCTTTGAAGTTTTCTGAAAAATATCAAAGGAAAGAGATTAAGTGTTCTATATCATAACATAAGTTTTCTTTCCCTGAGAAAATTATTCTAAAATGATATTTTTCAAATATAAGTCTTCGAAACTCTCAATGTAAGGATTCAAAACTAAGGAAAATCTTGAAGGTTTATTACATGAATAATTTAGTTTCTAGATTTTCAATATAATGAAAATAAAAATATTTTAGATGATCCAAGACTCATTAGTTCATGGTTTAATCATAATAAAAACTTTTACTATTGCATGATATAGACATGAGAAAAAATAATAGTTTGATCTTCATCCTTGGATAGGGGAGGTCGTAGTAAGAGGAATACATGGACTTTCTTGAATTTGTTAATTCTAAATAAAAAATAATATGAAGATCAGTTTGTTGTGGTTACAAGTCTATAACGTCATGAAGAATTGAAAATACATGATTTTATAATTTTAAGAAGAATAATATAAGGATAGTTCCATTGCATGTATTTTATGATGATGAAATTGATATTATATTGTTTTTAAGAAAAATATAGACTAGGTCACATGAATCCTCAAGTTATTTACATGATCTTGATCTTTGGTTGTTTGAGAGTCTCGGAGAAACTATGATATATGTATGAAAATTATACCATGAATGAGATATTGATGATATGAGTATTAAGAGGATATTTACTACATTTTATATATTCAAGATTAAAAGTTTTACTATTTTTATATAAATTCTCACACAAAAGAATGTTTTCCATGGCATAATATTTTTTTTATATCTGAGTATAGTTATGAAAAATTTTATGAAGATTTTTGTGGAGATATTTTGATTAGAGAAATAAATGTATGTTCTTCCTGCTGAAAAATAAAAGAATATTTTATTTGGTCATTCTTAAAAAATTTGGTGCATTTAATTAAGGGTATTATTGGAATAATCCTTGGGTGTAAAATAAAATAAAGGAAAATTTTGAGAAACTAAATCTGGATATTTAATAATATTTTTTTCATATAGAATACAAAAAATTATACATTCATACTATTTAAGGTATTTTAAAAAGAAGATAGAAATTAATGAAGTCATCTTTACAATGTGTTTTTTAGAAGATAGAGGATAAGAAAAGATAAAAAATTTGGTTTTTCTACTGCTTTGAAAATGAATAATCAACTTAGAATCAAAGAGAAATATAAATCTCTAAGAATAAGGATAAAAAATCTATTACAAGACATAGTAAGAATACATAAGAAGAGTTGTTCGAGCCTATGTAAATTTCTGAGCCATGAAGAATATTTTAGTTGAGTTTCTTGCAATAGATTCTATGAAGAACTAGAAGATGTGGAGTGTTAAGAGGGAAAGTTTCATGAGTTTCAGTTAAAGATAATATATTAGTAATATTCAATATAAGTTTAGGAATCATGTGTGATATTATTTATGTAGTTTTAACTGGTCCATATAGAAAATATACTTCAAAAGGATCAAGGAAGAAGGGAACTAACAAGAGTTTTGGATTATGGAAGTAATATAAATACCCCTTATCTTATATCATATAGTGGACGATTTCCACCAACCTAATATGGAGACCAAACATGTGTAATATTATGTGAATAAAGTATTAGGATGATACATGGAAACCCAATGTAATTGATTATTTTATTATGTTAGAGAATATGTAAATCAATGGGAGTTTACACAATAAGTGGTAGGTATCTCAGGAGGGACTAAAACTTGTAAAAACAACTTTTTTATTTTTAAATCTAGTATCAACACTTCATATACGTGTTTACAGGGTAAATTAAAAATATATCCATTATCACACAAATAGGTGAAGGAACTTAAAAATCAAATATTGTTTAAAGATAAATAAATTAGGGTTTTTTGTATAAGTGGATTACTCTTGATTCACCCACACCCTCTCAGGTGCATCAGTATAGTCTAATGGGAATATCAATTGGTATCAAAGATTATTTTTCATCTCTTTGTATCTTTTGAATTAGAAATATTAATATTATATCAAAAGGGTAACTCTGATAAGGAATATTTTTCTCCAATCATATTATATAATATATATTAATTATAAATTTCATATGTCAAAAGAATTAACTAATGAATGAATTTATGACCATTGATGTCCGAATAAATATAAAGTTCTCAATAATGAACATAAAAAATAGATACAAGAGATAGGTAAAAAATAAAGGAAAATTTTAATTAATTAAGAAGAAACTCTCTTAATAGAGGGTACTCAGAGTGGTAATTTTCATGGTAAATAGATTGGTGGATATTAATCTTGTTATTTATTCTCAAGGTACGAGGAAGATGAATTTAATTAGAAACTCATTGAATTTTATTCTAAAGAGAACAATTTCCTGAAACATACCTCTGAATAAGTTGTTACATATATGTTCTCATGTATAAAAAGACTGATTGATGAAAGGTAAAAGCTAGATGAAGTGGAAAATATAGTGGAAGAAGCATTATAAAAGAATAAGTATAGATATAACACTCTCACAAAGCTTGAAAAGTATAAAGAAGAAACAAACCTACATTATAATGAAATATTATTTCAAGATGATGAATAATTTCAATTATATTTATATGAGAATGAATAATTTATGAATATTTCTATGGAAGTATTCCATATTGTTAGAAAACATCATAGAATCTCAATGAATTTTAATATTTATCAATTATAAATCATGGAAAACTCAGTGAAATAGGTTGAAAAATTTATTCAAGAGACCAATGGAAAGAATGAATATTAGTTATAGAATTTTCTTAGTGATCATGAAAATGCATTGAGACCAATGGAAGATGAAAAGGAAACTACCAACTTGTAATTTCTAGAACTATAAATTTAATTGAAAAATATGTAATTAAAAAAATATAGAACTACCAAATATTCTAAGAAAAAGTGTGTTGATACATAAATTTCATAAGTTATTTTTCATTAACGAAGGAAAAAAATAGTGGAAAATAGTTCCTAAGATCATGTTGAGAAGTATCCACCTTTATCTCATTGAAAAATGTATGCTGCAAATCAATAAAATCTGATAGCACTGAATATAAATTTTTTGGAATTGTGGGACAAAAGAATTTTTTTTATAAAAATGGAATAATAAAGATATTGGTAAATCCACCGATATGTAAAGAATTTAAGTGATAAATTCCAAAAATAAATATTCCATAAAACGATCCAAAAAGGCTATGGTTTTGACCAAAAACAGGAAACATAGTAGACCGAGTTAGCTTGTAACTGAAGTAAAAAGAAAAAAGACATGTTAGAAATATGTTGGTCCTAGTAGAGATTCAAGAGAAGAGTTTTATTTTTGGGAAAATATATTTGTATTTAGAAATTAGAGAATTCATAAACCAATAGTTATAAAAGAGGATGAATTCAGAAAACATAATATAGTGTAAAAGACTACATAGTTGAAAATGTTTTTTTCAATAAGGAATATATCGGAATCATTGAAAAAATTCTTTGAATTATGCAATATAGGTTGTAAAAGTTATGATGAATATCAATATAATATATCCACATATCATCCCTAACTATGTAAACAAAATAACAACAACTATTTGATAAGAATGATAATAAATAAATTGTTTTTTCATTTGATTCTAAATTTGTAAAATATAATTCACCCAAGAAGTAATTCAGGAAATGAAATTAGGATGTTTTAGCTACATATATTAGGTTCTTATATTGTCATAAGATAGGTTACACCATGTATCATTGAATGATTTTCATCACAGATAATAAATAAGGGAGAAATATGAAAAATAAAATATATTTTATCCAATAAAGATATAGTTGGATTAGACGATCAGTTTCCACTCTATGTAAAGAAGTAGGGAAGATTCCCATAACAGGAATAGTAATAACTGACAAATATTTGTGTTCAATGTGCAAGATTGTTGGTCATAGTTCTATAAAATTATAGAAATGACTTCTTTAATAAGAATAGTTATTGAACCAAACGGAAAATCAACAATTAATTAATGTTCAAAAACTATTATTATAAATAAAAAATCCACACCTAAATATAATTTTGAGCATGATACTACTAATTTAATAAACATTTGACTATATCAGTTGGAGTTAAATTGAATGATAGAGAAATATAAAAAGAAATAAATTTGTTTATTTTCAAAATTTTAAAATACCATTCTTGAAATGAATACAATTCAAGAAAACAATAATTACATGATTTCCAAATGTGAAAAAATATTTGAAGTGAATGGTGAATAAATCATGATGAGGTCTAGATACATCAAACCTATAAGTAGAAGAGTTCTTGGGTTGAGAAATCTGTCTCAGCCCTATTTCTCAATATGAGGAGATAATGTAAGATCACCCTATCCTAAAGTCTATTTAGTGGTCTTTAAATGATGGTTACAGAGGGTGATAGAGGCTTGATACTCTCTCATGGGGGGGAGGACTCCAAATATGTGTGAAATTGATAGAATTTATATTTTATACTTGAATATGAAAATATAGATAGACCCATCAAATTTTTATGGATGTGGTATGATTTAATTTTCTTATATATATTTTAATATATATTTATATATACATTAAGTTTATTATAGGATCATTTATCTAAATTAGTGGGGAAGGCTTGAAACATGAATTTTTTGATATATTTATTCATGAGAGAATAGTTTTCTAAAATCTCTTGAAAGTATATTTTTTACTTTCCCAAGGAAGTGAAAGTTAGAAACTAGAATGACATGTGATTAAAATTTTGAATTACTTTTCACCCATGTTTTATTCAAAGGGATAGCCTAAATAGGATTATAGTATATTTTTTATCATACATTACTAAAAAAAATGTGATATTAGGTAATTTTTGTTGTTGATTTTATAATATTAAGTTCTTACAATCACCGGTATATAGTTTTTTGTGATTCTAGATAAATTATTTCTCCTATAGTATAAGTTGATGTTAAATACATTTGGCATCAAGATAAATCATGTGGAGAGGATGTGAGTTTTTGAAATCTTCCTGGATGAAAATCAAAAGATGGAGAGCAATTTCAAAAAGTTCCTTCCCTTTAATCTCAATTGGTATTTCAAGTGGTATCAATATCAAGTGGTATCATACCTTGAAGGTGAATAAGAAATTAAATAATGTCTCTAATGTTTCAAAAAAATGGGGAGAGTATATTACCATTTTCATTTAGTGTCAATTATAGATATAAATTTCACATTTATCACTGGAGTATTTGTGTATGTATATAAAATGAATTAAAAATTACAATAAAAGGAAAGGGGAAGGTTAAAGCACCAAAAGGTGTTTGATTTAATTTGTTGTAAATTAGGATTGTTAATGTGGTAGTACAATTATGATGTCTTGGGTGAAAAAGTGAGTATCCACCCATTTTAGAGGAGTTTGTGTCTTGATGAATAAATAGAAATAAAGAATACCACAAGTTCTTGGAATATATGCCTGAAAAAATATCCATGGAACCTAAAGGAGAACCCATCCAATATTTATAAATCATGTTGGGGGATACAATGAAAGTGTTTAAAAACCCTTGGAAGAAAAATTTTGTGATCAGAGATAGATCTAGGTTGATTGAATAAGAGTTGAATATGTAAGAAACATATATTAATAAGAATAATATAATATTAGTATATATATGTGAAAAGTCCTTTTATATGTGGTTGATGGTTTTTGAAATTATTGTAATAATTCAAAAATCACTTGAATAAGTCTCTAGATGATTTGGATAAGTTTGGAGAATCCTTGGAGGAAGTAGAATTTCGTTCAATGCTACCTATATAAATATGGATTTTAGAGTTCATGTGAAAATGGAAAACCCTAAGCATAATTATTTTCCTACTAAAATCATAAATCATATGCTTATCATAATTCATTAGGTTTTGATTGTATATCATTGAGTTGGTTTTAAGGATGTATGTTCCACTATATAACTCTATTTATCATGAACATTTTTTTATAATAAAATTTCATTGTATGGATTGACTACCCATCATAAGGAACTGATGTTTGTTGAAACTTCAGTGTAAAGAGTGTAAATATTAGGTAAATTAACATAATTATTTTTCATTTGAGAATAAGACTCTGAAAAAATGATTTAAAATATTTTTTCTTTAAGGATCCCAATATAAATCTAGAACATAGAGAATAATTTAAAATCTCTTCTGGATGAAATATCTAGTTTTTATAATCATAATATGATGAAAATGATACTATTTGAGATAATGAAAATAGTTTTTTGAATTTGATATACACATCATAAACACCCATAATGGTGTGTGATACAATATCCAGAAAAAATAGAAGTTTATCATCATTAATGGAAAGTGAAGATCAACTGAATAAAAAGATAGGGAGTTTCTAGAATTTTTAAATTCAGAAAAAATAAAAATATGATGATTCTTGTTTTTTCTTTAATGTTTAGAATATCATAAAGATTTATAAATCTATGATTAAATATTTTGATAAATATTATTTAAATTATATTTATAATGTATATATTTATTCTTTCTGAAATTTATGTTATCATTTTTTCAATGAAAATATAGATGAAGTCCCATTGAAGATCAATCCATACACATGATCTTGATCTAAAGCTATTCAAATGTTCAAGGAAAATTGAGATGGAATTATAGGAATTATCCATTGACTAAAATATTGAATGTATGAGTATGAAGTATATAGTTTCTATTGAGTATTTATCCTAGATTAAATTTTGTACTATTTTTATGGAAAGTCTCACACTATAGAATGAGTTAGACCCCGAAGATATATCTGTTGTAGATATGAGTAAGACTTTTCAAAATGAAATACATATTTAAGATTATATATATTGAGAATGGGAATAAGAAATTTTTCTACTTTCTAAAGAATAAATGAATATTTTATTTGATATTGTTCAAATAATGATGTACAATAAATTAAGGGTATTGTTGGAGTACTCCTTTAATGGAAAAAATCTATGGAAAATAATGGGAAACAAATTTTGTGTATTTAATAATATTTATTTTCAGTTATAAAACCAAAAAATCATGATTCATACCATTTATGGTATTTAGAAATGAATTTTTTTATAAATAAAGTCACTTATACCTGTGAGTTCATGATAAATTCAAGGAGAAAAAAAGAGAAAGGGAATTTTTTGTTGCAATTTCATTGAATGTGTGTGATAAAATGAGAATTTAAGTGAATTTTATCTATTGGGGAAGAAGAACAAGGAATAAAAATCATTTTATATTAATGAAGAAGAAGATGATTGTTTTGAGCCTTTTAAACTTAATGGGTCATGAAGAACGTTTGAATTTAGTTTCCATTGAATTTTCATATGAAGAAGTAGAATTTTTAAACAGTTTAGAGTTAGAGTATCTTAAGTTTTAATTAAATATAAATTGTTTTAAAATTTACATTAAGGTGAGGATGTATGTCTAGATTTTTTTTGTAGATTCACCCGATTCATATAGAATATTTACATTATAAGGAGAAAGGAATAAAGAAACGAGGATAATATGGTGACTATAGAGAAAGCATAAAGACAAGTTCAATTGCATCATATGGTGGAGAATTATCACATATGTAATATTTTAAAAAAACAGGAGTAATATTGTTTGAATAATGTCTCAAGATGATGACCATCCACCCATTTTAATTTTTTATTCAATTATAGTAGTGAATCTATTACTTAATAAGGGTTGATGCAGTAAGGAGTGGGTTTTTGGGAGGTAAAAACCTCATAAAAATTCCTAATATATTTTTTATTTCCTAATCTACAATTTAGATATATTTTTGTAAGGGTAAATTCATAGAGATCCATTAACATCAAAATAGGTTGAAGAGGTTAAAAAACAAATGGGTTTTAAATATAAAAAGAAAAATTGGATTTTTGGTGAAATTTTTCTATACTACATTCACACCTTGGTGTTTCTGAATAGTCCATTAGGAATACCACATGTGAAAATTTTATGTCTGCCATAATTTTTGAAGGCGTTAAAACAGAACTTTATTTCCTAAAGGAGTCGGATAATATGGTATATCCTTCAAAAAATTCACATATTATGTCATGGTCGGGGGTAGTTCCTGAGATTGTAGAAGAAAAGGAATCAAAAGAATCTCTAGGGAGAAGATTGACTGACAAGATAGGGCAGAGGATCATATCTTTCTCTTAGAGTGATAGATTTTACGGAGTGTTATGAGTGTGGGTATCAAGGCCTTATTCAATCCAATTTCAATAGGAGTTAAAGTAGACCCACTCTTGTGAAGAGATAGGGAATCTATATAGGTTTATTAGAATCATACCATGATCATATGAAGTCACAGTTTTTGCTATAATTGTGGTTTTTGGGTGGATCTAAGAGATCCTAAATTGTCTGATAATTGAGGATTCTCTAGTTTGTTTGGTCTTTGGATAAGAGTGTGAAGTGTAGGAATGTGGTAGTTATTTCAGTAGGGTGATTCCCCTAGAGGATTCATGTGAAAAGATCTCAGTTTTGGGGCTATGTACAACTTCACATCATCTAACAGGCTCATTTCAGACTAGACAAGGACCCATCAAATGTTCAAGGTAATATTTTAGTGTCATCCACTCTTGAATCATCATTATTTGAATCAAATATTCACATTTCATTTATATAATATTTTTTAGTGATATGTGGATTCATATTAAGTATTTATATGGGGTGAGGTCAATCAATATTCCATTTGGGGTGTGATTAAAGGGTATTAAAATATATTTAGACTATGTTATCATACTCATTGGGTTTAGGATTCTACAGGATTTATTCATCCTAAAGATGTGTGGATTTGATGAGATCGTCAAAATATATTGGTTTACTAATTATTGAGAAAACATTTAATTTTTTCACTGATGTGTATCCTTCTTATATTTATATAGTGACTTTTATACCAATGTTAGTGAGTAAAAATTATAAGCTAGGGAATTTAGGACATGACAGTTATATTATAGGAGAGATCCTAGGACAATATTCTAGAATTATTTTTTGAAAGAAGAATACATTTCATGAAATATTCCCTCTTATCAATAATCATTTTCAATATTTTGTTCTAGAAAATTTTGGAGGGTTTCCACTTAGGAGATGGATTAAGATTATAATAAAGATTATACAAGGTGAAAATCCATATTTTTTGCAATATATAAGATATATCATATAGTGTTCATGGATATTAAATCACAATTAGAGGTCCTTGAGGTGTAGTGTTTTGTTAACCCAATCAAATCCTCATGGGGTGACCCTATTTTATTCACCAAGAATAGAGATTATTCTTTACAGTTGTGTGTGGATTATAAAAGTATAAAAAATGAAATTTTCATGAACCAATATCCTTTTCCTAGAATTTATGACCTATATTATCAATTGAGATGAGATAAGTGGTTTTTTAAGATCAATTTGAGTTTAGGTTATTATCAGTTATGGGTGAGAACCTATGATATTCCTCAAAGTTTTAGTTTTGGATTAGTGACGTTTACTTGTTTGGGGTATGTGATATTAAAAGAAATAATAATTGTAGTTCCAGATAAGGTTGAGGTTGTGATTTCTTAGGAAGAACCTAAGAACATTTTCGAGATCCATAGTCTCTTGGGCTTGACAGGTTACTGCCAAAGGTTTATTTTGTACTTCTCTCATATTAAAGCACTGATGTATGATTTAATCATGAAGATATGAAATTTTAGTTATTCAAGCCTTGGGAGAGACCCTTTTAAGAGATGTAATAGTGTATTGTGTCTTCATTTATCCCATCCCTTCTTAAGAAATGTAAGGAGTATATATTGTATTGTGATATTTTAGGAGTCTGTATCATGGTAATTCTAATATAAGATTGGAAATTTGTAACTTATGGGTCATGTAAATTGATTCTAAATGAGTGTAAATACCTGAATAATAATTTAGACCTGGTAGTGGTGGTGAAAATGCTATAGTGTAGGTGTGACCACTTATTGGTTGGGATTTTTGTGTTTTATACTAACCATAAGATCATGAATCATATCATTTTTATTGTTACATAAACCTTTAGAAGAGAATGGATAAACTATCTATATTATTTTGACTTTGTGATGAAATATACCCTTAGGAAGAGGAATGAAGTGGATTATACACTAATAAAAAATACCCAGTCTTAATCGGTGTAGGAGGCTAGTAGTGAGTGGTAGATTATAAGCCTCTTCAAAAAGACGCATCTCAATATCCATCAGTATTAGTTCTGGTGTTTTCTTACTACTTTTATCACTACCTCCTCACTCTTTAATATAGTAAAGGAGATCCAGCTATCTAATTTAGATTTTCTAGCGATAAGATAAAATATAGTTGATGGGGTGCCACCACAATATTGGCCATTGTATTCTAATGATATTCTTCTATGTCCAAGGATAAATTTTACACCCTTCAAGTATGCATGAAGAGATTATGAATGATTCATATACCATGCGATGAATTTTTTACTAGGGGATTACTAAGATGTATCATGATGTCTATATATAGTACTGAAAACCTGGTTTTAAGAAATTAATTTCATGGATTATTTCACATTTTATCACTCGTCAGTAGTTATAAAAACAGAGACCCATAGGTCTATTTCAGCCACTCCATATTATTGAGTGTAAGTGGGATGATGTGGTAATAGATTTCATGATGGAGTTTTTTATGTAACACCAAAATATTGATATGGATTTTTCTATTATCAACAAGTCAAAAAATTAAGTGAATTTCCTACCTATCATGGAGCCCCGCTATGTTGATGAGTTGGGTCTATTGTATCTCTATGAGGCATTATGGTTTTATAGGATTCTCTAGAGTATCATTTTGGATCGACATACAAAATATAAATCATTATTATGGACGGGGATATAGAAATTTTTTAACGCATAAGTGTATTTTACCATGACATACCAGATGGGTATTAGAGGATCATCACCTGATCAATGGATGTGAAAACATACACAAACATAGATCAACCTATCCTTGAAAAAATCAGACATACATGAAAATGAATAATTCCATGGGTTTGTAATATCTATATGAAGGTATAAGTATCCCCCATCTTGATAGAGTGGTCTTAAATAAGATCACAAAAGTTGTATGCAACTTTTCCTACTTCTTAGGGGGTTAAATGGGATGAAGTATCATAGAAATTTTCTTAAGGACTCCAAAATTTCATAGGGGTGACAGTGCCTTCACTATGAGAAAAATGACATTTCAAGATTGAAGGATATATATAAATTTTTTTCATGAAACTTATGATCATCACCAACCAAAAATGAGGTAAATCCTTCCCTTTATATAGGTCATTCTCAATGCACTTCATAAAATAAAGATCATTGGCCCATACCATACACGTTACTTCCCATTGGGGAAATTTATTAAACTCCTTCAGTGAATTTAATAGATTACATAAATAATCCTTATCATATATTAACACTAAATGAAAAATATATAAGAATAAATGCATGTTTCATGAACTATTCCTAAAATACATTGGGTGCACGGATGTCTTGGGATGCATCGCATGTAACCATACTATCTTGGAATTAATATATTCTTAGGCTTGGTTTTAAGGATATGATGAAACCACTATATCCTTAAGTCATACGCATCAGATTAATGTACTTAACTGAATATAAAATAATATTACACTTGTACTAAAATAAATGAAGGAAATTCTGATAAACCTCATAACTATTTATAAATACATCCAAACACCAATGGATACATTTAATCTGCTATATTCATTTTCGAATAAAAAAATTACTGAGAATTTTATCTTGATCTAAATTCCTTATGGTGTGACCTTGTAGGAAATGGTAGCATTGATAATAAATATGAAATACCTATTTCATAGCTATAAGAAAATATCAGACTCTATAAAATATTCAGTGCTAATCAAGCTACTAAGGGGACTGGTGTGGTGTCCATCAAACAAACTCATATCACATACGAACATGTCTAACACAAGATATATAATATATAGTGTATATATACCTATATAATCGAATTTCCCATGAAATGAAGTGATCACTAGACATATACAAATTTCAATATAGTATAGGTTATCTCATCTTTTCTTTGTTCTCTAAAAATGAATAACATGATTGATGAATACATCAGATGCCCTTCATCTAGTATATGATCACATCCAATGTCCCTCATCCATGTATCTAAAAACATCATATGTGATTCAAATAAGAATGGAATTGAATTTTTTCAATCTAATTAAATCAATGGATATATGTCTTTTCTCATTATACTAGTGGAGAAATTTCATCTTAGGGGTGATCTAATTAGTGTCATGATAAACAATATACCCCACCACCCCAGATTATCTAATTCACAATGAATTGTTTAAGAAAGGTATCAAGGTATAAATTTTCTCATGATAATTATCTCTCCAACTGTAGATAAGAAGGATTGATAATAAGAATACAACCCTAAGTATATCGATGGTTTTATGACCATCCTAGAGATATACTTTGGTAGGTAAATCTAATTAATAATTCTATACTTGTTACCAAAAGAATCTATTCTTCATATCACATATATAACTCTTTGTGATTATTATAAGTTTCCATTCCTGATAATCTTAACATACCATTATAAAACACAATTTTTTTGATGGTAATAAATTATAGACAATTCAAATACATGATTTTAGGGGATATTATCATTCCAATATTTATATTAATAAAATTTTAGTAAAAATTAATGAATGATAAATCAATATATCCTTTTGTTACAAAAAAATGATACATTATTAAATTATTATGACAATATATTATGATTCTTATACCAAGAGACTCCACATGAACCTCATGTTTCTTTTGTGATAATGGATTCATTAATAGATCCACTATATTTTTTAATATAGACACCCAACTAATCCTAACATCTCCCCTCTAAAAGATATCTCATATATGATAATTTTTGAGTAGGATGTGTTTGGTCATTTTGTGAGACTGGGGTGCCTTAGCCTAAGTGATAAATACATTGTTGACAAAATAAATCTTGATTACTCTCTCAATTCTAGTAACCACCTCTTATTAAGAGATGAACTTCCTAATCCTACTAGATTTGATATATCTAATGCAGTTATATAATCTACCTATGTTGTTATGTCTGCTATGGTGGCTTGTTTAGAACTCTTCCAACTGAAATCTAAGGTATAAAAAACTATTTAGACAATTTTTATCATCTCTATTACATTTAAAACTATCATCTATGTAATAATTTACATAGAAGTCCTCATATCCTCTGAATAAAATGAACATATCATTAATCCTTCATAAGTATATAATAAATTTCTTCATAGAAATCAAGTGACTCTGATCTGGATTGGATTGGTATATACTTATAATGAAAAATCACTGGTGATGTTAGATCAATTTAAGAAAATTAAATAAATTATGAAAACATTGGAAGATTCATAAGTTATTCTATCCATACTTTATAACTAATTAGAGTTATCCTAAATCATTCAAATATTTTTACCATTCAACAATGTGAAAGACACATTTTTGGAGTTCTCCATGCTAAACCTCTTTACTAATTTTTCAATGTATTTATCCTAACTGAGTCTATATAACCACTTAAATCTAGGTCTATAGATCCTTATACCTAGTATATAGGGTGTTTAACCCATTTATTTCATTTAGATACACATACCTAGAAATATTATCATGGATTAAGGTGTTGGGATGTACTTTACAATAACTAGTACGACATACATATATAATATGAGAAATAATAAAACACAACTATTGATCTACTAAAATAGATAGGGATTATACAAATTCTATCTGAACCCAAACTCTTTGATTTCATTATGAAACTAGATATTCCAACTATAAGATGCATACTTTTCCATAAATGGACCATTAGAGATTTCATACCATATCTATCCAATTGAGCACTCCCAAACTTTTTGGTTGTATTATAAACACATAATTGACTAAATTATTTTTAAGGAACGTCATTTTGACATCTATTTGATATATCTCATAATCCATGTAAGATTTTTTGGGGAGTAATATCAGAATATTTTTATCATTGTAAAAGGTGAAAATTTTTCTTCAATTTTAGTTTAATGATTTGGTTTGTAACATTTTTCCATCATGGGTGATTAATATATAGAAACACTACCATTCGTGTTAGTTTTATAGTGAAAAAAATCCACTTTCACCATAGGGGTATTACCCCTTCAGGTCCACCCACCAAGCTATAAATTTGGGTTGTGAATAGGGATTCCATTTTAGATTCCATGGTTTTAGACATTTCATTTTATCAAAAATCTCAATGGCCTCCCAATAGACCATAGGATACTCTCCTATGAACATTAACTCATCATCATTAACTATGAGAAATACATATATCATTAGTTCCTAAAGAATCATTATAAATATTCCTTATTATTATATAACTTGATTTGGTTGTTCTTACACAAATCTTTGTGGGACCGACTCCACCTCCACGCCAGGAAACATCTTTTTTGTTGGTATTCAACTTCTAAAAGTTTAGATTTACTATAATAGAATCCAATAGTTATATGTTTTTTCTCAATAAAAACACCACATCAAGTCACAAACACTCTGTCTTCAGATGTATTATAGAAATAATATCCCAGAGTTTTATTAGGATAACCAGAAAACAAGAATTTGTTAGATTTGAATTCAATATTATCACAATAAAAACATCATTTCAATGATTCTAGTCCCAAAATCACTATAATACACATAAAATGATTTTTCCCTATCCATATATCGTATGGTGTGTAACATACCCAACTCCATTAACCTATAGCTGATGTCTAATTTTTTACATTAGCACTAGATATATGATATCACATCCCAATGGAATGAATTTTTTAGCAGTATTGGTAAACCAAAAACATACTTAAAATTCACATTTAATTTTAAAAATAAAATACAAGAAGAATTTTCTTTGTGAATTCCATTATCACCCTTATTATATACCTATATATCGATCACAAAGTTATTCCTAGTATCCTGGGGAATATAAAATATAAGAAAGGGTTGAGATGAGATGCTCTGAAAGGGTATGTGTAAAGTGAAAGCTATCATAAATAAATCAGAATAATCAATATGGTAAGGTAAATAACTGAAACACATGACATTTAATCAATAAAAGGAGCATAATATATCATCAAAAAATGATAATCAAATAAATATATTTATTCAAAAACAAAATATTGAAAATTATCCATATATATTCTAACTAATTGAATAATCACATGTAAATAATTGATACCGTAATTATGTAATGAATAATTATGGATATATGAACCATAATATCAATTTCTTTCATAAGATAGTATAAATCTATATAAATAAACCCATCTATTTTGGCCAACTGATATTTCTCATGATACCCATTGATGCATAAAGTGGATATCGGTTAGCAGGCCCCACCCATCACTTACTAAGTTCAATTAATTCCTCATATAAAAGGGGTGAAACATAATCAACATAAAAATTCAATTGAAAAACTAACATACAAAATTATAATACTTACCCCAATCAAATGAACATAATCATAAACAATCTAGAGTGATATGGTGAATGGTAATAAAATTGTACATCCTTTGTCCACTAATCATAAAACATCCAAATAAAGAATAAGGATGATATCAATACAAAATATCCCCATTTTATCATAATATAACAATTAATTGATGTCATTGATAAAAATAAATACCAAAATAATGTCATTAAAAACATTTTTTTTAAGAAAACAACATTTTCCCTTTAAAAATATTTGTATGAAAAAATGTTCACAAAATATTTTGAAAATACATCAATTTAAAACCAACCTTTTAAAACATTTAAAATAATCTTTAATTCATTTATTGTTCCTGATGGTGTCAAATCCCATTCATCTCAAATGTGCTAAAACAAATATTCCTTTCAAATTATTGGTAATATCTAAACATGACTTTTTTGGAAGACGACATGATGATTCCTTCCAAAACATTTTTAAAAAAGTAAAAATGGATAAGAAAATGAATAAATAATTTAAGAAATCCAATTTTTTTTTTAATTTTTTTAGAAAAAATGTATGTTGATAAAAAAAGTTTTTTTACTGAAGAGAGATATGAATTTGAATTTTCATAAAAAAACTATGAATAATTTTAAGTACCAAATAGTTAAAAAATGTTAACATTACTTGAAATTTTTATGAATAAATAAGGGATAATAAAATATATTGTATTTATGATATAAATAAAAAATAATTCCCCCATGGGAGACTTAAATAGAAGCAATCCCAAAAAGTTATGAGATTGTGTAATAAACTCTTATGACTTTGGTAAATTTTGAATCACAAGCCCCATGAAATAAATAACATTAAATGAAACCTAAAATAAAACTAAGACAAATAAATTCATGATATAATATATAAAATTTTCAGAATATACACCACACAAAAGGAATAAGTGGTGAATATGGTGTATGTCTCATGAATGTAAAAGTGATACAAGAAATCTTTAACCTAGTATAGAATACCTTCTTATGTGTATGAACCTGCTGTATAATAAATATAGGTTTATTATGAATATATTATAGAACCATAATCATATATATTATAGAATATATGATTTACTTATAGTATTTCAATACTTATTTACTAATTATTCTTTAATAAAAACACATCTTCGGTTGATAATTACTTCATTTTTCAAATATATTTTAGTTTGGTTATTTTGGAACTTTTAATTTGATCATGGTTACTTCTTCTAGAAAAAATTAAAAAATATATAAATATAATAAATATTAATTATATATGTTTTAATAGTAATATATTAATGTTAGAGGTAGAATATGGATTACATTATTCTTAGAGATGACAACCCATACATAGGCATGAACGATGTTTCCTTTTTTTCAATGGATGGAACAAAATAAAAATAAATATTAATTAATCTTTTAAAAGTCATTATTATCTCATATACATATTTTATATTAATAAAATATTTATTTTTACCATATATTTAAAAATTAAATGAAAAACATTTCACATCGCTACATGGAGGTGGTAGCCCACACACACACACAAGCACTGTTATTGTTTTCCAACAAAATGGAATGTAAAGGTTATATTTGAAATTATACAAATAGAAATATGTTTAGTTAATAAATATCACACATATTCTTTAACTTTAACCTCAATACCTTTCATGTAAAATGTAAGAGCAAAAGGAATCACATCGCATTGCGAGTTGGTGATCCATCGTGCACACAAGTGACATTATCATTGTAATACCCCAAGCTTACACGATACGTTTCCCTTTGAATAATTTAATAGATTGCGTTGTACACAACTTAGAGTTTTAACACACCACAACCAATCAAACTAGTCGTTATGAATAGTACTATCCAATTTTTATAATATTATGAATTTTATTTTTCAAAATTGACTTCATTTTTGGGTTCGGAATATCTAAATTATCTTAGGGTGAATTTTTGGTATTTTTCTGAAAACATTCAATTTTTAATGAATAGTGAAAAACATTGCGTTATTGTTTAAAACCCAATTTTTATTCAAATAATTATTTATTTTATTTAAATTTATTTTATGTCAAAATAAATATATAATACCTATATAGGTTCAATATAATTTATTGGAGTCATTTTATAATAAGAATAAATGTATAAAGGTTTATTGACATTTTTACTCTCTTTTACCCACCTTCAAGTCACATTTGTAAATTTTCATAAAACGTAATTTTAACACTTCTATGAATTGAATTTAAAAACCCTGAGAGAAATAGTTGACATTAGTAAGTAAAATGTGATTCAATAAGATAAAAATAATTATTGGTGAATAATAACTTTTTGACTTTTATTTACCACGTTTAAAAGTAAACATGGTAATTAAAGGTAAAAAATGATATTATAATTACTCTAAAACATATACTAATCTTATTCGATAAGCTTATTTCAACCATAATCAACCTTACAAATAAAATATGATCCTTTTGGTCCACTTGGATTATATTAGGACATTTATTATTATTTTATTTAAAGAAGATTTAATGTGTTAAATTCAAATTTTAATAACTAAAACATTTTTAATATAGTGTTACACATAAGATAAATTAGGCTATAAATTTTAATATTAAATTTAAAAATATTTCATACATAATTTTATTTTATTTAGAATTTTTAGACATTAAATAAATAAATTTATTTATGACACATTGATGATGCAGTAATTACCTTATTAGTGAAAGATTAAAATAATTGACATTATAAATAACCAAATAAATATAAATTGTGACTTTTGACAAGTTAAACTAATTTTATAGTTTAATATGACATGTTAGGGTTGATTAAATAAATTTTATTCAGATTAATCTAGTTTCTAGGACTTTAAAAAAATCTAATACTAAATAGTGTCAAAATTGATGTAAATGAGTTTTTTTTAAAAAAAATACTATATTATTAATTGAAATAATATTATTAAAAATATAAGGTTCGGCCAAAAAAAATATATAAGGTTAGAAATATTAATAATTAACCTCTTTGGGTTCTTTTTTCTTTTTATAGTTTGTTTATTAACCATTTATTATAATAATACAAGAATACATGGTAAAGTTTAAACTATTTAACTAAAAGTTAAATATAAAAGATAAGTTTAATATGGTGACCTAAACCTGTCTAAAACGTATTGGTTGAGATTTTTTCGACCCACCCCCACCTTATCCTTGAAACAAATCATTTTTTAGTCATTATAAACAGAATATGATTGTATAATAAAATAAAATTTCAATCTTTTCATAAAGTGATCCTCGCCTCTCTAATAAAAGGGTACTTCCCCTTCTCTTAAGATAACACCTCTAACGCCATTTGGCTCAGCAAAAACCTAATAAAATATCCTCCCAACATCCGTTACTTAAATCTAGAGGCCTTATTTTTATCATAAATCAATCCGAAGGAGCCCTTTTGATCAAATCAAAAGGAAACATCCAAAGAAGAAGTTATAATTTCATCACCTCTTTCAAAGTTCTTTTCTTCTTCCACTTCCCCTTTCTTTGTTGTTTCCATTCAAAAATAATAAATCCAATACCTTATATATAATATGAAGTTATTATAAATATGGTACAACCATATTAATTATTCTATCCATCCTATGAATGAAAAAGTCACCATACAAGCGTACGTACGACTTACCGTCTCCACATCGTGGTGTAGTTTTTATTTCACACTTCAATAGTTAGATGGGTATAATAATTAGTATAATTGATGTAAATATTAAATATAACATGATAATTATTTTTAATATATGATATACCATCCAATTACATATGATTCAACCATCAATATAATGGTATTGTGGCTCGTTTGTACATACGGATTACCGTCTCCACGAACGCGTTGAGATTCATTCCTCATCATAACCATTCATGAATAAATTTCATTTTATGATAAAAAAAATAATGTTTAATAACATAATATAATTATGTATATTAATTAAATACATCTTATCCACAAAAAACATGGCTTACGTAATAAAACATATAAAGAAAAATGAATCAGTTAACACCCGAAACAATGATACTGCAGAAATATTATTAACAAAGTAATATTATAAGATCATATATGATATCATATTTATGTATGTGTTTCTTGTATAATTTAATGAAAATTATTTAACTATTATAAAAGAGGTTAACGTACCCTCAATCATGAAAAATTACTAGGTAAGGTTTAATTCTACAATCTCTTCATTATCCGAGGTTCTTTATATGTGAGTATCTACGAATACCTCTTTTTTCATCCACATATGTGTTTCTTCAAAATGTATTTCAATGAATTTTTCATATTTCCTAGAATATGGTATATAGTCATTTATACCATTGTTTGACTTTTTATGAGATTTTTATATAGGAATCTTTCCGTCATTTCCCAAACAAGGTCTTTTATGAGCTTTTTGAAAAAATTAAGGAAAGAATGTTTTTGTAACTTATTCAGAGAGTGCATCTATTTTACACCATTGTAACACCTTATAAACTTCCCTCACAATATTATAATAATATTTTCAAAATTAATGTTTTTTTAAAAATTATAGTACTCGTAAATTATTTCAAAATAGAAAGAGATATTTCTATCAAATATTTTTTATTACTTCTATGTCAACATCCTTTGATGGATTTTACACTTGATTGAATTTGATTTATTATGATAGAATATTCCATATTTTATTGAAGGTTTTTTTTATATTTTTGTCTGTGGATGTGTTATTTTTATACCATTCATAGTTTATGGTTAAAGTATTAACATTATGTATTCTAATTTTAATATTAATGTTTATGTTATGTTTCATCCTTTTCATATGAGGAATGCATTGGTCTTAGTGAGTGACGGGTGGAGCCCACTATATATCCTCGATGCATCGATAGGTCTCATGAGAAAAACTAGTGTCTTGGCACAAGGCCTTGAAAAAATCTTTTTTTTAGTCTTGGCACGAGACCTTGACTACGTGGTTATAAAGTCTATCATTATACATTCCACCATTATGAAATTGGATATTGATATTGCATGTGATTATTAAACTATTAGAATTTCCATGTGAATAAGCAAATGGAATTATTTGATTTATATTTTCTATATTATGTTGAAGTTTAAATTTAAAATGCTTATTTTTTAGTCCTATAAATTGCCTTTAATGTTTATGCTTATTTATGAATGTTTCTGCTATATTGTTATCCTTACTGAGAATTTGATATCACCCATTTCAATGTTTTATTTTTCCCAGGATATGAAGAAGTATTTTTTTGTTGACCTGTAGGGATAGGCTAAGGGATACAAGTGTGTTCCAAGGGGATTTTTTTTGTTTTTATCTCCTGATGTAATGTAAAACTTATGTTCTTATCTAGTAATTCTAAAGAAACTAAACTGATCGGTATTTTGGGATTTGATCCCTTCTGATCATGAAAATGTTATGTAATAATGAACCAAATCTAGATAACTATGGTCAGGGAATTACTGTTGGTATCAGAGAATGTTTATTACAAACCTTGGAAGCTATATTTAGAAAAACTCTGATTAGATAATGTTACCCTAAGATAGACTTTTATGATTAGTACAGAATAACTTCCTAAAATTTTGGTAATGTAGGGATTTTGTGAGTTTTCTACAAAATGCATCCCTTTATGGATACAAGCATGTAGAGGAGGCTCTGTAACAGATGTACCTAGGTGTGAAAACTCTGACAAGGAGTTTCGGGCTTGACCTGGGATATCCTGGTACACGACAACGGGCCCTGCTGCACTCTTGGCTACGACACTCCCAAGGGATATGCTTAGGATAATTCACATTATCTTTACAAACCATTATAAAGGATTTATGAGTATATAACTCCTCAAATAAAACATTATTATTATTATGGATTATATCCATATACTATCAATTTATGTTAAGTGTTTTAAAAGTTTGGAATTATGTACTGTGTTTCATAAACTAATCTAGTGTATTCTATTGTTTAGAAATGGCGCCTAGTGGAAAGAATGGAAACTGTATCAATGAAAGTAATCCATGAAAGGATTACTCTCCTACTCAAGATAATTATAGTGGAGCTGGTGATGCAACTTGTGCAGATCTGCTTATCACCATACTGGGACAACTCACTCAGGTTCTGAATAATAACCTTACCTGTATGGAGCACCCTGATCCACAACGTAGAAGATCAATGTTATAATACTTAATTTGGAAACAACCACTAACATTCAATGGGACTATAAATCCATTTGTAGTAGAGAAATGGATAAGTTCCTTAGAGAAAATATTTCATGCCTTGGGGAGTAGCGAATGAGAAAAAGTTGTCATGGCGGTTTATCGCCTCACCGGAGATGCAGATCAATGGTGAACATTAATTAAAAACCAAAAGGAAGATGAAGAAGTATAAAATATGGAATTGTGGGAGTTTAAAGATATTTTCATAGAAAAATACATTTCTCGCGACCATCGAGCAGATATGGAAAAACAATTTCTGAGTCTGAGGCAAAAGGAGGATGAGAATGTCGCAAAGTATGAGGCTAACTTTACAAGGTTATCAAGGCATGTAGAAGATTATATACATAACCCAAGGCATAATATTGATCGATTATTTTTTGGGTTAAAACCATTTCTCCTTTGAGAATACTTCTCACAATACTTCTCATCGTACGAATATATTTTCTCGTGTGCATCAAGACAGAAAAAGAATTATATAAGTCTTACAGTTTTAAAGAAAAGCAAGATAAGAAGTGATCTTTTTAACACACTAGAAATGTAAATAAGGGGAAGATGGGAAAAGTTGAATATCCATCCTACGGAAAATGTGGGAAAAACACCCCGGTACATTCCTGATGGGAATGAGAGTTTGTTACAAGTGTGGTGAAAAAGGCCACCAAGCTTGTGATTGAAAGGGAAATAAAGAGGCTGTCAATGTTGAATTCTACAATTGTATAGAAAAGGGGAATTATACAATTGAATGTACTAAGATCTAATTAAACTTACCTCAGAAAAGGACAAGGAAGAAAGGCCAAGCTTATGAGATCACTACTTCTGAGGTTGAAGATATGAAAGATGTGGTGGCAGGTAATTTAATGGTTTCCTCAAGTTTAGCCAATGCTTTATTTGATTCTGAATCATCACCTTGTTTTATATCTTCGCAATTTCCTAATAAAATTAGATATTTCCAATTTGATTTAACAAGGGAGTTTGTTCATCAAAACTCTTAAGGGAAGTATCATTGCAACAAATTTTTGTATATCAGTTCCTTTTAGGGAATATAAATGTTCTTTATCTGTTGATCTCATCATCATACCCATGATTTAATTTTATATATTCCTCGAAATGGATTGGATTTCAGACCATGATGTGAATTTTTTTTAATAATAAATAGGTTACAATTTACGATGATGATAAGGATTACCTTATCTTTAGATCCAAAACATCACCTCCCGATTGATATCTATATCTACCCCCAGTAGCTCTACTATGATCAATTATTGAGGAGGAGGAGAATGAAATAACTATGGGTGAGGAATGGAATGTTCAAATACATGATGTACCTATTGTGAAAGAATATGATGACGTGTTTCTAGAGGATTTACCTAGACATCCTCCAGAATGAGAAATTGAGTTTTCCATTGATATAATTCTGGGTTCAAGGACCACATTGAAGACCCCTTATAGAATGGCCACTGTGAAATTAATGGAACTAAAGAAACAACTGGAGGAATTGAGTAATAATTGATTTATTCTCCTTATGTTTCACTATTGGGAGCTTGTGTTCTTTTTGTTAAGAAGAAAGATGGATCTATGGGGTTGTGCATTGAAAACAGGGAGATCAATGCTATAATAATAAAGAATAAGTATCCCCTAACTTGCATTGATGATTTATTCGATCAATTTCATGGAGTACAATATTTTTCAAAGATTGAAATTCGATCTGGATATCATCAGTTGTGTGTGAAGAAGCAAGACATTCCGAAAACATCATTTTGAACCAGGTATGGGAATTATGAGTTTACAGTAATACCTTTTGGACTGACTAATGCACCCTATGTTTTCATGGATCTAATGAATAGTGTTTTCAAGGAATACCTTAATGAAATTGTAGTGGTATTTATTAATGATATATTGGTTTACTCCAAAAGGTATTAATATCATGAAAATAACTTGCACACTATTCTGAAAACCCTTAGAAGAAATGAATTATATTGGAAGTTTAGAAAGTGTGAATTATGGTTTCAAGAAATTTCTTTTCTTTGACATATTTTCTCTAAGGATATGATATTTATCTATCCTTCAATGACCATGTGAAACCAAGAATGGATAGCACTGGAAAGTATAACTGAGGTACGTAGTTTTATTGGTTTTTCAGACTATTATCGGTGTTTCATCTTGAATTTTTCCCAATTGGCTAACCCATTAACCAAGCTCACACGTAAAGGGGTTACTTTTTTTTTTGGAAAAAAGAGTGTGAAGAATTTTTTGAAAAATAGAAGAGAAGATTAGTCACTGCTCATTTATTGACTCTATCATCAAGGGATGATGAATTTGTTTTTTATTGTGATGCTTAAAAGAAAGGACTTGGTTGTGTCTTTATTCAGAATGATAGAGTTATTGCATATGCATCATGGTAGATAAAAAATCATGAACAAAACTATCACACTCATGATCGTGAGTTAGAAGCTGTAATACTTTCTTTGAATATTTGGAGAAACTATCTCTATGGTGAAAAATACGAGACATATACCGATCACAAGAGCTTGAAGTATATTTTCTCATAAAAAGAACTCAACATGAGGCAATGGAAATGGCTTGAGCTACTCAAGGATTATTCTTTCATTATACACTACCACTCAGGGAAGAAAAATAAGGTGGAAGATGCTTTGAGTAGAAAGGATCATGGAGTTTTGAACAATATTAGAGTTGAAAGGGATCCTTTGTTCATGGATCTAGTAAATATGGATATGGGAATAATCATGGAAGGTGAATCATCAATAATTTTTCAAATTGTTTCCAAACCATATTTACTAGAACGGATAAAATTTTCTTAGACAGATGATGAGGAGTTTCAAAATAAAATTAAAGTTGTGAATGATGGGAGAATGATTGGATTCATATATAAAGATGTAATTTTGAAATTTGTGAAGAGTCATTGTGTTTCTGACATATCTGATCTAAAAAGGGAATTGTTGGATGGTGCTCATAGCTCCAATTTCTCTATAAAACCTGGTAGCACTAAGATATATAGTGATTTGAAAGAACATTTTTTGTGGGATAAAATGGAAAGGGAGATTGCTGATTAAGTGTCACGATATATGGATCTAAAACAGGTAAAGGCTGGAAGACAGGATCCTCGAGGAGTCATGCAACTTCTTCCCATACTTGAGTAGAAATGGGATGATATTCTGATGGATTTTTTAATGGGGCTTCCAATGAATCCAGAAGGAATGATGAAACATGGTTCATTGTTGATAGTCTTACCAAGTCAACACATTTTGTTTCTATAAGAGAAGATTTACCACTTGAAAGTTTAGCAGGACTATATATTCATGAAGTTATAAGACTTCATGGAGTAACCATATCAATTGTTTTTTATCATGATCCCCATTTTTGTATCAAGATTTTGGAAAAGTATTTAGAAGGCCCGAGATACTAAACTTCATTTGAGCACTTCCTACCACCAGCAAACAGATAGACAATTAGAACGGACTATTCAAACCTTAGAAGACATTTTGAGACCTTTCTCACATTATTTTCAATGTATGTGGGATCCGTATTGACCACTGGTAAAATTTTCCTATAACAATATCTTCCATTAAAGTATTTAGATGGATCTATATGAAGCGTTATATGGAAACAGATGTCGTAAACCAACTTTTTGCGATGATGTTGGTGAAAGAAAACTAATAGGCCATGAAATTGTCGAGGAAACAATAAAAAAGGTGAAGGTTATCCAAACCCACATCAAAGAAGCTCAAAGTATGCAAAAGAGCTATGCCAATAACTAAAGGAAGGATTTGGAATTTCATATAGGAGATCATGTTTTATTGAAGGTATCTTCATAGAAGGGTGTTATACATTTTATTAAGAAGGATTAATTTAGTCCCATATACATTGTAACTTTTGAAATTCTAGAACTAATTGGAGTTGTAGCTTACCGTTTGGAAATGCCACCAAGTCTCTCCAAAGATCATGATGTGTTCCATGTATCACTATTGAGAAAATACATGCCTGACCCAATGTATGTACTAAACTGTGAAGAAATAGAACTGGAACTTGACCTGTCTTATTGCGAAAAGCCTATTAGAATCCTTAATACCAGAAAATAAGTTTTTGAGAAACCGGACGACCCGTGTTGTGAAAGTTCTATGGAGAAACCATAAGATGGAAGAGGCAATGTGGGAACCTGAGAAACTTATGATAGAGAACCACCCAAATATTTTTGTACAATAATATTCTAGAATTTTGGAGGAGGAAATTATTTGGAGGGAAGAATGTAACACCCCAAGCTTCCATGATACATTTCCATTTGAATAATGCAATAGCTTGTGTTGTACGCAATATGGAGTTCTAACACCCCACGACCAATCTAACTAGCTGTTATGAATATTAATAACTAGTTTTTAAAATATTATAAATTTTATTTTTCAAAATGGACATCATTTTTGTGTTCGGAATATCAAAATTAGCTTAGGTGAATTTTTTGTGTTTTTTTGAAAACTCTCAATTTTTGATGAATAGTGAAAAACACTACGTTATTGTTTAAAGCCAAATTTTTCTTTAAATAATTATTTATTTTAAGTCAGAATAGATACATAATACCTATATAAGTTCAATATAATTAATTGGATTAATTTTATAATAAGTTTATATGTAAAAAAATTTATTGAACTTTTTTCCGTCTTTTACCCACCTTCTAGGCACATTTCCTTATTTGCATAAAACATAATTTTACCACTTCTATGAATTAAATTTTAAAAATTTAAGAGAAACAATTGAAATTATTAAGCAAAATTTGTTTCAATAAGATGGAAATAAATTTTTGTGAATAGTAACTTTTTGACTTTTATTTACCACGATTAAAAGTAAATAGGGTAATTAAAGGTAAAAAAATGATATTATAATTATCCTAACACAAGTACTAATTTTATTGGATAAGTTTATTTCAACCAAAATCTACCTTTGGAATAAAATATTATACTTTTGGTCCACTTGGATTAGATTAGGACATTTATTATTATTTTGTCTAAATAAGAGTTAAAAGTGTTAAATTTAAATTTTCATAACTAAATCATTTTTAACATAGAGTTAAAGAAAAGATAAATTCGAATATAAATATTAATTATATATCTAAATCAATTTCCTATATAATGGTATTTTATTTATAATTTTTATACCTTAAATAATTAAATTTATTTATGACCCAATGACGATGCATCAATTACCATAAAAATGAATGAATAAAATAATTGATATTATAAATTTCCAAATAAATATAAATTAATACTTTTGATGAATTACACTAATTTTGTAGGTTAATATGACATTTTAGGGTTGATTAAATAAATTTTATTCAAATTAATATAGTTTTTAGGTCTTTAACAAAAATCAAATACTAAATAGTGTCAAAATTGACAAAAATGAGTTTTTAAAACAAATACTATATTATTAACTGATATAATATTATTAAAAATCTAAGGTTCGGACAAAGAAATTGGATAAGGTTAGATATATTAATAATTAATCACTTGGGGTTTTCTTGGATTTTAATAGTATGTTTATTAACCATTTATTATATTAAATCTGTAATACATGGTAAATGTTAAGATATTTAACTAAATGTTAAATATAAAAGATAAGGTTAATATGCTGACCTAAACCTATCTAAAACCTATTGGTTGAGATTTTTTTGACCCACCTCCACCTTATCCTCGAAATAAATCATTTTTTATCTATTATAAACCGAATTTGATGGTATAATAAAATAATATTTCAAGCTTTTCCTAAAATGACCCGCACCACTCTTATAAAAGGGAACTTCCCCTTCTCTCAAAATCACACCTCCAGAGCCATTTGGCTCTGTCAGCCTCTTATCAAATATCCTCCCAACATTACTCAATTCATACAAGAGGCCTTACTTTTATCATAAAGCCAACATATGGATCACTTTTGATCAAACCAAAATGAAGGACCCGAAGAAGAGGTAATAATTTCATCACCACTTCCAAAGTTCTTTTCATCTTTCACTTCGTCTTCATTTGTTGTTTCCATACCAAAATAATAACTCCAGTACCTTATACATATTGTGATGTTATTATAAATATGGTACAACCATATTCATTATTGTATCCATCATATGAATTAAAAATTCACCATACGTTCGTACGTACGACTTACCGTCTCCACGTCGTGGTGTAGTTTGTTATTCAACACTCCATTATTTTTATGGGTATAATAATGAGTATAATTGATGTAAATAATAAATTTAACATGTTAAGGATTATTTATATATGATATAACATCCAATTACATATGATTCCACCATTAATAGAATGCTATTGTCATCCGTGCGTACATACAGATTACCACCTTCACGAACACGATGAGATTCATTCCCCATCATAACCATTCTTGAATAAATTTAATTTTATGATTAAAAAATACTTTTTAATAACATAATATCATTCTGGATATGAATCAAATACATCTTATCAATAAAAAACATGGCTTACATAACAAAACATATAATGGAAAATGTATCAGTTAACACCCGAAACAATGATACTACATAAATGTTACTAACAAAGTAGTATTAGAAGATCATATATAATATCATATTTATGTATGTGGTTATTGTATAATTTAATAACAATGATTTAACTATTATAAAGGAGGTTAAATTACCCTCGATCAAGTAAAAGTACAATAAAATGGTTAATTCTGCAATCTCCTCATTATTCGAGGTTGTTTATACGTGAGTATCTACCGGGACCTCTTTATCATCAACATCAGTGTTTCCTAAAAATGTATTTCAAAACATTTTAAATAATTACTAGACTATGGTTTAAATTTATTTATACCCTTGTTTGACTTTTTATGATTAGTTTATAAAGGAATCCTTCCATCATTTTTCCAAACAAGGTCATTTACGACCTTTTCGACTAAATTAAGGAAAAAGTATTTTTTAACTTATACTGTGGGTGAGGATATTTTCCACCATTGTAACACCCTTGAAGCTTCCCTTAAAAACTTATAAGAATATTTTCAAAATAAATGTTTTCTTTTAAAATTACGAGACTTTTAAATAATTCCAAAGTAGAAAGTGATATTTCTCTCTAATTGTTTTTATTTCATCTTTGTCAACTTCCTTTGATGGATTATACACTTGTTTTAAGTTGATTTATTATGGTAAAATATTCCATATTGTATTTATTGTTTTGTGATATGTTTGACTGTGGATGTTTTATTTTTATACCATTCATGGTTTATGTTTAATGTATTAACATTCCGTATGCTAGTTTTAATATTAATGTTTATGTAATATTTCAACCTTTTCATATGAGGAATGCATTGGACTTAGTAAGTAACGAGTGGATCCCGCTATAGCTCCTTGATGCATCGGTAAGCCACATGAGATGAAATAGTGTCTTGGAACAAGGCCTTAATAAAATCTTATTTGTAGTCTTGGCACAAGGCCTTGACTATATGGTATTGAAGTCTGACATTATGTATTCCATCATTATGAAATTGGCTATTGATATTTCATGTGATTATTCGAGTAGTTGAATATCCATGTGAATAAGTAAATGGAATTATTTGATTTATATTTTCCATATTATGCTGATGTTTATGTTTAAAAGTCTAATGATTTAGTCTTATACATTTCCTTAAAAAAAATTTCCTATTTATATATTTTTTTGATATATTGTTATCCTCACTGAGCATCTGAGATCACCCCTTTCTATGTTTTACTATTCCCAGGATGTTAATATGTATTTTATAGTTGACCTATAGGGATAGTCTAAGGGATTTAAGTGTGTTCAAAGGGGAAATTTTTGTTGTTGTTGTTTTTATCTCATGATGTAATGTAAAACATATGTTTGTATCTAGTACTTCTAAGGCTACTAAACTGATCTTTATTCTGAGATTTGATTCTTTATGATCATTCCAATGTTATGTACTAATGCACCGACTCTGGGTAACTATGGTCGGGGCATTACAATCATATCTCCCACAAAATAGAAATTAAGGATTCATATTTGATCTAATAATTACATAATTATAATAATATCATATATATATATATATGTGTGTGTGTAATTGAAACATATAATCCATAATTTTATTCAGCTATGATAGGTGGTGATGGACAATGACCAACATTGGTTCACAAGGCAGTAGTCTTCCATACACAAAAATGATGATTTCCTACTGCATTTAATGGACGAAAAGATGGGTATATTTTATTAAATTAACTTAATAAAATATAATTATATATTTGATACTACTTTTATAATATAATTATAATATAATAATATTTTAATAATGTGGAAGAATAAATAAAAAAAAATGGAAGATTATGAATTGCCCCCTTCTTCATAGATCCACTTTATGTTTATACATAAATCCTTCATAGGAAGGATTTATAATAAAAATATGACATATAGGATATGAGGAGGAATCTTTGTAAGATATTTGAGCAGGTATTAGCATAAAAATGCTATTATAAATGTGAATAGGAGAATAGAGGAGGTGACCTTTTATAAGTGAGGTGAGTGGAAAACTTGTAATTTTTTAAATGAAAAAGGTATTCTCAAAATTTTATTGGAAAAAAGTAAATAAAATGTTAAATATATAAAATAATAGGTTATAAAGTCCAAATTTTTCATAAAATGTATTTTGGAAAAGTTTCTATGTCATTTTACCACTTATCTTTTGAGGTTAACCCCTTGGTAAAACCATTTTTAGCTTGACGATGTTAGATAATTTTTACTACTTTTACTATTTATAATGGTAAAAAATAAAATTTACCTTATTAAATCATATAAATTATTCTGATTCCAAATATCAAATCAATTTTTCCATATTTATTTCAAAAAAATGGAAGAATTAAATTTAAAATTAAACTCGAGGTGCGATGAAAGAATGATTTTCCAAAGAGAAAATTCTCACAAGTATAGAATATTTGAACATCAAAATTCAAAATTAGATTTATTATAATGACCTAAATTAGTAAAATTTTAATATAATTTAACTTATTATTCATTAAAACCAATTTAAAATATAATTTAACTTTTTAATTATTTTAAATGAAAAGTTTGATAGAAAAACTTATATTTCATTATTCATCAAAAAATTAATATTTTCAGAAAATCAAAAATATTCTCCAAATGATAATTGTACCTTTTAGATTTAAAAAATGAAGTTTATTTTTTCAATTTCATTATGAGTATGACTCACTTCCACATAATAAAGAATATTATTTTATTATGTTTGTCCCTTGAACTTATAAAATAATCAAATCCACTCCAATTTAGCACAAACCATGGGCAAAAACCATGGGTTGTTTTTTTATTCTGGGTTATTTTATTATATAGAGTCTAAAACCTCGGTTTTACTATTAATAAAGAAAACCCCAAACATTTACTATATAAAACCACCCAAGATTTAATTTATCTTCACTAAAAATACGTGGAGAATTCCATTAATCTTTCCTACCCAATATTGGGTCCTCCCATGGCTCCCTAAATCTCTCAATAATATCCTACCAAGCATTTAGAGTCATGAACTCAAGTATGGGACCTTCCTCTTATCATTTCATTTCAAGAACCATATTTGAAATTAGTATTTTTAATTTCAATTGGTAAAATTTTAATTCATTTATAGACATTAACATACTATAAAATTAATGTTATTTGATTTAGAGACCTTTTATCCTCTCGTAATTTTACTGTTACCTAAGCCGTTACTATGCCACAATTTATAAAGGGATTTATCTCTTCTCATTTAAATTCAAGAAACTATTTTATGTTATGTCTCTCAATTTCAATTTTTTAATGCTGGGATATGTTCTTTCATATCCCCATTACCATCCATTTTATTTCTATATTATTAGATACCACTTTCACTCTCATTAATATCCCCCATTATCTTTTATGCACAACCATTTCCATGAAAGTATTTAGTAAGTGATGCACACCATATCTTATTTATTCAAGTTTTGTTATTATATTATGAATTCTATTTCCAAATTATATTATTGGAACATATATTTAAAAGTTTCTATTACTACCCATTTTATGCCCAATTTTATGAGAGACCCTATTCTCTCTCATCAACCCAATTTATTAATTTTTTTTGACGTTGTTATGTTTCTAAAATTTCACCATGATTTTTATATGCCACAAAAATTGTGTAGGTGTATACAATACCCATTTACTATCAAGGGTGTTCACCTTTATAAACTTACACTTATTTGAATTGGGACTTACATATATTTATTCCACACTCCTTTATAATAGAATAAAATATGATAATGAATGAATCCATTTTTTATGATATAAGTGGATCAATTAAGCGTGAGAATGAAATAAAAGTTATAGGTGCACCCAGAACTATATGATGCTCAAATGAATTGGGTAATGTTAAGTCTCATGAGAAATGATGCTAGGATAGGTAGTGAACCTAATTCCTTCATAGGAGTTGGTCCATCATGGTGTCTTGGCAGTTACCCTTGACCTATGATTATGAGTCAGTGTTTTAAGTTTTTTCCACATTTCCCATGTTTCCTTTATGATTATCATGCTATATCATGTATCATTGTTTATGTTTATGAATCACACTCCTTTTATTCCACATCGATATTCCTATTTTATGACATGTATGACCTTATTGAATTTTATTCCATTACTAGGCTTTATAACTCCCCCCTTTCTTATGTATTTCCCTAGGTTATCCGATTTAGTTTTATGTGAGAGCTTGTTAAGGAAGTTATCAAATTAAGACGATGTTTTTAGTATAATAAAATGTTATGTAATGTACCTAATTCCCAAATGCACAAGAATTTTCAATATTTAAGGTTTTATTAAGTGTAATATGATGTAATAAATAAGGAATTAATGTGAAATAAAGAGCATGTTTATTATAATATTAATGAATTTGTGAGACTTCATGGTCCACCTATATCGATTGTGTCTAATTGAGATCCCCATTTTACATCAAAATTATAGAAGACTCTTCATAAGGCTTTGGATATTGAGCTTCATTTGAGTACTTCTTATCACGCTCAAATATATGGATAGTCTGAAATGGCTACTAAAAAATTATAAGAAATATTGATATCTTGATCACTTGACTTTCAAGGTATGTGGGATAAATATTTACCTTTGGAAAAGTTTTCCTATAATAATAGTTCCCATTCTAGTATTAAAATTGTGCCATATGATTCATTATATGGAAAGTGAGTTTGTACTCTAAATTATGGGGCTGAATTTAGTTATAAGAAACTTATAGGACTAGAATGTATTAAAGTGATAATGTTAAAGGTAAATACTATTTAAGATCATATTAATGAAACTGAAATTAGGAAAAAGAGTAATGTTGACAACTGGGGAAATGATTTTGAATTTCAAGTAGGAGATCAAGTGTTTTTGAAAGTATTTCCATGGAAGGGTGTCATAAGGTTTGTTAAGAAATGGAAACTGAAACCCAAGAACATCAGACCATTTGAAATTATAGAAGGAAATATAGCTTTAGATTTTCAATTAGTAATGACACCGAGTCTCTCCAAAGTCCATGATGTGTTCCAGATATCATTTCTAAATAATTACATGCCAGAGCCAATGTATGTACTCACCTATGATGAAATATTACTAAAACCTGATTTGTATTACTATGATGATCTTGGCAGGATTCTTGACACTAGAGCGAATGTATTGAGAAGTTAAATGACTTGACTAATAAATGATCTTTAGAAAAACCATAAAATGGATGAAGCACTGTGGGAACCTAAGGATGTTATGAAGAATAACCAAACTCATCTTTTTAGATGTAAATATTCCTGAAAAATTTCAAGGATGCAATTTTTGAAGGAGGGAAGAATATAACACCCATAGATTATATTGTACACGACTTCTTATATAAATTTAATTTTTTCGATAGCTTATGTTTCATGCAACACCATGCTTAAATGAACCATGATATACTGTTAAATATTAACATGACCACTGGGAATATTAATGTTACTATTATAATAATAAAAAACTATGATATTATAAATAAAATTTAGGTATCTTATTAATGGAAAAAATAATATATTTATATCATGAAATAAGTAAATAAATGTTTAAAAATGATAAATTATGTGTTGGTATATTTTTATGTAATAATTATTTATTTACAATTTTATAATTTATATAATGATTTAAAATAGAAATCCTAAAATATTGTCATATATTAATTTTTTTAATTATTAGATAATTTTATAAGAATTTAATTAATTTTTTGAAGTGTCATAAAATTAGTTACAATTTTAAAATCGATATTTTTTGAATAAGTGATAATTTTAATTTAAATTATAAAAATCATATTTAAAAAATTATTTTCCTAAAATGGATTCCTTTTTTAAATCATCATGTATAAATTTTACAAGGGTGAGGTTTTTCTAGTTTTTTGAAATACTTTAACTTTATGATGAATAGTGAAAATGCAGTTTTTATGTAATCAATGTAACTTAAATTACATCATTCATGAAGTATTAGTGACATAATTATTTATATAACTTAATGTTCATATATTATATATTTCAAAAATTATTCATTAAAATACAATTAATTCATTTTACAAACCTAAAAATTATTTTTCGAATCCAAAATTCAGAAGTGATTCTTTAATATAAATTTTTCACTTTTTTCCACTTTTCTTTTCAATAAAAAAACAAATTCAAATTATATATGTGTTTTAAAGTCTTAAAAAATTATTTTATATTAATATATGATTTATATTTTCCAAAAGTCACAATTATAAGTACCACCTTTGATATAATATTTTTGTCAATATTATATTCTAAGAATACCCTTCTCCTCAGGTATAAATAACCCATCTCCTCAACTATAAATAATCCCTCTCCATTACCTTTGAAATCTACTCATACCACCCAATACAAATCCAGTGATCTAACAAAATATTATCTCAAATAATATTAGATTCCATAGGTACATCCTAGGTTAATCCAACTCTGAAAAACAAAGGAGTTATAGTGTCATACAAGAGAAGCGACACCAAGGAAAGAGAAAGACTCCATTAATTATTCCTTTTTTTCTTCTTCTCGTTATTTTTTACAAATTCCTTTCAATACTATATTCTCTAAAATTTTATATTTAGTAATTTAAATTGATATTAATTATGTTAACCAACTTTAAGTATCATATATATGAAGTATATAAGTATCATACTCCCTTTTACCACTCTTTAGATAATATCCTCTTAAAGGTTTGTTAAGCACATACATAGATATTGCGAAGACAATTCTAATAACCAACTTCAGGGATATAAAATATGAATTATATATAATATATTAATATTTAATTTCATATCTTCTATTCCTATGGAATTAATTATACTATTGTATGATTTACATTTAATAAAATAGAAAAAATAAATGAAAAATGAGATATTTTTAAGAAAAACATGATATCAAAACACTTCAATTTCATAAAAAAGTAAAAAATTCAATAAAATGGTTATAATTTTAAAACATTTGCACAAATTACTATGATTGACTTTGGTATTAGAGTTTTAATAAACATAAGTTTATTATTCAGGAGGAACAAATGTGAAAACATTATGTAGGAATTAAGGTAAGGGACTTTGTTTCAATTTCCATTTCATTTAGACTTACCTAGTATTATGAACCTAATCACTCTTGTGTGGTGTATATACTACTTTTTTGGTATAATTTTCCATTTTAAATTATATATCTCTTAAATATCTATATTTATTATATCATGTATATGATTATTGTATAAGTCTTATACCACTTTACAAACTATTTTTAATTTGAATATTGTTTTAAGAAGAGAAATATCGATAAATATGTATCCTATACTCAAAAAAAATATTTTTATAAGTCATATTTTTCTTGAATTAAAAATATCTATGAATAATTATTTAGACTTTCAGTTACCGGTGGGTTTTGCAATATCCCCTTGATGCATTAATATGTCTCATGAGACAAAATTGTCGGCAAAAAACCCTTCATGTTTGTTTCCAAGAATAATATAATGGTTTTATATCCACAGACAGAAACCATCTTTATGGAATAATGGTTCATGTTACAGATACGTGATGTCTAATAATAAATCATTTTCCTCATTCAGAAGTCAGTTATTATCATCCATGATAATTTCACTATGAAAAAAATCTATCAACGCATTTTCATTCTCTATTTATTGATTGCATGTGTTTCTCAATTATTTAACTTTTTATAATAATTATGACTTATTTAATATTATTCACTTATTATTAATTAATTTAACCCATGGAGATCATTTGATCACAACCTTTTATTATTTATTCTTCCCCATGATATGATTATGAAATCTTTGAATAAGAGTCAAGGAAAGAGGTTATTTTTCCTTTGGTGTGGTCTATGCTTAATTAATAGTGTAATAAGGGAATCTTGTACGCATATAGTTCTTAAATACTACTAATCTGATTTATCCTTGGTGACAAGATCTCTTGTATCTATGTCATTGTAATAAAACGTCCACCGAATCTACCATACTTGGGCCAGGGTTATTACACCAAGAGAATGAAAATTAAGGAGTTATATTTGATATAAAAATTCTAGAAGTATAATAATATCATATATATATATATAACTTAATATATCGTTATATTATTCAATGACATGTGGTGATGTAAAAGGAATCACATCAGTTAACGAGGCGGTAGTCCTCCATACACACAAGTGATGATTTTATGTCCCATTTGATGGGAGAGGAAATGGATATAGGTTATTACATTAACATAATAACATGTAATTATATTGGTAGTATTTTTATTATTTTATATTAATAATAGAATAATATTTTATGAAAGTGGAATAAAAAATCAAACAAAAACATAAGTTTATGAATTTTCCTTTTCTCCAGAGAACCTCTTTTGGATTATAACTAAAGCCTTCTTAGTAGGGATTCCTAATCAAAATAAGCACTCTAGGATGTGTTGGGAGAATAAGGAAATATATTTTTTCATTGACTTTATAAAACAAATGGTTTTATAAGTGTTAATACAAGATAATAGGGGGTTTAATTTTATATGTTATATGAGTGGTACACTTGTAATTTTTTAAAACAAAAAGTGTACCCCCATTTTTCAGTACAAAAGGCTCCAAAATGGTCCATTACAAACAATTATTGGTTAATGGGTAAACATAATTCAATATAATGGGTTTTGGATAAGTTTATAGATCATTTTACACATTATATTTTTAGTTCACCTCCTGATAAATTCATTTTCACCTTATCTGTGATAATTATTTGTTATTATTTTCACTATTCATAATTTTGAAAAATTTAGTTGATATTGTTAGATAATATAAATTATGATGATTCAAAATAGGATATCCATTTTTTAAATTCAATTAACATTTGTGGTTGAAATACATTTGGAATTAAACCGTTGATGCGATGAGAGAGAATTTTTCCAAAGATAAAATTTCCATAAACATAGAATGATTTAATATCAAAATTAAAAATTAAATTGGTTAAAATTAACTATATAAGATAAATTTTTATATAATTTAAATCATATAACATTAAAACTATTCTAAAATATAATTTATGTTTGTAAATAATTTAAATGAAGATACAGTTTTCAATAAAAAATAGTATTTTTCATTATTCATAAAAAATTAATATATTTAGAACAATACAAAAAATAAACCCAAATATTACTCTGAAATAAAATTTCAAAAATGAAGTTTATTTTCTAATTTTTTTTTTCTAAAATTGATAAAAATTTAATTTAAATTTTGTGAACAAAGCATGAATAAATTGAATTTTAAAATTATGAAGTTTTTTTTTTCAGAAAAGTTTTTTTCTCTTTAAAATGGTTTTTTTATTCAATAGATAACCATTTAATTTATTTTATAGAAGTGTAAACCATATTATTTTGATAATTTATTAACTAAAATTCATTCCCACCATCTTAATGACTATGTTATGATGGTCATTATTATATAATAATATTATAATAGACCATCAAATTTCATTCAAACTCAGTGTTACATGCATTAAAAGATGCAAAATAGATTTAATTTATTTAAAAATAAATATACAATAATTTATAGTGGTGTTTCATTTTATTATAATCTTGGTGTTTTGTTCGAAATATGACATCGAATATGATGTTCCTCTTTTAAAATATTACTTTATTACATGGTGTCTCTATGATTAATTTATATGGAACAAAATTTAGTATAAATGTAATAGATTCTAGAGAATAATCCCGTAATGATATAAGAAGGTTAAATTGACTCATCAATGACAAAAGAATGTGTAAGAAGTTATTTTGTCTCCTAAAAAACTCATAATTCCATTTTGGGTTTCTAAGAGGGGTGAGTCGTGAAACAATTCCACAATCCCACAAATGATCAATGATTTTATAGTACTAGTAATCACCACCTTGATCTAATCGAGTAATCTTAAAACTTTTTCCCAATTGAGTATACACATAATTTTTAAACTCTAAAACTTTCAAAAGTTTCATAATCATGTCTCATTAGAAACAAATATCCATATAGCCTAAATTCATTGATAAAAGTAATGAAATACCTAAAACCACCACATTCTTATGACCTTATTTTTCAACATAAATCACAATGTATGAGATCCAATATTCCACAATCAATTTTAATTTTTCCACTAAAAGGTACATTTTTCATATTTTATAATAAATATTATTTTCAAATTTCAAATAATTCATAATTGAATGGTTCCAATAATCTACATTTATCGAGACTTTGGATGTGTTTCTCACTTATATATCCCAGGAAATAATTCTAAATATAGGTGGGATTAAAATAAACCATGAAATTTTTATTCTGAATGTTATATATAGGATTATACATATATATAAAAAGTATAAACTATTTATCATATTTATAATTCCCTAAAACTTGTCATTCAGATGTATAAAATAACTCTTTCTCAGAATAGTGACTTAGAATACCTTCTTCTCCAAACAATATATAGAAATCAAATTTTTTTATGGAGGGAACATAATTATAGTTCTCTAATTCTTGAATTATCCGACTTAGTAATAAAATATCACAAGTTCTGACTAATAATGCAACAAATATTTCTTTATTATGGACTGGAAAATCTACTTCAACCTTTATCCATCTCCTCTTATCTTTGTGTTTGTGTTTCAAATTAAAAATGTGTGATAAACATCCAGTTTTCAAAAACCAAGAGTTAGAGTTGTGGAACTAATCTATATAACATTCACATTGAAATTCGTTGAATTATTATCCTTGAGAAAACTTCTCATCCCTAGATACTAATATCTAACTTTTTTATAGGTCATACATATAAAGGATCCCAATATAATTATCTTGAAGGAATCTATGGCCGATAAAAAAATACATATCTATGGGTAAGTATGACATGTTATATAATTTCATCATGAAATTTTAATACAATCACTCCCTCAAAAATTGATTATCCCATATAAAATAGCTATTTAGTGAGATAGGATCTATATTTCATAATCATTTACACCAAAATGATCATGAAAATAATTCATGACCATATATAGTAGAAAAAAACTTTTCAATCATATTATATATGATTCTTGGATTCCTCAATGGATAATAACATTATCCAAATCCATTATATGGATATACTCAACTCTGTTCCTATAAAATCATAATTTTCAAGGTTTTCTAACTAGTGTAACCAATGTAAAACACAAAAAACATGGTAGTTAACCATTATGGTCACATTATTGGTTTCATCCCTTATAAAAGATAATTAGAGGTCACATAAACATTAGGGTCACCTAATAATTGAGGTCTTGAAATGTTTTTTTTGGAAGGAATCCAATACTTATAATTCTAGAGTCTTTCTTTCAAGGTCTCACCAACTAAATATACATCATATGCATGTAAAGTTCATAATTATTGCATCATATTCAATCTTTATATTATAATTTTTTATTCATTTTTTATACATGATTCTAATGATTTATTTCTGGAATCTCTATTCAATCCACCATATTAATTTCTCTACAGCACATTAATGTGTAACTATTTACATAACCCAAGATTTTTTTTAATTACCCAAAAAAAATAATTTGAGTATATACATACATATCCAATTTAATATCATGCCTAACATATATTATAATTTTCATTTAAACACATATAGTTATATTAGATTTTAAATCTCCCCATGAGTAATCCCAAAATGATAGATAGAAAACAACAAACCCTACTAGAACAAGGTATAAGCCTCCATGATGGTGGGTAGTCTGATCCCAATTCCCTCTACCTAGGGGGAAATTACTCAAGAGATAATTCAATTCATGATATTTATAACACATAATATGAACAAAACGTATTCAAGATGTATTTTTTAGTATATAAATTTTAAAAAAACTATGACCGTATTAGATGGAAAATAAATCTTATAAACTCACACCTAGCATGAAATGTTTGGATTTATCTCTTATAAATTATTTCTTCCATAAATATAATCATAAAAATTATTCCTATTCTATAAATAATTTATAATAATGAATAATATGAATGAATAAAAAATTAAATGAAAATTTTGTTTAATAATGAGAAACAAATATGAACATTTTCATCTTTTTAATTATCCTGTGAAAATAAATTTTATAAAACATAACACTTATCCTTTATAAAAAAATTAAAATTATAGAAAAATTAACTAAATTTAATATTTTAGATCTTTTTAATTTTTCACATGGAAATATGTTGACTCTTTTTGTATTTCGACAATGAAGAGGGACAGTATATGTGGAAATAGGAAAAGAGAATTTGAACTGGTACACAAAAGTAGCACCACTATGAGTGGAAACACAACAACAATGGTCGTGTAAGGGGAAAACTACATGAAAATGTAATATAATCCCCTAATCTATGTTCAATATTGAGGGATTTCACTATCAATTTAATCTCTAATGTTGAACTACTAGGTAGCAGGATATGTTCATCAATAAACACACATGTTTCACACCACACTCAACATTAAATTGTCTCATAATGCAATCTCATGCCTAATACCAACATTATGTTAACACTTAATGCAATATCATGAAGAAAAAATGATTGTTCTATTTTTTAACGGCTATCACATAGGATACATTAACTGCTTAACACATGATGATCTTATCTCTCTACATTACATTAATAGTTTGATGTAATGTTGATATCCCTTAAAATATTATGCTATTTTATTAACATATTATTAGGTGGGTAAACCAATATATGTTTCATAAAATGTTTTATTTATTTAATAGTTAAGGAAACATATTTATTTAATAAAGAATATGGATTTTATACCACTGGTGGGTTTTAGCAGAACATCACTTGATCAATTACTTTAGAAATAAGCCAAAAAATGACCTAATCTCTCATAAATAAAATCATGAATAAATTAAGAACACCATATGTGTAGTGAACCTATTTGAAAGTAACAATACAAAAAAATCTAGATATATCTTTCTTGATAAATATCACCAAATAATCAATAGAATATTCCTACCTCTAAGAGTATTACACCAACTAAATCATCCTATAATGTTTCCCGAGCACTCCCAAATACCGAAGGGGTTCTAGCACATTCAATGTGTAAAAAATGGAATTTTAATATTGAGAGAGTTATAGAGATATTTTATTAAAACTAATAATAATCACCAATAACCATTGTTTTAAATACTTCAATGAATGATTTATAAGATTTAAGTAATCCATATAATAGATTAAAACTAATAAAAAACCATGTGGGGACAATTTGGTTGTGTTATACACCAAGACTCTACTGTGTTGGGTGAAACGTTTTCTCGAGTTGAATTATATACGATCAGACTACATTGGATCCAAAAAATATTAGGATCAAGATTAGGGTTACATTAAAACCATCATCTCCTTAAGTCATATGAATAATATTTATATACATTAGTGTACATCGAATTATACAGTACTTAAACTCAGCATACTATCTGGGTGCTAAAGGAAATGATGTGATCTATAATCCTTGATTTTAGTAGATCATGGGAGTACCAAAGTAATTTTGTGGAATTTTCCTATAATATAATATACGATGATTCTAATAATATGGAACCATTTGGGTGTTTGTGAGGTAATTTATATTAACCATCTCTATGGTGGCTAGAGGAAGTGGAGTCACTGTCATCAAAATGAGTCTTATGAAGGAGATTTTATAGAATATTAAATTGATTCGGATGTGGATAATGACTAATAAATGTTGGTAATGATCTTATAATAAATGAAAGCACCATCCTATGGAGTTTTGGGTGGGAAATTGAGTCTTTTATAGAGTTCCCCCTTCTTTTTAGCACACTTTCACATTCAGAGGTAGGGGAAGTTGGTGATTTGGTTCATGGGGTAATATGAGGTTATAGTGAAAATCAGTATGGTGGAGTACTAATTAGAACATCGTTAGTGATACAATTCCAAGTATGACAGATATTTTATATCACTTCATTAGAGATACTACAATGATCAATCTCCTGTGATAAGTGTTGGCATCATCCAGTTAGATACAGATGAATCATTCAAGGAGGACATAATCCATATAATTGAATAAACAAAAAAATCCTCTATAAAACTATGGTACCAGTAGTATATGTGTTGTATAATCCTGGATGTATTGTAGAGGATAAGTGGGAATGAGAGGTTTCCATATAGCTGTAATGGATGGATCTTTTTAATGGTGAGGCCAAGTGATGCATCTCAGGGACAAGATGCTATATGGAGGGGGTTTATAACAACCCTCATATTTTTAGGTATAAATTTGTTTAATTTTATTTTGAATAAATTTCAATTTTTGGTTTTAGGCTATTATAGTGCTGATAGGTAATTGATGGTAGGTTTTGGGGAGCTGTCTTTGGTTTAGGGTTGAATATTCTATAACAAATGGTTGTTCACACCCCAAACCAAGAGTTGTACCACGAATCCCTTATTAAGGGGGTATCTTCATTCCACAATGAGTGATTATTGAACTATGAATCCCTATATAGGGTGATGTATTATGATTTTATGTAAAGGAAAATGTCACAAGGTGACCTAAGCAGGGAACATCAGGTTTTTAGGGTATACTATTGTGAGGTTAATTGCTCGATAACCTATAAGATGACATGATAATATGACCCCAACCAAGAGTGTTGAACTATGAGGGGAATGGTTTCACCTAAGGCCAAATGGTGGACCTGATTCAGCTACTATTAATGTATTCTTAGTTCGGATGTTTTAGTTTTCCTATAAGACTAGATGTCCAAGTTGGTTTTTCTAATAAATAAGATTCCTCAGCTTCAAATTATGTGAGAAAAACTCATATACTGAAATATATTGGAGATGAAGGGAAATCCTGAGCACTCTACTACTCCATAGACCCCAACAAATGTTTTTTAATAAAAACCTAATTGAATGAGATAGAAATTATGGGATCTTGATTCATCCAAGGGTTTCATACAACATTACATCATGAAAGAATACTTGACTTAGATCTTAATATAGACTAGTGAAAAAAGACCCCTATGAGGATTATTTCATGACCGACATGGTGAAGGGATTTAGTGTCCATATCCATTATGCACATGATGAATCCACGCATACATCAAGGGATACCTTGTGATAAATAATCTCTCTCGTCACCTACATAGATGAGGCTACTCTATTTCACCTATGTGGATTCCATGACATTAATGGCATCATTTTTTCCATGTTCATACACCCAAAAGTACACTTTGATCAACCATATACATCGAAAATTACACTTCCTTGATTGATTCATTTTCCACATTCACATGGTCCTTAAAATAATATAGTATTTTGATAATTGGTAATCATATCATTAAAAAGATATCCCCCTGATATTCATATTCCTACTATATATCATTGGATTTTTTTCAATCATATATGATTTTAAAAATGAGGACCCCTCATATTGGGGAACCAATTTCACATCATTCATCCTTGTGTTCCACCATTGTTAATAGATCACATAGAGAATTCCCTCAAGATACCCACCTTGAATTTACTCATTAGTTCCAAATTTATATGGGTCCAGTCATCCTTCACCTATCTATCTCTTATGGGAAGGAGGTTCTTATATATCTGTGTTAGAATTTTGGTGTAATCACCATACCACTACCTTTTTGATAAACTTGTTAAATTTATAAAAGGTTCACTCACGTCCAATTCCATCAAAAAACCACGACCAAGTACATTTTTCAATGCGGTCATAGTTTTATGACCTTAAAATGTAATAAATAAATCCATAGTTTCATAACATTAATATGCATGACCTTAAATGGAACAAGTATAGTGCAAGCTTTCAGACCATAAAGGGAACAACATCAGCTCTTATCACTTGACCCCAAAAGGTATTATATATTATATTCTAATATAATATTAAACTTCATGTTGTTCTATGTTGATTTTTTAAAAATTAAAAATCCCATTCATGCGGGTATCACACTATGTCATATAGATTTAAAATATGACATCAAACTATGTGGATTTTTATTCCTCATTAGAGGATACATAAGAATCACTTTATGGGCCCATTCCAACTACTGTGATACATTTCTCCACCCCTCATCCTATGTTTTTGGATGTCATTAAATTCCATAGTTTCTTCCTATATGAATTTAAACTATAGATTAATTGATAAACTTTTTAAAATGAGAGAACATATAATTCCCTTCATTAGTTTTTTTAAATTCATCGATGTGAGTCAACCAATCTCATAAAAAGGTAATCAGTATTATTACATAGAATGATTTTATTAAGATAACTTAAATCTATAAGATATTTTTATGGAAGACAACAAGATCCATTATGTAATGAGTCATCCTCTTATCTTTTTGGTTTTGATGCATACACCATGTGGAAAAAATTATAAAGGGCATGAAAATGAAAAAAATGCCCACCACTAGAAAAAAATCCTACTTCCATTGGAAAAAACCATGTTAATATGCCCTTGACCATATTTGTAGGCCAAGGCCATGGTCATTTTTCTTAAGGCTATGTTTCTCATGACAGTTTTTCTATAACCATGATCAAACCCAGAATGTGGACGTATAAATCTACCACAACTATTGCCACTCATGGCTATAGACCCACTACTACATGTCAGGAATATGGTAGTATATCTATCACTACTGTCTTTGACCTTGGTCATAGGTTCCCACAGAAAATATATATTTTTAAAATATTAAATAATGATAATTATTTATTCATTATTAATTATTAATTAATTAACAATTATTAAAAATTAATTATTTAAAATATATATTTCATTTATTTACCACTTATTATTTAACTTATACATATTTTTCATTTTTATATATTACACGATAACAATGAAAAATATAACCATCCTTAAACTACTCTTACGACCCAATATCTTTTAACTCTATGAGTCCTAACCACTACATTAAACAGAATTTTAGGAGATAATATGTCAACAACTGTTATTTAACCTCTTTAAGAAACTAAATATATCATATATATAAGTAATGAATAAAATTATAAATTCATAATCAAACACTTTTTATTAAATTATTTACTAATTGAATAATTAATAATTAATAATTAATCTTAATTTATTTATTAAAATATAATTAACAATTAACAATTAATAATTAATAAATAATAATGAAGTTATTTAATGTTTTAATACATGAATAATAATTATTTATTATTAATTGATAGTTAATAAATTTAAATTAAAAATTTTAATTGATCAAAAATGATAATGGATATTTATTTTTGAATTAATTATTAATAGAATTAATTAAAAAATTATATATAATTTTTAAGTAATACTAATAATTAATAACTAATATAAATTACAACTCAATAATAATTACTAAATCACATATAATTAAAAAATACTAATTTATAATAACTAAATTTGGAGAAAATATTTAATAACAAATAAAAAATCATAAATCATAAATAATTTCTCAACAATTTTGAAATAATAAATTTTTATTAATTAATATTTGATAAATGATTAATTATTTTGAAATAATATATCAATAATAATAATATTTAATATTTAATTGTGAAAAACTAATAATTTGTGATTAATAATCATTATATAATGCTAATGAATACACATTGATTAAAAAAAATATTACAAAATAGTTAGTTATTAAATATTTCTTATTAGCTTTCAATTTTTTATAATAAATAATTACTAATTACTAATTCTGAGTGAATAATAATTAAATATCAAAAATCATTAATTATATAAAAATTAAAATGGGTTGAGTAATAATTGGAAATTTATTATTTATTATTAATTATTTTTATTAAATAATAAAAACTGAATAATTATTATTTACTAATAAATAAGTAATGAATAAAGAATAATTAATCTTTAGAATATGTAATTAATAATAGTTAATTATTAATTTATAAATAAATATGAAAGAGGAAATATTTATAATTAATAATTAATTAATAAAAAATAATTCAAAAATAAATAATAATAAATAAAAATTAAAAATTAATAATTTATAAAACAAATGTAATATTTACGAAATTGTTGAACAATATGAGGCTATTTAGTAAGCCTAATCCCCCTCTCTTCATGCCTGGGGTTTCTTTGCGGTGTCGCCTGATCAGTTGGGAGTTATCCTTTCATGGGGAGCTCCCAAGATTTTTTATTTCATAATTAGGTTTTATATATTGGGTCTTTAAAAAACAATATTGGTGTAAGGCCTTCAACCAAACCATTAGTTATGAGTTGAAGAATCCCATAAACTCATGTGTCCCTCCTCGTATGCAGGAGGCTACCAACTAGAAGATAGGTTCTAAACATCGTCAGTGGGGAGACTATGCCCTTAGTATCATAACCTTGTAAAAAATAATACAAATATAAACAACATTATTTCAATTACAAAAAAAATAAGACTAAATATCATATGATTTGCATGTCATACATAGAAATAAATGGGCTCCCAAAGTGGAAAGGCAAACCAAAATATAAGTGAAATAGGTAAATAAATAAAATTGTGGGATCCTCTAGAGTCTGTCATGGTACTGTCACTAGTTCCATGACCCATATCTCAACCATCCACAATGGGCCCCGTGACCTTTCTCGGATCCCTATACATGAATTTTTTATGCATAATGAGATGCTCATGCTAGGTGTGACAAATAAAACGTAGTATGAACCAATGTTTCCTTAACTCCTTTTCAGGTGTATAATTTGTGTATATCATGAAAATAATAAAAGGGGAATAAAGCATACACAATCATATACTGAGAACCCATGTGTTTAAAAAGGAACCACATGCCTCGACTATACCTACATCAGATCCATGTCAGAAGAAACATTAAGATACCATATATAATCAAGAACTATCCATAAGGTTCATAAACATGCCGCTTAGAATCATGTTAACAAGATAGTGTACATCATTTAGGCATCATGTGTGTAGTATTCTCCAATTCCATCATGAATTGAGTAATCGTTCCACTCATCATCCACTAGGCATTGAGTAAACATGATAAATGGAATATACTAGGCATTAAGTGAATAAAATGGATGCCATGAGGCATTATCTTATTCATACCCTATGATCATGTCCATTGATATCATCATCGAAAGTTGTGTACAAACCACTTCTAAGGGATACCATGTCATAACAGTTCACCTATTGCGAGCACCGAGAAAAATACCTCTAATGTAATGGTAACATACATAATAGGGTATATCAAATAATCAAATCATAGCCCCTCATCATGTGAAAATAGAGAAACATACAATATATGTGGTCATTGTCAAAAATGAATAAACAAGTTTCAATTATATTTATGGAAACAAGAATCATGAACAGGTCTCATGAGATATACGCACACACACATGGGATAATAATCAAGAACAATCATCTAGTATGGTAAAAAATCATACTATGGTAATATGTCTACATAATAGACTCAAATGGTAAGGAACCTCCTACCTCGGGGTTTTCAACATCAACTCTAAGGGTGTTTCATACCAAACCACGTTCTCACACTAACCAGAATAAACTCACTCACCAAGAACTCCAAGAATCAGTTTCACATAAAATAATATGGTTTATATGGAATAAAACAATGAAGAACATGGGAAGGATTAGAAAAAAACATACATAATGAAAACCAGCATCAATGATAGAGTCTAAACTTGGTTAATGGAAGGAGAAAACATTACTATTTTAAAATGTCTATATGTGAGAAGTGAGATAACTATGATGTAAAAACAATAAAAAATGTTGTCTTAAATGTTTTATCCTACTAAAATGCTGAGTAAGGATATTTAAGGAGAATAAAAAAAATTACCCAAATAAACCACTCAACACATGGAAGATTTATATAGGTTTATCCAAGAATCAATAATTCATTATATTGAATGAATCCTCAAGGAAAAGTGGTATGAATTCATTAATAGTGGTATGAATAATGTTATAACTAAATATAAGACCCCAAATTAAATTACCACACACTTCCATATTTAATTATTCAATATCCTAGAATAGATACAACTATTTTATACATTTCAAAAAAAAATCAACCACCACCATGATACACCATGACCTAGCCATTATCGTGGTGTCCTTGAACATAACCCCGAAATATCTTATGCCTATGGAATGTTACCATCCAATATGCCATTTTACACTCACCATAGCCTCTAAAAAGGCCTTGGTGATGTATCCTAGGACATGCATGATGGTAACCAATCTCATACATCGCAAATTGGAAATGGCTTCGCAAACATTGTGAGTCCTTACAACCTCCCCTATAAGAAATTATCATACCTAAGAAGAATTTATAGATTTTATGCTAAAGAAACTCAGGCCTATGCGCTCAAAATTTTGACTCATGCTCTAAAATATCCTCTTGAATCCATATATTCTATCATAAGACAAGAACAAGTTTCATTATCTACCCCCACAACAACTTTTTCCTCCAATCGGTGATCTACACCAGCCACTCCACTAAAGATGTGTCTTGTTCCAACTCAATATCCTCACAAACTATATCATACCCATGGTTGGGAATGTACCTTCGAAGTTGGGAAAAATAGAACACATCATGACTACCTAGATAATTTAGGGGAAATTATATTTTATGAGGCACTGCTCTAATGAATTCAGTGATCCCAAATGGTTATAAAAACCATGATTCCAGTTTTCCTTACATTCAAAAATTATGATTCCTAAACCGATGTGTCACCCATAAGAAAACATGATTGGAAACAATGAACTCCAAAGTTCATATCCTTTAGTTTGCATATGATCGCTACCTACTATTAGTGATCACCAACAACTTCATGATCATATGCACTCTCTATGAGGTCTCAAGAACCATATTACACCAAAAAGCACCGGCATCACCTATCCCATTCCAACATATTGGTGAGTGTAATGGACTTCCATATAGAGCCTCAAAAGGATCCGTCTAAAAAAAGCATGTAAACTATTATAATAGGTGAAAAATACCAAGGTAATATGATAATAACATTCTCTATTGATGTCCATGATGAATTCTCTAAGCATTTCCTCAAGGATCTCAATCATCCCTATATACTATCTATCTATTTGTAGATGATACACCATAATAAGATTAAACTGGCTCTCTAAGGCCTCTTGTAAGCCCTACCAAATCCATGAATGAAGAATTTTTCTATTTTATATATAATTGTAATGGTAAATATATTAAATATTATTATATCACATAAATATAGTTTTTTCAGTTCATATATTCAGTGAGCCTCATGGATCATTAATAAAAGAATAAAATTTATTAGTTAATCCAAAATTACCCAATCAGTGTCACATCTCTTTGGGGTTTTGGGTAATATAATAAAAAAGTATATCATAATGTCTTTACACTTCCAAAAAGTCATAGGAAGTTTCTTGATCAAACCACTAGGATGTTGGTTCTCAAACTTAACCCCTGGGCATGTAAAACATCATAAAAAATCTAATAATGTTCCTTTTCAACCCTGGGTACCATAATTGTCACCTAAATTCATGGTAAATATTGGTTTCTCTAGTATATATAACCAAATTAGAGGTATATAAGTCTCTAATAAATTGTTCTCTAATAAAATTAGGGTCTAAAACTATCTCCTATACGAGTATCACATCACCACTATCGAACAGCCACCTGGGTATCAGGTAATCAATACCTAGTTGTTCTTGTATTGCTGCACACTCATGGTCAGTCTCCTATCCAAAGATTTCCTAGTCAACTAATGAATATGTGACTAATAATAAGGAACATGTCATTGTTATTCTCTTCTAAAGAATCCATCCTATAAAAATTTAACAATCTCTTCAAGAACCATTGTTCCTCCTAAGGTCATTCACTAAGCTCATGAGATACCTACATCTTGTAGATAAGAAAATTTGTAACATTTTTTACATTAAATGGTGAATAGGTAATATCAAATTCAAACATCTATAGATACTCTACAGAGTTTCTCTTAGTCATGTTTAAGTCATTTTTCATTAATATATATTAAATGATCTTCTGGTCTGTGTAGACAAAAACCCTCTCACCAAAGTGGTAGTGTCACTAACACTTCAATGTGTAGACCATTGCTACCATCTACAAGTCAGGGATACTATAGATCTACTCATTAGGTCATATATTACATTACCCATAATCTAAAACCCACTCTCTATACATCAATACATGTCCCAAACAAATTCTAGACATGTCATTGTAAACCAAAAAAGAAATATCTATCTTGGAAGAATAAACATATAACCTATAATAAACCTTTTATTCAACTCAATAAATTCCCTTTCTAACTGATTTGAACACTATAAATGTACCACCTTCCTTGTCAGCACATTCATGGGTACTAATAAATGGGAAAATTATTATATAAAACACATCGATAGTATCTTGCTAAGCCTAATAAATACCGATGATTAAAGATCATGAGTCTGTGATTAATGGTGTCCGTTTCTATAAAAACTAATGGAAAAACCTTTATTTATTTATGGAATTAGTTTTTTTAAAAAAATGATGCCATATATCGTACCTTTTGATACTTTTGGCCTCGGTTCTACTAACAACGGATGCCAAAAACCACTCATAAAAAACTTTGGTGTCTATTTTCAGTAAAACTGACAACAAAAATTTCTTGCACATTCTATTAGCGTCGGTTTAGAAAAAACTAACTCCATTACATCAATGATAAATCCAGTATTTCCAACAGTATTTATTAAATTAGTGGTATCAATAGATCCTTTTTCAATTATTCTATCCATACTATTAACATATTCTTCATAACTAGTATCTATTACTAATGTTATATGAGAAAAAAAATAAATGATAATTTTCTAAAGGACCGACTTCAACAGATGCCCCATAATAGGGTTTTATAGAAGTTTGTACCACCTCATAATTAAAAAATATCAAAAAAAATCAATTTGAAAAATACTACATTTTTTATGAACATTGATGATTCTCCCATCTAATCCACATAATTGAGTAGTGGATACTTAGGTAGTCCTAGATGATAATCATATTGAAAGAATCCTTATGTGATTTGAAATGTCTCATCCAAGAACACTTTATAAATAGTAACCATACCAGTTCACCACAAGACCATTTGCATGCCTTTCTATACCCCAAAGACTGCCACCTAGTAGCAAAGACCTATGAGAATACTTTAGGGGATACTATTCCTTCATATAAGAGTATAATATCAATTAAAATAAAATAAAAGACATAACATCATGTTAGAAATTACAACCATGGAAAGTGTAGATAAAGAAACCAAACATCATGTGAAATATCAATGAATATGTTATAACTACCAGATCCACCATGGGTGGATCATACACAAGAAGAAATAAAAGGGTAAATAAAACTGATTATAACAACCCATCCCAAATTGGAATCAAGTCCTTCTTGGTCCCAATATCTATATTTGTCTTGGGAAGACAAAAAAAATGAATCAAGATAGGGCATTTCTATGAACATGGGCATGCGATCAAGAATATTGAATTCTCTAATACCTTAGTGTCATATAAACTCAAGAAGGGCGTGGGTATAACTCAGTAGGCCACCACCAATGGAATCCCAATAATAATTTATATGATAAAAATTTCATGTATTAGTTTAATATATAAATAATTAAACTTAAATAAAACAATACATAAGAAAAAAAACCATTGGTTCCCTAGGTTCTCTATAACACATGAGGTTATCTATTATATTTTCTATCATTAGGTTTGTAAAAATTATCGATGATGCCTGCTTTAGAAAGTGTCATGGTGTCTCTAAGAACATCTTGATGATTTTTACAACTATAAATAACCTCATGTAAGCCAAGGGTTAACCTGGAATTCCTAATATCCCAAAGTATCACATGGAATCTGAGCCATCCTCCCAATATTCTCCATCATCAGTCATCACACAGAATCTAAACACTCTTCATGGTATTTTATTGGAATATGAGTTTTCATCCTGACATTCTGAAAACCTCAATCATCACTTGGAATCCAGACACTCATCATTGCATTCCAATTGAATCTAAGTTCTCATCTCAACATTCTCAACCATTATATATCATACATAATCCAGGTGCCCATATTGACATTCTCCATCATGAGAAACCATTAGAATTATTTGATTAATTAAATTTTCACTCCATTTAATTATTAGTAGGCCCAAGGCCACCACTTTCCATACTCACCATATCACATTTTAGTAAATATTTCCACTTTTAAAATCATATTTTAGCATCTTTAAAAAACCATTCCATTTCATTAAACAAGATTCCAATTATAAGTTCCCTTAATCTATTTAAAGTGTAAGGTGTTTTTTCACCATAAACAAGTTATTTACCACTTTAATTTACCAAAAACTCCCAAATTACCATTATTAGAACCAATCCAATTATAAAATCTCAATTTTCCATTAATTTTGGTTTTAGAAAAAAACCGCAGACTTTAGGTATGATTCATTTTTAATGGTCAAAACTGTCCTTAATTATTGATGTTTATCAAATTAAATTTCATGAACATCAATTCAAAAAAAGATTCAACTTAAATCATTTAAAACATAATTAGTAATTTAAATACATCAAGACATTTCAAAGGAAACTCCCCCACTAAGAACCCCACTTAAAACTAACATTCCCACTCGTATAAGAAATACCAAATAGGAATTTCTATAAGGAAAACTCGAAGTATATCATTTAATTTAAAAAGGTTGAAAGCACAACAAATCCAGCTTTACCTCATGACAAACATTCTCAGAAAAATAAAGTGAGAATACGTGATAAATTAGAGGGACAACCTACCATAGACTCATAAGAGCCTACCAGTCTAGTATCATCCTTCAGTTTTAGCTAATAAGGAATATAAAAAATAGCCAAACAAAAGCCTTGAAAATAGGGAATAACCCAAATAAAAAATGAGACACCACATAAGAGAGGGATAGATATAAAAAAAGTAAATAGGAGAGAGGGGGCCCTTAAACATACCTTAGGATTCCCATTGATGTAGAAATAAGTCAATTCAAACCATAAACAGAGGAGTTTCACCATGGAGAGGAGGAGATGGAATATAGGTTGCAATCTCACAGTTTCTAGTAAAAAATGGGTATAAATGGTGGTTAAACCATTATAAAATAAAAAAAATGAAAAGTGTCCTTATTCAATTATTTAAATGGATCACAGTTTGAAAATATATGTTCTAGTTATGACTCCCTCATTGTCAAATATCATCCACCTCATATGGTTATGATACACAATTTCAAAGATCAAGAACCAACTGTATGACACGACTATATAATTCTATATACACTTTCATTATTTCTTGGAACATTACAAAAAATTTACAAGCCATGCACCCATTCATTTCAAGTTTCATGGTTTGAGGGAACAATTAGTTATAACCATGTACTATGATCCCTGAACCCCCAAGATACTCTCAAGAACACAAACCCCTAGATAACTTCATTACAAGCTCAAACAGGATCTTTTAAAGGGTTTAATCTATTATGATACCATTCTAACACCCAGTTGAAAAATCTAACTAGCCACCAATATTAAAATTAAAAATTTACCTAGGTTCTAAGAAAACATAGGGAACTGGGGACTTAAAAACTCCCAAAAATAAAAATTATCATCCACATAAAGTCTCAATGGACAACCACTCACACTTTTTAACCAACATCAGTCACCCATTTAAATCCAGGATACCTTGTTTAATTTTGAATTCCCAAGACACATCCAAGGAACATTTCCTACTAATGTTTCTTAGACTCTAAAAAATGATCCAATACCCACTTTCAAAACCAGAACACCTAGATGGAACTTACTAAATCCCATTTATCTGAAAAAACTGAGGGTGTTATCACCCAAACACCTGATAGGCCTATGGTACTGCCCACCATATTCATCAACACACTTCCAAAAATTTATATGTTTTAATGCCTATTCCATCGAAATAGATTATTGAAACTCTGTACCAACATTAAAATAAAATGCCTAGTGTGTTTCCCAACTCACCACACTTGAACTTCAATTAAAATGCTAATGAAATTCTAGTGCCTTCCCTCTTTATCGGACTCCAATGCGGGATGAATTCATAACATCCTTCTATAAACAAGTCATAAACACACCAACCCTTCCTCAAATGTCTGGGTTGATTCCATACAGAATCTAAAATATCCAAAATGACACACCAAATGTGGTTTTAAACTTAGTATATCCATTTTCCTATGTGAATGCAAGTAGAAACTTTGACGATAGACTCACCTTGAAACATTAAGCCTCGAATACTAATTCATTATCAATTCTCCTGATTATGATGCATGCACACCTTGAGGCATCCTATAACTAGCCAAACATGATCACTAGACCCCACACCTGTCTACTAGTGAGGTTCCACCGTTAGATCCTCAACCACCAAAAACCATCATCATTACTAACTTCACACTGATACATACTTGATCCAAGTACCCTCTGATCAATTTAAAATTTCCTCAAGCCCACATCTAACACTCAATCTTGAATAACCACTAAACTATGATTACATGTTTGGAATTACCATATTAATATAAGAATTCATTTCATTTATTTCATATCATAATTTAAAGGCCACCACAACTGATCTATATTCAACTTTAAATTCTCATGACCCTTCTAGTATAAGGGGCATACGCCCACGATTGACTCATCACTCCCCATCATAGGAGTGTCATTTTCATCACTCATCTTGATAAAATCTTATCCAAAATGGTCCACGACCCATTAATTTTTAGTCACAAAAGTTGGATGTGGGTTTATCTCTCTCACCTGAGTGATAAAATAAACATCTATTATCGCCCATTCTCGGCTACTAAGAATGGAACCCATGAAATTTGTCAACACCTGGTCTATAATGATGACATCACTCTATAAAAGTAGTCGGTGCACTACCTACCATACAAATTTACTAATACAACTCCTTGATCATAAATTAGATATATCATAGTTTAAACAAACATGTTTCACTATTTTGAGCCACACTTGAAGTATCTATCAACCCCTGATGCGTCTGTCTGGGTAAAACCAGAGTGTCTATGCCACCACACTCTAATACATCCATTATGTCAGATCCAACCATAGGTACATACCAAAAACCCCAATAAGAGGCCCCAATCCTCTATTCCTATAATATTTTCATTAAATCATGGACACTACAATTCAATATGGGCACATCAACTAATACTCATCACAATCCCAAAACACTCTGTCATGAAGGCGTGAGTTAACATTCCTAAAAACACTACAATAACCAATACATTGAGATTATAAAAAATTCAAATGATCATCCATGGAACACAAATAGTCCATCTTACCTGTCAGAAACCAAAAAAGTACCCACCTATAGCCCACACACATCACCTTATCCCACCAAAACCAACATATATTAATCCCAAGACACTGTCATACATAACCCAAATTACATCCAAAATAAATCCTATGTTTTTACCACCTTGATCTCTACAATCCATAGGGGTCCTGAAATCCCATTTTGCAATACACCAAAGTTGTCCCAAGATCCAATGAGTCAGGTGTTACTAGGACTAGTTTCATACTACCACTTATGCATCTAACCTTGCCTCTTAACCCTATAGTATCATCAAAATTGAGGTATCCTCGATGCTTCATCCCACCAGTTCACCATTTTTCAGAGACAAGTATAACCACACAAACACCCATTAAATCAGGTGTATTTTCAAGATTAGAAGAATCATTCTACACTCTATCAGATCTATACACATGAACCCAAGGTCAAAACCAATTACCACATTAACACAATGTCAAAATATAAGGGTCAAAATCTGAATGATCCTAACCCTCTGAAAGTTTCCTAAACACCAATAGACAATAACATAGGGAACTTCCCTTTGAAATATGAAAATGCATAACTATGAATTTACCAAAACCATTATAAAACCATTTTTGCATCTATATTACCCATGTTGAATAATCTAGCCATGATTAATGCTCCCAAAACACTGAAAACACTGGGCTAACCCCTCTGATGGTCACCCTTGATTACCAAATCTCCAACTTGAGACAAAAAATCAAGTTGTAGTCTAAGGATCATTGGACCATCCTACAATGCCCCTATGGTCAGTCCCCACAAAGCCAAATCCCATGGTAAAAACTCCTTTCCCTATTCCATGACACATGGCACGAAACATTTCAAGCAAACTATTTACTCAATGTCCCGCACCCATAGAAATAAAACCACTAACATTGAAACTACTATTTAAAAACCTATTCTAGGGTCTAAAAAAACCACAAAGATCACTATTCAACATAATCAGGGTATTACAACATATATTTGAGGGTCTTTCCACCCATTCTCTCTAACACAATTAAACATACATATGTTGGAACTATAAACATAATGAGTACTTCTCACTAGGTCTCTTGACATTTCCATCATTTATCATTTACATTATTTAAACATTACCATTTTTAAGTCCCAAAGAATCAAATTTTAAAACACTTCATAATTACAAATTCTAAAATTCTCTATCTTTCTTAAGTCTCATATTCAATGGATTGGTTAAATATAATTCCATTCACATGTTATATAGGGAAACACATTATAAGTTTCTTGTTGAAACATTATTGAACCAAAACTATCCCTTCAAATTTTTTATACCTACCTATTACCTAAAAGCCACATTAGAAGATGGTTAAGTAGAGTTACACCATGAAATTATATGTAAACCATATAAATATATGTAGAAAACATTAAATACCAACCCTTATCAATAATTAAAACCATATGTAGTGATTTAAACATATAATTTAAATAAGATATATAAAATAAATAAAATACCAGTGCATGTGAATCCCATGCATCTATCAATCATAGGAAACTCACAGATGACATATAAATCCTATGTTCCTGGCATGATTCATGAATTCAAACACCCTATTTCCATACCAGACTATAAGAGGGAAAATATAATAAATAGATAACATCACATCCATGTAAGTGAGTTGAGGTGGAAATAAAGCAGTTGTAAATGTGAAAAGAAGGAACTATAATTTCCACACCATGTAACTTGGTTTTTACCCCATGTGTGGGGATATAAGAACGTAGTAATGAACTAATTACCAAGATCCAACAATATAAAAATCTCTTGTCTACCTTACCCAAATAGAAAAAAAATAAATATTGGATATCAATTATACAACATAATGGTCTAACTCACTCTATAAAATTTAACTAGATGGTTTCAACATAAAACCTCAAGATCAGCTCCCCATATGCTAGAGGCTGTCAACTAGCAGAAAAGGACAGTGATATTACAATGGGGATAATATTACGTTATATCAGAGTTTAATAATAGTTGAAATAAAATTATGTAGATAATATTTATGTAAAAAACACAAGTAGGGAAAATGTAGATAAATAAAAAACCATAATATGTAATATCAAATGAATATATCATACATATAAAATATCTTATGGTTAGATCATACACAAGAATTTCTAAAAGGGTAACTAAAAATGAGGCCAATAGCCTATACCAAACTGGTCCTAATTATTTCCCTATCCAAACATACTACTCTAACCTAGGAAATTAAAATCATGCATCAAAATTGGTCCTTACCCTAATATTTGACCTACGATCAAGAATTGTGACCCCTCAGTTACCCAAATACCATGGTAGACCGAGTGTGGTGTGAGAATAACGCATTAGGCCACCACCAAGGATGTCACAAAAATAACCTGTATAATATGAATTTTATTTAAGAGTAGAATAGTTACAAAAATTAGAATTAAAAATAATAATAATAAAGAAAAACAACAACCGATGCCCCGAGTTCTTGATGACACCTTACATTTTTTTTCCATTGTCGATCTTTAGCTCAGTGTCCCTGATCAACCTTACCTGCTTCATCCAGTGTTAGGTTGTCTCTGAGAATTCATTGATTACTATGTTAACCATAAATAAACCCATGGAATCTAGGGCTCATATGGACATTCCCATTCTTCCAAATTATCCTATGTAATTTGTGTGATTATCATACAATTCCCCTATAATATGTTATCACATAGAATTCAGATTCTCATCATACCATTCCAATGGAATTTGAGTTCTCATCCTAGTATTTTCTAGTCATCTATCATCAAATTAATGTCAGATGATCATCCTAGAATTATAATGGTATCGGATCACTCATCTTGACCTGCCCAATTATAAAAAGTCAGACAAGTCTAGAAACTAATCATAGCATTCTCAAGTCATCATTTTTTATATGGAAGTAGATAATTCATTTAGGAATAAGAAACCATCATGTATCATATAGAATATAGAATCTCATCATTACATTACTAAGTAGCACAAGTATCATATAGAATCCAAGTATCTCATTATAACATTCCAAATCATTAGGCACCAGTTTAATAATTAGATTAATTAGAAAATAAATCAAATTTAATTCTCATTAGGCCCAATTACACCACCTTCTATATTAACCATATCATATTTTAGGACTCATTTATGGTTAAAAATCATAATTTATCATTTTTAGAAAACCAATACATTTTATAAAATAAGTGTCCACACATTATTTTCCTTCTGTTTCACAAATAAAAGGGTTATATTTTACATTAAACAGGTAATTTACTATTTTACATCCCCAACAACACCCTAATTACCATTATTAGAACCTAGTACAATTATACAATCACGATTTTTCTTTTATAAGGGGTTTATAACTTTACACATGAAGTTAGGTCTGATTAATTCTTAAGGGTCAAATCCTACCTCAATTATTGTTGCTGTGAAATTCCATTTCACACCCATCAATTCAAACCAGGATTCCTCTTAAATCTTTTAATATATAATTGGGTATATAAAGACATCAATACATTCCAAATATTGCTCCCCTACATAGAGAACAACCTAAAATAGCCCTTCCCAAAGGTTCAATACATACTAAATGGTGATTCATCTTAGAAAAACTCAATCTAAAACATATAATTTAAAAATAATACATCTAATATAAAAAGGTTCAAATAATGTTGAATCCGGATTGACCACACTAAACACGCATTCAAGAAATAAAAGGAGACTATGAGTTAACGTAAAGGGATTAACTACCCTATCCTCATTGGAGTCTGCACATATGATACTGGAAATCATAATGAGATAAAATTTTAGATATTGAAAAACTATTTATACACCATGAAAATAAATAATAATCAACATAAATGATGATACACCACCTAGAAATGAGATAACGGAAAAATGGGAGGGATATGAATCTCAGACTTACCTTATGCTTCCCAACATCATAGATGAAAGTCGATTTAGACCACGAATGAAAGATTTATACCATGAATAAGATGAAAGAGAAGATAGGATTCCCATGTTTGGATGCTAGAAAAAATGGGGGGAGGGGGATGGGTTAAAACCTTTTAAATCAAAAGAGTAAAGTAGGGTTTTCCACATGTTCTGTGGCTTGTAGTTTTGTCACATTGTTTGAAAATACATGCACCAACCATGATTCCCCCATTTTCTATGGCCATCCTCCTCAATCACTTATGGTGTGTGGTTTAAATAGAGTATTCTCCAATAGTACGTCATTCATCTATAATTATATATACACTCACATGGTTTTCTAGCACTTATCACGTGGTTTTACAAACTATGTGCCTATAGGTTTTAGGCCATAGGTTTGATAAACATGATCCCTAGGCTGCAACTCCAAAAAACCCATACACTAAGCTCCAAACCTCTAAGACACACTAGAGACCTCCAAAACCCATATAAAAAATTATTCCAAGTTTAAAAATTAACTTTTGAGGGGTTCTAACCCTAATATAACATTTTAATGTCTGGTGTACAAACCATCGTTTCTACAGTATAGGAATTCAAAATTTACTTAAATTATGGGAAATTATACATAACTGAGGCCTTAAATGATTGAAGTAATTACTTAATAAACTCTTGGTTTTAAGAAACATTTAATAATCCCATGAAATTATTCGAATTCCACAGAATCATGAAGGTTTTCCAGTTCCGAAGGTGTAAAACTATATCTAAATCCACGGTCAATATAAATTACCTCACCATTGTAGTATATGAACACAAACGTTAGTACCTAGAATAAAAATTTATTAAATAATTTTATAAATCTATAGAGTATCATGAAAATTTTAACATTTTGTTAATATAATAACTTATAAAAAATAATGACTTGATCTTGACACTTTTTTGATGTATTGGTTTATCATTAATTAGTAATCCAACGAAAAAACAAGGTAGAAACTCCTAATGCATCCATTGTCTCAGATTTCAGTAGTCACCAATATTCTTTCATTTATGGTGTATAAATCCAACATCAAACATCAATAGATCCTATAAATCCTCCTGTTATTATAATAATACTCATATTATAGTGAGGGTTTCTATGGGTTTGTGATACGTAATAATTTATGACATACACATAGGACCTTACATTATTCGAGAGTGGGATGAAACCCAAGTCATCAAAGAAGAACGAAAATTCAATTATTTCAAATTACATAACAACATACAACATAATTACACATTCAATTACAATCATACATTGGTTGGCCATCTCAAGACCAGTCATTACCCAATAATCGTTTGTTTTTTTTGTGGATAATTCTTATGTTCTGTATATATTTACATTTAGTACTAATATTTTTAAATATAATTATTAATATTACTATACAATTATGTAAGTACTGATATTAGTTAAATATAAATATTACTTTTTTTATATTAATTATAGTATATATATATATATTTAACGATTTAAATAATAAAGGGGAATTTTTTAACATTTAATAAATTATTATATAACAAATTATAAGTTTACTTAAAATTATATAAGATTAATTAAAAATATACATATATTAATATTTTTTAATAACTGTGAATTAATCTTCATAATATTTCTATGGATTTTTTTATCATTAATAAATAAACCAACCAAATTTTTTTCAGGAAACTCATGGGACCTCTACTATCTTAGATTTCAATAGATTATAATCTTATTTTAGTCATGGTGTATAAATCCAGCAATTAACACCAACAATTTATGTAGAGCCTATTTTTATAACAATATTACTTACATGAAAGTGAGGGGTTTTAGGATATTGTAATAAAAAAATATTTTGGACACACAGGTTCTTACATTATTAAAGAGAGGGATGACACACATGTCATCAATGAAGAAATAAAATGAAATTATTAAAAATTATGCAACCAAATAAAAAATAATTATGGCATACAATTTGAAACATACATTTGTCGGTTAACTCAAAAGCAGTTATAACTCAACGCTCATACTAGGGTTTTTGGATAGTTATTACGTTCTAGATATATTCAATATTTAATAATAAAATTTTAAAATGTAATTCAATTTATTTCAAAAAATAATGAAATTAATGGTATATATATATATATATTACTCAACTATCATCCGATTTTATATTTAAATACGACAAATTTTATAATATACATATATATTTATTTATAATGACATTAAAATGAAGTAAATATTTTTCTATAATATAGTGTTAATAATGTATTTTTATAAAAAACATTTAGTCAAAATAATTATATTTATATATTTATCTAATAATATATTGTAAATTTATTTTAATTTAAATATAATATTGATTATTATATATATATATAAAGATAATCAAATGTAATTATTAATATTCTGAATTACAATTATAAAAACCAATTTTATAATAAATTATATTATCATATAAATAAATAATATTATTTTACAAAAAATTAATCATAATATTATTTGAATATATTTAGTTTTTAGAAAAATATTAATAATCGTATTTTTTTAGTGTAATTAAAGAAAATAACATTATTTATATTTATATAACCAATAGTATATTATAAATTTATATTATTTGCAAAATAAAAAATACATATATACACTTTTCTGTAAGTAATTATATTTTCCAAAATATAAATACTTTCATTTTATTCATATTTACTCATAACAAAAATAATTTATAGTTAATATTTTTTAAAGATATTGTTAGTAGTAGATCTCTTAAATCAACTAACATTAATATATATATATATATATATACAGAATACTATATTTTATATTTAACTAAAATTAAATATAATAAATTATATATCATATATTTATAATTAGATTCAAGTAAAGTGAAAAATATTTTTTACAAAATATTATTTGTAATATAATGTTTAAAAAATATATAGGGAGACTACTTTAATTTATTATATAATATTTTGTTATTTTTTTCGAAAGTATACAAAACCCAATCTTGTTTTTAAAATTTTTTAATTTCTATTACTTAATTTAAAAAACTCTACTCCCAATCATGGAAGTTTCATTTTGTAATTAGTTATTGTACTCATTGACGGATGTCACAACATCTTCCACCTTCTTCTATGCTTATTTCCCCAATACTACTACCCATTTTATCTAGTATTTTCCCAGCCTATGTATAACTATTTCTATGGGTTTTGAAGGATTTCTCAGGAATTCATATTTTTTTGGTGGGAAGATATCCTTGAAATGATCGACGTCTAGAAATAGCCTCCCTATAAATCAATCCATATTATCCCAAATTGTTCGTCATTGTATTAGTCATCTGATAGTCCATCATCAATAGTTGATAGATATTTTTGCACTAAATTAATAGTAAACTCTGGTAAAACATTCAGGTGTCCTAGGAGAGGTTTTTAAATCCTTTGTTGGGGTTTTCTCACCAGGGGTAATGATATTGTTTTTGTTGATTTGGATCATTCTACAATAGACCATGAAAATTCGGATGATCCTACTAGAAGAATTCCACCCAAACCTGGTGGAAATTTCATATCATTCTTCTCAGAGCTCTAGAGATAGTTGAAAAAGCTCCTCATTCTTATTTTCTTATAGAACAAGGCTAAATGGATGTATCGGTATATTATGTGATATAGAATATGAGTGGCTCAACTCCTAGAGAACCAACTAAGCCTACTTCTCTTGTTCATGAATCAAGTGTCTCTATCCAATGTGATCTGATTTATGATTCATCTCCTTTAATATATGTTCTACCCACAAAATATTCTAATAGTTTGATTTATGAAAATTAAAAGTTAATGTCTTACTCAATAAATTATTAAGGATATATTTTGAGGACCAAAAATTTAGTGTTCATTGAATCAAATCAAAGCCCCGCTCTATATCAACCAACCACTTCATCTTATTTAATTTTTAATATACTTTTTTCAATTGAAAAATATTTTATTGTAATTTTTTAAATAATTCATTTTGAGTATAGGAATAACTGATAAATATGGTAGAAAAAATATATATATCTTTTACAGTTGCATATTTTATTTCTCATATTTAGCCAAATATAATTCTAAAATTTGATTATATAGCTCAAGAGATTGATATAATTAAATAATAAGTTGGAGATATCTTGGAATATTTTATTGATATATTAATAAAGTTAAATCAATTAAACCTCAATGTTGAAAAAATTTCTTCCATAAACATGAATCATTTTCTATAACCTATGTCTAATGACGAGGATAACATTCGAAGGGGTGTGCATGGAGAGATTCAAAATTTTTTTGGAAAGTTTCACAGAATATTATAATTTTATGAAGATGGAACTTGATGCTCAAGTTGAAAAATCATTGGATATAATTTAGTCTATGAAAATTAGGATTTCTATCAATAAAGATATTATAAAAGATTCCCTAAAATATTAAATAACTGTATTTTCACTAAGTCTAGCCAAAAGAAAATGATTGGGTCCTTAAAAGAGGATTAAAGGATGCCTTTATTAATAAAATATTTTAAGTGAAATATGGAAATGTTTTTGGTCATGCATCCTATGTTGAATCAGTTCATGTCCAATAAGGATGAATTCATGAAAATTATAGAACATGGGTTAATAGATGTGTCTGATATCACTCATCATCTAGATCCTTATCTTTATATATCCAACACTAAAGTTCTAGCTCCTCTAGCTCATCATATAACCAGTTATTCAACTTCTACAACTGAAGATTACAAACCTCATATGACTACTTTTAGTCTCATTTTTCATCAGTATATCAACAATATGATACCTATCTCCAAATGGATTTTGATTCTAACATCTTATTTTTCTCTTAGAACTTCCCCTACACTTTATCATGCTCCGTCCAATGATTAAGGAAAATAATCTATTTCCCCTCCCATGATTAGAGACCCTATAAAATTTGATTCTAAATAAAGAATTTGATAAGACTATTGTTATTATTTATACCTTTTTGAAGATAAATCAATCTATTTTATTCATTATTTATTCCATATATATGAGAACTTATCAAATCATTTTTATGTATCATGAAACTATTATCTAATTTATTTTTTATATCTACATCTGTATTACAAAACTATATCATGCGATCTTTTTGATCATTCGAAAAGGGGGATAGAATAATGATATGTCATTAATTGGAAAAATGATTTATTAAAATGATTTTTTAGTGCACAATATTTCTTTATTTATGGAATAATTTTTTAGCATAAAAAAGGGGGGATTGTTAACTTAGTTTCGAAATTCCTCATTTTAATGATCTTAAATCATGTTTATTTTATTATTAATGAATTTAATGTTCTATATTAGTTACTTGTATTTTCTATATAAATATGAAAATATCACTAATTACTTCATGGACAATAATAGTACTAGATCGATTGCATGAAGGATTCGATTCAACACATGATGCAATTTGTAAATGAGTATAATTTTTCAAAGGATAGAAATAACTTCATTTTTAATGTATTAACTATGAAATTGATCGATTTACTATTGTGTAAATTTCATAATCTCCTTAGGTGATGAAAATAAAAAATGAAGTGTCAATAATTTGTTCCAAATTAACCACAAGAAATTTTTTTAATTTTGAAAAAGTATTAAACTTACCATGCAAGGAGAATTGGTCAGACCCACATATATAAATAATTCAAATAGGTGAATTTGTTAGGCCCATGTAGATTAATGATTAATATAGGAAATATTTTTAGAACCATGTATTCAAATAATTAATGTAGGTGAATTTGGAGGAACCAATGACCACACAATACGATATTTTCCCTATAATGTTGAATTGATCACGGGGTATCAAGAAGATATACCATTATTAAAAAATCCATGTCTAAGGGGGATTATGTTTTCATAATATATTCTAATATCCATATCTTAATAATTAAATGTAAATTTAGAGATTTTATTACTCCCATATTTTATGTTGAATTTGATGATATCTGATTATTATTCATCAATTATTTTTTAGTAATATTTTATCTATTTTAATGGTTGAAACTGGTAAAATTAAAAAGGGGGAGATCAATAAAATAGGAACACAAATTCTCGGGATCTATTTCAAAATCTAAGAAAATCATTTTTCAGATAAGATTCGGTAAAAGATATATGAAAAGAAATTAATTATTGCATCTTCTCTCAAAACAGAATGAAAAAATTTAGAAGTGAACCAGCCTGAGCTTCTATATCAACCAGAACATAGCCCAGTCATCCACTAGCTCGAAAGGTATTCCTAGTCCCCAGGGGCTAGAAACTAGTCCATGGGTATCAATAAGGATCATTGGGAATGATTTAATCCTCATTAGAAAAATTAAATAAACGAGTTGTGGAAATAGATAAAACATCCCACTAGGATAAACATACAGCCTAAATAAATACAAAGAAAAAGTAATTAAAAAAATCCTGGGTAAAAAACACTAAGAAAATAACCAAAAAATAGAAAATGGGATAAAAATCATAAAATAGTCCAACAATCAGCCCTAGTGACCCACAATCACCCATTTCATCCCACTCATCCATCCATGGATGAAATTGAACCAAATTAATGGAACATAGTTGTGTACAAGATACCTATATAATATCTTTATAGGGGTGAGATAATCTACCTTGTATGTTACCTCCTACTAAGACTATGGTAATCTTGTTAGTAATATAGTTCATAAATTATAATTTTGAACTAAAAAAAACAAATTTTCCACATACTTTATAAAAAAAAGTTGAATAACATGCCACATACACATTTACACGCAACCACCCTCCTTAATAAAAATGCAAGACAAATTATATATTTTAATAAGGAGATCCAACAAAGTAAAAGGTCCTTTAAAAACATAAAAACAAACAACGTCACCTTTTTTCTATATATATTTTTTTTTTATGAAAACTTAGTTTTTCTTAAACAATCTCATAAAAACATTTTTTAAAACTCATTAAAATTGATACATAAAATATATTCCTTACTAAAACACACTTTCAAATATTTTTAACATATACCATTTAAAATTAAACTAACACAATCATATATTTACATAAATCATACACACAAGAACCTAAACATTAACGAAACAAAACCCAAGGATAAAACAATATAATGGGGTTAAAAAAAAGAGAAATCCACTCAAATAATGAAATAAAATCCTCTAATGTGTCCTGTGAAGGATCTAACATAATGGGAATTATTCCTAGGATTTATTAATTAAGATTATAAATAATGATAAGGAACCTATGTCAAAAATATAAAACCTATCAATGTCAACAATGGTCTCATTAGGTTATTCAGAAATAATTTCCCATGTGATCCTTCACTACCTTGGGAATGAAGGAAATATTTATATATCAATGTCTTGCTACCCCTCCAAATACAACAATCTCATATTATCCAGGAAACACTCCCAGTTGATCCACAATCTATTCTATGGGTTTCTTTTATACAGGTTATCTACTATATTCCTGATAAGTAAAATGGTGGTGAGTACAAATGAACCATCAAATATGTAAAATATAGAACATTTGAAATAACTAAAGCCTTACCACCAACACCCTCAGACACTACGGAAAAATTCAGGTTTAGCGGCGGTTTTTCTCATTTTGCAGCGGTTTAAACCACCGTTAAATCGATTGGCGGCGGTTTTGAAAAACTGCCGCTAAATCGTGCGTCGGGAAACTATTCACGGCGGTTTTAAAAACCGACGTAGAACGTTTCACGTCAGTTTTTATTATTATTATTTTATTAATATTTTATATCATTTTTTTGTTATTTATTATTATTTATTTATTTGTTTATATTATATTATATTATTTTATTTTATTTTATTTAATGTATATATTTATTTATTTTATTTTATTTATTTTATTTATTTATTTCGTATTTATTTTATTTATTCGTATTTATTTTATTTATTTAATTCTAATTTTATTTATTTAATTTTTATTTTATTTATTTATTTCGTATTTTATTTATTTATTTCATATTTTATTTATTTATAGAGTATTATATTTATAAATTTCATATTTTATTTATTTATTTCGTATTTTATTTATTTATTTCATATTTTATTTATTTATTTCGTATTTTATTTATTTATTTCGTATTTATTTTATTTATTTCGTATTTATTTTATTAATTTCTTATTTATTTAATTAATTTCATTTAATTCGAATTACTTTATTTACTTTATCCATGCATGAATGCTCAGGCCCATGCAAATGCCCATGAAATATAGAGAATTACTCCATTTGGTGAGATTTGAACACCTAACCTCTTGCATATTTTTTTCCAAAGACTTTACCACTCCAGCAAGCTCGTCATGTGGTTAATAAATAGAATTTAATATAATTATATATACTAATTGAAAAAATTGATAATACATAACTAATAGATATAAAATCAATAAAAATTAAACAATAAGAAATAATCAATAATTAATAACCAATAATTAATAATTAATAATTAATAATTATTGATTTATTAGTTATTTATTGAGTTATTTATTATTATTTCTTGTTTATTATAATAAATAACAAATAGATTATAATAATATTTACATAAATTATAAAATTAAGAAAATAAAATAATAAAATAATAAAATTACGAAATTAAAAGAATAAATATTAAAGAATAAAGAATAAAGAATAAATAATAAATAATAAATAATAATAAACAATAAAAAATAAATAATATTAAATAATAGTAAACAATAAACAATGATAAATAATAAATAATAAATAATAAATAATAAATAATAAATAATAAATAATAAATAACAAATAACAAATAACAAATAACAAATAACAAATAACAAATAACAAATAAAAATAATAAAAAATAAAAAATAAATAATAAATAATAAATAATAAAAAATAAAAAATAAATAATAAATAATAAATAATAAATATTAATAAATACAATTAAATAATAATAAATAATAAATAATAATAAATAATAAATAATAAACAATAAATAATAAATAATAAATAATAATAAATAATAAATTATAAATTATAAATTATAAATAATAAATAATAATAAATAATAAATAATAAATAATATTAAATGATAAATAAAAAATATAAAATATAAAATATAAAATAAAAAATAAAGAATAAAAAATAAAGAATAAAAAATAAAAAATAAAAAATAATAATAAATAATACTAAATAATAAATAGTAATAAACAAATAATAAATAATAAATAAATATTAAAAATTAAAAATTAAAAAATAAAAAATAAAAAATAAATAAAAAATAATAATAAATAATAATAAATAATAATAAATAATAAATAGAAAACAATAAATAATAATAAATAATAAATAATAAACAACAATTAATAATTGATAATAATAGATATATAATAAATAATAATACATATATAATAAATAATAAATAATACATAATACATAATACATAATACATAATAAATAATAAATAAGAAATAAGAAATAAGAAATAAGTAATAAGTAATAAGTAATAATAAATAAGAAATAAGAAACAAGAAATAACAAATAACAAATAACAAATAAGAAATAAGAAATAAGAAATAAGAAATAAGAAATAAGAAATAAGAAATAAGAAATAATAAATAATAACTAATAAATAATAACTAATAACTAATAAAGAAGAAATAAGAAATAAGAATAATAATAATTAATAATTACAAATAATAAAAATAAATAATAATAACAAATAATAAAAATAAATAATAATAATAATAATAATAAACAATAAATATTAAATATTAAATAATAATAATAAATAACACATAATAAATAATTATAAATAAATAAATAATATATAAGAAACAATAAATAATAAATAATAAACAATAAATAATAATAAATAATAAATAATAAATAATAATAAATAATTCATAATAAATAATTCATAATATATAATACATAATATATAATATATAATATATAATAAATAATGAATAATGAATAATAAATTATTATTTAAAATAATTGATAATATATAATAAATAATAAATAATAAATAATAAATAATGAGTAACGCATATTATTAATAATAGTAATAAATAATAAATAATAAATAATAAATAATAAATAATAAATAATAAATAGCAAATAAAATTTAACAAATAACAAATAACAAATAACAAATAACAAATAAATAATAAATACCAAATAAATATAAATAATAAATAATAAATAATAAATAACTAGTAAAAAATAATAGATAATAAATAATAAATAATAAATAATAAATAATAAATAAAACACATGAAAAAGTACGAAAAGACATGATAAGGGATGAAAAGTTATGAAAAGGCAGGAAAACAGAGGGAGAAGCATGAAGAAGGACGCTTTGGAAAGCATGAGAATGCATAAAAACTCATAAAAACTGAGGAAAACGCCTTAATAATTGAACATAATCATCATAATAACCCACAAAAAACCACTGATAAAGATAACAAGTCATGGAAACCCAAATAAACAGTAATAAATGGAGCAACAGTTAAGACACGTCAAAACGGTCATAAAGTGACAAATCATGGGACTCACATTAAACTGAATGGATCGGCGGATCGGAAGTTACGACCATTTAAAAAAAACTTACAGGGAACTGGTGCTAGAAACGAGGCATCGAAAAACATAACAAACCTGATACCCACAAAAAAGGCCATAACATATGATTCAGCAGTCCATGTGGGCGCCACGACTAGTCAAACTGAAGCTCATGGAACGAGCCACGATCTGGAAGGTGGAGGAGTCAGAACTGACACGCGGATCAAAAGTTAGGTTCGTTTGAAGACATGTTTAATGGGACACCGGTGACGGAAACGAGGTTTTGGAGGCCTTCAGAGGGGTTTTGGGGTCAAAAAACGTGACAAAAGTTTGATCTCTCAAATTGGTGCATTTCGCTGGCTTCGAGTTGATATATGGTAGAGCCCAAACGGACACCCGAAGTGAAAGTTATGGCCGTTTGAAGTTGGAGAACTTTTTGAAACTTTATTATAACTCTCATATCATCCGCACCTCAGACCGTCTCAGGGTTTTGATTTCACATGTCTCTAGATCTCTTCATGAGCATCGATTTTACTGGTCGTGGTGCTCCATCGGATGCCCGGATCAAAATGTATGGTCGATTTAGTGATTTCGAGGTTTCTTCTGTTTTTTTTATTTTTTTCTTTTCATTTCACGGCGGTTTTACCCCAACCGCCACTCTTTCATGACGGGTTTTTAAAAAAACGCCGCTAATCCCTGAAAAAATAAAAAAAATAATTTTTTTTTACCCATTTCGTAGCGGTTTTTAAAACCGCTGCGAAATTCCAGCCCGAAAGCTATTTCCCTGCAGTTTTAAAACCACCACGAAACACCCATTTCCTGTAGTGAGAAAAGATGGTCCCAATCACATCTATATACATGGAAGAAAAATATGATGCATCAATATAAAACATCCACTCTTTGGATCAGAAGACATCACTGGAAAAACAATAATTACAGAGGGATCAAAGATGGTCTCACACATTTAGACCACCACTTTTCTTAAAGTGCCAAATGAGCTTTCAAAAAATCACTATAGAGGATAATATTTAGTCACACCATTTATATATTCTTTTCAAATATCCTTTTAAGAAAATTTATCAAACTAAATTTTGTAAACTAACATGGAAATCTACCCATTTCTATAAAATCACTTTAGAAAAAAACACACCCCCTTTTTAAAATAATCCACTAAGTTCCGAACTCCATTTCTCAAAACCACCAAATAAAATTTAAAATAACTTAAAGCCAATACAAGAAATAATTATCCCATAAATATTTAAAATAAATAAGGTTAATTCAATTTGATTTCCAAAACATGCCTTTAGAACATCACACATTCTTTAATTGAAAACTAATGTTAGTCACTCCTTTAAAATATTTACGTGATTTTAGAAAACCCACTAAGGCATTTTGTAAAACACTTAGATTGAGACCAAGTTCCATGAAAATTAATTAAAATATTTTAAATAAATTAAAAAAATCAATATGGGTTTTACATAAAAATGTAATTTAATAAGGAAATATTTAAAAACACTTGCATCATTTCTGAAGAATCCACTCGTATATTTTAACTGGTTCTTGGAATAAAAGATATACATTCCAAGAACACACAAAAACAGCTGAGGATCATTTAGAGACTATTATGGTCGTATAAAATTCATTTTAAACCATACAAAATCATTTCAAAACTGTTAGGGAATTTATAACAATAATTTTAAAGTAATTTTTCTAAAACACCTACCTTATATCAAGAAGATCCATCCAAAACTCATTACCTTTGATGAAGAACAGACAACTGAGTAATGAAACGACCTTAAAAAAATCTAGGAAATAAAAATACCCATAAATAGAACCTCCTTGGACTCTAATTTGAACTTTAATAGTGGATATAGTTCATTGGAGTGAGAGAAATTGAGAAGGGGGGATAAGGAAGAGAAGAAATTGGTATACAGGAAAGAGAGGGTCTAACCACATGTATTCCACTTGAAAAAGAGAGGGAGAGAGCTTGAAACCCATAGAGTAGAAAGAGGAGGATCTCCTCAATACACACTCTATGGTAGTTTAGATGAGATGGGAATAGAGTGGTGTATAACCCCATCATATCAATAGGGTAAAATGGTGATGTCTTCCTATATAGAAATTTGTGTATATCACATGGTTTGGTTGTACAGTTATACAAAATTTAGGCTAACCATGTGGTGGCCACTTCCTAGAAAAACCAACCTATCATAGTTTTAATTTATAGTTTACAAAATAGTTTTCCAACTATAAAAAACTCATCTATCAATACTGCAGACCTACTCACATGTTTATCACATAGTATCCTCTTACTATTCTCAAACTGTGTGCTTATACCGACACCTAAAGATGACTTGAAAATTTTAAACTAGGGCTTGTCAGTTTAGACTAAACCTTGTGAAACCCAAATAGGATAACTATTAATTGAAAAAACTAGAAAGGATCCAACTTAAGGATAGCTGCAAGGCTTCCCCTAAATTTTGTATAGAGGAAAAAATTCAAGATTCTCCAAATTTTGGGTTAAAACATGTTGGAAATTTTTAAACATCCAACTTTAAAATAATATAATTTAAAATAAATGGTAAAAATCATTAGTGGGTGTTAAATTTATCTCAATCATTCCACTTTTGTCCCTAAGAAAGTCTCTAGTAAAAATAAAGCTAGTTAGAAAGGTAAGAATCTCATCATCCCATTCTATGACGTGGAAGGGCCCGAGGCAACTCAAGGGATCCATAGACCAAGAAAACATTCAACATGATCAATTCCCAGAAATTCCTATTAAAATTTCACAACCTGTTCCAGAGGGTTCTATTCTGTGACTACCCCAATCTGGCCTCCAATAGGCATGGGGCTGGTGACAAGCACTGATTAGGCATATCCCACAAATTGGAGGCATTAACCTAAGTATTTTTACACACACACACATCTCTAAGAAACAAAATGATGAAATGTAAAAAACGCTAAGTAAATAATGCAAGCATAACACCAATATCTCACAATAGTGTATGAATGTAATAGGATTGTAAGGTAAACAATGCTTGAAACAAGCCCACCAAAAATTTTATAAAACACAATTCCAACCTCAAAGTAAAGGTACTCGAACTACTGTCTAATAGATGCAAGAACAAAACTCAGTTTGTGTAGTCTCACTAAGAACCATCTAGTCCTTGTCCTATAAGGAATCCATTAAAAGGCCGATCGTCTACACAATACACAACACGGGCAGGAAAATCCTATGCATTTGTGAGTTTAACAATACTCAGTAGGACACCCTAAATCCTCAAAGCAATACCATAATGGAAGTCTACGACAGAATACTCCTAAATAAAGAATAGTTAGGACTATATAGGTATACATCTATATAACTATAATAATAATATCCAGACATACTCATGGGAAACACCATGCTATCGGGAAATCACAACCAACTCTTAGCCATAATATTCTACTCGAATCATGCAAATTCTAGGAGAACTCACTCCTCAAGCCATGATATCATCAGAGGCACTCATGAAGATGCCTAGATTATTATACCATTCCAAAATGATAATATATTGGTCAAGGAGTACTATGATACAAAGAGAGGGGGTCATGCCCAAAACTGAAAAGGGGACAGCATGGATCATGCCTAGACTCACTCGTGGATACCATGTACCCAATATGGATCATCCTGCTATGTAGGGGATTACACCCAGACACTCTGGGAGATACGACTGACCCTACTGATGTAGCCCACTAGATAGAGGATCAACACACTACTCAAGGAGGTTACGTGATTCTATAGACTCCACTAGGGGTGATAGAGGAACACACACAAGTCTTGGAGAGGGATACCAACCTCTATCTGAGAATCAGACTATAGAGGGGATTACAATCCAAAAATGTGGAAGTAATACCGTACAAAACCCTTAAAGAAAGGACCATGGGAAAACTCTCAACCTATACTAGTTCCAATTAAAAACTCACCACTTGTCCCAAAAATGATCGTCTCAGCGTCAGGGTCTCAATGCCACAGATCTATCCTTGATTGGGCACTTTTTTTAGGAGATATGATTGTTTGAATGAAATTTCCCACAGGCATACCAGGGTCTGTGAACCTACCACCGCAGTGGGTCCAATTGAATTCAATGGTAGATTACTACAGTTTTTTGACTGATTTCACATATCAAAATCGTGGTCTCTATGCTCGTGATCGACCTTTGTGGTTGATCATCATGGTTGATTATTTCAGTCGATCATGCAGTCGCAACACCTCATGGCAGCTCAAGATTCTGTGCCTAACGAGAAATCACTATGGTCGACCATGGATGCCTTCATTTTGCTGACCCTGGGTTCGACTAGTTTCTTGGCCCGGCCCACCTTGCCCGACCCGACCCACCATGGCCTTCCCCACCCCACCCGGGGCTACATTTCTTGGCCCGTGCTCCATGCAGATTGTTTACACATCCGCATTCACCGGACCCGATGGTGACACGGCTGCCGATCCCATGATGCCGCCACCTCCACATCCCAGTCGCCGCCACCATCTAATGAGATCGTCACCGTGGTCACCACTGGTTTAACCCTCCATATGCAGCTCCACCTCCGTGCACTGTAACCGGTAGTTCATTGCCACTTCCACACTGGTGGTCCCTTTTATAGACCACTGATCCTCTTTTTATGCCCAAAAAATTTAATGGTCTTAGATAAGATATTTTTTGAATCCCAACCTATACAGATCCAAAATTGATTGTCGATTCAAATCGAATATGATTTTCTGATCAGCGTTGGAACCACCCAACAATATTGATCCATAAAACACAAGGATTTAATAGAAAATAACTTGAATAAAGGTCAGATAAATGCACACGAGGAAAGGATTAACATATTGAAAAAGTATTCTTGTCCAATGATCAATAATTGTGGATTTTGGGATATAAAAACCAAATAAATATTCCCCGATAACCCATAAAAAAAATTCCACAAATACAACTGAACCATGTATCAATATTTTTGTTGATTATTCTATTTTAATCATGGAATTAAATAATAAGTAAATAAAATCAAGATAACAAGCCCTACCTCGATCCAGATTTCTCGCTAATGAAGAACAATCACCATATCATTATCGATGGAAAGTTATTTTTAATTTGAGGTGTGTTGGTCATCAATCCCCAATTCATTATCGTTGGTTGAGATAGAATCCTAAAATCTCTCTCCAATGGTTCCCCAATGTTTCTAGGGTTATGTATCTAACCCTAGAAATTAAACATAAAAATATTTTTAAATATTATCAGCCACTACATTAAATAAATAATTTTTAATAAATAATTTTTTTCTCATTATGTCCCATGAAAACGTTTTCACAAATAACCCATGCGAAATAATGTTATTTCACGCTAAGAATAAAGGTTTCATTTTGTGCTCAATAGTTCCCTCATATTTTTTATTTAGGGAACCATTAATTACTGATTCCACATTGTCATAAAAACCACACACACATGCTATTAATATTTTATTAATTTTAAAATATTTATTATGGGAACCCCAAACATAGGAATCACATGCCTTCTCAGCACCTGGTCTCGAAATCAAACCATATTATTTCTAAAAATAGTACATGGAAGAATCCAATATGTTAAATTCTTCCCACCATAGGGAATTAAGTCCAAAAAATCCAAAACAAATGATACTAAAAAATATGAGTGTATTGAGCATGAATCCAAGCCTCATTCTCCCATGTGATCTCCTAAATATTCTTGTGATGCCACAAAATGCACACCATTGGAATTGACCATCCATTAAGGATCCTCTATGGCCAATACTTGATCTTCACTAGGTACTCAGAAAAAGTTTCTTCATCGTCGATGTCCAGCTCACCCCAATCGATGATCTGTGATGATTCATACACATACCTGTTCAGCTGCAACATGTGGAAGATGTCGTGTGTCCAATCTAACTATGGTGGTATATCCAAGAGGCACAACACCTCGTAAACAATACAAAATATCTATAAAGTGATGATGAACCTCATAGATAGCTTGAAACAATGGCTAAATATCTACAATCCCCTCCTAGGTGAAACCCGAAGGAACACATGGACTCCTTCCTCAAAATCTAAAGGCCTCCTCTTCCTGTCATCATATGACTTATGATGACTCTGTGTAGTCTTCATCCACTCTTGAATGATCTTCACCTTCTCTAATGTATCTCACACCAAATCTATGCCCATGAGTTCTGACTCTCTTGGGTCAATCCAGCAAAGCGGTGACCTACAGGGTCACCCATACAAAGCCTCGAATGGTGCCATACCAATTGTGGAATGATAGCTGATGTTGGATGAAAGCACCAACCGTGGAATGTGATAATCAGAACTATGGCCAGAATCCAACATGTACACCCACAAAATTTCCCCTAAAACCTGAAGGGTATGCTCAGTTTGGCCACTGTCTGTGGGTGAAATGCTTTACTCCAATGTAGCTAGGTACCAAATGCTTTTTGTAGTCCCTTCCACAATCGGGATATAATGTGAGAATCATGATTTGAAACAAAAATAGATGGAACTCTATCGAGTTGAACTATTTTATGTACATAGTAGAGTAAGAACATGATCATATCTAATAATCTTAGAATCAGTCATCAATTTAGGTGAAACTATAAACCTTATGGGTTTGTAGATTATTTCAAAGCATTAGATGAAATGGTTCACTAGGTGGACCTCACTATCGTCCTGGTAGCATGGAATCCAAAATTTGATAAACAACATGGGAATATCTAATAAGCCTAATAATATATCACCAAGGTGATTCTCTAAATCCTAATAGAAGCTTCACATCATGTATTCATTAGAGTTTGAGGATAATTTAGATCATTTCATTTTACCTTGATTGTTTACAAAAAAAATAGCAATCATGCAATGATGTTTATAGTGTGATTACTACAAATCAGGTTCAGAATCCATTGTATGGAATCAAAATTATGTTGGATCAATGAATTCATTTTGTCTCCAAATAGTACATGAGACACACATGATATGATCTTATAATAAATATATTTCATTGTTATGATTTAAAGAATGAAATATATTTAGAATAATTAAGGTATTAAAATCTTATCCATAGGAGACCGACCATAGTGGTATAATATTTTAATATAAAATGACAAAAAAATTGTATTTGAAACACTTTGGAATACAATCATAGGAGGTGTAAAGAGGCACATCATCAGATGAAATATCATAGGGGTATCCACAATGAATATGGATGGATTCATTTTTACTGTAACATCCTAGATTCTAAATGAATATTTTTATGAATATTTTTCCTTAAATTACATTTATTTATGTTAAATGAATATATTTTAATTTAGTTTTAATATATATAAATCTATAACAATTTAAATAATTATTTTTGTTGAAAATTTTAAATTTCTCTTTCTTTAATGTATGATAACTCACGTAAATAAAAAATAATACAATAAATATATTTAAGACAACATATAAATAGGTAATCACTATTTTATTCCATAAACATATAATAATATATATGAAAGATAAATACACCATATAAAATTTAAAAAAAATAAAATGGGACTATATAAATTAGCATAAATATATCTTGGAAATCTATAGTTTCATGATCTCTCAATAACATCACACAAATGAATAATATTGCGAAAAGGAAACAAAACATTCAAAATATAATCAACATTTTAGAATTAGTTAATTTAAAACCTTGAGAGGAATTTCAGTGAATTCTGAAATATGGAAATAAGAAGTATTTATATTATGTGTATAATTGTATGACCGTTGGAAATATAATCATTCATATAATTACATGACAATTAAGATAACAACATAACTCTTAGAATAATAACCATACTATTGGAATAATAAAATGACCGTTAGGGTTAACGAATAATTAATATTATAAATATTTGTTTAAAAATAATCAAATAAGTGAATATAAGTATCAAAATACTGTGAAATAATTACTCAACCAATGTAATATAATGTATGTATATGTGAAAATTTTATGTATGTTTTATATTATTCAATAAAATAGTAGTATTTATTCTATAATTATATTTTAAAATTACATAATTTAGATATTTATTTCTAAGAAATTTATTTAATTTTGTGAATTAACCTAAAATAATTAGGCTTGAGATATGTTTCAATATTGTTTATGAATAGTAAAATACTTAGGTTAATATTAAAATATTGTATCTAAAATTTATTTTGTAATAGTGATCCATGGATGTTTTTTGGGGTTTATATAAGAGATATTTATATTATAATACACCATTTACTATTAATTTAGATGAACCATAGTACTAAATCAAATGTTTGATCATTATTTTGGCATATAATATTACCTTCTAACATTTTATTCAAAAATACCCAACTGCATATCTTATAAAGTCCATTCCTCACCATCCAAATTACCATCAAACATAGGATTATTATATTTGAAAATATATATCCAAAAAAAATTATCAAAACATAGAAGGTTTTGATCTCATAACAATACCACCCTTTGAATGTCCAAATTGATTAGCAAAGGATTGGTCCCAATTAGTAAGATAATAACTTTTAATCATGATATTCCACTTTCATTCCTTTATTTATTCTTTATCCAATTTATAATTTTTTAAAAAAAATAAAGATCCTAAAATAAATAAATTTAGTCTTCTTTAATATGAATAGTAAATCTATATAATCATCAAAATATTTGTTTTTTATAGACGTCTATTCATGGTTAGTATAAAAACATCGATGGATGTTGTTTTTAAAATACAATTACCACCTTCGTGAATGGTTATAATATATCATTTTATGGTTTAATATGATTATAATATGTAGATTATATTTTTTTCATATTTTTTAATGGGTAAATAACCATTAAATTAAATATATAAAATTAATTTTGGCATGGTAAGTAAAACCCTCTAAAATAAAAAACAACTATAAAATAAAACTTATAGTAATAAAACTATGATTACAATGGAAAAAATTTTGAAATTTCAAATCATTTAAATTTTTTAAAACATATAAACTACATAAATTTAAACTTCTTGATATTTTTGAAATATTTTATATAGTCCACTAACCATTATGGTTATTACAATGTGATATTAGAAAAATAGACTAAACAACCCTAAACACCCAATGTGAGAAAACTTATCTAAGCAATAAATTAAATTTGATAATAAATAGATTATAATATATGTAATGTAAATTATTATGTTTCTAAATTATACAATTAACATATTTATTTAAACTATTCAGAAGGTTATGAGATCATCCAATAGAGTCATGAGTTGAGGTAAGGAGAGAATTTCCACTTTCTCTCCCTTTTAGGTTATACTCAATAATTTTACACAAACACACACACATATATATTATATTCTATCTACATCAACTTTTATTGTTTTTTAATTCATTTTTCATTTATTTATTCTTGATATATGAATGTATTTCAATATATATTTCATGTAATTTATTTTAATTCAAAATTATTCAATGTATATATAAGAAACATTTACATATCTTATTATTTTTTGTTAATCCCACAAATAATTGATATATTATTATTATATGATCATCTAAAACTATCTTTGGACATCCAATATACTATTTCACTACCAATTTTTGTGAAATAAATTTTTAAATATTTCCTTAAATTTTTTTTACCCATCTTTTAAATTTGGATAAATGGATTCTCTTACAAATCTCCATTATATTCATTTATTACCTCTCCATTTTCTATATTCTCATATATAAAATTTCCCATTTTTTTTAATTTTTACCTTTCTAGTTGTCCTTTATTTTTTTGTATTATTTTTCTACTTACCATTATTATGGATTCAAATTTTATACATTTTTGATATTTAAAAGGACACTTTCAATTTATAACTTTTTCTTTCTATTTGAGACTATACTCTATCCCTCGTATATGTTATTACATAAAAAATAAACACCTTTAAATTTCCTTTTAATATAATTTCAAATTATCTATTTTAGGATATAAATTTTTTAAACTATATTTTAAATCATTTTATTCATCTAAAATCATATAAATTACTAAATAGGACAGTTGTCCATATCTTTTTATTTTTCATTTATTACTTCCATCATAAATATTTTAATCATTTTAAAAAAATTTATTTAGAAAATTTTTTCCCCTTTGGTTTTTGTAAATTTTAAGACGTAAATTTATTTATAATATTTTTTACCCATTTATTAAAAATTTTGTAATGAGAATTCTTCTCAATTTCATCCTGATCAACATTCTTATTATTTAAATGTTATTTTCATGTATATATTACTTTAAAAATCGCAGATATCATCACTCGATCATATTGTATTCAAATTTAATTTAATTCCAAATATGTATATGACTTATCTTTATTTTCTAATTTATATAAGATTATGACATACCCTATGATGTTGATGAGGGAAACACTCTCACTTCCACTTCATTTTTATTTTGATTAAATATTTCAATTAATTACCTACCCTAGTATATATTTCTTTTAATACATTATTTGAACTGAAAAAATATTTTTTTTCTGTTATTATGGTTCAATTAATATTCTATTTAACATTCTATCACTTTTTGATGATTATTTCCTACAATATATCATTGTTAAAAAAAATTCTTCCAAGCTTCCTTTTATTAAAATTTTCTTTTACATGTACATCTAACATCTTGTTCTATGTTATTTTATTCATTAATTACGCAATTATTTATAAACAATTATGAACTATCCATTTCTTATTTCATGATATACATGATTATTTATTTTCCTATGCTATAATTATGTTATATGCCCTAGATTTGTAACCCAATTTTCCATGGGTTATCTTACTTATGATTCTTGTCTGTTTTTAATCTATGATAAAAACATGTACATGTATATTTTATTATGTTATGGGTCTATATTAAATTATATATCCCTATAGTATATTGGAATAATATTTTATCATAAAGTATTCAATGTATTATACAAGGGTGGCGATCTGTGCACAGTCTATTATGGTACATGGGAAATAAGCATAACACACCATGATGTTATATCTTAGCAATATGCATTGGAATATGGTTATGATGACATGTTTAATGTTTGTTCCATATTATTATATATTCCAATAATATTCATTGATTTTTATGATTTTGGACTCTTCTATAGTAAGACGTCATGACTTTCCCAATGAACTCTTGGAATTTGAAATAATTATTCCATGTAACATTGATATGACTTTTTCTTCTCATATTCAATACTCAATGATTTATTAACATTCCTATTTATTATGATCCTCATGTTCAGTATTTATTATACCCATATTAAGATTTTTAGCTAACAATCTCTTTAATGTATATCCCCAGTTATTTATAGGTTTTAAGGGGTTTAAGAATGGGTTATATGGGGTTTACATTGGAGTTGAGTTGGTCTTATTTTGGAATTAGTCTTCTAGAAATTTTTGTGTAAATAATTTTGTCAATTATAATTTTCTCTAGAGTAATAGGTTAAGTATAAGTAGAATGATCAAATACGATTAAATTTTCATATGTGGTTAATCTATAGTATAATAATTTTGTTCATGAAAATAAAAAAAAAATATTATCAATTTTTAATGAGTAAAAGATATGTTTATGAAATTTACACAAGGGGGTAAAATGTAATATTTTATAGTCTAATAACAATTTATATTAATTTTTTTCATTATATTATATTTTTCAATGTTAAATGAATTTATTTCCTTTTGTTTTAAAATATTTAATCTATTATTTTTATAATTATATATTTTTTATAAAATTATTTAATACATGTTAATTTGATTTATATTAACTTAACTAAATGAATAAATTATAAAAAATAAATTTAAGATAATGAATAAATATATAATCATCATTTTATTCAACTAATAAAAAACGATACATATGAAGGATAAATAAACGCTATAAAATTGAAAATAGTATAACAACATAATAAAAATAGTTATATAACATATGTAGAATTCTGAAATCCATAGGATCATGACCTCCAAAAAATATCACACTCTTGAATAATACTATAGAAACAAAACACACCATTATAAACACAATTAGTATTTTATTAATGATGAATAGTGAAACAAGAGATGAATTGTAGTGAATGATGAGTAAAAGAAATAATCAGTATTTATAAGATATATAAAATTTTATGATCATTGAAAATATGGATGTTTATCCGAAACGCTCAGTCAGAGGGAAAACCTCTGACCCTTTATTAAAATAGAAGAAAATTACTGGAGAAAAAGGTCAAGAATACATGCATACCATGCATCCACGTCCAAATATTAGTACCAATCAGAAAAGTTCAGCTACATATCATAGTAGTCATAATCATCGCCACATCCATAATAATGCACATCCTCCGCCATAGCCGACTCCCATTCAGATTTTGTATCATATGGTGTTAGAATATTGGAATACTTCTATCTGAGCTCCAGTTGCTCCATAGTGAGTTTCTCCTTCTTTTCTTGCTTGCTATCACGACACTTTTTAGAATAAGGTACATCCCCTTTTTCCTTCTGGACCAAGGACCTGGTGGATACTGGCTTCGATAAGTAAGAATAGTCTTTTCGTGGCCTCCTCTTTGGTGGAGCAGTAGCCACACCTTCACTGCCAGACAATTTCTTCTGGACACCTAGAACTATGTCACTGTATGAAGGTCTTGCAGCCCCGCAATCATTCTCCTTATCACTGTCAGATACATTTCCCCATTTACCTGTGAGATTAATCGGGATGAAACTTGCGTCCCCACCTTCTTTCATTACCAAAACTTCTTCTGAATTTATCAGAGACTCACCCACAATCATCGGAGCAAGCCTATTATGATTAATCGGAGAAAGACATTGTATATTTACCTCTTTCCCAGGGTCGTCAACTCTCCCCATCGGGACATAACCTACAACCTTTTCCGGAGAATTGGAACCAAATTTCAAAATCAAGTCCTGTGTCCCCTGTAAACCAGCAATCAGATTGGTTTGCTCCTCCTGCGCCAAGACCTCAAAGCTATTACTAGATGTGACATCCTGTATAGAAGCCACTGCTCCTCGGTTTATACTGCCACCAAATTTAGCAGCACCATCTACCACATTGGGGTCCTCAACTCCAAGCCCACTTTTAATCCTCTTAAAGACCTGTTGCATAGATGGATTGACTGAATCCCACACCTCCTTCACAACACAGTCTTGTTGAAAAACCTCTCCATGAAAGGCTTGCCGCTCCTCCTGCTCCACACCTGTTTCTAGTACTGTCGTTCCAAGGCAGAGGCTTCCCACCTGTTCATCACACCTAGTAGAACCCGTAGCCCTGCTGCACTCCATAGGTCCACTCATACCACTATTTACACTCCCTTACATGCTCACAGTATCAATAGAAACTGATTTTCCCAGAGCTGAATTCAAGCCAAAAGCCATATCACCCTCAGAGCTTCTCCTTTCAACCATCTTTGAAGACCAAGACATCTATCCCCGACGACAAACCATTTCTAAATGACCAAGTCGGGAGAAAACAACACAATAGCACATCCAAGACTCAAAGACGACACCCTTCCTCCATCTGAACTCCTTTCTATTTGTGATCCATACACAGTCCACCCGTGGTCTTGATATGTCAACCTCCACACAAATTCGGAGGAAAATCGAGTGGCTCACAGCCTTAGTCTGACGATCAGAGCAAAGATAACAGTTGATCAAATTGCCGATTGCACATAAAATCGAGATATTTTAGAATGAAAGAGGTAATCCAGGAAGAATCACACACGTTGTGATTGTTGCAGGATCTCATCGCATGTGGAAATAAATGCTCTAACGGAACATAAAGAAGGTGAAACTTTTGCATCTTCAGGGAGCTCAAGACTAGGCCGCAATAATATCCACCTCATATCCAAAGCGAATCATGATGTGCTTCCGTTCAAGAAGACCCATGACAGTCCGCTCCTGTAACTCCCAGGAATCTGACACAAATCTCTCGAACTCATCAACTGAAGGGAGTTTTGGACGAAAACATGCAATTAGGATTAGCTTGCATAAATCCGCAGCGCTATTGATCTCCGCCGGGAGAAGAACAAGCTGCGGTGCCACCTGAAACAAATCTGGGACCTTTGGGGAAAGCAGGATCCTTGGGAAAGGAAACCCGAGCCAAGATGTGTGAATTCCTTCTCAGGTGAATGCAGATCTCCCCCCTCCATCTGGGAGGGGGGAGCAAAGATCTCTTTCATTAGATTAGGTCATCGCCAGTCACTTCCGCGTTCGTCTCCACGTTCTGCTTCTATTTCACTAAAACGTAGTTGATGTTATAAAAATATGGATGCTTAAATGGAAACATTGTCATTGAAACATTAAAAAACCCATTAGGTTAATTAATTAAAAAATATGAAAAGTGTCACTAGGTGGACCCCACTACCATCCCATTAGCTTGAAATCCAAAATATGGAAAACAGCATGAGCATATGTAATAGGCCTCATAATATACCCTCAAGGTGCTTCTCTAAATCACCATCGAAGCTTCCCATCAGGTATTAATTAGAGCTTTAGGATAATAAAAATCATTTCATTTTACCTTGCTTGTTTACCAAAAACATCAATAATAAAGTGATGTTTGTAGTGTGATTACTATAAATCTTGTTTTGAATCCAATTTATGGAAACAAAATTAAGTTGGATCAATGAAGTCATTTTTTCCAAAATAATACATGATACACGCATGATAGGATCATATAATTAATATAAATATTTTTAAGCTATATGGAATGAAATATATGTAGTATAATTAAGGTAATCGAATTTTATCCAGAACTGACCATCCATAGTGGTAGACTCTTCTCAACAAAAATCACCAAAAAAATACATCGTATTTAACACACATTAGAATAAAATCATAGGAGGTTTTAGGAGACACAACATCAATAGAAATATCTTAGGTGTATCCCAAATTAATATGGATAGATATAGTTTTACTGTAACATCATGGATTCTAAATGAATATTTTTATGAATATTCTTCCTGAAACTATATTTATATATGTTAAATGAATATATTTTAATTTATTTTTAATATATATAAAATTATAATCATTAAAATAATTATTTTTGTTGAAATTATTAAATATATGTCTCTGTAATGTATGTTAACTCAAGTAAATAAAAATAATAAAATATATATTTTGAAGGCAACATATAAAGAGACAAGCACTATTTTATTCCATAAAGATAGAAGAATACATATGAAGGACAAATAAACCCTATAAAAATTAAAAATAATAAAAAGGGAATATAAAAAATAATATAAATATAACTTGGAAATCGATAGGTTCTTGGTCTTCCAATAACATCACGCCAATGAATAATATTATGAAAAAGAATCAAAACATTAGAATTATAAACATCAATTTATAAGTAGTGAATATAAAACCATGAGAGGAATTTTAGTGAATTATGAAAAATGGAAATAAAAGGTATTTATATTATGTGGAAAATTGTATGACCATTGGAAATATGACCATTCATATAATAATATGACAATTAAAATAACAACCTAGATATTATAATAATAACTATAAAATATGAATAATAAAATGGCCATTAGGGTTAATGATGAATTAAGATTATAAATATTTTTCTAAAAATAATCAAAAAATTAAATATAAGTATCAAAATACCATTAAATAATTACTCAATCAATGTAATATAATGTATGTATATGGGAACTTTTTATATATGTTTTAAATTATTCTATAAAATAATATTATTTATACTATAATTAAATTTTAAAATTTCATAATTTCGATATTTATTTTAGAGAAATGTATTTAATTTTGGGAATTAACCTGCCACAATTAGGCATAGGATATGTTTCTATATTTTTCATGAATATTAAAATACGTAGGTGAATATTAAAACATGGTATCTATAATTAATTTTTTAATAGTGATCCTTGGATGATTTTTGGTGTTTATATAAGATATATTTATATTATAATACACCATTTACTATTAATTTAGATAAAACATAGCATTAAATCATATGTTTGATCATTATTTGGGAAATAATATTACATTATAACATTTTATTCATAAATATCCTACTGCATATCGTATAAATTCCATTCCTCACCATCCCAATTATCGTCCCAATTAGGATTATTTTTTTGGAAAACATATATCAAAAAAAATATTTATCAAAATTTAGGTTGTTTTGAACTTATAAAAATACAACCATTTGATTGTCCAAATTGATTAGTAAAGGATTCATCCCAAATAGTTTGATACGAAATTTTAATCATGCCATTACACTTTCATTCCTTTATTTATTATTTATCCAATTTATAAATTTTTTAAAAAATTCCATGTCATAAAATAAATAAATTTAGGCTTCTCTAATATTTATAGAAGATCCATATAATGAACATAATATTTGTTTTTTACAAACATCTATTCATTGTTTGTATAAAAACATCTATGGATGTTTTTTATTAAAATACAATTTCCATCCTCTTGAATGGTTATAATATATCATTTTGTGGTTTAATATGAATATAATAATTATATTATAGTTTTACTCACATTTATAATGGGTAAATAATCATTAAATTAAATAAGACAAATTAAGTTTTTCATGGCAGGTAAAACCCTCTAAAAGAAAAATAATTTTACAATAAAACTTATCTTAATCAAAGTATTATTAGAATTTAACACCTTTTGATATTTCAATCAATTTAATATTTTATAAAGATATAAATTCCATAAATTTAAACTTATTGATATTTTTGAAACATTTGATATAGTCGAGTGACCATTATGGTTATAGCAATGCGATATTAGAACTATAGACTAAACAACCCTAGGTAACCAATGTTAGAAAACAAATATTATTAATAAATTAAATTTTATAATAAATAGATTATAATATAAGTAATAAACACTAATAATGTTATAAATTATACAATTAACATATTTATTTAAACTATTCAAAAGTTTGTAAGATCATCTAATAGAGTCATGACTCAAGGTAAGGAGACTCTTTCTACTTTCACTCCCTTTTATGGTATACTCAATATTTTTACATATATTTATATATTATATTCTATCTAAATCAACTTTTATGGTATTTTAATTCATTTCTCATTTATTTATGCTTGATATATGAATGAATTTCTATATCTATTTCATGTAATTAATTTTCATACAAAATTATTCAATGTATATAAGAAAAAAAATTTAATATCTTATTATTTTTTATTAATACCACCAATAATGGATATATAATTATTTTATGATCATCTGAAACTCACTTTGGAAATCCAGTATAATGATTCACTTCTAGTTTTTGGGAAATCCATTTTTACTAATTTCATTCAAAATTTGTTTTACCCATCTTTTAAATTTGGTTAAAGGGGTTCTTTTCCAAATATCCATTATTTTTATTTATTACCACTCTATTTTATATGTTCAATTATATAAAATTTCTGAAATATTTTTAATTTTTACCTTTTTATTTTTCTTTCATTTTTAGTATTATTTTTTGTCTTACCTTTCATATTGATTCCAGTTTTATAGCTTTTGATGTTTTAAAAGGACACTTTCACTTTATCTCTTTTTCTTTCTTTTGGAGAATATACTCAATCCCTCGTATATGTTATTATTTAAATAATAAAACCATTTAAAATTCATTATAATATCATTTTAAATAATCTATTTTAGGTTATAATTTTTTAAACTATCTTTTAAATAATTTTATTCATGTAAACCATATGTATTACTTAACAGAAAACTTGTACATATCTTCTTATTTTTCATGTATTACTTCGAGCATAAATATTTTCTTCCATGTATTCAAAAAAATATTATTTAGAAAAAAAATTCATTCTCATATGTTTTTTTATAAATTTTAAGACATAAATTTGTTTATAATATGTTTTACCCTTTGTTAAAATTTTGTTAATATGAATTTTTCTCAATTTCATCCTGATTAACATTTGTATTATTTAAATGTTCTCATCATGTATGTATGACTTTATAACTTGTACATATCATAACATGATCATATTTTTTCCAATTTCATTTAATTTGAGATATGTAAATGACTTATTTTTTTCTAATTTATATATGATTATGAAATAAACTACGATGTTGATAAGGGAATCACTATCACTTCAACTTTGTTTTTCTTTTGATTAAATATATCACTTCTTTATCTACCCAAGTATATATTTCATATAGCCTATTATTGGAACTTATAAAATACTTTTTCCTATTATTATTGTGCAGGTAATATTCTATTTACCTTTCAATCACTATTGATGATTATTTCCTACCATATATCATGGTTTAAAATTATTCTTCTAAGCTCACTTTCATTAGACTTTTTATTATACATGGATATCTATCCTCTTATTATATATTCATTTATTCATGAATTACCCTATTCTTTGGGAATAATTATGAAATATACATTTATAATTTCAGGACATACATGATTCTTCAATTTATTATTCTATAATTATTCAATATTTCATGGATTTGTAACCCATTTTTTCTATGGTTTATCGAAAGATCCACTTTATGGAAAAGTGGGAACCCAACAAAAACCTTCACTGGCTGATTTCAAATTTCAAATACAAGATTCAAACCAATTAAATAAACAAGAATCATCACCGCATCGGAAAACACCAGCACGCCTGCTAGAACCGTCCACCAGAATGCATCAATACCACTAAAAATACCATAAATTACCATAGCAAAAAACTGCATAGCATTGTACCACTAATAGACTTTCCACAGTCATCTTCACATAGCAGCCTCACATCACTCACCCTAAAAATAGACATTTCCATCATCCAAAATAGTATGTCAGAGAGACCATCCACCAGAATCCATCGTCGCCAAAATTGAAACCCAAAAACAAAACCATCACAAACCATCGATGCAACAATAGAGATGAAACCGCACCAAAAACCATCACAAAAATCAAGCCTTCTGTTGATCCATGGTCAGAGTCGAAGCCACCATGGGGAAAAACCACCTGAAACGTAGACAACTGTTTGAAACTCACAACCCAAAAACACCTTGAGAACCACTGTTCGAATCCGACTTGGAGAATATTGGAGGAAATCAGGAGCCAGAGCAGAGTTCGGAGCAGAAAAAAGCTACAACAGAGTGATGCAGGCACCACCATGACCACCAAGCCCTTCCGACGGAGCCACCACCAGGTGAAGAAAAAAGGTTTTTTGGGGAGACTCGAGATCAATCGGAAAGGAAACAAAAAAAATGAAAATCTGGGAAGAAAAATAAAGAGGTTAGTCACAAAAGACCAGCATAAAGTGAAATCAGACGAAAACCTTGCCCGATGCCACAAATAATCCCAAATCGTTAGAGTTACATTGAGTTAAAAAAATATGGGGTTTATTCACAATGGTTTCAACAAAAATAGAAATGGATGCAGTGGTCGAGGCCCGTGGAGAAGCAACAAAACTCAGAATCTCCAATCAAGATGAGCAAAGAAGACAAAGAAGGAGATGAACCAAAAGAAGATGAAAACAAGTGGAGAAGCGTAAGAAATGAGGGGAAAGTCAGAGAGCAACCACTTACCATGAGGGTGATGAAGATAAGGGAGCGGCAGCGCTGGGAATAAACCCTAGCACGAAGAGAATAAGGAGACCCGGGGAGTGGGGATCCATCAATGGTAATATATCCTTGTTACTAATCCTTTTCAATGGTTTGTCTTTCTTATGATTCTGGTGTGTTTTTAATCTATGAGGAAAACATCTACAGGTATATTTTATTATGTTATGGGTGGGACTAAAATTATATAGCCCTATATTATAATTGATTAATATTATATCATAAAATATTCAATGTATTATGAAAGGGTGGTGATCCGAGCACACTATATTATGATACATGGGCAATGAGCTTAACACACTATGTTATTATATCTTAGAAATAAGCCATGGAATACGGTTATGATGACATGTTTCATGTTTGATCCATATTATTATTCATTAAAATAATATTATTTGACTTTTATGATTTTGGACACTTTAATAGCAACACTTCAGGCCTTTACCAATGAACTCTTGGAATTTAAAATCATTATTCCATGTAACATTGATATGACTTGTGCTTCTCATATTCTATACTCAATGATTTATTAACATTTCTATTTATTATGATCTTCATGTTTCCTATTTATTATCCCCTTACTGAGAATTTTAGCTCATTATTTCTTTAATGTATCTCCCCATTTATTTATAGATGTTAAATTGTTTATTAATGGGTTATATGGGGTCTACCTTGGAACACAATTTGGCCATATTTGGGAATTATGTTTCTTAAAATTTTGGTGTAAAACCTTATGTGGATTACAATTTTCTCTAGAGTAATATGGTAATTATAAGTAGTATGATTAAATAGGATTAAATTTTCAAATGTTCTTAATAAATATTATAGAAATTCGATTCATGAAAATAGTAAAAAACATTAATAATTTTTAATGAGTAAAAGTTATGTGTATTCCATTTCTATAAGGGAGTAGAATGTAATATTCCATTTTCTCAAAAATTATTTATATTAATTTTCATTCTTATTTTATATATGTAAATGGTAAATGAAATTATTTTCATTAGTTTTTAAATATTTTATATATAATTTTTACAAGTATTTATTTTTATAAAATTATTTAATTCATGTTAATTTGATTTATATTAACTTAAGTAAAGGAAAACATATCAAAAATAAATTGAAGACAATGAATAAATAGATAATCCCCATTTTTTTCAGCGAACAAAAAACCTAACATATAAAGGATAAATAAACCCTATAAAATTAAAAATATTATTAAAGGATAATAAAAACCATTAAATTACATAAGTAGAATTAAGAAATACAATGGATGATGACCTCCTAGAAATATCACACTCATGAATAATATTGTTTAAGAAAAACACACCATTAGAAACATAATTAGTATTTTATAAATTATGAATATAAAAACATGAGATTAATTGTAGTGGATGATGAATGAGGGAAATAAGCGGTATTTATAAGATGCATAAACTTTTATGATCATTAAGAACATGACTTTTCAAATTGTAACACGGTCATTGAAATATTAGAATACCCATTAGGGTGAATAATTAAAAAACCATCTCATTAATTTTTTAAATCAATTATAAAAGTATATATAAGTATTATAATACCATGAAAAAGTATTTAATTAATGTAACATAATGTAAGTATAAGTGTACAGTTTTTGTAAAATATCTTTTATAAAATTTAAATAAGACAATAATTTTTATACTAGAATTAAATATTCAATGAAATAATTTATAAATTTATTTTGGAGAAATGGATTTTATGTTTGGAATCATCACAAGTGTGATGTTTTGTTATTTTTTATGAATAATAAAATACACAGGAAAATAGTAAAATACCATATAAATACCGTATATTGTAATAGTGATGTATGGATGAATTTTAGGGCATCTAAAAGTTATATAAATACAAAATTTACAATTAATTCAAAGAAACAATAATATTGAATCACAAGTTTCATCACTATTTGGGAAAATAATTTTATATTCTAGTATTTATTCAAAAAATCCCTCTCTCATCCTCTTATAAAAACCACCCCTTACTAGCCCACTACTATTCAAATGTTAAGATTTGTATCTTGACAATTTTGTACAAAATTATCTACAAAGGCATACTTATTCATGTGTGGGGGGGGGGGGGTGGGGGGTGGGGGTGGCCTAATCTAAAGACCACTCTTTCAAGGACAAAATTGATTAGTCAAGGAATCCCCCTAAATATTAAGGTAAAAACTTTTAATCATGTTCCACACTTTCCATTCAATTTTTTATTATCCCTCCACTTTATATGTTTATTAACCAAGTTCCATTTCATAAATTAACCAATTTTATGATATTTTAATATTAATAGTAAACTTATCTAATGAACATAATATTTTTTAACAAAAAACCATTCATGGTCAGCATAAACACCAATAAAGATGTTGTTATGAAAAAATTACTATCACCTTCTTAAAAGATAAAAATAAATAATTTTTTGGTTTTATATGAACAAAAAAATATATTATATTATAATTAATATTATAAAATGGGTAAATATAAATAAAATAAAATATAATAAATTATATTCATCATGGATGGTAAAAAGTAAAGGTTTCAGGCGCACATGAAGCGTGGTAGGGATGGTACCCATCTTTTATTTGTTTTCTATATTCAATGAATAATCAGGGATCAACAAGACAATGAATGACAATATTTGTGGAACTAAATCAAGGATTTAGAAAAATGAATATAAACCCAAAACCATGAGAGAGGATCAACATATTTTCATTATTATTAATTTAATTAAATTAAATAATTACTTCCTAGATGATTCTTTCTTCATTGATGCGTTCAAACACAGATCTACAATGCACTTTGGTTGTGTTGTAGAGATCAAGAGTTGATATCCTCTAGAGGAGATCCACACATGGTCTATTAATATCTGGAAATCACCAATGTAGTCTTCGAGTACTAGCACATAAGATCCTTATGCTTGATTTATTTTCCTTCAATCTCCTTGAGAGCCACGTTCAAAGAGTTATCTGATTCGGTAGTGGATGGCCCCTATCGTTCTTGAGAACACTTTTATAGAAAATGGAGATCTCATAGATTGAGAGTTATTTCCCCAAGTTTTGGGCACAACCAACTAATGATCATCCATTGCTTGACTTAGGATAATAAGAAAATAATAACATAACTGGGAATTTAATTCACTAGGTAATAATAAATAATTATCACAAGTTTCATTACTTATTTCCTTATCCAATGTGAAACCCTTATGTCAAATAATAATAAAAATACCATTATTTCCATGACATATGATTAAATTTCATGTTATATTTAAATATTATTTTAATCAAATAATATTTAATATTATTTCTCATCGAACTAGAAACTTGGTCTTCTAATCCTGCTCAATATTTACTGAGCCTTAAATAATTACTATCTATCTATTAAATAAATACAACTACATTATTTGCCGATGCATAAATAATTCATCCACAATATATTCTACCAAATAACTAGCAACAAAATAAATAAGATCATGCATACACAATTAATTATTAAACTATGACTAGGAATAATATTTATTCAATTTTCTAAATAATAAATTATTCAACTAATATTCTGGATACAATTAGTGTGTGACCATGTAATCCTCCTTCCTAGTTGCATTAGGAGGAGTATCCTAAAGTATAATGTTAGCATTGAGAAAAACACCAAGGAACCCATAGAGAACGAAATTAACTCTACAAGGATATGGAACCCCATACAAATGCATACCATGTAATATAATCCCTTTCGCTAGATATCTCCAATCAAGTGGGTTACATTTATGTGCCATCAATCCATGAGCCTGATTTATCATTCCTTAACTCCAAATAAATTTAAAATGCCTATATAAAAACATATACATATATTAATTTAATATATATCATTTCCATCAAAATACCTAAGAAATGAACTTCCAATTTGGAACAAAAGGGACCAATACTTTGTCTTATTTTTCATTAATGCATTATTACTCATGACACACCCAACATATCCTAACTCACTACAAACATATGTCATAAATGTTTTCAATAATAATTTTAAATGCATGAGTCAGAATACCCCTTAAAAATAATCTTAAAGTCTAAGGACCAATACCCATGTACACAGATAGGAACCTCAAATGACCCTTATAAATTTGTATTTCCTATTGTTGGGTCTCGTTCTCATAATATCATACTAGATATCACCAGTGGAATATACCATTAGAAGGTGTCTCAAAGTCCTATGAGTCTCCACCCATGATAGCCTATATCATTTGTGTCCCTCAAGTGGTATCATCCAACTATAGAACATATTTCCAAGAGTAGTGTCATAACACTTTCGGGTTGTCATCATAGTAGGGAACTACTATGACCTTTTAGTGCAACATCTACTCTTAGGACATTATCACATTCAATGTTATGTAGAAGAACAATCATGATGCGATAAGAAGTTTATTAATATCCATCCAATGAATACATTTTTATCATAAAGTAAAAAGAATTTGGTTATGGGGAACCAACTCCAGCAGAATTCCACATGCACTAGAGCCAACTCCTAACAATATTTTGCTTACTAGCTCTCACATGATATTTATGACTCTTTTGAGATATTCCTTCATTCAAGGGGTAACCCACGTTATCTGCTGTGGATACTCTTCTCACTATAACTAAACCCCTTGGATATATATCCCTTAAGAGGTGATACTTCTGGAGTTTGTGCCTTTTCCGTTTATGTGACCCTAGAACTTTTTCAAGAGCCACCACTATAGTATTATCACAACAAAATGTGAAAAATTATATTTTGAAATGTACCACATCAAGATCATGGAATTGTTTTTGAATCCGGATGGATTTTTTGGCTACAACAAAAGCCCATACGTACTCTTAATCTACTATAGAATCTTCTACAACTGGGTTCTTTGAAATTTTCCATTTCAAATCTCCTTTGTTGATATAAAAAAATATCTCAATTTCAAATTTAGATAATTCTGATCTATCTAAAAATCATCATCAGCATACCCTCTGATAACTAGTTTCTCATCAGTTCCATACACTGGGAGCATATCCTTAGTTCATCTCAGATACATCAAGATAGTCTTAAAAACAATCCAATGTCGTTCTCCTAGATCTTCTTGATAACTACCTACCATGATCAATGCATATACAACATAAAGTCTAGTACATGACATGAAATACATGATAAATCATATTTATAAGGTTTATGTTATATTACTCATTTTATAATTCTCCTATTTTGTTCGAGGACACATTTTCTTATAAAGATATAAGCTATGTGACACTAGAACCAATACCCTATTGGATTGTTATAGGCTAAATCTATCTAGTATCAGGTCAATATATGTACTTTAACTTCATTAATGAATTATCTTGGATCTATCACAAATGATCTTGATCCCTAGAATGTAGGATACTTCACTTAAGTCTTTCATGGGGAATCACCAGTTCAACCAGTCCTTAATAGATTATAAGATTGGTATGTGATTTCTAATAAGTAATATGTCATCAACCTATACTACTAGGATAAGGATCACATTCACATTGAACCATTTGTAAACACATGTCTCAAATTCATTTTTAATGAATCAAAATTATTTTATAGATTTATTAAAATGAATGTTCCATGACATAGATGGTTGCTTAAATCCATAAATGGATCTCTGCAGCTTGAAAATCCTTTTGGCATCACCTGGTATAACAAACTCTTTTGGTTGTGTCATATAGACTTATTCCTAAAGGTTCCCATTATGGAATTATGTTTTGATATCCATATTATAAATCTCATAGTCATGGTGAGATTTTATGTAAAATATTATTCTAACGGATTTAAATAATGAAACTGGTCATAAGGTTTCATCATAGTAAATTCCTTGACCCTATTTAAACCATGTAACCAATAGCCCTACTTTATAGGTACTTACATTACCTTTTATGTCTAGTTTCTTGTTGAATAAGAATTTAAATCCAACATGTTTTATATCAACTGGTTCATTGAACCAAACCCAAAACTATTTATGATAGATGGAATCCATCCTAGAGTTCATAACTTCCATCCATCTTGCATCATATAATATCTTTGATACCTTCTTGTATGAGATATGTTAATAATTGTCCAAAAATATAATGAGTCACCATCCTCAGTGAAAGGAAAACCATATCTCTCCAATTATATTACTTCTCTTACACTCATACACAATAATTGTGTTTCAGGAACTACATCCTCCACAGGGACCTGTGGAACTTGTTCATGTACCAACTCATGTGTATGTTGAGCATTAACTTTATATAAGTGAATCTTGATCCCACTATCCTTTTTGAGGATGGTCTCCCTCTCAAGAATTATGACATGTATGGCGATAATTACATTATTTTCTAAAGGGTTGTATAGGTTCTATCCTTGTGTTTCCTTAGGATACCCTATAAAGATACACCTCATTCCCCTGGGTGCTAGTTGGTTTCCTGATAAATCCTTAACAAATGCCTCACATCCCCATACACATGTATGTGATCAAATGGTTTTCTTTTAACTCCATAACTAGAATGGAATTACATTTTATGCCTTAGTTGGTACTTACTTAAATTTGTATGTTCTAGTTTGTAATGCATACACCCTAAAGGATAATAGAATATCCGCATGACTCATCATCGACCTTACCATGTAAAACATGACACGACACCTTCTTTCACTATCACCATTCCAATGTGGTGTATTAGGTGGAGTTAGTTGAGATAGAATCTTAAAATTCCACCCAAAGTCAATGAACTCTTAGTTATGATATTCTCCAAAGAGATTCGATCTAAGATAATTTATCTTCTTACTAAGCTAATTCTCTACTTCATTCTTGAATTCCATGAATTTCTCAAAGGAATCATCCTTATAGCTCATCATGTAAATATACTTATATCTACTCAATTAATCAGTAAATGTTAAGAAGTAATAATATCCACCTATAGCGTCTACTAGAAATGGTCCACACACATCAGTGTGTACCAATACAAGAAGCTTTGTGTCCCTTTCACCATGTCCACTAAATGGTGGTTTGGTCATTTTCCCTTATAAAAAAGTGTGACATCTATCAAGTGGTCTTACCTGAGAAGATTATAACGAACCATCTTGATTGATATTTGTCTAGTGCTTCTCATTTTCATGACCTAGATGGTTATTCCACGAATGGGTGTTGTACAAGTCCTGTAAACTAGTTTTTTTATCAATTTTCAACACTTGGTTTTCATAATTTAATACATAAATACCGTTATTTGAATAGTCCATACCATAACGTATGTTGTTCTTGTAAAAGAAACATGTTTTATTTCTGAATTTGAAAATAAACCCATCTCTATATGAACATGATACAAAAATTATGTTCTTGGTAACACTTGGAATACAATAACAGTCACGTAAACCCAAAATCAACCTAGTCAACAATGAATGGTGGTAGTCACCAATGGAAAGAGCATCCATCCTCAAACCATTTTTAACTTGCAGATCCACCTCTCATCTATCAATTTTTGGAATCTACTTGGTTCTTGAATTTTAATATAGATGTGAGAAGAATAACATGTATCTAATACCCAATTATTAGAAATGGAAATATTTCACTTGATAACAAACTCAAAATGGGTTACCCCATGCCTAGGGGTGTAGTTTCGCTTACAGTGTCTTGACATGCCACATGCAAAGCATAGTACCTCATTTTAATTATCCTACCCTTATATATTTTTCATCTTGGTCAGACAGTGCTCAGGAAATTTAGACTATTTATAAGTCTTAGGCCCCTTTTATTTGTCCTCCCTCTTCCATTTCACCATAAGTACTATGGTTTTTTCACACCCCATGTATTTATACAATTAGTGAATTAATGTAAGAAATTCTGATAGAATCTTCTCATTATTTCTCATATTATTGTTCACAATAAAATTGGTGAAGCACTTCGTTAGTGATGATAGTATGATATCTGTATTCAACTCATTTGGGAATTTAATCCCTAAGATTTCCCAACACTCAATGTATCCAATAAAATTTACTACATGTGGCCCAAATGAAGCAGAATCTACAAGATTAGTGGTGAAAAAAGAGTTTGATATCTCATGACTCTCTTGTATCACCTTCTCTTGATATATATCTCGAAGATGATACATCATGCTATAAGAATACATTTCTTTATGTTTCTTTAAGAGCTCATTGGTCATGGATGATAGATTGAGGCACTGAACATCTGTAAAATCATTATGATATTTCTTGTACATAGAGAGATCCTAATTACTCACCTCATTTCCAAGCACAACTAATAAAGGTTCTTCTATCTCAAATAGTTTACTTTTATAGTAAAGGATAACTGAATGGTGCCTTTTCCACTGCTAGAAATTAGTGTTGGTGAGAAAATTTTTCTTCTAGAGTATGGATCACAATGATATGTTGGATTCCATTTTTAATAATTTTTCTACAAATAATATGAATAAAGTTTTAGTACATTATCTATTAAAATTAAGACAAATAAATAAATAAATATTCATCAGTCCCCCACTATTTTATCAAAACCCAATATCCCTCACCATTGGCTTTAGAATATCCTATTGATTGGAAATTATAGCGAAAATGATCCATATTTCCCTTCACATTACCCAAACGTTAGATATTCAAGTAATTTGAAAGGTTTTAGGTAGGAATTATAAATGCCAATTGCATTAACTCGCATCTCCTTGATATATTGAGTGGAATCCCTAATCCTAAAATCCTTAATTTTGTATTTCCTCAACCTTTACCTCTCAGTTACAATAATTATTTCTTTGTAAGTAATCCCTTAATGTAAACCAAGATAATTCAACCCAAAACCTCAAATTAGAATTCCTAGTTAATTGAAAGCATCCCAACATTGGATGTAAAGCACTGTGGACTATTGGTTCCATCCTAACTGAAGTAATGGAAGGCTATATTGAATTAATATTTTAGTGAGGGATTTTATCCTTTATGAGTAAATTTCCTATTATTACCTTTCAAATTCTTGTTAATATTAATTTTCATATAATTAAGTGATTAAACATATATTGATAATATATACGCATAAGTGAGATTATTTTAGTTCCATCTTTCATGCTTGTTAATTCATTAATTATGTAACCGTGAAAAAATATCCATAATGAATAGACATGAAACTGATTGAAATAAAATAAACGTTACGATCATGGAATTTTATAATAGTTATCTTATCTCATAGTTGATAAACTAACCCTTACCTCGGGGAGAAACAACTTGAACCATTTTAGGATCGTGTTTACATCTTTCCACCAGCCCACCTATGTATCTCCATGGATTGGTTTCATCTCAACTCCTAACTTGAACTGCCTCCACTACCTTGGGAGATCCATCCATTACATATGATTTTACTCACACATAGGTGAAGAGTAAAAGGGGGTTTACATAAAAGAGACCATGGGCACATAGACCTTATATATTAATTAGGAGAGAAGGCATGCATGCCAACAATTTAATTTAATAAATAAATTAAAAGGAAACCTATCAAATATAAAGGTCTGGTCTAGCTCACGAGCAACCACAGACGTGCAATGAATTATGTATTTAATAAAACAAACATTCAATCATTTAACTGTTCTTATTATGATAATTCTTGCTCGAATCGATTAATTATTCTCTTTAATTAATCAATCCCTTTTTCTTAATCCTTTTCAGAATTCCTTGAGATTCTCATCCATAATAATTTTATATAAATAAATCCATTTAAAATTAACCTTGTACATAAATATACCTTGGAGGAAACATGGTGAATACCCATAAAAAACCACACAACATGAATTATACATGTATACACTTTATTCTATGTGACACGTACCATGCACACAAAATTATAATTATAATACAACTCATACATGATGTGTGGATCTTTGAACATTACGAAGATGTTAATTAAACACAAACACACACACACAAACACACACACAGACAGAGAAACAGACACACACACACACACACACAGAGATATATATATATATATATATATCAAACACTTATCACATGTTGTGTCCCAGCTTTATGCCGACATGATGGTACATGTCTCAAGGCTTACTTAATATAACATTAAATTTTAAATATTTGTATTTTGGAAAAAGTACATGGTGTGTAGATCCGACTACACAACATGTATTGTCCTTACCATCATTCAAAGTACAGACCTGGGGAAATAGCATGGGAGCTGTACTTTGGAAATATTTAGATTACATGGAATATCTAGTGGCCCACATGCCGTGTAGACTCCGTGTTACACGGTCACTAGCTGGGAAAGCTGTGTATGGGATATATGACTCGTCCCTGACTCAAAGGGAATACATGCCATTTCTAGCAGACTGCACGACATGTAGTCCAAATGACTGTGTTTCAGTCTATCTTGTTCAACACACAGTGTAAGAATTAACTATACCGTGTGTCATTAATGCACACAGATTTCATGATTTTAAATATACTCCTAATGTGCTAAACACAAGTACAGAGTGTGTGATTGGGATTGCACGTTGTGTATGTAAAATTACATAGTGTGTAACTCCAAATACATAGTGTGTACTGTCGTGTTACCTGAAAAAAATAATCATCACCTCCTGACGAAATCCTCTATTAAATTTTAATCATAAAGTCATTTGTTCATGTTAGATCTATGAGAAATGATAAAGGTGGACCAAATCTAAATATTAAGATAAAAATAATGATTAAACATGAATTAAAAAAAACAAAAGTATGAAAGCGTATAACATTAATGAATTATTTAAATAATTATAAATTAAAATATTCCTGCTCTAATACCACTTGTAGGTTTTGGGTGCAACCGAAGTATGGGAGGGACGATTCCCAATTGTTATTTTTTCTATATTCAATGAAAATTCTAGGATCAATACGATGATTAATGCCAATATCCACTGAATTGAATCAAGGATTTCTGAAAAGGAATAGAAACCCAGAACTAAGAGATATGATCAACATATTTTGTTTATAAATAATTTAATTGAATTAAATAATTACCTCTAAGGTGATTCTTTCTTCATGGATGCGTTCGACCACAGATCTGCAGTACACCTTTGTTGCATTGTAGAGATCATAAATAGATACCCTTTAGTGGTAATCCACAGATGCTCAGTGAATAGCTGGAAATCACTGAAGGAGTCTTCATTTGATAGCATGGAATATCCTTGTGCTTGCATCGTCTGCCTTTGATCGCCTTGAGAGACGATTCCAAAGTTTTCTCTGATCCGATGGAGGATGGTCACTATCGTTCTTGGTAACATTCTTTGAGAAAATAGGCTTCTTGAGACTTGAGGGGTTTTTCTCTAAATTTTGTGCACAAAAAACCAGTGATTAGCTATTTATTTCCCTGGGCTAATAAGAAAATAATAACATAACTAGAAAATTTATTCACTAGGTAAAAATAAATAATTAGCATAACTATTGTTATTATTTTATTATTTCTTTTGAAACCCATATGTCAAATAATAACAAAAATTCCATTATTTTCATGATATGTTATTAACATGAAAGTTATATTTAAATATTATTTTAATAAAATAATATTTAATATTATTTCTCATCAGACCCGAAACTTTGTCCACCAATCCTCATCAATATTTTCTGGGCCTTTAATAATGACTATTTATATATTAAATAAATATAACTGCATTATTCACTGATAAATAAATATTAAATATGAAACATATTCTATCTAATAACTAGAAACTAAATAAATATACTCAGGCATACATGAATAATTATTAATCCACAATCAGGAATAATATTTATTCAATTTGATAAATAATAAATTATTTAACTGAGATTCTGGATACCCTTAGTGTGTGACCATCTAGACGTAATTTTCAGTGGCTTTAGGTGGAGTAACCTAAAGTTCAAGGTCAGAATGTTGAAAAATTCTAAGGAATCCATAGATAAAAATCTAATACCACAACAACATGTCACCTCATTCAAAATTTTTACTCTGTAATATAATACCTTTGTCTCAATGTCACTAATCAAGAGGGTTGTCTGGTAGTGCCATCAATCTTTGTTTTGGATATCTCATTCTTTGAATTCTTAGAAATTGAACTTGTCTATTGAAAACTATGGCCACAAATTTATTTAGGATATATCATTTACATCAAAGGGCCCGAGTTATCAACTTCCATTATGAATAGAATGGACGCATCTTTTCTCGCATTATTCATTAATGTTTTATTACTCTTGAGACACTCAATATATCCCACCTCACCGTGAACATATTTCATCACCGTATTCACCAAAAAATCTATTTCTACACGTCATAATACCCATTAAAAATAATATTAAAGTCTAAGGACCAATACACACATCCACAGATAGGAACATCCAATGACACTTATAAATGTGGATTTCCTACTATCTGGTCTCATTCTCATAACATCTTAATGGATATAAACAAGGGTGTACACCATGAGAAGGTGTCTCAAAGTCCTATGAGTCCCCAACCCTGATAGCCTATATCATTTGTGTCTCACAAATGATATCATCTAGATATAGAAAATATATCTATGAGTAGTGACATAACACTTCCAAGTTCTCATTATAGCAGTGAACTACTATAAACTTTTAGTGAGACAACTACTCTTAAGAAGTTATCACATTCAATGTTATGAATAAGAACAGTCATGATGTGATAATGTGCTTATTAATATCCATCCAATGAATAGATATTTATTATAATGTAAAAAGAAGATTGTTCTAGTGGACCAACTCTTAAAAATCTCAAAAAGAACACACCAATATTTGATAACAATTGTAATAATTTAATTGTAATTGCATTGGACACCCTTTGATACTTTGAATTAATTGAATTTAGGAAATAAATCAAATCCAAAAATTTACACTTCAATATATTGAAGAATAATTTGACAAAGACCACCAACCATTACCGTTATACTAATGAAATATTGGAAATATTGATTGAAAAACTCCAAGTGACTAACATGAGAAAAATAATATAATAAATAAATTAAATATAATAATATATGGATTATAATATATAAAATAATAATTAATTTGGTTACTAATTATAAATTTACATATTTAATTCAACTATTCTAGTTGTTATATGAGATTCTGAATGGGTCAAGACTCAAGGTAATGTGAATCATTCCACTTTCTATTCCTTTCGAGATATACTCCATATCTCTACAAATGATACTTCTATATTATATATATATTTATATTTTCAATGTATTTAAATTAATTTTACATTTATTCAAGGGATATTTATGTTTTTCTATTTTTTTTGATAATTTCATTGGATTCCAAAAATTTCAAAATGTATAAGGGAAACCATTCCTTATGTTCTTATTTTTTATTCATCCCTCTTATAATTATTATATTATTACTACATGAATTTATAAACCTAATTTTGTACATATGATTATATGGTTATCATCTTGTTTTTGAAAAATCCATGTTCCTTTATTTTCTTTTATATATTTTTTACCCATCCAATTCAATTTTGATAAAGTGTTTATATTCTAAATATGTATTCTTTTCACGTATTATTTTTCTATTCTCTGTCTTCTCTTATATAAAATATATCAAATGTTTTTATCATATTTTTTACTATAATACCATTATTTTTATGCTATTATTTTTCTTCTTACTGTTATTATGGATTAAATGTTCAAAACATATGATGTTCTAAAAATACACTTTCACTTCCTTTATTTTTATTACCTTATAGGATTATAATATATCCCACAAATATTTTACTACTTTAAAAATACATAAATTTTACTTAACTTTTAATTTAATTTTACATTTTTTTTAAAAGCTATACTTCAAATCATTCATTCATGTAAAAATGAACGAATTAATTAAAGGAATACTTTTACATATGTTTATATTTTTCATGTTATAAATTTTTTATAACTATTTTATTTCATTTTTTTAAGTAATTATTATTTATAAATCTAATATTTTTATTCTCATATAGTTTTGGGAAATTATAAGACATTACTTTCTTTAAAATATGTTCCACACATTTCATAAAAGTTTGTTAAAGAGAGTTATTCTCAACAACCTTCTCTTAAATGCTATTGTTATTTAATTATTTTCATCATGTAAACCTTCCTTTTTGACTTTTAAATATCATCCATAATCAGATATTATTACCATTTCATTTGATTATGTACTTATAAATGACTTATCTCTATTCTTATGTTGATTTATACTCATGACCTACCCTTTGGTGTTGATAAGGGAAACACACTCTCTTCCACCTTTATTTTCTTTTGGTTGAATATTTATCTTCTTTATAAATCATATTTTATCTTTAATATATTCCATCCAGGAACTTATAAACTAACATTTTTCTTTTCTTTTGGGTGATTTAATTTTATATTTGACATTAAATATTTTTTAATTATTATTTTTTACCTTACATCTATATTAAGGATGTTCATTTTATGATTATTTTATTATGCTCTTTATTTTACATAGATCTCTATACTCAAGTTCAGTGTTATTTTACTTATAAATTAACCAATTATTTGGAACCAAATTTGGTTCATATATTTCTTATTTTATGGATTATACGATTCATAACTTTTTTATGTTAATGTTATTATACCCAACACTAATTTATAAACCATTGGTTTTCATTCTTTTGATTCATTTATGATTTTATACTTTGTGGATCACATATTCTGGTAAATTTCATGATGTGACAGGTGGGATTGAAATTATATAACCCTTTTGAAATATTGGGTAAGGATTATATATCATGATATTCCATGTCTGGGGTATAGTTAGTGATCTATGCACACTATTTTATGGTGCATGTATAGTAAGGAAATTATATTATGTTATGATTTCTTTACAGTGATCATTGACAAATGCTTATGATGAAATGTCTAATGTTTGTTCTATAGTCCTAAATATCCATTTTCAAATTCTTTTATTATTATGATTCATGATTATTATTTAGTATGAACTCATGACTTGCATGATGATCTCATGATATTTTATATCGTTATTCCATGTTTCTATGATATTCCATATGTTTATCACGTGTTATACTCAATGATTTATTGACATTCCTATTTATAATGATCATTATGTTTTCTTTTTTATGATCCTATTTTGAGGATTTATAACCTTATCTTTCTTTGATGTATTTTACCAGATGTTTTTAGGTTCTAAATAATTTATCAATTGGTTATAAGGGGAATTTTATTAAGGATTTTATTAGGTTTTTGGGGTATTATATAGGATGATAAATTATTACACACATAGTTCCCAAATACACTAAAATTTTGATTTTGGGAGTTGGTTATAAGTTCATTTTAGTAAAATTATGTATGTTTAGAACTAAATCTATAAGTAAATGTTTCGATGAATCTCATTAACCATTGAAAGCACCCTAAAATAATCAATTAGTTAAAAAAATATTTAGGACACTATTATACCTCCTCTAATAAATTTAATGTTCTTAATGTTATGTGAAACGCCACAAATATTTCATGAGAAAACACCTCCAGTGGGATTGTGTTCAATCATGGTCAGATGAAGTTCCCTCAAGATCACCTATCATGATAAATCCTCTACTTGATCCCAATATGAACAATGTAATGAGAGATGAAATCTATTTAAGGACAGTAAATATATAAATCTATCCATTAACCAAAAAGTTAATTTTTTGTTTTTTATTTTATATATACTCTAAATCCATTTAATCCCTCTATTTATTAAAATTAAATAATGACTTGGTTTATTCTAATAAATCCATATATGTAAATTTTTTTATTTTTGTCCCTGATAATGCAGCATGACATGATGTTGATAAGGAACTATATATGCAGGAGAAATATCTGGAGAATTTAACTTTTACTAAGATATATTAAGAGGTAGAATGTACCCAATATGAAATTTAAGCCAAAGAGTTGTGATCACTACTATATATTTTATTTTTAATAACTTAGTAATACATTGTTATGGATTAAGATAAATGTGAGGCTAATGATGTAAATACCATCTCTGATGAAGAAAAAATTACAATTTAAAATCCAAAATATAGAAACATGATAAACATAATATCAAATTACTCAGGCGGCATAATTGTTTTGAATAACTTATAGGAAGTGGTTATACCTCCATCTATTGAACCTCCATAGCATGAGGGGATCACTGAACCCACAAAATATGAATAGATCCATCAAGAAAATTAAATATTTTATCATCTTAATTTTTTAATTTATATATTGATTAACTAGTATAAAAATTCTATTTTGTGAATCCATTGATATTAGGATCTGAAAATTAATCTGTGGAATAATTAAACACATGAAATGAAATAAAAATGATAAGTACTTAATTCCATTATTATATTATTAAAATATATTGAATCCTAATAAGAACTAGTATAGTCTTAGAAGAAAATAGAAACAAATTGTGTGGATAGACTCCTCTTCTACGTAACATTATTAATCGTAACTTATTTGTATTCCATGGAATATGAAACTACAAATAAAATCTTACTCATTTTTTCTTCCTTTAATAGCCCAATATTGGGAACCCCACAAAAATATGAGGTAGATTAACTCAGATGTTTTTTTTACAATTTAGATGGTCTAATATTAGTTTGGTATAATGATCTAAGAGTTTTATCCATTAATAACTAAGATAATTTCAATACAAAATTCGTTTATCATTTGTATTTCAAAATTAGTAAAACAATATTTCTTGACCCCTCTAATAAAAATAATTGGAAAATGAGAGAGTTATTATAAATCCCAGAATCTATTAACCTAGGGTTGATGATTACATTGTTAAATTGGGAAAAGATACAATATATTTCATCCTAAATGATTGAATAATTTAGAAACCTTAGGAGACTTTATTTAAACATGTTTTCCATATTAAATTAGAAATATAAATCCTGTCTTATAAAATTATTGATTTTTTTTTATTAAATTTAGTACATCTTGGATATATTTCAAATACCACATCTAGATAAATTTGGGAAAGGAAAAAAATGGTGAGCTCATATTCCTAGTAAGGGGTTGCATACAGAGGAAGCTGTCATGGAAAAAAAGCATAAATAATATATAAAATGGAATAATAAATAAAAGTTTCATATTTTAAATTACTTGATCATGAAATATATTCATGGATTGAAAATTACATGGAAACAAATATCTTATTTCATAATGATTGAATGGGTAATGTTGCACATTTTAATCCTAGACTCAAGACATAATGATCATATCATCACGACCTTATGCCAAGACATCATGATCTTACCGTCAAGGGATTATGCCAAGTCATCTAAAATTTCATCAATGCCTTATACCAAGACTTCATGATCTCAGTATTAAGACATAATATAAAGACATCATGATCTTACTATCAAGGCTTTGTTGGATATCATGCCTCTTTGTTACAGAACATTCCATTACATGGTACATACACAAGATCTTTTAAAGTTTTGTTTCAAGGAAATGAGGTATATAATAACTGAAAACTTAAAACATTATTTTAAATCAACTTTAAAAAATGCCCATGGGTTAATGATATGTAAATTTAATTCATCTCATATCCATGGGACATACATAAAAGGGATGGGGTGACCATGAGGCTTAGTAAGGGAAAAAATGTATATATAAATATGAGGAATATCTATAAGAGATTGAGGGGTTCCATTAAAGCCTGAGAAAATAAAAATAAAGAATATAATAATAAAAATAACATGAATAAAAAAATGTAAATGTGTATACAAAATTATATTCATACATTCATAATAATCTCACAAAGTATAATCACCAAGGTTCCATAAATGAAAATTTCCAAGGTATCGTAAAACATGTCATCTCTAGAGATTAAATTATTTACCCAATGAATTAGAGTGATATCCCGATAAAACCTTTATCTGTATTAATTAATTTTAGACACATATATCACAATAAATCATATCATTAATAACCTATGGAGAATAATGAATGGGTTTCTTATCAAAATCATAATGTTTCAAAAGTGCTTAAAGGCATGATCATTATTTCATTTTTAGCCCATGAAAAGGGGGTGTGGGGTTCTTATGTATAGATACACAAATAAAATAAATAATATAAAAATATAGGTGAATAAACCTCTAATAAAGGTGTTTGTGTATTCATAAAAAATAAAATAATAGAGAATTTATTTATGAAAAGAGATAAATATTCAGATGTAAATTTGGCAGCATAACAGGTATAAAACATGGTTTTAGAAAAGGGTAAAATGAGAGGGGCAAGGGTATCCCTTTGATAAAATGTAATTTGGTAGTAACGGTATGATTAATAGTGTAATAGATAAGATTAAACATAAAATTTAGAATACACATATGAAAATATGTTCTTAAATTGAAGAGAAAGGGAGGATAATTCCATAACCTTGAATAGTTACACATAGATCAAGAGGAATTGAACCATGTGGGATTGAGAACGCCTTGGTGGGACTACTTGGGAGGAAAACCTACTATAGATTCATGGATTATGTATTTTCAGTGAAAGTAAATGGATAAATGGATAGGTATTTATAAAAAAATTGGAGGATTTTTTGTAATAATTTCCAAATAAAGGCCATGGAAACATAGGTTGAAGAAAAAGAAAAACCATTGGCGTGTACATGATTTTTACCATGGATTTGGACATATGGGTCATATATTAAGTTATTTTAACCCAAAATAAAATAGAATAATATTATATTACATATCTTGGAATGAAAAATTAATGTCTCCACAAATTGAGGTTTTTATAGTCAATGATTCTATTTTAGACTTTGGAATGTAAATTATAGGTTGGGAAATAGATTATAATCAATTAAAAAAATGATATTAATAAAATAACATAAATTATATCATGTATTTTGGTTAATTAATTATTAAATCATTATGAAATAATTATGAAGTCATTAAACATACCGAAAAACCCAAATTGTATTTTTACTATTCATAGAAAAATAATGTCATTTCAAATATACTCATAAATTGACCATAACTAAATTTTGACAAGATTATTTCAAAAATGATTCTTATTTTATCAATAATAATTATCTAAAGTTTATAATTATAACTTTTAAATATAAAATTCCGTATTTATTAAAAAATGGTTGAAATGCATGATAAAATTTCCAACACTTAATTTTTTTTCCAGGAAATAGTAAAATTATATTATCATTTATACTTAAATAAGAATTTTTTTAGCTTAATATTTAACTAAAATAAATATTATTCATAATACATTAGTTTTTTAAGAAAAATATATATCTTTTTTTTAAATTATTGTTTGTATATGAAAAATTGATTTATTAAATTTCTTCTCTATTAAACCTATATTTTATTAAGGAAAAAATCAGAAAAATGTAATTGATGGAATAATTTTTTTATTTAAATGGAAATAATATTTAATCAATTGAGCTCTTGACGCATGACCCCTTATATCACCCGTGTACGATCTATGGGTAAGGTGTGAAATAATGATAAATTCATGGGGTGGCTCGACAACATCGATTGGGTGGTAATTTCTACCAACTTGAACCTATCCCATATTCAATTTCATTCTAGGTTCACTTGTTAAATATCGCCTTCAGATTGTCAAGGGAAATCCTTAGTGATGCTAAATCTCTCTCATGTTTTGAAAAATGGGATTCATACGATAGGACTTTACTCGTTAAGGCCATTATTCCCCCTTTATGCATTAAATATAATTTGAAATTTCAACATATATACACTAATTATAATGTTAAAATTATTACAAAAAGTATATTGTTCAATGTTAATCTTAACCAACAGTCATATTTGACCAACATTCATATAACAAAAAAATCCCAATAGTCACATTTCCATTTATACTCTATAAATACTACATCTTTATTAAAGAGATATGGATTTTTTTGTGTAAACTAAAACAATAAACATTTTCAAGAAACAAATACCATTTAAAAATTCTATATCATTTAATTATTCCCCCCTTAGTAAATTTAGTCCCAAAAATTTCAAATCATTATATTAGTTGAGAAAAGGAGAAGTTACTTCTATCTCATTGACTCCATTGGTTCCCATGTAAATTTTTTTAATTTATGGTTCCTCCAAAACACTTTGACATCATCAGTAGTCATGTTTCATAAAACCTTGTCTCTATGGTCCAAGATCTCCACATGATGCTCCTCATAACAAGGGTCTGGTTTTAGTTGCACCTCCGCCATATTCTTTACATGTGAAGGCTCATTTATGTACGTAATCAAGATAGATACATGGTATACATCATGATTTGGAGTAAGATATGGTGGAAGTGCTGGCTAATAGGCCACTACTCCTACACGGTCAAGGATTTTATAGGCGCCACTATACCTGGGACTAATCTTGTAACACCCAAACCCTAGAAGCCCGGATTTGGTGCATTATTTTCATACGTTGTAATGATTACATGGGATTATATCCTAAAGGACCGATCATGTTAGTAGTCTTGGAAAATAGATTACATATGGGTTAACCTTTACATTACAATTATAATAATAAAATAGAATATAGATAATTCTATGAGAACGCCATTATTCTCTTATATTGACACTGAATACCTTTCCTGAAAAACTTCTTGGAATTTTGAGAAAGTAAAACATAAGAAAGGGGTGGACTGGAATTCTCAGTAAGCGTAAAGAATACTATATAATCTTTCATAAATAAGCATAAACTTTTAAGGTAAGGTGTAAAACTAAAACAAATGCTTATTAAAAAAAATATAGATCATAACATGGAAATAATATACTAAATAAATCCATATAAACATTCACATGGATATTATAATAGTATAATAATCTCATGTTATATCAATAACTAATCTCAGAATGAGGGAATATATATTGCATGACATCATAACCACACTTCCTAGGCGTCGTGCCAAGACCATACATATGTCGGTAAGATTCTATTCAAACCCCAAAGTATTTTGTCTCATGAGAACTACCAATGAATCTAGGGGATTCATTCAATGTTCCCCAACCCATAGGGATTCTATTAAGTGGTACCCAACCTATCACTTACCAATTCAAATGCATTAGTCATATTTAAAGGGTGAAACATAAAAAACATAAACATTTGTATTAAAACTAGCTTATGAGATGTGAATACATTGACCATAAACCAATAATGGTATCAAAATAGCACATCCACAATCAATCATATCATAAAAACATTGATACAATATGGTAGATTATATTATAATAAATCAACCATAATTAATAATAAGATATTACAAAGGATATTGACATATATGAAAATATTCTTATAAAAATCATTAAAACTACTTGATAGAAATATCAAATTTTTACATGGAAATAATTTAAAATCTATTAAATTATAAAATAAAACATTTATGTTAAAAATAACAATGTATTCTTGTAAGGGAGGATACAAAAAATTAAGGTTTAATGATGAAAAAAATCACTACTCGTGCCATAAATTTTTTTTAAAAATTTATTTCCTTAATTTTTCAAAATGGTTGTGAAGTAACTCATTAGGAAAATGATAGAAATATTATCTTCAAAAAAATTTATAAAAATTAAACATGGGTAAAAATTAATTTAAATAATTTTCAATAATATTTAAATATAAATTTTTAAGAAACATGGACATGGATGATAAATGTGTCCTAGTAGATACTTACGTATAAAAAACCTCAGATAATAATGAGATTTCAAAATCAACCCTTACATGATACCTGAAAATATTTATTTCTGAAAATTTTTAAATGAAATTCAAAATAGACATAAAATTTCTTTTATAATCCTTTTATATCAATATAAATAGTTATGTGAAATAATATACTGAATATTGAAATGGAGAAATAAATAATTATTTAAACTTCGAAAGTATCCCACACAATGTTGAACTTTTAAATAACAACCCAAAAATCATAAAATTATTCTTTAAATACCATGAAGTTAAATGTATTCATTATATGAAATATAGTAGGGACATTACATTCACAACACACAAGAAATAAGTTGTGAACATGGCTTATATCATATGAAATTTAAAGGTGACACAAAATCTCTCTTACAAAGATTTTATCATTAGAGTGAGGATAAATCAACAACAAAGTTATGTGTCAAAAATATAAATCCACAAAATATAGGTGGATATTATATATTACAAAATCAGGGGTCATTCACACATATTTGTGGAAGAACATAACCAATGAAATAGATGTTTAACTTGATGAATAGAAATTAAGTTATGATTACCCTTACCATAGGTCTGATACTCTCTATACGGGTATGAAAATTCTGTATAATGTTTTATAACCTATTAATGACTAATAATAAATAATAGTAATATTAATTATATTATATATGATTGATTTATGAGTTTATATTACCCATTTATTAATAATTTATAAGTTAAAGCAACATTTTGGGTAATAAGCGCTTTGTTTATCGTACATATTTTGACTTGTTATTTTTGATATTATTACTTAGATCATAATTTAATTAATTATAAAATTTAAAACATGATTTATACACCATTTATATTTAGTATATAAATTTATATAACAAATATATATATGAAATGGAACACACCATTAAAGGAGATGGTAGGCCGTGTGTATGCATGCACCCCGTTTCTGTTTTCTTATCATATTGAATGGACGTTAGTAAATAAAATATGTATATATAATTATATTATTATAGTATAATTATTATGTCATATATTCAATACTTATTCAATATATATATATATATATTTATAATCATTATTAAATGATCAATGCAGAGAATGAATCTCATCGCATTGTGGAGACGGTAGGCCGTACATATGCACGAGTGATGGTATATTTTTTTAATGGTAAATGGGGAAAGAAAATCCAGGTTATATTAATTAAAAAAATATTGATCATGTCATATTAATTATTTATATCCATTATATTAATCATTATAACCATTTAAATAATTTATATATGAAAAATAGTTTGCACAAGGCGTGGAGAGAATAAGATGTATGTAAACAGACATGGTGACATTTTTTTCTTAATATGGTTAGAAATTAGAATATTGTTTTCCCATAAATATAAAAACATATAAGAATATATTATATTCTTATGTTACTACTTTATTATGGAAAAACCTTGGAAAAGGAAGTAGAAGAAGAAAAGAACATTAAAAGAGTGGCTAAAAAAATTACCTCTTCTTTGAGTGTCTCCTTTTTTTGCACAAAAGAACTCCATAGGTTGTATTTATACAAGGATAATGGACTCTAGGACGAAGTAAGGGAAGTTGGGAGGATAAATGGGTTGAGTTTTTTTGGAACAAAAGGTATTTAGAGGTGTGAATAAAAGAGAAGGGGAGGTTCCCTTTTATAAGAGAGGGGAGGGGAACTTTAGGAAACTCAAAAACTATTAATTTATTATAAATTGAATTTCAATTTAAAATACCTAAACAATGATTTATTTATAGGTTAAGATGATTATCTGTTGAAATAATCTCAATAAAACCATTTTAGACTTGTTTATGTCTCAAAAATAACCTTATCTTTTGGCATTAACCCTTAGTTAAATAATATTTCTGTTACCATGACTACCTGTCTTTTTACACGATTGGGTTAATATAGTTACTATAAAATTTCAAATGAACCCCAATTGGATAAATTATTACAGAATTAAAAATATAATATTTATTTTTCCAAAATAAAGATTCTAATGAATTTTATATCATTTAGTATAATGTTATTTATTTGAAAATCGTATTTATGTCAATTTTGACACTATTTAATATCTGAGTTTTTATAAAATCATAAAAACATGATTGCATTGAAAAAAACATTAACTAATCCCTATTATTTCATTTTAGTCCAAAAAACTCATATATGACATCAAATATTTCAAATGATATTTATTTTAATATTATTAATATCATTAATTTGACTCTTCCTTTAAAAAATAAATTCATACGTCATAATTATTTCACAATTAAATTTAATTATCCAATGAATAAAAACTATAAATAAATTATCATGATGTAGATAAAAACTTTTTATTTAAAATTATAATTTACCATCTAATTTATATTTTATATAACTATATATTTAAAATCATTTATTTATTAAAATTTGAATATGACATTTTTAAATCTTCTTTAAATAAATTATAATAAATATCCTTATCTAACACGAGTGGATTTAAAAGGATCATATTTTTTAGCTAAGTTTTATTTGGGTTAAAAAAACTAATACATTGAAATTAGGACATGTTTTTGTGTAACTTTATATTATTATAATATTATTTGTACCTTTAATTATCCTCTTTACCTTTAATTGTGGTAAATAAAATTCATAGGGTAATATTCACCAAAAAATTACTTTGATCCTATTTAACAAATTTTTTAGTAAAATTTGAAACCATGTATTTTTTTGTTTCTAAATTCCATTCAAAAATGTGGTAGAATTATATTTATTGCTAATCCCATAAATGTGGGTAGAAGGCAGTTAAAAGGGAAATTCAGAAGTTCAATAAATTTTTATGTCAAATTATTTTATAAAAAAGATTTAAATGCCCTATATTGGATTAATATATATATTACATATCTATTGTTACATTAAAATAAAATTAATATAAAATTATAATGTAAATGAAAATGTTGATTTTTAATTATGATGCAGTATTTTTCACTATTCATCAGAAATTGAAACTTTTTAGAAAAATACCAAAAAACAACCCTAAGCTAATTTTGATATTCAAAATTTGAAAATGAAGTCTATTTTGAAAAATCAAATTTATAAAATTCATAATGTGGACAATACAATTCATATTCGATTTTTAAACAGTTAGGTTGATAGGTAATGGTGCATTCGAACTCGATAATGTGTGTAGTAGATGATATTGAAATTATTTAAAATAAATCATATTGTAGAATATTGGGGTGTTAAATTATCCCCACCTTAATTAAATTATGTCCTCACAATTTAAACTTGATCTTAGTAATAAAGAATTTGATATTTTAAAATGCTATTGATATAGAACCGACATAGTAAATATGGTTAATAACAGATATTCTTCATAAGTATGAAAGGGAAATGTGAAGATGACCACAAAAAAATAATTTTTAATAGGATAAAATTATTTTAAAGTAGAGAAACATATTCGGGGGGGAATGTTAATATTTATAAGGAGTGATTGAGGTCATTAATCACAAACAAGTGAATGATAAAATGAAAACTAAAGGTCTCAAAGCCATAAATCTATGATGATTTAAAATACCATCAGTTGACCAAAAAAATAAACTCTTTTTTAGATTATTTTTTGAGGGTTGAGAAATTCATCATCTCTATAGGAATGCAAGGAAACATAATTTCTTGATATGTATCTATAAAAAAATCTTATCCTTTATTGAAATCCCACATCAAAAAAAGGATTAATGAGACCACCATTTTAAAATATTGAATGGTAAGTATGAAGGTCAGTATATATAACACATAACAGGGTTAAATATATGAAAAAATGGTTGTTGAAGGTAAATAAAACCGTCAAGTTCTGATGGAGAGTGATAGAGAACATGGTCAGGAAAAATTTAACAATCAAAAAGCAAGAAGTTGGTGATGATCTAAGGGACCATTTAATTCGTCTGCAAAGAAATTACTAGAAAAATATTTTTGGTTTTATTATATTTTTATTTTTAGTTGAGGAATTCATTTACTTGATAGAATAATAAAATAATGAAACGTCCTTACTTTCTTAACAAGTAGAGTTTCCTCATTTAATCAATTTCTACCATATACTAATCTTTTCCACCTAATGATGATTGTTCATAGATGAATTTTTCATGATTTTAGCACTAGATTCAATTTTTAGAGAATATAAAAATAAAAAAATACTATCTATTTCTATTGACATTATTCATTAACAAAAATTAAAATTTTAGAACAAGATATGATAATTCTCAAAAATAATATCCAAAATTTATATAGTAAAACCCCAAAGATCAACATAGATCATTCAGAAAGTAATTATCCTTCTTAAAAAATATTCTAGACTAAGATTTAAATCCATTATTCGGATTTATTTGATCACAAAATCTTCTAATCAATCACTCTTAATGTCTCATTCAAAATTTAATTGTCAAAATTTAATAATATCCTAGGTTAACTAACAATTTCATAAATAACCTGAGTCACCCTTCATCAAAAATAAAATCAAATTTGACTCCATAATATAAATCAACCATTATTCATTAAAATATTATGATTACCTTATTCATATAGGATTAGTAAAATATCTAATGCCTTCTGAGGTTACATTAATTACTTAATCCCAAAATAACGGTGACTCAGGTTATTTATGAAATGGTTAGTAAACCTAGGACTTCACATAGGCTAGTGGTAAGCACTACACCATTTTTCCCCTTCAGTTGTGGGTTTAATACCCATGACCTTTCCAGATGTGACAGGCTATCACCTTGTATGCAGGTTTTCCTTTTTCTAAAAATATATTCATATAACTAACAAAATAAATAAATTATGAACATTTCTGAAATGAGGATAATATTTAAAAAACCTTTCCAACAAGGCTTTTAAATAAAACTTCAATACATAAATACATCATCTTTTTATTTCTTCATAGGTCATCTTTGGCCTAGAGGTCATCTTCTAGAATAGGGAACTGACTCAAGTAATGCCGAGGTCCCCTAAATTTACAAAAAATAAAAAAAATGGATTCTTAGGATCAATTTTATTTTCTTCCATTATAATCTTAATTTTTCCTCATCAATTATTTACTTTATGTCCTTTCCCACACATAAAACATTTCTAGGTTCCATTGAGATACATTACTTGGTGTATCCTTCCACATTTCTTGGTTGATGAAAGTTGATCTTTCTTTTCTCCATGGTCTCCACCACCAGGTCTCTTTCCATGCTTTGCCTTTCTCTGATTCGGTGAATTTGGGAGTGGCTTAAGATACATGTTTTTAATCGAATTTTTGTAAAACTGATTAGGTATGAAAATATATTCTTCACTCTTATCAATATTACACTTGGTTTCACATCACCACTACCTTGTACACCTTACCTATCATGTTCAATGTTAATATCACTCCTTTGGGTTCCATCCATTGAGTAAAACTAGAAAGAATAGTGTGAGTAATAATTGTCATATAATTATTTAAATAATATCATGACATCTTATTTTAATTCTATAAAACCATAGGTTTAACCAAGTCTATACATTCTCATTATATATTGAAATCCTTCATAGTGTTTTGTAAATAAAATATTAAGTATCCTAAGAATATCCCCCAACAATGTCAAACCGGGTGTGTATTAAGGCCCATTTTCCTGATCCAGGTTACCCCAATTCAATCTTGGATCACCTTGTCGGAGTTTTCACCCCTATGTACAACTATAGTAGAACCACTCCCACTTTTAGTTTATAGATTCAGATGTATATTCTAGAAAACCCCACATAATATATATATTACTACAATTATAGGATGTTCTTATTTACTTATCATCAAAGTATATCTTAGGGTTATGTTCCTTAATCTATTTTTTCTAAATCTAGTTTCCAAGGTTTCTACTAAACTTACTTTGATACCAACTGAAATACCCTGAACCCAGAGCCCAGAGTCAGTGCATTATTTTAATACAATGGAATGATTACAAGGAAACATATCATGAAGGACTGATCAATTTATATGTCATGTAAAATAGATAAAATATGGATGAAAAAAACATTACAATTAAAAGATTAAAATGAAACATAAATAATTCTAGTATAATTCTTTTATTACCCTTAATTAACCCTACATATTAGTCATAAAAACACATTTTAGAATCTTGGGAAAATAAAACACAAGAAAGGGGTGAGCTCATATGCCCAGTAAGGGTAAAAAATATATTAGATGTTTTCATAAACAAGCATAATATTTCATGGAAATGTAGAAAACTAAAACGGAATCCTTTTAAACAAATATAGAGCATAACATATAAATAATAAATCAAATAATTCCATATAAACATTCACATAGATATTTTAAAAGTTGAATAATCTCTTGTAATATCAATAATGTATCTCAAATTCAGGGAATTCATAATTCTAGACATCATAACCACACTTTCAAGGCCTCATGGCAAGCCTACACATATGCAGGTAAGATGTTAGTCAAAACCCAAACTAGTTTGTCACATGAAAACTACCAATGCATCGAGGTTCTTTCATTAGCTAATCCCCAACCCATAGGGCATTCATTAATTAGACACAATCCATCACATACTAAGTTCAATTCAGTCATCATATGAAAATGGTGAAACATAACCAACATAAACATTCATATTAAAACTAGCATACGAGATGTTAATAAATTAACTGTAAATAATGAATTGTATCAAAATAGAACATCCATAGTGAAACATATCATAAAAGTTTTATAAAATATGGTATATTGGATCATAATAAATAAAAAATAAATTAAGCATAAAATCCAACAAAGGATGTTGACATAGATGAATATAATATAATAAAATCATTAAAAAACATTGAGAAAATAACTATTTTTTCACTGAAATCATTTAAAATAAGTACAAATATAAAAGAAAAAATTTATTTTAAAAATCACCTTCTAATATTATAAGGTATTCTTCAAAATTTAAAGGCATCATGATTGTGAAAATAGCTGCTCATGCTATATAAGTTAAAAAATAGTTTTTCCTTAAATTTTCAAAAAGTTCATAAAGTACCTCATTTTGAAAATTATGGAAATATTATTCTCAAAACATTTTATAAAGAGTAAAAAATGGGTAAAAAAACTTTAAATAATTTTCTTTAATATTTTGAAATTTTTTTTTAAGAATCATAGACATTGATGATAAATGTGTCCTAATAGATACTTACGTATAAACAAATTAGAATAATAATGAGATTGAAAATTTAAACCTTATATAAAACCTTAAATGATTAATTTTTTAAATCATTTTAATTGAATTCAAAATATAAATAAAATTTATTTTATAACCTTTTATATACTTATAAATAGTTTTGTAAAATAATATCAAGAATATTGAAATGTTGAAAGGATTAATTATTTGAACATTCAAAGCGTCCCATACTAATTTGAACATATATTTCATAAGACCAATATATTCAAATGAATCTTTAAATACCATTATATTAAAATTTATTCATGATATGGAATATATTAGGGGTAGTACATACAACACACACAAGAAATAAGCGGTGAACATGAATTATATCTTACGAAAATTAAAAGTGAGACAAAAATTCCCTTAAAAAGATCGTATCACTAGAGTTAGGATAAATAAATGACATAATTATATGTGACAAATTTAAATCCAAAAAATATAAATGGATATTCATTATAAAAAAATCAGGGGTCATTCACACATATTAATGGAAGAACATAACCATTGACATAGATGTTTAATTCAATGAATTGAAATCGAGGTAATATTTCCCTTACCACAGGTCCGATACTCTTTGTATGTGTCTATAACTACTATATAATGTTTTTAAACATATTATTAACATCTAAAATAATAATAATAATATTTTTGATATCATATATAAATCATTTATTGCTATATATTACCATTTTAACAATAATTTTCATTTTAAAGCAACTTTTGGGGTAATAATCTCTTTATTTATTGTACGTGTTTTGACTGGTTATTCATGGTATTATTAATTAGATAATGATATATTTAATTTAAAAAATTAAAAAATGATTTAAATATCACATATATTTAGTATATAATAATATATATAACAGATAGATAAATGAAATAGAACACACTATTCAAGGAGATGGTAGGTCATACATACGCGTGAACGTTGTTTCTGTTTTCTTCTCGCATTAAATGAAAGTAAGTAAATAATATATATATATATATATTATTAATGTAGAATTTTTATGTCATATAATTCATAATTATTCAGTATATATATTTTTATAATCATTCTTGAGTGGTCAACGTGGAGAATGGATCTCATTATGTTGTGGAGATAGTAGGTCGTACGTACGCAAGAGCGACGATATCATTTTTTAATGGTAATGGGGGATAATAAATTGATGGTATATTAATTATAAATAATAATTATAATGTCATATTAAATATTTATATCCATTATATTGATCATTATAACCATCAAAATTAATTATAGATGAAAAATAATTTACACTACAGTGTGGAGACGTTAAGTTGTACGTACGCACGCATGGCAATATTATTTTTCTTAAGATGGTTAATTGGAAGAATATGGTTTTAACAAAATCATAAAAACATATCACAATATATTATTTGATTTATTTATTACCTTATTATTGAAAAATCTTAGGAAAAGTATATAGAAGAAGAAAATAACATTGAAAGTGTTAGTAAAATAATTACATCTTCTTCGAGTATCTCCTTTTAATTTTCAGAAAATGACTCATTAAGTTGGATTTTAACCCCAAATTATGGCCATCATAATTAGGTGAGGGAATTTTTGAGGAGAAATGGGATGGGGTTCTTGTAACCAGAGGTCTTTTGATATGTTTATAAAAGAGAAGGAGAGGTTCCCTTTTATAAGAGAGGGGAGAGACACTTTAAGAAGATTCCAAAACTATTAATTTGTTATAAATTTAATTTCAATTTTAAATAGATTGAAATTAATTAAGTTTAAGTATAATATGATTATGGGTATAAAAAATCTAAATAAAGTAACTTTATACATGTTTTGGTCAAAAAAAGCAATCATATCTTTTGGTATTTACAATTAGTTAATCAATTTAACTATTTTTGTAACTACCTATCTTTTTACACTATAAGGTTAATATAGTTACCATAAAATAAAAAAAACAAAATTAGATCATTAATTTAATATTTAATATTTTAATATTTAGTTTTCTGAAAAATATATTTTTTTAAATTTTATATTAATTACTAAAATGTTATTTATTTTAAAATTTCATTAATGTCAATTTTGACACTATTTATATTTGACTTCTAATGAAATTATAACAACTTTATTACTTATAAAAAACAACATTAAACCACCCCTAATAGGTCTATTTCTTACATAAAATTGATTTATGGCATAAAATATTTAAAATGATATTTATTTTTATATTATTAATATCATCTATTTGATCCTTACATTAATAAATCAATTACTGCATCACCCTTGTGTCATAATTAAATTTAATTATTTAATGTCTAAAAAAAATAAATAAAATATCATGATGTAGATAAATATTTAATATTTCAAATAGATATTTATAATCGAGTTTATATTTTATAAAAAAATATATTTAAAATCATATAATTATAAAAAAATTTATATGACATTTTTAACTCTTCTTTAAATAAATTATAATAAAAGTACTAATCTAACAAAAGTGGGTTTAAAAGGATCATATTTTTGAACTATGTTTTTTTTTGGGTCAGTAATCACTTATAAAATGTAATTAGGACAACTATTTGGGTAATTTTATATTATTATATTATTATTTTTACCATTAAATACCCTATTTATCTTTCACCATGGTAAATAAAATTCAAAAGTTATTATTCACAATAAATTATTTTGATTCTATTAGACCAAATCTTTCATAATTATTACAACCATTTATGTCCATTTTTGGAAATTCAATTCAATGAAGTGGTAAAATTACATTTTATTCTAATCCTGTAAAAATTACTAGAAGGTGGTTAAAAGTGATGTTCAAAAGTTCAATAAATTGTTATATCTAATTATTTTATAAAAATTATTCTAATGACCTAAATTGGATTAATATATGTATTATTTATCTATTGTGACTTTAAAATCAATTTAAAGTAAAATATTTATTTAAATGACAATTTTGAATTTTAACAACAATGTAGTATTTTTCAATATTCATCACAAATTGAATTTTTTTAGAAGAATATAAAAAATTCACCCTAATCTAATTTTGATCATCCAAATAAAAAAAATGAATTCTATTTTCAAAATTAATGTTTATTAATTTCATAATGTGGTTAATACTATTCATAATCTCTTTTTAAATGGCTATTTGGATAGGTTATGGTGCACTTGAACTCAGTGTTGCGTGTAGATTAAGATGTTTAATTTATTTAAAAAAACATAACCTATAATATTTAGGTGATACAAATATTCCATTTTTTTCCCATACCACATGACTCTATTCCATGGTGATATTCAATGGAAACAATACCACCAACATTAAACTCCAAGTCCCTTCGTCCGATTTCATTGTAGCACTTCTGTAAAGAGCCTTTACATGTTATTCTATGGAACGAACATTTTCTACCATCTCTTGCACAAGATCAAGCCCTAGAATATTTTTTTTCCACCAACTTCATCGTAACAAGTGGGAATTATATATTTCTTCCCGTATAGAGCATCATAGGGTTCCATTTGAGTACTTGAGTTGAAGCTATAATTTTATGAGAACTCAAATAAAGGGGGTTTTGATCCCATACACCATTAAATTCTATTGAGAATGTTATCAGTATTTCCTTGAGTGTCAGAATAGTCTATTCAGATTGTCCTTCAGTATGGTGGTGGTAGACTGTACTGAAATTCAATTCAGTATCCAGATCTTGTTGAATGATTTTCCATAATTTAGATGTGAACCTTGGATAAAGATCAGTAATGATAGAAAGTGGTACCCCATACAGCCTCACAACTTACTTTATGTATATTTTGACAAATTGGTCAAGAAAGAAATCTTCCTTAATAATGAAAAAATGGGAAGTCTTGGTGAGTCGATACAATACAACCCATATCGCATTGTCTCCTTCGGATATTCTTATGAGAGTAGTGAAAAATTACATAGTGATATTTCTTCACTTACATGCCCGTATAGGATGTGGTTTAAATTCCCCTTTAGGAAGTTTTTTCTCCACCCTAACCTGCTGACATTCCAAACACCTTGTATTATATCCAACATTATCTCTTTTCATAATATACCACCAATAACCATGATGAAGGTCCCTTTACATTTTCTTCGATCCACAATTTATTGAGAATATAGATCTAGGATATTCAGCCATAATTTCATTATTTATATACAAAATATATGAAACAGATATCCTTATATAAAATTTCAACACACCTTCTTGATCAATGTTGATCACATGAAACTTACCATTTTTTACATCTTCTATCTTCCTTTGTAACAAAGGATCTTACCTTAAATATTTCATGATCATCTCTAGTAAATATGGATGATAAATTATTTGGAATAGAATTGATGATATCCCTTCACTCATGGTTCCAATTTTCCAACCTTAGGATGTCCCTAATCAATGGGACTCCTTGAATCCTCGTCACAACCAGAAAAATAAAGTCTTTCCAACTTAATGTATCAATGACATTGATTTCACTTCTAGGGTTAAAATGAATTAAATTTCTACTGTCTTTAATAAGTTCCAACCATATCATTTGTCTCTTATTCAATTCCTTATTGTGAATATATACTTCAAACATTGATGTTCTGTGTATATATAACATTTATACCCATAAAGATAGTGCCTATATATTTTTAGAACAAAATTAATTGTTTGTAGCTCTAGGTCATGCATAGGATAACTCTGATCATATGGATTTAAATATAGATATTGAAAAACAATCACCCTTTCATTTTTCATGAGGATTTACCCAAGAAATTTATTATATTCACTGCTAAAAATAATGGATCCTTATATGATATAGGGCAGAGTTAACATAGGTGTGTTAACCAATCTCTTCTTCAGTTCCTGGAAATATATTTCACACTCCTTTTTCCAGATGAACTTATCCCCTCTTTGAGTTAACTTGGTTAATGAATTAGAATGTTATTTTTTTTCAAACCTCTGATAATACCATGATAAACCATGGAAACTATGAATCTTAGTTACTTTTATAGGATGATTTCATTCCTCTAAAAACATTTTCTTCATAGGGTCAATTGTGATTCCTTCATTGGTTATAATGTTCCCCAAGAAAGAAACTTTTTTTACCATAATTAACATTTTATAAATGTTAAAAATATCATCTCATTCGTTATATTTGTTTATATAACACTTATATGATCCTCATTATACACAAAACATTTAGAATATATCAAAATATCAACAATAAAAACTATAACGAATTTATCATGTAAGTCTTTATGGACTCTATTCATCAAGTCCAGAAATATATCAGGATAATTAGTCAATACTAAGGGAATAATAACAAACTCGTAATGCCCATATCTTGATCAGAAGGTAGTCATGGAAATATATTCTTTCTTTACCCTAAATTTATGATAAATAGATATAAGATCAATATTGGATAAGAATTGATCCGCACAATGTTGGTCAAATAAATCATAAATCCATGTGAGAGGGTACTTGTTCTTCACTATTATCCCTTTAACATCTATATAATCAATGCATATACATATTAATATATCCTTATTTTTCAAAAAGATAACAGGTTCTCCCCAAGGAGACACACTTGTTCAGATAAATCCCTTCTCGAAATTATCTTTATGTTCTTTCTTTCATTCATTTATCTCCACATTTTCCATTCTAGGTAGGATATTTTGTATTGGTTTGGATATAGGAATGATTTGAATTGAGAACTAAACCTATATTTATTGGTAACATATCAGGAAATAATTCAATATACTTCTGAATGATGGGGACATTTTATATTCTTATACTTTTATTTCCTTCTTCGTCTTCACTGATCATCCTCATAAAGAATTCAACGAGATGTGATACTAGATAAATCTCAGGTTGGGATATCTCTCATTTTAAAATAAATTTTAGCTATCCATTCAATAATACTAATATTTCCATTCTTCTATATTTTATTTTCGCATTATACTTTGAGAGATCATCCATCCCTATTTACGTTTGAATTACAGCATGGGAATGACTATAAGATTCGCGATGAGATTATGCTTACGAAAGTTAATACTAGGGTTTATATATAGTATTGATTCTTGGATAATCCCTCCAGGAGTCCTGACTAATATCTCTACTTATATTAGACATAGGATTGATTCTTATTATTTGAAAACATGGTTTAAAAAAAAGAATAAATAAAACTAGAATCAAAGTTCTTGCTAGCTCAGAGTGAATAATAAGACCATCTTCCACCACATCACTTTTAGATTGTACTTAATTCATGATGATAAAAAAAATTCAACCTTTATCTCTTGGACTATGATGAGGTTGATAGTGATTTCCTTCCATTATCATATAAGTTGTAAAGTGATTGGAAAATTTTCTAAGCTTTCAACACTAGAAGTATTGGAATTTACGTTGGGCCTACACCATCTTCGCCTTGTATTTATTGTTGAGAAGTTGAGGCATCAACTCTTTAAGATAGTTCTAAGATATATTGACATATCTCTCACACTATTATAGTTTTCCACTCCTAATAAAGCAGTTACCGAAATGATTCTTACCACATATTTTCTTTTGGGATGTTACACTCACTTTCCTCCAAATTTGGGATCAAATTTACCCTCTATGTTTTGTTCCATTGATCTATTATTTTCATTAGATGTATCTAACTCTTGTATCTCTCTGAAATCTAGTTTATCCTTTATAAAACTCCACACTATCTCCTCCCACATGTCATATTATCAATTGGATCGACTCCTACATAGATGGGATCTTAATACACTAAAGAATCTACCAAACATTTCCTTAGGATCCACAATAAAGATTGAGGTGTATCAAGAATGTTTTTTAATGTTCAACTCATATATTCCCACCAATTCATTTCCATACTAATTTAGTAATAGGAATTCCTTATCCATTTTATTTCTCATCAAATTGGGAAAATATTTAATGAAATATATTCCAACGAACTTCTACCACTCAATTACATAAATATCCATTCTTGGATTTTTTTAATAAGTCCCCACCACTCATACATTTCTCCTTCTAACCAGTATACTATCATGGTGAAATTATCTTTATCTCAATAGAGGAGTACATAAAAGATCATTTCTATAGTGATTATCCATTGTCCGACAATCAATGGGTCGATAGATCAACTGAAATAAGGTTCTCTTAATCATATGAAGGACACTATAAAAGATGTTCCCTTCAAGGTTAATCTATTATGTCGACTTTATTCATGTTGTTACTCACAACTTGAGAAAGTTGATTCATCATTCTCATGAAGTTTTCCATTCTGAATCCCATTGGTGGGTCATTAGTGCATCATCCATTGTAGTTATCATTTATGTGGTTCATCCTATTTCCTTTAATTTTATAAAATAAGAAAAACTTAGTGAGAAAAATGTTTATTTGAGGAATCATATAATTCTAAAGTAATTTAATGTCTTAAAATATACTACTTAAATATGTTATTCTTTATCAAAAACTACATTGTCTATATATCCTTTATAATGGTTCATAAAAAAATTTGATTAAAAACATATCCCTTGGGAGTGTCATAATAGGAGTGAAAAAAGGGTCTTTATTGTGCACTAATCCCCATTTTAGTCTAGATCAAAGTAATGTTTTTAGGTGTTAACCTTAGATACATATATTCCCGAGCCACATCCACTTGTTTGTATCTAAATAAGTATTTATTTTCTCGAAAAAAACTAAATTAATACTTTACCAAAATACACAGATGTTTTCCAATATTTTAAATTTAATATAGGTTTCTTCCTAATGTTTTTCAAATATTTATTTCCACCAATAAATAAACCATACTTTGATACTAACTATGAAATCCTTCCTTTTTATTATATAATTTTTTTAAATGGTACATACAGAGGATCTTTTAATATTTAGTTTTATAGGAATAAGGTATCTAATATTTGAAAACATTAAACATTATTATAAATATACTTAAATAAATCCTAATGGTTTCATCCTATGTACTTTTACCCCATCACATATCTTGGGGACATATATCAAAGGAAAGGGGTGGGAATGAGGCCTAGTAAGGGAAACCATTTTACATGTGACCATGAAGAATATCCATTAGAAAATACGGAATGAAATTAAGGCATGAGAAAAGGAAAATAATAAAAATAATAGTAAAAATAACATGAATCATAACATGGAAATGTGGTTAATAATTTAATTTAGATATTTTTAAGAATATCATCAAGGTTAATCACCAAGGTATCATTAAACAAGTCATATATGGAGATTAAATTCTTTACCAAATGCATTTGAGAACTATCATGGAATAAAATTCATATGTATTGATTAATGAGATCCACATAGATCATAATAAATTATTTCATTAATAACTTGTAGAAAATAAAGAATGAGTTTCTTAACAAAATCACAGTGTTTCAAAAGATCATAAAGACCACATCATTATGTAATTTTAGCCCACAAAAGGGGGTGTGGGTTTCCTATGTATAAATCCCACAATAAAATAAATAATATTCACATATATGTGAGTATCCTAAGAAAATAAAGGGGTATGGGTTTTTACAAAAAGAAAATAAAAGAGAATTTCTTAATGTGAAGATAGAAATTCTGAGAGGTAAATTTGGATGCATAATAGGTATAAAACGTGACATTATATATGGGTAAAATGAGATGTGGGATGGTCTATCATTGATCAAAAATTATTTTTCATTAAGTGTATTATTAAAATGCTAATATATGAGAGTAACCATAATATATAGAAGTCATATATGAAAAACGGTTCTTTAATTGAAGAGAAAGAGAGGATAATTCCCTTAACTTGAAGAATTACTCCAAGATAATGAGGAATAGAACATTTTGGGATTGAGGAAACCTTGGGTGGATATCATTGGAAGAATACCATATATTTATGGAGGATCGATTTATAGAGAATATAAATGGATAAATTTATGGGTATTTATTAAAAAACTGGATGATTTTTTTAACAATTTCCAAATACAGGCCTTGTAATTCTATGTTGTGGAAAGAGAAGAAATATATGATTGAACATGGTTTCCCCATGGTTTTGGAAATTTGGGTCAATTTTTATGTTATTTTAACCAAAAATAACCAAGCATCATATTATATCACTTTTTTTGGCATTGAAAAGTAATATTTCTAGAAAAATAATATTATTAAAGTCAAAGTTTCCATTTTAGAAATTTGAAACTAAATTATCGGGTTGGAAATTGATTAAAATATATTAAAATATTTATATAATAAAATAACATATTTCAGGTCTTATATTGTGCTTAACTAATTATTACATCATTTTGTAATAATTATGAAGTCATTAAAAACACTCCAAAACCCAAATTGTTTTTTTATTATTCACAGGGAAAATAATTTATTTTAGAAAATTATTATAAATTCATACTAACATAATTTGGATGTGATGATTTAAAAAATAAAGTTTATTTTTCAGAATAATTCTATAAATATGATAATATTTAATTTTAACAAAAAAATCATTATTTAAGAAAATAATTGTGTGTTGAAATGCATATTTAAATTTATGACTCTTAAAAAATATTCAAAGATGCACAAAAATTATTTGATAAATTTTACATAAATTTTAATTTTTTTAAAATAATATTTTATTAAAAAAATGTTATTTAGAATATATTAGGTTTTTATAAAAATTTATATCTTTTTTGAGAAGTACAGTTTGTGTCTGAAAAATTGATTTATTAAATTCTATCTCAATTAAATGTATATTTTATTATGAAAATAAATTCTTACCAAATGGAATTTATGGAATAAACTTTTTATTTATACAATATAAATACACTTCATTAAAGTAAGTCCTTGACATATAAATCCTAATAACACCCAAATAAGATCTAAGGGTAAGGTGTGTGGTAGTGATATATCAATGTAGTGGCTCGGGTAATATCAACTGAGTGGTAGTTTTCACTCACTTGAACTTCTCCCATAGGTAATTTCATTGTAGCTTCACTTGTTGAAGCTTAGATTGGGGATGGTCAAGGGAGAACCCCAATAATACTGCCTCCATTCCAAGTTCTGGCATAGGAGATTCATACGACATGACTCTTCTAGTCGAGTCCATCAGCAATCCTTTCCACATTAATTATTATTTTTCATTTAAACATATAAAGACCAATTTTATCGTTAAAATTATTACCCAGAGTATATTTTTTAATGTTCATATTAACCATCGATCATATAATAGTTGAATAATAATGGTCACATTTCTCTTCAGACTCTATAAATAATTCTTCATTATTAAAGAGGTATAGGTTTTTTCTAAAAATAAAATAAAACACATTTTTTGGGAAAAATATCCTTTAAAAAGTCTGGGTCATTTGCCTTTGCACTAAGATATCATAGTTATAGGGGAATCAATACACATAGATACCCATCCGTGTTTGTCTCATAGAACCTACCTGACTCATTGAAGGGATACTACAATGCATTCTTCATATATTAAAAGTATAGTTTAATTATTAATCAATACTCATTTTAGATCAATAACTAACTATATTAAGTTTAGTATATAAAGCATCAATATTTTTTCATTCAGTGTAACAAATTTCTAGAAAATATTTCTTCAATTGAAATCGTATATAATATTGAATATATAGTTTATTACAAATTGAGTGTTTTCTAAATATATCCATAGTATAAAATAAAATATACATAAAGGATAAAATAATGTTCAAATAATAAAAGAGTGTTAGTGAGAATTTAGATTAAAAACTTTTTCATAGCATGAGGTCTAATCCATAAATATATATGTGAAAAAATATGATGATAAATTCATTAGAAGTTAATGTTTTGTAAAAAATTCTAAAATTTTTAGATTAAAAATGGAAAATATAGGTGTAATTTTTGAAATAAATTTCTTAAAAAATAATAATTTTCTTATGAAAATTGAGAAAAAAGTAGGTTCAATTTTTTTAATGAGTTTCCAGAATAATTTTTTAACACTATTTATAAAATAGTTTGCAATATCGTAATATTAAAAATAAAAATGTTTATGAAGGAAAATGTGTAGTGGAAGATAAAAATATATAGAAGTAAAATGAAATCCCTTTCAAAATATTTTAGAAAAAAATATAATTTTCTACCGGTATGAAACATAAAATACATATACTAATGAAAAAAAACTTTCATTGAAAAAATATGAAAACTTGGAAAGTAATATTCCTAATTAATTGATGTCATTACGACGAGGAAATGTGGTTATGTGGTAAACATTAAAAAGACATTATTTTCTTACTTTTGTAAAGAGTGTCAAAGGTATCCTACATGGAAAAATATTAAAAAATATTCCTTTATAAACATTTAGAAAAAGGTGATATATTATACTAATTACCATAAAATAATTGAAGTTTATATAAAAACATCATTGAAACTTTATAAAAAACATAGACATGGAAGAGAAATATTCTTGAGAAAAAAGGAGAAATAAGGTTAACCTTTCAAAAAAACATTATTTCATGGATTTTGTGTATAAAAAAGAAGTAAAATGGATAGAATAATTCAAAAACCAATAAATAATCATAGGAAAATAAACTTGATATGGTTTAATGTTGGAATAACATATAATCCTTGAAATGGAATTTTAAATACAAAAAATTTTGAATAAAAATGAGATTATAAAATATATCCTTTCCTTGGATTCCCGTTTAGATGGAAACATATAAATATACTAAATAATAAATTTTAATTCATTATTAATATATATTAGATCCATATATATATATATATATATTTGGATATAATTTATTAATAACATATTTTTATTTGTTTACTCATAATTATTTTTTACATTCAATTATTTAGGTGTTAAATATTCTGTTTCTCAAGTAAGTTTGGATTCCTAAATTATAGAACTTGAACCTTGGTTAATGTATCATAACATATATAATATTAAACATGTAATATATATTATATTTATACATGAAATTTAATTTTATAACTAACCATGTAAAGAGGTTAATAAAATGTTAATAATTTGTTCATAGAGATGAAAGTTCAAACATGCACATTGGCGACGTTTCCATTTTCCACTGGATGGGAGTGAAAAAAGTAGATAATAATTAATCACTGAAGAATAAAAATTATGTCATAAATTTAATATATATCATTAAATGCATATATATTATAATCCATATGAGTTGGTGACTAAAAATTAAATATGTCTCTTCATGGAGGTTGTAGTTTTCACGTCTATACGAGAAATGATTTTATTTTCCATTGGATATAAAAGATATAGAAAATGGTTGGAACATCAAAAAAATATTATATTAAAAATAATTATTTCTATATATTAATATGGTTATAATATATCTTATGTCGGTGTAAGAATAAACAAACATTAAATAAGACGGTTAATACTTTTACCACTTCATTAGATATCATCCTTTAGAATATCCCTTAAGCCATATTAGTTTTGTCTTTTGGTGAGACAAGGAATTATAGGATGTGGGAAGGAGATTTATTATTTGATTTTTGTATTTCATATTTGAGATAAGGTGATAAATTTGTGTGTAAATTTTAGAATATATGGGGTACTTTTATATGTGAGGGGAAATATCCTTGTAAATAATCAAAAACTAATAATAACATATAGAAATTTTCATGGGAAAGTGAACAAAATGGAATTTTTTCAGAAGATAGTATAAAGGAGGTTCTCAATAAATTAATATAATAATTGGTATACATTTTTTAGTGCTATTTTAAGTATTATTTCTTAGTTTAACCCCCTCGTTATACTTTTTAACCCTTACCGTGTTTACAAAATTTTACTATGGTAAATATTAATAATAAGATAAAATTAAAAGGAATTTATTAATCTATTTGAATATAATGATTCCAATTAAAAAAATTATATTATATTATTCAATTTAAAATTTTTTTAACATAATTTATAATGAAATTATTAAAAATGAAATGAAAAAACTATTTTCATGAAAAACAGACTTTTTATGTGTAAAAACGATTTTACACCAAAATCATATGTTATATTGATTTCCAGGACATGAATTTGCTAAAAAATAAAAAAAATAAAATTTATCTTACTATAAAACAAAACCATAACAAAATGTAACCTTATAAATTCTAAATTAAAAAAGAAGAATGAAAATAGTTGTTTCATTAAAATAAAACATCACATATGTCTTAAAATTTTATCTAAAGTTCTCTAAAATCAAAATAATATTATTAAATGTTATATTTTAGTCCATAAACACATATTTTTTCTATAAAAGGGGTTTCATAAATTTTAAGTCATTTTTATTGATTAGGACTTCAAATCGGTTGATTTGACACACCATTTAATACCTATTTTGTTGAATTAATTAATTAATTTATCCTTATTTTAAATTAAATTCACTTTAGTAATTTATTCGATGAATTTATAAATTTATCATTTTCACTGTAAATTTTTTATTATTTATTTTAAAATATCATTTCAGTTTATTTATTCTTTTCTGTATTTTATATATTCTGATTTTTATTTTAATATATTAATTTTAAGTTTGAAATTTTCTTACATTTTTTTATCAAACTAAGTAAATATAATTTCAGAAACTTTTATTTAATTTATATTAAATTATTTTATTATTTTAATATATTTTAATATTAAATATACAATTTAATAATTAATTCAATTTCAATCACAATTTGGAAAATTTTAAATTTAATTTATTATTTCAACATTATAATCGATTTTAAATTAATTAATTTCTTTATTTTCTAATTTTATTTTTTCCATTGATGTTTAGTTATATATTTAAAATAAAATATTTTTAATTAATCTTATAGTTGTTTTAATTATCTATTAATTTATATTTTAATTTTTGATTCATTTAAATAATAAATTAAATAATTAATGACCTAATTAATTGAAAAGGCTTATGATTATTTAATATTTTTAATTTCAATGTTTTAATATATATTTTTTAATTTTATAGTTAATTTTTAATTTTTATTTAGAGCATTCAACATTTCTTCTGCCAAATTAGTCTACTATTAGTGATCCACCATTGACGACTCACCTCTAGAGTATGAGTCACTCCAAGCATTCAACATTCTCACCACTCGAACAACCAAATGAGTCACCAATCTCTTGTTTTAGTAGTGACTCTACCTAGCTCGGCCCCACATCCGGGTGAGGCATCACCATCACATGTCACCGCCAACCAAAATGACGCATTGTCGGCCCTATAGAGTACCTTTCACTGCTGCTAACTCTCTTCCATTCCAGCATCTTCCCCCCAAAACTCACTACAATTCCAAACGAGGTACCGCCAGCCCTACTTACCGCTAGGCCTCGAGTCACCGCCAACCTCCTCCTTCTGCTGTCGTTGCATCCGCCAAACCACGATGTACCACTAGAGCATGATCCATCAACAGATCTGCTCAACCTTCTGCCACTAATGAGTCAGCACCATATTTACCCATCAGCACATATCCAAACCATCGCCAAACAAAAAAAACAAACTATTTCTTCCATAATCCCTTTATCTACAACCACTGTCGAAACCATAACCAATAAAAACTGAAACCCACCCGAAGCCGCACATGGTTATGCGAACTCCGTGGGGAAGAATACCCCTTGTAGGTAGCAGATACGTTTACCAAAAACTAAAATAACAATTATAAATAAAAAAATATAACAATAGTAATAATTAATATATATATTTATTAAATAAAAATGTGTAAATAATAATAAAAAGATAAATTTATTTAAACTTTATAAAATAATATTTTTTTAAATTTAATAATAATAAAATATAATTTTTTTATATTTGTTTATAAAATTTTAAATGATAATAACATTTTTTTTAATATTTTATATATTTATTTAATAAAAATAATATTACTAATTTTAAACGTTATATATAGACAATAATATGTTTATCTATAATAAATATTTTTAAATTAATAATAATATTTTTATTTTTATAAAAATAAAAGTTTCATATTTTTAATAATAATGAATTATTTATTCATTCATTGATTTTTAGGTTTTTTAGATACAATAGTTTTTCTAAAGTGACAATGATGGGAGAATATTAAGCCACACATTCAGTGAATTAGAGATAACTGAGTTAAGTTAGACTCTACTATTGGTGGCCAATCAAAATGCAAAGGAGGATTAAAAATTAGGGAGTAATAGTAGAAACGATTATTATTAGCATTCTTAAATTTTTGAGATCAGGACTATTGGAGAGAATGAGATAGAGATTGGAAGATTAGACTTGACATTTAGAGATGAAAGGTGTGGAGGATAAGCATGGTAACACCCATTTTTAGATTTTTACAGGGGATATTTTTTTTCACCTTCTTTTTTTAACTTATTTCTTAATTTTAGATGTATTGGGTATTTTTATTGTTTGAATCATGATATTATTAGTCTCTAATAATTTTCTAGTTGTGGATCATAGTTACGATGATTTATATTTTTCTAATTTGTTTCAAATTTCCTCTTCAAGATCTGGAATTGATCAGTGAGATCAGTTATGGACCTAATTTTTTTCAAGTATTTATTTAATTTTAATCTTCAAAATATTTTGGTTAGATTGATCATGGTTTAATTTATTGACTTCTATTTAAAAAAAATTAGAATATTTCGATGATAACCAACGATAATTCTTGAAAATCCATTTATTTTTTATGTTACCTGAATTGGCGAGCTTCAAGTTTCATTGATTTGTTTGATTCTTCTCATGGAAAGGAAGATTAATAGTTTTAATTATTGAGGTTTCAAAATCAATGAAATTACCATGAAGAATATTTATTTTAAAATATGTAGTTTTATAATTTCCATAGTACCTATCTGGATCATCTTCCTCATGCTTATTCATTAACACTTTTCTTCATTCTCATTTCTCACCTTTTCATATCAATTTCATGTTTCATCTTGTTATTTAAAAAAATGTTGTTCCATTGTAAAATATAAAATAAAAATAAATTTTTAATATTATTTTTAGTGGTCTTGTCTTTGAAAATTTGGTTACAAAAACACATTTTCATCCTTACATTGGGTTCAAAACCCTACTGATGATATACAATAGTTAAGAAGGTTGATGAATGATTAAATTTGGAATCTATTAATTAATAACATGTCATGTTTTTGGAACAATTGTCCAAAAATGATTCATGTGACATATCTTTAAAAACATTAAAAATATCATTTTTAAAATACATTCATTTGAAAATTTGAAAACTGTTAATATTTTTTTCATGAAATGAATTACAATATTTTATACCTTTTGTTTGTTGATGAGATTTAATGTCATTACTAATGAACCTTACTATTATTTTAAGTGTGATTTTTTTTTGGGTTATTTTTCTATAGCATTTTTCTCTCTTAATGAAAATTTCATTCTTATTGTTTTTTATTTTTGTTTAAAAAACAGAATATAAAGGGGGTTGGAATCAAAAAAGTTAAGTTTGTTGTGACTGTTTTGGAAATTATGGTCACACATCCTAGAAGTGTGTCTATAAACAACCATAACAGTATGAAGAAAACACTGACGATTACAATCCCACACCCAAATATTTTTCCAAACCCAAAGTAATGATGTCAAATATTTTTGAAAATTTTAATAAATTTGATGAAATACTTAGTGATTAAATGAAAAATTTCAAACTAGATCATGGGAATGATAGAAAAATATTAAACATAAAAAACCACCTTAATTTATTGATGCGGAAAATGATTTTCCAAAATTTGAAAATGTGATTGAGAATGAGCATAAGGATAAAACTCAGAAAAAAAATATTATTTGGAAGAATTTGAATCTGATGAAGGGAAAATACGGATTAACTAACTCTTTGAATGAAGAATACATCAATGATGATCTCATAAGAAACTGAAATAGCATTGAGTTAGAAAATTTTGAAATGGAAATAGAAGAGATTCAATAGGAATGTCCTTCTCTTTACATGATTTCATGCATTGAAAAATATTACTATTATAGGTTATTTGAAAAAGTGTTTAATTATGTTGAGGAGAATTTAGAAAATAAGAAATTGAATGGTAAAAAATATTCCTCCTATTTCTATGAATTTTTGAGCAATTAACTTGATCATGAAATTTGGAATATTTTTAAAATGGACAACAAACCTGAAAGCACTAATTGGGATAATTCTGAAACTATTAATAAATGTAACCTTCCTGCTTTTGAATGTTTGAGAAAAACAATATTTGAAATGAATTATAATAAATAGGATGATTGGATGTTTATGAATAATGGTTAAATTATGATATTTCACTTTAATGTTCTCACATTAATCTTCTATATGAATCTTTGTTTTAAAAATTTAAAATTTTTGTTGTCATACTCAAGTAAAATTATTTAATATTAAAAAATATAGTATCTGAATTTCTTAAAGATGAACTAAAAAGTTCTCACGCTCAAAATGATCTAGAACACTATGAAGAATTGGTTTTTTAGAATGTAATTTTGGAATTTGAACTTGATGGAGAGGTTGAACACACATTTAATAATTTAAGGAAAGTTAATTTTTCAGATGTAGTTGTTAATAATTTTCCCTTTTCTAATGAGGAACTTTTGGAATTTATTTTTAACATCGGGAAACCTGAGTTTTTACATAAAAAATTAAATCTTCCAGTATATTACTTTTTTTACTCAATTGAGTTGGTTGTCAAACCTTTTTACAGGATTATGATTGGATTATATATTAGCTCTTTTTTTCTTGTTAATCTATAAAATGCATATGTTTAGAATGAAACCCCTATTCAAGAACCTGTTATAAAGAACTCACCCCCCTAGAACCCCTAATTTTGATTTTGTGGTGATTTTGAATAGGATGTAAACATTTAAATATAATTATACACCTTTAATAGAGACTGTTTCACCACTTTCACTTCATGAAAATTATAATTTTGTTAAAAACGAGTCAATTTCAGAAGTGGGAAACTCAGCTAATAATAGTTATCCTTGTAATTTAGTTCTTGTTTCTGAGCTTAAAAGTTTCCTAGAAGTGTTAGATGGAGTTAATTATTTTACATTTGAGATTGATTATATTCCACCAAGGAAGTGTATTTGGGTGTTGAATTATATTCTCGGTTGGGAGACATCTTTGAGTTATCACTAATTGTTAAAGGGTGTTTCATAGGGTTTTTTCAGTTGTTTGTAGCGTTTAATATTTTTTTCAAAAGTATATGTTATAATAAGTTTCTATTTGTTTTTAGAAAATGGAAAAAATAATTTGGTAGTTTATTAATGTGAAACCCCATCAAACTAGTGACTATGGGTAGTCACTAGGATAGTCTAATTGAAGAACATAAATTTAGTACTTCATGGGAGTCAACATACGGTCTTTCTATGTTTTTTTGTTAAAATAAATTTCTTCTTTTTACATATCATTTATTTTATGTTTCTTCTTGATTTAGTTCTTGGTCTTCATAATAATTGTTCTTAATAAAGGTTATTTCTAATAGAAGAGAAGTGTTACATTTTTTCTTTAAATCAAAAGGAGGATCTTTTTGGCGACTTAGTGGATGAAATTTAATCAAGGAATTCTTTATTTTAATCTTTAAATTTTTCCCTACATATTATTTTAGTTTTTAATTCTTACTACTTATGTAAATTGTCCTGTATGATGATTTATTTCAATAAATTTTATATTTATTGATTTTAAATCTATACACCATATGAAATTAAGTGTGGGGCAGTAATACCCATGTCAATATTTAAATAGATGTTTTATATTATATAGGGTATTTTTCATTCTATTTAACATTCCGATAAAAATATAATTGAATCAAATTTACAATATTTCTGACACTCAATTCACTTTGTATTCAATTATTAACGTGCTACTATTTAAACCTAATTGAAATTTTTTTATCAGTGTTACTTAATGAAAATTCATGTGAATCTGTTATTAAATATTTATAGTGGAAAACACTTTGTTTGAACATCATTGTTAACCTTGAACTTATCATCAAAATATTGATTTTGACACCTGTTTTGAACATTAAAATTTAAATTGGTTTTCTCCACCTTTTAATTCATCTCATGGAAAAAGTTAGAATTATTACTGTTAGGGAGGAGGGTCTTTATATGGGATTAACTATTATTTAATGGGTACCTATAAAATCCCTTTATATTTATCCAAAATTGTGAGTTTCTAAAACATTTATCTTTACTTTTAGTGGGTTAAACTTTTTCATAATTTTGAATGTTTTGATCCCACGTGGAAAAGGTAATACATGTATTACCCCTGAGTTTAATATAGTAAATAATTTATTGCCCTTTTGAAATCATTTTTTCAAGGTCATATTTTTGAGAAAATATTATAAAACTACAATTTAATTAAAACTTTTTGAATTAAATTAAACTTTTATGAAATGAATTTAAATCAGTTATGAAATGAAAATCCTAATCGAGGTTGATATCATTTCCTTTATTTTCAGTTTTTCTCTTTAATATAAAACTATTAGACAAGGAAATTATTCCTCTATTTATTTATTCAACTCACTAATCCATTTAGTTTTTTTTTAATTTATTTGAGTGATAATTATGTGTGTTTGGTAACCCAAATGTAAATAGAAGTTCAGAAGTCTCTATAAAATGGACATTTTGGTTTTCTAAATTTAATTCAATGTTTTTCAAATAAATAATATTACTATAAAAATAATCAATCTTACACCATATAATTTTTATTTTGAATCGAAATAAATACATTCTTCTAAAATGGGTTCACGAGGGAAATCATTTTGCATTAATCAGTTCTTTATAGCATTACAATATTTCCATCTAAAAGATTCATTATTTCATATTGAATTTTAGTATTTATTTTTTGAGAAAAAATAATAATTAAGTATGAGGGAATTTGATGTGGAATTTAAATCTAATTATTTTCCACATTATTTAAATATTATTTTAATAAAATAATTAATTAATTCATCCTTATTTATTAATTAAATATTATTTAGTAATTTAGTAGCTTAATTTATCAATTCATTTTTTAATCTTAATTTTGTATTATTTCATTTAAAATATCAATTATATTTAATTAGTATTTTCTATATTTTATACATTTCTCGTTTTGTTTTAATACTTTAATTTCAAGTTTGACATTTTCTCTTTTTATATTTTTTATCAATTACATTTTTTTGAGTTTCTTAAACAATTATTTATCTTAAAATATCGTGTTTATTTCTTTTAATATATTATAATTTCAAATTTAAAATTTAAAAATTAATTTGGTTTGAACAGTAATTTTATCCGTTTAGATATAATTATTTATTTAATCTTATTTTTCAATTTTTCAATTAATTAAATTCATTTATTTTAATTTTAGTTTTTCTATTTATTTAAATAACGGATTTTATTTTGAATTAAAATTTTAATTGTTTTAATTCTTTATTAATTGAAAATTTAATTAGATATTCATTTAATTAATTAAATAATTAATTTATTGTATAAGATTATGATTATTTAATATTTTTAGTTTCACTATTTTAATATTTTTTTACATTCCTATTTATTTTTTAAACATTATGTATAACATGAAGTAGAGCATTATACATATCAAGCTACTACTAGGGAGTCACTGTTGGTGAGACACCATTGAAAAATCATCACTAGAGTATGAGTCGCATCTAGCCTCCTAGAGTATCACTGTTAGAAGAACCAAATAAGTCACCACTCCTCTATTTCTGTGGTGGATCCACCAAGATTGACCCACCTTTAGGGTTAGGATCCACTATTTCCAGTCACTACCAACCTAAATGAGGCACCCTCATCCTTGTAGAGTATCATCAAACGTGGCTAACCCACTACCAATCTAGAATCTCTCCCCACATAACCCACTGCTAACCCAAATGATACACCAACAGCCCTGCCTACTGCTAGGGCTTGAGTCACCACCAGACTCCTCCTTCTGATACCGTTGTGTTTGCCAAACCAAGATACAGAATTAGAGAATGATCTACCCCCAAAGATTCTAAAACTTTCGATACTAATGATTCACCACCTGATTAAGCCACTTCCATAGATTCAATACACCGCCAAAGAGATCAAATCAATCCACTACTGCCCTAATACTTTTTCTACATCCACCGTCAAAACCAAATCGGATAAAAATTGAACCCCTTTCGAAACTACACCTAGTTCCTCAAGAAATGGAAAGCTAAACCTCTACACGGCTAGGTAATAGATGAACCCAATATTAACAGGGTCATGAAGTGGATGTCTCACCATGCCACCAAGATAAAGACTCCATCCTCATTGATGTGGCCTCCGAATGAAGATTCTTTCCACCACTACTTAAAACTGCCTCGCTATGGAGGGAGAGAGTTATGGACAGAAGCTGTGTCAACTCCTTGTTGAGGAAGAATCCCCCCTATGGGCATGTGATATGTTTAGAAATAATAATAATAATAATAATAATAATAATAAATGAAATATTAATTAAATATAAATGAATAAAAAAATAAATAAATAAATTTAAAGTTAATAAAATAATTTTTTTTAGAATTTAATAATAATAAAATTAAATATATATTTTTTCTTTTTTTATAAATAACACAGTAATTTTTTTTTTAAAAGTTTATGTATTTACTTATATTTACATATTAATAATAATTTTACATATTATAAATGTTTAGTAACAATTATTATAAGCTTATCTATAATTTATATTTGTATATTAATAATAATATTATTATTCATATAATTATAAAAGTTATATTTTTATTAATGATAATGATTTATTTATTCAGTCTTTAATTTTCATGTTAGTTTATAGTTACAAATTTTTTTCTAAAGCAATGATAATTGGAGAAGACTAAGACACACATTCAGTGAATTAGAGATAGACAAGTTATGGTGGCGTCCACTATTAGTGACCAACCAAAATATGATGGAGGATTAAAAATTTTGGAGCAGGAACATACATGAGTATTATAGGCATTTGTAACACCCTAAAATTATAAATTAATAACATTTTATATAATAGATTATGTGACATGAAACACTAAGCATTGAAAGGAATAGAACCTCCCATGACTTTATGGTATGTTAAATATTTTAAATAATTCTATTCTATATCTTGTAATGAACAAAACATTATGTTAGCTTGCGTTACACGTAAGAATGACTTTGTTCAGTAGTTTGTATTAGACGAATAACCAAGTTTTACCAAACAATAATATATAAAAATATACATCATAGACAATAAATTTGTAGTTATAAATAGGAATAAATAATTTATAAATACATTTTTTAATTCATTAGTTTATAAATAAAGATAAATTAACAAAAAAACAATTTATTATATATGAAATATTTTAATAAAAAACTATTTTTATGTGCTTAAGGAATTATATCATAGAAAAATTAAATAAATTACTATTAATGAATTATATTAATGAAATATTTGTATTCTATATTCAATTAAATATTTGTTTATATTCTTCCAATATATTTTATAAGTATAAGAAAATAATAAATCATGTTTTATAAAATTCTATTTTTCAAAAAAGAAAATTATGAAACTTTTTTAATGGAAACCCTATTTTAAAAAATGATGTTGACACTTTTATAAATTTTATATGACCAAAAAGACATCATTTTTAATTAGAAACATAAAAATTAGGTTACAGTGAATTTTTGGTATCTTTCTGAGAAGTTTTATTTTTTGAAAAATAGAGAAAATACTAAATTTTAATGGAAAAGTTCTTTTTCATATTTTTTATTTATATGGATAAACACTATTGTATGTTTATTTTATATTAATAATATTTAAAATATACATAAATTAATCAAATTTTGGTCATTTAATCAATTTTAAATTGAAATTATATATAAAAACATTTCAATATTTTGAAAACTTTTAATTTTAAAACCTCCTTTGTCGTCCCGTTTGTGGGATTAATTTCAAATTATTTTCTTCCAATTATTTTATTGTAATTTGGAAAAATGGATTTCATATTTGGAATCATAATAATTTACAATTTCTAATATGTTTAGAATATTCTTTGGCCAAAAGTATTAGTGTAATTAATTGAAATTATTTACAACATTTAAGAGAAAAATTAGCATAACAAGGGAGTAAACATTAAACATAAGGAAACAAATGACATAGAAACCTCTTCAAAAGACATTGGTTGGAAATATTTATACCTCATACCCTCATTTATATAATTTTCTTCATTATTGGATGCACTTTACAGGGAAAAACATTGGTTGAATTCCCTTTTCAAAAACAAACAAGAATGCCACTCCTCCTCCACTAAAAAAAGGCACTCAACCCTTCCACTTATTAGCACCAATAAAGCCTGTTTTATTATAAAAAATATGAAAAAATAATCACCAAATATCACTACCCACATCCTAGTATCCTCAATTTTTATAGAAAACAATCCAAAGAAGTCCTTTGGTATAATCCAAAAGGAGTTACCCAAATAAGAGGCAATGTTCTTCAATGATCCCTATTGTTTCATTCACTTATATACCCATAAAATATTTTTATATCATGATGATATAATAGAATAAATATCTTAAATATAAATTTATTCTGTTATTATAATAGTTTCACCTATAGTTTCACAGACATCGATCAAATGATATACACAGTCATCATTCCGGTATAAGGCAGACTACCTCCTCACAAAACAATGTCCTTTGTTCTTCAATTTAACACCTTAAAAGGTCATAAATAATGATGGATTTATAGTTTATATATGATATATAAATTATTTATAATTTATTTACAGTTATGGACGTTTTTATATAACACATATTGTTTTTTATGATTTCCATTTTGTGGGAGTATGATAACATAGTTTGTGGATTTGTGGACTACAACCTCCTCAAAGCGATGTGATTCATTCACTTCCTACATTTAATTTATTAAGGATGGTTTTAATAAACATATGTGACATATATGAAATAATATTATAAAGTAATTATAATATACATATATGTCATTTAATTTTCAATCTTTTAATATTAAAAAGAAATAGAAGTAGAGTTCATGCGTACGTATGACCAACCATCTCTATGAATAGTGCATTTCATTTTCTTTTTCCAAATATTATGGATTATTATAAATAAATATATATACTGAATATATATGATATTTAAATCATGGTGTACATTATGGAGATTATGAAATCTTGTTCTTCATAATAGGAACTATATGTTACATGTCAAAACATACTTGAAAAACTATGAAATTAACACCACAAATAGTTAAAATAATGAAAGATTTTTAACAAATGTGTAATAAGATATTATAGTAAGTTATCATATGATATTATAAATGTTATTAGGTTTATTTTATAAGTTATTAAAATGGTTAAAACCATTATTCTGGAGGATAAAGTATGTTCACGCAAAATGAAATGTAAGGTAATAAATTTGGTCTAAATTTATATCCATCGAGACTTTATTATTATTATAAAAAAATTCAAATTAATGAATTGTATATAAATATATTTTTTTATTTCATATCATGATTAAATCCTAATTTTTGTTATTTTAAGTTTCACTTTGAAATATCTCATTCAATGTGATTTGAATTTAAAATTTCCATGTGGTAAAATCTATATTTACAATATCAATTTTTTTGAAAATATTATTATTCTATTGAAACAACCACTCCCTTGTGATCAATTTTTTGTGAATTAAATTTTAAATATGCTTATTATTATGTAATGGATATCATTATTATGTAAACCGTATACCATTTATATATATGGTGTTCACTTTGATAATTATTTTAAATGTTGATAAATCTGTATCTGTTGCTCAATACAGATATTTGATGATTATGAATGTTGTTAATTAAATAAATAAATTATCTTAAATATTAGGAATGTTTTGGACATACACTATATGGGCTTGGGTCTAGTTAATTCAAGTCCCTCAAGGGATCATTACTCTCATGTGACAAATATGTAGGCCAAATCAAAGTATTTTAAACTGTCTGGAGAATAAATATTGATAGTAAAGGTGTCATGTGCCTGAGACATATGATGTACAATAATTAATCATTTTATTTATTATGAATTTAGTTATTATTATTATCCAAGATTTTTTTTCAATATATTGATTAAATTACATGTGTATCATTTATCTACTATACCATATTGATTATTCCTTATCAATATATTTATATGGAATGCATGATAATTTATTTACCTTTACATGATGAATATTCTCATTTATTCAATTTTTCTTTTGATTTACATACCCTTATTGTTTATTTTATCTCACCCTTATTTCTTTTCTTTTCCTGGGTTATGGAGAAAAGATATTTGCATGAGATTTCAAGGATGATGTTTACTAGATTCTTTTCTGTGTTATGTTTTATTTTATATTTCCTAGTGTAAGTTGGGTATAATTTATATAATATATTTTTCCAAAACAGATAAAATTTGGGTACTTTGGGATTTTACTCCTTGTAATCATGAAATTGTAACAAAATAAGGAACTATATCGATGTTATTGGGGGTAGAGACGTTACAGTTGGTATCAAAGGAATTGTATTAGAAACTGTGGAAAATAGATCTAGAAAACATAAATTAGAAAACATAACACTAAAATATACTTTGAGGATAATTATAGAAGAACATCGTAGATTTTTGGTAAGGTAGAGATTATGTGGGTCTTCTTAGCAATACATCCCAATATAGATACAATAAGTGTACATGGTTCTTAAAGAGATGTACCTAGGGGTAACAACACTGAAAAGGTGGATCAAGCTTGACTCGAGCATAACCTACTACATGAATATGATCCTTACTGAGCACCTATTTTGACAATCCCAGGGGATATATTTACGATACTTTACAATTTCGTTGCAAACCATTTTGAAGAATATCTAAGTAAATATATCCCTAAACAAACCATGTTTATTATTATGAGATTATTTGTGTCAAAATTATTCAATTTATGATATGTGTTTAAATTGTTTTGGGATTATAAATTATGATACATAAAGTTATGAACTGATACAATATATGTATTTTTTTATAAATGGGACATGGAAGGAAGAATGGTATCAATACTCATGGACAATGTATCTATTTTCCTACTGAGAAATACGATATAGAAACTATTAGAAATGAGAAATTTTGGGATATATTAGGGAAGATTAATTAGGTAATGACATATAACCTTGGCTAGATAGAGAATCCTGTTTTATAAAGAGAATATTTTAGGTCGGATCACTTTATGCGACAATTTCCACTATCATTTACTGGGACTAAAAATACAATGGTAGCTGAGCAGTGGATTAATTCTTTAGAGTTTATATTTGAGACACAGTTAATGTGGTAAACATGGATAGGTTAAACTTGAAATGTATTGTCTCAATGGAGATGTGTATCAATGGTATTTGCTGATCCAAAATACTTGTGAGGAAAAGGAAACAAAACTCACATATTAGAAATCCTTTACAGAATTGTTTTGATAAATATTTCCCTTGTGAAAAAACAACTGATATAAATAGAAAGATTCTTAGTTTAAAGAAAAATGAGGAATAAAGTGTTGTGAAATATGAATCTAACATTATAAGGTTATAAAGGTATTATATAGTCTTTATATGAAACCGTAGTGCAATATTGACCACTTATATTAAGGACTTAGGGAAAATTTATCTAGGGAAATGGTTTCTCATATTTTTTCAACAAATGATGAAACAATTTATGTGCTATCAAGAGAGAGAAAAAATTCTCTAGGTATTATAAATTCAAAGGGAATAAAGATAAGAATATCAAAAAAGAAAAAATTATGGATAAAGGGAATACTAGAAAGAAAGATTTTCTAACATGTGATAATTGTGGAAAGAAAAACACTAGGAAGTGATTGAAAGGATCAAGAGTCCTTTATATGTGTAAAGAAAAGGGTCACCAAGAAAAATAATGAAAATAGGAGAAGGATAATCTTGCTATTAAATGCTATAAATATAAGGATATAAAACACTATGAAATCTAATTCCCCACGAATCAAGGGAATATACCTAAAAATAAGGTTTGGGATCAAGGGAAAGGATATGTTATTGACATAAAAAAGTGAAATGATTAATTTGATTATTTATTTGGATCTAATAAATATGTTTATAAAGTATATAATTGATGATGTTCTCATCATATAAATTATGAAATATATATGTATTTTACTATAATACTATTTAATTAAGGTTTTGAGATCACATGTTGTATGGTACAAAAGAAAGTGAATTAGTAGAAAGTGAAACATTTTAGAAAATACATGGTTAAGGGAATGATAAGGCTTAATATGTTTCTAATAATAATTCATAGATAAAGAGTTTATTGGTATCGATAAAATAAATTGTATACTACAGACTATATTGGAATTGATTCTAATGTTTTCGATCATAATACTTGGAAGGGTCATAAGGATAACCACTTATGAAATGGTTTATATTGAACCTTTGAAAAGGTTTTAGAGGTTAATGTATTACTTCACTTTATGAATAATACTATTCTAAGAGATGATGTATAAACAGTTTATGGAACATATATTGTATAGTAATGGGCTTATCAATGATAAATATATCAACTAATTCTATTTATATTTTTATAGTGTCAAATAATTCCTCAACTCTAGAAAGAACATCCTTGAAACCAAAATGTTGTGCTATTATAACCATTTTTTATTATATTGATGAACTTTTTCCACACCAATAGTTCACATATTTGTGGTAAAAAACATTCTAATTAATATTTTATATATCACTCACCATCATAACTTTATAGATGTATTTTTCTTCCATGTCCACATTTTATCTAATGTCATACTATTCGAATGACTAGTTTTCTGGTGACCTTTGCATTTTCCATTCCCTCTTATTAATAAGATGTGTCATTAACCCTATTTATGATGCATTTTTTAAAAAAATATTTTATTTTCAAATATAAATCCCTTTATTACTGATATGAAGTTTAAATTATGATGATGAAATTTAATTAATGCGGGGAGAATGGGACACCCCTAAATTATAAAGTAAAATTGCATTTAATATTATGTGTGACCCACAACACCATGAACTGAATGGAATGTAACCTCATGATATATTATAATATATTTAATATTTTAAATAAATATATTCTATAGATATTTATTCATGAAACACTAAGTTATCTTCTGTTACATACAAGAATGATATCAAATGTTTTCTTTACATGCAATACCGAGTTTTATCGAACAACAATATAATGATAATATATTATTATTTAATATAAAAAGATAAAAACTATAGATTAAATTAGTGGTAATAAATAAAAATAAATAATTCATTAATATATATTTTAATTCATTGGTTAACAAATAAATATAAATTAATATCAAACCCAATTGAATATACGGGAAATGTTTTTATAAAAAACTATTTTTAATTGTAACAAGTGTTTTATCATAATAGATCTAAATTAATCCCTATTAGTGGATTATATTAATGAAATATTTATGTTATATATTAAATAAAATAATTTATATATTCCTCTAATATATTTTATTGGCATAGGATAATAATAAATATATTTTTATTCTTAAAAATTAAATTTTTTAAAAATGCAATTTTACAGCCTTTTAAAGGAGAACTTGTTTTAAAATTTAATTTTTAAACTTTTATAAAAAAATATAAGACCAAATAAACTCAATTATTTAAATATAAACTTAAAAATTCTGTTAGGGTTAATATTTTTTATTTTTCTAGGATGTTTAATTTTTTATGAATAGTGACAAATACATAATATTAATTGAAAACTACATTTTCATTTAATTTATTTTTAAGGTGAAACTATATTTCAAATTGGTTTTGAATTAAAATTAGAGAAATTACACATAATTTATTACAATTTTGGTAATTTTAATCAATTTCACATTGATTTTCTATATAAAAACATTTCAAACTTTTGAACATTTTTTACTTTAAAAACTCGCTTTATCATCTCATATGTGAGATCCATTTTAAATTAATTTCCCCAAATTATGTGATTTTAATTTAGAAAAATATATTCCATATTGTTACTCACAATAATTTATAATTTATTATATGTTTAAAATAGTTTTTACACAAAATTCTAGTGAATGTAATTAAAATTAATTAGAGCGATTAAGAGAAATATTAGCGTAACAAGGGACAAGACATAAAACATAAGGAAAAAATGTCATATAAACATGTAAAAAATATATTGGATGATAATATTTAGAATTTATGTTCTTTTATATCGAATTTAGTTCATTATTGGGTCCAAATAACCTAGAAAAAACATGCATGGAATTCTCTTTTATAAAATTTAAAATAATGACATTCCACCTCCACTATAAAAAAGAACTCACCCCTTCCACTTATTAACACATCTAAATCCATTTGGATCCGGCAGAATATGCCCAAATAATCTTCATAAATCTATAACCTCATTATATAATCACCTATTTTGATATAAAAAATCCAAGTATGTCTTTCTGTGTGAACTAGATGGAGTTACCAAAATAAGAGGTAATGTTCTTCAATGATCACCTTTGTATCATTTGATTCTCCACCCATTTTATTTTTATATTATGATTATATAGTAAAATAATTATATTCAATATAATTTTTTTATGTTATGATAATAGTTCTACTTACACATTCACCCACATCCATAAAATGTGATACACAATCATCATTCGTGTGTACAATGGGCTACAACATTTTGAATTGATGTCATTTGTTCTTCCATTTAATACCATTAAATGGAGGAAATAAATATGGATTTATTTTTTATATACGATATATATAGTATTTATAATTTAATTATTCTTATAAAAAATTTTATGTAACACAAACCTTTATTCATTTCATTTTATTTGAATAAAAGTACATCGTTTGTTGATGTCTATAGTACCGCCTCCTCAAGGCGATGTGATTCATTCATGCTATACATGGTATGTATTAAGGATGATTTTAATAAAAATATGTGAAATATATGACATAAATATGATAATAAAATTATAATATACATATATATAATTTACTTTTTATTCTTTTAACATGATAAAAAATAGAAGTAATGTTTACGCGTACATATGACCCACCGTCTCCATGAACAATGACTTTCATTTTCTATCATCAAATTTTATGAATTATTATAAATACATATATTATGAATATATATGATATTTAAATCGTGGTTTAAATTATTTATATGACGAAATAATTTTATAATTAATATAAACAACAAGTAACAAGTCAAAACATACCTGAAAAACTAGGCAATTGATAGCACAAATAGTGAACATAATAAAAGATTATTAAAAAATAGGTGATAAGATATTTTAAGAAGTTAATATATGATATTATAAATATTATTATGGTTGTTGATAAGTTATTCACATGTTTAAAACCCTTATAAATGTGGATAAATTATGTTCATTCAAAAAGAAGTGCAAGGTAAGGGATTTGGTCTTAATTTACATTCCATTGATACTTTTAAGTTATTATACAGAAATTCAAATTAATGTGGCATATATACTTTCCATTTTTCCTTTGATATCTTTATTTAACCATAATTAATAGTATTTTATGTTTTAATTTTAACTATCCCATTCAAGGGGGTTTGACTTGAAAATTACTAAGTGGTAAAAGTTATCTTTTCAATATCACTTCATTTTGTGATTATTAACTTTCTCTTGAAAGATTCACTCCATTAGGATCAAATTTTGAATATTTAAATTTACATTTCAATATAATTATGGAATTTATATCATTATTTCCAAAACCATATACCATTTGTGTGCATTATGTTCACATTGAAAATTAATTAAAATGTTGATAAATTTGTATCTTTTACCCAATACAAATATTTGATTATATGGAATTTTTTAAATTAATTAAATAGATTACTAAATATATTTGGAAATACTATTCTAGGAACTATATGGGTTGGTTAATGGTTAATGAAATCTACTCGATGAATTAGTAGTCTCATGAGACAATTCACTTTGCCAAATCAGTGTGGTTTAAACTGTCTTGAGAATAAATCTTGATTGTAAAGGTATCATGTTCCTCGGAAACATGACGACCAATAATATAGAATTTAATTTATTTATAATCCAGTTATAATTATTATTATCCATGATATTGTTTCTTTTAAATGTCTATGGTTAGATTTCATTCTCATTTAATTAATTAAATGGAACATGTCTCAGTTATCTATCATGTAATATTGATTATGCTTTTTCAACATATATATATATATGTATATATGGAATGTGTGCTCAGTTATTTACCTTTCCATGATGATTATTCTCATTGAAGGATTTTTGGCTTCATTGTATGTACTATTAATTATCATTTTAGCTCACCCTTATTTTCTTTCCTTTCCCCGGGTTATGAAGAAAAGAAATTTGAATTTGTTTTCCAGGATGAAGTTTATTAAATTTTGTTATGTATTATGTTTAATTATATATTTCCCAATGTAAAATGGGTATCATGTATGTAATCCGGTTTTAAAAAACTAATAACATTTTTGTCATTTGGTATTTTATTACTTGTAACCATCCCAATTAAATAATGAAAGACACTTTGGTTTATTTGGGTTGGGGTGTTACAACATTCTTAAATTTTGGAGACTATGAACTATTGGAGATACTGAGATAGAGATTGGGAAATCCAAACATGACATTTGGATACTAGAGGAGCAGAGGAGAAGTCGGGTATCACAATTTTTCATTTTTTCATAGGGTATAATTCTTTCACATTATTATATTTATTTATTTCTTAGTTTTATATTTATTGGTTATTTTTATTTTAAAAATTTTGATATATTTATTTTCTATTTTTTTTGTTCTCATGGTTTATAATTTAACCAGTTTAAATTTTTTATTATTTTAAAATTTATTCTCCATGATTGGGAATTGATTGGGGAGATCGGTTCTAGATCATAAAATTTATTTTTACTTATTTCCTTAACATTAAACATCATGATCTTTTGGTGAGATTAATTATTGTTTCATTTCTTCAACTACTATTTTTTAAAAAAAATCATTGGGATATTTATATGAGAATCATTCTTGTAAAAATTCTTCAAAATACATTGATTTTTGATATTCCTTAAAGTGGATGGCTTATAGATTCACTGATTTGAGTGATTCATCTCCTAGAGAGCGAGATTAATCCTTTAAAATTTTGAGGATTAAATTTAAATGAAATTATCATGGAGATGATTACTTTTCAAACAAATAGTATAATCATTTCCAGAGTACCTATCTTTATCATTTTCCTTTTACTTCTTCTTGAACACTTTTATTGAACCATTACTGTCACATGTTATATATCATATTCATGTTTCCTCTAGTTCTTTAAAAACAATTTTTGTTTCATTATAAAATATAAAATTAAAATGAAAATTTGAAAACTACTTTCAGTGGTATTTTTTTTGAAACATTAGTTACACTAACATTATTTTGGCCTTCCCATGGGTTTAACACCCTACTACTGCAATACAATATTTAGTTGGGTTTATAAATAATTAAAATTTGGCATGTATTAATGACATTCATGTCATTTATATCATGATGATGTCTTAAAAGGGACGATATTTTCAAAAACAATATTTTTCACTATTCAACGAAAAATAAACAATTTATAAAAAATCCTAAAAATTTATCTGAAGATAATATTGACATAATAAATTAAAAAGAAAGTTCATTTCTTCAAATTAATATTCTAAAATATATAAATTTTACTTTTAAATTAAAATATTAAATATAAAAAATGGATTTTTTTAATAAATGACTTTTGTATAATTCAAATGTTCTTAATGTTATTTCTTAACAATTTATAATTATTTTATTATGAGTTTTTAATTTAATAAACTAATGTATTTTTAAATATATCAATTTATTAAAACACACAATAATTAAAAAAATTAAGAAAACCCATTTTGATATTGAATTATTTTAGTTATATCACAATATTTATTTATTTTCTAATCATTAAATATCATCAATAAAAACAAACTAATACAATGTAAGTATGGTAGATTACTAATATTTTTTCTAATTACTAAAGGTTTACTCCTCTTAAAATTGTAATATGTTGTGACATGTTTTAGTTCTGTGATATGCATATTAAAATATATTCAACATATTATTTATCTAGATAAAAATAAATACTAAAATATTTGGGGTGATATATTTATAGATTTCATCACCAATTGGAAGTGTTTAATATATTCCGTGGATTTATAACTTTAAAAAGGATATTTTGTATATGTTTTTAGGGAAACATTTATTGTGAGTTAGTAACTATGTCTATCCCATAAAATTTTCCTAGTAGATTCGAAGAGTTTGTTATAAGACAATAATGTCTTGATAACACTACTAAGTGAAGCATAACATGACCTAAATGACAACCATTTTCACTGTAAAGACCTGGAAATTCAATGGAATTTTTTTCTTAAATACATGGGAATTTTATGAGTCTGTAGTTTCTGACAGCGCTTGATTCCGAGGCCCAGTGTGCCCGGAATAAATTTATGATGTTTTGTTCGGGTATGTTTAGTAAACGTACAAGCGGGATTTATATATTTTGAACCAGTTATTGGAAAAGAAATACAAGGACACCATTGAACTCACGACATTAGTAATTTCTTAGTGAGACCCGCACCATAGATGCATTTTAATGAGAATAGAAGTTAGTTTATGGGTTTTTTTAAATTAAATTAAAAAAATAAATGTTTTACTTTATTTTTATTTTTTTGGTAGTGTAAACATCCATGTAGAGGTTAGTGTTGGGGCGCACCACACCCTAACCTCCCTTGGAAGGATGTTATTAAGTGGGGCCCACCTGAACCCTTTAACCCCCCTTTAAACCCATTAAGCTCCCCATAAATGGGGGAAACTGTTGAAATCCCCCATAATGCTGCCAACACACCTAGAAATTAATTAATGACCACAATTAATTAATTTGTTTTGATATTTTTTGAAATTCTTGCCAACAATAAAATAATTTTCAAGCCTATTATTTTAATTTGGTTGGTTGGCGACTTTCATTTGGGTGGGAAATTGAAAGAGGACATGGGATATTTTGGTGAACTTCATCCTCTCGATGAAGAACATGAAGAACACTCCTCATCTCTAAAGAACGACAAACACCATATTCGATCTTCGACCAAGCTAAAATAGAAGGAGCCGCCTGCAAAGAACGCCGACGACGCTTCTTCCTTGGATGCTTCCTGAAATCAATGAATTGACATCCTCCCTTTTTCCAAAACTTCTACAACGTTAATAGGATCGAGGTAGGGGGATTTGAGTTATTTTAAATATGACATTAAAACTCCATTCATCGTCATTCAAATTTTTGGATTGGTATGACAAATGTTATCACTATGATGAGGAGGGTTCAGACCGCATGAACATGGCCCGACCCACCCCCTTGGGTTGTTCTTGTTTGGGGAATATGGAGGCGGACCGCAAAGAAAACCATCGGCGCATGGCTGCTTGGATGCAAAGAGGGCGCAACACCGTCGTGTCGCGCCGCTGGAGAGCAGCGGCCACGACGGGCCGCAGCAGAGGCGCGCGGGGACGTCGCGCCACGCGGAGGAGCCAAGGGCCGCGCCCAAACCGGGCCGCATCAAAAGTGGTTCCACATTTTCATATCACATAGAAAACAGCAGGACCGTAGCGCCGTCGCACCGTGGTGGAGGTGTGGGGGCGGCCGGTCGGGCGGGCCGCCGTGGAGCCAGAGCGGATTGCCGCTCGGCTAGCTGGTAGAAACGGGACCGGTGCCACCTGGCACCGGTTTGGTCCACCCGAATGGTTATACAGTACGGGTGACAGGGGGCCCGAGCCACCTACCCTGGGCATGGCTAGGACAGTCCGTCGGGCCACCCTCAGCCGGGCCACCCACGGTGGGGCCGCCCTCAGCTGGGCCGCCTCGGGCCGGGCCTCCGTCTGGCTAGGCCGCCGTTGGGCCGGGCCATCCCCTCGACTCAGGCAGCTTCCTCGGACCGGGTTAGATCCGCAGACTGGGTCATACTCCGGTATAGACCGCGTCAGACCGTGTCGGTCCGACTGGGTCAGGCCGGACCTCGACCCGTTTGGCCAGTTTACACAATTTTCCCCTTTCTTGGGCAACGAGTGTCCGATTGACGAACCGCCTATGCCGATGGAAGTCTTGGAGTGATACAGTTATTTTGGAATATCCCACATGAGGATTGGATGTATTTGGGGTATGACCGTGATGGTTTGAACCAAAAAAACCGACCGGGCCCCTGGAACGGAAATGCCAATAACTCTCAGACCGGGCGTACGATTGATGCGCCATCTATCGCGTGGAGTTTCTTATGATGAGACAGAACTATGGGATAAATCAACTCTAGAATTCATGGTATTTGATGTATCGACACATGGCTCGAGGAGAGGACCCTCCTGGAATCGAGCGTGCTGTGTGCGGAAACCCTATGGCTGGTTGCGACTGAGATGATAGGATCCTATGTGGACCTACCACTATACCAGGATCCTCTATGAGTTCGACAGTGATGATATTGTACCAGGATCCTCAATGGGTTCGACAGATATGACCTCTGTACTGATATCCTCTGTGGTTTCGACAACGAAGACTACTATACCAGGATCCTCTGTGGGTTCGACAACGATGATACTGTTCCAGGATCCTACGTGGGTTCGATAGAGGAGATGATTCATAGGATACAAATAATCATATATACCCATCGTCATGAGTTGTAAACCTATGTGAGATGAGTCATGTATTTCAGTTGTTATGATAGAAATGATTGACTTTACTTCCTTTTTGGATTGGGTTGTGCTTGAGCTCGAGAGTTAGAGCCAGACTGCGATTGGTAACTTCAGAATATGTAGGGCATATACCTAAGTAGGATTAGTTGATACTTCTTGATTTTATCATTCTACTGTGGTTTATCCCTAGTGGATTTTGGGAGACCTTCGGGGGTCTCAGGGTCCCCTACTGAGTATTGTTATACTCACCCCTACAGGGGCTACGCCCGCACCTTGTTGTGTTCTATGCAGACGACGGTCTGTAGTGATCAAGGCAGAGAGTTACGGATGACAGGCTGGTCAGAGTTGGACTAGACAAGACGTACCTCAAGGATTGTTTGTTTGAGATATGTACCTACCCTTCATGTAGGATTCCTTGGTAGATGATCCAGGAGCTTCACTTCCTTTTTTAATTGTACTTGTACTTGTTGTTTAGTTTGGTTCATATACTGGACCACTTACTTTCAGCACACCTTTCTTTTCTATATTAATAACTGTTTCTTATACTGGTTGTGTTCAGACGGTGTGTGTTACAGGTTTTAAGGCAATTCCTCCCCTTTTATCGGGGATTCACCTTTGGTGCTAGCCGCCAGCCCCTAGCTTATGGAAGGCGGGCTTGGGGTAGTCCCGACAAGGGCCCCGAGGATGGGTCATGAAAAATTGGTATTAGAGGATTCAGTTCTACCGCAAAACTTGAAATCAGATTATTTTAATGGAAATTGTGTTAAGTGTTTTGGGTGTGGTTATTAGTTTAGGGAAAACGGTGTTGGTGTGGCAGCCGACATATTCATACACTAGGACTCTGACTTCTGATTTCCGACTCAGTGCGTGAAAACACCGATTGTGTGTGTGTTTCCCTTGTAATGTTTTTCTTCATGATTACATTATGTCAGCTCACCAGGTATATTGTTTGACCATGGCGCACCTACTTCTTTTCAGGATGGCCCCATGTAGAAAGCCATCTAGGGTTCTGAGTTTTATACGATATGGTAGCCCACCGAGCAACGAGGCATTGGTGCAGGGCCCCATCACAGCGGAGGTACCAGCGGTACCACTACCTGCTGGGCCACCGATACCACCAGCTCCAGTAGCAGAGAGTGCACGTTGTCGGAATGTGTTGCATGAGTTCTAGTACCAGAGGCCGCCCAGGTTCTGGGGAGAGACAGACCCATAGGTAGTCGAGGATTGGGTGGAGGCTGTTGTGAGAGTTTTCATATTGGTAGGGACACCAGCCGACCTCATGGTGGTCATTACCATGAGTCTCCTACATGCATCAGTAGGAAGATGGTGGAGCTTAATGCTTCAGGTGCATGATGAGGCATCACTACTGTGGGTAGACTTCGAGAGTCTCTTACATTCAAAGTTTGTTCCAGCCACCCTTCGTGCAGTGTAGATACCGGAGTTATTGCATCTACAGCAGGGTAGCATGATGGTACATCAGTACTCAGTGCGATTCACCGACCTCTCATGCAACTCCACCGATATGGTACAAGACCCATTCTTTAGGGCCCGGACCTTCGAGCAGGGGCTCGGGCATGAGATCATGGCTACAATGATATCCCTCAGCGTCCCGACATAGGCAGGTGGTGTTGGAGTGAACCCTTCTTGGGGAGAGTTTTCCTGCTGAGCAAACACCAGCAGCAAGACCCACCACCGGGAGACACGTCACAGAGTCTTCTACTGCCAATAGTAGACAGATGTCGCAGAGGTCCAAGTTGACTAGGCCATCATGTGGGTGACCCCAGGATACATGTTCGGTTGTGCAGGGAATACGAGATAGATCCAGCCATACGAGGAGTAGACTGTGCTTTGAATGTAGCGGGCATGGTCACATGGCTCGTGACTGCCCGACCCTCCATGAAGATGAGCAGAAGACAGTAGTGGGACCTCCTAGGAAGAGGCATAGGTTCGACCATGGTGGTCTTCCGGGGCAGGTGGACGTGGAAGAGGAGATAGCCGAGCACTAGGTGGTGGATGACATTTCAAGGCCCTACCACCACCACCACCACCACCACTAGGAGGTCTACCCCGACCACAGGGAGCTGACAGACATAGGCAGGCTCAGCTCCAGGCAGTCGAGCCCTATGAGCACAACACACCTGAGATGATTTGAGGTACTATCTCTGTCTACTCCACCCTTTCTACAGTACTTATAGACACAGGTGTGAGTCATTATTTTATTTCCAATGCCCTCGTTCAGAGCTCGGATATTCCGATAGAGCTGTTGGCTCGATATTTATGGCTACAGACTCTTATGTGATCAAAATCGATGATTACACACTGGTGATGGAAGTGTGAGATTACTCTAGGAGGTGAGAGATTTGGGTGTGATCTCCTCGTAGTAGCGTCGAGGCATTACGACATCATCTTGGGTACGGACTGGTTATCAGCAGTTCATTCTTAGATTGACTATATTAGGCAGAAAGTATGGTGTGTCTGCGAGGATGGGATGAGGTTTAACTTCACTGGTGAGAAGGGAGCCTTTGCAGCGCATGATGGACTTACCCAGAAGAGGGGGTGGCCGATCACACTTCAGTTGGATAGTCTCATTCTCAGATCGGTTGATGTGTGGGGTCTGAGTTTTCCTATTGTAGCGGATCAGTACATAGATTTTTTCCCTGAAGATGTTCCATGACTACCTCCTCGCAGAGAGGTAGACTTTTACATTCACTTTTACCCCGTGAAGACACCGATATCTACTCCAGCATATTGGACGGCTCACTCCGAGCTTCGTGATCTGTGGGTACAACTGGAGGACTTGTAGGGGAGTGGATTTATCCGACCCAGTGTTTCACCCTGGGCATCCCTGATTTTGTTCTCCAAGAAAAAAGATGGGAGCTTTCGACTGTGTGCTGATTTTCAACGCCTGAACCGGGTGACCGTGAAGAACAAGTACCCACTCTTAAGGATTAATGACCTCATCAATCAGCTGAAGAGAGCGTGTTGGTTCTCGAAGATAGATCATCGTTCGAGCTATCACCAGCTCAGAGTATGAGATGAGGATGTGCAGAAGAAGGCCTCCAAATGCCGGTATGGCCCCTATGAGTTCTTGGTTATGTAATTCGGCGTAACTGACGCACCAGCAGTGTTCATGTCACTCATGAAAAAGATCATTCAGCCATACAATGATCTCTTTATGGTAGTCTTCATCAATGACATTCTAATCTACTCATCTACCGAGGAGGAGCACACCTACCATTTGCGGCTAGTACTGGACACACTCCTAGAGCACCGACATTATGGTTATCTCTAGAAGTGTCAGTTCTGGATCTGAGAGGTACACTTTCTGGGACATGTCATCTCAGAGGCTAGAGTTGCAGTGGATCCAGCGAAGATCGAGGTAGTACTTTCTTGGGAGCCACCCAGGACTGTGACAGAGGTACGAGGTTTTCTAGGATTGGCTGCGTACTATTGAAGATTTGTTCCAGACTTCTCTAGAGTTGCAGCACCACATTCAGCATTGACGAAGAAGGGACAACCCTTTATATGGTCAGAGAGATGAGAGTAGAGATTTCAGGAGCTGACCCAGAGGTTGACTAGTGCTCCCATATTGAGGCTACTGGAGGAGGGCGTTGGATACATAGTTTACTGCGACGTATCAGGGACCAGACTTGGGTGTGTTCGAATGCAGGAGTGAGCAGTGATCACGTATGGTTCTCAGCAGTTGAGATAGCATGATAAGAACTATGCTACCCATGATCTGGAGATAGAAAAATTGGTCTTTGCCTTGAAGATATGGCGGCACTATCTGATGGGAGAGCATTTTACAGTCTAATCTGACCTCTAGAGTCTCAGGTACATCTTCTAGCAGAAGAACCTGAACCGGAGACAATAGTGTTGGCTTGAGTTCTTCCAGGACTATGACTTCGAGATAGTCTATAATCCTAGGAAGGGGAACGTTGTAGCTGATTATCTCAGTAGGAGATCAGACATTCAGCTACTAGGAGAGGCGACGAAGCAGTTGGCCGTATTGCCGATATCCTTTGTGGGTAGAGATGGAACAGCCTTTCTATAGTCTCTCACAGTCACTCCTCTACTTCTTCAGGGTGTCAAGGAGGCACAACGTGGGGATGTTGACTGTGAGACGCGACATGCACTGATATCCATAGGGAAGACACCTACTAGATTTTATGAATGTGGGGAGCACTTCATTATATTCAGAGGACGTACCATGGTACCAGTTTCACGTCTGGATGAAGTGTTGAGGGAGTTTCACACATATCCTTTAGCAGTACATCCAGGAGTCGCGAAGATGTATCAGGACCTCTGACAACAGCACTCGTGGTCAGGTATGAAGAAGGCAGTTACAGTGTTTAGCTCACGATGCCTCACTTTCCTCCAAGTGAAGGTAGACCACCAGATTCAAATAGGATTAGTTCAACATTTAGAGGTCCCAGAGTGGAAGTGGGATGGGATATCCATGTATTTAATGATGGTACATCCATGTACATCCAGAGGACACGACTCTATCTTGGTGATTGTCAACCGACTCATCAAGTCGTCCCACTACCTACCAATCAGAGAGTAGGGTTCAGTTGAGATCATGGGACGCCTCTATATACAGGACATCATATGGCTTCATGGTGTGCCATTGATGATCTTCTCCGATCGAGATGCTCGTTTCACTTCCCGGATATGGAAGGGGTCGTAGGAGGCTTTCGGGATGCAGCTTCGCTTGAGAACTACCTACCGTCCTTAGACAGATAGTCAGACTGAGAGGACCATTCAGACTCTTGAGGACATACTTCGTGCAAGCTTCCTCGAATTTTTTTGTAGATGGGAGGATCATTTACCATAGGTATAGTTTGCGTATAATAACAGTTACCACTCCACTATCGGGAAGACACCTTTCGAGGCACTTTACGTCTGACCCTGCAAATCGCCTCTATGCTGGATTGACCTAGGGGAGTCATCACTCATGGGACGAGAGATGGTGCAGGCTACGACGGAGAAAGTTCAGATCATCCAGGAGAAGATGAAGACTTCACAGAGCAGGCAGAAGTCCTATGCTAATAGAAGACAGATAACACTCGAGTTCGAAGATGGAGACCACGTCTTTCTACATGTCTCACCTCGATGAGGTCTACGGATATATGCTCGAGGTGGAAAGTTGTCTCCAAGATTCCACGAACCATTCCAGGCCCTCAGCAGTGTAGATGAGGTGGCTTACCACCTGTATCTTCCACCTCAGTTGCACCAGGTGCACGAAGTCTTCCACGTATCTTAGCCAATGAGATACGTTCTTGACCCGTCCCACATCATCAATCACGGGGAGCTGGACATCGATGATGGGGAGACTTTCACAGAGGTTCTAGTGGATATTCAGGATCGACACGAGTGGGTCCTGCATGGATGGTCGATACCTTTGGTGCGTGTTCGCTGGCAGTACGGGAACCTCTATGAGAGGAAATGGGAGAAGGAGGCTCAGATGAGTGGTCAATACCCCTTTTGTTCCCTTAGTGTGAGTTGTAGCTTATGAGGATGTAAATACCTGAGGTGGGGAGAATGTAAAGACCCGGAAATTCCATGGAATGTTTTTTTCTAAAATACATAGGTATTTTACAAGTCTGCAATTTCTGACTGCGCTTGATTCCGAGGCCCGGTGTGCCCGGAATAAATTTATGAATTTTTGTTCGGGTATATTCTGTAAACGTACGAGTGGGATTTTATATCTTTAGAACTAGTGATAGGAACAGAAATCCAAGGGCACTATTGAACTCGTAGCATCGTTGTTTCCTTAGTGAGGCCCTCTCCACAGTTGCTTTTTAACGAGAATGGATGTTAGTTTATGTTTTTTTAAAAAAGTAAATTAATTAAAAATAAAGGTGTTACTTTTTTTTATTTTTTGGGTGGTTAAAACCTCCTAGTGAGGGTTAGTGGTGGGTTCCAACACACCCTAACCTTCCTTGAGAGGATTTTATTAGTTGGGGCCCACCCAAACACTTTAACCCCCCTTTATACCCCTTGAGCTCCCCATAAATGGGGGAAACTCTTGAACTCCCCCATAATGCTGCCAACACAACTAGAAATTAATTAATAACCACAGTTAATTAATTTTCTTTTGAAATCATTTGAAATTCTTGCCAATAATAAAATAATAGTCAAGCCTATTATTTTATTTTGATTGGTTGGGAACTTTCATTTGGGTGGGACTTTGAGAGAGGACTTGGGAGATATTGGAGAACTTCATCCTATCGGCAAAGAACACGAAGAACGCTCCTCATCTCCGAAGAACGACGGACACTTCTTCAATCATCGACCAAGCTAAAAGAGAAGAATCCGCCCGCGAAGAACGCCAATGATGCTTCTTCCTCAGATGCTTATTGACGTAAAAAAATTGACGTCCTAACTTTTTCCGCGACTTAATTACCATTCATCAGATCGAGGTAGGGGGATTTGAGTTAATTTAAATATGATATTAAACCTCCATTCTTAGTCATTCAAATTTGTGGATTGGTATGCCAAAAGGTATTGCCAAGATGAGGAGGGTTTGGACCGCACAAACACAGACTGACCCTCCCCCATGAGTTGTTTATGTTTGGTGATGATGGATGCGGACAGTGAAGAAAAACCAGCGGTGCAAGGCCACCAGGTCACAAAGAGGGTGCGCCACCATCGTGCCGCGCAGGAGGAGAGCCGCCGCCACGACGGGCCGTAACGGAGGCGTGCAGTGCCATAACGCTGCGCAGAGAGAAACTGGACCGCAGAGCCGTTGTGCAGTAGTGAAGGTGCGGTGGGGGCTTTCTGGGCCGGCCGCTGTGGAGGTGGAGCGGCAGGCCGCTCAGCCATCCGGGATCAGTGGGACCCCGTCGGGTCCTGCATGAGCTGGACCGGCACCACCTTGTTCTGGTTCGGTCCACTCAAACGGTTATACCGTTCAGGTTCCCGGGGGTGCGCACCCCCCCCCCCTTGGTGTGGCTAGGGAAGGCCGCTGGGCTGCCCTCGGCCGAGCCGCCCTTGGATGGTCCACCCTCGGCAGTGCCTCCCTCGGCCGTGACTCCCTCTTCCGGGCCTCCCGCGGCCAGTCCTCCCTTGGCCGGGCCTCCCTCGGCTGGGATTCCCTCGGCCCAGCAGCCTCGGGCTAGGCCATCCCCTCAGATCAGGTCACTTCCTCGGACCAGGTCGGACTCCGTTATAGACTGGGTCAGTCCGGGTCTGTCCGACTGGGTCAGACCGGACCTGGACCCATTTGGCAAGTTTACACCTTTTCGCCCTTTCTTGGGATACGAGTGTCCGATTGACGAACCACCTGCAACGATGGAAGTCGTGGAGCGAGACGGTTCTTTTGGAATATCTTACATGAGGTTTGGACGTATATGGGGTATGGCTGGGATGGTTTGAACCTCAAAAACCAACCGGGCCCCTAGAACGGAAATGCCAATAACTCTCAGACCGGGCATCCGATTGACGCACCGTCAGTCGCATTGAGTTCCTTATGATGAGACGGAACTACGGGATACATCAACTGTAGACTTCATGGATGATGATGTATCGACACATGGATCGAGGAGCGGACCCTCCATGAAATCAAGCGTGTTGTGTGTGGAAACCCTATGGCTGGATGCAACTGAGCTGATAGGATCCTACGTGGACCTACCACTGAACCAGGATTCTCAGTGGGTTCGACAGCGACGATACGGTACCAGGATCCTCCCTGGGTTTGACAGCGATGACCTCTGGACCATGGTCCTCCATGGTTTCGACAGCAACAAATTATTTGCCAGGATCCTCTATGAGTTTGACAGCACTGATACTATTCCAAGATTCTATGTGGGTTCAACATAGGAGATGATTCAGAGGCTACATCTAATCATCTGTACCCCTAGTCATGAGTTATATATTGTGTGAGCTAAGTCATGACTTTCAATTTTTATCATCAAGATGATTGTCTTTACTTATATTGTGGATTGGGTTGTGCATGAGTTTGAGAGTTGGAGCCAGACTGTCATTGGTAACTTAGGTATATGTATGGGCATATACCTATGTAGGATTTGTTGATACTTGGTAATTATATCTTTCTACTGTGGTTTATCCTTAGTGGATTCTGGGAGTCCTTCAGGGGTCTCGGGGTCCCCTACTAAGTATTGTTATACTCACCCCTACACGGTCTTTTCCCTCACCTTGCTGTGTTTTGTGCAGATGACGGTCAGCAGTGATCGAGGCAGAGAGTGACAGACGAGAGGCTGCTCGGAGCTGGACTAGACGGGACTCACCTCAGGGATGAGATGTTCGAGATCTGTACCTATCCTTTAGGTAGGATTCCTCGATGGATGATCCAAGAGTTGTTTCCCGTTTTTACTTGTACTTGTACTTGTTGTTTAGTTTGGTTTGTATACTGGCCCACTTACTTTCAGCACACCTTTCTTTTCCATATTAGTACTTTTTGCTTATACTGCTTGTGTTTAGACTGTGTGTTACATGCTTAAAGGAAATTTCTTGTCTTTTATCGGGGATTCGCCTTTCTTTCTAGTCACCAGCCCCTGGCCTATGTAAGGTGGGCTTGTGGTAGTCACGACACGGGCCCTGAGGATGGGTCCTAACAGTCATAAGAACATTAGTCTATGAATGTCGAAGTAGTCATGGTAACTCATAATTTAGTAATATGCTAGATTCAACATTGAAAATAGGTAGGCTAAATATAGTACCCCCTCTAGGCCAATAACATCAACAACACACATACTATGTTACTCAAAATATGTGAATAAGGATAAAATGTTTCATGTATTTGATAACAATATGTATATAAATTATTCATTAAAAAATTATTGGGTTCACAAGTATTTTATTTATTCCTTGGAATACACCATGAAAAAATTACTAATGTGGAAGAATCTAGATGATGTAATGTTGAATGATCACTCTATTTACTTCCATTATCATCAGACATTATAATACACATTCAAGGACTAATTTATCTTTAAATTATAACCTTAATAAATAGTTGATTAAGGCCAAGTGATTTTGTATTTTTAAAGGAACATGTGACATGCCAGTTACCCATTTTCTCTAAATAGATATAATATTGTCAGGAGGTTCCACATAAAAAATTCATAGAAACTTGTAAACTGAATTAACTATAAATAAGTAAACCATAAAAAATCAATAATTAGGGCCTAGATGAATTATCTATTCATTTACAGTATTCTATTTATATATCCCTCTACTTCAAAAACTCCAATGAGTTTATATAATTAATGTAGTAATGATATATAATAACAGGGAGATACCAAAAGGATTCCAATCCTACCAAAACTATAATGAAATATATTCCATCGACACCGGGGGATAGTTTATGGAACACACATTTTTCTAATTTTTCTTCTATAATTCAATTTTTATATTCCTAATAATTTGAAAATATTTAATCATTTATTATGTATTTATAATTTGGGATCATTTTTCGAGTTTATTATAAATATGACCTAACATTGTGATTTTATTGATTGAATTAATAACATTTATTTATTTCCATGTCCATACTTCAAATAGAATATTTTAATAACATTTTGAAGAACACTATATTTTAAAACTATAAGAAATTAAATTGTGTTTTAATCTATTTATATAAGATTATATAATAAATTTTCCTAGTTGCGTAACATTAACACAAACACATACAACTGATACATATTGTTTTTATACATTGACTAAAAAATATAACACCAGGAAAGCAACATAAGTGTAAATATAAAATCATAAAGTCTATGTAAGATTAAATTGAAATTACAGATGGTTAATAAAATACCAAATTCCATTTTAGTGTTTCACTAGTATATTTTCATCCAAATTAGATAGAAATAATTTATTTGGGCCATTGATGAAGATGTAAATCCATGTGGAACCCATGAATACCTAATAAGATGACGATCATATATTCATGTGTATATATCTAACAAAAAAGGGCAACAATTCAATAAACAATACCCATGGAGGTGATCCCATGAATGAAGATCATTAGAATTTATTAACAATTTACAGAATCATAGAAAATAAGGAATATTATTAAAGGAAATGAATATATAATGTCCCAATTAAATTTATAATAATTTTTCCCAATTTTATGGATTTTTATAAATTTTAATTTATTTTATTCCTATGATTTCTTCATGATCTCCCCCCATTCATCAGTAGTAACATAAAGAACTAAAAATTATTGGGGGTTAATTTATAAGGGGGAGATCCACTTTTTTATTGATCCCCTATTTAATTAACGATTTTTAATTCTCTAATTATTCTTGAATTGGATTGAAAGTGAGTTGGGATGGAATAAATATACAAAATTTTGAATATCATATTCAATAATACACATTACATTTCTTATTGAATTTATTAAATTACAATTACATCTATCAATATTATTCCATATATGATGGAATGGTTTTGTTAATATATTTAAGTGTTGCGTTATCATGGGAACATTAATAGGAAACATTGTTGAATGTATTCATTATTTGGGATTCAAAAATATTTATTTTGAATTTTCTATTTAGTGATTCCAAAGGTTTTATGAGTGGTTGGGAGATTTCATGGAAGATTACCCATTAACATAGGAATCTAGTTCCACTACACAATGAAACTGGTTTGGTGGGACTCAGTAATAAAACCAATTTAGGGAAAGGGATCCAAGATCTTGGATTTTCCCATTGAGTAGGAGTGATAAGGGAAGTTTCATATAGGGATAATTGATATTATATTAGGGGAATCAACCCAACAATCACCATTAGGTCTCTCTACTAAAACTTGTTACTTTTAATTACTTTCCATTTTAACCACACCAAAAACAAACCTACTATTTCCAAATTTTTCATTATTTATGAAAGAAAAATGATATATAATAGGTTAAATTAGAAAAATAATGTGTGTCTATAATGATACTTGTGATACAACCTCAAGGTTTCTATGTACTATACTCCTTTGGGGTATATAAAATATATTTTAATTAGATGATAGTAAAATTGTATCATAATTTGGTTCATTTTTTAGGGATCCGTGCAATCACTTAAATAGTTTTCACACTTTTGCATATACCTTCTTTATTTTCATAAATTTTTTAACAATTTATTTTGAAATTTTAAATATAGAAAAAAAGTATGCATGGAATAATCTTAAAAGGGAAATTAATTAATGTTCACCAAAATCTTATAACAATAACTTATTCAAATAGATATATGAAGATGGAAGATAATATCAAGCTTACTTAGGGGATACATAGTAGGATAATTATATTATACTATATGAGAATAGAACCATAATTGTAACTATAGATACCCATTTATCCTATTCTAGAAATAACCCATTTTTATCATAGATGAACTGTTCACGGAATAAGAAAAATGTCTATTTAAGAATGAATGATTATATATAAAGGGTTCGGAAACAAAAAATTGTTTCCCTGATTATGATCTAAATAATAAAGGTCATAAAAATTTCAGCTTAAATAATAACATGGATTAGAGCCTCAAATATTTTATACAAATAAAGTGTATACTAATCTAGAAAAATATATCCACTACCAATCTAAATACTTTGATTCCTAAAGAATTTACATGACTAGAAACTATAATCTAAAACAAATGGTAAAGATGTATATTATGCACATTTGTTTAACAAATATTTTTTAAAAAGAATTTTTGAAATGTACACCCATATGTTGAAAATAAATATTTAGCCCTATTTTTTCAATCCATGGATTTTAAAGAAGAAAAAAGGCAAAAAAATTGGAGGATGAAAAATAATAAATGATGGCAGAGCCTAATTTTATACAAAAAATGAGTAAAGATGAATGTGTAGCTAAGATGAAGTAACAATTCGAACAAATGGATCAAATATAATCTGAAGATACACTCTCTATTTTTAATAGTAAGAACTTGGTGAATATTTCCCCACATCCAGAAGTTATAAATGACGACCCTTACATTATCTTTTCCTGACCAACATAAAATATTTTTTTAATAATGGTGGGATATATATATAAACACACTATATTTTACAAAGGGAACTTAATGGATATGTTTCATGGAACATTGTAACTATCCATTTGTGTTTCTTCCTATTAAAAAATCTTATTCCTCATTAATATTTGGGATAACTATAGTAACTACATTTTTATAGGTAGTAAAAACACATCACTACTTGTGGGATAACCCATGATTTTCTTCACTATTATCTTCTGTTTTACAATTCTAATCCAATAAATTTCTTATATTGTATTTTGACTTTTTTATAACAACTATTTTGGAAAAGAGTAATGTTTCCACAACCTACTAGGAATAATCACCAGTTTTTTCTTACCATTCTCATTAACTTTAGTAATAATATTTATCTAATATGCATGAAATTTAATGGTGGTAGTAAAATATATGTGTGAGGGATAGATACCAACCTATTTTATAATATAATTTTATATACCCTTCTTGATTTTTAGGGTGCATTATATAGTCCATGATCTTAACTGATAAATTTTTTGCACATGAATAATAATGAAATCGTGAAAAAAACTGATTAATGTTTGCATTGAAGGATATAAATAACCATTTATATAGATTTTACACAAATATAAAATTTAATCATTTAATGAACATTGATAAAATTTGAATCCTCATCTGAAAAAGTATTTCCCAATGTCAATCTTACCACCCAAGAGGTTTTATACAATTTCAAAATTTTCTCACATTATTATTTTTCTTTAAATTATATTGTCTATCCATGTAACCTATAAATTATTTTTTTAACTTTTAAAATTACTAAAGATCATTAATTTTATTGGAATGAATAAGGAATTATTTTCAAGACCATAGTTTGATTTGATAACACTTTTAAATTAATCCTTTTCATAATCCCTTAGATGTTATGAACTGCTTGTTAGGTTTAAAAAAATTACATGACATATATTTTCTTACTTAAGTACTCGTAGGTACCATTAAAGAATATGGTTATTTCTAAGTAAGAGGAAGTCATTTTCATGGAATCCTTGGGGTTACAATTTACTATTTGGATATCAATGATTTGTGTGAGTATTTACTAATGGTAAGATTAGGACACATGTTAATGTTCATTACTATAATAATTTTTTATTATTAAAAAATTATATAAAAATTTGAAAACATTGAACAAAAATAGATATAAGAGGATGACCGTTAACTAGTTTTACATTCTTACCTTGTGAACCTGAGAACAAATATGTAAATGGTGTTATGGGTGATCCCATTTCAAAGGATAATAGTATAATCAAATTATCACCTATCTTGAATTGTATATCATGCTTTGTACTGTAAAAATAGATTTATTCTTTTTTCCTCTTATTTTTCATACGATTACCAAAAGTTCCAAACCCTAAAAAACCATGTAATAGAGATCATGATTGATAAACACCAATGAATCTATTAAGTGGAGAAATTAAAAAAATCCTATATAAATAATTCATTCACTTGTGAAGATAAAATCTATACATGAAATTACTTATGAGATGAGAGATACAATTCTAATGAGTTGGGTACAAAATATGAATTAGAATTAGACGGAGAATGAAAGGATTTTTATGAATAAAGAAAATTTAGGGAAAAAATAATTATATATTAATATGTCTATATATGGGACAATTTAAATGGACTATGAGGCTTACTATGAAAAGTTTAATTTGACCATTGAGAGAGATAATTCCACGTGTGGGGGAGTGACCTGAAAAAAAAATTCTAATTTTTTTCTCATGTAATTTAATTCTTTTAACCCCTATAATTAAATAATATATGTCCATTTACTACATATTTATAATATTAATTATTTTACAATTTTATAAATAAGATCCAATGTTCTGATTTTATTGATTAAATTGATATTTTGTTTTAAATTTCCATTCACATAATATTAATGGTGTTTTTTGATAATTTAATGGTGAAGACCATCCATGCCAACATTTTAAGAGTAAAGTAGTTCAAATACAGTTAAGTAATATTAATTTACATTTTGGATTGGCTATGTAAGAGTATCCTAATCCAATGTATAAAATATAAATGGTTTTTATATTTTACTGTTGATATGGATGTTTGGGCTAGCCTTGAATTATTTATAGGAAAATTAAAAATGATATGTATGATTAAATTGAATGAATTTAATATTCACTGGAACATTTATAAGATTAAATAGAATATAATAAATCTCATTTATGGTTTTTTATTAGATTATAATCATCTATGTAAGCTATAGGCAGGGGATTTGGTCTTTGATGAAAATAAAAACCCATGTGGCACACATTCAATCCTGAGGGGGCCATAAATGGATTTATGTATATAATTTTCTTTCTAAACTAGGTAATCATTCAATGAAAAATCTTGGTGTATGGGATCTGATGAAGAGAGATTGTGGGTAATTATTCCCACTAGTCCACAACTGAATGAATAAGGAAACCCAGGGAAGGATATGCCTATATATGTCCCTCGAGTCCACTGTAATAAGGGTCCCTAGTTGGGGGGACTGTTATATATTTTATATAACTACTTTTTTGTTTTCTTCATTCTCTCTCCCCAATTATTTATAATCTCAATAGAGAACTAACCATAACTAGTTGTAGATCTATAAAGGGGGATTCAAATTATTTTAAAACCATTTTCATTTTCAATGGTATTTAATTTTGTTTTTATTCAAACAATTGATTAATAGTGAGTTGTTTTATATGGAGTAGATGATAGTTTCATAATATTATTTATTAATGTACTCTATTATTATTATTTAATTGAGTAAATCAAAATTACATCTATTGGGATTATTCCATATATGATATAATTGTGTGAGGGAGATAGAGATGTAATTTGTGATCATGGGAATATTAATGGGAAACAAGGTTGAGGGTCTTCATTATTTTGTATTTACAACTCCCTATTAAGGGTTAACTATAAATTTTTTAAGGTTTTGTGAGTATTAATGCTATTGTTTGGTAGAACACTCATTTACATTGTAAATGAGGACAACTACACAATGATCTTAGTGTGGTGGGACTCAACCATAAACTCACTCCAAGGGTTAGGGATATAAGATTTTAAATTTTTTCTTTGATTAAGAGTGGTAGTTTAACCTTTAAATTGTGGGAAATGATTGAATAAAGTGGAAATTATATTGAAATACAACATCATGGGTTGGGGATATCAATAGAAATTTTAATTTTTTGTCTCAATGTAGGGGAAATTTTGATAATGGTAATTCCATATCAGGATTTATGGGGTTTTAATATATCTAGGAGATATTTTAGGATGTGGTCAAAGGACCATGAGATGTATCGAGAGTATGGGTGTGTTTCATAGAAGGTTTAATGTAATATTATGATCTCAGGGATAGTATTATATAGCAATAATAACCCCATGTTGTGATTTAGGGAATCATGGAATAGCAAGGGGAAGAACAAGGATCACATCATAGATAAGAAGAACTATGACATGAGGGATTGGATGCATTCTAGATGATATTTACGGAATACTTATCTTGATAATTAGAATACTTGACATGTTTAGAGAATTATGGGGTGGAATCAATAAGGTTTTGTGCTATGAGGTTTGGGTTAGGGAAAATTTTTAAGGTAACCATGTATAAGAATTAGTTCCCCCATATGTAAGTATCTAGATATTCAAAAAGACATAGCTAAGTATTCATAAATTTTGGGTTATCATATGTAATGGTTCCTTTAAATAATTGTTTTTTTATTCATAATGGTTCTCATGCATAAGGGTTCTAATCTCATTTTAAATTTTTTTAATGTGTTGGAATTACCTATGATACATAATGGGTTAACCGTGTAATACATACGAGTTACCGTAGGGTATGTAAGGGTAAAATAAGGGTTACCCTATGATATATAAGGTCGCTCCAAAGGGATGCATAAGATTACTCAAAAGGTGATGAAATTAGGTACAGTTTCAAGTTACCTTATGAGGAATAAGGATTAATTATATGATACATATGGGTCACCCTGTATGTAAAGGTTAATACATAAAGGTTACAAATGTTGGTAAGAAAAATGGTTTAGTGTGGGAAGCTACTGTGATATGTAAAGGTTTATATGAGTATATGTAATGGTTGATTATTTTTTCCATATAATATTTAAAGATCTCATTGATGATACATAAGGGTTAATCCATGGAGATACATAATGGTATGGACATTGTGAAATGAGCGTGATAATCTAGAATTACAGAAAGATGGTCTTTTGGTCCCTCAAAATGGAAACCCCTATAGGGGTTCTTCATTTTTCAGATATACAAATATGGGAGTAAGGATTAATATTCCTTTCTTATTATACATTATAACCTAATCAATCTATGGCTATTAAAGGTTTTTTCCTCATCATTTATGGTATGGCTTTCCTCTTCTTCCTTGGTTCTTCTCCCATTATTTTAGTTACTTTTTTGTATCTGTGGGTAGGGGTTTGATAATGATTCTATGATATCATGGTGTAATATGGATGATATGATATATTTCTCTTTGTTTTTTCTAGAGTATTTTATAATAATATTAATACTTTATATTGTGTGGATTTAGGGATGTATGTCACATATTTGAATTATTTAGGTATTTCTATTAGTTTGGGTGAAATTGAAGGATGTGTTAATAATAAATGAGATTTTTTTTGATGAAGCCGGGGTGTAATGCCCCGACCCTCGAAGCCTAGAGTCGGTGAATTATTACGTATCATTGGCATGATCACAAAAGATCATGTCTCGAAAGATCAATTAGTTTAGTATCTTTGGAAGTGCTAGATATATTCATATGGTTTACAGTACATCATAATGTGAAAAACTGCAACAACATATTCTCTATAGTCCACACTCATATCCCCTCAGACTATCCATGCAGGTCATTCATAAAATACTTCTTCACATACTTAGAAAAATAAATCATAGAAAGGGGTGAGCTTAGGTGCTCAGTAAGGATAACAATATAGTGAAAACTTTCATAAATAATAATAAACATTTAAGGCAATGCATAACTAAAACAAAAGCCTTTTAAACTTGAACTTCACCATAATATGGAAAATATAAAATAAAGTAATGTGATTTAAGAATTCACATAGATATTCTATTAGTCAAATAATCACATTCAATATCAATTACCACTTTCATCATGATGGAATGCATAATGCTAGACTATCATAACCACATAGTCAAGGCCTTGTGCCAATACTACATATAAGATTTTGTCAAGGCCTTGTTAAAATACACTAGTTTGTCTCATTAGACCTACCGATGCATCAAGGAGCTATAGCGGGCTCCACCAGTCACTTAGTAAGTCCAATGCATTCCTCATAAGAACAGGTTTAAACATAACATAAACATTCGTATTAAAACTAGCATACAAAATTTCAATACATTCTCTATAAACCATGAATTGTATTAAAATAACACATCCACATTCAAAAATATCACAAAACCTTCAATACAATATGGATGTTTTGTATCATAATAAATCAAATTCAAATAAGCTTAAAATCCATCAAAGGATGTTGACATAGATGAAACCAAAACTATTTGTGAGAAATATCTCTTTTTTTAAATCATTTAAAAGTTAAATTATTATAAAAGAAAACATATAATTTGAAAATATTCTTATAAGATTGTAAGGTTATCTTAGGCGATTTTATAACGACAGAAAATAGCCACACCCGCCATATAAGTTAAAAAAACATTCTTACCTTAATTTTGTTGAAAAGATTAAAAAAGACCTTGTTTGAAAATGATGGAAAGATTCCATTATAATAATCTTATAAAAATTCAAACAAGGGTATAAATGACTTTAACCCATGGTCTATAAAATAGTAATAATGTTTTGAAATACATTTTTATGAAACATGGATGTGGATGATAAAGAGGTCCCAGTAAATAATTACATATAAACAACTTCAGATAACGAAGAGATTGTGAAATTAACCCTTACCTTACATTTTTCCTCGGTCGAGGGTAGTTTAACCACTTATATAATGGTTAAATAATTGTTATTAAATTATACAAGAATAAAATACATTAATATGATACCATATATGATCTTTTAACATTGTTTTGTTAATAATATCTTAGTATTATTGTCGTTTCGGGTGTTAAGAGATTCACTTTCCTTTATATTATTTGTTATGTGAGCCATATTTGTTATGGATTGGTTGTATCATATTCATATCCAGAACGATATGATGTCTTGAAACATTATTTTTAATCATGAAATGAAATTTATTCTTGAATGGATACGATGGGGAATGAGTCTCATCACGTTCGTGGAGACGGTAATCTGTACGTACGCACGAGCGACAATATCATTCTTTTGATATTAAAATAATATGTAATTGGATGGTATATCATATATACAGAATCATTGTTATGTTATATGTATTATTTACATGAATTACACATCATTATTATACCCATCCAAATAATAATGTATTGAATAACAATTACACCACGACGTGGAGACGGTAATCCGTACGTACGCACGTATTGTGACATGTCATTAAAAGGATGGATAGAATAATGAAGATGAATGTAACATATTTATAATAACATCATCGTATATAGAAGATACTGGAGTTATTATTTTAGAATGGAAATAACAAAGAAATAAGAAGTGGAATAAGGAATGAACTTGGAAGAGGGTGGTGAAATTATTACATCTTCTTCGGGTTCTTCCTTTTTATTTGATCAAAATTCATCCTTAAGTTGGATTTATGACCAAAGTAGGGCCTCTAGGATGAAGTGAGGGAAGTTGAGAGGATATTTGGGAAGGGGTTAGCCGAGCCAAAAGGCTTTGATGGTGTGAATTAGAGAGAAGGGGGAGATCCATTTTATAAGAGGGGTGAGGGGAACCTTTGGAAAAGATAGAAACATTATTTTATAATAAAATACTTTTCTGTTTCTAATGGCTCCAAAATGGATGATTTAATGGATAAGGTGGTTATAGGTCTAAAACCACTAGACCAATAGGTTTTAGATAGTTTTGGGTCATTATAATGACTTTATCTTTTAGATTTAACTCTTAGTTAAATAGTTTCACATTTACCATGTCAATTTGTATTTTTATATTATATGGTTAATAAACATACTATATACTTCCAATAGAACCCCAAGTGGTTCATTAATGATACACATATCATTATATAATTCCCTTGGACGAACCTTAGATATTTTGGAGTAGAATATCAATTAATAATAAAATATTTGTTTTAAAAACTCTTTTATATCAATTTTGACACTATTTGGTATTTTGTTTTTTCTAAATTCATAACAACATTATTTCTACGAAAAAAAATTAATCTAACCAACCCTAATATGTCATATTAACCTAGAAAATTATTTTAATTCATAAAAAGTCTCAAATTACATTTATTTGGATATTGATAATATCAATTATTTTAATATTTCATTAATTACATAAGTACTACATCACCATTGTGTCATAAATAAATTAAATTATTTAATGTCTAAAAATTATAAATAAAATACCACTATATATAAAATATTTTTATCTTTCTAATTAATATTTATAATCGAATTTATCTTATGTATAACCCTATATTAAAAATGTTTTAGTTATTAAACATTGATTTTAACTCTTTTAACTCTTCTTTTTATTAAATAATAATAAATGTACTAATATAGTCCAAGTGGACAAAAGTTGTTCATATTTTATTCCTAGGGATGTTTTTGGTCGAATTATACTTAGCCAATAGAATTAGGACTTGTGTTAGCGTAATAATAATATTATTTTTCCTTAATTACCCTATTTACTATTAACAGTGATAAATAAAAGTAAATAGTTACTATTCACCAAAAATTATTTTTATCTTATTGAGCCACATTTTACTCCTTGATATTAACCGTGTCTCTTGTATTTTTGAAATTCCACTCACAGAAGCGGTAAAATTATGTTTAAGGTGAATTTACAAATTCTCCTTGGAGATGGGTAAAAGACGGTGAAAAGTTCAATAAATTTTTTAAATATCTAAAATTATTATAAACTTACTCCAACAAATTATATTGAACTTATATAGGAATTATGTATATATTTTTACATAAAATAAATTTAAATAAAATAAATAATTATTTAAATAAAATTTGGTTTTAAACTATCACTCATTGTTTTTCACTATTCATCAAAAATTGAAAGTTTTCAAAAAAAATACCAAAAATTCACCTTAAGCTAATTTCAATATTCCAAATCCAAAAATGAAGTCCATTTTTTCAAATTCAAAACATATAAGTTTAATTTATTAATTTAAAATTAATTCCTGTTGTTAAAAGAAAAAAGGCGTATTTTTAAGAAACAATGTCTATCAAAAGATTGACACTTGTTTATGTCCAATCTCAATGTGAAATTACTTACAATGACCATAATTGGATTAAATGGTGAAAATATAATATATTTATACTTCCAAAGCATTAAAATTTATAATTTAACACTATAAATTATTTGTATTAAAAATGTTGTTTTCAGTTAAAATATAGTCTTTTTCACTATTCACCCAAATATGAAAGTTATCAGAAAAACACCAAAAATTTATTGAAACTAAATTATTATGTCTAAATTATAAATATTATGTTTATTTTGTCAAATAAAATTTATAAAAGTTTCAAATAGTGGATTTAAATGTGGTTCACCATTAAAAGGCATTAAAAATGCATTCTTTGAGAAAAATACTTCTTTTATCTGAAAAAAATGTATTGGTTCTTACATTATGTCTAAGAAATTAATAATATGGATTCTAAAATTAAAAGGATTATATATAGTTTAATATTCAGTAAATACTATTCATAACTGCTTGTGAACACCTACTTTGGTAATCTTGTGGTGCGCTCGAACCCAGTGTTGCGTGTAGTACAAATTATTGAATTACTTTGAAAAAATAACGTACTATGAAATCTTGGGGTGTTACACTGGGTGTTTATAAAGAGTATAAAACATCCCATTTCTAATGCTTTCAACAATTTTATTATATTTGTTGCGCATAAACCCGTAAGAGGTTAGTACAATCTTGAAATTGATTTATGGTTCACCGATTGAGGTAAGCAACTTTACATTACAAATTTTTCTACATATTTGGTGATTTTCTATTCATTTAATATCATTATGGTTATTTTTAGAATATTTAAATACATTTATGATCTACCCCATCAAATTTCAATGGTAATGTGTCAGAATAACAGTCAATAATAACTATATATCTTGGTAAATGGTATGTTAGTGGAACCTTGTCCGAACATGTAATGATGGATTTCTTGGTGGATTATTTGGTGAAATGTTTTTTTCTAAAGGAAAATATATTTTAATTGACATATGTGAATTTTCAATGGGTATTTGAGGAATAAATTTATTTCTAAAGGAAATAGTTTTAAAAGGAAATTTAATGGGAATGTGATGAATTCTGGTGATTATTTTGAAATGGTATTTGAAAACAAGTGTATGATTTTACAAAAAATTATTTCATTGGGTTTTTATCCAAGGTCCTTGTATGATTAAAGAAAACATGTGATTCATCTTCTAAATAGTTTCTAAATAATGTTTATAATGGTTTTTAGGTTATTATTGAATGGTTTAACTTGAAATTTGTTTTTTTAATTTACCTCATGTTAGAAACACTATATTTTATAAGTATTATATGTTTTTTTGTGATTATAAATTTGATTTACTAGATTTATTTTTTTCATGATGATTTTAAATATTATATTATTCACTTACCATATTTGGTCTTTATAAGTGTTTATGTGGAATTTTGTGCATGTGGGTTTGTGTGTAGGCCTAATGGTGTTCTGCTTTTGGTATCATGTTCCTGGGTTAGTATGAATTTATATAATTATCCCCTAGAGTGTAGAGATAGATTATTGTATTGGGTTTCATATAACATCTCCCAGTTCTATGAATAATGGTTCGGTTGTCTTCATGGGAGAATTAGTCCTAGAGTGGGATTTTTCAGGATTAGTTAAGGATTGTAATAAATCCTTCTATTACGAAGGTGTTGGATGCCTGAACATGAATAATATGTATAATATAGAGGGTTTGGTTTGGTATAATCCAATGTTATATCCTTCTGTTTTTTTATTCTTTTGATATTTTGTTAGGATAACAGAAGATCTTCTATACTAATATATTGGGAATGATGGTTATGATCACATCTAGAGTGAGAAGACATTGGGTTGTTATGTGATGGAATGTGATTATGGTAAGTGGGTTTCACTATGAGTGACAGGATTGGGCCTGATATATTTTTTTGTAGAATCTCCTAAGAAAAAAATGATGATCTCAAATGTGGTATGGTATGAGACCTCACCCTATCAGATAAAGTGAAGGTATAAGACATAGCCAAGAGACCTTACCATGAGTAGTTGGTTCAACCTTTGTGAGAGGTTAGTTATCGAGATCCATTACGTGGATGTATTATTTTCTATGTTCTAAATAATAGATTAGAAATGGGACCAACATCATTTCGTAGTGGTTCATCTTGTATGATAGTTATTTTATTGTTATTTACTCGTGAGGAGACTTATTATGATGCCTAATATAAATGAGATCATCTATGGGACCTTACATAAGAGAATAATATTGGTTCAATATATGAAAAATGTTGGATATTATTATGTAGTTCTCAGACCACTAATAATGTTTAATTATGGATATGATTCCTGGTCATGGGACCTTTCCCTATGAGGATATTTTTTCTTATACAAGAGGTTGGCTATCAAGATTCACTCCTTAGATCATTTGTTATATATGATGGGTTTATTACATGTTGGGACTAGATATTGCGATTAATTTACTTTATTAATTTTCTATATGATTGAGATGATCTAGTGAGATGCCTTTCCAAAGTGGACTACATTGTGATGTGACGATGATAGACACATTTTCTGCAATGGCCAAAACAATCAGGGTGAGGATTCAAAGTGTCATTGTAAGAACATGATTACCTAGAATATTTTAATGCATGCAAATCATATGTTATGTTTCTAGGTGGTTATTTTGAATAATAATTAATTTCACTCCTTCTATATATTTCATGAAAATAGATATGATCAAAACAACATTCCTCATGTTGAGGTGAGCAAGGGAATCCTTATGGGTCGTTGGACTCACCCCAAATCCACATATATGGAATTAATTTCAATATAAATGGGTAGAAACTCATGTTTTCTTTCAGGTATAGGAATTTCTTGAGGATGGATGCATGGTTTTCATCTAGATGTTTGTAGAGGCCAAGGATTCGATTGATATGGTTATGTGAGTTGGGCTAGTTATAATTTTATTTACTCTCTACTTATTATTTTATATATTTACCAATTACTATGTTTTTGTTTTATTATCATGATGATACATGTTATACATGGATATATACTGCTTCATCTCTATTTATTTAATATATCATATAAAAAGATTAATACATCCTATTACAGATTGAAGGTTACCTCTTGGATACCTTTTTATGTCTACATGGTATTTGGGATATCTATTATATAAACAGGTCATGCATATTTTTTGGTATATTTAGGAAAAAGCCTAGGGATTTACTTTTTTTGGAAGAGTTTCCCAATGATATTTTTTATCACTCACCACTAGATAAAAACCTCTAATGTATAAGGAGGAATTTTTAAGGTCTTTTAGTTATCTTATTTGGATATTGTCTAGAAAATCTAAGATGAGGTGTTATAAAATGGTATCATAGTGTGTGTTTGGATGTGTTAGTCAAAATTATAGGTGTAGATAGTTTATTCCATATTTTGAGGTGGCTTGGTCGCATAATTATCATTCATAGAATCAATAAAAATTTAATTTATCATGGTATGTTCAATGTGGGGACTAAGGACTTTAGGATGATTGGGGTGTTATATCAATAATCCCAATATAGGATATATGAGATTCAGGATGAGTCATAGGGCTCATCCAAGAGCCAGTGGGTAGTTTAAAGTGGCATTCAGAAGTCATGATACACATTCCTATGTGGTGGTTTTTAATACACTTTATCATTAAAATATATCATTAATTTAAAAAACTTATGATTAATTGTATGATTTCCCAAATTCATTATAATAGGTGATTTGATTAATATGGATTTTATGGTGTTTTATGATTTATTGTTTATTATGATGAATCATCCATTATAGAAAAATTATTTTCCTAATGTATTGTTTTTAAGAAAAACACAATTAAAAAAACTCATTCAGTGTCATGACGCATGGATAAATTGGTTTTATAGGTTGGTTTTAATTGAATCAGATCCTAGATCTAGTGATTTTTAAAGGGTTTGGGATTTCTATTTTTGAGAAAATATGTGTAAAATATTTTGCAAACAATATCTTTAAAATGGGATTAGTGTTCTAGAAAAAGAATATATAGGTTTGGAATATATGGATTTCAATTTTAGTAAAAATCCATTGGATTAAAATGGTTTTTTAAAACTCACGTGAGTTTTGGTGTTTGTAATATGTTTTGAGATAGTTTGAATATATAACCAATAACTAAGTAAACTATTCTTCTTGGATTTTAGTGGTTTTTCCATTGGGGATTCAGATGTTTGAATTTTGTGCTCAGATAGTTCATGGTGTTTTTTTGGGATGAATCAAGTGAGGTTGGCGGGTGTTGACTACATTGGTCTAATGATGGGATTGAGAAAATTGAACATGTGTAGACCGGGTCTCATTTTTTCTGATGGAAACTCCAGTGTGATTCCACTATGTCCATTTCGAGTTGAAATGGATCTTATTTCCCAAGGTACGCCATTGTTAGAACTTTTCCAATAACACCTTGGAATGCATGTTAATCAATGTAATTGGAGGAAAATATCATCACACCCTTTTAAAGGGGAATTATTTCCTCTTTTTCGAATCTATTATATATTTTAGATAATTCCTCAATCCTTTCTAAATTCTAGTGTAGGTATGGTTACCACCATTACATCCATTAGTTATTGCCTTGTGTTGATGTGAAAATTTGTATATATTATAGGTTCCTAATTTATGGAACTATATATATATATTTATATATATATATGTCATATAATCCCCATCAATAACACCACCCACAAATATATGGGAGGTAATCCATATTCCACTTTTTATTTGATTATGATACTATTTAAATACACCTAGCTTTATACTGTGGAGTTTATCACCATCTATGGGGGTCGTGAGTGTTGTGAGGTTTGGATCAAGACAATCATATATGATTCCTTTATATCTCTATTAACGTAATCATAACCCTCATAGTTTAGTTTCACTTAAAGAGACAAATCATACCCTTTTAAGGTCATACCACAAAGAACATCCTAGTGTCGTTTTAGATCATGTGGCCATGACTAGGTGAAGTGACTCTTATGTTCAAGATTCTAGGACATATTCCATGTATTTTTAAGTCATGAAGAGTTGAATACAATGTTATAGGTACCTAACAATGCATGGTGAAGCAGTTATGCATGAGCGACCATATTTTGGCTGACCTCGAAGTTAATTTTTAACAATGAGGATAAGTTTGTTTCATAGGGTATATAGTCTAGTTTGATATATGATTAGACTATATTATGGAGATATATCCCACTTATTAAGATATTGTATCACTAGGAATATGTCATAATGATATTGGTTCTTATAGAATAAGGCCCCATGGAATGAACTTCTGATTTCCTAGGAAATATAGCCTAAAAAGGATAGACATAAGTGATTTCACATGGAATATGTACCCATGAATATGGGTTTACAAGGAATATGGGACTAATAAAAGTATGTTAGTGCAAATGGGGAATATATCTTGGTGAGAATTTATATTGGTGATTTCATGAGGAATGTGTCCACGTGTGTATGGGTGGTGTCTCTAATAAGAATTATGGTCTGGAGAAGGTATGGTTTAAGATATTTTTACTCTTAAGCCTCAAAGTGGAATCATAAATTTGCAAATTATAATAAATCAAAACCCATCTATTTCAAGGTGCATTGTTTAATATCTTGTGGAAATACATTTTCATTCCTTTCAATATCTTATAGTGAGGAAATTTTCATGCATTTTTATATCATATTACTATAACTTTAATGTTATAAAAGGGGAGAATAAAAAAGATTCAGTAGGGCTTATGCATGGGATTCCATTAACTAATCCATATCTTATGGAATATTTTCCTCTGATGAATTAGTTAAACTCCAAGAGAATATTCCACTTTCATGAATGGGTTTGGTCATAAAAATGGGTAGTCCATATATGGTTCTTATATTAGGGAATATGTCCTTTTGATAAATGAGTTGGGGATTATGCATGTCTATACTAGATCTGTTTCATCTAATAAGGAATATGACCCTTTTATGAAGGACTTGAATCATATTCATTGGTGGACCATATATGGTTCATCTCTCATGGAATATCGCCCATTAGGGAATGAGTTATGGATTTCATATCGGTATCCTAGATATGGCTTGTATTTATGGGAACATATCCCTCCAAGGAATGATTTGGGGCTTATTCATGATTCTACTATACATTGTTATCTCATTAACATATCTTCAGGATGAGATAATTACTGAGGGCATGATTTTGGTTTACACATGAGGAGGATAACCTTTTGTGTAAATGTTCATTGTCTTTCTATAGTGATGCAAGATTTTCATACATATATATTACATTTTTATGTAAATATTCGATATATTATATTAGGATCCAATTAACAACCATAATGTATTATTGTATTTAGATCATAGATACATGAACATATAATTCAGTTATATTCTTCTTTATTTATCAAAATTTACTTCTCACTTTTTACCCTTCTTAACATACCCTACATAAAACCTTTCTTCAAAAATTAGAAAATGTAAACATAATAAAGGGTGATCTCAGATGCTCAGAAAGGGTAAATGTGGGAGATATCAATCAATGATCATAAGAAAGATTAAGATAATAATAAAATTATTAGATTTGGACCATAAAATACAATGTTCATACTGAATATACCATAGATCTTATATAAGAGTTAATAAAGAAAACACCATGAGTAAAAAATCTATTATTTTATTGTCAATATAGAATCATTATAGTTGAGAAGTAAAAAAACACCATAAAAGGATAATATTTCAAGTGAGATACAAAATTAAGCATGATTCCAAATTCAAATTAAAAAAAACACATGCAGAAACTTGGGACCCAGGGAGTACATGATACTAGAATCCAAAAATGGCATCTAAAGGCATGTCTCCTACTAACATCATCACGATATCACTAGTATCATCATCACCACTCAATCACCACTAGAACTGATAATCAGATAAAAAATTATTTCCAAAATAATATCACAAAGAAACGATTCAAAACACTATATACACTCTAAAACCAATAAACCAGATAATTCTGAACCACAACACCTTCATCATTGTCCTTCATCACTAAAAGGATAAAACATTCCAAATACAAAACAATCCATAAAGAACCCTTAAACCTCGTCATCATCTCTTCACCATCGTCATCGTTATGAGACAACACTATCATCTAAATCAGCATCACCACATAATCAAAATCATAGAACCATAACTGAGATGAATTGGAACACTATGTATAACTTCATGAACACACATTAAAACTCTGAAAAATCATTCAATGATGATTCCAATGACCACAATGAAGAGAGAATATAATGTGTACCTAATGGAAGGAATGAATCTGATGGAAGAAACCTCCTGGTCTGACATCCACTCATATAAAATATCCCAAAATATCATCAAAAGACACCAAAAAATGCACACTAGGAGAGGCATGATAGATATATAATTAAGAGAAATGTATGAGCATAGTCCTCAATAGTAATCCCAAACCTTTTCCAAAACCATAAATTATTTCCTTTAGGACCACCACTATATGATACCATAACTATTGAACATATAAAAATACCATTTTCATAATCAATGATATATAGACTAAAACATTTCAGCTTGACACCACATTTTTATAACTCACACCTACACCCCTCACAAGGCATTGCATATTTTGATCATTTCCATCATGAGATTATCATCATCATTATCATTGGCAAAAATCAATCTCTGAAGAGTATTCATCAAAATGACCTGATACTATCATAATGTGAAACCAATCCCTGGTCTTGCCTCTTATATAACTATTTACCACTCTAAATATTTGAATCATATGTGTGAGGAATCATCAAAAATAAATCATGAAATTTAAGATTATATCATATGATTAAAAACATGTCATAAGAGTGTGGCAACATAATAGGTATAGAAACCATTTCATATTTCTTTATTAACTGCTAATACCATTAAATAAATTTGGTTCCGCCAACCAAAAATGTTTCCCATATCATAATAGATCAGGAACAACCACTTATTTCCCATAGTGTATTAGGGAACCCTACTTGTGTCCTAAAGTGGATCGACCAACTAAACTCACATCCCATAATTATATCATGAGATATAAGGATTTCCACAATAGACTAGAGGGATATATAACTATAGGCCCACCTATCACATAATCAAAGACATACATATAGGTGAAACAATATCATAAAACATTCCTTATGCCATCAAAACAAAAAACTTGGAAAGAAAACTAGTTTCATAAATATTTTATCATTTCATCAAAACAAAACCCTTTTAAAAAACGAGTTTCACAAAAATCTCATCATCATAATACTATCCAAACTTATATAGAATAGTGATTGTGTAATTGGATCATATACCTAGTAAATTAAAATTAACATCATAGGATGTCATTATGGAGGAATGTTTATTTAAAAGATCAGAAAAATATTTCTGGATTAAAATACCTTTTTAATTTATAAATAAATTCATTAAAATCTAAAAACCCCCAAAAATATTATTTTTATTTTTATTTGAAGAGAACTGTAGAAAATTTTAAATAAAGCATAAAATATTTGAGCAGTCATCATGGTGGTAAATTCCACTTGTGTCTAGTATGGTAAAAAAATATTCCGTTCACATTATTGTTAAAATATCCAAAGCACCACACTCAAGAATTATCAAGAAGATTATTTTAAAAAAATATTTTTAAAAATTAAAACAAGGGTAAAAAGGAATTTAAGGAATAATTGAATGATATCCAAAAAACATTCTTAAAATAATTTAGAAACCATTTATATGGAGGAAAAAGTTATTTTGACCAGAAGAAGAGGAATAAGGATTTATTTTCATAAAAAAAATTTCTATAAAAAAGTTGAGTAATAAAGAGATGAAGACAGTACTAAAACATAAAAATTATGTAAATAATAAATTTATAATACAAATTAATGTGATATATCAGATAATTACGACATAATTTTGTAAATTTAAATTCATTTATAAAAAAATACGATTAAAATGGTATTAAAACAAAAATCCACTTCCACCTAAATAAATGTTGAATAAAAACCCTTGATGTGGAGAGCATTAGAGGGATTTTTATATCCCCGTAAATTTCATGAGAAGAATCATAAAATAAATTCATGGTTATTATATACACTGCATAATACAAACAATTTGTGAATATTACATGTTTCTCATAGAATGAAAGTTTTGCTAAAAATTCATTACCTCAAGTTTGACGCATTCTTACCCCCAATATAATAAGTTTAATTTTTTAATTATACAATATAATAATTTAAATAATTATAATATCATATATGATTCAATTATAACATTTTAATACCTATTTATAAATAATTATTTATTAAAATTATATTTTATGGGTGCTAAGTATTTTGTCTATCATGAGAGTATTGGTTCTGTAGTTCCAGTGCTTCTACTTTTATCATGGTTTCACCATCTTCATAATATTAAACACTATAAAAATATTATATATATATATATATATATATATTTATATTCATATATAAAATATAGATATAGAAAAATGAATTACACAACTCTTTGAGATGGTAGGTCTTAAACAAACAAGAATGTTATTTTCATTATTCAATAGATGGAAGGAAAGAAAGGTAAATAATAATTCACAATTAAATATTAACTATTATATCATATATATCATATATATTAATTAAATTTTACTTTATTACCATCCATGTAAAATGAAAGTGAGCAAATTAATCAAATCACTTTATGGAGGTTATTGTCCACACGTACACATGAGAGACATTATCATTTTATAGTGAATGGGAAGAAGGTAGATAATGATTATTTAATCATCATAATAAAAATTAATTTTATTTTAGATACTGATTTAAATATTTTAAAATTGATACCATGTATTTATATGAGGCATTATAAGAAATAAAATTGAATATGCTCGGTTTTCAGTTATACCTCTTTGTGGAGAAAACTTTTTTTACACCATAATCCTTGAAATGATTGTCCATTGGAAACACTAGTAGATCTAGAAAGTGTTTTAGTAAGATAATATAATATTAAAGTAGGTATTTTATAATATATAAGTCTCAAAAATATTAAATAATGATGTATATGAGGATCCATTTTATAAGTGAAGGGAGGGTCACTCTTGGAATTATATAATTTATAAAATAAATAAAAAATAATTTTAATAGAAACATAGATCCAAATTGATTTAATTTGAATAAAATATGAAAATTACCCTAAATAATTTCATAAAATAAAATTTTGAAATGTTTTGGTTATGTTTTCAACCTTATCTGACAGTTTTGACCATCCCTTAACTCATTTGACAATTACCATGATATCAATGTTGTTTACACTTTTGGGGTCAATAATGATACCATAAAAAGACAAGTGACCCATAAATAGGAAATGATTTATGTTTTAAATTATACCTCATTCAATTCAATGAATTGAGGTTTATTTTAATTTTATGTCATTTAATAAAATATTTTTTATTATGAAATCTCATTAATGAAATTTTTGGAAATACATGAAAAATTGTAATATAATATGTTTCTAACTCATTTAAAATTGTTACAAATAGACATGTATTTAAATATAAGGAATATATGGACTTAATAGAATCATTGAAGTAAATATTTATATATTTAGATATCATTTTAAACATTATGTTTTGGTTTAACCCCTTGGTTACCCAATTTTAATCTTTAAAGTGGTAATTGATTTTTTAATATTAAAGGGTTATATTTTTTCTTTTCAAGTAAAAATTAGCTCATAAATGGAAATAATATGAAATAATAGAACATTTATCATCATAATTATCCTATTTCAAATAATTTATGATTTATTTTAATAATTTATTAAAATATATTTAACATTAAATACTATTAATGATATTTTACGATCTATTCACATAATTTGAATTTAAAAATAAAATGATAGAAATAGAATTTGAATATTAACAATTGACACATATATAATATGGTATATTAATCATAAAAATTAGTGGTAAATTTTTACTCACCCAAAAATATTACTTTGAGTATTTTTAAAATCATTTAATTTATTTTTCTACTACTTACACAAACATTTTATCAGTGTTATGTAAGAATTTATGGTAATTATTTAAACAATAAAATGTAAAAATAAATTACCATCATAAAAAATATTCCTTCATATTTCAAATAACCATTTAAAACCGAAAATAAGTTATTTTTATCCTTTTCACATAATATTACTGACATTAAAATCTAGAAAGTTACATTTTTAAATTTATATATAAATTAAATATAATGAAGGTAAAAATCAAAGAAAAATAATATTTTATGATATTGGATTATTATGAAATAAATATAATCATATAATTAAATAAATTCAAGTTTTCAAATGAAATTCATGTCTTATTGAAGGTTCCGGGCACATTGGAAGTGCATGGGTGGGTGTTCCCACTTGGCTTTTTGTCATTAACAATGATCAATCTGGGATCAATACGAAGATAAATGCCAGTCTCCACGGATCGAATCATAGAAATGGAAAAAAAAGGAATGTGATAGAAACACAATGTAGGATCGTTACATGTTGATTATAATTAATTTAATCAATTGAAATGAAATACCTTTTGGGTGTTCTTTCCTCGTTGGTGTTCTTAATCACGTGCCGATGTGATTCGTCATTGCGTTGCAGAAGCCATGTGTAGACTTCCTCTAGCGGTGATCCACATGTGTACCTCGTATCTCGGGACGTCTCTAAAAGAGTCTCCAGGTGTTGGCGTGGAGAAACCTTTTCTTGCATTATCCGCCTTAGATCATCTTGATCCGATGGAATATAATCTCTCTCGGTCTTGGGAGAGTTCTTGGCGGAAGAGGTTCTTCCGTCCATAAAAGAATTCTCCAGAATTGTTGTGCACAACGATTCTCTTATGTGTGAAAAGAGTTGGGGTTGTGGGGATATTTATAATCGAGTTTGAGGTTGTAGAGTTATGACAATAAATAAACGTGTTATGCGTTTCATTTATTTTATTAACTCTTATTGAAAACCCTATGTCGAATAATTAATTCCTTGACTTGCACTCACGCTGATTATAATAAATATCATTTAATAAAACTATATTATATCCTCAAAATCCCGACTGGAAAAACTAAACGGCGTGTAATAAAAAATACACGGCATGTAATTGGTTTTTATTGAAAACTACATGGCGTGTACATTAAATGTACACAACGTGTACTTGTTTTCAAAATAAAAAATACATAGAGTGCAATAATTAATAGACGGTGTGTACTTGTTCTCATTTTATTCTTCCTCCAACATTAAAACGATTTTAGGCTTCCTTGAATAATTATTAAACAACGTACAGGAGTAATCTTTATTCTACTTGAGATACTTGAATACACTTAGTGTGTGACTCTCTAGGCCTCTTTCTCGTTGGCATTGGGCGGTCATGCCTAAAGTCCAAGATTACTATCTTGCAACGGGTCAAGGAACCCAAGAGAAAGATTTTTATTCCACATTGACGTATAACCTCTTACGAACACTTACGGTGTAATTTAATCCCTTTGTCTCAATATCTCATCAAGAAGGTTTCATGGCAGTGTCAAAAACCTATATGCTTGATCCGTCATTCATTGACTACCTGAAATAAACTCGCCCTTTACACCATGGCCATGGAATTTAATGCGATAGTTCTATTTCAATCAGAGGGCCGAGATATCAACTTCCATAAATGGAAGGGACAAATCCTTCCTTGACTTATCCATTAACAACATGTCACTCATGATGTACCTAACATACCTACTTCCCGCCATCTGTATACGTGATGGTTTTCGTCATTAAATCTAAGTGCGTGAGTCATGACGTGAGTTAATGATAATCTTTCAGTATAAGGACCATTACACACGATCGTAGATAGTAATGTCCGATGACACCAAGACATGCAGAATTACTACTGGTGGTTCTGTTATCATAATCTCCCATCTTGGAGATTACCAAATACGAACTCCATGAGAGTGAGTCTTGTCTTCTTACGAGTACTCACAAATGACAGTCTGTATACTATGTGTTCTATCATAGTATGTCATCCAACCGCAAAACGTTATTTAAGAATACTGTTATAGCATTTCAAGGTTCTCATCATAGTGGGGATCATCCATGACCTTATTAATGCAACAAATATTCAATGACATTATTATATTATAGTCATGTAGAACAATGAACAATATATAATAAGTGAAAAGTTATGTAATCAAAGTACAAAACAGTTGGTTCTCAGGACACCAACCCTTACAAACTCCCACTTGGACTAGAGCCAACTGCCTACAACTTTTTGTCCGCTAGACCTCACATAATGATCATGTTTCGGTTGATTCAAGGCTTTAGTCAAGGGGTCTTCCACATTGTCTTCTGTGGAAATACTTCCCACTGTAACTTCACCTCTCTGAGAAAAATCCCTCAAGAGATGATACTTTCGAAATATGTGCATTTTCCACTGATGTGACCTTGGCTCTTTTGCAAGTTCCACCGCTGCAGTATTATCACAATAGAGTGTGATAGGATCTATATTGCTTGGTACTACATCTAGCTCTTGGACAAAGCTTCACATCCATACTACTTCTTTAGAAGACTCAGAAGATGTGATATACTCGGACTCCGCTGTAGAATCTGCCACCACACTATTCTTTGAGCTCTTCCAACTCACTTGACCTCCATTCAAACTAAAGATTTATCTAGTCTGAGACTTCATGTCATCTGGATCAGTCTGGAAACTAGCATCTACATGTCCTCTAATGACTAGTTTCTCATCTCCTCCCTAAACTGGGAACATATCCTTAGTATGCCTCAGATACTTAAGGATAGTCTTGACTTCCATCCAATGGCGGTCTCCTGGATCAGCATGATAACTTCCTACCGCACTTAATGCATAAGCAACATCTAGCCTCGTACGTAGCATAACATACATGACTGACCCAATCACGGATGCATAAGGTATCCTTTCCATTCTCTTTCTTTCCTTATGTGTCTGAGGAAACATTTTCTTGGAAAGATGAATGCCATGTGACATTGGAAAACCCCCCTCTTGGACTGTTCCATACTGAATCTCTTCAGTATCTTGTCAATGTATGTACTTTGACTCAGGCCCAGCATTCTCTTGGATATATCATGATGGATCTTGATCCCAAGAATATATGTTGTCTCGCCCATGTCTTTCATAAAGAAGCATTTATGCAACCATGCCTTAAATGATTGTTAGACAGGTACTTCTTTTCCAATTAGTAATATGTCATCAATATATACTATTAAGAAAATGACTGTACTTCCACTAAACCTCCTGTAGACACATGGCTCATATCCATTCTTAACAATTACAAGATTCGTTACAGCATCATCAAAATGAATGTTCCAGGACCTTGATGCTTGCTTTAATCCATAAATGGATTTCTAAAACTTGCATACCTTGATGGCATCCTTTGAAGTCACAAACCCTTCAAGTTGTGTCATTTCGACATCTTCCAGGAGGTTCCCATTAAGGAAATCTATTTTGACATCCATTTTCTAATGAACATATTCATGGTAAGAAGCAATGGCCAATAGGATTCTGATGGATTTCAGCATCGCACCCGATGAAAAGGTTTCATCATAGTCAATTCCTTGACGCTCTCTAAAACCTTTTGCAACCAGTCATGCTTTATAGGTGATGACATGCCCCTCTATGTCCAGTTTCTTCTTGAATACCCATTTATTACCAATAGGCTTTACATCAAATGGAGTATCTACCAAAATACAGACTTGGTTTTGGTACATGGAATACATTTCAGAATTCATGGCTTCTTGCCACATGGAAATGACTGTGCCTTCAACTACTTCCTTGTAGGTAGGAGGATCATCATTGTCAACCAATAATGAGTCACCATCCTCGATGATAAGAAAACTATATCGTTCTGGTTCTCTCACCTCTCTCGTGCTCCTACGAAGTTCTTGTGTCTCTGGAACAGATTGTTCTTCCATGGGGCTTTGTGGAACCTGTTCTTGTACCAACTCATGTGTATCTTGATCCTCGACTTCATCAAAGTCTATCTCTCTCCCACTATCTCTTGTAGAGATGTGCTCCTTATCAAGGAATATGGCATGTCTTTCCACTGTAACCTTTTTGTATGAGGGGTTTTATAGGAAATATGCCCTCGATTCCTTGGGATATCCTATAAAGATACACTTTGTGCCTTGGGGTGCAAGTTTGTTACCGGAAGAGGCCTTAACAAATGATTCACTACCCCACACATGTAAATTTGATAACATGGATTTGCGTCGACTCCATAACTCGTATGGAATACCATTTATCGATTTATATGGTACTTTGTTTAGTATGTGTGCTGCTTTATGGAATGTATAACCCCAAAAGGATAATGTAAGACTTGCATGACTCATCATTGATCTCAACATGTCCAACAGGGTGCAGTTCCTCCTTTTTCTTAGACCATTGCACTGTGGCATGTAAGGAGGAGTGAGTTGAGATAGAATCCCAAAATCCCGTAAGAAATCAATGAAGACACGATTAAGATATTATCCTTGTCTGTCTGATCAGAGTTTCTTAATATTCTTACCAAGCTGGTTCTCAACATCATTCTTGTATTCTTTGAACCGATCAAAAGAATCTGACTTATACCTCATTAAGTAGATATATCCATATCTACTAAAATCATCATTAAAAGTTATTTAGTATGAGAACCCAGACCTTGGATCAATTGGAAATGGCCCACACACATTTGTGTGAACTAATTCTAGAAGCTCTTTAGCTCTTTCACCTTTCCCACTAAATGGGGATTGGTCATTTTTCCTTGTAGACACGCATGACATACACCAAGTGGTTTTAGTTTGAAAGAATCTAAATACCCATCTTGATGTAGGGTTTTCAAATGATTCTCATTGACATGACCTAGCTAGTGAGGCCAAATTTGGGTGTGGTAATAGTCATGTGAATTGACTTTGTCATCGATTTCCATTACTTGGTTTGTGTAGTCTAACACATAAAGGCCGTTATATAAATGTTCCCTACCAAACAAATTCTATCTTTATAAAAATAGCAACATTTATTTCCAAAATTAATCATGAATCCATCAGTATCTAATCGGGATACTGAAAGAATGTTTTTAGTAACATAAGGCACATAATAACAACCCTTAAACACCAAGATAATTCCAGTTGGTAATGTGAGATGGTAGTCTCCAACAGCTACAGCAGCAAGATTGTCTCCATTGGCTGCTCGTAGATCTACCTTCCCTCGATAAATATTCTTGAATATACTTGGATCTTATATTTTGATACATATGTGAGCACCAAAAGCAGTATCTAATAACCAATTAGTAGAAACAGATAGATTACATTCGATAACAAACACACATGAAGCTTCCCCTAGCTTCCTTGGATGGGTGCTGTTTTTCTTCTAGTGTCCCTTATGCCACATGTGAAACAAACAACAACATGTTCCCTTGCCTCCCCTTTGATCTTCCCTTTCTTGGATGGTCTTGAAGAAGCTTTGGGATTAAATCTCTTCTCCTTCCCTTTCGTTTTATTTACCATGAGGATAGAAGGATTTTCAGGATTCATGTCATTGTCCACATGGCGAATGAGGACAATAAGATCAGCCATAGACTTCTCAATGTAGTTCATATTGAAGTTCACAACAATGTTTAAGAAGATCTGGGGGAGTGATCCAAGAATGAGATCAGTACCCAGTTCTTTGGGGAGTTTAAACCCTAGAACCTCCAAGCGCTCAATGTAGCCAATGAGCTTGACTACATGGGGCCCAACTGGGTCACCCTATCCAAGCTTTCTCTGAAATAGATCCTTGGAGATCTCAAACCTTTCCTGTCTTGCTCTCTCCTGGTATAGACCACGGAGGTGCTCGAGCATGCTATAGGAATCCATGTCTTCATGAGACTTCATGAGCTCACTAGACATCGATGAGAGCATCAAACATTTAACGGCGAGAGCATCGTTCAAATGTTGATCATAGACCAGGAAATATTCATGACTTGCCCCAGGGGCAGGAGAATCAGGAAGTGAGGACTCCAGTACATAAAACATTCGTTCATGGTGTAGGATAACCTAAAGGCGCCTAAACCATTACTAAAAGTTACTGCCAGTGTGGATATTGTCTTTATCCAGTATTGATCGCAGAGAAAATGTGGATGATGAGTTTGTCATTTTGATTCTACAAATTAAAAGAGCATATTTATCAGTAAATTCTTGATTACATTTTTATGAGAAATAATAAATTAATTAATTCTCCAACTATTTTATCAAGTCCCAATGGCCCTCACCATTGAATTCTGAATGTTTAGTTGCTTTGACATTCTAGTGGAAAGGATCCATATTTCCCTTCACATAACCCCAACAAGGGTTGGTCAAGATATTTGAAGGTATTTAGGTAGGCAGGTCTTTTCCAACTGTGAGCTTACAGTTCCTTGATCTGTTGAGTGGACTCCCCAATCATGAAATCCGGACATGGATTTCCTCAACTCTTGCCTCCAATGTTACATCAAGTCTAGCAAGGGATACTCCTCTTGATGTAATATGGTTAAGTCAACCCGAAACATTTCATAAGGGCTTCCATTATAACATTAAGTGTCCCAACAAGGGTTGGTCAAACACATAGTTTTATTGAGTCTTTCCCTTAATCAAGTAACAGAAGGCTTGGTCTGACTTAATATGGTATTTGAGGGATTTTATTATTTTTGCATAGTTTTTCATTATCACATGCTTGTTAATATTAAGTGATGATTGTTTAAGTGATTAATCATGTTATGATATTGTTTATGCATAGCCCGATTTTTATTTTATTCCATCTTTTCATGCATGTTCATGTTATTAACACTGTGATTGCAACAACACATACATAATAAATAAAACATGCAATTTAGATAGAAATAAAATAATATGGCATGATCATGAGATTCTATTGGTTAGCTTTTCTAGCGGTTTTGATAAGCTAACCATGACCTAGGGAAAACACCTTGAACTTGATGGTTCATGTCTTGTAGCTCCCACCTATCCAACTTTGTATCTTCATGCGTTGGTTTTGACTCAGCTTTGGGATTTGAACCGTCTCCTCTGGCTTGGGGAGATCCTCTATTACATGGGTTTACATTAAATAAACCATGGGCACATAGGCCCTACATTTTATTGGAAGAAGGATCACAGGACAAAAATTTTAAATTAAATAAATATAAATGAAACCATACACATACAAAGGGTCTTTGGTAAAGCTCCTGATCATCCATAGCATGCAATGACATTTACGCATATTTAGAATTCAAATTCTTTTAATAGTTATTTCATTTAAGATAAGTCGCTCTTGAATTCAATTAATTATGATCTTATAATTAATCAATTCTTTATCTTGAATTCCTTTTAGAATTTCCTTGAGATTCTTCTCATCCATATTCCTTGTACGTGTCTTTGTACTTTAGAGGAAACCCGGTGAAATTCCATTTCTGGAAAGTACAACGCGTGTAGTTTATAATTACACGGCGTGTATTCTTTTCTCCTTTTATCCAAAGTACACGCTGGGGGATTTCGCGTGTTTTTTGTACTTTGGAAATTTTGGAGTACATGACGTGTAGATAAATCATACACGGCGTGTACTTCCTTGTTACGCAGTAACCAGCCTGGCGATCCCGTGTACGCGGTACGCGGCATATCCTTGTACACGGTTTCACCTGGTCCGTAATGGACTACACGGCGTGTTTCTGCAACATACATTCCTTGTATTCTGGTTTCCACGCACCGTTCAATTCTGGTCAACATGGCGTGATTAATACTTAGGCATAATCAATTCACACAGAGTGGTTTGGCAGACCAGTGTCGGTTCGTTGAACCTAAGTACACAGTGTGAAGTTTTAATTACACGCCGTGTAATCCCATGTTGTACAGACAGAAAGTGAGGCTCCTCTAGATGAGTTCCTCATTTTTATTTTAATATAAATTAAAATTAAAAGTCCGTTTCTATGATATGAATCGAGAAACGAAGGAGGAATAATAGATCTCGTTTATTCAGATTTATACAACTATTTATTTTGAATTGAATCAAATATAAATGTGTAAATTATCAAAGAAAATTAAATAACTATAATCAATACTGTAACCTCGCTCTGATACCATTTTAAGGTTCCAGGCACAGGGGAAGCACGTGGGTGGGTGTTCCCACTTGGATTTTTTTCATTAACAATTATCAATCCGGGATCAATACGATGATAAACTCCAATCTCCACGGATCGAATCACAGAAATGGACATGGAAAAGGAAAGTCACAGAACCACAAAGTATGATCATTACATGTTGATTATAATTAATTTAATCAATTGAAAAGAAATACCTTTTGGGTGTTTTTTCTTTGTTCATGTTCTTAATCACGTTTTGATTTGATTCATCGTTGCGTCGCAGAAGCCATGTGTATACTTCCTCTAGCGGTGATCCACATACGTACCTCGTATCTCGGGACGTCGCAAAAAGAGTCTCCGGGTGCTAGCGTGGAGACACCGTTGCTTGCGTTGTCCGCATTAGATTAACTTGATCCGATGGAAGAGGATCTCTCTCGGTCTAGAGAGCATTCTTAGAGGAAGAGGTTCCTTCATCCTTGGAAGAATTCTCCAGAATTGTTGTGTACAACGATTCTCTTGTCTATGAAAAGAGTTGGGGTTGTGAGGATATTTATAATCGATTTTGAGGTTGTAGAGTTATGATAATAAATAAACATGTTACACATTTCATTTATTTAATTAACTCTTATTGAAAACTTCATGTCGAATAATTAATTCCTTGACATGCGCTCACGCTGATTATAATAAATATCATTTAATAAAAAAATACTATATCCTCAAAATCCTGACTAGAAAAACTACACGGCGTGTAATAATAAATACACGGCCTTTACTTGTTTTCAAAATAAAAACTACACAGTGTGTAATAATTAATAAATGGCGTGTATTTATTTTCATTTTATTCTTCCTCCAACATTAAAACAATTTTAGGCTTCCTTGAATAATTATTAAACCATGTATGGGAGTAATATTTATTCTACTTGAGATAATTGAATACACATAGTGTGTGACCCTCTGTGCCTATTTCTCGTTGGCATTAGGCGGTCTTGCCTAAAGTCCAAGATTACAGTCTAGCAACGGGTCAAGGCACCCAATAGAAAGAAGTGGATACCGCATTGACGTATCACCTCATACGAATGCTTACTGTGTGATTTAATCCCTTTTTCTCAATATCTGATCAAGCAGGTTTCATGGCAGTGTCATAAACCTATATTCTTGATCTGTCATTCATTGACTACCTGAAATAAACTCGCTGTTTACACCATGGCCATGGAATTTAATGTAATAGTTATATTTAAATCAAAGGATGAGATATCAACTTCCATAAATGGAAGGGAAAAATCCTTCCTTGACTTATCTATTAACAACATTTCACTCGTGACGCACCCAACGTACCCTACGTCCCACCAACTATCTACATGACGGTTTTCGTCAGTAAATCTAAGTGTGCAAGTCATGACATGAGTTAATGATAGTCTTCCAATCTAAGGACCATTACACACACTCGTAGATAGTAATGTCCGATGACACCAAGACATGCGAAATTACTACTCGCGGGTCTGTTCTCATAATCTCCCATCTTAGAGATTACCAAGTGCGAACTCCATGAGAGAGATTCTCGTCTTCTTACAATTACTCACACATGACGGTCTATATACTATGTGTCCTATCATAGTATGTCATCCAACTACAGAACTTTATTTTAGAATATTGTTATTGTATTTCAAGGTTCTCATCATAGCGGGGATCTTCCATGACCTTATTAATGCAAAAAATATTACAGGACATTATTATATTATAGTCATGCAGAAAAATGAACAATATATAATAAGTTAACATTTATGTAATCAATGTAAAAAACAGTTGGTTCTCAGGACACCAACCCTTTCACTTATCACAATATTTTTTTCCAAAATTAATATATTTTACATTTAACTTTGTATTAAAAATTTATGGAGATTAGAATTCATAATGAATATAAATAAAAGAGACCCATTTACCAAATTTTTTTCTATTGATTCAAAATATGTAATATATTTTTCAAGTTTTAATTTAAACCTAGCAAGTCCAGCCAGAAGATATGCTTCTCACTTTTTATTAAATAGAAGAAAAAATTACAGAGTGGACGTGCGGGGTAAAACAATGGGAAATTACCTCATCTGTCAAAGCAAAAAGGTTATAGATCATAATAAGACATTTAATTCCCATAATCCGAGACATCAGCAATTTACCATTCCTATTGGGGCTTAAATTGATTTAGGATCTTAAGAATATCATAATTAAACTTTCCCAATAGCTTAGAAGAGAGGGAAAACACAGTGCGAGGTGTATTAGAATAGTCCTTCTTCAGCCTTCGCTTAAAGGGAGCAAGAATGTAGTCAACATTCCCTTTTCCAAAAATGAGTGAATCGTTGAAAGAAGTAGGACCACCGCTACCCGCTACAGTCCCTTATGCCTCCAATATTTTACCCCACTTCCCAGATATCCTAGAGGAGTTCAAGAGATTCTGGATCTCATGATGATAATCAACCAGTAGAGGAGCCCCGATGTTAGGATTCTTCTCAGCAATCTAATCATGTATAAAACTTACACTAGGACTATCATTCATGCTTATATTTGAGGGGTTAGTACAAGCATGATGTCACAAAAAGAGATATTATAATTTTTTCCCATACCAACTAATATAGTGTGAGTAACCGCATGTCTATCCATGGATGTATTCTCCTTCAAAAAATCAACATGAGAAGTGAAGGTACCACTCATTGGTATTGTAGAGTTTACCTGAGTATTATAGGGACCACTGTTATCTCTCAACGGTAATGAATCCACTAGATGTACCTTCCCTTTCAAAGGTAGCTGATTTTCTTCCTTAGAATCCATCACATCTACCTTATTGGGATATGTCTTGGTGTTATTATCAAGGGGTTGTAACATATCAACTTCATTCCTCTCACATTTCCTTCTATAGGGGTTAGATAAATGACCCTTAATCCCACATTTCTTATCGGAGATCCTTCTCTGACATAATTCTAAAAAGTTCCCTACATCCATGAATTTATTGCAACGAAGTGGCTTGCTTTCAAACTCAATACAAATTTTATTATTATCCGTCGGAGTGGAAAGAGATACCTTATCAATCAAGATAGAGCCAAGATCAATCTCAACTAACAACTTGGTGATGTGTCCAAAACTAACATTCTCAGTCTCCTTTTCAAGTCGTATAAAAGTCTCAATTTCCTTTCTAATATCACACAACATCTTTGGATTCCAAAGGACCCAATTAAGACCATGAAGAGTAACCCATACCTTAGAAAACATTCCTTGCACGCGTAGCATTAAAGTCTCGGGACAATTCATGAAGCTGAATCCATCAAGGATTCAAGGAAATAGATCCAGTTCCCTACATATGAATTTTAAAAGCATCTGAAGGAAAATGAAATGAAAGAAAGAATGTCCAAGAGATACACACCTCTAATCAGAGAATCCCCACAAAAATGAGATCCATCAGACCAATTCCTCAAACCTCCATAATTTCCAACCCTTGGGTAAAACTAGGGGTGGAATCAAGGAGGTTTTCTTGATAGAAATCCTTTCAGAAAAGGCATCAGGATTGGCCTCAAAATGTGGTGATGAACCATTTCCACCAAAATATATTCTTTTTCTCCAAACAATGAGTATTCATGATGAATGTTTCATACCTAAATCACTAAAATCAAATTATTATGAATCAAATAATCCATAAAAGGATATAAACATATTCCTATTCTATTTAAATATTAATAAAACCAAAATGGCTAGAACAAGTTATAATACCCAAAATGTATAAACCTAGATGTTAAGAAATAATACATTTTAATCTAAAATTTCCACAATAACAACACATATTAAACTTAGAAACTTCCATTAATAAATGAAAATACACATTAAATTACCTTAATAACCTTAAAATTAAATAATTTTTTAACCTAAAAGGTGATCTCACAAATTTTAGTTTACATCCCCAAAAAGTTAATTGTATTTTTTCCTGAATAATCTTTCATATTAAATCACATGTTATACCTAAGGATTGAATATACTGCATCCCAATGAAACATGTCCAAAAATGTCCTTAATATCCATGATAAATAACTATATAATCTTATAATGTAATTAATTTTAGCAAAATAATATGAATGAGATATTGATTCTTACCTAAAATGAAATCCTTATCTTGAAAATAAATATCTCCAAAAATGTCACCATGTCAATAAATTAGTTTTCAACTATTAATATTATATGTATCCCACTATCTGAAATAAAATAATTAAATTAACATAAAATCATATATTAACCGAAAGGGTTATTTAAACCTCAATATATTATTCTTCAAATAACTCAGTAAAATTTTGAAATCACTTAAAACCTCAAAAGGGTATCTATGCCTTTGATATTATGATCAACCTTAAACTTATAAACCCATGATGTTATCCATAACTCTTTATTTAACCTCACATTAAAATATATATTCATCCAAATATTCACACAATCCTTATTCCAAAAATAAAATCACCATCTATTGAATATACTAAATAAATAAAAAATGCAATAAACTTTATCAAAGATGACCTAAATCAATTTTTCATCAAATAAATTACCAATTTCGAGGGCACCTATACTATCCCATTTACTTTATCAATTCCAAGAATCTCTTTATCCCAACTAAAAATTATCATCATTCCACTAAATCAATTTTCTTTCTTATCAGTACCATTCTATATATATTTTCAAAAACCTAATGAAAAACTACTATAGAAAAATCCTTAGATGATTCTTAATTGTTATATCAAAAATATAATGTATATTACAATTTTAAAACATGATTATCAAATCCTAATACATAAAAACGTAAATCCATTAATGTCAATGATTATCATAACATATGTACACCATTATTCTAGGTGATAACTCTTGGATTTGGTCATTGAATTGGATAATGTTCAAATTCTCTACACATTAGACATTTAAATTTAAATAGTTACTTATGATGAAATCCATACCCCTCCTTTAAACTATTTATTTTTCCTCAGAAATTACATTCTCTATGCCCTTATTTTCCACACATAAAACCTTTTCTCATTTCTATGATGCCTTTCCATGAGTTCTTCTCCCCACATATATGAAATGTTGGAAGATAAATCCACTTCCCTCTATGGTGTTCCTGAAAATCCAATTTTTTTAGGTGTTTTAGGAAACTTATCCAGGTTTTGATTTTTAATCATATAATGAGAACGATAATTAAGAATTATCACAAGGTTTGTACTTGTAGATCTAGTTTCATTCTGTTTATGACATGGAAAATCATTACATTGGTTGTCACATTCGATATTAGAACAAATCCTCATGGGTTCATCCATTTAATAAAATAAAAAATTAAAGTGTGAGGTATAATAGTCATATAAATCAATCATAAAATCATGAAAAATAATTCACATGATGTCAAAAAAATGACCCCTTATTTTACATATATGACACCTTAGGTTTAGAATAGGAAATCATAGGTTATTATCCATTAAAATCTATCATAATGATTGGTAATGTGAATTAACCCAAGAATATCCCCATAGTGTGTCATCCCATGTGCACAATATTAGAACACTCACTATGAAAAATAATAATGGCTGATATATAATTCAACCAAATATTATTAGGATTGTTACCCCCTATATGCATCTATTCTGAAACAAAATCCACTTGTAGTTTCTAAACATCGATATATTTCTAGGAAAACCACATAATCTCTATGTTTCAAAAAATTAGTATGTTATCATATTCTTAGGATTTTCTATATGTTTTCAACAAATTTATCGAATACTAACATCTAAATATTGAATAAATACAACTATGAATCCAACTATAATGACCCAATATTATTGTACATATATATTATATCTTTTTATATGAATATTTGATATAAGACATTATGATACATGCCATAAAATTATAGATTTAGTGTATTATATTTATAGATACACATAAATCTTATTTAGGTACATTTTTTTTACCATTTATCATAATGGCCTTCTCACTTTTTACCCTTACTGATACACCCTACTTAAAACCATAATTTAAAAACATGGGGAATGAAAACATAATAAATGGTGATCTCGAATACCCAGTATGGGTAATGATGGGCGACATCAATCAATGATCATTAGAAAGAATAAGATTAGAATATGGGAGGGAGATCATGACCATAACATATAAAATTAAAACATAATCTATAATAGATATTAAAGATAATTCATTTAATAAAACAATAAAACAAAAAAATACATGAATCAAAAGACATATAAATCATAATAAAATCACTCTTGAACTATATGTTAAAATCCTAGACAAAAAAAACATTTTATAAGATTATTTCACAATCATGGGTATAATTACCAAATCATATATCAAGTTTAAATATTGAGAAAACAAAATCACATTGTACCAAGCATGAATAATTTATTCCCATATCATAAAAGATAATAAATCACTACCTTCTCCCACAATGGATTATCCATCCCTACCTTTTTCTAGTAGTGGATCTAGTACATCAACTCACATCCCATAATTATCTCATGATATATAAGGAATTGAATAGTGCTTTAGAAGGATATATATTTCCAAGACCTCCCATCACATAAGAAAATTGTTAATATATCTTTTAAAATATCACAAAATATTCCCCATGTCATTATAATGTAACCTATGGATTGAAAGTTGGTTTCATAAATATTTCAACTTTTCATCATAGCATAACCCATGGAAAATAAATTGGATTCATTAAAATATCATCATTATAATAATAAAAATACAAAGAAAAGAATTATTATTGTATAATTTTATTAGATCCCCATTAAAGAATAATTAATATCAAAGGATGTTACCAAAGAAGAAAATTTATTTTAAATATCTCTAGAATATTTCTTGAGGAAATGTATTTTTTTCATTTCTAAATCACTTCTTCAAAATCATAAAATTTACTAAATATTAGTGAAAAAATATATTTGATAACAACCTTGTAAAATTTTAATGGAGGCTTAAAATAATTGAATAGTTATGATTTAAGGAAATTATATCCATATAGAGTACATTAAATGAAATATTATTGTAAGATTTGTTTTTAAATAAGTCCAAATCGCCTCATTTGGAAACTGATAAGAATATTTTTTTAAACAATTATTGTAAAAAACATGGGTAAAAATTAATTTAATAAATAATTACATAATATTTAAACATATTATTAAAATAATTTATAAAATATGGATATGGAAGAAAAATATATTATGACCGAAAGATGAGCAATAGGAAAAGATTTTCATAAAAAAAATTTCTAAACCATTTCGAGTATGAAAGAGAATAAGATGGTACTAAAACATGTAAAATATATAAATATAGGAGGATAATAAAAATAAAATGTATTTATCATATAAGGATCATATAATTTCTATAATGAAAATTCAATCATAAACAATCCTGACTAAATTGAGTTGAAACACAAATCTCTTACCACTTGGGTAACATTCAAGTCAAAATTAATGAATGTGAGAATCTCTTATGGATATGTATTTATCAATTATTTTAATGATAATATAAAAAAAATCCATGGGAACTATATAGACAACATAAAAGAAACAAGTGGGGAATATATAACGTGTCTCATAGAAATAAAGGTGAGATGAAAATCCATTACCTCAAGATTGAATTTCCTTGAAAGTGATATAACCCCGTGAATTTTAAATCTAAATTTATTATAATTATATATTATGATAATTAATATACATATAATATCATATATTATCCTCTTATAACATCTCAACACCCATTTCAAGATAATTCCTTATTAATGTTTCATTTAGGGGTGTTAAATGTTTTCTTTTTCATGGGATTTTTTGTATAGTAGTCCTTGTCCGTTTACATTTATAATGGTTGAATAATATCAGGAATTTGAAACATGATATATATATCATATATATCCATTATATATATATATATTAATTCTTAAAATATAGTGATATAAAAATGAATTACACTGTTCATAGCGACTTTAGGCCATCCGTACGAATGGACGCTATTTTCATTTTTTGACGTTTAGAAAAAAATGAAATTTTAATTAACATTTAAAGAGTCACTATTATATAATATATATATTATAAATTCATTAAATTTATCTTTATTACAATTTATGTAAAATAGAAGCAAAAAATTAATCACATCATTTTGTGGAGGTGGTAGTCCACATGTACGCATGAGTGACGTTATCATTTTCCAACGGATGGGAAGAAGGTAGATACTAGTTGTTACATCAAAATCATAAAAAATTTGTATATTTTATATACTTGAGTAAATATTTTATAATTTATACCATATTTTTCTAATTGGTATAAGAAGGAATTGAATTGAAAACCCTCGGTTAAGAGTAATACCTCTTCATTTAGAAACCACTTTTGTATTACATCTAAAGTCTTTAAAGGATTTCCTTTTGGAAGAACCATATGCTTTATAATTTGGTTATGGAAGATAATATGATATTATTCAAGGGGTTTCCATTATAATAATTATAAAAAATAATAAAATTTAAAGATATTAGGTGCCATTTTAAAAGTGATGGGACATACACTCTTGGAATTACATAATGTCTTAAATTAATATTAATTAAAAAATGGTTACAAATTGATATAATTTGAATATATGATGAATATGCATATAAATCCTCCAATAAAATATCTTTTGGACATTTTTTTTACTTTTTCACCCTTACCACTTAGTTTTGACCCTCCATTAACCCCTTTGATAATTACAGTTATATCAATGTTGTTTACTATTTTGGGGTCATGAAAGTTACCATAAAAAAGGAAAGTGACACAAAAAATAGACAATTTGTTATTTTGTAATCCATTTCCAATTTAATTGTCTGAAGATAGTATTTTTATTAATTTTAAATCATTTAATAAAATATTATAATTTATAAAATATCATTAATTTCATTATTGGAAATACGTGAAACATTATAATATAATGTGTGTCTAACTCCTGTAAAATGGTTCCAAAATTTTGTGGTTTCAAATAGGAATAATATATGGTCTAAATATAATCCTAAAATAAACTTTTTATCAGAATAAATATCATTTTAAACCTTATCATTTAGTTTATTCCCTTGGTTAATCAATTTTAATCATAATTCTGGTAATGGATTTTTTAAAAACTACAAGGTTATAACATTACTTATATTGTAAATATTGTATGATAAATTGAACAAAATTATATTTTAGGACATTTATCATTCTAATTTTTCTATTTAAATATTTTTTTATTAATTTTAAAAAAAATAGTATAATATATTTAACATAAAATATTATTAATGTCATTCTAAGAACTATTCTCATAATTTTACGTTGAAACCAACATGATAAAAAATTAATTAGAACATTACCCTTTATGAGATATATAATATATTATATATATCTTAAAAATTCACTGACCACTTTTACTCACCCAAGAAATATTACTTTTTTTAAAATCATTTACTTTATTTTTCTACTACTTGCAAAAGAACTATGTCAATATTGGGTAAGAATTTAATGCAATTATTTCATCAAGAATTTTTTTAAAAAAATTAACATAATAAAAAAAATATTTATAATATAAAATATGTTCTTTTTTCCTATCAATAAATTTTGTAGATAATAAAAGCTAGAAAATGACATTTTTTGACTTTATCTTTTACTTAAATATTAGAACAGTGAAAATCAATGTAAAATAGAAGAAAAAGGTTATATTTTAAAATTTTGGATTATTATGGATAAAATAAATTCATTAAATGAAATAAATAAACGATTTTGAATTAATTTTATGCCTTTCCACATTATTTTCATCGCAAGTCAACCCATTTTACTTTTACTGTGGTAGTAGAAATTCAATATGGGTACTACTCATAAAGGAAAAAAATAAAACATACCTATTTAGAAAATTTTAACCTTATAAATATAAATATGGATTCCATTTTTCAAAATTCAATCTATAAAATTTAGAGAAATTAATTTAATATAGAAATAGAAATCGCAATAAAAAACAAAGTTTCTAGAAAAATGGATTTTTATGTATAAAAATATTTTTATATCAAATTAAAATAGAAAACAGATTTCAATTAACATAATTGCATTATTAATAATATAAATCTACTAATTTTACTTTTAAATTATTTTTTTTAAATATAAATTTGTGAATTCATTAAATAAAATACGATTTTTGGTAAAAAAAATCAGTATTTTTCACTATTCAATATAAAATCAATATTTTCAAAAAAATCCCAAAAAATTATAACTAAGATAATTTTGATATAATTATTTTAAAAATTATATATTTTTATTAAATAAATTTTCTAATATTTCTGTAAATTAATTATAATATTCTCTAACAAAAAGTAATAAAACCCATTTTTGAAGAAATCATATTTTGAAGAATAAAATGAACTCACTAATATTGTGTGATTATTTTGTAATAAAATATCAATAATGTTTTATTGATTATGAACTTAATATATATTTCATAATAAATTTACTTCTATTCATACCTTTTAATTAAATGACTTTTTAATAATGGCCATAGAATAATAATATTATAAGGGTGTTACACTATCCAATGGTAAATGAATTAGGAAATATGGGTGGACATAATGTAATATGGACCTTTGAGTTAGGGGATTATGCATTTGATTCCTAGATATTTCATACATGGTAGATGAATCAAGTAAAGATATGAAGAGATTGTATTTACATCTAATAAAAGATACAATGTGTTGCTTTGGAGTAGAGAGAGCATGAGTGGGGCAAATGAAAGAATAAGTTTTTACATGAAAGAGATTATACTAACTTGTTTATGTCCCCAAGTTATGAAATCATCAATGGGAACATGTATTTGTATTACACCTAAGATGTATTCCTATGCTCGTATGGCTTATTGAGTATGTTAGAGAATCTAATGCAACACTTTAACATCACGGATGGATAATTTGAGCTAAGAGAGACTTCTCAAGTTTTTATTCAATAAAGTCCCACATTATCAAGGGGTGAATTGTTTTTATCCAACACAGGGTTCTACATATTATGGAGGAGAATTATAAAGAGTAATTTTATCAAGGTAATAAATGATTTTAATATTTCACACTAGTTTATAAGCCTTGATCATGTAAATCTCGAGGTTTTAGAGGATGTGTTGATAATTAGGCATCAATGTAAGAGTCCTAGGTCAAGGGATTCTATACCATTGAAAATAAGGTGTACATGGTTTCATAATGTGGGGGAATAATATAGTGGTTCACCCAAGTGTATGGCCTAATAAATGATTCACTTTATATATGAGTTGGGAAAAGGCTTCACCCTAGTGAGGGATAAGTGAGATGCTTTACCCATGTAAGGGTCGGGAAAAGAGTCTCTCACTGGATATGGTTTTATAGAGTGGTTTCACCATGTAAGGGATGGGAGAATAGGTCATCCCTATTTAAAGATGGCAAAAGTGGTGGTCTAATATTTGTGATCATGGGGTTCCTTCACCCTAGTCTAAGAGAACTATGGGTGAAATGGTCTTTCTTGATGCTTCTAGATTTAGATGCCTCAATTACCATTATGTTTAGTTAATATCCTTAATCTTTAGGCATAAACATACTACATGATTGTGAATAGGATAACTAGGTGAAGGAATATTCATGTGTCTCTTTGGATTCCAAAATTTGTGCAAGTGAGATCCTAAGGGGCCTATTTATAGGAAAAATTTATTCATGGGAACAATGGAGTTCTCCGATCTTGGTGGTTCATGCAACATTACGTAGGTGTAGAATCCTGGGCACACACCCAAATACCTATGTGAAATTACATGGGTGTATAAAAACATATGATAAAGATAATGGTGTTTTAGGAAAGGGGAGAATCTCCTTGGAATAGGGTGAACAAACCTGAGTACATGTGGCTGGGTGTGCAAAATGATGTGTGTGAGTTGGGATTTCATCAATGATAGATTCTCAAATTCAAACATCTTAAACTTATTATAGTTAAACCCATTTTTATCCATGATTAGTCAAATTTAAGCCTTAAAATAAACTATGAAACCATATATAGAATTCACCCATAAATCTCATGTTCTAAGACCAAAAAGTTCATAGAAGACACTTAAAATGGGGTTAATGTTTTCAGAACCTCTTATTAATCATAAATAGGTGAAATTTATGGGCTAATTCTAGTGGAAGGTTCTCACTTTCACATAACTGGAATGGGATTTTGTTTAGGAATATATATCCCTATGTGTGTGATAAATCACACTACTGTAAAATTAGGTTATAGCCACGGTTTGAAACCATAGATATAAGCCCAAAAAATGTGGCTATAGGTTATAGCCATGGATTAAAGAACCATTACAGGTATTAAAGTGGCTATAGGTCAAGCCCTATAGACACATTTTCGAACTATGTCTATAAGAATTTATACATGGTTCAAACCGTGGCTACATCTTCAATTTCCACCAAAAGCACAACCAAACCCTATATCAACTGTTAGAAACCATGGATATAGATTAAACTTCAATAAAAAACATAGCAGTCTTATAGGCCTGCCTTCCACCCCATACTAGTCCATCTACCTTCCATCCACCTATTAGTCCCCATGCTACACCCCTACCCCACCCTGCCTATCTCCCCACCCCACCAATTTTCCATCCAACTATTCTCCCTTCCAGTCTCCCTAACTATTTCCCCTGGTTTCCCACCCTTGCCAGTCCCCCCATGTCTGCCACCTCCCTGGATAGAGCCCCACTCCCTGGACAGACTCTCCCCACACAGACACCCCCACCCTGGATAGACACCCCCCAGACAGACACTCCCCCTCCCTGGACAGACACCCCCCAGGAAGACACCCCCTACCCTGGGCAGACACCCCTAGACACCCCCTGGACAGACAACCCTCGACACCCCTTGGAAAGACACCCCCTTCCCTAGACAAACACCCCTTGGATAGACCCCCCGGATTGAAACCCCCTGGATAGACACTACCCTCCCTAGACATACCCCACAGATAGACACCCCCTCCTCTGGGCAAACACCCCCTCCCCTGGATAGACACCCATAGACACACCCCTTGATAGAAAACCCTAGACACCTCCCTGGACAGACACCGCCTCCCCTGGATAGACACCACCTGGATAGACCCCCCTGGACAGACACCCCCTGGAAAGGCACTCCCCCACCCTGGACAAACACCCCTGGACACTCACACCGCTGTACCACCCCCCCACCCCCAGACACACACCCCATCCCTTGGACAGACACCCCCGGACACCCCACCTCCCATGGACAGACACCCCTGGAAAGACAACCCCCTGGAAAGACACCCCCCCCCCTTTGGATAGAAATCCAAGGAAAGACCCCCCCCCCCTTAGACCCCCCTCCCTAACAGACACCCCCCTCCCCTAGACAGATCCCCTCATACACTCCCCCTCACTATTGGAAACCCCCCTCTCCTTGACAGACAACTCCTGTAATGCTAATACAGTTGGCCATGCAATTTGAAATAAAAGACCAAAACTAAAACATAACACGTTGCAATCTTCCCTCAAAACATCATTTACCAAAATTAGTTGATCAAATAGTACAAAAATATTTGGTTGTAGAACAATAATACATAGGCCTTGAGATGGCCATAGAACATCATGTTGACACACTTAATGGAAGCCGACATAGTCTAGTGATTGATGAACCATCCTCAATGATAGAAGATATACATAGTGAATACAAGAGATAATGGGAAAAAAATTGCAGGAGACTCATGGATGGTCTGAAAAAATATAGTGGAGAAGATTCGGCTACATATTATTGATATAAATGTTTTCCACTAGACATGTATAAACCAAATTCTGACGCAAAACCATAATGCAATATTTTATCTGATACCCACCCTGCACCAGCACTACCCCCAATGCTAGACACCCCTCCCTCTACAATTCCCCCTCTACCATACTGGATACCCCCCCCCCCCCTCCTGGACACCCCTACCTATACAAATCCCCCCTCCACCCCCATGGACACCCCTCCCTCTACAAATCCCCCCTCCACCCCTGTAGACCCTTCGGGACACCCCCTCCCTCCTAGACCCCCTCCCTAGAGATACACCTGTGGTGACCCACACCTTCTAGTCCCCCCTCCCCCTACCAATCCACCCCTCCCCCTGCCTGTCCCCCCTACCAGCCCCCCCCCCCTGCGATCCCCCCTGCTAACCCCCTTACACCCCCTACAGACCCTCTTAGACACCCCTCCCCCCTCCAAGCCCTCCACCACCCCTACCAGCCCCCCTGTAGACCATATTTGACACGCCTGCTACCCCCCATTGCACACCCTACCTTCTAATAGTCCCCCTACCTACCAGTGCCCCTCCACCCCTTTCCAGCCCCCTGCAGACCCTCATTGACACCCCCTCCCCCTGCCTGTCCCACCACTTTCCACCCCCACCACCCCTGCCACCCCCTACAGACCCTCCAAGACACCCACTTTCACCCCTTTCATCCCTCCATCTACAGAACCTCCTAGACACACCTCCCCCTACTAGTCCCCCCTGCCAGCTCCCCACCACCCCCTAACAGCCCCTTACAGAACCTACTGGACACCCCCTCCCATGAAAATCACCCACCCTTACCACCCCCTGGAAATCCCTACCGGTCCCCCCACCTACCATTCCCCCTGCTAGAACCACCCCCACCCCCTATAGACCCTTTTGAACACCCCGTCCCCCTGCCAGTCCCCCCTTCCAACCCCCTACAAACCCTCTTGGACAGCCCCTCCTCCCTGACAGTCCCCCACATGTAGGGAATTTTTTTTTGGTTTATTTAATGTGGATCTATGGATTCTAGATCATACCTAGCCCTTTTTATGGTGGGTATGATTTCTTTTTACTCAAAGTTGTTGTTCAGTGTATTGATAACCCTCCACTGTATTATCTCCACAAGTGAAAGTGGGTTAGGGTGATAGTAGTCATTTCATTAGAATAGGGTTATGAAATTTCCATGTTTTGGGTGATCATGGGTTTTATTAGAATCATGGGAACTTATTATACCCCTACACCTATTAGCAATGGTTGGGTAACCTCACCTATCAAATCTATTGCTTGAAATTCCATAAGATAATTTGAATCAAAATTTGATTATTTTTTTATGATTATGATGACTAATATTCACTATGTAACTCATTATATCATTTTTAGCAATACAAAATTCTTAACGGGTTCACCAATCCCTGATGTTGATTCCCTATGATACTAAACCTCTATAGGCTAGTCACGTGAGGTATTTTAGGCTCATCACCTAATGAACTCAAGGATCAACACCAAAGGAATTCCATACTCATCGCATGGAGAAGGATGGGATTATGATTCATTAATAAAGGTGAATCAACCTATTATTATCACATAAAAAATATTTTACTTTTCAAATATGGAAATGTAGGGTCCTCTTATGCTCATCAAAAAAATTTAGTCATTATTTTAGGTCTAGTGGGGACTAGTCCCCTTATGTTCATCGCATAAGTCTGCGTCACATGGAAGATTATAGGACCCTTAGATTCTAATTACAATGGATGATTATAGGACCACTTATATTCCAGAATGAATGCCCATGTCTATAATAATGTATGTGCTGACATATCTATAAGTATATGATCACATCACCAGTAAAATGGATTCCCATGACTTCAAAATGATTATTTCCCATGTTTTAAGCAAAGATTCATATTCCTAAAACTTGGGTACTGACAATTCATTTATCCATATTCATACTCAAACAATATTCTATTCAAAATTAAAATATTTTCATCTTGTAGGGATATAATTATAAGGGGGAGTGCACTTTGGTTCTCAAATATATATCAGTATAATCCCTTGAATATTTAATATGACTATAATAAATTTATTAATAATTTTTTACGTTCCCTATATCATAGATGTTCACATGATCAATCGTGAGGCCCCACTTGTATACCCATTCAAAAACCCTACTACACTCTTCCCAAATGTAAATGACTTGTTTCATGGGTCACTACTGCAAAGGGAAAGCTAATTTGAATTACTATCCTTATGGTAGTCTGATCTCACCATTTTTAATGAAGATGGAATCTTATTTGAATGAGGAATATGTAGTGAGATTCCATATAATTAATACCCTATCTACAATACTTTTGAAGACCATTGTATACTACTAGTATAACAACTCAAATTCCTTGAAGCTATTTAGTTGGGAAGGAGTGGCAAAAAACTGAATTATGTATGCTTATAGATTTAGACCCTATAGTGTGATATGTTCACACAATTCCTTATGAAATATTTCAAAAGGAATATTATGGGTGAGTTCCATGATACCAGATAAGATATAAGGAAACTTTTTATTGTAACCAATAGATACTTAAAGTATATAGTGGTCTTTTATGATGAATTGAAGGTGAAGTTGAATGAGATCATGAGTTTCTATAAGGATGATCAATTTGTGGTTTTTAGATCTCTTGTTCTAGTATCTGGAAACTTCTAGAATTTGTCATCCTATTTGCACAAGGTCTGTAAATAATTTCAAGGGATTTATTCATATTTTTTATTCACAAAGCTTGTGGTTATTAGAGAACATTTTTTTAAAAAACAATAAAGAAATTATGGAAACAAGTTTTTAAAACAATTAGGAAATTATAGAATTCAACTTAATGGTTTAGGTAGAGGGAACCTTCCTCAACCTCAAGACGCATTTCTTTTGACGACAACAACTCGAATATTAATTTTTCCCTTGCACGACTACACAGCTTCACATATATATAAGGAAACCTGGCCCCTATGTACACATTTTCATGGACAAATATGCACAAGGATGGCTTAGATATATGTTTATACTTGCATATACCCATTTACACTCACACATGTATGCATTTTTAATATCAATATATAAGAACACCTAGCCCCAATATATTTATACATACTTCCATTAGTGAATATATATAACGGGGGAACATATATATGTATATGCCTACCTATTCATACACATGTATGAATTCATCAACGATGACTCGAATCCACCTTAATGAAATAAAAAACAGACTACAAAAATATAAGGAACCCGAAAATCAAAAAATCCCTTATTAAAATTGGGCCAAAGAATAAAAACAGAATAAACCTTTTCAAAATCTGATGTTTAACTCATTTTATCCGATTGTGGTGGATAAAACCTGCCTCATCATAAGAAACAACATATAATAAAATAGTGATAAAAGAAATGATATATAATTACTTCTTATATATATGTGATGTTAATGAAAGTAAATTTCTTTCCGAACATCATCCATGAATGTGAATTTGATTGACATTAGCCTACTCCTAATCATATTATAGTTTTTAACATGTAATACAGCTGGAATTACTTCAATTAATATCAAATTGAATAACATATATATATCATAAACATCTTGTTTAATTAAAGAAAATTTCCATACATGTTTGTGAGGGAAACCAATAGTTTTGATTTTCATTTCTTCTCAATAATATTGAATGAAACATTCCATTAAAACTAAATCCTCACCAATCAATGTAGATTAAAATTGAGCTACTCCCATTAAAAATTATATATATTTTCTAGATTTAGTATATTTGGTAAAAAATCAAGGTATTTTTAAATGTGACAAAATTATATTTTCATCCAAAATATTTCATAGTCCTTTCCATCAAACTAATTAATATTAATCTATATATTCATTATTTTATTACAATAATGTATTATCCCCTAACTACCCCCTCACCTCCACTTTCCCCTATCCCCCCATACTTGCACCCCACTACCCCCCACCTACCCCACCCTCCATGCACCCCACTCCCCCCACCCTTCACCCCAACTCATTTGACCCCCCCCCACCCCTAGAACCCCTCCCGACACACTTCTCCCATCCCCCATCACCCCAACTACCCCTGAACACTGCCCCCTTCACCCCCAACCTTCACCCCCACTACCCCCAACCATCACCAACACTGCCCCCAACCATAACCCCCACCCCCCCCCCACATGCAACCCCACTACCCCCCCACACACCCCCACTGACCCCGACATAAAACTCATCATGCCTATATCCTTCTTGATTTCTATATTCATAAAGAAGCATTCAAATCTATCAAATGTATCATGTTATATAAAACTTGATCTATTTTTATGATTTATTCACCTATGGTGTATATTATATGGAATGGAATAACTAATGTAACCTCTAAATATAAAATTTGGGTTCCACTAATTAATGGTAATCCTAAAGATTCTTGGGTTGCGATTAAATATGAAGATTAAAATGTGTTAGGGGTCATATGTAAATACTATGTTTCATTAATGAGAAGAAAATTTGTCTTTTTTTTAGATGAACCACTATGATAAAACATGGAATTTCACTATAACCTAGCTACCAACCCAACATCAACATCAACTATCACAATAACCTAGCTACCAACACATCTCTCATCAAAGGTTCCAAGACATATCAAAAAAATATCAAGCATATCAAAAAAAATAACCTAGCTACCATCCCATCTCTCATTCAAGGATCCCAACCATTTCAAAAAAAGTTAAATAGCCTTAGAAATCCAGACCATTTTTAATTAATAAAACCAACCACACATGATTATAAAACAAATAGGTAAAGGAACCAAAAGTTCCTAGAGCACACACCCATCAAAAAATATTTTATGGGCATTGAAAAATGCATTAAGTCCATAAAATAATTTTATAAACGCCTTCCAAAATAAGAATGGGATTAATCCATCCCAATGTAACTGTATCTTGAAGGAGAATATTTTTATTCCACTCTTGGGTTAGAAAATTTATTATGCAACGATTTTCAAAAATAGGTAACATATAACTTATTATCTATTAATAGAATTGAAATAACTTAAACTAGTGTTTAACATGAATTTCATATTATATGAGAAATAAAGAAGGGAATATATCATATTACATGACTCATTATTTAATAAAGTCATTAACATTTCATTAATTACATTGTTTATCAAATTTATATAAAAAAATGCTAAGCACAACAACTTTTATAACAAAAAGTAAAAATGGTTTCATATAAAAACAGAAGGAATTAACAGGTATAAAGACAAAAAGTGACTATAGGCCAAAAAAACATCATTCATTCTTTAGATTCTTGTGTTATTATCTTCATTAGGTTAATTAAACTATTAAAAAAAGAATTAAATCATGATAATTTCACACTTTCACTTTAAACCTAGAGAAAGGTAATAGGTCTCCTACCACAACTTGAGGACCACAATATTCTCCAATTAAAAAACAGAACACCAAGAACCAAACCTTGATTAAATCTTTTATGGGGAAATAATAATCCTTAAAACACTAGCCTAAAAATATCCATCAATAATTCATCAATATATACTTTAATAAAACTGATGATAAAAATTCTCTATACCATGTGAAAAGAAGAATTAAAAATAATTGAACCATCGAAGGCGGATGATCCTAGGAGATGGGGTAGCCTATTTGATAAATTCGAAGTAATTTATCCAAATTGAAGTTTCGTAAGGTTTATTCTAATGATATGGGCTGTAAATCAAAGCAATTTTAAAATTTTGAGGACAATCATGAAGAGTTGGTTACAAGCATGGAAAATATGGTCCAGATGAGTTACACTAGCCCCCCGAAGCAGTCCCCCCAGCCCCCTCCTCTGCCTGCACCTGCCCCCAGCCTCAGCCTCTCCTGCACCATAGCCCCCCTCCCCCACCAGCCCATCCCCCAGCCCCTCCTCCACCCAACCCTAGCCCCAATCCCCTCCTGAACTAGCCCCCACCCTACACCTCCACTTCCCCCACCTTCCCCATACACCCCACCTGCACCCCCACTTCCCCCCTGCACACACCCCCACCTTCTCCTCCACTCCACCCCCACTTCTCTATAAACACCCCATAACACCCCCACCCACACTTCCCCCATCCCCCCCACTTTCCCTTACACCCCACTTCCCCAACACCCCAACTTCCCCTAGCACCCCACCTATACCCCCACTGCACCCCCACATGGTGGAAATAAATGATAAAATAGAATATTAGATATACATACAAATGTTGAAGCATAGTATCCATAATAATATTAAATAATGTAATAATATCATAAAAAATAAAAAAACCATATCTAGTATCATATAAAAAATTCATCATGACTGTATGATATGTAGAATTAGGTAATAAAATGGAACTAGAGTAGTAGGGGAAATGAAACTTATTATACAACAATGTAAAAAAGGTCCAAAGTTATCTCAAATTGAATTATGAGTATTGGTTCGGTCCTCTTCTCCCATAATCCATCATAGTATATATAATCAAACACCCATTGATGGATCTTCCCCTTTTTCCATGTCTATATCCATGGAGTCTTTTCAGGAACCCATCTGTGGCTCGAACAGGGTATGAGATAAACTCACTAGCACACCATCAATGATATCTAAAAAAATATAATCTATAAATATACAATGAGAGGTGTACAATTAAAATGAATAATGGATAAAATGAAATAAACCTTATCATTCATGGATCACCATAGAATTCCACCTAAAAACCTACTTCAACCTATACTGGAATATGTCTGAACATTAATTAACTATTATAAAATTATAATATTTTCTCGGAAAATAGGCTCATATATTATAATACATACATAAGGGATGAATAAAAACCATGAAATTTAGAACTTAATGATGGAAATAAGGATGTTCTACATGAATGTGAATCATTTACCAAATCCATGTATGTTTTTTAAACTATAATACATGTCATCAAATTAATTTAATGTTAAATTTTGGCCAATCCATGTCATTTAACTTAGGTAACCACAATATTTATTTAGCGAACTGTAAACCCTTCCCCTATAAGTCCATCTATTTTAATCCTCACAGGAATTCAATTATCTTTAATCGATGATAAAATTTCATCGCATATTAAGCCTGTCTTTATTAGTGCATATTGGGAACCCAAGTGTCACTAAATGCATAATGTAACACACTTCCCTCTGAGACCATCCTTTATATTCTATATAAGGAACCCAAGTGTCACATGTGGCATAATTTAAGACCACTCTCGTTGTGATATCATCTCATTAATTCAACCTATGAATCCATATGTCGCCTACAACATAATGAAATTCAATTTATAATTCATTTTATTTCAAAAGATCGGTGATCACATACAAGGTGTTTCATGTCAGAACACTTGTATCTTCCTTTCCATGTCTTGTTATATGGTTATGGATAGTATAAACCATACCATTTTAAAATTCACTTAATTCTATTTGGGAATTTAATTTATAATGACAATTCAATATATAAAAAATATTAACACGGGACTATGAATATAGGCTTACCATTTTTCATTTTATAGATTCACACTACAATTCAATAATATGGGCCAACTCAACAGACCTCAATTGAAGGTTAAATTTAAATTCAATTATATGTCTTATGGGAAATTAAATGTGATTCACCCTAAGGGGTGTCCTAAATATAGTTAAAAAGTCTAGGATGACAAATTTAGGTTTCCAGGACTACCTTTTTCATGGTGATAACAATTCATTTGATTATTTTAGAATTTTGGTTTCATCACATAGAAATAAGGGTGTATAGAATGAAAACACATAATATAAAATGATGAAACTAATTAAAAAATAACAATACCATCTACTATAGATTTGTAGTTCATTCCACATCCAGTATTATCTTCAAATTCAAGGAAAAAGATAATAAATCTATGAAATTTTCAAAAACCCTGTTGATAGGGTGTCTGGGGTGTCGACCTCGGCATCGAGGGTGTTGAGGGTTGTGGGGGAGATCCATTGGGACAGAAAGGATGAGGTGGGGAGGCCACTCAGAGCACCTTTGCTGGAGGAGGAGGATTGTGGGGACGAGGGACGCGGCAAGGAGGTATCGTGGGTGTTGGGGGTTGATGGGGAGGATGAGTCAGGGAGGGAATCTGAAGTTTCTACCTCGGTGTCGAGGGTGTGTGGTGTTAGCGATCTGTCAGGAAGGAAGAGAGGAGGTGAGGAGGTGGGGAGGACACTTGGAGAAACTTTCTTAGATGAGGAGGGTCGCGACAAGGAGGCATCGGGGAGGGCGTCGAGCATTTGAGGGGTTTTGTGAAGGATGGATCAAGTGGTAGTAGGATGAAATGAATGGGTTGGTGGTATTCAGCCACGGACCCATGGCTAATTTTGTGGGTGTAGCAACATGTTTTTTAACCCATGGCTTTATAGGCGTGTCTATAGATCAATTTCCTAGTACTGTCACTTGGAACACAAAGATCGAATTAGAACCTTCTTCATATAGAATGACACTATAATGATCACTCTCGACGTGTATCATCTAAGTGAGAATCATATCATAGATTCCACAAAAAGTTTCATGGAACACCTTTTCGGTGCCAACACCTGGGTTTTCAATGGTTGATTGATATTGAACTAGACGATTGAATTATTAATTTGGGGGTATCTAATAGATCCTTTGAGAGTATAGTGTGTGGTAAGATCATGTTATAGATGTATGGTGTTAGTATTGAGTACATGGATATGATTTTTGATGGGTATATGGTTTAGGGTGGTGGATTTGTGTTTTGGTTAGTTATTATTATGGTGGGGATCAAAATTACCTAAAATCAACCTTTAGGAGATGAGTCATGTGGGGAGAGAACCATAATTCTAAAGATGAATTGGTTATTGGTGAATCAATGATTTGGAACTGATGAGTGTGTTAGAATAATATCTATGTTTTTAATGTCCATTATAAGAAGAGTGATCAGGTGACTGAAATTGAGTTTCAAGAGAATAAATGGATATATCGGGGGAATAACACAAAATATATGATTTATGTCTTGTATATAAAAATGTTAATCTTGGAAAGTGGGTGATTCAGCCTTCAATAATGGTTTACATTGGTTGATGTAGTTTTTAAAATGAATAACATACATATTTTAGAGGTATAACAACAAAAAATAATAGTGAATAAATGAAAAAATTCATTTGGTATTTACGTTTTAAGGAACACTATGATTTCTCATGGAGTTGAATCATTGTACTCATAGTTTTTTAATGATATACATCTTTATGGGTTACTGAAATCAAGGAAAATTTGAATTATTGGTCTTGAAGTCGGGAACCTTTTGAGAATGGAAAATATGATTAGGATTCCAAGGGTTGGAACATCTCCAGGAGGTCTATTTGAGGTGATTAGAATCTCATGTGGCATCTAAATTTCTTTAGTTAGTGTTATAGAAGTGCTTTTATAATAACAAATACTCATGGATGGTATTTCTTAGTTGGTAGAACACTATTATGTGACGAATAGAACCAGGGAATATAAAAATGATAATCAAGGATAATTCTATAGAAAAAGTACACCTAAGAATGAGATATTAGATAATGGAATGATGTGATTTTATAATTTATTTTATATTAATTTAATGTTTGGATGTGTTTGGAGATGGTTGGGGTGGAATCTGGAAGGTTTAGTGATGTGTTGGTTGGATCAGAGAAAATTGGTTAAGCCCCTTTGAATAAGGATTAGGTCCTATATACATGAGGGTCATCAATTTCAGAAAGAAATGGAAAAGTCCTTATATATGAATGATACCATACTTAAGATTTCAATTATTTATTTTTTAATTTTTTATGCATAAGGTTACTCATGTGTAATGGTTTTCATCTCATTCAAAAAATTAGATATGTTTTGGAAGTGTCTATGACATGCAGGGTGTTAACTTAGTGATGCATAAGACTTACATTTGGATATATAAATTATATCTTTGAGTTTCCCAATTATATGTAAGGGCACTCTAAAGGGATGAATAAGAGTACTTCAAAGGTGGTGAAAGTTGGTAACATTTCGAGTTACCCAATGATGTCTGTGGTTTAGCTTTATGATATATAGTGGTTACACTATATATAAAGGATTATAAATAAGGTGTACTATTGTTAGATGGAAATTTTCACATGTGGAAAGATATTGTGATAAGTAAAATTTGATTTGAGGATATATAACTGTTGATCTAATTTTCCATATAAATTGAAAAGTTAATCTAGATGATACATAAGGGTTGATTGATTACCATGTGATATTTAAGGGTTGATACATAATGGATGTATCTGGGATGATATAAAAGGGTTGATCAATGGTAATTCATAATGGTTCCAATATTTGTGAAAAATAATGTTGTTGATCTAGATGAAGAGAATATTGGTATTTTGGCACATGAAAATTAAAACCTCATTTATGGATCATCATAATTCAAATGTGAAAATAGATGAGTGCTGTTAAAAATCTTAGTTCCATGGTTATTGAATTTTACTTTCCAGGTTAATCATGGAAATATTTTATTCTTCTTATAGTTTTTCCTCTATTTTTCTAGCCACTGATTTTGGTGTCTCCTAGATAGTGTTTGATGCTCATTGCACCAGATCGTGGTGTAATTGAGCTAATATGATGAGGATTTTGTGTGGGTCGGATATTGTAGGTATCGAAGGATGAATTCACTAGGTCTCATGCAAATTAAAGAATATATGATACTGATTTAAATTACATAGATATTTCCATGGGGTTTGTAGAAATTTTTGAATGTTTTAAATAAGAATTGTGGATTTTTCATGGCTTAGGTCTAGCTATTTTTTAGGATTATACCACAACCTATTTCTCATGGTTTCAATATCATTTTTATGTTCAATGATTTTTTACTCAGAGGAGGTAAGAATAATATTTATGCTGATTTATTAGTCTTTAGTTGATGTTGTTGGACTTTAAAGCACTGAGTTTATTGTCGGTTTGTTGATTTTAACTTAATGTTTAATTATTATGGTTTTTAAAAGTGTGTTTACTAGAATTGTTTTTTTCTCACTCAATAAATTGGGTCATTACCACATTATCCTAATATTCATAATTATTTTATATCTTTCTAAATGGTTTTCTAGAGGAAACTTGGTCAACTGAGTGTCGGTGAACCCCATTATGATTTTTTTGGTTGTGTGAGATTAATTCTCAATGAAAATGGGTTTTTAATTTTAAATATGGATTTTAGATGGGAGTTTTGATTAATATATGGATTTAAAAATGAAATGGATTAAAATAGAATTTTTATTTTAATTTAATAATTTTAGGTGATGGTTTTAAAATGGTATTGAAAAATTAGTGCGAGGTTTTACAAATAAAAATTTAATAAACATTTTGGAGAAGGAAATATAGTGATTAAATATCTCATATGATGCCTCTCTTAAATAGTTCATAAATAGGATTCTGAAATGGATTTTAAGGGAAACCTGGAAGGGCATGGTTTGAGTTTCTTTGGTTTGGTTGACCTTATGTGGGAAACTAACTATATTCCAAATCTTGTATGATTTTTCATGCTCTTGATTATTATTTACATGTATGTTTTATTTTTTTATAATGATATAAGATTATATAGTAATATATACACTATTATGGAGTTTATAATTATTTTTCAGACTATTTTACATTAGGGTATATTATTTTCCCAGATGGTTTTCCGGTTTTGGTATCATGTTCATGGGATAGTCTGAATTGATGTAATTGACCCCTTAGAGGGTAGAGATATTCAAAATCACTTAGGTTCAATGGAATATATCATTTTTCAATAAAGTGATTTTGGAATTTCCTCTTTGGTAAATTAGAGGTAGAGTTATATATTCATGCTCAGTTAAGGTTTGAGTGATGTAGTAGTTTCAAAAGTAGGAATAGGAAATGAATCATTCTTTTTTGAAGGTGTTGGGTTCATTAACATCACTAGTGTGGGTAAACTATAGGGGTTGGTTTTGGATATACCTAGGGGATAACATTATTTTTTTTTTGTATTGGGATGTTTTATTTGAATAATTTATAACACACAATATTTTCCTGATTATTCAATGTTTTGGATATTTATTTATTTATATATTTGGTTTAATGGTTGTGACCATAAACTGAGTGAGAGGATGGCAGTATGTAGTGTTATGGTATGGTATCATGGTTATTTGGGCCACCCTTAGTGAGAGGGTTGTTCCCTTGATGTTTTTATGTGGCCTCTCTTGAGAAAAAATGGATGGTTTGGGATGTGGTGTGGTATGAGACCTCAACCTGAGTGAAAAAGTGGTGGTGTGAGATGTGGCCATGGGAAATTACCTTGAGTGGATGGTTCAACATTCCAGAGAGTTTATCTATAAGGATCCCTTCCTTCGATTTAGTTTTTTATATGTTCAGGATATGTGTTTATCCATTGGACCTAAATTACAAGGGAGTGGTTTAGAATATGTGGTTGGTTAGCTTTTTTGATTACCTCCTTATAAAAATTATAATGATGCCTGATATTTATGAGATTAGAAGTAGGACCGCACCTATGAAGATGGTTTTGGTTTGATTGGTGCGAGAGGTTGGATATTAGGAGTCCTGCCTCAAAACCACTTTTAATAGATACTTGGGTATATGAGATGTGTCCCTGGGGCCTTGTCCTATTGGATTGTTTTTATTATATGATACATTAGATATCAAGATCCCCTATATTGATCACTTGTTGTATGTGATGGGTTTTGAATATATTAGGATATGTGATTATGATGACTTTCCATGATGAGATTCCTATATTCATGGAAAAGGATATTGAGATCAATTTATATGATGGGATTTATTATGATGTGAAAATGATAGACACATTACATGAATTGACTAAAGGAGGTGGGTTTATGATTCATGTTGGTCTCTTTAAACCAAAATGAATCTAAATGTTTGATGATACTTTCAGAATTTTTTATGTTTGTAGTAGGGTATGTCACACAAACATGATGTTCACTCATTATATGTGTTATATGCATATATAATTAATCAAAATATCATTTTATGAGTTGAGATGAAAAGAATAATCCGTCTAGGTCAATAGATTCCCCCTACCCATATATAGAATATGGGTTTCAATGTATATAGGTAGACCATCATATTTTCCTTCAAATGTAGGTACTTATTAGTGATGGATGCATGATTATATTCTAGTGGTTTTGGAGGCTTAGGATTTTACTTGTGTGATTATGTGAATTATGTCAAAGTCCATTGGTTTTTTATATTCCACTATTATTCTGTATATATAGCAATTAGTGTTTCATTGTTGAATTTTTATGATAATATATTTTATGCATGTATATCTACTTCTTATTCTCTAATTATTTAATGCATCATATAGAATATATATTTATAATTACTTTATACTATAGGGGGCCTGTTGGATCCCTGTTTAAGACTATATTATTTTTTGTCTTATCTGCTATACTAATAGGCAATTCTAAATTTTTAATCGATTTGGGAATGGATCTATGGATTTAATTTTGATAGAATACGCTACCAATAAAATTTTTAGTCTCTCAACACTAGTTGGAATCCTCAAGAATATAGGTAGGTACGACTCAAGTAACATAACCCCCCATTTTAGTGATTTTTAGGAAATCTAGGACATGGTGTTTGAGATATTCACCCAATGATCACCACCTAGCCTCTTTGATTACTTGTATTTCTTTAAATGGACGTTTTTTTTACCAAAACATAACTAAACCCACCATTTACCTTGTTTTCATTATTTAAAAATGAATAAAAATATGTAATAAGTGAAATTAGAGGAATTGTGGGTGTTTATTTAGATCCTTGTGAGATGGACAAAATATTACACTATACTTCATTCATTTTGATTTTTTAAATATTATTTTGATATTTTGATGGAAAGATAGTGTCAACCAGAACTTAACTAGAAAAATAACCATCTTATAATGATGAGAAGTAGTTTACCTCTGTTAATGTCACTTTAATGATAGATAGGTATATTGAGTAGGAAGAGATTTATAAATCGGGATATCTTAGTAGTTCTCATCAGAATATTTAGGGAAGATATATGCATATTCAAGGTAAAACAAGAAGTAATTCAATTGTTCTTAAATATACAATACATGCTACTAAGACCAGAAGAAATGAAATATTTGGAGTTATATAGGATTGTTAGCCCAATACCATACCCTTTGATCATATTGTTCTCTAGATATTCAATTAATTCACTGATAGAAAATTCAAAAATCATGGTCACAATATAGTGGGAAATATTTATTCTAGCACATAAATAGTAACCCCCCCCCAATTAAGGCTAAAGGATTTTACTATCCTAATTAGCTAAAAATTTGATATCCCAAAGCCCAGGACCATGTGTATGTAATGAATCACCATCCTCTATCTCAAAATTATGATGCATTGAAAAATATATCCATTATTATAGAACAACTTTGAATCCTGGATTCCCAATGTCAATATAAAGACATCATATAGGACCTTGTTGAAATTTTATCAAACCCTAATAAGATTGAATCCAAATTGGACACTAGGTAAACATATCCTGTTGATTATAGATCTATTGAGTTCCATGAATTCAACTCCAATATAGAGGAATATTTATAAATTGATATAAAATGGAACACCATACCCTTATATGTTTATAGAATCCCCAATAAAATAAATATATAAATATCCTTAGTATAAAATGGTTTTATAATAAACCTCATTCTGACATGAACTCACTATTTATTGGGTTATAAATAAGTTTAATTAAATCCTTTTTATTTTATTATTAAAGGATATGAAAAGAGTGAATGTAAATCCAATGGAAGATTAGTTTAAAACTGTATTTTGTGATCCTATATATTCCCCTTTGTTGTTTATTCATCAATATTGTGCTTTCAATTCATTCTATGTAAAAAAAAAATAACTTCATATGCATGCATCAGTTTCATATTTGTACCATCGATGTTTAAAATATTATATTTATTATCAAATTGGATCTCTTTATAGAGATAAATCTCATTTTGATTTCTATGAGTATTGGTACATTGATATAGGATATTACAAGATGTATAGGGCACAACCACAACTATAAGATAAAACATCGCTCATCGCCCCTAATAAGATAGGAATTCACTCATATTAAATGTTGGAATGATATAAAAGATGGTTTCTTTATCCTTATAAAAAAAATTAAATCAATAAATCCAATCATTGTAAATAATATATCCCTCCTCATAAAACTACATAATCCATATATCAACTTTTTCATATGAGTTTGTTGAACTATCCCCATCTAAAAAAGTAAGTATTTTTTAGACCCTTTAACATAAATCCCAACCCTAAACATGTTTATAAGAATGTAGTTTTTAATGATACTAAATTTATGATGAAAATAATCCTTGATAAAAATAGGATATAATATTGTAAGAGTATACCAATATTGGAAACTTAGTCTTTATTAACATAGTATTTGATGGGTTTGAGGGACTTTAACCAACATCTAATGAGTAAAATATCAATGAATATTATGACACTCTTACAAAATTATCTGATTCTAATGAGGTTTATCTATCATTTATTTATGATATTTATGATAAAAAATAACATAGAGATGCACCACATGCCTTTGAGGAAGATGCATCTGTCATTCCTAATGAACTCAAGTAACAAAATTTGGGTACATATGGGGACCTTTAACCAACACCAATCATTACATAAATTAATACCCTTAAGAAATAGTATTGAATTTCCATACATAAGTAACATTGAGATATATCTTCAAGTAGATATCGTGAAATTAAGGGTTGAACCCTCAAGAAGTAGTTCATCATTCAGGTTTACGAGCTAATCACTATAACTACAATTATGAAGGGAGAAGTTTGCTTTTATATAATATTTTCAAGGTATAAGTTAAATTTGATAAGTTAATTAAAGTTATTTTTTATCATAAAAGTTTATTACCTAAAATAAATTTAAAATGTTTTCATCATTATTAAAAATGATGGGTAAATCCAAGTCTTATTCGACATTAGAGACTTGAAAATTCTTTTTTTAAAGGATGAATTTCTTGTCCTAGTAATTTAACTATTACTGATTGATGAAAAATTAATTTCAAGAACTCTTATTCCTGAATGTATATTTATACTATATAAAGATGAAAATTTACCCTAAACAAAAAGAGGCCATGATATTTATGGAAGAAAAAATAGTATACATGATACATAACCCTAGAATTTCTAGGAAAAATCTTAGGAACCTTTTAAAAATGTGTGGGTTGAGATCCTAAATATTCACAAGAAATTATGTAAAATTGTGCAAGTATAGAGAAAATAAGAAGGGTGGATAAAATAGTCATGTTAATCCTAAATAGAATTTTTCTCTCACAAAACTATCCATAAGTCACCATAATAGGAAGGAATATCCTTTGATAAGTAAAATAAGTAACAAAGAACACTAATTTTTGAAGAAAAAGGCACCCTACTTATAGTACATTCATTCATGAAGTCTCAAGAACACACACAATGACTATTTATATACAAAAATGAGATACAATAGCATAATTTCATATTTTTTACTACAAAAAATATTATTCCAATATTTTTAATAAATTTTCACTGGGAAAATATTTATGAGAAAACTAGAACAGTTATTCTTGGAAATAAAACACCTAATAAAAATTTCATGACCAATAGACCACCTTCTTTGAGATTTAATGCTTTAACTTCAAATTTAAAGATTATATGAGGAAGTGGGCATGAAATTATTATAAAACCATGGGTTGGGAATTTAAAATAATTTTTGGGTTATAATAAGTTTGATTATAGGCCCAAATGATTCGCCTATAAAATGGTGTTGGGAATCCCACTAGATATTCATGATTAATCTGTGTAAGGCCTTAATCATTCATTTAATCATATTCCTTATCATTTGGCCTCTAATTATTTCTAATGGGTCTTACATAATTATGAACCTAACTCCATCCATGGAATGTATTCCATTTTGTTTTTGAATATATGCACCATGATTCTCAAAAATACTTTTATATGATCATTCCTTCAAGATTAAAAAGACTAGGCCCAGTTAGAAAATAGAGATACGCCATATATTTAATCATATTATTATAATGAAAGTTAAATGTTATGTTAATGATCTATTTATAAAGTCACATCACCACCCAAATCACTTCAATAATCTATAGGTATTTTTTTGTAATCTTAAATAACATAGTTTGAGGATGAATCCATTGAAATGATAATTTAGGGTAATGTTAGAAAAATTTAATTGATTTGTTGTATGTCATCATGTATTGAGGATGATCTACAAACAAAAGTGATACTTGACTTACACACACTCAAATCCATATATAATTAAGTGGAAATCAATGAGAACTCACATATGATGATAATTTCATTGAAAAACATGCTAAGAAATAATTACCTTTCATAAAATTATTTAATAAGACTGAAAATTACCACTACATTATTATGTATTTTTAGTGCTACCCATGGAAGGAATGTTGTTTATTATTAATATAGATGCATTAGAAAAATATAAATGTGATATTATATCCATGAAAAAATTACTAACAAGGATAATAGTTTATATTACCTTAGTTAAAAAATGTAGCGATAAAAAAAGAAGGTATATTTCCATCAATAGGAAGTACATTTCCTTGTATATTATGGTTCAAAAATGAATCATCATCTGCATCATCATGTTATTTAAATTTCAACTTGAATTAATCCTTATAAGAATATATTTTTTGTAATACCTTATTTATTGTATAGTTATTCATATATGAAAATTTTATTAAAAAATTTGACATTTGATTCATCTCATAGAAGGTAACAAAGTTGCAGGCATTGTAATATTTTATGAAGGTGAATCCTACCCCATTTGATTCAAATTTTAACATCTAACTATTAGATTAGGGGGCCTTATAAGTCAATGAAAAATATCAAACATGAGAACTGTAGGTTGATGTTGAATATCATAGTGCAACTGGAAAGAGAATAGAGGACCCAAAAACCAACTGAATCAGTTTAGGAATCGTATTTATTTACCTAGTAATAGAACTCTTTTTTTCTTCCTTACTACTTTGGAAGGTTGAACCAATAATGGGGAAGAATTAAAATTAATAATCATATTCTTTCAATTTTCTTTTAAATTAAAATTGTTTTAGATAAATGTTAATGTTAACTAAATTTGGTAGTAAAAAGCAATGGATAGTATTTTGTTAATAAAGATGAACTAATGAATTTTGTTGATCATTCTTGAGAATTGATGGCCGATTTCCCCCCATAAATAATGTTATCTTATATTCTAAAACTACACAATGCTAAAGGGGTTGAGTTGGGAAATTAGGATATGAATTTCACCAACCTTATTTCGAATGAAATGATCATCCATATTAGGAATAAAAGTGCATGATACATTTTCTAATTGAATAAATTTACCAAATAAATGATATTGGCATAACCACATCTCAAATAAATCCCTCAGATTTAATAATTTAGAAAGTATTCAATTGGATGTATTTGATATATTATTACCTCACAAATGGTTCACTTCCATTGAGTAGGCTAGAAAAATATAATTCACTCATGAGAATAAACTTTTGTTTTCTATATGGGATAAAATTCCTAAAAAATTCTATAAATAAGGCTTTGATGGGATCACACTCATGTGAATTGAAGGTTAATAAACCATAAATGTTATATAACAAGCCTATACTAGTGCATGAGAATCAAATCAAACAGTAACTAAGAACTCTCACCAGATTTAGGAACATCAGTACTTATTTCTGTCCATGATGAATAATTACATGGAATTCATGTAGAATTTTTATACATGTTAGTCTCATTCCATCTATGTTCATCAAACCTTAGAGTTTTTATATTCTATTAAACAATCGAAGAAATTTTCTACATGGGGAATTGATACCATGGGTCTATTCCCTTTGGAAAAAATTTTATAGATCAATTTCATCATTTCTACTAAAAAATTAATTTCTAGATGAGAGAATGTTATATCAATAAAGGAAATGAGAAAAAAATATAAAATATTGACCCAAAGTGTGTCTCTCAACCTCACTCAGATCTACTCAGAGTGATACTATGCCATAGGTGTGTCGCCTGAATCGTCGAAGGTTGTAAATAAAATCACATAGTCTATAAAAATTAATTGGGGGATGATTTACCCACATATCCAACACAATCCTCATGTTGACCATTATCAAAATTTTGATATGAGGTTTTGGTAACTCAGACATAACAAACCTATATAACAATTAAAAACTCAAAAAAAAAATACTTTACGATGATGAAATAATGATTGATAAAATATTTTAATCCATTTAAACCAAAAATTCTAAAAAAACACAAATATATCAATGGAAAGAAAAAGCTACAATATAAATGTGCAAAAAAAACAAAGAAGTGAAGGACTATCAAACCACTAAAATGAAAACACCTGAAAAGGACATCACTAGCCCCACCAATCCTCCCCAAAAACTACATAATTCATCATTCAAATCAGAACTCCTCATACACTATATATCTCAAGACATAGATAAAAACCCACACTAGTAAATAATGATTCATTTCACTTACCTGTTTCACACTACATAAAATCTATCAATACATTGTAGTGGCCAAATAAGGGTGAGTATAAGACCTACTAGGATATCCCATTTTATTTTCATGCACCTCAAATATGATAAAATAATTAACCTCAAACTTATTTTTATAAATCATACCTAAACCCTGACATTTTTATAAAATAGTTATAAACCATGTAAACCTATACATTTTAAAAACATCATTAATTAGTGCAACCTAAATAAGTTTTATAGGCATCAATAATGCGATGACATGAAATGTCCTTTTATTAGTAAGAATATAACCCATGTTTCACAATAACTAGTTTATTTTTTTTAAAATGGATGTACATAGAGAGACTTTTAAATTATATTAGACATCATGAAATAATATTTATTTTAATATATAGTAATAATATAGGGATATAAATAATAAAGAATAATTCAAACACTAATGTAAAGTATATAGGCATTAATTCTCCTATGAAGATCACCTCAGAAAAAAATGATAAAATGAAAAAAATAAGAATTAATATTATGATAAAAATTATCAAGGAAGTTATGTAACCTTTGAATGTTAATTAGTGAATGATAAATTATTCCAATGGTGTAGTTTATAAATGGTGTAATGAATAATGTGACTATTAGAATCTAGTTGTTACATGACTATTACCTTACTATAACAATGTGATGATTATAAGATTGTTATAATAGTAAAAACGATCAAAAGAATAGAAAAAATACTATTTTAAATGGAAATTAAAATTTATTATAATAATTTATAAATATATTACTTTTTATCTATCAATAAATATAGTATTACAAAATTTATAATTCTATAAATTGAATGAATAATGTGATACCCACTAAAAAAGTATTTTATTGAAAATGTTTAAATTTTATTTAAAATAATTATTACTCTTAAATAGTAATATTTTTCATAAAATAAACTTTATATTTGAAATTATCACATCAAAATTAGATTATGGGTAATGTTTGAGAAATTTCCAAAACACTTTATTTTTTTGATTAGTTATAAAAATACAATTTTCAGTATATTTTAGGACTTTATAAATATGTAAAAATTATTAAATAATTAATATAACAGATTCCACAAATAAAACAAATGATTTCATTAATATAATATTTTTAATTAATTTAAATTATTTTACAAGATGATAATTAACTTTCAAAATTCTAAAATAGAAATTAATTTTTGAAGGTTTTTTCCATTTTTTACAAGCTAGATTTCCAAGGACTATATTTAAAAATTCATAAAAATTTTATCCAAAACTTTATATAAATACCCACATATATTACCAATTTAATTGTAACACCCCGAGCTTCCACGATACGCATCTCATTCAATAATGCAATAGCTTGCATTGTAGGCAACTTTGAGTTCTAACACACCGCAACTAATCAAAGTAGCCGTTATGAATAGTAATAACCACTTTTTAAAATTATAGAAATTTTATATTTCAAAATGGACTTCATTTTTGAATTCGTAATATCGAAATTATCCTAAGTTGAATTTTTTGTAACTTTCTGAGAACTTCCAAATTTTTTTTATGAATAGTGAAAAATACTTAAAACAACTTTTTTAATAAAAATAATTTATTGTGATAAATTATACTATTTAGTAGTTTTAAAGTATAATTAGAATATATTTTTACCATTTTATCCAATGGTGGTCATTAGAATTAATTTAACATTGAAATTGGACATAAACAATTGCCAATCTTTTGATATAAATTGTTTCTTAAAAACACGCTATTTGTTGTGACAGCGGGAATTAATTATAAAATTAATTAATGCAAATTATATGTTTGGAATTTTGTAAAATAGACATCATTTTTGAATTAGGAATATCAATTATATCTTAGGTTGAAATTTTGGCATTGTTCTGAAAAACTTCAATTTTTGATGAATAGTGAAACCACTAAGTGGTAGTTAAATAACTGATTTTTCGTTTAAATGAAATATTACCTCTTCTGTGATTTTATTTTCAAAAATCCGACATACATGGTTGTCATTAAGAAGTAAAATGTGGTTCAATGAGATTAAAATAATTTTTTGGTGAATAGTAACTTTTAAGTTCTTAATCGCGATTAGAGGTAATTAGTGTAGTTTAAGGTACAAATAATGTTTTAATAATATAAGATGAGCTTGACACTTGTCCTACTCCTATTTTATGAGTCATGGCCGACCAAAAAAACCCATGGGTAAACTTGGGGAACCCATGGAGCCACTTTAGTTGGAAAATGACATTAATATATATTTATTTAATGTTAAAATTAAATTTACACAAACATGAGTTGTTTTACTAAAATAGTTTTTAAGTGGGGTTACACAAGTCCATATTTTAACTATAAATATTCATTAGAAATCTAAAAAGATTTCCTACATCATAGTATTTTTTTTATAATTTTTAGACATTATATAAATTAAATTATTTATGACATCATTATGATGTAGCGATGACCTCATTATTTAACGATTTTAATAAAATGAAAAGATAATGTAAAATACAAGGCTTACACTTGTCCAAAGACTATTGGATGGGTATATTTAGAACCCTTATCACGTTATACACGAATTATATAAGTGTGGGACCTTTATAATCCTAAAATCATTGTATAATAATGTAACATTTCAATCTTTCCAAAAGAGCCCCTCCTCTCCTCTTATAAAAGGCCCCCAACTCTCCCATCCTATTCACACCTTCAAGCCATTTTGCTAGGCCAAACTCTGCTCAAATACTCTCCCAAATTCCCCCTCTTACTCCTAGAAGCCTCACTTTGGGCAGAACTCTTCTCAAATAAGCCTTTGGCTCAAATCAAAAAGAGTTACCCGATTTTGAGGTAATGTCTTCTCTAACGTTGTTTTGTTTTGTTTTTCTTCTCCAACCCCCTAAACTATTTTTATTCATTTCTTTTGTAACAACAACAGTATCCTCAATGTACTAGGATGTTGTTATAATATGTATTAGAGCTACACTTACACACACCTACATCTAATGGTTAAAGAACATACGGTTTCTGTGGATGGCGAATTTCTGCCTCACGAAACGATGATTGTTCAACACTCATATAACACCTTCAAAGGTGGCCATTAAGATGTCACTATTTTTATATATGATATATAATATGTTTATGTTTTACTTATGCTTCTGTATTTCTCATTTATGGAATAATTTATGATTTACATTATGGGTAAAACGCGATAATTTCATTTTAGGAAGTGCGGACTACCGCCCCCTCAAAGTGATTTGAATCGTTAATGCCATATGTGGGATGTATAAAGGATGGAGTAAATGGTATTATACATTATATTATACTGGAATTATATTATAAATTTATATCATTATGATTTCATTCCATTAAATACGAAATATAAATGAAAGTGGCGTTCATGCGTACGTACGGCTTACCGTCTCCATGAACGGTGCATTTCATTTCTTACCTCTAAATGTTACGTGACATTATGAATGAATGTATATACTGGATATATAAGATATATATGACATCTAAATCATGAATAAAATTTTGGAGATAATGGATATTTCACCACATGAACAACTTGTAATTATAAGAAGTTTATTTTTGACTCAAGTACCAAAGATCGACAAAACACTCGTTATTAACTTAAATAATTAAATAATGTTCATAACATGGTAATAAGTGATATAAATGGAATAATGAACATGAAAAATTTTATTAATTAAATAGAAATTAACTCTAGTTATTATTCAGGAGGTTAAAGAATGGTCGAGTCAGGACAAGATGCAAGGTAAGGGAACTTCTTAACCCAACTTCCATTCTTTGGGTTAATCTCCTACTTTAAAATTATGTAATGAAATTATTATGTATTATTTTGTATTTTTAATTTATTTATGTGTACCTATAGTGAATACACATAATAGATCTGTTTTATTTTAAAAATGATCTTTGTAAGGACTTCATCTCAATCCCCTTTCATTGAGGCATATTTGGTTTTATACACAACTTTCTTTTATACGGTGTATAAACCCCTTTGACTTTTACGTTTATTCAAAAGGAATCTTTTTTATACGAAGCAATTTGCTAAACCACAAAAGGGAATGTCTTTCCGTACTTATGCGGCGACAACGACTTCTCCGCCGCCGTGACCATTATTTGAGTTTTGGCTTCCTCTACAAGCCATCATTTTTTTAATGAAAAATAAATACAAAGTTCTAACTTTCTTTTATTTTGGTATTGAAAATGGTTTTGAAAGCATTTTTATTATATCAATGTGTTGTATTTATATCTTGTGATTGAAATGTGGAAATTTTATGGTTCATTTATGCATGTTTCATGTGATACGATTATGTTATGGTTTATGATATGTTTAAACCTATTCATATGAGGAATGCATTGGACTTAATAAGTGACGGGTGGAGCCCGCTATAGCTCCTCGATGCATCGGCAGGTCTCATGAGACAAACTAGTGTCTTGGCACGAGTCCTTGACAAAATCATACTTGTGGTCTTGGCACGAGGCCTTGGCTACGTGGTTATGATAGTCTGGCATTATGCATTCCATCATTATGAAAGTGGTTATTGTTATTGCATGTGATTATTCGACCAGTAGAATATCCATGTGAAGAAGTGAATGGAATTATCTCATTTTACTTTTGCCATATTATGTTGATGTTCAAGTTTAAAAGGCTGTTGTTTTAGTTATACATTGCCTTAAATGTTAATGTTTATTTATGAAAGCATCCGCTATATTGTTAACCTTACTGAGCATCCGAGCTCACCCCTTTCAATGTTTTAATATTTTCCAGGATGTGAAGAAGTATTTTATGAATGACCTACAGGGATAGTCCGAAGAGGATAGAAGTGTGGACTATGGAGACTATATTATTGTAGTTTTTCACTTTATGATGTAATGTAACGTTTACGAATGTATCTAGTGTTTCCAAGGCTACTAAACTAATCGGTCTTTCGAGACTTGATCTTTTGTGATCATGCCAATGTTACGAAGTAATGCACCGACTCTGGGTAGCTGGGGTCGGGGCGTTACATTTGGTATCAGAGGAAGTTTAGTACAAACCTTGGAAGCTAGATTTAGATAAACTCTGATTAGAGCACATATACCTAAGATGAACTTTGAGGATTAGTATAGAAGAACTTCCTAGAATTTTGGTATTGTAGAGATGTTGTGAGTTTTCCGAGCAATACATCCCGGTCTGGATACGAGTAGGTAGAGGCGGCTCTGGCACAGATGTACCTAGGGGTAAAACCCGAAAACACTGCTTTGAGCTAGACTCGAACGGGAACTGGTGCACGACAACGGGCCTTGCTGCACTCTTGGTTACGACACTCCCGGGGGATATGCTTAGGATAACTCCCATTTTCTTTACAAATCATTATGAAGGGTTTATGAGTATATACTTCCTCAAAGAAAACATTTTTATGATTATGGATTATATCCATAAATAGTTCAATTTATGTTAAGTGTTTTATAAGTATGGGATTATGTATTTTGATTCATAAACTGATTTAGTTTATGCCATTGTTTAGAAATGGCGCCTAGTGGAAGAAATGGAAACCATATCAATGCACTCACTCCATGTAGGGATTGCCCTCCTGCTCAAGATAATTATAGTGGGGCTGGTGATTCAACTGGTGCCGATCAACTTATTACCATACTGGGACAACTTACTCAGGTTATGAATAATAACCTTACCCATATGGAGCACCCTGATCCACAGTGTGGAGGATCAATGTTAGATCGATTAATGAGGCAATAACCCCCAACGTTTAATGGGAGTACAAATCCCTTAGTAGCCGAGCAATTGATAAATTTCCTAGAGAAAATATTTCAGGCTTTGGGGAGTAGTGAAAGGGAAAAAGTTATCAGGGCAGTTTACCGCCTCACTGGAGATGCCGATCAATGGTGGTCACTAATTCAAAACACAAAGGAAGATGATGAATTAACAAACATGGAATGGAAGGAGTTCAAAGAGCTGTTCTTAGAAAAATACTTTCCTCGAGACCATCGAGCGGATATGGAAAGGCAATTTCTGAGTCTAAGGCAGAAGGAGGATGAGAATGTCGCAAAGTATGAGGCTAACTTTACAAGGTTAGCAAGGTATGATGCAGATTACATACGTAACCCAAGAAGTAAGACTGATCGTTTCTTTGATGGGTTGAAACCATTTCTCCGTCGAGCTTTAGTATCACAAACCTTCTCTTCATACGAAGGTATTGACTTGTGCGCTATCAAGACGGAAAAGGAATTCTCTAAGTCTTATGACTTTAAAGCGAAGCAAGAGAAGAAGAGGCCTGCTGATCAATCTGGGAATGGAAATAAAGGGAAAGAAGGATTTTACATTATGTGATAATTGTGGGAAGAATCACCCTGGTACTTGCCTAAAAGGAATGGGAGTTTGTTATAAATGTGGAGAAAAGGGTCACCAGGCTCGTGATTGCAAGGGAAAGAATGAGGCTGTCAAAGTTGAATGCTACAATTGTAGGGAAATGGGGCATTATGAAAATGAATGTCCTAAGCGTCAAGGAAACTTACCTCAGAAAAGGCCAAGGGATCAAGGCCAATCTTATGCTGTGACTGCAGTTGAAGCGGAATAATTAATGTATTGGTGCTTTTGGACTCAAGGATTATATTATGGTTATAAGAATAATGTGAGATATATAAAGATTGTACTGCAGTACTTTTTGATTAAGGTAATATGATTAAGGTAATCATATTTTTAGTATGTGACAATAAGAGAAACTTTTCTTTGTTTGTGGAATCTGATGTTACAATTGATTTTGGAATTTAGAGACCTTTTAGAGAAAGTCTGGACGGAGGTATTTTGGATAACTATTAAGGTTGGAATGGATTAAGTTGAACCATGGATAGTATTGTTTAAGGTTAAAGCATTTATGAAGATTATTTTTGGAATATTATGATACTATAGTTTTAGGAAAAGGACAACCTGCAGGGTGGGGAATAACCCGTCGCGTCGGACAAAGCTGCAGGAATCGAACCCACAACCATAGTGCGACAAGCCTTTATTTCCTACCACTAGCCTACAGGAAGTCCCTGGTTATTACAAAATAATTTTACTAATCTAAATGGTATGTGTTATCATTTGGAACCTTATACAATTAGGATAAATAGAATATTTTTGAGTTCCGTTACCATTTGGAGTAAAAGTTGGGTTTGTGGTAAAAATTTATTAACGAATGAAAGTATACATAACAAGTATGTATATTCCCTTACGTTCTTAGTAAATCTCCTAAATAAATTCCTCAACATTATAAAAGGTAACTTAAAACAAAAATGTTGTCGGTTAACTTTTCCAACTGGGGATTCAATGACCGTTTAACCAATCACAAGTTTGTGATTTTCTTGTGGTTAAACTTTCTCCTAATCCTGTTTTCTATAACTCTCCATCAGACCTTGATGGTTTGTTTCTCCTCCATATCCATATTTTCATAGAATCTTAGAATGGGCTATATCGGGTGACCTTTTTACTTATCTTGCTTTCTTTTAATGTTATATATTTATTAACCTTATTTCCGATGTGGGTTTTCCTCAAAGGTAATTTCTCTTTTCAACCTTTTATTTTCAAAGAAAATTTTCAAATTGCGAGGACGCAATTTATTGAAGGAGGGGAGAATGTAACACCCCGAGCTTCCACGATACGCATCTCATTCAATAATGCAATAGCTTGCATTGTACGCAACTTTGAGTTCTAACACACCGCAACTAATCAAAGTAGCCGTTATGAATAGTAATAACCACTTTTTAAAATTATAGAAATTTTATATTTCAAAATGGACTTCATTTTTGAATTCGTAATATCGAAATTATCCTAAGTTGAATTTTTTGTAACTTTCTGAGAACTTCCAATTTTTTTTATGAATAGTGAAAAATACATAAAACAATTTTTTTAATAAAAATAATTTATTGTGATAAATTATACTATTTAGTGGTTTTAAAGTATAATTAGAATATATTTTTAACATTTTATCCAATGGTGGTCATTAGAATTAATTTAACATTGAAATTGGACATAAACAATTGCCAATCTTTTGATATAAATTGATTCTTAAAAACACGCTATTTATTGTGACAGCGGGAATTAATTATAAAATTAATTAATGCAACTTATATGTTTGGGATTTTTTAAAATAGACATCATTTTTGAATTCGGAATATCAATTATAGCTTAGGGTGAAATTTTGGCATTGTTCTGAAAAACTTCAATTTTTGATGAATAGTGAAACCCCTAAGTGGTAGTTAAATAACTGATTTTTCGTTTAAATGAAATATTACCACTTCTGTGATTTGATTTTCAAAAATCCGACATACATGGTTGTCATTAAGAATTAAAATGTGGTTCAATGAGATTAAAATAATTTTTTGGTGAATAGTAACTTTTAAGTTCTTAATCACGATTAGAGGTAATTAGTGTAGTTTAAGGTACAAATAATGTTTTAATAATATAAGATGAGCTTGACACTTGTCCTACTCCTATTGGATGAGTCATGGACGACCAAGACAACCCATGGGTCAACTTGGGGACCCCATGGAGCCACTTTAGTTGGAAAATGACATTAATATATATTTATTTAATGTTAAAATTAAATTTACACAAACATGAGTTGTTTTACCAAAACAGTTTTTAAGTGGGGTTACACAAGTCAAAATTTTGACTATAAATATTAATTAAAAAGATAAAAAGATTTCATACATCATAGTATTTTTTTTATAATTTTTAGACATTAAATATATTAAATTGTTTATGACATCATTATGATGCAGCGATGACCTCATTATTTAACGATTTTAATAAAATGAAAAGATAATGTAAAATCCAAGGCATACACTTGTACAAAGACTATTGGATGGGTAGATTTCGAACCCTTATCACCTTATCCACGAATTATATATGTTTGGGACCTTTATAATCCGAAAAGCATTGTATAATAATGTAACATTTCAATCTTTCCAAAAGAGCCCCTCCTCTCCTCTTATAAAACGCCCCCAACTCTCCCACCTCATTCACACCTTCAAGCCATTTGGCTCGGCCAAACTCTGACCAAATACTCTCCCAACTTCCCCCTATTACTCCTAGAAGCCTCACTTTGGGCAGAACTCTTCTCAAAGAAGCCTTTGGCTCAAATCAAAAGGAGTTACCCGATTTTGAGGTAATGTCTTCTCTAATGTTGTTTTGTTTTGTTTTTCTTCTCCAACCCCCTAAACTCTTTTTATTCATTTCTTTTGTAACAACACCAGTATAATAAATGTACTAGGATGTTGTTATAATATGGATTCGAGCTACACTTACACACACCTACATCTAATGGTTAAAGAACATACGGTTTCTGTGGATGGTGAATTTCTGCCTCACGAAACGATGATTGTTCAACACTCATATAACACCTTCAAAGGTGGCCATTAAGATGTAACTATTTTTATATATGATATATAATATGTTTATGTTTTACTTATTCTTCTGTATTTCTCATTTATGGCATTACTTAATGATTTCCATTATGGGTAAAACGCGATAATTTCATTTTAGGAAGTGCGGACTACCGCCCCCTCAAAGTGATTTGAATCGTTAATGCCATATGTGGGATGTATAAAGGATGGAGTAAATGGTATTATACAATATATTATACTGGAATTATATTATACATTTATATCATTATTATTTCATTCCATTAAATACGAAATATAAATGAAAGTAGCGTTCATGCGTACGTACGGCTTACCGTCTCCATGAACGGTGCATTTCATTTCTTACCTCTAAATGTTACGTGACATTATGAATGAATGTATATACTGGATATATAAGATATATATGACATCTAAATCCTGAATATAATTGTGGAGATGATGAATATTTCACCACATGAACAACTTGTAATTATAAGAAGTTTATTTTTGACTCAAGTACCAAAGATCGACAAAACGACCGTTATTAACTTAAATAATTAAATAATGTTCATAACATGGTAATAAGTGATATAAATGGAATAATGAACATGAAAAATTTTCTTAATTAAATAGAAATTAACTCTAGTTATTATTCAGGAGGTTAAAGAACGGTCGAGTCAGGACAAGATGCAAGGTAAGGGAACTTCTTAACCCAACTTCCATTCTTTGGGTTAATCTCCTACTTTAAAATTATGTCATGATATTATTATTTATTATTTTGTATTTTTACTTTATTTATGTGTACCTATAGTGAATACAAATAATAGATCTATTTTATTTTAAAAATGATCTTTGTAAGGACTTCATCTCAATCCCCTTTCATTGAGTCATATTTGGTTTTATACACAACTTTCTTTTATACGGTGTATAAATCCCTTTGACTTTTACGTTTATTCAAAAGGAATCTTTTTTATACGAAGCGATTTTCTAAACGACAAAAGGGAATGTTTTTCTTTCCGTACTTATGCGGCGACAACGACTTCTCCGCCGCCGTGACCATTATTTGAGTTTCAGCTTCCTCTACAAGCCATCATTTTTTTAATGAAAAATAAATACAATGTTTTAACTTTATTTTATTTTGGTATTGAAAATGGTTTTGAAAACATTTTTATTATATCAATGTGTTGTATTTATATCTTGTGATTGAAATGTGGAAATTTTATGTTTCATTTATGCATGTTTCATGTGATACGATTATGTTATGGTTTATGATATGTTTAAACCTATTCATATGAGGAATGCATTGGACTTAATAAGTGACGGGTGGAGCCCGCTATAGCTCCTCGATGCATCGGCAGGTCTCATGAGACAAACTAGTGTCTTGGCACGAGGCCTTGACAAAATCTTACTTGTGGTCTTGGCACGAGGCCTTGGCTACGTGGTTATGATAGTCTGGCATTATGCATTCCATCATTATGGAAGTGGTTATTGTTATTGCATGTGATTATTCGACCAGTAGAATATCCATGTGAAGAAGTGAATGGCATTATCTCATTTTACTTTTTCCATATTATGTTGAAGTTCAAGTTTAAAAGGCTTTTGTTTTAGTTATACATTTCCTTAAATGTTAATGTTTATTTATGAAAGCTTCCGCTATATTGTTAACCTTACTGAGCATCCGAGCTCACCCCTTTCAATGTTTTAATATTTATCAGGATGTGAAGAAGTATTTTATGAATGACCTGCAGGGATAGTCCGAAGAGGATAGAAGTGTGGACTATGGAGACTATGTTATTGTAGTTTTTCACTTTATGATGTAATGTAACGTTTACGAATGTATCTAGTGTTTCCAAGGCTACTAAACTAATCGGTCTTTCGAGACTTGATCTTTTGTGATCATGCCAATGTTACGAAGTAATGCACCGACTCTGGGTAGCTGGGGTCGGGGCGTTACATTAATTCACTACCATGATCATTATCTCAACCTTACCTATATTAGTCTAAAATCTAGTCCTTCTTAAAATCCTCATTTCTCTTTAGAAATATCCCATCAATGAATAATTTTTTTACTTATGTTAAGGGATTCTTTTACTCATTCCTTTTATTCAAGTACTTACATTATAATATGAAATTTCATTTCCCATTGATTATGTTTTACTTAGTTCATAATAATTCTTTACTTTCTAAATTATTCCTAATTATTGAGGGATAACATTTCTATCTAATTAATCTCATTTTATAAGCTGTTATGAATACTCATAATGCTGCTGAAGCCATTATTTTATTTTATTTTCATTACCTTTATATTGTGAATTCATTTAATTAATTTAATCACAATTAATTCATATTGATATTAATATAATTCATTTACTTGTGGATTATATATATGATCCAAAATTAACTACACATTTTTTAAAATGAAGAAATATGTTCTTATGATATATGATCTACGTGGCACACATAACATTAAAAATATATTGGGTTCACCCAAATATCACTCCAAATCATTAGGAAATGAATTTATCTACAGATATAAAATTTTTATGATACCTTGTAAATATTATATGTTATTGTTAATGAATTTTTTTTGAACACCCTTGGAAATATGTATTCAGCAAATTGGTGATTAACCTTTGTGATATTCTTATAAATGTCTCATCTTATGTTGTATCCTCATTTAAATGTTATTACTCATGTAATAATGACATTTTACTTATATTATACCCATTTTTTATGACCATCATCTATTTTTATCATCCATGTCCATATACTTCATATTTCCTTTGTTTTTCCCGTTATTGGGATTTATTCCCACAAGTTTCTATTGATGTATTCCCTAATTAATTGTATGTCATGAGGTTTCATAGGATTCATTTATAAGGAGCTTTCAAAAAGGATTAAATTTATTTAGTGTTTTTTATGATCACTTCATGTATTTTCTACCATGTTTCTAAGATAATATAGTTCAAATGGTCTTAAAAAATTTATCAATGCAATATTTTTTAAAAGAAATACATTAAAAATCATGTTCAGATAAAGTGAGAAATAATAATTGTTATGATATAAAGGATTAGTTATATATTTAATTTGGGGAAAGAAAAAAATAGTTAAAACCCTAAGGAAAAGTATAAATATAGGGAAACATCCTAAAATTTTGGTAAATTATTGAGTATGTTGTTTTCTGAGCATCAAAATCAATATATATATACAACCATGTTGATGCAGAATCTAGAATAGATGCACCTATGGATAATAACTATGAAGAAGGTTAGATAGTTATTAACTAAATATTCACTCAATGTATGGAAAATAGGCATAACTACAAATCAAATTTAACCAACATGGGTGATATGATTTTTTTGATCACATTCTTTTTACAAACCTCTATATAGGGTATATAGCATATGTAATTTGGAAAAATATTTTTTTATATGATTTTAGATCTAATATATTATTAAATTGATTGATTAAACTCAATTTTATAATTTATATCATAATATTTATTATTCCACTAATTTTATATTATAGGTTTCATTCGTCTCAAAAAATAGTAAGAAATATTTGAAGACATGTAAATAACATATAGTACAGATAATGAAATTATATACTTACCAATATGAGGGGATATGGATTTAAAAATTCCATGATGATATTGAATTATTTTTCTTATGTTATGATTAATAACCAAAACCATGGGGAGCATCTGACTTCACCAAGGAAGGAACAACTAAGAATTCAATATTTCATGCATAAAAGATTGCATTGTTTTAGTGGACCCTTGAATCCTGTGTTTTTAAAATAATGGAACAACACTATAAAAATAAATTTTCTACACTCCATTTTTTAGAATAAGAGAATGTTACATTGGTAGTATAAAACTTCAATGAAGAAATTGATATTACAAATATTGGTAATGTACCCTTTACTCAAGAATAAATTGGTGTAGTTCCTAATTAATTACATAGAACCTACCCCAAATGATAGGTATAATTATCAATTGAAATCATTCCTGGATCCAAGCTAATACCAAATACCTTGTATATAATATAATTCCAAGATATATAAAAATTAAAGAAACCACTACAAGATATTTAAGAGAAGGGTCATATTCGACCTAGTGTGTCTCCTTGGGGAGAATTTATTATTTTTGTGAATAATAATGATGAATCAATGTGGTGATACATTGATCAAAGAAAACATAATGGGATCACAATGAATAAAAAATACCCTCTTATAAAGATTGATGATTTATTCAACTATCATCATAAGGATCAATTATTATCTATGATTTATCCCTAATCAGGATATCATCTATTGAGGATGAAGAAATAAGATACCCAAAAAATGATTTCAAAAATATATATGGACATTATGAGTTTTTTCTTATCCCCTCTAGGTCGATGAATGATCCTATTATATATATTAATTTGATAAATAATGTCTTTAGGAATTTCCATGATAAATAATTTGTAGAATTTATTGATGACCTGAAAATATATTAAAAATGATTATATAACATGGGAATCATATAAGGATAAAATTAAAAACTCTAATGAAAGATATTATTTTTGGTAAATTCCATAAATGTAAGTTATGGTTACAATAAGTAGCATTCTTGTGATATATAGTGACCAATGAATGTATTTTAATTGATCCAATAAAAATAAATTCCATAGAGGAGTGTACTTGGTCTATAATAGTGACTGATATTTAAACTTTCCTTGGTCTTGAAGGATATTATAGATGGTTTGGAAAAAACTATTCACATGTTTCTTGTCCACTAAAAAACATAATTGAAAGAGAGTTAATTTTATTAGGATAAATGAGTGTGAATAATGTATATAATAACTAAAGGAGTGGTTAGTTAATGCACATATTCTATCTTTGTCCGATGATAGAGAAGGATTTATCATTTATATTGATGCATCCTTGAATGAAATTATATGTATACTCATGAAAAATGAAAATTTGACTACTGATTCTTCTTGATGATTGAACCCTCGAGAATAGAATTATCAAACCCATGATTTAGAGTTACATGTATATATTTTTATGTTAAAGATATAGATAAATTGTTTTTATGAGGAAAGCTATGATACATACATTGAACTTTAATTCTTGAAAAATATATTCACATAGAAAGAACTGAACATGAGATTTAGGAGATAGTTGGATCTTCTTAAAGACTATGATTGTTCTATTAATTATCACCCTAGAAAAGAAAACAATGTCACATATTCATTAATTAAGATAGACCATTGAATTTCTATAATCTGGAAGATTGATGGAGATTAATTGATCAAGGACTTAGTAAATATAGTCAAAAAAGTCATAAGGGAAGGGATATCATCAATCCTATCCGAAATGATTTCCAAACCATCATTACAGGAAAAAAATTATGAAATCTCAGTGATATTATTATACCTTAAAAAAGAAGATATAAACTATGAAAAATAGAAAGTCTAGATTTTTTTGTCTTGATCAATATACAATCTTAAGGTTTGCTAAAAGTCTATATATATCATCTTTTAAAAAGATAAAAAATAATTATTGTATGTATCTCACATCTCTGTATTATCTATACATCTAGGATGTAGTAAAATGTATAGACATCTATGAGATTATTACTTCTGGGATGGAATGAAAATGGAGATATCTAAACATACTGCATGATGATTGGTATGTTAGAAAGTGAAGTTAAATCGAAAAAATTTCAAGGGAGTATTGAAACCACTACATATACCTGTATTGAAGTGGGACAACATCACTACGGACTTTGTTACTCACCTTCCTAAGAATATAATGGAAAAAATTCCATATGGATGATCATAGATAGGTTACAAAAAGTTTTTCTATTTTATATGTATATGAGAATACTTCTACCTTGAGCACCTTACGCATATGTATATTCAATAAGTGGTGAAAATTTATGGGGAACCACTCTCAATTATTCTAGACCACTATCCAATATTTAATTCTATGCTCTCTAAGAGCCTTTAATAGGTTGTTAATATTGAAGTAAAACTTATTCAAACCTATCATAAAATAATTATGGGTGTTGTAAGAGGAATATTAAAACATTGGTAGACATGATTAGGTATAGCTCATCTCATTTTCAAGCGAGTTTAGAAGAATATATTTCACTTTTTGAATTATATAACATCAATAGTTTCCACTCGATTATACAAATGAATCCTTTTGAATAACTATAAGTAAAATGTGTAGAACTCCAATATGCTATGATGAAGTTACAGAAGGGAATCTATTGGGACTAGACTTTTTGAAATAAAATATGAAGACATTATGAAAGAAACTATGGAAAATATACAAGTGATCGAAAATCATATCAAGGGTTCCGAGATACTACAAAAGAGTTGTGCTAAAAATATAAGTAAGGGATTATATTTTAATGTTGGGGATCATGTATTCCTTAAAATATTACCATGAAAATGGGTGTTGAGATTTGGAAATATGGAAAAACTGAGTCCACAGTATATCAAACCATTTTAGATTCTAGATCATGTTGGAGAAGTTTATTATTGTTTAGAACTACATCAAAATATTTCCAATTAAAACAACCTCTTACACATTCCCCTATTAAGAATGTGTGCATCTAACCAAATGAATAGAGTAGGCATAAATGGTGTGGAATTGGGATCCATCCTATCATATGAAGAAGAAAATATATACATTCCTGATGAAATGGAATATATATTGAGGAACAAGAAAACCCAACTAATGAAAGTCTTATGTTGAAATCATAAGTTCGAAGAAGCTACCTAGGTGACTAAAGAAGTGATCAAGTAAAAATATACCCATTTATTTTGAGGAAAAATAAAAACCTTGAGTGTGAGTTTTTTATAAGGCGTAGAATGTAATGACCCAATATTTTCTACTATTATTATTAAAATAACTCATATTTCTATAATGACACATTTATTATGTTTTAAAATAGAACTACATAAAAATACTAGTACATTTCATTACACATAAGAAAATAATATTGAATATAACATCTAGTAATTGAAGAGAGATATAAACATTAAAGAATAATTTATACACTACTATAAAATAAATAGGCAAAAATTCCCTCACAATGATCACTCCTTCAAAAGAAATTGTACAATGAAAAAGTTGCATTTAAAATTTGATAGAAACTCTGAATGGAAGTGTATAAATTTTTTAAGTGAAGTGGTTAACAATAAATTATAAAAATGGTGATTTATATGAATGTTGTAATGGAAAATGTGATCGTTAGGATCTATCCACCACATGACGATTACTTGAATGTTGTAAAAGGACATTTATCTTAACACTCGAACAGTAAAAATTCCCAATATTACAGTAAAATAAATGTTTAAAAAGGAAAAAAATTATTTTAATTATTTTTAAAAATATTTTATTTTGTATGAATCAATTAGTATGGAATTATAAAAGTTATAATTATTAATTGTGAATAAATAGCGTGTTTCCCATTAAAACATTAAGTTATTGCAAATAGGTATTTTTTATTTAAAAAATTATTTCTCTTATGTATATAATTTAGGATCATAAAATGATCATTATATTTGATATCAGTATGTATAAATTACATTAGGGTGAACATTGGTGAGAATTCTAAAATAATTTATATTATAGTGTGTAATAAATAAAATTAATTTCGGAGTTTCAATATATTTTAGGACTTAATAAATTTATTATAAAGATGTAATATTTAATATAACTGATACCATGACAACAAATATGATATTTTATATTAATATATTGTTTTTTGACCAATTGAAATGATTTTCAGAACATATAAACAATTTTCTAATGTATAAAAGGAAATTTATGTTTTAGAAACAATTTTTTGTGGAAAAATTATATTCTGATTGTCAAAGTAGTAATAAAAATTATAATTTTGTCTTATCAGGAATAAATGTTAAACTACATTCCTTAGATGTCCATAACCATGATCGAAAACCACAGGTAATCCAATGGTTTCCCATTTTCCAAACCTAAATTTATAAAGTCTATATTTAGAAATTAATAAATAATTTTCCTCATTTTACTATGTACAACCGCATATCTATCCAATTTCATTTACTCTAAAGATAATTAGCATATTTTCCATCTATTATTCTCCTATTAAGTCATTTGGCGAATCCCACAAGCACTCAAGAAATGAATCCTCCATGTTTAAGAAGTGATAATTAGTGGAAGGGAATCTCTTCCTCTTTACTTTTATTTTAGGGATTCCATTATAAAAATACCTTTGATTTAAAATTTATTATGTAACAATATATTCAAAATGAAACTTTTATAAATAAAATTATTCCTTATTAATGATTAAATAACATTTTCTCTCATTAATTACATTACTTAATCTATTATTCATACCTGTTATGTTGTTGAAATCATTATTTGATTTTCCATTCAATGCGTTTATATTTTTAATAACCAACACTACTTTTATTCAAGGGTATTCACATTGATATGGATATAATTAATATATTGGGTACTTCTATGTATGATACCCAAATTCCCTACTCATGGGTCCACATTTTGGAAGACATGCTTATGATATTGACCTATGTGGCACACATAATGTCAAACATATGAATGGTGTAACCTGATAGCACTCCATTCCATTTGTAAATAATTAAACTATAGAGATAAAATTTATATGATACCTTGGAAACATTTCTTGGTAATATTTTATGATTCCATTCTAAAAAACTATGGTAATATTTTGTATGACACCTTAGTGATGAACCTTGGTGATATTCTTATGAATTTGAATTTTGTTTGAAGCCACATTTCCATGTTACGCCCCAGGTACTTACGATCATGACCATACATCATGCCCCATGTTTTTTATAATCATTCTATATTATTATTATCTATGGTCATTTAAAATAAGTTTCTGTTTTTAACCTGTTATTAGGGATTATTATCTCCTATTTATATTGATGTATTCCCCCCAACAAATAACATGTTGTGAGGTGACCTAGGATAAATTTATAATAATTATTTCAAGAGTATTAAATATATTTTATTTTTTTTATTATTTAGGTATTTCATGTTTTATATTCCTTGTTTACATGGGATTAAACCTCAAAATATCTTACTAAAATTACAAATGAAATATTTTTTCAAAGAAATATGTTAAAAATCATGCATGTATAATGGGGGTAATTATGAGAAATAACTATATTTTCCCATATTCCATGTTAAACCTAGAATAATAACCAAATAAAACACCAAATCAAATGCCTTTGTGAAAAACCAATACATGAGGTTTCCTTGTAATATTATTCACCCTCACAATTCGTGATCACCTACTCAGGATAGGACCAACCCCAAACATCAAATTTTTATTAGAAAAAAGGTCCCACCCCCAAATTGGAGGTTTTCCACCACCTCACCTTACCCATAATGGAATATTCTCCACACACAAGTTAGGGTTTAATAATACTAATGTAAAATCCATCACCAAATAAATCAGCATCAAAACTAAAACATAAAAAAATTATAATTAAGAAATTATAATACTATAATAATAGATTGACCAATGAAGCTGAATAAAATAAAGAAATTATATACCTTTACATTATTTCTAAAAAACACCCATTCAATCGAAAATACCCATTTTCTATTTACCCAAAAAATTCCACACAAAATACTTTAATAATTAAAGAAAAAAATCATTTTATATTGAAACCATTTTAGACACATAAAATCACCAAATCCATAAGAATTTTACACACTTAAATTACTTGAGAATACACCAACCTCAAATCTTGTAAAAACGTGAATTCATAACCCAAAAAACTAATATTCAGATCCACTTAAGATTCTAAAACTTCCAAAATAAAAATTTTCAACAAATATACAAACAATTCCCACTAAAATCTCTCAAACTCTACATTTTTTGGTTACTATGAAAAAAAACGAAGAAAAAATAGATAGGATATAATTTAGAGGGTCTAACCACAAATCCAAAAACTAAACTCACATTTAATCAATAGATATAAAATTAAAAGGAAGGGGAACAAAAAAGATCACCCTATGGGTTTAGGGAGATGAGTGATAGGGGAAATGGATATGAGATCCCTAAAATATGGATTAAAAATGAAATTTAGGATAGAGATTATAGTGGTTTCCTGACCCGACTACACTATCATGGGTGACCATTTAGTAATAATGAAATGACCACTACCCTCAATTTCCACCACATTCATGTTTATTGTTAATAATCTCAAGAAACCATGTAGCTACTGTGTAGAGTGATTTGTCCCCACAAGCCCCTTACAAGCCCCCTCCTGAGAATTCTGCATGGTCATGGTGACCAAGTTGTGACAGTACAATTACCAAAATCCATTAAATTCACCTAGTTTCCTCCTAAAATTTTCCGAAAAATAAAAAAAATCTAAAATAAAATTTATATTTCTCAAAAAAGGAATAAAAATAATAATCATTAACTAACCAAATGTGGGAATATCAAATCTTTCCACCTGAGTCCACCAATGGAAAGGCCATAAGGGACTTTCCAATTCACATGGGTGGTAAAATAGTTCCAGAGAATTAAGAAAGATATTTAGTATTGTGTTTTCCTAATAAATACATTAATTTGTTTTAAAACAAGACCTTAGAATGACATCATAATACTTTATAGATCCATTTATTTGGGTAAATAACATCCAAACGACATGTCTTCAAGATTATATAATATAAAAAGAATCTCAAGAATACATTTACAATGAAATTTGATAAAATAAATGAATAATCATTAATATACCAATGCGAAGTGTCATGAATACCCATATATAAAATATAATGGGACAGGAATCCTAATAGTCTATATAACAATATTCTAAAAAAATCCAAACCAAAAATAAATATAAAGGTAGATACCCATTTATGTGTAACACGGACACTCAATACTATAATATTTCCACCATAAACCCATGATTTTAAAATAAGAATAGTCACTGCCACCCAAAAGTTGTTTTTATTACAATGTATTTATCATAACAGCTTCTACATACACCAATAAGTTGTATATAGGGTGTGATCACATCTTGAAAAAAGTATGCCACCAATTATTTCATAATCACAATTTTTTGATAAATATAAGCATCCTAATATGAAAGAAATATATAAATATATTATCTCAAAATTTTAAAGTTAATAAATAGGGAAATATTTATAACATTTTAAATATGAAAGTAAATTTCATGTAAAAGTTCACTTTAAATAAAGAACCATGGTAAATTCATAAGGTATCTAAAGCCAGGGGGGCATATGATCCTCACAGTACCTTGGTGATCAAAAAAATCAAAACAAACTAAATATACTCTACATGGGAGAGAGGAAATAATTCCTCAATAGAAGGGGACGCCCCAAAAAAGTGCTACCCTATGCATATTTTAACATTGGATTATTAGTGTTGTAATTTAGTACAAGATTATAGAGAGTATTTTAATGGAATAAAATGATTTTCCTTATCCTCCCACACAATTTTCTATTGTCTAAATGTGCCATTACCATTTTTAAAAACATAATCAGATATTTTAAATAATTACCACTCTAAGAGGGTATTTCATAAGACATATGGAATGGAACTCTCATTTTAAAATATTAGTCATTCATTTAAAATTAATTTTATTTTTAATATTAAATTAGAGAAATTAAAAATAATTATAGCATATATATTAATTTTTAATGTTTACCAACAAGATTTGAAACCATTATAAGTACATTTTTAAAACAAGAAAGAACTATAGGTTCATAAAACAAAGGCGACCTATGAAACCACCTACCTTAATCCACTAGTAATAATGATAAATGGGGTGAATCAACATAAAATGTTAATAAGAGTTCCTTAAAAGGAAAAAATACCAAAAAACAAGAACCCATGTCACTATGTTCAACCAAGAAAAGACCCAAACCATAGTGGCCATAGGTTATAGAGAAAACCATACAAGAAAGAAGGTGTAAACCATAAAAGATATAAGGAACCACTTACATAAGGTTTTCTTATTGTTGAATCATGAAAAAATCCCATAAAAATCCATGGAATAGGGAAAGATATCCCTCAGTGTTTAGGTTCTAGTAGAATTCAATATTAGTGTAAAGTAGGGTTATGTGTGTTATATCAGACAAGTTATCCTTGAGAAATTCATATTTTTTCTAAAACTAGATATGTCTCATGTTTTTTCCACATGGTTTCCCAAACTATGTTATTAGCATGGGATTGAAATTAGATACTTCAAGTAGATCCACATGTTTTTGTCACATCGTTTATAAAATCAACTGTTAATCATGTGAGTGCCACTAAAATGTGTGCAAACCCTTCCACAGTTGATTTTCCAGATTTTCACTAATGATGAGAAAACCACGAAATTATCATTTTTATTAAAAACTAGTAAATTATGATTGAAAGATAATAAAACTAATGCATAATAATAATAAAAATGAAAATTATAGTTCATACCTAAAAATTAGACCATTGGTACAAAAATTATCCTCACCATGGAACTTTCTACCCCTTGAATGTCAACACAAATAAATTTGATCAATAAAGTGTTGACCCTACTGTTCCCCCATAAAATATTCACATTCCAAGGTCTTTTAAGAATCACTCTTATGATTCCCCAATAGTTAAACAAAAAATATATATTTTCTAAAGAGAGAATTCTCCCAAGTGTCAATAATCTGAATCAGTTTCTCAGTTACTGAGGCAATGGGATCCAATTCACGCTATTCCCAATTAAGAACGTGGGTGGGAGTTCCCAAACCCCCTGGGATAGAAACTAGTGTATGAAAGTCAAAAAGACCTTTTTTGTATAGTTTCACATAATAAATACATTATGTTATTCGAAACTAAGAACCTGACATGACCTCAATATACATTTTCAAGTCATGAAGACAAGTGCATAAAACCAAAATGACAACTAATTATAATTCCATATTATAGAAGAAATTCCATGAAAAGTGACAACCAAAAAATACAACATAAAGGAATGATCCATAACATAACCAAGAGAAGGTTCAACAAGAAACATATATAAAATAGGAAATGATAGGAAGTTGAATAAATTGTATAATAATAATATAAAAAAAACAAAAAAAAATTAAAAGCGTAGTTTCCCATATATGTGTAACATGGTGTTTAATATCCAAAAAAACTAATCTCATATATTTTTTATAAAGAAATAAACACTTCATTTCAATAGTTAATAAAAATAAATGTGACTCAATGTTTTCTATCCAAACTTGCAACATCAAAAGAATGTATTGGGTCATTTACATAACCAAGGACTTTTTAGGTTTGGAGTTTTAGATAATTAGGAAAAACTTATAACCACATGGTTTCATATACAAACTAGTTCACAAAGATCAACATCATATCCCACTAAAATCTTCACATATATGAACCTTCTTAGGTATAACATACTTAAAACCATCTTCACATCCGAGAGAAAAGAATCATAATAAAAGGGTGATCTCAAATTCTCAGTAAGGGTTACATACAATGGAAGCTATCAGGAATCAATATTAGATGAAGCATAAAAAATAAGGAATAGTAAATACGAAAAGGTAAATACCTAAAACACATTGCATTTAATCAATAACTTGAGTATAATATATAAGTAATAAACAGTGATCAAATGATCACATATAAATAATCACATGAGTTTGAAACTTATCTATGTATATTATAACTAATTGAATAGTTACATGGAACATAAATAACTAAATTCATAATGACCGAATCCCTAAGACCCAAAATCTAAAACATACCTTCAATGTTGTGATTTGACCTGGTTTTCCAACCGAATAGTGCTCTAGGCTGATTGACCACTAGATCTTAAGTGTTCCCCCCCATATGCTAAAGGCTACCAACTAGTTATGGGGGCTGAGAGGGGATAGTTGGGAGACTATACCCTTTTTTGGTGAAATAATAATGGTCCATATAAATAAATTAGCATAAAAAGATTATAAATTAAAGGAACCAACAGAGCCCAGTGGAAGCATATATAAAGTAATAGTGGAAAAACAATACCATTTGTAGACAACACATACATAGTAAGTCATACCAAGCACTAGATAATTAGTTTTCCCATGGATGAACATATGGATAAATACATATAAGGCATACTAAACATTAAAAATTAAAATCCATCTGATGAAGAGGAACCCCCATGGTCTTCTACCATTCATTCCATGAGAAATGTACCACTTGATAACTTATTTCTAGGTCCTTGGCTTGGTCCCTTACATGATCACAGAAACAAAAAGCCTACACACATCCCAATGGGCCCATGTAGGGTGTTAGAATACATATTAGTAGTACACCACCAATGTGTTCCTATATTACATCCATGATTATGCAGGTCTATACAAATTTTAATTAGACGGAATTAGATGCATATTTAATATAATACTCCCTTCCCATATGCTCAGTAGCCACAAGAAATTGATCTACTACTTCTTCCATCACCAGAATTATATGAATACATTCCCCTAATTATATATAGGGAGTACATCACATTTCTGGATATATATAATTTTAGGGTCAAGGATTCATGTCTTAGAACCCAAAACATCTTCCAAAGAATGTCAACCCAAATAAACGCTCAGGTTCCACCTATAATCATTTCACCCGACAGATCATGCCATCATTAAAATATTTAGATTCCAAATTAAACTCTCGAATAATAAGTACATGGTCCCTAGGATCTCATCTAGGAAAGTCATGTTCACATTGAAGCCCAACATCCTAAGGAAAAATGATGTTTTCCCTCCAAATAATTGCCATTGTCTCCTCAACAACAAACATCCTTAGGCATGATGGTATCTGTCTTACTAATAGTCTTATGCAATGGTCTCAAGTATCATGAAAAGCCTCATCACTAACCAATGATCTCAAAACCATCAAACAATGTTCCATCATTATCCACATGGATTTCTATGGTGATCACTCCCAACCAGACCGATAGTCAACACCATTCCCAAATCTATATAGTATATCGTGTCCTCCACTCACAAAAAGTGGTAAAAACAACCTCATTTGAGTCCTGTCTGTTGTACATGAATCCAATAGTGTGTCAGAAAACAAATAGTGAGAAGCAATCACTTAACATCAAAATCCATATCATCTGACATCTCCTCCCCTACAACTGTGTCACTAAATGCTGATATTCAATACAATCTGAAGTCCCGACATCAAATCCCTCAACCTAATGCCCTCATCACCTGAAACCAACAACCAGGTATCCTCAACTGAGTTATAATAATTTCACCAAGTATACAAACCAAGACCAACTTTAAGTACCTATTCAACTCATTCGAGGTGATCAGTAACACCTCAATTATTGATCCATTCCCATCACCTTCCTATAGAACTCATTCATTTAACAAAAATAATTTAATTTAATTCCAAACATATTCCCATCCTAAAATACCTAATAAGTCCCTTCCCATTATCCGACATGACCATTTATAGTGGGAAAGAGCATGCCCAAAGTCATTTCATATCATCGCTATAAAATTTCAATAAGCATATAAATAAATAATAAGGGTCTCTCTCGAAAAACCCACAAGTGGTATACGAATGAACCCCAAAAACACTCATAAAATCAAGTAGAAATCTAGGAACCACATAACTTATACTATTATGTTCTCTATCATCTCATATTGACCTCTAACTCGATCTGAATAGGATGAAAATGGAATGTTAAAAAAACACCTTGAAAATAGGGAAAAAGTGATAACCAAAAAATTTCATTACATATTGCCAGTTAAATAAAAAATAATCTTGTAGATTGAGGGTATTTCTGAGACAATTCTCTATCCACCAACAGTTCAAGGATTGGAGTACGGATCAAGGAGTTCCCACAAAGCCCAGAGGACAAAGGGGAAATGGACGCCCCTTTGTGTGTAATGATGAAAGGAGGATAAATAGAGGGAGAATATACATGGAAGGAGGGGTAAAATGTAATTTCAAAATTGTTATTGGGATGAATACTTCGGCTGCATGGATTGGCTAACTATGCACCAACCATTTAGTTCCCACTATCCGAACACCACACGTGCATTGGTTAGGAGCACGGGTTTCCAAATCGTATGCAAACCAGGAAATTATCCTCTATTAAAAAAATGTAGAGGTCTTTTATGGTCATGAACCACACCTACATATTTTTTCAACCCGTCTCTAGTGCCACTATGGAGGCACACGGTTACTCTTGAGAGGCCTCATGGTTTGTTTAAATCATGAAACTCTGTCCGCGCATTCCTAAAACATTATTTCTGAGACCCAACACACTATAAAGTCATACTAAATCTTGAAGAAATTTATGGTCCTTAAAACCCATATAAAAGCAAGTCTTTGGGCCAATCAATCTCTCATAATTATTTTTCTATAATTAGAAAAAGATTTTGACCAACCACCAAACTGAAAAATTCAAACAGCTTGGGGATTTCTGACTAGTAAAAAATATGGGATGTTAATAATATACCCACCTTAATATATCTCATCCTTGAGATATCAGTACTTACATAGATATGGTACTGAACATATCCATCTCATTTATACCAACCCGGTCTACCCACGTCATTATTTCATAATTCAACTCCCCTCAAGGCACTACCCACCTTAGGATTTACCTACCCGATTTCTTCCCAACCCAAAATGAAAGATCTGATGGTCCATCAACCACCCACTGACTCAAAAGTCATCCTCTGATGTATCATAACTCATTCAACTCATTAGGTGCTCTATTACTAACCATGTAACACCTGGAAACCATGAAGTCCCACATCTCATTAGATTCCCAAAATTACCTTCCCCATACACGATAATCATAAATTCCTACATCTCATTCGATGCCCATGATCTTGAAACTCAAAATATTCTCACATATAATCTTACATCATATATACTTATTCATGAAAATAAAAAATCATGGTTCATATGCACCTCATATTGAACCTTCATTGTATCGATGCTTGGTGCCTACACACCTCATATATATATATACCATGCATCATAATCGATGAAAACCAACTAACTAGTTCTTGGTTAGTCCAAAGGCAACATATATGAACCTCACACATCAAAAATGGAAAAATAAAAACAAAAGGAAAACCTGATCATGCCCAGTAATCATGGAATACTTCTAACTCTAGATGGATCCCCAATATTCTCTACACATGGAAGCTCCACAATGTTCACATAGACTGGATCTCGAATACTTGAGGCATAACCTACCTATAGAGATACACCAACTAGTATCCACTTTCCCCACTTATAAGTCACATTTTATCATCCAAAACCTCTATGTGCATTTGAATCCCAAATAACAACTTTTGACACCACTCTTAACCAGACCTAAGATCACTGAGTCTGCCCATGCCCCTAGTTCCCTACTATCTAAGAAGGATTCCTATAGAATATCTTTATTTGACTCATATGGTTGAACACCCAACACTCTTTCAGAACCCAATCACATTGGGTCTAAATATTCTCTATCTTTCTGCATTGGAATCACAATTCTATATACCCACTCCTCAGTGGACTTCCAAAATATTTGGCTTGACATCCCAGCTGAGAGTCCTTACATCCTTGATTCCTACTACCCAAAGAATAATAATTAATCTCAACTGATGTTGTAACTTGAATCAAATAAGATAGGTCTGTCAAGTTGCCCTTGGATTTCAAGACATGGTTAATTGTCTCTTATAATGTGTTTAGCTTCAAAATGTCCACCTAGACCATGATGATGTTATGAAATCCATCGTTGAAACACCACAACATGGGGATGTTTTAACCCATTATAGCAGGTGAAAAACATGACAAATTAGTGAAATTGGTGGCATATTTCATGGCTGATGTTTCCCCTACTAAAGATTCATGAACTCCCGATCTCATTACACACTCAACATCTCTTGGAAGAAGTTGTCGAAGAACGTAGATTTTAAATCCATCCATGCTATCCCCTCATGTCTACCGATATGAACTTGTGCATCCAACCTGTGTTTTTATGGTACTCTGAGAATATAAATCTCTAGCTTCACCTTCAGACCTTGGGGTGTCTCATGCCAGTCAAAGATCATTTATACCAATTTAGGGAAGTTCTTAGCTACCCATTATTCACCCTCACCCTAAAACAATGGTGGTTGAGGATATTGGAACTCCCTATTCAGTAACTCCAAAGAAGGATCATCTCCCTAAGATCCCTTGTAGATTCCTTATATAACTCAAACTCGTCACTCCTTGTTCTTTTCATCAATCTAGGTCCCAAAATCATCCATCTACAACTATATGCTTGTATTTTAGCCTATACCTATGACGCATGATCATAACAACCCTTAGGAATATTATCTTGACCCTTAGGGTCCTCATCCCATGCATGCTCATGTGATACCACATCACCTCCCTCCTGACTCCACTAGAAGTAATCTAGGTGTATCTTGTTGAATACCAATCGTGATGGTCAAATATCTATAGGCGTATATACAAAAATATTAGAGATAGGAAAATCTATAACATGAAGCACATATCCCCACCCTTGCACTTCCCACATGCACCCTATCACACAACATCTAGCCTCAAACCCCTTACCTACCCATACCAGTGTTAGGTATCGAATATCATCAATTCACATGATCCCTTACCTTATAATATCAGGTTCATGTATCACACATAACCTGGCATGATGGAAACCTCCCTACCTACATTAGAATAAGGAAAAACATACCATGTATCAATTCGAGGTAGCTGAGTAGAATGCCCTCAAAGTTGCTATACAGGAAATTACTATATACCTTCTTTGTTGACACTTTAGAAAAATCACCCTTTAATCATCCTTTCCAACTCATACCAGATTGGGGCCAATATATCACATGAATAGAAAATCACATAGTGTCACATATAGATCACATTACGACAAAATGATTGGGATTACTATGTAGAATTAAACTGAAGAGACTAAGAATGAAAAAAAAATCTTTATATTCTTTGTCCAAACTTTAAATAGACCAACCCATCTTAGCACAATCTTGGTTCCCAATGACAATCACAAGAAATCATAAATCATAAGAGCCTATGTGCATATCTTTACGTATATGTAAACCTCCCTTTCTATATTAGGAAATGAGTAAAAATAATACAATAGATAACCATCAAACCCAAGTGAACCAATTGATGTGTACATCAAATCGACTATAAAATAGAAAAGTAGAACATCAATTTCCCACCATAGAAAGTTGTTCTATCCCCCGTGAATGGGTAAGAGGGATCCCAAACACAATATCTATATCTTGTCCCGACTACATAATAATATATGGTTATAGTTCAAATTGTATGACACAATAAAGAAAGAAAACTGCCTTTTTATATAATTTTATCCAGTCATACACTTCTACAGAATCCTAGAGATGAAAGTTTCTCTAACACCATTTTTATCAAGCCGACCTAGTTTTCAACCTAGACAATGCTTCATCTAAGCTGACTACTAGTCCTTAGGTGTACCTCCTCACACACAAAATGTTTTCAACTAGTAGTGGGGTTTTGATAGGTTATAAGTGATAGCCTAGACCCTCTAGTGGTGATAATAATAATTGTAAATGAAAATAAGGTAGGGAAAAACACCACAAATTATTGTAAGCAACACAACTTAGTAGAAGAATTTATAAAGCATCAGCAAGACAAAAATACCATTTGTAGAAAACACATACATATAATGTTATACAATGCACTATATAAATGGGGGTTTCCTTTTTCAGACTGAATGGGTATGTATATATAAAGCATGCTAAAAGTTCAAAATTAAACTCTAACTAATGTAGAGAAACAACCATGATCCACTACCACCATCCCCATGAAAGTGGTACCACTTGATCACTGAGGGCCAGGTCTCAAGATTAGTCTACTACATGAAAGGAGAGATAAATTCTACATGTATCCCGAGGGATCCATGAAGGGTTTGAGAATAAATCTCAATAGCACACCACCAAAATTTTATTGTATTACATCCATTACTATGCATTGGTATTATAATTATAAGTAATAGGAAACACATGAACATTTTATAAAATACTTGCTCCGTGTGCATAGTATCCATGAGGAAGTGTTCACCTTCATTGGCCATCACTTTAAATATTTTATAACTTTCTTCCAATTATATATATAAAATAAAAAACCTTCCTTTATATAAATAATTACCTTGATGAGACTCTATAGGTCAGTTCCCAGAACATCCCCTGAAAAACTTTACCCCAGGTGAACCCTCTGGTTACACCTATAATCATGTAACCTAACACCTTGTCCCATTAGTAAAATATAAAACATCTAAATGGACCTTCAAAAAAACATTTACCTGGTCCCTAGGAATTCATCTCGTAAAATCACTGTAGACTTGAATCCTGATTTCCCGATGTATAGCGATCTTTTCCCACCAAATAAAATTCATTGTTATCTCAGTAGAAGATATCCAGAGGTTGAAAATATCCATCCTCCCAATATCTTGTCCCAAAAACCTAATGTATCATGGAACGATTCTTCCCGCAACTAATGTTCTCAACACCATAAATCAATGTTCATTCACCATCCATGTGGCTTTATATGGTGATCGCTCCCAATGTAACCAATGTTAAACACCATTTACTATGATGAATATTCTACGAGGGCCTCCCCTCATAATGAGTTTTCAATACCACATCATCTTAGTCTTATATAAGTTCAATGTACTCCAATGGTGCATCCTCCAAAAAACAATGAGCATAAAGCACCATAAATCATCAACAACATCATTTAGAACCTAATTCCCCTATGACCGTGTCACCAAATCCAGATGGTAAATAATATATCATATCCAAAGTGCTAAACCCTCAACTTGACAACCTCGTCGTCTCATCCCAACAACCAAGTCTCCTTAATAGGGTGATCATCATCACCCCATTTTTTCGGTCCAAGCCCAACCAGACAAACCATGTCACCTCAGTCCAGGTGATTAGAATCACCCCCATCCTAAGGCCAATCCCATGAAATTCCTATGGAACTCATGCATTTAATATAAATAATTTAATTTAATTTAATACATATGCCCATCCAAAACATTGAAAGTATGTCCAAGACGATTACCTAGCTTTTCTATATGTAGTAGAGAAAGAGCATGACCATATTCTTCTCATATCATCCTTAGAAAAATTTAATAATAATAATAATTAATTATTTTATCCCTCAGACAAACCACATGGTGTATATGAACTCACCCATGAAAGACTCAAAAATCAAGGGGAAATCTATGAATCACCTACCTTATACTAGTAGGATCTCTCTCATATTATATTGGCATCTAACATGAGCGAAATTGGATGAACACTTCATTTTAGATGAAATCATTGAAAATATGGAGAAATGGATCACAGAAATTTAGTTTTCCATTTGACGAGATGAATAAAATAAAATAAGATAGAGGATTGAAGTTATTACTAATGGAAATCTATAGCCACCAACGGTTCAATGATCAGAGTCTAGATCGATGAGTTCCCTAAAATCCTAGAGGAGGATGGGGAAATGGAAGATCCACTCAATGTGTAAATGAAAGGGAGAGAAAGGGAGGGAAAAATAATAAAAAAAAGTGTCTTAAAATATAATTTAACACTTTTTAATGGTCCTCATGGTTTGGATGCATGTTTTAGATAACCTTGCCCTAACCAGGTGGTGACCGCTATCCAAACACCACACACGCCCGATCTAGGGACACAAGCTTCCAAACATAGTGAAAACTATTCTATCCCCCTATTATAAAAATTGCAACGGTGTCACATGGTCATGTGCCCTCACCTATATATTATTTCAAAAGTTGTCCAGTGCAAAAACCGGGCCGTAAGAATACTCTTGGGAGGCCACATGGTTATTCAAAAGTGTGATCCTTTTTTTGGTGTTCTACATACTAATTTTCTAGGCCCCTCCACCCCCAAAACTCAAGGCACAATACAGGCCTTAAAACCCATAAAAAAAGGTCCATGGTCAATGTATCTCTCAAAATTAGCTCATGATGATCAAAATAAGAGTTTATACAATCAAAAAAATCAAAACATAAAACATTTTTGTGATTTTAGACCCTCTCAAAAATCCAGGATGGTATAGTCATGGTCTTGACCAACACAACTATATAAATGGGTATAGACGCAGCCAAATCCCAATGCAGTTTGTCCCATGACACATACCAAGGCATCAAGGGGCTATAATATGCCCCAAACATCACTTTCAAAGTTCAATTCATTCCCCATATGAAAAGGGTGATGCACAATTAACATAAACATTCATATCGAATCTATTATACAAAATGTTTACAATTACCACAATCATTAAACACAATCATAAACCATCTAGGGTAATATGACTAATGTATAAAATAGTAAATACCCATTCAAAAATATTATAAACCATTAACTAAAATATGGTAGATGGTATCATAATAAGTCTAATTCAATGAATAATAATTTTAAACATAGGATGTTTACATAAATGAAAATAATTTAATAATATCCTTAAAACATTCTTATAGAAAATACACTTTTCACATTGAAATAAATTATCTTTAAAAGATACACAATTATAAAAAAATTATTTGAAAAGAAACTTTTAAATTTATAAAGGAAGTCTCAAATAATTGATTTATCATGATGGAAGGAGATTTCTTTCATGCCTTATGAGTTAAAAGACATTCATTTCACACCATTTAAAAAGTATCTTGTTTGAAAAATTAATAAAAAATCATTTTAAAACATTTTAGAAAAATTCCAACATTAATGAAAATGAATTTTGAATATAATAGGATAATAGTTAAACAAATTTTGAAAATATTTATAGAAAAAATGGATACATAAGAGAAATATTCCTTAATAGAGACATAAATATAGACAATCCTAAATAATGATGTGAATGATAAATAAACCCCAACCATTTTAGTAACTTTTAAATCATATGCCCCATAAAAGAATATATTATGATTATGAACTGAAAATCCACAAAAAATAAGTGTATTTAAAGAAAAATATAATCAAATACAATGAAGAAGTAATATAACCCAATGAAAAAAATAGAGTTATGAAAAATACTTTACCACTTCATAACTTTCAAGCCAAATCCCCATCAATTAAATAATGCACATTGAAACGTAAAATACCATGAATTATTAATTATTCAGGATATTTCATATAAAGGGGATATTACATGATCCATATAATATAAATTAGGTTCATAACATTATAATAACCCCAAATGAAATAAAATTGATGCAGAATCTCTTACCTTGGGTCTGACTTCGTTCATACGTATTCGGACCTCTAATAAAATAAATTTAGGTTTATTATGAATTTATTATAGAGACATACTCATATATATATATATATCATAAAATTTATTATTAAATCATAAAATTTTATCACCCATTTATTAACAATTATTTATTAAATCATTGTTTCAGGTGATAATTTCTTTGTTTTTCATATATGTTTTAATTTGGTACTTTTGGTCCTTAAGATATTATTATTGTTCCAAATTTTCTACAATATTATTCAAGGTATAAATATCATATATTTTATTTTCATAATTATTTATAGTAATTTGAAAAATTTAGAGATAAATATAATGATTTTCATCGTTCATAGAGACGGTAGGTTGTACGTACGCGTGAATGTTGCTTTCATTTTCTAGAACCAAGAAATAATGAAATATGAACAATATATAATAATTTTAGGATAACATTTACTTATTAATGATTATATATAATCATTAATTCCAAATTAAAAACCATCTAAACAAATTGGTGATGAAAAATGAATTATATCTCTACATAGAGACGGTATGTTGAACGTATGCCTGAGTGATGTTTTCACTTTTCATAGGTAGTAAAATAGACGAAATGTGATTATAACATAATTATAATATCATATTATAATATTTAAGACACTAGAGTTATTATTTTAGTATGGTTACTACACATAAAGAGTTCTTAGAAGAATAAATAAACTTGAATGTGTTGGTAAAGACAATTACCTCTTATTCAGTGGACTCCTTTTAGATCTTTTTTATAGGACTTACGGTTTCCATTTTGGAACCTATGAAACCTCACTTAATTTTATAAGGATGTTTAGAAGAGTAATTTAAAGGGTTTGGTCAATATATATGTCTCATAGTCGAGTAATGAAATGAAGGAAGGGGTTCCCATTTATAATTGACAGGGACATTCATGGAATTTCACAAAAAAATAAAATGTAATATAACTATTTTAGATAAAATTAATTCAAAATGGTCATGAATTAAAAATAGGGTATGATATGGTTGAAATACCATAAATTTTTTTTACGATTTTATGTTCTATTTTAAACCATGTCTTTTGGTATAACGCCTCAATAAACAAATTTTAACATTAAACGTGGAAATTTCATTTCCATCGTTAAATGGTTTAAATATAAAATATAATTTAAATATTTACTCATATATGGATAATGAATGAAAACATAGTCTATATATTATCCTAATTTTATATATTAATGAATTTTATAATTTTTAAATAATGTAGTAGAATATTATTTTGATAAAATAACAATTTTGTCAATTTTTTGGCAATTCAATTAATTTGTCTTCAAATATTTCAAGAGAATAAGTAAAATTAACAATAAATTACTTTATTATATCAATAAATTTTTATTTTCATCTATAGAATTCTTTTATCACATTAATTATCAAATAATGTATTACTTTTAAAACTTTTAATATCATTTAATTTATCTTTAAATTAACTGAATAATTTCTGCATCAATATAGGGTAAGAATTTAAGGTAATTATTTTTTCACTACAAATTAAAAATAAATCAATATTATGAATATAAATCTTTTATATTTAAAAATTGTATTTATATTTGAACATATCCTTTGGTTAACCACATATTGAAAGTGGTTTAGTTATTAAAAACAAGAGTGACATGTTAGACATTTCTTTAAATAAAGTATTTTAGAGGTAATAATTAAATCCATGTTGAAAAAGGTCATAAATTCTACACTTGGATGATTATTTTCAATATATACTCGTAAAATAAAATTTAGGCATGTTCTAAGGTGATTTTATTGACCTTATAATTTTATTTTAAACTAAATTTACTTTATTTACCCTTTACCGTGGTAACAAGTATTGCTAAGGATACTATTCATATTGACAAAAAATAAAAGAAAAATATTTAACAAATATAAATCTCATGATTAAAAATATGAAATACATTATATAAAATTCAATAACTATAAGTGGTGTAAATTAATTTATAATAAATGCTCAAAATGCCATAAAAACTATTTTTTTAGCAAAATAAAGTTTTTCTAAAAAATGAATATTTATGTATAGAAATTTCTTTATACCAAATTCAATAATAAAAGTGATTAAACATAAAATTATTGGATTATTAATAATAAAATAAATATATTTTTACATTAATTCTATTTAAAAAATGGAACATTTCAAAAGGTTGAAATTAAAATTTAGTTTTCAATAAAAATATGTTTTATTCAATATTCTTTAAAAAATAAAACTTTTATGAAAAATATAACGAATTCACCCCAATATAATTTTGTTTTAATTATTTTCAAAATAAATTATATTTATAAAATTCAATTTATATAATTTCCACAAATTCATTAGAATATTTTCTCAAAAAATATAATAAAATGTTTTTGGAGGAAATTGTATTTAACAACCAAAAATTGATTTCCTAAAAATTGAGTACTTATTTCCAAATTATTAAACTATTTTTTTATTATATAAAACATTTATATATATTTCATAATTCAGTTAATACTTTTCATACCTTCTATTTTAATGACTAAGTTATAACATCCATATTAATATAATAATATTTAAGATTTGTTTAAGCTTAGTGTTGTGGGTCGTATTCACTATCGAATATAGTGTCGTTTTAAAATAATGGCATGTCACACATTCCCCTCCAGAAATTTTGTCCTCATAATTAGAACTGATGTTCATAAATCAAGGGTTTGATATTTTAAAATTAATTTATAGAAAACCCACATCATAAAAATGGTTAATAATACATCATCTTAAAAAGAGGGAAAGGGATATGTGAGGGTTATAAAAAACCAGGTTTTAAAATAGAATTAAATTTTTGGGAATTGAGAACATGGATATTTAAGAGAAAAATAAATCCTAATAATTAAAAAGAGTGATATTGAACATGGTCATGAGAATTTTACCTATCAAAAAACCGTAAATCTATGATGGGTAAAAAGACCATTGTTTTTTATTAGAAAAGTAAACAGATAATTTATTTTATTAAAAATAATTTTTCTAAAGTTAAGGAATTATTTTAATACCTAGAATAATTATATATGAAAATATACTTAGTTTATAAGAATAATTTCATCCTTTATTCAATTCCCACCATAGTCTCGTCTTTTTCTCCAAATGATGAGTATTAAAGATGAAATTTTCATAAATGAAGCAATATAAGAAACTCCTAAATATCCCAAAATCTATAAAAGGATGAAAATATATTTATCATTTCATTAAAAATTAACCAAAACCAAAATATTTAGAATATGATAAGATAATTTCCAAAATTATTAAACCTTCAAATAAAGACAACTATTTTAATCTCCAAAATTCAACAGTAATACACAATGTTCAAAACATACTATTAAATAAATAACTATCCCTAAATTTCATGAAAATATTATAGACTAATATTGGAATCCAAAAATAAAAATATTCTATAAAGATAAATTTAGTATTAATCTATAAATAATGTTAATTACACTTATATTCATATACCCCAAAAAGGATATGCACAATTTATATAATATCTAAGGTATGATAATCATTTCAAAAAATAAACTGAATCACTAGAAGTCCTCAATATATTCATATATTCTTCCAAATGACATCCCATCCTTTCTTCCTAAGAAAACATCCCATAATATTTTTTTTATCTCAATCAAATAGGGTTCCCAAAATAATTATATTATTTTTAATTAACATTATTACCTAAATCACTTTTTAATCCTAGGGTTATCTGTAGGATAAAACATATGATCCAAAAATTCAATTAATATTTACTTTTAAAATAATTTTTGTAAATAAAAATAGTTACATATTAACCAATAATTCGCATAGCCCAGGGGTAGGTGATGCACCCTTTTCCAACTTGGTTTTGGGTTCAAGCCCCATGACCTTACCAGATCTGATAGGTTTTCACACGACCTATGCGTTTTCATTCTACTATATTAATATAATTCCTATAACATTCCGAAAAATATGATAAACAAAATAAAAAATGTAATAACCTATCATTAACTCATTATAAATGATCTTGTAAAACCTCAAGGATATTTATACCTTCAAACATATGCCCACAATATATATAGGCATTAATTTTCAAAAAATCATTCACTAAAACCCATAATATGCCAAATGTTTTAATTGCCAAATATGTCTTCCAGAATATTCAAAATAATCATAGCCGTCCACCACTTAAAACCACAAAAGGCTTGTCTAAGACTTTGAATTTATAATAATCCTTAAACTTGTAAACCTATGATGGTATCCATAACTCTTAAACTAACCTCACACTTAAACATCATAATATCTAAATTTCTATAAAACATGCTTTGAAACCAACTATAACAGACCCAAACCCTCTCTCCAGGTTCCAATTCTAAAGACATAAACTTTACATTTCTGGGTTTATACTAATAAAACTATGTAAATTTGTTCCATCCAAAAAATATAAAATAATTTGAAAATATTTGGACATTTACATACCCAAATACCTTTTGGTTTTAGAGTTTTAAAAAATTAGAAAAAACTTATAACCAAACAGCATCATTAACAAATTATTCATAAATATAAACACCATATACCACTAAAATCATCACATATAGTGACTTATTTTGTATAAAATATGTAAAACCTTTTATCAGAACCAGGAAAAAAAAGAAAAGTTAGAAAATGATGAGCTCAAATTCTCAGTAAGGTTTATGTACAACAGAATCTATAATGAATCAAATAAAATGTAGCATTTCCAAAAATACATAATCAGTATATAAAAGTATATAACATAAACACTTACAATTTATTAAATAACTTTAGAGGAATACGGAAGGAATAAATAATGATCAAATAATCACATAAAAATAATCACAGGTGCTTAAAACTTATCCATGGATGTTAAAAGTAATAAAATAATCACATAGAACATCAATAAATGGATTTATGATGAGGGAATTCATAATTCTAGATGTCTAAAACATACCATAAAGGCCTCATCCAAGACATCTACATAAAATGGTAAGCCCTTGGCCAAAACCCAAGCTAGTTTTTGTCACGAGACCTAATGATGCATTAAGGGGATATAAAAGGCCTCAACCATCACATGATAAGTCCAATTAATTATTATTAATAAAGGAGTGAATCATAATCAATAAAAAAGTAATTTTTATTCTTGTATATGAAATTATAATAATTTTACCAATTGATAAATATAACCAGAAATCATCTAGAGTAATATGCCATATGGTATCAAAATAGTATATCCCTTGTCAAAATAATTATAAAATGTTCAATAAAATATGGAATATGGTATCATATGAGATCAAACTCAATGTATCATCAGATTCAACTAAGGATGTTGACCATGATGAAAAGAATTTAATACGATCATTGATTTTTTTGAGGAAAATTCACATTTCACTTTGAAATCACTTAAGTTTAAAAAGTCTAAAAATTATAAAATAAAATATTTTATTCCAAAAAAAACCATTTAAACATTTAAAGGAATCTTCAAATAAATGAGTTATCACAGAAAATTTAAATTATGTTCCTGATGAATATGTTATAAAAGTATTCGTTTCACACTTTTTAAAAAGTACCGCCATTGGAAAATAAATAAAATCCTTTTAATTTTTTTATAAAACATAAAAAATATGTGAATATTACTATTAAAATTCATAGGATAATGCTGAAAATATTTTTTAAAATCCTTTTATATAATATAGAAAAGGAATAGAAATATTCCATAGAGGTGACATAAACATAAACAATCCCGAATAATGGTGTTATTGTGAAATAATACCACACCACTATTTTATCTTTTGAATCGTAAGCCCTATGAATGAAATATCATGAAAAAAAATTATATATTATAAATTTAAAAAGATTCATGATATAACATAATTATGTTTTAGTATATACACCACATAAAATAAATATGTGGTTAATATGGAATATGTTCAATAGAAGTAAATGTGAGATTAGAAACCCTTAAAATTATCATAACATTGAATTGAGAATTAATAACTGAATTTATTATTTGTCTACATGTTAAATACATATAAAATAAGGGAATATAAAAAAATAAAATAATCAAAATTAACCACAAAAATAATAATAGAATATAAAATAAAGTGAGATTTAATATAACCCAATGAAAAGATATTGACTTGGGAAATACTTTACCATTTTAAAACATTAATGTTAAATCCCCAAGGATGAAATAATAAAAATTGAAACATTAATTATTATGGATTATAAATTATTCATGTCATTTCATGTTATATCGAAATTACATACAGAATATAAAATAAATTTTGTTTATAAAAGTATAATATGCCTCAATAAAACAACCTTGAGACAGAATCTCTTACCTCGAGTCTGACTTCCTTCATGCATGTTTGAAGTTCTTGATTAATAAATATATATTTATTATAAATATATTATATAACTAAAATCATTTATATATATCATACCATTAATTATTTACATATAAACATTAATCACCTTTTCAGTAATAATCATTTATTGAATCATTATTCTAGGAGACCACTGCTTCGTTTTTCATATATGTTTTGATTCTCTATTCTTGTTCGTTATAGTTTTATTATGGTTACTTAATATATAAATTATTATTAATGGTATAAATATAATATATAATCATTATATATTTATTTATATTAATCCATAAAATTTAGAGATATAAAAATTAACCACAACATTCATGGAGATGATAAGTTGTTTGTACCCATGAAAACTATTTTCATTTTTTAATGGATGTAAAGAAAGATAGATTAATAATATTTAATCCTTTATGAATAAATTTTATTTCATTAAAATAATATAAAATAATTATTTGCATATTTATAACCATTCAATTAAAGTGGTGATGAAAAAATAATTATACCACTAAGTGGAGATGATAAGCTGTATGTATACACGATCAATGATTTTACTTTTTATAGGATTTAGAAGGGGTTTATTATGATTGTATCATAGTAATATTAAAAAATAAAAATATTTTTGATATTTTCTTTATTATTTTAGGATTGTTAAAACACATGATTATGAATTAGAATAAGAAATAAAATTTAAACTGCTGCTAAATACGATTACCTCTTCTTCAATGGACTCCCTTTAGATCTCTTCTAAAGGACATATGGTTTCTATTTTGGAAGGTAAAGAACCCAAAAACATGTATAAATATGTTTATAAGATTAATGGATAGGTTTTTATCAAGATATATGGCACAAATTTGTGTAAATATGTGAAGGAAGGGATTCCCTTTTATAATTGAAGAGAGAAAAAATCATTGATTTTTTTAAACAAATAAAATATAATAAGACTATTCTGGGGCCAAATAATGAAAAAATTTCATTAATTATCACATAATAAGGAATATAGTTAAAACGTAACATAGAAATAAAATTTTTAAAGGTTTATGAGGTAATTTAAAAATTTTATTTTGTTCTAACTATTAAATTAACCTATTTTAAAATTAACCATGGTGACGACTTTCTCTCTATTAAAAAGTTATAATATTACATTTAGGATAAATATTGAATCCTTAAAGGAATAGGAATCAAATTTTTCTCTATATATTTCTTAATTTTACACTATCAATATTTTTATAATTTTTATCCAATTTAATAAAATATTATTTTGATATAATATCATTTTTGTCAATTTTGACACTATTAATCTAATTTGACTTCCAATACATCAATAAAACTAGTAATATTATAATAATTTGTTTTATTATATCCATAATATTTAATTTTAATCTACAATTTTTTTAACACATTAATCATCTCAAATTTTAATGCTTTTAATATTCTTAATATCATTAATTTTATTTTTCTGTTAATTGTATAATTACTAAATCAAAAATATGTAATAATTTAAGTTAATTATTTCGTCATAATTAATAAAAATTAATTACCATAATTAATATAAATCTTTTATCATTAAAAATAAAATTTATAGTATAACATATCATCTAGTTAAATAGAAAATAAATATATTTTATTCATTATGAATAAGGTTGTGGCTTGTTTGAATTTTATTTAAACAGAATATTATAAAGCTCAAAATTACATATATGTGTAAAAAAGTCATAAATTCTATATTTATAATATTATTATTTAGATATAATCAAATAATAAAATTTTGGAAAGATTAGGTTTCATTTTATAGTCCTTATAAATTAATTTTAACTTAATTTACCAGATTTACCCTTAATTATCGTATAAAAAATTACTAAGGTTAAATTCATATTAACCAAAAATACAATATTACCATATTAAAAATATTAACCTCTTAATTCCAAATATTTAATCAATTTTATAAATTTCAATACCTATGATTGGTATACATTAATTTTAAAATTAGTGCTCCAAAGGTGATAAAATTTTTTTTTTAAAAAATAATATTTTTTCTAAAAAATGCCTATTTATGTTTAAAAATGTTTTTATAAAATATTTATTTATTACATTGATCAAATAAATATATTTTTTTTATTAAACATATAATGTAACTAATTTTACTTTTATTTTATAAAAAAATAAAATGGAACTTTTCAAATTGTTGAAAAAATACATTTATTGACAAGAACTATACTTTTCACTATACATTTTAGAAAAATATAAAACGTTCACCCTAAGTTATTTTTTATGTAGTAATTTTAATACTGAAATTATTTTTATGAAATAAAATTTATAGGATCATATAATATAAATGGTTATAAAGCATATAAAAATATATGCTCCAAAATATTTATAGGAGCTCCAAAAATTAAAGGGTTACTTGTGAGTTGGATTACTTGTGAGTTGGGTTACTTGTGATTTGGGTTACTTGTGAGTTGGGTTACTTGTGAGTTGGGTTACTTGTGAGTTGGGTTACTTGTGAGTTGCGTTAAAAAATTTATTTGAGCTACAAAAATTAATTATAATATTTTCTCCCAAAATGTAATTAAAATCATTTTTAATAAAAATATATTTGAAGAGCATATAATAGACTTCCTCAAAATTGTGTAATTATTTAAAAAGGGTTATAAAACAACTTCTTAAAAATTGGTAAAGATAAATTTGAATGTCAAAAAAACAAGGTTTTAGAATAAGATAAAATCATTGGGAAGTGAAAAAAAAATGGAATAAAAACCCAACACACAAGTATTAAATTATAGTGACATAGAACATGGTCCTCAGAATGTTAACCATCACAAAACTGTAAGTCTTTGATGGGTTAAAAGACTATATATTTCTCTATAAGAAAAGTGATTAGTTATTTTTTTATTTCTAACTAATTTTTTTAATGTTGAGGAATTATTTTACTGCCAAAATTAAGAACATAATAAAATATACTTACTTTTGAGGAATATTTTCATCCTTGTATCAATTCGGACCATAATCTCATCTTTTTCTCCAAATGATGAGTATTCAAGATGATTTTTTCATGCCATATGTACTACAATCAACTCTCATATATAAAAAAATAAAAAAAGATAACAATCTATTCCCCATGAATTTATATATTAACCAGATATAAAATAGTTTATATAAGGTAATATAATTTACAAAATGATTGAATCTTCAAATTAAAAAAAACTATTCTATTCACCAAAATTCAATAATTATACATAAAATTCATAATAGATAACTCAATAAATAACTAGACCTAAAATTAATCAATATATTTTACACCAGTATTTAAATCCAAAAACATACATATTCTACCAAGATAAATTTTGTATTTATCTCCAAATAACATTAATCACTCTTATAGTCATATACCCAACAATGCATATCCACTATTCATATATTCTACAAGGCATGCTAATCATTTCTAGAAATAATCTAAATCTCCATAAAGAGCCAATAAAAAAATATTCTTACAAATTATAAATCAACCTTTGTACCTAAAATAAGTTCTCATAATATTCTATTTATCTGAATCATGTAAGGTTATGAAAATAATTTGATTCTTCTAAATTAACATTAATAAACTAATCAATAAATCACTTTTCAATCCCATGGTTATCTATAGAATAAAACATGTTTTACAAAAACAAATTCATATTTAATTATCATATATTTTATGTAAATAAAAATAGTTTCATTCTATCCAATATGTCACATAGGCTAATTGTGGGAAATGCATCCTTTTCACCCTTTGGTTGTGGGTCCTAGAACTGTTACCTTACTGGATGTGATGAGTTGTCACCCGACCTACTGTTTCCCTACTAATGTAATATTATAATTCATATACCTTTCAAAAAAATAAGATGAATATCCTAAAAAAATAAATAACCTATAATTAACTGAATATGAAATATCATATTAAGGCATTCATTCTCAAATAATATTTCACTAAAACCAATAATAAACACAAGGGGTGCTTCTTAAGACCTCCCGACACATCAATAGGACATTGTGGGCCCCACCCATTGCATAATAAGTCCAATACAATCCGCATATGAAAGGGGTGAAGTAAAATCAACATAAAAATTTGTATTAGAAATAGTATATGATATTTTAATAATCACCCCAGTCGATAAATATAATTATAAACCATCTAGAATAATAGGATGAATGGTATCAAAATAGTACACCCACAATTAAAATGAAAAAAAACCATTCCGTAAAATATGGAAGATGATATCATAAGATAAAAACATAAATGAATTATAAGATTCCAAAAATGATGTTGGCATAGATGAAAATACATTAATAAGATCATTGATCTTTTTTTCAGGAAAATACCCATTTCACATTGAAATCACTTATTTTTTAAAAGTTTCACAATTTTAAAATAAAACATTTTATATGAAAATAACCTTGTAAAATTTTCAAGTAACATAAAATCATTGAGGTTTCTTGAATTAGGTAAAATATTTTAATTCTATATGAGTTAAAAAATTATTCCTTCCACATCGATTAAAAGAGAACCTTATTAAAAAATGGCAAAAAGATTCCTTTAAATTTTTTTTTAAAAAGTAAAAAAGGTGATAAATAATTTTGAAATTAAAATTAGATTATTATTATTTATTTTTTTTATATAAATTTTTTTTCAAAGAAGATAAATATTCCCCAGTAGAGACATAGAACCTAAATATTAGTAAATAATGATGATATTGTAAAATAAACCCTTACCTCTTTAAATTTTTTTGAATAGAACCCCCCTTGAAAGGAATAACTTAAAATAGTTCTGTAAATATCCATAATATAAGTATATTAATTATATAAAATAATGATGGTAATTTATATACACCACAGAATATAAATAAGTGGTGAATATTCCATATGTCCCATTAATGTAAAAGTTAGATTAGAAACCGTTGTAAAAATCAGAACATTGATGTTCTGATTATTAAATGAATAGATTTTGTGTATAAAATTTAAATACATATAAAATAAGTGGAAGGAAAACATATTATAATCATAACTAATTAGACACAAAATCCTAGAATCCCAAATATAGTGAAGAATTTATATAACCCAATGAAAAGAAAATGAGATATGAAATACTTCACCGTTTGGTAATTTTCAAGTCAAATCATGATGGATAAAATAATTCACATAAAAACATAAAATAACTTGAATTATGATGTATTAAATATATTATATGTAAAAGAAGTTGCACATACACCATCTAAACGAAATTAGTTATATAACATTACAATATATGCCTCAATGAAAGGAAATTGAGACAGAATCCCTTACCGTAGGTCCGACATACTTTAGCAGCGTTCAAACATTATTTTTATTAAATATAGTTTTAATATAAATCTAATTAATTACTATAATCATATATATATAATACTATTTATTATTTACTTATAAAATTTTATCACCCATTTATTAACAATTATTTATTAAATCTTTATTTCTTGTGACAAATGAGTCATTTTTCTAGTATGTTTGGATTTGGTAGTTTTGGTCCTTAGTATTTTATTATGGTTAAATAATTTAAATAATATAATTAATAGTAAAAATATCATATATATTCATTATATATTTATGTATATTAATCCATTAATGTTATAGATATAAAAATGAACAACTCTGTTTATGGGGAGGGTCGGTCGTACACACGCATGGACACTGATTTCATTTTTTGATGGATGGTAAGAAAGAATTTTGAATAAAATTTACTCATTTAAGAATCATATTAATGTCATAAAAATAATATATTACCATTATTACCATCTTCATAACCATCCATGTAAATTGGTGGTGAGAAATGAATTTCATATCTATGTGAAGATGGTAAGTTGTACGTATGCGAAAGTGATGTTTTTTATTTTAATAGGATGGAAAAGATATGGAATATAGTTATACGAAAATAATATAAACTTATATTAATATTTATGATATTATATTTATTATTTTATGATGTATATAACACATTAAGGGGATGTTTAAGAAGAAATAATGTTAAGAGCGTTAGTAAATATGATTATCTCTTCTTTGGTGGAATCAATTTTGATCTCTTCTTAATTGAACTAGGGTTGATAATATAGAATTTATTGAACCACTATATCATATATTATGTTGTATATAATAGTAATTTTTAGGGTTTTTTCGATCAATATGACTCAATGTGGTTTATAGAAATGAAGGAATGGTGCCCTTTTATAATTTAGGAGAGGGCCATTCTTGACATTTATTAAAATATATATATAATAAGACTATTTTAGATCCAAATACTCTGAATAGGTAATTAATTAGAAACTATGGTAGTATATGGTTTAAATATTATCAACAAAATAAAAATTTGGAATGGTTTAAGTGCTATTTTTATGCCTTATCTTTTCATTTAACACCTTAATTAACCTATTTAAAAATAATCAAGGTACAATATTTTTCCAAATTAAATGGTAATCATATTATATATAAGTTAACAATTGAATAATAAATTGAAAATGATGAAACTTATAGACCATATATTATGTTAATTTTCCACTTTCTTGTATTTTATAATTCATAAATAATTTAATTGAATACTATTTTGTTAAAATATCATTTCTTCAGTTTTGATTCCATTCATTTAATTTGAATTCAAATACATCTAGAAAACAAGTAAAATTTAAATAAAATAGTTTATTATATCTCGAAAATGTAATTTTATTATATAATCATCATGGATCACATTAATTATATCAAATTATAATTCTTTAAACATTTTTAATTTCATTTATTTCATTTTTCCTTTAATTAAACAATTACTACATTAGCGTTTTGTATGAATTTATGTTAATTATTTCTTATATAAAAATTAAGAAATAAACTACCATCATTAATATAAATATATTATATTTCCAAAAACATCTTATAGTCAAACATATACTCTGGTTAACTTTATATTAAAATTAGTTTATCCATTAAAAACAAATGTACGACACATTTGGATTTTCTTTAAATAAAATATTATGATGGTCACAATTACATAAAAGTGAAAAAATGGATATAAATTTGACCTTTGGATTATTATTATTGATATATTCTCATCCAATATAATTTATTCAAGTTTTGGGGTCTTTTTATAGTTCTTATCAACTTATTTTTATCCAAAATTAGCCATTTACCGTTTACCGTGGAAACAAGAATTACTAATGTTGCTATACATATTGAAAAAACTAAAACAGAACTATTTACGTAATATTAAACACCTTATTCATGATATTGAATCCATTTTATCAAATTCAAATCCTATAAGTGGAATGATGTAATTTCAAAATAAGTGGGCCAAACACAATGAAAAAACGTTTTTTAAAAAAATACTATTTTTCTAAAAAATGTTTTGTGACGTATTTAAATTATATAATTGAATAAAATTAATTTAACTGGATTATTAATAATATAATATCATTAGTTTAAATTGAAACTATTTTAAAATAAAATGAAACTTTTCAAATGTAGAAAACAAAAATACAGTTTCAATAAAAAGTTGTATTTTTTTAATATTCATTTAAAAATCAAACTTTATTGAAAAAAATTCACCCTAAGATATTTTTGATATTATTATTTAAAAAATTATAATATTTTTATAAAATAAATTTAATATAGTATCTATGAATTATGTATAATATTTTCTCATAAAAAGTAATATATGTCATTGTTGATGAAAACATATTTCAGAAGCATAAAAAAATTCCTAAAAATTGAGTACTTATTCCCTAACAATTAATCAGTTATTTTGAATTATATAGGACCATTATATATACTTCATAATTTAGTTAATACTATTTATACCCTTGAATTTAGTGGCTATGTTATGACATACATATTTATAAAACACTATTTTGGGGTTTTTTTAGGCTCGGTGTTGTGTGTCGTATATGGTGAAAAATATAGTGTTATTTTAAAATATTGGGGTTATACACAAGGGATAAATACCGCAATATAATAACCATAAATTCAGGATCCACTAATAATAATAATTTTTCACCTAACAAAATTTTTTATTTACCTCTAATTATCAAAACAAGGTCCACATACACCCAGAGGGTGTTTGTAGAGTGTGATGACAACTAGACTAGTAGGATACCACTATGTGTTTCATAAGAAATCTTTTTTAGATAAATAAATGATTGATAGCTTGAAATATAAACTGTATAGAAATATGGTTTTGAGTTATTAATGGAATGAAACGATGAAAAGATTTATAAAATTTGAAATATGAAAGTAAATTCAATGTTAATAGTTACTTTAAGGTAAGAAACATGGGAAATACCTATGGAATATAAAGTAGTGGATAACCTAGGATCCTCTAAATATATTAGTAATCAAACCAGATATATCTAACTATGTACCTTATACTAGGTGGAGCTTCATTAATTCCTAGTGGGAAGGGGATAACCCATAATGTTCTATACCATGTATATTGTAACAATGTTTAGTTAGTGTTATAATGTACTTCTAAGGATAGGGAGTTCATTTCAATTCTTATGTATGGTTCTCTTAGTCCTACCACACAATTACCCAGGGTTCCAAATTGTTATCCCCCTTTTTAGAAACCAAATCCCATCATTTAAATAAATGACCACTTATAGGGGGAATTTACTCAAACATATGGAAAACAACCATCATTTCCATATAAATTAAATGGTATTCAAATTAATTAATTTTATAACATCAAAAGTGATAAATTTCAAAAAAATTATATCACATATAATTATTTTTAATCTTTAATAATAGGATTTGAAACCATTATATATTCTAAATAAAAACATGTAACCACTCGAGGTCCATAATGAAAAGAAAACTCTTAAAGCATCATACCCCAATCCATTGGTAAATATTATAATATGGGTGATGAAGCAAAAAATTTGAATAAGGAATATTTATAATGAATGTTAGATGTCTAAAACTAAGAACCCCTCTCATTTGGGTTTTTTAGACCTACCACAATGTCTTTAGGGTGAATAAAAACCATAGTGGAGAGAATAAAAAAATCATATTAGATTGATGAATCCGCTTAGAAAATATTTTTTTATATAACCATGATAAAATCCAAAAAAAATAATCAAATTAATAAGGGAATATATCCCTAAATGTGTAGAACCTATTAGAATTTGATAGTGGGGTAAAATGAGGGTTACTTGTGTTAAATCGAGTAAGGTAAGTTTTGGAAATTCACATTTTTAATGAAATTGGGTAAGACACCTGGTTTTATAAACCACTATCTATCCCTATAGTGTATATTGAAACCCCCAAGTGGGATTTTATGGTTTAGTCACAAGATTTGGAAAACTATGAAACAACCTTGAAAGCACCACTAATTTATGTGTAGACTCTTTCATGCTTGAATTACATGGTTTTCACTAATGGTGTTCAAAATGTGTGACACCCATTTTAATTTAAATTTAATAATTTTCAAATGAAAAATGACCAAACATTATATAAAATAAAAAATATATATAATGAAATCCATACTAGAAAAATGCTATGTGGGCGTGGCTCTACCTACCATAGAAATTCCTATCCCCGAGAATCTATGTTATATCCATATTTTCAAATAGATCAAGACAATGTTATTTAATTAAGACATTACTCTAATATGTATCCTCATGTGTTTTACCATTTTTTGAATGTACATATAACAATGGTATAACTTTAGCCTCAACACACCTCCAATGGGTTGTCTATTATTTGAAAGTGATTTTAAATGAAAAATTCATCCACGTCTTACTCAGCCTAATACAAACTAATAAAGTGTGACGTTTTGGACATTTAATTCCATAATTGAGAAATGTTAAACAGGTAATTCATGACACTATATCATATAGGAAATGAAATATATTATACCATATCCCCAATATGCATGATCAATAAAAAAGGGATCACAATGAAAAGGCTTAACATTCAATGATTCTCAAGCCTTCACTAGTCCAAACATTGTAACCCCTTGAAAAAACACAAGATCAACCATGAAAATCTCTATAAGTAATTGGTGTTAATAAACATTAGACTTTCTTGGCTCCAATTCATATCCATATTCTATAAAATAATGTGAATTTTTTTCATCATCTCTTGGAAAACACTTGGCCCCACCAAGGATGCTTCTACCACTTCCACCCAATACAATGTAGAATGAAATAACCTCATGTAATGTTCTTTAAAGTAATATATCAAAATCATACTCTGGTAACTATTATTTTACACTAAATCTACCAAATAATGATGATCCTCCCAAGACCTACCAAAATTCATGACCCATGGCTGAAGCATGTCTTTCAATATTTGGATAATTATCTTGGATGCCAACCATTTTAGGTTAATATGTCATCTTAAACATCAAATTAATATCATTATCATTTATAAAATATTTTAAAAGCCAAGATGTGAACCAAAGTTTCTTATTAGATATAACTTATATCAGCACACTATGATGTTTTTCTAAATGTAAAACATATATATATTTTCCATTTCTTTCACCATATCCATCTTCTACGTTGATATGAAGGGATTATATTTTGTTAGTTTATCAATGAATACCCAAATTACAATGTTATCCTTTATGGTATTTGGATAATCCACTACAATATGCATAACTATATGATCCAACTTCTGAACTACTCTTGGAAATGATTTCAATATTAATTTCAGTCACCTATATCCAATATTTAACCTTTAAAAAGTAAGAAATTTTCTAAAATAGGTGGTCATATCCATTTTCATACTGGACCTCCAAAACTTTCATTTAAATTCCATATACATTTTTTATCACTGGGGTACACTTCCCAATTTGAATGATTAAATTTTTTTCAAAAATTCTTCTATAATCAACAAAGGGATAACCAATTGTTTGTGAACATACAATTAAAAGATGACGGATTATAACCATTCATATTAGTCCCCATCATTTAGGAAACCCCCTACAGAGAGACATTTGGAATCAACGAATTATGTTTTCCAGACTATATCTCATAAGGATTGTGTAACTACCACACTAGATAAAACCATTTGAGAACCCTTCTTGATAACTTCCAGTCACATTTCCACAATTAAGATCATTATTTTTAATTACTCATTTTATTCTTTCACTACATCACCATGAATCTTAGAACTCAATAAATTTTCCATAATATTGACTTTCAAAGGTGTATAATAGATCATAAGGACTACAGTTTTTAAATAATCCATCCATCATCAAATTTTAATATTTAAATCGTTTCTTCCAAAAAATTATTTTATAACATTATGATATGTATGCATCATAAACTTCTCACAAAACAAGTAACAATACTAAATTTTACATAAATGGAAAACCATTAAAATATATAGTTCATGTTTTTAGTAGTTTTTTTCATATACCCTCGACTAGTGAAATCCATAAGAAACCACATGATTACCTAGAATCAACCAACACAAAATTATTGTACACAAGGAATCATAATAACTGGTATACCTATCACATGTTTCTGATAATAGTAGGATATATTTCATTTCAACATGTGCTTCAAATCCTAAGAATAACTTTGGAACATGGGATATTAGAAAAAATGTTCATATTTTCTAATCGAATCCCTCATTTTTAGGCTAAGAATAATAAATCATTAACAATGTTTCAATAAAAATCAGACAACCCCCCAAAAATCTATGCACCAAAAAAACAATATTGTATAAATTCAATGATACTATCTCCTTGATATTATCAGGATCAATCAAAGAAGCCTTTTTAAATATAACATTCTTGAGTAATTGAATTTCCCATCTCTAAAAAACTCATGTGGATAGTTTTTTATAGAGAATCTGGTCTTTCAATATACCCAAGAAAATTTTCAAATATCACCTCTAATTGGACTTAGATCATGAATACACAATTATTTCATCGATAATACCGCAATGAAATAGTCATGATTTCAAAAAAATATGTGATCCAATAATTCAATAAAAAATAAGAATCATTAGTAATATTTTTAGGAATAAAAAAATACACATAATTGTTTAACCTTCATTGAAAAGTTGTTCTTGGGATAACACCTTTTTTACCTTCAGCTAATGGTATCCTGAACTCAAGTCAATCTTGGGAAACTATTATGAACTAGTCAATTGATAGAACAAATAAAATATTCATGGAAGTGGATATTTTTAATGGTAGACTATATTGAATTCATATAATTGACACATAAATACAATGTTCCATCTTCATTTTTCATAGAGTATCATAGTGGACCAAGGTGAAGTACTTGTTCTGATAACTCCTTTATTATCTAATTATTCTAATTACACCTTGAGATCCCTTAGTTCAGATGATTCCATACTATATGAAGGAAGTGATATATGACTCATATTGGGAAACAAATCAATCATGAAATATAACCAACTCTTCATAGGCAGTCTAGTAAAATCATCTAGGAACACATTGGGATATCTGTTGACATTCTCTGGAAATCAAGTCTGACCTATGAATACTTTTTCCACCAACATTAACGCAACTAACTATAATGAAATATCCCTAAAAATGGCTATTATATGACCAAGTCTATAATAATTCAATTCTCATTCACACATCAATATAATAATTCCCCTATTAGAAGTGTATAAACATGAAATATTTCCATATTAATCAATTTGATCACTATTTACAACCAACTAGTCATTTTCCATTATAATATAAAACAAGTTCATGTCTTTGATGTTGAAGTACAAAGTGAATTTTTCATTACATATTATATGATCACATGATATACACTTAAACATATCCTTATACTACTACCCAAAAGGGACTAGATACACATGACATTTGGCATCATCTATACCCACAATCCTGATTTTTTGTTTACTCATATAACAAATTTGATTGTGAAGAATTGGTTTCAAACAATACATATATGAGAGTATAATCAAATAATGTGGTACCCCTCAATATGGAAGTTTTTGCATCCACATCTTTTGGATATTTCTCTGTATAAAATAAGAAATATTAACTCTACTCTAATTGTGATTTTTATCCCTATTTTGACTATTGAGATCCCCATGTTCTCATAGAATAATTCTTTATAGGGCAACACTAATGATGTGAATAAGACAATCAAGGAAATCCCACTAGTTTGTGATATACCAACGTATTGTTCGATCCCTCCAATATAAATGTTGTACATAGATTCTAGTAGTACTGTTTGATTTATATAAAATTTATTCACTTAAAACAATTTTGAGGCTTTATTATACGATTTTTATTTATGCTATCCAGTGAATGAAAATAAAAAAATCCACTGATGTATCCCGTTTCCCATAAAGAAACACATAGATTTATCTCATCCATATGACAATATTTCACCATAAGAAAATCCATATTTTCATCAATTTTTTCTACAACTCAAATCACTACTCTTATTTAGAAGAGTGAACATAGTCATACTTTGAGTATTTCCCAAAAATATCCATTTAATCCATTGATACCTTATTCACCATGTTGACTTATGAATAATGTGTAAAAATTACTACATGATGGAATATGTTGGTTCATGATATTGAATAAATCCACTGGGCCATTAGGATGTCACTATTAGTTATTTTTGGTATAAACTGATCTAACATCATCAATCAAGTGGCATACTCAAAAAATTTCATATTACCTATTCATGGATCAATGAAATGAAATGTCTTTCAAGATATGTATGTATTTTTGAATAAGTTTTTATTAAACATATCCTTAAATACTTTCCTTGAGAACGTTTTTACCTATATTTTTTGGTCAACTAATTCCGACCATTGAACTATAAGAGATTCAAATATATATAATGGAAACTTCATCGTAGCCTCATCCAGATTGTCTAATGGAGAAAATATCTTATTTACAATTTTTGACCACTAATATGTTTCATGAATATTTATATCCCTATAGCATCCAGCCTCAAATTCTAATTAGATGGGCACCGAGGTAGTGGCCAAAAGAACTCAAGAACAACTCATTGAATTCCATAGGCTTTCGACAAGTATTGGGGGCCTATGGTGTGTTAGTGGAAAGACTCTTCCCTCATTGATCATAGTGGAACACCATATTATATATATTTATATATAATGTAGAAGAAATAGTAGGGGTAATATCAACATTATATAACACTGGATCAATTATAAGATAAGTAATCTACAAGAGAAATTTGAATAATAATAACAGATATAAATGATGATGATGGAATGTAATGTATTGTACAAAAAATAAGCAAGGTGGAGAGGGTACATCCATATACCATAGGCTAACACATGATACAAAATTCCAAAATAAAATTCTACAATGATCATCTTGATAATAGGATTAGTCTTTTTCCCCAATAACTATCTTAGAACTGTAAATCAATCAAGCATATAAATTTGAACACTTCCCTTTATCCATACTTGGAATCATAAAGCCTTCATGGTTACCAAAGGCATCCCTAGGAGGGTGTGATATTCAATCTAAGTATTGTGCCATCCAAAGTGTCTAGGAAAATCCCATATATTCATTAAAAAATTAGTAGTTTTCCATAGATAATAAATAAAAAATATAAATAATAAAATACATTGATGTGGTTTCTACTCAGACACCCATCCCATTTAACTGATATATCTTAATTCAATGAGCCTTAACCAAGGGATTTTGCAAAATTAAAGTGAGTTTGATGATATGTGAGACGGTGGACAATCCCCAAGCTTGTGATTGGGCTTGGAGGACACATTATTATGATTTCTAATAAAAAAGGATCATTTTGTATTATAAATAGTTAACTTACCTTTTTAATTAAATTCAATTTTGCGTATTTGTACAATATAGTGAGTCACCAAGAACCCATCCATGGAAATTCTATAATAAATCCATGTATCTCTATAGGGGATCGATATGATCCCAATTTTTATGGATTCCATACGATGTGACCCAATAATGAACTCACAAGTGTCTCTCCAAGAATGGTGTGAAAAAACATGATATAAAATCCCATTATGTACCTGGTATCACACGTAGGGGCTCGAGTCACTCTCGTGGCATAGTACCACCATTATTCCATTAATCCCATCCATGTGGACTCCCTTTGTGAACCAGTGACATTTTTCTCGAGGTAATAATATAAAATTCACTATGAGGTCGTCCCATGCATATCTAGTGTCTCCTTGGAACATTTACAAGAATTTAACGAATTCAAACTATAACTAACATTGATTCAGTTCAATGGGTCCTTATTTGAGAACCCATTGTATCTTTGATGACACTATAAGATAACATGGATTGGTTAGCATAGACATTCCATTTAGCAGAACAAAAACATATTGAATCATTTAATATGGTGGACATGATAATTTACAATGAAAAAAAATTATGAAATAAGGCTTTGGGAACATATCATAACAACTTACTCCAACTAATTCATGAAATATAAGGGAAGTATCCTAACTGATGCCTCGACATTTGTTTCAAAAAAATTTATTGTTACAATGAATTAATTAATAGGAAATGCCTTCAAGTGCATATAAACAACTAATGTAGTAGGGAAAAATAAGGTTCAAGGGTGGAGCTCACCCATTTGGGTGTCATTAATCAAGGTGATAAATCAAAGTGGTTAAATCACTTCTAGATCAAGTCGCAAATGGCATGGTAAATATTTCATTTTAATTTAATTAAGAAATAGAAACCACAAAAAATGGACAACTCATGGAACAATGTATCATTTTATATAACTCATTGAAATGAGGTGTAATAAAATACACGACCTACATTAGCCTCATTGAGCTAACCACATCCATCGTCAACGATTGATTCGAGATAGGTTGTATGAAATTGAAGAAACCATAAAATGGCCTGAAAATGGGGAAAATTACATCACACCAAAATAACACAACATATGGGAATAAAAAAGTCAAATAGAATGGAGGGGATTCAAGAGATCACATGTAGCTTGCTGAGGGATCAGATGGGGAGAAAGATAGATGAATAATGGAGGAGGTGGATTGATCCAAAGCTCTTGAAGGAGGAGATCTCCATGTGTGAGGAAGGAGGGTTCAACTACAAAAGAAAGAGGGATGAAAGAAATGTTTAAATCAATTAAGAGGGAAAAATAATAAATTCACCCTCAAACACATGGGTGCATAGTTTGGATGCACAATTATCCAAGCCATGCATCAACCATGCACCATTATCTGATTCAAAGGCGAACCTCACACAATTAGGTGAATAATTTTTTCTATTTGTGAAACACCGCTCTATGCCAAACCTCTACAGCACCACAAAATCATGCATCCAAGGTTTTAAAGTTATAAAAAAATTGGTTTTCCACCATCAACCCACTTTTTACAACCAAATGGTTTAGGGAAACCATTCTGTTTAGGCTACAAATTTTCTACTAACCAGGTGTCATAATTTACCTCATCCATATTTGGGGATATAGGATCCAAATGAGCCCTAGACACACCCAAGACAACCCTAACATCATTTGGCATTATCATTAGGGAAAAGTGAATTAAAATTCAAGATGAATGATCTATAACTTTGGGAAAATATGGGATGTTACAAACTCGCCTCCTTAAGCCAACTCATCCCAGAGTTTCCCTTCCGAGGGTGGTAAAATATTGTTGGAGGAGAGTTCCGACCACTGCATCTATACATCGGATTCCCTCTTCCAGGCCTCATCCTATACACGTCATTGATGGAATAACACCAATATCAGTGGAACCGAACTACCTTATAGATCCTTCATGATCTGATCAAATATACATATAAGATGATCCATGAAGAATGCATCAGTCCCCAGATTAATATCCACATGGTCAAACGGATGAGACTGGTCAGAATGATACTGTAGAAACTAAGATACATTGATGATTTAATTCATAACATGATACGTTTCAGGTAACTGTCACTGATATGATATGAACACATCTCTCTCTACTATATCAAAAGGCCTAACATACCGAGGAAATATATTTCTCTGTCACTTTATTCATCTATGAACCTATCAAACAAATACATGTTAAAAGAGATATTTTCACACCTCAAACTCATATGTAATATGACGATGATCAATACATGACTTCTTCCTAGCCTAGTCTATAACCATACGATTTTCAATCATCTAGAATTTCTCATATGTTTGTTTAATGAGAAGGGGACCTAGTATCACTACCCCACCTGCATCTAACCATTATAGATTGAATGCCATGGCCTATCATAAAGGTCCTCATATTGAGCCATCCAAGTAATTTCATGAAAATTAATATTGTATAAAAACTATACCAGAGGTATACAATTTTTCCAGGAACCTCTAAAATCAAGGATTCATTCTCGAAGCATTCCCTCTAATATCGAAATCATTTTCTCGGACTACCCCACATTTAGAGCGTGATATGCAATGGTCAAGAGGACATGTGAACCCATGACCTTTTACAACCCTCTGTAGAATAGTGAAGTGAAAAAAGTGCCCTCTTCATACATAATATAATGTAAAACACCATGAGGTAACACTATCTCTTAGATGTATAGCCACCCCATCTCAATGATAGATATGGTCTCCCAAATCAATAGAAAGCATGCAGCCTTGTTCAGCCTATCGACAATCACAGATAAAGCATTACTGCCTCGAGGGGATCTTGAAAAGTGTTTCATGAAATACATGGTGACATTATTCCATTTCTCTTTATGAATGAATATGGGTTGTATATGTATAGAATGAAAATGGTTCTCTACCATCACCTACTAGACGGTGGAGCACTGTGTGATAAAGTTATTTATCTTATACTTCATAATTGTCCAAAAATACTGATGAAATATGTATCAATATATCTTGGTGAGACTAGTGTGAACTTCCAAAACACAGTAATGAGATTCCCCCAGAAACACTTCTCATATGTAAGAAGGTTCCAAAGCATTCCCACCGAGGAGAAGATTTTCACTTCCATTAAAAACCCATCTAGAAGGCGGGTTATCTCATGTGACTCTCTCTATAATGACCAGGACCCGAAAAGCCACCTGAATAGTGCTAAACAGTTTGGGTGTTACTACCTTAGGCGCACCTCATCGAACCCCAAAGGTTTTTGACTATTAGTGAGGTTATGATAGGTATAGTGGGGAGGTTATACCCTCTTAAAGGATAATGATGGTAATGGTCCAAGTAATAACATATAACATGAAGTGGGGATATATGACTCAGTAGACTCGAACTAGACCCACATAGATGAAGCACAATCAATATCAATAAATAGCTGAAGTAATACATAAAAAAGTGTAGTATAAAGTAAACACAACATCATGATGACCTCTTAAGAAAAATACTAGAATAGACAATTCATGCATCCAAAGAAAGTCAATATATAAAAGCGTTCCAATGACTAACCAAAAGTAGCTACAAGAAACCAAGTAAGCATTCCAATACCAGAAATAAAGAAAAACAAATTAAAATCCAGCTAGGAAAGACCTCAAATTCTCTACCATCTCCATGAGAAATATAAAACAGTCTAGTTTCGGAAGGTGGTCTCTTTCATTCACATAAATCCATAATGTCTACACGCGTTCTGAAGGGCATTTTCATGGTGTTAGACGAATTTCAGTAGGATACCACCCAATAATGCATAAATAATATAAGTGTTTAAGCAGACTTACATTTATATGTAAAATAGTAAACAATACGGTGTACAAATGTGAACAAGACCCACTAGTGCTCAATAGCCACCATGGAGTGTCACCTGCTTCAGCCAATTCCAAAATCTTTGTCATGTAACCTGACACCATTTACCCCTGACACCACGTGTCTCAAGGTACCAACTTCCCCAAGGCATGCCCAAATTGAAGTAGTAACTTGGAGGAATAATGATGTCTTTCCTCAAATAAGTAACCGGAGGGACATCGATGTCGGCCCTCAATAAGGTAACCATAGGGACATCAATGTATGCCCTAAAATCACTAACCAGATGGACAACAATATCTGCCCTCAAACCATGATGAGCCTCTTCCCCCAACCCGATAGCCTCAACGTTATCCCCTAAAGTCTCCTCACATTCCACATGGCTTCATACGACAATAATCTCCAAAGAAATAGTACCAAAACCACAACTAATGGGGGACTCTTCCCACATGAGTGGAAAAACCCACATCATAACAGAGTCTCATTGTGTCCACACTACTCAAAGTTTCGGGTGAGCGGTAATCACCAAAATAAATTCTCAAGACACGGCATCTCAGACAACATATGCCCTTGCGACCATGTTGCTCAATTATGATGGCCTCACCATCCTAGTAACCCAGGGCACACCAACCTTACAGTCACAATTCCTCAAGACAACACCCATAACACCCAATACCATGGTCAGAATCACCTAATGAAACATGGGCCAAGCCCACCTTGTGATCAGCATCACTCAATAATACCCAGGCCATGACTGATAAAACCCAAAGACTCTAGCATATGTAACATCACACATCACACATATATAATCAAAAGATATACATTAAATAGGAAAACAAACTAAATATTTGAATTTCACTAGCTATTTGTTGTCTCATACCAACACTATGGTCTTGGAAGCCTTTAAGAATTCATATCATCACTTAACAAATTGAACTTAACAGTTTAATCAAAAAATCATTTTAACACATTTTAGCATACCAAACCAAAATTCCCCAATTAAGAAACGACCCCTCGCCTGAACCTGCCCAAGAAAAAAAATGTAAAAGGGCATACATGAAGGAATCTCATAGGTCTAATAAGAATTTCAATATGAAAGAATAGATAAAACGGGGTCTCGCTCAAAATACCCAAATACGCACCAAAAGTTGCTTCACCCAAAAAGTCCATGAAAACACGAAAAAAGTATGAACCACCTACCTATGAATTGTATACATAGAAACATCTAACATCGAGTAATAATCCAAAACTGAACTTCTTAGATCTATGTTCCCGTCAAATCCTAATAATTAGGCTCAGATGGAAACAATGGTGTGTGAGGAAAAGAATAAAGAACGAATTAGGGTGAAGTTGTTTAGCCTTTCTAATGTGATCCCACAACCACCGACAGATTGAAGAACATATGTCAGATGATGATTTGAGGGTAGGATATGTAATTATGGATTTTAGAATCCACCTGTTACAAATTTGGTGAAGAAGAAGGTGTTTACCAAAATAAGACACAACACTCTTTCACTTAAATGAATAAAAAAAATACATAACATATATAAAGGACCACATGCTGTGTAGTTTCCTTGTCCATACTCTGTCTTAAGAGGAGGTAGCCACAGGACTTGGATGTGCTACACGGGTTGACAAACAAATATAACTCAGCCGGTACGCGGAAAGAAGAATACACGGTGTGTCAAGAAACCCTACATGTTATGTTATAAGAAATTCTTACATGGTCATTACATGCTATGTGCTCAGAGAGAATGCGGTTGGTACATGCCTAACCCATAAACAACGTGTACTTTAGAGTAAATGGTATCTAGTTTGGAAAATTTCAGAATTTCCCAAATTTTCCCACTTTTCTCCGAAACAAGTCAAAAATTCAAACGGGGTTGATCTTGTGACCCGTTCTAAAAACACATGTTCTTAAAATCTCTCAACCCTAACATATCTCATCCCCGATCTATCTAAGAAAACCCAGATATGGCATCGAACATACCACCCCAATCCGAGTAAGCCTGACTACCACTATCTTAAAGGTTCTGGCTAAATTCCGCAAGGGATCCCCACCATAGAAATTTCCTAAATTGGTCTAAACCCTACAATAACTCAAAAAATGTAATAGTTTACTAACCTATTTCTGGACTCATGGTCCTCCCATGATGAATCGTCACCTATGCGCCTCATTGGTGCTCCCATGTCATTTCTGACACCGAAACGTATCCCACACCACATTGGTTTCCACCTCCATGAGGTCCTACATCCCATGAATTTTCAAAACAATCCTGTTGCCTAGAACCTCCAGTGACCTTCATCCTCGATGCCCTGATGCCCACGTCACCTCAGGTAACCTGCATCTAATGATGCTCTCGATTCCTATAACCTCATACATATATATATATATAATGCACCTAATATGGTGCCAATACCATGGACAAACATCTGTTCAGTCCACATATATCATGTGCACCTTATGCACTCAAAATAGACAAGAATTAATAGGTCCTGCCAAAGAGAAAGCAAGAAAATCATGACCAAACCAACAGTGTGCCTCTAACTATTTCCAACTCACTAGCCTTCTTATCCCCTAGTAGCTCCACAGCATGCACCTGACCTGAAGTATGACCGTCTAATGTCTGAACTCCCTATGGAGTTTCTCTAGTCCCCAGCCACTGACCCCTCACCTGGGTCCTAATGTCCCATTCACATCCTCCGAGAATAACTTAGCCTTGGTTATCGTCACATGGTACTGAACCATAACAAACTGCAGAGGCCATTGTCTGTCCGGGTCCTTGCCTGACAACAGTCTAAGAAGGCTACCTGCCGAATCTCTCCAGATTCTTGAACTTTCCACATGCCTGAAACTCCATTGGAGGTCTATCACACTGAGTCCAAAGATGACCTGGTTGTCCACACTGAACGAAAACCACTTAAGAAGTGATATGTGGTGGTCTATCTGATTCCATGGCCTGACTGCCATGTAGGAACTCATCACGTACTCACTTCCTACTATCCAAACCATCACCTAAATTTGTTGACTGGCCAACCTAGGGCATATCCCTATAGTGTCCCTACATTATGAGTGCATGATTCACCGCCTATGAGAAATAACCCAGCATGAAGATTTTATCTTGTATCCGAATGTAGTGTCATAATCCATCCTCGAAGCTCCTCACCCCTGTCAAGTCATCGCTTACCATTATAGGTGAAAAGTGAGCTATCTTAGTGAATGCAGTTGCATAGTCCATGATGGACATGTCTTCCTACTGAAGGCTCAAGAACTCCTGAGCTCTCTCTGCCCTCAGTATCTCTGCATAAAAGTGCTCAAAGAACCTTTTGTCAAAGTCTTTTGATGATAGTTCCTCATGTATGTGATTCTAAACATTCAAATACCAATAACGCTTTGCCGATCATCTCAGCATGTACATTACTAGCTTGTCCCTCCACCCTAGAGGCGTCTTGAGCTACCTGAATAACATATAAATTCTTTCTATCCAATTTCCAGTTGACTATGGGCCACCCACACCCTAAAAAAGTAGCAGGTGCTGCAGCTCGAACTATGGCGTCAGATATGCCCTAGATGGATCTGTACCCTGCACACCTCTGTCGATCCCCTGCAAGACACGCACCAGAGTAGACTGGAGGTCCTTGTCGAGCCACGACGTGAACACTGCTAGACCCGCCTGATGTCATGTATGCACTGGATCCAACTTGATCATGTCCCTGAGCCCTTACCTGCGAATCATGCTCTTCCAGCACCGGAACCTAAACCTGATCCTTCTCCCGTTGTATTGTACCATCACTCGCCTGATTCTCCATCTGAGACGTGAAAAGGGAACTCATTGAATACCATAAATGGTCAGACATCCCATAAATATATAAAAATATATTCATGAAGATATGATATGTAGTTAAAGTCAATGCATAACTACTACCCTTAATCTCCCCACCACAACCCATTCCCCTTGCATCTCGGCCTCATGGTCTCCTTACCCACCCCTCAACAAAGACCAGTATCAAATTACCTCCGGCTATGCCCATCCCAAAAACCAACATTTCCTCAAACCAATGACCGAGTCGCCCAATCCTAACAGTCAAACTGCCTCAAACCAACATCCGGGATGCCCAATACTAGTGGTCAAAATCACCTCAACCATAGTACCTACCTGCTCATATAAGAGACAGTCTCAAATATCATAACACAAGAAATTCACAATATATATAGCATGGAATATTAAATTACAATAAACTAGAAATTTTTTCAGGAATTTCACCTATCACATTTCAAAAATCATTCCATAGCAAGGCAATTGATATTATTCACATGGAATTATCACTTCACAAAGAATATGTGATGTTATGAAATGGACATACCCTAAAAGTGTGCCTATAAAAATCCAAACAATCACGCCTTTCCATACCAGGACAAGGTCAAATTCTCACCTTCCCTCACTGGGTCAAGGGTCACACATCACAATCAATAACATTACAAACCAAGTGATTTGTCATGGTCGATATCCTATAAATTGTAACCTGAGAAAAATAAAAATAGCAATTCCCACCCAAGGAAACTTTGCCCAACCCTCGTACATGGGGTTGCAGGCACCCAAGAACATGTTCAAAATCATGTTTCAGTAACAAGCTACCTTTAGTCTACCATATCCCAAATTTTAATACCAGCAAAAATAAAAATATAAGTCTCAATATAATTAGTAGACAACAAAAAACTTATACTAAATCCCTGTCAAGAACTCCTTTGATTCCACTTTGTAATGACCCAGACCCGAATACCCACCCGAACAATGCTAAATGGGTTGGGTTTTAATACCTTAGGTACTCCTCCATGAATGCCAAAGGATTCCAACTAGTATGGGGTCTAGTAGGTATAGTATAGAGGCTATACCCTCTCGAAGGTTAATAATGGTACTAGTCCGAGTAGTAACATATAACATGCATCGTGAATAAATGACTCAGTAGACTCAAACTAGACTCTGATATTGGAAGCACAATCAGTAACAATAAATAGTGGAATCAATACATAAGAAAGTGTAGTAGAATGTAAACCCAACATTATGCTGACCTCTTGTAACATATACTAGAACGGAAAAGTCATGCATCCATAGAATGTAAATATATAAAAGGAAACCCATGGCTAACCAATAGTAGCTACAAGAAACTAGGTAAACATACTAACACATGAAATAAAGAAAAAAAATGAAAACTCCCACTAGGAAAGACCTCAAGGTCTCTACCATCTCTATGAAACAGCTAAAATAGTCATGTTTCTAAATATGGTCTATTTCCGGCACGTAAATCCATAAAGTCTATACATATTCTGAAGGGCACGTGCTGGGTGTGAGAGAAATCTCATTAGGATACCACCCATCATTGCGTACCAAATATAAGTGTTTATGTGGGCATGGATTTATAAGGATAAAAGTAAACAGTATGATGTACAAATAAACACAATCTCCACGGGGTCCCAACAGTCACCATGGAGTGTCACCTGCTTCAGCCAATGCCAAAATCGCTGTCACGTAACACAAAACCATGTCCTCCTGACATCGCATGTCTCAAGGTAAAAATTTCCCGAAATCATGCCCAAATAGAAGTAGTAACTCAGAGAAAAATCGATTCATGTCCTCAAATAATTAACTAGAGGGACACCGATGTCTTTCCCAAATCAAGTAACCAGAGGGACAACTATATGCGCCCTTAAATTAGTATCCAGAGGTACAATGATGTCTTCCCTCAAACCATGACGATCCTATGCCCCAAAACCAATATCTTCAACATTATCCTTTGAAGGACCCTCACCTTCCCCGTGGATTCCTATGGAAACACCCCAAACCAATAGTACCTAAACCACAACTAACGGGGGCCTCTACCCACACAAGCGGTCAATACCACCCCATCACGGAGTATATCTCTATGCACACTACTCATGGTTTTGGGTGAGTGGTAATAAAAAAAATAAAATCTCAATCCACGACATCTCTAACACCTCGTGCCCCTGTGACCATGTCGCTCAAGTCTGACAGCCTCTCCATCCAAGTAACCCGAGCTATGCCCAACTTGACAGTCACACTGCCTCAAGCCGACGTCCTCAACACCCAATCCCATGGTCATAATCACCCAATGTAACCCATTCCAAGCCCAAACTATGTTCAGTATCACTCAACAATACCTAGGTGATACCCAATGCAACATGAAGGTTCCAGTATATGCAATATCACACATCACTTATATATAATCAAAAGAAATAATTTTAACAGGAAAAAAATAACACTTGAATTGCACTAGCCATGTGCTTTCCCATTCCAGCACCAAGGACATGGAAGACTCTAATAATTCATATCATCAATTAACAAATTGAACTCATCAATTTAATGAAAACAATTCATTTTAAGGAATTTTGGCATACCTGAAAAAATTCCCCAATTGTGCAACGACCCCTCGCCTGGCACCACTCAAGAAAAACAGGTAAAAGGGAATACCCAAAGGCATCCAATAGGTCAAATAAGAAATTTAATATGCAATAGTAGATAAAATAGGGTCTCACTCAAAATACCCAACTATGCACCAAAAGCCGTGTCACCCAAAAGTCTGTGAAAACACGAAAGATGTTATGCAACACCTACATGAGACTTGTAGAAATAGGAACATCCGGTATCAAGCTCCAATTAGATGCCAATCATCGAACATCTATGTTTCCATAAAACCCTATCAACTCTGATCTAATGGAAACTACGGTGTGTGAGGAAAATAATCAAGAACAAAATAGGATGTGTGGGTTTATCCTTGCTGATGCAATCCCACAACCTCCGACAGATTGAGGAATAGATAACGGATGATGATTCTAGGGTAGGATATGTAATTCAAGATTTCAGAAGGGACCTGTTCTAAATATGGGGAAGAATAAGGTGTTTCCCGAAATAATACACAGTTCTATTTCACCTAAAAAAATAAAAAATAAAAAATACAATGGGTATAAAAGACTACACATCATGTAGTTTCATTATTTGAACTCCGTCTTAAGTGGAGTTAGCCACATGTCTTGGATGCGCTACACGGGTCGACACATGGCTAGATCTCAGCAAGTACATGGAATAGAGAATACACAGCCTGCCAGGAAACACTACATGTTGTCTTGTAGGAAATTATTACATAGTCATCACATGACATGTACTCAGCGAGCATGTGTCCGGTACAGGCCTAACCCATACATGATGTGTACTTTACAGTACATGGCGTGTAGTGTGTAAATTTCCATAATTTCTCATATTTTCCCAGTTTTCTCATAAACAAGTCAAAAATGCAAACATGGTCATGATTTTTACCCATTCTAAAAACTCGGGTTCTTACACTCTCCCTCAATAAGATTCCCTTATATTATGATGACTACCCTCATCCAGACCCTATCTAGATGGAGGATGTCACCACTATAAATACTAAAACAAGATGCTCTAACTATCCCTAAACCTCTAGGTGTGTCTTTAAAAAATATCAATCAACTTCCAGTCACTATTGGCTTCCTTGATGGCTTGCATCTGATTTTGCTAGCGTACGACATCAACTATTACATTTCCCTTCCTGAGTGTGTAAGAAATCTCTAATTCAAACGATTGTAGGTATTTCACCCACCCGTTCAACCTCAGATTTGATTAAAATTGTGTATATATATATTGGAGACTTTTATAGTCTATGTATATAATGAACCACTCACTCAAATAGGATTGACTACAACAACATAGAGGACGAACCCCAACGTCAATATCGTGGTCATGTGTAGTGTAATTCCTCTCACGGGGCCTCAGCTAGTGATGTCCCTATATTATAACCCAATCAACATTCATCAAAACATCTCCTAGAATGATTTTTGACGAGTCATAGTAAATAATATAGCATCAATCAATATTAGTTATAATCATGATCATCATTGAAGTCAATATCTCCTTTAACTGGTGAAAACATGTCTCTCAAGATTTAATCCAATCAAATTTCAAAACCTTTGTGGTGAATCCCATAAGTGGAGATTCCAGGTGTGACAAGTAGTGGATTAGATTCCTGTAGTATCTATCCATCCCTATGAAGCTATGTATATTGAATACATTCATTGTAATCTCCTAGGAAACTATGATGGAGACCTTGTCTAGATCAACATAAATAGATTCTTTAGAAATGTTATGACCCAAGAAGTGAACATTTATGATCCCAAAGTGACATTTATTGAGTTTTAAATTTAGTTTTCTCTCTCCCATTATACTCAACATGATTTAAAGTTGGTTGGAATGGTTGTGTCTAGTGCACAAGTACACTAAGATATCATTTACAAAGACCACCACAATGAAATAAATATAATTATCTAAAACTAGATTCATCAAATCCATGAAGACAACTGGTGCATTATTTAGACCAAATGACATGACCAAAAACTTTGACAATCCATACATACTCTAGAACATTGTATTTGGTATGTGTGACTGCCTCACTTCCACCTGATGGTGGGCCGAACTCAAATCTATCTTGGAGATAATTGTTACTCCCCAAATCTGGTTGAAAAGGTCATATGTTTGAGGAAATAAATACCAATTTTTCACCATAAGATAGTTTAGTTGGAGTTAATCTATACAAAATATTAGGGTTTCATTCACATTCTTATTGAAAACAATCAGTGAACCTCATGGTGCAGTATTAGGCTGGATAAAACCCTTAGCCTCTAGGTCTTCAAGATTCTTCTTGAGTTCTTGGAGCGTTGTAGGTACCATCCTATAGAGAGGAATGGAATTTGGTGTTTCACCTAGTATTAGATTGATAGTGAACTCAAACTATCTCTCTAGAGGTACCCCAAAGATATTTCAGTGAAGTCATCCATAAAACTATCCACCATAGGAAAAAAATTCCACTTAGTGCATTCGTTGGTTTCACATTAAGAGACTTTCCATCTGAGCTATTACTCCTCCTAGACCAGTTTGATTGAGTCCAACACAATTGTCTTGGAGTTCCCATTCTCCTTTACGAATAGATTTTGTAGCCTTACGTGATGTGAATAATTCCCAATGGTGATAGAAATCCCCCATGGGCCTAATATGGCACAAGCTAGTCCATATTGAGAATGACATCTTAACCGGTCATCTCAAGGATAAAGAAACTCTACAAAAAATGGTACCCACCTATCTCAAGGGGACACTCCTTGAACTGGTGTATACCCACTTCTCAACCTCTTAATGGGGAATAAAGAGTCATAGCACCACCAGAGTGTTATATTAAAAATCTCATACATCCTATTATTGAAAAATAAATATTTGAGTGAGATTCACCTATATTAAAAATGGAAATAACTAATGTGAAGGATACTAGAATATTACCTCAAAACATAGATACCTCAAACACTTATCCTCTGGAATAAGATTCATGAAATAAATTCATCTTGAACTATAACTCTAATATACTACCAACATATCCTATTTAGGTCAACTCACTTGATGTGGAACCCCTGAGAACTATATACCTCAACCATTGCCACCTGATCATCCTGAATGGTCAGTAGAAGACAATATTCTAGCCTTTCATGGAGTTTTTGATCCTACATCAAAAGGCAGTGCCAGCGTAGATCCCTACTCACTTGAAACTAGTGGAAATGATTTCTAGAAATGAGGGTGGTGAACCATCAAGTTTCAATCCCGGATCTTGATCAAGTTCCTTATACACTAGGTCTTGTGTATCGTGACCTACCACATTGGTGACAAACCACATTTCTATCAGGTTATGCAACCTTACTAGTACTTCCCCCACATGTACCCTTAAAATGTCACTTCTTGCCATCAGATAAACCACTACTCTTTTTAGAAGTTGAAATTCCCATTTCACGTCACTAGATTCTCGTAGGTTCCACTCAGCAATGAGGTCCTGGTTGACTATCACTAAAATAGTGGTTAGCCAAAATACTTCCAACTACAAATGGATATTGTATAGAAGTTCATCCTAAAATAGCCTCATATTAGTCATCTCATCCCTAGAAAATGTCAGTGTTAAGAAATCCAATTCAATGATGTGATATGAGTTTTCCATCACTAACATTTAACCTTGATAGAGGTGCATGAACTCCAAAGATCAGCCATTTTTTAAAGGTTTTGAGAATAATTTGTCAATGAAGGCTACCTGGATGTCTGCACAGACCACACCCCGATGTTGACTTGCCAATGTAATGGAATCCCAACAACTCTTAGAGGATTCACGTAGCATGTATTTTATGATATTGAACCTCCGCTCTGGACGTGTATCAATATGGTTGAGGAACTATATCAAGGATTCAAGCCATGAGTCACTAGCCTAAGGCACACCATCCCTTGAGAAGGTGGGCTACTGCAACTATTGGAACTCCCGAGTCATCTCATCTATATAAGGGGAAGGTCATAGAGCACCTTGTACTAATTTAATCAAGAAGAATGTATCATGAATCTAGGTGTAAACACATAGTGGATAGTCTATAGGTGGTGCCTCAGGTGGAACTACAGGAAGCATCATGGGTGGATCGGGCTCCACCACCTTTTGAGTATGCTCATAACCACTCTATTGGCATACAACACGAGGTCACCAAGGTGGAATAAATCTACAATTTCTAATCACATTCCTTTGATAGGATCTATACTTGATAGGGAAAGTGATAAATAAGGATTGGTACAAGTCCTACCTATTAGAATCATAAAATCCATTGTCGACTCCAGGAGACAGGTATGTGTGTTAAAAATGATTCATATATGAAATAGAAGAGACAAGACCTAATTTCCACTACTCAGTTAGGTTGGGGTTAGGGTATCATAATTCTTATATATGGTAACCATTTCATTTAATGGTTTTTTATTCATTTCTATATATTCACTTATTTGAATTTCCATTAAAATGTGCAATTATATGAATCACTATCTCCAATTTATAAGTGACCATACACCTTATAAATTTGATGGTGGTGTCTATTTAATCCTAACCACAACACGATCAAGCCCATGTGACCAATATTCCATGGCACAACATGACATAACCGAATACTTAATTTGTTTACTTTATGCTCTTTAGGAAAACAATATTAGGTTAAGGTAGTACAATTATGTGTCATCTATGTTTTTCTCAGTCCTACAAGAAGAATTTATGAAATTCAATATATAACAGCCAAAATGCTACAAGTCATAACATACAAGGAAAAACTAGAAATAACATGGAATACAATCAATTCATCAAGGAAGGTAAACATGGCATGTCAAAAGAATTTAATGTTAAATCCTATGGTTCATAATAGGATTCAAGATTTATATTTTTCCCTCATATCATTAGAAAATGCTAACCCCCCACCCAATTAAAAACATCAATATTAATAACAACACGATGAAAGTGAGACATCAAATGGTGAAATCCAAGAAATGGTAACAACTGATGAAATAACAACATTTACCCATCCCATGAAATTGATGATTTTCCTATATGTAGGTTAGCTACTTCCCGGAACAAGTTCCTAAAAAATACCAATATCCTAGTCTCCTATATGAACCCAAAAAGTAATATAAAAGGAAAAATATCTCTAATACCACTTTGAATCATCCCTCCCCAGAGGCCACTTAGGTGGGCCCTAAGCCGATAGCCACAAGACCTCAACTGAGACACCCCGAACACGAGAGGTTTCCATCTTGCAGTGGGAGGGTAGGGTGTGTCCATGGAGATTCTATTACCTAATATTTCATAGTGAAGTAAATATTTTTATATATAAGGGTGAATACATTGTCAAATATGTAACAACATTAAATATATGTGAATAAATTATAATATTATTAAACTACTATATGATATTAAATAATAATAAAAAATACAGAAGATGAATATGGCGTGTTAGGTAATATAAAAAATCAAGGTGAAAGGTATATCGGTACATACCTCATGATAACACAAGATACAAAAATGATAAAATAATATTCTTCAACTAGCATCTTGAGTATTGACATGGTCCTCTACCATGTTCTATTTCATAAAACTATAAATCATTCAAGCATCAAAAGCCACATGCTTCCCATTATAAGTACATGAAATCATAAATTCATCTTGGGTACCAAAGGCACCCCAAGCATGGTGTAAGATAAAATCTCAATAGGCTTACAGCCATAGTGTCTAGGCCAATCAAATACGTTATTTATAAAATTATTTGTGTTCTATAGATAATAACAGAAAAACAATAATAAATAAATAAATACTTATATGGAATTGGGATCCTCTTAGACACCCATCCAATTTACCTAAATTTTCCTAATTAAATGAGTCTGGACCAGGGGATCTTACCAAGTTAAAGTGGGTGGGATAAAATGTGAGAAGGTGGATTATCCCCAATCATGTGATTAGGGTTAGAGGATATGCATCTACATTTTCCACAAAATAAAATGAGTATTTATAATTTTAAGTAATTTATTTACTTTTTTAATTCAATTAAATTTAGACTTTCTATAAAATTCCATGAGTCTCCCATAAATCATTTATAGAAATTCTAAGAGAAATAAACATATCTCTATAGGATCTTGATACAAGTCCAATACATTCGGAATCAATTCACAATGTCCCAAGAAAGAATTCACAAGTTTAACTATAGGAATGATGTGAAAAAATACATGAAATAACCTCCGAGTATGTACATTTTATCACATGTTGGTTCATGAGTCTATCTCTCGGCATGGTGCAACCATCGTTCCATAGAGCCCATCCATGGTGTCTCCCATAGAGAACTAGTGTCATTATTTTAGAGGTAAAAATATAAAACACATGGTGATCACATCCTAGGAATATTTCACATCACCCTAAAAATGTTTACAAGCATTTAAAAAATTTAAAATATAAGGTACATTCAGCCCATTCTATGGTTATTTAATTTAGAATGCATTGTATCACCCATGGAACTAGATGAGGATATGAATGGGTTATCAAATCCATTCTATTTAGTAGAAAAATAATTTTCAACATGGTTTATTAATGTGGACATGATAGTTACCAATGAAAACCATATATGGAATAAGGCTTTGGGAAGATGACCTAACAACTTAAACCAACATATTGATGTCATATAAGGGAAGGATCAAAACTAATATATCATCATCCATTTTAACATAACTGATTTATATATGAAATTAATTAATTGGAAATACCCTCAAGGGAACATGAAAATTGAGGTAGTGGGGAAAAATAAATCTCAAAGGTGGAGCACCACCATTTAGGTGATATTAATTAGGATGATCAACCCAATGGGTTGATTCTCATCTATCTTGGGTCGCAAATGGAAGGATAAATCATTCATTTTAATGTAATTAACAAAATAAAGGCGTTTCCAAAAATTTCTAGATCACAGAACAATAGTTCATTTTATATAATGAAATGAAACGAGGGGAAGGAACCTATACGACCTACCTTATCCTCATATTGTATCCCTCATCCATCTTTGGCATTTTATTCGAGCTAGGTTGGAAGAAATAGAAGAAACATTCAAATTCCCTAAAAATGGAGAAAATGAGGTTACACCAAGATAACACAGTAGATGTGAAGAAATACTTGAAATAGAAGTGATAAGATTCCAGATCTCACATCCTGCTTCGCAATGGATCCAATGCTAAGAGGAATGAATGAATAATTGAAGATGTGGCTTGATCCCTAGCTCTTAAAGGATGATAGCTCCACACATGAGGGAGTAGGGTTCACCCACTGGTGAAGAAGGGGGAAAATAAAGAAATTTTCAATTCATTTTAGATGGGGTAAATCATAAATTCACCTTCAAATATAAGGGTACATTTTTGGATGCACGGTTGTTCAATCTGTGCATCAACCATGTTCCATGATCCACATCAAAGGGGCACCCCACATGGTTAGGTGAACAATTTGTCTAACCCTGCACAAAGCATGGGAACCGCTCTTCATAAAACATTTAAATCACTTTAAATACTTTATCATAGGGTGTAATGGTTTTATACAAAACATGCATCCCCCATCATCCCACTATCTACAACCACAAGGTGTAGGGAAACTGTGCAGTCTGGGTGGCACAATTTCTACTAATCATGCAGCCCACTTTACTCCTTCCAACTTTCGTGATCCGGGATTTGAACAAGCCCTAGAAATACATGATACCTCGTAGAATTTATAAGGAATCATTATTAAGGAGAAAAATAATAATTAAAACAATAAATTAATGGTCCATACCCTTTGGGAAATCTAAGACATTAAAATCCCCATGAATGTATGGAGGGTTCTACTTTTAGAATTATAAGGATTGATCCACCCTATCCAAATTATGTAGAACAATTGAACCCATAATTCAATTATCCATTTCCCAATATCTATGAAAAATTTAGTCCAATAGTATATCACTAGGACCAATAATCTCATCTACTTCATCACTCTGATTCCAAGATCATCAACTTGGCCGAATTTTTCTACAATTCAAAAGGAAAAAACCATTAATCCCCAAAGAAAGATTCATGGATAAAATAAATCTATAGATGAATTCGACCATACCATCCCAAAGGGTATTCGACCACTTAATATTTTCATATTTAAATAAAAATATATGTAAATATATATATATATATACATACATATATATAAGTTTTTTCTAAATAAAACCACTTTAAACCATACTATGAAAATCACCATTTTCCAGAAAATCATTATCAAATCACTTTGAAAACAGAAATAAATGTTTCCACCAAACCATGAAACCATGATTCATTTTCTAACTCTAAATTATTATATAATTCATGAAGGATGACTATTTCTCATGACTAAGGATAACCAACCACAAGGACTATGTCTAATTAATATTTAATTCACCAAAAACTAAAACTACCTACACATCCATGTGATTTATATCTCACTATAACGAAGTTATATAAATATTTTTATAAAAATATCATGCCTTAAAACTCAACATATCACCATTCCTACTATCTAATAAAAAACATTTACCATTATTAATATCCTAACTAGACCCATATACTTCAACCTCACCCACACCAAGTTAGAGTGTTACTAATCTTTAGGTGGATCCCTCAAACCTCCAATTATCTGAATCAAATGCCATATATATATCAATATTAAGGGAAAAGTACCCTTCATTCCCCATTATCTTCATTATGTTAACAGTTTCTAAGGTTTTAACTAAGTTGTTTTAATTTAATCTTCCAAGTACAAAAACTTACTGATTTTTTGAAATGTGGTATTTAATTATTCCACCCATCAAAGACATCATGATTTTCCTAATGACATTCGGGGTATCATTCTCCATGGAAACTAGTCTAAAATTCTTGATATCAAATATATTTTATTTCCAAGGAATCAGGGAAATATTGTTTCAATTGATTCCATAAAGAAAAGAGTAATGTGTGAAGAATTACCTTATGACACTTAAAATGTATTCCTACATAATTTCCCAACAAAACATGGATAATTTATTTGTGAATCCATATGGTCTAGTAGAACTATCCATGTTGATAGAGAATAGATATTTCCTAACATCATATTTATCTTATGATATGATAGGACTTTGATTCATCTACATTTCAATGTAGTGAAAAATATTGTCAATCATATTCGATGTGTTATCCATCCCATCATATTCATACAACCCACTAAATTATTCAACCACCTCCTTTGATAAATCATTCTCATAGGTATAAAACAATCCAATAATGCCTATGACATTGATTCATGATTTATCTTTATTGTCCCTATGTAATCTATGTAAGAATCTTGAGTTCCTATCCCCTTCATTGAACAATTTAACATTAAAGTGATTCATGTCCATCCATTAGTTTATGGTTAAAAGATAATTCAAATTTGAATGGTCTTATAGTTCCTCTCTAGAGGGGGTATTCATATTTGGATTTCTGGCTTGAATACATTCAATATGTTGTTCAACATCATTAATGTCGAGGTCCTATTTTGAGAAGTATTTTTTACTCTATTCCAATAGGAGTCTCTTGGCATGATTTAACTTCTTATAAATCCTTTTAAGTGGTCATCCCATTTCAACAATATTCCAATCCTCGCATATAATTTCCCGATATCTAATAATAAAAAACCATCCATTGTTGAAGAAAAAGGGATATGGGATAACCTTTTCAGGGTGGATAACTCCAAAATTATTGGGTTGTTTTCATAATGATGTTTGGTGAGGGTGTAGCCTAAAACTCCATTCGAAACACTAATATCATAAATTTATACAAAATATCTATCAATATTTATTTTTTGCCTCCCATTTGATGTATACCTGCATCATGTAAATTTTTATCCAAAAATTGGAACCTCAATAATATATCTCTGATCAATATAAGATGAAAAATATAAAGTGGTTCTCTTATTATTATTCGATATAGTTTTTTCTTCAGGTTTGAGGACAGTGTTATAGTTACCCACAATCACCCAATCGTGAACCACATTCCTAGAGATATCCTCAATTTCCACTAGAGATATCTTCTCTATATATATGATGTTGATGCATAAAGAAAGGAAATTTGAACAGTGTGGCATAAAATGTTGAGAGTGATAGTTATGCACTGATATTTCTGATTACATGTGTAAATTTGAATGATTTCATGCATAACTATCCATAGCTAATCCATGTAGAAATTATGGAGGTTCTTATAAAAAAAGTTATATCACATTGATTCTCATTTGAAGGTCCTTCAATTCCCTAACAACATTTTCAGTTTTTCTATTCCAATAAGAATTGGGTTGTAAGCCATAATAAAATCTGTCATGGCTTTGGATATTTAGAGGTTCCCTATCCCATGGAAATTCTAGTATAAGAGATTTAGTTTATAAGGGTTTTCCCCCTTGTCACAAGTATACCGAGCCTCCCTATAAACTCTATATTTCATTTCTCTAACCAAAACTCATCCTCCTCATATCTCTGAATCTATTTCTATAAATATCCACTACTAAAAAAGGAATCATTTCTTATACACATTTAATGCAACATTTAATCTTACCGTTCACTAATGCGGGTTGATAGGGTTTGACTACTAGACCAATTAGGTTATCCCCAATGCTCCCCATCCATCGTAAATACTTTAAAACCCATCTTTATCTAATGTGTTTTTATAAAAACTACCCCATATGATGAAATTTTTATAAATCACTAATAAAACATGTAATAATAATCATTGTGCAGTATCCACCAATTATTGAAAACAAAATAAATCATATAGGCCTCATTAAGAACTATATTTACCTAAAATCTATGTAATAATAAGCATAATAACCAAATAAAACAATGAACCACATGCTCTTGTGACAACCATGACCCAAGGGATTCCTCATACTATTAGAAACCAACGTAATTAGGTATCAAATAATCATGAGAGGACCAAATACCCTTAAACCTTTCATTTTTATTACTAATAATGTCCCCACACCCAACTGGGAGATCTTCCAACACCTCACCATTCTCATACTATAGATTTACACAAATTAATGTGGGAGTTTACATAGACTCAAGATATATATCATGTTAAATGAATCTACATCAAAAATATAAAATAAACTAATTTTATTTCAATATAGATCATACTATAATTACTGCTAACTCAATGTCACTGTGTAATAATAAAGCAACCATGCTCTTTTACCCCATTTTCCAGAAAAAACCTCCACACTTATAAATTCCCATTTTTTCTTACTCAAAATCAAACATTCCAAATCATTGTATTTTACAACACCAAACATTGTCCATAAACAAAAAATTTTAGGAAAATAAAATAAACCAAATCATATCCATATCAATTTTAGGCACATAGTGTACATGAGAATCAATATACCTCAAATACAGTGAAAACATGATTTTTTTTCAAGGACGACCAATATCCAAGCTCTATTTAAGGTTCACCAGCCCATAACTTCAAAAAACCCAAATAATATTCCATGAATTCTCAAAAATATTTTCCAAAACATTCTTGATTTGGGTTTCCACCAATTGAAATCAAGAAAAAATAGAGATGACTAGATCTAGAGGGACCTACCTTAAATCCAAAAACAAAATCCAAAAATATCCTTCAAGAATAAAGGGAGATGAGATCTAATAGAAAGGGAATAACGAAAATCACCCTATGGGTTAATAAATCCAAATAAACGGGGAAATGAGAGTGAAATCCCCAAAATTGTGCTTGAAATAATATTTTGGGAGGTTTTTTGAATGGTTGTATGGCCCAAATACATGGTTTTGGTGACTTAGAGACACCAATTTCCATTGAAATTCTCTACATCAATGTTCTTTTGTATAGTATCGAGTGACCATACATAATTTTATTCTGCCTAAAAAATTTGTGTAATCCCACCTATGATTTTTTCATGATCCTAATGACCATGATGTGGTCATTCAAGCCATAAAATCCTTACAATTCTCCAAATTCCCCACAAAACCTCCACAACTAAAAAATACCATAACATTGCTCCACTGGTGCCCTGAAAATGGTTTTGATTAATTTTGAGAAATGTAACATCATCATTAGGTTTTGAGTTACTTATTAAATCCTGATAGATGATTGTAGAATCTTTTTGGATTCTGAGATAATAAAGTTGTATTAAAAATAAAATATCAAGTTGAATCATTCATCCCGTTATCATGTAGTTGGAAATGGAATGATAGAAGCCTCGAAAAAAATTATCTAATATCATATTGGAAATTGTGAATAAATATAATAATTTTTTTCTTGATAAGATATTTAGTGATTTATTAAGATACCACACAACCATAAATACTATTACACTTATAACCATATATAAGTATGTGTAAAAATACTAAGTCAATATTCCAATTTAAATTAAATTATAATCACAATAACTGCTTGTAATAAATTTAATGAATACAAATAATCAAAAAATTTGTTGAATAAGCTAGAATAAATTGACTATTAAAATATTTTGAGTAGTACATAACATTAAGGTTTAATGGAATTGTGTTTCTCATGTACAAAATATGTTTTTTCCTTTACAAGTTAATTCATAGATAATTGTTGTTATCATTAAGGACACCAATTATAAAAAAATAACCTCCAAAATTAAATCCAAAATCAGAACAAAATTATATCACACCCAAGGTCATCTAAAATGGAGATTACTCCCCAATTAAATAGTATGAAAAGAATATGACACCTCTCTATAATGTAAGGTATTTCAAAAAAATATTTCATGAAAAATAGACATCAAATTTAAATTTCCTATTCATATGACCCTTAAATACAAGATATGTTATCCTTAACATATGTACAAAAAATATATGGTGCATAGGTCCTGCAACACATCCATAAATTGTATGGTATACAGTCCTCATCACATAACCTTAAAATACATGACATGTGATCAATCCCATTTGACTATAAATTCCTTAAATTTTTCTGTTACATGGTAATTAAAGCTTCTATACTTACATTATGTAAGATCTTGATTTATATATATTCCCTGTTTCTTGGGATATTTATTTGATTTAATGATAATGTCCTATTACAATGTTAATGATCACCTAACCTATGTTAAAAGTTCCCTTTGTAGAGATATGTGTGGGTAAATATTGCTTAATATATGATAAATAATATTTATTATATATCATATTTTGGGCCCAACCACAAATTTATCTTTAATATTTTCTATCATGTAAACCATTTTTGTGTGTGGGATTGCCCATTCAAGTCAGGATTCCCCACATGACGTATACTAGGATACTACATAGCGATAACCAAATTCATATCTAGTGTCCATCAAAATTCTATACTCTATTTTTTCCTTATAAATCAAACCCTAAAACATTATTTTTCATTAAGACACATTTGTTTTTTTTCATACATTGTGTATCCATTAATTCACACATGTTCAATGTTACTTCATCATTTCTATGTTACTTCATCAGTTCCAGAGCCTCTCTAATTCTAAAACATCATATGGATTTATTCATATTATGGCATGATAAATAAAAACACTTGAAAATATTATCCAAGTCCCAAGTAAAATCTTATTTATAATTTTATCCCCCATTGAACCATAGTTTTTGGGACTTATAAAATCATGTTTGGTAGAATTATTATCCTTAAAGAATGTGTACCACCCACCTCACACTTTGAAATCTCCATTTCATATGAATTAATGGAAGGTTTTGTATATAATTATTGTAGCACCCCAAACACTTCATGGTATGATTTTCTTAAATACATTCTAGTTATAGCCTATAATTCATGAGTCATTGAGCCTATATGGAAAAAAACATGGTTACTTATTGGATATATCCATAACTTAACCATTAAACATAAATTTTCCAACTCTGAGATTTGAATTTTAAAAATCTAACATACACAGTTGTGTTCATGATGATATTTAGAGTATGATAGAATTTACTTAATTTTCAGTGAATAGTAACCTACCCTAATGAATAGTAACCTACCCTTATGAATAGTAACTTACCCTTATGAATTCTAATATGACTCTTATGAATGGTATCCATGCACTTGAATGTATAAATGAATTTAGGAACCTTAAAAATGAAGATAAATACTTTAAGTGTTTATATTTTTCGATTAAATAATTATTAATTAAATATTTAATTAATCATATTTGGAAAATTATTTTTGAAAAATGGAATTCATTTTTGTATTCTACACGTCAAAAAATGGTTAGGGATAATTTTTGGTATTTTCTTAAAATACATGAATTTTGGATGAATTGTAATATCCGATAATTCACAATAAATACTAAATAATGGATTAATTGAGTCATTGATGATGATCTACATATGTAAGCCCAATTTGTTCAAATTCACATGCATATATTACTATTCTTGGTCATGGAATACTCACTATTGGTTGTCTAGAGAGGAAATAATTATTTAATGATTATAATATTAAGAAAACTCTTCTTCCCTCAACCATATAAACTACTCCTCACCCCCTCCTCCTCCCACACCACTCAAGCTTCAAGCCTTGCCTAAATTCTGCCAAATAATCTCCCCAAGCCCTCTACCCACATCCAATAACATTTGGACTTACAAAAAGGCCAAAAACAAAGGCCTTAAAAAGATTCTCAAGGAGTACTCCAGAGGTGAACCTTTTTTCTCTTTTCTGTCAATTTCTATCACAAAGTTCTATGATTTTGTTCTCCGTTATCTCTTCCCCTCATCCATATTACATGATAATTACAGTAACATACTTGTACTGAATTTTAATTGTAATAATGTAATATTTCATCACAATCTATCCTTTTCCCCTCCTTTTATACAAGAAATGAAAACACCGTCCGAGATGTCTAAATTTATCACACTCAAGGAAGACGAGTTTTCAATTTTCCTTATTATCGTCAATACTAGTAATGAAAAATTTTCAATGGTTAAACCAGGTCATAATATATTTATTTTATCTTGATTATTGTTCTGGAATCATTACACATTCATAATATGGAATAATAATACAAAACAAGTTTATTGTGCACAAAACCGCCAAGCCAAATCCAAGCGTTTATTCTAACTCATCGAATGAGTCATCCTCATGGTATATACACAGAATCAATGTAAGATAATTTATATATCTTTAATGTCACTAATAATTTATATTAACAAATCTTTATGTTTATCCATATTTCAAACAAATATCTATTCATGAATACAACTAAACCGATCATGAAAACCAAAGAAGAAAATGCTACAAAACAGTAAAATTTAATCTCTTAAACCATCAAAAAAGCCGTTTATGAATCTAATAAGGTCAAAAAATATCAATTATACGTTTATGAGGTTATGGACTTATTAATTAATGGTGCTAAATTAGATTGTTTAGGTCAGTAAGAAAAATCAAGAACACCTTTGAGCATAAGGTAAGGGATCCTCTCTCTCACTTTTCTTCAAGAATCTCCCCTATGTTGTGCCCTTTTATTTTTAATTCCTAATAATGGGGTATGTTTTAGAACCTCCCACATACCACCCTTGTGACATATAAATTATTGAATATCCCTTTGCCACTCATTTATCCCCCACAGTAACACTAGTTACCATGCCGAAATCTTTGTAAGGGGTTTCTCATCTCACTTTCATTTATGTGAGATTTTGATTGTTAACCACTTATTTATTGTATGTGGTATATGTTTATTTCCATTTGATATATAATAACATGAATCTATTTATATTCATGTTATTCAATGATTCAATTTAGGGTTATTATGTTATAGTCATATTATCCGACCGATTAAATTATGGTAAGAGACATTGTCTCAAATACTATTTTGTTGTGACTAACTTTGTATTGTGCACCTAATAATCCTTATGTGGTGTAACTAATACAAGTTTTAGATCACTTTTCATTTCAAAAATTATATTTATATTAAATATCCATAATCTCATATCATGAAAATGTTTTTTGTCTAAACCGTATACCATTTTATATACGGTGTTTATTTGGAATGTTATTTTAATTATAGACATATTGATGAATCTATATACTATACTCTATAAGGAAATTGAAAAGTCCTATTTATCTTGTATTGAATCAATTTATAAAGAATTATTAGGACATTTAGTGGTGGGTGGGGCCCGCTATAGTCCCTCGATGCATCGGTATGTCTAATTAGTCAAATCAGTTTGGTGACAAACACTTCAAGTTTGTTTCCACAAATCAGACAGGTTTCTACACATTCAAATGAACGGTTTTAACAGTATTATGGTCTCACGTTATAGATACATTATGTCCAAATAAAAATAATTTCTTTTATTCATTATCAGTTATTACTATCCGTGAGGTTTTCACTATGAAAAAAATCTATGGATGCAGTTTCACTCTCAGTTTATTAATTGTGTGAGTTTTTCATATATTCACCATGCCATATTGATTATGTCAGATTAATTGTGATTTACTTGTTATTTTAATCATGATTCCTTTATTTTTAACCCTTACTAAGTGTTTGAGCTCAACCCTTTCATTATTTACTTTCAACAGGTGACAAAGAGGAGATCATTTATTGAGTTCTTGTGGATGCAGTTTTTAGTTTTCGTTATGTGTTGTATTTTGTAAACTTTTCCAATGTAATTTGAGTGACATGTATGTATATAGATTCTGCAAGACTACTAAACTGATCATTCCATTAGGATTTTCTTCCCTTCTAACCATTCCAATATCAAAAGTAATGTGTGGGCTCTGTCCTAGATAGGTTGGGGCATTACAATTTTTTAAGTGGATGTTTAGTAGAAAACTTGGAAACTAGAATAAGAAATGTATAATAGAGAACAAAGTCCTAAGATAGTATTTGATGATTAACATACAAGAACTTCCAATTATTTTGTTAAGGAATATATTATGTTGATCTTTTAAGCAACACGTCTCTGTCTGGATATGATCAGGTAGAGACGGCTCTGGAACAGATGTATCTAGGGGTAATACCCTAAAACACCACATTGAGCTTGACTCGAATGGGAACTAGTCCACGATAACAGGCCTTTCTACAATCTTGGTTACAACACTTCTGGGGGATATGCTTAGGATAATTTACATTTCCATTACAAACCATTATGATGGAGTTTTATGCAAATTTTTCCTCAGAGAAACCATGTTTATAAGATTAGATATGAATAGAATTTAAATCTATGTTGACTGATTTTCTATTTGAGATTCATAAAATAATCTGTTGTATCCCATTATTTAGAAATGGATACTAATGGAAGAAGGGGAATCAATACTTGTGGGAAAGGTAGGGATATTCCTACTGAGCAAGTCAATACAATCAATGTTGGAGTAGATCATATCATGAACATATTGGGACAACTTACTCAGGTTGTAACAAATAACCATTCCACAACTATGTTGTATCATTTCATGCAGCAAAATCCCCCATATTTTAGCGGGACCACTAACCCATTAGTTGCTGAGCAATAGATCATGTCCCTTCAAAATATATTCATGGCATTAAGATGCAATGAAAATGAAAAGGTAGTACTGGAAGTATATCGTTTCAAGGGCAACGCTGATCAATGGTGGTCCTTGATTTAGAATACCACGGAGGAAGATGAAATAGAAGATATGCAATGGAGGAATTTTATGGAAATATTCTTCGAAAAATATTTCCCTCATGAGCAACGAACTGAAATAAAGAGGAAATAAAATATCTTAGAACAAAGGGAAGAAGACAGTGTGGCAGAGTTTGAGGCTACTTTCACAAGGCCGACCAAGTATGTCGTAGATTACGTACGTGACTCAATAGACAAGATTGATCATTTCTTTGAAGGTATTAAGCCACATCTTTGAAGGCCACTGGATTCTGAATCATATTCATCATATGATGAAATTATATCAAGTGCCATCAAAACAGAAAAGCAATTTTCTATATCAAATCTTTTCAAAGGAAACCAAGATAATAAGTGGTACTCTGATAACAAAGGAAAAAGAGAAGCACCAAAGAAGAGAAAGGGAACCAAGCTATTCTTATAAAGGGGGAACTGTGGAAAGAATCATCTCAGGAAATGCTTGAAAGGCATGGGAGTCTACTATAACTTTGGAGAAAAGGGTCATAGATCTGATGAATGAAAGGGTAATAAATAATTCAATGATATTCAATGCTACAATTGTAGAGATATGGGACACTATGAAAATGAGTATCCTAAGAACCAAGGAAACATGCCTTAGAAAAATCCAATATAAAAAGCGAGGGCCTATGAAATTAATAACAAGGAGGTAGAATTTCCTAATGATGTAGTGGCAGGTACATTAATTGTTTCCTCAAACATAGAAAACACTTTATTTGATCCTAGTTCTTAGCATTCATTTATATCTTCTGAGCTTTCCAAGAAAATTAGATATGTCCAATTTGATTTAATAAAGGAGTTTCCAGACAAAACTCCTAGGGGATGTATCATTGCAACAAAGGCATGTCGACTAGTCCCCCTCCAGACATGACAATGTGCTTTAGTATCTAACCTTTTCATCATACCAATGATTGAATTTGATATAATTCTCAGTATGGATTGGCTGTCAAATTATGTTGAGAAGATTTATTGTAAGAAAAAGGAAGATACAATTTTTGAAAATGGGTTAGAATCCCTTTATCATTAGGGAAGAAACATCGCCACCTGATTTGTATCTAGAACCACCCCTAGTAGCTCTACTGAATGCAATACTTTCATAGGAAGATAAACCAATATCTATGGGTGAGGAAATATGTCATAAAATGTGCACATAGTGCAAGAGTACATTGATGTATTTCTAGAGGATTTACTTGGAAATCCTCCAGAGCAGGAAGTTGAGTTCTCTATTTATTTAATTATTGATGAAATACCTATATCAAAGACTCCCTATAGAATGGCCACTGAGAAATTAGTAGAGCAAATGAAACAACTAGAGAATTTGAGTGAAAAATGATTTACTCGACCTAGTTTCTCTCCATGGGGATCCCATATCCTCTTTGTCAAGAAGAAAGATGGATCCATGAGGATTTGCATTGATTTCATGGAAATAAATGCTATTATACTAAAGAATAAGTATCCTCTACCCCGGATTGATGATTTATTTGATCAAATTCATGGATCTCAATACCTTTTGAAGATTGACCTTTGATCCAGATATCATAAGCTGTGTGTGAGGAAGGAAGATATTCCTATGACAGCATTTCAGAGAAGGTATGGGCATTACCAGTTTATAGTGAAGCCTTTTGGACTAAAAAATGAACCCTATGTTTTCTTGTATTTAATGAAAATAGTTTTCTAGGAATATCTTGATAACATTGTTGTGGTATTCATTGATGATATCCTCATATACTAAAAAATATATAAAGACCATGAGAATCACTTGCGGGTTATTCTGAGAACTTTTATAAGAAATATATTATATGGGAAGTTTAGCAAGTGTGAATTCTAGATTCTATCAGTTTCTTTTCTAGGACATATTATCTCTAAGGATGGAATCCTAGTTGATCCTACAAAGACAAAGGAAATCCAAGAATGGCCTCTGCTAACAAACATAACTCAGGTACACAGTTTTATTGAATTACTAGATTACTATCGTCATTTTGTTCGGAATTGTTCTCAACTGGCTAACCGGCTAAACAATCTCACACATAAATGAGTTAAGTTTGTGTGGAAAAAATAATGTACAAAATTCATTGATGAATTTTAAAGAAGATTGGTCAATGCTCCAATTTTGACACTACCATCTAGAAGTGATGGATTTGTAATATACAGCGATGCATCAAAGAATGGACTGGGTTTCGTCCTCATGAAAAACGATAAAGTTATTGCTTATGCATCCAAAATGTTAAAGACTCATGAGAAAAATTATCCAACTCATGATCTTGAGTTAGTAGCCATAATATTTGCTCTGAAAATATAGAGGCATTATCCATATGGAGAGAGATATGATATTTATACGGACCACAAGATTTTGAAATACATTTTCACACAAAAATAACACAACATGAAGCAAAGAAGATGGCTTGAGTTACTTAAAGATTATAATTTTTCAATACACTACAACCCAGGAAAGGCGAATATGGTGGCAGATGCATTAAGAAGGAAAGATCATGGCCTTCTCACTCCAATGAGGATTGAGAGAGATCCTATATTTTTCGATCTACTAAAGATGGATATGGGAATTATTATGGAAGGGGAAACATCGCACCTCTTTCAAATGATTGTTAAACCATATTTACGAGAGAAGATAAAAATCTCTCAATCTGATGATGAGAATCTGCACAAGAAAATTAATGCAGTTAAGGATGGGAGACTGGATGACTTTTTGTATGAAGAAGGAGTTCTGAAATTTGGGAAGAGGTTACGTGTTCCATTAGTACCAGAGCTAAAAAGGGATCTATTAGACGATGATCATAGCTCAAAATTCTCTATAGATCTAGGAATCACCAATAAGTATAGAGATCTAAAGGAATATTTTTGGTGGGATAATATGAATCGGGAAATTGCTGACTACATTTCAAGATATCTAGTTTGTCAACAAGTGAGGTAGAGAGACAACATCCCTAAGCGGTGATGCAACCTCTACCTAATCGTATGTGGAAGTGCGATAACATTACGACAGATTTTTTCACCGAACTATTGAGTAAAGCTAGATGAAATGATGCAACATGGGTAATTGTGGATCGTCTCACAAAATCAGCACATTTCCTTCCTATAAGAGAGGATTTTCCACTTGAGCACTTGGAAAGTTTGTATATTAATGATGTTGTAAGACTTCATGGTGTACCTCTATCAATTGTGTCCAATTGAGATTCCCATTTTACATCAAAATTTAGGAAAAGTATCCAGAAGGCTTTGAACACTAAGCTTCATATGAGTACTGCTTATCACCCCCAAACTGATGGACTATCTGAAAGGACTATTCAAACATTAGAAGACATGATGAGGTCATTCTCTTTTGACTTTGAAGGTATGTGGGATAAATACTTTCATTTGGTGGAATTTTCCCACAACAATATTTTCCATTCTAGTATTCAAATGGCTCCATACGAAGCATTATATGGAAAGAGATTTCAAACTCCAACTTGTTGGGATGAAGTTGGTGAGAGGAAACTTATAGGCCCCGAACTTATTGAAGAGACCAAGGCAAAGGTGAAGACAATCAAAGACCGTATTAAAGTATCCCAAAGTAGGTAGAGGAGTTATTCTAACAATCAATGAAAGGATTTGGAAATCTAGGTGGGAGATCATGTCTTTCTGAAAGTATCTCTATGGATGAGAGTCTTATGGTTCGGTAAGAATGGGAAACTAAGCCCCAGGTATATCATACCATTTGAAATTTGTGAAAGAATCGGAGTAGTAGCATACAATTTAGCAATGCTGCCAAATCTCTCCAATGTCCACAATGTGTTACATGTGTCATTGTTAAAGAAATACATACCAGATCCAACACATGTAATCACCTATGAAGAAATTGAACTAGAACTAGATTTGTCATACTTTGAAATTCCTATTGGAATTCTTGACACAAGGGAGCAGGTATTGAGAAATCGGAAAAATCGTCTAGTAAAGGTTCTTTAGAGGAACCAGAATATGGAGGAAGCAACATGGGAACCCTAGGATTTCATGAAAAAGAACCACACATCTCTTTTTTGTGGGCATCATACATACAATTTTGATGACAAAATTTCGAAAGGAGGGATTAATGTAGCACCCCAAAGACTTCATGATATGTTTCTCTTAAATACATTCTAGTTATAGCCTATAATTCATGAATCACTGAGACTATATGGAACAAAACATGGTTACATATAGGATATAGCCATAACCTAACCATTAACCACAAATTTTCCAACTCTGTGATTTGAATTTTAAAAACCTAACATACACGGTTCTGTTCAAGATTATATTTAGAGTATGATAGAATTAACTTAATTTTTAGGGAATAGTAAACTACCCTTATGAATAGTAACATATACTTATGAATATTAACATACTCTTATGAATTGTAATATCAGTCTTATGAATGGTATCCATGCCCTTGAATGTATAAATGAATTTAGGCACCTTAAAAATGAAGATGAATATTTTAAGTGTTTATATTTTTCGATTAAATGTTTTTTTAATTAAATATTTAATTAATCATATTTAGAAAATTATTTTTAAAAAAAGAACTTCATTTTTGGATTCTACTCATTGAAAAATAGTCAGGGTGAATTTTTTGTATTTTTCTAAAATACTTGATATTTTTGATCAATAGTAAAATCCGATAATTCACAATAAATACTAAATAATTGATTAATTGAGTCATTGATGATAATCTGCTAATGTAAGCACAATTTTTTCTAATTCACATGAATATATTACTGTTCTTGGTCATGGAATAATCACTATTGGATTTCTTGAGAGGAAATAATAAATTAATGATTATAATATTAAGAAAGATCATCTCCCCTCCACTCTATAAACCACCCCTCACCCCCTCTTCTTCCCACACCACTGAAGCTTCAATACTTGCCTAAATTATATCAAATACACTCCCCAATCCATCTCCCCACATCCAAGAACTTATGGTCTCACAAAAAGACCAAAAAAAAATTCCTTAAGGATATTTTCAAGGAGTACTCAAGAGGTGAACCTTCCTTCTCTTTTCTTTCAATTTATTTTACAAAGTTTCATTATTCTTTTCTCCCTTCTCACATACCCTCATCCTAATTCCATGATAATTAAATTAACTTTAATGTAATTTATTTTCATTCTTCTAATGGAATATTTCATCATAATATCCCTTTTCCCCTCCTGTTATACAAAAAATGCAAACACCATCCGAGATTTGTATATTTATCACACTCAACAAAGAAGGGTTTTAAATTTGCATTACTATCTTTAATAATAGCAATGAAACCTTTTAAATGGTTTAACCATTTCATTATCTATGTATTTTATCTTGATTAATGTTCTGTAATATTTACACGTTCATAATATGGAATAATAATACAAAACAAGTTTATTGTGCACAAAACCGCAAATCCAAATCCAATCATTTATTTTAATTCATCGAATGAGTCATCCTCATGGTATATAAATAGAATCATTATAAGATAATTTATATCTCTTTAATGTCACTAAAAATTTATATTAAAAATTCTGTTTTTAACCATATTTCAAACAAACATCAATTCATGAATACTAGTAAACGGATCATGAAATCCAAAGAAGAAACTACTACCAAAACAATAAAACTTAATCTCTTAAACAATCAAAAAAGAAAATTAATGAATCTAATAAGGTCATATCATATAAATTATAAATTTATGAGGTTCTTGACTTATTAATTAATGAAGCTAAATTTTATTATTCAGGTCGTTAAGAACAATCAAGAACACCTTCGAGCATAAGGTAAGCGATCCTCTCTCTCACTTTTGTTCAAGAATCTCCCCTATGTTGGGACCTTTTATTTTTAATTCATAATGATGTTTTATGTTTTATCACCTCCCCCATACTACCCTTGTGACATATGAATAATTTAATAACCCTTTACCACCCATTAATCCCTCACAATAACACTTGTTACCATTCCGAAATGTTTGTAAGGGTTTTCTCATCTCACTTTCATTTCTGTGATATTTTAATTGTTCACCACTTATTTATTGTATGTGGTATATGTGTACTGACATTTGATATATAATAATACTATTCTCTTTATATTAATGATATTAAATGATTCATTTGAGGGTTATTCTGTTCTGGTCATATGATTCGGCCGATTACATTGTGGTAATAGACTTTGTCTCAACTATTATTTTGTTGTGACAAAATTTGTATTATGAACCTAATAATCCTTATGTGGGGTACCTACTTCCCATTTGAGATAACTTTTCATTTGAAAATTACATTTAAATTAAATATCTACAATCTCATATCATGGATAAGTTTGTTTTCTAAACTGTAAACCATTTTACATACGATGTTTATTTGGGAGGTTATTTTAATTGTGGAAATATTGATGAATCTGTATACTCTACTCTATATGGATATTCAAAACGAATATTTCTCTTTTATTGAATCAATGTATAAATAATTTTTTGGACATAAAGTGTCAGGTGCGGCCCGCTATAGCCCCTCGATGCATCAGTATGTCTCATGAGACAAATAAATTTGCCGACAAACCCTTGGAGTTTGTTTCCAAAAATAAGATATGTTTCTACCCATAGAACAAAACCATTTTAACGGTATTATGGTTTCATGTTCCAGATAAATGACATCCAAATAATAATCATTTTCTTTATTCATTATCATTTATTACTATCCTTAAGGTTTTCACTGTGACAAAATCTATGGATGCAGTTTCATTCTTAGTTTATTAATGGGGTGTGTTTTTAATATTTTCACCATGCCATATTGATTATGTTAGATTGATTATGATTCTCTTATTATTGAATTCATGATTCTATAATTTGTAACCCTTACTGAGTGTTTGAGTTCACCCCTTTCATTTTTTACTTTCAACAGGTGACAAGGAGGAGATCATTTATTGAGTTCTTTTGGATTCACTTTTCATTTTTTAATATGTATTGTATTTTGTAATCTTTTATATTGTAATTTGAGTAACATCTATTTATTTTTATAGTTTCTTAAAGACTACTAAACTGATCGTTCCATTGAGATTTTCATTTCTTCTAACCAAGCCAATATCATATGTAATGCAGCGGCTCAAGCCTAGATGGGTCAGGGTGTTACAATTTTTCATTTTAAAAAATATTAATGAATTGATTATTACTATAAAAGTAAGTTTATTGATTAATGGATATCCCATCCTTATCCTAATGAAAATTTTCTCTTTAATTATATCCCCAATTCAAACCATCCTAGTTTTTGGGTCATATCAATTCACAATGGGTCTTCAATGTTATACCTTCACTAGGATAAAATATAATGGATCCACGATATCCTATTATTGTAATGGTCACTTATTTCATCTCATTTAATTTCATTCAACTAAGAAAATATGGTTCTTGGTCATGCTAATTCATATGGGTTTCTTCCTCTAGTTTTACAGTAGGGTGTTGTTTTTCCCTTTCAAGAAAAATATATAGATTGATTCCTTTTTCCATATGAAATATAGTGATTCATGGATCTCCTATTCAATGAAAAAAAAAACCTTATATCCACCCCAAAATCCTTTTTTAAAATAAATCTTAATATCATCATATTGACATAATGTTGAAACACTATAATTCTTTTCAAACACATTATTTGCTTTTTCCATAATTCATATTAGGAATAATTTAATTTCAATGAAAACCTCATGGATTTTGTTACTATGTTAATTTGAATTAATGGGACCCCTTTATCATGGTTTTATGTTAATTACCACATTTATGAACTACTCATACCCATCCATGGGTATATATCTATCTCATGGAATGGACTCTATAACCCCATATTTCTTTGATAGGGTCATATTGAAACTTTTCATTCAGGAATGGTTAGTAGTTATCATTAGTATATTATCTAACATTATGTTATAGGTAATATCTTTTAAATATGATCAATATATATTAAAGATAGTATATTTTTAATCCACAATTTTGAATTCAAACATCAAATGTTCAGATTAAAATCATACAATATTATAATGTTAATGGATTTAATGTTGTTCCTAACTCTCATTTCTCTATGGGTCGGCACATCACCATTTTAATAAATAATCTCAATCATATATATAATATAATACCTTTGTACATTTATAAATTTATTAATTAATATATGGCCAATTATGTGCTCGAGGTAAAGAGCCCCCTTCTCCAATTCTCTATATGTCACGTGAGTGTTGAGTGTGTGACATTATAGTATAATATGAATCACCATAAACTAAAAGTGGTTTTCACACATCGATTGAAACTAAGGTCACATGTATTGATATATAATTTCTCACTTATGTTTGTTTAACTATACCTTGGATGTATAGGTTACCACCATTTTGGTCAAAGCTATATAACATTATGAATTATCCACCTTCGGTCTATGCTATACAAATTAAAATATCAGCCACTTTTTTTATGTTTTATGACCTTAAACTCTAAAATAAAAAGATACAAAATAATTTTAAGGTAAAAAAAAATTAAAGGGATACCCAAAAAAAATTCATTAATTTTATTATTACTCCTAATCATTTCATGGAATAGGAAAATGATAGAGTGAAATATAAATTCACACAAAACTAATTTGACCAATATATTTCATGATCAATAGACGATCCATGAAATCTAGGTCCATGGATCAAAGAAAAAGTTAAATCCAATTCAAAACAGAGGTCCCACCTCCAGTATATTCTTCTATAAAATTTCATCATAGTTTCTTTAGTTTAAATTTTATTTCTAATTCTCATCAAGATAATAATGATTACTCTAGGTAAAAAACCCCATTTTGGTTTCAACTCAATTATAATGACCTTGACATTTATCAAAAAAATTCCCCCTATGATTTAATTAAATAAAATACTATATATTATAGATATAGAGAAAACATTCACTTATTTAGTTTCATTATATCCAATTGGATTTAGAAGATCATTATGTATCATTACTATTTATAATATAGCCATTGAACTGTAATCATATGATTAGTATAAATATAGGGTTTTAACAAATCCAATTGACACAGACAAAGGATGTGATGGACACAACCAGTAGGATCATACCCTAGGGAGCCCATTTATCAGAGATTCCAAGGTAGATAACATCACTGAGTTTTCCCTTGACCACGACCAATCTGTGATCCAAAAAATTAAGTAGAAGAGAAATTGTTTATGGGAGATGTTCAATATCATCGAGATCATGAAGAAAACCATGTACGCTAAACCACCCCATGAAAATATCATCATCACACACCTTAAACATAGATCAATTTCTATTGTATTAAATGAAAATGTATCAATACCATAATAATATTATTATGAATATTATATAGAATAGTTGTTATATTTACTTCGTATTGTTACTCTATAAATTATTTTGATTTTGATACAATAAACCAAAATCTGTTTTTTATTTAATATTCAAATTCAATTAAATAATTTATTTTGATGAACTAATTTATATTTTTGAAAGAAATATTATTTTAATAAAATATTATTGTTAATATTTTTATAAAATATAAATCATCATTATATTTTTATAAAGTTAAATAAAATTTTTATAAGGGTTCAAAAACTGTTATTGTCAAATCCCAACAATCCTCAATAAATTAATATCATTATTTTAAAAGTGATAATTAAAATTTTAGAAAATTAAAAGGATAATCTGAAGAATATTTTTGTAATGAATAAATGAAAATTATCCAATGGTTATTATTTCATAATTTGATGAGATAACTGCATTTTCTGGTAAAATTTAAATACGGTATAAATGTACATTGTGTATTAGGACATCATAATTAACCAAGAATGGTGTAACAATTACTATAATAGTTATCTGAAACAAAATATATGTTTTATCTTCAAAATAATATAATATTTTGTAAATTCGATTAATTTTATAAAGCATTTATAAATCCTCCAATGCCTATAATATATTTCAATGTTTGAAATCATTTCTTTAACTGTATGACTCACTTCCTTATAACCAAGGGTAATATTTTAATTATTTATACCCATTAAATTATAAATTAATTAAAACCACTATTATTTGGTAGAAAACATGTGATGATACCATGAGAAGGTTTTTGGTTTCAATTATTTTATTATATAGATTCCAAAATCTGTGTTTGAGAAATGATAATAATTTACCCACTCATTTATTATATAAACCCACCCATGCTCCCATTTATCTTTACACAGAAACCTTGAAAAACTTCATTACTCTCTTCTCCCCTCTCTAATGTTCTAAAAGGGTTCCCCATTCTCTCTAGGAGATCCTCTAAAGCATTTTAAATCACCCTCTCAAGGTAAGGGATCATATTCTTTTCCTCTTTATTAAAGTATCTATTTTTTATCTTATGTATTTTATCTTCATTTCCTAATGATTGGATGCGTTCTTGAATAACCCTGTTACTATCCATAGTTTCCTGGGATTATCTAGGTACTCTCATTGATCTGTGAAAAATTTCTCACAATTTTGAAACCCTCTAACCAAGATAACTTGAACGAGAGTTAGGTTTCCTAGGAATGATTAATGTGAATATAGATTAAAGGAGTTTAAAAATAATCTTATCACTAAACCTATACTCACACTACCAAAATGTGGTGATATTTTCATGGTATTCAACGATACTTCGAAGATGGTATTTGGTTCTGTGTTAATGTGACATGTAAAAGAGATATCCTCTTCTTGAAAGAATTTGAAAGTTCATGAAATGAACTACCCATAACATGATCTCGAGTGATATATAATGATATTTTTATTGAAAATATTTTGGTAATATGTCTTTGTTGAGAATGGTGAAATATATATGGATCATGAAATCCTTAGGTATATATTCACATAGAAATTGATGAATATGTGCCAATAAAGACGGTTAGAGATGATAAAGGAATAAAAATGATCAATCCTCTTCCATCCCTGTAATGAAAATAAAGTGGAAAATGTTCTAAGTAGAATCGATCCAACAATTCTATCATTCATGAAAATTGAGAAGGATTTGATCTTGGTAGATTTGATAAGGATGGACAAGGGAATCGTAAAGGAAGGAACATCATCAGTCCTTTCATAAATGATTATTAAACTATCCCTTCTGAAGAGGATAAAGGATGATAAAAGATATGGCATTGGAATTCAGAAGATATTGGAAACTATAATAAAAGGTAAATCATCATATTACAATGTTAATGAAGAAGGTGTTGTAATATTTTGTTCGAGACTATGTGTACCATAAAATCTTGATTTAAAGACGGATATGTTGGATGATTCACATAGATCCATCTTTTTTATCCATTCTGGAATCATGAATATGCATCAAGATCTCTCAAAAGACTATTGGTGGGAAAATATGAAGAAATAAATCGTAGATTATACATCAATATGTCTTGTATGTCATCAAGTGATGTCAGAAAAGAATAAATCAATGAAGATGATCCAACCATTTCGCATACCTACAAGAGAAAGAGAAAACATAACCATAGACCTTGTCACTAGTCTTTCGATGACATCATGAACAAAAAATGCTACAAGGGTTGTATTGGATCTACATAAAATTAATACCCACATAATTGTAATTAGAGAACACTTCTCAGTCGATCATATTACAAGTAAATATATTCGAGAATTAGTGAAGCTTGATAGAAAACCACTATTGATTGTATTTGATCAATACCCAATATTTAAATCCATGTTCTACAGGAGTCTCCAGCATTATCTAAATACTATGTTTAACTTTAGCATGACTTATCACACTAAAACATATGACCAATATGAGTGTACTATCTAGAAACACAAGAACACATTGAGAGTTTACTCAATTGACTTCAAAGGAGGATATGATCAACATATTCCTCTAGTATAATTCTAATGTAATAGCATTTTACACATAAGCATCAAAATGGATCCCTTTGAAGCCCATTGTGAGAATACGTGAATAACATCTTCATGCCAGGATGAAGTTCGGGAATGGAAACGGTTAGGTCAAGAAATAGGCAACGAAATTGTGGAAAAGTTTAAGACCATTTAGTATCACATCAAGGATACTCAGAGTCAAGAGAAGAACTATGTTTAAAATATTATATGAGATATAGAAACTGATGTTGGAGAAATGGTATTCCTTCTCCTACATCCCAAGAGAAATGTAATGATATATTAGAAGATGAGAAATCTTAGACCAAGATACATCACCCCCTTGAGTTACTTGATTTCTTCGTAGCAATGTCATATCGACTGGAATTCCCAATGAACATCTCTCATGTCAATCATTTATTACATGCATCCCTCTCGAGGAAGTGTAGAATAGTCCCCAAACATGTACTCAATCCATAAGTGGTATCATTTTAGAATGATCTCTCATATGATGAGTAGTCAGTGGAGTTCTTAAATCATAGAGACAATTTTCTATAGAATAATACGACACACCTAGTCAAAGTGCTGTGGAGAAACCAAAACATTGAAGAAGAAACAATGGAAATAGATGAAGTGATAAAATAGAGTTAAGATCTTCATTTTTAGTGTGTGAAATATAGATTTCTTGGGATAAATATTTAAAAGAGGGAAGATTGTAATGACCCGAACAATTATAAATAAATATCACCTTGTTATTGAATAAAATCCATTACTATATATTATATATATAGAAAACACATGAAGTAATTTGGTTGCGTTATATCCAATCAGATTTAAAATAATATTTATTATAATTTCCATTGATAATATATCCTTTTAATAGTAATAAAATAATTCGTATAAATATAGAGTTTTAAAAAATCTAATTGACCTAGACAAAAGATTTGATGACCTCAACCAGTAGTATCATCCCTAAAAATCCCATTTAGAGGAGATTATGAGGGAGATAAAATCACTATGAATTTCCCTTGACCAATCCCAAATTGAGATTTGACAAATTAAGCATGAGAAAAACCATTAATAGGTTATGTTTCACCTCATTAAGATGTTGGATCAAACCATGTACGTCGAACGACACCATGAAAATCTCAAAATTGTGCGTCTTAACCTTAGGAAATTTTATAGTTTATTAAATGGATATGAATCAAGACCATAATAACAAGGTTATGTATATTGTATAAAATAAATTTTATATTTACTTATTTTTGTTACTTTATAAACAGTTTTTAATTTGATAAAATAAAACACAAATCCTATTTTTGAGTAACATTAAAATTCAATTAAGGAATTTATTTTGATGAATTAGTTGTTTTTTCAAATAAATAATATATTAATATTATTTTATTATTACAAATTTCTTACTAAATATAAATGATCATATTATTTTTATGAATTCAAATGAAATTTTTATAACGGTTTAAAAAAATTTATTGTTAAAACCCATTATTTCTCAATAAATAATGATTATTATTCTAAATGTGAAAATTCAAATATTTATAAAAATATTTGTATAAAATGAATATTATTTTTTAATCATAACATTTTAATTATCTAATGGTGATTTTTTCATAATTTTCCAAGTCAGTTGAATTTTTGGTTAAAAATTAAATACAGCATAAATATACACTATGTATTAGGTCATCATAATGAACCAAAATTGATGTAATAAATACTTTAATGGGTATCCATAAAAAAAATATACATTTTATATTTAAAATAATGTAATATTTATTTTATTTTATTAATTTAATTAAACCTTTATGAATCCTCTAAAGTGTATATTATATTTTAAAAAATTAAAATCATTTCTTTAAGAGGGTGACTCACATCCACATCACCAATGGTAATATTCTTAATAATTTAAGAAGTTATAATTATAAAATAATGAAGATAAATCTTCATTATAAGAAACAATGGGAAAAATGATGTTATGGTTTTTGGTTTTTTATTCTATTCTACAGAGTTCAAAACCATTGTATGAGAAATCATAATGAATTCTACACTGATTTCCCATGTAAATCTACCCAAGCTCCCATTTCTCTTCACTAAAAATTATTTTATCACTTCTTTAATCTTTCATACCCTCTCTAGATTCCTCTCATGGTACCCCAAGATCTCAATAAGCCCCTCCCAAGCATTTGGAATCACCCACTAAAGGTAATGGATCCTCTTCTTCTCTGATTTATTCAAGTATTTCTTTATCTTATTTATTTTACTTTCATTTCGTAATGTTGGGATATGTTATTACATAACCACCATACTGTCCATTTTATGTATAAATTATTAGATACCCCTTTCACTAACATCAATCCCCCCATGAACATTAATACGTCCTTATTATTTCATGAAAATTGCACTTTGATATTTCAATTAAAACAATTGTTTAGTGAATACTAGTACCCATTTTCTATAAAGGGTTTTCAATTTTATGAATATATCCTTTTTTAGGAAATAAAAGTTTCTATTCCAAAAAACTTGATAATGGAATAATGTATAATGAATAGTGAATTCATGTTGTATGATCTATGTGTAACACTTAAGCATGGTAATGAAATGGAAGTTGTAAGAGTGTCTAGAATTATATAGAGATCCAATGCACTGGGTACCATTTTAGTCTCATAAGAAATCCTACAAGGGATTATGGAGTGAATCTAATCCATTATGGGATATTTTCCATAATGATTTCATGGAAGTTATCCATGTCCTATGTTTATGATTCAGTGTTTTAATCCATTTTCACTTTTCCCAAGTTGCCTTTTTGATTTTCTTGTCATATCATGCATTATTTTTCATGTTTATGATTATCACTCCTTTGTTCTCCATTGATTTTCCTATTGTCTAACATGTGTTAATTTATTCATGTAATTCCATATTTGTTCCATTACTGGAATTTACAATCACCCCTTTCTTATGTATGTCCCTAGGTTATCAGATGAAGTTTTAAGTACAAAATAATAGTATAATCATGTTAAAGAGGATTTCAATAAGGATGATGTATTCCCTATTTTAATTTGTCTTGTAATGTACCTAATTCACAAAGGAACTATATTTCTCTATATTTGGGGTTCTATTATGTGTAATCTTTCAACTCCCTGACCCTATTTACCTAGAGTCAGTGCATTATTACATAACATTGGCATGATCACACAAGATCATGTCTCGAAAGACCGATTAGTTTAGTAGCCTTGGAAACACTAGATAGATTCATAAGTTTTACATTAAATCATAAAGTGAAAAAAACTACAACAACATCTTGTCTTCATATCCCCTCATACTATCCCTCCAGGTCATTCATAAAATACTTCTTCACATCCTGGAAAAAATTAAAACATTGAGAGGTGTGAGATCAGATGCTTAGTAAGTATAAAAATATAGTGAAAACTTTCATAAATAAAAATAAACATTTCAGGAAATTTATAACTAAAACAAATGTCATTTAAACTTGACCTTCAGAATAATATGGAAAAGATAAAATGAAATAATTCCATTTACCTATTCACATGGATATACTACTAGTCGAATAATCACATGAAATATCAATAACCACTTTCCTAATGATGGAATGCATAAAGTCCAGACTATCATAACCACATATTCAAGCCCTTGTGCCAAGACTAAAAGTAATATTTTTTCAAGGCCTTGTGCCGAAACACTATTTATTCATGGTAGGTCCGCGGGAGGGGAACAAAGGAATGAAAATCTGCAGATGCGGAGGCTCGAAACCAGGACCTCCTCAACTCACCACCAAAGGTACAGCAGGGGCGGAACCACAGAACTACACCCTATGGCCCCCAAGACACTAGTTTGGCTTAGGAGATCTACCGATTCATCTAGGATCTATAGTGGGATCTGTACCCGTCACTTATTAAGTCCAATGCGTTCATCATATGAACAAGTTTAATCATAACACAAACATTTGTATTAAAACTAGCATACGAAATGTCATAACTTTCTCCACAAACCATGACTGGTATAAAAATAAAACATCCACAGTCAAACATATCACAAAACCTTCAATAAAATATGGAATATTTTTATTATAAGGAATCAACTTCAAATAATCTGAAAATACATCAAAGGATTTTGACATAGATGAAATAAAAAACTATTTGAGAGAAATATATACTTTTTTGAAATCATTTAAAAGTCTCATAATTATAAAAGAAAACATTTACATTGAAAATATTCTTATAAGATTTTAAGGTAAGTTTCGAAGATTTTATAATGATGGTAAATAGTCGCACCCACAAAATAAGTTAAAATAGACATTCTTACCTTAATTATATCAAAATGCTTAAAAAGGACCTTGATTGGAAAATGATGGAAAGATTACTTTATAAACATCTTATAAAAAGTCAAACAAGGGTATAAATGACTTTAACCCATATTCTGTAAAATAGAAAGAATCTTTTGAAATACATTTTTAAGAAACACGGATGTGGATGATAAAGAGGTCCCAATATATAATTTCCTATAAACAACCTCGGATAATGAAGAGATTGTGAAATAAACGCTTACCTTGTACTTTTCCTTGGTTGATGGTAGGTTAACCTCTTGTATAATGGTGAAATTATTGTTATTAAATTATACAAGAATAATATACATAAATATGATATCATATATGATCATTTAATATTTCTTTGTTAATAATATTTTAATATTATCGTCATTTCATGTGTTAACTTACACGTTTTCTTTTATATGTTTTGTTACATAAGTCGTGTTTGTTATGGATATGATGTATCTTATTCATATACAGAATGATATAAAGTCCTTAAACATTATTTTTAATCATAAAATGAGAATTATACTTGAATGTATATGATGGGGAATTAATCTCATCGCGTTCATGGAGATGGTAGTCCGTACGTACGCACGAGTGACAATATCATTCTTTTGATATTAAAATATTATATAATTGGATGGTATATCATATGTAAAGAATAATTATCATGTTATATTTATTATTGACATCAATTACACATCATTATCATACCCATCCAAATAATAATGTTTTGAAGTGAGGGAAGTTTAGAGAATATTTGGTCAGGGTTTTGCCGATCCAAAAGGCTTTGAGAGTTTGAATTTGAGAGAAGGGGGAGTTCCCTTTTATAAGTGGGGTGTGAGGAACCTTAGGAAAATCTAGAAATATTAGTTTATAATAAAATTATTTTTGGTTTCTAATGGCTCAAAAGTGGATTATTTAAATTATAAGGTGTGGATAGGTCGAAAACAACTCAACCAATAGGTTTTAGACAGGTTTGGGTCACTTTATTAACCTTATCATTTAGTTTTAACTCTTAGTTAATTAGTTTGACATTTACCATGTCACTTGTATTTTTATATTATACTGTTAATACACTTACTATATACTTCCAAAAGACCCCAAAGTGGTCCATTAATAATACACCTATCATTATATAAGTCCTTTGGCCGAACCTTATATTTTTAGGAATAGAATATCAATTAATAATAAAATATTTGTTTTAAAAACTCCTTTATGTCAATTTTGACACTATCTAATAATTGATTTTTTTAAGTCTTAACTACATTATTAATTCAAACAAAATTCTTTTAATAAATCCTAACATGTTATATTGACAAATAAAATTCCTTTATGTCATCAAAACTTTAAAATTATATTTATTTTAACATTTGTAATACCAATTATTTGATTCTTTCATTAATAAGTAAAATACTGCATCATTATTGTGTCATAAATAAATTTAATTATTCAACGTCTAAAAATTAAAAATAAGATACAATTATGTATAAAATCATTTTATCTTTCTAATGAATATTTATTGTTGAAAATATATCATATATAATCTTATGTAAAAATTTTTCTTCTAAAAGATATATGCTTATGTCATTTTTAAATTTACTTTAACTTAATTAATATAAAGTGTCATTAACACTTATAAGTGGATCCATGGGGTCCCAAAATCGACCCAAAGATGCCCATGGTCAGAAATTTATCAACCAATTGGGTTAGGACACTTTTTATGGTAATTTATTATTATTATAATATTATTTGTTTACCCTTATTTACCGGATTTTCCATTTAACCGTGGTAAATAAAATATTTACCGAAGTAATTATTCAAAATTTCTAAAAATAAAAGTTACCTATTTACAAAATTTGGACCCCCTGATTATAAATATGGAATACATTTTTCTAAATTCAATACATAGAAGTGGGAGAAATTAATTTAAAATTAATTCCTGTTGTTAAAACTAAACGTGTGTTTTTAAGAGATAATAACTATCAAAAGATATATACATTCTTATGTCCATTTTAAATGTGAAATTATGTACAATGACCAAAATTGGATTAAATGGTAAGAATATAATCTAATTATACTTTAAAATAACTCAAATTCATAATTTATCACTATTAATTATTTTGATTAAAAAAGTTGTTTTTAATTAAAATTTAGTAATTTTCACTATTCATCAAAATATGAAAGTTATCCAAAAAGTTACAAAAATTAACCCTAATCTAATTTAAATATTCAAAATCCAAAAATGAAGTCCCTTTTGAAATATAAAATTTATAAAATTTCAAAAAGTGGGTATTACTATTCATAACGGCTAGTTTGATTGGTTGTGGTGTGTTAGAACTCGAAGCTGCGTACAACACACACAGATTTATTATTCAAAGAGAAGCGTAACGTTGAAGCTTGGGGTGTTACATTCTCCCCTCCTTCAAATAATTTAATCCTCTAAAATTTCTAGAATACTACTGCATGAAAAGACTCGGGTGGTTCTTCATCATAAGTTCCCCAGGTTCCAACGTTGCCTCTTCTATCTTATGGTTTCTCCATAGAAATATTACCAGACGAGTCGTCCGGTTTATCAACACTTGTTCTATGGTATCAAGAATCTTGACAGGCTCTTCGCAATAATATAGATCGGGTTCCAGTTCTAATTTCTCATAGCTGAGCACATGCGTTGGGTCAGGCATGTATTTTCTCAATAGTGATACGTGGAACACATCATGAACTTTGGAGAGATTTGGTGGCATTGCCAAATGATAAGCTACAACCCCAATTAGTTCTAAAATTTCGAAAGATCCTATGTACCCAGGAGTCAATTTTTATTTCTTATAGAAACGTATATCACCCTTCCATGGAGATACCTTCAAGAAAACATGATCTTCTACCTAAAATTCCAAATCCTTCCTTCGGTTAGCAACATATCTCTTCTGCCGACATTGAGCTGTTTCGATGTGGTTTTGTATTAACTTCACCTTTTCCATTGTTTCCTCCACTAGTTCCAGGCCTATGAGTTTTCTTTCACTAACGTCATCCCAACAGGTTGGTGTGCGACATCTATTTTTGTATAATGCTTCATATGGTACCATCTGAATACTTGAATGGAAGCTATTGTTTTAAGAAAATTCCACCAGAAGTAAATATTGATCCCACATACCTTGAAAGTCATGTGAGCATGATCTCAACTTTCTTCTAAGGTTTGAATAGTCCGTTCGAATTTTCCATCTCTTTGATGATGGTAGGTTGTGCTCAAATGATGTTCAGTATGCAAGGCCTTCTGAAGACTCTTCCAGATTCATGAAAAAATAGGGATCACGATCAGAAAAAATTGATAGGGGTACTCCATGAAGTCTCCAAACTTCATTAATATATAGTCTTTCTAGACGATCAAGTGTTAGATCTTCTCTTATTTCAAGAAAATGTGCTGACTTGGTGGGACGATCAACGATGAACCATATTGCATCGTTCCTTCAAGGAGTATTTGGTAGTCTCATGACAAAGTCCATCGTGATATTATCTTATTTCCACTCAGGTATGGGAAGTGGTTGCATGACTCTTCTAGGCTATTGCCTTCCAGCATTCACTTGCTGAAAAACCATTCATCTTGACACAAAATCATAAATCTCCCTCTTCTTATTTTCCCACCAAAATTGTTCCTTTAAGTCTCTATCCATTTTGGTGCTCCCAGGATGTATAGAGAAATTGGAACTATGAGCATCATCCAACAATTCCCTTTTTAGATCAGTTATATCGGGAACACAAAGTCTCTTCCCAAATTTCAAAATTCTATCTTCATACAGAAATTCAATTAATCGCCCATCACTCACAACATTAATCTTCTTTTTAAATTCACTATCATCGGTCTGAGAACTCTTAATCTTTTCTAGTAAAGATGGTTTAGCAACCATTTGACAAAGTATCGATGTTTCACCTTCCATGGTTATTCTCTTATCCAACATTACTAGATCCATGTATATAGGATCATTTTCAACTCTAATCTTGTTCAAAACTCCATGATCTTTTAGTCAAAGAATCTTCCACCTTATTTTCCTTCCCCAGGTGGTAGTGTATCATGCAATCATAATCCATGACTAGTTCAATACGTCTCCTTTTCCTCATGTTTAGTTCTTTCTGTGAGAAAATATAATTCAAATTCTTGTGATCAGTATAAATCTCACATTTCTCACCATAAAGATAGTGTCTCCAAATCTTCAAAGCAAATAAAACAGCTGCTAACTCATGATCATGAGTAGGATAGTTCTGCTCATGAATTTTCAGGTGGCGTGATGCATAGGCAATAACCCTATCATTCTGCATAAGGACACAACCAATTCCTTTCTTCGATACATCACTATATATAAGAAAACCATTATTCTCCAATGGTAGTGTCAATATAAGAGAATTGAATAATATTTTCTTCATTTCTTTGAAACATTCTTCACACACTTTTTTTCCAAACAAATTTAACCCCTTTACGTGTGAGATTTGTTAATGGGTTAGCCAATCGGGAAAAATTATTCACAAAACGTCGATAATAACCTACTAAACCAATAAAACTATGTACCTCAGTTATACTCATCAGTTCTATCCATTCGTGAATTGCTCTTGTCTTAGAAGGATCAATAGAGATTCCATCCTTAGAGACAATATGGCCAATAAAAGCGATCTCCTGAAGCCATAATTCACACTTTCTAAACTTCCCATATAATTCATGTCTTCTAAGACTCTTCAAGATAATGAGGAAGTGATTTTTGTGATATTCATAGATTTTGGAGTATAAATCTATATCATCAATAAAAACCACTACAAAATCATCGAGATATTCCTTGAAAACTCTGTTTATTAGATCTATGAAAACCGAGGGTGCATTAGTCATCCCAAAATGCATTACTGTAATGTCGTAATGCTTGTACCTGGTTAGAAATGTTTTCTTCAGAATGTATTCCTTCTTCACACATAGCTGATGGTATCCAGATCGAAGTTCAATCTTTGAAAAGTATTGATCTCCATGCAGTTGGTCAAATAAATCATCAATGCAAGGTAGGGGATACTTGTTCTATATTTTTATAGCATTGATGTCCATATAGTCGATACATAACCTCATAGATCCATCATTATTATTAACAAAAAGGACAGAGGATCCCCATGGGGGAACACTAGGGAAAATAAATCCATTATTCCTCAATTCCTCTGTTTGTTTCTTTAGTTCCACTAATTATACAGTGGCCATTCTATAAGGGGTATTTGATACGGTCCTTGATCCAGGAATTAAATCAATGGAAAACTCAATTTCTCGTTCTGGAGGATGGTCAAGTAAATCCTCTGGAAAAACATCAAAATATTCCTTCACAATAGGTACATCCTCTATTTGGAAATTCCTTTGCTCACCCACAGTTATTTCCTTCTCTTCCTCCCTAATAATTGAATTTAGTTGAGCTACTGGGGGTGGATCTAGATAACAATCATGTGGTGGCGATTCTGCTCTAAAGATAAGGTTTTCCTTATAATCATCATCAAAAATTGTAACCTCCTTCTTCTTATAATAAATCATCACCTCATAGTCTAAAATCCAATCCATACCAAGGATTATACCAAAATCAATCATAGGTATAACGATGAGATCATCAGATAAATAACATTTATATTCTCTAATGGGAACGGATTCAAAAAACATTGTTGCGATGATATTTACCTTAAGATTTTTAACTAACAACTCCCTTGTTAAATCAAATTGGAAATATCTAATTCACTTAGAAAGCATGGAAGATATGAAACAATGCGATGATCCAGAATCAGATAAAGCATTTGCAATACTTGAGGAAACTATTCAATAACCTGCCACCACGTCTTTCAGAGCTTCTACCTCAGCAGTAGTGATAACATAGGATTGACCTTGATCCCTTGGCCTTTTCTGAGATAAGATCCCATATCACTTAGAAAATTCATTTTCATAATGTCCCATCTCCCTGTAATGGTAGCATTGAACATCGATAGCTTCTTTATTCCCCTTACGATCACGAGCCTGGTGGACTTTTTCACCACACTTGTAACAGACTCCCATTCATTTTAAGCAAGTAATGGGGTGTTTCATCCCACATTTACTACAGGATGGATATTCAACTTTTCCATTATTCCCCTTATTTCCATTTCCAGAGTGATCAGTAGATCTCTTCTTCTCTTACTTTTCTTTAAAGTCATAAGACATAGATAATTCTTTTTCTATCTTGATAGCACATGAGACAATATCTTCGTACAATGAGAAGGATTGTGAGACTAATGCTCGATGGAGAAACAGTTTTAACCCATCAAAGAATAAATCAATCTTACATCTTATGTTACATATATAATCTACTGCATGCCTTGATAACCTTGTAATGTTAGACTCATACTTTGCAACATTCCCATCCTCCTTTTGCGTCATACTCAGAAATTGTCTTTCCATATCTACTCGATGGTCATGAGGAAATTATTTTTCTAAGAAAATGTCTTTAAACTCCCTCAATTCCATATTTTATACTTCATAATCTTCCTTCATATTTCGAATCAATGACCACCATTGTTCAGCATCTCCAGTGAGGCGATAAACTACCATGAAAACATTTTCTCTTTCACTACACCCAAGGCATGGAATATTTTCTCTAAGAAATTTATCCATTGCTCCGATAATATTGGATTTATACCCCCATTGAATTTTGGTGGTTGTTTCCTCATTGAGCAATGTAACATTAATCCTCCACGCTGCGGATTAGGGTGATCCATATAGGTAAGTTTATTATTCATAACCTGAGTGAGTTGTCCTAGTATGATGATTAGCTGATCAGTACCAGTTGCATCGCCGACTCCACTATAATTATCTTGAGAAGTAGGTAAATCCCTACATGGAGTGATTGCATTGATACAGTTTCCATTTCTTCCACTAGGATCCATTTCTAAACAATGGCATAATCTAGATCAGTTTATGAATCAAAATACATAATTCCATACTTGTAAAACACTTAACATAAATTGAACAGTTTATGGTTATAATCTATAATCATAAAAAATGTTTTCTTTGAAGAATTATATACTCATAAACCCTTCATAATGGTTTTTCAATAAAATGAGAATTATCCTAAGCATATCCCCCGGGAGTGTCGTAACCAAGAGTGCAGCATGGCCCGTTGTCGTGCACCAGTTCTCGTTCGAGTCTAACTCAAAGCGGTGTTTTTGGGTTTTACCCCTAGGTACATCTGTTTCAGATCCACCTCTACTTTCTCATATCCATACAGGAATGTATTTCTCAGAAAACTCACAAAATCTATACAATACCAAAATTCTAGGAAGTTATTCTATACTAATCCTCAAAGTCCATATTAGGTTTATGTGCTCTAATCAGAGTTTATCTAAATATAGCTCCCACGGGTTGTACTAAACATCCTCTGATACCAACTGTAATGCCCTGACTCTAGTTACCCAGAGTCGGTGCATTATTACATAACATTGGCATGATCTCAAAAGATCAAGTCTCGAAAGACCGATTAGTTTAGTAGCCTTGGAGACACTAGATACATTCATAAGTATTACATTACTTCATAAAGTGAAAAAAAACTACAACAACATCTTATCTTCATATACCCTCATACCATCCCTCAAGGTCATTCATAAAATACTTCTTCACATCCTGGAAAAAATTAAAACATTGAAAGGGGTGAGCTTAGATGCTCAATAAGGATAACAATATAGCAGAAACTTTCATAAATATACATAAACATTTAAGGCAATGTATAACTAAAACAAAATCCTTTTCAACATGATCTTCAGAATAATATGGCAAAGATAAAATGAAATAATTCCATTTACTTATTAACATGGATATTCTATTAGTCGAATAATCACAAGAAATATCAATAACCACTTTCATAATAATGGAATGTATAATTCCAGACTATCATTACCACATAGTCAAGGCCTTGTTCCAAGACTACAAATAAGATTTTTTCAAGGCCTTGTTACAAGACACTAGTTTGTCTCATGAGACCTACCGATGCATCGAGGAGCTATAACGGGATCCACCTGTCACTTATTAAGTCCAATGCATTCATCATATGAACAGGTTTAAACATTAAAAAAACATTCTTAATAAAACTAGAATACGAAATGTCAATATATTCTCTATAAACTATGAATGGTATAGAAATAACACATCCACAGTCAAACATATCACAAAACCATCAATAAAATATAGAAGTTTTGTATCATAATGAATCAAATTCATGTAAGCTTAAAATCTATTAAAGCATGTTGACATAGATTAAATCAAAACTATTTGAGAGCAATATATCATTTTTTGAAATCATTTAAAAGTCACATAATTATAAAAGAAAACATTTACTTTGAAATTATTATTATAATCTTTTAAGGTAAGTTTCAATGATTTTATAACGACGGAAAATAGCCGCACCCACCATATAAGTTAAAAAAGACATTCTTATCAGAATTCTGTCAAAAAGCTTAAAAAGGACCTTATTTGGAAAACAACGTAAAGATTCTGTTATAAACTTCTTATAAAAAGTCAAACAAGGGTATACATGAAATTAACCAATATTCTGTAAAATAGTAAGATTTTTTTTTAAATACATTTTGAAGAAACATGGATGTGGATGATAAATAGGTCCCAGTAGATAATTACGTATAATAAACCGCGAATAATGAAGAGATTGTGAAATAAACCCTTACCTTGTACATTTCCTTGGTTGAGGGTAGGTTAACCTCCTGTATAATGGTTAAATAATTTTTATTAAATTATACAACAATCATATACATAAATATGATATAATATATGATCTTTTAATATTGCTTTGTTAATAATATTTTAGTATTATCGTCATTTCAGGTGTTAACTTACTCATTTTCATTTATATGTTTCGTTACAAAAGTCATGTTTTTTATGGACGGGTTGTATCATATTCATATAAAAATAATATCAAGTCCTTAAAAATTATTTTTAATCATCAAATAAGAATTATACTTGATTGGATACGATGGGGAATTAATCTTATTTCGTTCGTGGAGACGGTAGTCCGTACGTACGCACGTGTGACAATATCATTATTTTGATATTAAAATATTATATAATTGTATGGTATATCATATATACAGAATAATTATCATTTTATATTTATTATTTACATCAATTACACATCATTATCATACCCATCCAAAAAATAATGTATTGAATAACAATTATACCACGACGTGCAGACGGTAAGCCGTACGTATGCATGTATGGTGAAAAGTCATTAAAAGGATAGATAGAATACTGAATATGGTTGTACCATATTTATAATAACATCATAGTATATAGGAGATACTAAAGTTATTATATTATAATGAAAACAAAAAATAAAGAAGAAGTTGAATAAGAAAGGAATTTGAAAGAGGGTGGTGCAAAAATTATCCTTTCTTCAGGTTATTTCTTTTGATTTGATCAAAATGGATCTTTAGGTTGGATTTATGATCGAAATATAGACTCTAGGTTGAAGTGAAGGAAGTTGAGAGAATATTTGGGTAGGGTCTGGCCAAACCAAAAGGCTTTGAGGATGTGAATTTGAAAGAAGGGTGAGTGTCCTTTTATAAGAGGGGTGAGGGGCACCTTAGGAAAAGCTAGAAATATTATTTTATAATAAAATTATTTTCGGTTTATAATGGATAAAAAGTGGATTATTTAATGTCTAAGGTGGGGATAGGTCCAAAACAACTCAACCAATATGTTTTAGACTAGTTTGGGTCACTTTATTAACCTTATATTTAAGTTTTAACTCTTAGTTAATTAGTTTGACATTTACCATGTCACTTGTATTTATATATTATATGGCTAATAAACATACTATATACTTTAAAGAGACCCCCAAGTGGTCCATTTATAATGAATATATCATTATATAGGTCCTTTGGCCGATCCATATATTTTTAAGAATAGAATATCAATTAATAATATAATATTTGTGTTTAAAACTCCTTTATATCAATTTTGACACTATTTAATCATTGATTTTTCATAAACTCTTAACTAATTTTTTATTTCTAAAAAATTAATTCATGAAATTATAACATGATATATTAACCAATAAAATTCATGGATGTCCTCAAAACGTTCAAATTATATTTATTTTAACATTTATAATACCAATTATTTGATTCTTTCATTAATAAAAAAATACTTCATCATTATTGTTTCATAAATATATTTAATTATTCAATGTCTAAAAATTATCAATAAAATAGGATTATGTAGGAAATATTTTTAGATTTCTAATGATTATATATAGACTAAATTATATCATATATTATCTTATGTAAAAATTGTTTTTACTAAAAGATATATGCTTATGTCATTTTTGTATTTACTTTAACTTAATTAATATAAAGTGTCATTATCACTAACAAGTGGAACAATGGGGTCCAAAAATCGACCAACATATTCCAATGGTCGGAAATGTATCCACCAATAGGGTTAGGACACGTTTTAGGGTAATTTATTATTATTATAATATTATTTTTTTACCCTTATTTACCGGATTTACCCTTTAACCATGGTAAATAAAATATTTACCGATGTAATTTTTCAAAATATCTAAAAATAAAAGTTACATATTTTCACAATTTATAACTCCTGATTCTAAATATGGAATCCATTTTTCTAAATTCAAAACACAGAAGTGGCATAAATTAATTTAAAATTAATTCCCATTGTTAAAACAAAAAGCGTGTTTTTAAGAGATAATAATTATCCAAAGATTGATACTTGCTTATGTCCAGTTTAAATGTGAAATTATGTCCAATGACCAAAATTGGATTACATGGTAAAAATATAATCTAATTATAATTTGAAATCACTCAAATTCATAATTTACCCCTATTATTTATTTTGATTAAAAATATTTTTTTAAATAAAATTTAGTAATATTCACTATTCATCAAAATATGAAACTTATCCAAAAAGTAAAAAAACATCACCCTAAGCTAATTTCAATATTCCGAATCCAAAAATGAAGTCCATTTTTATGGTTAAAATTTATAAAATTTCAAAAATTGGGTATTACTATTCATAACGGCTACTTTGATTGGTTGTAGTGTGTGTTAGAACTCGGAGTTGCATACAACACACGCTACTGTATTATTCAAAGACAAGCATACTATGGAAGCATGGGGTGTTACAAATATTATGTATTAAATCATTAATTACTTTATAATAAAGAGAAAGGTTTTTATAGTTTGTATCTGATGGAAGGATTCCTTATTTTTGATACTAGGATTAGAAAAATGTAGAAAAAGCCTTAGTGATAAAACTAGATATAAAGAAAATATAACTGAGTTTCATAAAGTATATAGTAAGTGTTTTATCAATGAAATAAACACATATATCGATAATACATGTGGATGTGTCTCTGGAACAGATGTACATATGGTAAAAACCAAAAGACACCACGTTGAGCTAGACTCAATCGAGAACTGGTGCATGACAAAAGGCCTTGTTTCACACCTGGTTTTCCACAAATTGGGGATATGCTTTTGTAAATTACCAAGATCATTTCAAACCATTATCAAGTGACTAGAAAATTCCCATAAGAGTATTTATTATGAAATAGATCGTGGATAACATATATTGAATCCTAGATTTCAAAAGTTAAAGAAATAAATTTCATTTATAATTTTACATTTTAATATCATTAAATTATCATTTATGAGTTTAATAGTTAAAAAATAATCATTAGTAATTTAACTTTATTCTAGATAATCTCTATAAATATGTGGAATTAGTGAAACAACCGATTTAAAGGTAAATGTGATGAATTCCCAAAAAAGATTCCAAACAAGATGAAAGTCGTGATAGTGGATTTGGTTTTATGATAATATCTTAGCTAAATTCTGTTCTAAATAGAAACCTAGATCATGAGTATCTCCCAAATCCCTCAATGAAATAACAATCTGAAATTGAGGCCTTAATTTGAAAAAGCCCTCCAAATTTCAACGGATCATATGATACCTTAAACATTGAACAATGGATCAACTCTATTGAGAAGATATTCTCTATCCTTCAATTTTATGAGAATGTAATGGTTATAATGGATGTTTATTGTATGGAGGGAAAATTTGATTAGTGGTGTACATTGATAAAGTATATGAAGCCTAAGGAATATATTGATGATATAGGGTGGAAGGAATTCTAGAAGCGGTTTTCAATAAATATTTTCTTCACTTTGTAACATAAAATTGACAGGGATTTTCTTTCAATCAAGTAAATAAATGAAGAATATATCAAGGTGTATGAGTAAAACATCACATTACTTTCATGATACATCTCAATATTTTTTTTACACATGAGCTCAAGGTTTACCACTTGTTTGGTGGGCTAAAACATATTTTATGAAATTCCCTATAAATCCAATACTTTAATATCTATAAAACATTATATGATTTCCCATTAATGTTTTGATGAAGATCATATAATCTCAAGGGTATCATAGGGATAATAAGAGTAATTTAGAGGTTAATTATAGATTTTTGATTGAAAAATATAATAGTGATACTAAATTTCAACATCCAACTTGTAAAAAGTGTCAAAAAAGTACCCTAAAATTTTCCAAAATGAGAACGAGGAAAAGCTTTGGGTGTTGGAAGGAAATACACATAGCTAGTGATTTTAGATTGGATAATCTCACTAATATGATGGGGGAAAGGAATGATAAAGTCAAACCATGGTGCATTGTTCATTGATTCAACCTCTAGTAACAAGGGTAAATTGAAAACTAATAAACTAATCCATGGGATTTCAAAGAAAATGAAAAACCTCCAAGGCAACAAGTAGATGATTCTTCCATCACAACTGCTGAGGTTGATCCCAACAACTAAGTGGTGAAGGTATGATAGTTATCCATTAATAAATAAAAACAATAAATTTTTATTCTAGTTATACAAATTCCTTTAAATCATGCATGTTTTGTAGAACTTTTCAAACTCTACCATAAAGCATGGAAGTAGAACAATTAGTGAAAACAAAAAATGGTGAAATTATTGAATCCTGAGGATATAACTCATCCCCAATATAAATTTGCAGACATCGATTCCTAGAAAACATTGTGATACTCCCTTTAGAGAAATTTTATGGAATTATAGTAAAGTATTGTATTTCTATATATAGATCCAACATATATTTTTGTGATAAGGAAATCACTCTACTTATTGCAAATTGACCCCCCCCACCCCAATTTTATACAATTGCAAGGATGCGGATAAATGTTCCTTAGCATCAACATCTTAATCATTGATATTATTTACCAATGATAATGAATATATAGAAAGAAATTATTGATTATAATGAATTGATCAACCATAAATAAATTCCCACTGGGAGGGGATATTATGGTGTGCATCCCAAATAATTGTGTAGTCTTCCTCCTAATTGACAGGTTGAATTTTCAATCTACCGTATACCTTAGGTGTTACCATTATCCAAGGCTCTGTATTGAATGGATGTTGTGGAACATGAGGAGATAAATAAAAAACAAAATTATAATATAGATAAGTGGTTTATATTCCCATTATTTCACTATAGGGTTCACCTACCTCTATATCAAGAAGATGGATGGGCCAATGCAACATTGACATAATTATCATGAGCTAAACAAGATCAAATTAAAGAAAAAGTATAATATTCTAGGGAGTAATGACTTATTAAATCATCTATGTGGAGAAAAATAAATATCGAGGTTGTATCTATGGTTGGGGTATTATAAATTTAGGTTGAAGACGGATGATATCCCCAAGACTACATTTCAAACAATGTACGAGCACTCCGAGTTCATAGTAAATCCATTTAAACTCAGTAATACTCTATAAATATTCACGGATTTGATGAATGCATTATATTTAGACTACCTTGATAAATTTTTGGTATTATTTATAGATGATATTATAATATACTTCAAATGAAAGGAGTAACATGAGGAGAATTTAAGCAACGCGCTAAAGACATTATGAGGGAATAATCGCCATGAAAAGTAAAAAAAATGAGAGTTCCTGTCGAGGGAAGTCTCATTAATGGAGAATATTATCACAAGTAGTCAGATATATCTAGACCCTTCAATGATAGAAGAAATTGAAGGATGGAAAAGGACAATGTTTTGGATAGATATCCATACATTCCATTGATTTACATGTTAATATTGTGGATTTGTGAAAAATTTCTCACAATTGGCAATCCCTCTAACAAAGATAACATGGAAGGGAATAATGTTTTATGGTAATGAATAATGTGAAGAGGGATTCAAGGATTTGAAAAAGAGTCTCATCACTACACTGGTACTCACACTACCCACAAGTGTATAAATATTAATGGTATTCGGCGATGCTTCGATTATGGGATTGGGTTGTGTGTTAATGCAACATAAAGAAATGATAGCCTATACTTCAAGATAGTTGAATGTTCACAAGAAAAACTACCCAAAACATGATCTTGAGTTTGTTGTACTGATATTTTCATTGTAAATATTGTGGTATTATCTCTTTAGTGAGATGTGAGAAACATATATGGATCATTAAAGACTTAGGTATATATTCACACTGAAAGAGCTAAATATGTGCCAATAAAGATGGTTAGAAATGATGAAGGACTATGACTGCTCAATACACTACCATCCTAGGAAATAAAATAACATGGAAAATTTTCAATGTATAATAGATCAAAAATTTTATAATTGAAGAAAATTGAGAGGGATATGATCTTTTTAGATTATAAAAGGATGGACATGGGAATCATAAATGAAGGAACATCATCAATCATTTAACAAATTATTGTTCAACTATACCTTATGAAGAGGTTAAAGGAAGATCAAAGAGATGTTGTTGGAATTCATTAAAAAGTCGAAACTATAATAAAAGGTAAATCCTCAGAGATCAATGTTAATGATGAAGGATTTGTTAGATTTCATTCAAGACTATGTGAGCCATAAAATGAGGAATTAAAGAAGGATATCATGGATTATGCACATACATCTACATTATTTATCCATTTTGGAAGATTGAATATGAAAAGGGATCTCGGAGAGGACAATAGGTGGGATAATATGAAGTAGTATATCGTAGATTATACCTCAATTTTTCTTGTATATCCATATGAGAATTCAGAAAGAAATAAATCCCCCAAGATGATGAATCCTTTACATATACCTATATGAAAATGTGAAAACATAACCTTTAGCCTTATCACTAGACTTCTGAAGACATGAAGAATAAAAAATTATTTATGGGTTATGGTGGATCATCATACAAATTCTGGTCATTTTATTTTAATTTTAGAGGACTTATCACTCGATCAACTTGAAAGGAAATACATTATAGAAGTAGGGAGTACACCTGGAAAACCACTATAGATTATATCTGATCAATTTCCAAGATTTATCTCCATGTTTGGGAAGAGTCTCCAACACACTTTAAATACTATGTTTAACATTATCATGACTTATCACACCAAAACATATGGCCAATATGAATGGACTATCTAGACACTTGAGGACATGTTGATAGAATACTCATTTGACTTCAAAGGAGGATGGTATCAACACCTTCCTAAGTTTAAATTTTCATTCAATAACAGTTTCCAATCATGCATCAAAATGGCCCCCTCCAAAGCCCTTTATGGTATGTGGTGAAGAACACCTTCATGTTTGGATAATTTAGGGGAACAAAAGCTGACGGGTCCTAATTTGGTCAAGGAAATGGTGGAAAACGTTAAGACCATTTATTGCAAATCAAGGTTTCTCACAGTCAAAAGAGGAACTATGATGAAAATATTCAATGATACCAAGAGATTGATGTTGGATTCTTGGTATTCCTCAATATGTATCCATGGAATAAATTCATTAAATTCTAGAAGACGAGATATCTTAGGATCATGATACATCACCCACTTTGAGATCCATGATTTCATAAGAGCGGTGTCCTATCGACTAAGATTCCCACAGATTCTATATCGAGTACATCATGTATTCTATGTATACCTCTAGAGTAATTGATTAAAATAACCATGACATGTACTTAATCCATAGATGATATAATTTGATAATAATCTGTAAAAGGAGAATCATCTGGTGAACTTTTTAGATCATAGTGAAAAAGTTCTATGCAATAAGACATTGCACACAGTCATAGTGTTATGGAGAAATGAAATGTTTGAAGAATAAACATGGTAACTAGAGGAGGTGATAAAATAGAGTTAACCTCCTCTATTTTAGTGTGTGAAATTAAAATTTGGAAGGAAAAATATTTGATGTTGGGAAGATTTTAATGACCATAAATTTTAAAAATAAATTTCCCCATATTATTTAATTAAATCTATTAATATATATTATGGATATAAATAAAAATGAAATTATGTGGTTTAATTATATATAATAAGATTTAAAATACCTTTTTTATAATATCCATTGATAATATATCCATTTAATATTGATCTTATGATTAGTATAAATATAGGTTTTTAAAAAATTCTATTGAAATAGACAAAGTAAGCGATTACCTAAACCAGTAGGATCATACTCTATGAATCCCATTTATTGGAGATTACAAGAAAGATAGAATCACTAGGATTTTCCCTTAATAAATCCCAATCTGAGTTCGAAAAACTTATGCATGACTAAAACCATTTATAGAATAAATTTGAGCTCATCGAGTTCAATCCCCAAGACATGTATATCGAACCACCCCATGAAAATCACTCTATCGCGCACCATACCCTTAGAATATTTTCTTGTTTGTTAAAGGGATATGCATAAAGACCATAATAATATAATTTTAAAAATTGTATATAATAATTGTAATACATACTTCTTATTATTAATATTTAAATGATTTTGATTATTATAAACCAAAACACAAATCATATTTTTGAGTAATATTCAAATTCAACAAAGGAAAATTTTATTGATGAATTAATGGTTTTTTGAAATAAATAATATTTTAAAAAAATATTGTTATTAAATATTTCTTACAAAATATAAATGATCATATAATTTTTATGAAGTCAAATGAAATTATTATAATGGTTGGAAAATTTTATTGTAAAAATACTATAATTTATTAATAAATGAAGAATCATATTTTAAAATTGAAAATTCATATATTTATAATTTTATTTAGATAAAATTAATATAAATTTATTAATCCAAATATCAAAATTATCAAATGGTTAAAATTTCATTATTTTCATAGAGAGTTGAATTTTCAGTTAAAAATTAAATATAGTATAAATATATAGTGTCTATTATGACTTCATAATGACCCAAAATTGATGAAATAAATTGTATAATGGGTATAAAAAACAAATTTATGTTTTCCCTATAAAATAATTTAATAATTAGTTTATTTAATTAATTTTTTAATGCCTTTATGAATCCTCCAAAACCTATATTATATTTTATGGAATTAAAATCATTTCTTTAAGAGTGAGACTCACTTCCAAAACACTAAGGGTAATATTTTAATAATTTCCTCATTTTTAATTATTAAATAATTAAAATAAATCTTATTTAGATGATAAAATTATGAAAAAACCATGTTATGGTTTTTGTATTTGTTTATTTAATTATATATAGTCTGAAACCTATGTTTGAAATATTATAAAGAATTCCACACTGATTTCCAATAAAAATATACCAAATCACCCATTTATCTTCACAAAAAAACATTATATCAAATAGTTACTCTTAACTCTCTTCGCTAGAGTCCTCCGATGGTTTTCCAAAGTCTTAATAAGCTTATCCCATGCATTTGGAATCACCTACTCAAGGTAAGGTATCCTCTTTTTCTCTTCTGTATTCAAGTATCTAATTTATATTATGTATTTTATCTTATTTTACTATTGTTGGGATTGTTCTTCCATAACAACATTACTATCAATTTTAGGTCTAAATTATGATATAACCCTTTCACTTACATCAATCCCTCCCATGAACATTCATACTTCCATGTAATGATGTTGAAATTGCACCATGATTTTTCATTCCAAACAATTGTGTAGTGAATACCAGTACTCATTTTCTATAATAGGTGTTCAACTTTATAAACATGTAATTATTTTTTTGGAACTTGAATGTTTTTATTCCAAAAACCTGGATCTTTTAATAAAATATTATGATGAATAAATCCACATTTTCAGAACTATTTGGCACAATTAAGCATGAGAATGAAATGAAAGTTATGGGCGCACCCATAATTATATAGGGATCCAATGCATTGGGTATTGTTATTAACTTATGAGATGTCATGAAATGGATTATGGAGTGAACCTAATAAATCACGGTACATTACCTCTTATTATTTCTTTTAAGTTAGTCTTGGCATATGTTTATGATGCAATGTTTTATGTTGTTCCCAAATTTACCATGTTGCCTTTATGATTATCATATTTTATTTTACCTTATTATTCATGTTTATGATTATCCTCCATTTTTTCCCCATTGGTATTTCTATTGTATTACATGTATTAATTTATTCCTTTTCTTCCATGTTTATTCCATTACTAGGATTTATATCTTACCCCATTCTTTTGTATGTCTCCAGGTTATCCCATGCAGTTTTAAGTATGAAGGAATAATATGAGCATGTTAAGTATGTCTTCAATAAAGATGATGTATTCCCTATTTTAAGTTGCTATGTAATGTATATAATTCCCCAATACACTATAATTATCATTCTTTCGTGTTTTACTATATGTAATAGTACAAATTAAATCATGAATTAATTCATGATAAAGAGAAGGGTTTTCATATCAATGACCTTCAAATATGAGACAAATTTTATTTATCAAAGTTCCATGACACTAATATTCTGGTGCCCAATGTGGTCTAAGTAGTATGACTGTAACGACGCAAAGTTTCATTAATGGAAAATCCCTCTTGATCCAGTTAAATGTTTCTTTATGAAAAATGTTTTTATAAGATGTCAACTTCTTTAGTATTACGTTAAGATTTGTGACCGTTACTTTTTAGTCGTTGAACAGTGATCATTTGAGTAGTATAAATATAAGGCTTTAACGAACCCATTTCTACTTAGAAAAAGGAAGTGATTGCCTCATCCAGTAGAATTTCCCCTTACGAAGCCAATTTGTCGGAGCTCGGAAAAGAGGTGGCATCTTTGGGATTTTCCCTTGACCAAGACCAAGCTGATCTTCATCAAGTCAAGCTCGAACGTGATCATCTATGGGAAAAGTGGAAGTTGATTGAAATTACAACTCGAGCGATGTTATCTAAGCCACCCCAAGAGTCTGTCACCATCGCACACCTTACCCTTAGGTCTTATGCGGCAATTTTAAGGGGTTATGTAACAAATAAGCAGCACCATGTTCGTGTACATTTTTTCTGTATATAATAATGAATATAATTTCTAGTCATTTTTGATACATTGTAATTAGTTTTTAAAGTACAAATGGTGTTTTTAGTTATTATTTAATTAAGAATTATATTTTATTAAATTAAAGGATTTTTGAATTAAATAATATTTTAATAAAATATTATTATTATTATTAAATTAATTTTTATTAAATATAAATGAATTAATAATTTTATGAATGCAATTAAAATTTTTATTAAGGTTTGAAAGCCATTTCTGTCAAAACCCGTGATTTTTTTATAAATGTCGGTTTTTATTTTAAAAGTGAAAATTCACATATTTAGAAAATTATTTAGATAAAATAAATATTATTTTTGGAATCAGGACGTCGAAATTATCCAACGGTGAATTTTTCATAATTTTCTGAGACAGTCAAATTTTTGGGTAAAAATTAAATAGCATTTAAATATATAATGTGTTTTATGACATCATAATGGCCCAATGGTGATGTAATAAAACACCATAATCCTTATGTTCTGCCAATATGTGTTTTATCATTAAAATAATGAGGTTTTGGGTTTGTTTGACTTACTTTTCAAAGCATTAATGGAGCCCTCAAGACTTATTCAACACTTTCCCTTTTTAAATTAATTTCCATGGGAGTGTGACTCACCTCCACATAAGAAACCCTAATTTTTTAATACGTTCGGACCTTGGCCTTATAAATTATTGTTTTCCTCTTTCCTTTTCCAGAAACCATTGGCAAATACCATGGGATGGTTTGTGGTTTGGATTATTTTAATATAAGGGGTCCCAAACCAAAATAATAAAGAATTCCCTCACCTTTCCTATATAAACCCACCCAAGCTCCCACTTCCTCCTCACTCAAAGCCCTTGGAGTCCGTCCAACCTCTGCCCTACTCTCTCTAGAATCCTCTAAAGGTGCCCCAAGCTCCCAAGAAGCCTCTCACAAGCCTCTCTCTAGCCTTTGGAATCACACTTCCAAGTAAGGGGTTTTCTTTCATTCTCATTTTTGTCAATTTTCTTTAAGTTGTATTGCCCTTTTAATTTAAATTATGAATGTTGGGGTATGGTTCCGCACCTCTCCCATACTGCCCTCTAATTGTTTGAATGATGGGAGACCCCTTTATCTCTCATTAAATGCCTCCCATGTACACTCGTTACTATGCCGAAATTCCGAAAGAAACCTTTTTCTCCTCTTTTATATTCAAGCAATACTTTTGTATCATGAATCTAAATTCCTTTTCAATTGTTGGGACATGTAACTATATGACCTCCTTACTGTCCATTACATGTAAATATGATGATTAACCCCTTTCTCTCTCATCATCCTTTTTTATGAATTCTTATGTCATGCCGTTACGCTGCCAAAATCACATCGATTTTCTAAGCCAATATCATTGTGTATTGAATACCATGCCCATTTCTCCATCAAGGGTATTAAACTTTATAAACATTTACTTATTGATTATAAATTTTCATGTATGAATTCCACATCCCTTTATCGTGGAATAAATGATTATGTTTTATGAATCCATGTTTTATGATCCATGTGGCACACTTATGCATGAAATGAAATGTTTAAGAAGGGTGCGCCCTTTTACAGGGCTCCAATGCATTGGGTAAAGTATAGTAACATGATATGTCATGTGAAATGAGTGTTGACTCATGATAATTCAAGTGCAGCGAGGGTTTACTCATGCTTCAAGTGCAATGAGGGTTTACTCATGCTCCATGTGCAATGAGCCTTGGCTCATGCTAATTCAATGTTAAGTGTTGTTTCCACATTTCCATGTTATGATTATCATGCTTTATCATGCCTTTATGTTCATGTTACTCTTATGATCTATTGATTATCCTATTGCCTAACATGTATTGTACTCCTCATGTTATTCATTGTGTACTCCCTTACTGGGCTTTATAGCTCACCCTTTTCTTATGCATGTCCTCAGGTTATCCCATGCAATGCTAAGTACGAAGGAATGTAGTGGTCATGTAAAGGAAGTTTTCCATAAAGATGTTGTATTTCAAGTTTAAAGTTTTTATGTAATGATCCTAATCCCCAAGGAAACTAAACCTCTCGATCTTCTTTGCTGGATCAAGTGAAGTTTTATGTAATAAAGCATGTTTAAGTTGTAATAAAATGCAGGGTTGTCATAGTTGGTATCAAAGGATATGTTTAGATATTTTTGGGATTAGGAAACCCTAGTAAAGCTTTAGATACAATACTAATTATAATAAAAATATTCCTAAGTTTTTGTAAATACTAAGTAAGTGGTTTATCAAACAAATACATCCCTGTCTGGATACGAGCAGGTAGAGGCGGCTCTGGCACAGATGTATCCTAGGGGTAAAACCCGAAAACACCGCTTTGAGCTAGACTCGAACGGGAACTAGTGCACGACAACGGGCCTTGCTACACTCTTGGTTACGTCACTCCCGGGGGATATGTTTTGATAAATTCACAATCTTTGTATGAACCCTTATTAAGGGAAAAATGCCCCTAAGAATATATGTTAGAAGGAAGATCATGAAAAGCCTGGAATGAATCCTATAGACTCATGAGTTAAAGAGATTAAAGTTTATTTATAAGTCATCAACTTTTGTCTTTGGATTACCCTTTATGTGTTACCCCTACCTTTCCTTTTATTCCAGCCAATGGCCGATAATAGGAGAACTCAGGCTAACAACCATTGTGAAGATCAGTGTGATGATTGTACTTATGAGATGCCCAATCCAATGGGAGCAGGAATCGCGAACTTTGTCATGCTTCTCTCTCAGCTAACTCAAGTTTTGAATAGAAACACTGGTCAAGAGGAACATTCAACCCCCTCTAAGAAAGAACAAGTCGCTATCGAGAGCTTCATGAGACAAAGGCCTCCTACTTTTAGTGGATTATCCGATCCCACGATCGCTGAACAATGGATCAACTCCATTGAAAAGATATTCTCCATCCTCCAATGCTCTGAAAAAGATAAGGTTCTCCTGGAAGCTTATCGTATGGAGGGTAAAGCTGATCAATGGTGGACGTTGATCAAAAATACGAAGCCTGAGGAGGAGATCGAGGCTTTGCAATGGAAGGAATTCCGGAAGATGTTTTTCGATAAATATTTTCCATGCACCCTCCGTCTTAAGATGGAAAGGGACTTCCTTTCCCTCAAACAGAAAGATGAAGAATCTGTGGGAGCGTACGAGGAAAGCTTCACAAGGCTTGCACGATACGCTTCCGGCTTTGTCGTTAACCCCGAATGCAAGGTTGATCGCTTCTTTGGTGGGCTGAAGCCTAGCTTGCGGAAAGCATTAGCGATCCGTGACTTCGACAGCTATGAAGAAATTGTCTGATGTGCCCTCAAGGATGAAATGGAGATCGGAGAATCACAGGGGTATCATGGGGACAAGAAACGTAAGGTGGAATTCAATGCTGGTGGTCCGATGGATAAATCCAACGGTGCTAAGAAGTTCCATCACCCCACTTTCCAAAAGTGTGGAATGAAGCACCCTGGAAATTGCCTTAGGGGGACAATAAAATGCTTCAAGTGTGGAAGAGAAGGGCACCTTGCTGTTAACTGTCAGCAAGAAGGACCTGCGGCTACGACAGAGGAGAGGAACGCTCCATTCAAACCTCAACGCGTTGTTCAATTCTACAAATGCAAAGAACCGGGTCATTTTGCAAATCAGTGCCCTAATCCAAGGGCTATCAGAGGCAACCAGCAACCTCCAAGACAGCAAGGAAGAACTTTTTCCATCACTTCTGCCGAAGTGAACCCCAACAATGAAGTGGTGACAGGTACGCTAGTTATTCATTCAAGAATAGCGAACGTACTTTTTGATTCAGGTTCTATGCATTCTTTTATATATCAAAAGATTTGTAGAACAATCCCTGCACCACCACAAATCGTGGAAGTAAAGATGTCGGTGAGTACGACAAATGGGGAAATCATTGCATACCATGAGTATAAGTCCTACCCTATTATAATATGTGGATTGAATTTCCCGGCGAACCTCATCATACTCCCTCTGGTGGAATTTGATGCAATTATTGGCATGGATTGGCTTTCCTTATATAGAGCCAACATAAATTGTCAGGAGAGGGAAATCACACTCCATATGGAGAATCGACCCCCGATTCTTTACAAGTGTCAGGAGGAAGATGAATCTCCTTTAGCTCCATCATCTCAAGCATGGATATTACGTCCTTATGAGCACGCATATCTGGCTCAGATGATTGAGTCCAAGGAAAAAACCACCCTTGAAAATGCCTATTGTGAGGGAATTCGGTGAAGTATTTCCTGAGGAACTTCCTGGTCTTCCTCCAAGAAGAGATGTTGAGTTCTCAATTGAACATATACCTGGGGAGCTACCAATATCCAAGAATCCATATAGAATGGTTGTTTTTGAGCTTGAAGAGCTGAAGAAACAACTATAGGAGAATCTGGATAAAGGGTTTATACGCCCAAGTGCATCACCATGGGGTGCACCAGTCCTCTTTGTCAAGAAGAAGGATGGGTCAATGCGGCTTTGCATCGATTATCATGAACTTAACAAAATCATGATAAAGAACAAGTATCCTCTCCCAAGAATCGATGACTTGTTTGATCAGCTGCGTGGAGCACAATACTTCTCCAAGGTGGACTTGCGGTCGGGATATTATCAAGTAAGGGTGAAGAAGGTGTAGGATCGAAATATAATATGAGATACTCAATATACAAGAGGGGGGTGAATTGTATACTTTAAAAATTCCTTTGGAACCTTTAAAGTTAGTTATGAATAACTAAAGTTTCCTTAAGAAAAGGAAAGGGCTAAGTTTAACAAAGTTAAACTAAGTAAATTCACAACACCTCTAACACCGAACTAAACTAGCAAAGTGATTCCAATAGTAGGTTCCGTAAATATGGTTCCGGAATTTGAAACTTAACAAAAGTTACAATATGAGATTCTACCTTACAGCGTATAGAATCTAAACTAATCAGAGTAAGTAAGGAAGTATAAGAAAGTTATACATTCCTTAAGATACAAAATACAGCGGAATAGAAACAAGTAGTAAAACTACAAGTAACAAGAATAAGTCTTTTAACCCAAAGAGAAGGGTATCCAACAACCTTGGATAAAGGTCCCTTGATTTATACTTTCAAGCAAGTCTGTCTTACCCTCACCAGGGTAAGCCCTCGATACGAAGATCGAAGTCTCTGTCTTGCTATCCCCGCAAGCCCTCAACTTCAAGGTAGTTGGCAACCTCTGTCTTTCTCAGCAAGAAAGCCCTCGATCTTTAAGGTAGTCGGCACCTCTGTCTTCCTATCCCCGGAAGCCCTCGAATGTAATCACCAACATTCGGAGCCGCACGAAGCTTTGAGAGTTAATAAGAGACTCTCTCTCTAGAAATCACTTCAACAGCATGTATACACTTTTTCAGCAATCAGCTATCATCCATCAGCTCCGAGCTCTTTCAAATGAGCTCCTATTTATAGGTAAGGTCGGCTCCTCTCCAACGGTCATATTTTCCTTAAAGATCGGAGGGACCTGTACACGTGTCACTTAGACAACGGTTAGTTTATAACAAAATGGACGACATCGTTTTATAACAAAACAAGTGTAACAGAATGTACGACATCGTTTTAAACTCTAACATAAAGGTTCGGAATAGAAACTTCGCAGTGAAGGTTCGGAATGAATAAATTCAGAGTGTATAAAGCAATGATAATCAGATTCTGTTTAATAGATGAATTCGGAATGAGAATTCGGAATAGGAATTCGTCATCAGAAATCGTAATGAGAATTCATCATCAGAATTCGTAATGATAATTTGTCATTAGAATTCGTAATGAGAATTCGGAATAGGAATTCGTCATCAGAATTCGTAATGAGAATTCATCATCAGAATTCGTTATGAAAATTTGTCATCAGAATTCATAATGAGAATTTGTCATTAGAATTCGTAATGAGAATTCGGAATAGGAATTCGTCATCAGAAATCGTAATGAGAATTCATCATCAGAATTCGTTATGAGAATTTGTCATCAAAATTCATAATGAGAATTTGTCATTAGAATTCGTAATGAGAATTCGGAATAGGATTTCTTCATTAGAATTCGTAATGAGAATTCTTCTTTAGAATTCGTATCCTGAATCTGGAATAGAACTTAGTCAGAGTTCATATCCGGAATTCGGAATGAAACTTCCTTATAGTTCTTGTCCAGAATCCAAACCCTAAAACAGAATGCTTTATATCAAAGTTTCAATGATTCCGAGAAAATGAATCCGAAACTCATACTTAAGAAAAATATGAATGAAAATATGATAAGGATAATTTTTCTTATAAAAGCGATTTTCCTTAAGAAAGCAATTTTCCTTATAAAAGCAATTTTCCTTAAGAAAGCAATTTTCCTTAAAGATAAGGTGTTTGTGATTTTCAAAACAAGAAGGAATGGAAAAGTCATAAGGAAAACCTTATTGACTCAACAATCTCCTCCTTTTTGGAAAGCACAAACATCCTTACGAAAAAGCTATTCCAAGAAGAAAGAAACACATTAAAGCTTATCTCCCTTGGTTTAAGGATATAGATGAATAGGACTAACTCATCCTTAGGCTTTGAAACTCTAAAGATCGTATTCATATTTCCGGAGTGATGTTTCATAAGAAGGTCTTCTTTAAGAAAAACTCCCCCTTAAACAAACTCTTATTAGATTTCTTTTTCCTTGGGTATTTTTTCTTTCTCCCCCTTAAACAAACTCTTATTAGAGTTCCTCTTTTTCTTAAGGATCTTTTCCTTCTCCCCCTTTGTGATTTTCAAAAATAATTGGAGGGAATGGAAAAAAATAACAAAGTACCTGAAAGCTTAGTAATAATAACAAACGAAACAACAAGCAGAATTCTCATTAGATTTGCAATATCAGCAACAAAATAAATACAACAAAAAGATCGGATTGGATTATTTCGTATCTTTCTCCTTCGTCATGAGCCCCTTAAGAATCGTCTTGATCTTCTTTAAGTCTTTGTGATCTTCTTCTGCTTGCTTCTCTAAGACGACTATTCTAGCGGACTGAGCTTCAATTGTTTCTTCCTGAGCCTTCAGTTTTTCTTCCTGAGCTTGGATCTTTTCTTCCTGAGCCTTCATCCTCTTTTCAAAGTCGATCTGATGATCCCTTTCAAATTTCCTACTTTTATTAACGGAATTGAGCTTTCCATTCAGATCTCTTACTTCCTGAATCCGAAAGTTCTTTTCCTCTGTCAATTTCTCTTCGAAGGATGCAGTCAGCTCATTAATCTTCTTGTCTTCAGTTTCAAAGGCATCCTTAACATTATCTTGAAACTCATCAAGAAGCCTCATCTCTTCCACATTCTTCTTCGACCAGCTTGTCATCCTCTTACAAGATCTTTTATGAGCTTCGTAACCAACAAAGAATGTTTTGAACTGAGCTTCAATCTCAACACACTTATCCATAACCATTGATACGGAGTCGGTTTTCTGATTCAACGCATGTTGGAGCATCTGGCATCTAGAGTCAATACTAGAGAAGGTTGGAATGGTTCCCACCAACTTCTTTAAGGACTGAACAACAAAGTCATGCCCCAATGAGGATGACTCCGAATCTGAAATCTTGCTAGGAGAATTTTCTTCCTCAATAAGCTCCAACTTCCTCTAAGAAGAACTACCAGCTTCCTTCCTCTTTCTTACTACTGAGCTCGGAGTCTCGGTAAGAACTTTCTTTCCCTTATCTTTTTCCGGAATGGAATCCTGTTCCGGAGTTTTCTTTTCACTGTCAGAAACTTGAACAACCAAATCTTCCTCATCAGCAACTTCTTGAACACCAACCTCTACGTTTCCCATCTGAGCAATATCATGTAAAAGTTGTTCTTCTTCTCCATGATAGGCAACTTCTTCTTCTCCTTTCTCTTCTTCCATCGCAGGAGTAACTAACTTCGAAGATTCAGCTTATGATGTTCGGAGCGATAAGTGTTCCGAAGGAGTTCCCTTGTACTCATCAACTTGTTTTAGCACATCTCCTGTCTCACCACTTCCTTCAGTAGCCTCTTCAACTTGTTCCACTTTCTCTTCTTCCTCAGCATTAGTAGCAACAGCCTCTTCCGGAGCAACAAGATTTCTTCCTGGAGTCTCAGGTAGAGATTCTAGGGAGAAAGTTCTCGGAACTGGAATTGTTGCTGAAACCATTTCATTGAACTTCAACAACGCTTGGACTGCCTCAACTTCTGACATTTTCTTCTTAAGCTTATTTTCCTTAGCTTGTTTCTCAAGCTCATCAGCAGCTTTCTCCTTCAAAGCTTTAGCTTCCGCATGGTCCAATCCGAACTGCGGATCCCCTTCTTTCCTCTTCTCTTTGTCAGCTCTCCACTTTGTAACAACCTCATCAGGATAGGTCTTCTTCTTCTTAGGATTTGGAGGTGCAGAGTGGAATTCCTTAGACTTGGGATTTTCTCCTTGTTCTTCCACTTCTTTCAGCTTTCTCTTCCTTACCGGCTTAGATGATTCTGGATTAGTAGATTTCGGAGTCACTTCTACTTGAGTAGGTAGATCAATAAACATACCAGACTTCTTGTCAAAAGATATATTCATTCTTTTAAGCGTGCCATCACTAAGCAACATGATCTTGCAAACTCTCGGCTTAGAACTGCAAGCTACCTTGAAAGAATCTAGGCACCGAACTATGAGCTTTGATAATATTGATGGGTACATTACGATCTGAGCTCTCAGATTCCCCTTCTTCAAATTCTCAATATTAAGAAGAATATTCTTCATCAAGTTAAACTTACTTAGATTTATCAGGAAATCTAAGATATATATCTCACTTTTCATCAAGCTGTCCTTATCACCTTTTCTCGGTACAATAAGTCCTTGCACCCATAACTCCAGAATCCGGAAGTTTGTAGATAGGCTTGCAATTTTCGGAGCCTTGTCATCATCCAATCCGAGAGTTTCTAAGGCTTTCTCTTTGTTGAAGCTACCCTTGGAGTCTGGCAATACGTGAGAAATAAACTCAGCTTCACCTTCATAACTTAACCCTACCAAGCTTGCAGCCTTGGTGTAAGAAAGCTTATATGTCTTGCCATACGATTTGAAAGAAAATTTTTCTCTATTATCTTCCTCGAAGAAAGCAACTGACTCATAAAACTCAACAAGAAAATCTGAGTAGACTTCATCTTGATTCCCGGTTTTTGATACCGCAACATCTTCCCAGCCATTCAACTTGATATTCTTTGAAATGATAGAATCATAGTTGCTGAAGAAAGTCGGATGAACTAACCTTTCTCTGTAAACTAACCACTGAGAAATAGGCTTAGTTGAAGACATTTCTTGAGAAGCTAACTCTGCAGACATTCGGATTAGAAGATCTCTGGGAAATTCGGAATGGAGAAGACTGATGTTCGGAGTGGAGAAAATTGTGGTTCGGAACGGCCTTAAATCGGAGAATCAGAGCTTCAGTACGCAAGAGGTTGAAACCGATGTGGGACTAGGAATTAGGTCCCCTTTATATAGGCAACGAGATGACGGTTGACATTCTATAGTTGATCTAACGGTTGGAATGAGCTGCGATCAGATCTGACGGTTGAGAGCTTGAATCCGATCTTTTTGAGGTTTTATTAAAACAAAGATTTAAGAAAATTATAATCCGAAAATATAATACAAGAAAATTCCAGCAAGTAAAATATGATTACGAAAACTTCATTAAGGAAATCATACCTTTCGGATTAGCTTAGGAAAGTTATTCGTAATGGGTAATATAATGATGACTACGAAAAACTCAATACAAAAAACTCAATACGAAAAAACTTAATACGAGAAACTCAATTCGAAAAACTCAATACGAAAAAGTAAGTACGAAAAACTCAATATGAAAAAGTCAATTCGAAAAACTCAATATGAAAAAGTAAGTGCGAAAAACTCAATATGAAAAACTCAATTCGAAAAACTCAATACGAAAAAGTAAGTGCGAAAAACTCAATATGAAAAACTCAATTCGAAAAACTCAATACGAAAAAGTAAGTGAGAAAAACTCAATATGAAAAACTCAATTCTAAAAACTCAATACGAAAAAGTAAGTACGAAAAACTCAATATGAAAAAGTAAGTGCGAAAAACTCAATATGAAAAAGTAAGTGCGAAAGTTCCGTTATGAAAATACCAGTACGAAAGTTTTCCATTCCGGAAATTTTCAATACGAATACTTTCATTCCAGAAGTATCTTGTACGAAAATATCCATTCTGGAAAATGGTAGTTCCGGAAGTTCAATTCCGGAAAACATCGTTCCGAAAAGTTTGAAAACAAATTTTGAAAAACTTTGTTTAAACAAACAATCAAATGTACTCCCCCTATGAAAAGGAGTTGATTACTGTAAGGAGACTTTTTCAACAGAAAGTTACTTGAGAAGGATTACCTTACGGTTATCATTCCTAACTTCTGTTTAATATATTCAAATCTATCAGAAGGCAAATATTTTGTGAATATATCAGCAAGCTGATCTTGTGTTCCGATAAATTGAAGAATAATATCTCCTTTGAGTGTGTGATCCCTAAGAAAGTGATGCCTAATATCTATGTGTTTTGCACGGGAGTGATGTGTAGGGTTTTTACTTAGGGCAATGGCACTTGTGTTATCACACAAAATTTGAGTTTTAGTAAAACTCAAGCCATAGTCTGTGATTGTGTGTTGCATCCACAACACTTGTGCACAACAACTTCCAGCTGCTACATATTCAGCTTCAGCAGTGGAGAGTGCTACAGAATGTTGCTTCTTGCAGGACCAAGAAACTAATGAATCTCCTAAGAAATGACAAGTTCCGGATGTACTTTTTCTATCCATTCTACATCCACCAAAGTCAGCATCAGAAAATCTTTTTAGAACAAAATCATTTCCAGAAGTATAAAATAATCCTAGATCCATGGTTCCCTTAAGGTAGCGAAAAATTCTTTTTACTGCCTTTAAGTGAGATTCCTTAGGATTGGATTGATATCTTACACATAAGCATACTGAAAACATTAAGTCTGGTCGACTAGATGTTAAGTAAAGTAGACTTCCTATCATACCTCTAAAAGATGTTTGATCTACTGGTTTCCCAACTTCATCAAGATCTAAAGAGTTTGAGGTACCAATGGGAGTACTTATACTCTTAGTGTTGTCATAACCATATTTTTTAAGAAGATCTTTAATATACTTATGTTGAGATATGTAAGTTCTTTCTGGTTTTGAGAAATTTGAAAACCAAGGAAAAATGTTAACTCACCCATCATACTCATTTCAAACTCAGATTTCATTAGACTAGCAAAAGAGTCAGTCAAAGATTGCTGAGTTGAACCAAATATAATGTCATCAACATAAATTTGAACAATCAAAACATTTTTATTATCTTTTTTTATAAAAAGGGTTGGATCTGCATTTCCCTTAACATAGTTATTTTGAAGCAAAAATCCAGTGAGTCTATCATACCATGCTCGTGGGGCTTGTTTAAGGCCATACAAAGCTTTGGTAAGTCTAAACACATGATCAGGATGTTTTGTATCTTCAAAGCCAGGAGGTTGTTCAACAAAAACTTCCTCTTGAACATAACCATTAAGAAAAGAACATTTCACATCCATTTGGAAAAGTTTGAAATTAAAGAATGCTGCAAAGGCAATTAGAATACGGATAGATTCAAGTCTAGCTACTGGAGCATAGGTTTCTTCATAGTCTATTCCTTCTTGTTGATTATAACCTTTAGCAACAAGTCTAGCTTTATTTCTAACAATGATTCCATTTTCATCACATTTATTTCTGAAAACCCATTTTACTCCAATAATAGAAGTTTCCTTAGGTCTTTCAACCAAGGTCCAGACTTTATTCCTTTCGAATTCATTTAGTTCATCTTGCATGGCTTTAATCCAATCATCATCACCTAAAGCATCATCAGTGCTTTTAGGTTCTAATTGGGAAAGAAATGCTAGATGTTCTACTTCATTTCTTAAGGAACTTCTAGTCCTTACAGGTTTATTTACATCACCAATGATACTATCACTGGGATGATTCTTAAGAAACACCTGATTTGGGTTTTGTAAAACATGTTCATCAACATAGGGTAGAAAGTCTTCTCGGGTAAATGTTTCAGAAGTATCTTCTAAAACAATTTCCTTATCAGAAGGTTCTTCAATCAAAGATTGATAATCAGTTTTTGAAAACACATCTGAAGATGTAAGTTGGGATGGTTTAAAAACAAAAGGATCTGACTCATCAAATTTTACATGTACTGTTTCCTCAACAGTACAAGTGTTTTTATTAAAAACTCTATAAGCCTTAGAGGTTGTGGAATAACCTAAGAAAATCCCTTCATCTGATTTTGGTGCAAATTTATGTAAGTTATATTTAGTATTCAAAATGAATACTTTGCAACCAAAAACCTTGAAGTAGGAAAGTCTAGGTTTTCTACCATTCCATAACTCATAAGGAGTTTTATTAAGAAAAGGCTTAATCAAAACTCGATTTATAGTATAACAAGCAGTACTTACAGCTTCAGCCCAGAAATGTCTAGTAATAGAATATTCACTCAACATGGTTCTAGTTATCTCTTGAAGAATTCTATTTCTTCTTTCAACTACACCATTCTGTTGAGGAGTTCTAGGTGCTGAAAAATTGTGAGTAATACCTTTCTTACTACAAAAAGTTTCAAAATCAGAATTTTGAAATTCTCCTCCATGATCACTATGAATAGTTTTCAATGGAAGGTTTTTCTCATTTTTAACTTGAGCTCTAAAACTTTTGAAAAAGGAAAAAGCTTCAGATTTCTTTGCTAGAAAATAGACCCAAGTAAATCTAGTGTAATCATCAACTAGAACAAACACATAGTATTTGCCTCCAATACTTCCAGTTTGTGTTGGACCAAAAAGATCCATGTGCACCAACTATAATGCATCAGTTGTTGAGACTTCACCGATTGACTTAAAACTAGATTTATGTTGCTTTCCATATTGACAAGGATCACAAACTTTAGAAGAATCAAATCTAAGCTCCGGTAGATCCTTAACAAGTTTCTTCTTAGAGAGTTTACATAGGTTCCTTATATTACAGTGTCCTAATCTTCTATGCCATAACCAAGAATGATCTTCCATTGCACTTAGGCAAGGTAAATCTTGGCTTATCAGGTCTTCTATGTTTAAGGTGTAAACATTCTCTTGCCTATTGGCTGAGAGAATAAATTCTTCCTTGGAATTGTGAACTAAGCATCTATCATTCCTAAAATTCACAAGGTAACCTTCATCACATAACTGACTTATGCTAATGAGGTTGTGCTTAAGACCTTTAACAAAAAGAACATTTGAAATCAAAGTTTTACCCAAAAGAACTATATTACCAATACCAACAATCTCTCCCTTAGCATTGTCTCCGAAAGTTACCTTTCCTCGTTTCGTTTTGATAATCTTTTCAAAAAAGCTTTTGTTACCAGTCATGTGACGGGAACATCCACTATCCATGTACCAAATATTGTTGCTGGAACTTTCTTTATTTTCCTGAAATTAAGAACAAAGTTAGACTTTCGGAATCCAAACTTGTTAGGATCCGAGATTTCCAGACAATAAAATTTTTGGAACCCACATTTTCTTAGAAAAATAAGCTTTATGAAAACCTAAGAATTGGGTTTTTTTTAAGGAACAATTCTTTGCCCAGTGACCACCACATTGACATTTAGTGCAAAATGGGGCACTTTTAGGAACAAAATAATTGTTACTGAAAACTGGTTTTGCATGAGTATAACCAAATCCGGATTTATTTCTTAAAGGTCGTATTTGAGAATACATCTTATCAAAATTTTCCTTACCATGGGTAAAGTTTGATAAACACTTCTTTAAGGAAAAAATTTCAGACTTGAGTTTTACAACCAAATTTTTATCCTCAAAATCATTAGTTTTAGAACTAGAGTTAGGCTCAAGAACATTTTTCTTAGAAATTACTTTTTCTAATTATTTAGAAAGTTTGTTCTTCTCAGAACTTACTTCCTCAAGATTTTTTGAAATATTTTCAAAATCAACATTTTTCTTATCAAGATCTCTAGAAAGATCTGATATCTCTTTAGTAAGAATAGAATTCCTAGAGTTTTCCTTATCGAGTTTCTTGTTGAGTTTGGAATTCTCAATCTCAAGAAGTTCAGCAAACCTAGAGACTTCTTCATAAGTAGGTACAGTATTTTCCTCATCAGAAGATGATTCTTCATCAGAAGAATTATAATATTTACTATCATTGGGATTTAAAGAAACATTGGTCAATGATTCAGCATTTCGTACCTTAGCCATAAGACAATGATTGTCAATAGGTAATCTGGCTATAAGACCAAGATTCTTCTTTCCTGAAGATTCATATTCAGAAGATTCATCTGAAGAGTCACCACCACTAGCACTCCAGGTGTCATTAGCTTTCATAACTTTCTTAGCTTTGGCTTTATAATACTTCTTCCTGTTCCTGTCTGAATGTCTTTCCTTTCTTTCTTTCTTTTTGAGCATAGGGAAATCTGGTCTAATATGTCCAGCTCTTTTACATTCATAACAAGTAACTTCTCCATCTTTATTATCTTTCCTGTCCTTCTTCTTATACTTGGATTGAAAGTTTCTCTGTCCAGCTATCTTGTTCATCCTTCGAGCAAGATTGGCTAATTCATTTTCTGAGACTTCACTCTCACTAGATTCGGATTGGAAAAAGACTTTCTTAGACTTGGATCTGGTTACTCTCTCAGGAGTCTTAGCTTTCATTTGATTTGAAGTTGTAGTAAAAGAAACAGTACCATTTCCATTCTTCTTCTTGATGTTGTCAGCATCTCTCTTCATTCTTGTTTCATGTTGTAGAAGAGTTCCAAATAATTCATCAAGAGTAATTTGAGTAACCTTCCTGTTCTCATCTATAGTTGTTCTCTTGGATTCCCACTCATTAGGCATAATGTCAATTATCTTGTCCACAAGAGCTTCATCATCTAAACCTTTCTCTCCCATAGACTGCAGACTGTTGACGATAGTCATAAATCTTTGTTGAACTTTACAGATAGGTTCTCCATAAGGAAAATTGAAGCCATGATATTCAGCTCTAAGCATAGCTCTTCTAGTCTCAATCACCTTAGAAGTCCCAAAGTGTGTAACCTCTAACTTCTTCCATATACAGTTAGCTGCTTCACAAGAAGAAATTTGGCTATATATATTTTTGGTCATTGAACATAGTAAAGTGTTGCGTACCTTATAGTTGAGTTGATATTCTTTCTTTTCCTGGTTAGTAAAGGTTCTGACTTCCTTGTCAGGAATTTTATAATCACCAGTAAGCATCACAAAGTTATCTACTCCAGTATTGATAACAAATGTCTTCATACGATCTCTCCAGTATTCATAATCATTACCATCGAAGATTGGTGGTCTTGTAGGATTCAGATTGTCAATAGATCCAACATTAATTCCTGCCATACTAAAAATAACTTTGCACACAAACTTGTTAGTAGCAAAGATTCGTAATAACAAAGTTTGGAATGAGAAAAATTCAGAATGGATAAATCGGAATGACAAAGTTCGGAATGGAAGAGTGAGCAAGAAAAACTTGTATGTGAGTACAAGTATTTCAGTAACCTGCTCTGATACCAAATGTAAGATTGGTATAGAGTAAGAGGTTTCCAACCTCTGATACTAATTGTAGGATCGAAATATAATATGAGATGCTCAATATACAAGAGGGGGGGGGGTGAATTGTATACTTTAAAAATTCCTTTGGAACCTTTAAAGTTAGTTATGAATAACTAAAGTTTCCTTAAGAAAAGGAAAGGGCTAAGTTTAACAAAGTTAAACTAAGTAAATTCACAACACCTCTAACACCGAACTAAACTAGAAAAGTGATTCCAATAGTAGGTTCCGGAAATATGGTTCCGGAATTTGAAACTTAACAAAAGTTACAATATGAGATTCTACCTTACAGCGTATAGAATCTAAACTAATCAGAGTAAGTAAGGAAGTATAAGAAAGTTATGCTTTCCTTAAGATACAAAATACAGCGGAATAGAAACAAGTAGTAAAACTACAAGTAACAAGAATAAGTATTTTAACCCAAAGAGAAGGGTATCCAACAACCTTGGATAAAGGTCCCTTGATTTATACTTTCAAGAAAGTCTGTCTTACCCACACCAGGGTAAGCCCTCGATACGAAGATCGGAGTCTCTGTCTTGCTATCCCCGCAAGCCCTCAGCTTCAAGGTAGTTAGCAACCTCTGTCTTTCTCAGCAAGAAAGCCCTCGATCTTTAAGGTAGTCGGCACCTCTGTCTTCCTATCCCCGGAAGCCCTCGAATGTAATCACCAACATTCGGAGTCGCACGAAGCTTTGAGAGTTAATAAGAGACTCTCTCTCTAGAAATCACTTCAACAGCATGTATACACTTTTTCAGCAATCAGCTATCAGCCATCAGCTCCGAGCTATTTCAAATGAGCTTCTATTTATAGGTAAGGTCGGCTCCTCTCCAACGGTCATATTTTCCTTAAAGATCGGAGGGACCTGTACACGTGTCACTTAGACAACGGTTAGTTTATAACAAAATGGACGGCATCGTTTTATAACAAAACAAGTGTAACAGAATGTACGACATCGTTTTAAACTCTAACATAAAGGTTCGGAATAGAAACTTCGGAGTGAAGGTTCGGAATGAATAAATTCAGAGTGTATAAAACAATGATAATCAGATTCTGTTTAATAGATGAATTCGGAATGAGAATTCGGAATAGGAATTCGTCATCAGAAATCGTAATGAGAATTCATCATCAGCATTCGTAATGAGAATTTGTCATTAGAATTCGTAATGAGAATTCGGAATAGGAATTCGTCATCAGAATTCGTAATGAGAATTCATCATTAGAATTCGTTATGAGAATTTGTCATCAGAATTCGTAATGAGAATTTGTCATTAGAATTCGTAATGAGAATTCGGAATAGGAATTCGTCATCAGAAATCGTAATGAGAATTCATCATCAGAATTATTTATAAGAATTTGTCATCAAAATTCGTAATGAGAATTTGTCATTAGAATTCGTAATGAGAATTCGGAATAGGATTTCTTCATTAGAATTCGTAATGAGAATTCTTCTTCAGAATTCGTATCCTGAATCTGGAATAGAACTTAGTCAGAGTTCATATCCAGAATTCGGAATGAAACTTCCTTATAGTTCTTGTCCAGAATCCAAACCCTAAAACAGAATGCTTTATATCAAAGTTTCAATGATTCCGAGAAAATGAATCCGAAACTCATACTTAAGAAAAATATGAATGAAAATATGATAAGGATAATTTTTCTTATAAAAGCGATTTTCCTTAAGAAAGCAATTTTCCTTATAAAAGCAATTTTCCTTAAGAAAGCAATTTTCCTTAAAGATAAGGTGTTTGTGATTTTCAAAACAAGAAGGAATGGAAAAGTCATAAGGAAAACCTTATTGACTCAACAGAAGGAAGATACCCCCAAGACTGCTTTTCGTACAAGGTACGGGCACTATGAATTCATAGTAATGCCTTTCGGACCTACCAATACTCCAGAAATATTCATGGACATGATGAATATAGTCTTTATAGATTACCTAGACAAATTTTTGGTAGTCTTTATAGATGATATTCTAATATACTCCAAAACCAAGGAGGACTATGAGGAGCATTTAAGAACTGTACTGGAGACTTTGCGCAAGGAGAAGCTCTATGCCAAGTACAGCAAATATGAGTTTTGGTTGAAGAAGGTCTCATTCTTGGGCCATATCATCACAAGAAATGGGATATCAGTGGACCCCTCCAAAACAGATGCAATTGAGGGATGGCCGAGGCCAACATCGGTAACTGATATCCGTAGCTTCTTGGGGTTAGCTGGATATTATCGACGATTTGTGAGAAATTTCTCACGACTTTCCAACCCTCTTAACAAGCTAACTCGAAAGGGAGTAATGTTTTCTTGGGGTGATGAATGCGAAGAAATCTTCAAGGAGTTGAAAAGGAGGCATATCAATGCACCTGTGCTCACTTTACCCACAAGTGGGGAGCTCATTGTGGTATTCAGTGATGCTTCGAAGAAGGGATTAGGATGTGTGCTGATGCAGAATGATAAAGTGATATACTATGCCTCAAGGAAGTTGAAAATCCATGAGCGAAACTATCCAACGCATGATCTGGAGTTGGCGGCGGTGATCTTTGCCTTGAAAATCTGGCGGCATTATCTCTATGGAGAGAAATGTGAGATATATAATGACCACAAGAGTCTTAATTATATATTCACACAGAAAGAGCTTAATATGCGCCAGAGAAGATGGATAGAGCTCATCAAGGATTATGACTGTTCAATACATTACCACCCTGGGAAAGAGAACAAGGTGGAAGATGCCCTGAGTAGAAAGGATCCAGAGATTCTATCAATGATGAGAATTGAGAAGGATCCATTCTTCTTAGACTTAATGAAGATGGATGTGGGAATCATAAATAAGGGAACATCATCAATCCTTTCACAAATGATTGCTCAACCATCTATTTTGGAAAGGTTAAAGGATGCTCAAAAGGATGATGCGGGAATCCAAGAAAAAGTGAAAGCTATCAAAAAGGGAAAATCCTCAGAGTTTAATGTTAATGAAGAAGGAATTGTGCGGTTTGGGAAAATACTATGTGTTCCATCAAGTTCGGAGCTGAAGAAGGAACTTTTGGATGATGCACATAGTTCAAATTTCTCTATTCACCCAGGGAGCAAAAAGATGTATCGAGATCTCCGAGAAAACTTTTGGTGGTATAATATGAAGAAGGAGATCACTGAATATACATCAAAGTTCCTGGTGTGTCAGAAAGTGAAGGCAGAGAGGCAGAAGACTAAGGGGATGATGCAACCATTACCCATACCAGAACGGAAATGGGAGAACATCACCATGGACTTTGTCACCAGACTTCCACGGACATCCAAAGGCAACAATGCAATCTGGGTTGTTGTGGATCGTCTTACAAAGACTGCACACTTCATTTCTATTCGAGAGGATTTCTCTTTGGATCAACTAGCACAAATATATATCAGGGATGTGGTACTGTTGTATGGAGTACCACTATCTATTGTTTCTGACCGAGATCCAAGATTTACCTCTATGTTTTGGAAGAGTCTTCAACATGCTCTGAATACGGAACTGAACTTCAGTACGGTCTATCATCCTCAAACTGATGGCCAATCCGAGCGGACTATCCAAAAACTTGAGGATATGTTGAGAGCGTTCTCAATGGACTTTAAAGGAGGATGGGATCAACATCTTACTCTGGTTTAGTTCTCTTATAATAATAGTTTCCACTCGAGCATCTGAATGGCACCATATGAAGCCCTGTATGGGAAAAGGTGTAGAACACCAGCATGTTGGGATGAGGTCGGTGAACGTAAGCTGCTTGGACCAGAAATGGTCGAAGAAATGGTGGAGAAGGTGAAAACCATTCAGCAGTATATCAAGGCAGCCCAAAGTCGACAGAAGAGTTATGCAGATAATCGTCGATGAGACCTTGAGTTTAAAGTTGGAGACATGGTGTTTTTACGCATATCTCTGTGGATTAAGGTCATGAGGTTTGGAAAGAAAGGGAAGTTAAGTCGAAGGTACATCAGCCCCTTCTAGATTCTTGATCGTGTTGGGGTTGTGGCCTATCGACTAGCACTTCCACCTACTATGGCCAAGGTGCATGATGTCTTTCATGTATCCCTCTTAAAAAAGTACATACCGGACCCTTCACATATACTCTCTTCCGAGGTGGTACAATTTGAATATGATATTTCTTATGAGGAGCAACTAGTGAAGATCTTAGATCGTAGAGAAAAAGTTCTACGAAATAAGACAATGCCCCACATCAAGGTGTTGTGGAGAAACCACAAGTTTGAAGAAGCAACTTGGGAGTCAGAGGATATGATGAAGCTGAGTTACCCACATTTGTTTTAGTGTGGGAAAAGGAAAATTTCGAGGGCGAAATTTCTTAAGGGGGGAATATTGTAATGACCCAAAGTTTCATTAATGGAAAATCCCTCTTGATCAAGTTAAATGTTTCTTTATGAAAAATGTTTTTATAAGATGTCAACTTCTTTAGTTTTACGTTAAGATTTGTGACCGTTACTTTTTAGCCGTTGAATAGTGATCATCTGAGTAGTATAAATATAAGGCTTTAACGAACCCATTTCTACTCAGAAAAAGGAAGCGATGGCCTCATCCAGTAGAATTTCCCCTTACGAAGCCCCTTTGTCGGAGCTCGGAAAAGTGGTGGGGTCTTTGGGATTTTCCCTTGACCAAGCCCAAGCTGAGATTCATCAAGTCAAGCTCGAACGTGATCGTCTACGGGACAAGTGGAAGTTGATTGAAATTACAACTCGAGCGATGTTATCCGAGCCACCCCAAGAGTCTATCACCATCGCACACCTTACCCTTAGGTCTTATGCGGCTATTTTAAGGGGTTATGTAACAAATAAGTAGCACCATGTTCATGTACATTATTTCTGTATATAATAATGAATATAATTTCTAGTCATTTTTGATACATTGTAATTAGTTTTTAAAGTACAAATGGTGTTTTTAGTTATTATTTAATTAAGAATTATATTTTATTAAATTAATTGATTTTTGAATTAAATAATATTTTAATAAAATATTATTATTAATATTAAATTAATTTTTATCAAATATAAATGATCTTATAATTTTGTGAATGCAATTAAATTTTTTATTAAGGTTTGAAATCCATTTCTGTCAAAACCCGTGAATTTTTTATAAATGTCGGTTTTTATTTAAAAAGTGAAAATTCACATATATAGACAATTATTTAGATAAAATAAATATTATTTTTGGAATCAGGACGTCTAAATTATCCAACGGTGAATTTTTCATAATTTTCTGAGACAATCAAATTTTTGGGTAAAAATTAAATACCATTTAAATATATAATGTGTTTTATGACATCATAATGACCCAATGGTGATGTAATAAAATACCATAATCCTTATGTTCGGCCAATGTGTTTTTTATCATTAAAATAATGATGTTTTGGGTTTTTTTGACTTACTTTTCAAAGCATTAATGGAGCCCTCAAGACTTATTCAACACTTTGCCTTTTTAAATTAATTTCCATGGGAGTGTGACTCACCTCCACATAATCAAACCTAATTTTTTAATAAGTTCGGACCTTGGCCTTATAAAATATTGTTTTTCTCTTTCCTTTTCCAGAAACCATGGTCAAATACCATGGGATGGTTTTTGGTTTGGATTATTTTAATATAAGGGGTCCCAAACCTAAATAATAAAGAATTCCCTCACCTTTCCTATATAAACCCACCCAAGCTCCCACTTCCTCCTCACTCAAAACCCTTAGAGTTCGTCCAACCTCTACCCTACTCTCTCTAGAATCCTCTCAAGGTGCCCCAAGCTCCCAATAAGCCTCTCACAAGCCTCTCTATAGCCTTTGGAAGCACACTTCCATGTAAGGGGTTTTCTTCCTTTCTCATTTTTTGTCAATTTTATTTAAGTTTTATTGACCTTTTAATTTCAATTATTAATGTTGGGGTATGGTTTCGAACCTCTCCCATACTGCCCTCTTATTGTTTGAATGATGGGAGACCCCTTTCTCTCTCATTAAATGCCTCCCATGTACACCCGTTACTATGCCGAAATTCCGAAAGAAATCTTTTTCTCCTCTTTTATATTCAAGCAATACTTTTGTATCATGAATCTAAATTCCTTTTCAATTGTTGGGACATGTAACTATATGACCTCCTTACTGTCCATTACATGTAAATATGACGAGGAACCCCTTTCTCTCTCATCAACCTTTTTTATGAATTCTTATGTCACGCCGTTACGCTGCCGAAATCACATCGATTTTCTAAGCCAATATCATTGTGTAGTGAATACCATGCCCATTTCTCCATCAAGGGTATTCACCTTTATGCACATTTACTTATTGATTATAAAGTTTCATGTATGAATTCCACATCCCTTTATCGTGGAATAAATGATTATGTTTTATGAATCCATGTTTTATGATCCATGTGGCACACTTATGCATGAAATGAAATGTTTAAGAAGGGTGCACCCTTTTATAGCGCTCCAATGCATTGGGTAAAGTATAGTATCATGATACGTCATGTGCAATGAGTGTTGACTCATTCTAATTCAAGTGCAACGAGGGTTTTCTCGTGCTTCATGTGCAATGAGGGTTTACTCATTCTCCATGTGCAATGAGCCTTGGCTCATGCTAATTCAAGGTTAAGTGTTGTTGCCACATTTCCATGTTATGATTATCATGCTTTATCATGCCTTTATGTTCATGTTACTCTTATGCTCTATTGATGTTCCTATTTACTAACATGTATTGTACTCCTCATGTTATTCATTGTGTACTCCCTTACTGGGCTTTATAGCTCACCCTTTTCTTATGCATGTCCTCAGGTTATCCCATGCAATGCTAAGTACGGAGGAATGTTGTGGTCATCTAAAGGAAGTTCTAAATAAAGATGTTGTATTTCAAGTTTAATGTTTTTATGTAATGATCCTAATCCCCAAAGACACTAAACATATCGATCTTCTTTGTTGGATCAAGTGAAGTTTTATGTAATAAAGCATGTTTAAGTTGTAATAAAATGCAGGGTTGTCATAATGACCCTAAAATAATTGCATGATATTTCCTTTGAATTTATCTATACTAATGTTGGGTATATCATTCAGGTTGTATTTATTTTACCCTTGGATTGGGTAAGACCTAATATTTGGTCAAATCTATATAACATTAATCTTTAACTACATTTGGAGAAAGCTACATTAACTAAAAAATCAGAAATCTATGGATAAAATTCAATGATAATGAACTTGAGAAATTATATTTCAACTCACATAAAATATCATTAATTGAAAAAAGTAATAATAAATATTATACAGTAAAAAAATCACAAAGGGAGAACTATGAGAAATAAAATTCTTCACTTTCTAAGCCTTATCTTTGCATAGCTTAAGAAAAATTAAGAGAATATAATCCAGTGAAAAAGGAATAAATATAATAGGGGATCAAAAATTTACCATGTGATGTTCAAATATATTCTTTATAGGTGTATATATTTTTCAATGTGATATCACATTATTATTCAATATATACATTAATATTGGTAATTTTGGAAAGAATCATAATGATATAATTGTACGATACTTGAACCCCTCCTAAACATAATTTCTCTTAAATAAAACCCCATTAATTATTTCATATATCTTTAGTCTCATATTTTTATATCCATGTGTATGAATAAAAACTCTCAATTACAATATATTCATTATATGACTACTTCAACTACATTCATATAAGACCATACATCAAAGAAGAAAACGAATATTTTTCATCTTTTACCCAACATGATATCCTCACATCATGGTAATGGTATATGTGTTAAAAATGTAACCCACATATACACATTTTGGATAACATGTCCTAGAAGATAATTGATAAATAAAACGTCTTCACTAATGACTGAATATTTTTAGAATGGTTTGAAAAATAAATTTTCCTTTCATGTTCAAGGGGAATTAATTACTTTAATATTACTCTTTCTACTCAATCATAAATTCTCAATAGATTATTTATGCGTGGATTGATATGAATAATAGTTTCACAATATAATAAAAAGATATATGCACCAATCCTGCCATAATCCTCTAAAACATGGTTCTTTAAGGAGGAAAAGAAAAATTTCTTATAATATACAATTTCATTAATTGATGTCAGATGAAATAATATCCATAATTTATAGTTATTCCTTCATAATTACGAGTAAGTTGAGAAAAATATAGGTATAAAAGAAAATTATAATGAGTGTTAAAATCAATATTTAGATTTCATACAATGATTTCTCTATATTTCAATGATTTTTTATGTTTATTTAACCATAATTTTTTAGCTTTTATGACAAAATGCAGTTCATTTCCCCCTCCTAAGGCATATTTATGTTTTTCTAGGATTTTACTACAATCATAAGATTCCCCTAAAATTCATGAACATTGGATATTATTTGGTGGATGCAACTTATATGGGATAACCATTAATTTGATAGGGTTTGATACTCATTCAATATAACTACACATGGAGAGTTTTCTTGAATTTCCATGTGATGAATCTCTATAAAATGTGCATATTATTTCACTGTTGTATGTTCCAATACTAGTATATCGAATAATTCTCAGTTGGTGATCGTATCATTCTTATTGGTATGGATTTATATGTAATGATACCCACCATATATTAATGTAGTGAAAACATGGTTTTGATGATGTTACTACTCACCCATTTCATTCAAATGGTTTTCAGTAATCAATTCCCAAATACCCTACCATTCACATTCTCACATTCCCAAATGTATTTCAGAACCCTCTTGATCTAAGTGGGGATCTACTTTTTATATAAGGATATGCTAAAAAACCAACTCAGATAGAGAGGGATGAGATTCAACCATATAATATTAAGAATCTGGTGTTTGAGTTGAATAATATAGGGAATATTTCCTAGAGAGAATTTCTCAACTAATAAAAATGAATTAAAACATTATATATAGAACAATTTATGATGGATATAATGGTTTCTCTCTGTATCCTATTAAAAATTTGGTATCATCCACTACTATTGTTTCCTTGGATGCATCATTTAAAATATTTTCCTAAGTTATATATTTCTTCAAATCCTTATATTATACACTTGATTAATTTGGCATTGCTACTATGTGAATTAAGAACAATTTAGTGAGAATTTATACTTTTATGGGTGTGAAGCTCATAACTTCTCATTCATAATCCAACCTACTAATATTTTTTATCGAAAACTCTTGGTGTTTTTGATATCCATTTCAAAAAATAAAACGTGAAGAGATAAATTTTTTTAAAACACTAATAATAATCACTCATGAACATTTAATTCTATGGAAAACCTTATAAATCATCCATTGTTGATATTTTTTAATATATGGCTCTTACCATCGAGACCTGTTCTTATATTTATTCTATTATAGCATTCTTCTCAAAAAATTCTAGAATAAAAATCAAGAGTTTGTAAAAGTATATCACTAAATTAAATGATTTACCTTGATGTTTTTCCTCTCAGTTTATGGGAATGTCATACATAGTACTTCGTAGTGTTTCCTCGCTCACTATTGATGAATCCACCAAAGTCTTGGGAGATTCATCATCAAGTGTGAGATCCACTTATGTGGTAACAGGGGGATTAAAACAATATAAAATAGATTAATTTGAATTATTATTGGATTTTACAATATATATATATATCTTCTTTAAAATTCAAGTTCTTCATTCCATCACTTTGGGAAATTACAATGTTGTTTGGCTTCACCTAATCACTGTCCATGTTTTGTGTGAAGGGAACCCCTTTTAAGAAGATAAAAATGATATTCATAAAGAGATACAGGAACATTATACACTCTTCTATAGATAATATAGGCAGATATGTTCAAATACCACCTTTATCAGCCATTTAAATATCCATGGTCAATGTTTAATACCTCTATTGATATCATAGCTACCCTGGAAGAGTTTGTGGTTATATCTTAGAGTTAGTCTAAGATGATATTGGAAAATTACAACGGGCTATAATAAATAAACATCCACCAATTATAGACATTTTTATGTATCCTCCTCCACTAATGGGGGGAAAAACTAGGCCCCACCCCCAACCATGTTTCGGGACATTGTATATTAAAGAGGCATAATTGTTGTCCCTATAACATCTCTCCTTTGTACAAATTTAAAGTTAAAAAATTTAATTTTAGATGATAATACATAGAGGAAAACATTTAAGGATATTTAAATACATCCCTGGGTTCAATGTATTCATCCCATTCATCTCTAAATACCAAAATTAAACCCACTTGTTATTTTGATTATGAAACAGGATAATAATAATTTTAAGATTAAACATAATAATGTTATAACCCAATACCATCATTTACTAATTTCAATATAATATTGTAAGAAGTATCCTATCTTATCATCATGGAACATAACTACTAGGTCACTATTGGATGTTTAATATTCACGTTTCTATGTACAGTGTTGTGTTTTGTCTCAACAAATGTAAAAATTTACAAGAGAACTTGTATGGTGTATATACCCCAAAAATAATGTCATATTAAATTATATCAACAAGAATTAAATATCTTAATACTACCTTATACAGATGAAAAACATAGTGTACTGATCCATCATTCAAAAAGATCATAATAAAGACCTCTCTATATTGTAGAATGTATAATTGGGACGAAATTCCTAAAGCTTATTAATTTCATAGTTATCTAATGAGAGTGGTTGAATTACATAATCACCCAAAATGTATGGGACAAATATGAGTTTTTATTATAATTAAGTGTTGATATTAAATAATTATGATTTTATTTTTTACTGCTGTTTTGTAATGAAATGTAATGGTTCCATTGTCTTGTTTATTTTGTATACATGGTGAACATGATCCTATTCATGTAGATCCATTTTTTTTATTAATTATGATTTTTTTTATTTTTTTATTTTCTATTTTAATTTATATTGTTATTGATGATTTAATTTTCCATAATAGCAGTTTATATATGAAATTTGATTCATTATTAATTTTTGATACAATGGCCTGCCACGTAACCTTTTTATATTTCAGTGTGATTGTTTTTTTCCCTCAAATTGACCTTAATATGTATTATTCTATCATGGCCTAAAATGAGATAACATATATCCATGTGAGTTTTTCTCCATTCATTTATGTGAATAACTGGTTTGATCTTGTCTATCCACATGTTCTGAATCTTGCTTCACGTCTTTCCTCGACCATCATTTCATATAGCCTTCATCATTTCCCATCAATTTTCGGTTTTAGAGTTTGAAAGATGTTTCATGATTTGGTATAGTATTTATTGAGTAAAAAATATAATTATTGTTTTCCTTCAAGAGATCTCAACATTTTTTAGGATATTTTTAGACCTGATCCCTATCGATGCTGCCTTGGAATCTAACATTCCATTCCATACCAACTAGATTTTTCTTGGGTGGATATTAGAGGATGCAAACATTATGGTATAATTATAAGAGCACTTACAAATAGTTTTATGAAAAATTAAAAAATTTAACATCATCATTGATCTTAACAAAATTCTAGTAAATAAATTCAACTCTATGAGTGACTTAGATATTTATTTATTTATTGTATCCTTTATTTTACTCTTGGTTTATTGTATGAGTCAATTTATGAATGGCTAGTTTTAGCTTAATGTGATGGAGATGATCACTGCCACGTAGTTTAATAGGGCCAACTTGAAATGTCCATGGAATGGTTAGATACCGCTAAGAGGGGTGGGGAATGCATCAGTGGTATACTATTTTTACAAAATATTTTACATTTGATTCATCATTTCTGAATGATTAAATTATCTTTCCCAGTTTTTTAATATTAATGATAACACTTCATGTATCAATAAAAAAAGAAATAAAAACACACAAGCATTTATAATGTTCGATAAAAAGTCATTTCCCCTATCAGGTTTGTTATACCCCCCCCCCCATGAATTCTATACTGTATCAAAAGGTGATTACACAGTAATTGGTTAGACACCAATTAAAAATTGATTTTAAAATAATTTTTAAATGGCCTTAAATAGTTGTTTATATCTCCCAACTCCACCTTCTTCGTAGTGATTAGTTAGAACCCCCAATCACATTCTTCAGAAACTGGATAGACCACCAGCAGAAGCCTTTAACTTAAGATGGTTTGATCCACTATAGGATGATCACTTGAAGATCCTCCCCCACAATAAAATTATATCACAATGGATTGATTAAAATTTCATGTACCTTTTCACTTATGTTGGTATTGATCAAAAAATATATGATAATAGTATATAATTAGTGGCCTAAGTGCAAAACTAATAGAGAAAAAAATGTTTCCTATGAAGAATACTGAATGTCATTAAATACTGTAAACTTAGATATGAATTCCTTTTGAATGACATATGGAAATTTTGTCCCAGATTCACTCTCATATAACTGAAAAAATTATTATTCAATATATATTTCATGTTTAATTCTACTAATATCATGAAATTATATAATACACTACATGGTCTTCTAAATATAATATGTTAAAAAACACAAATTAATAAACATCACACTTTTATGCATTCTTATTTTCATGTGTGTACATGTATTTTTTAATTCACACAGATTTAAATCCACATAATATTTGAGTTGTTTTAGTTTTCTCAAATTCTTTCACAAGTTCAAGTGAGCATGCTTGAATGCATGTATGTGTTTTCACATGTAACCATAATCACACACTATACACAATGCACAAAAACTGTTCAAATTCACTCTTTACTTACTCATACACTCACTTTATTATGAGAACACCGGTATATGAACACATTGAACACTTGTAAAATCTCCACACAAACCATTGGTAAGTAATGCATTCACTGTAATTCCTTCTTTGTGTAATGTACACGATCTAGTAAAACTTATCATATAAAATAGAGTAATATGTGTGTGGAGTATTATTATATATCATTTGGATTCATGTAATATGTTTATCACGAAGTACTTTTGTGAATAATATACACTTATCAAAGGCCCACAGAACTTGTCTTCTCCTTTACGTAAAATGATGCACAATGATTATGTCTTATTCCTATAACAACAGTGTGAATACCAATATTGGTTCATAAATTCTCAATTTCTTCATTGTAATCTTGAGTGAATAGTTCTCAAGTCAATAGGGCTGAGAAATTATTCTCTATCATGTAAATGAAGTTTCACATATCTCTCTTCTTTTTGTGAACCAAAGAGGGTCACGTTACTCTATTTACACTCAAGAAGTACCATCAGCTATGCGATGAACAAAAACATGAAATGAGCTATCCACAATATTTTAATGAGGAAACCATACTGATATAACACTCTTAAAATTATGAACATCCATTCATTTCATCAGCTCATGTGACCCCACCTCACATCATGAGATATCACCTTCACAGAAAACAAATTATTTTCTATACACTATATCTTATAGGTTTTATCTTCGTTAAAACAAGAAAATCAATTTTCATGTGATTTTTGATCTCATTGGAATTATCATAACAGTAAAATGGTGTTCAGAAGTAACGAATAGATTAATTTTGGACATGCCATAGACTAATTCTGGTGAACAGTTCTTCTTGGGAGGATGTGGTTTAAGACAGCATGGAAAGGTCAATCAGATGAATGGGATAAATCAAATCAAAAAACGCTTCTTCCTTATGTATTTTTAATGGAGTTTGAACAGTTCAACACACATATATATCCAATATCAAAATTGAATGTTTTGGAAATATTGTTTATATTACGATTTTCATCATTAGTAGGTAAGAATTCAGTTATCAAGAACTACCTACTTCTGTTGGCACCACCCCATGTAATATCCAGCTCCACGACCATACCACGCCACACAGTTTCTCACTTCTGCTACCATGGACCTCTATTGGTGTGCTTCACAAACCACATGGCACCATGCTAGTCTGGATGAGGATTCACATGTCCACCTCAACAGTGGTGCATATCCCTAGCTGGTTGGTATGGTTGTCTTTTTTATTAACACCACTGAAAAACATATCTGATTTCCATTTGAATCCAAAATCCAACATACTCAAATCTTAAACCACCACCAAATATAAATTTTTATTGAAAAAGCCACATTGAGGAGAAGTGGTAAACCTCAATCAACATAGATGAAGAACTACCCAATAAGCTCAAATCATAAACCACATTTATTACATTTATACATTAATGATAAATTTAACTCAATCATTATTCCAATGTTATAATAAGTGTGTCAATTCAAATCTCCAAGGGTAAATGTTTTCTAAAATACTACCCAGTTAAAAAATTAACACATTTAAGAGCCTCAAAACATATTGAAATTATGTTTCAACACTTATGGAAAAAAATGAAATTCACTGGGAAAATCAATCTCCCCATTTTTATTTATTGTCATTATCTATATACCAATATTTTTGTCTTTATTTCTCCCCATTATTGTCAATGAATAAATATGTGAATTCAGGAGATCTTATTACAACCGACTTCTCCTCTACTTCAATTTAATCTCAATGAATGAAACCGCATTCAACAAAAGCAATGAGATTTTAGTTAAACAACTCCATGTCTATTCGTGCAGTCCCAATGTAGAACCAAGAGAGATTTCACTTAAGAATCAAATCTATTTAAATTATATAATGTGATACCATTAAAAATCTTGTTCAACAACATTGTCATAGGGAATATTTTAGAAATATTATTAAGATATTTCCTACACACATCTCGACAAAAAAAATCAGAAAGTACAAGTGTAAAAACATATAGATCTCCCTTTTCATTTGAATATCAACTACCTTATGATAATAGGTTTCCAGAAATATTCAGATTATAAATTTGAGAGTGATCATCATTCTTATTGGATGGTGAATATTTGACTGCTTCTAATAATCTATGGCCTATTTTATGGGATGCATCAATATCCTTCAATTCCATGCATATTAGTAAAAAATAATATATATAAGGCAATAATGAGGAACTTGTTTATTTCTGAGAAACAACAATTTGGTTGAGAGTTTCCTCTAAACATAGACTTTAATTCCTTCCCTTTGAACTAATATTTTAATGATTCCTTCTTCATCTCTTTTACTATTATGAGTTTCATGAAATTTTTTAAGTCATGCCCAATTTTTTCACACTATTCACACTTTAGGAATTTCATGTCATCATTTTTAAAAGAATCCTCATCATTTTAAAATTATATATCAATCACTCCTTTAACATTTTCTTTGATAATCTTGTGATAAATTTCAAATTATTTTATCTTCTAAAAACATTCACTAGAGACTGTAGCTTTCGGGACTATATTATTTATATTCCATTTTTATTTATGAGGAATATCAATTGATTAACAAATTCATCATTTTTCATCATTGTAAATTTATTGAACAAATATATCAAAAAATTAATTTAAGAATTTATATAATTCATATACTAATAGTTTAAATTATTTCTTATTCACATACCACTCTCCTTGATAAACTGATCTCATATAATAAGAATCCCCCCTTAATTTATTCCTTCTTCTTGGAAGTGATATGTTATACCCTCCTGAAAAATCTTAATGACCAAAAAATCCACAACACCAAAATAGTCTTATGTACTGTGATCTTCCATACTGATTATAGTTCAGATATAAAAATTGTAGTTGTTCCTATTTCATTTATTGTTGATATATCTTCTTAGGAGGAAACAATCTAGGTTAATTAGTCCAATAGTCCTTTGTGGAATATATTTTTTCATTTTGTTTTTATTCCATTTGGATCCATTATTGTCTTAATATATCTACACTATTAGAGATACCAAATGTACATTGAGATTTATTTAGTCTAGAATCAACCATTTTCTATGAATCCTTCATCTTGGTAGATTTAGAAAAATCACCCTTAAGCTATATAGATTTGGTGATATCTTCTTTCATATTCATCAACTGACATTGAACTACAAGGAACATAGATTGTGTGTCAGATAATTCTTTCTCTTTATCAACAAGAATATCTTCAAGATCATTCACCATCTTATCAAATTTAGTTAATTTCAAACGTGGTTAATTATTATGTTCAAAAAAATATGATTCTTCCTCATCAATATCTTCCATTACAATAGTTTTCATCTTTCCTTCTCGGTTAACTATCTTTATTTATTAATTATTTCATTATGATGAATATCCTCTTTCTCGACATGTTCATTATTTTTGAAGGATATCCTTTTAAGTTTTTTCTTCGTTTTTTATTTTCCTTCTTGAGTTACATATTTTCCACAATAATATATTCTATATTTTATTTTAACATCCATTCTAAATCATTCCCCTAATCACCTTAAACACCATTAAATGAGTCTCAATACATCGTAGAGTTTCAAATAAATCTGATATGATTCTTTGAATATATTCCATCTTCTGACTCAATACATGATGAAGAAAATTCATCAATTTGTCTACTCATTATATCTATCTTCTAGTAAGTAAACCTATTATAATGATTCTTACACTTCCTTTTCTGATACTTCTTATCCTATTCATCTGATTTACCATAATCAGACTTCTTCCATGGACAGTTACTATAAATATGACAACTATTGTTAATATTCAATCACTTTGGTAGTTGTTTAATATTTCCTTTCAATCTTACAAATTTTAACAATATTGAAAACAGTTACATAATTTGATTGAATTCATGTTTAGAATTATCATCCTCAGAATCAATTGATTTTGGTTCTTCTTTGATTTTAAGTTTACCTTTTATCATGGCTGCAAAGGACATCTCATATATTTCATTTTTCTTGAATGCTGGCACATTTATCATTTAATATGATATGATAGTATTATGAAGTTCATCCAATAATTGATATTATCATTCTTCTAGAGATGAAATATTTGATTCAAATATATCTGGTAAATTTCTCATAACTTCCTCCCAATAGAAGAATCATCTAGCTACTCACTAAAACATCTGATATTACTGAAAATATCATTTACTATAGTAAATTAGTCATCAATAGTTTCATAATCATCCATTTTTATTTGTTAAATATTTCTTCTCCAAATTTGTAAATCAGATTAGTATACATCAAGATTTCTATTATAAATACTTCTCAAATTATCCCAGATCCCTTTTTCTATATGAAGACCCATCACTTTAGTGCATATAATTTCTAATAAATCCATCAAGATCACATTCTGAGCATTTCCATCAACATCCAAATTTCTGTTATTACATTGAGTCATAGAAACATCTTCATTAATAGGTGGGAATCCCACTTTTTTTCCATCTCTCACTTCTATGCTAAGAGATTAAAGGTAAGGATGCATTATATTCCTCTAGATGTGGTAGTTCATTAAAATAAAATACTAGGAATTCCTTGGATGTCCAATGAATTTAGATTCCCTATTTGCTAGAAATTTTTGGGAATCAACAGAGTGTATCTTGTTATATGATACAAACTATAGTGTCTAAGGATCTATTAGATACCCCGTAGTGGGGGGAATTAGTGGTATACAATTTTTTAAAAAAAATTTACTTTTGATTCAACAATTTTGACTAATTAAAGTCTCGATCCATCATATTAATATTCAGCCTCACCCTATCAGAAGTAATAAAAAGGAAATCACATCACACATGAATTTACAAGGTTCAGTATAAATCCATAGTCCTTATTGTGATCATTACACCCCCTAACATGGATTATATAATATATAAAAAGGTGATTACATAGTAATTGGTTAGAACCCCCAAATTAAAAATTTGTTATGCCCCCATGTTCTAAAGATCATTCAATAGTTGGTTGGACCCCCCAAACATCAACTATTTCATAGTGATTAGTTAGACACCCCCAATAACAATCTTCAATAACTAGTTAGACCCCTAGATATAACCTTCAACTTCAAATGGCTTGATCCACTGTAACAAGATCAATTGAAGATCATCCCCAACAAGCTTGTTGGATCACACTAGATTATGTAAAATTTCAAGTACATTTGTACTAATGTCAGTCTTATTCAGAAAATATTTGATCACAACATATAATTAGTTTCCTCAATAAAACACTTCTTCGGAAGGAACTCTTTATTTTTATGAAGACACGACCTCACTAAATACTGAAAACATGGATAAGGATTCCTTCAAAATCACTTATGAAAAGTTGTTTCTAGGGTCAGTCTTATACAAATGAACACTAATTATGAAATATATATTTAATTTAAAATTCATCTAACTACATGAATGTATTTAATATACTACTTTTTTTCTCAATTTGATATGTAAAAACACACAAATTCATAAACATCACACTTTCATGCATGCATAATTGCATGTGCTTAAATTTTGGTATAATTCACAAACATTTAAATTCAATTAAATTTTGAGTTGTTATATGTTACCTCAAATTATTTCCCAAGTTCATTTGGGAATGCATGAATATATGAACGTGTCTTTATGTGGTACCTCAACCACATGCTATCGACATTGCACACTCACTATTCACATACACTCTCTACTTTATTGTGCACTAACCATATTATGTGAACACCGATTTTGGCACACAATGAAAAATTGAAAAATGTTTTTTCAAACCATGTGAATTTACTTCAATCACCACACATACCTATTCACATAATTTATGTAGACTACTCAGAGAGATCGGTCATACTAAAAGAAAAATCATGTAGAGTTTCTTTTTATAAAATGTGGATTCACAGAATATGTCACATGAGAATAACATTAGAGAGTGATTTACACTTATCGGTGGCTCGCAGAACTCATCACTCCGTTTTATAAAAGGATACATGGTTCTTCCATATTATTCATGCTAAAATATTGTGAATACCAACACTGATTCACATAAATTCACTTTATTCGTGGGAATATTGAGTGTATGGTTCTCATGTACAGAGGGTCGATAATTTTTCTCCTTCACATATTAATTTTTATATCGATCTCTCTGCCTTTTGATAACCAGAGATGATTTTAATGCTCTATTATTTCATTGAGTGGTACCTTAAACTATGGGATTTACTTAAACATAAAATGATGTCCCCTCAGGAGTTTATACGAAATCCACATAGATGTAGGACTCCAAAAATCATGAACATCCATTCGTTTCATCTTCTTGTGCAGCATTGCCTTGCATCGCAAGATATCACTCTCACCAAAAAAAATATTATATATAAACTATCTCTCATTGATTTTTCTCCATTATCACATGAAAATAAAATTTTCATATCTTTTAGATCTCATTAGAATCTTTAGAGAACTCAAATGGTGACCAGAAGTCACGGATGGATCAAATATCGATGTTTCATTGAGAAATTTTAGTGAACATTACCTATCAGGTGGTCTAGGATAAATATAAAGTAGAAAGGTCAATCAGATGATTAGGATGCCTAAAATCAAGTAGATCTTATTATTTACATATTTTACACGTAGTATCAAATTCTACACTATACAATTAGATCCCAAATCAGTATAAAAAGTGGTGGAGCTCTACTTTATATTACAAGCCACATCCTTAGCCAGCCAGGAAGTAATTACTGAATGCTCCATGCTTCCACTAGAAATTCCCTTTGTAGAAATCCTCCACCCCCATCATGCCACCCCTCATGGTTTCTCACCACCAATCCCTTGTGACTCTATGGGTGTGATTTATAAACCTCTTGCCACTCTAATGGTCTGGCCAAGGTTTCACTTACCCACCTCAATAGTGGTGCGATTCCCTTAGCTGGCTGATATGGTGGGATATTTTTTATATACACACCATTAAAAGATATTGAAAAATTCCATAAAAATTCCAAAGACAACATACTCAAATAATAAACCTAAATTATATTACTTATAATTTAATTATAAATTCAAACTCATTTATTCTTTAAATGTAATAGATATTTTTTTAAATTCAAATATCCAATGAAACATGTTTTCTGAACAAAAAACTTATACAATAATAATCATATTTAAAAACCTAAAAACATTTTGAAATCATCTTTAAAACACTTATTGAAAAAAATGAAATTCACGGGGTACTTAATATATTTCTTGGATAGTTTATTTGATTTATTTAATTTGCTAACATCTTTTATTTCAATACATTTTTTTGTTAATAAATATAATTTTTTTGGTATTATCACCATGTAAATAAGTTTAACAGGAACTAATGAATTTTTTATTTGATGTTATTTGTTTATCATTTTAAATTCAATAATCATTCTAATCTATTTTTATTAATGAAATTAATCACAATTATTCATAATAATAATAAAAGTATTTCTCAATATGTGTCATAATCTATAAGATTATGAGTTAGTTGATTTTTTATCTTGTGGATATCAAAAATAATGTTTCCCACAAAAATTGGTAACCGAGCCTCTAATTATCAAGTGATAATTTGTAAGAAATTCGAGATAATAAAAATTCAATATAGAAAACGATTTTAATATCAGTAAAATTTATATGATCACAATGCATTATCAAAACAAGAATTTTCTTGGCATTGGTGGTACCATTTTCAAACATCTGATTATGTCCAATGATGGATAGTTTATTGTTACCTATGGTATGGTCTCTCATAATATCCTTTTTAATTTTCGTAGCATAGTATTATTTTCCTTAGTTGGTAGTGTTATTTGATACGTTGTGTATTAGTTTAATACTACTGGAATCTTGTTCAAATTGGAAGCTGTGTGTATGAATAAAAAATTAGTAATAAGATTATATATGAAAATGATATTGTATGCAATTAAAATGCATCCTATAACTGAATTCAATGCTCAAATTGATGATATTAATATAATCTTATTTTATATATCAAATATATATGTTGATAATAGTGATGAGTGTCATGATATAATTACCTTAACATATATATATGAGTCTTTTATTTCTTTTAAAGACTATATGATATGGTATATACTATCTTATGCTCGAAGAGGTTAAATATAATTTTTTGGAAACAAAACCTAAGAAATGGGAGACTATTAAAACTGAGGTTGTGGGATGAAATGTATGGGGTGAGAATAACAATAGCGGTAGCTAAATTGATAGAAGTTAATATAGGATGAGCCGATCTAAGTCTATGAATGGGGTGATAATAGTTTTTAATGTAAATTACCTAGTAATATAAATAGAAAACATAGTAATATAAAAATAGATTATGAATATAATAATAATGATAATTCATTGTATGTATATAGGAATTTTGATAATACTAATCTCCTTAATGTGTGAGACCAATCTATTACAGAAGAGTGGGTTTTAAATTCTAGATAATCTTTTTATATGCACCCCAATAGAATGTACCTCATTGTGTTTAGAGAGATCGAGTTAGGTCATATCTATTTGGGGAATAAATAGATTTTTATATCCTGGGTATTGGATAATATCCTCTAGAACATCATGATGGGATTCTTAAGGAAATATAAGAGTTTTTATGGGTACCTAAACTGATGAAAACCCACATTTCCCTTGGAAATCCAAACTAAAAACTTTATAACTTTTATTCAGGTTATGATAGTCTAAAAATATCTAATGGATCCCTATTTAAAATGAATGGAACCCTGTTGAATTGGTTGTGGGTGTTTAATGATAAAACCCACTTAATGAAATTGAATGTCTCTTAGTTCCTTGTGTTTGATAACATTACCATTTGCATAAATTACATGAGAGTGTGAGTTACAGGGCTCTAAATGAACTTATTAAAACAGGTTTGTTAAATTTTGTAACTCCTAATTGTCATCCATTTTATGATTATTTTTTATATGTTAATTATAATAATGTGTATTTCAATAGGTATGAATACAAATATAGAATCCCATTTGAGTATATTCACTCCAACCTTTAGGATCTATCTAGGACTGCCTCCCATGGTAGAGCATACTTAATTATGAACTTTAATAAAAATTACTCATGTAAATTGTTAATGTATATTACGAATCACAATTAGAATTTTGTTCATACTTTTATGAACTATAAAATCAATGTAATGAATCATTGAGGTAGAAAATTTTAGACTATTTGAACTGATAATGTGTTAGAGTATTTTTCAAATGAATTTGTAGAATTATAAATTGTTGATAGTGTATTTAGACATTGGAATATTGTGGAAACCCCTCAACATAGTAGTTTATTGTAACATATGAATGTGACTATCCCATAGATAAGGAGATACATTCTACCACACAGAGGATCTCCTCATTACATCTAGGCATAATATTCCACAATTGATGAGAATCTTATTAAATGTTTCCCTTATTAATATAATTATTTTAAAACACCCAAATAATTATAGAAAAAATATCCACCATGTGTTACACACATTAGTGGTTTTATATCCATTGAATATTCTCAAACAAATAACGATAAACTAGAATATTAGGTTATCTATTTTGTATTTATATGTTATATAGAGGGTATTATGGATTATATATTGTATATATATAAACATGATTACTATAATTGAGTCATTTTTTTTATGAGCATATCTTTCTTAATAAGAAGTCGGGTGAACATAATAGTGTTGGAACACCCCATAGCTTGGGTGTTGAGGTTTCATTGGAGCCTCAAACCCTTCCCAAACATGTGTTTGTATCCACTTATCTAACCCTATAGTTCAAACATAAGTTTTATTTTAATTCCGGTTATATCCATAAGGAGTTGATAATCTCCAAGATTATTAGTTGACTTATGATAGAGTTAAAAAGAACCATTATTCCCCCTTTTCAGTTCAGTCATTCTATTGTGGTTGCGTATTCTTTTAATATTTCTCATGATATAAAAAATGATTAACGAAAAATGTTTATGTCACATATGATATCTAAACAATTTAAGAATTGTCTGTATACTATATTTTACGTTATTTTTCTGCTAGATACGATTTCTATATTGAGTAAGTGGATATTCTGATTTTTTTACATGGAAAACTAGATATAAGGATTTAAAGGAATCCTCTTAATGTATTTTCAAAATATTCCACAACTGATCAAATATTATATTTATAAAATTCCTTGTATATAATTATGTAGTCATATATAAAATGGTATAAATGGTTTGATTCTCTTATAAACAGAAATGTTTTTAATATAAGTAAGTATAATTCATGTGTATTTCAAACACGTTAAACAATAAATGGTTTACCAACATATATATTTTGATGACATGTTTATTATATATAAAGAATATTTTGATTAATATTATAAAAATATTTCTCAATTCAATTTTTTAAATGAAAAAATTAGATAAGGAAAAATAAATTGTATGCACTGATATTCTTTGAGTTTAATACACAATGTTCTTACATCTATCATTTCATGTTTATGTTAAAAAAGTATTGAAATGTTATCTGTTTGATCATTTTAAACGTATTTTTATTCGTTTGTGTCATCGATTTAATTTTTCCCTTATCCAGACACATAATTTTGAATTTGAGGAGGAATTTGTGAATAAGATAGTATATTATGACATAGTTGTTTGTATTATAGATTATATGGTCTGATATAGACTTGAACGTTTCTTTTTCCATATGTAATCAGAGTAGGTTTTTCATAAAACCTAAGAAATTGAACTAGAATTATCTAAAATGCCTCCCTTGTATGTGTATAATTTAGTTGATTTATGAATTCGATAAGAAAATAAATGTAGTTATAATGATGTTTTTTATATTTTTTGATCTTCACTAATCTGCTAATGTTGATACTCAAAAATAAATTACTATCTATATTTTTCTTGCCTATAGTGATCTGGTTTCTTGATGTGTAACATGAAATATATTGTTTCTTTATCCACCATTGAGGCTGAGTATATTTCTTTAATTAAAAATATAGTAAAGGAAAATTTGTTAAATTTTGTAATAAATGAACTATCATTATATACTATTAATATATGGGTAAATCTTGATATTATTTATTCCCTTAATTTTTCTAGAAACCATGTTTTTCATTATATATCATGTAATATTGACATAAATAATATTATTGAATCTAGGGTGGTGTGTGTCACTATGATACCCACTTTCAGAAATTTGGTTCACAGTTTGAATAAATTCATTCCATTATCAAATTTTAATGATTTATTAAGTTTAATGAATATAGTCCCAATTAAATAATCTTAGTGTGACAACACCCCCAATAATAATGTTTTAATTTCAAGATGGAGATTTTTTATTTTAGATAATATTTTTTTATTGTAATTAAAGGATTACACTAGTTTTTTACAACTATTTAGTGTTCCAATTTCGTTTTTATATAGGCTTGTTTATGCCAAATGAATTTTCTACATCCTCTGAACCACACGATACAATTTTTAAATTATACACAATATTTTTTATCAGAATGTATTTAATCCTACAATTTATTCTGTTATTGTTGTTGTTTTTTTCTTAATTCGAAGTTATAGATTGAATTTTCCAATTTGATCAATTTTTATAAAACACATTCTATAGTTCCTTTAGTGATTTCGAGTGTATTTCATGTCCCACACATCTTTCTCAATCAATGTTTTTCATCCAAAAACTATAAGGAGATACCATATGTCCCTATTAGATATTCCTCATTAATTTATATTAATAACTAATTTTAGTCAGGTCATGTATGTAATGTGCATAACACTTTTCCAACTACATCAACCGCCATTTCTTCTAACATCCATAATTTCCACAGGATTTTGGGGTTTGGTATTAGAAGGAGGCTTCATTATTTGTTTTATTTTTTAGTGATTGATTGAGAATCATATGGTATCCTTTAATAGATATCAAGATATTGGAGAAGATTATTATAGACATTCTTGGACATTGTTCCCTTGACTTGGTATTTTGTTCCCCTAATACATGATATTTTCCTTGGATGGATACAAAGGAGATGAATAGTTTTGTGAAGTTGGAGGACCTCCTTCCTGATGTTTTATCAGAATCCAATAGATTCATCATATTCATTGATCATATCATTTATTTAGACAATAAACATGGATATATAAGAAAATATTATTTTTCTTTTATTATTGTATCCTATATGTTAATCTTGGTTCACTATGCGAGTCTTTACAGGAACGGTTAGTGAAAACTCTAGATGTCATAGTTTATCACTAACACCTAGTTCAGTAGGATAAAAACCCTTAGACAATTTATATGGCTCATTTCAATTTTATCATGTATTTTTTTCACTACGTTCTTTTGTTAAAAATGATAGTTTTGGTTATTTTCTCTTTATACAAATAGGTTCATCATATACCAAATCTCATTATATATGGTATTATTTCTTTAAATTTTTCAATTATGAATGTGAAATCATTTGATTTGTTTAATCAAAATCATCTCAGATTTTTATAATCATAATAAAATAAATATTCTATACAATTCATAAGATACAAAATTTTAAATCAGTGGATCTTGTCTATTCTAATAGACAAACAAAACAATATTGTCCAAAAAAAGTAATATGTGACCTCTTATCCAAATGAGAAAAAAATAATGTGATGTAATTCTGGATCCACATTGAGGATGAAATAAAACCCCCAATTCACATATTGAAACTTTAATTAATTAATTTTAATAGGTACTTGTTTAACCATTTTTGAAAATTGTTTATAATCCCATACTATATTGAAAATTTATCTACTTTTTATGTTCTACTAGAAATATTGTTATCCATGTCTCAAAATTTATATCATCAATTGGATGAGGCTCATTTCATCTTGTTTTAAAATCTTCTCTCACAAATGTTTTCATAAGTTGTGGTGTTTTTTAAGAATACTCCCAAGTGTCATTTAGTGAGAATAATTTATCCAACAAATCTCCAAGAATTGTTGCTCCACTAATCTTACATATACCAAATTAGTCAATACTAATATCCCCATATGATAAATTAAATTTCATTTTCTAATGAATAAAATGACTTTGGAGGAAAAAAATTAAATTAATAGTCTTTTATATGTATGTATTAGGCAGTTATAAGGCTTTTTATGTTCCTACTACTTTGATGTGATTTTAAAATCGATTAAAATTGTAGAATTCACTATAACCCAACTATTATTTAGGTTTTAATCAACCGCATGAAAATTATTACCTTCTTTTATTCCTTCCATGAAGTAGATCAACAAGTAATAAGAAATATATTTAAGAGTAGATGTGTATTTTGGGAATTTGTACATGATTTTTGTCCTTTGGAGTGGTCATCGTATGCCATATAAAATATAAAAATTCAAAAAGATCCCATTAATGTATCTAATAGAAATTGATATGTTTTTTTCTCTAGCAGTGATATGCAATAAACTATGATAAAAGAATATTACATTCCGATGATGAAATTATTATTTAATTCAATAATATATATCCATACAAAGGAATCGAAAAAATTATTTGAAATTATATGGATTCTCATGTATAGCCTATGTAACTATATGAAAATATAACCATCATTTATTGTCCTGATTTGGTTAAATTTCATTAACCATTAGTAGAATTTATGCTTTTATAGTAACAATTTGAGAATTGTTTGAAAATTCAGTCGTTTATATAAACATATTGTCAAATATTAGTTTTTTTAAAATAGTAAAAAGGAATCATAAGGAGGAACAAAATTCGGTTTTGAAGAAAACAATTCAAAATTTTAGCAATGTTCAAATATATTTAGTTCAACACCATTCTCTAAGAGCTTCGTACCTAGAAAAAATTACTGAGGTCTTAACATAGTATAATACTACTCTAAAATAAAGGAGGAGTATATTGTTTTCTAGTTTACCTTGAGTGAAAATAGAGACCACATCTATATGATTCATCGATGATAGTGGTGTACTCTATAAGGGGTGGTACTTTATTTGTACAAGAATGTGTGATTCATTAATTTCCACCTTAGTACCACACCAGAGTGCACACAACAGTCTCTATTGAGATCACACACTCCAAAATCATTGTATATATAATTCCCTAACTATAACCAAAATTCATCCCCAATACTTTGTTTTCATCCAATTTTGATTGTTTTTTCTTAAAAAAGTTGAATTCTATAGGGGGGAATTTGTTGAAAACCAAGAATTATTAAAAACTATTATATGATTTAAGAAATAAATTTTAATATTTTGATACAAAAGGTATCCCATGTTCTATAGTTCAAGCCAAATTGGATCCCTAGAGAAGATTGGGATCATTTTCCACCCCCTATCAGTTTACATGCGTAAATCAATGGTTGTGAATTCATCCTTGAATCCAAGGTAGAGCACACAACCTATTCCAATGAAACACACTTCCAACATTCAATTAAATTCAAAGAGTTTCTAAAAACCTCAACAATTCTAGAATCTGTTGAAATATTTTCTATATGGTTTGGGGATTGAGGTGGTTTTAACTATAAATAGAACCCATCAACATCCAAACTTCAGAATCATATGGAAATATCAAAACAAAGGAGAGGATAGGCACTATATTGAGAAATATCATCCTCTATACACTATCATAAGTGTTTTCTAAATCAAAACCTATGGTAATGAGATGGAAAATAGTAGGTAATTGGGCCTTCCATGGGTTCCACACATATAACCCCCATGGAAGACCACATCACACATATATTAATATAGACTACTATAAAGGAACCACATATGTAATATTTAATGATAGTGTCTATGAATTGATTTGGTTCCAAACTACCTTCAGACCCATATGGAATTATCTTTCCCTCATGTACTACCCTGGGCTGAATACATTCCCAGGTTACCTTCTTATTATGAAAGACTCTTTTTCACCTAAGTAACTTCCATCACCTCAATGATATTATTCTGCATAGTAAATATCCCAAAATATTTTATTCACCCATGCTTATACATATATGATCTTACTTCCATGACTATTTTATTCTCTATACTAATATTTCCCTTATAGTAATATTACCCTTCGATAATGGGAATATCATATCCTATAGAAAATAATCCCCTAGCATTCTTATTATTACTGTGGAACCATGGAGTCTTATCAATTATGTATCCCTATGATAATGATGATATCCCATATTGATAAAAAAAATAACATAAATTTAATAATTTTATTCATGAATGGATTTTTGGACTCCTAGATTTTTCCACCATAATGGAAACCTTGGATTCTCCTATTACTTTTTTACTTCATATGGACCGATAATATTAATTGTTCACATATCTTATGGGGATGAGGAACTTACATATGGGACATCATTCTTTTGTATTCCCCACACCTTGACCTAAATCATTTATAGGTATAAATTAAAAAATTATAGATCTATCATGTGTTCTAATAGAAAAAATTATTAGGTACAATTTTCATAATTTTTTTAATTATATAATGTTAAGTTGTTTGAAACAAGGATATTTATTAAATGACCATAATGGTCACAAACTTGGTCCTGGATGCACCATATTTAAATGAATATCATAGTTCATTGACTGTTGGACATAAATGGTGAAACATTGATCTGAATCATGCATCCTTAAAAAGACATGAAAGACCTATTGTTTATAAGGAATTAAATTAAATGTTATTCCTTGTTACTCATATTAAAATTTCAATCACCATTCATGTTGGTTTGATTCCTTGTAAAATTTATTTAAACTATGATATTGATCTATGTGTCTTTTCATTCATCCATAAGGGATATGTGGGATGCAATATATGATCACAATCCCTCCATAAAGAACCTTCCACCAACCCTAATACAAAACACCTTCTCGAATGGTATTCAATTCCTATGTTTCCTCCATTATATCATTATTATATTAAATAATCAATAACTTCTGTAGAATGTGAGATAATATAATTCCTTTACAACATATTATTTTAAATTAATTCGTGTTAATCAATCACTTTCCTAAAAATATAACCAACATTGTTACTGGGAAAAATTTAAAAAACCTAATTTAACTCTATTAGGAAGTCTTGGACTAGACATAATGTAATAAAATGGCTTGATTCAACCTATCATCCTCTTGATTTTGGCTAAATGTGTGGTACATGTATAATGTGAAAATATTGATGGAAATTTCACTCCATGTTTACAATGAACATGTTTCCTAAAATTTATGTTTTTTTGGGGTTCATTTGGAGTTAGGAAAATAAAGTTTAACATAATGCGTATATAGTGAAACAAAATTGAACTTTTCTATTAGTTTGAACTTAAAGAAATAAGAACTTTATTTCAAATCTAATGTTTCATCAAGTCAAAAAATTCCATAATCACTACTTTTACTATCCTTAAATTTATACATGATCATTGGAATACAATTCTTCAATTTTTCTTATATTTAATATTTTCTTAGTATAGTGAATTTTTCTTACCACCTTGGATGTGCAGTTTTATACCCATACCACATTAACTGTTGTGTCCAATTTTTTCTTTCTGTTTTCATTTTTTATTCTGAATTTTATAAATGATGTGGTATTAGAGATATGGTATAGCCTAATTTTGTTGTGGATGACATATCCTTGGTTTGATAGTGTATTGATAGTGGTGTCTTGGGTAGAATATATGGATTTATGGTAGTTGATGTTTTTCTAATGTTTTCCTGAAAATAGTTTTTAGCCACCATTTGATATTGAAAAAAAATGTTGGTATAAGGTGATTTGATCAGGTGGATTATAATCAATGGATAGTCATATAAATTAGCTTTTCAGTTGAGTGGAAGTATTTTGGGTACAAACTAAATCCTATATCTAATTAAACTAACGAATATTTTAAAAAATATATACTTTATAGGAGAATACTTTTATTAATAACATATATTAGGATGGAGCCCTATTTGAAGTTATGTGTTGTGCCTGAAAAGGTCTGGGATGGGAGGAATAATCTAGAAAACTTATCCTAATCCATTTTAACTAGAACAATATATAATAATATATCCTTTTTGTCCAAGGGTATACTACCGATCATGATGAATTAGTTACCATAATTTCCCCTCACTTATAGTCATTGGTATTTATACCCTTCCATGAATGTATAAAATGATATCTTTACATTGTATCATGATACTATGTTACTCCCTTCCATATGATCACTCTCTCATCACCTAGAAGTTAAATTATTATATTATGATCTCCTTTACCCTATATACTATTGAATAGGTATTGTTTAATTGATCCAAAACTATCATCCCGTGGTCCTCATTCAGATTAATCCATATCATAGAAAATGGAAGCTTAATTTCTACACCTTAGTAGACACATACACCAACTATTCTTGAGTCTATATTTTGAGCAAGATATCAATTATGGTAACCCTTTCAAGGGTATATATCAACTCATAATAAAATAAATATAGGTACTCAGACCATCTACTCCACCCGAGATTCATGTATCACTGATAAAATATATGTTTCATATTTTTTTGATACATATACATAATAAAAATCCCACTGGTGTGATAGTGGGAAAAAACTTATATACATGAACTAAAGTAGCTAACATCGGGTCATGGTTATTGTAGTTGAACTCATGAAACTTAAACTAACAAGAACCATGTGAAATTACATAATAATTATATATTAGAATTTAAACTAATCAAACTTCTTATTCATCAAAATAAATGATATAATTCTTTCCTATATTTTTTAAATGAGAATTTATGTAGAATAAATATCCATTTTAGCTCCTATATTTTCTTCTCACACATATCAATAATCATAAATATCCCCCATTCAAGGTCAAGGTTATCATTTATGCTACCAATAAACTGGAATCTTTAATTAATCTATGGTGATAAATACTATGTCTAAGGAATATTTTGATATAAATTACATTCTAGGGTTTCTCCTTAGAATTCATTACATAGACCATATTAGGGTCTATTGAGATACAAAAATCAAATACAATGTGACTCATGAATCAAATTCCATGTATAGAGAATTAAAACATTGAGATCTTTTCATAAATAAAATACTAATATAGTGTACCTAAAAACTCTCTAAATTATATCCTTGGTCCTCCTTTGTCTAGAAATATACAACAACATCATTAATGAACCCCACCACAAGTTATTATATGTATGGGTGGGAAATCATATTAATTAGTATCATGAATACTATTGGTGCATTTGGAAGAACAAATGGTATTACCCTAAATATATACTATTCATAAATTCTTTTAAATTATATTTAAGAAAAATTTTGCTACCACCCTTACTAATGATAACCCAATAATATATAAATCCTTCATAACCATTAGGATATCTTCAATTGATCAAATAAATCTTTAATGAGAGGATAAAGGAAAAATTAATTCATTATAACCTAGTTTATCCTTCAGTAACCCTTTAATAATATCAATATTTTATAATTTTTAATAGCAAATAAAATAAGAACACCCCTTGGGGAAATACTATATTAGATTATTCCCTTCACATCAATGTCCTCTTGTTAGAAATTTAAATCTATCAACTAATAAAACTTTTATACAATATAGTTCTGTGTATATATATATTCTCTAAAATTGATACTAGGTTGATCATAAACTCAACCTCCATATTAGGTGGTAATTTAGAGAAATCATTATGAAAAACAACCTAAAAATAATTAACCATGGGAAGAAAAAACAATCTCTCATGTCTCTTCCTCGTCTGTAAGGATGATTTAGATATTCCAGGAAAAAAACCATATCAAACCACCACATATCATACTAGAGGAAAAACTATATATTCCATTAGTCAATCACCATCATAATATATAATATATGATTTCAGATAACCTCATATATGATTTTTTGTGGGGATGTAAAGACTAGGATTTTCCATGAAATTTTTTAATTATATAGAATTATTAAGAGTCAGTGAAAATTAACAGCGCATGATTCTGAGGCCTGGTGTGCCCTGAATTAATTTCTAAACTTTTTTAAGGTACATTCAATAAATGTGTGAGCGGTGTTTTTTAACTTTTGAACTAGTGCTCAGATTAAAAATCCAAGGTCACCGTTGAATCTGAAGCACTGGGATTCAATAAAGGTTGACTTACTTTGACTATAGTAGGTCTAGAGAAAAAGTCATTGTTTATGAATTTTTTAAAAAAGAAATAAAATAAAATAATTTTATTATTTTTCTTTCATTCATATCCTCCAACAAACAAGAAGAGGTGGGAACAGTGATGTGTCATGCCATTAAATGGCTTGACCCTCCATTCCTATATAACAATATCAATGGAGAACTGGGAAGCTTCATAATTAATGAGCCCCCATTAATTCCCAACACCTTTAGACACCCTTCCCCTCTCTTATTTATATAGAGCTTGGGGAGTGGAGTCAGCATAGCTTCACCAAGCAATGAATTGCTGAAGGAGTATCGAGACACCAAGACTTTGGAGGACGGAGCTAGTTCTAGAGAGCAGTGATGAGTGACACCAAAACCCCAAACCGGAGGACAACGTGAAAGTGGCATCATTGGAATCCGGTAATGGGAATGAAGATCATAGATCAACATTCAAGAGCAATCGTTCTCTAATGGGTTTACACGGTAGGGGTTTGACTCTTGTTATAAATTCAAGGGAATTTATTGAACCCCCTTTATCTCCCTCACAATTACAAGTTAACACAGAGGGCCCGGGCGTAACAAAACCAGCCCGGGAACTCTGCAACATTGTTCACTGGATGAGTTCTCCATGGAAGACTGTCAGCGCAGAGGTGCCAGCGACCAGCATCGGCGGGGTCCTAGGCGGCGGCTGACACTCCGACCGACCACGAGGGAGGAGGCTGCACACCCATGCCGCCAGAGGAACTGACCGTGGCTCATCAACTGTGACGGTCGGAAGAGGAGGCTAGCACACCGGCTGGTCACAGAAGAGTAGGGCCGCACGACCAACACACCGCTAGAGGTTGTGGCCGCAGCTCGCCAGCCGGAGTAGATCGGGAGGTGGCTGACAGACCGGACAGCCATGGGAAAAGGCAGGACCCTCTCTAGTGGGTCCTGCGAGTCAGCTAGAGGAGCCACATAGAACTGCCATAATGGAAGAAACCTAAAGTCCCTCTCAATCATTCGGGAAAACTAGGGGACACACCCCTATGTAACGGCTAGGGTGGGACCTGCCACATCGGGCCACTCCTCCCAACCGCGGGATGCTTTTCACGTGGTCGGGCTTCCTTCCTAGTGGGCTGAGCCTGCGGCGGCCCAACCCAGCCAGGTCAGACCTAGACCGGGTAGGGTCGACCTGAACCGGGTCTGGTCGGACCGGACCCGAGCTCAAATGGACCTAGAAACATTTAAAATGCCATATCTTGAGAACCGGACATCCGTTTGATGAAATGTATATAGTTCTGGGTCCCGTGAAGCGAGATAGTTCGTTTGGTATAATCTAATCCAGTTTTGGAGATAGTTGGAGTACTGCTGCGTTGGACCAAGCCCGAATCCAATCGAGCCCCCCGAACTAAAATACTTATAACACACAAATGAGATTTCTGATTGACGCACCCTCTATCGTGTTGGAACCCTTATGAAATAAAGGTTATTTGGGTTACTACATTGTGGAGCTTAGTGACGGTCGATGTATGAACGATATCTCAATGGAAAGATTCTATGGAACTCGAGTGCACTGGGTGTGAGGAATTTAGTGGCAGGCTGTAACATGAAGAAAGAACATAAAATCCTATGTGGTTCAGAACTATGAAATACTGTGTGGGTCAGCACATACCGATCCTATGTTGGTCAGACCCTATGTGGGTCAGTGCTCAATGATCTTGTGTGGGTCAGCACATACCAAATCTTATATGCGTCAGATCCTGTATTGGTCAGAGGGTGTTAGTTACCTATTGATCCTATATAGGTAAGATCATGTGTGGGTCAGTGGGGTTTAGTTACCTATCGATCTTTTGTGGGACAGATCATGTGTTTGTTAGAGGGGATTAGTAACCTATCGACTCTGTGTGGGTCAGAAGCTGTGCTACTTAACAAAATAAGTTGATCTATATTTCGACTAATCATTTGTACTTCTATACATAATTTATACCAAATTGTGAGCAGAGTCACTTCTATTTTCATCGTGTTACCTTTGTGGTACTTCTATCTTCGTGGTGTTACCTTTGTGGTACTTATATCTTCATGGTGTTACATGTGTGGTACTTCTATCTTTGTGGTGTTACCTATGTGGTACTTCTACCATTGTGGTGTTGTCTTCGTGGTGTTACATGTGTGGTACTTCTATCTCAGTGGTATTACCTGTGTTGTACTTCTATCTAAGTGGTGTTACCAGTGTGGAATATCAACCTTCGTGGTGTTACCTTTGTTGTATTCTTCCCTCATGAATGAGATGAGTATATCTTGATAACTTAGGTATATTTATGGACATATAACTAACTAGAGTTGATGTCCTTCTTTCTGGTTTATCCTTTTTGGACGTCTAACAGACCTATGGGGCCTCGAGGTCCCTACCGAGTATCGTTATACTCACACCTACATAGGATATTCCCTCACATTATTGTGCCTTGTGCAGATGATGGACACCAGTGATCCGGACTGAGGGAGCCAGGACTGGACGGTACTCGGAGGTGGACTATTTGGGGTGACGTGATGCAGGGACAACTGATCTTGAGTTGTACCTACCCTTCAGGTAGGATCCTCAGTGGATGATCCATGAGTTGTTTTTCCCCTTATCAGTTGTATTTGTACTTTTCCGTTCTACTTGTACTTCCAGTTGGGCTTGAATTTCGGCCCCTTTACATTCAACACTCTTTCACTATAGTAGAATACTTTTTCGTTTCATCTTTTTTCTTACTAGTCTATTTTTTTGTATAGGATTAAAGGAAATGACTTCCTGTTATTGAAATATATCTTTCTATTTTTAGTTTCCAGCCCCTGGCTTATGGAAGGCGGGCTTGGGGTAGTCACGACATGTGCCCCGAGGGACGGGTCGTGACAAAGTGGTATATGAGCGGTCAGTTCTACCGAAGAACTATGACTCAAATCTTTTTTGTGTTGAAATTTTTTTAAGTGTTAGGAGTGAGGTTTTAATTGTGGGTAATCTAGTGTTCGTGTGGTGGATGACGTATCCATACACTAGGACCCTGAATTCTAATTTACGACTCAGTGCATAGAATAACTGATTGAATGTGTTGTTGAAAAGTATTTATTCTGATCTATTGAGTCTGCTCAAAAAGTATAACTTATTGACCATGGCACACCTGTTTTATTTTGGGATGCCTCTAGGAAGACAGTAAGCCGGGATTCCCAAGAGAGTACTCATCGAAGGCCCACCGAGCGATGAGGCCTTGGTGCAAGGCCCTTTTACGGTGTTAGCACCTTCGGGTGGTGTACCAGCAGCACCACTACCTGTGGGGAAGCCGTTTCCATGAGCCCCACCTGTAGAGGATGCATGCTGACTGAGCATGTTGCATAAGTTCTATGGGAAGAGGCCTTCAAAGTTCTGAGGTGAGACAGTCCCACAGGCCACTGAGGATTGGCTGGAGGCTATAGTCAGATTTTTCCGCTTGGTTGGGACAACATCTGATCGTATGGTGATCCTAGTAGTCAATATTTTGCATGCAGAAGAAGGGAGATGGTGGAACTTGATGCTATAGATACACAAAGAGGATACCCTCACCTGGGTAGACATCGATAGGCTTTTTTATGATAGAGTTTTTCCTTGAAACTTTATTCTTAGTGTTTATATTGGATCTGCTGCATTTACAGCAGGGCAACATGACTATGGCCAAGTACTCAGCGAGGTTCATTGATCCCTCCCGCTACTCCGCCAACATGGTACGGGGAACATTATTCTGTCATTAGACCTTTGAGAAGGGTCTCTGACAAGAGATCAGAGCATCGATGATATATCTCATCATACCAATAGAGGTTGGGGTTGTAGAGTGAAAACTTTTGGTGGAGAGCATCCTAGCTGAGAAGGCACCGACAACGATAGCCAACATCGGACATCAGGTAGAAGAGTCATCTACAGAAGGCAGTAGGGGGATAACCCAGGGGCCCATATAGGCCTGTCCTTCTGGTGGTTGACCTTGGGATACAAGGTCGGTGGTGCGGGGCACATGGGATAGAGGAGTATAGATGAGGAGCAGACATTGTTACACATGTGGCAGGCAGGGCCACATTACTTGCGACTGCCCGACCCACCATATAGTCAACTAGCGGACGGTCAAGGGACCTCTGAGGTATAGGAAAATATTTGATCGATGAGGTCTATAGGAAGGAGGTAGATGTGTCAAAGGATCTCTCTGTGCAGCAGGAGGTGGGCGGCGATATGAGGTTTTACCGCCACCACTTCCAGGTGGTCCACCCAGACCCCAGGGAGTAGATGGACAAGGACGAGCTCAACTCCAGGAAGCTGAGGCCTAAGACAAAGACACTCCAGAGATGATTATAGGTATGATATATGTCTAGTACACCTTATCTATGGTACTTATATACATAGGTTATTGTCCCTTTTTAATTTCCCCAACCCTCATTCAGAGCTCATAGATTCCGGTGGAACCATTTGCTCGATCCATACAGCTAAAGACTCCTACAAGAGTGGATTCGATGATTACACACTAGTTCTAGAAGTGTGAGCTTACTCTATGAGGCGATAAATTCAGTTGGGATGTTATAGAATCGTGTTGAGTCCTTACGACGTCATCTTGGGTATGGACTAGTTATACACAGTCCGTGCTCGGATTGACTATATTCGGTGAAAAGTGCGGTGTGTCTTTGATGATGGGACCAGGTTTTCCTTCACCAGTGAGAAGGGTACCTTTGCAGCATAGTATGGACATACCCAGAGGAGGGTGCAGCTGATCACACATCAACTGGACAGCCTTACCCTCGGGGCTATTGATGTTGAGAGTCGGATCTATCCTGTAGTGGTGGACCATTATGCTGATGACTTTCATGATAATGTTTTGGGACTAACCCATGCAGAATGATAGAATTTTACATCGACCCATACCCTAGGACTACAGTAGTATCGACACCAGCATATCGGATTGCTCCTTCGGAGCTTCATGAGTTACGAGTATAGTTGGAGAACTTTCAGAGGAAGGGGTTCATAAGGCCTAGTGTTTCTCAATGGGTAGCCCCAATTTATTTTTCAAGAATGAAGATGGGATTTTGAGACTCTATGTGGACTGCTGGTGCCTGAACCATCTAACGGTGAAAAAAAAGTATTCACTTTAGAGGATTGATGATCTTTTTAATTAGATGAAGGGAGCTCGTTGGTTTTCGAAGATAGACCTCAGATAAGACTATCATCAGCTCGGAGTATGCGATGAGGATGTGTAAAAGACGGCCTTTAGTTGTCGGTATTGCCACTATGATTTCATGGATAGACCATTTTGTGTGACCAATGCCCCATTAGTGTTCATGAGATAGATGAACTAAATATTTCAACCATACCTCAATCACAATTTTTTGGTCTTCATCGACGACAACTTGATATACTCTATGATGGAGGAGGAGCATACCTATCATCTGCAAATAGTTCTGGATACACTTTGAGAGAACCAGCTTTATGGTAAGCTCTCGAAGAGCTAGTTCTGGATGTAAGAGGTCCAATTTTTGAGACCCATAATCTTAGAGGATGGAGTTGCAGTGTATCTAGTGAAGATAGAGGTTGTACTTTCTTGTGATCCACCAAGGAGTGTGACCGAGGTGCAGAGTTTCCTGGGATTGGTTTGATACTACCAGAGATTCATGCCTGACTTTTTCAGAGTTGTGACTCCCTTATCAGCATTGAAGAAGAAGATACAGCCCTTCGTATGGACGGAGAGATGTCAGCAGACTTTTCAAGAGCTAAGGAAGAGACTGACGAGTGCCCCCATATTGAAGCTACCAGAAAAGGGCGTTGTGTATGCGGCCTATTGCGACACATCAGGAACCAGAATTGGGTTTGTACTGATGCCGAAGTGAGCGGTTATCGCCTATGGATCACAACATATGAGAAAACATGATCATAACTACACTACCCATGAACTAGAATTAGTAGTAGTTGGCTTCGCCTTGAATACGTGGATACATTACTTAATGGGAAAACATTTTATAGTCTACTCTGATCACAAGAGTCTCAGGTATATCTTCTCTCAGAAGGACATGAACCTGAGACATTGGAAATGGATGGAGTTCCTCCAGGACTATGACTTTGTGATAGTATATACTATAGGGAAGGGGAATGTGGTACCAGATTCTCTCAACAGGAGGTCTGCTATGCAGTTACTGATTGTGGCGACAGAGCAGCTAGCCGCTTTGTAGATATCCATCGTGGATTGGGATGGAGCAGCATACCTCCAGTGTATGACAGTCACTCCACCACTCTTTTAGCGAGTCAGGGTGGTGTAGCTTGGGTACATTGATTGCAAGGATTTATGTTCTCATATATCCTCATGACAGGCATATGATGTATTTTCTATAATTGGGGAGCATGTCATCATCTTCAGAGGACGTACCATGGTACTAGTGGCACTACAGGAGGAGGTGTTGATGGAGTTCGATACATTCCCTCTAGTAGTGCATCCTGGTATGGTGAAGATGTACAAGGACCTCTGGCATCAGTACTGGTGGAAAGGAATGAAGAAAGTAACAATATAGTTTATTTCTGGATGCCTCACTTGTCTATAAGTGAAGGTCAAGAATCTGGTACCAGTAGGCTCAGCCCACCCACTAGAGGTTCCAGAGTGGAAGTGGGGTGGTATCTCCATGGACATTGTTGTAGGGCTTCCACGTATATCCATGTGACATGATTACATTTTGGTTATTGATGACCGACTCCCCAAGTCGACCCACTTCCTTCTTATCAGAGAGTAGTGATCAGTATAGGGATTGGGACACCTCTACATACAGGAGATTGTGCGACTTCATGGGGTGACATCAATGACCGCCTCTGACTGTGAAACACGTTTTACTTTCTGGTTGTGGAAGGGGTTGTAGGAGGCATTTAGGTCTTAGGTATGTTTGAGCACCTCCTTTCATCTTCAGAATGATGGTACGACAGAGTAGACCATACAGACACTGGAGGACATGCTACATGCATGCATCCTAGATTTTGGCCGCAGTTGGGAGGATCACTTACCCTTGGTGGAGTTGGCCTAAAACAATAGATATCACTCCACCATCTGTATAGAACCATTCGATTCCCAATACGGTCGAAATTACAGATCACCTCTATGCTAGACAGACCCATGGGAGTTAACCCTTATGGGTCGACAGTTTAAACAGGCTTCCACTGATAAGGTGCAGATCATCTATGTGCGGATAAAGACTGCACAAAGCAGGAAGAAGTCTTGATCTAGAAGGATATGAGACCGCTGGAGTTCCAAGAGGGGGACTAAGTTTTTTTATGATTCTCTCCTCAAAGGGGGCTACAAAGGGTTTTCCGAGGTGGTAAGTAATCACTAAGTTTTATCGGATCATTTCTGATACTTCAATGGATTGGAGAGGTGGCATACCACTTGTCACTTCCACCGCAGTTGGAGAGGGTGCACAATGTCATTCATGTATCCCAGCTAAAGAGATACGTGCATGACCCATCTCACATCATCAACCACGGCGATATGGACTTTTATGAAGAGGTGAAGTTTACGGAGGTCCCAGTAGAGATTGTGGATCAACGGGAGCAAGGCCTTCGTGGTCAGTCAATACTTTTGGTGCGTGTTTGTTGGTAGCATGGGAACCTCCAGGAGACCATTTGGGAGTGGGAGGCTCAGATTAATGCTTAGTACCCCCCATTTCTTTTATTTCACTAAGTTTTTGATTTCAGGAATGAAATGTCCTAATGTGGAGAGAATGTAAAGACCCAGATTTTATATGTAAATTTTTTATTATATGGAATTATTACGAGTCTCTGAAAATTTATAGCGCATGATTCTGAGACTCGGTGTGCCCGAAATTAATTTCTGAACATTTTTTACGGTATGTTTAGTAAATGCATGAATAGAATTTTCTAACATTTGAACCAGTTGTCGGATTAAAAATATGACGGAACCATTGAATTTAGAGTGCTGAGATTCTATTAAGGGAGATGTTACTTTGACCACAGTATTTCTAGTGAACAAGTTATGTCTTGTGACTTTTTCAAAATAAAATAAAATAAAATAATTTCTTTATTTTATTTTCAATATTATCCTCCAAAGAAAATGTATAGGTGGGACTAACGATGTGTCAAGACATTACAAGGCTTGACCCTCCATTCCTATGTGACAATATCATTGGATAATTGGGGAACTTCCTAATTAATGAGCCCCCATTAATTCTCGACACCGTTAGACACCCTCCCCTCTCCTATTTATATGGAGCTTGGGGAGAGGTGTTGGCACAGACCATCCGTCCAATTAATGAAAAGTATGTCACGTTGGAACCCGTACAACATGGTTGTCCTTTGGGTTACTCCATTTTATAGTTTAGTAGTGGTCGAGGTACAACCAATATCTCAAGGGGCGGATTCTAGAGAACTTGTGTGCACCAGGTGCGAGGAATCCTATGATAGGTTGTAATGTGCAAAAAGAACATCAGTTCTCATGTGGGTCAGCACTCAGCAATCTTATGTGGTTCAAAGTATATCGATCATGTGTGGTTCAGATCCTGTATGGGTTAGCGCTCAGCGATCCTGTGTGGGTCAGTGCATACTGATCATGTGTGGGTCAGATCCTGTGTGGGACAGTGGGGGTTAGTTAACTATCAATCTTGTGTGGGTCAGATCTGGTGTGGGTTAGCAAGGGTATGATACCTTTCGATCCTGTGTGGGTCAGATCCTATGTGGGTCAGCGGGGGTTAGTTACATATCGATCATGTGTGGGTCAGAAGCAGTGCTACTTAATAGAATAAGATGATCTAGCTTTTAACTAATCATATATACTTTTGTACTTTTTTTATACCTAATTGTGAGCTGAGTCAATTCTATCTTCGTGGTGTTAGATGTGTGGTACTTCAATATATGTGGTGTTACTTGTGTGGTACTTCTATCTTCATGGTTTTACCTATGTGGTACTTCTACCTTTGTGGTCTTTTCTCAGTGGTGTTACCTGTTTGGTACTTCTATCTCAGTGGTGTTACTAGTGTGGTATCTCTACCTTTGTGGTGTTACCTCTGTCGTATTCCTCTCTCATGAATGAGAAGAGTATATCTTGATAACTTTGGTATATTTACAGGTATATACCTAAGTAGATTTTATGTCTTCCTTTTTGGTTTATTCTTCGTGGAACTCTAGATAAACTATGGGGTCTCAGGGTCCCTATTGGGTATCTTTATACTCACCCCCATAAGGGCCACACTCGCACCTTGTTGTGTCCTGTACCACTGATGGACAATAATGATCGAGGCTGAGTAAGCCATGACTGGATGGTACTTGGAGGTGGACTATTTTGAGTGACGTGATGCATGGACTACTGATCGTGAGCTGTACCTACCTTTCAGGTAAGATCCTCAGTGGACTATCTAGGAGCTTTTTTCCACTTTTCATTTGTATTTGAACTTTTCCATTATAATTTTACTTCCAGATGGGCTTGTATTCCAGCCCCTTTACATTCATCACTTTTTTACTACAGTAGATTACTTTTTGGTTGCATCTTGTTTCATACTAGTCTGTGTGTTTATACATGTTTAAAGGAAATGCCTTCCCATTATAGGGATACGCCTTTCCAGTGCTAGTCGCTAGCCTATGGCCTATGGCAGACGGGCTTAGGGTAGTCATGGAATGAGCCCTGAGGTATGGGTCATGAAAGGGGATGTTGATGGTCAAATTCCCCATCATATACTCAAATTAGAATATCATACCATCAACTAAACATGAAAAATAATTGAGTGTGGTGTACCAATTTCAAATAAAACTATATCTAATTTCAAAATAACTGATATCATGACATATGGAGTTGAAAATATCCATTATCATCATCTAGTTATATCTCTATAGTGAAATGATACAATTCATTTTTACTAATGTACAACCCCTAGTAGTTTGACTCTAGTACTGGGTCATCTGCTATTGTAATGGATTTTCATAGTAACATCATCCACCAATATACCTAATTGACTAGATGAAACATGACTGTAACTGTACAATGATCCATCAGATAAATATCTGAATTCCCATATCTATAGTGATGGTCTCCCACTACTAGGATATGATACACTCCTTCAACATTATTAAATATGTATCATTTATTCCTTTACAAGAAACTCCTATAATAAACCATCTCATTCTATTTTGATATTCCCTATCTGACCATAATAGTGAAACTCAAATGTGGCCCTTACATAAGGAGAATGATACAAGTTACTTTGTTTCCCACCCAGTTTTATATCACCCAAGTAAGAAATATCAAAACATTGTTTATTACTACTATAGGACCCAATCCTAAATCATTTGAAGGGTGTTAAATCTTTTGGTCCTCCACTTTCAACTTGGATACTATCATAGATGATATACTGTTTTACCATCTATAATATGGCCATTAAAAAGAATTTTCAAATTTAAAAATGTATCTTTTAACGCATCCTCATTAAAAAACATCAATCCCTCATTGAATAATTTCATTCTAATGTAATAGAAAATCAATGAATCTTCATCTGACATGTAGAATAATCCATCACTGAAATATCTCTTAAAATAAGTTCCATGAATTCATATTCTCATTAAATCATCAAAATTACTAACAATAACTAATTTATAGAAATTGAGTAAAATTCCTAAATGGATAACTCCTTAGATATCTTGGTCAAAACCAAAAAAATCCCACCAAGGGTTTATTTGACCCTGTAATATATTGGTATCTAGATTTTCCCTTCTCTCCCCAAGGAAATATATCAATTTAAATATTCTTTTTATCACATCAATATATTCTTCTATCATTAAATTTCCACTATTACCCTGGAATATGATAGGATGATTTACTTAGAACTCCCAAGTGAGATATGACAATATAGAATTTTGATAAGGGATGCCATTATTTATTAAATAAATCAACCCAAGAAATTTCTCCACGAGTTTCTCATAAATAGGAGGCCCACACAACGATAATATTTGGCCTCCCCATCCTTGAACCCTACTCAAACATTTCATGGTGGCATATCAATAAAATTCTAAATTTATTACTCTAAAAATTTTTATCATAATTGTTGATATTGTAGTTTTTTTAACTAGTAATATATTGATACATCTTACACTCTAATAAGAAATAAGCAAATTTTTAGATCATATTTAATAATATATATTCTGACAAGGCAATCTAATAAATTATATATCTTATTTATTTAAATATGTTTCACAGATAAATTTATAGGCTTCCAATCCCACTTAATATAATGAAATTTCATATCACATACTCACAATAGGGTTCTCATCTATATAAAGGAACACCTAATACATTACAACCTATAATATGACTGAAGTCTATAACACATGTAAATATGATCTCAGTATTAGGTCAAGCCATAACCATTATGGAAAATTATATCCCTTTGTATCATTCCATTTATTAATCACCAATAAATTATTCCATAAAACAACAAATATACACTTTTATGTGTCTTAATTAACCATAAAACATTTAAAAATCATATTATAATCCCACAAAGTCATTTACAAGTTGTGTGAAACTCAGTTATAAGTATGATTCATGTATACACACCCTCTTTCATGCCAATCTAAAAATAAGAAATTAAAAAAATAAAATGTAGATATTATACTCTAATCAAATCACCAAAAATAATAATAATAACCATTAATCACAATCACCCATTCCTAGTAACTTTGGATTTATATTTATAGGTTTTTGATAGATATAGATAAAACATTTTTCACTCATTTCATGAATCCTATCTTTATATACTAATCCTAAATAATAATAGAACCAAAATAGTTCTTTGATAAAATTTTGTAATGTCCTTACTCAGTAATATTTCCACTGATCTAAGATAGAGTGCTACATTACGTCTTTCATACCTCCCTAAAAACCTAATGCTATCAACTACTAATGTGGATCTCTAAATATCAATGTTGATACTATACCGTCAATAAAATAATAATAATAATAATAAATAATTAAACAACCATAACACATAACATCAAAGAATAATATGGTATCCTGATGTAAATACAAATATAAAAATATCATATCACCAAGATAAAATAAAATAAACCTAAAAAATGTAATAAAAAGAATACATTAAGCAATGGAACACATATAGGGTTGATCATATACAAAAAATATTTCAAACAATAAAATAATAAATAAGGAAATGAAAAAATCCCAAATTTTTTCCCAACACCATATTCTGATCCTTATTAAGTAGATATAGATCAAACACCCATCATTAGGGCCTTCTCATTCCCAGTGTTCTAAATTATGATTCATACACATATATCAAGGTGAACGTTCAAGTTGTCAGTCTATAACTCCAAAGGATGCCACTAAAATGCTCCTAAAATAATACAACGTATACACGGGTAAATTTATACTATGATGTCAATTAATAAAAAATCACAAGTATCCCCCAAGCGTCACGTCCTAATATACTAGAATTGAACAACTCATGTCTACCTTTAATTGGTTAAGGGATATAAGATTCTTGTTGAGGTCTCTATAGAGAAATATGGGTGGAATTTACTTTAATAAAATGTTACATATTATCATGAAACATCATAAAATATAATATAAATTAATAACAAACCATATAATACAATACTGGAATATATGGAAACATCTCCATAATAAAATTCAATATAAAATGAAAAAATAATTTTATATATAAAACAAACCTCAAACATGTGTATATAAAACTATGTATATATATAGATGGTATAATGTGGCTTTCACAATAAAGACTCCAATCTAATAACTATCTCATACATTATTTATCTCTCACCCATAAATCATCCACTTTATATGTCTGGAAATATACATGGTCACAATATCACACAACATTCAAGTGAACCTGAAGGGGTGAGAAATGTTACTCAGACTGGTCATCCCAAGTAATGAATTGTCCTATGAACAAAAATTTTCAATGTTCACCATCCATAAAAAAACTGGATAACAAACCATCATTGGAAAATATAACAATCAATCGTATAAATATCATGATCAATCCCTATCAATAGTCTCGTCACACAATTTTATCATGCTCACCAAACAAATCCAGTTATATATGTATATAAAAATGATATTCACATTTAAAAATATCCCAATAAGATGGACCCCCACAAACAATGCTCAACTGGAGAGACACTTGTTACCCATAACTCAATCAGAACCCTAAACATCATAGAGTAGATATATTCATAACACTTTATCCATCTAGAATATTGAAAAATGTTTAATCTTACCCCCCCCCCCCACATGTGTATGGTAGTTTCGTAAAGAAATAACATATCAACAAATAATATAATATCATGTTAATTCATGAGATATTTTATCTAATGATTCACTCTAGATTCCCCAACTTAAGATATTGATGGAATAATTTTATACTCATATCATAAAATATCCATAAATAAATTATTAGTCTACCTTTACCTTGAGAGAATGGTATGAAAACCATATAATAATTTCTAGTATTACTCAACCCAAATCTATGTATAAAAAGAAAGTATTATTTTACTCTGTTATCCACCTTAATCTAATATTTTTGTAATAGAAAGAGTGTAAACCCTTAGTTGAATAATCATTTATATAATACCATGTGTCATTAAAAAATTTTAAAATTAAACTATCATTGAATGGGATTTAATACATGTATTTTTCATCCCAAACATCTACTAAGAATAGCGGGATAACAAAAGTAAATTAAGTCATATAACTCTAACATAAGTTGATGGATTGGTGTAAAATAATTTACTGTTGAAAATTGTATCAAAAATCATATTAGGCTATAAAATCAAGTAACATTGATCATAAATATAATATAATGGAAATAAAAATATAATTTAAGGAGTTGGAAATGTTAATACATGATTCATTAAATAAAAACTATATGTTGATGAAAAAAATATTTTTTCATTATAGTTATATTCTCAAAAAAAATCAATAAAGGAGTCTGTGGATTGATTGTTAATTCAAATTTTATTTAAATATTAGAAATTTTAAATACGTATTGTTATTTTACTTCACTATTTAAAAATTATTTACACTAGGGGTTGTGTAAATTAATACTCTCAAATTATAGAGTTTAAATTGGAAATGGTCAATGGTTAATTATTTAGAATAAAAAATTCCTAACAATGATAATACTATTATTATAGATCCTAAATTTAGGGAATATTATAAAACGATATTTAATTTTTATTTATTCTAATTATTTTAACATTTATTTTTAGTTTATTTAACTAATTTACCCTGAGAATAATAATTTTTTATTTAACTTTATAATTATAGAATTAAAATTTAGTATGTTATAATTTTTTTTTTCATATATAAATATCATTTCTTATTCAGAAGATCGATCATAACTCAATTTTAAATGGATAGTTGATTTAGATTGTTTTTTTCGATGCATTATTTTTATTACAGATCATGCGTGGACATAACTATTATCATGTTTCTTAAATCTAATTAAACTATTAATTATAATTACTATGTTTTTTGATAGAATATATTGTATTTTAAAGTTTCTATAAATTTTAGTTTTTTTGCATATTCTTTCACGTTTTTCAGACAGAATAGGAATATTTTTAATTTTAGACATTTTTTTTACATTTATTTTCATATTTTGTAAAAAATAACATTTTTATATAAATTTTGTGTTTTTTATAATATTTATATTTTTAGTATCATGCTACAATTTTTTAAAATGTAGCATGTGTTTTCATATTTTTTTATTTTTTTTATTTTTTTATAAATTTATATGGCTTATTTTTGATAAATATTTAAGTAATTATTATATATTTTTTATTTTAGTAACTGTTATTTTTAAACAAATTTGAGAAAAGGTGTCAAATGTCAAAAAAAACCTTTTAAAATTAAAATTTTAATACTCACTCACTTTTAAAATTTAATTTGAAAATACTTGATTATTTGAGAGTTAATTTTGGATATCACCAATATAAACATTAGTATATATTTCCCTTACCTGGGAGATTTGATCTTTCATATTGTAAATGGTCTCACATAACCATATAATTCTTTGTTAGTGAATTTTATTTATTTAGGTGGTTTCATATAACATACACTTAAATTCTTAATCAAATATTTATTGATTAAATTTCTCATTAATTAAATTGGTCTTAAATTAAAATACATTATAATATATATATATATATATCTATCCAAATAAAACATTTTACTAATATTTTAATCATTATTAAACTCCAAAGAGATATCAAGAAACCATATAGATTTCATAATAACATTGTCTCAGGTGAAAATTTAAATATATCATTGTCACTCATTTTTTACTTCTCCAATATAAATTGATTAATTTGTGGGGTTTTATTCTATTTTTAATATTCATTTTCTTGAGTATAAGAAAAGATAAAGTGTGAAAGAGAGGGTAAGATACATTTACTAGAGTGAGGTGGGTAAATATATTCTTTTCACTTTTCTTTTTGTTATTTACTCTTATTATTCATTCATTTAATTTATTTAATGAATATCTATTATTATTTATTAAATTATATTCTCCTTTTATAATGTTTTCATTCATTATTGTCAGGACTCTTTGTTATGTTAATAATTGTTTCCTTTGGAAAACACATTTTTTAATTTTTTTATAACATTTTTATAAAAGATAAATTGATTTATACTAGTGTTAAGTTGTGTAGAGTGTGTTTGAAAATAATAATATTGAATTATTATTTTAATTATTGAAGAAAATAAAATCAATTTAAAAAATAAAAAAACTACCATTTAATAATCTATTTTAAATAATGTCAATGAAATAAAATAATTTTTAAAAATATTCGAACATTCCATTCCATTCCATTACATTCCATTCCATTCAATTCCATTTATTTAGGTTTTAAATTCAATTTTACTTGTTTAAATCTTTGTATCAAGTTCATTATTTTCATTACATTTTATTTATTGAGGTAATATTTGTGACTTTAAAGCCTCCTTTTCATTTTCCATTTTGTTTTGTTTTTTTTACCACACTATAGACAAAGACCAATAGACAAAGTCCACATGAGGTTGTATCTTATCCCATGTGGGAGATATTTAAGGATATTTCTAATCTATGGTATGATTCCCCTAATGAATAAATGAGGGAAAATGATGTTACTAGTTTTCAATTATTTTATTCCATTGATGATTGGAGTGTGTGACCTTGGAAAGGGATTATTTTAATGAAATTTGAAATATAAAAGTTAATTAATAACATTTTCGATTATATTAGATGATAATGATTTAGAGAGTTTATATTTTTAAAGAGTAAAAATATAAATTCCAATTTGTTTTTGGCATAAATGAACATGTATAATGTTCAGTTATTTGAAATTGTTAGTTGTATTTATATTTTTCTATTTTTTACTCATATTTAGTTTGAGGTTATTCTCAATCATAAGTATGGGGGAGTATATAATTTTCATATATATGTTATTTTATTTATTTATTTATTAAAAATATAACTTTATTTTAAAATTTTAATATCCTTATTAATTTGATGAATTTTTTATAATTTATATTTATGTATTTATTATTTCCTGTAATTTTTAGTATCATTGTAAATAAAGTTTATTTATTAAATTTATTGTTTTTTATTTATTATTTAAATTATAAATTTTGAATTATTAGTGAAGGTTTATATTATTTGTCTGAATAGTCAATTTTCTCATTCTTATATACGTATTTATTAGTTTTATATTGTAAGAATATTTGTAATCTTATATTTTTTTAATAAACTATATTTTAATGAGACATAGTTTGTTTTAATTTTAATTTCATATTATAAAAGATTTGTTAAATTTATATAAGTATAAAATATCTTAAATTTTATTCTATAATGATTTTTTATCATATGTATTACTTAAGTGGCGTTAATTTTTATGTAATGTAACAAAATTTTCATTAATTTATATTTTTATTAAAAAATAAATTTTTGTTTTAGAATTATCTTTAAATTCTATGTAGCTTTTTTATTTTAATATTATTCTAATTGTGATAACTACAAATTAGTATTATAGAAAATTTTAAATATTTACTTTAATGTAATATTCATGTTTTAAATTTAGACTTCTTTTAATCATATTAAAGTTCATTGAATTTAATTTAAAATTACACAAATTATTTTTTAGATAATATTAGATTAAGTTTTGTTTTTATAATACTGATATTTTTAGCATATATTTTATTATTACTTTACTGGTGTGGAATCTAGTTTATCTTTAAGTAACTGATGATTTGTGATACTGCTTACATTTCAGGAGAACCCAGTAATATTAAACAAAGATCCTTGTAATAATTAATTAGTTTAACCCAACTAGTTACAGAATCACAAGACCAATGTACAATATAATATTAAATCATATAATGGATACTCATGTAAAAATAAGTAATCATTTACAAAAGATTAACTAGTTATGATGTCATGTAAGATTGAATAAGGGGAACCAAAAAAGCAAGACTAAATCATCATGTATTTACCATGTAAGAATGAAACTAATGATGAATGATGGCTTAATTGGATAATCCAAAGTATGTTGTAGGTATATTTATCAAATAAATCACTTACTAGCGAGGAACCCAAGGTCAATGGAATTGATTAGGGGCCAAATATTGAGATGTTTCCATGATTGATAAAATTAGAAAATAATAACAATTCTTAATATGTAATGAAGATATCAGACTCACCATAGAGATTGAATTGATTTCTATATCATAGGTATATATCAGAAATTGAGTACTATGATCGAAGATGCCGACCTTCCATTACTATTGGTTGGCCTGATTTATGGATAGAGACATATTCATCTATTGCAGTTCAAATTCTGAAAGATTGGTTGAGGAATCTGCCATGAAAGATGCTACCAGTCTGAACTGACTGCCTTAGGCTTCTAGACTCTCTCTCCCTTGATGTCACACATGTTTACCATAAAGCTAATCAAGTGGCTGATGCCCTTGAGAAAAAGGAAATTCATGAAGTCACCTCTTATTGGTCCTTTGTTTCACCTGAATACTGTGATAATCTTGTTCATGCTGATTATTGGGGTGAGGTTTAACTCGTCTTTGTAGAGTGACTCCATGATTCCTTGTCATGTACTTTATTATTTTTATTTGATTTCCCTAGGAGAAGGCTTTCTTGACTCCTAATTTTCATGGTATGTTATTGATGAAATTATTCGAACATAAACCCTGATTGGGAAAAGGGAAAAAAAGTTCCAAATTAACTAGATATTTTTGTATTTTAAATATAAGTGAATTGTAATGTCTTAGGTACTTAAGAATAGTAATTAATGTTGTATCCTGGATCAACTAAATGAATTTTTGCCCTTTAAAAATCCCAATGTTGTAAATATATGTCAAGGAATGAGTCTCTATAGTTATCTTGGGATTGAAAATAGTTTTTATACTATATATCACCTGAAATAATGTTTGGAGAAGTTTTGCAGCATCTGTAATTGGTTAGAAATGATTTATGGATGATTTTTTATATTTTTTAAATTTATAGAAATATTTCTAAAATTTTAAATAATATAGTGTATAAGGGTCATATTTATTTCATAAGAGTCACCCTAAGTGGTTGGAAAAAATGGTAACGATAAAAAAGTAAAAGTAACTTTGGATTTACACTTTATGTGTATGGTAAAATATTTTGTAAAGTAAAAAAATATAATGGTAACTTTCATAAACATTATGGTAACATTTATAAATTGTTTTGGTAACTTTTCAATGATTATGAGTCCTAATGTTTTTTAAATATTGAATATGATATAAGATTACAAGATTTTTACAAAAATATTATAAATGAAATAATAAATAGGAAATATGATCTTAAAAAAGATAAATTGGAATTTTTAAAGAAATATGATAAGAACTCTAGTTTCTTACATATTATTTATTCCTCTTTCTTTATTGAAGGATATTTTTCAATTCTAGATTAAATTTCATGATGTATAAAGTAGAGAGTATCCATGGGTAAGGATATCTTCACAAGGGTGGTTATTACCTTTTTTCCCACAAAGATTTTATTTTCTATCACTTCTTCCCAAAAATTGGTTACTTATTATATTTTGGTGAATTTTTTGATTAAATCTAGATAACCCAGATCTGTTTTATAATTGGATTCCCATATAATCCTATTAGGTGTTTATAATCTATTTTTGTTTTAATACATGTCTTATTCACGTGTAATAAATATAAATAGTTAGGGTTTTATGTGTGTGAACAAGAATGGAACGATGTGGGGTTTCCATTGTCTATAGAAGATACCATGGGGATGTACAATGTGAGTAATGGTGGATATGATCTAGTCTGGATAGATTTCTCAACCTTATGGGTTTTGGTAATGGTGGGATAAAAACCACATGTGTTAATGTGTTTCTTCTTAACATAAATTGTTTTATGTGTTTCCTTGGGACCATGTAAGGTGTAAACTATGAAACAATGGGTGATTTTGATTACCATATTTGGGTTATTTCTTTTTTTGGTATGATGCAGATTGTTTTGATCATTAATGTGAGTAGTGATGGAGGTTCTCTAATGGTGGGGTCTAGTTAATTTTTCATGCACCTCATTATATATAAAAAGGAAATTAGGTTTTTGTTCACATAAGATAAATCACATGAAGTGGTTATGTTCACTCATTATGGGTGGTGACTACCAAATATCAATACACATATAGGGTTGGTGTTGAATATCAGTATGAAGAAAGTACACATAATAATTGACCAAAATTTGTGGTGTGTAAAACCACCAAATGGGAGCTTCAATATTATCATATATGTTGGGGATAATTAATTTTAAATTCTAAGGATGGTTATATACATGTTTAGTTTTGTTAGTTTGTTGATATAGTGGTTGGAAAAGGTGAGTGAAATCACTTGGTAGTTTTGATATAGTTTTGGATGTTTCATTGGCGTGTCATAATTTATTTTTGATCCTAATACCACATTTCATGGAATTGTTTGGAAGTTTATGTGCATCTGATATAATTCACTATGGATGTATAAGTATACTCAATCATTGGTCAAGGAAGTATAATTATTACTCGATGCTAATTTAGAATTTGAAGAGTAGGATATGTTATATAATTTGGTTTCCTTTTATTATTATTTACATGAATTGGTATATGTATGTATATTAGTGAGAGACACCATTGGGGATATAAAAATGAGTCATTACTCACCCTCTACATGGGACATATTGGATGCATTAAGACTTTTTGTATTTTCGAATATGTAATGGAAAAGGTCTGGTGTCTCGAATCTAGTAGCAATGAGAGTACAGGTGGTAAAATAGTTAGTGGGAATGGTATTTTAAATGGTTTTGGTGGTATCTCATTAATGGTATGGTGGTTATTTATAATACTTTTATACTTTTAGAAATTTTATTGGACTATGGGAAATCAAATTATCTTTTTATGATTATCATGTTAGTGTATATGTTTTTATTAAATTATTCATTTATATATTTTTGATTATTGTATCATGTAATTTAAACTACTTGCACTGTGTTGCTTTGGTGTTATTATTATTTATCTTGAGAGAATATTTTCTCCCAACTATTAACCCATAAACCATTGTAGTTTTTCAGTAGTAATTCAAATATTTTGATGTGTTCCTAAGGTCTATTAGTGCTTTAGTTTAGTTATTATGGGCAGATTCTTCCGAAATCATTACATGAACGTTAAAGTAGATTGAAGAAAGATAATATAAAATTTTTATTTAAAAGGAATAAATTCATTGATATAAGAAGAAGATGGAATGAAACATATCAATTAGTGGTTTTAAAATGATGAATATTTTGAGGGTAGGAAATTTTAGGCATATTGTTGATTCATAATTATTGTTATTGAAAACAACAAATAACCACAAAAGAATATTATAAAGGATATTGATTCACCATTGTAACCAAGACTATTTAGGGTTATAATTGATTAATAATACCTATAGAATATATGATTAAGAAAATTATATGAAGTGATGCAAGTATGTGATTCATTAAGTGTTTTAGTAGAACTAGTTTATACATGTAATTTACCAGTGAGTTTATTTCTAAACCCCAGGAGCTAATGTTAAAAAATAAAACACTAATATAATAAAACATTAAGAATACCTATATCATCCATTTATGATTTATTTATAATTTTGAGTAGTTAGTATGATAAATATAAATTTAGTCCCTCATGATTCTCTTAGAGTATCTAGTCTTTATGAAATTTTGAGTCAAAAGAATAGATTGCTACTTAACTTTTATAGATCAAAACACTTTATAAGATAACCCAAATATCAATATTAAATATTTAAGATGTTTCCCAACAAGAAAGAGTAAATAGTATAATGTTTCTTACACATTAATTCCCATACTTTTCTTAATTACGTTAAGGTCTTTTACAGCCATATATCTTAATTAATCACATAATCAGGCTAAATAAATGATGAAATTCAACACACATTAATTAATATAAGAAAAATTAAAATCCAAAAATGGGATTAATTAATGATGATCTTTAATACAAAATAATTCATATGTGGTCTACACATTGAATTAAAATCCAAAAATAGGCTAGATCAATGATATCATTTGATATATATAAATTCTAATATATCCCAAACATTGAATTGAAATCTAAAATCTCTCGCATTAGAAATATGTGTCACATTATAACTATGTATTAAAATAACATTATGAGTACTCAAAAAATTTTCATATCGGCATAAGATTAAGGTGGAATTTTCTTCATGAAATTGTGACTACACCCCATAATAGTCATGTATGTTAGTATAATAGAGTGACTTTGAAATTTTTTGGATGAGTATCATATAATTACATATTATGTGATCCTAGTATTTCTATTTTCAACTTGTGTTTATTTAAAAATTACTAATATCATTCATACAATTTCATAGGTAATCATACCCAAATTTTTTTTATCATACTATGTGAAATATCTATAAACAATTTTTATATAACCATAAAGATATTTCTACATCCAAAATAAAACAAACTCCCTAAAAAATTGAATATCACAAAATGACACAATAACTATATGGTCTATATGATTATGAGAAACCTTTGGTTTTCATCCTCCAGTAACCAAATATACAATCATAGATTTTTTTTCATGTGTTCTATATAGAAACATTTCCACTATGGAATAATTATTCCAAAATGAAGAAAATTATTTCTTTAGGAGAAGAAATTTTTGATAACTTAATTTTTGAGAATATATTAAATAAGATTTTTTTACAAAAAACATCTTTAGTGGTTTTTCCTAGAAAATTTTCAATATATATCCTAGTGAAAAAGATACTCATCCATATCCAAAGTCTAGTTTCCCTATAACATGGTATTAAATATACTTCCATAGTAGATATATGTAAATGTATGTTCATATCACTCATTCATGAAACATCTATTTAGAAATTAGGTTGATATATACCATAGTAGATCACCAACTATCATTTATTCACATAAAATATAATTATAATAATATAGAATCACCAATTGATTAGATTTACTTTATGTGGACTTCTATACCTTTGTTTTATATATGTTTTTCATGACATGATAAGGTAATTTACAGGTATCCAATTTTGGGTTACTTTTATATATCCCTAAAATCCGAATAATTTATGTAATATCTGAATACATTTAAACCATATAATACATTAGAATCCATATAATTGAAATATAAGGAAACTTATATATTTATTTATTCCCAAAGTAAATCTCAAGGAATTGGATTAAATTGAACTTATATCAGTTTGATACAAGAGTACCACCATGATTACTGAATTTCATGATAAGTCTAAAAATAAATTTATCATTAAAGATTTTTTTGTTTCAATAAAAGAATACCACAAGAGTGATTTCGATATATATATATTTTCATATTAAAAAATTATCATCCCCAAGATCCTTCATCTCAATTTTCATAGCTATAAATATATTGGTTTCATGTACCATTCCTACATCATTGGTAGTAAGAAATATACCATCAACATAAAAGAAATGAAAAGTAAACTTACTCCCACTAAACTTTTAATATACACAATAATCCTTTTCATTCACAAAAAAAACAGTTAAATGACCTAGTTAAACTTATGATATAATTTTAATGATTCATTCATAAATCATTAAATTGATTTCATTAATTTTAAAATCATATTCTTTGAACCGTATAAAATAATATTTTTTAATTACACCATATAAATCATTTATTAAATGACTCCATTGAGAATCATTATCTTTTTATCGATCTAATGAAACTAGAGATCATAACATTCCTCATATTCAAATATTTTCCTAAAATATGTGTTCAAGGATATCAGATATATATTCCCTTTTTGATGAATTCCATATTTCTATGTAAAACCATTGGTGATAATATATGATTTTTCGTTTTCCACGTTACCATTTGATTCCATCATGGTTTCAAATATGTATTTGCTTCCAATTTCATATTCACCTTTAGAAAATGAGAAAATATCCCACACATCATTCTACATGATTGCATTTATCTCTCTTTCATGGAATTAATCCAAATTTTAGGGTTTTTTATAGAGACCATATCTTAATGTACAAAGGCATTACATATCGTTTTTAGAATACTAAAAAAAATTTACGAATGGATTCCCAAAGACCGTATTATTTTATTTCCCTTGGAAAAATTGGAATGTAAACACTATTAAATAAGAGAGATACATTATCTACCATTAGGTTCCCCAAGATAGGAACCTCTCTTAGATATATTATACATTAAATATATCTTCATAACATGGGGAAGGAAACATAAAAAGAGGTGATATCGGATTCTCATTTAGGGTAAACAAGGGAGACATGTTAATATAAACATGAATATAGGGGTATAAAATGTGATCATAACATTAAAACATCATATCCTACATATCAAGTATCAAAAAAATGTATTATGTAATAAGTCCTAGTAGTTCATCATAAGTGATTCATAAGAAAATAAATATCATAATCCGTAAAACAATAACTGAGAAATAAGACATATAATTTGTGGCATACATATAAAAATATTAAATGATATGTGAAGTCTACCTACCAATACCTTTAAAACATGTTAGGATTGGGCTACGACCCGTCTAACTACATCGGTATTGGGTTAACAACCTGTGCAACCTCTTACTTTAAGGCCTAAATTACAACCCATGTACATTATATTTTTCAGGCTTGTGATAAAACCCATGTACCTTCTCTTTTTTTGGAATTTAATACAACCCCTTCACCCTATTAATTTTAATCATTGGGATACAACCCATGTACCTTCACGTTCTTAGGCTTGGGCTACAACACATGTACCCTTTTTGTTCATATAGAATATATCATTACCCAGTGCATCGGATGAAGATATTGGTCCCACACATCACATAAAAACTCATGCATAGTTGTGACACAATATAATAAATCTTATATCATAATCTATAAAAAATTTAGTGATATATAAATATCATATCATAACCCATGAAATGAAATGGGTATAACTAATATTTCATCAAATCAAAACCTATGGAAAAGAGATAGGTATCATAATTATTTTACCAAAGCAATACCCATGGAATGAGAAATGATTCAAAATAATATAACCCATGGAATATAAAAGTGTGTCATAAGAATCATTCCATCAATATATAAACTATTCAACAAATAATATATGTGTAATATTTGGATAATTTCTTATAAGGGCATGAGTAACATCAAGGGATGATATTATAAATGTAAAATAACATAAATGAATATTTCTAAAACATTTCTTATGGTAAATATATTTTATTATTTGAAAAGGATCTATAAAAAATAAAAAAAAATTGAAAACCATTTTCATGAGAAAAACATGAAAACTTATAATCATAGCTAATAAAACATTTTGGAAGTCTTTTTCTTTAAAAACATGTAAAATATGCTTGAAAACATTTTGAAAATAGTTTATTTTAAAATACACTGAGAACTCATAAATAAATCTGGAAAATGGTTTGAAAACCATTTTCCATAAAACTATATTAAATATATATATATATATATATATGAAAATGTTATTTAGAAAACATGTATTTAAAGAACATATATTTCTGACTGAAGAGAGAGGTAAAGTCATGCTTTCTTAACAAATTCTTAACTATTTTATATAAAAAAGAGAGTAAAAATTGTACCGAAACAATAATATATAATGAATAAAAAGAGGATAATAAAATTCATGAGTTTTCTGAATATATGGATCATATGATTTCATTAATGGATGTATAAACATGAACAATCTTGAAATGTGATAAGATTGTTTCAATAAAATCTTACCACTTGGTGACTTTGAACCACAATTCCCATTTTAGAAAATTAAAACAAATTTAGCATAAAATATAATGAAAATTAAGGTATTAATGATGTTACATTTCAATGAAAGTATATGAACTTCATGGAAAAATATTTTTTCATAACATTTCATGTGTGTCAAAGAAGGCAAATTGGGAAAAAAATTAATTTACCGATTTGGTAACCTTTGAATGAAAAACCCAATGAAAAAATATGATATATAAATAAAAATAAATTTAATTATGTGAATCATATAATTTATCGATGTTCAGAATATACACCATAGAAAATTAATGGGTGTGGAATAAAGCATGTATCTCACAAAAATAATAATTGAGATGAAATTTCTTTAACTTGTGTCTTAACTCTATTCGTACTCATAAGAAGCTAATATATAATAAATAGATGTTTTTATAAACATTTTAATGATATATATTCTAATATTTAATTTCATATATGGTCTAATTATGAATTTATATTACCTTCTTGTTAATAATTTTATGTTAAGGTTACACATTGGATAAAATTCTCTTTGTTTTCCACCTGTGTCTTAAGTTGTTATGTCATTGGTCATTAATGTAATATAATGATTTACAGAATGTAAAACATGAAATAAATATTATTAATATTTATTATATGTTGATTTGAATAATCTAATGGAATATGAAATGATATACAATGTTCATGGAGTTGATAGGTCATATGTATAGATGAACGTTGATTCTATTTTATTAACATATTGAAAAAAATAAAATAATTGTAATATATATATATGAATATACGTATATAATATCATAAAATTAGAATTATTATCTAATATATATAATATAGTATCACTAAAAATATTTTTAATATATAAGATGTTGTGTGTGAATGAATCACATTGCTTTGAGGGGGTTGTTGTACACACATCCTCAAACACAGTCATCGTATTTACAAAAAATAGAAAGTATAAATATATGTGTTTTAAATGGATTAAAAAAGATTTAAGAAATAATAAATATAACACATAACATATATAAATATATATTCCATCATAGTGTCCCCCATGAGAGGTGATAACCAAAAATGAACATTCATCATTTCATGAGGCGATAGTTCGTTGTACACATAACCAATTTATTTGTTACCTATAAGATGGAAGTATGTTTAAGTGTAGTTTTAACCCTTAGAATATAAAAATAATATCATATTTATGAAATATTTTTTGTTATAAAATCAGATAATAAGAATATTTTAGTGGGATGGATAATGCAAATAGCATAAAATAACTTGAGGAAGGATGTTACCTCTTATTTGGGTAACTCTTTTTGGTTTTCACCAACTGGATTCCATAGATTTCTTTAAGCCCAAGGGGAGGATTCTAGGATGACGGTAGGTTTGTTTAGGATCTATTTGGTTATAATTTTTTTGATTCAAAGTGTACTGAGAGGTGTTAATAAGTGTCACGAGAGGAGGATTTTTTATATTGGGGGAGGAGTGGCCTCTTGTAAATTATGGGAAAGGGAAATCCACACATGTGTTTCCCATGTAATGTGGATCTAATAATGTAATAAAGTAGATAAAAGTTATAATAGTGTATAAATATGGACATCCAATGTAATATTTACAAGTTTTTATGTCATTTAGGCCCTTATGTTTAAGAATTAGTGTTTATTTAAGATTAATTTTACCTTAATCGATGTAATTAAATTTAATTACTTTACTTAATTTTTTGGTCAAAATCTAAGTTAAAATTATTATAAATTATGACCTATAATTATTAAAAATATGTATTCCATTTTTTCAAATTCCATGAATCTAACTGTAAGATATTAATTTAAATTTAATCCCATAGTTGAGGTGATAATTCATGTTTTTATTGTATAAATTTTCAAAAGCTTCCTATGTTATTGTTTTCAATTTCAAAATGGAATTTATTAAAATTAACTAAATTTGAATTTTTTAAAAATATATTATTTAATTTAAATTTGATACCAATTTTAATTTTAATTTATCCTTATAAATAAATTAGATGAAAAATAGGTTTTGATCTATAATTATGTATTTTCTAATATTCATTAAAAAATAAAACTTCAATGAAAAATACCAAAAAATTACCCTAACAAAATTATTATGTTCCTATTTTAAATTGTATGTTTATTTTGACACATAAAATAAATAAAATTTCCAAAACAATTGATTTAAACGGGTCTCCCTAATAAAATGTCTGAAAAATTCCTTAATAAAAATATATGTTTTAAGCAAAAAATTGTGTTTGTCCTTATATTATATATATAAAATCTATTGAATGAGTTTCCAAAAAAATTATTGAGTATATATAATATATATTACATTAAAATTATGTAATAATTTTAATTAATTTAATTTATTATGTAAAAAAACATTGAGACTATAAGAATAATAATATGTTTGATGTTCAATCATTGGTCATATTAATTTCTAACTAATTATGAATTTGTCTTATATTTTTGTAAATTTTTTTTATAAATTATTTAATAATATTCATAACCTATAATTTAATATCTAGGTCATATCTTACTATATTATATAATATCATTTAAATAATATATTATTGTTTGGTAAAACATGGCCTTGCATGTTACACAAGCCATCGAGGATAATCAATATTGCATCTAACAAAAGCTAACATCGGTGTTATGTGTAGGGAAAAATAAAATTTATATTTTTTTAAGTGAAAATTTATCTTGGTGTTGCATATAACTCAATCTCTAAATGTGTTTATAATATAAAATAAACTATTTTTAGTGTTGTGTGAAATGAAAAAATTATAAAATACTAAATTAATTAAAATAATAAAAACGCACGAAATCACGGGGTGTTACATTCTACCTACAAGAAAATTAATTTACCCATTGAAATTCATCTGGGTTATTTAGGGCTTAATACTTGAATTTTTGTTTCATATAAACCTACGTCGTAAAAATGAGCACTAAAAATTCTTTTAAAAAGGTAGATTTGGAAAAATATCATAAACATAAAGAAACAAATAACAAGGTTCCAACATAACATAACGTAGGGGGAATGTGAAAACATGGAAATGGAAGAGAAATGAACTTATCTTATTTTGGAGGAGAGTGATAGAGAAATTGGTTAGGATAATGTTAACAATCACAAATCCATTAATCTGTTATTATCTATGGGGACATTCGATTCATCAGAAAAAAAGGTACTAGGATAACTTTTACAGTTTCATGATTATTTCCTTAGAGTTGAATAATTTTCATGAGAATTTATAGTTTCTTGATTTTATTCCCTTTCTTGAGTGACATCTCTAACTTTGATCATTTCATGACCGATTTACATATCACCTCTTTCTTTAAAAGGGATGTTGAATCTTTTCATTATTTAAGTACAAAAATATCATGAGATCGATGATAGGTTATCCCATATATATTCAGTTACCATCAACACAAAGTTGTTATAGAATGTTATCCAATATGTATAAATCATCATGTGGTGTGATAATATATTAACCTCACAAACTTCAACCAAAGTTCAACTTAAACTTTCCATAAATAGTTACACTTATAACCCTTATGAAAGATGAAAATCACAAAATAGTATAAAGAATGTCATGACGATAGTTCAACATTGATCCCCCATGTTTTATCACATACAAAATAGGTGAATACCTTGATCATATATTATATTTAAATCATGGTCATAATCATAATTTCCATTAATCCTTATTGAAAATATACATGCTTCCAAAAGATAATTCACCCTTTATTCTTTAAAAATCCCCTTATCGAAAAAAAATTATCTATTGGATGCTTGGATTCATCCATGGAAATATAGAAAATCAAGGAGATTTCATTAATACAAAATTCATGTCGAGAGATATAATCAATGCTTAGACTCATATCAAGTTCTACTAAATGATCAAAAATATTTTCATTGATATTATTTTAAAAAAAATCCATAGTAAATTCCCCACTATAGAGTTCCACAATTATCAGGGTTTACTCCATCCATTGTGATTGAATATACTTTCCCATTGTCCTTGTTCATCAGAGGTTTTTTGGTGATGATCACCTTTATTAACCTTTGTATTTGGGCATTTATTGTTGAAATTCCAAAACTTCATATAATTGAAACATTGAACTGGTATAGGTGCATCTTTTAGAGTTTTTTATTATTAACCTCATTATATAACTATTTCTAGTCACTTAAGCGTTCAACCACTCGATATCCTTCCTTTAAATAATTATAACATTTAGTAGTCCCATTAAGACAATTGCTCACATGCTTCTTTATACACTTAGATAACAAATGAAGTATCACCTTCTTATATATATATATATGTTTTCTATATTTTCCTTTTAAATCCATCTTTTTATTCTTTTTAATCCTATTAGATTTATATATAAATCCAACCTAAATTTCAACTTTTTTACAAAATCCACAATCTCTTAATAGACACTAAAGTCTCTTATGGACAATGCCCTTATGAGACATGGATTTAAGCCACCGAAGAGCCAATGAAACTTACATTTTGGTTGGATGATAATTCCAGAAGCATGCCTCACAAGTCTTGTGAAATTTTCTTCATAGATACCAAAAAATTCATCATCCTTTTTCTTCCACTCAAGGAACTCCATTTATATATTTGTATGAAGAACATGATGAAAGCTCTTATTGATGATTAAGTTCATTGAATCATCACAATCCATGGATTTAATTTAATCTTTCTTCCTTGTATTATGGATTAGAGTCCACCACTGGCCCACTTCACCATCTAACCAATAAATATCCATAAATACCTTATCATGATCTGAACACTGAAGAATGGAAAATATCATTTTATTGTTACAGATCATGTTTTTAGAAAGATGTTGATTAAAATACCCACTAAAAGAATGTGGGAATTACCTCATGAAGGACTCAATAGAATATTGTTCCTTCCATTGTTCATTTTGAATCTCATCACAATTCATAGCTTATGAATGATATGTAACCATAACATCATGGTTTTTCATTATATCTCTCATAGAATTTGGTAGTTAAGGAGTAAAATCATATAATTTTCCATCGTAATATCTATTAATGATGTTCATCCATGTTCCATCCATTGACTAAAACCAAAATCATAGAGTAATGAAAATTTATCACAATGAGGAACCAAATATTACAAAAATTTCACTTATAAAATGTTTAAATTATTATACCATCCTTAATTAACAAAACCTTAAGTTTATCCTAAGTCATTCAAAAAAAAAATCCATTTATATCCTTTTTATGGTTCGTGAAGAGTTTCGGAATTTCTATTGAATATCCCCCAGGAGTGTCAAACCAAGTGTGTAAAATGGACCATTTTCATGTAACATATTACTTTTAGTGAGGCCCAAAACATCTTGTTGGAACTGTTACCCCTAGGTAAATCTGTGCTAGATCCAAATCTACTTGTAGTATCTAGAATATAATTTATTTTTAGTAAACCAGTCAATTTATAGTTTTCAAAAATTCAAAGAAATTTTCCTAAATGTTAAATCATCCTTATACTTATCATTGGAGACATCACTATCCATAACATTAGAAATAAACCTCGGGATCTAAGCTGAGATTTCTCATTATTTTTTACAAAGGTTAACTTATCATTTGTTTTCATACCAATTGTAGAAATACCTTCTTAATTTACATTGAAATTACATCACTTTTGTAAAATATAGATTTTTTTACAAATAGATGCCCAAAGACAGTATTAGTTTTGTGCCTTTGAAAAGGTGTAAACATAAACACTGGTACATAAGAGAGTAACATTATCTCCCTTTATGTTCTCCTAAACTAAAACCCCTTTTAAATATATCATACATGAAATTTATCTTCATAACATGGGGAAGGAATCATAAAAAGGGGTGATCTCAGATGCCGAGTAAGGGTAAACAATAGAGACATGTAAGTATAAACATTAGAATAGGGGTATAATGATGTGATACTAACATTAAAAGATCATACTATGAAATAAAATATCAAACAAATGAATTATGGAATAAATCATGGATGTTCATAAGAAATTCATCATGTGGAAATAAATATCATAATCCATGAAAGCATATATGTGGAATAATACATAGAATTTGGGGCATACACATAAGAATAGAAAATCTAATGTCATGGATTCCAACCAATACCTTTATGACATGGTAGTACTGAAATATGACCTATGTACCTACTTGAAGCATGGGCTAACAACCCATGTATCCTATTACTTTTAGTCTTGGGATACAACCCATGTAACTTCATTTTTTTAGTCTTGTGCTATAACCCATGTACATTCCTGTTTTTGGGATTGGGTTATGACCTATATACCCTCTTAATTTTAGGATTTCAACTATATCCCATGAACCATCAGGTTTTTGGGATTGTGCTACAACATGTGTACACTTTGATCCATATACAACTTATAGTTACCATATGCATTGGAGGGATATATAGGTCCCACCAATCACATAATAAGAAATACATACATGCTCCACAATATAGTAAATCTTATAGAACAACCCTTAAAAAATATAGGATCTATAAACATTAAATAATAACCCATTAAATAAAATGGGTATTATTAACATTTAATCACCTTATAACCTACGAAAAAGAGATACGTGTCATAATAATTTCATCAAAGAAAAACCCATGATATGAAGTGGGTTTTAAAATAAAATAAACCATGGAATATAAAATTTTGTCATTATTATCATTCCATCAAGACATAAGCCATTTAGAAAAGAATATGAATCCAGTTTTTGCATCATTTACTAGAAGGGCATGAATAGAATCAAAAAATGATTTCACTAATGGAAAATAACATGAAAGGATATTCGGAAAACATTTCATGAGGTAAATATTATTTCTTATTTGTAAAGGCATCTTTAAAACATAAAACTTTTTGAAAAATATTTTTTGGAAAATAAACTTGAAAACATATAATTAATTCTTTTAATATAATTTGGAAATATTTTTCATTGAAACCTTATGAAAGAAGCCTGAAAATGTTTTCAAAACTATTTCATTGAAAGTACTTTGAAAACTAATAAATAAATCTTGAAATAGTTTTTAAAACTATTTTACATGAAACTAAATTAAATTATATATATATATATATATCTTAAAAACAATTTTAGAAAAGATGTTTTTAATGAAAATAAATTTCTGACCCAAGAGAGAGATAGAGTCGGGCTTTCTTAAAACACATTCATAGCAATATTATGTACTAAATAGTGTATAAATGGTAATTATACAAGAATATATTTTGAATAAATATAGGAGAATAAAATTCATGAGTGTTCTTGATAGATGGATCTTAATATTTCATCGAAGGAAGAACAAACATAAATATTCTTGAAAAGCAATGAGATTATTTCAATAAACACATACCACATGGTAACTCTGAACCATACTCCCCATTTAATAATATCTAATTTATTTATTCGTGAAATGTCATTAAAATAATGTGATTAATGATATAACATTTCAATGTTTGTATATACACCTCATAGAAAAAATTGCTTCATAACATGCCATGTGTGTCAAAGAAGGGAAATTGAGACAAAATTACTTTACCAATTTGGTAACTTTTGAAACATAAATCCCATGAAATAAAACATGATTTTATATACGTGTTTATTATGATATTATATTACATTCTTGTTAACAATTCTTTGTGAAGGTTAAACTTTGGGTAGTATTCATTTTTTTCGCATGTGTCTTAATTTGTTATATAATTGGTAATTATAAATATATACTGATTTCAAGAATGTAAAACATGATATAAATATCCTTAATATTCAGTATATGTGGTTTATAATAATATATTTAATTATTAAATGGAATACACCGTTCATGGACATGGTAGACTGTACGTATAAATGAACAATGCATTCGTTTTATTGACATATTAAAAAAAGGAATTTAAATGGCATATATGTACATGTATATATTTATATAATATAATAATATTATAATTATTATGTCTTATACATCATATAAGTTCATTAAACATATCCTTAATACATTTGATGCAGTGTGCGATCAAATCACAATGCTTTGACGTGGTGGTAGTCCACACTCTCTCAAACAATATTAACTTATTTACACCAAATTGAAAGTATAAAGATACATGTTTTAAAATGATAGATTAATATTAAAGAGATAATAAATGTAATATCAAACATATATAACTACATTTTCCATAATAATTTCTACTATTAGAGGTGGTAATGGAAAAATGAATAATCATTGTTTCATGAGGCGGTAGTTCGCTATACACAAAAACAACATGTTAGTTATCCATTATATGGAAGTGTGTGGAGGGGTAGGTTAAGACCTTCTTGTAATATCATAATAGTATATTTATGATAATGGTATTTTTATAAAATCATGAAATAAGAAGACTTTATGGTGGTGTATAATGGAAATAACATAAAATAAATTGAGGAAGGGTGTTACTTATTATTTAGTTAAATTCTCTTGGTTTGCACCAATGGTATTAATTGGATTTCTTTTTTACACCAGAGGAGGATTATAGGATGAGGGGAGGAATTTTTAGGAGCTATTCTTTCAGATATTTTTTGAGGAAATTTGTCTTTATAGGTGTTAGGATGTGGGAGTAGATGAGACCTTTTTCTAGTGGAGGAGGAGTGAGACTATTTTAAATTTGGTAAAGAGAATTACACCCATGTTTTCCCATGTATATTGAGTACAATAATAGTAAAAATTAAAGAAAAGTGATTATAGGGTGTAAATATGTCTCATAAATGGAATTCAGACATGTATCGAGGTAATTTAGGCCCTTATGATTAAGGATTGGTCCTTAGTTAATCTTAAGTCTACCTTAATGGATATATTTAATTTTAATTACTTTCACTAATATTTTTAGTCAAAAAAAGTTGAAATTATAATACAATATGAATTATGATAATTCCAAATATGGATTTCATTTTTCCAAATTCTAATCAAATATGCGGTAGATATTAATTGAAATTTAATCCCGTAGTCTGGTAGACAATGCAGGTTTTTAATGTAAAAACATTTAGAAGATTGCTATGTTTTTATATTAGATTTCAAAGTGAAATTTATTAAAATTAACTAATATGAGTTTATTTATAAACATATTATCTATTTAAACTTTTAAGACAATATAAAATTTAGTTTATCTTAATAAAAAAATTAGATGAAAATTCATTTTTGAATTAAAATTATGCATTTCCCACTATTCAATGAAAAACTAAACATCACATAAAATAAAAAACATTTACCCTAATCTAATTATTATGTTCTTATTTATAATATTAATTATACTTTTTGACATATTAAATTAATAAAAGTTTAAAAAAATTATTTAAAATGGTTTCTTCATTAAAATGCCTTAAAAATTCTTTAAAAAAAATATAAGTTTTTAAGAATAAAATTGGGTTTGTTTTAATATTATGTATATAAAATATATTGTAAGATTATAAAAAATATTTTATTTTATTTATAACATATATATTACATCAATTTCAATCCCTAATTGCAATTAATTTAATTTATAAGTGTAAAAAATATTTGTTACCATAAAAATAAAAATATTTTCTTTTATATTCTGTTGATTTTCAAATTCATTTGTAATTAATTATGAATTCATAATGTATTTATGTTAACAATTTTTTTTAATAAATTTATTAATACTATTCATAAATTAAAATTTAACGAATATGTTATATATAATTATATTAAATAATAACATATTAATAAAATATTAATGTTTGGTAAAACTCGGTCATTGGTGTCATATAATCCATCAAGGAAACCAAATCATACACATAACGTGAGATAACATTGGTGTTTTGTGTATATGATAATAATATTCATGTTTTTAGTACATGATTAACTTGGTGTTGTGTATAATGCAATCCATAAATTTTTCTTTATTATAAAATAAACTATTTTTAGTTTTGCATGAAATGAAAAATATCAAAAAGATAATATTAATTCAAAAAATAATAATTCAAAAAATCTCAGGGTGTTACATTTTTCTTTAAATTCATTGATATAATATGATTGGATCATCTTACAATGATGTAATATCAATGTCATATTATTATTGAAATATAATATAATCATCTTCAATCTCATTTTCAATCTGTATCAAGTGGGTCACTTTAATTGAACTAGTTCACGAGGTTGTTGAATTTATTCTAGGGGAGAACTAAAAGAAAGGGTTCAATGATATTTTATTGATCCAGAATATCTTCTTAAATAAATTTTGGTATTAAATCATGATATTGATCATTATAAATTTCCTTAGTGTTCATATTAAGATATTATTCCACAAATAAAAAATACCTAGTCTTCTCCCCCACCCCCAAAAAAGCAATATCCTTAAAGAACCAGGAATTACCCATATAAAAAATAGACCATGTAGTTGGATCCTAAAACTTATAACTCCAAGATATCATATATTATCCAATAACATAACAACTAATAGTTCTTGAGTTTAGTTTCTTTTTCATTTGGACTATAAGGTCTTACATTCGTTGGATATCCCCAAATGTGAAAGTGATGGAAACGATGATTTTTCCTATCCAAAAAACATAACGGGAATTTGAAATTTCTATATATGGTACTCTACTGAGTATGCACACCACAATCATTAAATATTAACTATATGTTGATTCATGTATGGTATACTGACTAATCATAATTCAATCCATGTCTCTAATAATTCTATTTCCTATTCCAGTAACACTATTCAGGGTTGGAGACCCCGACATGGTGTACCAGGGGATGATACCACATTCCTCTATGAATTCCACTAATGGTCCAGGACATTGTTCACTGGAATCATTATATATGTCATCATACTCACCACCATGGTCAGATCTAACACTTTTGGTCTTTTATTCTTTTTTACTTTTCAAATTTATCTTTATAATTATAAAACACATATGGTGATTATGTTTTTTCACGAATTTTCTAAAGATATCCATATCATGAGTAGTCATTTATAAATGTTATGAAATATTATTAACCATTCCAAGAATCCATAAGAAATGGTGTAAAAATATTTTTTTTTAATAATTTCTAAGTGGCCCACATTACTTTTCACGTTAAATCAATTAATTTTTTTTCCTATAATACAATTGAAATATAAAAAAAAATATAAAAAATTGATAGGATCAAGAATTTTTACTAACACAAGTCTCTCAATTATCTCTATAGTGATGTGACCTAATCTCTTGGGCCATAACAAGGATTAATTCTCTCTGGTGAATTTACTCATAACACCTTGAGCATTGACTTTTAAGGATTTACTTTATGAGAAAATATTATCTAACAAGTATAAATTTCTATAAACTGAAATGGAAACATATCCATCAACATTTAATTTTTTAAAATGAATAAATTTTCAATTCCTAAATAAACAATAGTATCTATATTTTTTTAATGTGAAAAGAGAAATTATAAACCATTTGAAATATAATGAAATGAAAGTATTATTAATATACTAATAAAATAAAATCCTATGTAACTATCTAAGATATCAGATTTTATCTTCTTATATTGTAATACCATTTCCAACATAGACGTGTATTTTAACATTTTTTGTATTTTTTTTAATTGATGAAAACCAATATAGGCACAATGCTATGTATTACATTTCTATAATCTTTCCACCACATATCTCCAATTAAAAAACATATATTAACCTTAGAATAAATTAAATTATTAAGTTTACTATTATTAGTATGTTAATTATAATTATTACTCAATTTAATTTTTTATAACTCGAAGCATCATAGAAGTAATTGATACCCCCATTTTGTTCGCTTTTTTATTTTATAGTTATTTATCTATAGTTTCTACATCATTCGTCATTTTATTACATTTCATTTTTTCGTTATTGGTACTAGAAAAATGATTACTCTCATTATTATCTTTCTTTAATCTTTCTTATTTTGAAAATAGTGTCAGAAGAGTTATTTTAAGGATCATTATCCCTTTTTATAGTTATATATCACCTTAAACTAGTTGAAATTTAATCTAATATAAAAACAATTAGATTCACCAAAAATTCATCAGATAAATCCAAATTGATTTCTTTGTGATTTGAAACAATATGGGACATTTCCATGATGAATTTTCTTATGTTCTTATTACCCTTATAACATATTGAGATATAAATTTATATTGGTGTACTAATTTTTGACTTTTTCATCATAGAAAACATTTTATTGTGGTCCTGATGGAATTCTCTTATAGTATCAACATTTCAATACATAGTTCCCCATAATGAATTTGAGATGGCATGGTTTATAACCATTACACAGATTTTATTTTGAATTCTACCACATATCATCATAGGTACCCTCATTAGTGATATTAGTGGGTTTGGAGATCCATAATGGAGGTTCTAGGTCATTAACAATTAAGGTGATAAATAAACAATATTTCTATTCCTTAAGCCTCACACCTTTCAATATTTATATTTATTTGAGTCTAAAAATATTATTAAAGAAGAACATAAAATAGGGAAAATAAAATAATGTCACTTTTTATGGGAATTTAATGAATAAAATCCTCCTTATGGTGTAAGTGATAAATCCGGCATCTTAGATGGCCCAACTTATGAACATGACAAAACTGACACATTAACCCAAAAATCAAACCTTTGAAATAATAAAAAGCAACCCATGAAACAGTAAAGAAAAAATATGATGGTTCGAGTTATATAGATAATGGGATGATCTCGTAGGAATATCAAGGGGGGTCAACTAGGGTATCCTCAAGAGGTTCTTTCCTATGTCCTCATAATATTAGGTTTTTCTACCTTAAATTGATTTCCCAAATGACTATCCTATTACCTTTAATCGAATCCCCGCTATAACAATGAATTTATCACACACTAACACCAAAATAACCAATCATTTCCATGATCTAACATTTTTGTAAGCCTCTAAATAAAATTAATTGTGTGAAATTCCTAGAAAAAACAACATAACCATGAAAAATAATGTCATCATCAAGGAAAGATATCAAAAATGAGATTCCATCATTGGGGATAATTACAAAACCATAGAAGAACCATCACCACAAAGAATTAGGCTGCTTAAATATGAATCAACAATTGATGGGTCATCTACAATATAAAAAAATCCCAATAAATTTCATCACCCTATCATAGTGCCCCCATCATCTGAAATTTACATTCTTCACTAAAGAAGACCACATCAGGGAATCCTTCATAATAGTTATCCTATAAGTATATAATGATTGTATTATAATCAATTTCCTAAAAATAAATACCTAAAACCACCAATGCATGGGAATGAGGACAATATGGTACCCCACAAACACCCAAGGACTACATCTATTATCAAAAAATCAAAGTAATAGAGAGAAGTGACAAAACAAGAATAAAAAACCATAGAACAACATTATCTTCCAGACCCAAATAATCCTCAAAACCCACATTTTTAACCTCATTTCCATGAAGGTGAACAAATAGGCAGGGAGATGGATCATAATAGGGAGGCTAGATGATAAAAGGATAAAAAAATTTACTTCATGAAATCCACAAAAGGAAAACCAAGATGTACTAAATTTGGAAGAAGAAATAAATTTGGGCTAAAAGGAACAGTGGGATTAGATCCACTAACCACCAATAAAAAAGACTAAACACCAAAATATGAGTCATCAAAGTATGGTAGAGGGTAAGGTATCTATAGGATTCAAAGAGGGGAAGGTTTTGAGAGAGAATAATGTGCCGATTAAATAATAGATCCATCATCACTAAGATAAAGACAAAATAAATTAAAATAAACCTACAAAAGTACCATAATATAATCCTTATAATAACATCAAATAAAAGAATGACCTATCCTAAAACACCATGAAAAACATTAATATTTAGTCATTGGATAAAAAATTTAACGTTTAAATATTATACTTTGAGTATAGATCTAATATTTATGACAAAAGAACTTGTTAAAAAATAATTATTCCTTTGCGAAGATTCATTATTCCCATATAAATGAATAATTCAAAATATATTTATCAGTACAAGTTTTCATGTAAGAAATTAATGTAATGTAATTACATTGGGGTCATCAAATACACACATTAATCACTTATAAAAAAACTATAATACTTAATGATGAATTAATTTCTAAAATAGAAGTTCCTTTAGAAGAATTTTATTTTGATCAATCAATTTCAAATAATATATATCCACCAGAATTTTTGAATCTATAGTTTCCCCAAAATACAGTGTAAAATTATTATAACATGAATAATTTAAAATCTACATAGAAGATGTAATCTATAAATAACTATTACTTCAATAATAATAATAATAATAATAATTTTTTTTATAGAGTTTGTAAATAACAAAGATTGAAATGTATTAGGCTGAAAAGAATTTTATATATTCATCCATCCATAATCATTATATTCAAATTAAGTTACTCAAATAGTTCTATAATTAATCATAAATAATTCAAACTCGATGTAAATTTTAGTTTTTTCATTTGGAATACATAATTATAAATAAATTAAAACTTTTAGATTTTCAATTAATATAATTTTAAAAATATACTTATCAAATAATAACAAAATAACAGTTGATAAATTTTCATATAGTGGATTAGATGTATTGATACAAATGTTTTTCAAGAACAACGTTCATATAAACTGTAACATGTTCTTAAATCTAATACCATTAAATTTATAATAATTAATTTAATGAATCCCATTATTTCATCAAGAAATTAAATAAAACATTGATTCATAGTGATTAAAAATGAAACAATTTGATACCATTTTATTTTACTCAAAATTTATCAGTGAGATAGTTAATAAACTCATATTTTTTCAAACTAAAAAATTAAAAAATTAAAAAAGGAAATTATAAGTGTACATGGATTTTCAATGTATGATTGATTCATGAGTTCAGGTGGATTTTAATTGAAATGAATATATAATCCCTTATGTTTCTCTAATAATATATTTTCATTCTTAATATGAGATTCAAAAGAATCAGATGATGCTTATGATTCAGGGTTAATGACCCTTTATAAGATATTCCTAATTTAATTTTACAAATATCAATTTTTCCAATCATAATGGAAGAAATAATATTTTGGTTCTTTAAAATAATATCTCCTTATTTTTGTAATTTAATTTAATCCTAATATAACTATATATATTAGTTGACCAAATAATAATTCTAAATAATTATGATCTTTAATAAAAAAATTCACATATGGACCATATATTGAATAAAGATTCCGTATTGGAATAAATTAATGATGAAGATTAATAATAATTAATTCACATATAGATTACTCATTGAATCGATATCTAACAATTTGAAAAATTAATGATATCTTTTAATACACATTAATTCACATATGGCTCACCCATTATGCTGAAATCCTACATAACCTATTCTGGAAAAGGAAATGAGTAAAAGGGAAAATATTTTATAACCCTTTGAGTCTAACTAAAGTATTATATTTTTAGTTTTCTTGAGTTGGATTTATTTTCTAATGGGGGAACTTTTTTCTACATATTAATCAAATTATTTAGTACAATATATTGTATTTGTGGGAAGAATAAATTAATAATGTAGTTTTATGAAGAATGAATCTTTTGGGTAAGAAGAAAAATATTGATGACAAGAAATTGATTGTATAGGGATGATTAATTATAATAATCAATTGATTAATTACATTTTTGTAGTAAAATTATTAATATTACGATGATTATGTGAGATTTTTTTTATCTAAGCTGTTGGATTAAAAATAGGGATAACTCATTCCAGCCTCATATGATATGCTAGATTATGTAAATGTTGGATGTATATGGATAGTTTTAATGGATTTAATGAAGATTATTAGAAGAGTAATAAAATTATTATTCTTTTAAATATTTTTAAATGATGATTGAAATAGTATAAAAGAAATGCATGACCTTAAAAATGGAGGCATGTAGTAAGAAACAATAGTATCTAGAGATACAAGGTATAGAATTTATTGAATTTACAGTTCCAATTAGCATGATCCAATATTATAACTCTAGAGGAAGAAACATCACATGATTTGTATTATTATCTAATAATTTTATCCATTGTATAAATTGTAGTGACCCTTCCCATTATCTTGGAGCTCGTGCCAGCATTATTATATTAGCATAGATAAAATACATCAAATCATGATGGGATTATCGATTTAGCTACATTGAAAACTAAATACATGTTACTGATTTCAAAAGTGGATATAAAATAAAAATCAAATAAATGGAAAACATTTATAATTCTTGAACTCAGTCCATGAATTCTTCATCATATACTCGGAAATGTAATCAAAATAAGGGAGATCTCAAATTCTCAGTAAGGGTTATATACAATGGAATCTATTAGGAATCAATAATGAATTATCAATATATTAAGGTAAATAACTAAACACACATTTAATTTTATCAATAACTTTACTTTTTTAATTATTTAAAGCACAATATATATTTAAAGGTAAATTACTGTAAAAACATCCCTTTTAATCAATAAAATGTAATTGAAAAGCATCCATATATTATATCATTTTGAAAATATCATTGATAATAATTACTAAATTATTAATAAATGAAATTACTAATCATTTGAAATCATGTTCTAAATAACATTATACCTCTACCATCATTACCATTCACAAGATATTTTAAAACTAATTCCAGAAACCATTTTAATTTGACCAATGGATTTGTCTCATGAGACCTATTAATACATCATGGAGCTATGTGATTCCAATCCTCAAACTTTACTACAGTTCGAAATAATTCCTCACATATTTAATGATTTATTTAATTCATTAATCAATATTCATTATCACAAAATATCAATATTTATTAAACAATGTGGATTTATAAATATTTCTCTACTTCATAAAATAATAAAAAAGTAAACAATGTATGTAAAAAGGGTAATATGGCTGTAGAAATAACCAAATACATCATAAAATTACAAATATATTTAAGATAAATTTAATTTATAATAAAAAATGATCACAATAAATAAAGGTATTGTTTCAAAAGGAAGTTAACAATCACCAAGAATGGGAGATGGTATAATAATTTTTCCCAAGTGGTAATTTAAAAGACAAATCCCATTTATTAAATAATGCAAGTTTTAATTTAAAATATAATGATTTATTAAGTAATAAGTATATAACATGTCAATGGAAATTATATACCCCATATAAAATGATTTATGTTCATAACATTACAATATGTCTCAATGAAAGGGAATTGAGACGAAGTCCCTTACATCACTCATTCCATTATCTTAACATGCGTTAATATCATTAATAATGGTTTTAATCTTATTATAAATTTATATAATAAAACTTCTAATATTTATAATATCATATATTATCCTATTATGATATTTTACCACCCTTTTATTAATAATATTTCATTATTTTCATTATTTCAATTGTTAATTGCCTTGTTTTCTCACGTGCGTATTGTAATTAATGTTTTTGCTTCTTGTACATCGAATATAATTAAATCATCTCCATTATTGTAATAATATTATAATTATAATATTAACTCATTAAATAAATTATTATAACCACTCTTAAATTTTTGTCATTAAAAATGAACATCATCGCTTCGTGGAGATGATTGATCGTACATATGCACATGCGACAATATCATTCCCTTTAAAAGTGAAAGGTTAAAGATGTGGGTGATATATTAAATTTATATAATCAATATCATGACATATATATCACATATATTCCTTAATTTTATCCTTATTAAATTCAATTAAAATCATAATTGAAAATTGATTGACATCAGTTTGTGAGGTGGTGGTCCGCCGTACACATGAGAAATGTTATCATATTTTAAACAACATTGAAATTAAGAAGGTATATGTGATATTATAATTAAATAATAATATTTACATCATGAATATTTTATATTTACATTATTTACATTATTATATCTATTCTTGGAAGGTAGTGATGGGAAAAAAATTAAATCGTTTTGCTAGGTGGTAGTTCGTCGTACACACGATCGATGACTCCATTTCCCATTTGATGGAAGTGGATATGGATAAATATTATTCCATACAAATATTAACATATCATTATATGTTATATACTAATGTAATTGTATTCTATGTTTTATTTGATAATTTATGTTTGGAAAAGATGTAATAAAATGAAAGAGATTTGTTAAAAAATTATCTTTTCTAAGAGAATCCTCCAGTAGATCTCCTTTAATAACCATAGGGATGGTATTTTTGGAGTAATATAAGCTCTAGAATGATAAAAAGGATGTTGGGGAGGGAATTATGATGGGGTTTTTTATTAAAATTCTTTTTATTTGTTAGAAAGTGAGGGGATGGAGTTCACTTTTATAAGGGGTGAAGGGGAACCCTCATGGAAATTACTTAGAAATTTCCCCAAAGAATATGAAATGACAAAGTCCTTCACATTAATAATTAAAAAAATAAATATAGGTTATAGATTGGGAAGTTTAAGGTGGAATTTGTTTTATAAAATAAAATTTTGATAATTTGGTTGATAATTTTTAACCCTTATCATCTTAGTTTAACCCACCGGTAACATATTTTTACCTTAACCATAGTTATTAATTTTTAATGTTTTCAATATTCATTTTGGTCAAAAATTGTGTTCATATTATAAAATAAAAAAAAATATATGATTCCAAATTTTTTATACATTTTTCTTGACTACATTTACATAATTTGAAAATTTTAATTTAAAATTAATCTTAGAGATGTGATGAGAAAATGAGTTCTCAATGGGAAAATATTTAAACGTTTAAAAAGTTTCTACATAAACAATAAATATGAAAATGATTCAAATGAAGTAAATTAGTTAATCTAAAATATAATTTAACTAATTTTAGTTTAAAACCAATTCAAAATAAATCTATTATTAAAAATAATTTAAACAAAAGGCATTTTTTATTAAAAAATAGCATTTTCACTTCTTATCAAAAAATTAAATACTTCATAAAAATACCAAAAATTTTAATAATCATAATTTTGATTTTTTATCTAAAATATTACATTTATTTTTTTTAATTAAATTTTCTAACAATGTAAAATATTAATTTTGAAGTATGTTTGCAAAGAATGACCAAACCATAATTTAGAAAAAAATACGGTTTTTTAGAAAGATTTTTTTTCTTTCAAATGGTTCTAATTTTATCTATAATAAATATATATCAATTTTGTACATGTGTAAATAATAAAAAAATTATAATTTAGTTAGTTTTATTCATACCCTCAAATTTAATGTCCAGGTCATAATGATCATGTTCAAATAATAACTTTTTAATAGAGTATCATGTTTCATTTAGAACTATTGTTGAATGCATCATAAGATATAAAAGTGATTGAATTTATTTAAAAATAAATATACCAAAAATTATTGGGGTATTAAATTTTGTTCTAATATTATTGTTTCATGTCTTATAAAATATCTATTATGATGTTCCTATTCTAAAATCTTAGGGTGTAACATGCTACCCCCTAAAATTAATTGGTTCCTCGCAATTTTATCTTGGTCTCAGTAATCAAGTGTTTAACATTTAAAATACCTTAGTATGGAACCAACATAATAAAAGCATTAATAAAAAACAATCATAATAAGAGAAAAATGGAATTACAAAGTTCATATGGAATAACACATAACTAGGTTTTTAAGTAGGATAAAATTAGTGTCATGTGACGATATTGGAATGGGAGAAAAGAATATATAATTATAGGAAGTGATTAAGGACACTGATCAAAATAATGTTAATGATAAATGGAATTTTATTGAAAAACAAAAATATATATGATGACTTGAAAGAAAATGTTTTCAATGTGAATGAAGGTATAAGGATAAAAAAAAAATTTTATTCTTTTTCTAGAGTTGAGAAATTCCATTACCATATACAATGATAACACCCAAAGTTGTATTTAATCCATTCTATAAATAGTTATCCTTAAATATCATCCAAAATATGTTGGGAATGTTTTTAAGGAATGTCACTAAATTAACATTATATTCCCCATAAAATATAAAGATACTCTTAATATTAGATTTTAAATATATATATATATACCTTCATCTATATAAATAATTAAATAAAAAAAGTATTCATCCAAAAATAAAACATCGTTTTCCCAAATATATACCATAAATAAATACTTGCAGTAAATACCTACAAATATGACATAAACTGTCAAACATCTAAAAATTGCATGGTCTCTAACACTATCCCATAAACATATCATTATTATCTCAACATTAGGAACATATTAAGAGTTATCCCCCCCAATCATGTGGTTTTCGAGATGTTTAACAATCCATTAGATCTCTTTTCCTAGACATTGGTACCATAATACTTTGCTCTAAAATAATTTAATAAATAGAATTCAAGTACAATCCTAATACATTTTATGATTCATATAATGATAATATCATTGATAATGTACTTATAAAACTTATTTCTTCAACCAAAATGTAATAAATTTAATCATTCCATAACAGTTGTATTAATAGAATATTCTTCACCCTGATCACATAGCTTCATTTGAGTTATATTCCCTTCGTTTTTTGTGAAATTATTTTCAGGCTTCCCCATATCCATATAGTGGAAGCATTGTACATTGGTAGATTCTTTCTTTCCCATGAATTCACACGTTTAGTGGAATTTTTCTACACATTAGAAGATAAATCCTTTTCCTTTTAAGAATACACCAAGGTGTTTCCTTCTACAATATTCACATGTATGAAAATTCTTCTTTCCCCTCTCTAACTTATCAATTTTATACTCTATCAACCTCTTTTTGCATCGCCTATATCCATAGTTTTATTTGATATGGGTTCTTCTAATTATTTTATATATTACCTTATTTAGTAATTGTTAAAAAAAATCAATTTATCTTCTTTCTTATGCCATGGATTTTGTTGCATAACTTAGAAAGAAGAAGGAACACAGTTTTAGATGTTCGTCATATTATCTCACCCTATCAGGAGTCAAATTGGATTGTGATTTCCTAGACTAAGAAATGGATCTTCTTGACATAATCCTTGGTATGGACTGGATACCGAGTTTCAAGGTAGACATGAATTGTTATAATTGGTGAGTAAACTTTATACAACCTAATGTCAGTACTTGGGTTATTCAATTTTAATGGGATCCCCAATCAGCGTGAGACGAACCTACAATTATTGAGATAGGTAACATTTTCTTCGAGGTATCTTCAATCATGTTAGGGGATGATGGAAGAGGTCCCTCGAATGGATTGACTTTTATAGAAGATTATTTTCTAGAGATATTTACAGATGAATTATTAGGAGTCCCACCATAATGGGATCTGGAATTCACTATTGAGTTGTCACAATGAAAGAGAGAAAATATCTATTCACATGGATTTTATATCCCCTACTATGTTGAGATAATTAAAGATATAGCTTGATGATCTAGAATCTAACAGATTCATTTTCTAGGGTGTTTCAATTTAGATTTCCCCTATGTAATTTTTTAAAAAGCATCACGGATCCCTTTGGTACCTTTATCTATATTGATTACATATTTGTTCATATGATGTGGGGAAGGTGGTTTTCCAAGATTTACCTATTATTAGGGTATTACCACATCATGGTTAGATAGGAATAAATTCCCAAGATAGCCTTCCAAAGTAGGTGTAGCCAGTTTGAGTATTTGGTTATGCCTTTCAAGTTGAAAAATGCTCCAACAATTTTTATGAATTTTATAAATCTGGTGTTCCATTATTACCTCAACGCCCTTATCGTGGTGTTTATGGATGGATTCCTGGTCTACTCTAGGACATAGGAAGATCATGTAAATCAATAAAGGGTTGTTCTAGGACTCACCAAGACCACTGTCTCTATGATAAGATTTCCAAGGGAATGTTCTGGATTAAGGAAGTCAAGTTTGATCATCATGCGATGTTAGAATGTGGAGTTTCAGTGAACCTTGATAAAATTTGATTATTTATGTCATGGTATAAACTAAGTAATATCTTTGAGATTAAGATATTATTGGGCTTGGAAAGGTATTATAGGTAGTTTTTTGGAGATTTCTTTCAGCTTATTTCACTATTGATTGTTCTCACTGAAAAAGGGGTAAATTTTTAATGGGTTCCAGAATATCAAGAATATTTTGAGGAGATTGTGAAGAGATTGGTTAGAACACCAATTTTGAACCTACCATAACACAAAAGGGGATAAATGATGTACTATTATGGTTCAGGTATGGGTATTGGGTGTGTATTTGTCCTGGAAAACTATGTGGTGGAGCACATCTCTCACCAAATCTGATCACATGAAAAAGGTTACCCAAAAAATGGACTATAACTAGTGGAAATTAAAAGTGCCTGGTTGAAGTAATGTATCACATAGATGGGGAGGGGGTGAATCAGTTATAATATTTTCTTTTATGTTTCTTTTCAATTGAAACAACCTTCACCTGCTGTTTGATATTTAAATTCCCTACTAAAAACAAACTCAACACACATCCACTAGAACACAAAGATTTCTAAGGATTGCTATTAAATAAGAATATCTTATTCCTTGTTATGGTTTTGAAATTATCCAATACCATAAAACCCACTAAGAAAAAAAATCCTTGGATTACAATGATTAGGAAGTACCCTTACACTCATATAGCACCATGAAAAAATACAACTAATGCATGTGCATCCTCTTAGCACAATAAAGTAATACAATTGTTTTGTAGCAACTCATGTTACATTATCTTCTTTTCCATTCAACAAATATATTCAAATTGTGATATAATTCATGAATTCCTTACATAGATTAAAGGTAAAAACCACTTGGACATTGTTATGAAACCCTGAGTCTAATTATTTCTTAGTATGATTCCTCTGAGTTTGATTCTTAGAAAACAATACTTCTAGTCCAATTTTCTGATAGAAAACAATATTTATGAATCGACAAAACTTCAATTCCTGAATAAAATTTTCATGACTAAAAGAATACAAATGAATTAGATCCACCCAAAACAAATGTCAATCCGAACTGAATAGATATCTTCATCTCTCTGATAATCCTGAGCTTCTCTCACTTTTGGAGTGAAAAGTGAATGTACACCAAGTGAAATTTAATTATTTTCCTTTTATTAGTGAACAAAAAAATGTTTAGGTGGGAATCCCAAAATGTTTCCCACTCAAAAAAATTAACCCACATTTGAATTTGTCATGAAATCTCAGAGGAATTATGACTTCGTCAATGGTTCACGATTCTTCTCGAAACATCCAAAATCTTCATCTATTCTTTTATAGACTCCCATTTCAAATGCTAATACAATTATGCTTTATGAGAAATGCATGGTTCCAATCATCTGAATCTAATTGTTTTATGCTAGTATCTTCAAATCAATGCTTGATACCATACCAATTTAACGTGTTTGAAGAAATGAACTTCTCCACTTAAGATACAATAACTATTATAAATTAAAGGCTTCCCCTTGAAAATTCATTCAACAATATCCACTTTATTTTCTATTCTCTTGAACCACTTGATAAAATACGACAACACATTCAAAACACGTGCTTGAATCATGAATTCCATAATGACATTGAATGCATTGAGGATTATCTTTAGCTTCATTTGAATTAAATTGGAAAGTATTGTAACTTTATATTCATTCCTACTTATTTAATTTCATCTCAACCCAAGCATGATCCTTTTTTCATATAAATGGATTGGATAAGATCATCCTGAATATGATAATTTCTAGTTATGATCATTCTGGTTATGATTGTTGGGTAAGATCATTCTGGTTATAATCATTCTAGGTACGACCATTCTGGATATGATCATTGTGGTTAAGATCATTCTGGTTATGATCATTCTGGTTATGATTGTTGGTTATGATCAAATACGTTCTGAAAACAATTATCTGCCTAGATATGATACAATCTGAAAACAATGATCTTCCTGGTAATGATACAATCTAAAGGCAATGATCTTCCTAGATATGATACAATAAATTCTGAATACAATTCCTTTTTAAATATTATCACCACTTCTCTTTTACCTAGATCCGATCAATTACAATCTAATATGATTCATTCTCAATCGACACCATCTTTTTCTTTTTCTTCTACCGGAATACGATTGTTTTAAAAAACCATCAGTGTCTCTTCTTCTATTATCATCACCTCTTCATTGGAATCACCCTTTTCATTGTCACTTCCTTTTCCTTTATCACCACCTTCATCGACACCACCATTCCATCCGTAACACTTTCATCAGAACCACATTTCCATCGAAACAACAATGATTATTTTTTAACACAATCGGCACAATCTCTTCAATATGGATAATATATTTTTCATATTGTTTTAAAACACAATCAGTACCACTTCTTTCTCTCTGCCATCCAGATACAATAAATCTGAATACAGTTCTTTTTTGATTGACAACATCTCTTTCACTCCCCTTTCCTCCTTTAAAGCTTTCATAACATGTTCTCAATATATCTCATGATTTATATGAAATAAAAATCAGAAATTAATCTTCACAATTGAAACCAAAGTTTTACATCAGTTCTAGTATGAAATTGACAAAAATTCACTTCCAACATGATACATTCTCCTATGAAACTAATTCTTTCTGAAACTGATCAATTCATTTATAAAAAAAATATAAAAACTATTATTTCCAAAACAAAGTGGATTGATTTCTTTTCTTAAAAACAAATCTTGAAAATAAAAGAAATATCTTGAAACTTTCATCACCTTCATCATCATCTTGGTCCCAATAATCTTCCCATTTGGATTTTTTTGTCAACCAAGTTTCATAAATCACTGAACTTTGTAACCTCAAGAAATGGATTACATATCAATAATTATAATCCTAAATGAGCTAACTAATTATAGGAAACACGAATCATTAATAGAAAAACATGGCATAAAAAAATAGTGATCATGACCACCTCTTTATTTTAACTTTCTTTTCTTCATTCTCCCTGGAAAAAAATCAATTTCTTTTCCTACAACCACTCTAACAAATAGTTATAATAGTTCACACACTAATCAACTCTGAATTCACAAATTACCCACAACTCTCTCTTTTGTGAAATATAATTATGAAAAAAAAATAATTTCCCCCCTTGAAAAAACAATCCAATGGTAATACGTGAGAGGGGATAGATACACATACCTCAACCTTAAAGAGAGATAGGTTGGAAACCCATGTTCCACCTCATTTTGAGAATGATTCCATTGATAAAGTTTTTGTGAAAATATGAACAACTTGTTTTGATGTTGGAACATACTCTAACCTCAATTAATTCTTCTCCACATGCTCTTTGATGAAATGATATTTGATATCAATATATTTTTAAAGAGAATGTTGCACTGGATTCCTGGTGAGATTGATTGAACTTTTATTGTCACTACCCAAGAGCAAGGGTAACTTCACTTCTACAAGAAAATATTCCAATTGTGTTTTTATCCAAACAAGTTGAGTAGTGTCTTGATTAGAAGAAACATTCTTAACTTCAAACATACTGAGAGTTACTAAAAAAATTTCTATGAATTCCAACAAACATAATTCATTCCCAGAAAGAATACCCCACCAGATGTGGATCTTCTATTATCAACATTTCATGCACAATCTGTATCAAAATACCCAAGTAAATCAATACTATCTAAGATGAAATATCTGATTCCTAATTCTATTGTACCAAAGATGTATCTAAGAATTCATTTTCATGAAATAATATTTTACTCTCTTGGAGAACATTAAAATATTGCACATAAGGTAACAACATAAACAATGTCAAGTCTTGAGGTAGTCAAATACAATAGACTTCCAATCAGCTTTCGATACTCTTTCTGATCCACTTCTTTTCCATCTCCATCTTTACTAACCTTTGTTACTACTAATATGGGTGTGGAATCATATTTTTAATTTTCCATTCCAAACCTCTTCAGATGTTCTTTCGCATACTTTTCATGGGAGAGGAAAATGTATTCATTCATTTGTTGGATTTGTAACCCAGGAAATTATTTGATTTCCCCAGGCATAGACATTACAAATACATTCTTCATTTCATCAACAAATCATTCCGAACTTCCTTCATCATTCCCAGCAAAGATAATTTCGTCAACATAAAAAATTAAAATGGGGGAATACTCTTGACTTCCTCTAATGTAAAGATTGTTATCCACTCTTACATTATTAAAATTCATCTTTCTTAAGCATGTATCAAATTTAGAATACCATTCCCTTGAGGCTTGTTTTAGTCCATACAATTCCTTTTTCAATATCCACACATAACCTTCCTCTTTTCCAATAAAAATCTACATGGTTTTTCAATATAAACATATTCTTCGAGATCACCATTTAGGAATGTAGATTTAACATCAATTTAAAATATCTTGTAGCCTCGTTCTGCAGAAATAGAAAAAATGATTATGATTGTTTCATGCCTTTCCCCTGGAGCAAAGGTTTCATCAAAGTCAACACCCTCATTCTTCGAGTACCCTTTGAAAACCAATCATGATTTTTTTCTTATAAATTCTCCTTTTCCATTGATATTTTTCTAGAAAACCTATTTTTTGCTAATGATGATTTTTTTTGGAATGGGTATGAGTTACCATGTATTATTATTTTCAATCTGATCCATTCATTCATTCATGGATTGAACCCATTCGGGATGCTCAAAATCTTCATTCACATCATTCTGTTCCACTTTTGAATAATAAGAAGTGTGTGCAATGGAATTGGTTGTTCATATTGTTTGAACCATTAGATATTGGTTACTAATTATATTTTGTACTTCCATATATTTCCTTAGCCTTGGATAAAATTTTCAATTGTCTTCCTCATCACTAGAAATAACTGATTATAATTATTCACCTTTATTAGGATTAAAATCGCTTGTATATTTATCATAATTTTCCTCTTCAACATGATTAACTTCATTGTCCTCCTAAATATGTTTCTATTTTTATATAATTCAATAACTTTTACATGAAAATAATAAAAAATTCTTTTTTCTAATTTTTTGAAGCATCTGTACCCACTTCCTTCAGTAGAATAGCCAAAAAAATATTCCATCCTCACCTTTCTTCTCAAAATTACCATAGTTTACACCATTCCTTTTTATAATAAAATGACTCTTGATAATTCTAAAGTGATTCAAACTTAGAGTTTTTTTACAAAACAATTTATAGGGAGTCATAACTGATTTAGGCCGATAGAAACAATGGTTCTGAATAAAGTACTCATGGCTTGCCTCCAAATGTAATGAGAAAGGCTATGCTACAGTAACATGGTTTTTCCCATTTCCACCGGGATTCTATTCTATCTTTCAGAAAACCCCTTTTGTTGGTAAGTGTATGGAGAGCTATAATATTTCTAAATTCTATGATTCTCAAGATAGTCATCAAAATCATCACTTTTTTATTCACCACCATTATCAGTTCTCAACTTCTTCACAGAATAATCAATTCCTTTTTATCCTTTCTTCTGATACTTTAAAACATTTTCAAAGCGTCTGAATTTTGTTTCCTATACATAACACGAGTAATGTGAGTAAAATCATCAATGAAATTAATGATGTAATTATCTCCAGGTGTTGATTATTTTCTTAATTTTATATATATATCAAAATGGATCAGCTCCATTTTTGGTTTTGAACAAATATCAACTTTCTTATGCCCAAAATTTTTAAAGTTTCCTTTCTGGAATATAGTGCAACACAAATATATTCATGTTGGGAAATCAAAAATTCCTCAAACAATGTTTCTTTTACATAACATTCTCATGTTTCTCTGACATATATTTCAGAGCCTTTTATGCAAAAAATGACACTCTTCGACCATACTCATGTAACCGGAGTTTTTTGAATCACTAACTTGAAATAATTTTTCTTTGTATGTTGGCCTCTTGTAAAAATATTTCCATATTCGTCACTTTTTACAAAAAATCCATATTTCTAGAAGATAACCTTCTTACCCTCATCAAAATATTCTGAGAAACTTAGTATTTTTTATTTCAACCCATCAACATACAATTTTTTAGATTTCATCTTTTCTTTCCCAATAATGGATGACCCAACACCTTTTATTTTCAAAAATTCATCATTTCCAAATTTCATTGTTCATTATTTATAATATTTCACATCCTAAAAAATTTTTATGTATCATATCATGTGAGAATAACACCCACAATCAAGTATCTAGGGTCATTCACCTTTCAAGTGTTTTAATGAATTTTCAACAATAAGTGCCTTTTCTCCATTATTTTCATTCTTCACATTTGAATTTTGATAATTGATAAAAAATTTCTAAGCCGGTAACAAAATAAGAAATCTTTCTGAAGGGTTTCAAGGTTGTTTTCATATTTCAAAAATAGTGTCCAACGTTTGGAACCTATTTTCAATCTTTACATCCTTATTTTTAGATTTCTTCAAGATAACCATCTCATTTTTATTTATTTGATGAGATTGAATCCCCCTAAATCTCTTCATTTCAAAACCTGTAGGATAATATGAATTTTATTCCTTGAACCAACACATACTTGATTTGTTCCCAAATTCCCCACAATACAGTCAATACCCATAGAAAGAGTATTTTCCTATGAAACATCCATACTGATCAGAATAGTGATATAATTTCTCAACCATATTATTTTCATTTTCAATTGGATTCTTATTCTTCTTCTCAACCATGATAGGATCAGTAATATTTGGAACTTTTCTAGATCCATGATGTATTGAAACATTTTCAAATTTACTTTTCCATAAGACTTCAAAAAATACAACATTCTTCTTTGTATAAAAAAATCATTCTTCTTTTCAATCTTTTAAGGTATCTTTTGTTGAGCCTTATCAAGCTTCTCATTATGAGAACATTCACCAATTCCACTGATCGAGTTTTTGAAACACCGAATTTTCTTTTCAGCTTCAAAATATTTTTTTGGAAAACTTCCAACTCTTATTCTTTTACTTTCATCTTCACCTTTAAATTCTCATTACGATTATTTTCTTCGTCAAGATATTTCTTTATGCTATCAATTTCTTTAACTAGCTTTTCATTATCACCTACAAAAAATTCTTGGATGCTTGAGTATTCAATTTCAAACCTTTTTTTATTTTCAAGCCCTCTGGTATTTAACATACATTCTTTCAACTCTTCTTTCAAATGCATTTCAAGGTGAATTTCTTCATTTGTAGAACTATTTCTTCAGAATAATTCATCATTCATTATTTAAATGAATGTATTTTCACTTCGATAATCAATGTATTTTTTTGGATTCAACATTACTCTCTTCTTCATCATTATCTTTGAAAAAAAATTTATTCTTTTTGATTTGATGAATTTCATTTCTTTTCCTTTGTCTCCCTTTTTCTTCCAGAATCCTCTTTTATTTCTTTCTTCAATATCTCTATCCTCTTATTTCATTCATTGAGGACAATTAGAAACAAAGTGACCAATACCTCCATATTCAAATAATTCCAAGGGAATTTTCTATTTGTATTTACCTATACCTCAGTTCACATTGTTATAAAATAAGGATATGATTTCATTGAGATTTTTACATACCTCATTTTCATAGTCAAAATCACCAGCTTCATCTTCAGTAACAATAATATTTTTCTTTTATTTCTTCATAGACTCAAAATAAATTTCTCTATGAACCTTTTTTTTCTATTCATAACATTCTCTCTTCTCATTTCATAATTTATAAGAGTAATATGTAAATAATCAATAGATAATGTTTTTGGATCACTATCTTCCAATGAAGAAACATTTTCACTGAATTTTTCAGGAAGTATTCTCAAGATATTTTCAACAATTGTAGAATATTTCTGATTTTCACCAAGACAACTGAAAGTACTCACAGTTCCATTCACCCTGGTAAATAATTCCCAAAAAGACTCATTCATGCCATTCATAAAATCTTCATACTTTAATCTCCATATTTAAAACTTTTCCTCCTTCACTTTTGTATTCCCTTCGTATATATTTTTCAATTTATCCCATATTCCTTTAACTTTGGAAACACCTTTTTACTATCAATAATGCCCTTTTATAATGTAATGATAATATATAATTATTTGACCTTCAATAATTTTTAAGAAAATTATTGTCAATAAGTGTAAGTGGAACACTATCATCAATGGGAGGAAACCCAACTGTTGCATCTTCAAGAACATCATAAGTGATAGACATAAGATATGGAAGCATTTTATCTTTCCATATATGAATGTTCATTCCATAAAATACCAAAATGCATTTAATGTTCACACAGATCACATTCTCCATCAGCAAAGAATAGTGAATGGAACCTCCCTCTGATACCAATTGGAAGTGCCCAGTCGAAGTAATGTATCACTGAAATGGGGAGGGGTGAATCAATGATACTATTTTCTATTATGTTTCTTTTCAATTCAAACAAAATTCATCTCCTTTTAGAGATTTAAATTCACTACTGAAAACAAACTCAACACACATCCACATGAAGACAAATATTTACAAGGATCACTATAAAATAAGAATAGATACATCCTCAGTATGGTTTTTAAATGATCCAATACCATATAATCCACTAGTAAAACAATCCTTGGATTATAACGAGTTGGAAGTACCCTTACACTCGTGTAGAACTGTGAAAAAAACAACTAGTTCATGTGAATCCTCTTAGAATAAAAAAGAAATACAATTGTTTTGTAACAACTCATGTTACCGGTGCTTATTTTTAATTCAACAAATGTATTCAAATTGTAATGCAATCCTCCAATTCCTTACCTAGAAGAAAGGTAATAACCACATGGAAATTGTTATGAAACATTATGTCTGATACTTTTTGAGTCTAATTAATCCAAGTATGATTCTTAAAAAACAATATTTACAGTTCAATTTTCTGATAGAAAAAAATATAGTAGAATCAGTACCACTTCAATTCCCAAATAAAATTTCAAGGTGAAAACAATAGGAATGAATCAACACCACCTAGAACAATTGTCAATCCAAAGGGAATTTATCTCTTCTTCCCTCCAGAAATCTGAAGCTTTTATCTCTTCTATAGTGAACAGTTAAATTCCACCAAGTACAATGTAATTTTTTCCCATTTATAGGTGACCCAAAACATGTTTAGGCGGGAACCCAAAATGATTCCTGCTCACACAAATTCACCCACATTTGAATTTCAGCTGAAATCTCAGAGGAATTATGACATCATTAACAATTCTCGATTCTTCTCGAAACTTCCTCAATATTCATCTCTTCTTTTCAAGACTCCCGTTTAAAATATAAATACGATTACACTTGATGAGAAATACATGGGTCTGATCATCTAAATCTGATTATTTCATGTTGATTTCTTCAAAAACAATTCTTGATACCATATTAATTAAATGAGTTCGAAGAAATACAATTATTCACTTGAGATACATCCACTCATTTAAATTAAAGGATCCCCCATGAAAATTCATTCATCAATATCCACTTTATTTTCTTTTCTCTTGACCTACTTGAGAATACACACCATCACATTGAAAACCCGTTCTTGAATCATGACTTCATTTATGACTTTGAATATATTCATTATCTACTATAGATTTTCCTAAATTCAATAGGAAAATATTTTAACTTTCCATTCATTCATGCTTATTTATTTTCATCCCAACCCAAACATGATCTCTTATGAATACAAATGGTCTGGATACGATCATCATGAATATTATCATTTCTAGTTATGATCATTCTGGCTACGATTTTTGAGTATAATCATTCTAGTTATGATAATTGAGGGCACAATCATTCTGGATACGATAATTGTGGTTACGATCATTCTGATTATGATCATTCTGGTTACGATTGATGGTTATGATCAAATACATTCTAAAAACAATGACCTTCATAGATAAGATACAATCTGAAAATAATGATCTACCTAGATACCATACCATCTAAAAATAATAATATTCCCAAATACAATACAATACATTCTGAATACAATTCCTTTTTTAAAGGTATCAATGCTTCTCTTTTACCCAGATCCGTTTAATTACAGTTTGAATATGATTCATTCTCGATCAACACTATCTCTTTCCTTTTCTTCTACCCAAATATAATTGTTTTGAAAAAAAATCGTTGTGTCTTATTACATTGGCATCACCTCTTCCATCGACACCACTTTGATCGACACCACATTCCATTGACATCACATTTCCCATAGGCCTCACTATTGTCATCAAAACCTCTTTTTTCCATTGACACCCCTTAATCAAACCCACCATTCAATCAGAACCACTTTCATCGACACTACTTCAATTGTTTTGAAACTCCATCAGCACAACCTCTTCAAACTGTATACAGTAGTTTTCTGATTGTTTTGAAACACAATTGGTACCACTTTTTTTCTCTTCCATCTGGATATGATAAATCTAAATACAATTATTTTCAGATTGTTTTAAAAAACAATATGAATATAATTATTTTCTTATTGACATATACTATTTCACTCCTATTTCCTTATATCAATATTTCATCACATGTTCTCAACATAACTCAGGCTTTATTTGAAATACAAATTATCAAGGCATCGTCACAATTAAAACATAGGTTTCACATTAGTTCTATTGTGTAACTGAGGAAAATTCAGTTCCAACATGATACATAATCATGTGAAACCTATTCTTCCTAAAACCAATAAGTTATTTTATAAAAAAATCTAAAAACAATTATTTCCAAAACAATTAGAAGTGATTTCTTTTCTTTAAACCCAATATTGAAAACAAAAGACAAATCTTGAATACTTCTTCACCTTCATCATCATCTCGGTCCCAAAAAATGGATTGGAACTAGTGGAAAAGATGAGTGCCCTGAATAAGTGATGTCACTATCGTTTTGGGAATAAATTATTAGTTTACTCATACTATATGAGTTTGGACCATATTATCTCTTAAAAGGATCTGAATCTGAGGCAACACTAATGGGTTGACTACATTACGGGGTTTGACTCTGTTATTATAAACACAATAGAAGAAGGTAATGTGTTAGTAGGCTATCTATGTTGAAATATTCCAATAAAATTAGTAAAAGAGTCCAGTGATTAGTGTAATTTTAATGGTATTTTTTCCAAGATTAATCTAGAAACCATGGACAATATTGGAGGTACATTCTTTGACAACATTCAGTTAACACCCTCTATATTGGAGGTGATTTATGAGAAAAAAACTCATGATGAGATATATCGGTGCTATTGAGACCCTAGCCATTCACATATAACATTACATGATTTTAATCATAATTATACATTAGAGTACATTCCAATGATCATGAAGTCCAGTTTATTAGATGACTAGGAATTTAAAACTGAAAACATGTTACTAAATAAAAAATTTCTTTATTCGATCTTAATAAAGTTCCCCTAACTCCCATTGTGGTTATAAATCTTTATAGGTTAATCTGGGGATAACATTGAAAAAGGGATGAGCTAAAATCCTAGTAAGGGAATAAGAATAGGAATAAATCCATAGCCCATGGGATATGAACATGACATAAAGAAATAAAAAGGCATGTGACATAAGGGATCCAAAAATATAATATTGGATTCATAAAAAATGGTGTCATATAAATGTGTCATAAAAATAAAACGTTTCTTTAGTATGAGTCAAGGATAAATTCCAATCCCATTTCCCATAGTAGTACTAGCCATGGCTAACCGCCAATCCTGTTTCCCACAGTAGCACAAGTCGAGGCTATCCACCAAGACCATTCCACATGTCATCTCATGAGACTTAATATTACCCAATGAATTGGAGATCTATCTAGGAACAACCATATTACATTTCATAAATATGTTTTCCACATAAGTAATCATACATAATCAATCATAGATAAACATATGGGTTACCGATGGAAATAATTGGGTACCATAATCATGACATAAAGCATAACCAATGAGAATATCATGAATGTGTCCATGATAGAAAGGAAGTAGAACATACATGGATGTTAATAAGTAAAAATAGGCATATATTATTGAAATTGATGTCAAATATACGTGAAAACATGTAGTAAATGTATTATCATCAAAAACAATTTGGGTTTTATGGAAAATACTTTGGAGCTATTAAAATAGAAAAGATGAATACCTTATATATAAAACCAGAATTGAACCAAAAATGTTTTCATAATAAAAATACTGATTTTAGAAAGGCAAACGTGGTTTAAAATAAAGGATATAGTGCACTTGAAATTGGGTAAAAATTTGGGAAGTTCCCTTAAAACAAGTTTGCTCACTGGGAAGTACCTGGGAGGGAATCATGTAAAAGAATGTATATCCCTGAAAGAGAATGAGGAATGGATATAGAAACTTGAGATTGGAACATATAAAAATCATGTAGAAGTTGTACATAAAAATAAAAGACAACTTCATTTGGGTAAAAAGAATGATAGAGAAAACCGATGGAATAATGGAAGTTCAAGGAGAATTCCTTATGGATTATCGACATGATATCAGATGTACTTTAAAGGAATTAATGAGAGATAATGAGATTTATCATATTTTATACAGAATAATGAATTTATCGGTTTGGTATGTAATCATACCCCATCACTAGTAATTACACATAAAATGGAATAACAAAGAAGAAAATCTTGAATAAAGGTGAAATAGAGAGCATCCCTTACCTTAAATCTGAGGGTGATCTTTGCTTCAACTTAATGACATGAATAATAAAATTAGTTTTTTTAATTAATTACTACATGAAATTTTATATATGTATAATAATTTTTATAATAATTTTTATTTCATTTATAAATAATTTTTATTTGTTATGAGGTTTAATTTCATTTTTGGGTCATTTTGCTTACTTGGTTTGAAAGATCACTTTACTTATATTCATCTTTAGATAAACATGTAATAAGAAAGTGGTTATCCAGAATTTCAGTTGTCTGTTATTAGTGAACATAAAGGAGATTAAATGATTATAAAAATTCATTTGGCTATTGGGAGGTAAGATGAATGATTATATAAAACCATTGTGATAACCATTTCGGTTAGTCGGTGGGTTTGATTACAAAGGACCTGTTTTTCTTTATAACACAGTCCGATTTTTACAAAAGGATTAAAAAACAAAAAATAGGATATATTTAATATATAATATTCTAGGTAAACTATAACATAAATGATTTCATGACCAGAATTATGGATGATAATAGAAATTGATAAATTGTTGTCCATGAATGGGCTAAATTGACACATCTCAAACGGTGTTTTCATTTCATTAAAATAAAATACAGGGAAAGAAGAAAATATATTGATGTATCCCAATAGAATAATATAATTTCAGTAAATTTATGTTACTGGAGTTATCATACCATTTGGGTGATGGGAGGTGAGGAAAGAAACATAAAAAGAAAATAACTTAAAAGAAATAAAGGAATTGGAAAGAGGAATTTACCTATTGAGTTTATCTCCATTGAGAACCTCTTAAAGAGAGAGGTTTTGGTATTTTGAAGAGACTAGGGGCTGTTAGACGTGGGTGAAAGGCTTGGGAAGTAATTTTCGTAGAATATTATCAAGGCAAACGGCTTGATATTAGTGAAGAGAAGAGGGAGTGAGGGGGGGTTTATAGTTGAAGAGAGGTGGGTTTTCATAATTTTTAATCATTAATAATTCAATTTACCTCAAGACCAAAAATAGTGATGATTTTATAACAAGTAAATGTAATTAATTTATTTGAGTTCAAACCAATGTATATTTACATCATCTATAACTCTTGAATGATGCAGAAATTCATGTTTCAGCATTTATTGTGAATTATCGGATTTCAATATTCATAAAAATTCAAGTATTTTAGAAAAATCCAAAAAATTCACCCTAACCATTTTTTGACATTTAGAATCCAAAAATGAAATCCTTTATTAAAAAATAATTTTATAAATTTGATTAATTTAATATTTAATTAAAATAATAATTTATTATTAAAAAACTAGTTTTAGAACATTCATTTACTTATTCTAAAATATAGGTGCATCATAATTTTAGTTGAATATTATTTGTATCCTATTATAGGAAAGATTACTATTTATTAGGCTATATAACTATTCATAATGGTATGTTACTATTCATAAGGGTAGGTTACTATTCGCCAAAATTTATGTTTTATTTATCGGACTCCAAATAACTTACTGATCGCAACCGTGTATGTCAGATTTTCATAATTCCAGATATAAATGTTACTAACTTTTGTTTAAAGTTCACATAGCACTTAATAGTTCATTATGTTTTTATTTAATGTTTTAATATGAAATATTAATAATAAAGGAATTTCCATTTATAAAACATTGTGTTGTTAGATTCTTCCCCCAATATAAAATTTCTCCCTCAATATTCCGTTTTACATTCAAAGATATAAACAGGTGTGGGTATTTTTCCTTCATTTCCTCCTCGAGTTCCCATGCTGTATCTTCGTACTTATGGTTCTCCCATAGTAATTTGACCAGGTGAGTAGTCTTGTTACATAGAACTTTATATCTATGATCCAAGATCTTCATTGGATTCTCCTCATAGGAAAGATCATCCTCCAACTATACCACCTTAGATGATATTACATATGAAGGGTCTGGTATGCACTTCTTTAAGAGGGATACATGAAATACATCATGTACTTTGGCCATGGTAGTTGGATGTTCTAGTCGATAATTCATATCCCCAACATGATCAAAAATCTCTAAGGGGATGATGTACCTAGGACTTAAATTCCCTTTCATTCTAAAACTCAGGAACTTATTCAATAGAGATATGCGTAGAAATACCATGTCTCCAACTTTTAACCCAAGGTCTCGTAGATTATTGTCTGTATAATGTTTTTGGTCGACTTTAGGATACCATGATATGTTGTTGAATGGTTTTCACCTTCTGCACCATTTCTTTAACCATTTCAGTTCCTAGCATGTAATGTTTACCGACATCATCCCAACACGCTGGTGTTCTGCACCTTTTCCCATAAAGGGATTCAGATAGTTCAATTCAGATGCTCTAGTGGAAACTGTTGTTGTAGGATAATTCAACTAGTGGAAGATGTTGGTCTCATCCTCCATTGAATTCCATATAACATTATCTCAACATGTATTCCATTGTCTGAATAGTTCATTCATATTATCCATTAACTTTAGGATGATAATCCATACTAAAGTTTGGTGCACTTCATAGAGCAGGTTGTAGGCTTTTCCAGATCTTCAAGGTGAATCTATGATCTAGATTAGATAAAATAGATAGTGGTACTCCAAGAATACTTCCAAGTATTTGATGTGAATACATTCAAGTAGATCCAATGATAAGTCCTCTCAAATTGTGAAAAAGTGAGCTGTCTTTGTAAGACTATCCACAATGAACTATATAGCATTGTTTATTCTATATGTCCTTCGAAGTCTAGTGAAAATGTCCATGGTAATATTTTTCTAATTCCATGTTGGTATGGGTAGTGGTTAATTAATTCCCTTAGAACTTTTCCTCTCATCCTTCACTTTCTAACATACTATATACTTTGATGTATATTCAGCAATCTCCCTCTTTTATATTTTCCCACCAAAAGATTTGTAGGAGATCTCGATAAATATTTCTACTCGCTGGGTGGATAGAGAAGGTTTAGCTATGTGCTTCATTAAAAATATCCTTATTTATCTCTATATTTGATGTTACACATAATCGTGACCCAAATATTACAACTCCTTATTCATCAATCTGGAGCTCAAAGTATTTCCACTTCTGATAGCTTCCACCCTTTTCACAATTTTCACATCTTTTCTTTGAGAATATTTTTTTTATCCATGAGGGATGGTTGAGAAATAATTTGATAAAGGATTTATGATGTTACTCCCTTAATTATTACTATGTACATCCTCTAAAAATCTAAGAAGATCAAATCCTTTTCAATTCTCATCATTGATGAAGATGTAGGTACCTTTCTACTTAGATCATCTGCCACCATATTTTCCATATAGGGATGGTAGTGGATTGAGAAATAAAAATCCTTGATGAGATCTATCCAAATTTTTTGGCACATATTAATCTCTTTTTGTGTGAATATATATTTGAGACGCTTGTGGTCAGTATATATCTCAATCTTTTCCCCATATAGATAACGCCTCCATATTTTCAAGGGAATGATGGCAACCGCTAACTCTAGATCATGTGTTCGATAGTTTTGCCCATGGATTTTCAGCTACCTTGTGGTGTATGCTATCACTTTATCATTTTTCATCATCACATAGCCTAATCCCTTCTTTAAAGTATCACTATACAAACCAAAGAGTTCTCCACTTGTTAGGTTTGTGAGTAATGTCTTAGTGATAAGCCTCTCTTTCATCTCCTTGAATCAATCTTCTCATCCTTGAGTCCATACGAACATTACTCCCTTTCATGTCCTCTTGTCCACTGGGATTGAAAATCATGAAAATTTCTTCACAAATCATTGATAATAGCCGAATAGACCCAAAAAGCTACGGATCCCCATTACAGAAGTTGGCATGGGACACTCTTAAATTTCCATTGTTTTGGAGGGGTCCACAGATATCCCGTGGATAGTGACAAATTTCCACATGAATGATACTTCCTCCATCGAAAACTCACATTTAACATACTTTACATATATCTTCTCCCTTTGTAATGTCTTTAACAGAGTATTCAAATGCACCGCATGTTCCTCTTTACTCAAGGAGTATATCAGAATGTCATCAATAAAGACTACCACAGATTTTTCATGGTAATATCTAATGACTCTATTCAATAAATCCATGAAAATTTCTGGAGCATTTGTGAGTCTGAAGGGCATCGCTATGAACTCGTACTGTCCATACCTCGTTCGAAATGCAGTCTTGGTAATATCTTCCTTCCTCACCTTTAATTTGTGATATCTCGACCGAAGGTCGACCTTAGAGAAATAGCATGCCCACAAAGATGATCGAATTATTTATATGTATGTGGAAGTAGATAATTTTTTTATCATGATTTTATTGATCTCAAAATAATCAATGCATAGGTGCATTGATCAATCCTTCTCCTTGATGAATAGGAGTGGCGCACCCCAAGGTGAAGAACTAGGGCATGTAAAACCCTTGTTCAGATTATTATGTAACCACTTCTTCAACTCTTCTAGCTCTACGGTGTCCATTCTGTAAGGTGTCTTTGAGATAGGCATATATCTAGGTATAAGTTCAATTGAGAACTCAACCTCCCGATAAGGAGGAATAATTGTAAACTCTTCAGGGAATACATCAGGGTAATACCTCTTGATGGGAATGTCTTCAAGCATGATTCTATCCTCTGTATCAATCATTTGACCTAGATATACTTCTTCATAAGGCAACAATATACACACTTGAGATGATTATTCTAATGAAGATTCATCTTTTTCCTTACACTAGTAAAGAATCAGAGGATGATTCTAGATGTGATGAGTGAACTCCCTTTCCCGACAATTGATTTTGTCCTTGTATAAAGATATTTAATCCACGACCAAGATTGTGTCAAAATACACTAAATGAAGTATGATGAGATTTTCTAGAAGGTTCAGTCCACAATATGTTAACTAGGGAGGAGTTATATACCATGTAAACAATAATTTCCCCATTTGTTTGTCTCACATATAACTTTTCATCCAAATTTTGAGGTGGTGGTGCAATAGTTCTACAAAAATTTTATGAAATGAAGGAATTCGTAGAACTAGAATCAAATAGTACATTCATTATTCATGAATGAATATCAAGCATACCCATCACCACATTGTTTTCCAGCTCCACCTCAGTAGTAGTGATATCATACACCCTTATTTATTTCCTTGGAGTTTGTTATAGATTTCTTCTGAAAACCCTTGGGTTAGGGAAATTTTTTGCATAATGCCCATGCTCCTTACAGTTGTAACACTACACCAATGGCTGAGCATTGATCTGAACCTTTCTTTCTTCTTCCACATTAAGGGGATTTTTTAATATCCATTCGGCAGTTTTTAGTGAGATGACCAAACATTCCACATTTGAAGAAATTATTGGTTCCCTTTATATAGTTCCCAGTACACTTCATCCCACAAATTTTACAAGTAGGATATTCGTGATTCTTTTCATAATGATATTTGTTTGTTGAACCACCCAAGTTGTTATCCATTTTTCTCTTATTATTACCAGGCCCACGTGACCACTGAGATTCTCCTGTCTCTATTTTAACCTTGAGGTCACAACAGATAATCTCCTCATAACTGTCGAAATCTCATATCACTAACACCTTACATAGACTCGTCTTTATCCTACTAAATAAGCGATACACCATGATTTCAGTGTTCATGACAAAGCTATAGGCGTACCTTGCAAGCCTTGTATTGTTTTCTTCATAAACCCTGATGGACATATCTTCCATCTTCTTGAGTCTGAGGAACTCTCTCTCTATTTAGAGATGGAGGGTTCGAGGAAAATATTTTTTGAAAAACATCATCTTGAATTCGTCCCAATCCATGGAATCAATTTCCTCTTGGGACATTGTATTCTTGACCAGTTTCCACCACTGTTTAGCTTCCCCGTCAAAAAGATAGACCATCAGTACAACTTTCTCTTCATTCAAGCACTGGAGGATGAATAATATCTTTTCAATGGAGTTAATCCACTATTCCGCAAGGAGGGGTTCAAAATACTAGCTAAACATGGGTGGCCTTTTCCACATGAAGCATTCTATGAAAACATTCTCTTTCCTTGGAGGTGAGGTTGTTTCACTTGATTCAAGTTTTTATTCATAACATGATCAATATGAGAATGTGTTGTTATAAAGGTTTGAGCACCCATTCTCGTCATATCAGGCATATCATTAGTGAAATCATCACATTTTCTATCACATTTTTTGTTAGAACGTTTTCTTCTATTTACCACCATTAAATAAGAATCGGATCTTACAATTAGAGGTCTAGAATAATTATTTATGGAATATAAAAAGGATACTTTTTAACATAAAGGGATAAAATTGTAGAGGAGAAGTATATCCTATCTTGTGACTACTAAGGTTTGAATATAGGTTATACTTGATCTATTTATTTTCTTATATTATTATGGGATTTTATTTTATTCCCTTAATAATTTTTTGTACTAAGCTCATGAATTTTAGAAATCATATCCCCCGGGAGTGTCAATACCAAGAGTGTAGAAAGGCCTATTTTCATGTAGCAAGATACCCCAGGTCAACCCCGAAGCTCCTTATTGGAATTTTCACTCCTAGGTATATCTGTGCCAAAGCCACATCTACCTTTTTGTATATAGATAGGGATTTATTTTTTTGAAAACCCACTTAATCTATACTTACCAAAATTTAGGGATGTTTTCTAATACATTGTCTCATCCTTAAGGTTCTTTATAATGTTCTCTATTACAAATCACCAAAAAATAACTATTCCATCATATGATACTAACTAAAGAGACCCTATATTTTTACATATAACATTACATGATTTTAAGTATAATTATACATTAGAGTACAATCCAATGATCATGAACTCTAGTGTCTTGGAAGACTAGGAACATAAAACTGAAAAAATGGAACTAAATAAAAAATTTCATTATTTTGTATTCATAAAGAGCCCCTAAGTACCACAGTGCTCATACATCTTCATAGGATAACATGGGGATAACATGGACTAAGGGAAGAGCTAAAATCCTAGTAAGGAAGTAAGAATAGGAATAAATACTTAGCACATGGGTTAGGAAGATGATGTAATGAAATAAAAATCCATGTAACGTAAAGGACCATAAAATATAAAGATTGACTAATAAAAACATGGAATCATAGAAATGTGGTAGAAACCTAAAACATATCATTAGTACGAGTTAAGGATAACCACCCATCCCATTTCCCATAGTAGTACACGCCATGGATAACCACTAGTCCGATTTCCATAGCATAGGCCAAGGCTAACCGCCAAGACCGTTTTACATAGCATCCCATGAGACATAACTTTAGAAAAATAATTTTATCTCTATCTAGGCACACCCATCCTACATTTCATGAATATGTTTTCCATATAATGAATCATACATAATCAATAATAGATAATCATAAGGGCTACCCATGGAAGTATTTGGGTACCACAATCATGACATAAATCATAACCAATGGAAAAATTATGAATGTGTCCATGAAAGAATGTAATTATAAAATACATGGATGTTAATAAGGAAAAATAGTCATATATCATGGAAATTGATATCAAATATAAGTGAAAACATGTAAGAAATGAATTATCATCAAAACATTTTTGATGCATTTTTAAGGAAAATACTCTAGAGATTTTAAAATAAAAAAGATGAATATATATTATATAAAACCATAATTGAACCAAAAATATTTTCATAATAAAAAATAATGATTTTATAATTACATCATTTGTTTAAAATAGAGTATATAGTGCACTTGAAATTGTGTAAAAATTTGGGATGTTCCCTTAAAACAAGTTTGCTTACTGGGAAGTATCAAGGAGGGAATCACTTAAAATCATGTATATACCCAAAAGAGAATGATGGATGGATATTGAAACATGAATTGGGAGAATATAAACATAATTTATAATTTTTACATAAAAATAAAATACAAATTCATTTGGGTAAAAATAAATATGGAGAAACCCGATGGAATAAAGGCGGGTTGAGTAAAATTCATCATAGATAATCAGCATGATATAAGGTGTACTTAAGAGGGATTAATGAGAGATAAAGGAATTTATCATTTTTTATACATCACTAGGAAATTAAAAGGGAGGTAATTAATAATACCCCATTACTTTGAATTAAAAATAAAAGGGAATAACATAGAGGATAATCTTGAATAAAAGTGAAATGGAGAGGATACCTTACCTTAAATCTGATAGTTATCTTTTCTTGAAGATAATGAACTGAATAATAAAATTGGGTTTATTAAAAAATAACTCCATAACCTATTATATATTTATAATATTTATTATAATCATTTTGATTTCATTTATAACCATTTTGATTGCATATGAGGTTAAATTTCAATATTCGGGTCAGTTTTCTTACTTGGTTTTAATAATCAGTTTACTTATATTCATCTTCGGATAAACATGTAATATGAAAGTTGTTGTGCATAATTTAAGTTTTAGGTAATCAGTGAAAATCAATGAGATTAAATTGTTAAAAAAATTCATTCAATTATTGGAAGTGATGATGAATTTTTATGTAAAACCTTTGTGACAACTGTTTTGGATAATCAGTGGGTTTGATTACAAAGAGCATTTTTTTATTTATAGCTTAATAAAATTTTTAAAAAAGGATTAAATAACAAAAACTAGGATATATTAAATATATAATAATATGGATCAACCATAACAAAAATGGCATCATGACCAGAATTAATGATGATAATAGAAATCGACAAACCATTGTCCTTTAATGTGCAAAATTAACACATCTAAAATGGTGTTTTCATTTCATTCAAATAAAATATGGGGAAATGAGAGAAGATAATGAATTATACCATTAGTATAATATAATTACAGTACATGTATATTACTGGAGTTATCAAACCATTTGAGTGAAGGTAGGTGAGGAAATAAACATGAAAAGAAAAGAACATACAAGAAATAAAAGAATTGGAAAGAGGAATTTACCACTTGAGTTTATCTACTTGTGGAACCTCTTAAGGGGAGAGGTTTTGGGATTTTGAAGAGACTATAGGCTGTTTGACGTGGGGTATGAGCTTGGGAATATATTGGGGTTGAATATTGGCAAGGAACAAGGCTTTATTGTAGTGAAGAGAAGAGGGAGTGAGGGGGGGTTTTATAGTTGAGGAGAGGAGGGTTTTCACAATTTTTTAATCATTACATTATTAAATTCCCTCAAGAGTATAAGTAGTGATTATTACATGATAAATAATAGTAATAAATTTATGTGAGTTCAAAACAATGTCCATTTACATTATCCATGACTCAGGCATGATGTATAAATTCAGGTTTTAGCACTTGTTGTGAATTATCAGATTTTACTATTCATAAAAAAATTCCAGTATTTTAGAAAAATCCCAAAAAATCACCATAAGAATTTTTTTAAATGTAGAATCCAAAAATGAAATCATATTTTCAAAAATAATTTTTTAAATATGATTAATTTAATATTTAATTAAAATCATAATGTATTTTTAAAAAACCAATTTTAAAACATTGATTTACTTATTCTAAAATATACGCACAACATACATTCACTTTAATATTGTTTTTATACTATCATAGGTAATGTTACTATTCATTAGGTAATATCACTATTCATGTGTGTATGATACTATTCACTAGAAATTATGTTTCTATTATCGGACTCCAAATAACTTACCGATCACAAGCGTGTATGATAGATATTCAAAATTCCATACCTAGAAGTGAAAAACTTATGTTTAAATGTCACATTGAACTTATTAGTCCATTATGTTGTGATTTAATGGGATAATATGAAATATTAATAAGAATTTAATTTCCATTTATAAATCATAGGGTCGTTACAAGAGATTTAGGAAGCTTCTAAATGGCGGTGCGGTTCCCAATGAATTGTTATTGTTCCATATGGGAATTCTTTGTTTCAAGGGTCATCTCTTGGAGAAATTGTCCTTACAAATGGTGGTGATGTCTAATATCAATCAATACCATTGGAACATTCATCTCGGGACCCCCAGTATGGTTTATGACATGCATCACCATTTTTTGGGGCCGTTTATGTTGGGTTATATAGTTAAATTTATATCAAGGTTTTATACAGTTCACCAGTTCAAATCTGAGCACTAGAGGTCCACAGGTTTGCTTCATCCACTCCCCAATCATACCTGAATGTGGGACAAGGTTTCTATAGATATCATAGTTATCTTGACTCACACACCCTACATATGGGATACAATTTTGGTTATTATTGATCATCTTACCAAGACTCCACTTTCATTCCAATCAAGGATTCAATCAAGTTGGATGAGTTGGGATAATTTTATATTCAAGAAATTTTTAGGATTCATGGTGGGATGACAACTATCATTTCAGACAGGGACCCCCACCTTACCTCTCAGTTTTTCATGGCCTTCATAATGAAATGGGGTAAAAGGGTAAACTCAGTATGACATACCATCATCAAAAAGATTGTTAGATATAGTAGGAAAATAAAATTTGGGAACACATGCTTCATGCATGTGTTCTAAAATTTGGAGTCTTATAGGATAACCATTTGGGATTGGTGGAATTTTTGTATAATAATGTCACGAATAAATGATTAAAATAGATCTTTTTGAGGTGATTTATTGATGGAAATGATAGTCATACCTATGATTTATGGATGTGCATGAGACTTCCCTACTAAGAGTAAAACATGGGCTGAAAACATCTGATAAATTTTGGGTCATAAAATAGTGGTGGTTGATAGTATAGAGTTTCCAAAAGTCTTATATAGATCACCAGCATCGAACCTTGGTGTTCATAGCAGGTGAGACAGTGTTTCTAATGGTGTGACCTCACCTAGGTCACTATTAGCTTTGTAAATAGGGTAATCATATGTCGAGTTATGACTACCCTTTTAAGATTACTGAATTAATTGGTAAGGTTCTATACTAGTTGGCCTTTCCATTCTATTTAACATTGATCTATGACATGTTACAATTATCAAAATTTAACAAGTATAACACTGAGCCATCTCATGTGATGAATCGGTTAGATATAGATCTTGAATATAATATTTCTATGTTTAAGTGAACAGTAAAGATTTTTGATTCCCAAATAAATGTGAATCAAGGAAAGTCCACACCATTGTTTTGTGTTCTTTGGTAGATCATAAATGATGAGAACGATTAATGGGAGAGAATGTATTAGTTTCAAGATAAGTACCCACATTTCATCACTTATCAAACCTCAGTTTTACTTTCTAAGGATGTACCATTTTCATGTTGGAGAGAATTGTCACATCTATAGTGTTATTTTGAGGTATTTTCTCTTTTATTTTATATCATCCCATTGTTACAAGAATTTATTAGGATTTTTTTCTAAAAACTGGATATTTTTAGGAAAGTATGATTGAGACACATGTTATGCCGATGGTTAATAGAAACTATGTTCTAGCCCAATAAGAACTGTGCACCCTAGATAGTGCCACCATCCCAACTGCACGACCAAGAGCATGGGTGTTCCAACCTCCAAGGAAAAACTATGAGACAATAATATTGTTATTGTCTAGGAATCATGGATAGGCACATGGGTGTATTCACCCTCTAAAAAAAATCGTGTGACCGCTTTTCCTATTAGATAATGGTGTTTCGTGATTGGTGCACGGTTTGGAAAAATGTGCTGCCAAACCATGTGGCATGCTTGATCATTAATGTTTTCAGATTTCCTAAATAACCATACCCAATTTCAACCCTCAATCACCCATTTCTAAGACAATTCGACCTCTTATACCCTAGTAACCCCTCCCTCTCCTCTTTCACTCCCTTAGGCTTTATGTTCTGGGTGTTTTGGCTTAGGATCTACAAGGAAACACCAAGTGAGCTTCTCCGCAATTCTCTTTCTCCCTAGTATTGGTTCCTTATTCCTTATTTATTGTGATATCCTTTCTCCAGTAGGAGTTTTTTCTTATGTTTGGTTCAATATATATCCTTTGGGTTAAATATTGATGGATTTTTTGTCCTCTTTCTTACCTATGATTCTTCCTCAACGAGATTTGGGCATTCCAACCAGTTTTATTAATTCTTCATAGAAATGGTATGTGGTTTCATGCCTCTGTTCAAATTGAAAACATTATTATTCTTGTGTAATCTTACAAATGGGGTTTATAAATTTATTGTGTGGTAATAAAGGTGTCCTACATGGGGTTTTCTTGTGATTTTATGCTTGAATGGTGAATTGTTATTTGTAATTTGATGGGTTCCAAATATGATTTCAACTTTTGGAATTGGGATTTTTTGTATGGATTTCACTTGGTACAGGAGTTGGAAGAGAGAAAACTGTAACCCATTGTATTCTATGTTAGTTAATATAGACTATTTCACCATTTGGGTCATTTGGGAAATGATCCAAGATCATAATAATGTTTATGCTGTAGCACTAACCAAAAAAATGATGATGACTTGTGGACCGCTAAAAATTGTGTTTTGGCCTTTCTAGAGGCATGTACATGATGATGTTATATATAGTTTGATCATTGAGTTGTGAGGATCCTAGGGACCTGAACTAAGGTAATTTGGTATGATTTGAAGCATTTAAAATTACATTCACATTAAGTCTCCATTTTTTATAAATAAAACATGTTTTTATTTCAATGTTTTTCAAATTCATTATGTTAAAAATTAAAATGTTTTTTATTCATTAATATCCATTGAATGGATTTTTTTGGTGGTATCAAACTAGGAAATCTAGGCCACAACATACATGCACCCTCGAGTGTATGTAGATATTGTTTTGTCTGACTCATGTAAAGTAATGGATTTCTATGGTGGTAATGGTGGTCTCTTTTTCTAGTTTTTTTCATTGTATAGGTGGTGGTGGTAGTGGAATGGGGGAACCGTCCCTCATAATCAATTGGATTCCTGTTTGTATTGTTTTATTCCCTCCCCTTTTCTGTTCATTTTGGTTGTTTTTATAAATTCTTAACTCATGTTTGTAGTTTTTTCTTGGAACTCTTGTGTTATGGATTTTCTATTTGATGTGATGTATCACAGTTTTGGATATTTTATTGTAGATTATACTGGGAGAAATAGTCCCTAAACGTGTTACTCAATTCATATGCAATAGTTTCTAGCCCATGGGGATTGAGAACACCCTTCGGGCCATTCAAGCGGCCGGGTTGAGTGTCGGGATAGATGGAAGCCGAAACTGTTTCGTGAAAAAATGGAATCATAATTAGGTTTTTCCCTTTCCAGGGGTCATATTATTAGGGATAATTTAGATATATATAATCTAGGACTATCAGGGATTGAGGTTCCGATGGAGAGTGGTGTGTCTATCTAACAGACCTCTTGACGAGCCTTTAGTCAACATGGGATGTCGGAAATTTGGTTTGACTCCTCTTCCTGGGGTGATGTACTTACATCCTACTGTGTATGGACATTGAGATAGAGTTGAGTGGTTTAGTCTATTATTTCACTTATTATGGTTTCATTTTGATTTATGGGAATTATTTATTTTTTAATGGATAAAATTCCACTGGGTGATGAATTTATTGTTTCTATTATGTTTTTCTGAATGGTGTATAATCATTCCTCCTTAGAGATATCCCATGAAAATATGGGATGATACTAGAGGGAATTATCCCTCTGTAGTTGATCAAAGACTAGTGGAATTTGTGGTTTGGGAACTCTAGGATTTGAATTAGGGAGTAGGATCTAGACCTTCAGAGGATTAGGAATCCAAATTGGGTCTAGAAAGGATAAATAGTAGGAGTTCATTAGGTCAAAACATACTTTCTTATAGGGTATTATAGACCATCAAGAAGTATAATATTGGGAGGAAATGACCTATATGATCTTCATGTTTATTGAGACTCCTAAGACAGTCAAAATGAAATTATTTTCTTTTGTGTATGAAGGCCCCAGTCATGGATCTGGGGACTCAGTAGTCTAGGAAGAGAAACATGAAAACATGGGATAGAATGAATTCAATGATATTTTCCATGAGTATGATTGCCTTGATAAATTTTCTATCACCAAGACCCAGGGGTTTCTACATATTTATGAGGGGTAACAAACCATGTTGAAATATTCCTACTGTTTTCTAGAACTGGAAGAATTCACACCTGAGGTGGTTTCTAATAAGCATCTCAAATCACAGTGGTTTGATATGGGGTTACAGCAGGATTGTTAATCCAAGTTCATATTGTTTAAGATGAATACATATATTGAGGTGGTGGAACAAACCCTTATGGTAGATATTGAACATGATGGTAAATCTAGTTTCTCTATGACACTTTTAGTAGTAGGACATGGTGGTCATGGCTTGTTTGCGAAGAAAATGAATCCTGAAAAGTAGGATAAGAAGAGAGATAGTATCTCTAGTTACCCATCATGACCATGTTTTTCTAAAACTACTATTGTTGTGTCCATCAGGTTCTATAAGTGTAGAACTGTCAAAAACAAACCTGGGTTGATCCTAAACCAGTCATCAAAGCCGATCTAATGAAAGGCCGTAGAGGCGTTCCGTGTCCTCCTGGGATGGCGACAAGTGTTAGGGAATCAATAGAGAATAAAAGGGGAATGATTTCTCCCAATAACAAAGGACTAAGAAGATATAATAAAACAGAATAATGAAAAATAAATGAACTAAATGGAAGAGAAAGAACATCCAACAACACATACTAACCTGACCATGACCAAAACTCCTCACGACCCTGAGACTCTCTCACCAATCCAAAACCAACTCTCACCCAAGGTGAGGATGCTCGAGTTGAACCTGTAAATGAAGATAAAAATTTGAAAACACTATAGGTGTGTGTATTAAAACTCTGTAGGCATGCCCAACAATCTATTCACAATTAACTAACTTTAAATAAATAATTTACCAATTCCAGGTTTGAAATTAATTATATAAAATTTGTGTTTCCACACACACTTTCATTTCTAAAACATGTAACAGTACATTTCCCATTTTTTATTTAAAAACAGGTTTAATGTTTGAATGGAAAAGGTGCATTACATTTTAAAAAATTTTCACGATCATTATAAAATCTAAAAATTTAGTTTTTAGTCAAGAGGAAAACCACACACAACACACAATAAGGGAAATGTAAAAGTAACAAACAGGGACATGCAACCGAACTAGGCCCCTCAATCATCTACCACATAAAAATAAGCACTAAAGAAAACATGGTTCGAACCTAGGAGCTCGTGAAAAATATAGAATGTACTATACATTAGACTCATCTTGAAGTCATGACAACTCTCGATGTGGTCATAATGCCCTAACGGTCGTTGTTGCCATACCTAGCCTAATCGAGGGGCCCAATCCCCAAGCAGAGCAATGTCCGTAATAATGGCCACTAGCCAGTGCGTATTCTAGACTAGTTCAGCAATGATTCTCTAAAGATTCACTTACTATGCCATATTCCAATGTCAACACATGTAATAAAAAGGGGTGAGTCAACAATTTCAATCAAGTAACCAGTCACGATGCACAAGCATCACACACAAAAACTCACACAGTCGACGTACACAACAAGATCACCCCTGAGTCTCCCCAAAGAAAGTTTTTCAAAATAATTTATTTTATCAATGTTCAAAATGTTCTGTAACCAAATTTAAATAAAAAAATGATTTTACAATAGAAACCAAAAAATTTTCTCATGTGTCAGAAGAAAAAATTATCATCAAACCAGAACCACAATTGAAAACACTTGAATTATGATCAAAGGCCAAACAAGAATTTTTCACAATTGTGAGACAATTAATCAACAAAATAATTTTAATGGGATGCATAAAAATAAATATTCTCATTTATAGATAATCATCATTCAAAAATTAATTATTTATTATTTTTTCAAATTTAATAAAAATCAATGAAATATCATGCAATTAATAAATTCTAAATTTAAATGCAACTATAGTGGGGGACCAACAATGAGTTGTAGCTCTATTTCAACCACACGACATGATTTTCATTTGCGCACAAGTACGACCAACCTGCTGACCACGGTATCATACAAGTGAAAAAAGCACAAAACACACCTAAATCCCAGTGCACAAGAAATGATGTGATTGATGGAGGCAAGAGTCAGCACAGGGGTGTGCTCAATCAAAAGGAGTCGTGTGAAAGATGAAATGACTGGTGAGAATGCCGGTGAATATTGCAATCTAACTGTGAGGGTGCGTGATGATCAGACAGGAGGTGCATCGGTCGAAAGTGCACATGTTGCACTGGTAGGGTTGGCTGGATGGCGCGTGGAGTGTCGGGAGGCACGCGACTAGAGGGTGCGCAGCCGGATGGCACCAGAAGGATGGTACACAGCAATCAGAGTCACACTAACTTGTCGGAGTATGTCGAAAGGGATGTGTGTGGATAGAAGGAGGTATGAACAGAGGCACACATGGCTAAGACGGCTGGAGGGTTCTGGTGGGAGGAGCCCCGTGGCCGATTTAGTGAAGGGGGAAATCATCGGGGTGTTCCACCATAGCTGGATGGAGGAAATAGGTAAGGAGGCTAGAGGATGGTGGGCGCGTATAGAATAGGAGGAGGAGGCGGACGGTCGGCTGGTCGGGAAAGTGGGAATGATTCTGGTGGGTGCATCATAGGTTAACTCACGCCAACATGGTGGTTCACGCAGGGTGAGTGCGGCAGCGCCGGGATAAGACTACAGTGGGAGGCACACTGAGACACAACACATAGGAAGAGGTAGAGGCTAGGTATGGGGTGTTTCACCATTGGTAGAGGGAAAATGGGGTGGCACTGGGGGAGACCGGAGTAGGCAGGACGCGGTGCAACGATGGTGGTTGGCCACGGGCTGGTGCGGTGCCGCCGCAGGGCAGGAGGGTCGGGCGGTCGGTCATTCTATGGTCGAAGTAGGTATCCGGGAAGGGCAGTGGTGTCAGCTGGGTGCAAGGTGGCACTGGAGATGGAGGCAACCTGATAGAGGTAGGCCGAGAGTGGTTTGAGGCCGCTAGAAGGGAACTGCAAGGAAGGTCGGTGGGCTGAGGGAGGCGGAGTCGCGGATGGTGGGTGTTGTGCGAGGAAAAGAAATGAGAGGGTGAGGGTGGGTGGGGGTGGGGGGTGGTGGTGCTGGAGGGAATAATGATAGGTGGAAGCTGCATGAAAAATGTAACACCCCAAGATTTCATAGTGTGTTATTGCTTTAAAATAATACAATAACTTGCACTACACGCAACACCGAGTTCAAGCACACCATGACTTACCAAACAAGCCGTTCAAAAGAGGTTATGAATAGTAATAACAAAATTTTAAACTTTATATAATCCTTATAATTTTAGAATCCATATTATGAGTTTCTTAGACATAATACAAGAACAGATTCATTTTCAGTATTGCACTTTTATCAACTTTTAATAGTGAAACCTTTTTAAATACAATATTTTAAACTTTTTGACTAAATGGGGAAATCAAAAAAAAATTAAAATGAAACATCCCAAGCTTCCACGGTACGCTTTCCTTTGAATAATACAGTAGCGTGTGTTGTACGCAACTTCGAGTTCTAACACACCACAACCAATCAAACTAGCCGTTATAAATAGTAATACCTACTTTTTGAAATTATATATATTTTATATTTTAGAATGGACTTCATTTTTGGATTCTGAATATCTAATTTAGCCTAAGGTGAAATTTTGGTACATTTCGGATAACTGTCATATTTTGATGAATAGTGAAAATTACTAAATTTTAATTAAAAACAACTTTTTTAATCAAAATAATTAATAGTGATAAATTATGAATTTAAGTGGTTTTAAATTATATTTAGAATATATTTTTACCATTTAATATAATTTTGGTCATTGGACATAATTTTACAATTAAACCGAACATAAACAGGTGTCAATCTTTTGATAGTTATTATCTCTTAAAAACACGCTTTTTGTTTTGACAGCGGGAATTAATTTTAAATTAATTTCTGCCACTTCTGTGTTTTTAATTTAGAAAAATGGATTCCATATTTGGAATCAGGATGTTCAAATTGTGTAAATAGGTAACTTTTATTTTTAGACATTTTGAATAATTACTGCGGTAAAAATTTTATTTACCATGGTTAAGGGTAAATCCGGTAAATAAGGGTTAAAAAATAATAATATTATAATAATAATAAATTACCCTAAAACGTGTCCTAGCCTTATTGGTTGATACATGTTTGACCATAGGCATCTTTGGGTCGATTTTGGGACTCCATGGTGCCACTTGTAGGTGATAGGGACACTTTATTTTAATTAAGTTAAAATGAATACAAAAATGACACAAGCATATATCTTTTAGAAAAGAAATTTTTACATAAGGTTATATATGTTGTATTTTAGATTATAAATATTAATTAGAAAGATAAAAATATTTCCTACATAATGATATTTTATTTATAATTTTTAGACATTAAATAAGTTAATTTATTTATGACACAATGATGATGCAGTAATTAATATAATAGTGAAAAATCAAAATAATTGATATTATAAATACCCAAATAAATAAAATATGAAACTTTTAATAAATTAGACTAATTTTCTAGGATAATATAATATATTATAATTTATTTAATTGACTTTTTTTGAAGTAATCAATCTGTTATGAGTTTCACAAAAATCAACTATTGAATAGTGTCAAAATTGACATAAAAGAGTTCTTAAAACAAATATTATATTATTAATTGATATTAAATTCCTAAAAATCTAAGGTTCGGCCAAGAGACTTATATCATGATATTTTCATCATTAATGGACCAGTTGGGGGTCTCTTGGATGTATATAGTAAGTTTATTAACCATATTATATAAAAATACAAAGAGAAATTGTAAAAGTGAAACTAATTAACTTAGAGTTAATACTTAATGATAAGGTTAATATAAGTACCCAAACCTATCTAAATTATATTGGTTGAGTTGTATTCGACTCATACTCACCTTAAAATTTAAATAATCAACTTTGGAGCCATTAGAAACCGAATAAGAATTTATTATAAATTAATATTTCTAGCTTTTCCAAGGGTGCCCCTCACCCCTCTTATAAAAGGGCACTCCTCCTTCTCATTTTGTCACACCTTCAAAGCCTTATGGTTCAGCCAAACTCTGCCCAAATAGTCTCCCAAATTCCCTAACTACAACCTAGAGGCCTTAGTTTGATCAGAAAGCCAACCTAAGGATCCCTTTTGATCAAATCAAAAGGAGGGAACCGAAGAAGAGGTGATGATTTCACCACCCTTTTTCCAAGTTCCTTCTTCTTCCACTTCTTCATACTTTGTTGTTACCATTATAAAATAATAAATCCAGTATCATATATATACTGTGATGTTATTATAAATATGGTACAACCATATTCAGTATTCTATCCACCCTTTGAATAACATATCACCATACGTGCGTACGTACGGCTTACCGTCTCCACGTCATGGTGTAATTGTTATTCAATATATTATTATTTGGATGGGTATAATAATGATGTGTAACTCATGTAAATAATAAATATAACATGTTAGTGATTCTGTATATATGATATACCATTCATTTATATATTATTTTAATATCAAAATAAGGATATTTTCGCTCGTGCGTACGTACGGACTACCGTCTCCACGAACGCGATGAGATTCATTCTCTATCATATCCATTCAAGTATAATTATCATTTTCTGATTTAAAAATGATGTTTAAGGACTTGATATCATTCTGGATATGAATAATATACAACCTATCCATTACAAACATGGCTTACGTAATAAAACATATAAAAGAAAACGAGTAAGTTAACACCCGAAACAACGATAATACTAAGACATTATTAACAAAGAAAAGTTAAAAGATCATATATGATATGATATTAATATATATGATTCTTGTATAATTTAATAACATTTATTTCAATATTATATAGGAGGTTAACCTACCCCAACCAAGTAAAAGTACAAGGTAAGGGATTTTCTTATCTCACATTCAATTCCGTGAGATTTTCATTATTCGCCACTAAATTATTGAAAGTGGTGTATTGTGTACTGCCATTTGATATATATTATCATGATTATCTTTATATTCATGTTATTCTGTAAATAATTTGGTGGTTATTAACTTTTGGCCATACGACTCAGTTGATTAACGTGGTAAGGGGTTTTATCTCACTCTTTATTTCCGTGAGATTCATGCCATATTTCCACTATTATCTTTTGTGTGGTGTATGTACTGCCCATAATTGTATTCTTTGTGTAATACACTTACCTTATGTGTATTTACATTTTCATTGTACGATACCTCTTTCATGGGTTGTATGTTTCATAAGTTACCAAATTGATAAGGGTTTACTTCACAATCTCTTTAATATCCGAGGTTGTCTTTACGTAAGTATCTACAGGGACATATTTACTATCCCTGTCCATATTTCATAAAAGAGTTTTCAAAGGGATTATTTCTAAGGGAACTTTTACTAAAACATCATTTTAAATGTTTTAAATATTTATTCTTCTAAATCATCCTCATTTATGTCCACGTTTTCAAAATGGTTTGTAAGGATTTATTTATATGAAAATGAATGTTTTAAAAGTGTTAAATCCATTCAAAAGTTTCAAAGTGGTATGGGACACTTTGATTCAAAAATGTATTTAAATGCCTTAATTTCTAAATTGTGTAACATTAAAATGTTTTCATGAAAAAGGGATATTTCTCTCAATAATTTTAAAAAAAAACATTTTCATCTATGTCAACATCCTTTGATGGATTTTAAGATTATTTGAAGTTGATTTATTATGATTTAAAACTTAAATATTGTAATGGTGTTTTGTGATATGTTTGACTGTAGATGTGTCATTTATATAGCATTCATGGTTTATGAGTAAAGTATTGACATTTCGTATGCTAGTTCCAATAAGAATATTTATGTTATATTTCAACCTTTACTTCATATGAATGTGTTGGACAAGTATATTCCAGGTTGGGGACTGGTTAAAGTAAGCCCTCCAGGTTGGGGACTGGTAAAAGTAAGCCCTCCAGGTTGGGGACTGGTAAAAGTAAGCCCTCCAGGTTAGGGACTGGTAAAAGTAAGCCCTCCGGTTTGGTCTCCGATTATTAGAGGCACTCCGGGTTGGTGTCTGGTTATTAGAGGCACTCTGGGTTGGTGTCTGGTTATTAGAGGCACTCCGGGTTGGGTTCCGGTTACAGTTAGCCCCAAGGTCTTGGGACGAGGACTTGAAAAGAAATTAAAGTTTAGCATTATGCATTCCATGATTATGAAAGTGGTTATTGATTTTGCATGTGATTATTCGATTAGTAGAATATCAATGTGAATAAGTAAATGGCATTATTTCATTTTACTTTTGCCATACTATGTTGAAGTTCAAGTTTAAAAGGCTTTTGTTTTAGTACTTCATTGCCTTAAATGTTTATGCTTATTTTGAATGTTCTGTTATATTGTTATCCTTACTGGGCATTTGAGCTCACCCCTTTTCTATGTTTTATTTTCCCCAGGATGTGAAGAAGTAAGTTATGAATGACCTGCAGGGATATTATGAGGGGATAATAGTGTGGACTATGGAGACATTATGTTGTTGTGGTAGTTTTTCATTTTATGATGTAATGTAAAACTTATGAATATATCTAGTGTTTCCAAGGCTACTAAACCAATCGGTCTTTCGAGATTTGATCTTTCTTGTGATCATGCTAATGTTATGTAATAATGCACCGACTCTAGGTAACTGGGGTCGGGGCGTTACAGTTGGTATCAGATGAAGTTTAGTACAAACCTTGGAAGCTAGATTTAGATAAACTCTGATTAGAGCACGTAGACCTAAGATGGACTTTGAGGATTATTATAGAAGAACTTCCAAAAATTTTGGTATTGTATAGATTTTGTGAGTTTTCCGAGAAATACATCCCTGCCTGGATACGAGCAGGTAGAGGCGGCTCTGGCACAGATGTACCTTGGGGTAAAACCTGAAAACACCGCTTTGAGCTAGACTCGAACGGGAACTGGTGCACGACAACGGGCCTTGCTGCACTCTTGGTTACGACACTCCTGGGGGATATTCTTAGGATAACTCTCATTTTCCTTACAAATCATTATGAAGGGTTTATGAGTATATACTTCCTTAAAGGAGACATTTTTATGATTATGGATTATATCCATAAACTATTTAATTTATGTTATGTGTTTTACAAGTTTGGGATTAGGTATTGTTATTCATAAACTAATCTAATGTATGTCATTGTTTAGAAATGGCGCCCAGTAGAAGGAATGAGAACTCTAGAAATGCACATGTTCTAAAGAGAAATAAGGATCATATATTTTATGTTCTTAAGCTAGAATTTACAAGAGAAATAGTCTCGCATGTATTATCATCATATGAAGAAATAATATCATGTGTTGATAAGATAAGTAAAGAGTTTACTGAGTCCTATGGCTTTGAAGGGAAGCAAGAGAAGAAAAGGATGGAAGAGAGAAAGATGGATAAAGTTAAGAGGGAAAAGAAGAATTTTCCCATATGTGGTAACTATGGAAAGAAACACCCTGGAACTTGCCTGAAAGGAATGAGAGTTTGTTATAAGTATGGAGGAAAAGGGCACAAAGTACGTGACTGCAAGGGTAAGAAAATGGTTTCAAATGTACAATGCTTCATTTGTAAGGAGTTTGGACACTACGAGAACCTATGTCCCAGTCATCAGACTATGCCGCAAATGATGGTATTGGATAATAATCAAGTTATGATACTACCACAGATGAAGAGGAATGATTAGAGTTCTTATGTTGATTATGTCAATTGAGTGTTGTATCAACAATGTACTTGTTATAATAATTATGGAGTATATAAGGATTGTACTGTAGTACTATTTCATTAAGGACTTGAGATTGTGTGGAACAAAGAAAAGTGACTCAATAGAAGGTTAAATATTTGGAAAATATATGGTTGAGAGAAAGATAAACCATAATATGGTTCTGATACCGAGGTAGTGATTTTAGAATAATACATGATTGATTTGGATAAATTATATTGGATATTCTTGAATACCTTGAAGCTGATTAATGATTTGTCTATTCCATCATTGTTAGGGTTTAAAACATTTTTGGATTGATGAAGTATATCCAGCATTCTATATGGAATAAGGGAGCATGAATGTAATCAAAAAAGATGTTGGTAAATCAGGATGTTTCAGTGTATTAAAAGAATACATGATGAAGGTATTCATATTCTATTACGGGGTAAAAAGGATCTACATTATGTTTACCTTCCTTATAAATGTTGGACTGTGAGTTTGGACAGAAGTATTTTGGATAGTTCTAGTTTGGATAATTTTGGATTGCCATAAAAGGACAACCCGGAGGTCGGGCGGCAACCCGTCGCGTCCGGCAAGGCCGCGAGACTTGAACCCACAACTGAAGGGCGACAAGGGTGTATCACCTACCACTGGCCCAAGAGATGTCCTGGATTAAATAATGTAGTTTTTTTTAAAAGATCTGGTAGATGAATTATAAATTCGTTTATTTTGGAACCCTGTACGAATAGTATAAATAGAATTTTTTTACGAGTGAAAGATGAGTTTGTGGTAGAAATGTATTAATGGACAAAACTCTAATTATAAAGTAAGTATATATCCTTATGATCTTATCCAATATCATAAATAAATTCCTCAACATTAAGAAAAGGAACTTAGAAAAAAAATGTTGTCCTAGGTGGTACCTTAAATCATCACTAATTTATGGATTTGGGATTGTCGGCCTTTTCATAGCCATGTTCTCTACCACTCTCCATCAGATAATTGATGGTTAGATTTCTCTTCCATATCCACATTTTCCTACATGGAACCCTAGTATGTGTTATTTTCGGTAATCTTCATACTTTCCACTCTTTATTTTAAATAGAGGCCTCATTAATTCATTTTTCGATGTGGGATTTCAACTAAGATATTTTGAAACGTCAAAAATGTTTTATCCTAATACCCTATGTTTTGTTGAACCGATGGTATTTCAAATCATCATAGATTGATGAGTTTAAGGACCTCAATTTTATACTTGTTTGTGATTGATGACCTCAATCACTACCTAGAAATATTTACGTTTTTCCTCCAATTATATGTCTCTAATTGCCACCAATGTTCTCCTAATCGAGATCATAATTTGGTGGTGACCCTTTCATTTCTCATTTCCTCATATTAATACTAAATTTTAGTAACCCAATTTCTGATGTGGGTTTTCCCACAAAGATATTTTTTATTTTCAACCTTTTATTTTCGAAGAATAATTTCAAATTGCGAGGACGCAATTTATTGAAGGAGGGGAGAATGTAACACCCCAAGATTTCATAGTGTGTTATTTCTTTAAAATAATACAATAACTTGCACTACACGCAACACTGAGTTCAAGAACACCATGACTTACCAAACAAGCCGTTCAAAAGAGGTTATGAATAGTATTAACTAAATTTTAAACTTTATATAATCCTTATAATTTTAGAATCCATATTTTGAGTTTCTTAGACATAATACAAGAACAGATTCATTTTCAGTATTGCACTTTTATCAACTTTTAATAGTGAAACCTTTTTAAATACAATATTTTAAACTTTTTGACTAAATGGGGACATCAAAAAAAAATTTAAAATGAAACATCCCAAGCTTCCACGGTACGCTTTCCTTTGAATAATACAGTAGCGTGTGTTGTACGCAACTTCGAGTTCTAACACACCACAACCAATCAAACTAGCCGTTATGAATAGTAATACCTACTTTTTGAAATTATATATATTTTATATTTTAGAATGGACTTCATTTTTGGATTCGGAATATCGAATTTAGCCTAAGGTGAAATTTTGGTACATTTCGGATAACTTTCATATTTTGATGAATAGTGAAAATTACTAAATTTTAATTAAAAACAACTTTTTTAATCAAAATAATTAATAGTGATAAATTATGAATTTAAGTGGTTTTGAAGTATATTTAGAATATATTTTTACCATTTAATATAATTTTGGTCATTGGACATAATTTTACAATTAAACCGAACATAAACAGGTGTCAATCTTTTGATAGTTATTATCTCTTAAAAACACGCTTTTTGTTTTGACAGCGGGAATTAATTTTAAATTAATTTCTGCCACTTCTGTGTTTTGAATTTAGAAAAATGGATTCCATATTTGGATTCAGGATGTTCAAATTGTGTAAATAGGTAACTTTTATTTTTAGATATTTTGAATAATTACTGCGGTAAAAATTTTATTTACCATGGTTAAGGGTAAATCCGGTAAATAAGGGTTAAAAAATAATATTATAATAATACTAAATTACCCTAAAACGTGTCCTAGCCTTATTGGTTGATACATGTTTGACCATAGGCATCTTTGGGTCGATTTTGGTACCCCATGGTGCCACTTGTAGGTGATAGGGACACTTTATTTTAATTAAGTTAAAATGAATACAAAAATGACACAAACATATATCGTTTAGAAAAACAATTTTTACATAAGGTTATATATGTTGGATTTTAGATTATAAATATTCATTAGAAAGATAAAAATATTTCCTACATAATTATATTTTATTTATAATTTTTAGACATTAAATAAGTCAATTTATTTATGACACAATGATGATGCAGTAATTAATATAATAGTGAAAAATCAAAATAATTGATATTATAAATACCCAAATAAATATAATATGAAACTTTTAATGAATTAGACTAATTTTCTAGGATAATATGATATATTAGAATTTATTTAATTGACTTTCTTTGAAGTGATTAATCTGTTATGAGTTTCACAAAAATCAACTATTGAATAGTGTCAAAATTGACATAAAAGAGTTCTTAAAACAAATATTATATTATTAATTGATATTAAATTCCTAAAAATCTAAGGCTCGGCCAAGAGACTTATATCATGATAGGTTCATCATTAATGGACCAGTTGGGGGTCTCTTGGATGTATATAGTAAGTTTATTAACCATATTATATAAAAATATAAAGAGACATTGTAAAAGTGAAACTAATTAACTTAGAGTTAATACTTAAAGATAAGGTTAATATAAGTACCCAAACCTGTCTAAATTATATTGGTTGAGTTGTATTCGACTCATACCCACCTTAACATTTAAATAATCAAGTTTTGAGCCATTAGAAACCGAATATGGATTTATTATAAATTAATATTTCTAGCTTTTCCAAGGGTGCCCCTCACCCCTCTTATAAAAGGGCACTCCTCCTTCTCATTTTGTAACACCTTCAAAGCCTTATGGTTCGGCCAAACTCTGCCCAAATACTCTCCCAACTTCCCTAACTACAACTTAGAGGCCTTAGTTTGATCAGAAAGCAAACCTAAGGAGCCCTTTTGATCAAATCAAAAGGAGGGAACCGAAGAAGAGGTAATGATTTCACCACCCTTTTTCCAAGTTCCTTCTTCTTCCACTTCTTCTTACTTTGTTGTTACCATTCTAAAATAATAACTCCAGTATCATATATATACTGTGATGTTATTATAAATATGGTACAGCCATATTCAGTATTCTATCCACCCTTTGAATAACATGTCACCATACGTGCGTACGTAAGGCTTACCGTCTCCACGTCGTGGTGTAATTGTTATTCAATATATTTTTATTTGGATGGGTATAATAATGATGTGTAACTCATGTAAATAATAAATATAACATGTTAGTGATTCTGTATATATGATATACCATTCATTTATATATTATTTTAATATCAAAAGAATGATATTTTCGCTCGTGTGTACGTACGGACTACCGTCTCCACGAACGCGATGAGATTCATTCTCCATCATATCCATTCAAGTATAATTATCATTGGCTTATTTAAAAATGATGTTTAAGGACTTGATATCATTCTGGATATGAATAATATACAACATATCCATTACAAACATGGCTTACGTAATAAAACATATAAAAGAAAACGAGTAAGTTAACACCCGAAACAACGATAATACTAAGACATTATTAACAAAGAAAAGTTAAAAGATCATATATGATATGATATTAATATATATGATTCTTTTATAATTTAATAACAATTATTTCAATATTATACAGGAGGTTAACCTACACCAACCAAGTAAAAGTACAAGGTAAGGGATTTTCTTATCTCACATTCAATTCCGTGAGATTTTCATTATTCGCCACTAAATTATTGAAAGTGGTGTATTGTGTACTCGCATTTGATATATATTATCGTGATTATCTTTATATTCATGTTATTCTGTAAATAATTTGGTGGTTATTAACTTTTGGCCATACGACTCAGTTGATTAACGTGCTAAGGGGTTATCATCTCACTCTTTATTTCCGTGAGATTCATGCCATATTTCCACTATTATCTTTTGTGTGGTGTATGTACTGCCCATAATTGTATTCTTTGTGTAATACACTTACCTTAAGTGTATTTACATTTTCATTGTACGATACCTCTTTCATGGGTTTTATGTTTCATAAGTTACCAAATTGATAAGGGTTTACTTCACAATCTCTTTAATATCCGAGGTTGTCTTTACGTAAGTATCTACAGGGACATATTTACTATCCATGTCCATATTTCATAAAAGAGTTTTCAAAGGGATTATTTCTAAGGGAACTTTTACTGAAACATCATTTTAAATGTTTTAAATATTTATTCTTCTAAATCATCCTCATTTATGTCCACGTTTTCAAAATGGTTTGTAAGGATTTATTTATATGAAAATGAATGTTTTAAAAGTGTTAATTCCATTCAAAATTTTCAAAGTGGTATGGGACACTTTGATTCAAAAATGTATTTAAATGCCTTACTTTCTAAATTGTGTAACATTAAAATGTTTTCATGAAAAAGGGATATTTCTCTCAATAATTTAAAAAAAAATTTTCATCTATGTCAACATCCTTTGATGGATTTTATGATTATTTGAAGTTGATTTATTATGATTTAAAACTTCCATATTGTAATGATGTTTTGTGATATGTTTGACTATAGATGTGTCATTTATATAGCATTCATGGTTTATGAGTAAAGTATTGACATTTTGTATGCTAGTTCCAATAAGAATGTTTATGTTATATTTCAACCTTTACTTCATATGAATGTGTTGGACAAGTATGTTCCAGGTTGGGGACTGGTTAAAGTAAGCCCTCCAGGTTGGGGACTGGTAAAAGTAAGCCCTCCAGGTTAGGGACTGGTAAAAGTAAGCCCTCCGGTTTGGTCTCCGGTTATTAGAGGCACTCCGTGTTGGTGTCCGGTTATTAGAGGCACTCCGGGTTGGTGTCCGGTTATTAGAGGCACTCCGGGTTGGGTTCCGGTTACAGTTAGCCCCAAGGTCTTGGGACGAGGCCTTGAAAAGAAATTAAAGTTTAGCATTATGCATTCCATGATTATGAAAGTGGTTATTGATTTTTCATGTGATTATTCGATTAGTAGAATATCCATGTGAATAAGTAAATGGCATTATTTCATTTTACTTTTGCCATACTATGTTGAAGTTCAAGTTTAAAAGGATTTTGTTTTAGTACTTCATTGCCTTAAATGTTTATGCTTATTTTGAATGTTCTGCTATATTGTTATCCTTACTGGGAATTTGAGCTCACCCCTTTTCTATGTTTTATTTTCCCCAGGATGTGAAGAAGTAAGTTATGAATGACCTGCAGGGATATTATGAGGGGATAATAGTGTGGACTGTGGAGACATTATGTTGTTGTGGTAGTTTTTCATTTTATGATGTAATGTAAAACTTATAAATATATCTAGTGTTTCCAAGGCTACTAAACCAATCGGTCTTTCGAGATTTGATCTTTCTTGTGATCATGTCAATGTAATGTAATAAGGCACCGACTCTAGGTAACTGGGGTCGGGGCGTTACAAAAAAAAACCCTATCAAAGGGGAAATAAATATAAAAACATGAAATAAAATAAAAATTAAAATTAAAAACCAATACATAATAATAATAATAATAATAAATGTAATCTAGAATAATAATAATATTATTAAAATTAATAATAATATGATTAATATTGCACATAATAATAAATAAAACTACTTTAACAAATAATATAAATAAGACAAAAATAATACTTTTAATAATAACAATTATTTAATAATAATATAATATTATTATTCATGATAGAATAATATTATTACTACAGCATGTTATTTATTTATCTAAATTTTAATTTTTTTTTATCTTATTTAATTTATTTTCATTTGGCCGACTCAAACTCGGCAGTCGCGCAGGTGTCCGGGCTAACCGCACGGCTTCCGCTAGCTGTGCCCTGCCAGGGCACTAGACCAAATATCAATAGTAGTAGTAATAATAATAATAATAATTCCTTTATTAGAACAACAACAATAATAATAATAATAATTAATCCTTATTAATAATCATACTAATAAGAACATTTATAACTTTACTGATAAAAACATAAATAATAAGAATACCCAGTTCACTTTAATAATAATAGTAAAATTACTAACTACCATAAAATTTCTAAATGACATAATAGATTAAAAAATTTACACATTTTAAAATTTTCAAAGACAGGGGAATCGTGTTGATGCCTGGCCAAAGCCACATGGGGTTTCCAAAACGTGCTCCTCCTGTACGCCAAACATCGTCAACAAAAAAACAAGAAATTTTTGACAAAAATCAAAATTTTCATTCAGGACTCAACCCAAACCCCAAAATTAATCTTAAAACCCAAAGGAAATAATTAAATAAACTAATAAGATTGGTTGGGGATAAAAAATCTCCCCACCATAATGCTTTCTGTCCCCAGAAATCTATATTAAGACCTATAACCAAAGACAATGCTCCTTAAGTGTCACCCACCTAAAAAAGGTTAGGCGCCTCTAGTTGATCGATCCAAACTGACTACGAAAACCCAAGACACAAAATAATTCCATAAGACATTATCACCTTAATCGTCACCATGTAGAACCCAAACCATCCATTTTAACCAATGAACGAACGAACTTAAACTACCTTTGACACTTATTCCCATAATCATAGTCCAACAAAACCATTGGGTGTACTCCAATTCCAACCTTTACTCAATAAGAAGACCATAGGATTAGGTGGTTCTGCATGAGACCACCTACCACTAAATGATACCTGAAAAGATACTCTGATACTGATAGGGGGAGGCCCGAATAGACTCCCCACCATAAGGATCAAGCTAACACTAAATTCTTTCAAGTGTAACTTAGTGAGAACCACTATGGGTCTCCCCACCATGAGAACTAACAAGGTTAACCGAACTTGAAAACTTCCCACACCGACCAAAAACCCCCACCATGAGGGGGAGATGGGAAGGGTAAAACTCATAGAGAATAAAAACTACCACCATCACCATATCAACAATGCCACACCCTCATCATAACACAAACCATGCCACACTAAGGGATAATATTAAACCAGGGCCCTTTTTCATTGTTGGGTTCTCTTGACTATGCGCTAGCTTCACTCCAGGACCTATGGTTGGAGCACCGATGATTGAAGCATCTCTTGCCACACAGTTAGGATTCAGAAATTTCTAAACATAACATACATATCAGAATTTGACCAAGCACAATTCCATTCTAATAAATGTGTGAATGAGGTTTCAAAGAACCATTCTTACAACTCAAGGAAAATAACGACACAAAACTATACAAGAGACGAATAATAAATCCAAAGAACACAATAAAGAGAAAAACCCAAACTAATTGTAAACATTTTCATACTCTTACTGACAGACTGAGGTGGTCTTCGATGATCCAAGTCTGGGTTCAACGCACTTCTTGGAAACACCTCAGCAAAATCACTGCAAGTTACCCAAACGTCTACATGTGTGGAAGGGTCTCAGAGCACTCGGGAACATCATCCTCTTGTGACCCTACCCACCACACTGGTGATAGATCATGAAATTGTACTGTGAATAAGATGATTGACGGTCTGAAGGCCTCTTGATTCCTCTATTAGATCCACCAGCATTAGGTCGCTTCCCTTTCTTCCTATCACTGTCCTCTGCACTACTTCCCATGGCCGAGGGAGAATTCCCCACCTCATGTCCTCTTGCTAACTCAACTTCTGCAAGAAAGGCTTGACCCAAAACATCTAAAAAGGTTGTTAGGTTGATCTCTACCACTTTCGACTGCAGTTTGGGTCAGAGTCCAGTCTCAAATTTTCGAGCCTTCCCAGGATCATTTTCAACAAACCATTGGTCGTACGGATCTAGGTTAAAGAAACATTGATAAAATTCTAGTACCGATTCAATAGCCTGCTAAAAAAACACATATTTGTCGTCTTTTTCCTCTTTATCAAATCAGAGAAATAATGTTGGATAAAAGAAGACTTAAAGAACTCCCACATGAGATCTTCTTAAGGCTTTTTTGAGACACGGACTTCCACCATTTCTAGGTTGTATCTTCAACCATAATGGTATCCAACTTCACCGTCAAGGACTCAAAAAACCCAATGAAACTAAAGTCCCTCTCAATCTTCCACAACCAATCCTCCCCCTTAAGTGGATCTACTTTACCATAAAACAAGGGAGGGTTCAACTTCTGAAATTATAGAACATAATCTATAGGTTGGTCTACCATAAGATTTGTTAATGATGCACCACCTGAAGATTCACCTTGGGTATTCATCATACCATCGTGAGGGAGAACACTATTGAATAGTGAAACATAGAATTTTATCAAATCAAGGTCATTTCCATTTCAAATTACACTTTTCACAACTTCCAAAATATTTTTTTTTTAAAAAATTCAGAATTAAAGAATATCGAAACGATTCACAAGGAGAAACTAGTGCTAACGAGTGACTCAAGCTTATGGTTGGAAGCCATATGTTAGTCACGCCACTATCATGGAGAGCAGACTAGGGAAATTTCCCCGACTCCACATGGCTTTCTAGGCTTTGTGAGCTCATGTGGCTATTTTCCCAACTCCATTTTCATTTCCCAATACCAAAAAACCACAAGAATCAAAGAACATTGACAAACCCAAACAACCTATGGTAACTCGAGGTTCAAAATGATCAAGGGTTCATGGTGTCCTTACTATTATTACACCTCATGCCCAACAATCCTACTCTTATTACCATGGAAACTGCAAATAATGATGGGCACCCTGAAAAACAAGGTCCACTCAATAGCTGACCTCTTCTAATACAATTTTGTCACGAACCCACCTGGGTCAACCCTGAACCAGTTACCCAAGATGCTCCGTGGAAAGTCTTGAGAGACCTTTCTGATCCTCCCGGTCTTGCAACAAGAACCATGACATCAATAGAGAACAACAAGTTAATGATTTCACCCAATGAAAAAGAACTAAGTAGTATAAATAAAATAAAACAATTCAAAATAAATGAATGACACGAAAGAGAATGAATGACCAACAACACATACCAACTTGACCACTACCAAAACTCCTCGCGATCCCAATAGTCACTCACAAATCCACAACAAACTCTTTCCCATGGAAAGCAAGCTCGAGTGAAACCATCAATAAAAATTTAAAACAGAAAAACACTATAGGTGTGAGTTTTAAAACTCATTAGGCCTTCCCAAAAATCTATTCCCAAATCACTACCATTAAATAATGAATTTTCCAATTCCTTGTTTGAATTAAATTATATAATATATGGGTTTCCAAACACACTTTCTTTCCAAAACAAGTAATAGTCCATTGCCATGTTTTAATTTAAAAACAAGTTTAATGCTTTAAGGGAAAAGGTGCATTACATTTTATAACATTTTTTCAAACCATTTAAAATCTAAAAATATAGTTTTTATTCTAGAGGAAAACCACACACACAAAAAACACATTGTAAGGGCAATGGGAAAATAGAAAATGGGTATTGTCAACTGAACTAGGCCCCTCAATCTTCTGCCACATACAAATAATCCCTAAAGAAAACATTGTTCAACCCTAGGAGCTAGTGATCAATATATAATTTACTATACATGTAACTTATCCTTAATACATGCCTACTATCGATGATATCATAATTCCATAACACTCGGTGTAGCCCTACCTGACCTAACTGACGGGCCCAATCACCTAGTAGGGAAATGTCAGTACTAAGAGAAATTAGCCAGTACGTATTATAAACTAGTGAAGAAATCATTCTCAAAAGATTCACTTACTATTCCAGGTTCCCATATCAACATGTTTAATAAAACGGGGTGAGTAAACAATGTCAATCATGTAACGGGTAACAATGCACAAACATCACACACAACAACTCACACAATTGACGTACACCACATGGTCACCCCTGTGTCACCCCAAAGAATGTTTTTCAAAATAATTTATTTTATCAAAGTGAAAAATAGGCCTTAACAATATTTAAATAAAAACAACATTTCATAAGAGAAACCAAAACTTTTGATCATTTGTTAGAAAAAAAACATTTATCATTAAACCAGAACCACACTTGAAAAACCATGAATTATGTTCATAGGCCAAATGGGAATTTTTCACTATTGTGAGAAAATTCATCAAAAAAATAATTTCAATGGGATGCATAAAAATAAATAGTATCATTTATAGAAAATCATCATTCTTAAAATAATTATTTAATATAATTTCACATTTAACAAAAAACATTGAGATATCAAATAATAAATAAATTCTAAATATAAAGGCGAGTGTAGTGGGGGACATACATCAACATGTAGATTGATCTAAACCACACGACATGCTTTGTACTTGCACAAATGTACGTGAAACCAGCTGACCCCTGTATCGCAGAGTTTCTCTGCCAACACACTACAACAGTCAAAAAATCCACTAAAAAGAAGCACAAGATTAACATAATTCATGCGAACAAAAGCACAGAAATTTCTTAAACCCCATTGTAGGAGAAACGACATGAGTGGAAGAGGCATGACTCAGCCTGAGGGTTCTCTTGATCAAAAGTGGTCATGCAGAAGGGGAAATGACTGGAGAGGATTCCAGTGAAGAGCACATACCAACTGTGAGGGTGCGCGATGGTCAGACAGGAGGTGTGTTGGCCTAAAGAGCCCACGTTGCACTTGTGGGAATGGCTAGGCAGCACTTGGAAAGTCAGGAGGCATGTGACTGGAGGTTGTGAGGCCAGAGGGAACTAGCGGGAGGTCACGAAGCGATCAGAGTCACACCATCTTGTTGGACTATGCCGAACCGGAGGCGTCCTGTGAGGAGAATGTCCGGCTAGAGGCGCGTGCACCTGAGACTGCTGGAAGGTTCCTATAAGAGGATCATGCGGTATGATTAGCGAAGGGGGATGTCGTCGGGGTGCTGTGCTACTGGTGGTTGGATGAAATAGGAAAAGAGGCCAGAGTGTGATCGGCATGTGCAGACCTGGGGGGAGGTGGGCTGGTGGCCAGGTGGCTGATCAGGATAGGGTCGTGCTTCCAGAGGATGCGCTGCAGGTTAGATCGCACCGAGGAGGAAATTCGCGCAGGGTGAGGGTGGTAGCACTGGGATAAAATAGTTAGGGGAGGCACATTGGCTGGAGATGCTGCAAGGAGGCAGAGGTGGAGTCCAGGTCCGGGGCATTGCACCGTTGGCAGAGCGAAGATGGGGTGACACTGGGGGAGACAAGAGAAGGAAGGGCGTGGTGCAAGGGGTGGTTGGCCGCAGGCTAGTGCGGTGCTATTGCAGGGCAAGAGGGCTGGGTTGGCGGTGCTGCGACCAAAGCAGGGAGCTGGCATAGGTGGTGGTGCCAGCTAGATATGGGGTAGCGTAGGAGGCAGTGGCAACTTGATGGTGGTGCGAGGTGGCTGGAGGGGCCCCGCAAGGAAGGTCAATGTGACGAGGGAGGCAGAGTCATGGATGGTGTGTGCATCACGAGGAGAAAGAATGGGGGGATGTGGAATCATTGTAGGAAGGAATGAGATGGGGAAGCCATGTGGAAGATAAAACCCTAGAAAAAGGGAAATAGAAAATTTTAAAATAAAATAAAAATAAAATTTAGAAACCAAAACCTAATAATAATAATAATAACAATAATAATAATAACTTTAATATATAATAATATTATTATTATTAACATTAATAATAATAAGATTTATAATACAAACAATAATAAATAATCAAATTATAACAATAATATAAAACTGATAAAAATAACAATTTTAATAATAACAATTATTTAATAATAATATAATATTATTATTCATGATGAAATAATATTATTATTAAAATAATTTATTTATTTAACTAAATATTAATTTTTTTAAACTTATTTAATTTATTTTTATTTGGCCGACTCAAACTCCGCAGTCGCGCAGGTGCCCGGGCTAACCGCACGACTTCTGCTAGCCATGCGGTGCCTGCACACCTCACCAAATATATATAGTAGTAGTAGTAATAATAATAATAATAATAATTCCATAATTACAATAATAATAATTATTAGTAATCCTTATTAATAATAATACTAATAAGAACATTAATAAAAATACCGATTAAAATATAAATAATAAGAATACCCAGTTCACTTTAATAATAATAATAAAATTACTAAGAACCATAAAATTTCTAAATCACACAATAAATTAAAAAATTTACCCATTTTAAATTTTTTGAAGAGAGGCGGATTGTGTCGATGCCTGGGCAAAGCTACCTTGGGTTTCCAAATTGTACTCCACCCATGCACCGAATGACGTCAACTCAAAAACACGAAATTTTTGACATAACAAAAAATTTTCATCCGAGACTCAACCCGAACCCCATCAAGAATTTTAAAAACCAAAGGAAATAATAAAATAAAATAATTAGATAGGACATTGTGTGACCAAAACCATAGTACATGTACGAACCACCTATTTAGCTCCACCTAGGTGATGTATTCACTGTGGAATTATGGGGAACCAATATAGATTTTTTATAAATGCACTTTATTCTAAGGGTGGTGTAGTTTCTTCACCCTTTAGGGGTAAAATAGCTCAGTTAGATCCATCTAAAACCATAGATAATAGATTTATTATTCATGGTGTCAGAATTAGATATACTACTAGGTAGAGTTATCTTAATGCAGTGCCCCAATTTTTTATTCATTTCTAGGCCAAGACAGAGATAATGAACCTGAATGCTACGGATCAAGTGCTGACAATATTGGATTCAAGACCTATAACTACTCAGGGTACCGTTCTTATTGCATCATCCATAACCATTGTTGTATTTGATGTGGGTGCTTCCAATTCTTTTATTTCCTCCCATCTTGTGTAACTACTTAAACTACCAATTGATCTTATGCCTCCTTCCATGGATTTTGTAACACAACATATCATGAATGAGGAACAGGGATTCATATTTCGATCTTATGTTATCATCCTACCATGAGACGAATTGGAATGATATTTCCTATTTATAAAAATTTGTGTTTTTGAATAAATCCTCATAATAGAGAAGATGTTTTATTTCAAGGCACACATACATTATTATAATTAGGGAGTAAACATTAGAAAACATTATGGGAGTAATTGGGTCGTTGAAGGTGAATGAAATCACCAATATGAGTCACTTGATCCTCTAGTTTCTAATTTAGGTAACCTAGTCTTCCAGGAATATTTTCTCACGTTAGAGGATAATTTTAGATGTTCCGAGGATGGATTTACTCCATTAAAAGATGAGTTTACATAGGTTATCCTGATTGTTTTTCAGTCTAACATCAGGAACGAGATGTGAATTTCACTATTGAATTGGAACAAAGAAGAAATCCTGTATCTCTTCCCTCATATCATATAGACCCCATTGAGTTGAGGTAATAAAAAAACAATTATATAATTTATAATTCAAAGGATTCATTTTCTTGAGTATCTCACATTGGGATGCCCCTATGTCATTTTCTAAAAAGGATGATTTATCCCTCTGGTTATGTATTGATTACCGAATTTTGAACAGGGTCACAATCAAGAATAAATATTTCTTTTCAAGCATTGATGACCTATATGTTCAGCTAAAGGGAGAAAGGTAGTTTTACATGATTGTACGGACCTTTTGGTATCACTAGGTCAGGGATAGAGAGGTAGAAATCCCCAAAAAAGCCTTCCAATGTAGGTATGAACACATTGATTATTTGTTCATACCCTATGGTTGAAAAATTATCGGATTGATTTTATGGATTTTATAAATCAGGTGTTCCATCAATACATTTATTCCATTTTTATAGTGTACATAGGATACAACCTGGTCTACTCTGTGATAGAGGAAGAGAATGGAATGCACCTGAGGTTTATGCTAGGCACTCTTTGGAACCATTCTCACTATGATATGATTTCCACGTTCACTTTTTAGATCTAGGAATTCAGGTTTCTAGGTTATGTGATCTCAAAACATTCTTTTTTCATGGACACTATGAAAAATAAGAGAAATGATGTCATAGGAGAAATTGAAGAATGAGTTTGAGATCAAAAGATTCATAAGACTAATTGTGTATTACAGAATGTTTTTCATGGATTTCCCTCAACATTCTCCACCCATGACTGTGCTTACTTAAAATGGATAAACGTTGAATGGAGTCCGGAATGATAGGAAAATTTTGAGTATGTGAAGTGACAATTGACCACCAACCCTATTTTGATCCTACCAGAGTTTGACAGGTGATACTTGGTTTAATTTGATGCTTCATGTATGTGTTTTGGGTGTGTGTTGATTTCGAATGACCATATGGTGTCTTACATCTCTGTTCCACATTGATCACATGAAAAGAGTTACCCAACCCATGACATGTAACTAGTGGAAGAGATGCATGGCCTGAAGATGTGGAATCACTGTCTCCTAGGTGAGAAATTCATAGGTTACTCATACAAAAATATTTTCATCTCTATTTTCTCATATAAGGTTTTGAATCTAAAGTAGTTCTGATGGGTTGAGTATCTTCAAGGGTTTTATTTTGAGGTTTTCTACACCCTATGTAAAGGTAATGTGGTAGAGGACACCCAAAGTAGGAAGATTCTAGTGCAAGAAGAAAAACAGTCCAGCGATGTGTGGAATTTGATGGGGTTTTCCCGAATGCATCTATAAACTATGAATTACAGAGTAGGTACATTATTGTCTAGTATTCAGTTAACACCCTCTCTTCAAGAGTTGATTCATGCTGGATTTCCTAATGATGATCTGTTTCAGCACTCTAGGTAGATTCTAAATGGTGGAGAGGTTTCCAGTGAGTGGTTCTTATCCAATGAGGGAATTATTTATTTCAATAGTTGTCTCATGGATCCATTATCCTTGCTGAATGTGATGATTCAGGATAGCCATCATTATCAGCGGACCGTTAATCCCAAAAAATTGAGATGTTTTACGATTTGTTTCATCAGTTTTGGTGCCTAGGTATGAGAGATGATATTGCTGACATTATATAAAGTTTCTATACGTGTCCTCAAATGAATGTTGAGCACTCGAGGCCCTCAGGCTTTGTTTAGATGCTCCCCATTAAAACATGTAATTGTGATGTGGTCATTATTGAAGTCATTATTTGATGGACTCAATATCCCCAAGGAAGTAATTCTATTTGGTTTCTCAATAACTGTCTGATCAAGACATACAATTTCATTCTAATGAAGGGTTAGAACAAGGTTGGTGAGTTGGGATGATTGTATATTCAATAGATTATTAGGCTTCATGGTGTGTCATCATCAATCATTTTATATAGGGACCAAAAATTTACCTCTTGGTTTTTTGATGTCCTTCATAAATCAATGGGGTCATAGGTTAAACTCACTATGGAATAACATCCCCAAAAGGATTTTCATATGGTGTGGGGAAATAAAATTTCTAAATACATGCTCATTATATGAATTTTTTTTGAAGGATTGTGGGATAACAATTTGGGATTGGTGGATTTTTTGTAACAATAGTTACTAATCCTTAATTAAAATGGACTTTTTTACGTGCTTTATGGATGACCATGTTATTTGTCCCTGTGATGGATGAGAGTGAGTGAGAATTCTCCAATAGAATCATGAATTGTACAAGAGACTTATGATAATGTTTGGGTAATTAGATATTAGTTTTTGATAGTGTGTAGTTTTCATAAGTCTTAAACTCCTTGGTGGTGCATAGGTTAGGAGTTATAAGGGTATGGCCATGTGTTTCTAAATGTGGAACCTCACCTAGGTAACTTTCATGTTGTTACATAGGGGAATATTAGGTCAAGGGTTGACACACATTTTGATGTTTCCAAAAGAATTGGTACGGTGGATGACCAGTTGGCCATTCTACCCAGTTAACGTCATTACTTAACATGTTTCATGTCTAACAATGGAAAAAGTATAACATAGACCTATCTCACATGATGAATTGTGTAGTAATGGACCTGGAATCTGACTTTTCTGTGATCAATGGAGTACTGAATATTAGGTATTCCCAAGTAAAAGTGCATCAAGAAAATCACATTCCATTGGTTTAGGTTCTTTTTAAACAATGAAATAACCAAAACGTTATATAAGAGTTGATGTCTTGGGTGAAGGATTAATACCCTCACTTATTCTCAAACAAAAACTCGGTTTGAATTTATGAGGGTAGAATGTTTTAATTTTGGGGAGAATTGTCACATATTTCGTATTATTTTAAGGTATTTATTCGTTTATTATTTATATTACCATTTCTACATGATTTTCTTTGGAATTTTTGCATAAAATGGTAGTTTTAGGTTAAAAAAAGGAGGCGCATGGTTGGTGCATGGTTAATAGAAACCATACTCCAACCCAATGCAAACCATGCACCCAAAATAGTGGAACTATCCAATATTCATGGCCAAATGCAAGGGAATACATCCCTAACAAGGATAATTATGTGACTAGGAATGTTGAACTATCCAGGTCGTATGGGCATGTGCCCGCTACAATAAAATTGTTCAACCTATTTTCCCCTTGGGCAGAAGAATCACATGGTTGGTGCACGATTTGAAAAACCATGGGACCAATCTATGTGTCCTTATAGATCATTAAATTTTTGGTATTTCCTAAATCACCCCACCATTATTTTAACCCTCAATCACCAATTTCTCTCCCCATTATACAACCTCTACCAAAGGCACACCTCTTTATCCTCATCCAATCCATTTGGCTTCAAATATTGGGTTGCTTGTATTAGGATATTAAAGGATACATCATGTAATATTTTCTTATCTTCCCTTCTTCCCCCTTTTTAGTATCTTCATCCTTATTTACTATTATTTCCATTCTATAGTAATGGTTTTGACCTATGTTATTTCCAATATCATTCCTTTTAGTTAACTTTTAGGGGATGTGGTTTCCTAGGTATTAATTAGGGTTCCTCCTTGGTGTGATTTGGGATCTCTAATTATTTTTGTGATGGTTTCAAGGAAAAGGTAGGTGGTTCCATGCCTTGGCATTAATTTACGACATTATGATTCTTTTGTTTTCATCCAAATTGGTTTTATAAACAGTTTGGGTGGCATTAAAGGTGTTTACTAGGGTTTATGTTGTGATTTCATGATTTAATGGTTAATTTTTATTTATTAATGTGTAACACCCCAAGATTTCATAGTACTTTATCTCATTAAAGTAATTCAATAGCTTGCGCTACACGCAACAATGATTTCGAGTGCACCACAACTTACCAAACATTCCATTCAAAAATGGGGTATGAATATTATTAACTACATTTTGAATCATATATACTCTATATATTTTTAACACCCATATTATGTGTTTCTTAGACATAATATGAGAACAAATTCATTTTTTGAGATAAAGGAAGTATTTTTTAGAAAATACAATTTTACCACATTTTAATGGAGATCCCTTTTTAAATCCAATATTTGAAACTTTTATATATAAAATTTTACAAAAAAAAATTCTTCTTTATAATCGGGACAAAAAAAATTAGTTTCGATAAATTTTTGGTGTTTTTCTGATAAATTCATATTTGGTTGAATAGTGAAAAATACTAAATTGTAATTGAAAACAACTTTTTTAATTAAAATAATTTGTTGTGTTCAATTATATATTTTATGTTTTGGATGTATAATTAGATTATATTTTTATCATTTAATACATTTTAGGTTATTATAAGTAATTTCACATTTAAATTTGACATAAACACATGTCAATATTTTGATAGTTTTAAATTTTTTAAAAACCAGATTTTTGGTTTTAACAACAGGAATTAATTTTAATTTAATAAACAAAACTTCTATGTATTTAATTATGTAAAATGGAGTTCATTTTTTTAATTCATAAGATCAAAATTTTCTTACGGTGAATTTTTGGTATATTTATGAGAACATTCAATTTGGGATGAATAGTGAAAAACACCATGTTATTGTTTAAAAACGATATATTTTTTAAAATATTTAGTTATTTTATTATAATTATTTTAGGTCAAAATAGATACATAATACCTATATATGTTCAATTTAATTCATTGGAGTCGTTTTATAATAAGTTTAGATATATAAAATTTTATTAAACTTTTAAACGTTTTTACCCAACTTCTAGGAGGATTTGAAAATTTGCATAAAACATAATTTTATGGCTTCTATGAGTTGAATTTTAAAAATCCGAGAGAAACAGTTAATATCTGTCTGTAAAATGTGGTTCAATAAGATGAAAATATTTCTTGGTGAAAAATAACTTTGACTTTTATTTACAATGTTAAAAGTAAATATTGTAATTAAGGGTAAAAATGATATCATAATTACCCTATAAGATGTCCTAATTCAACTGGATAAGTATAATTCGACCAAAAACAACCTTATTAATAAAATATTATCCTATTAGGACCACTTGGATTAGATTAGAACATTTATTATTATTTTATTTAAAGAAGAGTTAAAAGTGTTAAATTCAATGTTTAATAACTAAACCATTTTTAAAATAGGGTTACACACAATATAAGTTCAACTATAAATATTTATTATAAATATTAAATAATTTCCTACATAATTTTATTTTATTTATAGTTTTTAGACATTAAATTATATAATTTATTTATGACACAATGATGATGAAGTAATTACCTTATTAATGAAATATTAAAATAATTGATATTATAAAAATCCAAACAAATGTAAATTGAGACTTTTGATTAATTAAACTAATTTTATAGGTTAATATGACATGTTATGGTTGGTTAAATAAATTTTATTCGAAGTGATAACGTTTTTACTGCTTTAAAAAAAATCAAATACTAAATAGTGTCAAAATTGACATAATTGAGTTTTTAAAACAAATACTATATTATTAATTGATATAATGTTCCTAAAAATATAAGGTTTATCCAAATAACTTAGATAAGGTTATATATATTAATAATGAATCATTTGGGGTTCGCTAGGCTTGTTATAGTAATTTTATTAACCATATAATATAAAGATACAAAGAGACATGGTAAATGTCAAACTATTCAACTAAGAGTTAAATCTTAATGATAAATATAATATGGAGACCTAAACCTATATAAAACCTATTGGTTGATATTTTTTCAAACCATCCGCACCTTAACCTCTAAATAAATCATTTTGGACCCATTATAAACCGAAAATGATCTTATTATAAAATAATATTTCAAGCTTTTCTTAAAGTGACCCTCACCTCTCTTTTAAAAGGGTACTTCCCCTTCTCGAAATTTCACACCTCCAAAGCCATTTGGCTCGGTCAAACCCTACCCACATATCCTAAAAAAATTTCTCACTTCATCCTAGAGGCCTTACATTGGTCATAAATCCATCCTAAGGATCCCTTTTGATCAAATCAAAAGGAATAAACTGAAGAAGAGATAAATATTTCATCACGTCATTCAAGTTCTTTTCTTCTTTCACTTTTTCTTTATTTGTTGTTTCCATTCTAAAATAATAACTCCAGTATCTTATATATAATATTATGTTAGTATAAAAATTTTACAACCATATTCATTATTCTATCCATCATATGAATGACAAAGTCACCTTACATGCGTTCATACGACTTACCGTCTCCACGTCGTCGTGTAGTTTGTTATTCAAATAGTTCATTATTTGGATGGTTATAATAATGAGTATAACTGATTTAAATAGTAAATATAACATGTTAATAATTATGTATATATTATAAAACATACAATTACATACAATTTCACCATCAATATAAAGATATTGTCGCTCTTGTATACGTACAGATTACTGTCTCCACGAATGCGATGAGATTCATTCCCCATCATAATCATTTAAGAATAATTTACATTTTATGATTAAAAATAATTTTTATGAACAAAATACCATTCTTTATATGATAAAAATACCTCCTATCCATAACAAACATTTCTTACATTACCGAGCATATAAAGGAAAACGGATCAATTAACATCCGAAACAAAGATACAACTAAAATATTATTAACAATGAAATATTAGAGGATCATATATGATATCATATTTATGTATATAGTTCTTGTATATTTTACTAATATTGATTTAACTATTATAAAGTAAGTTAATGTACCCATGACCAAAGGAAAGTTCAAGGTAAGGGTTAATTCCTCAATCTCATTATTATTCGACATTGTTTATGGGGAAGTTTTTACTGGGACATATTTATTATCCATGTCCATGTTTCATAAAAGGGTTTTCAAAAAGATTATTATTAAGGGAATATTTTATTAAAACATCATTATAAATGATTTAAAAAATTATTCATCTAATCCTTTCTCATTAATGTCAATGTTTTCAAAATATTTTTAAGGATTTATTTATATGGACATGAATGTTTTAAAATGTTAATTACTTTCAAAAGTTTCAAAGTGGTATGGAACTCTTTGATTCAAAACTATCTTTTAAATGACTTCCTTTATAAATTGTGTGACTTTTAAATGATTTCCTGAAAAATGGATATTTCTCTCAAATATTTTTACTGGTCATTTTCTAACTTGTCAACATAATTTACAGGATATTATTATTGATCGAGGATGATTTAATATAATTTAATCTTCTATATTGTATTGATGGTTTTGTGATATGTTTGAATTTGGATGTGGTATTATTATACCATTAATAGTTTATGGATACTTTATTGACATTTCATATGCCAGTTTTAATATGAATGTTTATGTTATGTTTAAACCTTTTCATACGAGGAATGCATTGGACTTAGTAAGTGACACGTGGAACCCGTTATAGCTCCTCGATGCATCGGTAGGTATCATGAGACAAACAAGTGTCTTGGCCCTAGTCCTTGACAAAATATTATTTATAGTAATGTAACAAGGCCTTGACTATGTGGTCATGATGTTTGGCATTATACATTCCATCATTATGAAATTAGCTATTGATATTACAGGTGATTATTCAACTAGTACAATATCCATGTGAATAAGTAAATGGAATTATTTGATTTATCTTTGACATATTGTGCTTATGTTTATGTTTAAAAGGATTTTTTTTAAGTTTTATACATTTCAATAAATGTTTATTCTTTTTTCTGAATGTTTTCGCTATATTGTTATCCTTACTGAGCGTTTGAGGTCACCCCTCTAATTATGTTTTATTTTCCAAGGATTCGAAGAAGTGTATTATGATTGATAAGCATGGTTAAGCTAGGTGATTAATGGAGTTCTCAAAGGATCATTTATGTTGTGTTTTATTTTCTAATGTGTAAGTTAACATTCATGTATGTAATATATTTTCCAAGACTGTTAAACTGATCGGTCTTTTAGGACATGATTCTTTGTAATCATGCCAATGTGTTAAAATAGTGCACCGACTCTGGGCTTCTGGGGTTGTGGCATTACGGTTGGCATCAGATAAAGATTAGTACAGACCTTGGAAACTAGATTTAGAAAAAACTCTAATTAGATAAAATTAACGTCAGATAGACTTTGAAGATTAGTATAAAACAACTTTCTAGAATTTTGGTAATGTAGTGATTTTTTGTATTTTAAAAGAAATACATACCTGTCTAGATACGAGCAGATAGATGCAGCACTAGAATAGATGTACCTAGGCGTGAAATCTCTGACAAGGAGTTTTGTGTTTGACCCGGGGTATCCTGGTACACGATAATAGCCCTTGATTCACTCTTGGATACGACACTCACAGGGGATATGCTAAGGATAATTCACATTTTTATTACAATACATTATGAAAGATTTTGGTGTAAATACATCCTCAAAGAAAACATTTTATGATTATAGATTATATTCATAGTCTTTTTAATTTATGTTTGGTATTTTCCAAGTTTGGAATTTTTCATTGAAATTCATAAACTAACCTAGTGCATGCCATTGTTTAGAAATGGTTCCTAGTAGATGGAATGAGAATTACATCAATATTCATGATCGAAAGATTAAGAAGGGTCATATCTTCCATGGTATTAAGCCAAAATTTAAAAGGCAAATAGTCTCCCATATATTCTCATCATATGAAGACATAGTATCATGTGTTAATAAGATAAGTAAATAATTCTTTGGGTCATATGGATTTGAAAGGAATAAAGAGAAGAAAAGGATGGAATAAAGAAAAATTGATAAAGGGAATAAGGGAAAGAACGATTTTCCCTTATGTGATAACTGTGGAAAGAATCCCCTTGGTAAATTCTTGAATGGAATAGGAGTTTTTTATAAGTGTGGACAAAAAGGACACCAATTACATGATTTAAATGGTATGAAAAAGGTTTCAAAGTTATAATGATTCATCTGCAAGGAGTTGGGACACTACGCGGATCATTGTCCAAATCATCAGAGTTTACCCCAAATGCTGCTATTGGATAATAATCAAGTTGTGATACTACTAAATATGAAGTGGAATGATTAAGATTTCTTATGTTGTTATTAAATTATTATGTCATTTGAGTATTGTATTAATGATGTACATGTTATAAGAATTATAGATAATAAAAGGATTGTACTGTAGTACTATTTCATTAAGGACATGAGATTTTTTGGAACCAAGAAAAGTTACTCAATATCATGTTAATTTTTTTTGGAAAATATATAGTTGAGAGAAATAAAAGCCATAATATGGTTTTGAAACTGTGGTAGTAATTTTTTAATAATATATGATTGATTTGGATAAATTATATTTGATATTCTTGACTACCTTGAAACTGATTAATGATATGTATATTCCATCATTGTTGGAGTTTACATTATTTTTGGATATAAGGAGTATATCCATTATTCGATAAGGAATAAGGAATCTTGAATGTAATCAATACAGTTATTTGATAATTCAGGATGTTACCATGTTTTAAAATAATACATGATGAAGGTATTCACATATTATTACATTGCAAAAAAGATCTTTATTGTGTTTACCTTCCTTATAAATTTTGGTCACTGAGTTTGGATAGAAGTATTTTGGATAAGTCTATAGGTTGGAATCGAGTAAGTTTGACATTGGATACTGTTGTTAAGGTTAAATCATTTCTTGAGATTATTTTTGGATTTTCATAAAAAGGGCAATCTAGAGGTCGGGCGACAACTCATCGCATCCAACAAGGCCGCGATACATGAACCCGAAATTGAAGGGTGAAAAGGGTGCATCACCAAGAACTAGACTACGTGATGTCCTAGTTTTTATAATGTCTTTATTTTAATATTATGGAAAATTAATTGTAAATTAATTATTTTTGGAACCTTATACGATTAGGATAAATAGAATATTTTTGAATTCTATTATCCTTTGGAGTGAAAGAAAAGTTTGTGATAGGAATTAGTTGAAAGATGAAAATATACTTGTCAAGTATATTTTTTTCTCTTATTCTATGAATAAATTAATTATTAAGATTTAGGTATGGGATCTAAAAACCAGAAAATTGTTATCCTAATACCATATGTTTTGTTGAACCGATGATATTATACCTAATCTTAGATTGATGTCTTTGAGGCCCTCAACTTTTCATTTGTTTGTGATTGATGACTTCAACCAATCACTATAAGTATTTACGTTTTTATTCTAATTATGTGTCTCTAATTTCCACCAATGTTCTCCAAATAAATATCATAATTTGGTGGTGACTTTTTCATTCCCTTTCCCTCTTATTAAGACTAAATTTTATTAACCCAATTTCCGGTGTGGGTTTTCCCCAAAATTATTTTTCTATTTTTTTAAACTTTTATTTTCAAAGAACAATTTAAAATTGAGAGGATTCAATTTATTAAAGTAGGGGAGAATGTAACACCCCAAGAGTTCATAGTACATTATCTCATTAAAGAAATTCAACAATTTGTGCTACACGCAACACCGAGTTTGAGCGCACCGCATCTTACCAAACTAGCCATTCAAAAAACGGTTATGAATAGTATTAACTTTATTTTGAATCTTATATATTCTATATAATTTCAACACCCATATTATGTGTTTCTTATACATAATATGAGAAAAAATTCATTTTTTCAGATAATGGAATTATTTTTCAGAAAATTTAATTTTAGTTCTTTTTAATGGAGAACCCTTTTTAAATATATTATTTTACCCTTTTATATATAAAATTTGACAAAATTAATTTCTTATTTATAATCGGGACTTAAAATTTTAGTTTTGATAAATTTTTGGAGTATTTCTGATAACTTTCATACTTGGTTGAATAGTGAAAAATACTAAATTTTAATTGAAAATAAATTTTTTAATCAAAATAACTTATATTGTTCAATTATACATTTATATGGTTTGGAATTATAATTAGATTATATTTTTTTATCATTTAATACATTGTAGTTAATTAAAAGTAGTTTCATATTTAAATTTTTCATAAACACATGTCAATCTTTTGATAGTTTTTACTTTTAAAAACCCCACTTTTTTGTTTTGACAACGGGAATTAATTTTAAATTTATAAATGAAACTTATATATTTTGAATTTGGTAAAATATACTTCATTTTTGAATTCATAATAAAAAAATTATATTACGGTGATTTTTTGGTATTTTTCTGAGAACTTTTAATTTTTGATGAATAGTCAAAAACACTTCATTATTGTTTAAATCCGAATTTTTATTTAAATAATTAGTTATTTAATATTAATTTATTTTAGGTAAAATATATACATAATACACATATATGTTCAATGTAATTCATTGGAGTTGTTTTATATTAAGTTTAGATATATAAAATTTTATAGAACTTTTAACCGTCTTTTATATACCTTTTAAGAGAATTTGCAAATTTTCGTAGAATAGAATTTTTCCGCTTATGTGAATTGAATTTCCAAAATATGAGAGACATGGTTAATATCAGTAAGTAAAATGTGTCTCAATAAGATGAAATTATTTTTTGGTGAATAGTAACTTTTGACATTTATTTACAACGGTTAAAAAAGAAATAGGGTATTTAAGAGTAAAAATGATATCATCATTACCCTAACACATGTCCTAATTCTATTGGATAAGTATAATTTGACAAAAAAACATTAGGAATACAATATGATCCTCTTTGGTCCACTTGGATTAGATTAAAACATTGATTATTGTTTTATTTAAAGAAGAGTTAAAAAAGTTAAATTCAAAGCTTAATAACTAAACCAATTTTAATATAGGGTTACACACAATATAAATTAGACTATAAACATTAACATGAAATATAAAAATATTTCCTACATAATGGTATCTTATTAATAATTTTTAGACATTAAATTAATTAATTTATTTATGACACAATGATGATGTAGTAATTACCTTATTAATGAAATATTAAAATATTTGATAATATAAATATTCAAATAAATGTAAATTTAGACTTCTGATGAATTACACTAATTTTTTAGGTTAATATGACATGTTAGAGTTGATTAAAAGAAATTATTCGAAGTGATAATGTTTTTTTTTGCTTTCAGAAAAATCAAATACTAAATAGTGTCAAAATTGACATAACTGAATTTTTAAAACAAATACTATATTATTAATTGGTATAATATTTGGAAAAATCTATGGTTCATATAATGTACTTATATAAGGTTATATATATTGATAATCAACCACTTGGGGTTCTCTTGTCTTGTTATAGTTAGTTTATTAACCATATAATATAAAAACACAAAAAGACATAGTAAATGTCAAACTATTTAACTAAGATTTAAATATAAAAATAAGGTTAATATGGAATCCTAAACCTGTCTAAAACCTATTGGTTGAGAGGTTATTGACCCATACCCACCTTATCCTCAACATAAATCATTTTTGAGCCATTACAAACTGAAAATGATTTTATTATAAAATAATATTTCAAGATTTTTCTAAAGTGACTCCCACCTCTCTTATAAAAGGGTACTTCCTCTTCTCTTAATTTCACACCTCCAAATCCATTTGTATCGTCCAAACCCAACCCAAAAATCCTCCCAACTTTTCTCCCTTCATTTTAGAGGCCTTCCATTTTTCAGAAAGCCAGTCTAAGGAGCCCTTTTCATCAAATCAAAAGGAAGTACCTGAAGAAGAGGTAAATATTTCATCAACTATTTCAAATTATTTTATTCCTTCACTTCCTCTTTATTTGTTGTTTCCATTATAAAATAATAACTCAAGTATATTATATATAATTTTATGTTAATATAAAAATGGTACTACAATATTCATAATTTTATCCGTCATATGAATGACAAAGTCACCATACGTGCGTACGTACGGCTTACCGTCTCCTCGTCGTGGTGTAGTTTGTTATTCGAACACTACATTATTTGTATGGGTGTAATAATGAGTATAAATGATGTAAATAATATTTATGAAATGTTAATAGTTTTTTATATATGATATAACATCCAATTAAATATGATTTCACTATCAATATAATGATATTGTCGCTCGTGCGTACGTACGGATTACCATCTCCACAAACACAATCCGATTCATTCCCCATCATAATCATTCAAGTATAATTTGCATTTTATGATAAAAAATAATGTTTATGAACATAATATCATTATTTATATGAATCAAATACATCCTATACATAAAAAGCATGGCTTACGTAACCAAGCATATAAAAGAAAATGGATCAATTAACACTTGAAACGATGATACTACTAAAATATTATTAACAAAGAAATATTAGAGGATCATATATGATATCATATTAATGTATATAGTTATTTTATAATTTAATAAAAATTATTTAACTATTATACTGAGAGTTAATGTACACTTGACCACAGGAATGTTCAAGGTAAGGGTTAATTCTTGAATCTCATTATTATTCGTGATTGTTTATGGGTATATTTTTACCATGAAATATTTATTATCCATGCCAATGTTTCATAAAAGTTTTTTCAAAGGGATTATTTTTAAGGGAATATTTTATTAACACATCATTTTTAATGTTTTAAAGATTAATTATTCTAAACCTTTCTTATAAATGTTAATGTCTTCAAAATGGTTATAAAGATTTATTTATATGGGCTTGAATGTTTTAAAATGTTAATTCCATTCAAAAGTTTCAAAGTGGTATGGGAAACTTTGATTCAAAACTATATTATAAATGAATTCCTTTATAAATTGTGTGACTTTTAAATGATTTCATGAATAAGTTATATTTCACTCAAAGATTATTACTGATCATTTTAAACTATGTCAACATCCTTTATGGGATATGATTATTGATCGAGGTTGATTTATTATAATAAAATCTTCCATATTGTGTTGAAGGTTTTGTGACATGTTTTACTATAGATATGTTATTTTTATACCATTCATAGTTTATGGATAAAGTATTGACATTTCATATGCTAGTTTTAATATAAATGTTTATGTTATGTTTAAACCTTTTCATATGAAAAATACTTTGGACTTAGTAAGTTACGGGTGGAGCCTGCTATAGCTCCTCAATGCATTGGTAGGTCTCATGAGACAAACTAGTGTTTTGGCATAAGGCCTTGACAAAATTTAATTTTAGTCTTGGCACAAGGCCTTGACTATGTGGTTATGAAGTCTGACATTATGCATTCCATCATTATGAAATTTTCTATTTATATTACATGTGATTATTTGACTAGTAGAATATCCATGTGATTATGTAAATGGCATTATTTGATCTATCTTTTCCATATTATGCTGTTTTTTATGTTTAAAAGGCTTTTGTTTTAGTTTTATACATTTCCTTAAATGTTTATTCTTATTAGTGAAAGTTTCCACTATATTGTTATCCTTACTGAGCGTTTGATCTCACCCCTTTCTTATGTTTTATTATCCCATGATTCAAAGAAGTGTATTATGATTGAGAAGCAAGGTTAAACTATAGGATTAATGGAGTTATCAAAGGATCATTTATGTTGAGTCTTATTTTCTAATGTGTAATGTAACATTCATGTATGTAATCTACTTTCCAAAACTGCTAAACTGATCGGTCTATTGGGACATGATTCCTTTTAATCATGACAATGTATTATGATAAGGCACTGACACTAGGATTCTGGGGTCGAGGCGTTACATAATGGTTGTTTCCTAAATATGATATCAATTTTTGGAATTCTGATTTTATAGAGGGTATTTCACTTGATACTAGAATTGTAGTAGAGAACATGGTAACACTCAGAATTCTAGTTGGGCTACTATGGACTAGTACACTATTTGGGTTGGCTGGGAATTGACCTAGGCTCCCCAACAAGAATATCCTAAATAAAAACTAAATGAATGATGATAACATGAAGACTGCTATAACTTAGGATGTGACCACTCCAATGTCTCATGCATGAGGATGTTATATGTGGTATTATCAATGATGTACGGGGATCATAGGGCCCAAAAAAATTAGATTCATAGAAATCTCCCTAGGTGGTTTGGTTTTTTTGAATCATTAAAATTACATTTACATTTTTTCACATTTTGGTTAAATAAAAAAAAATTTTATTTCAAGGTTTTTAATATTCATTCTTTTAAAAATTAGCATGCTAATTTTTCTTTTAATTTCACTGAATATATTTTATTGGTGGTATCTTGCTAGGAAATATTTCTCACACACTACATACATGGTCATGAGTATGTAAATGTAATAGTCCAACCCGGGTACACTAGGCCATTCACCCTAGTCATCCCATCATGGGGTGGGGTAAAACATTGATTACAAAACTAGTCTTGTATATAAGGAAAAATAAGACATACCACCAGAGTAATTTTTTTTAAAAGTAAGAGATACATATGTGCCGAACCAGCTATACTAGGAGGAAGTAAAATTCTAGTAAACTTGTATCTATGTGACCGAACGTCACATGTAACCTATCCCAAAATCAAAACTGCAACTTAAATAGAATCATACAATCTACAGAATGATATGACCTTTAACTGAATCCTATAAAACAAGGTCTATAGTTTTCCATAATATGATTTAGGGTGTGATAAATAGATCCTAGTATTATAACACTAAATAATCTATACAAGTCCCAAAAATAAGAATGCAAAAGTCCATGTTTTAAATGAAAACATGTATACAAGAATTTATATAAGTGAATAATTTGAAATCCTTTTCAAACAATCCTGGTGTTTTTAAAAATCAAATAACTTGATTTAAAATCTATAAATGAATCATTTAATGATAAAAAATATAAATATACATGCGAGACAACATCCAAGAAATAAAATATCTATTAATAATCAAACAGAAACAAAAATTCACCTATCAGCTAGAATTTAGCATGTGGGACAATAAATAGTAGACACCCATAATCCTAAAAAAGAATACAATTGGATGCCACTATCATCAAGGCCTTTTATAGATCATCGACATACAATAGGTTTCCTCTTAAAGGTGTGACACACACTAAGGTTACCCATGTCTCTATCTAGACATACCTCAAGTTCTTGCTGTGCAATATTTGTCAAAATAGCTTTTAAAAACCACAACCACAATTTAATAAAACAATTTCAAATCCAAGACAAACTACTTCAGAGTTTGAAAATATAATATTCCATTTCAAATAATGTAAATTTATTTTTTAGTAAATAACCCCTATTTCAAATGTCGAACCATTCCCTTTTCAATTTCAACCCACTAAATTTAATTTAAAATAATAAGAAATAAAAATTTTAAAAAAATGAAATACAATAAATTGGAAAATTTTAAATTATTTACCCACCTCATGAGCACTAAAAAACGAACTTCCTTTGATAATGAGGATTGGAAACAAAAATATCTACCTTTGAAATACAGGGAACAACTAGATACAGAAAAAGATTAATAGAAAACACAATATGATTACCAATTAACACAAAAAAATGGTTCCTTAACCACAAATGAGTGAGAAACATAGAGGAAGTAACTAATAGTGAGAATAAGAGCCTAGAGCTGCTAATTGATCATTGAAAAAATCGATCTGGATGGAAAGAAGACACCCCAAATCACCTAGGGTAAGAGATCTAGATGGTGGGGGATGATTGAAATATAATATTAAGATTCGAACACTGACACAGAACATTAAAAAATTAAAATACTGGAATTAAATAGAGCATAATATTTTACACATCATGAATTCATTTTATTTTATGCAACATTAAAAATGAAGTTCTTTTTTAATTAAAACCCAAATTTTTACATTACATGATGTTTAAATTATCACACTAGGATTCCAACTCCCTAGATGAGTTTGAAAGGAATGACACAATGTGAAACCATATTACAGAATGTGTAACTCCCTAAAAATTCATAGAAACATCGAGGGAAAAGATGAAAATCCAAAAAATACATGAATTCATCATTAGAGGTATCCTCCCAATTTAGGGTTGAAAATAATAACCTAAAAAAAGGGTAGACCAAAAATTGAGATTTTAACACACTTGAAAGAAAGGTAATGGGGGGTTACAATATCCCCACCATAAAAGCTTTCTATCCAAAAAATTGGATCAAGATCCTAGATCTGGAAAAATAGGAGGCCCCTGCTGCCTCATCAAAAAATCTAACTCCCACAACACTTGGCTATCCTATCTGCAGATCCATAGTACCTAGAATAGGTGGTATTTTTACAAGATATACATTATCCTAGAGATCCATAATCTGAACTAGCTGATCAATCAAATTGGTATCGGGATCATAAACACCATCCACTCCTCTGATCACATGGGACAGATATGGTATATACCTCCTCACCTGGGAAAAATAAAACACATCGCATAAATAAGTAAATCCATATGATAATAGAAATAGACAGGCCACCCTCTATAGTCATTAAATGATCTCAATGGGGACCAAAAACCATTGTGCCAACATTCCCTACTTACCCAACCAATGATGTCCTAAGCGATGTGAACCCCAATGAAAGACCTGATCCCCAATATCAAACTCTAGCAGTTGATGCCGATGGTCCACATAAGATTTCTGATCACTTGTTTTACTATTATAAAATTTTTGTAGATAAACTAAAATACCTTTATCATCTCCTGAAAAATACAAGACAAAAACCAAATAACACTCTCCCATCTTTTCCTTGCAAAAAAGGAGATCAACATGTATTCCCATAGAAAAATCAAACGATGTCTTCCTAATTGAATCCTGGTAACAATTGTTATAGTAAAACTCAACAAAAGGTAAATTTCTATCCCAAGATCCCCCAAAATCAAACACACAAGCCCGAAGAATATCCTCAAGAACCTGGATAGCTCTCTATTTCTTTCTATCCTTCTTATGGATGATAATACATGATTAATTTCAACTAGTAACCCATTGACTCCTACAAAACATTCCAAAATCTAGATGCGAACATCAATTACCTCTCAAAAACGACTATAGAGGTACCCCATGAAGAATTATAATCTCTCAGACATATAATTCCCCAATATGTTTCACTTAAATCATTTCTTTTTTTGGTATGAAATTTGTTGTTTCTGTGATTCTATTAAAAATCACACAAATCACATCCTTACTACATGATGTCCATGGTAAAACAATGAGAAAATATAGGGAAATATTATCATTATTCCATAATAGAATGGGTAATGGATGAAACAAACCTATAGGTCTTTTGTATTCTTTCTTAAATACCTAACAAGTGATACATTGTGATACAATATCTACATCTAACATCCTCATTCCTAGACATCAATACAGATGTCTCAAATTATCATACGTCATTGTCTCCCTAAGGTGTAAAAACCTACATGAATGGTTTCCAAAGTCTAGACACTCCTTTCATACAGAAAATGGAATAACCAACCTGATACAGAAGAACAAATCTTCACAGGTACACCAAGACAACTCACATGAGGTCTCCCCATTATTTAGGATTTATCAAATGTGTCAGTACTCGGTGTTTGTTATCTTCTCAAGATGAAATCTCTCATAAAAGGACGATTCGTTCTTATTTAAATCCAAGAACACTAGTATATCAGCTTCCTCTACTCCCAATATTATTTCAGAAAAAAATCTCTTCAAATACCATTACTCAGCTGATTCCTTCATAGCTTGTGTCAGTAATTTTCAACTCTATGCATCAGCCACTGCATTCCATTTCCTAGGGGTATACAACATATCAAAATCAAATGTCTTATGATACTCAATCTAGTTTCTCTATCTGATGTTCATATCTCTCTGATTGAATATATATATTATTATCTTATGATTTTAATATTTTTTAGACTTATCTACAATGATATAGTGACACCATGTTTTGAGTTCATGCATAAAAAATACTAAATCATGATCATGGGTAGGGTAGTTTTTATTAGTGGGGAATAACTGGTTTGATAAATAAGGCACAAATTATTCCCTTTTATAAAGGCACAACCCAAAACTATACCAAAAGAATAAAAAAACATTATAACCCAAACTGGGTTTCAATTGAATCAAAACTGGTGTCGAATTAAAGATTATCTTTATCTTTGAAAAATATATTTGACATTTTTGGTTCCATTAAAACATTACACCATTATGGTTTAAAGATTTCATTGAAGATGTGATCTTCGAGAAGTCCCAAAAAACAATCTATAATAACCTACCAAACCCAAGAAACATCGGATCACAAACACATTTCTGGTGTACTCTAAATACATAACTACCGACACATTTTCCGGAACTAATTAAAACCCCATATTAGATATCACATACCCAAGAAACATCACTTCTTGAACCTAAAACTCACACTTTGAAATCTTACCATACCAAAGATATTCCCTCATGGTTTGTAGAATGATATCAAAATCTTCTCTATATTCCTCCTATTACTTGGATTACACCAAGATGTCATCTACGAACAAAAAACAAAAGATACCATGAACTGATGAAATATTCAGTTCATTAAGTCCATTTATACTGTAGGATAATTTGTGAGATTAATGGAATAACTAGAAACTCGAATTGGGTATACTGTCTCTGAAGCACTATCATGGGTATATCCTCTTCTTTGACTCTCAAATAATGGTACCTCAACCACAATTCAATATTATAAAACTAATGATCCCCACTAAACCAGTCAAAGAGATCATAAATTTTGGTTAATGGATAATTACTGTTAGCAGTCATCCAATTCATGTTATGATAGTCAATAAAAAGTCTAGGGATCTTTTCTGCCTTCTTATTAAATAGTATATGAGAATCATGTGATGACATTATAGGAAAAATAAATCCCTTCACATCTAGGTCTTCAAGAATGAATTTATGTTTCACAATGTTATTAGGTTCCATTCTACAGGTTGGCATTGAGATGTGCATCGTTCCATGTAATAGTTTAATAATAAACTTAAACTATCTCTATGACTATAGGCTATAAAATCATCCAAAAAGAACTTAGAGTGCACAGACACACACAATTGAATGAAGATGACCACCTGAGAATTGGTCAACTAAATCAGGAATCATTTATGAAAAATGGCATGTGATTAAACTATCATAAGTAACAACTGGCCCTTCCCATCCCGAACTAGAGTCCCAGTCACCTTATAAAACATGAGTGACCACATCAGTAGATACCAACAACACCCATCAATTATAATAGTCTATCTTGGCCTTTATGTTAATCGTCCAATCTATGTCTGTGATCAAATCAAGGATGAAAATACCATGAACTAAAAAGTCTCAAACAAATTTTAAGTTTCCCATCATCACGCAACACCTTGAAAATTAGAAACCCTATTGATAACACTTTCCAAATGAAATAGAAAGGTCAAAAAAGAACTACATAATATCTAAACCAAAACATGACACATAAAACAAATCATGTGATATAAAACAATTAGTGTCACATGTATCAAAAAAAGCTAGAATAATAATATATTAAATAAACACTACACCTCTAATAGTGTTGGCCATGCTTAATATTCCTATGGAACAAAATTTTCTACATATAACCTTCCAAACATAGCCACTTAGACATCCCCATTGGCCTGGGTATGAAAACCACCACCCTTGGAAGCACCAAAATGTACCTACAACACCTTGGTGAAATAGGATCCCTCTTTACTACCTTGGGACATCTTATCACATAAATGCTTCAAATGGACATATTTCTCACAAAGATGACTAGTTATAGGAGCCTCCATACATTGAGGTATGGTGTGACCACACCTCCCAAATTGCTAGAAAGTGACCTACTGTTTCAATGTAAAAGCTCTTGAAACTAGTATTGTAGAAAACAAACCACCTTGTTCATTGTTTCCTGACCAAAAGAAGCACTCTAGCTAGACACTACATCCAACGAAGATTAACCGAAGCCTCTCCTCCTAGCTATGTCAGCCTTAGCCAAAGATAAATTACCCACAACTTCCAAAATGTTTGGAAGGAAAAAAGTTAAGGCATTGACCAAACATTGTCCCCCATCCCCATCTCAAAACCTAGAGCCTTTAGGTAATTTTTTGAGATAAGCTCTGTTTCCATATGTAGCAACTCATTAAAGCTGGTGGAGTACTCCATAATGGTATGATCCCCTTTGTCTAACATCAAAAGCTCCACGGTCTACTATGAATTTAAATTCACATGATAGAACTATTGATTAAATATCCTATTGAAAAGAATCCTGGAAATAAATTTGTGCAACATAGATTTCACTATCGAGTCCCTCCATCTTCATCAAGTTCCTTCATAGATATACATGGAATACCCATAGAGAAAGCCTCAAGTGTCTTTAAATGTTTTTAATATACTCTCCATATATTCACTCCACTCATCTAACACTTTTGGTCAATTTTTATCATAGAAGAAAAATGGATGCATCTTGGGAAACTCGGATTTAGGATCCACTCCTCACTTGGGGTTCACTGCACCCATTGAACATAGATTCTGAGTGGTACACGTGACTACTTTAACCAAATAAGGGTCCACTAGAGGATCCACCTAAAAACCTACCTCCCAGGTTCCCCTCTTGTATTTTGAAGAGAGCTTCAAGGGGTCATTATTTGTTAAAAAAATAAAATAATCAATCTCCCACAAGATAATTCCAAAACCATTAAACTAAAAAACATAATATCATATAATGAATAAAAATATTAATAAAATTAAGCATCTATGAATCCATTTAAAAAAAGGAAATCCCTTTTTGAAGATACCATTTCATCTCAATAAACTCATAAATTAGTTTATCTAATGAACCTTTCATACATAATGTCCTAAAAATCATTGATATGTTAAATTAAATAAAATTCCTATAGAATTTATTTAAATAAACCTAAATACTCCGTCTTGGGCTTACTAAATATTTTATGACCACCCATGGAAACTTATATTCAATAACGGGAGTGAGATAAAGAGACCCCTTTTCTTCACCTTCAATCAAAATTTCAACGATCACACTTCTATTTACCAAAGACACGTAACCAACTCATTCAGTGCTGACTCACATTAGGATGAGATAACCCCATTGATACTAAATTGTAATAGACAAAGATAGGTCTACCAGAATAGTGACCCAAGTAATATCATCACAAGATGAGGTAAAAAAAGATAACAAAAATAGTCTCTTATGTAAGAACGAAAAGATATACAACCAGAGTATAAAGTGGAATGAGTGAGAGATAAAAATGACCCAAACAGGGTAAGCCAGAAAGAAAGAAAGCTCTATATAACTAGTCTCCATGTGACCAAGCATCACCTCTATACTAACCCATAATGAAATTGAATCATAAATAGTTTCCTAAAAGCTATAGAATACACTTCCCTTGACATAAATCCTATACAACATGATCTACATCCACCCATAGGCAGAATTGGGGTGTGGGAAATAGAAACCATTAGGATACCCCCAAAGAATCTATACAAGTTATAATAAAACAAATTCACAAGTCCATGATTTAAAACAAAACATATTTATAATAATTTTTCAAAATAAAAATATTTAAACACATGTTCAAATAATCTAGGAGCTTTCAAAAATTCCAAAACTTGTTTCCAAAGCTAGAAAAAAGTAGATAATGATATAGAATATAAATATACATGTGATCCATTATCTGTGGAACAATATATCATGTAATATACAACTAAAAAAATAATGCACCTACAATACATGTTTTAGCATATGGGACAATAAGAACATGACACTCACAACCCTAACTAGGCATACATTTAGATCCAAATAAAAATGAGGCATGTTATAGAACATTAACATAGAAAGGGTTACCTCCTACTGGTGTCACATGAACTAAGCCTACCTATGTCTCTATCTCAACTTACTCATGGTTCCCACTATTCAATGTTATTTATTTTATTTCTTAAAAACCATGATAAAATTTTAATAAAACAATTTCAAATCCAAGAAAATATATGATGGGGTTGGAAAATACATTTGAAATTTCAAATCATGGGAATTCTGTTTTCAAACCTTAACCCTTTTTTCAAATCCAAAACCATTCAATTTTCAATTTCAAGAAATAAAATTCCATTTCAAAACTTCTGAATTCAACATGAGAAACAATCAATTAATGAAAATAGAATATTTGAACAGATCCCCCTACATCAATAGAATATAAAACCAATCCAACATTGTAACATGGATTAGAAACCACAAGATCTACATTCGGAATAAAATTCAAGACTAAAGAACAAAAAGGATTGGTAGAAAACAAAATCTGATTAACAATTACCACAAAAATGATGCCTTAATCACAAATGAATAAGAAACCGAGAGGAATGATTACCCAGATTAAGAAAGTGCCTAACCCTACTGATCAATCACTGAATGATTTGATCTGAATAGATCGAATACAATTAAAATCCCATTGGGTTAGAGCGCTAACCAAGAGAATAACAATTCTAAATAAACTGAATCCCAAAACAGACACATGGAAACCTAAAAACTATAACTTGAAGAATTAAAAAACTTATAAGAATCTCTTTTATTTTAAGATATAAAAAATTGCATCACATTTTTAATTAAAAACCATATTTTCACATTATATGAAATGTAACCCTAACACGACATATTAATTCTCATGCTCTGATTTCAACTCATGGGATGAATCTAGAAGAAATCAAACATCATGAAACCTTATTACATGTGATATATCTACCTAATGAATTGAAAAAAACATCTAAGAAAAAGTTCTAAACCCAAAAAAATCTTTGACTTCACCTTTATAGGGTTTCTCCCAATTCAGGGCCAAAAATAATCTCCCAATGAAAAAGGGAAACCAAAAAATAGATATCATAACACACATGATAGAAAGATAATGGGTCATTATAGTATATCATGTCTTTCCTAACTCAGGTAACGAAATGGCTTTCCATAGTGGTGATGGTGGATACTTTGGCTATCATTTTTCATTGGATAGGTGGTGGTCGTGGTGGAAATAGCGTGTCATACCTCTTATTTAATTAGAGGGTTGTTTTTATAGTTTTATCCCCTCACCTTTGGGTTCATTTTGTTTTTTTGGTTATTATGATAAATTCTTAATTCATGAATGTAGTATTTCCTTTGATCTATTATGTTATGACTATTAGATGTGATATGATGTATCAATCTTATCGATTGATTATAGTTGATTATAGTGTGTGAAATAATTACCAAAGGCATTATTCAATGCATAAGAACTTGTTCATAACCATTGGGAATAGGGAATACCCTTCAGTCCAGGCCATAGGTGCAGCCGGGTGTTGGGTTAGATGGTAGCTCAAACCGGTTTGTGACATAATATCATTGTGAAAATATAATGTATAAAAATAACTAAATTATTAATGGTAGAAATTATTAATCATTTTATTTCTTGTTATTAGGCACATGATACCTCTACCTTGAAGATTGTTGATAAAACGGTTTAAAACTAGAAGTAGAAACTCATTTAATTTGGCCAACTGATATATCTCATGAGACCAACCAATGAATCGTGGGATATATAATTTCATGCCCCACTAATTACTATAGTTCCAAATAATTTTTAATCTATGAAATTATCTATTATTATTATTAAATAAATGTCTTATCATTATATATTTATAATGACTAATGATACAGATTTATCAATATTTTCACAGTTAATCAAATAAATTTACATTTAAACACTATATAAGAAAATGCTATATGATTTAGGTAATAATAATATCCATCAGAAAATAATATGTATATTTAATATAAATGTAATTCTTAATAAAAAATTATCACATGAAACTGATTGTTTCATGATAATGTTAACCATCACAAAAGAAAGAAAGATTGTACAAAAACTTTTACCACTTGGTAATATTAAAATAAAATAAACATGGATGAAATAATTCAAATTTAAACATAAAGGACCTCAATTATGAATAAAAATTTTTATTACATGTTAAAGGGAATTATATACAACTTATAAAATAAATTAGAAGCATAACATTACAATATGCATCAATGAAGGGAAATTGAGACGAAGTCTGATACCTCACATTTTATTTCAGTTGAATTTAATTTAACCACCTATAAAATTGTTTTGATAATATTATTAATTTATACTAGAACAATAATAATATTTATAAAATCATTTATGATCCTCTTAGAAAATTTTCCGCCATTTTGTTAATAATATTTCATTATTTTCATTGTTTTGTGTGTTGATTTCCATGTATTGTCATGAGTATTCTGTAATGAATTTCCCAGTTCTAGTATATAGGATATAATTAAATAATATCCAAAATTTTGATAATTTTATAAATATGATATTTACTCAGTATATTAATTATTAGAACCAGTCTTAAAATTTGTGCATCAAAAATGAATCGCATCACTTTGTGGAGATGATAAGTCATATGTACGCATGAGAAACAATATCATTCCATTAACGAGTGAAAAGGTATGTAAGTGGGTGATATGTTAAAATTAAAGTTTAAATAAAATATCACATGTATTACAAATATTCATTAATTTTATCTTTATTTCATTCCATGTAAAGCTTAAGTGAAAATAGATTCACAACTCTTCACGAGGTGGTAGTCCGCCGTACACATGAGTGACGTTAACATATTTTAAACTGGGTGGAATGTAAGAATGAATATTTGATATTATAATCAAATAAGAATATATATATCATAAATATTATATATAAACATTAATTCTATAATTTTATAAATTATTTAAAGGTATTGATGGAAGGAGAATTAAATCAGTTTGTAAGGCTAAAGTTCATTCACTATGGGAAAAACAACCTTTTGCGACGTGTTATTTGCGACAGGATACTATCCAGTCGCAAATAGTCCAGTCCTGAGATTATTTGCGACGGGGGAGTCATCCCGTCACAAATACCTTGTTATTTGCGACAGGTTTTGGTTTCCCGTCGCAAAAAGCAATGTGCGGTTTGGCACGGATTGCACGCCAAACTGCGGGAAGCTTATTTGTGGCATGAGGAGTATTCCCGTCGCAAATACTCGGCAGCGGTAAATGGTTTTTGGGATGGGAAAGTTATTTGTGACGTGGGATTTTCCCCGTCGCAAATGGTTCGTCGCTCGGAAGTTATTTGCGACCGGACCCGTCGCAAATCCCCGGTGGTGGTAAATGCGTTTTTGCGATGGGATAGTGCCCCACAAAACATGTGTCAGCAGATACCTTTTGCGACGGGCCCCGTCACAAATAACCATTTAACCGCCGAGAGCAATTAATATGGGCAAATGTATTTGTGACGGGTGCCATCGCAAAAGGTATCGATTGCGACGGGAATACAGTCACAAAAGGTCTCGTCGCAACTATTCTAACCTATATATACCACACATCAGTTTTTTCAAATCCTCCACTCAATTGTCACTTTCTCTCTCTCTCAACCATATTTCCAGAGTGAGAATTTGTTTAAGTTAGTTTTTTTTGACGAAAAAGTTTTGAAGTCGTCTACATCAATAGAAGATCAAGTTTAAATGTATTTATATTTCATTTAATTTAATATTTATTTCATTTTTTATTTTAATTTTAATTATTTTTGATTAGTTTTAATTTAATTAGATTTAAATTGTTTTGTTAATAATAGTTATTTGTAATAATAAATTGAAAGTGTTAGTACTAATTTTTAATAAATAGGAATAATTAATAATAAATATGAATAATTAGTAATAAACAGGAATAATTAGTAATTATAAGGAATAATTAGAAATAATTAGAAATAAATAATAACAAATATTTATAAATAGCAATAAATAGGATTAATTAGTAAATATTTGGAATAATTAGAAACAATTTGGAACAAAAATTTATAACTAGCAATAAATATGAATAATTATAAATAAATAGGTATAAGTATCAATAAATAGGAATAATTTGTAATAATTAGAAATAAATAGTAATAATTACGAATTGATTGTAATAAATAGGAATAAATAGGAATAAATTGTTATAAATAGGAATAATTAGTAATAAATAGGAATAAATAGTAATAAATAAGAATAAATAGGAATAATTAAGAATAATTATAAGTAATTAGTAATAAATTGAAATAATTTCTAATAAATAGTAATAAATATGAATTAATAGTAATAAATATGAATAAATAGTCACAAATAGGAATAAATAGTAATAAATAGGAATAATTAGTAATAAAGAGAAATAATTAGTAATAAATAGAAATAATTAGTAATAAATAGGAATAATTAATAATAAATAAGAATAATTAATAATAAGTAGGAATAGATACTAATAAATAGGAATAATTACTAATAAATAGGAATAAATAAAAATAAATAATAATAAATAGGAATAATTAGTAATAAATAAGAATAATTAGTAATAAATAGGAATAAATACTAATAAATCAGAATAATTAGTAATAAATAGGATTAATTAGTAATAAATAGAAATAATTAGTAATAAATACTAATAATTAGCAATAAATAAGAATAATTAGCAATAAATAGGATTAATTAGCATTAAATAAGACAAATTAGTAATAAATAGAAATAATTAGCAATAAATAGTAATAAATATGAATAATTAGTAATTAATAGGAATAATTATGAATAAATATGAATAAATAGTAATAAATAGAAATAATTAACAATAATTAGGAATAATTAGTAATAATTAAGAATAATTAGGAATAATTAGGAATAATTAAGAATAATTAAGAATAATTAAGAATTATTAGGAATTATTAGGAATATTTAGGAATAATTATTTTTAATTAGCAATAAATTGGAATAATTAGAAATAAATAGTAATAATTAGAAATTAATAGTAACAAATAGAAATATTTAGTAATAAATAGAAATAATTAATAATAAATACTAATAAATAGGAATAAATAAGAATAATTAGTAATAAATAAGAATAATTCGAAATAAATAGTGATAAATATAAATAATTAGTAATAAATAAGAAAATTTAGTAATAAATAAGAAAAATTAGTAATTAATTGGAATAATTAGTAATAAATAGGAATAATTAATAATAAATAGAAATAATTACTAATAATTAAAAAAATAAAATAATAATAATAATAAATAATAATAATAAATACTAATAAATTGTAATAATTAGTAATAAATGCGAATAATTAGTAATAAATTGGAATAATTTCTAATAAATAGAAATAATTAGTGATAAATAGGAATAATTAGCAATAATTATGAATAATCATCAATAAATAGAAATAATTAGCAATAATTAGTAATAATTAGAAATAGATTGGAATAATTAGCAATAAATAGGAATAATTAGTAATAAATAAGAATAATTAGCAATAGATAGGAATAATTAGCAATAAATAGTAATAAATAAGAATAATTAGTCATACATAGGAATAATTACGAATAAATAAGAATAAATAGAAATATTTTACAATAATTAAGAGTAATTAGTAATAATTAAGAATAATTTGGAAAATTAGGAATAATTAGGAATAATTAAGAATAATTTGGAATAAATATTTATAATTAGCAATAAATATGAATAATTGGAAATAAATACTAATAATTAAAAATAAATAGTAAAAATTGAAATAATTAGTAATAAATAGGAATAAATAATAATTAATACTAATAAATTGGAATAATTAGGAATAATTAGTAATAAATAATAATTATTAAAAATAATTAGTAATAATTAGTAATAATAAGTAATAATAAGTAATAATTAGTAATAATTACGAATAATTAGGAATAATTACGAATAATTAAGAATAAATATTTATAATTAGTAATAAATATTTATAATTAGGAATAATTAGCAATAAATATGAATAATTTGAAATAAATAGTATTAATTAGAAATAAATAGTAATAAATAGAAATAATTTGTAATAAAGAGGAATATATAATAATAAATACTAATAAATAGGAATACTTATGAATAATTAAGAATTCTTAGTAATAATTAGTAATAATTACGAATAATTAGGAATAATTTGGTATAATTAGGAATAAATAGGAATAATAAGAAATAAATATGAATAATTATGAATAAATAAGAATAAATTGGAATAATTAGGTATAATTAGGAATAAATAGGAATAAATAGAAATAAATATGAATAATTAAGAATAAATAGGAATAAATAGGAATAAATACTAATAAATAGGAATAATCAGTAATAAATAGGAATAAATAGTAAGAAATAAAAATAGTAATAAATATGAATAAATAGTAATAAATACAAATAATAAATAATAAATATGAATAAATAAAAATAAATAGAAATAAATAGCAACAATTATGATTAAATAGCAATAATTGAGATCAATATGTAGCAATTAGGATAAATTAGAGGTAAATAGTGATAATTAAAAATAAATGGTAATAATTAGAAATAAATAGTAAAAATTAGTGATAAATATGAATAATTACTGATAAATAGGAATAATCAGTAATAAATAGTAATAAATAGGAAATAATAGAAATAAATAGGAATAAATAGGAATAAATTCTAATAACTTGTAATAACTTGGCATAATTTCGAATGGATTGTTGACACTCCTTTTGCTTGATGACTCTTCTGCTTTCAACTTTCACCAACTCAAAATATTATGAAAACTAAGCTCCCACATACGCATATCCAATATCGTATGCACGAGTTTGAATATTCATTCGTAAGACCACATTTTTCATAATGTGTTCAGGCGATTACAGTTTCAAGAAGATGATTTATCAATGAAAATGAGGCTATTTTATTCGACGGCTCATTTACTTGCATCTTTCTCACACTGAAACCAAAATGAAGAAACTGCTCGGAGGTACGCTTATACATTCTCGTATGCATGAGAATGAATAAGATTACCTTTAAGGAGATTCTTCACTGTGATTTTAGTGTGAGAAAGATGCAAGTAAAAGAGCTGTCGGACAAAAGAGTAGTCGTCAATCCACTGGAAATTGTGTCGCCTAAATTTAATGGAAATTATTAAGAAGTAGTTGTAATTATTTATCTTTTTTTAGATAGTGTTTTTATAAGTTCAAATTATTCAAAAATAGTGATGATTTATATTTTGTAGAAAAATTTCGAACAAGGAAATCGACATCAGTCATTATTAGATGATCACACTTGGATAAATCAGCACAGAAATCAAAATGGTTCTGGTTTAAATCATGTTTATATTGACGGTGTTAATGCTTTATTTTCATTTTCATCATCGAAACCAGAATATGTTTCATAAGGCACACATAAGTGTCCGTGTAAAAAATGTGCTCTGAGAACGTTTGACACATTTGACAAGGATGGGGGATATCTCTTACAGTTTGGTTTTAAACCAGATTATGTTTTTTGGTATCTATATGATGAATGATATTCCAGAGAAGATACTAATAACTTGATTCTGGATCCATCACAGTATCAAAATTTAGTACATGATGTTGCAGGTCCATCTGTTCATGAAAATAAAAATCAAGATGATAGTGATTTAACTCCGGAGTTGGCACCATCTAAATTTTATGAGTTGTTGAGGTCTGCTGAGGATGCATTATATCTAGGTTGCACGATATGAAAATTATAAGTGCTTGCAAAATTTATGGCTCTTAAATTAGATAATGCAATTTCAAACAACTATTTTGATAAGATATTTTCATTGGTTAAAACATTGTTACCTGATGAAAATGTGCTACCTAAAAATTACTATGAGAGGATGGTTCGTAATCTGGGCCTTAGTTATCAGAATATTCATGCATTTCCAAATCATTGCATCTTATATTCTGGCGAAAATAAGTCATTGGATAGTTTTCCCACATGTGTAAAATCGAGGAATAATGAAGCTCAACAAGGCTTGTCTGGATCTATTCTAGTAAAACAGTTGAGATATTTCCCCCTTACACCCAGGTTGCAGCGTTTATTTATGTCCCAGAACACAACATCAATGATGTCATGACACAAAACCAAGATTTCAACTCATAAAAGCTTGAATCATCTATTTGATGGTGATTCATGGAAAACATTTTACCTTCTACATCCTTCATTCATTTTAGAAGGCCAAAACATGTGATTGGGTCTTTCTACTGACGGTTTCATTCCGTTTGGTTCTTATGGTAGTCTGTATTCATGTTGGCATATCCTTATAACTTCGTGCAATTTACATCCATGTATGTTGATGAATGAGCCCTATATCGTTTTGACTCTATTAATCCCAGGATATCCGAAAAAGAATATTGATGTTCATTTGACGCCATTGATTGATGAGTTAAATGCATTATGGAGTGATGGTGTTAGTGCATATAATGTTGCTGTGAAACAAAATATCATATTAAAAGATGCATTGATGTGGAAAATTTGTGACTTTCTAGAATATGGAATGTTATCTAGCTAGAGTACAAATGGTCCGAAATCATTTCCTTACTGTATGAAAGACAACAAAGCCTTTATTCTCGTCAATGGAAAAAACCTTACTAATATGAATGTCACTGCAGATTTCTTCCAACCGATCATCCTTTTCCAAGGAACAAATATCATTTCTGAAAAGGTACATTTGAAAGGGATGAAACTACAAATATTATCTTAGGTACATAGTTATATTCAGTTGTATTTTCCTTATCTCCCATCACATTTGGGCCAACAGTAAACCAACGGAAAATTAGTGGCTTTGGGAAAGAACATAATTGGATAAAACGAAGATTTTTTTGGATATTCCATATTGGTCTGATTTTTTGGTCCACCACATGTTGGATGTCATGAATATTGAGAAAAACTGTATCGATAATTTATTTCATACAGTTTTGGATACACCACGTAAGACCAAAGATACTGTAAAGGGATGAGTAGATCTTGCCCAAATTTGCAGGCGACTAGAACTTGAACTATTTGAAAAAGTCAGATCACAGAGGTTAATAATGGAAAAATTAGTTTATACACTGTTCAAAGAGATTCTCTTATTATTTTGTCAGTGGATTGAAGATTTGGGACTTCCATATGGTTGTGCTTCTAATTTGGGAAGATGTGTTAAGAATGGCTATATTATCGAATTAAAAAGTCATGAATGTCATGTAATAATGGAAAGTCTTGTGCCGATTGGATTCAGAGTTTTGTTGAATTCTATGATTTTGGATTCGATAACAGACATATCATATTCTTTTGAAGATATTTTTGTGGCGAAAACATAATACGATTACCTAAGTAAACTAGAAGAAGATGTTGTTGTAATTATATGTAAATAGGAAAAAATCTTTCCAACATCTTTCTTTGACTCATTGGAAAATATGATATTTCATTTTCCACATGAAGCTAAATGTGGAGGTCCTGCAAAGTTTTGATGGATGCACCCATTTGAGAGATGCATGCTGAAATTGAAGAAAAACTTACATAACATAGCATCAGTTGAAGGCTCAATTGCTGAAGCTTATTTTCAAGAGGAAATTACTTTTTTTCTGATCTCATTATTTAGATTCTCAGTATCCCATAAAACATAATCGCAAGGGATTAAAGGAGGGTAATTTTAATGACAAAATGTAAAATCAATTATCTGTTATTAATTATCCAAATCGTGGTTTCGATGGTGCTCATGAATGGTGGATTCCAAATTATGAACATCACAGAGCTCATACATATGTTCTGCTCAACTGTGAAGAAATGAAAACAATTGCACTGTGAGTGAATCTATCACTTATTCTATAATTTATGTTGCAGTATGTAAAATTATTTTAATTATAGGTTATATGATAATCATATAAAGAAACAACTTCCACAAATTACAGCAACTGCCCTTGAAGAATGCAGACAAATTTTTTTTCTCAATGGTTACAAAAACAGGTAACATAAATTATTGATGGTTTAATATCAACTCAATTTATTATTTATCATATTGATAATTATTTTACAAATTTTTCAGTGTCTCAACATGAAAATAAAATTGATAATTGATTGTGTATATTGAGTAATCCACCCTCCAAAATAGTTAAATCTTAAAATTCATATGTGGTAAATGGTTTTCGATTTCATACACGTGCATATGGGGAATCAAAAAAAAAATAAACAGTGGAGTTTTCTTAAGAGGATCACATCATAGAGAAAATGAGGTTGACTTTTATGGAATTCTGGATGAAATTATCGAGCTGTGTTATCTAGGGCAGAATTATATAACATTGTTTAAATATCGTTGGTTGGATACTAAGGGAGGCTTGCGTGCTCATCCGACTCATGGAATCATCAAAATTAAATTTAAATGTATTCTTGTAGTAAATTAACTATTTATACTAGCTCAACAGACACATCAGATTTATTACATAATGTATTATGCTACTTCAAGAGACTTGAGTGATTGGTGGAGCATAAAAAAATGAAATCTCGGGAAAATCAGTTTACTCCAACTGAATGTGGTTCCGCTGAAGTGGAAGGAATTGAAATTTTTCAAGAGACTGCTCAAAATCCATATTTTTACAAATATATGTGAATATCGATGATGAAAACCCACAATTAATGATGGATGATGAAGAAGAAGCTAATGATGTTACAAATGAATTTGAAATGAAAAGAGATGAAGAAACTGAAACTCATATAGATATTGATAATGCTGAGGAGGAAGATGAAGACATTGACATGGACAACTACGAAGATGAGGATGAAGATGGACATTGACACATTTAATTACTAGTTACAATCATAACTAATATATATCTATATATAATAGTTATTTTCAACTATCTGCTAACAATAATCATTTTGTGTTTCAGACAGATCCTGATATATTTCACGAGTTGCAAGAGGCTGATCTACCTTTGGATGAGGGGGATTTTGGATCATCTAACCCTCAAACTAATGGCAGTTCATAGGGTACGTAGAGGGGGCTTGGATTTTCATGACTGATGATTCCTGACCCTATCCCTGAGTGACGTCCAGTTCTAGGCTTCGATCCACTCACACTGAGGTATGGTAACCTGTATATTTTATTTATCTTTCTTGAATTTATTTATATATATACTAATTATTTGATCATTTATTCCATTTTCACAGTTTTGTGCATGTAGCTATTGGACAGGGGAGTGCTATCTTGTGCAATTATTTTTCTCAGCCATGGATCACATGAGAACATATTCCCGCTGATGTGCAGCGAGACATTTCGATCATTGGATGGTACGTAAATAAATAATATTTATTTTGAAATTTATTTTATTAATACCTTTATATTATAAATTATTTATAGGGTTTATGGTTTCCCATTGATGATATCGTGTGTGACGATATCCATGTGGCATGGAAGGTGTCTATGAGTGACCGTTTCCGTCAGTTTTTTCATAATTTGAGAAGAAAAGCCATTAAGAAATTAAGAGTTTCAGAATTAGATGAGTCGTGTAGAGCCCACTGAAAAAAGTACATTTCATCTCACTTTTGGTATTGATTATGTCAATAATAGTTGGGTGGTGGATTTCAGAGGATATCGTCAATGAGATGACATAATCGGGGGAGATAGGAGGTGACACATCAAGCTACTAACCAAACATTCAGTCGCATAGAGAGAATCTGGTAAGTATATTTTTTAAATATTATATATAATGTTAAATATAAACAGTTTATTTTATATTTCTATAGGTATTCGACCATCATGATATTACGGAGTTCAATGTTTATCAGAGGATGTATTGTGATCCATCCACTAGAGAGATTAAAGGTGATCGCCAACGACATATTATGGTTAGTATTATTATTTTAATGTTTTTTATTAACTGCATCTAATATTTTTGCCATTTTAATTTCAAATTGGAATTGAAATAGTCATATAAGGCTGCGACCTCTCAGACACAGGTTGAGACTCCGAATGAGACGACTGAGCATACCACTGCCCACTATATCGATGAGGCGGCATGGATGTAGGCGACTCAGTATGGCTTTGAGAAGGGCCGAGTAGTTGGTATCAACTATAATTTGACTACTGGTACTTATTATTGTACTGATGCGATGTCGGTGTCCAGCTCGAGAGGATCTCGTGGATACGAATCGTCTTCTGCGTCACAGTATCAGGAGCAGTTGCGAACTCATGTTGAGCTTATAGAGAGTTTGTAGAAGAAGCATGAAGAGATGTGTCGGTGGCATCAGCAATATCGCAAGGAGGAGATGCGTCGATAGGAGCAGCAACGACATCAACAACATCACGAGAAGATGGAGTACATGTGTCGTCTGACTCATAGTTTAGGGTTGGAGTTTTCTCCACCATCTCCTTCACCTCCTCCAATTCCTCCAATAGACGACCCCCCCGGTGATTTGTTTTTTACATTAAAAACATTTGAATTCATGATTTGTAGTAATATAAAATATTTACAGTTTCTTTCTTTCATATAGGTGGAAATATTTCATACAGTAATTTATTTTATTTTGAATACTTTATTATTTATTGTTAGTATTATATTTTTAATATATTATTATTTTACAAATAATAATAATATTTTATGATTTTTAATATTTTTTTAAAATATTGAGAATTTTTAAAATTATTTATCTTTTTTATAATTTTAATAATTTTAATATTAATTTCTTATTAATAATAATTTTAATAAATATAATTTTATAGTATTAAATTTTGTAATGTTTGTTTATTTTACTAATAATTATATCTTTTTATTATTTTAATAATAATAATATAATTTTTTCATTAATCATAATTTTATTTTTTTTATTATGATTAGTATTTGCGACATGACCTTTTGCGACGTGATCCCATCGCAAATAATCTAAATTTATTTTATTATAAATATTATTTGTGATGGGGCAGCAGGTCCGTCGCAAAATGTTTATATATATATAATGTATATAATCGGATTGTTATTTGCGATGAGAAATTTTCCTGTCGCAAATAGTATTTCCGATGGGCCCACCACAAATGGCTGATTGATATATAATGTATATAATAAGAGGCTTATTTGCGATGATAAAAATTCCCATCTCAAATACCATTTTTTACGACGGGCCTGTCGCAAATAAATGTATTTGAGACGCCATTTTCTGCATCATGCTATTTATGAAAGGCCCCCATCGCTAAAGCCTATTTTCGATGGGATCCCATCACAAATAGGCCGTCACAAATATATATAATTCTAGTAGTGATTGTACACATAATTGATGATTTTATTTCCCATTTGATGGAATTGGATATAGATAAATATTATGAAATAAATATAATTACATCCCACTATATTTTATATTATGTTGATATTATATTAGAATTGTTAAAGAATAATTTAATGAGGAAAAATAATAATGAAAATGAAAAATATTTGTTTGTACAATTACCTTCTCTAAGCGAAATCTCATTTGGATATCCTCTCAAGTACCCAAGGGGTGATATTTTTGGGGGACCATAAGATCTATAGTGTAAATAATTATTTTGAGGAGGTAATTTTCTAGGGTTTCTTCAATATAAATGTATTTTCATGTGTGAAAAAATTTGGTTAGTGAGTTCCCTTTATAAGTGGGGAATGGGAACCCTCTTGGAAATTACTTGGAAAATTCCCAAAAGAATCCAAAATCATAAAGTACCTCTCATAAAAAAAAGCCTCCAAATGACCCTATACTCTAAATTTAAAAGTATAAGGTGTAATAATTTCCAAAAAATTATATTTTTATAATTTTTTTTGTAATTTTCTTCCCTTATTTTCTTATATTTAATCCTGGTAAGTTAATTTTTACATTAACCATGACACTTATTTTTTAATTTTTTCACTATTCATTTGGGTGAAAAATTAATTTTAGCATATTATATAATATAAATAATTATTATTCAAAATATTTTATCTAGTTGTTTAATATTACGTTCTCAAAAGTAGAAAAAAATTTATTTTAAATTAATCCCTTAGAAGTGAAAAGAAAGCAAGTTTTCGTAGAGAAATTGTTCACAAGTTTAAGAATTTGTTATATTAAAATTCATTATCAAAATTATTCCTGTGAACTAAATTAGTAAATTTTAATCTACTTTTACTAATAATATCATAAAAACAATTTATAAAACAATTTCAGTTTTTAAAGAATTTAAACAAAAATGCAGTATTTAGTAAAAACCATTATTTTTCACTATTTATCAAAAAATGAAACATTTTAGAAAATTTAAAAAATAACCATAATTTAATTTTTATATGATTATTTAAAAAATTATGTTTATTTTCATAAAATAAATTTTCTAAAATTCCTAAATATTAATTATAAATTATCTGTGCAAAGGGCTACTAAACATCGTTTTTGAAAAAATGTAGTTATTCATAAAACATTTGTTCTTAACCAAAATGGTTGTAATTTTATATATAATCAATAAATATGAATTTTATTTATTTTATACATGTGTAAAACATATAATTTCCCTAATTTATTTATAACTATTCATAACCAACATTTTAATATTTAGGTTATAATGGTCGTGTTTAAATAATAACTTTTTAATAGAGTATAACGTTTTGTTTAAACCCTAGGTTGCGTGCATCGTAAGCTATAAAAGATATTATATAAGTATATATATATATATATATTACTGTCTTGGGGTGTTATATTCTATTATAATATTGGTGTTGTGTTTAATATACTCTATCAAATATAACGTTCTTCTTTTAGAATCACAGGTTGTTTGGAATCTCATAGATTAATATGTCTTATTTTCTTCTATTAGAATTGGATTTTTTTGGTCTAAAAACATATATTTTATTATTATTTATTGTTTTAATATCTTTAATATAAAAATATTTTCTCATTCATATTTTGATAGTTTCACTACTTTTTTTTAATGTTGTTCTTTAATTTTTTCATGTTTTTTCATTCTCTCATACTTCAATAATTAATTAATAAATAAAATTAAACAATAATAAATAAATAAATTGTGACCGAATTAACTAAAAGGAAGGTGATTCATTGATGAATTAAAATTTTCAAATGAGTGGTTAATAAATTTTTATTTCTTTGAAATTTATTGAGGGTAAAAATTAATCTTTAATGGTCTTATATGATTTTAAATTATTCACAACTCTTGGTTCAGGAGGGTTTCATCTAAATATTTCAAGAATCACAGACTTTATTGTTATACTTGAACATTGAGATAATAGTGAGTACTTGAATCATAATATGTTTATTGTAATTTTGATACTACTAGAATAATATTCTTAAAACATGGATTGTTCATAAAGAGATTGTAGAAAATAATAGATTATCACATATGTATATTAAGTCATTATTTAGCTTCATAGTATAATATTAGGTCTTTATGCGGATTCCTATTCTAATAAAACTTATAGAATTATGTTATATGTGATTTCTTGGAAGCTATCATCCTTTAGGTAATATTGTCCCAACTATGAGTGCAAGGGTTGGATTTTAACACTCATTTCTTCACCCAATCCAATAATCCCTTATACTATTTGATTGGGACATAAAATCATTAATAATATAATAATAAGTAGAGAAAATATTATTTATTCAATATACTATAAAAATCCATAAATAGACCTCTCCCTAATCCCATTAGGTGTTTAGAGGCATAAATTCAACACATATAATCCAAAAGGAATGACTAAGGGATTCATCTATTATGGTGATTATTATGGAAGTTTCTTGAAATGGACTTATATTCAAGATCCTAAATCTAATTTACTCTTTAACTCTAAAAACCTCTACCTAGACAAACTATGATGTGTAAAATTTCCCCTCATATACATGTGATATTCTATTTTTTTCTAAAATCTCTTTGTGACCATTCCATGAGGGGAGACAAGTATTTAGATCTTTATACAAGGAATAAAAAATTAATTTTTCCTTAGATAAGCATTAAAACCTTACCCAGATATATTTCCACATCTCATCCTTACATCAACTTCAATCTAACTAACATTTTATTTTATTTCTTGATTTGGTCAGATATGTTTTTTCAGGGATTCCATTGGTCACCATAACTTGTGATTGTTCTTCTTGTGTAAAATGTATTGATTAGTGGCTCTAATACTCGATTTAATTCCAAAATTTTTAAATTAAGTATTTTTTGTAGTTTAATATTTTTTAAGGATAGAAAGGATATTTTTTAAATTTCATAATACATTATTTATCAAATTCTATCATTTTTTAAAATTATAACCCTAAAAATATATTACAGAAACGGGATGTTGTGTTGTGGCCAGATGTTACCATGGATCGGTAACTATCTCAAGTTGGTGGACTTATGATTAAATTATAGTGATGGTGGATCATTAATTGGGGCATAATATTTCCCTAGGGTGCATATTTATTCTTGGGGTGTAATACTTGATGTGTTGTCTTAGACATAAACTCATCATGTAAAATAGGTCATGTTGGTCTATGAATGTTTCCTTGTTTTCATAACTCATTGAACCAATTGAGGATGGTTTTGAATTTTTTATCTTGCATGAGGATAAAATCCAATTATTATATAAATTATAATGATATTACATAGGATATATGGAAATGATTTAAGAATTTTTTAAATTTTTTCCAGAGAAATTCTGAATTAATATATGTTAGCTATAGTTCATACACCATATTCATTAAGAAGTATGATTAAGGAATATTTAAGATATTATATATGTAGAATTAAATATTTGAATAAAACTTGAATATAGTGTTTTCCATTTATTTTATTATATGGAAGATCTTATATGTGATATAGAAGATATAAAAAATCGAAAAGGGAGATCACAATGAGGTACGTAAGGTATTCCCATTCATATATAAGATTCAATTTGAGTCTTCAATGGATACAGAAAATCATTTCTAAGGATATTTATAAGATATTTCATATTATACAAAATATTATTCCTATGTTTCCAAAGTATATCTATGATTTTTTCAAGAACACATATAATTTACTACAATATGTTGTATGTTTTTCCTATCAACTATAAAGTATATGCAACGTCTATCAGTTTGTAAAATGAATTATTTTTGGTGAAAAATTATTTTTAAATTCGACAATGATTTATTATTCTTAAATGATTCAAAAAAACAATTAATAAAATTAATTCTTATTACATATAATATAATTTTTTGATATGAAGAGGTTGTTTATTCCCTGAATGTATCTCTGCATCACAACTCCTCATATATGTATGCATTCACTCATGATGATAGTTTGTGGGTTTTATAGAAATTAGGATATTTGAACGAAATATTGGAAGAAATTAAAAGGATAATTAAATTATGAAGTTATTGAAAAGATAAGACATATGGGAACTTGAATAAAATAAAGAGGCATATATTTGTGTTAATCAAATCTTCAAATTTCAATTTAAAAATTAGTATTATTGATTGACTAAATATTATACATCTATATGTGTATATTTAAAATATCTAGATTGGTAAGAAATAAATTATGGACAGATTTTTATTATTCTACAGTGCATTAATAATTAAATTAACCATATTTTTGATTTAATTGGATTACTAAGGAAAGAGATGTTGAGTTTTTTGAATAAAATATATGTTGAGGTAGTCAATAAACACAAATTGAATGCTTCAAAAATTATGAATAGATATAGAGAGAAGATAAAAACCATTTAGATTATTTTATAAGTGAAAAAGTAATAAGATAGAAACTTTCTAGTTAAAATATGACTTGATCCTTTGTGGTTATTATTTATTAAGAAAACTATTTTTGGCTTATTTTATAACAATTTTGTGATTATTTAAAACGGGTTGGTTCAAATAAATTAGAAGTTTTATGTACACAACCTTTTCTATAGCTTCATATTGATAATAATATAATCTATAGGTATATAATAATAACAATATAATGAGGATGTATTTATCCATTTTTGAAAAAAATTTGGATAAGAAATTTATTGTGTTCCTTATTTACATTTACAGACTAGGGTGATTATGATAGGATTATATTGAATAAACAGAATATTAATGGGTTTTAAAAAGAAAATGTATCAAAACTGATTCACCCCAACCTATACTTATTATTAAATTTTAAAAAAATCATAATAATTTGTAAAACTGAAAAATTATTCTTTCAAATTTACATATTGAAATTTATATGGATCAACACACCTTAGTCAATGGTAAATGTAATAATATATTTAATGAAAAAATTATCCATATTTGGAAGATAATAATGGTACAATTTATTCTCTCACTTGTTCTTGATGTTCAAGATTATATCCATCAAGGTTTCATGGTTCTAAAGGAGACTATTAATTGGTAAGTAATTGAGAAGAAATTTTTTGAGATTGATTGAAAGGAAATGAATTAATTATTTTTATAATTATCTAAAAAATCTTTGACAAAAGTTATTAGCTTAAAACTATTAATCCGATCTATGAAAAACATCATATAATCTTTGAAGGGGAAAAGAATGTAAAGGAAACTAATTTACAACTTATTAGAAACCCAGTTAATGACATAAGAATGTAGTATGTTTTTGATTTCATTATTGGGAATAATATTATATTTATTACTATTAGGGGTTTTGGAGAAACTCTTAATGAACCCACAACTGATAAAGAAATCTTTATAAATAAACAAGACGAATTTAATGAAGGAATATCATCTCTTAAAGATAAGTATCTTGATGACTTAATAATTGATTAAATACTTGTCACTTTTATTACTTATGATAAGATATGATGATCTTCTCTAAAAATAAAGGTCAATAAAGTAAAATATATTTTTAAAATCCTTTTAGAATATGAATATTAAAGATGAGAAATTTTAATATGATGATGAATAAAATATAGTAGGATTTTCTTAAGCCTTATCCCAAATGTTAATAAGATTAAAAAAGAGGAACAATACATATGAAGGGAAAAGACACATTAAATATTTTTACTATATAAAAAATTGTTCCTTTATTTACCATGTGACTTTTGAAAATTAGAAATGAAAATAGAGATAATGAATCTAATAAGAAAACTTCCATGAAAAACACTCTTTCAACAGAAATCAATAATAACAAAATCATAAAAATATTATAACTTCAAATTTCTACAGGTATAGTTTTCTAGATATTTAGAAAGACATTTATTATATTTAGTAGAGTAGGGATGATGAGAAAACTTCTAAAGAGGATTCCAAAAGAGTTCATTGATCAGGAAGAAGAAGAAAAGAGTGAATCATTCATGTTTGACCCATAAATCAGAATTGATTTTTTAATTAAATAAGTAGAATCATCTAAGATGCAAACCTTCAAAATGGATACAAATATGTGACTAATGGATATTGAAAGGCTAGGAGATTAAAATTCATATCTAAAAAAGAACTTTGATAAGAGTTATAAAATCTATATTGATAAATAATGTCTTTTCAAGGAAGTTGAAAAGTTATAACTTGGATAAATATGTGAAAGGTAAGGTCATTTATGAAATGAATTCAACCATAACTCTTAGGGATGAAGATACTTATAGGATAATGTTGTAAAATTATTAATTCAAGAAGGAAATGATTAATCTCAAACACAATAATAATAAAACTATCATTGGGCTTGGTGAAAGCTCAATGTTTTCTGAGAAGTATATCAAATGTGTATCCAAAGAAGAAAAATCAAATTACTCTTGATATAAAAAATATTGTACTAAAGGAAGAAAAATCTACAAATCACGCTATATAAAATAGAAATTTTGTTTTCATGAGAATACAGTAAAACACCAAAATGTATTAGATGAAAATTTTGGAGGAATGTTTATAATTAATTATATTTAAAAGGATAAAAATACTCGAAAAAATTGTTTTACCAACCCCAAAATTCCAAAGGGGTTATCTAAAAAAATAATTTATAAAATCATCTCATTGATGTTCTTAAAATGAAGTAGAACATCCAACCACGAAACATCATATTTTTTTTTCAATGAATCATATTTTGGTGCTATTGTTGGTTTTATTGCATCATTCTTCAAAAAAATTATAGTTTCCAGTAGATTATGTATCTACCTATAAGAATTAATGATAATGAATAATTGGGAGGGAAATAATAAAAAATCAAATCAAATCCTTAGTTTAAAGTGTTTTAAAAGAAGCTTTATGTGAAAAATAACTTTTATTGATTGTAGGATGTTTGTATAAGGTGTCATAAATATGGATATTCATTAAATTTATGTATCATAATCATACCAAAATAATGAAATACATATATGAGATATAATAATTCTCAAAAAAAGAAATGAAATTAAGTAATAACAAAAATTAATTGAAGTTTTATTCAAGTTATATAAATTTTCAAAACCATGAATTATGGATAATGAATACTTTTTCGATATAATATGTAATTTAAATAACTAAAATAATAGTTAAATATATTAATAAGGAGTTATTACCGTTTTAAATGATATGTCATTAAAAACTAAAGGTGTTGGAGTTTTAAAAATTTGAAAATTCAGATTAACCCCACCAATGTTATTTTTATTGATAGTATAAATCATAATACGTTAAGTGTACGAAATTTCTTTGATGTTAGAAATTTCTTTGATTATCAAAAATAATGTTTTTCTTGTGATGATAATAAAAAATTGGGGTTTGATAACATGAGGATTGATAAAACAAGGTTACTTGAACCATATAATGTAAAGAAATTTATTAGAGAAGAGGATGTGAAAAACAATCTAGTTTTTAAATAACAATATACCGCTACAATTTTTTTTCAAAAAGTGAAAATAGTTAATACAATTTACTGAGGATTTGGGATCCAAACTTCAATACCATTTTAATGGTCCACTCTAATTTTTCAGACCCATGAATAATAATTCATCTTATTAATATTTGTGTTTCCTGAAATTTATTAATGGCTTTACTAGAGATACGATTATTATATTTATGTCTAAAAAATTTCAAGAACTGAGAATGTTTAATATTTTTAGGATACTATCTAGAAAGAAATGTGATTTTTCTTTATTAAGTTTTAGAACAAAAAATATATGTGAATTTTTCAATGAATATTCTTCAGAGTACCTCAAAAAATGGCATAAGACACGATGTTAGTTCACCTAACACTCCCTAAAAAATAGAGTTATTGAATGGAAAAAATTATAGTCTTGTTGATATGGATATAATGATACTAAGAAAGTGTTACACATGAGGTTGTTTGTGGTTGAAATCTATCATTACGGATATAATTATTAAAAATTGGTGATTATTAAGGAAAAATTAATATATAACCCTATATTAATTGAGGACTAATAAAAAACCAAATATTAAAAATATAGATTTTTTTGGGGTTAATCCATGTTTTAGAATTAGGTATATCATAGTGAAATTTTCTATGAAAATGATTAGTATGGGGTATTAATTGGTTATAAACCAAATGGAATCTCATTGTGATTCCAAAACAATAAATATAAAAGGAAAAATTATTGTGTTGATCTTACAGTCTTCAGAAATGAATAAAAACTCAAAAAATAATTCATCGACTATGATAAGAATGATGTTGTGAATTTTGAACATTCTACACAACATGAAGATAATGTGTAAATTATAAATTGTGCAATATATTCTATCTAATCTTGCGATAGATAGAGGAATTCATGTACTAAAAGAAAAAAATCAATGCTAAAAAATCATGTTAATAATGAAAATATCATTAGAAATCAAAATCGTGTGGTCAAAAAATAACACATATTGTAACTTCTAGAAAAAAGTGTTATAGAAATTGGGGATGCATTACCTTTTAAAAAATTAAAATAGTAAAAGAAAATGGAAATCATAAATGAGAAATTTACTTAGGAAATATAAAATTAAAATGAATAAATCATGATAATTTGATACATATAATTATTAGTAATTTCAATGTCAATAAAATGAGTATGAATAGTGTATTTAAGGTGTGTTGAAATTATGAGATTATGTGAAAAGATATGATATGAAATATATTAATTAAAGGGGATAGAAAACACTATTTGATAAAGGAGTTAGGAAATAGTTTGGGGGAGCCCCTACATTTCCTCCCCTAATGTTAAATCGTTTTTATATTTCTACCTTCATTTTAATATTATTCAATAACCAATTCCAACTTTCTATTCCATAGTTATAGTAAGAAACATGCATCCATTACTTAAATGGTAGAAATCACCCGTATCCCATTATTGTTTAATGTTGTAGAATGAAACATATTATAGAATGTAAGTGAGAATAAGAGTAATATTTTTAGGGCACAAATCTGTTAAAGCTTTTGTCTCGTATCTCTCATATGATATTACAAGATAAGTTGTATATGTGGAGACCAATGTATATAGAGATTTTCGAAGAGATTGATAATAAGAGATTTTATCTTTAGTGAGGGATTAGAGATGATCTATTTTGTTTGTCATGGATCAATCAATGAATCATTCATTAAGTAGAGTCATCATATATTATCATTATTGATTCCTATAATAATTTAGACTCTATTTAAAACCTTAATATGAGATATGGTTCACATGGGACAAAGTAATGATTTAATGATTTGAATCAATGATTTTTTTTCATTATTTAAATTTTTTACAGAAGGTTCTATACTAGAGCCACCTGCTAGCCACATGATGCCACCGACTATCCAATATAGTTGATGTGGGTATCCACTTTTTCCTATATTGGACTGGGAATTTTGGGATCCTCACTGGGTAGCTTGTAGGACCCAACTATAATTTTTTGGTCTTACTATCATCGCTGAATGGTTGGTGGCTCTGCATCGACTCCCTAGTGGTGCCTACTGTTTTTGAGAACATAACCACGATCCTTCAAAATTATCCAATATCCTCTATTTGTTCAAGGACTTATTTCCATGATATTGACAAATACATTACGAATTCAAAGAGACATAAATATATATTTAAAATAAATATCAACATGATCCTCTAGATCAACAAATTTCATCATTTGTTTTATTAATCTCAATAGATGAAAATTTATAAATGAAATTGTCATCCACTCAAATGAAATTGATAAATACATATTACAATGTTTGTGATCATGAAATCACTATGAGAGATAGAGGTATAATTGTCTCCCCATTTTTATGATAAAAACACATAAAAGAAAACATATATTAAGTGTGAAACATTTATTCAATATAATTAAAGGAATTTAAAACAAGATATTCAATTTTCTCAATAGGCCAAAGAATTTTCCATATGATAGCCTAGATAAACTATACTTATTAATTTTTTCCATTAATACTAACACATCAATCATTATAAATTCATATAAAATCTATGAAAATGAAACCATTAGATACCAAATTGAGTGTTTATGATCATGGAAACACCCTGAGAGAGATAGGGGTAAAACAATTCCCCCTTTTGATGATCATTAACACTTATCATATAAAAGATATATCAAGTGTGAATCAAGAGTGAAACATCTATTCAAATTTTTTGGAATCCTCATGCATTAATCATGTTTTAGTGATCCCAAAATCATATATATTCTATAAATCCTACTAATGTAGTGTAATATATCTCCAATCACATGTACAAATGATTAGTATCATTATACTTTAAGTAAATCTATCCAAGATCATAATTTATATACTTTCAGAATGATTTGTATAGAAAATATTTGATTTACTTCATAATTATATCTCATATGAATGATTAAGTCTAATCAATTCTATGAATATTACTTCTTACATATGAATACAAATTTTTGGCTAAGTTTGAGACACTGTGAGTCTGCCACCGGTTATCTTTTTCGGGAAAAGGACCCAAACACTATGACCAGACATCGTAACCAGACACCATGACTATACACCAAAACTAGACACTGTGACTAGACACCACAACCAAACACCGTGAACATACACTATGACCAGACACAATGACAATCTAGAAACCATGACCATACACCATGACCAGACACCGCAACCAGACTCTGTGACCAGACATTGTGACCATCCAGATATGGTGACCATCCAAACACTGTGACCATCTAGGCACTGTGACCGGACACCATTACCATCCAGACATCGTGACCATCCGAACACCATTTAAAGGAGATACCGTTTCATGGAGACCCTATTTACAGACAATCTGTGACACCATTTCTAAATTTGTGTTGTTGTTTCTTTCATTTAATTTCTAACGATCATAATTGAAGCTTTTAACTACACTGCCATAATAAATGCTTCTTTGAAGACATTTCACCTGACAATATGAGGTACAAGTTATAGAATACATGAAACCTATCTTCTCCAACACATGCACTTGAAGAATAGAGGAGAAGTGCATCCCAAACACAAAAACACACAGAGAGATCATAACAATTAATAACACATGAGTTTTCCTGAAAAAATAACTGATACATGCAACTCATCATTCCTAAGGAAAACATGAATCATTCTTCAATAAGCAAACTAGACATCATAGATTAGAATCTTTGACCACATCTTCGCATTGTCATTACCACGAAGAACACGAGCCAAATATGGATGACTTATGATTATTTTTTTTATGAGAGGACCTGATTTCTGCATATGTTTCATCTCAGAAGTCTAGAGTTTCATAAACTAACACGCAGAGAACTTTTAACCCTATCTCATCATTTTTCCCTATTGTGTATTATTTCTATTCTCTTTTGAGTAGTGTGTGTGTGTTTGTATAAAAATAAACACTGTATCGAGTATCAAACTAAAGGATACAAGATATCCTTTATCAAACATGTTTTTACACTTCGGTATACCCACAGATAAGTGTGTAAGAGGTTGTGTGTAACCTGTTGTTCATACCAATGAAGAACTGTAGAAGAGGTTGAGTGACCTTGACTGTCTTGTGTACTGTTGTAAAGCCCGATGTAGACTATGTATCTAGTTTATTTATATAAACTGCATGGTGATAGGTGATCACCAATTGGTGTGGATTAGGTCTCGTCTTGATATTGACCCACTTTTTTTATATCCGTTGTGCTTCATAATTTAGTTTTTTATCTTTTACTGTTTAATAAAAAAATCACTAAATTTACTTTGATAGTTAATCTTAGAAAGAAGTTATAATTTAATTTCCTTATCAAAATATCTTCAAAAGTTATGTTAATAACCCAAATTAACATTACTGAGAATTAATCAATCTTCAATGAAGTTATTTAAGCAGTCAATCTTTCATAACAGTATAACCATGATAAACTAGAATGTATTTAACTTTATTGTGTAACCCTTTTATGAAAACATATAAAACAGATTTTTTTAATAGATACTCAATTCACCTCCTCTTGAGTACTATACTCTAACCAACAAAAAAAATTAATGTTATTTCCAACAATATATTCAATATTTTTATGATATAAACATAACAAAATTAAATCATAAATATACCCCCCCTTAAAACAAAGAATAATTTTTCTCCGAAAACAAGTTATACAACTATCTAAAAAAATATTCAGTAATTTAATGCATTTTAATACTAAATAAAACATCTTCTAAAAAACTAAAAACATCCCCACTTTTGTGATTATCAAAAAAACAAAAAGGTTGTGAAAATAAGAATAAAGTTATATAAAATGGATACTTGAATATAAGATAACATTCTAATGACATACAATTTTATCTCACCCTTTATAATTAACATAATATTAAAAAAAATTTAAATAAAAATACAAGTAAAACACATTGAATTGACAAGGAATAAAGTGGTAAAGTACACTAAATAGACTATATATATAACATGAGTTCACACCATTTCAAAATAAAGGAATTAAATTCAGGAAAACATTTAATGTAAAGAAAATTTTTGAATCCTAATATTTTTAGAAGATAAAAGATTTTAAAAACTATTTGAAACACAATGGTATAATAAAAAACTATCAAGATAAAAATAGATTAATTTAGAAATTAATATCGAAAGAAAGAAATAAATAAAAAAATTATTAAAAGAATATAAAATTTAAAAGGACAAATTATACACTTTTAAGAACTATAATCCATATCTATAAGAGATTGATATATGTCTTAAAAGGATGTTCAATAAGAGAAAAGAAAATTTAAATCATTCAAAAACATGTCCCCCATTAACATAAACATCATGGAAAGAAAAATGGCAGGATCCCAATAAATTGGTGAATTTAATATCTATGGATCATCCATAAATATAATGAAAAATTTTATAATTGGATAATATATATATCATTGAGTCCTAAAATTTATGATAAATCATTAATACATAGTGGAACATACGTGAGAAATATTTTAAATGAATGTTCCTTTTGGTAGCCTTGTGGATTTGGCTTATAACGTTTTGACCTAGGATCCACTAAACCTATTCCCTGAGCTAGTGGGTTGCATGGATCAAGTGAACCTCCGTATATTCTAGAGGTTGATAAATGTTAAAAAGGGTGTAAAGGTCATATGGTGGGGAGTCTATACCCTCTTATCAGAGTGTAAAAATATAAATAACTATAAACATACAAAAATTGGAGCAGATATAAATAGAAAAAATAAATAAACTTGTGTGGAAGTGTAAATTACTAAATAACTAAATAGTAATATCAAAATCCACTAGGTAGTGTCCTATACATGGATTCATGGAATATTGATATATGATGATGGTAATAGAGTAACATGCGTATACAAAAACTAAAAAAAGAAACAAAAGATTCTCCCCTAGAATCTCGATCGAATGCTTGGTAATCTACTCCGAAGCTCTATCTATAAGATTACCACATCAACAACCTAGAATAGGGACCATGTCCGTGTCTATACATATAGTCATAAAATCTTGTTGACTACTAAAGGTTGGGTGAGTAGTGTGTTAGATAAAATCTTATGAGGCCACCACCAATGGTTTCTACATATAATACAATAAGTGTTTATAACTAAACAATGTAAATGTATAAACAATTAATTAACAAAGCTGAATAAATAAACAACACCCCAATTAGGTTCCTAATGGACACCTGTTGGCTATACCTGCTTCAACTCATGGGTAGATGGAATTTCTGTTCAGTCACTATATAAATATATTAATAATGTAATTATTTTTATAGATTATAGATATATATTTCATCCACCAATATAAACCAATTACATGTGAACATAACTGTCCAAAAACCTCGAATATTAGTTTCTAGTAGGACTAGGGTGTAACTTAGACACCTATAACTAGTCAAATGAGCATATAAGATCAAGAAAATTTGTTCATTCCCTACATCTAGTAATTATTTCGAGACATCATGCTCTCCTAATGATATGGTGAGTTTTCCATCATGTCTACACTTGAACAAGGAACATGGTGTGTCAAGCCCAACATCCAACTAGTTTTAATGGTGTGATACATCATTCTCAACACTCGATGTAACAGTGTGTTATACTGCCATAGTCAGCTGAACCCTTACCATGTACCATAACCAATCTCAAGGATTAATCATATTATAATATAACACGTGAGGAAATACCTCTCACATGCCCATTATTTAAGTTTAATCTCATTCATGGTGATACAATTCAAAAGGAGAATTTAATAAATCACATTAAATGGAATGGTGTTTCCACCCTTATGAATACATTTCATTTAACACATTAAATTCACTTATGTATATAAATACATCATTAACAATCCATTCCATTTAATTAGTACATTCAATTCTTCATGACAAGGAAATTTAGTTTATAAGGATAAAAGAGCCATTTATAAAGGGACATGGTCATTAAGGAAGTTACATACATGGGAAATTCTAATTCTAGGAGGGTCAAGAAATTAATATGTTTATTAATTTTCACTAAAAATTCATATATCATGAGAAAATTCATTTGAAACCCAAGGAGATATCTAATTAGGAGTTATGGGCATTTGGAACAATTCACCCCAAGGGGAAATTCAACTTGGAACTCGCTAGGGGATCCCATAAAAGGGGTATACATCATCTAAATTAATAAACAAGGATAAAATGATATGAATCATAGTATAATGTTAAATTTTATATAATGAAATAACTAAAATGGAAACTCACAGAAAAATCTGGCGTGTGGTATAATGAAATAGCTATGAGACCTCAAAACTCTTGGGAAAATCAATGAGACCACTAACCTCAAGGGTGTAGATGACTCCTTGCTTATTAACAAACTAAAAGGTGGAGTAGGATAGAAGATATATTTTAAATTTTCAAAATCCCTTGAAATAGGGGAAAAGATCTTGCACTTAAATAGCTTAATTGATACCAAGATAATCTTAAATAGGATGGGATATGATTCAATAGAAAACCTTATTGAATCCAATGTCTTCACGGGATGTAGTATCAGAAACTAGATAGAGATGTTTTCTCCAATCTTAGATCAAGGAGGCAGTTGGTTCATGTGGGAAAGAACCCATTTCATCTACTAGAGAAATTAAGGGAGAATAATAAATAGATTTAAAATATTAATTAAGGAAAAAATATCATTTCACCCCCAATATAGGTGGCACAATGTTAAGGCACACATTTTACCAAACCATTTGAAAAAAGTGCACAATCCATTTATTAATGATTTTTCTTTCATAGTTACAGTGAAAACTTTTCCAAGCCATTTGTAAACTATGAGAAATCCAACTACCAAAACTACATTTAGTTTTCACGTCTGTGTGTCTAGACTCACACAATTTCAGAAAAATCATGTGACTCCCACTACACCTCGATTTCACTAAGAATGGTTAACAGTAACTGAGTGTCTTGGGATAAAGTTTTTATACTATCTTTGAATGAAATTTATTTAGAACACTTTCAAGAATATCAGGCTCTGAAAAAATCCCATATTCTCTAAGTATCTTCGTTATACTGTAGTTCACATTTACCAATATTAAACCAAGGTTTGAAATTAAAAAAAATAATTCATACCTTTTTGAAAATATTTGTCATTAAAACCTATCCTTATTAATGCTACAAATACCAAGGTTTTCCTTCTTTGGTTAATGTTTTGTCATCCTCAAAGAGTTCCATCCACCAAGAACATATATCATCTTTCCTCTCCCAGGTTTCATCCTATACTGTGGCATGCTTCCATAACACCCATACCAAAGGAACTGGCCTACCTCAGAGTGCCTTCACACTTCGATAAACTATACGAACTAGGTACTCCTCAAGGGAATAATTCAAAAACAACAAAACCTCATTAATTTGAATGGGATTTGAAGGGTCTATATAATATCAGTGAAGCTAAGATACATAAAATACATCATGAATTGTGAAATATATTTTAGAAAGTTCTAACTAGTAAGCCACCGGTAAAATCAATTTGACAACCTTGAAGCGTCCAATGAACCTCAATGAGAGATTACCCTACTTCCAAGAAACATTTATGTAACATCATGGGTGAGAATTTCAAGAAACAAATTTATCCTACCATGAACTTGAGAGGTAATCAACAACTATTGGCATACAACTATTTCTTATACTAAGCTGTCATCATGCGCTTTCTGATCAGTTCAACCTACAATATAGTCTCCTACCTGAGACATGGTCTATGCATATATTCCTCCACAAACATTATCTAGAATAGAGGTGATCAAAAAGTCCTATAATATAAGGATTCATAAGGATCCAGCTCGATGGTATCATCAATGTAGTTTTTATAAGCGATGTTAATTAAGGGAATGTGTTTCTCCCAGGAACCCAAAAATGTAAGGACACATGCACAAAACATGTCCTCTAGAACCTATATCTTATGATCTTGTTTTCCCATTGGTCATTGGGTGATAGTAAAATATCATAATCACATGTGTACCCAAGGAATCTCAAACCCATACCAGAATCATTACATAAAGAAATAATCTTTTTCAAAAATGATAAAACAAGGAGATCCATTATGAAATACAACATACCTGATATCTAGTATTACTAGGTAATCTACTAAGAAAGTATATCACATAGGTAGAAATTTTGTAACCTTCATCAAATGATCAATGACACCCAAAAACATATCTTTTTCATGAGGTGATCTTGGTAGACTAGTCACTAAGTCCATTAAAGCATCATATCATTTACATTAAGGCATAGAAAATGGATGTAATAACCCTAATGATCACTGATTTACCACCTTCACCTACTAATAGTTGGAACACCAAGTGAAGAAGCTGGAAATATCTCATTTCATACTAAGCCACCAATATTAGTGTCGTAAATCGAGATACATTTTGGTGACCACAGGGTGAACCTCCCATGATGAGGTATAAAATTCCCATTTCATTTCCTCTTCTATGTCTTCTTGGAACCATACATGCCCATTGAATAATAATTTATCACCCCCTTCCAATGCCAAACCTGAATATTTATCAACATCTATGACGATTTCCCTGACTACATGGACTTCAAAAATAGATAGTTACCCCATTCTTACTCACTCTAGAAGAATAATGGTCACTATAAAGGTCATGAGGATAGACTAGACATGGTCCTACAAAACATCAATGTGAAAGTTTGAGAATAAGACCATGAGATTCCATTCCCCACTCCAATCCTAGAATAAATTATTGGGAGGCATCCACCTCAGAGTATTGACCACTTCATTTAATTTACCAAACATATAGGGAAGATCAAAATCAAATGTCTATTGGAACTCGACCCAACTGCGATGTCTGAGATTCAGACCCTATTGTGAAAATATGCACTAGATTAATTTTTGATTAGTGTATAAAATAAAACACTCTCCATATAGATATTGTATCCACCATTGTAGAGCATGAATAACCGCATCTTACTTAAGGTCATGCAATGAGTAATTCCACTCATGATGCCTCAACTGTCGAGATCAGTATGCGATGACACTATTTTCCTGCATCAGAAAAACACCAATCCTAATACATGATGCATCACACTATATAGTATAGCTCCACCTAGATCCAGATGAATCATTATCGACACCAAATTAAATATTTCCTTCAACTCTTGAAATGAATATTCATAAGATTATGATCATATAAATTTCAAGCCATTCGTTATCAAGCCCGTAAGAGATGCTACTAGATGTGATAAATCCTAGATGAACCATTTTAAAATCCGGATAACCCCAAGAAACATCATATATCAAATATATTATTTGCATACTAAAGATCTCACTTTATTTGGGTCTACTGAAACTTAGGAATCTGAGATGTTGGGACCCATTAAGTGGAATTTTCGATCCAAAAGTGTCATTTAGTAAGAATATAATAGAGTTGATGCTCTCTCAACGTATTCAGAATTATATCATGATAGGTTTTATGTTCATTTATGAAGTGTGAATAAACTGAGACATTTTAAAAAATTTCCACCATGAATGAGTCTAGATACTGGTGAAAAAACCAATTCATAATAGTGATAAATACAATATGTGAATTCATGAGTCCAAATGGCATGACCAGGTACTCATTGGGACTATACCTTATTCTAAAAGTTGTGAGAGGTATTTTTGATAACCTAACACACACCTGAGGATAGCCTGAACATATATCTATCATTTAAAACACTCTCTCTCCTCATAGCTGATCGAAGAGGTCATCTATTCGTGGTAGTGGTTATTAATTCTTTACCATAAGCTAGTTAAATTGATGGTAATCCGTGAAAAGATTGAGGGTACCATCCACCTTCTTATAAATAAGAATATGTGAACCCCAAGGAGAAGTACTAGGTCATATTGATCCTTTATCCTCCAGATATTCTAACTAGTTCTTGTTCTTAAAAAGCTCTATATGTGCCAACCTATAAAGGGGAATGGTCCCTGGTGTTGCTCTAAAAGAAAGATTTATGGTGAATTCTACCTATAATATCTGAGGTAGAATAGTTAATTCCTTAGGAAATACTTCCAAAAAAATGTTGCACTAGAGGAGGGAAAATATAGATTCATAACCCAAAGTAATGTAGAAAAATATTGGTGATCTGCACTGTTATACCACCCAGCCTCTTTTTCTCAGGTCCAACTCGTGTCACACTAACATCTGATTCTACCTTATGCACATTTCAAATGACCTATGGTGATGTAAGCATAACCCTATAATGATATAATACAATATCATCTTAGTAGAGAACTAACCATTCCATCCTAATGATTACATCATAGCTCACCATGTCGAGCAAAAAAAGATTCTACAAGAAAATTTATCGGCCTATCTCAAGGGGTCAATCCTCACAACAACGAACACCCTTTGATAAGATACCTAAAGATGTTTCCTGTGTCATAACACCATAAGATAGATTGATATCAAGTTCCATGATCTTAGTGATTTCCTCAGATATAAATGGGTAATATGTGCCTATTCTAAATAAAGCAGAAACTAATGTGGAGGCTACTAGAATAATACATCGTATTGTAACATTCCATGTAAATAAATAATATGACATTTTCATATTTATTAATATTTTTGAATTATATATTAATTTTACATTCAAGGGGATGATATGTCCAATATTATACTCCACTCACACCAATGGAATTCTTTGAAATCATACATTTCATACAACTTTGAGTTATATCGAAAAATAATATAATAATATTCTTATTTAAATTGTAGTTGATGGTTATCCATTGTATTGGAGAGATTGAACAGAATTAACTGAAATATTATTAGACATGTTTTTTAAGTGGTATTACTTTTATCCGAAAAAATGTAGAGGATTAAAATTAGAATTAATTTTATTTTAGGCATTAAATACTGTAATATTCTTCAAATGGTCGATTTACCCCCTTTTAATGGAGAACCCTTTTAAATATAGTTTTTTTTTTCAATTTTATATTGTTCATTTGAAAAAATAAATTTACTCTTTAGAATCGGGACATAAAAATTTACTTCTGATGAAATTTTTGTATTTTTCTGATAAAGTTCATTTTTTTAATGAATAGTGAAAAATACAGCATTTTAATTCCAAACATCCTTTTAATATAATTTATTTTTATAGATAGATCATATTTTTAATTGGTTTTAAAGTGTAATTAGATTATATATTTACCACTTAATCCAATGTTGGTCATTGGAAGTAATTTCACTTTTAAGTTGGGCAAAAACAAATGAAAATCTTTTGATTGTTATTATTTATTAAAAACAATCTTTTTGGTTTTGACAACAAGAAATAATTTAAAATCAATCTCTGCAAATATCATTTAGTAAAACAATTTTTATATCTGGTTATATAATATATATCTTAGAATATAAATATTCATTGGAAAGATTAAAATATATCCTAAATCATGGTAGTTTATTTATAATTTTTAGACATTAAATAAATAATGTTATTTCTAACACAATGATGATGTAGTGATTTCTTTTTTAATGAATGTTTTAAATAAATAAGATTATAAATATTAAAATAAATTTATTTTGAAACATTTTATGCCATAAAATAATTTTAGATATTATAATGACTTGTTATATTTTAATTAATGGAGGTTTTTTGAAATAATAATATTTTTATATATTTTTTAAAATTCATAATATGAATATTATATAAATTGACATAAATGAGTTTTTAAGACAATTAATTTTTTATTAAATGAAAAAATAATTATAAAAATAAAATATTCTACCAACTGACATATATGATTTTAAAATTTTCATTAATGATTAATTTTTGGTCTCTTGGAGGTTTATCGTAAATATATTAACCATATAATATGAATATATAAGATGACATGGTAAAAGTTATATTAGTTAACTAAAGGTTAATGTTAAAAGTTAAGGTTAATTTTATTCCACAAACTTGTATAAAACCCATTGTATGAATGTATTTCGTACATTACTCACCTTATCTTATTATTAAATGAGTTGGGGACCATTTGAAATAGAAATTTAGTTTTTAATAAAATAATATTTTCAATCTTTCTTAAAGAGCCCCTCATCCCCCTTATAAAAATCCATCAACTCTAACCATTACTCACACCTCTCAGGCCCCATTGGATCATCCAATCTCTTCCCAAATATGCTCCCAACATACCTATCTTACTCCCAGAATCCTTAACTTAAGCAGAAGGAATTTCAAGAAATCTTTTTGGTTCAAACCAAAGGGAGTTACTCAATTTAAAGGTGTCATCTTCTCTCAAGTTTTTTATTTTCTTTCTCTAACCCCCTAAACTCTCTTTATTACATTCTTTTATAACAAAAATTGTATCATAATGATACTAGGATGTTTTTATGATAATTATTATAAGTAAAAGTCCACACACATTCACTTAATGGATATGAACATATTATTTCTGTGGACAATGAACTACTACCTCACGAAACGATGATTGTTCAATTATCTTCGACCGCCTCTCATGGTGGCTTTTATGATGGAATTGTATTTATATATAATAAATATTATATTTATATTTTCTATATAATTTTTTATTTTTCATTTATATCATACTTTTATGGTTTCCATAATGGGTAAACGTGATTATTTCATTAGAGGATGTACGGACTACTGCCCCCTCAACGTGATATGACTCATTCATGCCATACGTGGAACATATGAGGGATGGAGTTAATGAAATTATATATGATATTATACTGTAATGATAATATACCTATGTATCATTATGTTTTCATTCAATCAAATATGAAATAGAAATTAAATTTTTGTTCATGCGTACGTACAGCTTACCGTCTCCATGAACAATGCATTTCATTTCTTATCTCCAAATGTTATGTATTATTATTAATATATATATATATATACTAGATATATATGATATATTTTATAACTAAATCATTCATATAATTCTTTAGATAATTTAATTTTTACCACATTGACAACTAGTAAATATAAGAAGTTATTTTTTGACTCAAGTAAAAAATATCGACAAAACGACCGTTATTAACTCGAATGATTATGTAATGTTTATAACATGGTAATAAGTGATATTAAAGGAATAATAAAATTGAAAAATTTTATGAAGATTTTATAAAATATGTTTAGTTTTTTATTTTGGAGATTAAAGAATGAACGAGTCAAGTCGGACCCGAGGTAATAGAATTTCTTAACCCAATTTCCATTCTTTTGGGTTAAACCTCTACATATTCTTTATGTCATGATATGATTATGGGAGAAAAGAATTTTGATATACTATCTTGTATTTACACTTTATTTATGCTTAGTTATAGTGAATACACATAATCAATCTATTTTATTTAAAAATTGATCTTTGTAAGGGAACCTTTCACCATCATCTTTTTGTCATAGACTTATTTTATGTTATGTTTTTAAATTTCAATTTTAAAATTTTGGGATATGTTATTATATATCCTCATTGCTGTATATTTTATGTGAATCTGATCGAAGACCCTTTTTATCTCTCAAAAACGCAATTTATGAATTTTTAAGTGACGTCGTTATGCTGCCAAATTTTTGTATGGGAACTTCTTAACCCAATTTCCATCCTTTGGGTTAAACGTATACTTCTTGATTATGTTGTGCTATAAATATGTGTGAAAGATCTATGATTTTTTTAAAATTAATATCAACTTATATTGGGTTTGTATATATTTTTCACACTTAAATATGTAATTTATTTATCCTTAATCTAATGGTACAGTCTGTGTAAGAAACTACATCTCAACCTCTTTTCATTGATCCATATCTTGATACTGTGCACCTTAATAATCCTATAAAGTGTATATAAAACCATTTTTAAATTTAATATCATGAATTTCTATATTGTCATGATATTTTTAGTTTTTATTGATGTTATTCTTTAATTATCATTATTCATGTATTTTCTCAAGTGGTAATTATCTCATTAACTAAAACATTGTTTTAAATGATTTAATGATATAATTTTTCTAAATATATCTCATTAATGTACATGTTTTCAAAATGTTTTTAGGTATTTATTTATATAGAAATTAATGTTTTAAAATTAAAATTTTTATAAAAGTTTTGTTGGGGTATGGGACACTTTGATTCAAAAGTATTCTTTTTAAATGTTTTAAATGTGTTTTTTAAAATGAATTGATTAGGTAAATATCTTGAACTGATAACTTGTTATTTCAATATGGAAATGTCATCTTTACTTTGTGCTTGTCTTATGTTTTATGATTACGCTATGGATCTTGGGCTTTGTTTACATATACGGGTGGTTATGTGATAAACTTAGGGAGGGTGGGCCCGAGATAGCTCCCCAATGCATTGGGTAACGTGAAAGAGGTATAAATTAATGTTTATCCTAAGAGTTTTAGGAAATATAATGTGATGGTTATTCTAAATGTAACTCCCTATGTAGCTGTGAATGATAAAATTTAAGTATTTTATTAATGCCACATGTTATCTTTATGATTTATGATTTCCATGTGTTATTCATAAAACTTATAATTTTGTGGCGTATGTTAAATATTGGAAAGTATGATTTCATATATTTGTATATATTGATGGACTAATGTTTTATTTCCTTATTATATAACCCTTACTAATATTTTTATGATTCTCTCATGTTTTTTAAATGTTTTTCATAGGGTATAAGGAAGGGTAATAGGAAGGAAAATTTCCATAAGATTTATATCAAGAAAAGAACTCTTGGTTTATTTAAGGAGATTTATTATTGTGAAAAAATTTAGATAGAGTAGAAGTGCCTACTTTGTAATTTTTTAAATGTAATGTAATAGTTATGGCTTAATTATCTAAAACCTTAAAACTGAAAAGATCCTCAATGTGAATTAATAACTTAATTCAAGATTATATATTATTTATGTTTGGGGCCTTTTAGTTTCTCCCAGAGGTTAGTTTAGATAAATTTAGTGGTGCAGGTGTTATTTAAGCACATGTGAGATAACCATAATGGGTAGAATATTATAAAGAGTCATAGTTATTTGAGATAAATTGAATGGGTTTAAGATAAGATAAATAATTATATCATAGTGTTTACCTTTCTCATAAAATATTATATGATTATTTTTCTGATATACTCACACTGACCTTTTTTTAGTAAATGGATGGATCTATCAAGAAACAAAGTTACAATGGATGTAAAGAAAACTGTGATGGTCTTCTGATTCAGAAATCTAATGGAATGGGAGCATCAATGAGAACTGCTTTGGTTATTCTCAAAGAACTTTCTAGATTCATGATTGAGCACCTGAACCTTGGCGATTTTTATAATGTATCGTATATGAGAGAAACAAATCCCTATGTAAATTCAGGTAACAATCATAAAGGAAAGTATATTCAAAAAACTATGTGTCAAGGATTTGAAAATAAACACCATGGAAAATGATTCAAAGGGATAAGAAGATGTTATAGATGTGGTAATGAAGGTCATAAATCAATAAATTTGCATGAACAAAGGAAGCATCCAGTTGTCTCCAGGAAAGGGAAAGAATTTCTTTCCATGGGATCAATTGAATGTTTTAAATGTGGTGTGCGTGGTCAGTATACAAATAGATTTCCTATGAAGAAGGTTAGGGAATGAGATCAGTATGACTGTATAAATATTATTTTACTAATACCTAATGTCATTCCAATTGATGATGAGGAAACTGACAATGAACGCTGAAAGGTATATATTATTTCTTAGCTGATGTTTTGATATTATTTAATTTTATGATATGATTGAGAATTTTTTATAAGAGATAAGTATTATGGAATAAGTTGTGAAAGAATTGTTAAAGTATCATGATGAATATTGAATGACTAAGAAGTATACATATAAGGGATTGAAAAGTTATTATATTTTTTAGGACGATGAAATGCTTAAAAGTATTAATCCTATTTTTATAATGGGATTACATTGGAAGACATTTTATAGTATTTGTAAAGGTGAAGTTTGATATGTGAAAATGATTTTCAGGGAAGAATTATCTTTTCTATTATGGATATAGTTATCAGAAAATATTTGGGTTTATATGATCCTTGAATTTTAGATAATTATAGGTTATTACTTTTAGGGATGATAATGAAAGGTATGAGATAAAAATTGTGGTTAAAATATGTTATGGTTATTTTTGAGGAATTTCTCTCATTTTTTGGAATGTTATAAAAATATATTGTTTTTGAAAAATAACAACATGAAGACCGTGTCAAAACCTGTCACTTCAGACAAAGCTATGGGAATCGAACCCACAACCAAAGTGCGATTTGGATTTATCCCTTACCACTGGACTACGAAAAGTCCCTTGTTAGTATGACTATTTATTTTTAGTTAGTCAATTTTATGGATTAAGAATAAGTTGATTTTCAGAACATATGTTTTATCAAATGGATATCCTTAGTATTGGAAAATGATTTAGTGATCAAGTGATAAATGTTATTTCGGAATACATTTACTCTTTTAGAAACAATATATGCTTAAGGAAAATTGAATACTATGGGATATCATTTGTGGAGTTGTGGTTGAAATTTTAGTTTGGATGAATCAATGTTTTTATTGTCAACCTATATCGATTTGGGTAAGTTATGGAAATGATTAACCTATCTTTGAGAATATATGATAATGTTAATTACTTTTTATCAGAAGACATTAATATTACATAATGTTATTTGGACATAAATTTTAAAATTTTCCATGGAAGACTCTGTGATTAAATCCTTCTAAGTTTATGGTTTCAATCTTAGTTTGTATTATATTTAAGTATTTTAAAGAAAATTTCGTATTGAATGGTCTTTGTTTAATTTTGGGTATTGTTTGTTGAATTTTGGGGATTAATAGTAGTATTTATTTTTATAATTTATTATCCTTTTTTGTGGATTATCTGATCTTTTACAAACAATTTTGGTTTCGGTTATTGTCTAATTATAGGGGAAATATATAATTCATCTTTTTTCTATTATGTGATTCTCTAGAAGTTGATGTTGGACTCACCTTTTTTTGATAATCCCAAATCATGTTTAATAATGATCATAATATATTAAGTCATTTTATAATCCCCTTTAATTTGTGTTCATATTATTTATCTTGAAAAATATATATATTTCTTAGGCTCATGACTATGCTGCATCAACATACAGTTTACATTTCCCTAAGTAAAATATCACAATTAAAGGCTACTGGTAAGAGCCTTCTGTTCAAGGTCACTGTTATAGGTCACTATTGCTAAAAGTCAATGTCATGATAAAGGTCACTATTGAGAACACTTTTATTGAAGGATGTTAATGGTCGCCATTGAGAACACTTCTGTTGAAGGTTTCTAATGGTCACCGTTGAGAACACTTCTATTGAAGGTTGCTAAAGGTCACTGTTGAATATCTCTAGTTACTAGAAAAATAATTCTGTCAAAGGTAACTATTAGAAGTCTATAGTTGGAGTACTTACCAAAGATTACCAACAAAGAGTCACTATTACAGGTCACTGTTGTGACTAGGTCAATGTTATCAAGGATTCTGTTAGAAGTCTACCGTCAAACTCACCATCGAAGGACAACTGTTCTATGGTTCTCAGTTCAAATCTACCGCGGTACAAGTCTACTATTAGTGGAAGTCTAATGCTAGAAAACTCCACCATTTAAGAAGTCTACTGTTGAGCCTACCGAAGAAGTCTACTGTTGAGGATCTTATTGTTGAAGTCCACCACTTGACAAGCATCTGCTACGAGTCTAATGATAACATATTATTTACATTACATATTTTCTAAATATTATCATAACGGTCATGTCTGGACAATTTAATGCACCTGACATTAATTAATGATATTTTCAGGCATATCAGGAAACCGTACGAGGTACGAGGAAGACCACACATGGGTGGATCATTCCTCTTGTCGTCCCCTACTGAATTAAATAAGGGAAAGCTAAGCTGGAAAAAGTATATATATATATATTGATAAAAAAAGAATATGAATATATATATATACATACATATAAAGATATATAAGTGTATTCATCAAGATATTGAGGTACACACATAAGGTAGACGCATACAGTACCCGATATACGAAGCAAGAAGAAGAACACTCGAGCAAACATTCTAAATATCCCAGATCTTCACAAAGATCTGTTTGAAGAACATATTCAAGGTTGTGGTGTTGTGCTACAAAGAGCTTCTAATCCAAGAAGCTGATCATCTTTACACCTGGAATTCAGAACCTGGATGTTGTGACACTCTATTTTAGAGGCAACTTGGAGAGAAGGACCATAACTCCATTTCCTACATTCTAAGGGGCCCAGAGCATATCTGCCAACACATAGAGCATTAAAAACTCTTTCCTAACATCTTTAGCTCTACTGTGTTTAGTATTTTAAATTTGTGAGTAGTGTGTCTATTTTATAAACATTGTTTCTTGAGCTTGAACTGGGGTATCCTAAAAATTCTCATACCGAACTCTCTATACTCTTGTTTCCCACGCATAACTGTGGAAGAAGACTAGTGTGTCTTGGGTGCTTGTTTTCCCGCGTAAAACTATGGTAGAGGATTCAAAACCTGGAAAGTTTGTGAAAACTATTGTACTTCCCGATACAGGATGTGTATTAGGTTTTTATATAAAATGCGTGGTGGTAGGTGATCACTAAGTGGAGAGGATTAGGTCTTGACTTAAGACAGAACCTCTTGTTTGAATTTTTGTTCTTATCTTTCAAGTACTCTAGTTTGCAATTATCTGCTGCTTATGTTTTCAAAGAAAGAAATCTATTTTTATAGTCACTCTGATAGTTTGTTTTTGTTATTTTGTATAGGTGATTAATTTAGTAAACTTGTTTCAAAATTTGAATTAGTTTTCACAATAATTCAGTTGAAGATTAATCAACCTGTGAAAAACCTATTGAACAATAAATCATTTATATATCTGCAACTTTAATTAACTGGGATGTTTTAATTAGTGGGATTTTTATTCTATTATTTTTAACAGAAATTTTAATTGGATCTCAATTAAACCCCCCCCCCCCTCTTGAGTATCCAATCTGAACAAAAATTGGTATCATAGTTGTTATTTATTCATACCATCAAACCAATTTTTCACACTTTTCAATTTCTTTTCAATTGTGATTTTAGTTTCACCTCAAAGATCATAAAATATCTATTATATCTAAATTTTCAGTTCTTTAAACTTTTATTTTTCTATGGATAATTGAGTTGAGGGTTCTGCTATTAACATGTCACCTTTCTTTAATGTCAATAATTATGGTCAGTGGAAATTGAAAATGAAAATGGATATGGAAAGCCTAGGTCCTAAAATCTGGGACACAGTTGAAGAACAACATGCATTACCTGCTACTGCTAGGGATACATGGTCTCAATTGACTAAAGCAACTTATAATAATAATTTTAATGGAATTAATTCCTTGTATTGTGCTTTAGGTGATAAGGAATTCAATAGAATATCTGCCTGTAAGACTGCATATGAAATTTGGGATACTTTGGATGTTTCTCATGAAGGAACAGCCAATGTTAATGAAATGAGATTAAATACCTATACTATTAAATATGATAATTTTAAGAAGAAGCATGATGAACATATCTCTGAAATGTATCTCAGGTTCAAAGAAATAGTGAACACCATGAGTCTACTAGGGAAACTAGGGGACAATAAAGACCAAATCATTAGGCTTCTTATATGCCTACCTGATAGATAGAGAGGCACTTATGTATCAATCTGAGAATCATGTAACATCAGAAAGCTAATAGTAATGGAGATAATTGGAAAGCTAATGATGTATGAATAAGAGCATAAGGTGAATACAGAAATAGAAGATGAACCAAGGAATAAGTCAGTAGCATTCACAACTTCTACCTCAAAGAGAAAATACAATGAAAAAGTTCAAGTACCTGTAGATAGTTCTACAATTGAAGAGTCAAATTCAGGAAGTGATGAAGAGATGGAACAACTTTCCAGAAGATTAAAAAGGTTATACCGAAAGAATAAATTCACTAGGAAGTCAAAATTCAAAGGAATGTATGATCATAAAGGAAAATGAAAGAAAGCCATGAAGTGTAATGATTATACAATTGAAATAGTAGGATATGAATGTAAATGAAAAGTTCATGTGAAGGCAGACTGTCCTAAGCTGAAATTCAAGATAAAATATGAGGATAAGAGAAAAGGTTATAAAAAGGATATGAAATATACATGGAGTGATTCATAAGATAGATCAAGTGAATCTGAAGTCTCTAACAGTGAAAATGACAAACATTCTAACTTATGTTTCATGACAGAAACATCTGAGGTAACACTGAATTCCCCTGTGATTAATACATATTATTCTGGGAATAAAAGTGACTCTCATAATGATGAAGATATGACTAAAGATAAACTATTTGAATATTGTGAGATACTTGAGGATACCTTTAATGAACTCAAGGATAAATATAAATCATTGAAAAGAAAGCATGCCTTAAATGAAAATTACACGCCAAATATGGATATTGAAAAAGAGAAATCTGCCAAGCTACTAAAAGAAAATACAGAGTTAAAATTTTCTAATGAGAAATTAAGAATGGATCTTGAGAAATTAACTGCTAGAAGGGATACCTTGACACTGTTTCTATGAAAACATATTGCACCAGAATATACAACTGGGCTAGGATACCAACCGGGAGAGAGATAATTTAGTAAAACCAAATTTGTTTCAAATTCTGTATAGGTCACTACTAGTTCTAGTTCTGGACCATCATTTGAGAATTTTTTTTATAAAGGACCAAAAAAAGTATTTATGTCGAAAAATATGTTTTCTAATTTTAGGTAAACTATAAAGAAATTATGGTTTCCCAAAGTTTTACTTTCTAACCTCTCTGGACCCAAGAAATTATGGGTACCAAAATTACCCCATGTTTAATCTTTTTTGAAGGGAAGTTGCTTAAAAAGTTCTTGTAAAAAATTATGGTACATGGACAGTGGATGTTCAAGACATATGAAAGGAGACTAATCTTTCTTCAAAAGCTTAATTAAAGTTGATGGTTGACATGCCACATTTGTTGACAATACAAATGAAAAAATCATCGGCTTAGGACAAATTGGTAACCCGGATACAATATTAATTTCTAAAGTACTCTTTGTTTATGGACTAAAGTACAGTTTACTTATCATCTCTCAGTTATGTGATTATGGTTTTAATGTTAAATTGTAGAATGATGCATGTAATGTTTTCAATTCTAAAAATTATTTAGTTTTCACTGCATGTAGAAATGAAAATTTATATGTTGTTGATCTATATTCTTTAGCAAAACAAAATTTTTCTTGCTTAAATTATTTTCAAAAGAAATCATGGTTATGGGACAGAAGGTTAGGACACTGCAATGTGTACTCGCTTAGAAAGATATCTAAGAAAGGATTAGTTAGAGACTTACCTAAATTAGAATTCCCACTAGAAAAAGTGTGTAATCTCTATCAAAAGGGAATACAAAAAAATGTTTCTTTCAAAACAAAGAAAAAAGTTTCAACTTCAAAACCACTTGAGTTGGTTTACATGTATTTGTTTGGACCATCAAGTGTTTCAAGATTAAATGGGAAGCACTATTTTTAGGTTCTTATAGATGAAATTTTTAGGTATACTTGGGTATACTTTCTAGATCACAAAAGTGAAGCTTGTTCCTATTTAATAAAATATTCCACTTCTGTAGAAAATCTTAGTGGACTTAGAATCAAGTCCTTGGGAATTGATCATGGTTGTGAGTTTGAAAATCATGAGTTTGAATCTTTTCGCTCACATAATGGCTATAGTCACAATTTCTCTGCTGCTAGAACACCTCAACAAAATGGAGTTGTAGAGAGAAGAAATCAGAACCTTTAAGAAATTGCTCGAACAATTATCAATCATTATGATTTACCAATCTATTTCTGGGCTGAAGTTGTAAATACTGCTTGTTATATCATCAATAAAGTTTTGATCAGACCTATTCTTAAGAATACCTCTTATGAGCTTTGGAAAAATAGGAACCCTATGGTTAATTACTTTATAGTTTTTGGTTAAAAATCTTTATCCTTAATACTAATGATATTGTTGACATATTTTCTCCCAAAAGTGATGAAGGAATTTTCATAGGATACTCTACCTCATGTTATGCCTATAGAGTGTTCAATATGAAAACCAAATTTGTGGAAGAATAAGTTCATGTCAAATTTGATGAGACTGATCCATATGAGCCTAAAACCTCTCTTTATCATCTTGAGGAAGATATGTCAATTCTAGACCATAATGATAAAGATAGTGAATCCCTTGTAAAAGTGTCCAGTTCTGGGAATTTTCCAGAATCTGCACCTACTGACTCATAACCAAATGAAAACATTGAGGAATCTAGTTCAATGCTTTCTTAGAGGCATTAGTACTCTTAAGAATCATCCTCTATATGATGTTGTAGGTTATTTAAATAGAGGAACACAAACATGAGCTTCCCTGAAGAACCAGGTTGAACATCAAACTTTTCTTTCACAGTATGAACCCAAAAATATTAATGATACTATCAATGATGAGTTTTGGGTAATGGATATGCAAGAAAAATTAAATAAATTTGAATGAAAAAAGGTCTAGTAATTAGTGGAGAGACCTAAGGACAATTTTACAATAGGCACAAAATGGGTATTTAGAAAAAAAGATGATGAGTATGGAAATATAGTTATAAATAAGGTTAGGTTAGTTGCACAAGGATATAGTCAAGAAGAAGGAACATAATATGAGGAGACCTTTGCACTTGTAGCTAGATTAGAAGCCATTAGAATACTACTAGCATAAGCAGCTTTTTTGAATTTTAAACATTATCAAATGGAAGTTAAAAGTTCTTTTTTAAATGGTTATATAGTTGAGGATGTGTTTATTGAACAACCCCCTGGATTTATAAATCCCCATTTTTCAAATCATGTTTTTAAACATTCTAAAGCATTATATGGCTTAAAACAATATACAAGAGCATGGTATGATATGCTCAGCTCTTTTCTTATTTCAAAAAGTTTTACCAAAGGGATAAATGATCCTACTCTTTTTATTAAAAGGATTTTAAAAGATGTTTTGATAGTAAAAATTTATGTAGATGATATTATTTTTGGATCAAATAAAAATTCTCTATGTATTTCTTTTTCAAAAATGGTGCAAAATGAATTTCAAATAAGTTTAATGGGAGAACTCAAATTTTTACTTGCATTTCAGATCATTCAAAATAAAAATGGAATTGTTTTGAATCAAAATAAATATATTAAGGATATTTTAAAACATTTTTCTTTTTATGGTAGTAAAAGTAGTGACACACCTATGAGTACCACTAGTAAGTTGGATGCTGATGATGCTGGAGAACAAGTGGATCAAACCAACTACAGAGGTATTATAGGGAGTTTACTCTATCTTACAGCTAGAAGACCTGACATTATGGTCAACACATGTATGTGTGGTCACTTTTAAGCCAATCCAAAAGAGTCTCATCTAAATGTTGTTAAAAATATTTTCAAATACCTCAAATATACTCCTAACTTAGGACTATTTTATCCAAAAGAACAATCATTTGATTTGATGAGTTATTATGATAATGAATTTTCTGATTTCAAGTTAGATAGAAAAATATTCTCTGGGACATGTCACATTTTGGGCAAGTCACTGGTATCATGGTGTAGTAAGAAACAAAATTCTATTGCATTATCTACTGTCGAAGCTAAATACATAGCTGCTGGTAGTTGATGTTCTAAAATTATGTGGATGAAACACACTTTACTAGACTATGGATATCAATTCAAACATGTCTCTACAAAGTGTGACAATACAAGTGTGATTAACATTTACAAAAATCTTGTATCTCATGCTAGAACAAAGAATATTGATGTGAGACATCACTTTTTAAGGGATCATTATCAAAAAGGTGATATCACTCTTGAATTAATTGTCATTGAACATCAATTGGATGATATATTCACAAATCCTTTGAATTCCGAGAGATTAAATTACATCAAACATGAGTTAGGTATGATTAAATTTAGAATAGGAAACCTCACAGTCGAACCACACTATTCGGCACCTCACTGGTGTACCTCACCGTTGGACCTCACTGGTGTACCTCGCTGTTGGAAATCACTGGTGTACCTCACCGTTGAACCTCACCGGTGTACCTCACTATTAGGAACCTCACCGTTGGAACCTCACCGTTGGAACCTCACCGTTGGATAACTCACTGTTTGATTTTAACATTTATTTTATGCAGGAATCTGAACCGTTTTGGTTATTCGATTCATATTATTTTCAATCCCTATGTGATATAAGTTAATCTTCGAACATATCTCAATCCACTCTCCCCCACTCTCAAACATTGCTCTCGAAATCCCTAAACCCTAACTCTCCAATTGAACCCTGAAACCACTTTCAATCTCCATTGCAAGAACCAAGAATCCCCCGACTGTCAATGAGGATGCGCAAAGGCCAAAGAGGACCCGAGATGAGACTAGTAGTGGTAGTAGTTTGCAAAAAGGGCCTATTAATCCGCACCTATAAAAGATGACTATTGTGGCTGAGAAGGAAGTGAGTGAATAATGGTTGATATTGAACAAGTCATTAGTGCTGGATGTACTAGAAGTTCAAGGATGGACAGAATGCTTCACCAACAACAATGGGTCATACTACCCGAAGATTGTGAAGAAATTATATGAATACCTGAAGTTTGAAAAGGAATATGATGTACATGGGCTAGTGTCTATAGTGAATGGAGATGAAGTTATCATTAAATCTGCTGAGTGGGATTCTTTTCTATGAGTCCCTCATGAAGGGGTTTTTAACACCTATCTTGTAGTGTCTCCTCTAGATAGTGAGATTTTTTGGTGTGAGAGAGCTCTGGAAGAGCTGACTGGAAAAAAGACTCAAAGGAAAATCATAGCAGCTTCGATGAATGTGTAAGATAGGCTATTATTTAAATTCATCCAGCATGTGTTCAGTCCCAGGAGATGGGACTTTCTAGTACTGAAGTGTCAGGACATATTCAAGATGTGCCTATTGAAGCATGGGGATATGATCAATTTGTGTAAGATATAGATGGTACAGTTGGAGGATATGACCAAGCCAAGCTCAAAATCAAATACCCTTTTTCAGGATAAGTTAATTTATGTAAAGCTAAAGGTAAAGGGTGTGGTTGGAGGAAAAGAACAAATGATAGTGGCTAGAAATAGTATTAGTATCTCTATGGTCATCTGTTAGTTTATGAAAATTAGATGGAATCCTTGGAAGAAGGCATGGGTGAATGATGAAAGAAAAATATATGAAAAATTTGATCCTTTAAATCATCCATATAGTCCCAAAAACCAAAGGTATCCATGCTTAAATCCTGATGAGTTAGAGTCTACCTATTCAGATGAGGAAGTCGAAAGAACTATGGAGCCTGAAAGAGGGGACACCACCATTGATGATTTGAGTTATCCTGATTTTCCATCCAGTCCAGTTGTAGGGATAGACTTTGGAGCACATAGTTCTCCAACAGAACTGCCCATGAGAGAACATATTCTAAGGGATAGTGATAATGAGACCAGTGAAGAAGAAGAAGTATCTCAGACTATTGTTAGAGACACCTCAGAAGAGGATGATGCTTCTAGGTCAGATCATTCTGATCATGATGAACATAAAGCAGGTGAAGGAGATAAAGATAAGAAGGAAGCTAAAGATGACGACAATGAAGAAGAGGAGCTCAGTCTGAGTCCTCTGATAGGTGAATCAGAAAGGACAGTGTCTGACTAGGAAGTAGAAATGGAACCTACTGCCATAGAAGTAGAGGTAATTGATGATTATGTGGAGGCAGTAGCTCACCCCACCGGTGCATCAGTGGATCTGATAGAGGTTGAAAAAGTAGCTTCTAGAGTTGAAGCAACAGCTGTGGAAGTGAAAAGAGTATAACCAATAGAGGAGATTACTCAAGAGGTAGCACCAAGTGAGGGGGAGAATCCTGCTGCAAGAGGATATGTATCTATCATCCATGACATTGAGGAGTGGTATGAAGACCTAGGGTATTTGTTGTTAGGGCTAGATTTTGATGATTCTGATGGTGAAATTCCAAACAGAAGGAAATTAGTGCATACTATTTCAGAGACTTCTACAGTACCTCCAGTGACTACAATTCCTGAAGATTATGTTAGAAAAGAGGATCTTGAATCTCTGAAGGAATATTTCCAAAGAATTTTTTATTATAGGTCTTCTGAAATGGAGAAGACATTAGCCTCGATTCAAGAGATTACTATAACTGAGATGGCCAGAGTTCAGTGTTCCATTCCGACTAAATTGACCCAGGAAATCTCACAGTGCCAGAATCATCTCAGGGAGTTGACTCAGTCTATGGAGCTTCTAAGGAAATCTATGGTGAGAATGAATACCCTTATAGCTTCTTAGACTCAATAAGATAAGGACATTAAATATATAAAAAGAGTTTTCTAGAAGATGGTCATAGTTTTTGAAATCTTTAACGACCAAATGAAAACTCATGTGCAGAATCAGGATGATGATGTGAAGAAGCTTATTAGTGGGTTAAGCATGTAATTCAAAGAAACTATTGCTTTCACCATAACACCTTTGGCTGCTTCTGCTTCTACTTCAACCTCAAATTCACCACCTGTGGACTTTTCAGCATTCAAAACAGTTGTAAATGAAGAATTAAATAAGTTTTCAGGTGTCAGTGCACTTGAATCTCAATATGTGACTTAGATTATCACTACTACCATGGATCTGAAAAAAGGAGTCAGTGACTTCATGAGAGAGGCTGAACAAGATCAGAAATGTATAAAAGAGAAGATTCATCCGTACTTCAAGATGATTTACTCTATGTATCATATGGATTCTCACTTCATGCTTTTGTTTGAAAATATTAAAATTCCTCCTGTCACCAGAGCCTTCATAGAACAAGTTAGTATGCTGGGATATATGACTCCTTCCTTAGATAAATTCATGGAGAACTATGATGATTTCGTATCAACTATGGAAAGAGGAGGAAGTATTATTATGTATTTTAGAAATCTTCTCCTACCCTTTCAACATGTGTAATTTACTCCTGTTATAATACCTCAGGCCTTACCTACATCCCAAACTAGTGTTTCTTGCATGATGACTCCTGCTGAGGCCATCAGAAGCATCACTCCCTTGATACCTTAGAGAGATACTCACTATAGGAACACATGATCTTCTGTTCCTTCCCCTCCAGTTATCCCTATAGTAATTCCCAAACCCGGTTATTCAACAGCTCATCCTCCACCTTCTTGTTCTAAAGGGAAATACCAATTGCCTAAGGCTGATGTGGATTGAGTTTGTCTATGTACTTTGATATGGACTTTGTATACTTTTTGGGTCTTGTAATGACATTCAATTAATAGAATAATTCTCTATTATCTCTATTTGTGTTGATTTTATCTAATCAAAAAGGGAGAGAAATGTTGTGCTAATATGATCAATAATATGATCCCGTGATTTCATTAATCTATAATGGACCTTTTCTACTTTTCCCTCAGATACCATGTAACAATATTCTGTGATACTACACTCTTATTAATCTCTGATACCTGTTAAACTATAACTGAACTAAGGTTCACTTTGATCTCTTTTTAATAACTGTATTATATGATTATCTGTGATAACAATAATTAATACAAACTGGCATAATTTGTGATTATCAAAAAGGCAGATATTGTTGGAATCACCTATTTTGATAATCCCAAATCATGTTTAATACTGATCAAATATATTAAGTCATTTGATAATCTCTTTTATTATGTCTTTATATTATTTATCTTGAACAATATATATATTTTTTAGTCTGATTACTTTGTTGCATCAGCTAACATTTTACTTTTCCCTAAGTAAAAGTGCACAGTTAAAGGATATTGGTAAGATCCTTCTTTCAAGGTCACAGTTATAGGTCACTATTGCTAAATTTCACTATCATGATAAAGGTCACTGTTGAGAACACTCCTGTTGAAGGCTGCTAAAGGTCACCACTGAGAACACTTCTGTTGAAGGTTGTTAATGGTCACCGTTGAGAACACATCTGTTGAAGGTTGCTAAAGGTCACTGTTGAAGATCTCTAGTTACTATTAGATGATTTTTGTCAAATTTCACTATTACAAGTCTACCGTTGGAGTACATACCAAAGCTTACCAATGATGAGTCACTGTTATAGGTCACTGTTGTGACAAGGTCACTGTTATCAAGGCTTCTGTAAGAAGTCTACTGTCAAACTCACCATCAAAGGTCTGCTTTTATATGGTTCTCAGTTCAAGTCTATCGTGGGAAAAGTCTACCATTAGTGGAATTCTACTGCTAGACAACTCTACCATTGAAGAAGTCTAATGTTGAGCCTACTGAAGAAGTCTACTATAGAAGAGCTTACTATTGAAGTTCGCCATTTAACAAGCAGCTGCTATCAGTCTTATGATAACATATTCTTTACTTTTCTAATTTAATTAATATTATGATAACGGTCGTTTCTGGACAATTTAATGCACCTGACATTATTTAATGTTATTTTCAGGCATATTAGGAAACCATACGAGGTATGAGGAAGACCACAAATGGGTGGATCATTCCTCTTGTCGGCCCTTGCTGAATAAAATAAGGGAAAGCTGAGCTGGAAAAGGTATATATATATATATATTTTGAGACCCAAAGAATAGGAATATATATATACATACATACATATAGAGATATACGAGTTCAATCATCAAGATATTGAGGTACACACATAAGTGAGACACATACGGTATCCGATATACAGAGAAAGAAGAAGAAAACTCGAGTACTCATTATAAAGAACCCAAATATTCACAAAGATATGTTGGAAGAACATCTTCAAGGCTGTGTTGTTGTGCTACAAAGTGCTTTTGATCCAAGAAAATGATCATCTTTACACTTGGAAGTCAGATTCTGGAAGTTGCGGCACTCTGTTTTAGAGGCAACTGGCAGAGAAGGACCATACCTTCATTTCCTTCATTCCAAGGAGTCCAGAGCTGATCTTCCAACACATAGAGCATTATAAACACTTTCCTAAGATCTTAGCTCTACAGTTTTTAGTATTTTACATTTGTGAGTAGTTTTTCATTTCCATACACACTGACTCTTGAGCTTGAACTGGGGGATCCTAAAAATCCTCATACCGAATTGTCTCTACTCTTGTTTCCCACACATAACTATGGAAGAAGCCTAGTGTGGCTTGGGTGTATTTTTTCCGACGTAAAACTGTGGTAGAGGTTGCAAAACCTGGAAAGTTTGAGAAAACTATTGTACTGCCTGATACAGGTTGTGTATCAAGATCTTATAAAAACTTCTTGGTGATAGGTGATCACCAAGTGGAGAGGATTAGGTCTTGACTTAAGACTGAACCTCTTTTTTGAATTGTTTTTCATATCTTTCAACTAATCTATTTTTCATTTATTCACTGCTTATGTTTTCAAAGAGAGAAATCAGTTTTTATAATCACTCTGATATTTAGTTTTGGTTAGTGTGTATATGTGATTAATTTAGTAAACTTGTTTCAAAATTTGAATTAGTTTTCAAACTAATTCATTTGTGGACTAATCTAATTTTGGTAAAATATTTGAACAATAAATCATTTATATATCTACTTCATTAATTAACTGGACTGTTTTAATTAGGGGGATTTTTATTCAAAAGTTTTTAACATACATTTCAATTGGAACTCAATTTACCCCCCCCCCCTCTATAGTATCCACTCTGACCAACAGTTGATTCTAGCACTTCTGGTGTGACCGAGTCATCTTGAATACTCATCATTTGATAAAAATATGACTTTTTGGTAGAAACTTATTAAATGATGATTATCTAATTGAAAATTAGGTATATTTTCTTATGTCATTTTTCAATCTAATAAATAAATTCTCCAACATTATAAAATGGTTCACAAAACAAAAATGTATTCTATTTTATTTTCTAATTGGGAAAACAATTACAGTTTAACCCATCACATGTTTTTGGGTTTCTTGTTGTTATCTTTCCCCTGATAATGTTTTCTATCACTCTCCATCAGAAGATGACAGTTAGTTTATCCTCTATATCCTTGTTTTCATACAAGGAATCATAGTTTGTGTTATCTCAGGTGACCTTTGTATTTCTTTTAATGTGATAGTTTTATTGACCTTTTCCCAAAATGGGAATTTTAATGATGTTTTTGAGCCCGATTTTAAAATTGCAAGGATTCAATTCCCAAAAGGGTGGAAGAATGTAACATCCTAGGTAAATAATGAATATGAAATTTACAAATTCATTAATATTTGTGAATTAAATATTAATTTTAATTTCAAGGGGATTCTATGTATGATAGCCTACTCCACATGCAACAATGAGTTTTTTTGAAATCTTACGTTGCATAGAACATAGAGTTATACTGAAAACTCATATTATAATCTTCTTATATAAATTAGAGTTAATTCCATGCCATTATGTTGGAGGGTATTAACCTAACTAACTAAAATATTATTACACATATTTCTTAAATATTTTTACTTTTATCCGATAAATTTTAGGGTATTAAAATAAAAATGAATCTGATTTTAAGCACGAAATACTATAATATTCTTTAAAAGGTCGATTTACTACCTTTTGATGGAGAACCCATTTTAAATCTAGTTTTTGTCACTTTTATATGTTTTATTTGACACTATAAATTTCTTATTTAGAAGAGGGACATAGAAATTTACTTTGGATGAAATTTTAATATTTTTATGATAATGTTCATTTTTATAATGAATAGTGAAAAATACTACATTTTAACTCAAAAAATCCTTTTAATATAACATATTTATATGGTTTTATTTTCAATTTAGTTGGTTTTAAACTTTAATTAGATTATATTATTACCATTTAATCCAATTTTGGTCATTGGAAATAATTTCAATTTGAAATTGGACATAAACAAATGTCAATATTTTGATAGTTATTATTTCTTAAAAACCCACGTTTTGTTTTTAACAATGAGAATTAATTTGAAAATCATTTATGAAACTTCTATGTTTTGGATTAGGAAAAATTGATTCCATATTTAAAACCCGAAGGTCCAAATTATGTAAATAGGTAGCTTTTATTTGTAGACATTATTAATAGTACCTTTATTAAATATTTTATTTACCATGGTTAAAGGGTAAATCTGGTAAATAAGGGTAAACAAATATTGTTATAATAATATTAAATTACCCTATCACATGTCCTAACCGTATTTCTTAAAAACATTCTGAATATGGTCATCCTTGGGTCGATTTTGGGACCCCATGGAGCCACTTGTAAGTGAAAATTACACTTTATAAAAATTAATTTAAAGTTAAGGAATATATAACCTAAAAAAATATCTTTAAGTAAAAAAAAATTATATGGGGTTATATATGTGGCATCTTCGACTATAAATATTATTTAGAAATATGAAATTACTTCTTAAATCATGGTATTTAATTTATAGTTTTTTGAAATAAAATAAATTTATTTATTTCTCACACAATGATGATAATGTGATTTCATTTTTAACAAATCTTTTAAATAAACGAGATTATAAATATTAAAATAAATTATTTTTTAAACTTTTTATGTCGTATAATAATTGTAGTGATAATAATGACTTGTTATATTTGAATTAATGGAGGTTTTTTTAAATAATAAATTTTTTATATATATTTTAATAGACTTGATATGAATAGTTTGTAAATTGACATAAAAGAGTTTTTTAAACTAATAATATTTTATTAAATGATAAAATAATATTAAAAATCTAAGATTTTTCCAACTAGAGTAAATGATGTTAAAAATTTCATTAATGATCCATTTTTGTTCACTTGAAATTTTATAGTAAATATATTAACCATATAGTTTAAATATACAAGATGACATGGTAAAATGTAAATTAGTTAACTAAGGGTTAAAAATAAATTATAAGGGTAATTTTATACCCTAAACTTTTCTAAAAATCATTAGATGAGAGGATTTTGAACAATACATAAATTATATTGTAATTAAATTAGTTAGAGACATTTTCAAATCGAAATTTATTTTATAATAATATAATATTTTCAAATATTCCTAAAGATCCTCTCCGCCTTAAAAAAATCGATCACCTCTAAACAATACTCACACCTATCAAGCCCCCTTGGCTCTTCTAAAATCTACCCAAATATGCTCCCAACATCACTCTATTCCACTCATGAGCCTTAACATAGGCACTAGACACTTCTAGAATGCATTTTGGTTCAAACCAAAAGGGAGTTACACAATTTAAAGGGAACGTCTTCTCTCAAGTTATTTTCTTTTATTTTATTTCTCTACCCCTAAACTCTGTTTATTACTTTTTTACATCAACTCAATATCCTGAATATACTAGTATGTTTTAATGAGAATTACTATAACTACACATACAAACACCTCCATCTAATTGATACGAATATACTGTTTCTGTGGATGATTAACTACTGCCTCAAGAAACGATGATTGTTCAATTATCTCCTATCACCTATAATGGTGGCCATTTTGATGGAAATGTATTTATATGTGATAAATATTATATTTTCATTGTCTATATAATTATGTATTTTTCCTTTTTATCATTACTTTATGGTTTCCATAATGGGTAAACATGATAATTTCATTTGAGGAAGTGTGGACTACCGCCCCCTCAATGTGATATGACTCCTTCGTGCCATACATGGATCATATAAAGGATGGAGTAAATGAAATTATATATATTATATTATATGATAATTATAATAAAAATATGTATCATTATGTTTTAATTCCATTAAAAATGAAATAGAAATGGATGGTGCGTTCATACGTACGTACAACATACCGTCTCCACGAACGGTGCATTTCATTTCTTATCCCCAAATGTTATGTACTGTTATAAATATATATATATATATATATACTGATATATATGATATATATGATATCTAAATCATGAATATAATTTTATATATAATGGAATTTTTACAACATGGACAACTTGTAATTATAAGAAGTTCATTTTTGACTCAAGTACCAAATATCGACAAAATGACCTTTATTAACTCATATGATTATGTAATATTTATAAAGTGGTAATAAGTGATAAAAAAAATAATAATCCTGAAAATGGTTCTGAAAAAAGTATAAATTAATTTAGTTTATTATTTAGGATATTAAAGAATGAACGAGTCAAGTCAGACACGAGGTAAGGGAACTTTTAAACCCAACACCCATTCTTTAGGTTAAACATATACTTATTGTTTATGTCATGATATGATTTTATGAAAAATTAATTTTAATATCCTATCTTGTATTTATACTTTATTTATTTGTACCTATAGTGAATAAACCTAATCGATCTATTTTATTTAAAAATTGATCTTTGTAAGGGAACCTTTCACCGCTCTCTTTTTGTCAAAGACTTATTTTATGTTATGTCTTTAAAATTAAATTTTAAAATGTTGGTATATGTTCTTATATCTCCTTATTTATATAAATTTTATGTATATGTGATGAGAGACCCTTTTTTCCATCATAGACTCAATTTCTGTATTTTTATGTGATGCCATTAGGTTGCCAAAATGTTTTTAAGGGAACTTCTTAACCCAATTTCCATTCATTAGGTTACACTTTTACTTCATGATTATGTCGTTCAATGAATATGTGTGAATGATCTCTGGTTGTTTTACACTTAATATCCACTTGTATTGGGTTTATTTATATTTTTCACACATAATTATGTCATCTATTTATTCTTAATCTAATGGTATAATATTTTTAAGGGACAACGTCTCATCCTCCTTTCATTGAGGCATATCTTGATACGGTGCACCTTTGTTATCCTATAAGGCGTATATAAAACCGTTTTGACATTTTATATCATGAATTTCTATATTACCATGATATTTGTAGTTTTATTTAATTTGATTCTTTAATTATTTTTATTCATGTATTTTCACAAGTGGTAACAGAGTCTTTAACAAAAAAATTATTTTAAATGTTTTAAAGATATAATTTTTCTAAATATTTCTCATTAATTTCCATTTTTTCAAAATGTTTTTAAGGATTTATTTTTATGGACATTAATGTTTTAAAATTTTAATTCCTATAAATATTTTGATGTTTTATGGGACACATTGTTTCAAAAATATTATTTTTAAATGTTTTATATCTGTTTTTAAATGAATTGATTATTTAAATATCTTGAACTGATATCTTGTTATTGAAATGTGGAAATGTTATCTTTACTTTATGCTTGTTTCATGTGTTATGATTTCTTTATAGCTCTTTTTCACTATTTACTTATATGATTGGTTCCATGGTAAACCTAGGGCAGGTGAGCCCGAGATATATCTTCAATGCATTGGGTAATGTGAAAGAGATAAAAATTAATGATTCTTCTAAGAGATTTAGGTAATATAATGTGATGGGTATTCCAAATGTAACTCCCTACAAAGCTATTTAATCTATAATGAAAATATTTTATAGATTCCGAAATTAACCTTTACAATTTTTTATTTCCATGTGTAATTCATAAAACTTATAATTTTCAGTGGTATTTAAAATATTGAAAACTATGATTTCATTGATTTGTATGTATTGATGGACTAATGTTTTTTTTCATTGTTTTATAACCCTTACTGGGCTTTTTATGCTCATCCCATGTTTTTAAAATGTTTTCCACGAGGTATGAGGATAGGTAAGAGGTAATAAGAATTCAAGAAGAATTATATCATGAAAATAACTCTTATTTTATTTAAGGGGTTTTATTATTGTGATGAAATTTGGATATAGTAGAAGTGTCTACTTTGTAATTTTTTAAACGTCATTTAATAGTTACAACCTTATTCTCAAATACTCTAAACCTAAAAAGATCATCAATGTGAATTATTTACTTAATTCAAATTTTGTAATGTCTATATATTGGTCCATATATGTATAGTATAAGGTTCAGTGCTCTTCTTCTCTAGAAGACAATTGACAACATGTAACTAGCATGTACCATGAACCTAGGTCACTACCAAATTTCCTTGAGCATGATTGCTCTATTGGCACTAATTATCACGAGTATGACTACCTTTTCCTCCATATCCACCTCATATTGAGTTGTTTATGATATTCAATATACCTTCCTAGAGTGAACCTATTGTCCGAACTCCTCATTGTGGAGTCAGTGTAGATCCCTACTTGTTAGGAGTTGATGGAAAGGTCATACAACAGAACTAAATATGTCCAATATTAACAAATCATTTTCATTTCACTAGTTCTGGTATGAACTAAGTCTTGATGTGTCCTAGCTTCCTACACTAGTGACATATCATAAAGATGTCAACATGAGGATCCAAACTGCTGCTACATCCAAAATTTGCTTCAAAAAATTTCTTTTCCCCATAATAAGAATAACTTCTGGAAATATGTTCCTAACTGCCATAACTTGCACTATTAAATTACCTCAAACTTCTCTTTACGATTAGGGCCACTTTGAATCTTTTATAAGTGGCAGTCAATTGGAATTAATTGACCTTTTATCGGATTGCATATACTAAACCATCCTAAAATCACATATAGTTCATTATTTTAATGTGTATATTGTTCAAATATATCTTCCAATTATATGTTTTTATGACTTAAAAAATCCATAATTTTATTATAGAAAATTTATTAAGTGGTTCAGATTAAAAATATGTTAACTATTTGTTCATGTATTTATGTTATGTAATCATTTTTTCATAATAGAATTTTGGAAAATCTCCTGTTAATCAGAAATAGAAATGACAACGTATGACTTTATCTTATAATGTTTAGCACATATGCTCAGAATAGTCATTGAAATATGAATGGAATTTATTCTTATAATAATAATATTCATAGCTAGATTACTTTGAAAATTTTGAATGCCACATAACATAATAATTTCATCTTACACTGGAAAATAATTGTACGCTATATTATATACTGATTATTTTACAAAAGACAACCTATGATGTATAATATGTCCAATCAAAATCATTTGAAGATATGATACCACAAAAACATCATGATGACCTTTTATAATCTTTTGATAAGTCATTTCATACCATTTGAGTACATCAAAATAATATTATATATATATGGAAAGATCATCTATACAAGAATTTCAAAATGAGAACAATCCAGAGTATGATAATATTTCCGCCGCAAAAGTAATTTTATATTTTTAGAATGTTTTTCTACACATACATAATAGAATATCACATCATGTTTTATATATTTTCTACTTGACCATTAGATTTTTCATATGATAATGATAAAATAATATATAAAAGGATTATTATTCTTTAGAAAAAAGAGATAAGTGAAGAACAAAATAAGAAATTAATTTTGTTCTTCCCTTTTCTAAAATTGGAGACCTATACATACACATTTTGGGATATATAATATCAGTTAAATATATTTCAATAAAGATAATTTTGAGATACACATTAATTTCATCTTTTACCAATAAAAATATTCATATACTATCAGTTTCTTCATATAACTATGCACCGAAAACATTTATTAAATCTTGAATCTTCTTATACCATATTTGCGCTCAATGTAAGAGTGTGGTAAAGATTGTGGATAGGTCTTGTAAAGGGAGAGACTGTTTAAAAGATCTTATAACATTAACTAAGTGAAAACTACATGTACATAGCTGGAAGCCCATATAAAATGTGTTGTTTAGTGAAAATCTCTAAGATTGAGTAGTAGAGAATTGGTGGAGTATACTAAAAGATTTATATTCCCCAAACCACTATAAATCTATGTGTTTAATTTCATTTCTACATATTTTAAATTTACACTTCATATTATCATAAGGAATAAAATTGACCATTCATACTTTGAATAGGGTGGTTTTATATTGATATATTTTGAATACATTTTAACGAACACAATTCACCTCCACTCTTGAGTTAATCATCCAACCATTATCTATGACAAAAATTGGTATCAAATATTTTGACTATCGATTTCACAACTGTAAAAAGTTTATGTCTATATATCCTCTATCAAATGGCTATAATGGATGCTAACCTAGAAGGTATTTCAATGGTTAGAGATTAGTTATTCAATGGTGAAAACTATAGTTTCTGAAAAAAAATTATGGAAAATTTACCTGAAGGAATTTGGTTATAGAGTATATCTCAATTTAGTTATACCCTATGAAATTCCTATGTCAAAGACTAAAACATGGGATTCTACAACTAAAAAAATTATGATTTAATATCTGACGATATTAATGCTATCATTTGTGGGTTAGGACCAGATGAGTTCAATATGATATCCAAAAGTCATACAACACATTAAATATGGAATACATTAGTAGTAACATATGAAGGTATTAACAACGTAAAATCTCTTAGATATGACACAACCAAGATCATGTTCGATACGTTCAAAATGAATTATTGATAAATCATTACCCTACTGAGTGGAAGAATCACTAGGATCATAAAAAACATTTCTACTCTAGGAACACCTATTAAAGAGCCGAAACAAGCATTACATGTTCTTAGAGTATTGCCACCTATGTGGGATGGAATCTTAGATACCACCTGATGATGATACTGAAACTACAACTGATGATTCCAAAATGATAAAAAAGGAAAATGATATAGTTAAATTATCTAGTTATGAATATGATATAAATCGAATAAGTATAAAGGTTTATAAATCATATGATGAAGAAAAATTCTCAATAAACACTAAATGAAATGATGATCTTTCTTAAACATATCAAAATTACAAAAAATTATATAACAAGAGAAGAGGATTAAAAATACCTTTAAACAAGAAAAAAACCAGGGTGACAACTCTAATGAGGTGAGATTCTATGAATGAAAAAAGATAGGAAACATCAAGCCCGACTGTAAGAAAATCAATGATGAAAAGATTATGGAATGGAAATAGTTTGAAAAAGACTAGATAAAATAAATCTATGAAAGCTATGAAGGATACATGGAGTGGTTAAAAATCATCTATTGAATTCAAGTCATTAGAATTATAAGGTGGATCTACAAATCAAAAGGCTAGAATATGATTTTTGGTCTAATCCATCGAGGTACATTTTTATTATTCTAAGAATTAACAAGAATTATAAAATGAAGATTACTCTATAAATATTTAAATAAATGTTGCTCCATGTTGGAAATTATGAATGAAAGATTTAAAAAAAATTAAACACATAAAAATTATTATAATAAAATCATTGGTTATGAAGAATATTAGAACAATCAGGTTTTAGAACTAAAAATTTGATTAAAAATATATACTCTCTTGAATAATGAACAGGTAAAATAATTAAAAACCTATAGAAGGAGGTTCCAAATTTCAAATATTTTTTATATATGTTTACAAAAGGGGAGTAATATTTAAAAAAAATCATGGCCAAAATCAACCTATAAAATGGAAGCATGGAATTGTAATCCAAGATAAAAGATATAAAATTTATAGAAATCTACTAAGCCCTTATCAAAAAATAAATATCTTCCTAAAGTTAATTGTTTTCATTGAGGTGAAATAAGAAATTTTACCAAGATTTTTAATTTAAAAAATCCTCAAGTTTGTGGGATTAAAATGTATTTCATTCCAAATATATTTCAAAAAAACTGCAAGGATTTATGGAAAATAGAATCAAGTCCAGATATCATGTTATTTTATAGGTAACATATCTGGATCCAAAAACATTTGGGTACCACAAAATTCTGTTATTTGATTTTTCATTATAGGTAACTGGCTGTATGAACAGTAATGAAAAATGTTTCATAACTGGTGGCTACTCAAGGCATATTATTGATTATTAATCCAATTTTTATTATCTATCTAAATTAGTTTTAGAACATGTCATGATTAATGATAATGAAAAGGAATGATATTTGACATTGGTTCGGTTGGAAATCCCAAATTTAACCTTATAAAAAATTCAATTTATGTTGAATTCATGAAGAAAAATATGATATGTATTTATAAAATTTGGGGTTATGGTAATTATGTTGATTTTCTAAATAATACATTCTTTGTTTTTGAAGATAAATGTATCAAGTTTAAATCACATAGAACATACAATGTTTACAAATTATATCCTCACTTTTTGTGTATAAAAAAATTAAATTGTTTAAAAGTTCAAATTTATGAATCATGGTTTTGGAATAGAAATCATTGAAATCACAATTTTCATTACTTGAGAAAATTTTCAAAAAATAAATTACTTTTTCACTTTCCAAATCATAAATAGGACTAAAAGAAACTATGTGATGCATTCCAAATGAGAAAGCATCATTATTCATATTTCAAAGCAATTAAATAATTTTCTACTTCAGGACCACTTGAGATTATCCATTTGGATTTTTTAGATAAACTAAAACTAAAAGTCTAAGTAGTAAGTCTTTTTTTATGTGTTAGCTCATAATTTTTAAATATTTACATTGTTTTACTTTTTATGACTTAAAGTGGTGCATTTTCTTTTTTTATTATTTTTTATAAACATGTGAAAAATGAAAAGGTTGTCAAAATAATATATTTGAGAAGTGATCATGGATGTGACTTCGAGAATCATGAATTTATTTCTTATTTATCTATGAAATTAATTATTCATACATTATCATCCCCTAGAACACCTCAATAGAATGGTGTTCTTGAAATGATAAATATCATATTAAAAATAAATTTCTAGGACCATGTTATGTGAATATAACATTCCCACTCACTTTTGGGATGAAGCTATTAACATAGCATGTTATATCATTAACAGTGTGATGATAAGACCAAGTTTAATGAAAACAACATATGAGTTCTAGAATAATATTAAACCCAAGGTAGGATACTTCAATGTATTTGAATGTAAGGTATACATCTTGAACACCAATGATAATCATAGGAACATTGATCTAAAGGCTGATGAAGTTATCTTCCTTTAGTACTCTACTAATTCCAATTCTTATAGAGTTATCAATAAAATTTCAAAGAATTTTTTATATCATGAAAATTTTTATGAGGGTGATCCCTTAGATAAAAAAATGACACAAATTATTGATTGGAAATATTGAATAAAAAAATTGATACCTAAACCATTATTTCATGAAAAAAAGGTTGTAGATTTGGACATTTTTTTTAAAAAGATGTGGTCGAAGACTCATTTATTGTTAAAGCAATGAAAAGATCTCTTTTAACTAGGTAGAGGGAGACCCATTACATAACCCGATGGCCCAGTGGGTATTTAGCCCATTAAATTTCCCGTCGCCCAAATTTTTGGCCCAAAGCCCATTCTGTGAAAAGTACTGTTACAGTACCTGTCTGCTATAGTATCGTACAGTACCCACCACTGCAATAGTACCCTGCCACTGCTACAGTGACCTGCCACCACTACAGTTCCCATCGTTGCTACAATGTTGTCGCTGCTATAGTGCACTACATGAAACATATATGAGGGAGTGAATACTAAAAGAAATATAAAAAACCTTTCATATTTATCTTCCTTTTATTCCAATTTGATCCTAAATCTATATAAGAATCCTCATTATATAAAAGTTTGTTCCTATAAATATTAGAAGAGCTCAAGCAGTTTAAATGAAATAAGGTATATAAACTGGTTAAAAGACACTAAAATATCCTTTAATAGTAAAAAAATGGTTTTTAGAAACCAAAAATATGTCTGTAGTTTAGTTACTATAAATAAATATATATTGGTTTCAAAATTGTATAATCAAGAAGAAAGAATATAATATAAAGAAACCAATGCTCTTGTGGATACTTTAGATTCTATTATAATTCTTCTAGCATATTTATCATATATGAATTTTAAATTATATCAGATTGATGTGAAATCATCGATTTTAAATGATTTTTTAATGGATAAAGTTTATCTATAACAACCTCATATGTTTTAAGATCCCCATTTTAAAAAATCTATATTCAAACACACCAAGGGTCTATATAGACTTAAATAATATCCAAGGGCATGGTATGAAATATTATGTTTTTTTTATCAAATGGTTTTGTAGTAGGAATATAAGGTCATATATTATTTATGGAAATTTATTTTTATGATATTTTTCTAGTTCAACTATATATAGACGATTTTATTTTAGGATCAAGAAATCAAAATCTATTTAATGAGTTTTCAAAACTGATGAAAAAATTTAAAATGAGCACGATGGGTGAACTAAACTATTTTATCAGATTTCATGTTTATAAAAAACATTTTAGAAATATTTTAAATCAATGAAAATACATAGTTGACTCACATGAGATTTTTTTACATGATGACAATAATACTTACTCAACTCTTGTGAGTTCTAATTTCAATCTTGACTTAGTTAAAATAGGAAAACCTGTTTACAAAAACTTAGAAAGAGGTACCACTGGAAGTTTGTTATAATATACTTTATATAGGAAAAACAATATGTTCTTATTATGTCACTGTGAAATATTTAAATCTAATCCAAAATAATTGAATTTAAAAGATTCAAAATGAATTTAATAATATTTAAAAGGTACTTTAACACATTCTATTGTTTTTCCAAAAAACCTATGATTTTACTTTAATTTTTAAACTCAGATTCTGATTTTGATGGATGTAGATGAGACAAGAATAACACCACATGAACCTGTAATTTTCTTAGTAAAACATTCATGTATTGGTCAAGTAAAAATCAAATTTTTTTACCACAATAAACTAACAATGATTAATATATTACAGCATGAAGTTGTTGTACACAATTGTTTTTGATGAAACATAGGTTAATGGATTTTGGATTTAACCCTGATCGTGTTTGTAACGCCCCGACCCGAGCTACCCAGAGTCGGTGCATTACTTACATAACATTGGCATGATCACAAGAAGATCAAATCTCGAAAGACCGATTGGTTTAGTAGCCTTGGAAACACTAGATATATTCATAAGTTTTACATTACATCATAAAATGAAAAACTAATACAACAACATAATGTTTCCACAATCCACACTATTAACCCCTCATAAAATCCCTGCAGGTCATTCATAACTTACTTCTTCACTTCCTGGGAAAAATAAAACATAGAAAAGGGGTGAGCTCAAATGCCCAGTAAGGATAACAATATAGCGGAACATTTCAAAATAAGCATAAACATTTAAGGCAATGCATTACTAAAACAAAAAGCCTTTTAAACTTGAACTTCAACATAGTATGGCAAAAGTAAAATGAAATAATGCCATTTACTTATTCACATGGATATTCTACTAATCGAATAATCACATGCAAAAATCAATAACCACTTTCATAATGTTGGAATGCATAATGCCAGACTATCATAACCACATAGTCAAGGCCTCGTGCCAAGACTACAAATAAGATTTTGTCAAGGCCTTGTGCCAAGACACTAGTTTGTCTCATGAGACCTACCGATGCATCGAGGAGCTATAGCGGGCTCCACCCGTCACTTATTAAGTCCAATGCATTCCCATATGAAAAGGTTTAAACATAACATAAACATTCGTATTAAAACTAGCATACGAAATGTCAATAATTTCACCATAAACTATGAATGGTATAAAAATAGCACATCCACAGTCAAACATATCACAAAACCTTCAATACAATATAGAAGTTTTGTATCATAATAAATCAACTTCAAATAATCTTAAAATCCATCAAAGGATGTTGACATAGATGAAATCAAAATTCTTTTTAAAGAAATATCTCCTTTAATTTTGAAATCATTTAAGATCCATATAAAATAAAACATTTTCTTTGAAAATATTCTCATAAGATTTTAAGGAAAGCTTTTAAGATTTTATAACGGCGTAAAATAACCGCACCCACCATATAAGTTAAAAAAAACATTCTTACCTTAATTCTGTCGAAAAGGTTAAAAAGGACCTTGTTTTGAAAACGACCGAAAGATTCCTTTATAAACCACTTATAAAAGTCAAAAAGGGTATAAATAGCTTTAACTCATATTCTAGTAAATAGTAAAAATGTTTTGAAATGCATTTTTAAGAAACATGGATGTGGATGATAAAGAGATCCCAGTAGATTATTACGTATAAACAACCTTGGATAATGAAGAGGTTGTAAAGTAAACCCTTACCTTGTACTTTTCCTTGGTTGGGGTAGGTTAACCTCCTGTATAATGGTGAAATAGTTGTTATTAAATTATACAAGAATCATATATAATATTATGATATCATATATGATCTTTTAACATTGATTTGTTAATAATATCTTAGTATTATCGTCGTTTCGGGTGATAATCGATTCGTTCTTCTTAAATGTTTGGTTACGTAAGACATGTTTGTAATGGATAGATTATATCTTATTCATAATAAGAATGATATTAACATTATTTTTAACCCTAAAATGTGAATAATACTTGAATGGATATGATGGAGAATGAATCTTATCGCGTTCGTGGAGACGGTAGTCCGTACGTACGCACGAACGCTACTTCCATTTAATTTTTATTTTAAAAGAATCAAATCCAAATGATACATAGGTATATTACTATTCCAGTATAATATAATATTTTATATATGTTACTTAAGTTCATTAACACCATCCTTTATACGTTCCATGTGTGGTATGAACGAGTCATATCACTTTAAGGGGGCGGTAGTCCGCACTTCCTCAAATGAAATTATCGTATGTATATACAACATGAAACGAATAATGGTATGAAATAAAATGGAATTACAGAAGCTTATATATAAAATATATATCATTAATATCATATTTAATTACAGTGCCATCATAATGGCCACCATGAGAGGTGGTAAGATGTATTTGAACAATCATCGTTTCGTGAGGCGTTAGTTTGCCATCCGCAGAAACATTATGTTCATCATCCATTAGATGGAGTTGTGTGTATGTGTAGTTTGAATCCTTCTTATAACAAAATCCTAGTATATTGAGGATACTGGTGTTGTTACAAAAGAAAGGAAATAAAAAGATTTTGGGGGTTGGAGAAGCAAAATAAATGAAAATACTTTAAGATAAATTGTTACCTTTAATTTAGGTAACTCACTTTGGTTGGAACCAAAAGAATTATTGAAATGCTTTCTGCCTAAGGGGAAGATTCAAGGAGTAGGAGAGGGATGTGGGGAGCTTATTTGGGCAGAGTTTGGACGAGCCAAGTGGCTTGAGAGGTGTGAGGAAAAGAGAAGGAGGAGTGCCCTTTTATAAGAGGGGTGAGGGGCACCTTTGGAAAAGCTAGAAATATTAATTTATAATAAATTCATATTCGGTTTCCAAAGGCTCCAAAGTTGACTATTCAAAGGATGAGGTGGGGATAGGTCGAAAACAACTCATCCAATAGAATTTAGACAGGTTTGGGTACTCATATTAACCTTATCATTAAGTATTAACTCTAAGTTAATTAGTTTCACTTTTACAATGTCTCTTTGTATTTTTATATAATATGGTTAATAAACTTACTATATACATCCAAGAGACCCCCAAGTGGTCCATTAATGATTAACCTATCATAATATAAGTCTCTTGGCCGAACCTTAGATTTTTAGGAATTTAATATCAATTAATAATATAATATTTGTTTTAAGAACTCTTTTATGTCAATTTTGACACTATTCAATAGTTGATTTTTGTGAAACTCATAACAGATTGATTACTTCGAAAAAAGTCAATTAAATAAATCCTAATATATCATATTATCCTAGAAAATTAGTTTAATTCATTAAAAGTTTCATATTATATTTATTTGGGTATTTATAATATCAATTATTTTAATTTTTCACTATTATAGTAATTACTGCATCATCATTGTGTCATAAATAAAATAAATTATTTAATGTCTAAAAATTATAAATAAAATATCATTATGTAGGAAATCTTTTTAGCTTTCTAATTAATATTTATAATCGAAAATCCAACATGTATAACCCTATGTAATAATTGTTCTTCTAAAAGATGTAAGCTAATGCCATTTTTATTTTTATTTAAGCTTTATTAATATAATGTGTCATTATCACTTACAAGTGGATCCATGGGGTCCCAAAATAGACCCAAAGATTCCCATGGTCGACCATGTATCAACCAATAGGGTTAAGACACGTTTTAGGGTAATTTATTATTATTATAATATTATTTTTTAACCCTTATTTACCGGATTTACCCTTAACCGTGGTAAATAAAATATTTACCGCAGTAATTATTCAAAATGTCTAAAAATAAAAGTTACCTATTTACACAATTTGAACATCCTGATTCCAAATATGGAATCCATTTTCCTAAATTCAAAACACAGAAGTGGCAGAAATTAATTTAAAATTAATTCCCGCTGTCAAAACAAAAAGCGTGTTTTTAAGAGATAATAACTATCAAAAGATTGACACTTGTTTATGTTCGGTTTAATTGTAAAATTATGTCCAATGATCAACATTATATTAAATGGTAAAAATATATTCTAAATATACTTTAAAACCACTCAAATTCATAATTTATCACTATTACTTATTTTGATTAAAAAAGTTGTTTTTAATTAAAATTTAGTAATTTTCACTATTCATCAAAATATAAAAGTTATCCGAAAAGTACCAAAATTTCACCCTAGGATAATTTCGATATTCAGAATCCAAAAATGAAGTCCATTTTGAAATATAAAATATATATGATTTCAAAAAGTAGGTATTACTATTCACAACGGCTAGTTTAATTAGTTGTGGTGTGTGTTAGAACTCGAGGTTGCGTACAACACACGCTATCGCATTATTCGAAGGGAAACATACCGTAGAAGCTTGGGATGTTTCATTTTAAATTTTTGATGTCCCAATTTAGTCAAAAAGTTTAAAATATAGTATTTAAAAATGGTTCACTATTAAAAGTTGATAAAAGTGCAATACTGAAAATGAATTTGTTCTTGCATTATATCTAAGAAACTCATAAAATGGATTCTAAAATTATAAGGATTATATAAAGTTCAAAATGTAGTTAATACTATTCATGACCTCTTTTAATGGTGTGACTGAACTCGGTGTTGCGTGTAGTGCAAGTTATTGAATTTTTAAGAAATAACACACTCTGAAATCTTGGGGTGTTACATTCTCCCCTCCTTCAATAAATTGCGTCCTCACAATTTGAAATTGTTCTTCGAAAATAAAAGGTTGAAAATAGAAAATATATTTGTGGGAAAACCCACATCGGAAATTGGGTTACTAAAATTTAGTCTTAATATGAGGAAAAGAGAAATGAAAGGGTCACCACCAAATTATGATCTTGATTAGGAGAACATTGGTGGCAATTAGAGACATATAATTGGAGGAAAAACGTAAATATTTATAGGTAGTGATTGAGGTCATCAATCACAAAAAAGTATAAAATTGAGGTCCTTAAACTCATCAATCTATGATGATTTGAAGTACCATCGGTTCAACAAAATATAGGGTATTGGGATAACACATTTTTGACGTTTCAAAATATCTTAGTTGAAATCCCACATCGAAAAATGAATTAATGAGGCCTCTATTTAAAATAAAGAGTGGAAAGTATGAAGATTACCGAAAATAACACATACTAGTGTTCCATGTAGGAAAATATGGATATGGAGGAGAAATCTAACCATCAATTATCTGATGGAGAGTGGTAGAGAACATGGCTATGAAAAGGCCAACAATCCCAAAGCCATAAATTAGTGATGATTTAAGGTACCATCTAGGACAACATTTTTCTTATAAGTTCCTTTTCTTAATGTTGAGGAATTTATTTATGAGATTGGCTAAGATCATAAGGAGATATACTTATTTTATAATTAGAGTTTTATCCATTAATAAATTTCTACCACAAACTCATCTTTCACTCTAAAAGATAATAGAATGTAATTTTTTTTCTATTTATACTATTCGTACAGGGTTCCAAAATAAATGAATTTATAATTCATCTACCAGATCTTTTTTAAAAAAAACTACATTATTTAATTCGGACATCTCGTGGGACAGTGGTAGGTGATACACCCTTGTCGCCCTTCGGTTGTGGGTTCAAGTCTCGCAGCCTTGCCGGACGCGACGGGTTGCCGCCCGACCTCTGGGTTGTCCTTTTATGGCAATCCAAAAAAATCAAAACTAGAACTATCCAAAATACTTCTGTCCAAACTCACAGTCCAACATTTATAAGGAAGGTAAGCATAATGTAGATCCTTTTCACCCCATAATAGCATATGAATACCTTCATCATGTATTCTTTTAATACACTGAAACATCCTGAATTACCATATTCCTTATTGATTACATTCATGATCCCTTATTCCATATAGAATGCTGGATATACTTCATTAATCCAAAAATGTTTTAAACCCCAACAATAATGGAATATACAGATCATTAATCAGTTCCAAGGTAGTCAAGAATATCCAATATAATTTATCCAAATCAATCATGTATTATTCTAAAATCACTAACTCGGTATCAGAACCATATTATGGTTTATCTTTCTCTCACCCATATATTTTCCAAAACTTTATCCTGCTATTGAGTCACTTTTCTTTGTTCCACACAATCTCAAGTCCTTAATGAAATAGTACTGCAGTACAATCCTTATATACTCCATAATCATTATAAAAAGTACATTGTTGGTACAACACTCAATTGACATAATCAACATAAGAACTCTAATCATTCCTCTTCATCTGTGGTAGTATCATAACTTGATTATTATCCAATAGCATCATTTGTGGCATAGTCTGATGACTGGAACATAGGTTTGCGTAGTGTCCAAACTCCTTGCAAATGAAGCATTGCACATTTGAAACCATTTTCTTACCCTTGCAGTCACGTACTTTGTGCCCTTTTCCTCCACACTTATAACAAACTCCCATTCCTTTTAGGCAAGTTCCAGGGTGTTTCTTTCCACAGTTACCACATATGGGAAAATTCTTCTTTTCCCTCTTCCCTTTATCCATCTTTCTCTCTTCTATCCTTTTCTTCTCTTGCTTAAAGCCATATGACTCAGTAAACTCTTTACTTATCTTATCAACACATGATATTATATCTTCATATGATGATAATACATGGGAGACTATTTCTCTTATAAATTCTAGCTTGAGACCATGAAAGATATGATCCTTCCTTCTCTTTGGATCACGTGCATTTCTGGAGTTCTCATTCCTTCTGTTGGGCGCCATTTCTAAACAATGGAATACACTAGATCAGTTTATGAATCAAAATACATAATCCCATACTTATAAAACACTTAACATAAATTGAACTATTTATGGATATAATCCATAATCATAAAAATGTTTTCTTTGAGGAAGTATATACTCATAAACCCTTCATAATGATTTGTAAAGAAAGTGAGAGTTATCCTAAGCATATCCCCCGGGAGTGTCGTAACCAAGAGTGCAGCAAGGCCCGTTGTCGTGCACCAGTTCCCGTTCGAGTCTAGCTCAAAGCGGTGTTTTCGGGTTTTACCCCTAGGTACATCTGTGCCAGAGCCGCCTCTACCTGCTCGTATCCAGACAGGGATGTATTGCTCGGAAAACTCACAAAGTCTCTACAATACCAAAATTCTAGGAAGTTCTTCTATACTAATCCTCAAAGATCATCTTAGGTCTACGTGCTCTAATCAGAGTTTATCTAAATCTAGCTTCCAAGGTTTGTACTAAACTTCCTCTGATACCAACTGTAACGCCCCGACCCGAGCTACCCAGAGTCGGTGCATTACTTACGTAACATTGGCATGATCACAAGAAGATCAAATCTCGAAAGACCGATTGGTTTAGTAGCCTTGGAAACACTAGATATATTCATAAGTTTTACATTACATCATAAAATGAAAAACTAATACAACAACATAATGTTTCCACAATCCACACTATTAACCCCTCATAAAATCCCTGCAGGTCATTCATAACTTACTTCTTCACTTCCTGGGAAAAATAAAACATAGAAAAGGGGTGAGCTCAAATGCCCAGTAAGGATAACAATATAGCGGAACATTTCAAAATAAGCATAAACATTTAAGGCAATGCATTACTAAAACAAAAAGCCTTTTAAACTTGAACTTCAACATAGTATGGCAAAAGTAAAATGAAATAATGCCATTTACTTATTCACATGGATATTCTACTAATCGAATAATCAGATGCAAAAATCAATAACCACTTTCATAATGTTGGAATGCATAATGCCAGACTATCATAACCACATAGTCAAGGCCTCGTGCCAAGACTACAAATAAGATTTTGTCAAGGCCTTGTGCCAAGACACTAGTTTGTCTCATGAGACCTACCGATGCATCGAGGAGCTATAGCGGGCTCCACCCGTCACTTATTAAGTCCAATGCATTCCCATATGAAAAGGTTTAAACATAACATAAACATTCGTATTAAAACTAGCATACGAAATGTCAATAATTTCACCATAAACTATGAATGGTATAAAAATAGCACATCCACAGTCAAACATATCACAAAACCTTAAATACAATATAGAAGTTTTGTATCATAATAAATCAACTTCAAATAATCTTAAAATCCATCAAAGGATGTTGACATAGATGAAATCAAAATTCTTTTTAAAGAAATATCTCCTTTAATTTTGAAATCATTTAAGATCCATATAAAATAAAACATTTTCTTTGAAAATATTCTCATAAGATTTTAAGGAAAGCTTTTAAGATTTTATAACGGCGTAAAATAACCGCACCCACCATATAAGTTAAAAAAAACATTCTTACCTTAATTCTGTCGAAAAGGTTAAAAAGGACCTTGTTTTGAAAACGACCGAAAGATTCCTTTATAAACCACTTATAAAAGTCAAAAAGGGTATAAATAACTTTAACTCATATTCTAGTAAATAGTAAAAATGTTTTGAAATGCATTTTTAAGAAACATGGATGTGGATGATAAAGAGATCCCAGTAGATTATTACGTATAAACAACCTTGGATAATGAAGAGGTTGTAAAGTAAACCCTTACCTTGTACTTTTCCTTGGTTGGGGTAGGTTAACCTCCTGTATAATGGTGAAATAGTTGTTATTAAATTATACAAGAATCATATATAATAATATGATATCATATATGATCTTTTAACATTGATTTGTTAATAATATCTTAGTATTATCGTCGTTTCGGGTGATAATCGATTCGTTCTTCTTAAATGTTTGGTTACGTAAGACATGTTTGTAATGGATAGATTATATCTTATTCATAATAAGAATGATATTAACATTATTTTTAACCCTAAAATGTGAATAATACTTGAATGGATATGATGGAGAATGAATCTTATCGCGTTCGTGGAGACGGTAGTCCGTACGTACGCACGAACGCTACTTCCATTTAATTTTTATTTTAAAAGAATCAAATCCAAATGATACATAGGTATATTACTATTCCAGTATAATATAATATTTTATATATGTTACTTAAGTTCATTAACACCATCCTTTATACGTTCCATGTGTGGTATGAACGAGTCATATCACTTTAAGGGGGCGGTAGTCCGCACTTCCTCAAATGAAATTATCGTATGTATATACAACATGAAACGAATAATGGTATGAAATAAAATGGAATTACAGAAGCTTATATATAAAATATATATCATTAATATCATATTTAATTACAGTGCCATCATAATGGCCACCATGATAGGTGGTAAGATGTATTTGAACAATCATCGTTTCGTGAGGCGTTAGTTTGCCATCCACAGAAACATTATGTTCATCATCCATTAGATGAAGTTGTGTGTATGTGTAGTTTGAATCCTTCTTATAACAACATCCTAGTATATTGAGGATACTGGTGTTGTTACAAAAGAAAGGAAATAAAAAGATTTTGGGGGTTGGAGAAGCAAAATAAATGAAAATACTTTAAGATAAATTGTTACCTTTAATTTAGGTAACTCACTTTGGTTGGAACCAAAAGAATTCTTGAAATGCTTTCTGCCTAAGGGGAAGCTTCAAGGAGTAGGAGAGGGATGTGGGGAGCTTAGTTGGGCAGAGTTTGGACGAGCCAAGTGGCTTGAGAGGTGTGAGGAAAAGAGAAGGAGGAGTGCCCTTTTATAAGAGGGGTGAGGGGCACCTTTGGAAAAGCTAGAAATATTAATTTATAATAAATTCATATTCGGTTTCCAAAGGCTCCAAAGTTGACTATTCAAAGGATGAGGTGGGGATAGGTTGAAAACAACTCATCCAATAGAATTTAGACAGGTTTGGGTACTCATATTAACCTTATCATTAAGTATTAACTCTAAGTTAATTAGTTTCACTTTTACAATGTCTCTTTGTATTTTTATATAATATGGTTAATAAACTTACTATATACATCCAAGAGACCCCCAAGTGGTCCATTAATGATTAACCTATCATAATATAAGTCTCTTGGCCGAACCTTATATTTTTAGGAATTTAATATCAATTAATAATATAATATTTGTTTTAAGAACTCTTTTATGTCAATTTTGACACTATTCAATAGTTGATTTTTGTGAAACTCATAACAGATTTATTACTTCGAAAAAGGTCAATTAAATAAATCCTAATATATCATATTATCCTAGAAAATTAGTTTAATTCATTAAAAGTTTCATATTATATTTATTTGGGTATTTATAATATCAATTATTTTAATTTTTCACTATTATAGTAATTATTGAATCATCATTGTGTCATAAATAAAATAAATTATTTAATGTCTAAAAATTATAAATAAAATATCATTATGTAGGAAATCTTTTTATCTTTCTAATGAATATTTATAATCGAAAATCCAACATGTATAACCCTATGTAATAATTTTTCTTCTAAAAGATGTAAGCTAATGCCATTTTTATTTTTATTTAAGCTTTATTAATATAATGTGTCATTATCACTTACAAGTGGATCCATGGGGTCCCAAAATAGACCCAAAGATTCCCATGGTCGACCATGTATCAACCAATAGGGTTAAGACACGTTTTAGGGTAATTTATTATTATTATAATATTATTTTTTAACCCTTATTTACCGGATTTACCCTTAACCGTGGTAAATAAAATATTTACCGCAGTAATTATTCAAAATGTCTAAAAATAAAAGTTACCTATTTACACAATTTGAACATCCTGATTCCAAATATGGAATCCATTTTCCTAAATTCAAAACACAGAAGTGGCAGAAATTAATTTAAAATTAATTCCCGCTGTCAAAACAAAAAGCGTGTTTTTAAGAGATAATAACTATCAAAAGATTGACACTTGTTTATGTTCGGTTTAATTGTAAAATTATGTCCAATGATCAACATTATATTAAATGGTAAAAATATATTCTAAATATACTTTAAAACCACTCAAATTCATAATTTATCACTATTACTTATTTTGATTAAAAAAGTTGTTTTTAATTAAAATTTAGTAATTTTCACTATTCATCAAAATATAAAAGTTATCCGAAAAGTACCAAAATTTCACCCTAGGATAATTTCGATATTCAGAATCCAAAAATGAAGTCCATTTTGAAATATAAAATATATATGATTTCAAAAAGTAGGTATTACTATTCACAACGGCTAGTTTAATTAGTTGTGGTGTGTGTTAGAACTCGAGGTTGCGTACAACACACGCTATCGCATTATTCGAAGGGAAACATACCGTAGAAGCTTGGGATGTTTCATTTTAAATTTTTGATGTCCCAATTTAGTCAAAAAGTTTAAAATATAGTATTTAAAAATGGTTCACTATTAAAAGTTGATAAAAGTGCAATACTGAAAATGAATTTGTTCTTGCATTATATCTAAGAAACTCATAAAATGGATTCTAAAATTATAAGGATTATATAAAGTTCAAAATGTAGTTAATACTATTCATGACCTCTTTTAATGGTGTGACTGAACTCGGTGTTGCGTGTAGTGCAAGTTATTGAATTTTTAAGAAATAACACACTCTGAAATCTTGGGGTGTTACAGTGTTCAAACCAGAAATGATTACACTAGTTCTATGAGAATGTCAAGGAATCCAGCTAATCATTAAATAAAAATCACATTGATTTATGACATAATTTATTAAGATACCATGCACAAAAGTCTGATATCTATTTTGGATTTTTTTATCATAAAATCAATTAGAAATTATTTTCATTATACCCTTATCTGCTGATAGATTCAATTTTATTAAATCCAAATTAGGAATATTTAATTTTACAAAGTAATATGTTATATTATATCTCTCAAATATATAGTAAACACATAGTTTGTTTTATTTAAATATTATTTATGTCACAATTTTGAGTAATGGTCACATCTGATAGACCACATCACCTATATTTAGTAATAATGTTTCCGAAATTACTTTTTAACTCTTGATTACCACGAACATAAAAGATTGAGTATCAAATCAACGCATTTAACAACCCACAAAACCTTTTGATCCATTTTTTTCTCCCATACCAAACCATTGTTACAACAAATTTCCAGACTGTCAATCCCTCAACCTCTCCAAAAATGGAAAAAAATAAAAGGATCTAATTGTGTTTTATCTAGTAGGATGAGAATTCAGTTGATATAAAGTAATTTTTTAAGTGGAAGATCTAGATATTTCAAGTGGTTGGATAGAACATACATGTTTCTAATGAAATTTATGAACCATCAAGGATGAAAATATGCTTTTGATGCTTCATATATCTCATTAGTTTTATGAAGGAATCTCATGAGTTCATTGAGTCTCCTAATTTCCAATTTGATGATGATGTTGACCTAGTCACTACAACCAGAAAGAAATTTCGTCGCTAACATCAGTCAAGCAGGATGAATCTTTGTCACGAACCAACCCGGGTCGACCATGAACCGGTCACCCGAGCCGGCCCGCGACATGGCTCGAGGGGCGTTCCTGATCCCCACAGGCTGGAAACTAGTGTCGGACATCAAAATTAAACAGGTGGGAACGATTTGACCCAAAAGAAAATAAACTAAGAAGCAGAAAAAAATAGAACAGAAGAAAATAAATAAAGAACAACCAACAATGCCACTAACCTGACCATGACCAAAACTCCATTTGACCCCGTGGGTCACTCTCCAATTCCACAACCAACGTTTCTCAATGCGAACAACTGAAGCTGGAATCTGCAATAGAACTAAAAACAAGAAAACACTATAGGAATGACTATTAAAACTCAGTAGGTAGGCTCGACTAATTCTATTCCCAATGCACATACCATTAAACAACGAATTTATCAATTCCAGGTTTTCTACGTTATATAAAATATGGTTTCCACACACACAATCATTTCTAAAACAAGTAAGAGTCCATTTCCCTTCTTCATTTGGGAGAAGGTTAATGTTGAAATAAACAGGTGCATTGCATTTTTAAAACATTTTGCGAACAATTCAAAAATCCAATCATTAGTTGTTAGTCAAAAGGAAAATCACACAAAACACACAACACACACTAAGGGTAATGGAAAAAGTGGAACACATGGGTCAACAACCAAACTCGACCTCTCAATCATCCGCCACATACAAATAAACACTAAAATAAACATGGATCGAACCTAGGAGATCGTGAACAATTCAGAACATACTATACATGTGACTCATCCTGAAGGCATGCCCTAACTTGATGATGTCATAACGCCCTAACGCTCGCCATATCCCTACATGGCCTAACCGAGGGGTCCAATCCCCATAGCAGTAATAACTCAGTATTCCCCTGCTATGGGGCCACTAGCCAGTGCGTTGTCTAAACTAGTGCATCAATCATTCTCAGAAGATTCACTCTTTATGCCAGGTTCCCATGTCAACACATATAATAAAAGATGGGTGAGTCAACAATTTCAATCAATCAGTCACGATGCACAAACATCACATACAGCTCACGCAAACAACACACACCAATGATCACCTCTAAATGAGTTTTCCAAAATAAATTATTTTATTAACTTGTGAAAGAGGCCTTCAACAATTTTAAAGAAAAACCTCATTTCTCGAGAAAACCCAAAACACTTTTTCTAAAGAAATCATTTATCATTAAAACTAAAAGTGCATTTGAAATTCCTTGAATTATGTTTAAATGCCAAATGGACATTCATTCAATACTGGGTGTCCGCTCGTCAAGAAAATGTTTCAAGTATTCGGTAGAAAATAAACATCTCTTTTCACACCAAATAATCATATAAAAATTAATTATATTATATTATTTACAATTTATTAAAATTAATAAAACATCAAGAAATTAATAAATTATAAATCTAAAGGTAAGTGCAGTGGGGACCTACCACGTCTCGCTGTCCAAACACAACAACGTAACACTCCTCGCACGGGCGCGCAAGCGTGCGCACAATCTGATGATCGCATGAGCGTGGAAAAACCTTGCCAAAGCGTTACAACTGCAAAGATAACTAAAATGCATAAACACAAACTTAAAACAATCCAAACGAACAAATAGTACAAACACCACCACAACATGTTTTCAACACACCAAACACACCAATACCACTATTTACTAAAAACCATTTAGAAAAATCCACAATGTTTTTAGAAAAACAACACAATGTCAAAATAACCCACTAATCATTTTAAAGATCCAACTGGACAAATTTGACTAAAACAAGGTGTGAACAACTTAGAAACACACAACACACATCAAGGTCCGATTTTAAAAATCAAGCACTCCTCAAAGGAATTTTCATAACATGCTTCACATTATTAATATTATTTAATAAACAATAGAAATGATTATAAAAACATTTTTCAGGAATAACCCACAACTTTTCACACACACCAAACTTGCTCAAAAACCCCTTTTATGGTCAAATGCACACCCGCAGCGTATCAAAATAGGAAACATACCATTTTCATGATTAAAATCATAGATTGCACAATTTAACAAAACTATAAAACAGTATATAATTTATTTCCATCAAAACACATCTCATTTCACAAGATAAAATTTATTCTAACAATATCGAGTGTCCAATTAACAATCAAGAAAGGTGTACACATCAAGAAATCGAAGAAATATAAATTTATAGAATATGCGCAAAGGGTTCCTACCTCAATTTAAATGTGGCGTAAAAACACACGCCCGAGACTGGTGTGTGATCTCTTTCGCACCTCAACTATATGCTTCAAAAGCATAAATAAACCCTACACCATCAAAACAAACCCTAAAACAATGACCCAAACCAAAAATATCAAGGTTAGACCTCAAAAAACTCAAATCCCACAAAACAAAACTCAAAGGAGAAAGACAAAACCCTAGAAAGGAAGGTAGGGGAAAACGAAATACCTAAGAGGGGTGGCTGCCAGAGTTGTGTGCGACGGAGGGAAAGGGGTGGTCGCGGGTCATAGGTGGTCGGAGGCCGGTGCATGAGCATGCGAGCGGGACAGTGCTGCGGAGGCCGGGAGGGCAGAGCGGGGGAAGGCCGAGGGCGCATAAGGTTACTAGAGGTCTAGGCGCCGCTGTTGAGGAGGCGGCCGGTTGGGAAGATGGCATGGAGGAGAGGACTGGGGGCCTGGTGCGAGGTGGCGAAGGGCTGCAGCAGGAGGCAGATTTGGCTCGGCGGGGGTCACAGGCGGGCGACGACGGGAAGCCAGCAAGGGGGTAGCTACAGAGGGTGGCTCGCGTAGGTGGAGGCCGAGTGAAGAGGCACTACACGGGGTGGCTGCTGGGCCGGGTGGAGACCAGAGGCGGATGGGGAGCCCGGTGCTCAGTTGGGAAAGGGAAAACCAGGGAGGGAGGGGGTTGGTGTGCACGGACATGGAAGAGGATGAAGGGGGGATGCGGCCCGCAGCGGAAAAGGGAAAAAAATGGGGGAGGGGGCTGGCTGGCCAGGAATTTGGGTTTAGATAGATTTTATTTTAAAATAACAATAGTTATACTAATAAAACTAATAATAATAATAATAACATTAATATATAGAATAATAATAATTACAATAATAATAACAATAACATAATATTATTATTATAAACAATTTTTTTAAACATATTCTATTTAATTATCAAATTACGAAAACCGGGTACCCGCACGCTCATCGCATGGATAAAAAAAGCGCCCACAAATTGCGCACCTCTACACAGTCCGCTTGGGCACCTGCACAAGCACATGGGGCGACCACACTGTCATTGATAACCACGCGGTGCCCATGCACAGGTCCAGAACCAACCAATACATTAAATTTCATAAAACATTAAATCGCGACCCAACCTGATCCTTGACGCGAGAATGCAGAGCCAGGAAATAATAAAATATAAATAATTTATGAAGTCCTGGTGTGAATATTCTCCCCACCACAGACAGTTTCTGCCCCCAGAAAGTCACCCAGCCAAATGATGTACCAAAAATAATCCATGCCCATATAAAACTATAAGAAACCAAAACATAAGAGAATGGGAGAACACGAGATGGTTCTACCCACCACAAGAACTAAACTAGTGTGGAAATTTTAACATTCAAACATACCACCTCAGGAGGGGGGGGGGGCGACGCGGGATCTCTTAATCGATCCAGACTAACCTCTATAGCAGGAGTGAAATAACACCTCTGCCAAAACTTGGAACTCGTGACTCAGACCAAAGAAAGGCCAAACACTAGATAAAAACCTCCAAACAGAACATAACCCAAAAAGTAAACTCCAGAATTACTACAAACCTTGATCCTTCCATAGGCACTTACATCTCCAAACGAACACAGTCAAACTGAGATTAACCCATACAAGGTTCAAACACACTTTTAAAGAAAAACGTACGATTTAGAGAATCATAATTCAGACAAACTAGATTGTTTGGATTACAACGAACACGTCCATCCCAACTTCATGACGAAACAATGAACCTACAACAACACCAAAAACATTAACATTGGAATAATGAGAACAGAAGGACTTTAAATGTTTCGTTTGAAACACGGACCAGCAAAACCATTTCTGAGGCTTTACTCCCCCGTGAACTCCTGACAGTGCGTGACCTTTACCCCAAGACCTATGGTTGGGGCTCTGAAGGTTGAAGCATATCCTGCATCATAGTCAGGCACTGGAATTTTCTGGTCACAGTGTCTTCCTCAGGCGATGCTTCCTGCAAATCTTCTCTAGATGATCAATACACCTGCAATAATGACACAACTTCGGAGGGATGTGACATGAAGAATTCATGTGCCCGAACCGGCCACACTGGTGGTGCACCACTAAACAGGTCGATGAACTAGAAAACAGAGAAACATCAAATAACTCTTAAAAAAATGGGTTCTGCTGGAATGCCATGCTCACCAAATGGGGAACCTTTTCAAGCAACCGAACACGCTGGATTTCCAAACATCTGTTCTCTAGATACTAAATCTTCTAAAAACGTCTCATCCACCGACTTCTCAAAACACTGGTCCATTGAAGGGAGTACATGCTCCTTGATCTCTGGATGAAGACCCCTAATGAATAGGGAAGTCTTTATCAAATCTTATGACGCTACCTTCGAAAAAAGGACACATGCTCCTGGAAATTGTCAACACACGCTTTCAGCATCTGTTGGCCCTGTTGAATACGCATGAGCTCTTCCACTTTCTTCATCTTTCCCTATTCAATTATAAACCATTGAACGAAGTCGATTTTAATGAAATCTCACGTTATCCCAATGTGCAGTGATGGCGGGGCGAACAACTCCTACTAGTTCAGAGTTGGACCTTCGAACAGACCCAAAATTACATGCACTCTAATAGCTTCGGGAGTTCCTAATACCCTGAAGACACGCTTGACCTCTTCAATCCATATAAATACCTTTAACAGACCTAAATCACTGTAAAGTATATATAATGTCTGAGAAGGACTAAAAACTATGCATGACTTATTAGAAACTCTAGGGACCTTTCTGGGTGGCATTTTCTGAACATATAAAACACCAAGCCAAAACTGATATCAATCGAAGCAACATCAATAAATCACCCTCATCCAAAAACAACCAGCTCAAAAAAACCAAACATACACAAACACAACCCAAAATTCCCTGTCCAAAATTCATGTTCCATTTTAGATTCAAAAACCACACTTTTTTCCTTTTTTTATTTCAAAACCTCTTTATTTGAAGACCACTTTCCAAAAACCAAAACCACTTTTCAATCCAAAATCACTTCCCAAAACCATCTTCCTCTTTAAAATCCAATTTAAAAAACAAGGTCAAGCCTTTAACTACAAACACACCCAGGTAATCTCATGAATCATTGAACATGTCCTCATCCACTTTTATTCATACGCACCAACAAACACTTTCCACACATCCTCTCACATGTGCAAACGTTCATAAGGAGTACTTGAGGTTTCACCCCAAACCATTCTCGACCAATTTCAAAGAAAACACCAACTTTCCAAACCAAAGGCTTTCAGTTTTAAAACCCATTTCATAAATTTAATTTCAATTAAAATAAATCTTTCCCATTTTCAAAAACCCTTTTTTCATTACCAAAAACGCACATACACCAACCAGAACAAAAACGACACTCAACTTTCATCAAACCACCAGAGGGACTGGCGGTCACACTTAACCTGGCGACATGGTAGTGGGTCATGCCCCAAGTAAGCATCAACAACTAGGAGGAATTCAAACCATGTGCCCAGACTCCACATGGGCCACTACTCCATGGGAGATCAAAATGTAACATCAGTTTACCTCTGTTGTCATCCCTCAATCCAAAACAAACCAGAAAGAAACAAAGAGTCAATTCTTGGACTACCCCTGGCGACTCAAGGTTCGGAATGGGTGAGGGTTCATGAAGTCCTTCCCATACCTACCACTTGAGTCCGGAAAATCCTAATATCCATATAACAAACATCCCAAATAACAAGGGCCTCCTTTGATACCATTTTGTCACGAACCAACCCGGGTCGACCCTGAACCGGTCACCCGAGCCGACCCGCGACATGGACCAAGGGGCGTTCCTGATCCCCACAGGCTAGCAACTAGTGTCGGGAATCAAAATTAAACAGGTGGGAATGATTTGGCCCAAAAGAAAATAAACTAAGCACCAGAAAAAAATATCACAAAAGCAAGTAAATAAAGAACAACGAACAACGCTACTAACCGGACGATGACCAATACTCCATGGGACCCCGTGGGTCACTCTCCAATACAAAAACTAACGTTTCTTAAGGAGAACAACTGAAGCTGGAATCTGAAACAGAACTAAAAACAAGAAAAAATAATAGGAGTGAGTATTAAAACTCAGTAGGTAGGCCCGACTAATTATATTTCCAATGCACATACCGTTAAACAAATAATTTATCAATTCCAGGTTTGCTAAATTATATAAAATATGGTTTTTACACACACTTTCATTTATAAAACAAGTAACAATCCATTTCCCTTCATAATTTAGAACAAGATTAATGTTGAAAGAAACAAGTGCATTGCATTTCTAAAACATTTTGCAAACAATTTAGAAATCCAAACGTTAGTTGTTAGTCAAAAGGAAAATTACAGACAACACAGAACACACACTAAGGGCAATGGAAAAAGTGTCACACATGGGTCAGCATCCAAACTCGACCACTCAATCGTTTTCCACATAGAAATAAACACTAAAATAAACATGGGTCGAACCTAGGAGATCGTGAACAATCCAGAACATACTATACATGTGACTCATCCTGAAGGCACGACCTAACTCAATGATGTCATAATGCTCTAACGCTCGGCATAGCCATACATGACCTAACTGAGGGACCCAATCCACATAGTAGCAATAACTCAGTATTCCCCTGCTATGGGGCCACTAGCCAATGAGTCTTCTAAACTAGTGCATCAATCGTTCTCGGAAGATTCACTAACTATGCCAGGTTCCCATGTCAACACATATAATAAAAGAGGGGTGAGTCAACAATGTCAATCAATCAGTCACGATGCACAAGCATCACATATAGCTCATGCAAACAATGCACACCAAAGATCACGCCTGAATGGGTTTTCCAAAATAATTTATTTAATTAAATTTCCAAACGGGCCTTCACTAATTTTAAAGCAAAACCTCATTTCTCAAGAAAACCCAAAACACCTGTTCTGAAGAAATCATTTATCTTTAAAGATAAAAGTGAATTTGAAATTCTGTGAATTATGTTTAAAGTCCAAACGGGAATTCTTTCAATAATGGATGTCCGCTCGTCAAGAAAATATTTCAAGTGTTCGGTATAAAATAAATGGCTCTTTTCGCACGAAATAATCATAGAAAAATTAATTATATTATATTATTTAAAATTTATTAAAATTAATAAAACATCAACCAATTAATAAATTCTAAATCTAAAGGTAAGTGCAGTGGGGACCTACCTCGATACTCTATCCAAACACAATGATGTAACGTGCCTCACACGGGCGCGCAAGCGTGCGCACAAGCTGACAATCGCATGAGCGTGGAAAAACCTTACCAACGTGCTGCAACCGCAAAGATAACTAAAATGCATAAACACAAACTTAAAACAATCCAAATAAATAAATAGCACAAACCCCACCTCAACATGTTTTCAACACACCAAATTCACCAATACAACTATTTACTAAAAAGCTTTTAAAAATCCACAATGTGTTTAGAAAACCCACACAACGTCAAAATAACCCACAAATCATTTTAAAGAGCCAACTGAAAAAATATGACTAAAACATGGTGTGCAGAACTTAGAAAAACACAACACACATCAAGGTCAGATTTTAAAAATCATGTTCTCCTCAAAAGAATTTCCAAAACATGCTTCACATTATTAATATAATTTAATAAACCATATAAATTATTATAAAAACATTTTTAAGTAATAACCCAAAACTTTTCAAACATACCAAACTCACTCAAAAACCCCTTTTTACGGTCAAATGCACACCCACAACATATCAGAATAGGAAACGTACCATTTTCATGATTAAAATCACAAATTTCACAATTTAACGAAACTATAAAACAATATATAATTTATTTCCATCAAAACACATCTCATTTCACAAGATAAAATTTATTCTAACAATATCGAGTGTCCAATTAACAATCAAGAAAGGTGTATACATCATGCAATCGAAGAAATCTAAATTTAGAAAATATGCGCAAAGGGTTCCTACCTGAATTTAAATGCGGCATAAAAACGCACGCCCAAGACCAGTGCGTGATCTCATTCACACCTCAGTTGCATGCTTCGAAAGCATAAATAAACCCTACGCCATCAAAACAAACCCTAAAACAATGACCCGAACAAAAAATACCAAGGTCAGACCTCAAACAACTCAAATCTTGAAAAAAAAACTCAAAGAACAAAGAAAAAACCCTAGCAAGGAAGGAAGAAAAAAAGGAAATACCAAAGAGGGGTGGCTTCCAGAGTTGTGCGCACCAGAGGGAAAGGGGTGGTCATGGGTCTTAGGTGGCCGGAGGCCAGTGCACGAGCAGGAGAGCGAGACCGTGCTACGGATGCAGGGAGGGAAGAGCAGGGGCAGGCCGAGGGCGTGTAAGGCTACTGGAGGTCGAGGGGCTGCTTTTGAGGAGGCGGCCAAATGGGAAGATGGCATGGAGGAGAGTATCGGGGTCCTAGTGTGAGGTGGCGATGGGCTGCAGCAAGAGGCGGAGGCAGCTCGGCGTGGGTTGTAGGCGGGCGGTGATAGGAAGCCAGCATGGGGGGAGCTACGGAGGGTGGCTCGCGCAAGAGGAGGCCGAGTGAAGAGGCGCTGCACGGGGTGGCTGCTGGGCCGGGTGGAGGCCGAAGGCAGAAGGGGTGCCCGGTGCTCGGCTGGGCAGGGGGGAACCAGGGAGGGAGGGGGGCTGGTGCGTGCGGACAAGGAAAAGGATGAAGGGGGATGCGGCCTAGGGCTGAACATGGAAAAACGGGGGAGGGGGCTGGCTGACTTGGAATTAGGGTTTAGATAGATTTTTTTAAAAAAAATAACAATAACAATAGTTATACTAATAAAACTAATAATAATAATAAAAATAATATAAGAATAATAATAATTACAATAATAATAACAATACAAAAATATTAATATTATCAACTATTTTTTTAAACACAATCCAATTAATTATCAAATTATGAAAACCAGGTACCCGCATGCTCATCACATGGATTAAAAAAGCGCACTCCAATTGCGCACCTCTACGCAGTCCGTTTGGGCACCCGCACAAGCACATGGGGTGACCACATTGTCATTGAAAACCACGCGGTTCCCATGCACAGGTCTGCAACTCACCAAAACATTAAATGTCAGAAATCATTAAAACGGGACCCAGCTCGATCCTTGACGTGAGAATGCCGAGCCAAGAAATAATAAAATATAAATAATTTAAGAAGTCCGGGTGTGACATTGAATGTTCCTCATGATAGATACCCATTATTCCATACATATCTATATTCTAGGTATTCTATTACTCATCAATAGATTATAAAATTTCCTTTCAGTACTACCCTTATCAAGAAAATAAAAAGTGAAAAATATGGAACTAGAAAGAAAATTACTGATCATATTTATTTAGTTTATAATTTCTCAATGAATTGATGAGTTTATGAATATTATATTTTAAGATATTCCATTTAATTAATTTTTATTCTAGAAAATACTATGAACTTTTTATGATATATCCTATGATATATGTTCCAATGTAAAAGTAATTCGTTAAACATCAATACATTTAGAAGAATCTTAACACTAATTTTTTGGAGAATATTTGTTTTTTTGGATGAAAACAATAAATCATTATGCCATGGTTTAGAAAAAAGAATCAAATGATCATAATAAAGAGTGTATTTCATTTGGATTTCCCCTAAAATAGTTTATTCCTTTTCATTAGATGTTTGAAAAAGTCCCTTATTAGATTTAGGGGGGTCATTATTGTTTTATTAAGACACCAATAGTGCTTGAAGAATCGTCCCATCATTCTGAGACATGAAAAGGTTACGATGAGGAAGAATAAACTATTAATATATAGAAGAAAGGTTTGGTATTGTTTTCTATCATTTCCACAATATGTTTGTTTTGAGAGAACACATCCTACTTCTGTCTATCCATCTATCCATGTGACAAATGAAATGACGGCTACAACTGTCACCCAGATGTTATCAAATATTCTAGATAAGACAATATATGTAAGGTCTATAGTATATATTATTAAAGTTCAATCTCACTCCCAAGATATGGAGAGAATTCTTGAAAAAATAATCAGAATAATAGACTCCCAAGAATATATTCACATGGATGGAGTAACTAATGTCGCTAAGAATCGATCAGATCAAGAAGAGAGTACTTGTGTTCTATAAGAAAATACATCACCTAATCCATAAAGAACTCAAAATGTTGAAATTATACAAACATAAAGGACCATTTCTAAAATACCTCTATATAGATTTTAAATGTTTGCATTTGAATTTGAGATCCTAAAATCTCAAATATTTGGATCAAATTAAGAAGTAATGACTATATTCAATCAGATGCCATCAAAATATGATGTTCATGATGTAAGAATGCTTTGACAGTATTTCTTAGATAAATTATTAGAAATAATCCTTATAGGATCTATGGTCAATTTATATGTACAATTAAGAATAATGGAGCTATCACATGTTGTAGATTTAGTAATCGTAACTATTTATGCCCTTAAATGTGAAGTTGTGACAAAAAAAATATTTCCAAACATCTAAAGAACTATTGTTGATGAAGTTATAAGACTACAGTCTCAAATAATAGAAGTTGTTTGATCTATGGATTGTTCTACGAAATAGATTGGTTCCTCTCTTAACAAGAAGTAGAAAGAAACTCAAAATATTTCTCTAAAAATAATGAAGGCCATAATCTTCATCAATACTTTTTTATAGAGGTTAGATGTAACTTTTTTTAAAAAAAATATAGATACCTAGAGAATAAAATTTCATAAATACATGAATCAGTGTTGATAAATCTTAAGAAAAATTTATCAAATTATGATGAATTAGAATTTTATGTGTTTTCATAATCCACAAGAAGAGTTGATCCCTGTAATAAAAAAGGAGTTGTGTCTATCATGGAGATTCCATACAACCAATTTAATGTTTTGTGGAATATGATAACCAACTGTGCTAAGAAAGGTGACCTCCAAAACATTGATGGATATTTTTATAATAGAAATGTAATGGACTTAAAAATTTATTAGAATAATGAAATATTGACATGGTTAAAATAATTCATGTTTGTGATGATCCTTTATTTCAATTTCATAGGAAAAGGATTCTTGAACCTCATTATGTTGATCGTTACCCATATTCCCCTCATTAAATCAAAGAAATATTTGATCCATTATATAATCAACAACAGAAACCTCAATGGTTTGCTAAAGATACAACCTTGCTATTATATGAACAATACCTTAAACTAACCTTTAATCATGAAGATAAATATGATTTGGGGAAGGAACCACAAGATGATTGAAACAAAAAATTGACACCGGTTATGTTTTCCCATGAAGACCATTCTAGTCTTGGAGGATCCTCATTGATGTTATGCGATGTTGTTGGTATAATTGCGGACACTCCTCTTACCTCATCATTGTTACCTCTTAACCAACCCCTCTCATTCAAGATACCATGTTCTAAATTCCATTTTCAGTAAATCTATTCATACACATCCATGAAGTTTATGAATTTGATTGACCAATGGTTAGGCATTCTAGAAACATTTGAATATGCCACCTTTATGGAATCTTAACATATTTATATTTTCTTCTTATTATATATTTTGAATTATCATGATATTTTTTTCATTTTGATATTTATTCTTATTATTTTAATACTCTTAATATATTTTATGTCATGTTGACCATTATTATGTTTTTTATAGTACTAATATTTATATTGAAATTTCAATATTTCATTATGAAATTATATTATTTCCATAAACTATGTTCCTTCAAATGATATATGTGTGCAATATAATTTTTTTCCTTATTTAAGTAATTTTTAATGTCACAAAAATGTGGGGAAGAAAAGGAAAATACAATATTTATTTTATATTTCAAACTTTTTTTATTTCATAAATGGGGAGAATAAAATGTATTTAGGAATAAAAGAAAAGGAAACATATTCCTTTCCCAAAAGATAAAATATTTTATTGATTTTTTCCCATTTCATGGGTTTTGTGATAATAAAAAAGGGGGATATTGTTGTAAAGAGTATATTGTTCTATTATATATCCACTCTATATGTTTTTATGATTTGGAAACTCCAAACTTTTATTCTAAAATGTATATTAAGTCGTTTAGATTATAAATATCTTACACTATGTCTCCAAGTATTTATCTTACACAATAATTTTGTCTTATGAGAAATAAAGAACATAATAAGTTACTCAGAAACAAAAATGATAATGTAAGACTTTAGCATACAATGTATAGATTAGATGCTCAGAATAGTCGTTGAAATATGAAAGGACTTTATAATTCTAAGAATAATATTCATATCCAAAATAAGTCTAAGAATAGTGATATCCACATCACAATACAATTTTATACTACAGTAATGAATTATCTTATGTTATGTTAAAGACAGATTACCTTAATAAAGACATTCTATGATTTATATTATGGTTAGTCGATATCATTCAATGATCTAGAATTACCGAACATCATTATGAATTTTTCTAATCTCTTGAAAATTTATATCATACCTTTTGAATACATCAAAATTAGATAATATATTTAAGGAAATATCACATGTACAAGACTTTCCTAATAGAACAATCCATACTGTGAGAATATTTCTACTAAAAAAGAAATTTTCTATTTTAAGAATGTTTAGTTGTAGATCCTTAATATACTATATCATCACATTTTCTATATATTATACTTGTCCATTATTATTATCATATGATCATGTTAAAATATCATACAAAAAGATCAGTAAGATTCAGAAAAAAGAAGCAAATGAATAACAAAAGAGGAATGTAATGTTCTTTTCCATCTTCCTACATCAAATACTTGTATATACTCATTCAGTTCTATAGAAAATTAGTTTTATCTTTTTCACTTTAGATCATCATTTTCTACGCATGAAGTTTATATTTTCTCATGATAAATCGTTATCTAATGTCAGTTGATTCTTTCAATAGTATATCAAAAAATGTTCGTAATTCTTACATATCTTTCTACTATATCTGTACTTATTGTAAAAGTTTGGTTATGACCATGATCATGTTTTCGATAGGGAGATACTAGTTAAAATATATATGATATTTTACTAAGTTAAAACTACTTGTACATAGATGACAGCCCATGAAAAATGGATGTTTAGTGAAAATCTCCAAGATCGAGGAGTAGAGCATTTGTATAGTAGACTAGGGCATTTCTATTCCCTAGATAGCTATAAATCTCTTTTTTCAATTTCTTTTCTTCAAATTTTACTTTTCCTCTAAATATTCTCTTAAGGAAGAAACTTTAATGTGAATAATTATTATAGGTTGGTTATATTTATTTATTTATATTTTTATTAAACTTTTAAGAACTAAAATCACCCCATTCTTGAGTTAATCAGTCAGTCATTATCTAGGACAAAAGTGAAAATATCATCACTCAATAGAGTAAGATTTAACCACTAAAAATATGTTAAATAAGAAGAGTTTTCCATAATAGACATATTCCCTTATTTCTATTTCATTAATTCTTTACCTCTATCATCCCTTAGAGTCTAGGTAATGAAATAGTTATAGGAGATTATATGAAAATACACGAAGAAAAAATCTCTAAGATGATCTTCCTAGGTGATTACTTCCCACCACTACATTGCAGAATCTCAAAGAATATACATAGAATGTTTGGACCTCTGCTCTCGAGGTGGCTCCAGATGCTCTAATATATAAATTATAGATTTAATCCAAGACCCAAATACATGTGGTCCACCATACCCTAAAAAGGTGGGAGGATGTGGCCGATAGGATTTCAAAGTCAAGTATTCCATACTTGGTGTAGTTTGACTGATAAATTACATATTCTGTAGCATACATAGAATTCCCCCACAAAATTGGGCATTAGTGACCATATCAAGAAAGGGAAGACGTTCCAAATGTGGAATTGTAAGATGAATCACTGGCAGCATAGGTCCATCCACCTCGAGAGTGGGGTCATCACTACTTTCAGGGCATGCCACTAAAGGATGTCCTAGTGAAATGATACTAAAATTCCAAAACATGCCTTAGAATAGATTTAATCAATTTAAAAGATTTTTTATAGGAAACTAAGATAGCAGAAAATCCTTCCTATAGAAATCATAACACCTCTTGGCCTGCTCAAAATCCTGGTGTAAGCAGTAGAAGAGACCAAAAATCCCATTAGAACGTGAGAGATACCCCAACACTCACTAATAAGGTATTTTTTAGATATATATATATATATTACATGTATAAGATGATGATTATTACTTTAAAATTAAATTTTGTTTTAAAAAAATTTCTCATTCAAATATTTAAATCACATTAAAATGGTAGAATTAAATGGATTACCATTTCTGATCCATAAGGTGTCATACTCTTTATGAACCAAAATATGGAATCCACTTTACCCCCACCAAACCACGTTCTAGCCCATGCGACCAATGGTCCATGGATCAACATTCCATAATTGACTTCTTAATGTGTTTTCCTTAAATTATTTATGAATGAACTATTAATTTAAAGAAGACATGTTAAGTATCAATTATGATTTATAATCCATACAAGAAGTGTCATAATGATTCAATACATATTCCAGGAACCAAAAATAATTAAAAGGTAAATTCATGCTAAAAATAAATATGACAAGAAAAATGTATGGAATATTAGTCCTATTGTGACTATAAAGATTAATGTAGTACAATTCCCTCATTTAATTGGGCCATGGAAGATAAAACTCATTCCATTCATACTATTAATAAAGTATCTATAAAATAATCATGTCACCAAATGGTGAATCCATATCAACTATAAATAGAATGATATATAATAATAATTTCCCATCTAAGGTAATTTGTGCTTCCCCTGTACATGCAATACCTACATCCAGGAGCATGTTCAATAACAAATTCCTATAACTCATAGTTTTGTATTTAATAACCAAACAGTAAAACAATGGAAAATTTTACCTTTGATTCCACATTATAAAGTCATATCCTGGGATCCACTGAACTCATGCCCTGTGTTGCTGGGTCACATGGCCTTAGGTGCATCTACATATACGTTTGAGGCTTTCAACTAGTAGAGAGTGTATAATGGTGGTAATGTGGGGAGACTATACCCTCTTATCCGAGTGGAACAATGGAAAACCCCATAAACATGTAATAGTTGAAGCTGATATTAACAAAAATAATAAATAAACATTTCTGGAACAGTAAATAATTGAATAACTAAATAAAAATATCAAAAGAAACTAGGCAGTGTCAAAAACAAGGATTCATTGCGTGCTAATATATATAAAGGGGAACATGGGAACATGCATATAAAAAACTGAAAAAAAAGAACAAAAAGATTATCCATTGGAATATCGAGTGAAAACTCAGTCCTCTATGCTAATGCTATACCTATAAGCTAATCACATCAACAACCTGTTACAGGGATCTTTCCCTTATCTATACATAGAGTGATATAATCTTCTCGGGTACCAAAGGCATCTCAAGTATGGTGTGAGATAAAATCTCATCAGACCACCACCAATGGTGTCTACAAGTAATTCAATTATTTCTCATAACTAAATAGTGTAAATGAATAAAAATTTAATTAGAAAATATCAATAAACACAAAACACCCTGATCAGGTTCCTAAGGGACACTTGGTGGCTCTACCGGATTCAGCTCATAGCCAGAAGGAATGTATTTTTTGTCAGTATATAAATATTTCAATAGTATAATATATATATATATATATATTTATATATATATATGTATATATATATATATATATATTTCACCCACCTATATGAACCAAGTATGAATGGATTTATGTAGACATATACCTGGAATACTAGTTACTGGTTGGATCAGGGTGTAACTCGGACATCATTAACTAGTCTAATGAGAATATATAATTAAGAAAAATGGTACATGCCAAACATATCATAATGACTAGGATATGTTATGCTTGTCACTTGATACAGTGAGTGCACCATCATAACCACACTTAAACAAGGAATGTGGTGCGTCAATCCCAATATCCAACTAGTACCAATGGTGTGAGATCTCATGCTCAACACCAAATGTAATGGAGTGTAATACCTCCATGATCAATATCACCCTACCATCATACCACAACCTAGATCAAGAATTTATCATTTTATAATATAACACATGAGAAAAAACGTCTCATATGCCCTATTAGTTAATTTCAATCAATTTGAGTAAAGAAAATTCAAAATGGGTATTTAATAAAGCATATCGAATTCCATAGGCTTACCACACTTATTAAGCCATTTCATTTGACCCATTCAATTAATTTAGGGAAAACAATTAATCATGAATGATACATTCCATTTAATTAATCCATTCATGTTTTCATAACAGGGAAATTCAATTTTTAAGGCTCAACGATCCATTTATAATGTTACATGGTCATTAATGCAATTTACTATATGTGTAATTCAATTATATGTGGTCAAAGCACTTAAAAGTTGTGCTGATTTCAATTAAACAATAAAATATAAAGTGAAAATCCATTTGAAACATAAGAAGATGGCTAATAAAATGTTCCTTGAATTTGAAAAAATTCACCCCAAGGGGAAATTCAAAAAAGCACACCCAATGGGTGCCTATAAAGGGGGTAAATATCATCTAAATTAACAAAAAAAGATCAAATAATGCACATCATGGTGCGATGATCAATTTTAAATGAATAAATCACGAAAAATGAGATGCTCAAAAAATGCTAGCTTGTTGTACAATGATATTGATATGAGATATCAAAACTAATGTGGAAAATGAAAAGACCACCCAAATCAAGACTTAGATGAATCCTCTCTTGATATCGGCCTTCAATTCAGAGTAGGATGAAAGTGATCTAATAAATGGTCCAAATCCATGAATATAGGGTTAATGAAACTAAACCTAAATTGTAAAAAAATACGAAGAAAAAATTTGATAGGAAGAGAGTGGATTTGAGAGATCACTTTAAGGAATCTAGAACCTTCGACGGATCTAGAAATAAACATCATATGTAGAAGTATTATCCACTCATAGATCAAGGAGGAAGTTGGCTCATGGGAGGAGAAAATCATTTTATCTACTAAGTAAACGAGGGGAGAAGAATAAGTATGGGTTAATGATTAATTAAGGGGAAAATTCCATTTCACCCCCAAAATAGGGTGTTCATGGTTTAACAAAGTGTGTGAAAACCTTGTAAAAGCTTCTACTTAATTATTTTACCTACATAGTTAAGGGAAATGGTATCCCATACTGTGGGGAAATTATGTGAAATCCCACTACAAAAAATTGAAGGTGGTTTGAAAAATCATGCACTTATAGTTACATGATTTCAGAAAAATAGTGTGGCTTTTACTGCACCTCTGTTTCTCCATGGATGGTTAGAATTAACCGTGTGGCATGGGTTTCACAGTATCTACCAACCATGTGGCCATGTTATTTATCCCACTTCATGGATTTCTAGGCTACGAAAAATCTAGAAATGCCCCAGGGTCCTCCCTTAGGGAACATTTCAATTTTACCAATATTAAAAACGGTTTTAAATTGAAATGTATTATTTATACCTTCATGAAAATATAGGTCGTTATGTGGGTCTAGTCATATTAGGTAAAAAAATTTGATTAAAAAACAAATTTAGGTATAGTAAGATTGTCTAAAAATAATTTATGAACCCAAACTTATTTAGTATGAAATTTTCTATGATTTATACAAGATGAAAGAATAATATATTTTGGTATTCCATATCGATAAATTTTTTAATCATATTTTTAGATGATTTTTCAAAAATTAAAATAATATTTTCAATTTTATTAGAACTTCCCTTTATAAAAGTAATAGTTTTAGTAGAACAAGCATGATTATAAAAACTATTTGTTTCTTGAAAAGTCAATTATCGAATTATTTTTAGTAAACCATTTTGAATCCAATATTATATTTAAATATTTATAACTATTATGAAATTAAGAAGGATTATTTTTTAAGAAATTTGATTTTAGAATCTAAATTATCAATGGTTCTTTTTGTTTTAATTTCAAAACCATGTTAATTTTTCCTTATAAATGAGATACTTTTCATTAAAAGTTTGATATTTTTAATTAATAAATTGATCATATTTCTTGTTAAGATATTTTTATTTAGAAAAGTGCTCTTTACAAATATTCATATGTTCATTTTATGACTATAAGAACATGAAGGAGAATAAAAATGACATGATGAGGAAGATGCATAATAAGAAATAAGAGAACTAATCTCATTTCCTACTTCGATATGTTCCATGTGGTATTTATGACTTTTATCAATTTGTGAGATTGTGGATATTGAGTCTATGTACGCATAACTAGTAATGTATGTTGATATGTTAACGGTATTAATTAATTTTCCTTATCTTTCAACTTAGTTTTTATAAATAAGAAAATATATCTTGATATGTCCCTTTTTCTTACATTCTTAGCATGTCACATTCTGTATTTGAATTTGATTTTTCTCTTTATCATGGTGATTTGATTTCTTATTTTTCATGATTTTGTTCAGCATTTTTTATATATGTTCATATTTAGTCTCACTTTTAGACGAGTCATTATAATCACTGTATTTATAATCAATGGTTTTTTTCTATGGAATTGTAAGAACCCAGCTTCGGATCCTATAAGACTTTGTGTATTTCTTGATGTTTTTCCAAAGCAGGACGTTCAGACGGCGTGCGATTCTAATCCCCAGTGTGGCTGGAATTAAAATTGACGCGCGTTCACACTGAACATGAAAAATAAACAGCATAAAATCTAAATAGTTTCTCGGATGGGGAAAAATGAGGGCACCGTTGAGTCCGTATCGTGCCATTTACCCTAGTAGGGGAATAACGTTTGTGTACGCGACCCTTCTGTGAAAAAAACCACCATGGGTGTTATTGTAATTTGGCGGCCCCAGGCATGAATAATATAACTTATGAATGGAGGATCAGATTAAAATTATGAGACCTTCGTTGCACTCAAAACGTGGTCTTTTCCCTAGGGTAGTCTTAACCTCAACCCCTATGAGGGTTTGAGTACGAGTCTTCTGAAGGAAGATTAAAAATAAATTAATTTAAAAATTAATTTGTTTTTCCTACTTAAATAAACCCACCCTCTCCTTCTCTCCCTCCAAATCTTTGTTCTGGCAGAAGAAACATCAAGTAGCTAAGGAGACCTCCACCTTCTTCAGTATCACCTCCTCTCATGGTGTTTTACCGGCCGGCGGATCGTTGTGAAGTGATAGGCTAAACCCCCAAGGTAGGACAGTGAATTATTTTTTTTACGTTGCCGCATCCCCATTGAATTTGAATTATTTCATCGAACCTATGTTTAATTATTGAGTAAAGCCTATTTTAGAGTAGGGCTCGTTCTAATATTTCCAACGCATTTTTTAGTTTTAATTTTGGAGTCTCGGGTGCCCAGGGTGGCCCCAGGACGTTTTCTAGCCAAATACCTCTTTTTCCGGCGGATCTAGGGTGGTCTGGCGACCTCTGGTGGCGGCGGTCTGAAGCGGCGGCGGCGACGAGGCTCTCCAGCGGTGGTCGGCACGAGCTGCGGGCGTTTGGATCCTCGGCAGTGGAGGTCAGCGAAGTCTGGCTTCGGCGTGGGGCCGGCGGATGTGGCCGGGGTCGAGTAGCCAGGCGAGCTGGGGGTGTCGACGGCGCCAGCGGGGTGTGACAACCTGGGCCGACTGGCTTAGCCGGTCGGCGTGTGTGAGAGACCGGGGTCCTCTTGACCCTGGCTGGCAACAGGGACCCATGATAAGCGGGTCCTGTGGAAGTGGAGCCTAACCAAATCAAGCCAGTCCGAGCGAGGCAGTCAGCCCGCACGGGAACCGTGGGCCGGTTCAGGCAAACGGTGGGCCGGCCGAACCGACCTGGCCAACCGTTCGGTCCTTTAAAATTTTAAACACCCTTAAAATTCACTCCAAGTGTCGGATTCAAATTATGTCTACATTAACTCATTCCTTGAATTGAGACAGATATTTTGAGATGGTCTCGGAAAATTTTACCTCCCGAGACGGGGGATCGGTGGTGTGACATGCCCGTTAAGTGGAATAGTGTTTTTCAGGGCGTTCTTGTTTTGGATGGTGCAGACACATTTGATGTCCGATTTGAGCACCGTCAGTGGAATTGTGACCATGGAGTTATGAAATAGTTTTCTAATATGGTTTCGAGCATTGATGTCAGAGTTGAGACGTGGGCCCTACGGGCCGTCTTTTAAGAGACCTGCAGCATTTTGCGACGTTTTCATCAAGCGTCCGTTCGCTGTGAATGAATAGTCAATTCGACGTGTTTTTTCAAGGAAATCGCAATGGAGTAGTCTGACCGACCTCTTTTGAGACCGAGTGTGGGCCCCACAAGACACCTTGCGGGCCTAAAGGAGTGGCGAACAACTTTTCCGACGGGGGTCCGTTCCAGGCGAATGGGTAGTCTATATCGTGGGGTTTTTCATGGGGTTTGCAGTGGTGTGATCTATTGGGGCGTGCATGGACTCTTTCGAGATCTTATTAGATGCAGAAACATAAAGGAACGTTGTTTGGAGGTTTCTTTGATGCACCCTGACCCAACGCACGGTCGTGATGTTAGCTACACCAAGTGATGGCGCGAGCAACGCAGAGTTATCGGACATGTTACGGGTTTACACTCTAGGTGGGCTGGGAAGTGGGTTACCTTTTGACCTTAGGTTTTACCCTCTCGGTGGGCCGGGTAGTGGGTTACCCATTTACTTTAGGGTTTACCCTCCAGCAGGGCTGGGCAGTGGGTTACCCGTCGAACTATCAGGGTTTACCCTGCAGCCAGGCTGGGCAGTGGGTTACCCAATGACTTTTAGGGTTTACCCTTCAGCGGGGCTGGGCAGTGGGTTACCTGATGACCTCATGGGGTTTACCCTCCACCTGGGCTGGGTAGTGGGTTGCCCGGCGACTTCATTTAGACTCAGAGATTTTGATGAGGCTAGTCAATGACTTTTTATCTGTGACTATTGAAGCGGGATCCATAGTTGTACAGATCAGCAATGTGACTGTTTTGACACAACCTTAGGACATATGTGGACGAGGGGTGCATTTCCCACCAAGATGCATCCTTGTTACGTGACCTAAAGGTTGTGCAGGCGAGTCAGTGCCTCCTAAAGTGGATAGTATCAAGGTGCAGAAATTGAGACCCTTTGACTTTTACCTCCTAGGAAGAAGTGAAGGACATTTGGGTTTGGTGTTGGATAACCCTATAACTGGTGGAAACTTTTCTTAGGCTGATCTTGGAGAGGGAGATCCCCTAGCACACTCGTCCGGGATTCTTGTTGAGCATATATATATACACCTTACTTTTGTTCCCACTCCATGGGATCAGTTACCATCCTTCTAGGTGGGGTGAAGACGCACGGGTTATGCCACATGCTTTCCGTGTCTAGATCCTCTAGGTTGGACGAGCCTACTTCCTTCCTCTTGTTGGGTTGAGCTGCACTTCCTTTACTGTACTTTTCCACTTTCCTTGTTCAGTCTACTGCTCACCTATTTAATGCCTCATTTGTTTCACCCTCAAGATTTCGGGGCATCCTACTGAGTATCTTTATACTCACCCCCGCTTGGGCTTTTCCCGCACCTGGTGTGCGCTGGCAGATGACAGACATGTCGATCGTGACTACAGAGGAGAGTAGAGGTGACAGTAGTGGGAGCGGCGTGTCGCGGTTGTGCTAGAGTATTCCAGTGGGAGTCTATCCTGTTGTTTTCTTGTGTTTACATATTTACTGGTTGTCGAACCTTTGTGGTTGGTTGCGTGTTTTGCCCTTTTTAATTTTCAGTTTTCTTGTCAGTACTTCCAGCACATTACTTACTATATTTAGTGGTTGATGCATGATTGTGGTTGGGATATAGGTGTCTGTCTTTTGGTTTTCCTTTTTACTCTGTACTACTGCATCGAGTGGGTTTTTTGTGCATGTGTACAAGAATTTAGGAGAAGTCCACCCCAGGATTGTTATGCCTTCGGTGCTGGTCGACAGCCTCTAGCATATGGAGGCGGGCTTGAGGTAGTTGCGGCTCGGGACCGATAGGGTCGGGTCGTGATATGAATCCTTATCCTCTTTATCTTCTTTTTCAAATTGTCACTTCAAATTAGGTTTTTACAAAACGATGCATCTAATTATTTCATTAAGAATAATGTTATTGATATCTTCCTCTTCTTCTATATTACCCATCTTTTGTTCCCAGGATCTTGGTAAGTCCCAAAGGATCTCATTTTCTAATTTTTCTGTACAAAAATCATCACTAAGACCCTGATAACCCGCATGTCGACTCGGCATGCGGAGACACTCACTGTAGAGAATATTGAAACATGAATCCCATAAGATTGAGTGTTTAACTGTCTTTGTTTGAGTCCGCTTCCCTTTGTTGTTACTGTTATATATATATATATGCTCATCTAATCGTGGTATCCCTTAATAATTTTCAGTATGACCCCACGACAACAGCCAACCAGGATACACTTTGAAGTTCGTGACAACGACTTGGCGAGCGATGATGCATCAGTTCAGGGTCCCTCACGTGATCCCATGACACCCAGTGCTTCAGTAGTATCCCCTCCACCTGAGGATTTATAGTTAGTACCGGTAGCTCTAGTCGAGGTTGCGCGCAGACTGAGCGCACAATGAGACATCCAGCGTCAAAGGCCAACGAGGTTCTGCGGGGACCCGGATCCCCAGCTGGCGGAGGACTATCTTGAGTCAGTGGCATGAATCTTCAGGTAGGTATAGACCCCAGAATACCAGATTATGGACCTAGCTGTCAGTATTTTTCTCGGGACTGCCAGGCGATGATGGGGTTTTGTGACTCAGACCCATTACAAGTTGTCCCTCACATGGGATGACTTCCAGCAGCTTTTCCGGGAGGAGTACTCCCCCTCATGTTTACACTCAATTCAGATCTAGGAACTTCTGGAGGTGAAGAAGGGGGAATGTCCATGTCCCAGTACTCGTCCTGGTTCACTAATATTACATGCTACTCACACGACATGATCCACAACTGCTACTTCTGGGCACAAAAGTTTGAGAAGGGTCTTCATAGGGAGATCAGTGCTAGCGTGGTACCTTTGCGCATCTACACATACACTGGGGTGCTGGAGCAGGTGCTTGTGACCGAGAGATTCCTAGTCGAGGGGAGCCATATAGAAGGACCAAGTAGTAGCCACTTTAGAGCAAAGTCTTCAGTAGGAAGACGACAGAGAGCTGGGCCTCAACCGAGGAGGCCCTTCTATGAGCAGACCCAGGGCCAGGGCCGTACAACTTAGTGCCACCGTCGGGCACTAGGGGAGATGGGAGAGATCTGGTGTTACGCTTGTTATGGTCAGGGGCATCTAGCCCAGGTTTTCCTGACCAGGCATATAGATCATCCGTGGCAGGCAGCGGGCACACCACAGAGGCAGAGGCAGTACCGTGAATAGGGGTCACCTAGGCGGGGACTGGGCGGTCCTCAGAGAGGTGGCATAGGTAGAGCGGTAAGACCAGGAGGTGGAGGACGACCTTTTGAGATCCCTCCACTACCACCACCAGGCGACCCACATTAGGCTCAGGGATCTGGCGGTAGGGGCCGCAGGCAGCTTCCGACAAAGGGTGTTCGAGACCCTACAATGCAAGATATGGTCTGATGTATGCTTTGTGTTTACTCAACACTTGCTTCAGTACTAGTAGCCGCATGCGCCAACCATTCCATTATATCACTACTGTTGTCATGAGATTTGGAGCTTCCAATAGAGGTGCTGACACCTACACATAGCCTCGAGGTTCCTATGGGAAGTGCCTTGTTAGTGACCTTTATCTGTAGAAAGTGCGAACTGTTGTTCGGAGGAGGGATTTTCACGTGGGACTAGCTCGTCATCACAATGGATCCTTAAGAAGTCATCCTAGGGAATGGATTGGCTTTCTATGGTTCACGCACAAATCTATTGTTGTCACAGATGAGTCAAAGACATGTTTTCTGATGGGATGGGGTTCACCATACATGGTGAAGGAGACCTTGTGGCAGAGCAGATGGGTACTCTGAGTAGGAGACCCTGACCTTTTTTGCACCAGATGGTGAGCATGGCTCTTGGAGCAGCAGACACTACAGGTACCTGGATCTCTACCGTTGTAGAGGACTACATTGACGTTTTTTCTGAGGATGTTCTAGGACTACCTCTGGGGCGAGAGATGGAGTTCTGCATTGACTTGCCTCTAGGGACTGCCCCGATGTCATGTGTAGTTTATCAGATGGCACCCACAGAGCTTCGGGAGCTACGAATTCAGCTGGAAGACATTCGTGAAAAGGGATTCATCAGGCCCAGTGTGTCCCCCTGGGCGGATCTAGTTTTTTTTGTGAAAAAGGCATATGGGAGTCTACATCTTTGTGTGGATTATCGTCGCCTAAATCAGGCCAAGATAAAGAATAAGTACCCTTTGCTGAGAATCGATGACCTCTTTGATGAGTTGCGAGGTGTGAAGTGGTTATTGAAGATCAATCTTTGATCTGGATACCACAAGTTGCAGGTTCAAGAGGTTGATATCCCGAAGTTGGCCTTCTATTGTCGATATAGGCACTACGAGTTTTTGGTGATGCCCTTTGCTGTGACGAATTCCCCCGTCATCTTCATGACTTTGATGATCCAGATTTTCCTGCCGTACTTGGACCGGTTTTTTGTTTTATTTATTGATGACATAATCATTTTCTCAGCGACATAGGAGTAGCATGCAGAGCATTTGAGGATAGTCCTAGATGTTCTTTGAGAGCATTAGCTGTACGGGAAGCTCTCAAAGTGCCAGTTCTGGATTCACGAGGTTCACTTTTTGGGGCACGTCATTACAGAGCATGGTTTGGCTGTGGATCCCGCAAAGTTAGAGGTAGTTCTTTCATGGGAGCCACCCAAGAATGTGTCTGAGGTACGAAGCTTCCTTGGTTTGGAAGGGCACTATAGGAGGTTTGTGGAGGAATTCTCCATGATTGCTACCCCCATTGACTACATTGACGTGAAAGGGATGACCGTTTACCTGGACTGATCAGTCCTAGAAGGACTTCGAAGAGTCGAGGCAGAGGCTGACTTATGCTCCAATGATGAGTCTTCCAGAGGAGGGTGTTGAGTTCATTATATAATGTGACGCTTCAGGAGCTAGGATCTGGTGCATGCTGATGCAGCAGCGAGCAGTGATTTCATATGGGTCGAGGCAGTTAAGGCCCCACAAACAGAATCATGCCACTCATGATTTTGGGCTAGCAGCGGTGGTCTTCTCATTGAGGCTATGGAGAAAATACCTTCTGGGTGAGTGTTCTGTGGTCTAATTAGACCACCAGAGCCTCAATTATATCTTCACTAAGAGGGATTTGAATCTGAGGCAGAGGCGCTGACTGCAGTTTTTTTCTGAATATGATTTCGATGTAGTCTACACTCTAGAGAAGGGCAATGTAGTAGCAGATTCCCTTAGTAAGTAGTCACAAGAACATTTAGTGTGGGAAACTTCAGAGCAGTTGGCTTCCCTATGACTGACCTTAGTAAAGCAAGAGGGTACGACTTTTCTGCAGTCGATGGTGTTGACTCCTTCCCTCCTTGAGCGTGTGATATAGTCGCAGCTAGGGGATGTCAACAGTGAGGTACTGTATGATCAGATATCCACGGGTGATGCATCTGATGGGTATTCTGAAGGAGGGAATCACGAGATTCTGTTCTAAGGGAGTGCTGTAGTACCAGTGGTGATGTAGGAGGAGGTGAAATAGGAGTTCCGCATTTCTCCTTTGGCCGTACATCCTAGTGTGGGGAAGATGTGCAGAGACCTTCAGCGGATGTTTTGGTGGACTAGCATGAAGCGGAGCATATCTGAGTTCGTTTCTCGGTGTCTTAACTATCAGCAGGTGAAGGTAGAGCACCAAGATTCAGTAGGGTTGTTGCAGCCCCTTGATATCCTGGAGTGGATATGGGATGAAATATCTATGGACTTCATCACAGGTCTTCTGCGCATAGAGAAGGGCCATTAATCCATTTGGGTGATAGTGGACCGACTGACGATGTCGGCACAATTCCTTACTATTAGGGAGTAGAGCTCGGTGGAGATTATGGGGTAGTTATATGTCCATGAGATCTTTCGTCTTCATGGAGTACCCTCAACGATCATCTCCGACCACAACGCGTGGTTTACGTCACGATTTTGGTGAGGCCTGCAGGAGATATTCAAGACTCACTTGCAGATGAGTACAACTTTTCACCCCCAGACAGACGGGTAAACCGAGCGTACTATCCAGGTGTTGGAGGATATGCTCAGGGTGTGCATGTTAGACTTTGTCCAGAGGTTGGAGGATCACTTTCCCTTGGTAGAGTTTGCGTATAACAACAGTTACCACTCTACTATTATCATGGATCCTTTTGAGGCCTTCTACGAGAGACCCTGCAGGTCAGCCTTGTGATGGATGGAGGATGGGGAGACCTCCCCCATGGGCCCAGAGTTGGTGCAGGCGATGACGGAGAAGGTTCAGGTCATTCGTGAGTATATGAGGATGACTCAGAGTAGAAAGAAGTCCTATGCAGACCGACATCGCGGGCCCTTGGAGTTTGACCCGAGAGACCATGTCTTTTTGAGAGTCTGCCTATGGCGTGGAACATGGAGGTTCAGCTAGGAAGGAAAGCTGTCCCCAAGGTTCATTTGGCCCTTTGAGATTGTGCACCGGGTTGGTGAGGTATCCTACTATCTTGCTCTACCCTCGCAGCTGGAGAGAGTGCACGATGTCTTCCACATGTCACTGCTGAGGAAATACATGCACGACACCACACACGTTATTGAATAGGGAGAGCTGGACATTGAGGATGGATCCACCTTTACGGAGCACCCAGTGGCGACTGAGGACCGACATGAGCAGACTCTGTGTGGATGGGCCATTCCTTTCGCTCGTGTGTTACGGAAGCACGGAAGGGTGTAAGAGAGCACCTGGGAGAGGGAGAGCGAGATGCGGGCTTAGTATCCTGAGTTGTTTTGGTAGTTTTGTTTTTCAGGGATGAAAAACGTGAAGGAGGGAATGATTTAAGAACCCATCTTTTGAGCTTATAAGACTTTGTGTTTTTTCTTGATGTTTTGGAAAATTCAGACGTTCAGACGGCGTGAAATTCCGAGCCTCAGTGTGGCTGTAATTAAAATTGACGCGTATTCACAAGGGACACGCTAACTAAATAGCATAACTCCTAAACGGTTGCTGGGATGGGAAAACCGAGGGCATCTTTGAGTCCATTAAGTTCTTTTTACCCTAGGAGGGGTTTAACTTTCGCGAGCGCGACCCTTCTATGAAAAACTCCAACAGGGGCGATTTCGAAATTTGGTGGCCCCAGGCGTGAATTTTATAAATTTTGAATGGAGGGTCAGATTAAAATTATGAAATAATCTTTGTGCTCAGAACGTGGTCTTTTCCCTAGGGGAGGCTTATCCTCAACCCCATTGAGGGTTCGGGTACGTGTCTTCTGAAGGAAGATTAAAAATAAATTAATTTAAAAATATATTTGTTTTTCCAACTTACGTAAACCCACCCTCTCCTTATCTCCCATCATCTATTTTCTATGGAGGAAGAAACCTCAATAAGCCAAGGATTCCTCCACCTTCTTCAATATTACCTCCTCTCCAAGGTGTTTTTCGAGCCGGCAGATCGTTGCGAAGCGATAGGCTAATCCCCCGAGGTAGGACCGTGAATTTTTTTTTTTTACGTTGCCGCATCACCATTGCATTTGAATTACTACATCAAACCTTCTCTTATTATCGAGAGAAGCCCATTTTCGAGTAGGTCTCATTATAATCTTTCCAACGCATGTTTTGGTTTGAATTTTGGAGTCCCGGGGTACCCGCGGTGGCCTCGGGAGGTTTTCCGGCAGATCCAGGGTGGTCCGGTGATCTCAGGTGGCGGCGGTCCGCAGCGGCGGCGAGGGGGGGGGGGGCTCTAGTGGTGGTCGGCGCATGTTGCAGGCGGCGGTCTCCTCGGAAGAGGAGGGCGGTGTTGGCTGGCGTCGGCGAGTGACCAGCAGAGGTGGTTGGGGTCAAGCAACTGGGCAAGCTCGGGGTATTGACGACGCCAGTGGGGTGCGACGACCCTGGCCGACCGGAATTACCGGTCGGTGTGTGTGGGAGACCGGGTCCTCGTGAAACCTGCAAGAGACAGGGACCAGTGATACGCATGTCCCGTGCAAGTGGATCCAGAAGAGCATTTTCTGGTCTGGGCGAGGCAGCCGGCCCGCGCGTGAACCGCTGGCCGGTTCAGGTAAATGGAGGGCGGGCCGAACTGGCCTATCCCACCATTCAGTCCTTTAAAATGTTAAACGCCCCTAAATTTCACACCAAGTATCAGATTCATGTGCCATCTATGAAAACATGCTCCTTGAATCGAGACGGATATTTTAAGATGGTCTTAGGGAATTTTATCTCCCGAGACGGGGGCTCGGTGGTGCGACATGCCCGTTAAGAGGAATAGTGTTTTTCCAAGTGTTCTTGTTTTGGATGGCGCAGACAAATCCAATGTACGATTTGAGTGCCGTTAGTGTCATTGTGACCCTAGAGTCAGGGTGGAGTTTTCTAGTATTGTTTCGGGCATTGAAGTCGGAGTTGACACGTGGGCCCGATGGGCCGTCTTTTAAGCGACGATAAACGTTTTTCTACGTTTTCATCAGGCGTCCGTTCAGGGCAAATGAATATACGATTAGACATGTTTTTATGAGTCCATCACAATGGAGCAGTCTTCCCTACCTCTTTTAGGATCGAGAGAGGGCTCCATGAGACACCGTGCGAGCCTAAAGCTGTGGCGAACAACATTTCCGAAGGGGGTCCGTTCCAGGCGAATGGGTAGTCTATTTCGATTGGTTTTCCACAGGGTTTGAAGTGGTGTGATCTGTTGGGGCATGCGGGGCCTCGTTCAGGATCTTATTAGATGTGGAAACATGAAAGGACATTGGTTCGAGGATTCTTTGATGCACCCCAACCCAAAGCACGGTCGCGATGTTAGCGACACCCTGTGATGGCGCGAGCGGCACGAAGTTATCAGACATGTTCTGGGTTTACCCTCTGGGTAGGCAGGGCAGTGGGTTACCCGTTGACCTTAGGGTTTACCCACCCGGTGGTCCGGGCAGTGGGTTACCCGTAGACTTAAGGGTTTACCATCCAGTGGGGCTCGGTAGTGGGATACCTATCGAACAATCAGGGTTTACCCTCCATCTGGGCTGGGCAGTAAGTTACCCGTTCACTTACTAGGGTTTTACCCTCCAGAGGGGCTAGGAAGTGGGATACCAAATGATTTTTTGGGTTTACCCTCTAGAGGGGCTAGGCAGTGGGTTATCCGATGACCTCCATGGGTTTACCCTCTAGCTGGGTTGGCAAGTGGGTTGCCCGACGACTTCTTTTAGACTCAGACCTTTTGATGAGGCTAGTCAGTGACTTTTTCTCCATGACTACCGGTGCAGGATCCTTGGTTTTACGGATCTGCGATGTGATATTTTGGACGCGACCTTATGACATACAAGGATGAGGGGAACATTTCCCACCAAGACTCATCCTTATGACGCGACCTAAAATTCGTGTGGGCGAGTCAGTGCTGCCCAAAGTGGATAGTATAGAGGTGCGGTAATTGAGCCCCTTTGACTGGTACCTCCTAGGATGATGTGCAAGACATTTAGGTTCGGTGTTGCATAACCCTAAAACTGTTGGTGACTTTTCCTGGGCTGAGCTTGGTGAGGGAGATCCCCTTGCACACTCGTTCGGGATTCTTGTTGAGCATATATATATATACACCTTACTTTTGTTCCCACTCCTTGGGATCAGTTACCCTCCTTCTAGGTGGGGAAAATATGCACGAGGTATGCCACATACTTTCTATGTCTAGATCCTCTTGGATGGATGAGTCTACTTCCTTCCTCTTGTTGGGATGAGTTTCCCTTCCATTACTTAACTTTTCCATTGTACTTGTTAAGTCTACTGATCACATATTTAGTGCCTCCTTTGTTGCTCCTTTGAGCTTTTGTGGAATTCTACTGAGTATCTTTATACTCACCCTTGCATGGGCTTTTCCCACACCAGGTGTGCCCTTGCAGATGATGGACAGGACGATCGTGACTAAAGAGGTGCGTAGAGGTCACAGCAGCTGGAGCAGCATGTTGTGGTTGTGCTAGATTATTCATGTGGGAGGCTATCCAGTTATTTTATTTTGTTTACCTGTTTCCGGGATGTGGAACCATTGTGGTTGGGAATGTGTTTTACCCTTTTTAATTTTTAGTTTACTTTTCAGTACTTCCAGCACTTTACTTAATCTATTTAGTGGTTGATGCATGCCTGTGGTTGGGATATAGCTATTTGTGTTTTGGTTTTCCTTTTTACTCATTACTACTGCATCGAGTGGGTTTTGTGTACGTGTGTACATGAACATAGGTGAAGGCCTACCCGAGATTGTTACGCCTTCGACACTGGTCACCAGCCTCTAGCCTATGGAGGCTGGCTTGAGGTATTGCGGCTCTGGACCGGTAGGGTCGGGTCGTGACAGGAATCCTTATCCTCCTTATCTTCTTTTCCAAATTGGCACTTCAAATTACGTTTTTACAAACTGATGCATCTAATTAGATAATCATGAATCATGTTATTAAAATCTTTCTCTTCTTATATATTATCCATATTTTGTTCCCAGGATCCTGGTAAGTCCCAAAGGATCTCATTTTCAAATTTTTCTGTACAAAAATCATCACTAAAAGACATTAGATCATTGAAAATGTAAGGGAAGAGAGTAAAAAAATACGATATAGATTAAATTTAATTTATATTAAAATCTTTACTATAAAAATAAATAAAAGAATCTTCGAATTTTTTCATGCATTTATGAGTAATTTTTGACAATTTCAAAATTTTAGGGGATGTTTTTCAAGAGATACTCTTTTTAATTAATTTTTCTCAGGACAAAAATGGAGATAATTCATGGATTGTCCATCAATCTCAAAGGATTCAATGTCTTGGAGAGTATATGTATCTTATAATTAGGTTGTAGAGGTATAATCATTAAAAAAATCCAAATAGGATATCCAAAACATATAAGTAAAAATGACATGTGAGTTTTCTTAAAATAATAGTTAGGGTCACTAAAGAAAGGATCATGGATATAAGAGGTCATCCTAGATACAAAAAAATTGAAATAGGTTAAGGATTAAATTCAAGATTACTAAAATACCAAATTTTGGACCCATATATGATGGAAATATGGGTGGGAATTTTCCATTGAAAAATTTAATACAAATAAAAGTAAAGTGAAATCAAAAACAAGATGAACATATTAGAAATAAAAATATAAAATGAATAGAATAAAAATAATTTTGATCTGAGTTGTTATATATAATTTAAAAATTAATTAAATGATTATTTTTAGATGATTAAAGGTTTACCAAAGTAATTAGATTACACAAATAAATCAGATATTAAATCTATTGATTAAAATAGAGAGAATACATTGTTTGATAAACGAGTTTCTAAATAGCTCAGTGTGAGATCATGTGTCTCCTCCCATAAATTTTAAATGTTTTTATATTTCTCCCACAATTTTATTGGATATAAATAACCAATTATCTATTTCTTTTATGTGGGCTTATCATGAAACCTTCCTCTCTTACTTCCGTGGTAGTAAGCACCTATATCTCTTGTTATTCATCAGGTATAGTAAGAAACACATTATAGAATGTAACTGAGAAAAATATAAATGTTAGATTTCTGAAAATATTTAAAAATTTATGCATCATATCTCCTAAATGGTAAAATATGAAATGAGAGATATGTATACAAAAAAGTATATGGATATAGATCATGAAATTTAGAAAAAATATATTAGCTCTTGATTAATGGATTAGAGGATATCTCATTAATTAATTATGGATTGATCAAGGAATCATTCATTGAAAATAGTCATAAAAGATGTTCATGATTGAATTTAAACCACCTTCGGTCTCTATTTATGGAATTTATAAGTTTTAGGGGTATCTTGGGTTTATATAAGTCCGTAATGAGCTGATTAAAGGAATTTTAACCATCATTTAATGCCTTTTCGAAGGTTCTAGATCAAAGTAACAGGCTATCCACCCGATGTCACAAAATGACTGGTAGGATTTATACAAGATTAATCTTTTTTTCTTACTTCACAAGTTATTTTGTTCCATACATTGGGTAGTTGGTGGTCCCATTATATATAGGTTAACTCTATCCATCACCACTAGTTGATATATGGCTCTACATTGGCTAGCTAGTGTTTCCTTCTACCTTGATAAAATCACCATAGAGTTTCAGCTTTCTTCAATACCATCAATTGGTTTAGTAAATTTATTCAATGATATCAACAAGTACATTAAAAATTTAATGTGACATCAATAAATATTAAAAATAATTATCAACAAATCCTTTAGATAAATAATGTTACTTCATTTGTTTCAATAATCTGAACACATATAACATTATAAATGAAACTCTTATCAACTCAAATGAAATTTCAAGATAACTAATTGAGTGTTTTGGATCATAGAAACACCAGGAGAGAGAGATAGGTACAATAGTAAAAGGAGATCAATCAAGTTTATTTTCAAAAGATAATCCCAAAACATCTCCTGAGGTTTTCATATAAGAAACATTATTCGAGATGTTAATGAATATTTGAATGAAATAAAAAATAAGGAAACATTGGATCTTGTGTATATCTATATAGATATGAACATAAATGGCCCAAAATGGGTATTTAGAAATAAAATAAATGAAAATGGTTATGTTTTAAGAAATAATTTCAGACTTCTATGTAGTAGTACTCACAAATTGATGGAGTTGATTTTGATGAAACATTTTCTTATATTTCTAGGATTGAGACCATCAGGTTATTTTTAAAATTTCAAAGAAACATAAATATTTTTCAAATAGATGTAATTTATAAATTTCTAACTATGTTTTTCAATGACTTTTATTATATAGAGAAACCAGATGGTTTTATTCTTGAGGAATATAGAAAAAGGTTTCTAAATTGAAGAAGGATCCTTATTGATCGAAGAAACCTATAAGAGCTTTGTATTTCATGCTAGTTGAGAATATTTGAACAAAGTAATTTAGAAAATAATGGGTGGAAGGAAAAATATCTATAACTAATACCAAAAAATCATCATCCATATTAATTGTACATGTCGATGAAACTATATTTTCTTATAATGAGGATAAATTATGTAATGATTTTCCACAAAAATGATGAATATATTTCAAATTTTCATTATTTATTAAATGAAATTCATGTTGGGTTAGAAAATTACTCAAGATAATAGTCACATTTTTATCTCTTAACAATATTTTCCATTGAATTATTGAAAGAGTTTGGAATAAAAGAATACATGGGCGGTGTTTACACCAATTATGGTAGTTAAAAATCTATGTGAAGATGATTAAGGTTATTTTTAAATGAAAAACAATTTGGTAAGTTTATTGGTAGGTTTTTTACCTGAATTCCCAAAGTACATAAATTATTTTTGTGGTTTCTATTTATTTATATTGTAAATAAAATAAAAATGAATCATATCTCTTAGTATTTAAAAATTATAAGATATTTTTAAAAAAATAAAATTATAGAATTTTGTATGAGATGAAGGGTGATATAGACTTTCAAGGCTTCACAAATACAAATTGTACTAATATTGTTGATGATAGAAATTCTATATATGGTTGAGGATTATTTATTATTGGTTGATGTGTGGCATGTAATTATATGAATATATCATCATTAATATTTTTTTTCACTAGACAAGAGTATGCTTCAACAACATATGGTTCTACAAAAAAGAGTTGGATATAGATTCTAATTTAGGATACATATGCCATTGTAGAGTATCCCCAAGTTATTAGTCGTGATAACCAATGTGCTATAAATATATCCATGAATCCAAAACAACATTCAAGATCAATGGAAAATTGATATCAAGTATAATTTTATAATGGAGAAGGTGGTTAAAAGTATATTGCTGTTTTAATTTGTTCCATCCAAGTAGCAGATTTTTGACATTCTAATAAAAACACTTCCAATAGAGTCATTTGATGTGTTGAAGCTACAAATAGGATTACATCCAATTACCCAACAACACATTGGTATATTTTTTTACGTATCCTCCAATCATAAAATAGTGTTTTAATTACTACAAATGAATATATATATATATATAACCTATAGGGGTGGAAGCATACTTGTTCTTGAAATTTTAAATTTTTTTATCAAGTGTATGAAATTGGATGAAAATCGGTTTATAAATTCCTAAGTTAATATTAGGATTTTCTATCTATTGATAAATTTTTTATTAAAAACATTTATAAAAGAATTAATCGCTCATATTTTGTAAAATTAGTTATCTCTCATAGACATAGAGTTTATTGATTAATAACTTGTTGTCGTAAGAAGGATAATACATCCCTCTATTAAGCTTCAATTTTTATTATTTTTCATAAGGGGTGAAAATAGGTTACAAATTTGATTTTAATTTCATTAATTAAAAAGAAGAATATTTAATATTTCATAAAAAGTTATTAAATTTTAAATACAAATAATGATTGAGATATCAAAATATCCAAAGGGGGAGATTCTCATGACCATTGAGGGTGATATGGCATTTTATTATCAATATATGAGGATAAAATAAATTTTTATCTGAAGGCTTAATGGATGACTAATGGAGTTTAAAAATGAATCAAGATGTTTGAAAAATGTGTTTGGAGAAGTTCTAAAGTAATTTTAGTTGGTTGGAATTCATACATATTATTCTATCAGAATAAATATTTTGGAGAAGACATATAACACAGAAAGGTATTAAATAATAAATTTAAATGCATGGGAAATTGAGTCTCTATATAGTAACAATTTGTTTAAAAAGATAGTTATAAACAATAATTTAAACATAATTTTCCACTATTATAATTTTAATTTCAAAAAATGTACATCTATGGTTGTGATCAATAAGTTTTTTGGAATCTGATAAAACCAACCTGATTGTTTGGTGAATAGTATCACACCCTTAGGAATAATTATATGAATAGTAACATGACTCTTATGAATAGTAAGTTGTATTATTATTTTATTTTCTTAAGGTTATAAGATAATTAGATATTGATTAATTCTTCAAGGTAATATTAAATGAGGTATAGTTTTTAAATTTTTATTTTTCGAATAAAATATAAATTCATTTAAAAATTAATTTTCTCATTTTTAGAAATTTTTTTGTCAAATTAGAGTTAATTTTAGAATTATACATACTAAAAAGTGGTTAGGGTGGATTTTTTAGATTTTTCTAAAATACTCGAATTTTCTATGAATAGTGAAATACGATATTTTACCATATATATACATTATTTCTTAAAAACACTATTCCTAAAATCATGGATGATGTGAGAACCCTTGGTTCAGAATCAAATTCTAGTTGTAAAACCATTCCAATGGTTGAGACAAATTTTAATGTGAATGATATTACCTCTATTATTTTTTGGAATTAACCTATATGCATAATATTAGAGGTATATGATGAAACAAGTTTGTGATAATCGAAGAACCGCCAAAATGATCTAAATGAATATCACTAATGATTATCTAGTGGTTCAACATCATACCATATAAAACATGATTTTTGGAAACATTTAATATTCTAGAAAAATATTAACACCCTTTCATTCCACTCCTAGAGTATCTCTTCCATTAAACAAGAAACCCCTTTATGAACCGACCATGAAAATCATGTAAAACACAAACATGAAAAATGGAAATAATAAAATATTAATATTAAATGGGTTGAATGATGCTATAAAATGATCATATAAAGAATTAAAAACATGATTATACTTCATTGAAATAATAATAACGCCCTTTTAACCATTATATAGGATGCTTAAACATGTTTTATGTAAGAAGGATCCAACGTAAGGGAATTATTAACCCGATTTCCATTGTTTGAGATAATGTTGTAATTCATTATTTATGTGATAAAAAGTTTATTTGTGTAATTAATTTAGTTAATATTATGATGTATTAATTTTTTTTACAGTGTATACACATTTCCCTTTCATTATATTAATTCTCACTTCAAATATATGATTATTGTAAGGGACTTTCATTTCAAATTCCTCTTTTAAAATTATATTTTATGAAATTCATAAGAAATATTTTTATGCAGTTATACATGTTCTATAATTATGATCTTGTTCATGCACGTCGTTTATGATGTGGGTTGGGACCAATATCTCCATCCAATGAATTAGGTATATGTACATTGGAGGTCAGCCGCATGGTTACACCAAGAGTTAGAGTGATGGTTACACTATAAGGTAACCATGATTGTTACATTCTAAGGTAGATGTGAGGGTTAAAAATCATAAGTTATCCATGAGGGTTATAATATAATAATGTAATTCCAAATGATACCCTTATGGTTTTATATATATTCTTTAATGTTTAATGGAAATATCATGTTTCAAAAAGTTAGTATATATGGGTGAGAAGTATGTCTTTGTGAAAATGATTTCATATATTTATAATTATTCATGGTCTAATGGTTTATTTAATTCTATTTATATCCCTTACTGATATTTTTATTCTCAAACCATGTTTTTAAATTTTTTTCAACGTTTATAAGGATGTGTAAGAGAAATAAGTATGTCAAGTTAAATATTATGAATATTTTTCAAAGAAATAATGTTGCAGTTTTGAGTAAATTTTTTTGTATTTTAAGAGAAATCGATACAGTTTTAATGGTACCCACTTTGCATGATTTTGGGTTGATATGAATGAGTTATGTCCTAAAATTATAAAAATATTAATTGAAATGAGCTATGGTAATGTAAATATGTGAAATGTAGTTGAAATAGCTAGATAATTTAATGTTTAAGCTCATGTCTTTATAGTTGGTATCATAGCATGGTTTAGATAACATTAGAAGTTAGTATGATGTTATAGAATACCATAAATGATATTTACCTAATGATTATATTGAAAGGGTATATAATTTTAATATTAACTTTTTTCTTCATCTATGATATGTCTCTTCAGAATGGTTTTCCATGGAAGAAATAGGAATGTTGAAGTTGGAAGGACCCAATGGGCTGATATATATTTTAATATGCAATCGAGAATGTGGGGAATTGGAACTAAGTAGTTTTTGATAGTAATGTGTTAGCTTTCATAGTCAATAAATGGCAGTGAAATCCATACAAGAGAAGAACTAGATCTACCATAAAGTAACATGACGATAGTGGAACATTTTATTAGGGAGAAACCTCATTCTTTTAGGGGATCTTCTAACCAATTAGTGGCTGGAAGATGCATTGAAGACGTTGAAAAGATATTTGATGTTTTGGGGTGTTCCAATAATCAAAAAGTAATTCTTTCCATTTATCATTTTACATTTGAAGCTGATCCGTGGTGGTAAATGGTTATGAATATCAAGGATATAGAGGAGATTTAATCCTTATAGTGGGATTAATATAATATTTTTCCCTTTAAAAATATTTTCCATTGGTGGTTTGATTTAAGACTGATTACAAATTCCTTGAATTGAGGAAAAATGAGGATGAATAAATATCCATGTAAGAACAAACCTTTACCTGACTGGAATGGTATGCTCCAAATATTATTCAGGATATTGATGGTAAAATAAATCACTTTTACTAAGGATTGCATCCATGATACAAAAAGGAATTTTCCTTCACAGAAATCAAAATTTTTGAGAAACTTTTCTGATGTGCTGAGAGGGTAGAAATGGAGTTTTCTAATGATCTCTAAAACTTCAATAAAAAATAGAAGAAGAGGTCCAGATGGAAGGTTATGGGTAAGAATAAATCCACGAAATATGATGGTAAGAAATTTTAGTTTCCAATTTGTGAAAGGTTTGGTAAAAAGAACCCTAGGGAATGACTTACCAACATATAGAAGTGTTTTTTATGTGGTAAGTTTGGAATTTTTTTTTATATTTTATGAAAATGATCTTAAGATCAATTCTTATAAGAAAAAATTTGAAGTGTTTCAAATGTGGTGAGATGGGTCATTATGAAAATGCCTTCCCAAATAAAGATACAAGTGATGGAAAGCATCCATACTATAAGAATAAGCATGTAGTGAGATACTTTGAGACAATGTCAGTGGATTTCAGGACATCTGATGAATTGGTATCAAGCACTCTGTTTACTTACCAAAGTTTTACAAATGTCTTGACTAATACATGGTCTAAACATTCCATTATTTCAGAGAAATTTTATAAAAAATTGGAAATATCACCTCAATAGATTAGGCTAGAACTTATTGCTAAAACATCGAGGGAAAATGTTATAGTAAAAATTAATTTTAAGAATCTTCGTATTGTTATCTATGGAGAGACTTTACCTACAATCATTTTTGTTTTTACCTTAGTAGAGTTTGATGGAATTATGGGTTTGGATTAACTTTCAATTTATCATGCTAAGAATCATTATAGAGGTAAAGAAGTTGTTTTTTATAAATAGTTTCATTTTTTATAAAAACAAATCCATATTAATGATAAAATATCCTGAAGATGAGAATATTTTGAAAGGTTGAAATGAAAGTTATCTTTCTCATATTGTTTAAAACATGGGAGCTTTTCATATTAATGATGTTCCAGTGGTAAATGATTACCTTGATGTTTTTACTGATGAGTTTCCCGATGTTACACCTAGTTATGAAGTTGAATTCAAAATTGACTTAGTTTTTTATGCTTATCCAATGTCCAATACCCCTTATCGAATGGATCCAATTGAACTTCTTTAATTGAAAAATAAATTGTAAGAGTTTCTTGACAAAGGATTAATTAATCATATCACTTCACCACGGGGAGATCCTGTTTTGTTCATTAAAAATAATGATTGTTCTATTATGATTTTTATTTATTATAGGAAATTTAATAACATTAAATTAAATAATAAGTATCCTTTGCCTCACATTGATGACTTGTTTGATCAGATCTAGTGATCTCAGTACTTTTCCAAAATTGACTTGAGATATGGGAACCATAAGCTGAAGGTGAAGGAGGTTGACATTCTAAAAATATCTTTTCAAACTAGATATGGTCATTATGAATTCGTTGTTATTCCATTTCGGTAAAATAATGAACCTAATGTATTAATATATCATATGAATATAATATTTAATGAGTTCTTGGATATGTTTTTGGTGGTGTTTATTGATGACATTCTGGTATATTACTGAAGTAAATAGGGGCCTGAGAAACCTATAATAGTTGATTTGAAAAAATAAAAGAAATGAAAATATATGGAAAATTACACAATTGTGAATTTTTCCTTCAACAAGTTTTTTTTGTTGGTTACATTTTATCTAAACATGGAATAACTATTGATCCAGCTAGAAATTTTTTTTTATGAATATCCAATGCCCACAAATATTACCATGATTCATAGTTTTCTAGGTTTGGTAGGATACTACAAGAGTTTTGTTGAAAAAAATGAATGGTTATCTGGTCCACTGACTAAGTTAACTTTAAAAGGAGTTAAATTCATCTAGAAAAATGAATATGATAAATGTTTTTTGGAACTGAAAAGAATATTAGTGAATTCTCCAATTATGATCTGAAGTACAAGAAATGGAATGTTTTTCATCTATAGTTACGCCTCATTATATGGGAATTTGTAGTGTTCAGATACAGAATGATAAGGTAATTTCTTATGCTTCAGGAAAAGTAGAAAATCAAAGGTTAAATTATCCCACACATGATTTGGAATTTGGAGCTGTGGTTTTTGCATTAAAAATTTGGAGGCATCATTTATACCGAGAAAAATGTGAAATATATACTATCCACAAAATTATGAAGTATATATTCCCCCATAAGGAATTAATCATTTGCTAGAGAAGATAGATTGAATTTATAATAGATTATATTTCATGATTAATTACCATCCGAGAAAAGAAAACAAAGTGGTAGATGCCTTGAGTCAAAAACATCATGCATCATTAACCATGTTACATTTGAAACATGACACCATGATTAATGATTTAATGAATTTTGTCTTGGAAGTTGTTGGTGCATGAAATTCCCCAGTTTTGTTGTTGGTTTCAGTGTAGTCATCTTTGTCAGAAATAATTAAGCAAGTGCATAAGGAATACAAGGAGTTATAGAAAAATGTAGAATTAGTTAAAATGGGTATGTTTCCAGAATTTGACATTGATAATGATGTTGTTTTGAGTTTCTAGAAAATATTATGAGTGCCTTGGGATTCTTATCTAAAAAAAGAATTGTCGTATGAAACTCATAGTTATCCATTTTTAGTTCTCATTGTAGTAAGAATATGTACAGTGACCTTCGAGAATATTATAAGTCGTAGGAAAAAAAGAGATATTTAATATTTAACCATGAAATGTTTTACAAGTAAATAGGTTAAATCAGAGTGTCAGTTACTGAAGTGGATGATTCATCCTTTACCAGTGGTAAAGTGGAAATTAGATAATATATCCATGGACTTCGTTGTGGGACTACCAAAGACTTATCAAGGATACAATTCAATCTAGTTTATTGTGGATCGATATACTAAATCTGGTAATTTCCTACATATTCCAGATATTATGTCTTTGGAACAGGTATATCAACTATACCTCAAAGAGATTGTCAGGTTATAAGGAGTTCTGATTTACATTATATCAAATAGTGATCCTAGGTTCACATTTAATTTTGAAATGGTCTTCAGATGTTTTTGGGAATATAAATAAATTTCAATATAGATTTTCATCGTCAATTAGATGGGCATTCAGAATGGACAATTCAAAGATTAGAGGAAATGCTTCGAGATTGATAAATGGATTACCAGGGATGTTGGGATCAACATTTTTATTTAGTTGTATTTTATTATGACAACATGTTTCATTCTAGTATACAAATAGAACCTTTTGAGGCTGTATACGGGAAGTAGTGTCGACCTCTAGAGTTTTGGGATTTAGTCAGCGAATGGAAGTTGATGGGACTAGAATTAGTAGAGGAAGTGGGTGAGAAAGTGAAGATGATCCAGAAACACATGATGACAACTCAGAGTTGGTTGAAAAGTTATGTAGATAATAGGAGGAATGAATTTTATTTTGAGTTAGGTGATCATGTTTTTCATAGAATCTCAGAATTGAAAATTGTTAAGCATTTTGGTATGAATGGGAAGGTGAGAAAAATGTTCATTGAACCTTATGAAATCATAGAGAATATTGTACCAGTGTCCTACTAAGTATCTTTTCCTCCCATATTTTCTCACGTAGACTATTATTTTCCATGTTATGATGTAGAGAATGTATGTTCCAGATTCATCTCATGTTTTGTGTCCAAAAGCAGTTTAGCTAGAAGAGAACCATTCTTATTAATAGAAACTTTTTCATATTCTTGATCGAAGAGAACAACTTTTATAGAATAAGGTAATCCACCAAGTAATGTTTTTATGGAGAAACCACATGGTAGAACATGAAATATTGGAATCTGAAAATTCTATGATGGAAAGGTTCCCCTACTTTCTTGATAAGTAAATAAAATTGAGAGAACACAATTTATAGAATATTGGGAGAATATAACACCCCATGTTTTTAAAAAATAAATAGAAATTCATGAAACATTGAGACTCTTCACAGTGAAACTTTTTTTAAAAGATAGTTATAAACTAGAAATTAAAACATAATTTTTATACTTTTATGATTTGAATTTTGAAAAACATACATCTACGGTTACGATATGTAAGTTATTTGGAGTCTAAAAAAACCAACTTGATTTTTGGTGAGTAGTAATATACCATTGGGAATAGTAATATAAATAGTAATATTGCCCTTATGAATAGTAAATAATAAAATAATTTTATTATATTAATGTTATATGATAATGAAAACTTGATTAATTTTTGCAGGTGATATAAATTGATTTATAGTTTTAAATTTTTTATTTTTAAAATAAATTATGATTTTATTTAAAAATTAATTTTATCTTATTTTGAAAATTATTTGGATAAAATGGAGTTTATTTTTGAATTCAACATGTTCCTAAATGGCCAGGGTAAATTTTTGTGTTTTTCTGAAATACTCGAATTTTTTATGAATAGGGAAATACAATAATTTACCGTATATATATATATATTATATGTTAAATAAAAAATTCATCAAATCATGGATGATGTAATAACCCTTGGTTTAAACTCACATGATCTATTTAATATTTTTGGGTTATATGAATCAAGATTACTCAGTGTCTTCAGAAAGAATATTAATCTAATGATTAAAATAATGGAAAACCCCTCCTCTCCTCCACAATAAATACCGCCCTCACCCTTTAATCCCCTCACACCTCTCATGATTTTACCATTGTAAAAATTTAGCCCAATACCCTTCCCAATGATCATTCCAACATACAAGGGATAGTGATCTCACCAAATGTCCAAAACCAAAGGCATTATGGAGGATCTCATGGAGAAGAGATCAAGAGGTAATGATACTCTTTAATTTTTTTTCATTTTAATTTCAATTATTTTTATTTTATTATACTAACTTCTCCTACCCTTATCCAAGTGGAATGAAAGCTTGGTAATATTTTATATTCATGATGTTATTATTTGTATTGGAAGATTAATCATCTTACTTCTTCTCCTCCCCCATCTTATTCTACAAACAAAAACTTATTCCATGATGTGTTCATTTATCAATATCATGTACAATGTGTCTTCAATTTATTTAACTTACATAAGATCTGGTAGTAAAACCATTTTAATAGTTTTAAAAGTTTTTAATGTGTATTATAGGACCTCTTTTATGTTTTGGAATTCACTTATAAGCATAATATTAATGGTATATTATGAAACAAGTTCATGATTTTTGAAGAACCGCTAAAATGATCTAAACAAATATCACTAATGATTTATCTAATGATTCATCCTCATACCATATAATAGAAATGATTTATGGAATAATTGAATATTCTGGAAACACATTAATACAATTTCATTCCACTTATATAGTTTCACTTATGTTCAACAAGAAAATATTTCACGAACCGACCACGTAAATCATATAAAACACGCACAAAAAATAATTGAAATAACAAAATATTATTAATAAATGGGTTGAATGAAGTTATAAAATGATCGTATAAGGTGTTATATACATTTTTATGATTCTTTAAAATATTAATAACACCCCTTTGACCTATTATATACAATGTTTAATCAAGTTTGATGTACGAAGAAATTGAGGTTAAGGAATTCTTAACCCAATTACCATTCTTGGGTTATCCTTATACTTCATTAATTATGTGTTAATGAGTTTATTTATGATATTAATTTCATTCATATTATTATTTATTATGTTGATTTATAGTTTATACTCATAATAAAATCATTATATTAATTATCAGTTCTATTATATGATTTTCGTAAGGGACTTTCCTTAAAAAATACTATTATAAAATTTTATTTTATGAAATTCAAAAACAATATTTTTATTTAGTTAAACATGTTCTATGACTATGTTCTAGTACATGGAAATTATTTATGATGAATAGTGGAACTTTTATATCCCTTTAGTTCACTGGGTATGTGTAATTTGGAGGTTAGTCGTATGGTTACTCCAAGTGTAACTGTGATGGTTTCACCATAAGGTATCCATGAGGGTTATATTGTAAGGTATCCATAAGGCGTACAAATCATAAGGTATCGATGAGGGTTACAATATCAGTAAGTAATTCACCAAGATACCATTATAGTTTTATATAATTTTTCTAATAATATAGGAAAATCTAATGTTTCACAATGCAGGTATATATGGGTGAGAAGTATGTCTTTGTGAAAATGATTTCATATGTTTGTAAGTTTTCATGGACTAATGGTTTTATTACTTCTATTTATATCACTAAATGTTCATTTTATGCTCATCTCATGATTTTAAGTGTTTTTCATAGGCTATAAGGATGTGTACGAGAAAGAAGGAAGTCATGTTAAATGTTATGATGGTTTTTGAAAGAAATCACATTGTAGTTTTGTGTTAAAAAATTTTATATTTTGGAAGAAATAGATATTGTTTTAATGGTACCCACTTTGCATGATTTTGGGTTGATATGAATGAGTTATGTCTTATTATTCAATAAAATTTAACCAAAAAATATATTTGGGAATGTAAAGAGGTGAAATCTAGTTGCAATAGCTTGATTTTGTAATTTTCAAGGTCAGGTCCTTATATGAAATATGTTTGATATTACGTATAAAAAAATATAAAAGTACATGAAATATCATTGTGATATGTAACATTTATTTGAGCATATGTAAGATCTTTCAAGTGATGATTTTTTTAAAAAAATCGAAAATGGAAGATCTCACAGAGGTATATAAGATATACCTGTTCATCTGAAAGATTCACTTAAAATATTCAATTGACACATGATGTTTTTTAGTGGATGTGTGTGATCTTCCAAAATATATAAAATATAGTGAATGAGTTTCCATATTATATTTACAAATCATTTAGTCACATATACTATTAGTCAAAAGCTATGTAAGTGTTAATTGAAAATTAAAAAGGATATGTAAGATCAATGTGTTTTAAATGAATTCACTTAGATGAAAAGTGAGTTTTAAATATTATGATTTTATGCTATTAATAAATGATTGAAACATCATAGTTACTATATGTGATATTGATTCTAGAAAAGTTGATTTTACAAAATTAAGAAATAGTTTGTTTCACGGATGATGATTCACATCGTAACCACTTCAGCATGCAAGAAAACACTCATTGAAGATTTTTTGTGGTTTTTATTGAAATGAGGAGTTTTGAACTCAATATTTGTGGATATATAAATGAGATTAAATTAGGAAATTACTAATAATACATGACTTTTATAAACTCCATGAAATGAAATAGGCCAAAATTTTTATCAATAAAAGTTGTAGATTTGATTTTAAAAAAAAATTAACTTGATTGATTAAATATTAAATAACCATAATTTTTTATTTAATATAGGATAAATATCAAGGAATACTTCATGGAATAAATTTGATTAGTCTTAATAAAATGAAAATTAAGAAAAATAATCTCTGATATTTATAAGGGTCTAGATGAAATTGATTTGATGTTATTAGAATAAAATATGAGGTGAGAAATCTAATGAACACACATAGAATTCTACAACAATTATAAAGAGACATAGTTTGATAATAAAATCCCATTAGATTTCTGTTAATGTGAAAAGGAATAATATCACATATTTTTATTCTATAAGCGACTTGATCTTTCCTTGTGATTATTTTTAATGATTTTTTTCTTATTTTATTACAATTTGGTTCTTATTTTAAAATAGTTACTTCAATAAATTATAAATTCTTTAATTACATACCCTTTATTAAAACCTCATATTTATAATAAAATAGATTTTATTTGTCTGAAGGAAAATAACCACCATACACTAAGGACATAACCATCAAATTGGAGAAAAAACTCATTAACAAATATATTGTGTTTGTTATTTAATTTTTTCCATTTTGATGATTAAGATAGGTTGATATTGAATAATAAAGAGAGAAATTGTTATTGAAAATAAAAATTATCAATATTGATTCACCTCCCACCCACTCCCTCTCTATATTGTTCACAATATCATGTGATCATCGAACCTTCCAAACATGGGGTCATAGTTTTTATCACATTGCCTCTCATTAATTATGCGTGTTAGCCCCTAAGGTTCCATTAGGTAGCTAGAAAATATTATGTTATATTTCATGAGTTATCCTTAGGATAAATAACATCTCATTTATTTTACTCCCACTACATAACAACTGGTGTAGTCCCAGTAAGCCGACACATCATCCATTGATGAGAAGACAGAGTCTTGTACTAATGATCATGGGATATTGATGGAGAACTACAGTACTGTCAATCTCTAATGCAGAGATTTGGGGACCCCGATTTATTTTTAAGTTCACTTCTATCACATTACACTAGCCTTTCTGGATGCTTAGGGTTTCCTCAAATGTTACATTTGAGTCCTAGAATCTACTTAAGATATGTTGTGACATTATATTAGTTCTCTAATGCCCTCTCAATATTTTGGTTGTGACTACATTGACTGGGAGATGTATCATTAAGGTTCCCAATTCCACTTAAATTATCCAATATATAATCTCAACCCAAATGAAAATTTTATACATATTTTATCATATTTTGTATCATTATTCACAACCTTCTCTCTTACACAAAAGCATTTTCAAACCTATGTAAATCACCCCCTAATTAATTTGATTTCAAATTTATATTAAATGAATTAAAACCCGTGCATGGAAATTTTATATTTATACGTGATTCCTTAAACAAAAAAATACAATGTTCTATAAAACAACTAAAAAAATAAAAAAAACACAAATCAAAAAATAAAAAAAAATTAAAAAACACTGAATTTTTTTTGTGCATTTCACATTCCCCCACACATGAGTGAATAATTTTTCCATATGTAATTTCTCTCAACTGGTTCCACAAGGATTCCAAAATAATCTCAGGTTTGATTCTCAATTCATGGAATTATTAATTAACATAATTTAGTTAAATCATTAATTCAAAATGAAACACATTCAATGATCCAAATTATAAATATTCCTCGTCCACTATTTGGTTTCTAAATTTCTTGAAAAGAAATACATTATAACTGTATAATTCAATTTCCCCTTATTAATCTTGGTTAAAACCTCCCCTGAATTTATATACATTTTAAAAATTAGGTACGGACACTAATTTTTTTTTAATTAATGGATTTTTCTTTGTACATATTGTTTGAGTGTGAATATTATGGATCTAAACCATCCCTTATATTTGGAATACCCATAATTTAATTATGATACAAAATGAGTGGATGCTGAATACAAGAAGGCATATATATGAATTCCATTTCCTTATTATTTTTGTAATTTATTTTTCAGACACACCCCCTATGTCTAATTAGCTTTTATAATTAAAGTGGGATTCCAATTTCCCATTTTACTCCAGTTAAAAGGACTTATATGATTTTGTTTCACGTGTCCTCATAGAGTTTATGTTAACTTATTGGAGATAAATCAACCAAAATCTAGTTAATACAATTTATATGGTACTCCCAGTACATATTTACTTTTAAATGAAACAAAACAAGTTTATAGATAAGTGACTTGTTTTTTATGTGATATTTATCATAGAGAAGAGATCGATTGAATTATGAAGTGTTTATTAAAAAAACACCAAATTCCCCAACACTTCATCATTACATAGAAATGAATATGTTTAATATAGAAGACTAAAATTTTGATATAACAACAATTTAAAATGAAAATGATAGGGTGAGTAGAATACACCACTGACTTGATAGAACATATTGTATGATATACATCTTCCCTTAGTCATAAATATATATTCTTCTATCCATCCTAAAAAAAACAAAAATAGTGAGTTAGTTTATTCTTATTCAAGGTTGAATCCTATGAGTATTTTGTTTATAAAAATATCACCAACTATTCAACTAATTCTATAGATTATTTCCAACGTAGTGGATTTATCCACCTTTCTTACAATAAATTACAAACTTTTTCCTTTATCAATTTATATTAAATAAATCTCCATTATATCAAAAAATATTTATATCTACATTTTTGTTCCGTTCATAAACCATGAAAGGTACATACCACATGGACACAATTTTCCCTAGAAATAGCTTCAACCTTTAATTGAATGGAAAAATCAGTTTCCCTTACATTATGTACTTCCTTTGAATTAGATTTTTATAAATAAATTTTAGTCTTTTATTTTATAATTTTATAATTATCAAAAGATTATATTATCATCTATTCCAGTTCATTAAGATCAAATGTACTCTTCTAAGCCGCACTCATGTAATCTATGTTTATAGCTTCCACAACCCTAAATGCATTACATTCATTTTAATCTAACAAATAACACGCCCTTCCAAAAATGAACCTATAAGGGTATATGAGAATAGGTTTTGAAATTCTTGTTATATATACTAAAAGAGTATCCCCCATCATTTAATTTAAATCATTCCTTGATTATATCAGCATCGTTTCCAAAATTAAATTTAATGCATTATTTGACATTTCCGATTATCCATTGGTCTGTGGATGGTATAATATTCCATCCTCATGTTTGAAAAAATACATCTATGTCAGTATTAAAATTGATTATTCTAAATTTTTACCCCATTATCACTAGTGTTTTCCCTTTGAAAACTATATCTATAGAATATATTTTTCCTCGCAAACATAATTATAGATGATCCCAGATTGTTAGGTAGGGCATTGGATTCAATTCATTTTGAAAGATAATCAACTTCTGCCAATATATAATCCTTCCCAAAATATTTTTGAAAGAATCCCATGTCTTCCAAACCCCATGCAATATAAATTTAAACTTTCATAATTCAAATTTGAGGCATCTTTTATAGTATTTCATTTATTCCTATTCGCTAATAGTTGTAAAAATTATTAAAAAACACTATTATATCTGTAAAAATAGAAAGTCATTTTAGGCCACTATGAATAATTTTAGTACATATTTTTATATTTTAAAAATTTCCACCACATGGTAGTGTGTGGTAGTGATTTAGAATAGATTGTACCTCTTCTTTTGGAACACAAAATCTAAAAATACCATCACCGCATTTCTTGTAATGAAATGTATCCTCCCATATGTAGTGCTTGAAATTTTATAAACATCTTATACCCATTACATTTCATTCCCAGTGGAATTCTCCCTATGATTATGTAATTGGTAATTTCATAATACCATGATAGTAAAATGGTTATGACAGAAAATGGTTTCACATTTGAAAATTCACTTTGGATAGGAGGAGTTATATCTTTTTTCTAGTACTCCAACTAGTATAAGTTGCCAAAAACTTGATTATCAGCTCTATTTTTGTATTTAATAACAATATAAAACCCTTATAGTGGTAGTAACCTCCTAATCAGTGTTGGATTATCTTATTTATTTAATGTAAGATATTTTAATTTTGTGGGATCTGTATAGAGAGTCATCAGGATTTTAATGAGGTATTATATAAATTTCTCCTCAACAGACAAAACATCCATCATTTCCCTTTGTATTTTATAATAATTGTGATATTCTATATTAAATAAATTATTTTCATAGTATATCACATTTTTATTACTTTACATTTTTATCCCATTAAAATAAACTTCAGTAAAGTATCTATAATCAAAAATGATTTCAGAAAGTAGAATCCCAATAGCTGTTATGGTGATGAGTTATAAAACTAACTCTTTATTTAATCAATTGATTTATTTTAGGTATTTGATTTTAAAATTTTGAATCCTTTTCAATAAATGAAGATATTGGCATGAATATTTTTTAAAATACCTTTATGATTATTTTTTAAAACCCAATATGTCCAAGGAATTTTTTTAATGCCTTAACTGATATTGGTAGAGGAAGAGATGAAATCATTCCCATTTCAGTTTTATCAAATCCAATACCATCATTGGATATTCATTGGTTGATAAAAATACCTTAATTAACAATAAACACACATTTATCCATATTGAGTACTTATCTCTTCTCTCCACATCTATCTAGTACATATGAACAGTTCTCCAACAATCTCAAAGTATCATTTCAATGATAGAAAATTCACCAATGAAAATTTCTATTTTCTTCTCCACCATATATGAGAATATGACTATCATGAATCTTTGAAATGTGGAATGTTCTTCACACAGTACAAATAAAATTATCCTTTGGGTAAACGTTTCATGCATACATATGAATGTTATCTTATATTGGTTTTCTAGATCAATTAGAACCTATTTATCGTTTTATTATTTGTCTAAAAATAAAAATTAATTGTGCATTGTCAGATTATGAATAATTTTATTTATTAATGGAGGAGGAAAATTGTCATTCATTATAGCCCTGTTGATATTTATTTATAGTATGAAAACTCTCTAGAAAAATAGAATCCTTATTGAAATTTTATCAACTCATTAATTTGTGATCATTTTATAGAGACATTTCATTGATATTATATTAATAGGGATCAAATATGGACTATAAATAATGGGATAAATTATCCCAATACCCATTAATTAATTTAATTTACCCTTGAACACTTCATTAATATTTGGGTTTAGTCTTTTAGGAAATTTTTTCGTTGGATTAATCTACCCCTCAATGATAAAATTGTGCATATAAATAGTTGTAATAATCCTCTTTATATTTGGTATTTTACATGAAATTATGTTATTATACCTTTTATAATATAAAGTAGCTTTTTCCCCTATTCTGCCTTTAATTTGAATATGAAAATAATATTCAATGTCTCATTTTCACCCGAAATTGCATATTTTAACTTTACTGTTATTACCTTTAATTGAAATCTTGGTGTATTTTTTTAGAAATGGTAGATTAACCAATCTCTCCTAATAAAAATCCTCTTAAATCCTTTCAAATGTATCAATATGATATATATATCCCCATTGTTAATTTTAAATTCATCATGTTCCATTTTTCATTCTACCTTTCAATAAATGAACTCCTCCAGTTTATCATTTTCACAGTCAATTTGAGACTATATTCGTATCTTTACATCTAGATCAATGATGTATATTGAAAATAAATCATTAAATTTATATATAATTTTCTTAATATAAAAAAAATCAAGATATCTTTTAGCTCTCATACTTGAAAAGTGATTTTCTCCCAAGGAACAACAATTAAGTCACTTCTGGTGGCTAGAATTGGTATTCCCAATATTAAAGGTACATCTTTATTAAATTCCTTGTATAAGACCATAAAATATTTCTATAAGATAATATTTATTAATCTAATTATTAAATATTCAATCACTCTTGAGTGGTATTTCAGTTATCTTTCATCTAATTTTAATGCCATATTTGTGGGATTAATCTCTCTAATTCCAATTTCTTAGTAAAAATAAAAGGGAATCAAGTTAATACTTTATCCTTAATATATTAATCAGGTTAATGTTCCTTTTCCTTTAAAATCACATCTTATCATAAATAATTCTATATAATTGATGTTTTTGGGTTATATTTCACCGAATGGTAGCACTATAATCTTTAGTGAGTGGTATTATGGTAAAATATTTTATCAATATTTTATTGAGATGATATTCTTTAATAATTTTGTTTTAGATGAAATTTTTTCATGTCCCCAAATAACTGGAAGGTCAAATATAATCTTCTGGAATATTTGGTTGAATCTCTTAAAGAATTTTTCTATATTGTTACCCTTTTTGTATTATTTTTATGGAAATAGAGTGGCTAAATTTTAATATTTGGCATCATTGCCTTTAAGATTAAGAATCACTCTCCTATAATCTATTTCTGTTATTTTATTCTTTTTCACATATAATTAAACTCTTTGTTTTTATTTATTACTTTTTCTATGACTCTTCTTTTAATTATTCAGATTTACAACTTCAAATTTCTATTATATAAGTTTATTTTCATCTCTACCATTAATAGACATCCCTCTTTTGGTTTTAATGACAATTTATACCTTCCTTTTATTTTTAATATGTTAGAGTAAATTTTCCGTTATCTATCATGGTGTTTTTTTATAATGTATCCCAACTTTTATTTCTAGTTTATAAATAATTACTTGGTTTCCATGAATAGTTGGTAAATTATTAAAACATTTCAATTGGTGTTTAACAAAAAATCATTCATCTTCAGTTGATTTATATTCATCTCCCTAAGTTCCACCAAAATTTTCTCAATAATATAATATTATTACTTTGATATTGAGTATTGATTCCCATAAGATCCGTGAGTGTTTCTAGGTTGGTATTCATATTATTAATTCCCTTAAAACTTTGTCTATCCACTTTTATTTTTGTTTTCTTCCTCAATTCTTTTTTTATTTGAATGATTTTTCCATCTAGGATTATCTATATTATAAAATGGATCATATCTCATTTGTTGGATCCTATAGTTTCACAAATATCTTGATTCATACATTTCATTTGGTTATGCTTATTAGGAATGATTAAAAAATTTTAGATAGTTTTTGAAAATATAATAAAATATCATATTGTAATAATTTTTTTCCTTTCTCATTTTTTCATTGACACTAAATTTTTTATTTTCCGTTTCAAATAATCAATTTTATCGTTAACATAATCCTCAACTAATAATTTGTTTACAATTAATCTTCTCATCAAAATTTATTTTTATTTGGAATTAAAAACTATTATATTGTAGTGATTCTTATCTTGATAGACTAAATATTAACCATAGAGACATCCTTATATAGAATCTATGAAGTTCTATCCCATATAAGTATTACCTTCATAAAATAACTTTTTGATAAGAGAGTGTGGGAATTAATGATGAGGAAACTATTGTTATTATTCCTTTAATCTCTTCCATGCATCATAGAATTATTGTAAATATTCATGGAAAAAATAGAATGTTTGGCTTATATATCCATATTCATTTGAGTAGGGTATAATCTCTTGATAAATTTATTTTAAATATTCTCCTCATGAATTCTATGTTGTTCTAATAGCTATGTTCTTTATTTACACTTTATAAATTAGTGTATGCTTCTCATTATGATTTCATATTTACACACACTTTAAAGTGGAAATTATTATAAAATGATAAAAACTACCTAATAAAATTAAAAAAATCCCTAGAAGGTACTCCATTAAAAACTGATAAATACGGTATATTTTAGTTCTTCATTTTATAATTTCTTGAATTCTATGTTAGTGTGATGTAGGAAGTATTTTCAAAAACCTTAGTCACTTATTCTTCTATTCGTTTTTTAGTAACATCCCCATTATGTATGATTTTTTTTGAAATTGATGTTCCTCTCAATTCTGATTCCTCCTTGACAGGTTTTCTTAATCGATGCCTTTGGTTATCCTAGTTCTACATCAATAGAATTATAATTCAATTTTTGGCATAAAATGCCTTAAATATTCCCTCATTCTCCCAGAGTACATGTACCTTAAAAATTGAAATGATTGATTTGATAAATGAACTATTGTGCAAAACCATTAAATATTATGATTATGTAAGAATTATTTATTAATTATATTCCCTAGTTTTGTGTTTTTTTAATTTATGGTACAAATAATTTTTTAATCATTAATATAATCCACGGAAATAGTTCCAAGCATTTTTGATTAATAACTATGTTTTCTGGAAACACAATTTTCCTAGAATGGTAGAGGGTGACGTATCAAATTCATTAGGAGTTACCATAGGCCAAATCCACAAGGACATCAGGTTCAATTTAAAATTCTATGTATTTATGGTAAGAATGTAGAATAGCGTTGAAGTTTGTGTTTAAGTACATCATAATATAACATAAAATAAATCAGTAGCAATGTAAGTAGAGGAAATGTTAATTTGAGCAATAGAAAGATTTACGGAATAAAGAAAGAATCAATGCAGATGTTTGTATTAGTTTGGTTTCTTAATATTACCTATGAATAAAGTCATACATTCTATTATAGCACATTCACGTAATAATCCCATATGATATATCATGTCACTCATTAATTTTATTATACAATTATCGATCCTCATGATATTTCTTGATCAAATTGAACTAAAAGCATTAGTTTCTCTATTGTTTGTGATATGTGTGCACCATATCCTCTTAGGAAACTCTATTGTTTTCGAGAACAAGGTCTCAACTTCAACTGAACATACTAGACTTAAACTGCCATTTTCTCACCCAATCATCTAAGTTCATTTTCATGATGATTGTGATATAAAAGGATTTAGTATAGAAAATGATGAATGAAATTTTTTGATTCATTCTGGATATTTGACACAATTCACAATTACACAACTTCTTAACCCCCAATAGTTTTTTATCCACACACATTTATTATCTAAAATAAAAAATAGTTTGAAATATATTTATCTCTAAATTTTATCATCGAGGTATCTTACCATAATATCCCTATATCTAAGATCCTAAATCTCTTATCCTCTACAATTATCTAAACCTCAAACCAAAGTAACACTAATTTCATGAACTCGCCATCCTATGCATAGAATATTCTTTTTAAGTTTCTTCAATATCTAAAGGACCATTTCATGTATAAAGGAATGTATTGAAGAATTTCAACATCATACAAAAATATTCATTTAAATTGGTTTAGCTACACTACTTTGCCTACATGGATTTCATTCTCTCCCCTCAGATCATCTTCAATCTATACAGCTTGCTATTATATTTTTCAATTTGGTAAGATATTTTTACATGTGGACTCATAATATTTTAATGTGTAAAATATAGAAACAATATTAATCAACACCCCTCAATGTTAAAAATAATTCTATTCCTTATGAATTATGTAATTGGAGTAGTTATCTAGTGTATTTATCCCACATTATAACTTCAAAAACTATCATGATTTGAAAAAATATAATTGTAAACTTTTCTAAAATTAGATCCCTGGGAATCCATTAGAGATAATAGATATATATTTTTTATCATGGAGTTATATTGTCATAGAATTTTTGTCTGAATTTGGTGTCCTTGAGGTTGTGTTAGAGTTACATTAGATCATGAATTTCATCCCAAGATTGTGTCGAAGGATGTAAAAATTCACATCATTTATCATAAATCACATTACAACATACGTAGCATCAAACTTTGATGTAGGTTATGTATTCTTGTGAACCTAGTTTAATACTATCGACTCTTTGGATTCCCTATAAATAATGGGGCCCAATTCTTATTACATTAAAAAATGGTCATTTTCTTGTTTATAAAAAACCCTTTAGTTCCAATTATTGTTTAGTTTTTCGTACATTCAACTAATTCTAAAACATTATTTATTTGGAATTGATTCAGCTCTAATTGCATTTCTATGATCTAAATATCATCTAATAATCCTTATTCTAAAGATTTTGGTTGTAATGTGATAGAATCGAACATATTTATACTAAATTTCTTATACGAATTCTAGTTAGAACTACTTCATCTAGGTTTCATATAACGATTTCTAAAGGTTGTTTTCTATTGTTTCTTGGTGTTCAACAAAACACACATTCTAGTTTACTATTTTATTCCCTTATTGTATTTTCTTAAAGTAAACATCTTCCAAATCATCATCTTTGTTTTTATGAAAGAATGTTTTAGCTATCATAATTCTAACTGAATCATTTTTATCCTTAATTTGAGTATTTTTTTAATTGAAATGGTCACCTTCCTCAAATTTCACATGTTTTGATTCTTCAAAAATTCATTATATTTAATTGGAAACTATATATACATGGGAAGTTTTGGAGTATCTTAAGAATATAACTTCATCAATCCTTGGATCGAACATTACAAGATTATCCTTGGTGTTCAAGATGTAAACATTACATCCAAATACTTTTAAGTATCCTACCGTGGGTATTATATTATTCTAAAACTCCTTGGGTGTTTTATTTAAAATATCTCTTATCATTACTTTTTTCATTATATTACATAATTTTTTTAATAACTTCATCCAAAAAATGAGTTGGTATGTTATATTCACATAACATAGTACTTGAAATTTCTTACAAAGTCATATTTCCCCTTTTGAAAAAACCATTATACTTAGGTGTTATATAACCAGAGAACATATTTTTAATTCCATTTATAAACCAGTGATAATTAAATTCATGGTTTTCAAAATCACCTCGATGTTCACTTCTCAAATACATGATTTTAAATAGTTTTTATTTTTCACAAGTTTATAATAATAAAAAAACATATAACAAGATTAAATTTAAAGTATTAAATAGTAAACCCATTTAAATATAAAAAAATCATCAACTAACAGATAAACAAATGTGTCACCCACAAGACATACAATTCTAGTTGGTCCAAAAAAAATCCGTAAGGATGAGCTCAAGGGGTGTAGAACTAGAATATTATTTAATTGACTTGAAATAATACTTATGTGGCTTTTCCTTCTGGCATGCATCACATAGTCTGTATCTATACAATTTTAGATTAGGAATGTCCAAATGTAAATATTTTTAGTAAATTTTATTAAATATATAAAATTTTAATTTCTAATCCTTCTATTCCAAATCTATAATCCCTCAGTTTCAGCATTTAAGAAATTTACATTTTTCTCTACACGATAAGTTCAGATATAATGTGTAAACATTGTCTGTTCTAAGTGCTTTAAACTTGAGACATTAGTCTTTAAAAACTATGTAGGAATTATTTTAAAATTCAATAGTATATATATCATCACAATGTTCAGAAATACATATCATATTGTTCTTGAATCATTCCATGTAATATACTTTTATGATAATAGTTGACTGTTGATTTCCAATTCATCCAATGAAAACTATATTTATTTTTTAATTTTATTCAAACATGACATATCCCCCATATAATTTGGATAGGAAATGAAAGTTAGAGTAATATCTAGTCATATTCCTTGAACAACCACTATCCTTAAACTATTTGGTATTACTATTCATATAGCATGTTCCGAACAATAGAAAAATCAAACAACATAGTTCTTGAGTACCCAAATTCTTTTTGGTCCAGAAATATAATCTATAAAAGATCTAGGTATCTAGAAATGCTTCTGTTTTCTACAAATAATTATAGTTTCGTTTGAAAGATCATTTTTTTAATTCCAAAAATTTGTGGAATTTTGAAATGAAAAATATTTGAAAAGATACCAATTTCACTATAATTAAAGTAGTTACCATTTAGAAGATATTTATTTTTTGAGCAAGCCACAACATATTTTCTATAATGCATTGATTTTTATCATTTTCTTCTAATTCCAAATCATTCTATTCTATGTTGATTTTCCCTAGATTGTTTTAATAGTATTATAATTTTTTAACAAACATTAAATATATTTAAAAAAATTACATCCTTTTGTATATTTTTTATTGTTTTTATTTTTCAAAATTCAAGAAAATAAATTTTTCTAACTGTCTTTTTAGTTATGAAATATGGTTATTTAGATTTCCATCATCAAAAAGGATTTATTTATAAAAACTCTAAAGACATTTTATTTTATTTTTCATACTTTAATACTTGATTTCCAAAATGGTGTATTATTCATTTCATTCATTTAATGAGAAATACTTCTTTTATGATTTTGGTTCATGCTTGGAATAGTTGTAGGAAGGTATCTCATCTGACTGTGCCTTAAAACATATGTCACCCTTTTGATTTGTAGCTTCTGCTTCCGATTATGATAATGTGAATTATCTAGAATCATCAAAAGTACACCAAGTGTACATCATAGCTTTCTTATAATTATTATATCTAATATATATGAAATTTTTATTTTTTGTCTTCTTTTGTTCTTTGATTTTAGATTGGTAGGATTTATGTGTCCTATATTTTGTCATTCATAGAATCCCAACTCTCTAGAGTTTTCACCATGCAATCTATTCTTGTTTATAGATCTTCTAAATCCTAGTATCTTATTATATAATTTTTTGAAATTTATCGAAAATTAACAAAGTTCATCATTTGGATCAGATTTACATTAGATATCTTTATCTCCAGATGCTTTATAAATTTTTTCACTTTGTCTTTTTCTATCAACTTTGTAGGTATATGCTTTCAAGGTAAAATTTTACTTATTATTATTATTGTTGGATCCTCATTTGTAGTTTCATTTTCATATTCATACATCATAATAGTTCGAACGACATATTTTATCTTGGAATATTTACCTTATTTATATTGTTCGATAGGTGCTAAGTTTCTACTCCACATTTGTGGTAATACTATGACATATTTCAATGCTTCTTCAGGGTCAGTAAGAATCATTCCAAGAGAGTAAATTTTATTCACAATCTCAGTGAGTCTCTAATTATGATATGTAATTATCTCTCAATAATACATTTTGAAAGTATCACACCTAAGAATGGATGTATCATATCAAATAGATTTCACATTGATAATGACTTCATATGCAAATATTGTAGTATCCCACATTTGATGTGTTGTTTGACATTGATATATTCCGTAAAATTGATATTTTCATAACATGTAGATAGTAGCATCCATATCTATCGAATTTAGATCAACGTTTTTTAACTATAGATTCCCAAGATTAATGTTCTCACATTATAATTTTATAGGGAATAACTGGTTTTATATAAACTTTAAGACGTAGATCCATTATATCTACGGTCATACAGGATTTCCAAAAACCGTAGTTTTCATCGTTGAAGTACGGAGCTCTGACCTTTGACATACCTTTTATTATATCAGTAATAGAATACATTAAAAGATAAATATTTGGAAATAATCTTTAGGTAGTTTTGAAATCAAGAGTCACTTTCTCTGATACAAATTATTTTCCTTGATAATGACTAACTGAATAACTCAATAGGGGGGAATTGAGATCTTAAAATAATTTCATCATAATATAAACCACCCTATTAATGATATGTATGTTATTAATTATTTCATAATATTATATATATAGGAAATTTAAAACATTTAGAAAGAATATTGAACATAGTGGTGTATAGGGGTTTTGGGAACAAAAATCCCCTTGGCAAATCCACCAATTCTATACTCCTCAATCATGTTGAGTTTCACCAAACAACCATTTTATCAGGGGCTCCCAACTGATTACATGGAGTTTTCACTTAATTAAAAGCTCCAAGAGATTCTAACCTAGAACTCCATTTAAAATACCTATCCATATTATCATCCACACTCATACTCATAGTGAATACACAATAAATAAGATACAAGATATTAGAAAACAGGTGCGATATACAGTTCGAATCGGCAACTAATAGTAGATGGATATTTTTCATGGAAAACTAAAATAATTGAGTTAATCATGGTATGATATTTATTGAAATAGATAGAGAAGATAAGCTTCACACATAAGAAAAATAATTTTAAATATGTACAGTTCTTTGGTGTTTGAAACGGGTAAGCAAGACAACCCTAATATTTTGTTTTATTTTGTTCTCTTCTCTTTGGAGTTGTAGTTGACTGTTCTTTTTATATGATGTCTCAAACCTAAGAATATGATAACTTTATTAGTATAATTAACCATGAATAAATATTGGTAAATATTACAGAGAGATTATGAACTTTTGTTTCTAAATATGGAATTTCTTTTGTAATTACAACTTCATAGATTTTCTCATTCTATGAATTTTCCTACTTATGGTAAGTCTTTCATAGTCCAATATTTACTCAAGAAGGATAATAATATTCTAATATAATCATAATTTATGAAATAACTTATCATGGTATTCCCAATTTAATCATCATTATCTAAAATATATGATCTTCATAGAATATCAGCAAAACGTAATATTCATCACATAATGTCTTCTGTAATATAATTCCACTTTTCTTTATTAGGTATTTAGTTTTCAATGAAGATGAAGAATATTATTCATCATAAGATAAGGTCTTAATTTTAATCTAATTTCTCTGACAATGAATATTATTCTCAATAGAATAAAATCATTTCATATTCTTATTATAAAACATCTTTCAAAGCTAAATATAAAATCACAATATAAAGGATTATGTGATACTTCATTATTCTAAGAAACTGAATATGTTCTTTTAATATCATATGAAAAAGTACATATATTTCATGAGATAATAACTTGAGAACATAATGTACAATAACATCAATCTGAAACACATAACAAAATTTTCATAATAAAATTTTGTATTTTGTAAATAACCAAAACAAATAATGTGGGCATGTATTAGAGCACTATTCTTTTTAAAATAATATCACCTTTTGTATGATCAAAAAATACACTAAAAGGGATATTGAAAGATTTTATCTTAAATTAAACATTTCATAATAGATTATGATTTCTTTTACTTTCTAAAAAACTTTAATTTACCTTTTTCTAATTTAAGAAGAAACACTGAAATGAAGGTGATTTTTTTGTTTTACTTTTACTTTCCCCCTTTTTAAGATATAAAAAGTATTTATAATAAGGGAAAGTATTTTATATCACAAAAATATCATTTAAAAAATATTTTCTTGGAAAAAAGGCATGTTTATAATGAAATTTCAATTTAAGTACATATTAAATAAAATTATTGAAAAAAAATTATAATCTAGAAACACAAACTAGTTATTGATAAATGCATATCAATGAGTAGAATCACATAAAAGAAAAAATAGGTAATGTAAATATAATTATTCAAGAGAAATAATAAATTAATATATCATAAAAATTCAATTTAAATAGTAATGTAATCTTATATAGATGTTTAAATTCCATAAGAGGTAGCACATTTCAAATTTTTTTCCAAACTTACACCAATCAAGAAACTAAGATCAGAAACATGAAAAAGGATGATCATAGACCATTATGCTTAAAAAAATATTTCCTAGGTGGTTTCTTTAAGATATGGTCTGGTTGGGAGGTAATGATGATGATGATAGTGGAGCGTTAGCTGTTCTTCCTACAATATCACCTAAAATCAGTGAGGATGCTCCCAAACCAACACAATCATCACGAGAAAACCAAATTGATGTTGAATGAATTTTATGAGACTCTTTTTATGCCCTCAAAAAATCATATTTAACTAGACATGTAAAGGGAATTTTAAAAGTTGGTTGATCTACAAAAAAGTTATATCTTTAGCAAACCATTGGGGTTCCCTTTAGTGATCCACTAATGGATCGAAGGTTTATCTAAGATGCCGAGTGATATGCAGTAACGATCATAAATTTTCAGTCTTGGTAGAATCATGCAATGAATTTAAAAACATGATTCTTCATAAGAATAAATTATTTTGGCCATTTCATTCTATCAGTATTCTAATTTATTTTTGAAACTATTCAAAATCCTTTGATAAAAGGTTCTAACAAAATTATGGTGGTCTTTTTTTATCAAGACTCGCTAATAGGTTCTTTAATAGTTCATGTTGATTATATTTCAACCCCATGATAGATATAATTTCCTTTACCATATATTTTAATGTCTTTTACATGATTGTGTAAATTCATCAATCTTAACTTTATTATCCTCTAAGATAAATTTCATGAGATTTATCACTATTTCTTCATAATGTTCTTCAATAATATTTTTTATATCCACAAAATTGATGGATAGTGTACCATCTAAACATTTAATGAGATTAAAAATGAAACATACATATTTCATGACTTGTAATGAATTTTTCTTATTTTCTAATAGATTTTTGTCAACAATAGAGAAAAGTTCATTTATGGAACTATCAATTATTCCCCCCATTACTACATGAAACATTTTGAATTCATCCTCCATCACTCTCTATAAATTTTCACATACTTCACTTTTCACAACATTAGTTTGAATAAAATAAATAGCTATTTTTAAAAAGTCTATTTCTTGAGATAATTCCATTATTATTAATTGAATATCTGAACTAACTAAAGTACCAAAAAGGGGTTGTTTTGAAAATGATTCCACAATATATTTTACCAATAGTATTAATTATTGAACATAGGATTTCTTGGTCATTTCTTTATAAAGTTTTCATACTACATGATGAGTTTATAAGACTTGATACCTTATAGTATCGACTTCAAATGCTAATCATGGGATAAATTATTGATGAATTTCTAAATTCTCTTTTAATATTTTGGACTTTCTTAATTTATAGTTTCTTATGGAATAAGTGAAATCTTTTATCATTGAACATCAGTACACTTTTCTTTAACTGGTAAATTTTTAGAAACATTGGGTATAGAATCCTCATGATGCAATTCATGGGAAATAGTTCTTAGAATTTTATCTTCACCCATTTTTTCCATTTCCCAAGAGTGAGAATGGATTAGAAGTGAAGAAGGTTTTGATGTTAAAGACCTCATCTTGTCGTGACCAATGGAGAACATTCACCTGATAGTTTTCACTATCCTTTCTTAAGGATCTTTCATTGGTAAAGAGAAATAAGTGTGAGTCTCTTAAATAATATCTTTAAGAGTTGTAAGAATACAAATCCTAACTCTTAATTTTAACTTGAGAGCTTCTTATTTATCAAAAAAATTTCTAGTCTCAGACCGATGATATGATTCTTCTACCACTATTATTGTCTTATCTAAATTGGAAGGATCACCCTGAGTTGGAGTAGGGTACATTTCATGCATCGAACAATATGGAATCAACCTTTTTAAAGAAAAATACAAATACATACCAATTTTCCTAATACACTTTGATTTAATGATTTCAAATCGTAACATGATGTTACATCGTTGATGTCAAATGGAACATTGGCATCCAAAAATACTAGAGTAATATTATTCCATTCATATATAAATTCAAGTATTTATTTTTTTCATATTGAACATGTATCTCATGATATTTAATGCTATTTTTTATGGGTTATAAATCATAAGAAAATTAATAAAATAAACATCTTGAAAGAGGATTTTATCAAACTCAATGTTTCTATGAGTGATTCTAGACTGAATGAACCTGACCAAAAGTTTTCATTCCAGCTCTATGTTCTTTAATTGCTTCTCCTCCATGAAAAAAGTTCTAAAAGTTGATTTCATAATATCTAGCAGGGTGACACCATCAATGTAAGATAAGGATTACTGGAAGATGGGGAATCCTTTACGTGTAACTATCAACATTTAAGCAATCATGATTAAAGTTAGTGACAACTCTTTCTTATTGAACGTTGATTTTAAATTATCTTCATTTTCACCAAATTGAAATATATATGATTTATAGTACTCAATAACTTGTTTCCTGAAAAATTCTGAGGTTCCCGACACATTATAGATGTGTTGCCATGCATGATGATTAACAACCTTCATTTACAGCATTTCAATTCTGTAAAACTATTTGAAATTAATATATCTTCTAGTTAAAACTTTTTTCAATATCCTTTTATGTTTCCTTTACTTTGATGAAAAACCTTTGACTCCTTTAATTTCCACCAATAATGGGTAAATTGAGGGACTGGATTGTCTAGAGGCTTTGGTAACAAGTGGTTGAGCAGAGATAAATAGGTTTCTAAGGGTTTGTGAGTCATTTCATATGTAGAGTTGATACATAATCATTTTTTTCATAGTAACCAAGGGTCGTGAAATATTATTAAGGTTATTATTGTTAAATATTAGTGACATGACCTATTGGATGTGATCATTAAATAAAATGGTGGCCCAATAAAGATTGAAATAAAACATATAACATGCCTAATGAATAGACATGAGAAATAAAAAATAAAACATTACTTTTTAAAAATAAACATCCACAATTTTGATTTAATAAAATAAGATATTTTAATGGGTATGTGTTTAGTAAAGATATCTGCTAATTATTTTGTGTTTGTAAAAAATGTCTAATGATGTATCATTTTATTGCACATTATCTCTTATGAAATGATGTCTTAAATCAATGTACTTCGTTTGTGAATGGTTTATTGTATTTTTTGAGATTCCGGTAGAACTAGTGTTATCAAATATTAATGGAACATGATTAAAGTTTAATCCAAAATCTATTAAGGAATGTTTCATCCATATAACCTATTCACACAAAAAATTTATGGAAATATATTTTTCTTTCTCAGTTGACAATGGTCTGAAATGTTATTATTTACTTGATAAAGACACTAGATATCTACAAGGAAACTGATAGGTTCCTAATTTGGTCTTCCTATCTAATATACATCCATAAAAATCAATATCCGAGTACGAAATCAAATTAAATTCAAAAGTTTTGTTAAAAATAATCAAAAGAGTTAATTTTACATTAAAATATAATAAATTTTTTGTATCATTTAAATTTGTTTCTTTTAGATTATATTGAAATATTGGACAAATAAATACTAAAAACATAATTTCTAGTCAAATTGTAGTAAGGAATGAAAAATATCCAAGAATTCTTCTGTAAAACGTGTTTTCAACTGGTTTTCTAATTTCATATGAGTCATGTTTAATATTAGAACTCATAGAATATGAGTATGTCATAGTATTTCCATGCCAATAATTATTATGTAATTTAAGTATGTATTTGATTTGTTTTAAAAAATTTCCAAAATACTATTGACAAAACATGAAATCCTATAAAATTGTTTAGTTAACCCCTCATACCCATATAAAATTCTTTTTTCATAATTTTTGAAAACTCATTGTATATATTTTGAATTTTTGATCTTAAAATAACATCATTCGCATATATTTTTACTAGTAAAATATAAAAAATAAGTTTTATTAAATATTGTATGATGTGTAATTCCAACTATAAAACAATCTGATAAAAGGAAATAACTTAATATTTGATAAAAAAACATGGATCTTGTTTATGTTCGTATAAATCCTTTTAAAGTCTAAATACATTATTTTGGAAATGGGGATATGAAAAACTAGGAGCTTGTTCTACATAAAAATCCTCCATTAAAAACATATATAAAAAGTAGATTTCATATCCAACTGATACAATTTTAAATTTGTATAGGATGTGTATTATAAAAGGATTCTGATAGATTCTAATCTAGATTCAGAAGAAAATGTTTCTTTATAATCCTTTCCTTTTTATTGATAATATTATTTGGAAACTAATCTAGATTTATTTATAATTATTACATCATGGTAATTTTCAAATTTCTAAAAACCCATTTAGTTTCAATTTTAGGATAGATTTATGGTCTTTCAACTAATACCCACAGTATATTTCAATTGAATTAATTCATCTATTCTTGCATTTATAAGACATATTTTTCATCTAATAAGTCTTATTCTATGGATTTTGGTTTTAATTGTTATATAAATGTAAAAAATTAAACTAAATTTTTTCAATGTTTTCTAGTTCTAACTTTTTCATCATTGTTTCCTAAAACGAGTCCAGAAGGATGTTTTTAAGGTTTCTAGGCGTCATATGCCACACAATATCTGGTTCACTAGTTTTTTCCCTTATTGGATTTGGTATAATGTAAACATGTTCCAAATAATCATCCTTATTGTTATGAAATAATCATTTATGTCTCATATTTTTTAGTGAATCATTTTTATCATTAATTTGATTCATTTTGTGATCGAAAGGTTCACCTTCATAAAATTCTATATTGGTTAATTCTTTACAAATCCATAACATTTAATTGAAAACTCTATATTATTTGGAAGTAGTTGAGTATCTCAAGAACAAACCTTTACCAACCTTTGGATCAATCTTTCCTAGAGTATCCCTAGTGTCCAATATGTAAACATTACATCCAAATAATGTAACATATCCTACCCTAGGTTTTCTATTATTAGATAAATCGTATGATTTTTTCTCTAAAATAGGTCTTATCAATTATTTATTAATTATATGAAATGATTTTTAATATATTTATCACAAAAAATGAGTCGGTATGTTATATTAACATAACTTAGTTCTAGTAATTTCATATAATAACCTATTTCTTTTATCAAAAAAAGCATTCTATTGAGGCTTCCTAGGAAAAGAGAAGGTATATTTAATTTTTTTCTTATAGAAGTTAGAAATAAATTCATGTTTTAGAAACTCAACACCATATTCATTTCTCAAATTGATGATATTGACATCTTTTTCATTTTTCCTAAGTTTAAAAATATCAATAAACACATAACAGGATTCTCCTATAGTTCTTAAAAATTAAACCCATATAAATCTCAAAAAACCATCAACTAACACATAAAAAACAACTTACCCATAAGAGATACAATTCTAGTTGCTCCAAAAAATCCATATGGATGAGATCAGCAGCTCTAGATGTAGAAACATCCCTAATTGAATTGAATGATGAATTATGTTGATTTCCATTTGGAATGAATCACTTAGTCTCCTTCTATCAAATATATTATTAGGCCAGTCAAAAATCAAATTTTTTTATATAATTTTCTTAAATATTGAACATTGTAATTTCTAATCCTTCTATTCCAAATCGATTATAATAAATTTATGAATTTAAGTAATTTTTTTTTCTACACAACAAGTTAAGATCTAATGTGTAAATATTTTTTATTCTGGGTGCTTTAAAATTGATCCATTTTCATTAAAAACTAAGAAGTCATTATTTTAAAAATCAACACTATAACCATCAATACAATGTTGAGAAATACCTATCAGATTTTTCTTCAATCCTTCCATGTAAATTATATTGTTGATAAGAATAAACTTCTTCAAATGAAAAATATATTTCCTTTTTTTATTTTACCCAATGATGACATATCTACCAGATAATTTGGATATAGAATGAAATTTAGAGTAATATCCACTCATATTAAATGGAAAACCACTATCCATGACCCATTTGGTAGTACTGTTCATATGTCATATTCCCAAAAAAATGAAACAAAAGAGTTCTTTGGTACACAATATTTTTGGGTCCATAAATGTTATCTATAAATTATGTCGGTATCTATACATGCTTACGTTTTCTAGAAAAGTTTTTATTTTTTTAAAAAAATATTTTGATAGAAATTTTATTTTAATTCCTCAAATTTTTGAATTTTTTTAAAAAAAGAATATTTGATAAGTTTCATATTTCACCACAATGAAAATATTTAACATTAATAAGGCATTTATTTTTTGAGTGGGGCACAAATTAGTTTCTATAAGGCCTAGATTTTTTCCCTTTTCATCCGATTCTAAAACGTTCTTTTCTAAGTAGATTTTTCCTAATAATTTTGATTAAATAGTATTATACTTCTGTAAACACACATGAGATATCATTAAAATTTTGAACTTCCTTATGAAATGTTTTCATTGTTTTTACTTTTTCAGCAATGAAGACAATAAATTTTTTTAACTGAGTTCTTAGTTCTGAAATCTAATTATTCATATTTTTTTCCTCACAAATTATTTTGTTGTAAGAACTATGAATGAATTTATATTTATTTTTCAATCTTTAATACTTGATTTCCATCATAGTGGTGAATTCATTTATTTTTTTCTATGAGAAATCCTTCTTTTAAGATTTATGTTCATGCTTAGATGAGTAGTAAGAATGAACCTCATCTGATTATTCTATTAATCATTTGTTGGCCTTCTGATTTATAGCTTAATCATAAAATTATGTTGACTTTCATTATCTAGAATCTTAAGAAGAACTCTCAGTGGACTTTTTATATTTCTTAGACTGATTACATAGAATCTATATAGAATATTTCTTTATTGTCTTTTTTTTTTCAAATAGTAAATATTTTTTTATCCCATATTTATTCATTACCAACCTCTCAACTCTTTTGAGTTTTCACCATGATTTCAATTCTTGTTAAAGGATATTCGGGATCATCGTATCTTGTTATATAATTTTTTGAACATTTGAGCAAATTTTGCAAGCACATCATTTGAATGAGCATGGCATGAGAGGCCTTCTTCTACAGATTCTTTCGAAATTGGTTCACTTCGTCTTTTTCAATCAACATTGGAGTAGAGGTTTTCAAGGTATAAGTTTTCCTTTTATATTATTTTGGGCTCCTTATTTTCTTTTCCTATTTCACCTTGATACATAATTTTATTTCTAATGAGATCTATTATCATGAAATATTTTACCTTTTTAGATTATCTGACAGGTTCTAAGATTCCAATCCACTTCAATGGTAAAACACTAAGAACATTCAATGCTTATTCAGACAGAGTGATACGGCTTCCAAGAGCATCAATGTTATTCAAAATCTCATCTAGTCTACAATTATGATGGTTAATTATCTCTACTTAATCAATTTTGATATTATAACACTTATGCGTGCCTATATCATATTTAAGATCTTTCATATTTTTAGTTCCTTCATATTAAAATTCTATATTAGTTCACATTTTAGGTGATTTTTAAAATTGAGATATTTGGTTAAACTCATCTGGTACTAAGCCATATATGATAACATTAATTTCCATGGAATTTATATTATACTTTTCTTCCATTGTAGCATCCCATGTTTCAGGTTCTTTTTAAGGTATTTTTTAGTTATTAACAGCTTTGAGATAGACTTTTAGACTAAGACTATTTATATAGATGATCGTATAATCTTTCCAGAAACTATAGTTTTCACAATTGAAATATGGGGCTCTAACCATTGAAATTCCTTCTCTGTTATTATTAATAACCACCATTCGATGACAAATCATTAGACTTCAAATTTTGACAAATGTGAACTCCAATGACACTTGTCTTATAAAAATTATTTTCCTATATAGAGATTGACTGAATAACCCAATATAAAGTTGAATTGTGTTCTGAAAATAAACTATTCATAATAAAGACCTGCCTTTTAATGGTATATATGTTCAAAAATATTTCATAATAGAATATACAATGGAAATTTGAAACATGTATAAAGAAGATTTAATATACAAGTTTGAAGTGGTTTAGGGAATAAAAATAGCCTAGTCCACTCCACTAACGATCTACTCCGCAAGCTTGGTGAGTTTCACTAATCAACCCTTTCACTAGGGCTCCTAGCTGAGTACAAGTAACTTTCACATAATAAAAATGTCTAAGAGATTTCAATCATGGTCTCAATTTACATGACCTATCCATAGTTTTATCCACAATCATACACAATGAGACCTCATATTAAATAAGATACAAGATTAGAGAAAATATTTGTAGTAAAAATTAGTAGGTGAAAATTGATAGTACATAAATATTCATCTTCCTAAAATATTATATTAATGTAAATATTAAGATGAAATTTAGTTAAATATATGTAGATGTTATGTTTCAAATACAAAACACCTGAATTTTTATTTTGTATAGATATTTGGCGTTCAACCATGGAAAGAGAGACAACCATAATTATTTCTTTTATGTTGTTCTACTATCTTCTATGTTCTCTCATACTATTCCACTTATATTCTATTTTAAAATTAATGTAAAGACCCGTAAAATTCAAGGAAATTTTTTTCTTAATTTTCTTTGGAATTTTACAAGAATACAGTTTCTGACGGCACCTGATTCCGAGGCCTGGTTTGCCCGGAATTATTTTCCGAAGTTTGGCTCGGGTATGTTCTATAAATAAACGAGTAGGTTTTTCTAACTTTTGAACCGGTGCTCGGAATCGAATTCCAAAGGCACCGATGGAATCACAACGCCCGTATTTTTTTAGAAACGCCTTTTCCGGAGTTGCGTTTTCTCGGGTGTGGTTTTTAATTTTTGGGGTTAAGTTAAGAAATAAAATAAAGTGGTGCGACAACTTTATTTTTATTTCACTTAATGCCACTTAAAACCACTTAAATCCACTCAAGATGAGTTGAAGAGGATAGGGTGGAACCCAAAAAATCCTACCCACTTGGTAGGATATTTCTGAGGTGGGGCCCGCACGATCTCCACCGTTTCTTTTCCTCTAAGTAACACACCCACAAAAACTACTATTTAATGAAAGTCAACTGGTGTGTTTTTTGTAAAATCTTAACGCCCCTATTAATTGGACAGTTAAGATGTTACCATTAATTCACCGAATTAATGGTTCGTTTCTTAACATGTTTTTCAAATTGTAGGCATGGAATAAAATAATACCAACACACGTTTTGCTTGTGGGTGGCTTGTTGAGAGGATTTGGAGAAACTCTATGTTCTTCATCCTCCTTCGCGAAGAACACAAAGAACGTGAAGAACACGAAGAACGTGAAGAACGCGAAGGCGATGAAGAACGCCGAACACTCGGAGATCGAATACGTGACGCCGTGTTCCACGACGCCAATGATTCTCCTTCCGCGACACTTCTTCTGCGACGTTTATTCCCCGCAACAATCTACAATCATCAACTGCTTGAGGTAGGTGATTACAGTTCTCTAATTCTTTGTGGATTTTATCCTCAACATGGGTTTAAACATGCAATTAAATCTGTGTGTTTTTTTAACCATCGGATATCATCGACGCGATGCTGTGTACCGCGACGACGCGATGCCCCCTTCCACGACGTGACGATCCTCTTCTTCCACGATGGTAAAACCCGTGAAGAACTCACGTCTGACGACAACGACGAGGTAGGGGTTTGTTTGATTTAAATATTTGTGATTTATACCCGCAGCGTATGATTAAAATTGTTGTGAGACTTTTAGAACAGCTAACGTGGTGGGTGCGGACTAACAAAAAAGTTCGAACCCACCTCCCCTTTCGTTCTTGGTGTGTGAAATGGCGGCCGTCGACAAAGCAGGCCGCACGGGCGACGCGGGGTCCTCGCAGTGAAGGACGGACCCTGGGAGGACCTTTGGTGAAGACGGCGTGAATTTCTGACCACCGAAACTTGTCTAGTGGTTCGCGGAGGATCCCACCGGTGGACGGTGGCAACGCCCGACGCGCCGCCGTGGAGAACCCCCGCGGCTGAAGCCACGGCGGCAGCAGCGCGGTCCCACGACCGCGCGCGATCGGAGGAGCACGGGACACGGCGGCGCTGTAAAGACCCAGAAATTTCAAGGAATTTTTTTTCTTAATTTCTTTATAATTTTGTGAGTGCGCGGTTTTATAGGGCACCAGATTCTGAGGCCCAGTGTGCCCGGAATAATTTTCCGAAGTTTTGTTAAGCTTAAATTAATGCGCGTAAGCATTTTTCCTGAAAAAGTGGAGTAACTCTTGAACAGTTGATCAGATTAGAAATCTGAGGGCACCGTTGTGCTTAGGATAGCTGGATTACCCTAGGCGTGACTTAAGTTTAGTCGGCACGGGCCTCCTATTAGAAATCCCAAAAATGGATTAACCATAAATAAATTAATTAAATAAATTTATTTATTTTTTCAAATGGTTATAACTCACAAATGGTAGCTCAGATTAAAAATATGAGACCACTGCTGAACTCGTGATATTATGTTTTATTTAAGATGATAATAACTTCTGCCGGCATGGGCCACCAGAAAAAGTTAGTTTTTGGCCGCAAATAAAATAATTAAGTGACAATTATTTTATTGTAAAATTCATAACTTCTAAACGGTAACTCGGATTGAAAATCCGAGAGTATCGATGGGTTCGTTGGGGCGTGTTTTACTTAGGCAGATCCTAACCTCGACCGGCGTGGGTCGAGGATGACTGATAATAATTTTCCGAACTTTTTCTCAGGTACGTTCAGTAAACGTACGTGTGAGTTTTTCTATCTTTTGAACCGGTGCTCGAAATTGAAATCTGAGGGCACCGATGAACTCGCAGTGCCAGTAATTTCTTAAGGGGACCTTTACCGCAGTTGCGTTTTAAACAGGTTGAGTTTTATTAATTTTGGAGTTTAGTTAAGAAAAGTTAAATAAATTTGTTAAAACAAATTTATATCTAAGGAAGTTAAATCCTCCCATGTGTGGATATATGAGAGGTGGGGCCCACTCGAGCCCCAACCTCTCATCTTCCCATAACTCTCTCCAACCCCCCTTTAACACCCCTTCAATTTAATGTTCCAACCCTCTTCATTATGAAACTAAACATCTTTTAATTATATGGCATGTTTTCGAAATTCTCGTGAAATATTTATGCCAACTCTTTAATAAATGGTTATACTTTATTATTATGGGTGTTTTCATAATCTCTTGTGGGGAGAGTCTTGAGAGAGGGGATTTGGGAGGATTGAGAGGACTTCTTTCCCTCATCGAAGAATGCAAAGAACGCTGGCGCCAACCTCTACTTCTTCCTTCTCGACGTTGACTAAGCAACGTCGTCACCCCGCGACAACGTCAACGGAACAAAGATAGCATCTCCTACCTTCACCAAGCGATCATCCTTCTTGAATTGAGGTAGGGGTTTAATTTTGAAGTATGATAAATATCTCTGTGTTAATTCCTCTTGTTCTTGAATCTCAATGATGGTGGCCAAACAAATATGGTTATCGATCCGCACATAGACCGTGAACCTTTCTATTTCATTTCTAGTCCATTATTCGTCGCCAAATAATTAAGCGTGCTAAAAACTCAATGTTGCATTGAGCATACGGATGCGGAGATCTCGACCCGAGGATCACGAATCTGCGATTGTCACAATTTTTAGGTTTTGAACGAAGATACAGCGACCCATGGAAGGGGCGACGCGGTGGTGTCATTTCGGCGTGTGTTCAAGGCATGACTTCGAGCGGAAGAGAAAACCGCGTGAAGGGCTGGCTGATAGGGTTTGGAGGTTTGGGTTGGAGGTGCTAAAACGTGAAGAAATTGACAGATTAGAGAGAGAAAGTTTAATTTGATGACATAATAATAAAAAGAAAGTAATTAATGGATGGTGTATGTTTCGAGCGCCCAAGAAGGGCTCCAAAAAAACGTGGATTGATTTGGAGTTAGGAATAGTAAATAAATTATTAATTAATAATAACAATAAAATATTGTTGTTATTACTTTTGATGATAAAACACATTTTTGTCTGGAACATCCCCATACGACCTCGCTTTTACGAACCATCTACGACGGTGCGACCCTGATTTCGAGATGGACATTCCGATTCCAATATTGAATGTCTTTTTTGGGTTTTTGGATCGGGTACCCGAAGCGCTCGGAAAATAATAAATTTAATATTGTTATTAAATCTTTGACCCTCCATAACTCATGCGTGCGACGTCGGTTTGGCTTGCCGTCAGTGGCGATCTAATCCTAACATCAATACGGTCGATTCAAGTCTAATTTTGAATACTAAATTCTGGTTCATGGATCAGGCCCACGAAACACCGAATAATAATAATATTATTATTACGGGATCTTGTTTCCGACAAATCTCTCTCATACGATGTCAGAATGTCGAACCGTCTACGAGGTTGCGACCCTGGAATTAAGAAGGATGTTTCAACACCAATTTTGGATATTTAAGTCGAGGTCGAGGCGCGGGCCCCACGAGGCCCGGTTCGCGCGTGTTGCGGTGAAATGCAACTTTTTCATCAACTATCCGTTTTGTACCAATGGGTAGTCCATCTCGTGTGTTTTTTCATATGGATCGCAATGGTGTGACCGGTTTAATTAACCAGTTTCGTTTGAAGTACGGCCGGGTTGGTTCGAACCCGAAACCAACCGGGCCCTCGGAGAGGAAATGCTTATATCTTGAGCTCTGGACGTCCGATTGACATACCATCAACTTTGTTGGATTCCTCTTGATGAGACAGAACTTTTGAAATACTTCTCCTAAGTTTTGGTTGCAGTTGGATGGTGGCCGGGTTGGATTGTAACCAAAATCCAACCTGGTCCCTCGAACGAAAAAGATGATAACTTTCAGACTGGACGTCTGTTTGAAGAACCGTCCGCGGCGTTGGTTATCACGTTGAGAAACAGTCCCAATGAGTATACCCAATGACAGTTTGGGGTACAATTGAGATACGGCCGGGTTGGTTCGCACATGAAACCAATCGGGCCCCTGGGACGAAAAGGCTAATAACTCACAGACCGGGCATCTGATTGATGCGTTGTCTGTTGTGTTGAGACCCCTATGATGAGGCCGTCCTTTGAGATAATTCTTCGTGGGACTTTGTGATACTTGGAGTATCGACGCGTTGCTCGTGGATCAGACCCTCCCGGAGACGAGTGTGCGGAGTACGGAGACCGTGTAGCCAACTAAGACTTGACGACGGCTGATCAATCGACTCGGTGAGTATTGGATAGCCCAGTAGGGAGCGCTTGGTTGGAGCGGCAGACCCACGGCAGAGGAGCGCTTGGTTGTAGCGACACACCCGTGGTACTCAACAGAAGGAGTACCTCTGGAGGCTATGAGGGGGAGCGCTTGGATGTAGCGGCAGACCCATGGTGGGAAGAGCTTGGTTGTAGCGGAAGACCCACGGTAGAGGAGCGCTTGGTTGTAGCGGCAGACCCGCAGTACTCAATAGAAGGAGTACCTGTGGAGGCTATGAGGGTGAGCGTTTGGTTGTAGCGGAAGACCCATGGTGGGAAGCGCTTGGTTGTAGCTGCAGGCCCACAGTACTCGACAGGTGGAGTACCTAATCATTCTTAGGTTAGTACCTCGGAGTCATGACAGGATCACTGTACACTCCCGAGACGGGGCTCTTCAGCATTTACGGTTTCGATAATTGAAAATCCTTGTTTGAGGTGAGTCTATGATCATTTTGTTTCCTCGTGATTGAGATGGGTCACATGATATCTTAGGTATATGTATGGGAATATACCTGCGTAGTGGTTATACGTTGATTTCATAATCTTTGTGTTTCCACATGATTGAGATGGGTTACTTGATAACTTAGGTATATGTATGAGCATATACCTAAGTAGAGGATATCTATTGAGATCTTCCTTGTGGTTATCCTTGTTGGATTTAGTGAGACCTTGAGGGTCTCGGGGTCCCTACTGAGTATCGTTATACTCACCCCTGCACGGGTTATGCCCGCACTTCGTTGTGTTGGTTGCAGACGACGGGAAGCATTGACAGAGGCCAAGTGTTCGAGGGATGGACGCTACCCGGAGGTGGACCTCACGACAAGTCAGTATCCGAAGGTGGAATTCATGGAGAGACGATGCTCGGAGGAGGTTGATGGCCGAGAGCGTTGTGGAGGCTATCTGTACCTACCCCTCAGGTAGGATTCGTGGTGGACGATCCAGGAGCTGCGCTATCTGTACTTACCCTTCAAGTAGGATCCGTGGTGGATGATCTAGGAGCTATGCTATCTATACCTACCCTTCAGGTAGGATCCTTGGTGGACGACCCAGGAGCGGCTTATCACCTTCTGGCTGTTTTGTCTTTTACCATGTACTTTACAGTTGGGCTTGTATTTCCGGCCCCCTTTACTTTCAGCACTTCTTGTATTCAGTTTTACCTAGTGATTACTTCCGCTTGTACTATGTGGTGTTTTAGTTTACTTTTATAATAGAAATTCCTTCCCAGTTATCGGGATTTACACCTTTGGTGCTAGTCTCTAGCCCCTGGCCTATGGAAGGCGGGCTTGGGGTAGTCAAGACACGGGCCCCGAGGACGGGTCGTGACAAATTGGTATCAGAGGAGTCGGTTCTACTGCAGAACATAGGAAACTGATTTTTTCTTTCTATGAAGAAATAGTGTTAAGGGTACCGAGTGTGGTTTTAAGTTCAGGGAGTTCAATGTTGGTGCGACGGCCGACGTATCCGTACACCAGGACCCTGATTTCTGATTTCCAACTTTGTGCACGAAAACACTGATTGCGTGTGTGTTTCCAAAAGTTTTAAAGTCAGATCAAACTAGGTCAGCTCACCAGGTATAAATCGTTTGACCGTGTCATATCTGTTCAGGATGCCTCCATGCAGATAGTCAGTTGGAGTTCTGAGATAGTACACGATAACGGCCCACCGAGCGACGAGGCTCCGGTGCGGTGCCCTTTTTACTATGTTGGCACCCTCGAGTGGTGTACCAGCAGCACCACCACCTATTGGGGAGCAGATTCCACCAGCCATACTAGCGAACTGTGCACGCTGGAAGAGCACGTCGCACGAGTTCCAGCAGTAGAGTCCTCCGAGGTTACGAGGCGTGGAAGATTCCCAGACAGCAGAGCACTGGCTGGAGGCGATTGCTAGAGTATTCCGCCTAGCTGAGACATTAGTGGAGTGGATGATGGACTTGGATACTAGTGTTTTACAGTGAATGACCATGAGGATGGTCCGCATTGTGATGAGGCTTCGGTAAATGGATCGATGCCTGAGATAGTGCCTTTGGGTAGTGTGTCAGCTATACATCACTACCTGTTGGTAAACAATTGCAACCGACGATACCGGTAGATGAAACATGTAGGCTTAATGCCTTACACATGTTCCAACATAAGATACCCTCAAGTTCCGAGGTGAACCTGACTCACACGCGGCTGGGGAATGGCTTGATGAGGTGGCTGAGAGATTTCTAGATCTTATACAACTTCGGCAGGACGACGTTTCGGTAGCTGAGTATTCATCGAGGCGTACCGAGCATTCCGGGTACTCGATGAATACGATTCGATCAGTGGTATAGAGCTCGGACCTATGAGCGTAGTGTGTTTAAGGATATCCGAGCCAGAACCTCTCCTCTATGCATTCCTACTTAGTCTAGGGTGCTAGAAAGAACCTTTTTGGTTGAGAATTCTTTGCTGAATGGTTGTAGTCAGTGAAGGTTAGCAGTGGGAAAGCTAGAAACTGGTGCTAGTCTCGGAGACTTGGGCGTGTTAAATGTTTCAAGAATAGGAAGTGTTAAGGATAGATGAATCTTTAGAGTAGCAAACATGGAAGCAGAGCTAAGAGTGCATCATGAGGGGGTGTACATTTCAACATGTTACAACCACCCATATTTGTAGTCCCCGCCAGGCTCAGGGAGCTGGAGGGTAGGGGAAGAGCATAGATGCATGCGGTCACGAAGTGTGACCCAAGGGCTCTAAGAATGATTTGAGGTATGGTCTGTGTCTACTACGAGCTGCCATATCAATAGACATAGGTACCAATCATTCCTTCCTTCCACGAATCTTGTCCCAGACCTAGAGTTTCCGGTTAAAACAGTTGACTTGACCCTCACGTCAGGAGATACAATTGAGAGGAGACTCGATAAACACACTTACGCCGATAGGTGCGATCTGACCCTTGAAGCTTTACGGGGACGTAAAGCCCTGGGTTGGGAGTAATGTAATGACCCGAAAATTTCAAGGAAATTTTTTTCTTAATTTCATTGGAATTTTGTGAGTGCGCGGTTTTAGATGACACATAATTTTGAGGCCCGGTGTGCCCGAAATAATTTTCCGAAGTTTTGTTAAGCTTAAATTAACGCGCGTAAGCAGTTTTCCTGAAAAAGTGAAGTAACTCCTGAACGGTTGCTCGTATTAGAAATCTGAGGGCACCGTTGCACTCAGGATAGCAGGATTAACCTAGGTGCGACTTAAGTTTAGTCGGCATGGGCCTCCTATGAGAAATCCCAAAAATAGCTTAACCATAAATAAAATAATTAAATAAATTATTTTATTTTTTCAAATTCATTTAACTCACAAATGGTAGCTCGGATTAAATATCTGAGACCACTTCTGAACTCGTGATGGCTTGTTTTATTTAAGAAGATACTAAATTTTTTCGGCACGGGCCACCAGAAAAAGTTAGTTTTTGGCCGCAAATAAAATAATTAAGTGACAATTATTTTATTGTAAAATTCATATCTTCTAAACGGTAACTCGGATTGAAAATCCGAGAGTACCGATGTGTTCACTAGGGCGTGTTTTACTTAGGCAGAGCCTAACCTTGACCAGTGCGAGTCGAGGGTGACTGATAATAATTTTCCGAAATTTTTTTCGGGTACGTTCAGTAAACGTACGTGCGGGTTTTTCTATCTTTTGAACCAGTGCTCGGGATTGAAATATGACGGCACCGATGAACTCGCAGTGCCGGTAATTGCTTAAGGGGACCTTTACCGCAGTTGCGTTTTAAACAGGTTGAGTTTTATTAATTTTGGAGTTTAGTTAAGAAAAGTTAAAAAATTTGTTAAAAAAATTTATATCTAAGGAAGTTAAATCCTCCCATGTGTGGATATATGAGAGGTGGGGCCCACACGAGCCCCAACCTCTCATCTTCCCATAACTCTCTCCAACCCCCCTTTAACACCTCTTCAATTTAATGTGCCATCCATCTTCATTAATGAACTAAACATCTTTTAATTATTTGGAACGTTTTCGAAATTCTCTTGAAATATTTATGCCAACTCTTTAATAAATGGGTATACTTTATTATTATGGGTGTTGGCATAATCTCTAGTGGGGAGAGTCTTGGGAGAGGGGATTTGGGAGGATTGAGAGGGCTTCATTACCTCATCAAAGAACGAAAACAACGCTAGCACCAACCTCGACTTCTTCATTATCGACGTTGACGAAGCAACTTCATCATCCCGCGACATCGTCAACGGAACAACGATAGCATCTCCTACCTTCATCAAGCGATCAACCTTCTTGAATTGAGGTAGGGGTTTAATTTTGAAGTATGATAAATATCTCTGTTTTACTTCCTGTTGTTCTTTAATCTCAATGACGGTGGCCAAACAAATATGGTTATCGATCCGCCCATAGACCGTGAACCTTTCTGTTTCGTTTCTCGTGGATTATTCATCGCCAAATAATTAAGCGTGCTAAAAACTCAATGTTACGTTGATCATACGGATGCAGAGATCTCGACCCCGGGATCATGAATCTGCGATTGTCACAATTTTCGGGGTTTGAACAAAGATACATCGACCCACGGAAGGGGCGACGCGGCAGTGTCATTTCGGCGTGTGTTCAAGGCATGACTTCGGGCGGAAGAGAAAACCGCGTGAAGGGCTGGCTGATAGGGTTTGGAGGTGTGCGTTGGAGGTGCTAAAACGTGAAGAGATTGATAGATTGGGGAGAGAAAGTTTAAGTTGATGAAATAATAATAAAAAGAAAGGAATTAATTGATGGTGTATGTTTCCAGTGCCCAAGAAGGGATCCAAAAAAATGTGGATTGATTTGGAGTTATGAATAGTAAATAAATAAGTAATTAATAATAATAATAAAATATTGTTGTTATTAATTTTGATGATAAAACACATTTTTGTCTGCAACTTCCCCGTACAACCTCAGTTTTATGAACCGTCTGCGGCGGTGCGACCCTGATTTCGAGACAGACATTCTGAGTATAATATTGAATGTCTTTTTCGGGTTTTTGGATCGGGTACCTGAAGCGATCAGAAAATAATAAATTTAATATTATTATTAAATCATTGACCCGCCATAACTCGTGTGTGCGATGTTTGTTTGGCTTGACATCAGTGGCGATGTAATCCTGACATCAATACGGTCGATTCAAGTCTAATGTTGAATACTAAATTCTGGTTCATGGCTCAGGCCCACGAAACACCCAATAATAATAATATTATTATTACAGGATCTTATTTCGGAAAAATATCTCTCATACAGTGTCGGAATGTCGAACCGTCTACGAGGGTGCGACCCTGGAATTAAGACGGATGTTTCAAGACCAATTTTGGATATTTATGTTGAGGTCGAGGCATGGGCCCCACAAGGCACGGTTCACGCGTGTTGTAGTGAAATGAAAATTTTTCACCGCCTATCCATTTTGGACGAATGGGTAGTCCATATTGTGTGTTTTTCCGTATGGATCGCAATGGTGTGACCGGTTTAATTAACCAGTTTCATTTGATGTACGACCGGGTTGGTTCGAACCCGAAACCAACCTGGCACTCGGAGCAGAAACACTTATATCTTGAGCTCCAGACATCCGATTGACGTACCATCAACTTTGTTGGATTCCTCTTGATGAGACGAAACTTTTTGCATACTTCTACTATGTTTTTGCTGCAGTTGGATAGTGGCCGAGTTGGATTGTACCCAAAATCCAGCCGGGTCCCTCGAACGGAAAATATGATAACTTTCAGACTGGACGTCCGTTTGACGAACCGTCAGTGGCGTTGGTGATCACATTGAGAAACAGTCCCTATGAGTATACCCTATGAGAGTTCGGGGTATAGTTGAGATACGGCCGGGTTGGTTCACACATGAAACCAACCGGGCCCCTGGGACAAAAAGGCTAATAACTCACAGACCGGGCGTCCGATTGACACGCCGTCTGTTGTGTTGAGACCCCTATGACGAGGCAGTCCTTTGAGATACTTATTCATGGGACTTTGTGATAATTGGAGTATCGACCAGTATCTCGTGGAGAGGACCCTCCCGGAGATGAGTGTGAAGATTACGGAGACCGTGTAGCCAACTGAGACATGAAGATGGCTGATCGATCGACTCGGTGAGTTTTGGATAGCCCAGTGGGGAGCGCTTGGTTTGAGCGGCAGACCCACGGTGGAGGAGCGCTTGGTTGTAGCGGCAGACCCGCGGTACTCAACAGAAGGAGTACCTCTGGAGGCTATGAGGGGGAGCTCTTAGATGTAGCGGTAGACCCTTGGTGGGAAGTGCTTGGTTGTAGAGGCAGACCCACGATGAAGGAGCGCTTGGTTGTAGCGGCAGACCCGCGGTACTCAATAGTAGGAGTACCTCTGGAGGCTATGAGGGGGAGCGCTTGGTTGTAGCGGCAGACCCATGGTGGGAAGTGCTTGGTTGTAGCTGCATGCCCACTGTACTTGATAGGTGGAGTACCTCAGCAGTCTTAGGTTAGTACCTCGGAGTCGTGACAGGATCACTGTACACTCCAGAGACGGGGCTCTTCAGCAGTTATGGTTTCGATAATTGAAAATCTGGGTTTGAGCTGAGTCTATGATCATTGTGTTTCCTTATGATTGAGATGGGTCACTTGATAACTTAGATATATGTATGGGAATATACCTGGGTAGTGGTTATCCGTTGATTTCATAATCTTTGTGTTTCCTCATGATTGAGATGGGTTACTTGATAACTTAGGTATATGTATGGGTATATACCTAAGTAGAGGATATCTGTTGAGATCTTCCTTGTGGTTATCCTTGTTGGATTTATTGAGACCTTGAGGGTCTCGAGGTCCCTACTGAGTATCGTTATACTCACCCCTGCACGGGCTATGCCCGCACTTCATTTTGTTGGTTGCAGACGACAGGCATCATTGACAGAGGCCGAGTGTTCGAGGGCTGGACAGTACCTGGAGGTGGACCTCACGACAAGTCAGTATCCGGAGGTGGACTTCACGGAGAGACGATACTCAGAGGAGGTTGACGGGTGAGAGTGTTGTGGAGGCTATCTGTACCTACCCTTCAGGTAGGATCCGTGGTGGACGATCTAGGAGCTGCGCTATCTGTACCTACCCTTCATGTAGGATCCTTGGTGGACGATCCAGGAGATGCACTATCTGTACCTACCCTTCAGGTAGGATACTTGGTGGACGACCCAAGAGCGGCTTGTCACCTTCCGGCTGTTTTGTCTTTTACCAAGTACTTTACAGTTGGGCTTGTATTTCCGGCCCCATTACTTTCAGCACTGCTTGTATTGAATTTATGTAGTGATTACTTCCCCTTGTACTCTGTGGTGTTTAGTTTACTTTTATAATGGAAATTCCTTCCCAGTTATCGGGATTTACGCCTTTGGTGCTAGTCACCGGCCCCTGGCCTATGGATGGCGGGCTTGGGGTAGTCACGGCACGGGCCCCGAGGATGGGTCGTGACAGGCCTGGCCGCGTCCGCTGGCAAGGGCGGCCCCACGCGGGGCCGTGGTTCTCTCACACGAAGGCAGCACGCCCCCCGCTCCGCTGGGCCGTAACCTGCCGAGCCGACCCGCCGGCCGGGCCGGGCCAGGCCGCGCCAGCCGGGTCGGACCCGGTTCGGTCTGACCCAAGGGGGGTTGGGCCGGGTCGGTCCGGGTCCAGACCTCCCGTTTTTGGACCTTTTCGGTCTTTTGCTCATAACCTGAGCTGCAGGCCTCCGATCAACGTACCGTCAGCGGCGATGCGATCCTTGGATCGAGAAGGTAATTTCAGTATATTGCACTCAAGGTTTCGGAGTACTTTGGGTTTGGCCGGGTTGGTCGTACATGAAACCAATCGGGCCCTCGGAGCGGAAATGCTCATATCTTGAGATACGGACGTCCGATTGATGTGCCATCGACTTTGTTGAATTCCTCCATGTGAGACAGATCTTTTGGATTAATCCGCCCGAGGTTTAGACACAGGTGGAGTACGGTCGGGTTGGTTTTTCTTTAAAAACCAACCGGGCCCCTTGAACGAAAAAGCTAATAACTCTCAGACCGGGCGTCCGATTGACACGCCGTCTGCGACGTTGAGTTCCTGTTGTCGATACAAAACTTTTGGATACATCAAATCTGGACTATGTGTGAGTTGATGTATCAGCCTCTCGGCTCGTGGAGTGGACCCTCCCGAACAAGCTTGCTGTGTGCGGGAACCCTAGTGTCGGCTGCGACTGCGACTGTGACGATGACGACTGCACATAGATCCTTAGTGGATTCGACGGCGACGACTACAACACTCAGTGATCCTACGTGGATCAGTGCTATAGATCCTTTGTGGGTCCAATCCTGGGTGGGTCAGTGCTCAGCGGTCCTGTGTGGGCCAGCGCCTATAGATCCTGCGTGGGTCCTATCCTGTGTGGGTCTTTGCAGGGGTTAGTTACCTATCGATACTGTGTGGGTTAGATCCTTTGTGGGTCATTGCGGGGGTTAGTTACCTATCGATCTTGTATGGGTCAGATCCTTTGTGGGTCATTGCGGGAGTTAGTTACCTATCGATCCTTTGTGGGTCAGATCCTTTGTGAGTCATTGCGGGGGTTAGTACCTATCGATCCTTTGTGGGTCCGACGACTTAGATGAATCAGTGGCAATACCTGATCATCTCTATTGTCATACGAAGAAGTATACCTGTGTGAGATGAATCCTGTTTTTCTTTCCTATGTGTATTGTGTTGAGCTATCCTGTGTGGATTTACTATTTGTTTTCCTGTGTGGACTGGGTTGTACTTGGGCTCGGATGTTGGAGCCGATCGAGAACTGATGACTTAGGTATATGTATGGGCATATACCTAAGCAGTGTCGGATGTTACTTCATGACTGTATCTTTCCATTGTGGATTCTGGGAGACCTTCGGAGGTCTCGGGGTCCCTACTGAGTAGCTTATACTCACCACTGTATGGGATATGCCCACACTACGTTGTGTTGGTTGCAGACGACAGACAATGCTGATCGTGGTTGAGGCTTGCGTAGCAGGACGATACCTGTAGGTGGACCACTAGGTGGGACATACTTGGAGCAGTCGGCTGGGCCCGAGGAGCAGTGGAGGCTATCTGTACCCACCCCTCAGGTGGGATTTCCAGTGGACAACTCAACGTCATGGATTTACTTTTCAGTTGCTGTTTTCCCTTCCAGTTGTACTTTACTTTCAGTTTGGGTTTGTATACTGGCCCACTTTCTTTTCTGCACTTACTATTGTACTTAGTTTTTACTTAGTGTTTACTTCTGCCTGCTTGCTCTGTGGTTTTTGTGGTTCACTTTACAAAGGCAATGCCTTCCTTTTTTTTACCGGGATTTACGCCTTGGTGCTAGTCTCCAGCCCCTGGCCTATGGAATGCGGTCTTGGGGTACTCCCGACACGGGCCCCGAGGACGGGTCGTGACAATAAAGAATAAAATTAATTTAAAGTTTGAATGATCTATGAAATGATCCAAAGAATATTGTAAATAAAGAGCACAAAATATGCTTTCCAAATATGGAATTTCTTTGGTTATCGCAACGTCAATGATTTTCTAATTCTCTAAATTTTCATATTTATGGTATGTCTTGCATAGTTTGATCTTTAATTAAAAAGGATAATAATCTTTTCATAAAATCTAACAAAATTTAAATATTTATCATGATATTAATAATGTAATCATGATGATCTATAATATCATATCTTTGTAGGTTATCCGAAAAATATACTAATCATCACCGAATATATTTCTTATGATAATGTGACTTGTCTTTGAAAGATATTTAGTTTTCAATGAAGACTAATTATAATATTTATCTTAATATAATGTATTAGTTTTATTGAACTTTCTATAACTTTTAATATTATTATCAAATGAATAATATCCTTTCATACTTTTATTCAGAAAGATAATTCTTGGATTAATCGAACACTGTAAGGTAAAGTCTTCAGTGATCTTTCTAATTCCGAGTATACAAATATGTTATTGCAATCTCGTGTGATAATGTAATTTTATGTATAAAGATAAAAACATGATCACATAGCATACGATAATTTCAATCTAAAACATTTAGCAATATTTTCATAATAAATGTATTGATTTTATGAACCACCAAAAAAATAAAGTGGATATATATTGGAACACTATACATTTTACCATAATTAAATCTCATGTATTTCCCTTATATAATGTTTTGGATGGTCTAGTCCCAGTAATCTAATGAAATGTCTTTTGATGAGTAGACATAATCTCAAAATCATGATTACATGATTTCATTAGAGTGGAATTACACTCTCAATATCAAATGGGAGTATTTGTTTCCCTAAAATGTTCTCTAGATCACTTTTAGCACATTGTTTTCCATGATGGATTCTAGGTTTGTCTCTGATTCTATGTGGGCTTCCAAGCATCTTCTTCAGATATTATTGGACATTATATTGGTTATTTTATGCCTTATCAAATTTTTATACCAGACTATGTTGATGGGGGATATATACCTAATTTTCCAAATGCTAATTCCCCTACCCAATATAATCTAAAACCCGAACTATGAATGATATAAATATGTAACCACGTTTTGTTACTTCATTAGTATCCTTCTCCCTTGTATCTATAGACATACATATTTAGTCTATAACCAAAATAATCATAAGGTTTCAAATATAGATTAAATGAATGAAAACATATCCCTGTATGTTTTATATTTATATATTCTTCCTAAAAGTAAAACAATTTTGTCAAATTGAATAGAATAAATAAAAAAGAAGAAAAAAACAAAAAAATATAAAAAAAAATAAAAAAAATGATAAATTATCCCAATGCACAAACCTGTCGGTTTTCTTGTAGATACTCTTATAGTTTTAAATGTTTTGGAGTATCCTAATAATTCTTATATATTGGATATAAAGGAAGAGTAATCTAAGTAAAATTCTCCCCTTATTTTAGGAAGACCCTTTATCTTAGAAGATAATAAAATCACTGACATTTATTCTAGAACATTATCCAAGAATTTTTTCAATGAACATTTAAAATTCAACTTTTTTTATTCCATTATGTATCCCTTTTAAAATAAAACTTGATATAAACATGATTATTTAAAGAATAAATATTTTGTGTTAAAATATAAAAATAGGCTTTCTATTTTCAACTTGTGTGATAATTCTAATTATTACGAACATTCTATGTTGAACTATTAGAATTTAGATAAATTATAAGAAAAATTGTTAGATAAAAATTTTTGGATAAAAAATATTTCTTATCAGTTAAATAGTTTAGAAATATTGTATTTAATTAATGACCAATGCATTTTAAAATAACATATCCTTTTACATTATATATATATTTCAAATTCTAAGGTTATTCTTGAAATCAACATTGGGTGGACTTCTTGAACACTATATTGATTCATTCAAGAATAAAAAAAATTAAATGTTTCTCTTTGAAATAATGCCTAAAAAACATCAAAAAATCTCTTGTGAAAAATTAATAACATAAATATGGCGACTAATAAGTGATTTTACCTTCTTGTAATGCTATTTTTTATTTTTTAAAATTAAAATATATTATTTACAACAATGAAAATTATATGTTAAATAAAATAGATTCTAATTTTAATAGCTAAGAATACAATTTAAATTATAAATATGGTGACTATAAGTATTAAAACTAATTTCAAGAGATTAAATACCTTTTTAAGAATCTAATTTTTTAAAATAACAATAAGACTATTCTATAATCTATTCATTCTAAATTAACCTCTAAAAGGGATAAGTAATTTATTAATGTTATAGAATCAAATAGAATATCTATTAACTACACCATATCTATTTTTTGAAATCAATACTTCCCATGGAATGCATATAAACTTTTTAAATAACACTATAAACTTGTTAGATAAACTGAAAGAGGGTTAAATCCTTTGATATTTAATGTTATTAAATAATAAGTCACTATATTATTAATGGTTGAACTTATTTATACAATTATTTATAGTATTTGGGTGAGTTGAGTTTAAATAGTTCTCAAAAGGAGTTTCAAAAAAATTGGGAATAATGATAAATTAGATTTGATACATACTAGATTTAAAAAAAAATAGATATTTTCAAAGATTATATGATGTTTAATTAGTCTATTATCAAATATGACTACTTATTTCAATTTTTAGGCCCAAAATTTGAATGTTTACATAAAGGCTCTCATTTTAATTTTAGATGAATACACTGGTAACTTATAAATAGTCAGTGTACCTACTAATCAATATAACACCATGTTTATGTATTGATTTCGTACATTTCCTTTAATATGATGTTATTTTGTCTTTTTAATACTCCATCATCTATAAAATGGTGTATGCAGAGTATCTTTTCTGAATTTATTGAGAGTAATATTAATATATTTATTGATAACATTATTTTTTATGAAAATATATTTAATTCCTGTTTTGATTTTTTATATAAGATAGTGAATAAATGTGGTAAAACTAATATAGTTTAAAATTATTAAAAATTAACATTCATAGTAATTTGTGTCATATTATTAGGTGATATTATTTAATTTCATATAAATATAATACAATATATCATTCTCAGAACATGTCAAATTTTAAAGGAGGTTCATTTAAATATTTATTTTAGTGTCTTTACATGTGATTAAAATATTACAAAATTATATTCCTTTTTTATAAGGAATTATAAGATCCTAATTTTAAATTAAATAATTATTTAATAACTCCTCATATTATTGAATCAATTTATTGGTCACTTTCATTCGAACTAATGGTTGATGCCTCTAATAGGGAATTTAGATTTTGTTCGTCCAAAGAAGGGAGATATTTTATATTGTTTTCAATTATGAATCTGAAATGGTTAATAGTTGTCAATTAAAATTTATAGTCACAAAAAATATAATTTATATATTGTTTTTTCTACATATAAGTGTAAATATTATTTACAAGTTTTCAATTATATTTCTTAAAGACACTATTCATCTTTTAGATAATTATTAGATAAACATGAATCAAAACCAAAAATTTTGAGATAGATTTTAAAACTTATGGTTTAACACCCCATGATTTCAGTACCAATTTTAATTTAATTTAATACTACATTGAAAATATTTCTTTACATTCCAAGTTGAAGGAAAAAATGTGAAATATTTTATTGAGACAAAATTTTAAGTAGTAAATATTACCAGTATAATATAGCTATTATGTTTATTGGTATAAATATAGATTAATATATTATTTAATATATGTAGTAATTCTAATAAATGTAATTTTTAAAATTAGTTAATTGATAAAATTATATTAGTGAATCAAAATAACTAATATATTCATTTCATTCATAAAGAATTATTTTCTGAAAATTAAATTTTCAGGCACTATATATTTTATTTTATATTGTCAGATAAATATTTCAATGAAATTTTATGATAAAATATACATTTAAATAATTTTGCATCAATCCAATAGTTATTAATTGGAAATAAATTAATTTATTTTATGCCTAAAAGATATATTTTTCTTAAGATTGTTTTTATGTGTTATAATCATTTATGTTAAATTTAATTTTTACCACCTATAGAAATTAAATATAATAAAATGTTTTTTTTCATTTTTTATCAGGATGGTTAAATTATAAAATGATTTTAATTTTAATTTTGGGAACAATAATATGTTTCCCTAATTAAAATTAATTAACATGATAATGGTAAAAGGGTTACTTGCATCGAATTATTTTTTAGAGTTATACACTATTATTTAAAAAGTATAAATTGATATATTTAGAATTATGAATCTAAAATATTATATATATATATATATAATTAACACTAATTTTATTAATCATTTATATGAAATTAGTTGAATAATTCTTATTTAGTTTACTAAATCATTTTCTCAGAAAAATAGTTTTTCTTTATACTATATGTTTTAATTTAGAAAATAATTTTGAAATATTTTGAAATTATATCATACTATATAGATTATAAATTCAGATTTGATTCAAATAAATAAGGTAATATGGGTAATCTTATATTTTTAGTAAAAAATTACTATAGTAGTTTATCATCAATCTTAATAAGGGTAAAAATGAGTAACATAACGTGGATCAAATTTTACTAAATGTACTTTACAGAAAACCTTATAGAATACTATTTTTCTGTTTTAACTAAATACCTACATATATCACCAACATTTACTCACCTAAATCATCAAAATATCATGAAATTTCATTATTAACAATAACCTAACATTGAATTCCAAGGAAAATTCCATCTTTTTTACATATAATAGGATCTCAATCACATCCTCTTCAATCCAAATTTAGCATTCCAATATTTCTTAAAAGCCAATTTTTTTTACCTATTATAGATTCTTTTACCACATTAGGAATCCCCTTATTCCCAAAATAATCCTTAAATCCTCCATTTCCAAAGGATCTTTCAATATAAGATTCAAACTCAACACATGAGTATTTTGTAGCCTCTTACTCTCTATTCTATATATTTCTCATCCAAAAAACCCTAAAAACCTACCTTAAAAACTATAATATAATTAAATAAATATTTTTTATATTCTAAAACAATTTTATTATATTTTAATAATCACTCTCTAACCAACCCCCACCCCCTTAGAAAAATAAGAACATAGTTCATGTAATGTAAGGAATACCTCCTCTAGTAACTACATTTTTAATTAATCAAAAATATATTACATGGATAGTTCAAAAGGGGTATTTAAAAAATTAATATCATATTTTTAAAATTGTTAATATTCTAAAAAAATAAATCAATTCATTCAATTTTTTTATTCTATGGAAAAAACATCATTTGTGTGTACATGGGAAATACTACCTTCATGGAACAACATTTTATTTTCATCACATTCATTCATGGATGGTTCCAAATATATATTTAATGAATATAGATATATATTTATATATTATTATGGATTATTATATTTATTTAATATTATTCTTAAATGATGAAAAAATGACCATTAAAAACTAATTCATTTATATCGATAAATTTCCTGAAATAAGATTATTATAAATTTTGTCATTAGAGTTTATAAGTAAAACTATCATGGGATGAAAATAGGAATTTATAAATCCATATGGAACATATATTATAATAACTTAAATAATATATCAGTTTTTAAATTTATATATGATAATTGTGTTCTAGGTTTCCATTATGAAACATGTCCCAAAAAATCAAATATAATAAACATCTTGTAATAAAAATAAATAATAACTAACTATTGAATATATAATTAATGATTATAATTAAATATTTTATGATTTCATATATATTAATAAGTTTATAAAATAATTTATTTATACGGTTATTTTTATTATATATTTGAGGTTAAAGCGCTTCCATGAAATACAAGTGTTAAAGTAGGGGTTTCTTGTCTCAAATTCCCTTCTTGAGATATGTTTTGTATTATGCAGTTATTTTCTTTAAATATTGTGTATACGACATATTTTAAATAAAATACTATAAATAAATATTTAGTTCATGATATTTATTCTTCCATTTTCATTTTTTCTCTTTCAAATGGATTTGATTCAAATTCTATAATAGTTGTAATGGTTTCTTCCATAAATTTTAGTTCATTGAGAATTATATCATATTCAACATCTATTTCAAATTGTTTAGTGTATATAATTCCCAACTGATATTTTTATAAAACATTCAGGTAATTAATGGGATTTGAAAATAAATATAATTTTTTATCTCTCATGGGTTTTCCATTCAAGAGATATGAATGTTTTAATGGTTTTCTAGCCTCAACGTTCTTTATTCGAGATATATTCCATATTCACTACTAGATTCATTTTGTGTGGTGTTGAAAACACACTAAAAATTCCATTTATCAATAATTTTGTTAATTTTGAAGGATTTTAAAAAAAAAATCTCAATTACTTATTTTGGGGGATTTTGATTCAACAGTTACCAAATCCATAAAGGGGGTTGTTAACTAAATTTACGATCATTGAGTTATGCCCGTTCTTTTGGAAAGTTATTCATATAATTTTGTTACAATGTTCCCTATAATTCAATTATATTATAATTAATCTCAATTTTTAGGGGATTTATATCTCCGTCTCATGAACTCCTTTTCAAAGGGTTCTTACCTCAATTCTTCTTTTTCCAATTGAATTATTTCACTATAAAAAAAATTATTAAGAATAATTATCATCACATTGAATCTTTTTTTCCTCCATATCCATATTATTTTTTTATAAATGAGATTTTATATCTAATAATAAAACCCTAGTTTTATTATCTAATTTTATATTGTTATTTAACTTTATTTATTTTTAGAATAAATTTTTAACCTTTTTAAACTAATGTTTTCAATAAATGTATTTTAAAAATATTATAAAAGTATTTTTATTTCACAAATATATATATTTTCTTACACTCTTAATTTACTCTAGAAAAGAATTATTTATTTTTCATGTTTTAGTTATTGAATATTATTTTTGAAATTAAATGACTTCAAAAAAATTCAATTAACCTTTTTTTAAAATGGCCTTTTCAAATGACCCATAACATTATTATTGAAAATAACAGTAGAATAGTTTTTTAAAAACTCTTTTATTGTTTCACTTGTATTTTACAATTTATTTAAAAACATTATATTTTCATGGAAATTATTTCACATTAATTACCCAAGGATTTATCTTTTTTAATTGTTTTTTCTGGGGAATTAAACCCGATGAATGAAATGATACAATTCCCAATACCTTCTTATATGACATAGTTTAATGTGTTATTATAATGTTATTTTTCATCTATGTAAACATCATTCAATTTTGTTAGGATTAACAAGGGATATTTTCTTATGATAACATCCATCTTATTTATCTTGATGGATTATGAAATGTTATATGGATGTTTTCATGAAACTCAAATACTTACCTCAAGTTAATATGTGATGGTTGAAATATTTATATTTTTATGTTCTCTTGGAATACCTATGTATTGATTTAAATATGTGAATGATTTTTTTTGATTTATATATCCTTCAAATGTTTTATTTAAATCGTGATATATCATGAGATAATATAAAAGTGGAATGGGAGTGAGCCCAAAACCTAAGGAACTAAATCTATTAAGTGATTAGTGGGACCAAAATTATAATTCCCACCATTGAATTTAGTAAAGACTTTTACCAAATGAGCTAAACGTTAAGTATTGGTGGGTGAAACCAATCTAGAATTAAAATATTTCCATTATTTTTATGGGAATGATGTGTGAAACCAATATACTGTGGGACTCCATACATTATATTTATAATAATTTGGTGTGAACTGAATCCACTAAAGGACTCTATAAACTATAATTACTGGATTGGGGAAAGAAACCAATCCATTATATCACTCGATAAACTATGTTATGATAGTCTCAATATTGAGACCTGATATGAAAGAAATGATTTTTATGCTTGTTTATGTTCCATAATCTTTTGCTTTGTAACATTATCTTGTTATGATGAATCATATTTTATGTAGTCCTCACATCTTTAAGTCATGATTTTTACTAATTACCCATTTATATCATGGAAAGATTTTACAATGTTATGTTCATAGACCCTGATTATTCTCCTATACCCATATTATTATCTTATTCTCTCTTGTGGTCATTAGTTTTTATCATTTATGATTACCCTTATGATGTGTTGGAGCTCACCCCTTCCATATATTTTCCATACCCATGTTATAAAGATGAGTATAAATTACAGTAATTACAAATTGGGGTATAAAGGGGTGTGATTATGGATTAATTTTCCTGAGAGTTATAAAATAATTCGGTTTCAAATATTATGTTAAAATATGATTAACCTAAAGGTTCACAAGATTGTGAGATTATTTAATGTTTTAATGTTTTATTAATTTAAACTATATGTATGTTTATCTTGGATCATTTCACATGGTATCAACACTTTTAAATAATGATTTTTTTAGAAATGGAATTTGGACTTTATTTATGGGGTTCATCAATTGGTATCAATATAGGGTTTAGTTATTTGTTTTATTAATTTAGTTATTATTGGCAATTAAGATGAAATATATTTGTTAAAAACTCTAAGGATAAGTCTATGTATAAGATAAAATCATAAAATTTTAGTATAGTGAAGATATTATTGATTATTACCAATGAAATTCATGTTTGGAAAAAAAAAATATTAAATATTATTCATGGATACACCGAGGGGTAATGAACCTAAAAACGTTGGTTTGGAATCAAATCCATCTTCACCTTGTGAATTATACAGAGGCTTGACTACACACTTTATTTGAAACTACTAGGGGATATTCTATTAAGTCATTGACCCTAGTATACTATATTCAATGATTAATTAATTACATTGGAACTAGATACAATTAACAACATCCTAAGGGTCTGAATAGTTTTTTAGTCACGGTAAACTAGATAAATAGTTGAATCTAAAATTATATTTTAAAACAAAAAAAAATAATATTTTCATTGTGTAAGCTATTATATCCTTTAGAATAACCTGGAATAATAATCATAATTTACTTCTTATAATCCTAGGGAAAAGAAACATAAGAAATGGGTGAGATCAGATACTTAGTAAGGGTACACATATATTGGGAGATAAATAAGGAATGAATAATATGGAATGAAGGAACCGATCTTCAAATAATATAATCTAAATAATCACATGATCTCAAAACATAACCATGGATGCCATAACTAATCAAATGATAATATTTTTATCAATAACTAACATCATAGTGATGGAAAACATAATGTTGGACATATGAAACATATCATCGATGAATTCTTCGAATACATCTTAAATAAATGGGTATGTACTCATCCAAATACCCAAGGTAGTTCGTCTCGTAATACATATAAATCTTTTTTAAGGTTAATGATACCCATCCATAACATAATAAGTCCAATGAATCTACTATGTGTATAAATAACCACAAATAATCAAAATTTATAACAAATCCACAATTATATGTATTGAAAAAACTAGAATAGTGAATATCAATACATTCCCAAGTGAAACTGATCATTAACCATCCATATAAAGAATCAGGATGGTATCAATACTATGATTTCTTAGTAGATCGTAATTAAAATAATTTTTTAATATTTTTGATGAATTGATATACTAAATAATTATCCATATAAAAATTCTTGTGTAAAATAGCATTTTTGACATTTGAAAACCACTTTTAAAAATTAAATAACTGAGAAATATTAAAAGAAAATATTTTATTTAAAAATAAACTTTTAAAAGTGAAAATTAATATTAAAATCACTAATTTTTTCTGAAGGCGGTAATTTTTATTCATGTTTTATATGTTAAAAAATAATCATTTCAATAATTTAAAATATACCTTGTTTTGAAAATAAAAATAATATATTCCTTTTAAAATATTTTTTTAAATTAAAATGTTTGTAAAAAAGAATTTAAATAGTAATTAGAAAATAGAAAAAAAAATTTGAAAAAATTTTAGAAAAAAATCTACATGGAATATAAATATCGAATAAATTTCCATATATATACTTAAATGTAAAGAACCTCAAATATTTATGTGATAGTGAAATAAACCCTTCGAATTGTGGTAACATTTGAATCATAATCCCCATGAAATAAATTAATTGAAATTAATAATTAAACACCATTTATATAAATATATTAATGATATAAAATTTAAAAAGTATATTATATACACCATACAAAAGGAATTAGTGGTGAATATGTAATATTTCTCATGGAATTAGAAGTTGGATGAGAAACCCTTACCGTAGGTCCATCTTCCTTTGTATATGTATAAAAATACATTGAAATAAATATATGGTTTTTATAAATATATTCAAGAAACATAATCATGTATATAATAATAAATATTATTTAGATATAATGTTTTATCACACATTTATTATCAATTATTTGTTAAAAACATTATTTTAGTTTATAAATGCTTCGTTCTTTATGTATGTTTCTGTTCAATAGTCAAAATAGTTATAATTTGATAATGTTTAATTCATATATAGAATTTTAATATTTATATAATCATGATAAATATTAATTATATTTTTACTTATATTAATTCATTAAATTTAGAAAAAGATAAATGAACTCCATCGTTTATGGATACGGTAGGTCGTTGTTACACATTAATGTTATTTTCATTTTATAAAGGATACAGAAAAAATGGTAAATAATTAATCACCAATAAATATTATTTATAATATATATTTATCATCTAAATCATCATTACCAACCATGTAAAATATAAATTAAAATTGAATCATATTTCTTCCTAGAGGAGGAAGTCTGCACAAACGCATGACCGACAATATCGTTTCCCAATAGATTGGAATGTAATAAGTTAGATATGATATTATCATTACATATGTATAAATATGTTTCAAATATAATATATAAACATTATAATAATCTTAATTCCCATCCATAAAATACGGTGATGAAAAATGAATTGTATCACTATGTGGAGACGATAAGTCATATGAACAACCAAGTGATACATTCACTTCCCATTTGATGGGAAAGAGGTGGATAACGGTGGTTTCATAATCATGATAAAATTTTAATATATATATTATACTTATTTTTACCATTTATGATAAATAACATATGTTCATAAATGATAAAATAATAAATAAAAAAATTAAAGTGAACGGTTAAGTCTATTATCTCTTCTTTGGAAGAAATCATTTAGATATCATATTAAGGATCATAGGATCATTCTTTTGAGAATACAATAACCTAAAAACATATATAAGTATGCTTATAAGATAAATGGTATGTTTTCAGATGATATATAAGGATTAAAGTTGTTTAAGGAGGATAAAGTAGAGGTGTCTTCTTATAATTTAGGAGAGGGTCATTCCAGAAATTTCATAAAATATTAAATTATTATAAATTAAATTTTACTTCCAAATGTCCCATAATTGATACAATTATAATATATTATTAATATGTGTCTAAATAATCTAATGAAAAAAATTCAACATGTTTTAGGTTTTTTTTCATCCTTATCATTCAGTTTTAACCCTCAATAACCCTTTTAACCATTAATAGTAAATTAAAATTCCCTACCCTTTAAGGGATAATAATTTTACTATAAAATGATAAAATACCCAAAAATGGATCTTGGTTGATTTATAAATCCAAATCCCATTATTTTGTTAAATTTAATATTTTTGTTAGTATTTTAGTATTTAATGAAATATTATTTATTATAAAATATCATTAATGTCTTTTAAACACTATTCATTTAATTTGAATTTAAATAAATCAATATAGAGAGTGATATTGAATATAATTAATTAAAACCAAACTAAAATATCTCACTTAGATCTATAAAAATCACGGGACACAATAATTCATTCAAATTATATCACATTTTATATTTTTTAAATCTTTTTTTCTATTAATTAAATAAGTATTGTATTATCATTTCCCAAGAATTTAAGGTAATTGTATAAATTTTAATAATTATAAATAAATTTATATCATTAAAATGATTTCATTGATAAAAAATAATTTCTTTTATTAATTCATAACATTATTTTTCCCTTATTTAGATATATATGTTTTATTTAAAATGATGTGTGTGACACTTTGTTAATTTATAACTTTTAAATATTAATTGTGAAATTTTCAAGAATAATTACCCATTAAATTGAAATATTTCAAGGATAAAATGATAATGTAATAATTTAATTCATATAATAATATTTATGAAGAAAAATTATTCCCTTATCACTTATTGTTAACCAAGATTATCCTGATTTAACCTTTACCGAGGTGATAAATTTTACTATAGTTACTATTCATAATTCCAAAAAAGGGACCGCTTTGAGAAAATTGAATAAACTAATTACAATTATGGAATACATTTTATCCAATTTAATAACTCTATGTTTTAGAAATTATATTGAAAATAAATACACATAATGCGATGAAATCTCTTTGTATAAAAACAAAAAATTTTATGAAACATACCTTTCTTATGTATAATAATGTTTTATACCGAATTCAATAAAAAAATTAATTCCAATGGAACTAGGTCTATATAAAAAATATAATATATCTAATTATATTTTTAATTACTTTAATATAAAATGGTCCTTTTTATATTCCTGAAACAAAAATACAGTTTTCGAAAAAAATTGCTTCTTTCACTACTCACTGAAAAAATCAATATTTTTAGAAAAATAAAAAAATTTCACCCTATGATAATTTTGATATGATTATTTCTAAAAATATTATCTCATAAAATTTATATATGTTTGTGAAATTAATTATTACACTTTATCATAATAATTTATAAAAAATCATTTTCAAATAAAACATATTTTTGAAGTATATAAAAATAATTTACTGAAATTTGATTAAAAATTTTCTAAAAAACAATAAATGATTTTTCATTCATTAGGTCCTTTATATATATTTCTTAAATCTATTAATACTAGTCATGCAGTCCAATTTAACTACAATGTCATAACTGTCATATTTAAATAATAATATTTTGGGGTTCGTTTAGGCTTGATTTTATGTGTCATATACGCTATCGAACATGGTGTTATTTTAAAATCATGTGGTTTTACATCCATCCCCCCACCACAATTAAATTACTCACTTTCAATTTGATCTTTTTTTCCAAAATCAAGGGGTTTTCATTTTAAAATACCTATGTGTAAAACTCACATCGTAAAAATGGTTATTAAAACCTCTTCTTGAAAAGGGGGGAAATGAAATACGAAGGTCGCTACAAAAACTAGGTTTCCAAATATGAGAACATTAGTGGTAAGTGATAATATTGATTTATAAGAAAAAAAAACTCCCAAGTATTCAGTTAGTGTGATATTTAACACGTTCATGAGAAATTTAACATTTACAAAATAGTACATCTATGATGGGTTAAAATACGATTGATTTCATGGTATGAAAAGTAAAAGGGTAATTTTTTTTATTTCTAGGTCATTTTTCTAATATCGAGGGAATTTTATAATATCTAGATAAATATCTTAACAAAAAAAACATAACATCTTTTTATTCCATGTAATAATAACAATCAAATCCTTCTATTGTAATTATATCAATTTCCACTTCATCTCTTACCCTAGGAAATGGATATTCGAGATGATTTTTTTTACTCCTGAAGAAATTTTAACAAATCAAATGATACAGAAGTAATTATTTTGGCCTTTAAATATTTATCAAAAAAAAAAATTATAGTACAATTTATCCAATATGATAAATCATAAATTAAACTCAAATAATAATATCCAATTTTCATATTAATCTATTCCTTATGTAGTAAACCTTATGGATCCTCAAAAATATTTCTCACCATATTGAAATAAAAAAAAATTAATCCAAAAATTTCCCTTGAAATCATAAATCATTTCATAATGCCACATTCCAAACATGTGAATAGATTTTTCACATATACTAATAAACTGAACCACCATGAACATTATCCTTATTCCATATATCTAATAAAAAAAAAATATATCTATCTCTATCATAAATTTCTTTTTTATAAAATCACTAACAATTTTCAAGGTAACTAATACCAACACATTAACATTTTCAATTTCAATCTTCCTTTTATGCCAACTAAACATTGATAACTCATCATCAAAACACATTAAGGTATATCTTTCGCTTATTCATTCATTCTCCAAAAACAACACCTTACTACTAATCAATTATCTTGGTCATAAATACAATTCTTTATATGACTTGAAGTCCTTAATGGAATCTACTGCATTATAAAAATTATAAATTTTATGATTATTATAACCATAATATCATTGATAAAAAAATATTCTATAATATAAGTCTTGAATCCAAATAAATATTCTCTTTAATCATTCTACTCTGGCTATAATAATAAAAAAACATGACCTTGATCCATAATCGTTGGATTAATATTCCCTTGATTATTTGGGAATTCATTTTCATAATACCATATATACTTATAGATGAATCAATTAACATTATAGGTTGATTTCTTACCCTTATATGGATACACCCGATTTCCTTTCTCTTCACACAAAAAGCAAACTCTCATTCCCTTTAATAAAGTATGGTGGTGTTTTCTTCTTCAATTATAACATGTGGGGAAATTCTTCTTTAACTTCTTCCATGTATCCATTTTTATTATAGAATCATTTTATCCTATGTCTTTCCATTAAGTCCATATGACTTGGGGAATTCATTCTATATCTTGATAGAATATATATTATATCCTTATATGACAATAATTTTTTAAAAAATATTTCCCCATAAAGGATTTATTTTGGCCCATAAAATCAATGGTACATTATCCTTATTTGATTATGTACAGAGTCCAAAAAATGACTTGGTAAACTTGTAAGGTCAAATTCATACATAATAGCATTGAACTCTTCTTCTTATCTTAGAATTAGCAATTTTTAGTTCACATCAGCACATTGTTTATGAGGAAAAGTTTTTTCCAATAAGATTACAATAAAATCCTTCCACCCCATGTTTGTTATTTACTCTTCATCCTTAGTTTTTTGAATCAATTATGACCATTTATCTGCATCCCCTCAGTTATGTTAAACTACCATGACAAGCTTATCCCATTCATTACATTCCAAAGAGTTAAATATCTCCAGTAAGGAAGGTATCCATTATTCATCCCCAATTGTATTCATAGTTCCATTAAATGCTTAAGGTTGTTGATGCATAATGAAATATAACATTATTAAATCTCATTTTGGATCTGTATGCCGATCCATATGAGTATGGTCATTACTCATAACCTGGGTCAAATTCCCCAATATAATTATAATTTATTCATTTCCAACTCTAAAGTCATTATCGTTCCAAGAAGGTATATCACTACATGGATTACCTGCATTGATATAGTATTTATTCCTTTATCTAGGATCCATTTCTAGATAAATGAATATACTATATTAGATGATAAAATTATTAATCATAATGTATATTTTATAAAATAGGGGAAATCTTAACAAAAATTGATAATTTTATGTATAAATAATCTCATAATCAAATTGATTTTTGGGAATATTCTCAAAGTGTGTCATAGGAATATATTCTCTATTTTTTGTTTTCCTAAAACTATTTCCCAAGGTTTCTAATAAAAATACATTAATAAAAACATTAAATGACCATAGTAAACTAGATTTTGTGGTTACTTTATTACCTTGGCACTAGATATAAAAAATCACATCATGAAGGACTGGATAGTATAGTAGTCTTGGTAAACTAGATTCATACTAGAATATCACATTGAATTTTAAAAAATAAAATAAATATAAAATATTTTCATTTAGGACAAAATTATTTCCTCTATAATAATCCATCATATCAATCGTAATATACTTATTGAGATCCTAGGGAAAATAAAAAAAATAAAGTGGATAACTTGGATGCTTAGTAAGGGTATGCATACAACAGGATCTAAATAAGGTAGGGATAATATGGTTGGAAATAAATACATATAAAATAATTATATATTAATAATCACATAGCCTCAAACCATAACCATGGATTACATAAGTAATTAAATAATAACATTCTCATAAATAATTGATTTCACAATGATGGAATGCATAGTGTCAATCATCTAAAACATTCCATTAAGTCTGCATGTCAAGACATCTATACCATCAAGGCCTTGTGAAAAGAAATATTATATAAATGGGTACATCCTCGTCCAAATACCTAAGATGATTTTTTAAGAGACCTACCAATGCAATGAGAGGTTATTCAATTCAATTCTCCTCTATCAATTAATAATTCCACTGTATTACTCATATAAATTAATGAAACAACTTAATTTACATGCCTTAAAATTAAAAAAAACTATTTATGTTTAAACAGCTAGAATAGGTAATATCAAAACATTCCACAATCAAATGGATCATAGACCATCCAAATTAACAATATAGATGATATTGATGCTACATATCCTTAGTGGATAATAATTATAATAAAGGGTTTATTTTGTTGACAAATAGAAATACCATAAAATGATCTATAGAAACATTCTTGTGGAAAATAACCTTTTCACTTTTGAAAATCTCATTAGAAAATAAAAACATTACAAACCAAAGGAAAATATTATCATTGAAAATAAATATGTCCACTTGTAAAGGAATATTCAATGAATTGATAATTCATGATGGCGGGAAATTATGTTCATGCTATATAATTTTAAAAAACATTCCTTTCTAAAATTGAGAATGTAACATATTCGGATAACAATAAAAATGTTCCTTTTAAATTATATTTGTGTAAATTCATCCCTGGTTAAAGATGAAATTAAAAAATCATTAGTGAATTGTAAAAAATTTATTGAAGTCATTTTTATAAAAAAGGAATGTGGAAGATAAATATCAAATAATTCACTAAATGGAGACTTAAATGTAGACAATCAAAATATTGATCATATTTTGAAATAAATCCTCACTATTTTGGTAACATTTAAATCATAATCCCAATGAAATAAATAACTTCAAATTAAACTTAAAATATTATGAAGATAAAAAATATCCCTGATATAACATTTCAAAGGGTTAGTATATACCCCACACAAAATGAATAAGTGGAAATTATGGAATATGTCTCATGAAAGTAAAATTGATATGAGAAAACCTTACCTAAAGTCTGAATTTCTTTTCTGTGTATGAACCTCATATATAATAAATATATATTTTTTATACATATATTCCAGAACCATACTCATGTATATCACACGATATATGATTTACTTATAAAAAATTACCACAAGTTTATAAATCATTGTGAAATATATATTTAATTACCTTAAATAATCTATGAATTAAAAATTTTAAATCAAATAACCATGTATGAGGTCCCCATTATGAAACATGTGTGAAACAATAAAAATTATAATCATCTACTGATAAAAATAAAATATAAATAACTATTAAATTTATACTTAATGATTATAATTAATGACTAGAATGGTTTTTACATATTAATAAGTTTAAAATAGAATTTATTGATATGGTTATGTTCATTATACAGGAAGATACAATGCTTTTGTAGAAGCCAAGAGTTAATTTTGGGTTTCTAGTCTCAAATTCCATTCTTGAGACATGTTTTTTATTTGGAACCTATTTTTTTAAAAGGGGTTTATACTACCTATTTGACATAATATATCATGATTAACTATTTAATTCATGGTATATATAGTTACTTTACTATATTATCAATTCCAAATGTTTTTTATTCAAATTTTATAATAATCCTTAGGTTTTTTCATATCTATTTCCATTTATTGAGACTTATATCATATTCACCACTTATTTTATATTGGGTGGTGTATATACTACCCTTAGTATTTTTTATCATACTATCATGTAATTAATAAATTTATAAATACATATCATCTTATATCTTAAATTGGATTTCTATTTAAGAGATACAAATTTTGTTAGGGTTTTCTTTTCTGAACATTCATCCTTTGATATATATTCCATATTCACCACTTGTTTCTTTTTTTGTGTTTTATATAATAAATGATTCGAAAATACATTATTAAATCATATATTCATGATCATATTATAAATTTAAATTATCTTAAACTACACTAGATTCAAATTTATAGCAAATATATAGTAATGAGTTGATCCTATAGAGAATAGGGAATGTAGTGATGAAAAAGATTGACCAAAGGTAGGGTGATCCAAATTTAAGTTTGATTTTATTAAAATAATTATTCAAATTTAATAATTAATTTTTTTTAGATTGATAGAAAATATGAAAGAGATGGATTTCATTTTCCATAGCTGTTTTCTCTAATATTAATTCATCTTCATTTACAGGGAAACCACATACAATAGCTTCAAAATCATAAAAATATTTAAAATCAACTTGGTCAGTTTAATAAAAACCACCCTTGAATTTCAATCCTCATGGTTAGAATAATTAAAATAACTAAGACTCATTAAGTTTATATTACAAATTAAATAAAATCCAATTATCATCAATTAATTATTTTTTACCATGCTAGTTTTCTTTCACTGATATACATTCTATGTCAATTATCCAAAGGTTAATTAAACAATAAATTAAATAACTATCTAATAATATGTATTAAAATTATTCCTCATGTGTAGATAAATCCTGACATATAGGTATGAAACCACTTTAACTAGAATTGATGTCTCCTATGGATCAACTCAACGATTATCAGGTGATCACCAAAGATGATTAAACACAAAATCATTACATAGATAACAGAAGAATGGTAGCTAATAGAAAATAATAGAATTAAAATATAAATTATCCAACTATTACATAAAAAGAAGAAACTAAAAGGTAAAAAGAAAAACCATCCTATGAAGAAATCGGGGTAAAAACCCTAGAAGAAAACTCCTAGTGATCGAACCTCTATGTGCAGAACCCCGAATTTTATTTGGTAAAAACCCCTCATTTATAACTCAATAATTCATCCTACGATTACCATGGGAAAAACCTCAATTAAATGTCCATACCTGGCCAAGATTTTAAATCCATTATCGATAGATATGCATGATCATAATTTATTGGGTAGTTCTAGATGGTTTCATGACATGAAAGATGGTTTCACACTCCGAAACATACATGGCCACCTATGAATGGATTCTTTTCACTTTATTACCCATTTTAGGTAATCTCCTTGTATCTTTTTCATGACATGTAATGTTTATATGATTTTTAACGTCAATTTTCAATGTCATATGCCTCGTTTTCTCTGCCTCATCTCTTTTGAGGCTTCTGAACTTTAGGTGATCATACAATATCATAAGAAAACTTCATTAAATTGGATTCCTAATTCATTTGGATTAAAAATTCAATATAATATTCATCATATTTTTTTTTCACCAATCCTTGAAGGGGATCGGTATATAGATTCATTGTCGTAAACCAACCCAGGTCGACCCTGAACTGGTCACCCGAGTCAGACCGCAACATCCCCATGGTGTGTTCCCAATATCCTCGAGGTAGTGACAACCACCAAGGGCATAAATAGAGAGAAGGTGGGAATTATTTCACCCAATATAAATAAACAAAAACCAATGTAATAATAAAAGGTTAGACAAATATATATATAACCAAACATAATAACTAAGCTTTACTAAAAATAAACCTAAACAAACCTGAAGACCACTAAATATCTATGTGACCCCACAATCAATTTCTAATCCCAAGACCCAAAATAACACACAATGATTGAGTCCTCTAGGAATCTTGAACATAAGACTAAAAACTAGAATGAAGTATATGTGTGAGTATTAAAACTCTGCAGGCATGACCAAATAATCTATTCCAATTGAATTTTCATTAAATAAATGATTCATGAATTTCATGATTGAAAGAAAATGTATAAACATATGGTTTTCCTAAATTTACATTAAAGAAAAAGTCATGGTCCATTCTCATTCGTATTTAAAATTGGTTTCTTTCCAAAAGAATAAGGATTTGAAATTTAATTAAAAAAGAGTGAAAGAAATAAGAGTATCATTTTTATTCATAATGAGTATCAAATGTAAAAAATATTAAAACATTTACAAGGACCTTTGCAATTTTTTTAATCATTCTCAGAAAATTGATACAACATAAAAAGAATATGGATAAAAAATCCCACAATAAGGGAAATAATAAGTAACAAAGATAAGTAACTCAACCAAACAAGGAACCTAAATAATTTTTCATATATAAATAAGTTCTAAAAACATGGGAATACCTATGAGATAAGGGCATTGTCTAGAACTTATTGGAACCTGATTCATTTGGTAATAAAGCCTCACATAATCCCATCAAACAGCATGAAAAATTTATCCTACCCTTATGGGCCTAACCAAAGGTAAAAATCCCCAATCTAAGAAAGGTTTTTACTTAGGGAAAATTTCCATAGTGAAATCATAAATAGTGTAGAAAACATTCTTAGATAATCCCCTAGCCATGTCAGTTTCCCATGTTCTTTTTCATGTTTTGGTGAACTAGATAATACCAAACAACCAAACACTTATATTTAGATACCAAACACATCCATCACACAGACCACACAATGATGAATCACCCCTGAGTCACCCCAAGGAAAAATCCCCTTCATTTGAACCAACAATAACCAATGGAAGTCCAATACCAAAAAATACCAGTCACTTTAGAAATAAATAAGTAAATAGCTCTATGCTAAGGTGGTTTTCCAAGAAAATCCATTTTTATAAAGACGCCAAATGAGCCTCAAGAAAAAAATTAGGGTCAAAAACAATTCCAAGAAGAAACAAACACAACATTTAGGAACCCAAAACCATTTATAAATCTATTTGAGAAATAGCAATGCGAGTTAGATATAAAAAACCATTTACATAATCCAACCATGAATTTTATTGAATTTCATGTGTGAAGAGTTTTGTAAAACACTTTCATACAATTCATCGTAAAGATAAATTCACTTAAATTCACATAAAATAAATTTTCTAAAATAAATACATCAAAAATTATCATATAAAGAGATGTGTAAAAAGAAATAAATCAATTTTTCTTCAATTTAAATTATAAATGAAAAGAGAATACAACCTCAAAATAAATTAAACCAAGATGAAACACCTTGTCACTCAACACATTTGATAAAGATCACTATACATTTTCACGCATATACACCCCAATATAAATATTCACCCCTTGATCCAATGTACATACTCACCTCACCATGTAGGAATATATACAAGGAGGATATATATATATATCTATGTATATGTTGTCATGTATTCAAGAATCCCCAAATCATTCTAATTAACATTGAAGGAACCAAAAACCACAAAGACCTCAAATAAAATTGGAACAATAATGTGGGGTGGAATAAACCAACCTTAAATGATGGCGTACAAATTATAAATGACCATAACAACTCAAATTTGTTATATAATGCCAAACTATGAATTAAGAATTCCCAGGAGTCCACTGTATACCCCAATAAAGTATAAAAGGACCAAAAATCCACTCAACCCATAACCTTGTTTTGGCCAAATAAGATTTGATGATAGGAGAGGGTAAAACTAACTAAAATGGTAAGAATAGAAAGTGGGATATCTTACCTAAATGGATTTAACATGAAACCTAATGAAATTTGGTGAAAATATCTAGAGAGAGGGGCTTGCAGGAAGGGGTGGCTATCATGATTAGAGGACGGGTGGGGGATGCATTGTACGAGTGGAGGGGGAGGGGTATTAGGAATATATTATCAATTAAATTTTATTTTTTAATTAATTTAATGACTTTAATTTCTTGAAAAAATACATGGAATACAGTTTGGGTAACACTATTTGGAAAACCGTGTGCCAACCGTGAACCAACTACTGGGCTCCCAGAGCACCGTGCATTGGCTATCCACATGGATTAGAAAACCATGTTCCATCGATCTGGATAGATCTATAAAAAATTTTAGATGTCATATCATGGTTAATATGTGATTTAATCAACTATTTCACTTAAACATGTGAAATTATTTGCATACCCAAAAGTTACATTTTTAGGGAGAACACCTGGAAAAGAATAAATTTTAACAGGGACTCAAAAATAAATAAAAAAATAAGAAAATGACTGGTCGAGGTGTGATAATTCTCCCCCACCATGACGCATTATACCCCAAGAATTCCCAATAGGCTTGGTTGATCAAAAACAAAGAATGAATGAACTACAATCAATGTAAAGACCTAAAATATCAAATACCAAAGACTCAATACGCTCTTATGCAGAAAACCCAAAACTATGAAATCCAAAAATAAACTACAATACCATTATCCAATGAAGACAAACATATATGGAAGATATAATATGATACCCATGATATCTAAGATCAATTAAGGGATTAAAAAGAAGAGATTCACTCTTTTATAAACACAACCCAACAAGGAACACCCTAACCCCTAACATAGATACTTTGAATGAAACATGTTGTGGTCTATTTAAGATCTCACAAGCACCTATCACATTACCCACTATCGAATCCTAAAACCCACTATGATTGGGGTTGGGAGGGGTGTAAACATGAAAGTGGCTTAAAAAAATTGTAAATTTGTTTCAGCATAATCCCCTCCTATGGTGGCCTCCCATCCATTTTAGGACACAATCTAGTTGCCTGACCAAAAATAACCTTCAAAAACCAAGCCTTGAAACAAGAATACCCACTTGAATACCCAATTAGGAATCAAAAATACACAACAAAAAATGAATCATGTTTCACACCGAGTTGATGAATTTCAAATATTCATAAAATACACTTCCATTAAAACAAAGATTAATATAATATATGTAACACTATATTTCTATTCTGAAAAGTATTTCTTAAATATTTTCTTGGTTTTCATTTTTGTTTTGTGGGTAAGGGTTGAGTATGGAGTTGGAGGATACCTATAATTTTAAATACCAACAATTTTTGGACTTTTAATCTTAAAAAGGGTGTTTTTTAGACTACGAGTATATTATACACCATGTAAATAGGTTACTTTCCATGTAAATACTATCGGGTGAAAGCCGTGAAGCATGGTTCATGGTGTGATGGGTACACGCTGTGAATTACCTTTACATGAAGTGAAGTCTTTTGAGGATGGTTTTTCATGAGTAAGGATGGGGTTTCCATCGATTATGAATCTCAAGTATTACACGATGTGAATAGGGGTTACATGTCATGTAATTACAAAAATTTAAAGGGGTGTTACAAATTCGATGCATTTTTTTTGTTTCAAAAATTATATCATTCATGTAGTTTAATTAAATTACACACATGTGACCCCATGATAGTATCCTGAAAAAAGCATGCAGTGAAATTAGTTTTTTTTTCATCCACGCTTCTCAAATTATTCTTCCATCGACCCAAAGACTTCCCAAGTTAGTCTTAGGTCCTTCCAACCCTTCCAGATCCATTCCTTTTGTGATAATTCATCATTGCTTTAGTGGGTGATATTAAGATAAAAATTATTAATCTTTATTCATATATCTCTCTTTCTCATATATTGGATCATATAGGGATTGATGGATCTATTCCCTTCTGTTTTTATCTTTCTTCAAGTTTGAGTTTTGAGATCTTTTACGCCTTCCTTCTCATTGGCGGGTGTCATTGCGATTGTTGGGTTTCAGAATGAAGTTGGTGGTTCCATACAGAACTTCTTAATAGATTATTTTTATAATTATTGATTTATTTCAATTGTTGTTTTCAATTCATTTCTGCATAATTTCGATCAATTAACATTTTAAAAAATCGATTCCAATGAATTGGGAGATTTGAAATGGGTTTTGCCTGAAAATTCATAAAACATCCAATTCCATGGAATTGGGGTGTGTTTTATGGAAATTGGTAAATTCAAGTTGTTTAATTTAAATTTTGTATTTGATTGAAATTATTTAAATTAAAATTTTGAATATATCTATGTAAATGAATTTTTAGAAGGATGGAATGGGTTTTGTATGGATCTCTAACTTGTGAAAATGGTTTAAATATGTTTTTATAGAAACCTAGTTGTTTTGCCTTGTGATAAAAGGATTTATTTTTATTAAAACCAATTTGTATTGTGAAAAAGGATTGATTTTTATTAAATCCAATTTTTGTTTTAAATGTAAAGAAATTGTAATTTTTTAAATAAAGAAAGAGTATTTAATTTTATTTTATGTTGTTTTAAAATAAATTTCCCTGTATCTAAGAGAGCATGCAAGTCTTAGGTAGTTGGTGAGTTATTTGGACACACTCTACGCTATTACAATTTTCTAGAAAATACTTGCTGAGGGACATGTTTCTAATGGGAGGGAGATGAGTCACCTATGGACAGATTTCCGGGGAAATGAGTATACTTATTTTGCTGAGATCACTTAGAGAGTGTGAAGTCCTATCACCATAAATACTATCATACCTTTTGGTAGATGACTATATTTCTCACTTGTTTGTTTATATATTAGATATAAATGAATAAAATTGTTTTAAAACGTCATTACATGTATTATATTTATTTATATGAACTATTTTATGTAATTATTTCATTTAATAAATCATTTTAGATATTCCAACTCTTATAAAATCCTGATGTGTAATAGTATTTTCCATCATTATGAAAATGTATTGATTGTTGGGTTTAAATATGATTTTGAATATCAAAACCATATTATTATAAAAATTGAATGAATTTATCTATATAATATATATTTGGAATCTGTTATAGAATATTTGGTGGTACCCTACTAGGCTTATGCTCACATCCTACTTTTTTCCTTCGGGTGTTTGTAGGCATTCTTCATACAGGTTCGAGCAAAGAGAAGAGATCTCTTGGATTTGGATCCAACTGTTGATCTATGTACTTGGTGAATTGTGTCTTTAAATATCACGGAGATATTTTCTATATTTTTTGATGTTAGGTTATTGTACTTTGGGATTTTTATTCCTTGTTGTATTTTGGTACTTTACTCCCAGTGGAGTTTTTTTATATGAATAGTGACCTGCTTATCTTATTTCTACTATGTCTGGTAGAAAAATAATTACCACTTGAACATTGTATGATTCCATGTGCATATCAATAACTTGTGGGGATCAATAATTCCCTTCGTGCTATGAAAGGGATATCTTGGTTATCCGATTACAATTCTACCTGTGATGGTTCGTGGAAAAGTGGAATCAGAGGAGGCTATTGAACTTTTTTCATGAGGTCAGTATACATTTTTGAAAACATTTTAGGACATGGGAGGTAGTTTCGATTGAGTACCCACCCAAATCTCACAAAAAAAACATATGTCCCTAGTGGTGTTTAGGGAAGGACGTCTTGTGAATTGGTTCTGGACCCTTCCCTTTTTTGATTTGGATAGAGTCGAATCTAGATATGGTTTTTCCATATGTTGGGATCAATTTATGTTGTTTCTCTATTTGATAACTGCCTAATGTATTCATGGATGTCTGGAAATTTTGGGTAGCATTAGGCCTATGATAAGACCCAAAAATAAGGTCTGGGGGGATTCTATTACTAAACCACAGTGAGTGAATCCTCCAATGGACCTGAATTTAGTTTAGGTGATCATGCACACTACCCAAGATCTAGGATGGGAACCAACCCCAGTCTATTTTCAGGATCCAGCTATGGATCCTCAGTGGGATGTTTATCAAAATTATTCTCAACAGTCTCTTCACCAGAATACACTAGTTTTCAAAGGATACACTGATCCTCAACATGCTATTGAATGGTTGGAAAAGATAGAATGTCTATTTGAGTTCATGGAGAAACCGGATGAGATCAAGGTGAAGTGTGTCACCTTCATGATGGTGGGACCAAGAAGAAGATTATGGGAAATTATGGTAATGAAAAAGAAACATGAAGACATAGAGTGGAAATAATTCAAGGTTCTTCTCACAAACTTGTTCAATCCAGGGTCAATGGTGTTGTCCATTGCTCTAGAGTTTTTCAAGGTTTTGTAGGCGGACAGAACCGTGACTAAGTATTAAAATCAGTTTTATGAGTTGCGGTTGTTTTCACCAGTGGTTGTATCTAATGAAATGATTAATTCTTGATTCTTCTAGTTATTAATTTAATTATATATATATATTCTTATGTTTTCTTGATGATGTTTCCCACTTATGATGATGTGTTATATAGGGTGATGGTGTTTGGGAAGGACCTAGCTCTCAATTCATGTTTATTAAGAGTTTTTTTTCTCCTGGTGGCATCATTAGTTCCTTGAAAGGAAAATAGAAGTAGGATGATTCTCACTATAGTTCTCAATGGTTGGATCAATACAAACTACTTTCAACACTAAGATGAAGTTCATTGGTTTACTACCACTGTGGCTAGATAATAAATTATAAGAGGGATTGCACTGAGGCCTCAAATAACTGTATCTCATGAAGATGTTTATGGCACTAATAGAGATTATTCCAATACTTATTTACATGTAATAGTTGAAAAGGATCATTAGTGACTATAAAATTTGATAAAATTACATCTCAGTCTTCCATTTCAACCTGTATATTTAATATTATTAATATTATTATGGATATAATATTATATGAAATAGATATTACAACACTTTTTGATACGATTATAGAGTATGGACTTCATTTTCCACTTTTTTATTCTCTATTTTAGATGTCGAGCTTGATTGGAGTTTTATGGTTCCTGACATGAAATATCTTGACATCATATTCATGATAAATTGGATCATTTCTAATAAATCCTGGATCAATTTTTATATTTGACGGGTCTACCACACAACACCGAGTAGTGTGCCTCTTTCCTTTAATAGATAATGGTACCCATGTGAAAGTGGATCCTGACCCTTCTATCTAGAGTTTGGGAAAGTGGTATTAGTGTTTTATTTTGATCTGGAGCATTTTTCAAATAGTGGGGATCTACCACCCCTTGTTGTTGAGTTTTCCGATGTGTTTCCTTTTGATTTCTCTAGTTTTTCCCTAGTGAGGGAGGTAAAGTTTTCCAATGAATTAAATCAGGGTACTCAACCAATTTCAATTGTTTCTTACCATTTGGAACTATCTTATCTAAAAGAGATTAAGTCTCAGTTGGATGATCTTTTCGAGAAAGTATTTTATACACTTGAGAGTGTCACCTTGGGTGGTGTCGATTCTATTCACTATAAAGGCTGATGATTCTCTAAACCCAAGTGTTGATTACCAAAATCTCAATTGATTTATGGTAAAGAACATGTATTTGTTTCCACATATTGATGATCAGTTTGATCAATTGAACGGCGCGAATTGGTTCCCAAATATTGAAAATTGATATGGTTACCATCAGTTAAGGATAAAGGAATGTGACATCTAGAAAACTGCCTTTCAAAGTAGTTATGACCATTATGATTACCTTGTTATGCTCATTGGTCAAATATATGCTCCTACAGTTATCATGGATTTGATGAACTCGACATTCCCTGAGTATATGAATACAATTTTGGTAATATTCTTGTATGATATCATCGTTTACTCTAAATATGGATATGACCATGTGCAATATTTGAGAATAGTTCTAGGTCTTCTGAGAAGTCCCTGACTTTTTGTAAAGCTCTCGAAAAGTGATTTCTAGATTTGGGAAGTGAAATTATTGGGACACATGGTGTATGAAAACAGTATATCATTTGATCTAGATAAGGTGAAGGTGGTTTTGAATTGGGAGAAACTATTAAATTTTGTTGAAATTCAGAGATTTTTGGGCTTAGATGGATACTACTAAAGGTTTGTAAATGACTTCTCAATGTTAGATTCTTCGATGACTGCTCTCACTCAGAAGGGGGTGTAGTTTTCATGGGATAATTAATGTCCAAATTATTTTTTTAGATGAATCCTATTTTGACTATAGTGTAGATTTTGAATCATATTGAGGATGGGTGGGGATTTGTGGTTTTTTGTTATGCATAGGGTTAATGTTTTGGTTTATTTATTATATAGGGTGACTATGTAGTTGCTCATGGATATCGTCAGCTTAGGCCACACAAGAAGAATAATCATTCCCAAAATCTTGAACTTGTAGCTATGATGAACACATTTATGATTTAGAAACATTACCATTATGGTTAATGGTTTACCATGTTTTCATACCACAAAAGATTGAGTTTTATCTTCACTCAAAAAAATTTGAACCTTCTCTATAGGCATTGGGTGGAGTACTTGCACTTATTACACTTCGAAATCTCTTATAACCTAGAGAAATGGAATTATATTACAATTGTGTTCAGAATGAAAATTCCAACCCATTATATAAAATAATCATTAGAGGACTAGAGTATGATGGCCCTATTTTCATAGTTTCTTATTTGAGTTCAGGAGGGAAGTGCTTAAGTGTCTTTATCAAGTGTTTAATTGACAAATTATTAACTCGAGATGATTCATTAGGTCCAAAATCTTGATAATGAATTCAATAGAATTGTAGAATCTATTTATGGTGGGGAGATGTTGGCTCAGTGCTCATTCTCAATAGAGGGTGTTCTATGTTATGAGAATCGTTACATTATGACATTAACATCAATGAAGTCTACAATATTGGATTTACATAATTCTTAGCTGGTTGGGCACCAAAGAACCACTATAATGATATATGATATGTGATGACAGTTTGGTGGCCACATATGAGATTTGGAATTGTAGTGTTTATTTCTTGTTTCTATACATACCAACAGGTGAAAGACGACAACTATAATCCTTTGTGTTTTCTTCAACTACATCCATTCCCTAAATGGAAGTTCTATGAAATCTCTATAGACATTGTGGTTTAGTTTCCTCATACCCACATGATGAAGAATGTCATATGGGTTTTGATCAACATTCATATCGTGCGAATCAAATTATAACCATTCATGATACAACCAAATTTGAGGAGTTCTGAAATATCTATGTGAAAGAGATTGTTTGTTTTCATGGAGTTCCATGTTCTATAGTCCCTGATAGGGATCCTCGATTTACTTATCATTTTTGGAGGGGAATTCTGGATGCACTAGGATCTCAGGTTCATTTTAGAATGTCCTTCCATATTCAGTTGGATGGACAGATAGAGAGATCTATATATTTTTGTGGGGATATTCTTCGTACTTCTGTTCTCGACATTAGTGGGGATTTGGATTATCACTTTGTACTGGTTGGGTTCTCTTATAACAATAGTTACCAGCCAGTTATTAGAATGGAACACTTTGAGGCCTTGTATGTCCATCAATTTAAATCTATATTGGGTTAGTTAGATATTGGTGAAAGTTCCATGGTTAGACCATGTTTAGTGTAAGAGATGTCATCAAAGATTCATCTCATTCATTAGAGGATGTTGACATTGCAGAGCTGATATATGTCATGTGATGGTCGTCACCATAGACCATTGGAGTTCGCAATCAGTGACGAAGTGTTCTTGAAGGTTTCACCCCGGTTGGGTCATTGATGGAATGAGAGGCAATGAAATCATACTCCTTTTTTTGTGGGACCTTTCTAGGTTTTTTACCAGGTGGGAAAAGTTTTTTACCATATAGCACTACCACAATAGTTGACGTCGATGCATAACATATTCCATGATTCAGAGCTAAGAAATTATCTTTCTGGTCTATCTATCATTTTCAACTGTAGTGATCTAGTCATTGAATATAATTTATCATTCAGTGAGTGTCCATTCAGGTTAGTTGATTCTGAGACAAAGGTACTTTGTTGGAGGAGAATACCATTGGATCATGTGTTATGGAAATTTGGATATGATTGTCACAAGATGTGGGAACACGAGGAACTGATGAGAGAGAAGTGGCCACATATTTTTTGCATGGAAGCCTCTTTGTAGAAATTCTGGGGAAACAGTTTCTTTTGGTGGGGTGGTTGTAACACCCCATTACCATTATGATTGGTATATCTTAAATCTGGTCATGGTTTTCCTATTTTTTGTTTGGGTAAGGGTTGAGTTTTGGATGGGAGGATACCTATAAAGGTAATGTTTGACACTTTTTATATTTTTCAACATTAAATAGGGCGTTTTTGTAAAATTCAAGTATATTACACACCATGTAACTAGGTTACATGGTTTGTAACTACTGCTGAGTGCAATATGTGATGAGTATTTGACGGTGGGATAGGTACATGATTTGAATTACCTTTACATGATATGAAGTATTTTTAGGTCATTTTTTAATACATAAAGATGTAGGTTTCATTATTTATTAATCTCAGGAAATACATGATGTGACTAGGTATTACACTTCATGCAATACCCCAACTTTATAGGGGGAAAAATTCGACGAGTTTTCATAGTAATGATAATTAAATATTTCACAACATGTAATTGGATTAAATTCGATGTAATTAACTGACATCAGCCCATAAAAGGATAAAGTGTGCTTAATTATTTTTGATTCACTCTTCTCTAATTATTCTTCCTCAACCTAAATACATACCAATTTATTCTCATAGCCTTCCAACCGTTTTGGATTCATTCCCTTGTTGATCAATCCTCATTGGGTTAGCGGGAGATATCTATGTAAACATTCTTCATCATTCATCATATATATCTATTTTGCCTCTCTTGGATCATCTTGGGATTGATGGAACTATTCAGTGTGATGTTGTATAATTCTTCTAGGTTGAGTTTCAAGATCTTCTATTCCACCGTTGTCATTGACAGATGTCATTGTGAGTGTCAGGATTCCGAAAGAAGAAGGTGGTTCCATCCTGAATTTAAAAAAATGATCATTTATAAATTAATTTATTTACTTCAATTGATGATTTAAATTCAATTTCCTAGAATTTATTTCAATGAAATTGTTAAAAAAATGACTCTAGTGGATCAAGAGATTTGAAATGGTTTTGGCACAAAAATTTAAAAAACCCCATATTCTATAGTATTGGGGTGTGTTTTATGGAAATTTTTTAATTTAATTTTTTTAATTCAATTTGTGGATTTAATGGAAGTTAATTCAATAAAATTGTTGAATTTAATTGCATAAATTAATTTTTGAAAGGATGGAATAGATTTTTAATGGACATAGAACTTATGAGAATGGATCAACAATGTTCTGATAGAAGCCCAGTGGTTTTATCTATTTCAAGGGAAGTTTTTTATTAAACCCCATTTTGGATTCAAATGGAAAGAAATTAAAATTTTTGAAGTGGAATAATGACATTTCATTGTATTTTAAGAAACTTTAAAATAAATTTCCCATCATGTAAGAGCACATGCAGGCCTTAGGTATTTGGTGAGTTATTTGGACACACTCTACACTAATAAAATGTTCTAAAACATACCTATTGTGGGTAACATCCTCAATGGAAGGGTGATGAGTCACCTCTACCCAGTTTTAGGTGGATGTGAGTATACTAATTTTTTTGAGATCACTTAGAGAGTGTAGTGTCGTATAGCCCAGAAATACTATCGTACCTTTTCAATGATGACTATATTCCTATATTGTTTTTATATATATTCTATATAATTGTATTACAAGGATGTAAAACATCTTTACATTCCCTCTCAATATTTATGTAAACTATTTTATGTAACTGTTTTATTTAATCCAATGTTTTAGATATTCCATCTCTGGTAAAATCCCGTGCTTTAAAATTATTTTCCATCATTTTGAAAATGTATAGTATGTTTTTTGAATATTATTTGGAATTTAAAAACATTCCTATTTTAAAAATTGAAAAAATTTATTTTGATAATATTTATGTGGAATATATTATGGAATAATTGGTGGTATCCTAATGTGATTAGGATCACACATTACTTTTGCATTTGAGTGTTTGTACACTTTCTTCTTCCATGTTCGAGTAATGGGAAGGGATATCTTGGGGGCTGATCCAGATCTTGAGCATTGGAATTGGTGATTTGTCTCATTAGGGACCTCAGGGGTGTTTTCGAATTTTTGGTACATGATTTTTTGTACTTTGGGCTTTTTATCTATTGTTATATTTTTGTACTTTACTCCCATTAGATTTTCTTTTATGTGAATATGGACTTTCTTTTCGTACTTCAACTATGTCCTATTGAAAAATCATTCACACATACACATTGTATGATGTCAGGTGATTGCTACTAACCTGTGAGGATCCGTAATTCCCATCAGTCTATGTGAGGGCAAGTTTGGTTATCTGGTTACCCGAGTATTTGGGATTGTTTGTGACAAGATATACAACACCTTCTTCCATTCCAAAAAATAAAACACCACCAAACACAACCACTATTGAAAAATAAAAAAGTACAATAAAAAGGACTTTAATATGAACCTCTATCACCACCCAAGTCAAAAAAATGGGCTAGAGGTGGCATTTTAATGGGTCGACCTAACTTTACATCGCTTATTGAAAACAACACAACAAAATTTTTTATTGTGACCCAAGAATCCACAGGTATAAAAGGTCTTTACTGCTAATGGATAGGATATATTCTTTTGACCCATCCAGTATCATTAATGACACACTAGTGTATTGTTCCTATGAAAATAATAAAAAGGATATGAAGGCCTCTTAATTCCATTACCTTCACCAAAATCTTCAGGTATATTTTCAATCTCCTTATTGGAATTCCCTTCACTTCTTCCATAGATTACAGGAAGGTTGGATACCTCATGAAATATTTCTAGCACATCTTCAAACAAAATGGTTTGCCATACCTAATCACTAAAGGAATTTAGATAGAATTATTACAAAATTGAAAACAGATCAAAATGAATCCCATTCTCAAAATTTTGAGCTTCCAAGGAAGCAACCTAATTTAAAAATATCATCTGTATAGATGAATGTTATTTGTATATTTTTATGGATGGAAAAAATAAAGGTATATTATAATTTAATTTTTTTAGAATAATTATTATGTTATATAAAAAATATATATTCATCTAATACATCCCCATTACCATCTATGTCAAATATAAATGAAAAATGAATCACATCACTTCGTGGAGGTGGAAGTCCACACATACACACAATAATTTTCATCATTTCCCAACAGATTGGAAGGTAAGAAGGTATATGTGATATTAGGATTCCATAAATATAATTATGTTTTAAAAATAATATAAAAAAATTAAACCCATCATAATTCCCATAAATAAAATATTGTGAGGGAAAATTAATTGTATCGCAATGTGGAAATGGTAAGTCCTAAGAACCCACAATAAATACTTTAACTTCTTATTTTATGCGAAAGAGGGTGGATAATGGAGGTTTAGTAATCTTGATAATATTTTATTATATTTAGTATACTTATTTTATTATTTTATTATAAATAACATATATTTATATGAGGTAAAATAATAATTAAAATGGAAGTGATCGGTTAAGGCAGTAACCTCTTCTATGGAATAAGTCCTTTGGATTTCTTTTAAAGGATCCTAATAATAGTTTTTATAGGATACAAGAACATATAAAACTTGTATAAGAATTTTTATAATAGAAATTTTATTGTTTTGGATGTTCTAAATGGCTCAAATTGGTTTAAGTAAGATAAATGAGGTGTCCTTTTATAATTGATGGGAGGGGCTTTTTTTGAATTTCTTAAAATACGAAATTGATATAAATTAATTATGATGTCCAAATGGCTCAAAAAAGATAATATGTTAATATAAAAGAGTATTATATTAAATAATATCCTAAAATATAATTTTATCATGTTTTGGTTATATTTTCATCCTTATCTTTTTGTTTTAATCCCATATTAACTAGTTAGACAATTACCGTAAAATTAATGTTTCATAACTTTTAAGGGTTAATAATGTTACTATAAATTGATAAAAAACCCTATAAATGGACCATGTTTAATTTTTAAAGCCATATCCAATTTATTTGGATGAATATAATTTTTTTTATGAATTGTAAATCATTTAAGAAAACATTATGTATTATGAAATATCATTAATTTTGTTTTAACCCTATTCATTTAATTCGACATTAAATACATTAATAAAAACGGTTATTTAAAATAAAATGATCTCCCACATCTCTAATATATCACATAGATCAAAAAAATAATGGGATACATTATTTAATTGAAATTATATATCTTTTAATATTATTAAAATAATTTATAGTTATTTTTCTATTATTTAAATAAATATTATATTATGTTGCAAAATCATTTAATATCATTATATAATTTATAAATTTTTTAAATATATTTAAATAATGAATATAATTTCATTTTGATCAAAATAAAAATTTATATTAACTCATTAATTTCTTTTGTCCTTATGCGGTCACCAAAGAGATATTTAAAACTAAGAGAGTGACATTTTGTAACATTCTTTTCATTAAATATTATATATGTAATTTTAATGGAAAAGTTGTCAATAAATAAATATATTTAGATTTTATTATAATAATGTTATAATTAATTTCATCTAATATTATTTTTGTTGAAATATTATTTCCACATCACTTATTTTTATCCTAGATTCACCTAATATACCATTTACCGAGGTTATAAATTTTAGCATGATTGCTATTCATAATGACTGAAAACAAAAGGGAAATATTTACCTAATTGGATCCCACTTATTCCAAATATTTAATCAATTTTATCCAATTCAATTAATATAAGTGAAAAAGTAAACAAAAAATTCGATGAAACTGCTTTTTCAAAAAATATAATATTTTTTGAAAAAAGACTTTTATATGTAAAAATGCTGTTATACGAAATTAAATCATAAAATTTATTAAAATAAATATTAGATATTAATAATATAAACTAAAATATTTTAGTTTTAACACATATAAAAGAGAATTTATCTTTGAAAATTATTGAAACAAAATTTTTTTTTTGATAAAAATAAGTATTTTCACTATTCACTATAAAATAGATCTTTTTATAAATAAATTATCTCTATGATAATTTTCATATCATTATTTAAAAAATGATTTTATTTTTTAAAAAATAAAACTTATTCAATTTCTATAAATTAAATAATACACATTTTTTTAAAAATAACAAAAAAAATCTAAAGAAAACATATTTCTAAAGAATAAAATTACTTTACTAGAAATTCAATACTTATTTACTAATAATTAATCAATTATTTTTCATTAATTAGATCCTTTATATATATTAAATAATTAATTTAATAATATTCACACCCTCTAGTTTAACATCTTGGTTAAAACAAAAATATTTAAATAGTAATAATATTTTGGGGTTTGTTAAGGCATGATGTTGTGTGTTGTATACGCTATTAAATATAGTGTTCTTTTAAAATATTTGGTCATTAAAACCCCAAAAAATAAATTTAATCGTTAAAATTTGAACTTATTTGTTGTAATAAATGGTTTTACATTTAAAAATAACATGGGGGAGAAATTAAAATCTTAAAAAGGGTTAATAAAACCTCTTCTTATAAAGTGGAAAAGGAAATGTGAAGGTCACCACAAGACTAGGTTTGCAAATAAAATAAAATTAGTGGGAAGGGAAAATATGGATATTGAAGAGATAAATAATTCCCAATGATAAATTAATAGTGATATAGAAAATGTTTATGGTAAATTTATTTATCACAAAACTATAAATATATGGTGTGTTAAAAGACAATTGAATTCTCGGTATGAAATTTAAACATATAATGTTTTCATTTCACAGTCATTATCGTAAAATCAAGGGATTATTTTACTATCTATAAAAATATCCTGGCTAAAAATATACTTTATTTTTATCTATTTCATAATAACAACCTCATCATTTGGTTGTGCATCGGTCAATTTCAACTTCATATCTGACGCCCAAAAATGGATATTCAGGATGAATTGTTTTCAAGACTAAATCACTTTTAACAAATAATAAGATTTATAAGTCATTCCTTCATCCTCGAAATAATTAAGAAATATAAAATTATTATTATATGTTATATAATATGATAAATAATACATTAACTTCAAACAAAAATATCCAAAGTTCTTCTTAATCCCTTCCATAAATTGTTAACCATATATATCTTCCAAAATATTACCGACCATATTAAAAACCTAAAAAATCTATCATTATTTTTTCCCTATAAAACATAAATAATTTAAAATTTCCACATTAAAAACATTTTAATAAATTGATTACATATACTAATAACCTAAATCACCATAGTCATTATCTTTATTCCATATATCCAATAAACCAAAAAATGAATTAAAATATATGATACATTTTCTTGTCATCAAAACTAACCATTTTTAAAGTAACCAATACCACCCCATTAAATTTTTCAATGTCAATATTCTCTTTATACATACTAAAAATTACAAACTAAACATAAAAACACATTAAGGTTTATCTTTCCCCTATTTATACACTCTCAAAATATATCACCTTACCATTAATGAATCTTCTTGGCTATAAATATAATCGACCACACTCTTTCGAACACTTAAATAAAACTACTTCATCACGAAACTTTATATATTTCATGATTATTATTTTTATAATATATTTTGTAAAAAAAAAATATAATATTAGTCATGAATCCAAATATATAATAAATTTAATCATTCCTATTTGGCTATAATAATAACTTAAACTTGAAATTGATCGCTCTTCAACCATGCTATATTCCGTTGATTCTTGGGGAGTTCATTTTCATACACTCACATCAATGTATAGTTGAAAAAATGAAAATTATAAGATTATTTCTAACCATTAAATTAATGCACCTAAGGGATTTTGTCTCCATAAATTAAGAAAACTCACATTATGTTTAAGCAAATATTAAAGTTTTTCCTTCCATATATATCACATGTGGGAAAATCATATCCCTTCGTCCCCATATAAAATTTTGTTTTATCCTCATTTTATTCTCTTACATTAATTATAGTACATATTACTCGTAGAATTTTTCTCCATATTTGTAGAACATGATTCTATATCCTCATATGATGATAATGGTTGGATGACTATTTACCTTTAATTTATTGGCTTGATCCCATTAAATAAGTAATAAATCTTATTCTTTGGAATACATAAATATTCCACAATATGCCTTGATAACCATGTTATGTTAACATCATAAATTGATTCATTTTTCTCTTCCTTTTTATTTATACTCAATAATTATCTCTTCATGTCTGTATGTTGTTCATTGGGAAAATATTTATCCATGAAGAGTGCCTTAAAACACTTCCACTCCATTTTTGTTGTTTGTTCTTAAACCAATGTGTTTTGAATCAATGAAAAAATTGATCTTAATCCCCTAAGATATTATAAATTTCCAAGAAAACCTTCTCCCTTTCATTACATAGAAAATAAACAATGATCTTCTCTAAGGAAAATATCCATTGTACATCTACAAATGGATTTATAGTTCCATTGAATGATTGATGTTTTTATTCAAGAAGTGGTATTACATTTTTACAAAACATAGTTAATCTATAGGATTATCCAAACAAGAAAGATTAATTCTCATAACCTGAACTAGATGCCCCAATATAGTTATAATTTCTTCAAATCCAACTCTAGCTTCATTATCATTCCTAGAAGGGAAATCCCTATATAGATTATGTTCATTGATACAACTTTCATTCCTTCAACTTGGAACCATTTCTTGATAAGGGAATTAAATATATTAAATCATAACATTATAAATCATAAGGTATAATTTATAAAATATTGAAGAAAATTTCATAAATTATAGAAATTATGAATAAAAAATCATAGAACTTGAATATTTTTTTTGAAAATATTCTCAAAGTATGTCATAGGGTTATGTTCTATGATCGATGTTTTCCTAAATCTAGTTCCTATATATTATACAAAACATCTACTAATACCAACTGCAAATACCCTGAGCCTAGTAAACCATATTTTTTGATAATTTATTACATTTTCATTAGATATATGAATTTAGATCCTGAAGTGCTAAATTGAATATTAGTCATGGTAAACCAGATATATATATTACTTTTACATGACATTTGAAATCATAAAACACAACATAATATTTTCTTCCAGGAAAACATTATTTCCTCTAAAATATCCCTTAATATCCATCATAATAGACATATTGGAATCCTATGGAAACGAATCATAAAAAATGGGTGATCTTGGTTTCTCCCCAAGGGTATGCATATAGAAGAAGCTTAATAAGGAGTGAATAATATGGTAGGAAATAAAAAATAATCAAATAATTCTACATAAATAATCACATGACCAAAATAAATTACCATTGATGTCTTAAATAATAAAATAATCAAATTATCATCAATAACTGCTTTCATAATGGTAAAATGTATAATATTGTACATCTGAAACATACAATATAGGCCACATTTTAGGATATATATACCATCAAGGACTTGTTAAAAGACATCTTACATAAATGAGTAAGTCCATGCAAAAATACCCAAGCCAGTTTGTCTCATGATACCTACTAATTCATCAAGGGGATATTTAATTTTGGTCCCTAACCCTCACTTAATAAGTCCAAAACACTCCACAAATGAATAAAAAATAAAAATGTATAAAAATTCCTCAAAAATATTTATCCGTATTGAAAGAACTAGAATATGTAATATCAATATTTTCCCCAGATAAAATGATATAAACCATCAAAATAAATAATAAGTATGGTATAAATACTACATATCCAAATTTAATCATAAGTAAAATATTATGTTTATATCTTTGATAGCTAAAAATTAGATAAAATGATCCATAAAAACATTCTTGAGGAAAATAACCTTTTCACTTATGAAAATCACTTTTCAAAACTAAAAAAATTGAAAATATTGGGGAAAATATTTACATTCAAAATTACATTGAATATTTTATAAGTGATATTGATATCGTTTTCCATTCATGATGGTTTCAAATTTCATTCTTGCCGTATAAGTTAAAAAAATTCCTTTTTCAAAGTCAAAACATACCTTGTTTGTAAAACGAAAAAAATATTATTTTTAAATCAATTTGCAAAAATTAAAATATGAGTCAAAATGAATTTAAAAAATCCATAGATGATAGTAAAAACATCATTGAAAATATTTTTATTATAAATTGTTATCAAAGATTAATATAAAATTATTATCCCAAATAAGACATAAATGTAAACAATCCCCAATATTAATGAGATTGTGAAGTAAACCCTTGTCATTGTGGTGAAATTTGAATCATAATACCTATTAATGAAATAATATAAAATGAAACATTAACTATATTCAATATAAATAGATTCATGATATAAAACTTCAAAGGGGTGGCATATAAACCACACAAAAGGAATAACTAATGAATATGTCATATGAATCACATAAGAGAATGTGAGACAAGAATCCATTACCTCTGTTTTCAATTCCATTGTATGTGTACAAACCTCATATAAAATAAAAATATATTTATTATACACATATTCCAGAAACATAAACTTTTATATCATACAATATAATATTTACATATAATTTTTTATCACCTGTTTATCAACAATTATTTGATAAATTCACTTTTTCGGGTAATAACTGCTTCATGTTATCACCCATTTAATTAATCCAAAAAGTTATTTTTGAACCTGAAAAAACTCATGTTTATTTCATTCCTCTAATATTCTTTTAAATGAACTCTATGGTTTACACATGGAGATTCTGAAAATACCAACTCTTCCAAATGGCGATTTTTATTGTTTTTAGGGTGTCAGATTCTGAAAACTCAACGTATGGATCCATTCATCATAATTATTTATCATTATTCATTATTTTTCTAAATTTTCATTCTTTCTATTGAAGAGAACCATATATCAAGGATTTTATGTCTAAATCAATGGGTTGTTCCATGATCAAATGATAATTCTATTATATTTTTCGTGTGGATTGAAGGAAGAGACTTGGTCTTTGTTGGTCGTGATGTGCTTCTTCATGAATGGACTTGGTAAGTGAAATTAATTATCTATGTTGATCATGGTATTATTAAATACATGTTTCCTAATATGGTTTTCATGGTTTAGTGAATTTTATTACCATCTAAGATCTATGTTTCCCTTTGTCTTGGGGATATGATTTGTTTTTTGAAATACAATGTTTTTGGGGTTGGTGGTCTAATGAAAATACATTATTTTTTGAATAATTATTTATCTATCATTTTAAATTCGTTTTCAAAATAGTCTAATGTAATGATTTATGATTCTTGAAATGTGATATTTTTGGCTATATAGAAAAATGTATTTCCCATTGTAATTGATGATAAAAATGGATGTCCAGTAATGTTTTATTGTGAATTGGTAAATTTTAATATTGATGTATGATATGCCCTTGAAATGATTTTCTTGAGAAAGTGATGCCCGAAAGTGTGATTTGTTCATGAAATCAAAATCCTCTAATTAATTGTAGTTTTCAAAATTAAATACTCTAAGTGTAGGCTATAAGACACGAGATCCAAGGGTACATGGTAGGGGGATACAATGGGACAAGCTCACTCAGATGGGTTGAAGATACATATCAAATATTTACTCAAAAAATATAACTAATCATTTTTATGACTAGTGTTAACTTATTGGAGTGTTTTCCACATCCCAAGGACCATATTCTATAAATATGTGCACATTACGTTATTTTATCATTGAGTTTTGAGGATCTAATATAAACTTGAACTAATATACCCTAAAACTCAATTTCCATGTTTCTTCATTTTGAAATGGAAATTTATGAATTCTTAAGGAATGGTTTGATAAAATGTGTTTTGAGAAGAAAATGGTTTATTTAATTACCCTCTTTTTTGTAAACAGCTATGAAAGGATGAATTTTAATGTCTTATTAAAAATTTATAAATATATTTTTCATGAAATGGTTTTTTTAAATGTGAATAATTAGTTTATTTATTAAATATTTTATATGAAACACTATGATGGATACTACCCCAATTATTTTACTCACACACAGCACATACATTTGACTGTGGGTAAATCTTGTTTAATCTAACACATGTAAAAGAATGGTTCCTCATAGAGGCATCATGTATCTTTACAAAAAGGGTGTGTGACTTAGGGGGTGACATGGTGGGATGTTGGGCCGCATATAACAAAAAGATCTCTTTTTTTATTCATAGCTACTTTTTTTATCATATATTGGTTTGGAAATTATATTTCTGTGTACTATATGTATTCCTCTATTTGAATTTGTATTGGAAAGATATATTTATTCATATATACCATTTAATGATTTTTGGGTTTATTTTTGGTGAAATAATTCCTAATGGTTGTTATTGATTCACATACGCATTCCTTTATCATATTAAGATCAAGAATTTCTTTCAGGCCTTGTAACGAGTAGGCTCAGGTTTCTTGTTTATGGGATAATTGGATCGGTTCGTGAGAAATTGGAATCAAAGTTGGTTTCATGTTCATATTGGGATGCCTTCATAGATGAGAGATAGAATTTTAGATAATTAATGTATAGTTTATGAATGAGTTTATGACCAGATCTCATCATAATGATCCATATGTCAGCATTGGATATTGGGAAATGTGTATCGCGTGTTGATTTTTGATCTATTATGAGTTATTTTACTATTCTTTCTTGATTAAAATTGAGATTTCTTTATGTTTAATGTCCTTTCTTATTTATTTGATTATGTACCATTCCACCCATATGAATTCCCTTAATTCCTCATAGGGTGATATGAATGATGTTCTTTTAGGAAACCCACTAATTGATCAAAATATTATTGATGTGGTAGTGTGAGTGGTCTGTTCCATGGGAAAGAGTGTTTTACCTCCACCAAATCATGCTTGGGAAATGCAACCAGGAATAGGGTAGATAAATATAATTCTCAAGGATTTATCTAAAAAACATAATTCTTCAATGAATGAATGATCCCAAAGAAGTAAAGGTCTAGTTAGACAATATTTATTGAATTTTCAACTTATTGGAGAATCTAGGTTCTTTAAATGTAAAATTTCATTCCATTTTGATTAAGAGACATAGAATGAGTGTTTGGAAGATGATAGTTTAGGGAAAATAACATGAGTTTTTGGGGCGGAAGAAATTCATGACATACATTTCCTAGAATTTGTTTCTTAAATCATTGACTATAGCTAAATAAATGGAGTTCCACACACATCAACAAAGTGATCAGTCTTTGATTTAGTATGCCAACCATCTTTCTACGTTTTTCCTTCTTTCTCCTAGGGTGGTATCAAATGATAAATTTAATGATTAATGTTTTCAATTGGGATTGGAATTAGATATTCATTCTCAATTTTTCATTATGATGATGATATCTTATGATTAAGTGGATGAAAAAGATCTAATTGAATAAATTGAAAAGGTGTGAATGTCATGGTTGATTGGAATGCCTCCTCCCACTAGAGGTTGTTTTATAAAGTCTGTTAGAAAGAAGAGGAAGAAAAATGAGGCTCATGGAGGTATTTGTAGTGTATCCCAACAAAAAAAATTACACAAAAACATTTATAGTAACTATAAATGTTCATATAACATATTATTAGTGTGGAAATATAGGAAACATTAGAAAACATTTACCCAAAATTACTAAAACATGTAAATAGTGTGGATGTTAAATTCATATGAAGATGTCATGTTAGGATATCTCTTTTCCGTGTTTGGTATTTTCTTTATTGGAACAAAAAGGGTTTGTGGTGTAGTAAGTTGCTTTGAAGACAATATGGTTCTAGCCCCAAGCCTTTGAAATGAATAAATTTCACACAATAGAAGTGTCTGTTGTGGAAGTTGATACACGTCCTTCATTAATGAGAGGCACTCACTTTAATGATACATATTTAGTGGTAGAATTATTTGATATGGGTGTATCTCATTATTTTTTATCAACCCATTTCATGAATATTATAAATCATCCAATGAAATTCATGTAATGTTTTGTGGATTTGACAAAAATTCTCATAAAGGAGAAGGTTTCTTGAATCCCCACATGCCCCCTCTCTATATCTGAAGTTATGTTATTTTGGAATTTTCCATTTTATGAGTTGGATCACTTTGATTTTATCATTGTAATGGACTTTTAGTTGGCCCATATAGATAAAATTTATTATTATCATTAGAATGTTTCTTTTTTTTATCTCTAATGAGAACTTCTTAGTGTTTCAAGGAGAATGGGATTCAATACCTATCGATATGGACCTCTATTATCAGAACATGTGGTGTTAATCTCATTTTCTTTATGAAACATGGAGATGAACCCTCAAGGGGTGAGTTTACACCAATGGTCAGAGAGATCCTTGAGGCATTCCAAGATTATATTTTTGAATTCCCTCCAAATAGAGAAGAGGACTTATCTATTGACTTGGCCTCAAGATCTCAACCAATAGCTATGAATTCCGAACACATGGAACCTGCTAAATTGAAGGAAGAAAATATTTTCATAAAATATTTTAAAGCGTAAGGATTCATTCTCTTATGTGTGTCATCTTGGGAAACCCTTGTTTTTTTCTTATAATGAAAAAGTTACTCTTCATTTTTTATGATTACTGGATTGTCATCAAGAAAATGGTTATAAATTAGTGTAATTTTCCCTCTATTGATGATTTTTTATCAATTAAAGTAGTCAAAGTCATTCCTAGAAATTGAACTTCAGTTTGTATATCACCATCTTAGAGTTAAGGAGTTTTATATTGTGATGACCACATTCAAGAGTATGTATGAGCATTTGGAATTTTTTTCTTTTTTGGTCTGACTAATGCTACGGTTATTTTGATGGCCTTGATGAATCAGATTTTCCATCAGTATCATGATTCTTCTATAATTGTATTCATTGATCATATTCTGGTTTACTAAAGAACAAAAGAAGAGCATGAGATTCATCTGATATCTAGTTTTGATAATCTAAAGGGATCCCTGTCCTTATGATAAGATATTAAAATATCATTTTGAAATTCAGAAGTTAAATTCCATAGACATGTGGTCTCAAAACATGGCATCTGATTTGATTTGGAAATCTTGATGGTTTTCCTATGTTGTTAAGTGGCACTTAATACCTTTGAGATTCGAAGCTTCTTCATTTTGGAAGGATATTATTGCTGCTTTTTAAAGGAATTCTCGAATCTTTCATCACTGTTTACTTCTATAACCAAGAAAGAGGTTAAATTTCTTTTAGATTATAGTTTCATACATCCATTAATAAGAGAGATATATAACCTCAACACCTATATATATTTTTATATAAATAGGAATGGGATATGTAATATTTTTTTATTAATCAGATGGTGGCCTAGGATGTGTTTTGATGAAAGGAGAACATGTAGTAGTTTATGTATCTCAAAAAAAATTTCTACATGAGATGAATTACCCAACACATTACTTATAAGTCACAGTAGTTAGAAATGATCTCAAGAGTTCACAACATTTCCTTTTTGAGAGAAGTTACACAATATATTATTACTATAAAAGGTTGTGTTACATATTTTCTCATAAAGAGATAACACTTAGTAATAGTTGATGTGTAAATAATATTTATTCAATCAACATTGAAATTTTGTTATACCTAGGAAAAAGTAATTTTTACTTCAGAAACTTTGAGTATAATGTCTCATTTTCAAGAAGTAATGGAATAAAAATACAAATAGAATTTCATGGTACTTTTTGATAGGATTCCCCACAATGTGATGAAGGAAGAAACTAGTATTTTTCTATCTAGTTATCAGTTGAGATTATCTCTTATCGAGTTGATATTTTTTGATAAATGACATGATGAAGAGTTTAGGAGTATCAAAAAATATTTATAAGATTGGAGGGCCCATTTTTTGACTGGTCTTTCTCCTCATAAGACCTTCTTTGATTCAGAAACCATTGTTTCATTCCTTTGTTTGTGTGGATGTTTAAGGTGGAATTTTTCCATTTTTCTCAGTTGCTTGTTCATATTGGTATGATAAAGGTTAACTGAGACATGAAATGATGGTTTTGGTGGCTTGGTTATAAATGTTACATAGATAATTTTGAGTATTCTTGTACCTTTCAAAAGATTAATGTCAAACACCAAAATCTATCTGAATTATATTGGCCTCTCTTGATGACCATTTAAAAATGAGATGAGGTATTTATATATTTTATCATCATATTATCATGGACTCCCCAAAGGGAAAATTTTATTTTTGTGGTGATTTATTTACTACCATGTTTCATCAATTAATTCTAATTTTAGAGACCATCATGGTTGAGGATTTGGTAAAGTTTTATGTTCATGAAATCATGGGGTTACATGGGGTGATGTTTATTATTATTTATGAGAGGTATAACTAGTTTACCTATTAGTTTTGGAATGTTCTTAATATAGTGATGGGTCCTTATAATAAGTTGAGTGTGGCATACCATCGCCATACAAATAGAAATATGGAGGAAGAAATTTTTGTTTTATAAGATTTGCTATGTCCATGCATCATGAAAATTATAGGCTATTGCGATGACCATTCAGTATTAGTTGATTTTTAATATAATAATAGTTACCATTATTCCATCATAATGTCTCCATTTAATGATTTGTATGGTTGAATTTTTAAATCACCTCTTTGTTTCACTATAGTGGGTGAAACATCTCTTTTGGGACCAATACATATTCAAGATACTTCTGCAAAGATTTATATTATTTGAAAATGAAAATTTATGGCTAAAATCCTACATAAATATTATACAGATCATCATCACCATCATCTAGAGTTTTTAGCTTGTGACCCTTTGTCCTTCAATGTTGGACATCAATTTGCTCATTGTCATCTTGGTAGGAAGGGAATGTTAGCTGTGAGATACATGAGACCTTTTGATACCACTAAGCATATCAGAAAAGTTTCTTATTGGTTATCTTTAATATATCATCTCACCTATACCCATGTGTTTTTTTCATGTGTATCACATTAAGATGTATTATTCATATCCCCTCATATTCTTAACTCAGTAGAAGTAATTTTGGATGCAGATATATCAGTGTTTGAACAACTAGTTTGATTTTTTTAATCTTAGGAATAGATTATATATGGTAAACATATTTTCTTGGTCTGATTTTTTTGGTGGCACAAAGTGGATTCACAGAAGACATTAGAATGGGAATCTATGATGAGGGAGAGACCGCCACATCTTTTCTTTTAGAAATATTATTTATCTTGATTTACTAAGGATATAAAGTGATATATTAGATGTAATTTTCACATCCCAATGTCACTTTCTTGTATTTTTATTTTTTTACCCTCTTTTGATTTGAACTATTCTTGGGTGGTTCCATGTTATTTTTGTTTATTTAAGGATTTTTTGGGCGTCTCCATAGTTGGCACACAAATATGCTAAAGATGGAAGAATTCCTTGGAAACAATGTGAATTGTAGTATTTTAGGAGAGTGTAATTTATCATAGTTAGTTTAACGATGTGACTAAACCATGTTGATTCTCCATTTTATAGAAACATAGGCACATTTTCCCAAAACATGTTTTTCAAATAATGTGTTTAAAATTAATTAATAAAAAAATTCTTATCAAACCCAAAAAATATCTGATTTTTCTTACCCAGCCTCCAATAGCATTGGATCTCAACACTAGGGGTTCCACATGGAGATTTTGGAAATCCTTAATCTTCAAGAGAAAAATTCTGATTGATTTTTGGGTTTCAGATCTAGGAAACTCAATGCATGGATTTTTTCTTCATAATTCATCATCATTTTTTGAGATATCCTTTATTTCTATTGATATAAACAATAAATCACAGTTTTTATTTCAAATATATTGGTTGAGACATGATCTAATGAGAATTAATTTATATCTTTCATGAGAAAGGAAGGAAGAGAGTGGATCTTTTCAGGTTGTTGTCCGCTTCTTCCAGAACTGACTTGGTAATTAGTTTTTATTCTCTCTGTTGATCTTGGAATTTGACAATCCGAGTTTCTTGATATGGGTTTCTTTGTTTATGTTCTTTTATTACTATTTTAGAGTTCTATTTTTTCCATTTTTTCATAGAACCTATTAATTTTTTAAAATACCCAGTGTTTGATGTAGGTGGTTTCCTGAAAAACCATTGTTTTAGGAATCATTTTTTCTGAATTATTATAATTTTTTTCTAAATTGGTTAATTGGGTGATTTATTTTTATCAAAATATGTTGTTTTTGGATTATTTTATAAAATGAATTTTAGTTTGGTATTAATGATGATAATGGATTTCAAAGTATTTTTTATTTCTAATTGGGCAGTTAGATTATTGATATGTGATATTCCCTAAAAATGATATAAATTATGAAAGTAAAGCCTCTATGTGTGCGATGTTTATGAATTTGGAATCATTCTAGTATGGAAATTTCATGAAAGTAAACCCTATATGTGTAGGATATGAAACATGTGAACATAGGGCATTTAAGAGGGGGTAGAGTGGGATAAGCATTCCATGATTTGTGGGTACCTAGCATGTAATTATGCTACCACTATAACTAAACTATTTTATGGAAGAAAGTTTACCTATTTGGGTGATTCCCTCATCCCTAGGCCAATCTTATAAGGATATCTATGCACAAATTCATTTTATCATTGAGGTATGAGGTTCCTAGATAACACAAACATAATATACACTAGGACTTGGTTACTATATTGATCCATTTTGAAATGGGTACATATAAATCCTTTGGGAAATTGTTTTATCAAATGTGTTTTGAAATGAAAATGATTTATTTATTTACCCATGTATTGGTAAACTACTACTAAAGAGTGAATTTTCATGATTTATTAAAAATTGAGAGAATCTATATTTCATGTTTTTATTTTCCTTAAATGGGAATAATTGGATTATTTATTGATGAATTTTTATGAAACTATAAGAACACAGCCTTAAAACATTAAATAATCTTGAATAAAATGAATAATTAACTTTGAGGATCTTTTCAGTTTTAGAGTTTTAGAGAATTAAGACATAACTATTAAATCTCAAAATATTACAAAGTAGACACTTCTACTCAGATTACATTTTTGTCGATAAAATAAAAACTCTTAAAAACAAACATTCCTAGTTCCATGTTTTAGATAGCATGTATTTCATTGATCCCATCCTTGAACCTATTCACCATTAAGCCCTGTGGAAAAAATTTCAAAAACATGGTATGATCATAAAAAGTTCAGTAAGGGTTATAACATAATGAAAGGAAACATTAACCCCTCAAAAATACGAATCGATGAAAACATAATTCTCAATCATAACATACCTTCTGAAGTCACAGAGTAATCATAATTAATAAATGTAACTTATGGAATATATAACATACATAAATTGTAGCTATCATAGCTACATAGGGAGCCTCATTTGTAATACCCATCACAACATATTCCCTAAATCTCTTCGGAGAAACCTTAGCATTTAACTCCTTCACATTACCCAATTCATTGGAGAGCTATCTCAGGCTCACCCGCCCTTAGTTTATCATGAAACCACCCGATTTCATAAAAATTTCCCAAGAACCATGATATAATTATAACACTCAAAACATGCATAAAAGAAACATAAAATATACACATTTCAATCACGGGAGATCACATCATGATATTAACAAAAATAAAAACATCCACTAAAATCATTAAAACTCTATGAGAGAAAGATCCATATATACTTTGATAATATTAAAGGAAGACATCTAAAAGAGATTTTAGAATCAAAATTTCCCATACAACTTCGAAACTTTTGATAATGTTTTAAAACATTCATTTCCATATAAATAAATCCTTAATGACCATTTTAAAACATGGACTTGGATGATAAATGTTTAAAAGAAATAATCATTAAAACCATTTAAAACAATGTTTTAATAAAAGAGTTCTTTTACATTATGATCATTTAAATTATAAGCCACATGAAAGTAGACCATTTTCAAAACATTTATATGACTTGAGTATAGACATAATATGGATATGTAATGTCAAAGTTGTTATATACAAACATTAAAAATAGTATAAGTTCATATCATCAAGAAGTGTCTCAAGGAAGAGAAATTGAGACGTAATCCCATTAAATGATCATGTCATTAGTGTAAGGATAAATCAATGACATAATTATGTTGGAAAAGAATAAATACACCCAATATAAATGGATATAATGTGTGAAAAAATAAGAGGTCATTCACACATACTCATGGAAAAACAAAACCAATGACATAGATATTTAACTCAATGAAATGAGAATGAGTTATGATTTCCCATACAAGTTCGTATAAATGACGAAAGAATTTATCAATGAGATTATTATGTGCAGAAATAGTATATCCACACAAAGGTTTTTAGAATTTACAACATATAGATTCCACACATAATCTTGGCATAATAAATTCAATAAGTAGAGGCTTAACCCAAATAATTGAAATTGGGTTAAGAAGTTCCCTTACAGAAATTCAACAGCGTAACAACATCACTTTAAAATTCAGAAAAATGAGTTAATGAGAGAGAAAAGGGTATCTCATCAGTTGGAAATAATATTTATAGCAATAATTATATATAAGAACATATCTCAATATAACAATATGTAAATTAAAATACATAACAAGAAGAAGCCTTTTTAAAAAAAGGACGGTGAAAGAAACCCTTACCGATTTGGGTAAATTTCAAAACATACACCCCTTGAAAGAAGGACCAAAAAATTCTGATGTAAATACCCATAAATGAGAGTATATTACACAAATATTATAATCATGTTCATTACATACACCACTCAACAGAGATAGTGACAAATATAGCATGAATCTCACGGAAATAAAAATTGAGATAACATATCCCCTTATAAAAATTCGGCAGCCTAATGGCGCCACTTAAAACATCCAAAAATGGATTAGAGATATAAATTAGGGTCTATCATAATATGACCATAAAAATTACAGTAAGCGGAATATATAAGAACATCCCCCATCATAAGAAAGAGGAGCTTAAAATAAGTGACATAAAAGAGAATACATAAAAAGAAAGAGAGAGGTTGGATCCCTTACCTCAAGTCCGACTTGTCTTGTTCATTTATTTGTATTCGTGAATAATAAACTATTGTAAATTTATAATTGCTTAAGGACCTCCTTTAATTTTTATTAGTCAATTCATATCACATATTATAATTTTATAAAAATTAGTTAACTATCTGAGTTCTTATCAGACATTTTTGTCGATGTTTGGTACATGAGTCAAAAATGAACTTGTTTGAAAATATTTGTCCATGCAGTTATAAGTACATCATATCCAGATTATTACTAATGATTTAAATATCCTATATATCCATTACATATTAATTTTATACTATTCCATAACATTTGGATATAAAAATAAATGAAATGCACCGTTAATGGAGACAGTAGGTCATACCTACGCATGAACGCTACTTTAATTTATTTGTCATATTAATGGAATTAAAAATAAATGAGTTATATATATTATAATTCCAGTATAATATATATGTTATATATGTCACATAATTTAATTAATTTTATTCTTTATACATTCCATGTATTTCATGAACGAGTCACATCACTTGAGGGGGCGGTAGTCCACACTTCCCCATATGAAATTATCGCATTTCCACAACATGGAAAGAATAAAGCTATGTTTTAAATATAAAATATAGAATCATATAGAAAACATAAATACCATATATATAATATATAAAATACAGTTACATCATAATGTTCTCCATGAGAGGTGTTAAATGAAGATTGAACAATCATCTTCTAGTGAGGCAATAATTCGCCACCCACAAAAACAGTATGTTCTTAACCATTAGATGGATGTGTGTTTAAATGTAGCTCGAATAATTATCATAAGAAAATCCTAGTATATTTAAGATACTGGTGTTTCTACAAATAAAAGGAATAAAAAGAGATTAGGGGGTTAGAGAAGCAAAATAAAACAAAAGGACATAAGAGAAGACATTACCTTTAAATCGGGAAACTCCCTTTGGTTTGAAACAATAGGGTTTCCTGGAGAGATTTATGCCTAAGGTAAGGCTTTTAGGATGAAGAGAGGGATGTGGAGAGATAAAATGAGCAGATCTTGGCCGAGCCAATGGCTTTAGAGGTGTGGTTAAGGTTGTAGAGGTGGGGGCCTTTTATAAGAGAAAGGACGGGCACTCTTGGAATGTCAAGAAATGTTACTTTATTATATAATGCGTTTCAGATTTTAAAGGTCCCAAAATTATATATTTCGAGGATAAGCTGATAAGGGTTCGAAATACACCCATAAAATAGGTTTTTGACAATTTTATGTGTTATATTTTACATTATCTTTCGATTTTATATAAATTTTTCATTAATGAGATAATCACTGCATCATCATGGTGTCATAAATAATTTAATTTATTTAATGTCTAAAAACTATAAAACAAATACAATGATGTAGGAGATATTTTTATCATTCCAATGACTATTTACAGTGTAAGAGTTAATTTACATAGACAAAACTAAAATTGTTTTACTTGGGTGATATATACTTTGGCTATACTTTCCTTTTAAAAAACATAAAATGATAAAGTGTCACTATCACCCAAAAGTGATTCCATGGGGTCCCAAAGTTTGGCACAAGGTATCCCATGGTCGGCAATGACACAACTAGTAGCATTAGGACACATTTTGGGGTCATTTGTTATTATTATTATGTTATTTTATTACCTTTAACTACCCGAGTACTAATTAATCATGATAATTAAAGATAATTTCCATCGTTACTATTCATAATTTCTAAAAACAAAAGTCTCTTAATTAGATAATTTGGACCTTCTGATTCCAAATATAGAATCCATTTTACCAAATTATAAACACAAATATTGTATTAATTCATTTAAAAATAATTACCATTGTCAAAAAATAGCGGGTTTTTAGAAACAATATCTATCAAAGGTTTGACAACTGTTTATGTCCAATTTAAAAGTGAAATTAATTCCAAGGACCACCATTTGATTAAATGGTAAAAATATATCCTATTTACACTTTAAAACCAATTAAAAATGATAATCTATAAATATAATTAATTAAGATGAAAAAGTAGTTTTGATGTAAAATGCAGTATTTTTCACTATTCATAAAAAAATCAACATTGTCAGAAAAATAACAAAAAATCACCCTAAGTTGTATTTGATATTACAAATTAAAAAATGATTTATATTTTACCATATTAAAAACATAGAAGTTTCATTAATAAATTATACAGTTAATTCACGAAATTACAACGGCTAGGCATTAACTACCATTTAGAATAACATTATATTATTATTAGAGTGCAACGTAATATTTCAAAGAAACTCATTGTTGCGTATTGGGTACGACATAGAGAATAGCGTTCCCTTTAAATTAATATTATCATTTTATTCAAAAATATGGGTAAATATGAAAATGTTATATTCTTTATTTACCTGGGGTGTTACATCCTTCCTCCCTTTTGGGAATTGCGTCCTCACAATTTTAAAATTTTTCTCATAAACTTCATTGAATGTCCCACATCGGAACAAGAATCAGTAAAAATATCACCTTAAAATAAAGATAAAGATGTTCAAAGGTAACCTGAGTTAACCCATACTAGGATTCCATGTATGAAAACATGGACATGGAAGAGAAAACAAAGGGTCATGTTCGGATGGAGAGTGATAGAAAATATGTTTAGGAGAAAGTAAACCACCAGGAAATCAAAAACTTCTTATTGGTTAAACGGTATTTGATTCTCCAGTAGGAAAAGTTAACATACAACATTTTTGTTTTATGTTAATTTTCATTGAGGAATTTATTTATGAGCTCAACTAAATCATAAGGAAACATACTTAATTGTCATATAGACTTTCATCTCATACTATATTTCTTATACAAAATCATATTTTCTCCAAAAGACTAGTATTTAGGATGACTTGTTCACATTAAGAGTGTTATAATCAACATCTAGAGAATCACCTAATCCACGAAAGAGAACTATATATTTCTCATGTCATTATACCAAAACCAAAAACCAAAATTTTTAGAACAAGACCAGATAATAAATTAAAGGATAATCCTTTATAAAAATAAAATATATTCTTAATCTCCAAAATTTTTCCAACAAAACCCAAAGTTCAACAAATACCATTGGATAAAAAATTTGTTCATAAAATTCTTCAATGTAAAACAAACTAAGATTGAATCCCAAATCATTGAAGGATTTAATCACATAGTATTCCAATGAAAAATTAACATTTATCTCCAAATAACATTAGTTGCTCTTAAAGTCTCATATTGAAAAGTAATTAACCTAATCATATATCCTCCATGATAGGTCAATAGTTTCATAGATAATCCAAAATAAACTTATTCTTGATTCATAAAATTATATAACAAAAAAGAATTTCTCATACTAACCAGGGACATTACGTAGTCTAGTGGTTGGCGATAAATACAAGTCACACTTTGGTTGTGGGTTCGATTCCCGTAGTTTTGTCTGACGCGATAGGTTGTCACATGGTCTATGTGTTATCCTTTTTCCAAAACTATATAATTCTTAAAACATTCCCCCAAAAGAGATAAAATCATCCAAAATAAGCATAACATAATTTAACTTCATGTTTATCTCATGCCTTTTATTTTCCATCATAACATATGTAACCCATAATTATGTCAAAAGTCAGGATCATTTAAACCCTAATGGTTACCTTTATAATTATTACCTGAACTTATACATCGAGTTGGTCATCTCGTACATGATGCATTAGAGAACTCACCAAGGATCAAGTGGTAAATCATGACTCCTTGATAGTTGGTTTAGAATAACCACGAGATTCCTCATTGAATCCCCCATTTCATCCAGTCTCTTAAACAGAGAACCACCAAAGTTTCTTTCATATACCCATTGTCACTTTGGTTCCTTCTAGATCCATCCATTTACTAAAACCAAAAATGTCATTGTGATTATATCAAAAAAATCATCATGTACTAATGAGGAAGATTAACACTAAGATACACTTATCCATGTTATCTCGATCTCATTCTAACTTTCAAAAATAACAATTAATTCATCTAATATACTCACCATTGTGGTCATATACAACTTGTCACAAATGCTTAAACATCAATCTAACCTCTAATGTTATCTAAAATTACCTTTGATACCAACTATAAGAACCCAGCCTTAAAACATTACATAATCTTGAATTAAATTAATAATTCACATTGAGGATCATTTCAGGTTTATCGTTTTAGAGAATTATAAAAAAACTATTAAATCTCACAAGATTACAATGTAGACACTTCTACTCAGTTTCCATTTTTTTCATAAAATAAAAACCCTTAAAAAGAAACATTTCCAGTTCCATGCTTTCGATAACATGTCTTTCTTTGATCCCATCCTTGACCCTATTCACCTTTAAGTCCTATGATAAACATTTCAAAAACATGGGATGAGCATTAAAATCTCAGTAAGGGTTATAACATAATGAAAGGAAACATTAACCCATCAAAAATAGGAATCAATGAAAACATAATTCTCAATCATAACATACCTTCTAATGTCACATAGTAATCACAATTAATAAATGTAACTTGTGGAATATTTAACAAACATACATTGTAGAAATCATAGCTACATTGGGAGTCACATTTGGAATACCCCTCACATCATATTCCCTAAATCTATTTGGAGAAACCTTAGCATTTAACTCCTTCACGTTACCCAATTCATTTGAGAGTTATCTCAGGCTCACCCGCCCTTAGTTTATCACGGAACCACATGATTTCATAAACATTGCCCAAGAACCATAACATAACCATAACACTTAAAACATGCATAAAAGAAACATAAAATTTCCACATTTATATAATAGGAGATCACATCATTATGTTATCATAAATAAAAACATCTACTAAAATCATTAAAACTCTATGAGAGAAATATCCATCTATACATTGAAAATATAAAAGGAAGACATTTGAAAGAGATTTTAGAATCAAAGTGTCCCATACCACTTCGAAAGTTTTGAATTTTTTTTAAAACATTCATGTTCATAAAAATAAATCCTTAAAATCCATTTTAAAACACAGACATGGATGATAAATGTTTTAAAGAATAAATCATTAAAACCATTTAAAATAATATTTTAATAAAAGAGTTCTTTTCAATTTTGAACATTTAAATTATAATCCACATGAAAGTAGACCATTTCAAAACATTTAAATGAATTGAGTATAGACATAATATGGATATGGAATGAAAAAAGGGCCGTATATACACATTAAAAAGACTAAAAGTTAATATAATCAAGAAGTGCCCCAAGGAAGAGAAATTGACATGTAATCCAATTCAAAGATCATGTCATTTGTGTAAGGATAAATCGATGACATAATTATGTGTGAAAAGTATAAATACACCCAATATAAATGGATATCAAGTGTGAAAAAATAATATGTAATTAACACATATTCGTGGAAAAACAAAACCAATGACATAGATATTTAACTCAATGAAATGAGATTGAGTTATGATTTCCCATACAAGTTCGTATAAATGATGAAAGAATTTATCAATGAGATTATTATGTGTAGAAATAGTATATCCACAGAAATGTTTTTAGAATTTAAAAAATATATATTACACACATAATCTTGGAATAATAAATTCAATAAGTAGAGGTTTAACCCAAATAATTGAAATTGGGTTACGAAGTTCCCTTACTGAAATTCGACAACCTAACAACGTCACTTTAAAATTTAGAAAAATGCGTTAATGAAGGAGAAAAGGGTATCTCATCACTTGGACACAATATTTATAGCAATAAGTATATATAGAAACATATCCCAACATTACAATATGTAAATTAAAAGAAATAACAAGAAGAAGTACTTTTAAAAAAAAGGAGGGTGAAAACATCCCTTACCGATTTGGGTGACATTCAAAACATCCACCCCATGAAAGGAGAACCAAAAAATGCTGATGTAAATACCCGTAAATGAGAATATATTACACAAGTGGTATAATCATGGTCATTATATATACCACTCAATGGAGATAGTGAAAAATATAGCATGAATCTCACGGAAATAAAAATTGAGATAACATATCCCCTTACGAAAATTCAGCAGCCTAACGGCGCCACTTAAAACTTCCCAAAATGGATTGGAAAAATAAATTAGGGTCTATCATCATATTAACATAAAAATTACAATAATAGGAATATATAAGAACATCCCCCAACATAAGAAATAGGAGTTTAAAATAAGTGACATAAAAGAGAGTACATAAAAAGAAAGAGAGAGGTTGGATCCCTTACCTCAAGTCCGACTTGTCTTGTTCGTTTCTTTATATTACTGAATAATAAAATATTTTCAATTTATAATTACAAAAGAAAATTATTTAATGTTTATTATTCAATTCATATCACATAATATAATGTTATAAAAATTAGTTAATTATCTGAGTTCATATCTGACGTTTTTGTCGATGTTTGGTACATGAGTCATAAATGAACTTGTTTGAAAATAATTGTCCATGTAGTTATAAGTACATCATATCCAGAATAGTAATAATGATTTAAATATCATATATATCCAGTAAATATTAATTTTATACTATTCCATAACATTTGTATATAAAAAGAAATGAAATTCATCGTTCATGGAGATGGTAGGTCGTACCTACGCATGAACACTACTTTCATTTCTTTTTCATATTAAGGGAATTAAAAATAAATGAGAGATATATATTATAATTAAAGTATAATATATATTTTATATAGTTCACATAAGTTTATTAATTTCATTCTTTATAAATTCCATGTATTGCATGAACGAGTCAAATCACTTGAGGGGGTTGTAGTCCACACTTCCTCATATGAAATTATCGCATTTCCACAACATGAAAACAAGAAAGGTATGTTTTAAATATTAAATAAATAAGAATATAGAAAACATAAATACCATATATATCATATATAAAATACATTGACATAATAATGTCCAACATGAGAGGTGTTAAAAGAAGATTGGAAAATCATCGTCTCGTGAGGCAATAATTCGCCACCCACAGAAACAATATGTTCTTAACCATTAGATCGAGGTGTGTGTAAGTCTAGAACGAATAAATCTCATAAAAAAATTATATTATATTTATGATACTGGTTTTTCTACAAATAAATAATATATAAAGTGATTAGGGGGTTGGAGAAGCAAAATAAAACAAAAAGACATAAGAGAAGACATTACCTTTAAATCGGATAACTCCCTTTGGTTTGAACCAAAAGGGTTTCTTGAAGATCTTTCTGCCTAAGGTAAGTCTTCTAGAATGAAGAGAGGGATGTATAGAGATAAAATGAGTAGAGGTTGGCCGAGCCAATGGCTTGAGAGGTGTTTGTAAGGTGGTATAGGTGGGGGCCTTGTATAAGAGGGAGGAGGGGCACTTTTGGAATGTCAAGAAATGTTACTTTATTATATAATTAGTTTCGGATTTTAAAGGTACCAAAATTATATATTTCAAGGATAAGGTGATAAGGGTTCTAAATCCACCCATCCAATAGGTTTTTTACAAGTTTAAGTCTTATATTTTACATTATCTTTTCATTTTATTTAAATTGTTCATTAACAAGGTAATCGATGCATCATCATGGGGTCATAAATAATTTAATTTATTTAATTTCTAAACATAAAAAAAATACTATGATGTAGTAAATCGTTTTATCTTTCCAATGACTATTTATAGTCTACGAGATCATTTACACAGAAAAAGCTAAAATTGTTTTACTTGGGTGATACATACGTTGGTTATACTTTCCTTTTAAAAACATAAAATTATAAAGTGTCACTGTCACCCAAAAGTGATTCCATGGGGTCCCAAAGTATGGAACAAGGAATCACATGAGAGGCCATGACACAACCATTATAATTTTGACACATGTTGGGGTCATTTGTTGTTATTAAGATATTATTTTATTACCCTTAACTACTCGATTACTAATTAATCACATAATTAAAGGTAATTACCATCGTTACTATTCATAATGTCCAAAAACAAGTGTCTTAATTACATAATTTTATCCTTATGATACCAAATATTGAATCCATTTTACCAAATTCCAAACACAAAAATTGTATTCATTAATTTAAAAATAATTCTTATGGTCAAAACAAATAGCGGGTTTTTAGAATCAATATCTATTAAAGGTTTAACAATTGTTTATGTCCAATATCAAAGTGAAATTAATTCCAATGAACACCATTGGATTAAATGGTAAAATATATTATATTTACACTTAAAAACCAGTTAAATAGATAATCTATGTATATAATTAAATTAGATGAAAAAGCAGTTTTGAAGTAAAATGCTGTATTTTTCACTATTCATCAAAAAATGAACATTGTCAGAAAAATACCAAAAATTCACCCTAAGATATATTTGATCTTCCAAATTCAAAAATGATTTCCATTTTACCATATTCAAAACAAAGATGTTTCATTAATAAATTATATTGTTAATTCCTGCTATTACGACGGCTAGACGGTAACTACCATTTAAAATAATATTATTTTATTATTAGAGTGCAACGCAAGATTTCAAAGAAACTAATTGTTACATATTGGGTATTCCATAGAGCATAGAGTTCCCTTTAAATTAATATTAACATTTTATTCACAAATATGGATAAATATGAAAATGTCATATTCGTTATTTACCTGGGGTGTTATAGAAACACATGGTGATATTCTATTTGACATATTTTTCTCAAACCAAGAATATACATTTGGGTGTGTGTAGAACTTGTTTTATCAGATATAGGTAAATGTAATGTGCCCTATATAGTTTATGATAATCTATGTTAGTATGGTGGTAGTTTTTGGGAGTGACAGGGTAAGATGTTGACCCTCATGTCACATGGAGATGAGTTGTTGGTCTCATCTACTCTGGTTTTCCTATTTTGGTTTCGCACATGTATCAGTTTGTAACATATATCTTCCATTGTACAACTTTATATTGTGAATATATCTTTATTCATATATTTCATATATTTATTGTTAGATTTAATGTGGTTGAAATCATTCCAAATATAGTTACTATTTTTTTGGGTGCTTGTCACCATGATAGGGGAATAAAAAACTCCCTCCGGGCCTTATCACCAACTAGCATGGGTGTTCAGTTTAGGGACAACTAGGGTTGATTTGTGGAAACAGTTTTCTAATTAATATTAATTATTTATTTTAATTCAATAAATTTATTATTCAAATTATAAATTTTGAATTATATGTTAAGATGATAATGAATTATTTCAATGGTAGTTTCCCATGCAGGTCTCGACGAGAGCATGAGTTCGAGTCTAGCCGAGTTCTTCCATACTTGTGCGTGTAGCATGGTTTTCTTTGTATTGTAGCTCCTTTACCCATATTGATGTAAATATAATATAAATGTAGATATTTTTCATTTAGTTTAATTATAATAAACTATTTCCAAATTTATTTTAATATCCATTATATACACTAAAACATGTCCCATCCCATCGACGTGTCTCGACCAGCTTCTTCCTGATACTATTATAAGCTCCCCAAGAAGTCTGATACCCACAAAAACTGTGCCTAATATCCTCCGAACCACGACTCCAAAAAAATATATTCTCCTACAACTAGTAAGGGCTCTATAAAAACCCATTCCTCACATCACATCTCCACACCCATACAATCTTGTCTGCAACCTCAAATTGATTATGGCTGTGTGAATGCGAATTCCCCAAAAACCATCCCCCGATGAAATCATGTCTCTCTCCTCAAACCTCTATATCCATTCATCCATTCTCTGAAATTACCTACTATTTCAAAATCATGGACTCATCCTGCTTGTTCTCCACCCCAGATCTCGGTACCAAATACTTGTAGAACACATTCTACAAACACATGTCTTTCAAATATGACCCATATTAATTAAATGGACCATATATCAATTATTTTATCCAAATCATCAATGAGGGACCACTGTATTCCCAAGGTATGGTTAATAAATTTTTTGAATACTAGTTCTAGATCTTTATAGAGTAAGGCATAATAACCATATTCTTTAAAATACTCACTCAATATTCTATAAGCATCATCTGTTATCTAAGGAATCATAGAATGATTTCTATAATTCGAAGGCATCATCATAAAACCACCATATTTTCAAGGTACCATCATGAAATATTTCATAAACACAATACCATACCTCTTATCCTTTGTTCTCTGAATGTTTGGAAAATTATTCTTATTTCAAAACCTATTGTAATTCAATTTAAATTCTAGTATTCATTATATCATATCTATATCATTATTATTTCAAATTTTTTATCTTCTAGTGTACCATTCATTATAATTAATAAGATGAATCCAGACTAATTACTCTTTTCTAGGATTCCCCGGTATATGTTCTTCTATATTTTTTAACATCCACAGGCTACGATATGTGATCTAATGAAGGTAATGTACTAATATTAGTTCTCTGGTATGAAAAAACAAACTTCCTTATATAATAATTATTTTTTTATAATTATTATTTTTTTCTATTAGAAACATTAAATTCACTTCATTCCATATATATTTTCTAAATCATGGAATATAGAAATTTTTTGTGATTTTTTTTATAATTTTATTTTTGTTGTCACTTAATATTTTTTATTCATTTGTTTATAATGCATGTTTCTCAATTCCATATTGTTATTCCAGCTTTTTATGAAAAATATAGAGTCCATCTATCAGTTTAATTTCAATGCTTTATAAAAAGTAAGTTAATATTTCATTATGTCATTCTCATTGTTGATTTTAATCTTTTTTATCTTATTTATTTTGGTTATCTATTTGTTTAACTTTTCCAACTTTGAATCATTAAATAATTTTCAAATTTAGTTACCTAACAAGAACTGATTCATTATGATATATATTTTTTCACACACACACACATAAATATATCAATATAATATGATATATGAGATCAAGAAGTGAATCAACTTTTATTTGGTTTCTGGTATGAAAAAGAATCTTTCCTTGATATTTATTTTTTTTAATTTTCATTTTTTCTATTAGAAACATTATATTCATTTCAATCCATTTATATTATTTGATATCAAAATGTATAATAAATTTTTCTAAAATTTTTTGTGTAGTTTTTTTAACTTATCATTTAATATTTGTATTAGTTTTCTTATAATGAAGGTTTCTCAATTTCATATTGTTTTTTCTGCATTTTATCTCCAAAATGGAGGATATATACCAGTTCAATTAAAATTAATTTTAAAAATTATGTTAACATTATATTATATGGATTTAATTTTTGATGTTAATTTTTTCTTATATTATCTATTTTGGTTTATTATTTATTTACCTTCTTTCACTTTTGAATCACTTATTCATTTTATAATGTAGCTACACAACATGAATTTCATCATTATGATATTTTTTCACATACACACATAGATGTATCTACCGAAAATGATTTTATAACCCTGGTTTTTGAAAATTAATTTTTTGTTTCAATTGAGAAGATCTCATCTTCATCATTGTCAATTTCATATTATTTGTTAAACTATATAGGAACATATATTGATTTCTATTAATTATTTTCCATCCTCATTTTCTTATTTACTTTGAGAAAATTCACGAGGGAGAACAATTGTTTGGGTCATGTGATCTCGAGAAGTGAATATAATTCGATTTTGTATCAAGTATGAATAACTAAATTCGCTTGATATTTTGTTTTTCTAATCTTCGTTATTTTTATTATATACATTAAATCCATATATTTTCATTGATATTATCTGATATCCTGGTGTATAATCATTTTTGTGCAATTTTTTCCTTTACATTTAGTCTCACTTTTCATTTAATAATTTTATTAATTTTTTAACCTACAGTTTCTTTAATTCATTATTTCCCTATATTTATTTATGAAAAAATGGAGGTCAGCTATTAGTTGATTTACATTTTTTCATTAAAAATTAACTTCATATTTTTTTTTGGTAATTTTCAATTTTGTGTTTATCTTTTTTAATATTATCTCATATTTATATTTATTGTTTTGTACCTTTTAACTTTTTTATAATTTTTTCCTTTTCCAGTTTTGTTACTCAACATGCACCACTTCATTACTATAAATTTTTTCTTTACACACAGACATATATAGCCACATATTATGGACACACACACACACACACCCAATAAGGATTTCAGAACATATATATGCTCTACATCTATACATACAAAATATTCTTACTTAAATGTATATTTTTATTAGTTATATTACATAAATGATACATTTGAATCTATCTAATGTTTTAAATTGGACTTTTATTCATGTATTTTTCTAATATTACATATAGTATTCATAATTATTAAAAAAATAAAAAGTTGGAAGAGTTCCAGTAGTTGGATGAAATTTTTTCTACAAAACTAAATGTTATACTCCACATGTAATTTATAAATTCTCAAATATATATATATATATATATATGTTCCCGAATAAACTGATTTAGAAGGTACTTAGTATGTGTCATGATATATATATATATTATAATATATATCCATATATAAGTATTTTTAATATATACTAAGATATTAAAATATATTATCAAAATATATAAAATCTTATATATATTCTGAATATATCTTATAATAAAAACATATATATATATATACATTTCTATTTAAAGTAAATATGTATTATGATAGTTATATATGATTATAGTTTTATTTACTAATAGAAGGATTAATACCTTTTTTATATATTTTTATTGGGTTGGTTTGATTTAATGCTTCATAGATTTATTTTTGGAAGGCGGTAACTCATTTTCTTGTATTTTAGTTCACTTCCATGGAATCCTGAAATTATGGTTTTTATTATTTTCTTCTAGATAGTGGTAGATAGAAATTTTATTCTGGTATGGAGATGGATGTAGATGATATTATGGCTAATAATGTGATTATAATATAAAATTATTCAAAAATTATGTTTTGTTTTTTACATGAGTATGATTTATATTGAATATACATGGTTATGTTCTCCCAATTATATTTATTTTTTTCAATGTAAATTATTTTTTTTTTCAATTTGATCCTCCCTTGTTTCTGAATGTACTCACAGATTCCCAGACTTTCTTATCCCCTTCCATGTCCCCTTTTCCACTACCATAGGCTCCATCTCTTTCTCTATCTCCACATTGACGATCCAACCTATCCAAAATTCGGGGTAGCTATTGATACGAACTCAATCACTACGTTTCAAAATAAGAAATATCAACCCATGCAAAGAACATGTGAACCAATTAGATATCCAATTTAGGGTTATTGTGAGGGGGCTCCCTTTTCTCCCACATTAAATCATCAACCAAATTGGGAACCCTAGATCGTGTGTCCAGTTATCGAAGATGATCTCGAACCAGGGGATGAATTATTAGTTTATTTTTATTTTCCACACTCTAGGTACATAGTTTCTTCTTATTCCAGATTTTATACTTCAGATTCTTCCCATTCATCGCATTGTCACTGTTTTTTATGATTATTCATCTTTAATCATCCATTCATGTAGTTAGAATTATTGATATGAATAGGATTCCTACTTTTCCCATGAAGACAGCAATGTTTGCCAGCCCTATTTCTACGATGTAAGCTCACTCATCCCTCGAATCTCATATGGTTGAAATGCTACTTTATTTTCCTACAGAGCCACTGAATGTGGGAAACCTACATGATGGAGTAAGCAGAGGAGTTTCCATGGTTCATGCCACGTGTGATGTCTACCATCCTATCGATTTGAAGGTTCACGAGCAGTAGCGTAGAGATTTCATTCTTTAAAATCTACAAGGAGATGTGTGTTAATCTATTAGAGGATGGGGAATTATTATCCCGATGATGGATGATGGTAAATAAGCTAGTTTAAATCTATATTCTTTAATAAGTCACAATAGAAGCTCTTTTGTAGAACATGAAATCATTCTCACAAAACTACTAGATAAAATGGCTATATCCATAGAACTATAGCGATTGTTTTCCAAAACCGTGGATATATGCATTTATACAATGGTTAAAGAAATATTTTTCTATTAAACTATCTCAATAGGGTATATATTTGAAATATATTTCTATAGTTCAGTGAAACTGTGTTTGTAGAGGTTTTTTCGATAGTTATCGCCACTTTTCTATAAAACCATGGCTATCGAGTGTTTTTAAGGGCTATAGCAACTGTTTGTGTAAAATCAAGGAAATATATTCTTTTTCCTAGGGATATAGCAACAATTTGTTTAAAATTGTGGCTATAGAGTCTTTTTCCCAGGGTTATTTCCACTTTTTGTGTAAAATTGTGGCGGTAGAGTCCCTTTTTGAGGGCTATAGCCACAGTTGTTCTATACTATGGTTATAAAGGATTTTTACATTTTCTATTTCCATGTTTCCTCAAATCTATGGTTGTAGGTCTCCTTCCCTTGCACTAGAAAAAATTAACCCCCATAAAAAGCGTGGTAAGGGATATATCCACATTTTACATTCTATAGCCAAAACTTTTAATAATAAATACAACAATATATATACATATATACTCAATGTTGTCCGTGTTGTAGTGGTTAGGTGGCTAGTGCACATATTGAAGGTACATAGAAACAAACCTACTAGGGGAAAATTATTATTTGGATATAGAAATAGATTACTTGGGATATTTCAATGGTTTTCCAATGTAGATATAGACCAACTTCCAAAGTGGAAAACTATAGGAGCTACTGTCATAGTTCTAAAAATTATGGAAATAGCTCTGCTGCCATTGTAGACAACTGTAGAAATGGTCCAAATGAGCATGTATATAGATTTTAGCTATGGCCACATAATAGGTTCCATCAATAGCTGGATCCAAGGATATAGATTATAGCCATGGTTTTTACCCCTAAATCCATAGTTTTGTGTCAATGATAAGGCCAAATTTTTTACTTTTGATAGGGTCTCGATTTGGATTTTTCAGGTTGTTCACCTAGAAATAAAATATTTTTATGGAACGGTACCAGCTTGAACTTTTATGTGACATATAGGTATGACTTTAAATGTATTCTATTTGATGTTCTAATTTAGATTATGGTCAATTGGGTTTGATACATTACATCATATGGTGATGTTATTTATAATGGATCAATTGATTTAGTGACTAGTGTGAAATTGTTTTCACTCATTTAATGCTACCCATGATACCCTTTAGTTAAAGTAATTCCTTAAATTGAAAAAATATCTCAATATTATTTATCAAAATATCTCAAATTAGAATTCATAAGGTGATTCTAGAATAATTTCACATTAAATAAACCTTTGTTCCCATTGATTCTCCCTTATCTGTTCATGTACTAACAACTTCCCATATTTCTGTCTCCAATATTTAAACTAAAATCCAATCAAGATCAAAATTTAGGGTGGAAGATATTACTATTTGTGACCATTTAAGATTTTAGATGTACCAGGTTTTCCAAGACCAATCAATATGAAATGTGGGTTTTATTAACTTCTTCATCCATAAACAAGATTCCATATTTATAACTACTTTGTGCATCTCCAGAAGCCTTGGGGTACCTATTTAGCATGATATGAATGTATTCCATATTAAATTGTTTTTAATCTATTTTCAAATATTTTAGAACATGAGAATACCAAATCACATTAATTTAGATTATTTCAGGTAATGTATACATTTAGATGTTTGTATGTATTGTCTTCTGAATTTTTTAGTGTTTATACTTTTAGTATCTAGTATAAGATCTTTTTATTCTGTTTGTATAGATTTTACAACATGAGAAGACTACATCACATAAATTTTTTATTTTTCTATTATTTCAGTAGTTTTTGTTATGATTATTTTACATGAATTAAACAGATTTATGTTCCTCTACCAACACCTTGTTGATCTTTATTTTTTTTCATTTTTTGTTTATATGTTTAATATGAACTCGAGTTTGATTAGGCATTGAAACCAATTCAATATTATGGAAATTTTATAAGGTGGGGAATGTATAATGGGATTGAAAATAAAGTACTCATATAACTCGAATTTGTAGAGGAAGGGTGAAAATGTCGATATATACAGTGATAAGAATTGTAAAGGTTTTTTAATTTTATTCTCATAATGTCCAAATTTTTTCCTATTTATATTTCAATTTTACATTAAAAATTGAATTTTAATTTACCATTTTTTATTGTAATTAAAGAAAACATGGAGTATTGGGATCAAGAGACAATAGAGAAGGCTTAAGAGTTTAAGACGAAAGAGTTTGGATATAAAAGTTTTACTGATATTGTATGTATAGCTTTCAAATATTAAAAGTTTTCATACATTTAACTATTACATTAATTTTGAAACTATAGATTTGTGTTGTTCAATATCTAGACATGCATTTTACCTCATTTTTATTCATAAATGAAGTGAATGAAATCTTGAACTATTTTTAATTCAGTAAATACAACTTCATTAATTTCTTTGATTTTTTGTCTGGGGAAAACATGATGTTGGTATGAAATGTCTTCCAAAATTATTAGTGTTTATACCTTAATCTCCAACATAAGTTAATTTTAATATGACTATGCATATGATAGAACATGATAACACTAAATCACATAAATTTAGATGATTTCAAGTAAATATTGTATAAATTTGGTCATTGAATTCAAACCATCCAATATACCCATTGGTTTTACATATTCCCAAAATAGAAGAATATTTCATAATTCTACATTATAGCTAAAAACATGAGTAGGTAGTTGAAGAAAAATATAAAATATATAAACCTATTTGACATGTTATATTTTTCAAACCCATGTTTTTTTTGATTTTTGATGTACAAGGTTCATCACTCGGGAAAAAATTTATTGAAAATGGGATTGAAAGAGAGAGAAGGTATGATAACAAGGTAGGGATATATTGTTTTAATTATGTTGAACATTTTTGTTTTTCTTATTCTTTATTATAAGTTAACACACTTTCATATGTTCATTAGAGAATGGTATATTTTCTTCTTGATTTATATGAACATCAAAACATGTTATTTTATTCAATGAATGAATGGTTCCTTTTCTTTTTATGGTTTCTAAAATGTTAGCAGACAATAATGGATATGGTGATGGATTAAAAAACATACATTAAAATTATTAAAAAAATTATAATTATAGTTTTATTTTTATAGACACAATGGGTTATGCCTGATAAATTAATCGTTGTAAGAAACCCATGATTCTTTATAAATTTCCATCCTTTAATAATAAAATATCATAAAACAATTTATCACATTCTTCAAATTAAATTTTTATATTTATCATTGATTTTTATTTTAAAATTTTCATCTTTAGCCTCATAGTGGATTCTTTTCCGACACATCTCTCTGGGTTGATGAAAAAATATCTTTGGAGAAAATTAAATTTGATTTTTTATGAATTTATGAATTAAAAGATTCAAATTATAAGTGCATTTCATTTATAATGTCTTTACATTGTGAGAAATGTATCATTTTTTTTGAATAAACAATGTTTTAATTTTTGTGTTGGTTGTTAAGTGTTGATATATTCTGAGAGGAGGTTTTGAATTTAGTGTGTAAACATTGTTTTAATTTTCAATAACTATATAATAGTGTTTTCTATTTCTTATTCTCTAATATCTATGTAATCTATATTGAATAATTAAAAATCTTTCATAACACATCAAGGTATGTTTGATTTTATTACCAGACATTATATTTATAATATCAGTAAAAAGGGGGGATATTACAACAGTTTGGGTTTCATTAATATCTATTTATGATCTCTGTCAACAACTGACATAATATTTGTTCAATAATATACAATTTAAGTATATCAATATATGTATTAAATTCATAAATTCGTAGCAAATTTCAATTTTAATGTTATAATCTATATATAATAATATATATCATTGACCTCTAGAATATAAATTATAGTCTGTTTATCATTTGTAATCACAATCAGCGTAACAATATTGTTATAATCTACAAATTTTCTTAACACATTTTTTTTCATTTTACCACTATTTAATTTTTTAATCATAACAAATGTTTTATTGTTTCATTTGTAATTAAATTCAAATATCCAATACCATTCGAAGAAAAAGTTTTCATTTCTATTTTTTAATATATTTTCTTTCTTCATGTCATATATTATATTTTCTTGGAATGAATGATAAATTTATTTGTGTTGTCAATGTACATTGAATCCTGAAAGTTTATTTTTCACAAAAGATCTAATGTAAATATTTTTTTCTACATTAACATTTTATATGGTTTTATATGGGATATTCATCACATGGTAAGAACCTGATTCTTATTTTTGAGGTATGGGTTTCTTCTTTTACTTTTTCCTTAAGTGTTTTTTAGAAAATATAGAAAATAGGGAAAAATCCCAAATTTTGTGTGTACACGCCATGTACTTTTCCACATGCCATGTACTTTGGTTGTGTGGGATGAGTACACGGGGCTTGTAGGTCTGTCAGCAATGAAGGGTGTAAAAAGTAACTACACGCTATGTCCTTGTTATTTACATTCCCTGTAATTAGTTGGCAGGTGAATAGTAAGGTGGTGGAAGTAGCCTCCAATAGAGTGACAGTACACGCTGTGTAGTTAGAAATACACACCGTGTACTCATGTCGACAGATGAACAGTGTGGCGGTGAAAAGTAGCTGCCAGAGGAACTGTTAAATGATGAAAAGTACACGATGTTTACATGAGAGTACACACCATGTAGTGTTTTTTCTCTCTAAAAATTGGCCGTAGCCTCCTCATTTGGAAGAGGAGGCAGTGAACCCGTTTGGAGCTTGGGAGGAGAGGCCGGAGCTTTGAGGAGGAACCATTCGCACACCGAGAATCCGTTCCTTCCACCGTCGATCTTGTTTGAACCGTGTGGGTAAGACCTTCCTTCTCCATGAGCCCTAAAATTTCTTGACGGAGACAAGAAAATGTTTTGAGATGTGGGAAGGAATGGATCCTAGATATTGAATGATTATGCGAGAAACCCACCAATGTGATAGTTGAAAATAATGCTCCAGTAAAACCTGATTATGATGTCAAATGTTTCAACTATAATGATTAATAACACTATGTGAATCAATTTATTAATCCAAGGGTTACTGATGATAGCTTGCACCAACAACCTCCATGTCCAAAAGAGAAAGGGTGAGCTCATGAAATGACAACAACTGATGGTGTATCCCGATAATGAAGTAGTGATAGAAACACTATTTTTTCATTCATGAATACTAAATGTACCTTTTCATTTTGGTTTTACTAATTATTTCATATCATGAATGTTTTGTACAACTATTTAAACACCACATCAAAACATGTAAGTTTTATTATTGGTGAATATGGGGAATGGTTTAATTATTTCATCCCAAGAATATAACTCATCCCCATTCCAAATTTGGGGGATGAAATTCTAATTAAACCTTATAATACTACATTATGAATAATTTTATAAAATTCTAGGTATATATTGGATTTCCTTATATAAAACCAATATAAATTGTCGAGAGTAAGGAATCACCCACCGTATCGTTAATCATACTATGATTATATATAAGTTAAAAAATGTATGAATATCCTTTGTAATATTTATATCAATAATGGATATTATTTTATTATGATGAAACATATCCTTCTAAAGTGATTGATTCTAAGGAAAATATCATCCATGAAGACATTACCATTGTGAGGGAATTCATTGATTTGTTTCCCAAATAATTTTCTAGTCTTCATCCACGCCATGAGGTAGAGTTATCAATCAGTCTTATACCAATAAATTTTCAATATACAAGACTCCATACCGAAAGACCATTGTATAGCTTGAGGATCTGATGGAGCAGTTAAATGAGAATCTTGAAAAAGGGTTTATATGGACAATTGTTTCATCGTGGGTTGCACTAGACCTATTTTTCAATAAAAAGGACATGCTAATATAAATTTTCCTTGACTATCATGCGGTCAACAACATCATGATAAAGAATAAGTATTCTCTTACATAGATTGATGACTTAAATGATCAATGATGTAGTTAAAAATAATTCTCTAAGGTGGTACTTGGTTAGAATATTATAAAGTAAGGGTTAATAAGGATGATATCCAGAAGACTATTTTTGGTATAAGGTATGAGATTTACGAGTTCATAGTGATACATTTTGGACTAAAAAATTATATAAAAATATCCACGGACATAATTTATATAATGTTTTAGGATTAATTTAAAATAAATTGGTATTATTTATAGATGCAAGTCTTACCAAATCCAAAATAAATGTTGGATGTAAGGAGAATTTAAATGTTATAATGAAGTCATTGCCAAAAAATATTTGTATTCAAAGTACAGTAAATGTGAATTTTGAATGGAGAAGGTAACATTAATGGTTTATGTCCTCATGAGAAAAAGTATATATTTGGATCCTAAAATAACTAAGGTAATTAAAGGATGGAAAAGACCCACATCTGTGATATAAATCAATATTTTCCCTGGATTAGATAGGTAAAATTATCGATTTTTGAGAAAATTCTCATGACTGTGAAGCCTAATAACCCAGATAATTCAGAAGGGATTCAGGTTTTATAGGACCGATGAGTTTGAGGAAATATTTAATAATTTGAAGAAGACGGTATTCACTACACTTCTGCTCACATTACCCACCAATGGGGAATTATTTTTGATCAACATCAATGCATCTAGTAATGTATTATGATGTGTACTCATTCAAGATGAAAATGGGATATATTATGCATACATCTAATTAAATACCCATGAGAAAAAACACCCAACGCATTATCTAGAATTAGATGAAGTGATATTATTATTAAATATTTTGTGACATTATATCTACAGATAAAATTGTGACATATATATGGATCATCAATGCGTCAAGTACATATTCACACAAAATGATCATAATACACACCAAGGAAGGTTTTTAGAGCTGATTATGGATTACAAATGGTTAATCAATTATAATCTTGGTAATGATAACAATGTTATAGATTATATGAGAAAAATGCATCCCATAACCCAATCCATGATGAGGATTGAAAGAAATCCAATATTGTTATACATGAAAAGGATGGTTATGGGAACAATAAAAGGAAATTTATCTTTAATTTCTAAAATAACTTATCAACTATGAATTCTTGAGAGGATCAAGGAGGCCCATAAAGATGATAAGGTGATATAGAGAAAGTATTGGATATTATGGACTTTATATTTTATAAAGATGGAGTTATGAGGTTTGGAACCGGGGCATGTGCACCATTAAAACTATAACTGAAGAGGGAACTATTGGTTGATGTGTGTAGCACATCTACATCTATTTATCTAGTAATCTCTAAACAATATAGAGAATTTCTTTAAAATATCTAAAGGTATAACATGTAGTGGTAGATTGATGGATATTTATCTCAATTCTTGGTATGTCAACAAGTCATGTTATAATGAAAGATGTTTAAGGGTATAATCCATCGATTTCCCATACCACAATGGAAATGGGATAAAATTACTATGGATTATATTATAGGACTCCCTAGAAATGATAATGGTAATAACACTATCTAAGTGGTAGTCGATGTCTTTAAAAAATAAACACATTTTATTTCTATCAAGGAAACATTCTATCGTGATCAAATCATGAAGAGAAACATAAGATATGTGGTATGGCTTCATAGAATTCCACTATCTATTGTATCTGATTAAGCTCGTTTATTTTCCATGAGGCTCTAGAGAAGGCTTCATTAATAATTTCAGATAATGATATGTTTTAGCACTACTTAAAACCCTCATATGGATGGTTAGTAAGATAGTACTATTCAAACTCTATAGGTTATTTTTGAGAACATATTCAATAGATTTTAGATGATTTTGGGATCAACAGCTTCGTCAAGTGGAGTTATCATATTATAAAATTTTAAAATTAAGTATTCAAAAGGAACATTATGAGGAAATGTATAGGAAGAAGTTTTAAACTCCAACATGTTGGAAGAATTTAGAGAGTGGAAGCTGATGAGACATGATTTAATCCCTAAAATTAATGAGAAGATTCAAACCATTTACTATCATATGAAATATGCACATATTCGATTGAAATTCAATTTACCCAATAATTGATGAGATATGATGTTTGATGTTTTAGATAAAGTGTTCCTTCATATATCATCATGGATTGATTTTTTTAGGTTTGGGATGAATGGAAATATTTCCCCAAGACACATTGACCCCTTTGACATCCTTCATTTAATCAGAGAGGTGGCCTATTAACTAGAAATCACACCTAGAATATATAAAGCACATGATGTGTTCCATGTATCCCTCTTTTGGAAGTGCATACTAGACCCCTTGTAAGTACTGAATCTATAGGGGATACAATTATAGGTTGATATTTCAAACGTTGATCATTTTGTGATAATCTTAGTTTAATGATACAAAGTTATATGAAATAATACAACTCACTGGGTCAATGTGTTTTGGCAAAAACAAATGTTTCAGGAAGCAACATGCGTACTATAAATGGAGATAGAAAATACATTTTCTCTTCTATTTTAGTGTATAAATTGAAAATTTTTCGGGAATAATTTCTGATGGGGGATGAATTTAATGAAATGAGATTTTATAAATGAAATTTCTTTTTGAATATATAAATTCATTATTGTGTAATATAATTATAGAAAACAAATAAACAACTTGGGTTATTTTTGGACCTTTATATGTTATATGATGTCATACTGAAACAATAGTGAAGCATCATAACCATTGATAATATAACCATATTAAAGTGACGATTATGATTAGTATAAATTAAGGGTGATGATAAATCCAATTGACATAGAAGAAATAAGAAATGAAATTGAATTGTAGGATCATACACCATGAAGTACATTTCTTGAAGCCTTCGAGCGAGATGGAATCACTAGGATTTTTCCTCGAATAATCCAAAATATAGATTCAAAAACTAAATAATGAGTAAAAACTTTTATTAGAGAATTTCAAGCTTATAAATATCTCAATTCAAACTCTGTTCATTTAGCCACCCCAAAAAATCCCCACCATCACACACCTTACTATTAGGGAATACATTGTTATAATACAGGGTTATGTATCTTGACCAAATATCGTGATTTTTTATTATTTATTTTGATTACAAAAACTATTTTTTTTATCTTTTTTTTTAATTTTAGATTATTAAATAACTAGTTTGATAAAAATTAGATTTTTCCAGGTTGAAACAAAAAATTTATTTTTGGGAAATGAATAGTTTCAATCAAGACATTATTTTTTATGAATTAATTTTTATTAAAATATATATTATTTTAATAATATCTTATTAATATAAAATATATACTAAATACAAATTATAATATATTTTGATGATGTCAAATATAATTTTTATAAGTTTCAAAAAACATTGATTGTTTGAATACAAATATTTTTTTAATAAATAATGATTTTTATTTAAAACTATAAATTATCATATTTGGAGAAATAATTTTATAAAATAATATGATTTATTAAATCAAGGAGACAAAATTATAAAAAAATGGTTTTTTTATTATTTTTTATGCCATTCAATGTTTTGGGTAAAAATTAAATACAGTATAAATATATGATATGTATAATGACATCATAGAATAGGAAAATTGATTTAATGAATTCTATAAAGATTATAACATACCAAAACAATGTTTTCACCTAACACATGTGTTTTAATGTTTTTTTATTAATTTTATAGTACCTTAATGAATCATCCAAAACCAATATTATATTATAATATTTTAAAATCAATTCATTATAATCATGAATCACTTACACATATTCTAGGGTATTATTTTATTTATTTCCTTTAGTATGCATATAAAATATTTAAATTCACCCCCTTTATTAAAAACCATAGTAGAAAACCATGGTATGTTTTTTTTGGATTAATTAATGAAATATAGTCATAAACCTTTGTTTAGAAGTTAATAATGAATTATCCCCTCTTTTTTTATATAAACACACCCAACCTACCATTCCTCTTCACTCGAAATCCTTGGAGTATAAATTTATTATACCCTTATTCTCTCTAGGTAACTCTCAATGTTCCCCTATTCTCTAAAAAATCACCTATTTAACATTTAAAAGTTCCCTCTCAATGTACAACATCCTCTCCAAATTCTCTTTATTCAAACACCTTCATTATGAAATTATTTTTTATTTCTAATTATTAAAAATGAGATATGTTTTTTACATATACCTATTATAGTAATTATGATTAATATGTAATGAGAGATCATTTGACTCTCAATTACCCATCCCATAAACATTTATGAACTACCGTTATAATACCAAAATTATCCTATGAATTTCTATGCGAAATATTTGTGTAGTGAATACATATCCATATTTACACTCTATGGAATTTACATAGACATACACATACTTCATTGATTGGGTAATTCCATGTATATGACTCACACAACATAATCTGGGTGTTAAAAGTGATAAAATACATTCTTATGTTGTATAATCTATGTGGAATACTTGTGACTATAAATGATATGAATGTGATGGGTGGAAATGGAAATATATAACCCTACAATACTTTGGGTAATGTTTTTATCTAATGAGATTCCATGTATGGTGAAAACATGGTTATCATAAGAACACTATTATATGATGTCTTTATGGTTAGACGTGACTTATTTTTATGATATCAGGTTTTATGATGTTTTAACATTCCAATGTTTCCTTCATGTTATCATTGTATATCCTATGTTGATGATCATTTTTATAATTATCAACCCTATTATATCTTTAGATTCACCTATTGACTCAATGTATTAATTTAGTCTTTTTATTATTTGATTATTTCCTTTTATTGAATTTATAGATCACCCATTTCTTATATACATTCCTAGGTTATCTGGTGCATTTTCATAAGGACAATGGAAATTAATGGCACGTTATCTCGAGTTTTAGTTTATGTAATTGTATTTATTTTAAATTTTTTTATTATATATACAAAATTAATCAAAAGATATATGAATAAAAATATTCTATGGATGTATTAAGAGTACCCTTTTGTAATAAGTCATGAAAAAATGTGTATTAAAGATTTTGGTTGTCTTAAAGGCTCTAAAGAAACACAAAACTTAATAATTTGGGATATGTAAAATTATTTGATGCCTATAAAATAGTAGTATTCACTTGAACTTATAGGTGAAAGTGCATCCCTATAACCCCTTCAATTAAATAAATTCATACATTGAATTTTTCTAGGTCAATCCAAGGGGTCCTCGGTGAAATAAATCCATGGTTAAGTCATCATTAAAAAATTAGATCTTTGAAAAAATCATCATCAATATTCATGGAATAAAATAGGGTTCTCACCATGAAAATTAATATTCCATCCTAATTTGGTTTCATTTATAGCTTCAATTCATGTGAAAAAACATTTGAACATTCCTAGAGTGAATGGAAAAGTTACATAGTGAATCATTGAAATCCAAACCCATTTTCATCATTTTTATTGCTTCATCCTATTCAGGTCATGAAATCATTCAATGGTGATATCAAAATTTGACTTGTATTGTAACGAAACGAATCTTGATCAATTCATTTTATTTTCTTTTGATTTGATCTTGTATTATATAATTAAAAAATATGATTAAAAAATAAATTGACAGTAATGAATAATCACTTTATTTACAAGACTAATAAATTTAATATCCCAATATATTTGCATTAAATTTATCTATCACCAACCCATTTGAATTAATGATTTTACTCAAGAATTAAATCGAAACATACAACAAAGGATTATCAACCATTCACGATTTAAGTGATAATTCAAAAAATAGGTGATTAAATAAAGGTTTAAATATTCACGATTTGCACTATAAAATTTTATAGTATCCTCTTTTTTTAAATAAATATGTAAATCATGTATTTTATTTTTTACATTTCAAAATGATGATGCCTCTTCATTCATATATTCATATTTTTTACATCATTATTATTGTTCTTTCAAATTGTAATTTTCCCAACAATAAATTAATTTCACTCATTAGTCATGGTAAAAATGTAAATAGAGTATTTCTCATACCATTATTGATGATTCATACCATATTCCGAAAAAGCATCTAATTTCACCACCCCATGGAGAAAAAAATTCAAAGTAATAATGGGGGATTCACCATTCTGTTCAAATGACATTGAGGATTAAGGGTAAGTGGGAAAATAATGTTGAAACAAGTAACATTAAAAAGGATGTTATTCTATATAGAATTTTTCATGTCAATAAAAATTAGCACAATGGTATATTCTTGCATTTTGATTTACATATCACTATTTCAAAAAATTCAAAAAAATGTATCATCAAAATAAATTATAATGAATGAAAAAACATATTGTAAATTATATTCTTTTTCTAAAGTTGATTTTGGAAAATTCTTGCAGCCACCACCCATGCTCAAATGATACAAATAATTTTTCATGAAATGATTAATTTAGATTCTCTATGACACAAAACAATTTTTATTTTTTTTTCTTCAAGAGGGTGTGCAATAGAGTACAATGAATTTATGATCACAAACCATCCAAAAATCCTTTTACCCCCCCAAAAATCTCTATTTAATTATACAAATACATTCCCCCACAAAACCATCTCCACCACAATTATCTTTTTAGTAATAATTAAAAATGCATGTAGTAGGGTAGGAAAGGATAAGACTCGCTCATAATGTAGCTCTTACCAAAAAGATAATTCTTGTATTGTATGGTCTTAGAGGGATTAATTTAAAGTATGGTACTAGGATAAAGGGATTAATCAATAAAATTTCATCAATAATATTAAATTTGAATTTTTAGAATCATATATTTGAAAATATGTAAGGAAATTTATAGATGAAAATACACCTCGGTATGTCAAGAAATATTATCAATAAAATAATAGAAATGTAATGAATATAATATATCAAGAGAATGATAATATGTGGTTGGGATAATTACTTAAGGTATTTCATACTAACAATAAAATCAATTAATATAAATTTTATATTTTCAATAAATGAAAATTGTTTAAAAAATCATTTACAAAAATTAACATATATCCTTAAATAATGAGTTATTATATAAAAATATCCATGATAATCTCTACTTATTCATTCCACCATTTTTATATTTTTTATTGAAAAATAAATTTAAAACATTGAAAGATAATTATACTAAGAAGATTTTGTCTCCTAGATCATAAAATAAACTAAAAATTTCGAGTATGGGGCATTAATTTTCTATGAAAAATTGAGTAGTAGAAAATTTTGGAGTAAATAAAAATAGTAAAATTAAAAAACTTGCTCATATATTGCATGGTCTTCTTTGGTTCAAACCCTCCAATTATATATATTCATCTACATAGTATATATTCTGTATTGGATCTTGATGTGAAATTGAGTTTCATAACATGAATCTCATGATAAAAACCTTTTTATTTTCCTCTTTGAAATATGAATTCACCATCAATGTGAACTTGTAAATGGGAACATGTGAAATAATGGACCCTTTAAATTATATTGAAAAATATTTGGGTGACCCTACACCATAACAATATAAAATCTGGAAGAAGAAAATGTATATTTCAACTCATTACTGATTTTGGTTAATATCATTATCCCAACCTTGCCACTTATCAGCTCAATTAATGAGTTGTTTGAAGAAATTTATCTATACTAGATAAAATATTTTTCATAAATGTGTCATATATACATATATGGGACCCTTTACATTCTTTAAAACCAATATTACAATTCCCATGGAAAACTCATTTTATAACTCCGTTAGGCCAATACACCATTGAATTTCTGAACTTGAATATCCTATATAATGATTTTAGGCCATGAAAACATTTTTCACCTATTTAAACATTTATGTTCTATCAATTCCTCCACCATCTCTAATCTTGTCTCACAAAATTCTATATTTATTCTTATATTTTTAATCTTCATTTTTAGTAGGTGTGATATCAACTTCTCTTAGATCATGACTGATGTACACTTCCAATTCATTATATATCACATAAGAATTTTTCATTGAATTATGTTTATTTAAACTCACATGATCATTATAGACACTAAAATAGAGATATCTAATTTAAAATTATTCAATTCTTTTCCAGTTTCCAAGAATTTTCTCCTCAAAATAATTTGGGTCATATTAACATAAATATCTAGTATGATAAATCCCACCAGGAATTATAACTTGTTTAATTAGACTAGATTCTCTTCAATGATTCCTCTTTGGCACTTTACTAATTGAATCATCCAGTTTTAGTGTGGCCCTGATGGTCTGCATATCTTCAATTACAAGTTTCTTGAATGTGTTTTAAGACATTATGTTCAGGTTATCACCTTAGTCAGAAAAATAAACATCAAGCCCATTATAATAAATATTATTTAAAATTTAAAAATTACCTAGATAATGTTTTTTCACTAGGATACACTTTGATATTAAAGATGAATACCCCCTCATTAGTGGGATCATGTTGTTTTCCTTCAGCCTCTTCTTATTGGATACTATTTACTTCATGAAAATTTCATATGTAATTTTTTCTATGTGGTATTCCTAAAAATTTATGTTAATGTGATGTTTTTAAATATTTTTAAAAATCAAAATTCATTGTGTGTCCAATTTTCAAGGCTTAAACTGTTATGGAATTTGTTTTTTTGGATAAAATAGTGTGGGGGATTCCATCATATGTAATGTATTTTCGTAATTTTCTTTTTCCAACTCTATTACATTACCATTCATGGTTTAGTTTTTTGTTCAATTGTTTTTATACTTATCATAGTGATTATATTCAAATATATATAGGTTTTTACCTATGGGTTTCCAAGAAGAACTCTTATTGGATTCTATTGGTGTTAAATATCAACTTTTAGGAATTAAAACTATAGGTTTAGAAGTGAAAATCTATTTTTATTTGGAGTCATCCTTTAGATATTTAATTTTTTTTCTCATTTATAATTTAAAGATTCCATAATTCTTTAGATAGAATCTTCAATGGTCATCATAAATGAGGCCAAAGTCTTCTCTAGTTTGTGTATCTAGCTCTGAAGTGAAAATCCATGGTTTACATGAAAGGGTGGTTCCCTTTACTAATACCCTTGACCATAATTTTCTTCTGGATTCCACACATAGAATTGATTTCCAACATTTAAATGTATATAATTAGCTTCATCATTGTATGTACCTAGGGGTTCTTATTGACCCATTATAGTGTCCTTTATTTTAATTAGCATATCCATCCATGTTAGCATAAAATTATTATAATCAACCATGTAGAGACTTCATCTTTTTCCTTCACCATCCCGCTATAATTTTTTTATTTCCATCTTATCGATTAAATTTTTGTGATCCACAACTAAATTTTTAGTTATTGATTCACTAGATTCAATATCCACTATAGATCTGTTTTCATGAGATAACCCTTTGTAGAATGTTGGAAATAATATTCATAATTAAATACCATGTTTGGGTGCATTCTTCTCATGTTTTGTAATTATTCCATGAATTATAAATTTATACTTCATTAAATTCATTAAAATATAAAATACTGATACAGATATAAATTTAGTTTTATGGGGGAATGAATCGAGTGAGAATGTTCATTGCCAACTCATCTTACCTGGTGATGGAGTGGTATGATAAACATTGAATCAATTATTGTGCTCACTATTTTAAATAAAATATGGAAATAAAAATTCATACCACGTCATTTGAAGCAAATTGAAATTTTAATAATCATAGATTTCGGGAAATTTCCCTATTTGAACATTTGTATAGTCCTATAGCATCCTATCTGATTTCATAGTGTTGGATATAATATAAATGATAGTTGGTTTTATTTAAAAGTGGTTTTTAATCATGGGTGGTGTAGGGATTCTTGGTTTTAGTAATATTTTGGACAACCTTCTATAATCCATGATAATTTATATCTTGAGATCTCTTGCTTTCTTACCATTTAAAACTTATTGTTTTTTTAAACCGACAATTATTATCAATTTTTTCTTCCTTATTAATATCATATTTAACTCAGAGTCATTATAAATGATTTATTTGTACATTCCATGGATGGAATGATCACAAATAATTATTTTAAAATAATAGGAACATTAATAATTTACCCTAGCATATAAAGGCAAATAAAATGGAAATAATAATATAAAAATATTTAAAAGCCCTAAATCTAATTGTGCCATAATTCCTAAAAACATCTCCAGAAATTTGATCACCCATAGGGAATCAATAATTTCATCATATCTAATAAAAATTATTATTTTTTAAGAACTCAAAGAAAAAAAATTATTAAATGAATTTAGAAAATGGTATATTTGAGGATGGTCCTCTAAGATGATGTATGTATATTTTAGGAATTTTAAAATTTTGATTAAGATTATGTTAGAATTAAAGTAATAAAAATGTTTGGAATATCAAAATGAGAGAATAATATAGGTTTTGAAAATTCAGAGTTTATATGGTATTGAATTTCATAGATAAATTTATTTTTCATGGTTATTATGGGACTTAATATGAAGGAGATACTATGTCTTCGTATCACCTCCGTAATGTCAAAATTACCCTTTTATAAGGAGAAATACATTTGGTTATTAATGAATTAATTGTCTTGATACCTTTTTTAAACATGATCATTCTGAATTATACACTGGTCATGAAATACTTGAGAAAATAGGTTGATGAATTTATTTTTTCCTCCTTTACATTATCAATGTTCATAAGACAAAATAGATAAGGATATGAGGAATAAAATTTTATTTTTGAAACCCATGAATGAATATAAAATATAAAAATAATCCACCCCCCTTGATTACATTACCTAATATAAGGGAGACTTACTCCCTCATTCTAGTTTTGATAGGGAGATAGGGGAAAAGAGAATAAAATAAATACTCATTAAATGACAACTTATCCTAGAAAAATATTTTATTTTATCACAACAATTTGTAATCAAGGATATGTATTATACATATATTAATGTATAGTGATATCATGAAATTGAATGTATTGGTGAACACAAATCCATAAAACATCCTACATTATATAAATTAATCCTTTTAATGTGTGTAGATCAATCCCATGGGTCCTTAGATAAATGAATGAAAATTTCATCATGATTGAAAAATGTTCACATCATTAAAAATAATATGATCCCTAATCACAGTTTGGAATAAGATTTCATTTAATTAAAAATCATCCCCCAACATCCTTTGGTTAATTTCTCATCCTAGATTCACATATTGAAATTTTTGAACATTCACATCATGAATGTCATAATCACACCATATATTATTATTTTCCATCCCCATTTTCATCATACTACTTCCAAACTCCTCTTTGAGCCATGAAATTGTTGAAAAAAAATATTAGGATATGAATATTATTTTTATGATGTGAATCCTGATCAAATCATCTTGTTTTATTTAGATTTAATCATTTGTTTCATCTTGATACAATATGAATAAACATTAAAAAACTGGGAAAATAGTCAATTTATTTACAAAACTAATCAATTTATTATATGAAAATATGTGAATTAAATTAAGCTATTATAAAAACAATGTGTATGACCATTTAAATACACATGATAGTTTTATTCCCCACACTATTCACCACTATGATGGTAAAGTTATTTTTGTACACCTTTTATTTTTATAGTAATGCAACAATTATGATTCAAGGACATAAATATTGGTTCCCAGAGAAAAATATAATAATTAATTCATAAATATAAAATTTAAATATGATATAATGTTTGAGGCTTTTCATTCATGTTTATATTGGTGAAAATCCTAACACATGAGGAAAAAACATTGAATAGGCATCCACCCATTGGGAAAGCCCAATTTTTATCACACAGTTTCCCATCACATGTGGATCAAGTTTTCCTACCTAGTTTAATTTTATAATAGAAAAGAGGAATGTATTGATGGGATTCCATTTTTAGGTAACCCCTCTATATCTTCATCACGTTCATATAATGACTCAATATTATAAGGAAACCAATCTATTTCAAGACCGAACATCTTCTCTTAGATCATATTTGTATGAACTATATTATGATACTTGTCCATAATCCATGTGCCAAAAAATTTATAAGAACCACTTCACTAGTGTCCAAAGTCACACGTACATAAAATAAAATATACCATAGGTCTCAGTCATATGGCCATAAACTTCCAGACAAAGTGGTCTTTGGTATCATTACATTAAATGTTACACTAGTGTTGATTACTAATTAACCATAAAAATAACAAATTTAATCTTTATCATATGTCCTTAAATGGTATGTCATTCATTATCAAATGGACATAAATAGTGATACTAAAATATTTATGTTTTTATTCCTCACAGAAATAGATGTAGGAAAACCTTCAATGGGACCAATCCCAACACCTTCTAACCCACACTTCTTCTCACACTACAAAACATCCCAAGAAACCTTAAATCATAGTATAACCCCTACGATTTTATGGATAAAACAAAACTCTATTATACTATTTACTATTCATTTTTATTCTAAATTGATACCTTTATTTTAACCCTAATAGTTAATATCTAAAAAAACCAAAGAAATATTGTTGGATTTCATTGTAAATACTTAAATTCATCATTGCCCAGACAACCTACTGGTGATGAGCTAATAAATTAAAAAAAATGTTGTGGATGAGAAATTAAGTCAACTAGTCAATAGGTTATGATATATTAAACTATTAAATGAAATGGTTATTAGATTGTATGTCCATAAATCCATTGGTGATGAGATAAATATTTCGTGAGAATCCAAAAAACCCTTAAACCCATTATGGGTGAGCTAGTAAATCTTGAAATCCAATGAAGTTGATCCAAATCATCAAGGATTATCTAGTAAACCTCTAAATTCATTTATTATGAGATTACTTGTAGTTAATATGATATTAAATCCCTAAATTCATTGGTAATTATTCAACATACTAATTATGATATAATAAATATCCAAATTTATTTCGATGTAAGACTAGTAGATCTATATTCCCATTGATGATGAGCCAATGGATTATGTATTCCTATATATGATGTTCATACATTACCAAAATTCATTATTTATATTTACTAAAAGGATACCTCATCACCTTCTTATATGGAACAAATCTCTAGTGTAATCCTCATATTTTCATAGATGAGCATAAATTCTAACTTCACTAAAACTCTCTCTATCTCTCTCTATGGTGAAGATACACTAAGCCAAAACCCGTGTGTGTGAAGAATATACACTCTAAAACTATTCATGAATTATTTCACATAATTAAATTGTAATGTTTCCCTATAGATGGATTTAAAATATATTGTAACCAGACATATTCACAATCGCACGTAATAAGTATGGGATTCCCATTATAGTGATTGTGATATGTTTTACAATAATTCAGTTTCTATTCAGATATATTGATCAACCAATTCCTTTTATATATAGTTTTTCCCGCAATTAGATCACAATATATGTAAAATAAATTACTATTTCTATTGATAAGTATTTCATGAGAATGTTATACATCTATAAGAGACTCTCATACTATACAACAAGCTCCATTATTGGATGATTCGACCATTCATCCTCTCAATTTTTAAATCTACACCCAAAATACTTGTAACTCAATATCATTACCATTGACGGTTTTAATACATATGAAATGAAATAATTTTGTGGAAAAAATCATGAAATAATAAAAATTGTTCATGTAATGTTAAAGTATCTTATTATAAAGGAGATAAATAACCTATACATTATTAATTATAATATTTTATTGATGGGATTTTGTTTTTAATGAACTATATAATTAAAAATTTATATATTAGACACTAATTTTTTGTGGATATCAAGAAGAATATGGTAAAAAAAATATTTTAATGTCCCTATGATTTGATGTCACTATACAATGATCCCTCATACCCATGTTATCACTAATGCTACATATACTTTAACATATAGGAACTATTTCCCACTCTCTCCTACATACCATCATTATCACTAGATGATTAAAAATTCATTATGGGAGAATATATGGGATGACGTGATACCAATGCTCCAAGTGGTATTAAAGAATCTAGAATAGTTTTAATAGTTCCCAAGGATTAATAGTGGTAAGTATTCCACATCATATCACTCAATTACATTGAGATTCTATCCCCTAATCATGAAACACCCCACCATTTGTATTTGGTGGATGATGATGAGGACATCCATTAAAATCCATATTATTGTTATTTTCGACGAAACATATCAAGTTAACTGTAAACCCTATATAAAATAGAAAACCAAACCACTAAACATTGAAATACCCCAAACATAATGCAATGAAATGAGAAAAAAATTCACACTATAAATTTCATGTAAAAAGAAATTATTACTGGTAACCATTGATTTTTTTTAAAAAATTCAAAATCATAGAAATCGTCTCATTTGAAGCTACGATACTAATATAATAAAGCTATAAATAGGTTTAGAATATAATATTAAAAAATAAATCCATTACATTCCTCCAACACAATACCATGAAATCGTATGGCTATGAGAAATCGAAATACTATAAAACTTGAGCTATTCCCAAAGACACAACATAACTCTATCAATATCACTACCCAATTAATGTGATTCTACTAAATATAACCTATAAAACCACTGAAGAAACCTCATAAAAACTACATGAAAACCTTTAAAGTCATAAAATGGAAATCATATACTCTTCAGATAATAAACTAAAAAATAGTGTGTGCCATCAGAAAATGAGAAAATTCATTTATCACACCTTCTGAATCAATAAACATTCCAGAGGAATGTTAGTGGGAGGAAAAAGTGGGAGGAAATGACACTAGTCCGGCCTCATAGAAAACTTTTGGCTACACAATCAACACCTCTCGAAACAACCATGATTACTATCATTCCATATAGACTCAGAATTGATCTTTGGATAAGGATTTCATAACAGATGAAGGCCTATAGTGAGCCATGCCTTAGAAATAACTTCAACCCTATCTCTAGTAAAACCCCTAAAAAAGAAAATTGAAAGAACTAATAAGTCACTACTCATAGTATTTCAATTATTTCTTATAGAACACTTCCCAAACAACCCCACAATAACTAAGAATTAAAAAAATGGGGTCATTCACATTGGAATTTGAAATAAGAGTTTAGGAGAAACCGAATGAGGGTCTCAACATAAATAAATAGTTGATGATGATATAATTTACATATGAAAATTTAAAAAAAATTCACCAATGATGGTTCCTACTCATCGCAACCATTAACATCTATACATGATCCCATTTTCCCTAAAAATAAATGAGGGAACACTATCCCTTACAGTCTATGTCTGATAATATTGTTGAAGGTTTCTTCAGGGGTGTACAAACCACACCACTAAAAGAGAAATTAATTAATTAATGATACTTACAAGACTGAAAAAATAAATATCATCATTTAGATGGAAATAGAATGAGATTTTAATATATAATTTTGTAGAATCCTCTAACAGTCTTTATCGTATGCTCAGGTTTCCCCACCAGCTTAGTATTATGCCTTTAGGGGTGTACGTGACATGTTGGTCTTCCCTATCATCATGATTAGAGTCCCAATGTGTGAAAAAAAATATAATTTTGAAAAAAAAAGATTCCCATTTCATTGGCTTTTTATTATAGAAAATTATAAGCATCATGTTTTAGAATCCCTCAACAGTTTCATATTTTAGATTTTCATGATTCCAATATCAATTTAGTGCTTCTACAACACTATTTAATCATGGGGTAAATGTTTTTTTCCTATCAATTAGTTGAAAATATACTGAATTTTGTGAAAATACCAACACATGATGATATCCACGTGAGACAAAAACTACCTATATTAGATATCACACAATCGATGGATGACAAAATAGTTTCATAAAAAGAAATTTATATTTAACGTTCATCATCTATTCTTTCATGGGAAAGTATAACCCTTGGGGATATAGAATACACCCATAAAAGTCCAGTAAAGAATAGAAAAGTATTCACGAAGAAATATTTATGGATGAAACAAGTGGATAAATCAAATAAATATAAAATATGTTCCTAAATTTTTTAAGAGGTAGGAAAATATAGAATATTGGTTTTGTACTATCCTCTCACCACCCACCAATATTTCATTCCTAAAAAAATCGAGATGGTATACATGATACACAGTCAATAAGACCTATGGAAAATGCTCAATCATTTTAATGGATGACATCATCCATATGATAAATATTAAGAGAATTTGAAGATAATAAGTAAAGTATGTAGGTAGAACTTAGTGTCCTCTTTTTTCATGGAACCCTAATTCTGATTGGTAACATGAGCACCTCCAATATGCATATATTGAAGTCATCCACACAATTCGTTAAGACATTGAGAAATCATCCCTATATGTGGGTACCATTGGATGGTGTAGATATGACACCTTATAAATTTCCCCAATAATATGAAGATAAATGGACTATAAAATCCTATTCATAAATCCCCACATAGAACAAGTCATCCCTCAAACTCAAAGGATGCTACTTGTTGATTTTATTTCCCACCCAATCCCATTTCATTGGATCAGAAGATGCATGATCTATTATTTTTAATTGTTTAAATTATAATTAAAGAATTTGTCCAAGATATGAAGGGAAAATATATGAGAAAGAAATAACCTATTAATACTAGACCACCAACTATGGTTATTCCCCCTCGGCCGACATCAGTTATGTTGAGGGAACCCAAGAGAAACCCCTATATCCTACAATTGTCAGAATATAATAAAAAAAGAAAGGAATGGTGTGGATTAAATTACCATTAATACATATCATTGAATTACCCCCCTATAGGTTGAGGGAATTATTTTAAAAACCACTATCACCCACACCAATAACCAAGACACTTGTTAATTTTGTGGTGTTGGTACATTATTTATGGATATTTGTGTTCCGATGTTACGATCCCTACAAATAACATAACTATTTGTTTCTTTACCATGTCCCTATTTAGTGGAAAATAGTGGGGATTCTCCAATAATCAGTTTTGGTGTAAAATACCCTAGTCCATCAAGAAAATTACACCCTTTTAAAAATAGAATCTTCATAAAGGAAAAAATTCATAAATTCCACAAACTATTTATTCACCAAAATTTACTGATTTAATGAATTTTATGGATATTCAAAATTTGATTAATCTAAAAACCTCATAGAAATGAGTAATAAACTGGTAAATATAATGTAAATGTTAGAGGGATTCATTAATATTAAATTTACTGAGGTTTATAAGAGTGATACCAGTAAGGAAGGATGTAACACCCCGAGCTTCCACGATACGCTTCAATAATGCAATAGCTTGCATTGTACGCAACTTCGAGTTCTAAAACACCGCGACTAATCAGAGTAGCCGTTATGAATAGTAGTAACCACTTTTTAAAATTATAGAAATTTTATATTTCAAAATGGACTTCATTTTTGGATTCAGAATATCGAAATTAGCCTATGTTGAATTTTTGGTATTTTTCTGAGAAGTTCTAATTTTTATGAATAGTGAAAAATACTTTAAAAAAACTTTTTTAATCAAAATAATTTATTGTGATAAATAATACTATTTAGTGGTTTTAAGGTATAATTAGAATATATTTTTACCATTTTATCCAATGGTGGTCATTAGAATTAATTTAACATTGAAATTGGACATAAACAATTGCCAATCTTTTGATATAAATTGTTTCTTAAAAACACGCTATTTGTCATAACAGCGGGAATTAATTATAAAATTAATTAATGAAACTTATATGTTTGGAATTTTGTAAAATATACATCATTTTTGAATTCGGAATATCAATTATAGCTTAGGGTGAAATTTTGGCCTTGTTCTGAAAAACTTCAATTTTTGATGAATAGTGAATCCACTAAGTGGTAGTTAAATAACTGATTTTTCGTTTAAATGAAATATTACCACTTCTGTGATTTGATTTTCAAAAATCCAACATACATGGTTGTCATTAAGAAGTTAAATGTGGTTCAATGAGATTAAAATAATTTTTTGGTGAATAGTAACTTTTAAGTTCTTAATCGCGATTAGAGGTAATTAGGGTAGTTTAAGGTACAAATAATGTTTTAATAATATGAGATGAGCATGACACTTGTCCTGCTACTATTGGATGAGTCATGGCGGACCAAGAAAACCCATGGGTCAACTTGGGGACCCCATGGAGCCACTTTAGTTGGAAAATGACATTAATATATATTTATTTAATGTTAAAATTAAATTGACACAAACATGAGTTATTTTACTAAAATAGTTTTTAAGTGGGGTTAAACAAGTCCAAATTTTGACTATAAATATTAATTAGAAAGCTAAAAATATTTCCTACATCATAGTATTTTTTTATAATTTTTAGACATTAAATAAATTAAATTATTTATGACATAATTATGATGCAGCGATGACCTCATTATTTAACGATTTAAATAAAATGAGAGGATATTGCAAAATCCAAGGCTTACACTTGTCCAAAGCCTATTGGATGAGGATATTTCGAAACCTTATCACCTTATCCTAGAATTATATAAGTGTGGGACCTTTAGAATCCGAAAAGAATTGTGAAATAATATAACATTTCAATCTTTCCAAAAGTGCCCCTCCTCTCCACTTATAAAAGGCCCCCACCTCTCCCACCTTATTCACACCTTCAAGCCATTTGGCTCGGCCAAGATCTACCCAAATACTCTCCAAACTTCCCCCTCTTACTCCTAGAAGCCTCAATTTGGGCAGAACCCTTCTCAAGGAAGCCTTTGGCTCAAATCAAAAAGAGTTACCCGATTTTGAGGTAATGTCTTCTCTAATGTTGTTTTGTTTTATTTTTCTTATCCAACCCCATAAAATCTTTTTATTAATTTCTTTTATAAAAACACCAGTATCATCAATATACTAGGATGTTTTTATAAGAAGGATTCGATCTACACTTACACACACCTACATCTAATGGTTAATGAACATACAGTTTCTGTGGATGGCGAATTTCTGCCTCACGAAACGATGATTGTTCAACACTCATATAACACCTTCAAAGGTGGCCATTAAGATGTCACTATATTTATATATGATATATAATGTGTTTATGTTTTACTTATTCTTCTGTATTTCTCATTTATGTTATACTTTATGATTTCCATTATGGGTAAAACGCGATAATTTCATTTTAGGAAGTGCGGACTACCGCCCCCTCAAAGTGATTTGAATCGTTAATGCCATATGTGGGATGCATAAAGGATGGATTAAATGGTATTATACACTATATTATACTGTAATTATATTATAAATTTATATCATTATTATTTCATTCCATTAAATACGAAATAGAAATGAAAGTAGCGTTCATGCGTACGTACGGCTTACCGTCTCCATGAACGGTGCATTTCATTTCTTACCTCTAAATGTTACGTAATATTATAAATGAATGTATATACTGGATATATAATATATATATGACATCTAAATCCTGAATACAATTCTGGATATAATGGATATTCTACCACATGAACAACTTGTAATTATAAGAAGTTTATTGTTGACTCAAGTTACCAAAGATCTACAAAACGACAGTTATTAACTTAAATAATTACATAATGTTCATAACATTGTAATAAGTGATATAAAAAGGATAATTAAATTTAAAATGGTTCTTAATAAGGTAGATATTAACTCTAGTTTATTATTCATGAGGTTAAAGAACGGTTGAGTCAAGTCGGACACAAGGTAAGGGAACTTCTTAACCCAATTTCTATTCTTTGGGTTAATCTCCTACATTCAAATTATGTCATGATATTATTATGTCGTATATTGTATTTATACTTTCTTTATGTTTAAATATAGTGAATACACATAATAGATATATTATATTTAAAAATGATCTTTTTAAGGACTTCGTCCCAATCCCCTCTCATTGAGGCATATTTGGTTTTATACACAACTTTCTTTTATACGGGGTATAAACCCCTTTGACTTTTACGTTTATTCAAAAGGAATCTTTTTCATACGAAGCGTTTTACTAAATGACAAAAAGGGAATGTTTTTCTTTCTGTACTTATGCGGCGACAACGACTTCTCCGCCGCCGTGACCATTATTTGAGTTTCGGCTTCCTCTACAAGCCATCATTTTTTTTAATGAAAAATTAATACAAAGTTTTAACTTTATTTTATTTTGGTATTGAAAATGGTTTTGAAAGAATTTTTATTATATCAATGTGTTGTATTGATATCTTGTGATTGAAATGTGGAAATTTTATGTTTCCTTCATGCACGTTTTATGTGATACGATTATGTTATGGCTTATGATATGTTTAAACCTATTCATATGAGGAATGCATTGGACTTAATAAGTGACGGGTGAAGCCCGCTATAGCTCCTCGATGCATCGGCAGGTCTCATGAGACAAACTAGTGTCTTGTCACGAGGCCTTGCAAAAATCTTATTTGTGGTCTTAGCACGAGGCCTTGACTACGTGGTTATGATAGTCTGGCATTATGCATTCCATCATTATGAAAGTGGTTATTGATATTGCTTGTGATTATTCGACCAGTAGAATATCCATGTGAAGAAGTGAATGGCATTATCTCATTTTACTTTTGCCAAATTATGTTGATGTTCAAGTTTAAAAGGCTTTTGTTTTAGTTATACATTGCCTTAAATTTTTATGTTTATTTATGAAAGCTTCCGCAATATTGTTATCCTTACTGAGCATCTGAGCTCACCCCTTTCAATGTTTTAATATTTTCCAGGATGTGAAGAAGTATTTTATGAATGACCTGCAGGGATAGTCAGAAGAGGATATGAGTGTGGACTATGAAGACTTTGTTATTAGTTTTTCACTTTATGATGTAATGTAAGACTTATGAATGTATCTAGTGTTTCCAAGGCTACTAAACTAATCGGTCTTTTGAGACTTGATCTTTTGTGATCATGCCAATGTTACGAAGTAATGCACTGACTCTGGGTAGCTGGGGTCGGGGCGTTACAGTTGGTATCAGAGGCAGTTTAGTACTAACCTTGGAAGCTAGATTTAGATAAACTCTGATTAGAGCACATAGCCCAAAGATAGACATTGAGGATTAGTATAGAAGAACTTCCTAGAATTTTGTTATTGTAGAGATTTTGTGAGTTTTCCGAGCAATAAATCCTTGTCTGGATACGAGCAGGTAGAGGAAGCTCTGGAACAGATGTACCTAGGGGTAAAACCCGAAAACACCGCTTTGACCTAGACTCGAACGGGAACTGGTGCACGACAACGAGCCTTACTGTACTCTTGGTTACGACACTCCCGGGGGATATGCTTAGGATAATTCTCATTTTCTTTACAAACCACTATGATGGGTTATGAGTATATACTTCCTCAAAGGAAACATTTCTTTTTATGATTATAGATTATATCCATAAATAGTTCAATTTATGTAAAGTATTTTACAAATATGGAATTATGTGTTTTATTTCATAAACTAATCTAGTTTATGAAATGCTGCCTAGTGGAAGAAATGGAAACCGTATCAAAGCACGCACTCCATGTAGGGATTTCCCTCCTGCTCAAGATAATTATAGTGGGGCTGGTGATGCAACTGGTGCCGATCAGCTAATCACCATACTGGGACAACTTACTCAGGTTATGAATAATAACCTTACTCGTATGGAACACCCTGATCCGCAACGTGGAGGATCAATGCTAGACCGTTTCATGAGGCAACAACCACCAACCTTCAATGGGGGTACAAATCCGTTAGTAGTTGAGAAATGGATAAACTCCTTAGAGAAAATATTCCATGCCTTGGGGAGTAGCGAAAGGGAGAAGGTTGTCATTGAAGTTTACCGCCACACTGGAGATGCCGATCAGTGGTGGTCGCTGATTCAAAACACAAAGGAAGATGATGACGTATCGAATATGGAATGGAGGGAGGTCAAAGAGCTTTTCTTAGAAAAATATTTTCCTCGTGACCATCGAGCAGATATGGAAAGGCAATTTCTGAGTTTGAGGCAGAAGGAGGATGAGAATGTCGCAAAGTATGAGGCTAACTTTACAAGGTTAGCGAGGCATGTTGCCGATTATATACGTAACCCAAGGAGTAAGATTGATCATTTCTTTGATGGGTTAAAACCATTTCTCCGTCGAGCTTTAGTATCACAATCCTTCTCATCATACGAAGATATTGTCTCGTGTGTTATCAAGACAGAAAAGGAATTCTCTAAGTCTTATGACAACAAAGTAAAGCAAGAGAAGAAGAGAACGGTGGAACAAGAGATAGATAAAGGGAAAAAGGGAAAGAAGGATTTTCCATTATGTGATAATTGTGGGAAGAATCACCCTGGTACTTGCCTAAAAGGAATGGGAGTTGGTTATAAATGTGGAGAAAAGGGTCACCAGGCTCATGATTGCAATGGAAAGAAAGAGGCTGTCAAAGTTGAATGCTACAATTGTAGAGAAATGGGGCATTATGCAAATGAATGTCGTAAGCGTCAGGGAAACTTACCTCAGAAAAGGCCAAGGGATCAAGGACAATCTTATGCTATTACTACAGTTGAAGCAGAATAACTAATGTATTGGTGCTTTTGGACTCATGGATTATATTCGAGTTATTAGAATAATGTGATATATATATAAGGATTGTACTGCAGTACTTGTTGATTTCAGTAAGGTTTTAATATGATTAAGGTAATCATATTTTTAGTATGTGACAATAAGAGAAACTTTTCTTTGTTTGGGGAATCTGATGTTACAATTGATTTTGGAATTTAGAGACCTTTTAGAGAAAGTCTGGACGAAGGTATTTTGGATAACTATTAAGGTTGGAATGGATTAAGTTGAACCATGTATAGTATTTTTTATGTTAAAGAATTTCTGAAGATTATTTTTGGAATATTATAATACTATAGTTTTAGGAAAAAGGACAACCTGCAGGGTGGGGAATAACCCGTCGCGTCGGACAAAGCTGCAGGAATCGAACCCACAACCATAGTGCGACAAGCCTTTATTTCCAACCACTAGCCTACAGGAAGTCCCTGGTTATTACAAAATAGTTTTACTAATCTAAATGGTATGTGTTAACATTTTGAACCTTATACAATTAGGATAAATAGAATATTTTTGAGTTCCGTTACCATTTGGAGTAAAAGTTGGGTTTGTGGTAAAAATTTATTAACGAATGAAAGTATACATAACAAGTATGTATATTCCCTTACGTTCTTAGTAAATATCCTAAATAAATTCCTCAACATTATAAAAGGTAACTTAAAACAAAAATGTTGTCGGTTAACTTTTCCAACTGGGGATTTAATGACCGTTTGACCAATCACAAGTTTGTGATTTTCTTGTGGTTAAACTTTCTCCTAATCCTGTTTTCTATAACTCTCCATCAAACCTTGATGGTTTGTTTCTCCTCCATATCCATATTTTCATATAATCCTAGAATGGGCTATATCGGGTGACCTTTGTACTTATCCTGCTTTCTTTTAATGTTATATATTTATTAACCTTATTTCCGATGTGGGTTTTCCTCAAAGGTATTTTCTCTTTTCAACCTTTTATTTTCAAAGCAAAATTTCAAATTGCGAGGATGCAATTTATTGAAGGAGGGTAGAATGTAACACCCCGAGCTTCCACGATACGCTTCAATAATGCAATAGCTTGCATTGTACGCAACTTCGAGTTCTAAAACACCGCGACTAATCAAAGTAGCCATTATGAATAGTAATAACCACTTTTTAACATTATAGAAATTTTATATTTCAAAATGTACTTCATTTTTGGATTCGAAATATCGAAATTAGCCTATGTTGAATTTTTGGTATTTTTCTGAGAACTTCTAATTTTTATGAATAGTGAAAAATACTTTAAAACAACTTTTTTAATCAAAATAATTTATTGTGATAAATTATACTATTTAGTGGTTTTAATGTATAATTAGAATATATTTTTACCATTTTATCCAATGGTGGTCATTAGAATTAATTTAACATTGAAATTGGACATAAACAATTGCCAATCTTTTGATATAAATTGTTTCTTAAAAACACGCTATTTATCGTAACAGCGGGAATTAATTATAAAATTAATTAATGCAACTTATATGTTTGTAATTTTTTAAAATAGACATCATTTTTTTAATTCGGAATATCAATTATAGCTTAGGGTGAAATTTTGGTCTTGTTCTGAAAAACTTCAATTTTTGATGAATAGTGAAACCACTAAGTGGTAGTTAAATAACTGATTTTTCATTAAAATGAAATATTACCACTTCTGTGATTTGATTTTAAAAAATAAGACATACATGGTTGTCATTAAGAAGTAAAATTTGGTTCAATGAGATTAAAATAATTTTTTGGTGAATAGTAACTTTTAAGTTCTTAATCACGATTAGAGGTAATTAGTGTAGTTTAAGGTACAAATAATGTTTTAATAATATGAGATGAGCATGACACTTGTCCTACTCCTATTGGATGAGTCATGGCCGACCAAGACAACCCATGGGTCAACTTGGGGACCCCATGGAGCCACATTAGTTGGAAAATGACATTAATATATATTTATTTAATGTTAAAATTAAATTGACACAAACATGAGTTATTTTACTAAAACAGTTTTTAAGTGGGGTTAAACAAGTAAACATTTTGACTATAAATATTCATTAGAAAGATAAAAAGATTTACTACATCATAGTATTTTTTTTATAATTTATAGACATTAAATAAATTAAATTATTTATGACATCATTATGATGCAGCGATGACCTCATTATTTAACGATTTAAATAAAATGAGACGATAATGCAAAATCCAAGGCTTACACTTGTCAAAAGCCTATTGGATGAGGATATTTCGAAACCTTATCACCTTAGACTTGAATTTAATAAGTGTGGGACCTTTAGAATCCGAAAAGCATTGTGAAATAATATAACATTTCAATCTTTGCAAAAGTGCCCCTCCTCTCCACTTATAAAAGGCCCCCACCTCTCACACCTTATTCACACCTTCAAGCCATTTAGCTCAGCCAACCTCTGCCCAAATACTCTCCCAACTTCCCCCTCTTACTCCTAGAATCCTCACTTTGGGCAGAAATCTTCTCAAGGAAGCCTTTGGCTCAAATCAAAAAGAGTTACCCGATTTTGAGGTAATGTCTTCTCTAATGTTGTTTTGTTTTATTTTTCTTATCCAACCCCATAAACTCTTTTTATTCATTTCTTTTGTAACAACACCAGTATCCTCAATATACTAGGATGTTGTTATAATAAGGATTCGATCTACACTTACACACACCTACATCTAATGGTTAAAGAACATACAGTTTCTGTGGATGGCGAATTTCTGCCTCACGAAACGATGATTGTTCAACACTCATATAACACCTTCAAAGGTGGCCATTAAGATGTCACTATATTTATATATGATATATAATGTGTTTATGTTTTACTTATGCTTCTGTATTTCTCATTTATTTTATACCTTATGATTTCCATTATGGGTAAAACACGATAATTTTATTTTAGGAAGTGCAGACTACCGCCCCCTCAAAGTGATTTGAATCGTTAATGCCATATATGGGATGTATAAAGGATAGATTAAATGGTATTATACACTATATTATACTGTAATTATATTATAAATTTATATCATTATGATTTCATTCCATTAAATACGAAATAGAAATGAAAGTAGCGTTCATGCGTACGTACGGCTTACCGTCTCCATGAACGGTGCATTTCATTTCTTACCTCTAAATGTTACGTAATATTATAAATGAATGTATATACTGGATATATAATATATATATGACATCTAAATCATGAATATAATTCTGGATATAATGGATATTCTACCACATGAACAACTTGTAATTATAAGAAGTTTATTGTTGACTCAAGTTACCAAAGATCGACAAAACGACCGTTATTAACTTAAATAATTACATAATGTTCATAACATTGTAATAAGTGATATAAAAAGGATAATGAAATTTAAAATGGTTCCTAATAAGGTAGATATTAACTCTAGTTTATTATTCAGGAGGTTAAAGAACGGTTGAGTCAAGTCGGACACAAGGTAAGGGAACTTCTTAACCCAATTTCTATTCTTTGGGTTAATCTCCTACTTTCAAATTATGTCATGATATTATTATGTCGTATATTGTATTTATACTTTCTTTATGTGTAAATATAGTGAATACACATAATAGATATATTTTATTTAAAAATGATCTTTTTAAGGACTTCGTCCCAATCCCTTCTCATTGAGGCATATTTGGTTTTATACACAACTTTCTTTTATACGGGGTATTAACCCCTTTGACTTTTACGTTTATTCAAAAGGAATCTTTTTCATACGAAGCGTTTTACTAAATGACAAAAAGGGAATGTTTTTCTTTCTGTACTTATGCGGCGAAAACGACTTCTCCACCACCGTGACCATTATTTGAGTTTCCGCTTCCTCTACAAGCAATCATTTTTTTTAAAGAAAAATTAATACAAAGTTTTAACTTTATTTTATTTTGGTATTGAAAATGGTTTTGAAAGCATTTTTATTATATCAATGTGTTGTATTGATATCTTGTGATTGAAATGTGGAAATGTTATGTTTCCTTTATGCACGTTTTATGTGATACGATTATGTTATGGTTTATGATATGTTTAAACCTATTCATATGAGGAAAGCATTGGACTTAATAAGTGACGGGTGGAGCCCGCTATAGCTCCTCGATGCATTGGCAGGTCTCATGAGATAAACTAGTGTCTTGGCACGAGGCCTTGACAAAATCTTATTTGTGGTCTTGGCACGAGGCCTTGACTACCTGGTTATGATAGTCTGGCATTATGCATTCCATCATTATGAAAGTGGTTATTGATATTGCATGTGATTATTCGACCAGTAGAATATCCATGTGAAGAAGTGAATGGCATTATCTCATTTTACTTTTGAAATATTATGTTGATGTTCAAGTTTAAAAGGATTTTGTTTTAGTTATACATTGCCTTAAATTTTTATGTTTATTTATGAAAGCTTCCGCAATATTGTTATCCTTACTGAGCATCTGAGCTCACCCCTTTCAATGTTTTAATATTTTCCAGGACGTGAAGAAGTATTTTATGAATGACCTGTAGGGATAGTCAGAAGAGGATATGAGTGTGGACTATGAAGACTTTGTTATTAGTTTTTCACTTTATGATGTAATGTAAGACTTATGAATGTATCTAGTGTTTCCAAGGCTACTAAACTAATCGGTCTTTCGAGACTTTATCTTTTGTGATCATGCCAATGTTACGTAGTAATGCACCGACTCTGGGTAGCTGGGGTCGCGGCGTTACAAAGGAGGTGTAAAAAAACCTCCAATTAAAAATTTGACACACACTAGTGTGATTTTAAAATTTATGGACACATGAAATTAAATAAATACACAAGACATTGGGACCCCTATTGAGTTTTTTCCATTTAAATGGTGTATTCATTATAAATATAATGGAATGTGTTTTTATTCATCTCTAACATAGTCACAGCCTAATATTTTTAAAACATAATCACACAAGGAATAGAATAATATGTTTAGAAAGAAAATATAAAAACTCTGGGGAGTTAATTCTAATATCTATTAAGGAAGATTACCTAAATTTGACGATATTCATGATAAGAATTAATTTCCACTAGTTTTACCACCTATGTATAAGGGAGACACATGTACGATAAGTATTGAGCCTTCTTGATAGGTAGCATTAACAAAACCCCAATATTTTCGGTTACCTTATTCACTAATCAATCAATAAATTTTTCCTCTCATAAATTATCATCAAAATCTTGTTCATGAGATCCATCTAAGTAATACCCCAAAATAAGGAAAAATATTGATGACCAAAATAATCAAGGTCATCATTTATTTTTTGCAATACATTGAATCAATGTGCATGTCAATATTAGAAAAAAAGATGACAAATCCTAAATGTGTATATTGAAGGACATAAATTAAAACATTAGAAATCATAATTTCTTATCCCTTACCTATATAAGAGACCTATGAAACCATTTTAAAAATGATAAATCCTAATGTGACATGATATTGGGATCCACAAAACAATAAGATGTGAAAAACTCATATTTTTGGTTCAAACACTCGATGACCCAAAATTTGTCTTTTATACGAGTCTATTATTTGGTCTTCCACTAGTTGGAAAATTTTTAATGATAGTTTATAAACTCTTTTAGTTAAATATTGAGAAGGATAAGAATATATTACGTCTAAAATTTTAAATAGAAAGAAAATGAGAGTCATTGAATTTATTTCATACTTTATGTTCTCTAAATATACATGGGAGATATAATTTACCAAAGAAAAAATATTAGAATTATGTATGGAGAACATACATAATGGATTAGGAATTATGATAATCCTATAGAAATACCAATGTAATTTCAGAGAGTTTGTTTGAAATTACATATCCTTGAGGATGAAATTTATTAAAGCAAGGTGAAATATTGACTTGAACCATTATTAATAAAAAAATTTAGGGGAATGAAAAAATGGTTGCATTAATATAAAACAATTGTGACAACAAATCAGTATCCAAAACTAAACAAGTTTTATGTTATATTCCTTCCCATAACTCTACTTAAACCTATATAATATGTATTACCTAACCACATTACACCATATATCTTTGGGTGTAAAGTAAACATGAGTTTTCATCTAGGATGGATGAAGAATATTTCAAATGATACAGAAAAGATTAAGAGTACTTTTTTCTACCTAGGTGCATAATATGTTTACATTATGGGAGATTAGAAAGGCCAATGGGGTTGGTCTTAATGATTCCCCCAACTAATCACCTTACCACCCAATACTAGGCCACATAATTTAGGTCTACTTTATCCTAAAATATATATTTTTTAGAAAATGGTGGATAATGAAGTTGTGTCATATAATATAAAGAAACCCATTACTCATATGAATGTTATCCATCTTGAAGAACAACGAGAATGACATGAAGTTACAATTTTTCTTTAGATGTTTTAAAACTAGATTTCCAGAAAGATAGTAAACTATCCAGATGCCAATATTAGGGGATCACTTAGTAGGTTAGTCATGAAAAATAATAATTCGACAATATCAGTGACAATATATTCAATATATGAATATTTAAAAATATAATTTATTCAATATTATTACTCTAAAAGGTTGTAATAATAACCCATATGGGTCGACAAACTGTTCTATACTCTTATAAACTTCATGTCCCCATCATTGGGAGGATTGGAAATACCCTTCCAAATAAAACATTAATATAAAGAAGAATCTTGATTTTCCTATATTAGTGTTATTTGATTATAAGACATGTAAAATAGATAACAGGAGTTTTAGAAGATGTAATTTTCAACCTACCTTCAATAGAGGGGCCACTGAGGTATAGGAAGAAACACTATCCATGGTCCGAGGAATCATTCAATATCATACCATTCATGTAACTGAAACCAAGACAATGTAAATTTAATATTCATTATTGGAGAAATATATTTATCTCATCCATATAATTATTTCCCCACACAGATTTAGTTGGATGACTATTTATCCATATCACTATAAAAAGGTAAATATAAGAATCCAACTATATTTAAATTTTTTATCATTCATATCATAATGTAACAGCAACCATGTACACTAGGGGTTACCCCCTCATGATTACTAAGGCCTATAGTTCAACAAGAACTAGAATCCTCCCATTCCAAGAAACATGGGATCTTGGATCATAAATAAAATGGTTTGAAGTACCTCAATATTTTTTTAGTGTGACCCCCATTTTTATATAATCTTTAAATGTCAAAATAACCCATGATATCCATTTTCAAAGAAAAAAAACATAAATGAGTTTGCGGTTGAGGTGAATATCATAAATATATATTATTTTGATAAAAGGTTTTAAAAAAACACAACATAGTAATTTATTTAATAGATAATATGGGGGTTTAGTAATACAAGGTCACATTTATACCATCTTTGTATATAGATCGAGTAATGATTTTGAAATCCATTATATATTGATGGATAATTATTTTTGGATTAATATCATTCTTCCACAAACCCTCCATCTCTTTGGAAATAGATAAGATGATTTAACACTGTATGATTTGGAAATTTGGGGTTATGAAAAGATTAAATAAAAACCACTAGGAGTGGTCATGATGAGAGATTAATTCAGTGATATTATTACTTACGTCGACCTTATGATCTTTAACCAAAAAATTGGTTCCAATTACATGATAGAAAAACCATGAATGTATATTAATAAATTCATTCAATTATAATACCTACAATGTTTTCTGTTCATCAATTAAAAAATGGAGTGTTTTTTGGTGAAATATCAGCTTTTGATTCATGATAAAATCGAAACATTAACACTAAGTACTATAAGTGGTTGGGGAAGAAACCAAAAATAGAGAGAATAACACTAGCGATACATTAAATGGAATCAAATTCGTCCCTTTCAATCCATGGAATGAAAAAACAATGGAAATTATATTTATTATTCATCACATAAAGTAAAAAATGATAAATTTAGGAAGCCATGTCTTTCTCCTATGGGGAATGGAACCTTCAATAAATTCATATCTTTTAATGGTAATATTGATTTAATCATTGAACCAACCTTAACCATGTAAAGGAAGAGGGGTTATTCTTTTAAACCCATAAGAAACCCCATTTTATGCTAGTGTAAAAACATTTTAGATTTAATAACTCATATTCACTCCATCTCATAATATTTTATGGAATATAATATGTTTGTAAAAAAGACACATAGGGCATTATATATTCTTCAAAAACTCATATGTTCTATTTAGTGTTAAAAGGACCTGTATCTCCCAATATTGATATGAACCCAAAAAAGAAGGTGGTGATTTGACTTGATCCATTGTTATTGAAAATGATGTTGAATCTCCCTTTATTCCCCATTATTTCAATGAAAATGAGCATGATGTCATTGTAATCACATTTGAAAAGGGGATTTTATAAACTTTTCATGAGCTAAAATAAGTGAATATGGAAAATGAAGAATATCTTGGACCAATGATAATTAGGAAAATAATATCCCCAAATAAAAAAGAGAAATATATATCATTTCTAAACCCATATAGGAATATCTTCATTAAGAACTATAATTACATTTCAGGAATGTACCCAAAGGTAACTATTACATATCATGATCTTGTATCCAATCATAATGATTATAAATAAGATGAAGCAAGGATAGAACCAACCCATGACCCATAGTAGAGGCTAAGGATGATAAACTCAGTAGGGCCATGTTTATTTGGGTAATTTATTATCCAAAATTGTTAAAAAATATTTTCCTTTTTATAAATAATAATAGTGAAATCAGGGCCAATATTGACTACTATGACCTCAATAGATACTTCGTAAAGGATGCATATTTTCTTGTATTGATCATAATAATATTTATTGATGAAGAAATTGGATTTAAATCCATTTAATTTATTTATAGATACTCTATATATAATTAAATATTAAGGGATCTAGAATAAGAAAAATTTATATAATTTTTCATTCTGCAACAAGATTATTTGTATTAAGTAACTCCCATTGGTTTAATGAATTTTTTGATTCACCTTTCAATAGGAAACACATAAAATTGTGAATCCCCACCCAGGGGAATATTATAGAATACTACATGGATTACATGATTGTTAAATGATGATAGTGTTGTGAGTATTTCATTGAATTTTTGCTATTATTCATTAGAAAATAGTAACTAATATTGAAGGAAAACTCACTAAAATGCACATTTAGGGAATATTTTTAAAATTTCCATTGATTTTTTTTCAAATAATAGTGGATAAAAAATTTAACCTTTAAATATTAGGACAGTTATTGGAATTATATAAACTTGAAGCCCCAAGAAGTTGAGAGGCCTTCAAGAGAGACACACTTATATCATGTTATTATTAAAAACCACAGTTGATAATGTTTTCTATTAAAATAGTTATGATTAAATAGTAACTTATTAGTGAGATAAATATTTTGGTATTTTGTTTCAAAATAATAAATAATATTTCTTTCACCCAACTGTACTAATGCATTATATGTATGGAAAACTTCAAATACTCTACATAGTAGCTATGGTATAGTCCATGGTTTCTCTCCAAGTTCATAAAAATGGTAAATGTAAGAAAAATAACATATGTTACCTCATATTCTTATATGATGAGAAATTAGATTCAATATTTAAGAAGAGTTTCCTCTCCTTGATATTTTTTTTATAAAAGATAGAATCTATTTATGACGTCATAAGGTTTTGGTATCCCCATAAATAAGTGAATGTATATTCTCAATTATACCATGATAAATAAGAATTTGGAAAGGTGGGTGGTTTTTCTTTAGAAATTGACATCTATTTTTAGATATTATAATGAAACTAAAGGATATAATATTTTCAATTACTTATTAATCATCTAACTCCAAAAAGAATCACCTCCAGATATTAAACACTATAACGAGGAGGTATTTTCTATCGGTAATGAATCCTAAGTATGGGGAATGTTATTCGATCATAATTTACATACAAGGGAACTCTTTCTATACCCATTTTTACCCTTATAGGGTTACACCAATAATGTCGTATAATAAAAAGATTCTATTATTTTTTTAGTGTTGTATTTAAAAATTCTAATTTACAATCTCAATGTAAAAGGTTATTTATAGTTGAACATTGAAAAAATAGATTGGGAATACTAATTTAAAAAGGAGGTACGGTAATCCTACTTGATATCCTATGAGAATGTTTCTATCAATTTCCTAAACATAAAAATAATTTTTCCTTCCAATGTCTACACAATGCCTAAGTGAATGAATAATGTAACATACATTCCACCATCACTAAATTTAATCAATATAAAATGATCATTCATGTGGTACATCATAAGGTGGTGACCCCTTTATCTAATAATTAAATAGAAGAAGTGTGTCAAATAGATTATAACTTACCACGGGAAGAATCCTTAACCCCTTAAGATTCACAAATAATTAATTGGTTTTCCTTTATAATAAAATATTTATACCATGTAAACATTCCACATTATCAAGCTAATTTGGATTATATTTATATAAAATTATGGAATTTCATCCTTTATGATGGTAGGAATTCCACATAGACGCATTATAAGAAGACTTTTCATGGGTAAATAAAATGAATTGAATAATGTGATACCCTCAAGGTAATAAAATAACTCCACACTGGTACATGTAGTTCTCATAATAGAAGAACTAAATATTACCATCAAATTATCTGTCATGGGAACATCTATCCTTTGAGGATGTATTACTTTAATGAATTTATGAAAAAAATATTTTCTATCCATATTCACAACAATTTCATCCACCAAACCTGAGAGTTATTTCATATTATAAAATAATCCACATATATTTTCCCTACGGTTCAAAGATATTTTAGGGGAATACCCTCTAAGGATTATATGCTAGTGTAAGTTATTTCTCCCTACCATCGAATTCTTCTCTAGGTGGTCTAAGTTAGTTCCTTTAATGGACTTGAGAAACAAATTTACGTCTATTTTCATAAAATCTAATAATATTTGTTGAATTAGAGATTCTCATGTCATCTCCATGAATACCTATACTATTTGTTGTGAACATGTTATACAAATGTTGTACAATAAGTATAATATCCATTTTTACCATCTTAATGTTATCACCCAACACATAATAGAATTTTAATGGTGTTTAATAAGACATTATCAATATCCAACAAAAGAAAATGGAATGTTAGAAAAAGAAATGTTCAACTAATATTTTCCATGAATTTTTCACTTTTCACCCAATTGTATATACCCCTATATAAGAAACACTATATTCTTAAGTATATATGAAAAGAATATATATTCCCTTTTAATTTTCAATTACCCTTACACAAAATTTTGATATATGTTTAGCTAACTAAAAATTATTGGTCAAAATCATATTTAAATGCCTTAGAAATCCTCATAGAAAATCTATTATAGTTTTTCCAATGCTAAAAGGTCCACCAAAATATAATTCCTATGAATTTATAAGAAAGTAAAATTTTAATCATTCATCCATGTAAAATCGATATAAAATCATAAGACATCGTCGATAAATAGGATGAAACCTATAAAATTAAAGACAAATGCGACTGAATTTATATAATTGAGGTATAATATAACAAAGTGTATTCCAAAAATAATAACGGATGGATAATATATAACTCCTCCAAATAAAGAAAGGTTTCTTAAGAAATGTTTTAGGTAAGTTCATGTGGGATTTATAGGCCCTTTTTTACATTACATTAAACTACAAGACATTAGGTACTCACTATATGAACTTAAAATTTAATGTATTAATTTCATACCATGTGAACATAAACTATAAACTATAAGGTCCTTGTAGAAAAACTCTAAACTACAAAACTAAGGTCCTTACGACATGATATTAAATTATTGGGTCAATGGTCCTCCTATAAAAACCATAAATTGTATGATAATTTTATATTCTTATATTTCATTAAAAAGGTGTGAAGTGATAATTTTTATGATACCTTAAACTTTGTGGAACCACACCTTAATTTTATCGCATTAGAATACCAAAACCTTATCCTCTACTTGTGTGGGCAGTCACAAAATTTTTTCCTAATAGAGGATTGACGAAATTTTTAGATCTCAAGGTGTAAAGATATCTCCAGGGTTATGAAAGATAATTACACTAAAAACATTATAAATATGTTCTAATGGTTTTTTATCCCAATGTGTGATGTTTTCACCCCCAGATTATGTTTTAGTGAATTTTCAAGAATGTTGAATTTCAATTTATTTATTATATTTATAATTATATAATTATTTTTTCCATGAGCATGGAAGGTTAAATATTAGAGACCCTATGTTATGTTTTTGATACTTTGTAATATTCATATAACATTTTTAGGTTATTCACTATGCTATTTTTGATTATTTTCCATTAAAAAGGCTTACAAATATTATATTAAAAATTATAATTTTTTGCTGAAATTATGAATATGTGATCAATGTACTATATTTCCTAAAAGGATAATTTTATGTGGATTATTATATTGTTGTTGAATATATAATAGTCGGTTTTTCCATGGGCTGACCTAACCTCATTTCAATACTAGGGCCCCTAGGATATGAAATTTCATGATCCATTTAATTAATTAAAAATTAACTATTGTGATTTTTATATGTAGAAACCTAATTTCTCTAATTTTCAATATTTATATATCCTCTAATGAGGTAATATATATAAAACACAATTTTATGAATAAGATACCTTAGTAGTTATAGTGATTAAATATTGAAAAAACTCATTCATTGAGGTATCAACATTAGAATTTGAGAAAGGTTTTGGCCTCCATAATTGATAGATCTAGGTGTGAGGTAGGAATTATTATTTTAGAGTTATCATATAACATTCATGATTTATATAAATTCAATTTAATTAGAGATTATTTTATAACTAATATAAAAACTATAATATTTTATCTAATTTTATTTTTCCTAAAATTATTGTATTGATTATGCTTATCTATTTTCTTCACCATTTACAGTCTAAAAAAGAAATGATGTTGGGATGATAAATCTAGGAAAAGAAAACTTATTTACCCCATATTAATTTCCATTTTAACCATTATTTCATCATTGTACTTCACTAGGGCTAGTGGTTTAATGAAGATTGGGAAAATTCAATATTTTACTTGGATCAAAACAAAGGGATAATCCAAATAGATTACATTGATAATATATTGATATATGAGGAGGAAAAAATATACTTCATTTATAAAAATTGTTTAGGAAAAATTTACTATTGATCTTAGGGACACTCCCATTTATTCTCCTTTATGAACTACTTATGTTACAACATCATTAGTTTAATTACATCAATTTCTATCCACTATCAATTTAGTAAAAACAATTCTTACCATTTTCATCCCAAGATAGACTATTCATTGAATTATACATTCATTTCAACCATCTTTTTCAAGTTGTATGGGTTGAACACTTTTTAGATAGTTAAATATTGTATCATTCATAGTATAAGGAGAAATATTCCGAACAAAGATTTTTCCACACATGAAATAATTTATTTCTCTTATTCATCAACACCCATATATATTAGTGGAATTTCATATCCTTTTTACTATTTATTTCAAGAACCAGAAGTACCAATGAATTTAACACCTCCTTCTCCTATCATAAAAAATATTTTCATTATATTATATCCTGGTTTTTCTTATAACAACATAGTTCAATGTATTCAGTGTTACTTTTTTTATCCAAAACATTATGTATCGATATCTTCTTTTCTTTATCCCTATCGTGAATATATATTTTATAACAACAGTTTCATGGAATATCATTATTTTCTTCTTCTATTATTAAAAACACGTTGAATAAAAATGTTTGTTATTTTCCATATTTAAATACATAAACCATTTTTATCTTATGATAACATATCACCTCCATAATTATCATTTAATCCAAAAATATATCATCATTAATATAACAAACATTATATTTTTTCACCTTAATACGAGTATTAATTATAAAAAATAACATTTAATAAAACATTAATGCTAGATAAGTCCTGTTTATTTGGGAATTTGGTACATTTCATAAAAACATTAGACAAAAATTACAACATCTTTAATGAATTTTTTTAACAAGCCTGAGCAAAGAAAAAAATTGAATAACCTGGGGGAATATGTAAGAAAGGGGTGATCTATAAAGTCTAGTAAGGGAATAAAAATTAAATAACATGAAGATAATAATACATTTTAAAAAATTTATACCAATAAGGAGTCAAGGATCATGACTAATAATGCATGATATAGCATGATGATCATGACATGGGAAATTTGGGAACAACATAGAACACTACATCATAAAAATAAGTCCTGGCTAAACTCCTAAGACAACATGGTGGAAAAATTACCATAATGGAAAAAGGTTCACTCCAAGACCAAAATGACGTATCATGATAGTAAAACAATCCCAATTCTTTGAAGTGCTATATAATTCTGGGTGCACACATCACTTTAATTTCATTCTCATGCTTGGTTTTGACACATATATCATAGAACATAGATTCATTAATAATAATAATTTATTTTGTGATCAAGGAATGTGGATTAAATAAATTTAAGTCCCCATTTTAAAGGTATATTTTACAAAATTTAACACCCTGGAGTGGAAATGGGTAATTTATTCACTACATATTTATTTTGTTAAGGAAAGTCACTATGAAAATTTAGCAGCATAACGACATCACTTATAAGTTCATAAAATGGGTTGAAGATAGAGAAATGGGTCTATAATCATTTGGACAAAAATTTTAAAGTAATAGGGACATAAAAAGACATGTACACACATTTTGAATAATAAAAATAAGGCATATGATAATAAATAAGCTCAACGAAAAAGGTAAGGGAATTGATGCTTCGAAAATTCCAATATTGCAATGGCTGTACATGGGATGGGTAAATGAGAGATAAATGGGTAAATCATCAATTATAAAAATTTAGTAAATATAGGGAAGGTTTTAAATAATATCCCATAATTGTAATTTGAAAATACACATTTATTACAAGATAAAGAAACATTGATTAAAATGACAGCGGAAGAAACCCTTACGAAATTCTATCTTGGTAACATGTTTTCTTAAGAAGGATTAATGAGAGAGAATGGGGTATGTATCCATTTATACATCATTATGATAGTATGTGGAGTTGATAAAACATACTCCATCATTATGAATATGAAAAATAAAAGGTCATAACATATAGAAGACTCATGAATTAAAGTGAGAATGAGAGGATCCATTTCTTTAATAGTATGACACTAAAAACTTGAAAGGGGGATCTTGAGAGATTGGGGGAACCTTGGGAGGATTATAGAGAGTGATGGTAATGGTAATAATTTTCTAAATGTATTTATATTTAATAGAAGTGGGATATTGTGTGGTTTTATATAGGAAAAGAGACAGATATCTTTAATATTAAGGTTTTGGAATCTATGAAATATAATATTTCAAACCACAAAACACCACACGGAATTTTTCTCATGGTTGTTTTCCAAAGTGGATTGGATTTGAATATTTTAATTAGAATAGGGAAGAACTTATTAATATATTCCCCTTAATTAAGTGGAGGTGAGTCACAATTTTAAAGAAATTATTTTAAAATCATAAAATACATTATATGTTTATGATGATTCAAAAAGTATTAATTAAATTAATAAAATTAAAATTAAAATTAAATAATTTAGAGGAAAAAAATATATTTGAACTAATATACCCATTATAGTATTTTATACATCATTTTGGTACATTATGATGTCATAAAACTCACCTTATATCTATACGATATTTTATTTTCACCCTAAAATTTGATTATCCTAGAAAAATATGAAAAATTTCCCATTGGATAATTTCAAAATTATGATTCAAAAAATAATATTACTTTTATATAAATAATTTTTTAAATATTTTCAGTTTCACTTCTAAAATACGTTTCGACATTTAATAAAAAATTGCTAGGTTTTTAACAATAACAGTTTTGAAACCCTTATAAAAAGTACATTACAATTCACAATAATTATATTACCATTTATAATTAATAAAAATTATTTAATAATAAAATTTTATTAAAATACTATGTATTTCAAAAATTCACCAGTTTATCAAAATAAATCCCATAATTGTTTTTGAATATTATAGAAAAATAGTATTTTTCTTTAATTGAATCTAAATCAAAATCATTTATAATATATTGATAAAAATGAAAACAATGTAATTATTTTATAAAATATACATGTTCATATTATTATGGTCTTGATATTTGAAAAGTTCCATTAGAGGAAAAAACCCTTGACTATTTATTAAATTAAGAAAAGAGTATAGTAAACAATAAAAGAGGACACATGCGTAAATCTTCCCCACTTCCTAATAGTTCCAACCAAAAGGATATAACTAAATGCAAAAATAATTGTACCCTTAACCAGATCCATAATAAGATGTTTCCTCCATAGTAGCTGATTCCCACATTGAAGACTTTTCATTTTGCATCAATTCATTGGCATACTTCTTTCAAAGATTCAACTACTACAACGATAGCTACTCATTATAGGATTGCACAAAAATCTTTCTATAAACTGGGATATCCCTTATTTCCATATTATTTGAAGACCTGGTGGCCACTAGATTTGGTAGGTAAAATTAGTCTTTCCTAGATCTCCTCCTTGGTGGAGTAGTCATAAATCCATCACTTTCAGACATCTTGTTCCATACTACTAAAATAATTTCATTGTTAGAAGGTACAATAGCTCGAATATTTTCTTTATCAGTGTCAAATACATTTCCCCATTTATCAGCGAATTTCCCAAATATAGGAACATTGCATCTATCATAATTCCACACCAGAAAACCCTATATAGAAGCAAAGATCCATCCTTCCATCAACTACAACTACCCATTATGAAAAAACAAGTAAGATACTGAGAGGCTGTCCCGGTTCCATGGACATAATATAACACCTTCTCTATTGCATCCTCAATAGCCTCATCTTGACTGATAGGATAAATCTTCACATCTTCATCCAATTGAGGTCCTTCAACCACAAGGGTTACATCCTCAATCTTCAAGATTTCGAACCAATTGCAAGCTATGACATTGACTTGCAGTTCTCCATCTTCAAAAGATGCACTGCCCAAAGGAACTGCCGAACTAGGACCTAACTGCAGTTGACACAAACCAACATCATCTTCGTATGAGGACGGATTCCCAAAAACAAGATATATCTTAAATATATTATTGAATTTCCTCACTATTATATTTAATGACACTCGAACCTCCTTTATTCGACAAATGCTCACATGATTCTCTTTGAAATCATCATTTATTGCCTCCTGCACAACAATTTGAGCCAGTTGATCCTCAACCACTACATCGCATATTAGAGAGTCTCCATACTTGGTTTCCATCTCAAGAGATCCACCAAACTCGGCACATCATGTGCTCTCCACAATTCCACTCTTGTCCTCATTCTCACCCCTTCCCCTAGTCAAACTAACTTCATTATTAACCTTCACCAAAGTCTAAACCAACCCATCGGAAACAAATCCACCATTGTAACTATTCTCCACCACCTGCGAGCATCCACTCACCCTACCTCTACGAATAATTGATTTCATATGACCAATGCGGCCACAAGACAAGCAGTATTGTATCCAAGACTCTAACAAAACCTCCTGTTTCCAATAAACTCCTTCTCATCCATGAACCTAATGAAGTGGACATATGAAATTGAAACATCAACTTCAACATATATTCCTGGGAAAATTGGATGATACAAGACCTCAATATGTTTATTAGAACCAAGATACTACCCTACCATGTTTTTGATTGTACAATGAATTGAAGTGTTCTGGAAAGAGAGAGGTAGACCAAGAAGGTATACCCAAGTCATGATTGTCGACGGATCATTCTTCATATGAAATTAAAAGATCCAGAAAAACAAGTAGAAGTATGATCTGTTTCATCTTCAAGGACCCTGGACTAGGAAGTGATGAAATTTTCCTCTGATCTAAACCGGATAATGAGGTGATTATAGTCAAGAAATATGACGACTCTGCTCTCATGTAGCTTCCATGATTCAGATAAAAATTCATCAAACACATTAACCAAAGTTCGATGGAGAAGGAACAAGGGCAACAGGGTGAGCATTCATAGATACATGGCACTAAGAGTATGGTGTGCGATGGTGAGACTTTTATAGATTCATTATGAAAGCATAGTTTGGGCTATGATGTTGATGATCTTTAACTTCTCCTGTAAATGGTTTATATAATTCTTAAGCAGTCAGGTCTTATCTTGGGATTGGTCAAAGGAGGATCCTAGTGAACCTATCTTCCTCAGAAGCTTGGATAATTGTGAGTTATAGGGTAAAATCCAACTATATGAGTTCATCACCACCTTTTACATTGTCAATTGTATTTTTTAAAGACCTATATTTATATCAATCATGTGATCACTGTTTAAAGGAAATATTAAAACAAAAATTTTATTAACAGTATTTTAAATCCAAATATATAAATAAAGAAGTGGAAGTGTTTTCTGAAACCATATTACCAAATAATACATTTAATTAATAATCACAAAGAGAAACTACATTTATAATAGTTCGGGTCATTATAATCTTCCCCCTTGAGATAGATTTCCCCAGAAATTTTCATTTCACCCCCCATAAAATAGATGAAGGTAATTATATATCATCACATCCTATGGTTCAACTGTTTCTTCTTCAAACAAGTGGTTTCTCAGCAACACTTTGACAAGGTGAATTGTCTTATTTCATAGAAATTTAACTATACGATCTAAGATATTAATTGGCTACAACTAATAAGAATGATAATTCTCTAATGGTACCACATATGGATTGAGTACATGTTAGGGGTTTGGTATGTAATTCCTCAAGAGTGATACATGGGATAAATCATGAAGTTTAACTAAGTATTTATATCATTCAAGAGAATATTCCTTAATGTAGTGGTTAATCTTGGATATCAATAAAATACAGTCTATAGTGGTACTCCATGCAGCCTGACCACATCATTGATGTATATCTGTGTAAGTATATCAAGTTATAATTCCACTCATATCATAATGAAGTGTACGGTACTTTTAAGATGATCCACTATAATTGATTTATTATTATTACCTCTTGATGTCATTGAATGATTAATGATAAATTCCACGGTGATACTTCCCATTTCACTTTAGTTATGTGTAATGGTTGCATCATCCCCTTGGATTTTTTTCCTTTATACTTTTACTTGCTGACACGAAAGATATCATGATGTATATTCTTTGATATCCTTCTTCATATTGACCCAAAAATAGTGTTCTTGGAGAACTCTATAAATCATTGTGATTCCTAGGTGGTCGGAGATGTTATAACTAGGTGCATCATTCCACAACTCCTTCTGTAACTCAACATTTTATGGTACACATTTTCTTTAACGAAGTCTCACAAAAAGATCATCATTCACATTGAAATCCATTGATTTGCCTCTCTTTATAGATTCCACTTTCTTCTGAATTCCCACATCAACTATTTGACCCACATTTACCATTTACGGAAGATATTGTTGAGAAATCATTAGTGAAATGATTGAATATGTTCCTTCATTTATGAGTTATATTTTAATACTTTCCAAATCAATGAAGATCAGACCAATTCTCATCAATGAAAGAATTTGTAGATCCTTTTTACTCACAGGGTCTTTCACTTTATTCTATTTCCCAGGATAATAGTGGATATAGTATTCATAGTCATTGATCATCTCTATCTATCTTCATTAGTGCATATTCATCTCTTTCATTGTGAATATATACTTGAGACTTTCGTGATCTTTGTATATTATACACTTCCCCCAAAAGAGATAATGTTTCCATATTTTTAAATAAAAAATATCATCATCCAATGCAAGATCATGTTTTGGGTAGTTATTTTCAGGAACATTCATATTCCCTAAAGAAAAGGAAAATAATTTTTCATTTTTTGACAACGCACAACCCATACCCCACTTCGAAGCATCGTTGAATACCATAAAAATATCTCCAGTTGTGAGTACTGTGAGAAGACGAGGAAGGATAAGATTTCTTTTAAAATACATGAATCACTCATACATTCATCATTCAAAGAAAACATTACACCCTTCCTAGTTATCTTGTTAAGAGGGTTTGGCGATCAGGGGAAATTTCGCACGAATCGATGACAACACCTATCTAACCTAAAGAAAACAATGAATATCTGTAACAGATATTGGACCTGACCATCCTTCAATTTAATTTGTTTTGGAATGGTCTACAAATATACCATTTCCTGTGATGATTTTCCACAAGAAAGACACTTCCTTCAAATTGAACTAAAATTTTTTGTACTGGAAGTAATTCTTTTCATTTCACATGGTCTTTAGCATAATATTCAAATTTTCTTCATTCTAATATTTAAATTTAAAGTATAGTACAATATCATCATTAAACACTACAAAGGTTTTTTGAGTTAATATATAAAGACGCAATTTATCATGTATATGAATATGGATAGAGAATTAATAAGTCTGAATGGAATTACTATGAATTCATAGTGTGCACACCTTGTCCGAAAAGCATTCTTAGGTATATCTTCATTCTTCACCGTAACATATTAATATCCTAATAGTATATCCACAATGGAAAGTAATTTTATCCAGATAGATGATCATACAAGTCATCAATCTGAGTTAGAGTATACTTGGTCATTATCGTGATCTTGTTGACCTCACAATAGTCAATGTGAAGGCACATTGACCCATCTGTCTTCTTGAAGATGAGGACTGGTGCACCCCATTGTGATGCACTTGGGTTTATGAAATCCTTATACATATTATCCTATAGTTTTTTTTCTTCTCAATTTCTACAAAATCTCTTCTATATAGGGTGTTAGATAGTGGCAACTCACCAGGTATAAGCTTGATCAAAAACTCAACCTCTTTTCTAGGAGGAAGAGTAGGCAATTTCTTCAGAAAAACATAATCATATTCCCTCCCAATAGAGATGTATTAAAGGATTATATTATCATTACACTCAATAATTTTATCTAGATATGCTTCATCATAGGAAAATAATATCCATTCATGAGATGATAGTGAAAAAGAGGATTCATCATTCTCCTTGTATTTGTACAGAATCAGGGGATGATTTTCTAAACAAATAGTGATTTCCTTCTCATGGAAGATTATGTTGTTTCTATATAAGGAAATCTAGTCTATACCAATAATTTCATCAAATTCTACTAAAGAGATTATGACAAGGTGTGCTAGGAAATTCACCCCACCAACATTTCTAGGAGAGGAGTGATATACTTGGAATGAAATAATTTCCCCATTTTCTATATTTAATGACATCTCTTCTTCCAAGATTTGTTGTGGTGTTTAGATTGTCCAAATAACCTTTTGTGATATAATGGAATGTGTAAAAATGGAATCAAAATGTATATTCACTATTATTTAATGAATAAATAGTGTACTTATCACTACTTCATTGTCAAGATTCACTTCCATGGTAGTGATAGATAAATCTCTCTCTTACTACCTGGGAGGTTGTTGGTTGTCTTTGAAAACACATTGCTTTGTTCGTTGGTTCTAAAAATGATTTTATTTCCTTGTAGTTTTAGAAATTAATAGTTGACTATGTGATGACCAGAGCATTCCATTCCACCATCACCATGGTAATTTTCTCTCGTTGCTAATCAATATCTAGGTTCCCTTCTTTCCCACACCTTAATAAACTCTATCATCCACGTCATGGAATTTATAGGGTGATTATTCTTGTAGAATTAGAAAGTGGGATGTTGAAATATCTTTTCACCATTAGGTATCTCTATTAGAACACCATAAATATTCTTCCCTTTCTACTTCATATCCCCATGATATTCCTCAGATTCATAGATCTCCATTTAGATATTGATGGCACACCAGGGAATTTATTCAAAACTATAGAAGTCATGGATCATCATGTCTTTCTATAGGCTAGGTTTTACCAGACTAAAAAAGCGATCAACCTTGCATTCAGGGGTAATGAAAAAGTTGAAGGCGTACCGTGCAAGTATTGTGACCATTTCCTTGTATGACCTGATAAATTCATCATCCTTTTTCTTGAGGGAATGGAAATCCCATTCCCCTTTTAGATACAATGTATGAGGAAAATATTTATCAAAATGTTTTTTACAAAAATACTTCCACACAATGACTTCAATCTTTTCCTCGGGCTTTGAATTTCTGATTAATGTCCACCATTCATTAGCTTCACCCTCCTTATGATAAACAACCAGACACATATTCTCTTGTTCATAGAATTAAAGGATGTAGAAGATATTCTTAATGGATTTAATCCATTGTTCCATTATGAAGGGATCAGATGATCCATTGAATGTGGGAGGCCTTTTTCACATGAAGATCTATATTGCAACATGTCCTCATTTGGGTGGATTTGGATAGTCCCCCTCATCTTGGTTTCTATTCAAAATCTATGTCACATGAGAGAGTGTCATCTTGAAGTGTGTGGACCCTACTACCATCAGGTTGGGGATCTCATTGGGGTACTATTCACATTTGTTTTTTACGTGAACCCTCATATTTTCAGCCATTGGATAGAATAAAAGGAAATATAAGTATGAGTATATTTAAATTTTAAACACATAAATTAGAATTTAATGTCATTTAGGGGATAGCTTATAACATACATGTATTTATTTAACTTCTATATTTCTAGGATTCAGTCATTGTTATGCATAATTTATTTCGAAACATATAATATTATACACATTTTTAAAAATTTATTAATGGGTTGTGATGAGCTTATGAATTACCAAACCATATCCCACTGGATTGTCAAACTCAGTGCGCAGTAGGGCCCATTGTCGTGTACCAGGATACCCTGAGTTAGGCCCAGAACACCTTATTGGAGTTTTTACACCATGGTACATATATTCCAAAACAATTCCCACTTGTAGTATCTAGAAATGGATGTATTTTATTTTTAAAATACTTAAAATATACTAAAAAATTTTTAGGTATGCATTCTTATACATAGTCTTATCAAGAAGAATTTTTTGAGATTTTTCAAATCCAAATCCAAAAAATAACTAATTTTTTTCTAATACTAATTATAACTACCCTTCTATTTATTTCACATTAATAAATTATTTAATTAGAAAAAATCACACTTAATACAATCTGAATGATCTAGAATTATAGTGAATTTTGGGATTAGGTAAATTTCATTACAAATATAAACATTAATTAAAACATCATTATTTATAACATCCTTAACATGATTGAGCTTAAAACTGCATTGGATAACCTAGGGAAATAAATAAAAAAGGGGTCACCCATAAAGCCCGGTATAGGAATAAACATGGAATAACATGAAGATAATAATACATGTCAAAGAATTCATATAAATGAGGCATAATGTAATATGAATAATAAGTAATTATATAGAATTATAATCATAATATAAGAAATGTGGAAACAACATAAAACAATACATCATAAGCATAAGATATGGATAAACTGCCAACACATCATGGTGGAAAACTTCCCTTAAAAGAATCAGGTACAAAAATTTCCCAAAATGACATATCATGATATTAAACATTACCTATTTAATTAGAGTTCTATATAATTCTGGGCACACCCATCGCTTTCATTTCAAACTCATTCTTAATTGTTTGACATAGATCATAAAACATGGATTCATTCATCATCATATTTTATTCGAAGATCAAGGAGTGTGAAAAACATACATGTAAGTACCCAGTAAAATTTTTTATGTTAATAAAATTGAACACTCTTGATATTTAGTGGGTAAGTTATTCACAACACAATTGGTTTGGAAAGGAAAATCACGGTGAAAATTCGGCAGCATAACGATGTCACATAAAAGTTCATAAAATGGGTTGATGAGAGAGAAATGGATCTCTCATTATATTGAGATGAAGTGGAAAGTATTAGGGATATTAAAGGATATGAATACAAATTTATAATTAGAAAAATAATGCATATGATAATAAATAAGCTTCATGAAAAAGGTAAAGGAAATGATGCGTATGAAATTTCAAAATGGTAATAGCTATACATGAGAGGGATTCATGAGAGTGAAAGGGGTGTATAATCATTTATAAATAATAATTTATTTATTTTGAAGGTGAGAAATCATACCCATCATTATTAATTTAATGTAAACTATCCTAATATGATAAAAAATCTATGATAAAAATGTGAGAGGAAAGAACCCTTACAAAATTTGGAATGGTAATTGGTGTTCTTATGAGGTATTAATGAAATAGAAAGGGGTAAATCACCATTTTTATATCATAATGATATTATGGGGGTGATGTGAAAACATACCACATCATTATTAATAAAAAAAATTAAAAGGTAAGAACATATAAGAGATTCTTGAATAAATGTGAGAAAGAGATGATCACTTACCATTAGAGTTTGACACAAAAATCGTGAAAGTGGCTTATTGAGAGAATGGGGTCACCATGGGAGGATTATATACAGAATGGGTAAGAGTAATTTAGTAGTCCCTGGTTTTTAGTGAAGAGAAGTGGGAGCCTAGGTGGGATTATATAGGAATGGACATGGATTTATTCAATATTTTTTATTTGAACTATACAAAACAAAATATTTTAAAAAAATACCTTCACATGTTTTTTCACATTGTTTTAGCCAAAGTGGATAGGTGTTCATTAATTTATTTTGAAAAGGGCCTAAATTATTAAATTATTACCCTTTATTATGTGGTGGCGAGTCACATTTTTTAAGAAATGAATTTATAATAATAAAATACATTATATGTTTTAGAGGATTCATATGGGATTAATAAAATTAACAAAATAAACTTAAAAACACTTTATTTTAATGTTAAAACATATAATTGGCTGAATATAACCATTATAGTACTTATTAAATCATTTTGGGTCATTATGATGTCATAAACCACACCGTATATTTATATAGACATTAAGTTTTACCCAAACATTTGACCGTGTAAAAAATTTATGAAAAGTTCAGCATTGGTTAATTCTGAAATTATAATTCAAAAAATAATAATTATTTTATCTAAATATTTTTTTAAATATACTCATTCTCACTTCTGAAATAAGATTCTACATTAATTGAATAAATGTTGGTTTTTTACAATAATAGCTTTCCAACCCTTATAAATATTTCATTTCACTTCATAAAAATTATATTACCACTTAGAATTAATAAACCTTATTTGAAAATTAAATTTTATCAAAATAATATTTATTTACAAAATCTATTTATTTAACAAAATAAATCCCTTAATTGAATTTGAATATTACCTGAAATCAAATTAATTAATCTATAAAATATAAATATTAATATAATTAGGATCCCGATAAATATACCATTATTATTCCAACGTACTCCCTAAGAGTATGGTGAGTGAGGGTAAGGCTTTCATGGGGTCATTTGGAAAACATGGTTTTTCTCGTGATCTCGATGAGCTTGAACTTCTACCATAAATAGTTTCACTCATTTTTAAGATGTTGGATATGAGTATGGGCTTGGTCAATGGTAAAGACCAATGATTGTGCCTCCCCAATATTCTCTAATAAATTTTCATTATAAGGTACAATCCTATTAAATGAGGCCATAAATTCCTTTCTCTACGTCAGTTGGATTTTTCAAAGCCCTAAATTGGTATTTACCAAGTGATAAATATTTAATGACTATATTAAAAACAATAATATTTTTAAAATCCTTTTAAATAAAATGATATAGCTATGTGAGTGCATATTGTTTCTATAACCATATTACCAAATTGGAAATTTAATTAAAAATCACAAAGATAAAATTGATTTATAACAATTCAGTTCGTTACAATTTATTATTCTAAAAGGCATAGTATTATCTCCCTTAAAAATTCCTTAAAATCAATGAGAATACTAATTTTTTCTATGTTTTTATGGGATCATATAGTGGATAAATTAGGGAATAAATATTTACCATCACCCATATCTATGAAAAATGGTGATTTGAACTTCTTATATATGGAATTACTATATTAAAAATAATAGAACCTTTTGTGTCTTCTTTTTTATAAAATAACATCATATATGACATTTATATTCATGGCAGGAAAACTCATTTTTTACTATTAATAATAACCAAAATAATATCATCTTGAATCCTAAATAATCCCAATTTTTATTATGATATGAAATACATTAATGAATATCTTTATCAATAGTTTGTTGAAATACTAAGATATATATTCCATAAAATAAACATATTGAAATTTCATAGTTATTATAAAGGAAAATCCTTATATTTGAATAAAAAATCTTATATATCACTATGTAACTCTTTAACACATTAAAATTTATAATTGTAATAAAATTATGAAAATCATCCTGGTTTTGAAAGAAATTATGTTTACTAAATAAAAAAGTTACGTATTCATGGAAATTATTGAAATTTTCATTTATTCATCTTGAAAACATTATAAACATATCATAAAATATGTTATGTATACAGGGTTTGTTATTGTCTTCTCAAAATTTCTTTTAAAATTTAGAGAATAGCATATGTATCACATAATATATATCAATTTTCTGATTTTATAGAATTTTTCATGTGAGATATAAATTTTTTTAAGTCTTATAAATCCTTATTCAATCACCTAAATTCATATCAAAAAAATAAAAATAGCTTCAAAATAAATTCAAATAAACATTCAACAATATCATAGTGATTCCAAAGACAATTTAGTAAATAAATACATATTAGAGTATCATAAAAGAATTTATATTGCCTCAAACAACATCAAACCCCATATTCATCCAAGTCATCATTTATTTTCATTTTCTTAATCACAAGGATGTTACTTAATAGATATATTACTTATATATATATATATATTATACTATAGCCAAACTCAATATAAAACTTATTATAAAAAATTAGTCCAACATTTTTAAATATATACTCCATGTATATTTTTAATCAATAGTTTTTTCATCCATATTTTCCCAAGGAATATTCAATATGAAATTTTATTATTAGAAAAAACACTAAATATTTTTCATCCTTTTTTAGGAGAAAAGATATTATAAATATCTACTAGAATAACTTACTTTTCAATTTTAAATAGATGTAGTAACTTTTTTAATATATAAATAATGTTAACAACATAACATATCCTTCATTATGTTATCCAAGACATCATGTTTCCTCATATCACTCTTCTTAAAATTGAAAAAAATAAAACCAATAGATTATTTTCAATAATTCATTTAAAAATTTGGTGAATTATGTCATGAATCAATTTATTGACAATAATTTTGACACTAACTATACATTTGGTTTCAATAGGATTCAAAAAGTGTAACAGAATTTTGGGCAATGTGATAATAAATTGAGATTTGTTTTTTCTGTAGAATACAACTGGGAAAATTAACATTGGAGCCATGAAAATAAAGTAAGAGATCTTTTGTATTGTTTCATGTTTTATGGGAGACAAGAAGAATGATGAAAACTTGGATCTCGAGAATATGGGGGTGTTTTTTTTTCATTGTGTGGTAACATGATGGGCCATATTATAAAATTCCACATGTACCTCCTTCTAGGGTACTCAGAGTTAAAAAAATAATATCCACACTCTATATTACCCAGGGCCATAGGTATTGTATCTCACATAAAAAGATAATAGATTTTCTTCATCGTGAATGAGAATTATTTTCAGTATTCAAGATTTACATGTTGTGTCCCTCCTTAGACATTCAATGTTGGTTTAGGAAACATGGAATCATTTATTAGGGATACACTCTATGTGAGATGACTAATTCTAAAATCTATATAATACCTAGGACACACCGTGTATTTAATCCAGGACATGAATTAAATCACGATGATACATATCAATTAACATGCTGATCCAAGACCCCATGTACCCTATAAGACACACTATAGAGGTAGACCCATACACGTCATGTAGGATACATTTCTCAACCAGTATACTTCTAAGGGACGACATGCCATTTTCCACCATAGTACATTCCCTATAGTTTTACATCCTTAGTGAACATTCATATCTCCCTTTCCATGAATTATATTATAATGGGTATGTGAGTAATTTATTGTGATATATTTTCCATGTATAAAATAATGGTGCACTATTCATCAAAATTTGTGGTGAGATGAAATGTGATACAAATATTTTTATATTTTTATCTATAGGAATGTTGACATAGAATGTGAATGATGATTTAAGTGTAAAAGGGGTTAGAAACTATCTTTGTAGTGTATTTATTATATGGTGTGGTTCCACCTTTAATAGATATATTTAGTAACTCCCCCACCCATGGGGCATGGGTATTCTATCTATGGAGTTGAGTAATCACAATTATAAAAACATCTATCTTGGTGAAGGTCGTCAGCTGAGGTTGGTTACTTCCTCAACCAGTAGTTTTACTTTTTTAAGGTGTGAGTCCCACACTACATTTCAAAGAGGTGGAATAGGTTAATTCAAAATTGTGTGGTTATAATAATTGGGTAAAATAATACATTGATAAATATTTATTCTTTGATAAGGTATTGGCATAAACATATTAATCTAGATTTTTTAAATTTTAACAGGGGATATAATGGTGTGGTATACCATTAAACGATTCATAGAATTTAGAAAGGAGTGAGTTATCCTTCATAGATTCTACTGGAAATCTAGGTGTAAAAAGGATTTTTAATTTTTACATTAATCCTTGTGGATCCTTAAAAACCCCTTGATTTCAAGTAAGATGAAAATAACAGTTGAGTTATCAACCTTATACTTTTATTCCTTTTATTACTGAAATCATCCCTAGTTTATCATGAGTTTTAAACCTTGATGGATTGGGGATGAGATAAATAAAAATTCCCCATATTCCTAGAAACATGATGTATTATAGAATATCTAAATTTTTGTTATCCTACATAAAGTAACATTTATATTCTATAGTATGAGATGAATTGTTTATTTGTTTTTTCTTTATAGTTTGGGGGATATTTCGTTTTTTTATACTTACCCATATATGGTATTTGTTTCCACATGAGATTATTCTTTGTAGAAGGTGCTCAATTTAAGGTGGTCTAGGTGGAATTGGATTTAGTGTGTATATTTTTAAATAAATTATGATGGTTTTTAGAATATATTGGTGGTTAAGGATAGTGTCTATAACCATTTTATTCAGATACTAATCATGGACTCTTGAAATGAGGAGGTGTTATCCCTTCTTCCAAATTCATCAAGTTTAGATACCGTATTGGGTGTATAGTTTTTATGGTGTTTTTCTGATGTGATAATAAACTTTCTATGTGATGGATCATGCATGTGATTCATATAGTTAATTATATATATATATTGGGTTCTTTTTTCATCATATATATGTTTTTATAGGTTGATATTAGCTAAGGCCTCCCATATGGTGTTATATAACTACTTAGTGATAGTTATAAACCCCTAGCCTATTGGAAGTGGGATTGTGGAGGAAAAATTGGATTACTACTAGCCTAGGTCGAGCCTTAGTGGGTCACAACATATCAATGTGGTTTATTATGAGGGATAGAGTTTGGTGTTATCAGTCTTATTAGGATAAATTTTTAAATTTAAGGTAGTGATGTTAAGGGGATATTAAGTTAAACTGTCAAACCAAGGAGACATGTATATCTGTGATGTCCAACATATAATTTCTATGGGATATTGATAACCTGTTAGTTAAAATATGTATATAATTAATCATTTTTGGGGAACAAACAAGTTAGTATATAAATCATATAGTAGATAGGTATGCTTTTTATTTCCCTTCACATGTGAGAACATCCACATATGTAGTAATCATTATGGGTCTATCATATAAATTTTAGTTTGATACTCATATATAGATAGATTTTGACGATACATTTTTTTTATGAGACCATTCCAACAATATGGCCCCACACTAATGAATAATGAGTAAGGTGGTGTTGATTCAGTGAGTTAGTATGGAGATATTATCACACATGACCCATGAAAGCTTCATTGATCTTTTTTGTTTAGTACATAATTTCTAATAGAGTGGTTTTAATTCTACCAAATGAGACTACATGTAAGATGAATTTACCCCATGAGTTCATTAAATGAGGATTCCAAAATTTTGAGACGAAACTAATACTCACATGTTAAAGGATTTTTTAGATTTGGTTAATTTTTAGATTCATCTATATGGGACACTTACCATATAGATTATTAATATTACATTTATTTCTAAATGTCTGAAGATGCCAATAGTGGATGATTTGTTTTCTCAAACTAATTAAATGGATGATTTACAACGGATATAGTTAGTTCTATTTTTTATGGAGATTTATTCTAGATTTTTTATATCTCCATAGGGAATTATGACCATGTTTGAGTTTGTGTTGAGGCCCATATAACCTATTTGGTGTTCCTTAGATGTGATTCATAGTTGAATTATTATAGTTTTGTGGTTTAGGAGGATCTTATGTTGAGAGATATTTTTGATATAGGGGACCGTATAGTCATGATACACCACATATGATGATGTGCCCGTATACATATTTGATCACTGATTATTCTTGTAAGAGGTTTACACTGGATGTAGGAGTGGGTTTTTAGTTTACCTAAATATATCTAATAGGATTACATGGAAGAAACATCATGTTTAAGACAAAATTATGATTATAGATCTCCCTATTATAGGATTAGTGTCCTATAAGGGATAATTATAGGGGTATAACTGGTCATGAGGAAGCTATTGGATATATACTATGCATCGATTAACTTCTACAATCACCACATTTGGTTAGTCACTAATAAGATGATGGGTTTATAATCATATCTATAGATATATGTTCATGAAAAAGTTTTAATGTTAATAATATGCCAGATTAATTTTGATTACAATTCATGTACTCTCAAAATAAGGCCTTGTACTAGTTATCATGAGTAAAAGTTATTCTACCAACACCATATGTTCAGTAGTTAGATATTCTAGTACATGTCCTAGAAAAAAACGTTTTTATTTAAATATTTTCTATTTATGGAGATCATATTTTATTTACAACTTCATGTGGGGTAGTTTAAACCTTAGTAGAGAAATAATTATTTCATGATACTTCTTTATGGTAGGTATAAGATCTAGTGGATCCTACCTCTATATGGATTAATCACCAATGCTAGTATTGTGAGGTAATGAGAAGTTGATTAAATTATGTGAATAAAACCCCTAATTGTGAGTGGGATCCCCTAAGGTGTTTTAAGAATATTCAACCCTCAAGAATTTATACTCATTCACCCATTATATGGTAATAATGGATTTATTAACTATGTTCATGTATGATAATTAGCTTATTATAGATATAGAAGAATGCATGAATGATTCTGAAGGTGACCCATGGTTGTACCTCAATGGGAAACTATCATATGCATAAAATTAAATTCTATATATAATGATCATTTTTTTATTAGAGTGATGGATTACATTAGTGCATTAATGGAACATATAAACTAATTTGTTCCTTACATTGGTTCATGGAGGAACATCTTATGCATTATTAGGATTTTCCTAGTATTTATACAAGGTTTCTATTTGTTTATTAACCCCTCATATTTTGAGTTTTAAATTTATTATGTAGTGATGATATTTCCGGTTCTTGAAACCATGGATGTTGAAAACATTTGAGTATCATAGTTGTGGTAGAGAATATGAGGATCTTAAAAAAGGACACTATGTCTAGATGAAAGAGTAGTTGGAATCAAGGAAATTGATTATTCTTTAGATAAATAGATGGTTCTAGACATTTATTGTTGGTGTAGGGAAAACAATATTACTTTGTGTGAGATAAGATCACAATTTTAATGTCGATTTAGTGGTACTATTTGACCATATTTTATTGTTTGATATAACTGAATGGTTTTCCAGAAGGTGAGTAGCACTTAATATACTCTCCTATAATGATAGTAGTTCTCTCTTGGAGTCTGTATTAGATATAATGATAAATATTCTATGCAAGGACCACCTTAGTGGAGCGTGGACCTTAGTGCGGTGTATTTAGTGGAGATTTAGGGGGAATTACCATCGCATTAATACTCACTCAATGTTATGGAATATGAGTCTTTACTCCCCAATAATGGTTTTTGATAATGTTAGTTTTTATGGGTATTATCCTGGGGTCTATTGTTGATAGAGAAGTGACATCTAAATGGCCAGAACTTCCAACCTTGTATTTTTGAAATTTAGGACACCCAATGGGAAGCAGTGTTATGCTGAGAGGTTTGAGGAAGTTTGTTTTATTTCTCAACATTCTAATCCATAGATTTCATGAAGGTGCAATGAAAATAGAACTGTGTTATATTTGCTAGTGGGTGAGAACCTCTTATATTTAATGATAAAATGAAGAATTCCCATGATTATTTTTAAATAGTTTGAGAATGAATGACCACGATTCCTTTTCCCCATGATCTAGGTAGATTTTTTCATAAGACTTTCTAGAATAATATGGTATGGAAAATAGTGTAGGTCTGGAAGAGTATTCTTCCTTGAAAATCATCTAGTTTTAGTGTGAAATACCAATGATTTGATTAGTTGTGAATTTTTGTTTATTATAGTTTTATCATATGAAAACCATTAAGAAATATATTTATTATTGAGGAGATAATCACTCCCACTAGAGTTAAGCATAGAAATAATACATTAAAAGGAGGATGATAGTGGTTCATGTTTCATTTCATCCCATATGTCTCAAAAAAATCGGGGTATAAATTATTGGAAAGACAGTAATAGGAATAATTATGTCCCTAATAGGATATTTATTTACGATGATCTGGTGCCAATAATATTGGTGATAGGAATGGATTTTCTTTATTAAGTTGTTGTGTTTGGAGAATTATTATTTCCAAACACCAAAAAATGAAGGGAGTTCATAGGAAGGTGGATTGTTTTCTGCCTGAGTTTGATATGTGAGATTCTCTATTGAGGAGCCCAAATTGCATTTTTTTTCTAGGATAAAAATGTTCAAATGGGGGCAAGGACGTATCAACCTAGTTTATTAGAGATTGAGGCTTAACTCAATTGTGATATTTTAGAACCCCGAGACATCTGTATAGATATAATAGTAATTTTTTCAAAACAAAAGACATGAAATTTTATTTATGGTTATTTTGATCATAGAATGCAGTGTTTACACCCCCGGGGTGAGTTTTTTTTTGAATTTTTTAGAATGTTAAATTTTAATGTTGTTGAATATTTATAAATTTAAAAATATTTCTCTAATAAACACTAATGGATATATCTTATTGATTCTATATTTCTTGTTTGAAACCATTGTAATATTTTTATAATATTTTTGAGCTTAGTCGCTGATCGATTTATGAGTTTTGGGTGTCGTAGTGGATCATAAAATATATATTTAAAACAATATATTAAAAATAATATATTAAAAATAATATATTATTTCTAGGATTATCATATGTGTTTGGTATGAAAGGATTCTGTGTAATAAATGGAGAATCTTATGTGAATTCTAATGCCAAAATTGATTTTGTAATAATTAGTATACCCTAGGGGTTCATAACATTAGTTTTCACCCAGTTCCCCTGGGATAAGCCATTGTATGTCTCTTTTAGTTTAAAAAAATAATTAAAAAATTTTTTACCTATGGATTCCTAAGTCCTATGTTTATAAATTTCATAATATCCTCTAATTAAGGTTTTTTAATAATACCTTATTATCAGAAGTGGATAGCATGAGATTTTTAGAGACACTAGAGCTAACCGAAGAATTCATCAGGTAATGATAATAAAAATTCAAATCATACAAGGTCGTCATCAATGATCAATCCAGATAGGACATAGGTATTTTTTTATTTTTATTTTTATTCTGTTCATTATGATATATGAGATTGGAATTTTATTCTGGAACTTATTCCCCCAAATCACCAATATTTTCTATTTTTTCTATTCTTATTTTTCATGCAATTATTTAATATGTGTTTCTTATCTAATTTATTCACTATTGGTGGTATGACGTGAAATGGATGATGTTTAGATGATTTTTTTTGAATAAAACCATTGATCTAGCACTACTTATTTACTTATCCTCATTCATTCAATTAAATTATTCTCCATGTATGATTTTTTCATGTATAATATATTGGATTGATGAACAATTAGAATCCATGCCTACAATCACAGGAATTGGGTGAGACCTCAGAGATCATGTAGTTCTAGATTTATAACAGATGATCGTGAATCAATACATGAATCATGAATGTGTATTTTTCAATTGTAATTGTGTGACATGTTTTGGGACTGCGAACGAATCAATTTAGAGTTATTTTTCTAACAAATATAGTAAAATAAATCATCACTAAATACATTATAGTGAAGATAGAAGTACGTAGAAGAGAATTGGATTTGGTTAGAGGTGAGAACAATGATGAGATATGATTTTTGGGTAGATGGGGTTTCTATGTACAGTTTTGATGATCACAAAATTAGATTTATTAGAACACATAATGTGTACCTCTATTTAGTGCACATGGAGTTGCGTCATAATTAGAACCATGTGTTGTGTAACACATAGCCACATTTTATATAGTTTCATAAGGATCGATCTAAGTCTCCTATGTGTTTCTGATAATTATTCATGGGAATTAGGTGTCAAACTACATGTACCTACTTGTAAATTTCACATATGTAATAGAATCCTGCCCCTATATATCAGGGGTACACATTGAGGGAGTTGGATGAGTCTAAACATTGTGCATCCCTTTGGAAATGTCATATATATGATCTCTGATCCAACCAGAATTTCCATGTTACATGTAGATTTCCACATCAGTCCTACATGAATTGTATCTTAATATGACCACCATTTTGGTATAACCATACACGACATGGAGGAGGTAGTATAAGATAATGATACACCTCGGAGGATATATTCCATGTACCCCCATATTATGTACCATGTACTTTTCTATCCTTAGTGGATTTTCATTACTCTTTTTCCTAGACTACGATTTAAGTGCATGAGTATTATATCTTGATCATTTTACCACATATAATGAATAATGAACTCGTATTCATCATCATTGGTGATATATGAGGTTATATAATATGTTTACTCTCCATTACTCTATAGGACCATAGACAAGGAACAGTCATGATGATTAGAGTGTACAAGAGATTATGAACTCCATTGGTTGTATGTTTATGATAGTGAATGGGTCTCTCAAATATCTGATATTGTCATGAAATCCTCCATTAATAGGGTTAAAGGTTATTTTTTTTGACACTTTCTGTCTTGGTCATGCATTGGGGTGGAAATACGATTTCATGTACCTCCCTCAGAGTAATATACATCCTTGTAGTTGTTATGGCTCCCTTTGGGGTGTGCTGTCCTAAATTTCAACTTTCCAAAGGTGGGAGGACTCCATTGCTAAGGATGATGATGGAATATCCTTGACCAAAATGAGATAATGGGATATCATCTCTTCCATTCATGGATTCCTCCTTAGAGATCACCTCCTATTCCAGGACTCCATCACAAATCTATGAAATGATCATGAATCTCATTCTTGATACCATTTCAAGGTGGAAATAGGATAATCACACTTATTTCTGTTCAAGTAGGTTAGATACCTTTGGATTTTAGTTGATCATGGTTTGGAATATTTTCATTGTTTTACATCTATAAAATACATCCCTGATCTATGTTGGGGGAATCTATTATGTAAAGAATATTGGGTGGAGGACCTGAGGTATCTCAGGTCTGCTATGTCGAAACTCTTTCCATTATCATATGGAATCCAAGGATCAATGCATCATGCATCCCATATAAATTTCATTATGTAGGGGGTTCTCATTTCCTTAATGGGGTAAGTCACAGGTTTAACATCTTATGGGGAGAGGTAGGGAACCTTTTTAATGACTTGTTGTTACTTGAAGACCATCAATTTAACATATTACCAGGACATGCTGGTTACAAGTTTAATATCTTCTACGGAAAGGTGGGAGACAAGTTTAATATCTTGTGGGGGACGGAAGGTCACAGGTGTAACATATTGTGTGGATTGATAGGCCACTATTTTAGCATCTTGTGGGGATCGTTAGGTCAAAATTTTAACATCTTGGGAGGGAAAAGAGGGTCATGGGATTAACATATAGTAGGGATAGGAAGCTCCCTTGTTTAATGTCTTGGGGTATAGTACAGTCTCATGTTCAACTTCTTGTTTGGATATTTTGGTCAAATGTTGAATGTATTTTGGGTATAGGTTGGTCAGAGGTTTAACATCATGGGGGGACAAGAAGGTAACATGTCTGATGTGTTGTGGGGATAATTTGGTTACATGTTTAATGTCCTTTGAGAATAGATCGATCAAAGGATTAATGAATTTGGTGATAGGTAGGTGATGTTGAGCGTTCCATGTGAGGGGAATGAACAAACTTCAATTTTTTCACCTTCAATGGGGGAGACATTCATATTAATTGGTGGTGGTTGTAAATCAGGATTGACCCAAAGGGAGGTATCTTAGGTGTGTCATTGTGTCATGATTGATCCTCATATATCCATACAAAATACTATATTAGGATACATGGATCGAAATCCATATAGCCTAATTCCATAGTTTAAGTGAATGAGATGGGACTAGTCCATGTTGTTTAACACCATGCAGTAAGAATTCTTATGTCAAAAAGGTGTGAAAATAAGGGAATGTGTGGGGGATTACTCAAATATATTCCCAACTATTTTGGGGTTTCATTTCATGGAGGTTTGTGGATTACACATACAAGCTACCCTAGTCCTGGATTTCCATCCTTGGGGTTGGAGTTTCATCCCATGAGGGAGGTGTGGTTTTCATCGCATTTCAGTCATACATGTAGCATCCTGCATTCACTACATAGGGTAGGTCTATATTTTAACATTATGTTCTGAGGGAATTTTCATGTATTTTATCTCCATTTGAGTCAATTTTTGGATATATATAGTTTAACATCATGTATCTTAGAAATTGGATTAAACTACACCTAGGGAGAACATTTCTAGGTAAGAGTGAAGGATCTAGAAATAGGCCTCATCAAATAGAAAAAAAATAATTTCTCTTGATGATGCCACCGTATGAGGTTATTTGTATACTGTATAGGAACCTATGGGTGGTGAGTGGTAAAAAAACATAAATTATGAAGTGGAAAGTATGGATCAGAAACATTTGGATGACTATGAATTTGTTCTATAGGTATTAGAGTGACTATGAATATGATAAATAGGGGAAAAATTTCACGACCCATCCCACGGGGCCCGGAAGTGACTACCCAAAGCCGGCCTCCCATAGGCCAGGGGTTAGTGACTATCACCTGAAATCTTTTCCCGAATAGGGAAGGAATTTCCTTAGATATCATTACACAAACAAAAAGGGAAACTAATGTAAACAAACAAAAAAGTAAGGTATAACCATGAGAGTAATGTAAAACCACAAGTACAACTATAAACTGAAAATAGTTGGCAAGAATAAAAGACCTAGAAACTGAAAAGAAAGTAAACAGTTGTCACATCTTCAATGGAGCTCTACCTAGAGGGTATCAGCTATATGTCTAATGTTGAAAAATAGGATCTTGAATGATCTCGTCTCCCCAAGATCCACCATGTCCCAAACCTCCAAAGTCTACCTAAGAGCATCGGTAGTCTACACTAGACACACACGTATGGGTGGAGCCCATTAAATGGTGAGTATAACAACTCAGTAGGGGACCCATAGACCCCCCAAGGCTTCTTAGTAATCCACAAAAGAAAAACATCACTAGAAATACCACCAAGGTAATATCACAAGCATGATCTAAATCATAAACCACAATGAAAAAGAGGGAGCTAACTCTAACGGTATAACAACAAGGTTTATGGGATAGGGATGACAAGTCCTAAAGCTAGATCATCCTATCTGAATTAAATCTACTACTGACCCTTATAGGTCACTGTACGTTTACCCATATTGGGAGTTATATGTTGACCCGTATTAGTAACTAGTGCTGACCCGTATTGGTCAATGGTATAGAGGTATGGATGATTATTCATATAGCTAGATTATCCCACTCTGGAGTTTCTGAAGCTGACACGTATTGGTCTCTCTTCTTATTCATGTCACATCCAGCCACTAGATTCCCACAGAAAGCATGCCTGGTCTCTGAATGACTATACTCCTCAAGACATTAGTCATATTTCAACTGGTTCATTGTCCTGAAAAAAGAACACCCATGGGACCACCTCGTCATAGGGGTCCCAACGTGACCAACGACACGTCGATCAGACGCCTGGTTTTTGAGATATATGACCTTTTGTAATAAGGGCCCAGTTGGATTCAAGTCTGATACAACCCAGGTTGAATGAAAAACTCTGTCAAAACTCACATAGACTGTCTCTAAAGGAACACCTAGTCACAAGAGTATGTATGTCATAGACGTCATGTCGATCAGACATTTGGTCTGTTAGTTACACCCCTTTCTGTGAAACGAGGGTGATCGCACCTCAGTCCGACCCTGCTCGGTCGGGCCCACTAGAATATGCCAAAGGGAGCGATTCCCAAAAAATTGATCCCAACGCCACTGAAAGTGTGTCAAATGGACACTCGGTTCGGTAGTTAGGAGTGTTTCTTTATTCGGGGGTCGGTTGAGTCTTGGTCCGGTCTAAATCGGTCAGGCCCACTCAACGCCGTGGGTCTCGGGGTCTACCTGACCCTGCCCAGGTTCAGCCCATCAAGGGTTGGCCCGGTTCACTAGGTCTGGCCCGTTGTGGTTGGGCCGGTTAGTTTCCAGCTCGTTCTGTCGGCCTGCATCCTTCACAGTTCGCCAGAAGGTGGTCTACGTCTCCAGCTGGCCCGGTGACATTGGACCGTTTCATCCACCTATGGGGGTGCTTCCCCACTGCGTGCAACGGTCAGACAAGAGGCTGACTAGTCTCCAGTTTACACGGCGTGGCGTGGGGCCGCACCACCCCCTCCTACAATGACTTGATGGCTACGATTGCTGCCTGTGGCAGCCCCTGCGGGCACCTCCCTTCTCCTATGTGGCCGGCTCGGGACAGCCACCTCTAGACACTGCGTTGCATGATGGCGCGCCGCCTTCCCACCGCCACGTCAGGTTGCCGCGGGCCTCATCTGGTCACCATCGCCCACCGTCGGCTTGGCGCCCCGACAGTTCTTTCTACGGGCCACCAGACATGCTCTAGTGGACCGTTCTTGGTACCGTCTGCGCCTATGATCTCTCGGGTCACCGACTCATCTTTGTTACCCCTATGACTACCTTTACGTCACATTTCCTGGCTACGCATGGGAACAAAAGAACAAAGAAATCAGTGGAGGGTATGGGACTTTTTAGGATTGGCAAGCGCCCTCCGCATTATCATTTTCATAAGGGGTGTTAGCATCAAATCTGGAATATAGAAATAACTCCTGACTTGTAACCCCACATCAACCTAATGTGTTTAAATAATGATATGAAGATCAACCTGTTGGTCATTTGATCCACGTTCTTCGTATAAATCATGAATAGGGAAGGATAAATTTTATAATATCAAAAACAAAAACCCCTACTAGAATGAGATGTCTACTGACGAAGATCAACGAAACCTCATTCGTTGTTTAGATCGGTTCACAATTTGGTAGTGATTGTCACCGCTCACTAAATCTGGTCTCATCCACCAGGTGGATGTTGTCATTGGACTTCACAAGAGATTCCTCACTTGAAGAAGGCATACAAAAACCCCACCATAAGATCCATTTAAATGGGATGGGGGAAAGGTGAGTAATGCATTGGGGGAATAATGAGGTTCATTAAATGAATTAATAAATTTTTTTTAATTGAAAATGATGGAGTTACACATTTGATGATTCAATCCATTAAAAATCTGGAAAATGTCACCAGGCCTGCCACCATAGCTCGTCCATTAGAGAAAAATAAATAAAATAAGAATTACATATTATATTACATTACATTAAAAAGTACAAAAACTATCTTTTTCTCTTGAACTACTGTGTTCAACATAAAAAATCCCTTGAGAAAATCGTGGTGATGCGGATTCAACGTGTCCTTAGATTTTTAATCTGATTACCTCTTCAATTGATAGAAAACATTTCCGGCACATTTACTAAGCGTACCTTAAAAAAGGTCAAAAATCAATTCCAGGCACACCGGGCATTAGAATCATGCGCCGTTAATTTTGGAAGACTCGTAATAATTCCAAATAATTAAAAACAATCCATGGGTATTTTCATGTCTTTTAATTCACCCCAAAATGGGGATTTAGGTCCTCAAAATCCAAACAAGGAAACACAAAGAAAGAGGGTTACTGGGCATTAATATAATCCTCTTACCCCCATGTGCTCTCATAGATATTCCCGTTATTCCACAGAACATGAACCAAAGGTATCGACCTCCCATGAAGGACCTGCTCCTGTTGATCCTCTTTGTCCACCAGGTACTCTTCCAAAGTCACCCCATTGTCAATATCCATCTCACCATAGTCGATGATGTGAGATGGGTCATGAACGTATCTCCTCAGCAGGGATATGTAGAACATGTCGTGCACCCTTTCCAACTGCGGGGGTAGTGTCAAGTTGTACTCCACCTTTCTAATCATCCTAAGTATCATGAATGGTCCGATAAAACTCGATGTGAGTTTTCCACCTTGACCAAATCTCTGTAGTCCCTATAATGGGGAGACTCTCAAGAATACATTGTCCCCCTCCTGAAATTACCATGGTCTTATTCGCCTATCAGCATAGGTCTTCTATTAGCTTTGTGCAGTCTTCAAATGCTCTTGGATGAATTGCACCTTCTCATTAGTTGCATATATCATCTCTAGGCTGATGAGTGATGGCACTCCTGGATCCATCTAGAATAAGGGTGGTCTTCACAGTCATCTATACAATTCCTCAAAAGGGGTCCTACCCATTGTGGAGTGATAACTGTTGTATTACGTGAACTCCACCAGTAGTAGGTGGTCCTCCCAACTATGACCAAAATCCAGGAAACATGAATGAAGCATGTGCTCCACTGTCTAGATGGTCTACTCTATCTGACCATCTGTCTGCATGTGAAAATATGTTCTCATGTGAAGTTAAGTCTTGAAATTCTCCTACAATACTTTCCACAAACAGGATGTGAAGTGTGCATCATGGTCTAAGACTATCGTTGAAGGCACTCCATGAATCTGCTTGATCTCCTGAATGTAGAGACGTCTCAGGCTCTCCACTAAACCCTTATCTTGAATAGAATGGAATTGGGCGGACATGTTGAGTCGGTCAATGATCACCAAGATGGTATTGTGTCCTCTAGACGTACATGGTAACCCTGTCACAAAGTCCATCGATATCCCTTCCCACATTCACTCTAGTATCTCAAGGGGTTGGGTCTAGCCTACTGGTACCTAGTTCTCAACCGTCACTTGCTGGAAAGTGAGGCATCTAAAAACAAACTATGCCACAACCTTCTTCCTCCTTAGACACTAGTACTGATGCCAGAGGTCTTTATACATCTTCATCACGCCTCGATGTACTGCCATGGGGGATGTATGGAACTCCCTCATCGCCTCCTCTCGTAGCGCCACAGGTGAAACTATACAACCTATGAAAAGGATAGTGTGCTACCCACCTTCAAAATATACATCAAGTGCATGGTCTAAGGATATTGGAGCATGTGTAGTCTCACAGCTGTAGTCTTCACGTTTCTCCTCCCAAACTCGCTAAAAGGGTGGATGGGGAACTACCATCGACTAAAGGTAGACTATCTCATCTCTATCCACATAGGATATCTAAAACAAGGCTAAATCTTCTAAATCCTTGTTTGGTAGCTACTACAAAAATCTATGGTTAAGGGCATATGCCTTTATGTTCCCCTTCCCAAGAGTATAGACTATCTCGGAGTCATTGTCCTGAAGGAACTCTATCCAACATTGCTGTTCAGATTCAAATATTTTTGTTTGAAGATATATTTGAGACTCTTGTGGTCCGAGTAAATAACGAACTACTCTCCCATAAAGTAGTGTCACCACATATTCTGTGAGATGACTACTGATTGCAACTCCAAGTCATGAGTAACATAATTCTACTCATGAGGTCTCAACTATTGTAAGCCATAAGCAATCACTGCATCATCCTACATTTGGACATCACCGAGTCTTGTCCCGGATGAATCATAGTAAACCACGTATCCAGTGCCCTCCTCTGATAACCTCATCATGGGAGCGCTAGTCAATCTCTGACTCAGTTGTTGAAAGATCTGCTGGAATATCTATGACCATAGGAAGGGTTTTCCCTTCTTTTTTAAGCCAGTCATTGGTGTTGATACTCTGGAGAAATGACGTACAAACCTCTGATAGTAACCTACTAATACAAGGAATCATCACACCTTAGAAACACTTTGGGTTGGCTCCCAATAATGTACTCCCTCGATCTTCACTCGATCCACTACAACTCCAGCCTCTGAGATCATGTTCCCCAAGAAGTGGACCTTCCGTATCAAAAACTCACACTTCGAGAGCTTCCCATATAACTAGTGCTCCCGGAGTGTGTCCAGAACTATTCTCAAGTGTATATCATTCTCTTCCCCGGACGCTGAGTACCCCAAGGTGTTATCAATGAAGACCAGCAAATATTTATTGAGGTATGGATGAAATATCTTGTTCATGATCCCCATGAACACTACAGGAGCGTTGGTCACACCTAAAGGTGTCACCAAGAACTCATAATGTCCATACCAACATCTAAAGGTTGCCTTAGGTGTTTCCTCGTCCCATACCCTAAGATGATGATAGTATGATCTAAGGTCTATCTTCGATATTCACTTCTCTCCTTTCAACTAATCAAACAGATCATCATTTCTCAGCAGGGGATACTAGTTCTTCATGGTCACCATGTTTTTTTCCAGATGTCCACGGATAACCCGAAACTTCCGTCTTCCTTCATGGAAAACAACACCGGCGATGACCATGGAGAAACATTGGGCCTTACAAATCCCTTCTTCTGTAAGACCTCCAACTGTAACCTAAGCTCTCGGAGCTCCGCAGGGGCCATCTGATTTGCTGGTGTAGATATCAGTGATGTTCCTCAGTACAAGTCAAAGTGGAAGTTTTCCTATCTACAAGGAGGTAGTCCTGGGACTTCTTCTGGAAAGAGGTCCTCATACTCATACAACCCCACTAGAAACGGTGGACTCACCTCATCCATCGTGTTAAAGGTCATGCAAGCCAGCTGATATGTAATCGGCTGTAACCTCTGGGGTGAAACTCCATCTCGTGCTGCTATGTTTTCCTTCTCACCAAAAAAGGATAACCGGCCTTCATCTCTACACACACATCATACTATATGTCTCAAGCAGTCAATATGTGTGTGAACTCTCGATATCTAGTCCATGCCTAGAGTTATGTTGTAGGGATTCAACACCGCAACTAGAAGATCCCATCTGAAAATCTCTCCTCTGAGAGTAATATCACACTATCGGCACTAGTGTGTGCCCATTGAATCTCCTCCGGTAGGATTAAACAAAGGAAATGGTTGAGATAAAAGCTCTATCGTTATCTCAGAGTCCCAAAATAAGTCTGTGACAATGAAATAATAGCTATCCCCTATGTCAATAAGCACTGTTGATAAAGTAAAGAAGATATATATCGTCACTTGTATCATCTCAGGGATGTCAGAATGTTGTTCCTCTACTACCTATAACATTGCTAGTCTATGTACACTTGCTCCCTGAGCGCATGGTGGACCTCCTCAGGGTGGTGGTGGTAATTTTTGGAGACCCCGACCACCTCCTTCTTCATGTCCTGCTCCCTTTCCTTATCTACCGCCTGGCTGATGCTCATTCTCCTACCGCTACCTCAGTGGACCCTCCACCAATTTTCCAATCATTCACATGGGGAGTCAGAAAGACATGAGAATTGGGACCCAATCCCATGTAGTAAAAATAGATCATGCCTCGTTAGTGGCACCCTTTCCCTCTCAATCCTCGAACCTCTAACCCTGCATCCTAGGGTCGCCCACTAGAAAGACTAGCCCGCTTGGGTTTCTACGCCGTCTGTCTATTACCAGCTACAGATAACTCTTCTACCTGTCTTCTGGTAGGGGCTCTCACTTTCGGTGTCTTCTCGGCAAGGAAACACTCCATCAGCAAAGCTCTATATAGTACCCTAGCCTGCGTCGGGATGATGATAGAGACATTTGCAGCTCTGATCTCTCATTGAAGCCCATGCAAAAAGGTCTATGCCATAATGTAAGGGTCTGGAACCATGTCAGTGGAGTATTGGGAGGGGTCAGTAAATCTTTCCAAGTACAGATCCATAGTCGTCATGCCCTACTGCAGATGTAGTAGCTATTCAATATGCACAGAGTGTAGTTTCACTAGCATGAAATCCACTCTAAAAAGGCTCTCAATGTCAGGCTAGGTGAGGGTCATATCTTAAAGCACCTTTATTGTTGAGCTGCACCATCATCCTGTCATGCCCAGAGGATGTCTATTATAAAGGATCTCCAACTTCTCGATGAGTGTCTCTACAAAGAGAATGGCCTAGAAAATAACCTCAAAATAGTCCTCTACTACTCGAGGGGGAGAGGGGGTTCCATCTCACCTTGAAACCACAGAGGCCTCTATCTCTAGAACTCATGAAACGCGCTCAGTCGGCTTGTATGATCCCATGGTAGCATCATCTACTCAATGGGGGGTGGTTCTTTTGGAACACCACTAGAAGGTTCCATCACTATGAGTGGTCCCTGTACCGATGCCTCATCGCTCGGTGGGACCCTGTCATGATCTCTAACTGGAATCCTGGATATCTTTTTTTGTGGAGTCATCATATAAGAAATAGGTGCTCCATGGTCAATAAGTTATACCTAGTGAGATGACTCAATAAAGATAAATAAAACTTTTCAAAAAACTAGAAATGTAACGCCCCGACCCCAGTTACCCAGAGTCGGTGCATTATTACATAACATTGGCATGATCACAAGAAAGATCAAATCTCGAAAGACCGATTGGTTTAGTAGCCTGGAAACAGTAGATATATTCATAAGTTTTACATTACATCATGAAATGAAAAACTACTACAACAACATAATGTTTCCAGAGTCCACACTATAATCCCCTCATAATATCCCTGAAGGTCATTCATAACTTATATCTTCACATCCTGGGAAAAATAAAACATAGAAAAGGGGTGAGCTCAAATTCCCAGTAAGGATAACAATATAGCGGAACATTCAAAAATAAGCATAAACATTTAAGGCAATGAATTACTAAAACAAAAGCCTTTTAAACTTGAACTTCAACATAGTATGGAAAAAATAAAATGAAATAATGCCATTTACTTATTCACATGGATATTCTACTAATCGAATAATCACATGCAAAAATCAATAACCACTTTCATAATGTTGGAATGCATAATACCAGAATATCATAACCATATAGCCAAGGCCTCGTGCCAAGACTACAAATAAGATTTTGTCAAGGCCTTGTTCCAAGACACTAGTTTGTCTCATGAGACCTACCGATGCATCGAGGAGCTATAGCGGGCTCCACCCGTCACATATTAAGTCCAATGCATTCCCATATGAAAAGGTTTAAACATAACATAAACATTCGTATTAAAACTAGCATACGAAATGTAAATAATTTCACCATAAACTATGAATGGTATAAAAATAGAACATCCACAGTCAAACATATCACAAAACCTCATTTCAATATGGAAGTTTTATATCATAATAAATCAACTTCAAATAATCTTAAAATCCATCAAAGGATGTTGACATAGATGAAATCAATATTCTTTTTAAAGAAATATCTCCTTTTATTTTGAAATCATTTAAGATCCATATAAAATAAAACATTTTCTTTGAAAATATTCTTATAATCTTGTAAGGGAAGCTTTGAAGATTTTATAACGGTGGAAAATAGCCGCACCCGCCGTATAAGTTAAAAAAAACATTCTTACCTTAATTCTGTCGAAAAGGTTAAAAAGGACCTTGTTTTGAAAACGACCGAAAGATTCCTTTATAAACCACTTATAAAAGTCAAAAAGGGTATAAATGACTTTAACTCAGATTCTAGTAAATAGGAAAAATGTTTTGAAATACATTTTTAAGAAACATGGATGTGGATGATAAAGAGATCCCAGTAGATTATTACTAATAAACAACCTCGGATAATGAAGAGATTGTGAAATAACCCTTACCTTGTACTTTTCCTTGGTTGGGGTAGGTTAACCTCCTGTATAATTGTGAAATAATTGTTATTAAATTATACAATAATCATATACATTAATATGATATCATATATGATCTTTTAATATTGATTTGATAATAATATCTTAATATTATCGTTGTTTCGGGTGTTAACTTGCTTGTTTTCTTTTATATGTTTTGTTACGTAAGACATGTTTGTAAAGATAGGTTCTATATTATTCATATCCAGAATGATATCAAGTTCTTAAACATCATTTTTTAAATCATAAAATGATAATTATAATTGAATGGATACGATGGAGAATGAATCTCATCGCGTTCGTGGAGACGGTAGTCCGTACGTACGCACGAGCGACAATATCATTCTTTTGATATTAAAATAATATATAATGGATGGTATATCATATATACAGAATCCTTAACATGTTATATTTATTATTTACATGATTTACACATCATTATTATACCCATCCAAATAATATTATATTGAATAACAATTACACCACGACGTGGAGACGGTAAGCCGTACGTACGCACGTATGGTGACATGTTATTCAAAGGGTGGATAGAATACTGAATAGGGTTGTACCATATTTATAATAACATCACATTATATATATGATACTGGATTTATTATTTTATAATGGTAACAACAAAGGAAGAAGAAGTGGAAGAAGAAATGAACTTAGAAAAGGGTGGTGAAATCATTACCTCTTCTTCGGGTTCTTCCTTTTGATTTGATCAAAAGGGCTCCTTAGGTTGGCTTTCTGATCAAACTAAGGCCTCTAGGTTGTAGTGAGGGATGTTGGGAGATTATTTGGGCAGATTTTGGCCGAACCAAAAGGCTTTGAAGGTGTGAAGAAATGGGAAGGAGGAGTGCCCTTTTATAAGAGGGGTGAGGGGCACCTTTGGAAAAGCTAGAGATATTAGTTTATAATAAATTCATAATCGGTTTCCAATGGCTCCAAAGTTGACTATTCAAAGGTTAAGGTGGGGATGGGTCGAAAAAAACTAAACCAATAGAATTTAGACAGGTTTGGGTACTTATATTAACCTTATCTTTAAGTATTAACTTTAAGTTAATTAGTTTCACTTTTACAATGTCTCTTTGTATTTTTATATAATAGGGTTAATAAAACTACTACATACATCCAAGAGACCCCCAAGTGATCCATTAATGATGAAACTATCATGATATAAGTCTCTTGGCCGAACCTTAGATCTTTAGGAATTTAATATCAATTAATAATATAATATTTGTTTTAAGAACTCTTTTATGTCAATTTTGACACTATTCAATAGTTGATTTTTGTGAAACTCATAACAGATTTATTACTTCTAAAAAAGGCAATTAAATCAATCCTAATATATCATATTATCCTAGAAAATTAGTTTAATGCATTAAAAGTTTCATATTATATTTATTTGGGTATTTATAATATCAATTATTTTAATTTTTCACTATTATAGTAATTACTACATCATCATTGTGTCATAAATAAAAAAAATTATTTAATGTCTAAAAATTATAAATAAAATATCATTATGTAGGAAAGCTTTTTATCTTTCTAATTAATATTTATAATCTAAAAGCCAACATATATAACCCTATGTAACAATTGTTTTTCTAAAATATATATGCTTGTGTCATTTTTGTATTCATTTTAACTTAATTAAAATAAAGTGTCATTATCACTTACAAGTGGATCCATGCGGTCCCCAAATTGACCCAAAGATGCCCATGGTAGACCATGTATCAACAAATAGGGTTAAGACACGTTTTAGGGTAATTTAGTATTATTATAATATTATTTTTTAACCCTTATTTACCGGATTTATCCTTAACCATGGTAAATAAAATATTTACCGCAGTAATTATTCAAAATGTATAAAAATAAAAGTTACCTATTTACATAATTTGAACATCCTGATTCCAAATATGGAAACCATTTTTCTAAATTCAAAACACAGAAGTGGCAGAAATTAATTTAAAATTAATTCCCGCTGTCAAAACAAAAAGCGTGTTTTTAAGAGATAATAACTATCAAAAGATTGACACTTGTTTATGTTCGGTTTAATTTTAAAATTATGTCCAATGACCAAAATTATATTAAATGGTAAAAATAAATTCTAAATATACTTTAAAACCACTCAAATTCATAATTTATCACTATAAATTATTTTGATTAAAAAAGTTGTTTTTAATTAAAATTTAGTAATTTTCACTATTCATCAAAATATGAAAGTTATCCGAAATGTACCAAAATTTCACCTTAGGCTAAATTCGATATTCCGAATCCAAAAATGAAGTCCATTTTCAAATATAAAATATATATAATTTCAAAAAGTAAGTATTACTATTCACAACGGCTAGTTTGATTAGTTATGGTGTGTTAGAACTCGGTGTTGCGTACAACACACGCTATCACATTATTCAAAGAGAAGCGTACCGTAGAAGCTTGGGGTGTTACATTATCCCCTCCTTCAAATAATTGCGTCCTCGCAATTTCTAGGGTATTACTGCATAAAAAGACTCAGGTGGTTCTTCATCATAAGTTTCTCGGGTTCCCACGTTGCCTCTTCCATCTTATGGTTTCTCCACAGAACTTTTACAAGACGCGTCGTCTGGTTTCTCAGAACTTGTTCTCTCGTATCAAGAATCTTGACGGGTTCTTCGCAATAAGACAGATCGGGTTCCAGTTCTAATTCTTCATAGGTGAGTACATGCGTTGGGTCAGGCATGTATTTCCTCAACAATGATATGTGGAACACATCGTGAACTTTGGAGAGACTTGGCGGCATTGCCAATCGGTAAGCTACAACCCCAATTCGTTCTAGAATTTCGAAAGGTCCGATGTACCTGGGACTCAATTTACCTTTCTTACCAAAACGTATGACTCCCTTCCACGGAGATACCTTCAGAAAAACATGATCACCGACTTGAAATTACAAATTATTCCTTTGATTATCGGCATAGCTCTTCTGCCTACTTTGAGCTGCTTTGATGTGATTTTGGATTACTTTCACCTTTTCCACCGTTTCCTCCACCAGTTCTGGGCCTACAAGTTTTCTTTCACCAACGTCATCCCAACAGGTTGGTGTACGACATCTCTTTCTGTATAACGCTTCAAATGGTGCCATCTGAATACTCGAATGGAAGCTATTGTTATAGGAAAATTCTACCAGTGGTAAATATTGATCCCACATACCCTGAAAATCAAGTGAGCAAGATCTCAACATGTCTCCTAAGGTCTGAATAGTCCGTTCTGATTGTCCATCTGTCTGAGGGTGGTAAGCAGTGCTCAAATGAAGTTCAGTATGCAGGGATTTCTGAAGACATTTCCAAAATCTTGAAGTAAAACAGGTATCACGATCAGAAACAATCGATAAGGGTACTCCGTGAAGTCTCACAACTTCATTAATATATAGTCTTGCTAGACGTTACAGGGGTAGATCTTCTCTTATAGCAAGAAAATGTGCTGACTTGGTAAGACGATCAACAATAACCCATATTACATCGTTCCTTCTAGGAGTCTTTGGTAGCCCCATGACAAAGTCCATAGTAATATTGTCCCATTTCCACTCCGGTATGGGAAGAGGTTGCATGACTCCTCCAGGCTGTTGCCTTCCAGCTTTCACTTGTTGACAAACCATACATCTTGATACAAAATCAGAAATCTCTCTCTTCATGTTGTCCCACCAAAAATGTTCCTTCAAATCTCTATACATTTTGGTGCTCCCAGGGTGTATAGAGAAATTGGAACTATGAGCATCATCCAGCAATTCCCTTTTTAGATCAGGTAAATCGGGAACACAAAGTCTCTTCCCGAATTTCAAATTCCCATCTTCATACACAAAGTCTCTCAATCTCCCATCATTCACAGCTTTAATCTTCTTTTGGAATTCTTCATCATCGGTCTGAGAACTCTTAATCCTTTCTAGTAAAGATGGTTTGGAAACCATTTGAAAAAGCATTGATGTTTCACCTTCCCTGGTTATTCCCATGTCCATCTTCACTAGATCCATGAAAATTGGATCCCTTTCAATTCTCATATTGTTCAAAACTCCATGGTCCTTTCTACTCAAAGCATCTGCCACCTTTTTTGCCTTCCCCGGGTGGTAGTGTATCGTACAATCATAATCCTTGAGTAATTCAAGCCATCTCCTTTGCCTCATGTTGAGTTCTTTTTGTGAGAAAATATACTTCAAACTCTTGTGATCAGTATAAATCTCACATTTTTCACCATAGAGGTAGTGCCTCCATATCTTCAAAGCAAAGATCACAACTGCTAACTTGAGATCATGAGTAGGATAGTTTTGTTCATGAATTTTCAACTGTCGTGATGCATAGGCAATAACTCTATCATTCTGCATAAGGAAACAGCCAAGTCCTTTCTTTGATTCATCACTATAAATAACGAACCCATCATTCCCCGATGGTAGAGTCAATATAGGAGCATTGACTAATCTTTTCTTCAGTTCTTCAAAAAATTCTTCACACTATTTTGTCCAAACAAATTTAACCCCTTTACGTGTGAGCTTCGTTAATGGGTTAGCCAATCGGGAAAAATTCTGGACGAAACGTCGATAATAACCTGCCAAACCAATAAAACTACGTACCTCAGTTATACTCGTAGGTGCTGGCCATTCTTGGATTGCCTTGGTCTTAGAAGGATCAACAGAGATTCCATCTTTAGAGACAATATGGCCAAGAAAAGAAATCTCCTGAAGCCAGAATTCACACTTACTAAACTTCCCATATAATTCATGCCTCCTCAGAGTCTTCAAGATAATGCGCATGTGATTTTCATGATCTTCGTAGGTTTTGGAGTATACCAAGATATAATCAATAAATACCACCACAAATTCATAGAGATACTCCTTGAAAACTCTATTCATCAGATCCATGAATAAAGATGGTGCATTAGTCAATCCAAACGGCATTACGGTAAACTTGTAATGCCCGTACCTGGTTCGAAATGCTGTCTTCGGAATGTCTTCCTTCTTCACACACAACTGAGGGTATCCAGATCGAAGGTCAATCTTTGAAAAGTATTGAGCTCCATGCAGTTGGTCAAATAAATCATCAATACGAGGTAGGGGATACTTGTTCTTTATCGTTATAGCATTGATCTCCCTGTATTCAATACATAACCTCATAGATCCATCTTTCTTTTTAACAAAAAGAACAGGGGCTCCCCATGGAGAAACACTAGGGAGAATAAATCACTTATTACTCAATTCCTCTAGTTGTTTCTTTAGTACGACTAATTCTACAGTGGCCATTCTATAAGGGGTCTTCGATATAGGCCTTGATCCAGGAATCAAATCAATAGAAAACTCAACTTCTCATTCTGGAGGATGTCCAGGTAAGTCTTCCGGAAATACATCTACAAATTCTTTCACAACAGGTACATCCTCTATTTGAACATTCCTTTCCTCACCGACAGTTATTTCATTCTCTTCCTCCCCAATAATTGAATTAAGTTGAGATACTGGGGGTGGATCTAAATAAGAATTAAGTGGTGACGATTCTGCCCTAAAAAGAAGGTGTTCCTTATCATTATCATCAAGAATCGTAACCTCTTTCTTCTTACAATAAATCTTCGTATCATAGTCCGAAATCCAGTCCATACCGGGGATTATATCAAACTCAATCATAGGTATGACGATGAGATCAACAGATAAAGAAAATTTATGTGCTCTAATGGGGACTGATTCACAAAACTTTGTTGCAATGATACTTCCCTTAGGAGTTTTAACTGACAACTCCCTTATTAAATCAAATTGGAAATATCTAATTTTCTTAGAAAACTGGGAAGATATGAAACAATGTGATGATCCAGAATCAAATAATGCATTTGCTAAACTTGAGGAAACCATTAAATTACCTACCACCACGTCTTTCGGAGCTTCTACCTCAGTAGTAGTGATAGCATAAGCCTGGCCTTGATCCCTTGGCCTTTTCTGAGGTAAGTTCTCCTGACGCTTAGGACATGCATTTGCATAATGTCCCATCTCCCTGCAATTGTAGCACTGAACGTGGGTAGCTTCCTTCTTCCCCTTGCAATCATGAGCTTGGTGGCCTTTTTCACCACACTTGTAACAGACTCCCATTCCCTTCAAGCAAGTACCAGGATGTTTCTTCCCGAATTTACCACAAGATGGATATTCAACCTTTCCCTTCTTCCCCTTATTTCCATTCCCATATTGATCAGCAGGTCTCTTCTTCTCTTGCTTTGCTTTAAAGTCATAAGACTTAGAGAATTCCTTTTCGGTCTTGATAGCACATGAGACAATGTCTTCGTATGATGAAAAGGATTGTGAGACTAATGCTCGATGAAGAAATGGTTTTAACCCATCAAAGAAACGATCAATCTTACTTCTTGGGTTGTGAATATAATCTCCATCATACCTCACTAACCTTGTAAAGTTAGACTCATACTTTGTGACATTCTCATCATCCTTTTGTTTCAGACTCAGAAATTGCTTTTCCATATCCGCTCGATGGTCACAAGGAAAGTATTTTTCTAAAAACAGATCTTTGAACTCCCTCCATTCCATATTTGATACTTCATCATCTTACTTCATGTTTTGAATCAATGACCACCATTGATCAGCATCTCCAGTGAGGCGGTAAACCGCCATGATAACTTTTTCCCTTTCACTGCTCCCCAAAGCCTGAAATATTTTCTCTAGGGAATTTATCCATTGCTCAGCTACTAAGGGATTTGTACTCCCATTGAACATTGGTGGTTGTTTCCTCATGAATCGATCTAACATTGATCCTCCACGCTGTGGATCAGGGTGCTCCATACGGGTAAGGTTATTATTCATAACCTGAGTAAGTTGTCCGAGTATGGTGATTAGATGATCGGCACCAGTTGCATCACCAGCCCCACTATAATTATCTTGAGCAGGAGGGCAATCCCTACATGGAGTGCGTGCATTGATACAGTTTCCATTTCTTCCACTAGGCGCCATTTCTAAACAATGGCATAAACTAGATCAGTTTATGAATCAAAATACGTAATCCCATACTTATAAAACACTTAACATAAATTGAACTATTTATGGATATAATCCATAATCATAAAAATGTTTTCTTTGAGGAAGTATATACTCATAAACCCTTCATAATGATTTGTAAAGAAAATGAGAGTTATCCTAAGCATATCTCCCGGGAGTTTCGTAACCAAGAGTGCAGCAAGGCCCGTTGTCGTGCACCCGTTCCCGTTCGAGTCTAGCTCAAAGCGGTGTTTTTGGGTTTTACCCCAAGGTACATCTGTGCCAGAGCCGCCTCTACTTGCTCGTATCCAGACAGAGATGTATTGCTCGGAAAACTCACAAAATATCTACAATACCAAAATTCTAGGAAGTTCTTCTATACTAATCCTCAAAGTTCATCTTAGGATTACGTGCTCTAATCAGAGTTTATCTAAATCTAGCTTCCAAGTTTTGTACTAAACTTCCTCTGATACCAACTGTAACGCCCCGACCCCAGTTACCCAGAGTCGGTGCATTATTACATAACATTGGCATGATCACAAGAAAGATCAAATCTCGAAAGACCGATTGGTTTAGTACCCTTGGAAACACTAGATATATTCATAAGTTTTACATTACATCATGAATTGAAAAACTACTACAACAACATAATGTTTCCACAGTCCACACTATAATCCCCTCATAATATCCCTGAAGGTCATTCATAACTTACATCTTCACATCCTGGGAAAAATAAAACATAGAAAAGGGGTGAACTCAAATGCCCAGTAAGGATAACAATATAGCGGAACATTCAAAAATAAGCATAAACATTTAAGTCAATGAATTACTAAAACAAAAGCCTTTTAAACTTGAACTTCAACATAGTATGGAAAAAATAAAATGAAATAATTCCATTTACTTATTCACATGGATATTCTACTAATCGAATAATCACATGCAAAAATCAATAACCACTTTCATAATGTTGGAATGCATAATGCCAGACTATCATAACCACATAGCCAAGGCCTCGTGCCAAGACTACAAATAAGATTTTGTCAATGCCTTGTGCCAAGACACTAGTTTGTCTCATGAGACCTACCGATGCATCGAGGAGCTATAGCGGGCTCCACCCGTCACATATTATGTCCAATGCATTCCCATATGAAAAGGTTTAAACATAACATAAATATTCGTATTAAAACTAGCATACGAAATGTAAATAATTTCACCATAAACTATGAATGGTATAAAAATAGCACATCCACAGTCAAACATATCACAAAACCTCATTTCAATATGGAAGTTTTATATCATAATAAATCAACTTCAAATAATCTTAAAATCCATCAAAGGATGTTGACATAGATGAAATCAATATTCTTTTTAAAGAAATATCTCCTTTTATTTTGAAATCATTTAAGATCCATATAAAATAAAACATTTTCTTTGAAAATATTCTTATAAGCTTGTAAGGGAAGCTTTGAAGATTTTATAACGGCGGAAAATAGCCGCACCCGCCGTATAAGTTAAAAAAAACATTCTTACCTTAATTCTGTCGAAAAGGTTAAAAAGGACCTTGTTTTGAAAACGACCGAAAGATTCCTTTATAAACAACTTATAAAAGTCAAAAAGGGTATAAATGACTTTAACTCATATTCTAGTAAATAGGAAAAATGTTTTGAAATACATTTTTAAGAAACATGGATGTGGATGATAAAGAGATCCCAGTAGATTATTACGTATAAACAACCTCGGATAATGAAGAGATTGTAAAATAACCCTTACCTTGTACTTTTCCTTGGTTGGGGTAGGTTAACCTCCTGTATAATGGTGAAATAATTGTTATTAAATTATACAATAATCATATACATTAATATGATATCAAATATGATCTTTTAATATTGATTTGATAATAATATCTTAGTATTATCGTTGTTTCGGGTGTTAACTTACTTGTTTTCTTTTATATGTTTTGTTACGTAAGACATGTTTGTAAAGGATAGGTTTTATATTATTCATATCCAGAATGAAATCAAGTTCTTAAACATCATTTTTTAAATCATCAAATGATAATTATACTTGAATGGATATGATGGAGAATGAATCTCATCGCGTTCGTGGAGACGGTAGTCCGTACGTACGCACGAGCGACAATATCATTCTTTTGATATTAAAATAATATATAATGGATGGTATATTATATATACAGAATCCTTAACATGATATATTTATTATTTACATGAGTTACACATCATTATTATACCCATCAAAATAATATTATATTGAATAACAATTACACCACGACGTGGAGACGGTAAGCCGTACGTACGCACGTATGGTGACATGTTATTCAAAGGGTGGATAGAATAATGAATAGGGTTGTACCATATTTATAATAACATCACAGTATATATATGATACTGGATTTATTATTTTAGAATGGTAACAACAAAGGAAGAAGAAGTGGAAGAAGAAATGAACTTAGAAAAGGGTGGTGAAATCATTACCTCTTCTTCGGGTTCTTCCTTTTGATTTGATCAAAAGGGCTCCTTAGGTTGTCTTTATGATCAAACTAATGCCTCTAGGTTGTAGTGAGGGATGTTGGGAGAGTATTTGGGCAGAGTTTGGCCGAACCAAAAGGCTTTGAAGGTGTGAAGAAATGGGAAGGAGGAGTGCCCTTTTATAAGAGGGGTGAGGGGCACCTTTGGAAAAGCTAGAGATATTAGTTTATAATAAATTCATAATCGGTTTAAAATGGCTCCAAAGTTGACTATTCAAAGGTTAAGGTGGGGATGAGTCGAAAAAAACTCAACCAATAGAATTTAGACAGGTTTGGGTACTTATATTAACCTTATCTTTAAGTATTAACTTTAAGTTAATTAGTTTCACTTTTACAATGTCTCTTTGTATTTTTATATGATATCGTTAATAAACTTACTACATACATCCAAGAGACCCCCAAGTGATCCATTAATGATTAACCTATCATGATATAAGTCTCTTGGCCGATCCTTAGATTTTTAGGAATTTAATATCAATTAATAATATAATATTTGTTTTAAGAACTCTTTTATGTCAATTTTGACACTATTCAATAGTTGATTTTTGTGAAACTCATAACAGATTGATTACTTCGAAAAAAGTCAATTAAATCAATCCTAATATATCATATTATCCTATAAAATTAGTTTAATGAATTAAAAGTTTCATATTATATTTATTTGGGTATTTATAAGATCAATTATTTTAATTTTTCACTATTATAGTAATTACTGCATCATCATTGTGTCATAAATAAAATAACTTATTTAATGTCTAAAAATTATAAATAAAATATAATTATGTAGGAAATCTTTTTATCTTTCTAATTAATATTTATAATCTAAAATACAACATATATCACCCTATGTAACAATTGTTTTTCTAAAAGATATATGCTTGTGTCATTTTTGTATTCATTTTAACTTAATTAAAATAAAGTGTCATTATCACTTACAAGTGGATCCATGGGGTCCCAAAATTGACCCCAAGATGCCCATGGTCGACCATGTATCAACCAATAGGGTTAATACACGTTTTAGGGTAATTTATTATTATTATAATATTATTTTTTTAACCCTTATTTACCGGATTTACCCTTAACCATGGTAAATAAAATATTTACCGCAGTAATTATTCAAAATGTCTAAAAATAAAAGTTACCTATTAACATAATTTGAACATCCTGATTCCAAATATGGAATCCATTTTTCTAAATTCAGAACACAGAAGTGGCAAAAATTAATTTAAAATTAATTCCCGCTGTCAAAACAAAAAGCGTGTTTTTAAGAGATAATAACTATCAAAAGATTGACACTTGTTTATGTTCGGTTTAATTTTAAAATTATGTACAATGACCAAAATTATATTAAATGGTAAAAATATATTCTAAATATACTTTAAAACCACTCAAATTCATAATTTATCACTATTAATTATTTTGATTAAAAAAGTTGTTTTTAATTAAAATTTAGTAATTTTCACTATTCATCAAAATATGAAAGTTATCCGAAATGTACCAAAATTTCACCTTAGGCTAAATTCGATATTCCGAATCCAAAAATGAAGTCCATTTTCAAATATAAAATATATATAATTTAAAAAAGTATTTATTACTATTCACAACGGCTAGATTGATTAGTTATGGTGTGTTAGAACTCGGTGTTGCGTACAACACAAGCTATCACATTATTCAAAGAGAAGCGTACCGTAGAAGCTTGGGGTGTTACAAGAAATCGGGGTTTTCAAGTGTCAAGTCGGAAAAAAGAATTCAGGGTCTTAGTTTATGGATAAGTCGGCCACCGCACCAACACTAGACTTCCTATACTGAAAAAAGAACTAAAGACAATTTTCATCATTTTCTTGTTAAAAGTAGACTCTTAGTTATTTTGGTAGAAGTAACTACCCTTTGATTCCACTTTGTCATGACCCATCCCATGGGGCCCGGTCGTGACTAACCAAAACCTGCCTTCCATAGGCCAGGGGTTAATGAATACAACTTGAAGGCATTTCCTGAACAGGGAAGGCATTTCCTTAGATATCTGTACACACTCAAAAATGGAAACTAAAGTAAACAACCAATTAATGTAAGATATAACAATAAGAGTAAAGTACAACCACAAGTACACTAATAAAATGAAAAAAGTGGGTTGGAATACCTTCCTTAGAAACTAAAAATAAAGTAATAAACTATCACATCTGTCCTGGAGCTCTACCTAGAGGGTAGCAGACATAAGTATGATGTTGAAGAAGTGGATATCTACTTCTCCCATCGCACCATTATCCACTAAGTCAAGAACCTCCAAAGTCTTCCACGAAGTGTTAGAAGTTTTCATCAGACACACACATGTGGGCGGAGCCTGTGTAGGGGTGAGTATAACAACTCATTAGGGGACCCTAAGTCCCACGATGGTCTCTTAGTAATCCAAAAATTAAAACATCACAAAAAATACCACAAAGATAATATCACATGCATGATCTAAATCATGAAGCCCATTGAAAAAAAGATAGCTCACCCTAATAGTATATCTTCATGTTTACATGGATAGGGATGACTAGTCATAATGCTAGATCATATTATCCTTGGTAAATCTAATTTTGATATGTATATGTGACTATATACTGACCTGTATTGGTCACTAGATGCTAACCTGTATTTGCTGCTAGTTCCGACCCGTATTGGTCGCTGGTGCTGACCCATATTGGTCGTTGGTGCTGACACATATTGGTCGCTATTACTGACCACTATTGGTCCCTAGTACAGAGGTATGGATGATTAGTTTTACATCTAGATCATCCCACTCCGTAGATTTTTATGCTGGCTCGTATCGGTCTCTCTTTGACTTCATGTAACAGCCAGCCACTAGATTTCCGCATGAAGAACGCCTGATCTCCAGAAGACTCTTCACCTCAATCCATCGGTCATATTTCAACTTGTACAATGTCCCAAAAAAACACACCCAAATGGCCACCCCATAATAGGGGTTCCAATGTGCAAGATGACATGTTGATCGGACGCCCGGTCTGCGAGATATGGACACTTTTTTAAAAAGGGCCCAATAGAATTTAAGTCAGATCCAACCCAGGTCACATGTAAAACTCCATAAAAACATACATAGAGTATCTCCAAAGGATCACCTGGTAACTAAGGTCCTAACTTCATAGACGACACGTCGATCGGACACCCTGTCTATTAGTTACACCCATTTCCATGAAACAGGGGTGATCACACCTCAGTCTAGCCTGGCTGAGTCGGACCCGCCAGAATATGCCAAAATGACCACATCCCAATAAAGGGTACCAACACAAAGGAAGGCCTATCAAACAGACACTTGGATTGTCAATTACATACATTTATTTATTTGGGGGCCGGTTGGGTCTTGTCCCGGCCAGACTCGGTCAAGCCAGCCCGATGAAACGATTCCTGGGGTCTATGCTTCCCCACCCAGGTCGGGCCCATTAAGGGTCATCCTAATTCACTGGGTTCGGCTTAGAGGGGATGGCCCGGATAGATCATGGGTCCGGGGCATGGTTTTCAAGGCCTACCGGGTGGGGCTCGAGCAACCCGCATTGGCCTGCCAAGCCACGAGTCCTGCTCATTCGGCCGACCTACGTTTAGCCTAGTCTACCTGAAGGCGGACTGTGTCTCGAGGTGGTACCATGGATGCAATACCGTTTCCTTGGGCCGGTGGGGAGATGACACCTATGGGAACCACACTTCTCTCGCACGGCCAACTCGGGCTTGTTGCCTCTGGAAACTATGGTGCGCAATGGCGCGCTGCCTTCCCACAACCCATGGTCGATTTCCACAGGCCTCCTCTGGTCGTTGTCAGCCACCGCCAGAATGGCGCACCAACGATTCTTTCTGTGGGCCACTGGTCATGCTCCGGTGGCCCATTCTTGGTGTCATCTGCACCTAAGAGCCTCTCATGTCACCACCAGTACTGCATGACATCTATCTCTTCCTTGTCATCACATTTCATATCCATGAATGGGAAACTCATAAAGAACAAGATCGAAGAAAGGGTCGGGCCTTGTTTGGATTGGCCCATGGCCTTCGCATTAGAATTTTAACAAGGGGTGTTAGCAACATATGGAGAATTTAGAAATAAATCCTGAATTGTAACCCCACATCAACCTCCCATGTTTAAAAAACAATCTGTGGATCAAACTATTGGTTGGTTGATCCACATTCTTCGTATAAATCAAGAACATTGAAGGATAAATTTTATAATACCGAAAAAAACCTCAACCTAGATGATATTTCCACTGACGATGATCTACGAAACCACCTTCAACATTGTTGTTGGTTCATGATTCGGTGGCACTCATCACCACTAGATGAATCTGGTCTCATCCTCAAGGTGGACGTTTCCATAGGAATTCACCATAGTTACCTTGTTTGAAGAAGCCATGCCAAAACCCCACATTGATATCCATTTAAATAGGAGGGGGGAAATTTGAGTATCATATTGAAAAATTAATGAATTTTATTAAATGAATTTATGAACCTCTTTTAGTTCCCAAAAGTGGAGTTACACAGCTGATGGGTTAATCCATTAAAAGGATTGATAAGTCACATAGGCCACCACCACCGCTCACCCGTTGGAGAAAAAGGAAAATAAAATAATAATTACATGTTATTTTACTTTTCTTTAAAAAATTAATAATACTAAATTATTCTCCCAGCCAACTATGGTCGAAGTGAAGCCTCCCTTAATAGAATCTCGCTGCTACGGATTCAATGGTGTCCTTATATTTTTAATCCAAACATTGGTTAAAAATATAGAAAACGTTGCCCGTGCATTTACTGAACATACCTTAAAAATGTTCAAAAATTATTTCTGAGAACACTGGGCCTCGTAATCATGCATCCTCAATTTTCCCAGACTCGTAAAGATCACAAATAATTAAAAACAAATTACATGGGATTTTTCAGGTCAATACAAAAAACAGTCTATATTATTCTTGAAGTAGAGAATAAAGACACAAGAATTAATGATTCTAGTTATGTAAAAGATCATGGAACTAGTGGACTAGTTTAAAGTGGGTATAGGGACTTAGGGAACTCATCATCCAAAATGTTATGTATACTAAAATGTGAAAATTTTATGGACCCTTTAAGTGGCTTTCATGAATGTATGGGTTATTTGAAGTTTAGGGTTTTTATAAATAGAGGATCTTTGAAAAATAGGGTGACCCTACCTCATCACAAATCCTTGGATCCCATTGAATTGGTTTCAAAATGAATATTTATCTCGTGAAACCCTTAAAGGTTTGAGGGGTTTTCCTTTTTCAATAATTTCATAATCCATCATAGAATTCATCTCAACCATGGAATTCGAGTTTAAACATATAATTGGAGGTTATTCATAAAAGTTGGGTACATATTGGAAGCCATGACTTCATTTTGTTCATGAAATATGTTGTTTCATGAATTTAGAGATTCTGGAGGACGTATAAAGGTTTTTTCACCTTAAGAGAGGGGTGGAGGTAGTTATTTATTTGAATTATGTAAATAGGAAGGCCCTTTTTGTTAAATTTATTACTTTTGGGCATGATTCATGAAAAAAGACGACCTCTATGAATATAAGAACATTGAAAAATATTTATCATCATTCATGTGAGTTCATTCACAGGGCCTGAAAAATAATAAACACATTTTATTCATGAAAATCTTTAACTTATTGAATTTTATTCTTTTTGGTGATTTGATCCTATTTTATCCCATATTTTATTTAACATGTTCATAATTTCATGCACATATCCCATTACAAGTATTATTTTATCATCAACTAATACCCTCCCCATCAAAATGTGAGCTCATGTAAGAGAGGTTGGTCCGATTACGAGGGGAATTAATGAAGAACCAATGATATAGATGACCTATTTGTGAAACATATCTCAACCCAGAATTCTATAAATAGGGGAAGAGTACCTAGGGGGTACCATGATATTTTTCTATAATTTAGAAAATTTATATATTTTCACAAAACTCAGAATGTTTTTGAGATTCTTGTGATTCAAATTCACACCACTCAATAATTTGTTTCACTTCTTTGACAAATTCTTCTATAAAAAACCATTCATGATACAAAAAAATATACAAAATTATATAATCTTGAACCTAACCTTTATGAACTATAATTTGAAAATGAATGAAGTTTCACAAATTGAATTTGAAGATGTTGAATCTATGGCTAATCGATGGACATATGTGGATGTAAATATCTTGATCCAGGATAGATTTTGGAGCTCATAAAATTTCGAAACACTCACAAAATCATTTAAAAGGAAACTTTTGGAATATCCTCTCTACCAAAGGATTTTGTTATATAGATTTGGTATAAGGGATGATTTGTTAATCCCTATAACTAATTAAGAAGAGTTTTCTTATTGCTTTAAAAGCATTCATGGGCATTATAAGTGTGAAAACCAATTTTGGGTCACTTTGTGAACAACCATACATCAATAACTATAAATTCACTATGGAACCTTTGGGAAAAATAAATGGGTTGAATTTTTATCACAGATACAGCCCCTCCTGAGTATGAAATTATTTTCATGATGGGAATGGAAGACAATCTCAATGGTTGGATATTGGACTGGGTTATAAGATCGGGAAAAAAATTCATAGATTAGTAGGAATGATCATACTTGAAATTGAAATCATTAAGTGAATTAAATATATATATTAATAGGGTGGGGTTATATCAAGATATGTGGACCTCATATTTTGATTCCCACCCTCACCGAGACATTATTTTTGAGATTCTGGTAAGTATAGGCCAACACATTTAATTTTTACCATGGGGATATTGGTATTAGATTGAGGGAATTAAACCAATTTTATGGGATCCAAATTCATCAAGGAATGTATGAGGAGTTCCTCCACACAAAGGATGTTTGAGAGGACTAGGAGTAGATTCTTATGATATTATGGGATTGAATTTGTCTGGTTAATATGGATTATGTGAACAAAATGGGAATGAATGATATTCCTTTATGATGTTTTACATCTTATTTTTGAACAATACTATAGACAGGATATTGGGGAGGCCTCTTCAGTGCTAAATACTAACATTGTGTGGAAATGAGAACTTGTATTTAAGGATTCTAGAGGTGATCTAATGGTGCATGTGGTGGGAAAACAGAAATATTCTCACTCCAAGGGTCAGATTAGAGAGATTCATCATAATGATGATTTTAAAATGGATGATACCAGTTCTTGATTCACATATTATAGGATATGAATAACAAAAACATGATCTCCCACCTAAAACATGCATTCAACCATCTGTACAGAATATTTATAATAATCAGACTCTTATTTTTTATTTGGTTGGGGTGCTCATGAGGATTAGGCTACTAGATCATTTCATGTTACACATGTTCCACCTCACAATGTGGATGGTTAAGGATGATGGTATGATAATGGTTAAGTAGCATTTATTCCTCTTGTTATTATGAGGTGGGGTGCTAGTGCCTAGTTTTCACAGAAATGTGTTCTTTGAACCGTATGCCAGTTATTGATTTTCTGAAAAATTCAAGTCTCTCTAGAGGAACACCTAAAGGTGCACACTAAAGTAAAAAATTATCACCACCCTTAATTCCTCTAAAATATTTGGTGCATGTTTACGTGGGAGGATGGAAGGGGGAGGAATGAGTTTCCACCCATAAATTCTTTGCTTGTAATTTTTCAGGACTACACACTGTGTTCGAAAAATTGTACCATAGGGAGTTACTAAGCCCATGATCCACATCTACATACTCCCTAGAAGTGTCCCTTTTTTCATGTTTATGGGGGAATGTTGTAGGTAGATGTGTATTGTAAGGCAGAAGGATGAGACATATTGATAGGGAGGTGTGAACATCTCTGGATGGTGGTGTAGTGGGTGGCGGGGGAATAAGGCTCCAAAATATGTTACCTAGGGAGGATGGTTGGCTATCAACAGTGGTTCTAGGGGTACATGTCATGGCCCTAGGGTATTGGTAGTGAAAAATAGACATTCTGGATAAATCCATATTCATTGATGCTTGGAGGATTTGGGAGATGTTTTAGAATATCAACTCCATCCAATGGATATGTTTATACATCCACGATGAAGGGATTGAACTCCCATGTCTGGGTCATTCCAAGGTTTAATTTCATGATCCTTGGGAGAAAAGCAGTTCAATTCGTCCAAAATTTGGATGATAAAGTGCACCCCCATGTCATGGAACACCATTTGATAAACAAGGTGAGTATCCTAACAGATATTACCACCCCTTTAGTACCTCTCTAGGTTATGTGAACAAATACATGACATTTCAAGAGGGGTCTATTGACGATGAATCGTGGGGGTGTGATGCATATATATCCTCCCCCAGGAGAGGAGGTCCAACTGATGATGAGGTAAACTTTTATATTTCATACGTTTTTCCATTTTTATACCCTTTTTAGTTTTAAATATAAAAATTTTCTAACTCATTTAGGAATTAGAAGTCATGGAGGAGGTGGAATCAATAATGAATACCAAATGGAGGACAAGAAAGCCCCAATATTTAAAGGGGTGGGAAATGTACTTCCATCGACCACAATAGAGGTTCCATCACTGGCATGGATTTCTGAGAATATCAACAACCTACTATTGTATATTTATGATTCTTATAAGATTTATACCATTTATCATTTCCTATTTTTTATTTTCCTCCAGAATGTTGATTCTCACTAACCTCATGTTCTTAATGGCAGTGAAAATCATGTTTGGAGATGGTTTCTAGTTATGATACTTGAAAAGGTGGAGATTAAATACAAATTTGGGATAACCAAAACAATGCACTCAACAAAGGTGGTTGAGGAGACTATGGTGGTTCAGGTTTCCCCAATAGTGAGTTAGGAGGTAGAGGATGAAGTTTTAGGTTCAATAGTGATATTTGAGGATGCACCCTCCATGGAGGTGGTTGAGGATGCCAAGGAAATTTAGCATGGTCTAGTGGTGTGGTAGGAAATGATGATTGTATTTTTAGGCCCAAAAAAGTGACCAAATAAGATTTAGTAGTTGAGCCTATAACTGTAGCATTATGTCTAGTGGAAGGGGATTTTGTTTGGATAACATAACTGTACAAGTATTCAGTTATATTAGTACCTCTAGACGACATAACGATGGTCATGAATTAGGATTTTTTTATCTCTACATCACATCAGGAGGAGGATTTGGTGGACAAGGAGGACCTCCATATGGATATGGATAACATACCATCAAAAAGGATGTATGACACTGATCCCACAGTGGATTTGGTTTCAATATTCCCAATGTATTAGTATGAACACCCTAATGACTTCGAGGAATATGGTTTTGAAATGGATAAGGAGTACTAGCTCATTTTTTATATGGAATGGAAATGCATCTAAGGCTTCATCACCCACACCCCATTGGTTTACCTTCTATATCGTGTGGCATCCCTCCACCACTGGACGGTAATTAGGAGGAGTAGATTGGTGGACTCCCATAGTCAACATACACTATCACCATATGGGGGATCCCATTGGGGCATGTGTTTTTCAATTCAATCCAGATTAAGAGGAGAGAACGTGAGTTGGAAGGGGATTAGGGTGACCATTAAGATCTCAATCACTCTTGATGACACAACTATCAAGTGTCACGAATATATATGGGGGCATGTCAAATTAATAGAAATCATGAAACCATGTAGGGAGGACATGACAATTTTCTAATCAGGTCCCAAAGAAGAAACCAATGGTTTCTTAAGTTGTTGAGTCAATAATTTCTCTATATGACTTTTCCATTCCTTTATGTTTTGAAAATAAAAAATTCTATATCTCAAGGGAATTTTTTTTCCCTAGAAGATTTATCTTAATTAGGTTATTTTCCTTCCCAATGAAATTTTCTCCTTATCTTTGTTTTAATTATTCATGATTTTGTTTCCCTTATTCTAACTCATTTTATTACTAAAGTGTTAAAATCGGTTTCATAGATAAAATCTTAGCATCCTATAAATACATAGATATATTTTATTCTGTTTTCAGTTCTTGAAATTCAGGTTCTGAATTCTCTGAAATTCAGATTTTGAATTCTCTGAAATTCATACTCTGAATTCCTTATAATTCATGTTTTGAATTCCTTAGAATTCAGGCTCCGAATTCCTTATAATTAAGGTTCTAAATTCCTTATAATATAGGTTCTAAATTCCTCAGAATTCAAGTTGCTAATTTCCCAAAATTCATATATCGAATTCCTCAAAATTCAGGCTCTAAAGCATATAGAATTTTGATTCCGAATTCCATGAAAAATGGAATCTGTATATCCATGTCAAATAAACTCTGAATTTTTATTTTCTTAGACTCTGAACATTATTTTTCTAGGCTCCGATAATAGTATTTGGTTAAGAAGCCATATTTTTCTTACCCTTGTTTTAGATATGAAATGATGTTGTACATTCTTTTTCTAATTAACCGTTGTTTGAGTGACACATGTATTGGTTCCTCCCAGATTCAATGAAAAATATGACAGTTAGGGGCAGGAGATGACCATTAGAGAAGTGCCTATAAATAGGATCTCATTTGAATGAGCTAAATAATTGTTGATCACTCTAGAGATTACATTCTTCTCAAGTAATTTCTTGAGAGGGAGACTCTCAGGCTTTGTGCGTACAGAACATCTTGTTTAGCTAGCTTTGTGCGACTCTGATTGTTGTTGGGTGCAATCGAGGTCTTCCCAGGATAGGAAGACAAAGGTTCTGACTACCTTAATGTTAGAGGAATTCCAGGTATAGGAAGACAGAGGTTTCAATGACCTTAAATTTCAAGGAAATCCATGATAAGGAAGACAGAAGTACCGACTACCTTGATGTTTGAGGGATTTCGGGGATAGCAAGAAAAACTCAAATATTCTTATCGAGGACATACCCTGGTGTGGGTAAGACAAAATTTCTTGAAAGTATAAATCATGGGACCTTTATCCAAGCTTGTTTGATACCCTACTATTTGGGTTAAAATATTTCACACATGTTACTTTTATTGTTTCATGTTTATTTTCCGCGGCATTTTGATTAATAAAAAAAGTATAACTATATTATACTTTCTTGTACTTGTACTCTGATTGGTAAAATTATATACACATTATGGTATAATCTTATTCCTTGTAAACGTTTCTTAGGTTTCATTTCTGGAACCATATCTTTGGATCCTAGATAGTTTGTTGAACTAAGAGGTCTTGTGAATTTACCTTGTTGAACATTGTTAAACATAGAATGTTTTATATCAACTTTAACGGTCCCAAATGAATTTTTAATGATAAAATTCACGCTTGTCTTGTATATTGAGCATATAAATTAATTATTTCAATCCTAAAATTGGAATCAGATGAGGTTTTTGAAACACTTATATTCATATATAAGTTTTCTTGCTCAGTTTTCATTATTCTATATTTTCTTCGATTAGAATTTTTATCCCTGTTCAAAAACTTTTATTATTAACAAGTTTCTATGGAAAGATATTTTCTTTTAGATGGATGGAATGAAAGTTGGTTTTATTGAAAATCATAATCCTTCAAGACCACCTATAGTTGATGAAAATGATTATGAATATTATAGAGATCATATGAAGACTTTTTTTGTTAATATTAGAGTGGAATAATTTGTTATGCATACTGGATATTACAAGATATCTAATAAGGATGTCAAAACATTTAATAATCAAGAAAAGTCAGAATATCAACTAAACTACAAGGTAATCAATACAATTTTGTGTTCCATGACTAGGTATATATATAGTCATATTTCTTCTTTTGAAGATACAAATTCTATTTGGAAGAAATTGGAGGTTACTCATTTTGGTACATCCAAGGTTATAGAAACTAGAAGAGCCATACATAGAGCAGAATATCATGGATTTCTATTTCTATATGGAGAACCAGTGTGCAAGTTACAACAAAAATTTATGAATATTGTTAATTGTTTATAATCCATCAGTGTGAATGGTTTAGGTGATGAGGTACTTATTGACAAGATTATAGATATCATACCAAATTAATGATAATCTAAGAGAACAAATATTGAAGAGAATAGAAAAGTATCTCAAATTACTCCTGATGAGCATTTTGGAACTCCTCTTCTATATGAGACATGATTGAAAAAAGATGATGATCTGAACAAAAAGAAGAATGGAAATGGAAGTGTAGCCTTTACTACTACTAGAGCAATGACTCATGAAAGGGTTACAAGATCCATGTTGAATAATGTCACTGTTTTATCTTAATTAGTAAAAGTGAACATTCTGAGAATGAGCATGCTAATATTACTCAAAGGATAAACAAGATAGTTGGGACTAAATACCTTTAGTATAGATTTATGAAAAAAAAAGAAAATATAATAAATATTCTGAAGTCACTTGTTATGAATGAAAAAGAGAAGGCCATATAATGCCAGATTGTACTATGCATAAGAAAAAGGATAGAAAGGAAAAGCATTCTGAGAGGAATAGAAATAATTACTACCAAGATAAAGCTAATAATTTTTTTAATGATAATGAAACCTAGAGGTCCAGTGGTGGAGACTCTTCCGATGAATCCTTAGAGTATGAATCTTCTAGTTGCAAGAATCTTGGTTTAATTTCCAAGTTACCCATTAAAAATCATTGTCTCATGGCTAAGTAACACAATGCTAAATCAATATACAATGTTTCCATGAATGATTATTATAGTGATAATAAATATTATGAATCTTCAGATGAAGAATATTCTTCTGATGAAGATAATACATTACCTACATAAGAAGAAGTTTTTAGGTTTTCTAATCTTCTTGAGAATTAAAATTCATAAGTCAAGAAATAGCTTGTTAAGGAAACTTCTAGAATTTCGATTCTTACTAAAAAAGTATCAGATCGTTTTAAAGATCATGATAAAAAAATTATGATTTTTAAAGTATTTCAAAAACCCTTGAGGAAGTTAATTTTGAGAAGGATAAACATTCTAAGGATCTATAAAATCTAATTTCGAAGAAGAGAATTTTAGAGACTAACTCTAATGCTAAAACTAATTTTATTTAGCTAAAAACATAGTTATTAAACTGAAGTCAGAACTAATTTCCTTGAGGAATTTTTAGTCAAACTTTACCTTTGGTAAGGAAACTTTTGATAATATGTATTCCCAAATTAGACTTCTAAGGAATAATTATGGATTTGGTTATACTCATTCAAAATCGTTTTTTAGTAATAATAATTTTGTTCCTCAAAGTGCTCTATTCTGCACTAAGTGTCAGTGTGGTGGGCATTGGGAAAAAATTATTCCTTAAACAGAACACATTCTTTAGGTTTTCATAAAGCATATTTTTCTAGGAAAATGTGGATTCCTAAAATTTTTATTTCTGTAGTTTATATATCCAAGAATATTTGGATTCTGAAATTATGACACTCTTATTTTCAGGAAAATAAATATTGTACCGGCATAAATACATGGTACATGGATAATGGATGTTCCCAGAACATGACTGGTAAAAAACCTTCTTTGAAAATATTATCAAGAAAAAATAAGGAAAAGTAACATTTGAAGATAATGCTCAAGTAGAAATTATTCGTATAGGTAACATTATTCTTCTTAAAAAAACTTTTATTTCGAATGTTTTATTGGATAAGGGTCTTAAACAAAATCTCAATAGCATAAGTCAGTTATTTGAGGAAGTTTACCTTGTGAATTTTAGGAATGATATGTTTTTAGTACACAGTTCCAAGGAAGAGTTTATTCTTTCTTCCCATAGGCTAGATAATGTTTACAAACTAAACTTAGAAGTACTTAGGATCCATGGTCCACCTTGTCTTCGTGAAATGGAATATCATTATTGGTTATAGAATAGAATCTTAGGACACTGTAACCATATGGACCTCTGTAAAAAATCTAAAAAAATACTAGTTAAGGATCTACTAGAGCTTAGATTTGATTCTTCAAAAGTTTGTGATCCTTGTCAATATAGAAGGTAACATAAATAAAGTTTTAAATCAGTCGATGAAGTCTCAACTACTGATACATTACATTTTTTGCACATGGATATTTTTGGTCCAACACAAACTGGAAGCATTGGAGGAAAATATTATGTATTTTTCATATTTGACTCTTACACTAGATTTACATTGGATTATTTTCTATAAAAGAAATATAATGATTTTTCATATTTCAAAATTTTTAGTGCCAAAGTTAAAAATGAGAAAAACATTCCATTGATAACAATTCATAGTGATCATGGAGGATAATTTTAAAATTCTGATTTTGAGAATTTTTTTAGTATAAATGGCATTACTCATAACTTCTCAGCACCAAGAACTCCTCAATGAAATGGTGTTATTGAAAGAAGAAATCGAATTCTTCAAGAGATAACTAGAACCATGTTGAGTGAATATTCAGTAGCCAAACATTTTTGGGCTAAAGCTATTAGTACTGCTTGTTATACAATAAATAGTGTTTTGAGTAGTTATTTTCTTAATAAAACACCTCATGAGTTATGGAATGGTATAAAAAATATACTTTACTACTTCAAGGTATTTGGTTTTAATGTATTTATTCTGAATACTAAAGAAAATGTACAAAAATCCACACCAAAATCTGATGAAGGATGTTTCTTAGGCTACTCCACAACTTCGAAGGATTATAGTGTTTTTACTAAAAATACTTGTACTAATGAAGAAACAGAACATGTTAAATTCATTGAAACCAATCCCTTTGTTTTAGAACACCCTCATACTATATCATCGGACGTGTATTAAAAAACTGATTATCAACCCTTGATAGAAGATCCTTTTGATGAGGGAAATGTCTAAGAAAATATTACTAAAGAATTTACCCTAGAAGATTTCCTACCATATGTTGATGAACAGGTTTTACAAAACCCAAATCAGTTGTTCTTAAAAATCATCCAAGATATTTTATCATTAGTGATGTAAATCAACCTGTAAGGACTAGAAGTTCCTTAAGAAATTAAGTAAAACATCTTGATTTCATTTCCTAATTATAACCAAGAATAATTGACAATGATTTAGGTGATAATGATTGGATAAAATCCATGAAAGATGAGCTAAATGAATTCGAAAGAAATAATTTCTAGACCTAGGATAAAAGACCTAAGGATAATTCTGTTATTAGGGTAAAAAGGGTCTTTAGAAATAAGTGTGGTGAAAATTGAATCATAATATCAAATAATGCTAGATTGGTTTCTAAAGGCTATAATCAACATGAATGAAATGAATATGAAAAAACCTATGTTCTAGTAGCTATACTAGATTCTATTTGTATATTACTTGCCTTTGCATCATTCCTTAACATCAAACTATTTCAAATAGATGATAAATGTTCTTTTCATGAATGGTTATGTTCAAGAGGATGTCTTTGTTAAACAACCTCCTAGTTTTGAAGATAGAAAACATCCTGAACATGTTTTTAAACTTACAAAATCATTATATGGACTTAAACAATCCCATAGAGCCTGGTATGAAAGATTAACCTTATATTTGTTACGAAACAATTATGTTAAGGGAAATGCTGACCCAACCCTTTTTATAAATAATGTTAGGAAAAATGTTTTGATCAATCAACTCAATGTTGATGATATTATATATGGTTCAACTCAACAATTATAAACTGATTCCTTTGCTGGTCTAATGAAATCCAAGATTGAAATGAGTATGATGGGTGATTTAACCTTTTTCCTTGTTTTTTTAAATTTTTCAAAAACTAGAAGGAATTTATATATCCTAACAAAAGTATATTAAATATCATCATAAAGAGTATGGATATGAAAACACTAAAATTATAAGTATTCCCATTGCTACCTCAAATTTACATGATCTTGATAAAGATGGGAAACTAGTAGATCAAACAAATTTTAGAGGTATGATAAGAAGCCTACATTACTTGACAGCTAGTCGTGAAAACATAATTTTTCCAGTATGCTTATGTTCCTGATATCAATCCAATATTAAGGAATATCATTTAAGGGTTTTCATATGATGACTTTATTGGATGTAGAATGGATAAGTAAAGTACATCTAGAACATGTCATTTCTTAAGAGATTCATTAGTTTCTTGGTCATGTAAAAAGAAACACCCAGTAGCACTTTCCACTGATAAAGCTGAATATGTAGCAGTTGGAAGTTGTTGGGCTCATGTTTTGTGGATAAAAAAAACACTCACAGACTATGGAATGATTATTACCAAAACACATATAATTTGTGATAATACTAATGTCATCTCCTTAATTATAAACCCTTCACATCACTTTGGGGAAAAAACATAGAAATTAGGTATCACATTCTTAGGGATCATAAAAAAAACTAGATATCATTCTTCAATTTATCAGTACGCAAGAACAACTTGCTGATATTTTCACAAAATCATTACCTTACAATAAATTTGAATATATTAAACAAAAGTTAGGAATGATAACCTTAAGGTAATCTTCCATATTAACTTATTGTCAAAACCTATATCCTTACAAAAAGAAACACATTTTCATAGGGGGAGTACATTTTCTTATTAGTTAAAATTCTTCGTAATAAAATTTTGGGCAATAAATTTTTTTCGTAATCATTGTTTTTTATAGTAAAAATTTTTCATAGTCAATTTTTTTGTAGCCAAGAAAATTTTTCCTCATTATAAATAATTTTCCTAGAATTTCGGAAGGTATTTTTTCTTTGCTAAGTTTTCATAGTCATCTTTTTATTTGTTGAAATTTTTATCTTGTTTAAGAGACATTTTTGGATTCACTTTTACTTAAATCAGAATATTTATCTTAAAAACCTCAAAAGATCAGAACGTATCAAAATTCTTCATCAGTTATTATCTCCACTTTTAGATTAGATTAGAATAATTTAAACCATTGTATCAACCATGGAAGCTGAATCTTCACTTGAATTTCCAATATAAAGCCCTCTCGATAATTGTATCACATCGGGATTTCAAGCTTTCATGTGCTGAAGCTTTGTCTCTGTACTTAAGGTTGTTCTGAAATTTCAAAAGTTTACTCAGTTCCAGATGTCTGCTGAAGCCCCTCCTTAGAAAGAAATGTCAACTATTAAGGTAATCACAAAGTGGCAGATATATAGGCAATGGTTGGTCGATTTGAAGTTTTATTGTAGGTATAACTCTATCATATCTATGAATGTAAAACTGAATGGATAGGAGAGTGTATGTGTATCAAAACCAAAATCACAGGATCCGATATACCTGGAATTTTTTATTGAGTTCTATGAGACATCATGGTTTTTCAAGGAAGAAGGCAAAGACACATTTTCTTTTAAGTGTTATGGAAATACCCAGTCTCTTTCATACAGCTAGGCAGGAAGTCTTATTGGAATTTCATACGATGGAGAAGCGGAGTTTTTTCACTCATATATTACCTAACAAATAAGGATCTATTGATAAGGAAAAGGAAATAGAGTGTCTTGGCTTGAAAGAGTGAAAACTTCTAAGATTGTTTACCTATCTACAAACTTACGGATTCTCGAATTTTGGGTTTAAGGATTTATAATTTCAAGGAAAGGGGATATGGTTACTCTGAAGAAGAGTGATATCTATATATTGGATTTCATAGTGAACATCAGGAAGATAAACATGGTTAATTATAACTTGTTAATGATTTAGAATATCATGATTGGGAATATGAAATATCAAATCATTATGTATCCATCTATTCTCTCAAAGATAATAGTATTTTGTTTAGAATCTTTCTGAATTCCATGAAGTTCCAAGCTAAGAAATTACTAGGTGATGTTGTTAAGTGTTGATAAACTGAGGAGAATAAAAATAGGTTTTTCAAGTGAATACAAGTAATTTTATGATATATCTGAAGAAGAAGTAGTATCTTTTCCAAAGAATCCGAAAGTAGCTGAAACCACTAAGAAAGGTGGAAGAAAAGGAAATGCTATGGAACCGGACGAAAAAAGAAAAAACCCTATGGCAAAGGAATGTCAGTCAACACCACCGAAACCGAAGAAGCAAAAATATTATCCGGATGAAGTAGTGGCCAAGTAGAGAGAAGATAAGAAGAACAAAAATGAAGGTGACCCTAAATTGTGGTTGGACCCTGTTGAGGTAAAATAATTGATGGAAAAGGCTGCTGAGAATCTTGAAAAGGAAGAAAAATAAAAGAAGGAGAGGAAGAAATTGCTAGAAGCTGAAATCGTTCAATATCTTATCAAGTCTTCTAAGGAATCCTCTTAGAAAATTTTGGTACTAGAATATTTTTTATTAGAACCATTACCAAAGACACTGGTAAAAAAGGTTTTTATTCTGAAATCACATCATGAAGAATAAATATTTGAAGAAGATGAAGTGGAACAGGAAATAGAAGAAGTAGTATAAGAAGAGGAAGAAAAAGGGAATGAAACTGATGATGTCATAAAAAAAGTTAAGGATTACCATAATAATGAAAGCCCCTCTGTAAAATTATCAATCCGGACTACCCAAGCCGAGTACTAAAAATATGATTCTCCATAAATAGATCAGAAATGTGAAGAGGACGTGAAAAATCCAACAGATGTTGAAAGCAGTAATCAGGATTTCATTCATCTGGAAGATCTAATGGCTTATACAGAGAAAGGGGAAGTTGAGGAATATATAATTGTTTAGTTATCTGACAGTGTGAATTAATATCCCAAAGTACAAGACATCATTCAGAGAGCAGCTAATGGAAAGCATGTGACAGTATATACACCTAGTAAATTTGTGGTGAAGAAGAATGTTGTCGGTGATTTATCAAAAAGGAAAGCTGAAGACATTGAAAAATAATCCTCACCAACCAAACAATCATATTCATAATCATCTACCATTGGAAATGATTTTTCAGTTCAGTCATTGAAGAAGTTGGTTGGCACTATTCCTTTATTTCCATTCATAGATTCAAGATTCTAGATGATTTAAAATACGATAAATTAGAAGTTAGATTTAGTTTCCAAGTTGATGGAAAAATGTGTCACACTAGAGGATGATTTTAAGACCTTCCTTATTGGTTATGAAGCTCATAAGAGATCTTGCAAGAAGATTAAAAGTTGTTCAAAGAAGGCAATTGAAGAAATGATAATCTTAGATTAATTTCATGATAATGTCAAGGATGAATTTGATAATGAATATGGGAAGACCATGATCTTTCAAAAAGTTTTGAACAAAAGTTATGCCTAGAATAGAAAACTCAGAAGCAGGAGGTTAAGGATCTGAATGGACAACTATATTATGCGTCCATGAATTGGATGAGGGAAGGGGATTTCAGAATTTAAATCGGATAGATAATTTCTAATCAAGAAGAACTGTTTAAAGCTCTTACATACATTCTTAAGACTCATAAAGAAAAAATTCAAGCCTTAGAGAAGAAAAGTGATTATCAAGATCTATTGCTAAAGCGTGCAGAAGAGGATCACAAGGAGCTCATGAAGCTAAAATCCACAGTGAAGAGTCTGATGCCAAAGCAGAAATAAGGATTATTTCTTTCCATTATAATCTTTTATTGTATTTTTCCTTGAACAAATTCTTTCAACATTAATGAAATTCTGGTTGTTGTTTGTATATTTTGTTTGTGGTTGTTTAGTACTAATGTTTCAAGTACCATTTTCTCCATTCTCTTTATTCATTTTTCAAAATCAAAAAGAGGGAGAAAGGAATCATAAAAAGAATTCAAAGTAAAGAAGTAATTTCCCTATGTAAGGGGGAGTTAATCTAAGGGAAAGTTCTTATCAATGAATATTCCCGTATGAAAGATAATTGAAATTCTCATTCAAGAAATCATGAATACGATCCTTAGTTATTACAAATACTATGGGGGGAGTTAGTCATATTCAGTTTTGTCCATAAGTAAAGGGGGATAAGTTTTTATTTCCTTGTCTATAAAATTTCTAAGTCCCTAGAATCTTTTTCATAAGGATGTTTGTGCTTTCCAAAAAGGGGGATATTGTTGAGTCAATAAGGTTTCCTTATTAATTTTCCATTCCTTTATGTTTTGAAAATCATAAAATCTCTATCTCAAGGAAATTTTTCCCCCCAAAGATTTATCCAAATAAGGAAATTTCCCTTCCCAAGGAAATTTGTTACATATATATTTTTTCATTATTCATGATTTAGTTTCTATTATTATAACTCATCTTATTTCTAAAGTGTAAAAATTTGGTTCATATCTAAAAACTAGGAATCCTATAAATACATAGATATAGAGTATTCTGTTTTCAGGTTCTGAAATTAAGATTTTGAATTTGATGACATTCAGATTCTAAATTCTCTGAAATTTAGACTCTGAATTCCTTAGAATTCAGGTTCATAATTCCTTATAATTCAGGTTCTGAATTCCTTAGAATTCAGGTTCCGAATTTCTCATAATTCAGGTTCTAAAATCCTCTGAATTCAGACTCCGAATTCCATAGAACTTAGACTCCAAAGTCTTTAGAATTCTATTTCTGAATTCCATGAAAAATAGAATCCATATATCCTTCTAATATTGGCTCCATATTTTTATTTCCTCAGACTATGAACATTATTTTTCTAGACTCCAAAAAAATGGATTTTGATAAGCCATCATATTTTCTTTACCCTTATTTTAGTCATGAAATGATTTCGTACATTCTGTTTCTAATTAACTGTTGTTTGAGTGACATGTGTAAAGATCCCTCTTAGATTCAAGGAAAAATATGATCATTGGAAGAGGGAGCTGACTATTGGAGAGGTGCCTATAAATAGGAGCTCATTTGAATGAGCTCAATACTTGTTGATCACTTTAGAGATTACATTCTACTAAGGTAATTTCTTGAGATAGAGACTCTAATGCTTTCTGAATACTAAACATCTTCTTCAGCATGCTTCGTGTGACTCTCATTGTTGTTGTGTACAATCGAGGGCTTCTGGGGATTGGAAGACAGAGGTTCAGACTACCATAAAGTTTGAGGGCTTCTAGAGAGAGGAATACAGAGGTGTTGATTACCTTAATGTTTGAGGACTTACTTGATATGAAAGATAGGGGTGTCAACAACCTTTATGTTCAAGGGATTGCAGGGATAAAAAGAAATACTCTGATATTTTTATCGATGGATTACCCTACTATGGGTAAGATAGAATTTCTTGAAATTATAAATCAAGGTACCTTTATCCAAGGTTGTTAGATACCCTACTCTTTGGGTTAAATGATTTCATACTTGTTACTTGTATTGTTTCATGTTTCTTTTCTGCTACATTTTGATTAATAATTAATGTATAACTATATTATACTTTCATGTACTTGTAATATGATTAGTAAGATTCTATACACATTAATGTAGAATATTTTTCCTTGTAAACTTTTCTTAAGTTTCATTTCCTGAACCATATTTTTGAAACCTAGAGACTTTGTAGAACTATGAGGTCTTGTGAATTTACCTTGTTTAAATTTGTTAAACATAGAATGTTTTATATCAACATTAAGAGTTCCAATGGAATTTCTAAAGGATACAATTCACCCCCACCCCTCTTTTATATTGAGCATATACATTCATTATTTTTATCCTACATAAATTACATTGCCTAGGGATGTATATCATTGACAGATGGTTTGTATCATTAAAAATTATGGAATTATTACTAAGGTTTGTAAGACCACAAGGGCCATTCTCACTTAAGGAAACAAGGAATAGTGAGGATGTGTCATAGCTTCATGGGATCAAACCACAAGGAGAAAAATGGTACATTTAGAGAGTCCCAACAACAAAAAATTTCTTAACAAACATGCTTGAATGCATGGAGTGTAACACTAGGGGTGTCAAAATACCACGAAAATAATGTATAGTAGAAATGAGGTAAATCAGAACTTCCTAGGATTTCCATAATGGGTGGGTGTCCAATGGATGGAGGATTCCATTGACCATATTCAAAATATGGGTCCCACCACCAGACAGACCATGAATTGGGTGAGAAATTCCAACGTTGACTATTAACCATGTTAGAAACAAGGCAGCCACTACTTTTCACAAGTAATCCTTCCAGGAATAGACCCCGAGATGATTGGTGAGCTAGATTTTCCAAGCACCATTATCATTGGAGGTGGAATCAAGATCTTGAGGATAATGAGGTTCTAAATGAATGGAGGATTTAAGTATGAAAATTATTTAGTGAAAAATTTTAAAATAACATCAACACCCTAGGTTTTACACCACTACGTGTCTTATCATGCCTAGGGGGTGCATAAGGGAGAAGGATTCAAACTAGTACTTTGGGATGGAAGTGATAAGGTCTGTAAGTGGTTGCACATGTACAATGATAATGAATGTATGAATCTATATATATCCAATGAAATGAAATGGGAATCAATCCTTATCTAGTTCTTCAATGGGACATGGTAGGTGACTCACACAAGGAAGTGGGAGGCCACTCAAGTGATGTATAAAGGAATTACATTGTGTTACATTATCAAATTGTGTTGTGATACATGTAGTATAACATTAAATAGTGAAGAAGTTAGTTACATGGTTTAATGTATTGTGGTTAAAATGAGGTTTCTTCATTTTATGTTCATATAGATTTGACCAAAATTTCATGCAATTTCACATGATGAGACTAGTATGTATGTTGTCAGTGACATGAATTTTCTATTGATGGAGGCCCTATAAAAGATTAAATATGGTTTAATGATTCACACAGTTTAGGATCATTATTTTCAGATCCATAATGGGATACTTCCTATAATTGATAGCATAACACCAAAGAGTTGTGACCTGGTGTGAAAAGGGGCATATGGAGAATTAACTCCATGAAAAACATATGGGTCATCATTCACATAGTTTAAGGTCATGATACTTAGATAGTAGAGGATAATATTATATTTATGGATGTTTGAGTACCTCAACCATGCTAGGAGAGATACTTCCATGATTCCTAATATCGTGTTAGCCATTATTGGTGCGGGAAACAAGCAATTATAGATAATATACATCATCTCATGGGACTTAATGAAAGGGGTGAAACAATCTAGATCGAGAGGGTCCCAATGATTCCAACATACATGATTGACATGATCAATTAAATTAAGGGATAACACTAGGTTTATCTAAACATCACCAAAACCAAGGAAGGTGAAAATGAGGTAAATTGAGACCACTTGAATCTAGACCTCTAAAGGGGGTAAAATTACGGGCAATGAAGGCTATTGACCATATTGAAAACATATTCCATACAAGAAAATCAATCAAGAATGGGGATGATAGATATGAAATCGATCATTGAACATATTCGAAACATGAGAAACACCATATATTTCTAGGGGACATTCAGGTTTTTACCTAGGAGTGAGGAAAGCCTATTTTAGATATGCACCATAATTAGTAGAGGGGCACTTTATATTTGAAGGATGGTGAGAATTTAGATGAGTAAGACTGAAAGTATGATGGTGGAACTCGAGATCTGTTCTATAGTGATTGAACACTACTAATTCTATGTTGTTTTGTATTCAAACATGCTGAGTGGGTGCATCCATTAGCTAGAATTGGACATGATATAAAGGTGGAATTTCTATGAAATGGATCAGTGGTCAGGTTGGGCCTAGGAATTTACTTCTATATTTCCTTACATATCCCATTAGACTAAGAATTAGACAACATATACTCCATTATTACAGTACTCCATTATTATAGTGTTTTAGGAAACCAAATCCAAGAGTGGAGCACCCTCTTAGGTGAGGGATACAAGTATTATATAGTTTTACATCGTGAAATAGAGTGTTGAGGCATGTTGTTTAATGTTATGCAATCTGGTCATTGGAGACATAGTTTCACATCATATTGTAAGGATGGTTTTATGTTATTATAATTTCATATAGAATTGACCGAGATTTCATATTGCTTCATGCCACATGAATAGGAAAATTTCCGTTCATTTTACTTCCTGAAATTAAGATGTTAGGATTTATTATTTATTATTGTACAATTTGGCCTAACTGTCCTCTCATATTTTTCGTTTGATCCATACAATGTATATAAAATTGGTTAAGGATAAAATTTATCATCAGGTGATATGGATGTTGTGTATGAGGATTACGCATTAAGAAACCTATTATTTCTTCCTCATATTGGGATATTATGGAATCCCATCCTTTTGATAAGAAAATGGAATGTGATTGGTGTTTATACCTTTTGGGGGTTTGGTTGGGCTTCATAAGGACATATATGAAGATTTTAAACAATCTAGTGTGTTGAGGAATTTATTGGGGCTTGAAAATAATGGAGAATACAAATGGGTTTCTTGTTTTCATCTCATTATCACCTAATAATTCATCACATTCATAATGGATATAGTATATCATGTTTTCATAAGAGGAATTATTGGTTTATCACATAGGGGGATTAAATTTACCACTAGTATCTATGATTGGGGGTCTGAGTATCACTACATATCCTTAGGGGTTGTAAACCAAGTCACAAATAGTTATAACATGGATCATGTCAAATTTATCAGAAGTGAAATCCCATGTTTATCACATAAGGTGAGGATACAGTTTAGAATCATATGATCAGGATTTATTTTTACAGTTTAAGTTTGTATGAAAAGGATATTGTCTTTGAAGTTTAACGTAATATAGTTCAAACAAAAGGATATATCATATTTATCATATGAGATATCCATGGTATATGAAATGGGATATGTCTATAGTTTAACATCATGTGTTGAGTAAGATTTTATATAGTTTAATTTCATATAACTATGAAAGTTTATTTTTATTTTAAACTTGTAAAACAATAATTAAATGCTTTTATTCATTAAAAGTACCATTTTAGGAACCTATAATTTGTTGGAGGTGTGATATACCCCACATAAATGGTGATTAATGAGTATGAACAATTTAAGTAGACCTTATGAACAATGTAAGTCCCTTACCACTTGGGATTTAATTTTGAAGGATTCTTCCTAAGTATCAATGGTGTATTAAGAGCCAATAACCTGTCACCCTGAAGGAAGGAGTGAAATAAAAACCTTAATTTTGAATTCCCATACCACAAGTTTTTGATTCCATTCTATGTAACACCCCAGGATTTCACAGTACGTTAGTTCCTCAAAGTAATTCAATAACTTACACTACAAGCAACATCGAGTTCAAGCGCACTACGACTTACCAAACTAGCCGTTCAAAAGCATTTATGAATATTATTAACAGAATTTTGAACTATATATAACCCTTATAATTTTAGAATCCATATAATGGGTTTCTTAGACATAATTTAAGGACAAATTCATTTTTTTAGATAAAAGATGTATTTTTCAAAAAATGCAATTTTACCGCCTTTTAATGGAGAACCGTTTTTAAATACAATAATTGAATATTTTATATATTCAATTTGAATAAATAAACATCTTCTTTGGGATAGGGAAATAAAAATTTAGTTCCAATAAATTATTTTTGTTTTTCTGATAACTTTCATATTTAGGTGAATAGTGAAAAATAATATATTTTAACTGAAAACAACTTTTTTAATCAAATAATTTATACTGTTCAACTATACATATGAATTGTTAAGATGTATAATTAGATTATATTTTTACCATTTATTCCAATTTTGGTCATTGGAAGTAATTTCACTTTGAAATTAGACATAACCAAATGTTAATCCATTGGTAGTTATTATTTCATGAAAATACTCTTTTTGGTTTTGACAACAAGAATTAATTTTAAACTAATAAATGAAATTTCTATGTTTGAATTTGGTAAAATAGACCTCATTTTTGAATTCATAATATCAAAATTTTCTTAGTGATAATTTTTGTTATGTTTCTGAAAACTTTTAATTTTTGATGAATAGTAAAAAACATTGGGTTATAGATTAAAAAAAAAATTATTTAAAAAATTATTTTTTTATTTAAATTTATTTTAAGTCAAAATAGATACATAATATGTATATATTTCAATGTAATTCATTAGAGTCTGTTTATAATAATTTTATATATATAAAAATTTTGTTGAACTTTTCACCGTCTTTTACCCACCTCATAGGAGAATTTGCAAATTCACATAAAACTTAATTTTATCTCTTATGCAAGTTTAACTTCAAAAATCCTAGAGACATGGTTAATATGAAGGAGTAAAATGGGATTCAATAAGATAATTTATTTTGATGAATAGTACCTTTTTACTTTTATTTACAACCGATAAAAGTAAATAGGGTAATTAAGGGTAAAAATGATATTATTATTACTCTAACACATGTCCCGATTCTATTGTATAAGTATAATTTGACCAAAAACCATAGGAATAAAATATGAACCTCTTGGGTCCACTTGGATTAGATTAGGACATTTATTATTATTTTATTTAAAGAAGAGTTAAAAGAGTTAAAATCAATGTTGAATAACTAAAACATTTTTAATATAAAGCTAAACATATTATAAATTTGACTATAAATATTAATTAGAAAGATAAAAATATTTACTACATAATTGTATTTTATTTATATTTTTGAGACTCTATATAATTTAATTTATTTAGGACACAATGATGTTGCATTAATTACCTAATTAATAAAATATTAAAATAAATAATATTAAAAATATCCAAATAAATGTAATTTGAGACTTTTAATGAATTAAACTAATTTTATAGGTTAATATGACATATTATGGTTGGTTTGATGAATTATTTTCGAAGTAATAATTCTGTTATGAGTTTAGAAAAAACAAAATACAGAATAGTGTAATAATTGACATAAAAGTGTTTTTAAAACAAATATTATATTATTAATTGATATTCTATTCCAAAAAATATAAGGTTCATCCAATGACTTATATAATGATAGGTGTATCGTTAATGAACCACTTGGGGTACTCATGGAAGTATATAGTAAGTTTATTAATCAAATAATATAAAAATACAAAGAGACATGGAAAATGTCAAACTATTTAACTAAGAGTTAAATCTAAAAAATAAAGTTAATATAGTGACTCAAAACTGTCTAAAACCTATTGGATGAGTGGTTTGAGACATATACAGACCTTATATGTCAAATAATCTACTTATATCTATTATAAACCGAAAATTATTTTATTATAAAATAATATTTTGAGCTTTTCCTCATGTGCCCCTCACCCCTCTTATAAAAGGGAACTCCCCCATCACTCTAATTCACACCTTCAAAGCCATTTCGATCGGCCAACCCTGGAAACAATATCCTCTCAACATCCCTAAATTAATCCTAGATTCCTTTATTTAGTCATAAATCCATCCTAATGAGCCCTTTTGATCAAATCAAAAGGAAGAACCCAAAGAAGAGGTAATAATTTCACCACCCCCATTCAAGTTCTTTTATTCTTCCACTTCTTCGTTATTTGTTATTTATATTATAAAATAGGAACTATAGTATCATTTATATAATTTTATGTTATTATAAATATGGTACAACCATATTCATTATTCGATCCATCCTTTGAATGATATGTCACCATACGTTCATACGTACAGATTACCGTCTCCACGTCGTGGTGTAATAGTTATTCAATGCATTATTATTTTGATGGGTATAATAATGATGTGTAATTGATGTAAATAATAAATATTACATGATACTTATTTTGTATATATGATATACCATCCAATTTTATATTATTTTATTATCAAAAGAATGATATTATCGCTCATGCGTACGTACAAATTACCATCTCCATGAACGTGATGAGATGCATTCCCCATCATATCAATTCAAGACTAAATTTCATTTGATTATTAAAAATAATGTTCAGAGACATGATATTATTCTTTATATGAATAAGATACATTCTATCCATAACAAATTTGTCTCACATAACAATGAATATAAAGGAAAACGAATCTTTTAACACCCGAAATGATGATAATATTAAGATATTATTAACAAATCAATGTTAAAAGATCATATATGATATCATATTAATGTATATGATTCTTTTATAATTCAATAACAATTATTTAACCATTATTTAAGAGTTTAACCTTACCTAGACCAAGGAAAAATTTCAAAGTAAGGGTTTTCTTATCTCACTTTTAATTCCTTGAGATTTCCATTGTTCACGACTTATTTATTGCATGTGTTGTGTTTATTGCCCACAATAATATTAATAGTGTAATATACATTAATTTATGGATATTTACATCATCATTGTATGATCCTTCTTTCATGGGTTTATTTTTCATAAGTTACTAAATCAATAAAGGAAATTGAAATTTCAATTTCCACTCATTCGGCTCTGTTCATATTTCGTTGATTATTTTACTCCAAGATTATGTGTGGAATCACTATTCATTTTCTTATGTCCTAATTTCCACTCCCGTTTTTTTTGATGTACTTTTGATACACATAATCACTCGATTTATAAATTGCCATGTCATCAATATGAACTTGATAAGAGGAATTTTAACTCAATCTCTATTTATTGTGTTCAAAATCCAATTCATTGGTGTTGTTTTTACAAGAATATATATGAATGTCCTATGATTGATTTACACTGAAAATAAAATCATATTGAGTGTATTTATATTTATCACACATAATTATGTCATTAATTTATCTGTATCCTAAGGATACAGTCTTTATAAGAGATTTCCTATCAATTTACATTCCATTGAGACTTCTTTGTTGTTATACAGCAATTCACTTTTATATGGTGTATATAATGTACTTTTACATAGTATATCATGAATCCCTTTATTCTCATGATATTATAAAGTTTTTATTACCTCAATTATTTTTAATCAAGTTTCTCTCTTTTGGTTAGGAACTCTATCTAAAATATCATTTTAAATGTTTTAAGGATTTATTATTCTAAATCTTTCTCATTAATGTCCATGTTTTAAAAATGGTTTTAAGGATTTATTAATATGGACATTATTATTTTAAAAGTAAAATTCCTTTTAAAATTTTCAATGTCGTATAGGACACTTTGATTCAAAAATCTATTTTTGAATGGCTTTTTGACAAATAGTGTTACTTTTAAATGTTTTCAAGAAAAAGGGGAAATTTCTCTCAAATAGTTTTGATGATTATTTTAATCTATGTCGATATACTTCATTATAATAGATTAAGGTTAATATTTTACAATAAAATCTTCCATATTTTATTGAATGATTGATGTTTGACTGTGGATGTAATATTTTTATACAATTCATATTTTGTGGATAATGTATTGATATTTCGTATGCTAGTTTTTATACGAATTTTTATGTTATGTTTCAAACATTTCATATGAGGAATGCATTGGACTTAGTAATTGATGGGTGGAGCCCGCTATATCTCCTCGATGCATCGGTAGGTCTCATGAGAAAAATTAGTTTCTTGGCACAAGGCCTTGACAAAATCTTATTGGTAGTCTTGGCAAAAGGCCTTGACAATGTGGTTATGAAAGTCTGGCATGATGCATTCCATCATTATGAAAGTGGCTATTCATATTACATATGATCATTCGACTAGTAGAATATCCATGTGAATAAGTAAATGGAATTATTTGATTTTATATTTTCCATATTATGATGAATTTAACATTTAAAAGTCTTTCGTTCTAGTCTTATACTCTACCATAAATGTTAATGCTTATTTATGAATGTTTCTGCTATAATGTTATCTATACTGAAAATTTGTGGTCACCCCTTTCTATGTTTTATTTTTCCCAGGATGTAAAGAATTATATTATGACTGACCTCTAGGGACAATCTTTGGGATCTCAGTGTTGTCTATGGATTCAATGTTGTTGTATTTTTCCATTTAATGATTTAATATAAACCTTATGAATGTATCTAGTACTTCCAAGGCTACGAAACTAATCGGTCTTTTGAGACTTGATCTTTTATGATCATGCCAATGATACGTAATAATACACCGACTCTGGGCTTCTAGGGTTGGGGATTTCAGTTGGTATTAGAGGAAGTTTTGTAAAATCCTTGGAAACTAGATTTAGATAATCCTTGATTAGAGAACATAGCCCTATGATAAACTTTGAGGATTAGTATAGAGGAACTTCCTAAAATTTTGTTATTATAGTGATTTTGTGAGTTTTCCAAGAAATACATCCCTGTCTGGATACGAGCAGGCATAGGCGGCTCTAGCATAGATGTACCTCAGGGTAAAACACGAAAACATCGCTTTGAGCTAGACTCGAACGGGAACTAGTGCATGAAAATGGGCCTTGCTGCACTCTTGGTTACGACACACCCTAGGGATATTCTTAGGATAATTTACAATTTTTTTACAAAAAAATTTAAGTATTTTAATATAAGATGAGAATAAATGACCTTGGTTAATCCTATGGTGTTTCAAATTGAAAATATGGTGTCATGATATTCTTTAAATGATTTTATGACTAATGTTACTCACACAATGATTTCCGGTTTTAGTCAATGGATGGATTCCAAGGAAGCCATAATAACTTTGAGAATGATGTACAAGGTGGGAACGATGGTGGAAATGAACAACAAAATGGAATGTTGATATGAGTAAAAGATATCGTGTTCATGCCAAATCAGTTTTACAAAAATATGATCAACAACATATATATTAACCTGCTCCCGGAGTCAACAAAGATGAGAAACGTGATGAATGATAAGAGCTCCAGTAGTAGAGACTATGGAGAAAAGAATCCTCAATTTCCATCATGAAAGAAATGTAGAAGAAGACACCCAAGAAAGTGTCTCAATGGAACACATAAATGCTTTACATGTGGGGAAGAAGGACTTGAAGTGAAGAATTACCGAGGAAAAATGAATATTACTATGGAACAAAATAAAAATGGTCCCAAGAATCCATTTATATTCATTTGCTGTAAATTTAGGAGACTTGGCCATTACCCGATTAAATTCCCTATTCTATAGGATATTTTCTTGGTCAAAGAAGAAGCTATGTGGAAATAAATGGTTGCATAAATGTTTAAAATTATTAATGCTCTTTTTTGAAGGGATTACATTTGAACATTTTTCTCTTGTATTTATAACCCTGAAGTTGTCATCTGAAAATTATATTTAACGCAGAATTATTTTTTCTCTTGTGGATATAGTTATAAATAACCATTTGGTTTTATATGATAATTGGGTTTGATGGAATTACAAGTTATTTTATTATTGGATGAAAATGAAAGGTATGAGATGACATTTTAGGTTAAATTATGTTATGGTTATTTTAAATAATTTATATCATTTTGGTAATGATTATAAAATATAGTATTTGAAAAAGGAAAACACGCAGACTGTGTGACAACCCGTCGCATCAGACAAAGCTATTGGAATTGAACCCACTACTAGAGTGTGATTGGGATTTTTCACATACCACTGGACTACTTAAAGTCCATGATTAATGTGACTAATTATTTTTAGATAAATTATTTTATTGATCAATAAAAAGTTTATTTCGGATCTTATGTCTTATCAAATGAATACCCTTAGAATAGAAAAATGATTTGGTGATTAAGTTATAAATGTTATTTTGGAAGACGTTCGCTTTGTTGGGAACACTATATTCCCAAGGAAAATAGAATACTATGGGATTTTTTTTGAGGAGTAATGGTGGATTTTTATCTATGTTTTTATTATGGATTTATAGTGATTTGGGTTATCTATGGAAATTATTAACCTATAATAGAGAATATGTTATTAGGTTAATTACTTTTATGTATGTGACTTTAAGAGAAGGTGATGTCATTTGGAGATACAATTTAACGTGGAAGACTACTTAACCAAATTATTCTATGTTTTGGGTTTCATTATTAGTTTCTATTATATTGAAGGATTTTATGGACAATATTTTATTGAATGGTATTTATTTAACATTGGGGTATTATTGATTTAATTTTAGAAATTAGTATTTTTGTTTCTTTCTTTAAAAGAATATTCTTTTGGGGGATAATCAGATCTGGTACTTATAGTTTTGGATTTGATTAATCTCTAAAGGCAAGGTAAATATATAGTTTACCCCTTGTGGATCATGTGATTGTCTAGAAGTTTATTCTAGCTCTTCTGGTGTGACCAAGTCTTCGTGAATACTCATTGTTTAAAGAAAAATGAGTTAGTTGTAGAAATTTATTAAAGAATGAAACTCTACTTAAAAATTTAGTATATCTCATTATGTTCTTAGTCAATCTCATAACTAAATTCATCATCTTTATGAAATGTGACTTAAAACAAAAAAATGATGTTCGTTTACTTTTCCTACTGGGAAACTAATGACCGTTTGTCCCATCAAAAGTTTGTGGTTTTATTGTTGTTAAATATCTCCTGATCATGTTTTCTAACCCTATCCATCAGAACATGACACTTATTTTATCATCCATATCCATGTTTTCCTATATGGAATCCCAGTATATGTTATCTTGGGTGACCATTGTACTTATCATTCTTTCTTTTAAAGTGATAGTTTTATTGACTCTTTTCCGATGTGGGAATTTCCATTATATTCTCAAGCCCAATTTTGAAAATTGCGAGGACTCAATTTATTGAAGGATGGAAGAATGTAACACCCCAAGATTTCATAGTACGTTAGTTTTCAAATTAATTCAATAACTGACACTACATTCAACATCGAGTTCAAGCGCACCACGACTTACCAAACTAGCCGTTAAAAAGAGGCTATGAACTGTATTAACATAATTTTAAACATTATATAACCCTAATAATTTTAGAATCCATATTATTAGTTTCTTTGACATAATGTAATGACAAATAAAATTTTTTCAAATAAAATAAGTATTTTTAAAAAAAATGCAATTTTACCACCTTTTAATGGAGAACCCTTTTTAAATCCAATATTTGAAACTTTTATATATTAAATTTGACAAAATAAAATTCTTTTTTGGGATAGGGACATAATAATTCAGTTTTTATAAATTTTTGGTGTTTTTCTGATAACTTTCATATTTTGTTGAATAGTGAAAAATAATATATTTTAACTGAAAACAACTATTTTGAATCAAAACAATTTATAGTGTTCATCTATACATATAAATGTTTTGGATGTATAATTAGATTCTATTTTTACCATTTAATACAATGTTGGTTATAGGATGTAATTTCACTTTGAAATTGGACATAAACAAATGTCAATCTTTTGGTAGTTATTATTTCATAAAAATAAGATTGTTGGTTTAGACAAAAAGAATTAATTTAAAACTAATAAATGAAATTTAAAAGTTTTAATTTGGTAAAATAGACTTCATTTTTTAATTTTTAATATCAAAATGAGCTTAGGGTATATTGTTGGTATGTTTCTGAAAACTTTTAATTTTTGATGAATAGTGAAAAACACTCAGTTATAGTTTTAATACATATTTTTTATTTAAATAATTTTTTATTTTATTTAAATTTATTTTGGGTCAAAATAGATACGTAATAAATATATAAGTTCAATTTAATCCATTGGAGTCAGTTTATAATAATTTAAGATATATAAAAATTTTATTGAACTTTTCACAGTCTTTTACCCACCTCCTGGGAGAATTTGAAAATTTACATAAAACATAATTTTACTACTTATGTGAGTAGATCTTAAAAAATCTGAGATACACAATTAATATCAAGGAGTAAAATGTGGTTCAATAAGATAATTTTTTTGGTGAATAGTAACTTTTTTACTTTTATTTACCATGGTTAAAAATAAATAGGGCAATTAAGTGTAAAAAATCAAATTATTCTTACCCTAACACATATCCTAATTCAATTGGATAAGTATAATTCGACCAAAAAAAACCTAAGTAATAAAATATGAACCTTTTTGGTCCACTTGGATTAGATTTGGACATTTATTACTATTTTATTTAAAAAAGAGTTAAAAGGGTTAATATCGATGTTTAATAACTAGAAGATTTTTAATATAGGACTAAAAATAAGATAAATTCGACTATAAATATTAATTCGAAAGATAAAAATATTTCTTACATAATGTTATTTTATTTATATTTTTTAGAAACTAAATAAGTTAATATAGGTATGACACAATGATGATGCAGTAATTAATTAATTATTGAAATATTAATATAATTGATATTATAAATATCCAAATGAATGTAATTTGAGGCTTTCTATGAATCCCGATAATTTTCTAGGTTAATATGATATATTAAGGTTGTTTGGGTGAATTTATTTTGAAGTAATAATGCTGTTATGAATTTTGAAAATTCAAAATACCAAATAGTGTCAAAATTGACATAAAAGTGTTTTTAAAACAAATATTATATTATTAATTGATATTATATTCCTAAAATTATATGGATCGACCAAAGGACTTATAAAATGATATTTTTATCCTTAATTAACCTATTTTATTTCTCTTGGAAGTATATAGTATGTTTATTATCCATATATTATAAAAATACAAATATACATGGTAAATGTCAAACTATTTAACTAAGAGTTAAATCTAAAAAATAAAGTTAATATAGTGACACAAACCTGTATTAAACCTATTGGTTTAGTTATTTTAAACCCATATCCACCTTATCCTTTAAATAATCTATTTTCGAGCAATTAGAAACTGAAAATGATTTTATTGTAATATAATATTTCTAGCTTTTCCTAAGGTGCCCCTCACCCCTCTTATAAAAGGGAACTCCCCCTTCTCTCTAATTCACATGTTTGAAGCCATTTGGATCGGCCTAAACCTGCCCAAATATCATCTCAACTTACCTCACATCAGCTTAGAGGCCCTCCTTTAGTCAGAAAGCCAACATAATAATCCCTTTTGATCAAATCACAAGGAAGAACCCGAAGAAGATGTAATAATTTTACCACCCTCTTTCAAGTTCTTTTCTTCTTCCACTTCTCCTTTCTTTGTTATTTCTATAATAAAATAATAAATCAAGTATCATCTATATAATATGATGTTATTATAAATATGGTACAACCATATTCATTATTCTATCCATCCTTTGAATGAAATGTCACCATATGTGTGTACGTACGGATTACCATCTCCACGTCATGGTGTAATTGTTATTTAATACATTATTATTTGCATGGGTATAATAATGATTTGTAATTGATGTAAATAATAAATATAACATGATAATTATTATTTATATATGATGTACCATCCAATTTTATATTATTTTAATATCAAAAGGATGATATTGTCACTCGTGTGTATATACGGAATAGCGTCTCCACTAACGCGATGAGATTTATTCCCCATCATATCCATTCAAGAATAAATTTCATTTGATGATTAAAAATAATGTTTATAGATATGATATCATTCTGTATATGAATAATATACATCCAATACATAACAAATATGGCTCACAAAACAAATAATATTAAGGAAAATGAATCCATTAACACCCGAAACGATGATAATACTAAGTTATTATTAACAAAACAATGTTAAAAGAGAATATATGATATCATATTAATGTATATGATTCTTGTATAATTAAATAAAAATTATTTAACCATTATACACGAGGTTAAACTAACCTCGTCAAAGGAAAAATTTCAAAGTAAGGGATTTCTTATTTCACTTTTAATTCCATGAGATTTCCATTGTTCACCACTTATTTATTGCATGTGGTGTGTGTACTGCCCATGATTGTTTTAATTGTGTAATATACATAAATTTATGGATATTTAAATTATCATTTTATCATCCTTCTTTCATGGGTGTATGTTTCATATGTTTCCAAACCGATAAGGGAATTTGAAATTTCAATTTCCACTCATTTGGCTTTACGCATATTTCATTGATTATTTTTCTCCAAGAATATGTGTGGAATCACTACTCATTTGATTATCTCATAATTTCCACTCCCCTTTTTGTGTATATACTTTTGATAAACATAATTACTCCATAGATAAATTCTCAAGTCATCGATATGAACATGATAAGAGAAATTTTAACTCAATATCCATTTATTAAGTTAAATATCAAATTTATTGGTGTTGTTTTTACAAGATTATATGTGAATGTACTATGATTTATTTACACTAAAAATCCAATCATATTGAATGTATTTATATTTTTCACACATAATTATGTCTTTGATTTATCCTTAACATAAGTATATAGTCTTTATAAGATATTTCATCTCAATTTACATTCTATTGAGACATCTTTATTGTTATACCCCAATTCACTTTTATATAGTGTATATAATGTACATTGAGATAGTATATCATGTACCCATTTATTCTCATGATATTATAATATTTTTATTACCTCAATTATTTGTATTCAAGTGTCTCTCTTTTGGTTTGGAACTCTAACTAAAATATCATTTTAAATGTTATAAGGATTTATTATTCTAAATCATTCTCATAAATGTCCATGATTTAAAAAAGGTTTTTATGATTTATTTATATGGACTTTATAGTTTTAAAATTAAAAATACTTTTAAAAGTTTCAAAGTGGTATGGGAGACTTTTATTCAAAAATCTGTTTTTGAACGGCTTCTTGACAAATAGTGTGTCTTTTAAATGTTTTCAAGAAAAAGGGGGATATTTCTATCAAATAGTTTTGATGATAATTTTCATCTATGTTGATATCCTTCATTACTATCGATTGTGGTTAATCTGTTACAATTCAATATTCCATATTGTATTGAATGAGATATGTTTGACTATGGATGTGCAATTTTTATACCATTCATAGGTTGTGGATAAAGTATTGAAATTTCATATGCTAGTTTTAATACAAATGTAAATGTTATGTTTCAAACTTCTCATATGAGGAATGAATTAGACATAATAAGTGATGGGTGGAGCCCCCTATAGCTCATCGATGCATCGGTAGGTCTCATGAGGCAAACTAGTGTCTTGGAACAAGGCCTTGACAAAATCTTATTTGTATTTTTGGCACAAAGCCTTGACTATGTGGTTATGAAAGTCTGTAATTATGCATTCCATCATTATGAAAGTGGCTATTGATATTACATATGATTGTTATATTAGTAGAATATCCATGTGAATAAGTAAATGGAATTATTTGATTTTAAATTTGCCATATTCTGTTGTGGTTCAACTTCAAAAGGATTTTGTTCTAGTCTTATACGATGCCTTAAATTTTTATGCTAATTTATGAAAGATTATGCTATAATGTTTTCCTTACTGAGCATCTAATCTCACCCCTTTATTTGTTTTATTTTTCATAGGATGTAAAGAAGTATATTATGACTGACGTCTAGATATATTCTATCGGATCTCAGTGTTGTCTATGGAAACAATTTTGTTGTAGTTTTACATTTTATGATGTAATGTAATCTTTAAGAATGTATCTAGTACATCCAAGGCTACTATACTAATCGGTCTTTCGAGACATGATATTTTATGATCATTCCAATGATATATAATAATGTACCGACTCTGGGCTTCTAGGGTTGGGGTGTTATAGTTGGTATCAGAGGATGTTTAGTACAAACCTTGGAAACTATATTTAGATAAACTATGATTATAGAACATAGCCCTAAGATAGAATTTTAGGATTAGTGTAGAAGAACTTCCTAAAATATTTGTATTTTAGTGATTTTGCGAGTTTTCCAAGCAATGCATCTCTGTCTAGATACGAGCTGGAAGAGGCGACTCTGGCATAGATGTACCTACGGGTAAAACCCGAAAATAATGCTTTGAGCTAGACTCGAACGGGAACTGGTGCACAACAACAGCCCTTGCTGCACTCTCAGTTACGACCCTCCTGAGGGGTATGCTTAGGATAATTTACATTTTATTTACAAACAGATTTGAAGTATTTTAATATAGGATGAGAATAAATTACCTTGGTTAATCCTAAGGTGTTTCAAATTGAAAATATGGTTTCAAGATATTCTTTAAATGATTTTATGACTACTGTTACTGACATAATGATTTTTGGTTTTAGTCAATGGATGGATTCCAAGGAAGTCATAGTGACGTTGTGAATGATGTACAAGGTGTGAACAGTGTTGGAAATGAGCAAAAAAATGGAATGTTGGTAGGCGTAAAAGATATCATCTTCATGCCAAATCATTTTTCCAAAAATATTATCAATAACATATATATTAACAAACTCCTAGACTCAACAGAGAAGAGAAACATGATGAATGATAAGAACTCCAGAAGTGGAGACCATGGAGAAAAGAATCCTCAATTTCCATCATTAAGGAAATGTCGAAGGAAACACCCAGGAAAGTGTCTCAATGGAACAAAAAAATTCTTTATGTGTGGGAAAGAAGGACATAAAGTGATGAATTTCCGAGGAAAAATGAAGAGTACTATGGAAAAAAATAAAAATTGTCCCAAGAATCCATTTATAGTTATTTTCCATAAATTTAGGGAACCTGAACATTACCCGAGTGAATGCCCTATATTATAGGATATTTTCTTGGTCAAAGAAGAAGCTATGTGGAAATAAATGGTTGGAGAAATGTTTAAAAGTATTAGTGCTCCTTGTTGATGGGATTACTTTGGAATAATTTTCTCTTGTATTTGTAACCCTGTAGTTGTCATCTGAAAATGATATTTAAAGAAAAATTATCTTTCCTCTTGTGGATATAGTTATAAATAACCATTTTGTTTTATATGATAATTGGGTTTGAGGCAATTACAAGTTATTATATTTTGGGATGAAAATGCAAGGTACGAGATAACATTTGTGGTTAAATTATGTTATAGTTATTTTGAAAATTTTATCTCTGTTTGGTAATGATTATAAAATATAGTATTTGAAAAAGGACAACACACAGACCGTGTGACAACCTGTCACCTTAGACAAAGATATGGGAATTGAACCCACAACCATAGTGCGATTGGGATTTATCGCCTACCACTGGACTATGTAAAGTTCCTGGTTAGTGTGACTAATTATTTTTAGTTAAATGATTTTATTGATCAATAATATGTTGATTTGGGATCTTATGTCTTTTCTAATTAATACCCTTAGTATATGAAAATGATTTGGTGATTAAGTGATAAATGTTATTTTGGAAGTCATTCACATTGTTGGAAACTCTATATGCCCAAGGAAAATAGATTACTATGGCATTTCATTTGAGGAGTAATTTTGGAATTTTATATATGTTTTGTTTGTAGATTTATAGTGATTTGGGTTATTTATGTAAATGATTAACCTATAATAGTGAATTTGTTGTTAGGTTAATTATTTTAAGTATGTGAGTTTAAGAGTAGTTGATGTCATATGTAGATAAAATTTAATGTGGAAGACTACATAACAAAATTATTCTATGTTTTGGGTTTCAATATTAGTTCATATTATATTGGAGGATTTTAAGGACACTTGTTTATTGAACGGTATTTATTTAAAGTTGTCGTATTGTTTGTTTAATTTTAGAAATTAGGATTTGTGTTTCTTTCCCTAAAGGAATATCATTTTAGGGGATCATCAGATCTTGTACTAACCATTTTGGTTTTGATTAATCTCTAATGATAAGGTAAATATATTATTTATCCCTTGTGGATTATGTGATTCTCAAGAAGATTATTCTAGCTCTTCTGATGTGTCCAATTCTTCTAGAATACTTATCGTTTAAAGAAAATTTAGTTAGTTGTATAAATTTATTAAAGAATGAAACTCTACTTAAAAATTAAGTATATATCTTTATGTTATTAGTCAATCTTATAAATAAATTTCTCATCTTTACGAAATGTAACTTAAAATAGAAAAATGTTGTTCGTTGACTTTTCATACTGGGAAACTAATGACTGTTTGTCCCATCAAAAGTTTTTGGTTTTCTTGATATTAACTTTCTCCTGATCATGTTTTCTATCCCTCTCCATCAGAACATGACACTTAGTTTATCTTCTATATCCATGTTTTCTTACATGGAATCCTAGTATGGGTTATCTTGGGTGACATTTGTACTTCTCTTTCTTTCTTTTAAAGTGATAGTTTGATTGAATATTTTTCTGACGTGGGACTTTCCATTATATTCCCAAGCCCAATTTGAAAAATTCTGAGGACACAATTTATTTAAGGGGGGAAGAATGTAACAACCCATGATTTCATAGTATTTTAGTTATTCAACGTAATTCAATAACTTACACCACACGCAACATCGAGTTAAAGCGCACCACGACTTACCAAACTCGCCGTTCACAAGAAGTTATGAATAGTATTAAAAAACATTTGATCTTTACAAAACCCTTATAATTTTAAAATCCATATTATTAGTTTCTTAGACATAATGTAAGGAAAAATTCATTTTTTTAGATAAAAGATGTATTTTTCAAAAAATGCAATTTTACCACCTTTTAATGGAGAACCCTTTTTTAAATCCAATATTTGAAACTTTTATATATTCAATTTGACAAAATAAACTTCTTATTTGGGATAGGGACATAAGAATTTAGTTTCAATAAATTTTTGGTGTTTTTCTGATAACTTTCATATTTGGGTGAATAGTGAAAAATAATATATTTTAACTTAAGAAAACTTTTTTATTCCAAATAATTTATAGTGTTCAACTATACATATGAATTGTTTGGATGTATAATTAGATTATATTTTTACCATTTAATCTAATATTGGTCATTGTATGTAATTTCACTTTGAAATTGGACATAAAAAATGTCAATCTTTTGGTAGTTATTATTTCATAAAATTATGATTTTTGGTTTTGACAATGAGAATTAATTTTAAGCTAATAAATGCAATTTATATGTTTTAATTTGGTAAAATAGACATCTTTTTTAATTTATAATAACAAAATTATCTTAGGGTATATTTTTGGTATGTTTCTGAAAACTTTTAATTTTTGATGAATAGTGAAAAACACTGAGTTATAGATTAGAAAAGGAATTTTTTGTTTAAAAAATTATATATTTTATTTAAATTTATTTTAGGTTAAAATAGATACATAATACCTATATAAGTACAATGTAATTCATTGGATTCAGTTTATAATAATTTTAGATATATAAAAATTTTATTGAACTTTTTATTGTCTTTTACCCACCTCCTAGAAGAATTTGCGAAGTCATATAAAAACTAATTTTGCCGCTTCTGTGAGTTTAATTTTTAAAATCTAAGAGACATGGTTAATATGAAGGAGTAAAATGTGGATCAATAAGATAAAAATAATTTTTGGTAAATAGTAACTTTTTACTTTTTTTTACCATGGTTAAAAGTAAATAGGGTAATTAATGGAAACAATTATACTATTATTACCCTAACACAAGTCCTAATTATATTGGATAAATATTATTCAACCAAATTAAACCATATGAATAAAATATGAACCTCTTGGTTCCACCTGTATTAGATTAGGACATTTATTATTATTTTATTTAAAGAAGAGTTAAAAGAGTTAAAATTAATGTTTAATAACTAAAACATTTTTAGTATAGGAATAAACATAATGTAAATTCTACCATAAATATTCATTAGAAAGATAAAACTATTTCATACATAATGGTATTTTATTTATATTTTTTAGACAGTAAATAATTTCATTTATTTATGAAACAATGATGATGCAGTAATTACCTAATTAATGAAATATTAAAATAATTAATATTATAAATATCAAATTAAATGTAATTTGAGACTTTTAATTAATTCCACTAATTTTATAGGTTAATTTGACATATTAGAGTCAGTTAGATGAATTGTTTTCTAAGTAATAATGCTGTTAATAATTTAGAAAAAACAAAATACCAAACAGTGTCAAAATTGACATAAAAGAGTTTTTAAAACAAATAATATATTCTTAATTAATATTCTATTCCTAAAAATTTATGGTTTGGCCACATGACTTATATAATGATATTTTAATCCTTAATGAACCACTGGGGGTTCTCATGAAAGTATATAGTATGTTTATTACCCATATAATATAAAAATAGAAAGAGACATGGTAAATGTCAAAGTATTTAACTAAGAGTTAACTCTAAAACATATAGTTAATATAGTGACCCAAACCTGTGTAAAACCTATTGGTTGAGTGGTTTTCGACCCATAACCACCTTATAATTTAGATAATCCATTTTGGAGCCATTAGAAACCTAAAATTATTTAATTATAAAATAATATATCTAGCTTTTCCTAAGGTTCCCCCACCCCTCTTATAAAAGGGAACTCCCCCTTCTCTATAATTTACACCTTCAAAGCCATTTGTCTCATCCAAACCCTGACCAAATATCCTATAAACATCCCTCACTTCATCCTAGAGTCCCTAATTTAGTCAGAAATCCATCATATGGAGCCCATTTGATCAAATCAAAAGGAAGAACCCAAAGAAGAGGTAATAATTTCACAACCCACTTTCAAGTTCTTTTCTTCTTCCACTTCTTATTTCTTTGTTATTTCCATTCTAAAATAATAAATATTGTATCTTCTATATTCTTTGATTTTATTATAAATACAGTACAACCATTTTCAATATTCTATCCATCCATTGAATGATATGTCACCATACGTTCGTACGTACGCATTACCGTCTCCACGTCGTGGTGTAATAGTTATTCAATACATTATTATTTTGATGGGTATAATAGTGATGTGAAATTGATTTCAATAATAAAAATAAAATGATAATTATTCAATATATATGATATAACATAAATTATATATTATTTTAATATCAAAAGAATGATATTGTTGCTCGTGCGTACGTACGAATTACCGTCCCCACGAACGCGATGAGATTCACTTCCCATCGTATCCATTCAAGACTAAATTTAATTTGATAATTAAAAATAATGTTTAGATACCTGATAACATTATGGATATGAATAATATGCAAACCATCCATAACAAATATGTCTCACATAAAAAATAATATTAAGGAAAACGAATCTGTTAACACCTGAAATGATGATAATACTAAGATATTATTAACAATTCAATTTTAAAAGATCATATAAGATATCATATTAATGTATATGAATCTTGTATAATAATTAACAATTATTCCACCATTATAAATGAGGCTAACCTACCCTCTACCAAGGAAAAAGTAAAAAGTATGGGGTTTCTTATCTCACTTTTAATTCTGTGATATTTCCATTGTTCACCACTTATTTATTACATGTGGTGTGTTTACTACCCATGATTGTATTCATTGTGTAATATACTTTAATTTATGGATATTTACACCATCATTTTATCATATTTCCTTCAAGGGTTTATGTTTTTTAAGTTACCAAATCGATAATGGAAGTTGAAATTTCAATTTCCACACATTCGGCTTTGTGCATATTTCATGGATTATTTTACTCTAAGATTATGTGTAGAATCACTATTCATTTTCTTATGTCGTAATTTCTACTCCCCTTTTTGTGGATATAATTTTGATACACATAATCACTCCATTGATAAATTCTCAAGTCATCAATATGAACATGATAAGAGTAATTTTAACTCAATCTCCATTTATTGCGTTAAATATCGAATTAATTGGTGTTGTTTTTACAAGAATATGTGTGAATGTACTATGATTTATTTACAATGAAAATCCAATCATATTGAGTGTATTAATATTTTTCACAGATAATTATGTCGTTCATTTATCCATATCCTATGAATACTGTCTTTATAAGAGATTTCATCTCAATTTACATTCCATTGAGACCTTTTTGTTGTTATACACCAATTAAATTTTATATGGTGTATATAATGTACTTTGACATAGTATATCATGAATACCTTTATTCTCAGGATATTATAAATTTTTTATTACCTCAATTATTTTTATTCAATTGTCTCTCTTTTGGTTAGTAACTCTAACTAAAATATCATTTTAAATGTTTTAAGGATTTATTATTCTAAATCTTTCTCATTAATGTCCGTGTTTTAAAAATGGTTTTAAGGATTTATTTATATGGAAATTAAAGTTTTAAAATTAAAATTCCTTTTAAAATATTCAAATTGGTGTGGGACACTATGATTCAAAAATCTATTTTTGAACGGCTTGTTGACAAATATTGTGACTTTTAAATGTTTTCACGAAAAAGGGGGATATTTCTCTGAAATAGTTTTGATGATTATTTTCATCTATGTTGATATCCTTCATTATTCTTGATTGAGGTTAATATTTTACAACAAAATCTTTCATATTTATTGAAAGAGTTATTTTTGACTGTGGATGTGCTATTTTTATACCATTCATAGTTTGCAGATAAATGTTTTACATATCATATGCTAGTTTTAATAAAAATGTTTATGTTATGTTTAAATATTTTCATAGGAAGAATGAATTGGACTTAGTAAGTTATGGGTGGAGCCGATATAGCTCCTTGATGCATTAGTAGGTCTCATGAGTCAAACTAGTGTCTTGGAAAAAGGCCTTGAAAAAAATCTAATTTGTAGTCTTCACACAAGGCCTTGACTATGTGGTTATGAAAGTCTGGCATTATGAAATCTATCATTATGAAAGTGGATATTGATATTAAATATGATTATTAGACTAGTAGAATATACATGTGAATAAGTAAATGGAATTATTTGATTTTATCTTTGCCATATTATGCTGATGTTCATGTTTAAAACTATTTTTTTCTAGTCTTATAAACTGCATTAAATGTTTATGCATATTTATGAAAGTTCCCGCTATAATGTTATCCTTATTGTGCATCTGAGATCACCCCTTTATATTTTTTATTTTTCACAAGATGTAAATAAGTATATTTTTAATGACCTCCAGGGATAGTCTATGGGATCTCAGTGTTGTCTATGGAAACAATGTTGTTGAAGTTTTCCATTTTATGATGTAATGTAAACCTTACGAATGTATCTAGTACTTCCAAGGCTACTAAACTAATTAGTCTTTTGAGACTTGATCTTTTATGATCATGCAAATGATACATAATAATTCAACGACTATGGGCTTCTGGGGTCAGTGCGTTACGTTCTAAGTTATGAAATATTTCAAACCAACTTTCTTCAAGGAAATTTTGAGAAGAAAAAAACATCTACTCTCTGGTCCTACTCCCGATAATTGTAACCGGTCATCAAAAGCGATGGTACCTAAATAAATACAGGTAAAATAGATTCCATTACATACTACATGGAGTATAGCTCCACCTTAGTGGAATTGTGAGTTCTTGTAAGATATTCCCAGATGGAAATAAAGAGATTACCAGTCCAAATACTATTATTTTAACTTCTATATTCTATTAGATATTAGATAGTGTCTTTTTAAAGGCATTAATCTACCCATTTTCTGCTTCCAGTAGTGGTAATTTTGGTTGGATGAAATATTGTACATGGTAAACATCATCTTTTTCTTAGGTCTCAAAAGTTAATGTTGTTGTTCATGAGAATGGTTTTTGGAATCCTAAATGAGTAGATGATGTGGAACATCATGAATTTGATCATATAAAGGGGTTTTAACTCTTTAAGGTGGATGGATTCTTCCCACTTTTAGAATAAGATAGTTTTAGTTTGAATGAACCTACATTTTCAAGCTTTTATCGATTTGCAGGGTCCTATAATTCTGTGTCTCAACACTAGAAAGTGTCTGGATTTCATGTTGGTCTGGGGAAGCCTTCGTGGATGATGAAATTTTTTGGAATTTATATTGAATACATGAAACATCTTGGTGAATTCAATACACTTAAATACACTTATGGCCCAAAACTATCCAATCCTTCAAATCTAGTGAGAAAGCATCAATCCTGGTTGATAGGCACCACATGATCGGACATGGAATTCTTTTAGGACCAATATTTTCAAATCATATTTTTTGAAACAGATATTGATTCCATAAAAACCTCATATATAGAGGGTATGATCATTTTTTGGCCAACCTACAAAGTCATATTATGAAAACCCTGCTTTTTATTACAACTTACACATGATTTATTACATAAAACTTCACTTGATACAAGAAAGAAGATTGATAGGTTTAGTGTCTTTTGGGCTTAGGATCAATATATAAAAACTAGAAAAATGAAATACAACATCTTTATTGAAAACCTTTTTTACAAGACTACTACAATCCCTCGTACTTAGCATTGCATGGGATAACCTGAGGACATGCATAAGAAAAGGGTGAGCTATAAATCCCAGTAATGGAATACACATGGAATAACATGAGGAGTACAATACATGTTATACATTAGGAATATCAATATATAATAAAAGAAACATGAACATAAATGCATGATAACTCATGATAATCATAACATGGAAATGTGACAACAACACTTATCATGGAATTAGCATGAGACAAGGCTTATTGCACATGGAGCATGAGTAAATCCTCATTGCACATAAAGCACGAGTCAACCCCTAGTGCAGTTTAATTAGAATGAGTCAACACTAATTGCACATGACGTATCATGATACTATACTTTATCCAATGCATTGGAGAGCTATAAGGGCACACCCTTCTTAAACATTTCATTTCATGCATAAGTGTGCCACATGGATCATAAAACATGGATTCATAAAACATAATAATTTATTCCACGATAAAGTAATGTGGAATTTACACATGAAACTTTATAATAAACATGTAAATGTGCATAAAGTTGAATACCCTTGATGGATAAATGGGCATGGTATTCACACAAAATGACATTGGTTCAGAAAATCAGTGTGATTTGGGTAGCGTAACAGCGTGACATAAGAATTCATAAAAATGGATGATGAGAGAGAAAGGGGTTAATAATAATATTTACATGTAATGGAAATTAAGGAGGTCATATAAATACATTTCCCAACAATTTTAATGGAATTTAGATTCATGATACAAAAATATTGCTTGAATGTAAAAGAGGAGAGAGAAGTTCCTTTCGAAATTTCAGCATAGTAACAGGTTTACATGGGAGGCATTTAATGAGAGAGAAAGGGATCTACCATCATTCAAACAATAATAGGGCATTATGGGGGAGGTTATAAACATTACCCCAACATTAATAAATGAAATTATAAGGGAAAAACAACTTAACGAAAATTGGACAAAAATGAGAAAGGAAGAAAAAACCCTTACTTGGAAGTGTTCTTCCAAAGGCAATAGAGAGGCTTGTGAGAGGATTCATTGGAACTTGGGGCACCTTGGGAGGATTCTAGAGAGTGTTGGAAAGAGTTTGGATGAACTCCAAAGGATTTGAGTGAGGAGGAAGTGGGAGCTTGGGTGGGTTTATATAGGAAAGGTGAGGGAATTTTTTATTATTTAGGTTTGGGTCCCCATACATTAAATTAATCCAAACCACAAACCATACCATTGTTTTTTCCCATGGTTTTTTGAAAATTAAAATAGTAAAACAATATTTTATAAGGCCAAAGTACTAAATTCTTAAAATAATAAGGTTTCTCATGTGGAGGTGAGTCGCACTCCCATGGAAATTAGTTTAAAAAGGCAAGGTGTTTAATAAGTCTTGAGGGGCCCATTAATGCTTTGAAAAGTAAGTCAAACAATCCCAAAATCACATTATTTTAATGTTAAAACATATATTGGCCGAACATAAATATTATAGTATTTTATTACATTACTGTTGGGTCATTATGATGTCATAAAACACATTATATATTTAAACTTTATTTATTTTTTACCCAAAAATTTGACTGTCTCAATAAAATTTTGAAAAATTAACTGTTGGATAATTTGGAAGTCCTGATTCCATAAATAAAATTTATTTTATCTAAATAATTTTCTAAATATGTTAATTTTTACATTTAATATAAAAACCGTCATTTATCGAAAAGTCACGGGTTTTGACAGAAAGGGATTTCAAACCTTAAAAAAATTATAATTTCATTCATAAAATTATAAGATCATTTAAAAATTAATTTAATAATTTAAATAATATTTTATTAAAATATTATTTAATTCAAAAATCCATTAATTTAATAAAATATATTTCTTAATTAAATAATAATTAAAAACACTATTTTTACTTTAAATACTATTTACAATGTCCCAAAAATGACAAGGAGGTATAGTCATTATTATATACAAAAATAATATACATGAACATAGTAATAGTGATTCATTACATAACCCCTTAAAACAGCCACATAAGACCTAAGGGTAAGGTGTGCGATGATGACAGACTCTTGGGGTGGCTCAGCTAACATTGCTCGAGTGGTAATTTCTATCAACTTACTCTTCTCCCACAGACGGTCCTATTCGAGCTTCACATGATGAACCTCAGCTTGGGCTTGGTCAAGAGCGATGCCCAAGGATGCCACCGCTTTTTTGAGCTCCAAAAAATGGGCTTCGTATGGGGAAATTCTACTGGATGAGGCCATCGCTTCCTTTGACTGAGTAAATTGGATTTGTTAAAGTCCTATATTTATACTAATCATGTGATCACTGTTCAACGACTATATTAGTAACGGTCAAAATTCTGAACATAAAACCAATGAAGTTGACACTTTATATAATCATAAAGAGACATTTAATTAGATCAAGAGGGATTTCCATTAATGAAACTTTGGGTCGTTACAATATTCCCCCCTTAAGAAATCTCTCTCTCAAAATTTTCCTTTTCCCACACTAAAATAGATGTGGGTAACTCAGCTTCATCATTTCCTCCAATTCCCAAGTTTCTTCTTCAAACTTGTGGTTTCTCCACAACACCTTGACAAGGGGCATTGTCTTATTTCATAGAACTTTTTCTCTACAATCTATGATCTTCACTGGCTGCCCCTCATAAGAAAGATCATTTTCCAATTGTATCACCTCAGAAGAGAGTACATGTGAAGGGTCTGGTATGTACTTCCTTAAGAGGAATACATGAAAGACATCATGTACTTTGTCCATGGTAGGTTAAAGTGCTAGTCGATAGGCCACAACCCCGACACGATCAAGAATCTCGAAGGGGTCGATGTACCTTAGACTTAACACCCCTTACTTTCCAAACCCCATGAACTTCTTCCACGGATATATGTGTAGAAACACCATGTATCCAACTTTAAACTCATGGTCTCATAGACGATTATCTGCATAACTCTTCTATCGACTCGGAGCTGCCTTGATATGATGCTGAATGGTTTTCACCTTCTCCACCATTTCCTCGACCATTTCTGCTCCAAGCAGCTTACTTTCACCGACCTCATCCCATCATGTCGGTGTTCTTCACCTTTTCCCATACTGGAATTCATATGGCTCCATTTGTATACTTGTGTGGAAACTATTTTTATAAGAGAACTCATCCAGAGGAACATGTTGATCCCATCCACCATTAATGTCCATTGAGCATGCTCTCAACATGTCCTCAAGTGTTTGGAAAGTCCGCTCGGATTGGCCATCATTTTGAGGATGATAGTTCGTACTGAAGTTCAGTTCAGTATTTAGAGCATGATGAAGAATCTTCCAAAACATAGAGTTGAATCTTGGATCTCGGTCAGACATAATAGATAGTGGTACTCCATGAAACCTTACCACTCCCCTGATGTAAATCTGTTCTAGTTGATCCAATGAGAAATCCTCCCGAATAATAAGGAAGTGTGCAGTCTTTGTAAGACGATCCCCAAAAACACAGATTGCATTATTGCCTTTGGATGTCCTTGAATGTCCGGTGACAAAGTCCATGGTGATGTTCTCCCATTTCCATTCTTGTATGGGCAATGGTTGCATCATCCCCTTAGACTTCTACCTCTCTGCCTTCACTTGCTGACACACCATGAACTTTGATGTATATTCGGAAATCTCTTTCTTCATATTATCCCACCAAAAGTTTTCTCGGAGATCTCGAGACATCTTCATGCTCCCTGGGTGAATAAGAAAATTTAAACTATGTGCATCATCCAAAAGTTCCTTCGTCAGCTCCAGATTTTATGGAACACATAGTCTTTTCCCAAACCGCACAATTCCTTCTTCATTAGCATTAAACTCCGAGGATTTCCCTTTTTTGATAGCTTCCACTTTTTCTTGAATTCTCACATCATCCTTTTGATCATCCTTTATCCTTTCCAAAAGAGATAGTTGAGAAATCATTTTTGAAAGGATTGATGATGTTCCCTTCTCTGTGATTCCCATGTCCATATTCATCAAGTCTAAGAAGATTAGATCCTTCTAAATTCTCATCATTGATAGAATTGCTGGATCGTTTCTACTTGGGGCATCTGCCACCGTGTTCCCTTTCCCAGGTTGGTAATGAATTGAACAATCATAATCCTTGATGAGCTCTATCCATCTTCTATGGCGCATATTAATCTCTCTCTATGTGAATATATATTTGAGAGTCTTGTGGTCAGTATATATCTCACATTTCTCTCCATAGAGATAATGCCGCCAGATTTTCAAGGAAAATATCACAGCCACCAACTCCAGATCATGCGTTGGATAGGTTTGCTCATGGATTTTCAACTTCCTTGAGGCATAGGATATCACTTTATCATTCTGCATCATCACACAGCCTAATCCCTTCTTCGAAGCATCACTGAATACCACAAAAAGTTCCCCACTTGTGCATAAAGTGAGCACAGGCACAGTGATAAGCCTTCTTTTCAACTCTTTGAAGCATTCATCGCATTCATCAATCCAAATAAACATTACTCCCTTTCGAGTTAGCTTGGTAAGAGGGTTCGAAAATCGTGGGAAATTCCTCACAAATAGTCGATAATATCTAGCTAACCCCAAGAAGCTACGGATATCCGTTACCGATGTTGGCCTCATCCATCCCTCAATTGCATCTATTTTGGAGGGTTCCACAGATATCCCATTGCTTGTGATGATATGACCCAAGAATGAGATCTCCTTCAACCAGAACTCACTATTTTTGTACATTGCATAGAGCTTCTCCTTATGCAAAGTCTCTAGTACATTTTTTAAATGCTATTCATGATCTTCCTTGGTTTTGGAGTATATTATAATATCATCTATAAAGACTACCACAAATTTGTCAAGGTATATCTAAAGACTCTATTCATCATGTCCATGAATATTGTTGGAGTATTGGTGAGTCCGAAAGGAATTACTATGAATTCATAGTGCCCGTATCTTGAACGAAAAGAAGTCATGGGGACATCTTCCTTCCTCACCCTTACTTGATAATATCCCGACCGCAAGTCCACCTTGGAGAAGTATTGTGCTTAACGTAGCTGGGAAAACAAGTCATAGATCCATGGAAGAGGATACTTGTTCTTTATTGTGATTTGTTAAGTTCACTATAATCGATGCAAAGCAGCGTTGACCCATCATTCATCTTGACGAAGAGGACTGGTGCACCCCATGGTGATGCACTTGGGCGTATAAACCCTTTATCCAGATTCTCCTGTAGTTGTTTCTTCAGCTCTTCAAGCTCAACAATAGCCATTCTATATGGAGTCTTGGATATTGGTATTGCCCCGGGTATAAGATCAATTGAGAACTCAACATCTCTTCTAGGAGGAAGACCAGACAGTTCATCAGGAAACACTTCCGCGAATTCCCTCACAATAGGCATTTCTTCAAGGATGGTTTCTTCCTTGGACTCAATCATCTGAGCCAGATATGCATGCTCATAGAGCAGTAATGTCCATGCTTGAGATGTTGGAGCTAAAGAAGAATCATCTTCCTCCTGACACTTGTAAAGAATCGGGGTTCGATTCTCATTATAGAGTGTGATTTCCCTCTCCTGACAATTTATGTTGGCTCTATATAAGGAAAGCCAATCCATGCCCCGAATTGTATCAAATTTCACCAAAGGGAGTATGATGAGGTTTTCCAGGAAATTCAATCCACATACTATAATAGGGGAGGACTTATATTCATGGGATGCAATGATTGCCCCATTTTCCGTACTCACCAATATCTTTACTTCCATGATTTGTGGTGGTGCTGTGATTGTTCTACTAAACATTCGAGATATAAAAGAATGTGTAGCACCTGAATCAAAAAGTAAGTTCTCTATTCTTGAATGAATAACTAGATTACCTTTCAACACTTTGTTGTCGGGGTTCAGTTCAACAAAAGTGATGGAAAAATCTCTTCCTTGCTGCCTTGGAGGTTATTGGTTGTCTCCGAAAACCCCTGGATTAGGGAAAAAATTTTCAAAATTACCCGGTTCTTTGCATTTGTAGCATTGAAAAACGCATTGCGGTTCGAACGAAGCATTCCTATCCTCTATCGCAGCCGCGGGTCTTTCTTGCTGACAGTTCATAGCTAGGTGCCCTTCTCATCCACACCTGAAGCATTTTCTCCTCCCCTTAAGGAAATTTCCAGTGTTCTTATTTCCACACATTTGGCATGTGGGGTTCTGGATCTTCTTAGCACCGTTGGATATATCCATCGGAAAACCTGCATTGATGTCCACCTTATGCTTCTTGTCCCCATCATACCCCTGTGATTCCCCGATCTCAATTTTGACCTTGAGGGCACATCAGACAATTTCCTCATAGCTGTTGAAGTCACGGATCACCAATGCTGTCCGCAGGCTAGGCTTCAGCCCACCAAATAAGCGGTCAACTTTGCATTCGGGGGTAACGACAAATCCAGTAGCATATCATGAAAGCCTAGTGAAGTTTGCCTCGTACGCTCTAATAGATTCTTCATCTTTTTTCTTGAGGGAAAAGAATACCCTTTCCATCTTAAGATGGAGGGTGCACAGAAAATATTTATCAAAAAAAACTTCCACAAATCCTTCCATTCCAACACCTCAATATGCTCCTCAGGCTTCATATTTTCGATCAACGTCCACCATTGATCAGCTTCACCCTCCATATGGTTAGCATCCAGGAGAAACTTCTCTTGTTCAGAACATTGGAGGATGGAGAATATCTTTTCAATGGAGTTCATCCATTGTTCAACGATCATGGGATCATATGATTCACTAAAAGTAGGATGCCTTTGTCTCATGAAGATCTCGATAGCAACTTGTTCTTTATTAGGGGGGGGGGTGGAGAATTCTCTTGACCCGTGTTTCTATTCAAAACATAAGTTAGCTGAGAGAGAATCGTGAAAAATTTTGTGATTCCCTCTCCCATTGGACTGGGAATCTCATTATTACAGTCATCACACTGATCTTCACAACGGTTGTTATCCCAAGTCCTACTATTACCTGCCATTGGCTGGAATGAAAGGAAAGTTAGGGGTAACACATAAAGGGTAATCCAAAGACAAAATTTTATGACTTATAAATAATATTTTATTTCCTTACTCATGAGTCTATAGGCTTCAATCTAGGCTTTTCATGATCTACTTTCTAACATATATTCTTAGGGGAATTTTTTTAATCCCCTTAATAAGGGTTCATACTAAGATAGTGAATTTATCAAAACATATCTATCAGGAGTGTCGTAACCAAGAGTGCAGCAAGGCCCATTATCGTGCACCATTTCCCGTTCAAGTCTAGCTCAAAGCGGTGTTTTCGGGTTTTACCCCTAGGATACATCTGTGCCAGAGACGCCTCTACCTACTCATATCCGGACATGGATGTATTTTTTTGATAAACCACTTACTTAGTACTTACCAAAATTTAGGGATGTTTTTATTATACTTAGTCATGTCTCTACGGCTTTACTAGGGTTTTCTAATCCTAATCCTAAAAATAACTAAACCTATCCTCTGATACCAACTATGACAACCCTATTTTTTATTACAACTTAAACATGATTTATTACATAAAACTACACTTGATACAACAAAGAAGATCGAGAGGTTTAGTGCCTTTAGGGATTAGGATTAATACATAAAAACTCGGAACATGAAATACAACATCTTTATTGAAAACCTCCTTTACATGAACACTACATTCCCTCATACTTAGCATTGCATGAGATAACCTGAGGACATGCATAAGAAAAGTGTGATCTATAAAGCCCAATAAGGGAATACACATATAATAACATGAGGATTACAATACATGTTAGACATTAGGCATATCAATAGAGCATAAAATAAACATGAACATAAAGGCATGATAACACATGATAATTATAACATGGAAATGTGGCAACAACACTTATCATTGAATTAGCATGAGCCAAGGCTCATTGCACATAGAGCATGAGTAAATCCTCATTGAACATAAAGCACGAGTAAACCCTCATTTCACTTGAATGTGCATGATTCAACACTCATTGCACATGACGTATCATGATACTATACTTTACCCAATGCATTGGAGCGCTATAAGGGCGCACCCTTCTTAAACATTTCATTTCATGCATAAGTGTGCCACATGGATCATAAAACATGGATTCATAATAAATAATCATTTATTCCACAATAAAGAAATGTTGAACTAATTCATGAAACTTTATAATCAACAAGTAAATGTGCATAAAGGTGAATACCATTGATGGAGAAATGTGCATGGTATTCACTACAAAATGACATAGGCTTAGAAAATCGGTTCGATTTCAGTAGCGTAACTGCGTGACATAAGAATTCATAAAAATGGTTGATGAAAGAGAAAGGGGTTACTAATAATATTTACATGTAATGGACATTAAAGAGGTCATATAGATACATGTACCAATAGTTGTAATGGAATTTATATTCATGATACAAAATTATTTCTTGAATGTATAAGAGGAGAGAGAAGTTCCTTTCGGAATTTTGGCTTAGTAACGGGTGTACATGGGAGGCATTTAATGAGAGAGAAATGGGTCTCTAATCATTCAAAAAAAAGAGGGCAGTATTGGGAAGGTGCAAAACCATACCCCAACATTCATAATTGAAATTAAAAGGAAAACAACGTAATGAAAATTGGACAAAAATGAGAAAGGAAGAAAAAACCCTTACGTGGAAGTGTGCTTCCAAACGCTAGAGAGAGGCTTGTGAGAGGCTTATTGGGAGCTTGGGGACACCTTGGGAGGATTATAGAGAGATTTGGTCTGAGTTTGGACGAACTCCAAAGGCTTTGAGTGATGAGGAAGTGGGAGCTTGGGTGGGTTTATATAGGAAAGGTGAGGGAATTCTTTATTATTTAGTTTTGGGTCCCCTTACATTAAAATAATTCAAACCACAAACCATCCCATGGTTTTTGCCTCTGGTTTTTGGAAAAGGAATGAGAAAAATAATATTTTATAAGTCCAAAGTCCTATCTTCTTAAAATAATAAGGTTGCTTATGTGGATGTGAGTCACACTCCCATGGATATTAATTTAAAAAGACAAGGTGTTTAATAAGTCTTGAGGGGTCCATTAATGCTTTGTAAAGTAAGTCAAACAAACCCAAAATCACATTTTTTAATGGTAAAATATATATTGGCAGAACATAAATATTATATTATTTTATTTCATCACTATTGGGTCATTATGATGTCATAAAACACATTATATATTTAAACAGTATTTAATTTTTACCCAAAAATTTGACTGTCTCAGAAAATAATGAAAAATTCACCAGTGGATAATTTGGACGTCCTGATTCCAGAAATAATATTTATTTTATCTAAATAATTTTCTAAATAAGTTAATTTTCACATTTTAAATAAAAAACTTCATTTATAAAAAATTAACGTGTTTTTGACAGAAATGGCTTTCAAACCTTAATAAAAATTATAATTGCATTCATAAAATTATAAGATCATATGAAAATTAATTTAATAATAAAAAGAATATTTTATTAAAATAATATTTAATTCAAAAAATCATTAATTAAATAAAATATTTTTCTTAATTAAAGAATAATTAAAAACACTATTTGTACCTTAAAAACTATTTACAATGTCTCAAAAATGACAAGCAGGTATATTCATTATTATATAAAAAAATAATATACATGAACATAGTACTAGCGATTCGTTACATAACCCCTTAAAACAGCCTCATAATACATAAGGGTATGGTGTGCGATGGTGATAGACTCTTGGGGTGGCTCAGCTAACATTGATCGAGTGGTAATTTCTATCAACTTCCACTTCTCCCATAGACATCCCCGTTCGAGCTTGACATGATAAAGCTCAGCTTGGGCTTGGTCAAGAGCGAAGGCCAAGGATGCCACCTCTTTTCCGAGCACCAACAAATGGGCTTCGTATGGGGCTATTCTACTTGATGAGACCATCTCTTCCTTTGTCTGATTAAATTGGATTTGTTAAAGTCCTATATTTAGACTAATCATGTGATCACTGTTCAACGACTATATTAGCAACGGTAAAAATTCATAACATAAAACCAATAAAGTTAGAATTTTATATATATATATAAAGAGACATTTAATTAGATCAAGAGGGATTTCCATTAATAAAACAATGGGTCGTTACACATATTTTACCACATGTTGATGGATTCACTCTCACTCAGCTTGGTCTCGTGGGAGGGTCTAATGTTGAAGATACTGAGAAATGTGATTCATCCAATCAGATGATTATTCAATTACTGGGACATTTGAGGGCCCTTTCACCAATGTTTCAATGGATATTTGATGAAACTATTATTCCTCCTAGCATGATGTTATATGGAACACGAATCTGATATGGGTGAGATGATTGACCAGATCATTTTGGTTGAGTTCTTTGAAAGAAGTGTATATACATTCCAGAGCACATAATCCATTATTAAAATATGGGGGGAATGTGTCACTATCATCTAGGATGTGAATTGAGACATCTTCTCACAGGTCCTCTTGAGTAGGGGGATGGGTTCCTTCTTTATAAATATTTATTCACTATATATATTCTAGATGACTAGTTCAGATTATCCCTTGATTTTAATAAAGGAAAATTCAAACTTATTGAAAAACAAGTGAATGTTGATAAGGTCCCTATACTAATCCTCATTATTAGTACAAACTTCTGACAATATTAATGATTATGAAAATATGGACAATTTTGGATTGATGAAATATCATTACAAGACAACAATGTTATGTTTGGGGTTATTTACTCTCATCCCCATTGGGCTATGGGGAGAACCATCAACATTAATCATCCAATATATTATGGTGTGACAGATAGAGTGAATGGAATCATCCATGAAATCCATGTCTAGGGGTGATTCCTCAATATTATGTTGGGAATACTGGAAATTGTCCAATGCATTACCTTTGATAGCCTTCTAGTGGACAATCCCAATATCAAACTATTTTAGGGTAATTTTATATCATGTTAATAAACCTATTAGCATTGGATGATCGATGAAGTTCTTTATAATATTGAAATATTACACCATATATATTTCATTTCACTATAGGAAATGCAATAATTTTTTAACAATGAAAACATGGTCTAGACATCTCTTTTAAAAAGGAGACAAACTGGTCTCAGTTTCATGAAACATGTGTATAAGATAATAGTGGTTCTTTTAATAGCCCTCATTTTTTTCTGATCTTGTGGACTACCATGATACCCATTTAGGGTGGCCATATAAATTACTAGAGGCTACCTATAGATGGGTGGAAGCAAGATAGGAGGGTCAAACAAGTATTTCATAATGTCTAAACATTCATCATAGACCACTCAATCCCATTAGTAGAAGGTTTCTTTATTCTTGAGCCTAGAGAAGGGTTTTCATGTATTAGTTAGGTTAGGGGTAAATAACATGATGTAGTCAATGTGACCGTAGAGGCATAGTAATTCAAGAATTTTTTGAGCAGGAGGCACTTGGAAAATTGTTATGATCATATATAGGTCAATATTAATGCCTATATATCTATGAAATAAGGTGAGAGACTTTCTAAAGGTTCCCCTGAATGTTCACTTCAAAGGGTTCATTTTCATCTTATGGGAGTGAAGTATGTTTAACACTATTTCAATATCTCTAAGATGGTCACGTTTTTGTTAATATTTTACCACCAAATCATCCACAAAACAATCTAATAGCATCTCCAAGAGAGGCATGAAGATGTGGGGAATTACACAATGGTAGGTAGACCCAACATTCTTCAAACAAAAAGGTATCACTCAGTAGAAAAAGTTCCCCTATGGTACCCTTAAGGTAGTTCATTTTTTCATCCTCATGGGCCATCCTTATTCGGCTATACCTAGAGTATTCCTCCATGATGGAGAACGATTGGATGCTGACAGTGGCATAAATTAGAATCTCTATCATCGAGGAGGGGAAATTATCCTTTAGAAAGTGGGTTTTGTGATAACAAAAGTTAATACAAACTATGATCTAACCATTATTATTATTTATTGGGAAAATGTTTTTTGACCATTTTGGGTATTATAATTCCCTAATGGAGATAGCTTCAATTACCATGTCAACTTATACCTCAACCATAGAACCACTCGAAGGGCTCAACTTCCTAGGATTCTGTTTTAACCCATGTTGAACCACTGGTAGTCTAAGGTGATGAATATCCATGTGGGTACTGAGCCATGACATTTACTTATAACATTATGTGAATACTTCATGGTGCTGCTTCAAGAAATCCATGAATTGTTCCTTTAATTCTAGGGTCATGATTCTGTTAATTAGCATCCCCCACGATTATTCCTATATGATGAGATTAACTTATTTTATGTCATTGATGGTGATATAGATTCCCTCCTTGAATGTGAGATTGATATTTTCTAGTCACTCTTCTTCTTCTGAAGAGATGTGATCAGTAGAAAGGGATGAACCCTCCATAAATGGGGACTGTGGGTTATAATGTTTTCTAGCCCAATATGGGTAAAATCCTTGGATAATGTTAGCGTTCCAATTCCATTATGTTTCTAACAACGAGGTCCATTTGTAATATCAAAACAATGATGATGTGTGTATTTCCATAGATTCACCCCTACTCTTCAGAATATACAATGATTTTTTGGGTTGTTCTAAAATGGGAAGACATCCTTGGGACAAGAGTAGGATTTTCATGATTTAATGGTGCCTATATATTGTTGGAATATCAGGTGATTTGGGAGAATCAATTTTTTCTTTGACTATGAAATGTTTCCTGAAGTCTAAGATTGTTGGATTCAATTAGTGTGTTAGAAGTTATCTTTTAAATATACCAAAGGATATTCCAAAATAGAAATCAAATCATTGGGGCCATTGATGAATTCTACCTCAACGGTCTAAAGATACATTCCCTCCCTAATGTAATAACCATAATCTAGGTAGCAGGAGTCATTGGAGTCGAATGGAGAATTCTTACCAGGGACTACCCCAACACAATCAGTGAGGGAGTAGATAGGGAATTGATGATATGAAGATGGGAATGTTGTGTGTAGGTGAATAAAATGAATTACTAAGAGGTTATTGTTAGTGTTTTTATTTGAAACATACATTAACTCAGTTCTTACTACATGATCACTGAATAGTATTTCTATCAAGATTTTTCCATGGGTATTTTTCTCTCTCTCAAAATACCCCTTAGAATATAGGTTGGAAGGGGCCATATCAGATTTTGCGATCCCTATTTTTTGAAGTGTGTGGGTTTGTACGAGGATCATTATAGAACAAGTGTCTATTAGGAAGTTGTGGATTTCAATTCCATCAAACTTCTCTATAAAATATAGTGGGAATATGTGTCCTTTGATGAATACACCATATTTCTCATCAAAGTATAAAATGGGGCATTGAAACTCTTCCTACTCTCTCTAATAAACTCTATAGGACAATTTGGTGGCTACCTCAGTCTCAAACAAGATAGGGTTCTTAGGTCCTTATTAAGAGCCTCAAACATTTAATTCCAAAGGCAGAGTGCATTGAGAATTGAAAGTCTCACTATAATTGTAGTGATATGATTCGTCACATCATATTTTTCAGAGGGGGATATTTATGATCACTAGAATCATTTCATTGGCTGTGAGAACTATGGGAATAATCAGATGAGGCGATGGATCCCCATAGGTGCTTGATGTGCCCTGCTATTAGAAAATATCATAGGTCAGGCACTGGTTGATTGAGGTCAAGCCATGGTCTACTACGATTGAGCTCTGGGCCACTATGGTTGAGTTTTAAAATCAACTAATATAGTTTGTTGTGGGGGTTCACCAGATGATTTGTTCAGTGAGGGATGTGACTAATGTTCCTTACACAAGGCATATTTGTTTGGTCATAGTATCATACACTATCCTTTCTAGTTTATCAACCTATGTACTTTGATAGGTATCATTATTCTTACCACTCCATCGACAAGGTTGGTTAGAGGTATGTGAAGTTACTGTGAAAATATATTTATAACTAGATATCATGCAATGAACTACCACTATAACTATATTGACTGAGGCATATCCGAATTTTTCATCTGTAAAATACTCATGGACAAGATGAATTCAAAAATATTAACACAATTTAAGGGGGCATAAAGTTTTAGACTTTGAAAAAATTCTTTTGAATTAGTGGCGAACTCTGGAAATCTCGATGTTACTGATGCCTAATTATTTGAGACATAGAATACTATTATTTAAATCAGTTGTATGGTGTAATAAGAACAACCTTAGGTGGTGTTGATCTACTCAAATAGTAAAGGATAATGTTGTGGGGATGAGAACCCATCATACATGCCAACATGTCTTTATAATTAGGCATACCTTTCCCAAACACCTGCTTCTATTTCCTGTTGTTTCCATCATCATTATCCATATCAGTAGATATATGTTCTACCTATGTTGGGATGTAGTATCAATAAACTAGGACATGGCTAATATGGTTTTAAATCCAATCTTATCAAATGAAAACAATATTTGATGGTGTTTTTGAAGACCCTTGGGTCAAGGTAGCAGTTGGTATGATTATTCATGTTGGCTTCCTAAGGCCTATAATATTTAGATAGTTTTAAAATGTTTTCTCCCTGGGTGCATATGATAAACTCAAAATCCTAAGAGCCCTTGAAGAAGGAAAACTTGTTCTTCAACTCTAAAAAAAAAGAAAGCCTGGGGACCTAGCACTAATTTGGGGCCTGAGCTGTGTTCCCGCGATGAGTATGTACATATAAAGGCCTATTTAGTGGATCTACTAGAAGGGGGGCTACCTATGAGGCTCAATTCTATACAATGGTGTATACCTATACTTTGAATAGGGTTCTATTCATAGTATGTAAGAGTTAATTGGTGTAACCACTAGATGGTCTACCATAAGTCCTCTTGTAGACATTAAGCACTTTCAATTTATTCCGGAAATCCACATAGATACCATAGGGAGATGAGAGTTTGAACAAGATCATCCCAGACATTCTCCACATAATGTTTTAGTAGATACACCTGGTAAATCTCTATATTGATAGAGTATGTCTGTTTATTACATCAGTAAATGAAGTCAAACAATCAACCATTAGGTGCCTTCCTGCAATTGAAGGTCTTCGGTGTTGGTTTTAGGTATGGTGGAACCGAATTGGTATTGAAACTATATATAGATATCATCCAAACTGGTTATGGATACTATGTGTAGTTAATTGTACCAAGTGAAATAGGGTCCATATAGAGTTTTGATGAAGAAATGAATCTTGAATTAATTATATTTCTTATGGGTTCAAATCATTATACGACACTATGAGTCCATGTGTTCCGGATCATTCAAAAAAGCCACAATACCATAATAAAAGATGAAGCTTGGATTTCCAAATTCTGGAGTCGGGTTCACTTAGTCTACCTATACCAAACAAAAAACCCCTTATGGAAATATCATAGCCTTTTGTCTCTCCAAATGCCTAATAAAATCAGTGAGAGCACCTTTTAAACCATCCTAATGAGGATCGATAGTCCCTAGTTCTTTGAATGCTCTTTTAGATCATGAGAGGAAGAGATTATGGTCCGAACATTGGAAATCACACCATATTAGAAGGATAGGTGAATCATACAATTTTATTTTACTGTGGCCACCCAACTCTCCCCAAATCTGATCCATAGATCCACCAACCTTGAATAAGAGTGCCTAGATGTGGAGAATCAGTTTCTCATCTAGTGGGGGGGATGGGGTCCCCTTGAACATCACATTGTTTTAGGTGTTTCTCTCCATTGAGTTTATCAGTAAGCCTCTTTTATCCCTCAAGATCATGAATAAAAGTAGAAATTATAAGATATTTCTATATTTATGGTGTGGTCTCGAATTTTCTAATGGTTTCAACAATCCCCTTTCTCTTTTTGATATATCAATTGGTAGGTGGTAGCGGGTCATTGGTGGGGATTTTGAGGCCCAATGTTTATCTCTGCTGGCTAGTGCGGGTTCCCATTGAATGGTTTACCAAATACCATGTTCCACCTCAGAATGGGTCTTATTTGTCCCCTATATCAAAAATTCGATTTATCTAATCACCCAAATGTTTTATTTCATTGACATTCCTAGTATCAATGGAGGGAGAGCTTCCCTATCCATTAATAGGTTGGTTATCTTGATGGTCCCACTATCACTGTGAAGGGAGTATGAATTAAAAGGAAATATTCATCCCCCAACCTCTAATATGATTGTTGGGAGATTCTTCCTACATTATTCAATGGATAGTGATGAATCTCCAGATGCATGTTCACTGGATGGTCTAGAGGCATCCATACGAATCAGGGTACTAATCTACTAGGAGTGCATCAATTTTGACCCTCCAAAATTGTTGGTGAATAGATTCGAGGTTCCCCACACCCAAGATACTTAAGCTGGAAATCTTAGTGGTGATTAGATTTCACCCAAATATTTTGGTGGTGACATGCCATGAGGTCCTCAGTGAAGGATATCGGATGGTGAACCACATGTTCATGGGTGACCAGAATAAGACTTGTATCTAGTCATTGGACAAAACCTACCACATCCTTTCAACTTCTTACCCACTATTCAGAGGTTGTTTCTACTCTTGATAACCCCAGTCTCAAAATAGTGTTGGCCTAAAATCATTGTAGGTAGAGACATGGATATATTATTTTTTGGATACTTGGTAAGTGGAAGCATCACATGATCCAATTACCCCAAGAATAAAAAAATGTCTTCTTGATGTAGGGCTAAATCCTGACCATATTTTTTAGACCAAAAAGGTTAAATAATATGAGTGGGGAATCTGAGTATGATATATTAAAACAAATTCCCATTGAAATATTTTTTTTTCATTAAAAAATACTCTTCTCCCCCTTTCCTGTAGCAATGTATGAACATAATTGAATGAATGCACAAGACACCAAAATATTACGTGGTTCACCCAAAAAAGGATAAGTCCATGGAGTATATCAATGAAATGTGACTATGTACCATGATCACTAATGTGAAGTAATGTAACAATGTTTGGAGAAGACTCTCTATGCATCATGGTTTACAACCATTGAAAATTTTGAACCTCACTACTCTTTCAACTGAATTTTGTTCACTGTTCTTTTAGAGGATTCTTCTATTGTTAGGAAACACCTCATCATTATTTAGCACATTATAATTCCATAAAGTCCTATTTTTAAAAATTATATGAAATACACATAACCACATAACATTTTTGCTGTGCAGATTCCTTTTACAAAATATTTTCAATTCATCATGAAGTGCCTCAATTGTTTTATAGAAAAAACTTCACTACATAGCACAAGTGCTTATTAGAATGACGTTTCTTAATAGAATACATTTTCCTTATGGAAAATATAATCTCTATGATCTACAGTTTTCTTCAAAGAACTTCTTTCATGAACTTCATCTTCACATGGCATGATTTATTCAAAGAATTATCTTTTCTTTGTGAACCACATTCAAAGGTTGATGAATTGTTCCAGTTATTATCATGTATAATGAAATTCACTCTGCCAATGATGTAATTACGGGTCATTTATATACACAAATAAATACCAAAAAACACTAATCAAAATTACCCATACTTCATTTGTGATTTTTCCACCACCACATAATGTACATTAAATGTGGTTTTCCTAGCATAGTTTTTTCCATTTTGGAGGCCTTAATTCAATTCCTTTATCAAAAAATGATAAATCCCTCTACATTTCACATTAAATAACCATCTTAAACTAAGAAATGGAAATTAAATTTTAGTCCACATACTACATTGTAGTCCATATAATGAAATTTCTTTAAGGAAAAGTTTCATTTGTCGATTTGTCTTCCCGATTTTTCATACCAAATATATGGTTTCCCATAATTCAATGCAGAAAAGATTCATTTTTCATAGAACAAAATTTTTATTTTGAGGATCAAAATTTTGAAAAACACTGGAAAAAACTCCACCATACAAACATACTACTTGATGAAATAATTCTAGAATATTTTTTACCGACATTTTCAACAAAATAATAATAATCTAAAAACACCAAAATGACACCTTGAGGGGTTTTGTCCAAAAATAACTCCCTTTGGGTTTTTTTGGAAACATTGTACCTTTTGATTCCACCTAAAATCTATTTCTATCATTAACCAAAATTTTCTTCTTGTGATTCCTAATAGTTATCAAAGATTTACCCCACACACACTTTAACCCCACATGATTTATTATCGGTATGAGAAATGTTACTAACTTGAATTGATCATTAATTAATCACTTAATTACCAAAACAGTTCACTTATTTTATAAAAAACCCCATCTTTCATGATATATAACATTTGATCTATTGCATTTATCATTATAATATTTAAAACTTCCCCTACATCACTGCTCCTCCTACTATATTTTGCCTCTATCTTGATTAAGATATTTTCTCCCAATTTTTAAATGAATCCAATGGTCACTCCTTTTTTCTTTCAACATTAGAAAGAACACATATCAACCCATAAGGATAAAACCACAATAGCTTAGGGAGATGGTTCCCACATTCACTCTTTTTATTGTTGTAGGGAGTTATCTAAACTCACAAAACCAGTCAATACCACTCAAATACCTCTTAGGGTAAGTCCATCATCTGAATTTCTAAAAACTATTGTTCTATAGGAAGATACTACATCTTTACAAGCCCATGATCCACTTTCTCCTTGATGAAATGATGTTTTATTTAAATTTTATTTTTCCATGAGTGATGGACCAAATATTTACTAAGATTTATAACACTTGAATTATTGTAATAGATTCCAATCAGAGACATTACATTTACTCTCATACCGTCAAATATCTACATCATCCACAATAATTGTATGCATGCATGGGTAGTTGTAATATATTAAGCTTCTATGATTCTCAATGAAATGAAATATTATTTCATTCATAACCATTATATACACAACACTCCAAGATATAGTTCACCACTGGAGATTTATTTTTTATCATATGTCCACCCAAACCAATATGAATCTATATAACCCAATAACATTTGTTGATATTTCTCATTGTATATCAAAATAAAATTGAAATTTCACTTGATACATTAAGTATTCAATTTACTATAAGAAAGTCGATTTTCTTGGGATTAATTTGACACAATTCTTATTGGCTTGTGAAAAAACTATATAATATTTTTCTATTGTTAAATACATAGACTTTAATGATCTACCTATATTTTATGACATTAATAACTTAACATTCATCATGTATTGGTAGTTTCATCTATTTATCCACTTGATTTATCATATCCATGGAATTAGCCATTACAAATCATCTCAAAACCTCATTAGAATATTTTTATTGAAAAAAAAATGTGTCATTCCTTCCTCATGTCACCTATAAACAAAAGAAAATGGGTTATTTTAACAATCATTGACATTTACGACCCACATTTCTTGAATTCTGCATGATTATTTCACGGTTCTTCATCTAATCCACCAAAATATTATGTCATTGATATACCCTAAAATGATCATCCATGGATGACTTTCAATGTTGAAATACTGATTCTAATCCTCTCCACCATGTTGGAAAAAATAGTTTTTTTCAAAAAACGATCAAGTCTTGAATACCAAACTCTCGGTGCTTGCTTCACCTAATACAGATCCTTCTCCAGATGATATTCAATATTCTCATCTACATGAATTTAAAAACCATCTGGATTCCCCGTATATACTTCTTTTTCTTAGAACCCATTCAAAAATTCTGACTTCACATCTATATCGAAAACTATGAACATTTAATACAAAATTATGGGTAAGAATATGTGAATAGTGTCGAGCCTTGCAAATTGTGAAAATGTATAATCACTATTGATTCCATCAAACCTATATTTTTTCATTCCCAATATTCTTTCTTTATTTCTAAATTACAAATACTTCATCACATAGCTTGTTCAAGATGAATCATTTTTTCCAAATTACATTATTAACTATTGGTCTCAAAATAATGTCCCATATCTAATTATTCTCAACTTAGAAAAGATATTTGTTCTTACCCTAAACCTAATTATCATCTCTAGATACATATTCAAAAAAATTATCCTCCTCTTGTGATAAGACTGATTCCTTATATAAATATGTCATTGTCCATGATTGAACTGGCACTAACAGATAACTATTGATATTTTTCATTTCAATTTCAGCTAGAATCTTAGGCTGTTGTGCATATTTGAATTCTAATTAAACCTTCCCATCATTATTATCTTTTTTTAATGAAACTTTTACACTTATAATCCTTATTTTTTCATCAAATCATCATCACAGTCATCTAGGAACAATTTTCTATGTTGTACATTATTCTATTCATTCTATACTTAAATGAAATATTTTAGTTCAACTAATTTTTCTTTCCTATTGTTGATTCAGTTTTGATATTTTATTTTTCCTGAATATCCATGAAATATTCCCTCATCTCCATTAGATTCAAATTTCATATGTTTATCGTTATTGAGAATAATACACTTTATTCCAAATATTTTAAAATTAAATAAATGTTGACATCATCCCATACCACTTATTGTATGAAGTATTATCATATTTCAAACATAACACATCCCTATTGGAAATGTATACTATTTTCAAGATGGCTTCATTACATTATTTTTATGGTAGTCCATTTTCAATAAGAATTGTCTATGTCATGTTTTTTATAATCCAATTTCACTGCTCAACTTCTCCATTTTCTTTAGGAGTTCTCAATAATTAAAAATGACGCCTTATCCATTATTTGTCAAGATAATCTTCCACTTACCAATTTCTGAATTAAAAACCATTATTAATATTAAATTTTAAAATATTTTTTTCTAATAATCATTTCATATTCCATGAGATGTTGTTTTATGAAATTGAACTCCTATGAATTTTTGGAATTGAAAAATACCAATTCCATCCTACTAAATTTACTGGGAAAAGAACATTAAACCTATTCTTTTCAATGGTTCTTATTGGTAATGATCTGCACACATCTACATGCACCAATTCAAGCACTCTGGTTTAATTTTATTCTTTTTGTTTTATGTATTTATGATAAAATTCCCTTGTTGAAAAGAATCACACATTTGAGTATGATCATGGATTATTTTTGGTAGATCTCAAGACACATCCCATTTGAACAGATTTCCTATGGATATTTTGAATATATGGTAATGCCAGGTATTCCACAACCTTTTTTCTTTTTATATGTATATAAAAAACATTTCTTTTTCTCCACTCACAATGTATATATTTCCCTTCATACTCTTTCCTTTTAACACAAGTATTCCATATTCACCCTTGAAAATGAAAAAATTAATGGTAAAGTGTATAACACGATCTATGTGAGACAATTAACTTCGCAAGTTGTGATTGATACATTTAATGACTAATACATCAACATGTTTCATTTATTTTTGACCAAATTTTGAATGTTTCAAGCCAAAAATCTTCCAGAATTCATCATTTCCAAATTAGATAGCATGTTCCTTGTCATATTCTTTGAATGCAATAAGATAATTATTTCCCTTCAAATAGGACGTACATCCATTATCAAGGATATGTAGAATAGAAAAATATGAACCATTAAGGGATATTTCTTCAACAACTACAATGTTAATATTTTTATATTTTTTATTCCCATCACTGAATTCACACATATTGTGGAATGATGATCTCAATCATCCTCAAATTATGGATGAAGAAATTAATCATGCATATATTAAAATTGATTTTATGTTTTTAGCTCCCATGGTGATCAATTAAGTTCCTGCTTACGCCAAATTTTATTCTTCTTGAGCACAATCATATACTTTGTTGATGAGTAATATATATCCATGTGTCTGAATCACCCACATAATAAACAGTGAATATCATAATCATTCACGGAATATAGAATTATATGTGTCCACATTTGTTTCTCATATTCCCTTTGGTACCTTTTACTATGGAATATTCATTTTGAGAGTGTACTATCTTTCTGTAGAAATAACACCTTATTTGAGGTGTGTTTTTTTTCATTATTGTAGTAATGATTCTTTCATGTGTTCTATGATTCTTTGGATTCTAATATTTACCCAAATAAATTATCAACCTATGATTGGGAACTTGTGGTTTTACCTAAGTCACCATAAATTAATGTTTTTAATCAAAACTCATACCATCCTTATTATTTAGATATAACTATTACTTTTTCATTGTTGTATATCTATTCTCCAATTCTATAATTTCTATTTAGTAAGTTATATTGTATCCTAATGACATATTAGGAGTCAAGAGTCTCTACTAATCTTCAAATTTTCTTCACACATCAATAAATTCTTTTTGAAGTTCTTCAATATGTTTGATTTAATATTTTTATATGATGGTCAAATAAACATTAAATATTATTTGTTCTTCAACATTGAGATTGTACTCAATGATCTTTTTTGAGATCTTTTGTATTGAATATAGAGATTTTTAATTTTTTTTCCTCAAGAACAATCTTATCTTCTTCTTACTGCTACATATAAATTTTGGCATTATGAAACACACTATTTAAATAATTATTTTATCTCCTAAAACCTCTATCTCCTCAGGAGAGGATTCAAATTAAACATAGAGATCGTCTCTTCCTTTGACGTCCACTTCATCATTTTCATTTTCTTCTCTCATCTAGGAGAAAACTAAAACATAGACCTTATCATTCTCTCTATATTACTTGTTGTTTTCCAACTCTTCAATCGTATATTATTTTAAATTTTCAATTTATCGATAAAAATGTATTATTTTTGATAAAATATCACTTAAAATTTTACTTACCTATATCATAGCCAAAAGACTTATTAATTGGAATTTTGAAATCATCCCCATAATCATCATTATACTTGGGGAACATTACTTCAAGATATACAACCTATCCACATAGAAATATTGAAAGTGAAAGATTACCTTTTTCACAATCCTTTTCCTATTTGTAAATATGTTGAATGTAATGGTACGACCTCATACATCTCCTCTATATCCTATCCATACTCAATAGTGATATTATTCATGGATAGTAATTCCACCAAATTGGATTTCCCTTTTTCCATAGATTGAATATCTTCATTTCCAATTTCATACATGACAAGAGTACAATGCAGAATATCTCATGTAAACTCATTTGGATCTTTATCTTCCAGTATAGAGACTTTTAGATTCGACCAAGGTGGACGTATTCTCAATATGTTCTTAACAATATTTACATCTTCAATAACTTCTCTGATACCATGTACAAATTCTACTAAAATTTTAAACCTTTCAAAGAATGATTTTACAGAATCATTGGGTTTTATCCTTAGGTGGTCATATTTCTTCAAGAAAACATACATTTTTTTCTTTGACCTTTGAATCATGTTGTCAGATATTTACCAATTTTTCCCACATGTAATGCATTTACTTACATGAAATTAACATTGTGTAAATATAATTAGACAAGGGTACTCAAAATTAATTGAATCCTAAAGCATCAAAATCCAATTTATTTCAGGAAACTTTTGATAAATCACTACTCTCCACATTGACCGAAATACCATGAATCACTACATGAAATAAATCAATTCCAAAATATTTGATGTAGTGTTACATCTAATTCCTATACAATTAAAAATTGTTTCAATCGATGATTAGAATCCCTTTACAATTGACACCCTCTATTGAAACCACTTAAAAATACTAAAATTAACTTGTAAATCTGTTACAAATTCTTAGACTAGAGAGGTTAAATAACCTAAGGGGGTAGGGGTTAATTAGGTGATGACAGATTAAAATATATTTCCATTCAAATCATGATTCACCATTTATAGACGTTGTTATATCCCTCACATGTAGTAATGCATGAATATAATTTAAAGCATGTACACGATAGAAAATTTTTACTTAGTTTAACATCACTAGGATACATTAAAGGAGAATAAAAATTAAATGTTACTATATACCAAATCCACTAAATCAGAATACTTTTACAATGTTTTTAGTGGGCTAACAATCCTTACTGTTTTACAATGATTCATAATTTGAAAGATTACTACTCTCTCAACTAAATTGTTATCACTGCCTATTTTTTTGAACCACCTCAATATTATTTCACACATGAGCATTCCATGAATTATTGTTTTCTTTAGGTTTATGAAATATGATTCACTATGTTACATTTTCATTGTATAGAGTCCTTTCATGAATTGTTTTTGATCCTTCGTGAACTATAATAATCCCTTTATTACGTCCTTTGCGACATGTAACAAAATGGATTTGTGAAAAAAACGTTTCTTAATAGACTAATTTTTATTCGTAGAAATTATATACTTCAAAATTCATAGTGCCCTACAAAAAACATCCTTTAAAAACTATCATTTATCAAATCATGAATGCTTCGATGAATTAGTTTTTCCATCATGAACTACTTTTGGAATTTTTTGAATTCATCCAACAACTATCTTCACTAATGAAACTTACTCTATCAATTATGTGATAAGGAATCCATTATATAGGAAAAATGAATTCCTAAAAAACCAACCAATCAAAATTTCATGAAACAAAATTACAATGTGGCTATCATCGTGCACTATACTCGATATGTATCTCAAATTAAAAATTTATTCCTTTGCAACAGGCTAATTTCAAAACATTCAACTAAAATTTAATAATTCCTTTACAATGCACATTAAATCACCATCATGAACCCTCAAAAGAATATTCCATCTTGTTCTTCATACTACTTTGTGACCTATATAGTGAAACTTAAGTTTGAAAACATTCATTTTTTAATTTTTATTTGTTGTTCCTTATAAATTCAATGTGGTTCGACCACAATTCTATGAATTAATCATATCATTGGCATAAAAATATTCCTAATTTTGGGGGGATTTTGTTTTAAAACATACATGGAAATTTCACCACCGTCAAAACACTATTTTGATAGTTACCATTCTAAAATGATTTAAACCTTATTTTTCAACAGAAAAATGAACAAACAAAAATAAAATGTAACGTTTAGTTATTTTTTTTCAACAATATTTATATACGATAGGGTTTATTTTACCTATTACTGATTGGGTAGGTCATATTTTCTGTACCCATATGGATGAAAATATTGATCTCCTTCATTTGTGTGTTACAATCAACACCAATATAACTCTCTAACTTGAAATGTGGAGGTGGAGATAAGGGAAGGTGATGGAAACATAGATGGCTACAAAGAGGGAACATAAAGGTAGATAAGAACTCATCCTCATGAAAGTGTCTATGTAGTGATTTGGGGACCTTTTAGATCTATGCATTAGAGAAGGTATGTAACAACTGATAGCATATTTTTCAGATCACTTGTGGGGGAGGTGGAGGTGCTTCCACTGAGTCATTTGTCATCTCAATCATCCAAGAGGTTAGATGTGATGTGGAATTTATCCCAACTCTACCTCTTTCCATGTTGGAGTTATTAAATTCTGAGAACCTGAGGGCCACATGAGCTTCTTCTATGTCTATTACAGGCAATTACATGGGTGTATAGCTCATAGTGGGTTTTGTTCCAAACATACATGGGACAGATGCTCAGGTAAAGGGATATATTTAGCATGGTAAAGACCTCTATGTAAGATGATTTCATTAAAGGGAGGATATCTGTGGTGATATTCATCATTTTATGGCATTAAATGGGTGATTATATCTTAAAAGGTGGGGATATTTATATGAACCTACTCGATATGTGGCCAGTGTATCAATTCAAACAAAGTGAAAACATTCGCCCATACATATTTGTTTAGGGTGGGATGTACATGAGCAGTGCAAGGGTCTACTAGATCTCTCACAAAGGCCTCCTATAAGAAATGTTTAGTTACCTACCTTGGTAATTTATGATAGGTGGTCTGAACTGGGATTGATAGAGAATAGATGTGATCATCTTATTTATAATCTTATGAGAATGATCAATGTTTCGGGTGGTGTTGAGTGGTGGGTTATATCCTAGGAATTCCTCAGATGATAGTTACAACAGGTGCAGCTAATGAATCCACAACCTACATGGTATTAGGGAGGGGGTTTTCTTGGAATTTTAGGTAATGTATATAAAAACAATTTCTATAGAGATATGGTGATATTGACCCATGATCATCCCTTGGATGTGGTGAAGATGGTATAGAAATATAACATGGTGGTCCAAGCCATATATATGCCATGTTTTGATAACACCTTCCCACTCATAGTGATGAATGAGAATGTGGATGACCCTTTACTAGACATGCTCAAAGGAAAAAGTTTGGACATGGAGTCCTTGAGCTATGGGATCTATGGCTGGTATTGAAGTAGCATAGTCCAGAAGGATTTCTACATCATTAATTCTTCTTCCCCCATGCCTATTAGAGGTGTTTGATTGTTGAGAATTTACTGCAACTTGAGATCTATAATAAATATAAGGTATCATTCAATACATGTCTGGTGAAGGTTATTCCTAACATGCCCAATGCTGCCCATTATCTCACATGGAAGGATAAGATACAAACACAAATGATTTCTTAGAACCGATGAATCCAAAAAAAAATTCATCTACCCGCAATTTCATGGGAATAGATTCATGCTGGGTTCACCGTTTTTTCTTATATTTTCACTAGGGCCACACATTTGGGTAACAATGCACTTTCCTATTACCCTCTTTGAGTGATACACCTCCTAGGAATATTTGTGTGTCCTTTAAGGGCATGCTTTCACACATTATATATTTCCAAAGGAGGGACTTTTCCATCACTATAGATGGTGATATCAGATTGATGATAGAAATGTGTTAATGAGATTTCAAATCTTCTTTCCAACGATTCATCCCTAATATTATTCTCATAGTCCATGTCTCTCTCATAGGCCTAATAAAAATTTATTAATCTCGTTCCAAACACCATCTCAAGGTTGATGTTGGTTATTTTTTTAATAGGGAAGCTACCATACATTTGGATATGATGATCAGTTGGAATCGTGGGCATGTTGGACATCTATAAAAGAATTTCATCATTCAATGGTAAGAGAATAATTCATATTAGGCATCATAGGTGGAGAACCCAAGGAATCCATTTACTTTAATGGGAAACCTCATATCATGATCATTAGGAATACAAGGTTTAATGAATTGGGCATCCCATGTATTCTGTTTGGGGTAGGGGTTTCTCATATACTTGGTACGGTTAGTCATAGGTTTAATATATGTTGGGGATAGGTAGGTAAATGTTTTAACATCGTGTGGGGATAGGTAGGTCATAAGTTTAATTTCTGGTGGGGACAGGTATGTCACAGGTTTAACATCTTATGGGGATAGGTAGGTCACATGTTAAATGTCTTATGGGGATATATAGGTCATAGGTCTAACAACCTGTGCGCCATGTAGGTCACAAGTTTAACATCATAGGGGGATAGGTAGGTCATAGGTTTAACGTATCGAGGGGAAAGTGAGGTAACATGTTTAATGACTTAGAGAGACATGTAGGCAACAAGTTTAATGTATTTTGGGGACAGTTAGGTGTTTTTGAGTGTTCGAAATAAGGGAATGGTCACAGTTTAATGCTTCTTCGTTCCAAGGGAGAGACATGAAAATTTAATAGTGCTATTGAGGAATCAGTATTGAATCTGAGGGAGGTATCTCAGCTGTGTCGGGATTTAAATATTTAACCTCATGTAGGTATAATATGTACCCTATTTGGAGGTATGGATAAAAAACCACATTGTTTTATGAAATAGTTTAAGGTCATGTAATGAGCTGGTACATATAGTTTAATTGAATCTAGTGAGGATGATCGTGTCACAAAAGGTGTGACAACAAGGGATGTTTTAGGGTAATACATGTATAACTTCCCAGGTGTTGGGGGGTGTCATCCTAAGGAGGTGTGGGGATTACGTATATGGGATACCCTAGTGTTGGGGTTTTATCCAATGTGTTGGGGTATTATCCCTGGGGTTTCTACTTGATCCCTCATGTTGGGGTGTCATACCATAAGGGTGGTGGTGGTGGTGAGGGGGGGGGGGGTAATTCCATTCCATTCATGCATTGGGTATCCTGCATTCATGATAAAGGTTAGGGATACTATTTAACAACATGGGTGTAGGAAGTTGTCTTGAAGTTTAACACCATATAAATAAGATGATATTCTATGAAGTTTAACATCATATAGCTCAAACATGGGATGAACCTATACCAAAGGAGACCATTTCAATACAGGATATAAGGATCCAATGTTAGGCCTCATCAATGGTACAAACATGCTATTTCACTTGATGATTCCACTTTCAAGGTATACATTTGAACTACATAGGTACCTCTGGGTGGTGCCTGGTATAAACACTTCCATGGGGAAGTGGTAACGGGGGATCCAGATTTTAGGGTGCCTATGCTTGGTGATCCTTGAAATATGTTTCATGAAGTTTAGGGTTTCACAAATAATAGGGATTTTTTTGAAATGTGGAGGTTCACCAAGGAAGGTGACCCTACCTCAAGGTAAATTCATGGTTCACATGGAGTTTGTTTCAGGAAATATAATTATCTTTGGTAATTACATGATGTTTATGAGGTTTACCTCTATAAAAAAGGTCATTAACATTAACTAAATTCATCAAAACCATGTTTGTTGATTTTCAAGATCTCAAGCATGGTTTTTTGTGAATGATGGATACCGATAGGAATATATATTTTATTTTTCACACAATGGTTGGAGTTCCATTAATTCAAATATAAATTTTAGAAGTAGAAAACATTACATCCCCTTAAATTAGGGATGGAGGGAGGTATTTAAAGATGTTTAAGAGTTAGGAACACCCTTTTCATTTAAATTGTAGCTCGAGAGGCGTGTTTCATGTAATTTGGTGACCTCCATGAATAAAAGTACATTGCGTGAAGGTTACTATCATTGACAAGGGATATTTCATGGTGAATGGAAAAACTTTGTGAAGAATATATTATTCTTAAAACGTTATAACTTCAAAAATTTGTTCAATATAGTGTATTTTACCCCATTTTCTCCCAAATTCACAAGGATGTGACTATGAATTCCTCCATATCTCCTGTAATTAGTATTTTTTAAAAGACTACTGTTATCTATTCATATGGTTTAGAAATATATCATGTAGTTAGATTTCATGGGGAATAGTTCCTAGATCAAGTTTGGTTTCTCCCTTGAACAATACCATTTTTAGAGAGGTGTGAGTCCTCTATTATTGTTTTTAAGAGGTGACATGGGTTTTCTCATAGTTCAGTAGTTATGATAGTAGGGTGTAGTACCCCCTTGTTTGAAATATATTCTATGGAATAGTGTGGCTTCAATAATAGGTTTCTATAATGGTGAAAAACTAAGGGTGGAAGTTAAGGTAGAATAGTCCCTTTACTGAGGCACATACTTCTATACTGATAAGGTTACCCTTCATAGATTTTACTGATGATGTGGGTGTTTTAATGAAAGATAAATTAAAAAATACAATTCTTGTGGATCCTCATGAACCCCTTTGTATCATTATTATAGTGACTTATATCTAGGCTAATAACTTTAGACATTGTGATCATTTAAATACACCAAACATCTGTAGTTACCCATGATATGAATAACATTATATTATATATCCAAAATGGATAAAAATTCCCATTTTCCTTAGAGAGTTATAGTTGTATATCATATCCATATTTTCTTTGACTTCATTTTAGTTACCCTACAGTTCTAGAGATAATGATGAATATTTTTTCTTTATTTTCTATTTGTTGATTTGGGTCGTCCTACTAAGTATATTTATACTCACCCCTACATTGTCCTTGGGCCCACATGTTTTATGTATGTGTGGATAAAACTCAGTTCAAATGCGGTCTTTGTGGATGTGATATTGGTGTGGTTGTTTGGAATTTAGGATTGATGGTTTGTTATATATATATTTTTTTTATGATGATGGTGGTGAGATTTGTAATTGGAAAACAAATCCAAGATTCCGTAATGTGGGTAGGAGTCATAACGTGTTCTATTCTCACCAGTTTCAATGTACTTGTTATGTGTATTGTTCTTATAATGACATGACTAAGTGGAGATCTTTTTTCATTGTGATATTTCTTTCATGTGTTTCATATAATTCAATTATTTATATATAAATTTATCTAGTTATTTTTATGTTTTGAGATATGTGACTATTGTAGGTTAATGATGGATATGTTGTGAAATATAGTGTGATATTTCCACTCAGTATTAGTCACCAACCCCTGGATTATGTGAGTTAGGATTTGGTTGAAAACTTTTCTTATTTATAGCTCACGTGGGGATCTAATGGGTATGGTTATATGAGTATATGATCCAAATATAAAAAAATGTTTTATAAAATCAATCCCCTTATCTCTATTTTATCTAAAATATTTTTATGGGATTTACAATTCATTTCAAGTTTCCTTCATTGGATCTATATAGAGGTATTATATTCCAAAACAACATTTTCCTTTATTAATGTTATCACTAGAAATGTAGATATTCCCAAATAGACTATCATGGTTCTAGAAATAATTTTCAAGCAATTTCATTCAATATTCCTCTATTGATATTGTTTCTATAGTGATTTACATAGATATTGGACACTTTATATTACACTAGGGTACCCCTCCAATCCATTATGTTCTCTCCCCTCCCAACTTAACACTTCATCATCCAAAAATTCATGTATACATCCTTTTAATAGGGTGTATTTATAGATTACGTGTGTCTTTATTCTTTATCCCATAAGATACACATTGATTCCTCAATCTATTATCATTGTCTCTTCCACATGATTCAACCTCATATTATTTCCCACAAAAACCAAGAAATCTTGTTTATTGACTAAGAAAATTAATTTTTGGAATTTTACACATGTTTAAAACTATGATATGGCTAAAAAATTTTCTGTACTCTATATATATATTTATTTCTGAAATAATATGACTTATATTTATTCTCAAATTTTTTATCATGGGACCAATCATAATATTTCATCTCCCTCAGATTACTTTCCCATACCACCAATTTACTAATTGAATATAATAATATTATAAATCTCTTTGAATACATTCGTTACATATACCATAATTCATAAAAATATTTTTTGAATAACTATAATCATTTCATCGTTATTTGAAATGAGAATAACTGATCTAATAGACCCCCTTTTGAAATGCAGATAGAATATACGAAGTATATATAATCCATATGTGTCCATCCAAAGTAATATATTCATATTGATTAAGATATTCTCTAATTATATATTACCTTGACTACATTATAATGTATTTTTTATTCAAATATAGTTTTTGGTCATCCTTGGTATATCAATGTAATGATATGGAAATAGTCCCATAATTTGAATGTGTTAAATTAATTTACAAGCCAATAAATAATAACTGTGATTTGTAAAATTAATCTTTTTAAGGCACATATTAAATTTTACAATATCACCATTTTTGAAGTATTTAAAATTTTCTCAATTTTCATGCTATGTGTCGTATGCTCATAAACTGAAAAACACTTTTTTTGAAGAAATGTGTCCTTAAACATCAAGAATCACATCATTGTGACAAAAAACAATCATTCATTAGAATCCAATTTATTATTCATGTTGATATTTCATTTAATATAAGAAAATAATCTGTATGGTCAAGTTGGATGACTTAAAACATGAAGCTTCACTATAGTCCAAACTAGATGATATTAACTCAAGTATCTCTATGATCCAAGCTATATGGTCTTAAACATCAATAATATATATGGTACAAGATATATTACCTTATACATAATAAAAACCCTTTTTTTAGGAATTATATGACCTTAAAATAACATACATAATTTGGTCTATGTTTCAAAACTTTAAAATCTATACTCTTAATATATTCAAATTAGTACGACCTTAAACTGCACAACTGCATATCCCCATCCTAGTTATGTGAAGTAGCATTATATTTTATATTCATGTTTGGTCAATTTCACCCTTTCCACTATGTTTGAAAACCTTACTTTATTCCTTCCTCTAAAACATTAGGCTTGATGCAGCACCTCTGTCAAAATTATATAACCCGAAACATCAATTCCATTGTAGTTCGAGCTATAAAACTCTAAACCCAGAGACAAAAAAATTTCAATATAATTGATACCATTATCTCCAAGAACTATTTTTCCTAAAATAAAAGTTATTTAACTATCAAATAAAACATATAAAAAACTGCATGTCTGAAAACCAATAATGGTTTACCAATGATAATATCGAGTCTTCTTCGGGAAAATCAATATTATTATATTATCTGGGACAAAGTTATGGCATATAATGTAATAATATATAATTATACTTATACTTATACCTGGACCTAGAGAGTGTTGATAGCTTTTTTAGTTCCATGGATCCAAAAAAATATAGTCAAATACACCATCAAGGATGATTTATTTGGCATTTGATTGTTTATTCATGTTGGGTTAGTGTTGATTACACTTTGTGGGGAACCCCATTGTGTTATCATTTATCTTCAATGACCATAAACTCGAAGCAACACCCTGATAAAATTTATATCAAATTATTCATGATCAACATTATGGTATAAGATATATGATCATAAACAGGGATCCATAATTTATTCAAATTTATGAAAATTTCAACATCACAAACCCAATATGTTCTAAAGAGCATGTATTTAAAATAAAATAATACTTTTCCAATCATGATTTCTTATACTAAAAATTGGTCACATTTTTCAAATTTGGTCGATTTTTTTCTATTTTATTATGGCAGGTAACATTAAATTATTTCCAAAGATACAGTACATTAAAAATTTACCCACTATTTCTCAATGTAGTATAATTTTAAATTTTAGATATCCAATAATGGTCCATCTTGTAAGAAAATATATCATCATAGAAAAAATAATACAATGTTTTTTAGATTAAAAACACACAAATGGTGGAATAAAAAATTGAAGTCTCTACTCACCAAATCCTTAACCATTCATGGATAGCCAAAAGAGTAAGAGCACACAGAAAAGGGATAAAATATCATGGGACAAATTACTAGACCCAAAAAAGTAACTATATACTAAATAAGTCTATAGATCTATAAAAATTTTAGATCCTTTTAAAAAATATAAATTTTTTTATTAGGATTTTCAACCTAACATTCCTCCTAGTTACCCAATGTTTTGTTGAATTCTTAAATTATTTTTAGTAAATAGTGGTTATGATTAGTGAGTAACCCCCAAACTATTGGTCTATGGTATATAACCATAAAATTCTATCACTCCTTTGTCCAATTTATGTTACCTTATACTTCTAGTACATGTGGGTCAAAGTGGTATGACCTTAAACATTATTCATATTATAGTTCAAATCCTAGTATTTCAACTAAGAGAAACTAAAGGGTATAAGATATTTAACCTCAAAAATTCATCCATATGGAATTCTGAGCTCTTAGATTATAAATTAAGATACATAAAAATAATTTAGTTTTTTATGAACTCAAACTCTAGACTCAATTTTTTCCCAAAATTAAATCCCTTAAAGGGTAAAAGAAAAGAAACATAGAACTTTTCATATAGAAAATACATAAAGGGTGGACTATGAAAAAGAAAAGTACTTTAATTATAATGAAATAACATTAAATTGAATAAGAAAAATCATTGTCATAAAAAATGAATAGAAATAAATCACTTAATATTAGTACTTAAACCTACATAAAGTTGGTCCATGCTCACATGTTTATTGGATCTAGGTAAAATTTTCGAGTATTTATGTTGCTTCCCATATTAGTACATATTAATAGTATAAAAAAAATAATGATACTATTATGCGGTTTCTTATCCGACCATTAATAAACCCGTCATCACCAAACACACAATTTATAATCTTCATTTACTTAATCTACATAATTTTTTATATCGAAATAGATAGAACACGGAAAATGTTAATCAATAGGGATACCCTATATTCATCATTTTTTAAATATCCTATAGGGAATTGACATATTTTAATTACTTCTCCATATAGATCTACCTTGGTTTATAATAAATTTGTAAGATCATATGACCCACCAATATCAATCCATGTTCACATATCTAAGAGGAATTTCAATTTAGACTTGTTTTTTTGATAAAATAACCTTGTAATATGATGATAGAATAATGACCCAATATATAGACCACATATACTCATCAGAGTGTACACATATGAAGGATAATTAATATTTAAATCCTTTTTATCCTTTATATATGTTATTTAAGTCTTCATTTATAATAAATCCAATTATTTATTATATTTAAGAGAGTTTAATAAAATCCTAGGTTACCCCTTGGGAAATGTTACAAACCATATAGGTAAACTTATATGTTGAAATAAAATGGTTAAATTGTTAAAAAGGAATCAAATAACCAATATGTTATTCTATCTCCAGACATATAACCTATACTACTACCAAATGGTAATGAATAACCTAAGAATGGGAGGTAATTATTACATATGGATGATTAAATGATAAAAGGAAGTTTTTTTTCATTAACATAAATAAAATATGAGGTATGAAACTAATAAACTGGGGAATCTACCTATAATATGATGGAATAAATCAACCAAAATGATTATTTCAATAGTTCTTGAGATAGCTTCTTTAGATCGACTATAATATATTGTTAAGTGTAAACCCCATATTGAAAAATTTCTATCTCAATAGTCATTTAGCCCTGTCCATCCTGAATTTTTATGATCTTTAAGATCAACACATTTCAACACCACCTAAATTTATTAATCATAGATGTGAATTATATAAAAAAATTATTATCTTCCAATTTAGTGTCATTGTAATCTATTTTTTTGTTTATTGGAAGACCAAACAATGAGTTGAGCCTCAATATATTGTTACTAGTTAGACACTTGTTAAAATCATGGTACAATTTTTTTAGATTAGCTACTATGTCTACCCTTGACGTGATAGGTTGACTAAGCTTCAATTATCCCTCAAAATGGGACAATTTTCATTTGAATGGTAGAAAACAGTTGATATTCAAACAATTATCACAAATAAATCTCAAAAATCATATAGAGGAAATCAATTTTGTTACTTATTTCCACTAGTCGGGTATTAATGACCACAATGAGGGTAATACACGAATCCAATCTTCTCCCTATAAGGATTTTTAAAATTAAATTAGGATCCCAACCTATTTCATTTTCTATTACAATAACATTTCTGAGAATGAGGTCAACTATATAAGAACCCCTATAAGATGTCTGGATTCAAAAAATTAATCCTTAGTAATTGTATTATAGATATATTTAATTAATGGTTTCTGGAAGAGGATCTTAGCATGATAAATCACTATTATAAAGAATTATAGTTTTGACACCAAAGGTGTGAATGTTATACTAATTTTCTACTTCAATAATTTTCTCCGGTTTTACATTATCCCCAATATAAAATTATGTCTCCACATATGAGGATTAAAAATCTTATATTGATCATATTTTAGATGAGTACTCCTCTTCAAGAGTTTTATCAAAATGAACTCTTGAACATGTTCCATTCATGGAGGTTGGTATAAAAAATTAGTGAACTGCATCCCCCATATTCATATTCATGTAACACCTTATTAAATCATTTACATAATCCCAAAATTATTGGGTTGTAGAATTCATAGTAAATGTATATATTGGAAAAATTGTATATTCACACTCTAAAATTAGCCAAAATTAGAGTAGTATTTGTAAGATTCCACTCATCATGGACTCATTGATAAAGTGACGGTGAAAATTCACAAAAGAATACAAATTTCTAAGTGAACTAGTATAAAACAAAGGGTTTATAGATGATTGAACCATTTAATTATACTTAAATAACCATATATCAATGGAAAATGGCTTTTCTTCACTATTCATGGGTATCAATTAAATCATCTATAATTATCCTAAAGGGTATCCTGTAAGGGATGACAGTGAAATAAGAAACTTTCCTTAACAGTTTATAAAATATAACTAGTATCCATGAGAACCATTCATATGGAATCAATATTAGTCCACTCTAGTGGAATATAAAACATGGAAGTACTATGGTATTCTAAAACTTATATCTTTAAAAAGTGATCATCCATCTAGTTATATAAATATAGCATCTTTCTATCGTCATAATATAGTGTATTCCCCCATTAGACAAGGATGGCCGTCTGATATACCCATGCTAAAACTAGTGTTGCATGGTTAGTCTATCAAACCTATTCCAAATGAATTTCCATCACAAAATATTATCCTTGACTCGTTAATATATATCATTCAATAATATGATCCACCACATGAGAAACATTTCCAAAAAAACATTTTCCAAAAATATAAGGCCACCCCTAACATGAATTCAAACTATATAAGGTATATTTATAATCTTCTAAAATGAACCAATATGATCCCTATATGTTTTAGGTGTGTTGAGATATATAAATTTTTATTCTATTTGTTTTAGTTTCAACCCATTATGTTGTGGGAAGATATCAATCCATTTACTAAATGGAACAATCAAGAAAGGTATATTCTTTTTCCTAAAATGTCACTCAGATAATTTTACTAATTAATATACCTAATGAGAAGTATAAGAATAATCATCCAATATTTTATATTAAAGGATAAATTTTTCAAACATGTCCCATAGGATGTTGGTATCACTAATTCAGTGAATGTCCCATTGGATGGTCTCAATATCCTCGTGGGGAAAATGAATTGTGCTTATCAACAGAAAATAATGTCTAACCATATTATGGACGAATTTGACCAATAAAAAACAATAAACAATGAATCCAAAATTTAATAACAAATTTTAAACACTTTTAGATTTATCAAAAAACTCATTATATTTTTGGTGTATCAAATAGGACCTTTCCCATTCATCAAAGATTTTACTCACAATATGAAGAAACCACTGAAATATCTAACATTGTGTTATGTTTTTAACATAGGAAGATAGATTTTTTAATAGTATAAGGTAGTTAGTTGTTTTCCCTATTCATGGTTTTCAATTTTAAAATGATTGTGGCTTAGAATATGTAATTGCTCCCAATAATCTACTTGAGAAAGGAGTCTATTGAAAACATATTCTCTTAGGAATTCCATAATGATTTTATGAAGCACGCTAATGTTATGTTATGGATAATGGATGTAATCGATGTTTTTTTCTATAGGGTAAATCTATACAGAGGTAGTCTATGAAAAAATGAGTATCATTAAAGCTCTTATATAATGATATATGTAATGTATTCTTATATAAATGAGATTATATGCTATATATCAACCATGAAATTACCATCCCTGGTGGATTTCCATTCAGAGGTTCCTGGAAAAGCATGTGTGATGAACATGTATATATTTCTTACTTTAGGGGGTAATTTATTAAAAAGGAATAAAATTTTAATTTTTTTAGAATTATGTATTAATATGAAATTCATTATCATTTGAAAAATATTATAGATTCCTAAAAGTTCATTTACTTATAGATATTTATTTTCTTACCCGTAATGTGTAGAATTAACATTCACTCAATTGTGTTTCGTATATTTGTTCAAGAATAAAAGTTAGTATGTATCTGTGTGAGTGGATTCAATAACATGAAAGGAGATCATTTTCTATAATATTTTCATAAAAACAATAGTCCATACAATTAATAAAACCCCTTTATATTGAGAGGTATACAATTTTCTTTTACATCTAATTTTATTCATTAGTGTAGCACCAAATTCATAAATTATCTTTTTACCTCAGAATATAATTCCTTTTATGTTAAATGAATTCAATTTTAAGGGGAGATAAAATATTTATGGGCATGAATTTTTTCATGAAAACTAAAATTTAGGATTAAATTTGTTACATCCCATTACAATTTTTTGGAAATCCTCAACCCCTCTTTTGGTCATTCAGTAGTTCGGATATTTCAGGGATGCTTTATATAAAAATATGGAACATTTTGAAACCTTATGGGTTGTGCACTGTTGGAACATGGTTTTCCAAACCCCTATGCCCACCCAATGTAATCTGTATATACCCAAATAGTTGAGTTTTTCATGGATGGCACATGGTTTGTCGAACCATTCACCCACTAAGGAAAAACTGTGAAACCCTATAGTAGGTTCACATTATTAGGGAACACTTTTAGACAAATAGTGTGACCCTACACACCCAACCAAGCACGCGATATTTAATTAATCTTAAAATTAATTAAAAAATTATTATACCCCTGTTTTTACCTATATATCTTGATTGAATAACTATATTATGATTTCCTAGGACTGTAGGTCTCTTAAGAACCAAATTTTATTCCTCTACACCCTCTCTAAGGTGGATCGAAGTTAGGTGATATTCATTCAATTATTTAATGGTAATTTTTCCTTCTAATATTAATTCTCTAACACATTATTCTTATCTATTCTTTTGGGAATGTTAGATCTTTGTTTCATTGGAAAATCTAATCTTTGTTGTTTTATATCTTGAATCTAGGATTGATTCTTGGATCTTCATTACCAATGTTCATCATTGGAGTTTTCCATTATGTAATATGAGTTATGTGATCTCATGATCTACTATAGGTGGTTCTCTTTAAGATAATCCAATTAATTTTACCCTAAATTGATTGGATTTAATTAAATAGTTTAAAATTTAATTAAAAAAACCAATTCACAATGAATTGGGATTCTGTTTTTTTTTGTCCAGAAATTTTGCAAAACCCTACCAGTTCTACTAAATTGGGGTATGATTGTTGAAATTGGATAGAAATCATGAAATTAAAATTAGAAATTGATTTCAAATTTTTATTTTAGAATATCTTCTTAATTTTATATTTTGAAAACACATTGGTTTTTGTAAAAGTCATGAATTGATCAGAAAATGCTTTTTGGATTTGAAAATGGAAATTAGCATTATAAAATGGGAGAACAACGTGTTAATTATACATTGAATATATTTTTAGATAAATATCACATTATTGATTTTTGTTATAGAACATGTAAGACTAGTTAGTGAGTAAGCTATTCAGGACAACACTCTATTAAAACTTTACAACTCTATCATAATATAAGATTTAGGTCACATGCTCGATGGGATGGTGATGTGTCATATTTGACGAGTGACTGAGGGATGTGTGTATGAATATTTCCTTGATCACCTATTTGAGTGTATTAGGATCATATAACCTATAACAATAATTCCCCTTATAAGATGATATTTTTTCTCTCTTTTTATTATTTTGACAAATTCCATTCATTATAAATTGTTTTACACATGCCAAGGGAATTTATATAAATAGATTAATATAAAATTGTTAATAAGAAATTACATTGAAGAATTTTCATCAATTGAAATGTAAATCATTAGTTGATTTATGTATTCTATTGAACCACCACGGATGTATTTTTAAAATTTACTCCTTTATTTGGTTAATTAATAATGGAATCTTATAATGGAATCCATGGTGAGAACACAATGGGATTTTAGCTCACACCAAACCAATGTCTTCATGTGTTTATTGATTATCTATTTATAGGTTTGAGAAATGGTAAAACACCACTTATAGGTGGTAGTTGATGTTGATATTTGGAATTTGAGTTGTGTGTCTATGGTGACATGCGTTGTTTATCTTTTTTTCTAGTACTTTGTGGTTGTACTTTGGGTTTATATACCTTTATGAAATCTGATGTTATTCTTTGTATGTATTTTTCATTGTATATAATATGTTTTATATTTTTGTTCACTATTTCTATGGAAAAATCATTCCCACCTTTATCTTTTATGAATACAGGTTTTTGTCTCCAACCCATATGGATCAATAACACCCTCTGAGTGATGTTGGTATCAGCATGGGTTTCATGGTACCCTTATATTTAGGTTGGTTCATGAGAAAATTGTATCAAATGGAGGTTAATTATCAATCCTTGATGTTAGTATGCTGTTGTTTAATTTTTTGGGACTTAGGTAGAAGTTGAAACATAGTTTCTAGCTATCTCAATTCAAAATTTGTGATATTACCAAGATAATAAAAAAGATTATCATTTTTAGGTATTTCCTTTTGAATTCAAGAAATTATCAAAGAAGTATAAATAACCTCACTTTTCTTCATAAAAATCAAACAGATATCGTATTTAGAACATTTACTCACGTTTTATAAGATATTCCATCATATTGAGAAGGGGTTTTTCTTGGAGAAATGGAACCTCATAATCACCATGGGCTTGGGATAAATATTTCATTATAAGGAGGAAGATGATCATATTCATCATTGATCTGATTTAAATATGACAATAATTTCATGTTTAGTATCTCCCGCAAATTATAAGAAATTTTTAAAACATGTGACTCAGTCTTTATAAAAGAAAGGGGGAGAAAAGTTGCTGACAATTGTATATAGGAAAATCATATTCTGGATGAGTAGGAATGAAGGATATTTCTGGAGGAATGGGAAGGTACAATACTTTCCCTTATTAGCTAGACTTTGCTAAAGTTGAACATAAAATTTATAAAGTCATAAAAAAGTATGCTTATAATTAAGTACTTAAAGTATATGAAAAGAAGAATTGTATTATAATTCAATTAAGATAAAAGTAAAGAAGAATATTCTACTATTTTACATTTGTCTTCATTGTAATGAGGTGGATGATATTTGGAATCATAATGTAGTTTTCTTATTCTTGTAATTATGAATGTAGAGTTTTAAAAAGATGAAAAAGTGCTATAAAAGGGGGACTTGATGCTCAAAGAATATGTTTGTTTGTGTTTTTTTTCTATTGTTATAGTGGAATAAGAATATAAATATCCAAATAGATAAATTAGAATAGAGAAACTGGAACAGAGAACTGTGAATAAGGAAATCATAACAGAGAAATCAGAATAGAGAAATTAGAATGATAAAATCAGATTTGAGAAATCAAAATACAGATTTCAGAATGGATAAATTAGAATGGATAAATCACAATGGAGAAAACTATATAGAGAAATCGAAATGGAAAATTGTAATGGAAAAATCAGAATTAAAATCAAAAATAAAATTATGAGTTTTTAGAAATAATAAAGGATTATGAATTCAATAGAGGTTATAGAATTCGAGGAAAGTTATATATATCAAATAATTATCCGGATTTCAAGGTGAATTGAATATATCAATTGAAGAACCGGAATTCATGGGGAATTTAATGAGTCAAATAATTATCCAAGATTTAAGGAATATTGAATATTTGAGAAATATGGTAAAGGGTGAAAACATTTTTATAATCCCTCTTAATCAATTATTTCTATCCTGTATATATGAGAAGATTACATCATGTATTCTGTGACTTGAATCTCTCTTAGAAAAGAGGATAAAATCTCCATAATTTTAGAAAGTGAAGATGTTTTCCATATTTTTCTTTCTTAAATAATTTAGATAAATATAAGAATATGAATAAGAGAGATATATCATATTTCACTAGTTATCATATTGGGATGGATAATAGGACTACGAAATTCGTATTGAGATTTAAAAACTGAGGAATCAAAAGTTCATATTTTCTTAAAGAAGTATTTAGTCAATGAAAAATTTTCTATATTGAAAAATTAGACTTTGGAATCTGAATGGGGAATCAAATTTGAATTTCCAAACTTGGATTAGATGTGTTTCAGAATTGTCTCATTGATATTCTGAAAGAACTATTTTATAATATTTAGAAGACTTTGGAACTAGATTAGGGAATCGAGCTAAGTATTATTACAATGTCCATGAATTTCTTATCTACTCATAGGTAAGAAAGTGATGATTTTTTTTGAATGTTTTCGATTTTTTAAAAGTCGATATGGACACAAAAAAAATTGTATTACATCATTTCATGCTGCTTGAAGAACAAACACTATTGTATTGAACATAGTGCTTCATGAATGTAAGGGAATATACTACACATTATATTCAAAACAAAAGGATTATTTTTAGTGGATTTTGTGGTATTAGAATCTTTCCAAACCATAGAAATGACATAGCTACTCTTATTGAGTCATTAACCATGTAAATTCATGAGTTCATGTGCATGTGTGTTTGATTTAATTTTCAACAGGGAATGAAATCCTTAACTCTAGGTGAAGTTTGTTTCATAAGTAAGGAAACATAAAATAAAAAAAAATCACTAATTTAAAAACTTCCCCTCTTAGTGATACACTGACCTTCGCTGGGAAATCCTAATGAGCCTTGAGTTTCCAAGGGTGGTTAAGAAAGATATATTGAGGAATAATTCTACTCTTTTCCCTGATTTTTATTTGGATAAATTATAATCCAAATCTTATTTATCTATTTTTTATGATTATTTTTCTTTATTTATCTTGTTTGAGAGTTGTTTTATTTAATCATTATGATTTCCTTAATATTCTCTCCAGATGTTGTGTAAACTAATTCCTCTGAGAATATGTGTGAATCTAATCCATGACTAAGATGATGAGGAATCACATCAAAACAAATCCTCATATGGACTAGAATCTGGTTAATGATATTTTCGATGATATCCAAGCCTAGGATAGACACCTATTACCATTACCATTAAAAACATAGCTATAAAACCTTTGAGGGAGGCTTTAGGATTCAAGATCAGGTGTTACTTCACCAAAATGTACAAGTGTTCCAAGGATATGATGATCCTCACCGAGATGTTAATTGGTTGGGAAATATCATTATTTTTTCGGAGATCAGGGAAAATCATGACGAAATGAAGGTAAAATGTGATACCTTATCACTATATTGACCTAATAAGATATGGTGGGATAAGAAGGTGATAGAGAAAAGGCATGAGGTATTAAAGTGTAATCTATTTAGGTCTATTTTTTCTAATTAGTAATATCAAGATTAAATGGTGTTGACTAAGGCTATTGAGTTTTTAAAACACGATCAAGATGATAGAACCATGATTGAAAATACAAATTGTTTTGATTACTTAGTGTAGATTTCCCCTAATATCATTTTTAATTACAAGATGAAGACACAATGGTTTGAGATGGAACTTCGATCTAATATTCATTCTCTTAATTTTTTTACTGAAGCTTCTTTTTTTATGATTATGTGATAGATAAAGAATTTATCATTTAAATGGATCTTCTTGATAAGTTAGGGATGTTAGGAGTTCAATTTTCTCCTCATAGATGTTATATTATTTCCCATAAAGATAAGAGAAAGCATGATGATTCTAATGGTGGTTCTTAACAATAGGGTTTTTTATACCACCTAAAGTTCCTCAAAGATACCCTTTGATTTGTTACCAGTGTTGAAAATCTAGTTACTGAAAATAGGTTTTTCCTATGGCACGCAAGGTATGTGGTTTCTATGCATGCCCAGGTCACATGAATAATTTCATATATGTTTATTATTCACCCTTCAGTGGTAGGGGAAAATCGATGCCAAAAGGTACTGTTGTGCTATTAGATGCTTCATGAACAAAGGATATTTATCCAGTGGAATCTATAATGAATATTATTCATGAATTCTAAGAGTCACATGAAGATGAAGATATGTTCTAGTGACCGTGATAGGTACCATCACTATTTCATCATCTCTAGTGACATCTTTATTTCATACTAGGGAATATCATTCATTTATTTAGACTCATATTTTCAATATTATTAATATACATACAATGTTTTTATCTTATGTGATAGATATTACTACACCCCTATGAATGAGGAGAGAAATGATTCTTCATTGTCTTGCACGTGTGTTATCTTTATCAAATATTGACCTTATATGGATTTTTTGGTTCTCGACATGAAACCACATGATGTTATATTCGAGATGGATTGGCTTATTGCAAATAAATTCCAGATTCATTGTTATCTTCAGCAAGTATACATTACTATGACCGATGGAGTGTGCTTTGTCTTTTAGGGAGAATAGGACTCGAGGTCATGTAGAGTTGTAACATCTTATAAAGATTTGGGGAAAGTAGTACTAGTGTTAAATTTTTACCTATTGTGGGAATCCTTGAGTGATGATATCCCTCTAGTTTTCATTGAGTTTCCTAATGTTTTTCCCTAGGGACACTCTAGTTTCCCCCAATAATTGAGTTATAGTTTTCTATTATTTTACTTACTGGCACTCAACCAATATCTATTCCTTCTTATTGTATGGAACTAGCTGAAATTAAAGAGATGAAGATCAATTGGATAATATTTTAGAGAATTGCTTCATATCCTGAGTTTTTTCACCATAGATAGTGCTAGTTCTCTTCGTGAGAAATGCTTTAGGGTCCCTCCGCCATAGTGTTGATTATAAAAAAAATGCAATCGAGTTATAGTAAATAATAAATATATATTACCATGAATTGATGATATGTTTGTCCAGTTGAAATTGGGGAAGATATTTTAAACGATTTATCTATAATATGGTTATCGTAAGTTGATAATAAAAGAATTTAACATTCGAAAAAATGACTTTTGAAGAATGTATGACCATTATTAAAACCTTGTTTTCTATTTTGTTTAACTAATGATATTTTGTTTTTGGATTTAATGAACAAGTTATCACATTTGTATATTGATACTTTTGTGGTGGTCTTTATAGTTGACATCCTTTTTTACACTTATTTTGAGGTATATAATACGAGAAATCTGATAGCTGTTATGGAATTTTTGATAAATCTCCATGTTTATTAAAAGATTACACAATTTGATTTTTGGATCCGGGATGTGAAGTTATTGGGACACGTGGTGTAAAAACATGGAGTTTAAGTAGATCTTTAAATTGTGAAAGATATCCTGACATCACAGAAACCATGAAATGTTTTCCAAAGATAACGAATCATGGTTTTAGCTATATATAATAATTAGTTAGTTATATATTCTTCAATGATTTATTCATCAATGACTTATCTCATTGGAAATAGAGTAATTCCTGTTTGGGATGAAAATTTTACATGATATTTTGTTGATTAGAAATGTATTTTTACTACTTCTCTAGTGTTGACTCTTATAGAGGTTTGGCAGGGCTATGTGGTCATCAATTATGCATCGGTTTCAGGTTTGGGATGTGTTCATATATAGTGCGATCATGTCACTTCCTATGTCTCTCAAAATATTAGGCCACAATAGTATAACAACATGACCCGTGACCTTGAATTTTCAGCTATGATTCATGAACTAAAGAGTTGGAGGAATTGCCATTATAGAGAAAGGATTAAAATATATTCAGTCCATAGAATCTGTAGTTATATATTATCTAAAAAAGATTTGAATCTTCTCCAGAGTAATTTGGTGGTGTACCTATATGTTTTTGAAATTGACATCACTTATGCCATAGGGACAGGGAATGTCATCATAGAAGATTTGAGCATGAATCTTATGAAAAAGTTCATGGAGGAATCATCATAATATCGGAAAGTGATGGATATTTTCTAAATGATGAATAATGGGGTCCAAGAATTTGGGTTGATGTTTCTTTGATAATGATTAGTTGAAATCAACTATTCAAAATGTCATTCTTCTAGAACAAAAACAGGACAATGAATTTCGTAGCATTAGATTATCTCTTTTTGATGGGGAGATGAGACATGACTGGTCATAATCCATAAAGATAATTAATGTTACCATATTCATTTTGTGGTGCCATTATTGGTTAAGAAATATTTTTTGAGGTATTTGTATAATTCCTAGTGGATTGTGAACCAAATAACCATGAATATGTTATATGACATGCGTTGAGGATTTTGGTGGATCGAAATGAGATGTGGTATTGTAGATTTTGTCTCTCATTGATATACATGCCAACATGTCAACACTGATAACCAAAGACCTTAAGGTTTTCTTCATCCACTTCGTGTACCAACTTGGAAGGGAGATGATATCTTTATGGATTTTTGGTGTGTTTTCAACATACCTATAAAAAGAAGAATGTGATATGTGTTGTGATCAATATTCTAACAAAATTGGTTCAAATTATACCAATTCATTATAATAAAAGAATAGTGGTTGTAAAATCTCTATATGAAAGAGATTTTTCATTTTCATGGAGTTCCCTCTGTTATAGTTTTTTATAGTGATCCTCTATTTAGTTATTTCTTTTTGAGTGCGTTTTAAAATGCACTAAGATCTTAAATTTATTTGAGTATGGCGTACCATTCAGAGTCAGATGGGAAAATTGGAAGATCTATATTGATTCTTGAAGATATTATTATCTCATCCAATATTGAATATGGTGGGGCTTGGGATTACCATTTGGGAATTTTTAGTTTTTCTCATAAATGTAGTTACCAAAGAATGATCAAAATTGATCCTTTTGTGGCCTTGTATGGCTAGCTTTTAAAATATATGTTTTTTTTGTTAGATTTCAGTGTATGATCCTTAGTTGGATCAAGATTTGTTCCAGAGACTTCAGAAATGATTCATATTATTTTTAAAATAATTTTCAGGGAACAAAGCTAGTATAAGTCTTCTATTGATCATCATCATAAAGCATTTGAGTTTTCTGTTCAGGAACATGTGCTCTTTAATATTTCACCTTGTTTGGGTCATCGACGGATTTGAATGTAAGGAAAATTTGATCCTATTTTTGTGGGACCTTTTGATGATGTTGAGTATGTGGGGATTGTGTGTTATGATTTGGCACTACCACCATAGTGGACGTCAATACATAATATGTTCCATGTATCTCATCAGCGAAAGTATCTGTCTGATTTGTCTCATGTTCTGAGATATAGTGACCTTGATGTTGAGCCTTATTTTATCGTGACTAAGAATCCAGAAAGGATATATGACTTTGAAAACATGGTATTTCATGGGAGGATGATATCTTTGGTTTTATTTCTATATAATCGCCATTATGATACACATGAGACTTGGGATAGGGAGGTACTGATAAGAGTATAGTGGTTTAATTTTTTTGACATTAAATATTTTTATCTAGATTTACGGGGACATGAAGCTTCTATGGTGGGGAGGATGTAACATCCTATTGCTGTTTTCCATTACTCCTAAACCCATATTTGGATCATTCTTTTAATGGGTTTCATTTAGGGATGCTTAAGGTGAAAATTCCGAAATTTTTGAAACTTTCTCGTCTACTTATAGTTAAAGAATGGTTTTCCAAAACCACGCACCCCAAGGTTAAACCACGAGAACTCAAACACTAGGGGTTTTCACAGATTGTTTGTGGTTTGTAAATTTTTGTTCCCAGTATGCAAAAATTTTGGAACCCCATATTAGGGGCACAAGGTTATGGAAATTTTTTTTGAGAAAACTGTACTACTCTACCCAGCAAACCATGCCCGTGAGATTTAATTTTTTTAAAAATTCTATAAAAACATTTTGAACCACCTTTTTACCTCCTACTCAATCCTAACCCTACATATTATAATTTTTTAGGTTTTTAGGGCTCTCAAGAACCAATTTTAGATCCTCTAAACCCTCCCTAAGGAAGATTGAATCTAGGACATCATCATTGGATCCTTCCTCATTATGTTTTCCTTTCCCATTATTTCTCTCCTGCTCTATTCTCCTCTCATACTATTGGTTTATTATATCATTAGGTTGTTAGGGGATATAATCCCCCTTTTTATATCTAGAATCTAGGATTTATTCTAAAATATTCATTACTGATTTTCATCATTGGAAATTCATGTTTCAGAAGTTGTGTTGCATGATTTCATGATCTACGATAAGTTGTTCCATGTTACATTTGAAAATTGATTTATCCCTATTTTTTTATTTCAATTAAATTGATTTCAATTGGACTATAAAAAACACAATTCTCATCGAATTGGAATTTTATTGTCATCAGCATGAAATTTGGGGAAAGCACCAAATTCTATCAACATCAGGTGTGATTGTGGAAATTGGATGGAAATCATGAAATTTAATTTTTAAATTTAATTATTAAATTTTATTCCAATTTTTATTTGAGTAACATGAATTAATTGTTTTTTATGAAAACATAATTTTTTTGGAAAAAGGATTGAATTAGTTTAGACCCCTTTTTTGGTTTTAAAGTAGAAATTGAAATTCTAATGTGTGGGAAAATGGGTTTATTTTATTTTCAACAATTTTGAAATAAATATTTTATTATTGATTATTATTTGAGAGAATACAAGCCTATGTAGTTAGTGATTTATTTGGGATAACACTTTATTGATTCTTTATAACTCTAACAAATCATGTGAAATAGGTCACATCCCCATCGGGATGACGACGAGTCATATTTCACTTCTATATGAGGGATGTCCCACTATAACATCTTAGAAATTATAATCTTATTTATATTTTTATAAATAAATATTAAATTGATTAAATTATAATCAAAACAGTCCTTGATTTAGTATTTCATTGGATGATTAAAAATAAATTATATGAATTTAAATTATATCATCAATGATGCTTTTCTGAAATTTACAGTTTTCCTATCTTATAAACTATGATTTAATATTAAATTAATTTATAATTAATTTTTTATAAACAGGGTTTTAATTTCATTAAAATAATATTTTATCATAAATATATTTACATGTTTATTTTTTTTATAAAATTATAATAAATAATGATTTTGAATTATATTTTAATCTTATAATGTTTTAGAATAATGATGAAAATAATAGTTAAACTTAATATAATTTAAACATATGAATTTAATGAAATTATGAAAATAAAAATAAATAAAAATTTGAAAATTCATAAGTATTATTATTAAAATTAATGTTATAAAATTTAATAAAATGATGAAAATAAACAGAAACACAAACATATATATATATATATATATATATCTATTAAAAGAAATACATATCTTGTTTTTTCATTATAAATTTAACTAATATAAAATTATAGTGTTTTGAATGCTCTGTTTAATGAAATATTAAATTATAGTAGTATGGAAGTATTAGTTTTTACAATATATGGATTATGAATTTGTTTAACAAAAATTTGAAATTATAAATATGTTAATAAAGAGAATTATTAAGGGGTTATAAAAATATTATTCTTTTTAATTTTCAACTTTGGATTCTAAAGGGTATTTGATTTTATCAAAATATGTATGATTATTTCTAATAACAAAATTTATCATATTATTATCTTAAAAAAGGTTATTATTTTATGTTTATATTTTGAATAATAAAATCTATCATTTTATGTAAAACCATGAATATCATTAATGTTATAAGATATAGACATTATATATTACTTGTTAAATTTCACAAGTACATTAGATTAATTTTATGAGTGTCATTTATTGTTTATATTATTTGAATGAATGTATTTAAACGAATTTATTTTTACATAAGTATTTAAAGAATGTATTATTAAGGTTATTTTTAGTGTTATGAATACATCTAAAATTGTGGATATCTCTAAATGGCTTATGGAATTTATGAAAAGTTAGGTTTTATAAATGTATATTTGTTTTCTACATTGAAAATAATAAAGTAGTTATAAAAGGGTTTTTTATGGGTTGAAACTTAAAAAGGAGGAGCTTCAAAAAAAAATCCATAAAATTTGATTTGGAACATGGTTTTTGATTGGGAGAATGTGGAATGGGGATTGAACCCATGAACTGTCATGTTTTTCCCCACTAGTGATATTACTTCTAGCCACACAGTTTTCATAGGATCTTCCATGTATCAAAATTATCTATAAAGAAAGAATTATTTTAAAAATGTTTTCAAAGGATAAATCCACGTGTTTTCAAAGAAGTATTTTTGAAATGAATTTTCAGAATAATTATTTTTTTAAATGAGAGAAGTTATTTTAAAAGAATATTTAAAATTATTTTTTATGAAAGGGTTTCAAATGGTTTTAAAACCCTTAATAAGAAATTTAATGCTCCCCCATGTTTTAGAAATATTTTCACAAGTATATTATATATTATATGATGGATGAGTTCCCTTAAAGAGTTACTGAAAGAAATGAAAAATTATTTTATTTACTTTTTTATTAAACTCTATCAAAGTTTGAAGGTGTTTCCAAATTCCCTAGAACTTAGACTAAAAATTTTCCTAGTGTGTAATATGTATCGTGTTTTGTTTCAGTAATTTTTTTAAAAAATATTCAATATATATTTAGCATTAAATATGAAATCATGAGTTTTGGATCATTAAATATGGTATCATAGAAACAGTATAGAAAACTATTTTAATTAGACTTTCTCTATTGAGGAAAAAAATGTACACAATAAAAATATTTTTAGATAATTATGTTTCTTTGTCCAACGAATGATTTGTTATGTCAAAATTCTGTTATAGTGGGATGCAACATCCTATATATTGTATTCTTAGATTTATTTTTGAAAATATTTTATCAAATTAATTAATTTATAATCAATAAAAACTTTTATTTATTAGTTATGTTGAATATTTACAATTTTAGAATATGACTTCAAATTATCTCATCAATTATAATTTTATGAAATTTATAGTTTTCATATATTATGAAAAAATATTTGATATTAGAATAATTTATAAATACTACTTTTATAAACGTGGTTTTATATTTTCGATAAATTATATTTTATTATAAATAGATTTATTATGTTTTTTAATAAAATTAGTATATATAATTATTTTAAATTACATGTTAAACATATAACATTTAATAACAACATGGAAAATAATAATTAATCATAATATAATATAAATATATGAAATAAATAAAATTTTGATAATATAAATTAATAATATTTAAATATTCATAATTGCTAACATTAAAAATAAGGTTTTAAAAATTTATAAAATGATGAATATATATATACACAAATATTAAAATATATACATATCATTATTTATTATTATAAAGGAAACTAATATAAATTTATAATGTTTTGATCTATATATATAATGAAATAAAATTTTATTTGAATATAATAAGTATTAATTTTTATAAAATCATGATTATGAATTTGTTTAATAATATTTTGAAATAAAAAATATATAAATAAATATAATTATGATAAATTTATTATTATGTAATTTCATATATGAAAAAAATTAAACAAATTAATAATAAATGTAAATGAAGATAAAAATTTGAAATGAAGATAAATTGTGAAATCGAGGGTTCACCTTCATTTAGGGTTTTATCAAATAATGAATCTAAGGCCGAGCGAGGTGGATAGTTCACATGAGTTATAATGATGCTAGTCATGATAATGTGGTAGATCAATGATCCCCGAGTGAGATTGGATGAGTGCTGGTGCTCGGAAGAGGATGATCGACCTTAGAAGGGTTCTGATTTGGATGGTGGAGCACGATTAAGGAAAATTAATAAAGGAGTTTTTTATATGGATATATGAGGTTTCAAATGCCTAAGGGGTAAAAATAAAGAATGATACGTTTTTTTTGTTTTATTCCATCTAATTTGTGATTTGCAGCCTATCTGGTAAGTGTATTTTTGTTTTAAGGTATCCAAACCCAATTTCTATATCTTTTTCAACCTTTATTCTATCATCTTGATTAAAAAGTTAGTATTCAATGTTTAAACTGTATGATTTGTTTCTGGTTCATCATTTTCATCCTCCATCATCATCAGATGTTCATCTTGGGTTTCATTAGATTTTTAATCACCCAATTCTATACCTATATTAAACAAAATATGTTTTCTTTCTAATGTTTTGGGTTTGATTTTTTCTCGATTAACTAAAGATTCTTGATTAAATTCACGACATTTGAAAAGAAAAATAATACACCATTTATTCCCAACTAATTTGAGTAAATAAATTAATAAACAAATATAAATATCTATGATTTTAGCAGTTCTCCTTAAATGTGTTGGTCACCTATTAGTTGGTTGATTTGATATCCAAATCCTTTGAAACAAATATGAAAGTAGGGATAATTAATATATACATGTATGTATTTTATTTCATTTAACAATCCATTTTTTGGATCCTCAATGATTTACTATAATAATGGAAGTGAAATCTCGTTTTTCATTGAAGAAAGTCTTGTCATACACCTCCCTCACACCTGCTCAGTGAAACCAAAATAGCATCATACCCTATTTAATTCTTTGTCAATTATTTGAGATAAGGGAAATTATTTTGTTCAATTAACAATTTCTCTTATTACCATAAAAGGATATATTTATTTTACAAAAGAATATATGTAAATGATAATATTTCTATGTAATTTAAATTTTGAAAGAAACAATGTTTTCAAACATAGTTCTAAATATATCTACGGGATCTATTTTTTTGGTTTTATATTTTTTATATCATTTTAATGGAATTAATTTTATGGAAAATTATTCAATTTTTTGGTAGAAGATTTTATATTATTCCCAGAAATTCTATTTTTAAACCATGACATAAAACCATTACAATGCATTGCTTATTATTGTTCAACTATTTATTCTAATGTGTTTTTTGTTTTATCAAAATCTATATGTTCATAGTTATAATAATAAATGATTTAATTTTATTTCCTAAGAATTTTTTTTATTTTTTAAATAAGAAAAGCTATCATTTATTGTATGACAATGAATATCATTCATACTAAAAGATATGACAATTATCTATACCTTTTGAAATTTTAAGCAAACATTAAATTAATTTTATGATTTTATATTTATTATTATTTTCTTTTAAATCATTTTTATAGAACAATTTATTTTTAGAAATTTATTTCAATAATGTATTATTACAGAAATTTTAAGAGTTTTGAATTCTTCTAAAACTATAGATTTCTCCAAAACACTTAAAGAATTTAATGAAAGCTATATTTTATAAATGTTTAATTATCTTCTAATTTGAAAATAGTTAATTATTTGTTAATGTGTTTTGATATGTTGTAATTAATAAAGTTGGATCATAAAAAATCATAAAAGTTTGATGTAGAACTTGGGTATCAGGAAAGAGAATGAAGTATGCAGAGTGAACCCCTAACATCTACAGATGTTGTCCCATCGATTATATTACTTATGGCCCCATGGTCATCATATGATATTTCAAATATAGAAATAATAAATAAATAAATAATTATTTAAAAAATGAAAAAATAAATCCAAGTGTTTTCAAAGAAGAATTTTTTAATTATATTTTCAAAATAATTATATTTGAAATTCTATTACATTATTCGAATATTTATATCTAATATATGGTATTTTGAAATAATTTTCTATAGGATTTTTTATGAAATCATTTTAACTTCTTTTTAACCACTTACTAGGAAATTTAATGCTCATCCCATGTTTTAAAAATATTTCTTCTCGTGTCTTAGAAGTTCTAATAGAGAAGACTTTTCTTAAGGATTTATCACCAGAATAGAAAATTATTTTATTTTATTATGAATCTGATAAAATGGAACGGTGTTGTCTACTTCTCAATAATCTAGATTGGAAAAGTTCATGGAGTGTAAGATATTATATTTTTGGTTTAGTTAGTTTTTTTTTGAAAAAATATATGCATTATTTTTAACACTGTATCTTGAAGTGTAGATTCATGGTATTTACATGTACACATATTTCTGTGATCACCTATTCGAGTGTGTGAGGAAACCAAAACATGGAATTTCTATACCTCGGAGTAGATGCCCATGATGCTAACTTTTTATTATTTTTACATATACAATTTATTGTAAATTATTTTAAATTTTCCATGAGAATTTTTATAATAATTTTTATATAAAAGTTTCATTTATACATATTTTGATGTATTTTAATCTATTGAATTGTAAACCAAGATTGGTTTTTGATATAATATTTAATTTCGATGCCTGTTTTATTTAATATTTAATGCATTATTTTTTTAATTAATTGGGGTATAATCTTATTAAATCCTTGATGATCCCCTTCTGGTCTACTATCTCACACAAAAATTGTGCCTTACAGTGTTTATATATTACCTCCATCCTGGTTTATTCTAGGGTAAAACACCATATAGAGGCGGTAGTCACTCTTGATCATTGGGAATTGAGATGTTTGTCTATAGAAACTATGAGTTTTTATCCTATTTTCTATTAATTTGTTATTGTATTTGGTTTTTTATTTCTGTCTCACTTCTGATAATGTTCTTCTTGTGGAGTTTCCTTTTGCACATACATATTTCTATTTGTTTCTTATATTATTTTTGGGAAAAAAATACTTCCCACATTTATCATGTACAATTCTTGTTGTAAGTAGCAAACCTATAGGGATGAGAAATTACCTTCATGTGATGTTAGTATCGATATGGGTTTTAGGGTACTGTGGTATTCGGGAAGATACATGAAAAAATTAATTATTTATAAGTTCTATAAGTGAACAAAAAAATACCAATGGAAATGGTTATTTTCATAACTACGAAAGACTTTACATATCCATACTAGAAGGTGTACCAATAGTTGAATGATGTGGAGGGATTGGATGCTTCTGATTTATTGTGCATTATTCTAGAATTGATAAAAAAACATATATTGTTTGCAGTATTTTGGTAGTAATGAAAATGACTAGCCCCAAATTTGAAAGTTAAAAGGGATGATTATCACAAAAATTTAGATCCTTGAAACTAATTCTAGAACCAATGTATACTGACTTACTATATGTGGTATTTCGTGTAAATCTATTTAAATATTTTTAACTATTAATTCCTTACACTGTTACCTTTTATACATTATATATTTCGTCCACTATTCCCTATACTTTCACACATGTGCATCAATAAAAACTATATTCCTTCATTTCCTCTATCCAGGGGGAAAAGGCTTACCAATACCCCCATAATCTAAACCATTCTAGAGGTTGGGTAGTTTTTATACAACCAAACAAGAAATAAACACCCAGTATGGGCGAAATACACAATTTCTATTCATGGAAATTACTGCAATCCTTTACAGTGAAACATTCAAATATAAGTCATCTCTCATTGGAGAATAATTCACCTAAAATTAAAATAAAATTTTACCATATTTCTTCTCATGTGTTATAAAAATAGAAATTATGATCAATCCCCCATGATTATGTTGAAATTTCAAACTTACACATGGGATACCTTGGTATATAATGGTCAAGTGACTGACACTCGAAATATTCTTTGGTAATAATTAAGCTAAAACCCCATTAACCACACCCATGTTCTAAATATTTAGAAAAAACTAACATACAAATAATGGATCTATCATTTATAAATATCATGATTATAAATGTTATACATAATGGGAATCACAGGAATGAGTCCTAAATTTCATATAATAGATTGAAATATTTGCAAATTTACATAATTCCCAATTAGAAAGTGACACAAATCCTCAATGGGATTTTACTTACCCTTGTCTATATGCTATGGAAAATGGTAATTTTTATTTATCCTAAGAAGGTTACATACCTCCCACATGATCATTTACAAGCCTCAAACTCTAGAGATGGTTTTACATTAGCCCAAATAATGTTATTTTATATTATCATATGGAGAATTAAAAATAGATACATTCCAAATCTGATATAATTACCATTGGATCATTTTTACACAAAAAAACAGTAATGTTATCTTGGTTATTGGTAAATATATATCTTATTAAAACTATCAAAAAATGGGTTAATTATATTGAACTGACTTCCTCTAGTGGTGTAAGATCACATTTTCTAATCTGATGTGGGTTCAATTTTCATTAACTTATCTATTTTATAATTGGTAGAAGTATATTACAAATTAACTATAATTCTAATTTAATTACCCTATTCCTCAAAAATAATTTCCTAATAAATACGGATTAATGGACCTCGAACATGTTATAACACCCTACACCTTCATTTAAACCATGCCATTATAAACTACAAAGGGAAGCACCTTCATAGGTCATTTAATAAACGTTTTCTAATATCCATTCACTAAGTAGAATATTTCATACGAACATAATCTATCATACACTAAATTTATAAGTTTTATTACCCTAAAATTCACGATATAACATTAAATTTTCCTTCAAATTAATTGGATCAATAGTGGACCTAGGTGCATGACCTTAAAGGGAAATCTTTGGCCCTTGTTATATGAGATTAAAAGGCGCGATATTCCTTTTCACATAAATTGAAATTATAAGATCAACATACATGATATTTTATTACCCTCAAAAGGATATATAAGAATCCCTTTTATGTGTATAATCCCTATACTATTTCACATTATATAATTTCATAAATAATCCACCTTCTTAGAAGCACATAAATAATATCATAACTTCTAATTCTTCCTAGATGGTACAAAAATTCTCCCCACCATTTACCAATATTAATTTTATATTATCAATAATTTTCTTTTAAATCAATTGGTAATAATATATTAAATCCATAAAACTACTGGTGATGAATCAACAAATCCTTATATTCAATGGTGATAAACCAATATATTAGTGAAAAGCCTCTAAATCCCTACACCCATTTTTGGTGAGAGAGTAAGTACCTATGTATATTGATGATACTATATTAAACCATACAATCTACTAGTTAAAATCTTGTGTGTCCTTAAAAACATTGGTGATAATCCAACTTGATGGTGATAAGATAGTACATCTTTAATCCCACTAGTGGTAAGCTAATAAATAAATAAATCCATTGGTGATGACCCAAGTGAGAAGTGATCTTCCAGTAGACCCCCAAAATCATTATTGAAAAGTTCCTGTTTTTTTTTAAAATATGTAAAGTCCCAAAATTCAATTAAAATCATCCCATATGTGATATATTATCGAATAAATATCGAAATTCATTGGCAATAGTTTAACTTTTTGGTGGTGATACAATATACAACTAAACCTATAAGTGGTGATCCAATGAATTAAGAATTCATTTATAATACGAAAATGGGAAACACAAATATTCATGTATATTCTATTTATGGATATAGTATCACCATCTTGAATAGAAATAAACTCTAGTTTAAACATCACGTATTCATAGAGGACTCGAAATTCGATCGTCATTAGTACTCTCTCTCCCTCTCTGATGATGTGATAGTTAGAAAAACCCAATGCATTTTTTTAGAAAATAATAAAATTATTTTCATTAATTATTAAATGAAATTAAATTATATATTTCCCTCTTATATAGATTTAATCTACAGAATAAACAGAAATGTACACATCCCCATGTTATAAGAATTTGATGCTCCCGACTGTGAGTATGAGATGATTTAATTGAATATAATGTCCATTAAATGTCTTGATCCATCATTACATTTAATAATGGGTGTTTTCCCCACTAAGGTGATAGTTTATATAAAAACTTGGTGTTTCAAATTGTAATTATTTCATAAATATTAAATAAAATAATAAGATAGTCATGGAGTATATTATAACCTCCATTGTGGGATGATTCAAACTCACGTACTCGGGATTTTAACACACACCCAAATTGAATTATATACTTATATCATTCCCATAGGGGATGGAAAAATAAAAAGCATAAATTGGAATGGATGAAAAATTAATGAGAGAGATTCAGTTTAAAAATATCTATTGGAAGGTAAATTATTTGTATAAACATTCCTCATGGACTAATTTAATTATCAAAATTATCAATAAACATTATTTATTATTTATTAAATATAAATAAAAATACATGCACAAATTTTTTCGACTATATAAAAATATATTTTAATTGAAACATATAAATAATATATGTAATATTTTTTTATAATAATTTGTATTTCTAACATTCATATTTTAGAGTGATGATTATGATTATAAAACTTATCCCTAAGAATAAATCTAATCCCTTTGTATAATTTTTATCATTCGAGTAACATTATTTTTAAAATAATATAATCCTAAAATTTAAATAATTTCACATTTTAATTTAGCTCATAGATAAAATGTAAGAAGAATTGAATTTTAAAACATTGTTATCAAATGAAAATATTTAAATCAAAGAATTATAGCAATTTTTATGAATTTAGGATTAAATACTAAAAAAATGATGTTATATTATTTATCAAATTGTAAAAAAACTTTATATATATGACAAAATTGATAGATTAGAATTTTAATATCTAAAATTAGCCAGTTTTAGAATAATAAAAAGTTATTATTATTTGTTAGGTAATATTATAATATTTTATCTAAATTTACCATTAGATTTAAACTATAAATAATATTAGATCATATTCAAAATATCACTTAAAAAGGAAATCCCTATTCAATACTCAATAGTAAAATCCTTTCATAATCTAATGTACATTCTAGGAAAATTATTTTACCAATTTTTAATCAAAAAACTATATTTCCTTTTTATAACATTCCAAAATTTTCAACTAAACCTAAAAGACAACATTTAATTAAAATGAGTTTAAATAAATTTAATTAATCTAAAATGGGTTCCAAATTATATGTATTGATGAATTTTTTCAAATGAAAAAACCAATACAATTACATTATCCAAACATTTTTAAATTTTTATTATTGAAAATAAAACAATTCATAGACTAATTGATTAATACATCCATTCCACTAAACCATTCATTCTAGAAAGAAGACAATTTTCAAATGTTTATTAGAAAATGAATTGAAAAAAATAAAAAACCAAGGTATATTGACGAGGTCTACCATACCAATTTTCATAATATTTAGCAACCTTATAAAAATATTTTATAATTATGAATGAATCATCAAAAATATTATAGAATTGATAAATTCAACATTCAAATATAAATCGAATATAATATATCATATTTCGATAAAAAAATGATATTTATAGTGTGTATATACAACATAATAATTTATCATATATGTTCTCTCACATAACCGATTAAAGGATGATACATTTTTTTTCTCTATCATCCTACATATACTAAAGTAAAAAAAAATAAAATCTCCAATTTTCAATATTCATGTCACAATAATCAATACTATATTATAAGAAATATTCATATCTTCTATATATTTATTCTATAACTTGATGCATTCCTATAATAATCACTAGAATATAATTCCATCCAATTAAAATTTAATTTAAAATATAAAGGTGTTCAAGAAAAACTAAATTTGATTATAATGAAAATTATTCTGAAAATTTTCATAATAAATAAAAATTAAATAATTAAATAAACACAATGGAGCCTCCCTCAACACTACTTAAAAATCTCATCTATATGAAAAATCACGTGATTGACCCAAAAAATTCACATTTCAATTGGAGTGAATTGACAAAACTTGATTGTAATTATGATTAGATGAATGATTAAAAACCATAATAGATTAATTTTAAAACATGACATAAATCATTAATTCCATTTATAGATTCAAATTCAATGTTTATTTCATAGAACATAAAAAGATATATAAATTAATTTTCAATGGAACCAATGAAAAATGGTCAAAAAGTCAAAAAGCAGAGTGCTGAACATTTCTATAAGTTTTTCACAGTAAGGATGGAGATTATCTCAATTCCAAATGGAGCTGAGAAATGAATTATTATGGAAAATATCATCTACTAGTTTTTCACTTCCACATTACTTAACATAAATAAATTCTCATCCCATCACATATATCCTTATCTTGTAGATATATCTTCTAATTTTTAGACCATATCCACAATTCTTCTCCCAAATATACAAACCAACATCACAAAACCTAGATTTGTTTCCATCAGGAAATAATTTCCATCATGTGATAATAAATATTGTCCATTAAAAAAATTTTACTGCACAAGTTAGGATAAATTTCCTCTCAATTACATATATTCATCCACTTATTAGTCTCAAAGACCATGTTGGCATTTCCAACACTTCACTAAAGAAAAATCCAATGCAACACCATATGATTTTTTGAATTTGTTTTAAAATTAAATGTATTATTTTGGAAAAATTTTATTACACGAACCATATAGTTTATCTCTCATTACCTGCCAAACTGAGTTTAGCTTGGGTTACACATAACACCGAACCTAAACAAAACGTGACATACTATTAAATTATTACTAATTAAAAATAAATATATTACATATACATTATAATGATTTATTTTAATAGGATTAAATAAATTTTGAAAATATATGATGAATTATTTTTTAACCAATTAATTAAAAATAAAAATAAAAACCACCAAAAAATAAAGGAAATATCTTTTTGGTTAACTATTTTTAAAAACACAAATGAATTATATGTTAATAAATTAAAAAAAATTTGTGAATGATTTTAATTTAATTTACATATTATATATTAAAGATAAATTTTAACTTTTATCTTATTTTTTCAGAAAATAAATACGAATAAATCCAAATTTATTCATAAAATTTGTATTTTTTTTGTAAAAAAGTAGTTTTTTCTCCTTTTATGAAATTATTTTGAAATTAATTTTCTAAGTCTTATGAAAATTAATATGAAAAAATAAAATTAATTTTTGATATCTCCATGGAAAAATTATCATAGACTGAAGTTATTTATAATTTTATTAGAAGATAAATATTTTGATGAATAGTGAGAAATAAATTTTTTGATAATGAATTTTTATTCTTATAAAAAATTTATAAACATAAAATTTTTATTAATATGGTTATAAATATAAAAATAGTTCAATTATATTTCTATTAATACAATTTAGGTTAATGGAATTAATTTCATGTTGAAATGTTTATAAAAAAACATCTTAAACTTTTGATCATTTTCTTCTTTTGAAAACTATTTTCTCATCGTAACAACAAGATTAATTTTAAATTTTAAATTTTAAATTATATAAAATTAATTTTAGAAAATGGATTACAAATTTTGAATCCTGATAATTTATATTATATAATATTGTCAACATAATATTTGACTAAAATGAATAGTAAAAACATTAGAAATTATTTACCACGGTGAAGGTAAAAATGGGTTTACATAGGGTAAACATAAAGGATATGGTTTAAAATTGGATAAAAACTTACCCTAAATCATTTTTATGTACATATGTCAACATTATCACTTCTAGAATAGATAATGGCCCTTTTGGGAGCCTTTTAATAAGAAAAAACGTGAGTAATCCTTTTCCTTTTCTATAATTTCAAGTGTGTCACTCCACTCACTTAAAAAAGGGTAACCCCACTCCACTAATATTAAAAAAAATACCTTGGCTGCGAAAACGACAAAAAAATTCCATTATGTAATTCCCTCATCTCATCCGATATGACTTTTTTTTAGAAATCCATCAAGGGAAGACTTTTGGTGAAATGAAAATGAAGTCATCTGAAAAACAAGTAAAATCCATATAAGAGTGATTTATATTATTTCTTCATCCACATCCTTAAATTAATATTAAAATATTTTTATTTAATAAAATAATTTAATTACATATAAAAATATTTTTTTATATTTGGGGAATGACCCATATCCTTCTTTCATTCAATCAAATTGTGTACAAAATCATCATGCATACGTACAGTGGAATAACGCCTTATGAACTGATGTTATTCTTTTTCTATCACAACCTCTCACAGACGAATATAATGATACCTTTAAAATTAATATAATATATTTATGGTTTTATTATATCCATTGAATTATAATATTACATATACATAATTACCTCAAAATCCATTGGGAAAACAATAATGTCGCCCGTGTGTACAACGGGTTACCGCCTCACACACCAATGTGACTTTAATATCATTTATAATTTACATGTATGGTAATATGGATATTTTAAATTATTATATATATATATATATATTATTTTTAATTTAATTATAGTTCATTAATTATTAAATCACATATACATTATTACTTTCCATTTTTAGGGGATATGATATTGTTGTTTGTATGTGCGGTGTACTACCACTTGGAGAAGTGTTGTGATTCATTTTTCACATAGGTTCTACATGTAGAGAAATAATGATATTTTTTAAAATATGTGATATATTTGAAATATAAATTTTCATATAATGTTATTTTACTTTTTATATTTCTTTTGATTCATCGATTGAGAAAATGGAAATACCATTCAGGGGTATGTATGGTATGTCGTCTCTATGAGTGGGGTATTTCATTTTATATCAATTTTTAATTACATTAAATAATTATATATTGAGTATATATGATATTAATATAATTTATAAAATTAGAAATATTATGTAACCATGATCAAATTATGTGGACCAAAAAATAAGAAATCAAAACACACATAAAAACACTATTGTTATTATACAAAATGTGATATTAATAAAGAATTTTTAATAAACAGGATATAAAAGGATATAAGTAAACAATATATGGTATAATATATATAATTATTGTTATTTAATAGACATTTAAGAAAATTATATTTATTATAAAGGCGGTTATAACATGTACAAAATAAGTCAAAACTTCAGGTAAGAGATTTCAATCTCACTTTTTTAATTATATGAGACACATGACATTTTCACCACTTATTTATTTTATGTTGTGTATATACATGCCATGAATTTAATTTATAATTAATTTCTTTAATTTTTGTTTTAATTAAATATCCATTTTAGTATCTATCATTTATGAGGTTTACATTTCATAAGATAGAAAATGGGAAGATATTTTTTTTCTCATTTTACCTTCTTTAGAGAAAGATTTATCTTAAAAACCTATACTCTTCTTTGAGGTGTATATACCTCCTCTTTAACATGTTATATCATTAATATAATAATTTTAAAGATATTATATATACTCTTTCTTGTTATTATTTCATTGTGTAACAATTAAAAGTTACCAAATTGGTAAAAGTATTATGTTACAATCTCATTATTTATCAATATTTTTTTATAATTATGATTATAATTATGAAATATTTTGAACAATATATCAATAAAATTAAATATATCCTCTTATGGTTATTTAATTAGAATATTTTTTCCCTTCATTTTCTACTCTTTGCGTACTCAATATTTCAGGTAAATGGTTCTAGAAAAATTTATCTTAATTTCAATATTTGGTCAAAAAAACCATTTACTTATAAAAAAAATTCATAAAAAAATTTAACAAATCTATTGAATGTTATTAAAATGATTTAATAAATAATTTTGTACACATTTTATAATTTTTACAAAATGTTTTGAATGGAAGCTTCATTTAATTTCCCAAAAAAATCCACATGAATTTTACCAAATATGTGAAAGGAAACTTTTTTTAACATATATGACATGATTATAGTTTCCGACCATCTTGATCAATATGTTTTGTGATTATTTATTTAAATGTTTTTAAATTTATTTTCAATGAAATGGATTTCCAGAAATTTTTATTTTTTTATTTTTTTTAAAGTGGAAAAGTGATTTTCCTCCAGAAATGATTTAAAATATTCTTAAATGAATTATTATATTCATTCAATGTTATTTTCAAATTAATGAATCACCCAAATGTTTTGTTAATTTTTTGTTTTTAAAAGAGATTTTTAAATAATATTTATTTTTCTAAATAAATGTTTTATCTAATATTTAAAACCCATTTTACATCTAATTTGACATATTTTGATGCTACTCATGCGTTAATGGGGATGTGATCCAAAGATACAACCCTGATTCATTATCGGGATGGATTATATTTACGATTATAACATTCTTTTGAAACATATTTCTATTTCAAATGTTATACCATGAAAAAAATTATGAAACCCACTTCTTTTTCTATAGATTTTGATTTAAGGAAACGATTAAATTATTATGAAACCTATATCTTTTCCACAAGTAATATTATAATGAAATGTGTATATACCCTATTTCTTTTCATGGGTTCTGATACAATGAATGTTTTATGATATCATGGAACACATATGTAGGATTTGTTTATTTGGTGGTGGTTATGTTATATCCAATGAAGGTGGTTATATTATAACCAAATATGGGTGAAACCTATATCTCCCTCCAAAGAATTGGGTAATTATTTATATCTCATGAGATAGATATGATGGAAATGGAGAGTGAACCCAGTTTTGTGATGGAATTTGTACTTTATAGTTGTCTTGGTAATTGACAATGAAAACTATGATGGTTTAGGGGGTGAAACCATTATAGTATGATAGAATTAGTAGTGAGATTTGACTTCTATAAAAATAATTTTCTATTATTATGTGTATTCCACTATTCCATGTATTTTTTCAATGTTATTCTCTCATTACTAATGTTATTTGATTTATATATGATTCGTTTTTTATTAACATAAAATATTTGTTCCATGACTCCATATTTTTATTTTTTTTCATGTTTTAGTTTTCATATATCTATCTCACATTTTCGTACCCTTTTTCTCTCATTATGTTTACATATATTCCCTTGTTTAACTTTAGTAAGAATCTGATCTCATTATTTATTATGATTAATTTCCCCATGTGATGAAGAATGTTTTTAAGTGTGGAATATCTATGAATACTACTAATCATAATATATTTATGGGAAACATTAAATACATTTCAGTAAATAATAATATTGTGTACCTAGTCCTCATATGATCTAAAAAATTATGACCCTCAAACTTGTGTTTATCTAATGTAATAAATATCCATCCTAGAAGATGTTATATAGTTGTTTGAGAAACCTAAATCACTATAGTTAGTATTAAAGGATTGGTATAGCTATCCTTTCTAAACTAGGATGAGAAAAAAAAATCCCAATGGATATTTATAAGGATATTTCTAGGGATAGTTTTAATAATAAGTGTAAGGTTGTTTAATATATAGAAACCTATCCTGGAATTTTTATTTAGGATAGTGTGATTGTTTTCTATGAAATTAAATCCCAAAATGGATACTAAAATTGGATATGGATCATTCATAGAGGTACCAAGTGGTAATAACTTAAAAATGGGAACAATGATCTGGAATTGATTGTCACATGGAACACAAAAATAGACCTTACTACACACCTGGTTTAACACTTCCCTATAATATGCTTAGTAGAATTCATCATATATTTATGAACCATCATGATAGAGTTAAATAATGACCGTGATTGGAATAGGATAATACTAGGGTGACATAATTTTAAAAGAAGGTTTCAATATTTATAGATCATATAGGTGATTTGTCATGATAATGTTATTTAACACTATTAATATTGTAACACACACAATGATTTTTGGTTTTAGTTGATAGAGGGGACCAAAATTAACTGTATTAGTTGTGAATGTGATATAAAATTCATTGGAGGGAAACCAAATGGGATGATCATTGGATTAAATATATTGTGATTATTCCTAATATTTTATCATGATATATGATTTACAATGTTCACCTTAACTAAATCTCTGACTCAACAAATAATAGAATGATAAAGTTTATGGAGAGTTTGGTTGTTGGATAACTTGGTTTAAATAATATTAGGATTCCTATATGTGAATAATATGGGAATAAAAACCCAAGTTAATGACCTAGCAGAACAGGAAGTTGTTTTGAGTGTTAAAAAGGATACAAAAAAGTAATCGAAAAGGGAAAATGTAATGTATGGGTAAAAATGGATGGTAATAATGACCTACTTAAGATATCATTAATGGTGGACGTTTTGTATATATATATATATACTATGGGAATAATGAAAATATATTCCCTAAGGGGAAATCTCATGATGACATTCAACATGGTTTTGTGAGTAATTGTTATACTTTTGATGATGAAGAGACAAAAAATGAAATATCAAAGGAAATAAGTGTTACTTAATAAGACGGCTAATCTTGGTCAATGTTTGAAGAATAAATTTGAATGATAGTAGTGTTTATGTGTTGGAATTTAATAATTATATCATATGAATCAATAAATATATATTGGATTCTAGTATAAATTTTTACTTAATAATTTTTTATAACATGTTAAATGGTATTGATGAATTTAAAAAGTGTTTTAATGGAAAGGATACCATTTATATAAAAACAAATGATTAACGGAAGATAAACCATAATATGTTCCTGATGTTCAGATAATTATGTTAGGAAAAAGAGTTGATAGATATGAATAAAGTAAATTACATATTTATGATTAGATTTGAACAGATTAATGATTGGTTGAAAAAATTTGTATTCTATCATTTATAGAGTTTATAATTTTTAATTTAAGTAATATATACAATAATATGTGTTTTATTGAAGTAATAAAAAAGAAGTAATATTTTCAATAAATTTTAATTCTAATTTGTGATATTACCATGTTTCAAGATAATAAATGATGAAGAAGTCCACATGTTTGGTATATAAAAATTAATATATAGTTCATGTTGTTTGGTGGATCAATGATATGTTGATTAGGGAAAATTAGTAACCATACTTCTAAATTTCAGAATTTCAATTTTGGTCAAACAAGGAGGATCCTTATGGTTCGCTATTAATGAAATGGATTTAGTTGATCAATTTATATTATTGGAAAATTGTGTTAAAAATTATATTTATGATGATAACTATAGAAATAAAGAATGGATTATCATTATTTTATGAATCTTACGGTCCACTTGGTGCTTAGGTAATAATAAAATTCATCTCTTAAAGTATGATATGAAGTGAAAATTGATCAAATCAAAACCAAATGGATGTGTTTTTTCTTATGAAATGGATTTACATTTAGTATGTATATATTCTCATGAAGAATATTTATATATAAAAAACAAACATGAAAAAAATGATAAAACTTTACCTTCATTTTTGAGGAATTAATGGTGGTTACACCTATAAATTATTTATGGATTTGTGGTTATTAAATTTTTCCTAACCATGTCCTCTATCACTGTCCATTGGTATTTGGGCGTATAGTTTTGTCTTCTATTTGATTCTTTTAATTTCACACCTATGTTCTCAAATTTGGAAACCTTGCATGTTTCTTTTCATATTACTTTCTCTTATCCCTTTCTATCATTTCATTAGGATGTTCTATTAACACCTTATACAAAGAGGGTTTCCACTAAAGGGATTTTAAAATGATAAACCCTTCTTTACTAAACATATGTATAAATTGTGGTTAAAAAATTTATTTAAGGGGTAGAATGTTAAACCTCCACATTTTTTGAAATGGTTATTTCTAAAAAATTTAATCTTTTCGATATTTTTTCTTATAAACAACACCATAATTAGCTTTCATTACATGCAATACAGAGTTTAACTTTTGTTACATGCAACATTGAGTAGAAGCAAAAGGTGACATACAATTAAAATAGTATTATTTAACATGATAGTTATCAAATAGTCATTGGAATGGTGGGTTTTAATAGGATTTAATAAATTATGAAAATATATTATGAAATTTTTTTAATAATTTACTATAAAATAAAATAAAAACCATTTGAAAATAATGGAAATCTTTTTTCTGAGAAAATAATTTTTATGCATGACAATGAGTTTTATGAAAATAAATTAAAATATATCTTTTGGTGAATAGTATTATTAAATTTTATATAATATATATTCAATGAATTTTTTTCAAATTTTAGTTATGTGTTTTATTTACAAGAGATAAGAATAAAACCAATTTTACACTATAAAACTGTATTTTTCTAGAAATTAATCTTGTCACCTATTGAAATTATATTAAAATGAAAATTTTAAAATTATAAAAATTTATTTCAAAAAATTAAATTAAAATTTTAAATATTCACATTAAAATTATCAAAGTGTATTTTTTTTTGAATTTTATGAGAAGATTATTTTTTTGTAAAATAGTGAAAAATACTAGTATTTATCATGAATTGCCACTTCATTTAATGAATTAAAAAACACAAAAATTGTACTAATGTGGTTTTAAAGGTAAAATTAGTAGAATTATATATATATATTAATCCAATTTATGTCACTAGAAACAGTTTAATTTTGAATTTTAATATAATACCTTTTTAAACATTTGAAAATTTTTATATTTAGAAAAAATATTTCTTATCAGGACTGCAAGACTAATTTTTAATTAATATTTTCCAATTATTTGAAAGGAATTTGAAAATTTTATTCCATATTTTGAATAAAAATATTATATATTATTTAGTAATTTCATCTTAATTTTTCACCATAATGAATAGTAAAAATAGTAAAAATTATTTAACATTAACAATGTAAAAATGGTTTGACCGTGGGATTAAACAAAAATGATAATGGTTAAAAATTACCCAAAACATAAAAACCCCATTTTATGTCAATAAATAAACATTATATCTTCTAGGATAAATAATATCCTATTATGAGTCCTTTTTTATGTAGAAAATGTGGGTATATCATTTCCTTCTCAAAAATTAAAAGTCTGTCGCTCACCTCACTTATAAAAGGCCACTCACACTCTTATCCTATTGGTGCCTTAAAAGACATTTGTATCAGCCAACCCCTAAAAAATAAATTCCCCAATTCCCTAATATCATCCTATAATCTTAATTTTTAGTAGATATCAAAAATATGAAGTCTTTAGGTTCAAACCAAAAGAAGTTGTCTGAAGTAGAGATAACGTCACTAACCGAGTATTTTATTTTATTTCCTCTTCCACCTATTTCAATTATAATTCCTAAATTATTATATAATAACATAATTTTCTCCCATTTTCTATGTTATTTTTATGTTATGTTAATGATCTCTATCCATGTACTCTTCCATAAAATGGGATATAAACTCATCATTCATGTGTACATCAAACTACCTCCTCATTAACTGATGTTATTTATTTTCAAAAAACATAGTTCAATGATATATATAATAATATATTTAATGCTTATATATGATATATATGATATTAATATACCCCTTTAATTATAATACGACATCTACCTAAAAACCTACAAACCTGTTGGGAAGATAATTACATCTCTCAGGTGTACTATCGACAACAGCCTCAGGAATTGATGCTCTGTTTTTTTCATTTAGGATTATATTATATGGTAATAAGGATAGATTAAATAAATATATATGATATTTGTAACAAAATTATACAACTTTAATTATGACATAACATATATTTTCTCACTTTTTATTCCATGGGGGACACGATAACTTAGTTATTGTGTACAAAAAAATACCCCCTCGTGAAGAGATGTGATTTTTTATTCATGTATGTATTACATTGAATGTAATTTAAAAATTTTACAAAAAAATTGATGTATATGAAAGGAAAATTATTCTATAAATTTATCATATTATTTATCTTTTTTTTCATTTCATCCTTCGAGAAAATGGAAATAACATCCATGCTTATATATGGCCCACCGTCTCAATAAAGTGTGTATTTAATTATTTATGTCTAAATTCTACAGATTAATTTAATGAGAGAGAGATATATAAGATATTTTTATAAATTTTAACATCATTGAGATGATCTAACCATGATCAATGTAAGAGGACTGAAAAATAATAAATCAAGACTTTCACGGAAAATAATGCCATTATTATCAAAAATGTGATTTCAACAATGAATTATTAATAATATGGTAACAAAATATCCTAAGTAAATCATATATGATATTATATAAATAATTATTATTCTATAATAGATTTATAATAAACTTATATTTATTATACTATAGGTTTTATCATATCTGATTTAATTTGAAACTTAAGAAAATGGATTTTCATCATACTTTTAACTTATGTGGGACGCATTACATATTCACCCCTTAATTATTTTATGTTGTTTGTATACATACCATTATATTATTTTAAGAATATTATCCTTTTTTTGGATTCATGTATTCATTTTAGTATCTATCATTCATGATTTTTAGAGTTAAATAGTTACCAAAGCAATATTGGATTTTTCTATCAAATTTACTTCTCTAGGAAAAAAGTTATGTTATGAACATCACTTATTCTATGAGGTGTACAAACCACCCCTACATAGGTTATAAATTTAATATCCTTATTTATATGATAATATAATTCTAATTTAATATTATTATTTAATGGGTATAATTATTCAAATTTTTTAAACTAGTAAAAGATTTATGTTACAATCTTATCATTTATTTGTATCATTTATGATTATTCTTCCAATGGTGAAATATTATAATATATATATCATGAAACTAAATACAATTTTCTCCCATAATTCATTAATGAGACATAATTTTTTCCCATCGTTTTCAATATTTATGTACCCATGTGTTAATATTTGTTTTAAAGAAAGATCATATTTATTTCTCTCTTTGGTCGAAAACCCTTTTCTTCTAAAACCATGTTTTCAAAAAATGATTTCATATATTTTATCATTGTTAAAGTTATTTACTAAATAAAATTTTACCGATGTTTAATTTTTAGTAATATTATTAAAATTAATATTCATTTAATTTTCTAAACAATTCTTTCTTGGATTTTACAATAAATGTGAAAGTACAATTTCTTTTAACTTGTATGACAGGAACAAAATTTACCACCACAAAGACCATTATTTTTATTGAATAAAATTTTATAAATTTTAATTTTTGTTTTAGTGAAAAGTATTTCCAAAATTGTTTATGTTTTAAAAACTATTATTGAAAATAGAAAGTATATTTTCATCAAGAAATGTTTTAAATTATTTTTAAATCTTTCTTAATTTGTATTCAATGTTATTTTTAATATAAATATATTTCCAAAAAATTTATGAAGTTTTATTTTTAAAAATTTATTTTTAAAATAAAAGTAATTTTATTCAATAAATGTTCAAGGATATATTTAAAATTCATTTTATATATAAGATAAAACACCTTAATGTTATGTATTTTTTAACAAGGATATAATCCAAGGATACAATTATTATTCTTCATCTATATGTTTTATGTTTATGATGAAAAGTTTTTCAAAAAAATCCATTTCTATTTCATAGGTAATATAATGATAAATTGCAACCCACATCTTTTTCAAGGGGTAATTATTTGACAAAATGGTGAAATGATTATGAAACCAGTATCTTTATGACATATTTTGTTATGATGAAGTGTTTATGAATCCAATTTATTTTCATGGGATATGATATGGTGATTTATTTTATGATATTATGGAACACATGTGTATGATATTCCTTATGTGGTGTTAGTTATGTTATAACCAAAGATGATTGAGACTTATATATCTCTCCAATCCAATGGGTAATGATTTATATGTGATGAGATATATAGGATTAAAATGGGGAGTGAACCATCTTCAGTAATTGACATTGTCTTCTATTATTGTATCGGGAGTGAACCTTGAATACTATAATTTTTTATAAATGACATAGTTAAAAAATTATAGGCCTTCCAAAGATCCTTTACTATAATGGAAATTATTTTTTAGGCGTATAGTTATTCTAAAATTTGATATCTTATGTCAATGTTATTTTCTGAGGGTCATGTACCTGAATTTCCTTATGAATAAGTTATTATGAACTCCCAATATTTATTAAGTGCCTTGTGATTTTTATATTTGATATGTAGGGTATGGTTTTAATATCTTATTCTCACATTCTCATACCCTTATTCTCACACTTTGTTTAAAAATTTTTCCTTGTTTACTCCTAAAAAGAATTTGATCTCACCATTTATTATGGTTACATTACCAAGGTTATAAAGAATGTTTTTATGTACAGTATGAATGTGAAGAGTTATAAATGTAATGATCTTTGTGGGGAACATTGAATATATTAAATTAAATAATAATTTTGAGTACATTTCCTCCAATGAAAAAAAATTATTATAATCCATAGGAGACAGTTTTTGTAACGTAATGAAAATTTATCTAAAAATATGTAATCTTTATGTATGAGAAGCCAGAGTGGATAAAACCAATCACAATATTTTGAAACTACCATAAAAATAAGAGTTGAAATCCAATTATTTCTACTGAATATTAATTGTTAAATATCTATTAATTAATTAATGATAATTATATTTGTTCAATGATTTTTTTTTATAACCAAGAAATGATTCACTTTATTCATTATTTATCCACTATATAAGATAATTTCAAAATCTCATATTCATACCTTAACATATTGAACCATTGAAAAATTGCTTAATAGTTTACCGATACCCATATATCTATATCTAAATAGTATTACATTACAGGTAAATATTACCATAGTTGGATTGATTTTGACCCTAGAATAACAACTAAAAATAACTATGTGACACTAACAATAATATCAACATTCTCCTTTATTTACATTTTATGAAAATATCACTGATATTTATGGTGATTTATCAATACCATTATTATCCAAACTTAGAAGAAACTCCCAATATCAATTAGAAGTATCCAAAAATTTTCATTGTGGTGTACCATTATTTGGAAATAAATAATAATTACACTATATACATTCATTCATAAATTTTTACAAATATGTTATGGGTGATAATTTTTATTAATAGAAAAGCATACAATGAAATTTACCACATGTAATTAGAATATAATCAGGACATTTTCCATTATGATTCTACCACACAACTCTATTCATAAAAAATCTATCATAATAAAATCAACCACACATAGAATTGTAATCAGTGAAATTTAGTTGTATAAAATCATGAATTCCCACAAGATACTATAGGATTTTAAAATTTTAAGATTGAAAGAATTCAAAATATAAATTTAATCGCAAAAATAGAAGATAAATATATATAAATCATTAAAAAATTATTTATCATCCCATAAGAATTTTTTTCTAGATTACAACATGAAAACCATTTGAGTATTTTGGTTATTTGAGAATTTTTTATCTTTAGATATAACAAAACTTGTCATCTTTGTTATCTATCATAGATAAAAAACACAAACACTAATGTACAATGTAATATCTCACTAATAGAAATATTTATCCATTATCTTCATTCCAAAATCCAAATATTATGCTCAAAGAATATGATGTTCCCTTTGTTTAATATCCCATCAATAAATTCAATGTAATATATCCAAAAATTCAATCAAATCATTAAAAACATAGAATCAAAAATTCAAAACCTAAATAAAAAATTATACATTTTCTATCCTATATGAAAAATCCTTATACTGAGGCCTTATTTATGCATCAATAATATGATTCAAGCCCTGTAATATTTCAAAAACCCCAAAAATTAAAAAATATAACTATTACAACTATATAGATTAGAGTGAATTAGTAAAATTGATTCTAATAAACCCAACCAATACTCATATATACCTTACTCCAAACACCCAAAAAATGATATGATCCCAATAATCCATGTCAGTTCATTATAGTAAGTGAAATTCTTATAACCACCTTCAATTTGCCATGGGATAGAGACTAATAATAGGGTATATATTTATTATGGGAATCACAAACTCAAATATCCCGACCCCATTAATAATGAAGAATCATCCATCATAACATAAATTAAAATTCAACCATTAAATTAAATACACACATATATAGAAACAATTATTTAATTCAATGTATTGAAAAATTAATAAATCTCTATATATATATAAAATACATCCTTTATAGGCATAAGGAAAAGTATGTTTGAATATGATTGATAAGAATGTTCCCATAAAACAGAGAACTATGGGACACCAGGTATCTCGATAACTATCCAAATATATCCCCAAAGATAATCTAATATATTTATTTTCTAATCTAGATGGACTCTATAAGGGATAAAAAATGAGTGCAGATTAAGGGTTGAGCAATAATATTTAGTTTGGTTATACTAAGTATTGATCCAATCCCATGAACTTATAGTGTCTCCGTAAAAAATCCATAATCATTTTGAAGAAAAATAATAATATTTAAAGACATATTCATTAACTCTAACAACAAATATGATCAGTTGTTATCGATATTCCTATAGATCACTTTTATCACCCAAATTAAATTACAACCAGTATATATGTATATACATAGAGTATTAACATTTATGAAGAATCATAGTTGGAACAACCTCATTATACTACATCCCATTAGAGCTCTAGATAGTTCCCTTAACTATAATGTAATCCTAAACATCAAAAAGTAGATATGGAAATAATACAAAATATATCCAGAGAATCTATGGATATTGGAACTCATCCACCCTAACTACATAAAAAAATAAAATATAATATAACAGTGTTGTCTCATATTCCTCTAAATTTTTTATTCCAAATGATTTACCCTAAACGAAGTATATATGGATTTTGGAGAAAACCCTCTATACCTAAATCAATTCATATCTTTATCTGAATATCCTATCTACATCAACCAATAGTTTTAGGTTATAATTCCATAATATAAAATCTATTCTACCACCTAATAGAGTTATTGGTGAAAAAAAATAATATTTTTTATCATCATCCCCCAAAATTTTATATATATGGGAGTGGAATAGTTTCATCAACAATATGAATCATTATATATATCAATAAAATGTATAATCAAAATCCTATAATCGAGAACATTAGGTAAACATGAATAGATAAATTTAAAGGCCATCATAAGCCTCTACCTATAATAGTGGGTGAAAATGGTAGATAAAGTAATCTCTCTCTAACCCAAGTTAGTGGAAGAGTTTAAAATTAATCATTGTAATGTACCATCACCATTGATAACAAGAAGTCACTACACCCTATCCCACACAATGTAGATGACTATAAAAATACATCACATCACCCAAATCAATGATTTCATCTATCAATCATTAGAACAATCCTCTGAACATTCGAAATTTCATCCATATAGCTCTCCTAGAACATCTATGTCCTTAAATCATAAAAATTTATTTATAAATTGATGATAATTATTAAATTAGTTAGTTAATTGTGTTATGATAATTTTAATATAAATATCAAAATGAATTTATTAATATACACACTTCAAAAATCATATACACTACACCATATTTAATCCATGAATTGTTACTTTATTCCCCAAACATATCATATTATAAATTGATATTTTATTCAATCTATATCCTATTACACCCAAATATTTTATGATATTTAATTTTTTTAAAATAAATTTAATCTATTTAATAGAATACTTTATAAAAAACAACGGTCTAAAAAGAACTCCCAAAATATTATTATTTTAACACAGATGTTATAACATAACTATTGGAATGGAGGGAATTAATGAGACAATCTAAACTATGAAAATATAGTTTAAACTTTTTTATACAATTAGATAATTTATTACCAAATGAATATAAATGAAAATAAAAACCAACATAACATAAATGATATACTTTTATAAAAAACTACTTTTATTATAATAATGGAATTTTGTATTATTAAGTTAAATAAATCACTATTATTGAATGATATTAATTTCATTTATATGTTATATATTCGATAATTATTTTTTAGTTCATCTAATTTCTCTGATTGACTTAAAATATTAATAAATACAATTTTAAAAATAATAAAATATATTTTTTCTAGTGATAGTTTTGCCGCTTTTTAATAGAGAATATATTTTAAAACTAAATTTTTAAACTATTAAGGTTTTATTTGAGAAAAAAAATTAATTATTTTAATTGGGATATCAAAATTAACATAGGGTGAATTTTTTTATTTTTTAGATAAGATATATTTTTTGACGAATAATAAAAAGTATTTATTTTTAATTGAAAACTATTTTTTTTGAATAATTTTTTTATTTAGTAAAATTATGTTTTAAATTTGATTGAAATTATAATTAGTTAATTTAAATTTCAATAAATACAATTTATCTCATGGGAAAAAATTTCACAATGTAATATGATATAAGAACTTTTAGATCTTCATAACATTTCAGTTTAAAAACCCGCTTTATTGTTGTGTATGCATGAATAATTTCAAATATAATTTATCCACTTATTTGAATTGTTATTTCAAAAATTTAATCGATATTTGGAAATATAATTTTAAAATTAGGTTTTAATTTGAATATTATTTTTAGAAATAAAAAAATAAATGTGATAAAAAATTAATTTTTTCAATGTAGGTAAAATAATGAAAAGAGTTAATGTTTAAAATGTAAAAGCTTGTCCTACCCCAATATAACACATTTAATGGGTGTTTAAGGTATGTATATACATGATATAGCCTACATAAAAATAATTAACAGTATAATTCCTTATCACTATTGCCACCTCTAATTGGATTGATTTAATTAGAAAATATTCGTTATTTAGTCACGTAAATCGACCTCTTATCGATTATAAATGCCACCCCTCACCACTCCTTTTTGAATAAAAAGCCATTTAAATTCTCAAATATATTCTCAAAAATATACTCATAACTCACCCAATTTTTTTTTCTTATTTTCATTCCAAATGTTCAAATCCAATGACCTCAAGTGTCTCTCTAGGAGGTGATATTCAAGAGGCAATTTTCTTAAAGAACATCTCTTAATTTCTATTCATCATCTACTTTGTCAATGTATACTTATACATATTGGACTAATAATTCCATAATATTTTAAATAATTTAATTTTATTTATATAATTTAATATATTATGCACATTCAAATTTTTACCTCCTCTTATTCCAAGAAACGAAACAATTGTCCAAATTGTATCGATTAAATGCATGTGTGAATAATGTTTTTGTTCTTTTTTCCATTACCACATTAATGGATGGTAATAAAACTATTTTTATGGTTAAATAATATTATAATAATTATATAATATCCTATTTAATTATATTTAACTAATTTATAAAAATAATATTAAATAAAATGAAACACGTTCATGATGTTCGAAAAATGACCAAAATAAACTAAACAATAATCATTAACATTATATCAAATCAATCATCCCCATGTCAGAAACAAAAATTATATATTGAAAAATTTATAATCATGGAAGTTAATAAATACCAATTTATTAAAATTACATATTTTTTTCCTATTTAAAAAGATAATCCCTAATTCTACACAAATGAACCGATAATGAAGCATTGAAACGAAGAAACCCAAAACCATAAAAGAATAAAATATTATTAATGAATGGGTTATATGATGTTATAAAATAATAAAATAAGTTATTATAAATATTAATATAGTTCTATTATTAGTTAATTACATTTTTCACCATTATATAGTGGTTTAATGTATGCACCACTAAAGGGAAGCATGAGGTAAGGGTTTCTTCTGTCATTTTTTATTGTTGTTGGACATATGTCTAAATCACCACTAATTAATTTTTTTGGTGTATATATACTGAAATTTTGTATGAAACATCATTAATCATTTTTTTTCATGGTAGTAAATTTTTTTCAACATTTATTACTTTTATGGGACATATGATTCAAACTGATTACAAATGGTAAGAAAATTCTAAAATCAATATCCATTCATTACGTTAGACTACAATTTCAATGATTATGTCATTCTATAATTATGTGTGAAATTAATTTTTATTATATTATGTTTTATTTCCCATTTTAAGGGTATTTATAGTTAATACGCATAATCGATTCAATTGACTAATTCTCACTTCAATGATATGATAATTATAAGGGGATTTATAGTCTCAATTTTATTTATACAAGACTTAAGCCCTATTAACCAAAAGTTTTTCCTGATTTAGTGTATATAATTTCAATGAATTTAATATATTATCATTATAATAAAATTTATGTGTATTTACATTTCCATTTTATGAACTCTCTTTTAGGTGGTTTATGGTTCAGAATTTACCAAATCGGTAAATTAATTAAGTCTCAATTTTCTTTTTTTGAAAAACATTACACAACATGAACCAAAATTAATTTACATGGTTCATATAATGACCATTGAATTTATTGATCATAAATATACTTTAATTCATGGTAATATATATTTCATGAAATTTTATCTTTAGTTGAAATTTTATTTTATTGAAAAAAATACATTTTATAAAAAATTTAAAAAACTGTTTTTAAATTATATTTTATGAATTTTTTGTAAAAGAGATTTAAAATATGTGTATAAACGGTTTAAAAGCTCTCCTTATATGTTTTTTTTGTGAAATTTTTAATAAAAAATTTCTAAATTTTTTATGCTTTTAAAATAATTTTTCAAAGTGGAAAGGAAATTTTAATCAAGAAATGTTATAATAAGATCAATCATTAATATTTTCCATATAAGATGTCTTCTTATAGTTTCTATCAAGACATATCGAGGATATGATCCAAGGATACCATTCTTATTCATTCTCTAAATTGTTTATGATTTTTATATATTTATATTTATAAATATCATTTCCTTAAATGGGAAACCATTACAATTATTACTTATGTCTAATTATTAATGTGGAATAGATATTTATGATCAGGTTGTAATTGGTTCTCTGAGGTTGTTCTCCAATTCATTGGGTAATTTTTTATTTTCATGAAACATCATGATGGGAAATGTATTAAACCAATTTCCTTTTTTGTGCCTTTTCTCCATGTGATATAGTCTTGGAAGTTATCCGAATGTACAGATTTTAGGTTGTTATAGTTTTTATCAACGGATGGTTTAGAAAACATTGTATAATTGGATGTTTTATTTTGTGGTATTAATATGAGTAATGGATATCATCATTTGTTTATTACTTTTTGGATGATCATAATTTCAGTGTATTAGAAATCCATTTCATGCATTATGATATGGATTTTTATGGAGACTAATTGTATATTTAGAGACATTAATTTCTGAGGTAATTATGGATTATTACTTTTTTCTTGAAAAATAATATGCATTAGATAACCTTTGAGGCTAGAAAAAATATTAAATTACTTTTTGAGAATGTTACGGAAATTTATATAAATTTATATAGATTTTATTATAATAGATTTATAGAAAGTACAACTTGTATGATGGGTGAAAACCCGTCTCATTCTGTAAGTCCATCTGGATTGAACCCCCAACCGAAGGTCAACTAGGGTGAATCACCTACCACTGGATTACGTGATGTCCAGTTTCGTATGGAATTGTTTTTCATTGTTAAATTATCTTTCATATTATCGTTATGTTCATTTTGGGAAAACATGTTTACAGTTTTGATAACCATGGGATTAGAAAGTGATTTAGTTATTAAGTGATTAATTCAATTTAAAAAGATATTCACAATTTTGGGAACCCATTATTATTAAAGAAGGTAAAATAATTTGGGATTTTATTTGGGAAATAATGGTTGATTTATACTTTGGAGGATTATATGATTTTATTATGTCCTTATAGTGAGTCTAGTTTTTTTTGAAATATTTACAATATCCGTGAGATTATATGATATTGGAAATTTTATTTTTGGTATGAGACATTAAATGTGAATGATATTATTTAGAGATAAATATTAAAAGTTATCCTGGAATACTATGTCATTTATTCATTAAAATTTTTGTGTTTCAATATTAGTCTACAATGGTTTTGACTAATTTTAAGGATTTGTTTATCATATGAACAATGTTTAAATTTGGGTATTACTAGTTATTTTTACAGTTTAAAGTAGTTTTTCATCATATAATGTGTCATTACATTTGAAAAATTATATCTTTTACTAACAATTTTGATTTTGGTTAATTCCTAAATAAATGAAGAATGGATAGTTATACTTTTTAGGATTTTGTGATCTATATAATTTATTTATCATTCTTTATTAAAAAAAATTATCAAATTTAATACTCATAATTTGTAGAAAATATGATGACTAAATTCTACTTGTAATGTTTGTCTGTTTCCTTATGTTTTTATTATATCTAACAAAATAATTCCAATTTTTTTGGATATGTATTTTGAAATAAAAACATTATCCATTTAATTTTATCAATTGAATTCTAACCAATGACATATTTACAATTTTTTTATGGTTGAATTTCCCATGATCATGTTATATATCACTATATTTTTATTCTTGAGAGTATGTTTTATCTTTTATTTTAATGTTCACTAAATTATAAATATAGTATGTGTTATCTTAGGTGGCCATCATACTAACATTTATTTATATTTAAGAGGATGTTTTATTGACCAATTTTCTTATGTGTGTTTCCAATAAAGTAAAATTTTAAAAATACATATTTTATTTTCAATTATAATTTAAAAATTTCAAGGATTGGATTTTTTCTTCATCATTTTGGGATTGTAGCTTATCGATTGGCTCTTCCACTTAATCACTCTCATGTCCCTAACATGTTAGATCCATATCTCATGAGGATGTATGTACCTGATCATTCACATGTATTAAACATAGAGGTAATATCAAAAAAACAATATCTTTCTAATATGTAACAACCATTAAAAAATATTCATCATAAATATATTGTTCTATAAAACAAGACCACACCCCTGGATAAAGTCTTATGGTGAAACCAACAATTTGGGGAGGCTTTGTAAGAACATGAGGATGTGATGAGGTAGATATATCCTCCACTTTTTTTGAGTAATTAATTTAGAGGGATAGTTACATTTTAAGGGGGGTTTAATTTAATGCCACCATTTTCTTATGATACTTTAAAAAATTATATTTGTTCGAAAGATTACATTACACAAAACACCAAGCTTAAACAAACTCAAAAAATATTATATGTTAACAAAAAAGTTATCACCTAGCCACCAAAATAGTGGGAATGAATGAGATTAACTAAATTGTGAAAATATAATTTATATATGTTTATAAAATTAATTAATTCCTTTCCAATTAATTATAATTTAAAATAAAAACTAATTGAGTAATTTTTTTACTTTTATAAATAAATAATTTTATTCTCCTAATTAAATTTTATCATAATAATTTAAAAGAATCACTATTATTGCAACATACTAATGAAATTTATTTTTATATTATATAAGATGTTTTAAAATTAATTAAATTTTTTTATAGATAGAAGATAATAATAAATCCAAATTTAAGCACAAAAGTCTATATTATTTTGGAAGATATTTTTCCCCATTTTGATCGTGAAACTATTATAAAATAATTTTTAGAAATTTTATAAGTTTTATTTGAAAATATTAATTTTTTTAAAAGTTATGATATCAGATTTATCTTGTGGTAATTTTTCGTATTTGTTATGATAAGTTTCATTTTTTATGAATATCTAAACACACCAAATTTTAATTGAAATTTTCTTTTTTGATATAATTTATTTATATCATAAAATTCTATTATAAAATTATTTCAAAGGTTAATTAGTTAAATTATTAATCATCAAATCCAATCTAGGTCATTATAATCAATATCACATTTAAATTGTATATAAAAACATTTATATCTTTTCAAAATTTCTCTTTAAAAACCATCCTTCTTATTCTGTCTTTGTGATTAAATTTATATATAATTTTTCCTATTATATGAATTTAATTTATAAAAATGGATTAAATAGTTTCAATTATAACATCAAAATTTTATTTTAATTTTATTTTCAAATTTATATTTAAAAAATTTATAGTGGTCATAAATTATTTACCAGAATATAGATAAAATAATGAAAACGGTTAAAGATTAAATGTAAAATATTAAACTACCCAAAAAAGAAAACATTTAATTGTAGATTGAGGTATTTATATAACATAACAATCATAAAAAATCCTTTTAGATCCTAAAATATTTTAAAATACATCTCCCCATTAAACTACCCACTAAAAAGTTCTTCTGGTAACACCAATATACCAAATTCAGGGTCCTTGAGGGTCTCTCAAGGAGGTGATAATCAAGAGGTAACTTTTTTTAAAGAACCAATCTTAAATCCCTTTCTTCTTAAAATTTATGTGAATATCATTAATCATTCAAGGAATAAAAATTACATAATCATGTAAATAATTTAATTTTAGGTCTTTAATGTAATATATTATGTCCATAACTTTTATTACCTCCTCTAATTCAATGAAACAAAACTGTTATAGAAATTATATTAGTTAATAATCTCCATGAATAATGTTATTATTATTTTTCCATTACCACCTTATTTTATGGTCATAAAACTATTTTTCAGGATAAACCATATTTTAATAAGTATATAATATCTTATTTAATGTTATATAACTAATTTATATAGATAATATTAAATAAAATGACACTAATTTGTGATGTTTTAAAAAACAAACAAAATTAACTAAACATTTATCGGTAACGTTATATTAAAATAATAATCCTCCGAATAGAATCCAAAAAGATATATGTGAATATTTATACTCATATAATTTCATTAATACCATTTCATCCCACTTATATATTTTAATTTCTAATTAACAATATAATTCCCAATTATAGAAAAAATGAACTGATCATTAAACCATGAAATGAATGGACCGTGAACCATTAAAAATGGAAATATTATTAAAGAATAGGTCATATGATGTTATAAAATCATAAATTAAGGTTTTATAAATATTAATATAGTTTTTTAATATATTTATAACAATATTTTATAATTATAATGTAGGTTAAAGTATGCACCACTAAAGGGAAGCGTGAGATAAGAGTTTCTCATTTCATTTTTTACCTATGTGAGATATATGACTTATTAAACACTAATATATTTTTATGTTGTTTATATATTTAAATTTTATATTTAATTTAAATAATGTATTTATATTTAAGGTATTAAATTTTTCATTCAATAATTATTACATTTATGGGTCAAACTATTCGATAGATAAAAAATAGCATGGAAAATCTTAACTCAATTTCCATTCATTGGGTTAAACTACTATTTCATTAATTATGTAATTCTATGATTATTTAGGAAATGGATATTTAATATATTATTTATTATTTCCACTTGTTTTATAAATATTTTAAGTGAATACAAATAATCCATTCAATTGATTAATTCTCACTTCAATAATATGATAATTGTAAGGGGATTTCTGGTATCAATTTTTTTTTCTATGAGACTTAATACAAATTCACCAACTGTTTCTTTTTAAGTGGTGTATATGATTCACATAAATTTAATCTATTATCCATATACATTAATTTATGGGTATTTTTAAATCTATTTTATATTCCCCATTTCATGGGGTTTACAGTTCAAAATGTACCTATTAGTAATGTAATTTCATATCAATATTCCGGATCAGAAACACTTGTTATGTTATGTGCCTACATTAATTTAAAATGTCTCTATACTAACCTATGACATGATGTGTCACGACCCGTCCTCATGGCCCGTGCCGTGACTACCCCAAGCCCGCCTCCCAGAGGCTAGGGGCTGGCGACTAGCACCAAAGGCATAAATCCCGATAACTGGGAAGGCATTGCCTTTATAAAAGTAAACAAAACACCACAGAGTACAAGCAGAAGTAAAACACTAAGTAGAAAGAGAAGTGCTGAAAGGAAAATGGGCCAGAATACAAACCCAAATGAAAGTACAACTAAAACTGAACAAAGAAAAATAGAAAAAGACAACAGCTGGAAGAAAGGAAGCAGCTCCTGGGTCGTCCTCCTCGGATCCTACTTGAAGGGTAGGAACAGATGGTGCTGCTCCTGGATCGTCCACCACGGATCCTACCTGAAGGGTAGGTACAGATAGCCTCTACAGTACTCTTGCCCGTCAACCTCCTCTCTGTGTCATATCGCCATGAAGTCCACCTCCAGATACTGACTCATCATGTATTCCACCTCCGGGTACTGACTCGTCGTGTAGTCCACCTCTGGGTACCGTCTAGTCCACGAACACTCGGCCTCCGTCAGCACTGCCCATCGTCTGCAACAAACACTACGAGGTGCGGGAATAGCCCATGTAGGGGTGAGTATAATGATACTCAGTAGGTACCCAAGACCCTCAAGGTCTCACTAAAAAACAACAAGGATAACCACAAAGAAGATCTCAATAGACAACCTCTACATAGGTATATTCCCATGCATATTCCTAAGTTATCAAGTAACCCATCTCAATCATGAGGAAAACACCAAGATCATGAAATCAACAGATAAACTCCACCCAGGTATATGCCCATACATATACCTAAGTTATCAAGTGACCCATCTCAATCAAGAGGTAAACACAAAGGTCAAAAGTCTCAGCTCAAACCAGGATTTTCATTATCGAAACCGTAACTGCTGAAGAGCCCCGTCTCTGAAGTGTATAGTGTTTCTGTCACGACTCCGAGGTACTACTCACTAACATAATACTGCTGAGGTACTCCTCCTGTCGAGTACCACGGGTCAGCCACCCAAACACAGTAGTGCTTCCCGTCGAGGTATGTCACCCAAACACAGTAGTGCACACCCCCTAGTAGCCTTCTGAGGTACTCTCCGGACGAGTACCGTGGGTCTGCACTGTCACACAGGTAGTGCTCTGTCCGCCATGGGTCTGCACCTCACAATGTAGTGCTCCGTCCACTGGGCTAGTCGACTCACTCCAAGTCGAGTCGGTCAAGCAGTCGTCAGGTCTCAGTCGGCTTCACGGTCTCCGTACTCCGCACGCTCGTATCCGGGAGGGTCCTCTCCACGAGATATAGTTAGATACTCCAACTATCTCAAAGTCCCATGAAGAAGTATCTCAAAGGACTGCCTCGTCAAATGGGTCTCAACGCAACAGACAGCGCGTCAATCGGACACCCGGTCTGTGAGTTATTAGCCTTTTCGTCCTAGGGGCCCCGGTTGGTTTCATGTGCGAACCAACCCAGCCGTATCTTAACTATACCCCGAACTGTCATAGGGTATACTCAAAGGGACCGTTTCTCCACGTGATCACCAATGCTGCTGACGGTTCGTCAAACGGACGTCCAGTGTGAAAGATAACAGCTTTTCCGTTCCAAGGGCCCGATTGGATTTCGGGTACAATCCAACCAGGACACTATCCAACAACAACCAAAACTCGGGCTAAGTAGGCCAAAATATCCGTCTCACCAAGAGGAATTCAACAAGATAGACGACGTGTCAATCGGACGCCCGGTCTATGAGTTATTTTCTTTTTCGTTCCAGGGGCCCGGTTGGTTTCGTGAGTGAACCAACACGACCGCACTTTGACGGCATCCAATCCTCGAGAAGAGTAATCGAAAAGATCTGTCTCACATAGAGGAATCCACCAAAGTCGACGGCATGTCAATCGGACGTCCGGAGCTCATGATATAAACATTTTTGCTCCGAGGCCCTGGTTGGTTTCGTATCCGAACCAACCCGGCCGAACCCAAAGTAATCCGAAACCTTGAGTGCGATATATCGCAATGACCGTCTCGATTCAAGGATCTCATTGCAACTAATGGTGCATCGATCAGAGGTCCGTAACCCAATTTATGGGCTAATGACCGAAGACGGTCCGAAAACGGGGGTTTCGGGCCCGGACCGACCCGGCCCGAGACCCCCCGGTCGGCCCGAACCGGGTCGACCCGCCCCGGGTCTGGGTCGGCCCGGCCCGGCGGGGTGCGGCCCGGACCGGCCTGGGCACAGGGCGTCCAGCACGCCGGCCTGCTCGGCCAACAGCCGAGCCGTTTGGCAGGGGGGCGCCTGCCCCCCTGGTGTAACCGCGACCCCCCAATTAAGGGGGCCGTTTTGTGCTGGCCGGTCGGGGGAATTAATTCCCCCGGCTTCCCTTTGTCCGGCCGGCCTACACCGGCTGACCGGTTCTACCAATAAGTACCGGCGACGGCTGGTCCTTCCTCCTTCGCCGACACCGGCAGCCCGGAATCGGCCGCCGGTCACCCAACTTCGCCGTGGCCTGGAACCGGCTGCAGCTTGGTTCGTCCGGCGCGGTGCGACGGCACGACGCCCTTCCACCGCGGCCCCGATCCGGCCGTGTTGTCTTCGGTTTTCTTCGACGCGGCGTGACGGTGTCGAGTCCTTGTTCAACTTCTCGGCGCGGCACGACGGCGCTGCGCATTACTTGCCGTATGATTCCGCGTGGTGCGACGGCACCATGCCATTCCGACCAAACCACATGAATCAAACAAGGATAAAGTAGGATGGTCGGCCGTGTTTTTGCGGTCCGACCCCCTCTCATTAACTGATATCATTTGGTCGTATAACTACGAAGAACGACAAACTATATATCACGAACGAAAATAATTAAATAATCCCCTACCTCGAGCGCGGCTTGAACGAGGTTTTCGTCGCGGAGAAATTTGTCGTAGAGAAACCGTCGCAGGAAGAGACGTCGCAGAAAGAGGATTCAAAGACGTTGACGGAGATTGTCCGAGATGGAACGTCGTCTCCCTTCCATTGATGTGGGAAGAAGAATGAAGGGTGGCGCGTCGCGGGTATGGCGTCGCGGTAAACGGTCTCCGAGGGCTCAGCGTTCTTCGTTGGGAATCGTTCATTCTTCGCGTTCTTCTTCGAAGATGAAGAATATGATCTCTAAGATCCTTTCCATATTTTTCCCCCAAGACCTCTCAAACAACAAAGGAACTAACCTGAAATAAAATAATCCACACTTAATTTATTAACTCAACATTGCTTTTGAAATTCAGGTGTCTAAATTTCAAAAACTCACATTAAACTCACTACATTAATGTCATAAGTTATTAACATAAGTTAACAATATTAATGTTGAGTTGAGGGGGTTAGAGGATATAAAGGGGTGGGGTTCTTGTGGGCCCCACCACCCTCATAACCTCCCAAGGGAGATTGGGTAGTTACCCAACTTCCTTCCAAAGGATTAAACACTGAGAGTAAAATAAAAATTTTTGTTAAATTTTTATTTTTAACTTCCACAATTTTTATCAACTTATCTCGAGGAAACACAACTTCGGAAAAGGTGTTTCTAAGCAATTACCGGTGCTGCAGTTTCATCGATGCCCTCAGAATTCGATTCTGAGCACCGGTTGAAATTTTAGAAATTCCCGCTCATTCGTTCACTGAACGTACCCGAGCTAAACTTTGGAAATTAATTCCGGGCACACCGGGCCTCGGAATCAGGCGCTGTCAGAAACTAAGTTCTTGTAAAATTCGAAATAAAATTTAGAAAAAAAATTACCCTTGAATTTTACAGGTCTTTACATTACTCCCAACTCAGGGATTTGCGTACCTGTAAAGCTTCAACACAAACTAGGGTCACAAAAGCGGTGTTGAGCACGTACCTGAGCCTTCCACTCCCATGTGATTACCTGGAGATTCCGTACTGCCAATGAAAGCGCACCCGAGGAATCGACCATCCTCGTAGGATCCACTCATGTCATTCCTCGATCTCTACTGGAACCTCCGTGGAAGTAACTCCATCTCCATCGTCCTGCTCCTCATGGTCGATGATATGCGAAGGGTCGATCACATATCTCCTCAGTTGAGATACCTAGAAGACGTCGTGCACCTAGTGAAACTGAGGTGGATGATTCATGCGATAAACCACCTCGCCTACCCATCTGAGGGCCTAGAAAGGTTCGTTGAACCTCAGAGATAACTTTCCGCCATGGCTACATCTCCTAAAACCTTGTCGAGGTGAGACCAGTATAAGGATGTGATCGTCATCCTTGAACTCCAGAGGTCTCCATTTTCTGTTAGAACTGAAACTCAAACGACAGCTGCCACGAGTGTAAGGTTGACAGACTCCAGAGTGATCAGTCGCACCCTCCTGTGCGTGAGTTACCCTCAGCTGCCTGAGGTTTCCTTTTCGCTGACCAAGGAAAACCCATCCTGACGTCGTAGTTAAACCATAACCTTTTTGCCGAATACAGTCAATCCGTGTATGAACTGTGGATCCAATCCATACTCAGACCAACGTCGTAAGGCCTCGACGCTGCCACCAAGATATTCCAACCGAAACTCTTGCCTCGAGGGTCTGACCACACTGTCGGCGTAAGTGTGATTATCGAGTCTCCTCCCAAGGTATCTCCAGACATGAGGGTCAAGTCCACGGCTTACTAGAAACTCTAGGTCTAGGACAACATTTGTGAAAGCGAGGAATGATTCATATCGATGTCTATTACTACAGCAGCTAGTAGTGGACACAGACTGTCCCTTGAATAATTTTTAGAGCCATTGAGTCACACTCCTTGACCGCATGCAACCGCACTCTTCCTCCGCCCTCCAGCTCCCTGATCCTGGCGAGGATAACTAAGGTGGGTGGTTGTAGTATGTTAATATGTACACCACCTCATGATGCTCTCCTAGCTCTGCCTCTACGTCTGCTACTTCGCAGACTCATCTCTCCTTTAAGCTTTCTCTTATGGAAACATTTAACATGCCCGAGTCTCCAAGACTGGTGCCAGTTTCCTATTTCTTAATGCACTGTGCAGTCTTCATCCGCTCTTGGATGATCAGTACCTTCATTTCATATGATCTAAAAGAGCTTCTAAAATTTATCCTTTGCCAAAAAGAGAAACTCGGCCTCATCCCCTGGATGAACCACACCCATCACCTAATACAGTCAATCCCGAGATGAATGATGCATTCATGCCATGGATGACGTCATAAGGCATCGACATAACTACCAAGAGTTCCAACTGTCACTCTCATCTCCAAGGGTCGAGTCACACTGTCGGCATCAATGTGTGGTCACTGGGTCTCCTATAGTAGATATATCGAAAGTGAGGGTCAAGTCCACAGTTTTAACCGGGACCACTCAGTATCAACTAAACAAAAGTATAGGAAGGAAAACATTCCAAAGATAAGTGTCGTTTTATTATTGCAGCTCATAGCACAAAGACATGAAAACAATAGCAACATGGAACTAGAAGTACAAGGGATGTATCCACTAGTTCAGCTCCTGTCCACCTGCTCCTGAAGCTCTACTGCCTTGTCCACTGTTCGGCTGTTTCTCAAGTACCCGCCACTGCTTCTGCCTTGGTGGCTCCTCCAAAGCCTGCGGATCAACTGTACGAGGAGTCGGACAGTCACGTGCCAGGTGACCCTTCCCACCGTAGGAGTAACACTGTCCGTTTCTGGCATGCATGGCTCTGACCCCACCCCGGGTGCCCCGCACCACCAGTCCTAAAACCCGAGATCGTCCAACTGCTGGTCTGGTCCTCCTGGACCTCTGAATCATATGTCTACTTCCCACAGATGACTCGGCTACTGATCGAAAAACACGCGGCAACGGCAGAAGCTCCTGAACACGCTCGAGGTGTAGAGCTACTGGCACAAACTACACCCTGAAGAAGGTCTCGAAGTCATCCCATGCGAAGGTCATCCTGTCACAAAACTAGAACAAGTGGCTCCACCACCTGCCTGCTGCTGCCTGAAAAAGGCTGGCAGCAAAGATCACCATGAATTCTACCGGCGTCCCTACTAGCCTGAAGACTCTCACCACAGCCTCCAGCCAAACCTCAACCGCTTGTGGGTCCGTCTCTCCCCGAAAACTGGGTGGCCTCTGGCACTGGAACTCGTGCAGCGCGCTCAAGTGGCGTGCATCGCCAACTGCTGGGGCTGGTGGCATCGGTGGCCCAACGTATAGTAGTGTCGTTGGTGCCTCAACTACAAGAGGGCCCTGTACCGAAGCCTCGTTGCTCGACAGAATGTCAGTACGCACATCCCTCTAGGATCTAGCTGGTTGTCCGAGAAAAGGCATCATGAAATAAACAACATGAAGTGGTCAAACGTTTATACCTGGTGAGCTAACCTGGTTTGAGCTGATATTTAAAAACTTCAGGAAACACACACACAATTAGTGTTTTCGTGCACAAAGTCGGAAATTAGTTGTCAGGGTCCTGGTGTATGGATACGTCGGCCGCCCGCACCAACACTGGACTCCCTGAACTGAAGACCACACTCGGTACCATTAACACTATTGCTTCACAGAAAGAAAATATTAGAGTTATATGCTCTGCGGTAGAACCGACTCCTCTGATACCAATTTGTCACAACCCGTCGTCGGGGCCCATGCCGTGACTACCCCAAGCCTGCCTTCCATAGGCCAGGGGCTGGTGACTAGCACCAAAGGCGTAAATCCTGATAACTGGGAAGGCAATGCCTTTATAAAAGTAATCAAAACACCACAGAGTACAAGAAGAAGTAAAACACTAAGTACAAAGAGATGTGCTGAAAGGAAAATGGGCTAGAATACAATTCCAAATGAAAGTAGAACTAAAACCGAACAAAGTACAACAGAAAAAGACAACAGCTGGAAGAAAGGAAGCAGATCCTGGGTCATCCTCCTTGGATCCTACCTGAATGGTAGGTACAGATGGCGCAGCTCCTGGATTGTCCACCACGGATCGTACCTAAAGGGTAGATACAGATAGCCTCTACAACGCTCTCGCCCGTTAACCTCCTCTGTGTGTCGTCCCTCCCTGAATTCCACCTCCAGGTACTGACTCGTCGTGTAGTCTACCTCCGGGTACTGACTCATCGTGTAGTCCACCTCCGGATACTGTCCAGTCCTTGAACACTCAGCCTCTGTCAGCACTGCCCGTCGTCTGCAACCAACACAATGAGGTGCGGGCATAGCCCGTGCAGGGGCGAGTATAATGATACTCAGTAGGGACCCCGAGACCCTCAAGGTCTCACTAGAAACCAACAAGGATAACCACAAAGAATATCTCAACAGATAACCTATACTTAGGTATATTCCCATGCGTATTCCTAAGTTATCAAGTAACCCATCTCAATCATGAGGAAAACACCAGGATCATGAAATAAACAGATAACCTACACCCAAGTATATGCCCATACATATACCTAAGTTATCAAGTGACCCATCTCAATCAAGAGGTAAACAAAAAGGTCAAAAGTCTCAGCTCAAACCAGGATTTTCATTATCGAAACCGTAACTGCTGAAGAGCCCCGTCTCTGAAGTGTACAGTGGTCCTGTCACGACTCCGAGGTACTTCTCACTAACCTAACACTGCTGAGGTACTCCTCCTGTTGAGTACCGCGGGTCAGCCACCCAAACACAGTAGTGCTTCCCGCCGAGGTATGTCACCCAAAAACAGTAGTGCACACCCCCTAGTAGCCTGCTGAGGTACTCTCCGGACGAGTACCACGGGTCTGCACTCTCACACAGGTAGTGCCCCGTCCACCATGGGTCTGCACCTCACAAAGTAGTGCTCCGTCCACTGGGATAGTCGACTCACTCCAAGTCGAGTCGGTCAAGCAGTTGTCAGGTCTCAGTCAGCTACACGGTCTCCGTACTCCCCATGCTCGTCTCCAGGAGGGTCCGCTCCACGAGCTATAGGCCGATACTCCAATTATCTCAAAGTCTCACTAAGAAGTATCTCAAAGGACTGCCTCGTCATCGGGGTCTCAACGCAACAGACAACACGTCAATCGGATACCCGGTCTGTGAGTTATTAGCATTTTCGTCCCAAGGGCCCGATTGGTTTCGTGTGCGAACCAACCCGACCGTATATTAACTCTACCCCGAACTCTCATAGGGTATACTCAAAGGGACCATTTCTCCACGTGATCAACAATGCCGCTGACGGTTCGTCAAACGGACGTCCAGTCTGAAAGATAACAGGTTTTTCGTTCCAAGGGCCCGGTTGGATTTCGGGTACAATCCAACCCGGCCACTATCCAACATCAACCAAAAATCGGGCGAAGTATGCCAAAGGTTCCGTCTCATCAAGAGTAATTCAACGAGATAGACGACGCGTCAATCGGATGCCCGGTCTGTGAGTTATTGGCTTTTTCGTTCCAGGGGCCCGGTTGGTTTCGTGAGCGAACCAAACCGACCGCACTCTGACGGCATCCAAACCCCGAGCGGAGTAAGCCAAAAGATCCGTCTCATTTAGAGGAATCCATCAAAGTTGACGGCACATTAATCGGATGTCCGGAGCTCAAGATATAAGTGTTTCTGCTCCGAGGGCCCGGTTGGTTTCATATCCGAACCAACGCGGCCGAATCCAAAGTGATCTGAAACCTTGAGTGCGATATACCAAAACAACTGTCTCCATTCAAGAATCGCATTTCAACTGACGGTGCATCGATCGGAGGTCTGTAGCTCATGTTATGGGCTAAACACGTAAGACGGTCCGAAAACGGGGGTTTCGAGCCCGGACCGACCCGACCCGAGACCCCCCTGTCGGCCCGAACTGGGTCGACCCACCCTGGGTCCAGGTTGGCCCGGCCCGGCGCGGACCGGCCCGGCCTGGGCATAGCGCGCACAGCGCGCTGGCCTGCTCGGCCAACGGCCGAGCCGTTTGGCAAGGGTGGGGGGGGGGGGGCGCCTGCCCCCCCTGGTGTAACCGCGACCCCCCAATTAATGGGGTCGTTTTGTGCTGGCCGGCCGGGTGAATTAATTCCCCCGGCTTCCCTTTGTCCGGACGGCCCACACCGGCCGGCCGGTTCTACCAACAAGGACCGGCGATGGAAGGTCCTTCCTCCTTCGTTGACACCGGCGGCCCGGAACTGGCCGCCGGCCACCCTGCTTCGCCGCGGCCCAGAACCGGTCGCGGCTTGGTTCGTCCAGCGCCGTGCGACTGCACTGCGGCATTCCGCCGAGGCCCCTCTCCGGCCGCGGTGTCTTCAGTTTTCTTCGACGCGGCACGATGATGTCGCGTCCTTGTTCAACATCTTGGCACGGCGCGACGGCGCTGCCCATTACTTGACGTATGATTCCGCGTGGTGCGCCGGCACCACGCAATTCCGTCCCAACCACAAGAATCAAATATGGATGAAGGAGGAGGGTCGGCCGTGTTTGTGCGGTCCGGCCCCCTCTCGTTAACCGATATCATTTGGTCATATAACTACGAAGAACGACAAACTAGAAATCACGAACAAAAATAATTAAATAATCCACTACCTCGAGCGCGGCTTGAACGAGGTTTTCGTCACGGAGAAATTCGTCGCAGAGAAACCGTCACGGGATGAGACGTCGTGGAAAGAGGATTCGAAGACGTTGACAGAGATTGTCTGAGATGGAACGTCGTCTCCCTTCCTTTGACGTGGGAAGAAGAACGAAGGGTGGCGCGTCGCGGGTATGGTGTCGCGGTAAACGGTCTCCGAGGGCTCAGCGTTCTTCGTTGGGAATCGTTCGTTCTTCGCGTTCTTCGTTGAAGATGAAGAATATGATCTCTAAGCTCCTTGCCTTCTTTTTCCCTTAAGTCCTCTCAAGCAACAAAGGAACTAACCCAGAATAAAATAAGCCACACTTGATTTATTAACTCAACATGGCTTTTGAAATTCAATTGTTTGAATTTCAAAAACTCACATTAAACTAACTACATTAATGTCATAAGTTATTAACATAAGTTAACAATATTAATGGTGAGTTGAGGGGGTTAGAGGATATGAAGGGGTGGGGTTCTTGTGGGCCCCACCACCCTCATAACCTCCCAAGGGAGGTTGGGTAGTTACCCAACATCCTTCCAAAGGATTAAACACTTAGAGTAAAATAAAAATTGTTGTTAAATTTTTATTTTTAACTTCCACAATTTTTATCAACTTCTCTCGAGGAAACACAACTCTGGAAAAGGTGTTTCTAAGCAATTACCGGTGTATCAGTTTCATCGGTGCCCTCAGAATTCGATTCCGAGCATCGGTTCAAAAGTTAGAAATTCCCGCACATTCGTTCACTGAACGTACCTGAGCTAAACTTCAGAAATTAATTCCGGGAACACCGGGCCTCAGAATCAGGCGCCGTCAGAAACTGTGTTCTTGTAAAATTCCAAAAAAAATTAGAAAAAAAATTTCCCTAGAAATTTATGGGTCTTTACATGATTTATCATTAATATCCATAATTTCATGATATTATATGTTCCATTTATTTTTTTCATAAGTTGAAAATTTGTTTTAATAAAAAAACCATGCCTCTAAAAAATCCTTTCCAAAAATGTTGTTAAAAGATAATTTATAAAGTTTCCAAGAAAAGATTAAAAATAGGTTTAAAATGGTTTTCAAATCTTCCATAATTATTTTTTCTAGTATATTTTCAATGAAAAATTTCTGTAATTTTTTTTATGATTTAAAAATTATTTTTCAAATAAGAAATGTTATTTTCCTCAATTAATTTTATAAAAAAATAATTAAAACTTATTTTACGTCAAAGATGAATTCTATATGGGTTCCTCATGGATTACCAGGGATATAATTTATTTATAATATTCTTATTATTTATTTTAAGGGTCTATTTTTATGATAACATGATTTTTATGAATTTCATTTCCTTTCATGGGAAACCCTTATAATTATTTCCTATGTTTGATTCATTACATGGAACAAATATTCATGATAATTTTGTAATGGGTTCTCCCAAATTATAATCCAATGCATTGGGTGATGTTTTAGAATCACGATATGTCATGCTGGGATATAGAGTAAACCTAATTCATTTATGGGACCTTTTTCACCATGTGATATAGTTTAAAAAGTTATCTTTGTCACATTTTTTTAATGTTATATGTTTTTTCCAAAATTCCATGTTTTATGTAATGTTCTCATATATAATGTTATTTTATTAATTTAAAACTCTTTTCTTGTGTAAATACATGTTTTATTTCATGACAGATGATTTTTACCTTTGATATATAGGGTATAATATTAAAATATTATGTTCACGATCACTTACCCTTATGTACATATTATGATTTTATGAGATTGTGATTTGATTACTCATAATTTTTCCCATTATAATCATCTAATATAACCATTCTTATGTTTTCTCTTCCTCGGGTTATGAGAAAATATGATAAATAATATGTTTCTATATAGATTTCACAAGGATTATTTTGATGACCTGTTGCGAATATTGGGCATTGTGGGAGATAATGTTGAGCCTGTCATTTATGAACCCAAAATTTTATGATTTTATCTTAATTATGTATAACTATAAAAATAAAAGTTCATTGGGTATGTTGAGGATAAAATAATTTCTTTTGATTTTTAATGGTTTTCTTGAAAAAATTACAGTACTGGAAATTCTCCCTATACCAACACATCTATACCAATGGATTGTAAAAATTGTTGGTATAGGTCCCCTTTCAAAATGGTTTTTCTAAAACGTTGGGAAAATCCAACATTGAGACCACTTTCCCCAATGGTTTGGAAACACTATTGGTATAGGGTATGACCTTCCTAATGGTTTTTCAAAACAATTGGGAAAAAGCACACTTTTAGCCTAATTTTCCAAATGGTTTGGAAAATCCACTTGGAAAGGGTACTGTTTTCCCAATGGTTTTGTCAAACTATTGACAAGAACTCACTTTGAGACCAATTTTCCCAATATTTTGGCAAAATATATTGGAAAATACCAGTTTTATATCACTTTTCCCAACAGTTTGGCAAAACCATTGGGAAAGGGTATAGATTTCCCAACCATTTTTTCAAACTGTTGGGAAACGCCCACTTTGAGACCAATTTTCCCAACGATTTGGAAAAAATGTTGGGAAAGGGTATGGTTTTCCCAAAGTTTTTTCCAATAAGTTGGGAAAATCCCACTTTGATACCAGTTTTCCATATGGTTTTGAAAAACTGTTGGGAAAGGGTGGGTAAGTATCCCACCGGTTCTAAAAATTATTGTGATAGGCCTATCCCAATGGTTTTCAGATCTGTTGGGATAAGTACCTTTATTTTTTATAAATTATTTTTTCGAATATCGCCAAATAAATCAACATATAAATTATATATATATATATATATATTAAAATATATTCAAAAATCTAATTGTATGTTAATTTTAAATTCTTTGATATATAACCCCCAGGTTGTGGGTTCAAACCTCGGCTGTAACTTTTTTTTAAATTTACCTATACCAATGGTTTGGGAAGTCATGGGGTGATTTGGTGGGGGATATTCCTATCCCAAATGATTGGGAAAAAACATTGGTAATGATCGATCCCAATAGTTTGAAAATCGTTGGTATAGGTCTATACAAATTTCTTTCAAACCATCGGGACATGTTTTTCCCAACGGTTTTCCCTAAACCACTGGGATAGGTGTATCCCGATGCCAAATCACCCAAGAGCTAGCCAAACCATTGTTATTAGTGATTCCAATGGTTTGGGGACATATACCAATGGTATCAAGCCATTATTGTATGTAATTTTTCCATTAGTGTTTTGTCACATTTATTCATATCAAATTCATGAATGAAATTGATATATTTTTTGAATTGGATCCAGAAGTACAAGTTGTTACATTTCCTTAAATTAATTTATAATGTTCATATCATCATTATTAATTATCATTATAGGAATTTACAATTGTGTTTTTTTATATTCATTATATTTTAGGAGGATATTTTTTTATTTTTAGATAATTCCTCAGATTCGTAAGCCCAAGATTGTATATCCATAATTGCTGTTATTATTTTAAATCAGCTCTAATTTTTACATAATTTCCCTTTCCAATTTATATTTTTTTATAATAAATGATATATTACCACAACTATATATAATTAAGATAACTCAATGTAAAATTTATCATTATCTTTCATAATTAAGATCACAAAAGATTAATAAATATTTAATAATTTCATCGAATTCAATATGTCTACTATCTTATTCAATTTCATCATCATTTATTTAATACCACATAATAAAGACCCAAAATTAAACTAATTAATTTGATGAAGTAAATATTATAATTCATATATTTTAATAAATTTAATGTTAATTTTTTTAATCTCTAATAAAATATTCAACAATCGTATTAATTATTATATTAAATTCCTTAATTAATTAAGATCTCCTTGAATATTTCATCATAATTAATCTTTTAATTTAACTCCATTTTACAATATTTTAGTAATACTTTATTTGTTTCAAACATCTAAGAATCAATTAGAATATTTTTTATATTTGTAATAATAATTCATTTAACTATTATCTTAAAAATTAAAATAGTCATTAGCACTTACAACAATCCCAATTAAATTTAATAAAATTTATTCACATCATTCCTCAATATGAAATTCATTATCGTAGTCATTTTTTTATTAAAATTAATCATCAAATTAGAAAGTAATATTATTAATAACTAAATAATAATATAAGTATTATAAGTATAATGATTATTATACCTTAAACAACAGTAATTTTCAATAAAATGGTGAAAAAGTTATTTATCATCATTATAAGTACTGATACACATTATCAGGAATATACTATTCCCATAATGTAAGATTCATGAAAATCAAAACTCAAGTGGATTTAAAAACATAATATTTATGATTTATATGAAAAAATGACTCAAATTGACTATTCTTTAGTCTAAAATTAAACTCGATAAAAATTTTATATTCAATCATAACATTGACTAAAGAGGTTATGTGATGGGCCCATGCTAGTGACATAGGGATAAATTACCTTCCATGTATTAGTCTTTAATTATTTGTCTTAATGTGAGGACCATCATTCCAAAGATAGATCATGAGTTGAAAATTTTACCTGAGAGTAAAAAAGGGATGTTAAATGACATGATGATTCAAGCTTTGTACATGGATGGAGTGAAGGATCTAGTGAAATAATAACTAGATGTTATAATATTTTTTGGAATTCCCAATAATTATTTTTAGTTATTGGTAATGAAAAGTCCATATGTAGAAATAATCTATGTTTTATATACTATAAAGATCAAATATGAAGGCTGAGGGTTTGGTCTTGTGTATTTATGACACATTTAGTTTATCAAATATTTTCCTTAGTTGAATTACATCATCACTACTCGGTATTATTTCTATTATTGTTATTGTTTTGGATTTTATTCACCTTCTTATTGTTTTATAAATTTATATATATATATATATGAATAATGATGTAAAATGTTTTCCAAATTAAATGAATATTTATTAAAAAATTGTAATTAAAACCATTCAATTTATTTTAAAACATTTATTAATTTCAATTTCGATTTTTATACCTATGGAATGAAATACATGAGGCTTCCATCCAACATTGTGTATGTGTTTTGTTTAAAATCAATACAGTTTTTTTGAATTATGTTATAGATTTTGAAACCTAATATGTTATGAAATTTCAGTTTATTCTCTATAATGGTTTCTCTACATGTTCAACTTATATACAAAATCAAAATTATTAGTGGTTTTAGAGATATTTTCTATCAATGTTAGTATAATAGTAACATTAATCAATCTATCACAAAAATCCATCTAGAAGATTTATGCAAACCATATATCATTGTATTTTTATTAATAATAATTTTACCCAAATGTAATTTTTGAAATATAAGGTAAAATTTTTTTGAGACTAAAATTTAATTAGCCTTTAGATTTTAACTCTTCATTAATTTTTAATCCATATATTTGATTGATTTATTCATGTTTTTCTCTTTTTAAATTTTATAACATATATATTTGATAATGTTATGTTATTTGTATCATTTCTTGTCATGTATTGATTTAATTAAATAAATAATAAAAAAGAAAAAAAATATTATCTCTAAAATATCAGAAAAACCATAGGTCCAAATTCTAGAATAATATTATAATTTTTTTATTAAAACATTGAATCATTTTATAAGATCTTTTCATCATGGATTTTTTTATAGATTTCAAATATTAGAGATAATATTGATGTGATTAAATATCTTTCTAATAATTCAATCCATTTTTCAAAATTATTTCATTTTAATTTAAATATATTTATTGTTATAATATTTATTTACCATTAATTTCACATTAAAATATGAATCCAAGAAGAAATATAAGAGTAATTGAGTTAGACGGATTTAAAATATCATGTGGAAATATTGTAATAAAAACCATTACTTTTTTATGAATTCCTAATAAAATCCTTGATATTGGATGTTATTGTCTTCCCTTATTGGTTACCCCCCCATTAATATTTTATGTTATTTCAATGGTTTATGTTAAAGCTATAAGATAAGATTTTTTTAATGATTTAGAAGATTAAATGAGTTTTTTAAATAAAGTAAAAATATTTTATTTAAAATTATCATAATGATTAAAATATCTACATTATAAATTCAAATATAAAATTTCATGGATAATGAAAATAATTATTCTATATTTAATGGAAATCATTATTTCAATATTTTAAGAATCATTTAAGAGATATTTAAAATTTTACTTTATTAATCAAAGATAGATATTTCCTTTTTTTATGAATCCTAGGGTGTTAAACTAAATCTCTAAAATAGTAAATTTAATTAAACTAGTTCCAATAAATCCAAATATATTAGAATAGGTTCAAAATTATATGTATAAGTAAAATAATTCTTATAACAAAAACAATACTATTACATAATGTAATGACATCATGTGAATTACACACCACCTAGAAAATCAATATCACCTACTTTGGATAATTTTAGTGAATTGGGATAATTAGTGAAAAATTCTTGTCACATGGATCATGGTTGAATAAATTTTTACTTAAATGGTGTATGATCTTAAAATTAATACTTTTTTGGATGCAATATCAAGTACATATCCATATATACGTACATACTCATGTATAAATCATGATTGGATTGACTCAATCCTTGATATTGATCTTTGAAATAGTGTGTCCACATGCATGTATTTGAACCTTCGTAAAACACATAATTTGAGTTAATATGAATATATATATATAAATATAATATTAAATCTCTCTTCTTATAGGTAAGTAGAATATTAAAACACAACGAAATAACCTCTAAATTATTTTCCTGACATAAAAATAATTTCCACATAGGTAGTGAGCCAAATATAATGTTAATAACTAGTAACTGTATTCATTCAACAATAATAAATATGGAATCATATGGATGGTCACTAATTGTACTCATATACCTAGTCACTTATTGTGTGTCTTGTATCATATAATACCCTACACGTAGTCTGACCAACATTGAAAAAATAAACAATACAAAAAGTCACCACTAAGATGAATACTAGGTCCCTTGATCACTAATAAACCATTTCACCCCATAATGATCAAGTATATCTATCTTCCATGTAACATATCTACACAACCCATTGGCTTGGGATGGGATAGAGGTGATATTAACCTTAAGAGACATCCCAAAGGAACCAGAGGATGCTAATAAATTCCAAGGGCTCAGTAACACATTGGTGGAGGATTTTACATAAAAAACAAACACAACATGACAAGATAAAACAAAAAAATAAAATCCAACTAAATTATGACTGACTAATAATGATAAAATTAAATTTAAAAGTGAATAAATAGTGACATTAGAGTATCAATAAAATTGTAATAAAAATTTTCACAAAAAATTGGGAATAAATCTCAATACAGTAACACTGATGTGAAATCACTCCCAACATTCTAATAGATAAATCAATGATCCAAACACCAAATTTTATAAGAAGAATCATGATGAGATATTAGAGAAATAAAAGATCATTCCTATGCACAATTCGTTAAAAATAAAATACCCATATGTACTAAAGTGCATACACTAGAGGTCATTAATCATATTTAGTATTATTTCCTCAATATACTTCCTAATTCATGCCTCTAAGAGATGAAAAAATTAAATAACAACTATAAAAAATTATTAAAGTGATAGAAAGCTAAAATAGTGCCACATAATAATGTTGTTTAAACAATAAAAATTACTAAAATCAATTTGTCTACTTTTTTTCAACTTGGAATACCAATTCCATTTTCCATGCAGACAGAAATGTATATCTGGTTGCAGTTTCATACTCATGAGTGGGTTTTCATTAATTTACTGAGTCATAATAGGGTGAAAAATCTATAGGTTCCCTAATATAACACACCATTTATTCAGGTTCATTTCTAATTGAATTGAAATCATGCCAACAATTAATAAAAAATACCATATCAATTCATTCCCCATAAAAAAGGTCTTACTTTTAAAAAATTTCAAGGACATATTTCGTTCATTAAACAAAAATCATAACTGAAAATAACATAATTTAAATTTATATAATAAAGGGATTTTCTATTTTTTTTAATATTCCCATTTTCCCAAAAAACAAAATTTTATAATCAATCATTTCAAAATTATAGATGAAAAGGATTCACTTCAAGAAATCATTCAATATTATATTTTAACGTCTAAGAAAAAAATCAATTGAAACTATGGATTCATGTTATAGTACAAGTAGAGAATATATTGAGGCCACCTACCTCAGAATGGTTGAAGAAAATAAATAATAGAATAATAAACCTCTAGATCCAGTCTTGAATCTCCTTCCCTTCATTATTGTAACGCCCCGACCCCAGTTACCCAGAGTCGGTGCATTATTATATAACATTGGCATGATCACAAGAAAGATCAAATCTCGAAAGACCGATTGGTTTAGTAGCCTTGGAAACACTAGATATATTCATAAGTTTTACATTACATCATAAAATGAAAAACTACTACAACAACATAATGTTTCCACAGTCCACACTATAATCCCCTCATAATATCCGTGCAGGTCATTCATAACTTATATCTTCACATCCTGGGAAAAATAAAACATAGAAAAGGGGTGAGCTCAAATGCCCAATAAGGATAACAATATAGCGGAACATTCCAAAATAAGCATAAACATTTAAGGCAATGAATTACTAAAACAAAAGCCTTTTAAACTTGAACTTCAACATAGTATGGAAAAAGTAAAATGAAATAATTCCATTTACTTGTTCACATGGATATTCTACTAATCGAATAATCACATGCAAAATCAATAACCACTTTCATAATGTTGGAATGCATAATGCTAAACTTTAATTACTTTTCAAGGCCTCGTCCCAAGACCTTGGGGCTAACTGTAACCGGAACCCAACCCGGAGTGCCTCTAATAACCGGACACCAACCCGGAGTGCCTCTAATAATCGGACACCAACCCGGAGTGCCTCTAATAACCGGACACCAACCCGGAGTGCCTCTAATAACCGGACACCAACCCGGAGGGCTTACTTTTACCAGTCCCTAACATGGAGGGCTTACTTTTACCAGTCCCCAACCTGGAGGGCTTACTTTTACCAGTCCCCAACCTGGAGGGCTTACTTTAACCAGTCCCCAACCTGGAACATACTTGTCCAACACATTCATATGAAGTAAAGATTGAAATATAACATAAACATTCTTATTGGAACTAGCATACGAAATGTCAATACTTTCACCATAAACTATGAATGGTATAAAAATAGAACATCCACAGTCAAACATATCACAAAACATTCAATACAATATAGAAGCTTTGTATTACAATAAATCAACTTCAAATAAGCATAAAATCCATCAAAGGATGTTGACATAGATGAAATCAAAATTCTTTTTAAAGAAATATCTCTTTTTATTTTGAAATCATTTAAGATCCATATAAAATAAAACATTTTCTTTGAAAATATTCTTATAAGTTTGTAAGGTAATCTTTGAAGATTTTATAACGGCGGAAAATAGCCGCACCTGCCGTATAAGTTAAAAAAAAACATTCTTACCTTAATTCTGTCGAAAAGGTTAAAAAGGACTTTGTTTTGAAAACGACCGAAATATTACTTTATAAACCACTTATAAAAGTCAAAAAGGGTATAAATGAATTTAACTCATATTCTAGTAAATAGTAAAAATGTTTTGAAATACATTTTTAAGAAACATGGATGTGGATGATAAAGAGATCCCAGTAGATTATTACGTATAAACAACCTCGGATAATGAAGAGATTGTGAAATAACCCTTACCTTTTACTTTTCCTTGGTTGGGGTAGGTTAACCTCCTGTATAATGGTGAAATAATTGTTATTAAATTATACAAGAATCATATATATTAATATGATATCATATATGATTTTTAACATTGATTTGTTAATAATATCTTAGAATTATCGTCGTTTCGGGTGTTAACTTACTTGTTTTCTTTTATATGTTTTGTTACGTAAGACATGTTTGTAAAGGATAGGTTGTATATTATTCATATCCAGAATGATATCAAGTCCTTAAACATCATTTTTAAATCATCAAATGATAATTATACTTGAATGGATACGATGGAGAATGAATCTCATCGCGTTCGTGGAGACGGTAGTCCGTATGTATGCACGAGCGACAATATCATTCTTTTGATATTAAAATAATATATAAATGGATGGTATATCATATATACAGAATCATTAACATGTTATATTTATTATTTACATGAGTTACACATCATTATTATACCCATCCAAATAATAATATATTGAATAACAATTACACCACGACGTGGAGACGGTAAGCCGTACGTACGCACGTATGGTGACATGTTATTCAAAGGGTGGATAGAATACTGAATATGGTTGTACCAAATTTATAATAACATCAAAGTATATGTAAGATACTGGAGTTATTATTTTAGAATGGTAATAACAAAGAAAGAGGAAGTGGAAGAAGAAAGGAACTTGGAAAAGGGTGGTGAAATCATTACCTCTTCTTCGGGTTCTTCCTTTTGATTTGATCAAAAGGGATCCTTAGGTTGGCTTTCTGATCAAACTAAGGCCTCTAGATTGTAGTGAGGGTTGTTGGGAGAGTATTTGGGCAGAGTTTGGCCGAACCAAAAGGCTTTGAAGGTGTGAAGAAATGAGAAGGAGGAGTGCCCTTTTATAAGAGGGGTGAGGGGCACCTTTGGAAAAGCTAGAAATATTAATTTATAATAAATTCATATTCGGTTTCTAATGGCTCCAAAGTTGATTATTCAACGGTTAAGGTGGGGATAGGTCGAAAACCACTCAACCAATAGAATTTAGACAGGTTTGGGTACTTATATTAACCTTATCTTTAAGTATTAACTCTAAGTTAATTAGTTTCACTTTTACAATGTCTCTTTGTATTTTTATATAATATGGTTAATAAACTTACTATATACATCCAAGCGACCCCCAAGTGGTCCATTAATGATGAAACTATCATGATATAAGTCTCTTGGCCGAAACTTAGATTTTTAGGAATTTAATATCAATTAATAATATAATATTTGTTTTAAGAACTCTTTTATGTCAATTTTGACACTATTCAATAGTTGATTTTTGTGAAACTCATAACAGATTGATTACTTCGAAAAAAGTCAATTAAATCAATCCTAATATATCATATTATCCTATAAAATTAGTTTAATTCATTAAAAGTTTCATATTATATTTTTTTGGGTATTTATAATATCAATTATTTTAATTTTTCACTATTATAGTAATTACTGCATCATCATTGTGTCATAAATAAAATAAATTATTTAATGTCTAAAAATTATAAATAAAATATAATTATGTAGGAAATTTTTTTAGCTTTCTAATTAATATTTATAATATAATATCCAACTTATATAACCCTATGTAACAATTGTTTTGCTAAAAGATATATGCTTGTGTCATTTTTGTATTCATTTTGACTTAATTAAAATAAAGTGTCATTATCACTTACAAGTGGATCCATGGGGTCCCAAAATCGACCCAAAGATTCCCATGGTCGACCATGTATCAACCAATAGGTTTAAGACACATTTTAGGGTAATTTAGTATTATTATAATATTATTTTTTTAACCCTTATTTACCGGATTTACCCTTAACCATGGTAAATAAAATATTTACCGCAGTAATTATTCAAAATGTCTAAAAATAAAAGTTACCTATTTACACAATTTAAACATACTGATTCCAAATATGGAATCCATTTTCCTAAATTCTAAACACAGAAGTGGCAGAAATTAATTTAAAATTAATTCCCGTTGTCAAAACAAAAAGCGTGTTTTTAAGAGATAATAACTATCAAAAGATTGACACTTGTTTATGTTCGGTTTAATTGTAAAATTATGTCCAATGACCAACATTATATTAAATGGTAAAAATATATTCTAAATATACATTAAAACCACTAAAATTCATAATTTATCACTATTAATTATTTTGATTAAAAAAGTTGTTTTTAATTAAAATTTAGTAATTTTCACTATTCATCAAAATATGAAAGTTATCCGAAATGTACCAAAATTTCACCTTAGGCTAAATTCGATATTCCGAATCCAAAGATGAAGTCCATTTTAAAATATAAAATATATATAATTTTAAAACGTAGGTATTACTATTCATAACGGCTAGTTTGATTGGTTGTGGTGTGTGTTAAAACTCAAGGTTGCGTACAACACACGCTACTGTATTATTCAAAGAAAGTGTACCGTAGAAGCTTGGGATGTTTCATTTTAAATTTTTGATGTCCCCATTTAGTCAAAAAGTTTAAAATATTGTATTTAAAAAGGGTTCACTATTAAAAGTTGATAAAAGTGCAATAATGAAAATGAATTTGTTCTTGCATTATATCTAAGAAACTCATAATATGGATTCTAAATTTATAAGGATTATATAAAGTTTAAAATTTAGATAATACTATTCATAACCTCTTTTGAATGGCTTTTTTTTTTGTAAGTCATGGTGTGATTGAACTCAGTGTTGCGTGTAGTGCAAGTTATTGAATTATTTGGAAGAAATAACACACTATGAAATCTTGGGGTGTTACATTCTCCCCTCCCTAAATAAATTGCGTCCTCACAATTTGAAATTGTTCTTCGAAAATAAAAGGTTGAAAATAGAAAATATATTTGTGGGAAAACCCACATCGAAAATTGGGTTACTAAAATTTAGTCTTAATATGAGGAAAAGAGAAATGAAAGGGTCCCCACCAAATTATGATCTTGATTAGGAGAACATTGGTGGCAATTAGAGACATATAATTGGAGGAAAAACGTAAATATTTATAGGTAGTGATTGAGGTCATTAATCACAAAAAAGTATAAAATTGAGGTCCTTAAACTCATCAATCTATGATGATTTGAAGTACCATCGGTTCAACAAAATATAGGGTATTGGGATAACACATTTTTTACGTTTCAAAATATCTTAGTTGAAATCCCACATCGAAAAATGAATTAATGAGGCCTCTATTTAAAATAAAGAGTGGAAAGTATGAAGATTACCGAAAATAACACATACTAGGGTTCCATGTAGGAAAATATGGATATGGAGGAGAAATCTAACCATCAATTATCTGATGGAGAGTGGTAGAGAACATGGCTATGAAAAGGCCAACAATCCCAAAGCCATAAATTAGTGATGATTTAAGGTACCTTCTAGGGAAACATTTTTGTTCTAAGTTTCTTTTATTAATGATGAGGAATTTATTTATGAGATTGGATAAGATCATAAGGAGATATACTTACTTTATAATCAGAGTTTTATCCATTAATAAGTTTCTACCACAAACTCATCTTTCACTCTAAAAGATAATAGAATGTAATTTTTTATTTATTTATACTATTCGTACAGGGTTCCAAAATAAATGAATTTATAATTCATCTACCAGATCTTAAAAAAACAACATTATTTAATCCAGGACATCTCATGGGCCAGTGGTAGGTGATACACCCTTGTCGCCCTTCAGTTGCGGGTTCAAGTCTCGCAGCCTTGCCGGACGCGACGGGTTGCCGCCCAACCTCCGGGTTTTCCTTTTATGGTAATCCAAAATAATCCAAACTAGAACTATCCAAAATACTTCTGTCCAAACTCACAGTCCAACATTTATAAGGAAGGTAAACATAATATAGATCCTTTTTACCCCGCAATAGCATATGAATACCTTCATCTTGTATTCTTTTAATAAACTGAAACATCTTGAATTACCATATTCTTTATTGATTACATTCATGATCCCCTATTCCATATAGAATGCTGGATATACTTCATTAATCCAAAAATGTTTTAAACCCCAACAATGATGGAATATAAAAATCATTAATTAGTTCCAAGGTAGTCAAGAATATCCAATATAATTTATCCAAAACAATAACATATTATTCCAAAATCACTACCTCAGTATCAGAACTATATTATGATTTATCATTCTCTCAACCATATATTTTCCAAAAATTTATCCTGCTATTGAGTCACTTTTCTTTGTTCCACATAATCTCAAGTCCTTAATGAAATAGTACTGGAGTACAATCCTTATATACTCCATAATTATTATAACAAGTACATTGTTGATACAACACTCAATTGACATAATCAACATAAGAACTCTAATCATTCCTCTTCATCTATGGTAGTATCATAACTTGGTTATTATCCAATAACATCATTTTCGGCATAGTCTGATGACTGGGACATAGGTTCGCGTAGTGTCCAAACTCCTTGCAAATGAAGCATTGTACATTTAAAACCATTTTCTTACCCTTGCAGTCACGTACTTTGTGCCCTTTTCCTCCACACTTATAACAAACTCCCATTCCTTTCAGGCAAGTTCCAGGGTGTTTCTTTCCACAGTTACCACATATGGGAAAATTCTTCTTTTCCCTCTTCCCTTTATCCATCTTTCTCTCTTCCATCCTTTTCTTCTCTTGCTTCCCTTCAAAGCCATAGGACTCAGTAAACTCTTTACATATCTTATCAACACATGATATTATTTCTTCATATGATGATAATACATGGGAGACTATTTCCCTTATAAATTCTATCTTATGACCATGAAAGATATGATCCTTCCTTCTCTTTGAATCATGTGTATTTCTGGAGTTCTCATTCCTTCTACTGGGCGCCATTTCTATACCATGGCATAAACTAGATCAGTTTATGAATCAAAACACATAATCCCATACTTATAAAACACTTAACATAAATTGAACTATTTATGGATATAATCCATAATCATAAAAATGTTTTCTTTGAGGAAGTATATACTCATAAACCCTTCATAATGATTTGTAAAGATAGTGAGAGTTATCCTAAGCATATCCCCCGGGAGTGTCGTAACCAAGAGTGCAACAAGGCCCGTTGTCGTGCACCAGTTCCCGTTCGAGTCTAGCTCAAAGCGGTGTTTTCGGGTTTAACCCCTAGGTACATCTGTGCCAGAGCCGCCTCTACCTGCTCGTATCCAAACAGGGATGTATTGCTCGGAAAACTCACAAAATCTCTACAATACCAAAATTCTAGGAAGTTCTTCTATACTAATCCTCAAAGCTCATCTTAGGTCTACGTGCTCTAATCAGAGTTTATCTAAATCTAGCTTCCAAGGTTTGTACTAAACTTCCTCTGATACCAACTGTAACGCCCCGACCCCAGCTACCCAGAGTCGGTGCATTACTTCGTAACATTGGCATGATCACAAGAAAGATCAAATCTCGAAAGACCGATTGGTTTAGTAGCCTTGGAAACACTAGATATATTCATAAGTTTTACATTACATCATAAAATGAAAAACTACTACAACAACATAATGTTTCCCCAGTCCACACTATAATCCCCTCATAATATCCCTGCAGGTCATTCATAACTTATATCTTCACATCCTGGGAAAAATAAAACATAGAAAAGGGGTAAGCTCAAATGCCCAGTAAGGATAACAATATAGCGGAATATTCCAAAATAAGCATAAACATTTAAGGCAATGAATTACTAAAACAAAAGCCTTTTAAACTTGAACTTCAACATAGTATGGCAAAAGTAAAATGAAATAATGCCATTTACTTGTTCACATGGATATTCTACTAATCGAATAATCACATGCAAAATCAATAACCACTTTCATAATGTTGGAATGCATAATTCTAAACTTTAATTACTTTTCAAGGCCTCGTCCCAAGACCTTGGGGCTAAGTGTAACCGGAACCCAACCCGGAGTGCCTCTAATAACCGGACACCAACCCGGAGTGCCTCTAATAACCGGACACCAACCCGGAGGGCTTACTTTTACCAGTCCCTAACCTGGAGGGCTTACTTTTACCAGTCCCCAACCTGGAGGGATTACTTTTACCAGTCCCCAACCTGGAGGGCTTACTTTAACCAGTCCCCAACCTGGAACATACTTGTCCAACACATTCATATGAAGTAAAGATTGAAATATAACATAAACATTCTTATTGGAACTAGCATACGAAATGTCAATACTTTCACCATAAACTATGAATGGTATAAAAATAGCACATCCACAGTCAAACATATCACAAAAATTTCAATACAATATAGAAGATTTGTATTACAATAAATCAACTTCAAATAAGCGTAAAATCCATCAGAGGATGTTGACATAGATGAAATCAAAATTCTTTTTAAAGAAATATCTCTTTTTATTTTGAAATCATTTAAGATCCATATAAAATAAAACATTTTCTTTGAAAATATTCTTATAAGCTTTTAAGGGAAGCTTTGAAGATTTTATAACGGCGGAAAATAGCTGCACCCGCCGTATAAGTTAAAAAAAACATTCTTACCTTAATTCTGTCGAAAAGGTTAAAAAGGACCTTGTTTTGAAAACGACCGAAAGATTCCTTTATAAACCACTTATAAAAGTCAAAAAGGTTATAAATGACTTTAACTCATATTCTAGTAAATAGTAAAAATGTTTTGAAATACATTTTTAAGAAACATGGATGTGGATGATAAAGAGATCCCAGTAGATTATTACGTATAAACAACCTCGGATAATGAAGAGATTGTGAAATAACCCTTACCTTGTACTTTTCCTTTGTTGGGGTAGGTTAACCTCCTGTATAATGGTGAAATAATTGTTATTAAATTATACAATAATCATATATATTAATATGATATCATATATGATCTTTTAACATTGATTTGTTAATAATATCTTAGAATTATCGTCGTTTCGGGTGTTAACTTACTTGTTTTATTTTATATGTTTTGTTACGTAAGACATGTTTGTAAAGGATAGGTTGTATATTATTCATATCCAGAATGATATCAAGTCCTTAAACATCATTTTTAAATCATCAAATGATAATTATACTTGAATGGATACGATGGAGAATGAATCTCATCGCGTTCGTGGAGACGGTAGTCCGTACGTATGCACGAGCGACAATATCATTCTTTTGATATTAAAATAATATATAAATGGATGTTATATCATATATACAGAATCATTAACATGTTATATTTATTATTTACATGAGTTACACATAATTATTATACACATCCAAATAATAATATATTGAATAACAATTACACCACGACGTGGAGACGGTAAGCCGTACGTACGCACGTATGGTGACACGTTATTCAAAGGGTGGATAGAATACTGAATATGGTTGTACCATATTTATAATAACATCACAGTATATGTAAGATACTGGAGTTATTATTTTAGAATGGTAAGAACAAATAAAGAGGAAGTGGAAGAAGAAAGGAACTTGGAAAAGGGTGGTGAAATCATTACCTCTTCTTCGGGTTCTTCCTTTTGATTTGATCAAAAGGGATCCTTAGGTTGGCTTTATGATCAAACTAAGGACTCTAGGTTGTAGTGAGGGTTGTTGGGAGAGTATTTGGGCAGAGTTTGGCCGAACCAAAAGGCTTTGAAGGTGTGAAGAAATGAGAAGGAGGAGTGCCCTTTTATAAGAGGGGTGAGGGGCACCTTTGGAAAAGCTAGAAATATTAATTTATAATAAATTCATATTCGGTTTCTAATGGCTCCAAAGTTGATTATTCAAAGGTTAAGGTGGGGATAGGTCTAAAACCACTCAACCAATAGAATTTAGACAGGTTTGTGTACTTATATTAACCTTATCTTTAAGTATTAACTCTAAGTTAATTAGTTTCACTTTTACAATGTCTCTTTGTATTTTTATATAATATGGTTAATAAACTTACTATATACATCCAAGAGACCCCCAAGTGGTCCATTAATGATGAAACTATCATGATATAAGTCTCGTGGCCGAACCTTAGATTTTTAGGAATTTAATATCAATTAATAATATAATATTTGTTTTAAGAACTCTTTTATGTAAATTTTGACACTATTCAATAGTTGATTTTTGTGAAACTCATAACAGATTGATTACTTCGAAAAAAGTCAATTAAATCAATCCTAATATATCTTATTATCCTATAAAATTAGTTTAATTCATTAAAAGTTTCATATTATATTTTTTTGGGTATTTATAATATCAATTATTTTAATTTTTCACTATTATAGTAATTACTGCATCATCATTGTGTCATAAATAAAATAAATTATTTAATGTCTAAAAATTATAAATAAAATAAAATTATGTAGTAAATCTTTTTATCTTTCTAATTAATATTTATAATCTAAAATCCAACTTATATAACCCTATGTAACAATTGTTTTGCTAAAAGATATATGCCTGTGTCATTTTTGTATTCATTTTGACTTCATTAAAATAAAGTGTCATTATCACTTACAAGTGGATCCATGGGGTCCCAAAATCGACCCAAAGATGCCCATGGTCGACCATGTATCAACCAATAGGGTGAAGACACGTTTTAAGGTAATTTAGTATTATTATAATATTATTTTTGTAACCCTTATTTACTGGATTTACCCTTAACCATGGTAAATAAAATATTTACCGCAGTAATTATTCAAAATGTCTAAAAATAAAAGTTACCTATTTACACAATTTGAACATCCTACTTCCAAATATGGAATCCATTTTCCTAAATTCTAAACACAGAAGTGGCAGAAATTAATTTAAAATTAATTCCCGCTGTCAAAACAAAAAGCGTGTTTTTAAGAGATAATAACTATCAAAAGATTGACACTTGTTTATGTTCGGTTTAATTGTAAAATTATGTCCAATGACCAACATTATATTAAATGGTAAAAATATATTCTAAATATACTTTAAAACCACTAAAATTCATAATTTATCACTATTAATTATTTTGATTAAAAAAGTTGTTTTTAATTAAAATTTAGTAATTTTCACTATTCATCAAAATATGAAAGTTATCCGAAATGTACCAAAATTTCACCTTAGGATAAATTAGATATTCCGAATCCAAAGATGAAGTCCATTTTAAAATATAAAATATATATAATTTTAAAAAGTAGGTATTACTATTCATAACGGCTAGTTTGATTGGTTGTGGTGTGTGTTAAAACTCAAGGTTGCGTACAACACACGCTACTGTATTATTCAAAGAAAGTGTACCGTGGAAGCTTGGGATGTTTCATTTTAAATTTTTGATGTCCCCATTTAGTCAAAAAGTTTAAAATATTGTATTTAAAAAGGGTTCACTATTAAAAGTTGATAAAAGTGCAATACTGAAAATGAATTTGTTCTTGCATTATATCTAAGAAACTCATAATATGGATTCTAAAATTATAAGGATTATATAAAGTTTAAAATTTAGATAATACTATTCATAACCTCTTTTGAATGGCTTTTTTTTGTAAGTCATGGTGTGATTGAACTCAGTGTTGCGTGTAGTGCAAGTTATTGAATTATTTTGAAGAAATAACACACTATGAAATCTTGGGGTGTTACAATTATATCCAATAATTATTACATTAAAACACCTAACTGATCATGTATATATCAACAATGGATTAGATAAAACATTTTATGTGAGAGAATATGATAATATCTATGAATGAAAGAGTGAAAAAAGATACTTACCATTGATTATAGTGATCCAGCACACTTTATTTAACTAGAAACATATTTGAAATCAATGGGAATCAACAAGGATTTTTAGTAGAGGAGAGGAGTTCACAATCCTAAGATAGTAATTGAAAAATAATTTTTTTGGAGCCTTAATATGAGTGAAAATATTAGATTCAGAGAAATAAATTCATTTCATATGAATTTTCAGCCCATGTGGTAACCTTACACATTTTACTATCCAAAATACCCAATCTCACTTAGTTTCTAATGTGAACACACATATTTTAGTGAATTCATGCTCCAACCATGTGCCTTTTCTATGACTCTTAGTATCTTCTTGGATGGTTTCCTTGAGATTGTTCATGATTTCAACTACCTGCACCCAAACAAGTCATCCTTAAAAACTGTTCCAAAATAATACAAAACAATAAAAAAAAGTTTTCTAAACTCAACCCATGTATTATATAATGTAATAATTTAGAATAAAATGGGAAATTTATTCAAATTTCGGGTATTATATTCTACCCAAAATTGTTCATTCCATCCACAGAAAGATAGATATTGACATATCATTGAAATATCTTGAGCAACTATTACCACATTTCAATCACAAATTACCCTGTATTTTTTAGAATTTGACCATTTTTTCCTAAGACTCATAGTGAACTGAAAATTTACTCACATAATAATTTCATCAATATAAGTAAAATTTTAATCGACACACGAATAAACATAGAATCCAACATAATATCAACATTTTCACATCAAATAACTTTGACATGATCTATTTGGAAACTTTTCAATTAAGATACATAAAAATAAATTTCACACTGAGGAAAACTTTGAAGGTAAATCCAACAGATAATCTCCACAACCAATTCAATCTAATATCTCAAAATGGATAATGTACTGATGATACAGTTTATACTTCATACTATAATGATGATTCCCTATCCTGATATATACTATCAAGAAAATATAATCACACACATAAAATGAAAATGTATAAAAATTATGATAAAAATATGATTTTTGATGGCCACGAGCTATTACTATTATCTCCCTAAAAATTTAAATCATTTTCATCATATTAAAAACAAGGCTAGGTTTGATAAGTGATGTATCACCCATTTCCACCCAAAAAGTTTGGGAAAACATGTAAGAACAAACCAATCATTGAAAAATATAATATGTACTAATTTATATTATCTATTATTGTATGAGAACTCCATTAATGGTATATGATCCCCCCATTACCCTCTAAAATCTTTAACAGAAAAACTACGAATGTATTCCAATTATTTGATAATCTATTCATATTTCCCATTAGTTTGAGGATGATAAGTTATTCTCATGGTAAAATAATATCTAAGGATTTATTATAATTATTCACAAAAATTGGGATGTAATGTAGGGGTCCATCCAAACAAAATCAAAACTGGAACAACCTGAAACTTTTGAAATCCTTGAATGGAGAGTATTGACATCTCTTTCACTACATTAGATTAATGAATAAGGATGATCTGAGCCAAATCGGTATGATTATATAAAATAACCCAAATTGGTTTATTTTTATGGATAGTTATTAGTATACATATAAAAAATACAAATCCACATGGTCCCATTTCAACTAGGGTATAAGTAAATACTACAATATATCAGCTAGAAATGGGTGCCCCCTCAGCCTGTTGACGGCTGATGAATCTTGAGACATACTCCACCAAATTTACCTTACCTATTATATAAATCTATTTAAATTCAAACATCTAAATATATAGCATCCATCTTCACTATCTTATATTCAAATATTTCTGAGATAAGTCTTATTTCAAGATTTTATGATCAGTTAATTCCATTAACTTTTCTCTAAATAGAAAACAATTACAATTATTCGTGGAATGGATAATAAAAACTCAATATAAATCATGTGTTGAATAATTTTCTTCATTAATCCATAATTATCACAATCTATATGATATAACATGGTATCCCAGCAAAGAACACATCCAAAACTAGATTCAAGTACATTATTATATATTAAATAACCTTGTACTAACTCCAAAAATGTCTTGATCTGTGTGGATGCATGACTAAACTTAAGATCGTGAAAGTACTTCCTACAACCATCAATCCATTAGAATGAATTATTTTTCTCTTAAAAGCTACCATCGAAGTATAATGTTATGAAAAATCATAAAAAATATCATCAATACCTTGCTATGACATAGAAAATGTGTATCTCAAAGATCATCAGTGGTGGTTTCTAAGAGAGAACAACATATATCTCTTCATATCTACTAAGACTCCTCTTTTAGAAATGATACATCCAAGAAAACATACATATTGTATCTATAAATAACACTTTTGAAGCATATAATACAATTGATATTCTCCCAATATAACCAAGACTATACCAGAATGTTGTTCATGATCGACCTTAGTTCTAGAATACTTCAAATATCATTAAAAAATACTACCAAAAAGAGTAAATATTCCTATAAAAAATTATATTAATCAATTCTCTAACAACGATTGGTGAATAATTATGACTAATGAATATAACAACATATTCATAAATATTATAACAACTCTTTAAAGTTGTATTTGAAATATATTCCTTCTAATCATGATGTTTTTAATACCTTGATTATAAACTAATCATAGAATACAATTTGGATCCCCTCAATTGATCAAAAAAAATTATCTATTCATGTAATGGGATATCTATTCTTTATCATAACCTGTCAAAAAGTTGAAGAGTTTCCCCATCTTACTTTATAAGGAGAACTTGTGTTTCCCATAAAGATATACGTAGTTGAATGAATCATTTTCTATAAAACATTTCCAACTGAAACAGTAATTCCATAAATTCCATTGGATCATTCTATAAGATATCAGTGATTTTGGAGTAGTCCTTAATATAAGATCAATTGTAAATCAAACTTCTTATTTTGGAGGCAATATAGATATCCAAAATTGACCCATGATGGTTAGAAAACTTCTATGCTCTGTTAAATAAATTGTATCCAACGTTATTGTTATAAACTAGTAAGATATAGTCCCAAACAGAAATTTAAGGGGTCATGGTCTAATTTTATTCATGTCCCAATACCCATTAATGATATTCTCAACAATATACAATGTTATAAAAATAACTTACCAAGCATAACAATCAATGTAGGCCTTAAAGGGTGTTAACCAATCAATTCCTAATGTTTATCCAATGATGTCCATATTAAGAATAAATAAATCCAAAAAACACTCAGGCCTATCAATAATTAAAAAAAGTTATCCAGAATTAATGACTTGATATTTTCATCGGCAAAGAGTTGTTTGAAGTTTCAAGACATGAGGAACAATTTGAAAATACAACCCCATAAGATTCACAACATGAGTAATAATAAAAGGCTGGGTATCACTAGTATCAAACAGAACATTAAAGATATTATAGTACATAATAATAGTACCTCTCACCATCAAAATTCTATATTATTCCTCCTTTTTCATCTACTTAGGACCATACATATTCTTAATAGATGTGTCAAAAAATTATTTATTTCTCTACTATCATTGTGATGAACACTAATACATTGATGTGAGATGAGATTCACCATGGGGTTCTCTATTCTGGGGCCAATTTCCCTTGTTCCTTGATCAATCTTTATTATTATAATAACTATGGGTAATGTTTGATCCATTACTATTTGTTATCCTTAGATTCACTATACAATAATGATTTAGATGTCCCAACATTATATAATCTTGACATTCTAGATTAGTAACTATGTATTCGCACAAGATATGATCATAACATTTACACTGGAAACAACCCAATTTTCATCCGAGTCATGGAAGAAAAATAATTGATATAGTGGTCTCTGTTTTAGGTTCTCCACATCTTTGAGAATATGTTTGTATCTACAACTTATTCCAAGAATTAGAGTTCACACCTATTACCATTGACACAAACATACATCCTCCAGTAAGATTCCCTTTGATATCTATTTCAACCATTTCCACTTTATTAACCATCTCTATATAATCTATAACACATAGTAAAACAATCTTACAATGAATATTGGTTGAATTATATACTCAAATACATGTGGAATAAAAGATTCACTAAAAACCACATCTAGATAAAAATGAATTATGTTCATAAATTGGGTTGTATATTCTGAAACTAGTAGATTATCTTACATTAAGAAGAAAGAATATTTCATTTTAGTGATCTTGAAGGTTTATGGACATATATTTTGTGAAATAATATTCAATATCCTCACCGATAAGTCCTTGGTTAAATTTAGCCTAGAACGATAAATCCAACCATTTTCATGCAAGATAATCCAACATGTATACTAAAAACACGAACATTATCTTGGACAAGGTACCATGGTAAATTAAAATTTGATTCACATTAGTAATCCAAACTACCACATTTTTTGTTCTAATCCCCCCCCCAAATATTAGTAGATCATTCTTCTAATACTACACGGAATGATCCATTTATCAAGTTTCTTCATTTTGGTTACATTTTTCAATTTCGTAAAAATTATAAAATATTCAATGAAAAATAAATTGGTTCACATATAGATTAGGTGTGAGAAATTTTTTTATCCTCCTCTTATGGTTTCTACAACATCGACCCAGTTCCATTTTCCATAACTAGATCCAAAACATCACTTATTCAACACTCACTAGAAACTAAAGGCTTATAATATTTAAAATCACTATAATCAATAATCATTATAACAGACATTTAAAAATTTAAATATTTAATAATTTATTAAAATAAAAATACATTATATGAGAAGTTTAGTCCAAGTGGGATTTCTCACTAGTAGTACATGATATTTTATACACTTATGAAAAACCAATGATGATTAGATGGAAATCACCTAAAAGTGTATTAGAACACTTTTTTTATCTAGAATTCCTTCATAACCTGATGTTCAACATAAAGAGGTTATATATGTCTTTTTATTCTATGCATTTCAATTTCTAGAATTTCTATCTCATTTCTACCTTCCCAAGATGATTGAACAACTAATACTGATTCCATTAATGACATCCCCATACAACCCATTTTCTAGGGACATGTTAGAGGTGATACTAACCATAGGTGATGTCCCCAACACTACAAAGGCTTATAATAAATTCCATGGTCTTAGTAATACATTGGTGAACGATTTTCCTTAAATATCAATCATAAGATGAAAAGTTAGAACACAAACATAAAATTTAACTAAATAACGTGTTATTAATTATTATACAATTCCAATTAAAATGAAATAAATAGTCACATCATAGTTGAAGAAAAAAGTAATAAAATATAACAGAAATAATCCAAAAGAAATATCAACATAGTAATAATGAAGTGGAATCATTTGAAATACTATAATAGTGAACTTAATGCTCCAAAAAACAATACTGAGGAATAAACATCATGATGTGTGGATAAACAAAATAAACACATTTACCACTTTCATGAAGCATAACAATGACATGTGAAAAAAATTTCACATATAGGGTTTGAGTATCCATAACCATTATCATCTCCCCAAAAGTACATTCCAAATCAGACCATTTGGATGGGAACACATTTTTCACTACTTATATACTCAATTTATAAAAAAGGGAATAACAAGAAATATTTTTCCATAATAAAGAAATCCAAAAAACAATATATCTAAATATAATATTCCTTTTTTATTTCCACTTGGAATATCCATTCCATTATTATCACACACACACATTATTTCTAAGTGACAATTTCACACTCAGTATTTGTTTCCCATCAATCTATTTTGTCCATTTGACGAGACCTATCTTTAGGAACCATAATAGAAAACACCCCTTATTCAAGATTAAAATAAACTCATGTCATCCATGAATCCAAAGTATCATATCAATTCATTCCACATAAACCATTTCCTCCCATTAAAACATTTTAAGGAATATATTTCATTTATTAAACCAAAACCAAATTCTTAACAGAATAATTTAAATTTATAAAACCAAGATTTTTTCCAAATTTATTTCAAAATCGCATGTCCCGTGAAACAATAAATTTATACTCCATTATTTTAAAATTATATACCATATGGATTACTTTTAATAATTAATTATAATTTTCCTTTGAAAATTCAACAATAACAATCAATTATAACAAACCCATCATTTTCTAGAACATGTTGGGAATATAGTTAAGTCACTAACCTCTCAACAGTTGAATAAAACAAATAATATCTAAATAAACACCTCTATCTATAATTTAAACAAATTTCCTTCATTATAAACCAAAAATATATCATTAAAACACAACAAGGATCATGAATATATACTTAACAGATTAGATAAAACAATCAGGGTGAGTGAAAATGAGAAGATCTAATATAGAAGAGTGGGAAAAGAGAATTAATGTTGATTTTAATGATCCAACACAAATTAATTTTCCAAAACACCATCCAAATCAAGTGGAATCATGAAGAAAACTTATAATAGGATAGGTGGTCATTTTTCTAAGGAAATTGGTAAAAATGTGAGTTTATTGGCCCTAATCTAAGTTAAAATCATATTTTAGGAGCATTAAATGACTGTCGAATTGTTAAGATGCATGATTTATCAAACCATGTACCAATCACAAAAATGATACTATCTAAAAAAAGTGGGCCTCATAGTCTAAAAAACCATGTTCCAACCATCCACATTATACTAGATATCAATATAAGAGTCACACATTTGTGAAACAAGGTATAGAAAACTATATACCACCAATATTTTATCATCTATACAAAAGATCTCATCACTTATGGCTTCTCCTGGGAAACATTATGGTATCGATAAACTCTGCACCAACCATGTTCTTACCTAGATTCTTTTAGAATATCATTACCTAGTTTTTTAGAGATAGAGCATGATTTTCACTAACCATTCTTGAACCATGTAGCTTTAAAAAAGCACTTCCAAAACACTTCAAACCCATCAAGATGTTCCTGTAACTCAAAAATAAGTATTATAGAGAAAAAAAATTCAAAATAAAATTGGAAATAAGCTAAAAATAGTGGTGTTGAATTTATTTATATGAAATAGGTCCCCACATAGGCTATATCATCACATAAGACCTCACAATTCCCCTTGAGAAAAATATATAATCAAACACCATCCTATGGTTCCTTACAAAATATTATTGAAACTATTATATTTCAAAAAATATTTCAGTAAATCTAAATTAATTGATACCACGTGTAATGGGATAAATTGAGAGAATCAATAACACATAATCTCAAAATCATCTAAACCCTATATGATTCTATATAGTTTGGTTATATATTCATCCGTATGACCAATTATCATAAAGTACATAAATATGAAAAAAGGATATTTCAAAGTACCACCCAACTTTATCCAACAGGAGGTTACTCACAAAATATCATGAGCCAATATTTCCCTGATTACCTAAAATCAATAAATCTAACAGAATCCCCCCCAAATTAATAGATTTTCAGTGATGTGGAATGATAAAAAAATTAAAACAATAATTGAATCTTACACATGGTTAGTCATAACTTGATAGGATCAATAAAATATATGGAACACTATTCTGATAATTGAATGGAAATTGTTAGCTATTAAATCTAAGAGAAGACATGAATGATAGGTTCTAGTATAAGAGGTATCCAAATAGAGGATGGAAAGAAGGTATATTTTTTTATATAATCTTAAAAAATTTAAATCAACTATTGGAATTTTGACCCTATAGACCATCAGGTACTCAATGACCACCATTGGCTACCTGGTGGACAACTAGAAACATGATCATAAATGACTATGTTTTCTCCTTGAATTGATTCCATACAACTCAAAATCGGGATGAATTGTGTTCTTGAAAATTTATTAACTTTTAAAAACATCCAAATTCAAGGTATGTAGGGTATAATAAATTTTTAAAACAATCTAGATCCATGAATATAAAATCATGGAGGAAAGATATTTAACATTGGAGATTTATAGTTCATTAGAGAATAAAAATCACATAGTCTACTCCACCAAAAATCTAGTCCACAAGTTTGGAAATTTTCAAAATGTATGATATTTTTCTAGGGGCTTCTAGCAAAGTCCAAGAATATTTTACTAGTTTTAAAGAACCAAGAGCATTTAAATAGGCTTTCCCTTTATAAGGCCTAATAAAAACCTTAACACACTCAATTATAATTAGTTAATATAATATATTGGTGAATGAAAATTAATGAATCATTACCATAATTATTTTAAAAAACAATTGATAGAAAATAAAGGAATAATTAATGTAGTTGATGATATTAAAAAGAACATATCTGGAGGTTCTTTGATTGTAAAAGAATAAATTGTAACAACATCACACATTATTTATGTTAAACACTTATAATATTTTTTATATACATGAGATACATATTTTATTTATTAGAGTGTTATAATGTATTATAACATCTCTATCTTCATACCATGGATGAATTTCAGTTTTAATATCCACTCTCTGAATTTAGGATTAAACGTAAAGGACAATCACAATGGTTGAATGAATTAAAATTTAACATTTTGATAAAATAAGTTCTTAATGGATTGTTTTCTTCAATTATTAATATACAAAAAGCTTCTGTGTTGGCGATTTCATAAGTATTCTTTATTGAATATTTCTATTTCTGAAAATATGATGCTTTCACTAATTCAATCATTCCTTATTTTGAAATGCACTAATTAGAAAACTCTTAAATGAACCAAATGAATTATATTGATATCTGAAAAAAAAATTACAAGTGTAATCACGATGGTCTATGTGATAGGTTCATCTTTGTTGGATACACATTTTATAGTATTGTTATCCTATTATCAATTTTTGAAAATGTTATTAAGATAAAACCATTCATATATTTTGTTTCATATGATAATATATATTATTAGTTTGTGTAAGATAGATTATTTTAAAAGATGATCATCATATTTTTGAAGAAGAATAACATCTAATGATGACTGCAATATAATTATTTTATGGATTTCTTCTTCATAGGATAATGTATTTTTCATGTTTATATTCATATCTCTAGTCATATTGAAGAAACATTACTTCCCTTATATGATAATATCTTTTATATAATTTCAAAAATAATATTCTATAGTACAAAAACAACATCAAATATTATTTAATTTGGTAAATATTTAAATGTTTTTATAGTGATTATGTTACAAATAAGAAAATTTTTCAACACAAGGTAAATTCCTTTTAGATTTATCCAAAAATGATCCCACAACGTATAAACATAGATAACAATAAAACTAAAACACTTAAAGATAAATTCATTAGAATATTATATGTATTTTTTGAATATTAAAATCACATAAAAACTGAGATATTTTGGAACAATATTTATCTATCCAACAGTATCACCATTTTGATGATCATAATACCCATTGCATGATATTTTTAAAAAAAAATTAATAAAAAATTTTATTTTATTGTTATCTCTTTCCATCTCCCCATTTTTTGATATAAAAAAATAAGTGGGTTTGGGAAAATGAATACAACTAGTATAACATGTGAACCAGTGTAAATAGTATTAGTTACTGAATATGAAAAAAAAAAATTAATATGGAGATGTAATAAGAGAGATAATAAAAAAATATAAATAAAAAAGAATAAGAAATGTAGGTAAATAACAGTTTTAATAGTAAATTAGAATAAAAAATAAAAAATAAAAAAATAAAAATTGAAACAAATCACCATAAATTTGAGAAATAAACATTCTACAAGTAAATAGATATGAGTCAGTAATAATTATAAAAGATATTTACACTTCAAAACATTGAAAATATAGATAAATAAAACATAAAAAAGAAATAAAAAAACATACAATAAATCTATATATAAACATCCATTTAAAATTTTAAATTGTGATTCAAAATTTTCAGGGGATATATTCAATATAAACAAACCAATCTAATAAATTAATTTAGTTTTTTGGTGTGGACACTTATTCAGTGATGGAATTTTAAATCATCGATGTTGGAAAACTGGTATTGAAGATGTTGACATGGGAGCATCAACATTTTCTCTATTAATACATTATAATATTAGTAATGATCCAAAAATTCCAACTCTATCACATAGATTTATCCTTAATTTAGTGGATTGAATGTCAAGAACTATTTTATGTTCCCAACCAAATTATTATTATCTATGGGGATAAAGGATATATTGGAAGAGGGTCCAAGTTGAGTTAAAGTAACATATTCTATACACTTCAAATTATCCATTGAATATGTTTCATTTGTATAGAAGATATCTTGAAATATATTACTAGTTTGTTCAATGTGATATGAAATCGTAGGTCTAAGAGATTTGTTTCCTCTTAGATGAAATAGTGAAACCATGCACTTATCTATTCATCTCAATATATAATTTTTTATAAGTATACTAGAGAAGTAAAACCATTCCTCATGCTTTGAGATAAATTTATAAAAAATATATAAATGTTCCAATTATTATCTAATTTTTGAACAGTCTTCTTTAATACTTAAAACTAGTTCTCTGAAAAATATCATGAGCCACCAATTTGAGAAAAATATGATGGAGAAATAGTAGTTTCTTTCTCTTTTGTTGAAATATGTCATTCTTCATGTTTAAAAAAACATAATCTTCTCTATGTTTTCAAGATTTTTATCACATATTTTCCATATCTTGTTAATACATCCCTCCAATCATTTCCCAAGATACTTCAAATTTATTGGTCAACAATCCATCCATATTTTCCATAGAGGTGATAGTAAAAAATACATCATTTGGGTTCCTTAAAAATGTCCATAATCATTGGAATCCAATAATTAATACGAACAATAATTTATTTATGAAATTGATCAATGTATATTATAGTTATTGGAGAAATTATATGAATTATCATGATTTCAGAAACCAAAATTCTATAAAGTTGTTATGAATTTTTTTAGAGAGAAGTTCACATTGAAAAGATGATAGTGTTGATGTTAATGTATACATAGAGTGAGACACTTCTTGAATTTTTTTTGTGTGTGTGTTAATATACATGTCTTAGTCTTGATTTATTTTTAAGTAATCTAGTTAAACATTTTCAGTAACCAAAATTATCATCATTTTAAACACTTTAAAATCATTCTTCGAAAATTATGTTTCTTGAAGAGTTTTTATATTAGCTATGGAATTAGAAAAATAATTATTCAAGTAACACACATCATTAATTAGTTCTAAAAGACTTGTTCGATCTTCTAAATCAATAACATTAAACACTTATAAAGTAATATGAGGTATAAATCAGGGTATTTGAATAAGAAAAACATGTCTTGGTTCCCTTCTCCACATTGATCGTCATGATTTTGATCTACTTAGGATAATCATTCTTCATCCGAGATTTTAAAAGATCTGAACCTTGATCTTTTTGTCAAAAAAAAAATGATTTCCTCATCTATTTTAATAATTTCTTCTTCATCACCACCATCAATGTCACTTCTATCGAAAATTAATAAACATTCTTTTACTTATTCTATTATTTTCTTCTGGAAGAGGGATTTGAAAAGCAGGACTACCTCCCAATGTAATTGAGATTGTTTTATCTTTCTTGAAACTTATCAATATTTTCATGGATAAAGCTGACCCCCTATTAAAAAATAATTGGAACTTTATATAGACCAGAAGAATCTAAATGAAATTGAGTATGTTTAGAATGAACTCTATCTGAATTTTCCTCCTCACTATAAATAATAATTTTATATTAAAACTCTAACTATATGTTGTCTATTTGTATATAATGTAGTATCCAAGAATCATTATACATTCCCAATTTTATTAGGTTCTATTAACGGTTTATGAATACTAGTGATGACTTGAGAAGTAATTTGATATGAAACCATACCATGGGAAGACTACCCATAAATATTTATATGTTCTATCTTAAAATGTTCCCCTAAATTTATCTAAAAAAACGTAATAAATACACAATTATAGTAACTCCACCTTTTTTAACACAATAGAACAAAACAAGATTAATCTATGACAACATGTGGTATTGGTTTTAACAAAACAGACACCAGTTTTATAATAATCCAATACTAACAGCCTTACAAATGGATAAACTTTTCTACAATTTTATTTGAATATGAAATATGTATTTAATAATATATCATTACAAAATCATAGGTTTCTCTATCATAAATAGATATTACAACATAACATCTTGAAACAAAATATTTTCAAACGCACCATTTCATTGATCTATTCGAGACTAAAAAACCATTACTATAAAATTTCTTTATAGTTCTAGGTATTTAACATGACTTTTTTAATCAAAAACAATTTTAAATATATACTTCATAATCTCTAAAGAACTCACTCTATATATATCATATAGATATGTACTGATGTCATACTAATCTTTATAATGAGATTTGAAAGATTCAATCATTTCTACAGATATTATCGAAATATATTTATGATATAATGTTTCTATGACAAGATATTTTGTATCACAAAAAATAAATATAGTCATTTCAAAAAACTCACATACTAATTTTCTAAAGAAATATTTATTTCACTTATTTTAAAACACATAATCGTATAATGGATGACTTATTATCTTTTTGAATAACATATTAGGTCTATCTATCTAGCTTATATTGATTTCAATTTCAAACAAAACTTTTCTTATGGTCCTTGAGTTCTTATTTTTACTAGTGTAAAAAGCATATGATCACTTAAATATTTATATTGCTGATGGTTTGAGGGGCTTAGGATTAGGTCATAATGGGTTTGAGGTGAAAAGAGACAATATTCAGAGGTTCTTAAGAATTATTTGTATAGATATAATTTACATTATTTGGTTTTGGGAGTAAATGGAGAGTTAAGTGGTATTCTGTGTAGAGTAAAAATAAGAAAATTAACTCACATGTCATACTGGGATATTATTAATAATCAAAGCGATGGTTCTAAATCACCAGTGAATTAAAGAAAAAAATAATTTACTAAACATAGATCTATTATCATTTAATATTCTAATAATAAATATACAAAAATTATGTAAAACTAAAAATTTTTCAATTGGGTTTCATAAACTCAAATATATTAGTAGATAGACATTATATAAAGATATCTACTTATTTTCATTCTGTAAAAATAAATTATATGTAGATATCACTTTTTACTTGATCACTTAATAAATGATGTCTAAAATTAATTTTCTTTGTCATAGAATGGTTTATTGGGGTGTTTAAAATATTAATGGAACTTTTGTTATCAGATTAGATTTGAACCCAATTAAAATTGATTCCAAAATTCATTATAGTGTATTTCATCCTCAAAATGTATGCACAACATGTTCTAGATATAATATATTTCACTTTAGTAGATGATAATGTTATAGAGTGTTGTCTCTTACTTGACCATGATTCTGGAAAACTACCAAGAAATTGATAAGATTCAAATGTTATCCTTCTATCTAGTATACACCCACAAAAATAAGCATCTGAATATGAAGTTAAATTAAAATAGGAAGTTTTTTCAATATGTAGATAAATAGAAATTGTTTCAATTAAATAAATTAAAATTATATTACATGTATTTAAATGATATTTATTTGTATTTTATTGAAATTACTAACAAGGACATAGTAAGAACATAATATCTGGTCTAATTACAGAATGACCATGAATGATTCAAATGACTACTTTATATTATTTTTTATCAACTCGTTTTGCATCCTCGTCTATATCAAGTTTAATATCGGAGCTCTTAGGAGTTAGATAAGTCTAAAAGTTTTCAATTACAATATTTATAAGTATATCTATTATATATTTTCGTTTATTTAATACATTTACAAATACTTTTTGATAAATTTTAAATAAAATGAAATAGTTTATGTCACCCATCAAACTCATTTCAAATTATTTTTATATTTTTTTAAATAACATTAATTTTTTTTAATTTTTTCCCTAAAATAAAACCATCATATATATTTTTACGAAAAAAAACATATAAAAAATATATTTTCTTATTTAGTATTGGATCTTCTTTTGCTACTGATAAATGATTTGGAAAAGAAAATAGATTAATCTCTCAAACCAAGCTCTAGGTGATCGTTTACGTCCTTATAGATCTTTGGTATGTTTAAAAACATAATTTTAAAATTAGTATCCTTAAAATTGGAAGGCTGTTCACCATAAACTTCCTCCTTTATAAATGCATTTACAAATGTGTATTTAACATCCATATGATATATTCTAAAATTCATATAATATTCATATTATAGAATAATTCTAATTGCATTCAACCTACCTATAGGGGAAAAGTTCTTTTCATAATATATTCCTTCTTCATGGTTGTATCCTTTTGCAAAAAAATATAGATTTATTCCAAGTGATTAGACCGTGAACATCCTTTTTGTTTCTAAAAAAATCAGATCCCATAATGACATGGTCATAGGTTAAATGAACTAATTCCCATACCTTGTTTATTTTGAAGTAGATTAAATCCTCTTGCATATCTAAAACCCAACTCTCATAAGCTAATACATCAAAAATAGATTTAGATTCTATTAGGGAAAGGAATATAATTCTAAAAGATTTAATAAATTTCCTATAGTAATAAATCCTTCATCTTAACTTCTTATAAATATATCACTACGGGAAAAGGGATTTTTGTGACGACAATAAATCCTGTCACAAAAGGTCCGTCCAAGAGGTTATTTGCGACAGGGGTAACAACCCGTCACAAATAACCCACTATTTGCGACGAGATTTCATATCCCATCGCAAATAGTTTGGCGCCGATAGCTCGCTAAACCGCGTGAAAGTTATTTTCCACGGTGGGATCCCACCATCGCAAATAGTTAAGTATTTGCGACGGGGCCCGTCGCAAATAACCGGCAGTGGTTTATAGCCTTTTGCGACGGGATGTCGTCTTGTCGCAAAAGGTGTGTCGGCGGGAACTATTAGCAACAGGTCCTATCACAAATAACTTTTTAACCACTGATAGTAATTAATGCGGGCGTAGGTATTTGCGACGGGACCCGTCGTAAATAACCAGCGGCGGTTTATAGCCTTTTGTGACGGGATGTTGTCCCGTCCCAAAATTTGTGTCGGTAGGGTCTATTTGCGATGGGTCCCATCACAAATAACTTTTTAACCACTGACAGTAATTAATGCAGGCGTAAGTATTTGCGACGAGTCACGTCGCAAATGATACTATTAGCGACGGGATACCCATCAAAAATAATCTCGCCGCAAATAATCTAACCTATATATACCCCCATTTATTTTCCTCTCATTACTCGTAAATTTTAGATCATGTTTCTCTCTAAACTCGAATTTTAGAGAGACAATTTGTCTAAGTTATTTTTTTTGTTCACGAAAAAGTTGTAAAGCCGTCTGCATCAATAAAAAGAAGTCTTAATGGTATTTATGTTTTTTTAATTTATTATTTATTTCATTTTTTATGGTAATTTTTTTATTGTTGATTAGTTGTAATTATATTGAATTTAAATTTTTTTGCCATTAGTATTTATTTGTACTAATAAATTGAAATTTTTAGAATTAATTTTTAATAATTAGTATTAATTATTAATTATTAATGATAATCAGTAATGTATGTAAATAATTTATAGTAATTAATAATAATTGGTAATAAATATCAATAAATAGTAATAAATAGGAGTAATTAGTAATAATTAGGAATAATTAGGAATAAATATTATAAATTAGTAACAATTAGTACTAATTAGGAATAATTAGCAATAATTAGGAATAATTAGAAATAATTAGTAATAATTTGCAATAATTAGTAATAAATAGCAACAATTAATAATAAATAGTAATAAATTGTAATAATTAGTAATAAATTGCAATACTTAGTAATAAATACTAATAATTACTAACAATTACTAATAAATACTAATATTTATCAATAAATACTAATAATTAGGAATAATTATCAATAATTTGAAATAATTAGCAATAAATAGAAATAAATATCAATAAATAGCAATAAATAGCAATAATTATCAATAATAAGACATAATTATCAATAATTAGGAATAATTTGCAATAATTAGCAATAATTAGCAATAATTAGAAATAATTAAGAATAATAAGGAATAATTAGAAATAATTAGCAATAATTAGCTATAAATAGCAATAATTAGTAATAAATAGCAATAAATAGTAAAAATAGGAGTAATTAGTAATAATTAGGAATATTTAGTAACAATTAGGAATAATTAATAATAATTAGTAATAATTAATAATAATTCGTAATAAATTGTAGTAGTTAGTAATAAATTGCAATAATTAGTAATAAATTGTAATAATTACAAATGAATACTAATAATTACTAATAATTACGAATAAATACTAATAATTAGAAATAATTATCAATAATTAGGAATAATTAGAAATAATTAGCAATAAATAGGAATAAATAGAAATTAATAGAATTAATTAGGAATAATTAGGAATAATTAGTAAAAATTAGCAAAAATTATCTAAAAAGATGCAATAAATAGAAATAATTAGTAATAATTAGTAATAAATAGAAATAAATATTAATAAATCAGAATAACAAGTAATAATTAGGAATAGATAGTAATAATTACAAACAAATACGAAAAATTAAGAATAAATACTTATAATTAGTATCACTTACTAATAATTAGGAATAATTACCAGTAATTAAGAATAATTAGCAATAATTAGTAATAATTAGCAATAATTAGTAATAATTAGCAATAATTAGTAATAATTAATAATAATTAGTAGTAAATTGTAAAAATTAGTAATAAATTGTAATTATTAGTAATAAATTATAATAATTAGTAATAATTAGTAATAATTATTAATAAATAATAATAAATACTAATGATTAGCAATAATTAGCAATAATTAGGAATAATTAGAAATAATTAGCAATAAATAGAAATAAGTAGCAATAATTAGCAATAATTAAGAATAATTGGAAATAATTAGATATAATTAGAAATAATTAGAATAATTAGAAATAATTAGAAATAATTAGCAATAATTAGTAATAATTACTAATAAATACTAATAAATACTAATAAATACTAATAAATAGTTATAATAAGAAATAAATAGTAATAATTAGATATAATTAGATACAGTTAGATATAATTAGTAATAATTAGTAATAATTAGATATAATTAGATATAATTAGATAGAATTAGTAACAATTATTACCAATTAGTAATAATTAGATATAATTAGATATAATTAGTAATAATTAGTAATAATTGAATATAATTAGTAATAATTAGTAATAATTAGATTTAATTATTAATAAATTGATATAATTAGATATAATTAGATATAATTAGATATAATTAGATATAATTAGATATAATTAGTAATAATTAGTAATAATTAGTCATAATTATTCATAATTAGTCATAAGTAGTCATAATTCATCATAATTACTCATAATTAGTCATAGTTAGTCATAATTTGTAATAATTAGTAATAATTAGTAATAATTAATCATAATTATTAATAATGAGATATAATTAGATATAATTGTCCTTGCTTTGTTGATCACCTTACAAGTAGCAATGCAATAGGACAACCCAAGTCATACCCTTCTCATTTATAAGAATTATCTCACATGGCCCATTACATAGACCTTTCTTCCTTGAAAATTTAAGGGAAAGATACTGATATCCCCTAAAATTTTTAATGAAGAATTTTTTATGTAAAGGGAGCGAGATGATTCTTAAAGACGAGAATGAAATTACTTTGGTTGCCCTATTACAACACTACTTGTGAGGTGATCAACCATGAAAAGTAAATTATTATGTTTACATTGGACATGGATGACACAAAATTTTTACTGTGCATGACCTGATAATTGGCGACCCTTTGAGATTTCAACATGTTAAAAATAGAGCAATTCCTGTTGCGAATATTGATAATTTTAATATTTTATAAATTTTTTATTATTTTAATAATATTAATATTGTTTTTTCATAAATATTTATAATATAATTTTTTAGTAGTAATAATTAGATTTATTATAATTGGTAAATGAAAAGATCTTGGATAATGTAGAGAAAATTTGTAATCATCTCTACAATGATGATTACCGAATTTCTTTTCATTATTCAAGTAGTTTTCATTTTTATAAGTATTGCTACGTATTTTTAAATTACTAATAATTATCAATAAATATAAGTAAATAGTAATAATTTGTTAAGAACATATGCAAATAAATTTAAATAAATTTTAATAAATTTTAATAAATTCCAAGAACATGGCACAATTTCTAGTGGATTGATGACACTCCTTTTGCTCCTTAACTTTTCTCCTTTCAAATATCACCGACTCAAAACAATATAAAAAAATGTTATGATATATAGGAATATTAAATCTCATTTACACAATATTGGATATTCATTTGTAGGATCATATGTTTATAATGTTTTCAGGCGGTGACAGTTGGAAGAGGACGATTCATCAACGAAAAGGGGGATCGTTGGTCCGACGACTCATTTACATGCATCTTTCTCACACTGAAATCACAATGAAGAATCTGGTCAGAGATATGGATATTCATTCTTGGGCATACGAGAATGAATATGTGTACCTCCTACCAGATTCTTCATTGTGATTTCAGTGTGAGAAAGATGCAAGTAAATGAGGCGTTAGAGAAAAGAGTAGTCGTCAATCAACTGGAAATTGTGTCGCCTTTAACTAATGGTAATTATTAAGAATTATTAGTAATTATTTATCTTCTTTTTTCAGATAGTATTTTATAATTTCAAACTATTCAAAAAAAATATTGATTTTATATTTTGTAGAAAAATATATAACAAGGAAGTCGACATCAATCATTAATAAATGATTGTGCTTGGATAAATCAGTCCAGAAATACAAATGGTTCTGGTTTAAATCCAATATATATTGAGGGTGTTGAATCTTTCATAGCATTTTCATCATCAAAACTAGAATATGTTTCAGAAGTCACAATTAAGTGTCATTGTAAAAAAATTTCTCTGATAACGTTTGACACATTTGACAATGTTGGGGGACATCTCTTGCAGTTTGGTTTTCCACCAGATTATGTTTTTTGGTATCGACATAGTGAACGCAGTTCCAGAATAAATACAAATAACCTAATTTCGGATCCATCACAGTTCCAAAATTTAGAACTTCATGTTGCATGTGCTTCTATTCAACAAACTGAAACTCACGATGATATTGATTTAACTCTTGAGTTGGCACCATTCGAATTTTAGGAGTTGTTGAGGTCTGTTGAGGATGCATTATATCCAAGTTTCAATAAAAGAAAATTATGAGTGGTTTCCAAATTTATGGCTATTAAATCAGATAATGCACTGTCAAAAAACTATTTTGATCAGATGCTTTCTTTGTTTAAAACACTTTTACCTGAAGGAAATGTGTTGCCTGAAAATTACTATGAGAGAAAGAGGTTGGTTCGTAATCTAGGCCTTAGTTATCGGATGATTCAGGCATGTGAAAATGATTTCATCTTATATTCCAGTGAAAATGATTTGTTGGATAGTTGTCCAACATGTGGACAATCAATTTATAAAGATGCTCAACCAGGGAAGTCTGGATCGATTCCTATAAAACTGTTGAGATATTTCCCCCTTACACCGAGGCTGCAATGTTTATTTATGTCTCATAACACATCATAAATGATGTCATGGAACAAAACCAATATTTCAATCGGTAAAAGCATGGACCATCCATTTGATGGTGATTCATGGAAACATTTTGATCGTCTGCATCCTTATTTTTCTTTAGAAGCCTGAAACCTGTAATTGGGTCTTTCTACTGATGGTTTATGTCCGTTTGGTTCTTATGGTAGTCAGTATTCATGTTTTCCAATCTTTAAAATTTCATACAATCTACCTCCATGGATGTTGATGAAGGATCCCTATATCTTTTTGACCTTATTAATCCAAAGACATCCGAAAAAAATATGGATGTTTGTTTGAAACCATTGATTGATGAGTTAAATGCATTGTGGAGTAATGGTGTTAGTACATATGATGTTGCTGCGAAACAAAATATCACATTAAAAGTTCAATTGATGTGGATGATTAGTGAATTTCTGGCATATGCCATATTATCTGGCTGGAGTACACATGGTCTGAAATCATGTCCTTACTGTATGAAAGACAAAAAAACTTTTATGAACATCAATGGAATAAATATTGCTATTTTGAATTTTATTGCATATTTCATCCACCCGATCATCCTTTTTGAAGGAACAAATCTCAATTCCAAAAAGGTGCAATTAAAAGGAATGGACCTCAAAAAATGATCTCAGGTATAGATTTAAAATCAGTTGTATTTTCATTACATCTGATCACATTTGGACCAATAGTAAACCGACAAAAAATTCATGTCTTTGGGAAAGAACATAATTGGATAAAACGAATCATTTTTGGGATATCCCATATTGGTCTGATTTGTTGGTCTGCCACATGTTGGATGTCATTCACATTGAGTAGAACTTTTTTGATAATTTACTTCATAGAGTTTTGGATACACCTGGTAAGACCAAAGATATTGATAAAGCAAGATTAGATCTTGCCCAAATTTGTAGGTGACCAGAACATGAACTATTTGAAAATGTCAGATCCTAGAGGTTAATGAAGCCAAAAACAGCATATACACTATCCAAAGAGAGTCATTTATTATTTTGTTCAGTGGATTGCATATTTGAGACTTTCAGATGGCTATGCTTCCAATTTGGGTAGATATGTTAAAAATGGTCATATTACCAGATTAAAAAGTAATTATTGTCATGTTATAATGGAAAGACATATGCCGATTGGATTCAAAGGATTGTTGAATTATATGATTTGGGATTCGATAATAGACATATCATATTTATTTAGAGAAATTTTTGCAGTGACAACTGACTACGATGTGGTAAGAAAATTGGAAGATGATGTTGTAGAAATTATATTTAAACTGGAAAAAACCATTCCACCTACTTTCTTTGACTCAATGGAACATTTGATATTACATTTTTCATATGAAGATAAATGTGGAGGTCCGGTACATTTTCCATGGATGTACACATTCGAGATATGCATGAAAAAATTGAGGAAAAAAGTACGCAACAAAGCATCAGTAGAAGGATTAATTTCTGAAGCTTATTTTCAAGTGGAAATTTCTTTTTTCTGCTCTCACTATTTTGAATATGAATATCCATCAAAAAATTGCATGGGAGGGAAAAATGGAAATGTTAATGATTAAATGGACTATCATTTATCAGTTTTTAATCAGCCAAATCTTGGCTTCAGTTGAGTTCAAGAACGATGGAATTAAGACGATGAACATCACAAAGTTCATACATATGTTCTTCTCAACTATGAAGAAATGACAACATTTGTATTATGAGTGCTTCTATCACTTATTCTATAATTTCTATTACAGTATGTAAACTTATTTTATTTTTAGGTTATATGATAATAATATTAAGAAACAATTTCCACAAATTACAGTTGCTCCTCTTGAAGAACACAGACAATTTTTTTTCTTAATGGTTTCAAAAGCTGGTAAGATAAATTATTGATGGTTTAATATGAATTAAGTTTACTATTTATTATATTGATAATTGTTTTAAAAAAATTCAGGTGTCTCAACATGCTGATAAAAATGATAAGCGACTGTGTATATTGAGTAACCCACCATCTAAAATGGTTAAATCTTATAATGAATATATGGTGAATGGTTTTCGATTTCATACACGTGCATATGGGGAATAAAAAAAACAATGAACATTGGTTTTTGTTTGAGAGGATCACATCATAGAGAAACTGAGGTTGACTTTTACGGTATTATGGATGAAATTATTTAGCTACGTTATCTTGGAAGAAATTACAAAAAGATGTTTAAATGTCGGTGGTTGGATACTGAGAGAGGCTTGAATGTTCATCTGACTCATGGAATCATCCATATTAAATATAAAAGGCTTCTTCCATTAAATGAGCAATTTTTACTAGCTCAACAGGAACATAAAATTTATTACGCAATGTAATGTGCTACTTCAAGAGACCTGGGTGATTGGTGGAGCATAATAAGAATGAAATCTCAGGAAAATCAATTTACCCAAACTGAATGTGGTTCTGCTGCAATGGATGAAATTGAAATTTTTCAAGAGACTACTCAAAATCCATCTTTTTTACAAAGAAACGTGAATATCGATGAGGAATGACCACAATTAAGGGTCCATGGAGACAATGATTTTAATGATGTTACAAATGAAATTGAAATGACAAGGGATGATGAAAGTGAAACTCATATAGATATTGATGATTCTGAGGAGGAATATAAAGACATTGACATCATTAGATATCAAGATGATGATTAAGGTGAACATTGGAATAGTTAAATGCTAGTTATGATCATAACTAAAATATATATATAATAGTTATTTTCAACTATCTACAAACAACAATAATTTTTGTGTATCAGATGGAATCTGATCTATTGTGTGAGGTAGAGGAGGCTGATCTACCTTTGGATGAGGGGGATGTGGGATCATCTGACCCTCAGCATACAGGTGGTTCAAGGGATACGCAAAGGTGGCACGGTCTTGCACGACTGATGATTCCTGACCCTATCCCCGAGCGACATCCACATCTTGGCTTGGATCCATGCACACGGAGGTATGGTAACCGGTATATTTTTGTTATATTTCATTAATTTATTTATATATAATAATTGTATGATTATTTATACTTTTTTTTTCATAGTTTTTCACATGTAGCTATTGGACAAGGGAGCATTATCTTATGAAATTATTTTCCTCACCCATTGACAAAATGGGAACAGATTCCTGTTGATGTGCAGCTCGACATGTAAAATCACTGGCTTCTACGTAAAAAATATTATTTATTTTGAAATTTATTTTATTTATAACCTAGTATTACAAATTATTTGTAGGGTTTGTGGTATCCCATTGATGATAGCATGTGTGACGATATCCATGTAGCATGGAAGGTGGCTATGCCTGAGAGTTTGTGTCAGTTTTTGCACAATTTGAGAAATACATCGATTAAGAAAGTAGGAGATACAATATTTGATGAGTCGGGTAGAGCCCACTGACCAGAGTACATTTCACCTCTGGTTTGGGATAGAATATGTGCACACTGGTTTGGTGGTGGATTTCAGAGGAGGTCTTCATTGGGTTGGCAGAACCAGGGGAGAGAGGAGGTGATGCATCAAGCTGGCAGCCGTACATTTAGTATGCATAGAGAGCCTCTAGTAAGTATTTTTTTAAATAATTTATATAAATTCAAATATAAACAGTTTATTTTATATTCATATAGGCAGTCGAGCGTCCAGATATTATAGAGTATGATGTTTATCGGAGGATGTACAATGATCCAGCCACCAGAGAGATTAGAGGTGATCATCAGCATCAGATTATGGTTTGTCTTATGTTCTTCTGTTAGACAATTAACTGCATATAATATTTTCACAATGTCAATTTAAAATTGGAAATGAAAGAGTCATATGAGGCTGTGACTTCTCCGACATATGCTGAGGGTCAGGAAGAGGCAACTGATCAGACTAGTGCCCACCATATCAATGAGGCGGCATGGATGCAGGTGACTCAGTATGGCTTTGAGAAGGGCCGAGTAGTTGGTATCGGATCTCTTGTAACACCTGGTACATAATATGGTACTACTGCGATATCGGCTTCCAGCTCGAGAGGAGCTTGTGGAGAGGCATCATCTTCTGGCTCACAGTATCAGGAGCAGTTCCGAGCTCAAAATGACCTTATAGAGAGTTTACAGACTCCACAAGAAGAGATACATCAGCAGAAGCAGCAGCAGCACGAGGATGAGATGTGTCGATGGCAGTAGCAGCAGCATCACGAGGAGGAGATGCGTCAATGGCAGCAGCAACATCATGAGCAGATGGAGTACATGTGCCGTCTGACTCATAGTTTAGGGATGGAGTTTCCTCCAATAGCTCATTCAGCTCCTCCACCTCCTCTAGAAGACGACCCCCAGTGATTTTTTATGTCAAAAACATTTGAATTCAAATTTTTTGTAATATGAAATATTTTGAGTTTCTGTCTTTTATATAGGTGTGATTATTACATAATTTAATTTTTAATATTTTATGATTTGTTTTTGTGAATATTGAGAATTTTAATATTTTTTTATTATTTTAATAATATTAAAATTATTGTTTCCTTAATAATAATTTTATTAAATATAATTTTCCAATATTATATTTTTTAATATTTTTTTATTTTACTAATAATAATAATAATAATAATAATAATATTTTATGTTTTTTTATATGATTTTGTGAATATTGAGAAATTTAATATTTTTTATTTCTATTTTTATTTTAATAATATTTAAATTTATTTTTCAATAATCATAATATTATTGTCTCATTTTGTTATATTATTGTGTGAATATTGTGAATTTTAACAGTTTTATTTTTTTTATTAATTTAATAATATTAAAATTAATTTTTCAATAATCATAATTTTATTAATTTTTTTTAAAAAGTTATTTAGTATTTACGATGGGATCTATCGCAACGGGATCCCGTCGCAAATATTCTAAATAATTTTTTCTTAAAAATGGAATTTGTGACGAGATTACGGACCCGTCTTAAAAAATTATTTGTGACGGTCCAGTCACAAAAAAGATCATATATATATAAGGTATATAATTAGGGACTTATTTGAAAGGGCGAAGTTTCCCATCGCATAAAATATTATTTCTGCTGGGCCCATCACAAATAAAATTTTTTGCGATATCGTTTTCTGCAACGAGCTATTTGCGACGAGGCCCCATCCCTAAAGCCTTTTTGTGACAGGATCCCGTCGCAAATAAACCGTCATAAATACCTAGAATTCTTGTAATGTATCTAGATATTGGTCTTTAATGTTATTAGGTATTCTATTTAACACAATTTCTAGTTCAATAATATCAACCTATATCGAATTTGGTAAAAAAATTATTCTAGTTCAAAATAATCATGTTTAATGTTATTAAAAAGTGGTTTAGGTCTCCTGTTCTTAAGAGAATCACTCAAATCATTAACTTGAGTCATTTTTTGATCAAGAGGATAACTTTCACCAAAAATCACATGATGTGATTATTTAACAATCCTTGAACTTTTTTTTGAAAACTCTAGAAAAATTGGATGTAGAAGAAGAACCTATGATGATACCTTGATAATACATGGATGAAATTTATTAATATTTTCCATGGTATTTATGATATAAATATTGCATCCAAACACTTTAATGTGTGTAACCTATGGTTTCCTATTATTCCATAACTCATAGGGTTTTATATTTAAGATACACATAATTTGAACTCTATTAATGACATAACATGATGTGTTAACAGATTAATAGAAAAAATACTCTTCATGTTATATTAATAAAAAATTGTTATAGAAATTTCTTGTAAGGTTATATTCCTCCTTTTAAAAAGACCACTCTTTTGAGGTGTATTGGGGATATGAAAGTATGCATAATACCATGTTTTGATAAAAATTAATTGAAATTAATGATTATAAAATTATCCTATATTTTCATAATCAAAGTAAAAAAAATCATATTTTTAATTTTCAAAATATTTGAAAAAATAAATAAATATAGGGAATCTTAATTTTTAAATATCATGAAATAAGCCCAAGTTAATCTTTAAAATCATTAATAAAAACATAAAAATGATTTTATAGTAAGGATTCCTATTCTAGTAAGTCCAAATTGATTCATATACATAAAATATAGGGTATTAGAAGTATCATACTAATTAATTGGTTTAGAATATTACTTGTGTTTATTTTCCCTTTAGAATGCATCATATGGTTTTTTTATCCAATTTAAGATTCGAAAAATCATAAGTCAATTTTCTTTTTGATAATTTCCTCAAAGAATTCTCATTACCATGTCAAAGTCATCTATGGAAAATCTATGATTTATTAATGTAAACATTTTTAAATTTTAAATTACGTCTACATAAATAATCCAGATCTAATTTATTGACATTATCTATTCTTAGTACATTAAAATTAAGATATTTTATTTAAAAAATGAGGAGGAATTATTATTTAAATCAAAATAATTACCATCATCAAAATGTTGAGAAATAATTATCATTTTATCCTTCAATCCTTCAATTTGAAGTGATTTTTTACTAAGGATAGACTATGTATTTCCAATAGATCTAATTCCAATAATTTTTCCTTTTTCATGGCACAAAATTTGATGTAACTTCCACCAATCATACATAACGAGTGGATGTTTGAGAAATATCCACTCAAATTCCTTGAAAACGAATACCCATAAAAAAATTAATTTATGTTCATGTGGTTTCTTCCAAACACAGTCAAATTAAAAAATATTATTTTTTGGTAAACAAATATTCTTGGGTCTGAAAATCTTAGCTACAAAATACTTTGGAACCCATTTTTCTGTATTCCTAAAACTCATGAACTAAATTTTGGAAGAAAAATATAGATTGAAAGTTATTTTAATTTCCATATATTTGATTATATTTTAAACTAAAAATATTTTCTATGGTCCCTAGTTCACTATAATGAAACAATGTAACCATTACCATGTTTATATTCTTATATCCTGCATGAAGTAATTCTACTAACACTATGGTCGTTACCTTTGGATTATTATACCATGTTTTTTTATTTTGGGTTGAATTCTACTAATTATTCTTTAGGTAATCCTATTCAATATTAAAAACAATTGAAGCACATTTAAAGGCTTGAACATACTTTTTAAAACCCTTAATGTTTTTTCCTTATTCACCTTACAATATAGTAGAATTTTCCAACTATGTTTTCAAATATGAAATTTGTTTCTTTAAGAATTACTATTAATTAAAATTTAATGTAACATGATTCTCTAAAATATTTAATTTTATTTCTTATGAATTAATAATTATTTTCAAAAAGGTACAGTGGTCCTTTAATTCTTCATATGATAAATTTTAAATTTCTAACTCAAACCAATTCCCAGAAGAATAATAACTGTGTACGTTGTCTAAATTTACCATGAAACTCATGATATACACTTTATTAGATATTTTAGATTCAGATTCCTAATTCAAATAATCACTATATTCTTATGAAGTACTCCATTTGTCTTTCATAGATTGCTCATATTTCTTTTTCTATCTAACTTTCTTAAAATATTTTTTATCAAAATTTATATTTTTATCAATTGAGGATAGTCTCTCTTTGTTAGTCAAAATATTTTTTCACTCATAACAAATTTTAAATTTTGAATTTCTACCATTATTCTATTAATTTTTAAAAGTATTTTAAAACCACATATCTTATTGAATTTTTTTGAACTTTTGATAAAACATTGACTATTCATTATTTGATAGATAATAATGCAAGGAATAATATTATTAAGACGATTTATATATCTTTATAATCTATGTATTTTTTCATATTTATAAGTAGAAACCTTGAAACTGACATTTTATTTCTTAATCATTTTATATTCACCCACTAAATATTCCATTTCATCCTCAAACAACATTAGAGTTCCAACAAGATCTATTTTTTTAAACTATCAACCTCTATATATTATTTGAAGAAAATTGTTATTCTACTCCACTTAGTGGTAAAAATCTTAGAACATTCAATTCATTTCCAGGATTGGTAATTGGTTTCCCTATAGTAGAAATATTGTTCCTAATCTTAGGGAGATATAAATTCAATTGAGTAATTAATTCCTCTTCTACCATTTTTATAGAGATAAAATTAATTCTTATAGTGTTATATATATAATAATTTAAATTATCTATAACCTCATAATAAATTTATAAATATTTCCACATTTCATGGGATTTTTAACATTGTGATACAACGTTAAACTCATCTAGAACTCAACAACATATTATATAATTCATTTTTTAATTTAGGTCATTTATTGATTCATAATTATCATCCAATGTTTTTGTTTTTGTTTTTGAAATTAAATGAGGCTTCATAATCCTATAATTCATGGTTTTTCAAATATAATATCATTCTAACCTTCCATAAACATTAATTTTCCTAATTAAAATAGAAATCCCTAACTATTAACATACCTTCTTTATTATCATCAATAAAAACCACTTGAAATATGATATTTGTACATCGACCATTGATAGGTTTGAACTCAAGTGTCACAAGATCTAATACCAATTATTGTCCTAGATAATTTATAGCTGTAAACTCAAGAGGGGGTATGTTTAGTTCTTGAAAATTTCTCAACTTTTAACCACCCATAAAGGTATATGGGATCCAGTATTTTCTATTATATAAGTAGGTTGCAGAAAAATAAAATCCTGGAGGAAAAATATTGAAACAATTATATATATAGTGTTTTTGTGGAAAAAAATACCCTAGCCCACTCAAACAATACTCTAATATACAATTTTTGTGATTTTCAAGATGAAACCATTTTTTCATGGCTCTCACCTGATTGAAAGTAAATAATACTTATTAAAAAGTTCATTCCAAATCAAAGAACTGGAAGTTCTTCAATTATTGTAGAAATATATATAGTCATACCACACATTTCTGGAGTTGAAAACATATATGATTTTTTATATCTATAAGAGATATTTCTTTGAGTTATTATCTTGTTCACATGTGTGTGTGTGTATCTCATTATTTAGGAAGTTGTTGGATTTCATTTTTATACCTCCTATTAAATTTTATGAATAATCATATTAGAATATAAAAATGGTTGAATGAATTCTAATTTTAAAAGATTATAGGATTAGATTTTAATGGAATGATTTCTTTAATTCCAAATATAGAATATTAGTCTATGAATGTAATGTCATAAATATTATTCTTCATATATTTCCATTCTTGAGAAAATGATGTTTAGTCCAAATCGATCTTTTCTTATTTAGACAAATGCTTTATTAATATTTTTAAAATAAAAAAAAATACTTATTGATATATTACACAAATATTAAAAGTATAATCACGATATTCTAGGGAATAGATTGTTCATTGTTGGAAATTATTCTGATAGTTCTATTTTTAGAAGATAAATTTGTGAATAGATTTGTAATATATAATTATTTAAATAAATTGATTAGTTTTAAAGAATGTATTCATAATTTTAATATGATAAATTCCATCATAATATGATCATTAAATTCCATTAGAACAATAAATTTTACTACTGATCGTAAGAGATTTATATTAATATTTTCATCTTCATAAGACGAATTATTTTTCATACTAATATTTATACCTCTAATAATGTGGAAGAAAATTTCCTTCCTTCATATGATAATATCTTTTTTAGAATTTATAAACTGAGATTTTGTAGAATTAAAACATCATAAAAGATTAAAGATATTGGAAAAGATACAAAAATATCTTCATTTCATGTGTATGTTACATAAAATATAAATCTCCAAGGTAAGATAAATTCTTTTTAGATTTATCCAAAAATTAGTTCACGACTTTTAAAAAGAGTTAGAGGTTGTAATGAAACACATAAGATAAAATCATTATAATATTTATGATGATTTTTTGAATAATATAAATACAATAAAAATGATATATATTTTAACAACATAAGTATGTCTAACATACTCACAAAATATAGTCCATCCAGAGGGGTTTTTATTCACTTTGGAAGCTCACCAAGCACTTGATGAATTCTATCATTTACCCAGTTCTATGTTTCCCTTATTATTAGTAACATCAGCAAAAATTTAATCCCATGACACTGTAATTGAAATTTTAAATATAAAAACTCCAATAAATCTATCCAATGATCAATATAATACTAAAAATTTAAATTCAAAAAACATACCTTATTTGTGTGGTTATAGTAAAATTTATTTGAAGAAATATAATTATTATAATTGAATATATATATATAAGACCATTTCATGATTTTAAAATAAAAATATGCAAGGTAAATATATTGTGGAATAATTTAGAATCTATAAAATTTAATAAAGAAGTAATAAGTGTAAAATTCACAAATTAATCATTATGTACGGTATGATAATTTTTTAGTGGTTTAAAAATATTATGGTGATTGAAAATATAGATTATTTTCAATGAATTTATAATGGATTAGATTTATACCTATGTGTTTATTTTTTAGGATAACATTACATATTAGGAAAATAAATTATCTCATACACTATTAAAAGAAGGTCAAATAACATTTAAATAAATTTCTTTAAATATATGAATATAGATACAATTATTGGAGTTAATAAAGTGAAATTGAATGAATTTAAAACCAAATTGGTTAATCTATTCCAATATTCTTGGATATTAATATATTCATCCTTTATCTATTGTTTTCTACTAAAATTTAGATATATAATTATTCCTTATATGTTTATCATTCATATATTATTTAGAGAAATGAGAAATTTTATTCTTCTAGGTAGATATATTTTTTATTCAAAACCATTCATTACTCCTGGAAGTGATTTTTAAGACTAAACATGAATATGTAAATTAATTTATTGGTGTAATGATATCTTGTGGAGTAGTTCTAATTTTAATTTTTCTTAAGTTTCTCATCTTTTTAAAATAAAAATCAAACCTATAAATGCTAATGATCCTATGGAAAATTTTTATTGATCATACCTTTTGTTAAATACTTTAAATATAATTTTTGATACCCATGAATTTTATATGAGATTGATGATTTTTCTTTCAAAATTTACATATTCACACATATAAGTGGATAACCCTGTCAATGTCTTTGAATGATTCATCCATAGGGCCCAAATCCTTATAAAAAAATGAATCACCACATGGACTTAATCACATTATATGATCACCAGATGCGGAAAATATTGATGAGGGATATCATAAAATCAATAGTGAATTATTCTCAGTCAATGAAAATAAATTACACTTTGAAAATGAAAATGAAAATTTATTAAAAAATCAATATATAAAAAATTATTGAAATAAATAAATCACCAACCACATAGATGAAATAACTTTGTAACTAAGAAAAAACAACCAATGACATCACATAAGTACCTATTCATCGAAGATAGTAACTCGTCCAAAAACACTAATATGAAAATTTTTATGTACAACCATTTTCATAGCTCATAGAATCTATCAATAAAAAATTAGCCTTTATTATTCGAAAATCATGGTGAACAATAAATATAGGAATACATTTTATACTCTTGTTTTTAATTATTTAATTGTAAATGGGAGATGGTGTGAATTTAAATAAGGGTATATCATTTTATTATAACATGTTATAAAATTAAAATGAAAAAAATATAAATATTTGATAACATATATTCATCACCCTCTAGTTATTTCATTGATCATTACCATGTGAACATTTTAGTAATTTCATGATGAAACACCACATGGAGAATTTTCCTAAGGATTGTGTAATTGAGGAAATAGTGACATAAAAGAGACTCTATTAGTCATTATAAAAATATATTAGATAAAATTAAATATATATTTCTACTTTTACATATTTATAGGTTAATGGATGGTAAAAAATATATCTGTGGATAACTAGATGATCATAGATATTTTGTATCTAAGGGCCATATTAGATGAAATGGGATCCTTTCTCCATTGCATTGTGCTAATTACTAAAAATGGTATTAAATTCAACACCCAACCACAAGTACATTAGATCTACCTCAGTTTGATTTGAGGGTTAAAAAAGATAAATTATATTAAAAATGATGATATGGTTCTCTTAAATATTACACAACATAATTTATAAGAATTCAATATTTAAGCATTATTATATTGGCGTAAGTTATGAACCCAATATTTCTAGGAATATAACTCAAGGTGGAATTGGATAATGATAGAGAAAAATTAATTATATTTCATTATTATATCGAGATATTAATTTTTATGATTATATATAATGTCTTTTGATTTGGGAATGTGTTTGAGCTAGTTGATGGGAAAAAACATGTTGTGTGAAAGTAGTGGTTCCTGGTTGCCCAAGACATAAGGGCCATTTTTTAAAATTTAACTGGACATACAATTTACTATCCTAAATGTAAATGGAATACATAATTTTTTAACCATCATGGATATTTTATTCTCATTATAATAATTTTTTTTTAATAATTAAAACTAATTTCAATATTTCTAAATATATTTGATTCTATAATCATCAATGATCTATTATTGAAGATTAAAAATTATTTTGATGTCACATTCATAATTTTTCATAATAATATAAGATAATTTTTTTTACTTTCTTACTCTTAAAAATTAAATATGTATTCATTAATAGTCCTTTAAATCATTTTGACAGTATTGGTCACCAGATTCATTTCTAGTTCATTCTTATAGATCAAAAAAAATTCGAGAATATATTATTGAATTTCAAATAAACACTGGCCCAATTTTCCCACTTTTTTGTTATATTCTCATTTAAAAAATAAAAAATATATATTTCTAAAATTTATATTATATTACATAATTTTTCATAGGAATTCGATTCTTCCTTTGGTCATTATTAAAGGTCAATGATGTCTCATGGGTTATGTTTCAAAACATCCCTATTAAATAAATCATTTATAATATGTTAAAATAATAATTTATTATTTAATAATTACACTACAATATCAATCAGTGAATAAATATTTATTCATTTATAAAAAAACATAAATCATTTTCACTCGTATTTAATTCTTATAGTCCACAATTTGGATATATTTCATTAATTGTATTTTAAACTAAAAATAAATTTTTAAATATTCTTTATCATTTTTTACATGTTACATGTGGAGGAATTTATTTTCCATGTCCATAATTTATTTGGTAATTTGAAACAGTATATTTTTTTAAATGTTGATAGATTGAGAGAAGTTAAAAAAATGGTTTTTTAGGGAAAAAATGGGTTTGTTGATTTTAAACTATGTTATGGTGGTCATTATTGGCATGGAGGTGTTCATTTTTTTATTTATTCCTTTTAATTAAATCCTTAAAAAACATTGGGTGCGCATTAATTCATGTTTTGTGTGTCATTTAGAGAAAATAAATTTTTATTGAAAAACTAATTTATGGTGTTTTCTTGGGTTCTTTAGGGGAAAAACATAGATGGAATGAGTTATGTAAAAAAACATGGTTGAGTATGGGTAAAAGAGTGAAATGGCCATAGTTGATACTACAATTTCAATGAGGTGGATAATCCTTTTTTTAAACATTGAAACAAATAATTTATTCAAAGGGGATGTGTATTTTTTAAAGTATGGAAATCTAAAATTATGGTTGATATAGATTACAAATTTCATGGTGCAGCCTTCACCAAACCATGATGGAGAACTAGAATTTTTATTATTAATTTACGGGGTCCCTCCTTATAAGTATAATTATTTCTTATTATATCTAATTTTAAGATATTTCTGATTCATTTTTGAATTCTATTATTCATTCCTTGAGGGGGTTTACACCTCACCTTTTTGATTTTAAATTTAAGGAACCATTATCTCCCTTTTCCCCCATTCTTCAATTGATTATTTCTATATGAAGTTATGGATGGTGTTTTTTTGGTTTTGATTATGTTTATTCAAGGGATTTATTATATTTCACATTTTTTATGTTTCTATATGTTTTCCATATGATCATTGTTGTTCAAATCATTAGATATTATCTCTTATTTTGTTTAATTAGTTTTGTCACGAACCAAATATGGTCACCACTAATAATGGCCCCAAATATAGTTGATGATTGGTCTCTAAGGGTGTTTTATATCCCCATGGGATGACATATGTTTCTGGGTATCAATAAATTTGGTTTGTGAACTATTTACCCTTTTACGAAAGCATAAAAAGTTAAAAATGATTAACAATATAAATCTGAAATTTTCATGGAAAACAATCCTTAACAAAACCCATATAGGAATAAATGATTTTAGACAATGTAAAAGAGGTCCAAAATTAAATAAATACAGCATAAAAATATCCAAAAAGACTCTTCAAAAAAATGGGCCATCACCCTCGAGTTGTCTCTACAACACTACATCATAAGAGGGGACTGGCAACCCCAATCGCCTTCACACAAGGCTTTGTCTTTACCTCTATCAAACATAATCAGATCTACTTACACCCAAGGGGTGTAATTAATGTGTGATCCAAATACCAATATGATACCATCCAAGAAATCCAAAAGTATACAATACAAGGAATGCATGCAATTTTAATAAGTAAAAAAAGTGGCAATAAATTCAAAGAAATAAAACATTCAATTGTAAATAGTTTTCAAAATAAAACATTCCAAATGATGAAACATTTTATTAATACATGTTATATACTGTAATTTAAATCCATACACGCCCTATTATAAGTTTAAACATGACAAATCCAATGAGCACCAAATTCGGGAACACCCATAGGCACTAGATAGTCTCTAGCCCTATGTACCTCGTACCTCGATGTAAAATATCCATGTCACAATCTTATCCCATGAACAAGAAACAAGTTGGGAAAATAAAAATAACCTATTTCTCCCAAAAAATTCTTCCAAATAGTTTATTTAGAGTTCTCTTTATCCAAAATGCTTGGTAAAACAGGGACAAAACCCATCCTGATGACTAGCGTACTAGTACATATCTGGCCACCAATGTATACAGGCATCCCCATTTGTTCTCAAAAAATTTAAACCTACTAAAAACATATATTTTGTTATAAAAACACCACTACTAGTAATATATAAACAATACATTATCTATATAAAATTTATACCACTTAAAACACACAACAAATCATTTTGATTTTTCAAAAAAAAACATCTCCCAATCTCACATTATTTTTCACCCAAAACTCTTTGAAATCATAACATTGAAAAACATGTGCACACTTATTAGTCACTAAAAAAATGGAATAAAAATTACTTTTCAATTTAACCAAGAAATTAGTCATAGAGAGCCCCCATATGAACCAAGAAGTGATATCTTTGTAAAAACTCTTTTTTCACACAAACAAGGCACTTAAAATTCATATACATCAAAAAAACCTAAAAAAATTCATCAACAAGAAAAGAATATAAACATTAAAAACTATTTTTTATCCCTAATACATTTCAATTAATTCAACTAAGTAGTTATATTGCATATCAAAATGAACAAATAAAATATTTCTACGAAAAAACCCCAATTTCACATGAAAATGGAACATATAATTCATTTACTTAACAAATACAACTAAAACCATTTTTTCACAAATAATAAAATTACATAAACATGAAAATATCATAAAAACATCATTAAATATCAAAATAATTTCATACACATGGAATCACTTACCAAATTTGTTAAACCTTTGAATCCTTTATGTGAAAATGCAGTCATGCAACCGCCACACCTCAAAGAATGTAGATCGATCCTAAAATCTGATGGTTGGACAAAGAGAACCAAAAATTAAACCCTAGGTTAAAAACCCTACCCCCGAGTCATTTGGAACATCAAGGAAATTGGAAGAAACTTCATGAAATTGGGAGGAACTAAGAGGGAGACACACATACTTGAGATAATGTTAAGTTGCTCTACCAAACCCCCTTCATAATTGAGTTCCATTGAGGTTTTGAGAGGATTTGAGGGCTGTAATAGATGAAATGGTCGAATGGGGGAATAAAGGGGAGAGTTTTGATAAATACATAGAGTGAAAATAATTAAATTTAACACATTTTTAAAGACCTGGACATGGGCGCACAATTTGTGTGCATGGTTTGGAAAACTGTGCACCTAAACCATGTACCCTCCTTTATCCCTCAAAACATATCCAAATGCCACCCAAATGTATGGGGACATAGAGATGAATTAAGAGGAAATTTTAGGATATAAATATATGAAATATAAGTACCTGTAATGATGAACATGGGAGTGACAATTCTCCCCACCATGTAAACATTCCGTCCCTAAAAGTCGACTAGAAGATTGATTGGAAAACAAGAATGGGTACTCCATCTTAACCCATTAAATCCACTCCCAATCCTCATGAATATCACCCCCATTCTACCAACGAACCTAGAATAGCGGAATAGACTTCCCTCGAACCACCTTCTCTTGGGAGTCCATTATTTACACCGGCCGCTCAAAAACTAACAAGTCAGGCTACATCTCTAGTTCTTCCCAACTCATTACAAGAGACAGATCCAAGTTGTATTTCTTCAACTGGGAGACATGAAAGATTTCATGGATGTATTTTAACTGAGAATGTAAGGATAACCTATAATCCACCTTTCAAATATGCTCGGTGATCTCAAAACGGCTGATATGTCATGGTGTCATCTTCCCTTGCTTCCTAAATCGACGATGGACCAGACAAGGTGCACATTCAAGAATACCCTATCACCCATAGAACACTATAGGTATCGATTCCTTTTTTCATCATTAGATTTAGGAATAATCTGAGGTATCAACAAGAACTTCCTGATCAAATTTACCTTCTGAGAAGACTTTTGCACAATGCTCCACCCCAATAGTGAAGTCTCACCAACCACAACATAACATAAGGGGGAAAGACATGGTCGACTATAGACAGCCTCGAAAGGGGCCATTAGAATTGAGGGTTTGTAACTTTTATTATAGGAAAATTATACCAATCCTAAATGAATATCCCAAGAATTTCCAATTTCCAAAACACATGCACGGAGCATGTCCTCCACAATCTGGTTCGCCTATTTTCTTTGACCATCCGTTTGAGGAAGGTAGGCTGTTCTCATATTGATCTATGACCCCATGGCCATCGGTAGGCCTTCCCACAACTGAGAAGTGAAAAAAGGGTCTCTATCTGAGAAAAATTCTGATGTCATTCCATGGAGTCTCACCATCTATTGAAGATGCAAATGGCCCAACTCATCCACTTTAGTTGGATCCCTAATCAGAATGAAGTTGGCTGATTTGGTAAGGCGATCAATCACCACCCAAATATAATTCATACCCCAAAGTGTATGAGGTAAGCTAAAAATGTTTTCCATGGAAACCTCGTCCCACTACCTTGAAATAATGGGTAATGGATGGAGAAAATCAGGGGGCCTTTGATTCTCTTCTTTCACCTATAGGAATGTGTAACATCTCGAACCAAATTCTGTGATGTCTCATCTCATAACAGGCCACCAGAACTATCGACAGACATCATAATAAATTTTGGTGGCACCTAGATGGAGAGACCGTTGAGACTGGTGGCTATCCCCCATCTCCACCTTTATTGTGATAAAGGAACTACTGAACTAACTTTGAAGAACATGATTCCCTAGGGAGACGACGACCAATAAGAGGGTGTCACCCCAACATGATGAAACTTCCTTGACTGCTAACAAATATCATCACTGGACTATTCTCACTGAGTCAACTCCAACAGATAATGATTCAACTGAACGGTTGCCCAGAATTCAAGCCCATTTTTTTCCTTTCTTTCAACATGCTTCTGAGCAAGGAGCCCCATCAATGTCCACTAATCAATGTACTTACTCAAAGCTTGCACTAAAAATCTTCTACTAAAGGATTCAACCACTACGTTACCCGTTCCTGGTGTATATAAAATTTCAAATTCGAACACATACATGTACTCGATCCAAAGATGGGGACTCAAGTTTAGGTCATTATATGATAAGATATAGGCCAAGATTTTGTAATCATATTAGATCAAAAACATATCCCCAAATAGGTTGTGATGATAGGTCTTTAATGTATACATCACCACTACCAATTCCAAGTTGTGGGTTAGGTAATTCATTTCGTGTGATCAGAGTAAGAAAGAGCCATACACCACCATGTGATCATACTTTTTAATAACACACCCAGGAGTCATACCTGAAGAATCTCAATAAACCACATACCCCTTCTGGACCTCTAGAAAAATTAGCACGGGGGGGGGGGGGGGGGGGGGGGGGGTTGTCAACCACCGATTTAGATCCTCGAAGGATTTTTGACATTTTGGGCCCCTTACAAACTTCACCTCATTTCAGGTGAGCATGGTCATTACTGATGCAAGCCGAGAGAAGTCTCGAACGAATCGCCTGTAATAACCCGCCAGGATAAGGAAACACCTGATATTGAACACATTCTTTGATTGCTTCTGTGACGTGAAATCACTAATATTCTTTGGGTCCAATAAAACCCCCTACATTGATTTCAAATCCCCTAGTAATTTCACTTCACAGATCTAGAATGTGAATTTGGAAAACTATTCAAAAAGGCAATTATCCCATAAAGTTCAAAAGAAAGATCCTCTAGTGATGTTCATGTTCCTCCTCAGAGCTGGTGTATACTAGAATGGAATCCATAAACACCAAAATGAATGAATTGAGATACCAGTGGAACACCCTATTCATGAGTGCCATAAATACCTCTGGAGAAATAGTCAATACTAAGGGCATGACCATGTACTCAAAGTGGTCACACCTACTTCGGAAGGCTGACTTCAGGATATCTGTCTCTTTCACCTTGAGTTGATGGTATCCCAAAATAAAGTCTATTTTTGATAACCAATTTCCCACATAAATAGATAGAACAATTAATCTATTCTAGGAAATGTTTATTTGTTATTAATTGTTACCTTATTCAATATCCTATAGTAAATGATCAATTGGAGGGATTCATGAGCCTTTTCTGAGAACAACATAGGAGTGGCCCAATGAGAGCTACTCCGACGAATGAATCCTTTGAATTCTATGTCATCCAATTGTATCTTTAAATCCCTCAACTCAGTGGGGGACATATGATATGAGTGAAGATATATTAGTTATGTTCTCAGAGCCAGATCAATTGAGAACTCCACATCCTACTCCTAGGGAAAACCTAAAAAAACATTCGGGAATACCCCCGACAACTCATTCACTACATGAGGTAGTGAACCTTAAAGGGAAGAACATCGGCCCCTACTGTGAGTGATGAAAATTACATGATAACACATCCAACTCTAGGATTGGATGTCCTATGTGACCTAATTGAGCATTTCATTCTCCATGAAAAACCTAATGACTCTCATCAGGTGTCATGAAACACACTTGACACCTGTAGGTATCATTATGTTCCTAGAAATGTACTAGCTAATCCGTGCCAAGTATCCTATCAAAAAGATTCATATCAAAGACAATGATGTCCCACTCGATCTCAATCCCTAACATGGAGAGCATTCACGATGACCCCCTTAGACCCTGCTCATTCTTCTTTCCCAGCGGCGTCACCAACTCCATCACAAAAGAAAACAACCTAGTTAGAAAATTCACAGTGTCAAAAAAATGGGCAGAAATGAATGAAACAAAGGAACCAACAATCAAATGAGATATACCTGAAAATATCATAAACACAATAATCTAAGTCACAATGATTTCATACAAATGGAACAACCAACCAATATTGTTAAACCTTTGAATCCTTCTTGTGAAATTGAAATCGCACCACCGCCACACCTCAAGGTAGGTTTATAGAGCCTAAAATCAGATGATTGGAACAAGAAAAATAAAAGTTAAACCCTAGGTTCGAAACCCTACCTCCTGATCATTTTTTACTTCATGAAAATTGTAAGAAACATCCAGAAAAGGGGATGAACTAAGAGGGAGAAATACTTGCATGATATTGTGGGAATTTTCTCCACCAAAACCACCTTCAAAATGGAGTTCAAATGAGGTTTTAAGATTATTTGAGCGGTTACATGGCTAATTTTTTTGAATTGGGTAGAAATAGCCGAGTTTGGATAAATTATAGGAGGAAAAATAAGTCATTTTATGGCATTATTAATGACTTGGACATGGGCGCACAGTTTGTGTGCACGGTTTGGAAGACCATGCACCTAAATCGTGTAACCTCCATTCTCCCCTCAAGACATCTATAAATGCCACCCATATTTATGTGGGATAATGGGGGACATAGGGGTAATGTTAGGATAAAAATATAGTAATTATAAGTACCTTTAACGAAGAACTTGGTTGTGTCATTTTTTCAGAAAGAGGATTCAAAATATTTTTATTTAATTTTTTTGTCAAAATCAAATTGTCATTATTTCATTGTTTGGATAATCTTAGAAAAATACTATGGAAGAGTTTTGGGGATTCCTTTTTAAATTCATTATGGAATTACTCATAATGATACAAGAGTTGTACAGAGTGTTATCATATAGTGATTTGGTGACTTTTAATGAGCCCTAGAGAAACTCCAATTGAATATTGTCTTGGAGGATTCGTAAAATAAAAAAACCAAGGAGAACCATTCATTTCCCAATTTCATTTCAGGTTAATATTTTCCTTGAGTTAAATGTGTTAGAAAAAATTATTTTGGGTATAAGTATAGTGATAAAAATCTAAACGTTTGTATAAGTAAAAATGACATGTAATAATTAATATGACCAAAGAACTAGCCATTTTATTAAAGAAATTTTTATTCAATATAAGGATCTTATAATAACAGTGGATCATTATATTTGTTTTCTTTGAATGAGAGAAAACATACTTTTTAGGAGGAATAGGTCACAGAATGTGAAAATGATTTTTCAGCCTTCTTTTTTTCATGATATGTAAAGTAATGATTTAAATACATTAAATTGGGGTTTTATAAAGGTTTTATGGTTTTATTATTATTATATAATGGCGTTGATGTTTTATTTAGTGTTATTAATACACTTACACACCATGTTTCATCTTTTTTGGGGCTATCTTGTTGTATTAGTCTCAATTAAATGATTTTTTAGAGACATAAGGAGTCTTATGAGAGGATGAGGTTTACAAAATTGTGTCATTTTAGGGAAGAAACGTCAAAGGGTTGATGTGTTTTCCAAAATTTTATTTTAGGTTGGTATTTACCCAAAGGTGTTTTAGGATATAGTTTAATTTTAATTTTATATTTATTATCTTTTAGGGGGTCATTGGTGATTCAAAAGGGGACTTTTTATCGTCAATTTATAAGGTTTTTATGGAGAAAATTTCCTTTTTCACAAAATAAGACTTAGAGGCTTTAATTTATGAAAGGTTAAGATTCTATCAAGATTCAAAAGTTTTATTTCTATATAAAAATGATTTATAGATATTAATGAAATGAGAAATTAGATATTTATAGTTTTTTTCTAGAATGTAGAGAGAAGAGAATGTGATACATGAGTCTATGTCACTGGAGGTTCAGGGAGTGTCATCATGTGGATATAGAAGGAGATGATTGGTACACCATAATTTCTTAAAAATAAATCCTTTGATCAAAATGATCAATATGATTTCATTTGAGGATAAATGACATTTTAAGTGATTTAGAGTAGCGAGTTCTCTACTTTGTTAGATTTTTATATCAAGAGGGTTAGTGAAACATCCCTGAATTGTAATAAAAACATTACAATTAGTTAATTTAGTACATCAAAACATAAACATTTTATTCTTATTGTACTAAAATCTATGTGGGTGAACCTAGTAAAAATAGCATGTGTCACTATTTACTTGCTTTATATATTTTTATTCATTGGGACGGAGAGAATTACTCCTATTAAAAGTTGAATAGGATCCCTAAAATGGGAATTTTATTTAAAATCATACAATATAATTTAATCCCCAATCCCTTAGGGTATTAATATTTTATGGTACTAATAATTGGTGTCCATGTAGAAGGTTCATATTATATATAAATCTCTCTTAAAATCCATAACATTATTCATCATCCCAAAAGGAATTCAATTTTTTTGTGGAAAAATTTTGAATTGTGGAAGAATAATATGAAATAATATTTACTCTTATTATGTATGGTTGTCTACATGAATGATATATATAGTATCTCAGTCAACATGAAAAGAGAATCATAACAATAGAGATGAGAAAGGATTCTATATACTGATTCCAAATGAGTCAATGAATTAGGAGAATGTTTATCCAATGTAATCTATATTGAAGTTTTTTCAAGTATATCCTCACATTATGTGAGGAACAACTTGATCAAAATATACCAAATTTATTACATGGGTCTTAGATCTATATTATAAACTCTTTAAAAAATTGAGGACTTATTGAGGCTCCTAAAAGAAACTATTGATACAATCTTCAATTACGTGAATGACATTATATAATATATGAAGAACTCATTGAAACAATTGATAATATCAAGGTATTGAAAAAGATCCTAATAATATTTACACCATTAATCACTGTGATGGTCTTATTTCTCATGGAAAAGTAACTAAATAAGGTTACACTTAATAGTATTTAAAAAATTATGTTCGCATAACAGATTAGGAACAATGATAATTATTCCCTTAAAAAGGAGAGTTATTAGGATGTTGGATTCAACCTTGTGAACAATATTTTATTTGAGGAGTATCCTATAGGTTGAAAAATAAAGGATGTAATTCCCTTCCCTTTCTAAAGCTTGTAAATTGGAAAAGGAAAATTAAATGGTTATCTTCTACTAATTTTAATTTTGTGTCTAAAGGATGGGAACCTCGTTGAGAAGTGTTCAAATAAGTCCTTATATGATTATGAAAAGTAAATCCACATAAAGAAACCACATAAATATTTTATGGGAAATATATTTCCACACAAAAAATTTATAAAGAAGAAATAATTTATTTTATATTAGGTCAATATTTTTGAAAAGATTTATGTGTAATAAATTGAGTATTTTAAAAGAAAAATAATGAAATTATTGTGCCATTTAAATAAAAAGCATAAATAGAGAAAAGTGATGATTAAAATAAGGGTGTTGAGGGAAGAGTATGCCTTAACATGGACGCAGAGGTTTTGTTTGACTTAACTGTTTTTTGGGGTGTAAAAATTGAATTCAAATGTGTTGGTTCGTGATTCCAAAATTTAATTGAAAGGATATGGAAAAAATATGAAGTTAAGGATAAAATATAAAAGTTAAAATATTGAAATTAAAAAACTCAAAGAATGTGGTTCAGTAAAAACAGAAAATTAAAGGGAATGGCTAAATCATTGATTGTTTGGATTACTCAGTGAATGATAAAGTTAAATACATTGAAGAGAACAAATTATAAATCATAGGCATTTGACAGAATATCAAGGATCATGAAAGATGATTGATTCCAGATAGAAAATAGGTAAGATGAATTGTACATGATAAAAAATGGTTGAATAAAATAATAAAGTAATAATAGAGAATTGTTGCTCACAATTGCAATGGGATTAAAATAAATCTAGCTTGTGGATTCATTAAAAGAAAAACTCAATACTTATTGATATTATTTCATAAGAACTGACTCTTCAAAATAAAGTAGACCTAGTTTTTACTAAAAATAAAAAACCCAACATGTTTTTGGACTATCTATGAAGTTGCAAATAAAAGTCTCTCTATTTTTTGGGTTATTATAATTAAAAAATATATATATATATATATATATATATATATATATATATATTTGTGTTATATATAATAATAACACTCCAATGAATAATTGGAAAAAATTAGTTGAGAATAAATTCTTTTTGTTCGTAATATTTTAATCAATACTTTTTTTGAATTTTCTAGAAAAAATTCCATTAATTTCTAATTAATATTGAATAGTGTGCCAAAGGAGACCCAGAAAGGTAATACTAAAAATATGGAGGTGTCTTCAAATATCCTAAATTATAAAATGATTTTGTTTCCCTAAAACATAAGAAATTAAATTAAATAAAGATGTTAAAAAAATTTATTCCTTACCCATCAAAGTGATTTTGGGGACATGGATTATGAAAAAAAGTGATGGGAAGGAAAATATTGTAGACATTGATTTAAATAAAATGAATCATGATAAGGTATACATTCTTAAAAATGATAGTACTTGTCTTAATATGAGAAATAAATTTCATGTCATGGTAATCATGTATAACAAAGAAGGTTTTATTTGTTTAGGAAACTATAAATTTTTAACAATAACTTTCTCTTGGGAATAAAAAACTGGTGATGAATATATGAAGTATAAAAATTCATTAGTAGCCAAAAAATGTCATCATGAATTCATTATCAAGATATAATTATGTTAATTTGGTCACATAATCCATTTTACCATAAGTACTTACATTTTCAGTGGAATAGATAGAACAATTATTCTTAAGGGGAAGTACATGAAGGGAAATATCTACCACATTAATGGAGAAGAAAGCATTTGTTTTTAATCAATAGATGATTAGTAATATTTAGGAAAAAAGGCTTATCCACTTGAGCCAAAAATACATCAATAAATTTGAAATAATTGAGGGTTTCATGGTATTCTTAATCCTTCTCATGATCATATTCACCAGTGAGACACATTCCAAAAGGGACTGATTATTTACAAGAGTTAAAAGCTAAAGGATAAGATATCAACAATATTTATTGAATTGGTGAAAATTGAAATTTTTGGACTAATATCACCTAATAGTATTAATGTAAATATGTATTGTATTTTATTCATTTATTATTATAGTATTATGAAATGATTGAGGTTTATATCTCTGAAATATGAAGAATATATTAATATTACATGATATTAGAGGTTAATATAGGAGGTTCTAAAGTTAAAACTTATAAGTTTCAAACCAATAATTCAATGGAGTTTACCAGTATCCAAGTTGAGTATTATCACTAGAAAAATGGGTTTAGGTACTAGTATTCTACAGAGAAGAAACCTAATAAAATATTTCTATTCAGTGGAGGAACTGAATCATCAACACCATGGATCAAAAATTGCTCATTAATAAAGTAATAATAGGTATATATTGTAATTAAGGGGTATTGATATCATTATACAATTCCGATAGATATTATTTATTTCTAGATGAAGATAATACTCTTTATGAGATAAAGTATGGGATGAATCCACTGTATACATACATTTGAATCATTAGATAAGTATTATTTATACTCAATAAAAATAATAACATCTAGAAGTTTTAATTTCATGGATATGAACCCATTTTTATTTTGCGCAATCTATGAGAAAATTATTCCTGTATTTCGATAAGACACATTGAATGAATATTAAAACTCAAGAGGTTACTATTGTGCAATATGAGAATAATTCTCCAACTAGTGATAATGTTTAAAAGGAATGTGACACAGATGTATGTTACCTAGGGGTAGTATAAATAGATGTTAATTATTCTATATAATACATAGATTATGAGGTCAATAAATCAATATCACAAATTTTTAAGAATATGAGAACATGGATAAAATCAATGAATCAAGCATCATTGGTTAATAAAACCCTGGCCAAAACATAAAGGATTCCGAAAATACTAAAAACAAAATCACATCTCAGGTAAACCAAAATAAAATTGAGGAATATGATAAAGATGATAATTTCATCAAGGTTATTCAAGAATATCTTTACAAAATTGAGGATAATCAAACATGTAAATTTAATAAATTAATTTTATTAAAAAAATGGGTCTTCCATAAAATTACTCAATAATTAGAAAAAAGGTAATTTTAAAAAAAAAATCTGGTCTACTGTACAAGGGATATTACATGATTAAATGAATCAGCGTGGATGATACTTGTTCTCCTATGGTATGGTTGGAAACAATTCAACATTTCCTATACATATCAATGAAAAGGTGATTAAAGGTATTCAAAATGTATATGAAATAAATAATTCTTAAAGGATATATTAAATATTAGGTGTACAATGAAAAAATATGTGGTTTTTTATTCATAGTTATTTTATTAAATATTTTCCTCTAATGATATCATTTTAACAGCCAAAGATTGAACCAATGAAATATTATTCTATTCATTATCAACACTACATAGTTATTGTATTCCAATTAGGTGGATTTTATCATATTAAATATATCAAAAAAGGATAATTAATAAGGGATATTATGCTAACTTATTATTATTACATAAAAAATGGGGGATAAAATTATCCATAGTGTAATTTGTGTGTCATATTCATAGGGTGAACGCTTAAAATGACAATGATTAGAGAAATGAAATTCCTTAATGTATTTTTTGTGATATAAAGAAGTTCTTAAAAAAATTATTATTAAATCAAACAATGATAAGGAGGTTCTAAAAAGGTTTTTAATGGAGGATTATAATATAATTAAAACACTAGATGTTGTGTGAATAATGTTTTAAACATATGATTTGGGAAAAGAGATCGATGTGAAGGGGTATAAGAAAATAATTGGTATTTTATTATAATTGATAGTTAAACCACCAATAATTGTGTTCTCCAATTATCAACTCACAAAATTCCAAATAAATCCTAAATAAATCCACTTGAATTTAGTGAAACTATTACTCTATTATGTATAAGTAATATTATATTTTAATCTATTTTACAATTCTAATTTATAACATGAGTTATTATGATTTATGGATTCAGATTGGTCTATTTAACTATGTAATTTTATGTTGGAATTATGTGGTATATTATGTCCTCGATCATTTGAATTTCATGGATTTACAACAAATAATATTTAATTGCATTGAGAATTATATAAGATGTGTTAGACTTTAAAATTAATCATGGATTTAATTAATTATGAAGATTGAAATTCATGATGATGTCCGAGTTGACTTGATATCATATTTCTAACAAGGGTGGTAACACGAGTTAGATCAACATTAGAAAAAATAATTTCCATCAGTCATGGAAAAATAATATATAGAATAGATACCTCTTTTTCAAATAGAATACTTTGACAAGTTTAATAAAATTTTATTATATGTTTCCACATAACAATGCTTCGAACCTAATGAAAAAGACACTACCAAATAATATTATTGAAAGGAACCAACATGATCTTAGAGTCCAACCATCTATATCCAACTAAATTATTTTTAGAAGTTATCCCCATAAATATAAGGATGTTTTCATTCTTTGGTTGATGTTTCATTACTCCACTCAATAAATGGTTTCATTAAAAAATAATTTCCTAGAATGTTATGATGTTTCTCGTGTAATAATTATTTAGGTTTTAAATAAAATCATATGAAATTTCATAAAATCCTATATAGGATTGTTAACTAATTTGGATAACATTTCCCTTGATTCAGATATTTATGAAATTAATCAATCTTCTTGTAAAGGGGGGAGCTATACCGTGTTATCAATGTAATGAAAAATTTTCTTTGAGGAAGCACACATGAATTTCAATTCATGTGGTTTTTTCATTGTGTTTTTGGAAAAATAAATGTAATTGAACAATAATATAAAAGATTTTTTATTGAAATTTTCATTTAAATATTTTTTATCATGATGATTATGACTCATGTGGTAATATAGTGGATGATTAGTAAATATTTGGTATGATATTTGGAGGAAAGTTACTCAGTTGAAGGTTTGTTAAAGAGAGTTGAATAAAATCAATTTTGGATATTTTTCTAAAAAATACACATGAATAGTTTGTGGTTTTTTCTTGTAGATAAAGAATAATATAATTTTTAAAAAAGACTTAGGATTTTTATATAGTTTTTTTATATGTAGATTTTGGGAAATTAGAGGAGTCTTGGATAATTATATGTTAATTTTTTTCATGTTGGTTTATTGATATATGAACATGAAGGAGCACCATATTTCATTTTATAAAGTTTAAAGTATGGATTCTTCATGAGATAAATGTTCATGAAATAATTATCAGGGTTATGGTCATAGTGATCAAATATAAAACAATTTTAGAATGAAAACTGATATTGATGGTTTAAAATTTCGAAAGGAAAAAATATTTTTTATCTCAAAATTAACTCTTCAAAATATGACACCCGTAATGGGTATAAGATATGAAATTTATCCATAAAAAGAGATAAAAAAATAGTTATTATCAGTAGGTTCTAGAACTTAAAATTATTTCCACATTTTTTAGATGATTTAGTATGTCTTGAAGCCAGTACATTTTGTATTTTGTAAGGATTCTCTTCTTGATGGTGATTATTCCATGGGCACGGTGTATTTTTAGTGTAGTCATAGCATCTATAGAAACTATTATTCCTACTATGGGATCAATGAAAAACATATTTTATGGAAAACAGATTCATATGTAAGATAAGTTTTCCATGATTATGAAATTTTAGGGTATCTAAGATTATGGGATGATTTGGTGTCCAAAACACATATTTTAGTCAATATATAAGTTATAATGGATAAATATATAACTAAATTTTAATTATGGATTTCTTATCTTTTGGGGGATCATCAGTTTTTTCAAAAGGGGACTTTGTAACTAAAATTTGAATTGTTATTGTGGATGAATTTTATTTTCAACCTAAATAATAATTAGAATAATTAATGGAAGGAATGTTATATATTATCTTAACATTGAATAAATACATTTGTCTTATAATACAAAGAAATAATAAAAAATTTAGAGATTCATGATTCAATGTTTTATATGAAAGAATTGAGAATAGTATGTAATCTAACAATTATCTTGTTAGAGGTTCATAATTTTTCATCACATGGATAGAGGATTTAATTTCTTCACCATCAATGTCATAATTTACTAATATTATTTAAATATATAATGATGGTTTCTCATAGAATAGTGGTGAGATTTATAAGTGGATTAGAATTACATGTTATCTAATTTATGAGAGTTGTGAACCTCGAGCAACAGTGTGTCTATGATAAATTTTATGAAAACTATTGTGATCAGTGAATTTTATAAATCAAAACATTTCCATTGTATTCGCCTTGGATATATCCATGTGTGGGTGAACTATATAGAAATCACTTATTTATCTATTTACTTACATAATACATTTGGATTCATCATTGAAAAAGAAAATTTTTAATAAATAAAAGAATACGTTCATTGGGAAGGGACATTTTAATGAAATTGATATAATGTGTTTCAGCCCCTCTCTGGGTATTTTTTTGGGACCCATAATTTATGAGTTTGAATTGAACCTACAAAATATAATTAGTTATATAAATTGAATTAAAATGGGAAAGTGAAATGTTTTATCACTATATTATTTCAATAATTTTATTTATGGGTATTTTTTATAATGTGATGAGAATGATTATGTGATTTTATTATTGTTCAAAATATATGAAAAAATGTATATAATTGGTAATGTATTTTAAATTTGGAAACATAAATTTAGAAATAATTCTTCAACTTTCATTTGTGCTTATTATCTTAAGCATGACCATGTAATCAAATGACAATTAAAGTAAGGAATTTTTTTTCTTGCTGTTACAATATTTAGGTATTTTTTTATAGTAGTGATTTTTTTTTCTATTTATTGTTTCAGTTAAGGAAGAAATGATAATATTTTTTTGGTTGTGGAAGTTTGATACGGTTTATGTGGGGTTTTCAGTTGTTTTTGAGATTGTTGAGGTGATTTTTTTTTGGAATGGTTTGTTGATATCTTTGTCTGTTACAAATATTATGGTTAATTTAGGATGGTTTCAAGGGTATATATAATTAATTAATTAATTAATTCAAAAAAGAAATGGTAATTAGTTTTTTTAATAAATAATTTATAGATTATAATTTAATAATTATGGATTATGTTGTTCAATAATTGAAATGAGGACTAAAGTAATGTGATATGATTGAAATATGAATTTTTTGAAATTTTAATGTAGTTGAAGACGTATTTTCTTAAAATTTTACCTTTACTGAATTTAATGTGATTAAATAATTAAATATATCTAAAATGTGTATAGGATGTGTCAGTAATTAAATTTTTAGATGAAAAAATTAGAATAATTTTTGGGTAAATGAGGTAGTGAATTGTTATGTATGATTAAATTTTAAGAAATATATAATAGTTAATGTGGAAATAATGGATGTTTGAATTAATGTGGTTAATGAATTTATTGATTTTATTTTATAAAAATGAAAGTAATTCTTTTATTTTTATGTGGTTAATGTGTCAATTAAATTTGGATTAAGTGATTGGAAAATGTGTTTCAGGGGTAGTATAATGATATTATTAAATGAGAAGTGAGTAATATATGCATGAAATCTAACAAATAATAGATGTAATTGATGGTTACTAAATAATTTGACGGATATATTTTTGTTCAATTATGTTGTTCATATGGTGTTATGATGTGTGTCCAAAGAGGGAAGTGTCAATTTTACGTGGTAATTCTATTGTAGTGATTTGGAATGTATATATATATTTTTTATAGGAAGTTATCCATAAGATAGGTTTAGGTATATATATATTATATTACTTATTGTTTATGTTATTTATTATGCACCACCACCTAAGTTAAATATCGTTATCAATGCCAATATAATTGTTTGAGTTATAGTTGTGGCTATAAAATCTAGGATGTGGGTGAAGAAATATCCCACCACCCCAGACCATTAATCAGGGTCCAGAATAGCAATCACTACTATACCTCAACCATAACTCTCCATATGGAATAAAATGTGACTAGTTGTGTGGGTATAATGATGATAATTAAAAGTACTACGATATTATATTAGAGTAAAATAAAAAAATAAATAAATGAAATACAATACATCTGGACAAATAAGGAATGTAGGTGCATATAGATAAATTAAAAATAATGATATCCTAACAGGTTCCAATAAATAAGAAAACCTGGATTATACATTTGAAATAGAATATTACACATCAGATTGTTTACATTAATATATGATTTATTAATAAGAACCCAAATGACAAATATAAAAAACTGGAAAGAACACTAAAAGTTTTACTAACTCATTTCATGGCCCCCAACTTACATACTATACCCTAGTATCCCAAAATATTAAGAATTTTCCATGCCCAAACCCATACAAGTAGTTAAGTAGCATCCTCTCGGTTACCCATGTTTCACAGAGACCCGAGTAGGTTGTGATTATAAAATAGTTGTCCACCACAAATGAAGTACTTACATATAATAATTATTATAAATTTTCTTGAAATTTAATATAAATATATTTTTTAAAATAAAAAAAATACAAAATACAAAAATAACATTGATGCCTAGGCTTTGGGAAGAAACACAAGGTTGGTCATAGAATTTTCAATCCTTATGTTTATGTTCCTGATTCAGAATACTTATTTTTGATAGTGAATGGGTATTTTTTACAATCTTGGGTTGGCCATGTCAACCATAAATGACCCAAGTCTCTGAGAGTTTAGAATAATTATGAAAGAACTATTCTACTAGTGTTTTCTCAACTAGAATATAAGATAATAAGTAACACATACCTCATGAATGGGAGTAATATTAGCTAGCGGCATAATCTAATATATAACACAAACATACCCACATGATTTTATTCAGCCTATGAAAAATCCCTTAAGTAACACAATCCACCCATATGGTACTCTTCTAATAAATAATAAAAATACCACCCAAATGAATTTTCCATATACTATCCTGACCACCCCAAAGGGCATTTTCATTTCCTTTTTAGTGAAAGAACGGTGCAAGGGGAATTTTCATTACATAAAAAAAATTATACAAATAATAATCAATTTAAAACACACACAATATTTACAAAACACCATCCCAAAAAGAAATTTAGTATTTAAATAGTGTATAACATGAGATTCATCAATCCTTTATAAAACAATATTTTCCAAAATCACATACCTAAAACATTTTTGAAAACAACCTTTAATTTAATACAATCTAATTAATTCATTCAAATTCCTTATCGAAAGTCAAGTTATTAATAAACATTAATTTAAGAAACAAAAAATGAGCATTCAATTTTCCTATAATGATCATCAATGGTTGTGAAATTCTATTTCACAATCAATGATTCAATTTAAATTTCATCACACAATGTCATTTACTAAAAACCAAAACAATAACTATTATTAAATCCCATTTCACTATATAAATGTCAATTTACCTTCACAAAATAGAGATATCTTTATCCCAAGGAAACATTAAAATTTACATTGAATCAATCATTAATTGGTATCCTTAATTCCGAATCATATAATTACATTATTATTTTTTCATTATTTCATAATCAATCCCAATTCCATTTACTATTATCTATGATTGTGAAATTTTCTTACACAATCATCAATTCATTCATAAATCCCATTTTTGAATTGTTCTGAAAATTATTTTTTGCTATGGAAAACTATCAAATTTGTGTTTAATTACTAAACTAAGACATTCCAACCAAGGTTATACTATTATTAGTGTAAATAATAATTACTAGTCAAACATGTGGTAATTGATGTGATAGAACAACCTATACACTTAAAAAACAATAAATAAATATTGCTTCGCATTAGTTACCACCTACCTTGGATTTTTAGGGTAAAAATGTTCGGTAACATTTCTTGGTTCAGCCTAAGTTGAATTAAATGAACTAGAAGAAAAATTCAATTAAAATATGGAAATGTAGATTATATGGGGAAAGAACCTGAACCACTAAAATAGACGATGAAATGATTCAATAAGACTTGTAGTCTTAAAAGAGGCTCTTGATCACACCAAATAGGATAATATTTAGACTAAGAATAAGTTAGATCCATCAAGACCTCCAATGAGAGAATAAGTGGCGTGAGGATAAATTACATTTCATAGAGAAGGAGGAAAACAAAAGTGAGGGGTGTAATGGGGGGACGGTGTAAAATTTTTAGGGTAAACATATAAAAATATATTCTAGGGTCCACAAGCTATTCAGTGATCTGAGGCCCCTTATAAAGAATCATTCCATTGCCACTAGCTAGATGATGGTCATGTATCGGTGAGTAGGTGGTGATGAAGAAACTTGTGCTCCAATGATAATCAACATGGAATGCCCCTAACCTGCCTCTTAATCCCTAAACAACACTACAAGGGTTATTTACTTGAGTCTTGAAAAAGAAATATTATTGTCATATACACATGGATGGGGAAGGGTTTGAAAACCACCCCACTATATAACAACTCATCTTTGAGATAAATTCCCAAGAATCAACGGGCATTAAGAAATGATCTGAAAGAAGACATTCTACTAGTTATGGAGGAGTTATCCATTCCCTGCCCCATCCCAATTTCTTAAAACATAATTATCCCCTGAATGGTTGAAATATCATTATGGCTAGAAACTATACAATTCCCCACCTCTGGAGGAATCTCATAATTCAAGATGCCTCACAATCCTATCCATCAATTAACAACCTAACCATATCTTATGACCATTATCCCAAAACCACAGTGTCAATTAAGATAATCTATATGTTTTAAATAATATGCCATTTATCACTCATTTTTTCTGAATTATAACTCAAATTTTGTAAAAAATTTCATCCTTTCATATCTCTCATGTCCTAACCTACTATTGTTCATTTCCAAAATCACTAGAAATTGACCAATATGGAAGCAATAAACATTATATAGAAATGAAATTCCATTTATTTATAATATGAACCAATATCATCATCAACAGATTCATCTACCAGTGGAAATATATTATTTTTCATTGAACTAGGTACAACTCCCATTAAAGTGTACCTTAAACATATCAAGATCATAAATTCAGGGTCAGTAAAAATCTTTATTTATATCTCTAATGAATCTCATGAGTCTCAACCACCCATTCAAAGACCTTGAACCTTCCATATTCACATGGAATCCCAATCCCATAATAAAATCCACCCTTCACAACAAATATGATGTTACTAAAGTTGATTCCATGAAACAAAATTCTTTTTAAGAAGAAAAATTTGTATTCCCTCTTTTGTCCATCTAGTTTCAACCATGCATGGACATACTTTTCGATGCATAAAAAACACATAATAATGTTACTTGAAATACTAGATCATTCCATGATCATACCAACACATAGATTTATGTCCATCCTTAACACCCAACATAATTTATCATTTAGAAACCAATAAATTTAATCATATCCACTATGACACTCCATGAGGACTGATGTGTCCATGAACTAACTACAACTTGAAATGGAAAAAAATACATCAATTATGATTATGATGTATAGAATACCTCCAAATATCAATATTAAATTTGACTCAAAGACCCTTTAGAAAATTTGATAAGACTAATTTCAACTTCACTACAACATCTCATAGTCATTTTTGGAACCCGTAATCGTTAGATATTTTAGAAGAGTAAATATCGCAAAAATAGAATTCATATTTTTTATGAAGGAATTGGAGACGGAATCATTGAATAATTCAGATATTTTGTGGATCTTATTTCACCTTTTTTTATAATATTTTTTATTTTATGTATTTAATATTAGATTTAGCCAAATTATTTGGCTAGCCAAGATAACTATCTGGCCTGATCATCAAAGGGAATATATGAGAGTCTCATTAACCTTTCCTTTGGAGCCAGTACATCTAGCTAGTTTAGTGAAATGTTATAGTCAATAATAGAAATTGATGTCAATATGTAGAGTGTGTGTATTTGGTTCTTATAAAGGACTCATAATAAAGAGGCATGGACGATGAATGTGTGGGTGTTTGTTTTGTGCGTTCTAATCCCACTTCCATATTGACAGACTTCTTTTTCAGAATATGTTATTAAGGATTGAAATTATACCTAGAAACTTTATCCTCGATGAAACCTGTGGTATCCACAAAATTTATTTTTTAAAATATATAGATAAAAGAGTATCCATCTAATGAGATTTATTTTCAATGTCTAATGATTCCACTACATCATCATCAACCTCCATTCGCCTCTAGAACTCAACAATTTTCCATGGTTCTACCTCATGATCTACACCATACATCCTTCGATAGTGTTTGTCAAAGCCTGATATTGTAGAGTAGTCCTCAACATCTAAAATTCAATTATGAGACATCATTTAGCATGCATGTCGTTACCTTGAAAAATATAATCTATTGCATGAATCTGAACAATTTTTTATGTGAGGCCATCATAAGATGCCTAATGGGTCATGCAATCAAATGGAGAAAATCACCGAGATATTAAGGGAAAAAGAAACATTTATAGATACATTTTGACAACCACATGTGAAATCACATGAACACTATCCAGCATCACATGAAGAACCCATGTGATGCACATTGGATCACACAAATTACTTATACATCACCATCCTATCCATGCTACCACATCTTCAAAAGGGCCATAGACATCAACCATCAGTCCTCAAAGGGATAGTTGCAATTGATATTGATACATCATGATATAATCAAAAGGCTTTGATATTTACAAGGGATGATCATTAGAAAATAAAACATCACATTATGTTATTTCAATCACATGTCACACATGAGTCCATTGAGAGAATATAAATGAGTCATGCAATTAAAGAATTATGTTCATGTGCTCCATGGTGGCATTACATGGTTATTCTAAAAATGTGTAACATTCCCGGGGAATGATTCTTCCACAATGGGGATTTTTATTTATCAATTTCATGATTGAATCCATCATGATGTTATCCATTGACATATCTAATGACCATGTGGATCCAATAAAGTAATCTTGAAAATAACCTAGTGGGTTTATAAAAAGCCTTCACATGAACCAAAAAATATCATAGGATTCCCTTGAAACTGTCAAACGATGCATCAATTTCAATCATGTATATAATCATATGATGGATTTATAAAATTTTTGTGTACACCACATTACACTGATCATGTGAAGTCACCCACCACCTTAAGAAATTTCACGCAATGACTTCACAACCCCTTAGAGTAGACGACGGTGTTGCTACATTTAGAGAAATATTCCTGGTAAATGGAATGCTCCTTTATGAGAACTCATTTGATGGACCCTTAGAGTTTGGGCAGTCACATGATTATTTCAACAGGAATCTAGGCCCTCAAGTGGCCCTCTATTATGTGATGTATGTATGAGTCTTGGAAATGTGCTTCTTTTTCATGGATATTAACATGTAGAACCCTCAGTCACTAAATGTGTTCTATTTTTCATATGGTGCAAGGCCATGATCTTTTGGGAACCCCGTGACATGTTTGTCATCATAGAAATTTCTACAATGACATGAAATTACCTCATAGACCATTGGCTATTAAATTTGTACACCCAAAGGTTAGAATCCTTTTCATATGAGTACTACTTGGCATGAAGCATTAACACCCAAGTGGACCCATGTAAATTCCATCCTCTCACCATGAAAACTATTGAGTGTGTGATATTTTTCATGTTGACCATCCTAAAAAAGTTTTTGAGATCCCATCACATGAATTTATTATGATAATGAGATCACATGACTCACTGGTCTCATTATGCCCTCATACAGATCTAGAGAAGTCAAATATGATCACATGACACTATTGGATGTTTTTTCATTTATCATAAGAATTAAATCCCAGAAAAGTACGATTGCTCAAAATAATACATCCCAGAATATTTAGTTTAATCTTGTGAAGACATCCCAGAAAATTACGCATCACCCTATAAAGACATCCTGGAAATGTCAGGTTGATTATGTGTAGACATCCCAGAAAAATCAGCATCATAATTTGAAGACGTTCCAAAATAGTTTTCTTGATTACACAAAGACACCAGTAAATGCAAGACTGATAATGTGGAATCCCTATAAATATCATTATTATTCATTCAAAAGTACATTGGACATGTTATCCTTGATCCTGTGAATAACCAAAGAAACAACTTCTTTGATCATGAGAAGTTCCTTGAACATGTTATCCTTTGATCATATGAAGAAGCCTTATACATTTCTACCTTCTCAGGAAGACAGTCGAGACATATCATCTGTACACTCATGAAATATTAGGAAGACTGCCATGTAATGTCGAGAAGATATTATGTACATGTCAGGTAGACACTTTGGACATGTTAAGCTGACACCCCAATACATGTCAGCCTTTTACGACAAGAGTATATGTGCATGTTCCATGAACTATCTATAATTATGGAAAAAACCTCTGGCAGAGTATCCCGTTCACAAGGGGTTTCCCTCAATGATTTAGGGATAAACACTAATGAGAATCTATTCATGTCATGATATCAGACATGCCTCATTGTGATTCAAAACATATTAGATAGAACTTTCAGGGTCATCACATCCCTTTATCCATTAGAGGATAGAGAATTCATATTTAAAATGGGATTAAATCCTCGTATAAGTCCCTAACATTCCTAGACCATTGAGATAATAATAACACCTTCAAGCGTAATCACCTATCTCAATATCTAAGAAGGTAGGGAGTATATTTTTAATATAAAGACTCTTATTAGAATCCAAATAGGATATATTGGAAATACTCCCAAGGACATAGATCCAATGGGAATTCAAACTCATATAAGTCCCTCCATATTCCAATAAACATTGCTTATAGAACCAAAATCCTTTTATGATTCTATCACCCTTCCTCATCTACCAATAGATGAGAGATGGGTTTATACACGACGATCCTTATGAGTGTAAGCCCCGACCATTACCTCAAGTGCCTTAAACCAATCACTAGTTTAGTGAGGAACTAAACTATGAGGACTCTAATTCCTATTATAGATATGATACATAAGAATCCTCCCAAATTTCTGAGCTCCATACCATATTCTCCATATGACTGGTAATCATACATATCTAAAGTAAAATTTATTGTGTAAGCCCGATATAAATTTTTTCTCATGCGATGTTTCCAATCATATGATATATCTTTTTTTTTCTAACATTGAGAAAGAATCACATGGGCTTAGATATTGGTGATGATTGAAATAATATCACGATGAGGAGGCACCCATTTTGGTTTCTTCACTGGGAAGTTATCATGATTATATTTCACATTCACCCAAAGGGTCATACTTTTGATTTGGATGTTCAAGGAATCCGTATATTCATAAGTCCCACTCCTTGCCTATATTTTCACATATATTATTATCGAGAGACCAGTAACAAGAAATGTGTGTTATCTGATTCCTATCATAATTTGATATGTTGTACGCCTCCACAAGTTGAGACTAATGTTTACGTCCTTTTTTCATGATGTTAATCTACATGGTATAGTCATATCATAAGATCTTACACTATGTCAAACAAAATTAATGGGTTTTGATTCCTATTATCATAGCATACATAGGATTCCTCATATAGGTTCAATATGATATACAAGACAATAACCACATCTCTAGATTATGATAAACTATAGTGTGCCTGAACAAGTATATAAACTGAAGCATCAAAAATAATCAAGAGCGTAATAAAGAATCTCTGACAAAAATAGTTATTCCCATAAACACATGGTGTAAATCAAGTCATTAACACAAGGGTAACTAGTTTCATATCAAGGATTGGGAATATTTTCATAAACATATATTTAATCTATAATAGATTCCTAGATTAAGAAATAATTCTCCCCAAAAGGCTATAATGAGCCCAACCTCCCATCCTCTCGACCAATATGTGTTCCTAAGGGTCATTGTGTTTGAATCAATAATTCACCTCTTTCCCATGAAACATATTTTTGTTCCATTTCATGTATATGTGAACCATTGAGAGTTTATATTAGAATATAAATTGGTAAACATGATGCTAATTATTGTGAAACAACCCTCAATCACCCACAAATGATTGTCAAGAAAATCCGTACACATTTATTGTGAAACAAAATAGTGAATCTAGTATTAAATTTTTTAAATATACTCGAACATCCATGAAAATTAGAAAATACCAATTCTTTATCATTTAAAAATGAAATTAATTTATCAAAAATGTACTCTTATATATGATGATACACTGATAATGTGTCTTTTTTCCTCAACAAGGGTCCTCATAGTACTTACAATCCAAATGGAATCATTAAATATAACAACACATTTCAAGATCAGTAAGAATGATGGAAATTATTGTAAAACACCTCAAGAAGCTATGAAAACAAGATGACTCAATAATAATATGTTTTTAACAATGTAATTATTTGAACCGATGCCCCAAAATATGATTCTAACAAATAAACACCTCCAATTTCAAATATTGAATGTCTTATTCTGTGAGTACCATGTCAACAGATCCATCCCAAATTTAGAGGCATCTCAGGAAATAATTCATTGGATAAAGCCCCCTAAAACATATTTCCCACAACCGGCTGTAGAAGAGAGAGTGGACCTTATTACAACATTCAAATGATTTGGTAGATTATCATTAGAGTAAAAAAACACATACTTTCTCGTCCACTATGTGGTGGATGATGAAAATCTCCATGTCAACCCAACCACTCTCAAGCATCCCAATAGGGTTCTTATCTATTCTAGAAATCGTCGACAACATATGAACAAAATACCACAAAGAGTTGAAAATTATGTTTTGCCTTCCCCAACATTCCAAATTGGGGAATACAACAGGAGAGCCCTCTCGGGGTATTAAAATAATGCAACTCCAGAGTAGGATTATATCCCTATTACCACAAATATTACTAAGTCCCATCAATATATCCAAAAAGTGGGCCAGAATCAATCTAAGATCATCAATTTCCATGAGCCTCTAAATTTATCACAATTATCCTTGTTAACCATTGAATCCAAGGGAGAACCCTAGGCCCTAGGGATGGGGTCTTTTTTCATTTTATCCGTAGGATCATCTCAAATATGGGAACTAAATCATCAAACGATACAATGGGTTCCAACCCACCATATGGTACAGTTCGTGTTGACCCACCAAATAGTATATTAGGCCCCTTACCCCCAAAAAATAACATCAGGAAATGTCTCATAAATTGAGATAATATTTTGAAGAGGAGGACCCGACCACCTCGGTATCTATCCATATGAAATCAACCAAACATTAGGAATTCTCATTGATTCAGATGAGCACACTCATATAGAGTATAATCATAAAAATCTGTAGACATCCATGTCACAAAAGTTTATCCCATCATCAACCCCATAACTGGAAAATAACATCACATATATAACTTTTATATATATACATAATGTATTTCTGACCATCATGTAGTTTAGGTTGAAATATAAATGGAGAATAAGCCTGATGGTAGAATCTGATTCAGTCTCTGGGGTCCATGTTGAGACTCCTATCATCATCCTCCCAGAAAATAATTGATTGAGGGAAGGTTGTTTTCATGAATCCTTCCAGTCATCCCAAAGTTATTACAAGAGAATTTATATGGATATAATGATCACTCATCTCCAATGATATAATAATGATCTATATGAAATATTTATGGGAATACTTCTAGGAACCCTTCCTCTGAATTACATACTAGCACCCTATATAGAGTTCCTCATTGTAGTAATGTTCTCTTTCCCATATATATGGGGGAGTTTTTGTATTCTTCATCCCCTCATCTGGTGAAATATAGATTTTTTTCCATGTCACTCATGACCATAGGTCTGTGGGAATTTTTATATTATCGAGACCCCTAGACCACAAGGATGGTTAATTTATGTGTTTTACACTACCTCATTGGGGTACTCTATAAACCGTATATCAATAGAAGTTCCCATGATGAATAAAATAGAGTCAGGTTCTTCTAATTAGGGTAAGTTTCTACATCATCCATGGGACCCAATTCATTAGTACCATCCCCCAAACAAAAATATTCGTGCTTTACCTATCATTCCCTAAACTCAATTATGATCCCCTAACAATAGTGGCATAAGATGACCTTGGAGAAGAAGCATGGTCATCCATATCCAGATGATAGATGGGGAAATGTATATTTATTTTAGCCAAAGAATGTCCCCATATACTTTGACTATTACATGGAGAATGTTTTGATGGAACTCTCAATCATGATAAATACAAATTATGTGGCATTAAAAGATGTTGTAAATCACTGACCCTACCACTAATGCCTTAGGATTAGAATAGAGTGATTCAATAATTTATAAACGTTAAATCAAGTGAACAAAAATAATGGGATATTGGAATGACTGACATAAGAATACCCACTACATTCATGTCAAAATTCTGAAAAGGAAAAAATGTTTTAAATCAGAACAAAAGGAACATATATCTAAGTGATATGAGAAAATCTATCAACATGAGACAGAATAATATCTATTCCTTCCATCCAAAATAGGTCCCCATGAACTTTCACTTGTCCCTAGAAAATGATTTGTAGAAATACCAAAAATGAGGAGACTGAGTGAGGTCGAGTTGACAGGCCATGAAAATAAATTACCCTACCACTGACGTCTCGAGCACATAATGGAGAGTTTATTTGTATTTAACAATTAGATATATTAGAAGGTAATTTAAGGTTTGACATAGTTTGAGGATCCTAAAGTTCATGAAATATTGTTAAGAATCATACAATAAAAATTGTAAAATTTCTCTCCTAAATGGTTGTGGAACGATACATCCTAGTCACCTGATGTGAATATGCAAGAAATTTCTTAATCTTGCGATGTTAAACTGCATGATATGTCCTAGTCGCATGATTTTAATCTATATGATATAACCTAGTCACCTAACATTAAAATAAATTAATACACCCTAACCACACAATGTTAAACTACAAGAAAACATTGCCTCCCTAATAGGTAGTTATCAAGATATTCCCGCAACCATCAAGCTATATTATCATATCCCTAATAAACACCAAAATTCAAGATGACATAGTCCTTCCATGATATAGAATGAGGATCATATTCTTGATAATCTAAAAATGTGAAATTGATATTCTTTAATGCAAATAAGTATCATCTCAATAGACGTTTAACTACTAAATAGAAGCAGAAGGCCATCACTACCTCGATTTTCCTCCTTATACTAGTATAGAGATGGATCACATGGACTCTACTCCTAATGTCTGCTGTGGAAAACATACCCACTGTAATATAACTCCCAATAAAAGGAAATCATCGCCTTTCACATACACCATAATATAGATAGGTACTCAAAACACATACACCTTCATATATAGAGGTGCTCAAAACACTGGGTTTAAACATATATTGTTCCCCATCAACTATCAACAACACTTCATTATGGTTAGCAGTAAACCCAATGAGGTATCCTCTATGGTCTGAAAAAGAGGAGGCATAACACCTAGATTAAGAAGATGTAGACATGGATATATGGGTAGAATTATCTTGAACAAAACCTCTCAACCATGTTCTAACCCATCGCCACATCTGACTATGAGACCCCAGATGAGATCGAAAATAAGAATCTGGATTACTTATAAATGAATATATGGGTGACATATCATATATTGATGGATAAAAACCTTCCTTATCAAGGATAAATTGGTATGATTTAGATAATAAATACAATTCATTTCTAGATATATATGGATTAGTTCTCCATTTACCTAGACACATGATGAAAAGAGTATAAAAAATTGACCAGGAATGTATGTCTCAACATCATTACAATGCTATACGGATGGATTGGAAAAGATACTTCAGATATTTGTATTTTTAGGATGAGGATTGTATAAAGCATTTTACAATACCTGATACTTTGGGAATTGAATCTTTATTGATATATAATCCTATAATGTCATAACCCAATGAGAAATCATAGGATCATATTTTTGATTCTTTAATAAAAAATTTCTCCTCAACTTTCTCCAATATTTATTACTGGTATCAGTTATTAGAACCTTGATGTTACTAGGAATGAAAACACTAAGGTAATTATCCATGTGGTAAAGGCCTTAAACAACACATATGAACTATTCCAATGGATATTACACACTGTATGTAATGGTGGGGAAACATGTTCGACATCCAACCAATGAATGGTTTCTTGAAATATACTTTTCATAGCATCAATCAGGTATTTCAAGTCCTAGAATCAAGACATTAAACTGCATATCATCCTTCATCCTTACTGTGGGATATTGAATTACATGAATTTAATCCTTACCCCATGATGTTAAATTTCACAGAATTCATCGTTACCTCAAGACATTAAACTACACAAATATCATCATTATTTCATGATGTTAAACTTATTTGATGGCGTCCTTACCACAAGACATTAAATTATACAGTGGTTGTTACATCCTGAATGATTTACTGCACATGATATAGATCTATGAAAAAAATGAAATACTCTCATCCCTACGTGTGAGTTAGTTCCATGAAGAGAATTTTCCATTCAATAACTATGTATGGCTTGATTCATGCAATCCCATGATATGTATTAATTCCCATATCTCAAATATTTTTCCCAAAAAAATATAAATAGAAAAAATTACCTCTTTTATGTATGTTTTAGACATGCATGTATAATTTCCCATTCAAGAACTTCTGCTTTCAAGATTCATGAAATCACATGATACATGATTATGCCCAAAACAAAAATACGAGTCTATCCGCAATATGAAAGGAATAAATTATATCATCTATGTATGGGTTAGATGTGAGTGGATTCCATTCATTAAAGAACTAAATCTAGATTAATTCATAGATACAAAATATATGTAGAGATTAATATATATCAAATACCTGGTCTATTCACCATGTAAGTGGAAATAATGGCCCTTTTTGTATCGGTCATACCTTCGTGGGGAATTCTCTATTCAAGAACTACGTGTGGCTTGATTCTTGCTATCAGAAGATATAAAGTGATGCATGTATCTCAATTCCTAGGTCTATATTTAATATAAATGGAAATAATTTCACCCACTTCATATGGGTTAGACCCTCATGGAGAGTAATCCATTAATGACCTATTCATTCCTTGATTCATGCAATCACAATATACATTGGGATGTTGAAGTCTAAAATCATAGGTCCATCCGCAATATAAATAGAAAAAAGACCCCCCACTACAAATAGGTCAGAAATGTATAGAGATTTTTTCATTTAAGAACTATATGTGGATTTAATCCTATTAAAATAGGATATATAGTGACAAGAAGATCTCAAATCATGGGTTATCCTTAATATAAATAGAAACATTGCCCCCTATCTATATGGGTCAGACCTGCGTGCATCTTTTTCTATTTAAGAAATATAAGTTTCTTGATTATTTTTATCAAAATATATATAGAGATTCATAGATATCAAATAATAGTTCCAACTACAATATAAATGTAAACAATTTCACCCCTCAATATATGGGCCCATCATATAGAGAGTGTTTTATATTCAGGAACTGCAAGTTGATTGATTTATTCTATAATAGGATAAATAGTGATGCTTAGATCTCAAATCCTAGGTTTAGCTACAATGTAAATAAGAACAATTCCCCATATAAATATAATCCAGACCTCCATGGACTGTTTTCCATTCAATAACTACACGTGGCTTGGTTTATGCTATGTCAGGATACACAATGACACCAATAATTAAAACCATAGGTCCAATCACAATATAGACTTAAATAATGACCCCATCTATGTATGGGATAGACCAATTTGGAGATTTTTATATTCAATAACAACTTTTGGATTTATTCTTCCTATCATAGGATACATTGTTATGATCAGATATCAAATCCTTGGTCTATCTATAACAAAAGTAGTAATGCAATTTACTCGTCTCTACATATGGTTAAGACTAGTGTATGGAATTTTACATTTGAATAACTACATGTGGCATGATTCCTCCTATGACATGATAAATAGTGATGTAGATATCCCAAAATGTGGTTCAATCCAAAATATGTATAAAAAATAAACATTTCATTACAAATTGGATGAACCTAGGCATGTACCATGTGATAACACGTGTAGCTTTATTCATACCGTCATATGATAAGCAGTAAAATCTGTATAATATATTCCAGGCCTAGCCACAAGTTATCATCTATCAAACTCATGTCACTCCATGAGATTCATATCCATATAGGGGTCATATTCAATAATAAATTATGAACACCAACATATATTTCCTATCATGTACTCTTACACAACATAACCAACATCATAGTAATCCCATGTTTCTATTGCCATGAATAAATCATGTGAGCTTAAGGAACTTGGTATGCATCTATGGATAACGAGACCTACATGTTTCTTTGATAGATAACCATTTCTTAGTCGCATGACATTGAACTACATTACCACATATTAGGTAAATGATGTTAAACAACACTTCTACTTCCTAGTCATATGATGTTATATTGCATAATACGAGGTCTTCAGGCCAAAACTATCACCCACTGATGAATGTGTATTCAATAATCACTTGTTTTATCCCTTCTACCGAAAAATGTGTTCAATAAATTTTATCCTTTCCATTTAGGGAGCTCAAAACCTTCTCAATTCGTACATTATCTATGAAATAACATTATATATTTGATACCTTAATTAATACCGAAAAATCCCTCATTTTGATATCCATCTATTAGAAGACCATGAATCATGGGATCCTTTTATCCTAATTCTCTCATATAGAAAATTGGTAATGGGAATTGATTAATAAAATGGGATGCCACTAGGTTCGATGGTGAATAACACAATTTACCCAGAGCTTGTGGTAATTGGGGATTTTGGTTCTAGGAGAGGTACCCCGTTAAACCCCTGAGTTATTATCCCAACTATGTGGAATATGGGATCCCACCATAATCAATATTTTACCTTTACCCACTATATTCCACCTCTATTTGACTTATAAATTATTGGCTTATGATTTACACTCCCCATAACCCAAATATTCTAGAAGATTGGGATGCTCTCAATGTTAATCACCTATACATCATTACATTTTTTAAATCAATATAATGATATTAAATTCCTGAACCCTTTCAATTTAGGTTATATATCCCCATAAAGACATAAATTAATTAGGATTCAAAATCCATTCAGATTCCTCCTTTTTAAAATTAATTCCCCATATAAATATCATCCATTTTCCCCATATCCAAGAGGGATTGATAATGACTGAGTGGTTTATGCCTCAACATTCCACATCTGATTAAAAGACTCTAAATTACAAACATATATAGAAGAACTGTGTGTAGAATGATTTTTGATACCATACGATACTTAGTGACATTCAGACCACAAATCATGGGTCCATCCCAGATTCAAAGGATAAAAATAGCTCTTCCATTGGATATGTGTTAGAACTGTGGAAGTGGGTTTTCTAAAATTAAATCTATGTATGGATTTATTTCCATAATATGGGATACATAAAAATGCATGGATCCTCCATTTAATTCCTATTTTAGAATTATCATCAATCTCAACCATTTCCCTCAATGTGAATCAATTTTTTATGGGGTATACCAATCATACTGAAATGTGAGTACCCCCACACATTCCTTATCATAAACACTCACATAACTCATTAGAATGTATAGTTCTCTCTTATTTATCATAATGATCATGACTCATGTGATCTTAGGGAACATGGAAAGTTACTTTTTACAGTATGATCGAGTTTTGTTCTAAACAAATATAGGGAACGAAATCCTATGCACATGAAGTAAAACTAAACAACAATTCTCTAGCTTTACGATGCTAAACTGCATGATAAGAGGTCTTCATGCTAATTAGATCATCCAATCTAATTATTTTTTACTCATGTATCACATGTTTAATCCCTTCACCTCATAATGTGATCAATACATGACATCATTGCCTTTAGGGTGATCAAACCCTACATCAATATTTTCTCTCTGAACCAACTTCATATCTTCGATATCTGATTTCATAACAACCAATTCTTCAAGTTGATATAATTCTCTTAGAACCACTTAAACTATGGATCCCATGGCCTTGGTTATCCCATATAGAAAACTAGTATCTAGGATATCTAATCAAAATGAACCCCTAATGGATTCAATTTTGAATGAAATAATGTGAAAGAGCGTCTTCCTATAGGAAGCTTAGTACGATACGAGAGTTCCCCTTAATCGTATGAGTTATTTTCCTAACTGCATAGAATATGGGCTTCCAATGTTATCAATGGTTAACCTATACCCATTAGTTTCCACCTTTAGTTAAATAATATATTCATGTGTTATTATTGAAACCTTCTATAATAAATCTATTCAAGAGGATTCAAATACACTTTATGATACACATATGTGCATAATCGCCCTTTTCAAAGCTAGATTATGATGACATATCATTATACTCATCCATTTCAATGTATGTATATTCTATGAAGATGGATTTTCTTTGAGTTAGTCACTCCTTTTATCAATACTCCATAGATTCATGACATTAATCTAAATGAAAAAACCCTTTTCATATGATGATGAACTACATAACAATGTCCAAGTCACACGATGTTAAACTATATGATGTATTCTCCATACGAGAGGACATACAATTTCATAGTGCAGACCATCCTATCTATGAATATTTTATAGGGATGGTTTTTTTCATCTACAAACCATATTGAAATATGGAAATACACAATCCCTACATATGATTCAATTTTTTTTAGAGGACCCCTTATCTAACCTTGATATAGTAACACACTAAGGAAATAAAATTGAATTCTCATCTCCCAGTGTATGATTGAAAATTATATGGAGGAATCTACTTAGAAAAGATGACTATAACATTAATACTTCCCTTAAAAAGTATATAATGATACCTAAATAATATTAACCATAACAATTGAATATACCTCTTTTTATCTAGGGATGATTTTTTAAGACTCACAATGCCTATGTGTGAGTCTTATCTACATACTATGTGCTTGTGCATAAGATTATTCTTCAGAGAATGGTCTCAAAAAATTGGATACAAATGAAAAATTATATTCATGAAAAAATTGGGATTCCCACTTATAAATTCACATAACCATTGAAAATTTTCCATAAGGATATCTTTCAAAACATCACTTCGCTTCCTATATCCTTACTGTATGATGGTTAACTTCAAGGAAGAAATCCTCTCCCTTGGATGTTATACAATAGAAAAAATCTGTCACCACTACATGTTGTTAAATTATGAGCACTATCTCCAATTATCAATCCCTATCAGAGGGCTACATGATCTTGAACCTGTTCAACCAATTTTTAGGGTTATTCTATTATCTTTTATATAACTTTAGTCACTAAATCACATTTCATTTCATGATCACCTAAGGTTGATGCAAAGCTTCTACGACCCTTAGAAAGGGTAAAATATCCATCTCCTTAACAATGAAGGATATAGATTTTCTTATTGGACATAAACATATAAAATAGATTCATCTTGGCCCTATAAGAAGGGCCTTCTAATACTTTTAATCCCTAACATCATCAGAGTATGTCTCATCAATAATTAGTGATTCTCAATCCTCTTTGGAATGATTTTCCCTAACAATACCATTGACCCATGAACCTTAATCCATGATTTACAAAATTTTCATATCCTTATCAGAGGTATTTAGGATTACAATTGAACTTACTAATCCTAATAAGGATTTGTTTATAGCATTACCCTCAAGTCATGTACATATGCATCATGACCTTAAACTGCATAAAATTTGGTTAAAGTTGTATGACTTAAAACTTTATTCCCTAATGGTCGAAATTTCAAAACCCAAAAATTCAACTAAAAGAGACATAAATACATTTAAGATTAAAACATATTGAGGGTGTTCTTAGAAAAATTCAAGTATCCACTTGCTAAAATATTTAACTGTATAGTTTATGTATAAGTAAGAGAATAATGAAAAAAATCAATATATCTCATAGACTCAATCTAATAAGCTTAGTAAAATATGAAATATTCTTGTGGGATACATTAGTACAAAAAAAATTTAATGTGAAGATTTATCACATCCATTCACCATGATAACATGTTCAGTAGACAATGAAAAAACTTTTACGTAGCTCAAATCATTCTTGAATATTGCTCTTTCAATAAAACACACTAATGACTTCAAAGTCTGAGCTGAAATACACCAATTCCTTGAGTAAATACCATCTCGTAGAATCTCAAATATTTGAGTGGTTTCTCTTGGTTATCACCTATAAAAATTTGGTAATACGGACTGATTGATTTCGAAAGGTCCCAGCTAGGATTTTTGGGAGAATAACACAATTTCAATGTGCTTGTTCCTAGAGGATGTTCAGTCCCAAATGAAAGACCCCCCTTAAACCCACAATCTATTATCCTAGATATATTAAATACAAGAATCCACCATTACTAATGGACATCCCATATCCTCTAACCCAAATTTTATATTATCTTTTATGTTTCTATACCATGATTTATAATCATTAAAACTAGTGTAATCGTATGTATTCAATATCCTCAAAATTACTTGATCATTTATTTTACTCTCAGTCAAATAAAAAATGGTATATTCCAATATTAAAAATTTTGGGGTCCCACACCATATAATTGGAAAACTTATGGAGTAGGTGATGAGCTTACTATCCAGAAACAAAAATAACCTAGGCTTCTATAACCCTTCTTGGATATCCTTCACCCGACATCCATCATCATCGTATAGGTGTTTGAATCATCAGAAAAAACTCATGGACCATGGAAAGAAGAGGGGACACCTCTGCTTGACCTTTCATTTATAACCTATGGGATAGTTCATAAGGTACTCTAATCCATCAACTATAATAATCTCATCCTTATAATAAATGACCTATAATGCTCATAATTCCCAACAACACTGTGGTAGAACTTTAGCAACCCAACCCTTTCATACATTACTATTACAACATTTTGAAGATAAAAAACATAATATTATTACACATAGAAGATCCAACAGTTTAGTTTCATTGGAAAACTAGGACCATACATAATAATTACAACATCAATCATAATCTTTTTTTTGTTCATATCTTCTTATCTAGCTTCTTATTGGCACTAGTCCTCTCTTTAGTACATGTAGCCACCTGAGGATACACATAAAAAGGGGTGAGATAGAAGCCTAGTAGGAGGATAGATATGAAATATATATCATGGGGTGATCATATTCATAACATAGGCAAAGAATCATGAACATGAGATGAGTCATTAATAAGAGACTTGTAATGTGGCGATGCATAAAAAATGAAACATCATGTCTTAGTGGTTAACTACCACACATGATTTTGAAAAAATCTAGATTATTGATCACACATTATTTCACATTTAATCATGAGATTAATCACATTACCCAATGCATTGGAGTGCTGTATAATTCCAGGCACACCCATCACATTTATACATTCATTTTGCGCTCTATAATCCCAAGCGCACCAGTCACATCATAACATTATCATTTATCATGCATGAAACTGTGAAAATAAAACATAAATGAACATAAGAAACCCATGAAAAGTAATGATCTTCATCAAAAAAGAACACATTCATAATCATTGGGTTCCCAAAAGAAATAGGTAAGAACATACTTGGTACAGGAACCATCAATCTTGAATAAGAAGTAAAAAGGTGTGTTCTTGAAAGAAGAGTTCTTTTGGAAAACATTTGGTTTTTCATAAATGCCCATGAAAAATATTTATATCCTAGAAAATGAAGTAAACTGATTAAAAAAATAATTTTAAGGAGTTACCATATCAATGGTGGTGAATGATGGAGAACCCGAAGAATGAAAATTGGGTTCGATATTTTCACCTTACCTTGTATCTGAACACTCCATTATTTTTAATGTCCTATATAATGACATTATATTAATTAATTAGAAATTAAATAACCTTTTATACATTAATAGGGGTAATTTTGGTTTATTTATGTTATTTTATGGGCCTTCTGATGAGTTATAGATTTTAAAAACATTTTTCGAGAATGTTCGTTTTTATGGTTTTCTTGAGAGTTTCACATGTATTCAAGAATTGAAGTTTATGTAGAACATGGGTAAACATCCAGAAAATATATTACATGTTATTAATGATATTAAAGAAGTTAAAATGATATTATAATGAATTAAATAGTATACCATGTGTATGAATCATTAGATAGAAATTTAATGATGATCGTTTTGGGTTAACTTGGGTGGTTTTTCGGCCACAACGAACTTGTTTTGTTTACTAATCTAGTAATAAGTACATAAGTTAGTTCCAGAACATAAATTAGGAAATAATACATATATAATATTGTTTTTAAACCATAAAAATTGTTTCATGACTATATATGTAGGTATAAATAGAAAAAGAACATGTCATTCTTGAAGGTGATAGATTAACACCTTACGAAAAATGTTTTCTTTTATAAAATAAAAGGAATAGGATAAGGGGTATGGATGGTATAATATCACATTAGTATCATACAATTCCATTATATGTGTGATAATGGAGATCCCATACCATTTGGACAATTATAGGTTGGTATAGAATAAGAAAAGAACATGAAAATGAATGGGAATTAAAGGAAAGAAGAAGAGAAATTAACTCTTGAATCCTCCTCTTGAGATCCTCTTTAAGGGACCTAGGCTTGGTATTTTGATGAGACAAGAAGCTCTTGGACATGGGGGAGGGGATATTTAAGATTATTGAGCAGATTTTAGGAAATTATTGAAGCTTGGGAGATGTGGTTTGGCAAGGGGAGGGGGAGGAGTTATTTATACATGAGGAGGGAGGTGTTTTTAGAATAAAAAATTAAATAAAATAATATATCAAATGTTAGACATGTAATAGTAGTTTTTTGAAGTCCTAAGTCATATATTAATATAAAGTAATTATTTTTAGGCTTTAAATATTCTTTTATAATTCGAATTCATCAATTTATTAAAAGGAAAGTGAAAGAATGAGAAAATTACATTTTAAGAAATCACATTTTGACTTTAGGCTTTGGAATGTTCTTTTTATGTTTGGAAATTGAGTTTATTGTATTTTAAGGAAAAATTTATGAAATTATATATAATTTTTCTGAACCTAATGTTCTGGAATTTTTATTTTATCATTACATAATTAATGATGCAATTTAGGATACACGAGTTATGTGAAAAAAACTGTATTTTTACTATTCAGTTGAAAATTGAAGTATTTCAGAAACATCCCAAAATTTCACCCTAATCATTTTTCGACATGTAGAATCCAAAAATTAATAACATTTTTAAAATATAATTTTCTAAATATTAATAATTTAATATTTAATTAAAATTATTATTTACTTGAAAAATACCGTTTTTAAAATTAAAACTGATTTTTTAATTCTTTCATAAATTACGTAAGGTCTTATAAAATTAACAAAAAAATATAAGACATATATTTTCTAATTTACGAAAAAAAATTATGTAAATAAATTTTATTTTAAATTAATTAATTAATTATAATTAATCATTTATTACTTACAAAAATAACAAAACTTTTACTATAGTTAAATTGTCACTTTTTAAGATGCTTAAATTTTATTTAATTATTCATAAGAAAGGTTATTCTTTTTCGGACGATTTACTTTTCATAAGGGTTGTACTACTATTCATTTCGGTAGGTTACTATTCATATTCTTAGGTTACTATTCATAGTGGTAGGATACTATTCACAAAAAAAATTAAGTTTTTCTTATTGGACCACAAAAATCATCTTGAACACAACTGTGTGTGTCAGATTTTCAAAATTCAAAACACAGAAGTGACAAACTTTTGTTTAAAGGTCACATAGAACTTATTAGTTTATTATGTTATGTTTTCATGTTATATTAGGACATATTTTTAAGATGGTAATTAACATTTAAATACTTTGGGTTGTTATATTCTTCCCCCCTTATGAAATTTCACCCTCAAAATTTCACTTTACACAAACAAGTGAGTGTACTTCTCCTTTATCGCCTCCCATGGTTCCCAAGTTGCTTTTTCAATCTTATGGTTCCACCAAAACACTTTGACAAGGTGTGTTTTCTTTTTTTGTTGAACCTTATCTCCCCAGTCCAGAATCTCTACTGGCTGCTTCTCATAAGAGAGATCGTCTTCCACCTATATGACCTCTAAGTTTCGTACATGTGAGGGATCAAGTATGAACTTCCATAAGAGTGATACGTGAAAAACATCATGAACATGATCCATATTTTATGTAAGTGCAAGTTGATAGGCCACGACTCCTATACGGTCAAGGATTTCAAAGGGGCCAATGTACCTTGGGCTTAACTTTCCTTTCTTCCCAAATCACATTACTCGATTCCATAGTGATATTCAAAGGACGAATTTATCTACAATTGCAAACTCCAAATCCCTTCGATGGTTGTTAACATAGTTATTTTTCCGACTTTGAGCTGCTTTGATGTGTTTCTAGATGACTTGAACCTTCTCCCTCATCTCTAGCACAAGATCGGGTCCATGTTTCTTTCTTTCTCCAACTTCATCCCAACAGGTTGGAGTTCTACGTCACATTCCATAAAGAGCCTCATATGGAGCCATTTGAATACTCGAGTGGATGCTATTGTTGTATGAGAACTCAACCAATGGGATATGATGATCCCATCCACCTTTGAATTCTAGTGAGCAGGCACTTAACATATCTTCAAGCATCTGAATATTCCGTTCCGATTGGCCATTGGTTTGGGGGTGATAGGTCGTGCTGAAATTTAATTCAGTACTTAAAGCATATTGAAGACTCCTCTGGAATTTAGATGTGAACCTTGTATCACAGTCAGAGACAATTTAGAGTGGAACACCATGCAGTCTCACCACCTCCTTCACATATATCATTGAAGGTTGTTCAAGCAAGAGATCTTCCCGAATAGTGATAAAATGGGTAGTCTTGGTGAGTCCATCAACCACAACCCATATCACATTATTTTCCGTCGACGTCTTTGGGAGACCCGTGACAAAGTCCATAGTAACGTTTTCCCATTTACACATGGGTATTGGAATTGGATGCATCATCAATTTAGACTTTTGTTTATATTCTTTAACTTGCTATCATACCAAGCACCTTGATATATATTCTATAATCTCGTTCTTCATGTTATCCCAACAATAGTGTTCTCAGAGATCACGGTACATTTTGGTGCTACCAGGATGGATAGAGATTGTTGAGCTATGTGCATTGTCCAGCAGCTCCTTCTTTATACTTGGTGATGAAGGCACAAAAATCCATGTTCCAAACCAAATCACACTATCATCGTCGATATGGAACTCATGCATCATCTGTTCCTTTACTACATTCACCCGATTTTGTATCTCCACATCATCCCATTGTGCTTTGTTAATCTTCCCTTGGATGGACGATTGTACAATCATTTGCGCAATGTAGGATGAATCCCCTGCCCTTATGATTTCTAAATCTATGCTTTACATATCCATAAAAATAGGCTCTTTCTCAATCCATAACATGGATAGTGTAGCAGGTTCTTTTCGGCTTTGATCACCACCTACCTTGTTCACCATTCCAGGATGCTAGTGAATAGAGAAATCGTAATCCTTGATTTGCTCTAACCATCTCCTTTGACTCATGTTGAGCTCCTTTTGTGTGAATATATACTTTAGGCTCTTGTTGTCGGTGTATATGACCCACTTCTCACTATAAAGGTAGTACCGCCAGATTTTCAAGGAAAAAACCATGGCTTCCAGCTCTAGATCATGCATCGGGTAGTTCTGCTCATGGATCTTCAACTGTCGTGAGGCATAGACTATCACATTATCATTTTTCATGAATACGCAACCCATGCATTTCTTTGAAGCATCACTGTATATCACAAAACCTTCTCTACTTTTCGGTAATGTGAGTACAGGTGCAGTGATCACCCTTCTCCTTAGTTCCTTGAATCTTCCCTCACATTCTTCCATGTAGACATACTTTTCCACTGTCCTTGTTAACATAGTTAACGGGCTTGGAAATCGTGAGAAGTTTCTCACAAAACATCGGTAGTACCCAGCTAATCTAGGAAAACTACAAATTTCAGAGACACTAGAGGGCCTGGGAAATTCTTCAATTGAATTTGATATTAAAGGATCCATAGAAATTCCTTCACTTATGATCATATGTCCCATGAATATGACATGATTCATCCAAAATTCACACTTTCTGAACTTGATGTACAACTTCTCATTTCTCAATGTCGCCAACACAAGTCTTAGATGTTCTTCATGTTCCTCCTTTCTCTTAGAGTATATGAGAATATAATCAATAAACATTAACAAAATTTTTCGAGGTAATGTCTAATGACTCTATTCATCAAATCCATGAATATTGAAGGGGAATTAGTATGTCCAAAGGACATCACTAGAAACTCATAGTGCCCATACCTTGTACGGAAGGCAGTCTTCTGAATATGCTCCTTCTTCACCTTTAGCTGATGATATCCTGAAAGAAGACCCACCTTTGAGAAGTATTTAGCTCTACATAACTGATTGAAAAAGTTTTCAATCCTTGGAAGAGGATACTTGTTCTTTATCATGATCTTGTTGAGTTCCCGATAGTCAATACACACCCGCATTGTTCCATCCTTCTTCTTCACAAAGAGCACTGGATCACCCCAAGGTGATGCAGTAGGGCGTATAAACCCTTTGTCCAGATGCTCTTGTAGCTGCTTCTTTAACTCCTCCAGTTCGATAGGAGCCATCCTATAGGGATACATTGAGATAGGAGTAGCTCCTGGAATGAGTTCTATTGATAACTCTACCTCACGATCTGGGGGAATTCTGGGTAACTCTTCGGGAAATACATCGTTGCATTCCCTCACGATGGGAATTTCGGCAAGGTTTGCACCTTCCTTTGACACAACCATTTGAGAGAAATATTCTTCTTCATAGGGAATCAACACCCACACAAATAAAGGATTTTTAAAATGATATTCATGAGCTTCATTTCATTTTTAGAGGAGCATGGGATGGTTCAGAATATGAAAAGATGTTTCCTTTTTTCCAAAATTTGATATGTGCTCTATATAACGAGAGACAATCCATTCCGATTATATAATAGAATTTTACCAAGGGAAGTATTTCCAGATTCGCTGGAATAATCCTCTGACATATGCTAATAGGAGAAGAGTCAAACACTTGGGTTGCAATGATTGCACCACTTGGTGTTTTTACTGATATCTATACTTCAAGGTTTCAGGGATTCAATTCTATTATTCTAGAAAACTTTGAAGATATTAAAGAATGTGTAGAACAAGAATACAACAAGGATTTTCCATTTTTGAGTGAATAAGAAGTGTACCTTGTATGACTTCACTATCTTCTTCCACTTCCACAGTAGTGATGGCATAGGCCTTTCCTTGTTCATTTGGCTTTGGTGGCTGCTGACACTGATTACCCTCACGAACACGAGGTTTTGTGCACTGGATTTCATAGTTCCCTAGATCCCTACTGTTGTAGTGTTGAACCATATATGGTTCTCTCATTTCTTCTGCCACATTCTCCTTCCTTTTTATGTCTTTCCGACACTCTTGGGAAAGGTGTCCTTCTTTACCACACTTGAAGCATTTCTCTTTCCATTTGAGTCAGTTCCCATGGTGCAACTTCCCAAATTTTGGCATGTGTGTTGTTGATTTTTATTCCCACCTTTGTCATTAGATCCACTAGATTGAAAATCCATATTTCATTTCTTATCACCATATCCATGAGACCATTCTCCAAACTCCATCTCCACTTTGAGAGAACACCGAAAAACATCTTCATAACTCCCAATGTCTCGAATTACAATATACATTCAAAGGTGTGGTTTTATTCCACTAAATAATATATCAATTTTGGTATCGTTGTTGACAACAAAACCTGAAGATTACCTTGCATGCCTTGTGAAATTTTATTCAAAGGTTGTGATAGATTCTCATTCCTTTTTCTTGAGCTCTATGAATTCTCTCTCCATCTTCATACGAAGATTTTGTGGGAAATAATTATTAAGAAACATGATATTAAAGACTTACCATTCCATATATTAAATTTCCTCCCTTGTCTTGGCGTTCTTAATCAAAGCCCGTCATTGATCGGCCTCTAAATCTAGACGATAAATGGCTAGTGTCAGCTTCTCCATCTCAGAATAGTGAAGAACAGAAAATATCATCTCCATGGGGTTGACCCACTGTTCTACAACTAGTGGATCAGAAGAGGCACTAAACATCGGTGTTCATTGCCACATAAAACATTCAATATCGATTTTCTATCTATTTGGTGAAGGAGGACTTTCCCCATTATTATGGTTATTGTTCATAATTAGAGATAATTGGGTAAGCATCATCATGATGTTTTGAACTCCACCTCCCAAATTATTGGGGATGTCGTTCGGGAAATCACTGCACATAGATGATCCAATGGTTTAGTGTCATGGGAAAACAAGGACCATACATAATAAGAACAACATAAAGCATAATTTTTTTTCCATTTCTTCTTCTCTAGATTCTTATTGGAACTTGACTTCTCCTTAGTACATGTGCCCACCTAAGGATATATATCCAAAGGGGTGAGCTAGAAGACCAGTAAGAGGATTGATAAGAACAAGAATCTAGCTTTGTTCACAAGTATGTTTGTTAGTACATGTTCCCACCAAAATTGTATACCATGTGTATGAATCATTTGATAGGAATTTAATGATGATCGTTTTGGGTTAATTTGTGAGGTTTTTTTGCGAGAACGAACTTTTTTTTGTTTACTCATCTAGTAATATGTAAAAAAGTTAGTTCTATAACATAAAATAGGGCATAATACATATATAATATTCTGGTTCAGCCATAATAAAGGTTTCATGAGTAGATCTATAGGAATAAATGGAAAAAGAAAACATGGTGTTCTTGAAGGTGAGAGATTAACTCCTTATGAACAACATTTTCTTCTATAAAATAAAAGGAAGAAGAGATGGTGGTTGGATGGTATAAAATCCCATTAGTAGAATAACATTCCAGTATATGTATGATACTGTAGTTATCATACCATTTGGACAATGATAGGATGGGAGAGAATAAGGAAAGGACTTGAAATTGAAAGGGAATTCAAAGAAAGACGAAGAGAAATTACCTCTTTAATCCTCCTCTTGAAATCCTCTTTAAGGGACCTAGGATTGGTCTTTTGATGTGACCAGAAGCTCTTGGATGTGTGGTAGGGGCTAGGAAAGATGATTGGACAGATTTTAGATAATTATTGAAGCTTGATAGGTGTGGTTTTTCATGGGGAGTGGGAAGGGTTATTTATACATGAGGAGGGAGGTGTTTTTAGAATTAAATATTAAATAAATTAATATTTTTAAAGATAGACTTGCAATAATAGCTTTTTGACATCATAAATCATATATTAATATAATAAAATTCTTTTTAGGATTTAAATCATATTTATAATTCTAATTCATTAATTTTCTAAAAAGAAAGTGAAATAAAGAGAAAAAGACACTTTAAGAAATCACCTTTTGACTTTAGGCTTTGTAAAGTTCTTTTTTGGTTTGGAAATTGATTTTATTGAATTTTAAGGAACCATTTATGAAATTAAATATAAATTTTCCAAACATAATTTTCTATAATTTTTATGTCATAATTACATCATTAATGATTCAATTTAGGATACACTGGTAATGTGAAAAAAACTATATTTTTACTATTCACCTGAAAAATGAAGTATTCCAGAAAAATCCCAAATTTTGACCCGAACATTTTTTCGATGTGCAGAATCCAAAAATTGTGTATGTTTTTCAAAAATAATTTTTTAAATATGATTAATTAAATATTTAATTATAATTATAATTTACATGAAAAATACTATTTTTAAAATTAAAACTGAATTCCAAATGCTTTCAAAAATTACGTAGGGTCTTATAATATTACATAAAAACAATAAGAAATATAATTTCTAATTTATGAAGACATTTTAAGGAAATAAATTTTCTTTTAAATTAATTAATTAATTACAATAAATCATTTTTGATTACAAAAATACCAATACTTTTAGTAAAGTTAAATTGTCACTTACTAAGATGCATAAATTTATTTTAATTATTCATGGGTAAGGTTACACTTATTTGTAAGATTTACTATCCATAAGGGTCATACTACTATTCAAAAGGGTAGGTTAATATTCATAGGGGTAGGTTAATATTTATAGGGGTATGTAACTATTCTCCAAAAAATTATGTTTTTTTAATTGGACCCCCAAAATCATCTTGAACACAGCTGTGTATCTCTGATTTTCAAAATTACAAACATAGAAGTGATAAAATTATGTTTGAAGGTCACTTTGCACTTAGTAGTTCATTATGTTGTGTTTTCATGTTATTTTATCACATATTTTTAATATGGTAATTTCCATTGAAATACTTTCAGTGATTATAAGAACTCACCGCCTTATGGTGTTTTTCACTCACCCATAAAATGTCTTACCCATTCCATATTCACCAGTTCAAGATTCTAGACATGAGATTTAAAAAAACCATATTCCAAAACTCAATGTGGCCTCAAAGTCTCTAATATTTCACTCTATATAAAATCAAATCTTAACAAGGATTTATGGTGTTACGAATAGTCATGGATATTCATCCTTCATGTTTTTTGGAAGAACATAGGGTTTCATAACCCATTATGAACATTCATTGTAAAAAATATCAATTATGAATATATGTTATCAAAACCTTTAATGGAAAATCATTATTCATAATCCAATCAATGAAACATAGTTCTATAACCCTTCATGAATACACATAATTCAATAACAGCAATAGATGGTATTAGCTAAACGACCATAAACTACATTAATAGACTGTCTGAGTTAAAATACCCTAAACTATAACAATAAATGTTAAGATCTAAAAGCATCTAAACTATAATAACAGAAATCCCATGTTAAAATACCCTAAACTATAGTAATATTTTGTCTTATCTAAAATAACCTTAACTACAACAATAGGTGTTCAGAGCTAAAATACCATAAAATATAGTAATAGATAGTATAAGATAGAAGACCCTAAATTATAGCAACAGTCTAGATTTCAAGACCTTAATCATCCATTTTAAAGAAACAAATAGATATTTATTTTGACATTGTAAAACAGAGCCCTGGGAAAAATTAAATTCTCGCCTTGTTGGACATGTCCTTTATTGGATGCATTAAATATTGAGACATTATGAAATAGAAAGGATTAAAACATGTCATGATAAAACCCATGAAAGGAGAAGTTATCAAATTCGAAGTCCAATGACACTATGGTTTCCCCATATAATGATTAGAAAAAATTTTGGGCTAAAAATGGTGATACAAGAATTTATGGACCATTATCTGTCCCTAAATAAAATCAAGCTACGCTGTTTTGGTCCACTAAACATGGAAAACATCAGAGTGTATCTATTTTCCTTTGTACGTTCCTGAGGATACCTTGTCATCTCATGTATTAAAAATACATGAGGCTTGGTTCATCCTATAAGAACCAAAAAAACTTAGTGTGGAATTTTATCGGTGGTATGGAATATATAACAATACCAATATCCATGGAACATCCCCAATGGAATAGGGGTCCCTACCCATGATTCTATCACAAAGTGATGACACCCCCTTCCCTACATATGAACTAGTTCAATGTACACGATTTTATCATTGTGTTTTTATCCATGAATATGTGTACCCTTTACATGAGCATGAATTTAATATAATTATTACTCATAACTACATACAACTTTATTCCCATCCACAGGGGATACATAGTGGAGTCGATGTTCCTGGCATTGAATCCAGTCATAGGATCATTCCACCCACTCACATTTTTATCATGGAATTTATACATACTCTAACTTTAGAATATTCATTAACCAATCCATATATCCTCCTTTTCATGGATTCATACAAGAACTCAAGGTCAAGTATATCCTCCTTATAGAACCTAAAATCTCATAGTCAATACACTCCTATAAAATCCTCTCATAGGACTCAATATAAAAACAAGTTAGATGATAAAATATATTGAAAAGTGATATTTGTTCACCTTAAAATCGTATAATTTGAATAATTAATGAATATAATTCCATGGGGGAATTTTGTGGGTATCCTTTACCAATAGAGAATTTATAAGTCTCAATCCCATGAAAATTCAAATCAGATTTTTTATGAAGGACTTGGATGTCAAATCCTTGAATAATTCACATATTTTTTTGGATCTTTTTTCTCCCTTTATTAATTATATTTTTTTATTCAAACTATTTAATATTTCCTTTGGAAAAATCGTTTTCCATAAAACCAAACTAGCTAGCGGGCTCAACCAATGGCCCATGTTGGAGTCATTACAACCACTCCTTCAGAGCCAGACCAACCAGATAGTGGGAAGGAAATGTATGGGAGACAATAGAACTCGCTATTAGAATGCAGAGTTAATATAGGTGGTTACTAGGTGGGCTGCATAATACCATGTCATGGACGGTGAGAGTGTTGGTGAATGTTTGGTGGGTTTCTAACCCACTGTCGGATTTATGAAGGAATTACATAGAATAAATTAATAAGGGGTGAAATTCCACCAAAAAGTCAACGCGGGTAGTTCCCACATCACATATACAATTAATCCATTAAAACAAAAAAATGAAGCTGAGGTCGTCTCATCAGATCCATCTCATCCATCCAATGAAACCACCACATCATCTTCATCCTTTGATCACCATTGACACTCATCAAATGACTTGGGTTTTACATTATGGTCCACATTTAATGTCCTTTAATGGTGTTTTTTCATGTCTGAGACAACCATTTCGTCCTTGTTGTCTAAAATCCGTGCATGAAACTTCATTTGACATAGATTGCATTATCTCAAATAATAAAAGTCGAAACATTAATATGATCAATCCATCACATGTGTCCATCAAAATACAAAAAATGTATCATGTGATCGATTTGATGCAATAAATGATCCATCACAGCAACATGAAACGTTTTATTGAGACCTAATGAAAATCACTAGGTACATCACATGAACATCACAATCTATCACATAAGTCACCTATGCGTTGAACTATGGATCATGGGAATCATGAATCCACAAAAATGATCATTGACCCATAATGTCTTCATAATTGCCATCAACATCATCTTTTTTCCTTAAAATATACCACTGCTCATGAGGTTAAGAGATCATGGTATCATCCAAATGCTTTGATATTATGAAGGGATGATCAAATATATAGAAGCACCATTTGACAGTATTGAGGTCAATCAATCCACATAGGGCCATTACGAGAAGGATGAAAATTCATGAGATAAAATAATGAAAGTAACACAATCCACGGTGAAATAACATTGTTTTCTTGAATATATTATATCTTTCCCATCAAAAGAGTATTCTGGATTTTGAATATTTTTAATTATTTTCATGCATGTAGCCTTCAAGAGTCTATCCATTGACATACTATATGATAACATAAATCCTCTAATGAAATATTGAGAATCCCATAGTAGTTTTCTGGAAATCCTTCGCAAGAAAATATATTTATTATGAAATAAACCTGAAGCTGTTAAAATAAGCCTCAGCTTATGTCATGAACATGATACTATGAAGACATTTTTTGATCATGTGTATATCATGTGATGTTGGCCTTTTGAAGATTCTCGTAGCCTTAATATGGTGAACATGGGTCCTTTATTTTGAAATGTGATTATATATTCGGTCACTTTTGCATATATTAACTATTTCTACCAAAACAAGACACATGAGAGGAGGGGGACAGATAAAAGGAGACATGTCTGAGAGAAACAAAAGAGAAGGGTGGTCATATTTCTTTCAGAGAAATCCTCTACGTAACCATGATACCCCATTTAGAAAACCCCTCATTTGATCAATTATAGGATGGGAAATCTCATGATGATGTAAACATCAGGAGATGATATCATGAGGGCCTCTGTTATAAATTTTATTTATAAGAATTGTATGTTTTCTTAATTTATAAGTTGTATTATCATGTAGAACCATCAATATAATGAAACCTTTTCTTTGTCATGTGATGCAAGACACTTATCATGCGGGAACCCCTTTACTTGGTTGTGTAATAAGACATTTCTATTAATACAAGATATGACATCACCGACCCTCGATTATACATTGTGGAAACCAACAGACAAGAACCTTGTTCATACGAACACCCTTTAGAACACTTCTTGAACATGCATGTGAACCCATGGACACACCCTCCTCTCACCATGAAACCCATATATGTGGTCTCATTTCTCATGAATTCTATTATAGATATGGTCTTGATACACCCTAACATGACTATCTTAATATCATGAAATCACATGACTCATTGGTCTAGGGATTCTATCACGATGAAGTATATATATTTCTTCTATGATCACATGACACCCTTAGATGTGTCTGTAACAATCATGCAAAGGAAATCCCAGATAAGTCAGCTTCAGTACTTGTATAAATATTGGGAAAGAATGTTAGACCGTGAGAAGACATCCTAGACGTGTTATCATGATCATTTGAAGACATCTCAGACAAGTCTATTTGATCATGTGAAGACCTCCATGATAAGTAAACTTATTAATTAGAAGACATACTGATTATGTGAAGACCCATGGATGAGTAAGTCTTATCATGGAATATCCCTGGACATGTCAGGCATGATCATGGAAAAAACATATATATATTGGCCTTAATCTTTTGAAAGTCCCTCAAAACATAAACATTGATCATGAAAACCACTCTATAAATGTTTACCTTCGATTATGTGAAGCCCCTTGGGACAAATCAACCTCATCAAGAAGAAACATAGGGCATGTTAGAAAGATTCAAAGGACATATCGGTTATACACTCAGTACATATCATGGAGAAACCCTAGACATGTCTAGAAGACACTCTCAACATGTTATGAGGGAAACCATATATATTTTATCCTTATCTAGAAGAATTACATGGGAATTTCCCCTTGAACAATGTAAACACTTAGCCAAGAACCTTTAGTCAATTCTCTCCTTTAAAAGAGGAGTTCCCTTAATTGGTTAGTGATATGCACTCATGAAACCCAATTTGTGTCCTGTTATTCAATTTTACTCCTTGATATACCAAACATATTCAACACAACATTCAACATCATCATATCTCTTTAACTATTAGAGGATGGATAAGTCAAATGTAACAAAGACACCAATCCTAGTATAGGTCTGTAACATTCTGAAACCCCATGGAAAATAATAATCCCTTTTGACTGTAATATATTTTCCCATCCTATATGAATGTCAAGAGTATATGGGAACTATGATAAATCTGATTCTGATCCAAAAAGGATACCATGGACAACTTCCTAAGCCCCAAGCCCCAATGGTCATCCACCCTTGTTTAAGTCCCTCCATAATCTAATTGTTTTTGTCTTATAGAACTGAAATTATTTTAGGATTCTATCATCATTCCATGTCTATCAGCAGTTGAGGAGTGGGTTTATACATGATAATCCTATTAAGATCATGTAACACCCCAAATGTTATGGTATGTCTGTTTTTAAATAAAATCATTTTGATATCTTACATCAGAATATCTAACATAAAAAATATTAAAATATTTTTATTTAGTAATGATAGTTAGAACCAAGCCATTGGAATAGAGGGAATTAATGGAATTAACTAAATTATGAAAATATTTTCCACAATAGTTTATAAAATTAATTCATTTGTTATCAATTAATTATCAATTTAAATAAAATACTATTGAAAATATGGGAAGTGTTTTTATAAAAAATTATTTTTATCCCCAAAATTGAATATTATATTAATAATTTTAATTAATCACTATTAGTGAGAGATAAAAATGAAAATTTTATTTAATAATATCTATTTAAAACAAATTCAATATGTTTTATAGTCTTATTTTAGGAATAAATGCACTATTAATCATAAAAGAAGTATTTTTGTAAAAGAATTTTTTTTTCATCTTTTGATGGAACAACTATTTTAAATCTAAATGATGAAATTTTTATATGTTTTATTTGAAAAAATAAAGTTATTTTTTATATATTAATATAAAAACTATATTGGGGTAATATTTTTTTACTTTTCAAATAAGTCTCATTTTTTATGAGTAGTAAAACAGTATAAATTTTAATTAAAACTAATTTTTAGTCTAACTTATTTATATAGTTAAATAATAAATTAAATTGGTTTTAAAGTATAATTAGTTCAATTTTACATCTATCAATAAAATTTATTTCATTTTAATAAATTTTACATTGAAATTTGTTACCAATAACATTTTAATCTTTTGAACTTTTCACTTTAAAAACTAGTTTTTTCATTATCTATGTGGGATTGTTTTTAAATAAAAATGTTTTAATTATGTGAATTGAATATTGTAAATATAGATTCAATTTTTTGGAAACATAATTTAAAATATTTTTTTTATTGTCACTTTATATTTTATAATAATAAATTAATCACGGTAAAAAAATAATTTACCATGGTATAGGTAAAATAATGAAACCGTTAAAGTTAAAAGGTAAAGGCTTAAAATATATAAAAAATTCAATATATAATGGTTTTTGAGGTATTTATAAAATATAACCAGCCTATAAAATTGTGATTTCCATCCAATGTAATGGAAATTAATTCCACCTCAATGTGGTTATATATAAATATAAAACAATAATTTTTAAATCACTTAAGCTAGCCTCTCATCAAGTATAATACCAACACTCACCACCCAATTTAGGAAAAAAAATCCTTGAAGCTCCTCATATTTAAGAAACAAAATTCATCCTAACTCAAAACATGTCCATGAAAATATATTTTCATAAAAATTACACATCCAGGGCCCTCAAGGGATCCTCCAAAGAGGTGATATTCTAGAGGTAATTTTCTAAAAATAACTGTCATATTTTATTTTCTTCTTCTAATTTCTGAAAATCTCTTTCATCCATAAATAAATAATAGTAATATAATAATTTACATAATGTAATTTTAATTTTATAATTGAATATATTATATCCATCCATTTTATTACCTCCTCTTATTAAATGAATGGAAACTATTGTCCAAATTATGTCGGTTAATCACCCCTAGAAATAATGTTTTCGTACTTTTTAAATTACAACATTTATGGTTGGTCAGAAGACCTTTTTATGGTAAATTAATATTTTAATATTTATATTATAAGTTATCTGATATTCTGGAACTAATATATACTCATAATAGTAAATAAAACAAAACTAGTTCATGGTGTTCAAAAAAATGCCAAAATAAACGACTTATTTATTATTAACATTTTATTAATTGAATAATCCTTATAAAAGATATAAAAATTATATATGGAATAATTCTTACTAATATAATTTAATTAATACTATATAATTCCATTTATTTAACTTTTATCCCATTTTACAAGAACATCTTTAATTTTAAACAAATGAACCAATCCTGAATCCTTGTTAAAAATGCACCATGAAGCATGAAAGTAATGAAATATTATTTATGAATGGGACATAAGTCATTATAAAATAATAAAATAATTTATAATTAATATTAATATATTTATTTAATCAATTAATAACAATATTTACATCATTATACAGTAGGTTATGGAATAAGACTCTAAAGGGAATCCTGAGGTATGATTTTTCTCTTCTCACATTTACTTCTGTGAGATATATGCCATATCCGCAACATATTTTCTTGTTGTTTATAATAATATTTTGACATTTTATATCATGAATATAATTATTATAATGATATTATAAGTTTAAATTATTTTCATTACTTCATAGGGCTTATAATTCAAATTCTTCAATGTGCTATGTGAGAATTTGGAATGTTTGAAGATTATTTTCCTGAAGAGTTTTTAAACTATACCATTTAGGGTATATTAATATATGTAATTGAATCTTGTACTTAATTTTGGTTTATCGATTATTATAGTATATACAACATTCTATTAACTTTTCATTGATTAGTTTTTTTGGGTATGTACTCTTTTGATATCATTCACCATATCACTCTAAATGGTTTGTGATTATGTTTACTTAATGGGGAAATTTATTTAAAATTTGTATAATATATTTAATAAAATTTATATATTAATAATTATTAAAAAATTTATTTTTTGGAATTCATTGAAAATAATAAGATATGTATGTGCCCTAATATAATCCCTCGATGAGTCGATAGGTCTCGTGAGACAAACTAGATTCTGTTTTGGCCGTCGCATTACCCATTTATTTACATATGTATTCACTGATTCCTCGAAGGTATGTTTTAGATTTCTATAATTAATCATTCCATTATTATGAGATTAATTATCAACTTATATGTGACTATTTGATTATTATAATATCCATAGTTACGTTTTCCAGACCAATTAATTATTTATGTGGAATTATTTGACCATATTTTATTCTGGACATATTATGTTCATGTAATTAATTAAGTGGAATATTTTTTAGTTAATTACCCTAAAATAATTGTTATTACTTATTTAACATTTCTTCCTCTATAAATTACACTTATTGAGTATTTGAGATAAAACCTTATATTTTATTTTTCTTAATTATGCTAATAATTTTCTTTTGAGTGATAAACAGCCCCAATCTAGGCGATTAACAGCGATATTAATTCATTCTCTATGTTGTGGTTTATATATAAAATTTTAATGTGAGGTTAAAATATTTATCTATTTTTTTTCAAAAAAAAATATTCAGTCCTTTGAAATTCTATTAATTTTATCGTTTGCTAATGTAATAATGTAAACAATGACTATGGGATACTTAAGTTGGGGGAATTATAGTTGTATCAATAGAAGATTATTTTAAACCATGGGATATATATATAGAAAAAAAATTAGAGAACATTATTCTATTATATAGTTTTAGGATAAATATATAATTACATCATACACAAATCATGATTATGATTATTAGATTAGATGTTCATATATTTTTCAATTTATAATAAGTATTTCACTAGTATTGGGATTTTACGTGATGTTTCAGAATGATATGATCTAATATATCATATTTCATAATTTATAAATTGTTTCTAGAAGAAGGAATGTGAACTTACAAATTCACATTAATCACTGAGTAATAAGGACAATGACTTTTATGGGTTTAAACTAATACTTTATTGTAAAGTAGTGTCTAAAACAATCTCATCACATAAGGACACAATAACATGTTATAAAAAGGAAAAGAAATAATTATCCAAATATTATGGATTAAAAGGGAGTAAAGAAAAGAATTTTATAAATGGGAAAATGTTGGAAAAAGGGTAAAAGGGAATGAAGTACATTCCCACTTGTGATAATTTTGGAAAGAAACACCCTGGATCTTTCATAAAAGGATTGAGAGTTTTATAAAAACATGGAGAGAAATGTCATCATAATTTTCTTTAAAAGGGAAATAATTTTTCCAATGTAAAATTATTCAAATGTAGATATATGGTGAATTACCCAAATGAATACCCCAAGCATCAATGGAATATACCTAAAAAGCTACCATATCATGGTTAAGATTATGATATTATAAATTATGAAAAGGAATGATTGATGTGGCTATGCTTGGAATCAATAATTATTTTGTAAAATTGATAATGATATTCTATAGAAATTTAATCGTTGTATTGTAGTACTTCTTATTTATGTATTTTGAAGAATGTGATGAATTATACATGTAACTGAGAGAAGTTATACTATTATAATATTCTCTTTTTGAAAACACATGATTTGGGGAAGATAAAATTAATATGTGTTTGATGTTGAGATAACGATTATAAATATATATTAATGGGATTGTATTGGTGACCAAGAATGTGCTTAGGTATTTTATGGTTTATGATGGGTTTACTACATGTTTATATTTATGAAATATATTACACAAACTAAAATCATACATTTAAAAGAATTATTTATTTCATTACGGTTTAAAGGTGATTAAGGTATTCCTATATTAGGTATGTGAAAATAATATATACATTATGTTTTTTTTTTGGAAAATAGGGTATTAAGTTGATTTTTTAAATTTAGTGTCCATACGTAGAGATTTTTGGTCTTTTAATTTTGTTAAAATTAATCTTGGATGATACAAAAGATTAACTACATATTAAATGAATTAAGTAAAACATTGGATATTATTGTTTGACATTAAATTATGATTTATTATATTTGATATCATCTGATAACAATTTTATTTTTAGTAAAAATTAATAGGCTAAAGGAATGACATTGGGATCTTATGATTCATTAAAGCATATCAAGAATAAAAAATCAATGTTAATAATTATTTAATGGTTAAAGGTATAATGTGAAAATAGATTGAAGCACTACCAAATAGTGAGATTGAACTTATTAGGTGAAATAATGTAATTATATCATCTCAAATTTTTTTGAAAATTTTTTTTATCCAATTAAAACAATTTCTAATGATATCAATAAACTTTCTCTGACTAATTTGGTATATGGTTTTGTGGTCATAGACATTATAATGATCATGTTCTCTATCACTCTCCATCAGAACCTGATAGTTATATTTTCACTCATTTTCCATTTATTCACATATCAATAATTTTATCCTTTTTAAAATCATAATTTTGTGGTAAATATTTCATTTCCCTTCACCTCTTATTAAGGGGATGTTTTATTAACTGTATTCTCAATGTGGGGTTTTCACAAAGGTATTTTGTAGAATCAAAATTTGAGTTTCAATGTGAAAATAAAAATTGTGTTGCTGAAATATATTGAATTAGTGGGAATATAACACCAAAATATTTTATTTCATGTTTGTTTTTAAATATAATCATTCCGATATATTTTGTTATATAAAACCCCAAGCATAATAACACTATAAAAATGTTATTATTTAATTATTATTGTTATCACCTAGTCATTGGAATGGATGTAATGAATGATTTTAACTAAATTTTGAAAATACTATTTAAACATGTCTATAAATTGAATTAATTGATTGAAAAGATAATTATAAATGAAAATAAACTACAATTTAACAAAAAGGAAGTGTTTTAATAAAAAAATATTTTTTTGCCCATAAAGGAATTTTATATTAATAAATTAAATTTACCACTATTATTGAAATATTTTAATGAAATGTATATTTTATATATTCAATTTAAAATTTTTAATTCTTTTATTATTTTTGTTATTCTTAAGAAAATAATAACTCCAATTTTAATTATAAAGTAATACTTTTCTCAAATACAATGTTACCACCTTTTTTATTGAACCTACATTAAATCTAAAATTTTATAATTTTATATGTTGAATTTTAAAAAATTAAATTCTTTTCTGAAAGAGTAATATCCAAATTATATTAGGGTAAATTTTTGGTGTTATTTGAATAATTTCATTATTAGATGAATAGTGAAATGTACTGAAGTTTATTTAACAACTACATTGTCATTTAATTTATTTATAAATTTAAATTATATTTTATTTTGGATATAAAGTATAATTAGTTCAAGGATAAATAAATAATAACCATTTTGATCATTTTAATAAATTTCACATTGAAATTTGATTTTGAAAATATTTCAAACTTCTGAACTTTTCAGATTAAAAAAATTATTTTTCATTGTTTTTTGGATTATTTTTATATATTATTTTGAATGTTATGTGAAATTTATTTGTTAAAATTGATTATATATTTTTAATAAATGGACCAAATTATGTTTTAAGGTCAATTTCAATTTTAGTCTAAACAACGTTACTATGGTAAACAAAATATTTACCATAGTATATATTAAATAATGAAAATGGTAAGAGTTTAAAGGAAAAGTCTTAAAATAAATAATTAATACAATATAAGGTGGTTTTTATAGTTATTTGTCCCCCATAAATATTCCATATGATATAAATTTCAAGCCATATTTGGGAAAATTAATGTGAATCAATGTGGTTGGATTTAAATATAAAACAATTATTATTTTAATCACTTAAACAAACCTCTTATCAAGTATAATAAGCACCCCTCCCCACCCCATTTACATAGAAAAAATAATATAATATCTGAAAATCCCTTCCAAATAGTATCCTTATCATTATCCTCACGTCCAAGTAGTTCTCGTCTATCCAAAAAACCAAATCCAAGGTCCTCAAGGGGTCATCCAAGGATTTGATATTCCATAATAAAGTAAACAATTATTTTTTGTATTATAATGGAATATATTACATCCATACCTTTAATTATGTCATCTTATTCAAAAAAATAAAACCATTGTCTAAATTATGTCATCTAATCACCTCCATGAATAATGTTTTTATTATTTAACAATTACTTTCTTCAAGGAATGTAATAAAATAAATGTTTTGGTTAAATAAGATTTTAATAGGAATTTTATAACCTATTTAATGTTTTAGAACAAATATATATTCATAATATTAAATAAAACAAAACAAGTTCATGGTGTTTAAAAAAACCACCCAAATAAAGTAAACGTTTATCATTAACATTTTATCAAATGAATAATCATTATAAAATAAAGAAGAAATTATATATGGAACCATTTATACTTCTGAAATTTAATTAACCATATTTCATTCCACTTCTAGAGTTTTAAAGCCATTTTTTAAGGACATACAAAATTTTACACAAATAAAACTATAATGAATCAATGAAAAGAACGCACCTAAAACCATAGAAAAAATAAAATATTATTATTGAATGGGTAATAATATGTTATAAAATATTCACATAAGGTATTATGAATATAAATATGGATATTTAATGAATTAATAAAATTAATTAAACCATTATATAAGAGAATAAAAAACACTACACCAAATGGAATCATGTGGTAAGGGGTTTCTCATCTCACTTTATCTCCTATGAGATATATTCCATATTCACCACTAATTTTTGTTATTTGGTGTATATACTTATCCATTGACATGTTATATCCTGAATATAATTATTATCATGATATTATAAGTTTTATTTAATGTTATTCTTTCATGGTTCTTGTAAATTTAATAATTTAATGTGATATGGTACCCTTTGGAATGTTTAAAGATTTTTTTACCCAAGAATTTTTCAATGATATCAATTAATGTACTTAAAAATAGATCAAAATCCTTTTTTATTCTTATTCTTCATTGATTTTTTCTCTTTAAATACAATATTCCATATTCTATTTAATGTTTATTTATTTGTTTGACTGGGTATGTACTATTTTGATACCATTAACCATATTACTCTGGATAGTTTGTGATTATGTTTACTTAATGGGTAAATTTATTTATATTTTCCATTATTGTTTCAATAAAAAAAATATATTGATTATGTTTCACCATTTTCGTATGAGTAATTAATTTGAATTATTAAGTTATAAGGGTACCTCTATAACCCCCCATGCATCGATATGCCTCATGAGAGTACCCAAATTGGTGATTGACTATGGCCTTACCCATTTACTTTCATATGTCTTAGATGAGGCCTTGAGTGTATGTTTGAGATTTCTAAAATTATTTATTCCATCATTATGATATTTTTTTTACAATTGATTATTCAATTAGTAAAATATACATGATTATTTATACCATCTAGTGTAATTATTTATGTGGCATTATTTGATCATATTTTATTCTATCTAAATTTCATTCAAATTACATATTAAATGGAATATTTTTTATTTCATTAATATTCCATAATTTTTATTTCTTATTTATGATTGATTATTCTACACATAAAAATTACTAAAAAATATAAATCACCCCTTATTATGTTTTATTTTTTCCCAGGATTCCACGATGTTTATTATGAGTCATATCCATGGTTAAGTTATGATATTAACAATGTTATCAAAGGATTCATTATGTTTTGGTTAATATTTATTGTTTAAATTTCTTGCTAAAACATGAAACTATTTTTCAATGACTACGAATCTATTCAGTACTTCAAGACAATATTCTAAATATATTGTCCTGATGTATTAATATAACCACCGACTTGGGTTACTAGGGTTAGTGGAATTAAAGTGCAAGCCCTGACCGTGACCTCAAGTACCTTAAACCAATCAGTGGGTTCGGGATGAACTAAAATATAAGATCATTGATTCATATTATAAATAAGATACATAGGATTCCTTCCTAATGCTTGAACTCGATAATAATTCACTATGAGACTGGTAATCATACATCTCTAAGGTTAACTTTAATGTGTACAACCCGTATAAATTTTCTCTAATGCAATGTATCTAATCGTCCATAATGTCTTCTTTATCAGACTGATCATGACCCACATAGTCTTAGAGATCAAAAATTATTTCACCGACATCACGATGAGTATTCACCCAATGTGCTCCCTTTATTGGGATGTATGACTGATTAAATACCATCTTCACGAAAAGGGTTATAAATCTAATGTGGAAGTTCAATGAAAAATTACATGCATATGTCATGACCAAAACCTCTATTATAACATCTTTTATGATGAAGATGAATATTACATGATGTAGGAATATTATTCCTGCATTAACAGGGCACGTGGGATGCCTCCTTAAGGCTCGATCCCTAAATTTACATCCATCCCTGATGATGTTAAACTTCATGGTATAGTCCAATCAAACAACCTTAAACTCTATAAAACAAACTGTGTAGGTTTTGATTCCTATTTTCATAGGATATATATGATTCCTCATATATATTCAATCCATCTCTACGAAACCACCCACCACCCAAGATGTTGATACACTCTATATTTCCCAAACATGGCTACAAAAAATATTCATAAATAAAAAAAGAATAATCGAGAACTTGTGAAACAAACAGTTGGTCCCAACAACACATGTTATTATCAAGCCATTAGCATAGGGGTAGACAGTCCCATATCAAGACATAGGAAGGATTTAATTAAAAAATCATAAATATGAAAGAGAGACACTAAAGAAGAATTAAATCCCTCCAAAATGGCGTGATGTGACCGAACTCCCATCCTATTGACTAATTTGATGTCACAACCCAACTTGATGGGGCCCAATACACAACTACACCAATCCCACATCCAATAGTCCAGAGGATAGTGCCTTGCAATTATAAGGAAAATAACACACATGGGATGAATTATCCTAAAGCACCTGTATTCATAAAAACATATCCAAGACCATACAATGATGAAATGTAAAACAACGGATTACAATATATTCATACTTCTATAACCCATAGTAGGATAAAGAGATAATGTACTTGAACGAATAAAAGTGTACCAATACTAGACCACACAAATTTGTAAATAATGTCTAAACATATTCAAATGAGTGGACTACTAACAAATAGAACACCAGAATATACCTTACTGAATCTATCCTAAACTAGCTCCACCTGGTCCTAGTACACTGAGGAGTAAAAAACAAGGTTCAAAACCTACATAAGACATGACATTTGTTGAAATATCCCATGTATTTTTTAGTATATAAATAATAATTATGACACCCTAAAATAAGCTAACAAAAATAATCAATAGTAGTGAGCCCATATCAGGATTTTTCAGTCATTATATAAGGCATACAATAAAACATCTAGATACATTGATAATGATTCTATGTGCCACATGGTTATAACTCCGACCATCCATTGAACTATTGCAATATTTTAAGGTAAAAATCATCCATGATATCTCACTCAGTGGTCCCTACCATCACCGATGAAACTCAGATGATTGATAACAAAAATCGAGTATTAAAAATACAATGGAACATACTATCTATACAATATAGAATAAAATAGAGGCAACATGATCATATGGGGGATAAACCAATCCCCAATATATAATAATATTGAAGACAATCATCCTATAGGTCACAGTCCTCATGTTTATATTAAAAATATTCATTATGGATATTGTTGTGAATATATTGAGACACACAGTCCATCTTACTAATAACCCATCTGAATGATTAAATCGTGACAGACAGATAAGGGGTCAACACCTAAGGCTCATTGGGGGAACACCCGATCTTATTTAAACATCCTCTTATATAGGGGTTATCGACCCATATAAATATTGGTCTCATGGATTAAAAAACCCCATCAATGGAAAAATATCAAAATGATGATCTCTCCATGCCTCTCATAGGGATACATGATCTATGGTGTTGATGCAATTGTCAAAGCAGGTTGAGAAACCTAAATCCAAAATAAGGGAACTGAACCGCAATGCGCATATCATTAAAAAACATCAAAGGGGTCACCCACTATGATGAGAATGTGATCATATACCAAACCCTCAAAAGAATGTACCAAGGGATGATAGTGAACTGATACTGGTCTAGCAAATCTCATAGAATCTCACAACGAAGCTAAGTTGAGAAGAAAGAAGAATATGACATGTCCCAAAATGAGTAAATTACATTTCCTCAGAGGTACACAATGCATCTCACTAAATATGGAACTTCCTATTTCCCACACCCATATTGTGTTCATCATTCTTAATTTAATGAGGGGTTCCCTACAATTCATGGAGAATAGACGTTTCCCAATCACTTGGCATGATGTTTAAATCATTCCTATGTATATCTCTATATACCTAACTATTTCTAAATTCCAATGTCCATTGCTAAGTACATGGCATGTTAAATCCCATATACTCCTAGCCATGATAGTTTAATCTATTTTATATAGGCTGATCGATTAGGTAAGGTTCACGAACTGTGTGAAAATTTTCACACATAGTGTGATAACTATCCCACGCAATTGGATATTTTACTTCACACAGAAACCCTAACGCCACACAGGGACCCATATTATGTGTGTAATAATTATACACCAACTCTGTAGTTTGTAATTTCATATAACCCATGAATCATCACACTTATTACAATACATCACCACCATCACCAAATCCTCCACAAATCATGCACATGAATTTCAGATATCGGTCAACTAAGGATGATTTTCACCAGAGATATAATTTCTAACAACTTCTATTGTTCCATAATCATCTTGTAACCTTTCCATCACCACACACTCCAAAACACACACACAAACAAATATCAATCTTTCCCTGATTATATATCACCATCTTCATAGCTTGATCCTATCTTTGATCTAAAACTAGATTTGTGATAACAATCCATAGTTGGAAAAAATATGTGTTCAATGAGTGTTTATCCAATATTTTTCAAACCGGTGACCCAAAAAATATCAATAATGAAGGAATGAATAATGGTGGGTGAAAATAAGAAGTAAAATAGGGGAATGAACCCTATCAGTGTTTGGGTTGCCCTAAAAAGATATCCCTTAGAACAACATGCAATGATCTAGAAATTAAAAAATTCTCTAAAATTCCCCAAAAAGAAACATTTACCTGTAATACGATCGACCAGCATAACAATCCATTATTTAATTGATTCGTGTTCATCATATAAGATATAAAAATGGAATAAATAATAAAACCAACCTACCTTGATATGGTTTGATCTATAAAGAACAATGAATCTACATCACCATCCTTTGAGAGATCATTTATTTTCATTGGCATGTTGATCCCCAAAATCTGGATACATTGATGTTGGCTCACATAATTTCCACCATTGCCTCCTCTTTCAAATTATAAGGTTATGTTTTAGACTCCAACATTTTGTAGTAAATAGGTTTATATTAGAGTTTATTTGTACATTACATCATAGAATAAAAATATATTAACATATTAATATTTTTATTATTTACACCCATGATGACATTTTCAAAAAATCCCAATTTCAACATTGATTATGTCATGCCTATGATAAAAAAACATTCTTAACTCAATAGGGATCTCATATTTCCAATCAGATAAACTGTTTGGGTGTTATTCCAATTATTTGGGAAAACTATATGTGTGTGATATGAATATATTTCAAAAATTATTTCAATGCTCATCAGGACTCAGAATATAAAACGTTATCAACTTATGGATTTGGATGTATTCTAAGAAATACTCCAAATTATTACATGGAAATAATGAGACAATACATATTCTATATTTTAAGGATTTCAATCCTCAAAAAGTAAAAACATATTAAAAGATGGGGATATTGAGCTCTAAATTGGGAATCTCGCAACCTTGATCCCTCTGTATAGTTCCATGTGTTTTCAATAAACACACACCCATGGACAAAACATTCACATGATGTGTCTTTTTCTTAATGCTCCTCAACATCATTAGAATGATGAAAAATGAATCTATACTCTCATGGTCTATCTTACCTTGGTTGATATCATAAAATTAGTCGTGATCATACCTTATCAACTGTGAGATGTTGAGAACTCTACGAAACCCAAATCTCTTGTGATCAGGGAGTAAAGTGGTACAACCCCTTGATAAACTGAAACAATATAAAGAATGTAAAGGCTAATGATTTTTGAAGATATCCTATCGCTCGGGATACGACTCAATAACTCACTAACATAAAATGACTCCATAATCAATCCACTGAGGACTCCAGGAATTTAGCAAGCAGTATTCATCCTTCATTAGAGGAACAACACACCTTACAACCATCACTAGAATCAAAACTATGACCCACAAATTGTTTCCCATTAGCTACAACCATCATAACAGTGTCTTAAAAGGTCCTTAATATATGGCCTTTAGAAAGTGCAACTATGGTGGTGGAGTTGTATTTATCATGATTTAAAAAACTAATTGATATAGATGATAATCCCATATTTGGCTCAAAAATCAAAATTCATACCCAAAGAAAGTTTATTAGAACCATAATGGTCTAATTTACCTAGCCTGCACCAAGGGTAAAATATAGTACCCAACCACAACTGAGTCCCCAATGTCTTCCCACATCCCTCAATTACCATGTTTTGAAGTAAGCATCATAATATGGAATTATCATCAAGGTAATACCATGAATCTTGACTACCCCCTTCTCATAGAGGTGTCCCCAATTCTATACAAATCTCTGATGATCATCACCCAAAAATAGATGAAATAATAATATTTTAACTCGAAACGATTATATTTTTTTAATGTTTGGGGCCGAAGCCTAATTTATTATTAATGAAAAGAAAGTACCTATTTTAACATGGTAGAGGGAGACCCATTACATAGCCTGAAGGACCAGTGGGCATTTAGCCCATTATATGGCCCGTAGGCCTATTTTTTTGGCCTAAAGCCCATTCTGTGAATAGTACTACTACGGTACCCACGTTTCTATAGTACTACACCGTACCTTCCACTGCTATAGTTCTCTACCGCCTCTACAGTGACCTTCCACTGCTACAGTTCTCTACTGCCACTATAGTGACCTGCCGCCGCTACTACAGTACGCTACATCACTGCTATAGTACCGGCGCCCAATGGGTTTTGAACCCCAATTTTTCATGTAGATTTAAGGGGTGCTTACCACTTAGCGAAACCCCAACTACTCGAAACCATTATATAACTCCCTTGGCTATCAAACCAATGTTACATGATCCTGGTAGATCCTCACCTTCAGTAGATGTAATGGTGAGGTAAAGCAACCTCCTCAACACCTTTTCTCACATCCTGACTAGAAATACCATCCATACCTAGAAAAGAATAATTTTATTAACTATTTCGTGGAATCCATACAGAATGTATCCAGTAGATATCTGATCACACAACATCTCACAATTGATAACCTTGAGTCATACCTCCTCATATTTCATAAGAAGCGGTCTGTAATGACTATCATTATGTGGAAAACCCCACCATTTTTATGTTCCTCGCATTGTCAAACATAGAGATATTCACACATGGATGCCATCAAAGAACACTACTTTATACATTCCAAAGAAGGGTTGAGGACCCAATCCATAAAATTCATGAGTATGTTGTAGAATAAAACTCATTAATTGTATCACTACTAACTCAAACATATTGTAGTGTATTTGGAAATCCACTTATGGTATATCTAATTCCAAAATTAGAGCTTTTTATAACCCATATTGTGGTAAAATTATGAGAATCAATTCACCCCAAATGACTAGTTGTAGATTCCATTCATTCTTGGGAGAATATACTATATATTATTTCATCTGCTCCAAGTGAAACCAATCCATTAACAACCTAAACTCATCATCATCTTTGGAAATGAAACCTGGGATACCCAAGTGAAAACACTGGGTCCTAAAAAACCCCTTTACCTACTAACTACACCTTCAACCTATGAAGCTCAATGGATTCCATCTGATGTGCTATAAAAAATCAGTCATATCCCTGACTGTACTCCTTATAGAAACATAACCCTCCATGAGTAGGTCATCCAAACACATCCCTACGGAACTATTCCTCATGCATTAGCACCACTTAACGAAAACATAATCTCATATTACTCACTACTCCAAAGGTATTAATAGTTAAATGATGAGGAATCAGTTGTAACCTCATGCACATGACAACATACTAATTTTAATGGAATCACTACTTATCAAAGGAAAGAGACACCATCCCAAAAATCAGAAGCACTACTACACTCACTGGATGAAACCAAATGATCATGGATTGTAGGAAACTATTCTATACTAAGTAAAGCATCATGGGGTCTCTATGAAACTATGAATAAATTAAATTTGAGGCTCTCTTTCTCATCCTAGTGTCAAGTCACAATATCTTTTGCAGCATGTAATCATTGATTCTCTTTACAGGAGTCTCTAATAGGGGATATAATAACTGATAAGTGGATCATAACTCTATGTGAAAATAGAATCTTCGGATGTGAATACAGACAACATATCGTGAACCACACCTGATGCGTCTACAATAACCTACTACTTGGAAGTCATCTTTTTTCCTTTACCAGATATTCAATATAACTAGCTCTTTCTCCAACACATTATAACAATAATAGACTATAATTAATGAGTTAGATAAACTCATCACCAACACAAGACACTACCAACAACCAACATCACCTAAGAAAAGTCTATAAACCTAGGGAACCATTACAGAGGGGTCCCATCCTTGGGGTAAATTCACACCATATGATTATGCTTGTCTGATACCACTTATGAAGGGGATCTTCTCACTATGTAACCTAGGTGATCTCCATATCTAGAAATCATGATGAAAAATCATTATATTTCAATAATATAGTGGTACCACAAGTTTCACCCTTTTCTCCATTTAGAAAACTCGTTGCGAGAACAACCTCAGAATCCATTGAGGTACCACACAAGATGAAAAACCCAAACAATTTCCTCATGTCGAAGCACTACATCATGTGTGTATGTATCACTGTGGAACCTTAGTGATCTCTATTGACGGGACTCATGTAGTTCACTAAAAATGAATGAATAATCATCATATCCTACTTAAGATATCGACTTCTCAACAGATAGACTATCATATTCCTAATCCAGGAAAAGATCCATCCACTATACAATAGATGGTTTCACTACTCAGTTCTAACATAGTGTAAAAACCTCATGAATGGGTTCTTGAATTAAACCCACATAACTCATATGGTAAACATTAAAAAAATTTCTTGTATTTCTAGATTGATGTCATCATAGAAACATCTTGATGGTTATAAAGATTTACCATGATCAATGAGTATATCTAAGGAGTTGACTTAAGAAGGACATAAAAACCAAAAACTATTGTAATATGATTTATGTAAAAATGTTTTACCAGAAACCATTTTCTACATATATTGTGTCCACATCTAGGTTTTCATGGTCATGGTGAACAGATGCATCATATACCACACAAAAACTGGACACCATATCATGAGATACATACTTGATACATTTTAACATTATTTCTCTAGTTCCCAACCCAATCCTCATATCTTGACAAAAGAAACACAAAAATATGTTAGAAAATCTAGTTACAGTCATAACAATTTAGGCTATGTACTCCTATGATACCATTGTTTAATGACATGGCTCAATGGGGCCTAAGACACAACTAATCAAATCCTACCATTTATAGGCTAGGGCATAGAGACTAGTGCCAATAAGGAAAATCACACATATGGGAGGCATTAGAATAATGTAACTATACGAACACACAAATATCAAAGACCATAAAATGTTGAAATTTAAAACAACTAATAAAACTGCATGCCTACAACCATAATCCCACATTCAAAGACTGATATAATGTACTAGAAAGAAAAAAGGGGGGAAAATACAAGCCCACCCAAAACTAGAAATAATGTCGGACCTACTACAATTGATGGTACTTCTATAAAATGAAATACGAGTATACCATTATGTTTTTTAGCCCAAACTAACTATATATTCTCCTTGTCCTCCAAAGAATTTTAAAAAAATATAAATTCATTTTAAGACACAACATGTGCGGGCAGATCCCATGTAGGTATGATAATAACAATACCTTATAAAACACCCTAAAATCAACAAACACAAAGCATCAAGAGTATTTATATCATCATTGGATATGTTAATAATAATCTCCAACATAAAATAAAACATATAGATAAACTCAAAATCATTCCACATCCCCATGGTCGTATCCACTCCTACCAATAGAACCGCTATAAGTTTTGAAGAGAACACTCATCAGGGAGATTTCACTCTAGAAGACCTACCAGTACTGATGGACCTAAATTGAGTGATAACACAAATTGGGTATCATTAAGACTATAGAACATCATCACCATCCTACATGGAATAAAACCAAAAGAATAAAATCTTCTGTTGAAAAAACTACTCCTTGAGATATACTTCAACTAAAGACACTCGTCCTAGTGGTCGTTCTTGTAAGGTCTCGATAAAATAAAATTTAGGATCGAAACTAATGGGATTAATCCAATATAAAAACAAAATGGTCTTAATTCTAATAATAAATACTAGATCTTCATACATAGATTGGTGTCAACACCTATGGGTCACTGGCGGGACACCAAACCCTACTAGAACATCCTCTTAGATAGGGGATCTATGCCTATGTAAATATTTGTCACACAAATTCCAAAAAACACTATAAATTTAATAGAAAAAAATAATCTCTCATATAATTTCAGATGGATATATGGTCAAAAACACTAAGTCAGTAGTTAATGCAGTCTAAGACAACTCACCCCGAAATAAGGGATCTCTCCCTCACTATAGACATCATCATGAAGATACAGAGCGGTCACCCAATATGTTGAGAATGAGATACTACACTGATCCATTATAATCATCGACATAGGTAACACAGTCAACTGATGCTAGTATGTGGAATCTCACATCAAATCATAGTGAAACTGTACTAAGAAGAAAGAGGAAACTGACATGTCATCAAAGGATTATATGACATATCCTCGGGGGTTCACAACATATCTCACTAAACCTTGAACATCCTATGCCTCATTCCCAAAAAACATAAATCTTTCAAAAATAAATGTTGTTTTATTTGAGGTAAAATACATGTAGAAGTCACCCTCTCACTCGGTGCGCCATTATTCTCAAGACTATGTACACTTACTTGTGTACTTGTCCATGTCTAACTACCTGTGTCAATGTCTAATTATATAGGGTTTATGATCCTATTTACTCATGGATGCTTTTGTGAACTCTTTGAGGTACCCACCAATATTACATGTAATTGAAACCCACCATGTTATAGCTATAAAACACTATATGATATTTTCATTCACATGGATACCCTAACATCACATAGATCACCACACACAACATGTGTTTTTCAGTTACACGCTATGTAATGCTTAATTTCCTAGAAATCATAGGTCTTCTTTTTGATTCCAAATCTCTCACTGATACTGAAAAATCCAATTAAAAATTAACTCTTTGGTTATATATTTGGGTCATTTGACCTAGATCATCTCTGATGATCTGATTTCCAAATTTTCTGATTTCTCGGGGATTTTCATGTACATTCACTATCACAACATGCTCTATAACTATCATGCACACATCCTAATCTAGTCGCTATTCATCACAACCATCTTCTTAGCTCGATCATATCATCGATATGAACCCACTTATATGATTACGATGTATTTCTTTAAGAAATTGGTGCACAATGATTTTTAATCTGCTATTGATTTAACCACAGACCAAAACAAATTCGAGTGATGAATGATTGAAGAACGGTGTGAGAAATAAATGAATAAATGGGAAAAAACCTCATCAATATTTAGGTGGGCCTCAATTAATTTCCTTTATAATAACGAATTATTTTCAAAAAATAAAATATACAATTCTCCTAAATTTTCTACAAATAAACCTGGACCAACAATACAATCATCCCATGAATCAATCAGTTAGTTGATAGATTCAAGATCATCATATGATAAATAAAACATTTATAAATCAAAAACCCATATTATATCAATATGGATCGATCAATGATGAATAGATAATAAATATCTTTTTCATTGGAGAGATCCCTAATTTTTCTTGGCACACCAATCGCCAAAGCTCGGTCCATGGGCGTTCAATCATAGAAGCACCTCCACTCTCTCCATTCTCAAATTTCAATGTTATGTCACCAACCATAAAATTTGGTTATAACCATGTTTATATAATAGTTTATTAGGTTTCTAAAACATTTAAAAAATTATTTATTTATTTATTATTTACACTCATGATGACTTTATCACAAACTCCCAAAGTTAAAAAAGATTGTGTGAGGCCTACGTTAAAACCCACATTCTGAACTCAACCTTGGTGTTATATTTATTAAATGAGATTTTATTTGGGAGTTATTTAATTTTTCCAATAATTATATATGTTCATGATATTAATATATTTTATAAATTTTAAAATTTAATTCTAGGCTCACCAGGATTCATAATCACACACCGTCTCAGTGCCTGGCCATGGAAATATTCCAAATCATTACCCAAAAAATTAGTAAATTAAATGTGATTTTTTAAGAATAAATTTTTAAGCACTAATTGTCCACCTTAATATGTAAAGTTTGTTCTTGCCTTTTCATGGATGAGGGAACCATTGTGATTTTCCATTAGAGAAAAAAATATAAAACCAGAAATAAATTATTGTTCAACAACCCTCAGTCAAAAACATATAAAAATCAATTGAAACCATAAAAATTTATTGGAAAAATATTATTTTGACCATTCATCGACTGATATCCCTCCATCCATGGTCCAAACCACACAGAATCATAGGCATTGAAATTATCTGATACTCCCCCCCATTGGAGTACCCTCATTATTGGTCAATAAATAACAACTCCTTGCTTCATTATCTATACCCTTTCTATCACCATATGAAAAAAAAACATACGAGATATCCCCAATCATACCTGATAAATAACACAAAACACTAACCACAACCTTCTTTCGGGTTTCCAAGAATGTTTTCCAAGGAATCAACTAAAATTCCTTCCAAAATGAGGGTCTCACCCTTAACCATATAATGGATCACTCTACACTATATGTCCTCAGTTTCATTAATCCTTTAAATTGACCTAAAAAGGATATTCCATCAAGAAAACCATGTCACTCATTCTATCACACACTCATCCACAAAATTAATTGGAAACATAGGTCAATAATAGATCAACTATGCCACCATACTGTGACCCATCCACGATTCCCCTCCCCACTATAAGGATTCCACGATCCTTTCCAAAAATTCATTGGATTCTAGGATTGTAATCCTCACATTGAAATTTCATCAATCCCCAGCCTATGAAACTAGTTTCTTGTTCATTTAAATATCATGAGAGTGTGACTATGTGTCACCCAACCCATAATCCAAATCATACAACACATACACCCATAAAAACTTTCCACCAAGATTCCAATAATGCTCAATGGGTTAATGGTCCCGTGAAATCCAATAATGAAATCCAATTCAAGATCCAATAAGTTATAACTCATCAAAACTATGTTCAAAATCTTGAGCCACTGGTCATTATTCCACTACATGACTATATCATAAAAAATATGCACCCTTAACACTTTAAAATCCATATAGTTACACCAAACAATACAATAAAAAATGACCACTCATAATCTGATCATCATTGAATCTATCTATTCCTTCCTCTAACAATATTACACCATCTATTATAACTATTAACCAATCATTATATCCACACAACAAATCACCAAGACTAGGAATCCAAATGGGCATACCCATCAAAACTGGTGTTGAAAATAATGACACCCCATGTAACCCACAAGACCTTCCTCGAACCCATATAGGATATTCATAAGGGGTCTTACTACCCGCTACTTTACACTAACTACATTTCTTATGAATTGATCACATACATAATCATTCACAATTTCTACTCATTTATAAAGGCACAAAGATACTTAAGAACCCCCCCTACTAAGGTTACCCTTGATCTACTAAACCATTAGACTCACTAATCCCCTCGGTCAATCCTCAATGGACACTATGTTTTCACACGAAGTACGGTAAGCCATGTATCACAAACCAGTTGAATCCAATCCTGATCTATTATTAATTGGTCAAGAATAATAACTATCATCATATGTTTTGATTACACATCACAACATAATGTAATGACTCCATAAAATATTGCTATAATAATGTGATTCCAATATCCCATACACCCCATGTCACAAAGGGCCTAAAACTGAGCTCTCTCTCTAGACCTCATTTACTCTTTCCCAATGATAGGTCACACAAATCATTTCCTATATCAAGATAAATATCTTATTTAAGGTCACAACATCACTAGGATATGAAATAATATTGGAACTATAAATAGTAAAAACTACCCATGCATGGGGTTCACATCAACGATGGAGGTCTACATCACACATATATACATGATTCAAAGTTTCCCACTTTTTATTTTTCATTAAAGGGAGTTATGCATATCAAGGGTTCAATTTAATGAAATATGAAATACATGTTAATAAGGAAAACAATATTTAAGTTATAAATGAATTTTTTTAGCTGAACCCACATAATAATAACAAGTGGGGAATCTTGTAATGTAGTTTTAACCATTTACTAAATGTAGATTATTTAAATAAAATTTAAATTTCATGTCATACAGAAAAATGATCTATCGATTGTAAGTGATATTTTAATTAGCTGAGACATCATATTAACTAAGGTTAGAAATCACATTACAATATAATATAATTTTTTTTTATTAGTTAATTAATATAAAATTATTAAAATATATAAGAAATCGTTGTATAATTTGATAAAGAATCTTTAAATAACTAGCATATGTCACAGTCTAGGTAAAATATCATAGGAAAAGAGAAAAATGAAATGTGATTCATATGTATTTATATGATATATGGACACATGTTAAAGGAGATTAAATGTTATAAAACATACACTCATAACCATGTGTGTCACTCAAGGAGAAATTAGATCAATCGTGAAAGAGAACAATACGAACAACAATCCCATCCTTTGTAACATGAAATTCCCTCATACATAGGGTGCCCAGTCCTAGGAAAATGATTCGTAACAAGTGTTCTAAAATACTTTATCCTATATACCATTAATAAATTGTAAAAAAAAAAGAAAATTATGTTTTGATATAACTTTTTAATGTTCTGTCACCTCAAACCACTCACTGGTTCCCAGAATAGTGGTCACTACTGTACCTATGGAAGACCTACATATATACTAGAGGATACTGATAAAAATAAATGGTTTAAGGTGGTATTGTGGGGATTATATACTGACATATCTTATAAGAAAGATATTGGAAATAGATGAAATAATATATATATATATCTATATATATAATGGGAACATGTAAATATAGATAAATAAAAAAATAAAGACATTTAGGAAAGTGTAAAAAAATGACCAAAATAAAACATGATATATCCATGAGATACTAAATACTAAATTTATACAATTAATACATAATAACATTAAAAATAAATAATAACCCAAAAATCAATATGAATAAACTAGAAAGACCCCTAACAAATGTTCCTGAAACCTAGCCTAGTCCAAAAATCCCCTGATTCACTCTAGCAGCCCAAATGACCAAGCATTGGCCCTACCCAGCCTCATACCTATAGTTATGTTGTATCTTATTTTGGTTCCAATGTTCCATGGAAGACTGAGCGTGGTATGAGTATCACATAAAGGGATACCACAAATGATGTTTCTAAATATAACTTATATAGTAAAAGTGCATGTGAGGGTTATATGAATAAATAGTTTAAATTTTTAAAAAATATAAACCAAATAAATAAATAACATCAATTCACTAGGTTTACAGAGACACCTGGGGTTGGTAATACCATTGGAAATCCTTAGGTTAGTATTTTATACTTACCATATCCACTTCATCTAGTTTCAGGTGACTTCAAGAATGTTCCATTGACCAATATAATCATAAATGACTCGAGTCTCCTCTGTATATAAAATAAGTATCATAGACCACCAATATGGCAGTTTCCTCATCAAGGGTATAAGAAAATAAGTATCTCAAACCTCCCATATGTGAGTCTTCTCAGAAAATGGGAGAAACCAATAAGTAATATATACCCACCTATGAGTGTTTTCTCAGCTAGAGAATAAACTAATAAGTAATAGAGACATCACATATGGGTGTTTTATCAACCATATCTAAAATAATTCTCTAAGGGAGTATTCTATATAATATCAAGACCACCCCAAGAAATTTTTAGTTTCCTTTATAAATATGGACCTCCAAAATGTAATTTTTATTTCAAAATAAATCATTATATACCATGAAGAATCATTTAAATATAGACACCATATTTTTAACTTTTCAAGGAACTTTAATCTCCAAAAAATTCATTACATGACATTTAGTTATCCTTTATGGAAGAATATTTAACAATATTTTATAACCAAATATTTTTTTAAAACCACATTCCATATTACATAATATAATTAATTTATTCATGTTTCTTATCCAATGGAATGTCATATTTCCACTCAGATTTTTGAAACTAAAAATTATCATTGGATTTACTTTTTATGTTCATCAATAATTGTGATATTTTGTTTCACAATGATTGATTTAATTCACATTTCATCACATATGAGTATTTCCCAAAAATAAATACATTCATAATTTTTAAATCCTATGTCATTGCATAAATTTTTTTTTTCCATCATAATATGATTATCATTTTTTCCAAATGAAGCTATTCAGTTTACATAACATTGTTCATCAATTGTCATCCTTAATTACGAATAATATTAATCTCTGAGTAGCATTTCATCAGGATTAATTCAAGGCCAATTTCTTTTAACATTATCAAATATTATGAAATTAACTTTTACAATCAGCGATTCAATTGTAAATCGCCATTTTTAATCATTAATACATAGTTTTTCATTAAGGAAAACACCCAATTTAAAGAGAATTACTAAATTGGGGAATTCCAATAAAGGAAATACAATGGGAAAGGTATGTGATAATTATTATCCCAACACGTGGCAACTAATGTGACCACACAACCTTTACACTTGAACAATATGGAACGAAAATAGATTATGTTAGGTGAACTCGACACTTATACGTAGAAATTTACACATATTTTATATTAAAGCGTGGTTCATTCTAAAATGGAAGAAAATGATGTAGTATACAAATTCCATAAAAATTGTAAAAATAGATTAGAAGTAAAGAGATCCTTGTTTTCTAAAATAAATGAAGAAAATAGGAAGTAATACTTATAACCTTTCCTCAGGCTCTTAATAACATTAAAAAGAAGCAGACTTAGACAATGTATAATGAAGTTCTATAAAGACCTTCAATGGATGAATAAGGGGCATAAGAGTGATCCACTAATGTGGTAGAGAAATTAAACCAGAGTGAGCATATAAAATGGGATCCTAGTAAAATTATTGGGTTACCCACACAAAAAAACATCCAATGAGGATATTACCTAGATATTAGTATCTACTAATTATCTAGTGAGAAAATTCCCCAAAGTGGGATATTTCCCATTTCTACCATCTAGTTGGTGGCCCCATATCGGCTATCTTATAGTTCTATAACAATATGATACCTCACTGAATCCTTTTATAACAACTTCAGAAATTCCTCTTATATCCCAATCAACTCCTTTTGGGAGAGTTCCATGTGGCTAGAAAATTTTTTAATGAGTATATAACCCTAGATCTAGTAAGGTGTAATGGGCGATACAAATTACAAACTACACCTCCTTCCCTACAGTTTTTTGTGAAAATCCTTTGATGACATGATTTTATAGTCGTGTGGATGTGGGGGTAATATGATGATTATTCCAAGATATTGTAATGTAGTGGATTTTATTAAAATATATAGCTATGGTATGTGGTATTTGGATCTGGTATAAAATTATAGTTGTGATATAGTTATATGCTCTATTATTAGGATGATATAGAAGGGTTGGATGATTCATGATTTATGTTATTTTAGAGTAAGTGTGACTAGTTCATTTGAAAATTGGGTGCGTGGTACATTCTGGATATATTTTAATTGTTGTTTCAATACATACATGTATGTAGATTCATTGAGTAACATGTGGTGAGGTTGGGTAATTACTAACCCCATCAAAGGTAATAATTTAGTTTAAATATTTATTCACTAAGGATTTATTATGGTTATTCCACAATTTCAATCAAGTTTATGACCATAATGCAACATAATATAATTTTATGCTCAACACCATCTTCTATACACTTTTTAATAAATTTCATTTTTGGAGTGTGTTATTATGATAGAAATTACTATCATATTTTGTGGTGATCAAACGATTTTGATTCATTTCCATATCATTAAATCTACCAAGAATATGTTATATTTTTTATAATAGTAAATGAATTAAATGGGAACATTGGTTTATATTTATATTGTGACAGAGTTAATTAGTTATTTATTGTATTTTGTTGGGATTTACAATTGAAATTCCTCCAATTATATATGTTTTATACAATAAGTTCTTATTAGAAAAACAATGCCTATTTGAGGGAGTATTATAAGGTCACACTTGTATTCACTATCAACATATAACGGGTTTTAGTGGGCATGTGTTGGTATATATTTTTATTAAATATTTAGTTGATATTTATTAGGGGGTTTAGAATTTTGATGTGGTAAGTGTTGAATTGGGTTTTTTCTAGGAAGCATAATTTTTTGAGCTTAGTACATAATGTAGAGTGGATTTATTTAAAATAGATAGAGTGTCTCAGATATGATGAAAGGTCCATAAACATATGGAATATACCAAAGTGATATTATTATTATTATAAGGGGAAATACCTAAGTGAGGGAAATGAATCATAATAGATTATTCTTGTGAATGAATTTTATCTTCTAAAATGAGGTTATTTAGAAGTGATAATATATAATTTACCTTATACTATGTGTTTCCTATTGTTTACATTGATTCTTTGTTTTTTTAACTTGGTTTAATACTTTATAGAGTGGTGGATTTCATTAATGTTAAATTAATAATAACAACAACAACAAAATTACAATTCAAACTAAATTAATTAAATCATGAGAGATTATTAAAATGATGGATTATGTGATTTACTTTGTGAAATATTAGTGATTAGTGAAATTTCTTGTGTTATCATAAATTCATTAATTTTGGAGGTTTTTAATTTTTAATTTAATTAAACCAAATAATGGTAGAATTATTTATTTTTGGTATGTAGTTTAAATGAAACATTATTATTTATGTATAACATGTGTTTTCCATTCCATTATATGTTTCTCATTTTTATTAATATGTTTTTGAATATCTTAAGATTGTTACATGACACGTTGAGAAAGTGTTATAACGTATATGAAATGTTAACATCAATATATTGATATAAATGTTGTTGATGATTTAATTTTTGTTGAGATATGTTATATTGTGAAATTTTTTTCAGTTATTGAGCATGATTAAATATTAATAAATAATTATTTAATATTTTATTTTATATCATAATTATTTTGAGAAGGCTTACCTTACTGTTTAAATTTTTTTACTTATTATTAAAGTGTTTTTTGATAATGATTACTCAATTTTTAAATGATGTAATTTTTTGGTGATATGGTCAATACATATATAAAGGTTGAGTTTTGTAGGTATTATTTTAATTATTTTTTTGAAGGTGAACTCGTTAAAAGGTTTTATGTGATTATGTATGAAGATTTTGTTGGTTTCTTTATTTAAAAAAAATTATGATTTTTATTTAAATAGATTTTTGGAAAAGAAATTGAATGAAATATTTTATGGTTGATATGAATTATAAGTATTTGAGAGTGTGGTTCTCTAAAGAAATAATATTTTTTTGACAAATATTTTATGTTAAAAGATTACATCTATGGAAATGTGATAATTTTATATTAAAATGATAAAATTTATGTGAAGTGAGATATTTTTTCTTTAGGATATTTTATTTAAGTGTTATCCTAATTTATTTTTGGTTATTTTATATTGTGTTCATTATATATTGGAAGGGGAGATGGGTTTTAAATTTATATTTTATGGAATATGGTGTTTGGTTAGATATTTTGGGGGAAATGTAATTGTTGTACTATATGTGGGATGAATAGTATTTAAATATATTGATTTAGATTTTTGATATTAATTATTTGAATTGAAAATATTGATTTTTATGTTTTGAATTGATACATTTCATTACAAAATTTATGTGTCTTATAGCATGAGAAATTGATGTTGGATTCTAGAGATAAGGTGTTATTGAGTTTTTAATAGTAGGGAGTATCAAAATTCATTTGAAGTGTGTCATGTCTTGAGGTTGAATAATGGATAGATGAGGTTGATGTTTCCTTTAAGAAAGGAAGGAATTAATATAGGTTCTCAGTTACTTTGGTTATTAGATTATTGCAATTCATTGCCTGAATGTGGTGGAAGATGAATCATGGCTTCCCGAAATAGGTTTCCTAGGAAATGTTTCTTGTGATGGTTGATAGAAAGTTTATATTATAGGTGGGGAAAGGTAAATTTGGAAAATATCTTTAGGTGTTAAAATAAGTAGGATCCAACATGTGAGATATTGGATCACACTTTTGGTTATTGATTGATATTTTCTTTTACCTCATAGACAATAAAGAAAAGAGAGAATGAAATATTAAATATTCTTATAGGATAAATATTCAACACAAGGTGGTGGTTTTATGATTGTATAATTAAAAAAGGAAAGGAATCTGGTTGAGATGATAAATGTAGTTTTTGTTTTCAAGTTATTTATGGATTGCCTGGATTAATTTTTTTCTGCGACTTCTGGTATATTATGTTGGAGAATAAGGTATAATTTTAGAGTTTGAGTCCAACTTTTAACATCGGGTTTAAAAAGATCGAGGTTTATTTTTTAGGGATGTTTATATATTTTAATTATATCATAATATGAGAATAACTGGTATATGTTTCATTATATTTGTGGTGTTCCTTGGGTATATGTGAGTTCTATTTTTTAGAATTAGTGTGGTAAGAACATGGTAGGTGTTCAATTATGGTAGAGTGGTATTGGATTTTAGAATTTAGAAGTATGTTATGATTCTATGGACTTATTATTTTCATATGTAACCCTTATAAATAATCATTAGAATTTTTATTCTATGTGAATCACGTGTTTTAAATCTATTTTTCCAAAAATGGTTTTGGAAATAATTTTTGGTTTCAATTCTATATGGAGTGTTGATTGAACAATAGTTGATTTCAAAAGATAAAATTGAAATAGGAGTACTTTTCAAGTTACCTTCAATACATGATAATTTTGAAAATATATTAAATTTATTGAGTATTTAATTACACGTTTCGTTAAAGTGTAAAATGATTTAAACCTAATTCCAAAAACATAAATGTGTTATTCTATTAATAATATAGTAAATTATTTTAGTGGAATTTTAATTATGGGTTGAAGTAATTGGTGTTTTTTATTCTCTTCATTGACGTGTATAAACTTTTTGATGGTGTTAGTTTATTTTGAGAGGTACATCCATAATCTATTATGTTTTTGATGTTTCCTTTTCATGGATATATTTTTATTCATGAAGAAATTAATCATTTAATATATATATATATATATATAATATAGGGACCCATATTTTCTTACTACTATAAATTGTGTCTTTATATTATTTAATTTTTCATTAGGATGCATGGAGGTGGATAGTGGGGGAGAAGTTTTGAAATTTTTTTTCTATAGTATAACCTATATAGTGATTTTGAATTTTTTTGTAGTGGACATTCATGAAATTTAGGAAGAATTTTTAGTATGTATGTTGTTTTAGGAAATCATAGCAAGCCATGTAGAGTATAAAAATTATTATTTTTGGTGCTCTAAAGAGAATATAAAATTATTTATAAAATGTTATGTTTTTGTCATATCATGCTTTTTGTATGGGAAACAATAAGACTTAAGTGAGTTATGTTGTATAATTTTAGTGGATCGGGTCATGGTAATAGAGAGAAATGAAAATAGTAGATATTACATTATTAGGGTGGTGGTAAATCCTATTGATAAGGAGTTAAATAATTCTACCATTTAGGGGGGTATTTTCTATTTTAATTGTATAAAGTCATGGTACTTGGTTGAATAATCATAACAATACTATGGTTTATAATTCATTGAAAAATGGTGATGTTTTCAATTATTTATTATAAATTCAAGGTGTACCCCCCTCTTGGTCTGATTATTTTTCTTTCACTAAAAAAATATGAAAACTATTTTTTATAAGAGGTCATAATAACTCTTTTGTAACGCCCCGACCCCAGTTACCCAGAGTCGGTGCATTATTACATAACATTGGTATGATCACACGGAAGATCAAATCTCGAAAGACCGATTGGTTTAGTAGTCTTGGAAACACTAGATATATTCATAAGTCTTACATTATATCATAAAATGAAAAACTACTACAAAAACATATTGTCTCCATAATCCACACTCATATCCCCACATAATATCCCTGCAGGTCATTCATAATTTACTTCTTCACTTCCTGGGAAAAATAAAAAATAGAAAAGGGCTGAGCTCAAATGCCCAGTAAGGATAACAATATAGCAGAAACTTTCATAAATAAGAACAAACATTTAAGGCAATGTATAACTAAAACAAAAGCCTTTTAAACTTGAACATTTAACATAGTATGGCATAAATAAAATGAAATAATGCCATTTACTTATTCACATGGTTATTCTACTAATCGAATAATCACATGAAAAATCAATAACCACTTTCATAATGTTGGAATGCATAATGCCAGACTATCATAACCACATAGTCAAGGCCTCGTGCCAAGACTACAAATAAGATTCTGTCAAGGCCTTGTGCCAAGACACTAGTTTGTCTCATGAGACCTACCGATGCATCAAGGAGCTATAGCGGGCTCCACCCGTCACTTACTAAGTCCAATGCATTCCCATATGAAAAGTTTTAAACATAACATAAACATTCGTATTAAAACTAGCATACGAAATGTAAATAATTTCACCATAAACTATGAATGGTATAAAAATAGAACATCCACAGTCAAACATATCAAAAAACCTTCAATACAATATATAAGTTTTGTATCATAATAAATCAACTTCAAATAATCTTAAAATCCATCAAAGGATGTTGACATAGATGAAATCAATATTCTTTTTTAAGAAATATCTCCTTTTATTTTGAAATCATTTAAGATCCATATAAAATAAATCATTTTCTTTGAAAATATTCTTATAATCTTTTAAGGGAAACTTTGAAGATTTTATAACGGCAGAATGTAGCCGCACTCGCCGTATAAGTTAAAAAAAACATTCTTATCTTAATTCTATCGAAAAGGTTAAAAAGGACCTTGTTTTGAAAACGACAGAAAGATTCCTTTATAAACCACTTATAAAAGTCAAAAAGGGTATAAATGACTTTAACTCATATTCTAGTAAATAGTAAAAATGTTTTGAAATACATTTTTAAGAGACATGGATGTGGATGATAAAGAGATCCCAGTAGATTATTACGTATAAACAACCTCGGATAATGAAGAGATTGTGAAATAACCCTTACCTTGTACTTTTAATTGGTTGGGGTAGGTTAACCTCCTGTATAATGGTGAAATAATTGTTATTAAATTATACAAGAATCATATACATTAATATGATATCATATATGATCTTTTAATATTGATTTGATAATAATATCTTAGTATTATCATTGTTTCGGGTGTTAACTTACTTGTTTTCTTTTATACGTTTTGTTACGTAAGCCATGTTTGTAATGGATAGGTTGTATATTATTCATATACAAAAGGATATCAAGTCCTTAAACATCATTTTTAAATTATCAAATGATAATTATACTTGAATGGATACGATGGAGAATGAATCTTATCACGTTCGTGGAGACGGTAGTCCGTACGTACGCACGAGCGAAAATATCATTCTTTTGATATTAAAATAATATATTAATGGATGGTATATCATATATACAGAATCATTAACATGTTATATTTATTATTTACATGAGTTACACATCATTATCATAACCATCCGAATAATATTATATTGAATAACAATTACACCACGACGTGGAGACGGTAAGCCGTACGTACGCACGTATGGTGACATGTTATTCAAAGGGTGGATAGAATACTGAATATGGTTGTACCATATTTATAATAACATCACATTATATGTGAGATACTGGAGTTATTATTTTATAATGTTAAGAACAAAGGAAGAAGAAGTGGAAGAAGAAATGAACTTGGAGAAGGGTGGTGAAAGCATTACCTCTTCTTCGGGTTATTCCTTTTGATTTGATCAAAAGGGCTCCTTAGGATGGCTTTCTGATCAAACTAAGGCCCCTAGGTTGTAGTGAGGGATGTTGGGAGAGTATTTGGGCAGAGTTTGGCCGAACCAAAAGGCTTTGAAGGTGTGAAGAAATGAGAAGGAGGAGTGCCCTTTTATAAGAGGGGTGAGGGGCACCTTTGGAAAAGCTAGAGATATTAGTTTATAATAAATTCATAATCGGTTTCCAATGGCTCAAAAGTTGACTATTCAAAGGTTAAGGTGGGGATGGTTCGAAAACAACTCAACCAATAGAATTTAGACAGGTTTGGGTACTTATATTAACCTTATCATTAAGTATTAACTCTAAATTAATTAGTTTCACTTTTACAATGTCTCTTTGTATTTTTATATAATATGGTTAATAAACTTACTACATACATCCAAGAGACCCCCAAGTGGTCCATTAATGATGAACCTATCATGATTTAAGTCTCTTGGATGAACCTTAGATTTTTAGGAATTTAATATCAATTAATAATATAATATTTGTTTTAAGAACTCTTTTATGTCAATTTTGACACTATTCAATAGTTGATTTTTGTGAAACTCATAACAGATTGATTACTTCGAACAAAGTCAATTAAATCAATCCTAATATACCATATTATCCTATAAAATTAGTTTAATTCATTAAAAGTTTAATATTATATTTATTTGGGTATTTATAATATCAATTATTTTAATTTTTCACTATTATAGTAATTACTGCATCATCATTGTGTCATAAATAAAATAAATTATTTAATGTCTAAAAATTATAAATAAAATATAATTATGTAGGAAATATTTTTATCTTTCTAATTAATATTTATAATCTAAAATCCAACATATATAACCCTATGTAACAATTGTTTTTCTAAAATATATATGCTTGTGTCATTTTTGTATTCATTTTAACTTGATTAAAATAAAGTGTCATTATCACTTACAAGTGGATCCATGGGGTCCCAAAATCGACCCAAAGATGACCATGGTCGACCATGTATCAACCAATAGGGTTAAGACACGTTTTAGGGTAATTTAGTATTATTATAATATTATTTTGTAACCCTTATTTACCGGATTTACCCTTAACCATGGTAAATAAAATATTTACCGCAGTAATTATTCAAAATGTCTAAAAATAAAAGTTACCTATTTACACAATTTGAACATCCTGATTCCAAATATGGAATCCATTTTCCTAAATTCAAAACACAGAAGTGGCAGAAATTAATTTAAAATTAATTCCCGCTGTCAAAACAAAAAGCGTGTTTTTAAGAGATAATAACTATCAAAAGATTGACACTTGTTTATGTTCGGTTTAATTGTAAAATTATGTCCATTGACCAACATTATATTAAATGGTAAAAATATATTCTAAATATAATTTAAAACTACTAAAATTCATAATTTATCACTATTAATTATTTTGATTAAAAAAGTTGTTTTTAATTAAAATTTAGTAATTTTCACTATTCATCAAAATATGAAAGTTATCCGAAAAGTACCAAAATTTCACCTTAGGTTAAATTAGATATTCCGAATCCAAAAATGAAGTCCATTTTGAAATATAAAATATATATAATTTTAAAAATTAGGTATTACTATTCATAACAGCTAGTTTGATTGGTTGTTAGAACTCGGTGTTGCGTACAACACACGCTATCGCATTATTCAAAGAGAAGCGTACCGTAGAAGCTTGGGGTGTTACATTCTCCCCTCCTTCAAAAAATTTCGTCCTCGAAATTTCTAGAATACTATCGCATGAAAAGACTCGGGTGGTTCTTCATCATAAGTTCCTCAGGTTCCCACGTTGCCTCTTCCATCTTATGATTTCTCCACAAAACTTTTACCAGACGCGTCGTCCGGTTTCTCAATACTTGTTCTCTCGTATCAAGAATCTTGACGGGCTCTTCGCAATAAGACAGATCGGGTTCCAGTTCTAATTCCTCATAGGTGAGTACATGCGTCGGATCAGGCATGTATTTCCTCAATAGAGATACGTGGAACACATCGTGAACTTTGGAGAGACTTGGCGGCATTGCCAATCGGTAAGCTACAACCCCAATTCGTTCTAGAATTTCGAAAGGTCCGATGTACCTGGGACTCAATTTACCTTTCTTACCAAAACGTATGACTCCCTTCCACGGAGATACCTTCAGAAAAACATGATCACCCACTTGAAATTCCAAATCCTTCCTTCGATTATCGGCATAGCTCTTCTGCCTACTTTGAGCTGCTTTGATGTGATTTTGGATTACTTTCACCTTTTCCACCGTTTCCTCCACCAGTTCTGGGCCTACAAGTTTTCTTTCACCAACATCATCCCAACAGGTTGGTGTACGACATCTCTTTCCATATAACGCTTCATATGGTGCCATCTGAATACTCGAATGGAAGCTATTGTTATAGGAAAATTCTACCAGAGGTAAATATTGATCCCACATACCCTGAAAATCAAGTGAGCAAGATCTCAACATGTCTTCTAAGGTCTGAATAGTCCGTTCTAATTGTCCGTCTGTCTGAGTGTGGTAAGCAGTACTCAAATGAAGTTCAGTATCCAGGGATTTCTGAAGACTTTTCCAAAATCTTGAAGTAAAATGGGGATCACGATCAGAAACAATCGATAAGGGTACCCCATGAAGTCTCACAACTTCATTAATATATAGTCTTGCTAGACGTTCCAGGGGTAGATCTTCTCTTATAGCAAGAAAATGTGCTAACTTGGTAAGACGATCAACAATAACCCATATTGCATCATTCCTTCTAGGAGTCTTTGGTAGCCCCATGACAAAGCCCATCGTAATATTGTCCCATTTCCACTCCGGTATGGGAAGAGGTTGCATGACTCCTCCAGGCTGTTGCCTTCCACCTTTCACTTGTTGACAAACCATACATCTTGACACAAAATCAGCAATCTCCCTCTTCATGTTGTCCCACCAAAAATGTTCCTTCAAATCTCTATACATTTTTGTGCTCTCAGGGTGTATAGAGAAATTGGAACTATGAGAATCATCCAGCAATTCCCTTTTTAGATCGGGTAAATCGGGAACACAAAGTCTCTTCCCGAATTTAAAAATTCCATCTTCATACACAAAGTCTCTCAATATCCCATCATTCACAGCTTTAATCTTCTTTTGGAATTCTTCATCATCAGTCTGAGAACTCTTAATCCTTTCTAGTAAAGATGGTTTGGCAACCATTTGAAAAAGCATTGATGTTTCACCTTCCCTGGTTATTCCCATGTCCATCTTCACTAGATCCATGAAAATTGGATCCCTTTTAATTCTCATATTGTTCAAAACTCCATGGTCTTTTCTGCTCAAAGCATCTGCTACTTTGTTTGCTTTCCCCGGGTGGTAGTGTATCGTGCAATCATAATCCTTGAGTAATTCAAGCCATCTCCTTTGCCTCATGTTGAGTTCTTTTTGTGAGAAAATATACTTCAAACTCTTGTGATCAGTATAAATCTCACATTTTTCACCATAGAGGTAGTGCCTCCATATCTTCAAAGAAAAGATTACAGCTGCTAACTCGAGATCATGAGTAGGATAGTTTTGTTCATGAATTTTCAACTGTCGTGATGCATAGGCAATAACTCTATCATTCTGCATAAGGACACAACCAAGTCCTTTCTTTGATGCATCACTATAAATAACGAACCCATCATTCCCCGATGGTAGAGTCAATATAGGAGCATTGACTAATCTTCTCTTCAGTTCTTCAAAACATTCTTCACACTCTTTTGTCCAAACAAATTTAACCCCTTTACGTGTGAGTTTCGTTAATGGGTTAGCCAATCGGGAAAAATTTTGGACGAAACGTCGATAATAACCTACCAAACCAATAAAACTGCGTACCTCAGTTATACTCGTAGGTGCTGGCCATTCTTGGATTACTTTGGTCTTAGAAGGATCAACAGAGATTCCATCTTTAGAGACAATATGGCCAAGAAAAGAAATATCCTGAAGCCAGAATTCACACTTGCTAAACTTACCATATAATTCATGCCTCCTCAGAGGCTTCAAGATAATGCGCAAGTGATTTTCATGATCTTCGTAGGTTTTGGAGTATACCAAGATATCATCAATAAATACCACCACAAATTCATCGAGATACTCCTTGAAAACTCTATTCATTAGATCAATGAATACAGAGGGTGCATTAGTCAATCCAAACGGCATTACAGTAAACTCGTAATGCCCGTACCTGGTTCGAAATGCTGTTTTCGGAATGTCTTCCTTCTTCACACACAACTGATGGTATCCAGATCGAAGGTCAATCTTTGAAAAGTATTGAGCTCCATGCAGTTGGTCAAACAAATCATCAATACGAGGTAGGGGATACTTGTTCTTTATCGTTATAGCATTGATCTCCCTGTAGTCGATACATAACCTCATAGATCCATCTTTCTTTTTAACAAATAGAATAGGGGCTCCCCATAGAGAAACACTAGGGCGAATAAATCCCTTATTACTCAATTCCTCTAGTTGTTTCGTTAGTTCTACTAACTCTACAGTGGCCATTCTATAAGGGGTCTTCGATATAGGCCTTGATCCAGGAATCAAATCAATAGAAAACTCAACTTCTCGTTCTGGAGGATGTCCAGGTAAATCTTCTGGAAATACATCTACAAATTCTTTTACAACAGGTACATCCTCTATTTGAACATTCCTTTCCTCACCCGAAGTTATTTCATTCTCTTCCTCCCCAATAATTGAATTTAGTTGAGCTATTGAGGGTGGATCTAAATAAGAATTAGGTGGTGACGATTATGCTCTAAAAATAAGGTGTTCCTTATCATTATCATCAAGAATCGTAACCTCTTTCTTCTTACAATAAATCTTCGCATCATAGTCTGAAAGCCAGTCCATACCGAGGATTATATCAAACTCAATCATAGGTATGATGATGAGATCAGCAGATAAAGAAAATTTATGTGCTCTAATGGGGACTGATTCACAAAACTTTGTTGCAACGATACTTCCCTTAGGAGTTCTAACTGACAACTCCCTTATTAAATCAAATTGGAAATATCTAATTTTCTTAGCAAATTGGGAAGATATGAAACAATGTGATGATCCAGAATCAAATAATGCATTTGCTAAACTTGAGGAAACCATTAAATTACCTGCCACCACGTCTTTCGGAGCTTCTACCTCAGCAGTAGTGATAGCATAAGCCTGGACTTGATCCCTTGGCCTTTTCTGAGGTAAGTTCTCCTGACGCTTAGGACATGCATTTTCATAATGCCCCATCTCTCTGCAATTGTAGCACTGAACGTTGGTTTCTTCCTTCTTCCCCTTGCAATCATGAGCTTGGTGGCCTTTTTCACCACACTTGTAACAGACTCCCATTCAATTCAAGCAAGTACCAGGTTGTTTCTTCCCGCATTTACCACAAGATGGATATTCAACCTTTCCCTTCTTCCCCTTATTTCCATTCCCAGATTGATCAGCAGGTCTCTTCTTCTCTTGCTTTGCTTTAAAGTCATAAGACTTAGAGAATTCCTTTTCGGTCTTGATAGCACATGAGACAATGTCTTCGTACGATGAAAAGGATTGTGAGACTAACGCTCGACGGAGAAATGGTTTTAACCCATCAAAGAAACGATCAATCTTACTTCTTGGGTTACGAATATAATCACCAGCGTACCTCGCTAACCTTTTAAAGTTAGCCTCATACTTTGTGACATTCTCATCCTCCTTTTGTCTCAGACTCAGAAATTGCCTTTCCATATCTGCTCGATGGTCGCGAGGGAAGTATTTTTCTAAAAACAGATCTTTGAACTCCCTCCATTCCATATTTGATACTTCATCATCTTCCTTTGTATTTTGAATCAATGACCACCATTGATCAGCATCTCCAGTGAGGCGGTAAACTGCCATGATAACTTTTTCCCTTTCACTGCTCCCCAAAGCCTGAAATATTTTCTCTAGGGAAAATATCCATTGCTCAGCTACTAAGGGATTTGTATTCCCATTGAACGTTGGGGGTTGTTTCCTCATGAATCGATCTAACATTGATCCTCCACGCTGCGGATCAGGGTGCTCCATACGGGTAAGGTTATTATTCATAACCTGAGTAAGTTGTCCCAGTATGGTGATTAGCTGATCAGCACCAGTTGCATCACCAGCCCCACTATAATTATCTTGAGCAGGAGGGCAATCCCTACATGGAGTGCGTGCATTAATACTGTTTCCATTTCTTCCACTAGGCGCCATTTCTAAACAATGGCATAAACTAGATCAGTTTATGAATCAAAATACATAATCCCATACTTATAAAACACTTAACATAAATTGAACTATTTATGGATATAATCCATAATCATAAGAATGTTTTCTTTGAGGATGTATATACTCATAATCCCTTCAAAATGATTTGTAAAGAAAATGAGAGTTATCCTAAGCATATCCCCCGGGAGTGTCGTAACCAAGAGTGCAGCAAGGCCCGTTGTCGTGCACCAGTTCCCGTTCGAGTCTAGCTCAAAGCGGTGTTTTCGGGTTTTACCCTTAGGTACATCTGTGCCAGAGCCGCCTCTACCTGCTCGTATCCAGACAGGGATGTATTGCTCGGAAAACTCACAAAATCTCTACAATACCAAAATTCTAGGAAGTTCTTCTATACTAATCCTCAAAGTTCATCTTAGGTCTACGTGCTCTAATCAGAGTTTATCTAAATCTAGTTTCCAATGTTTGTACTAAACTTCCTCTGATACCAACTATAACGCCCCGACCCCAGTTACCCAGAGTCGGTGCATTATTACATAACATTGGTATGATCACACGAAAGATCAAATCTCGAAAGACCGATTGGTTTAGTAGTCTTGGAAACACTAGATATATTCATAAGTCTTACATTACATCATAAAATGAAAAACTACTACATTAACATATTGTCTTCATAATCCACACTCATATCCCCACATAATATCCCTGCAGGTCATTCATAATTTACTTCTTCACTTCCTGGGAAAAATAAAACATAGAAAATGGGTGAGCTCAAATGCCCAGTAAGGATAACAATATAGCAGAAACTTTCATAAATAAGAACAAACATTTAAGGCAATGTATAACTAAAACAAAAGCCTTTTAAACATGAACATTTAACATAGTATGACATAAATAAAATGAAATAATGCCATTTACTTATTCACATGGTTATTCTACTAATCGAATAATCACATGCAAAATCAATAACCACTTTCATAATGTAGGAATGCATAATGCCAGACTATCATAACCACATAGTCAAGGCCTCATGCCAAGACTACAAATAAGATTTTGTCAAGGCCTTGTGCCAAGACACTAGTTTGTCTCATGAGACCTACCGATGCATCGAGGAGCTATAGCGGGCTCCACCCGTCACTTACTAAGTCCAATTCATTCCCATATGAAAAGTTTTAAACATAACATGAACATTCGTATTAAAACTAGCATACGAAATGTAAATAATTTCACCATAAACTATGAATGGTATAAAAATAGAACATCCACAGTCAAACATATCACAAAACCTTCAATACAATATAGAAGTTTTGTATCATAATAAATCAACTTCAAATAATCTTAAAATCTATCAAAGGATGTTGACATAGATGAAATCAATATTCTTTTTTAAGAAATATCTCCTTTTATTTTGAAATCATTTAAGATCCATATAAAATAAAACATTTTCTTTGAAAATATTCTTATAATCTTGTAAGGGAAACTTTGAAGATTTTATAACGGCAGAATGTAGCCGCACTCGCCGTATAAGTTAAAAAAACATTCTTATCTTAATTCTGTCGAAAAGGTTAAAAAGGACCTTGTTTTGAAAATGACCGAAATATTCCTTTATAAACCACTTATAAAAGTCAAAAAGGGTATAAATGACTTTAACTCATATTCTAGTAAATAGTAAAAATGTTTTGAAATACATTTTTAAGAAACATGGATGTGGATGATAAAGAGATCCCAGTAGATTATTACGTATAAACAACCTCGGATAATGAAGAGATTGTGAAATAACACTTACCATGTACTTTTCCTTGGTTGGGGTAGGTTAACCTCCTGTATAATGGTGAAATAATTTTTATTAAATTATACAAGAATTATATACATTAATATGATATCATATATGATCTTTTAATATTGATTTGATAATAATATCTTAGTATTATCATTGTTTCGGGTGTTAACTTACGTGTTTTCTTTTATACGTTTTGTTACGTAAGCCATGTTTGTAATGGATAGGTTGTATATTATTCATATACAAAAGGATATCAAGTCCTTAAACATCATTTTTAAATTATCAAATGATAATTATACTTGAATGGATACGATGGAGAATGAATCTTATCACGTTCATGGAGATGGTAGTCCGTACGTACGCACGAGCGAAAATATCATTCTTTTGATATTAAAATAATATATTAATGGATGGTATATCATATATACAGAATCATTAACATGTTATATTTATTATTTACATGAGTTACACATCATTATTATACCCATCCAAATAATATTATATTGAATAACAATTACACCACGACGTGGAGACGGTAAGCCGTACGTACGCACGTATGGTGACATGTTATTCAAAGGGTGGATAGAATACTGAATATGGTTGTACCATATTTATAATAACATCACAGTATATGTGAGATACTGGAGTTATTATTTTAGAATGGTAAGAACAAAGGAAGAAGAAGTGGAAGAAGAAATGAACTTGGAGAAGGGTGGTGAAATCATTACCTCTTCTTCGGGTTCTTCCTTTTGATTTGATCAAAAGGGCTCCTTAGGTTGGCTTTCTGATCAAACTAAGCCCCCTAGGTTGTATTGAGGGATGTTGGGAGAGTATTGGGGAATAGTTTGGCCGAACCAAAAGGCTTTGAAGGTGTGAAGAAATGAGAAGGAGGAGTGCCCTTTTATAAGAGGGGTGAGGGGGACCTTTGGAAAAGCTAGAGATATTAGTTTATAATAAATTCATAATCGGTTTCTAATGGCTCCAAAGTTGACTATTCAAAGGTTAAGGTGGGTATGGGTCTAAAACAACTCAACCAATAGAATTTAGACAGGTTTGGGTACTTATATTAACCTTATCTTTAAGTATTAACTCTAAATTAATTAGTTTCACTTTTACAATGTCTCTTTGTATTTTTATATAATATGGTTAATAAACTTACTACATACATCCAAGAGACCCCAAAGTGGTCCATTAATGATGAACCTATCATGATATAAGTCTCTTGGATGAACTTTAGATTTTTAGGAATTTAATATCAATTAATAATATAATATTTGTTTTAAGAACTCTTTTATGTCAATTTTGACACTATTCAATAGTTGATTTTTGTGAAACTCATAACAGATTGATTACTTCGAAAAAAGTCAATTAAATCAATCCTAATATATCATATTATCCTATAAAATTAGTTTAATTCATTAAAAGTGTCATATTATATTTATTTGGGTATTTATAATATCAATTATTTTAATTTTTCACTATTATAGTAATTACTGCATCATCATTGTGTCATAAATAAAATAAATTATTTAAGGTCTAAAAATTATAAATAAAATATAATTATGTAGGAAATATTTTTATCTTTCTAATTAATATTTATAATCTAAAATCCAACATATATAACCCTATGTAACAATTGTTTTTCTAAAAGATATATGTTTGTGTCATTTTTGTATTCATTTTAACTTGATTAAAATAAAGTGTCATTATCACTTACAAGTGGATCCATGGGGTCCCAAAATCGACCCAAAGATGACCATGGTCGACCATGTATCAACCAATATGGTTAAGACACGTTTTAGGGTAATTTAGTATTATTATAATATTATTTTGTAACCCTTATTTACCGGATTTACCCTTAACCATGGTAAATAAAATATTTACCGCAGTAATTATTCAAAATGTCTAAAAATAAAAGTTACCTATTTACACAATTTGAACATCCTGATTCCAAATATGGAATCCATTTTCCTAAATTCAAAACACAGAAGTGGCAGAAATTAATTTAAAATTAATTCCCGCTGTCAAAACAAAAAGCGTGTTTTTAAGAGATAATAACTATCAAAAGATTGACACTTGTTTATGTTCGGTTTAATAGTAAAATTATGTCCAATGGCCAACATTATATTAAATGGTAAAAATATATTCTGAATATACTTTAAAACTACTAAAATTCATAATTTATCACTCTTAATTATTTTGATTAAAAAAGTTGTTTTTAATTAAAATTTAGTAATTTTCACTATTCATCAAAATATGAAAGTTATCCGAAAAGTACCAAAATTTCACCTTAGGTTAAATTAGATATTCCGAATCCAAAAATGAATTCCATTTTGAAATATAAAATATATATAATTTTAAAAAGTAGGTATTACTATTCATAACGGCTAGTTTGATTGGTTGTTAGAACTCGGTGTTGCGTACAACACACGCTATCGCATTATTCAAAGAGAAGCGTACTGTAGAAGCTTGGGGTGTTACATCTTTGGTGGGTATTATGATTTTGATTCATAATTTAAAATTTAAAATTTCATTATTTCTTTGTTATCTAATTATTTTTGTTCATATTCCTCAAGGAAAATTTAAAGGCTGTGAAAGGTTTTTCATGTGATCATTTTTCCTTAAATTATTATATTTTTCCTATTTATTCATGTTTTGATTTTTAAGGTTTCTTTTCATATATAAGATTTAGAATATATCTATTTTATATCTATGTTAATGTGGAATTATCAATATGTTTTTTCATTGGGAAAATTTTAAGAATTTTCCAAATAAATATAATTAATAATATTAATTGAATTCAAATGGGAGATAGAAACCTATTTCGTTATATGTTTTCCATGATTTTATTTAGGTGTGGATTATGTTTTTGTTATTAATATGGTGATGGTATTTTTTTTTTGTTTTGTTAATTTGTCTAAAAATGATCATAATTTTAAAGTAATAATAAGATGGTATTGAAAAAAGACATAAAATCATGAAAATTTCATTTTTATGTTTTATGTTGAGAAGAAATGGGTATTCAAATAATGAAGCATGATAAGGGGGATTTTTCATTCCCTTGTGACAATATTTCTATAATTAGATGATAGTGATGACTTTGTGTGAGTTTTTTGTTATATAAATAGATGGGAAGATGACATGTTTTTACTATTGTGGATGATTGACATGGTTTATGTGGGATATTGAGGTAATTTCTGATTCAATATAAATAATGTAATGAATTTTCATTGTGATTATCCTATTGTGGTTAGTGTGTGATGGTAACCTCATGATAAAGAATTAAATTATTAATTGTAGAATTTAAAAACGGAATATGAATCCGTTGTGTTGAAAACATAAGTTTTTATTATATTTTAAAAATTGTTGATGAAACTATTTAATACCTAAAAAAAGGATGTAAATTAACATGTAATGATTAAAATATGAATTTTTAGAAGTTTTAATGGAGTTTAATTTGTATTTATTGAAATTTTTTTAGATAAATAATGTAAAATGGTTAACATTTTTAATAAATGATAAATGGGTTTGGGATGTATGAAGAACTAATTTCAAAGTTGATTAAATTTTAAACAAGTTGTGGGTTTATGATATGTTGATTTATAATAAACGATGATATATGTAGTAAAGTATTGAGGTTAATGTGGAATGAGAAACTGTGGGTATTAACATGTTTAATAAAATAATTTATGTGTGAAATAAAATGAATATAAAATTTACTATTGTTTTGTTGATAATGTACTCGAAGAGTGTGGTTTAAGTTATGGGAAATCATGTATCTAGGATGGTATAACGGTATTATAAAATGATATGTGATTATTATTATAATGAAAGAAAATAAATGAATGATTTTTTAGATTGTTATTAAAAAATTTGAATCAAAACTTTTTAATTAATTGTATAATTGGTATGGTGTTATATTGTCTATACATAGATTGCAGAGGTTGTTTTAATGTGGTAGTGATGTTGGTGATATAAGTTATTGTAGTATTATTATTTTATAGGATATAAAAGAATGGTTTTTCTTGTGTGTTGACATTTTAATCATTATAGTTTATATTATCTATTACACACCCCCATTCGAGTTTCGTAACCTTATTGACACCCTTATGAGGTTTTGGGGTATGACTGTACACCCAACATCATGGACGTGGGTGATACTTATGCTGACTAATCTCCATTATCAGCTCTACCTTATAGATTTAGTATGCATATGTTATTATGATATGATGTTGTGGATATGTTTTAATGGAATGAGGTTATGGTTGTGGTGACATCATAGTAATGTGATAATGAGGTAGTGATGTGGTTATGTGGTAGATGTTGTGTATAGTATGTGGTTATGGTTTGTAGTATGTATCTATTGTCTGTGTTGGCGGTTGTGATTTTATTATTTGGTGTTTTTTATGATTATATGGAAGGGATTGTATTTCAACGACATGTGACATTACAGGGTGAGGGTGACTAGTTCAGTGGGGAAGAGGGTGCAGGGTGCCTTTCTGATAAAATTATAGTATAGTTATACTACATAGTTTTTTTAGATATGTGCACGCATCCTTTATATGTATGGGGTTAGTTAACCCTTGGATAGTTAAAGAAATAGTTTCACAATTTATTCACTGATGTGTTAATATGATTCTTCCACACAAATGATTTTCTAGGGAGGATCCTACTAAGTATTTTCATATACCCACCCTTATCTTCAATATACCTTCATTAAATTTTTAGGGTGGACTTATTGATCAGCAGATATTACTAGATCATGATGTGGTGATTTTAGGAGTTGGATTTAAAACCATATGATTTGTTTTATCATAGATTCATTATCTATTATATTACATTACATACATTTTTTAGGAAAATGGATTTTAGTTTATATTGGGTTCACATTAATTTGTATAATTTCTTATAGTTTCTATGATTTATGAAGTTTATTCCTCTAATTATAAGCGGCATAAACCCTTATTTATATTCATTCCCCACGACATATTAGATGTGGGATTTATGTACCCCACATGTATTCATCGCCTCCTAGGATGGGTTCCATTGTGGGTATGTCATGAAATTACATTCATAAAACTAAAATTATTCCTTAAAATCTACTTTTTATCGTTCCAATTTCTTGATTATCATATCTTTTTATTTTTATGAATATAATCAAACAATTACTTACATTTCATTTCCCATAATTTTTAGAACGTAAAACACTTTTCTTTAATTTTTGTATCCTTTAATATGATTTTACATATAAAAGAGAAAATATAAATTAGAAATTATGATGTTGATAATTACAACAACCACAATTAATATATTTATATTTTGTTAGATCATATATGCTACAAATAACCCATGTCTTATTTTCCAATATTTTACTAATCATGCAATTTTTATCATTTTTATCATTTTGATCTCATTTCACACTAAAAAAGAAATATTAATCTATAAATGATACATGAAAACATTTTATGGAAGATTAACATAAAATTCATGAATTTTTCATTATTATATATTTAAAATGACTTATGGGTTAATTTGATAAATTAATATAATAAAATGGTATAGTGTATGCATTTTTTATTATTTGTTGTTCACTTAACTCTTCAAAAGAAAATATGAATCTGAAAAAATATTTTAATGTAATTTGAGGTACTAAAAAATCAGATTCACATATGAATTATTTCTATATGTAAATAATTACCCAATATATATTTTCTTGATTATTTTTGGAAAAAAAATATTATTTACTCATTTATCATTATCTGATACTCATTTGTAACATAAAATAAAAAATTCACCATGTAATGTTATGCTAAATCATTCTAAACACCTTGAGGTGTCTTACTCTTGCATAATTTCTTCTTAAAATTAAAAAATCATCATTTAGTTATTTTACTCAATTTTAATTCCAAAAACCATTCTTTGTAAATTTTTTTTTATCATTTTACACTTTCATTAAGGTTATAAATAAATAATATATATTAAAAATACAATTCAATTTTTTTAGTATCTTTGGTATTGAATTAATGAATAGTTATTTTATACATGTATAAAATGACTTTAGGATCATTTTTCTGTTTTTTATATAGATCTATAAATCATATACATAGTTTTTCAAATAATTTTCATGTAACTATACTAAAAAACAAAATATTACATACACCATAAAACTCAACGGTCAAGTGCCTTTGGATAACATAGACATAATACATATCTCAATTATACGAATAAAAAAATCATTCATAACATCATATAAATAATCATGTTTTCCCATCATATATATTTCACCATTTACAAAATTATGGTGACATACATAAATGAAATGGCAATCTTAAAAAATGTTTGGGGAATAGCTAAGTGATATCTAAATGAGGTGTAGAAGAGAACATGTGTTACATCATAAAGGAATGAACATATGAGAACCATGAATTATATAACAATAAACACAATACATGGTATAACAATGTAACTCATATATAATAAGAAGAAATTATAAGGGAGATAAAAGTTTCAATTATTAGAAATCATAAAATTACGGACTAGCCTCACATCCCATTCACTAATATAATGATTTTTATGTGGTAGAAGTTTTAATAATCGTTTTGGTTCCATTATTTACAATATTAAATGTTCATGAATATGTTTTTCACATAAAAATAAAATAATTAGAGTTTAATTGTATTAAATCACACGGAAAAACATGATTATCCCTTAAAAATATAACATGATCCACAAAAAATTTAAAAGTTATTACATGAGTATCAATAAAATATTTTGGATGACATGAAAAATGAAAATTAATAAAATAAATGAATATTTTTAATATAACTATTTTAAATATTATATATATTAATGTAAAATTAAATAGTTTTGAAAAATAATATTATTATTAAAGAGGAAGAGATGAAATTGTGAGAAAATGAATAAGTTTTCTCAATTAGGTAATGATTGAATTAAACAAAAATAGAGACATGATAAAAGAATAAAATTTATATAAATAGGATAAAGGTTTCGGAAACCATACAATAAATTTATAGTTAATTAGATATAAAAAATCCCAATGAAAAAAACTAATAAACAATGAGTCAAATAAGAGAGAGATAAATCAAGAGAATACCCCCATGCACCTAACATTTCATCATTCTTAAATGTTATCTAACTAACAATATAGAAACATGAGTAAATTAATTACTCATTTTGAAATCTATTTATATTTTTTATAAATAAAATAATTATTCAACTCATACTTTTTATTCGGTATATATTATCAATATAATTCCATAAAAAAAATATATTCACAACACCCCATGATTTCTTCGATATTGTTGTGTCAATAAATATTCAGTGTAAATGAGTAATTTTTTTGAATTATAAGTATAATATATAGGATTTATAAATATTTATTTAGTTTTTAGGTTCCATACTATTTATTGTTATGTATATTTCTTATTTTTATTACAATTTATTCACAGATCATTCGTTCAAGGTGGATTTGTCAACAAAAATGAGTTATTTTAGTAATATTTCATTTAAAATTTAGCTATTAAACAACCTCAATTATAACATAAATAAATGAATAAAAATATATTTTTTTAATAAATTAATTATTTTCAATCATCTTAGAAGGAATTAAAAATTATTTAATAATAACTTTCATTTATTATGTTATATAAAACCTAAATTTTTTCTATAAAATAATTGAATAGTAAAAATACTTTTTATTTAATGATTGTATCTAAATTAATGATGGATTAATTATAACTAACCAAATGTTATATCATCACATAATTACATGATAAATAATAAATTTTTCACATTCAAAAAATAGGATCACTTAATGTTAGAGCTTTATAGAATTATATAAAACAGTACATTATAAAGTAGAAATTTCCAAAAAAAGCCATTTTAACAATGAAAAAAGTTCTCTATAAAGGTACACCTGTGTAGTTCAAGGTAAATCCAATAAATTTAACATTAAATTAATTAAAATTTATTTCCATCCTTAAAATTTAATAAATAAAATTCAAAACATGATATGAGAATTAAAAAATCTTAGTAAGAGATATAAAATAAGAGAAACTTGTTAGTCCATTTATAAACATGAATTTTTTTTGAAATATTTCCTTTTCCATAATAAATAACTGAACTCAGATGTATTTCTACTTTTCCATAGAGATATTTTTCATATATTATTTTATATACGATCATAAATTAACAATTTTAAGAATAAATGTTTCTTGGAAAACATGAATACTCATGAATTATTTTCCTTGAAAAAAAATCCTTCCATTTTTAACAGTCACAAACATTACATACATACATAATCTGATGTGCATACCTTTTGAAATCAAAAAAAATTCTTTAATCCCCATTACAAACATATCATGTAGGTATATTTGGACATTATCCTTACATTCACCATTTTAATTGAATCACATAACCAGATAATTCCCATATCTCATAAGAGTAATATATCATTGGTAAACTATGTAACTCTATCAGGTTCATTGGAGAGATATATTAGTATTAACATTTATCAGGGTTATTTCAGGGTCAACATTCATTCATATAATACTTATGGTAAACATAAATTGAATAAAATACCTATATCTTCCAATTTAACCATAAAACTCATTATAATTTTAATTAAATCCCACACAAAATATTACATTCATTTATCCCATATAAATGAGGATAAGTTTTCTTTTCCTTATAAAACCATATAAATATAAAAAATATAATATATCGAAAAATAATTTCCATTAAATTAAATATTTAAAATTATAAATTCAGATTAAAATTAGATAATGTTTATGAAAACATGAAAATCCATTCTTTTTAAAATCATTAAAAAATATTCCTTTCACCCTTTCATAAAGAGTGTAAAAAACAACTCTTAGAAAAAATGTTAAAAATAATCATTTTTAATACATTGTAAATAATGTAAAAAATATTCAAATACAATCTTTATCAAAATTTGAATCATAAATAAGATCATTACTTAATGCAATTAAAATAACATTCACACATAAGAAAAATGGAAGGAAGTAAACAATTAAAATGTGTTTTTAATATAATCTAGATTACATCAAGTCCATTCTCATATCATTCATAAGTCTATACTCATTAGTAATAAAATTATATTATTTTTATACATTCATAAGAACATTTTTCAGGTTCATTTAATTATAATTATTCCCTTTATTTCATTTGTTACCATGTTTTATTTAGTTACTAAAATGATTATGTTTGTGTTTGATGATTTGAGGATGTCTGGTTTATAAGTTCAAAATGAAATAGTTAGGTTGAACAAGGTCAAAGGTATCATGGTTACTTCATATAAATAATATTAATCCTAAAAATATTATAATTTTTTATATTAATATCAGTTTTATAATTATACATGGATGGTGTATGTGAAAAGTTAAATATGTCATATCATAGAGGTGGTATTTCTAATATGCAGAGAAGTGACGTTTCAATTTTTCTATTAGAAGGAAAAGAAATAAGATAAATAATAATTTAAATTTTAAAAATAGTAGTTATGTTATAATGGTCATATTTATTCATTATTTCCATCTTTATAACTTTCCATGTGTCACGGTAAGGAAAAATGAGCCACATCACTTAATATAGGTGGTATTCCACAAGTACGAACGAGCGATGTTATCAATTTGCAATGGAAGGAAAGGGAAATAAATTATGTAATATATTATTATTACATATTCCAAATAATTTTTAAAAAATATTTTATATTCATTAATTATATCTTCATAACTATCCATGTCAGGAAGTGATGGAAAACAAAACACATTATTTCATAGAGGTGGTAGTCCAAACATGTACACAAGTGATGTTTTTATTTCCCATTAGATTGTAAATAAATATAAAATATTTATCCGGCAAACATAATAAAATTTAAATATAAATAATATTCTTATTTTTTTATGTTATATTGGTTATAAAATTTGTTAATGAGGTAAAAGAAAAAATAAAATGTTAATAGATTAGTTAGGATATATACCACCACCTTATATATCTTCCATTATCTTACAACTTATGACTTATATGATTTGTATTTTGAGAATAAGAAGACCTATATAACATGTGGAGGTATGTTTTAAGGTATTTTAGTAGATATTTCTCAAAATAAGGTGATGGGGAAGTGGTTTTGCAATTAAAAAGTGATTTTCTATTTATACTTAATGAGAGGGGTGTTTTAAGGTTAAAATATTGATTATTTTATCATTTAGGACTAATATTTTGATTATTGATAGTTACATAAAATTTATTGGTTTATTATAAAAATTTCATGTAATTGGGAATTATATCCATGAATAAAAATAAATTTATTCCTTGAAATATCTTTTTAAAAGTTAAGAAACAAAAAAAAAATATTTGAATATATTATAATTTGTGCCTAAAAATAATATATATAGGTTTATAAATTAAAATTAATTATTTAGAATAAATTATTTTGTTAATTAAATACATATTTAGTTTATGAAATGTTTTTATAATATTTTAAGTCAGGCTTATATGTTAATAATCCAATAAAAGATGTAGGATGTGTAAAAACATTATCATTCACTATTCACAAAATAATTTACATAATATATAAAAAACTTAACCATAGGATAATTTTTATATGATGAAATAAAAAAGGGATTCCATTTTATAAAATTAAATTCATAAAAACTAAAAAATTTATTTTATATATAAATTTATAATTTATGAAAAACAATTCAAATTTAAGAAAAAATTTCTTTTAACTAAAAAATTAGTTAAATTTAGTATAGTGAATATGAATTTATAACATTTAGTCATCTATTTTAATACGATATAAAATTGATTTAATATTAACATTTCATAGGTTTCTCCATTCTTTTATATTTTATAGAATTATGTTGTCACAATCTTATTAGTTAAATAAGTTAGGCTATTTTTCTCTCATATTTTTTTATGATTCCTATGTTACTTATTCCATCATATATATTTTTTCATAAAACCGTATCCCCATGAGTTATATTTTTCCATAATACATTATTTATATAATGTTGAATTTATTCTTCATTTTAATCGTAATAAATATTCTCCTCTAGCTATAATACCTTAGGGATCAAAACATGTTATGCATCAAGTGTGTACTTATTTAAAAAAAGAAACATGAAAAATTCATGTGCCTAAGATAAAATTAGAGGTACGACTGCCCAATAAGAAATTTATCTCACGTACTCTATAAATTCATAGGTCTCTATGAATCGTGTTCTCAACTTTTCTTATTTACAAAAATTTATTACACATACGATGTTGATATTTTAAGAAAGACATGGTGACGTATATCAATGTAATAGTATTTCCTCTAATTATCTATATAATAATTTTTCTATTTCTATGTCTCCCTCATATGGTGTTGAATAAATTTTTATTTCTCAACCATCTATTTTACCAAGTCTGTTCCAAAAAATTTAGTGTCATTTATTTCATCCCAAAATGATGGAGTTCAACATCATTTTCCATATAGTTTCAAAAAAGGACATATCTGTATACATGAATGAAAAAAATTATTGAACAAAAATTCAACTGAAGATAGATATTGATCCAAACATACCTAATAAGATAATAATAAAGATAGAATCATATCCTTTAGATTCTGAATTGTGCACTATTATGTTCTAGTACATTAAGTATGGAAAACCATAGTAAAATTAATTTTAGTACCCATCATCTCCTAAAGCCATTTCCCAAAAATTTATGTATACTTACGATAACAACCAAATACAATGGAGATGGTAAATACAATGTAACTTCGTGTATACTTAAGAAAACATATTTAAATATGGTAAAAAATACATAACATCTTGAATCAGAATAGAATTTATAGATTTAGTCAAACTATAAATAATAACACAAATCACAGTATTTCTTTGATATTTCTTTGATAATCCCCCAATGAAATCCATTCATATGTTCTCCTATTTACATTATGGAAATAAAAAAAGAATAAAAAATCCACTTTTATATTAAATATTCTTCTTTAACAAACAAAAAAGTAAAATATTTCATTGTAAATTCATTTATATCATTACTCATACTATATCACCATGAAATATTCCGGAATGTATATGTACATCAATGTTTTTTCAGGCTAAACTGAAAATATAGAATTTTGAGCTTCACATAATAATTACTTCTTCAACTGGTAATCACTCAAAACACAAAAACACTTTCCAAATCTAATAACACCTTAATTTTCCACATTAAACTAAGAAAAGGTTTCTTTTTTCTAATTCAACACTTTCTTACAATCCATGACCTTCCATTGGAGCCTACATAATTTCTTCTATGAAAGATGATTATACAGATTCATGGGAGAAAAAGGAAGGAGTTTCTACATACATAATTTATAAGACAACATTTTTAAGTCATTAACTAAGGGGGAATGTTCAAAATATAAAATATATAATGATTCAATATATTTTAAACCCATCAAATCAGATACCTTGATTTATTTACCTAGATGATAGGGACTTGTGCAATCACAATCCTTAACCAGTTCAATTCATCTACTCTACCTCATGTTTAATTTTTTTTTTAGCAAATATGTACTGTATATTGTTTTGTCAAAATAAGTTTCACATTTCTCTCTATATAGTTGATGCAACTAGATTTTTAATTAAAAAGTTATTACAACCGTATCAAGGACTTGTGTAGGATAATAGATCACATGGGGTTTGAATAGATGATATGCATATATGATTACCTATTCATTATGAATCAAGACACAACCAAGGCCTTTAAAAAATGAATGAATAAAATAATAAACTCCCAATTTGTTGCTAAAATTGAAATACATGAATACTGACCGATATTTTTTTCAATTATAGGAAATATTCATCATATTACATTGTCTAGATTAATTTTAGTTTTATTAGAGTTTGTTTAGTTTATAGCATAGATAACCTAGACTGTTTTTCAAAAAACCATTAGTATTATCCCCTAGTCCACAAATTTTTGAATCCTATTAATATTTATAATCCTTGTCCACTAATCCACCATTTCAGTTTTAGAACATTCAAATGTTATTCCATCTTTAGAAACAATATTCTTAAACAATGATATTAGCTATATAAAAATCCAATTATTCATTGAGGTAAGAATATTTTATTTTTCGTAAATTATTTAATCAAATGATTAAATATGTCCTATTTTGAATTAACTATGAGGTCATGGAGGTATATAGGGTTTTGGGGATTTTTCCAAGAACAAAACCCATTATTTTGGGTGAAAGGGAATGTTTCACTGTTAGAGAAAACCGTGAAATTTGGTCTGCCCAGGCATGCATCCAATTATGCAATTTTGATAGTTGGGTTTTTTATGGTTTCCTCATAGTTAGTTAAACAGTCTGAGGTATCCATTTAATGTTACCTTCTTATATATCTAACCAATGACCTAAACCATGAAATGCCTAAATTTGGGTGAATTGAAAAAATGCCCCCAATTAATTACTATTTTATAACCTAATTTCATTATTATTAATATTATAGATATCCTTGACTTGGAGAGATATTTTGATGTTCTATAATAGTATTTGATCATCACTTCCAATGTGATCCTTAATTAAAGCACCACTCTTCTTGTTATATTCTCTTCAGTTTCCTTTTTATTGATTCCTCAGCCTTCTTGATATCTGTAGTGTCATTTGGGTGCAAGGTAATTTTCCCAATTAATACGTCTTTACCCCATTCATAAATTTTATCCCAAAATGAGTCAAATAAAGACATGAAACTATACAATCTATCCAATATAGACATACGGTAGGTGGTCTTGGTCCGTTTTCTTAAAGTCATAGTGTTTATTAATGTCATCGTGTCACATGATGAATTTAGGGGTGTTTCTTTGAAATGAAATTGAATCCATGATTTTCATAGAATGACCTATGTAATTAATGCGGCTTATTAATTTTTGAAAATGGTTGAAAACCTTGAAACAGAACCACCCCATGGGTGTGTTCATAGTTGAACTAGACCACCATAGCTGGATCTTGGAAGAAGATACCATTTTGTGTGACCCTTTTTCCTTGGAATTAGGATGTTAATTGTGAAATGAATTATAATTTAAATTGATGAATTATTTTATGAATTTAATTCATAAATAAATTTCATTTTCAATTTTGAATTGTATATTAAAATTATTGAATGAAGGGATGGGTGACCAACACCCTAGGTTCTTTCCTTGACTTACTAGTTTATTCATAGATAGATCATTATATTGATATGAAAATGATGATTTAATAGAGGGAATGTGATGTAATATGATATTTAAGCATAATAATATTGTTATAAAAAAAATTTAAATAGGTGTAATTGGAATCGAGTACTTCTATGCTCGGCATGTGACTTGAGACAACTTTTGAGGTGAGTTTGAAATGAAATGATTATTGTAATGACCCATGGTATAATTTAATTGATTAATAATTATTTTATTTTATATTCATTGGGTGATACATGCATTAAAATAAAGAATTCCATGGATGGAATCATTTAGAATTTATTCTGATTATGCACAAGTGATACATGGACTCATGATATGGACTACGAAGGGAGGAATCATGAGGGGCATGACTATTGCATACCGAGTGATACATGGATTCATATAAGAATTCATTGGATTCATATAGTGTTTAGTTGAACATATATTCCATAAATGATACATGGGATCCCATAATAGAACGATAAGGATGGAATCAATTAGCTGGGACATTATACCACACCTTGATTGATACATGGGTTCTTAACTGTCACTATGGAAGGGATCATAGGGTGTTGGTTACATTACATCTAGAGTGAAACATGAATTACAACATAGGAATTCCAAGGATGAGCCCATGTTTTGAATGAAATTATAAATTAAATGGAATATGAGATGCATCATCCAAGCCAAAGAAAAATATTGGACTCACTCTTGTTTATAAATTATGGATGGTTGATTTAGGCATGATTTGATTATTCTATCCTCATGGGGGCATTGGGATATGGTTTGGGTATTGAGATTAATTGATTAAATGAAATTGAATCATTAATTGAACATGATGATAAATGATACATGCATGACTGATAATTTAGAAACATACCTCTTAAATGAGTTGATTAAATACATTTTTATTAATGAGAAAATAGTCCTTATAGAATTATTTCTTATAGTACTTACTTTACTTATTGTTTAGTGCATGTGCATTGTCTTTTATATATTCTCCAACAAATTGAAACTTGACTGCGGGTGGTTTCATTAATGATTATATCTCACACCCTCTTTCGGGCCATCATTGGGTACCCAATTATACTATATCGTCGCACGTTTTGAAAATGGAAGGATCCTTACTCTAGTTTCTTGATGATTTCTTGGGAGCAGGATAGCATGGGATCGAGATGAGGATCACGATGTTATCCATGATATTTTGGCCTTTTTCCCCTTTAATTCATTTATTATACACCTATATTGTCCAAATGTTTTGGAATATTTAAAATAAACATATAACATTTATTATCATAATCTTTGTATATACATTTCCTTTTAATATTGTTATATATTACTATTGAGTATCTATTTTCTATATGATTTTTTGATTCTGGTATTTTTCTGATATTTTTATTCCACTATGTTTCACACTGGTGTATGGGAATATTATCACCATGGATTTACCTTAAGCCCTCACTGGTAATTATCAGCCTCTAGTATTTAGGGAGATGTGCGTAGGGCTATGTTACAAATAGGGCTCAGAGAACCTGTCGGTGGCATCTGGGATCGCAGTATTAAAGAGTGGTATCAAAGTGATTTTCCTTTCTTATTTTCATTAATAATTTGAGACAATATAAATTTATAGGGAGGAATTAATGTTCGGTAGTGAGTTGTTTCAGGGAGTAGCTACCACAAAAATATAAAAAATACCAATTTCTTTGATATATATTGTTTCTATCTGGTTTTTTTCTATTATAGTTTATTTTATACCACTATTGAGTGATTCACCTTAATTGTGATATTATTATTTGAAAGTATCATGGGATTTTTTTGCAACCTGGTTATAAGGGGGTATTCCATCTCAGGCATCATTTTTGTGACTTGATAGATATCACATTCAATGCATTTGGTCATGCCATTTATGAATAAATTCTTGTTGTAGATGTTTCGATAGTTGTATTTATATATACCTTCTGTTGGGATATGTATTCTAGATTGTGTTGTGGCATGAAATAGCTGGATGACATACTTTGGTTCCGGAGGAGTATGGGCCCTCATGGATAGGGATTTGGTGAACCATTTAGTTCACCCTATATAATGGAATTATGATAAATGTGAAATGAGTATGAAATAAAATGATAATAAATATATGAATCCAAGTTAAAATGAAATAGAAACTAGATTTTCATAAATATTTGGTCCTGAACTAGACCCAACCATATTAGTGGGTATTAGGTAGTATTTCTGAGTTCTATAAGATTTGTATGATGTCGAGACATGACTCATGGAGTAGGCAGAGGGGTTTGTTCATATATAAGAAGGCTTTAATTATCCTATTTTAGTGTCTATTATCTTGATCGTTGAACTTGATAGTGATTTTGATTTAGGGAAATCACTTGGAATTTGTATAGTTATGCCACCACGACGTACTCCAGTCATATGGTAGGAGTGTGGCGACGACCACTGTATGGAGATGGGGGCCTTGGGTTACCAGTGGATCCTCCTGTAGTTTCAACTACAGTACCATTTTTAGTACTGGACACACATGATGAAGAATGGTTCCATGAGGGATTCATGTGATTCATGAAAACCATTCATGGAGTACTGTTACATGCCCTGACTATGGAAGTTTTGACACATGAGTTCCAGCAGCAACATCTTCCCACGTTTTTATGGGATGACAGACCGCCGGCTAGAGAATCATGCCGAGAGGCTTTTCTATCTATCATCGATCATCTAGAGACGCCTCTTGGGATATGGGTAAGTCATTATATGTATATTCTAAGTGATTCTACAATAATATAATGGGATTTAATAACTCATATGGGATATAATCAGGAGTTTTTTTAGAGGTATTTTTATTCAAAATAATATGACTACTTCTCTTTTGATGAATTGAAGGCCGATGGACCCCATGAATGTTTTTAATCCTAGAGAATAGAACACTATCAGTTATAGATTAATTTAACAATTCTACTGAACTTTGGTGTTTCATAGTAATTATGATGGGTGATGAGCTATCTAAAGCCAGGTGATTCAAGAATGGTCTTAGGTATGACCTTAAATCATAGGTATATGTATTTAGGATGAATATTTTATCAATAATATTAAATTTGGTTCATATAAAATAGTGAAACCTTGAAGATGCTAGTGGTGTGAGATATGGTGGTTCAACATCTTAATCAGTGACTACATCAACTGGTAGTAGGAAGAATCATATATAGATTCCATATAGTGATATTAAATGTTAGATCAAATATTCAGGTAGCCAGGTGACGTGATACCGATGTGGTAGGTCAGGACAGAAGAGGTCAAAGTGAATGTGGGACATAGTTGATTATTGATCATTTGGAAAGACGGGACATCAATAGCACTTCTGTATAATGTTTCCTCTAGAATCCAGTGAGAGAGGGTTTTCACAAACTCCAATTTTAATATAAGGGTCCATATATTCTCATCAAAAATGATATGGAGTATAGTTTTTTGATCTGTCTAAGGTGGTGTTCATGGTCAGGGTAGTCAGACACCAGTTTTATTGTGACAACTAAGAAGATCTACTCAGGATATCCAGATAGTATAACAAGGTTACATTATAAGTAAGGCATAAGTAGTGAAATATACTGATGAGAAGTAGGATCCCAGAATATCTACAACAAGAGTTACTATTCTAGTAGCCTCTATTTTAACTTCTGCCATTTTTTTCTATAGGAGATTTAAATAGATTTATATACATTCCCATTGTGGAGAGACATGGGATCAGTGTTCATACCTTATACGGTTTCATGAAACTTGAAATTGCATTGGGGATTAGAACAAAAGATGTTCATCTATTCGGGGATTTCCCTTTGAGATTTGTGGATATCACTTCTTATGGGACCTCTTTTTCCTCAAGGTGACATGTTTTTAAAACATTCTCATGTTAGACTGGTTGGTTTTCTTTCATGATTTCATTAATTTCTATCACTATAGGGTGACATTTACATCACCATAGGTCTAAGAGTTTTTTCAAAAGGGTTAATGATATTTCTATTATTGTTCATCAGTACTCGAGCATATTGGACAGGTTGGGATGATAGAACATATTAAAATATTATATATGGATGGCCATGGAATGTGTTGGACTATTTACCCTCTAGTGGTTGATCATTTTGGGGACATCTTCCAAGAAAGTTTTTCATGATAACCTCTAGTAAGAGAGGTGGATCTCTCTTTTGATCAATTACTAAGAGCTAAAACTATATCTATTCTTCCTTATAGGATGGATACTAATTAGAATCTATAGACCAAGAGAAATTTTAGGATTTAGAGAGAAAGAGTTTTAATTGACCCATTACTTATCTATGGGGTTCTATAGTCCTTGTGTGAAAAAGGAGGGTGGTAACCTTAGGCTATGTTTGGATTATTGGAAATTGAATCCACAAATGATTAAGTACCGATATCCTATACCACATATAGATAATCTCTTTGATTAGCATTGAAAAGTTGTATTTTTTTTAAATATTGATTTAATATCAGGTTATAATTAGTTTTGTGTTCGACAATTGGACATACATAACACTAATTTTCATAGAAGGTATGGTCTATCTGAGTATTGGGTTATGTTGTTCAGTCTCAGGAATATGGAAGATGTCTTCATAGAACTGATGAAAAAAAATTTCAATCCTTATCTTGATTATTTTTTTATAGTTTTATGGATGAAGTCTTGGTTTATTCTCACAATAAACATGACCAATGACAATCATCTTGAGATCATATAGAATACACTGAGAGAGCGTCAGTTATATTCTAAGCACACAAATTGAAACTTCAGGATTGATCAGATTCAATTCTTAGGTAACATTATCATAGATATAGGTGTACTAGTAGACCCATAAACAGTGATTACTGTAGATTCCTAGGAGAATCTTCAGAACATATTTGAGGTGCATAGTTTATTAGGGTGGGATGGTTACTATATTCCATTCCTGCAGGACTTAACATGTCTATAATCACCTCTTATGTTTATGACTATGAAACATATTATGTTTTTATGATATGATTCCAGCAAGATGACCTTTTAAGAGAAGAAAGGGATAATGACTTCAACACCAAGGGTGATATTTCCAGATCTATTAAGAGTTATATGATTTAATTTGATGAATCGGGTTTTAGGATAGGAGTAGTTATTATGCATGAAAATAGATTCATGCAGTATGGGTCTCAGCTGTTGATCCCACATAAGGGGAATTATCAGATGCCCAATATTTAGTATTATGTAGTTGTTCATGCATTGCGCTGTTAGATAAATTACTTATATAGAAATTTTTTTAGTTTACATGGATCCCAAAAAACACATGCACTTATTTACACAACATGATTTGAATGTGATGTTGCAGAGGTGGTTTGAAAACCTACAGTATTTCGATTTCGAGGTTGACTACATGAAAGGTAATGGAATTTTAATAGATGATTCTATGATATGTGGAACACAGACACTTGATGTTTAGTAGGACACTGATTATTGGAAGCTCATGGATTTTTTCTCTAAGTTTCACATGGAGGTGCATGAGAATCAGGGAAAATTTTCTATTATCCTTTGTTGTTACATCAACCATGCTAAATAGATTAAAGATGAGACAATTATCTTATTATGAGATCCCAGTGCTATGGGAGAGTGTGGAAGGTGAGGACCCTCCTCCAGGTAGGACCATAAGATATTATGAAATTCTCTATGCACAAGGTCTCATATGGGTTTCAACAGACATGCGTGATGAGATGATGCGAGACATTGATTCTTTAGAATACAAAACCCATCCATGCATCGCCAAGATGTATTAGGATATACCTACATGATATGGGTGGCCGGGTATGAAAAAATATGTAGCTTGTTTTTTCTTGAGATGTTCCACTTATCTTTATGTTACGGTAAAACCCCAGAGATCAGCCAAAAATTTACAACAGTAACCCATCACTGAGTGGAAACGGGTTGACATCATGATGGATTTCATAATACGTTTAATAAGGTCACCTTAAGGTAATGAAGTTTTATGGTCATTGTTGATAGTATCCAAAATGGTATACATTTATGACCGATTAAGGAAACCTTTAATGTTGATAATAATGAGATGTTGTATATCTATGAGATAGTACATATTTAGAGGGTCCCATATAGTATCTTTATTGATAGGCATGCCTAATTTACATCATAGTTCTGTAAATGGCTTGAGAGGTCATTGGATATATAGGTGTTTCTGAGCACATTATACCACCCCAAGGTTGATGGACTATGAGAGTACATGATTCAGGTTCTTAAGAACATGCTACAACCATGCATCCTAGATTTCACGAACTTTTAGGAGAGTCATATTCCCCTGGTTGATTTCACCTACAATAACAGATTTAAGGCTGCTATTAAAATGGAACATTATGAGGCATTGAATAGTATTCAATGTTGGTCACCGCTATGTTGGTTAGAGGAGAAGAGATAACTATGTTGGGACCTTATCTTGTTTAGGATAACACGGAACAAATTCAGTTGATTCAGAAGTGGATGGATATTGAACAATATCATCTTAAATCATGTGTTAGTCATCGCTAGTGAATTCTAGATTTCAATTTTGGGGATCAATTTTTCTTATGTGTTTAACCACTGTTGGTATATAATAGAATCTGTAGTTAGGGGAAGCATTCACCGAGTAACATTGGGTCATTCAAGATTCTAGAGAGAGTGAGGAAGGTAGCCTATATGTTACAGTTTCCATAGAGGTACTGGGATCTGCAGGACGTCTTCCATTTTTCTCCGGAACGACACTAATTTTCAGACACATCATTTAATTCTAATCCAAAGTAGGTTGAGTTACATGTAGATTCATCCATTGAGGTGTCTCATATATGCATTTTGGATTATAGTATGAAGGTTCTATGAGGCTAGACTATTCTTTTATTATGGGTGTTATAGAAGCATAACCTAGTACAAGACGAGACATGTGAGTGGGAGGTAGATGTATGATTGCAGTGGACATTGTTATTTTTAGACATTCTTGACCACCATTGAGAAGGAAATGCAGGGATGGATTACATTAAGCAGTGAAGATTGTACAAAACTAATTCTTCTTTGAGGTACATATCCCTTTTTATCCATCAATTCTAGGGTTAAATGTTTAAATATTTCATATTTTGAATTCTCTTTGAGAACATAGAGGTATAGGGGGTATCCAGTGTTGGTTCGGAGCCCGAAACCCATGTGTTAGGGTGAAATGGACTAGTACACAATTAGAGAAAACTGTGCAATTTGGGATGCATGGTTCTGCATCCTAAACATTGGATTTTTGTCATTGTTTCTTCATGTTTAGTCAAACCATGTGTCGAACCCATATGTGGTTCTATTCTTCTACATCCAACTGTTTAAAGTTAGCACACAGTTTTCCAACCATGCACTTAAATTCTATTATACAAATTTTTTTGTGAATTTACAAAATAAACCCAACATAATCTCTTATTTATAACCTAATTTCTCTATTCTTATTCATATGTACAACCATGTTTTTGAGACCTCTTTTTATGTTCAAATATAGGATTTGATCTCGAATCTCCATTTGATCTCTGATTAAAGCATTGCTTGTCCTGTTGATCTGCATCGGTTAGTTCGCAATTATTTTTATCCATTCATTGTTCTTATGGATATCTAATGTTATATCTAATTGAAAAATAATTAGCCTTGTTTATAGGTTCTTGATATGTTCTTTTATTTTCATCTGGTCTGAGTTGAATTAGGATCTCAGACTGGATGAGTTATCCTCTACAGACATAAATTAGGTGGTCTCATGCATTTCTATTAAAGTTAATGTGTTTATAAATGTTGTTGTGAATCATACCAAATTTCTAGGTGTCTCTTTGAAATGAAATTGAATCCATGAATTTCAATCATGGCCTATTTATTTAAAGTGTCTTTTTGAAAAATAAAAAATGGTTATAAACCATGAAACGAAACCACCCTATGGGAGTGTTGATTAGTTATACTAAACCACCAGGGGTCACTCTTGGAATAAGATACATTTGGTTGTTCCCATTTTCCCCTTATCCTTGTGGTGTGAATTATAAAATGAATTTAAAATCATATTGATAAATTTGTTTATGAATTGAATTGTAAATTAAATTAAAAATATGAATTTTGATTTGAATATTGAAATGATTAAAGGTTTTGATGGGTGACCAAGACCATTGTTTCTTGCCTTGAGTTTCTTGTTTAAGTTTGAATGTATATTTATATTTAAATTACTATGTGGGTTGAATATAGGTTGGGCTATGTGATAGGTTATTTAGTCATGAGAATCTTGTTATAAATATTTTACCATTGAGTAATTAGAAAACAAGAATTCTAAGATAGCCAATGACTTGATTTACCTATTTAGATGAGTCTGAATTGAATTGATTTGGGTGATGACCCTTTGTATAATTGAATTTATTAGTTGATATTGAATGTTTAATGCCTTGGTTGAAACCAAGAATCAAATGAAGAATTCCATGGGTAGAATCATTTGGTATTTTCCATGCTTATGACTGAGTGATACATGGACTCATGATATGGACTGCCATAAGAGGACTCATGAAGGGCTTGAATATTTGATACCAAGTGATATGTAGATTCATAGGACGATTCCAGGGATGGAATCAAAGTAAATTTGAAAATATATTCCATGGGTGATACATGGGATCCCATTGTGGACCACCAAGGATAGACTCTAGTGCCTGAAAGATTATACCACTCATCGAATAATACGTTGGTTCTTAAGTATTTCTATGGAATAACTTATAGGTTGTTTGTTATATTACACCTAGAGTGAGACTTGGATTCCAGCACAGAATTACCAATAATGACCTCGGGTTTAGAATTAAAATTTAAATGAAATTGTTTAGATGATGCATCTACCAAGACAAAACACAAGATTATATTCGATCTTGTTTGTACATTATGGATGGTCCGTTTAGGCATTATTGATTATTTTATCAGCATGAGGGGTGTTGGGCTACATGCCAGGTCATGAGACATAATTATGAAATGACATTAAATCATTAATTGAACATGCCTATAATTGATATAAGACTGACCGACCATTCAAAGAATTACCTCTTATGTGGATTTATTAAATGAGACTATAAATAAAAACGTGGGACTTATAGGATTATTTCTTATAGTACTTCATTTACCTATTGTTTACTCCCAGTACACTATTTGTTATATATTCACTCATTGATTGGCACCAGACCATGGGTGGTTTCCTACTAGTATTATATCTCACACCTTGTTTGGGCCACCCAAGAGTGCCCAAAAAGACTATATGGTTGCATGTATTGATATGGGAAAGCTCGCTACTACAGGTTCTTGATGATTGCATGGGAGAATGAGAGCATGAGACCGATCTGAGGTTGGCGATACTAGTGGGGATATTTTGGATCTTTTGTGTTTTTGTTTCATATATTTTATACCTACCTTGTATTCATGTTTTGGAAGCTTTAATAGAGGCATATAACTTTCATTATCATTTTCTTTGTGTCTAATTTTCCTTTTAATATAGCTATCTATTCATTCTATGTATCTATTGTTTGTATGATTTACTTCTTTCACAATTATTATGCTAATGTCAATCCACTATTTTACACTCTGGTAAAATGGAATATTTTACCCATGCACTAACCCTAATCCATCAAAGCTAGTAGGAAGCCTCTGGCATTATGGGAGATACACTCAAGGCTATATGGTTAATCGGCCTTAGGGAACCTTTCAATTTCATCTATTTCAAGGTGGTAAAAATATATAACCAAAAGTCAAATTTCCAAAATTCTCCATAAATATTATTTTATTTTAAATTAAACTTAACAATACTTCAATATTTTTCATGATATCCAAATATTTTATAGAATACAATATTATCATTAATAAACATAACCACAGATTTCTCCAAATATTTGAGGAATAATTTATTCAATATATCAATAAATATACCAATTACATTTTTAACCCTAAACACATAAGCGAAAACTAATAACGGACCAAACTAGTCCAAAATTTAATTTTCTTAATGTACCCTTCCTTTATATTTTACAAATGGTAACGGACCTACAGTTAATATTTAAAAAAATACTAAGTTCCCTTTAGATGATCAAATTAGTTATCCATAAAATGAAAATGATACTTTTTCATAGTAGTATTGTTATTAAGTGATCTATAATCAATTTAATCTCTCATTTAATAATTCTTATTAAAAAAATAGGAGCACCAAAAGGTGAATTAATTTGGTGGATGAATCCATTTTCATGGAATTACTATAAATTTATTTTCACTTTAAAAAACTCAACTAAATCCCTTAAATTAAGAGGTTTGGAGATTGCATTATCATAAATAAGTAAGTGAAAATTAAACTCAATCACTAGATAATGAATAATAAAAAGAAAATAATGAGGAAATAAATCTAGATGTTCATTTTCTATTACCATATCTCTAATTTGAATAGTTCCCTTCCTCTAAAAATATATGCAACATAACTTTAGCTTACATCTTACATCGATTCCTCAGGTTTTTGATATTTTATCAACAGTTTTAATTTATTATTAAATATAAACAGAATCACACAGTAAAAAATAAATTTTCTAGCTCCATAATCAATCTTATCATGTTAAATGAATGAAAATCCATACCCTGAATAATATAAAATTCTATAATGGGAATGAAAACATGTTTTTTTATAAAAAAACACTCCATAGATGATAAAAATATTATTCTTATAAATTTTTTATTCATTTATTTTAACTCTAGTATTTTATTAAAAGATTTATGAATTTATTTATTGAAATGGTATTTGTATTTTAATTTCAAATTACCTAGCCATATAAGATTGAATTGATCCAAAATCAAATGGCCACTAACATAATCTAAATAAATAAGTAATGTACCTATCAAAAAATATTATAGACTCCAAAATCGTCGATTGTATTCATAAAAATACACCTTTTAACCTTTACATTTCAAATATTTATCATTCGCATTGTGGGTAACTAACTTCATATTTGAATTGTCATAATGTCCTATCTCATTTTAATCTAAAAATATTATATCCTACTTTTTTACCAGTTTGAAAATTACAATTTCTATAGTCATAATCCATATGTCTTGGAAATCCACATTGTTATGAGTTCCCATATTTAAAAATAAATTCTCTTTAATTATGCTTCCCAAACATATCAATGGAGGGTAACATATTACATTCAGGTTTCATTGATGAATTCTTCCACATTTCTTGATTGCAAAATCACATCGTATCTTTACTATTTTGAAAGAACATAAACACTATCTCATATTTATTAGTACATAATATAACTTCTTCATAACTTCAAAAATCACAACCAAATAGATTCCATCCTTAGCATAGTTCCAATACTAATTAAAATTGATCAATTTTAGGTTAATGTTCTATAATGAAAATTTTAAAAATCCTTTCCTATCTTGTAAAATTATCTATATAGGTGGAAATAAATTTGTCCTCATTTTTATTCAACTCTTGGAATTTTTATTCTATTTTAATTTGAATAACTTTAGGAAAATAATTTTCAAGGATGATATATTTGAAAAAAATCCATTATATTGAATAAATTTCTTCCTTTTTTTCATAGTGTTATTAATAAAATACCCCCATTAACACGAATCACATTTATAATGATAAATAACAGTGATTAAAATCAAATGTTCCTAAAATATTAGGACATCAAATATCATCTTCAAAATATTTATTCATCCTTCATCTTTCACTGGGTTTGAGGATCAACAAAAAATTGATTTATGATAATTCATGAATTTATCTACTATATAAATATTCTTATATGGAAAATATGGAATCATTATTGAAGTTGTACAACACTTTAAGTCTTATAAAAACATTGTTAAACTATTAAAAATTACTCTATTGCAATTTTAACCATTCCTGATTTTTTTTCAGAAGGATATAATCCTCTCTATTACATTATAAAATAGATACTATATTTTCTATCTCAAAATTCATTCTAAATAGATAATTATTAGGAAATGAAAAATTAAATAATTGAATATCTATGTCATAAAAAAATATTTTTTTAAGAAATCTGTTATAGTGTTCTTTTGACATCCCCCTAACCTCTAAATTTAACGAAACTATTTCTATAATACCATCTATAATTTCCCATACCTTAAATCTCCACATAATTACATGAATTATAAAAATGATTCACTTTATTTTATTTATAACATCTTTTTAGTTTAGTGTATTGGAGATATAGGTAAAAATCATATAATATAATGTAAATTTCCAAAATGTCAATTTTTTTCAACCAAAAAAAGTTTATTATGAAGATAGAATTTCCTTATTCAAGGTAACTTGCTTAACTAGAATTAATACATAGTTAAAATTTTTAATCAACCTTAATAAATAAGAAAAAATTCAAAAACATGGGTTTGGAAAATAAAATATCAAAGGGGATATAAAATTTTACAAAAACTTATTTTTCAATTTTTATACCTCAAAAATCCTTAAAAAATCATTTCATTTCTATAATAAAAACTGGAGCATATTTATCAATTAACTTTTCCATGAAAAAATAAATATTTCTCAATAGATTTCATAAAACATATCATATGGAATCATAAAGAAAAAATTATAAGTATAATTATTTCTTGGAAAACATAAATACTAACGGAATTATTTCCTTGAAATAAACCTTTACCTTTTAAAAAAAATCATAAACATTCCTTAAATACTTATGCTCGTATTCTAACATTTTCAATAAAAATTGTTCCATTAAAACCCATTATAATAATATCACATTGATATATAGGGATATTATCCCTAAATTTACCATTAAAATTAACATTTAAATGTAATCATGTTACTAAATAATTACCATACCTCATAGTAATAACCAACCACCAGTAAACTCTATCACTTTATCCATTTCATTTGAGATCTATATTGGGAAATCCTGTCATCAGATCTATATCGATCTCACACACAATTCATATAAAATTTACAACTACCATAATATGAATAAAAGATATATATATTTATCATTAATCATAAAACTAATTTAATTTTAATTAAAGTCCATAAGCAATAACATTTTTAGTTATATCATAAAAATGGAAAAAATATTTAAATTTCCTGATATTTTTTTGAAAAAAGTATCTATAATGTAGATAATTAAAAAATAATAATTAAAAATATTCTTGATACATTTAAAATAATTGTAACAAGAAATAAAAAGAGTTGGAAATAAAACATTAAAACAATATTTTTTAAGGATAGTTCATTACCTTGAGTCCCGACTTGTTTTTTTTGTATTTATACCCTCCAAAGTAAAAAAATATTAATTTACTGCATGAATATAAAAATTTTACATTTTAATTAAATTATTATTATCTTATATATTTCATTTTTACAATATTTTATTTATTTACTAAAATGATTATTTTCACATCGGACTTTTTTAGGATATTCAATTTATAAGTATGAAATGTCAAATACATGTTAAATAATGTCAAAGGGATCATGATTCTATCATATCCAAAATATTAATCATGAAAACATTATTTTTTCTATATATTAAAAAAAATAGAACCATACATGGAAGGTGGATGTGAAAAATTAGATACATCATATAATAGACGTGATATTTCCCACAAACACACAACCAATGTTCTCATTTTTATATTGGATGGAATATAACTAAGGGATAAAATATTTTTCTTTTAGTGGATATTAATTTTGTTATAAACACATTATATATTCATTTAATACATTATTGTAACAAGTCATGTGATATAGTTATGGAAAATAAAAAACATCACTTTGTGGAGGTTGTAGTCCCCATGTTTTCCTGAGCGATTTTTTCATTTCCCATAAGATGGAAAATAGATAGAAAATTGTTTTTCTATAAAAATAATAAAATTTCAATGTAAATAATATACTAATTTTATAATTTTATCTAGGTCAGAATATATTTTATGTAGGTTAAGGAATAAATAATCTTGAAATAATTCGATGAGGGCTTATACCTCATCCTTAGATATCTTCATTTTTTCTTACAACTTATGACTTCTAAAATTGGTCTTTTGAGAATAATAATACCTCTAAGACATGGAGATTGATTTTGGGAAGTAATTGTGTAATGGAATGGTTGACATAAATTGAATTGGAATTATTTTTATAGGTCATACGAGAGGGGGTATCTGTAGTTGTGGAGATATGTGATTTAGTGTAGAAATGTTAATTCTTTTATTATTTAGGCATAAGTCTTTTGTGGAGTGATGATTAATTTTAATTTTTTGGGTTACTATTAATGTATTATGCTTTATTTACATTAGAACCATGAAAAAATATAATATAATCCATGAACCACATTTTTAAAACTAATGAAACCTATATAATCTTTATCATAAATAAAATATTACTTAGACTTCCAAATTTAATTCATAGGTCATTAAAAAAATGAATACATTTAAATTTACCAATTTATTTCTTAAATGTATAATTTTTATAATAAATCTTATTTAAAGTACTTTAAGCCAACATTACATCCTAATGATGTCATAAAGTTTGTGATATGTGTAAGAACAACATTATTCACAATTCATAAAAATAATTTTCTTTCCAATAAAACTGATGAAAATCACTCCAATATAATTTTATTATTATTATATCAAAATAAAATTTCCTTTAATCAAACTAAATTCTTAAAATATATAAATTGAACTTCTAATTCAGACATTATAATTTAAGAAAATAATTTTATTTGAAATATTTATTTCTTTTTTGACTACAATATGGATTAAAATTTGTACGGTGAATATTAATTAATAAAATATAATCATTAATATTAATAAAACATGAATTTTATTAATTATAAACACTCCATAGGTAGTTAGATTGAGTATATTCTATATTAAACCAAAATATACTTCTTCACATGGGATTAAAACTATGTGAGATTGATAATACAATGTGAGATATATTATAATAGTAGGTTCAGTTAACGGTGTATCCTACATTAGTAATGAATTTATTTTTCTATATTAGGGAGGATAAGATTATGGTTGGGTTTATGGAAGTACATGAAAAAATATATGAGCATCCATCACAGTCAAACTAAGTGTACTTGATGTAACTATTATTTAATCTAAATATGGTTGATGAGAAGACCATTTTATATCACTTAGATGAATTCAACACCATCAAATTTAATTTTTCATAGTTTTTAATTATTATTTGTGAGTGTGTGTGTGATCATGTATTATTTTATTATTTAAAAAAAATTAATAATTTGTATAATATTGGTGTGTAGCTCATTGGGGAATAGAAAATTTATGTTAAATTATGTGAGTGATCTATTCCTCATTAAGGGTATTTAAAGAAGAGAGTTGGATATATTATCTATACTACATAGTGAAATGATTTATGTGGTATATTTTAATAAAAATTTAATCTTATTAGAATATATAAATCAAGAAAAAATATTTGAAACAATATAAAGGGTAATGATGATACCTATTTAAGAACATAGAATAATGGATATGTCAAGAAGGAATATAGGGATAGATACAATGAAATTTATAAAAAATACAAAAAATTATATTTTGAGGTTATGTATGGAGTTTTCTTATTTACTATAGATAGTCCCATATAGTCTGTCATTTTAAATTCAATGTAATCCTTCAATTACACATTACGAAATGAATTACTAAATATATATGATACAAAGAATTATGGTCTGGTAAATGTTACTGATAATAAATCCATATATATTAAAGGAAAGGGTGATGCAGAGATCAAAACTCGTAGTAGTTATTTTCTCATTTTGAATATTTTGTTTCATATTATTGGTTTTATAAATAAAACATTTTAATTGGGAAATTTAATGGTGTAGGCATAGGAACACTTTCACTTGTGGTACTTGGGAAATTTACTTGGGGTTATGATTATAGATCTCTGGGTCAATACTTGTCCATTATACAACATAACATAAAATTACATGGACTTGGATATAACTACAAAGTATCTATGTGATATGTGAATATAAACATGTACCATTGGCCACAAAATATAGAAAATGATGAAGGCCTTGGAGATAAATGTGATTATTCTAGAGATTAATTTGTTATAGGTTATATTATATAAAGACCGCATCATTTTAAATAAAATGATGGTGTCCCTTACAAAAGGAGGAATGAAACACCAGAATAGATAGTTGGACATTGTAAAAACTACTCTTTGGGGACCTATACTAATTAATTACTATGAGGGTCAATGTATTATGTGATATTCATCAATGAATCAATAAGGTATGTGTATAATTAATAGGAATGTATATTTATTTATTCATTTTTTTATAAGTGGATGACTAAAGATAATGAATCTGGCTAAAACAATATTCCATTTTGGATAGTAGAGAAATGTTTAGTGTATAAAACTTAAGCAATGTCATTCCATTGACGTAATTTTTGAGACAATAATATTCCAACTACATAAAAATTCTATACAATAACTGATTAGATGGATAAGACGTTAAAAAAATACTCAAGGATTATGTGGTCATTATTGATACTAACGAGGGCATTTTTTTCAATGAAAAAATATATATTATATTTTACCTTGTAATAATAAGGTAATTTATTAAAATGTGAGGATATATACCCAAATACAAAAGGATTTGGAAAATTGTTAAGTTTTCCTAGTTCTTGAGCCATGTTTTATTGCAAATATATGTATATATATAGTAACATGTAGATATTTTTGAAAGAAAACTATTAGGTTATATATAAAGTTTACTCCTTCCAAAATTTTACAATAAATTCTTATTGGAATGTTTGGTCCTTTTATGTTAATAGTTTTAATCTACAAGATATATTTCTGAAAATAGGATCCTATATATGTAATTATCAATCAATAAAACAAATTTGGGAAATTCTCTCATTAGTGAAATAATTTAAATGAATTTTAAACCATTAGAGATGTTGGGATGTTGTATTTTTATAAGGAAATCAATAAAACCTCAGATATATCTTGAAACACAACCATATTTGGTATTTAGGTTTTCTGGGGACTATCAATCATTGTGGAATAATATAAATTGACTCATGAGAACTTGGTTCTTGTGAAATAGGTACCTTTACATATTCCAAGGATTATGCACTTTTCTTATATTGAAATTAACCCATATGGACAATTGTTTATCATATCACACCCATATGATCATTATTTCTGAATACCTCATCAAATAATTCACACATCATATTCAATGGTCTATTACTCAAAGTGAAATAGTTTCCAATTTTTTTTAATAATTGCAGAATGGCCTGATGCAAGGTAAACCCTTATATGTTTTACATAAGAAGTCAATATTACTTAAATGAGTCCATTTAGGAATGATATCAAGATAGATTGAAGATTCTCAAGGGAAAATGATCCAAATAATGACATTAATCTTCTTTAAATGACTCTACAATAATACTATAATAATGAAATATTTTTAAACTTATTGAAAATTATAAATAACTGAAAGAAAAAACTTCATGAATAGGATATTAAGGAATATGAACTATCCAAAGTTTTATAACTCATAAAAGGTGGTAAAAATCTGATATACATCTATTCATGAATTTGGGAGAAAAAAATTACTGGGATACCTTAATCTTCAATGTTAAGAGAGAAACTCATCTAGAGACAATAATATCATAGGATGAATGAAAATTATTTATTTTTTATATTTTCTTGTCAAAATCCATATGATGATCCTACAGGGGTACATATTTTGAAATTATTTATTTATTTTTATCCCCTAATATGAATAATAATAATATTTTGTAGTCAATAACTAATTCAGATAATATATATAAGGTTTTAATGTATCTAATCTAGGAGGGTTATCTAAGGAATAATTGTATTCTATATAGTTTTTATGTCATAATAGGAGACTTTGTGAAAAAATATATGATGGATTCCATAAAAATTAATCTAAGGGAGGTAACTTTCCTTGGGTGGCATGTGATACCACATTTCTTCATATACCAATGTTGAAACTTCCCTATTCCTTTTAAAAATTTAGACTACTTTTTTTATGTGATTTGTTTCTAGTATATTATCACCAATATCCATAATTAAACACCAAAAACTATTAAAAATAAATTGTTCTTTGAAGAAAAACATATGTTCATGTAATGTAAGAATATCTAAGGGTCCATTGTTCTATAATATGATGTATTGGAAGACCATGAATTTGAGGTTCAAGAATATAACATAATCCACAAACTATATATGGAGAAATCATGTGACATAAAATATTATAACTATATCATAAACTCCATGTGGAATTTTGCGTTTTAATAATGGGTATGAAATTTAACATTTCAATTTTATTCTTCATCACCAATCTCAATGTCTATCAATGGAAATTTGTTAGAATTTTTAATATTTTTTCATAGATTAAATCAAGAGGATCCTTTATCAGCTAGATTATTTGTCATAATATATAGTGTTTTTTGTAGAAACCTTAATGTCATGGTACATAAAGTAACAAACTTCATGGGAGATTATGGGACCCTAAGAATCTCACATTCTTTCTTCACAGATAAAATGGTTTTGTCCAAATGGTAAAAAAATATCTCTATGATTTTAGGGGGATCATATAGATTTATGTGAAATGGATTGATCAGAAAACCGATAAAAGAAGTGTGTATTCTATCATTATTCTTTAATAGGTGGTTTATGTTAATCCAATAGTGTCTTGGGTTATCCCATAAATAATTTTCAATGAAATACCTTGTTGGTATTCTCTCTAATAGTGTAATTGAGGTCCATGAAATTTATGGACTTTTCAAAATATAACCATTAATATCCAATATGAGAGAAATAACTTTGTATTATTTTTGAGAAGGATAATACTAACTATTCATTTTTTAATGTCCAGGAAATTTCAAAAAATATTAGTGATTAATGATTCTATGACTATTTGAAATAATATTTTTAAAATAATGTGTATATTCATTTAGGATGTCATATTAGAGGGTGTTACTATGTGCTAAAGAGGAGGTTATAAATATTTCTCAAAGAATGGGGAAGAACTATATGAGTATTGGATGATGCCTTGCTAAAAATGAAAGTAAGGCTAGTGTTAGCAACCATATATATATCTTAACTATTATCATGGTTTTATAGAATGAAATATAATTATAGCTTGGATATCATCTCAAATTATGGAATTTATCCTTCATATCACTAGAAAAGCTTCATAGGTTCTATTTTTATCCTACTGATCACTTATAAATAGATTCTGGATAAAGGGTAAATCAACTTTTAGAAATATTGTTGGGTTAGATATCCATTTATTTCCCAGGATAGCCTTTTTCTAACATGGTATTCAAGATGACATACATTCATCCAAACTACTACAAGGTAATACTAGATGTTATTTAGGAACTGGTTTTCAATAATATTCAAATAATAGAGTAAGATCACTATATTTTCACCCAAATATTTTTCCCCATCTAAAATAAATAATTTTCAATGAAAATTAATCTTATAGAGATCAAAATGTATGTTATTTATTATCAAAAAATTAGAATCATAATTCTATTAATTCCACCAAGGTGACCAAGTAAAAATCATATTTCTTTGATAAATATGATGTTAAAAAATATATATATTTATATATTTATATATTTATTTTAGTATGATGAAAAAATAAGATCATTATAATTCATAATAATATATTTAATTAAAGTTTCATATAAAATAATAAACATACATTTGAAGATAAATTTTTTTTAAAGTATCAAAATAGTAGATGAAATTTGATCTTGAAGTCATGCCTAGAAATGAGACTAAAAAACAAGTAATGGTTGTTCCCTATATATAATTAAGAATATATATAATATAACAACCCAAAATATAATTACTTATAGTTGGTTTTTATATTATTAAATTATTATAACAAAAATGGGATAAAAATATAAAGGATCTGTTAGTATAAAAGTATTGTGAGACAAGAAACATATATGATTTTCATATTTAAAATACATTGCATGAAAAAAATTGAATTCTTGAAGATCATTTAATGATCCCTTTAACATATCATGGGGAATGGAAAAACTGACAAAATATAATCTCACATGCTTAGTAAAGGATGTAATACAACATAAGCTATCATTATTAGATAATACATGATCAATTTGGAATATATAATAATCAATATATATTGCACCTAATTAATAACACAAGATTTAAAATATTTCCAGAAAAAATATCTTGTTAAAGTTACCATTGATAACAATAACATATAAATAAATGAAGGAAATGAATAATTTAAAATGTAATGATCATACAATCATTGTCTGATGCCAAGACATCATAAACCATACCATTATGGTTGCACCACAAAATTTTCTTGAATATGTATGTTTGAACTAAATAACTTATTATTTAGATAATCTTTTTTGTCATGAGACATACAGATGAATCATGTGGCCATACATGACTTGGACCCACCCATATCTTACATATTTCCAACGTATTACTCTTATATTGAATCAATATTATAATACCCAATAATCTTGACATATCAATAAATAAAAATCCATATTGATTGATGAATATGAAACATAAATATTTCCATAGTAAAAGAAATTATTTTCTCAGTAAACATAAATAAATTTCACAGTATATATAATAATGAGTATGCAGTTTAGTGAACATTGAGATAAATAATTATGGATATTATATCGTCATAGAATTTAGATTATTCACTGTCAACAAAATAAGGTATAAACCCTGAATATGTAATAGATGAAAAGATACCAATTATTCATTTGAGATGAAGGTTTGAATGTAAAGAATAATATTTTGAGAATTATATAGGAAAATGGAATTGAAAATTTTTATAATGAACATTCCATAAATATTTTATATCATTATTATAATAAATAATATATAAATCATTTCCAAAATTATTTTTAGCCTTCTAGAATATAGTAACTTTTTTATTTTAATATAAAACTAAAAAATCATAAAATAATGGAAAATTATTTTATTTTTAATGACATGGAAACATATAGAGGAAGATAAATATATATTAATGGTTTTGGATGTGAGAAAATATATTCTCTCTGTATATAGTAAAATGAACATTCCTTTCATAATTTTGTAAAATTTAAAAAAACAACTTGTTCGGGAAACATTAAAAAGAATATTTTTAATCATTTTCAATAGAAGTAAAATATAGTTGAAAAAGACCATTCAAATTCATTTAAAATAAGAATAAAATATTATGTAAAATAATTTGAATAATTCAGATATGGATGAGAATGATTCCTGACTAAAATTAAAATTAGGGCTTGTCTTGTTTAAAAAAATTATTTTACAATTTGAACACCAAAGATAGGAAATGTTGAAATAAGTCATGAAAACCCCTAAATTAAATATAAAATAAGAAAATACGTGTCTTTATATAATGTAATGAAAATATAATTCTTCAATCATAAATTTGAACATGAATAATGCAGAACAATAGTGATATTATGAAAAACCACTTTATGGATTTAATATATTTTTAATAAAACACACATAAAATAGAAATCCTGAATTAGGACAACAAATTCCATGAATAAAGATTAATTAATTTTATAAAATTTCAAAAAGTTATTATATAAATCATATAATATAAATTATGTGAATAATATAAAATATGCCCCAATGGTGTGGAATTTAGGTAAAAATCCCTTATAATCGATTCTCTCTTAGTTAGACACATTATATCCTCATGAATAACAAATTTTTATTAATAAAATATTTCATTAAAAAACTTTTTCATCTATATTAAATTTTTATGTTCCTTTTAAAAACATCTAGAAGTTGTTCATTGAACGGTTCTTACACACACTGATCACTTAAGGTTGTTCGGTTAATTTCCCTAATATTACTTTACTATGTTGAACAAGATTATAGGTGTTATGAAAGCATTAACTAATATCTATAATGTTAATAATTTTATGGATATAATTTTTATTCATTTTATATAATTTAATAATCACCCTTATTAATTTTTAATATAAAAATGAATCACATCACTTTTTAGAGGTTGTATTCCACACGTAAACATGAGAGATATTATTATTTTATAATTGATGGTAGGGTAAGAATATATATATTATATTAAATTTATAAAATCATAATAATTTCATAAATATTCTATATATTCATTATTTTTTCACTATAAACATATGTGTTTGGGGTTGATTAAAAATGAATTACACAACTATGTAGGGACAATAGTCTGTATGTACGCCTGAGTGATGTTTTAATATCCCATATGATAGAGTTTATATATAAAATGGATGTGCAATAAATATAAAAACATATCAGTATGTTAAATATATATTTAATTATGTTAATATTTTTATTTGTGATTTGGAGAAGGTTTATGATGAAATGAATGTGAAAAGTCGGAGTAAGAAAATAAATATATTTATTTGGTAATTCCATCTTAATTACACATCATGAATTCTTGAAGGGATCACTTTATATGAAAAGTATACATATTTCATGATAAATGAAAATTTTAATATATTAAGAAAAGCCTTTTTTCAGATAAGTTTCTCAATAATTTTGGACAAGCGACCATATGCGGTGACCTTTTTATATGTGAAGTGGGTTACAAAAATGTAAATACATGAATCTTTATTATATAATATATGTCTGAATCATCTAAATGGGAACCAAATTATCATAAATTTAAATATACTAGGGGTAATTTTATAAACCAACCAAAAAGTTATCTTTAGGGAAAAGTTTTGCATTATCTTGAAGGCTCGTTTATTTATTTTAAACCCTTTTAACTCATTTTTCTATAATTGAAGTGATAATGGTTTACAATGCCTAATATTCATTAAGAAAAAAATTAAGTTGAATTAATTACCAAATATTTATTATTTTGATTAAAAATATCGAATCTAATTTAGAAGATTAAATTTCTAGACATTGTAGATAAAACATTAATATAATTTTACCAAATGAAATGAAAAATCTTTTTTTTTGCAGTTGGGGTGGCCCCTGAGATGTAAAACCTATAGTACTACATGCAAAAGACTAGGGTTCGTATCGTGGAAATCCCCATGGTGGGTTTATGATGGTGGTGATGATGCAGTCATGACACTACACTCGGCCTTTGGGTATAATAAACTTTTCCTTGGGCCTACGAGCTATATAATAGGTTTCCCTCTACCAAGATTGAATGTGATATATTAGTTAATAATAAAAACTGGTTTTGGACAAAACAGAAAAATTGAAAAATTATTTTTCAAAAATTTCTCAATTGAGAATAAAGATTATTTGCAAGTAAAACAACATATAATGTTTATTCCCAGAAAATAATTGGATTCAGTTAAATCAGTGGATATTTTTTTAAATCTAAACCCCAGTAAATACCTAAAGGAACCATGTGAATATATAATTAAAAATAATAATGGGATATTGTTTTTAGTTGAATAAAAACATTACTCAGATTTTGAAAATGTCAAACATAGACATACAAGTTCATAATTATGTTTTTAAATTCATTAAATTAATTATAAAATACTTTTATAGTCTACAAAACTAGGTTCTTATACTTTAAAGTTATTAATCTATCCTGGTAACCCCACAAATTTGAAGAATGTTTGGAATTGTCATTTTTCGTCATTCAATCAGAAATAATATATTTTAACAATATAAAAAATGACCCTAAGATAATTCTTATATGGAAATATGAAAAATAAAGATAACTTCATCAAATAAAATTTCTAAAATTAAAATATAATAATTCTAATATCCGTTATAAAATATTTAAAAACCATTTTTATAGAAAATGAATTTTTATAGAATAACATGAGTTTATTCTAATCTAGTGCCAGATAAAAACCATTAAATATTTAGTAATTTTTTTTAAATATTATAAATAAATTACATGAAATAATTAATTAATAATTATTAATAATGTTTATTTAGATAAAATTACACTACACACTTAAAATGGTTTATAAAAAGTAGCTCATTTTAATATTAAATGATTTTATCTTCATTAATAAAAAATGATAATTAATTTATGAATAATTATTCATTATTTTAAATATAAAATAAATAATTTTTAAATAAATTTAATAATCTAAAAAATATAATATTACCTTTGAAATGTTAATATAAAAATAAACAACGAATTCAATTTTATAGAAAATAAACCTCTTAATCATATTACATATCAATTACTAATGGGTGTTAATTTATATTTATACACATTCTATACTTATAATGTATATGTTTCTACCCTGAAATTTAAATAATTAATTATTCACTTTAGTTTATTTTTGCTCATATCAAACTCTCTTAAAAATAGTAATTATTCAATAGGAAACAATTACTAAAATATTGGGGTTTTATATGCCCCGTAAAAAGGTAATGTTATTAAAATGTTATTTTTCCCTACAGAAACAATTTATATTTATATAGGTATAATATTATACATATATTTTATCTTCATAAGGAATTATAAATTTACTACTAGTAATTAAATATTTATAAAACCATGTTTATTTCACTATAAAACTCACAGTTGTGAACAAGTTTCCAAATGAATAACTTGACAACTAAGAGATATTTCCTAAAAAGGATTTAATATGTTTATATGATTCTTATTATAGTTTTTGAAATTCATTTAATATTAGGATGTGAAATATGATAAAATATATTAACTTTATGAAATTTCTTCCATTGATTTTGTTTTGATTAGTTTTCCTTATTTTCATCATATTATATTCTATATGGTGAATAAAAATGATAAATTTTCATTCTTGAAAAACATAAATAATATTTTAATGGATCAAAAGTTCCATAAATGATAGATAACTTATTCCTACTATATAATACATTTACCAAAACAAAAAGGTTAGTGTGAGTAAAAATAACGTCTAATGAAATGTTAACCTTCAAATCCTTAATTATAATCACCACCACTATTTAAATTTAAATTATTTTATAACTCATATATAAATCACTAAATCCTAAAAACTAATTAAACCCAAAAAATTATGATTATGTTGATGTTAATAAAAAAAACAACTTTACCTTCAACTAGTGGAAAAATTAGTCCATATTAATAGATACCATCCAAAACAGTCTAATTATATATAGATTCACATTAGGTATATTAATTGAGTACACATTCCCTAGAGTTTAAACGGATGATTCAATATCCATGGAAAATTTAAAAGATTCTGCATATACAAAATCAAATAATGTATAAGTATATGATCAATGTACCCATTATTAGTACGTAAGGTTTTTCAACTTAAACTATAGTAATTTTATAATCTTAGTTATTCTCTTTCGACCAATTTTCAGGTAAATTCCCAAATGATCAAGTCATTGGTTAGAATAATTATCCATATCCTAAAAGTTAAAATTTTAAATATCAGTTATTTTTTTCATTTACATTCATGATTCATATTACCATTATATCTATAATTATAACAAACTCTCTTTCCCATTATGTATATAACATGATGTTTGATTCCATAATTATAATTTTTTTATGTTTTCCCCTTCCCTCTTTCTTCATTTCCTCATTTATTTTTTCCTTGGTTCATATCTATCATTTTCTTCTCTTGATTTATTTTGAAAATATATTACTTTGAGAATTATTTCTCTATTCTTATGTCATATGATACTATACCATCCAATGATAAAATATATTTATAGAATAGTAGAATTCTGAGGCTCTACAGAAGTCAATAAATTAAATGGTCTTTCTTTGTTTTTTAAATATTTATCTATTAGTTTCATTCTATTATAATTTCAAAAAAATTACCTTATACTTAGATCAATTTAAACTTCCTTTGGTCTTAAATTAAAGAATTAACATTCTATATCATTGTGTTTCTCTTCAGGAAAATATTTCTCATATAAAATCCCCATAAATTTAATCCATTATATTCCATCCATCTGCACCTCTTATTTAGTATTCTGAATAAGAGAACAATATGTATCCACATATTTTGTTAAAAATATTATATTTGAATAACCTTTTCCATTTATTACTTCCTAAATCCATATATATCATTTCAAGGGACATCATCTATTTCTCAAGTTCAAATGGATTAGTAGTTGCATTAAAAGATGAAGGATTTTGTAGTATGAATTGTACTAATATCATTTCACTACGATGAGAGACAGTGAGTTTCTTTATATTGGAGACATTATTATTAGTAACCTAATGCAACAACCCAAAAATAGTCATAATGTCTTTAGCTACAACCCCAACCATATTGACATTATCTAGTGAAAACCGTTTATTATAACTATGGGTGTTGATGTCATTTATAATCATTTTACTAAGATACATATATAAAAATTGTATAGATATAATTATATCATAAAATATTTTATATTATTCTATAAAAAAATTCCCAAATGTTATAGGATATTCGTGAGTTTTATCTTAATTTTATGTTCTTCAAAGATATTTTTCCAAAGGGTGTACCTATATTTACGCTGATACCAATAGTATGAGGTTATAATATCGTAACCGAAAGATTAATTTTAATCTAATACCTAATTATAGGATACAAGGGATCACAAAAAATAAATATCAATCATTTTTTCAGTCATGGGAGATAATATACATACATCATTTCCATATTTGAAAAAACATTCATGTCACGAAATATTTTCTCACGTCCTTGAGAATCATTCGAAAATTATTTATTCATATCATGGGGAAAGGTAATCATAAAAAAGGGTGAGATCATATTATAATTAAGGTAAATAATACATTGAAATAAATACTTATTAAATAAGGCATGAATAGTGTTGAATAGTTTATAATATATACGTATTCCATTTAATTAAAAACAGGAGATTTAAAATATGTCTTTGGAAAATATCAATAAAAAATTTACATGGATAATAGTAACTAAAATATTAATAATGGAAATACATAATTTTATATTTCATGATCCTACTATCAATGATTTGTTCCCTCACATCATGAACCCTACTATCGAAATTTGTGCCAAGATATTTTAATTAATAGGTCGGTAAAAAACCATATTAATTTAGCCAATTATTTGCCTCATGGTACCTTTTAATGAAACAAGAGGATAACTATAATTCTGCCTGACCTACAAAAAACATATGTCACATGCATTCCTCATATATTTAATCAATAAGATATTAAATAATAAATATGCCTTATCAATAAATAAGTATATGTATTAAAATGAGAATACATAACATCATTATTTCCACAGTAAAATAAATAAATTTATTAGTAAATTTTCTTCAAGTTTATACAATATATAATAATTATTACATGTTTTATTGAATCATTATATTAATAATGTAAGATAATATATCATCATGAAACAAATATTATTTCATACGAAAAAGTTATGTTATATACGAAAAATTAGAAATAGATAATTGGATAATATTAATTCATCAAAAATAAATGTTTCGATGTAAATTATTTTTAGAATTAGAGAGGAAAGTGTAATTAAAACTTCTAAAAAAATTCAGTAATTTTTTGTGTCATTTTTATTAAAATGGTGTTATAAATCAATTCAAAAATTCTTTTCAAACATTTATAAAAAAAACCTCTTTATATTAATATAAAAAGTAAAAATTCATATAATAAAGGAAATTATTTTTTATAAAAATACATTAAAACATTAAGAGGACAAAAAAACAATAAATAATAGTCATGTATGTGGTAAAATTATTTCACATTCTATATATTAAAAAGAATATCACATTCATTGTTTTTGTAAAAATTCAAAAAATTAATTTTCAGGAAACATTTGAAATATTCTTTAAATACATTGTAATGAAAGGAAAATGTTATAGAAAATACCATTATCTATAATTTAAATATATATAAAAACATACAGAATGTTTTTTAATAATATGGATATATGAGATAATGATTGTTGATAAATATATTAGTTAGGTCAACTTAATTGAAAAACATTATTCCAGTATTTTAGTATAAAATAGAGTAAAATTTATAAAAAAATATATTAACAACATAATTATCTCTAGGATAAGAAAATATAATATATTTATAAAGATAATTATCATTCTATTCATCAATCAAGAATTTAAACATGAACAACACCAACTAAGAGTGAGATTGTAAAATAATCCATTACAATATTAATTTCACTTAAATAAATCCCCATTAAAAGATAAAACATGAATTAAAATTTTGAATACAATGAATAAATATTAATTAAGTATATAAAGGGGTTAATATACACTCCATAAAAAAGGAGCACAAAATAAACTTTATCTCAATAGAGACGAATAGAGATGAAAAAACCCTTACATTGGATTACATCTTAGTCTTATTCATTACATCCAGTTGAATAATAAATTTAAATTTATTAAATAATTTATTAAGAAAATTTAGAATTTATATTTCATTTAATAATTAACCTTTTTAATCATTTTACATCATTTCATTGAATAGTTCTCTCTTATGTAGACCACATAAGTGTGTTTGATCAATTTATCTAAAATTATATTGGTATATTGACCATCATTAAAGGTCCTATGAAGTGGTAAATTCATCTCCATAATTTTAATAATTTCAAAGTTAATATATTCAATCATTATATATAATTGTATAATCTTTTATTTGAGGTTTGAATATAAAAATTAATCAAAATGTTTGGTTATGGTTGTAGTCCACACGTACAAATAAGCAACGTAATCATTTTCTTAAAACAGAAGGGTAAGAAGTCAGGTTATATATTATATTTCATGAAAAATAATTATGACATAAATATCATATCTCATCAATAATTTAATCCTTATAACTATCTATTTGAGGTTTTTGTGAACATTATTCACAGCTCTACATGCATATGATAGTCTTTACATATACTGGAGTGATGCTTTCATTTTCTTTAGGACAGAAATGATATATAAAATGGATATATCATTTACATAAAAACTAATAAGGATAATTTATACACTTATGTAATTAATTTAATATGGTAATTTAAAATTAGGATTGGGTTTAGGAAGAAATAAACATGATAAATGTCGATAATTTCATATGCATCTTCCATGGGGAATCACCTTTGGCATTCACTTGAAACATCCTAAAAATGGAATTTTGGTGATACCAAGCCCTATTGGTCAATAAAAATATTTTTGGGAATGTATTTTTATTTTAAATTTGTAATTTATTATGAATTTTTATGCTATATACAAATGGGATGAGTTCTGAGAGTTTTTGGAGTGTTTTGGAAGTCTGTCTATAGGTTCTTGGTTAGGGGAAATAGTGATACTCTTCCATGAACTCGTGAAATTGGTTCTAGGAGGTGCATGATTGGAATACAGTTTTTACCAAGTTATTGACATTCTAGGAAAAAAAATTAATAAGAATATGGTGGTAGAGGTATATTTGGAACATGGTTTATCATACAGGGTGAACCAAATATGAAAGACGACGGCACATGGATGATAGTATCATCATATTGGTTTATGATTTCCTAAATAGTAAAACATAATCATGTGTCCTACTAGATGTTTTCTATTAGTATAAACAACATTGGAAAATATTTTACCAAAATATGTTACCTCACCGTGTGATGTGCATTTTAGGGTCAGGAAATTCGAGTTAAAAAAGGATTTTGGCTCAGAAATTATCATTTTTCTCCCATTCTACAAAAATCTAAAACTTCTCTCCTTAATATAAAATTATTAGTGATTATTCCTTTTTTAGAAATAGTATTTGATAAATCAATGTGTGTTGGATCTCAAAAGTCAATAGTAATTCGGCATTATTTCTCTTTCTTCTCTACATCTACTCATCTTCCGTCTCACGAATCCTTATATCTATTCTTTTAGGGATAGATATATTTTCAATGTTGTGTTTTTTTATTAAATAATATGGATCTATTTATGGAAAGGGGTTTCAATGATTTATCAAGAGGATTTCAAGTGATGTTTTTCATTTTTATTGTCTATTGAGAGGCAAGTGGATTATCTTATAATCTACACATTCTAAAACATAAAATATTTATTTATAATTTCAACTCTAATTTATTTTTAGAAAAATCTTCTAATTTTATAACCTAGATCCTTGGTATGATAATTATGTACACAAAGTGTTTTAGGAATTACATTAATCAATGTTGTTTTTAAAGAAAATGGGTTTTTTTAAAAAATTAGATGTGGTTTGAGTTTGTCCATGTGTGTGAGAATGAATCATAGTTGGAAGCACCACTATCAATAAAGAAAATATGGGATGGTTCATGGCTGAATGTGAAACCATTAATTCGGGTCAGCAATTGACGAATTGATGACCATGTGACTCACCACTTGCAAGTATAGATAGATCTGCGGAATGAATTCCTGTGTGTATGAGAGAGTGTGGACACTAGATGGTTATTCCAAGTCGTAGAAAATGGTGAAAAGGTTTTTTAATGTATTTCATACTATGAATTCATCAATGAACTGTAAAAAACTATTCATTAGCTACTATTCTAATATATAAAAGGTGTGAACAAGTTCTTTTCCTAGAGGCATGTGTTGGGATGTATTTGGGCATTATGTAAAAAGTGTTATAATAATATCCTACTTAAGAGATTTGGTGAATTTTCAAATGATTTATACTGAGACATGGGTATGGACAAGGTGAAACCTTTCTATAGTGGCACATCCTGAGGTTTTTCTCTCAATTTTATGTTTAGATCATGGGGGTTATCTGTTATAGTATTTGTAGTGACACCACATAATTTTTACTACATTAAATTTTCTTTAGTTACTTTTTTCATATTTTGTTAACTATTTTCTAGTACTCGAATGTTTCTATCAATTTTTTTCTCCTTCTAATTTTGTCATTACTACTCATGTATCATATATTTGGTTTTAATTATTTGAATTTTTTATTTGTAGGTGGAGTATGTTCATCAAGTAAAATAATCCCCCAATTTTTTACTAAGACCCTGAAATTTATTCTCAGCATTTGGATTCCTATGGATGCCACTTAAGGTTAGTAGAAGCTAACAACCCCCCAGGACAATTCGTTTTGGTGGGATCTTTCAAATTTTTTCAGTCTTCGATGGTACATCCTCTTCTAATGGTAGGGAGGATATGGTAATGTTAAGACATTAATTGTATAGAATAGAAATTTTATACATCCTAATTATTAATAAATACATGTTACAAAAGTGGTTTGGGTAAAAATGTTTTCTATGACACTTCTATGTGTGTTTTCATCTCATCATTTTGGGTTTAGATAATGACTTCATAATATGTTTCATTAGTTTGAAGAATTCCCACTAGGGCTACATTTTTCATCTAATGTTTGGTTTTCTTTTCAAAAATGGTTAAATTTTGATTTTTGAAATGTTGGTTGTAATGATAATTGCTTATGGTGATTTAAAATTTTATAAGCTTTTAGTTTCTAGTGACTGTTGAATAGGTGGTTTTTTGTTTCATTTTGAAAATGGAACCATATAGTAAAAAAATTTGTTTCTTTGGGACCCCAACCAGTATAAAATTCATGCTAGAGGTATATATGTTAGAGAATCTTTCACACCAATACTGATACATAGTTATACAAGATAGATCCAAACAAGATCTTAAGTGGGAGGAAATTAAGGAATTTAAAAAATAATAATTCTATCCACACACATTGATGTTATCCAAAACAACATGTTTCTTCTCATAAAGAAATAGAATATATCGATGAATGAGTATGAAACTATGTTTCTGAATTTATACCATTTTTTCTCCGGAATTAGTTAATAGTGCATCCTTGAAGGTACATATCTTTGATTTTGGAATGTGTCTTGAAATTCACTCTAAGATAGTCATACTTTGTATTAATGATTATATATATGGCTAATAGGGAAATAGTCCCAGATATGGATGATTCTAGAAATCATGTTAGAGGAATTAATATTGTCTACATAAAAATATGTGGGAGCTCTAACGATGGGATTATTTGAAAGTTGGGTGCCTATTAACGAGATGGTGGAACACTATAGACCATACCAGAGAATCATTTAAATTTATTACAAGGCCCAATTTAATGATTGGATTTTTCAAATGTGGTTTTTTTTCATATGAAGTGAGATTATACCACACCCCACTATTATTGTCCCAACTATAATCATATGGAAAATCTTAAAAAAAATTCATAGTTATTGAAGTACAATTATTAGATATACTTTAGATGTATCTCAAACATATTATAATTTTATTTGATGATATCTCAAGAAAAACACTCATCTTTCCAATATAGATCATTATGTTTATTCTTCAAACAATATGAATATTCTGAAAATACAATTATTATATGTAAACAAGGAAAAAAAGTAATGAGTAAAACATTATACGGTACTTAAAAGATGATCAAAGAGGATAAATATTATCCTTTGATGGTTAAAATGACTATTATATGGAATTGAACTCATATCCCTGCCATATTTTATATGGGCACATCACACTCTTTTATTTCTTATAATGTTTCTTAACATATGTGTTTTCATGTTCAGATGATGCCTTGTGTCTTAAAACATTTAACACCTCTCAAACAATGGGATTTCTGAGACTTTAAGTGTGAATCATATTCTATAACTATAGATTTGGATGATTTTTATGGTATTTATCTTGTCTTTAGATGGATAAATTTGGCATGAATTTGGGAATGGCTTAATTAACCTCTTTCAAATATTTCATCAACTGTTATGCATGTCATGAGAGATTCAAATATTTTTGTTGAATTAATAATATCGTTAAAGGGTATTGGGATATGAATACAAGAAAATAATGACCATTAAAATAAGTTGTATGGACAACATATCATCAGTTGGTAGAAGTAACTGTGGAAACTATTTATGGAAATAAACATAGATATTTTCGAACAATCATGATCCAGTTTCTCTGTCTTTCTGAATATTTTCCTTGGGCTTCCACCTAAAAGTGAAGTGGAATTTACAATTGAAATCATTCTAAGAATATATCCTATTTAATTTTCATCATACAGGATGATACCAATGGAATTAATGTAACTAAAGGTTCTACTATACGAGTTTGAAACACAAGGGTTAATCCGACCAAGTATGTTTCCATGGGAAGCAACAGTTCTTTTTTAGGCATGTGGATAGAAATATTTTAATTTGTGTGGATTATCATAATAAAAATGTGTTTATTAAAATTAAATAATATCCAATCCCATGAATTGATTATCTAATTGATCAATTTAATGTATCCCAATGTTTCTCTATGGGTGATTTATGATAATGGAATCTCCATGTTTTTTTATAAGGAGGATATTCCAAAAAAAATATTTCATTATCAGTTATGGTCATTATTAATATTTTTTTATGATACAAATTATTTCTAATTAAATTTCCAGTATTTTACCATTAATGAATCTAATTCATCAGTAGAATCATGAAACCTTTTTGTGGAATGCATCAATGATTATCTGTTGTACTGATGGAAAAAATGTGAATCATGAGCAGCAATTGGAAATATTAATTTGTATCTTGAGATAACATTTTTTTTTTCAAACATGAAAATTTTGGTTTTTGTATAAAAGATGTACATTTTATTAGTGATGAATTTTCTGGAAGAGGAGACTCTATAGATACATAAAAGGTAAAATATAATAAATATTGGATACCATTGAAGAATATATTTGAGATACATAGATTCCTCAATGTAACACCCGAGACTTTTATGTTATATAAATCATCAAAGGAATCATTTTCTACACAACACTTGATTGGCTTGCTTTACACGCAATCACGACCTTCCTCGATAGCTTGCGTCGTACGCAATACCGAGTTTCACTAAACAACGACATGCTATTAAAATATTATTAAAACTAGCCATTATGAATAGTAATAACCACTTTTTGAAATTTTATAAATTTTATTTTTCAAAATGGACTTCATTTTTGAATTCAAAATATCGAAATTAGCCTAGGGTGAAATTTTGGTATTTTTCTGAAAACTTTCAATTTTTGATGAATAGTGAAACCACTAAGTGGTAGTTAAAAAAACTGAATTTTTCATAAAACTTAATTTTACCGCTTCTGTGAATGAAATTTCGAAAATCCGAGAGACACGGTTAATATAAAGGACTAAAATGTGGTTCAATGAGATGAAAATAAATTTTTGTGAATAGTAACTTCTTACTTTTTTTTACCGCGGTTAATAGTAAATAGGGTAACTAAGGGTAAATATTATATTACTATTACCCTAACACATGTCCTAATTCTATTGGATAAGTGTAATTCGACCAAAAACAAACTTATGAATATAATATGACCATTTAGGTCCACTTGGATTAGATTATGACATTTAATATTATTTTATTTAATGAATAGTTAAAATAGTTAAAATCAAAGATTAATAACTAAAACATTTTTAATATGGGTTTATACATAAGATAAATTAGATTATAAATATTCATTAGAAAGCTAAAACGTTTTCCTACATAATGATATTTTATTTATAATTTTTAGACTTTAAATAAATTAATTTATTTATGACACAACGATGATGTAGTAATTACCCTTTTAAGGAAATGTTAACATAATTAATGTTATAAATGACCAAATAAATGTAATTTGAGACTTTTTATGAATTCCACTAATTTTCTAGGTTACTATGATATATTAGTGTTGATTTAATCAACTTGTTTCGAACATATAATTCTGTTATGACTTTCACAAAAATCATATATGAAATAGTGTCAAAATTGAGACAAAATAGTTTTTAAATCAAATATTATATTATTAATTGTTATTGTTTTCCTAAAAATCTAAGGTTCGGCCAAATTACTTATATAAGGATATATATATTAATAATAAACAACTTGGGGTTATTTTGGCATGTTATAGTATGTGTATTAACCATATAGTGTAAGAAAACAAAAAGACACGGTAAAAGTTAAATTATCTAACATAGAGTTAAATCTAATTGATAAGGTTAAAATAACAACCTAAACTTGTCTAAATCCTATTGGTTGATAGGAGTTCGACCCATACCCACTTTAACATCGAAATAAGACCCTTTGGAACCATTATAAACCGATTTTGACTTTAATATAAAATAATATTTTGAGATATTCCAAAGGTGCCCCTCTCCTCCCTTATAAAAGGGCACCTCCTCCCCCTCTTCCTCACACTACATTGAGCCTTCAATCTCGGCCAACCCCTACCACTTTCTCCACTCCACTTCCCTAGAGACATCCTAGAGGTTCTTGTCTTCTTCAAAGACCCATTTTAGTGCCCTAAAAGGAGGTCTAAAGAAGCACTTCAAAGAAGAGGTAAAGCCCGTTACCGATTCTTTCATCTTTATTTCTTCTTCCACTTATTCTTCTTAGGTTGTTTTATTATGGTGTAATAACGTCAGTATCACTCATATACGGATATGTCATTATAATTATGAAACAACCCTATTTCACCATCTATCCATCCTACGGAAAAAGAAATCACCAGGCGTGCGTACGTACGGAATACCGTCTCCACATCGTGGTGTAATCTATTTTCCACCACCACCTTACTTGGATGGGTATAATGGTTAATATAATGACTATATATTACTATAATAAAGTGATACTGATTCTGAAATAGTATACATACACTCCAATACAATTCCACGATCATAGGAACGATATTATCACTCGTGCGTACGTATGGAATACCGTCTCCACGATGTGATGCGACTCGTTCTACATGATCTTCATTTCATAATGATTATATAAATGAATTGAATGAATTAATATGATATATATTACACTAATACCATTCTGGAAATGAGGTATCTATAACCTAAAGAAAAAGAAAAAGAATTTATCCAACAAAACACGCATAAGAACAAAAAGTTATAAACACCCGAATAAAAAGTAGCAATGAAATATTACTACTAAGAAGCTAAGAATATGACCATATATGATATTATAAAAATAAGTATGATTCTGGAATAAGTCAATAACATTATTTAAATCATTACACAGGAGGTTCAGACACTTACAAAGCAAGTCGGACCTAAGGTAAGAAAAATCACAATCTAATTTTTATCGAGATTGTTTATACTTTGGTATTTACTGGGGTGTATTTTATCATCCACATCCATGTTTCCTTAACATTTAATATTTATATCCTTCTACAATAGTTTATATCCTATTTTACCCTTTGGTGAGTTTTTAGTAAAAGATATGAAAGGAATCTTTTGTCGTTTTTCGTACGAGGTATTTTTTTTGACTTTTCCTACAAAAGTACGAGAAGAATGTTTTCTAACTTATACAGCATGAATGTATTTTTAAAACATTATTTACAAGAAGCTTCCTTTACAAGTTTTCAAGTTTATTTTTAATCAACTTCTTTTAGTTTAAAATTGTATGACACGTTAAGAAACGAAATTGTTTTTGAAGTAGAAAGGATATTTTCCTCAAGAATGGAGTTCAAGTGTTTTATCAAAATTATTTTCCATCTAAGATAATATGGGGTTCTGTTTCTATCCCTATTCTTACACTGGTTTGATTATGTTGTGATGGAAATATTATTATGAATTATTTTATCTTATATGAATTGTTTTATGATGTCATGATGTTTAAGATTCCCATTTTTATTACGTGGGTTATGCAATGATGTATGGTTTATGATTTTGTGGCACACATAATAATGGTATCATTATGAGATGGGTGGGACCTATATCTCCCTCCAATGAATTGGGTAATGATTTTATATCTCATGAGATAGACATGGCTAGAACGGTAGGTTATACTAGTTCAATGAAACAGGACTGAAACGAGGGTGAGTCGGTTCAGAAAGGGACTTTGTCCACTAAGATAGTCTTGGCAATGAGTCTTGACTAACAAGAAATGATTCTCTATTATTATGTGTGTATGCCACAAAGTTTCATGTTTTAAGTTATGATTATTGTGATTACATTTCACAGCCATGATTTATCCCATGTTATGAAATTATGATCTCTTTTGCAGGTTAAGATTTCCAAAAGTTATGTGCTTATGTATATGATGTGATTGATATTTCTTTTGTTTACCTTTACTGAGAATTTGAGCTCACCCTTTTGTATGTTTTCTTTCCCCAGGTCAGGAAGAAGGTTATTAAGTAAGATATGCCAAAAGTGACTATAGATATGATGAAATAAATGGGAGACAGTGCAGACGCTTTATGAACCAGTTGTTTATGTTTCCCAGTTTCTAAAGACACTATACCTATACGATCCTTTCGTGGTTTTTGTTATATGTTTTAATAAGTATTCTTCAATTTTGAAGTATTAACAATGTATGTAATGTATGGGTCGTTATAGTTGGTATCATAGGAAAGGTATAGTCAACCTTTGGAAACTAGGATGTGAAAGCCTTAGTAACAACCCTAAGGATAAGTCTAAGCATAGAACACAATCTTAGTGTTTTAGAAATGGCCATGAATAACCTAGGATAAGACCTTAAGCGTGAAAATTTTATTCTTGAATTATGTGGTTTTCCTATTATAATTAGTGTTGCTCACACTATTATTCTTGGTTTTAGTCAATGGCTAGAACCCGAAGGAACCGTGTTAATGCGGAATGCGATGGGCAATGCAATGATTGTCCCCCTGAGCAACCAAACGATATGGGAGATGGAATGAAAAATCTTATAGCCATGCTCACACAACATTCTCAAGCTTTGAATCATACAGGACTTCCAAACGAGCAAAGGAAGGAGCAACATTCTGTTGAATCCTTCATGAGGCAGCGTCCACCTTCTTTCAGCGGGTCTACTGATCCATTAGTTGCTGAACAATGGATTAGTACTACTGAAAAGATATTTTCAGTTCTTCAATGTTCTGAACATGATAAAGTCATCCTAGAAGTGTATCGTTTGGAAGGAGATGTTGATCAATGGTGGAATCTTATTAAGAATACGAGGCAAAAAGATGAAATTGAGTCCATGGAATGGGACGAGTTCAAGAACTTATTTTTCAATAAGTACTTCCCTCGTATTCTCCGACCAAAGATGGAGAAAGAGTTTCTTGAACTGAAGCAAAAGGATGATAAATCTGTTGATACCTATGAAGCAAATTTTACAAGACTTGCAAGGTACACTTCTGGTGTTATTATCCAACCTGAGAGTAAGATCGATCGGTTCATTAGTGGCTTAAAACCAAGTCTTCGAAGGGCGTTAGCCATAAGGGTCTTCAATAGCTACGAGGAAATCGTTCAATGTGCTCTCAAAGTCGAGATGGAGATTGGAGTAACCCATCAGTCATATGGGTTTGATAAGAAGAGGAAAATGGAATTCAAAGTAAAATCTAAAGAGCACACTGAAAAGAAGATGAGCTTTCCCTTATGCTCAAAGTGTGGAAAGAAACATGTAGGGAGTTGTCTTAAAGGGACAAGTAAATGTTTCAAATGTGGAAAGGAAGGTCATCGGGCATTTGAATGCCGCGATAATGGGAAGAAGATGTCTAATGATGCAAATAAAGGAAGGGATACACAGAATGAACCTACTACACTTCAATGTTTCAAGTGCAAGGAGATGGGTCATTATGCCAATAAATGCCCTAATCCAAGGGTTGATGATGATGGTCGACGGCAACAAACTCTTAAGGCTAAAGACAAAGGAAAGTCACATGAAATTTCTATCAGCGATGTCGAGTATGATAACGAAGTGGTGAAAGGTAAACTTACCATCCACTCTAAAGTAGAAAATGTTTTATTTGATTCTGGATCCACCCACTCATTTATTTCTGAAGAATTTTGTAAGGGTATCACCGTATTACCTCAACAATTAGATGTTGAGTTAGCTGTGACAACACCTAATGGCACATCAATCGCATCAAAAGTTTATAATTCTTCTCCAATTGACGTTTGTGGGAAAGTGCTTCCTGCAAATCTTGTGATCCTTCCTTTAGTGGAATTCGATGTGATTCTTGGCATGGATTGGATTTCTTTATACGGAGAAAATATCAATTTCCAAACAAGTGAAGTCACATTTCAAATTCCAGATCAATCTATGATCGTCTATCAATGCAAGGATGAACATAACCTTCCAGTGGAAATTTCTTCCATTTTATGGATATTGATTCTACTAAATGAAGGTTATTTATCTCAAATGGTTGGTGAGGAACTCACGATTAAGAATATTCCCATCGTATAAGAGTTTTATGATGTCTTTCCAAAGGAATTACCGGGTCTTCCACCAAATCGTAAAGTTTAGTTTTCAATAGAACTCGTACCGGGTGCTTTGCCTATTTCAAAGACACCTTATAGAATGGCCCCAATTGAGTTGCAGGAATTGAAGAAGCAACTCCAGGAGAATCTTGATAAGTGATTCATACGCCCTAGTGCATCACCTTGGGGAGCACCTATGCTATTTGTTAAGAAGAAAGATGGATCAATGAGACTCTGCATTGATTATCGAGAACTTAACAAGATCACTATCAAGAACAAATATCCTCTCCCACGCATTGATGACTTATTTGACCAACTACACAGAGCTCAATACTTTTCCAAGATTGATCTCCGTTCAGGGTATCATCAATTAAGGTTCAAAAGGGAGGATCTACCAAAGACGGATTTCCGTACATGGTATGAACACTATGAATTTATAGTGATGCCATTTGGTCTTACTAATGCCCCTGATATCTTCATGGATCTAATGAATAGAGTCTTTAGAGACTATATTGATAAATTTGTGGTAGTCTTTATAGACGATATTCTTGTCTATTCAAAGAGCAAGGAAGAGCATGAAGATCACTTGAGAATTATATTGAAGAACCTGAGAAAGGAGAATCTTTATGCCAAATTTACCAAGTGTGAATTTTGGATTCAAAAATTGGCATTTTTGGGTCACATAATCTCAAAAGAGGGGATATCTATGGATCCAGCAAAAATAGAGGTTATCGAAAGATGGTCGAGACCAACAACAGTAACTGAGATCCGATGTTTTCTTGGTTTGGCTGAATATTATCAACGTTTTGTGAAAAGATTTTTCACGATTATCTAATCCACTCACCATGTTGACTCGGAAAGGAGTTAAGTTTGTTGGACAGAGGAATGTGAAGAGAATTTCAAGGAGTTGAAAAGACGGTTATCCAGTGCACATGTGCTCACACTGCCTTGTAGTGGAGAAAGGTTTGTGATCTACAGTGATGCATCCAAGAAGGGATTGGGGTGTGTTCTTATGCAAAATGATATGGTGATATATTATGCCTCACGATAGTTGAAAATACATGAGCAAAATTACCCAACTCATGATTTGGAGTTAGCTGCAGTAATCTTTGCATTAAAGATTTGGAGGCATTACCTTTATGGTGAAAGGTGTGATATTTATACTGATCATAAAAGTTTAAAGTATATTTTCACACAAAAGGAGCTGAATATGCGTCAAAGAAGATGGTTGGAGATGATTAAGGATTATGACTGCTCAATCCATTACCACCCCGGGAAAGCAAACAAGGTGGCAGATGCATTAAGTCGACAAGACCATGCTAGTTTATCCATGATGAGGATCACAAAAGATCCAATATTTATGGATTTACAAAGGATGGATCTTGGAATTATAAAGAAAGGGGAAAAATCTTATCTTTCTCAAATGAATGTTAAAACATCTATACATGTGAAGATTAAAGAGGCACAGAAAGAAGATGTCGAGTTACAAAAGAAGGTGAGAAATGTTCCTGAATTCAACCTTGATTGTGATGGGATAATAAAGTTCAGGAATCGGGTTTGTGTTCCTCCCATCCCCGAATTAAAGAAGGAGCTGCTGGATGAGGCTCATAGTTCTTCATTCTCTATTCATCCTGGAAGCACGAAGATGTATAGGGACCTGAAAGAGTACTTCTGGTGGGATGGCATGAAAAGAGATGTTGCTGAATATGTCTCTTGATGCTTGGTTTGTCAACAAGTTAAAGCTGAGAGACAGAATTCTAAGGGGATGTTACAACCATTAACCATAACCGAATGGAAATGGGAAAACATTACTATGGACTTTGTCACATGACTTCCTAAAACATCCAAAGGCAATAATGCTATCTGGGTCATAGTTGATCGTCTTACAAAGTCTGCACACTTCATTGCTATTAGAGAGGATTTCTCTCTGGATCAGCTTTCCAGGATATATGTAAAGGAAGTGGTAAGATTGCATGGAGTACCACTTTCTATTATATCTGATCGGGATCTGAGATTTACCTCGAAGTTCTGGCGAAGTCTTCATCATACTCTGGATACAGAGTTGAGTTTCAGCACTGCTTATCATCCTCAGACAGATGGTCAGTTTGAGAGAACAATTCAAACCCTAGAAGATATGTTGAGAGCTTTCTCTATGGATTTCAAAGGTGGTTGGGATAAACACCTACCTTTGGTGGAATTTTCTTATAATAATAGCTTTCACTCCAGTATTCAGATGGATCCTTATGAAGTTCTCTATGGAAGGAAATCAAGGACTCCAACTTGCTGGGATGAAGTTGGGGAAAGAAAGCTATTAGGACCTGATCTCGTTGATGAAATGGCAGAAAAGGTCAGATCTATTCAACAACACATAAGAGCAGCTCAGAGTCGACAGAAAAGTTATGCCGACAACCGAATAAAAGACCTAGAGTTTGAAGTGGGTGATAAATTTTTCTTAAGAATATCTCCCTAGAAGAGGGTTATGAGATTTGGAATGAAGGAAAAGTTGAGCCCTAGATATATCGGTCCTTTCGAAATACTGAATCGTGTTGGAAAGGTAGCTTACTGATTGGCGCTTCCATTGAATCTCTCTCAAGTTCACGATGTGTTCCATGTATCTCTCCTGAGAAAGTACATACCCGATCCTTCACATGTACTCAGCTCTGAAGTTGTACCGCTGGAGCAAGATCTTTCTTATGAAGAACAACCGATAGAGATTCTGGATCGTAGCGAAAAAGTCCTACAAAACAAGACCACTCGATTGGTGAAAGTTTTATGGAGGAACCACCAACTTGAATAAGCTACATGGGAGCTTGAGGATATGATGAGGGAGAAGTATCCTAATCTGTTTGTTACAAAGTGACGAATTTCGAGGGCTAAATTTTTTTTTACGGGGGGTAGAATGTAACACCTAAGACTTTTAGGTTATATAAATCATCAAAGGAATCTTTTTCTACACAACACTTTCTTGGCTTGCTTTACACGCAATCGCGACCTTCCTCGATAGCTTGTGTCGTATGCAATACCGAGTTTCACTAAACAACGATATGCTATTAAAATATTATTAAAACTAGCCGTTATGAATAGTAATAACCACTTTTTAAAATTTTAGAAATTTTATTTTTCAAAATGGACTTCATTTTTGGATTCAGAATATCGAAATTAGCCTAGGGTAAAATTTTGGTATTTTTCTAAAAACTTTCAATTTTTGATGAATCGTGAAACCACTAAGTGGTAGTTAAAAAACTGAATTTTTCATAAAACATAATTCTACCGCTTCTGTGAATGGAATTTCGAAAATCCGAGAGACATGGTTAATATCAAGGGCTAAAATGTGGTTCAATGAGATTAAAATAATTTTTGGTGAATAGTAACTTTTTACTTTTTTTACCTCGGTTAATAGTAAATATGGTAACTAAGGATAAATATGATATTACTATTACCCTAACACATGTCCTAATTCTATTGGATAAGTGTAATTCGACCAAAAACAACCTTAGGAATATAATATGACCATTTAGGTCCACTTGGATTAGATTATGACATTTAATATTATTTTATTTAATGAATAGTTAAAATAGTTAAAATCAATGTTTAATAACTAAAACATTTTTAATATGGGTTTATACATAAGATAAATTAGATTATAAATATTAATTAGAAAGATAAAAATATTTCCTACATAATGATATTTTATTTATAATTTTTAGACTTTAAATAAATTAATTTATTTATGACACAACGATGATACAATAATTACCCTTTTAAGGAAATGTTAACATAATTAATGTTATAAATTCCCAAATAAATGTAATTTGAGACTTTTAATTAATTACACTAATTTTATAGGTTACTATGATATATTAGTGTTGATTTTATCAACTTGTTTTGAACATATAATTCTTTTATAACTTTCACAAAAATCATATATCAAATAGTGTCAAAATTGACACAAAATAGTTTTTAAATCAAATATTATATTATTAATTGTTATTTTATTCCTAAAATCTAAGGTTCGGCCAAATGACTTAGATAAGGATATATATATTAATAATAAACAACTTGGGGTTCGTTTGGCATGTTATAGTAAGTGTATTAACCATATAGTGTAAGAAAACAAAAAGACACGGTAAAAGTTAAATTATTTAACTTAGAGTTAAATCTAATTGATAAGGTTAAAATAATAACCAAAAGTTGTGTAAATCCTATTGGTTGATAGGATTTCGACCCATCCCCACTTTACCTTCGAAATAAGACCCTTTGGAACCATTATAAACCGATTTTGACTTTAATATAAAATAATATTTTGAGATATTCCAAAGGTTCCCCTCTCCTCCCTTATAAAAGGCCACCTCCTCCCCCTCTTCCTCACACCACATTGAGCCTTCAAGATCGGCCAACCCCTGCCACTTTCGCCACTACACTTCCCTAGAGACATCCTAGAGGTTTTGGTATTCTTCAAAGACCCATTTTATTGCCCTAAAAGGACGTCTCAAAGAAGCACTTCAAAGAAGAGGTAAAGCCCATTACCGATTCTTTCATCTTTATTTCTTCTTCCACTTCTTCTTCATAGGTTGTTTCATTATGAAGTAATAACGTCAGTATCACTCATATAATTATGTGTCATTATACGTATGAAACAACCCTATTTCACCATCAATCCATCCTACGGATAAAGAAATCACCGCGCGTGCGTACGTACAGAATACCGTCTCCACGCCGTGGTGTAATCTATTTTCCACCACCACCTTACATGGATGGGTATAATGGTGTATATAATGATTATATATGACTATTATAAAGTGATACTGATTCTGAAATAGTATACATACACTCCAATACAATTCCACGATCATAGGAACGATATTATCACGCGTGCGTACGTACGGAATACCGTCTCCACGATGTGATGCTACTCGTTCTACATGATCTTAATTTCATAATGATTATATAAATGAATTGAATGAATTAATATGATATATATTACACTAATACCATTCTGTAAATGAGGTATCTATAACCTAATGAAAAATAATAAGAATTTATCCAACAAAACACGCATAAGAACAAAAAGTTATAAACACCAGAATAACAAGTAGCAATGAAATATTACTACTAAGAAGCTACGAAGATGACCATATATGATATCATAAAAATAAGTATGATTCTGGAATAAGTCAATAACATTATTTAAATCATTATACAGGAGGTTCGGACACTTACAAAGCAAGTCGGACCTAAGGTAAGGGAAATATCACAATTTCATTTTTATCTGAGATTGTTTATACTTTGGTATTTACTGGGGTGTATTTTATCATAAACATCCATGTTTCCTTAACATGTAATATTTATATCCTTCTACAATAGTTTATATCCAATTTTACCCTTTGGTTAGTTTTTATTAAAAGACATGAAAGGAATCTTTTTTCATTTTTCGTACGAGGTATTTTTTTGACTTTTCCGACAAAAGTACGAGAAGAATTTTTTTTAACTTATACGGCATGCATGTATTTTTAAAACATTATTTACAAGAATCTTCCTTTAAAAGTTTTCAAGTTTATTTTTAATCAACTTCTTTTAGTTTAAAATTGTATGACACGTTAAGAAAAGAAACTGTTTTTGAAGTAGAAAGGATATTCTCCTCAAGAATGGAGTTCAAGTGTTTTATCAAAATTATTTTCCATCTAAGATAATATGGGGTTCTATTTCTATCCCTATTCTTACATTTATTTGATTATGTTGTGATGGAAATATTTTTATGAATTCCTTTATCTTATATGAATTGTTTTATGATGTCATGATGTTGAAGATTCCCATTTTTATTACATGGGTTATGCAATGATGTATGGTTTATGATTTTGTGGCACACATAAGAATGGTATCATTATGAGATGGGTGGGACCTATATCTCCCTCCAATGCATTGGGTAAAGATTTTATATCTCATGATATAGACATGGATAGAACGGTAGGTTATACTGGTTCAGTGAAATAGGACTGAAACGAGGGTGACTCGGTTCAGAAAGGGACTTTGTCCACTAAGATAGTCTTGGCAATGAGTATTGACTAACAAGAAATGATTCTCTATGATTATGTGTGTATGCCACAAATATTCATGTTTTATGTTATGATTATTGTGATTACATTTCACATCCATGATTTATCCCATGTTATGAAATTATGATCTCTTTTGCAGGTTAAGATTTCCAAAAGTTATGTGCTTATGTATATGATGTGATTGATATTTCTTTTGTTTACCCTTACTGAGCATTTGAGCTCACCCTTTTGTATGTTTTCTTTCCCCTGGCCAGGAAGAAGGTTATTAAGTAAGATATGCCAAAAGGGACTATAGATGTGATGAAATAAATGGGAGACAGTGTAGACGCTTTATGAACCAGTTGTTTATGTTTCCCAGTTTCTAAAGACACTATACCTATACGATCCTTTCGTGGTTTTTGTTATATGTTGTAATAAGTATGCTTCAATTTTGAAGTATTAACAATGTATGTAAAGTATGGGTCATTATACTCAACATAGTATAATATTATTGATGCTTCGTTCAAGATTTTTTATGATATATATCATCGATGAAGACTTTTAAAATGAAAGATGTTACTTTACAATTTAGTTATGAGTTCCAAAAATCATTTCCAGATAATATGGTTCACTATACATTTGAACATATCCTTAGGTTTTTAGAGTTATGAAAAGGCAGTTTTGTTTATTTAGATGTCCAAATCTGGGTTGGGATGTGTTATCTTATAGGGGATTCATGTTGTAGATTATGGATCATGATAGTTATTTTTCCATGAGATGAATTACCCAACACAAGATTTTAAGTCATCTACTATATCAATTCCTTGAGGACTTGTAATCAATATTTTTTTTGTGATATGTTCATTGTGTTCATTAATAATAAAAACCTTGTACATTATTATACATTAATTCATGATTTACTATGTAAAAGTGAACATATTACAACATTGATGATAAATAAGTATAGGGTATCTAAGAATTATGTACATTACATAACAACCTAAACAAGGATTACATAATCTTTATTGGAAACCTCTTTAACTTGTTCATAATAATCCTTGTAATATAAAACATTAAAGGATAATCACAGAAAAAATTCGAAAGTGGTAATATATGAAACCCAATAAGTGAATAAACATAGAAGAACATGAATAAATTAATACATGTTAGAAAATAGACATAAAAATAGGGAATTAAAGGAGTGAGAATCATAAACACGCACAAGTATAAATAATATAGCATTATAATAGAAAGGTGATATGAAAAATAAGGCAACAACATAATACAATCAATCGTAAACATAGGCCAATGATAACTGTCAGGGCATCATGATGTAAAATTTACCATAATGGAATCTTGTTTACTCCATGTCCTAACTTTAAATATCATGTTACTAAACATTACCCAATGCATTGAAGTGCTATATAATTTTGGGCGCACCGATCACTTTCGTTTTATTCTCATTCACAAGTATTCCACATAGATCATATAACATAGATGCATTCATCATCATATTTTTTTACATGTCCAAGGTTTGTGGAATACATAAATGTATGTCCCAATTAAAATAATTATAATTGTATAAAGGTGTACACCTTTGATAGTAAATGGTTATGGTATTCACCACATGATTGTTTTGGCATGGAAAATCGTGGTGAAATTTCAGCAGCACAATGACATCACATAAAAATTCCTAAAATGAGCTGATGAGAGAGAAAGTTATATCTCATCATTTATAGATAAAATGGTTAGTAATAGTCACATGGAAAAACATGTCCCAAAATTGTCAATTGGAAATAGAAGGAATAATATTATAAATAAACATGGATAAATAAGAGAAGGTGAAGTTACCTTACCTTGAGAGTGTGACTCCAAATGTTTGGGATAGACTTCTTTATAGATTGGAGCCACATTGGGAGGACTATTGGTTGGAGAGGGAAGCCTCTGTACATTATAAATGTGCTTTTGGTTAATATAAATGGGATCATTGGTGGGTTTGTATAGGAAATGAGTGGGGAATTATTTATTATTTCTTAAACATATGTTTTGGACTATATATAATAAAATAACAAAAAAATCATCCCATGATTTGTACGATGGTTTCTAACAAAGAGTGGCAATTTTATTTATTTTATAATTCCATGTGGAAATATTAATTAAATAATACACATGATGACATGTAAGTTTGTTATACTATTAATGAAATGATTTAAAAAAATAAAATATATTATAAGTTTTATAGGATTCATAATGGATTTACTAAATAAGTCAAATAAACATAAAATAACATTATTTTAAAGGTAAAACATTTATTTGATCATGGATACCCTTTTTAGTATTTATTAAAAACTTTTCTAGTCATTATTATGTCAAAATAATCACTTTTATTTATCTGGTACTTAATTTTTCTCGAAAGTTCAATTATCTTAGATAATTTTGGAAAATTCACCATTAGAATTTTTCAACATTATGATTCCAGAAATAATATTAATTTTATAAAAATAATTATATAAATATGTTAATTTCCAATTTTAAAATAAAAAATGACTTTTAATGAGAAATGTTGGGTTCTTTGACAATAACAGTATTTAACCCTTAAAAAACTACATTTGACATCATAAAAATTATATGATCATTTATATTTAATAAAAAATATTTAATTATAATATTTGAAAAAATTATAATTTATTTCAAAATCCATTAATTCCTTAAAATTAATACCTCAATTGAATTTAAATAATACCCAAAAACCAATTGGGGTTTTATTGTATAAAAATATAAAACATTTATAAAGTTATGACAAGAACAAAATATGAACATTATTCTATAGAAAATTAAATATAAATATTCACAAAAATATTTTCTTGATACATATCCCTTTAATAATCCATAAAATTATCTAAGGGTATTGTGTGTGATATTAAGACTTTCATGGGGTGGTTCGTCGTACATGGTTTGGGTTGCGATCTGGAATAACTTGAACTTCTACCTTAAAAGTTTTCTGTCATGCTTATGTTTTTGGATCTCATATTTGGATTGGATGAGAGAAAAGTACAGTGATGAAATATCCCTTTTAAGATCCAATAAATGGGATCTATAGGGTATGATCCAACTATTTGAGTTCAACTCTTCTTTTTTTGTCAATCGAATTTCATAAAAGCCTATATTTTTACTAATCATGTAATAATTGTTAAAAATATATATTATCAATGGTAATGATGAATAATGTTCTTTTAAATCTGATAGGATGTAATAAAATCAATGAAAAATCATTTTTTTCTTTAAAAATAATAAATAAAAGAATATTTAATTTAAATAATAAGGGTAATTTTATTTATAAATGATTGAGTCATTAAAAAATAATTAGAGTTTGAAAAATAATCCCCATAATGATATTATAATTTAAGAAAAAACATATGGATGCAATATATTTGGATGTTTTTATTTTAATTGATGTATAATCCTAGTATATTAAATCTAGTGGTAGACACATTGAGTAGAAATTCATGTAGTCAATTCTATAAAAAATATTTTTTTTCAGTGGATTATTATGTTAATTATTTTAAATAATAATTTATATTTTATTTATAAATTTTAATTTATTCTATCTGTACCATTTTATAATATTCTTTATTTGATTTATTAGTATAACAATGCTAAAAAATCAATACCTTAATGTCAAAATATAAGTCTAAAAATTAATGGAGGGGAGACCATTGACGGATTGATGATTGATGATATGTTTATATTAATTTATAGTTATTAGATTTTGGTACATATAAATTAATAATGAAACCCCCTTTAATCCTATGAAATTTTTTCATGACATGCTCATCTAAGAATTCAAAATATTTTTAAGGTCTTGATAGCATAGTTTTGGTTGGTTAACCAAAAAAAGGAAATAGTAATGTATATCTAGAGATGCATCACTTGTACGAAAGTCAAGTAGAATCACAAATGACCAATGGGTATATTGAATTTTTTACCAATTCTTGTGTGTAAATTAGATCAAATAATTGTGGACAGAAACCAGAAATCTGACAATATAATGTTCCATTAATCCCTATTATTTGATGATGACATGATAAAAGGTGTCAACTAAGGGTTTAGGTAGAAAAAATAGGGACAACAGGGGTATTAAATATAGTAATAAGGCCTCAATGAACACCATTAAAGAGATATGATGTTTTAAAATTCAATCATCCATCCAAGGGACCTTGAGGCTTAGAGAAATGCTCATGAAAAATAATAGGGATGAATGATCTAAAATGTGTGTTAATTTCTTAGGGTGAGAAAGAGATAAATCAATTGAGAGTCTCTATAACAACCCAGTCTTAATGTATAAATACATTACATCATTTTGTGGAATAATTATAACATTACAAAAAGTGACACCAAAATATTGTATTAGTTCAGTGACTTTGGAAATATGGAAATGTAAATGCCGATACATGAGTGAGGAATATTATCTCCCACTAGGATCTCCAATACTAGACTCCCTCTTAGACATATCATACATATAATATATCTTCACAGCCTAGGGAAGGAAACAATGGAAGGGGTGAGAAAAGATGCCCAGTAAGGTTAAACATGGGAGATATATAAGCATAAAATGAGCATATGGGTATAATAATGTGATCATAACATTATAAGATCACACATATCATATCTAAGATCATAAACATGAATCCTAGAATATAATTTATCAGTACATAAGGCATGAATCATAAGGGGATCGAGAGATTAACCCATGAAGGCATAATATAGTAATAAGACATATAATTATGAAATTAACATAAAAATTTAATATCAGTTCCTATAAGACAAGACTCATTTCAAGAAAATTTTAATGAACTTCATGGGGACTACACCAACTTTTTGGGACACACCACCATTCCCAATCATATTCCATTCCTTATAAAGGATTGGGTTTCCACATTTTCCCATAGTTGATCGTGTTTCCCCATATTCCCATCATCATGTGAAATAAACCTACTTGGTGGGACACACATCTATACATAGTCTCAATCCTTTCTTTGTAATGGATCATGTTTCCCCATCATCCCATAGTGTATTGGATTTCCCTATCTTCCTATATTCATGTGCACTATACCTACTAGGCGGGACGCATCATCATCCCTAGTTGTTGTCTATTACTTGTAATGGATTAGGTTTCCTCATATTACCTTAGTGGATCAAGAACATCAATTTTATTCCAATCATTATCTCAGAAAAAAATAAATATTTTTTCCAATTTATTTGGGGGGAGATATAGGTCCCACATGTCACATAATAAAATCATTCAAACATGTTCCAAAAGATAATAAAACATTCATTATATTATGTCTTATAAAAATATATGGGTTTTATAAACATCATCTCATAACCCATGAAATGAAATGGGAATCACCAAAATTTCACCATACTATATCCTATCGAAACGAGATATGTTTCATAATCATTTCATCGAAGCATAACCCGTGGAGAAGAAATGAGTTTCATAAACATCTTGATATTAAAACTAAACCATTTAAGAAAAAAATTGAATGGAATTCATGGATCAAGACGCCAATAAATCTTAAACTATAACAAAGGATGAAATATTAGATAGAAAATATTTTGGAAATATTACTTAATCATACCTTAAGGAAAATATCCTTTATTTGAGCATCCTTTTTATAACAAAATATCTAAAATACGTCTCTTATAAAAAATGAATTAAAATTTCATTTAAAACATTTATTGAGTAAAATATATTCTCCCCTTTGAAAAATAATTTTTTAAAACATAAATAATTTTGAAAACACTTTTATTTTAAAATATATTAGAAAAAATAAAAATAAATCTTGAAAATATATTGAAAACACCTTTCCTTAAAAATATATAAAATAATGATTAAAAGATTTTGAAAACTGTTTTCCTTGCAAGTAATTTCAAAACATATAAAATAATTTTTCTAATTATTGAAATCATTTTCTATGAAAACATCTTTTTTGAAAATATATAAAGGAATCTTTGAAAATCATTTAAAACACTTTTTAAATGGAAAACTGTTTTTGAAAAAACCTTCTTCGTTTTAAACCATTATAAAATAATAATAAAAATTATAGAGTATAATGAAAATACCATTTATAAAAAAATAAACTTGTAAATATAAAATTAATCATCAAATGTATTTATGAACATGATAGCGGGAAAGTACTTACATTATGAACATTCTTCTTGAACCATCAATGTTTTGAAAAGTTACTTGATCTGAAAACCACAAGAAGATTACTTTTGAAACCATTTTTTAAAAAGGTAATACTTGGGTAAAAAATTCATTTTAAAAATAATTGGATAATACAAAAAACACTTTTGAATCCATTTTAAAAAAAACTGATTTTGTTCGAACACATATTTCTGACCAAAAGGAGAAATAAAGTCATATTTTTATAAAAACATTTCCATAATTATCGTAAACACAAAAGAGTTATAAAATGATATTTTCACATGGATGTTATATCCATATTAAGAGGGTAATAAAATTTATAAGGGTTCCTGAGATTTAGATCATAATATTTCATCAATGGAATCATAATCATAAACAATCTTGATAAATGATGAGATTAATTCTATAAACCTTTAATACTTTGGTAACATTAAATAATAATAAAATGAAAGGTATAAAATAAATTTAATATTAAATTTACATAAAAAAATTGTATTTATTACATAACATGTTAAAAAGATGTATATACACAACATAAAAATTATAGGTGCATAACATGACATGTGTCTTAAAGAAGGAAAATTGATGAAAAATTACATTACCGATTTGATACCTTTTGAACCAAAAACCCCATGAAGGAAATATCATCAAATTAATATGAAAATACAAGAATATTTTATGTGTAAGAATCATAAAATACATCCATGTTTAGTATAAATATCACAAAGAAATAAATTAGTGTTGAATAAAGAATGTATCTCCAAGAAATAAAAAGTGAGATGAACATCTCTAATCTAAAATCAAGACTTTATTTGTACATGTACAAAACCCCTGTATAATACATATAATTATATTATAAATTCACTATAAAACCATATTATTATATATAATACCACATAATATTCACATATCACTTTATATTACCTATTTATTAATAATTATATGTCAAAGTAATGTTTTGGGTAATAATCGTTTTGTTTATCGTAAGTGTTTTGACTTGTTATTCTTGATCATCGTACAAATATCCTGATTTAATTTTTTAAATAATGTAAAAAATTATTTATATATATTAAATATTCAGTATATAAATATTTATTGTTATATAAAATATACATAAATACTAAATTAAATACATTGTTCATGGAGACGGTAGGTTATATGTATCCATGAATGATGCTTTTTTTTATTTTCGAATTGAAGGAAAAAAAATTAAATTATATATATATGTATATTTATAAATAATATCATCCATTAGAATTATTATTTCATATATATAATATAAATTTTATAATCCCATCCGTAATACATTCAAGGTAAAGTGTGAATAGATCTTGTTTCTTTGAGGAGGCGGTTGTCCAAACATCCACAAATGAATTTATCACATTTACAAAAAATGGAAAGAATGATGTTTGGAATTAGATAATGATTAAAAAGGTGTAAATAAATCCTAAATATCATATATATGTTGTAAAAATATATTTTACATCATAATTCACATCCATTTGAGGTGGTAATGAAAAAATGAACAACGTTGTTTTGTGAGGTGGTAGTTTGTTGTACATAAAAATGGTAAGTTCATTACCCATTGTATTGAAGTGTGTGTAAGTGAAGTTAAAACCCTTATAATGATAATATATAATTATATTACATATACTTATGTTATTAAATAAGTATTTAATCACAACAGTTGAGGTGATGGAGAAATAAAAAAACATAATGGATGTTGAAGAATGATGATACCTCTTCTTTCGGAAACTCCTTTTTTATTTCAAAAAAGGATTACATGATTGGATTTATAAAAAAATAAAGGCATAAAGGATTAATTTATGGATATTAGTAGATTATTTTAGTATATTTTTGGTGATACAATGTGATTTATATTCATTAATTAGTGGGATGGCGGAGTGTGTTTTAATAGCGGAGGAGGAGTGGCATTCTTTTAAATTATTGGAAAGAGAATTTCATCCACGTTATTTCTCTAAAAAGTGGCTATAATAATGAAACAAATTATATAAATGGGATTATAGGGTCCAAATATGTCCATAAATGGCTTTTGTAAATTTTTCTAGGTCGTTTTGGGCTTCACATTTATGGGTTAGTGCTTTATTAAGCTAATTTTCCACTTAATCATTTTAATTAAATTTTATTACATTCAGTAATATTTTTGGTCAAAAACAAATATAATTTTATTTTACATTATAAATTATTCCGATTTTGAATATGTAATCCATTTTTACAAATTTAAATTACTTAATTTGAAGATATTAATTTAAATTTAGTCTCGCCGACTAAATGACAATGCATGTTTTTAATATAAAAATGATCAAAAGTTTCATAAGTTTGTATAAACAATTTCAAAGTGTAATTTCTTCCAATAACCAAAATTGTATTAATTAAAGAATTTTTGATATAATTATACTGTAACACAAATTATATGTTTAATTTAACCTTACAAATAAGTTATATGAAAATGATGTATTGAATTAAAATTTATTTTTTTCACTATTTATTAAAAAATGATACTTCAAAGAAAATTTATGAAAATTAACCCTAACCTAATTTTAATGTTTCTATTTAAAAAATATTTTTACTTAGATACATAATATTTATAAATTTTCTGAAATTTATATTTGAAATATGTTCACCATTAAAAGGCGGTAATACTCCATTTATAAAAAATATAGGTTTTTATGTGTAATATTGGGTTTGTTATTATATTATGTCTTTAAAATATACTTTATCAATGAAAGAAATATTTTATTTAATATATAAAATATATATTTCATTATTATCATTCACCAATTGTAATTGATTTAATTTATTATGAAAATATTCCTTTAAGAGCATAAAGGTAGTTTTTATAAAAACCTTCCCTTTGTATTCAATTAGTTCTTTAATTAATTTATAATTAATTTGTAACCAATGAATTCGACCAGGTAATTTCATAATTTAGTAAATCCTATTCATAAAAACCATCTTAATGGATATTTTATATCTTATTATATTACATAAATATAATTATAATAAAAAGTTATTGTTCCATAAAACTCGGTCTTGTGTGTTACAGAAGACATTGAAAAAAGTTTAGCCTCACACATAACATAACCTAAACTCAATGTTCCATATAGATCAAGCTAAAATTTATGTTGTGTGTTGTGTATGATTAATTTTTTGTTGCATGTAATTTCAGAGAAATTTATTTTTTTAATATAAAAAAATATTTTTAGTTTTTCATGATACTTAAAAAAAAATTTAAACTATGTCGAAAAAAGATTCACTAACTCTTCTCTTGTTACATTATAACCCCCTTAAAATGAATTTTTCCCCCAATATTAATCTAGTTTTTTAAAGTATCTATACTTTAATGTTACTTTCATAGAAACCCACGTCATAAAAATGAATACAAAAACAATTTTTAAAAACGGAATGTTGGAAACCTAACGGTAACCCAAGGTAACATATATTTAGGTTTCTACAAAAGAGAACATATTTCAGAAGTTAAAATATGGGTAGGGAAGAGAAATATAACTGTAAAGTTCTTATAGATAAGATATAAAAAAATTCATGGATAATGTTAATAATCAAAAAGCCATAAATATGTGATGATCTAATGGGCCATTTGATTCATTGGAAATAAAGATACTGGGTTTTATTTATTGTTTCAAGATCCTTTTTCAAAAAGATGATGAATATTCAAAACAAGTTATAATTACTTGATTAATTACAACCAAATCATTTTTCATTTCTTGGTCAATTTCCACTTCATCCCTTGTTTTACTAAATGAGGGTGCAATTATAATTGTCAAAGCATTAACAAATCCTGAAATCAAAAAATAAAGTGATACGTCATTCCATATATCACAAAAAAGGGTATCACAATTTATCTAATATACATAAATCCACATATAGATAGATGATACTTTAGTATCAAAAACTGCATCCAATGTTTAACATAAACCATTCAATAAATGGTTATCCATATAACACTTATGAATAATGGAAATAAAACACTATAAATATAAGGTCATGAAATCCTTTAATATTGGTGCCCCATATATCAAAATGTTTCTCTTGGTTTTCACATTCCAAACTGGACAATATCCTTATCATATACCCTGTTAAAACATTTAATAACCTGGATTACAGTAAATTATTTTCAAAATCATTCATTCTTCCTTATTAAAAATATTGCTAGATGTATCCCTTCAATCTAAGATGATGTAAACATAATCCATGAAAACATATAACACTTCCTCAACAAATCCTTTATCAGTTACAAGGAAATCCATATTGTCAAATTTACTAATTCATATCCAACATATCATTATCCAAAAAACATTATCTAAACATAAGGAACATATTAGAGGTTATCTTTCACATAGTGATGTATTTTATGTGGACATCACATTTCCATTATATCATATTTTTAATCCATTGGAACTATTCTAAATATTCTTATAAATACATAGAAAAAACATAAAATGAACTATTCTTATAATTTTTATAATATTTATAACATATTTTTTGTAACCAAATACATAAACACTTCAATTATTCTACTTCAACCTTAAGAAACAACAAGGCTACATAATTTTATTACATAATACCCCTTTTCATTCACATTTCATCTATTGTCTCACAATCATCAGTAAAATAACCATTACATGTACCGCATTTTTGATTCACATTGTGATCATTCAACTTGGGACATATATTTTCATAATGACCAATAATTCCATGATTAAATCACTTAGCCTTAGATGATGTCTTAGGGAGGCCAATGTTCACATTCATTTAATTTACCAAACACTTCATTATTCATTTGAATTTTATAACATTGTGTCATTATTTCACAAAATAAATAAATATTCTATTTACTCTAATATATTCACTTAGGTGATTCATTCTAAATTCTAGATAGAAAGTAAAATGAATCTTTTTTCATTAGTGGTATCTATTACCCACACTCTAAACAAACTCCTTCCTTCTCTACATTGGTGTGTTTGAGATTAGGTTAAGGGACATGTTATTAATTATGTTCCATGAAAATTGATTATAAATAATTAATAAATTATTCACCATAGTGACATTCCCATTTGACTACTCATTATGAAACTTTCCATCACATTCAATGTTAATCTATTTCTTTATGGTTCCCATCATCGACTAAAATCATAAAGTATAGTGTGAGCATTAGTTATCATAGAAAAGAACCACATAATAATGAATATTAGTTACATATAGGATGTCTAAATAATGAATCCTTTCTTAACCTATGAAACCCTAGGTATATCATCTGTTATTCAAAGCCAAATTATTTTTATATCAGTCTCTATTTTTTTTTGAAGAATTTGATAATTCTGAAAGAATATAATTGGGGAGTTTCAAACATGGGGCACAGTAAGGCCCATTGTCATGTACCACATTATGCTCGAGTTAGGATTGATACAGCTTGTCAAATTTGTTACTCCTAGGTACATTTGTTTCAGAACCACATTTATTTATAGTACCCAGATAGGGATGTATTTCAACAAAATCACTTTCTATATCCTTTACAAAAATTCCAAGAAATTTTCCTATACTTTTCACTATCCTTAGACATATCCTTAGACGTATAGTTAGATTTATCACTATGGTTTTCTTATCGTAGTTTCGAATGGATGAATAACCCTTTGCTCTGATACCAACCATGACAACCTTATATTAACCTATATTGACATGAAATCATTTTTTTAGAATACTTAACACATTACACGAACATACACAGAAAGACCATATTAGTTTAGTGCCTTTAGAAACATATAAACATTAAAACTGGTGCATTAGTGAGATACAATATCTCCCACACAGTTAATCAGGACTAAAACCCATCATTGAAATGTCATACATAAAACATATCATCATAAACTAGGGAAGATAACATAAAAATGGGGATATGAGATGTATAGTATTCGTAAACAAGGGAGATATTTATGCATAAATAGGACCATAAGTGTAAGATAACGTGATCATAACACTATAATATCATACAGTACATATCAAATATAATATACAAGAATATTGGGATAATATTTAGCAGTTCATAAGGAATGAATGAAATGGTAATCAATCGCATAAGTCGTGAAAGAAAAAAAGGTGTAAGACTTGGAAATATGGTATATAAATCAACGTGTAATATTGTTTCTTATTAGTCAACACACATTTCTAGAAATTATCTAGAAAATTATTTGTTAGGTCCACTAGGTCAAATACCCTAAGGGGGTGGGGTAAATTAGAGTATGATAGATTAAAACTACTTCCCCTTTGGATCTAGATTTGTTATAAAACAAAAAACACTTATCTCATTCTCCTATAGAAAAATATGAATATAAATGAAATCATGGATAGGACACAATGATTTTACTTGGTTCACCTTTACTGGGCTATGTCTAAAGACCATACAATAGTGATGTTTTGATGTACCAAATCCCAAAAATCTCACTTCCAATTATAAGGTTTGGGCAAGAACACTTCTACTCCCATGCTCACTGACTCTACAAGATATAGAATCGACTCTCTACATATCCAAGGGTCACTCCCTATGTCTCCTTCTCAGGAACACTACCGGTTGAATGGATCCCCATACAACAATTATTTTGATCATTTCTCATGGAAGGGATCCACTCACAGTTTATAGACTTGTAGTTCCCTTCAATTTCATAGATGAAAAATCCTTAACTATAGATAAATGGTCTGTTGAAGTCCATTTTTAACCAAAAGATGAAATCCACTTTTCCATGTAATATTATTTCGCAGAAATTTATTTTTTGGACCATATAATACCCTTTGAGAATAACATACTTCCTCGATGAACATCACTCAACTGTATAGTGCATATGCTACACAAACCACCTCTTTCATATACCGCATCTACGTCTAGAATCTTTTTACTACTTCTGTGAGTTTCCTTCATGAAAAGCCTATGTCTACCACCTCTACTTCTTTGTAATTCTTTCTTCAGAAAATTGCTTCTTCTGAGGGATGCTTCATCTCATTTAATCAAATCCTCCTAGCAAACTACTTCTCCCTTCTTGGAATTATCCCTTGTGAACCACTTTTAGACTTCATTGAATTCCTAGAGAAAAGAGTTTTTCAGTTAAAAATCACTCACTACATTAAATTATGGTATTATTCATCCTTATATAGGAAAATTGATCAACATAATATGCTAATCCAAGATTTACCAGAATCTTCACTTCGTACTATGCTCCCATGAATTGTTCTCCCCTACGTAGTCTTCCTATCGACAATCTTCCTTTGTGGAACCTCAAATCACAGTCTTACTTCTTCCAAAGACAATCCATCCCATCTACAAATGGCCTTCCATGAAATGAAATCTTCTCCACGAACCATTTTCAATTCACAATTCACATACCATTCTTTGTGATCTTCATAGAGACGTTGTTTGCAGAAATTCATTATTCTTTCTTCCTACCACATTTTGTGGTGGGAATATTGTCCTTCATGATCTATGAAACATTAACCCCTTTTTGGAAAACTTTTCCTTTCTAAAAAAATCACTCGATTTTGCAACCCAAAAATTTGGAAAACACTAGGAAACAACACCACATTAAAAACAAGCTTTAGTAATCATCATCCATATATATTCATGATCATTATCCTTTCTCGAAAAATAGAATCACAACGAAAAACACTGAGAGGATTCATTGAAGAATTTTTCCCATTAATCTCTACCTTTGGGTTTGTTGAATATTTTTTTATAATTTGATGCCCCATTGAATCTCTTTCCATCTTCATCATGCATTCACTTCTTCTGATTAAGTCAATGATCAAATATTTACTCAACACATACCCAAAGGCCACATGAGAAATTCTCGGTATGAAAAACAAAAATATTATTTAAATCTCATCAGTGAATCACTTCATTCTATTCCAAAACCATTATTCTACATTCATCACAATCCTCGACAATCTTGATATATATCCTTTGACTAATCACTTCAAGCATTGTTGGATTTAATACACCCCCAACATCATGGCTCCCCAAAAGAACTTCAACTCCCACTATCTCACCACTCCACCAAGAAGTTTCTCCCCATGTATTTATCAAGACATTTTCTACCATTATTTTACAAAACATCTCCACTTTATCAAAAAAACTTATGTCCACATTATTTTTTTCTACTACTGGATAGAGAACAAAAAATAGAAAAATTGGGGAATATACACCATTCCTCAGGGAGAGGGGTCCCACATCCAAAATTTTTCATGTGTGGAGAGTCGACTAGACTCAAAGAGCCAGGTGATTCAATTTAAATGATTTTTTTTGGATAATTCCTTCATCATAATTTCTACAACATGTAGTTCTATAGGCACATAATCTAAGGTCACAAGCCCTTTCCCCACCTTCTCCTTGATATAATGGTAATTTATTTCAATGTTCTTTGTCCTTGAGTGATGGACATGATTTTTTTTTCAGATTTATTGTACTTGAATTATCACAATGGATTTTGATCATAGATTTCACTTCAACTCTCATATCCTCAAGATGATGCTTCATCCACAATAATTGTGTGGAAACTTGAGTAACCACAATATTTTCAACATTTTCATTACTCAATGAAATGAAATCCAGTTTGTTTCTTATCACACAAATAAATAATCCAGTAATGTGGAATTCCTGCCCCTGTGTTTGCTTTCAATCATCCGTTGATCCTTCCCAATCAACATATGTATGTCCTAATAACTCCAACAGAGATTTTTCATTGTCCATCAAAACAAAATCCATTACGACCATGATATATCAAAGTATTATTTTCACTACAATAATGTTTATTCCCTTGTGATTTATTTGATACCACACTAATCGACACATATAAAAATAAATATATGGCCATGTCACTATTATGTATTGGTGGATTCCAATGATCTACCTGGATTATGTGAAATTAATCACTTTTCCTTCATCATTCTATGATATTGTAATCTGGGTGGATACTAGAGTGGTATAATCCTTTGAATCGTCCAATCCAAATCTTATCAAAACCTCTTTATTTAGTTTTATTGATAAATAAATGTTACCCACTTCCCTTGTGTCACCTATAAACCAATTAAGAATGTCATTTCCCCAATCAGTGATATTTCAAACTCACAATTCATGAATTCAGAAAACTATCTACTCAGAAACATATATGATCCTCCAAAGATTATTTCAAAAACATACACCGAGACTAGAATCCCTAGATTAATATTACAATTACATAAAAGATGAAGTCAACTTCACCACACCAAAATCATAGCTTCCTCAAAAATTGATCTAGCTTTAAACACCATGCTCATGGTGCATTCTTAAAAAAATATAAATCCATCTTTGGAAGGGAAAATTGTTTCTCACATTGATGAACAAGAAAACCATCTAGATTCTCAATATATAATTCTTCTTCCATAACCTCATTCAAAAATGTTGACTAGAAATCCATTTGGAAAACATTGAACTTTCTTTACACCGCTATGGCCAAGAATAGTCTAATTGTCTCTAGTCATTATTTATTTAAAATAAAAACACCATTTTCATTCAAAATGTTATGAAAGACCCATTTCATCCTCATGACGTTCTTGTCTCGTGTTCTCAAAACAATCTCCCATTCCTGGTTATTCACACTTTTTTCAATCTATTCATTCATAACTGGAACCCAATTCTCAGCACCAAATGCATCATCAAAACATTTAGGCTCCTCATAGGATAAGTATGATTCTTGCTATAGAGTGTTCATCATCCTTATCAGCACTAGCACTGTCTGATCACCAATTATGTTATGTCTATAAATTTTGACACTTCTCTTCTATCATTGGGAAGATTTTGAATTGTTCTCATACTTTCAATTATCTGAATCTTCTTCTAAATCAACCATTAGAACTGGAGAATCCCCTAATATTCTTGTTTCTTTGTCTCTATCCTCATGGTACTGATGTTGTATTTTCTAAAGATTCTTCTGATTCTCCACTATAATTACATCATGACTTTTGACTTCCTTTCCTGTATGCTTATTGAGGAATTTTTAATCTTTTATTTTCTTTTAATTTCTATGAAATATCCCTTCATCTCTATGGAATTAAAAATTACTAGTTTTCTCTATATTGAGAATGAATCAATTACTTCTGAAGAATCGAAAGTAATTAAAATATTCTTTTTTCCATAACATATCTCATACAGAACCATTTATTATTTCAAATATATATACGCTCTATTTGATGTGTACACTATTTTCATCACTACTTCCAAAATTTCTCTAGAAGGTATTTCTCAATGAGAATTGTTCTAGCCTTATTGTTTACAATCCGATTAATTCTCTCAATTACCCCATTGTTCCAGTGAGTTATCCCCCTGAAACATGATACCTTATCCATTGTTTTCCATTATAATCCCCCACTTGGCAATTTGTGATATTTTCCAATTATCTTTTCAGATATTCTTGATTTTTTGACCTAACATCTTTTCAAAATCTAATTAATATCTTGTAATGCAGCTAAACATCTCAGACTTCTGCCTAATGATTTATACAAATTCCATTCTTCTATAATCATCAATGAAGAGAACATAATATCTCCTCCCATCAAGAGATCTTAGTGAAATTGGTTAGCACACATAAATATTTACTAACTCAAGAAATCATGTCGACCTATTCTCTTTTTAATTATATGTATTTCGAATCATCTTTCCTTTTTGGGAGGTATCACACGTATGTGAACAATAACATGATAATCTAGGGAGATCTTGAGCAGTATCATATTTCACCAGATCCTCCAAGGATATTTGGATTACATAGACAATACATTTATTCCAAAACATTTTTTCCTCTTCCTTTGACAGAAATCACATATCAACTTCTCCACTAACTTTGTAGAGATTATCTTTTTTATGATTTCCTTTAAATATTAAAGTACCATAATTTTCCTAGAAGACATTTAATTTCTTAGAGAAAATTATGTAATATCCTTAGACACACAATTTCTTTACACTTAATAAATTGTGACATTGACCTTTAAAAACCAAGACATATAAATGACTCATGTATTTTCTCCCAAATTTCTCTTTTCGAAGCTAATATTATTCATCCCTATATCATTACAAAATTTGGTAATACCTTCCTTATTGTACCTGATTCCTATAACCAGATCCACGTTTCTTATCATATGGTAGGTTAATGCACTATCAATGACCCATATCTTAGTGTGACGTAATTCTTGGAATGCAATTTATGAAACCACTTCCTTCTCATATCATTTCTAATTGAACCATTTTTTTAATTTAATCCAGATATAGATTGATACTCTATATATTCCTCAAAATATGACATATTAGATTCATCTTGTAATGATGGAAATTAATTTTACATTTTCATCACATCTGATTATAAATTTGTCAGCTACTTATAATAAACCTCGGTCTATTTTGTCCCATTCCTCTATATTATTGATGGGAAATATATTTTCCTGAGTTTGAATCCTCTACACCTGAAACAGTGACCATCAAATGTTGACCTAGAAAATTGAGCTCTGTTTGACTAACTTTATTGGTAATGTTATCTTTGGTACCTATTTTCTTTGAAACAAACATTTTGTGAGTGTCCAATATTTCCATAACAATAGAATATTATGAGAGGTACATTCTAATGTGGTAGTACTACACCACTAGTTATCCCTTAGGTTATTTTAATATTATGATTATTATTCTTACAAAAATCAATATTCAATCTCGATGTGGGTTCTTGTGGTCTGGCTTACACCATTTTTTCTTTCTTTTTTTGATCAATACTAATACCATTCTTTATCCTGTGTATTTTATTATTTATTTTGTTCTGAATGAAAACAATGCTCAACTTTAATATATTATGTTTATTGTGTTATATGTTTTCCTGATGTTTTTCTATAACTCAACAAATTTTCCTAAACCTTAACACCCCATTGCAGACCGACAAATTCCACCTCAAGTTCATTAATACATTTTATTTTATCTTATCATGTTTCACACAAACTATCGATTTATCTTTTCTATTCTTCAATTTTGAGCTTATAATAATCAATCATAAAAATACTCTCTAGAAATAAATAAATAATTTTTCTAACTTATTCATTCAGCTCAGACTTCTCTTCTTCCTACTGATACATGTAATGTTTAGCATCATGAACCTCTTAGTTGGATTTCTTCACTTTATCTCTCTAAACATCTATTTCCTCAAGAGAATCATCCAATTCAACACGAAAATGAACTATTCCTTCAAATATTCACCCTGAAGTTCATATAAACTTTTATATTCCTTTTAAAGTATATTTTTCTTTTTGAATAACATTCCATTAGAACATATCATACCTTTCATATTGGATGAATAATTTTTTTGGGTAATTTCATCATTGTCTCCATCGTCATCTACAATCATCCTTTGAGACTTTTCTACATAATTTCCAATATTTACACATTGATAAAATGAATGTGGAAGTTTACCTTTGTACTTTTATCTTACTCTCTGAATATTTGAGGATAGAAATGACATGACATCATCCAAATTTTCTTCCTCTAAACTGTATTCAGTAAAGAGATTCTTTATGGAAATGAATTCCATCTCTTTCTATTTAACCTTTTCTATAGCATCTATATCATCATTTCTCTTTTAATATGCAACAAGAGTACTATGAAAGTTATCAAATGTAATCCACATTAGATCCTTCTCTTCCGATACAAAAACCTTCGGATTAAATCGAGGTGTAATATTTCTCATGATGTGATTGACAATTTTTATATCTTAGATGATTTTCCAAGGACCACACATGTCTTCTGTAACAATATTCACCCTCATAATGATTGTATCAACTTACTCATTATTTTGCATTCTAAGATCCCCACATTTGTTTTATAAAACCTACAAATTTTCTTCTCTAAATTTGTAGTTTCCCTCATAAATATTTAGAAAATTTTTCACATAAAATGTGATGGATTACATGAAATCACCTTCATATAAATTGAATTTGATAGGAATCCCCTAAAATCATGGATACCTTTAGCATCAGAATCTAATTCCCTTTGGTAAACTACTGATTTATAACCACTATTGATATAGGCTCATATTCCATGCATAGAAATGATAAAGACATCCATTCCTAATAATCGTAAGAAGTGCTGCATCTGATTCTATCATTGCTGAAGATGGTTTCCATCAAGGATCTGAATATAGTTATGAATGATAACATCTGTTTCATCTCATTAGAGAGAACCACTAACATTCAACCTTTCAATATGAGACTATGTTTTGGTACACTAGGTCAAATACCCTAAGAGAGGGGGTGAATTAGGGGAATACAGATTAAAACTAATTCCCCTTTGTATACTACTTCGTCATTAAACAAAACACACACTTATCTTTCACTTGTATCAATATATGAATAGAAATGAAATCATGCTTAGGAAACTATGATTTTACTCGGTTCACCTTCACTAGGATACATCCAAGGAGTATACAATGGATATGTTTTGATGTAAAAAATCCACTAAAGCTTACATCCAATTACATGGTTCAGGATAGATCACTTATATGCCAAGGCTCATGGGCTTTGCATGAATTAGGATTTGATTACTGCATTCCCAAAGGTCACTCTCTCTGTCTTTTTCTATAGATCACTATTGGTGGTAAGGATCACCATCTTCCTCTCCCTTTTCACATTCCTCCTAAAATGGATCCTCTGATATTTTATGTACATGTAGGTCCTATAATTTTCATTAATTAATGCATCCTCAACTATAGATAGATGATCTATTGAGGTCCCTTTATCATCCACAAATGAGATCAACTTTTCCAATTATTGTTAGTTAGTTTAAATTTCCTTCATGAACTATTTATGTCCCATTATGAAGAGCATTCATCTGCCATAACCTGCAATGAACCACATTGCTATTATTCTTCATGAGCCATGTCTTTCATGTATTGCCTATATATAAAAATTCCATGTACCTCTTCTATATATCACTTCTGTGAACTGCCCCTACGAACCACATTATGACTTCACCGAATTCCAGGTTCAAATATGTTATTTTATGAAAAATTGTACTCTACCTTAAATGATGGGGTTATCTCTCTTTCTATAGGAAAATATATATGAATAATATTTTAATCCATGAATTACCCAAATCTTCACTGTGCACTATGCTCCCATGAACTGTTCTTCCATACACGGCCTTCCTATCACCACTCTTCCCTCAGAACACCTCAACTCACCACCGTGTTTATGAAAACAACAATCCATCCTGCATACTTTCGGACTTCCATGAACTAAATCCTCACCATGAACTGTTTTCAATTCACGGTTTGCATACCATCCTTCACAGTCCACATACCACCACTATGTGTAAAACCGCTTTACTAAAAAAATTTCTCCATTCTACATACCACCTTTTGTTGTCTATGAACTATCCATTGCAATCCACGAACCACAAACCCCTTTGTGAAAATTTGTCCTTTTCCAAAGCACAAACTCTCGATTTTGATGCCCAAAAATTTGGAAAACATGGGGAAACTGCTCCACCTTAAAAATATTTCTTCAATAAACTCCATACATACTCATTAGTGGTCATCAAGAATTTTTAGAAAACATAATCACATCCAAAAACACCAAGGGGATTCCTGGAGGGATTTTTTCCAACATCATGGGTACTACACCTACTTGGTGGTATAAACCACCATCCCCCATTTCGTTCTTTTCATGGTAAGGGGATCGGTTTCCCCATATTCCCATTATGGATAGAGTATCTCCATCTTCTAATCTTCATGGGGACTACACCTACTGGGAAAGAAACACAACTTTTCCTAGTCGTAGTCCTCTCATTGTATGGGATCTGGTTTCCCCATATTCCCATAGTAGATCATGTTTCCCTATCTTATTATCTTTATGGGGACTACACCTACTAGGTGAGACAAACCATGATCCCTAGTCACAAAAAATTATTTATAAGGGGTCAGGTTTCCCAACCACCCAATAGTAGATTAATCCCATTATCTCGATTCCTATCATTATCTCATGATATTTAAATCAATTCATTATTGAGAGATATAGATATCCTCCTTCATATAATAAAATCTTCCATACAAGTGCCATAAGATAATAAAATTTTCATAATATCATGTCCTATAAAAATAGATATGTTTCATATATATCATAACATAACACATGAAATGAAATGGGTGTTAAAACATTTCACCACATCATAACCTATGGAAATGACATAGGATTCATAATAATTTTATGAAAGTATAACCCATGGAAAGAAGTGGTTTTCAAAAGAATATAACTCATGGAAGAGAAAAATGTGTCATAAACATTATTCTATTAAAACATAAACCATTCAAGAATTAATATATATAGTATTCTTTGATCTTGTCCTCAATAAATATTTATCTTTAAAAATAAATACATATTGTATATATATAAGTATTATGATATATCTCATTAAACATTTTTCAAGTAAAATATCCTTTCCTTGAATATCATTTCTTAAGACCATTTCGAACGTCCTTTTCTTATAAATAATGATCTATAATTTAATTTTATATAATTTTTGAAAAAAATATATTTTCTTTTATGGAATTTTTTTTAAAATATAAAAACATTTTTCTTTTAAAATATCTTTCAAAACATATAAAGAAAGATTGAAAATATTTTGAAACCCATTTTCCCTGAAAATATATGAAAGAAGTTTCAAAACATTTGGAAAAAAATTTTATTTTAAAATAATTTTAAAATTTATAAAAGAAGATTTTATGTCTGTTAGGTGATTTATTTGAAAATAACATGCAAAAAACATATAAAGGAAGCTGTGAAAATCATTTAAAAAAATTTCTATTGAAAACCCATTTTCATTAAAAAAAATTCAAATCAAATAATTTCATGAATAATAGAGGAAAATATTCTTAAAAATTAACCTTGTAAACTCACAACAGAAAAATAAATGAAATGATAGTCATGAGGACAGGTATCTCCGTACATTCTGAACATTCCTTTTGTAATATAAAAGTTTAGAAAAGGGCCTTTATAGTAAAATGATAATATGATTAATTTTAAAATAGTATTTAAAAAGTTAATTAATGGGTAGAAACGTCTTTTAAACATTATAGGATAGTATTAGAACATTTTTGAAAACATTTTTGTAAAACATAGGTTTGAAAAAAACATATTTCCAAATGAAAGTATAAATAAATTTGTATCTTTATTAAATCATTTCATTATTATATTAATTTAAAAATAGTATAAAAATGGAATTATAACATGGATATAACAATAATATGCAATGGTTATTAAATTTTATTAGATTTCTTGATAGATGGATCATAATATTTCATTATTGAAATCAATATCATAAACAATCTTGATAAATAAAAAGATAGAAGATATAAAACATTACCACTTTGGAAACATTAAATCCCAATAGAATAGATAGAATAAAAATCCATTAAGCTTAAAAAATAATTATAATTATTATATCTATGATATAACACGTCAATAGGCCTCATAAAAAAATACATGTGTCGAATATGGCTTGTTTCTCGAGGAAGTTACATTGGGAAAAAACTACTTTACCAATTTTGTAACTTTTGAAACATAACCCCAGGAAATAATTGTAATAAATGGATATTAAAAAATAATATATTTAATTTTAAGATTCATATAATACATACAAGGTAATTATACACACCACAAAGATGAAATGAGTGGTGAATAGGGTATGTATCTCATGGAAATAAAAAATGAGATGAAATTCCCTTACCTCGAGTATTCAATTTCTTCATACAATTTAAACCCTAATGTATTATAAATATAATTTAATTATACATATAATAAATAAAAAATTTATATCTAATACCAAATAATATTAATTTATGACTTTATGTTACTTTTTTATTAACAAATCTAGGTTAATTTAATGTTTCTAGTAATAAACTCTTTATTTACTGTACGTGTTTTGAGTTTTTATTCACAATCATCATACATAGATTTTGTATAACTATTTGATTAATGTAAAAAAAGATTCATATATCATATATATTAAGTATATGAATATTTATAGTAATTTATAAAAGATATAAATATTAAACAAAATACACCATTCATGGAGACGGTAGGTTGTACGTACACATGAACACTACTCAAATTCCCATAACGTATTGAAAGAAAAAAATTAAATGACATATATGTGAATAAATATAATATAATTCTAGAAGAATTATTATTTAATATATATAATTTAAATTACTAAAACTATCCTAAATGCATTCCCTTTAATGTCTGAATGAATCATATCGCTTTGAGGATGCGGTAGTCCAAGCTTCCACAGACCAAGTTATCACATTTACACACATAAAAACCATGAACTTTGGATTTATATAATTAAAAAATAAGTATAAAAATATCCTAAATATCATATATATATATATATATATTATAATAACAGAGTTATTATCATAATACCCCACCATGATAGGTGGTAATTGAAAAATGAACAACATCATTTTTTGATGTGGTAGTTCACCTCACACAAAAAGAGTAAGTTTTTTACCAATTTGGTGGAATTTTATTTTAGTGAAAGTAAAAATCATAGAATAAAAAAATATTTATATTTTGGATAATTATTTTAATAATTAAATATGGAATAAGAATATTTTATTTTATGGATAATGAAAATACAAGAAAGGATCTTGAGGAATGATGCTACCTCATCTTTGTGTAACTCATTTTGATTTGAACAAAAGGGATTACTTGGTCAGAATTGTGCCCAACAGAATGCTTCAATGATGACTATTTTTATTTTCGTAGAGTATTTGAGATTATTTTAGGTGATAAAATCATATTTATATGACTTAACAAGTGAAAGGGGTGATTGTATTTTCATAGTAGAAGAGGAGTGTCATTTTTATAAATATTGAGAATGACAATTCCACCCATGTTTTCAAAATGAAAATTGGAACAAATAATGAAAAAAATAAGATGAAATTCAGGATAATATTGAAATATTTTTATATTATTTTGAAAATGTTTCTAGGTCGTTATGGGTGTTATGTTTGTGGTTTTTTCTTTTATGAAGATAATTTCCCCCCTAATCATTGTACATAATTTTAATCACTTTTACTAATATTTTTGTTCATTTTTTTATATTATTAGAAATTATAAATTATTGTGATTACAAATATAGAATCCTTTTTAAAAAATTAAAATCATAGAAGGGGTGGAAATTTTCATAAATTTAATCATGGAGACAGGATAACATAATTTTTTTTAAAGTAAAAATGTTCAAAAGTTTGGTATGTTTTTATAACCAATATCAAAATGAATCTAATTAAAAATACATCAATTGGATTAATTTATGTATATTTGATATAATTATAGTATAAAAAATAAATAAATTCAATTTAACGTTATAAATACATCAGATGAAAAAGAATATTTGGATTAAAATTCTCTATTTTTTACTCTTCATAAAAAAACGAAACATCATAGAAAAATTCAAAAAAAAATTACCATAATCAAATTTTTATGTTAGTATTTAAAAAAATGATTTTTTTGATTTTATTATAATTTTAAACATTTCTATTTTAAAAAGGTTCTCCATTGAAAGGGTATAATACTTCTTTTATAAAAACAATGGTTTTTATGTTTAATATTTGGTTTGTTTCTATCTTATGCATATAAAATATATTCGATGAATGAAAAAAATATTTGAAATAATATATAAAATATAAATTTCAATAATATAATTCACCAATTCTAGTTAAATATAATTGGTTGTATTAAATTCCCCTGTTAGTACAAAATTATTTTTTATAAAAACATTCCCTTTATATTCAATTGGTTTATATATTTATTTCCAATTAATTTGTAACAAATAAATAAAACCATTTATTTTCATATGTGTTTTAATAATATTCATAACTAAAAACTTAAATATGATATTATATATTATTATATTAATTAATAATATTTTAAATAATATATTTTTTTTTGTAAAACTCTTTCTTATATGTGACACAATCCATCGAGGATATTCGGTCTTGCATGTAATGTAATATAGCATCGGTGTTATGTATAGATAATTATAAAAATTATGTTGGGTGTTTTTCATGATTAACTTGGTGCTGTGTATAACATAATCTAAATTTAGTTCTTTAAAATAAAAAAACAATTTTGAGTGTTGAGTGAAACGTAGAATATGAAAAAGAATAAATTAATTCAAAAAATTCCCAAACACTCAGTGTGTTGTAGTCCCACATAGTCGTGAATGGAGGGGTGGATATGACAATTGAATATACAGATTCTTAAACATGAACCATATTCAAAAAATGAGCTGAAACATCACCCTTTCAATTCTATTATTTTTGGATTTTACCATGATTATTATTTTTTTTCCTATTCTTATTTACATTTAATGACCAAAAATAAAATGAGACATATTAAAAAAAAATTACCTAATGATTTTAGTTATGAATTAAATTTTATAATATAAAATTTATATTTGTAAGTGAAATTAATTTTTAAATGAGTGCATTTAACGCATAGAAACCATGTTTTAGAAGAATAGTATTTTTAAGATAAAAATAAATGTGTAGGATAAAATAATCAATTTTTATGAATTTAATAATATTAATTGTACTATTAAATAATATATATATTTTATATGGATTCCAAATACCCTAAATGAATAATTTTACGAAAATAAAATTTAATTAAAAGAAAAAAAATTATTCGAAAATAGTATGTAAGATAATAAAAGGTTAAAAATAGTTTTTATATGTTACAAATAGTATTTCAAAATTTATAGTTTTACTCATTAAATACATATTTTATAATTTAATTTTTTTAATTTTTTTATGTTACACATACATCTTGATATATTAAAAAATGCTATGAATTTAGTAAAAACAATGCTTTTTACTGTTTACCTAAAAATCGGTTAATTCATAAAAATAATTTTATTTCATCTTTATATAATTTTTTTAACTAATGATCAAAAATTTTAATTTCAATTGAAAATCCAAATCCCAATATATATATATATATATTATATTTTTTATTTGAAAATATAAAATTTCAAAGACAGTCTTAATTGAAAATGATATCATTAAATATTCTTAATATTATTTCATATCAATTTATAATTTAGATAATGATTATATCATATATTAAAATTGGACATTTTAATTTTTTAGATTTAAATATTAAAAATTTAATAAATATTTATTCAAGAAAGTTCACTCTTTTTTAATATTAAATCATATTAATTATTTATCCTATAAATATAAGCAATTTTAGTTGAGTAATGTCTTTTTATTTAATTGAGGTTTTATTATACTTGTAATTTTTTCAATAATATTCACCTAATATATCATGGATCATTTTAGTTTTGTTTTTTTGTTGATAAATCTATAAAAAATATTCTCTTTTTAAAAAATATATATATACATTAAAATCATGGGTTCTAACACCTACATTAGTACACTAAATGCCCAATCGTAGAAGAACTAAAAATGAAACAGATCTAAATTATATATATTTATAAATTCAAAAACATATCCTGAAAATAGTTTTCAAATGATAAGAGATTTTTAAAAGAAATTTATACTAATTAGAATGAATATGACTCAAAAACATACGAGAGGAGACATCCTATAATAGGAATAATGAAAATTTTCCATGAGAAATAGGATATCCACAATTTGTTAGAGAGAAAGGAAGAGGTAGAATATGGATACCATATGATTGTTCAATTGGGGAACCCCCCCCCCCCACATTTAAATTTAATATATAATTAATTAATATAATATAATGAAATTATAATACAATTAGGTTCCTAGTGGGTGCCTTGTGGCAAGATATTGAGTTACATGTGTACAAAATAAATCTTCTATTGAAACATTAATCTCTGGGTGTCCCATACAAACCAACCCCATCACCAAGGGGATCCACTAGGAAAATATAAATTGAAGAAATGGTAGATGATATTTCTGATATTGGATTCAATTCATGACCGCAACTTCCGAAAATGACCTATTAATCACTGTCCAACACTTCCGGCACTCAAAAATAGTCAAATTTTGCGAGGTTTAATAAAAAATTAAATATAATCATGCCTTATGACATGGATGGTGTTACAACCTACTCCCTACAGGTAATATCCTCATTGAGATGTATTGCTGACCTTTTTGAGTGAAAAACTCTAGCTTTTGTGCCTATATATTAGACTCTTTCTCCCACATCTCCTCATAAATATATTTTTATTACCTCTATAGTCAACTAGAGTAAGTGGTTACCCACTGTCTCTCAAGTGTTGAATCATAGGAAAAATGGATTCGATTTAAAAAGCATAACATTCTTGAGTATATAATGATTGTTCTCTAATAGGGGTCTGGATGAATCTATTTTCAATATTCTATTTCATCTCTTTTTATGAATTCTTATGAAATATACTATCATCACTTATTATGGATAGTTATCAAAAAATTTCATTCATCATGCATCAAGAAAATATGGAATAAAGAAAACCTGATATATGAGGTTAGAGACTAAAAATTAGCATATTTATCCTAAGTATGACTCAAAAAACGTAGTTTATTGCAGTTCACTGAAATAAAATTATGGTTACAATGATTTGGGAATTCTCATGAACATATATTTCAAGAAAAAACACATCTCTCTCCCAACACAATAAGAACAGATTACTCCTTGGTCAATATTATTTTTGATGTTGTCTTTTATTATCCAAGGGATATACTATACTTTTTCTATAAACAATTATCTCCTAACAATGTATAGTCTTTTTGAACATTTTTCATGATGAGGAATAGGTGTGAACTTCCTTCTTTTTCAAAAAGTAATACTATTATAACAATTACCAAAAAAATAAGGCAATAATTATTCTTCATCATAAACTTGTAATATATTTTTTACTGTAAAAATCCCATTAATAAATTTCTTTCTCCAAACCATCTCTTAATATGTATAAAAACCTTGTTCAAAAATTCTCAACGCTAAAAATTCTATAGCATCAATCTAATTTGAATTTCAAATTTAAAGTAAAATCCAAAACTTCTACCAACAGCTCTTTCTTTTTTATCATTTTCATCATTAAAAACCATTTTATCTCCATTTCATTATTAATGGGACATTACATATCATGTACGAGTATCTCATCATTCATTAAATGAGAAACATCATTAAAAGTAGACTAAATTAGGAATTATTCATTGATTATTCTATGATCAACTTCACCACATAATTTTTTTATTCCATTTGAGTTAAAAATTCTCTAAAATAATTTCAAAATACCTTTTTTCAAGGGAATTGTCTCCCCAAAATATTTCAAACAGTAATTTTCTTCTCTCATCATAGCATTTTCCATGTAAAAGGCCTCCTTATTTTGAACCACATACAAATCCAGTGAAATAAACATGGAATTTCACTTCTCTGGGTATAATCTACCTTGAAATGATAACATTCTACAAAATGATCACCATGGGAAGACGAAAATGTGAACTACACTTTTTTCATTCTAAAAAAATTGATATTTTCACTTGTTATTTCATTATAGATGTATTTTTGATCTACATCCTGGTTAATTTAATTCAAAACACATTTCTAATATATTAATAATTCACAAAATTCCATCATTATTCTCTTTCTTTGAATTAATCATATGTGATCCACCACATATTTGATCACTAAATGTATGTCTCAAATATGATCTATACATTTTTTCTATGTAATGTAATTCACTACACCATGACATATACTAGATTTCTTCCCCACTATGACTAACAAAAACATATGACTCTTAATCATCCATGTCATTTCACATCCTAAATAATAACCATGCCCATTTTTTCTTTCACTATAGTGATGTGAGGCCATATAAACATTATATAGCTTTATAAACCACTCTCACACATCTAAAATTATTATATGTTCATTTAATTGATCCAAAACCATGGTATAACCTACAACTGAAATGAAACTCCATGAAAAACTTGATTTTGAAAATGATTTATGTGTAAGAAACTATAAATTCAAAAAAACCATATACCCTCCAATTCTTATCCAATTCAACTTCACTTTGAAAAAATTTATTATCATAGGGAATTTTCATTCAACTTCTAAACTCAAAATATTCACCATATGCCTAAAAAATCTCTCCATGGTTAGAAAAACACTTTTTCTCAATGTATTATCGATTATTAGTCTAAAAAATATTCCCCATTTGATTTTCATTGCAACTAGTGAACGAATATCACTTTAATAACTCAACACACTTAGAATTAAATTATCATTTCATAATTCTATTCATATGGGGGTGAAATCAGTGTATGGAACATGAATATTGAATAAAAATTTCATATTTTCCATTAATGTGACTAATATTAACTTATTCTTGGAAGTTGAAACCAACTAAGATTAACTTATTGAAAGAACTATTAGTACACTTCAAAAAAATATCCTTTAAACCTATATATAACAAGTTCCTACTCACTTGATCATCAAACGTGTTAAAACGGTTCACAACACACACACAAATACATATTTTCCTCATATATTATCCCTTTTAGAAACTTACACGAATTATCTAAATTATATTAAATAAAGTTGTATTATTTTAATTTATTATTTGTTATAATCCCCCTTTGACAAGTACATATAAATATAACAAGAGAGGGGACAAAAATACAATGACATAGCCTTTAAAGTTTGTGTTTTAACACCAAACAAAAACCACATTTTCATAACATAATCCTTAATCAATGGTTTAGTGAACACATCCTCTATTTTCTCATTTATTGGAACAAAATCTCAACTAAAAAATTCTTCCTAAAAAATATCCTTAGTGAAGTGATATTTATATTAATTTTCATTAATAAAAAATACTTTACTAGTTTACTTGATAGATTGATACCACATTGATTATCACAATCAATTAGCCATATACACATCACATCTACATTGAGATATATTAATTGAGTATTAATTCAAAAAAATGGGTTTATATATGTGTTATAACAATATGAATTTATAATAATCATTGTCATGAAACCTTACTTCTTTAACTTATATAGTATACATTGTCATCCTATAAATTATACACAAAAATATTCATTAATTACTTCATTAAAATTTACATACCTATTCATATTTATAAAAATAAAAAAATATATCCATCTATTATTATCATATTTGTTCCTATAATCCCACATTACTTTGATATATTTGTGTATGATTTTAGATTAAAAAATATAAGATCCCTTTGGTGAGCTCTAAAATCTGGCACAAATTCTATTACTATACAAAAGAAATGGTTAGGAGGATATCACATAGATTAAACTCCCAATTAAATTTCTAGAATCCTTTGATTCCACTTCATTTCCTTATTCATCTGTTTATTTTTTGGTTCCCATTAAAATTAGTGTGTATCTCTAATTGTAATCCCCTATCTAATTTTTTTTTTGAAAATAATGTGTATATTTTTCCTGAGAAAAAAAATATTCTTTTATTGATAATTTTTAGAAACAAATGATTTACTCCATCACAAAAAGATTAGGCGTCACAAATATATTATTTATCTCCTAATAAATTTTCTCAATATCACCTTATTAATTTCTGTATAAGATGACATCATTTGTTCAAAACGATCAAATATATATCTTTTTCTTCTTTGATATAGAGGTTTCTCTTCAATCCTCCATGGATGATATTTTGTACCTTAAAACATGAATTAAGATTTAAATACAATGAACTTATTGAACTTGTAATGAAATAAAGAACCTCCATCAACATTAAATAGTATCCTTTATCATCTCTAAGAAATAGTCCATTCGGTTTCACAATATCTGATTCTTCTTCCAACTCTTCATTGATTATGGATAAATTTAAATACACTTTGAAGATCATTCATCTCCATTGTAACATCCTAGACTTGAATGCCACTCGAAACGGTGCCCCATGCCCTGTTGGTCATGTGGCCTCAAGAATATCTCTCCAAATTCTAAAGGCTACTGACAAGTAGTGTGGTCCTATGTGAGTCAGTGGGGAGTCAATTTCCTCAATACTGTGGTATCACAGTGGAAGTCAAACATATAATAAATAGAGGAAGGGAAATAAACATCATAATGAATAATTATGTAAGATAAGAATAAATATCCATAACCAAAATTGTCTCATATACAAAATGATGCAGATACTACAAGTATCTAGAAAGCAACCAAAATAGTACATATAAATACAATACAATATAAGTCTCCTAAATAAAATAAAATTAAAAAAAGGTATCCCAACAACATAAGCCTTAGTATGGTCTTACGAACTCTAACTTTTAATCCATACTCAACAACCTGTATTTGGTCACTCACCCCAATCAGCACCTAAAACCGTATAATCTATTTGGGTTCCTGGGGAGGCCCAAACAGGGTGTGAGATAAACATACTAGTAGGAATCCACCCAGTTCTATACAGTTCAATCAAAAATTATATAAAGTACTAGTAAGTTTAAAATATGGTAAGTAAGTTCATATACACATGGAAGAAGTCTATAGCAGTAAGTAAAATGAAACAACCCTCATGGATACCTGGAAAAAATAGCCATCTCTGAATAAGCAAGCTATAACCAAGTAAAAAAAGAATTCATGCAGCACGCGATACCTTCCTATGTATGTTATAACCCACAACCATGTTATATAGTGAAATTATTTATCCCATGGCCATGTTGTGTAGTGAAATGTAACATCACACAACCACACCATATAGTTAAGAGTAGAATCCCATGACCATGCCATATAGTTGGGGGTAGACCTCAAGGGCCTGATCCAATATGTCAAAAGACAAAGGAATTCATGTAATAATTTTTCACCACAGAGGTATGGATCCAAGGATCTTTCCCGAAGCATACCATCGATTCCCATGGGCATCCCCAGTGGAAACTCAGTTACGCACTAGTTGGTGTCCTAAAAGAAAGGCAATACCAAGTCTTGTGTGATCCCAAGCAAGCCATATCCAATGGGTACCAAGGCCCACGACATCCCATGAAATCCATACGCAAGGGGCAGTGTCAACCCAATGCATCCACTACAGCATTTCAAATCAATTAATTCAATCATTTAATTCAAAAATTCAATTTAAACAAACATTCCACATGACTATACCCACTTACATCAACCATCACTAGCCATGAGTATAACAACTCGTGAAAACCATTTATCAAAAAAAAACATATGCGATTACCCTCTCATATAAAAAATTAAACATGTAAAACTATCAAAAAAATAAGGGACAACTTGATATTCATTAAAAAAGTAGTTATTACATCTCTTAAGAATGTTATTCAATCTAACAATGCATTAAAGGGATTCCTCTAACTATGAAATCACAAGAACACACCCCTTGGGTGGTTTAATCAAAAACATACATCTTATTTCCTTAAGGATAACCCCTTGGGAAAGCATAAAATTGGAACATGGTTTTAACACATCCAAACAGAACCTATGGACATCCTCAGTAGGTCTGACTATAGCTGAGGCAATCATCATTCTCAAAACTAGGGCCACACCGGAACGTCTGATGGGCGGTCTATCACCTGAATTCCCGAATAGCAGATGAAAAGCTAAATGAAAGTATAAATGACCTACCTCACCTCAGTAGTAGATACATCACCAAGAATCATGTCTAGATTCATTTTGGTTTGTATGATATATGATGAATGGATAAAAATGGGATATTATGGCATATGAGCCTAAATCTAAATAGCACAGTCATTATTTTGAAGAATCAAGAATAACTCTAAAGTAGTCGGCTACTTAAAAATATTGTTCCAACGTGACAAACACCGCTAAAATTAGAGTATGGAAGAATTTTATATATGAAAAACTAGTTTAGGTGTGTTTTGGGTTCAAAAATGATATTAAAACGTTTTGTCCATAAAAATGTCATGCTACTGCCTCTTTTATACAAAAATACTGCTGGGAAAGTACACAGCGTGACGACCAAGTATATGGCGTGAACATCCCAATTATTTTTTTTAATCCAGACCAGCTACACATCGCGACAGTCCAGTACACAGCGTGTACTAGAATACACGGTGTGTAAACCATGTACACGGCTGGTACCTGGACTGCAGCCAGATTTTAGTATGTTTTTCCTTTCACTCCCAAAAACAACTTGACCAGCCCATGACTCCGCATAGGATCTAATCCAAAAATTAAAGTAACAAAATTAACCTGAAAATAATGATTTTCACCTCAATAAAAACTTGGGATCATAAAATATTCCCCTTTATAGCAATTCTTCATAGAATTTCTCTATGAAGGTTGGTCAAGATTTGACTGAAAACAGTTCCATCCAATGAACACGTATGTTGGCATCCCTCTCCCATATATCATCTTGTAAATGGTTGTGATGCCATATCACCCATACTAGAAGAACTAATCATCCTTATAGAACCTTCATTCAGTTGTAAACTATATGAATTAGACTATCCACAAAGGATACATCACCCTGAAGCTCATCCTCCAAGAGTTGAGAAACATGAGATGGGTCTGAGTGATAGAGGCACAACTGAGATACATGGAATACATCTTTCATGACTCAGTACCACTGAGGTAACTGGAACCGATAGGAAAACGACCTTACTCTCTCCAGAAACTCAAACAATGCTACATATCTTGGTAAAACATAACCCTATCTCATAATCCACACATGTCCCAACCTTGGTGAATCATGAAAGAAAACTCGACCCCACATCAATATATATAGGTCATCTATGGAACTCGGTGTATGATTTCTGATGTGACTGTGCAGTACCCATCCACTTCTAAATCTACTAGACATGCTCATTTATCTCCTTTATGAGAGGAGGTCCCAATTAAGCTGCCTATGAGGCCTCTAACCAGCATAGGGGAGAAAGTCATGGCCAACGGTATAAAGCCTCATAAGGTTCCATCTATTTCATCACCTAATAACTATTATTGTAGGTGAACTAAACATAAGAAATGTGTCTATCCCAAGATCCCCCACGATCTAGGGTGCATGTTTTCTGCATGTACTTTCACCATGTATCATACGCTCTAACTAGCCATCAGTCTAAGGGTGGTATGATGTGCTTTGAATCACCTGAGTACCCAATTCCCTCTCAAAACTCTCTCAGAAACGTGACATAAATTGGGTTTCCATATCTCAAAAAATAGTTTGTGGTACCCCATGAAGTCATACTTCATCTTTAATATAAAAAATTCCATGACCGTCAACATTGAAGGTCTCCTTGATCGATAAGAAATGAGGGACCTTTGTAAGCCTATCAATGAACACCCACATGGCATCACCACCTCGAGGGGCTATCGGTAATACAATCATGAAGAAAAATGTTGCATCATCCGATTTCCACTCTGAGATAGGAACCTACGGTAAAATCCCAGCGGGTCACTGATGTCCCCCCTACACCTACTGATAGGTGGACCACGTCATAACAAAACAACCTACTTCTATCTTCATTCCTGACCACCAGTATTGACGTCTCAAGTCATGGTACATATTGGTGACCCCGAGATGCATTGCCCAAGATAAATCATGAAACTTTGGGATCAACTCTTCATGTATATCAATTGGAACCCAAACACTTCCCTGGATACAAAGGATATCATCATCGTCTACCGTCCATCTAGGAGTAGTGTCCTCAGCTGCAACACAATCCTATTGAACTGGGCCATCGGAATCCAATATCTACCTCATACTAACTCTGTCCACCTGGGTAAAGGTCACAATTAAGGATGATAAAAATGTATGCCCATGTCAATCATGCACCTACAAATGCATATGAAAAAAAAATCCATAAGCTTCCACTCGCTACCCTCCTACTGCACTGCCTGTATTTGAGACCTCCTGCTCAGTGCATCCACCACAGCATTGCCCTTACCTGGAATGTAAAGTCAAAGGACTATAGGTACTCAACAAACCTTCACAGCATCAAAGTTAGATCATGCTGTATACAAATATACATGAGGATTTTGTGGTCTGTGTACACCAAAAATTCTCTCCAAGTAAATAGTGTCTCCATTAGTGCAATGCTTGAACCACTACAGCTAACTCGAGATCAACTGTAGGGTAATTTCTCTCATTGGGAATCAGCTATCGAGACCCATATTCCATGAATCGATCTCCCTGCATCAGCACTGCCCCGGCCTAATACTTGAAGCATCACAATACACCATGTAGTCCTTTCCCTTCTCTGGTAGTATCAAGACTGGTGTTGATGTCAACATCCCTTTCAGATCCTAAAAGGATATCTCACAAGATTATAACCACACGAACCTCACACACATCTAGGTCGTTCTTATCAACGACACTGATAAGCTTGAGAAGACCTGTATAGAAATGATTTAGTAGCCAATTATCCCCAAGAAACTCTGTATGTCAAAAATGATCTTCGGATGTTCTTATGAAACAATAGATTTCGCCTTCTCTGGGTCCACTAAAACTCATATCTCTAAGATGATGTGGCCCAAGAAGTGAATTTGATCCCTCCAAAAGTGGCACATTGCGAGCTTTGCATATAACTGATGCTCTTTCAATGTATTCAAAATGATATCAATATGGTTGTCATGATCATGTTGATTGTGAGAATACATCAAGATATCATCCATTTAAACCACCCCAAAAGAGTCCATGAAAGAATGGAACACATGGTATATCAAATCCATGGATATCAATGGCACGTTCATGAGACCGAACGTCAAAAACTGATACTCATATAACCCATACCCATTACAAAAAGATGTGTGTGGTATGTTTACATGTAAAATAAATACCTGGTGATATCCTAACCTCAATTTGATCTTCGAAAAAATGAAAACTCCTCGAAACTGGTCAAACATGTCATCTATATGTGCTAAAGGATTTCGGTTTTTTACCATTAGCTAGTTCATTTTCCAATAATCCATGCATAGCCTAATATTTTCATCCATCTTTTTAACAAAAAAGTCCCGGAAACCCCATGGAGAAGAACTAGGTCTGATAAACCCTTTCAACTCCAAATACCCTAGCAGCCTCTTGAGATCATGCATGTCCATCATATCGATCCTGTAAGTTGGAATGGATACCGACACCTCTCTTGGAACTAGATTGATGGATAAATCCACCTCTCTATCAAGTGTTAAACCAAAAGATTCATCTATAAATACATACCTAAAGCACTCTACCACTGGAGGAAAGTATTCTTGACTCACTCCCTGATCATCCAGAAACAAACTAGAAATATGGGACTTCATCCCACCAATCCCACAATGCTAGTTTCCAACTCTGCTTTCCTAGAAATCCCTCTCACCGTTGTAAATGAACATTGCATCCTCTAGCGATGTTAAAGTCATCCTACAGCGATAGAAGTCAACTTATTCTCAATAATCTACAAGTTATTCCATTATTAGTATGAAGTCAAACCTAGTCATCTCGAGGATATAAATATCTCAAATAAAATGGCACCATCTGACCTCAAGGGGATGCTCCATACACTAGATCACATCACTCGTTCTAACATCAAATGGTGTCTCTAGTTTTGAAACCCCTCAGAAAGAAAAACCACAAGCACAATGAATTTTACCACTCGTGCAGAGATAAAGCTGTGAGAGGAACCTTTATCAAAAATAGCAGATGCAATAGTAGAATCTACTAAGATTGTAACTCTCACAGTATATGGTCGGGGGATCCTTCTCTTATTGGGTCAATTTCACTGCATAAGTTAGGACTGCACCACAACCCTAGGACCCATCCTGGATACCCTGATTTGATCCACCATATTGCCTCTAAGAACCCGGTGTCTTGCTACCATAGCTATGAAAACCCCTGCCCTATCCCTACCTTTCTGAACTACTCCATCTCGTAGCCTGACGTGGATTTGATTAACCTGCTCCTAACCCCGATGTCAGAGCTAACTCCCTACCACTTGTATTTGTATGGAAAGTCCAATAAAACTGTGGCATGTGCCCTATCCTTCCGCAAGCACAGAACATGACTGAGTCATGATCTCACTAATTTTTCATATGGCCTGACCTACCACACTGATGGAAATATTCTATGATTCCTACACCCAAATCCTGGCTAGCACTCACATCCGGGGAAGACTTGAAACGATTCTTCCTTCCTAAAGACATATATCCAATGGGGAAAGAAATAAAAACCCCATGTTCTATACCACCATCTTACCTTTATTTCTGCTCTATAATGTGTGTCTGATTCTCAATATTAGTGAAAGAAGGAAACCTGCACATGTTGACCTAAGATTTGATAGAATATATGTGACCTTCCTCGAAACACCTCACCCCGACATATCATCAATAAGATATATCGGTGCAAAATGTTGCAGCTCTATAAATCATGTTAAGAATTCCATAATTGTCATCATGATCTTATCTAGATGGATAAACTCAATAGATCTCTCTTCTCTCATAGTTGTGGGGTAAAATTAGTTGTAGAAGTGGGTTTGGAATTCATCCCAACCCATATTCTTCATCCTATCAGCCTGGTTTAAAACGTCGCAACATGGCTTTGCCTCACCACATAGCATGTAAGTCATGATATTGACCCTCCACTTCGGAGGCATCTCCTGATGCTCAAAAATTGCAAATGTGGCCTCTAGCCATAGCTCTGCAACCTATGGTCCACCATCCCCTGAATATGTAAGAGGATACTATAACTCGAGGACCTATGTCATCTCATCCATAGACAATGTTGGATGCAGTTCCCCTTGTAGATTCTAGATGTATTGAAATAAACTCTCACGGAATTATGCCTCATCATCTATGTCCGAAACAACCTTAGGTGATGTAGCTGGAAAAATTAGAGGATCAACCGATATCATGTGACCTGTAGTCTCTGTAGTATGGTCATCACCTCTCTCTCGGCGTACCACTAGAGGTTTTCAAGGAGCAATGTCTCTACAATTCCAAAATCACACCTCAAGAAAGAAAAAAACAATGCACAAAGCTCCAAAGTGTTGGACCAGTCAGAACCCTCATAGAAACCATTTTAAATCCATAGCCTTCTCGAAAATCCAGTAGTGTATAAATAAAAACCAACGAATAACTATAAATTATGCATCTTTCCCACTCAAAAGTCAATTCTTGTCCATGTCTCTATTTTACATTATTCATGTTCCATTTCCATTTCAAATTCAATTATTAAAAAAATTCCACCATGGCTTACCAATTTCTGAATCCATGTGGGCCCATAAAACCTCATGAACCCAAAACAAACCTCCTATTCAAACCACACATCTAAAGTTCATTTAAAATTTACATTTCACTAGTTCATCATTTCCTAATTCATATGGGTCAGAACTCCTTGTGTATTGAAAAATGACATCACACTGTTATCTACTATACCCAACTAACATAGTAGAAGGAAAAATAATCACATACACTATCACAATAGCATGAAATATCTAATTCATCCTAGATGTAATGGAATAATTCGTGACAAGTAATTCTAAAAAGCATCTATATGATGCATCTGATGGCACACCTTCATCTCATCAGGTTGCTACTGAAATAGAACCCCCAATTTCATCAATAGTGATAGCATAAATCAATTGAATCACCCAATGGTGAAATCCAATCAACTGTAATAGTCAAAATCTAGAAGATCATAACTCAATTTGAGGAAATTTGGATTTTCTCTAAACATAGGGTAGCTACTTCGAGGAAAAATTTATTACCAAACTCAATTTCCTTCTTATCCCGATCTAATGTTTCATAATAGTAAATCAGAACAGAAAACAATTCCTATGATACAACTTTGTAATGTCCAGCACCCGGATGACACCTGAAATGGTGCCCCGAGACCAGTTGTCTGCATAGCCTCAACCGCATCTCCCTAAACACTAGAGGCTACTGACTACCAGTGAGGGCCTATGTGATTCAGTGGGGAGACTATTCCATCATTATAAGAGTGTTACAGAGTATTTCAAACATATAAAAAATAGCCGAAGTGAAATAAACATCATACAAATGAAGTAAGACATGAAAAGAATACATATAAATAACCAGAAGTGTCTCATATAAAAAATGATGCATATGGTACATGTATCTAGAAATAATCCATAATAGTACATTAGAATACAATACAATACAAGTCTCCCGAAAAGAACAAAATACCAAAAAGTTATCCTAGAATCACTAGTATAAACTTTGTCCAATTCTCCCCTTCTCTTATGAAAAGTCAACAAAATGTATTTGGGTTCTTTCCACTATCAACATCGACAATCATATAATCTATGTGGGTCCTTAAGGTGGCCTAAAAAGGGTGTGAGATAAACATCCCAGTAGTCAACAACCATAGTCTATACAGTTCTAAAAGTAATTCCAAAAAAGTGATATCAAGTATAAACAGCGAGTAAGTAAGTGCATATTCACATGGTATAAGTTTACTATATTACCTAAAACCAAACAACCCTCAAGGATACCTGGAAAAGAGAGTCAACTCCTAAAAATGAAACTATAACCAAGTAAACAAGAAAATCACACGGCCACGCCATACATTCCAATGTATCCTATAACCCGCATCCATGTTGTATAGTGATGATAGGTATCCCACAGCCATGCCATATAGTGAAAATTTACATCCCACAACTATTATGTATAGTCAAGAGTAGAATCCCACATCCACGTCGTATATTGAAGTTCATACCTCAAGGGATGGATCCAAGGTGTCAGTAGGCCATGGAATCCATGTAATAATTATAGACCACATTGGGCCAAATCCAAGGAGCTTGTCCAAGGCATTCCATTGAGTCCCATGGGCATCCATGGTGGAATCTTGGTTAGGAACTAGTTTGGGTCCTATGAGCATAGCATATTAAGTCTTGTGCGAGCCTAAGAATGTCGGATCCAAGGGGTAGCAAGGCCTGAGGTATCCCACAGAATCAAGATCAAAGGGGAAAAGTCAATCCAATTCATCCAATACCACATTCATAATCCATTCATTAAATCAAACAATTTAAAATTCCAATTTAGACAAACATTCCATGTGAGTATACCTACTCACATCAACCTGCACAAGCCATTTTTTAACCACTCATGAAAACCATTAATCAAAACAAACATATGGTCCTACCCTCCAATATAAATTATTAAACATTCCAAACTATCAAAAAATTCATATCATAACATTATATTCATTAATAAAGGAGGAAATACATCTCTTAAGCAAGTTATTCAAGTTATCAAGGTATTAACTAGATTCCTATAACTAGGAAATCACAAGCACACACCCCTTGGGTCATCTGAACAGGAATATACATCATATTTTCTTAAGGAGCACCCCTTTGGTAACCCTTAAATGATAAACGAGTGTCAACTCACCTAAACAGAACCTAAGAGAATCCTCACTAAGTCGGACTATAGCTACAACAAAAAACTCGCTCAAAAGTTAGGCCTCATAAAAATGTTTGGTGGTATGCATAATGGCCAGATTTACAAAAAGAACAAGAATAGATGAAAGAAAGTATATACAAACTACCTTTCCTTAGTAGTAGATAGTTCATCCATTATCAAGTAATGATTTGTCCTGATTTCATTGAAATCTGAGGAATGGACAAAGAATGGGATATTATGGTATATAATCCTAAATTCAAATAGGATAATAGTTGTTCCGAAGAATCATGAATGACTCAAAAGGAATATATTACTTACTGATATGGTTCCAACGTGTTAGACGACACTCGAATCGGAGTCCGGATGGATTCTATATATGAAAAAATTGATTAGGGGTGATTTGGGTAAAAAAACTAGAGAAAAACATTTTTTCCATCAATATGTTAGGATACTGCCTCACTTATAAAAAAATACACAAGGAAAGTACATAGTGTGACGGAAAAATTCATGATGTGTACTACCCATTTATTCTTTTTCTGAGCCATACTAGCTACACGTCGTGGAGTTCTAGTACATGGCATGTACCTTGCTTGCAACAATATTTCAGCATATTTTCCATTTTATTTCCCAAAAAACCAGACCATCCCATGGATCGGGTTATAGTCTAATCCAAAAAATAAGGTAACAAAATTAACCTGAAAATAATAATCCATTCCTCAAAAAAAACATGGGATCTTAAAAAAATTATAATGAGATAGAATGAAAAATAATAATGGCTTAAATCCTAGATACCAGTGTTGATGTCTCATAATAGTCTCTTGGTTAAATTTGTTGATATACTTTTGACATGTGACTTTTCTTATTTATTATGAATTCTCATTTCTCATTCAAATTTTTATGGAATACCAACTTTTTTCTAATGACAGCCTTGTCTTTTGGATTTGGAAAAAATTCCCATGTGTCATTATTATTGATATAGTAAAACATGTCATTCATTTAATTGATCCACTTTTGACACTCTATGTTTAATTCAAATCAATTGGCTCAATTTAAGATAACAATGAGTAATTTTTTACTAAAATAAAATTTCACCAGTTTGAATCGGTTTTCCTTATTCTCAAATTATTTTTTGGATCTCCACTATGTTTATATGAATTGGATGACTTGACTAAGTTTTTTTCATAAAATTATATGGATTAATCCTCTTATAAAATATTTTCATATTCTATACTCACATTTTCTTCATCACATTCATCCTATTTCACAAAAATTTGTGCCTTTTCATCTTTAATTGTAGAACTTGTTTCATAATTTGGGACTTCATTTTTTAATTTTTCTAACAATTTCAAATCATCAATATAAATAATGTTCCTTGTTTTTAATTTTACAAAATGGAATCCTTTTTCATTTGGTGGATATCCAGGGAAGATACCATCAAATCCACTTTTTTTAAACTCCACTATGTTTTCAATATTAATCATGATTAAAAAAATGATTCCAAATACCAAAAAAAATAATTAAATTGTGGGGTATTTTTGTTAAAAATAACACATGATTTCAAATAAATATTTGGTTAGAAAGGATAATTATTTTAAATCTAAATCACTACACATTATATTTTCTCCATTAAAAATATAGAAGTATTATACTTAGTCGGCATTACAAGAGGAATTTTAAAGAAAAAATGTTATTCTATTATTAGAAATACATATTTTTCTATGGGGTATATGGTTTAACAAATCAATGTATAATACCATTCTTTTCATGGTAAAATTAAAATTTTCCACTTGTATATTCACCATCGTTTTCAATTAGAATCATCATTTTAGAGAATCCATTCTCATTTTTTTACATAATTTGATACATCTGAACATATTCCATGAATTTGACTTATGTCTCATAAGAATAATTAATGTAACATAAGTGAAATATAAATAAAGGAAATAAAAAAATTATATCTATTGTTAACCACTTCTGAATAGGAAAATAAACATTTGAATGAATTTTCTCAAATAGGTGATATGTATGAATCATCACTCACTTGTGTAAATAATTAATAATATTCCCTTTTTGAATATTGATAAAATCCAATCCATTTATGTATTAAACATTTTCAAATTTTAAAAATTCCCTCTTCATTTTATTATTCAAATTTTTTTACCAATGTGGACATGTATTCTATACCGCAATTAATTTTACTATTTAATTCTCAAGTAGAATGAATTTTCTACTTCACTAACCTCAAACATGTTTCTTTGTGTTTTCTTTCTTCTTGTAAAAACACATACATATTTCAATATTTTCACAAAAAATTCATTATTCTAAACCACCAAAATATTTCCTTCCTCATAGATCTATGGAACACATATAAAAATTTATTTTAATGCATCAATACAAAATATGTTCTTTGATTCTATATTCTCTTCTCCTATTATTATTGAAATTAAATCATTAATTTTGAGTGACCCATATTTTTTAAATTTCATTTACCCTTCCTTTCACTTCTCAACATCCTTAAAGAGATTCATATCTCTTATAATATGAGAGGATCATCCAGTATCCAAAGTCTATGGACATTTCTTTTATCATTTTTTTAGTTCCACTTTATCAATCAATGCCTACAACTTTGATTTGTCCTTATTCATATTTGTCTTTTTGAATAATGTAATTAAAATTTAAAATTGTATGTAAAATTGTGAGACACTCATCACCAATGTGACCTATCTCTCAAAATCTACTATAAACCTCACCCACCAGTTAGCAGGTATTCTTAACCTTCAGTCTATAATTTTAAATTTTAGTTAAAAATGTTTTTCTTTGAGTGTATTGACTTCCCTTGATTATTTACTCCCATTTCTTGTATAATCACAATGATACTGGAAACTAAACTATTATATTCATTACATCTTTTCAAAGATCCCACAATACAAGTAGTTATCGTAAAAGAAATATTTATTTTGTAGAACACTTATTTCTAGAGGTATATTATTATTATTATTTTATTAATTTACCATTATCCTGGGATATTTTTTATGAAAAAACTGTGGTAGAATTTGAACACATCATTCCTAATTATAGGGTTACTTTTGTAAACTTTTTATTACAATTTATAATTGAATTCACATTAAATATAATTTTTATTGACTTTTTTTTATTTTTTAGAATTTTTTTCATCAAAATATACTTAAATGTATAAACGTTAATATTTAAATCAACCATTTAAACCTATATTTATTTTAATATTTATTTATTTTATTTAATTAAATAGTAAAATATTAATTTTATTTTTTATAACACTGCTTTCACTTTCATCAAATTATTTTGAACAAATTCATGATATTTCTTTTTTTTTTACATATATTTCCATGTTACTATTCATCTTATTATATTTAAATTGTTACATCATTAATAAATTATTATTAGTTAACAACTGTTAAATATTTTTGGCATGAATTTTTTCATTATTTTTAGATAATTTTAATCCTTATTGAATCCTTTGTTATACTTTTATATTTGATAGATCATCAAGATGAACTCTTTGGGTTTCCATTTCTTCATGAAAGAAATTATTTTTTATTCACCACTTCCATAATTTCATCATTAATTACTAATAAATTCTTCATCATTCACTTTAGAAGTAAATATTTTATCACCAGCATTACTAAAAACCTTATCTTTATTTTTATAATCATAATTATCATCAATTTTTCACATAGAAAAAATATTTTTATATTCTTTAACTTAGATAACTATTTACTTATACCATTGGAATAATATTTGTATGCTTTGTTATATTAGTACATTATTGAATTATCACCAAAAAAAATATTTTTTTAACTTTTAATTTAAGAAAAGATGTTGTGAAATTTTAATTATATTCACTCTTGAAAAAATTTACTGGAATCTTCCATAAAAACATTCCTTTATCTCTTCTTATGATTCTTGAAATTAATTAAATGAAATTTTCAAATATTATTTCCATATTTTCATAATCAATATATTATTCATGGTCTCCATAAATTTATTTCCCAATATTCACTAGATTTAAGAATTTAAAGAAAATTTTCCTATGAGTCTTTCTCTTTTTATAGAAGGTATCTCCCTTTTTAGTTCATAAAAAATTATAATATCTTGCAATTAAGTTAATGGATGTGCACTCATATAATGGTCCATCAGTGTCAAATCCTTTTCATTAAAACTATTTCAAAAGATACATAGTTTCATCTCAATAACCACAAAATCTCTCAAATTTTCACCAAAACATCTTTTGGTTCTAGAAACTTCATTAACTCTATAGAATAATCCATTTACAATTTCTTAGACATTTATCTTGAAATTTTCATACATAAATATATAAATCTATAGCTCAGTGTGTTTCTCCTTTTAATTTATTTAATAAATAATGTCAATAAAATTTATATCCTTTATGACTTACAAAATTTAGGGAAAATTTTATTTATTGGATTCCGGAATTATGTTGATTTTGAGAATTTGAAATCATATTAAAATTCATAGAGATAAATGGTTATCTGTGGATGATTTTTGGTAATGTATTGAGGCTTGACTGGTTTCTTGAGTATTCAGGTAATTCTTGGGAACTTCACATTGAATTTTAGAAATTTTTATAAATTTTTCCCATTGCATCATTTGATTATGGTTATGGGAAAATGTGTATACAAATAGTGAAGGTTTGTTTTCATTATGAATCACCACATGGTTGAATAAATACACAATGTAACAAAAATTTTGGATGAAATGTATTCTTCATGATTGAAACAAGGTTTGTAAAATTGTACATAAAATCTATAAAAATAATAAATCCTCAATAGGCCACCCCCAATAGTGTTACATAACATCTTTTATCATAAGAATTTCTATGAAAATGTGATATTCCTTGCACAGTTAAATAATAAATTTAAGGAAAATAGTTTCAACTAAAATAGATAAATAGGAAAAACACTAACAAACCTTGAGTTATAAGGTGGCCCCAAATATTGATATACACCACTCTGGATAGAGTAGTAAGACTTGGAGCATATATCGTACCCAAACACATAATATAATGGTTGTACTCCAAACTAAAAGGAAGCCTATAGTTGTCTAGAACAACAAAAACCACAAATATTGAATCCTAGATCTCATCAACAGAATCTAATACCCTAAAAAACACCACTACTAGAATTTAGGACTCCAATGGAATTATATAAAATCCCAACAAGAAAACCATCCTATCTAAAAATAACATTTCAATGTCCCGATAGTTCTGAATATTTATCAATGGTCCATAAATACCATCATGAATCTGAACAGAAACCATGGGTCAACAAACATTTAAGACCACGAACACCTAACCCATATTCATAGCCTACAACTTTATTTGAGAGGTGTATCTCATTTGTTCCATTTTTTATCTCCCTATGATCTTCCAAACACCAAAAAACAAATGAAACCATATAATCAATATTAAGGATAACACACACTCCAATAATATTCTAAAGGTATCCTCCCACCTCTATTATTTGAGTAATAAAATCTAGAATTATCCAATGAATAATCCATAAATAAAAATAAAAGCCTAATACCCAAACCCATCATCAACAATATTAAATCCTCAGCACAAACCCCCATAGAGCCAACAAAACATGAGGTGCTCTCAATATTCCCTTAATCCAAACCAAATCTTGGACATCCAGATGGGTTCTCCTCAATCACATATATTCCCTCAGATAACATCATTACAAGAAAACTATAGAGGGTGTATATAGTACACAAATATTCCATTACATAAATATACCCACCTAGGAATCCTTAAGCATCAACATGCCCCAAGGGTATCCATAGGTATCGCCACTCCCACAAGGGAATCCTTAATGGTCACACTGACCCATCTCAATCATTTAATAGTGAAACCCTACCATACCCAATACCCAACAGTTTCATCCCATACTAAGGGAACCATCATAAATTAAACTCATTTAACCTATCTAAAAACCCAAATGAATCATATAATAGAATCCATACTAGTACATTGTTGCATGTTCCTAGAAATATCTGAATAACCTCAGGAAAACCCACTTGAAATATCCCATGAAATTTTAATCAACAAGCCCATGAAAATCACTTGGGTCTCAAACTATACCTTCCTATATAGATACTAAAACCAAAACATTAAGGAAAACCTATCAATAAACCCCATCCAACCCAAAAACATTTACCAAATCCCTTTAATCACTCAGAGTGTCACGAACTGACCCAACGGGGCTCGAGTCGTGACTCCCCAAGCCCGCCTCCAATAGGACATGGGTTGGAGACTAGAGTCGAGTAGGCTATCACACACAAGGGAGGAATTAGCCTAATGTACCTATACACAGGCACCCACATACACCTCCATGCAGTAGTACAAAGATGTATAAAACTAAATAGTAAATGCATGCATACAACTGTCACAAACCAGAGTGCAACAGCAGTGCAAAAAGGAAAAAACAGGGCCCACCAAAAGATAACTACAATGGTATCCCACTTGATCGGAAGAAGGGGTACGCTACCAAAAGTACCACTTGAAAGCTCCTCCACACAGCTTTGGTAAGACTCCACGGTCAGTCCCGCTCACTCAGCTCCGCCTGCTCCGGGTCCTCTAGGACTCTGTCGAAAGGCTTGTGGTTTGCACAAGACACAAACATGTGCGGGAAAAGCCTGTGTAGGGGTGAGTATAAAAATAATCAGTAGCACCCCAAAAACCCAAAACAAAAGATAGAAACTGAAAGTAAATAATATGCTCATCCCAGCCAGAGGGAACCTAGATGAGAGAAAAACTCCATCTTGTGACCATCCTCGACTAAACACAACTAGTCAGCTCAATCCAAGTGTATTCCCATACATACACCTTGATCATACACTCAGATATACGCTTTTACGTATACTAAAAAAAATCTAGATATACTCAGGTCACACACCAAGACATATGAGGTACTGACCTCATCACTAGCAACAGTTCACAAATCAGCGTTACGGTTTGTGAGTTACGGTGGTTTAAAGAACCCGTGGAAAAAATCTGGTAGGACCACCATAGGGTTGTCGGGAACCACCGTATGCATGACCGGACCACTGCCGCCTTCCATAATCGGTCGCACCGCCGCTGCTGGCCTCGCTGGAATCTGCCATTGCTGCCACCGAAAACCAGGTTTTCTACCCGAAAACTTCGGGGAGCCACCGGGAGCACCCCGATGATCCAAATTCAGATCCGAAAAATGTTTTGGAAACCATCAGACCCAAACTACACAACCCTTATAAATATTTGAGGAAAATAAATGTGTAAATTGGATTTGAGATTTTAAAACTCAAACTGCCTACCTCGTGGGAGAAATGCCGACGTTCTAGCTTAGATCCCTACCCCAATGTTTCTGCGGCAAGATCCTGGAGCATCCATCGTCATAATCCGAGCTCATGGGTGCTTCATTTGCTAGATTTGGAAGATGGCTGGTGAAACAGAGGAGGATGGAGGAGGCTCCTCCAGGGTGCACAACGAAGAACAAAGGGGGTGATTTTTATTATTATTTTATTATTATTATTTTTAATAAAAACATCATTTTAACTCCCCGCCAACACGCCTCTGACCAGGAACCAGACGCCAACTAAAATTATGTCACACCTAGGGTAATGAGTTATTCGAGCCGACACTCATAAGGAAAATTATATATTTATTTACGAAAATGACCCTTGTGGCTTTTTCCCCAGCAGGCCTGCGGCCACAAGGTTTACACACCGCCTAGGTTAAATGGAACGTTCCAGACTCAACCATGCCCTCAGATTCTTGTTATGAGCTACCATTTTGGAGAAAACACACCCCCACCTCATGCATAGTATAAAAATACTTTATATTTTTATAATATTACTTTCGGGCACATTGGGACTCGGAATCGCAAGCCTAGCTCTAGAATTATTCATATGAATTCTCCAAAGTCTGAAAGGGCCAAACCCCGAGTCGATACATCCTCCCCAACATTGAAATTTTCATCCCTGAAAAGACATAAGCACAAGGAAAGCATCTAGACTCTCAACTAGGTCACCCACGCCATCGAGTTCACCAACAAACACCCATGCCCAAACACATAAGCCAGGGGGACTCATCCACTCACCTCAACACTATCCGCTTTTAGGAGCACTGACTTTCCCACATGGTTTTGATTGCATCACAAAAACACATCTCGATGGGGGAAGGATCCCTCTTCCTCACACATTCAAAGCATGCCAAACAACACCCACAAAGGGTCTTACCAACGCCCTGAACAAAACTCAAGCAAGCAACAGAAAGGGATGAGTATCACTAAACAATGTCAATCAAAACTACTGCAGAATGTAGAAAGGACACAAGGCGTACCTCTATCCATCCGCGAAGACTCTAGGTTAGCATCCTCTAGGAATTTCAGCTGTCCTCACCATTTCCCTACTGCTCCCTGAGATCGTCATGGTCCACCTAGGGGTGGTAGTGGTGGCTTCTGATACCGCCTACCACCTCCCACTGCTGCACCAGCTCCGTCACCATGTCTGCCCCCCTGCGGACCTCCAAACTCATGATGTTGCCACGACTAAGGTGGCCTATCAACGAACTCCCTCTCAGCAGCACGACAGGTCAGACAATCTCTAGCAAGATTTCCCTGACCGTTGCAAGCGTAACACCGCCTCTCCTATGGCTGACCAAAACTGGCATGTGAGCCCTGAGCCTCAGATCCTCCCCCTGGGGTCGCTTCGTGAAACGTCGGCCATGCCCAAACCCCTACATCTACTACCAGCTACAATCTTACAACGTATCAGCTGCAACAAGACCAACACAGACGGGCTGAATCTACATAGCCAGAAAGCTCTCCACCACCAAGGCTCGCTCCAGCACTCCAGTATAGGTGGGCGACACAGGGAAACAACACCTACCCGGATGTCTCTATGTAGCCCTACTTGAAGGTTTAATCCATAAAGAACAGGTTTTGAACCATATCAATGGAGTAGCGTGACATTTCTGTAATCCTCGTTGAGTACTCCGACTTAGTCCTTCCAAAGCTGCAGAAGCTCCTAAATCTTCACTAATCTCAGCATCACCGGATAGAACACTTCCCTGAAGAGATACTGAAACTCTGCCCACGTGAATGTCTCCTCATCGCGGGATTGTGTCACCAAACTCCACTATCGCCTGACTAAACCATGCAGAAGGCTCGCCGCTAGGACCACCGTCTGATCTGGGGGTGTCCTCACCAGGAAAAAAAATTGGGTGACAGCTTCGAGCTAGTTATCAGCTGCCTGAGGGTCAGGATCACCCCGAAACCGCAGAGGTCACTGCCTCTGGAACTCAGGAAGTGCACTGAACCTGCGTGCGACCTCATCCTGCACTGCTATCCCAACCAGCTACTAGACAAGTGGTGGCTCAACTGGTGGACCACCTGGAGGTGCAGCCTCAGAACCTACGCCCTTGCCTAAAACCTCTACACAGGGCAGATCATCACTATAATCCTGGTGCGGAACTCTCACAGGTTTTCTTCATGGAGGCATCCTGAATTACAATCAAGACTCACCGTAGTCAAAGAGTATATTTGGAGAGCTGACTAAAGAAGAACAAGGGAAACCCAAAAACCTGGTCCTATAGGATGCATGTACAATTTTGTCTCTGTTACTAATGTCCAAACGTCTCGAGTTGAAAGGTAGGTTATCATAGTCGTAGTGAATGGATACGTCGGCCGCCGCACCAATCTTGGAGTCCCTGGCCTGAAATCTGAACTCGAAACATCTTAACACTACCGCTATGCAACCCAAACCAAACTCACAGTTAGATAGGATAAACTATGATATCCCAAATGTGGAACTTCCTCTGATACCACTCTTCCATGACCCAAGACAACGGGGCACGAGCTGTGACTCCCAAAACCCACCTCCAATAGGCCAGGGGTTGGCGACTAGAACCGAGTAGGCTATCGCACACAAGGGAGGAATTATCCTAATGAACCTATAATCATGAACCCACATACACCTCTGTGAAATAGGGAAGAGATATATAAAACTGAATAGTAAACGCATGCATACAACTATCCAAAACTAGAGTGCAACAACAGTGCAAAAAGGGAAAAACAGGGCCCCCAAAAAGAAAACTACCAAGGCATCCAATCTGATCAGAAGAAGGGGTATGCTACCAAAAGCACCACCGGAATGCTCCTCAACATAGCTCTAGTAAGACTACATGGTCTTTCCCACTCACTCAGCTCCTCCGGCTCCAGGTCCTCCTATGACTCCGTCAAAAGGCATGTGGTCTATACAAGACACAGTCATCTGTGGGAAATTCCCTTATAGGGGTGAGTATAACAATACTCAGTAAGCACCCCAAAATCCCAAAACATAAGAGAGAAACTGAAAGGAAACAATCCACTCATCCCAGTCATAGGGATCCCAGACGAGAGAAAAAATCAATCTCTTGACCATCCTTGGCTAAACACAAATAGTCAGCTCAATCCAGATGTATGCCCATACATACACCATGAAATTCCGCTCAGATATACGCTCTTACGTATACCAAAAACATCCAGATATACTCATCTCACACACCAAGACACATGAGGTACCGACCTCATCACTAGAAATGGTTCAGAAACCGGGGTTACGGTTTTCAATTTACGGGGGTTTAAAGAACCCCTGGAAAAAATCTGGCCGGACCACCGCAGGGTCATCGAAAACCTTTGTCTTCCTGATCGGACTGCTTCTTCCTACCGAAATCCTCCGCGCCACCACCACCCTTGCCATAATTCTCTATGGCCGCCTCCAGAAATTGGGTTTTCAGTCGAAAAACATCCAAGAGCCACCGGGAGCACCCTAGTGCTCCAAATTCTGAAACGAAAAATGTTTCGGAAACCTTGGGACCCAAACTAAACAACCCATAAATCTTTGAAGAAAAAAACTCATAAACAAGATCCAATATTTTAAAACTCAAACCTATTACCTCACAGGAAAAAACCCAATGTTCTAGCTTAGATTCTCACTCCAAAGATTCTGATGCATGATCCTAGAGCATCCGCCATCAGAAATCTGAGCTAATAGGCGTTTTGTTTGCTCGATTATGCAGATAGCTGGTGAAATGGAGGAGGATGGAGGAGGCTTCTTCTTGGTGTGAAACTAAGAACAAAGGTGGGGGGGTTATTTTTATTATTATTTTATTATTACTATTTTTTAATAAAAACAACATTTTAACTCCCCGCCAATACGCCTCCAACCCAGCACCCAGTGCTGACTGAAATTATGTCGCGCCTAGGGTAAACACAGAGTTATGAACGCAATGATGCACTCAGAATTGTGATATGAGACTCTGTTCAAGAGTTATTCAAGCTGGCATTCATAATGAAACTTTTCCATTTATTTACGAAAATCCCCTTGATGGATTTTTCCACAGTAGGTCCACGCCCGCAAAGTTTTCACCCCGCCTAGGGTAAACCGCATGCTCCAGATGCAACTGTGCCCTCTGATTCTTATTCTGACCTACCTTTTAGGAGAAAACACACCCCCACCTAGTTCATAGTATAAAAATACTTAATATTTTTATAAAATTAATTATGGACACACTGAGCCTTGGAATCACACACTATCTTCGCACCTAGATTTGGAATTATTCATAGGAATATTTCAAAGTATGATAGAGGCAAAACCCAGGTCGTTGCACAGAGTTCCTCACTATCATGTACTATGTATAAATAAACTCTAAATGGACTACTCAAATGTCCAATTCAAACTCAACGATGGGAAAATTAAAAAAACTCATCTAAGGAGAGAGTATTTACTGTATACCATCCATAAACAGAATGTACCACAAATACTCATTATGGTCATACAACCCTTCCCAACCAGGTTAGTGAAATATGAGTATAGGGAATTTACCAAGCATAAAATGCATACCACTAACATGAGGCTACAACCCATATGAACCTCACGGTATCTAGAAAAATATCCAACATGACCAATTTCCTTGTATAGAATATGGACTCTGGTTGTGTACCATACACAACTATATCCCCCCACATGGTGTATTTCTAAGTACATGGCCACACTTCGAGTGACCACGCACCATGTGGGAGAAATATAGACCTTGTGTATTCACTGTATTTAACCATGACACAAAACTAAATAACACACAATATTTGTTCTTGAACTACACATTGTGGGATTATCATTCCTAATCGAAAATCACTTAGCAATAAACTAAGACACTCATTTCTCCCAACAACACTGTACAAATGACCTAAAGGGGCTCAAAGTAGGTCATATAAGGAATTATTTTTGTATCCACATTCTCAGATACAAAATTAATTAATATTTAATTAATTATATATTAAATATTCCATGAAAATATAAAATAGATTGAAATTATATTAAAATCCAACCCTATGGTAAAACCCATATTTTGGGACCAATGTACTGTTCAGAAAATATTTATGACATATTATCATATAAAAATTAATATTTTCCACTCAAAATCCCATAGAAAAAATTATAAATTTTCTATTAATTTATCAACCTGCGAGGATGTGAGTTTTTATAGGATTCATTGTTTTTCATTATCCTTGAGGTGAGTTTTTATCTCACCTCCTCCCCTATTCCTCTCGTCCTATCTCACCTTTGATTTTAGTTCATTTAGATTTGGGTTTATGATGATTTCCACAAGATCATGGTGGAAATATTCTTTCTTTTTATGGGTTTTATGTGTGGCTCATGGATGAGGTATAGAATGGATGTAATAAGGAAACCTTTTGTTTTTCACCTTGAGGTATTTTGTATCACATACTAATTTCAATATTTTTGGTATAAATTAAATTAAATAACCTTTTAAATTGATATTTTTTTATTTTTATTTTATTAAAATTGTGTTAGGGGTGCTCAAGAGTCCTTTCTTAGGTGATGAGCCATGGTTTTCGAAGTTAGATGGAATTATATGAGATTTTAGGCATTATGCCTAATGGATTTATATATATATATTATAAATTATTATGTTTTGTTTATTTATTTATTTCTATTTTATAATTAATTATTGGATCTCATTGGTTGAGATAGTAGCCTAAGTGTTGAGGTGACTAATTGGTGCCCTCTTTCTATATTTTATAGAGAAATAATTTTTTTTATGGTAAAATGTATTTTTTTTTAAAATATGATTGTAAAATGGTTTTGGGGTCATGTGGAATTTATTGGGAGAAAGGAAATAAAAGAATGTACATTTAAATTGTAATTCAAAACAAAAAACAATTTTTACTAAAGAATTTTTTTCTGGAATTTTTCTATGGGGATAGAATGAGTAAAGCAGTATGTGATGCCTTTTTAAAATAAATTGTAAAGGGATATTTGAATTAGTTTTTAAAGGAAATATTGAGGGTCTTTTATTATGATAATTTTGGTTTGTTTTTCTTCATATTGAAAATTGCCTATTTTTTTAAATCTTAAATGATTATTATGATCCTAATTTTTAGTTTCATATTGACAATGATGTTGCATGATAATTCAATTTGTTTGATGGATAATGAGATATGATATTGGTATCAAATTCCAAGTTTGGTTGAGAGGTTATAGTTGATCCCTTTCAGGAGAGGTTCGAGTATGAATGACTCTTTGATCATTAAGAGGCATATTTCTTATAATTATGTGATGATTAAAAGAGAAATAAATGTGATTGGAGAACCATAGTATGTTATTAATTCAATTGTTTAAACTTAGGGGAACCTAAATGGTTCATTTATAGTATGTTGACCCTAGAGAGGGTGTGGGCACGATGTAGGTTCAGATGATTGAGGGTGTCACATTAGAACAAGAATATATACTGGGATATTATTTTGGTTGAGGCGATGATAGGTCTTTTAATTGATAGACAAAATGTTTTTAAATGTTGTATGGTTTTGGACATGTATCTAACCCCATCAAAATTCATTTTCTAAGATGGTTATGGTGGGATGCACCACCAACTGAGATATATATAGATACATGTCTTTACATGAATTTATTCATTTTATCTATCCATTATAATTTCTAACATGAGATGATTCATTAAGGACACTCTACCATAGATGAGATATATATGTGAAGTGATCTTATATAGACACACTTCTCTAAAGTGATTAGTATTCTATGAGATGTTGTAGGAGAGATGCATTGTCCCCCAATGTGACTTATATATCTTGTGATGTGGGAGGGATGCATTGACCCCCAATTAATTGCTATAATACTATAGGATGATGCATTTCTCTTAGAATCCTCTTTTGAAACAGGTCCTATTGGATTTCCAAGGACGTAAACTTAGGAATCTATCATTGGTCTAATACTAGCTGGAATGGCCTATTTCATGCACAGAGACACTCAGACACTGGTTGAAGAATGTTGGATACATATACAGGGTTTTGAGTAAGTATTATCCCCATTTATTGGTTGCTGTGAAATGTTTAACAATACTTTAAGACTAGCTTAATTATGTACATATGAGGATTAAGGTGGTCTGATTAACATATGATTTGTTATGGCCCGTCTCCCAAGGCACATGTCGTGACTACCCCATGCCCGTCTTCCATTGGATAAGGGCTAGAGACTAACACAATAAGGCATATTCTATAAAATGAGAAGGAATTTCCTTTAACCCTGAACAAAAACACGGTCTGAGAAAAAAACAAGAAGTAACTGTGAAGTAAACTACTATAGTAAAAAAGGATTGGTGAATGTAAAAGGGGCCAAAATACCATCCCAACTGAATGTACAAGTAAAACAGAATGTAAAAATAAAATTGAAAAATGGAAAACAACAACTACTTCGTCCTCTGAGGATCCTACCTGAAGGGTAGGTACATATTTCCTCCTCAGCACTCCATGTCTGCCTGCCTCCTCCATTACCACCAAGTCATGGCTCCCTCAAACCTCAAACCAACTTCTCGTCATTTGAAAAAGACACAACAAGATACGAGCAAATCCCATGAATGGGTGAGTATAATGATACTCGGTAGGCACCCTGAGACCCCAAAGGTCTCTCAGAATTCCACAAGGAAAACCACAAGGCATGATCTCAATCACAAAGCATAAAGCAGTAGACACAGCTCAATTAGAGTCTTAGCTCAAACTAGGTATACAACTTAGAGAAATAGGATATGATGATTACCCACACAGTATTTTAATGAATGATTATATCCAACCACAGATTCTCTAGGCCTAAGAACAAGTAACATTCACAGTCACAATGTTGAACACCTCGGCTACTGGAGAACTCCTCCCCTATCAAGTATAGTAGGCATGCCGCATCACAGAGAGGCGCTTCCCACAAACCATGAACTACTGAGGTACTCTACCCCATTACATACCGTGGGTATGAAGTGTCACATAGAGTCACTCCCCCACCGTGGCCTGCTGAGGCACCCATCCCTATCGCGTATCACGGCCGTCGAGTCACTCCATGTCGTGAAGTCAGTAGTCATCAAGTCTCATCCAGTTAAAGGGTTATTTAAGTAGCTCTCTTGGGATAACCTCTCCCCAAGCCATCGTTCATACATCAACTTGTACTAAGTCTCACAAAGAAGTAAACTAATGATTCGCTGTGTAAAAAGTGTTCCAACACAACAGACAACATGTCAACCGGACGAACGGTCTGTACGTTTTTGGCATTTTTTGTGTTGAGGTCCCGGTTGGATGTGGGTGCAATTTAAACCGACTTTACTACCAGATTCTCCAAAACACTCATGAAGTAAGTAAAAATTACCATCTCACTCCAAATATCCCAATGCCGTAGACGGTTTGTCAAATGGACGGCTGGTTATCGAGATAAGGCCTTTTTAGTGTTGTTGGGTCCTGTAGGGCCTCGGTCTGGTCCGACCCAGTCGGAATGACCTTGCCTAACCCGGCCTGTGTTGGGCCGTGGCAGACTCGACCCGCTGGGCCGAGGTCCAGTCCGACCCGAAAATAGGGGCGGCCGAACCCGTATAGGGAGGGGGCTGCAAAGGGGCGGCCCAGCCCAGGGGGGGGGGGGGCAGACTGGTGGTGGGCCCGACCCAGCCATCGGGGTAGTGGCCCACTGAAGGTAAGTCTAGTCGCGAAACGTGTGGCCCTCGGTGCTTCATCCAGGCGGCTCGGAGGATCTGCTCCCCCGAGATCCCAAACGGCCAAAGGTTGCTCGACCTTTGAAGTGGCGACGCCACATGGGCGTTGCCCGGTCATTGCGGAACCCACCAGAGGCATGGGTCTTGACTCCTCCACCACAACTTCGGTTGTGGTCTCCAGCTCACCAGAGGCGCGTGATGGCGTGCCACCCTTCCCTTATATGGATAATCAACTAGCCAGCAGCCTTCTCCGCATGTCGCACCTTACGAGCCTTGGGCCCTTTGCACATTGGTGGTGCGTGACGGTACGCCGCACCTCCTCCATGTCTCGTCGGTTCCGGTCACTCTGATGTCCTCCACTAATTCATTCCATGACGTTCATTAGTGTCTCACCTTCTTCTTAGCCGGTTTGTGCCACTTAGCCAATGGTCTTCCATGGAAGGCGCCATTGTAACAAAGTTGTGAAGGGTTTAGGATATGTTTTTTAGGCCCACACCCTCTTCGTTATCTAATGATAAACGGGAGGGTAAAATGGTTTTGTAAATTTCCTATATTATAAAACAAACAAAAACCCATAAGGATACCCCATAACAACTTCCTGCAAAATGAATAATTCGCGGATCAACCCATTAGTCAGTTGACCAGCGTTCTTCGTATAATTTTCAATAATGGGGAGGATTGAATCTTTTAAAGAAATGTAAACGAATAATACCCCATACATTGAAACGCAAGAGAAAACGCCCTCACTTGAATGTGGATTGTGTTCTACCTTCTCGAAACCAGTTCCCAACGACGCCACTCATACGTCGTGCTTCAGTTCATGGTTCGGTGTCGTCCTTCACCTCCCACTAGTTTGGCACCATCTTCTAAGGTTCCTACATTGTGGTACTCCTTCAACACTTCACTTATTGGGTAATTAGTTCCTATACCCCTCCCCAAGACCCATATATATCAGTGAGAAGGAGGATAAGTAACGATGCAAGAGTTTAATGTTTCTTATCAATTAGGATGCTTCCTAATTCCCCAATGACGTTGTTACTTAGGGTTGGAAGGACAATCCATTTATTGGCATGACACATCTCTAGCCCCCCCCCCCTTTCTTGTCCTTTGGAGGTTATGAAATAAAATAAAAAGTCTATTTTATTTCATTTCTTTTTAAAAGGTCACAAAAATTATTTTTTTCTCAGAACCTACAATGGTCAAAGAAAATCCTCCCTTAAGAAAATATCAGTGTTGTGGATTAAACAGTTCCCTCATATTTTTAATCATTGAAATGGTTAAAAGGATATAAAATGATGCTCACTTGTTTACTAAATGTACTTAAATAAATTTGGAAATTAATTCTGGGCACTCCGAGCTTCGGAATCATGCGCCGTCAATTTTCACAGACTCGTAATAATTCCATATAATTAAAAATTTACATGGAAAAATTTGTATCTTTACATTATCCCCACCTTAGAGATTTTAATCCCTAAAATCCACAACATAGACTAAGAAATCTAATTTGGGTATTGAGAATGAATCTGAGCCTCCCGCTCCCTTGTTCTCTCCTGGAGGTTACCGTGCTGCCATAAAATGCACACCATAGGTATCGACAGCCAATGAAATAAAGGACTTTGTCGATCCTCAATCTCAACTAGAACTTCTGTAAATGTCTCCCCATTGTCTACATCCATCTCGGCATGGTAGATGACATGATATAGCTTGTGGAGTTATCTCCTCAGCTGGGATGTGTGGAAGAGGTCGTGAACCTTCTCTAACTACAGTGAAAGTTCCAAGTGGTATTCCACCTCAAAAATCCTCCAAAGTATCATAAATGGACAGATAAACCTTGATGATAACCTGCTGCCCCAACCAAATCTCCATAGTCTTCGTTGACGAGAGGCTCGTAGGAAAACGTGGTCCCCTTCCTGAAACTCTGGAGGTATACATATCGAGCCGGTATATGACTTCTATTTTTTCTGTGCAGTCTTCATCTACTCCTGGATGGTCTACACCTTCTCAGTGGTAGCTCATACCAACTATGGATCCATAAGTGCTAACTTCAATGGGAATTTCCAACATAGAGGTGATCTACAAAGTTGACCATATAGGGCCTCGAATGGTTCTATACTGATGGTGGAGTGATAACTGTTGTTGTATGTGAACTCTACCAAATGCATGTGATCCTCCCAACTGTGACTAAAATATAGGATGCATGCATGTAACATGTCCTCCAGCGTCGAAATGGCCTTCTCCATCTGACCATCCATCTGAGGATGAAAGGTGATGTTTAAACACAACCTAGTCCTGAACGCCTCCTACAATTCCTTCCACAACATGGATGTGAAATGTGCATCATGGTCAGGGATAATCATCAATGGCACCACATGAAGTCACACAATCTCTTGCATGTAGAGGCATCCCAATCCCTCTATTGATCCCTACTATCAGATAGGTAGGAAGTGGGCAGACTTGGTGAGTCGGTCAACAATCACCCAGATAAAATCATGTCCCTTGGACGTATGTGGAAGCCCTATCAAAAATTCTATGGAGATCACATTCCACTCCCACTCTAGAAACACTAGTGGCTGAGCTAAGACTGCTGAAACCTAATGCTCGTCCTTAACATGCTGACAAGTAAGGCATCCGGAAACAAACTCTACTACTACCTTCTTCATCCCTAGAAAATAGTGCGGACGCCAGAGGTCCTATTTCATCTTCACCACACCAGGATGTACCATAAGAGGGAACAAATGGAACTACCACACCACCTACTCCTGTAGCGCCACAGGTACCATGGTATGTCCCCTGAAGTGAATGACATGCTCCCCACATTCAAAAAATCCATCAGGTGCATGTCCTATTGACGTCTGAGCACATCAATCATCACAGTTGTTATCCCCAAGCCATAACTCCATGACTTGCTAAAGGAGTGGGGGAATGATTGTCATAGATTAGAGGTATGCTACTCCATCTCTATCCACAAAATATATGTGCAACGCAACAAGGTTCACTATCGTCTCACTCAGAAACTAGAGACCAGACCTCAGGCTGAGTGCATCTACTACCACGTTCCCCTTACTAGGAGTATAGACTATCTAAAATTCATAGTCTTGGAGGAACACTAGCGATCACTGTTGTCTTAGGTTCAGGTCCTTCTGAGAGAAGTTATACCTGAGACTCTTGAGATTAGAGTAGACTATAAAACGTTCTCCCATCATGTAAAGTTTCCACATATTCAAGGAAAAGACCACTACAGCTAACTCCAGGTCATGGGTGGCGTAGTTCTGATCATGATGTCTTAGCTGTTGGGATCCATAAGAGTTACCTACTCACTCTTGCATTAGGACACACCCAAATCGAGTCCCTTATGCTTCTAAGTAGAATACATACCCCACACCCTCTTCTGGTAGCCTTAAGATGGGGGCACTCGTCGGTCTCTGCCACAGCTCCTGGAAACTCTTCTAGCATCTCTCCATCCATATGATGGTCTTCCCCTTCTTCCACAATGCATAGAATGGTTCCACAACTCTGGAAAATTCAGGAGTCAACCTATGGTAGTACCTAGCCAACCCCAAGAAATGTTGTAACTCCATCACGCTCATGGGTGGATCCCAAGAAAGCACAACCTCTATCTTCCCTGGATCCAATGCAACTCTATCTGCTAAGATAACATGTCCCAGAAAGTGGACCTCTCTTATCATGAACTAGAACATCAAGAGTTTACCATAAAGTCTGTGCTCTTGCAGTGTATCTAGAGCTATCTGTAGATGATAGTCTTGCTCCTCCTCCATCGTCGATTAAACCAAGATCTCATCGATGAACACCACCACAAAGCGATCGAGGTATGGAAGAAAGATCATGTTCATGAGTCCCATGAACACTGTTGGGGCATTGGTCACGCTAAAATTAATAACAAAAAACTCATAATAGCCATACCGAAATCTGAAGGTCGTCTTCTGCACATCCTTATCCTATATCCTGAGATAATGATAACTTGATATTAGGTCTATCTTCGAAAACCAACGGCCTCCCTCCAGCTAATAGAAAAGTTCATCAATCCTTAGAAGTGAAAACTTGTTCTTAACAGTCACCTTGTTTCGGTGCCAGTAGTACACATAGAGTATCAAACTCACATCTTCATTCCTAAAAAAATCGGGGTTTTCCATGGAGAAACATAGGGTCTTATAATCTTATTACCCTAGAAGTCCTCCAACTATACATGTAACTCCCGTAGCTCTACAAGAGACATCTGATATGCTGGTGTAGATATCAGTGTCGTACTTGGGTACAGGTTGATGTAAAATCTACCTATTTGTATGGAGAAATCCCAAAAATATCCTCAGGAAAGATATCAGCATACTGGTCCACCACAATCGGATTTTTCAGACTCTCAACATCATCTGCTCCAAGGGTAAGGCTAGCAAACTGATGAGTAATCAGCTACACCATCTTCTGGGTAAGTACATCCTATGCTACAAAGGTTCCCTTCTCACTGGTAATATAAAACCTATTCCTGTCCATGCAACAAATGGTAATTTTCACCAAATACAGTTAATTTGAGCATGGACTGTGGATAACCATTCCATACCCAAGATGACATCGTAAGGCCTCGACGCCACTACTAGGAGATCTTAGCTGAAGCCCTCACATCTTAGAGTAAGCTGACACTGCCGGTACTAGTGTGTAATCCTCTAATCCGCTATCGTTAGATTCTCTAGACTTAAGGATCGAGCCCACATGTCCATCAGAATTTTCGAGCTCCGAACGAGGGTTGTGGAAATAAAAGAGTGACTAGCAAATGTGTATATAAGTATTGTTGCTATGGTGGAGCTGACAAAAATAGTACCTATAATCATCTCCAAAGATCGATGGTATAAGTCCCCAGCCTTAAACCTTACTTAACCATGAGTTATTACAAGATTACACATTAAGGATCTTTTCGGGTTTAGTGTTTTAGAGAATTAGATCATAAAACATGCATTACATTCCACATATAAAAAAAGTGGTTACCTAAAGATAGTATTATTCATTCCCATCAATGGAAACATATTTAATATAAACATGGATTCTTTCTTGACACATCCTTGACACTATCATCATATCATGTACCTTTCCCTTGACCTGTGAAAAACATTTCAAAAAAACATGGGATGAGCATAAAAAGCTCAGTAAGGGATATAAAAATATGGAAAGGAAACATGGGTACATATATACATAAGTATGAGATCATACCTTACCCATAAAACATAAGAACTTTAACATACCTCATCAAATCATAAATAAATCATAGAAATCATAAGACATAAAGGTAACTTGAGGCATTCATAACATTCTTACGTAGGGAGTAACCCTCTTGGTTACGTTTGGAATACCCATCATAGTATATTCCCTAAAATATCATCGGAGAAACCTTAACGTTTCACTCCTTCACGTTACCCAATGCATTGGAGAGCTATATCAGGCTCACCCACCCTTAGATTATCACGGAACCACCTGTCTTCATAATAATGCCCAAGAACCTCAACATAATCGTATCACATAAAACATGCATAAAGGAAACATAATACTTCCACCTTTCAATCACCAAATATAAATACAACACATTGATATAAAAACATTATTAAAACCATTTTCAATACCAAAATAAAAGAAAAGTAAAACATGGTATTTATTTTTCTTTTAAAAAAAGTATGGCTTGTAGAGGAAGCCGAAACTCAAACAATGGTCACGGCGGTGGAGAAGTCATTGTCGCCGCATACATACGACAAAAACAATCCCTTTTTTTTAGTAAATGCTTCGTATAAAAAAGATTCATTTTGAATAAACATAAAAGTCAAAGGGGTTTATACATCATATAAAAGAAGGTTGTGTATAAAACAAAATATGACTCAATGAAAGGAGATTGAGACGAAGTCCCATACCTCAGGTCCGACATGACTCGATCGTTCATTAATGTCCTGAATAATAAACTTGAGTTAATTTCTAATTCATTAATAACCTTTTTCAAGTTCATTATCCCTTTTATATCACTTATTAGCATGTCATGAACACTATGTAATTATTTAAGTTAATAACGGTCGTTTAAACGATCATTGGTACTTGAGTTAAAAATAAACCCTTTATAATTACAAGTTGTTCATTTATCCATTATATCCAGAATGGTATTCATGATTTAGATGTCATATATATCCAGTAAATGCATTTATAATATTACATAATCATTTAGAGGTAAGAAATGAAATGCACCGTTCATGGAGACGGTAAGCCGTACGTACGCATGAACGCTACTTTCATTTCTATTTTGTATTTTATAGAATGGAATCATAATGATATAAAGGTATATTATAATTCTAGTATAATATCATATATAATATCATATTTCAATCCTTTATACTTCCCACATATGGTATTTAACGAATCAAATCACTTTGAGGGGGCGGTGGTCCGCACTTCCTTAAACGAAGATATCGCGTTTACCCATAATGAAAACCATAAAGGTATGACCAAAATGAAAGAAAACAGAAGCTTAAGGAAAACATAAACATATTATATATCATATATAAATATAGTGACATCTTAATGGCCACCTTTGAAGGTTTTAAAAGAATGTTGAACAATCATCGTTTCGGGAGGCATAAATTCACCATCCACGGAAACAGTATGTTCGTTAACCATTAGATGTAGGTGTGTGTAAGTGTAGCTCGAATACATATTATAACAACATCCTAGTATATTGAGGATACTGGAGTTGTTACAAAAGAAAAGAATAAAAAGAGTTTAGGGGGTTGGAAAAGCAAAATAATACAAAAGGACTCAAAAGAAGGCACTACCTTAAAATCAGGTAACTCCCTTTGGTTTGAGCTCAAAGGCTTCCTTGGGAAGACTTATACCCAAAGTGAGGCTTCAAGGAGTAAGAGAGGGAATTTTTGAGAAAAAATGGGCAGGTGTTGGCCGATCCAAAGGCTTTGGGAGTGTTGGTAAGGAGGTAGAGGTGGGGGCCTTTTATAAGATGAGAGGAGGGGCACTCTTGGAAAATAAAGATAAGTTACTTTATTTTAAAATGAGTTTCGGATTCAAAAGGTACCACATTGATATAATTCTAGGATAAGGTGATAAGGCTTCGAAATCCACTCATACAATTGGTTTTGGCCATATTTAGGTTTTAGAGTATACATTATCTTTCCATTTTATTTAAATCGTTAAATAATGAGGTCATCGCTGCATCATCATGATGTCATAAATAATTTAATTTATTTAAAGTCTAAAAATTATAAAACAAATACTATGATGTATGAAATCTTTTTTTCTTCCCAATGACTATTTATAATAAAAAATCTGATCTTTATAACCCCATATAAAAATTGTTTTTGTAAAACATATTATGTTTGTGTCATTTTTACTTTTACATTAAATAAAAAGTTATTTATGGCATTACCCAACCAATGTGGTTCCATGGGGTCCGCAAGTTGACCCATGTCTTGTCTTGGTCGTCCATGACACAACCAATGAGGGTAGGACATGTGTTAAGCTCACATCATTTTATTAAAGTATTATTTTTACCTTAAACTACACTATTTACCTCTAATCTTGATTAAGAACTTAATAAGTTACTATTCACCAAAAAATTATTTTAATCCCATTGAACCACATTTTACTTCTTAATGACAACCATGCATGTCGGATTTTTGAAATTCAAAACACAATGATGGCAAAATTTCATTTAAACGGAAAATCACTTTTTATAAGTACCACTTAGTGGTTTCACTATTCATCAAAAATTGAAGTTTTTCAGAAAATTACAAAAAATTTACCCTAAGCTATATTTGATATTCCGAATTCAAAAATGAAGTCTATTTTAAAAAATTCAAAACATATAAGTCACAATAATTTATTTAATAATTAAATCACGCTGTCAGAGCGAATAGCGTGTTTTTATAAAACAATAAGTATCAAAATATTGACACCAGTTTAAGTCCAATTTCAAAGTGAAATTGATTCCATTGACCATCATTGGATAAAGTGGTAAAAATATATTCTAATTTAATTTCAAAACCAATTCAAAAGATAATCTAATCATATAAATAAATAAGATTAAAAAGATGTTTTGAATTAAAATACAACATTTTTCACTATTCATTAAAAAATGAACTTTATCGGAAAAATACAAAAAATTCACACAAAGTAAATTTTGATGACCCAATAATAGATAATAAGTTTATTTTGACAAACATAGATTATAAAATTTTCAAAAGTTAGAATTAAAAATGGTTTTCCATCAAAAGGCAGTAAAACAATCTTTTAAAAATATTAGTGTATTCCATGCTTATGATTGGATTTATTTTCATTTTAAGCCTCTAAAACACTATCTAGTTCATTAATAGGCATAGACAAAAATATCTATTATTCATTACTTACTTGGGATGTTACATCCTTCCCCCCTTTAGAAAATTGCGTCCCCGCAATTTATTTACTTATCGAATAAATGGGGATACTTATCCCTCATTGAATTTTCAGATTCCCATGTTGCCTCTTCCATCATGTGGGTTTTACACAAAACCTTTACTTGCTTAAACACCTTATTCCGTAACACTTTCTCCCTGTGGTCAAGAATCTGGACCAGTTGTTCCTCATAAGATAGGTTCTCTTCCAGCTGAACTACCTCTGGACTCAAAACATGAGATGAATCTGGCATATACTTTCTCAACATCGAAACGTGAAAAACATTGTGTGCCTGAGATAAACTCGGAGGTAAAGCCACCCGGTATGCAACTGATCCAACTCTCTCCAGAATTTTATATGATCCAATAAACCTTGGACTCAGGTTTCCTTTCTTACCAAATCTCATCACACTTTTCCAAGGAGAAACCTTGAGAAAAACATGATCACCTACCTCGAAAGATAGATCCTTCCTCCGGTTATCCGCATAACTCTTCTGCCTGCACTAAGCTGTTCTCATGTGCTTCTGAATCAGCTGAACGTTTTCTACCATCTCTTCTACCAATTATGGTCCCATCAACTTCTTTTCACCCACTTCATCCCAGAAAGCTGGAGTTCGACACCGCTTCCCATATAACGCCTAAAATGGTGCCATCTGTATACTGGAATGAAAACTGTTATTATATGAAAATTCAACCAAAGAAAGATGTTGGTCCCAACTTCCCTGATAATCCATAGAACAATCTCGTAGCATATCCTCCAATGTCTGAATTTTTCGTTCTGACTGCCCATCTGATTGAGGATGAAAAGCTGTACTAAAATTTAATTCAGTACCCAACGACTTCTAAAGGCCTTTCCAAAAGTTAAGAAGTGAACCTGGGATCACGATCAGATACAATGGAGAGGGGAACTCCATGTAACCTGACTATCTCTTTAGGATACAAACGGGAAAGTTGATCTAGGGAAAAAGTATCTCTTATAGCAAGGAAATGAGCAGATTTAGTCAAGTGATCAACAATAACCCAGATTGCATTATTACCTTGAGATGTCTTTGGTAATCCCACAACAAAGTCCATGGATATATTCTCCCATTTCCACTCTTGCACTGGTAAAGGCAGAAGCATCCCTGTCGGTAATTGCCGCTCTACTTTAACCTGCTGACAAGTCAAATACTTCACAGCAAAATCAGCAATATCTCTTTTCATTCCATCCCACCAGTAATACTCCCGAAGATCTCTATACATCTTAGTACTGCCAGGATGAACTGAAAATAGAGAACTATGAGCTTCACATAACAACTCTCTCTTCAACTGTGAATCACAAGGCACACACAATCTCTTCCCAAATCTCAAAACGCAATCATTATCAATGTTGAATTCAGGCAACTTACCATTCTGAACCAGCTCTACCTTTTTCTGCAACTCACTGTCTTGCTTCTGTGCTTGCTTGATTCTATCTGATAGAGATGATCTCACTGATACCTGAAACAAAACAGAAGAACTTCCTGCACCAACAACTTCTATGCCAATGTTCATCAAATCCTTAACCAAAGGATCACGTTCCAAATGCAACATTTCTAATGAAGCATTACTTTTTCAACCCAAAGCATCATCCCCTTTATTTGCTTTTCTCAGATGGTAATGAATTGTACAATCATACTCCTTGATTAATTATAGCCATCTCCTTTGTCTCATGTTCAATTCATTCTGAGTGAATATATACTTTAAACTTTTGTGATCGGTATATATTTCACACTTTACTCCATACAAATGATGTCTCCAAATTTTTAAAGCAAAAACAACAGCAGCTAATTCCAAATCATGAGTAGGGTAATTTACCTCATGAGTTTTCAACTATTGTGAAGCATAAGCAATTACCTGATCATTCTGCATTAGCACTCAACCAAGTCCTTTCAATGAAGCATCACTGTAGATAACATACTCACCATTCCTGGAAGGTAGTGCCAAAACTGGAGCATTCACCAATCCTCTTTTCAATTCCTGAAAACAATCATCACATTCTTTTGTGCAGATAAACATAACACCCTTCCGAGTTAGCTTAGTCATTGGACTAGATAACCGTGACAAATTTCTAACAAGCCTTCGGTAATAGCCTGCCAAACCAAGGAAGCTACGAATCTCAGTTACATTTGTGGGTCTTGGCCAGTCTTCCACAACTTTTGTTTTTGCAGGATCAACAGTTATCCCATCTTTAGAAACAATGTGACCAAGGAAGGAAATTTTTTGCAACCAAAACTCACACTTTCTGAATTTCCCATACAATTTCATTTCTTTTATGTTTTGTAAAAAAACCCTTAAATGTCTTTCATGCTCCTCTTTACTTTTAGAAAACACCAAAATATCATCAATAAAAACAAAGAACATTTTTCACCTGAGTCAACTGAGCCATCACTACAACAGACTGTTTAGTTCTGATTCTGACCATCTCATTACACTAATTTGAAAGATCATTTCCCTCTGTATGCCTTCCCAGAAAATCTGTTCTGATTCCTCTAGAAAAACCATTCTGAACAAACATGTCTTAGATGAAGCAACATGGTAATCTTCAAATTCTATATCACTTCAATTTATCAATAAAAAAATATTTTTGGATAATCATTTAATAGAATTCTAACTCCTAAAGTTATCTAAACTGACCTTTGATACCAACTATAAGGCCCCAACCTTAAACCTTACTTAACCATGAGTTATTACAAGATTACACATTGAGGATCTTTTCGGGTTTAGAGTTTTAGAGAATTATATCATAAAACTTGCATTACATTCCACATATAAACAAAGTGGTTACATAAAGATAGTATTCTTCATTCCCATCAATGGAAACATATTTAAAATAAATAAGGATTCTTTCTTGACACTTCCTTGAAACTATCATCATATCATGTACCTTTCCCTTGACCTGTGAAAAACATTTCAAAAAAACTTGGGATGAGCATAAAAAGCTCAGTAAGGGATATAAAAATATGGAAAGGAAACATGGGTACATATATACATAAGGATGAGATCATACCTTACCCATAAAACATAAGCACATTAACATACTTCATAAAATCATTAATAAATCATAGAAATCATAAGACATAAAGGTAACTTGAGGCATTCATAACATTCTTACGTAGGGAGTAACCCTCTTGGTTACGTTTGGAATACCCATCACAGTATATTCCCTAAAATCTCTTCAGAGAAACCTTAACATTTCACTCCTTCGCGTTACCCAATGCATTGGAGAGATATATCGGGCTCACCCGCCCTTAGTTTATCACGGAACCACCCGTCTTCATAATAATTCCCAAGAACCTCAACATAATCGTATCACATAAAACATCCATAAAGGAAACATAATATTTCCACCTTTCAATCACCAGATATCAATACAACACATTGATATAAAAACATTATGAAAACCATTTTCAATACCAAAATAAAAGAAAAGTAAAACATGGTATTTATTTTTCTTTTAAAAAAATTATGGCTTGTAGAGGAAGCCAAAACTCAAATAATGGTCACGGCGGCGGAGAAGTCGTTGTCGCCGCATACTTACGACAAAAACATTACCTTTTTTCATTTAGTAAAAACTTCGTATAAAAATTATTCATTTTGAATAAACGTAAAAGTCATAGGGGTTTATACACCGTATAAAAGAAGGTTGTGTATAAAACAAAATATGCCTCAATGAAAGGAGATTGAGACGAAGTCCCATACCTCGGGTCTGACTTGACTCGATCGTTATTTAATGTCCTGAATAATAAACATGAGTTAATTTTTACTTCTTTAAGAACCTTTTTCAAGTTCATTATCCCTTTTATATAACTTATTAGCATGTCATTTACACTATGTAATTATTTAAGTTAATAACGGTCGTTTAAACGATCATTGGTACTGGAGTCAAAAATAAACCCTTTATAATTACAAGGTGTTCATGTATCCATTATATCCAGAATGGTATTTATGATGTAGATTTCATATATATTCAGTAAATGCATTTATAATATTACATAATCATTCAGAGGTAAGAAATGAAATGCACCGTTCATGGAGACGGTAAGCCGTACGTACACCTGAACGCTACTTTCATTTCTATTTCGTATTTTATAGAATGGAATCATGATGATATAAAGGTATATTATAATTCCAGTATAATATCATATATAATATCATATTTCCATCCTTTATACGTCCCACATATGGTATTTAACGAATCAAATCACTTTGAGGGGGAGGTAGTCCGCACTTCCTTAAATGAAGATATCGTGTTTACCCATAATGGAAACCATAAAGGTATTACCAAAATGAAAAAAACAGAAGCTTAAGGAAAACATAAACATATTATATATCATATATAAATATAGTGACATCTTAATGGCCACCTTTGATGTTGTTAAAAGAATGTTGACAAATCATCGTTTCAGGAGGCACAAATTCACCATCTATGGAAACGGTATGTTCGTTAACCATTAGATGTAGGTGTGTGTAAGTGTAGCTCGAATCCATATTATAAAAACATCCTAGTATATTGAGGATACTATAGTTGTTACAAAAGAAAAGAATAAAAAAAATTTAGGGGGTTGGAGAAGCAAAATAAAACAAAAGGACTCAAAAGAAGGCATTACATTAAAATCGGGTAACTCCCTTTGGTTTGAGCTCAAAGGCTTCCTTGGGAAGACTTATACCCAAAGTGAGGCTTCAAGGAGTAATAGAGGGAAGTGTAGAGAAAAAATGGTCAGGGTTTGTCCTATCCAAAGGCTTTGGGAGTGTGGTTAAGGAGGTAGAGGTGGGGGCCTTTTATAAGAGGAGAGGAGGGGCACTCTTGGAAAATACAGATAAGTTACTTTATTTTAAAATGATTTTCGGATTCAAAAGGTCCCAAATTAATATAATTCGAGGATAAGGTGATAAGGCTTCGAAATACACTCATCCAATTTTTTTTGGCCATGTTTAGGTTTTATATGTTACATTATCTTTCTATTTTAATTAAATCGTTAAATAATGAGGTCATCGCTTCATCATCATGATGTCATAAATAATTTAATTTATTTAAAGTCTAAAAATTATAAAATAGATACTATGATGTGGGAAATCTTTTTAGCTTTCCAATGACTATTTATAATCAAAAATATTATCTTTATAACCCCATGTAAATATTGTTTTCGTAAAACATATTATGTTTGTGTCATTTTTACTTTTACATTAAATAAAAAGTTTTTTATGACATTTCCAAACTGAAGTGGTTCCATGGGGTCCCCAAGTTGACCCATGTCTTGTCTTGGTCGGCCATGACACAAAAAATGAGGGTAGGACATGTGTCAAGCTCACCTCATTTTATTAAAGTTTTATTTTTACCTTAAACTACACTAATTACCTCTAATCGCGATTAAGAACTTAATAAGTTACTATTCACCAAAAAATTATTTTAATCCCATTTAACAACATTTTACTTCTTAATGACAACCATTTATGTTGGATTTTTGAAATTAAAAACACAATGATGGAAAAATTTCATTTAAATGGAAAATCAGTTTTTATAAGTACCACTTAGTGGTTTCACTATTCATCAAAAATTGAAGTTTTTCAGAAAATTACCAAACATTTACCCTAAGCTATATTTGATATTCAGAATTCAAAAATGAATTTTATTTTACAAAATTCAAAACATATAAGCCACATTAATTAATTTAATAATTAATTCCCGCTGTCAGAGAAAATAGCGTGTTTTTATAAAACAATAAGTATCAAAGGATTGACACAAGTTTAAGTCCAATTTCAAAGTGAAATTGATTCCCATGACCATCATTGGATAAAATGGTAAAAATATATTCTAATTTCACTTCAAAACCAATTCAAAATATAATCTAATCATATAAATAAATTAGATTAAAAAGAGGTTTTGAATTAAAATACAACATTTTTCACTATTCATTAAAAAATGAACATTATCGGAAAAATACCAAAAATTCACACAAAGTAAATTTTGATGTCCCAATCATAAATTATAAGTTTATTTTGACAAACATATCTTATAAAATTGTCAAAATATAGATTTAAAAATGGTTTTCCATCATAAGGCAGTAAAAAATCTTTTAAAAATATTAGTGTATTCCATGCTTAAGATTGGATTTATTTTCAGTTTAAGCCTGTAAAACACTATCTAGTTCATTAATAGGCATAGACAAAAATATATATTATTCATTACATACTTGGGATGTTACAGATGGTCATAGGCCTAAGCTTCCTAGAGGTGAGCTCCTCCATGTCCTCATACTCCCTGTGGTCGGGATGGAACACCTGGCAGCGGTGGTGGTAGAACCTTGAAATGCCTCCCACCGCTTGCCGCACAACCAGCTCCTCTACCACGTCTGCTACCCTGCGGAGCTACTCACTCAAACCTCTTCATCTACCTCGGTGGTCCCTTGACGGTCTACTGGTCATCGGTATGGCGGGTCGGGTAGTGGTAAGCCATATGACCCTGCCTATCAAACAGGTAACACTGTGTGTCACTCTCCTTTCTTCCTCCTCCATGCGAGAATCAAACCTCTGACCTTACATCCTGGTGTCATCCACAAGAATATATGGTCTTCTTGGCCCTCTGTGTCATATACTTACTGCCTGCTACAAGCGACTCTACTACATGAAGTCCGATGGTGGATCTCATTGTAAGCGTGTGCTCAGGTAGGAAGCTCTCCACCAATAGTGCTCGCTCTAGCATCCCAGCCTGAGTCGGTATGCTGGGCAATACCATAGATGCTTTGATCTCCCATAAGAGACCCTTCTCAAAGGTTCAGGCACGGAAGAAAGGGTCTCACACCATGTCGGTTGAGTAGCGGGAGATATTAGTGAACCTCTATGAGTAGTGGGCCACTATCATGCTGCCCTGTTGTAAGTGCAGCTGCTCCGATATACGCACTGAGCATAAGGTCTCTGGAGAGTCCGGCTCTACCATCTCCCTACTACTGCCTAAAAAAACTGGCTGCTATGATCACCATAAAATATGATGGTGTCCCAACCAAGTGGAAAACTCTGGCCACAACCTCTATCCAGTCCTCATCCGCCTGCGGGTCCATCTTTCCTCGAATCCTCGGAGGCCTCTTCCATTGGAACTCATGCCATGCCCTCAGTCGGTGTGTATCCTCTACTGGTGGGGCTGGTGGTAACGGTTTCCCAATGAGTGGTGGTGTTGCTGATACACCACCAGAAGGTGCTAATGCCATAAGAGAGCCCTACACCATGGCCTCATCTCTTGGTGGGCTATCATCGCATTCTCCTTTGGGAATCTTGGATCACTATCTAGGTGGCATCATCCTGAAAGAATATTGGTGTGACACTGTCAATAAGTTATATCTGGTGATCTAACTCAATAGATCCAAAAGGATACTTTTCAAAACACACGCAATCAGTGTTTTCGTGTGCTGTGTTGGAAATTAGTATTCTGGGTACGGGTGTATGGATATGTCGGCTATCGCACCCACACTGGACTCCCTGACCTGAAAATCACACTAATAACACTTAAAACTATTTCCTCACAGAAAAGACCAGAGTCCTAATTCTTTAATAGAACTTAACTCCTCTGATACCACTTTTTCATAGGCCGTCTCCCAGGGCACATGCTGTGACTACTCCATGCCCACCTTCTATTGGCCAGGGGATGGTGACTTTCACCTAAAGGCGTATTCCCTAAAACGGGAAGGGATTGCCTTTAAACCTGAACAAACACACTGTCCATGAACACAAGAAAAAGTAATTGTGAAGTAAACTATTATATTTAAAGTAGTGTCAAAAGTAAAAGGGGAGGGAATAAAAGCCCAAATGAAAGTACAAGTACAACTAAAATTAAAAATACAACTGAAAGGAACAATACAGCTGAAAAGGGAAAACAACTACTAAATCATCCTCCGAGTATCTTTCCTTAAGGGCAGGTAAATATCACCTCCTCAGCACTCCACATCCACCAGCCTCATCCACGTACTTCCTAGTCATGGCTCCCTCAAACCTCAGCCGAGCTGCTCATCATCTGCACAAGACACAACAAGGTGCGGGTGAAACACGTCAGGGGCGAGTATAACGATTCTCAGTAGGTACCTAGAGACCCCCCTCAATGTCTCTCAAAATACCACAAGGAAACCCACAAGGAATGATCTCAATCCCAAAGAACAAAGAAATAGACAAAGCTCAATTAGAGTCTCAACACAAACCAGGTATACAAATTCGAAAACAGGATATGATACTGACCTACCTAGGATCTCTATGAATATAGATAACCAGCCACGGATTCTCTAGGCCTCGAAACAGGTAACATTCCCAGTCACAATGTTGAAAACCTCATCTACCGGAGAAATCATTATCTATTGAGTATAGTGGGCCTACGACGTCACATAGAGGTGCTTCCCACTAACCTTGAATTGCTGAATTACTCAAACCCATCGCGAACCGTGGGACTGTCGGGTCACACTGAGCTGCTAACCCACCATGGCCTGCTGAGGTAATCCACTTCATCACGTACTATGTCTGTTCTCCACTCTGTCCTGCTGAGGTGATCCTCCCCATCATGTACTATGGCCTTCATGTCACTCTGAGTCGCAAAATCATCAGTCGTCAGGTCTCAGCCAGTCACAGGGTTCTTTATGTAGCACGCTTGGGAGAACCTCTCCCCAAGCCATAGGTCATAATTCAACCAGAACAAAGTCTCACAAATAAGTAACTTGATGATCCATCATGTCACATGGGTTCCAATGTAACTAACAACGTAACAACCAGACGCCCATTCTATGCGTTATTGGCATTTCAGTGCCGAGGGCCCGGTTGGATTTGGGTGTGATCCCACCCGGCCATACTCCATGATTATCTAAATCACCCACGGAGTATGTCAAAAGGGCCACCTCTCTCCACGGATCACAATTCCATAGACAGTTTTTCTAACGAACGTCTGGTTCTCGAGATAAGGCCCTTTATGTGTTTTTGGGCCCGGTCGGGCCGAAGTCCGATCTGACCTGGTCAGAATGACCCGGCCCGACCCAGTCTTGGCTGGGCCACGATAGACGTGACCCGCTGGGTCGTGGTCAGGTCCGACCCACAAAAATGGTCGGCCCGCAAGGGAGAACAACCAGTATAGGGCGGGGCCCACAAAAGGATGGCCCGACCCACGATGGGGCATAGCTCGGCCCACAAAGGGGCGGCCCCGCCAGCGGCGGTGCATGGCCGGGCCAGTGGGGCGTGGCTCTGCCCACTGGGTGGTGGTCTGACTTGCTTGAGGTGGCTTGCTGGGCAGGCGACCGGACCCGCTGGCAGCCTGGCCCACTGGACGGCGGTCTGCCCGTCCAGTGCGCATACCGTGGTGCTTCCACTAGGTGGCTTGGGGGAGCTAATTCCTTAAGATCTCGAATGGCCAAAAGTCGTTCGTCCTTCGAAGCGGCGGTGCCACATGGGTGCCGCTAGGTCACCATGAAACCAACTGGAGGCGCGAGTTCCATCTTTTCCATCGCGGCATTTATCGCGGTCTCCTGCTCACCGGAAGTGCATGATGGCGCATCGCTCTTCCCTTCCACGATCAGCCGACGAGATAGCCACCTTCTTCATCTACCACTTCTGATGAGCTGAGGCCAATTTTCACAAAGGCGGCATGTGACGGGGAATTGCACCTCCTCCGCTGCCGGCCGGTGCTAGCCGCTCCATTTTCCACTGAGGCTTCGTGTCGCGGCCTCCTTAATGGGATTTCCAACCCTTCTTCAAATCAAGTTGGTTCCACCACGCCAGCGGTCTTCCACAGAAGGCGCAAGGATAATAATGTTGTGGTGGGTTTGGGCCAGGTTCGTTAGGCATGCACCCTCCATGTTAGCTCATGATCAAAGGGAGGATAAAATGTGTTTAAAAATTTCTTGTATTAAACAAAAAACAATACCCAACAAGGATGCCCCATAACAACCTCCTGCAAAATAAATGATTCATGGATCTACCCGTTAGTCGGTTGAACAACATTTTTCATATAACTTCCAAGAACAAGGAAGAAGGAATCTTCTTTGTGAACGTAAATAAATAAAACCCCATTCCTTGAAATGTCGGAGAAAACACCCATACTTGAAGGTGGATCGTGTTCTTCCTTCTAGCAACAACTTCCCAATGATTCCACTCGTATGATTCCACTCATACGTCACCCTTCGGTTAGTGGTTTAGTTTCGTCCGTAACCTCGCACTCGGTTGTCTCCGTCTTCTAAGGGTCTGGCGTTGCAGCGCTCCTTCAGCACTTCATTTCTTGGCGAAGCTGTGCCAATAACCCTCCATAAGCTCCATATATATAGAATAGGGAGAGGCTATGTAATGATCTTGCAGTTTAATGGGGCTCATCAATAAGGAAGATTCTTAATTCCAAAACGATTCATTACCTTGGGTTTGCAGGTCAAGCCATTTCTTGGCTTGATACATCACTGGCCCCACCCCTTTACTTGTCCGTTAAAGGATATGAAATAAAATAAAAAATTTATTTTATTTCATTTCTTTTTAAAAAGTTGTAAAACATTATTTTTTTCAGACTTAGTGTGGTCAATGAAAATCCACCCTTATGTGAATCCTGACACTGTGAATTCAACGGTGCCCTCTTATTTTTAATCCGAGAAATGGATCAAAAGTTAGAAAATGCCGCTCACGCATTTACTGAACGTACCCAAAAATGGAGTTAAAAAATTCATTCTAGGTACTCTAGGCCTCAGAATCATGCGCCGTCATTTTTCACAGACTCATAATAATTCCATATAATTAAAAAAATTATATGGAAAAATATGGTTCTTTACATGATTACCCAACACGTATGGTTGATTTTTATTGTATGTTATGCTTCTATATGGGTATGTTTTACATGAAAAATCACACCTTATATATGTATTAAATTTATATCAACATGATCATAACATAACTCTTTTTTTGGAACTCTGGAAACTATATGGGGTTTTGGACTCATCCCTACACATGAACAAAACATTGTAATGCCCCAAAAATCTAAATTAGGAACATTTTATGAGAAACCGTTTATGGAACAAAACACCATTTACCTTTGGGAATATAATATCCATATAATTTCTAATATATTTACTATTTTAAATAAATCCAATATTTTTTTTATATTTTAATGAAAATAATACTGAGCTAGAATGAAACAAACATAATAATGAGTTTCTTTAATGGATTGTGTTACACCTAAGACAGAGATTCACCAAAAAAATAATATATTATTGAAATATGATTATATATAACATAGATGATAAATTAGTATTCATGAATATTAATAAAAAAATTATAAAAATTATTGTTTACACAATTATAATATTAATTAATTTGTATTAAAATATCTAGAAATTAATATAAGAAGCAATTGAATATAAACAGAATATTTTTATAGAAAACTATTTTTTATGCTCACGAAGTTGTTTTTACCTAATAAATTAAATTAATAAATGATATTTAGTGATATTAACATAATATATATTATAAATTCAATGAAATATTTTCTATAATCATTCAATAGATTTTATAGGTACTAGATAAGAACAAACCCATCATTTCACTTAAAATATTATATTTTTATTAAGGCATTTTTACCACATTTTAATGGAGAACCTATTTGAACTCCAAGTTGTTAGAACTTTTATAGATTATATATTTCAAAATAATTTTAATATATGTAATAATACATAAAAATTATGTTAGCGTAGTATTTATATTTTTATGTGAATTTTTAATTTTAAATAAAAAGTGAAAAGTACAGAATTTTTATTCAAAACTAATTTTTCATATAATTTATTTATAAAGTGAAATTGTTTTATATATTGGTTTTAAATTATTATTATAAAATTATTTTTATCAATACATACAATTAAGTTAACTTGTATCAATTTCACTTTGAAATTGATAAAAAAATAGTAATCATTCTAATGTTTTTACTTTAAAAACCCGCATTATCATCCTATCTATGGGATTAAATTTAAATTAATTTCCACCAATTATTTAATTGGAATTTGGAAAAATGGATTATACATTTGGAATTAGAATATTTAATAATTTTTATTAAGGTAAAGATAGTTTTTCACCAAAAATAATAGTGAAAGTCATTATTATTAATTATAATTATTAAGGAAAATTTAAACCTAATAATGGACTAAAACAATAACTTAAGGGACCAAATGACCTATAAAAATATCTAAAAAACATTTTATTTACATAATTACGAAATTAAATTTATTATTTTTTAGTTTTATGGGTTTTGGATGAATTTATTTTGGTAAAAACGAGTGTACACCAAACCTTTTTTTACAAATACCAAGTGGGTATTTTTCCTCCACTTTAATAGGGCACCACCTCTCCCCCTTCCTCAAATCTCTCAAGCCACATTGGATCAACCAATATCTAAAACAAATAGATACTAAAACCCATTCCCCTCATCCTATAAGCCTTATATTGGGGAGAAATAAATCCAAGGAATCCCATTCGGTATAAACCAAAAGAAGCCTCCTGATTAAGAATTTACATGTTCCCAGAAGCAATTTAGTCATTTTTCATTCTCCAATCCATAAACACATCTCATTACATGCTGTATAAAAAATTCAGTATCATAAATAATCAATAATTTTGTTATGATAATAATTATATCTACAATTATGCACGCCTCTCACTAATGGATAAAGAGTATACTGGTTACGTGTATGACAAACTACCACCTCACGAAATGATGATTGTTTATTTTTCTTTTACCACCTATCATAGGATACATTATGATAGATAATATATCTATATATTATATATATTGTATATATAATTTCGTTAAGCTTATGTAATTATTTTACAACATATATCATTATACTTTCTATTTTTTTTAAATGATAACATTGTTTGTGGTAGTGTGGACTACCAACTCCTCAATGTGATGTGATCTATTCACTCTATATAGGGAATGTATCAAAATATGGTTTTAATTAAAAATATGTTACATTAAAAAAAATATATTATATTAATGAAATAATTACCTTCTTTTAAATATCGTATATCATTTTCATTATTACCCTTTCACACACTTCAAAAGTGATAACGTCATCCGTGGACATGTGAACTACTACCTCCTCAACACGATGTGATTTTTTTACATCGCAATAATTATATATATAGGTATATAGGATTAAATAAAATTTTATTTATTATAAAACCACCATTTATTAAAAAATTATTGTCACATAACTTCATTCCAAACTTATAATTAACAAATGGGAATGTTACTCATGCTTACGTATTACCTACCACCTCCATGATTTTAATGATGGTTCATTTCCACATTTAATAATGGGTTTTAAAAGTATAATTAATGTATAAATATGATAACTATTTCATTATAATTATTTTCTAGATTTTATATAATGACCTATTTGACCAAAGTTGAACTAGAAAAGTTATTTTGGACACTTAAACTGATTTTTTTCAAAACACCTGATGTAAACTTATTTGTTTAAGTATTTTTATAAAAAATGGTAATAAGTGAAATAAAAGTAATTATAATAATTAAAAACTTTATGAATAATGTATAAAATTAACATAAGTTCATTATAATGAAGATAATTGACGTTCACCTTGAAGGAAATGCAATGTAAGGGACTTTTCAACTCACTTTTGACATCTATGAGATAAATTTCATGTTCACCACTTACATATTTTGTGTGGTGTATCTAATGAAAAATTTTATATATTATATAATTAATTTATTCATCTTAAAGGTATGAAATATTTTCATTTAATATTTTTCCTTCCATATGTTATAGTATAAAATGATTCAATGTTGTATGGGACCCTTTGGAATGTTTAATGATTACTTTTCACAATAATCAATTTAGTGATCTTTTAATGAAATTTCCATTTAGGAAATTATATGACCAGTGTTTGATAAAACCATTATTTTTTATCTCTTTTTATTATTTATACCAGTTTTCAAGTATTAGAACCATTTTATACTATTTGGTGGTCAAAATGATTTTCAAAATACCAAATTTTATTTTTGTGTTTCGTCGAAGAACCTATTTTATTATAAAAACCGTTTTTATTAAATTGTTTTCAAAAAACTTATTTTAAATGTTTTCTTAATTTTTTTTTTACCCTTTTCCATTTTAGATTTTTTTAGAGGAATATCCTTAACACTTTTTAAATAGGGCATTTTTCTATCCTTTTACCAAGAATAAAGAATATTCATTTTACCTGGTATGAATTTTACACATTTACTCACCCCCACTTATTTGAAGCATCCTTTTCATGTTTAAAAGGATAAATTTTAATGAAAATATTTTCAAAATTGATTTTCCATGAAAAGGTTTTCGATATATTTTTTTTCACAATAAATGTATATTTTCCTCCATAACGTTTTTAAAGGTATTTTTATAGTATTTATATTCATCAATGTGAAAAACCATTTATTTTACAAAAATTATGATATTATTTTTTTGATACCATCCTTATTCTTCCACAAGATGTTTTATGATTGATTTGACGATGGATATTATTCAGTGCATTGATTCATCTATTAGTCCCCTTGAAATATTCAATTCACTATGATCATTTAACAATGTTTTCCCCTAATCACTTATATCATTTATCATAGACATTTTCAATTGCCAAACCATATAACATTTTTCATATAGTGTTTATTTTGATTTTTATTTGATTATTTTTGGAAATATTGATAAATATATATCTTCCAATCCATATGTGTATTTGATAAGGAGCATTATTAAATCGATTATTAGATAAATGAAGGATGTTTTAAATAAGTACGAAATGGGTGGGGCCCTATTATAGATATCCCCTCAACGAATAAATTTCCTTATAGGATGAGTCAGTTATATAGCCGCTTTAGATGGATTTTTACTTGTTATGATAAACTGTCTTGTGAAATGCCTTTAATGTAATGGTTCAATGTACCTAGGAAACATGGAATCCAATAATTAAGAATTTCTCCGATTATGTATCAATTTATACTCATCCATGGGATTCTGTAGTGGCATATCTATGGATACATTTTATGTTTAGTTCATTGATTAGATAGAATGGGTTTCAGTTTTTTACCTGTCCATATTGATTCTTTCTTATCATTTAATTTGAATGGTATGTGTTTCTAGTTATTACCATCCTATATTGTTTATGAAATAAATTTTCACCTTGTTTATTACATGGTAAGTATGTTTAGTAATTTACCATGCCATAATAATTATAATAAATGATTAATTATTTCTTCCACTGTATTCTTCCAATATTGAAAATTTGAGCTCACCCTTTTTATGTTTCTGTCACCGGGAATCCAAAAAGCATACTATAAAATATATGAAATGATATAATAGATTTAATAAAGTTAATCGTGAGTTATTTTATTTAGAAAGAAAAAAATATATTGTAATTATTTTATTAATTTATAATCCAACACACATTTATTTTTCTATTTTACCAAGACTATTAAACTATTAGGTCCTTTGGTATTTGATTCCATATAATAATACCAATGTAATTGAAATCAGACACTAGCTCTATGTTATCTAGATTTGGGACTCTATAGTTGGTATTCAAGAAAGTTTAGTAGAAACCTTGAGAAATATATTTTGGAAAACATATATTTGAGAACATAACCCTATGATAGAATTATAATATTATTATACAATAACACCCTAAAATTTTAGTAAAATAGAGATTTTATAGTGATTACTAGTTATACATCCCAATATGGATACTGAAAGTGGACATAGATATAACATAGATATACCTAGAAGTAACAGCTCCATCATGGTGTCTTGGTCTTGACTCACTGTAGCCTTGTACATGACAATGGGCCATACAGTTCACCTGGTTTGACAATCTTTGGAGATATTATTAGGATAATTCACATTTTCTGTAAAAACGATTATGAACTATTTCTACAATCAATGACCTAGTCTAAATATACGTTGTTTTAGATTAAATATAAGGAGTCCTGATTTAGAAAATCATCTTTTGATATTATTGACAAACCCTAAACCAAGGAAGGACCTATGTGGAAATAAATGGACAATGTGTTTAAGTGTTAGGGTTTTCTTGAAAACCTTAGTCAAAAGTATATTTAGTGAGTAACCTTATTTCAATGATGTATATCATATTTATTTTTAAAATTATATTAATTTTTTTATTATAAAAGGAAAAATTTTATTCTGTTGATAACCAACAATGTTCGACAAGGCCACGGGACTCAAACCCATTCCCAGAGGATGATAAGGGTTTCAAACCAACCACTGACCTACAAAATGTCTTGAATTAATAAGTCATCTTTTTAGTTTAACAATTTTGGGTATAAATATGATTGATAAACCAGTAGAGTACCTTATTAGGTCAAGTGATTGTTTTATAAATCATATTTAAGTTGGTGAAAAGTTCAAGATAAATAGTTAGACATGTCACTCATATAATGTCTTTATGTTCTGTTAAATATTTATTTTAGTGCATCAAGAATCAATGTTAATTTTGGGATATCAATTTCCTAAAGAAGGAATGAATTATAATTTCATTAAAGAATAAAAAATATGGAATTATTCACAATAAATTAAAATGTACCATGTATATAAATTTCATAATATTCTTAGGTAGTAAAATAATTACCCACCATAAGTAAAATGACTTAGAAATAATTTTTTGTCAAGTAACATAATTTCTGGTAAACCGATAGTCTTATAAATTATCTTAGATATGTGGATTTTAAGCCCTAAACATTACATTAATCATTCACTTGTTTGTGATTGGGGAAATCAATCACTCCCTGTAAATAATTATACTTTTCCTCCAATTATATATCTCTATGTGTCATTAATGTTCTCCTACCTGGAGACCTAGTTTTGTGTTAGTCTATGTGAACATGGAACTTATCATTCTATATTTTCTAGAGGAAGTTTTACAAAATCTTCTCACGATGTGGGATCTCAAAAGATGAAATATTAGATACTCAATCACCAAGATCACGTTTAAATTGTGATGCTGAAATTTAATTAAATTGGAGGGAATATAATGCCCTAAAAATATAAAGTAAGAATATTATATTTGGTAGTCTTGAAGACATGAAAAACCAATCATGAAAGAGATCATCATATCCCAAAAATTTACAGTATATTTAATTATTTAAATAAATTCATTATCTTTTATAGCTTTGAATGCATGAAATATTGAGTTATCGTGCGACATATGTAGTAATATGTTTCTTCAATGGATTGTGTTACACGCAAGACCAAGATTCACGGAACAATAATATGTAATTAAAATATTTTTTTTATAAAAAATAATAAAAAATAATATTAATAACTAACTTATTACAATTTTGGTTTATAAAAATATAAAATGAATTACTTTATTGGAAATTAATTAGAAATGAGTATAAGAATCAATTTAATAGCAAGGGAGTATTTTTATAGAAGAATATTTTTATGATCACAAGATGATTTACCCAAATAAATTAAATTAATTAAAATATATGATTGATATTAATGTAATATATATATATATATAAATTATATTCAATAGAAATAGATTTTTTACAGTCAAAAAATATATCTTACAGGCACAAAATAAAAACAAATCCAATATTACACATAAAATACTATATTTTTATTAATACATTTTTACCTCCTTTTAATGGATAACCTATTTTAAATTAAATTTGTATTACTTTTATAGATTATATTTATCATAATAAACCTCATATTTTAAATTTAAATATAAAAATTAGATGTGGTTAAATTTTTGGTTCTTTTTTGTGAAATTTCATTTTTTAATAAAAAGTGAAAAATACTAAATTTTAATACAAAAAATATTTTCATTTAATTTATTTATGTGGAAAAATTATATTTTAAATTCGTTTTAATGTTTATTATGTCATAAAGTTTTAATTCAATTCAATTTATTTCCCTGGAATCAATTTCAAATTGAAATGAACCACAAAAACCTAGCAAACATGATAATGTTTTTGCTTTTAAAACCTCCATTGTCATCATGTTTTCAAGATTAAATCTAAATTTATTTATTCTACATATGTGATTTGAATTTGGAAATATGGATCCCATATTTTGAATCAAAATAATTTATAATTTCTATTAAGGTAAACTATTTTTTACCAAAATTATTAATGAATGTAATTAAAATTAATTACAGTTATTAAAGAACATTAAGCATAACAAATGACTAAACCGTTATCTTTGGGGTCCAGATGAAGTATCCACTTTTCCAGAACCAATTAACTAGATATAATTTGGTGATAAAACATCCATTATTTCTTTCTTTAGATCGAGATTTCTTTTTTTTTTGTAGATAAAAGGGTTCATCTAAGATGTTTTCAAAAATACCAAGTCCTTTTCCCCCACTATAAATGGAAACCATCACTCCCCTTCCTCACATATATCAAGACATTTTGGCTAAAAAAATATCTTCCCATATAGATCCAAAACGTCCCTCCCCATATACTATGATCCTCCCCTTCAGAATAATGCAATTCAAGGAATCCCTTTCGATACAAACCCAAAGAAGTTACCTGATAAAGAGGTATCATCTTCCGTTTATCAATTTTGTTTTATTTCCATTCTATTGTAAATAAACTCTTATTTTTCTATTCTTGTATAACAACTCCATTAATCTTCAATAGAATAGTATTTTTTATTCTATTGTTTATTCCTTCACATACACACACCACCATCTAATGGATAAAAAACATACTATTTATGTGTAAGGAAAACTACCATCTCATGAAACAATGATTGTTCATTTCTCCTTTACCACCTCTCATGGTGGCCATTGTGATGGAAAATTTATTTTTATATGATATTTATTATATTTAATTTTTCTATATTCTTCTATAATTATTTCAAAACACATATCATTACACTTTTCATTTTGAGTAAAAATGATAACATTGTTTGTGGAAGTGTGGACTACCGTCTTCTCAAAGTGATGTGATACATTAACTCTATATATGGAATGAATAAGTAATGTTTTTAATAAAACATATGTGATATAAAAAATATGATATTTATTAAATAATTACCTTCATGTAAATATGATTTATCAATTTCTTTATTAACTTTCTTCAAACTTAAAAAGCGATAACAACATTTGTGGATGTGTAGAATATTGTCTCCTCAACAATATGTTATTAATTTTACATACCTATACATACAAATATAGGTATATATGATAATGCATCATGGTATTTATGATATAATGATCACTATATAATGTTATAGTGTAAATTCAATTATTTCCATAACATTCATAAAAAAATGGGAACGTTACTTCGGAGTACGTACGGCCTACTGTCTCCATGATTTCAACATTGGTTCATTTTTCATAAACACATATAATTAATGGGTTTAAAAGTGTAAATTACTAATAAATATGATAATTATGTCGTTATTATTATTCTGTAGATGTTATATAATGACCCCTATGACCATAGTTAACCTATCAAAGTATTTCTTGATAGATAAACTGAATTTGGCCAAAACACCTGATGTAAACATATTTTTTAAGTAGTTGTATACAACATGGAAATAATTGAAAAAATATAATTATAGAGATGAAGATGATTCGGAATCAAGTATAAAATTAACTTATTTTCAATATACCGAATGTTAAAGTATGTTTTCTGAAAGGAAACACAAGTTAATGTATTTTTCATCTCACTTTTTTACTTCTATGTGCTAAATTTCATGTTCACCACTTACTTATTTTTTATGTATCTACTAATTTTTTTATATATAATATCAGGAATTAAATAATATTAAGGGTATTTAAAATATTCATTTAATATTATTCCGTCAAAAGTTTATTATTTAAAATGATTCAATGTGGTATGGGACACTTTAGAATGATTAAATATTATATTCCTCAACAATATAATTAATAAACATTCAGTGGTATTTAAATTATTGGAAATTATATAACTATTGTTTTCTAAAGACTTTAATTTTTTAGTCATCTGTTTATTCATAACCTTTTTAGTGTATTATAACCATTTTTTAACTCTTTGGTACTCAAAATGTTTTAAAAGATGTTTTAAAAAAACCAAAATTATTTTTATCTTTAGTCAAAGAAACTATTTTCACATAAAACCATGTTTTATAAAAAAATCATTTTTTAAAAATGATTTATAAATAAAATTTTAACCTTTTGTTTTCAATTTTTTTAAAATGATTCTTCTTATCACTTTCTAAACAATGCATTTTTTTAACCTTTAACCATGAAAAATTGATGTTCTTTTTACATCATATAGCTTGTATGAATTTAATCACCATCATTTATTTGAAGAATCCTTTTCATATTTAAATGGAAAAATTTTAAGGAAAATATTTTCAAAATTGATTTTCAAATAAAATTTTTTCCAATTATTTTTTAGTATAAATCAATATTTTCAACAATAATATTTCTATACTATATTTTATTGTATTTCTATTTATCAATGACAATAACCATTTATTTTAGTCCACCTGAGATATTATTTACTGATACTATCCTTATTCTACTGATGGATGGTTTATAATGGATTTGACCCATGATGTTATTCACTACCTCGATTCACCTGTTAGTCCCCTTGAAATATTCAATTTCCTATGATCATTTAACATTGTCTTTCCAGGAATTATCTATATCATTTATCATGTATATTTTCATTTCATAAACTGAATACCATTTTTCATTCAGTTTTTATTTTGAATTTTATTTTAATATTTGGGGAAATAATGATAAATTTGTATCTTATACAACACATGAGAATTTGATAAGGCACATTGTTAAATCATTTATTTGATAGACGATGAATGTTTTGGATCGGTATGAAATGAGTTGGACTAGATATAGATAGCCCCTTAATGCATCAGTAGTATCATGGGATGAGTTAGTTGGCTAGATAGTTTAGATAGGGTTTTACCCATTATTATAAACTATCTTGTGAAATGTCACAAAGGTAATGTTTCCATATACCTAGGAAACATAGAGTCTAATAATTAATAATTTCCCTAATTTATTTTTAGTTATTATTCATCCATTTTATTTTGTGTTGACATATCTATAAATGTATTTCATTTTTAGTTCATTGATTAGATGTAATGTCTTCCAGTTTTTTACCTTTCCATATTGATCTTTCCTTATGTAGAAATTTAAATGGAATGTGTTTCTAGTTATTATTTTTCCATATTGTTTATGAAATTCAATATGAGTTTTTTATTAAATGTTATGGGTTTTTAGTTATTTACCATTCCATATATATTATAAAAATTTATTCACTATTAATTCACCATATTAATTCCCTATTGAGAATTTCTGCTCACCCTTATTATGTTTCTTTTTTTAAGAATCAAAGAAGCATACAAAGAAAGATATATAGGGATATATTATATGGAATAAATTTACTTTCAATGTTATTTATTTATAATGATATAAAAAATATGTTTTAATTATTATATTAATTTGTAATAAAATAATCATTTATGTATCTCATATACCAAGACTACTAAACTTTTCACCCCTGCATGATTTGATTCCATGTAATCATAAAAATTTAATTGGTAGTAAACACAAACTTCAGACCATCTAGTTTAGGTATCTACAACATTTTATTCAATGTAAATTGTAAGTGAATTTTTTTCTCTTAGGACACAAATATATCTCAGAGTTGGATATATGATGATGTTCTAGAGTGTTGTTGGTGCCAAGGATTCAGTAAGGTGAATTAAGTGAGTTGAACTAGAGGCTAGTTTATTCAGTCTAGATATTTATTATTATATACCAGCCAGTGTGTCTTTCTTATATTATTACTATATTTTTAATATTTATAATTTTTACTTTATTTTTTATAGTTTCATATTGTATATATATTATCTTCTTTATATTCTGGTCTGCATAGGCCTATGGGAATCAAAGTTTTATGCCTAAAGTATTTTTGATTGTTCGTTATAAGGATGAGTTGTATTGATTATTTTGTAGATTTAGACATAAACCTTAGGGTTAATTTTATTGGTAACTATATCCAAATTAAAATTCTATGACATTTCCACATGTTTAAAGCATCTAACATATGGGGAGGCACACCATAGGTCTAGTAGTATCCTCACATGAATACTGTTTGTTATGTATGGTCTGAGGAAATAAAAATTGATATCAAATAATATGTTGGAATTTTAATGTGTGTAATAATTTTGGAGTATGTTATTTATGAATTGAGAGGTATATCGAGTTCATCCATGTCTAGTCATACATCAGTTGAAGCCCAAATCTCTATGGTATCTCAAATTTTGGGACTATGAACTCTATGTTGGGTCAGGTGTTAGAATTTATTGAGTTCCTAATATGGAATAGATGAGTCTTGTAATGACTTATTAGGAATATATGGGATATAGTTAGTGGTATATTTATCATGATAGTGGAATTCTTAGGTCATGGTTCATCTTCTTATGGACGATTTTTCATGGTATATTTCATCTAAAGAATCCATTATTAATTGAAGAAACATAAAATATTATCAATTTTTTCCGAAATATATTTTGAGGGTTCATTAGATTAATATAGATTCTATGGATTTTTTGTGTGATTTATTTTGATTGTGGTTGTTTGGACAGTGAAGGTAAAGCATTTTTTTGGTATGGTTAGTTTTTTGAGGAAAACAAAATTTGTAAAATAAAACTAATTTAGTGGCATTGGGTAGGTGTAAAACATATTCAATGTTGTATTTACATTAAATAGATCATGGATATGGTGATTTGGAAATATTTTTTTATGAAACATAATGAAAATGGGTTTGAATTGGATTTAAAATGAGTTTTTGAAATTGGATTTCAATTTGGATAATGATAATGAGATTGGTTTTTTGGAAAAATTCATGCTATAAAGGGGACATTGAGATTTTGAGTTTCAATGAAAACACATAGTATTCTGAGGAGTTTTTTTAAAACTATGGTGTGTTTGGTGTGTGGAAATGATTTCAGATTATTTTCAAATAATCGATTTTTACTATGTAAAATGGAATATTTTAATTTTTATGTTCTGATCTGGAGTAACCCAAATTTCTGAATTGTGTGTTTGGTTGGTGTACCAAATTTTTTGGAACAATAATGTTTTATTGGTATGTGTTAACCTAATTTATTCATAGGAGGGTAAAAATAAATCATTTTCTATATATACTAGGTTATTGTGGATTTCAATGAAGTGCTAGGATAGCCTTTTGTTTTGTCTTGTTCATTTGGTGGGAATGGTAAAGTTATTTTTTCAAAGACACTTTTGGTAGGCTCGTGGATGGGTATGGATGTTGGGATCAAGTGGATGATGTGAGTTATAAAATTTTTTCATTGCACTCCTTAACATGTGTTGTGATGATTTCCCATGATGGAATACTTAGTGTACATTTTTTCAAAGAAATTATGATAGTGGGGAGTATGAAATCAGTCACGGGTGTATGACCGCCATTTTGTAAGGGTTTTGGGTGTAGTGAAACTATTGAGTGGATATTATAAATGATAGTGGCTTGTTAGAGAGTATATATGCCAATATTGTAATTCTAGTGTAGTGAAAAATTGGTCATGGGTTTCGATAAGATGATCATAATGAATTTTTTGTGACCTGATATATTGTAAGATTAGTGGTGTGTAGGGGATCATGTGTAGATAATGATAGTTGGATGGATTTATTGAAGATCTAGGATATGAAATTACACTATGTGTTAGGTTCAGAAACATGTTTGGGTGTTAGGATGGTTCTAGAATTCCTTTAGGTGTTTCAGAATCATGGTCGAGTGGTGGAGTAATGTGGTTATGTGTCAATGAGAGAAGTTGAACAATTTAAATAGAATTTAAATAGTGAAAGACCCATTGTTTCAGTTTCATATAAATGTATGTGGTGAGGTGGAAAATACATGAAAAACATCATTCATGTTTTGTTTTGGTGGTTCAGGGATCATAATCGTGTATTTGGAGAAATTTCAATTTATTCATGCATGATGAATGGAGTTTCATAGAAGATGTGTGAAGGGAATGCAGTGATGGAATATTGACTATGGGATGTGAATTAATGAAATTGATAGGATTGGTTTGATTATTTAAATAAAATTGATAATTTATAAGGATTAAATGCGTCATGCTTTGGAGATCGTGACACATTACACGTTTCTGCATTATAAAATTCAATGTGAATTTGAATTTTTGGATATTGAAACAATGTTTGTTTTTAGAATTTCGGATAAAATTAAAATTAGGAGAGTTAGCTCATCCCAATGTTTTTTTTGATATGAATCAATCCTTAAGATGTAACTCAGGTGAATGGGTAACTCTTGAGGGGTTTCCAAAGAATTTTGGAAATCTTGATGGTATTTCTCAATTGGCATGGTTAGAACATGGTTAGTAGATATCAATCATCCAAACCATAAAGGTTGATTTTATTTTGTGGGATGGAACATGTTCATGATATGGTGGAGGTAATTCCTTATAAAACCTAAATTGTGTGTTTCATAGGAAATATTCATGATTACAACACATTTTTAACCATATGACCAAACCATGTGATGGGGTTTTCTAAGATAGTTTTATCTACCATATTAGTGCATGTTTTGGAAAACTGTTGAACCAAACCATGATACCAACATTTTTACTAATGGTGTAAGATTAACTACCCAACCATGCTATAATCCACTTCTTATTTTCTCATCTCTCCCATACATAGAATAAGGGTCCCCTCATCCTTTTTTATGATTAATACCCCATGAATTTTTGATCTATGTGACCTTTCTTTAAATGATCACTCAAAAAATTATGTCTTATATCAATGTGCTTTTTATAGAATGAGAAACATTTTTCTTAGAAATATTTATTTCACTTTTGTGGTTACAATTAATCGTGACATGTATAAACTAATATCTATAGTCTTGTAGATTTTTCTTCATCAACAAAATTTTTGGATTGAAACTTACTGTGGCTTTTTTATTCAACATTAGTAATAGACAGTGCAATTGTATCTTCATTTTTACAACACCACGATACTAGTGAATTTCCCCAAAAATGACATGTTCTATATTTTTCTCATCTAACTTAGAACCACAAAAATCCACCTAAAAAATAATTCCCCATGTAAATTGATTTTCCTCTAGGATAGAATAATCTTAAATTGATTTTATATTTGAGTTATTTGAAAATTTCATTAATAGAATGTAAAAGTGATTATTTGGGATTTTTTTGAATTTTTGCACACATACACACCCTAAAGATAATATCTGGTCACCTAGTGTGTATGTATAGAAACCATCCAATCATACCTCAATAATTGGGTTGATATAATGGCTTTCTCGCTTCATCAAAATCCAACCAACATGTAGTATTAATGGAATTGTCACTAAATTTACTGAAATCTAAACAATTTTTTTTGATAAGTTATTTATTTTAATTTATTTTATTTAAAATAATTACATACTTATTTTGAAAAATTTTATAATCAATAAATCATTTTGGTTCTCCAATTAATATAGTTTCAAATTCATTTTTCATATTCTTTGAGAAAATAGCCCATAATGAATTTTTAGAAGATTAAATAAAAATATAATAAAAAATATTTGAAAAACTATAACATATTTTTGAGAATATTTTTTTTAAAAAGAGACAGATAAGATAAACCATTTGTAAATCCTTTTGAAATTAAAAAAATAGGTCATCCTATTATACCAAAATCAAGGATCCAATTTCAAACCATTTAAATTATTTATTAATTTAAAAACATGATTAAGATAATGATGATTTTGGTATCGATGGGGTTTGTTCAACAAAAACATCCTCAAATATATAACCATTTATGAATGTAGTTTTACAATCCATTTGATTTTGTTTTAAATCCATATGTTCTACATATACATGATGAATTCTAATAGATTCAATTCTAGATACTAGTGATAATGTTTCCTCATAGTATATGACTTCTTTTTAAATGTATCATTGTGCATCCAATCTAACCTTATTTATTTATACAGTTCCTGAATTTTAATATTTGTTTCTAAACACCCATTTAGTTATAATCATTATATTGTCATTAGATATATATATAAGATACCACACATTATTTCTATCAAAATGTATATGTTATTCTTGAATTTCCACTACCCATAATTCATCATTAGTTACATCATTGATGTTATTCAGTTCATGTTGAGACAAGAATACTTAATGTTCAACCTTATTTCTAAGTGAAGCTCTATTATGTATACCTCTATCATGGTCTCCAGTGGCAACATCTGGTCGATGGTATCTATCAGTCTTAACAATTCTAGGAATCGAAGCTATGGTTATGTCATGATTATCTATAAATTCAAGTTCATGTTTAGAATGTTCCTTAGAAAAAGATTATTTTCCTATATGTTTCCTAAATTTTTTTGGAGTTTTATAATAGATATTAAGGATTGAATGATCACCCTCAAAGTTTCCTAATATTGAATTGAGATCAATTTTAACTTTCTAATAAAATTTTACTTGAACAGATTCTTCCATGGTTTTGGTTCTATTATTAAATACCTTATATGATTAATGAATAGTTGAATAAATAATTGAACTTACATTATCACTCTTGAAAGAATTTTTTTTAATATTATACATAGTGTTAATAATAATGACTTTATAAAAAAACACTAATGTAATTAACCTTTTTATTTCTACTATTCCTTAATTTGTATGTATTTTTCCTTAATAGAGTTCAAATTAAAACACAAATTATTATAATACAGGTTGTATACATAGATTATAAACAAAAATAAATAAGAAATTTATACTCATTAAGCATATTCTGAGAAATTTCATGAAATTTTTTATTTTTTTTTCTACAACACAATTCTGTTCTGGGGTCCTCAGAGCATAGAATTTACTATTATAGAAATTTTTTCAAAAAAATATTTAAATTATTTATTTTTAAACTCATGGAAAGAATCAATTATTAATATATTAATCCTAATAGCACTATGATTTTATATAGATATATCATACAAGAAAAAAAAGAGTTGAGGTAACTTTTTTGAGCTAGAATGATTACTGATGTATACCTAGAGAATTCATCTACAATGATATATACATTGTTCTGCCAATTTAAACTAGAAACTCAAGAATGCCCAAACAAGGCCTTATGAACCAACTCTTATGGTAGAGAAGTAGAAACATAGTTCTTTTATTTGAGTGATATTTTGTGTCATTCCCCATTTTGACATGTGTTACAGACATTATCAATAGATAATTCTACTTTAAGTATATCATTGATATAACACCCCAAACTTTTTATGGTTTGTCTCTCTTAAATGTTTCTTATTCATTAGTTATCCAATATTGCATGAATCTCAGATTCTATGTGAAACAACACATGTTTATTTATAGGATGAATTCCTAACCCAACCATTTAACTAAAAGTTTCCACTTTTGGGTTTTGAATTTCGAAAAATAGACATACGTGGTTAGGATCATGGTGATAATGGGAGTCTGATTGAATCAAGTTAATTTTAATTGAATAGAAACTAAACCTTATTAATTGTAACATATACTTATGAATATTAACAAACCCCAATTAATATTAACATACCATTATGAATAGTAATACAACCTTTATGAATTGTAACCTAACCCATGAAAGTGTAAATAAATTTTAGGCATCTTAAAAATGAAGATGATTATTTTAAGTGTTGGTATTTTTTGATTAAATGATTATTTTAATTTTAATTTTAATTTCTCATATTTAGAAATTTATTTTTTAAAAAGGAGTTCATTTTAGATTCTACACATCAAAAATGGATATGGCGATGTTTTGGGATTTTTCAAAAATACTTTTTTTGTGAACAGTAAAACACGATAAATTATGATGAATGCTAAATACCTGATTTATTGAGTCATGGATGATTTATTGCTGATGTAAGCACACATGGTTCAAAATAACTTTAAGATATTAATATTTCTATTCAATTAATCAAAATTATTTCTTTTCATAGGGAAAAATAATAAAATTAATGATTAAAATATTAAGAAAACCCTCTTCCCCACCCCTATAAAAACAAGCCATCACCCCCTCTTCCTCTCACACCTCTCAAGATTTGGTCCCTGCCATAGTTCTACCAAATAAAAATCTCAATTACTTCTTCCCCGTACATGGTATGATGGTCTCACTAAAAGGAAAAAAACTAATTCCTTAAGGAGATTCTCAAGGTAGAGTAATCAAGAGGTAAACATATCTTCCTTTTACATTCAACTTCTTTTTAAAATTCCATTATTTTATTTATCCTTACTAACCTCCCCTCACCCAAATGAAATAATAATTCTAAAAACCTACATTAAATATAATTTTATTAATCTATTTGAATCTTTCATCATCATCTCTAATTTCCTACAATTCTTATACTCAAAATGAAAACACCAACCTAGATGTGTTATTTTATCGCATTCAAGGATGATGGGTTTTCAATTTTCATTACTATATTCAATACTAGTCATGAAACCTTTATAATGGTTGAACCATATAAAAATATATTTATTTTATGTTATTCAATGTTCTTGAATCCTTACACACTCATAATATAAAATAATAATATAAAACAAGTTCATTGTGCACAAAACTGCTAAGTTAATTCATGCATTTATCATTAGCTTTTGTCTAATGAGTCATCCTAATGGTATATAACCAAAGTCATTATAAAATCACTTATATCTATATAATTTCACTAATAATATATATTAACAATTATATATGTTTAACCACATTTTCAATGAACTTCCATTCATGAGTATAAGTAAATTGATCATGAAAACTAAGGAAGAAAATGCATCCAAAACAATAAAATTGAACCTATTAAACCCATAAAAAAGGAATTTAATGAACTTGATAAGTTTATAATAAATAAATTAAATGTATATTAGGTTTTGGATTTATTAATTAATGAAGGTAAATTTTATTTTTCATGTCATTAAGATCAATGGAGAACACCTTCCGGGCATAAGGTAAGGGGTTTCTTATCTCACTTTTATTTCCATGAGATTTCCATTGTTCACCACATATTTATTGTATGTCTTATATTTTTACTTCCATTGGATATATAATATCATTATTCTCTTTATATTCATGGAATTCAGTGATTCCCTTGATGATTATTAACTCGGTTGATTACAATGTTTTAAGGGACTTTGTTTTGGTTTCTATTTCATTACGATTTACTTAGTATTATACACATATTCATTCTTATGTGGTGTACATAAGGTCCCTTTGATATCATATTAAATTAAAAATTGTAAATATATTATATATACATATTATTTTTTCATGGACATTATTATTTTCTTAAGCCCTATTCCCTTTTACATACGGTGCTTATTTGGAATGTTGTTTTAACTATGGAAATATCGATGAATCTGTATCCTATATTCTATATGGATATTGAGAAGAAATATTTTAATTGTATTAAATCTATTAATAAATAAATATTTTTACTTATAGTGATGGTTGGGGCCAGCTATAGCCCCTCGATGCATCGACAGGTCTCTTGAGACAAGTCAGTTTGCAACAAACCCTTGGAGTTTGTTTCCAAAATAGAAATATACAGGTATCTACACATAGACATAAACAGTTTCAATGGTATAGTGGTACTACATTCCATATACATGATGTCTAATTAATATGAATTTTATTTATTCATATACAGTTATTACAGTCTATAAGTTTTTTAATTGGACAAAATCTGTGGATTCAGTTTCATTCTCAGTTTATTAATGAAATGTGTTTTTCATTTATTCTTCTTGCCATATTGACTATAAAAATTTTATTATTAATCAATTACTTTATAATTATGCTTATGTTATTTTTAACCCTTATGGATCATTTCATATCACACCTTTAATTTTTTTACCTTTAATAGGTTATGAAGAGGAGACCATTTATTGAGATCTCATGGATGCAATTAATTATTTATTGTTATGTTACCATTCCCAATGTAATATGAGTTACATGTATGTTTCTAGTTTCTTCAAGATTACTAAAAAAATCATTCTTATAGGATTTAATTTCTTGTAAAAATTCCAATTTAATAAGTAATGCACGGACATCGAGGTTTCTGGGGTTATGGTGTTACAATTGACTAACCATTTCCAACTGGGATTTCTAACTGAATGAATATTTTAATGGCCTATTCTCATATTCCAAGTCCATGATTACTTTTAAAAGGATTATATACAAGTAATATTTTGAGAAATTAATGAATCTTTTTTTATTGTGTAAATATTTTAATTAATTCAAAAAGAAAAAACTATTTAATTTTTAGAATTAAAAAAATTCAATAATTATTTTCAAATTTAACATAAAGACCACCATTTCATAGCTATGAGATTCTAAGAATATTGTACATTATACCATCTAAAAATAATAAATTGGAAATTAAAATTGTTTTTAAATAATAGATTTATTCAAGGATAATATTTTTACCTTTTTCATTGTCATCAAAAGTGAGATGTCCACCGTCATGCTATATAAACCTTCTAAATCTTGAATAATATTTAGTTATGTGTCTAGAATCCCAACCTGAAATTTAGACTATATCCATGGTTTGGACCCATGGATATAAGAACAAAAACTATAAAAATATTTTTTATCCATATTTTAATGAACTATGACTCGTATTGGCTTTTCTATAGGGAAAGGTGAATATCCACTGTTTTAGACAGTGGCTAAATCCCTATATCCATGGTTTGAATCTTTGGAAAAATCTTAAGCCACACAGGGTTTATAGCCATAGTTTAAAAAAATGGCAATAGGCATTCCCATTTCATAAAAAATACCCCACCCCACCACTCACCCTGCATCCCCCTTCCCCCCAGCGAGGCCCCCATCCACTCTTCCTTAGACACCCCCTTCCTCTTGGAATGACCCCCCATCATTCCTGGATAGACCCACTCTTGGAAAGACCCCATCCTTCTTTGAACCCCCCACCCACCCTACACCCCCAAGACAGATCCCCCTCTTTTCTGGACAAACCACACTTCCTGGACAAACCCCTGTTTCTTGGATAGACCTACCCCACTATGATAGACCCCCTACCTAGAAATACCCCATGCCCACCCTGGGCAGACCCCGCTACACTCCCACCTTACACCCCCACCCTCGACAGACCCCCCATGGCTTCCTTCCTAGACAGTTCCCTCCTTCATGGACAGACCCCCTCCTTCCTGGACAGACCCCCCCACCCTATGCCCCCACCCTACACCACAATCCCTATAAAAACCCCTCCCTCATAGACATACACAGACCCCACCCCTTCCACTACCCCCCCCCCCACACCACCACCCTACACCCACACCCTAAACCACCATCCCTATAAACCCCCTCCCTCATGACCATACACAGACCCCACCCCTTCCCCTTCCCCCACCCTACCCCCCGGAAAATCTCTCCTCCTTTCTAGATAGACCCCCTCCTTTCTGGGCAGTCCCCCCCATTCCTTGACAGCCCCCCCGTAAACCCCCTCCCCAGATAGACCCCCTCCAAAAAAATACCTCAATCCCTAGACAGACCCCCTTCACACCCCCTCCCCCTATTGTCCCCCCTTTCACCCCAACCCACACACCCACACACACACACACACCCTCCCCCATGCAGACACCCCATCAAAATATTAGGGATAATCCAATGAACATATAAAACTCTTGGTCCCCATTATGGATCAAGATAATGAACAAGATATGATACAGTGGGACAAGATATCAGAGATAGGTGGAATATAACCATAAGATACACTTGTAGGGGAATGGAGAGGTATATGGTATGGGCTAGAACATTTGCATGGACATGATCAATGTACCCAAGAAACAAGGTATATGGGAAAAACCAGAGTGTGTAGTCATGATTCATCGTACATGAGAATGGGTTGGATTACATAGGCAGAACATGGGTATCTAAGGGAGGTTGTCTACACCCTATTAATGTCATGTACATTCCTCAAGAACTTCCACCATGTGTATTGCCCACATTGGACATAGATTTGTGCTATAAACTAGCCTATCCTAGGTGGTTATCTTCATATTACAAAATGTTGGACCACATATAGTATTTATAGATATGACATGATGTGTTACAAGTGTAAATCACCCTTCATTGGACCATTCAAGATTAATATGATATGTTTTGACCATCTGAGAGATGATAGGTTCTGTAGTACCTTATTCCACCGAATAATAGGTCCCCCACACTATTTTTACAGGATGATTTGGAAATATACAGTAAAATTTCCGGGGAAATAACCTCTATCTATGGATTAGTAATCCACTATCATTGAGCTCTGTTTTGGATCAATTCCTCTTTGGGGTTTTGTGTTCCATCAGCTGTGGAGCACAATATTTAGGAGAAGACACCACCACTATGATTATTGTTAGGTTTCATGTGGTGTTTGAAATTGGAGATGATAATTTGGGATGTTTAGGATAAATCATCATTCTTAGATAGGTTTTGGAGAGAGATATCCCCTTTCAACTTTTTATTCTTTTTCTTTTTTATCATATCCAATGCTCGATTTCATTATTCTATTTCATATGGGTTGATATGAATATTTCTTTTCTTCTACTCTCATTGTGGTTCTAGGAAAATCATACATGATAGGTATATACTCACATTTATATTGTCTTTAAATGCATATTTTTTGTATTATTCAGTTTAAAGATCCATTGATGGTGATATTGGTGGACCATTTTTAGGAGAAAAGTTGTAATTAGTATATCTAACTGTGTTCAGTGGCTGGCCATGGAGATTATGATTTGGGATATCCTCAGTCATTCCCTTTATATAGTTGTTGTTAGTTTGGCCACACATAATATCTATTTATATTCCATACCTATTATCACAATAATTTTATTCTTATCTTTGGTTACTAAATGAACTATTGAACATACACCATTTCATATCAAGAGAACTAACATCGTCCCACTAATAATATCATCAATTAAGTACTACTTTTATAGTGGTTACAACCTAAAGCTATATTCCCAAAACAAGCCAATTCACCTAAGAATGTTAGAGATTCTGTCAATAAACCAACACTTCATGCCACCCTTAGGATAATTACTAACCTATTTACACTGTGACACTAAAGGATTTCCCTCACTATTCATGCCTTAATGTTCATTGTATATTTCAAAATTGAGAGATCATCTATCAGGAATCTCATTACTTCGAGATATTATTAATTATTCTATAAAGAGATTCAATTTCAATAAATTTGTGGATATATGGTGAGGAAACACCACATCTCATTCTATTTCTCACTCAATTATAAACCATTTGAACCCTATTAATCAGAAACATGAACATTGAACCTTCAATAGAGTGGTGAATCCAATGAAAACCGATGAAGGTACTTCAAGTAGTTTAATGAAAACTAATTAATAAGGTACTAAGTGGAAAATTATTATTGTCATGGTAGTCTGTTTTACCTAGTTCAATTTAAAAGGATTTTACTAAAAAAAGTGTCATGTTTTCAAGGATTCTTATATTTTTATGAAAATAAAACAAATATTTTCTTTAATTTTTAGCTTTGTATGAGAATACTTAGTTCATGTTTTCTCAAAATGAGGATATTGTCATATCTAAAGTGATGGAAATTTTATATTGTGTTGGATGAAATTTTATAATAAACACATGAATGGAGAATATTTTTAATCCCCAATAATAATAAAAAATATTTTAAACCAATCCAAATATTATAGAATTCAAATTAAAGGGGTTGGCATAGGGAACCTACCTCAACCTCAAGGCACACTAATTTTGACAATGACAACTCGAATCCTTATTTTTTTTGTGCACGCATATGCTCATTAACATATATATAAGGACACATAGCCCCTATGTTCATATTTTCATGGCCAAATATGCACAAGGGGATCCATAGATATATGTTTATACTTGCATATACCCCTTTTCACTTACACATGTATACATTTTTCGTATCTGTATATAGAAGGATCTAGCCCCAATATATGTATTCATATGTTCATGATGGAATATATATAAAGGTAGAACTTATATATGTATATTTATACCTAGGTATACACATGTAATTAACCTTCACCAGTTGCTAATCAAATCCACTTCAACCAGATCCAAAACGCACTGCAAAAATATAGGGAACCCAAAAATCACAAAATCAATAATTAAATTTTTTCCAAATAATAAAAATGGAAGAATACATACATCAATATGATTTCAAACTCACTACCTTTTATAGTAGTGGATAGGACCGACCACATCATTAGAAACAACCTATAACTAAATAATGGGAATAGAAGTGAGATATAATTTCTTCTTAAATATATATGATCAGTGTTTCAATTATACATGATAAATGATACATTACTCCATAACAAACAATGAACAAAGAATATTTTCATTTATATGAACATACCAATACTGAATAACATGATCGTTAATTAAAGATTTTTTTCAAATCAAATCCAATGTCATTCAATACAAACACCACAATGTGGTATCGTGAATCACGAGATAACACAAACCACAACATCATAACATAATTGTGATATAAAACCATTATAATTGAAAACCAAATATCATTATATATTTCTCATATTATGAATATTTATATTCTTATATTTACATTCTTTATGTAGTCTTCATCAATTAATGTATTTAATATTATCAAAAAGTGATCATGAAGTAACATAGTATAAGAGGAAATAAAGGAGAATGAAATTTTAAGTGAAATATAAGTTTATCATTCCATATACATGGATAAATCTAAATACACTATATCATAATTCTAAATAAAAATAAGAGCATACTCCAAAGGATAGAGTAAGAGCTCTGGTTTCATTTGATGGGTTTATGAAATATTATGTATTTATTAAATGAAATTATTGTTTTTTCATTTCTTTTTCTCCATTACCCATTTTGGGTAATGTGACCAAACCCAACCCGATGTACCAAGACCCCCCCCCCCACCCCCACCCCCACCATCCCCCAACCCCTTACCCACTACACCACCAAAACCCCCCCGTGTTGTACTTGCTTCTCACCCACCCCCTACACTACACCAGCCCCTCGCCCAACCCCACCAGACTAGGCTCCCCCACAACCAGCCCCCTACCCCCTAAACCAACCTCCTACTACACCAAAACCTCCCCTACCCCTCCCCCAATCTGCACCAACCCCACCCCTTCCCCCTTGATTCAACAGCCCCTCCCCCTCCCCCTACCCTACACTAACCCCTACCCCTCCCCCTAGACCAACCCCCTCCCCAACCCTACACCAGCCCCTCCCCCTCCCCCTCCCCTAGCCTACACCCATGCACCATTATTGAAGGTCAAGTGCACATGATTTTAAGGGTATAATAACTCAACCATATTAGTGTTTTTGATGTTTTAATGGATATGTAATAGTACAAGTTTCATCCCATTTTATTTTAATCTTCATATAATTAAATCTAGAAATATCATTTTTAATTCAGAAAATCTAAAAAAATTATTCTCTATAAAACATCATAACGAATTCAAATATCTTACAGGCAAAGCCTTAAACATAATGAGGAAAAAATAAATACCATATAGGTGGTTCATTTATCATTTTCATAGATGTGTTTACTTATACAAAACTCAAGATAGAGTATTTCCAATAACTACTCTGCCATCTCAACTCTATTTTAATTCATCCATTACAAGGATTCATCAAAGAGATATAAAATAGTATAATCAGTATCCTTAATTATCAATACCTCAATGATGCTACATACATATTTTCAAAAATCATCTTCATAATCACTGATCCCGATGTAACCATTTATTGAATGTAACCCAATATGTCTATTAAATATTCAATATCCATCTTATATTCCAATTTCACCACTTATTTTCGTTGTATTCTAGGATTTTTAAATTAAATAATTTATTTTGTTTCATTGTCCTCTATTAAACATTAATTTTTGAAATGATCAGGCCATATATTTAAACACTCATTCTTCACTATCTTATATTTCTCTTTGTTTATTTACTCTAGTTTAACAATAACCTTCTTAATAGAAGTATTCATTGGTATTTTTCCAATTTCATTCAATAGATTCTCTTATGATAGTATAAATTTCATATATTAGACTACATTCTAGATATCTTTATTTCACCTTACATACACCTCATAATTAGTTAATTAGTTTCTCTTCTTCATTAACCATTTAAAATATTCACTAAGAGTGTAAATAATGATCAAAATATTGATATATCTCCCTTGGACAGAGACAATATCTTTACAATACATCTTTCTCCATTGAATATTCAAATTTATTTCCATTTTTTAGAAGTCCATGGTATGGAATCTAATACCATAGTTAATAATTTTTTCCTTATGAATACATCTTATTCCACATTTTTCTTGGGAATTATAGTATCCACACTTTTCATCTGTATTTTATTACAGAAGGAATATATTATTTTTTTTACTAGAATCTTAGTTTAGGGTGATCTTTTCTTATATTCAGTATAAGAATAATACCTAATAGGGTTTTACAAATATTTATCATCGAAATGAAAAAATATATTTCAAATTTCATAGAAATTTTTAAATATAACATATTTTATGCATGTGTAAAATTATTCCTTTTCTGTGTGTTCATTATTGAATAAACATGTTCCCTTCAAGCTTTATCATTTATCCACTAACTTCAGGCATTCCAGAACCAGTTCATACTGAACTATTATTCTCTCAAACAATTTTCCTATATTGAAACAATAAACAACACCATTATCTTCAAATAATTCCAAATATTTTTGTTATAATTGAATTCTGTTGAGATGTTTACTCTTTCTTATTTTGGAATAGAAATCCAACTTTTATTTCTCTAATTTGGGAGAGTATTTGCCTAAGAATACTGACCATTTCCCTTAATATGTTGTTTTATAAATTAGAATTTTTCATACCCATTTTTCATTGTATTTTTCTTTTATTATATACTTATATAAAAAATCATATTCAATGAAATCAAATTTCACTGAGGAGTCAGATAAATTTTCCATTATCCCGAGTTTTTGGATAATATATAGGATCTTAAGATCATGTTTCCAGAATTATATGTTCCTTTAGAATTAACAACAATGATAAAAAACTATGTAGTTTTAATATCATAACACTAAACATTCTCTACATCATAGTAATAAACATTATCTATATAAAATAATAAAAATGATTCACATTATAGAAATAGATGTGGTCTATGTCAAAGCTGTAAACATACCTAATGTAAAAATAGTAGACTGGGTCCATTCTTAAGTAAATAAACATGACTGAAAATTTAATAATGTCTCATATGCTTACAATACACTATTATAACACCATGATAGTATGATAATAATAACCATGATATGTAGAGATAAAAATCCTATTAAACTATCAATAAATAAAATATAATAATACTACAAGCAAACATGATAATCTCATTCCAAATAAAGAATGTTTATTCCATTTTAAATATTTATTACATATTAGGTATATATCACAAGAAATTATAATTAGGTCATGAAAAATAATATCACAAATGGTATAGGCAACCCAAATGAGGAAAAACTAGAGAACAACTCTGTTTTACGGAATAATGTATCAAAACATTTCCAATAATTAAAAGTACAAGGTTGTAAGGTATTATTTATCAGAAATGGGTTCTTCAAATTTCCTTCAAAAATTTAAATCTATACTAATATATTTTTAATAACCACTTGATTAATTTAAGAAATCATCTTAAAAAAACGTTTCTACTATAGAATAAATAAGTAAATTATTTTTTACGTAATAAGTGCTAATGACCAAAAAAATGTATTAAAACCAACTTCGCCAATCACTATTTTAATAGTGTAACAAATCATATTTTAGAAAACATTCGTTTAGATGGTAAAATTTTAAATATAAAAAGGTAAACGGGGTGTTTTCAATTACAAACACATTTTAGTAAAACATCTAAAGGAAGAAATGAGTTTAAGTAGGAAAGTGTTTTTAGAAGGATTTAAAAAAATATGCTTTTTAAATAAAATGTCACTCACTTTAAATCTTATAAAAACCATTTTAATTATCACAAAAAAATAAATAAGGATAAAAAAACCATTAGGATTTTTTGGTCAAATAAAATCCTCTCACATAATCGATCCAACTACAACATTGCCACTAAATCGATCAACTCTCACTACAACACCTAGGATCACATGACTATAAGAAATGTTGGTGGTGAGGAAATAATTTATATATTATATCGAAATCATAAGATCCTTCGTCTATGCTAATCCCACCTTCTGAATCCATCCATGATAATTACCTTTAAATGGTTATTATTTAAATAGGTTCCAACTTTGTCAAGAATACCCCTTAAGGTACTAATCTTAACTCCTCAATTGAAAATAAAAATTTTCAATTTCGAAAACTAATTTAAATATATTTAAAAAATCTGAAAAGTCATTAAAAAAATTTAAAAATACCATCCATATGGCCAAAACATTCTTAAAATTTATAATTTTATTAAATAAAACAATTTAAAAGATAACCCTAGTATTTAGTGTATTGAACTTTTCAAAACACACATTTAAATGATTTTTCACCTGGTAGAATAGATATATACATCATAATATGGATGAAAAACATAAAGGAGGGTAATTTAATGCATCACATTCATTCTCGATGATTTATTTACCATGAAACATCTTGAAGAACACAAAATAAAGAACCCAAGTAAACTGTGAACACCTATTTAATTATATTTATATTCTCCTTTGAATACTCAAATTTCTTTCTAAGATACAAAAACTCATTTATAAGGCCAACCTGTTGTTTCTATAGGTAATTGGGGTGATAAGTCAAATAGAAAATTTTCACACAATTTAAATCAAAGAGAAAACCACACAATTCCATTTCAAATAATTAATTTAAATATTACAAACCACTAATTACCATCAAGAAAAGGTGTGAAAATTCTTAATTTTAAATGCAAAACACATAGGGAAATGTATACAATGGTAACTCAAAATGAGAAATTGCAGAATGATGGATTTTTCTAGGTTCATCCAAATTTAGTTACTGATAAAACCCATTAAATTAATAAATCGTATATTTAAAACCATAATTCATTCATCATAAAAGAATTCCAAACTCACTATATAGCCTCAGAGTGCCCAAACCTCAAGCCACTAGGTGTGGTCCACTCATGGAACACACCCAAAATTAATCCACATGAAACACCAAAATTAAACACCCAAATAGACCACCAATTTCACCCAATATTTGTAGAAATTATAAATAAATCATATTGAAACATACCTCATGTAAAACAATGAACTATGGATTGAATAGAAGAACTTGATTGGAAAGAGGGGTAGTTTGATTGTGTGGAGGATGGGGCCTCAATTTTAAATATGGGAAGCACATTCCAACTCACCGAATGGAGGAGGAATGCCCAATGAAGGGTATGGAGGAAGGATGAAATACGAGAGGGATGGAGGAACCAAAAATGGAGAAAATGGTGGGGGTGGAGGAATCGAGAATGAGAATCTGATGAGTATCAGATGAGGTATAACTGTTTGGGTGACGGTCGGTAGACGATAAGGGTTTATGGAGGAGAATGCACAGGTGTGAGCGTGGGAGAGGAATGCCTAAGTGAGAATAAAATTAGAGGTATATGTTGTTATGGGGTATAATTTTTCCATGGATATATCATACCTATCACCACAGACCAACTAATCGTGGCTATAGCTCCATGGATATTGGTTAATTTTGTATTAGTGAATATCCACTATACACATACAAATGGTTCTAAATGTATCATTTCAAGCAGGTTACTAACATAAAAAAATTTACACCAAAAATGATTTTTGTCCCTGAGCCCATTAAGGCCTTCAGTCCACCCAGGCCATCGATCAGTAAGGCCTTCATGACACCTCAAGGCCTTTGGGCCACCTAAAGTGTGGATGCAAACGAGACAACCTACAAGGAACAATCTCTACAAGGAGGATAAGAAAGTAGAATTCACCATAGAAGAAGCTAAACGGGTTGCAAGAATGAGAGGGTATGGCACCTGCCATCGGGGAAAAGCCTGTGCATGCATGCAAATGCCTATCCAAAAAGCCATGCAAAGGTGGAGAGTTGATTTCACAATGAAGATGCTGGGGAAAAGAAGTTCCAAGTAGTTTTTCTGGGTTGTATGTAATGTTTGAAGCCTATGGGAAATGAATTCCTATAAGGCCTATGGGCCATGTAATACTTACGCCTACGGGCCTTGTAATGGTTCCACCTCACCTCTTGAAAGGTGGATTATCAAAATCAATAAAAATGTAGGCCTTCGGGACATTGGAAGAATTATCCTTATGTTCATTTATATTATATTCTTAGATGTTATAGTACTAGAAAGTCTCTTAATTAAAAATTTTCTCATAATTTTTTCATCAATATAAATATTATTAATATTTATAGGATAATTAGGAAATAAATTAGATACATAAAATGTTTTTTTCATAAAACAAATGTTAAAATTTTGGGGCATTTCTTCTAGGTTTTTGTCTAAATCATTTGATGTATACTCAGAATCAATCTATGTTTTGTTTATAAATTTCATATATCTATTATCCTTTACATCATTTTTTTTCTATTTCATCTTAGTAAAATAACCATTGATATGCCCTTTCCTAATACATTCACAGAAAAAATATTTTATTTGAAGCATTATCCTTCGTCCAATTATATCTCATGATTCCCCAACGATCATATTTACATTTATAACTTGGTTTCCTAAATAAATTATTATTCTTATAAAATTTTTGAATGTTCTGGTCAGATGGGATATCTCTTCATCCCTATCAATAAGTGATACTTTATCATATGAATTTTCTTCATGAATTTTATCCTTCTATTTAAAGGTAGTGGATTTGAAGGGTACAGATTTCCTATTTGGTCCAACTTTCTCTTACTGGTTATATTTGATTTATTCCTCATATATCATTAATTTTCCAATAATATTTTTGATTTGTAACTTGTTAACATCATATGATTATTTAATTGATACAAAGGTTCCTCTCTATATTTTTGGAAGACACCGCAACAGACACATCACATTGTCTTTATAAAAAATGGATTCCCCAATGAATACATTGTATTCATGATCTCATTGAACATAAGATACATGTAATAAAAAGTCTCATCAGGTTTCATTTTAAAATTATCATATTTTATAGTATAGGTATTTTCATGCAATTATTTACATTATATTTTCCTTCATGAGAAACAACTATTGTGTCCCAAATTTCAAAATCATCTGTGCATATAGATTTTATATTGAATTATTCACCAAAAAAAATTCGAACCTTGACCCTAAATTGATAATTATTTTTTAATAATTTAGTTATTTTGATCACTGATTTTCAGTTTGGAATTAGTCTGTTTAAAAAATTACATTTTAGAAATCTTGTCCTATGTGCATGGTTAGGGGAAACCAAGTGCAAGCCTTGTGAAAACCATGTGAGCTAGATAGTGATAATGTCCAGGGTGCATGGATAGGTGAATGTATGTTTTCCCCTACTTAGGATCTCATATAGTCCCCCCGTTGGGATAGAGTCAACAACAAGGTTAGTGCATATTCTGGTAGGTCGTGTAGCCAAACCGTGTGGTCTGGTTGAGGTAAAAAAATAAAAAATAAAAAATGAATAATAAAATAAAATAAAAAAATTCCTAATAATAATTATATTATTATTATTATTTGTCGTTTTTGTTCATTTAATGTTTTATTCTTCTCCCCAATTCACTCATGGCCAGCTCCCCCCATTCCTTGTTTATTGCCCATAGGGGCCCCCGTCACATGACATCCTCCCTCTCCCCTTTTTCATCCACTAATATTTCTCTCAATATTGGGTACGATCAACTCTAATAAGCTTATACTATTCTCATATTACTTATTATTATTCTATTTCTTGGTTTTATTTTCTCCCAAGTGGTTCACATGAGTGGTACAAACCCTAACCCCTTTTAGGTGTTGTTTTTCAGAATTCTTGATGATTAGAGTTTGTTGTTCTTGTTGAGGAAATTTTTTACTACGTCTATTGATGGTAGTAGTTTTTATATAACATTAAGGTAATGGTTCTTGAATTCTTTACATTTCCCAAATCATAATTACTGTTTTTCAAATTTTTGAGTTCTTGTTATTTTTTATCTACTATGTTTTGGACCTCTATTAATTAGGGTGACCGCCACAAACATTTATATTTATGGTGTATATATATTCCATCTTTTTTTATAGTTCCTCATGTAAATGGGAATATTTACTTCCTATCTGGGGGTATTTATATATATACATGTTTGTGTAAGTATATGGAGTGGTTTCATATTTCCTTCATTAGGATGCCTCGTGTTTTGAAGTTAGAACCATATGCATAACGCTTTAATTTTAATTCCATAATATCATGATTTTAATAAAAAACATATGTTAACACTTATTTATATAAATTATATTCTAGTAAAAGTGACTTTTTATTCTTGGAAATACATTTTAAACACATCCCTTCTTTTACATAATTCTTTAACATGAGATCTCTTTGTTTATGCATGTTTTCGAGAATTTTACTAAACGTATGGGGAATTAATATCTGAATTTGTCTTCTCTATGGTTTTAAAACTCAAAATATATGGGAAATAGTGTTTTCTAAATTTGAATTACTCATCTTAAAAATATGATGCCTGATTTTAACCTTGAAAATGTTATGAGGAAGTGGAAAACCCTTCTTGAGGCATGCCCCTTGATTTAGAAATATGATGCATGTGTTAAATATGTGATTTGTGATATATTCCAATTGTATAGTCTAAATCATTATTGTGTGTCTTAGAAGAAATTGAATCCCATAAGGAGGGAGATAAGTGGTGAGATGTTGTATGAGGATTGGATAAAAAATATAATAAGTATATCTATTCTTACCTGATAAAAAATATCCACCATTTAGAATAGATCACATGGGAAATCATGTATCTATTGGAACGACTCAGTAAAGTAAGCCATGTGTATAGGTAGGTCTAAGGCCTAGATACCCTAGAAATATTTATGTTAGTGTGCTAACTAAACAAATTTTGATGATGTGTGGATACTTCTAAACCATGGGATGTAAATCCCATCTTATGGATTAGGCCTGAGGATGGTTGTGGATTTTGTACGTACGTATCAGTAAGAGTAAGAGGACCCAATGACATCACTAACCATAGCTACTTATGTTTTTCCTATGGTTCTTTCTATTATAAAAATTTGTTTTTATATGGAAATAATTTATTAAATACTTTATACTCATTTTTCATTTATGTGTAAAAATTAATTGATACCATGCATTACATACCCCTATTTTGAAGTGCATCATATTAATAGTTCATTATGAAATGTTTCCGACGTTGTATACATATTTCATTTAAGGGATTATTAAAATTTTAATATCCTTAGAAATGATTTTAAAAATTAAAATGGGAAATTGTTTTAAAAAAAATTGGAATTCTTCTTATTTAAAAATAAATGGGAAATATTATTTTTATGTAGTTATACTTTATAACTATAATTACTTGGTTTTCTATTTAACAGTCATTCATAGGGAATAGTTTATTTGATAATACCACCCAATTTTTAATATGAAAACCTATATATTTAACTTTTTTTAGCTTCTGGTGTTACTTCTAGATTATACCCAGTCATTGTAGAGTGACATAGGTTTAGTACTTGTATGTGAACAATGGAATCACATGGTGGGTTTTTAGGTTTTATTCCGTATCCAATTACAATATAGTATTTTTTTTGTTTATATTTTTTAATTTATCTATTTTTAGGGAAAAAATCCTTCCCAATTGAGTATTCCTAATGCATGACACTATTTTTCTTCCCAAGAGGATCAAGAATGCACCTCATCCTCTATTGCGGGCTGGGTCGGCTAACTGGTTTAGGGTTGACCAATGATCATTTTTGATAAATATTATCTGAGAAGGGATCCTTTGTTATATGGGTATGTATGGTTGTTCATAGATTGGGTTGTAGGAATTCATGTGGTTATTCACTGGTAGGTGCTTGATCACCACCAATTCAGAATGAACCTTGATTTCCAAGTATTTTTATGATGGTTATTCCACAAAATCTGATATTGAATATCATATGATTTCTTAGTTTTGGTTTATTATGGAGTGTTTTGTTTGGATTTAAAAATTATGGGTTAATTATGTGAAAATCCGATGTGTGGATTAGTTTTTTATTGTAATTCAATAAGTGTATGTGGTTTCAATGTATGGTCTAGAAAACCATGCAAAAACCATGCAAATACCTTTGACAACCTCTAATGTTCTCACCTAGTTGGTGCATGACATACTAAACAATGTTAACAAGTTGTGTGTAGAGGTTTTTCTTTTGAGATATTGGTATTTTTTTCCCATTATTTGGTGATTTTTATAATATTTTTTAAATATTGATGCAAAATATTTTGGGGTGTTTTACTTATATTTTAAAATGATGTTTGGATTGACTAAATAGTGATTTGTTTATAAAAAATGGCATTTCAAAATAGAAAACATCGAATATTTTTGAATGTGAAATGTGCTATTTTGAAAACCATAATCTTTTTAGAAGGTGATTCAGGATTTTTGAGGGGTTTTGGGAAAATTGGTATAAAATTTTCTTGGTAAATTTTTAATTTTTTATTGAATTTATAATCCTTAGTTTTGAAATTTTTTAGGAATGTTTTATAGAGTGGTTTAAAATGTTATTTTTTTTCCATTTAAACCTTTTTATTCTTATCTATGATAAGATGTATGGATCTACACATTTTGTATGTTTATAGTTGTCAGAATGTGTTGATCGTTTCCTGATCCAACACAAAATGTATATAAGTGAGGCTTCCAAGATAACCAATTTATGGAACATGACCTCTTAAATTTGTTTTGTTTTGTTAAATGGTTTTAAATTAAGGGTGGATTTAAATGTTTTTAATGGTTATATTGTTGTGTAAATTACATTATTCATTTGGTGTTTTATTTTTAAGGAATTTCTTTTGGATGTGTTGGAAATGTTTCGAGGTTTTTAAGTTGAGTTTTTTATTTTTGAATGGGATATGGTATTTTGGAATGTTATTTATTTTAATTATGTTTTTTTCTTCTTGTTTATAGATTATTACCATTAAGAGCTTAAGTAAAGAGTGATGGTTGGTCTATGAGGTACCTTCCATGGATATTTAAGTTAAGGGTGGTTTTGGGTATTGATTTTTCTCATCATTTATTGGTTGATCTTTAAAATTCTAAGAGGTTGTATTCTTTTAGGAACTTATGAATATGTGTTTCTCTAAGTATTCTCATTGATGACTATATCAATACTCTAGATTGAATGGTGGAGTTGGATACTATTTTGAGATTCAAGCACAACTATGTCTTCTTGTTTTGTTTACCACCTTTTTGGATGAAAAATTGGAGGATGACCCATTGTTAGTTTGATTACAAGAATATTTTTTATTCAGCATGGCTATTTTGGTCACCTGAATGGGATTATATAAGTTGTGTTATCAAAAGAAGAAATTTCATTCCATTATTTCTAGATATTAACTATAGGGAAGAATATTCCTTAAAAAATCAAGGCTCTATCCATAAGTCTCATAGTGAGTCTTTTCACATAGTGGTGGAGCTTTCAGGTGTGGTTAATGTGCTACCAACACGTTGTATCTCATGACAAGGTGGAAACTATTTATGTTTTCCTTTTTTGTAAAGTATAATTTTGGAAACATCATGTTGTGAGATCTTTTCAGCCTTTTTTTCATAAGATTTAAATAGTTTAGCATTATGGATTCTAACTCATGAATGGTTGTATTAATTTGGGAATAGTTTTTGGTTTTGAGTTATTCCTATTTGGAGATGATTCCACCTTATGGAAATTTTGAATCTTCGATTGGTATAGGATTTAATTCTTGTCTCATTAAATGAATCCCACTTTTTTGGAGGTTAATCGATTCTAGTTGATTTTAAAATGGTAGGGAGACCCACTACGGGTCTTGTTGATGTCTTATATTAAACTGTTCGGCATAATTTTGGAATTTAAAAGGTCACACAAGTTTTAGAGGTTTTTTTTGATTAGTGAGTAGTTTTTATTTCTAAAATAAATGATTTTATAGAGTCATAATATGTTGGTGAGACCATCCTAGGATGAACTCATGGGAAACTCGATCTTCGAGGTGTTCATGAAGGGGATATTCCTTGTTGGTGCTCCACTCAAACCCAATCAAGGTAATTTGTTGGTCCAGATAGTGGGTCACATGATGAAGGATCATGACTATCATAAAAAATCCTTGATGATTTCTATGTTAGGGGTACGGATATTCTATGTTGATGTTGTGTTTTAGGCTTTTATATTGCTCATCGATTCAATGTCGGGGGGGCTTGAGTTATTCAGTCATGTCTTGGTTGTTCCGTCTTCTAGTGTGGGTTCTATTCCGTGGAGATGACCACACTAGTCTCCATTTTTTTATTAGGGTTTTGTGATAATTAAGAGTATTATATCTTGGTCTTCTAGTTTAAAGAAAATCATATCTTGTAGAGGTTTTCTTCTCTAAAATGTTTTGACCAACATAATCTTTTGGACTTTCTAGCAGTACAAATTATCATTGTGGGGATATTTGTCACGCCCTGACCCTAACATGTAAATTATTTTCTTATGGTTTAATTATAATTAGATGTTATTTTAATTTTTGGCTAAGTCCATTTTTTAAAATTTTAAATTTGAAATTATTTACCTAGCCCCATGGTTGGTGAACGATTAAGGGAAATTTTTTTCCAACCTAGTGAAATCTAAGTGGCATAGAAAATGGTACTATGTAGGGGGAATGGCTAGAGGCACATGTGTGTGACCATCCCCATGATCGCATGTGGCCTCAACCCCTTCCGACAGAGGAAACCACATAATTGGTGTATAGTCTAGCATACCATGTGACCAAACTGTGCATTTTCCCAAGGTTTTAAAAAAATAAAAAAGAAAAAAAAGAAAAAGAAAAGAAAATAAATTAAAATAAAATATATTTTTTACTACTACTGATACTAATATTATAATTATTTGGATTTATTCTTATCCCACTATCTCTCCTGAAGATCTCCCCATCGATCATTCTTTGATGACCATATGGGGCTCTCAGTGCACAACCGCCTCCATTTCCCCTCTATCATTGGTCGATTCATCTCTAGGTCTTGGGTATGATTGTAACATCCCATGTAAATAAAGAATATTATATTTTCATATTTGTTACTATTTTTGAATAATACATTAATTTTAATTTAAAGGTGACTCTATGTTCGATGGCATGCCTAAAACGTAACAATGGGTTTCCCTGAAATCTCATGTCGCACACAAGGTTAATTCGTACTGAGAAAAATAATAACAATATAATATTATTATTTTAAATATTAGGTAATGCCTAGACATTTTACTTGCAGGAATGAATAGAATTAACTAAAATATGATTAAAAATGTTTTTAAATGACTTTACATTTATCCAATTAATTTTAGAGGCTTAAAATGAATAGTAATCTAATTTTAAGCATGAAATACTCTAATATTTATTAAAAGGTGGTTTTATGGCATTTTAATGGAGAACCCTTTTTTTAAATATGGCTTTCGTCATTTTTATATATTCTATTTCAAATAATAATATTCTTATTTTGAATCGAAACATAAAAATTTACTTTTGTTACATTTTTTGTGTTCTTCTGATAAAGTTCATTTTTAATGAATAGTTAAAAATACTGCATTTTATGTCAAAACATTCCTCTCATATATTTTATTAATATGATTAAATTATTATTTAAGATGGTTTTAAAGAATAATTAGAATATAATTTTATCATTTAATCCAATTTTTGTCATTGGAAGTAATTTCACTTTGAAAGCTGGACATAAACACGTGTCAATATTTTGATAGTTTTTAATTCAAAAAACAAGCTTTTTGGTTTTGACAATGAAAATTAATTTTAAATTACTTTTTTCATATTTTGTGTTTTGAATTTGGAAAAACGGATTCCATATTTTAATCAGGAATTCCAAATTTTGTAAATACCTAACATTTATTTTTAGACATTATGAATAGTAACATCAGTAAATATTTTATTTACTATGGTTAAAGGGTAAATCTGTTAAATAAGGGTTAAAATAATATTATAATAATATTAAATCTCCCTAACACATTCCATAATACTTTTGGATGATATATATCTAACTATGGGAATCCTTGGGTCCATTTTATAATCTCATGGATCAACTTGTGTGTTTATATGACATTTAATTACTTCTAATTTAAAGATAAGGAAAACTTAACCTAAACATGCAACTTTTGGTAAAACAATTTTAATATGGTGTTATATAAGTTATATTTTCATCATTAAATTTTCATTTTAAAGATAAAAATATTTCCTAAATCATGGTATTTTATTTGGAAATTTTGGAGATTAATTAGATAAATTTAATTATGACACAATGATGATGTAGTTATTTCTTCATTAATAACGTATTAAAATAAATGATATTATAAATGTTAAAATAAATGTAATTTTGTTCTTTTGATGTCATCCAATACTTTTATGGATGATATATACATGTTATTAATGTATTAATGAAGTTTTTCAAATCAATATGGTTTTTAATGATTTTTAAAAAAGTAATGATAAGAATATTGTCATAATATGCATAATTCGTATTTTAAAATTTAAAATATTTTATTAAATATTATAAAATTCAAAAATATATAAGAACTCTCAAAATAGTTATAAAATGTATAAAATTTTATTCTTGACTCTTTATTGAGATATTGTTCATGTGTGGGTAAATATTTTGATTCTCAAAGTGTTAAATGCTTAATCAAACAATAATAGTAAAAAAATGGCTAAATAAAAAAGATAAGGATTAAAAAGTATCCAAAACCTACCTAATATTTATTGGATGACTTTATTTCAACTTATATTCATCTTATCATCGAACTATCAGAATATTTACTCATTTATACTCAAAAAATTATTTATAATAAAATAACAATTCAAGATATTTCTTAAATGCATCTCCTCCCTCTTATAAAATTGAACCACATCAAACCCATTACTCACACCTCTCAATCCCTTTGGATCATACAATATATGCCAAAATAATCTACTTACTTCCCTATATTACTCCTAGAATCCTTCCCTTATGATGAAGGCAATTCAAGAATTCCCTTTGGCTCAAATCAAGAGAAGTTACCCGATTTGAGGTAAGGTCTTCTGTCAAGCTCCTTTCCATTAGTTTTCTTTATACACTCGCTATGGTATTCTTATTCATTGTTTATATAAAAACACTAGTATCCTAAATATACTAGGTTGTTTTAATGATAAATATTCGAACAAAACATACACACACCTCTATCTAATGGGAATAGAATATACTATTTTTTTAATGGTGAAGTACTACCTCACGAAATGATGATTGTTCAATATTCTCCTACCACCTCTTATGATAGCCATTATGATGAAACTGTAATTATATATTATATATTTTATATTTATTTTATCTCTATTCTATAGTAATTATAATTTAGGATATACCTTTATGATTTTTATGTAGTGGAAATATGATAATAACATTTGAGGAAGTACGGACTACCGTCCCCTCTAAGTGATATGAATGGTTCATCCTATAAATGGAACATATAAAGGGTAGAATTAATGAAATTATGTAACATATATAACATAGATAATAAAATTTAAATATAATATACCTATGTATAATTAATATTTCTTTACATTAATTATGAAAAAGAAATGAATGTAGTGGTCAAGCGTATGTATGTATTACCACCTCCATGAACGGTGCATTTCATTTTTTGTATACAAATGCTATGGACTATTATAAATACATATATACTGGATATATATGATATCTAAATAATGAATATTATTGTGTAGAAAAGGTAATTCGACCACCTATATATTTTATAATTTTAACAAGATCATTTTGGACTCATGTTCTGAACATAGAAAAAACATCCCATATGAATTCAAATAATTAAATAATTGTTATAGAATGGTAATAAGTGATATAAAAGGAATAATAAAAATGAAAAAGGTTTTGAAGAATGTTTATATTAACTTCAGTTTATTTTTCTATAAATTAAAGAACGAACGAGTGAAGTCAGACATAATGTGAGGTACTTTGTCTCAATCTCCTTTCATTGAGGCATATTTTGATAATATACACCTTCCACTTTTCTACAGTGTAGAATATACCCCTTTGACATTTTTGTTCTTAAAAATGGAAAATATTTCTACATATTGTTTTACTAAATGATAAAATCAAATGTTTATTTTTAATATACATGGTGACAACAACCTTTCCATCGCCATGATCATTATTTGATATTTGTCTTCCTTAACAAGGAGTGATGTTTTTAAATGGGATGTAAATAACATACACCCTTTTAACATATTTTGGCATTGAAAATGGTTTTAAAAGTGGATTTACTATTTCAATATCTCTAAATTATTTCTTGTGCTTCCAAATGAAATTTTTATGATTGAAATGTTGATATTTTCAATATTTTATGTGTGATGATTATATAATGGTACTTAGGCATTTGACAAGTGGTTATGTGATAAACCAAATGATGGGTGGTTCTGTGATAAACCATGGATAGGTTGTTACGTTATAACATCCAATGCATTGGGTATAGAAGTCGGTCGTATGTGTATTCTATTGGTAAGAATGATTTGTTGAAGTCTACCGTATGGTTATTCCATTTATGCATGATTATGTAAAAAGTTTGCCTTTTATAAGCTATATGTTTCTTTATCATTTTTTTATTGTAATATTTTGGTTACAAAGGAAGGTTAAGGAATGAGGTTATATTAATTGAGGTGTTTTTTCTACTTCTTTAAGTCGAAAATTATTACTTTATGATAAAGTATTCTTAGTTTATATGTTATTTTGAAAACTAACAGTTTTCCTTCATTATATATCCCTAATTGATCTTTTTATGCTCATCCCAATTTTTTGAAATGTTTTTAAAATGGTATAAGATAGGTTAAGATATAGTGAGTATTCAATAAAATTTATATCATGAAAATAACTCTTATTTTATTCGATGAGTTTTATTATTGAGAAAACATTTGGATAGAGTAGAAGTGTCTAAATGTAATATTTATGATGTTTTGTATAACTTATGACCTAATTATATAAAGCTATAAACATGAAAATATCCTCAATGTAAATTATTTAAATATTTCAAGATTAGGTCATGTTTAAGGTTGGGACCTTATAGTAGGTATCATAGGTCAGTTTTGGTAACCTTAAGAGTTAGAATTTTTCTAATAACATATCAATAAATTAATTTATGGGAAGATTTAAATGATATTGAATTTGAAGATTACCATGTTTCTTCGTATATGATATGTTTGTTTAGAATGGTTTTTCATATGGTGGAAATGCCTCTGTGTTTGGAAGGCATACATAGGTAAATGACCTTTCAAATCAGCATCCTGAGATATTTGGAATCAGAACTGAACATTTTGTTATTGTGATATCTTAGTTAACTCAAGTGATAAATGGTTGTTTTGTTTATAGATGATTTTTTGGTATAATCCAAAAGTAAATAGGAACATTAAATTCATTTAATGGGTCCATGAAAACCTTAAAATAAATAAATTTTATGGGGAATTCCGCAAGTGTGAGTTTTGGTTAGAACAAATTTCATTCCTTGGTCACATTGTTTTAAAAAATAGATTAACTATTGATCCTAATGAAAAAATAGTTAATGAATAATTGACAAGACCTACAAATATAAACAATATTTGTTGTTTTCTTTTTTTGGAAAGCAATTACAGAAGTTTTGTTGAGAATTTGTCTTGGTTATCTAGAAAACTGACTATGTTAACTCAAAATGGTGTTAAGTTTATCTGAAAAAAAGAATGTGATGATTGTTTTCAGAAATTGAAAATAATATTGGTGAATTCTCCAATATTGGAATTACCTAATAAAGATGGTGAATTTGTTATCTATAGTGAAGCTTCATTGAAAGGACTTGATTTTTCCTAATATAGAATGATCAGGTAATTTCTTATGCATCACGTCAATTGAAAACTCATCAGTTAAATTAATCTACAAATGTTTTGGTATAAGTTGTTGTTTTTTTATTCAAACATTTTGAATAATCATCTATATGGAGTAAAATGTGAAATATATACGGACCAAAAAAGATTTAATTATATATTCACTCATAATGAATTGAATATGAGAAAGGGGAGATGGCTAGAATTAATCAAGGATTATTATTTCATGATCCATTACCATCTAGGAATGGCAAATAAAGTGGTTGATGCTTTGTTCTGAAATATTAATGCTACATTAACCATGCTATGATTAGAACAACATCCTTGGATTAACGATTTGATGAACTTTGTCATAGAAGTTGTTGGTGCAAGAAATTCATCTTTTTTGTTTCTGATGTCTATGAAATCATCTCCCTCAGACATAATTAAGAAATCACCGAAAGAAGATAGTGAGTTTCCATAAAAGGTAGAGTTTGTTCATAAGGGTTAGTTGGATGAATTTAACATTGATAAAGATTGTATTTTTAGAATTGGGAATAGATAAGATATGCTTTGTGATTCACGGTTGAAGAAAAAGTACTTATGTGAAGCTCATAGTTTATTGTTTTTAATTTATCCCGACAGTACTAAGATGTACATAGATCTTCAAGAGTATTACTAGTGGGATGGAATTAAAAGAGATATTGCAGAAATTATGGGGAATTGTTTGACATGTCAACATTTTAAAGTAGAGCGGAAGTTATCGAAAGGGATTCTTCATCCTTTACCAGTGCTATAGTGGAAACGGGAAAATATATCCATGGACTTTTTTGTGGGATTACCAAATACATCTTGAGGTAATAATGCAATCTCGGTTATTGTTGATCGATTGACTAAATCTATACATTTCCTTCTAATTTGATATACTTTGTCTCTAGATCAACTATCTTTGTTCTATGTTAAAGATATTGTCATGTTACTTGGAGTTCCCCTATCCATTGTATGTGATCGTGAACCACGTTTCACTGATATCTTTTGGAAATTCCTTCAAAAGTCATTAGGTATTGAATTAAATTTTAGAAAAACTTTTCATCCTCAATCACATGGGCACTCAGAATGAATAATTCAGACTTTGGAAGATATGTTGTGTGCTTCTTCAATGGATTACCGGGGAATTTTGGACCAACATATTTCCTTGGTTCACTTTTCCTATAATAAAAGTTTTTATTCTAGTATACAGAAGGCTCAATCTGAGGCATTATGTGGAAAGTGGTGTCGAATTCCATCTTTTTGGGATGATGTAAGTAAAATAAAGTTTATGGGAATAGAATTAGTAGAAGATTTGGCAGGAAAAGGTTCGTTAATTAAGAAGCACATGAGGGCAGCATAGAGAAGGCCTAAATTATATGCAGATAATTAGAGGAATGAACTTTATTTGGAGGTAGGTGATCATGTCTTTGTCAATGATTTTACATGTAAAAGTGTGATTCATTTTGTTAAGAAGGGAATGATGATTCTGAGGTTCATTAGAACCTATAAAATCCGGGAGAAAGTTGGATCAGTTTCATTCAGAGATGATTTGACTCAAATTGTATTCCAGGTACACAATGTTTTTCATATTTCAATTTTGAGAAAGTATATTTCATATCCATCTCAGGTTTCAAGTCCACAAGTAGTTTAGTTGGAAGAGAATCATTATTATGAAGAACAACTAGTCCAGATTTTTGACGGAAGAGAGGAAGTGTTATAGAATAATGTAATTCAACAAGTAAACGATTTTTGGAAAAAAACACACGGTTGAAGAGGCAACATGGGAGTTTGAAAATGATATGAGTGATACCTATCCCCAATTATTTGATTAGTGAATAAAATTACGAGGATGCAATTTCCAAAAGGGAGAAAGATGTTACAACTGAGGTAAAAAGGAATAAGAAATTTTCATATTTATTAATATTTTTGAGTAAGATATTAATTTTACTTTAAAGGGGATTCTATGTTATATGGAGTACTCGATACAGAACAATGGGTTTATTTGAAATTCCATGTTTCACACAAGCTTGAGTCCTACTGAGAAAAATACTAATAATAAAATATTATTATTTTAAATGATATTTAACGAATAACTATTGTATTTTCATGAATAAATAGAACTAACTAAAATATGATTGAAAATGTTTGTTAAATGTATTTATATTTATCCAATGAATGTTAGAGGAATAAAATGATAATGAACCCAATTTCAAGCTTGAAGTACTCTAATATTCTTTAAAAGTAATTTTATCACGTTTTGATAGATAACCCTTCCTAAATCTTGTTTTTTTCACTTTTATAAGTTCTATTTGAAAAAATAAAATTCTTCATTATAATTTAACATCAAAATTTACTTTGGTTAAATTTTTGGTATTTTTCTAATAAAGTTCATTTTTAATGAATAATGAAAATACTACATTTTTAGTCAAAAGTGTCTTTTTATCTAGTCTTTTTATATGATTAGATTTTACTTTTAATTAGTTTTAAATTATAATTAGATTATATTTTTTTATTTAATCCAATTTTGGTCATTAGAAGTAATTATACTTTGAAATTGCACATAAACACATGTCAATATTTTGGTAGTTTTTACTTCTTAAAAACATGTTTTTTGGTTTTGACAACAGAAATTAATTTTAAATTAATTTATGCATTTCAATGTTTTGAATTTGGAAAAATGGATTCAATATTTGGAATCAGGAGTTCCAAATTGGGTAAATAGGTAACTTCTATTTTTAGACATTATGAGTAGTAACTTCAATAAATATTTTATTTACCATGGTTAAAGAGTAAATCTGGTAAATAAGGGTACAAATAATATTATAATAATATTAAATTACCTTAACACATTTCATAATCCAATTATATGAGATATATCTGACAATAGGAATCCTTTTGTTGATTTTATGACCCCATGAAGCTTCATGTGTGGGAAAAGAACATTTAATTACCTTTAATTTACAGTTAAGGAAAATATAACGCAAACACGCATATTTTGGTAAAAAACAATTTATATGGAGTTATATAAGTTATATTCTATACTATAAGTAATAATTATAAATATAAAATAATTTCTTAAATCATGGTATTTTAATTATTATTTTTAGAGATTAAATATGTAAATTTAATTATGACACAATGATCCTGTAGTGATTTCTTCATTAGAAAAGGATTCTAATAAATAAAATTATAAGTGTTAAAAAATAAAATTAAGTAATTTTTATTTCATAAAGGAATTTTTTGGATGACATATTCATTTTAACTTTTTGTTAATGATGTTTTTTCTAATAAATCAATTTGTTATGGATTTTTAAAAAAGGCATGATATTAATAGTGTCAAAATTGATGTAATTCATATTTTAAAATATAAGATATTTTATTAAAAATTATATAATCCAAAAAAATACCATATTAATAAAAATAGTTATCATAAGTCTAAAATTATTTTATTTTCTCTTTAATTGTATGTTTTTCGTGTTTTGGTAACTATTTTGATTCTGAAAAGTGTTAAATGCTTGATAAAACGGTAAGAGTAAAAATGCATAAATTAGAAGTTATGGATTGAGAAATAACCAAAACCTTTATAATTAATATTGTATTATTTTGGTTCCACTTATATACATATTATCTTTGAACTATATTAATGTGGACTCATTTATACTCAGAATATAATTTATAATAAAATAATAATTCAAGATATTCCTTCAGTGCCCCTCCTCCCTCTTATAAAAGGGAACCACCTCTAACCCATTACTCACACCTCTCAAGCCCCATATATCATCCAAACTAGGCCCAAATAATCTCTCAAAATCACTATATTCCTTCTAAAATCCTTAACCTAGGAATAAATCAATTCAATAAATCCATGTGGCTCAAATCAGAAGATGTTGCCGGATTTGAGGTAACGTCTTCTCTCAAGTTCCTTTCGATTATTTTTCATTCTCCACTCACAATGATGTTATTATTATTTTATTATATGAAAACACTAGTATCCTCAAAAACATATTAGGCTGTTTTTATGAGAAGTATTAGAACTACACATACACACACCTCCGTCTAATGGGTATATAATATACCGTTTCTATGGAAAACGAATTACTGCCTCACGAAACGATTATTGTTCAATATTCTCATATGACATCTCATGGTGGACATTATGATGGAAACGTAATTATATATGATATTTATGATATTTATGTTATCTATATTCTACTTTATTTCTAATTTAAAAAATACCTTTATGCATTTCATGTTGTATAAATACAATAATTTCATTTTAATAAGTGCGGACTATCACCCCCTCAAAGTGATATTACTCGTTCATTCTATACATGGAATGTATAAAGGATGGAATTAATGAACATATGTAACATATATAACATAGATAATATACTATAATTTTAATATACCTATGAATCATTTATTTTTTTCCATTTGAATAAGAAAAAGAAATGAAAGTAGCATTATGGCGTACGTCGGTGCATTTCATTTATTAAATCTAAATGTTAGGGACTATTCTAAATAATATTTTTTGGAAATATATTATATATATGATATCTAAATCATGAATATCATTATATTGAAAATTTAATATGAATAAATGGACAATTTATAATTATAAGAAGTTTATTTTTGACTCAATTTCCCAACATTGACAAAATGTCCTATAGGAACTCAATTAATTAACTAATTGTTATAGTAGGGAAATCATTGATATAAAAGGAGTAATAAAAATTAAAAAGTTTCAGGTGAAATTATAAATAATCATAAATTTATTATTTAGAAAATTAATGAACGAACGAGTCAAGTCGAACACAAGGTAACAGACTTTGTCTTAATCTCCTTTCATTAAGGCATGTTTTGACAATATACACCTCCCACTTTTATACATTGTATAATAAAACCCTATAACTTTAATTTAAATTCATAGTTAATCATTTTCTATGAATAATTGTACTAAATTATTGAGGGTAATGTTTCTTTTTAATATACACGGTTATAACAACCATTCCACTGCCACGTGCATTATTAGATATTTCACTTCCTCAACAAGTCATGATGTTTTTAAATGGAAAAAAATACCATATAACCTTTTAACATATTTTCTTATTGAAAATGGTTATGAAATTGTATTTCATTTTTCAATATATTTAAAATATTTATTGTGATTGAAAATGATATTTTTATGATTGAAATGCTGATATTTGAAAGCCTTTATGTGTGATGATTATATAATTGTACTTTTAAATTTGACGGGTGGTTATGTGATAAACCAAATCACGGGTGGTTCCATGATAAAACAAGGATGAATGGTTTCATTATAATCTCCAATTAATTGGGTATGGAAGTCGGTCTTATGGTTATTCTATTGGTAAGAATGATTTGTGGATGTCGACCATATGGTAATTCCATTTAAGTATGATTACATCCCATGTTTACCTTTTAAATTAAATATGTTTCTTTATATGGGTTTTTTTCAATCTTTTGTTTACAAAAAAAGTTTAATAAATGAGATTATATTCAGTGATGTTTTTTTTCTACTATTATAAGGTGAAATGTATTACTTTATGATAAAGTGGTCATGGTTTACATGTTTTTTGAAAAATAGGTGTTTTCCTTCTATGTGTATCCCTTACTGAGCATTTTATTCCCATCCCTAGTTTTCGAAATGTTTTTCATACGGTATAAGGAAGGGTAAGAGAATGAAAATATTCAAGAATATTTATATCAAGAAAATAACCATTGTTATATTTAAGGAGTATTATTATTTTGAAAAAATTTGGATAGAGTATTAGTGTCTACATGTAATATTAAAGATGTTTTGTATAAGTTATGACCAAATTATCTAAATCTCTAAACATGAAAATATCCCTAATGTGAATTATTGACTTATTTCAAGATTATTTATTGTTCATGGTTGGGGCCTTATAGTTGGTATCAGAGTTATGTTTGGATAACATTAGGAGTTAGTATTTTTCTAATATAATATCTATAAAGATAATTTTTGGTAATATTAAAATGACAATGAATTTTGAGATTACCATGTCGCTTTATCTAAGATATGTTTGTTCAAAATGGGTTTTCATATACAAAAAATGGCAGCTATATTGGGAAGGCATACAGAGGAAAATTTCCTTCCAAATCAGCATCCTAAGATGGACAGAATCAGAATTGAATAGTTTGTTGCATTGATGTCTTAGTTGAATCTGGTGATAAATAGTGGTTGTGTTTATAGATGATGTTTTGGTATGTTAAAAAAACTAAAGAGGAACATGAAATTCATTTAAGGGTTATCTTTCGATAGAGATTCTTCAATGAGAGGACTTTTTTGTGTCCAAATTAATAATGATCAGGTAATTGCTTATACTTCACATCAGTTGAAACCTCATGAGTTAAATTACCCTACATAGGATTTGGAATTAAATTCTGTTGTTTTTTCTTTAAAAATTTGGAGGCATCATTTATATAAACTAAAATATGAAATATATATTGTCCACAAAAGTTTTAATTATATATTCACTACGAAAGAATTTAACATGAGAGAAAGAGAAGATGGCTGGAATTATAAAAGTATTGTGATTGCACAATCCATTACCATATAGGAATGGAAAAGAAAGTGTTTGATGCTTTGATATGAAAGATTAATGAAACATTAACCACGATATTTTTGGAATAATATCCTTTGATTCATGATTTGATAAAATTTGGAGTAGAAGATTTTGGTGCAGTAAATTCCCAAATTTTGTTTTAGGTGTCAGTGAAATCACCTCTCTCATATAGAATGAAGAAAGCACATAAATAATATGGAGACTTTCATAAAAAGGTAGATTTTTTTTATGAAGGTTAAGATACTTGAATTTAACATAAATAATGATTTTATTTTGAGATTTGGGAAGAGATTATGTGTTCCTGGTGATTCACAGTTGAAGAAAGAGTTGTAATGTAAAGCACATTGTTCTCAATTTTTAGTTCACCCTGGAAGTATAATGATGTACAGAGATCATCAGGAGTTTTAATGGTGCAATGGAATGAAAGGAGATATTAATGACTTTACTGTGAAGTGATTGAACTGTCAATTGGTTAAAGCAGAGCGGTAGTTGCCGAATAGGATGCTTCAGCCTTTACCATTTCCAGAGTGGAAATGGGAAAATATATTCATTGAATTTGTTGTGGGATTAACAAAGACATATCATGGTAATAATGAAATCAGGGTTATGGTTGATTGATTGAATCAATATACTAATTTCCATTCTATTTGAGATACTCTATCTCTAGATCAACATTCTCAATTTTATGTTAAAGAGACAGTAAGGTTATATGGTGTTCCCCACTCTATTTTATTTGATAATGAACTGAGGTTCACTTCTCCATTTTGTAAAGGCTTTAAGAAGTCATTAGGTACTAAATTAAATTTTAGTACATCTTTTAATCCTCAATAATATGGGAAACCAGAATGATCAATCCATACTTTGGAAGATATGCTACATGCTTCTTCAATAGATTACCATGGTAGTTGGGACCAACATCATTCTTTGGTTGAGTTTTCTTATAATAATAGTTTTCCTTCTAGTATAAAAACGGATCCATTTGAGAAATTATTTAGAAAGCAGTGTCGAAATCTATCATTTTTGAATGATGTAGGTGAAAGAAAGTTTATGGGACCTGAATTGGTAGAAGATATGGCAGAAAAAGTTCAGTTAATTCAGAAACTTATGAGGACAGAATAGAGAATGAAGAATAGTTGTGCAGATAACCAATAAAAGGATATTTCTTTTGAGGTATGTGATAATGTATTTCTAAAGGATTCTCCTTGGAAAAATGTGATTTGTTTTGTTAACAATGGAATGTTGAGTCCAAGGTTCATTGGACCCTACGAAATCCTGGATAATGTTTTATAAGTTTCCTACAAAGTTTATTTACCCCCATGTTTATCCCAGGTACACAATGGTTTTCATATTTAAATGTTGTGAAATTATATGCAGGATCCACCTCATGTTTTGAGTCCATAGGAAGTTCTCTTGGTTGAGAATATTTCTTATAAGGAACAACTAGTCTAGATTTTAGACCAAAGAGAGCACGTGGTGTGGAATAAGTCAATTAATTAGGTAATGGTTTTATGAAAAACATACATATTTGAAGAGGCGACATGGGATTCTGAAAATTTTATGAGGGATAAATACCCCAACTTATTTGATATGTGAATAAAATTGCAAAGACGCAATTTCCAAAATGGCGAAAAATGTAACATTCCAGGTAAATAAAAAATATGACATTTTCATATTTTTTAATATTATTGAATAAGATATTAATTTTACATTAAAATATTATATGTTCGATGGCATACCCGACACACAAAAATGGGTTTCTTCGAAATCTTATGTTGCACACAAGGCTAAGTCATACTGAGAAAAATAATAATAATATATTATTATTATTTTAAATGGTAGTTAACGCCTAGTCATTATATTAGTGGGAATGAATAAAACTAACTAAAATATGATTACACATGTTAGTGAAATGTATTTACATTTATCCAATAAAATTTGGAGGCTTAAAATGAGAATGAATCTAATTTTAAGCTTGAAATAATCTACTATTATTTAAAAGGTTGCTTTACCACATTTTGATGGAAATCCCTTTTTAAATATATATTTTCACTATTATATGTTATATTTTACATAATAAAATTATTTTTTATAATCTAAAGATCATTATTTAATTTAGTTAAATTTTTGGTATTTTTCTGATAAAGTTGATTTTTAATGAATATTGAAAAATACTGCATTTTATGTCAAATATGAATTTTCATCTAGATAATTTATTTGATTATATTATCCTTTTAATTGGGTTTAAAGTATAATTAGACTATATTTTTATCTTTTAATCCAATTTTTTTCATTTTAAGTAATTTTACATGGAAATTAGATATAAACACATGTCAATCTTTTGGTAGTTTTTACTTCTTTAAAAAACGCATTTTGGTTTTGCCAACAAAAAATAATTTTATATTAATTTATGTATATTCTGTGTTTTGAATTTGGAAAATTGGATTCCATATTTATAATTATGAGGTGGGAAATTTTTTATATAGGTAACTTTTATATTTATACATTATGAACAAAAACTTTACTACATATTTTATTTACCACGGTTAAAAGGTAAATCTGGTAAATTAGGGTAAAAGAATAATATAATAATATTAATTTACCCTAACCCATACCCTAGTCCTATTTGATTAGATATATCCAACTATGGTAATACTTTTTTATTTTTTAGGATTCCATGGAGCCACTTTTGTGTGAAAATGAAATTTAATTTCTTTTAATTTAAAGTTAAGGAAAATATAACCTAAACATGTATCTTTTCGTAAAACTATTTTTATATGGGGTTATATATGTTATCTCTTAGACTATAAATATTCATTAGAAAGATAAAACTATTTCTTAAATCATGGTATTTTATTTATAATTTTTAAAAATTAAATATATAATTTCAATTTTGACTCAATGAGGACGCAATGATTTATTAATTAATAAAGGATTCATGTAAATGATATTATAAATGATAAAATTAATGTAATTTTTTATTTTGATGTCCACCACGAATTTTATAAATGATATTTACATGTTAGTTTTTTATTAATGATGTTTTTTTTAAATCAGTAAAGTTTTCATTGATTTTAAAAATGTCATGATATGAATAGTGTCAAAATTGACGTAATTCATATTTTATGATATATAATATTTTATTAAATATCATAAAATTCCAAATAAAATTAGAATCATCCAAATAGTTATAATAAGTATAATATTTTATTACTACCTCTTTAATTGAATATTTTTCTAGTTTTGGTAACTATTTTGATTCTCAATGTGGTAAATGCTTGATAATGCAATAAGAGTAAAAAAGGGTTAAATAAAAAGGATAAGGATTAAAAAATATCCAAAACCTATCACATTCATATTTTCTAATTTTCCTTAGACGTATATTAATCTTATATTATATCTATATAAATTTGGACTCATTTATACTCGAAATAGAATTTATAATAAAATAATATTTCAAGATACTCCTTAAGTACCCCTCCTCCCTCCTATAAAAGGGAACCCATTCTAACCCATTAATAACACCTCTGGAGTGCCTTTTATCATCCTAACTCTTCCCACATAAGCTCCCAAAATCCATATCTTCCCTTTATAATTCTTCCCTTAGTTAGAAATAAATTCAAGAAATCCATTTGGCTCAAATCACAAGAAGTTATCTGATTTGAGGTAATGTCTTCTCCAAATTTCCATTCCATTATTATTACTTCTCCACTACCCATGCTCTTATTATTCATTTTTTATATAAAAATACCAGTATAATCAATATTATATTTTTTTATGATATGTATTTTAACTAAACATACAAAGACCTCCGTCTAATGAGTATATAGCATATTGTTTCTGTGGACAGTAAACTACAGCCTCACGAAACGATGATTGTCCAAGCCTATAATACCTCGTCTTATGGTGGGAATTATGTTGGAACTTTAATTATATATGATATATAATTTATCCCTATTCAACTTTAATTCTATTTTAGAACATAATTTTATGCTTTTAAAGTTTTATAAATACCATAATTTTAGTTGACGATGTGCGGACTATCGCCCCTAAAAGTGATATGACACGTTCATGCTATACATAGAATATACAAAGGATGGAATTAATGAACCTAAGAAACACATATAACATATATAATATAATGGAATTATAATATAATGATGTATCATTTAGTTTTATATCATTTAAACATGAAAAATAAATGAAAGTACCGTTCATGCGTATGTACGGCTTACCCTCTCCATGAACGGTGCATTTCATTTCTTATATCCAAATGATATATACTATTATAAATAAATATATACAGAATATATATGATATATATGATATCTAAATCCTGAATATAATTCTACATAAAATGAAATTTTACCACGGAGATAATTTATATTTATGACAAGTTAATTTTTGAAATAATTCCGAACATCGACAAAATGTATGATATGAAATAAAATAATTAAATAATTGTTATAGATGGGTAATATGTGATGTAAAAGGAATAATAAAAATGAAAAAGGTTATGATGCAAGTAGAAATTAACTTATGTTTATTTTTACAGAAATTATAGAATGAAAAAGTCCAGTCAGACACAAGGTACGGGGCTTTGTCTCAATCCCCTTTCATTGAGGCATGTTTTGATAATATAAACCTCCCAATTTTATACGGTGTATAATAAAACCATTTGAATTTTATTTTCTATCAAAGGGAATGTTTTTCTATGAAATTTCTTACTTAACTACAAAAGGGAATGTTTTTTCAACATACACTGTGAAAATGACCTTTCCACTACCATGAGAATTATTTGATATTTGTCTTCTTTAACAAGATGTGATGTTTTTAAATGGAAAAGAAATACCAAATACCCTTTTAACATATTTTGGTATTGAAACTGGTTTGGAAAGTAGATTTACTATTTCAATATCATGAAATTATTTCTTATGATTACAAAGTAAATTAATATGATTGAAATGTTGATATTTTAAATATTTTATGTCTGGTGATTATATAATAGTAATTGGACATTTTAAGGGTGGTTATATGATAATATAAATGATGGGTGGTTCTATGTTAAACTAATGATGGGTGGTTGTGTTATAAACTCCAATGCATTGGGTATGTATGTATGTCGTATGGCTATTCCATTGTTAGGAAGAATTTGGGGAAGTCGATTGTATGGTGATTCTATTTATGTTTGATCATGTACCAAGTTTTCCTTCTATATTCTATATATTTCATTCAATATATTTTATGGTAGTATTTTGGTTATAAAATATTCTTAAGAAATGAGCTTATATTCAGTGATGTTTTTTTTCTACTTCATTAAGGTGAAAAATATTACTTTATGATAATGTATTCATGGTTATCATGTTGTTTTAAAAACAAACATTTTTCATTATTTGTGTAACCATTGCTGATATTTTTTGTCTCATACCATGTTTTTGAAATGCTTTTCACATGGTATAAGAAATTGTAAGAGAAAAAAATTAATCAAGGATATTTATAACAATAAAATAACTCGTGTTTTATTTAAGGTGTTTTATTATTGTGAAATTTTATTTGTTAGAGTAGAAGTGTCTACATGTAATATCAAAGATGATTTGTATAAGTTATGACCTAATTCTCTAAATCTATAAAACTAAAAATATCCTTAGTGTGAATTATTAACATAAAATAAGGTTATGTAATTTTTAAGGTTGGGGCCTTATAATGATAAACTCCAGTAAGATTCTCCTCTTCTCCTCTTCTTGCTTTTTTCCTCAGTTTCTCAGTTTCCTCTTTTCCTAGGTTGTTTTCATGAGTGTTTTAATCCCTAACCACCTTTTGGGTGATGTTTTGTTTGATTCATGATGTTTAGGATTAATTGGTGTTGTTGAGGCTGTTTTTCCATTGACTATTAAAGGAAGTGTGTTTTCCATCGGTTTTAGGTGAGGGATCCTTTATTCTTCAGTTTTTTCCAAATATTAACTAGTGTTTTTTGAGAACCAAGTATTTGTCTCATGTGAAATTTGGATAATTGATTAGGAGGGTGAACGACACTCCCATGAATGGGTATGGAATGTATATATATAACATATTTTTGTATATTCTCTCATAGAGAGGGGATTATCTACATTATATCTAGTGGTATTTATATACATATATTTATATTTTCATTTATGTGTAAGAAAAATAGTGGTTTAAGATTGTTATCATCAAGAGGCCAGGTGATTTGAGTTAGGTTTCCTATGCTTAACCCTATAATTTTAATTCCATAACTTCTTCATTATGTTAAAAAAATATTCTTTATTTACGCAATGAAATTATATCATATGAAAAGCATATATCGATTATTGAAAATGAATTTTTATTAACTTCAAATGTTTTACTAAACCTTTCCGCATGGACTTCCTCTTTTTAATCATGTTTTAAGACATTTTTATAAATGTGTGGTACCTTAATGGTTCAATTGGACATCTCAATGTTTTTGGAACTCAAAATACTTTTGAAATACAATTTTCTAAAGTGAAATTATTCCTTTTAAAATGATGTATCTATATCAGCACCCTGAAAATGTTTTGAGGAAGGGTAATGCCCCTCTTTAGGCATTTCCCTTGATTTATAAATATAATGTATGTGTTAAATTTAGTATTTGTGACATTTTCCTAGTATAAAGTCCTATGAATATTTGTGTGACATAGATAAATGAATATATCCTTCGGGAGGGAGATCAGTGGTGAGAAGATGGTTGGGGTTCTGGTAAAGAATATAATATGTATATAGATTCTAGATTGATAAAACTCACCACCATTTAGAATAGACCCCTTGGAAACATGGGTACCTAAAAGGGAAGACAAAGTCTAGTAAGATAGGCAGATCTATAAGACATAGGAATGGTTCCCAAAGGAGAATTAATGTGACAACACTTGATAAATAAGTTGCGATGATTGTTACATACCACTATACCATGGGATAAAAATCCCCTCTAGTGGCTCATGCATGAGTTTGTTTGTGGGTTTCTTATGTATTTATCAGTAAGAGTATGAGGATCCTACAATTCCACTAAATCTATCTACATTGGGATTTTATATGGTTATTAATATCAGTTAACTTTTTTTCTATAGTACTTATTTATGAAATGATTCTTGGTTTGTTTTCCTTTATGTATCAAAAATAAAACAAAGCATTGTTTACTTAACCCTATTTTATAGTGCCTGATATTGAGATCTCATTCTAAATTTTTCCCCAATTTAATAATCTACCTTCTAAGGTATTATTAAATGTGTAGTATCCTTATAAATGGTTTTAAAAAAAATAAATGGAAATGGTTTTAAAGAAAATTGAACATTTTTACTTATCTTAAAGGGAAATATAAAATATTACTTCCATGTGATTGTATTTTCAAACTAGCGTGTCTTGGTTTTGTTTTTCATGGTACATCCTAAGGAATATTTTACTCATGTACATATAAAAATTTATAATCATTAATCATATAACATTATATTTTTTTACATTTTGGTACAGATTGCAGATCAAAATTGATTTCTATGTAGCGATGTCAGTTCAGTGGTTGTTGGTGACCTTCAGCGTCACATAGAGGAATTAATGGTTTTATTACATATCCACAAACATTTTAGTCATTTTATTATATTTTAATTTATTCATTAATAATTTTTTCATGGGATAAATCTTTTCCAATAGAGTATTCTTGATTCCTGGAACTAATTTCCATCATAGGAGGATCGAGAAATCCTATCATGATTCTTTTGGGTTGGATTGGGTGATCGGTTGGGGGTTAAACTATGTTGGTTCTTGAATGAACTATAAAAATAATAAATGGATTTATAGTTATATTTATATGTATATTTGGTGGGATCATCCAATTTATTTATAGTGGTTTTTGGTATTTCATATTTTTCTATAATAGTATTCCATATTTCAAAATCCATTCTCTCAATATGCATTTTTATAATGATTTTCCACTGAGAACATTAGTTTCATTATAAAAGGAGGTATATTGGTAGTATAACCCATTTTCCTATTATCCGTAATAAAATAATTTTAGATATTAAAAAATATCAATATTTAAAAAATATCTAGCATCATAGTTAAAACAATTTTTAAAACCTTTGATACCAAATGTTAGTTACATTTGTTAACTCGGTGGAGGGGGGGGGGGTTAATTGAGTACCCAAGAAACATCTATTTAAAAAATATACAAATTAAAATAAATTATACCTGTTAATAAAAACAATATCCTAATATTTGTTTGGTCTATATAATGTTACCTCAATGCTTCATTAGTAATCAGTTAAAATAATATTCAAAATGACTTCATCTTATGAAATTTATTCACTTAATACAATACTTATATAAACAATAATTAATATTATCTATAAAATTATGTTTTTTATAGTTTTAAAAATATTACATTTCACCTTTTATATAAAGGAAACAAAAAACACACAATGGAATAAACAAGGGGTTCAGTCTGAAGCTGAGACATAATCTCCTCTTTGTAGAAGTCACATACTTCCATGAACATATTAAAACAAATAATCTGATCCATAACCTAGATCAGGTATTAAAAAAAATACAGGATTTCATAGATCAAATCATCTTCCATAGTTATATGTTGGTATAAAAATAATATAATCCACATACAGACCACTTTCATAATAAGCATGGTTATGTAGATGAAAGAAGATATAAGGAATATTAAGTATTGTCTAATTTAAGATCAAGAGAGACTATTTGTAAATACATAGAGTGAAACAACACACTACTCAAAATTACATAAAATAAAATAAAATAAATAGATATGAAGAAATGATATGATGATTGATTTTTAATTCTCTAGCTACTTGAGATTACTCAGTTTTGTCTTGGTGAGGAGCATGAAAACTTTCTCTAAATGTTTCAAGAAAATGTTCCGTGATTTGTGTTTATTTTGACAATAAGTGTGGATATTGATCTGACGATTAATTTCCTCTTTTAAAATTTAATGTATCAGTATACCAGTGATTTTTTTACCTTTATTAAATGAATCAATTTATTCATGTAAGAGGGATACCTTATCAAAAATATATATACCTACTTGTTCAAATTCCCTTTGAAGAACAATCGTAATTATTTTATATATCCTTATTATAATTTCTAATCCTATCTTCAAAAAATATATTGAATGGGTTAGGAATAATTAATAAAAAATCCCAACACATTAACTCCCATAAACTAGTAGTTGTGATAATTAAATTTGAATGTTGTATAATACAATGTTGGAAAATATGATGGTAGCACTCATAGTTGTATAACTTTTTGTTATATCATGATCTTCATGGTGTAACATTATGGAGGTTGAGCCACTCTAGTGGTAGATACACTTTGGCAATACATGGTCTGGTGACTGTAGATATACTAATAGATTTCCGAATAGTAGCATGCATAATGGTAGAAATCGATCTAGTTGAAATCTCTAATGGTAGTAGTTCTAGGTAGTAGAATGATATGATAGTATCATGACCTAGTGTTTTCTTTCATGGAAGTAGCTTTTCTAGTGGTGAAATAAGATCGTGATAGTGGGAATGAACTTACAGTTCTTGTTTCCAACATTTAGCTTTTTTTCTTCAAATTATGATTTATAACATATTATACTAACATAAAAAATTAAATGAATTAGAATCATATGAAACATGATTTTTGAGTATTAAAATAGATATTTCCCAACATCATTAAATCATTATCATTGATAAACAAGAAATTTTTTTCTATATAAAAGAATTATCCTCCTTTGCCACATTCTTAAGGTGGTAATGCATTGATAAGTCAACATATTTATTTAACTCTATGAATCTCTAGTGGAATAATTTTAATTAAATTTTTGTGAATATATACTTTATACTTTTAAGATTAGTATATATATAAATTATTTTAATATAAAGATAATGAATCCATATTTTCAAAGAAAGAAGTACCACTACCGAATCTAGTTCATGATTCATGTAATTTTTCTAAGGAATATTCAATTGATGTGTGGCATATGATATCATCATACCATTTTTCCTATGAACACATCCCAAAACTTTATTTTATGTATCAATGTATATCAAAAACCATTCATAATTGTAGGGAAGAGAAATCATAGGTTCACTAATGATCCTTTTCTATTTCTCAATGAAATTTTATTCAAATACATAATTCTAAAAGAAATTAGCACTCCACTTCATCAACTTGTTTATTATATTTTAAATCCATGAACAAAATTCAGAATGCATCTGTAGTATCTAAAAAATAAAAGAAAACTCCATTTCTCAGTCTCATTGGTTGGTCTTGAAATTTTTTTAATAACCTCCACCCTTGAAGGATCCATCTATATACATTCACTTGTGATTACATAAACCTAGAATGATAAATTATGTAATGTGAATTTATACTAGATAAATTGGGTGTATAGTTTTCTCATTTTTCAATGTTTTCAACAAAATACTCAGGTTGTCATCATGATCAACTTTTCTCTTATAATATATAAAAATTTCATTTATAAATATTACCCCAAACCGATCAAAGTAATATTTAAACCCTATATTCACATAATCCATGAAGATATCAAGAACTTTGTTATATCAAAATGGAATCACATAAAATCCATAGTGTCCATTCCATGAATAGAACCCTACTATGGTTATATAATCTTTTTAACACTTAACTATTGTTATCTAAATCAATGTTCAATATTTGAAAAATATTAATCTCAAAATATTTAATAAAAAATTTATCAATATGTGGTTCAGGATAAATTTTCTTGATAGTGATATTGTTAAGTATCTAATATTCAATGAATAGATTCATTGTCCCATATTTTTTTATAATAAATAAAAGTGAACCCTATGGTATCACATTAGGATGTATGAATCCCTTTTCCTAATTCTCGTATAGTTTCTTATTTAATTCTAGAAACTCAATTTGGTCCTTTCAATAAGGATTATTTGAAATACGTGTATCACTATATAAGAGTTATATTGAAAATATAACTTCACAATTCTGGTAAATACTAGGAACCTCTTTTGGAAATACATTTCCATATTCTTGGAAAATAGTTGTATCTAAAATGTTGAGATTCTTCCTAACTATATCAGATAAATAAACTTGATGAATTGTTAGTAAGACCCATATAATGGAATCAGTTTAAATTGGATGTTCATATTCATCTTCACATGAATAAGTGATAAAAGGTTATTTCATGATATCAAATGTGACTTCCCTTCCTGAAAAATTGATATGGTATGTATATATATATATATATATTCCATCCATAAAAACAATTACATGAAATTATACTATAGCAGAAATAATAATATTTACTGAAATAGAATTCCTACAATCTTCAAAAAAAGTGGATTTATAAAATAGTGATTCAATAATCATACCACAAAGAGTTTTCACTAATAATTTAATATCTAATAATTAATGTGGTGATGAGATACCCTTATAAAATTCATTTAATATAAAAGAGTGTATAGTAATTGAATCACACAAGAAACCTATAGTTCTAGAGTAGATAATAATTGTATCTTCACCACATCATTCTTATAACCTACTTCAATTGTTTTTATTTCATAATGATTCCATTTTTTCTATTGTATTAAGAGGATATTAACAACTATTATCATCATTAACCATTATATTTTCCCGATGATTGGAATAATGTCTAAAATCATTGTAATTATATCATTTGAGTGGGAGTGGTGCATTTATTTGATCTATCTTATCATCATTAATTATAATTTTTATCTCTATTTAACATTAATTTTCTATATGGGATTCATTTTCACACTTGAAGTATTTACCAATTTTCTTAAGTGAATTTTCCCTATGTTTATATCCATATTTCTTGAAGAAAAGAGATTATCTTTCATTCCATAATGGGTTTTTCTATTTTAATTTCCTTGAAAATTTATTTTTCTCTTCCTTTCTTCAAACTCATTATACTAATTAGAGCCACTAATCTATATTTCTACATTGAGAGAACATCATATGATTTATTATTATCTATCAAAGTATATTATAGATAATTATTTACATATATTTGGTCTCAATCCACTATGTATTCAATGAATTTTGATATTAAGGTCATTGATAAAAATAAAAGTGTACCTTAAAAGTCTGGTAAAATTTAACTCATAAGTACTAATGGGTTCATAATCTGTTTGTTTCAGTTTTAATAATTACCTCTCGATTTTAGTGTGATGATTTTGGGGGAAATACTTACTGAAAATTATCATATAAAACACTTCCAAATTAGTGGTGTTGATTTCCACCTCATTACTTATATTCTTAATAATATCCCACTAATAATCTATTTCACCTTCCAACTGGTACATAGTTAAAAAACATTCTCAAGGACAGAGCATTGGAGAATTAAAATTATTATTTATTGAGAATCAATTGATTCCTTAGAAATAAGATGATTAGTGGACTCACTAAAGGTGGTAAGAAGTTTACCCATAATGGAATCCAAAGCATGTTTTTTCATCCATGCTGAGTATGGGATCTCAATATAGTTTTAATTATTAATCAAATCTTGAGAAATTTTGGAAATCATTGTCATGTGGTTTCCCCCCCCCCCCCCCAATTCCCCTAAGATTTATTTTATTAATGGATAATTCAAAAGTGTATATTTCACATCCATTATTAACTCAGTTCTTCCAAGTTCAATCCATTGACTAAATCCAGAAATCCCATTCTCAGTATCAAGGATAAATAATTTGACTAGGTAATCATACGATAAAGAAACTAATTTTTAAAGAAATACATAATTATGAAATATTTTTATCAACCCATTAAATTCTAGATTACAATCTGAAATGTATTCAAATATTTCATGATGGTTTATAACGAGAATGTGAATTAACAAAATCATATCCCCTAGGAGTTCCAAGTTATGTTTTTATTTGGGTCTTTTTGTCATAAACCAGCAGAGGATCACGTAAATACAAAAACAACCATTTTAGAGTTATTAACCCCATGTGTAGTTGTGAAAAAATACTATATCATATTATTTATATCAAGAGATAGATTATATTTCATGGAAACCACACACACTCTATACTTTACCAAAAATTAGGATATTTTTTATATTTATACATATATCTAGGGTCCTCGATAATGGTTTCTAATCCAAATTGAAAAAATTAATTAATCCTTATTTTGATACCAACCATTGAAAATAGAGAATAAATTTTTTAAATATTATATTATTTTAGATGAATATTAAATATATCTTATAATAATTCATTACCAACAATCGAAAAGGTTTAATAAATTAGAGAATCGATATATAATAAAATTATTTAATTAAAATCATCAAAATTTCTCACAGTCTTTATTCTCACAAGGTACCCTTCTTGACATATCATACTAAATACGTTTATTCATGACCTGGGGATATGTTAACATATGATAGATAGATATCATAAGATCAACTTGTGTAAACATGGGAGATAACACATGAATATAAGAAGTGAGCATAATATAATCATAGGGGTAAAATAGAATGATCAAAACATAGTAGAATCATACCCAACAATTCATAGGTCATAAATCATTTTTCTGGGAATAAATATTTGTCATAAAAAATACATGAGTCACAAGAGTGTGGAATTAACAATATTATACCATGATCCATGAGTAAATATCATTAGAATAATGCATAAGTTTGTGTCATACCCACAATCATAGAAAAACATTTCCTTAGTCAAGGATAACCGCTACGATAAATAGAGTGTATTGATTCAAATAATTCATTTAGTTCACTCTCTATTACCATAATCATATTGGATAGGGTATTTAAGTAGATTAGATTCACTCCCCATTTTGTTTAATATTATCTCAAGATATGTCATGAATTACCAAATGTATTGAAGATTATATAATTTTGGTCCAACCCATGACTTAATGATAACCATACATTTGTATACCAAAACAAGATGAATAAATTAATATTACATCATCTCTTAATTAAACAAAGTAAGAGTTATATAGTGGTAACATACATATAATTTTTAATGAGGTGGATGATGGCATAATAACTTATCCCATAAGGAACATCAATATATATTAAAAAAGAGTAATACAAAATTTTATGATTATTGGATAAATCAATTTGAAAAAACAGAATAAATTTTTATTATATTTTTAAATTAATTTTTATTTAAAATAAATAGGAAATACAATTTTATTCATCTTAATGGATCTCCATAATTAATAATTATTATAATAGTGAATGAATGTGTTGACTTGCAAGATGTTAAAAAGGGGTTCTTTTTTTAAAAGGACATGTGTGGAAAATATTAAAAAAATAATTTAAATATTTTTCAAAGAATGTAATATTATTAGAAAATAAATATAATAAATTATGGAAATATATATAAGGACCAATATAATACAAATTTTTACATAAAGGAGTAATATTAACAACTTAAATTAATAGATACCTTTGGTTTCACTTAGTAGTGTGACATAGGGTAAATTATTTTCCAATGTAATTGAAATTGAGTAAAGAAATGTATAATATAAATAATAACTAGATGATAATAAAATGGTTGGGTTATTAGATAAAAATTCCACATAAGTGTTTCCCATATAAAAATTCATTCATAAAAATCATAATTTGAAAATATTATTAAAAGGAAACCCTTACCCATTTCTCATGAAATTCTTGAAATGTATTTAACCTACAGTTTTATAAAAATAAGAACCTTATTAAATTATTTTTAACCTTACTAATATATTTTACCCTTTCTATTCTTCAAATATAACCATTCCCCACCATGTATTAGTTAGTAATTGATTATTTTCATTATCAGATGATGGTAATTTTAATTATTTTATGAATGTTTTGTAATACTGATGTTGAACCACATTATTTGACATAAATTTAAACATTAACAAATTATAAAATAGTTTTAATTTTTTTAACAATTATATATTCATCCCCATGTATTCTTGATTTAAATTACGGTAATGCTTCGCAAGAATGGGATACATGATGAACTTGTTTCAGCTAATTTTTCTGTATTAACATATTACTATATAATTACTATTACTTTTTATGTCATACTTTCAGAAAAATTATAATAATATACATTACTCAATGATATTATATAAATTAATAAAATAATTTTTATAACCATCCATGTGTTGTAGTGATGAAAAATAGATCACATCACTCTACTGAGGTGGTAGTTTTCACATACACAAATATAATGTTTTCATTTTCCATAAAATGAAATGAATGTAGGAATTAATTTATCTTTTTATAATAATAGAAATTTTAAAAATAACATATTTATTACTTAAATAAACCCTTTTTACTATCCATGTAATTCATTTATGAAAAATGGGACACATCACTCATAGGGGTGGTACATTGCACGCAACATGAATGATGTTCCAATTTCTTGCAAATAGTTGTGAGTGTAATAGGTAATGGTTGTTACATAAATAAAATAAAATATACATATAATTATGATACTAATATTATTATTTTAGGATGGTACAATAATTGATTATGTATAATAATAAGACTTAATGAAATCGAACAAAAAATGGTTTATTTAGAAATTTTACATTAATCAATGGAATAACTCCTCTGCAAATTTGTTTAACTTTCAAAGGGGTGGTTTTTTTTGGAGAAAAGAACCAATAATATGTAGATATAAATTTTAGGGAAGAATATTAATATTTTTTAAGTCTGATTATATTTTTTATAAGAAATTTAAATGGGTGGTGGAAGTCTGTTTATATAATTGAGACGAGTGGCATTTTTGAAATAATAGGTTCACTATTCCAGGAAAGTTGCTTCAAAAGTGATAATTAATGGAGTGGGTAATAGTAGTGGTAGATAAAAACCCTTGAAACAAATTTGAAGATACGTTTTGAATAATTTTTGGGTATTTATTATTAGTTTTAACATCTTCCATAATTTACTTTTACCACAAATACTCTTTTTTTTACATTGGTAACTTATTTTCATAACTAAAAATAAAATTACCCATATTCTATAATTTAATGTTTTTATACCAAATATGAAAACCATTTTATTATATTAAATCTCTAAAAGGGTTAAAATTTCATTCTATAATAATCAACATATTACACATAAAACAATTCTATAAAAAAAATTAAATTTTGTCTTAAAATGATAAATATAGATTTTAAAATAAAAATTTATATTTTAAAATATATTATTTTACATGTAATATACTTATTTGTTAAAAAAATGTTTCATAAATTTTAATACATTATTATATGATAATTATTTCTTGAAATTTGTTGTATTTCAATAAATGATATTTTTCACTATTCACCAAAAAATTAATCATTTCTGAAAATTCCAAAAAAGACATTCTATGGTAATATAGTTATAATAAATCCATAATTTATGTTCATTTGATGAAATAAAAATAAAACAAATTGATTAATTTTTCTTTTAAATAAAATATATGTGATATATAATAACAAAAACTTTTTAAAAACAATCCATTTTTGTTTATCCTTAATAATTATAGTATTACTTTTTATAATTACTTAATTAATATTGTAAAAAATTTTATTTTTATTTTCATTTATTATATTTTATATTTTGTTATAATAAATAATTATTCACTTATGTCTGGTCCTGTGTACATCAGAAACAATCAAAAACATTGAATTTATTAAAGATATATATTATAAAAACTGAGTGTGTTACAATTGTGAAAGAGGTAGTTATATGCCATGATTTTGAGAGGGAAAACCTCATTATGTAAGGTGTGGAGGGAATTATTTTTTTTACCAATTTAAATGAATTATGTGGGATGATTTGGGTGGTATTCACTTCCTAATAAGACGTATAAATATATATGGAATTCCTATGTTGTTTTCCTTGGATCTAGCCTTTCTGCCTACTACGATGAGATGTTGTGGAAGGGAATTACTTCCCTTAATGATATATATGTATATATATTGTTTCTTTGGTGATCTAGTAGGGATTCACTTCCCCCCATAATTTATCAAAATACGATGAGATTTTAATAGTATGAACACACTTCATCCCAATGAGATGTATATATAAATTCATAGAGGGGGGATGCACTACTCCATAAGTGATAGGTATATTATTAGATGCTTAATTATTTCTCTTGGAATTCTAAATTTGATCGTTACAACAAGATTTCCTAAAACATACTCCCATGAATCTTTTATGGGCCTAAAACAAGAGGTAAGGGTATGAAATATGCTCAGAAAACCCATGCACTACAAAAAGATGGTATAATATTTAGATAATGGTTTTAGGATAGTATGAGGTCCCCCTATCTAGTTAGTGAGACATGTTAGAGACACTCTACTAATACATATTGTATGTATAGTAAAGGATTGCGGTGGTACAGTTGAAAAATAATGCCCAACGATGTTTTTTGATGTGGATTTCATGTTATGATTTTACGTTGGAATTTTTAAGAATCATTCATTTACCTAATATATATATATATATATCATTAAAATCCACTTAGATATAATAACACGTATTATCGAGGTATTGGAAATCTCCCACTAGGTTGATAGACTCACCCCTACACATTTATATAACATGGGTTTTGATGTGTGTCAGCAGACCATCCTTTTTTCTCTCATTAAATACGTATGTAATATATTTAGACAAAAAATATAGGTTTAGAGTGTTGTGGAGGATAATGATTCATTGGGGAAGATTATGTGAGTTGGGATGATGGCTATTTTAACTATTCTAGTTATTATTCACCATGTACTAGCTCATGTGTTTTTCATTTATATAAATCATATTTAAAATATTTTTTTAACTCCTCTATTATTTTACTTTTTCATCATGTATATAAAATAAATGATTTCTATTTTGGACTCGAATGTCTCGTGGGACTCTAATATTAGCCCTGATGGGTTTTTGGTTGTTTTTTATACAGATGGGACGTTTTGAAGTTTCTGTAGATTCAGGAATAACCATAAAAAAATAATTTATATAACATAGTATCCCCACTGCTATTGTAGAACCATTAAAAAATTAAAAATCTTTTGGTGTATGGGTAGGGGTTCTATAAGTCATGTAGTGCCACTACATGGCACAATTTTTATCTATCAACCCAATGGATTACATTTTTTATCTTATCACAAATGGATTTTGTTGTGTTGGACACTTCAAATATGACAAACACGATTTCATAATGGGATAAAAAATGGAATTTAGAGTACGATAAAATTCCACAATTTTATCCTATATATTTTCATCATCATAACACCATCAGAATGAGAAACAGAACCCCCATTGACAATCTCCAAAGTATTCAGATTAATTTATAGAAGAAATGTAATTCTCTATTTACTATATATATAATATTTATTCACATAAAAATATTTAATCACCTTTTTCACTAAATTAATATTTTCCAAGACCACGAGAGAAACTAAGAGCCTAAAACATCAATCATAGTTGATCATCATTTCTCAAATATTTGATATTCTTTAATGTAAACCACACTTAAATGTCACTTTATATTCCCTATTATATAATGTAGTTTAACTGATAGGGGGAGGGGGTAAATCAATGAAAATAATATATTTCCTCACTTTTTATATTTACTTATTATGTTATGCTTCGTCTCTTGTTAAATTTAATGATCACATTGCTAAAATTATCACACATTTTGGAAAGAAAAAAATAACACTTGATGCATATAGTTCCCTACTAAAATTGAGTAGCCAAATCTATGCCATTATCTTGGAAACTATAGATCATATATTCCACTAGAATCACAATGTGGATCAATGAGTAGGTAATATCTATTAATTATTATTAATGGAAATTAACACATCTATATTTTTAAAAACTAATAAAGGATTCTAACATCAAAACTTTTGTTGTTCATATTATCTTGAATTTAGTAAAGTAGGGATATCCCATTACCTAAAAATTATTATCTATTGAAGATTTATAGTTCCCCTTATGTCTTCATGATGTATAATATATGTGAAATTTAATCATCCTTAACACATAATACATTTTTTATAATTACTCATAAAGAAGTGAATCACTCTTCTTCTTCTTATTCTTGTCACATTTTTTCTGCACACTTCTCCTTCACACTATCCTTATACAATATCTTCTCTTAATCTATGAAATAATCATTTTTAAATAATGCCACATTGAAAACTTCTTCAACATCACTCCAATGAAAATTTGAAATTAAAATTTTAATTCACAACATCCATCCACTTCTCTTCATCTTCTCTCACTTATATTTACTCATTTGGATCATTGACGACCACTTAGTCATGACTAATTTTTCAATGAGGCTATATATTGAGTACGAGCATCCGATGATCCATTAAATTATCTAGGTCATCAAATCCACTGATAATTAAGAATTCTATTACTTACCATGATATGTTCAGCTTCACTATGATGGGTTTATGATGTTTCAGTTCAAATTTCAATAAACTACTTTGAAACCACCTTCAAAATTACATTTTCATGGAATGAACTCTCCTTACTATTTCAAATAGGGATTTTATTATCACACTACATCATTGTCCCTAGAATTGGAATCCATATTTGGAACCTCAAACTAGTGAAATGAATCATTCAAGTTGTTTCACTTCTTTGGTTATAAGCCTCCTTAACGCATCAACATTCATAAAAACATACACCATGGGTGGAATATTTAATGTTCACTACTATTTTTATTCTCATACAACCACTTTTTTTTACTTGACCATTAACCAAAATTCTTGTTCTGGTATGCCTCTTGGTTTACCACATACAAATCACTTTTCCTCTAGGTCAATCATATACTAGACTCCATAATTTTTATCTTCCTTTTAATTGTTCATTTGGGATATGTCACATCATTTACAAGTAATTATTTATCGTAGATAAATTTTTTAATTGAATGACCTTATGAAATTCCCATTTTAGATTTCATCTGTCTATTTTTAATTTAATTAAATGTATCTCAGTAAAATAATATGTTGTAATTTTTTCTTCCTTAGACCAAAAAATATCCAAAATGTTTATTTAATGATAATATATTGAAAATATCTATCCAAATTAGTTTAACAACCCTTTTATATTAGACCTTATCATAGTGAGCAAGCCTTCACTTTAAACATCATCAAACACTTCTCTTCAACATAAAAATCCTTCAATGTTCTTTTAATTACTTCATAACCATGGAATAAACATCACCTCTAATGAAACATAATATAACACTTAAACATTTAATATGATTGATTTGTAGAAAAAAATAAGTAACATTATAAACATATAAAAATAATATTTTCTCTAATTCATATTTCCTTTTAAAAACATCATTGTTCTAGAAAATTTTTCTTCAGATCCTAAAATCATAATATCAGATTATATCTTAAAAACCTTCACAAGTTCATATTCTCCCTTTTTCACAAAATCTTATCCATTTGTTTATATTTTTACAAGAAAAAATATCAAAACATTAGCATTGATTATTGAATTATAATTACACCATCATGTTATATAGAATAACACTATATAAGTTGTTGTTGATACTTTATATTACAAAATATTATTTCATAATTACATTTCTTATACATAAACACACAAAAAATTTAATGTGAATACTATGTGTGAAATATAGTGCATATACTCACGCAATCATTCAACCTATGGAAAAAAATCTAAAAAATCTTATTTATATGCCACAATGCATCATATTTATAAAAAGTAATCATAATTTGAATTAAAAAACCAAAATAAAAAAAACACATCATTAGATATTTAAAAATTCCAAATATGTGTTTCGGATATACTTAGGCAAAATATACATCTCATATATCAAATATATCTCATCTAATGTCGACCATATCTATAATATTATGAAAAAATAAGAAGGTTATGATACCACTTTTCAATATCCTTATCCTTATCCACCTCCACTATGATCGAACTGGGTACCCCATACATTAGCTTTTCATCCCAGTATTCCCGAAGTTGTAGACCAATAGAGAGAGTATATGAATATATTGAGGAGAATATTCCCTCCTTGTTATATCGTGAAAGAAATCATATATATATATATATTCAATAGTCAGTATAAAAAATTAGGCAGTACAACTAAATGTAGTAAATAGATAAGAAAAATATCTCATGGTATAATAGGATGAATATATATGATGTAGTACTAATTATAGTATGATAAATGAAACACTAATTAGTGGATGAAATTATATAGAATTTTTGCAAAGTGGATACAGCTGACCCCAGATATTCCTCGATTAGACACTACTATGTGATCATAATATATATGAATAGTGAAAATTCACACACACTACAAACCAAAAAAAGTCAGACATAGAATACAATCACAAAATATAGCTCAGCATAAAAATTTAGAAAACTATAAATGAAGAAATAAAAGAAAGCACATTTTTTCTTTTATGTGGTTCAAATGTTAGTTCAACATTCATGGGAAAAATTAATTCTATTTTCATTTATTTGGTGATAAAAAGATTTATAATATAAATCCAATATGTTATGTAATATAATAATACTTATTTTTCATTTCATAATCACATGTGTACACATGGTCTCATCCCAAATTGTATTGTTTTCCCTATTTGGTCATTAGTGGTACCTAAATTCAAGATTCCTAAAAGATTGTACAATCTCACCTGGTTACATAAGCTCTCCTATAACCTTCAACACATGGTAACTAAAGATAGTGAAATGATATAGTTAAACAAATTTTTGTATAATATTCCCATACCCATCTAGTCGAACTCAAGAATACAAGCATATATTAACAAAAAAAATATCATCATCTCGTTCTACTACCTCCTGGAGATTTTCTTCTACTATTGTACTCAATTGGGTTAAACCATAGTTTGATGTTCCACTTTCTTATGTACTATTTTTGCGAGTGTGAAGAAGGGTTTAATTTTCAACAATCATGAAATTTATGACTATTACTTTTATCCCATAAAAAATATTCAACACTTTGGAAAAATAGTCATTGATCTACCAAAATGTCCAATTTCTTGATCGTTCACACAAGTCCTAATAAGACATAATGTTCCCAAGATTTCATTGGACTAAGGCCTTGGATAATAATTCTACTAGATTTTTCATCCCAACTATGTTCTATATCACCATCTATTTGTCCAATATATACTTTTTGATGAAATTATAATTCTTGTTGATGTGTTTTGTTTGTACATGGAAAAGTGGATTCCAGTCCAGATTAATTTTTCTCTTATTGTCATAGTAGAGAAATCCACGATCATGAATCCATCATAGTTTTTCTAATATATTCCCCAAAAAAATCATATTTTAATATTTTATTTTTTTGTTATGTATTTTCATTTATAGTGGAATATGCTACTACTAGTTTAAATAATAACATATATCTCATCATTTCTCATCCTTACATGAACACAAAACTAGTAGTACTATTTTGTGTTTCTAATTCTCCCCAAAATTCATCATCAACATACCCCTACAATGGTTCATTAATTCTAGTAAATATTATTTTATCATCAATTTATTTGAGATATCAGTTGATCTGTTTCATGGGATCAAAGTTATCCTTCTCTATATTCAACGTGAAACAGATGACAACTCCCATGAAATATGAAATGTATGAGAAAGTGTGTACCATGGTGTATATCATCATATTTATCATCGGTGAAAATGGAACTATCACATTTTATATTTCCTCATCTTATATCTTCAGTACCTACTCTTTGGAAATATCTATGTATCCGACATGTGGAATGGACACTTACTTGCATAAAAAAATTTTGAATCTCTCAATGATATTCTGGACATAATCCTTTTGAGATTGCACCAAGATTAAAGCGTTCCTCTCTCTCTCTCTCTCAATAATTGTCCCCAAAATAATCATTCATCCACCAAGTGATTTCATATTGATTATTATAAATAACACCACCTCCATATTATGAGTCATTTTAATGTATAAACCCATAAGAAGAATAATATCGACATACAATGGAAACATGATAAAAACACTCATCATCAAATTACATTAAATAAAAATAATGGTCTGTAATACTCCGTATGAAACCTTCAACTACCATATTTGTATCAAACTTATTGTATCATTTTCCTAATGCGTTTTTAATCTATTGAGAGTCCTATTTATCTTGTACCCCGATTTAATATTTTTATCATACATTAAAACGGAGGGTTACATCATGTAAATTTATTATCCAAAATATACATTTATAAATATCTTCTTATATCCATTTTATTCAATTATAATTAATCTAAATCAACCAATCTCAGCACTATCCATATGGTAGTTTGTTTCAACAATGTTTAAAATATTTCAAATAAGCATACACCTTCATTATGCTAAAATGCATCCACCACAATCCTATTCTTGGAACATTTATTTGCATGTACTTATTTCATTAGATAAAACCCTATTTTTTCAAGATCTTATTTCTATTATATAGTAACTATTAACTACCAAGTTTTATTCACATTTATAGAATAGAAATAATAATTCCTCAATAACTACCATTGTCAAAATTCACTAAAATCATACTAAAATTTTCTTGTTTCTCATGTACCCCTCTAAAAATTAAAATAAGATAGTGTATTTCATGAGTATATTATTTAACTAACTTTCTAACTATATAATACCTCTAAAAATTTCCATCCAATTCAAATTTATTTTGAACTTCTATTTTCAATAGTCAATGTTTTGGAGTCATAACTTATAATAATCTCACTCAATATTCAACATCCCTTGAGATTTAACATATATTTTCAACTATATTGCTTCCTAAACGTTTAGGGCCTTCTAAATGCTCTATAAGTTGTTCAATCTTGTGTTCCCATTTAGATCAATCAAAATCATCACAGTTTATTATTTTCCATGAACTTATTTCTTCTTCATGTTATAGTATTTCTACAAAAACTGTAACATCCCAGGTAAATAAACAATAAGACATTTTCATTTTTATTAATATTTGTGAATTAAATATTAATTTTAATTTAAAAGGGATGATACCTTCGATGGAATAACGGATACACAACAACGGGTTTCTTTAAAATCTTATGATGCACACAATATAGAGATATACTGAAAAATAATATTATAAAATTAGATTATTATAAACGGTAGTTAATTCCTAGCCGATGTAATGGAGGGAGTGGATAGAAATAACTAAAAATATGATTTTACATTTTTGTTAAATGTTTATACATTTATCCAATAAGTTTTAGAGGCATAAAATAAGAAAGAATCCAATTTTAAGAATAAATACTCTAATATTTTTTAAAGGGTTGATTTACCACCTTTTAATGGAGAACCATTTTATAATCTATTTTTTCTCAATTTTATTAGATTTATTTTATAAAATAATATCCTCCTTTAGAATCGGGACATTAAAATTTACTTTGGATGAAATTTTGATATTTATCTGATAATGTTCATTTTTAATGAACAGTGAAAAATATTGTATTTTAATTCATAACTGCCTTTTAATTTGATATATTCATATAGTTAGTTTTCTTTTTAATTGGTTTTAATGTGTAATTAGATTAATTTTTAAACCATTTAATCCATTTTTGACAATTATAAGTAATTTCACTATGAAATTGGACATAAACAAGTGTCAATCTTTTGATAGTTATTTTTTTGTAAAAACACGCCTTTTGTTTTGACAGTGGGAGTTAATTTTAAATTAATTTAATCCACTTCTGTGTTTTGAATTTGGAAAAATGGATTCCATTATTTTAATCTGTATCTCCAAATTGTGTAAATATGTAACTTTTATTTTTAGACATTATGAATATTTACTTTTGCAAAAAAATTATTTAACATGGTTAAAAGGTAAATCTGGTAAATAAGGTTAAAAAATATTATTATAATAATATAAAATTACCCGAAAATGTGTCCTAATCCAATTGGTTGAAACATTTCCGACCATGGGAATCCTTAGGTCGACTTTGGGACCCCATGTATCCACATGGAAGTGATAATGACCCTTTATTTGAATTATCTTACAGTAAAGGAAAAAATGACATAAACAAATGAACATGTTTTGATCTTTAAACATGACACATTAATTTTTTGAATAATAAAATTATGTTTATTTATACATTCTTTAGAATTATTTTCATGTTTATTATTCCTTTTATATCATCTCAATCACCTTTCATTGAGGCATATTTTGATTTTTATACACGACCCCATGGATCCACATGGAAGTGAAAATGACACTTCATATCAGTCACCTTTCATTGAGGAATATTTTGAATTTTATACACGAATTTCTTTTATACAGTATATAATAATCCCCTTTAATTTTAATTTAATTCAAAGGGAATCTTTTTTCTATGAAGTATTTTACTAAATGACAGAAAGAATTTTTTCACATTTTCATAAACAATGACCTCTCTGTCTCCGTAATCATTAGTTGGCTTATTCTATAAGCCTTAATGTTTTTAAAATGAAAAATAATCCCCTTATTCATTTTTTGTATTTTGGTATTGAAAGTGATTTTTGAAAATTATTTATTATTTCAATATCTTAAATTAATTTAGTTTGATTGAAAATGAAATTTTTTATTGAAATATTTATATTTTCAATATTTTATGTGTTACGATTTTATAATAGTAATTAGACATTTGATGGGTGGTTACGTGATAAACCAAATGACAGGTGGTGCTGTGATAAACCCGGACAGGTGGTTATGTTATAACATCCAATGTATTGGGTATGGAAGTCAGGCGTATGGCTATTTCATTTAGTGATATGTGTGGAATTTGACAGTATGGTTATTCCATTTAAGTATGTCTTTTTCCCAAGTTACATTTATATGTTATATGTTCTTTCTATGGGATTTATGGTAATTTTTGGTTAAAATAGTCAGAAATTATCTTTTATTCAGTGAAGAGTATTTTCAACTTCATAAAGGTGAAAAGTATTACTTATGATAAGGTATTCATGGTTTACTTGTTGTTTTGAAAAACTAACAATTTTCCTTCTTTGTGTATCCCTTACTGAGCTTTTTTGTGCCCATCCCGTCTTTTTGAAAAGTTTTTCATAGGATATAATGTGGATTAAGTTAAATTATGGCATCAATGAAAAGTCATGCTATCTAATACATGGAACTAGACATGAATATTTTTGTCAAAAAGTTTTTTATTTTATGAAACAAATGGAAACTGAGTAGAAGTGTGTGCTTTGTAATTTTTTGAGATGGAATGTAATGTTTATGGCCTAAGTATCTAAAAAACTAAATATGAAAATATCCTCAATTTGAGCTATTCATTTAATTCAAGATTATGTAATTTTTTAAGGTAGGGTCCTTATAGTTGGTATCAAAGGTTGGATTATACAAATTTAGGAGTTGCAATATTGTTAAATTAATGTCCATAATTTAATTTATGGTAATATTGAAATGATCTTGCATTTACAAATTACCATTTTGCTTCACCTAATAAATTTTTTTGTTAAGATTTTTTTCCATAGAGGAAACAAGGTAGCTATGTTGGGAAGACATACATATGGGAATAACCTTTCCAATAATCAACCTGATATGGTCGGAATCGAAACAGAACAGTTTGTTATAGTGATGGAATAGTTGACTCAGGATATAAATGGTTGTGGTATACATGCACGAGATCACATAGAACAACCAAAAAGGAACATGTAAGTTTTACAGTATTTCATGAGGAAATGTCCCCTATCATTCAGAGGATAATTTGAACCTGTGCAAGATGAAGGGTGGATTAATGCATTGGAAATGATTCTTGATGTCATGGGGTGTTCAGATCATCAAAATGTTAGTCTCACTGTTTACCATTTTTAGGGTGAAGTTGATCAGTGGTGGTCGATGGTGAAAAATATCAAGGATAGTGAGGAGATTGATTCTCTTTATTAGGATTAATTCAAAGGTATTTTTCATGAGAAATATTTTCATAAGGTGGTTCGTCATAGGATGGAAAAACAATTCTTGGAATTGAGGTAGGAGGATGACTCAGTGGAATCTTATGAAGAAAAATTCACTCGACTGGAAATGTATGCTCCGAATTTCGTCCAAAATCTTGATAGTAAGATAAATCTATTTTACTCATGACTAAAGACATTATATCTAAGATCATTAGCCTCTCATTAATTTAAATGCTATGAAAAACTTGTCAGATGATCTGAGAAGATAGAAATAGAGTTTTCTAATGATCAGATGTTCCAAGAGAGCAAACAAAAGAAGAGTTCCAGTTGGTAGGAAAAGAGAACAAATTCATCAAATAAGCCTAGAGGTAATTAAATTAAATATCCATCTTGTGTGAAGTGTGGTAAAAAGAATCTCAAAGAATGTTTATCAATGTCTGGAAAGTGCTTCCGGTGTGGTATGTCTGGTCATATTTCTCAATAATGTAAATAAGATGATCAAGAAGGCAATGAAAAGCTAGCAGTAAGATGTTTTAAGTGCAATGAAATGGGAAATTATGAAAATGAGTGTCCAAAAAATAACTCAACTAAGGGAAAGAAGTCTGAATACAAGAATATAGTGGTTGTGAAATCCTTTACAACTACTTTAGCAGATGTTTGGGCATCGAATGAAGTAGTATCAGGTACACTGCATGTTTGTTTAGATTATGCCAACATGTTGTTTATTCAGGGTCTACAAATTCATTCATTTCGTGGAAGTTTTCTTGTAAATTAGGAATTCCATATCAAGATATGAATACTGATCTTATGGTAAAAACACATGGAATAAATGTTGAGATAAAAAGAAATTATAAGAACTTTCATATCCTTGTGTGTGGACAGAATCTACCTACAAACCTTATAGTTTTTCCTCTATTAGAGATTTATGTTATTTTGTGTATGGATTGGATTTTTGTTTATCATGATAAAAATGAAAATAGATATAAATAGGTTTCCTTTTTGAAATAATTTTAGTTTGTGTAAAATAATGAACCCTTACTTTTGATAACATATCAGGAAGCTAAGAAACTAGAAAAAGCTGAAAATGAATGTCACCTTGCACATATTGTTGAAAAAAATATAAATTTTCAAATTAATGATTTGCTAGTTGTAAATGAGTATCTTGATGTTTTTTCTAATGCGTTGAATGGTATTATACCTGATTGAGATGTTGAATTTACAGTTGAATTAGTTCTTGAGGCTAAGCCAATTTCAAAAACACCTAATCCAGTGTCTCAAATTGAATTTTTGAGTTAAAGAATCAATTACATGAGTTATTAGAAAAAGGTTTTATTTTACCTAGAACATCACCATGGGGTGCTCTAGTCCTATTTGTTAAAAATAAATATGGTTCAATGAGACCTTTCATTGATTGTAGATTATTGAATAACATCACTTTTAAGAACAAGCATACTTTGCGTCATATCGATGATTTGTTTGATCATCTCTAGGGAGCTCAGTATTTTTCGAAGATTGACTAGAGGTAGTGGTACCATCAGTTGAAAGTAAAATAAACAGACATTATGAAGACCGTGTTTCATACTAGATATAGCCATTATGAATTTGTAGTTATTCCTTTTGGGTTAACCAATGCACCTACTATATTCATGGATCTTATGACTAGAATTTTCCATGAGTTTTTGGATAAGTTTGTGATTGTGTTCATTGATAATATTTTGGTTTGTTCGAAAAGTAAAGAGGAACATGAATGTCATCTAAGGGTTGTCTTGCAATCCTTACAAGAAAATAAACTATTTGGGAAATTCATCAAGTGCGGGTTTTGGTTTCAAAAAATTTCATTCCTAGGTCACATTGTTTCAAAAAATGTCATAAATATTGTTCCTTTTAAAACAAAAGTTCTTGAAAAATGGACAAGACCCACAAATATAACCAAGATCTGTAGTTTTTTGGGTTTGGAAGTTTATTACCGAAGGTGTTTTTGGAATTTTTCATGGTTATCTAGTCCATTGACTATGTTAACTTCAAAAGGTGTAAAGTTCATTTGTATAAAAGAATGTGATGATTGTGTTTAAGAATTGAAATGAAGATTAGTTAATGTTCTAGTTTTGGCATGGCCTTCCAAAAATTGTGAGTTTGTTATCTACAGTGATGCTTCTAAAAGGACCTGGTTTTTTCCTTGTGCAGAATGATCAGTTAATTGTTTATGCTTCACATCTATTGAATCCTCATTAGTTAAATTACTATACACATGATTTGGAATTATATGTTGTTAATTTTTTCTTTAAAAATTCAAAGGCATCATTTGTATATAGTAAAATGTGAAATATATACTAACCACAAAAGTATGAAGTATATATTCAATCATAAATAATTGATCATGAGACAAAGAAGATGTCTAGAATTAATCACGGATTACGATTGCATGATCCTTTACCATCCGAGAAAGGAAAATAAATTGACAGATTCTTTGAGTCGAAAATGTAATGATATATTAACCTTGGTACATTTGGAATGAGATCCTTTGGTTTTTGATTTGATGAACATTAGAACAGAAGTTGTTGGTGCAAGAAATTTCTATGTTTTGTTTAAGATGTCAGTGAAATCATCTCTATCAGATAGAATAAAGCATGCATAGAATGAAGATAATGAGTTACAAAAAAAAGTAGAGTTGATTCAGAAGGGTAAGTATCATGAATTTAACAATGATAATGATTTTGTAGTGTGGTTTCGGAAAAGATTATGTGTGCGTTGTGATTCACAGTTGAAGAATGAGTTGTTATGTGAAGCTCAGAGTTCTCCATTTTCAGTTCATCATGAAAGTAAAAAGATGTATACAAATCTTCGGGAGTATTACTAGCAGAATGGAATGAAAATAGATATTGATGAATTTACTTTGAAGTGTTTGACTTATCTACAGGTTAAATCAGAGCAGAAGTAACAAAAGGAATGCTTCAGTCATTACCGGTGTCGGAGTGTAAATTGGAAAATATATCCATGGACTTAGTTGTGGGATTACCGAAGACATCTTGAGGTAACAATGTAATTTTGGATATTGTTCATTAGTGGACTAAATATTCACATTTCTATCCTATTCAATATACATTGTCTCTAGATCAAAATTCTCGGTTGTATGTTAAAGAGATAGTCAGGTTTCATGGAGTTCCCCTTTCTATTATATCTGATCGTTATCCTAGGATTACTTCTAATTTTTGGAATGGCCTCTAGAATTCATTGGGTACTGAATTAAATTTTAGTACAACTTTTCATCCACAATCTGATGGGCAGTCAGAACGAACAATTCAGACCTTGGAAGATATGTTATGTTCTTGTTCAATAAATTTCCAGGGAAGTTAGAACCAACACCTTTCTTTGGTTGATTTTTATTATAATAAATGTTTTCATTCTTGTATACATATGGATCAATTTGATGAATTATAGGGGAAGCATTGTCGAAGTCTTGTTTTTTTGGATGAAGGGGTGAAAGGAAGTTGATGAGACCTTAATTAGATTAAGAGGTGGTAGAAAAGGTTGAGTTGATTCAGAAACCCATGAGAACAGCTTAGAGAAGGCATAAAAGTTATGCAGATAACTGGAGGAAGGATCCTTCTTTTGAGGTAGGTGATCATGCCTTTCTCAAATTTTTTCCATGATAAAGTGTGATGTGTTTTGGCGAGAAGGGAAAGTTGAGTTTGAGGATCATTGGACATTTTAAAATTCTATAGAATGTTGGATTAGTTGTGTACATAGTGTATTTACCTCCATGTTTATCCTAGGTTCACAATGTTTTTCATGTTTCAATATTGAGAAATAATATACCAAATCCATTTCATGTTTTGAGCATATAGATAGTTTAGTTGGAAAAGAGTCTCTTTTATAAGGAACAACCAGTTCAGATTCTTGAATGGAGAGAGAAAGTGTTGTAGAATAAGGTAATTTATCAGGTAAAGGGTTTTTGGAAATACCATTTATTTGAGTAGGAAATGTTGGAATATAAAAATTCTATAAGGGATAAATATCCCACTTATTTTATAAGTGAATAAAAATTGAGAGGATGCAACTTTCAAAAGGGGGGAAGCATGTAACATCCCACGTAAATAAAGAATAATAAATTTTCATATTTATTAATATTTGTGAATTAAATATTATTTTTACTTTAATGTGGATGCTACGTTTGATGGTTTACCTGATACACAACAACGAGTTTCTTTGAAATTTTACGTTGCACAAAATGTGGAGTTATATCGAAAAATAAAATAATAAAGTAGTATTATTTTAAATGGTAGTTAACGCTAAGCTGTTGTAATAGAGATTATTAATAGAACTAACTATAATATGAGTATACATGTTTGTTAATTTTTTTTAAATTTATCCAATAAATCATAGCGGCTCAAAATAAGAAAGAATCCAATTTTAAGTATAAATACTCAAATATTCTCTAAAGGGTCAATTTACCATCTTTTGATGAAGAACCATTTTTAAATCTTGTTTATGTAACTTTTATAAGTTCTATTTGACAGAATAATATTCTTCTTTAGAATCAGGACATCTGAATTTACATTGGCTTAAAATTTGATACTTTTCTTATAATGTTCTTTTTTAATGAATAGTGAAAAATGTTGTATTTTAATTCAAAACTGACTTTTAAACAGATTTATTCATATGGATAGATTATTTTTCATTAATTGGTTTTCAAGTGAAATTAGATTATTTTTTACCATTTAATACTATGTTGGTTATTAGAAGTAATTTCACATAGAAATTGGACATAAAAAAGATTCAATCTTTTGATAGTTATTATTTCTATAAAACAAGCCTTTTATTTTGACAATGGAAAATAATTTTAAATTATTTTATGCTACTTCAGTGTTTCGAATTTGGAAAAATTTATTCCATATTTTTAATCGGGAGGTCCAACTTTTTTAAATAAGTAACTTTTATTTTTTAACTTTATGAATATTTACTTCAGTAAAAAATTTATTTTCCATGGTTAAAGGGTAAATTTGGTAAATAAGGGTAAAAAAACTATTATTATAATATTATTAAATTACCCTAACATGTATCCTATTCTTATTGGTTGATAAATTTCCAACCACGGGCATACTTGGGTTGATTTGGGGACCCCTTGGAGCCACTTGGGAGTGATAATGACACTTTATTTTAATTAACTTAAACTAAAGGAAAAATGACATGAACAAAAATATTTTAGGAAGTCAATTTCTACATGGGGTTATATAAGTGTTATATTCAACTATAAATATTTAATTAGAAATATAAAAATATTTTATACATCATGGTATTTTTATATTGTTTTTAGAAATCAAATAAATAAAATTATTTATGAAACAATAATGATGAAATGTTTTCCTCATCAATGATTGATTTAAATATATAAGATTATAAAAATTAAAAAAATATCAAAACCAGTATAATTATCATTGGATGATTTTATTTCTAACATGATTCAACTTAGCTTATAATTTAATGAGTTGTTTACCTATAGAATCCTAAAATCATTATTTAATAAAATAATATTTTCAAGCTTTCTTAAAGAGCCCCCCTTATAAAAAGATGTCACCTCAAACCCATTATACACACCTCTCATTCCCCTTGTCTCGTCTAAAATATGCCTAAATAATCCCCATATATCCCTATACTTATCCTATAATCCCTACCTTAGGCATAATGAACTTCATGTAAACCTTTTGGTTCAAACCAAAGGGAGAAACCTGATTTACAGGTAATGAATTCTCTTAAGTTCTTTTCATTTATTTTACTTTTCCAAACCCCTAAACTATTATTATTCCTTTAATTTATATAAAAAATATTATCCTAAATATACTAGGTTGTTGTTATGATAATTATTTTAACTCCTCTTCCACACACCTTCATATAATCTATACGAACAAACTATTTCTGTGGACGGCGAACTACTGCCTCACGACACCATGATTGTTCAAATATGTCCAACCACCTCTCATGGTGGCCATTGTGATGTAACTATATTTATATGTGATATATATTAAATTTATATAGTCTCTTTACATATATATTTTTCATTTATAGCATACCTTTATGGTTTCCATAATGGGAAAAGGCGATAATTTCATTTGAGGAAGTGAGGACTACAACCCCCTTAAAGTGATATGACTCGTTAATTCCATATGTGAGATGAATAAAGGGTAGAGTTAATGAAATTATATATGATATTATAATAGAATTATAATATAAATATGTATAATTAGTTTTTCATTCAGTTAAAATACAAAATAGAAATGAAATGAGTGTTCTTGCATACGTACGGCTTACAGTGTCCATGAACGGTGCATTTTATTTCTTATCTCCCAATGTCATGTATTGTTATAAATATGTATATATACTAGATATATATGATATATATGATATCAAAATCATGAATATCATTTTCTATATAAGGTAATTTTGACATGATGTACAATTTATAATTATAACAAGTACATTTTTAACTCATGTTCCGAACCTCGACAAAATGTCTAATATGAACTCAAATAATTAAATATTTTTTATTGAAAGGTAATAAGTGATATAAAAGGGTTACTAATCTTGAAATAGTTTCTTAAGCAATTATATATTGACTTAGGTTTATTATACAGAATATTATTAAATGAACGGGTCAAGTCAGACATGAGGTAAGGGATTTCGTCTCAGTCACCTTTCATTAAGGCATATTTGGATTTTTATGAACAACTTTCTTTTATAAAATATATAATAAACCCCTTTAACTTTTAATTTCTCTCAAAGGAAATATTTTCTCTACAAATAATTTTTATAAACGAAAAAAGGATTGTTCTTTATGTTTGTTACGACAATGACCTCTATGTCTCCATAATCATTAGTTGGCTTCCTCTATAAGCCTTAATGTTTTTAAAATGAGAATGAAACCCCATATTCTATTTTTTGGTGCTCTGGTATTGAAAATGATTATTTAAATTGGTTTGTTATTTTAATAACTTGAAATAATTTATTTGTATTTCAAATAAAATTTTATTTGTGAAATTTTTATATTTTCAATATTTTATGTGGTATGATTTTATAATGGTACTTGGATATTTGACAGGTTGTTACATGATAAACCAAATGACAAGTGGTGCCATGATAAACCCAGACGGGTTGTTACATTATAACCTCCAATTCATTGGGAATGAAATTTGGTTGTATGGCTATTCCATTTAGTTATATGTGTGGATATCGACAGTATGGTTATTCCATTTAATTATGTTTATGCCCCAAGTTACCTTTATATGTCATATGTTCTTTCAATGGGTTTTATGGTAATCATTTGGTTACAAAATTGTAATAAATGATCTTTTATTTATTGAAGAGTGTATACTACTTCATAAAGGTGAAAAGTATTAATTATGATATGGTATTCATGGTTTACTTATTGTTTTTAAAAACTAACAATTTTTCTTCTTTGTGTATCCCTTACTGATATTTTTGTGCACATACTTGTTTTTGAAATGTTTTTCACATGCCATAAAGATGATTATGGTCAAGGATGGGATCAAGGAAAATTCATGATGTCTGAAACATGGAACTAGACATGACTATATATTTCAAAAAAACATTATTTTATTAAAAAATGGAAACTGAGTATAAGTGTTTACATTGGAATTTTTTGAGATGAAATTTAATAGTTATAGCCTAACCCTCTAGAACTCTAAACCTAAAAAGACCATCAATGTGAGTTATTCGTTTAATTCAAGATTATGTAATGTTTTAATGTTGGGTCCTTATAAGAACAACTCGTTAATATTTAAATTGTAGCTATGATGATTCATATATTTTCTTCGTCCCCGTGTAAAAATAATATATTTTTATCAAAATATAAAAATAATAATAATCAAATAAATCGTTACTGTTGTTTATCTTGGCCTTTTTCATCCACACGGATATACACAAGAATATAAAAAATATGATATGGTTAAGCCCGGTTGTCTTAACATATCACTCTATTTCTTTAATTTCATTCCCCATTGGTGTTGATTGACTATTATTAATCATGTACACTTCATAGTTGATTAATTCTAAAAAAATATTCTTATACATTCTAGAGTTTATCCCCATGATCTATGAATCCATTGTTATTTTCTACATTATTTATATCTTCATTCCATTTTTCTTAGTAGTTCTAACTCAATTAATATCCCTATATTCATGTAGAAGTCCTAGAAGATCCATCTACTATATTCAATATCATTTTCTCTCCATGAGTATTTTATTTTAGTGATGGTCTCCTTATTCACGATTGATTTTTACTGAATAAACAATTTAAATACATTATATATTTGTTTCATAAATTAAACCCCAAATTTCATCATGACATCATCAATGAATTTAAAAATGTTTTATAACCCTTTGTGATTTTGGAAAACGGTCGGTCCAGATAAATCAATGTGAACTAATTATAGCTTCTCGCCCTTGGGTGTCCTTATTCCATGATTTAATGGAACATTTTTACATTCAAATTATAAAAATATCATATCTAATGATGTCTTTGTGATCTATATTTGACATTAATGTGGATTTTTGAACCATCTTGTTATTCTCAATATGATTTCTGAGTTGAATAATCCATTACTCTATGATTTTTACACCATGACTCCTAATTTTTTACTTCATTTGACAATATAGATATACATACATTCTTTCTATTTTGAATAAAAAAATAAACATCAAGTTATCTTCCATACATTGATTGATAATATTTTTCCAATTCCATCCACATCTTGATGTCCCAGGAAAATCATACTCTTTTGTAAACCATGTATCTCTAATACATCCTTCAGATCAAACTATATTATGTTATTTATTTTGACATTCAAATCACAATTCTCCCATGATTTATAGAGCCCTATCATCTAGTAACTGAACATTAATAAAACATTCGAGAAACAGAATTTTATATGCATATGATCTCTAATATAGAGTAGAATGGTGCTCAAGAATCACAAATCCATGATTACATAAAATTATAAAACACAAAGTAGTAAACCACAACCAATTTAAACTACCATATAATAATAAAAACATATTCTTCTAGAAATTCTTCATCTGCAATTTCTTATTATTTCCCTATAGTCATTCTTGATGTCTCCCTCTTACCATAATGTAAACATGTGAGGCTATTTCTAGATGATTGTTATTTTCTTCTTCAATATGTTCTTTCTTCTGATTGCCTATAAATTCTCTTCCAGATATGTTTCAGTCCTATTTAATCCACATCAATCACACTATTTAATGGTTCATGAACATCCCTTACTTTTATATCTTCTTTCAAGATAATCTTATGCACACCCTTAAAAACTATGTTGGAATTCAACCAAAAATTTATGAAAACAGTTAACATTTCTTCCAAACATTCTAGAAGTGATGATAAGAATATCCAAACCAAGACATATTCCATGAATTTCAAAATAACATATACAATATGACTCCAAATCGTGTTGAAATTTTATATATAATAGGTCACAAAACAAATTTCTAAGAACCACATACTCGGAAGTCTTGGTATTATGAACACCAAGATAACTGTTTTGGGATTATCATACATTCCTATTATAGTATCCATCAACTATTCTAATGTATTCACCTAATATATGTTAATATTTATGTTTTTAGCCAATGAAAAAATGAATGAGTCTGAATCATTTCTATTAAACCTCTCCCATCATTCTTTTTTCATCTTTTCTAAATATATTCCAGTGAAAAAGAAATATATTTACATTGTAATGAGATAATAAATAATCTATATTATCATAAATATAAATTATTTCGAAATAAAATTAACTATCCATATTTTACAGTTTATCAATTTCTTCTTTTTATAATAATAAAATACAACTAAATCCAAAGAAAATTAATGGTAAGTGAATGTTTCCTGAGCTATTGTTGAGTATGAAATGTTGATCAATGGACCAATATATGATACAACTTTTTTGGGAATGATAAATACACCAAAACTAAATGAACACCACACTTTAGACATTGTGCACAATAGTAAAAACCAACTCCATCCATTCTCTTTATCGAACACTACCCTATCATTTTGATATATTGTAATTTTGGAATTTTAGACACACAATTCACCAAACCATGTCACTAATGGCATAAAAAAATTCTATAAAATTGAACCCAAAAATATAGATAAGAATAAATAAATAGATAAAATAAATAAAACATTATTTATGTGGTTTATGTTTAAGTCATGAATTCATTGGGGAACACTGCCTCAATTTTTATTGATAAGAGGGTAAAACAACAAAATAAAAATTAAAAATGTTTGTAGATATCGTAATACATTATTTCCATGTCACAATAACATTTTTACAAGTGGTCCCATCTCGAATTGTATATTTTTTCCTATTCCTTTATTAGTTTCCCCCCATCAAATATTCAAAATGACCATCTAATTTCATCTCATTACCTTTAATCTCTTAAAGAGTTCGATAATTGACCCAAATATTCAGTGAACATAATAAGTTACACTAAACCTAGTAAATTAAAAATATTACTAGATGTCTAAATTCATGTATATAGACCCATCCAAATAGATTTTTGCATATTCCAATCCAAGAAACCATTATAGATCATCTGATACTATTTTATTGAATCTTTTCAAACCATTAACTAAACTTCTTCCTTCTAGAAAAATAACTTTATGAGCCTGAAATAGAATTTAAAACCAAAGATACTATCATATATATATATAGATATGATATCTCTCAAGGATAATTTATCAACCACATAATACAAAGAGTAAGAAAATTATAAATATGTCAATTAATTTGGTCTCATGTTCACACTTGGTTTCATCTCTAACCTCCTATAAATCTCAACAGATGAACCTGAATTGTGGCCCCTTACTCATAAATGGATAAATAACTGTATATTCTACTCAGTTATCTAGGGTTACCAAGAAATATGTTAATACCACCGAATAATTTTCCACTAATCATGTCCCTAAATTGGACAATATACTAATGTAGAGGTACAATGTGATATGATTAATAATAAGTTGTCAAGGAATGATTACAATAATAAATATAGAACACATTTAAATAATAAATAATATCTTGGATGTTACCAATACCTAATTCAACCAACACCAATGTATCAATAAATATATCACATAACAATTGATTGATTATCTCAACCGAAGTCATCTTCATTGGGTATAATGTCTTGGAATAGTATAATTACGAGTACATTGGCATTGTTTCCAAGTGACACAACTATAATAGTAGGCATAGGATCCCATTGATTTAATGATTTTAAATACCTAGGAAATACATATTAATAATACAATCATATCATTAGTAATAGAATCCCAAATACATCATATAATTTTTTTCATCATTTCCTATCAATAATAACAATAGTGGGAATATGGTTCCTATCCATAGGCATAATAACAATTGGGTGGTATGTGCTTAGTCCAAGGACATATCATATTAGAGGGAATCACATCCCACCAACAACATTATTATATTGATATCTCATCCCCTTCCATGGGAGTTTCTCATAATGGGAAACTCAACTCCATTTAAGGGAAATCAGAAATAGATGGCCCTAACATCCAATTAATATGTGAATAACATCCTAATTACAACATATAAAATAATGAGAATATATTCATTCATTGTGATCAATATAAAACAAGTGGTAATATCATCTCAACCATAACCATCTGGTAAAAATGGAATATCATCCCAATATAATATCCAACATCACATTATGGAAATATAAATAGATCATGAAATATTTTATAACTAACCTTATTGAAGATTATCATACAAAACTACTCAAAAGTAAATTAAACTCAGTCTATTAACATATTATTTGCCTATATTCGTAACTACAACCTTAGAATAATATTCCAGATTCCCAATTATTTATAGAGTGACGCATACTCAGACAATGTGTCAATAATACAAGCCAAAATGACATAGGAAAACTAGTAAAATTTCCCTAGAGACCGATCATTAGGCCGACCATAACAAACTGCACCTTCCCCAACCATAGATATTAGAAAATATACCCATGTTGTGATTATCTCAATATAACATAACTCAAGAAATCACAAGTAGGGTTCTCCAAACAAGTTCCTATAAAAAAATAACTCAATATTATTGCAATCAGTAACCATTTTGTCAATTTATATTAACTCAGGGGGTCTATGATATCCTTAATCATCCTTTCCCACCTTAATGAGGGCCATAAAAATCATTTCAGATTAATTATATAAGAATCATGTATTTTTGGGGAGACAGTGTATCAAATATCATATTAAATGATTGAATATCATAGGGATTATTTATGTACCACCTACCTCTCCCAACTACTTCCCACTCATCATAAAAATAAGGAAAATTCATCTTTAATTGGTAGATATCCTGAAATCTAAAAAAATACCATAAAATAAACATAAATGTTGAATAATTAAATAAAATTGGAAACATTTTGGATTGGGTTGAATAATAGTCCTAGTAATATCTTATGCGACCTCCTACAATAGAAGGATAAATAGCCATCCTGGAGATAGAGGAAATATAGTCAAAGGAATAAATAATGTATGGTGGGGAATATGGATGGTGTATGTTGTTTTAATTGAGGATAAACACCCCAAATATAAATTTATAACATAATTAATTAATTAATTAATTTTAAATATTAGGAAAATCATGGAGGTGCCAAGTTTGTACCAACAGGATAAACATAAGATAGTTTGTGGGCTCTAGAGACCTGCCTTAGGGGAGCCAATTATCTAGTGTCCCTCTCTAACATGTATCCTCACCAGAGAGATTCACCAAGTACGTAGTACTAGACTAATATGTACCTTATAAATCTTATTACTAAGATATGACGACAATTATTACACATACCTTCCCAAAATTACCTCTCATGACCTTTCCAACACCTCCAACTCTAACAAATGTTAAAAATACCTAAGGTACAATGAAAATATAAACACGTTCATTACTCAAAATTGGTTGGGTGTCATATAATTTTTCACCATTTTATAGATACAGTAAAGATTAATCATCACAACTTTGTTCTTTAATGGATCTCTTATCCTTATCTCATACCATCTCATTTTCAACTCCTTTTCTATGCTCATATAATTAGTGAAATTGGGTTAGTTGATGAATCTAATATAATATTCTATAAAAAATATTTAGTCATACTTATATTCTAAGAATTAATTATCATTCACTTAGTGAAGGATATCATGATCGATTTTCTCAAGAAATTGTTCCAAAAACCCTTTCTAATCAAGTCCCTAATCATTATTTTCTTCAACAATGATTCCACACAAAATAAAACCACCTTCTTATAGAATAAAAGTAGTGTGAAAAAGGTAATACTACTAAATTATGTAAAAAAATTTAAATCAAATTATTGATATGGTCCACACACTCCTCCACTTCCTATGGGAAAGCATCACATCTGAAGGTATGAGGGTGATGGAACTGAATGTCCCTCATAACATTGGTAGTCGATGGTGCTCATCATAGTGCTTCCAACCAACTTCATAAAGTTTATGATACTAAATATTAATAACATGGTGACTAATCAATAAACTTGTAGTTAGAATATAGTCATCATGCCCATCTTATAGATTAGTCTACGATCAATTTGGTGACATATTGAACATTAATAAAGAGAACAAAGTCATATCCACATCAATGAATGTGGAAAATAGACTTTATATATAAAAAATTATAATGATCTATAAATACATATATATTATTTCATACATCTTACATAATTGAGGTTTTATAATTTTTTAAAACAATATATAAAAGATAATAGAAAATATAAATACTAGAATTATGAATGTACAGTTTTACAAGAAAGGGTCCTAAAATTATTTAAATTACTCAAGTGAGTTATAGTAATCGATAAATATTTAAAAATTAGATCTAAAAAAATTATTTATTAATGATATTTTAGTTAGAAGAAATATTTAATGTATTTTAATAGTAAGTAATAATTCATAGGAAAAAAATCATGGTACATTTAATCTTATTTATGCCTACCCATACATATATATTCATGAAGCATAATTCGTATGTGCAAAAGACTAACTCAACGTAATGATTAAAATGATACCAATAACACGCCTATAAAAATAATATACAATTATAATTATATTTTTTTAGTCATATTTATGGGTAATTTTATAATCCCTAAAAACTATATCTAAAAACTACTCCCATAACCAAACCTAAGATCCCTTATGTTTTTATAATGAAAATTTCATATTGAACTTCCTTGTTTACCAGAAAATAACTAATCCATGATACTAATAAACATGATTAACACCTAAAAATATATAGAGGCTATCATAAATTACAATGTATAAAAAATAATTAGATCGATATGGATTAACCACCAATATAACTAACTAACTATTAAAAAATAAACATTATTCTAATATAAAAATCATGTATGAATGGTGGCATCAACAGATCGAATATTCATAATCCCAAGTATCATTCCTGGAACCCCAACCAATAGGTATCAAGATAATACAAGTTATAAAAACTACACAATCATAAATACATATCATAACACACTCTAAAATACTCAGAAATTCTATATAAGGATAAAATTATGAAAAACCCAAATATTTATTAAGTATCTAATCCTAATGATCTCTTAGGACCACAAAATTAATTCTTCATGTGTAAAACTCTATCTGATGTGTTGTGGAAATAACTCTTATATCCTATATTTATGTGCGTCAAAAAATATAGAAAGGTCCAGGGGAACATGATATACAATATTTATATATTACCCATGCTATGGTCCTTCATACCCAATGTAAAAGTTCTTTTCCATTACCTGGTTCACATAAAATTCGGTCTACCTATATTCCTAAGGGGAAACATGTACAGTGTTAGTAATAATATCCAATAAAATTTACCAACCAAACTCAATCAATATATCATAACTGTCAATAACCTATATAAAAATATAGAGTAGTCAAGTAGCATGTAAGCATATGAACTAAATTATTAATGTGAATGTATGAAAGTATCTATTCAAATAAATTTAAATGTTATTCAAATCCAACAATCAATATAAGTTTGTTATAATATTTATTTAATTATTTTTACCCATAAAACTGAAACATTATTTGATTCATTCTCTTAATCTGAAGGGGTGCATGTCCACTATATATTTCTAGGTTTTGAAAAGGTCTAACCAAACCCATCATCTACAAGATATAGTATATATATATATTCTAATGTATGTATATACATGTATGAATGTACCAATAATCATACTCTATAGGAATAATGTATACTCACTCTAGCATGGGATATTAGATATCCCATTTCTAGGAGGTACCATATATAATCATAATCATCCTTCAAGAGAGGAACATATACTCACTCTAACCTAGGAGGCCATATGTTCTTTTTTAGGGAGGGGTAATATTATTATGGGAATATGCGTGTGTGTGTGTGTGTGTGTGTTTCATTGTCACATATACATATATATATGTAATGACATTTATATATGAGGAAATTTACTAAAACATAATTAATTTACTTATGGATAATATGTACAGTCACCTAAAGATTGATCCTACAAAACATGTCCCTTAATTTAATATAACAAACATCGAAACAATTATATATATGTGAAAAATAAAAAAGGCATCCTTTTAAAAAATAATACATGCTAAAATCATAAAGTTAATTTTTATTATATCACAATGAAATCATAAATATGACCAATATAGAACAATAGTTCAAAATCATTCATATTCATGTCATTTATATTACTTAGAGTCATAATATAACACACCTATTAATAATCAATGAATGTAGCCATAACCTATTTTATTAATCATGATTATTCAATTAAAATGGAATAAAAAGATACATATTATGTCTAATGTGTAGGATGGCCCTTATACATGTTACATGAAGAATGAATTACTTTAAAAGTGAATAATATATTTCCCTTTATATTTTTTTTATAACCATGGTTCCCTCTTATTTTACACAAACACAACATGCATGTTCTCTATACCACGCATTAAACAAAATGACTGTAACGGCTCAGGTATTTATTGAATAATACTTTTTTATTTCTATTAATACATATTTATAAGATAATAATTTTATGATAAGGAGGACACTTTTTCTAATATCATATAGGTCATGTAACAAGGGGTTTCTCTGAAATCTTACGCTGCACACAACATTGAGATATATTAAAATATAATACAGTGATAATATTTTTATTTTAAATGATAGTTAACACCTAACCGTTGAAATGGAAGGAATGAATAATATCAAATAAATTTTGAAATATTGTTTGCACATGTTTAAATAGTTATTAATGGGTTACCAATTTTATAAGAAATGGAAAAAACCAATTGAATTTAAAGGATGGGTTTTTGTATGAAATTTTTTTATTTTTCTAAAAAATTCATATTTTTCTGAATAGTGAAAAATACTACATTTTATTCAAAAATTCCTTTTAATATAATATATTTATATAGTTAAAATGTACTTTTAATTGTTTTTAAGGTTTAATTTTATTATATTTTTCTCATTTTATCCAATTTTGGTCATTGTAATTAATTTCACTTTGAAATTGGACCTAAACACAAGTTAATATTTTGATAGTTATTACATCTTAAAAACCCATTTTTTAGTTTTGACTATAGAAGTTAATTTTAAATTAATTTCTACAACTTTTAAGGTTCTGAATTTAGAAAAATGTATTACATATTCTGAATCAGAAGATACAAATTGTTTAAGTAAGTACATTTTAATTTTAGACATTTTGAATGGTAACTTTAGTAATTATTTTATTTGTCATGGTTAAAGGGAAAATCGGTTAAATAAGAGTAAAAAATAATATTATAATAATTTTAAACTATCAAAAAACGTGTAATACTCCTATTTGATTATATATTTAAACCATGGGAATCATTGGGACGATTTCAGGACCCCATGGAGCCACTTTGATGTGAAAACAACATTTTATATGAAATAATTTAATGTAATGAAAAATGTAACATAAACATGTATCTTTTTGTAAACATAATTTATATGGGGTTATATAAGTGATATATTTAAATAAATGATATTTTAAATATTAAATTAAATTTATTTTTAATCTATTTATGAGATCCACGAATTTTATAGATGGGTATTAATTTTTAATTTTAATTAACGTTGTTTTTTTGAAATAATAAAGTTTTTATGGTATTTTAAAACGTCAAGATATGAATAGTTTAAAATTTACATAAAAGAGTTTTTTAAAACAAATAATATTTTATTGAATTATGTAATAGTACTAAAATTCTAAGTTTCGGTCAAATAAATTAGATAATGTTTAAAATTTCATTAATGAACTACTTGTAGTTTGATTGGTATTTTATGGTAACTATTTTACCCATATAGTATAAATATACTAGAAGAAGGGGTACATGGTAAATTAGTTAACAAAGGTTTAAAGCTAAATGATAAGGTTAGATTTGGAAAAACAACTTGTCTAAAACATATTGGTTGAGATTATTTTGAACAATAATAATATTATATATAAATTAAATTAGTTTTGAACCTTTTGAAAATAGAAATTTAGTTTATAATAAAATAATCTTTCAAGACATTCCTAAAGTACCCCTCCTCCCTCTTATAAAAGGCCACCACCTCTAAACCATTACTCAAACCTATAAAGCCACATGTATCATACAACCTAATCCTAAATAATCTCCCACCATTCTTATATTCCTCCAAGAAGTCTTACCTTTGGAATAATCGAATTCGAGAAATCCTTTTGCCTAAATCAAAAAAAATTTCCCAATTTGAGGTAATGTCTTCACTGAAGATTCATTCATTTAATTTCCTTATCCAACCCCCTAAAATATATTTATTTATTTTTATATAAATAACAAGTAAAATAAATTTAATATCATGTTTTTATGAGAATTATTTTTACTACACTTACACACACCTCCATCAAATGTATACGGATATACTATTTCTTTGTACAACGAACTACTGCCTCATGAAATGATGACTATTTGATTTTACCCTACCACCTCTCATGGTGAAAATTAGGATGGAACTTTATTTATATATGATATATAATATATTTGAATTGTCTCTATGATACTATAAATTTAATTAAAAAACATACCTTTATGCTTTCCATGATGTGTAAATATGATAATTTCATTTGAGGAAGTGCGTACTACCACCCACTCAAAGTGACATGACTCGTTCATGCCATAAATGAAATGTTAAAGGATGTAGTTAATAAAAATATTTAAAATGTATATAATATTATACTATTATTTAATTATAATATAAATATGTATCATTTAGTTTTCATTCCTTTAAATATGAAAAAGAAATAAAACTAATGTTCATGCATACGTACGACTTATCGTCTCCATGAACGGTGCATTCCATTTATTATCTCTAAATGTTATAGAATATTATAAATAAATTCATAATTGATATATATGATATATATGATATCTAAATCATGAATTTAATTTTGTATATAATAGAATTTTTACCACACAAACAATTTTTAATTATAACGAGATCATTTTCGACACAAGTACCGAATATCGACAAAACGAATGACATTAACTTTAATAATTATGTACTTTTTATAACATGGTAATGAGTGATATAAAAAGAATAATAACCTTGAAAATGTTATTAATCAAGTAAAAAATATCTTATGTTTATTATTCAGGAATAAAAAGGAACATATGTGACGAATCATACTCAAGGTAAGAGAATCATTCACCCCACCTCTTTTAGTCAGAGATTTCTTTTATGTTTTGTCTTTTAATTTCAATTTTATTTTGTTGGGATATTCTATTATATATACTTATTTCAGTAAATTTTATATCCATGTGATGATATACCATTTTATCTCTCATAAACACTATTTTGGAATTTTTAAGTGATGATGTTAGGCTACCGAATTTTTGTAAGGGAATTTATAAACTCAATTTCCAGTCATTGGGTTCTAGAAATAATTCATTGATTAAATTATTTCAATATTGTGTGTAAAATAACTGATTATTTATTTATTTTTTAATTTCTAATTCACTTTTTGTGGATATAATTTTCCAACACATAATCACTCCATTTATTGAGTTAAATATCCATGTAATTGCTTTTGTTTTTTCCAAAATATTTGTGAATGAAGACTTATTGTTTTACAATTAATATTTAATTTAATTTTGTTTATTTATTTTTGTAAGAGATAATTTTTTCATTTATTTATCATTAATCTAATGATATTATCCTTGTAAGGGATTTCATCTCAATATCCTTTCATTGAGATATATCTGGTTTTCATGCAAAAATAATATCCTATAATGTGTATATAAAACCCTTTTGACTGTTTATATCATGAGTTAGTTTTTTCTCATGATATCTAAATTCCTTTTTTATTTTATTCCTTAATTATTTTTATTTAAGTGTTTCTCAAGTGGTAAAGGACTCTTTAACAAAATCATTATTTTAAATGTCTCAAATTTTTATTCTTATAAATATTTCTCATTAATATACATTTTTAAAAAAAAATTAATGGAATTATTTATATGTACATGAGTGTTTTAATGTGTAAATTACTTTCAAATGTTTCAGAGTAGTATTATACACTTTGATTCAAAACACTTCTTTTTGAATGTTTTAAATGAACTGATTATATCAATATCATGAAATGATATATTCTGAAAGCAACATGGAAATGTTATTTTTACTTTATGATTATTTTATGTGTTATGATTATGTTATGGTACATGGAAACATGATTGGTGGTTATGTGATAATTCAATTATGAGTGGTTTTGCGATAAACCAAATGACTGGTGGTTCCGTGATAAATCAAGGACGGGTGGTTACGTTATAACCTGCAGTGCATTAGGTATGAAATTCAACCGTATGGCTATTACATTTTGTTATATGTGTGTAAGTAGACCATATGGTTATTCAATTTATGTATTTTCATGTCCCAAGTAACCATTATTTGTTATGTGTTGCTTTCTATGGGATTTATGGTAATCTTATGGTTTAAAAAATGTAAACAATGAAAGATTTAAATAAATGAGATTATTAATAATAAAATAAATATATTTTGAAACATTTTAGGCCATATAATAATTTTATGGATGGTTATTACTTGTTATATTTTAATTAATTATGTTTTTCTTGAAGTAATAATTTTTTTTGGATTTTAAAAAAAGTCATGAAATGAATAGTTTAAAAATTGGCATAAATGAGTTTTTTAAAACAAATAATATTTTATTAAATGATATAATAGTCCTAAAAATAAGATATTTGGAAAAATTACTTAGATAATTTTTATAATTTCATTAATTAACTACTAATTTATATAATGTCATTTTATGGTAACATTATTATCCAAATAGTAGGAATATACAAGAAGACATGGTATAAGTTAAATTAGATAACTAAGGGTTAAAGCTAAATGATAAGGTTAAATTTGAAACCAAAATTTGTCTAAAACATATAGGTTGATAGGATTTAGAAAAATACTAGTCTAGTATTTGAATTAAATTAGTTAGGGAGCTTTTGAAAATTTAAATTTAGTTTATAATAAAATAATCATTCAAGACATTTCGAAAGTACCCATCCTCCCTCTTAAAAAAGGTCACCACCTCTAACCCTTTACTCAAATATCACAAGACCCTCGTATCATCCATACTCTGCCAAAATACGCTTCTAACATGCTATATGCCTCCTAGAAGACTTAACTTGGGAATAATTCAATTTAAGAAACCCTTTTATCTTAAATCAAATTTATTTACTCAATTTGAGGTAATGTCTTCTCTCAAGCTTCATTATTTTATTTTCGTTATCCAACCCCTAAATTCCCATTATTATAATTTTGTATAAAAACTCCCATATATTAAATATAGTATTATTTTTTTAAGATAATTATTCAATGAACACTTACACACACCTTCATATAATGGAAATAGACATATTGTTTCTGTGTATGGAGAACTACTGCCTCCTGAAATCCTGATTGTTCGATTTTCCTCAACCACCTGTCACGGTGGTCATTATGATTAAACTATATTTATATATGATATATATTATATTTATATTTTCTATTTTATACTATATTTTTTATATAAAAACATACCTTTATTCTTTTAATGGTGTGTAAATATGATAATTTCAATTGAGGAAGTGTGGACTACCGCCCCCTCAATGTGATATGACTTGTTTAGGCCAAACATGGAATGTATACAGTATGGAATTAATGAAATTATATAACATATATATCTTATGATATTATTATTTAATTATAATATACCTATGTATATTTTTTTCATTTCTTTAAATATGAAATAAAATGCATGTACGTTCAAGCGTATGTACAACTTATCGTCTCTAGGAACGGTGCATTTCATTTCTTATCTCCAAATTTTATGGACTATTATAAATACATATATACGGGATATATATTATATAAATGATATATATATAATGAATATAATTATAGATATAATGGGATTTTTACCACATAGACAATTTATAATTATAACACGATCATTTACGACTCATGTACCGAATATCGACAAAACAACAAAAATTTACATTAATAAATATGTAATTTTAATGAAATGGTAATAAGTGATATAAAATGAATAATAAAAATAATAAATGATATTAATCAAGTGTAAATTAATTTATATTTATTATTCATGAAGAAAAATGAACATACGCGGCGAACTGGACTAAAGGTAAAGGAAACGTTCACCCCCCGCCTCTTTTAGTCAAAGACTTCTTTTATGTTATTACCTTTAATTTGCATTTTCATATGTTGGGATATGTTCTTCTATATCCTTATTTCTTCATATTTTATTTCCATGTAGTGAATGATATTTTTCTCTCTCATAAACTTCATTTCATAATTTTTACGTGATGTCGTTAGCCGACCGAATTTTCGTAAGGGGATTTCTAAACTCAATTTCCAATCATTGGATTTTATTCATAGTTCGTTGACTATATTATGAAATATTATCTATGAAATAAATATTTATTTATTTATTATGTAATATCTTCTTCCCTTTATGTGGATATACTTTTGCAACACATTATTACTCCATTGATAAATATTTTCATAATTTATATGAACTTTCTAAGAGAAATCTTAGTTTAATCTCTTTTAATTGAGTTAAATATCCTTGTAATTGATTTTTTATTTCCATGAATACATGTGAATGAATATTGATTACATTAAATTTAATATCTAGTTATATTAGGTGTGTTTTTATTTGTCACATATAATTATTTCATTTATTTTTCCTTAATCCAATGATACAATCTCTGTAATGGATTTCATCTCAATCTTTTTCCTTGAGGAATATCTTGTTTTCATGACACTTATTATGCTATAATGTGTATATACATCCATTTTGAATATTTATATCTGGATTATTATACTCTCTTAATATCTAAAGGCCTTTTTTATTTTATTCCTTAATTATATTTATTCAAGTGTATCTTAGGTCGAGAGGGACTCTTTAGCCAAAACATTATTTTAAATGTTTTAATGATTTATTCTTTTATAAATTCCTCATTAATTTACATGATTTATAAATGGTTTTACAGATTTATTTAAAGTTACATGAGTATTTTAAATGTTAAATTCCTTCGAAAAGTTTTAGAGTGGTATGGGACACATTTATTCAAAACTATACTTTTTTGAATGTTTTAAATGAACTATTTATATCAATATCTTTAAAAGATATATTTTGATTGCAATGTGGAAATGTTATTTCTTCTTTATACTTGTTTTATGGGTTATGATTATGTTATTGTACTTCAACATCTTATGGGTGGTTACGTGATAAACCAATGATGGGGGTTTATGTGATAAAACAAATGGAGGGTGGTTCGGTGATAATCCAAGGACGGGTGATTACATTATAACCTGCAATGCATTCGGTATAAAATTCGGTCATATGGCTATTCCATTTAGTAATATGTGTGGAATTAAATCATATGGTTATTCCATTTATTTATTTTTATGTACCATGTTATCATTATATGCTATATTTTTATTTATATGGGCTTTATGGTAATCTTTTGGTTATAAAAAGCATAATAAATTGGATTATATTCAGTGAGGTGTTATTGCTACTTCTTAATGGTGAAAAGTATAACATTATAATAACATTTTAATGTTTGACATATTTTTGAAAGAGTAAGAGTTATATTTTTTATTTATACCTTACTATGATTTTTATCCTCATGCATAGTTATGAAATTTTTTTCACAAGAAATAAATAAGAATAGAGTCCTGAATAAGATCAAGAAAAAGTTGTGCAATTAAATCATGAAATGATGTCATGTTTCTTTTTTAAAGTGGTTTTGTTTTATGAAAAAAATAGATATTGAGTTGAAGTGTATAATTTTAATATTCATGATGTTATGTATAATTTATGACCTAATTCTCTAAAACTAGTAACCTAAAACGATCCTTGATGTGAATTAATGTCCAAATATTGAATTATCACATGATTAAATAATGTTTAAGGCTGAGGCCTTACAATGATGATAAAAAAAATGGAATAGAATTATGATTGATCATAGCCAAACCATTATTATATAATGTTAATATAATAACAAATAATTATAACCAAGGTAGATCATAAACATGTTATAGAGTTTAAATAAACAAGTATAAAAACTCAAAGTAGGGTTTAGATGCCCCCAACACTTGGGAACACTCAAAGAAGGAATACTTGTCACAAATCATGTTTTTTATTGTAAATAAAGTTATTAAGGTAAAAAACCCAATTATTTAAAGGAATCCTTTGTGCATGTTTCAATATTTTAAAAATAATTTATGTAAAAAACATCAAATCGTCTAATCAATATTACCCTTCTTTAAAACAACCATGGAAGTGTATACTTGGCATAATGACTCATGGTTTAATATGGGACAACCCAATTCAATTTTACTTTCATCAAAACTCATTATTAGTTTTATTCTTTAAAAAATAATTAATTGGGTTTATATAACTTATCTACATTCCCTTAAATTAACTATCATATATTGGATGCAAGAAATAGAAGAGTATTAACCACTATAATTTATGCAGACATGAAGCACTAATACTGAAAGAATGCATATTCCACCAAAAAATTTATTTCGAAGACTAGGTTATATCAAAGTAAGTTTTAACTAAATGTTTTAATATAGAAAATATGAATCCAATAACGAAACATTCATCCACACCTAATGGACACTGGGTATCACCTAGAGGCAGTCTAGTTTGAGTGAAAAATCAAACCTCAACTCTAACCAAGAGGAGATGTTGATAATGATATAAATTTTTGATCAAGTGACATAAATTAGAGGATATGTGAGACATATATTTTCATGAAAATATATAAACTCTCATAGAATCATAATGTTGAATCAAAATTATTAACTATTTGTAAGATGAATGTAATGCATGGTAGTTGAGTTAGAGATTCTAAACCATAGGAAATTAGTGAAAATATGATAGAAATCTTGACTGAAGGAATTAATGTGTTTAATTAAGGGGTAAAGACATTAAAATAATATTTTTAATCTGTTTTTCTACCAAGTTGTATACCACATAATTATTTAAATTAAATAATGAACATAGTTGATCCCGCATAACTACCTCACCTCTGAGGGGACCATCAAGTAACCAATAACGGACCCCCAAGTACCTAGTGGCCCCATGTTATATGCTTCCTCCCTAATTCCTCAAAGTTTATCTATTACCCCTTCAACTATATACACATCCCCAAATGAATTTGAAAATAAAAATCATATATGATGACTCACTAATAATGGAACATGTCTTTATAGGTCAGGTGATAGTATTTAAGAAACCAATGATAACTATGAATAAAAACCCAAAATTAAAGCATAAATTTGAAGGTATATATATCATACACATGTTCTACTCTAATAATATTTACACAATAATAACCTAGGATATATATATTATTATAATTCCCACCAATTTGTGGTTTCCCAAGAAATATTTCTCATGAAAATTCACATAGGATTTAAGCTTACCTTCCAAATGACCCTAAATTATATGTTATATGATCCTCATTGCATGACCCCTAAAATAAATGGTGTATAGTACCTCATCTATGAAGATTAAATATATATATATAGGACCTTATCATATGAAATAAAAATTCTTGAAATCATTGTTCTTATATTAATAACCTAAACACCATGATGTAAGGTCTTTGACACACAACCAAAAACTATACATGTTATCATTCTTCTATAAGTAAAAACTATAGAATATCACTTTTCCTATATAAGAGATAGTTTATATTTATTCCTTTGATAATCCTAACCCATACTTTTGGTTGATACCCTAATTACATATCCATGTTCATGAATCTTTTCCATACCATTTCATTCCATAATATTAATTAGATTCTTAACCATTTCATGTTGGGTTTAACTTAACCCTTTTGTCCTTGGAGGATCCCCCATTTCTAGGACTATATGTAGATTTATTCCTATTTCCATAAGATATATAGTTCTACCTAGATCTCCTACCATGAGACCAACTAAAATTTTATTAAACTCTTTATTTCCCATTCCACTCTATCATTCAAACCTTAGGTTTATTCAAATAAATTTCATATTACCTTATGTATGTCTGAGTGAGAACACATTATTTCACACAATCTTACTGCCACGATTTTCTGGGATTGAGTTTCCCACAATACGACATCAGGTTTATATACCAATATTTATTCATTGAGAGTTCTTTATTTAAACACTAATTAAATTCAATAATCATTCATAAAATTTGTTCTACATCATAGGTTGGGTGAATGATATTCTAATATTAAATTTTTCAATATCAGACTAGAATAATCATTATGATTTTTTATTTAATATTTATGATAATTATGCAATGTAGTGTTACATAGTCCATATAAAATGAAATTAAATTGCATGATGTTCCACTTCCATTGATGATCCTTTTATCAGTAATGAAAGATTCATAATTCATTTCAGGATGAAAACTCGTAAATGGAATCCTCAGAAAAAGTCTTTTGTTTTTTTTTCTAATCAAGATACATTAAAGGAAAAGTAAAAAAGTTAAAGAATAAAAGGAAAGATTCAAAAATATAATGGGGGAAAATATCCAACCATATTAAAATTCTATCTACACTATCAGGGTCTATTGGTCAAGGAAAAAATAGATCATATCCATACCACACCAATTTTCATATATGTTCATCATATTCATTGTATGATTTGAAACTATATTGTACTACTCTATGTTTCATATTCATAAATAATGTGATAAATTTTCCATGCCCTATTAACATAAAATTAATTTCAATATTTTGGATTATGTTTTAAGACACTAAAAAAAATGTATCCTTTGATTCGATATCATTTATGATTCAACAACATGACATGAGGCCCACTTTGAATGAACACAAAATACATGATACTCATTGTATAGAGATTGATCTTTGATGTAGTCCTGCTAATGTTTTTAAGGAATCATGTAGAGAATAATTTGAAGAATATATATTTTATAATGTTTTTTTGAATTGAATATAATTAACGAAAATTCCACCACTATTATTTTTCGATAAATAAAAATATTTCACCATAAAAAGAGATTAACCACCCATTGCATAAAAATTAATTTGATAAAAAATAGATAATTTTTCATTTAAAACATAGAAATTATTAGGATAAAAATATTCTCATGATAAAGAGTGAGAAATACACTATAAACACAAACTAATGGTATAAAAACAACCCAATACATGTTACAATACATAAGATAAATCAAAATTCACATTAAAATCATAGTGTACAGTTTTCGATGTTAATTAATGACCCTTATCTTAAATGTAGAAATATTACCTATTAATTATTTTTTCCCCCATGTTCTACATCAACGTTAATTCAGATCTATAAATTTATATCCAATTTCAGGTGGATATGTCATTTTGTGTCCCAAATATGTGTGTTATATCCCCCACCCTATTTTATATCAAAAATATTGGGCTAGTATACGTTGAATAATAATTGGGAATAGAAATTTTATCATGAAAATATTGATTCTCTATGATTTGAATATAGTCCATATAATTAACTTTAGTTTGGAAAGGATTTTATCTCAAATTGGTTGGATCATCATCGTGAATGTATAGATATATGTGACTAATGATGAACATTATATAAATTCCACAAAAATCATTTCGTAAATATATTTTGAATAAATTATTTCCTACTAATTCAAGTAAATTTAATGGGCCTTCAGTGCATGGAACTTCCTTTAACTTCTTTTTTTTCAAGAATATCTCATTATGAAGGTGAATCAAAGAAATTTCTCCAAGTTTAAAAATGAAATTCTTCTTATGCTATTCAGATGACCTCTTGTATGCTACATTATATTTCTCTAATTTACTATGAAAAAAATTAATAAAACTACTTCAGATTCTTATACTTCATTCTTATACCAATATTCAAATGAAAATGAATTGGTAAAGAGATTAATTACATATAATTTATTATATTTATTCCATAATATTGTTCAATGTAGAATGTAATTTAGTGGAATATGGAGAAATTTTGTATACAACTTTATCATGTGAAAGCTATAAATCCCAATATCAACTTTTTTGGTTCACCAATGTTTATAAAACGATGCTCAATGTAAAATTATAAATTAAATTTTTATTATTATTTTTAGGGTGGTTGGAGGTGATAAAAAGAATAATCATTCCATATTTCTTTTATAATGTACCACCAAAATGGATTATCATTTTAAGTGTCTTTGTATAAAATAATGTTTTTGAAGAATTACATAAATGGAAAAAACTTCTAAAAAAACATCATCCACATTTACTACATATTGTTTTTTTAGAAAGTTGAAAAATAATCCATTTTAGAAAACTAATAAATGATTTAAATTATTACTTTTTCCTCATTGAGCCTACATTATATTCATAATGAAATCCAGGCTCAGATACACCCATAGTTTCTCTAGAATATGTAATGGAGTATATAAACATGGATTGAAATTACTCTTTCATTTTTGAAAGTTATTCAATCATGAATTAATTTCACAAAAATATTTTTGTATACTATTTCCATAAAAATTATCCAGTAGTATCTATAAGGTATTTTGATGTGAAAATTATGAGAAATTCCTTCTTCATGTGTCTCCTAAATGAAAAAGTCTTTATAATTACATTTCTAATAGAAATCCTTTTTATATTAAAGAGAAACCCATAATACATAGAATAGTATTTTACTAATCCATTTTGACAATGGATTAAAATTTTATTTAAATCTACACCATGTAGATAATATTTTCTCATAAAATAAAATCTGAGAATTGGACCATCTAGAATGGTATGTAGTTCAAAGCATTTAGATAGGGAAATTTACACTATATTATGTTGGCCTTATATATATTTTAACACAAATTAGAATTGTTGTAAAAATTACACTTTTTCCTGAATTGAAATAAACCATTATTAACCATTGATAAATATTTACTATTGCAGATTATAATGAAGAACAAACTATTTTTGTAAAAAATAAAAATTCCAACGATGTAGATAACTTAGGCTTCAATTGAAGTAATTTTCATTTTTATTTTAATTAACCCTCTAATCATTCAATTTATCAATGAAATATTCAATAGGATTCTTTTCTTATGATAAATATTCTTATTCCATCTCCACTTATATCAACCTAAAATTCAAAAACATTTTTAAAATTAGGAAAGGAAAAGGTGGTGTTTAACATAACTTCTTATTATTGGTTTAAAATGATTAATTTTCTACTTTTACCACTCAAATTTTCCTTTTTCAATCATTCATTAATGGGTTTCATGATAGTGTGGAAATTTGAATGAAAATAAATAATAAAAAGATTACTAACATTGAAAACTCCTTTTTTTATATTGTATTTAGGTGGTGGATTGAAATTTAATGATTTGAAATTTTATTGATCCACCATAACCATATATCCCTAAAACACTTCCTAGGATGAAAATAAAATACACTTCTCTAGCATTCCATATACCTTTCATTATCACTATTTTCATAAAGCTTGTAGAAGATGATCCATAAGGTTTTCTATATCCTTATTTTGAATCAAAATACCGTTATGATAATTCACAAAAAACATACTAGTAAATGGATTTGGATCTTCTTTCATGAGTTTAATGAATAAAATAAGTGAATTACAGAGAGAGAATAGAATAACTAACCACTCAAACAATACAGATTTGTTTTTGAATTTTTTTTTCCATTTATTACCCTTACACATTTGAATATGATGATATCCACGTAAAATATAATCCTTTTAAATGACTGGTAACCCAGGTAATTCATTTACCATATCATTATCACATAGAGTGGGATACCTATATTTATGGTAAAATTGTTAATAACAATAAGGACCCGACCTTATTACATACACAATCTTGAATTTAGTCAAGAAAGAAATTACTTTTACATTTAATATCATTTCAAGTTTATAGATTTAGAGAATTAGGAAACTACATTCATGACATTACACATTATACAGAGTGGATACTATAAAAACAGTTTTGCATTTTTTTCAAAATATAAAACATTAAAACTTAAAACAAGACTCCTAAACAATTATTAAACATTTAACATGGCTTCATTACTTGTATTACAAATCCATTAACCTATGAAAAATCATTTAAAACATAGTAAGAGCACAAAAGCTCATTAAGGGTGGAAAATAAGGAAAGATTACATTAGTCAATGAATACTCGTAACATGTGAAAGCATTTTAAAAAGACATTACTATCACCCATATATACTTACATTTTGTAACATGAGATTTACACAAGATCCACAAAAAACATGAGAATATAAATATATTCATAAAGGTATATTGGGGAATTACTTACATAATCTTGTAACCATTATTGGCTACCTTGTAATTTGTAACCCTCACAGCTACCTTACTTTGTATAACCATCACAGTTACACTTGGAATAACCATACAACCAAACTCAAACATACTCATACCCAATGAATTGGAGGTATATATAGGTCCCACCCTATATCAAAAATAATTCCCAATATCCAAAACAAAATCATAAAACATGAATAATTCCATAAAAACATTACATTGGAATTTCGTAAAACCGAATTTAAAATGAGGATTTTTAAAGAAACCCCCTTATAAATATCAAAAAATTGAAGAGATTCTAAATAGAGTGGATGGAGTATGTATATATACTGTAAATAAATATAATAAAACAAAATATAAATAGAACCCACCACAAAATTAATTTAAATAGAACATAATTAATGAAGTAGAAGTTTAAACCAAAGAATGGAAATCAGGTTAAGATTTCCCTTACCTCGGGGTTGTATTACTTCAAAATCATTTAAACGTCCTATTTAATGGTTAAAAGAGTGTTTATTAGTATTGTAAAGAAACAAATTAATATTTATAAGATCTTATATGATCATCTAATAACATCATTTCAACCTTTAATTGTTAGTATTTTTCTCCTTGCAATGTTTATGGGTGAGTTCTTAACAAGATTTCCTTGATTGGTTCATGGTGGACATTCTTGTCGATTGGAAGTGAAACATCATAATTAAAATGGAATTGTATTTAAATATATACATTAACATAATTTATTCCATTTATCATTTTTAATTCTTACATTAGGATGATTCATAAGTTAGAATATTAACGATGTTCATTTAGATCATTTAAGTGGTTCTTGGATAATAACAACCTCGTTTTGTCTTATAAATTAGATCAATGAGTACAAAAGAATTACAGAACCACGGGTGAGTTATAAAACATATATTATAACCTGGTTCAATCATAAAAAAATATTTTTATTACCAAAAATTAATGAATTAATGCAAATAGAAATCACATCGTCCACGATGTCGGTAATTCGGCACATCACAGACAATATTTTAATTCCTTGAATAAGTGGGGGAGGAGAGAAATAATGATGATGAATTTTACATGAACATGATTGCATCCATAATATACAAGATTCTAGTGCTTTCATGCCTCTTGGTTAAGGGGAGATGAGGAAAGAAGAATAAAATAAAGGAATCTAAAAATTAAAGAAAACATGATAAATTTCTCATGAAAATTTGGCAGCCTAACGATGTCTCTTACAATTTCATAAAAATAGTTTGATGAGAGGAAGGGGATATCTCATAATTCATACATAATATGTTAAGTAAGAGGGAATATTTATTGAAATATTCCATCACAAGCAAAAGGTAATGTAAGAGAATAAGATAAAATGAATGAAAATAATGAAAATAAAAGGGGATGTTCACCTCTTGATCTTTTCTCCTTGAGATCCTCCTTAAGGGGTTTGGTTTTGGTATTTTGGTGAGACCAAAATCTCTAGGACTTGGGTAAGAAGATTGGGGAAGGAATTTGGTAGAAATTAGACAATGATGAAGGCTTGGAGGTGTGGTAGGAAGAGGTGAGTGAGGGTGGTATTTATAGTGGAGGAGAGGGGGTATTTATCATTATTTTGATCATTATTATAATATTTTTGCTCAAGACTATGAATAATCTTAATTCATGTTACCCCAAATAGTATAAATGACATGTGAGTTCAATCCAAGTTTACTTACATCATCCTTGCATCACCTATGATGCATTAAATCAATTATTTATCATTTATCGTATTTTATTATATTTTACTATTCATAAAAAATTCTTGAATTTCAGAAAAATCCCAAAAATTTACCCTAACCATTTTTTGATGTGTAGAATTTAAAAATGAAGTCCATTTTTTAAAAATAATTTTCTAAATATTATTAATATAATTTTTAAATAAAAGCATACTTAATTCAAAAATTAACAGTTCTAATTCTACAACTACTTCTTTATCACAATGAAAAATTGACCTAGATGCTATTATCTTAAAGCCTTGATAAAATAAAATAATAATAAAATTTACTATTAATTATGGTAATATCACTCTTCATATTACTATTCATGAGGGTATGTTACTATTCACCAAAAAACATGTTGGTTCCAATAGACTCCAAAAAACATACTGAACATAATTGTAGATGATAGTTTCGTGAAATTAAGAACATAGAAGTAAATAAGTTATGTTTTAAAGGATAATTAAAAATATCTTCTGAAAACAAAGTTCCATTCATTTATATTTATTTTTAGAAAAACTTGGGGTGTTACATTATCCCTTCCTTCTTGAAATTGTGTCCTCATAATTTTATTTACTTATTCAAAAAATGAGGATACATTTCCCTCATAGCATTTTCAAACTCCAATATTTCTTCTTCAACAATGTGGTTTCTCCACAAAACCATTAGCTAGTGGATTACCTTATTCCATAATACATGTTCCCTTTGATCAAGAATCTAAACTAGTTTCTCTTCATAAGAAAGGTTCTCCTCCTGTTGAACTACTTTTGGGCTCATGATATGTGATGAATCTAGCACATAATTTCTCAAAATCAAAACATGAAAAACATTGTGTACCTGAAACAAACTCGGAGGCAATGCTATGCGGTATGAAACTCTTACAACTTTCTCCAAGATTTAAAAAGGACTAATGAACCGTGGAATTAGCTTTCCATTATTACCGAAACACATCACACTTTTCCAAGGAGAGACATTAAGGAAAACATGGTCACCTACCTAGAAAAAGACGTCTTTCCTTCTGTTATCTCCATAACTTTTCTGCTTTCTCTAAGTTGTTCTCATATGTTGATGAATCATCCTTACTTTCTCAGATACTTCTTCAACTAATTCTGGCCCCATCAACATTCTCTCACTGACTTTATCCCAAAACTCTAGGTCTGACACTGCTTCCCATTCAAGGCCTCAAAAGGTTCCATCTGAATACTAGAATGAAAACTGTTATTATAAGAAAACACAACTAAATAAATATGTTGATCCCAACTTCCCTGATAGTCCATTGAAAATTCTCGTAGCATATCCTCCAATGTTTAAATCGTTTGTTCTGACTTCCCATCTGATTGAGGATGAAAATCTGTTCTGAAAATTAACTCTGTACCCAATGACTTTTGAAGTCCCTTCCAAAAGTTTGAACTGATCCTAGAATCCCGGTCAGATACAATGGAAAGAGGAACTCTATGTTACCTAACAATCTCTTTTCGGTACAATCGAGAAAACTGATCCAAAGGCATTTTATCTCGAATAGAAAGAAAATGTTCAGAATTTGTTATGCAATAAACAATAACCCAAATCGCATTGTCACCTCGAGAAGTCCTTGGTAGTCCCACCACAAAGTCCATGGATACATTCTCCCATTTCCACTATGGCACTGGGAAAGGATGATGCATCCCCTTCAGTAACTACCGCTCTACGTTAACCTGTTGACACGTCAAACATTTCATGGTAAAATCAGGAATATCTATTTTCATTCCATCCCACCAATAATACTCCCGAAGGTCTCTATATATCTTAGTACTGCGAGGATGAAAAGAAAATGGAGAACTATGAGCTTCACACAAAAAATCGTTCTTCAACTGAGAATCACTTGGCACACATAACTTTTTCCCAAATGATTAAACACAATCATTATCCAGATTAAATTCTGGCAACTTACCCATTTTAACCAATTCTACCTTTTTCTTTAGCTCACAGTCTTCCTTCTATGCTTGCATAATTCTGTTTGACAATGAAGACTGCACTGAAACCTGGAAAAAAAAATAGATGTATTACATGCACCAACAAATTCTAATCCAAAATTCATCTAATCATTAATCAAGGGATCATGTTCCAAATGTAACATGGTTAATGATGCATGATGTTTCTGACTTAAGGCATCTGTTACATTAATTGCTTTTCTGGGATGGTAATTGATCGTGCAGTCATAATCCTTTATCAGTTCAAACCATCTTATATGCCTCTTGTTTAATTTCATCTGAGTGAATATATACTTTAGACTATTATAGTCAGTATATATTTGGAATTTGGTTCCGTATAGATGATGCCTCCAAATTTTCAAATCAAAAACCCCAACTACCAATTCCAAATCATTTGTGGAATAATTTAGCTCATGAGTTTTATGTTGTCTCAAAGCATAGGCAAATACCTATTCATTTTATATCAAAACACAACCAAGCCCCTTCAAAGAAACATCACTGCAGATGACAAACTCACAATTTCAGGAAGGTAAGGCCAAAACTGGAGCATTCACCAATCTCTTCTTCAGTTCCTGAAAACAAACATCACATTCTTCTATCCAAACAAATTTAACCCCTTTCTGTGTTAACTTAGTTATCAGGCTAGATAACCGTGAAATTTTTTAAAAAAACCATCAGTAATAACTTTCTAAGATTAGAAAACTATGAATCTCTGTAACAATTGTGGGTCTTGGCCATTCATCAACTAATTTTGTTTTGGTAGGATCAACAGTTATTTCATCCTTATTTACAATGCGCCCAAAAAAAGAATCTATTGTAACCAAAAATCACACTTTCTGAATTTTCCATATAGTTTCATTTCTTCTAAAGTATGAAAAAAAACATAGATGTTTTTCTTGCTCCTCCTGATTTTTAGAATATACCAGAATTTTATCAATAAATACAACCTCAAACTTATCCAAGAACTCATGAAGTACTCTATTCATAAGATTCATGAATACAGTAGGTGCATTATTTAATCCAAACGGCATAACAACAAATTCATAATGCCCATATCTAGAACGAAAGGTTGTTTTTGGGATGTCATCCTCCTTCACCTTCAGCTGATGGTATCCAGATCTCAACTCAATCTTGGAAGAGTACTGAGCTCCCTAGAGCTGATCAAACAAGTCATCAATATGAGAAAAAAGATACTTGTTTTTAATAGTGATGTTATTCAATTCTCTATAATCAATGAAAAGTCTCATGGAACCATCTTTCTTTTTATCAAACAAAACAGGGGCTCCCCATGGTGACGTACAAGGATGAATGAATCCTTTTTAATGAAAATCCGAAAACTAATTTTTCAATTCAAGAATATCTATTGGATCCATATGATATGGGGGTTTTGAAATTGGTCTAGCATCAGGAATTAATTCAATTGTGAATTATACTTCTCGATCAGGTATAACACCGGGTAACTCATCAGGAAAAAAATTAAGGTATTCATTTACCACTAACACATCATTAATTTGAATAGTTCCCTTGTTTTAAACAATATAAGCAAGATAAATTTCATTTCCATCTTTCAATAGTTTCTCAGCTTCCTGATATAGAATCAATTGCATGGGTTTATTCTTGTATACAAACTGAAACACTTTCTGAAAAACAACTTCTTTAGCTCTATAGTCAATATTAGCATGATAATCAGAAGGCCAGTCCATCCCTAGAATAACATCAAACTCGACTAAGGGAAAAAAACAAGGTTACCAGGTAAATTCTTTCCAAACACCACAATTGAAATATTCTTATAATTCCTCTTTACTATAACATTTCCCCCTGGTGTTTTAAGAACATGTTTGGGTCTAATTTTTGAGGTGATATTTCCAATTTACCACAAAATTTCTCAGAGATGATGGAATGTGTAGACCATGTATCAAACAAAACTTTACAAAAATATTAGTGAATAAATAAGTACCTGATACAACTTCATTAGCTGGCCCAACATCTGCTAACGTAGTCATAATGGACCTCACTACACATTTCTTCTTGTAGTCTGGCTTCTTTGCATCATTCGGATCACTCTTTGGGTAGGAATTTTCATAGTGACCCGTCTTAGCACATTTAAAACACTTTATTGTTTTCATATCAATATTATTCTTAGGTTCATTTTCATTGCAATCTCGGGCCATATGTCCAGACTTACCACATTTAAAACACTTCCCAGTTTTTCTAAAACATTCCCTAGGGTGTTTCGTGCCACACTTTTCAAAAACTGGAAATTAGATTTTCTTACCATTAGATTTCTTTGGTTGGTTCTTACCCATTTCTTGCCAACTGGACCTCTTCCTCTATTTGTTTCCAAAATGCGCATGATCGTCAGCGAACTGCATCTCTACCCTCTCTACACATTAGACAAGTTTCTCATAACATTTGAATTCACAGGAGGCCAACGCCCTTCGATACCTTGGCTTCAATCCTAAGTAAAAGTAGTTGATTTTTCTATCAAGATCATGAATAAGATTTGGGGAATACCCTGCCAGTTGGGTGAAGTTTTGTTCATACACATACACTAAGTCTTCCTCCTTCTATTTCAATTCAAGGAATTGATTCTCCATTGACCACCACTGATCAGCTTCCCCTTTAAAATGATAAACGGAAAGACTTACCTTTTGATTGTCTGAACATCCCATAACATCGAATATCTTTTCAAGGGCTTTGATCCATCCTTTAACAGCAACTAGGTCAGAAGATCCATTAAATGAAGGGGGATGTAGTTTCATAAAATGTTCCAATATTGTCATGTTCTGTTGTGGTACCTCTATTATTTCTCTTGCATGGATTCCAACACCATTTATTTCCTACGTTAGCTGAGCCATTACTATAACAAACTGCTCAGTTCCAATCCGTACCATTCTAGGCTATAGTTACAGACAGATGTCATTTTTTCAGTGCCTCTCCTCTTCAGCATCCATGTTCCTTCTGCGAACAACCATTCTGAACAAACATGTATTAGATAAAGCATCATGGTAGTCTTTAAATTCTATAAAAAATTAAACATAGAGTTAAAATCATTATGGTATTCTATTAACATCACCATAACCCCAAAAATTATCTAATCCATCCACCGATACCAACTATAAAGACCCGACCTTATTACATAGATAATCTTGAATTTAGTCAAGAAAAAAAATTCCTTTTACATTGAAGATCTTTTCAATTTTAGATATTTAGTGAATTATGACAATACATTCATGACATTACACATTATACAGAGTGGATACCATAAAAACAGTTTCCATTTTTTCAAAATATAAAACATTAAAACTTAAAACAAAACTCCTTGACAATTATTCAACATTTAACATGGAATAATTCATTGTATTACACATCCATTAAACTGTGAAAAAATCATTTAAAACTTGGGATGATCACATAATCTCAGTAAGGGTGGAAAAGAAGGAAATATCACATTGTCCATGAATACTCGTAACATGTGAAAGCATTTTTAAAAGACATTCTTGTCACCAATATATACTTAATTTTTCTAACATGAGATTTAAAAAAGATACACCCAAAACGTGAGAATATAAATATAATCATAAAGGTATCTTGGGGAATTACTTACATAATCTTGTAACCATTCATGGCTACCTTATAATTTGTAACCCTCACAACTACCTTCCTTTGTGTAACCATCGCAGTTACACTTGGAGTAACCATACGGCCAACATACAACTTACTCATACCCAATGAATTGAAGGGAGATATAGGTCCCAACATTCATAATAAATAATTTTCAATAACCAAAACATAATCATACAACATGAATAATTCCATAAAAACATTACTTTGTAATTTCATAAAACCGAATTTGAAAAGAGGATTTATAATGAAAACCCCCTTATAAATATCATACAATTGAAGAGAGACTTAATAGAGTGGATGGAGTATGTATATATACTAAAAATACACATAATAAAATATAATATAAACAGAAACCATCACACAAATAATTTAAATAGCACATAAATAATTAATTAAATGGTTAACCCAAAGAATGGAAATCGGGTTAAGAATTCCCTTACCTCAGGTTTGTCTTACTTCAAACTCATTTAAAATTCCTTTATAATGGTTAAAACAGTGTTTATTATTGTTTTAAAAGAACATGTTAATGTTTATAAAATCTTATATTATCATTTCATAACATCATATCAACATTTAATTTTTAGTATTTTGCTCCTTGCACTATTTTTGGGTGAGTTCTTAACATGATTTCCATGATTGGTTCATGGTGGACATTCTTGTCGATTGGAATTGAAACACCATAATTGGAATGGAGTAGTATTTACATATATATAGTAACATAAATTATTACATTTATAATTTTGAATTATTAATTGATGATGATTCATAATTTAGAACATTATTTATTTTTGTTTAGATCATTTTAGTGGTTCTTTGATAATAACAACCTCGTTTTGTCTTATAAATTAGAAACATGAGTACAAAAGAATTACAGAACCATGGGTGAGTTATAACACATATATTATAACTTGGGCCAATCATATAAAATGGTTTGAAGACCATACTTGAATGAATTAACGCAAATTGAAATCACATCGTCCATGATGTTGGTAATTCGACACATCACTGACAATATTTTAATTCCTTGAATAAGTGGGGGAGGAGAAAAATAATGATGACAAGTTTTCCATTAACATGAGAGCATATAGAATATACAAAATTATAGATCTTTCATGATTCTTGGTTAAGAGGAGGTGAGGAAAGAAGAATAAAATAATGGAATCTTAAAATAAGAGAAAACATGATAAATTTCTCACGAAAATTCGGCAGCCTAACGTCGTCTCTTAAAATTTCATGAAAATAGTTTGATGAGAGGAAGGGGATATCTCATCATTAATACATAATATGGGCAGTGAGGGGGAATATTTAATGAAATATCCCATCATAAACCAATGTTAATGGAAGAGAATAACATAAAATGAATGAAAATAATGAAAATAAAACAAGATGTTTACCTCTGGAACTCTTCTCCTTGAGATCCCCTTTAAGGGCTTTGGTTTTGGTGTTTTGGTAAGACCAATAGCACTAGGACAAGTGGAAGAAGATTGAGGAGGGAATTTTATCGAAATTAGGCAATGAACAAGACTTGAGAGGTGTGGGAGGAAGAGGAGAGTGAGGGTGGTATTTATAGTGGAGGAGAGGGGGTATTTTTCATTATTTTAATCATTATTATAATATTTTTTCTCAATAATATGATTAATATTAATTAATGTTACCCCAAATAGTAATAATGACATATGAGTTCAAACCAAGTGGGCTTACAACATCCTTGCATAACATATAATGCATTAAATCAAGTATTTAAGATTTATCGTATTTTATCATATTTTACTATTCATAAAAAATTCTTGAATTTCAGAAAAATCCCAAAAATTTACCCCAACATTTTTTTGAAGTGTAGAATTTAAAAAGGAATTAAATTTTTGAAAAATAATTTTCTAAATATTATTAAGTTAATTTTTTTTAAAAGAATACTTAATTCAAAAATTAACAGTTTTAATTCTACAACTACTTTATCACAATGAATAATTAACCTAGATTCTATTATCTTAAAGCCTTAATAATATAAAATAATAATAAAATTTACTATTCATTAGGGTCATATAACTATTAATATTACTATTTAGGAGGGTATGTTAATATTCACCAAACAACAAGTTGGTTCCAATAGACTCCAAATAACATACTGATCATAATTGTAGATGACAGTTTCTTGAAATTCAGAACATAGAGGTAGAAAAGTTATGTTTTAAAGGCTAATTAAAAATAACTACTTAATAAAATGTTCCATGCATTTCTATTTATTTATTGAAAAACGTGGGGTGTTACAATAACCATCATATTTGTGCACATGTGATATATAACACATTTATCCAACATAAATAATATAAGTACAAAACATAGAATCATCCTTGACCTTATAAATATGGAATCACTCAGTTTATCCACTTTATTCTATACTTACATAGATTCCCTAAGATTAAACTCATAATATGGTTTATTAGTTAATTAGACACTTTGCAAAAGGTCATTCTACATTTCATTGTCTCTAAAAGGAGGTGATCTAGATTGATGATCAGTACAAAAAATATCTTAATATTATTAAATAAAAGATATATAAAATAGATAGTGATGAATTTTATTTTCAAGGAATTAATTTTTCATCATCAACAAATAAAAAATGTTTTTTTTTTGAATTTAGTTCTCCACATGAGGTTTACTAATAAGGGCTACCATTGGGATCTTCAAGAATGTTTTTTTTCATGAGGGGTATAAGATGGATTCAAAAGAGTAGGTGTGTCATTATGTAACACCCAATGATTTTATGTTATATTTCTCCATAAATATATTTAATTTCATTGATTGATTGTGTTATATGCAACATTGAGTATAAACAAGCTGGGATAGAAAATTAAAATATTATTATTTAGATGTGAATCATATAACCTAGCCAATAAAATTTGTGGTAATAATATGAATAACCAAATTATAAAAAATATAAAAAATGGTTTTGTATAAGGAAAATATAATTATTAATGTGTAATAAATAATTTTAAAATATTTAGTAAAAGTGTTTTATTTTTCCAAAATATGTTTTGTTCAATTTTTTTTTGAAATTTTATATTCTAAATTATTAACTAATTTCAACATCTTCTGATAATTGTATTCAAAATAAATTATATCATTTAAGTTATGATTAATTTTTTTCATTTTTCTTAAAAGTATTATTTTATGTGAATAGTAGAAAACACTTATTTTTTAAATTGGATTTTCATTTCAATAATTTAAAGAAATAAATTTTAATTTAAAATGTTTGAAAAGTCAAATTACATTATTTATATTATTAAAAATAAAATTAATCTAAATTTACTTATTTTAATACATCATTTTGGAATCAAAACGATTTACATAGAATATTTTTTTTGGAAAACTCAATTATTTAAAATCATATTGGTTTAATTTTACACTAAATTCTACCACTTATATGAATTAAATTTTATTAAATTTATTTCATATGTTGAATAAGAATAATCAAAATAATTTAATGTATTTTACTTGATTTTTTATCACTAGGAATAAAGACCATGGTAACGATTCGTCACCTCTTTATGAGATGTAAAATTAGGTTAAAACTACCTGGTAAAACACTAAAATTTCTTAAAATAATGATTTTATCCAATTTTATTAGAGTTTTTATACCAAAAACAAGTTAAATGAGTTTAATAATTTTTTAAGACACTGTGTTGAATTTTATAACCCACACTTTACTTTTTTGAAGGGTTTGATAGAGTGTATTCATATTAAAAGTTATTATTGAGTATTTATAATTAATGGAATGTTGGAGTATGATTTTTGATTGTGGATTATTCCAAAATTCTAAAAACCAACCCTTTTTATTATTTTACAAAAAAAAAATTTAAAATAAGTCTTTACTTTACTCTTAAATTGATTATTTCCCAAAAATTATTTTTCAGGAGTCTTATGTACTTCTATTAAAAGTAATCTATTTCACCTATATATATTTAATATAACGAAATTAATTATAAATTTGAAATCAGAGTTTACGAATGTTAATATAGGGATAATTTTATTATTGGTCATATAATAAAGTTATCAAGGTAAAATTTTATGTTCATATTCTTAGGGGTAAAATACGATTAATGTGGTTCAACTAGGTGAAAAGGCATAAAATGTGTACAATACTGGTCTATATGTGCGTTTTTGAGTTTATGTCAACCCTATCACATATAATGATATAATTTTTTCTCACATGGGATTACTAAAAATTATTATTATATCTATATTATTAATTCTTTAATTTAATTCTGATTGTATCATTTCAATCTCTTATAAAACGAAACCTCGGGTCCTCTATTATTCATAAATTTTGAGAATTATTGCTCAAAAAATACCTACCATAATACCTTAAAATATCTTTTTACAATTTATTATATATTCTGGTATTTCAAAAATTCCAATGTTTTAACTATTAAGGTTTCACCTAAAATAGGATTCTCATCGAAGTGGTATGTATAACTCTTAACATATTAATTTCAATTTTATTTCATCTTCTGATACCTATTAATATGTTGTAGGAAACATAATATAAATATTTTAGTATCAATTAAAATACAAATATGTTATTATTTTTTTGGGATACCATTTTACACCTCTTTTACATCATACAAAAAAGTAAAATAAATCTATCATGTGCATGTATGACTTACCATATCCACGCAGTAGTGTAATTCATTATTCATTTCCATTTTATTTTGATGGTTATAAATATAAAACTAATGAATATATATGATATTTATGAAATAAATGTGTTTTTTGTATATAATATATCATTTACCTTATTACCTTTATACCTATTAAAATAATGATAATGTCACTCGTGCATACGTGTGGACTACCACCTCCCCGAAGTGATGGGATACCATTTTCTTGTCAATATTTTGTGTATGATTATATATATATATATAATTAATATATATGATATTCATATAATGGTTAAAATTATGGAGATTATTTAACCATGACCTATAGTAAAGTACCAAATTTTACATTAAAAATATAACTGTTAACACTAAGAAAAAATGATTTTAATAAATAATTATTTATAAATAGCTATTAAAATTTTATTAGACGATCATATATAATATAATTATTTTTTATATGGTTCTAGTATAAAATTATATTCCACATAAATTTATTATATATATGTTTAAATTCTATTATCAAATAATTAAGACCTGAGGTGAGCGTTTATTTAACAATCTCATCCTTATTCAAAATTCTTTTTGTTTTAATTTCTATTAGGGGAATTATATATTATTTTTATAAAAACCCTATAAAATTTATTTTCATCTAGTTATATCAAAAAATTAATTTTTTCCCTTTTATTTTCCACTTTTTATTAACTTGAAATATTGAAATAATATTTTAAATAAAAATGTAGTTTTTTCTATTCGGACGAGAATCGTTTTCTTCAATGTCCATGTTTTATTTAAAATGATTTAAGGAATGATATTAATATTCTCCAATGAATTATTGAAATTGTTTTTACCTTTGTTTTTCTTTTTATAAAATTTCCATAATGGAATCTTATTTTCATTTACCAATAGACTCAATATTTACCAATGTTTTTAATGGAATCTTTATTTTACCATAAACCACATATATGAATTTTCCCACTATCATGACTTATATTTACTATAAATTTTACTTTAAAAGTTTTTAGTGTTCTTTAAAAAAATTCTAATATTTTGGAAATTATTATATTTTACATACCATATATCAAAATGAAAAGGATATTTTCCTCACTAATTTTTCATATAATATTTTTAAATTATTTCCCATCTATTTTGATATAAAAGTATGGATCTAGGGATTTAATATGGATATAATCAAATAATAAATCGTTTTTATTTATCTTGATGAATAATGATCAGTTTCAATTGGGAACATGTTGACATTCCATTTACTAGTTATTCCAATACATTTAGTTATTGACTTTTAAAGCATATTGATTATGTTTTTTTATTTATTCATATAATGAATGAATTATACTTATTAAGTTATAGGTGGGGATTGTTATTGTGAAGTACCTTGAAGAATCAATAGGCCTTATGACTGAAAACAGGTTGGGTATTTGGATAAGATCTTACCCTTAAAATAAGATGTATTTCCATGAGGCCTTGATGGTTAGTTTTAGATTTGTGGTATTATGAATTCCATAATTATTAAATTATTTTTTGGATTACATGTGTTTAATCAAATATTTTTAATATCTAGAGATATGTTTCTAGATTATGTGAATATTTATATGGAATTATTTGATCATTATTTATTCATTCCATATTATTCATAATTTATTCATAATATGATATCTTGGGTTGTACATATCCCTGACATATAATATGATCATACACCTTCATTACCATTCCTCATGAAGCTATGAAGTGCACTATGATTTATATGAAATTATATTCTAGATAGAAAAATTATGTTCTCAAAGAAAATGTGAAATTTTATTTTATGTTTTCAAATATAATGTGGGATTTAAGAATGTATCTATTATAATAATACTACTAAACTATTATGACTTATGGGATGTTGTAATTGTATAAAGAGACACTGTAATAATGTAACCTCGGGCTCTAGTCTACTTGGGTTAGGGTCCTTATAGATTGTATCATAGGATGTTAAGTAGGAACATCAAGAACTTGGTTAATAAAAACATAGATTTGGAAAAATGACCATATAACCACATTGAAGAAAACTCTAGGTATAGGATAACATCATAATGTTTTCTTAAGGTTGATATTATGTGTTTTCCCTTAAAATACATCCATTTTTTGGACACTAAATGTGGATGAAGTTTCTCCACAAATTCATCTTGGGGTAATAACCCTAAAAATTGATGGTTGAGTATATAACGACCATAATTTTGGTACACAGTGAGTGGTCCCTTATAGAAAACCTCGTTAGAAAATCCCATGGGATATTCTTTGGTTAGTTTATTTTTTCTTTATAAACCACTATGATATATTTTAAAAAAAAATCTGATTTGATGAAATTCTCAATGATACTAAGCTTATGTTTTTTAGATTAACTATAAATAAATTTTCAATTTATGTTATGTGTTTCACTGGTTTATATATAGAGCATAGTTGATGTATTAGAAATCCTATTAATGCATGTAATATATTAAGGCATTCATCTCTTGTTTATGATAATGAATCTAGAGATGGAAATGGAGCTTCAAATGAACAAATTACAACTATATTGGGGAGTCGTACACATTTTATGACTAGTAATGTTCGTCATATTGTGTATCCTACTGACAAAAAATGTGTTGTAACAATTATAAAACATTTCTTGTGAAAAAAACCTATGTCATTTAGTGGGAGTAAAAATCAATTTGTTATTGATAAATAGTTATGTTATTTGAAATATATATTTCTTACATTGGGATTTAATTAATAGGAGAAGTTTTTCATGGAATGTTATCATCACGTAGATAATATGGATCAATAATGGCCATTGATTGAAAATAAAAAGGATGTGTTGGAAATATATAGCATGGAATGGAAGGATTTTAATGTACATTTATTTGGAAAAAAATTTACTCATGAATGTTTGGCATACATGGAGTCACAATTCTAGAGTCTAAGAAAAAGAAAGGGGAATTTTTTTAGGTATGCATCCATTTTTACATGGTAAACAAGAGATGCTAAAGATTATATACACAATCCAATGAGTAATATTGACCATTTATTTTATGGGTTAATGATAATACGTTAAAGGTAAATAATATCCAAAATATTATTTTCATATGAGGATATAGAAGAATCTGTTGTAAGGACTAACAATGAACTAAAAATGTCTTATAAGCTATACATATTGAATGAGAAGTAAAATAATTCTAAGAACCTCATGAACCAGCAAAAAGATAATTGAAAAAAGAAAATGATGATTTTTGAACATGTGATACTTGTGGAAGGAAACATCATAGTATATGCTTAATAGGAAAATTTGCTTTCTTCAAATGTATAAAAACAACATTCATGGTCATGAATTCAAGGGTTAGGGAGAATCCATCAATGTAAAATGCTAAAACTATAAGGATACATAGAACTATTCCAACCATTTCTACATATATTAAAGGAACATACCACAGAAGCGGAAAAGGATATAAGTCTAATATTATTCAATTAATGTAACTAAAGTTGAAGTTTATAGAAATTTTGTAAAAGATACACTTATTAACCACTTTGGGATTGAAATTATTGTATTTTATTCAAGATCTACCCACTATTTTATATTTGTATAATTTTCTAAGGGTACAAAATCACCACATGAATAATTAAATTATGGGTTTCAAATGAAAAATTATAATGGCAAGACTATTGTATCTCATGTATATAGATCCTCTCTTATAAAATGCTGTGGGAATAAAATTGCTAAAAATATATTTATTCTTAACATATTTGAACTTGATGTAATTTTTGGCATGGATTGTCTCTCTTGGTATATATCCCTTATCAATTGTCTTGGAAGGGAAGTTATATTTTATAGTCTAAATCAACATATGTTCATCTGTCAGTGCGAAAATGAAGATGAACTTACAATAGAAATTACTTCCACTATATGGGTTTTAATACCTATTCATGATGGAAATTTATATTAAATGGTTGGGGAGATACTCAATATTGGAAAATTTTCTATTGTTTGTGAATATGATAATTTATTTGTTGAGTAATTTGGTTTTCAATAAAAATAAAACCTAGTTCTACACCTATATGAAACACTCCATATAGAGTGGCCCTGATTTAGTTCAACATATTGATGAAGAAACTCTAGAATAATCCAGATAAGGTATTCATTTGATAAAGTTATTTTCAATGGGGTTCACCCATTACAAATTTTAAAATAAAAATTTCTAATTGAATATTTTTATTGATTATTGGGAACATAAAAATTTTGATATTAATAACAAGTATCATCTACCATGTAATGAGGATATGTTTTATCAGTAATGAGAAGCTTAATATTTTTCCAATATTGATCATGGAATGAGATATCATCATATAAGGGACAAGGATGAGAATATACTAAATAAAACCTTTAATATGAGTGATATTCATTATAAATTTATAATAATGACATTTTTTCTAACTAATAATCATGATATCTTCATGGATTTAATGAATAGTGTGTTTGGGGAATACCATGATCATTTTCTTGTAGTCTATATATAGATAATATTCCTATTTAATAAAAGAGAATGTAAGAGCCTGAAAAATATTTTATAATTGACATAAAGACCCTAAAGAAGGATAATTTATATTATAAATTTTATATGTATTAATTTTGGAATAAAAATTAATCATTGTTGGGTTATAATATCCTAGATTAGTTTATATATATGGATCCTTGAAATATTAGAGTTGTGGAGAAATGGTCTAGTTAAATCGTAATAATTGATATCTATAGTTTTCATGTGTTGGTTGGATACTAGATATTCATTGATATATATTTCTCATGTCCATCTAAAGCACTCATTTAGTTGACACGGAATGGGGTTATGTTATGTGAAGATAATTTCAAAGAACTAATTAAATGTTTGGTTAGTGCACCTATGCTTACACTAAATTTCAATGTACAAGGTTTGATTATATATAGAGATGCATCAACAATGGTATTAGGATTCATCCTCATGAAAATTATATACTGATAGATTACTCTATCAAATTTAAAATTCAAGTGAAAAAATACCTGACGCATGATTTAGAGACGGAAACGTTAAATTTCACATTGAAGATATGGAGGAATTATCTATATGGTAAAATGTGTGATATATAATTTTACCACGAATCATTAAAGTGTATATATGCATATAAAAAGTTGATGTGAACTAATGAAATTTTTGGATCTGATTGAGGATTATGTTTCTCAATATCACACCACCCTAGGGACACAATGAAGGTGGATAATTCTCTAGGTCATAAAGAGCATTCTAATTAATCCATGATAAGGATTGAATTAAATTCAATATTTTTTTTATTTATAGAATATGGCTATTAAAATCATAATTAATTGAGATATATAATATCATTATCAGATAAATGTTTGACCATCCATCCATGAGATGACTAAGAATACACAAAAAGAAGATATGAAATTATATTGGAAGGTGAGTAGTGTTCTTATGATTAACCATAATCCCGAAGGAATGATAAGGTTCTGAATCAAAAAATGTGTATCATAAGTATCAAACATGTAGAAGGAGATGTGGGATGAAGCTCATAATTTTTCATTCTCAATTCATTATGGAAGTAAGATGATGTAAAGAGATCGTAATGACTATTTTTAGTGGGGTAAATGAAAAGGGATATTATAGATTAAGTATCCCAATTCCTGGTGTGTTAATATGTTATGGATAAGATATAAAATTATAAATTCATGTTAATACCATTACACATACTATAATGTATATGGTAAAACATTACCATGGATTTTGTAATTAGACTCTCCAAAACATCAAAAGTGAACAATGCTATTTGGGTTGTAGTCAATCACCTTATTAAATAAGAAAAAAATTATATTAGTGAATATGTCTCTCTTGAACAACTTTCTCAGTTATAAATTATGTAGGTGGGTATATTACGGAACATACCACTCTCAATTGAATTTGATTGGCATCCCATGTTTACATTGATCTTCTGGGAAAGTCATTAACATGATCTGGATTTATAGTTGAGTTTCAACACCACTTATCATCCATCAATATATAGTTATTTTGAGTGGAACATTAAAACTATAGAGGATGTTTTGATATTTTTATATATTGGTTTCATCGGTTTTTAGGATCCAAAACATTCTTTGGTAGAATGTTTATACAATAATAGCTTTCATTCGAGCATACAAATAGCTCTTCATGAATCCCTTTATGAATGAAAGGGATGTACTACAAAATTGTAGTAATAATATTGATAAAGAAATATATTAAACCTGATTTAAATGATTAAATTTCATATAAGTTTACATATATTCAATAACAAATAATGGTAACTCATAAATGACATAAAATCATTCTGAAAGTGGTCTATAAGATATGGAGTTAGAAGTTAGTGATAATGCATTCCCATAAATATATACTTGGAATAAGCTTATGAAATTTATAAATAAGAGTGTCTTTGTAAGAACCCTATTTCTAGTGAGAAAGACTTTGGAATATTCTTGATAATATTCCAGAGCAGTGCCGTCAGACAGCGTGCGATTCCGAGCCCCGTAGTGGATGGAATTAAATTTTTTGTGCGTTCACACTGGAAATGCTAAATAAATGGGATAACTCCAAAACGGTGCACCGGATCTTGGATCCGACTGTACGGATGGGTCCGGAATGGGGTGTTTACCCTAGGAACGACATAAAGTATGTCAGTGCGGGATGTTTGGACCCCTCGCTCACTTTCGGAATGTTAAACGGATTAATTAATTAATTAATTAATTCGTTTAATGGTGAAACGCTAGTATGTCTTAAACGGTGGCTCGGATTGGAAAACCATGGGAACCGTTGAGTTTGGAGTGTGCCGTTTACCCTAGGAGGGGTGTAAGTTTTGTGGGTGCGGCCTGTTTGTGAAAAATGGCCCCAGGGGCGTTTTCGATATTTGGCGGCCTCGGGTGCTAAGTTTTATAACTTTTGAACGGGGCCTCAGATTAAAATTCTGAGACCACCGTTGTGCTTGGGAGGTGTTGTTTGGACTAGGGGAGGCTTAACCTTGACCCGTTGGGAGTTTTGGATGCGGGACTTTTTGGGGGTTTTAAATTAATTAAATTGTTAATTAAATTATTTAAACCCTCCCCCTACCCATTCTCCCTTGAACCCCCTGGAAAAACCCCTCCCCTATCCTCCTCCATCTCCGGTGAGATGGTCCGGCGAGGCGACTCCAGCTAGGTGCGGTGATGCCGGCGGATCGACGCGAAGCTCCGGGCGAAGCCCAGCGAGGTAGGATGTTGTGTTTTGTATTTTCATTCCCGCACATAACATCAAACGTGAATTTGTATGTTTAATTGCTGCCCAAAATTCGATCTATTCCCATGAATGCGTAGTAGAGGTTTTTCTCTTTCCATCGCATTTTCCGGAATTTAATTCCGACTTTGGAGGAGCTCGCAATCGACCACTGGATTTTGCGGGTTCTTTATTTCTTCCGGCCGAGTTGGGGGATTCTGGACGGCGGCTGGGCGAGCGGAGGCCGAGCGGAGGTCGGCGAGGCGCTGGGAGGTTAGCCGCGGGCTTCAGGCCTGACAGAGGAGGAGGAGACCAGCCATCCGGCCAGTCGGGCGGTGCCTCGCCGGTGCATGCGAGGAGGGGTCGAGGTGTGCGACCCCGGCGGCAGACCGAGGCCCGCCACAGGCGGGTCTCTGCGTGAAAACGAAAAAAAGGGAGAAAGACCGGCCTTGACGGTCGGTCGGTGGAGCAAGCGCCCGCGCGGCGCGCGGGCGAGGGCAGTACGCGGCGGCCACGGGTTCGGCTTGGCCGGACCCAAGTGGCTGGGCCGCAGTCCCAGCGGACCGGCCGAAGAGGGCCGGCCCAAGGGGATTCTCCCCTTCTATCTTTGGACGCCCGTATTTTGGGCTACGGGCGTCCATTTTGCGCGCCCTCTACAGAGGCGCGGACCTAACAGCGAGGCAGTCATTTTAAGATGGTTTAGGGAATTAAAAATTCCCAAAACGAGGGGCCGCAGAGGCGCGACGTGCCTTTAAGTGGACGAGTGTTTTTACCGAGATTCTTGTTTTGGGACGGCGCGGACGTGTCCGACGTCCGTTTTGAGCGCCGTAAGTGGCGTTGCGACTCTGGCACTGAGGAGGAGGTTTCTAGGGTGCATACGGGTGTTGAGGCCGAAGTTCTGGCAAGGGCCCCATGAGCCGTCTTTTGAGCTGTGAGGAGATTTTAGAGGATTTTGCATTGGATGTCTATTCTGGGTGTGCGAGCAGTCGATGTTGGGTGTTTTTCTGAGGGCATCGCGTTGGCGCAGTCTGCCTGATGTAATTCCGCACGATGGTGCGGGGTCCATGAGGACCGTTTAGGCATCAACGGTGATTTTCCATCTTTATCACCGGGCGACCGTTTTGGACAAATGAATAGTCCATCTTGTGTTCTTTTTTGAGAGGATCGCAACGGTGTGATCCGTTCGTTGAGTTTCAGGACCGGGATGCGGGTCCCCCGTGGCGTCGCTCGTGTGCGGTGCGTCGGAACACATCTTTTTCTCCGGGTACTCGTTCCACGCCAGTAATCAGTCAATTTGACGTGCTTTTCCGAGATATTTTCCATGGCGCAGTCCGCCCGACCTTTTTCAGGGACGTGGTGTGGGACCCACCTGACCTGGCTAAGGTGAATAGTGCCTTTTCACCGGGTGTCCATTTTGGGCGATTGAGTACTCAATCCCATGTGTTTTGTTCGAGGGGATCGCAGTGGCGTGATCCGTTGGTTCGGTTTCGGGATCTTGGGGTGGGCCCCACATGGGTTTGGTCACCGTGAATAGTACATTTTCACCTATTGACCGTTTCGGGCGAGTGATTAGTCTAACTCACGTGTTTTTTCGCAAGGATTACAATGGTGTGATCCGTTTGGATTTACGGAGCCTCTTGCGCGATATTATTAAAAGTGGAAGCATGGAAGGTCCTCTAGTGGTGGTTCGCCCTACCTTGTTTATAGTGGACCCTTGGCATGTGATCGCGCACTCTTGGGAGAGTGATAAATGATTCACAAGATGTGGTTGGTCATGCCTGGGCCTTTGAGGTGGAGTTGTTACGTCATGCCTTTGTGTCGACGTTGGGTGTCGTGTGCACGATAGCCCTTGGGTTGGAGACGTGGTATACTCTGGGAGTATACGAGAGCGCTTGGAGGTATGTGTGGTTTGTACCTGAGGCGTTTGTGCGCTTGGATGGGGTTGACTTGGGGCTACACGTCGTGTGGGTCCCATGTGCGTGCCGTGTTCTTCTTTGTGTACCTTGACCTCTCGCGACGTAGAGGGTCCCTCTGTGCTCGTTGTTTGACCAATAGTGTGGAATTTTTCCCCTGGATCTGTGATCGTTTGTTGACCAGAAGGGTTGAGTGGTATCTCCCTAGTTTCATTCTTAATGGATCAGCCAGTAGCGGTGCTAGTGGAACCCTGTGATGGAACAGGCACTGAAACTCTTTTGGGAGAGTTGTTCTGGAGTTGGGTGGTTGCGCGATACCCACTCCGTGTTCGGTTGGCCAATGGTGTACCCTCCAGTAGAGATGGCTAGAGGAGTTTTGAGTTTTACCCTCCAACGAGACTGGGAAGTGGGTTTCTCATCGACTTCTTCGGGTTTACCCTCCAGCAGGGCTGGGCAGTGGGTTGCTCACTGACTTCTAGGGCTTACCCTCCAGCAGAGACTAGGTAGTGGGTCACCCGACGCTATTAGGGTCTACCCTCCAGCAAAGACTGGGCAGTGGGTCACCCGACGCTATTAGGGTCTACCCTCCAGCAGAGGCTGGGCTGTGGGTCACCCAACGACCTCTTAGGGTCTACCCTCCAGCGGGGCTGGGTAGTGGGTCGCCCGTCATCTAGTTCCAGGTCTACTCTCCAGCACGGTTGGGTAGTGCGTCGCCTGTCGACTTATTCCAGGTCTACCCTCCAGTAGGGCTGGGCAGTGGGTCGCCTGATGATGTGTTATGGTCTACCCTCCAACGGGGCTGGGTAGTGGGTCACCTGATGACGTCTTATTGTTTACCCTCCAGCAGGGCTGGGCAGTGGGTCACCCAGTATCTTATTATGGTTTACCCTCCCGCGGGGCTGGGCAGTGGGTCGCCTGACGATGTATTAGGGTTTACCCTCCAGCAGGGCTGGGCAGTGGGTCACCCGAAATCTGGTTATGAATTACCCTCCAGCAGGGCTGGGCAGTGGGACACCTGTTGATATTCCAGACTCAGTCCTTCCTACTAAGCTAGTCTGTGGCTTTCCTCAGTGGTTACCGGAGCGGCACCCTTGGTTGTATGGGTCAGTGATGGAATGGCTTTGACATTGAGGAGACCTCTCGACTGCAGGGCAGAGATGAGGTGTGGTTTGACATTCCCTAGAACTCTCAAGTACGAGTGGCACTTCCCCCACCAAGATGCGTCCTTGTGACGCGACATAAAACCGTTCGGGCGAGTCAGTGTCGCCCAAAGCGGATAGTGTCGAGGTGCGGCGGTTTGAGCCCCTTGACTTGAGATTCGGGGCATACGTGTGGGATGTTGGGCATCGATGAAGTTTACTTCTGGGACCGTCTGCTACTCTTTTCTTGGGCTGAGCTATGGGACGGAGATCCCCTTACGACGTTGTTCGGGTTTCTTGTTGACCATACAGAGATGTATATACCTTGTTTCCGGTACCCACTTCTTGGGTTTGGTTACTCTCATTCCAAGAGAGGCGATGACGCACGGGGTATGACACGTGCTTTCCGTGTCTAGTTTCTCATGTTTGGAAAAGTCTACTCTCCTGCTTTAGGTAGAGAAGACTCGACGGGAAGTTCATCTTCTCACCATTTCCAGCTCTTTGTGCCTGGACGAGTCTACCTCCTTTCTCTTGTTGGGTTGAGCTGGACTCTTTGTTGCACTCTCTATTGTACTTCTGTTCGACTCCCTATTTGATCTACTTCTCACCCTTCAGTACCTCCTTTGTTGCTCCCTCAAGCCTTCGGGGTATCCTACTGAGTATTTTTATACTCACCCCTGCTTGGGATTTTCCCGCACTTGGTGTGCCCTTGCAGACGACAAACATGTGGAGTGTGACTTCAGTGGAGCGTAGGAGCTTGGGAGCCTGGACCGCGTGCGGTGGTCGTGGCCGGGTTCCAGGTGGGAGATCCATCAGTTGTTTCCTTTTTGTTTACCTGTTGTCGGGTTGTGGCACTTGTTGGTTGGGCGCGTGTTTTTTCCATTTTATTTTCAGTGTACTTTCAGCTTTCTTTGTACTTCTTGAGGTCGATGTACTTTTGTGGTATTTATATAGCAGTTTCCATTTTCATTAATTGTACTTTTCTTTTTTACTCTGTACTTTTGCATTGAGTATGCTGCATTTGTGTGTGTACAGGTGCTTAGCCAAAGGCCTCCCTGAGTTGTTGTGCCTTTAGCGCTGGCCACCCGCCCCTAGCCTATGGAGTCGGGTTTGGAGTAGTTTCGGCTCGATCCCGGGAAGGGTAGGGTTGTGACAAAGTGGTATCAGAGGTGGTTCATTCCTTGGGACGTTGTGCGGATGTCCCTAAATGAGGAATTGGTTGGGATATAGGGTAACTGTGTTAATGTGTCTCAAGAGCGGCTCTCAGGCCAGGGAGTCCAGTGATGGTGCGGCGGACTACGTATCCATTCACCAGGACCTTGATAACCCGCATGTCGACTCGGCATGCTGAGACACCTATTGCAGAGAAAATAGGTTTGTGCATCACATAGGATTGAGTCTTTGACCATCCTTCTTGAGTCAGATCCCCATCACTGTTGTTGTATTGGTATATACATATTTTCTCATCTGACCGCGAGACTCCTTGATAATATTCAGGATGCCTCCGCGAGGACAGCCAGCTAGGACACCATCTTTGGTTTATGACGAATACCTTGTGAGCTACGAGGCCACAGTCCAGGACCCATCATGTGAGCCCATTTCTCCGGGTGGTCTGGTAGCAGCACCCCCACCAGTTGAGCAGCAGGCAGTTTCAGCAGAGCAGGCTGAGCTTGAGCGCAGGTTGAGCACGCTCCGTGAGTTCCAGCGGCAGGGACCGCTGAGGTTCAGTGGTGAGCCAGACCCTCAGGCATCAGAGGTTTGGCTCGAGGCAGTGGTTGGTCTCTTCAAGCTTGTGCAGACGCCGACAGATCAGAGAGTGGCTTTGGCAGCTAGCCTTTTCTATGGATCAGCTTGTCATTGGTGGAGTCTGGTGACTCAGTTTCTTGACGAGTCATCGCTTTCATGGGGCTACTTTCAGTTGTTGATCCATGAGGAGTTTTTCCCCTCCTTCTTGTGCTCCGTTTTGATTCAGGAGCTCCTGCAGTTTCAGCAGAGAGGGATGATGGTGTCCAAGTACGCGACTAGTTTTGCAGACCGTGAACGCTTTAAACCGGACTTGGTCCATGACGAAAACCTCTGAGCGTGGAAGTTTGTGATTGGTCTATGCCGAGAGATTCGTGGTGTCATAGTACCCTTGGGAATTTCCACATATGCCGGGGTGCTAGAGCTGGCGCTGGTGACAGAGGACTTCCTGCCGCGTTCTAGTGTTGGTAGTGGCAGCAGGCACGTTGGAGCTGAGACGTCTGTCGCAGCTAGTGGTCGTCGGCAAGAAGAACCTCGACACAGTTGGCTTTCTGAAACCGGACTCAGGGTCGTTGTTGTACACCACAGTGGCGCCGGAGGGCACAAGTACAGCTTATAGGAAGTCAGTGCTATGTTTTTGGCAGGCAAGGTCACTTGGCACGAGCCTGCCCGACCTGAGTTGCTGAGAGCTTCGAGCATGAAGTATGCGCACCACACCGGCAGAGGCAGCGCCATGATCGGAGTGGTACCCAGAGAGGTGGTGCTAACAAAGGAGCAGGAGGAGCTGTTAGTGGGGGACGACATTACGAGATCTCCCCATCACCACTAGTCGGTCTACGTCAGGCTCCGGGAGCTGACGGTTGGGACCACGGACAGCCGCGAGCTTTGGATGTCTACGATCCTGCAGAGCATGGGATGGTGAGAGGTACCCCTTGAGACTCTTCTACTTTTGGAAGTAGAATTGTTAGGATCTGCGTGTGAAAGGCTTTTCTCCCTAGTAATTGTTTAAGGTGTTACCAGGGGGACACATGGTGTCAGGTGTAACCCTATGTTGGTAAGAAAAAAGGCGTGATACCTTTTCCTTTAGTCGACAGTGTTGACTCTTTCTCCTTTTGTGCATGTAAGAGAGCATCGACTGTGGAACCTTGCATGACCTGATATCCTTGGGTGTTTCACCATATGAATATTCTGAAGGAGGGAATCGTCAGGCCTTGATTCAGGTGTGGTCGGTGATTCCAGTCATGGCGTGCGATGTAGAGGTTCGTTCGGGGAGGTGAGTTACCCTTGAGAGCCTTTGGGCTGTTTGAGACTGTGCAAAGGGATGGCGAGGTACCCTACCACCTTGCCCTAAACGCAAAGTCTGGAGTGGGTGCACGAAATCGTCAAGGGCCAACCTCGTGTGAACGGATCAATACTTTGGTCTGTGTGCGGTGACGAAGAGCTGTGTGTGGGTACTTTTGGGTACGGGAAAGCCAGGTGTGGGCTTAGTACCCTGTGTTGCTCCCTAGTTTTGCTTTTCGGGGACGAATATCTTGAAGGAGGAAATGATGTAGGAACCCGGTTTCTTCTGAGAAAGACTTTTGAATATTTTTTATAATATTCTAGAGCAGTGCCTTCAAACGGCGTGCGATTTCGAGCCCCGGAGTGGATGAAATTAAATTTTCAGTGCGTTCGCACTGGAAATGCTAAATAAATGGGATAACTCCTAAACGGTGCACCGGATCATGGATCCGAGTGTACGTATGGGTCTAGAATGGGGTGTTTACCCTAGGAACGACATAAAGTATGTCGGCGTAGGATGTTTGGACCTTTCGCTCGCTTTCGGAATGCTAAATGGAAAAATTAATTAATTAATTAATTCGTTTAATGGTGAAATGCTAGTATATCATAAACGGTGGTTCATATTGAAAAACCAAGGGCGCCGTTGATTTCGAAGTGTGCCATTTACCTTAGGAGGGGTGTAAGTTTTGCGGGCACGGCCCGTTTGTGAAAAATGGCCCCAACGGCGTTTTCGTAATTTGGCGGCCTCGAGCGCTAAGTTTTATAACTTTTGAATGGGGCCTCCGACTAAAATTCCGAGACTTCCGTTGTACTCGAGAGGTGGTGTTTTTCCTAGGGGAGGCTAAACCTCGACCCCGTCAGGGAGTTTCGGAAGCGGGTCTTTTCGGTGGATTTAAATTAATTAAATTGTTAATTAAATTATTTAAACCCTCCCCCTCCCCCTTCTCCCTTGAACCCCGTAGAAAAACCCCTCCCCTCTCCTCCTCCATATCCGGAGAGACAGTCCGGCGAGGCGACTTCGGCGAGGTGCGGTGATGTCGGCGGATCGACGTGAAGCTTCGGGCGAAGCCCAGCGAGGTAGGATGTTGCGTTTTGTATTTTCTTTCCTGCACTTAACTTCAAACGCGAATTTGTATGTTGAATTTCTGCCCAATATTCGATCTAAGCCCATGAATGCGTAGTAGAGGTTTTTCTCTTTCCATCGCATTTTTTGGAATTTAATTCCGACTTTAGAGGAGCTCGCAATCGACCACCGAATTTTGCGGGTTCTTTATTTCTTCCGGCCGGGTTGGGGGCTTCCGGACGGCGGCTGGGCGAGCGGAGGCCGAGCGGAGGTCGGTGGGGCGCTGGGGGGTTGGCTGCGGGCGTCAGGCGCGGCAGCGGAGGAGGAGACCGGCCATCCAGCCGGCCGGGCGGTGCCTCGCTAGTGCGGGCAAGGAGGGGTCGCGGTGTGCGACCCTGACGGCAGACCGAGACCCGCCACAGGTGGATCTCCACGTGAAAACGAAAAAAAAGGAGAAGGACCGGCCCTGAAGGACGGTGGGTGAAGCAAGCGCCCGCGCGGCGTGAGGGCGAGGGGAGCGCGTGGCGGCCGTGGGTGCGGCTTGGCCGGACCCAAGCGGCTGGGCCGTAGTCCCAGCGGACCGGCCGGAGCGGGCCGGCCCGAGCAGGGCGGACCAGCCAGACCGGGCCAGTCCGGCCCAATGGGATTCTCCCCTTCTATCTTTGGACACCTGTATTTTGGGCTACGGGTGTCCGTTTTGCGTGTCTCCTACGGTGGCGTGGACCTAACAGCGAGGCGGTCTTTTTGAGATGGTTTCGGGAATTAAAAATTCACGAAACGAGTGGCCGCAGAGGCGCGATGTGTCTTTAAGTGGATGAGCGTTTTTCTCGAGATTCTTTTTTGGGACGGTGAGGACGCCTCCGACGTCCGTTTTGAGCACTGACAGTGGCATTGCGACTCTGGCACTGAGGCGGAGGTTTCCAGGGTGGATACGGTCGTTGAGGCCGATGTTGTGGCGCGGGCCCCACGAGCCGTCTTTTGAGCTGTGAGCAGCGTTTAGCGTATTTTGCATCGGACGTCCGTTCGGGGTGTGCGATCAGTCGATGTTGGGTGTTTTTTCCGAGGGCATCGCGTTGGTGCAGTCTACCTGCTGTAATTCCGCACGATGGTGCGGGGCCCACGAGGACCGTTTGGGCATCGTCGGTGACATTCCATCTTTATCACCGGGCGACCGTTTTGGACAAGTGAATAGTCCATCTTGTGTGCTTTTTTGAGAGGATCGCAATGGTGTTATCCGTTCGTTGAGTTTCGGATCGGGAAGCGGGTCCCTCGTGGCGCCGCTCGTGTGCGGTGCACCGGAACACATCTTTTTCTCTAGGTACCCATTCCACGCAAGTAAAGAGTCAATTTGACGTGCTTTTCCGAGAGCATTGCGATGGCGTAGTCCACCCAACCTTTTTCAGGGACGTGGTGTGGGACCCACCCGACTAGGCTACGTTGAATAATACCTTTTTTCACCAGGTGTCCATTTTGGGTGACTGAGTACTCATTCCCATGTGTTTTTTCGAGGGGATCGTAGTGGTGTGATCCGTTGGTTCAATTTCAGGATCTTGGGGTGGGCCCCACACGAGTTGGGTCATGGTGAATAGTACCTTTTTCGCTTATTGACCGTTTCGGGCGAGTGAGTAGTCTAACTCTCGTGTTTTTTTCGAAAGGATTACAACGGTGTGATCTATTTGGCTGTACGGAGCCTCTTGCGCGATCTTATTAAAAGTGGAAGCATGGAAGGTGCTCTAGTGGTGGTTCGTCCTACCTTGTTTTTAACGGACCCTTGGCGTGTGATCACGCACTCTTGGAAGAGCGATTAATGATTCACAAGATGTGGTTGGCCGTGCCTGGGCCTTTGATGTGGAGTTGTTATGTCACGCTTTCACGTTGACGTTGGGTGCTATGTGGACGATATCTCTTGGGCTGGAGACGTGGTGTACTCTGGGAGTATACGAGAGAGCATGGAGGTACGTGTGGTTTGTACCTGAGGAGTTCGTGCGCTTGGATGGGGTTGACTTGGGGCCACACGTCGTGTGGGTCCCATGGGCGTGCCGTGTTCTGCTTTTCGTACCTTGACCTCTCGCGAAATAGAGGGTCCCTCTGTGCTCATTGTTTGACCAGAAGGGTGGAGTTTTTTCCCTGGCTCTGTGCTCATTTGTTGACCAGCATCGTTGAGTGGTCTCCCCCGGGTTTCGTTCTCGATGGATCAGCCAGTAGCGGTGCTAGTGGCACCTCGTGATAGAACATGCGTTGAAACTATTTTAAGAGATTTGTTCTGGAGTTGGGTGGTTGCGCGATACTCGCTCTGTGTTCGGTTGGCTAGTGGTGTACCCTCCAGTAGAGATGGCTAGAGCAGTTCTGAGTTTTACCCTCCAGCGAGACTATGAAGTTGGTTGCTCATCGACTTCTTCGGGTTTACCCTCCAGCAGGGCTAGGCAGTGGGTTGCTCACTGACTTCTAGGGTTTACCCTCTAGTAGAGACTGGGCAGTGGGTCACCCGACGCTATTAGGGTCTACCCTCCAGCAGAGACTGGACAGTGGGTCACCCGACTCTATTAGGGTCTACCCTCCCGCAGAGGCTAGGCAGTGGGTCACCCGACGACCTCTTAGAGTCTACCCTCCAGCAGGGCTGGGCAATGGGTCGCCCGCCGTCTAGTTCGGGGTCTACCCTCCAACACGGCAGGGCAGTCGGACGCCTGTCGACTTATTCCAGGTCTAACCTCCAGAGGGGCTGGGCAGTGGGTCACCTGATGATGTGTTATGGTCTACCATCCAGAGGGGCTGGGCAGTGGGTCGCCTGATGACGTCTTATGGTTTACCCTCTAGTAGGGTTGGGCAGTGGGTCACCCAGTATCTTATTATGGTTTACCCTCCAGGGGGGCATGGCAGTGGGTCACCTGATGATGTATTAGGGTTTACCCTCTAGCAGGGCTAGGTAGTGGGTCACCTGATATCTGGTTATGATTTACCCTCCAGCAGGGCTGGGCAGTGGGACACCCGTTTATATTCTAGACTCAGTCCATCCTACTAGGCTAGTATGTGGCTTTCCTCCGTGGTTACCGGAGCGGGACCCTTGGTTGTACGGGTCGGTGATGGAATGACTTTGACTTTGGGGAGACCTCTCGACTGCATGGCAGTGATGAGGTTTGGTATGACTTTTCCTAGAACTCTCATGTACGAGGGGCGCTTTCCCCCACCGAGATGCATCCTTGTGACACGACCTAAAACTGTGCGGGCGAGTCAGTGCCTCCCAAAGCAGATAGTGTCGAGGTGCGGCGGTTTGATCCCCTTGACTTGCGATTCGGGGCAGACGTGTGGGATGTTGGGCATCGATGGAGTTTACTTTTGGGACTATCAGCTAATAATTTCTTGGGGTGAGCTACGGGATGGAGATCCCCTTACGACGTTCTTCGGGTTTGTTGTTGAGTATACAGATATGTATATACCTTGTTTCCGGTACCCACTTCTTGGGTTTGGTTACTCTCTTTCCAGGAGAGGCGAAGATGCGTGGGGTATGCCACGTGCTTTCCGTGTCTAGCTTCTCATGGTTGGACGAGTCTACTCTCTTGCTTTAGGTGGCGAAGACTCGATGGGAAGTTTATCTTCTCATCGTTTCCAGCTCCTTGTGTCTGGACGAGTCTACCTCCTTTCTCATGTTGGGTTGAGCTGGACTCTTTGCTGCACTCTCTGTTGTACTTCTGTTCTACTCCCTGTTCGATCTACTGCTCACCCTTCGGTACCTCCTTTGTTTCTCCCTCGAGCCTTTGGGGTATCCTACTATGTATTTTTATACTAGCCCTTGCTTGGGCTTTGCCCGTACTTCGTGTGACCATACAGACGACGGACAGGTGGAGCGTGACTTCATTGGAGCGTAGGAGCTTGGGAACTTGGACCGCGTGTGGTGGTCGTGGCCGGGTTCTAGGTGAGAGATCCGTCAGCTGTTTCCTTTTTGTTTACTTGTTGTCGGGTTGTGGCACTTGTTGTTTGGGCGTGTGTTTTTCCCCTTTTCTTTTCAGTGTACTTTCAGCTTTCTTTTTACCTGTAGAGGTCGATGCACCTTTATGGTATTTATATAGCAGTTTCCCTTTCCTTTACTTGTACTTTTCTTTTTTACTCTGCACTTTTGCATTGAGTATGCTGAGTGTGTGTGTGTGTACATGTGCTTAGGCAAAGGCCTCCCCGAGTTGTTGTGCCTTCGGCAATGGTCGCCAGCCCCTGGCCAATAGAGGCGGGTTTGGGGTAGTTGCGGCTCGAGCCCGGGTAGGTTTGGGTTGTGACAATGTTATACCATTGATAAATCATTCCCTTCAAAATTATTAATCATATAGACATTATATCTTATTTCATGTTGCTTCCACTGAATCTCTCTAAAGTTCAAGATGTTTTCCATGTATCTCTCCTGAGAAAGTACATGGTTGATTCCTCAATTGTTATAACAAAGAGGATATATGATAGGATCAATACATATCTTATGAGGAAGAAAAAATGGAGATTATAGATCATAGATATATAGTGCTAAAAAACAAAACCACTAACCTAGACAATTTTTTTGTGGAAAACCCCTAAATTTGAAGAAGCTGAATGTGAACCTAAAAATTTGATTGGGAAAAATAATCCACATTTTTTTGTATCATAGTAATTAAATTTCAAGGGGAAATTACTATAATGGGATTTAATATAACACATTAATCATTCTTTTTATATTACACTTAAATTAAATTTTATGCATTTGATAGACTGTGTTATACAAAACATTATATTTTATCGAATCGAGACATACTATTAAAAAAATTATTTATAAGTGAATGTTACAAATTAGATATCAAAATTGGTTGTAAAAATATAAATAACCATATTATAAAAAATATTTATAAATTTTATATATAACTCAAATACATTTATTAATGTATTATAATTATGTATTCAATTTTTAGTAATTTCATTTCAGGTTTCAAAAATATTTTTTCTTAAAAAATGACTTTTATATAATGTTGTGTGTGTATATTATAATTAATTTATACCACTTATATAATTTTTTATTCAAATACTAGAGATAAATTGTTTATATACTTCATCAAATGTACTTTAGAATAAAGTTTTAATATTTTTCTAAAATGATTAATTTTTCAATGAAAATAATAAAATACTATTTTTTAAAAAATATTATATTTATTTCAAAGATTTAAAAATATCCTTTTTAAATGATATCACAATAAAATTAGTTATTTAATATTATTTATCATCCAATTTTGATCATATAAATAAAATTTATTTTTAATTTAAAAAAAAAACTAGTTTCACTTAAGAAGACCTTTTATTTAGAAAATCAATTTTCATCACTTTTTGTGAGTTTAATTTTAAATTAAATTACTAACCTAATGTGAATTTATTTTGATAAAATATATTAAATATTTTTAATATTAAAAATTCATATAATTTATTTTATTTAACTTAACTATTGGTCATTGTGAATCATAATAATCATAAACATTTGTGAACTCGTTTAAAAAGGTAATATCGGGTTAAATCTACATGGTAAAACATTAAAATCATGTTAAAACGTGGATTTAATTTATTATAAGAGCATTATATGAGAAAATATATTTTTAAGAAGTTAGAAAAATTATTTTGAAAAATTATTTTCAATTTTAGAACCCAATCAAATATTTTTTGAAAGATATTTAATACATTATTCAAATTAAAAACTATTTTTGAGACATTGAAATTAATAGAATTTTTGGAATATGAAATTAATTTTTTAATTTCTCCAAATTTATAAAAACCAAAAATTATTTATTATTTTAAAATATAATTTTTTGAAACCAATTTATTACATCATTTCAAGGTGAAATGATTTTTACTCTTAAATTGGGTATTTTATAAATAATTTTTTTCCTACATTTTGTGTTATTATTTTAAAAGTAATTTATTTCACCTATATAAAATAATTCGAAATTTGTAAAAAGTGTGTCCATAGTTTATTATAATTTATCATTTATTGTTTTATAAATAATTTATAATGGAAAAAATTCACATTTAAGGTTAAAATAAGTATAAAGTGGTCTATCATGGAGATAACGGTTAAAATGTGTCATAAAATTTTCGAAATTTTCTTGGATTAGTTATTTATAAAATATAACGACATATCATATAATTTTGGATCCCTTTTTTCCATCTAATATGATTATTATATATATATTATTTAATCTTTTTTGTAATTCCAATTGTGTCCCTTACATCACTTGAAAATATAAACCTTCTCTCCTCCCTTATTAGTAAAGTATTATCCTTCTAAATTAGACAATCCCAAGAATAATATCTTCCTAAATTTCATCCCCATATCCCAGATCATATATTATTGAAAAAATATCATCATTTGATGGATTAATGTATAATCTATAATATATTCCACAAAAAAGGTATAACTCTTAATGGAGTGCCTTTAATTTTGTTTATTCTTCCACTTTATATAAATATTTTACGAACATCATAAAATAATTACTATGGAATAATAAATATACTAACTTTTTATTATTATTATTTTATAACCATTTCCTTATCTTTTTTATCCCACTAAAGTTGAAAAAAATTAATCCTTCATATGTACTACATACCATCTCCACATACTGGTGCAATTTATTTTTCATCACCATTTTACGTGGATTTTTATAGAGAAAAAAATAATTTATATATATAATATTTATAATATAATAATGATTCTATAAATATATGGTATCAATAAACATCTTTACTTTCCACCCATAAAAATTGAAAATGTCGCTTGTGTGTACGTGTGGACTACCACCGCTACAAAATGATGTGCTTTATTTATCAAGTATGTATTTCAATGATGATTCTAAATAATTATATAATGAGTATATATTATATTTCTATCATAATTAATATATTTTTTATTATGTATCGATGTTTAAGATATAAGGACTAACACTTATGAACCCAACAATACCGAATAAATGAGACAATTAAAACTCGAGAAAAGGGTTTAATTAATAATTATTAATAAATTTATATTGAAATTTCATTAAGGGATCATATATGAAATTATATGTTTTTATTTGTTTCATTTATAGATTTAGAAAAAAATTAATTTCATTTTAATGTTTCTTAAAACCACTTACGATGAAAGTCAGACCTGAGGTAAGGGTTTACTTCAAAAATACCATCATTATTCATGATTGTTTATATTTAAATTTTTTGGGGGTGTATTATATTATATTTATATCATAAACACAACTATTTTCATTTCATATGGTTATTTTAGTAAATTTATTTTTTTCCACTAATTCTATAGTTTTTAATAAATCAAGATACTGAATAAATTATTTAAGGGAAAATTAATTTTTTTCCTATTTTTTAGCAATATTTTCATAATATATATAGGTTTTACTTAAAATGTTTTCAATAATTTTTTAGTATTATCCAATAATTGATTAAATTAATGTATATAAATATTTTAATTTAAAAATATTAACACATCTCTTCTTATCAATTTTTGAATGAGATACTTTTTACGAAAGGTTGAATAAAATATTTGTTTTAGCATACACCGCCTGAATGAATTTTCTACCCTTCAAGAATTTTTTTACACTGAATATTCCATTAAATTCTTTCATGGTTATTTCGGATGAAATTATTTTTCCTAAAATTGTTTAAATTTATATATTTTAAATAATTTTTCTCACAATGAAGTGGTATTTTCCTTAACAATTTTTTGAGTGATCTTTTAACACAAATTATTATTTTATTTCAATATATTTTGTTTAATATTATGCTTTACTGAAGATATTATCTGTTGAATCAATAGAAAATATTTCGTTACATATCTGGTAATCAGTTTTACTAGGGAAAGTGTTGAAATTCTATATGGTTTTTATTTCAATACATAAAATTATTTATTATTAAGGCATATTGATTATGTTTTTTTACATACTCATATAATGAATGTGTTGGATTTATTAAGGGATGTGTGGGTCCTAATTATCATATCCCTTTGACGAATAGGTGGGTATCTTGAGACAAAATAGATTGGGTATTTTTTTAATGTCGTACCCATTTATGTAAGATGACCTAGAAAGTGGTATCGTCAGTAAGGTTTATATGTCTTTAATTATGAATTTCATCATTATAAAATTATTTTTAATGTCCCTGAGATTATCTAAAAAGTTTTTATATCTATTAATAACTCTCAATGTAACTTGAATATTTATATTTCATTCTGTGATCATCATCTATTCCATAAATATTATTCATTCCTTATTTATTCTATGATATCTTCTGTTATACATATTCTATTTATGATCATATGAGGTCACCCATCTCTTATGTATCCTTTCTCTAAAATTTAAATAATTATGCTATGATTGATTTGAAATAATATTGTATATATAATAATGATTTTATCCAATTAAATACTATGTTATATAATATGTTTTCAAATGTAATGTGATATTAAATCCTTTATCTAGTTTAATAATACTATTATACTATTATGTCTTTAAAAATGTGATGACTTAAATCTAGAGTCAATGTAAAAAAGGTAACCATTGGGTCTAGAATATTATGATCAATGTCTTGACAAATATGTTTTCCTAGAATGGAATTTATTTTTTCTCGGTCTCAGATGTATGTGTCGTTTCTCCCATAATTTCCCACTTCCTTGATGACCTTACCAGGTATTCCAAAAAACATGTGAAAACCACCCATACGAATAAAATTAATCAATATATTATTAAAAAGTCATCATTAGTGTAAAATGAAATCAAAACATTTATTTTGACTTGGTGTGTCATCATGTTTCTTGACCATTAAATCCTTTGTGATGAAGGATGATCCTGAATTGTCATCATCAATTTATCCCCAAATGTTATTAATGAAATTTTTTTAAATCTCTCACTATCAATAATAACCATTCATACCCAATGATTTATGGTGAAACCTGCCTGAAATAGGTTTTATCATTGCTCTTATTTCAATAATATTTTATTTCTCAAAACCCTTAATAAATTATGAATATTACCCACATCAAATTATTCTATGAAATGATCATAATTTTATTATTATACAGCACCATATTCATCCAATTCATTTTAATTTTAAATCTATTTGATCTTGTTTATATTAATAAATCCGTTTTTTCGAAAAATATTCCGAAAAAAATAATTTAACTAACACATTGGAAGTACTTCGAATTCCAAAATTCAAATGAATTATATTTTTATGTTTGGGGTTCTGTTGCTTTATCCTTCAATTTATCATGTTTCTTATTCATTCTGAATTCCACATTAGAAAAACCAATATTTTTTAAAGAAGTACCATTATAAAAATGTACCTCTGCTGTAGTTTTTAAGAATCATTACCTCTAAGTTAAACTTTTTCTTTTCCACCATGATATAAATATTTCAATCATCATTAAGTGAATATAATTGTTCTATTTCTATATAATGTGCACTTTCTTCATTTAATAAACCCAAAAACCATGTAATAATTTTACCTTTACACTTCAACATGTCACTTCATGATAATAAACGGTAACACTCTTGAATATAATATTTAATATATTTATTTATTCATTGTATGATGTGAATTAAGAAATAATGTTCTTCCTTATTATTCTTGAAAAGAAATAATCATCTCAAAATATTTTTTATCTTATCCCTTGAGAATACATTTTATTTTACGTCACTTCCCCATGGGGACTTCATATTTTATCACAAAAATGAATCATAATATTTATAATTTTGAATGTATACCTTCCACATATTCTTATCACCATTATTATTAAATTCATAAAATTAGTTATTTCCTGTATCCACTTTATAAAATCATCCAGATTCGTACTCCACAAAAAATTTGGATTGTCAATCATAATACATCATTCAATATCTTCATCATTTATTTTTCATCATGTATCTATATATGAATAAATTGTCTCTAAATAATTATCATTATTTTCATAAAATATATTTTGATTGTTTTTATTATATGGATATGGACATTCATCTCGTCATAGCTGTGGAGGGGAAACTTATCATTATGTTATCAATAGTTTGGAAAGCTTCTAATTTTTCTATTAATTTTTTTTAATCTTATATAGGTAAATTAACATAGAGATGGATGAGGATAATATATTCTTTTATAATACAATGTGAAGACGTGTTTTTGATGGAGAGTATAAAGAATAATATTGTAGAAAATACTAGTGGGAACCATAACTGTGACACCAAGTTAATGCATTGATAGAATATTTTAATGAGTATGTAGTGGAATATAGATGTAACTGTAGATATTTATTGAGTGATAAATTCTTAATGGTAATTACACCCACCATTTATTGTCCATTATTATAGATAATTTTACCAATAAAATAGACACACCGCTAATTTTGGGTAAAAGAAAAGGAAAAAGAAAAAGAAAATGATGCATGGAAAACATCAAAATTAATATGATTCAATTATAACTGTTATAATGAGTGATAAATACATTATAAAGATAAAATTAAGAGATATAAAGGACCCAGAACAAGATAAACAATGTTGTAACACATGAAACTCTCATAAAAATTATAAAAATTACATTTGCATGAAAATTAATGACCACATTCTCAAAGTTATTGAAAATATCCCTTAACGATTCTTTTCAATATGTTTTCTCTCCCAATTAATGTAAAACTCTGAATTTATATCATTTTACATGAGTATATATAATTTTGGATCCCAAATAAGTGGTTTATGACCCACCACCATGTTCGATGTTAAAAATATTGGGTGGGTTCAATTTAAATAATAATTGGGATTGAAATTTTTATTATTACCCAAATTATTCTCCCTCAGTTAAATCTAGTCAATATAACCTTTTTAGAGAATTAATTTCCAATTTGATATTCATCCTTTCATTCACCAGTACTAAGAGACACCTTACCAATGACCAAATTAGCCTTTTCTTCAACTACATGTCGCTTAATTAATGGTTTGATATGTTACATAGTGACACTTTAATATTATACCACAAGAAAAAATAAAATTTTATCTTCTATTACCCTTCATTATGGTACCTAATTCCCAATATTTCATATATTCATGATATTGTTCATTTAACCCCTTTAAACCCTGGATATATTCATCTCCATATCACCCATAACATAATTCAATTGTAATAATCCCTTTTATTTATGGTAAAATCAAATCATTTCAACAATACCAAATATCAATTTCTTGCATTTATTAAGGTGGCATTTCTATAGAAATCAGTTTTGATTGATTACATTTTCACATGATATGCGATAACATTATATTATCCTCTCCCAGGATCAGTATTAATCTATTATTCATGATATCATAGTTTCTGGACATTCATCAATTCATGTTTGGTCTTGACTATCTTATACCAGGGTGCCAATATCATCAAAAATAAATTTCTATCAACCCTATATAAATGGTACATCATTATTATTCACATTAGGTTTTATTCTGTTTCATTTTTATTGGTGTTGTTCAATTGACAATTATTTTTTCCGCATTCCATGTCTTCCAAAATTGCATACCCAATGCATAATGGTTTAACTCCAAAATACTCAAAAGCTTTTATGGACACTTCATATCCATCTATATTACTTAATAAATTGAAAATTTTTAATAAGTATTTGTAACTCATTAATGACACTTCCAAATATACCCTCCATTGATATAGTGAAAGGAATAAATTTCCATGGGACAAGATGAAACTAGAGAGGTCGTTTATAGGGTCGAAATAAGACCCTACAAAAATTGTCATGCTAATTTTTGAATGTGTGTTTGAGGTATTTCAATTATCAATGGTCAATGTCTTCCAACATATCATAATATTATGATCTTTTATTCTAATATATCAATTAAAAATTTACCTTCTATAAATTTTACTTATTTAAAAAACATTAAAATAAATTAAGATTTTATAGTTGTGTGAATTAGGCTTAAAATTAAAAACAAATTAACACCTACTTCTCTTTAAGATAAATTTCTCACCCTCTACATTCTTCTAGGTTTTACATCACCACATTTCTCCATAGTTGTAATGATTCATTTAGACACTTGAATCACCCTCACTTCATGTTTAGTTATATTTTATTTCATACTAGAATAATAACCTTCCAAAATTGGATCATTATATAAGCTATAAATAAAAATAATATAGAACTTTTATTCCATGATTCAATACCGTAAACTACGAATAATCCAGTTTTTTATGATTTTTATGACCTCAATCTATAGAATTCATTTTTTTATAAACTTTAAGACTATAAATTATTGAGAAGGAGGTATAAAACATTTCAATCCAACAAACCACAGAGGGAGGGAAAATAAAAAGTTAAGATGTCTCCCTTTAGGTCCACCATCACATGGATTCATAATAAATTATGGTATAAAATCAAAATGTATCTAATTTATTTAAGAATAGGTTCTCAATATTAGAAAAATTCAATTCACGACTTTTTAATCTATAGACCGAGGAAAAATTAAGACTCCCTTAATTGTAGCGTCAATTCCCCCTATTTTATACCATTGGTCATCCTCTCAACCATTGATTAAATCCTAATACATATGAGGTTATGTTTTTCATAATTAAATGAATGTCCATACCATTAAAAACACACTAAATGAAAAATTAATATATACTTCTTGAAATTTTGGTTCAATAAATATGAATATAAAATAGGATCCACCATTTATCTAAGATATGAAACCATGAACTCTTACAATCCCTCTATTTATATCCATGGATTATGAACCTAAAATAATAGATGTCTTATTTGGATGAAGATATATATCATTAATGCATAAGAATATCCCCCAATTTTTAGAAGTACATTTTTTTAGTTAAAATTCATCTTAAATTTATACAGTTCAATTAATAAAATAAAAAAACGGTTTGGATACCCAACTACAGTTACAAAATGATCCATGTCATAAGATTACAAACTATGTGACATTTTAGAACAAACATTATGACCATAAAATATGATACTCCATTATTCTATTAACATGAGCTAAAAATATATGTTTCCCTTTTCATCTAACAAGTATGAACAAAAACTAAATATTTCTATATAGTACAAAATAAAAGACCATAAAATACAATGAAATAAAAACACAAATTCTCTTAATGATATATCATAAATGTAAATTTTAGAAAACATTGAATCTTTACTTTCTAATTTTGGACATATGATGTCTATGGAAAAAGTTATAATAAAAAAAGAAAGAAAATATTTTAAAGATATATTTTTTATCTTCTAAGGTAATTCAGGATCCAATTCTCAATATCAAAATATGGCCCCATTTATATCATGTGATTGTCTTCCCAAATCATTCAATAACATAATATTATATCATAATTATTTACCCAATTCGTGATGGTGTTAACTTTGAGATCATAAATATCTTATTGAATATTCCTTCTTATATATAGATAACATCATATATATTTATACTCAGGTCAATAGATCGTCAATTTACCCATTACAAGAAAACCAACATAAGGTATGTTGGAAGAATAAGCACACTATTCCGTCCAATTACTATCATTAGTTAATTACCTTGTTGAATATTTTCCTAATTGATATTTGATTAACCCTAGGTATGGATAAGGGATAACCACCCAAGTCCACCAAATAAATTTCAAGGGAACATAACCTAGAGCACTATTTTACCAATTCCAAATGGATTATCCCCCATTACAGTGAAGGCATAAGCACACAGGCCTAGTCAATAACCATTCATGTCACTGTATCAGGAGGGAAATACACATGATTTTTTGTTTTTAATTTAATAATATGAAGTTATTATTTACCTTTTTGATAACCCCAATGTTTTTTTGGATTCAAATACCCTTGGTGTTACACATCTATGTAACATTTTCTATCATCAAAGTAATCTATTTACACCCAATACTCCTACCCTATCATGAAATATGAGTTTTTATTCTTCTATAAAAAAACTATACCATAATATAAATATTCTTTAGTTATGAAAAACTATAGCTTCACATCCACAACATGGATCTTCTATTAAAAGCATGTTTAAAAAAGGGTTCAAAACCATAATGGATATATAATTATAAAAAAATTATATCTAATGACCCCATTAAATAAAATAGTGATTTGGATGTGGAATTTATTGTTTAATATAGATTATTTGGCCAACAATTCTCTAAATCAATCATTATTCATAGTTATTCAACCTCTATATCTGTATCCTATCATTTATTTTAGAAGCCTTTAAACATGGGAGCCTCTTCCTTGAATCTCACCATGGATAATTATAATAATAATTAATGCTTTTAAACCTTTCTTACCTTCTTATAAAACCATTTTTATATTATAGGTTCCTCCACCTTTTGGTTTCCAAGTACCCAAGATACCTTCGTTAGAATTTTATCTATTTTATCAATATATTTTTCCTTAAAATTATCAATTTATTGAGATGAAAAACAATCATATATATTTAGAATATACTATATAATAGCATGAAGTAATTGTTAGTCAAAATTTCCACCCTCATACCTCTTAGTATAAAAAAACTGACTTATCCTTCTAAATATCTCCTTAAGGGTGTTTCAATGATCAAGATATAGATATTACGTAACCCCCTATTCCTCATAATCTTGTAATTTGTTGATAATTTAAGATAAACATTGATATTTTACACCCACCTTTTTAATATAGTCTAGGAATATATTCGTGATAGGTGAGTAGTCATGGATACCCTGTCATCAAAAACCATATCAAGGGCATTGATGGATGGTGAAAAAATAAGAATATATTCCATTAAGGGTATATAAGAGCCCCATTTTTAAAATAAAATATTAAATAATAATTTTTTACATTATTATGTATTTAAATAAAATATATGTTTTTAAATTTTATCACCATCATTTGGGATGACATTAAGGCCTCTGATGGGGCTTTCTCTAGCTCCTTATATCATCTATTTATATACAAATGAAGAAATTACCTGAGAGGTGGGAGTTCCCACCACTCTATATCATATATACATGATTAATAAAAACCCAACATGATATGGCATAAAAGTTGTCACACCCTACTCTAGGGACCCTATACCATGGTAAGGATAAAAAATTGTAGTCAAAATAGTAAGAAATACCCATGCTTGACACAACTGGCATTAAAAATTTTGACACCCAAATAAATAGCATCTTATAAAATTTTTTAACTTAATAAAAATTTATATAGATGAATAAAAGGGAGTTATAATAGATTAATATCCTCATTAAACTATTTATAATTTTTATTTAATTTTATAGATATACATTAGATACGTATTTCATGGAATTTCAACAACTATCCATGCTCTAAGAATGTATCACAGCAGGTAACTCATCAGGGGAATTTATACCACTAATCATATATATAGAGTAAGTGTATATAATGAATATATATGCTTGATCCACTCTGACACTACTCTAGGATTTTAGATTGAAATTTCTATATAGCACGTTAGAATGTTACCCACTCAAATAGTGTTGGATTCACTAATTTCCCATGTTTTGTATATAGTTTAAAGGATGATAGTGAAATATTTGGTAGAATTATCAAAAAGGAAGTAACCAGTATTCCACTAACATAAAAAATCAACCATTATATGTTTAATATCTTATCTTATTCTAGTTATATCCCTCTTTGATTTTTTGCATTAAAGGCATTTTGTTGGGTTCTCCTTTCCTTTAGGTTTTTTTGGCTGAGTCTTGTTCTGAGACAGAGATAAATTATTGGATAAAATGACCTAATATATAAGGATATATGTTTTTTAATTAGTGGAGTCTATTTATAAATGTGAAAAATGGGTTTATGAGGGGTTTCCATCATTTTGAGGTGATTCAGGTCCTTTTTTTGAAAATTGTATGCAAACTATCTGTTGGGAGATTACACTACATATTCTTGCTAAATGAAAAGTAACAATCACTAGAAAAATTTTATACTCTAGTATAGGGAATGAAATGGTTACCTGACATTTAAAACATTCATGTTTTGTATTAATCGATAAGGATAACTATTAACCCACGTTGGGTGATTTTTAGTGTCTCCCTCTAAAAAAATACACAACGTATAATGGAATTACAAATCATGTAATTTCCCAACTAGAAATTTTAATGGTTTGTGTATATGGTGTTTTAATTATATTTTTTCTAGCCTTACTCATATTGATCAAAGGGTGTCTGTATGGTTATTTTTGGAGTTCTATCATCCGTAATGGGAATCAATTTTATACGATCAATACCTAGATTCATCAAGAAATGTTTAGATCTTTATAACTTAATTGTATTATATTTTAGGAAGTGTTGTATAAATCATCGGTTAAAGGTAGGATGACTAAAACATAACCCAATTTTCTGTTTATTTATGAGTATGTGAAATATATATGCTGCATCCACATAGTAGAAATAAAAATTATATATAACATCTCCTTAGAAATGATGGCTACATAGAACTGACATGAAAATATTCGAAATTTTATTTTCCTTGTCCTTTTTTATATAACCAATGTGGAAATGTCATTTTCACTGGTTTTTCATGTTGGTTATACATGAACCAAAGTATAAAACCATTTTTAATAATTTTTTACATCATATATTTATAACTGATATGAAAAATTATCTTCTTCACCTTGGTTATGAAATAAAAAACATGAAAATTCAATATAGACGTCTTCATCATGTTATTTATTAAAAAATCGATGTTATATACCTTTTAAAATTATATGAATTTTAAACGGAATCATTTTGTGGTCTTCTATCACACAATGGAAACTCTATTTTCTCTCACATAGAAGCACTGGCATTGTCATTTCGTTGATCTGGAGAACTTCAATATTTTAGTAAAATATTTATACAACCTCAATTTTAATCAGCCTCATCATTGCACATCAAAGATAGATATTCTTATCTCACACTTTTTTGTTTATATTTTTTTTTCAGTCATTACATGGGGAATAATATCTTATTCTTTTTTAATTCGGTGGAATTTATTATCGTATTTCCATCTTCATACACTGATATTTCGTTGGCCTCATAATTATTCATTAAAATATATTTTTTTTCATCTCTAACTCGATCACATAAAGGTATGTAGTCACAAAATCTACTAGAAATTGATTATACATCCACATGATCATGGTCATGCATATGCGGTACATTGATTTCTTGAGTAATTTCATGATCAAATTATTTTATATTATTCTTTTGTAAATTTATTTCAACGAACAAGGATTGTTTCCCATTCATTATATCATTATTCTTTTCTCATGATCTGAGTGGTCTCCCATTTTTAGCAATAAATTAGAATCATTATTGATAAATCAATCATTTATCCCCTATGAATATTTAAACATACAAGATAATTCATAGCAGGTATATATATGATATTATGACATGATTTGAATAAATTTATTCACCTCTCAACTAATTTTACAAATTTAGTAAATTTATAATCTAATTAACACCAAGTTCAATAATATATTCATAAGGATAAATATGTAATAAGAAAGTCAATTTATATAATATCTATTGTAATTCAGGTTATTCTTTTACCTTTTAATGACTGTAAAATATATTCAATAAAATAAAAAAATGAAAATATAGTTATTAATACTTCTCTGATTGTTTTGTCCAAAGACATATTAATTATGTGGGATTAAAATCCAATAAAAATCCCCAACATTATTTAGGATCCAAAATTTATTCATTGAAATGTTTTTATAGGAACATATATTATGTAACAAAAATTATCAAATCAGAGATATTTTGTTAAAAGACACATGATAATTATGGGCGGAAATATTCATGATAGATTGACGGAATAATTTGAATTGCAATTTCTACATGAAAATTTTTAATTTCCCATTGTAACACCCCGAGCTTCCATGATACGCTTCTCTTTCAATAATGCAATAGCTTGCATTGTACACAAGTTCGAGATTCTAACACACCGCGACCAATCAAAATAGACATTATGAATAGTAATACATACTTTTTTAAATTATATATATTTTATATTTCAAAATGGACTTTATTTTTCGATTCGGAATATCGAAATTAGCCTATGTAGAATTATTGGTATTTTTCAGAGAACATCCAATTTTCTATGAATAGTGAAAAATACATAAAAACAACTTTTTTAATAAAAATAATATATAGTGATAAATTATACTATTGAGTGGTTTTAAAGTATAATTAGAATATATTTTTACCATTTTATCCAATGGTGTTCATTAGAATTATTTTCACTTTGAAATTGGACATAAACAATTGTCAATCTTTTGATATATATTGTTTCTTAAAAACACGCTATTTGTTGTGACAACGGGAATTAATTATAAAATTAATTAATGCAACTTATATGTTTGTAATTTTGTAAAATAGACACCATTTCTGAATTTGGGATATCAATTATAGCTTAGGGTGAAATTTTGGCATTGTTCTGAAAAACTTCAATTGTTGATGAATAGTGAAACCACTAAGTGGAAGTTAAAAAACTGATTTTTCGTTTAAATGAAACATTACCACTTCTATGATTTGATTTTCAAAAATTTGACATACATGGATGTCATTAGGAAGTAAAATTTGGTTCAATGGGATTAAAATAATTTTTTGGTGAATAGTAACTTTTAAGTTTAATTAATCGCGATTAAAGTTAATTACTGAAATTCCAGGTAAAAATGATATTATAAAAATATGAAAATACATTTACACTTGTCCTACCCCTATTGGATGAGTCATGGACGGCCAAGAAAATCCATGGGTCAACTTGGGGACCCCATGGAGCCACATTGGTGGGAAAAGGACATTAAAAACTTTTTATTTAATGTTAAAATAAAAATGTTACAACCATGAGTTGTTTTACTAAAACAATTTTTAATTGGGATTATGCAAGTCATTTTTTGACTATAAATATTCATTAGAAATATAAAAATATTTCCTACATCATGATAGTTTTTTTATAATTTTTAGACATTACATAAATTAAATTATTTATGACACTATGATGATGCAGTGATTACATCATTAATTAACGATTTAAATAAAATGAAGAGATAATGTAAATATAAGGCATATACTTGTCAAATATCTATTTTATGGGTATATTTAGAACCCTTATCACCTTATTCTAGAAATATATAAGTGTGGGACCTTTAAAATCCTAAAATAATTATATAATAAAGTAACATTTCATTACTCCCCAAGAGTGCCCCTCCTCTCCTCTTATAAAAGGCCCCCACCTCTACCACCTTATTCACACCATCAAGCCATTTGGCTCGGAAAAACTCATCCAAAATACTCTCTCAACTTACCTCTCTTACTCCTAGAATCCTCACTTTGTGAAGAAGTCTTCCCAAGGAATCCTTTGGCTCAAATCAAAAAGAGTTACCCGATTTTAAGATAATGTCTTCTCTAATGTTGTTTTGTTTTATTTTGCTTCTCCAACTCCCTAAAATCTTTTTATTAATTTATTTTGTAAAAACACCAGTATCCTAAATATACTAGGATGTTGTTATAATAAGTATTCGAGCTACACATACACACACCTACATCTAATGGTTAAAGAACATACTATTTATGTGGATGGAGAAATACTGCCTCACGAAATGATGATTGTTCAATATTCATTTAACACATCTAATGGTGGCCATTTTGATGAACATATTTTCATATATGATATATTTCATATGTTTATGTTTTCTTTATGATTCTGTATTTCTCATTTATGGAATACCTTTATGATTTCCATTATGTGTAAATTCGATAATTTCATTTTAGGAAGTGCGGACTACCACCCGCTCAAAGTGATTTGAATCGTTAATGCCATATGTGGGATGTATACAGGATGGAGTAAATGGTATTATACATTATATAATAGTGGAATTATATTATAAATTTATATAATTATTACTTCATTCCATTAAATACGAAATAGAAATGAAAGTAGCGTTCATGCGTATGTACGGCTTACCATCTCCATGAACGGTGCATTTCATTTCATACCTCTAAGTGTTCTGTAATATTATAAATGAATGTATATACTGGATATATATGATGTATATGATATCTACATCATGAATATAATTATGGACATAATAAATATTTTACCACATGAACAAAGTGTAATTATAAGAAGTTTATTTCTGACTCAAGTACCTATGAACGACAAAATGACCGTTATTAACTTAGATAATTACATAATGTTCATGACATGATAATAAGTGATATAAAAAGAATAAGGAACATGAATAAGGTTCTTATGCAGGTATATACTAACTCTAGTTTATTATTCATGAGGTTAAAGAGCGGTCGAGTCAAGTCGGACACGAGTTAAGGGAATTTCTTAACCCAATTTCCATTCATTGGGTTAATCTCCTACTTTCAAATTATGTAATTATATTATTATGTCCTATCTTGTATTTGTACTTTCTTTATGTGTACTTATAGTAAATACACATAATAGATATATTTTATATTTAAAAATTTTCTTTATAAGGACATCGCCTTAATCTCATTTCATTGAGGAATATTTGGTTTTATACACAACTTTCATTTATACGTTGTATAAACCCCTTTGACTTTTACTTTTATTCAAAAGGAATCTTTTTATACGAAGCATTTTACTAAACGACAAAAGGAATGTTTTTTCTTACGTATGCGGCAACAACGACTTCTCTGCCGTCGTCGCTATTATTTGATTTTCGGCTTCCTCTATAAGCCATAACATTAAAAAAAAGTAAAATAAATACCATGTTTTTATTTTCATTTATTTTGGTATTGATAATGGTTTTGATAAAGTTTCTATTATATCAATGTGTTGTATTGATATCTTGTGATTGATGTGTGGAAATCTTATGTTTCCTTTATTCATGTTTTATTTTATACAATTATGTTATGGTTTATGATATGTTTAAACCTGTTCATATGGGGAATCCATTGGACTTAATAAGTGACGGGTGGAGCCCGCTATAGATCCTCGATGCATCGGTAGGGCTCATGAGAAAAACTAGTGTCTTGGCATGAGGCCTTGACAAAATATTATTTGTAGTCTTGGCATGAGGCATTGGCTACGTGGTTATGATAGTCTAGGATTATGCATTCCATCATTATGAAAGTGGTTCTTGATATTGCATGTGATTATTCAACCAGTAGAATATCCATGTGAATAAGTAAATGGCATTATCTCATTTTAATTTTTCCATATTATGTTGAATTTCAAGTTTAAAAGGATTTTGTTTAGTCATACATTGCCTTAAATGTTTATGTTTATTTATAAAGGATTCCGCTATATTGTTTTCCTTTCTAAGCATCTGAGCTCACCCCTTCTAATGTTTTAATTTTTCCAGGATGTGAAGAAGTATATTATGAATGACCTGCAGGGATAGTATGAGGGGATATGAAGACAAGATGTTGTTGTAGTTATTGATGTAATGTAAAACATGTGAATGTATCTAGTTTTTCAAGGATACTAAACTAATCGGTCTTTCGAGACATGATCTTTGTGATCATGCCAATGTTATGCAATAATGCACCGACTCTGGGTAACTGGGGTTGAGGCGGTACATTTGGTATCAGAGGCAGTTTATTACTAACCTTGGAATCTAGATTTAGATAAACTCTTATTAGAGCACATAGCCCAAAGATAGACAATGAGGATTAGTATAGAAGAACTTCCTAGAATTTTGGTATTATGGAGATTTTGTGTGTTTTCGGAAAAATACATCCCTGTCTGGATACGAGCAGGTAGAGGCAGCTCTGGCACAGATGTATCTAGGGGTAAAACCTGAAAACACCACTTTGAGCTAGACTTGAATGGGAACTGGTGCACGACAACGGGCCACGCTGCACTCTTGGTTACGACACTCCTGGGGGATATGCTTAGGATAATTATTATTTTCATTACAAACCATTATAAAGGGATTATGAGTACATACTTCCTCAAAGAAAAAAATTTTATGATTATGGATTATATCCATAAATAGTTCAATTTATGTTAAGTGTTTTACAAGTATGGAATTATGTATTTTAATTCATAAACTAATCTAGTTTATGCCATTTTATAGAAATGGCACCTAGTGGGCGGAATGGAAACCGTATCAATGCACGCACTCCATGTAGGGATTGCCCTCCTACTCAAGATAATTATTGTGGAGCTGGAGATACAACTGGTGCTGATCAACTTATTACCATATTGGGACAACTCACTCAGGTTATGAATAATAACCTTACTCGAATGGAGCACCCTGATCCGCAACGTGGAGGATCAATGCAGACCGCTTCATGAGGAAAAAACCGCCAACATTTAATGGGGGTACAAATCCATTAGTAGCTGAGAAATGCATAAAATCTTTAGAGAAAATATTTCACGCCTTGGGGAGTAGCGAAAGGGAGAAAGTTGTCATGGTAGTTTACTGCCTCACTGGAGATGCTGATCAGTGGTGGTCATTGATTCAAAACACAAAGGAAGATGATGAGGTATCAAATATGGAATGGAGGGAGTTCAAAGATCTTTTCCTAGAAAAATACTATCCTCGTGACCATCGAGCAGATATGGAAAGACAATTTCTGAGTCTGAGACAAATGGAGGATGAGAATGTCACAAAGTATGAGGCTAACTTTACAAGGTTATCAAGGCATGCAGCAGATTATATATGTAACCCAAGAAGTAAGATCGATCATTTATTTGATGGATTAAAACCATTTCTCCGTCGAGCTTTATTATCAAAATCTTTCTCAACATATGAAGATATAGTCTCGTGTGCTTTCAAGACAGAAAAGGAATTATCTAAGTCTTATGACAAAAAAGTAAAGCAAGAGAAGAAGAGAACGGTGGAACAAGAGACAGATAAAGGGAAAAAGGGAAAGAAGGATTTTCCATCATGAGATAATTGTGGGAAGAATCACCTTGGTACTTGCCTTAAAGGATGAGAGTTTTTTATAAATGTGGAGAAAAAGGTCACCAGGCTCATGATTGCAAGGGAAAGAAAGAGGCTCTCAATGTTGAATGCTACAAATGTAGGGAAATGGGTAACTATGCAAATGAATGTCCTAAGCGTCCGAGAAAACTTACCTCAGAAAAGGCCAAGGTATCAAGGAAAATCTTATGCTGTTACTATAGTTGAATTGGAATAATTAATGTATTGGTGTTTTTGGACTCAAGAATTATATTATGGTTATATGAATAATGTGATATATATAAGGATTATACTGCAGTACTTGTTGTTTTCATTAATGTTTTAATATGATAAAGGTAATCAAATTTTTAGTATGTGACAATAAGAGAAACATTAATTTGTTTGGGGAATCTGTTGTTACAATTGATTTTGGAAATTAAGTACCTTTTAGAGAAAGCATGGATGGAGGTATTTTGGGTAACTATAAAGGTTTGAATTTGTTAATTTTAACTTTGGATAGTATTGTTTAAGGTTAAAACATTTATGAAGATTATTTTTGGAATATTATAATACTATAGTTTTCAGAAAAGGACAACCTGCAGGTTGGGGGATAACCCATCACGTTGGACAAAGCTGCAGGAATTGATCCCACAACCATAGTGCGACATGCCTTTATTACCTACCAGTAGCCTACAGGAAGTCCCTGGTTATTACAAAAAGTATTCCTAATCTAAATGTTATGCGTTAATATTTGGAACCTTATACAATTATGATAAATTTAATATTTTTTAGTTTTATAACCTTTTAGAGTGAAAGATGGGTTTGTGGTAAAAATTTATTAAAGAATGAAAGTCTACATGACAAGTATGTATATTCCCTTACGTTCTTAGTAAATCCCCTAAATAAATTCCTCAACTTTATAAAAGGTAACTTAAAACAAAAACGTTGTCGGTTAACTTTTCCAACTGGGGATTCAATGACCGTTTAACCAATCACATGTTTGTGATTTTCTTATGGTTACCTTTCTTCTAATCTAGTTTTCTACAACTCTCCATCAGACCTTGATTGTTTTTTTTCTTCCATATCCATATTTTTATAGAATCCTAGTATGGGCTATCTCGGGTGACCTTTGTACTTATATTTCTTTCTTTTAAAGTTATATTTTTATTAACCTTATTTCCGATGTGGGTTTTCCAAAAAGTTATTTTCTATTTTCAACCTTTTATTTTCAAATAAAAATTTCAAATTGTGAGGACGCAATTTATTAAAGGAGGGGAGAATGTAACACCCCGAGATTCCACAATACGCTTCTCTTTCAATAATGCAATAGCTTGCATTGTACGCAAGTTCGAGATTCTAACACACCGCGACCAATCAAAATAGCCATTATGGATAGTAATAACCACATTTTGAAATTATATATATATTATATTTCATAATGGACTTCATTTTTGGATTCGGAATATCGAAATTAGCCTATGTTGAATTTTTGGTATTTTTCTGAGATCTTCCAATTTTCTATGAATAGTGAAAAATACATAAAAACAACTTTTTTAATCAAAATATTTATAGTGATAAATTATACTATTGAGTGATTTTAATGTATAATTATAATATATTTTTACCATTTTATCCAATGGTGTTCATTAGAAATAATTTCACTTTGAAATTGGACATAAACAATTGTCAATCGTTTGATATATATTGTTTCTTAAAAACACGCTATTTGTTGTGACAGCGAGAATTAATTATAAAATTAATTAATGAAACTTATATGTCTGAATTTTTTCAAATAGACAACATTTTTGAATTCTGAATATCAATTATAGCTTAGGGTGAAATTTTGGCATTGTTCTGAAAAACTTCAATTTTTTATGAATAGTGAAACCACTAAGTTTTAGTTAAAGAACGGATTTTTCATTTAAATGAAACATTACCATTTCTGTGATTTTATTTTAAAAAATCCGACATACATGGTTTTCATTAGGAAGTAAAATGTGGTTCAATGGGATTAAAATAATTTTTTGGTGAATATTAACTTTTAAGTTTAATTAATCACGATTAAAGGTAATTAGTGAAATTTAAGGTAAAAATGATATTATAAAAATATGAAAATACATTTACACTTGTCCTACCCCTATTTTATGAGTCATGGACGACCAATAAAATCCATGGGTCAAATTGGGGACCCCATGGAGCCACATTGGTGGGAAAATGACATAAAAAACTTTTTATTTAATGTTAAAATAAAAATGTCACAAACATGAGTTGTTTTACTAAAACAATTTTTAAATGAGGTTATTCAAGTCATATTTTTGACTATAAATATTAATTACAAAGATAAAAATATTTCCTACATCATGATAGTTTTTTTTTAAATTTTTAGACCTTGAATAAATTAAATTATTTATGACACCATGATGATGCAGCGATTACCTCATTAATTAACAATTTAAATAAAATGAAAAGATAATGTAAAATCTAAGACTTACACTTGTCAAAAACCTATTGGATGGGTATATTTCAAACCCTTATCAACTTATCCTAGAAATATATAAATTTGGGACCTTTAAAATCAGAAACTCATTATATAATAAAGTAACATTTCATTACTTTCCAAGAGTGCCCCTCCTCTCCTCTTATAAAAGGCCACCACCTCTACTACCTTATTCACACGTTCAAGACATTTGGCTAGGCCAAACTCTGCCCAAATACTCTCTACAATTCCCTCTATTTCTCCTAGTAGCCTCACTTTGGGCAGAAGTCTTCCCATGGAATCCTTTGGCTCAAATCAAAAAGAGTTACACGATTTTAAGGTAATGTCTTCTCTAATGTTGTTTTGTCTTATTTTGCTTCTCCAACCCCCTAAACTCTTTTTATTAATTTATTTTGTAACAACAACAGTATCCTAAATATACTAGGATGTTTTTATAAGAAGTATTCGATATACACTTACACACACCTACATCTAATGGTTTAAGAACATACTGTTTCTTTGGGTGGCGAAATACTGCCTCACGAAATGATGATTGTTCAATATTTTTTTAACAACTCTAATGGTGGCCATTTTTATGACACTATTTTCATATATTATATATATATTATGTTTATGTTTTCATTATAATTCTGTATTTCTCATTTATGGCATACCATTATGATTTCCATTATGGGTAAACGCGATAATTTCATTTTAGTAAGTGCGTACTACCGCCCCCTCAAAGTGATTTGAATCGTTAATGCCATATGTGGGATGTATAAAGGATGGAGTAAACGGTATTATACATTATATTATAAATTAATTATATTATAAATTTATATAATTATAACTTCATTCCATTAAATATGAAATAGAAATGAAAGTAGCGTTCATGCGTACGTACGACTAACCGTCTCCACGAACGGTGCATTTCATTTCTTACCACTAAATGTTATGTAATATTATAAATGAATGTATATAATGGATATATATGATTTATATGATATCTACATCATGAATATAATTATGGACATAATTAATAGTTTACCACATGAATAAAGTGTAATTATAAGAAGTTTATTTTTGACTTAATTACCTAAGATCCACAAAACGACCGTTATTAACTTAAATAATTTTACAATATTCATGACAAGGTAATAAGTGATATAAAAGGAATAATGAACTTGAAAAAGGTTCTTAAGAAGGTTGTGATTAACTCTAGTTTATTATTCAGGAGGATAAAGAGCGGTGGAGTCAAGTCGGACACGAGGTAGGGGGATTTCTAAACACAATTTCCATTATTTGGGTTAATCTCCTACTTTCAAATTATGTCATGATCTTATTATGTACTATCTTGTATTTGTACTTTATTTATGTGTAATTATAGTAAATACACATAATATATCTATTTTATTTTAAAAATGATCTTTTTAAGTACTTCGTCTCAATCTCCATTCATTGAGGCAAATTTGGTTTTATACACAACTTTCATTTATACGGTGTATAAACCCCTTTGACTTTTACTTTTATTCAAAAGGAATCTTTTCATCGGCAGGTCTCATGAGACAAACTAGTGTCTTGACACGAGGCCTTGACAAAATCTTATTTGTAGTCTTGGCATGAGGCCTTGGCTACGTGGTTATGATAGTCTGGCATTATCCATTCCATCATTATGAATGTGGTTATTGATATTGCATGTGATTATTCGACCAGTAGAATATCCATGTGAATAATAAAATGACATTATCTCATTTTACTTTTTCCATATTATGTTGAAGTTCAAGTTTAAAAGGCTTTTGTTTTAGTCATACATTGCCTTAAATGTTTATGTTTATTTATGAAGGCTTCTGATATATTATTATCCTTACTGAGCATTTGAGCTCACCCCTTCCAATGTTTTATTTTTTCCAGGATGTGAAGAATTATATTATGAATGACCTGCAGGGATAGTATGAGGGGATACTAAGAAAAGATTTTTTTGTAGTTTTTTATGTAATGTAAAACTTGTTAATGTATCTAGTGTTTCAAGGCTACTAAACTAATCGGTCTTTCGAGACATGATCTTTGTGATCATGCCAATGTTAAGCAATAATGCACCGACTCTGGGTAACTGGGGTCGTGGTGTTACACCCATACTAAACTTGGAAATTATTTTTTATTAAATAATGGTTTAACAAGTAGTTATAAAAGCTTTGTAAATGATATTACTACATCATTTTTTCTGGAAACATAATCTACAAGATGTTGAAAACCTTTTCCCAATGACATGTAATAATCATTAAAATAATGTAATTTATATTTATTATAATTTTATAAGGTTATATTCAATTATTTTCACTTTATAAATTTTTGAAAGGAATCTATTATTTACGTCTTTCCCCATTAATTAATTTTATCATAAAATTTTTATATTTTACCTTTAATTTTATCCTTATTTGTTTTCTATGTTTTTTAATGTTATTTAAAATCTCAATATTTTTTAAATTATTCTTAATGTAATAAATGTTAATAAAAAATAAATATTTAATATCTTCCTCTATTTAATGTAAAATTATAATACTATTATAATGTATTTTTAATTAACATAAAAACCCATTAATGTTTCTTATTCTCCAAATAATATATAATTTAATAAAACCATCCAGCTTATATTTTAGTATGGATTATTATCAAATTTTTGGAAATACTATTTTATTCAATATATTTATCCTATGTTTAATATGTTTTGTTTGGATTATTATTATTTTCACATTTACATTCTACCAAAATATATCATTAATATTTTTTTGATGGGTGAATTTATTATATCCCTCCAAACTATTAGAAATATTAATCTTATTTGACAACCAACTTTTATTAATGTGGTTGAAAAAATTTATATTCTATTACATTACAAAATTGATTATCATTGGAATAAAATATTATTTTCACATATTAATAACTTTTATCTCCATAAAAATATTTTGAAAATATGTTTATTTTTTATTTTTATATTCATTTTTGATAATTTTATTAAATAATAATGAGTTGAAGATAGATTATGACACTTAGAATAAGTTATGAATATGAGGAAGGGGTTGATTCTTTTTTTAAGAATTTTATAAATGAAATGCTTCAACCAATAACATGGTTTCATGTCCATGCATGAAATTATTACATATGAAGAAGTTGAATTGAATAGAGATCTAAGATCAAACAATTTTTTATGGATCTAATTCGAGATACATCCCTTGGATTCAGAATAATGAAATTGGTTATAATTTTTGACCTATTGATGATTATGATTTTCATGATGATATCTCTGATAAAATTGAAGAAATTATTTGTGATATTGATGTAGAGAAAATTGATAAATAATCGACAATTGAGAGTCTTTATGGTGCTAATGAAAAACCAATGTATCCATGCTGTATGGAATTTATATTTTTATCATTGATGTTAATATTGATTAAATTAAAGTTGAAACATGGTTGGAGGGATTAGAGTTTAACTGATTTTCTACAATTATTAAAAGATATTCTAACTAAAGACAATAATCTCCCTGATTCACATTATAAATAAATGAAAATACTATGCCTTATGGGATTATGGTACAAATAAATAAATGTCTTCATGAATGACTATGTAATATATAGGACGAAATATGAATTTTGATAAAAGTTTCCAAACTGTTGGACGTCATGGTATATGTTGAAAGAAAAATTACATACTTATTTAGTAGTTACAGAGTCTCCTACCAAGTAATTTGGATATCTTTCTATAATACCTAATTTGAAACATTTATATTAAATATAAAATAATTGAAACATGTTAATATGGAATACATATGAGGACATATGTTATGTAAAATTACGGAATCCACCTGATTGTGCCCAGTAGAGTAAAATTGGTCTGTAGTATCCTATATTCATAAATGTAGTTATAAATCTCAGACTTTAAATATGAACATATTTAAGGAATCCATGCCGAATCCTTAGTATCATACATAGTTCATGGCTTGTTTATAGGTAATTTACAAAATATCTCTAGAATTTTGTATGAAGAATAAATATATCATGTTGAGTTTAATTATCTATGGACCAAATTAGCCCAGAAATGATATTGATGTTTTCATGTAACCAGTAATTGATGATTTAAACATCTTATGGAAGGATGGTATTATGGTGTATTATTCTTATAAAATATAATATTTTCAACTTTATTCAATGATTATGTTTACTATAAATAGCTTCCTAATATGTGGAAATATTTTAGGATACAGTGTTATGGGGCATAAAGTGTGTCTAATTTTCAAGCAATAGACTTCATATTATCATCTGCATCATGGGAAGAAAATAGTATACATGGGTCATCAAAAAGTTTTTTCTATGGATCACTATTATAAAATATTAAAAATTTAATTAAATGGATCACAAGAATTTGATATTTCACTGAAACTTTTTTCCACTGGTCAGTATTTTTTATGGTGAAAAACCATGATGTGACATTCAGAAATACATATAAATTTGGTAATGATTGAAATATTTTTGAGAACATGGTCAATATTTTTTAAACTACCATATTGAAGATATCATGAGGTAAAACATAACATTGATTTCATTCACATGGAGAAGAATATTTTTGCCATATTGATTGGAACATTGATAACTATTAAAGGAATGACTAAAGATGGGTTGAATGCAGGATTGGATTTATTCTCAGTGGGAATATGTTTGGAGTTAACATTCAATCATGATTGAAGGAAACAATTAACTCCCAAAATCTTTCATGCATTGTTTAATAGTTAGAAAATTATCTTCTCTTAGTGTCTTCATGATTATTCATCTTGTCATGTCATGATGCAACACCTCATACCAGTTGCATTGAATGGAATATTTCCCATCTCTGTCCAAATGACTATCATGAAGGTGTGTTATTTTATACATTCAATATTTAATAATGTTATTTATCATAATGCCTTTAAAAATTTGTGAAATCATATAATATCTATACTATTACAATTGAAAACTTTTTTTCCTCCATGATTTTGATATAATGGTGCATTTAATGATTCACTTTGTGTGAGAAATAAATCTTTTGAGAACTATTGTCAACTTTGGATATATCCTTTGGAATGGTATATGAAGATATTTAAGGGGTATGTTTGTAATATATATTGACTGATTCCAAAAATTTTTAGAATTATATTTATAAGGATATTGTGTTGTTTTTTTAACTAATTTATTGCAGTGTAACACATTGGTTTTCCTCCGTATCTCCATGGATGGGTTAATTATTGGGAAACATGATCTATGGGATGAAGTCAAATCATTGACAAGAGATTAAATAAATAAGGATCATTTATACATATTAAATAACATTGATGATTCTCAACCATATAAAACATTTCATATTAATGTGTTGAAACAGTGGTATCTAAATAAGAATGAAATGTGGATTTTGAATGAGAGTAACAAAAGAATAAAATGGTTTTAAGAGACCATGCTTGGTAGATTAAATGCATGAAAAACATTTGGATTGATAGTGGTCGGTACAAGTTTAAATTTGATAGCACCATCTGGGTATGACATTAATGGATATACATTTCAAATGAAAGATCAGGACAATAGAAGTGTGGTTTAGAATAGTAGTTTATTTGAGTTCATAGAAGAAATTCATTTCATGGGTGATAAAGAAAAAAACCTAATTTTCAAATCATGTTCATATTTTGGAGTCATTGAATAAATATTAGAGGTTTATTACAATAAATTTCAAGTTCCATTGTTTAACTAAAAATGGTTTAATATTTTCAACAATGTCTAACATGATGAATTATGAATGAAACATGTTAGTTTGAATAGATTGGAATACATGGTTGATCATTTTATAATGCGGTACATGAAAAAAAACAAATATGCCCTTGATCACTCCGATATGATGTGGTCTATTGTGTTACAATGAAAACAACATTATATTGGTGATGATAAACTTGATGAAGATGTTGATTTATGAAAGATCCCTACATCTATGGAAATATTAATCAGTAATATTGATGAGTACATCATAGACATGATTTTTTATAAATGGAACTGTCATGAAAAAGAAATTTGAAAAAACAATCATTTTTTACATTATAATATTACATGTAATATATGTTTATTTCACATTTACTTTTTAAAATTTAATAATTAGTTAGATATTTTAATTTTAATTTATATTAAAATATGTATTATAACTAATGAGTTAAACTTTTAATTTTTATTAGTTTTTTTTTCATTTTCGATTTTACACTTACGTAATTTATCTATTAATTGATCTTGATGATAATAATTATCATAAATATAATATGAAAAATAAAGAAATTATTTTACAATGGTTTATTGAAAAAATATTATTTTTTTATAAAAAATTATTCATTACGTTTGAGTGTTTTTTTCTATTCACACCAAATTTTTTGATTATTTTTCATCCATTTATATATTATTTCTTACCTCATTTATGTTGTTCTCGTTTTATTTACCTAAAAAATATGAATAAAAATGTGTTATGATTAATTTAGTTTATTTTTTAATTTGATAATTTTTCATTTTTTATATACATTTGTATTGTAATAGTTTCATTTTTATATTTGAGTACTAATTTCTAATTTACTTTATTTGTAGAATAATAACACATAATCCAATTGATCCAGACATACTCCGGGAGATGATCGTAATCATACCTATAGGGAGGAATGTACACATACTCATATTGAAGACCCTTATTTTTATTCTGAGGAGACATATACTCACATAGTTCTGAAGAAGAGTTCGATGGTTGGTAAACATGGCATCATAAATTTTCCAAAATTATCAGTTTCCCATAGCTAGGACTGAAGGATACTAGTAGAAATTGATGAAAATGATATTCCAAGAGGTACTAATTTAAAAAAAATAGTTTTATATCAGTTCAAGCTAAAATCCACGTTAGTATTTTGAATGATGACAGAACTGGAAATATGATCTTTCCCAACACTTCTATACCAACGGTTTGTAAAAACCGTTGGTATAGCTACCATTTCCCAACGGTTCACCAAAACCGTTGGGAAAGCCATAGATTTCCCAACCTTTCCCAACGGTTTGCCAAACCGTTGGGAAAGGGTCACTCTTTCCAAACAGTTTATGCTAAACCATTGGGAAAGGGAGTGTTTTGAGCCTCTTTCCCAACGGTTCACCAAAACCGTTGGGAAAGAGTCCTCCCTTTCCCTCCTCTTTCCCAACGGTTCAACAAAACCGTTGGGAAAGAGTCCTCTTTCCTAACGGTTCACCAAAACCGTTGGGAAAGGGTCCTCTTTCCCTCCTCTTTCCCAACGGTTCACCAAAACCTTTGGGACAGGGTCCTCTTTCCCAACGGTTCACCAAAACTGTTGGGAAAGAGGAGGGGAAATTTGGCCTACATAGATTAAACCCACCCAAACCTATCCCAACAGTTTTGAAAACCGTTGGGATAGGTTCTTTAATTTTTTTCCCGACCTACTAACCGAGATCAATATATAACTCAAAATTTTAAATAATTATGATAATACATATATATTTAATTTAGACTATGTGAAATATTAAAATTGTACCATCATAGTGTGTGCCAAAATTAATTAAATTATGAATTTGATTTCTACTTTTAATCCATTTGGATCTAATTATTTAACCTTTTTTGGCTATCGTTCAGGTGACAGAACTCTATATTATTAATGAATTTACTGATGAATTAATTTTTTTTGCATGAAATGAGTTTGGGGTTATTTATTAATATGGATTCACATTTTCCTAGACTCATTATTGAAATAATAGTAATATTATTGGGTTTGGACCTAATGATAAACTAAATTATTTATTTATGGATTAATGTTACTTTTTATAATTAACCATAGATCATTATGATGTGATATTATGATATATCTATCGTTATTCTTAGTTATTAATATTGTAATACTTATATAGTGGGATATTCCTAGTGATTCAAACATTAATTCTTATATAGTGGGTATGACACCCACACATGATGTAATGCTTATATAGTGGGCTATGCCTACTGAAACATGCTAAAAGGATTATATATTAGGCTTTTCCTGGTCATAAAAGTTGGGATTCTTATATATGGGATTGGGCCTTCAACCTGCTAAATTTCATTTATAATTCTCTTGGGCCTGATTTGTTGCTGAAATTCTTATATAACAGGTTTGACTGAGTTTTTTTGATTTAAAACATAGGTATATGATTATTTTTGGAATGGTTTTAAGACATGTTTAAAGGCATTCCTGCATCACACTGAAGAAGGTTATGATTAACCATGGTTATATGGTTATGGCTAGATTGGTTGAGGTGCATGTTAATAGTTATTTTGACAAGGTTCATAATTAGGTTGATGTGGTATTAAATTAATTTTTTAATTAATTAATACACATGTTTATTGAATTATTGAATGCACTTCTTATCTGGATAGTTATGTTTATACATGGCGGTGTTGAACTAAAAGGTTATACTGACGTCCTATTTGGGACACCATTTGGTACCCGAGAAAATTACATGGATTTAGGATTTGAAATGGTCAAGGGACCTTTCTATTTATTGTTTCATTCTATATGGGATAGAGTTTGGAGATGGAACTAACATGAGGCTTAATATTGGGGACTTTTGAGTCATTATTTGAGTCTACTAGTCTTTTATTTGTATTACACATAGAATGAAATTTAATTTAATTTTATCTTATCATTAAATTATTCTTATTTAATTTATTGGATTATTCAATTGTATTTAATATTTTATTTGTTTGTAGTATTATATTATTTCCATTATTTATTATTCTTTTATATTTATTTTTATATGATTATTTCATTGATTTATTACTATATAACAAGGGGTATAGTCTCTCCAATATCAATATCACACACCCATAGCTAGTTGAAAGCATCTCTTGTATGGTGCTGTAATCTTGAGGTCTCACAACCATCCTATTTTGGCCACATGAGAGAGTGCTAGATCGAGGAAGTTATAAGATGAATGAACAACTTAATTGTAGAATATCATAGAACTATGTTACTCAATAAAGTATTATCCTCTAGAACTACTATAGATAAGATTAGGAATGCCCATATAAAGGGGACTTGATCTTTAATAATTTATATGACTTTCATTGTGTGAATTATCTCTTTCTCTAGATCATATGGTAGAGACCAATTAAGATCTAGAGTATCCCATTATTCATAGGGGATATATAAATAATTTGGTGAGATACAACATTGGTGAGATAATGGCATAAAAGAAGAATTCACCATATCATGGGGATCAACACGAGTCTCTCCCACCTCTTCGTTAGTCAGTGATTATTTTATATATATTAACCACAAACTCTCATTCTATAGACCCCTTACCAACATAATTTATCAAGAACTCAATAAAATCATTAGCACTATTATAAATTAGCATAAAAAATTAGTTTGTGACAACCCTCTCATAGTTATAGGGACGTACTAAGGCTTACAGTTCAAGTATTTAAATTATCACCTTTCCACATCAGTGATAATTCAAGTCCATTGAGGCCACTAGATGAATAATCCACAACCATTCTACTTTAATATAGAGACTGTAATAAATCTTTTTTGGGAAAAATTTCTTTTATGGGAAACCCATTAATTCCATTTAGTTGTACACATTAAAATTTTGGTAAAACCAAGTCTTATTAAAATTGGAAAACTATTTAACTTCATGTATTTTGGTGGGTACTCACCCTTTTCAAAAAAAAAAATCATATGGACTGCGGATATCACAATTTTTTATCTGACACTCAATAATTTTTCAAGGAGTTCTTCCATTGGTGATCCCAATAGGGGAAAATCTTAAATCATATTTCATGAGTTTACTTATTTCTCTGGATGATTACTTAGGACTCCCACTCCTTTAAAAATCACATAACATTTTGAAATTAATGATCTTACGTCCTATTCTAATTGACCAAGCTTGGTTAGTTATCCTCATATAGAGACCTGAGGACTTTTTGAGAAACCATTTACCTCATAATCTCATTTGGCTATGACTTCCATTAGAATTTATCATAGGTCAAACATGGATTTGTAATATCATTTATGGGTGGCATTGTAATCTCCACTTGTATATACAAAAATGTTATAATATACCTAATTTAGAAAACAATAAATGGATTTTTTTCCAAAATAAACCCACTATTGAGTCATTGATTGATCTTTTTCATGCATCTATATTTTTGGTATTATTTTAGTTGATTATAGGGATTATTGGTAATTTTCATGTCGACATGATCTACGATCACATATTCTAAAAAAAATATCATATTTTAGATATTCTAATGGCTATGATTTTATTCATATATCATTCAACTTAATGGTACATTTTATTGGGTGAATAAAAACCACTCATGGGACCCTAGTGCGCTAGAAATACAACACAACTCATTGTGATTAGAAAAACATTAGAAATGTTTAGTGGTATACATTAAAATATTTAAACATGTATTCGAAAAATTTATTTGACTAGTTAGACAACTAACTAATGGATTTTCCAGTCTAGGAGGGTGTTGTAGCTAATTTGTTTTTTGGACCATTTTTATCCAACCTAAACCAGTAGATTATCATTTATACCATACAATTATAAGAAAAAATAGAATGATTTATCCAATTCTTATAGTATTAAATATTGAAAACAATTCAAAAACAAATTTATTACTTATTTCATGTAATATGGTACGGGTTATTTAGAAATTTTAAAATACCAAATTTGTTATTGGAGTAGTTTTACATATTTTTGATTATTCGAATATTATTTTCATATTTAATATATATATATATATATATATTTTAAATGTATGAAAAAATATTTTATACATAATATTTTTATATTTTTTAGATATAACAATTTTAATAGACTATTTTTATAGGAGATTATTGTAACACCCCAAGCTTCTACGGTACGCTTCTCTTTGAATAATGTGATAGCGTGTGTTGTACGCAACACCGAGTTCTAACACACCATAACTAATCAAACTAGCCGTTGTGAATAGTAATACATACTTTTTGAAATTATATATATTTTATATTTGAAAATGGACTTCATTTTTGGATTCAGAATATCGAATTTAGCCTAAGGTGAAATTTTGGTACATTTCGGATAACTTTCATATTTTGATGAATAGTGAAAATTACTAAATTTTAATTAAAAACAACTTTTTTAATCAAAATAATTAATAGTGATAAATTATGAATTTGAGTGGTTTTAAAGTATATTTAGAATATATTTTTACCATTTAATATAATTTTGGTCATTGGACATACTTTTACAATTAAACCGAACATAAACAAGTGTCAATCTTTTGATAGTTATTATCTCTTAAAAACACGATTTTTGTTTTGACAGCGGGAATTAATTTTAAATTAATTTCTGCCACTTCTGTGTTTTGAATTTAGAAAAATGGATTCCATATTTGGAATCATGATGTTAAAATTATGTAAATAGGTAACTTTTATTTTTAGACATTTTGAATAATTACTGCGATAAATATTTTATTTACCATGGTTAAGGGTAAATCCTGTAAATAAGGGTTAAAAAAATAATATTATAATAATACTAAATTACCCTAAAACGTTTCTTAACACTATTGGTTGATACATGGTCTACCATGGGAATCTTTGGGTCAATTTTGGGACCCCATGGATCCACTTGTAAGTGATAATGACACTTTATTTTAATTAAGTTAAAATGAATACAAAAATGACACAAGCATATATCTTTTAGAAAAACAATTGTTACATAGGGTTATATATGTTTGATTTTATATTATAAATATTCATTATAAAGATTAAAAGATTTCCTACATAATGATATTTTATTTATAATTTTTAGACATTAAATAATTTATTTTATTTATGACACAATGATGATGCAGTAATTACTATAATAGTGAAAAATTAAAATAATTGATATTATAAATACCCAAATAAATATAATATGAAACTTTTAATGCATTAAACTAATTTTATAGGATAATATGATATATTAGGATTGATTTAATTGACTTTTTTCGAAGTAATCAATCTGTTATGAGTTTCACAAAAATCAACTATTGAATAGTGTCAAAATTGACATAAAAGAGTTCTTAAAACAAATATTATATTATTAATTGATATTAAATTCCTAAAAATATACGGTTCTGCCAAGAGACTTATATCATGATAGGTTCATCATTAATGGACCACTTGGGGGTCTCTTGGATGTATGTAGTATGTTTATTAACCATATTATATAAAAATACAAAGAGACATTGTAAAAGTGAAACTAATTAACTTAAAGTTAATACTTGATAAGGTTAATATAAGTACTCAAACCTGTCTAAATTCTTTTGGTTGAGTTGTTTTCGACCCATCCCCACCTTAACCTTTGAATAGTCATCTTTGGAGCCATTTTAAACAGATTATGAATTTATTATAAACTAATATCTCTAGCTTTTCCAAAGGTGCCCCTCACCCCTCTTATAAAAGGGCACTCCTCCTTCCCATTTCTTCACACCTTCAAATCCTTTTGGATCGGCCAAACTCTGCCCAAATACTCTCCCAACATCCCTCACTACAACCTAGAGTCCTTAGTTTGATCAGAAAGCCAACCTAAGGATCCCTTTTGATCAAATCAAAAGGAAGAACCCGAAGAAGAGGTAATGATTTCACCACCCTTTTCTAAGTTCATTTCTTCTTCCACTTCTTCTTCCTTTGTTGTTACCATTCTAAAATAATAAATCCAGTATCATATATATACTGTGATGTTATTATAAATATGGTACAACCCTATTCAGTATTATATCCACCCTTTGAATAACATGTCACCATACGTGCGTACGTACGGCTTACCGTCTCCACGTCGTGGTGTAATTGTTATTCAATATAATATTATTTGGATGGGTATAATAATGATGTGTAACTCATGTAAATAATAAATATAACATGTTAAGGATTCTGTATATATGATATACCATCCATTATATATTATATTAATATAAAAAGAATGATATTGTCGCTCGTGCGTACGTACGGACTACCGTCTCCACGAACGCGATGAGATTCATTCTCCATCGTATCCATTCAAGTATAATTATCATTTGATGATTTAAAAAATGATGTTTAAGAACTTTATATCATTCTGGATATGAATATTATAAAACCTATCCTTTACAAACATGTCTTACGTAACAAAACATATAAAAGAAAACAAGTAATTTAACACCCGAAACAACGATAATACTAAGATATTATTATCAAATGAATATTAAAAGAAAATATATGATATCATATTAATGTATATGATTATTGTATAATTTAATAACAATTATTTCACCATTATACAGGAGGTTAACCTACACCAACCAAGGAAAAGTACAAGGTAAGGGTTATTTCACAATCTCTTCATTATCCGAGGTTGTTTATACGTAATAATCTACTGGGATCTCTTTATCATCCACATCCATGTTTCTTAAAAATGTATTTCAAAACATTTTTCCTATTTACTAGAATATGAGTTAAATTCATTTATACCCTTTTTGACTTTTATAAGTGGTTTATAAAAGAATCTTTCGGTCGTTTTCAAAACAAGGTCCTTTTTAACCTTTTCGACAGAATTAAGGTAAGAATGTTTTTTTAACTTATACGGCGGGTGTGGCTATTTTCCGCCATTATAAAATCTTCAAAGCTTCCCTTACAAGCTTATAAGAATATTTTCAAAGAAAATGTTTTATTTTATATGGATCTTAAATTATTTCAAAATAAAAGGAGATATTTCTTTAAAAAGAATATTGATTTCATCTATGTCAACATCCTTTGATGGATTTTAAGATTATTTGAAGTTGATTTATTATGATATAAAACTTCCATATTGATATGAGGTTTTGTGATATGTTTGACTGTGGATGTGCTATTTTTATACCATTCATAGTTTATGGTGAAATTATTTACATTTCGTATGCTAGTTTTAATATGAATGTTTAGGTTATGTTTAAACCTTTTCATATGGGAATGCATTGGACTTTATATGTGACGGGTGGAGCCCGCTATAGCTCCTCGATGCATCGGTAGGTCTCATGAGACAAACTAGTGTCTTGGAACAAGGCCTTGACAAAATCTTATTTGTAGTCTTGGCACGAGGCCTTGGCTATGTGGTTATGATAGTCTGGAATTATGCATTCCAACATTATGAAAGTGGTTATTGATTTTTGCATGTGATTATTCGATTAGTAGAATATCCATGTGAATAAGTAAATGACATTATTTCATTTTATTTTTTCCATACTATGTTGAAGTTCAAGTCTAAAAGGCTTTTGTTTTAGTAATTCATTGCCTTAAATGTTTATGCTTATTTTTGAATGTTCCGCTATATTGTTATACTTACTGGGCATTTGAGCTCACCCCTTTTCTATGTTTTATTTTTCCCAGGATGTGAAGATGTAAGTTATGAATGACCTTCAGGGATATTATGAGGGGATTATAGTGTGGACTGTGGAAACATTATGTTGTTGTAGTAGTTTTTCATTTCATGATGTAATGTAAAACTTATGAATATATCTAGTGTTTCCAAGGCTACTAAACCAATCGGTCGTTCGAGATTTGATCTTTCTTGTGATCATTCCAATGTTATGTAATAATGCACCGACTCTGGGTAACTGGGGTCGGGGCGTTACAGTTGGTATCATAGGAAGTTTAGTACAAACCTTGGATGCTAGATTTAGATAAACTCTGATTAGAGCACGTAATCCTATGATGAACTTTGAGGATTAGTATAGAAGAACTTCCTAGAATTTTGGTATTGTAGAGATTTTGTGAGTTTTCCGAGCAATACATCCCTGTTTGGATACGAGCAGGTAGAGGCGGCTCTGGCATAGATGTACCTAGAGGTAAAACCCGAAAACACCGCTTTGAGCTAGACTCGAACGGGAACTGGTGCACGACAACGGGCCTTGCTGCACTCTTGGTTACGACACTCTCGGGGGATATGCTTAGGATAACTCTCACTTTCTTTACAAATAATTATGAAGGGTTTATGAGTATATACTTCCTCAAAGAAAACATTTTTATGATTATGGATTATATCCATAAATAGTTCAATTTATGTTAAGTGTTTTATAAGTATGGGATTATGTATTTTGATTCATAAACTGATCTAGTTTATGCCATTGTTTTGAAATGGCACCTAGTGGAAGAAATGGAAACCGTATCAATGCACGCACTCCATGTAGGGATTTCCCTCCTGCTCAAGATAATTATAGTGGGGCTGGTGATGCAACTGGTGCCGATCAGCTAATCACCATACTGGGACAACTTACTCATGTTATGAATAATAACCTTACCCGTATGGAGCACCCAGATCCGCAGCGTGGAGGATCAATGTTAGATCGATTCATGAGGCAACAACCACCAAAGTTAAATGGGAGTACAAATCCCTTAGTAGCTGAGCAATGGATAAATTTCCTAGAGAAAATATTTCAGGCTTTGGGGAGCAGTGAAAGGGAAAAAGTTATCATGGCAGTTTACCGCCTCACTGGAGATGCTGATCAATGGTGGTCATTGATTCAAAACATGAAGGAAGATGATGAAGTATCAAATATGGAATGGAGGGAGTTCAAAGATCTGTTTTTAGAAAAATACTTTCCTCGTGACCATCGAGCGGATATGGAAAGGCAATTTTTGAGTCTGAAACAAAAGGATGATGAGAATGTCACAAAGTATGAGGCTAACAATACAAGGTTAGCGAGGTATGCTGGAGATTATATTCGCAACCCAAGAAGTAAGATTGATCGTTTCTTTGATGGGTTAAAACCATTTCTTCGTCGAGCATTAGTCTCACAATCCTTTTCATCGTACGAAGACATTGTCTCATGTGTTATCAAGACCGAAAAGAAATTCTCTAAGTCTTATGACTTTAAAGAAAAGAAAGAGAAGAAGAGACATGCTGATCAATCTGGGAATGGAAATAAGGGGAAGAAGGGAAAGGTTGGATATCCATCTTGTGGTAAATGCGGGAAGAAACATCCTGGTACTTGCTTGAAGGGAATGGGAGTCTGTTACAAGTGTTGTGAAAAAGGCCACCAAGCTCGTGATTGCAATGGGAAGAAGGAAGCTACCAACGTTCAGTGCTACAATTGCAGGGAGATGGGACATTATTCAAATGCATGTCCTAAGCGTCAGGAGAACTTACCTCAGAAAAGGCCAAGGGATCAAGGCCAGGCTTATGCTATCATTACTGCTGAGGTAGAAGCTCCGAAAGACGTGGTGGCAGGTAATTTAATGGTTTCCTCAAGTTTAGCAAATGCATTATTTGATTCTGGATCATCACATTGTTTCATATCTTCCCAGTTTGCTAAGAAAATTAGATATTTCCAATTTGATTTAATAAGGGAGTTGTCAGTTAAGACTCCTAAGGGAAGTATCATTGCAACAAAGTTTTGTGAATCAGTCCCCATTAGGGCACATAAATTTTATTTATCTGCTGATCTAATCGTCATACCTATGATTGAGTTTGATATAATCCCCGGTATGGACTGGCTTTCGGACTATGATGTGAAGATTTATTGTAAGAAGAAAGAGGTTACGATTCTTGATGATAATGATAAGGAACACCTTATTTTTAGGGCAGAATCATCACCACTTAATTCTTATTTAGATCCACCCCCAGTATCTCAACTTAATTCAATTATTGGGGAGGAAGAGAATGAAATAACTATCGGTGAGGAAAGGAATGTTCAAATAGAGGATATACCTGTTGTGGAAGAATTTGTAGATGTATTTCCGGAAGATTTACCTGGACATCCTCCAGAACGAGAAGTTGAGTTTTCTATTGATTTGATTCCTGGATCAAGGCCTATATCGAAGACCCCTTATAGAATGGCCACTGTAGAATTAGTCGAACTAAAGAAACAACTAGAGGAATTGAGTAATAATGGATTTATTCGCCCTAGTGTTTCTCCATGGGGATCCCCTGTTCTTTTTGTTAAAAAGAAAGATGGATCTATGAGGTATGTATCGACTATAGGGAGATCAATGCTATAACGATAAAGAACAAGTATCCCCTACCTCGTATTGATGATTTATTTGACCAACTGCATGGAGCTCAATACTTTTCAATGATTGACCTTCGATCTGGATACCATCAGTTTTGTGTGAAGAAGGAAGACATTCCGAAGACAGCATTTCGAACCAGGTACGGGCATTACGAGTTTACCGTAATGCCATTTGGATTGATTAATGCACCATCTGTATTCATGGATCTGATGAATAGAGTTTTCAAGGGGTATATCGATGAATTTGTGGTTGTATTTATTGATGATATCTTGGTATACTCCAAAACCTACGAAGATCATGAAAATCACTTGCGCATTATCTTGAAGACTCTGAGGAGGCATGAATTATATGGGAAGTTTAGTAAGTGTGAATTCTGGCTTCAGGAGATTTCTTTTCTTGGCCATATTGTCTCTAAAGATGGAATCTCTGTTGATCCTTCTAAGACCAAGGCAATCCAAGAATGGCCAGCACCTACGAGTATAACTGAGGTACGTAGTTTTATTGGTTTGGCAGGTTATTATCGACATTTCGTCCAGAATTTTGCCCGATTGGCTATCCCATTAACGAAGCTCACATGTAAAGGGGTTAAATTTGTTTGGACAAAAGAGTGTGAAGAATGTTTTGAAGAACTGAAGAAAAGATTAGTCAATGCTCCTATATTGACTCTACCATCGGGGAATGATGGGTTCGTTATTTATAGTGATGCATCAAAGAAAGGACTTGGTTGTGTCCTTATGCAGAATGATAGAGTTATTTCCTATGCATCATGACAGTTGAAAATTCATGAACAAAACTATCCTACTCATGATCTCGAGTTAGCAGTTGTGATCTTTGCTTTGATGATATGGAGGCACTACCTCTATAGTGAAAAATGTGAGATTTATACTGATCACAAGAGTTTGAAGTATATTTTCTCACAAAAAGAACTCAACATGAGGCAAAGGAGATGGCTTGAATTACTCAAGGATTATGATTGTACGATACACTACCACCCGGGGAAGGCAAACAAGGTGGCAGATGCTTTGAGTAGAAAGGACCATGGAGTTTTGAACAATATGAGAATTGAAAGGGATCCAATTTTCATGGATCTAGCGAAGATGGACATGGGAATAACCTGGGAAGGTGAAACATCAATGCTTTTTCAAATGGTTGCCAAACCATCTTTACTAGAAAGGATTAAGAGTTCTCAGACCGATGATGAAGAATTCCAAAAGAAGATTAAAGATGTGAATGAAGGGAGATTGAGAGACTTTGGGTATGAAGATGGGATTTTGAAATTCGGGAAGAGACTTTGTGTTCCCGATTTACCTGATCTAAAAAGGGAATTGCTGGATGATGCTCATAGTTCAAATTTCTCTATACACCCTGGGAGCACCAAAATGTATAGAGATTTGAAGGAACATTTTTGGGGGGACAACATGAAGAGAGAGATTGCTGATTTTGTGTCAAGATGTATGGTTTGTCAATAAGTGAAAGCTGGAAGGAAACAGCCTGGAGGAGTCATGCAACCTCTTCCCATACCGGAGTGGAAATGGGAAAATATTACGATGGACTTTGTCATGGGGCTACCAAAGACTCCTAGAAGGAACGATGCAATATGGGTTATTGTTGATCGTCTTACCAAGTCAGCACATTTTCTTGCTATAAGAGAAGATCTACTCCTGGAACGTCTAGCAAGACTATATATTAATGAAGTTGTGAGACTTCATGGAGTACCCTTATCGATTGTTTCTGATCGTGATCCACGTTTTACTTCAAGATTTTGGAAAATTCTTCAGAAATCCCTGGATACTGAACTTCATTTGAGCACTGCTTACCACCCTCAGACAGATGGACAATCAGAACGGACTATTCAGACCTTAGAAGAAATGTTGAGATCTTGCTCACTTGATTTTCAGGGTATGTGTGATCAATATTTACCACTGGTAGAATTTTCCTATAACAATAGCTTCCATTCGAGTATTCAGATGGAACCATATGAAGCGTTATATGGAAAGAGATGTCGTACACCATCCTGTTGGGATGACGTTGGTGAAAGAAAACTTGTAGGCCCAGAACTGGTGGAGAAAACGGTGGAAAAGGTGAAAGTAATCCAAAATCACATCAAATCAGCTCAAAGTAGGCAGAAGAGCTATGCCGATAATCGAAGGAAGAATTTGGAATTTCAAGTCGGTGATCATGTTTTTCTGAAGGTATCTCCGTGGAAGGGAGTCATACATTTTGGTAAGACAGGTAAATTGAGTCCTAGGTACATCGGACCTTTCAAAATTCTAGAACAAATTGGGGTTGTAGCTTACCGATTGGTAATGCCGCCAAGTCTCTCCATAGTTCACGATGTGTTCCACATATCTATGTTGAGGAAATACATGCCTGACCCAACGCATGTACTCACCTATGAAGAATTAGAACTGGAACCCGATCTGTCTTATTGCGAAGAACCCGTCAAGATTCTTGATACGAGAGAACAAGTGCTGAGAAACCGGACGACACGTCTGGTAAAAGTTCTGTGGAGAAACCATAAGATGGAAGAGGCAACGTGGGAACCTGAGGAACTTATGATGAAGAACCACCCGAGTCTTTTTATGCAGTAATACCCTAGAAATTGCGAGGACGCAATTATTTGAAGGAGAGGATAATGTAACACCCCAAGCTTCTACGGTACGCTTCTTTTTGAATAATGTGATAGCGTGTGTTGTACGCAACACCGAGTTCTAACACACCATAACTAATCAAACTAGCCGTTGTGAATAGTAATACCTACCTTTTGAAATTATATATATTTTATATTTGAAAATGGAATTCATTTTTGGATTCGGAATATCGAATTTAGCCTAAGGTGAAATTTTGGTACATTTCAGATAACTTTCATATTTTGATGAATAGTGAAAATTCCTAAATTTTAATTAAAACATTTTTTTTAATAAAAATAATTAATAGTGATAAATTATGAATTTGAGTGGTTTTAAAGTATATTTAGAATATATTTTTACCATTTAATATAATTTTGGTCATTGGACATAATTTTACAATTAAACCGAACATAAACAAGTGTCAATCTTTTGATAGTTATTATCTCTTAAAAACACGCTTTTTGTTTTGACAGCGGGAATTAATTTTAAATTAATTTCTGCCACTTCTGTGTTTTGAATTTAGAAAAATGTATTCCATATTTGGAATCAGGATGTTCAAATTATGTAAATAGGTAACTTTTATTTTTAGACATTTTGAATAATTACTGCGGTAAATATTTTTTTTACCATGGTTAAGGGTAAATCCGGTAAATAAGGGTTAAAAAATAATATTATAATAATACTAAATTACCCCAAAACGTGTCTTAACCCTATTTGTTGATACATGGTAGACCATGGTCATATTTGGGTCAATTATGGGACCCCATGGATCCACTTGTAAGTGATAATGACACTTTATTTTAATTAAGTTAAAATGAATACAAAAATGACACAAGCATATATCTTTTAGTAAAACAATTGTTACATAGGGTTATATATGTTTTATTTTAGATTATAAATATTAATAAGAAAGATAAAAATATTTCCTACATAATGATATTTTATTTATAATTTTTAGACATTAAATAATTTATTTTATTTATGACACAATGATGATGCAGTAATTACTATAATAGTGAAAAATTAAAATAATTGATATTATAAATACCCAAATAAATATAATATGAAACTTTTAATGCATCAAACTAATTTTATAGGATAATATGATATATTAGTATTGATTTAATTGACTTTTTTTGAAGTAATCAATCTGTTATGAGTTTCACAAAAATCAACTATTGAATAGTGTCAAAATTGACATAAAAGCGTTCTTAAAAAACATATTATATTATTAATTGATATTAAATTCTTAAAAATCTAAGGTTCGGCCAAGAGACTTATAGCATGATAGTTTCATCATTAATGGACCACTTGGGGGTCTCTTGGATGTATGTAGTAAGTTTATTAACCATATTATATAAAAATACAAAGAGACATTGTAAAAGTGAAACTAATTAACTTAAAGTTAATACTTAAAAATAAGGTTAATATAAGTACCCAAACCTATCTAAATTCTATTGGTTGAGTTGTTTTCGACCCATCCCCACCTTAACCTTTTAATATTCAACTTTGGAGCCATTGGAAACCGATTATGAATTTATTATAAACTAATATCTCTAGCTTTTCCAAAGGTGCCCCTCACCCCTCTTATAAAAGGGCACTCCTCCTTCCCATTTCTTCACACCTTCAAAGCCTTTTGGATCGGCCAAACTCTGCCCAAATACTCTTCCAACATCCCTCACTACAACCTAGAGGCCTTAGTTGGATCAGAAAGCCAACTTAAGTAGCCCTTTTGATCAAATCAAAAGGAAGAACCCGAAGAAGAGGTAATGATTTCACCACCCTTTTCTAAGTTCATTTCTTCTTCCACTTCTTCTTCCTTTGTTGTTACCATTCTAAAATAATAAATCCAGTATCATATATATACTGTGATGTTATTATAAATATGATACAACCCTATTCAGTATTCTATCCACCCTTTGAATAACATGTCACCATACGTGCGTACGTACGGCTTACCGTCTCCACGTCGTGGTGTAATTGTTATTCAATATAATATTATTTGGATGGGTATAATAATGATGTGTAACTCATGTAAATAATAAATATAACATGTTAAGGATTCTTTATATATGATATACCATCAATTATATATTATTTTAATATCAAAAGAATGATATTGTCGCTCGTGCGTACGTACGGACTACCGTCTCCATGAACGCGATGAGATTCATTCTCCATCGTATCCATTCAAGTATAATTATCATTTGATGATTTAAAAAATGATGTTTATGAACTTGATATCATTCTGGATATGAATAATATAAAACCTATCCTTTACAAACATGTCTTACGTAACAAAACATATAAAAGAAAACAAGTAAGTTAACACCCGAAACAACGATAATAGTAAGATATTATTATCAAATCAATATTAAAAGATCATATATGATATCATATTAATGTATATGATTATTTTATAATTTAATAACAATTATTTCACCATTATACAGGAGGTTAACCTACCCTAACCAAGGAAAAGTACAAGGTAAGGTTTATTTCACAATCTCTTCATTATCCGAGGTTGTTTATACGTAATAATTTACTGGGATCTCTTTATCATCCACATCCATGTTTCTTAAAAATGTATTTAAAAACATTTTTCCTATTTACTAGAATATGAGTTAAAGTCATTAATACCCTTTTTGACTTTTATAAGTGGTTTATAAAGGAATCTTTCAGTTGTTTTCAAAACAAGGTCCTTTTTAACCTTTTCGATAGAATTAAGGTAAGAATGTTTTTTTAACTCATACGGCGGGTGCGGCTATTTTCCGCCGTTATAAAATCTTTAAAACTTCCCTTACAAGCTTATAAGAATATTTTCAAAGAAAATGTTTTATTTTATATGGATCTTAAATGATTTCAAAATAAAATGAGATATTTCCTTAAAAAGAATATTGATTTCATCTATGTCAACATCCACTGATGGATTTTAAGATTATTTGAAGTTGATTTATTATGATATAAAACTTCCATATTGAAATGAGGTTTTGTGATATGTTTGACTGTGGATGTGCTATTTTTATACCATTCATAGTTTATGGTGAAATTATTTACATTTCGTATGCTAGTTTTAATACGAATGTTTATGTTATGTTTAAACCTTTTCATATGGGAATGCATTGGACTTAATATGTGACGGGTGGAGCCCGCTATAGCTCCTCGATGCATCGGTAGGTCTCATGAGACAAACTAGTGTCTTGGCACAAGGCCTTGACAAAATCTTATTTGTAGTCTTGGCACGAGGCCTTGGCTATGTGGTTATGATAGTCTGGCATTATGCATTCCAACATTATGAAAGTGGTTATTGATTTTTTCATGTGATTATCCGATTAGTAGAATATCCATGTGAATAAGTAAATGGCATTATTTCATTTTATTTTTTCCATACTATGTTGAAGTTCAAGTTTAAAAGTCTTTGGTTTTAGTAATTCATTGCCTTAAATGTTTATGCTTATTTTTTAATGTTCTGCTATATTGTTATCCTTACTGGGAAATTGAGCTCACCCCTTTTCTATGTTTTATTTTTCCCAGGATGTGAAGATGTAAGTTATGAATGACCTTCAGGGATATTATGAGGGGATTATAGTGTGGACAGTGGAAACATTATGTTGTTGTAGTAGTTTTTCATTTCATGATGTAATGTAAAACTTATGAATATATCTAGTGTTTCCAAGGCTACTAAACCAATCGGTCTTTCGAGATTTGATCTTTCTTGTGATCATTCCAATGTTATGTAATAATGCACCGACTCTGGGTAACTGGGGTCGGGGCGTTACAATTATAGTAGATTATTTATTTAATAAAATTCAACATCAAATTTTATCTCACTTCATTTTATGTGTTTAGGTATATTTTATTAATGCCTTATTTCTAATGTGGGACTCTAGATTAATTTAATCAGAAAAATATATAATATTTAAGGTATAAAAATTAAATTACATTAAATTTAAATATAAACATTTGAATGTAATAAAAATCAGTGGTGTGGGATTTATAATGAAAACAAATTTTATTTAAATACGTTTAAATAATTATAAAATAATAAAAATAGATTATAATTAATTATAATATGTTCTATAATAATATGATATAAAAATTATGTATAATATTATAATTTATTCAACCATTAGATTAATCAATTTGATAGGTTCAAACACAAACATCTCACCTGTCTCTATTTCAATGGTTAGTCTAGTTATGAGTATATTAGACATGGATTATAATTTAGAATTATTGTTTGTAGTTGTATTTATAATCTCATAACCCCCAAAATGATCTTCCACCCGCCTATAGAAATTATAGAGTACAGAAAATAGTGCATGAAGTATTCCCTCAATTGATGAGGCCCACTACTTAGAAAATCTTGGTTAGACCTATAACATCAAAATTATTTTGGTGGGGAGTGTTACAAATAAATATCAAAGATGAATGTATTTATATTTCCACTCACATTATGGAACATTATCAATAGTTACCATCCATTATTAAACATAGAAATAAATCCTATGAAATAGAGAAGACGTGTCAGTTTATTCATTACATGGAATCCCTTGTTTTTGTAATGACATTCCTTCAATATAAGATAGTATGTTCCCAATGTTCTGTATATGTTATGGATGGGAAAGAAAAATTTTCTTCTCCTGGTTTTATTTAACTATTGAGTTTTCATTGAAATATTTTTCAATTCCTTGTAGAAGATATTTAGTTGAAGATAAACTTATTTACCCAGATTGTATTTGGTTTCCACCAATAGTGCCTTTATTGGGATTAATATTTTCTCTATATTAAACCATAAATAGGGTATTGAAATAAAATTTTTATAAATATCAAGGATTAAAAATATTCCCTCTAGTTCTTGGATATGCTAGAGGATAATTTCCACTTCTCTGTGTATAAAATTGGAGTTATTCATAAGTGTAATCCATATAGTATATGAAAGTTGTTCATATTTTTAGCAATAAATAATAGGTAAATTGATTAATAAATATTTGTGCTAATAAAATATCTCTAATAAAACCCCATCAATTCCTCTATATGATGACTGAGTTGCCAAAAACATTGTGTAGTAGCTGAGGATTATGGGTACACATGTATAGTAAATGATAGAATTTATCAAGTGGTAGTGCATGTTATTAGAAATTTCCATGGAATAATCCTAATAGATGTCATGTATATTCAGTAAAATTCTTACATGATTTTGAAATACATATATCTCAATCAACAAATCAAAAAAAATCACCTTGAAGGGATGTAATTGATATATAATAAATTATGGATTATCTATATAATAGAATCCTATTAAACATTAGATAACTTTGAAACACCAACTTGATGAGGTCTAATAAGATGTAGTGTTTTGATGGAATTTGAGGATAGAGATGTAATTGATATTATTAACCATGTAAATAAAAATTTTAATAAAAATTTAAGGTTAATAAAAAAAACTAGACATTTCTTATGAAGGGATAAGAAAGATGTAAGAAATGCATTAGTATTGGAAAAAGGAGATGAAATAGTTTAAATTGTTGAAAATTTTATTAGGTATAATAGCACATGTATAAAAACATAAAATGCATAAAAAATGAGTTTTATGTATATATAATACATGTGTAAAATAGAACTATCATAAAAAATAATAATTACTATAAAATTTTATATTCATCAGTTAAATCATTATTATTACATGAAACCCCAACACACAGATGTGCACTAGCATAAAAACGTTAACATTAATACATGATTAACATAAGCTCATGGGTCCAACCCTTAGTATATACCCCTTTTTATAGAGAAATATAATATAACATTGGAATAATATTCTATTGTAACGATGGATTGCTAGATGAAAATTATTTTTTTTCCTAGTGATTAGATTATTTTTACCAAGAAAAAATTTAATTTTGATTGGGGTACTTGTTCACATTTTAAAAAAGTTTTCAATATTGATGATTTAAGATTATTTAGAAGCATATGAAATTTTATTGGAAAAAAGATGTTTTGAATAAAAATACCCAAGATCTTATGTTTTCATGACCTAAAACTTCTCCACCTATGTTAAACCTTCACATGTCAAAATCAGTATTTTAGTCATGGAATTACACAAACACGTGAATTTTGCATTATCCTATGTGTGCATTCTCCCTTCCACACTCAGAGTACTGAATGTGATATAGAATAAACATCCTTCTACGAGTGTGTTTCTCTGTCGGTGTTCCATTCCCATGTACTCCTCCATGCCAAAGTTTTCTCCCACACTCAAAGAACCATGTTCTTCATGTGCATCACCAGCATTATATGAACACATTAATTTTTTATAAATAAATTAGAATTAAAATAATCCTACGGATCAACCAACTTGGGAAATGAAGATAAAGATTAAAATATCCAAAAATATTATAATAGTGATAAATTTCTTCTACATGCAACCATAAAGTGGTATTCAACTACCACTTTTGAAAAACAATTCCCAAAATAAGAGGTTATTTATTTATTGTTTTACCTCACTTAATTATCAAACAAAGGTCTTACACTCAATGCTTTCTCATGTAAGTTTTCATTTCACACTTACTCAATGATATTAGGATAATGCAACTTATGTGACACATACAATCCTATGATGTATTCTGTATAATGATAATTAAGCATGGATTTTATGCATATTCACAAATATCATGGCTCAAAAAACATATCTCATTAAAAGTATCCATAATAAATGTGGAGAATTCATATAATGGATAATAATAAATTTAAGATCATTTATAAGTCCCAATTTCTAGGCATTCGTGAAAACCCCCATGAATGAAAGGATTTCACCAATCTATGGGCTTCTTAATAATGCTTCCATTTTCTAATGGGACAAATAAATTTTATTAGTTTCCTTCATGTAGTCCATATAGCTTCTCAAAATTCAATAATAGTACCTAAAACCTCATATTACTTATACGTAAGCCTATCTCATATTACTATCTTTCCACCTTTGATCAACTTTCAACTACCTATTTCCTCATCAACACTGATATTCCTTGGGGAAATTTTGTATAATTTCCACACATACACATAACTATATATCTGTACATCATTTGAGAAGTCCAAACACATTAGTTAGATACAATGAATTGATTAGATTCTCCTCATAAATAACCAAACTTTTCCCGAACTCATACAATGAGACCTTTTAAGGAAAACTTTTATAATATAAATCCAACACTCTTCTTTACAACTCATATGTGCGATCTTTTCAATGCTTCTCATGTGTTATTCCCACACTCATTCCATCTCTTTGTTTCTTTTGAATATATTTTCTTCTCATATTACCATGAAATATTAGGAATTAGGTCTTATTCATATAAAATTAATCTATATATCATTTCTTCAAAATATCATGACCTTAAAGGTAATGAAAATATCCAATATAATATAAACTAAAGCAACATGGAGTGGAAATTAAATATAATGAGAATCATCCATTCTGTACAATTTTAACCCACATGGAACACTTGCTTACATGGATTAAAACTATAAGAATCGGTGTCAAATATGAGCTTCACACACATACCAAAATTAATTAAACTCTATGTCATGCCTTCATTATTGGGGTAAATTACATGTCAATTTATCATGTTGGAGTGTGATAACTTTATATATTAATTTTTACTATGAAACTAAACAATTTCTATTTTGGTTTCTCTAGGGGGTATTTGGTAACCCTTTAGTAGGCTCAATCCCGACATCATGGAAACTCCCATTTATTTAAAAACCCCATTTTACCTTCATAGATAACAAAAAAACTATAAAATGATAAATATACTAGCCATATGATCTTCAGATATAGCATAAACTATCCATATTCCTTTATGGAATAGTACAATATCATTCCCCTTAAGCTTTAATAAATAGACTTAAACTCCATTGTAAGCCTTTCACCTTCCAGAATGGCACAAATCTCTAACATACCCTTTTTTTACTTTAAGGAAAGTATAAAACATCAACATAACGTTAATCCATACACTATGGTCCTAAACATTACCATAACCATTTATAATTCTTTTATGAAACAATAATCTAGTGTACCCTTCCCCCAAAGATATTATATAACTCTATTATAACATTATTCTTTCATAAAAGTCCAGAAGCTCTCATATAAAATTTTTTCCATCTTCAATGATATTAAAATACTATGGGTCCTTGAGCCTTATTAGATGACCTTAAGCTCTAGAATAACCATTTCATCTTATAGTATAATATAAAAATATTGTGTACACATTCTTTAAATATGATGACAACAAAATCCAAAAAATTAGAAACCTTTATAGATGAAATGATAATCTAATAAATCCCTTAAGTCTTCCTATATTACCTTAAACTCTAGTGTAACTCCTTATGTATTTGAAGTGGACCATATAATGAAGTATAATATCTAATTTTGAAGGAAAATATAAAACTTGTGGGTTCCCTTTATTACATATAGGCATGTTTTAAACTATAGTGCAACTTTATTTACTTCCCATTTTGATTTTAAATGTGTCATCCCCATTAATGCCTTCTTATTAAGATTTAAACTAACACATAACCTTCATGACCTTCTATCTCAATTTAAAATTTGGAATAATATATATGACAAACTTTTGGATTTAAACTATATAGTAACACTCATTACTTCATATTTTATTTAAACATTTATCGACCCTTCATTCCTTTCCCTATGGAATTAATCTATAGTGAAACCATTCAGGTTGTCTAGTCTAACATTAAACAATATGGTAACAATAATGACTTATTTTATGGATTTAATCGATAAAATAAATATTCATTCCATTATAGATAGTGAGAAAATATCAATTGTAATCTTATATGGGTTTAAATAATAGTGTAACCACCATTACTCGTGAAATGAGAATGAGATGCTTTATTCCCTGATCATGGTATGGTTTAATTTTTCACATTACACTTTTAAATGTATCTATTTCAGTAAGTCAAGTACTAATTGTATCGCCTAATATTACTAAGATATATTTCATGAAAATTTATTCAATATATAATTATTTCAAATATTTAAAAATAATATCCATTTTTGGATGATTTGACCTCTTATTATCTCAGTTTAATTACATATACCAAAACATGACATGATCCCCCACCCCCACTCTAAAATTATGGAAAGGGGACTAGAAGTAGGGTGATAGAAATACTAAAATAAACCTATTAAAAGTTCTATGTGTCAATGATATCCATGTAATGATCTTATAATTAACTAATCCCTATAATTGATCTTCAAGAAATTATTCACCGTTATATTAGCTAGATTTTACATGAACAATTTGTGTTCCTATATTTTTTCCATTCTTATAATTATAAAAATATATTTAATCTATAGAGAATGTAATTTTTATATTTATATTTTTATAACACTTATAAAATTAAATTATTAAAAATTCATAGAATCGAGAATTTAAAGAAGAAAACATTACTAAAAATAAATGAAAATTATTTTAATTGGGTAATGTACCATTCTATAAATGTAGAGAGGGAGTGTATGAGAAAACATTCTTATGAAAAAGTGAAATTATATTCCATTTATGTCAATTCATTACTTTACATGTTGTATCATATAATTTAATCATATTGATATGGTAATAATCAAACCATGGTGAGAGCGACTTGATTATATTGCATATTTTCCTAATTAATTGTGATGAACTAATGAAATATTATAAGTCTTTATTTGTGAGTAAGATATAATTTTATAAAGTTATATTGATTCAGTTTTCCTAACATATGAATTTTATTTTCTAAAAACACTTTTAAGGAATGAGTGAGAACCCTCACAGAATACACCAAAAAAAGGATCACACCAACATTCCAGAGACCCCAAACACCACACCCAATGAACACAACATATAAAGCCCTATAAGGGATCACAAGACCATTGAAAAAGATATTAATAAAATTGTAAAATTTATTTCTAAATAAATACCATTTCAAGACATATACCTTTGTTCTCGAGTCCTCCTTGATCAGGTCTTCGAAGCAAAAAACTAGCTTCTCCCATGTTTATATAGATTCATCTACATTAATTTTTCATTTAATTGAATCCTCTCATCAAAATTGGTAATTTTTTATTGAACAAAATCCTCTTCTAATCATTGGTGTCTACTAGAAGGATATGTTCATCTATTCTATCAGCATTCTCTTGAGAGGCCTTAATTAGTATGGCATCCTCTAGCACATCTTCTCTGGAGTGCATGATTAGATCCCCTTACATTCCAATTTTTTCTCCATCATTGCCACTATTTTATGGCTCACCATCACCTACCTTTTGTTTCATCTTACTGGATATCCTAGTCTCTATAGGTTTGGGAAAGTAGTAACCCTTCCTTTATATTTTTTTGTCTTAGTTAGGATTAAACTACCAGAATAACCGTTTCCTTTTTCCCTATTGTTCTTCTTAGGTAGTGAACTTATCCACTATATCATTCATCTAAAATATCCCCTAAAAAACCCATTATTATAATCATCTATCTCTAACCCGTAGGCTTGTTGTTCCTCAATGAGTTGTTCCACCTATGAAGAATCACTTTGTCATTTTGTCTTCCCTCTTTTCAAGACCTTCAAATTGATTTCCATAAATAATATTTCTTCCAACCCCCTATTCAACTATAAAAACCATAATTCATAGATCCTCCCTATTGTATCTAGGTAGAACACTATCACCAGACTCCTAATAAAAAACTATTTAGTAGGATTGTTCAAGACCTTGAGTTCCCCCTCAGCAACCACTAAACCAAAATGCACATATCTAGAAAAACGATTTCCAATCAAATTTTAATTTAAGATAAAAAATATGTATAATAGTTTTTGGATGCATATCCATGTTCCTAACCCCCTTATGGATGATGATATAAGGATCATCCATACTAGTACCCAGCTACTCTTCCTTTGGAGAATTTCACAATTCCATAGTGTTCAGTGTGTTCAGTCTATCATGTCTTACCACCTTCATGGAAAAATCATCCCCTAAGGTCCCTGTTGGGGAAACCTCCCAACTATTCATAGGAATTCCTTTTTAAAAAAAATGGGAGTCATAAACAAGTAATATGCACGATGAAAAAAATGGAACCCATTATTCATATGAATTTTTTTCTTCAGACATCACTCACCTTCGATCTGGTTACAAATAATATCCCTCGGTCTCTTAGAGAGATCATCTTCGATATAGATCCTCGGATAAATGGGGTGGTAGACAGCTCGAGTATGTTGGTACGTGTAAAGATACCATCCAACCATCTTTCCAATAAATCAAAGTATTACTGAATTATTTATTAGTAAGGGGAGGCTGGGAGGAGAGATCTAAATATCCATAATGGGTTTATTGTGATTTAAGTGAAATTCAAATGACCACCAAAAAATAGTAAAATGAAAACTTGAAAAACTATGTGGAACATTTTCCATGGCAGAAATTAGGTCATATTCAGAAATGAACAAGATCGTGAAGTTCCACATATCCAAAGGACCTATAATTTCCCTCTCATTCAGCTTCCAGGAATCGAAGATGAATTTATCGAAGGCATTCACAAAAAGTATTTTCTTACTGAATCATCCACCAATTATAGATTCAGAATTGGAGAGTCCAATATGAATTATAGGGAAGAAATCGAAACTATAGGGACTCCATCTTCGCACGATTAAACCTTATAGAAAACGTCAATTTCTGGGAAGCTGGGAGGGGAGAAGGGCCATTGAAGGGATTAAATAGAGGATACATTGGTAAAGAATCCCCCCTCCCTAGCCATGATGGGACGAGGGGGTGGACGAGGCTCAACCATTCCTAATGCCATCGATAGGATAAGGGGGGTGAGAGAATGTCTCTATAAAAATTATTTGAGATCATATTTAGGTTTTTATTCTCATTTAAATATGTACATGTGATCGAAAAAAATTCCAAAAAGTGAATTTTGATTCATTGTATAAATGGGATTAATGTATCATAAAAATATTGTAGATGACATTTTTTTAAATAATGGAGTGTATTTCTATACTAGTGGATATTCCTAGCATAATGGATCCGATAAATTTTTATAACCACAGAAATAGAATTTTTAGTCAATCCATGGAATACGGATCTCACCAATGATCAATGAATATCGCTCAAAGACATGATATAATTGGTGATATTATTTAGATGAAGATGAAAAAAATTATGGGTGAGTGTAGATGATAATATAAAGGATTAATTGAAAAAATAAGTCTTTCAATAAAAACTAGAGGATTGTTTTAATAAATTTGTCATTAAATTCCTGAGGGGATGAGTGTAATGTTTTTTGTTAATATATGTATCCTAAGTTCATTAAATTAATTAAAAATATTACATTATCATTCATTCTGGGATGTTTTTTCTTTTGCATGATATATAAAATGATAATTAACCCACTTTAGGTAAATTTATAATTTTTCAACTAATGATTATCATCATTTAATGTCATAAGACATGATGATATGGTATAATTAACATGATCATATGCTCATGTAGTGATATAGAGTTATGGGGAGATTAGAATTATTTTATAAATTGATTTGGGTTTAGTATACCGAAATGAATATCTTAAACATATTTAATTTTTATGCATCACCTGTATACATCATAGTAATACTCACGACTCAAGGTATATAAGGTAATATACATGTGAACTATCACACATTGATTTTGAAGAAAAATTATACAGGTAATAAGTTGTTAAAAGCTTGGTTATGTATGTTATTGATCATATGTATGGATGTTTTAATTTAATAAGGCGGTTTTCCTCATGTATGGTGGGTTCAAAATATGGACACATTATTGAATGAATTTAAGGGAATTTATATTTAAGCATAGTTATGTAACTTTTGATATGATCATCTACTTATATACATAATATTTTATTTATTCATCTATTATATTTTGAATAATTCAGTGATAGATAAAGTATCAACTATTCAAAAAATTCTATTTTAATATATCGTAATTATAAATCATTTCACATGTTAATGTAATGTATGAGTATATATGTTATTATATTAATGTAAATGTGGTTAATAGAGATCACAACAAAATACATTTTAGTTTGAGTTATGATTATGTATTTATAGACATCAATCATTACTTATAGTTATGAATCAAGGTTTTATAATAATTTAAATGATAAAAATACCCACATTTTTCTCATAATTATATATATGTGAGGATTTATTTTAATTCTAGATTTTTTTTAAAATCCAAAAAACCTTGTGTGATAACATTTTATAAATAGAGTATAGATATGATTACATGAATTGTTGGTTGATATGATAATGAATCTGATACATGTTAAAAGACTATGAAGATTATTTTTGAATGTGATATATTTTTTGATTATTCCATGATTTTATCATAGTTAAAATAGTATTAACTATACTTTTGATATATATTATTATTGGGTTCTATTTTTATTATATGACTAGGTTGTTTATTAGTAGTATATATGATAAATAATTTCCCACTCAAATTCTCTATAATATCATCAATTACTAGTATTGCACATCTTTGGTGATGTTTTGAATGGGTCTCAGACCTGATCGAATTCAATTTTATAGAATTATAAAATGTATAAGCTCTAATGTGTTGGTGGTAGGGTGTTAGGAACTAAAAATTTATAATTCTACAATCTCATAATTAATTATAAAGATAATATCATTTATTATGGTGGATAATAAAAATAAAAACAAAAATCATAAAATTCACACTTATTAGATTAGGAACTCTTAAGAAAAATCATTATTCAATTGTTCGTACATTGATTTTAGAGGTGTTAAAACATCATGGTATATTAGTAGATCATTCATATTAAAACTAAGATTCCATTGTAAATAGATAACTTGTGGATGAATGAGTTATTCATTCAATTTTATAGAGTTTTCATTAAAGGAATGATAATAATAATTAATATGAAATTATAATGTTTTCTTCTTCATGTTTTTTATTGGATATATACTAAATACTACTCCTTAAATCTTGGAATGGGGATTTATTTATTCCACTTCACTAAATTTAAGTGGTATTATTATAAAAAAAATCATATATATTAGTTTATGTGTGAGACTGTTTTTTCTCTCATTGATTATGTGAAATCTTAAAAATTAATTCTATGACCATGAAAAATTATAGTTTTGTATAAGATATCACGAATAAGGGGGTATAATGTGATTCTTGTCGTGAATTTAATTCAAATTATATATATCAGGTCGAATTTAAATTTTATCTATATTAATTTTATTTTTAAAATAAAATTATACATTGATGAATTAAATGAGAGTATTTAATATATTTATTTGTAGAAAAAGTTGTTTTTTGACTGAATGAGGTAAACAGAGGGAAATAGTCATAGTGATTTATCTTTTAAAAATATTTTATTATTTTTAAATTAATTTTTAATTATTATGTTATTGTAAAATTATTAATAATGTTGAATGTTTTAGGTGTCATATGAAGTGGGAAAGTATCATATTATGATGATAAAATTTGATTGTTTATTTGATCATGTTTTATGTGAGATGTCAAACATTCACAATTAGGTGTGAATTCAATTAGTAGGGATCTTTATAGATCATTTCATCAATATTAGACCATGGTAAATTTTTTATAAATTTTATAAAAATAAAACATAAACTATGATGATTCCTCAACACTCACAGTTTTTATGGGATCCTATTTAGTGGAGGATAATGGGTTATAACGGATGGAGAAAATCGAGGCCTCTAAGATCATGTTTGAAAATATTAAATTTGGTTAGGAATGTATAAAATATATCCTAAAAACATTGAGTTTTATTTGGTCCAAATTTTGTGTTGAATGGTATTTAGGTTAACCAATATTTATAATTATGATCAAAAAAATAAAAAATTTATTTCTAATAAATTTTGAATATTAAAAACATAATATTGTTCACATAAGTATTAATCTCTTTTTTTTGTTCACAAAATACAAATTTATTTTATGTATTTCTAATAAAAATGATAAATTGAATTTGAAATAAAATTAAAATAATATCAATAAATTATTCATGGTTTACGGGTCAGTACACACATGTTATGGTTGGTCCTCTGAAGTCATTTGTCATTTTTATTATTATTTATTTAATTATATTTAAAATATATTCCATTATATGTTAGTCTATCCTGTATTTAGTATCTCTAATCCTATTATAGATAATTAAATTCAATATTATGTTCATGTTGAGTTAAATCAAGTTGATATGAATTATTATGTTATACTCAAGAAATTTCAGTCATAATAAAAGAAGATATGATCCTTTAAAGGGAATATTGTTGACATATGGGTTGGTTAAAGCTGAATTTCTAATCATTATCAAGATATTTTCATCCACCTAAATTTTTTCGTCAATATAATGGGTTGTTGTATTAAATAATTTAGTATTTTTTATGAATTTAAAATTTAAATACATTTGCATCAATGATAATTTTCTTCAGAGATGAGTGAAAATTGATTTTTTTTATTTTTTTAAAATTAATTCTTTCATGATGGAAAAATTCAAAAGTGAAAAGAAAAAATATAAATTTATTTTATTAAAAGGAAAAGTGTTATATTTATTTTCCTTTTTTTGGGGAATTTATTTTCTTAATAGGTTATAATAGAGAAATATTTTTTTGTGTGGAAATCAATCATATCAAGCATCATTTATAAAAATTTTAAATTGATTTATTATAAGGAAGATTAATTGAATGTTCAAAAAAATTTATATCATATATATGGAACATATGTATTCCAAATTATGAAATAAAAAAAATTATTTAATATTTCCCATCACAAAAAAAAGATTTTCTCGTAGTTTAACTCGTTTCCATAGTAATTGTTTTCATCAATTTTTTAAAATTTTCAATTTTATAGAATGAATTCAATGAAATTATAGTGAATTAATACCTATTTTTAGTTGTGTATTAATTTCAACATTTACACTTAATATTTAATAATTATAATATATAATATATTTTATTACTAAAGAATCAATTTTATGTGAACATAAAATCAAAAAACATTACTTTGAAAGAAAACAAATTATTTCGATACCAAAAACGATATTTACCCGCAACAAAAATGTTCAACCATTCATAACAAATAATTACATCATCATAGTGTCTATCGTCGTGGAGGTGTTATATGATATATAAAATGAGGCCCTATATGTATATGATATATTTATTTATATTATAGTTCATTGAATTTATGATTTTCTGGCATTATGGGTAAAATGTTTCATTTTACCTATGGTTTTGATCAATCATCCACATAAGATATCATTTACTATACCATTTTATATGATGAAACATTTGGATAAGAAGCATTCATATGATAAATTTATTCCCAGGTAATTTAATTTAATTATACATTATAATCACATGAGGAAATACAACAGTAGTCAAAGATTGTCATCAATAATCTATATATATTATTCATTGAATAGCAATAGTTTTTGTGTGAGTTCCCTAAACTTCACTGAAAATCCTTTGTACCTAAAGCTATCTTCTCTTCCGTTCTCAAAATTAAGGTGAAAAGGTACTGTGATAGGTTAAATCCCTTTAAATGATTATATGATTTATAAAAAACTAACAGATATAAAATAGATAAATGGGATTCTTTTGGATACCCTTATTGATCTCTCTCATTTAAGACCTCATGATTTTGGAATATATTTTTCTCTAAATTAATACTATGTTCAATAGCTTGTTTCAAACGCAACAACAAACTAAAATGGGATGTGTCATGTTAGATGAATATTATTTTAAAAATTTAGGAATTGTAGGACCTATAGTAAATAAAAAATTGTAATAAATTCTAAATGAATATAATGTATGATTACAAACATATAATGTTTAAAAGGGAATTTTTCCAGTAAAATATTTATTCCTTTATATATTTTATTTTCATTTAAAAGATTTATTAAAACATTTAATAATTTTATTTTTAAAAAATAACATTTTCTTAGATTCATAATTTAAATATTTTGTAGTGATGAGAATAGAGATTTTCTTAAAATAAATGATTTTTAGGTGAATAGTGAAAATATATAAATTTTTTTAATACATTCACATTTATGAAATTATCATATTACTAGAATTAATTTACTAAAATTGAAATATTTTTTATAAAAAAAATATATTTATAAAGTGAATTAATTCATTTAATAAAAATATTTTGAATTTACAACCCACTTTTAAAGTTATGGAAAAATAAGAAATATGTTACTCTTAAAACAATTTTCATCCGCTTATATTTTAAATTACATTTCATCACTTTTGGAAAAATAAATAATAAAAATTGGATTTAAAACTTTAGTTCAAAATTTTCATATTATTTATCAAATTCAATTTCATTTTCATAAATAACTTTTAGTCACTATGAATAATTTTAAAGACCATGATACTGGTGAAAGGGTTATTTTCAAAGCATTATTTTATTAATATAGTGTAATTTTTATGTAATAAATTAAAATAATATATTTTATATATTGGATATTATATAATGTTTGTTGTTTTATATAAATATATTATTACTCATTCAATTATTATTTAATTTTATAAAATATATATAACACTTAATGGGTAAAACAACGTCTTTTTAAAATATTGGTTTTCTATATATAATCAGTTTTCATTTAAAAGTTATTTTTTTTATTTTTTTTAAATTGAAATATTTTATAATGTCTAATTTTATGTTCATCACACCAAATTTGATAAAATTGGTTATCTTATTTATTTAGTAAAACGTAAATTTCATCATAAAAACCAGTTACTGAGGTAAAAATAAAAATAGTAAAGTGTAAAAATCTATAGGAAAAATACACAAAAATATTTTTTTTAAAAATATTTGAGTATTGATCTACCCAAAATCATATAAAATCATTATAGACCACTTTTTGATCCATTTAACCATGAATAGTTTCATGTAATCAATGAGATGTAGTGATTATTTACAAAAATGTCATATTCCTACACATATAAAAGCGAACCACTTCCACAACATTTCAATACCCTTTAGAAATATATTGATCTACCAAATCACTACCCTAGTATCTCCTAAGTCACGTCCCTTGGTCCAAAACGTCCTATTCTTTCCAGAAGTTAGAGTTATGGATCCTTAATTTACTACCAAAAGGAGAATATCGAAAGGGAGAGGTGATGCTCTCAACCAAACAATCTTAGTTTCATTCTATATTCACCCTTTAAAACATATATATATATATATATATATTAAATTGTGATAATATCAACATTATAAATGTGATTAATGTTATTATACTATTATAATATCTACTTTCAACCTCCCTCAAGAACTATTTTAAAAACAAGGACGTCATCATATGATTATTTAGACTACAGGCTCCATGAATGATGTGTTATAATTTTAAAAACCACCATATATGGATGTTATAAAAGAGGAATTTAATAAATAAATATATAAATAATATAACATGATTAAGATTATGATATATAAATTGTTTTATTTTTTAACCTTCATCTCATTCTTTGAAAAATAAGAAATCACCCATGTACGTGTGGACTACCACCTCCACATACCTACATATCTCACTTTTTCCATTATCACATATCATAGAACTGTATATATTTCACGGTACTAGAATAAAAAATTATATACTAATATATAATTTTGGTTATTTTGATACAATTTTAAATTACCATTTAAAATTCCCAACATAACAAGATAATTATAAAGAAATAGACTGGACCATCTCTAGTAACAAACATGAACAAAAACTATATAGTAAATTAATAAAATGTGGTAATAAATAAGCAATATAATATGAAATATATATGTATAATTATATTAATAATGGTTTTAATTGACATAGTATTATTATTTAGGAAGTTATGCACACACACAAATGAATTTGTCCAAATGTATGGATTTGATTATATCAATTTTGTTTCATTGAGATAAAATTTTCATTCACTAATTGTTTCTTTTTTTGTTGTATATATTTGACATTGATTTTTTTTATTAAAATCATTATATCTACTGTATTCAAAAATCGATAACATGTCATACCTTAAATATATTTTCAATTTCAATGGTTTTGACATTGTACGGGTTTTCATGACTCAACTTCTTTTCTTGAGTCATTATGATTCCTTTATTACTATATTTATTAAAATATGGGTATTTTATATTATAGTATGATGCTATATTTACTTATATATATATTGAAATTGAAATTTTTAATTTATATATTTATCTTTATGATTTAATTTCTCAAAAGTATTTCATAATTGAGAATAATTCCCCTATATATTAATGACTATCTCCAATACTTTTATATATTTCCCTTTACTTCCAATATTATCCATTATATTTGGAAACACAGTTATCTTTTATCTTAGTAAACATTATATTTACCTCATACACTTTTTTATAAATGTTTTTTTAAAATTTTAGAATGTGGGATTTCATGCAAGGAAATTCAAGATATTTAAAGGGGTTTCCATCCTTTAATAATAAAATGAATTATCTTCCACCCCTTGTTTAATTTTAAAAAACTATATATATGGTCAAGGATACGTTTTTTATTTTTATTGTCAAAATAAACTTTTTTCATAGTTTTAACTTTACCTCTTCCAAAATAAAATTTAAATGTGATATATAACTTATTATTTTATGAAAATGTTCAAAATGTTCTCTAAAAAACATTTAGGGTTTTATTTCCATTATCATTTTTATCTCTAATGGTTTTCATTATATTGAAATTATTTTTCACGGATCCCCTTATAAATATTATTATGAAAAAATCTTTTGGGGTGATAGAATTTTGGGTATTAACCACTTTTTTTTTGGTCAATCGTGGGTATACCATCTAAAAATGTTGTGAAACCCATTATTATTTTCTTGGATTATTTATTATGTAATAAATTAAATAAATTTTATTTCCTTGGGATTTCATGATATGTTAATATGATTTACATATAATAGAACACATACGTATGGATTATGAAGGTTGGGTTCCTACATCTTCCTCTAATATATTGCATAATGTTTTATATCTCATAATATAATTTAGCATGAACAATCTTGGATATGTTCACAAATTAAATGGAGAACCTTATTATTTTTTACTAATAATTTAATTAGTGGGCCTTCTTTAATATGATTATATAATTATCATACCCTATTATTATATTTGTTCCAATGTTATTTTTTATGATATGAGTTAAGGTCATGTTACATTTCCATTCTACTTGCATATGATTATGCTACAAGGATAACGTTTATTACCTCATTATTTCAGACACTTGTTCCATGGTGTCTATTTTTTCATTTTAGATTTTAAGTCCCTCTATCATGATTTATAGACAACTATTATAGTTCTATGTTGTTTTTAATAATATATTTCTCCTCTGATCATGATTTCTCATATGCCTATGATATAACCCTCGATGACATATTGATATGTTTCCCTTACTCAGTGTTTAAGCAAACATGTTTTTTATATTTATATTCTCTAGGTTTTCCTGATGAGTATTCCCTATGAAGATTCTAGATGGTATTTCACTGAAGTTAAATTCTGGATAAATGTTCACAATTATCAAAAAAAAAATTCTTATGTAGATAATCCTCAACAACACTGAAACCTTCATTCTTGGTATTGTGGGATGATTTATGAGTTGTAATTTCTATCTTATGGAAATGTTGTAAAATATTGAATTATTTACTTGGTTTTCTATATATAAATCTCATGTAATAGTGATGGAGTTATTTCAAATGCTCTTCAGTATATGGTGAAAATATTTATAGCAGTTCATCATTTACATGTTCATATAATTTTAATATATCATTCTTGGGAGATCCTTAGACTAGGGATTTTAATTACATTTCTTGTTTCTAATATGTTTTATTAGATTCATTTTACTCTATTATGTGGTTGTATAGAAGTTATCATGTTTATATATGATAAATATTCCATGAAATGAATAAGAAATTCCAAATACAATGTACCGTTTATGGTTCTTCTAGATTTTATTGGTAAAAAATTACCATTGTATAGAGGTTTTCTGTGTAAGGTTTATTCTAGATTACTATTACATGGAGAATTATTCATTTGGGTCATCTAAATATACACTTATAAATATATCTCTGCATAAGGTCCATCCTTTTTTAACCTTATATATAAATGTTTCGTGTAAGGTTCATTTGAAAAAACCCTTAAACTGAGTAGTCTACATAAGGGTTATATCAGTATAATCATATTATTTTGGGAAAACATATAGGAAAAAAATATTTTTTCATTATGTATTATTACTACTTAAGGGTCGTGGTAGTTTTACCCATATGATAAATGTGACTTAATAAGAGGAAACATAAAGGTAGTAGATGATTAACCTTACAGAGTTTTTGATTATTTTTAATTACCCTTATGTTTAGGGTCTATTTAAATGTAACTACACATACCTTTATAAAGAAAAGGGTTACATAAAAGGGGTAACCAAAACATTGTTAAGAAAAACAACATGTAAAATGATTTTAATTATTTATAACATGTTTTGAAATCCGGTTAAAAGATAATTTGGGAATACTAAAAATTATAAATAAATTATAAATAAATTATGTTTAAAATATTAATTGTTTGTGAAACAATTTTATTCCCAAATATTGACGATTAATATTTAAAATTTATTTTGAAAAAAATATATATATGGCATATTTTATGATCAAAAAATAAAAAATTTTATTTAGAAATAATTTATAAAGAACATAAATAAGGACAAAATATAATTTTGTCTATATTTTATTTATGATTTGTTCATAATTACTTAATTTTAATAGTTAAAATCAAAGGGACATCGTTGAAATTTTATTTAAACCACATCATGAGTGTTTTAATGTTTAAAATAATATTTTTGTAAATAATATTATGTATATGATATTATGGTTATGTAAAATATTTACATTAAAGAAATTAGGTTACAAGAAAATAAAATATTTCTGAAAAATAACATATATTTTAATTAAATTACATATATTGAATAATATGAATGAAATAAAATTGAATGTGAATATGAACTGTTTATATTCAAAATAGTGGAATATCTATTTAATACATATTTATAATTTTTTATATTATTAATAGTGTATAATTTAATTAAAAAGTTAAATTTATTAATGAAAATAGATCCTCGCATTACATGCTAGTAATGAAAATGAATTTAGTTTTTCATCAACCTTGAACTCAATTAGTAATTCTTCTTATAAGATTTGATTTAGTTGTTTTGTATAGTTTGAGAATTTTTGTTGTTTGTGTTACTTGGAATTGAACTCCCTCTTGTGTAATGTATCCCTAGGTACATGACTTGTAGTCCAATCACCTACCGACCTGGAGGCTTATACATTATCATGAAAGGAAAATAATATTATTTAATTGTTTCGTTGGAATTACTCATATTTAGATTTTCAAAATCATATATATGTATCAATTTACCTGAATTGTTCATGTATATTATACATAAAATGAATTTGGATATATATGAATATTTTTAGCTTATTTTTTTGGGTGAGTAACAAAATCTCATGGGTTATAAAAGGGTTACGAGTCAATACGGTGTGAAAATATTAATTTTGTGGATAGAATAAAATTCCAATGTCAATTTTTTGAATAATTAACATATAAAAGAAAATAACATGAGATAATATGGTGATATTAAATCCCCTTACAATATGAAATGTGTTATTCCTTATAAAAAGAAGCTTATAATTTCCATGATCATATAATCAGTTAGGTCATACTAAATTTTAGTGAAATTGGATTATATTGTGCACGGAAATAAAGGAATGATAACTGTAGGTCATCCTTGGTTTGGTCATTCTAAACCTAGGTTCCCCTATATTGTCTATTATTATCATATTTTGGTTCTTGTTTTGGGTTACAAAAACTGATAGATTCTGATATGATTATGTTATAAGAGGAATATATTTTGGTTTATCTATATGATGGATTGCACAAATATTTTTCTACTAAACTAACAAATACTCACAATAGTTTTTGCTTCATAAAATGCCCTAACAAAATAGCTATATGATAAAAGAAATGATAATGTAACTCTTCCCTAGCGGAATATGGATCTTCAACCACTAATAGATATGATGTTCTATAATGTTCTCATCATATTGTGGGATCTAATTTAACAAATGTACTTATTATAGGATTGTTAAAGTCTCTATAAATTTTTGAATTCAATTATATTATTATGATAGATATATGATTTCTACTATATGATTTAAAATACTTGTAAATATAAATTAGTTCAGAAAGAGAATATAATTGATTTTTGGAACATGAGGTTGTGTTTCATGTGATGATGTTATGGAGTTTCTTCATTGATAATATTAATAGATCATTATTTTATATAAACTTCATAAAATGATCATTCTCTTTTTTTGGAGAATATCATATAAACAATTGGTGTTTTATAAAATTATATGGGTGTCTTTAATAAAAAAATTATGTTTTTTCAAAACAATAAAATGATTTAAAGGGATAATAAAAAGTATTTTTCTTGTTTATAAATTCTTCTTATTTTTTTTATAGAAATACAATATGAATTATTACAAGAAATTATTTCTTGATAGTCTAAATGTTTTGACAATATATAAACTGGGCATATGGTGTTTAGATTTTAAGTGATGTATGATCTATGTTGGTGGGTAAATGTTTAAATATAAAGAAGGAATATTAGCTAAATAATATTAACAATAATTCTAAAAGAATACATTAAATGTAATTTAAACCTAGGGTTTGAGGGAAAAGGGTAATAATTCTATATGATAGATTATCATGATATATGAATTTGTTTTAGGAAACTGCATGTAATTTCCATGTCAAGTATGGATATTATTGAAATTAATTCATAAATGTTTGATGTTATGTGATACTAAATGTATATTTTAAAAAATATTGTAATTATTTAGGCATTTAAAATCAAATAAATAATTTATAAACCTATTAGTTTTTATTCAAATGTTGATAAAAATTAATGCTAAAATAAATATTTGATTATAAAAGTGTTTTTAAATCTCAAATTAGTCTATGAAAAAGATACAAATCTTATTTTTATATCCCTTAAACGATGATATATACTGTTATGTAATAAAGTGATATCATAATTTCATAATATGATATATACTATATTTGATTCAATAGTTTCTATAACTAGTTTTGAGAAGAATGTAAGGATAAATGTGTTTATCTTGGATAATGTGTTTGTCTGTCTAATTGATAAAATATGAAGGAATTTTATTACCACCAATTTAGCGTTTTATTTTAATGAAAAATTTATTATTTTCAAGAAATTATTCATTGATATTGAATAAAATATTATATAGAAGAAAATATTTTAAGGATTAAATATTCATATAAAGGAGAAATAAATGTAATTTAATAACATCAAAGGGTTTGTATATGATTTATGGATATTATAAAAATAAATTAGTGACTAAGAGGTTAACGAGGTTATGATTGGACTCTGGGAAGTTCAATATTAACAAATAAAGGACTATACAATTAAAATACTAATGTATGTTTCTAATATCCCAAGACTTGCACTCCTGAATCTTAGGCTGAAAAAGATAAAATTTTCATTTCTGACTTTAATGTTGATAATTATGACCCATTTTTTTCATCAAAACCTTACAACTTCAAAAGTAATATTGGATCCAATATAACCTCAAGTACCTTTTAGGTTTTGAGTTTTATAGAATTATGAAAATATCCTATATAAACAAATAAAATGACTTTGAATGAGAATTTATCCCATATAACTCAGATTTTCTTAATTAACATTAGCTCATCAACATCATTCTTGTTACGTGTTTTATAAACAAACATTCATCAAACTCTTAATTTAAAACCTAGGTAAAAGGAATCATAATAATGGTGAGCTCAAATGTTCAATAAGAGTAATCATAAGCATTATTAATTGAAAGTCATAAATGTTCATGTAATGCACATAAGGGTATTACAACATAATCTGAGTGTATGAAAGAATCCAAAGATAACTCATACACATCAATATTGTGATTATAATATATATAAACGTTTAAAAGGAAAGAGTCATCATAATTAAAAAACATCATCCATGTGATATCAATATTTATCAGGAAAACCCATTATAAATCCATAACAATAAAATTAAAACCCTTTATACTAACTTAGATAATCAATTTCATAAATCCCTTTCAAAACCATTTTACATGGAATAATCATGTACTTCAAATATAATCATTACCCAATGCATTGAAGAGATATAATGGGCTCACCCAACACTATCTCATCCACCACATTGAATAAGTTGTAATGGGATCACCCAACCCAATCTTGGCCACCACATTGTATAAGCTATGAAGGGCTCACCTGATCCTATCTGGGCTGACCATTCATATAATTCACAATTACCATATCATTAATATGAAACATAGATCTTTCAAATCATCATAAAACTCAAAGAAATAATCATTTTTCTTTTTATAATGATATTAGACTATTGAAATGAAATGGATTTCTTTTCAATGTCTTTGAATCATGATTAACATGTGGAAAATAAATATGATTTGTAAATATATATTTGAAATATGGTTAACCCATGTAAAAGAAATGTATTCCACAAAAATCTCTTTGAAATATGGAAAACCCAAGAAAAAAACATGTTCCAAAATAATCAATTTAAAACAATCATCATCAACAGAGAGAAACAAAATGGATTGTATAAATTCAAAATATATCCATTTTAATATAATTAAGAAAATGGGATATTGATGTTGATGAATGGAAATACCATTCTATCATCAAAAATACATTCTTGGGGAAAATGTCTATTTCATTTTGAAAATCATTTTTTTAACATAAAACATTTGGAAAATCATTATCCTTGAAAACATCATTGGAAACATATAATAGATGTTTAAAAAAAATAAACACATTTATTGATGAAAATTTCCATTCATCTTCGAAAAAAATTAAACATTTTTTGAAAACATTTTTAAAAATTATTGTTTTTGAAGGAAAAGGATTTTTGATCAAATACTATGGGAATTTCATCTTTTTGAGATGAGCTATTTACGATTGGTGGAGAACCTATCACTAATAGTCTGTCGAAAAAGACGATTTTCAATGATAGTCATATACTGTAATGGCCCTGACCACTCTGGTCCATTACTTTGTGAATATGTGGTGTTAAGGGTGTTCCAGGATGTCAAGGTAACTTATCCCCAACTCTTTTCCAAAATATTCCATTTCGATGAACCATTTCAACGGTAGAAAGTTGTGAACTGTAACATCACATTACATCTTTAGGTATTTTTGATATTTCTAACTACCCTTGTTTTGGAGTAGTGACTTGGGGGGTGCGTTTGGGTGGACTTTTAAGGAGAACTAAAGGGAAGCAGCTTTCGCACGGGAGGTGAACAGTTTTTCTAAACCGTGTGGCCATAGCATGCATGGTTAATCTTAGAGGCAGTGGCTAACACATGGATATCACACGGTTTCACAAACCATGTTGCCTAACTGTGCGATGAGTGTTTGATGAGGTAGTAGCTACCGCACAGTTAGCAAACAGTTTGTCTAACCGTGTGAGCAAACTGTGCAGGCACTTAAATTAGATCCTAAAATTGTGGATCTAACTCATTTTTCCTCTAAATGGTTCGTTTAAGCTTCTAAGCGACCATAACTCGGGATTACCCTCCCTTGAAGGTAGGAGAACCTCTCCCAATCAATTTGGAGGCGATCTGAAGTCATCTCTTGGCTAATCTAAGCCGGTATCATAAGGTATGTGATCGTTCTTGTTTGGATTCTTAGATCTACTTAGATCTACTTCTCCTCTTCTCTCGGTTTCTTAGATCTATGCCCGTTATGGGTAGATCTCAGTGTGTTGATTCCAAATATGATGATATTTGGTCTTGGTAGTGTTTGGAGTAGAGATCTATGGAGGATTCTTGGAGAATCAACCCGACTTTCTTGTGTATTCTCTATTTGATGGATTTTTCATCAAAAACCATTGAGGTAGGGGATTCATTGCTTCTATTTCTTTTACTTGCAACTGTATTTTTATCATGTTTAATAACACAGGATGAAAATGGAATTGAACTAATAATTATTTTTAACTCGATAAATAAATTTTTATCGATCATATGTTATTGCCTCTTGTGTTGCTAGTTAATGTGATATATATGATTGCTTTTCTTAGCTATTTTTCATGATGGAAATCATTAAAGAATTTAAATTGGGATTAAATGATAAATTCTGGATAAATATAAATAGGCATGAAATCTAATCTAATTCTTGTTATAATTTGATGATAATCAAATTGGCGTAGTAAGCATGTTTAATCATTTTTAATAGCTCACTGTTTAGGTTCCTGATTTTCGAACCAACATATTATAAATATTTTAATTCAAGATGGTTTAATGATTTGATTATTTGATAATTCCATGAGGGGTTCTGAGTTATCCTCTTTATTTATAATGGGCCATAGCCCAATTGATGTGATGATTGTTTTTCTACTACTTGTATTGAGATGTGACCCTGGAGGGGTGTTGCGATATGCGGGGGGGGGGGCATAGAGTCCTTTTGGTTATGGCAATGGATGACGCCTATTGTGGAAATATGGTTCGGTTTATGCATTTGGGTGTTAGGGAGGACATCCGGGATGATGGAATGGGATTGATGTGATTGTTGGATGCTTGCGGGTTCATTGATTGTTTGTCGGCATTACTTTTCTCCACTGCTCAAGGCAACTAGTCTTGCTTTCCCTTCTTCCGAAGGAGGCGAAGAACCGTGGGGTATGCAACGTGCTTTCCTTGTCTAGCTTCTCAAGGGAGGATGGCTCTACGCTCTTGATATAGGCGGCAAAGACTCAACGGGTAGTACATCAACTCACCTTGTTTAGCCCCCTTGTTTTTAGTAGCATAAATTGATTTTCTAGAATTCCTCGGACTATGGGAAAGAGATTTTTAATAAATTTTTGATTAAATGGTGTTAAGCAATGGTGTTTGAGTTAATGGAACATAATGATGAGGTAGAAAACTGTTGAAGGAACTGTGGACTTCAGAGTGATGCTAACAAAATTTAATGTGGATTTGTTCATGGTTAATTAATGTTTAAATAATTAACTAACATACAACGGAATTGATAAAAATGTAATGAATTAATATAATTGATCTCTTTAAATGTTTATATGCTTATAGGATACCTAGTCTTTGATGTGGAATCCAGGAGTCTAAGAGACGTTAGTTGTACTTGTTTCTAAGACTAGGTTATGCCCATAGTGTGGTGGTGAGTTATAATATATTATGTACTTTTTCTGCTTCTATATGCTACTCCACCCTGTTAGTAAGGGAAACTGACACCCTGAGGATTCTGATCCCCCCTGGGGGTGTTTTCCCCAACATTCTGTTGGGAGGATGAATGGCTGACTACACCTTATTACCCCTTTCTCTTCTCTTGGTAAATACTTGTGCCGTTAGGCACAACGGTTAGTTTTCCCCATATGTGTGTAGAGTGTTGTAATGGATTGTGGTTATTCACACAAAAATATTCTGGATATAGTATCCTATGGACTACTATAGGTGTAATGTTTAGAGGCTGTGATGGCTTGAGGATCCTTACTCGGTTTATGGCATGTACTGTCTTGAGGTATAATACCTGGCGTATGATACACATTATGCGAGCTGTGGAAGCTTCCAGAAACTACCTGGTTACTTTTGGTATTGAGGATGGTGTGGTGCTTTACCCAGGTTTCTGTAGGGAAGCCTTTGTGGTGCACGAGGTGAAGATTGTGGTGCTTTGCCCAGGTGTCTATGGGAAAGCCTTTTTGGAGAGAGATGCTTAGGAGGTTCGACGTTGGGGAAAAGAGGAAAACTAGTGGAAAAGTAGTAGCGAGGTACCCTTGATATTCTATGTTATATGCTATATTCTTGTATGAGTTACATTGTGAGAGTATCCATGGTGAGGTTTCGAACTTATTGTACCTTTTTAGGTGACAAGTTAGTTTCATTTGTTTTTCAATGTGCTTTAGCATGCTTTCTTTACCTTTTCACACGAGGCTTTGGGGATGATCCTACTGAGTATAAGGTTATACCCACCCTATGTATATATAAACTGTTTTTCAGGTCACATGGAGACAGTTGGATATCAAACTGGTTTCTACTAGCTTGTGGTGGTAGGAGATGTTCATGCTCGTGGTTGCTGCTGTTTTTACATTCTTTTGGGTACTTGCAATTTTTTCCATCCAATTGTAGTACTTTTGTATGACATTTCATATGTGCACTTGGGTTTTCTTTTATATTGTAGTTATGATTTAGAGTTGGTTGGTGTCTATCTTCTCTCACTCTTCAACATGTGTTCTCTTAGAGGGTAATTCCTCCCATTTGTGTGTTTACTATACCCTCAATGCTAGTCTCCAACCCGGGGCCTACTGGAGGCGGGACTTGGGGGGTCATTATCTCCCTTCCCACATTGTCAGCCCAGGAGGGGTATACTTTGTGGGGATGGGGTCATGATAGAGTGGTATCAGAGGTCAGGTTGAGGGATAAGATGGAGTCTGGAGTTAGGAACATGTGAGGTTGCATGGGTTGGTAGGGAAATGGTTTTATTCAGGTTTAGAAAGTGAGGTAAACACTTGACACTGGTTGAGACATAGGCGTTTAGGGCCCCCTATGATCTGATGTATGGACCTTTAAGATTACAATGGCTACTAAACAAGGTGATACTAGTTGCAGGGTAGAGACCTAGGAGAGGATCATGCATCATTCTTCATTGGGTCTATGTTTGAATGGGTAGAGCATGTGATAGGTTAATGTTAAATTAATAAAATAAAACAATTAATTAATTATTGTTGAGTGTTCCATATTCCAGGTTTAAGAGCTCTAACAGTTGTTATTTTACAGGTATGGCTCTAGGTCGACGTCCTCATCAGGTATGTGTAGAAAACGTCCACCAGGCTGTTCCATTAGGTTGCTACAGTGTATAGGTTGACGACGACAATACTTGGAAGAAGACACTCCGAGAGTTTCAATTCCAGAGTCTGCAGAAGTAAGAGGGATCAATTTCAGATGTAGTAATGGAATACTAGTTGGAGGAGGTTAAGAAAGGATTCAGTTTGATCCATGCTCAGAATGAGCACTGGGTGTCCTTATTAGTGACGATGCTACATAGAGAAGCAAGACAGTGGTGGTTCTTGTTCCTTGGGGATCGTGTGGAGTCAGTGATCTCCTGGGAGGAGTTTTGAGACAGGTTTGGAGTCGAGTTTCATTACTCGACTATGAAGGCATCTAGTTGCCATGATCTTCTTACCCTTCAATAGGGGAGCTCCACTGTTCGAGAGTTTGGAATCTGTTTCTGGAGCCTTTTACAATATGATTCGGACCTGTTAACAGATGAGGAGGCCAGGGCGAGGCATTTCGAGGAGGCTTTGCGGCTAGAGATCCATCGAGAGGTCACCCTGTTTATGCTGAAGACATATCTTGAGGTTCTAGAGTGGGCACAGGTTGTTGAGGGGACCTTGCCCAGGACTAGATCATCACGAGAGGGGAATCGTCACGATTCCTCATAAAGCAGAGATGTGGTCCGGGGTTCCCGATTTTTAAGACAGAAGAGTTTTCATTTAGTCAGGGGTAGGCTCCATCCTTTCACATCTCGTTTCTCTAGAGGTAGAAACTATTATGCCTATACCAAGGGATCATTCACTTGTTTTTTATATGGTGGTCGTGGTCATTAGCAGTGGGAGTGCCCGGCCATTCAGAGCGATCATCAAGCACTGGGCACTACCCTTCAAGTTCCTCTGTTGAGGTACTTCCAGCCGAGGTAGCACCAACTAGTTTCACCAGCTTTAGATCACCATAGGGTAGATGGGACAGGCATAGGACAGACCAATAATGCTCCCCATTCTCAGAGAGAAGAGCACGGCCGTGGTGGTAGTCGCCATCAGGGTTAGAGAGGTCGTGGAGGAGGTCGGGGTCAGCTACATGCTCTAGCATTGCCAGCTCCAGGAGAGCCAGATGTCATTTGAGGTACCCTTTTCTTGTTTTCTACCTTAGTGTATGCCATGTTGATTTAGGATAGACACACTCCTTCATATCACCTACCATTTTCCATGCTTTGGGACTTGAGGTAGAGAGGCTTCCAGTGACCTTGGCATTGACTATGCCAGTTGGAGGTCGGACTGACTTGTTTGAAGTATGTAGAGACTGTGAGATGGTTTTTGGGCAACATCGCTCTTGGTTAGATTTCATATGTTAACGAATACGACCATATGATGTCATCCTCAACATGGATCAGTTGTATTCAGTGCATTCTATCGTCGATTTCTTCAAGAACAAGGTCATTTTCCATGCTACGGATGGAGAGAAAGTTGTGTTTTTTGGTGAGTGAGATCCTCGTATGGGTCATAGGCACGTTCCATCCTTATCATCAATGATGGCTGAGATGATGATGTGTTCTTCAGAGGTTAAGTAGTTGGTGTTTCCTCGGGTCGTAGAGGAGTACCCTGATGACTTTCCAGAAGAGGTTGTAGCATTACCCCCTCGACAAGAGATCGAGTTTGGGATCGATGTACAGTGAGGAGCATCTCCTATTTCTATGTCTCCATATAGGATGGACCCTTATTAGTTGTGAGAGCTATGTATACAGCATTATGGTCTATTATAGTTCAGTTTTTCTCAGCCACGTGTGTCACCATGGGGTGCACCAATTTTGTTCGTGAAAAAGGCTAATGGAAGTTTGCAGTTGTGTGTCGATTATCATCTCTTAAACAAAGTGACAATAAAGAATCTCTATCCTCTTCCACAGATTGATGATTTATTCGATCAACTAAATAGTGCAAGTTGGTTCTCAAAGATCGACTTGCAATCAGGATATCACCAGATGTGTGTGAAGGATGAGAATATTCCAAAGACTGCTTTCTGTTGTCGTCATGGGCATTGTGACTTCATTGTAATGTCGTTTGGCATGACGAATGATCTAGATGTGTTCATGGGATTGATGAATGTTGTGTCTCTTGAGTTCCTGGAAAAGTTCAAGGTAGTTTTCCTTGATGACATCCTTGTGTACTCCAAATCTGAAGAGAAGCATGCAAAGTATCTACAAGCCATTTTGGGAGCTCTTCATCGACATCAGCTGTTTGGGAAGTTGTCGAAGTGTGAGTTTTGGAATCAAGAGGTCCGTTTCTTGGTGCATGTTGTGTCCCAACAGGGAGTTGTAGTGGATCCATTGAAGATAGCAGTTGTTGTGTCTTGGTCATCCCCTAAGATAGTTTCAGAGGTTCGAAGTTTCCTTGGTCACGCAGGCTACTAAAGGAGGTTCGTAGCCAATTTATCACGATTTGCAACTCCTCTGACATCTTTCACCAGGAAAGATCAGGCATTCATATCGACTAATCAGTTCCACGAAGCTTTCGAGTATATAGAGTTTGTGGTGAGAATTCATGGAGTCCTTAGGACAATAATTTCTCATCGAGATCCTCATTTTACCTCCAGAGTGTGGAGAGGTCTCTAGCATGCTTTTGGTTTTATGCTATGCCTTAGCACTACTTTTCATCCTCAAACAAATGGTCAAACAGAGTGAACCATCCAGACTCTTGAAGACATGTTATGCACTTGTGTTATTGATTTCTGAGGTTTATAGATGAGGCACTTACCCTTGGTGGAGTTCGTTTACAATAATAGTTTTCACTCCAACATCGGTATGGTGCCGTTTGAAGCCTTCTATGGCCGGCCCTTTCGTTCTCCTTTGTGCTAGACTGGGGTTGGATATTCGGCAATTCTCGGGCTGGAACTAGTGAAGAATACAACAGATATGTTCCAGGTGATTCGTGAGAGGATGAAGATAGCGCAAGATCATCAGAAATAATATATTGATCAAAGAAAGAGACCCTTAGAGTTTAATATTTGGGATCATGTGTTTCTGAAGGTGACTCCCCGTCGTGGGAAGCGAAGGTTTGGTCATGGAAGTATGATTTCTTCCCAGTTTGTGGGGCCTTTTGCAGTGTTAGCTCATGTTGGAGCTCTGGCTTATCGAGTAGCAATTCCCCCACAGATGAGTCAGATACATGATGTTTTCCATGTATCACAGATCTGTCAGTATCTTCATGAAGACTCTCACATAATCAATTGGGGAGAGAACGATGTAGTTGATGATTCAACCTTTGAGGAGAAACCTATTGAGATCCAAGCCTCAAGGATAAGGTGTTGTGTGAGCATTCTATCCCCTTACTTCATGTCTTGTGGCGACACGGTGGCATGGAGGAGAGTACCTAGGAATGTGAGTCATAGATACATGCTCAGTACCCAGAGTTGTTTGATGTTTAACTCTTATCATGTATTAGTGTATCTTTTGTGGTTATGAAAATTTCATGTTTATGAGATGGTTTCCATTTTTGTTTTTGGTGGATTTCTCTCTTTTGAGAGGTATCTCGATTGGTGGTTGTTCAGACACTGTTTGGTTTCTTCTTTAGGTGGGTTTCAGATTCTCGAGGATGAGAATGTTTTTGATAGGTATCTGATGTAATGGACCGGACCTCTCTGGTTCATTACATTGTGAAAATGTGGTGTAGGAGGCGTTCTGGGAGGTCATGGTAACTTATCCCCAATTCTTTTCCAAAATCTTCCTTTTTGGTGAACCGTTTCAACGGTAGATAGTTGTGAACTGTAACATCACATTACGTCATCAGGTACTTTTGATGTGTCTAACTACCCTTTCTTTGGAGTAGTGACTTGAGGGTGCATTTGGGTGGACTTTTAAGGAGAACTAAAGGGAAGCAGCTTTCGCATGGGAGGTGCACGGTTTGTCTAAACCGTGCGCCCATACCGTGCATTGTTAATCATGGAGGTAGTGGCTAATGCACGGTTAGTGCACGTTTTGACTAAACGTGAGGCCTAACCGTGCGAGGAGTGTTTAATGAGGTAGTAGCTACCGCAAGGTTAGCGCACTGTTTGTCTAACCATGCGAGAAAACTGTGCAGGCACTTAAGTTAGATCCTAGAATTGTGGATCTAACTCTTTTTGCCTCTAAATGGGTTTTTAAGCTCCTAAGCGGTCATAAATCGGGATTAACCTCCCATGAAGTTAGGATAACATCTTCTAAGCATTTTGGAGGCGATCCGAAGGCTTATCTTTGTGAATCGATGCTGGTTTCTTGAGGTATGTGATCATTATTGTTTGGTTTCTTAGAACTACTTAGATCAACATCTCCTCATCTCTCGGTTTCATAGATCTATGCTTATTATGGGTAGATCTATGTGTGTTGAAGACATATATGATGAGATTTGATCATGGTAGTGTTAGGAGAAGAGATCTAAGGCCGATTCTTGGAGAATCAACCCGGCTTTCTTGTGCGTTCTCCGTTTGTTGGAGTTTTCATAAAAAACCTTCGAGGTAGGGGATTCATTGCTTCTCTTTATTTTACATGCAACTATATTGTTAGCATGTTTAATCCCACTATATGACAATGGAATTGACCTAATAAATATTTTGAACTGGATAAAGAAATTGTTATCAATCGTATGTTATTGCCTCTTGTCTTGCTAGATGGTGTTATATCTATGCTTGCATTGCTTAGCTGTTGTTATTGATGAAAATCGGTAAAGAATGTAAACCAGTATTAAATGATAAATGTTGGATAAAGATACAGATAGAGAGGCATGAAAGCTAATCTGGTTCTTGTTGTAATTTATTGTCAATCAAATTGGCTTAGTAAGAATGTGTAATCATTTCTGATAGTTTACTAGTAAGGTTCCCGATTTTGGAAAAAATGGATTATAAATATGTTAATTCAAGATGGTTTAAATATTTGATTTTTTGATAATTCCATGAAGGGTTCTGAGTTACCCTATTGATTGTTAAAGGGCCATAGCCCAATTGATTTGATGTTTCTTTTCCTGTTATTTGTGTTTAGACGTGACCCTGGAGGGGTGTTGTGATATGTGGGGGTGAATAGAGTCCTTTTGGTTGTGGTAGTGAATGACTCCTAGTGTAGCGAGATGCATCTGTTTATGCATGCGGGTGTCGGGGAGGACACCAGGGATGACGGAATGGGATGAATGTGATTGTTGGATGCTTGTGGGTTCTATGATTGTTTGTTTGATTTACTTTTCCCCACTGCTCAAGGAAGCTAGTCTTGCTTACCCTTCTTCTGAAGGATGCGAAGGCGGACAGGGTATGCCACGTGCTTTTCGTTTCTAGCTTCTCAAGGGAGGATGGGTCTACACTCTTGATATAGGCGGAAAAGACTCAACGGGCAGTACATCTACTCACCGTATTGAGCCCCCTTGTGTTTAGTAGCATAGAATTATTTTCTAGAATGTCTGGGAATATGGGAAAGTGTTTCTGTAAAAAATGTTTGATTAAATGGTGTTAACCCATGGGGTTGGAGTTTCCGGAACATAATAATGAGGTTGAAAACTATTGAATGAACAATGGACTTGGGTGTGATGCTAATGAATTTAATGTGGATTTGTTCATGATTAATTAATGTTTAATTAATTAATTAACGTATAGTGGAATTGATAAAAAGGGAATGAATTAGTCTAATAAAGCTCTTTAAATGGTTGTATGCTTATAGGATACCTAGTCTTTGAAGAGGATTCCCGGAGTCTGAGAGACGTTAGCTTTAGTTGTGTCTAAAGCTAGGTTATTCCCATAGTGTGGGGGTTAGTTATAATATATTCTATAATTTTTGTGTTTCTATACGCTACCCCACCATGTAATTAAGGTAAACTGACACCCTGGGGATTCTGATCCCTAGGGGGATGTTTTCCGCAGTATTCCAGTGGGAGGATGAATGGATGATCACCCCCTTTGGCCCCACTCTCTTCTCATGATAAATACTTGTACCTTTAGGCACAACAGTTAGTTTTCCCCATATATGTGTGTAGAGGACTATAATGGCTTCTGGTTATTCACACACATAGATTCTGGATATAATATCCTATGGACTATTATAGGTGTAATGTTTATAGGTTGTGATGGCTTGAGGATCCTTACTCGGTGTATGGGTTGTAATGGCTTGAGGTATAATACCCTACATATGATACATGTTATGTGAGCGGTGGTAGCTCCCGGAATTTATGTGGTTACTTTTGGTTGTGGGGATGGTGTGGTGCTTCGCCCTAGTGTCTGTGGGCAAGCCTTTGTGGTGCACGAGGTACAGATTGTGGTGTGTCGCCCATGTGTCTGCAAGAAATCCATTTGGAGAGGGATGATTAGGACGTGCGACGTTGCGGAAAAGCGTAAAACCAGTGGGGAAGTATTAGCGTGATACCCTTGATATTCATTGCTATATGCTATATTCTTGTATGTGTTACTTGGTGAGAGTATCCATAGTGAGGTTAGGAACTTAGTATACCTGTTTAGGTGACGAGTTAGTTGCACTTGTTGTTCACTGTGCTTTAGAAATATTTCTTTACATTTTCATGAGAGGCTTCGGGGAGGATCCTACTGAGTATACTATTATACTCACCTTATTTATATATAAACTATTTTTCCGGTCACTTGGAGCATGTTGGAGATCAAGCTGGTTTCTACTAGCTTGTGTTTGTAGGATCTGTTCATGCTTGTGGTCGCTTTTGTTTTTACTTTCTTTTGGGTACTTGAAGTTTTTCCCTTCCAGTTGTAGTACTTCTGCATGACATTTCATATGTTCACTTGGGTTATCTTTTATATTCCAGTTATGTGTTGGATTTGGTTGTTTTATATCTTATCTATCTCTTCTGCATGTGTTCTCTTAGAGGGTAATGCCTCCCATTTGTGCATTTACTATACCCTTGGTGCTAGTTTCCAGTCCGGGGCCAATTGGAGGTGGGACTCGGGGCATCATTATCTTTCTTCTCAAATTGCCGGCCAGGAGGGGTACAATTTGTGCGGTGGGGGTCATGATATATTCCATCACAAATAGTAAATAAAAATCCATATTTGGGACATCAATACATCCTAGTCTCAAATAACATAGGCACTTTGTGTGCGCCAAAGCACCGGATGTGTATTTGCAACATGAATCAACCCCTATCGCAAATACCCATCCCAGTTTTCTATTATTTATGATAGGGGGTTTACTCCCGTGTAAATAATATGTTAGTATTATAGTATTTGGGATGGTTCTAGTCACATATAATATATTTTACCTCCATCACAATTAATAACTACATAAATCATTGTGATGGGACCTGTTGCATATAATAGTATTTGTGACAGGGTTTACTCCTGTCGCAAATGATGTGTCGGTAGAATAGTATTTTTGAAGAGAGGAATTGAAAATACTATTTTTTTAAACTGTCACAATTAATAACTGCATAACTATTTGTGAAGGGAAATCTAATTCCAATAGTCTCGTTGAAACTGCTCTAACCTATATACCAGCTCTGATTTTTTTACATTACCACCTTCTCTAAACTCCTTTCAACATATCTTGTAGTATAATTTGTAGTTTAAAGTTCTCTTAGTTTTAAATATCACATGGGAACCACATTCAAGTTGTTCATCTACTGAGATATTCAGTTTCAAGGTATTTTATTTGTTTTTTTATTTATTATTTATTATTTTATATGAGTATTACAAACTGAAAATTATTTTTTAATTATCAAAAACTCCCTCTTAAGGGAAGAGGGGTAACCCAAGACATTAATGACATAGGACAATTGACCTCTCCCCAATGGTCCAAAAGCCTTAAAACTAAATCAAATCAACAAAGGAAAGCGCCTACCAAACATCAAAGAAAATTTAAGTCATGCTTCAATCATCACATTACTGGTCAGCTAGTTGTCCCGTGCAGAGATGCACGGGCCTAAAACCGGTGGAAAACTCCATACCATATCAAATATCCAATTTCGATTAGAAATGATCAGATGGAAACTCATAGCTCTAAACCTCATCTTGATCAGCCCCTGAGGAAGATCTGGCAACAAGACCCTTGAACCAGATACCACACAACAGAACATAAAACCAAAAAATGAATCAAAAACCATCAAAGTAAGAAGATCATATCAAAACCAATTCATGAATTCAACAAACATCACTGATCAAAACAACCACCAAAAATTAACCTCCTGAATAAAGAAGAATTCCTCATCATAAACTAAACAGAACCAGAATCACAGAACCCGGGGCCACCCACAAACCTACTCAAAGAGACCGCACAATCCACCCCAATCCCTCGCGGTAGACTTCAACAATCGGACCTCACCGTGCTTCCAAGATGGTTGAGCACATGAACCCTCACTAGATCATAACCTCAACATCGCAGGATGAACAGACCCAAACCCTCCACTGTTGAGAACACCCGCAAGCACCTGGACTCCACAGAGCAAGGGAAGTTGTGAAGAACCACCTAGGTCTAGAAGCACCTCCACCAAAACCTGAGAAGACCTCTAAGGACAACCTCCGAGACGACCCAGCATGAAAGCCTCCACTGAGGTCTTTCCAACGAGTCAGGAAAGAGACAGAAAATCGAAGGCGGATGGTGCTCGAATTATCAATAGGGTAGGGAAGAGAGCGAAACCACAATTGGGATGCGACACGAGGAGGCAGTGGTACTAGATTAGATCCCTTGAAGCCACCACAGACCACATGATGAGATCACAGGGAAAAAACACAAAAGTGGGGGCCGTAGCCACCCGAATCCTTGGAGAGAATGGTGGTGGAGGGGGAAAACCTAGCTGATGTTGCGCCTCTTATGGGCCCATCTTATTTTCAACCTGACATTTGAATAATAAAATTGAGCTCAGAATCGGCTTTTGTCATTTTATCCATAGGGATTAGCCAAGGTGATGGATCCCATCACACCAGATAACTTAATCATCACACTTACTATTACTTATTATTAATTAGTAGTAATTAGATTTAAGTTGAATTAATTAGTTCTTTTCATTAATTATTTTTATAAATATTTAGTTTTTATTAGGAGTAATGTTTTTAATTAAAATTCAATATTTTTAATTTTCAATAATCTGTTTTAATTGTCAGTAATCGGTAATAATTAGGTATAATTAGTATTAATTAGTAATAATTAGTAAATATTAGTGGTAATTAGTAAAAAGTAGCTGTAATTAGTAAAAATTAGTGCATATTAGTAATAATTACAAATAATTAGTGGCAATTAATAATAAGTAGTAACAATTAGAAATAATTAGTTATAATTATTATCAATTAGTAAATTTAGTAATAATTAGTAATAAATGGTAATAATAAGTGATAATTAATAATAATTTGTTGTAATTTGTAATAATTCTCGATGAATTGTAATAATTAGTAGAAAATAGTAATAATTTTTAAAAATTAGTAAAAACTATTAGCAATTGGTAAACATTTGTGGTAATTATTAAAAATTAGTTATATATAGAAATAATAAGCACTAATTAATTATAATTAGTAATAATTAGTAATAATTACTAATAATTAATATTAATAACATGTAATTTAAAATAATTAGTGAGAATTGTGAATAATTAGATTTAATTAATATGATTAATAATAATTAGTCTTAATATGTAATAATTAGTGAGAATTTGTAAAAATTAGTTATAATTAGTAATAATTAGTAAAAATTAGTGGTAATTAGTAATAATTAGAGGTAATTAGTAGTAATTAGTAAAAAATTGAAATAATTATTAATAATTAGTAATATTGAGTAATAATTAATAATAATTAAAAATAATTTGTAGTAATGTGTAGTAATTAGTGATAATTAGTAATAATTCACAATAATTAGTGGTAATGTGTAATAATTAGTGATAATTTTTAATAATTAGTAATAATTTTTGGTAATTAGAAATAATTAGTCCTAATTAATACTAATTAGTAATAATTATTAATAATTAGTAATAATTAGTAATAATTAGTAATAAACAGTTGTAATTAGTAATAATTCATAAAAATTTATTGGTACTTAGTGGTGACTAGTAATAATTATTAATAATTTTTATAAATTAGAAAATATTAATAATAATTAGTAATGATTATTTAAAATTGGTAATAATTTGAAATAATTAGTGGTTACTAGTAATAATTAGTAATAATTAGGAATAATTAGTAATAATTAGTGGTAATTATTAGAAATTAGTGTTAACTAGTAATAATTGGTGGTAGTTAGTATTATTTAGTATTAATTAGTAATAATAATTCACAATTAGTAATAATTAGTAATAATTATGGATAACAAGTAATAATTAGTATTATTTATTAATAATTAGTAATAATTAGTAATAGTTTGTAGTAATTAGTAAAAAATAGTCGTAATTAGTAAAAAATAGTGGTGATTAGTATTAATTAGTGGAAATTAGAAATAATTATCGGATATTACTAATAATTATTTTTAATTGTTACAAATAATAACAATTTGTAATAATTAGTAAAAAATTGTAATAATTTGTAATAACTAGTAATAATTACTAATAAATCGAAATAATAAGTAATAACTAATAATAATCAGTAATAATCAGTGATAACTAGTAATAGTTACTTTTAATTAGTAATTATTGGTTCTAGTTAGTAATAATTTTTTGTAATTAGTAATTATTAGGGCTAATTAGTAATAATCTCTGGTAAATATTAATAATTAGTTAAAATTAGTGGGAATTAATTAAAATTTCTAGTAATTTGTGGTAATTTATAAAAAATAGTGGTTATTAGTAAAAATTACTTGTATTTAGTAAATATTAGTGGTAATTACTAGATATTATTGGTAATTAGTAAACATTATTTGTAATTAATGGTAACAAGTAATGGATTAGTAAAAAATAGTGGTAATCTGTAATAATTAGTAATAATTAGTTGTAATTAGTAATAATTATCGGTAATTATAAATAATTAGTGGTAATTAGTAATAATTAGTGGTAATTAGTAATAATTAATGGGAATTAATAATAATTAGAGGTAATTTATAAAAATTAGAGTTAATCAATTAAAATTAGTAATAAGTAGTAATAATTAGTAAAAATAAATGATAAATAGATAACATTAAAAAAAATTACAAGTAAATTTATATTTATTAATTTTATAATATTTTTGTTCAGTCTTTTTATGTTATCAAATTATTCATAAAAAATTTAATTTTTTGAAAATATACAATAAATAATTCGGCAACAGACATTATTATATGAGTGTAATTGGATAAATCTTTTTCGAAATCTAAATGGTTCTTGAATAAATCATGTATATATTATGGGTGTTGAAGATTTTTTATCATTTTATTCATCAAAACTAGATTTTGTTTTAGAAGGGACAATTAAGTATCCATGTAAGAAATGTGATATAATGGTTTCTGAAATATTTGAAAATGTTGGTGGTTATATACTGCATTTTGGATTTTGAAAAGATTAATTTTTTATTATAATCCTGATGAACATAGTTTCAAAAAAGGTAATAATAATTGGGTTCTAGATCCATCACAATTTTAAAATTTACTACAAGATTTGGCATGTATTCCTTTTCATCGAACTGAAACACAGTATGATATTGATTTAACTCCTGAGTTGGTACAATCCCATATTTTTTAAGTTTTTGAGTACTACGGAGGATGCCTTAAAATCTGTTTTTAAGATAAGAAAATTTAATGCAATTGAAAATTTTATGGCTATTAAATTAGATAATAGAGTATCAAATAGTTTTTTTGATCAGATATTCTCTTTGGATAAATTACTGTTACCTAATGGAAATGTGTTGCCTAAAATTTTCTAAGAGGTAAAGCGGTTTGTTTGTATTCTTGATCTTGGTTATCAGAAGATTCATGCATGGTTAAATGATTCAATTTTATATTATGTTGAAAATGAGTCCTTAGTTTGTTTTCCTACTTTTGGGAAATTGACAAACAAATAGGATCATCTAGGGAAGTCTCCAATGATTCATCTAAAAATTAGAGGTATTTCCCACTTACACCCCAAATGAGGTGTTTATTTATTTCTCATAACACAACATCATTAATGTCATGGGAGAAAACCAATATTTCTATCTGTAAGTGCATAAATAATCCTTGTAAAGTTGATTCATGGAATTATTTTGACCATGAAAATACATATTTTTATTCAGAATCATGAAATGTGGGATAGGGACTTTCTAACGATGGTTTCTCTTCACTTTTATTATTATGGTATCCAATATTTATGTTGGCCTATTTTCATTACTATGCACAATTTAACTTTTTGGACGTTTCTGAATGATCTATATATCTTTCTGACCTTATTAATTCTAGGACATATAAAAAAATATCAATGTTTATTTGAATCCATTTACTGATGAATTATATTTATTATATTTTAATGGTGTCAGTAAATATGATGTTGTTGTGAAATAAAATTTCTTAATTGAAGATGCATTAATGAGGAAAACTAGTACCTTCCAAGAATATAGAATGTTATCTGGATAGTGTATAGATGAACCAAAATAATATCTGTATTGTATGAGAGATCGCAACGTGTTTATGCTTATCAATAGAAGAAAACCTTGTATTCTCGATTTTCATCACATATTTCTTCAAAACAATAATCCTTTTCACAAAAACAGATATCATTTCAGAAAAGGAATAATTTAAAGAGATGGACCTCCAGAAATGATCTTAAGTATATTGTTAAAATATATTGTATCTTCTCAAAACCCCATAATATTTTAACTGATAATAAACCAAAAAAATTGATGGTATTGGAAAAAAACAAATTTTGATATAACAAATCATTTTTCAGGGTCTTCTAAATTAGACTAATTTTTTGGTCCATCACATTTTGGATTTCATTCATATTAAGAAAAATATTTTGATAATATATTTTATATAGTTCTGGACACACCATGTTAGACAAAAGATAATGTAAATTCACGATTAGACCATTCCCAAATTTACAGGCAATGAGAACTTGAATTGTTTAAAAACGTCATATCACAGAAGCTAATGAATCCAACAGAAGCTTATAAAATTTCTAAAGAAAATCAATTTTTTTAGTTGACAGTATATTTGATGCTTAGGGATGGTTATGTTTTAAATTTGGTTATGTATGTCAAAAATAGACATATTACAGGATTAAAAGGTCATGAATGTCATGTTATAATAAAAATAATTATACCGATTAGATTTATAGGTCTGCCGAATTATAAGGTTTGGGATTCACTAATAGAAATATCATATTTTTACTAATACATTTGTGTAGTGAAAACAGACTGTGATACAATAAGTAGACTGCAAGAATATGTTGTTTTCATTTTATATAAATTGTGGAAAAAAATACTTTCATATTTATTTTATTTAATTGATCATTTGATATTACATTTGCTACATGAAGCAAAATGTGGAGGGCCAGTACAGTTCCAATTGATATACCCATTCGAGAGATACATGCATACATTGATGGAAAATATACATAAAAACATCACTTTAAGGATCAATTGTTGAAGCTTATTTTCATATGTAAATTTCCTTTTTCTTCTCTCATTATTTTAAATCTGAGTATCCCTAAAAAATAATTGTATGGTCCAAATTGAGGGAAATTTTTATGATGAAATGAAAAATTAGTTATCAATTTTTAATCATCCCAAACATTGCTTTGGTGGAGTTCATTAATGATGGATTCCAGATGATGTACATCACAGATCTCTTACATATGTTCTACTCAACATTGACGAAATGAAAACATCTATTCTGTGAGTTCTCCTATCACTTATTCTATAATTATTTTTAGTAAATTAATATTTTTTTATTTTATGATTATCAGATAATCACATAAAGAAATAGTTTCCACAAATTACAATATCATCCCTTAAAGAACATCAGTAAAATAATTTTTTATACTGGTTTCATAAACTGGTAATGTAAACTGTTTATGGTTTATTATATAAAATAAATTTATTACCATGATATTGATAATTATTTTTCAAATTTTCACGTATCTCAACAAGCTAATAAATCTAATAATTGATTGTCTGTATTGATTAACCAACCATAAAAAATAGTTTAATCAGATAATGAAAATGTGATGAATGGATTTCAATTTCATACCCGTGCATATAGGGATTAAAAACAATGAATAATGGTGTTGTTTTGAGAGGATATCAACATAGGGAATGCAAAATTTACTTTTATGGAATATTGGAAGAAATAATTGAACATTCTTTTCGGGGAACTATTTATATAATAATGATTAAATGTAATTGATTAGATATTGAGAGAGGCTTGCATGTTCAAAATGGCGTAGAGTGGCTGATATAAACTATAAAAGTATTCTGGGAATAAATGAACCATTTTTATTAACTCATTATGAACATAAAATTTATTATGAAAATTATTGTGATCCTTGAAGAGAGTTATGTGACTGGTGTAATTAAAATGAAACCTCTGGAAAATTAGTTTATCCAAATTGATTGTGGTTCTTCTGAGGTGCATGGATTTAAAATTTTCAAGATATAACTCCAAATCCAACATTTCTTTGAAGAGACATCAATATCGATAAAAACAACCCATATCGTTGGTTCGATGGTGATGGTGATATTGTTGACATAAAAAATGAATATGAAATATCAAGAGATGATAAATTTAAAAATCCAATGGATATTTATTACACTTTGGAAAATTTGAAGATATTGACATTTTCATATACGAATATGAGGATGGGGATGAAATCAGAGATATTTAAATGTTTGTTATAGTCATATATAATACATATCTATATATAATATATTTCTACGTATGATAGTTGTTTTCTAATATTTCTTAAAAACATTCATTTCATGTTTCATATGGCCAATGGATGATTATTTGATCTATTTTGTGAGTTAGAGGAGGCTGATATACCTGGTGATGAGCATTATGTTGCATCATATGACCCTTAGACTACTTTTAATTTAGTTATAACATAGAGAGTTTTTGTTTTTATGACATTGATGATTCATGACCCTATCTTTGGGTGATTTTCACATCTTGATTTCAATCCATGCATGCACAGGTATGTTTAATTTTGTATTTTAGTCGTTTCTCATTAATTTTCATTAATTTATTTTTATACTAATGGTTTGAAAATTTCGTTTTTTACATAGATTTTATCATATAGTTGTTAGATAGGGTAGTGCTAAATTGTAGAATTATGTTTCTGGAGCATTGGTGATGTGGGATCAGATTTCTATTGATGTTCGATGCCGCATGATAGATAATTGGATGGTTTGAAAATAAATAACAATTATTCCAAAATTTATTCCATAATTAACATAGAATTATTAATTATTTTTAGGTTTTATCATATCATGTTGGTGATAGATTCTAGGAATCTATCTATGAGGCATGAGAAATATTTATACATGATCATATCTGTCAGTTTCATCACAATCTAAGGAGGACAGTCATGTAGAAAGTCAGAGTCATGAAATTTGATCAGTCCTGTTGCGCCCATTGACCATATTATATATCATTTATGTTTTGGGTTGTATTTGGTCTTTACTCTATGTGAGATACCTTTAAGATAATATAATCATTAGGTTGAAAGAATCGAGGAACGAAGTAGGTGACGTATTGAGCTGGTAGTCATACATTCAGTACCCATCAAAGACATATGGTAACTAATTTTTTTATAATTTATATAACATTAAATGTGAATTGTTTATTTTATACTCATATAGGCGGTCAAACATTTTCATATTATAGTGTTTTATATTTATAATAGAATGTAAAATGATCCAGTCACCTGAGTAATTATAGTTGAATTCTAGGGGAATATTGTGGTTAGAATTTTTTAACGATTAAAATTTACTACAAATAATATTTTAACTATTTTAATTTTAAATTGAAATTGTACAAGTCAAATGAGGTGACATAATTTTCATACACATGATGATATTAAAGCCAGGACTTATAATTAGTCGACTAGTGCATCAACATTTAATGATGTAATATGGATTCTTGCTACTTAGTATGCCTTCGAGAAAGGTGGAGTTATTTGTATCATCTCTCGATTGATGCATGTGAGTTATTGTGGAACTGATGTGATGTCGGAGTATAGCTCGAGCGGATATCATTAAGAGTCTTCATCATCATTTGTTTCACTGTATCATGATCCACTGAGGGAATAGGGCGAGCTTATAGACACCACGTGTACTGAGTTGGAGGATCTCTATTGATAGTTGCAGTAGGAGGAGGAGATGTGTCAATGGAAGGCAAAATAACACGAGAAAATGATGGAGTAATTGTTATGTCTGACTAATGGTTTAGGGATGTAGTTCCATCCACCATCTCCTTCGACTACTCTAGCCCCTCCATCTCCTCTAGATCACCCTTCCCCTTAGTGATTTATGTAGTTTTTCTTATAAACATTTTAATGTACAATTGTTTAATAAATTTTTTTATTAATCCATATATTTAAATTCTTGTATTGTGCCTTTCTTATATTGTTACAAATATTTTGTTTCTGATTTTATTATTATTTTTATTATTATTTTTATTATTATTTTTATGTATTTTTCATTTTGATGATTTTTTTAGTTTTGTATATTATATTTATATTATTTTTTAATTATTTACTTATATTTTTATTTATTTTATTTATTTTATTAGTTTTTATAACTATTCAATTAATATTTTATTATTTTATTATTTTATTACTTTGTTTTTATTTTATTAAATTTAATTAATATTATTATTTATTATTTATTAATATTATATTATAATCTTTTCTGAATATTATTGTTGTTTTTTTAAATGTTTTTGTGATGTGTGGATCATCCCATAGAAAATACTTATTCACGACGAGTACATCCACCCATCACAGAAGAGTTTTTAAGAAACCAAGATAAACTATTTGTTAAAGGAAGTCCTCCCATTACAATTTTCTTTGATGATTTGTCATAAAAAAAATTAACAACCAACATCTATAAAGGGCCATTGGAAATAGAAATTCATCACAAATACATCAATTTCTACTTACGGAAAAGAATTTTTTCATAAAAATGTTATTTTGATCCCATGAGAACCTAAAGAGAAGAAAATGAAGGGAAAATTTATTCTCATGAAATATTCAAAGAAGAATAAAATTCATGATCATTCATTAGAGGTGGATAATAATATTTCAACATTATTTACGTTATCATGAAGAACACTGACAATCAATGAGATTATACTATCAAACACATTCAACTTTAGTTACATTGAATCATGAGACCGTTGAATTAATTTCAAAGAAACAAAAAATATCATTAGAATAAATAAATTCATGATATTTCATGTCAAAACGTATGTATATAATCCCTATAAAAGAATATAGGTTCATAACAAAACATAATTATCAAATAACAAATTTTTTTATAGAAATCCATTTCCACTTTGTTATGTTTGATACTGTAAACCCCATGAATGAGATATCATCAAATGGATTTGTAAATACAAAAAAAATATAGAAACCATACAATAAATTCATGTTATGTTTAATGTATAACCAAAAAAATAAGTGGTGAATACAATATGTATCTCAGAATAAAAAAATTAATGAAAAAGACTCTTAAATTTAGTTTGATTCTTCACGCTTGTTCATTATCATGATAAATAATAAACTTATGTTATTTATTTACTTTAATGAGAAAATTTTCAATATTTATTATTAATTTTATTGACTTATAGACATGTTATATATGGTTACTTTTACAATAAATTTGAAGTTGGAAATATTTACCATATTCAGATTATGTGTTAATCCATCCTTCCAATGTTAATTTTTTGTATTAAAAGCAAGCACTTTTAATGGGAAAGTGGGAACCCTCACAATTAACTAACATCATAACCAAAGCATATGACATTGATATTAAAGAAAAGAGTGAGTTGTTTGGAATCGTTTTCCCTGAACAAACCCCAAGGAATATCACTTACCTTCATTTCGGGGAAATCATTCAAAGTGCCCTAAAAAGTAAGAGACTTGTTGTCCCAGGATTTCTTGTACTCCTATTTACTAATCTTCCCCATGTTGGAGCCTCTTAGAAGGATGCACACCTACTTATCATCCCACTAGTCTTGCTCCTTTGTAGGGGCCACCAGGATCGGTCTGCTCTTCTTCAAAGCTTTGATATCCAAAGTTACCTCCATCATTTCCTCATCTGAATGTATGAGTAGATCACTCTGTTCTAGAACATAGACCATTTTTTTTCTGTGAGTCAGCTTTAGAACCATATTCGTGTTGTTGCTCCCGACCCCTCAACTCCACACCTGATGAAGATTCTGGAGGAGCAGCCTCACATCTTGACAAAACCATGTCCTTAGAGATGGCAGCCACCTCCTGTTGGACAAGGTCTTTGGACTTGCTCATGGTTGGGATTCCAACCTTAGTGGAGGCCTTTAGGGACAACTTTCCCTTACTAGAGGTTTTAGGAATAGGAGGGCTAGGGAGGTTGGAGTAATCCATCCTTCTGCGCGACCTCCGATTGTTCAAAATGAAACCATCTGAGTCAATAACTTTGTTCTTGAACTTCCACATAGAGGATCTAAAATAATCCTCCTCTATGACCAGTTCCTTGGACTCATCACAATCCAACGCCTCAACCATTTCCTCTTGAGAAGTTTCCTCATCGGCCAATAAGTCCTGACCGTAATCCACCCCTACATATTCCTCTTTGTTAGGGCCCTGTTCTACACCTATCACCGCATACCGGTTTTGGGAGGCCCTGATTGGCCCCCTGCTAACAGCTTCTCAACATAAGAGGATGTTTTATGGGCCGAATTTGACATGGTTGGGACTCCCTTCTCTTTAAGGCCTCTACCCATAAAATGGTTGGGACTTCCTTCCAATGCGAAGTGCTGAATGCCCTCATTGGAACCAAGACTCTTTCTATCATCCTTCAGAACAGCAAAAACAATAGTCTTTGGAGAAGCCTCCTGGAAAACCTGTGGAGAATCCCCGGAGGCCTCACTCATGGACTGCTCAGCCCTTTGGCTGACTTGACCCGCATCCGTTAGAAAGGGCCTCTTCTCTTTCTCAGCTTCACACCCTTCCATGTCTTCATGTGAGCTACTTGCCCCTAGATCACGGTGCAACTGATCAAAAATCACTGAAACAACAGTCCTGAATGCCTATGGACCACTTTTCTTGGGTGGACCTGAAGAGAACCCCTGGACTGCGCCCACTAGGCCATGCCTGGGTTGGTCCTCCACCAAGGAGGTAGAGTCCCCCTTGTCCTGGAAAACTGGAGGACCCTTCATATGGGATTCCCTTGCAGTAATCTCCTGTGAACCGTGCCCACCAGACAGACCCGAGGGATCAACCTCATCCGATACTAGAGCCTTCTTCCGGCAATTGAGAAATCAGTTCCCCTGTCTATTGAAGCAAGATAAAAACATGGTCCCTGATTCATAGAGAATCGATTGTCAACACCTATACTCCCCCTCAATCACAATCCACATGACTTCTGGAGGGGGCCGAGAGATATCCATTTCGACACATAACCGTTCCATGATCGGATGCTTTAGGAAGGATGTCTGTCGATCAGCAGAAAGAAATCTACCAATGGAGTTACCTATCGAAGGGAGAAGCGTTGGATTTTGGAAAGGCAGAGGAAGGCTGGGAAGTTGAATCCAAATCGCTGTTGTAGAAGGGTCCCGCTGCATATGGTGATCGAACAACCAGAGGAGCAGATAAAAATGGAAGCCACGTCTAGATCTTCCAGGTTGAGACGACACCCGCACGAGGTCTTCCTCACATGAGAATCTCAGAATAATCTGTCGAGGCCCAAGAAATCTGAAAACCGCACGCTGAGGTAATCACCATTCCAAATTCACAAGCCTGTTAAACAACTCAACAGGTGGGCGATGCCAAATGAACAGATCCACCAGAGACGAAGAGAGAACCGTGGAAGCTACGTTGAACTCCTGCGGAGAAATCGGGACCACGGGTTGTCCTTGAAGAACCCCCAGAACCTTTGGGGAAATGAAAATGCTAGGAAAGAAGGAGTGATCCCCGGCTGGGGGAAATGAAACAAAAACCCTACCTAGATCTTGGGACCCCTTCTGATGAGTGTCGTGAGGAAGATACCCCTCCCCCAGTGGAGGAGGGGCCGCCGCGGCCGCCATTGGCGTTATTGTTTCATCGGAGGAGGGGCCGCCACACCCGAGTTTTTTTATTCAGATTATCTGTTAATTCTAACTTTGTTCGGTTGACTAAGGTCAATGAGGTCATTATTTAAAAAACTCTAGAATAATAATAATTTCATAATTATCCTTTTTATAAATAAATTCTATTTTTAAAATAAATCCCTAAATTTGGTTATTAAAAATGTGTCAGCGTTACGATCATGGAGAATGTAGGTCATAAGTATGCATGTCTAATGTTCCAATTTTTCAATGATAGTTACGGAAATAAGGTAAGTAACATTTTTTATTACAGAATGATCATTATATCATAAATACCATATTATTTAATTATATATACTTAAATATATCATTATTTTTATTTAGTGATAAAAAATAAGAATCACATTTCTTTTAGAAGGTGGCAGTCGACACATCCATGAACTGAAGTGTAAAATAGAATTAATAAAATGATATATTTTATTTATAGAAAGATAATAATGTCATGAATATCACTCTAATATCATGTATAACAAATATTTTCATTATAGTGACCCTAATTACTTTTAATGTATCAAGTTAGTGGAAAAAACATCACATCACTTTGCGAGATGATAGTTCTCTCTACTCATGAGCGATGTTATCATATCCCTTAGAAAATGGAATATAAAAATGGAGTATATAATATAATGACTTCAGACGTATTATTATGTTATAAATATCATCAATATAAATTAATTATTTTAATTAATATTAATTAGGATCACATGTTCTTACCATGAAATATTAATCGACAAAACTAATGTAAATAAAATATTATTTCAATTTACTTCACTTTTAATATTTTCAGTAAAATTTATTTTTAAAAGTTATTAACTAGATAATAATTGTGTTGAAATATCATGGAAATTTTAAATTTCTAATTCATCTCTAAAAATTAAATATTAATTATGATGATATAAAAAACTCATTTATCTTTCTTAAAGATATCTATAACAAAATCTATGGATTGTTTTCTTATCCACTAATTATTATATAAATTAAAATGAATAAACGTACATTTTTCCTTTTTCATTAATTAACTTATTATAATGGTCAATTTTATGTAAAAGTTACCACATAATAATATAATTTGTACCAAATGTAATATGGTCGAAATATGCCTATTCAATAGGAATTGAACATGTTTTGGGTCATTTGTATACCATATATTCTAAGTTTCACCACCTTGTAAACTCATTTTTTCCATAACCACTCAAATTTATTTTTTTTATTTTCACTAATTAATTATGTCCAAAATAAATATGGAATCATTATAAATTATAAATTAAGCTCATTAAAAATATTTAATCCATTTTTCTAAATTTAACTGACATAAATTAAAGAATATATTTTTAAATTACGCCCACAAACGTGATAAGAATGCGATTTTTTTATAGTGAAAATGTTCAAAAGTTTGAAATGTTTTTGTATCCATACACAATATAAAAATGATTCCAATGAACTAAATTGAATTAATCGATTTATAATTGATCTAGTTCTAATTTCAATTTAATTTAATATATAATTTTTTTTTAAAATTATTTAGATGAATGTTTGTTTTCAATTAAAATGCGAATTTTTTTACTATTCATCAAAAAACAAAACTTCTCTTGAAAATATCAAAAACCCAAAATAAGTTAAATATTACCTTAATAATTATAAAATTAATTTTTTATAATCAAATAAAATTTAAAAAAGTGGTAAATTTTAATTTTAAAACAGGTGCACCAAATAAATGTTGTAAAATGACCTTTATACAAATAGAACTTTTTATACATAAAAGAAGAATTATTCTTTTATTATGTATATAAAATCTATTGGATGAAAGAAAAAAATTATATAATATATAAACTTCTTTGAGATCATTCCCAAATAGTAATTAATTTAATTTATTTTTGAAAAATTCATTCGGCACAGAAAAATAGTTTTTCATAAATACATTTTCTTTTTTTCAATTGGTTTTCGTATTCATTGTTCATCAAAGAAATCATTATATACACTTATGAAAAACATATTTTAAAAATTCACATAATCATATTCATTCATTTCATTATTATGTCTATGTTATAATAATAATATATATCTTGGGATTTTTAAGTTCAGTGTTTCATATTGAATATGCTATTGAACATAAAAATACAATGGTTTTCTGTAGCACATGATAAATTGAGTTTTTTGAGTAATAAAAAGAAATTTGATCATGTTATTTATAATATAGAATATATTTTTCTCAATTTAAAAATTGATTTATTAAATCCCCCATAATAAATTGTGCCCTCATAATTTGAACTTTATCTCGACAAAAAAGGATGGTCATTTGAAAATACTTTTGTTGTAAACACACATCTTAAAAAGAGTTACTAAAACAACCTTTTAGTAATATATAAAGGGAATTAAAAAGGTAATATAGAACAAAAAATAACTCGGTTTTAAAATTGGATAACATAGGTGGGAATATATGAATGGAATAAATAATTGTTTAGAGTGATTGACGTCATTGATCACAAACAAGTTAATATTCAATGGAATCATAAGGGAAAAAAATGCTAAATATATCATGGTTGAAAATATCATCCTTTCATTAGAATAAAATTTACTAGGATAATATTTTTAAAGATCCTTTAACTATTTTTATAGAATTCCCTCACTATATAAACTGAAAACATAGTGAAATATATATACATTTCATGTACACGTTCATTTTTTTCTAATTATTACCGCAACCTCATATTTTTCTCAAACTTATCAGTAATCATTATGATACTCTCATTAATGAAACACTAAATATATTTTTTAAAAAATTACCATAAAAGGGATAACAATATATTCCTCCTATCATTGGACTTTAACCAAAACCAAAGTAGTTTGAACATCGTAAGATAATTCCCAAAATAAATAATCCTTGTTATTCCACATTAATCTTCAAAATGAATCAGCAATAACAAAAATTTACGATAAATAATTCCATAAATTAATATCCTTAAAATATTTTATTCATTTCGTAATAAGGATCAAAATCCAAATAGTTGATGTATTTGATCACATATTCATCCTAGATAAATCAACCATAATTCCACAAATAATTAACCATATGTTTCAGAAATAAACATAATATATACTGGTGAAAATTCATACTAACCCAATAGTCATATAGGCTAGTGGTAGGAACTACACCCTTGTATCCCTGTGATTCTGGGTTCAACCCCATGACCTTTTCGGATGCACCATGTTGTCACCTACCCTACGGGTTGTTTCTTTTTTTCCTTTAAACATGAAAAAAATAATTCCTACATAACTATCAATTCATTTGTATCATATGGGTTACAAATACCCCATTCTTGTAAAAGTTTTCAAAACAAAATATCATTCATCACTTTATGATATCTTCTCTTAATACCTTAAGGGGGTGTCAAACACTTTGAACTTGTAATCATTATAAAGCTTACAGACCTATGAAGAAATTCATAACTCTCAAGATATCCTCACATGAAACATCATAATCTCCAAATTTATTTAAACTAATCATTGATAATAACTATAAAAACTCAAGACCCACACTCCAAGATCAATTGCTGAAAAAATAATCTTTACATTTTCAACATTAATGGAAATTATTTTGACCCAATTTTTTTTATCTAAACCATAAAATATATAAAGTAAAATTTTGTCAAATAAAAATTGAATTACATATTAGTTTTATAGTTTTAGTGAAATATAAAAAAATCTTCCATAAATATATAAAATATATTTAAATGATTATTTATCCCACATAATCCAAATTTTTATATTTTACATTATTTTATAATAATAATCCTTCTGAAATCATTCATAGACTTAAATTATTCAACATAATTCATTAAAACATGGGGAAATGGAAACATAAGAAGGGTCAGATCAATTTCTCAGTAACAGTAATCATAAGAATTAGTAATTGAATGTTATCAATGAGAATAGAAATTATATAATGGTATGATAACATAATCAGAGTGAATGATGGAGTCATAAAATAACTCATGCTTAACAGTACCTGGATCTTAAAATATGAAAACATGGAAAAGGAAAGAATTATCAAAATTAATAATCACGAGCCACATGATATATATATATTGCTCATGGGAAACATTATAAACTAATTACAAGCATTTAAAACCCTTTTTGGTGACTTGTAGATTTATATTCAATAAACCCTTTTAAAAACCCTTTATTTAATAACCATATGACTAACTTCCAATATAATAATTATCCAATGCATTGGAGAGCTATAATGGGATAACCCCACACTATCTGAACCTCATCATCATATAAGTTGTAATGGGATCACATGGTTCTATCTAGGTCTCCCCATCATATAATCTATTATAGTATCACCGACACTATCTATTCTTACCCATCATATAAATAAAATGTATCGTATTAGGAATAAATCGCATAAAGCTATCACTTCATCATAAAACTAATATAAATAATTGTTATTCATTTTGTAACATGACTAAACCAAAGAAAATAAATGGGTTTTATATCAATATATTTGGATCAATATTAGCCCTTGGAAAATAAATGGTCTTTATAACAATCTATATGGGATATAAATAACTCATGGATGAGAAATGAGTACCATAAAAGTCTCTCTGAAACATGATCAACCTATATAAAATAAGTGTTTTCCATAACAATCTCTTTAGACTAATCATTATCCACCCAAATAAAGAACATGGTATGAATCAAAAATAAATATCCCCAATTATGGATAATTTAAAATAGGGTTTGGGACATTGATGAATAAAAATACCCTTTAAATATCATCAAATTATTTCTTCAAGAAAATATCCTTTTCATTTTGAAAAAAAAATTATTAAACATAAAACATTTTGAAAATAATTTTCATCAGAAAATACCTTCGAAACATATAAATTATGTTTTAAATAATAGTTAATTTTTTTTTGAATATAATAACTTTTATCCTTTGAAAACACTTTTTTAAAACATTTTCAAAAAATAAAATAAAATAGAAAACACGTTTTTTGAGGAAAAAGGGTTTTCAATCGAAATGATGACTTTTTAGAAAAAATATCCTTATAAAATATTTAGTGCATGAAGAAAAGAAAATAACGGGGAAACATGTATTATAATCAAATAAATTGAGTAGAATATAATTGTTGATAATTATTTAGTGGTAGATCCTAATATTTCCACATTGGAGACAAAATCACAAACAATCCTCATAATTGTGGAGATTGTAATATCAAACTCTTAACCCATTAGTAACATTGAATTGTAAAACCATGAATTAATTTCAAGGAAACATAAAATATCATGAGAGTAAATAATATAATGATATTACATGTCATTGGAGATGTATATGACCCTCATAAAATAATATTGGTTCATAACAAATCATAAGTCAAATTGTGACAAAAATCGATTACTGCATTGGTGTCTTTGAAACCATATACCCAATTAAATATAGATACTAGTATTGATATGCCAATTTATATAAATTTCTGTATAATAATAATAGAAAAAATTAATGGGTATTAAATACACCACATAACAAAAGTTGGGAATATGGTATGTATCTCACAGAAATAAAAAGTTAGATGGGAAAACCCTTAACTTGAGTCTAATCCATCATGGTTTTTCTTTATCATCATGAAAAATAATCATATGATAATTATTTACATTCTTGATAAAATATTCATTTATTATTATTACTTTTATTTAAATTATAAAAAATATATATATAATTACATAATCAATTTAGTTTAAGTTTGATGTCTTGACCATATTCGGCTTATGTGTCAAAGATGACTTTGGTTGGTCGACTAAGGTTAATGAGATAATTATTTAAACATCTCTATAATAATAATAATAGAATAATTTCCCTTTTAATTCATTAATTATACTCCAGAAATAAATAATGAAATATGGTTGTGGAAAATGAATGAACATTATGATCATAGAGATGGTAGGTCATATGTACGCATAAGTAACATTCCCTTTAGTCAATGATCATTATAGAAAAAAGGTAAATAAAATTTATATTTTGAGAATGATCATTATATGATAAATACCATATTATTTAATTATATATAACTATATATTTTAATACACTAGAACATCTAAAGAGGGTGGGGTGAATTTGGGTTCCGAGATTTTTTTAAAGTGAGGAATCGTGTTACCTCTATAGTAGGAACTGGTAAAACTTGTCTAATGGAATCACACACTTATCAAACATTTAAATAATAAGAGAAATCATAGAAATTTTACTTGTTTCCATACCAAGGGATTGACCAATGATCATACATTTACCTTGTGTCGATCATACCTAAATCCACTAAACATTATTAGTTATTGTGGAGTATAGAATATGAGACACATTCAATCTATGCTTTTCCCACTACCATTACAAGAATTTTAGGGATATCACATTGCCTCCCTTGAACCCATTGACCGAATCCCCCTACATCACTACCTTGGTAGAATCCTTAATCAATTTAATATCTTGTAGGTCACATTATATAAGGAATTTAAGTACTTATCCATGATTAGAATGAGACTATACTTTCATAGAAGTCATGAGATGATTCTATTGAAATAATTATTCACTAAAACCAGATGTTCAAAACTACTGGTTGTGATGATCACAACCCTCATGAAACACCCTTTATGGTTCAAATATATTTTGTCATTCAATAACCCACACACATTAATGAATCTCCCAACCATCATGAAGCTCACCGAAATTGTAGAACAATAAGTCCTCATGAGACTCCCAAACATCACAAAACTCCTTTTTTGAAGGTTCTTAGCTTCAGTCAAGACATTACAAAACATTATCCTTCATGAATTTAGAGTAATTCAGTATTTTCTCAAATTCATGTCATATTTTCAAAATAGGGTTCACCACCTATTTATTGACGTTTTCTTTCATGAAAATATCAAGATTCCAATAGAATTTTTTTAAACCTGTTATATGATGTTCATGAATCTCCTTTATTCTTCAAACTATAGTAATATTTCATTATTCCAAAATATTCTCATAGTTGAGTAGAATATTGTCTTTCCATTGTGTGTTCGTGATGCTCCACACCTTCGTGTAACCTATACATCATGAAGCTAGATTCCTTTACAATGATCCAGACCTTTAAAAAACTCCAATAATTATGAAACCCTTTCTATTATCTCATAATTTAAGAAAGAGTCTTGGAAATTCACATTTTATGATAGTTTATCCTTCATCCTAATTTTCAAAATCTAAATGTTGGAAGACACTAGGAAATAAAACCACCTTTGAAATTGAATCCATCCATACCATAATATCACTTGACTTGAAAACACCTTGATCAAAAAAAGTGTAGATGGATGAAAAAAACAAAATACAGTCTATTTCAAGCTATTAAAATAATTTTTTACAACAATTCCCCTATTTGATTTGTTGTAATTATAATGAGAAATTAAATAAAGCACCAGCATTTACAAAAAACATTATTGGTGTTAAATAACAAATCCATAACACTAATTATACATGAGTGGGTATTAGTTTAGAATAAAAGAGTACTAAAAGATAATTTAATTCCTAAATAAACCATCTACTAATATAATAACCAATAGTTCTATGAGTTTCAATTGTCTCCACCTATGAAAATAATCCCATAGAACATATAAGTGATGTTTTTTAGTGTAAAAAACAGACGCTACCAAGATCATATCTCACCCATAAATCTCTTTGTTCAATGGGAGGTGGTTGAATACCAAGGATCAACAAAGTTTACTTGAGAATTGGTGCTACCAAGGGCTTAGTCAAGATATCATCCACTTGTTCATTTATTCCAACATAATCAATTTATATTGCTCCTTGTTCAAATTTTTTCATGATAATGTGATATCTTATCTATATATGGTTGGTATGGTTGTGATGAAACAAAATATTTATAATATCGATCGCAATCTTGATATCATAGGAAATCACCATCGGTTGTTTTACCTCATCACCAATATTAGTCAACTGTTTCTTCATCTACAATAGCTGAGTGCCTGTAATTTTATTAAAGATATAATATACTTTATTCATACTATGAGACGTTATTTTTTTTTCTTTCCCAACCACCCCACACATTTATTTCCAATGAATAATACTCTACAACATGTGTAATTTATATCAACTACATCTTCTTCCCATTAAACATCATAAAATGTTGATAATTCAATATATATTCCTACTAGAAATAATGATCCAAAATTGATAGTACCATTATAATAACATGTGATTCATTTTACTAATGAAAAATGATCTTCCTTCAGAATATATTATAATAGATCTACAAACCATGTTGCAATGATATCTAGTGATGTTTTAATCAAGTATAATAATATTCCAACGATCCTCATACAGAAGGTGGGATCATCAAATTTCCCATCCTTATGCTTCCCTAGTTATTTCCAAATCAAAATCGAAGTAGAAATTGTATTGGAGATGTGCATCTTGATTTTCTTTAGAAACTCTCTTGTATATATTACTTTAGATAAGTAACCAATAGAGAATACCGTGATCATGGTTCTTTCTTCAGAACATAGAGATCCTTCTTTAATCTTAAAAAATTTATCTCATCATTTACAATCATAAATCTAACCAGTTTTTTTAATGTTGATTTCTTCTTCAAGAAAACCATTTATGAATTTCTTTTTGACATCTATTTGATAAAATTTGTACACTATTTGAATTACTATGGAAAGGATGATCCTGACCAACTCCAGTCTAGAAAATGGAGATATTTGTTCTTAAACATCAATGACTTCAATCGGTGTGTGGAATTTACATGCAATGTTTTCCTTGTTTATAATTTCATTTCAATTCTCCTTGATTTTTTTAAATGACCCTCTTTATTCCAATCACATTGTGATTTTCATGTCTATTAACAAGATCTCGTGATTGATTCATGCCAATCTGGTCCAGTTATTTATTCATGGACATAAACCATGCTTCATCTTCCACTTCTTTTTCAAATGATGTTGGATTCACAATTGATTGGAAGGTATAATGTGATTCGTTCCACATTATTTATGTATATTTAGATGAATTTCAACCCCCAATGATGTTGGATTGATCAATTTATACTCCTCTATTTCTATTTTAATACTCTAATGATGTTTATTTAGTAATGGTTTTATCTTTGGATTCTTCTTCTGGATAATCATTATATTGAGATCCATAAATGTGTTCCAAGACTTCCTTGATTTATGAATGTGTATATGTCCTTTTTTCACTTTATTCTTTATCTTCAATCATATCATAATATAATCTCTTTGAGTTATGTATGTTTTATCTTAAATGATCATGACATAATTTTTTTCTAAAATAAATCTAATATGATTATTTTATCATTTTTAGGTATTAATCTTAATTGAATATCAAAGGAATATTCCCTCATCTACACTATCACAATACATTCTTGGATTTCACTCTTTGTTTCAAATGAGAAATTTTCATCAAAAAACAAGAAAACTATAGATATTGATTCCTTCTATATAATATCTCATATGGTGTGCATGTTTCCACTATAAATATCATTGATCAATTTTTCACTTACAGTGATAATTGAGAAACCTCTTTCTAGTAATGACGAGAAACATGACTCTCAATCAGCATAGTTCTAGCCATATCATTCACCTGTTGATTTCAGTGTTCAATGACACAATTTTATTAAGGGGTTATCACTCTAGATACCTAATTATGTATCCCATTTTTTTCAAGGTATTATTCATATTCAATGGATTTGTATTCTCCTCCATTTTAAGGTCATAGAATCATGATTTTGTTACAAGTTTCATTCTCAATAGTTTCCTGATAACCCTTCATGAGATCAAGCACATTATATTTCCTCTATATAAACAATCACACATATCATTATACTATAATCATAAATTAAAATAATAGTTTACCTTTGTCTATATTATCCATCTAAATTTAATGGACTACATACGTCTGTGTAGATTAGATCAAGTAGATTTCATGTCATTTTGTTCTCCAGCCAATATGAACTCCCATCAATCATTACTCACATGCCTGAATAACATGTCTTTTATCGATCACATTTTATATTTGAAATGTTTAAAACTATCTTAATCAAAGAAATGTAATCAATTCCTTATTTATTACTGTGACCCATTCACTAGTTCGAAAAGTTTTTTTCTTCCCCAATTGATTAATAACAAGTTCTCTCTTTACTATCAACCTGAAAAATGTATTTGTTATGTTTCCTTTTATAATACAATTACCAGAAATTCATTTGGTAGTGTATCCCTTTTGTTTAAATGTCACTAGAAGTCATGAGTGATATATTTTACTCACACTCAAAATATTGTGATATAATACTTATATGGATAGAACATCATTTTTCCTTAGAACATAATTTTCTAGTCATGTATATCTATATCCTTTGATATTTAATGAACCAAATTTTCCATATCACATTATTCTATCAACCTTGTTCTTAAAAGTATTCAAAAAAATTGCATTTTCTATCTTGTGTAATGAGGATATTCTATCAAAAATATAGGTGCTGCAGTTATTTGTAGATTAGATAGTTATTTCTACATGATTTGATTTATCTATTTTCTACTTTTCCTTCCATGAGATACATCATTTAGTGATGGAAAAAGATGGAATTTACAATATCTTTTCAATATACATGGGTTCATCAAACTCATATTCTCCATTAATAAGAGAATACATATTTTCAATGTTAATTATACATCATTGATATGTATTGACTTGCCTTAGAGCTCTGTAGTAATTATTCCCACCTTTTATTTGTCTATAATGAATATCTTTGTGGCCATAGTTAGAACACTAAAAATTATCCATAGAACTAATTCTTCTATATGACGGTGGATATAGTCTTATTCTCCATTTTTAACTTCCAGGAACTTCCTAATTAAGTTATCTTATTTCCTCTTTACATTAAGACATAGTATGGCCCAGAAGTCCATAGAATAGACACTTCATATGATAAAAACCCTTCACACATCCATTCCTGCACATCAATCCTTCTTCTCTAATGATATTTTACCAGAAATTCTCTTTGTATGGATGAGGATTATTTTCAACATTCATTTCTATTTTGTTTTAATATTTTTTTTAGGACATGAGGTGACTTATTGATATACCCATATTTATTATTCCCTTTATTTTGGCTCATCTCATTTCTAGCCTTAAGAGTTTATGTATCACTGCCAATTTGAATTTTTCCAATGCATTTGGATCACTGATAATTGAAGGAGTTTATTACACCCTTATAAAAGCATTTGGATCTTTTAAATATCTATGCATCTGAGAGTATTCCAAACTTTAATTTTTTCATTTTTTACAATGATTTTGATTTGGTTTTCAGTTTTTTCATTAGAGTAACAACATCTTCTTTAATTACATAAACTATCATATCCTTTACCTATGATATCAATGTGTGTTCATTGATTATTTTTGTACTAATCATAAATCCTAAGTTTAACCTCCACTACCTATTATGAGATTTTAAGACTTGTTATGTATTATTTTTTCTCTCCTACCAGCTGATCTATTTCTATTTCAAACTGATCAACATACTCTAATCACTCTTCCATCACAGCTCATATATTTTTTTTCATTCATTCAATGTCAATATCATCAAGATCACACTCATGTTACACCATGACATCAAAGCACCAATATACTAATTATCTTAATATTTTTTAGATTATACTATTCTAACTATAGAAATCATGGGTAATTCTTATTCATAATCAAACTCTAGTTCTATATCCTCCAAAAAGACACCATCAACTTGTAATTCATTGTAGATGAATCTATATATCTACAAATAAATTCTTGATTTGAAGTCTCTTTTATTAGATAACCTCTTATGTGGCTTCTGCAAAATTTTCCCTTAACTTTATATATCATCAAATTCCATTTTGCATCAGGAAGCAATGTTCCCTATATTAAAAAACTAAAAACAGGCCAATGGATGCTTTCCATCAAATCTCAATTTTCCACTCTAGAATTTTATATAAAAAAGAAAATTAAATTCATCATCCACATCATTTACAACATCAATATCTTTTGAAATTTCTATATTTTCTTGGTCTTTGAATTCCATTTCCTTTCATGCTCAAATTATTATTTTTTCTGGTTTCAATCTCATTCATAAGACAAAAGATATCTTAGCAGATCATCCGTAGAATTTTTAAAAAGATTTCTTTCCTCAAGGGATGAGACTTTTGGATTTTATAGATGTGGAATCTATTTAAATATTTTTTTTCAAAATTTAAAAATATATAATTTCCACATAAAGTCCTAGAATTCCTTTGACCACTCTCGTAATTGGATTAATAAATATATTTTCATTTTAATCTGAATTCATTTTTAGATCATAGAACCTATTATTGAAAACAAGGAGTTTTTACTCCATTACATTGTTATCACCTTTGTATATAATATATTATTCCCACATGAAATCAGATGATGTTAAACTCATCACATTTAAATAGGTTTTTTAGATAGATATGTAGTAAGATAATTATATGATTTGGCATTTACATCATCCATTTTAATGTTTGTTTCATCCATAAAAAGACATATTTCCTCACTGGTATGAATCCCCTTAGTAGTGGAAATTAAAACTTCCATCCCAAAGGATTATAAATGAGATATCTTCATATTTCTCTAAATATGTAAGTTAAATCCATAAAATAGGGGGAATCCCCGAATATTCACTGAATTCTCCTTCAAATCATAAGAGGAAATATTAAACACCAAAACATTTAGACTCTAATACATCTTATAAGATCCTAGAACACCACGATAGGGGATGGGTGAATCTGAGTTATGAAAAAAAATAAAGTGATGGATCATTTTCTCATTTTGGAACGATCTTGTAAAACTAGTCTGATGGATTCATGCAGTTATTAAACATTCAAATACAGAGAGGAAACAAATCATTTTTACTTAATTACCCATTAAGGTCTAGTCCCAGGGGAATTCCCCGAATGTGTGTCAGTGGTACATAAATACACTATGATATACTAGTAATTATAGAGTACATAATATAAAACACAGTCACTATTTTCTAAGCACATTTACTTTACAATAATTTCTCAGATAGAACACTACCTCCATCAGAACTCTTCTGTTGACTCTCCATAACTCATATCCTTGGTTGAAGTCTTACTCAGTTTAATGAATTGAAGGATATGTTAAAGGATTTTCCATTTTAGTGTTTGTCTCTTATTATCATGAGACTCTACTAACACCAAAGTGATGATTTTATTCACTTGAAAACACTAATAACTTAAACCATACGTTCAACACTATTATTCTTGAATCTCACAACCATTGAGAAACACCGTTTATTTATCAAATAGATTATAGTGTTCACAAACCCAAAAACCGTAGAGAATATCACAACCTTTTTTATGATTCAAACAATCATGGAACACTATGTATTTATTAAATTCCTCATCTTCTTGAAATTTGTTTTTCTGCAAATGATAATATCAGTCAAGACATTACAGTTATTTTCAAGATTACTAAGCACATATGGAATTCCTGGTTTAGAAATATCTTATCCATTATGAATTCATAGTGATTAAACCTTTTCTAAACTTTTCAAAATATTTTCAAATGAGGGGTTGCCTCTTATTCATAGATTTTTCCTTTTTCAAAAATCCCAAGATCCCAGTGTCCTTTTAATGAACCTATTTTATCTTATATGTGAAGCTCCTTTATTAAAAATGTTCTAGTGAAATTTTTCTATTCATGGTGATTATTGTAATTTAATAGAACACATTCTTTTTATAAAATATTTATGATTCTCCACACCTTCACGGAACCCACCCTCAGGACACCAGTTTCCTTCCAAAATCTTCATAACTTCGAGAAACTCCAATCTTCATAGAACCCATGCCCATATAGTATAATGCAAGAGTAGGACATGGAAATCCACATTTCACAATAATGGACCCTTCATCCCAATGTTGGGCTAAAAAATTTATAAATCAATTGTATATGAAACCTACTTCAATAAGGAATCCATATACACCAAAAATATCACTATCCTTGCAAACTCCACGTTCAAACCTATTGTGGATTAGAAAAAAACAAAAAATAAACTCTGTTTCCAGGTATAAAAAATCCTAGTTCCAATATATATATTATTTATCTAAGGTGGTGATGAAAAAATAATAATCAAATATCTTCAAAGAGAAAGTATTTCACATGTCCAGTAATGACATTATCACTTTCTCAGTGTGTGAAATGGAAAGAAGAAAATGATATATTATATTTTCATAAATATAAATATTTCATGAATATCAAAATGATGTAGTGAATATCACAAATATTACATGAAGTTACTCTTATTACATTTTATGTAACATGTTATTAAAAAACTATTCACAATCCTTTGTGAGGTAGTACTCCACCATACAAACAAGAGATGTTATCATATCCCTTATAGAATTAAATATAAAAATGGTTTATATGGTATAATGACCCTAGAGGTCTGATTATGTTATAAATATCATAAATATAAAGGCATTATAGAAATTAAAATATATTAAGCTCAATATCTTTTAACATGATATATTCATCTTCAAATTTAATAGAATAAAAAAATTAATTCAATTTACTTCCCATTTAATATTTGTATATTAATATATTTTATATAATTATTTACTAAATAATTGATGGGTTCAAAATTCTTAAGAAATGTATGTAGATAATTCATCACTAAAAATTTAATATGAATTATTATGGCACTAAGAAACTATTTAATTTTTAAATTTTATTTATAACTTAACCAATGTATTTTTTTCCTATAAAAAAGGCATTATACAAATTAAAATGAAGAATGGTACGTTTTTTTATCTTTTTCATTACTTAATATTTTATATGGGTAACATTCATTGAAAAGTGTCCCATAAACTCATAAATTTATATTATATGGTCATAAGGGTTTAAATATGTTACATTAATGTGTTTTTAACATGTTTCGGGTTATTTGTAATATTTATATTCTAAGTTTCAACTCTTATTAAACTCATTTTTACCTTAATCATTGTAATTAATTTTAATTGTATTCACTAATATATTTTGTAAAAAAATTATTTAGACTCATTAGAAATTATACATTATTATGTTTTGAAATATGGAATAAAATTTTCCAATTTAAACTTACATAAATGGTATAATTAAATTTAAAATGATCCTCACATATGTGAGGAGAAAATGTGTTTTTAAGTGCAAAGGTTTAAATTTTTGAAATGTTTTTGTCTGAAAATTTAATATGAAAATGAATATAATAACCTAAATTGGATTAATATATGAATAATTGATTCTAATTTAACCTTAAACACAATATAATATATAATTTAACATTATATATAATTTTTATTAAATTTTGTTTTCAATTAAAATGTGTTATTTATCATTATTCATCAAAAAATGAAACTTATCAGAAAAATACCAGAAAAACTCCCTAAGTTAAATTTTAAATTATGATTTAAAAATTAAGTTTATTTTTTACAATAAAATTTTTAAAAGTGTCAAAATTTAGTTTTAAAACATGTGCACTATTAAAATGTGGCAAAACAGCCTCTAGAAAAATATATCCTTTTATGCATAAAATAATTTTTATATTATTATCTTAAGGATACCAAATATATTAGATGAAATTAAAAATACTATATAAAATTAATTATGATAATTAAATAATATTAATTAATTTAATTTATTAGGATAAAATTCATTGAGGGCATTAAAATATTTTTAAAAATACCCATTTCCGTTATATTGAATTGGTTTTCATATTCATCGGTAATCAAAAAATTCATTATATAAACATGTGTCCAACATATTTTCATAATTCAGTTACTCATTTTCATACGTTCCTTTCCAATGGATACATTAAATTGGTAATATATATCTTGGGTTTTTTAATTTTGGTGTAGTGTTTTGAATACGCTATTAAAATGTGGCAAAACAGCCTCTAGAAAAATATATATTTTTGTGCATAAAAAAATATTTATTTTATTATCTTATGGCTACAAAATATATTAGATGAAATTAAAAATACTATATAAAATTCATTATGATAATTGAATAATAGTTATTACTTTAATTTATTAGGATAATTTTCATTGAGGGCATAAAAATATTTTAAAAAAAATATACTTCCGTTATATTGAATTGGTTTACATATTCATCGATAATCATAAAATTCATTATATAAACATGTGTAAAACATATTTTAATAATTTAGTTACTCATTTTCATACATTAATTTCCAATGGATACATTAATATGGTAATATATATATTGGGTTTTTTTAATTTTGGTGTAGTGTTTTGAATACACTATCGATCATAAAAATCTACGGGTTGTGAGTAATGCAATATAAGATGTGTGTTGCATGTAACACAAGATAAAGTTATATTTTTGTGTCTTTAAGGTCTCAAATATAATTCTATTCTTTCAAAAACTCATGGTTTTATAGTTTTTCACTTAATATCCAGAAATATTATTAGGATATTTTATGGTAAGGAAAAAATTTAATAGTTACATTAACATTCCATTTAGAAAGTGAATATCACTACTTCCCAAAGGATTAAATTATTATATATTTAAAATTTTCTTATTTTAATATCATAAAAATTCTATGATATGTGAAAATATATAAAAATACAAATAGTTACATGTAGTTATCATGAATAAATGATAATCATTATTTATTATAGTAATGTACTAGTAAAATTAAAAATTGAATTACTCTTGATATCCTAAAAGAGTTTAGGGTATAAGGGTAAAGATAAATATATGTAGTTACATTAGTTATCACAATAGAGTAAATAAAAAGTTATACTAAAAAATTTTAGAATATGTTATTAATGTAATAATATGAAAGTTACATTCTTTGAAAGAATTCATGGAAAATTATTAATGCAAAGAGTTCCTAGGATGATGATTCACTTTGAAACAGTTCTAAGTAGACACAAAAATTTGACATCATAAAATTTGGTGTTATATAGTAGTGATGTTTTAATATTGATGGGAAAACATGGTTTATGTTGTATTTGTTTTAAATGATATTTTTGAAGAATTATGATTATTCATTAATGTCAATATGTTGATGAAGCTTAGTAATTGAGGATAAAGTTGCGATTCTTGGATAATTTTAATGGGTTCATTATATTTAATTCATTAAGAAAATAATTTATGTTAAGTTTGATTATTTTTGAACTATTATTATGTTTAATGACATTTTCCAATTGAACTATGATATTTAAAATTGTCTATAAAATTTAAAATAAGAAAGGAAACCATAAAAATATTTATTCTCGTGAGGAATTTGAACCCCAGGGAATGTATATTTTTTAGTGTGATGAAATTGGTGAAATAAATTGATTTAAAATTTATTATTTAATTACCAAAAAGAGGTATGAGGAGTCTTTATGAAGATCATGTAAATATATTTTTATATGGAAGACATAGTAAGGAACAAAAAATAATTGATGAATTTATATTCTTTTTTATAAAGGTATATTTTGTTAGAATGCAATTTTAATACTGATAATTTATAGTGAGTAAATAAAAAATGTATTATTAGTGGGCCTTGAACAAAAAATGGTTGAACCGACATCCATCCAAGAACACCCTCAACCATATGTGTATGACACAAGGGGTCAACTATGTGGGAGAGTGTTGACACAGTAATCCATGGGTGGAAAGAATGATTTGGTCTTTTATAAAACCAACATAGAGCACATGGGTGCTTGAAGATCAAAGGGAATATAACACTGAAATGGTGTGAAAAGTGGTGTGTTAGAGGAAAGGTGGGTGTGGTGCACACATTATGTTTGTGCACTGTTTTAGGTACCAACCTCGATGCCAAAAAAGGGAATGAAACAAGGAGTTATAAATGAAAGCACTCAACCAAGTAAAACTCCAATGTGAGATGGGTGCATGTGGGTACTATCCACCCATATTAAAAATGTCATGATATAATGTTTCAAGTCTGATCAGTTGAATTTTAGTTATTTGATTTAAACCATTACAAAATCGTCTACATCTCTATGAAAATGGTGATGCCCTCGATCTAGATAGATCTGATCATAATCAATTTTACCATCACTGGTTATCATGCCCATATAATGAGGCTCAATTTATCGTTCTTATAAAGAACCATATTTGTTTACATGAATTTATTTTTTTAAAATAATTAAATTTATTATTAAGAAATTAAAAAATATAGAACACATTAGCCACTTTGGTTATTTTCAACCATTATAAGTTATATCCTATCAGATTTAAAATTCTATTTAAAACCATTTATGTTGTTATTATAGAAATTATAAAGAGATAATATGATTTATATATATAGGTTTATGATAAATCCATTTGAAATGGAAAAATTAAGTTATGTCCTCAACTAAAAGGATTATACAATTTGAATCACATTTATCATATATTTTGAGGTATGAAACATCATTGGGAATTTCCCTCGACTAAGAAAAGGCTATGATCTAGAAACAGAATCAAGAGTGAATGAATTTATGAGAGAAGATAAAGAGTATCAACATCACAACCCAAACCATGTTCTCCAAACAATCCTAAGAATGTTTTACCATTTCACACCTTATCCTAAGTTTATATACTTGTGTAATACATGGTTATGTATCCAAAACCTAATAGTATGAATTTGCACATATTTTTTTATTTTTCTGAAAAATGAAAATGTATATATTTTTTAATATTTATTTATAGTTATTAAATAATAAGATTGGTTAAAATATGATTTTCATAAGAAGAAAAACAAATTGTAACTTTTGGAAATATATAACTTCAATCAAGACACCCTTTTTGATGAATTCCATAAAAAAATAAAATAAATGTCATTTTAGTAAGTACTATTATAAAATAATATTTATTTTAAAATTATTGATAATATAATTTTATGATGTCAAATGTAATTTTTATTATAATTGTAAACCATTATGGTCATAAAAACACACATTTTAAGAAAATGGGAATTTTTGAATTAAAAGTATAGAATTTTCATATTTACAAAATTATTTTCCAAAAATATATATTAATTTTAAAATTAACCTATAAAATTTAGATATTTTTAAGTGAACATAATTTACTAAGATATAGGAATTTTTTTAGAGAAATAAATACGTTATAGATATATAGTATGTATTATAACATCATAATTTCTCAAAAGTGATTTAATAAATACTACAAAGAGATTAAATGACTAAAATTATTTATTCCAATTAAAATATTGGGATTTTTATGCTATTTGATTAATTTTATAAACCCATAATGAATCAGCCAAAACCTATACTATATTTTTTGGTTTTAAATTCAATTCATTGGAACATGACACACTTCCACATCACTAGGTGTATTATTTTAAATTGTTTTGTTATTATCCTTAAAATAAATTTAAAACCAATCCTATTTTGTAGAAAGCTTGGGTAAAACCTATTTGAATGTTTTCAGTTTTGATTATTTTATCATATAGAGTCCAAAACCTATGTTAATCAATTAAGAAATAATTCCCCTATCATTTTCTATATGAACACAACCCAAACACCCATCTAAATTTAATAAAAACCCTTATAAAATGATTTTAATCCTTTATTCAGTCACTAAATCCCACCCAAGGTTCACCTAATCACTTAAGAAACTCTTATAGATATTTTAAATGCACCCACACAATGATAGGGATCCTCCCCTTCTCCTATTTAATCAAGACTATTCATTATATTTTGATTTATTATTTAAAATTTTCCTTTTTGGTATATTTTTATAAACATACTTCTTACTATCCTTATTATGTGAATGTGATTAGATACTCATTTAACTCTCATTAAAACCTTCAAATAACCATTTTGTAACCCATTTATATAACCAAAATTATCAAGCATTTTTTCATGCAAGAAATTGGTGTTATGAATATCCATCCCCATTTCCACACAAGTTTATTCACCAAGATGTAAATATACATAAATTATTGGGGACTTATATGTATGTAACACACACTCATTTATCTTGGTATTAAATGTGATGAAAGAATTTTTAATTTATTGATCTATATAGACAACTTTTGAGAGTAAATGTTATGAATAATATGGATGGGACCATAATTATATATCCCTTCAATACATTGTGTAATGATTTTATCTCTTGAGATTCCATTTATAGTTCATGGGAGGTTATCTTAAGAAAACTATGTTATAATTTCTTTGAGGTTATCCTAGAATTATTCTTATGATGTCATGTTATATATTGTTTACACATTTCTATATTTCTAAAATGTTATCAAGCTATACCATGCCTCACAATTCAATATGAATATTCTAACCCCTTTAATTTTATCTTTATATTCTTATTAACTCAAATTTGTTACTTTCATCATGTTATTATTTGATTATTCCCTTAATTGGATTTATAGCTCACCCCTTTCTTATGTAAATCTCTTGGTTATCCCATGCAGTTTTTGAATATAACTATAAAAAAGGACTTGTTTTAGAGTTTTAAAATAATTTTGTTATAACAATTTTCTATGGTATTATTTTATTTACCTAAATAAACAAATAAACTAGGTCTCATTATATTTTGTGGTTTTATTAAGTTTATATTTACCTAATAAATCATGAAATAAATTTTATTAGAATATGGGTTTTCATAGTTGGTTTCAGAGTACATTCATGTTATTACGGGGATTAGGATAAGAAAACCCCAGTGAAGGCCTTAGGTATAAGAATAATCATAGGAAAACAACCCTAAATTTTGATAATGTATAGAGTATATGGTTTCTATGGAAATAAATCCTTGTCTAGATACCAAAATTGGATGTGATTCTAAAGCATTTGTATCTAGGGGTAATAAACCAAAAAAGGGTGGGTTGATATTGACTTGATAATCACATTGTAAATGATAAAAATTCCTTGTTGAAAAAATCATTTTAATCTATCGGGTGATATGATTTGGTAAATTCAAAATCTCCTTACAAACCATTATGAAGGAAAAAAATTACCAAAATATTTTATATTTGGAAATAGATCATTAATGGATTATGTTGAAACCTATATATTTTTACTTTAAGTAAAATATGTCATTTATGAGTTATACAATTAGTGTTAATATTTTTTTTCTATTTTTAGAAATTTTAAAATTCACTTCCCTAATTTTCCCTTTATTTTTAGCCAATTACTGGTAATTAGGGAAACCAATTCAATAACCAAAATTAGGGGAAATGTGATGAATCCCTAAATAATATTCCCAACCTGATGGGAGTAAGTGTTATGAACTTCCTAAAAATTATTTCTACACTAACATAAATTCTAAATAGAAACTTCAATCCGGGGGAGACTGCACATCCTCCTAATATTGAGTTAGTTTTAATTTATACATTTATGTGAAAAAATGCCTCTAACATTACATGGATATTATGATCCCTTAATCAGGGAACAATAAATCAACTAAATTGAAAATATATTCTCCATATATCAATGAAATGATCATTATAAGGTTATTATATCTATTTCTCACATAGAAGTAGGGTTGATCATTAGTGGGAATTGATAATAGAATAAAAAGGATGATGAGGATATCAATGTGATAGAGTGGATGGATATCCCAAATTCTTTCGATAAATGTTTTCCTTATACTCTTTAACTAAAAATTGAGAGGGACTTCCTTAGGATAAAAATCACTACGAATACCTTAAGGAATGTGTGAAAAACTTCCAAATAATTTCATGATATGCCTCTAGATTTTTCATTACCCCCAAAATAAAATTTTACCCATTATTTAATGGGATAAAGATGAGTATATGAAAATATTTAGAAAAAATATACTTCAAAAACTATGATAATTTTTTTCATTTTTCCATCAATGTTGAAATATATATAAGTGAATCTCAAGGGTATCATGGGTATAGAGGTAATAAACATAGAATTGATTCTAATATTGGATGTTCAAGAAAAATTTCTAATGTCATTAAGAAATTACGACATCCCACTAGTCAAAAGTATGGGGAGAAGCGTCCAGGAAATTTCCTAAAGGGGATAATGAAATTCATTATCTCAGGGAATGAAGGAAACCTCTCTAGAGATTTATGATCTGAAAACCCCCCAATGAGATTGTAGAAATGAATATTTCATTCAACATTAAGCATGTTTTCAAATTTTTCAACTATAAGAAGCATGGAAACTATGAAAATAAATTTACTAAGAAAATAATTGTAAATGATAAATGATTAAAACAACCTCAAAGGCATAGAGAATATAACTGATATTATTCCACCACATCTGATTAGGTTGATCCTAAAAACCAAGTGATTATAGGTATTCTAGGTATTCAATCAAGGATATATAGTGTACTATTTGATTCTAGTTCTTTGAATGTTAACTTATCCCACAATTTTATTTGAACTATTCAAAAAACCACCTCATAAAATCGATGTTGAATTATAGATGAAGATGAAAAATGGGGAAACTTTTGAATCCCTATAATATAACTCATCCCCTATCAAAACATTTCACTTGAATTTATCAAGAAACTGTTTTATACATCCATTATATAAATTAAATACTATTATAGGAATGGATTTGTTTTCCTTATATAAATTCATCATAAATTTCCATGAGATGTAAATAACCCTCTGTATCATGAATCATTCTCTAATTCTATACAAGTAAAAGGAAGAGGATGAATCTCCTTTGGTAACATCATCTTAGGAATGGGTATTACTACACAATGAGAAATTTTATCTTTCTCAAATGAATGAGACTATGGAAAAGATCATCCATGATGAAATTCCCATTGTAAGGTGATTCACTAATTTTTTTCCTAATGAATTTCATGGTTTTCCTCTTTTTAGAGGTTTATTTCTCAATAAAATATATACATAAAGCTATACTAATATCAATGTCTCCATATATAATTACCATTGTTCAAAATAAAAATATGAAGAATAAATTACAATAGAATTTAGATAAAGGATTTATAATCCCTAGTACATCATTGTGGGGTGCATGAATCCTCTTTTTCAAGATAAAGTATGTGTAAATGTGCCTCTACATTGAAAATCATGAGGTAAAAAAGTCGGGATAAAGAACAAGTACCTTCTACCATGGATTGATGAATTGTTTAATCAACTATAAGGATCCCATTATTTTTCTATGTTGGATCATTATTTGGGATATTATCAAGTATAGGTGAAAGAGGGGTATATCACCAAGACTCATTTTCAGATGAGGACAAGGAACTATGAGTTAAAATAAATGTCATTTGGAATCACTAATACTCCATCAATCTTCACCAACTTGATAAATAGAATCTTTAGAGATTACCTCAAAAAATATTTTGTTGTATTTAAATATGATTTTCTTATCCACTCTAAAGAATGGAAAAACATAGGAGAATTTTAATTTTAAACTAAAGTCTAGTTAAATAGAAAATTTGTTTTCAAGTAACATAAATGTGTGTTTTGGATGGAGAAAGTGAAATTCATGGGGAATGTTATCACCCTAAAATGGATATAAGTGGATCCATCAATAATCATAGAAATTGAAGGATGGGGTATGCCAAAATATGTGATGGAAATCCATAATTTCCATAAATTAGCTGAGTAAGATCATCGATTTGTGGTAAAATTATCAAGATTATCTAGATAATTAACTAAGATAACCCATAAAAGAGTGGAGTTTACATGGACGGATGAATGTAAAGAGAGATTAAAAGATTTGAATAATAGGAAAATCGCTGAATTTATCCCCACATTACCCACTAGTGGAGAAGTGTTTGTTATCTAGAGTGATTCATATAAAAGGGGCCCAAGTTGTGTACTCCTAATAGATGTAAAAGTGATGGATTATGCCTCCCAATAATTAAATATCCATTAGAAGATATACCAAAAAAGTGATCTAAAATTGAATACAGTTATATTTTCATTGAAGATTTAGTAAATTATATCTACAGGGATAAGTATGACATATATTCATATCATAATATCCTTAAGTATATATCCAGACAAAATAATATCGTAATTCACTAAGAAAGGTGGTTAGATCTGGTCAATGATTTTCATCTTTAAATCCATTACCATCATAGGAATATGAAATAATCTAAAGAATCTCAATGTATAGGGTATCCTACAACCCTAAACATGAATATATTTGTAAGGGTTCTAATCATATTATATATACATAGGATAGAAATTTGGAATAATAAAAATATCATCATCTCACCATGCCAAAATCACTACTCAACTATTAATTCTTGATTGCATCCAAGAGGATCAGAAGGATGATGTGGTGATACATAAAAAGGTAGTGAATATTCTGAAGATCAACCTTACTAAAGATGGAGTTACTATTTTCTCAACCAATAAATGTGCCCCATAAACACCATAACTAAAGTAGTAAGTTCTAGATAACTCTCAAATATCATCATTCACTATTCATCTTGGAAGCACTAAGATGTATATATATCCGATGAAAAAAATGTAGTGGGATAAAATAATGGTGGAGATTGTAGAATTTTAATATAAATTCTTGGAACTCTAAAAAGTCAAGTCATATTGATAAATGTCCAGTGGTATGATGAATCTATTCTCAATACTACTATGGAAATGGGAAAACAAAACAATGGATTTTTTTATAGGACTCTCCTGGACACCTAAAGAATAAATTCCCTTTAGGTTGTAGTCAATATCCATACCATGTTAAATGGTTTCATTGCTATAATTTAATATTTATCTCCTAAATAACTCACAATTATATAAATAATGGATGTTGTAAGACTGTCTCGAGTTACAGTCACTATTACATCTAATCGAGTTCTATGTTTTACCTCATAGTTCGGGATAAGCCTTCATCAAGACTTTGATATGGTTATGAGATTTAGAATTGAAAATAACCCTTAAATGGATGGTCCTTATAAAATAAATATTCAAACTCTATAGGATAAGTTGAGATCACTTTTAATGGATTTTCTATCATTATTTTATCAACGCTATCCACTAGTACTGTTATCATATAAGAAAACATTCCATTATAGCATTCAAATTGATCCTTATGAGGATTTGTTTGGGAAGATAAGTCTGAATCCTCCATCTAAGGATGAAGTTATAAAGGTGAAGCTAATGGTACATGGTCATATAAAAGATATCATAGTGATGATTCAAACATTTTAGCAGTGTATAAAATCCACATAATGTCAACAAAAAATCTATGCAAACAGTCATCAGAGAGAAATGGAGTTTTAGGTTAGAGATAAATTGTTAATTTCTATCTCACTAGGGATAAGTCATGTGTTTTTATAAGAAGGTAAATATTATTCCAAGACACATCATCCACTTTGAGATCCTTTATCATATTAGAGGGTTGTCCTATCAACTAGGACTCCCATCTAACATATCTCAATTACATATTAAGTTACATTTATCCCTCTTGAGGAAGTACATACCAAAACACACTCATGTACTAAATTTAGAGAAGGTGCCATTGTAAATTTATCTTTTATACAACGATCATGCAGTGAAGATCTTAGGTCATATAGAAACTTTTCTACATAAAAGGACAACTCACTTGTTGAATGTATTGTGGATAGACATCAAGTTTGAGGAAGGGATATGATAAACTGATGAGGTGATGAAACAAATGCACACCCATATATATTAATTCATGAAATAAAAATTTTGAACAAGAATTTTCTAAATGGGAGAGTAATGTAATGACCCAAGATTTTATACATGAAAATGTCCCTTTTTAAATGACAATATTTCTTATTTTTAAATAAAATTATATAAAACACATGCTCTGAATTTTTTATATTGGATCATTATAATATATATCCTATCATATTTAAAATATTTTTAATCACTATAAACATTAAAATTATAGACATTATAAAATGATTATATAATTATTATATATATACAGGGTTATGATAAATCCATTTGACACAGACAAAGAAAGTGATGACCTCAACAAGTAGGATAATATCTTATGAATCCCATTTATAAGAGCATCTGAGGGAGATAGCATCATTTGGATTTTCCTATTACTAATAAAAATATTATATTAAAAAACTAAATCATGATGGGAACTATTTATAGTAGATGTTCAAGATCATCAAGATCATGTCCCAAACCATGTTTGTCGAACCACCCTAATAAAATTTGATCATCACACGCTGTAACTTTAGGGAATTCACTTGTGTAATAAAATGGATATTTATATAGACCATAATAGTATAAATTTTTTTATTTTTATTTTTTATAAAATATTTATTATATTAATCACTTATTAATTGTAATGATTAAATAATATGTTTGATAAAAAAATTATTTTGATACGATGAATCACAAATTGAATTTTTGGGAATCATATAGTAAAATCAAGACTCTCTTTTTAATGAATTCAATTTTTTTTGAAATATAATATATTTTAATAAATTATGAATATTAAATATTATTTACTAAATATAAATGATAATATGATTTTATGAAGTTGGACTACATTTTTATAAGGGTTAGAAATCTATTATATTAATTAAACTAATATTTATAAATAAGATCATTTGTATTTTATTATTTCAATTATCATATTTACATAACCAAGTTGATAAAATAATTATTACTTTTTCAATAGGTGGGTCAGAATTATCCAATGGTTAATTTATCCTAATTTTATATCATAGCCAAATTTTTAGGTAATAATTAAATATGGTATTATTATACATTATGTATTATTCTGTCATAAAATAAAATAATTATTTAATAAATATTATAAATATTATACATGACAAAAATATTTTTAAATATTAAAATAATGTGTTTTTATGTTATTCAATTAATTTTATAAACCCTTAATTAATCCTTCAAAATCTGAATTATATTTTAAGGTTGTAAAACTAATTATTTATTAAAATGAATCACTTATACATAACTAAGGGGCCAATTTTTGGTTTTTTTAACCATATAAAATAGTGAATTAACCTCCATTTTGGATGAAATTTTGGGTAGAAACCATGGTATTGTGTGGTTCTAATTAATCTATTATATGGAGTCAAAAAGATAAATTTTGAAGTTAATAAAGAATTCCTCTCTATTTTTATATATAAACCCACCAAGCCTCTCATTCATCGTCTGTATATAATATTGGAGAGTGAATTTACTCCACCCTTACCTCTCCTAATCCCTCCTAATGTGCCCCAAACGCTTAAAAAGATCCTCTCAAGATTTTACATGTACCCTCTCAAGGTAAAGGATACTCCCCTTCACATTATTCAAGAACCATATTTATATTATACATTTGGATTTCCAATTTTTCATTTTTTGATATGTTTTTACACATCCCTATTAATATCCTTATGATTCTTGAGTGATGATATAGTCTTTTAGCCCTAATTAAAACCTTCCATGAACAATTATATACCCTCATTATGATGCCAATATTTTCTATAAATTTCCATGCCGAACATTTCGGTAGTTAATACCCATACCAATTTCAACTCAAGGGTATTCATCTATATTTATATACATCATTTTATTCTTAGTTATATGTATTTAAGCCATACTCCTTAATCATGGTACTAAAAGTGATGAAATGCAACCCTATGTTGAATTATATATGTGGCACACTTATGAACATACATGTTATGAATGTGATGGGTTGAATAAGAATTATTTACACCTATAATTAATTAAGGGGTGTTTTTATCTAATAAATTCTGTGTTTTGTAAATGAGAGGTTATCCTAATCAGACTTTGTTATTATTCCTTAGCAGTTTCCCTTGACTTAGTTTTATGATATAATTTTTTATCTTATTCCCATTTTCCTATATTTCTTTGATGTTATCATGTTATATCATACCTCACTGTTCAGGATTGTGATTATCTCCATTTTTATTTCATCTTTATATGCCTCTTGATTCACATGTATTACTTTCATCATGATATTATTTGATAATTTTATTATTATGCTTTAAAGATCATCACAATCATAGGTATGTCCCCATGTTCTCCCATGATTTTTTTCAAGAAATATGGAAATAAAAAAATGTTTCAGAGTTTTTAAAAAATGATGTAATAAACTTGTTTTAAGTTTCCATGTTATGTTCCTAAATAACAAAATACACTATGCCTAATTATATTATATGGGTTTATTATGTTTATCTTTAAATAATAAATCAGTAGATAATGGTCATTAAATTATGGGTTGTCAGAGTCTCGAAATCATTCATGAAATATAGATATTACATGAATGAAATAATTGGTACAATATTTAAAATCATATAAAAATATGAAGATTCATTACCCTGAATGAAATTGTTTCTACAAGATGATGTTTGTGGATTTGAGAAACAAGAATGATTTTAAGATTCTAAAAAATATGGACATAAGATTTATTTTTTAGGAATGGGAGGCTTCGTCACAAAATAATTAACACCATGTTTTTAGCATCACATAACCCAAATTTGTAGAATCAATGAAATCATGGGATCCTTGGGAGTTTTAAGTCATCCTTGATTGGTAATTTAATTTAATTCCTTGACATGACAAATTTATAGCATAGGTTGTGGTGGTGCAACACTTTTATATATTTTAAAGCACCAAAATCTGAGACTAACTACTAAGATATTGAGTTCTCTCATTTTTAAAAGAAAAAGAGAGTACATTCGTGACTAGTGTAAATGAAGAATCCATGATCCACTCGACTATGTGACTAAGATCCTCCAAACCTCTTGCATAAAGAATACATATATTAAACTCTATTCAGTTTCTAAATAATGATCATGTGATGCACATATCATTGTGAGGAATGAAACATCCATAGAAAAATTCTGTGAAGAAAGAATCATATACCAACTATTATGTATGTGATGAATAAGGGGGTTTCCATGAAGAGGTTTATACATCATCACTATGTTACATAAAAGGGAAGTCTCACACAACTATTTCTCTTGGGGAAATCACTAAGAAACCACAAATACATTGTCTGAATCGAATGGGGAATTATTTCACTACACCCTTATGTTAAGGTATTGTGAGATTCAAGGAAGACTATTCATCTGACGCATTTATTCATGAAAAGTAAAAGAAACTATATCCATTGATGATTTGATGCACACAATCCATGTAGGACACCATTATTATTTAAATTAGTATTGATAAGGAAGTAAAAAATTATAATCTTAAATATTATTGAATAATATCTCATATGAAGAATAGATTAATAGAATGTTATTTTCATGGTATTATAAAATGGAGAATATCCAGGAAAGTTACCTGAATGAAATGAAAAAATATATTATGTGCAGTATTTTCATGAGAAATGAGTAAGTTGAAAAACATATAAGAATACAACATATAATATTTTTAATTCCTTTAATTTCATCATAATGATATTTCAATGAGTATTTTATAAGTGATATCTTATACAATTTCAAAATTGTGATGGCCCGAATTGGATACAATGATATTGATCATATTTAGTGGTGGATGAAGAATTTTTGTGAGACAATTTATTTAAAAAACTAGAAATATATGTGATATATTGGAAGTTGAAAGGTTTTGATTATTCAAGGTGATCAGGTATAGTAGTGACTCAAAAGAATATTTGACCATGTGGATGTAAAATAGACCAAGGAAAATATCAAGACTGTATCAGTATGAAAAAATATTTGAAGACCTGTTCAGAGGAGGTCGTTGAATATCCATTGATGAAATGGTGGTTCTGGTATAAATAACACCATTTGTCTTTTAGAGGCAATGGATTCTACCTCTATAAATTTATTTGTGAATTCTACTACACATGTAATCACAAAAATTAATAGTGATAATAAAATCAGTGATATAACCATAGGATGATCACAATAAGGAATGGGATATCTTAGTGAGGTTAAACCTCATTGAAATATTCATGTTCTTTTCATTGGATTCATATTTTTACAAAAAAGGCGAGACATCAAATAATAAGTGATATAGGCTTTAATTGATCACATAGGTTGAATTCAAAACATAATTCATAAAAATTAACAACTGATTCACCCCCACCTCTCAGTGGTTCACATATCTTGGAGCTCTACAAATAGGTGTTGAATATTTAGGAATACACTTCCCAAGTCACACAATTTATCAAACTCACTTACATCATAGATGTTTCTCAATAAAGAGTTTGTGGGAGGGTTTTATCAGATGGTATGATAGAGATGTGATAGGAATAATATGTGATTTAGTGAGTTAAAAAACTCTTGATGGTTTTTATCAGATGGTCTGATAGAGATGTGTCTTATTTAGCTAGACATTAATATTTATTACCTACACTAGAAAGTCCCTTGGGGTCACACATTGTGGTTTTCATAATAGGGATGGAGTTTTACTTCGACAGATACTCTAAAAGTGTATTATAGTTAATCCAAAAGTGTTTTGGATGGGTATTCACAATATATTACATATGATTTGATACAAGGTGAAATAAATGATATCTTTCCAAAACGTTATTTGCTGATATCCAAAAAAGTTTTCAATATGATTTGATGATATATTGTATTTGATACAATATAAGGTTAACTGTGAAAATGTCTATTATGATTTTGTGTAAGTGGGGGATTGGATGATATATTCTCTAAAGCCGTATATGTATGTGATATATATAAAATGCATTAATTTCTCAAAAAATTAGTATTTTCATGCATTATGGGTATAAAATTTCATGCACATTACAAATTCAACTAATCATCCAAATAATATATCATTTATTATATCATTTCATACAATGAGTTTTTTTAAGGAGAAACATTCATTTGAGGAATGCATGTGTAGGCCACATTATTTATTATCAATTATAAACACATGTGTAATTGTAGTAACTATCAAATAATTTCTTTAACATTATATATATATATATATATCTTCCTTGTGAAGGTAACATATTTTCATGTTGTTTCACATGCTTGGATGAAATTCCATAGCACTCAAATCTCTATCATTTTCAATCCTTTCATATTTGTTTTAAACACATTATGATAAGAAGAGGAATCCAGTTACAATTATATATGATTAAAACTCAACCCATGGAAACATTGAAGTGAATTTGATGTCATTTAACTACCCTTAGTGATCTCTGTTAATCCCATGTACAGGTGACTGAGATGTTGCAGATGATATTAGGTTTATGGAATTAATATTTATAGAATTTTTTTAATTCTATATTTATATAGTATTCATATATTGTTCATGGGATATCCTTAGACAAGGAAATGAATAAACTCTACTTCTTCAAATAACTGTTATTATATTTCTTTGATTAATTTTAGGAGCAACAATATAGATGCCCTCTGGGGAGAGAGGGGGGTTCTGTCATTCAAATATAGGATAATTGATTTGAGTGGAGGGATGATGGGTAACCTCTTAATCTTATAATATGGGAGTATTTTCTCCAAGATTATGATATTGTTGGTTTAAATAATAGAGAATAAGTATTTGAAATAAAAAAATCATTTCTCAGTGTCAAAATATCATTTATAATACTTTCACTAATAATGGTCAGTGGATTTCCTCAATGGTATTTTAGTGTTCATAATATCATTTTTATCATAGTTTTTAGTACCTATAAAATAATGATGATATTAGTATCTTTAGTACTAATATTGAAATCCACCATGAGATTTTTTTTCAGTGCTGATAACGTGGTATATGATCAATTCTTGAAATTAGAGTTGATTCAAAATTCAAAAAAATTAATCTTTTATTCAATAAAGAACCCACTAAAAGCATTCCCAAGAAAACCCAAAGCACCTATGATTAAAGGTACATACAAATGTGAGCTTAAGACACCCCATGTGAAAATACACCTAAAATTCTGACTAAACTTACTTTGGTAAGTTTCAAACACCTACACAACAACCTATTAGTGAAAAATCATACCACTAGCTTGGGTAGGTATTTTTTGCTACATAATGATATGTGTAAATATTTACAATTTTTTTATATATTTAAATATATTTATGAATTTTAATATATATTTGTTGAAAAATATGTAAATATATATAAGATTTATATATAAAATGTGTATATATTTTTTTACAAAATGTGTGTATATATATATGTATATAAAAAATGTGTATATATTTATTGAGAAATGTTTATGTATTTTGTTTATGTATAAAATTTGGGTATACTTGTTAAAAAATGTGTATATATTTGTTATATATATATATATATTTCTGTATATTTATTTACAAATTAACAGTTATATATTTTTATATTCGTATAAAAAATTTGTGTATATATTTATATTGGTTATTCAAAAATTGTTGTGTGTATATATATATATATATATTTATTAATATATTTATTCATTAAAATGTGTATACATATTTTTTTCTACTTACATGTATATATGTTTTCTATATATTTGTATATTTTTTGTGAAATTTGTATATTTGTTCATCTGTATATATATTAGATGAAAAATGTGTCTGTGAATATATATTTGTATATATTTATGTGTGTGTGTGTGTCTTTATATCAGTGGGATGAAAGGTGCTCTGGTGTCAGAGATGAGTGACGATAGGTGGTTGCTTCAATAGGGTATGAATGACTCCAGTGTATGGCCTCTTATATGGAGGGGATAGAGATAGGAGCTGAGTGGGGCTAGAGATGACATTGGGGGAAGGTGTGGTAGACAGAGGCCATAGAAGGTGACACTCTATGCACAACAGTCGATGAGATCTATGTAGGATACGAAAAAAGGTCATTTGGTCTAGTTCCTTCCGGAAAATTCCTAGGACTATGGGCTAAGGGCTTTGGGAATGTCTTGGTGCATTGGACATGTAATATAATATACTTTCATACCTATTGGGACTTTGGATTACAATTTTTAATGAGTTATCTATGTTGTGGATCCATCCTTGAGAGAGGGATGAGTTTTGAGCCTTTCTAGCTTAGAAGGTCTGTGTGTGTGTGTTTTTATTTATTATAACCCTTAAGGCCATGAATAATTATATATTTATTTATATCTTTATGTTCATGTATATATATATATATGCTCAAATTTTTTTAAATTTATAATATAGGGTTTTAAAATTATATTTTTTTAAGTATACTATATTATTTTAATAATTTCATTTTTTTAATTATATTTTTTATATATTTATGAATTCATGTACTTATATATTTATGTATTTATGTCTTCATTTAATTATGAATTTAGGTATTAATATGTTTATATATTTATTAATTTTTAAATTTTTATATTTATTGTTAATTTATTTATATAATTTAATTGTAAATATATATAACTATTTAAATAAAATTTTAATATATTTTATTTACATATACTTTATTCTATTTTATTTTCATAAATTATTATGTATTTTATTTTCTTAATATAAATGTAAAAATGTATCATTATATAAATTATAAATATAAAATTGATTATAAATTTTTTCCTAATATGATTTTATATTTTTAAAACATGATATTATTTGTGAATACTAATGTATAAATGATAAGGGGTCCCTTATAAATTCATAAATAAGAACTAATAATGTTGAACTTAATCATTGATTATAAAAAATGTTGTTAAATTTACAATTTATCAATGATAAAAAAGACATTCAACGACCCTTTTAAACACTAATAAAGGCTTACTCTTTATCAGTAACTTTTTAGAGATGATAAAGAGATCAATTATTAGTATTTTTTAATATATTTGAAAAAATTATAGAACTATTTTCTTTCATTTTTAGTAATGCAGTGAGTGGGAGAGGGGTGGTGGAGAACCACATCAACAACATTTTAGTGGGGTGTGGTTGTGCCAAGGTGGCCCTTAGATGAGGAATGAAAATAGTATCAATATGTAGATGATATCAAATATGAGGAATTTACCTATATACATGTGACCCATTATTATTATATTTACCTCTCTTGATCTCTTCCAATTTTTAGAATGATATGAAGATACAAAAGATAATAATTTCTTAAAAATAAAGTATTTATTTTATTTTTATTTTTAAATTTTAATAAATCTATTTTATCTGGAGTTGTTCTGAAAAATATTATTAAATATTATCCACTATAATATTTTTCGGATGATATTATAACAACAAATATTTGAAATTAGACATGATATGGTGAATTGAAAATGATCCCTTAATATATTAAGAAGAATGGAACTTTATTCATGATCCTTTATAGAAATCACTACATCATCAAAGTAGAAAACAATATTATCCTTATATAAAATAATATCCAACATGTATTGGTGATTATTAAAGAGTGAATCCTTAAAAAATTATAATTATTTTTAATCCAATAAAAAACCATGAAACTATTTATTTTTCTTTTTTACATACATAATTAAAATAACCTTCTTAAATATATATTGATATAGATATCTTGTATAAAATATTATATATTGTTACACCTATACCCCTAGTGTAGTGGTGATGGTTAGGTTCCAATAATCATGAAACTGAAGTTCAATTCACGGTGAATATAAATGTGATTATGGGTTTTAACATTTATTTTTTAATCAGTTTTCATAATTAATCAATAGTGGAATACATGTATGGAATCAAAAAAGATTTCAAACAAACCAAACTAGAATCCAGACCAATCCAAAATCAAAGTTTCATGACCTTCCCCCACTAGGAACCCCTCTTATTCTAATAGTGAAGGAACGTATGACCCCCACCACAAATCCCACCTCCAAATAGGCCACATGTATTAATACCACAATCCGACTATAAGCACATATAAATGGTAGGTCTCACCGTCATAAATAACATTAATATAAAGGTAACCGACCAATTTACTCCACAAAAAATAAAATCCGACCACAATTCCTATAAATTTCATACATAAAAAATTCCCCCAAAGTAAAATGCCAAAAAATACCAATGACAACAACTGCAATAGAAAATACAACCCTCAAGATAGAAAAACCAGGATTTGTACCTCTCTCATATAGAAATCATAAAAACATATTTATATATATTGAGATAAGAATAAATTTTTACTAAGTAATATCATCCTTAAGACCCTTAGTCTAAATGTCGATGTAGCATACTAATGTCTTAGTGAATAAGTAGTGGAACCAAAATGCACATATGTTAGGTCAGCAATCTCTCATCCTCACTAAGGCTCACTCACCCAATATCACATCTAGGTATTGTAACAAAATATCAAAATAATGTATCAAGATGGTACCCTTATACTACATCCCAAATGTTTTGTCTCTCTCACAGCCTATTAGAAAATGGAATGGTGTTTCCATCTATTTCGTAGTTTTTTCATTAAACATCATATCACATAACACAAACATATAACATATAAAATCGTCACATAATCATAATTAAATTCCACAACATCATCATACATCATAACCATATTACAGTAGGGTAATATGAACATGAATGACATCAACCTCATGCCCTCCTCCTACAATGCACATCCCCCACCATGTATCAAAAACATGACCTCATAACATATCAGGTGTGTATATTTCAAAGTAAATCCTTATGTAATTATATATTGTATTCAAATACCTAAAACAATCCATCATATCTCATGCTACACCTTAAAGAGGGAATATGAAAAAGAGAGCATTCTTCATCGAATTTAGAAGTTCTAAAATGACACAACCTGTCATACCTCAAATGCACAAAAAGGTTACTAGATGTACTAGAAGATATTTACCCCATGAATCGATGGTTCTAGAATCAATAATCCATTCACCTCAACCTAAAAATATCTAAAAAAATAAACACTAACAACAAACATCCTAAATTGAATAATAAATATAAATAAGTGAAGCACACAATGAATGATTATAATTATTTTATGGGGTTTGTAACAAGTCATACTCCATAAGAAAAAATATAATCACTTGATGAGTAAATAAGGTATTACAATTGAAAAACTAACTCTAAATCATAAGATATAGAATCTTGGTTTTAACACAAAAAACCTAACCAACAAAAATTAATATTCTAAAATTTATAAGAATCCACATAAGATAAATACATGTAATTCAAAATTTTCATCCATCCATACTTTACAAGAAAACAAACCATATGATCTCAACTAGTTGATAAAAACCCCTATGTAAATCAAACTTCTCAGTTAATAGTTATGTTTTTTAGACTTGTCTACCTATATTCCAACATCATTAGAAGCCTTTTAGAAACATCTTCTAGATTCCACACTTGTTCTTTTCTCCAGACTAATCCATATTGAGAAATTAATATTATGTGGCATCACAGACACTTGGATTATTATAAGTTGTTCTATACATCCATCATGTAGATTCATCATCCCCATTACTACTTCTTTTTGAATTCTGGTATAGTTGCATCCTTGATTTCTATACTAGTAGGATGTTATGAAATTTACTCCTTTATGTAAGATTTTGTACATTACTAGAATGAATATTGTCACACTAAGAAAAAATATTTCCCATTTTAGAATCATTTTCAAATTCAACATAAGTACCCTCAGTCAGATGTAATGTATTTTGTAACTCTTTTCTTTAATTATCTATATCGTTTTCTAAGGTCCCAAAGTAATATAAACTCTAATTTATCTAACCTCTATTGAAGTGAAGCATATCTCTAAACTTTATGTGTTATAACATTAGAAAACATATCAACCAGATTATGATTCCATTCATCCTTATAAATTAATGGATCCTCATCTTAAAGAAACATATGGATGAAGTGGTATTTCAATTGAATATGCTTCATCTAGGAGTGAAAATTTAGATTCATTTCCAACTGAATCTTTCTTAGATTGTCAGAATACCAAAAAAATGATATCATACCTTCTTATAATCTCATATAGTAGTCCCATCAACCACACAAACTCTTTTCCTATTTCAATCATTGTAACATACTCTTATTTCATATTTGATAGTGTAAATACAAGTTATAATAGGGACATAAAACTATAGGAAATGACTACCAAAATTAAACCTAAACCAATAGTTCTCCTCTTTGAATATTTATCTTCCCTAAATTCAGTATCTCAACATTCTTATAAGGAATAATCAGTTTATAAATAGATTTCTAGATTACAAAAAATCTGGAGATTCCAGAACATCTACTTGATCACCGATCATTATTCCTTCCAAAGAGTTTCCCTAAATCCTCAAACCAGACCGACTACTGGAGTGATATTCAATATTTTTAAAATAATTTAATATATATTATACTTCCAGAAACATATGCATATGAAACCTACACCATGAAATTGGTCTATTCATTTCTTATAGTAAGTGTCTTCTAAATTGAATGTGTGAAATGTCCAGATATAGGAGTACTAATTGGATTTTATTAACTCATTATGATTCTTATTAGTAAATTATAGATATAATCTAACCGAGAAAGGGTAAGACATTCTATATTACGTGACTTTTGATCCACATCACTAATATATTCTTTTTTTAATGAAGATATTTAACCTATATACTTTTAAAATATTCACACGTCAACTCTTCTAGAATTTCCATCATAGGTCCACCTAAGAGTGAGTCATCAACATATATAAGAGTAAGGATAAAACATCCATCAGGATACACGATTCACTAACAGTAATGATCATAAATACTCTAGAAAAATATATATTTTATTATGATGTTATAAAACTTCCTATTCCATTCCCTAAGTTTCAACATATGTCCATACAGATTCTTCTTAAGCTTTTTCACGAAGACCTATTTTCATTCCCATACTAAAAACGTCAATTTATGTATTAATATTTCTTTTTGTAAATATATATATAATAATTTTGTCTTGAAATAATGTTATTAGAGAAACAAACTATCCACAGATTCTTGGTTGATCATCACTTGGATACTTCTGTGTTTCTTCACAGGAGATGAAGTCTCACCAACAACTACTCAAAATTTCTAGACACCATTCAAAACCAGCCACTCCTTATAATGAAATCTTCTATATTATTCCTACTTCATATTATAGTAACATTTTTAATTAAGTTCTCACCTTCCTTCCCAAATTTCTATTATTTCCAATGTATATGAGTCATGTAAGGAATCAAATTATTCCATTATTTCAAGCTCCCACTACAATGAGTCGCTCAAAATTATAACCTACTAAGGGTTATCTATTCAAAAATATTTGTGAGAAGTAAAAAATATCATTTCATAATAACACCTCTATAATGGGATTCTAACCCTTGTATACCAACACATCTCCTAATCATCAACTCCATCAAAATAATAAAATTTTGATACTTTTTCTTGATATTTTACTATCCTTGGTCATTTTTTATATCAATCGCTAATACTTTCAAAAAAAGATCCATGATTTCCATTATAAAACTCGGTTTTACCTCTCATAATCTATCATTTATTCATCCTAAATAATCCAACAAAACATTACCCCTACTTAAATCTTCCTAGGAATGATCTCCTGGTTTCATGATCCGAATAGTATCTAGAATTTGGTTTTGATATTTCCTCAAGATATCCTCATTTTAGAGGATGTTCCAAACTCTAATAAATTTTCACTGATTGTTATCACAGATTATAAAACCAATTTTTTCATCCCAATATTCAAAATGGAATCATTTTAGGGCATAACATCCAACTATCCTTATCCATGACATCGACATGGTCATACACGATACACTCAAAAACGATTAGCTAATTAAATTAAAACTTCATTACAATCCATATTTCCTACCAAAATAGGGGTGTAAAGGGTTTTAGGAACTCTAATTATTGAGGTAATATAAATAGTTAACAGCATCAACCTGATAATTAGTTAAAAATCAGAAACATAACCACATTATATTGGACCTCTCGTTCAGTGTCTGATTCAACGATTCTAAGACACAATTCTTCTTAGGTGGTTCAATCACGTTCTTCCCCATTCAGATTCCATTCATGGAAAAGAACATCATGAACTCAATTCATCCACAATCAGTACCATTATTATTAGAAAGTAATTTCCTCTTAATTCCAGTCTTTTATTCCACCATAACTCTCCATATGATGAAATTTTAGAAAACATTGAACATATTTTTGAGGAAAAACATTATCTCCTTCTATGTAGAGTCATAAGTTAACGTAATTTATTATAACAAAACACTATGAGATCGAATAGATTATGGTCTACATATATCCATATGAACCATATTTTTCATTATATTCATTGGTGTTTTCTACCTATTTTGATGAAACTGTCTATTTTGTTTCCATGGATCCGACCCTCAAATATTTTATGCAACATGCAATCAAGAATAAAAAATCCTTTAGTATAAAAGGTCTATAAAACATTCTAATCAGTTGTGAAAAACGAATTATTACATAAATTCATTTTCCATGATTTTTTTATCAAGCATACATGATACCTTATGGAACCCCATTCGGTAAAAAAATTACCATCATTCACACCATGGTTCAGCATGGTGAAATATTTTGTAATTTTACACACCCCATATGAAGATAAAATACATAATCCATTATTATTAATATAAATAATATAAATAAACTTATTCAATAAACCATGGATATGTTGGACACATAGAATGTGTATTAGAGATTCCTTTTTTTTTGAATGATCGCATATCCTTTTTGAACAAACTCATTTCACTCTCAATTTTTATGGTGAGCCTATCCAAATATTCTAGAAATATAATTATCCAATAAAACACATAAATATGTTGAATGAAATGATGAAATTGAATTATAGATCCATTACTCTATTTTAATCACTATAATTAAAACCAAAGTTCCAATAATCCCTTCTATTGTGGAGTTTGAGGATAAAAAATCCTGATTTATGGAGTTAAGATGCATATATTGGTGATACCTAGATAAATATCCAATTATTATATTATTCCAAAATGAGAAATAATCAATAATAACTGAAATAACACGGATATTATATCTCTTGGTTTCCCATAATTTTTTTAATTCATTAATCTTATCATCTCATGCCTTCCATACTAAAAAAACATAAAGTAGAACCATGAAACCACCTTCTTCTGAATCTGTTCATTCAAGATCAGATAATGGATATCCAAAAACAAAAATTCATTATATAAACATCAATAACCAAAAACTTTCACCATCACATCCCTTGATTCTTGAAGCAATTATAGAATAATTAAATCCCACACACCTATAAAGAATATCACACTAACAAAATCCATCAAATTCTGATCACGTTGAACTCTTTAAGATGAAAAAAAGCATTTCTTCTGACAACCTCTTTCTTAAAAGTCACCAAAAATTAATAGTTTTTTTAATCATGAATGTATTATCATATATATTATCAATCTTATAAATAAATATAATAGTTCTCTTCACATCATAGATATTAAATAAAACATTTCTGACCATAGTTATCTAGAAAACAACCAACACCATCCTATCAAGTCTTTCCCACCATGTATTTTCATATTATTCTAACATATTTCAAATAAGTGGAAGATTAAAATAACTTTGAAGTAGGAATTTATCCCCCATGTCATCCAGAATGTAATTTCTAATCCATCAAACTTATCCAGCCATGCATTTCCATCTTCCAATCATATCCTCTTGATTAAAAAAATCTCCTAGAATCTGAAAAGGGTAATGGAAAATTATCTCATGTTTTCCATAATTTGATGTATGATATTTTATTTATAACTCTAAACCTATCTCTAATACCATTTATTTAACAATATTAATTAGTTATAAAATAAACAAACCTATAGAACCTCAAATATAAAACAAATTTACAAGATGATTCAAAAGAACTGAATAGCACAGATTAGTGTATCTAGAATCTAGAATGCAATTACCTCAATGACACACACTATGAATCTGTAATTCACTCATAGTATACATCCCAAATTTTAAAAAAATTATATTTAAGAATACAATTAATAAGCTCAAGGACATTATGTTGTTATAAACAACTCATAATTCATATGTAATAATAATTTCACTAGAAGAGAAAACAAGAGATTGCAACAATGAAACTAACTCCAAAATGCATTATAAAAAAGAGATTAATATTAATAGAAAAACCATATTTAGTAGAAAAAATAATCTACCACTAATTTATAGGAAAATATGGTAGCTAACTACTAGTAGTTCTACTTCTAATACTATCAAATCATTTCCAATAACTATCCACATGATCTCATCTACTTGTCTAAGAAACTACCTCATCTGAACTCCCTAGTGAACAATACATCATTATAAACTTATTCACCTATTCTATCATCTCAAGGATAGAATCTATAATACGTCCTTAAACATCCACTTATCCCTTTGCACTCAGACACATCACACTTGATAGATTAATCCTACAGAGCCTCTATGACACATATATTATTCTGACATAGTTTCCACACCCATAATTTGGATTCACCATCACCACTATTATATGATCTAAACTTTTTTCATTTTATTTGGTATGAGTAAGATGTTCCAAAAGCTAATATTTTCTATAATATTTTGTAATTATCTACAAAACAATTCTCACACAACACCAAGTAGAGTAGTTACCCATCCGTTATCTCCCCAACCAATATATTGTGGAAAATATCTAAAACCCATGTCCATATATTGGAATTAGGTAGGTTACCCAATTAATGTCATGGTTAATCTAAATAAAAAATAAAATTTCATGAATTAATTAGTTTCACACATTCTTATCCAATATTTTCAAATTAAACTAGCATTTCCAAAAATCCATAATAATTATCAAAGCTTTACTACAACATACTAACAATTTAATCAAACACCATTCTATAAACCAACATCCCATATTCACACAAGACAACCATAAAAATATTATCAACCTCCTCTCTTCATAATATCATCGATAATATTTTCCTGAATGACAAATTTCTATCCATAAAACATTCATAGATTCATTAATTTTTAAATATTTTATGTCAAAATATTCATCCAACCACTTCTAAATTCAATTCATTAATTATTCATGTTTAACATTTATCTTATCGTTTACCAATAAACTTTTAAATCTATATCCATTAACCATTAATCATTTAAATCCCCTCAATTATCAATTTCATCCCATTGTCCTCATCAGCATTTCATTATTTATTACCAAAATCCACGCCATCTGGATGATATATCATAACCACAAAACAACCAATCCCATCAACAAATAAAATACCACATAACTCATTCTAATTTCCACTATAATAACTGTAAAACCCCATGTTTTTAAGTAATCATCTGTTCCAGTACCACTATAAAAACACAACATATCTTTTGTAACTTCAAAAACCAAATTGCACCACATCCACCAAACCATCCATAATCCCTCATAACCTTATTAAGAAATAATACATAAATAGAAGAAAATAAAGGAAAACAAGGTTGAAATCCACATTGAAAAACTGTTCTTTTTTCAATATTTCATACTAAACAGAATTCTAACTTCAAATATTAACATCATATAGTAAATATTTCCATATTTTTAATTTATTACCATAATTAGGTGATGAGACCATTATTAATGGTTTTTACAACAAATTGATAGATGAAAATTGGAAACATTATAGCAGTACACATAAACAATTAGTAGTAACACCAAAAAATCACAAATAATAAGGAATATTATGGAATCAAACAAAAGACATGTTAATACCATATTTAAATTCTATTTATATTAGTTCAATTCGTTATCATAATTAGGTAATCCTACAAAATCCACCCAAAGAGAAAGTAATAAAAATTAATCAATTTATGCATAAATAAAGTAGGGGAAGCCACAAATACCATACCCTAATAGGGGAATTAATATTTTATCTAAAAAATAATAAGGGTGAGATGATTAGGATTCACTGATTAAAAATGTGTAACCATAAAAAACAAGAACATGTAAACATTCATCAAATCCATAACTTAAGGCCAATAAAACCATCGTCCAAAAGATATCACAACCCCTAACTTATGAAATAATAATAAGTAAGAAGAAGAGAATGAAGAAGGAGGGAAAATGATCTCAAATTAGACCACAAGGGTATTGATCATTGATGGCTCATGAAAAATCCAACCAAATGACATTTAATGATATCTAAGGACGCACCTATGATAACCTAGGGTTTTAGGATGATCACACAAATTGAGAAGAATTTAAACGTGATTTAAAATTTATTATAGAACTTTAAATTTATGTAATTAAGGTTTTATTGGTCATTATCACATCACAATGGGGTAATCCAAACACATTTTAAAAAATTAAATCATCATAATTCCTTACATACACCCAAATTACATTTCCAATCCTACTTTAACTATTTACATTTAATCAAGTCCAAGACATAACCAAAGTGGTCCCACCATTATTCATATAACTATGAAAATCACAATGAAAACCTCAACTAACTCACATCAGACTTGATGAACCCCAAATAATGGAACAATGAGGGGTAACGAGACAAAAAGATCCCTGGATAGACAGAATAAAGAAAATTTATAACCCAAATCTTCACACTAAAGAATAGTAGGACATTGTTGTAACCCCCCATCATGTGAGATTAACAAGAAGATCATGTAGTATTAATCCCCTCAGCCCCATGTGGAACCTATCATGCATAATATATAATGGAATCACTGTAAAACATTTACATTACACCCCAAAAAATAAATGTGAAACTAATCGCACATATAATTAGACTCGAATACCTCAAAACCCTTCATGGCACGATCTAAAGAAACCACATCACAGACAACCTCATATAAGTTAAACACATAACGCTTTACACTATAACCAACACCAATCCTGCCATAATAAGTCTTCCTCATAGTGATAGATAGACATAATCCTTTAGCTCACAAACCACATTACTAGACACGAATCAGTCCACAATACAAAACATCAGAGCATAGAAAATCCGAACACTGAATAACTATCTCCTCTAGATAACTCGTCATGGTGAAATACCAATGTAAATTCCACGATGCTTCCCTTCCAGATGAAATATCATTGTTAACACTATCTCCTTCATTATAGCCTTCTCTTAGAACCTCCAACATCGAAAATATGTATAGTATTGATCATATAATGTCTTGGATGTTATAAAAATAATGGTTTATTTATTGTGGTCTTATTTATGGTTGAAATTGAATATACCATTTTGCTTTTCGATTCGGTTCAACTGCCAATCCAAACATCACTAGTTAAACCAAACCAAACATTATTAAAAAAACCAAATTTTATATATTTCTATCATTAAATATAATAAATACATTCCCTAACCATATCTTTAATCCCCTATTAGATTGTATTTGTCGTACCCATTATGGATAATAGTTTAATTTTGATATTACGTTAAGGATGATATCATGTTGTTATTTCGATGACTATGTATATATTTCATTAGTATTTTTAGTTAGTAATTCTATAATATAATGGATATTTATATATTATGTTATCGAAAAATTGGTTAATCAAAAATTTTGACCAAATAAAAAAAATTAACTGTCTATATATTTTCTAAAATGAAGAAAACTATTAATAATTGTCCTGATATTTAAATATAAAAACCAAACCAATCTACATAGACCATTATTATAATTTTTTACACAATTAATTAGGTTCTAGATATTATTTGAATAAATTCGATATTTTTCACCTAATATTTTTTAATTTTATGTTAACATACCGGGTTTCCAATATATATATTTCTCTAAATAATTCTAAGTGATATGTCTTTCTTCACATGGACTAATATGAAGGTCACAATACATTAACAAATTAAGCTGACCATCTTTAAAATTGTCATTATAATAACATATAATATATCTATATATGTTATAAAATATTAAAATTATATAAATCATAATATTAGTATAAAATAATACTAGAACACATGATGCATAAATTAAAAAAACATTTTATATTTTTTTTTCTAATATCAGTTAAATATATAATATTTTGAATTTTAATTAGATAAAATTAACAAAATATTCATAATACCAAAATTATATTAATATGAATTTTTCATTTTTATCTAAAATATTTAATCTTAGGTGAATAGTCAACCATACATATCTTGGTTAATTTTATCGCTAATTAAAATATTATTGTGACATATGAAAAACATAAATATTTAAGCAACCCATTTTCAATATATATATATATATATATTGTTGTGATCATAAACCCATGACAAGAAAATTTTACATATGAAGTGTAACGTCCCGACACAAGTGACACTAACTAGTGCCCTGTACTGGTTCACCACATGACCTCAGGCTTGCCTCCTCATACGTCAGAGGCTGCAGACTAGCAATGAGGGTCAAATGAAACCCATGGGGAGATTTTAAACCATTTATTAGATTATTTCAAAATATATAAAATAAGAAACAATACAAAACAAAAAATATAGTCATGCATTACCAAAACGATCTCCCAAAATTGGGTACATTCCCAAAACCATACAATAAATATTCCATGTCATGTAATATTATTCCACGAGTAGAGAAAATAAAAAATAAAGACATGCTCAAGAATCTCCATAATGTTCCCTAACATCTCATCTGGTCCCCTCAACCAAGCACATCCCTAATCTCCAAATCAACCATCAAACACATTTCAATTTTCCTTCCCCTAACCAATAATTGTAAAGTATGCTTGGGTACCCAATGGTGGTCCAAGCAATGTGTGAGTACAAATTAGTAGGCCATAACCAATAGTGTCTAAAAAATATCCAATAAAATATAATGAATTTAGAAGTACCAAAAATAATGAAAAAATTTAAATAAAAGAGGTCACATATTTTTTCATTTATTAGATCTATTACTTTAATTCATAATTCAATGTTTTACCCTTTTCATCAATCCATGTTTGGCCCATTCTAGTCATTAGAACAGTGTCAAAGGGTCACATGTTGAAAACATTGAGCCTTAGTACTTGAATCCAATTGATATTTTGAATTTCATGTTGACCGTCTCAAATGTGATATGGAACTCCATGTTTATAACCATGGGTCCAAGAGAATCAATCAACTCCATGAAAAATTATTGTTCATTCGGGTACTTCGAGCCTTAGTCTTTCCCAACCATGTGAGAGGATCATTGGCCCAACATCCCACTACCATTTATCACATAATCACGGGTTATCATAAATGATCAATCATTAACCATTACATAATGTGCACCATTTCCATTATGCCCCCAACGCCATAGTTCATTACATGAATTATGTTATCAATTTTTATTTCATTCCCATTTTACCATTTCAACATATCATAACCATTTATCACCCATTACAATTCATTTAACCATGAGGACAAACCCCATTAACCAATCTTCACATTTATCCACTCAATCACTTAATTAACACATCAAGTCAACACAACTACCCATCATTCCATTTAAGTAGGTTAATCATAATTACAAGTGGTTTAATATAAAAACCCTAGAATTTATCATTAAACGTCCCAATATTTCATGTTCAAGAAAGTGGCCCCCCTAATCGGTGTCCATAGGCCTAGTTGAATCATCATCATTAGATCCCACGGGGATTATGAGGGGTCCAACGCAACATTTAGATAACCAAATGACCATTTCCAACCAAGTAAAATAAAACACTCCATAACATAACAAACATGAAAAACACATACACGTAAAGAACATGAAGACTGTGGGATTTAACATATAAAACACCTAACTTATTTTCGTAGAAAGACGCTTAATTAACCTTATCACTGATTCAAACTCAAACACCCTTCAAATCCCGATCATATAATCTACAAAAAAACATTTTTAGGACTTCAGAAGGATAAGAACAACAACACAATGACTTTTTTAGAAAATATAAGGAATTACTGTGTTAGAAGTACCTAGATATTCTATTCCCACCAAAAAACACACTAAACAGCTATTTATTGAAGGAGAAATGTCCCTTGGACCACTAGTATGAAAGGGGTTTTCACGTAAGAAGATGGAAGAAGAATGAGAAAGAAATTTGGGTTTGAACCCATATTGATAGTAGGATAAGATTTTGAACTTCCCCTTGTTTAATGAGATGCATGGTTTTGCTGCACGGTTGTCCAAACGGTGTTCTGCCCTTTGTCCAAGAGGGGTCTGGGTTTCACAGTCTCCTGGGAGCCTGCATGGTTTGAAAAACTATGAGGTGGCCATGAGAAATTTATTTGTCCAAGTTCACATGGTTTTCAGGCTTCCCCTTGAATGGTTTCTCAACCATGCACCCCTCCCCCTATAAGATTAATGGGTTATTGCTCACACTTTTACCATGTTTCCATAATACTCAAACCAATGCTAGAGTCTTACCCCCATGATTTTCTTACTGTGATCCACAATACGAACTAGATGTTTCTCAAAGGGCGCAGTAGTCTTAATCTCAAAATAATCAACATTGATAATGTGATAAGGGTTGGGTTATACAGCCGATGTTATGACACATGGAAAAGGTAATTCATGATACTATACCACTGTGGAAGATCTAATCGGTATGTCACTTGTCTGATCCTGTCCACGATCTAAAATGATACCAATTACCTAGGAGCCAACCTACAATTAGTGTTAATTATAAATAATTAGTAGTAAATTGTAATAAGTTGAAATTATTAGTGGTAATTAGTAATAATTAGTGGTATTTATAAACAAAATTGGTAAATAGTAATAAATAGTAATAAATTCATTTAAATATTAATAAATAGTAATAAATAGTAATAAATCTTAACCATTACTATTAATTACTTATAATTACAATAATTAGTAATAATTTCTTATAATTAGAAATAATTAGTAATGATTGGAAGAAATTATTGGTAATTATTAGTAATTAGCTGTAATTTGTAAAAATTAGAAGTAATTTGTATTAATTATTGGCAATTAGTAATATTTAGTGGTATGTAGTAATAATTAGCAGTAATTAGAAATAATTACCAGTAATTAGTAATAAATAGCCGTAAATAGTAATAAATAGGAATAATTATTAACAAATAATTATAAATAGTACTAATTAGTAATAAATAATAATAAAGTGTTATAAATAGTTATAAATAGTAATAAATAGATATAAATAGTTATAAATAGTTAGAAATAGTAGCAATTAGTGATAAATAACAGTAATTAGTACTAATTAATAATAATTATGGGTCAATAGAAATAATTAACAGTAAATAGTAATAATTAGCGGTAAACTGTAATAATTAGCGTTAAATAGTAATAATTATTAATAAATAGTAATAATTGGCGGTAATTAGTAACAATTAGTAACAAATAGTAATAAATAGTAATAAATAGTACAAAATAGTACTAAATAGTAATAAATATTGATAAGTAGTACTAAATATAAATAATTAGTAATAATTAGTAATAAAAAGTAATAAAAAGGAATTATTAATAATAATTAGTGATAATAATAATAATAAATAGAAAAATATAGTAATAATGAGGAATAATTATTTTTAATTAGTAATAATTACGGTAAATTAGGGTTATTTAGTAATAAATAGTAATTAATAATAATAAACATTAATAAATAGTAATAAAGAGTAATAATTAGCGGTGAACAGAAATAATTAGCAGTAAATAGTAATAATTAGCTGTAAATAGTAATAATTAGTACTAAATAGTAATAATTAGTAGTAAATTGTAATAAATAGCGGTAAATACTAATAATTGTTATTAATGGTAATAATAAGCAAAAAATTGTAATAATTAACAGTAAGTAGTAACAATTAGTAATAATTAGTAAGAATTAGAGACAAATAGTAATAAATAGATATATGTAGTAATAAATAGTAATAAATAGTAACAATTAGTAATAATCAGTAATAAATATTAATAAATTGAAATACATATTAATAAATAGAATTAATTTTTTATAAATTATAATAAATATTAATAATTTGTAATAATTTTGGGTAATTAGTAACAATTAAAGGTAATTAGTAATAATTATGGGTAATTTGTAATAATTAGGTGTAATTAGAAATAAATATGTCTAATTAACAATAAATTGGTCTAAATAGTAATAAATAGTAATAATTATTAATAATTAGCGTTAAATAGTAATAAATAGTAATAATTATTAAATGTTCGGGATTGTGATTATCTCAATTTTTATTTCATCTTTATATGCCTCTTGATTCACATGTATTATTGTCATCATGATATTATTTGATAATTCTCTTATTATTCTTTAAAGAACTTCACAATCATAAGTATGTCCCCATGTTCTCCCATGAATTTTTTGAAGAAATATTTAAATAAAAAAATGTTTCAGAGTTTTTAAAAAATTATGTAATAACCTTGTTTTATGTTTCCATGTTATGTTCCTAAATAACAAAATACACTATGCCTAATTATATTATATGGGTTTATTATGTTTATCATTATTTAATAAATCAGGAAATAATGTTCATTAAATTATGGGTTGTCAGAGTCTCAACATCATTCATGAAATATACAACTTACATGAATGAAATAATTGGTACAATATTTAAAATCATATAAAAAATATGAAGATTCATTACCCTGAATGAAAATGTTGCTATAAGATGATGTATGTGCATTTGAGAAACAAGAATGATTTTAAGCTTATAAAAAATATGGCGCATGAGATTGATTTTTTAGGAATGTGAGGCTTCGTCAAAAAATAATTGACACCATGTTTTTTATCATCACATAACCCAAATTGGTAGAATCAATGAAATCATGGGATCCTTGGGAGTTTTAAGTCATCCTTGATGGGTAATTTAATTTAAAGCCTTGACATGACATATTTATAGCATAGGTTGTGGTGGTGCAACACTTCTATATATTTCAATGCACCAAAATCTGAGACTAACTACTAAGATATTGAGTTCTTTCATTTTTTAAAAGAAAAATAGAGTACATTCATGACTTTTGTAAATGAAGAATCCATGATCCACTCGACTATGTGACTAAGATCCTCCCAAACTCTTGCATAAAGAATAAAACTGTAGAACTCTATTCAGTTTCTAAATAATGATCATGTGATCCACATATCATTGTGAGGAATGAAACTTCCATAGAAAAATTGTGTGAAGAAATAATCATGTACCAACTGTTATGTATGTGAAGAATAAGGGGGTTTTCATGAAGAGGTTTATACATCATCACTATGTTACATAAAAGAGAAGTCTCACACAAATGTTCCTCTTGGGGAAATCATTAAGAAACCACAAATACCTTGTGTGAATCGAATGGATAATGATTTCACTACACCCTTATGTTATGGTATTGTGAGATTCAAGGAAGACTATTCATCTAACACAACTATTCATGAAAAGTAAAAGAAACTATATGCATTGATGATTTGATGCACACAATCCATGTGGGACGCCATTATTATTTAATATGGTATTGATAAGGAAGTAAAAAAATTAGAATCTTAAATATTATTGAATAATATCTCATATGAAGAATATATTAATAGAAGATTATTTTCTTGGTGTTATAAAATGGAGAATATCTAGGAAGTTTACCTGAATGAAATGAAAAAATATATTGTGTGCAGTATTTTCATGAGAAATGAGTAAGTTGAAACACATATAATAATACAACATATATTATTTTTAATTCCTTTAAGTTAATCATAATGATATTTTAATGAGTATATTATAAGTGATATCTTATACTATTTCAAAATTTTGATGGCCCGAGTTGGATACAATGTTATTGATCATATTTAGTGGTGGATGAAGACTTTTTGTGAGACCATTTATTTAAAATACTAGAAATAGATGTGATATATTGGAAGTTGAAAGGTTCTGATTATTCAAGATGATTAGGGATAGTAGTGACTCAAAAGAATATTTGACCATGTGGATGTGAAATAGAACAAGGAGAATATGAATACTGTATCGGTAGGAAAAAATAGTTGAAGACCTGTTCAGAGGAGGTAGTTGAATATCCATTGAATAACTTGTGGTTCTCGTATAAATAACTCTATTTTTCCTTTAGGGGGCATGGATACTACCTCTTTAAATTTATTTGTGAATTACACTACACATGTAATCACAAAAATTAATAGTGATAATTAAATCAGTGATATAACCACAGGATGATCACAATAAAGAATGGATATATTTGTGAGGATACCCCTCATAATAATATTCATGTTCTTTTCATTGGATTCCTATTTTTACAAAAAAGGAAAGACTTCAAATAATAAGGGATATAGGCTTTAACTGATCACATTGGTTGAATTCAAAACATAATTCATAAAAATTAACGACTGATTCACCCCCACCTCTCAGTGGTTCATATATCTTGAAGCTCTACAAATAGGTGTTGAATATTTAGGAATACGATTCCCAAATCACACAATTTATCAAACTCACTTACATCATAGATGTTTCTCACTAAAGAGTTTGTGGGAGGGTTTTATCAGATTGTCTGATAGAGATGTGATAGGAATAATATGTGATTTAATGAGTTAAAAAACTGTTGAAAGTGAATCATACATAATGCTGATCTAAAATTCTATTATATATGATATGAAAAACTAGTTCTTATGTTGGTATTGTAAAAATTTAATAAAGAGTTATGAAAATGAAATGTATCATGACATGTAAAAGGAAATATCTACTATTTCAATATTTCATGTTAGTGCCATACGTGTATATATTGATTTAAATTTCATGAATTGTAATGATAAATAATCCCTCAAAGTATAACGTTGACTTATCCATAACTAATTTTCATCATATTTTATTATATGTTATGATGAAATATTATGGTTATCATGAGTAAGATTCTTGTATAAAGATACATAATATGTGCATGATATGATGAACAAATAATAGGATCCCTTTTGGGAACAAGATAACCCATGAAGTATACCACGTGGAGTGTCAAAGAGATGTATTTGGTATACTAGGGCTGTATGGATCATTTTTTATCCCCACTACCTCATATTAGGGATATTCCTAGCATAAAAACCTTTATACATTAAAAAAATAGTAATAAATGTTTTAGATAACATATATAATACATTGGTGGTTGGGTTTTTTGCTGATCATTTCATGGGTTGGTGCTCAAATAATATGTGATTTTTCTCTCAAAAAACAAGTAATACATCTAGTCCCTTGATTGATGTAGAAAGTGGATGTATTGGGACACCCCTATATATTATATATCTATCTTAATATGGTTCATGTAATGTATTCATAAAACAAGTCATTTTATACTTTGATAATTGAAAATTTTTGAGTAGGTTATGTGGGATTGACAAACTCCATGACCCATAATCACTCGATGTCTTAGAAAAAAGGGAAATGTGAGAATTCTTGTTTACATGTGATGAAAACTGGGGGACATTAGTATTGAGATACATGTGTTTTATAGGGATAACATTAGATCCCTTCAAGAGTTTTTATATTTATATAGTATTCATATATTGTTCATGGGAGATCCTTGGAGAAGGAAATTAATAAACTCTACTTCTTAAAATAACTGTTATTATATTTCTTTGATTAATTTTAAGAGCACCAATATAGATGCCCTCTGGGGAGAGAGGGGGGTTCCGTCATTCAAATATATGATGATTCATTTGAGTGGAGGGATGATGGTTAACCTCTTAATCTTATATTATGGGAGGATTTTCTCCAAGATGATGATATTGTTGGTGTAAATAATAGAGAAGAAGGATTTGAAATAAAAAAATCTGTTCTTGGTGTTAAAATGTCATTGCTAATACATCCACTGATAATGGTCAGTGGATTTCCTCAATGGTATTTTAGAGTTAATAATATCATTATTTATCATAGTTTTTAGTACCTATAATTTAATGATGATATTAGTATCTTTAGTACTAATATTGAAATCTGACGTGAGATTTTTTTCAGTGGTGATAAAGTGATCTATGATCAATGCTTGAAATTAGAGTTGATACAAAATTCAAAAAAAAATCTTTTATTCAATAAAGAACCCAATAAAAGCATTCCTAAGAAAACCCAAAGCACCTGTGATTAAAGGTATATACAAATGTGAGCTTAAGACACCCCATGTGAAAAACCACCTGAAATCCTGAATAAACTTACATTGGTAAGTTTCAAACACCTACACAACAACTTATTAATGAAAACCCCTACCACTAGCTTGGGTAGGTATTTTTTCTACATAATGATATGTGTAAATATTTACAATTTTTTAATATATTTAAATATATTTATAAATTTTAATATATATTTGTTGAAAAATATGTAAATATATATAAGATTTATATATAAAATGTGTATATATTTTTTCATAAAATGTGTGTGTATATATATATATGTATATAAAAATGTGTATATATTTATTGAGAAATGTTTATATATTTTTTTATGTATATAATTTGGGTATACTTGTTAAAAATGTGTATATATTTGTTATATATATATATATATATATATATTCCTCTATATTTATTTACAAATTAATAGTTATATATTTTTATATTTGTATAAAAAATTTGTGTATATATTTATATTTGTTATTCAAAAATTTGTGTGTGTGTGTATATATATATTAATTTATTTATTCTTTAAAATTTGTATACATATTTTCTTCTATTTACACGTATATATTTTTTCTATATATTTGTATATTTTTTCTGAAATTTTTATATTTTTTCATGTGTATATATATTAGATGAAAAATGTCTTTGTGAATATATATATATATATTAGTATATATTTATGTGTGTATGTGTGTGTGTGTCTTTATATCAGTGGGATGAAAGGTGCTCTGTTGTCATAGACGAGTGATGATAGGTGGTTGCTTCAATAGGGTATGAATGACTCTGGTGTACAGCCTCGCATATGGAGTGGATAGAGACTGGAGGTGAGTGGGACTGGAGATGACTTTTGGGGAAGCTGTGGTAGGTAGAGGCCATAGGAGGTGACACTCTATACACAGCAGTCGATGAGATCTCTGTAGGATACGAAAAAAGGTCATATGGTACAGTTCCTTCCGGAAAATTCCTAGGACTATGGGCTAAGGGCTTTGGGCATGTCTTGCTCTATTGTACATGTAATATAATATACTTTCATATCTATTGCTACTTTGGGTTACAAATTTTAATGAGTTATCTTTGTTTTGGCTCCATCCTTGAGAGAGGGATAAGGTTTGAGCCTTTTTAGCTTAGAAGGAGTGTGTGTGTGTGTCTTCATATATTATAACCCTTAAGGCCGTGAATAATAATATATTTATTTATATATTTATGTTCATGTATATATATATATGCTCAATTTTTTTGAATTTATAATATAGGTTTTTAAAGTAATATTTTTTTAAGTATACTATATTAATTTAATAATTTCATTTTTTTAATTATATTTTTTATATATTTATGTATTCATGTATTTATATATTTATGTATTTATGTCTTCATTTATTTATGAATTTAGGTATTAATATGTTTAAATATTTACAAATTTTTATATTTTTATATTTATTGTTAATTTATTTATATAGTTTAATTATATATATATATAACTATTTAAATAATATTTTAATATATTTTATTTACATATACTTTTTTTCGTTTTATTTTCCTAAATTATTATGTATTTTATTTTCTTAATATAAATGTACAAATGTGTCATTATATAAATTATAAATATAAATTTGATAATAAATTTTTTCTTAATATGATTTAATATTTTTAAAAGACGATATTATTTGTGAATACTAATGTAGAAATGATAAGGGGTCCTTTATAAATTCATAAATAAGAACTGATAAGGTTGACCTTAATCATTTATTATAAAAAAGGTTGTTAAATTTAAAATTTATTAGTGATAAAAAAGACATTCATCGAAACTTTTAAACAGTAAAAAAGGCTTACTCATTATCAGTTTCTGTTTAGAGATGATAAAGAGATCAATTATTAGTATTTTTTAATATATTTGAAAAAATTATAGAAATATTTTCTATGATTTTTAGTAATGTATTGAGGGGGAGAGGGGTGGTGGAGAACCGCATCAACAACATTTTAGTGGGGTGTGGTTGTGCCAAGGTGGTCCTTAGACGAGGAATGAAAATAGTATCAATATGTAGATGCTATCAAATATGAGGAATTTATCTATATACATGTGACCCATTATTAATATATTTAACTCTCTTGATCTCTTCCAATTTATAGAAAGATATGAGTATATAAAAGATAATTTTCTTTCAAAAAAACGTATTTATTTTATTTTTATTTTTAAATTTTAATAAATCTGTTTTATCTGAAGTTGTTTGGAAACAATTATTAAATATGATCTACTATAATGTTTTTTGGAAGATATTTATCACAGTAAATATTTTAAATTTGACATGATATGGTGAATTGAAAAATATCCCTTAATATATTAAGAAGAATGGAACTTTATTCATGATCCTTTATAGAAATCACTACATCATCAAAGTACATAAAAATATTATCCTTATATAAAATAATATCCAACATGTATTGGTGATTATTAAAGAGTGAAACATTAAAAAATTATGATTATTTTTTAATCCAATAAAAAACTATGAAACTATTTACTATTCTTTTTTACATAAATAATTAAAATAACCTTCTTAAATATATATTGATATAGATATCTAGTATAAAATATTATATATTGTTACACCTATACCCCTGGTGCAGTGGTGATGGATAGGTTCCAATAATCATGAAACAGAAGTTCAATTCACGGTGAATATAAAAGTGATTATGGGTTTTAACACTTATTTTTTCAGTTTTCATAATTAATCAGTAGTGGAATACATGTATGGAATAAAAAAAGATTTGAAACAAACCAAACTACAAACCAGACCAAACCAAATTCAAATTTTCATGACCTTCCCCCACTACGAACCCCTCTTATTCTGATAGTGAAGGAAAGTATGACCCCCACCCCAAATCCCACCTCCAAATAGGCCACATGTATTAATATCACAATCCGACTATAAGAACATATAAATGGGAGGTCTCACCATCATAAATAACATTAATATAAAGGTAACCCACCAATTTACTCCACAAAAAATAAAATCCGACCACAATTCCTATAAATTTCATACATAAAAAATTCCCCCAAAGTAAAATGCCAAAAAATACCAATGACAACAACTGCAATAGAAAATACAGGCCTCAAGATAGTAATACCCAGATTAGTACCTATTTAATATGGAAATCATAAAAACATATTTATATATACTGAGATAAGAATAAATGTTTACTTAGTAATATCCTCCTCAAGACCCTTAGTCTAAATGTTGATGTAGCATACTAATGTCTTAGTGAATAAGTAGTGGAACCAACATTCACCTATGTTAGGTCAACAATATCTCATCCTCACCAAGGCTCACTCACCCAAAATCACATCTAGGTATTGTAACACAATATTGAAATAATGTATCATGATGGTACCCTTCTACTACATCACTAATGTTTTGTCTCTCTCATAGCCTAATAGAAAATGGAATGGTGTTTCCATCTATTTTGAAGTTTTTTCATTAATCATCATATCCCCGAACACAAAAATATACCATATAAAATCGTCACATAATCATAATTAAATTCCACAACATCATCATACATCAGAACTATATTAATGTATGGTAATATGAACATTAATGACTTCATCCTCATTCCCTCCTCCTACAATGCACATCCCCCACCATGTATCAAAAACATGACCACATAACATAGCAGGTGAGTATATTTCAAAGTAAATCCTTATGTAATTATATATTGTATTCAAATACCTAAAACAATACATCATATCTCATGTTACACCTTAAAGAGAGAATATGAAAAAGGGAGTATGCTTCATCAAATTTAGCAGTTCTGAAATGACACAACCTGTCATACCTCCAATGCACAATAAGGTTACTAGATGTCCTAGAAGAAATTTACCCCATGAATCTATGGTTCTAGTATCAATAATCCATGCACCTCGACCTAAAAATATCTAAAAAAATAAACACTAACAACAAACATCCTAAATTTAATAAGAAATATAAATAAGTGAAGCACACAATGAATGATTATAATGTAGGATCGAAATAATGATTTAGATGCTCAATATACAAGAGGGTGGGTGAATTTTATACTTTAAAAATTCCTTTGGAACCTTTAAAGTTAGTTACGATTAACTATGTTTTCCATAAGCAAAGGAAAGGGCTATGTTTAACAAAGTTAAACTAAGAAAATTCACAACACCTCTAACACCGAATGAAAACTCGGAATGAGATTCCGAAAGTGGGTTCCGGAAATATGGTTCCGGAAAATGAAACATAAAGAAAGATTACAAAGTGAGATTCTACCTTAAAGCGTATAGAATCTAAATGAATCAGAGTACAAGTAAGGAAGTATAAGAAAGTTATACTTTCCTTATAATAAAAAATGCAGCGGAAATAAAACAAGTAGTTAAACTACAAGTAACAAGATATAAGTCTTTTAACCCAAAGAGGAGGGTATCCAACAACCTTGGATAAAGGTCCCTTGATTTATACTTTCAAGAAAGTCTGTCTTACCCACACCAGGGTAAGACCTCGATATGAAGATCGGAGTCTCTGTCTTGCTATCCCCGCAAGCCCTCAACTTCAAGGTAGTTGGCAACCTCTGTCTTCCTCAGAAAGGAAGCACTCGAACTTCAAGGTAGTTGGCACCTCTATCTTCCTATCCCCGGAAGTCCTCGAATTTAGTCACCAACATTCGGAGTCGCACGAATCTTTGATAGTTAATAAGAGCCTCTATCTCTAGAAATCACTTCAAGCATGTAATCACATGAGTCGAAGATCAGTCATCCTTTCAGCACTGAGCTTTTTCAAATGAGCTCCTATTTATAGGTAAGGTCGGCTTCTTCTCCATCGGTCATATTTTCCTTAATGATCGGAGGGACCTGTACACATGTCACTTAGACAACGGTTAGTTTATAACAATATAGATGACATCATTTTATAACATACTTTGTATAACTGAATGTACGACATCCATTTAGAATGAAGCAAACGTAAGTAAAGGCTAATTAATAATTCGGAGTGTAAGAAAGTCAAAGGTTCAGAGTCTAATCAATGTGAAGTTCAGAGTCTATGTATAAGAAATATCCGGATTCTATTATATAAGAAATCAGAGTCTGGTTTCATCAGAAATCAGATTCTAAATCTGTAGAGTTCGGAGTTGAACTGCTTAAAAGTTCTGAGTCAAACTTATTAAGAATTCGGAGTCGAACTTCTTAAGAGTTCGGAGTCAAACTTCTTAAGAGTTCGGAGTCGAACTTCTTAAGAGTTCGGAGTCGAACTTCTTAAGAGTTCGGAGTTGAACTTCATAAGAGTTCGGAGTCAAACTTCTTAAGATTTCAGAGTCGAACTTCTTAAGAGTTCGGAGTCGAACTTCTTAAGAGTTAGGAGTCGAACTTCTAAAGAGTTCGAATTAGATCTACTACGGAGTTTGGAGTCCAGAATTCGGATTAAAACTATATTACAGATCACATCCAAGATTCGGATCCTAAAAACAGAATGGTCCAATTTTTTATTATTAGACTCCGAGAATTTGGTTGCAATTCCGATTTTTGATTTTAAGGGAAACAAAATTCTATGTATAAGAAAAATCTATTTTAAGGTAAATTTCCTTAAGGAAGTAAATTTTTCTTATTTGAGTAATAATAAAAATTGCTTAAGTATAAGGTGTTTGTGATTTTCAAAACCAGAAGAAATGGAAAAGTCATAAGGAAAACCTTATTAACTCAACAATCTCCCCCTTTTTGGAAAGCACAAGCATCCATTTGAAAAAGGTATAAGAGAAAAAAATTCCTTAGACTATTTAAAACTTATCTCCCTTCGTTCATGGATAGAAGTGTATACAACTAACTCCCTATTAGGCATTCACACACTAAGGATTGTATTCTTGGTTTCCGGAGTAGAGTTTTCATAATTGTAAGAGTGAAACAAAACGTAATGGTAAACTCCCCCTTTCTTTAAGGATATTTCTCTCATAAATTTTTCTTTTCTCCTCCTCATGAACAGTTCGTTTTCCTTCTCCCCCTTTGTGATTTTCAAAATGAATTGAAGGGAATGGAAAACAAATTATTCTACCTGAAACATTAGTATACAACAAGAGACAAACCGAACAGATAATCTTTCATTAGAGTTGTGGAAAAAAAAATACAAGGAAAGACAACTACAACAAAAGATCAGAGTGGGTTCATTTGTCTTCCTTTTCCTTTGGAATAAGATGCTTCAACAAAGATTTGAGTTTCTTCAGGTCTCTTTAGTCTTCCTCTCATTGCTTCTCCAAGACTTTTACCTTTTCTTCTTGAGCTTTTAACAGCTGTTCTTGAGCCTCCAATGCTTCTTTTTGAAAATTCAACAACTCATCCTGTTTCTCCATCCTCTTCTGAAACTCAATCCGGAAATCTCTTTCAAACTTCCAATTCTGATATACTGAGTTAAGCTTGCCATTTAGATCACTGACCTGTTGATTCCGGACATTTTGTTCCTGGGTCAACTTCTCAGAAATTTCAATAACCTTTTTGTCCTCCATTCCAAAAGCACTTTGAACATCAGCCTAAAAATTTTCAAAATGTACTAAATCTTCATCTACTCTCTTAGACCACTTGGTTACTTTACTACAATATTTCCTATGAACATTGTAATCGATCAGAAAACTTTTATGTTCAGCTTCCAACATCACAAACTTATCCATTAACATGGACAATGAATCCAATTTTTGATTCATAGATTGTTGCAACAACTGGCATCTAGAATCTATAGTTGGAAGAATCGGTATTATGTCCACCAGCTTTCTCAGAGATTGAACCAAAAAATCATGCCCGTGGGATGATGATTCCGAATCCAAGATTTCTTTTTGAGATTCATCTTCTTCAACTCGCATCAGCTTCCATCTAGAGGTATCACCAACCTCTTTGTTTCTAATGATATTCTTAATTGGTGTCTCCATTAAAGCTTGATTGCCTTTATCAGATTTCGGAATGGATTGCACATTTTGAGAGACTTTCTCAGATTCAGAAACTTGAACAATCTGATCTTCATCTGGTTGCTGTATTTCTTGTCCTTCTTCAAGATAGTTCCTTTGATAGGATTCTTCTTCATCAAACAACTCATTTTCTTCTTCTTCCTGTTGGTGTTGCTTTCCGACTTCCTCATCTACCTTCCCTGGAGATACTATTTTTCCGGATTCAGCCTTATAATCCTGAAATTGTTTTATCAAGGTATCTAGATCTTCACTCTCCTCCTCCTCTTCTTCTTCCTCTACTTGTTCTACTTCTTCCTCAACTGCTTCAACACCTTGTTTCTCAGCATCAACTGTAGGTTCTTTACCCTTGTTCTTTTCTGGAGTGACAAAAGTTTTTGCTGATGTTTCTGGTAAAGAAGGTTCGACTCCGAAAGTATCCGGAACTGGAAGCCTTTCAGAGGCCAACTCTATACCTTTTAGCAACGATTGAACTATTTCAGCTTCAGACATCTTCTTCCTCAACTTCTTTTCCTTCGTTTGTCTTTCCAGCTCCTCAGCAGCCTTTTCGTTTAAAGCCTTAGCCTCAGCAGGTTCGAGTCCAAATTGAGGATCCCCTTCCTTCCTCATTTCCTTATCTTTTCTCCATTTTGCTGCTACTTCATCTGTATAGATTTTCTGCTTCTTCGGTTTGGGTGGTGCAAATTCAGTTTCCTTCGGCTGAGGAACATCTTCATCAGAAACTACTTTCTTAGACTTTATCTTCTTCCTTTGATTTTTTAAAGGTTCCGTAGATTGTGTTTCTTTTTCATCTACTTCAAATTCTTCCACAGATAGAGTGTAAAATTCTCCGGATTCACTAGAAAATCCCATCATCATTCTCTTAAGTGTATCATCACTGACAAGCATGAGCTTGCAATTCCGGATCTATGATTTGCATGCAACTTTGAAAGATTCTAAGCACCGAAAAATCAACTTTGATAATAAGGCTGGATACATAATAATCTGAGCTCGCAGATTTCCTTCTTTGATATTCTTGATCGTAACCAAGACATGCCTTATCAGATTTATCTTTCTTAGATTTACCAAAAAATCTAAGACATAGATATCACTATTCTTCAGATTGTCTTTATCTCCTATTCTCAGACCGGAAAACCATGCACCCATAGTTGCAGTATTCTGTTATTCGGAGCGAGCCGAGAAATCTTTGTAGTTGAATCATCCTTGAGCCCAAGACACTACATTTCTTTTTCCTTAACGAAACTTCCTTGAACATCCGGATGTTTGTGAGAGCAAAATTCAGCTTCTCCTTCATATGCTATACCCACCAGGTTTGCTGCCTTAGTGTAGGAGAGTTTATAAGTCTTTCCATAAGACTTAAAAGAAAATTTTTCTCTTCCATCTTCTACTAGGAAGGAATGAGACTCATAAAATTCTATCAACAGATCAGTGTAAACCGGATCCTGTTTTTCTGACTGGGCTACGCATACATCTTCCCATCCATTTAGTCTAATATTTTTCGAAATGATAGAATCAAGCTTATAAAAATATGGATGAACTGACCTTTCTCTGTAAACTAAACACTTTGAAATCGGTTTCGTAGTTGACATATCTTGTGAAGTTTCTTCAATAGACATTCAGAGTGAAGTAAACTGTAGGATTTAGATCAGCTTCACAAGGTTCGAAACCGGCCTTAAGAGGAGCAACAGGGCTTCGAGACGAAAAATCTTGAAAACCGATGTGGGACGAGTCTCAGGACCCCCTTTTTATAGGCAAATAAAATGAACTTTGGTCTTCCAATGATCATCCAATGGTTGAAAATACTTTGATCTGATCTGACGGTTGAGAATAACCCCAGGGGAAAAAAATGACTCCGATCTTTTGAGGTTTTTTTAAAAAAAACATTCTGAAAAACTAGAATCCGATCTAATCAATGAAGATACCAGTAAGAAAAATTTGATTATAAAAATATATAGGGAAATCATAACATATGGATTGATAGGAAATATTATTTGAAATTGGTAATATTCCAAAAAAAAACTTATTATGATAAGTCTAATAAAACAACGTTACGAAAAGCCCAGTCTGAAAATCTTCATTCTGATAATTTTCATTACGAGAATTCCATTCCGGAAGTTTTTAAAGAAGAAAAAAAATCAATCCAGAAAATTTCAATTCCAGAAATTTCCATTCTAGAAATCTTAGTAACAAAAATTTTGAAAACAATCCAAAAAAAATTGTTATTTTAACAAACAAATGTACTCCCCCTATGAAAAAGAGTTTATTACTGTACGGAGACTTTTTCAACAGAAGGTTAATTAAGAAAGATTACCTTACGGTTATCATCCCTAACTTCTGTTTAATGTATTCAAATCTATCAGAAGACAAGGATTTTGTAAAAATATCAGCAAGTTGATCTTGTGTTCCAATAAATTGAATAATGATATCTCCTTTGAGTGTGTGATCCCTAAGAAAGTGATTCCTAATATCTATGTGTTTTTCACGGGAGTAATGTGAAGGATTCTTACATAAAGCAATGGAACTTGTGTTATCAGACAAAATTTTAGTTTTAGTAAAACTCAATCCATAGTCTGTGAGTGTGTGTTGCATCCACAATACTTGAGCACAACAACTTCCAGCTGCTATATATTCAGCTTCAGCAGTGGAGAGTGCTACAGAATGTTGCTTCTTGCAGGACCAAGAAACTAGTGAATCTCCTAAGAAATGACAAGTTCCAAATGTACTTTTTCTATCCATTCTATATCCTCCAAAGTCAGCATCAAAAAAACTTTTTAGAACAAAATCATTTCCAGAAGTATAAAATAATCCTAGATCCATGGTTCCCTTAAGGTAGCGAAAAATTCTTTTTACTGCCTTTAAGTGAGATTCATTAGGATTGGATTGATATATTGCACATAAGCATACTAAAAACATTAATTCTGGTCGACTAGCTGTTATGTAAAGTAAACTTCCTATCATACCTCTAAAAGATGTTTGATCTACTAGTTTTCCAGCTTCATCAAGATCTAGATAATTTGAGGTACCAATGGGAGTACTTATACTCTTAGTATTGTCATAACCATAATTTTTAAGAAGATCTTATTATACTTATGTTGAGATATGTAGGTTCCTTCTGGTTTTTGAGAAATTTGAAAACCATGGAATAAAGTTAACTCACCCATCATACTCATTTCAAACTCAGATTTCATTAGACTTGCAAAAGAGTCAGTCAAGGATTGCTGAGTTGAACCAAATATGATGTCATCAACATAAATTTGAATAATCAAAACATTTTTCTTATATTTCCATATAAAAAGGGTTGGATCTGCATTTCCATTAACATAGTTATTTTGAAGTAAAAATCTAGTGATTCTATTATACCATGCTCGTGGGGCTTGTTTAAGGACATACAAAGCTTTGGTAAGTCTAAAAACATGATCAGGATGTTTTTTATCCTCAAAGCTAGGAGGTTGTTCAACAAAGACTTCCTCTTGAACATAACCATTAAGAAAAGCACATTTCACATCCATTTGGAAAAGTTTGAAATTAAAGAATGCTGCAAAGGCAAGTAGAATACGGATAGATTCAAGTCTAGCTACTGGAGCATAGGTTTCTTCATAGTCTATTCCTTCTTGCTGATTATATCCTTTAGCAACAAGTCTAGCTTTATTTCTTACTATGATTCCATTTTCATCACATTTATTCATGAAAGCCCATTTTACTCCAATAACAGAAGTTTCCTTAGGTCTTTCAACCAAGGTCCAGACTTTATTACTTTCGAATTCATTTAGTTCATCTTGCATGGCTTTGATCCAATCATCATCACCTAAAGCTTCATCAGTGCTTTTTGGTTCTAATTGGGAAAGAAATGCTAGATGTTCAACTTCATTTCTTAAGGAACTTCTAGTCCTTACAGGATGATTTACATCACCAATGATACTATCACTGGGATGATTCTTATGAAACACCTGATTTGGGTTTTGTAAAACCTGTTCATCGATATAGGGTAGAAAGTCTTCTGGGGTAAATGTTTCTGAAGTATCTTCTAGAAAATTATCCTTATCAGAAGGTTCTTCTATCAATGGTTGACAATTAGTTTTTGAAAACACATCCGAGTATATAGGAAGAGATGGTTTAAAAACAAAAGGATCTGACTCATCAAATTTTACATGTACTGTTTCTTCAACAGCGCAAGAATTTTTATTAAAAACTCTATAAGCCTTAGAGATTGTGGAATAACCTATGAAAATCCCTTCATCAGATTTTGGTGCGAATTTATGTAAGTTATCTTTAGTATTCAAAATGAATACTTTGCAACCAAAAACCATGAAGTAGGAAAGTCTTGGTTTTCTACCATTCCATAACTCATAAGGAGTTTTAGTAAGAAAAGGTCTAATCAAAACTCGACTTATAGTATAACAAGAAGTACTTAAAGCTTCAGCCCAGAAATTTCTAGCAATAGAATATTCACTCAACATGGTTCTAGTTATCTCTTGAAAAATTATATTTCTTCTTTCAACTACACCATTCTTTTGAGGAGTTCTAGGTGCTGAAAAATTGTGAGTAATACCTTTCTTACTACAAAAGGTTTCAAAATCAGAATTTTGAAATTCTCTTCCATGATCAGTATGAATAGTTTTCAATGGAAGGTTTTTCTCATTTTTAACTTGAGCTCTAAAACTTTTGAAATATGAAAAAGATTCAGATTTTGTTGCTAGAAAATAGACCCAAGTAAACCTAGTGTAATCATCAACTAGAAAAAACACATAGTATTTGCCTCCAATACTTCCAGTTTGTGTTGGACCAAAAAGATCCATGTGCACTAACTGTAATGCATCGGTTGTTGAGACTTCACCGATTGATTTAAAACTAGATTTATGTTTCTTACCATATTGACAAGGATCACAAACTTTAGAAGAATCAAATCTAAGCTCCGGTAGATCCTTAACTAGTTTCTTCTTAGAGAGTTTACATATGTTCCTAAGGTTACAATGACCTAGTCTTCTATGACATAACCAGGAATGATCTTCCATGGCACTAAGGCAAGGTAAATCTTGGCTTCTGAGGTCTTCTAAATTTAAGGTGTAAACATTCTCTTGCCTATTGGCTGAGAGAATAAATTCTTCCTTGGAATTGTGAACTAAGAACTTATCATTCCTAAAATTCACAAGGTAACCTTCATCACATAACTGGCTTATTCTAATGAGGTTGTTCTTAAGACCCTTAACAAAAAAAACATTTGAAATCAAGGTTTTACCAAGAAGAACAATATTACCAATACCAACAACCTCCCCTTTAGCATTATCTCCGAAAGTTACCTTTCCTCCTTTCGTTTTGATAATCTTTTCAAAATAGCTTTTGTTACCAGTCATGTGCCGGGAACATCCACTATCCATGTACCATGTATTGTTGCTGGTACACTCTTTATTTTCCTGATATCAAAAAGAAAATTAGACTTTCGGAATCCAAACTTGTATGGATCCGAGATTTCCAGATAATAAAATTTTTGGAACCCACATCTTCTTAAAGAAGTAAGCTTTGTGAAATCATAAAGATTGGGTTTTGTTTAAGGAACAATTATTTTCCCAGTGACCACCACATTGACACTTGGTACAAAATGGGGCACTTTGAGGAACAAAATAATTGATACTGAAAATTGGTTTTGCATGGGTATAAACAAATCCGGATTTATTTCATAAAGGTCGTATTTGAGAATACATTTTATCAAAATTTTCCTTACCATGGGTAAAGTTTGATAAACACTTCTTTAAGGAAAAAATTTCGGACTTGAGTTTTACAACCAAGTTTTTATCCTCAAAATCATTAGTTTTAGAACTAGAGCTAGGCTCTAAAAAAATTTTATTAGAAATTACTTTTTATAATTCTTTAGAAAGTCTGTTCTTTTCAGAACTTACTTCCTCACGAATTTTTGAAATATTTTCAAAATCAGTATTTTTCCTATCAAGATCTTTAGAAAGATCTAATATCTCTTTTGTAAGAATAGAATTCCTATAGTTTTCCTTATCAAGTTTCTTATTGAGTTTGGAATTCTCAATTTCAAGAAGTTCAGCAAACCTAGAGACTTCTTCATAAGTAGGTAAAGTATTTTCCTCATCAGAAGATGATTCTTCATCAGAAGAGTTATAATACTTACTATTATTAGAATTTAAAGAAACATTGGTCAATGATTCAGCATTTCGTACCTTAGCCATGAAACAATGATTATGAATTGGTAATCTGGCTATAAGACCAATATTCTTCTATCCTGAAGATTCATAATCAGAAGATTCATCTGAAGAGTCACCACCACTGGCACTCCAGGTGACATTAGCTTTCAGAACTTTATTAGCTTTAGCTTTATAAAACCTTTTTCTTTTCCTGTCTGAATGCCTTTCTTTTCTTTCATTCTTTTTGAGCATAAGGCAATCTGGTCTAATATGTCCAGCTCTTTTGCACTCAAAACAAGTAACTTCTCCATCTTTCTTATCTTTCCTTTCCTTTTTCTTATACTAGGATTGGAAATTTCTCTGGCCAGTTATCTTGTTCATCTTTTGATCAAGATTGGCTAATTCATTTTCTGAGACATCACTCTCACTAGATTCGGATTGGAAAATAACTTTCTTAGACTTGGATCTAGTTACTCTCTCAGGAGTCTTAGCTTTCATCTGATTTGAAGTTGTAGTAAAAGCAACAGTACCATTTCCATTCTTCTTCTTGATGTTGTCAGCATCTCTCTTCATTCTAGTTTCATGTTGTAGAGGAGTTCCAAAAAGCTCATCAAGAGAAATCTGAGTGACCTTCATGTTCTCATCTATAGTTGTTCTTTTGGATTCCCACTCATTAGGCATAATATCAATTATCTTGTCTACAAGAGCTTTATCATCTAAACCTTTTTCTCCCATAGACTGTAGACTATTGACTATAGTCATGAATCTCTGTTGAACTTTACAGATAGGTTCACCATAAGGAAAATTGAAGCCATGATACTCAGATCTAAGCATTGCTCTTCTAGTCTAAATCACATTAGAAGTTCCAAAGTGTGTTACCTCTAACTTCGTCCAGATACAGTTAGCTTCTTCACAAGAAGAAATTTGGCTATATATATTCCTGTTCATTGAACAAATTAGAGTATTGCGTACCTTATAATTAAGTTGATATTCTTTCTTTTCCTGGTTAGTGAAAGTTCTAACTTCCTTGTCAAGAATTTTATAATCACCAGTAAGCATAACAAAGTTGTCCACTCCAGTGTTGATAACAAAAGTCTTCATTCGATCTCTCTAGTACTCATAGTCATTACCATCAAATATAGGTGGTCTTGTTGGATTTAGATTATCAATCGAACCAACATTAATTCCTGCCATACTTGAACAACCTTTGGCACACAAACTTGTTAGTAGCAAAAGTTACAAAGCTCGGATTAAGAATGTTCGGAATGGAAAATTCGGAATGTCAAAGTTAAGAATGATAAAGTGAGCAAGAAAAACATAATCGTAAGTATAAGTATTTCAGAAACCTGCTCTGATACCAATTGTAGGATCAAAATAATGATGTAGATGCTCAATATACAAGAGGGGGGTGAATTGTATACTTTAAAAATTCCTTTGGAACCTTTAAAGTTAGTTACGATTAACTATGTTTTCCTTAAGAAAAGGAAAGGGCTAAGTTTAACAAAGTTAAACTAAGCAAATTCACAACACCTCTAACACCGAATGCAAACTTGGAATGAGATTCCGAAAGTGTGTTCCGGAAATATGGTTCTGGAAAATGAAACTTAAAGAAAGATTACAAAGTGAGATTCTACCTTAAAGCGTATAGAATCTAATTGAATCAGAGTACAAGTAAGGAATTATAAGAAAATTATACTTTCCTTATAATACAAAATGCAGCGGAAATAAAACAAGTAGTTAAACTACAAGTAACAAGATATAAGTCTTTTAACCCAAAGAGAAGGGAATCCAACAACCTTGGATAAAGGTCCCTTGATTTATACATTCAAGCAAGTCTGTCTTACCCACACCAGGGTAAGCCCTCGATACGAAGATCAGAGTCTCTTTCTTGCTATCCCCGCAAGCCCTCAACTTCAAGGTAGTTGGAAACCTCTGTCTTCCTCAGCAAGGAATCCCTAGAACTTCAAGGTAGTCGGCACCTCTGTCTTCCTATCCCCGTAAGTCCTAGAATGTAGTCACCAACATTCGGAGTCACACAAAGCTCTGAGAGTTAATAAGAGCCTCTCTCTCTTGAAATCACTTCAAGCATGTAATCACATGAGTCGAAGATCAGTCAGCCTTTCAACACTGAGCTCTTTCAAATGAGCTCCTATTTATAGGTAAGGTCAGCTTCTTCTCCAACGGTCATATTTTCCTTAAAGATCGGAGGGACATGTACACGTGTCACTTAGACAATGGTTAGTTTATAACAAAATAGACGACATCGTTTTATAACAAACTTTTTATAACTGAATGTACGACATCGTTTTAGAATGAAGCAAAAGTAAGTAAAGGCTAATTAATAATTCGGAGTGTAAGCAAGTCAAAGGTTCAGAGTCTAATCAAAGTGAAGTTCAGAGTCTATGTATAAGAAATATTCGGATTCTATTATATAAGAAATCGGAGTCTGGTTTGATCAGAAATCGGATTCTAAATCTATAGAGTTCGGAGTTGAACTTCTTAAAGGTTATGAGTCAAACTTCTTAAGAATTCGGAGTCGAACTTCTTAAGAGTTCGGAGTCGAACTTCTTAAGCGTTCGGAGTCAAACTTCTTAAGAGTTCGGAGTCGAACTTCTTAAGAGTACGGAGTCGAACTTCTTAAGAGTTCGGAGTCCAACTACTTAAGAGTTCGGAGTCGAACTTCTTAAGAGTTCGGAGTCGAACTTCTTACGATTTCGGAGTCGAACTTCTAAAGAGTTTGAATTAGATCTACTACGGAGTTTGGAGTCCAGAATTCGGATTAAAACTATATTACAGATCACATCCAAGATTCGGATCCTAAAAACAGAATGCTCCAATTTTTTATTATTAGACTCCGAGATTTTGGTTGCAATTCCAATTTTTGATTTTAAGGGAAACAAAAAGCTATGTATAAGAAAAATCTATGTTAAGGTAAATTTCCTTATAGAAGTAAATTTTCCTTATTTGAGTAACAATAATAATTGCTTAATTATAAGGTGTTTGTGATTTTCAAAACCAGAAGAAATGGAAAATTCATAAGGAAAACCTTATTGACTCAACATATAATTATTTTATGGGTTTTGTAACAAGTCATAATCCATAATAAAAAATAAAAACACTTGATGAGTAAATAAGATAATACAATTGAAAAACTAACTCTAAATCATAAGATATAGAATCTTAGGGTTAACACCAAAAACCTAACCAACACAAATTACTATTCTAAAAATTTATAAGAATCCACATAAGATAAATTCAGGTAATTGATATTTTTCATCCATCCATACTTTACAAAAAAACCATATTATCTCAACTAATTGATAAAAAACCCTATTTAAATCAAACTTCTTAGTTAATAGTTATGTTTTTAGACTTTTCTACCTATATTCCCACATAATTAGATGCTTTCTAGAAACATCCTCTAGATTCCGCACTTGTTCTTTTCTCCAGACTAATCCATATTGATAAATTAATATTATCTGGCCTCTCAGACACTTGGACTATTATATGTTGTTCTATACTTCCATCAGGTAGATTCATCGTCACCATTACTACTTATTTTTGACTACTGGTATAGTTGCATCCTTGATTTCTGTACTAGTAAAATGTTATAAAATTTACTCCTTTATGTAATATTCTGTACATAACTGGAATAAATAATCTCAAGCTAAGAAAAAATATTTCCCATTTTAGAATCATATTCAAATTCAACATAAGTACCCTCAGTCAGATGTAATGCATTTTGTAACTCTTTTCTTTAATAACCTATATCATTTTATAATGTCTCAAAGTAATAGAGACTCTAATTTATCTAACCTACATGTAAGTGAAACATATCTCTAAACTTTATGTGTTATAACATTAGAAAACATATCAACCAGATTATGATTCACTTAAACCTTATAAATTAATGGAACCTCATATTCAAGAAACATATAAATGAAGTGGTATTTCAATTTAATATGCCTCATCTATGAGTGAAAATTTAGAATCTTTGCCAACTGAATCCTTATTAGATTGTCAGAATACAAAAAAATGATATCATACCTTCTTATAATCTCCACTAGTTGTCTCATCGACCACACTAACTCTTTCCCTAGTTCAATAATTTTAGCATACTCTTCTTTCATATTTGATAGTGTAAATACATGTTATAATAGGGACATAAAACTATAGGAAATGACTACCAAAGTTAAACCCAAACCAACAGTTCTCCTCTTTCAATATTTAACATCCCTAAATTCAGTATCTCAATATTCTTATAATGAATAATCAGTTTATAAATATATTTCTAGATTAATTAAAATTTGGAGATTCTAGAATATCTACTTGATCACCTATCATTGTTTCTTTCTAATATTTTCCCAAAATCCGTAATCCAGACCAATTACTGGAGTGATATTCACTATTTTTAAAATATTTTATTATATATTATACTTCCAGAAACATATGCATATGAAACCTACACCATGAAAATGCTCTATTCATTTCTTATGGTGGGTGTCTTCTAATTTAAATTTGTAAAATGTCTAGATATAAGAGTACTAATTGGATTTTATTAACTCATTATGAATCTTATTAGTAATTTATAGATATAATCTAACTGAGAAAGGTTAAAACATTCTATATTATGGGAATTTTGATCCTCATCACCAATATCTTCTTTTTGTGACCAAGATCATTAACCAATAAACTTTTAAAATATTCACACATAAACTCTTTTAGAATTTCCTTCATAGGTCTACCTAAGAGTAAGTCATCAACATAGATTGGAGTAAGGATAAAAAATCCATCATGATACACCATTCACTAACAGTAATGATCTTAAATACTCTAGGTAAAAATATATTTTATTATGATGTTATAAAACTTATTATCTAGATACATGTGTGTTTATTAACAGGAGATGAAGTCTCACCAACAACTAATCCAACTTTCTAGAAACCATTCACAACCAGCCACTCCTTATAATGAAATATAACATATTATTCCAACTTCATATTATAGTAACATTTTTAATTAAGTTCTCACCTTCCTTTTGAAATTTATATTATTTCCCAAGTATATGAAACCTGTAAGGAGTCAAATTATTCCGTCATTTCAAACTCCCACTACAATGAGTCGCTCAAAATTATAACCTACAAAGGGTTTTCTATCCTCAAATATTTGTGAGAAGTAAAAAATATCATTTCATAATCAGACCTCTGTAATGGGATTATAACCCTTGTATACCAACACATCTCTTAATCATCAACTCCATCAAAATATTGAAATTTTGATACTTTTTCTTGATATTTTACTATCCTTCACCATTTTTTTTATCAATCGCTAATACTTTCAAAAAACAATCCATGATTTCCATTATAAAACACGGTTTTACCTCTCATAATCCATCATTTATTCTTCCTAAATAATCAACCAAAACATTACCTCTACTTAAATCTTCCTAGGAATGCTCTCCTGGTTTCATGATCCGAATAGTATCCAGAATTTGGTTTTGATATTTCCACAAGATATCCTTATTTTAGAGGATGTTCCAAACTCTAATAAATTTTCACTGATTGTTATCCCATATTCTAAATCCAATTTTTTCATCCCTATATTCCAAAAGGAATCATTTTAGGGCATAACATCCAACTTATCCTTATCCACGACATTGACATGGTCATACACGATACACTCAAAAACAATTAGCTAAGTAAAGTAAAACTTCTTTACAGTCCCTATTTCCTCCAAAAATACGGGTGTAAAGGGTTATAGGAAACCTAATTAATGAGGTAATATAAATAGATAACAACATCAACCTAATATACATTTAAAAATAAGAAACATAACCTCATTATATTGGACCTCTCATTCAGTGTCTGTTTCAACGATTCTGAGACACTATTCTTCTTAGTTGGTTCAATCACGTTCTTCCCCATTCAGATTTTGTTCATGGAAAAGAACATCATGAACTCAATTCATCCACAATCAGCACCATTATTATATGAAATGAATTTCATCTTGATTCCAGTCTTGATTCCACCATAACTCTCCATATGATGAAATTTTAGAAAACATTGAACACGTTTTTGAGGAAAACATTGTCTCCTTCTATTTAAAGTCATAGGTTAACGTAATTTAGTATAACACACCACTAAGATATCTAATGGATTATGGTCTATATACATCCATATGAACCATATTTATCATTATATTCATTGGTGTTCTCAACTTATTATGACGAAACTATCTATTTTGTTTCCATGGATCTGGCCCTTAAATATTTTATGCACCATGCAATCAAGAATAAAAAATCCATTAGTATAAAAGGTCTATAAAACATTCTAATCAGTTGTGAAAAAATAATTATTACATCAATTCATTTTCCATGATTTTTTTATCAAGCATACATGGTAGCTTATAGAACCCCATTCGATAAAAAATTACCATCATTTACACCATGGTCCACCATGGTAAAAGTTTTTTTACTTTTACACACCCCATTAGAAGATAAAATACATAATCCAATATTATTAATATAAGTAATATAAATAAACATCTTCAACAAACCATGGATATGTTGGACACATAGAATTTGTATTAGAGATCCCTTCTTTTTTGGAATGATCGCATATCCTTTTCGAACAAACTCATTTAACTCTCAATTTTTATGGTGATCCTATCCAAAGATTCTGGAAACAAAATTATCCAATAAAACACATAAAAATGATGAATGAAATGATGAAATTGAATTATAGATCCATTACTCTATTTTAATCACTATAAATAAAACCAAAGTTCCAATAATCATTTCTACTGTGGAGTTTGAGGATAAAAAATCATGATTTATGGAGTTAAGATACATATATTGGTGATACCTAGATAAGTATCCAATAATTATATTATTCCAAAATGAGAAATAATCAATAATAACTGAATTAACATGGATATTATATCTTTTGTTTTCCTGTATTTTCTTTTGAATTCATTAATTTTATCATCGCATGCCTTCCATACTAAAAAAACATAAAGTAGAACCATGAAACCACATTCTTCTGAATCTGTTCATTCAAGATCAGATCATGGATATCCAAAAACACAAATTCATTATATAAACTTTAATAACCAAATATTTTCACCATCACATCCCTTTATTATTGAAGAAATTATAAAATAATTAAATCCCACACACATATAAAGAATATCACACCAACAAACTCCATCTAATTCTGATCACTTAGAACTCTTTCAGATGAAAAGAAAACAACCTTTCTTCTGACAACCTCTTTCTTAAAAGTCACAAAAAATTAATACTTTTTTAATCATGAAAGGATTATCATATATATTATCAATATTATCCATAAATATAAAGGTTCTATTCAAATCATAGATATTAAATGAAACATTTCTGACCATAGTTATGTAGAAAACAACAAACACCATCCTATAAAGTCTTTCCCACCATGTATTTTCATATTATTCAAACATATTTCTAATAAGTGGAAGATTAAAATAACATTGAAATAGGAATTCATCCCCCATGTAATCCAGAATGTAATTTATAATCCATCAAACTTATCCAGCCACACATTTCCATCTTCCTATCATATCCTCTCAAATCGAAAAATCTCTTAGAATCTAAAAAGGGTAATGGAAAATTATCTCATGTTTTCCATAAGTTGATGTATGATATTTTATTTATAACTCTAAACCTAGCTCTAATACCATTTTTTTAACAATATTAATTACTTATATAATAAACCAACCTATAGAACCTCAAATGGAAAACAAATTTTCAAGTTGATTCAAAAGAACTCAATAGCACAGATCAGTGTATCTAGAATCAAGAATCCAATCACCTTAATGACACACCATATGAATCTGCGAGTCACTCATTGTATACATCCCAAATCTAAAAAAAATTATATTTAAGAATAAAATAAATAAACTCAAGGATTTTATGTTGTTAGAAACAACTCATAATTCACATGTAATAATAATTTCACTACAAGAGAAAACAAGAGATTAAAACAATGAAACTAACTCCAAAACGCATTATAAAAAAAGATTAATATTAATACAAAAACCATATTTAGTAAAAAATACTCTAACACTAATTTATAGGAAAATATGGTAGCTAACGACTAGTATTTCACCTTCTAATACTATCTAAACGTTTCCAATAACTATCCACATGATCTCATCTACTTGTTTATGAAACTACATCATATGAACTCCCTAGTGAACAATACATAATTATAAGCTTATTCACATATATTATCATCTCAGTAATAGAATCTATAATACGTCTTATAACATCCACTTATCATTTTACACTCAGACACATCACACTTGACAGATTAATCCTACATAGCCTCTATGACACAGATATTATTCTGACATAGTTTCCACACCCATAATTTGGATTCATCATCACCAATATTATTCGATCTAAACTTTTTTCATTTTATTTGGTATGAGTAAGATGTTCCAAAAGCTATTATTTTCTAGAATATTTATTAATTATCTAAAAAAATATTCTCACACGACACCAAGTAGAGTAGTTAACCATCCATTATCTCTCCAACCAAGATATTGTGGAAAATATCTAAACCCCATGTACATATATTGGAATTAGGTAGGTTTCCCAGTTAATTTCTTGGTTCATCTAAATAACAAATAAAATTTCATGAATTAATTAGTTTCACACATTCCCATCCAATGTTTTTAAATTAAACTAGCATATCCAAAAATCCATAATAATTATCAAAGCTTTACTACCACATACTAACAATTTCTTCAAACACCATTATATAAACCAACATCCCATATTCACATAAGAAAACCACAAAAATATTATCAACCTCCTCACTTCATAATATCATCAATAATATTTTCCTGAATTACAAATTGTCATCCATAAAACATTCACAGATCCATTAATTTTTTAATATTTTATTTCACAATATTCACTCAACCACTTCTAAATTCCTTTCATTAATTATTCATGTTTAACATTTATCCTATCATTTACCAATAAACATTTAAATCTATATCCACTAACCATTAATCATTTACATCTCCTCAGTTATCAATTTCATCCCATTATCCTCATCACCATTTCATTATTTATTACCACAATCCACGCCATATGGATGATATAACATAACCACAAAACAACAAATCCCATCAAAAAATAAAATACCACATAACTCATTCTAATAGCCACTATAATAACCGTAAAAACCCATGTTTTTAAGTAATCATCTATTCCACTACCACTATAAAAACCCAACATATCATTTGTCACTTCAAAAACCAAACCACACCACATCCACCAAACCATCCATAAACCCTCATAACCTTATTATGAAATGATACATAAATAAATGAAAATAAAGGCAAACAAGGTTTAAATCCACATTGAAAAACTCCTCTTTTTCCAATATTTCATACTAAAAAGAATTCTAACATCAAATATTAACATCATATATTAAATATTTCCATATGTTTAATTTATTACCATAATTACGTGATGAGACCATTATTAATGGTTTTTAAAACAAATTTATAGATGAAAATTGGAAACATCATAGCAGTAAACATAAACCATTAGTAGTAACACAAAAAAATCACAAATAATAAAAAATATTATGGAATCATATAAAAGAAATGTTAATACCCTATTTAAATTCTATTTATATTAGTTAAATTCATTATCATAATTAGGTAAACCAACAAAATCCACCCAAAGAGAAAGTAATAAAAATTAATCAATTTATGCATAAATAAATAAGGGGTTACTTAGGTAAACCAAAAAAATCCACCCAAAGAGAAAGTAATAAAAATTAATCAATTTGTGCATAAATAAAAAAGGGGAAGCCTCAAATACCATACCCCAACAGGGGAATCAACAATTTATCTAAAAAATAAGAAGGGTGAGATGATCAGGAATCACTGATTAAAAATGTGTACCCATAAAAACCAAGAACATGTAAACATTCATCAAATCCATAACCTAAGGCCAATAAAACCAATGCACAAAAGATATCACAACCCCTACCTTATGAAATAATAATAAGTAAGAAGGAGAGAATAAAGAAGGAGGGAAAATGATCTCAAATTAGACCACAAGGGTATTGATCATTGATTCCTCATGAAAAATCCAACCAAATGATATTTAAGGACGAACCTATGATAACCTAGGGTTTGAGGATGATCAAAAAAATTGAGAAGAATTTAAATGTGATTTAAAAAGTATTATAGAACAATAAATTTAAGTAATAAAGGTTTGATTGGTCATTATCACATCACAATGGGATAAACCAAACACATTTTGAAAATTACATCATCGTCATTCCTTACATACACCCAAATTAACTTTCCAATCCTACATTAACTCTTTACATTTAATCAACTCCAAGACATAACCAAAGTGGTCCCACCATGATTCATGAAACTATGAAAATCACAATGAAAACCTCAACTAACTCACCTCAGACTTGATGAACTCCAAATAATGGAACAATGAGGGGTAACAAGACAAAAAGAACCCTGGATAGACAGAATAAAGAAAATTGATAACCCAAATCATCACACTAAAAAATAGTAAGACATTGTTGCAATCCCCCATCATGCGAGATTAACAAGAAGATCATGTAGTATTAATTCCCTCAGCCCCATGTGGAACCTATCATGCATAATATATAATGGAATCACCGTAAAACATTTACATTACACCCAGAAAAATAATGATGAAACTAATCCCACATATAATTAGACTCGAATCCCTCAAAACCCTTCATGGCACAATCTAAAGCAACCACATCACAGACAACCTCATGTAAGTTAAACACATAATGCTTTACCATATAACCAACACCAATAATGCCATAATAAATCTTCCCCATAGAGATAGATAGACATAATAATTTAGCTCACAACCGACATTACTACACATGAATCAGTCCACAACACAAAACATCAGAGCATAGAAAATCAGAACATTGAAAAACTATCTCCTCTAGATAACTCATCGTGGTGAAATACCAATGTAAATTCCACGATGCTTCCGTTCCGGCTGAAATATCATCTTTAACTCTATCTCCTTCATTATATCCTTCTCTTAGAACCTCGAACATCGAAAATATGTATAGTATTAATCATAGAATGTCTTGGATGTTATAAAAATAACGGTTTATTTATTGTGGTCTTATTTATGGTGGAAATTGAATATAACATTTTGGTTTTCGATTCGGTTCAAATGCCAAACCAAACATAACTAGTTAAATGAAACCAAACATTATTAAAGAAACCTAATTTTATATATTTATATCATAAAATATAATTAATACATTCCCTACCCATATCTTTAATCCCCTATTAGATTGTATTTGTAGTAGCCATTATGGATAAAAGTTTTATTTTGATACCATCTTAAGGATGATTTCATGTTGTTGTGTCGATGACTATGTATATATTTCATTAAAATTTTTAGTTAGTAATTATATAATATAATGGATATTTATATATTATGTTATCAAAAAATTGGTTAATAAAAATTTTTAACCAAATAAAACAAAAAATTAATTGTCTATATATTTTCTAAAATGAAGAAAACTATTAATAATTGTCCTGATATTTACATATAAAAACCAAACCAATCAGCATCAACACTTATTATAATTTTTTTACACAATTAATTCGGTTCAAGCTATTATTTGAATAAATTCTATATTTTTCACCTAATATTTTTAAATTTTATGTTAACATACCAGGTTTCCAATATATATATTACTCTAAATAATTCAGAGTGATATGTCTTTCTTCACATGCACTAATATTATGGTCACGATACATTAATAAATTGAATTGACCATCATTAAAATTTTCATTATAATAACATATAAGATATCTATATATGTTATAAAATATTAAAATATAATAAATCAAAATGTTAGTATAAAATAATATTAGAACACGTGATTCTTAAATTAAAAAAAAACAGTTTATATTTTTTATTTTCTAATATAAGTTAAATATATAATATTTTGAATTTTAATTAGATAAATTTAAAAAAATATTTATAATACCAAAATTATATTAATATAATTTTTTAATTTTTATCTAAAATATATAATTTTAGGTGAATAGTTAACCATACATATCTTGGTTAATTTTATTGCTAATTAAAATATTATTGTAACATAAGAAAAACATAAATATTTATACAACCCATTTTCAATAAAATTATATATATATATATATTATCATGATCATAAACCCATGATAAGAAAATTTTACATATAAAGTGTAACGTCCCAACCCAAGTGACACTAACTAGTTCCCTATACTGGTTAACCACATGACCTCAGGCTTGCCTCCCCATACGTTAGAGGTTGCGGACTAGCAGTGAGGGTCAAATGAAACCCATGGGGAGATTTTAAACCATTTATTAGATCATTACAAAATATATAAAATAAGAAACAATAAAAAAACACAAAATATAGTCATGCATTACCAAAATAATCTCCCAAAATTGGGTATATTCCCAAAACCAAACAATAAATATTCCATGTCATGTAATATTATTCCACGAGTAGAGAAAATAAAAAATAAAGACAAGCTCAAGAATCTCCATAGCATTCCCTAACATCTCATCTGGTCCCCTCAACCAAGCACATCCCTAATCTCCAAATCAACCCTCAAACACATTTCAATTTTCCTTCTCCTTACCAACAATTGTAAAGTATGCTTGGGTACCCAATGGTGGTCCAAGAAATGTGTGAGTACAAATCAGTAGGCCACAACCAATAGTGTCTAAAAAATATCCAATATTATATAATGGATGTAGAAGTACCAGAAATATTGAAAAAAGTTAAATAAAAGAGATCACATATTTTTTCATTTATTAGATCAATTACTTTAATTCATAAATCAATGTTTTTCCCTTTTCATCAAACCATGTTTGGCCCATGCTAGTCATTGGAACAATGTCAAAGGGTCACATGTTGAAAACATGGAGCCTTTGTACATGAATCCAATTGAGATTTTGAATTTCATGTTGACTGTCCCAAATGTGATATGGAACTCTAGGTCTATAACCATGGGTCCAAGAGAATCAATCCATTCTATGAAAAATTATTGTTCATTCTGGTACTTGGATCCTTAGTCTTTCCCACCCATGTGAGAGGATCATTGGTCCAACATCCCACAACCATTTATCACATAATCAAGGGTCATCATAAATGATCCATCATTAACCATTACATAATGTTCACCATTTCCATTATGCCCCAATGCCATAGTTCATTACATTAATTATGTTATCAATATTTATTTCATTCCCATTTTACCATTTCAACATATCATAACCATTTATCACCCATTACAATTCATTTAACTATGAGGACAAGCTCCATTAACCAATCATCACATTTATCCACTTACTCACTTAATTAACACATCAAGTCAAAACAACTACCCATCATGCTATTTTAGTAGGTTAATCATAATTATAACTAGTTTAATATAAAAAAACATGGGATTTATCATTTAACATCCCAATATTTCTTGTTCAAGAGAGTGGCCCCCCTAATCGGTGTCCATAGGCCTAGTCGAATCATCATCATCAGATCCCACGGGGATCATGAGGGGTCCAACGCAACATTTAGATAACCAAATGACCACTTCCAACAAAGTAAAATAAAACCCTCCATAACATAACAAACATGAAAACCACATACACATAAAGAACATGAAGACTGTCGGATTTAACATATAAAACACCTAACTTATTTTCATAGAAATATGCTTAATTAACATTATCACTGATTCAAACTCAAACACCCTTCAAATCCCAAACATATAATCTACAAAAAACATTTTTAGGGCTTCAGAAGGAGAAAAACAACAACACAATTCCTTTTTTAGAAAATAGAAGGAATTAGTTTGTTAGAAGCACATATATATTCTATTCCCACTAAAAAACACTCTAAACAGCTAATTATTGAAGGAGAAAAGTCCCTGGGAAGATTAGTAGGAAAGGGGTTTTCACATAATAGGATGGAAGAAGAATGGGAATGAAATTTGTGTTTGAACCCATATTGATAGTAGGATAAAATTTTGAAGTTCCCCTTGTTTAATGAGATGCACGGTTTGGCTGAAAACTTGTCCAAAAGGTGTTCCCCCCTTTGTCTAAGAGGGGTCTGGGTTTCACGGTCTCCTGGGAGCCTGCATGGTTTGACAAACTATGAGGTGGCCATGAGAAACTGATTTGTCCAAGTTCAAATGGTTTTCAGGCTGCCCCTTGAATGGTTTGTCAACCATGCAACCCTCCCCCTATAAGATTAATGGGTTATTGCTCACCCTTTTACCATGCTGCCATAATACTCAAACCAATGTTAGTCTTACCCCCATGATTTTCTCAGTGTGATCCACAATACGAACTGGATGTTTCTCAAAGGGTGCATTAGTCTTAATCTCATAATCATCAACATTGATAATGTGATAAGGGTTGGGTTATACAGCCGATGTTATGACACATGAAAAATGTCATGCATGATACTATACCACTCTAGAAGATCTAATCGGCATGTCACTTGTCTTATCCTCTCCGCGATCTAAACTGATACCACACACCTAGGAGCCAACCTACAATTAGTGTTAATTAGAAATAATTAGTAGTAAATTGTAATAAATTGAAATAATTTGCGGTAATTAGTAATAATTAGTTGTATTTAGTAAACAAAATTGGTAATTAGTAAGAAAAAACAACAAATTATTTTAAATAGTAATAAATCCTAACAATTAATATTAATTACTTATAATTAGTAATAATTAGTAATAATTAGTAATGACTGGAAAAAATTAGTGGTAATTACTAGTAATTGGCAGTAATTTGTACTAATTAGAAGTAATTTGTATTAATTATTAGAAATTAGTACTAATTAGCGGTATGTAGTAATAATTAGAAGTAATTAGTAATAATTATAGGTAATTAGTAATAAATAGCAGTAATTAGTAATAAATAAGAATAATTATTTACAACTAATTATAAATAGTACTAATTAGTAATAAATAATAATAAAGTGTTATAAATAGTTATTAATAGTAATAAATAGCTATAAATAGATATAAATTGTTAGAAATAGAAGAAATTAGTTATAAATAACAGCAATTATAAATAATTAATAATAATTAGGGGTCAATAGAAATAATTAACAGTAAGTAGTAATAATTACCGATAAACTGTAATAATTAGCATTAAATAGTAATAATTATTAACAAATAGTAATAATTGGCAGTAAGTAGAAACAATTAGAAGCAAATAGTAATAAATAGTACTAAATAGTACTAAATAGTAATAAATATTGATAAATAGTACTAAAAATAAATAATTAGTAATAATTAGTAATAAAAAGTAATAAATAGTAATTATTAATAATAATTACTGATAATAATAGTAAATATTAATAAATAGAGAAATATAGTAATAATGAGGAATAATTATTTTTAATTAGTAATAATTAGCGTCAATTAGGGTTATTTAGTAATAAATAGTAATTAATAATAATAAACCTTAATAAATAGATATAAAGAGTAATAATTAGCAGTGAATAGAAATAATTAGCAGTAAATAGTAATAATTAGCTATAAATAGTAATAATTAGTGCTAAATAGAAATAATTAGCAGTAATGAATAATAATTAGCAGTAAAAACTAATAATTGTTTTTAAATAGTAATAATTAGAAAAAAATTATAATAATTAATAGTAAGTAGTAATAATTAGTAATAATTAGTAAGAATTAGAAATAAATAGTAATAAATATATATATGTAGTAATAAATAGTAATAAAAAGTAACAATTAGTAATAATCAGTAATAAATATTAATAAATTGAAATACATATTAATAAATATAATTATATGTTTATAAATTATAATGAATATTAATAATATGTAATAATTAGGGGTAATTAGAAATAAATATGGGTAATTAGCAATAAATTGTTCTAAATAGTAATAAATAGTAATAATTATTAATAATTAGCATTAAATAGTATAAATTAGTGGTAAATAGTAATCGTTAATGCTAAATAGTAATAATTAACTGAAAATATTAATAATAAGTGGTAAATAGTAATAATTAATGGTAAATAGTAATAATTATTAATAAATAGTGAAAAATATTAATAAATATAAATAATTAATAACAATAATTATTAATTAGTAATAATTAGTAATAGCTAGTAGTTAATATTAATAATTAGTAATAATTATTAATGATTTGTATTAATTAATAATAATTGGTAATAATTACTAATAATTAGTAATAATTTCTAATAATAAGTACTAATTAGTTGTAATTAGAAATAATTAGCTATAATTAGTAATAACTAGTAATAAATATTAATAATGAGTGGTAATTAGTGATAATTATTGGTAATTAGTAGTATCTGGTAATAATTAGGGATAATTAGAAATAATTAGTGGTAATTAGGGATAAATAGTGACAATTGGTGATAAAAAGTGGCAATTGAAGAAAATTAGAATTAATTAGTGAAAATTAGTGGTAATTAGACAAAGGTAGCAGTAATTAGTGATAATTAGTAGTAATTTATGATAAATAACAGTACATAGAGATAAATAGCTGTAACTGGTGATAAATAGTGGTAATTAGTGATAAATTGAGTTGATTACTAATAAATAGTAGAAATTAGTAATACTTTATAATAAATAGTAGTAATTAGTAATAAATAGAGCTAATAAGTAATAGATTGAAATAATTAGTAGTAAATTTTAATAATTATTATTAGGTTGTAATAATAAGTAATAAAATGTTTTAATTATAAATAAATTGTAAAAATAAGCAATATATTTTAGTAATTAGTGGTAATTAGTAATAATTATCAGTGATTAGTAGTAATTAGTTGTGATTAGTGGTAATTAGATGCGATTAGAGGTGATTAGAAGTGGTTAGTAATAATTAGAAATAATTTGGAATAATTAGAAATAATTTTCAATAATTACCATTAATTATCAATAATTACAAATAATTAGAAATATTTAGGAATAATTACTAATAATTAGTAATACATACAAAATAATGAATTTTTTTTGGATCATGTTTTATGTATTAAATTCGTCATAAAAACTAATTATTTTATTTTTTTGGACAAATATGGTATAAGGAAGTCGACAACAGTCAATATTAGATGCTCAAGATTGGATAAATTAGCATAGAAATCCTAAATATTTTGGTATAAAAGTTTTATATATTAATGGTGTTGAATCATTATTATCATCTGCATCATAAAAAAAGATTTTTTTGTAAGGGAAAAATTATTTTCCATGTAAAAAATGTGATCTGAATATGTTTAACATATTAGAAAATGTTGGGGTCAACTAATAATTTTTTTTAAAAAAGTTATTTTTTTGGTATCAAAGTGAACAAAGTATTTCCAAAAAGGATACAAATAATTTGTTACCAGATTCATCCTGATTTCAAAATTTAGTACATGATGTGGGGGTCTATCTTTTCAACAAACATAAACTCAGGAGGATATTTATTTAACTCCTAATTTGGAATAATCTCAATTTTATGAGCTGTTGAGGTCCACTGAGTATGCCTTTTATCCAGGTTTCATGTTATTAAATTTTGAAGAAGTTGAAAAATTTATGGCTATTAAATCAAATAATGGAATATCAAGTAGTGGTTTTGAAAATATATTACTTTTTGTTAAAACACTATTACCTGAAGGAAATGTGTTTCCTGTAAATTTATATAAGAGAAAGAGGTTCACCTAAAATCTGGGTCTTGGTTATTAGAAGATTCATGCTTGTTAAAATGATTGCTTCTTATATTATGGTGAAAATGATTCGTTGGATAGTTTTCCTACATGTGGACAACTGAGGTATAAAAAAGCTCAAATGGGGAATTCTAGATTGATTCCTGTAAAATAGTTGACGTATTTCCAACTTACACCTAGATTATAACATTTATTTATGTCTCATAACACAACATCATTGATGTCATGAAACCAAACCAATATCTCAACTAGTTAAAGATTAAATCATCCCTATGATGGTGATTCATGGAAACATTTTAGCCAAGTACATATTTGTTTTATTTCAAAATCCTGAAACATGTGATTGGGTCTTTCTACTAATGGTTTCTATTCATTTGGTTCTTACACAAGTCAATATTATTATTGGCCCAAATTTATAACTCTGTACAATTTACCTCCTTAGATGTTGATGATGGAGCAATATATCTTTTTAAACATAGTAATTCTAAAAATCCAAAAAAGAATATTGATGTTTATTTGAATCCATCAACTGAGGAGTTAAAGTTATTTTCTAGTAATGATGTCAGTATATATGATGTTTCTTTGAAAAAAAATCCTACTAAAAGCTGTGTTTATGTGGACAACTAGTGACATCCAAACATATGGAGTGTAATCTAGAAAGAGTAAACATGGTCCAAAATAAAGTTCATACTGTATGAGGGAAAAAGTGTTTATGTTAATCAATTGAAGAAAACCTTTTTTTAGACTTCCATCGTGGATTACATCCAACCGATTATCCTTTTTGAGGGGACAAACATCATTTTAGAAAAGGAACAATTAAAAGAGATGTTCCTCCAACAATTATATCATGTTTAAAGTTAAAATCATTTATGTATTTATTAATTATCATTTTATTTGGACTAACAATAAACCAATAGAATATTGATAACTTTGGGAAATAACACAATTGGATAAAAAATAGAATTTTTTGGGATCTTCCATATTGGTCTAATTTTTTGGTCTGTCAAGTGTTGGATTTCATGCATATTGAGAATAATTATTTTCCTAATATATTTTATAAAATTTAAGATGCATCGAGTAAGACCAAATATAATTTAATTTCACTACTAGGTCTTTCCAAAATTTGTAGGTGAAAAAAAAATGAACTATTTGAAAATGTCATACCACAAAAGTTAGTGAAGGAAAAAAAGATTATACTATTTCTTTGGAAAATAGATTATCTTTTTGTGATTGGATTTTATATTTGAAACTTTCATATGGTTATGTTTCCAATTTTGGAATATGTGATTGAAATTGTCATATTATAGAATTAAAAAGTCATGACTATCATGTTATAATGAATAGACATCCAAAAAACGGATTAATAGTTTATTTGAATTCTATGGGTTGGGATGCACTAACATACAAATAATATTTTTTTGAAGACATTTGTTTAGAAACAACAAACTATGATTCACTATGTATACTGTAAGAAGATGTCGTTTTAATTTTATGTAAATTGGAAAAAATATTCCCACAAGATTTGTTTGACTTAATGGAACATTTGATATTACATTTTCTACATGAAGAAGATTTTGGTGGTCTGGTATAGTTTTTATGGATTTACCCATTTGAGAGATGTGTGTAGAAATTAAAGAAAAAAGTTCATAAAAAATCATCAGTTAAAGGATCAATTTCTGATGTTTATTTGTAGGGTATAATTTTGTTTTTTTCTACTCTCATTATTTTCAATCTGAATATGCATAAAAACAAAACAGCATGGGCCATAATGGGTTATATTTTGTAGTTGAAATGAGAAGTCAATTATTAGTTTTTAATTAACCTAAAAAAGTTTTGGTGGAGTTCATGAAAAATAGATTTCAGATGATGAACATCATAGAGCTCATACATATGTTCATCACAACTATGAAGAAATTACACCATCTTTACTATGAGTACTCATCCCACTTACTCTATAATCCATGTTATTGTAAATTAATATTATTATTATTTAGGTTATATGATAATCATATTAAGAAAAACTTCCACAAATTACCGAATATTTTCTTAAAGAACATCAAAAATATATTTTTTCATATTGGTTTCAAAAACTAGTAAAATAATTATTTTATGGCTTAACATATAAAATAAATTTATTTCATGTTATATATATATTTTTTTTTAAAAAAATCATGTATCTCAACATGTCGATAAAAGTAATAATCAATAGTATGTACTTTGTAACCCACCATCTAAAATTGTTAATTCTTATAATGCATATGTGGTGAATGGTTTTCGATTTCATACACATGAATATGGGGAATCAAAAAATTATGAATAGTGGTTTTTTCTTGAGAGGATGTCATCATAGATAAATTTAGTTTTCCATTTGTGGAATTTTTGAAGAAATAATTGAACTTTATTAACTAGGATAGAGTTACAAAAAATAATAATTTCAGTGGTTGGATATAGACAAAGGCTTTGATGTTCATCCGAGAAATGGAATCATTGATATTAATTATAAAATAATTCTTACAGTAAATGAACAATTTTTATTAGAGCATTAGGAATAATAATTTATTTTCAAATTACCGTGTGACATTAATAGAGTTGGTTTATTTTTGGAGCATAATAAAAATGAAATATTGAGAAAATCAGTTTAATCAAAGTGAATATAATTCTACTGAGGAGAAAGGAATTCATGTTTTTCAAGAGACTACACCAAATCCATTTTTTCTATGAAGATACATGAATATCTATGATGGCACCCTATAGTTAAGGGTTGATGGTGACGATTATGTTATTAATGTAAAAATAAATTTGAAATGACAATAGATGATGAAACTGAAATTCCTATGAAAATTGATGATGCTAAGGAGGAATATGAACATGTTGACACAATCATATATGAAAATGAGGATAAGGATGAAGAATGACATAGTAAAATTCTAATAATAATCATATATAGTATATATCTATATATAAGTGTTGTTTTAAAATATTTTCTAACAGAAGTCATTTCATGTTTCAGATAAACACGAATATATTTCATGAGTTGTAGGGGTGATTTACCTGATGAAAAACATGATGTTCGATCATTTTACCCTCATACATCATATGGTTCAGTGATGACTCATAGGGTTTGTTGTCTTATGAGATTTTAGATTCTTGACCTTATCCTTCAGTGAAGTTGTTTTAGCCCGAGGAGCATCATGTCCCTCTTTAGTGGGCTAAATTAGATGGTTTCATTAGGACTGAGCAGTATTTCCTTATTTTTGGATTGTGAAGGAAGTTCCATAGTTTAATGGTCCACGATAGCGATTACAGGGGTTTAATTTTTTTTTTGAAATAGGCCCACATCGGGTATGATGTCCTCAAACGGTCTCATATGGGTTTATTTACATAGCCATAGACACCCAATGACCCTCTAATCTATGATTCTGGGACTGAATTTCAAAAGGAATGATCTCATTTGTTGATTTGGAAAATGACACTTAACCACTCTATTGGTCGAGAGGATGGGAGTTCGGGCTCATCACAACCTTTTGGGAAAAATTATTTCCTACTCTGGGACTCTCTTATAGATTTAATAAGTTTTCATATATTCGTAAATCTATGGATCATTCTCAGGAATGTGTCCACAGATTACTGCTAGGTTGTATGATAAATCACAAATACATGATGATTTTGAATCATCTGTATGTATCCAAGATTCTCATTCAATGAGGATATCTGTTAGTGGATAGGTCATGAATTGTATTATTGTTTACTGATACAATGAAACTTTAAACTATATAATAAGTCAATTGAGATTTATCATTATTTAGGGTATATGGGAATTATTCCAATATTGGGTTGGAAACCATAACATGGTATTATTACATATCCTTGTTAGTGGTATCAAACCCCATGTAGTTTAGTGCCACTCAACTGGACACATAATATTAAAAGGTCATGTGATGAGGACCCCTCTATTTAGTTTAACATTAGGTGGAAATAATTTCTTTGCAGAAGGTTCCTAGTCAATCTTTTATGTGGTAATTATGCTAAGGCGGCCCGAGGTACCTAGAAGGGATGCATACTTTGGGGTAAAGGGGGACCTTACTAATAGTATGTCCTAAAAATCATTAGGATGAGTTTTAATGCAAGGTTTATACTTCGAGGAGGATCCCTACATATCCCTGTTGTTTGGGGATCAAAGCCCTCATTTTTCAGTATAATGGGGCTTACACATAAAAGTGTCCCACAAAGGATATATTATCTGGGGTTTGAATTGATGTAGAATGAATTTTTCCACTAAATTTTGGACTTATACAATAAATTAGTCTATGATGAATATGGGGGCTCATGATCGATCTTAACACTTGAGTAGGATCCCCTTTTATCATGGGAATTAGATCGGATTCCTATGTATCAGCATTGGATCTGGAATAAGAGTACTTATAGTTCATTGTATTTAGGGATTACACCTAGGAGGAGGCCCAAACAGTAGGGTTATACAAATTTCATGATCCCTACCAACCTCTAATCCCACGTGAGTCATGCTCGGTGTGAGAAACAAAAGGAGGAAGTGGATTTGGAAATTGCATGACCCGCATCTTTGGTTGATAAATGGTACTCGATCCCAAAGGGGGGGGGGGAAGAGATGGCTTTAAATATACACATATTCTCTTTTTTTCATACCATATAAAGTTAGATTAACCAATTATGGTACACCCTAGGTGGAATAATAGAGGAGATCTGATGCAACCTCTTTCAAGAAATGAAATAGGCATACCTCCATGGGGGGTTCCCTGAAATTGGTTTTGGGAAGGGGAAGAAGTAACACTTCTTGTCAAAATGAATACTAGGAATGATTTCCCTCTAATATCAGTAACCCTCATCGAGGGGAAATACATGTGATTACCCTTGATTCCTAGAATGGGGAGGTTCATGTTAGTATCCCATGGTTAGATGCTAGGTTAACATTTGATTGTAAACATATGGACATTTTGAGGGTCCGCACAATTGTGGGGATTACTCATGTGACTCTTCTTACCATGGGTATGTAAAATCAAAATGGAGTGTGGATATGCCCGATGGTATTATCATATTGGATTAGTGGATTTGGAAGAGTCTTTGTTGTAATTCCATTGGACTGGTTTGTATAGGAACTATGAATGAGGTGATGTAAATATAAGGAAATGATCAGATCCAGAGGGTGGAACGCCTAGAGATACCCCATTTAGGGTACAATTTGTTAAAGCGGGATGAGGTATCCCATGCATGGTGTTTTGATATGCGGTTGGAGAGGCTTTCCACCTACCGATGTTGTATATGGACTGGAGAGTGGTCCACGTACAATGGTGGTACACATACCTAAGTATCATCCTCATTTCATGGTGATATAAGGTGTTGGATTCCATCCATATACCGAGAATCTATGTGGGGAAGGGTTTTGTCCACATAGTGATGTGCTGTATAGGATTCCAGATTGATGAAGGGGAATTGATCTTATGGTTTGCAAGGAGTTCATCCAGCACCGAGATATGGTTGTGGTTCACCAATTAGGTTCACAATCATCCAATTAACATAATTTTAATTATTTTTTTGTATGCAGTGAGATATACCTACAAGAATTCATCAGGAAATTCTTTCCTTCATCTTTTATGACATTGATGCTCAATAATCCGTTTTCCTTCCTCATATCTATCTTCCAATCCCCTCTTATTTTTTATCCTTAATCCATTTTATGGCTCCCTAGAGATCCTTATATATATTATTGAGTAAACTAGACTTATTTATCATAAGACACATATTGCGGAAGCCTGCAAGGAATTTGTCCATCCCATGGATGACTTGGTAAACAAAGACCCATGGGGTTGTAGTTTGGGATAATGGAAATCACCACCTCTATTATACGAATGATTTTGTCTCGTTCATGGGACCCCACTAGTTTCTCTTCACCCGATAACCATTTAGTTCATTGGGATAATATGTGGGAGGGAATTTCTAAACCTCTATTAAAACAATGACATGGTTCACAGACACCAGTGCCGGTATATCTATTCCATGAACCATCTAGTTTTCAGCTGCTTTATGAGGTTATGGACATCCATTCAGATCATTGGTCCACAATGGACTTTCAGTTCATGGTGTCTCCCCTTCCCTTTTCTGATTTTTTCTTCTTTGATATTATTCTTCAATTGGGCAATTGAACATATTTATTTTTTTCTTTTATCAAATAAACTGTAATATTTTATTTCCCTTTTAAAATTTCTTTATAACCCAGCAAATGAACCCCATCGGAATGGGTTCTGACCTAGATGAAGAAAAAGTTATTCCAATGTAGAAAACGATCCCCACATGAACTGGATTTTAGTATAAAGATGGACCCATAGGGGGACCATTCATATCTTTAGGGTATCCCATGTCATTCATCATTTACCTCTTTTCTTGGTGAACTCTACGCTCTCAATTTTCTCTCGTTCTCTGGGTTCTACAAACCATCTTCCTCTGTGGCTGCCTTCATCCATAAATTGATCCTTGTATCCCCTAAAATAAAACAAATTCACAGTCACCTTCTTCCATGACGGAAATTATAAATCCATGACCAAGCCATTGAATCTTTAAACTTTGACTTTATATTTTCATGTGTCTTGTGTTAATGAGTGGCTAACATATTTCGAAAACTATTTGGTTCGTTGTCCAATGCCCTGCGAGCCAACACCTCTTGTGTTTCCATGAACTATTAGTTTGTAGTTAATGCCTTCAATGTACCATTTCTGGGTTTTATTTTTCATTACACTTTAGTACCATTTCCAAATTTTATTGAATTAATATTTTTTCACAGTCTTTTGATAAAGGTACAATAATGGACCATTCACAGGATGCTGCCAATGATATTTTTTCGATGGTTCTCTCACCACACCCCTTTTAGTCACTAATGAAAGGAGTAATAATATGACATAATTTTTTGATTAAAAGGTCCTTATAATTCCATTGCATCAATATTTAGAGAACTATTATACCATGGGTTAGAGTGAGTATCCAATTTGAAACATGCTTCCATTTATTGGTTTGGTCTACTGTCTGATACAACAATTCTAGAACCATGTTAGGATGACTAACTTGCTACATGGATATTTGATATCACCATTCATAAGGTCCTTATTTCATCGATTGGATGATTCATAGAGAATGATACTATTGTTGGGTCCTTATTGAACTATTCCCCTATCTCTGGAGGGTGAATGATGAAATCCATATGGTAAGGACCATTTCTACCCCAACATTTCACGAAGGGCCACGAAAAATGAGCAGAATCATTGGATATCAAAACAAAACTTTCATTATATAGGCTTGTTTGGTATATATTGGTGGTGGCCTTTCTGATTTCGTCGAAGCTGTGAGAAATTCCTGGTTGAATTTTTGGTCAGGGGGTCATTTGAGGTTGTCTGGGTATCATGGACCAATACTCATCGAACTAGCACACTCATTTCATAGCTTTTTAGTAGATGGATTCCATATATAAACACATTTGATCAAGTCCATGGGGAGGTTAGTATTAACCTATGGGATATCCGGTGGATTTTCAGGGTTCCTATCATCAAATATTTGTTTGATGAATTATTACCCCATTCCTCTACCTGGGATGATGAGGGAAGGACTCCTTATTTGGCCATGAGACTTATCACCCGTGAAAAGTCCCATTCAAAGGAAACAAATCCTTGTACCAAGAATGACATCACATTATAAGATTGGATTATAGAGTTTTCAATGAGAATTTGCCCCGAGCCCGGTGCGTGAAGACCCAGGTCCTCCCCGACCATGGAAACCTGAAGGTGAGAAAATTCTTATTGTCATGACATAGAGGATGGTAAATTCCGTGAATGGGGATGGGAACTCATCCCTGATGTAAATTGTATGTTACAATTGATGGCCTTCTTGGTTATGTTTTTATGTTTCTTTATCCTACTAGTGTGGGATTCCAACTATGTGAGAGTCACAACCTTTATAATGGAAACTCAGTTGGCCACTAGAAAATGAATTAACCTAGAAATTCTGGTATTGTCCAAAATCTACACCTTACTAGGCTGGGTTAATGAGGGGAGGCCACCTCATCGTGTGCTTGGACCTTTCCAAATCCTCTAGGGAAATATTGGATCCAACATAGGGGGTATACTTTTATCAATCCCATATTTATTCCACATGTTGTTCTTCAAGCGTATCTTCAATGTGCCAGTGGGGTCATGTCAGTGGAATGGGCCACACAAGACAAGAATCATGAGTAGAATGAAAGGAATGAATAATAATTTATGAATCGAATCAACTTTCATGATTTCATTACTTATAGCCCCTTTTCTTCCTCTGTTGGTACTATAAGAAATGCTGAAATAGAGGACTTTATTTACCAAGGATACCTCTTTTTTTGTGAAAGGGTATCTTGGTTTCCCATATTGATGGGGAACATATCTGTAATGTATATGAACCTTACATATTTGTGGCTAATGTTTACCCGAGAGAATATATAGTGAAAAATAAATATTCCATATCCTGATGGTTATGTACCCTTCCTCACAAATTTTTTTGTTTATTTCTAGATTATATTGTATCTAGATGGCCACCTGGTGGATCCAATTCCCATTGTTGTGACCCCTAAGGAATTTGAGGCTAAGTGGTAAACAATTGTTGAATTCCTATTAAGGGAAATATCATAGTAAGTATCTCAGTTCTAAATCTATAATGATGGTCTTGAGTACATAGGGTGTAACCTCTCACGTTGACAAGGTTGCTTGTGATGCCAATGAGAATCAAACATCCATCCCTCTTGATGTTGTCTTTCCAATGGAATGGATGGAATGGGATACTATTAGTAATCATCAATCACATCAGGCTCAATCCCCTCATTCTATTCAAAACATACTATAGGGGACTAATGTTTCCCTTCCTAGAATCGACTATATGTCGGTGACTAATTACATCTCTAAAGATGGTGGTCCCAGAAAGGTGGATCTTTAACTTTCGGATCTTGAGACCCTGATCCATGATTGACAGGACAAGTGTAAATCTTCTCACTGAGTGATGTCCATGATAAGGCCTGAAATCAATGAGGTTGATAATGATGATACCTCTAGTGGAAAAAATATTTCCAATTTTCCGACTGTAAGTGGAGTCGGTGAGATTCGGTGCCCATGCCCAGAGCCACATAAATAGATATCCCCTAGTGGTTCTAGGGTTACAAAGGCTCCCAAGAAGCAATTTTGGTTTGTGGATCCTACTTCACATCCTCAGAATGACCCCCCAACAACAACCATTCCCATCACAGCTGACTTTCCAAGGGCCTGGAAGGCCCGGGAAGACTTAAGGTTGAATTTTTTTAATGAATAACTTTGGGAGTTTCTCCAAGGGGAACGCTTCAGTACTCAGGTTTTTGGATATGTCATCTCTCCCTCATGGATTTCTATTTATGCCTATTCAGATGATATATCCATATATCTAAACAATATGGATTGGTGACTCCATTCTTCCGATGAAATGTTTCATTGGTCAGACTAACTGGCAGAGATGGAAAAGTTCTCAGATTTGGGTGAAACATTGGAAGAGAGAATTATATTTTCCAACCCCAATGTATAATTTCATTTGTTCTAAGAATCATCATTTTTTTCCTTACACTCATAGGATTCAGAGGAGGAACAAGAGACTGAACCCTCTCCAATGTACACTCCCAAGAGTACTTCAACCAAGGAATGTTCCCCTTCAAAGATGGGGGGATTTTGTAAAAGTTTCTCCTAACACTGTTGGGCATATGAGGGATATTGTTTTCAGTCATACTAGGGTGTTCCCTCTCCTAGATCCACATGATACTCTCATCAGGGAGCCATCCCCATGGTGTACCATGAAATATCGACAAGAATCTCACCATTCAATTTGCACCAAAACAAATATTACAAGTATGTGACGTTTTTTCTAGTATCCATACTAAATGAATGTATCTTGATGATTATTTGTCACAGAAATATTTTAACATAGAACCAATAAGTATTTAGGGCGAAGATTCTTTGATTTTTGCAGCTCCTATTCCTTCTCTTGTAGAGGAAGTACCACTGGCAGTTTTGGATGAACAAGGAAGAGTTTGAGAAAACCAAGGAAGTTTGAGACATCTTTAGCTCTCTAAGAGTACCTATTACGGATCAGACGATCTCTTCTCCAATATATTGGAAAACTATATAAGTTGAATCCCCAACTAAATGTATTTATCCTAATATGATTGAGAAGTACATGAAAGCATTTATTGTGACAACTGAGTTGGGTGGGGAGCCCCTATTTTAAGAGGATGCCAAGGATGTTCCCAGTCATGTGGAGTCGTCTTCCCCAAACAAGATAGACCCCACTTTTTCATACGGAGTACCTACAATAATAAATACCCAAATAGAGGATTCAGATCCCACTATCCTATGGGGTATAACCATAGGGGAGGAAGCCATTCTAGCTCAAGGAAGTTTGGAACTGGTTGTTGTGCCTTATTATAGGCTTTTCATCGTTGTGGGAACAATATTTTTTGATGACCTTCTAGAGGATACTGATTCAACTAAACATATCCCTAAGCCACTGAAATGCTTGAAAAAACATGAGGTTCTACCACTGTATAAGGATGCATTACCCTCTTTATCAGGTAGTGATGATGAAATGGATTTTGGTGACATTGGTACTTTAGAAAGATAAGGTTAATTTTTCACACCTCATACCATTCTGTACATATATTTTGTTATCTACCTTTATGAATTTATAATTATCACTTGATTTAGTTTTGATTTCAGGATCCCAGCCACAAACTCTTGAGACTGTGGTTGGTACCCCGACCTTTCCCTTTTTGAAACTACCATAAATGTGGCTGCATAAGGGTTAATTCGAACCGAATTCATTCAATAATGACCTCATATTGTATCATATAATCCTGGAATATGTTTAGCTATTAGGGATATATGCTAAAAATAATGGATATCGGTTGGACAGTCTTTATCCTCGCCACCAAAAATCATGGGAAAGCATTTAATTTTTGATTTCCCAAACTCCTCTAGAAGATATTCAAGTGAAACTACCCATATTATATCGCATGTTTTCAGTCATGGGGTTTGGAGGGTTCTATTATCCTGGAATTTATAACATAGTGAAGTAGGTAGTTATGGCCTCAGATGAGATTGGAGTGCATGAGTCATATATTTTCACTATATAATCTTTGAGTTATCTCACTGCTAGTAGCCAAATACTTATAAATTATGCTGCTGAGAAGGCTAGGGTAGTCGGGAGGCTATATAGAAAAATCATAAAGTTGTGGTCCTTTCTAGAGAGGCTTGATCAGGAAGTGTACCAATGGACCGAGGAACTAGAGTTAATTAAATATTAATGGTCCCGCATTATGGTCGCCATTGATGAGGGGTTGCAGTTAGTGCAAGAGGGATAAATGGCTGGACGCAACACAGTGAATGAGGTAGAGGAATTGTGGGCTGATGGGGATGCTGAGACTGATAAATTGTGGAAGCTCCTCCAAGATACTGAAGAATCAAATCAAATTTTGATACAACTTTGTGAAGGTGTAGAACAGATGTAAATAATTTACTATATTGAAACAGTACTATGTTTAAATAATTAATTCATGCTATAATTTTTCCCTAAGCTAAGGGACTCAGCGAGTCATAGGGTTAATGAGTGGGAACTCGACTTTTATCCAAGGTTCCCTTTATAGATTTTAAACATGGAGATTGTTGTCTCTTTTCCATGGTTTGTATAATTTATTTAACACTAGACTATCAAAACTGAGTTTTTAGGCCGAACAACTCTGACCATGATTTGGAGGGAAAGGTCCCTGATTTAGGGCTTCTTAATCGATAATTTTCCAAAATCTTTTAGACATCGATAAGGGATTTTTCTTGACCCTGAACACATGGATTCTCACTATGGGATATTACATGGGGCATGTAAGCCATGCAATGTAGGATATGGGAGTGGCCTCTCCTGAGGAAATGTTTTCCTTTTGGTTGTTGGGCCTAATTTGTAGTCCATTTAAGAAGATCTATTGGGGAATTGTGTGTATTGTAAAAAAAAAGGTGTATGCGGGACACTTGCCTTCCATTTACGATGGCCAACTAGTTTAATAAAAGTTTTTATTTTTGTTATTATCAAACACCAGAGTAGGAGGTCTGTTGTGTGGGGAGATGTCTAAAAGTATGATGTAATTTTTATTTTATTTTAAGTATAATTCCACTGCCATATAAATTTGATTGGTGTGGGGATAAAGAATGTTGTACATTAATTTCATAAAACCGGGATATTTAAGACTCATTATTTAATGCCACCTTACCCTAACAAGGATGCGTGGTACAAAAAAATCCCTTTTGTATTAGTTCATCCATTATTTCTCCATCATCTTTAGACTTGAGTTTAGAGAAAGGGTGTAAACTATAAAATTGGGGTTCTAGAACCAAGGAATTAGATGACATATAAACATCATTGAATGTATGGAGGTAGGAAAAACATATCCTAAGGAAGAATTTGTCTTTGGTTGATAGGGAATTTTTGTAGGAACTTTTTTGTAGAGCCTATAGGGTAGTGTGTGTATAGTCCAAAAAAGGAGTCTACATGAAACCGACCTTTCATCTCCATTACCCATGGAGGATAATGGGAATTTAGACCCTTCTGGACACAGATTATTGGTTGTGAAAAGGGGGTTCTTAAACATGAAAGTGGGTATTTTAAGTTGAAATATCCTGAAAATGGGTAATGAAGTTAACTTCATTTAGGTGAGGGGGTTTCTTACGCATGTTTGATCCTTACACACGAAAGGATGGGATTATTTCATTGCATGGATGGGCATGATATCTTTGACTTAGGTGTTACTACATATCCTCATGATGATAGGATTCAAGAAAAACATATTTATTTTAATTTTTTCTCATATGTGGATCTGATTCACAAATATGGGTGGGGGAATTTTTTTTCCTTGTTGATCTCACCAATAATGCAGGATCCATAATGGGTTTCCTTGCAGAGAATCAATTCATGCATTGGAACATAAGGGACAATATTATTTAACTTGTATCAGCCCATGTGTGGAACTTTGAAATCATGTATCAGACAGTTTAAATTTCATAAGATTAGAACATTGATATAGAGGCCTTGATTAACTAGATGATAACTAGGCCGATATGTCCTGACATTTCCAAGACATGAGTAATAATGAAATTATACGCCATGATTTTAAGGGATTTCAGATTGGGAGAAATGATATGGGGCTTGGAATCCATTGTAAAATACATGAAATTAAAAATCCTCTCATGAGGATTAATTTTCCTTTGGTTGATAGGTCATTTTATGTTCACTATTTATGTAGAGTTGTCGGGGAATTGTTTGAATTTTCAAAAAAAGGTGTCCACAGGACACTGGACTTCCATTCTCAATGTCCTGGGGGTATTTGAGGATCCAAAATCACTTGAAGCACAAAGTTTGATGAATGGATAGGATTGGACTGGACATAATAGAAACACTCATGTAGTGATTATATTTTTAATCGAGAGTCTCTCCGTAGAGATCTAACCAATATATGGGGTGTGACATTTTGATTCCCATATTTGAACAGGTCCAGATTTTGAAGATCCAGGTGTCCCAAAATTAGACTTCATACACAAGTTTTGTATGTGCACAGGGAGTGGAGGAATCTTAATTATATTTGGTATACCATGCAATTTATTGTCATAAGATTAGGAATTCGGGTTGTCTACCATAGAGAAAAGAACCATAATGTTTCTTTTAAGGTCATGCAACCAGGACCAACCACTAGTGATTGATATTCAGGGCTCCCTTGGGAATCCCCCTCTAAACTCTCTATGATCACATAGTTTATACCTGGTGTGAGAAAGAAATGGCAGAGAGGGTTTCATTTCTCCCACCAGGGATAGCCTAATCAATGAAAATAACATTCTATACTTGGGGTGATATTTTTTAGTTTATCTACATGTATCCACGATGTTTTATTATACAGTTTAAGGTCATATGATTATGGCCATTTCAATATTGTTTAACGTCATGTGGAAAGGACATTGGTGAACATATGTGAAAGGGGAACATGTGTTAATTATAAAGATAGTCCTATGAATAGGGCCTATTTGGGAGTCCTCCACAATGAACTAGTCTGTGTGAAGAAGAGAAACATTTGTATTTTTGATTTTTGCAGTTGGATATGGGTTATAGGGTCCATGTATCACTATGGGGCCCATGAGATGATAAGAATCACATTATACGTAGTTCCATATATTGATTACTCTATGTAGGTCTAACCCATATTCAAGTGATTGACTTTATTTTTTACATTGAGGTGGATGGGCTAGGATGATATTATAGGTTTCTCAATGTATCCTATGAGGGCTGGAATCAAGACAAATGTACTTATAAGGGACGATAGTGTAGTTTACTGATGTCGATGGAAATTCCCTCCCCTGTTTGAACATTGTTGAACCATGCAGTTTAATGTCATGTAGTGAGAACGTTGGTGTCTTGACATAAATGAGATAGATGTGGTGGTTCCATGAAAATTTATGTCTTGTATAAATAACATCGGTATAATAGTTTAACGCCATGTTGTAGTTACTAAGTGTCAAATAATGGGTTAGGAATATGTTTGGGATAATTATACTTGGGTATTCTAGCATACCCTAAACGTGAGTGGGGAATGAAAGTGTAAACCATGATCCAGGAGACCCTCAAATGGGGAGGAATGATATAGAGCTTGGGAGATATTAGGAGTATGGAATTTGGAAAATTCTCTCTTGAGTTAAAATTTTCCTTTAGTTGGAAATACTTTTTTAGGAATCTTTTGCAGAGAGACTGAGGCATTGTGCGCATAATCAAACAAAGGTGTCCACTGAACACTGACATTCCATTTCCAATGGCCATGGATGTATGTGGGGATCCAAAATTTCCCGAGTAATGATGTTCGATGGATGAAAATGGAATGTACGGGTACATGGGGACTATCCACTTCAGTATTAGTATTGAATTATGTGATCCCCTTCATGGATCTGACTTATATGTGAAGGGAACATGATCCTTTTGTAATACCTTTCTATAGGAATAATGGTTTTAAATCTCTTTCCTGACATTACATTTTCATGGAGGAGGTGGGGGAAATTGTATTTTCTTGTTTTGCATGGCTAGACCCAGGTCTATATATCCATCATTCATTACTTATTTCATTATACGGAGAATCAAGCCACATGTATTTATTGAGGTTCCTTACAATTTAATGTCATGTGGTTATGACTCAGGCCATGCAGTTTTACTTATTTCAATAAGGACTCGGGCCTATAGTGAATTGATATGTCAATGGGGAACCTTCAATTCAATGTTCTAATCCTACTTGGGTGGAAATTAGTGAGAAATAGGGTATGAATAGGAATTATTTTTTCACATAAGGGAGGAATGGTAAAGGATGAGGAAATTTATACGTTAAATATTTTTCTGTAACGAGGCCCTTATTTTAAGATTTGAGTGCTACTTATATACCTTGTGTGGATGGGAATCAATCCGGATGATGTTTTTCAGATTTACCTACGCAAACCGGACATGTATGTAGGGGAAGAACATTTTCATGGGATAGTGATTGGGCCCAAGGATGTTTAATTTGAGCATCACTATGTAACCTATGATGAAAAGAATCATTCCACTCATAGTTATTAAATGGATGTTATATGCACTTGTCTGACCCATGTGCAGTGTGGTTGGATTTATTATTTTAGATAGCATCTAGGCCAGGATATAAGATATGGGCATCACATCTTATCCTGCAATGTTATGAATCATGCCATATGTAGTTATAAAAGTAACTTCCCTGAATAGTTTTGATCCATATGCAGGGGAAAGGGGAATTTTTATTTTGGTGGTGGCTGAACCAGGAGGTAGAATCTGGGCATCTGTACATATCCTATAATGGATGGAATCTATCCTCACATAGACCTAAGGATCCCTGTACTAGTCAAGGATATGCATAGGGAGGAGGAATATTTACAATTTTATGACCATTTAGTGTACCTTTACCCTTTATTTCTGAAGCGGGGAAACCTTTATCACCATTCCTAAGCTCATGTGTGCTATGATCAGTGTGAGAAACAAGGAAAAAAATGGTTTCCTCTTTCAGTACAGATGTATCTAGAGGTAGTTCAAGGAAATTTTGTAACATGTGGTGGGTGGACTAATACCTTAGATAAAGGAAACTCTATATATCCCATTGGAAGATGGGAATCATGAAATATGTAGTTCTATGAAGAGACCTCCTCACGTAGTTCTAGTCCATACACAAGGAGGGGGGTTATCTTTTCTGATGATGGGTTTTGGATGATCCTTTGATAGGTATCACTATGTATCCTATATAGATTGGAATCATGACATATGTAGTTCTTCAAGAAACATACCTACCTAGGTTTGGTCCATACACTAGGAGAAAGAGAATTTTTGTGGTGGGTGGATAGGACAATATATAAGAACTGGATTTCACAATGTATCCTATAGAGGCAGAAATCAGGCCACACGTAATTATGAAGGAAGGGATCCCATTTAGATCTTGTCCTCACATGGGACACTTACATTGATTCTTGGGTAAGCATACCTTTCTCTAGAACAGATCTGATTTTGATGTGATGAACCATTATCTAGAATAAAAACGACCATATGCAGTTTAATGACTTTTGGTTGGGATGACATAGTCCAAACAGTTTAAATTAATGCTATTATGAAACTTCATAATATATTTTAACATCATGCTATTAGGAATATGTTCACCAAACATGATTGGAATGGAATTTAGTATCCATGAAGATTAATTTCATGCATTTAGGAAACTTCATCTTTCAGTTTAACGTCACGCGATGAGGAAGAAGGTGATGAGTAGTTTAACTTCATGCAGAATGGAAGTATGTGGAACTATTCATCTTCATGTCATGTATTTAAGACAATAGTTGAATAATTACATAGAGTATTTCTTTAGGAACCGTGTATTTATGGAAGCTAGGATGAGGTATCTATCCTTTGAAATTAAGACATATGCTCTGTTGGAGTAAATATTGTGTATGAAATTTGTTTCATCCCATTTTGGATCTAATATATTTGGTTTATTTCTAAGTATCATTAGAGTTCTGATGACCAACAACATTTCTCCTTCGAGGAAATAGTAGAGGAAAACCTTTTTGTTGAATGGATGGGAAATATTATTTTGTTAAACATCCAAATTGTGTCGAGTGTGTAATATTTTCTTATCCAATCTCTCCGACACTTCAATTTATTTCAGATACTACTTTTCTGTGGATAGTTAATCGCAGTTGGAAAAGTGGGGTGATGGTAGTTGAACTTCAATGGGTAGAACTTCTTCCATTTCATATACTAATGAGTATCCTGTAACTTGTGTAGTGGTGTAGGTCATGGTTCGGTAAGCCCACAGAGCATGGAAGAGTTCATCCAGCTATGATTTCTTCTCTATTTCTACCATCTTATAAAGTATATTGAATAGTTTCTAGCTAAAGTCTTATATCTACCGATTGGTTGCTGCATGATACTAGGATGAATGGTTGGAAATGATGAAATACTTATGATATGGCTTTTCCAATTTATCAAATTAGAAATTTGGGCCATTATTTCTCAGTATTTTATGAGGGACACCAAATATGGTGATTATTTTGAATTTCAAAAGGCTGAAAATTCTTCTTTCCCAAGCCTCTTTATATGGTACATCCTCTTCCCATTTGAAAATGATGTCGGTTTCTATGAGAATAAATTTTAATTGTTTGGACATAGTTGGAGGATATGTTCCCATGGTATCCATTACCCATATAGAAAAATTTTACAAGTACATGGTTGTGTGAAGTAACTATGGAGGTTGGTGGATGAAATTAGAATGACCTTGAAAGGGATGGAATTACATAGTGAATTAAGAACAATCATGTGTCATAGTGGACTAATAGTATACAAGCCTCTAAATTTGATGGGAGCTCTTTGATAAAGACAAATATTCTCCACAAGTTCTGTCATTTACTTATTTCCTGAATGTAGCCATCTCTTCCCCATTGATGCACTATAGAAGGATCCCATCAAGACCTTTCTTATATTGTACCTTTTTATAATTTTTTTCCATAGTATAGTACAATGTTTTTTGGCTGTCTTCATATTTTTCTCCTTCCAGCCCTTTATGGAGGGAGGTCACTCTTTTGGAGGTAATTTTAAAATGGAGTAATCCTTCCAGTGGTATAGACATAATTTTTAGTGATGGGAATAATCTCTTTGATTTCCTTAGTCTTGGTCTAAACGAACGGAAGGACCATCCGATGATGGGAAATGCTGATAACTGTTTCATCCTGATCTAGATGGGAGAAATTTGTGGCAGCATCTTCTAATGTGCCGGATTTTTAATTTTTTTGAATAGGGGATATAAGTCAATGTTATCTCTAACAGTAACTCTTCCATAGATTCTCAACACATGGTTAATTAAAGGGATCAACTAAAATTACTTGATATCAGAGTCACCATTGACTTTCTTAATGACTAGTTCTGAAACACCATTTATCATTTAGTGTCCTACTTGTACTTGAAGTGTCGTCTCTAGGGCAACAATAAGGGCATGATATTCTGCTTCAGTGTTTGTGCACCCCTCTGATAGTGGGAAGGAATAGGGTAGTACATCCCTTTTTGGGGATATGTGTATGACTCCAATCCCCCCTTTTTTGAGTCTCAGGTCTTCCATACTTCTCCCTTTAAGGATTTAGGAGGCACCATCAAAGTTAATTTCCCATATTTGGGAGTCCCCTTGAATAGGGAAAACTTATTCATCGGGTTGTTCGGCTTCCTATGGGGATACCTATGATGAGGGATGCTCTGTTAGGAAATCCACTCACACTTGGCCTTTGAGAGCTTTATGCGGTATGAAAAATATATCAAACTGCTACAAGATGACCACCCACCAGGATAGTCACCCATTTAACATTGGACAGCTGAGAATATATCTTTTCTAAATGAGAAAAAATGGACCTTGTGTTGTTTCATGTAATGGATCAGCTTCTGGAGAGAAAAGATCATGTCCAAGAAAATCTTCTCGGTGTTTGGGTAGTGAGTATCAGCATAAATCATGGTTTGACTGAGATAATAGATGATATTCTCATTGTGAGTGTCATTCATCTAGGAAAGGAAGGTTCCTAGGGATCACTCTAAGGTAGTGAAATATATAATTAGGGGTATTCCTTTGACATGAGACATTAACACTGGTGGGATTAAGATATATCTCTTGATATTGTTGAACTTTTCCTTGAAATGATCAGTCCATTGATATTCTACCCCTTTTTTCATCAACCTAGTGACGGGAAAACATGTTTCTGTGAGGATGGATATGATGTTCCAAATTTAGTTCAGGTGTCCTTGGAGTCATCTCAACTCAGTGAGGTTGCGAGGGAGTGACATGCTAAGGATATAATTTTTCTACATGGGGTTGAATTTGATTCCATTGTGGCATACGATGAAGACAAGGAATTTCCCTAAGGTGATTTCGAAAGCACATTTCAGGGGGTTCATTTTCAGATTATGTTGTCATGATTTGTTTTATAGTGTTTTAATATCATACTTCTGGTTCAAACATTTTCATGACTTAACCATAAAATCATCCACATAGCATTTTACAAACATTACCAATAAATTATTGAAGATGTGGTTCATGGCGTGTTGATATGTGGAACTAGTTTTTTTTCAAACTAAAGGGAATTAAAGGGTAATAAAGTAATCCATGAGTGCCCATGAAGGTAGTGTATTATTCATTTTCTTAGGACATTTGGAGATGTTTATATCCTAAATAGCTATCCAAAAAAGAGAGATCCTCGTATCTAGAAATCGTATCGATCAACAATTATGTGATTGGGACTGGGAAGTCATCTTTTGGGAAGTGCTGATTAAGATCCCTAAAATTAAAGTAGACTATGATTTACCTATTTTTCTCCTTTATGGGAACTATTTTTTCCAGCCATATGGGATATTGGACATCCTGAATAATGTTTTAACGTATGATCTTCTCAACCTCAGCCTCTATCTTGGTAGCATGTGTTAGGTGTATCATTCTGATAGACTTATTTTAGCCACATTGGTCTTCTGGTAGGCCATGGTGGTGAGTGGACATTTCAAGAGTGAGGTCTGGTTTATCTATATAGTTCCAGGTGAAAAAATTGATTCATCTTTATAAAGGAAGTGTTGACCAATTTATCTTTGGAATACATGGTCACACAAATTAGAGTTGGTCGTTGGTCTTCTTCAATACCTAGGTTTATTTCCCTAAGTTCGTCAATAGTGGTTGAGACACCCCCCCTCAAAAGATGGAGGTGAATCCATGAGTTATTCTTATTATTCTTATTCATCATCATCTTCCTCATGATATTCTTCTTCAAATGGAGAAAAAATTCTTGAGATGAGCTCTCCATATTTGAGAGAAAAGATTCAACTTCGGTAATTAAAGGATGAGGTGACTTCCTCTAGTTCAACTGATAGGGAGGAATCTATTGAAGGGGATGGAGTGATGGAATGAAAAAATGAATTATTTCTATTCTTCCTATGTGATTTTGGCATGGATTATATAAGGATCTAGGGATAGTTATTTCTAATTTTTATCCAAGAAATCACTATTATTTTGTGGATCAATGGATTTTTTTGCACCATTAGGCCTGGTATCCATGACTAAAATCATCCAAACTACTAAGTAAACATTTGAATTTGGACCAGTGAACTTAATATTATTGATAAGAAGTATGTAATCCTTGTAGATCTGATTGAAAGGGTTTGTGTGATCCATTTCCAAGCCATTTGGGGTGGTGATCCAATCAACCCCATCGATCGGAGGTCGTTTCCCCTTCATCTCATAGAACCCTGAATCAATATATTGTGACTCACAATAGTTGAATGGGTCCTTATCAACATACAGGGTCCCACTCTATCCATTGATGCTATATTCGAGGAATTGATGTTAAGAGGATGGAATTTATACATGTTGATGTAGCCATGGCCTTCCTAGTAGGGAATTTATGGTCGTATTATTTTGGACAACCAAAAATTATTGGTGAGATATGAGATCAATGAATTCGGTTTCAATATAAATTTGGCCTAAGGGATTCATCTCACTTTTTATAACCCAATAAATTCATGGTTTGTGGTGTTATATTGTCCTCATTATAGCCCAGCCGACGAAGTGTCCCCAATGGAATTATATTACCTTCAAAGCCATTTTTAATGAATAATTTTCAACTATCAACACCATTTATCTTTCCAAACAAATATAGGGGTTTGTTGTGGAATTGAATAATGGTGACTTCATATTGATCAATAATGGAGATGACAGCATGGAATTATAATGGGTTGGCCTCTGTCCAATAGTCTTCAGTAGAGGCTACCTCATCTTCAAACTCTTGGGGGGCTCAGAAAGGCATCGATGAGTGCTTCCCTAAGGTGAAATGGCAGATTAAGTGTATCTAGGATTAACACCTTGGATGGTACTGAGACTAACTATTTAATTATTTCATATTTCTTCTCTACAGGTTGGTGCTTCCTTGCTAGAGATTCTCTTTCAAAGGATCTTTAGAGTCCTGAGCATTGGGTTCAGAGGGAATGGATCTAAGACAAGAGCTTGTGTTTCTTCAATGACTTGTGTAATTGGGTGAGAAAGTCTGTCGGCACACGATGGGAGGTTTGATATATGTTCCTCTTCTGATAAATAATCCTAGATGATCAGGTCATATATTCTTCCTATGGGGGCAGAGATACTTTCAGGTTCCTGCTGGGTCTTCTGAAGGGATCTTCAATGAGTTTCTACAACATTCAAGGTTTGGATGGATGTGAGGCTAGGAATTTGGATTCAAAAATGGGTGCATCAACCTGTTTATCATTTGGTTTGACAACATCTTCCTTAGAACACCAGATTGGGAATGAGGAATTTGGGTTCATGACCATACACTTCCTCAGAGAAATATCATCTAATTTAAATACATTAATGGAACCAAAGATCAGTTCCTCATCTGATGATGAATTTTCCCGATCAAATTCCTCCACTAGTGTCGTTTGGAGGGGTGGTTCCCATATCTTTAGATCTATTGGCATAAAATGTGAGAGATTCAAAGAAAACTTTTTCCTTGGCATAAATTCTAATTCTTCCACAAGATCCTCTCGACCCATGAAGAATCAGGAGTTAGAGGATATTGGTTGTTCAAAATCGGAATATATTTGGGGCATATTCAGTTCTTTCAAATGCGCTTAAAGGATACCATGATCTTGGTTGAAAATTTTCTGATTCATCAAACCATCAAACATCTTTCCCCTTTTTCTATTAACATTTTGCATTCCCCTTATTCATCAGGGTCGGTGGTGGAAACATATGACCCTTGTTCTATCAATCGCCCCCGTTTTCATTTCCCAGAATCAATCATTATTCAAATGAGGTCATTGAAGAAGAAACACTCCTCGATGGAGTGTCATTGTATCCAGTGGTAGGGAGAATAATCTTTCTGGTCATCGAAAAATGCTTCATCAACCCTCTTTGACAATGGTAGCCTACGAAAATTTCAATTCATGAATGCTACAAATTATCCACATACATTATCATCTTGTAATTAATAAACATCATTCCTTCGATCCTCGAATTTATATATTCTAGATCCCCTTCAATCTTCATGACCAATTGGGGTGGCAGTTGGTGTCTAGGGGGGGCTGCATGGTTTGGTACGGGCCTTAGAGCTGGAGATGGTGTAGGGGTGGATTTAGAATAATGGTAGCCATTTCAGGTCTTCCCATACTTTTATCTAGCTATGGTGGGGTCTCTCGGGACTTTAGATTAGTCGGTTTCATGGAATCCACTATTCTTTGGGAAATGGAAGAGAAATCCCAAAACCCACTTGTATACTTCACTGGGATGAGGGGTGTTTGATGTTCATCATAAATTTTATTGATGCTCAGGGAGAGCATATCATCTATGGGGGAGGTAGGTTCAGGGAATAATTGAGACCTTTCCATCTGAAAAAGAATTCTAAATCTCCATTAGTCTTAATTTGTTTATAGTTCATGAGGTCACATACTACAGTTTTTGGAAACATTGAACTGGTCTAAAATTGGAACTGTCATCGGTGGTCCTCCCAATATTTTATTGAGTTATCTAGAAAGATAGTTTACTATACAAAGGATAAACCTTTTAGGATTGTCCTAAAGAGTCTTTGTTTCCCAGCTTCTTTCATTTCCATAGCACCCATCATGGGATCGGAGTAATACGTACAGTGCATCAGATGTTTCTCTGGGTCCCCTGATCCATTAAACACTGCGAATATAGGGTTCCTAAAATTTTATGTTGGTTGGATTTTTCTCACCCATTTGGGGTAGGTCTTCTATTCTAGTTGTATCTGAACCCTCCCTCCTCCCATGGATTCTAATTGATCCGTTAAAAAGTTAATGGTATTCATGAGCCCTTGATGCACATCATGTTGAACCTGAACATTAGTAGTCACATTATGGGGAAAGACTAGATGTTTAATAACTATTGTAACATGATGCTGATACCCAGCCGGGGGAATCTTTTATTGATTATCATGAATTTTTTCAATTTTATTCCCTAATGGTGGGAAATCTTCATATCCTTCTGAGATTGGGTTATGGTAGACTGACTATCCCGGTGATGGATTGGATGAGAATTTGGGCCATGATTCATTTTATAGGATAAGTAATTATGAAATAGGTACCTCTATTGGATGTGTATGTTGATGATCTACCTGAGGAACATATTTGGTAGTATGGATCGCTTGTAGCAGTTCAACGTTGATTCACATTTTATATTTCATTTCTGATTCTTATCGAGAGATTTTGTTCTAATGTTTTAGGGAAGCATTCTCATTGGGAGGAGGAGGTAGGTGGTATCTAGCATTAGACTTATTCTTATAAGTTGTTAGGGATTCGTAGGGGAGGTAGTGAGGTAATGAATGGGAGAGAACATAAATTTAGGATGTCCCATTGGTTCCAGTAATGCACCCCTTTAGGCTTGTTGTGGACCACCTCTGGGAGGGATCCATCTTCTCTTTCATCCTCATCATATTTATTCTCTTTATTGAGGTGTTCAGGGTTGAAATCCATAACATTCACTGGTGAATACCGAATTGAGGGTGGCGTACTAGTTACTGAATTGTGGGGTAACTTCTTGCATCCGTTGTTGGATCTTCTTCTTCCATTCCAAGTCCATCTTTAGGTTTCATGATAAAGGGTAACTCAAAGTGGACCTTCACATGACCTGGAATTCTGTCTCGCTTTCTTGGGATATGAATCACGAGGTGGGATGGAATGGGTGACTCATTTTTTCATTTTTCTCCCTAACCAAGAAAAAACTAACATCTGTTGATCATGTTGTTGAGGTAAAATACCCCCAGCCCTATGGGATGGGGTTTCTCAAATTCCATTTTCATTTTATCTTGACCATGATTATATGGTCTTACGAGGGAATTTTGTGTTAACAATTCCACCAGCCAGGTACAATGGGGTTTATCCCGTACTGTGGCATTTTCTACGGTTATTGTATCTTTCAGGATCTTGCACATTCCCGTGAGTGTGTGAGTTGGATATGGTTTCATATCTATATCTCAATTATTCACATATGAGGATATGATAATTACTAATATATTATCTTCCCTTAGGTTTGAATCATTATAAATGTTCTCGGTGGCCTATTTTAGGAGCTTCTTGATTGCATTCTCTTGTCGGGCCTGATGCTTTGGAGAGTTACTGAAGTCTGGTTCTTACCGAGCATGTCGTCTTCCTATAAAAGGTATTTCACTTGATTTTTATCATGGGTTAATGACATTTTAGAATTATATCTTCAATGGGATCTACAATATGGCATGTGGGGTGATGTTTAATGATCCATATTCTCCACATCTCTAGATATCAATATAAGACGGTGCATCCTCGATGATAATGAATCTTTTACAATGCATGGAGAAATGACAATTTTTTGGTCTTTCTTATGTCTACCTGATTGAATCCATCATGCATAAGAAAGATATTCTAGGATTATCTAACAAAAATGCTCTCCCATAATATTGACAAGGTCTACATACCCATTAGTAGAGAAAACATTACTTTCAACTGGTGGAGAGTTGTCCATATATTGATGAGAATATTATTCATGCATTCCGCTAGAAACTATCTTGGTATACTGAACTAAGAACTATATATGGTAGAATAAATCACAATTATGTCATCCCAAGATATTTTTCTTCACACAAAAAATGTATCATGATGTTGTTTCAAAAGGGACTCCTCTGCTTTGATTTCCCAATTTGACTTCTTGATAGCAATTTTATTCCAATTAGTAGGGCTAGTAGGATCTTTATTGATGTTTGTGTAGCACAGGGGGTGGCTTTGATAATGAGTGTGTATCAAGACTATACATTGGTTGAGAAATGATTTTTGTCATCATAAAAAGAGTTTTTAACATGTATGGTTCCATTTTGAGAACCTCAACATATGAGTGTTTCCTCATATTTAGTTCATCGAGGGGAGGAGCTTCTTGTCAGTGTGGATTTTGACAATGGAGAGGACCTTTGTAGTTGGTGTTAAAATGGTGATGGATACCATTCTTGATTATTTTTTGATAGTGGGGAGTGTACCTATGGCCTATACCATGGGGAGGACCTTCAGGGCACACAATAACAGGGGGATGTCATTCTTGCTACTTGATTTCATCGCTGGGAGGACCTTTACAGAAATTGTCATTATGGAAAGGACTACCATCGTGGATTGATATCTGGATGCAGGGAGAATATCTACATTGTAAATTTATGGGAGGACCTTCAGGATGTACTTCAATGTGGGTTAGGCATTCTCATTTCTGGATTTCACTGTACGGAGGGCCTTCGCAGTGACTGCAATCATGGCAGGGAATATATCATAGCTTGACATCTAACTATAGGGATAATAATATCTGTAGTGTATACCTTAGGGAAGACCATCAGGGTAGATTATATCAAGGGGAGGGATTATTACTGTTTGATCTTCCTGTCAAGGGGAGGGCTACCCCAACAACTATCAAGAGATAGTATCTCATGATCATTCATTTATATCCCAAAAAGTAATCCCCCATGGGTTCTAAGGGGAGGACCATTAGGGCTATGAGTTGATACATTATGCAGAGGACCTTCCTAAAATATATTTCCACATCAATATTTTTAAAATGGATCAATAGTATATTAAGCCTCTATTTATAGATGTATTATGGAATCATGAACTCAAGCTTCTAGTATAGAAGAATCATGATTATGCTCTTCATTTTCCGGTTTCCTTTAGCATGTTTCATTCTTGGGAACTCTCTTGTGAGAAACTAGGGCTTCCTACTATTGGTAATATCCTTCATATGCATTTTCATGTCTTATTGGATCACGATATGTCTCTAGGATATGTTTATGAACACATTTAGTTCTTATAGGGATATATCCATACCTTGGAGTGGCCACCATGTTGGACCGGTGTCCCCCAGTTGGAATATGTATTTTTTCCGAATTTGGTTGTACATGTATTGTGGAATATGGTCATTGACCCTTATGGTCTACAGTAGGGATACCTGCATTCTCTATAGTGATTATATAATTTTGTTGATGAGTTACCCTGCTCAGGGAGACCAGGTCATCGGCCAGACTCCTCACCTTTTCTATAGATGCAATTATGTCTTCATAGGTCTGGAGGAAAAGATCTAGAATTGATTTTTGTTCCTCCCTAATTTATAAGATGTGTTGATATATTTATTTGGTTCTAAAAGTTATAAAATCCCACTTTGATGTCGGTGCATGAGTTTGTTCCTACTCCTATCCTCCATGTGTTTCCACTGGGTACTAGCAGTTCTCCTGTGTCAGGGTAGAAGAAAAAGTATTCTCTTGACTTGTAGCTTGGATACGCCATTTGTTTTCTCTGGTTTCCAATGTATTTGGCTGGTGGGATTTGTATTTGTGAGAAAGAATTTAAATCTGATTTTTTCTATATTTGTCTCATGGTATTGATATGTATCAATAGGAATTTGAATCTGCATATATTTCCTTACCATCATATTTGATTGGTGGGATTTGTTGTGGTTGGAAGGAATTTTTTATTCCCATTTATTACCATCATATTTGATTGGGGGGATTCATATGCATTGGAAGAATTGTAAAACTACCAATAGTTTCTTGCCCTATTCCGATGTCAGGGTGCGTTAGCAGAGATTTGTGCCTACATGTAGCAGGTTTTCACCTTATTGGGATGAAAGGCTTCTTACACTATGGGTGGATTTTCATCCACTTATAATTTACAACCCTATCTTTGTGGTGGGATCAGTGAGATGTTTCTAGAATTTCTGTCGGCTCATATTGTTCCATTCTTTACCAATGGAGGGATTCAATAGAATGAGCATCAATATGTGTCCACTCATGTATGGCCTCCATATTTATATGAAAGGATTTTTAGGAGGAGGAAGATTTGTATATATGCCCATGGTATGCGGTCATGATTGTATGGTGGATCTCCTGCTCAAGAACTAGGGTAATGAGATTCTCCATATTTTCTGTTTTTCCCTTATTGGTAGCTCAAGGGAGCCTTATCCATTGGAATTAGATAAGATCACCCGGTGTGGTGTCCTCATTAATACGAGGATATTGTGTTACACCACATTAATGGAGGCGTCTTATGTAAGAGTTCTATAAGTAAGAACTATTTACACCTAGGATTAATTCAACCATATTTAACTAATCTGCCTCTTTATGATAAGGGGGTATTTTTTTATTCATTTTGGGGACAAGATCTGGATACAATTATAGACAACATGTGGAGTCGCCTCGTACTGGAGTTCCATTCATGGATAAATAGGTGGTTGTCAAGATTTCACTAATTAGAGGGACTATCTTCATCCTCCAAAATGGGGAGAGTAACATTGTGATGGTATTCCATGATCAGTGCATTTGAAACCGAGCATTGAATACACTAGCTACGCGATACAATCATGTTCCTCATTAGGGACATGGCCTCTTGCACGGTTGCTGACGTGCATATTTGAACAAGTTGTTGGGATGCCATTAGATTGATGAGATCTCTTTTAATCACCAACAATATATATGAAAAGTACAAAAAACCAAAACATATCAATGTATCATCTCTTCATCACATGTATAATTGATGATCTTTCTTGGCCCACTTCCTTTTCAACTACAAAAGGGGCATGGGGTGGGGTAAACCACCAACTTTGTGAAGGATTCACGTCGGGTTCACCATTTTTGTTTCAGCCTCAGGTGCATCATGTCTCTCTCTACAAGGGGGTGTTAAATTAGATGGTCATAGAAGGATTGGTAAATGTATCTCTCTTTTTTTGTTGTGAAGGAAGTTCCACAGTTTAATGGCCATCATGTGTTAGTGTACGAGGTTAACTGTTTGTGTAATCAGCCCATGTTGGGTATGATGCCCTCAGATATTCTCTAACAGGTTTATTCATGGAGCCAGAAACACCTAATGACCCCCTATCAATGATTCATGGACCTGATTTCCTAACTCATGTGCTCATTGGATGATTTGGATAACGATACTTGGGGACTCCATTGTTCGATAGTATGGGAGGTCGGGATCATAAAACTCATTTGGGGGTAAATATTTCCTACTTCCAGACTCTCTTATTGATTTAAGTAATGTTAATATGTTCGTGAATCCTTGTTTCCTTCCCAAGCATGTGTCTGTGGATTACTCCGGGGTTGAAGATCAATTATAATTACTCGAAGGTTTGGAATCATCTCTATGTATCTGAGGTTATTCATCAACGAGGACATACTTTTATGGATAGGTCAAGAACACCTTTAATGTTAACTAAGATAATGCGAGTTTAAACCATTTGATGGGGCATTCAAAATTTATCATCATCCAGGGGAGAAGAGAATTGTTCCAATTTAGGGGTTGAGCCAATAAGATGAGATTCATACATATCCTCATGAGAGGAATGAAAGGCCATGTAGTTCAGTTCCACTCAGCTGGACACAAGACCTTTTAAGGTTGTGTGATGAGGACCCATCCATGCATTTTCCATCATGCAGCAAGGAAATCTAGGTAGAAGGTGCCTAGTCAATATTTGATGTGGGTCTTATACTGAGACGGCTCAAGGTACTTGGAAGGGGATCAATATTCTGGGTAAAGGGTGACCCTACTAGGAGTATGGTTCAGAAAACATTAGGGTGAGTTTCAATGCCGAGTTTGGACATCTAGGGGGATTCCTACATATCCCATTTGGTTGGGAATGAAAGACCTAGTAGATTGGTATTTTGGGTCTTATGCATAGAATATACACATAAAGGAGGCACTATATGGGGAATACATTGGTGGAGAATGATCTTTTTCAGCTAGAGCTAGGACGTATTCCACAAAATATGCCATGATGAATTGGGGGGTCATGACCATGGTTAACCTTTGAGAAGGATCCCCATCAAGCCTAGGACATAAGCAGGAATCCTAGGTATACTGATTGGGGTGGGAATTACAGATCTCATTGTTAATTTCATTTAGGTGTTACACCTTGGAGGAGGCCAAAACATTGGGGTTATGAAGATTTCATGATCACCTCCAACCTCTAAGCCCCCATGATTCATACGTGGATTGAGAAATAAGAGGAGGTACTGGATCTAAATATCACATTTCCCACATCATCTGTTGATAGATGGTAATGAATCCCAAAGAGAGAGAGATAGACATATAGAGAGGGATTTGAACATTCCCATATTATCTTTTCTTTCATACTTTGGATAGTTAGATTAACCAATATAGGTACACCCTGGTCAGGGGTAGAGAAGAGAAACAATGAAACCAAATATAAGAAAAACTGGGAGATTATCTCCCTGGGAGTTCCCTAGAATTTGTTCTAGGAAGGGTAAAGAGTGGTGATTATTTTTAAAATGAAAATAATGTGTGATATCACTATGATATCACTGACCCTCATCTATGGGAAATACAAGTGATTACCCTTGATCCTTAGAATGGGGAGTTTCATGTAATTATCCCATGGTTGGAACTAGGTTTACCATGTTAATATAAACTTATGTATATTTTAAAGGTCTGCACCATTTTAGGGATTACTCACATGACTCCTCTTACCATGGGTATGTACACTCAAAAGGGTTCCCTGATGCACCCGATTGTTTTATCATATGGGTTTGGTGGCTTTGGATGAGGCTTTAGCATAATGACATTGGACTGGTTTGCAATGGGACTACAGATGAGGTGAAGGAAATGTAAGGAAATGATCAGATCCAGAGAGTAGAATGCCCAAAGGTACCCCATTCCATATACCATTTTTTTATGTAGGATGGGGTACCCCTCACATAGCATGTTGCTATGCGGGTGGAGAGGCTCTCCACATATCAAAGGGGTGCATGATGTGGCATTATTTTTACATTGTTTTTTCACATCATTTTTTTTTAATTTTTAATGATTAAATTTACAATTTTTACAATTTTTATTAGATAATCATACTTTTATATTTTTATATCTAAATTTATTACGTAATCAATTTTTTTATAATTAATTGTGTGTTTTTAGTGTTGAATGTAATTAATTAATGTCATTTATTTTGTTAAATAAGTTTTATTAATTATTATTTATTTTATAATTATAACTGCTTTATTAAATTTTGACGATCTTATCATTTAATCAATTAACATAAGTATTTTCATTTAAAAATTTAATTTATTACTTTAATATTTAATCTTTTAACATTATCTTTTTAACATTTAATAACTTTATCAATTAAATTCAATCACTTTACTTAATTTTAATAATTCTAATTCAATTTATTAATAATTAATTATTTATTATATATAATTATTTAATTTCAATTCAGTTTATTATTATATTAACTTTAATGATTATTAATTTAGGTGTCTAATGAGTTTTATTTTGTGTTTTATATTTTGATGTATTTATTAAATAATTTATGTTTTTATTTTATTTTTAATTTTTCTTTATTTTGATGTGTACTGGTGGCACAACTAATGCCTCACACCGTTTCTCTCATAGTGGCACCATCCTTACCTCATGGTCTCAGCCCTTGAAGGTGCCACAATCATTTTCCTTATGTTTCCCCATCCGTTCTAATCCAACTCTTTGTGTGACCGTTTCTCCTTAATGGTTCCTTAGTAACTCACTAGCATTGTTTCCTTTCTACATTATGGTGCCACCGTGACTCTCTTCATGGTCTCACCTCCTGTCATGGTGATAGTGCTATTTTCCTCCACTTGGTTCTCCGTAAAATCACCTCCTTGCCCTAACCACATTCTCTTCTTCCTAGCTTGTGGCACCGTTATCCTGTCACAGTGCCACTGTATCTTCTCATGCAACTAGTTTTCTCCTTCAGGGTCTCGCTGCTCTCTAATTTCAGGTGCCACTAGAAGAAACTGTCACGACGCACCAAATATGATAAAAAATTAAAAAAACACCAAATTTTTTTTTGAATCAACCCAAGCTATTTCTAATCTGTTGATTGAAACTGAAAATTGGTGAACTAAAATCCTTAAACTTCTTAAATATAGAAACTGATTCCTTTATCATATCTGGAATCTAAAAATCCATGGTACGTTTCACCCAAGACATTGTTTCCACTCACTCATCTAGCTGAGATTAATGAACCTTCGTCCATGACTATAAGGATGGGGTGAACTTGAAATGCTAATAAGGTGAAAAAGTGAGGAGGTTGAGCCACCTACAGTCCATCAGATCATGAAGTCCAGGTCATGTCGTCTTTCGTTGAAGAATCCATTGTGTGGTGATGTCACGACCTGACCCAACGGGGCTCGAGTCGTGACTCCCAAAGTCCGCCTCCAATAGGCTAGGGGTTGGCGACTAGCGCCGAGTAGGCTATCACACACGAGGTAGGAATTAGCCTCAGGTATTTATACACACGCGCCCACATACACCTCCATTCAATAGTGCTGAGATATATAAAACTAAATAGTAAATGCATGCATACAACTATCCCAAACCAGAGTGCAAAAAATGTACAAAAAGGGCAAAACAGGGCCCACCAAAAGAAACCTATAAAGGAATCCAACCTGCTCGGATGAAGTGGTACGCTGACAAAAGCACCACTGGAAAGCTCCTTGGCATAGATCCGATAACACTCCTCGGTCAATCCCGCTCACTCAGCTCTACCTGCTCCGGGTCCTCTTGGGACTCTGTCGAAAGGCCTATGGTCTGCACAAGACACAACCATGTGCAGGCAAATCCCATGCAGGGGTGAGTATAACAATACTCAGTAGGCACCTAAAAAACCCAAAATAAAAAAGAGCAACTAAAAAGGTAATAGTCCACTCATCCCAGCCATAGGGAACCCAGACAGGAGAGAAACTCCATCTCGTGACAATCCTCCACTAAACACAACTACTCACCTCAATCTAGGTGTATGACCATATATACACCTTGAACATCATCTCAGGTATATTCCCAAACATATATCTTAAACATCTTCCCAGGTGTATTCCCATACATATACCATGGACATTCGCTCAGATATACGCTCTTACGTATACCAAAAACATCCAGATATACTCAGCTCCCACCACATGTGGTACCGACCTCCTCACCCGAAACGATTAACAACTAGGAGAGAGCACTCCATGATAACTGTCATCCCAAATGACACTCGTCCGAGAGATACACTCCATCGGGTCCCACACAAACATCCTAGACGCTCACCCGAGAGATCATGCTCATCGGATATCGTCACTGAGGAAACCTCACTGAAACAACATAAACCCCAAACTCCTCGTATAGGGGATCACTCCTAGGGCCCTCTAGAGGATATCAGAACCCACACCGGTATACGAAGATATCACATATAGGGGATCACTTCCAGGGTCCGCTGGGGGATACCACAACCCGATCTGGCATTCGTAGATCTCACAGATAAAGGATCACTCCCAAGATCCATTGGGGGATACCACAACCCGATCTGGCACTCGTCAGAAACAAATATCCCAGATAGAGGATTGTCACCCTTTTCACGATGGTCACGATTATACCTAAACCATATTTGGTACATCTCGTCTTGTTGGGGATCGAACTGACGATAACCCTACATAAACCACACGCTGAGTAGGGGATCGTATAACCAATGATACTGCAACCCTACCACAATCCTCATGTTGAGCAGGGGATCATATACCCAATGATCCCATAACCCTACTGAGCATGGCCCACTATGTAGGGGATCATATTATCGATGATTCCACAAACCCTATGGGGTTTACCTTCTAGATAGGTGATCACTGCCTGTGGATAAGCGGTCACAGCAATACCAAGAACCCGATCTAGGGAAACGATGCTATAGGATCCCACTCTGGGCCCACCGAAGGGATGCCACAACTCTAACAGATTAAACATTCCATTGAGAGGATCACAAACCTATACTAATGTTGTGATGCTGTGTGAACCCTTGTAGGAATGAACAAACGGAGTACCCACAACCAGTGCTGGTCCAAACATCACTAACCTGGGCAACCCGCCACTGTAACGACCCGAAATTTTGAATAAATATTGTTTCCTAATTTTGTGTGTTATTTTATTTTATTTTTATACTCAACAAAAATTTTTCATTTGATAACATGAGTATAATTAAAATGAGACCGTTTTGCTTTGACTGTTATATGACCATTGGTCAATATGACCACTGGATACTAAACATTTTGATTATTGCCTCTAAATACAAGTAATCTTGGTTAATTATTATAGAAAGAAGATTTGATGCCCTCACCCGGTAGTCTTGGACCAATCGATGCCCATCTAACAGAACTTGGGAAGGAGGTAGCACCACTGGGCTTTGCTCTGGACAAAACCCAAGCCGAACATCATCGTGTGAAGCTAGAACGGAATCGCCTTTGCGAGAAGTTCAAACTAATAGAAATTACTACTCGTGCGATGTTAGCCAAGCCTCCCTCAGATTCTCTCACCTCAGCACACCTTACACTTAGGTCCTATGCTGGTGTGATAAGGTGCTCTGTAAGGAGATCGTAACTGCCTTGTGTAATCATTTGTTTTAAATAAAAATTGGGATTTCTTCTTATGATGATGTTTATGAATTTTCAAATGACCGGATAAATATAGTATGCATATTTTTGATTAATTTTAGAAAAAGGATATTTTAAAAATGGTTATATAAACGTTAAATAATTAAAAATGTGTAATGATTTTCAAAAAATGGACTTCTATAATTATGTTCAGTACGAAATTTAGAGTCTAACAAGATCAACATAATTTTTGATGAATAGTAAATTATGAATAGTGATTTTATGATTAGGATTAGTAATGAGTCCAAATGGATTAGTAATCTCACTTAATGAAATTATTAATATAATCTAGGCACCTTGATTAAGTAATGTGATTCAATAGAATGGTTAAATAACGGTTTCATAAATTATTATTCAAGTATTAGTTTTTTCTGGTGAATAATGTTTTTTAATTAAAAATATTTAGAAGATTATTTTTATAAAACGGATTTCATTTTTGAACTCAGAGCACCGATATTATGCTATGGTAATTTTTTGTGTTTTTTCTAAAAAAATGAATTTTTGATGAATAGTGAAAATACAGTTTTTATGTTACGGGTGTCTAATGACATCATTAAATGATGTATTAAGTATTTAATCAATATGGTCGACTTATGAATAGTATGATAAGGCATGAGGTGTCCCATGTGGCCAATACCATGGGAAAATACCATGGGCAAGCCCATGGTTTTGCCAAAACCACTAATGAGGTGCCCCTTGGCCATTAATGCCTTGCCCCCTCACTTTCCCTATAAATACCAAGCCATCATCTCATCCATTCGACTCCCCACTCTCCCCCAACGATGTTCTAGTATCATTACCTCCCAAGGAGTCCTCCCATGGTTCCCACAAGCCCTCAAGGTCTAAACCTTTCAGTTTTAAGAGTTATGTTTTAAGGTAAGGGATCTGATCTCTCTCTTTCTTTTCAAGAAATATCTTTTATGTAATTTATTTTATGATCCATGTTCTTATGTTAAAGGGTGATATTCTATACTCCTCTTACTTCCCTTTTCATTTTCACATAATGAGAGATCCCCTCTTACTCTCATTATTTCCTTTTATGATGTTTTAAGTGGAGTCGTTAGGCTGCCGAAATTTTTGTAACGGATTCTTTCTCCCTTATCATTTTTCAAGATCTATTTTCATGTAAAGTATTTAAAGTTCCTTTTTATTATGTTGGGGTATGATCTATAAAATTATCATACTGATCCTTTATGATCATATGATTAGAGACCCCATTTGATCTCTTCAATTCAATATTTTGAAGCTTAAGTGGCGTCGTTAGGCTGCTGAATTTTTAAGTGGTCATTGCACCTTTCTCCCTTTTAAAAGTTCTAATTCCATGTCAAGTATTGAATGTTCCTTTTTATTATGTTGGGGTATGATCTGTATATCTATCATACTGATCTTTTAAGTTCATATGATGAGAGACCCTATTTGATCTCATCAATTCATTTTTGGTTGACGTTTATGTGACGCCGTTAGGCTGCCAAATTTTTATAAGAGAAATCTTATTTTTGACTTATTTTCATGTTCTTCATTTCATATGGTATATTTTCAAATTTCATTACCATGTTCTTAAATCACTTATATTCTGTACCTATACTGTTTTATGTGTCATTTATGAATGTTTGACCCATGTCCCCTCTCTTTTCAATGTTTTCTAAAAACCTGTAACATAGCCTTTATGCTGCAGAAGTTTCATCTCAAAATGTATCTCTCTTTCTTTGATTTTATTAAGTGAATACTCAAAGCTCTCTCTTCTATATGGGTATTCACATATATACCAAAATGTTCTATTTTAAATTCTGGGATTTACATAAATGATACCCACTCTCCCCTTCTGTGGGTTTAAAGTGACTTAAAGATCATGTCCTTAAAGCAGTTTTTAAAACGTTATGATTATGAAATGAAACCCATTTGTTTTATGATATATGGGTTATTTATGAAATTTTTGATGATGATATATGTGGCTCACATGATAATAAAGGAAAATTTAAGGGTGTGCCCTGATAGCGCTCCAATGCATTGGGTAATGATGTAACCACTAGAGATTACAATTTTCACGATACCTTGGTGAATAACATTGGTAATTTTCAAATCACACCTTCGGGATGGACCTTGGTGATATGTTCATGATTGTCTATGTTAAATTATGCAGCCACATCTTCAAGTTATGAAAAATGTTATTTTTATTATGATATGCCTCATGATTTCTTTCTCATGCCTTAATGTTCTTTTCATTACCTTATTGAAGTATCTCATGTTCACATGTAAAATGTTTCTCTTGTTTCCCTTACTGGGCCTTCTTCTCACTCTTTCTTTTGATGTATGTCCCCAGGTTATGAGATGCAGTAATGAACCTAGGATGAACATGAGGAGAATCCTTTCAAGTGTTTAAGAATAATATTTTATGTTTTCTTGTTTAAAGTTCCTGGTTTCCAAGACACTAAACCTTAAAGATCCTCGGTTTTGTAAAATGTAATGAAAGATTATGTGATAAAAAGGCGGGATTCTATAGTTGGTATCGAAGGATGGTTTAGTTATTTGTGGAAATTAGGATATGAAAACTCTTGGAATAACCCTATAGAAAAGTTTAAATATAATAAATCTTCCTAGTATTTTGGTGAATATTGAGTAAGGGGTTCCCAAGAAAATACATCCCTGTCTGGATACGAGAAGGTAGAGGTGGTTCTGGCACAGATATACATAGGGGTAAAACCCGAAAACACCGCTTTGAGCTAGACTCGAACGGGAACTGGTACACGACAACGGGCCTTGCTGCACTCTTGGTTACGACACTCCCGGGGGATATGCTTTTGTAAATTCATAATCTTAGTATGAACCATTGTTAAAGGAACAAAGATAAAATAAAATAAAGATTCACATAAGAATATATGTTCATGGATAACCTAGATGGGATCCTAGGGGATCACATGTTAGGGTATACTTTTCTTCTACAAGTTATCCTTATAAGCTTTCAGTTCCTTTTCATGATGTTTGGCTAAGTACTTAAGCCCCTAATTATTCTTTCTCTTCTTAGTTAATGGTGGGAAATGGAAGAACATGTCCCAACAACCAATGTGATAGGAAATGCGACGATTGTCATATTAATATGACAGGGATGATTAGGGGATTAAAATATGATTATTATTTTGGAAGACGTTCACTATTTTGAGGACCCTATATGATCGAGGTAAATAGATTACTACGGTATTTTCATTGAGGTGTAAGGTTGACTTATATTTTGAAGAATCGATGAATTTAAGGTGGACTTATAGTAATTTAGGTTACTTATGGGAATGATTAACCTATCTTGGGTAAAATATGTTTATGTTAGATACTTTTGTTATAAGATGTTAGGAGTGGTTGATGTTGTTTGGAGATGAAAAATGAAGTTTGTTTTGGAATACTATGTTATCAAATCCTTATTGTATTTGGGTTTCAATCTTAGTTTGGTTAATTTTGAGGAATTTTAAGGACCGTTATTTATGGAATGGACTATGATGAACTTTGGGTAGTACCATGGAATTTTATGATTTAAAAGTAGTTTCCATTCCTACGGGATTATTTCCTTTTGAAGAGTTGTTTTACCTTACCCTTTCTGTTTTTGGGATAATGTTTAAAGATTGAATAAATAGATAGTTAATCTTTTGTGGATTATGTGATTCTCTAGAATATGATTATTGTGTTTTGATGAGACCAATTAATTTTGAATGCTCATCGTTTGGAGAAAAGATTAGTTTTGGTAGAAACTTATTAAAGGAAGAAACTCTACATGAAGGTAGGTATATTTTATTATGTTTTTGTTCTATGTAGTAAATGAATTCCTCAAAATTATTAAAAGGAACGTAAAACAAAAATGTTGTTGGTTTACGTTTCCTACGAGGTAATCAAAGACCGTTTACACACATCGTAAGTTTGGTATTTTCTTATAGTTAACTTTCTCCTAATCAAGTTTTCTATCACTCTCCCCCAAAACTTGACCCTTTTTTTGTCTTCCATATCCATGTTTTCCTCCATGGAATCCTAGTATGGGTTAACTCGAGTGACCGTTGTACTTCCCTTTCTTTCTTTTAAAGTAATAGTTTTTCTGACTCCTTTTCCGATGTGCGACTTTCAATGAAATTTCAAAACCCAATAAAAAAAAAATTTGAGGACGCAATTTCTTAAGGGGGGAATATTGTAACGACCCAAAATTTTGAATAAATATTGTTTCCTAATTTTGCGTGTTATTTTATTTTATTTTTATACTCAACAAAAATCTTTCATTTGATAACATGAGTATAATTAAAATGAGACCATTGGTCTTTGACTGTTATATGACCATTGGTTAATATGACCACTGGAAACTAAACGTTTTGATTATTTCCTCTAAATACAAGTAATCATGGTTAATTATTATAGAAAGAAGATTCGATGGCCTCACCCGATAGTCTTGGACCGATCGAAGCCCATCTAACAGAACATGGGAAGGAGGTAGCACCACTGGGCTTTGGTCTGGACAAACCCAAGCCGAACTTCATCGTGTGAAGCTAGAACAGAATCGCCTTTGTGAGAGGTTCAAACTAATAGAAATTACTACTCGTGCGATGTTAGCCGATCCTCCCTCAGATTCTCTCACCTTAGCACACCTTACACTTAAGTCCTATACTGGTGTGATAAGGGGCTATGTAAGGAGACTGTAACTGCCTTTTGTAATCCTTTATTTTAAATAAAAATTGGGATTTCTTCTTATGATGAAGTTTATGAATTTTCAAATGACCGGATAAATATAATATGCATATTTTTGATGAATTTTAGTAAAATGATATTTCAAAAATGGTTATGTAAACCTTAAATAATTAAAAATGTGTAATGATTTTCAAAAAATGGTCTTCTACAATTATGTTCAGTACGAAATTTAGAGTCTAATAAGATCAACTTAATTTTTGATGAATAGTAAATTTTGATTAGTGATTTTATGATTAGGATTAGTAATGTTTCCAAATGGATTATTAATCTCACTTAAATAAAGTATTAATATAATCTCGGCACCTTGATTAAGTAATGTGATTCAATAAAATGGTTAAATAACGGTTTCATAAATTATTATTCAACTATTAGTTTTTTCAGGTGAATAGTGTTTTTTATTAAAAATTTAATTAAAAATATTTAGAAAATTAATTTTATAAAACGGATTTCATTTTCAAACTCAGAGCACCGATATTATGCTATGGTAATTTTTGGGGTTTTTTCTGAAAAAATGAATTTTCGATGAATAGTGAAAATACATTTTTTAAGTTACGGGTGTCTAATGACATCATTAAATGATGTATTAAGTATGTAATAAATATGGTAGACATATTAATAGTAAGATAAGGTAAGAGGTGTCCCAAGTGGCCAATACCATGGGCAAATACCATGGGAAAGCCCATGGTTTTGCCAAAACCACTAATAAGGTGTCCCTTGGCCATTAACGCCTTGTCCCCTCACTTCCCCTATAAATACCAAGCCATCCTCTCATCCATTCGACTCCCCACTCTCCCACAACGATGTTCTGGTCTCATTACATCCGAAGGAGTCCTCCCATGGTGCCCATAATCCCTCAAGGTCCCAACCTTTGAGTTTGAAGAGTTATGTTTTAAGGTAAGGGATCCGATCTCTCTCTTTCTTTTCAAGAAATATCTTTTATGTAATTTCTTTTATGCTCCATGTTCTTATGTTAAAGGGTGTTATTATATACTCCTATTACTTCCCTTTTCATTCTCACATAATGAGATATCCCCTCTTACTCTCATTATTTCGTTTTATGATGTTTTAAGTGGAGCCGTTAGGCTGCCGAAATTTTTGTAACGGATTCTTTCTCCCTTCTAATTTTTCAAGATCTATTTTCATGTAAAGTATTTCAGGTTACTTTTTATTATGTTTAGGAATGATCTCTAAATTTATCATATTGATCTTTTATGATCATATTATGAGAGACCCCATTTGATCTCTTCAATTCAGTATTTTGATGTTTAAGTGGCGTCGTTAGGGTGCTGAATTTTTAAGTGGTCCTTGCACCTTTCTCCCTTTTCAAAGTTCTAATTCCATGTCAAGTATTGAAAGTTCCTTTTTATTATGTTGGGGTATGATCTCTATATCTATCATATTGATCTTTTGTATTCATATGATGAGATACCCTATTTGATCTCATCAATTCATTTTTGGTTGAAGTATATGTGACGTCGTTAGGCTGCCAAATTTTCAAAAGAGAATCTTATTTTTGACTTCCTTTCATGTTCTTCATTTCATATGGTATATTTTCAAATTTCATTACCATGTTCTTAAATCGCTTATATTTTGTCCCTATACTGTTTTATGGGTCATTTATGAATTTTTGACCCATGTCCCCTCTCTTTTTAATGTTTTCTAAAACCCTGTAACATAGCCGTTATGCTGCAGAATTTTCGTCTCAAAATGTCTCTCTCTTTCTTTGATTTTATTAAGTGAATACTCAAAGCTCTCTATTCTATATGGGTATTCACACATATACAAAAATGTTCTATTTTAAATTCTGGGATTTACATACATGAGACCCACTCTCCCCTTCCATGGGTTTAAAGTGACGTAAAGATCATGTCCTTAAAGCAGTTTTTAAAATGTTATGATTATGAAATGAATCCCATTTATTTTATGCTATATGGGTTATTTATGAAATTTCTGATGATGATATATGTGGATCACATGATAATAAAGTCAAATTTAAGGGTGCGCCATGATTGCACTCCAATGCATTGGGTAATGATGTAACCACTAGAGATTACAATTTTCACGATACCTTGGTGAATAACCTTGGTAATTTTCAAATGACACCTTGGGGATGGACCTTGGTGATATGTTCATGATTGTCTATGTTAAATGATGCAGCCACATCTTCAAGTTATGAAAAATGTAATTTTTATTATGATATGCCTCATGATTTCTTTCTCATGCCTTAATGTTCTTTTCATGACCTTATTGAAGTATCTCATGTTCACATGTAAAATGTTTCTCCTGATTCCCTTACTGGGCCTTCTGCTCACCCTTTCTTTTTATGTATGTCCCCAGGTTATGAGATGCAGTAATTAACCTAGGATGAACATGAGGAGAAGCCTTTCAAGTGTTTAAGAAGAATCTTTTATGTTTTCATGTTTAAAGTTCCTGGTTTCCAAGACACTAAACCTTAAAGATCCTCGGTTTTGTAAAATGCAATGAAATATTATGTGAAAAAAATGCGGGATGGTATATCCCCAACGCCACACCGTGCACCTCCAAGGCTGATACCGAGGCCACCATCATGATCCACGCAGAAAAACATGAAGGATATGCTGTTTACTAGCTCAAAACGAACAACCGGTGAAAAAAAAATATTCACCGTAGCTAGCCCATGTGGGGCCCATACTATGATCCTGAAACTCATCATGCAAATCGCACTATTGAGTTCCCCTCGGAAAAACACACGGGATCGACTACTTGATCGTCCCAAACGGACACCCAGTGAAAAAGGTACTATTCGCTAAAGACAGTCTAGGTAGGGCCCACACCACCCTCTCAAAAACTCTTCAAGAAGATCACACCATTGCGATCCCCTCGGAAAAACAGACGGGATCGACTACCCATTCGTCCAAAACAGACACCCGGGAGAAAAGTTGTGTTTCTCGGAAAATGCCAAACCCGGCTTTATATGGCCCACACCCTATTCCTAGTTTAAACACCCAAACCCATTAAGAAAATTTCGTCGTACCATCAGGGTCTCAATTCCACTGATGGTACGTCAATCGGACGCTCCCAGTAGAAGATACAACATCCTGAAATCAAATAATAATAAAATATCATTATTTTATTCGATGTTTCTAGCACTCGGTTCATAATTCTGAAATTCAAAACCCTTGAACCCACACCAAAGGGTTTGGCTCATCGCCAGGGTCGCATTTCCACAGACGACACACGATTCTGATCTCTAGGGAGAAAGTTACAGGGTTTTAAAACCCCCCATGTACAGGAAGAGGGTCGGACCGGCCTGAACCTGCTGATCCGACCGTCCTAGGCCGACCCGCCCCGGCCAACCCAGTTGCCGCCGTAGCGCGGCGCGCGAGTGCGCGCATGCCCCCCCCCCCCCCCCCATGTCGGGGGTCGCAGGTGATTGAACGTCGGACAGCTGCGGTGCGGCGGTCCTGGTTGACTCATGGGGCCCGCCGCCGCCACCTGCCTCCATGGCACCACTGCGCCAGAGCCGCGCCATCATACCTTCTATGGTCCGCCAGGGGCACCACGGCGGTCTAAATGTGCTTCTCAAGCCATTTGCGCGCCCCCCGGGACAGGATCTACGCATCTGCAGGCTCAAAACAGAGAAAAACCAAACCAATCAGGATCTGGGATTTCAAAACTCAAAACGCGTACCTGTTGGCGGATTGCCGAAGCATCGGGTGAAGAACAATTCCCTGAAGCTCGATCCGCTGACCATCGGCGCAGAAAATAGCCATTCGCGGCTCGATGTGGTGAAGAATCGGAGGTAGGGGGTTTGTCGCTATGGCATGTGGGAGGAGGTAGGTGTGGGGTGAGGGGTTTTTTCTTTTTTTAAAAAAAATTTAAATTAATTCATTTAATTTAACAACCCCGACCAAACCTCCCAGCGCGGAGGAAATTAGGTCACCGCTAGGGTAAACACGCCCTTCTGAGCACAACGGTGGACTCATATTTTCAATCTGAGACTCTCTTCAGATGTTATTCGAGCTGATGCTCATAAATAAACATTTTAATTTATTTATAGAAACACACCTGGTGGATTTTCTCATAGCATGCCCACGCCCACAAAGTTTACATCCCACATAGGGTAAGCGGCATGCTCTATACGCAACTGTGCCCTCAGATTCTTGTTCTGAGCTACCATTTTGGAGATAACTCATTTCACCTCGTGCATAGAATAAAAATACTTAATATTTTAATAAAATTAATTATGGGCACAATGGGCCTTAGAATCGCACGCCGTCTTCACGCCTAGATCTGGATTAATTCATATGAATATTACAAAGTCTGACAGGGGAAAAACCGGTGTCACTAAATCCTCCCCGCCTGAGAATTTTCATCCCCAAAAAGTCATAAGCACAAGGAAAGAAACTGGACTCTCAACTGGGTCTCCCACACCAGCGAGTTCACCGACAAACACCAATGCTTGAACACAAAAGTCAAAGGGACTCATCCACAACTCCTCAACACTATCCGCTTTGGGCGGCACTAACTCACCTCTAGAGTTTTAATTGCGTCACAAAAAAGCAACTCATTGGGGGAAGTAACTCCCTTCCTCACGCATTCGATGCACACCGGACAACACCCACACATGGTCTTACCAACGCCCGGAACAAAACTCGAGCAAGAAACTGAAAGGAAGGAGTACCGCTAAACATTGTCTATCAAAACTACTGCAGAAAGTATGAAGGACAAAAAGGGGTACATCTATCTATCTGTGGAGCCTCTAGGTCAACAGCCTCTAGGGCATGCTGCTTTCCTCACCCTCGCCCTCCAGCTCCCTGAACTCGGTGTGGACCACCTGGGGGTGGTGGTTGTGGCATCTAATACTGCCTACCACCTCCCACTGTTGCACCAGCTTCATTGCCACGTCTGCCACCCTCCAGACCTCCAAACTCGAGAGGTTGCCGCTGCCAAGGTGGCCTATCGACTGACTCCCTTTCACCAGCACGACGGGTTATATAATATCTAGCATGATGTCCCCGAACATCAGAAGTGTAACACCGCCTCTCCTGCGGCTGACCAAAACTGGCATGTGAGCCCTATGAGCCCTGAGCCTTAGATCCTCCATCCTGGGGTCGCCTCCTAAAACGTCGGCCATGTCCAGACCCTTGCTCCTGCCACTGGATACTAGTTTCTGATGTCTCAGCTGCAATATGCCCAACACTAATGGGCTGAATCTGCTCATCCATAAAGATCTCCACCACTAAGGCTCGCTCCAACACTCGATCATAGGTGGGCAGACACAAGGGAAACACACCGACCCAGATGTCCCTATGTAGGCCTTGCTCGAAGGTCCGAGCCCTAAAGAATGAGTCTCGAACCATATTCATGAAGTAGCAAAACAGGTCCATAAAACTCGCTGAGTACTCTGACACGGTCATTCCCTCTTATCGAAGCTGAAGAAGCTCCTGAATCTGCACTGACCTCAACGTAACCGGATTGAACTCTTCCCTGATGAACTGCTCAAACTCTTCCCACATGAGTGTCTCCTCATCGTGGGACTGCATTACCAAACTCCACCATCACCCAACTGAACCATGCAGAATGATCACCGCTAGGACCACCATATGATATGGGGGTTTCCTCACCAAGCAAAAAACTCGGGTAACTATTTCGAGCCAATCATCAACTGCCTGAGGGTCTGGATCACCCCGGAACCTCAGAGGTCACTGGATCTGGAACTCGTGTAGCGCACTCCGCCTATGACCAACCTAATCCTACACTACTGGAACAACCATCTTCTCAACAGGTGGTGGCTCAACTGGTGGACCACATGGAGGTGAAACCTAAGAACCTACACCCTGGTCTACCGCCTCTACAAGGGGCGGATCGCCACCACAATCTCGATGTGGAACCATCGCTGGCTGTCGTAATGGAGGAATCTTGAAATACAAACAAGACTGTCCATAGTCAATGAATATATCTGGAGAGAGGACTCAAGAAGCACAAGGGAAACCCATAAACGCAGTCCTATACGGTGTATGTATAGTTATGTCTCTACGACTAGTGTCCAAACATCCCAAGTCGAAAGGCAGGTTAACAGAGTCCCAGTGAATGGATACGTTGGTCGTCGCACCAACACTGGAGTCCCTGGCCTGAAAGTCAAAATTGAAACATCTTGACACTACCGCTATGCAACCCAAACCAAACTCACAGCTATGCCAGCTACGCTCTAAGATCCCAAAGGTGGAACCTCCTCTAATACCACTATGTCACTACCCGACCCTACGGGGCTCGAGCCGTGACTCTCGAAGCCCGTCTCCAATTGGTCGGGGGTTGGTGACTAGCGCTGAGTAGGCTATCACACACAAGGCAGGCATTAGTATATGATACTTGTAAGCACGCACCCATATACACCTCCATGCAATAGTGCCGAGATATATAAAATTGAATAGTAAATACATGCATACAACTATCCCAAACTATAGTGCAACAACAGTACAAAAAGGAAAAAACAGGGCCCACCAAAAGAAAACTACAAAGGCTTCCAACCTGCTCGGAAGAAGGGGTACGCAACCAAAAGCACCTCTGGAAAGCTCCTCTACACAGCTCCGGTAAGACTCCATGGTCAGTCCCACTCACTCAGCTCTGACTGCTCTGGGTCCTCCTGGGACTCCGTCGAAAGGCATGTGGTCTGCACAAGACACAAACATTTGCGGGCAAAGCCCGTGCAGGAGTGAGTATAAAAATACTCATAAGGAACCCTAAAAACCAAAAACAAAAGAAAGAAACTGAAAGGAACCAGTCTGCTCATCCCAGCTAGAGGGAACAAAGACAAGAGAGAAACTCTATCTCGTGACCATCCTCGGCTAAACATAACTAGTCATCTCAATAGAGGTGTATGCCCAGACATACACCTTGAACATCCACTCAGGTATACGCCAAAACATATATCTCGAACATCTTCCCAGGTAGATTCCCATACATATACCATGAACATCTACTCAAATATACGCTCTTACGTATATGAAAAAAATCTAGATATACTCATCTCACACACTAAGCCACATTAGGTGCTGACCTCATCACTCGCAATGGATCACAACTAGGAGAGCACACTCCACGATCACTGTCATCCCAGATGACAGTCGTCTGAGAGATAGACTCCATCAGGTCCCACACAAACATCTCATACACGCAGCCGAGAGATCATGCTCGTCGGATATCGTCATTGAGGAAACCTCGCTGAAACAACATAAACACCAATCACCTCAGATAGGGGATCACTACTAGGGATTGCGAGGGGATACCATAACCCACACTAGTATACGAAGATCTCACAAATAGGGGATCACATCCAGGGTCTTTTGGGGGACACCCAAACCCATTCTAGCATTTGAAGATCTCACAGATAGAGGATCACTCCCAGGATCCGCTGGGGGATACCACAACCCGATCTGGCCCTCGTCAGATACACGTCTCTTAGATAGGGGATCGTCACCCGTGTCACGATGGTCACGACGAGACCAAAACCCTATCTGGTACATCTCACGCTGTAGTAGATCAATCTAACGATGGTGCAACCCTACAGAAACCACGCGCTGAGTATGGTATCATATAACCAATGATACCACAACTCAACTACAATCCTCATGCTGAGTAGGGGACCGTATACCCGATGATGCCACAACCCTACTGAGCACGGCTCATTGTGTAGGAGATCACCACCTGTGGATAAGCAGTCACAATGATACCAAGAACCCGATCTAGGGAAACGATGCTAGAGGATCCCACTCCGGGCCCACCTGAGGGATTCCACAACTCTAACAGATTAAACATATCATGGAGAGGATCACAAAACTATACTAAGGTTGTGATGTCGTGCGAACCCTTGTAGGAAAGAACCAAGGGAGTAACCTCAAGCATTATTGGTCCAAACGTTGCTAACCTGAGCGACCCGCAACAACACCACATAGCACACCTCCAAGGCTGATACCGAGGTCACCATCACGATCCATGCAGAAAAGAACACAGGATTAGCTGTTTACTCGCCTGAAATAGACTATCGGTGAAAAAGGCACTATTCATCATGGTTATCCCGTGTGGGGCCCACACTGCGATCCTGAAACTCATCATGCAGATCACACCATTGTGATCCCAATGGAAAAACACACGGGATCGACTACTCGATCATCCCAAATGGAAACCCGGTGAAAAAGGTACTAATCACCGAAGCTAGCCTAGGTGGGGCCCACACCACGCTCCCAGAACTCGTCATGGAGATCACACCATTGCTACCCCCTCGAAAAGAACACTGGATTGACTACTCATTCATCCAAAATGGACACCCAGTGGAAAAGTTGTGTTTATCTGAAAATGCCAAAACCTGGCCTCATGGGGCCCACACCCTGTTGACTCTCGCGACCCGCTACCACCGGACCACCGTGGTGCGGCCATACTGGTTGACTCCCACGGATCTCTACCACCAGCCGCCATGGCGCCGCCGTGCTGGCAGACCTTTCGAGGTCCGTCGGGGGCACCCCGGGTGTCCCAACGCGCTTCTGAATCCATCTGCATGCCCCTTGGGACTGGATCTACGCATCTGCATGCTCAAAACGGAGAAAAACCCAACCAATCGGGATCTAGGATTTCAAAACTAATAACGCCTACCTTTTGGCGGATCACCAAAGCTTCGGGTGCATAATGACACCCGTGACACCCTGAAGCTCGATCTAGTAACAATTGGCGCTGAAAACGATCGTCCAGGGCTCGATTTGGCGAAGAATTGGAGGTAGGGGGTTTGTTGCTCCGACTTGCAGGAGGGGGGAGGTGAGGGGTGATGTGTAATTTTTTTTAATTTAATTAATCTATTTTATTTAACATCCCCGACCAGACCTCCCAACGCTGAGGAAATTAGGTCGCCCCTAGGGTAAATGCGTCGTTCTGAATGTAAGAGAGGGCTCGGATTTCAGATCTGAGACTCCGTTCAGAATTTATTCGAGCCGACGCTCATAAAAAAAATTCAATTTATTTATAGAAATTACCCTGGTGGCTATTCTCACAGCAGGCCCGTGACCGCAAATTTTACACCCTGTCTAGGGTAAACGGAACGCTCCGGACGCAAATGTGCTGTCATATTTTTGTTCTGAGCTAGCGTTTAGGAGATAACTCATTCTCTCCTCACGCATAGTATAGAAATACTAAAGATTTTTATAAAATTAATTCAGGGCACACCGGGCCTCAGAATCGCACACCGTCTTCGCGCCTAACTCAGGAATTATTCATAAGAATATTATAAAGTCTAACATGGCCAAATCCCGAGTCGCTACAGGTGAGTTGACTTCACTTTTCGAGATGGCGTCGCACCTTAGTGAAGAAAAAAAACTTGCATCGTCGCTATCTAGAGTTATCAGGAGGATCCACCACGTACGCCGCGTTTTAGAGAAGAAGCTGAAGAAGGCCCCTCCCCTACTATGTTGAGATTGCGGGAAGAGGATATTAATTAAAATTTTAAAAAATTAAAATAATTAATTAAATATAATATAATTTATAAAAATTATAATATTTAACAATTATAATTTACATAAATATATAATTATTAAATAAAATTTAAGATAAATTAATAAGAGTTGATTAAATTAAAAAATTTACTGTAGATATTTATAAATAAAATTTATTATTAACTAAAATAAATTTGTTTAAATTAACACTCTAATTATAATGTAATATCTTTAATAGGATAAATAAATTAATTAAATTAATAAAAAAATGTATTTGATATTAATATATTTCAATAATTTAATTAAGTTATATTAACTAATTATTAAAAAAATTATATTAATAAAATAACTTAATTAATTATAATAAGTAAATACATAATAATTTTATCTAATTAATGATTTAATAATATATTAGTATCTATAAAAATAATATTTAATAAATTAAATATCAATTATCAACTAAAATATTTATTAATTAATATTCACCAACTTTTTAAGTAATATAACTTTTAACATTAAAAAATAGTTTTTATTTACCTTTCCTTCGTGTTTTTAACTATTTTTTTCCATTGCCAGTTAATTCGAGGGTTAAAACCCTGTCTAGCTACAATTAACTAACTTGAGGTGAGTTAGTTACAGGGTTTTTTCTAATGAGGAATTTGGTTCACAAAAAACGCACATGTGTGATGCACATTAAAGAAACAGACTTTGTCGGTGGAAGATGGCCAGTGATAAGCCGCATATGAAAGATGGTTTAAAAATAGAGCATGACAGAAAATAAAAAAAGGAGGCATAGAAATTGGAGATGGGATGAAAATAGAAGACTCTAATTAAAACAATCATTTTGATTCCACGCACCATTTTTCGAGAGCAAGGACTTCCAGGAGTAACTATAGAGTTGAGATAGAGACTAAGGAGCCCGAAGGTAGATCAACATTTAGGCAGTTACTTCTCCCTAGTTATTTAATTCTCGTAATCTTTTTTCAGTTGTTTTCAGTGCTATATTTAATTCTGAAAATATTATGAATTTCTATCTTAGGAGGTTTTAAGCATGGTTGGTTTTTCCTTTAATTTTTTCAATTTCCCTTTATTTGACATCAAAATGGATCAGCAAGATTAGTTATGATGTTAAATTAACTTTTTTACAACTTCCTGTATGAAAATTCATACCTTCAAGATCAATCAATGAGATTGAACTTGATTATTATCTTGTTTAAGTGTTAATGTGATCACTGTTGGAGTTTTACGGCAAGTTTTATTTCAAATCTATTCTTTTCCAAATTATTAACAATCGATGTTATATAGAGCCGTGAACTCTAAAATTCATACCTTTGTTTGATGTTTCTTCTAGCGAGGAAGATATATCAAACATTTTCTAATGTTTGATTCAATTAATTTCAGTGTAGAGTTATCCTTTTAACTATCATGTTTAGAATTCCTAAGAGAATTGTTGATCATAGCTTCTTTGTCTTTGCAGCTATGTATTAGTTACTGGTTTTTTATTTATTAGTGCTTTATTATATGATTAGACTCTTTGTAATCCTTTTTCTCCTAAAACATTCTAAAAAAATAAAAACAAATTATAAAATAATAAATATATATACAATGTTCATTTTCTCTACAACTGATAATAGTAGAGTTTATTTTGAATAAAACTTTAGATTTCTTACCTATCTTCCCTTGGGTTACACCATGCACCACTGTTCTAGTGTAAGAGTTATAAATATTATTTTTAGGGGAATGACAACCTCCTCCCACATCAAACTTTTTCACCATTTATGGGGAAGGAATGCGATTAGTTATCTAAGGGTAAAAAAATCATATAAAAAATCAATATAAAAAACACACATAAAAACTGTATTAAAAAATCAGTGAACTATTTCTACTTTATGTGTTATTTTTGATAACATCTGCTTCACTGTGAACTATTGTGTGCTTAATCTATTTCAGCAAAAAAATGGAATTTCATGAGGACTCGGATCAATCAGGGCCTCATTGTTTTAGTTGTGACTGTTATGGACACACTGCATGGTAGTGTCTTTATAACTAGCGAGATCATTAATTGAAGAAAATGAACAATATGAGTATAATCCGGAATTCCTTGGAAAACATCAATTAATTGTAACCCAATATGATACTAAAGAGGATTCTTGGACTGCTCAGTTAAATAAAATCTATGAAATTCAATTTAAATACTCTCCAGGCCAAGATCAAAGAATGAGAAGATTAGAAAAAATGATTTAGATTTATAACATAGGGTTAAAGAACAATAATAATATGAAGATAATGAAAGAGAAAATGTTTATAAAATATTTGAAAATGAAATTGAAGAGGAAATTGATTATAAACATGGAAAACAAACATTATACTAGTAAGAATCTGATTTTGTTGAACTTATGTTGGAAATAAGAGACACACTAAATCAAGAAAATAACATTGAAAATTCCATAAAGAACTTTAATTAAGATGAGTTGTAAAATATTAAAAATGAACTGAATCTAACTGAAAATGAATTCCAAGTTCTCTTCTTGATTCCTACTTTGGAAAAAACTCACTATTTTTGATGTTTTGAGAATGAATTCACTCGGGTTGATGAAAAATTAGAAAATTAATACAAGGTGGTTAATAAATCTTCACCCAACTTTACATAAATCATGAACACTGAACTTGAACATGAAATTGGATATGATCTGGAAGATAATGATCAACTGGAAAACATAGAACCTGAAGTTTTTGAGCCTGAGTTGAAATCCACTCTTCCCTGTTTGGAAACTGTAAACCCAATAATTTCTAAAATATTGTTGGATAAAGACGTTGATGTAGTGTGTTTTGATGAAAAGTTGAATAATGAGTTTTCATTTCCCTTTTCTCATATTGATCGCTTTTAGGAAATCTTTTGTAGTGAGATTGAAACTAGTTTTTTCTTTATTGGGGGAAACTGTTTGAATTTGATCAATCCTGAACATTCATATGTTGAAGCTGAATTGAACATTTCTCCCCCCTGAATGAAACTTTTTGGAACACACTGCAGACAATGTTTTGGAAATGAGCATTTTGAACATGAATATGATGTAGTGGTTGAACACAGGATAGATGATGGTTGCAGAATTGATTTGATAGAATTAGTATATGTTCAGTGTGAGTTGACAGATTGAGATCTTTTGGAAGAGATTTACAAATTTTTTGGACCTGAATCTGTTTGTGATAAAATAAATTATATTCCTTGTTTTTCACTTTCATCCTCAACTAAGAAGGGTGCTAAGCCTTCTCATGATACTGATAGTCGTCTATAGGGGTAATAAAACTTGAGTTCAATTATACATGATTCTATTCAGCACTCTATTGAATCCCTTCTCGAACCTATTATTCATTATTCACCCACAAGCACCCTTGAATTTGAATCGGTTAATGCTGAGGTTGAAATAGATAGATGTGAGGACAATGTCAAGTCCTTTAAAGCAACAAATTCATTTTCCCCCTTTCTAAAAATGATAGTTTTGTCAAATTTGAAACAATTTGGGAAGTAGAAAACACTATACCCACAACTGTCAAGGGGTTCCACATAGTGGTTAATTCAGGCACTGAGAATTTAGATTATGTTGTTTTGAGTTATCATTCCCATAAATTTCATTATTTTTTTAAAAATATTTGGGTCAAAAACATTTGGTGGTTCTTATTAAAGAAAAACACACCCATTTAGTGACTATGGCTAGTTGCTAGGTGAGTCCAGTTGGGGACTATAACCCTAGATCTACATGGGAGGCCACCCATGGTTTTATTTTGTTTTCAATAAAAAAAATGTACTTAAATAAAGTGTAAATGAAGACTAAAAACTTTGTGCTGCATGGGATTCAACCCAAATTTCTTCTTTTGTGTTTTTTATTGTTTTTTATTGTTTTTTTTTCTTTGAATAAAGTTCTTCTTTTATGACTTCTATATGCTTTGTCTCTATTGGATTTTTGTTTTTGGTGTACATGCCCTGTGTTTTTAGGATACTGTTTCTGTGTAATAAAGGAGTGGATTTCCCTTATTGAACTATTAATGAAAATACCCTATGTCAGAAAAGTACCTTACTATTAATTTCTGTTTCATTATTTTGCTTCTTACTAATTTAAAAAAATATGATGCTTTCCTTTATTAATAAAAAGTTTTTTATTTGAATGTCACTAAGTTGTATAAAATAATTCATCATGTTCCTCCATGATAAAAAAATTTAATTTCAATATTGATTAAAATAATTTCACTGCTTGAAAGTAAGTGTGGGGGTACATTCTTGATGGTTGTTGTGTTCTTTTTCATTGAAACTGCTTAGCTAAGGGGTGTTAGCATGAATTTTATGCTATATTGAACATTCATTTGAAACATTCTTTCTCAAATTGCTACACCTAGTACACTTTTCACCTACAAGATTCATGCAACAATTAGAATTTTCTTGAAAATATGTGTCACAGGATTTAATAATAATGCATTTTTTTACTAATGAACCTGATGTTATGTTATTCATTATGGAAAACAATATTTTCAAACTTCAATGAGACCCTTTATACATGTCATAAGTCTATTGAAATAGAAAATCTGTTTTGAACCTTAATTGTTTAATTATTATTCTCCACTTTAGAATTCCAATGTGGGGAGAATGTTAGGTTTTATGTGTGGAGAAGGGGTTCAATTATTTACTGTGCTAAAATGTTCTTTAATGTGAGCCTATTGTAACACCCCAATCTTGTACGGTACGATTCTCTTTCAATAATGCAATAGCTTGCATTGTACGCAAGTTCGTGATTCTAACACACCGCGACCAATCAAAGTTTTTGTATGAATATTAATACCCACCTTTTGAAATTATATAAATTTTAAATTTCAAAATGGACTTCATTTTTGGATTTGGAATATCGGAATTAGCCTATGTTGAATTTTTGGTATTTTCTGAGAACTTCCAATTTTCGATGAATAGTGAAAAATACTTAAAAACAATTTTTTTATCGAAATAATTTATAGTGATAAATTATACTATTGAGTCGTTTTAAAGTATAATTATAATATAATTTTACCATTTTATCCAATTGTGGTCATTAGAATTAATTTCACTTTGAAATTGGACAAAATCAATTGTCAATATTTTGATTGATATTCTTTCTTAAAAAAACGCTATTTGTTTTGAAAACAGGAATTGATTATAAAAATAATTAATGAAACTTATATGTTTTTAATTTGGTAAAATGGAAATAATTTTTTTAATTTGGAATATCAAATATATCTTAGATTGAATTTTTAGTATTTTTCTGAAAAACATCGATTTTTGCTGAATACTGAAACCACTAAGTGGTAGTGAAAAAACTGATTTTTCGTTTAAATTAAATTTTACCACCTCTATGATTTGAATTTAAAAAATACAATATAAATAATTGTCATTAGTAGGTAAAATGTGTTTCAAGGGGATTAAAATAATTTTTGGTGAATAGTAACGTTTAAGTTATATTAATCACTCTTAAAGTTACTCAGTGTAATTTAAGGTAAATATAATGATATAATAATATGAAATTACCTTTACACTTGTCCTACACTTATTGGATGAGTCATGGTCTACCAAGAAAATCCATGGGTCAACTTGGGGGGCCCCATGGAGCCACTTTGGTAATAAAATTACATTATTAACTTTTTATTTAAAGTAAAAAATAAAAGTGTCAAAAACTTGTATTGTTTTAATAAAACAATTTTCACATGGGGTTATACAGGTCATATTTTTTACTATAAATAATCATTGTAAAGCTAAAAATATTTTCTATATCATGGTATTTTTTTTAAAATTTTTAGACATTAAATAAATTAAATTGTTTATGACACCATGATGATGCAGTGATTACCTCATTAATTAAAGATTTAAAATCCATCTCTTCACTTGTGTTCTTTTGTTTTATTTTGCTTCTCCAACCCCCTAAACTCTTTTTATTCCTATATTATATAACAAAAACAGTATCTTAAATATAATATGATGTTGTAATAAGATAGATTTGATTTACAATTACACAGACCTCCGTCTAATGGTTAAAGAACATACTATTTCTCTGGTTGGCAAATTACTGCCTCACGAAATGATGATTGTTCAATCTTCTTTTAACACCTCTCATGGTGGCCATTATGATGAAACTATTTCTATATATGATATATATTATGTTTATTTTTTCTTTCTGCTTATTTATTTTTAATTTATGAAATTCCTTTATGATTTCCATTATGGGTAAACGCAATAATTTCATTTTAGGAACTGCATACTACCGCCCCCTCAAAGTGATTTGAATCGTTAATGTAAAATGTGGGACACATAAAGGATGGAGTAAATGATATTATATATGATATTATACTGGAATTATAATACACCTTTATATCATTATGATTTCATTCCATTAAATATGAAATAGAAATGAAAGTAGCGTTCATGCGTACGTACAGCTTACCGTCTCCATGAATGGTGCATTTCATTTCTTACCTATAAATTTTATGTAATATTATAAATGCATGTATCTAGTTGATATATATATGATATATATGATATCTAAATCATGAATATAATTCTTGAGATAATGGATATTCTACCACATAAACAACTTGTAATTATAAGATTTTTATGGTTGACTCAAGTACCAAAGATCAACAAAACGACCTTTATTAACTTAAATGACTACATTATTTTCATAACATGGTAATAAGTGATATAAAAGGGATAATTAAATTGAAAAATGTTCTTAAGAAATTATATATTAACTCTATTTTATTATTCATGAGTTTAAAGAACGATCAAGTCAAGTCGGACACGAGGTAAGGGACTTCGTCTCAATCACCTTTCATTGAGGCATATTTTGTTTTATACACAATTTTATTTTATACGGTGTATAAACCCCTTTTACTTTTACGTTTATTCAAAAGGAATATTTTATATATGAAGTGTTTTACTAAACGACAAAAGGAAATGTTTTTTTGTCGTACGTCTGCGGTGACAACGACTTCTCCACCGTCATGACCATTATTTGAGTTTCAGCGTCCTCTACAAGCCATAACTTTTTTTAAATGAAAAATATATACCAAGTTTTAATTTTCTTTTATTTTGGTATTAGGCCTTGACAAAATCTTATTTGTAGTCTTCTCATGAGTCCTTGTCTACGTGGTTGTGATAGTCTGGCATTATGCATTCCATCATTATGAAAGTGGTTATTGATATTGAATTTGATTATTCAACAAGTATAATATCCATTTGAATAATTAAATGAAATTATTTCATTTTACTTTTACCATATTATGCTGATGTTCAAGTTTAAAAGGATTTTGTTTTATTTATACATTGCCTTAAATGTTTATGTTTATTTATGAATGTTTTCACTATATTGTTATCCTTATTGAGCATCTGAGCTCACCCCTTTCAATGTTTTAATTTTTCCAGGATGTGAAGAAGTATTTTATGAATAACCTCCAGGGATAGTCTGAAGGAGATATGACTGTGGACTATGGAGGCTATGTTATTGTGATTTTTCACTTTATGATGTAATGTAACATTTATGAATGTATCTAGTGTTTCCAAGGCTACTAAAATAATCGGTCTTTCGAGAATTTATCTTTTGTGATCATGCCAATGTTACGTAATAATGCACTGACTCTGGGTAACTGGGGTCGGGGCGTTATAGTTGGTATCAGAGGCAGATTACTACTAACCTTGAAAGCTAGATTTAGAAAAACTCTGATTATAGCACATAGCCCTGAGATAGACTTTGAGGATTAGTATAGAATAACTTACTAAAATTTTGGTATTTTAGAGATTTTGTGAGTTTTCTGAGTAACACATCTATGTCTAGATACGAGTAGGTAGAGGCGGCTCTAGCACAGCTGTACCTAGGGGTAAAACCCAAAAACACTGATTTGAGCTAGACTCGAATGGGAACTAGTGCACGACAACGGGCCTTACTGCACTCTTGGTTACAAAACTACCAGGGGATATGCTTAGGATAATTCTCATTTTATTTACAAATCATAATGAAGGATTTATGAGTATATAATTTCTCAAAGAAAACATTTTTATGATTATGGATTGTGTCCATAAACTATTCGATTTATGTTAAGTGTTTTACAAGAATGGAATTATGTATTTTGATTCATAAACTGATCTAGTTTATCACATTGTTTAGAAATGGTGCCTAGTGGATGGAATGGAAACTGTATCAATGTACACACTCCTTGTAGGGATTTCCCTCCTGCTCAAGATAATTATAGTCAAGCTGGTGATACAACTGGTGCTGATCAGCTTATCACCATACTGGGACAACTCAATCAGGTTATGAATAATAACCTTACTCATAAGGAGCACCCTGATTTGCAACATGGAGGATCAATGTTAGATCACTTCATGAGGAAACAACCTCCAACATTCAATGGGTGTAAAAATCCTTTAGTAGCTGATCAATGGATAAATTCCTTAGAGAAAATATTTCATGCCTTGGGGAGTAGTGAAAGGGAAAAGGTTATCATGGCAGTTTACCGCCTCACTGGAGATACTGATCAACGGTGGTCATAGATACAAAACATGAAGGAAGATGATTAAGTATCAAATATGGAATTGAGGGAGTTCAATGAGATTTTATTAGAAAAATACTTTCCTCTTGACCATCGAGCAGATATGTAAAGGCAATTTCTGAGTTTGAGACAAAAGGAGGATGGGAATGTCGCAAAGTTTGAGGCCAACTTTACAAGGTTAGCGAGGTATACTGCTGATTATATACATAACCTAATAATTAATATTTATCGTTTCTTTGATGGGTTAAAACCATTTCTTTATCGAGCTTTAGTATCACAATTTTTCTCAACGTACGAAGATATAGTCTCGTGTTCTATCAAGAGAGAAAAGATATTCTCTAAATCTTATGACAATAAAGTAAAGCAAGAGAGGAAGATAACAGTGGAGCAAGAGACAGATAAAGTGAAAAAGGGAAAGAAAGATTTTCCATTATGCGATAATTGTGGGAAGAATCGCCCCGTTACTTGCCTAAAAGGAATGGGAGTTTGTTATAAATGTGGACAAAAAGGTCACCAGGCTCGTGATTTCAAGGGAAAGAAAGAGGCTCTCAGTGTTGAATGCTACAATTGTAGGGAAATGGGTTATTATGCAAATGAATGCACAAAGCGTCAAGGAAACTTACCTCATAAAAGGCCAATGGATCAAGTCCAAGCTTATGTTGTTACTACAGATGAATTTGAATAATTATTGTATTTGTGTTTTTGGACTCAAGTATTATATTCTGGTTATAAGAATAATGTGATATATATAAGGATTATACTGTAGTACTTGTTGTTTTCATTAAGGTTTTAATATGATAAAGGTAATCATATTTTTAGTTTGAAAATAAGAGAATCTTTACATTGTTTGGGGAATCTGATATTACAATTGATTTTGGAATTTAGAGACCTTTTAGAGAAAGTCTGGACAGAGGTATTTTGGATAATTATAATGGTTGAAATGGATTAATTTGAACTTTTGAAAGTATTGTTTAAGGTTAAAACATTTCTGAAGATTATTTTTGGAATATTATAATACTATAGTTTTAGGAAAAGGACAACCTGCAGGTTGGGGGATAACCCATCGCGTCGGATAAAGCTACAAAATCGAACCCACAACCATAATGTGAAAGGCCTTTATTACCTACCACTAGCCTACAAGATGTTCCTGATTATTACAAAATAGTTTTCTTAATCTATTTGGTTTTTGTTAATATTTGGAACCTTATACAATTATGATAAATAGAATATTTTTGAGTTCTATTACCTTTTGGAGTGAAAGATGGGTTTGTGGTAAAGATTTATTAAAGAATGAAAGTCTACATGACAAGTAAGTAAATTTCCTTACGTTTATAGTAAATCTCCTAAATGAATTCATCAACCTTATGAAATGTAACTTAAAACAAAAAGGTTGTCGGATAACTTTTCCAATTGAGGAATCAATGACCGTTTAACAAATCACAAGTCTGTGATTTTCTTGTAGTTAACTTTCTCCTAATCCTATTTTCTACAACTCTCCATTAGACCTTTATGGTTTTTTTCTCCTCCATATCCATGTTTTAATAGAATCCTAGTATGGTCTATCTAGGGTGACCTTTTTACTTCTCTTTCATTCTTTTAAAGTTATATTTTTATTAACCCTATTTCCGATATGGATTTTCCACAAAGGTATTTTCTATTTTCAACATTTTATTTTCGAAGAACATTTTCAAATTGAAAATACGCAATGTATTAAATGAGGGGAGAGTGTAACACCCCAAGCTTCCACGGTACGATTCTCTTTCAATAATGCAATAGCTTTCATTGTATGCAAGTTCAAGATTCTAACACACCGCGACCAATCAAAGTAGCTGTATGAATAGTAATACCCACTTTTTTAAATTATATAAATTTTTTATTTCAAAATTGAATTCATTTTTGGATTTGGAAATATCGGAATTAGCCTATGTTGAATTTTTGGTATTTTTCTGTGAACTTCCAATTTTTAATGAATAGTGAAAAATACTTAAAAACCACTTTTTTAACAAAATAATTTATAGTGATAAATTATACTATTGAGTGTTTCTAAAGTATAATTATAATATACTTTTACCATTTTATCCAATGGTGGTCATTAAATTAATTTCACTTTGAAATTGGACATAAACAATCGCTAATCTTTTGATTGATATTCTTTCCTAAAAACACGCTATTTGTTTTGACAACGGGAATTAATTATAAAAATAATTAATGCAAATTTTATGTGTTGAATTTGGTAAAATTGAGATAATTTTTGAATTTGGAATATCAAATATATCTTAGAGTTAATGTTTGGTATTTTTCTGAAAAACATTGATTTTTGATGAATAGTGAAACCACTAAGTGGTAGTTAAAAAACTGATTTTTTGTTTACATGAAAATTTACCACCTTTGTGATTTGAATTTCAAAAACTTGACATAAATCATTTTCATTAGGAAGTAATATGTGGCTCAATGGGATTAAAATAATTTTTTTGAATAGTAACTTTTATGTTTTATTAATCGCGATTAAAGGTAATTAGTGTAATTTAAGGTAAATATAATGATATAATAATATGAAATTAACTTTACACTTGTCCTAAACTTATTCGATGAGTAATTTCTGACCAAGAAAATCCATGGGTCAACTTGGGTTCCCCATTGAGCCACTTGGGTAAGAAAATGACATTAATAACTTTTTATTTAATGTAAAAATAAAAGTGTCACAAACATGTATTGTTTTACTAAAACAATTTTTACATGGGTTTATTCAAGTCATATTTTTTTTACTATAAATAGTAATTAGAAATATAAAAATATTTCCTACATCATGGAAGTTTTTTTATAATTTTTAGACATTAAATAAATTAATTTTTTTTATGACACCATGATGATGCATCGATTACCTCATTAATTAACGATTTAAATAAAATGAAAAGATAATTTAAAATCTAAGACTTACACTTGTCAAAACCCTATTGTATGAGCTGATTTAGAACCATTATCACCTTACCCTCGAAATATATAATTGTGGGACCTTTGAAATCCGAAAAGCACTTCATAATAATGTAACATTTCATGACTTTCCAAGAGTGCCCCGCCTCTTCTATTATAAAAGGCCCCCACCTCTACCACCTTATTCACACCTTAAAGCCATTTGGATCAGCCAAACTCGGACAAAATACCCTCCCATATTCCTTATATTACTCCTATAATCCTCACTTTGGGAATAAGTCTTCCCAAGGTATCTTTTGGCACAAATCAGAAAGAGTTACCTGATTTAAAGGTAATGTCTCCACCTGTGTTCTTTAGTTTTATTTTTCTTCTCCAAACCCCTAAACTCTTTTTATTACTATCATTTGTAACAAAAAAAGTATATTAAATATAATATTATGTTTTTAGGAGATTTATTTGATTTAAAATTACACACACCTCCATCTAATGGTTAAAGAACATACTGTTTCTGTGGTTGGCGAAATACTGCCTCACGAAACGATGATTGTTCAATCTTCTTTTACCACCTCTCATGGTGGACATTATGATTAAACTATTTCTATATATGATATATATTATGTTTTGTTTTGTTTATGCTTCTGTATTTTTCATTTATGGCATACCATTATGATTTCTATTATGGGTAAACATGATAATTTCATTTTAGGAAGTGCGGACTACCGCCCCCCTCAAAGTGATTTGAATAGTTAATGCCATATGTGGGACCTATAAAGGATGGAGTAAATGATATTATATATGATATTATACTGAATTTATAATATACCTTTATATCAGTTTTATTTCATTCCATTAAATACCAAATAGAAATGAATGTAGTGTTCATGCGTACGTACGGCTTACCATCTCCATGAACGGTGCATTTCATTTCATACCTCTAAATTTTATGTAATATTATAAAGGAATCATCTACTAGATATATATGATATATATGATATAAACATCATGAATATAATTCTAGAGATAATAGATATTGTACCACATAAACAACTTGTAATTATAATAAGTTTATTGTTGACTCAAGTACCAAAGATCGACAAAACGACTGTTATTAACTTAAATGACTACATAATTTTCATAACATGGTAATAAGTGATATAAAAGGGATAATGAACTTGAAAAAGGTTCTTAAGAAAGTAGATATTAACTCTAGTTTTTTATTCGGGAGGTTAAAGAACGATCTAGTCAAGTCGGACATGAGGTAAGGGACTTCGACTCAATCTTCTTTCATTGAGGCATAATTTGTTTTATACACAACATTCTTTTAAACGGTGTATAAACCCCTTTGACTTTTACGTATATTAGAAATGAAATATTTTTTATACGAATTGTTTTATTAAATGACAAAAGGAAATGTTTTTTTGTTGTACGTATGCGGCGACAACGACTTCTCCGCCGTGGTGACCATTATTTGAGTTTCCGCTTCCTCTACAAGACATAACTTTTTCAAATGAAAAATAAATAACATGTTTTTATTTTCTTTTATTTTGGTATTGATAATGGTTTTGACAGTGTTTTTATTATATCAATGTGTTGTATTGATATATTCTGATTCAAATGTGGAAATGTTATGTTTCCTTTATGCATGTTTTATGTGATACGATTATGTTATGGTTTATGATATATTTAAACCTTTTCATATAAGGAATGAGTTGGACTTAATAAGTGACAGGTGGAGCCCGATATATCTCCTCGATGCATCGGTAGATCTCATGAGATAAACTTGTGTCTTGGCCTGATTCCTTGACAAAATCTATTTTGTAGTCTTGGCATGAGGCCTTGGCTACGTGGTTATGATAGTCTGGAATTATTCATTCCATCATTATAAAAGTGGTTATTGATATTGCATGTGATTATTCGACTAGTAGAATATCCATATGAATAAGTAAGTGGCATTATTTCATTTTACCTTTTCCATATTATGCTGATGTTAAAGTTTAAAAAGATTTTGTTTTAGTTATACATTGCCTTAAATGTTTATGTTTATTTATGAAAGTTTCCACTATATTGTTATCTTTATTGAGAATCTGAGCTCACACCTTTCAATGTTTTAATTTTTTTAGGATGTGAAGAAGTATTTTATGAATGAATTGCAAGGATAGTCTGAAGGGGATATGAGTGTGTACTATGGAGACTATGTTATTGTGATTTTTCACTTTATGATGGAATGTAACATTTATGAATGTAGCTAGTGTTTCGAAGGCTACTAAACTAATCGGTCTTTAGAGACTTGATCTTTTGTGATCATGACAATGTTACGTAATAATGCACCGACTCTGGGTAACTAGAGTCATGGCGTTACACCAATCAATTCCCACTTCCACTTAAAACATTTTATAAAAAAGGTTAAATTTTTTCTAAATTCTTGCACAATTTTAGGTTGTACACTATTTTTCAAATGGGACATACCTTAGGATGATGCTTGATGGGTAGTTAAGAACTGCTTTCAATCTAAAGTTAATATGGGTGGATGATTTTATAGTGAGTAAACATAGTGATTTAATGGAAATTTGGTTTATGGGCTATTTTTTAGTGTGATATGGGTAACCTGTTAGTGGTGTTATGATCATAACCCTCGGGACTGGATGTTTGATTTTGATCATAGGGATTTTTTTTATTTATTCAAAGTAATTACCTTATTGATACAATGTAAATGATTTTTATATTATTCTTTTAAAATTGGAGTTGTTTGAGCATCATGGATCCCACAGTGAATTTCAAAGACCCTAGATGCTGGTTGCATTGCTGTTTATTATAATCCCTTGGTACACTTTGAATAAGTGCATTTTCACAGTGCTTATCACATGATTCATGGATTGGGAAAAATAAAATAATGCGTCTAGGGTAAAAAACAAGTTCATTAAGGTGAGGGGAATGATGAATACCGAATGAAGAAGGGGAAAATTGTTTATATGAGAATAATTTAGGTTGTATCATTAGAGTGAATTGAAAAAAAAAATTCTTTTTGGAACCTAGGTGTTGATTCTGAGTACAAGGCTTCTTGATTATGTTTTTAAGTCCACTGATATATAACCTCTTGTAACCCTTGGATATTGAAGCTGATCTTGGATTGAAATTAGTCACTAGGCAAGTTCACAAATGAGGTAGGACACTTTCATTTCTTGATGATTCATTGATCTCTTGACTAAAAGTGATAAATTGATTATTGGAAAGGTTTCATTTGAACAATTCATTCTCTAAGAGCCTTTTGATGGTTTCATTGTCCTCTGCTTCTTAATTGCTGGGCATGATACATATTGAACACAATCGTCATTTTTTTCCAGTTCCTCAAAAATAATAAAACATGGGATTGTTTGAGGACAAACAATGCTTAAGTATGGGGGAATTTGATGTGGCTATATTTTTACATAGTTTTTTCACATCTTTTTTTAATTTTTAATGATTTAATTAACTATTTTGAAAATTTTTATTAAATAACAGTAATTTTTTATTTTCATAACTAAATTTGTTACCTAATAAACTTTTTTTAATTAATTATGTGTTTTTAATGTTTAAAGTAATTAATTAATGACCTTTATTTTATTTAATAAGTTCTATAAATTATTATTTATTTAAGAAGTATAACAGCTTTATTAAATTTTGACATTATTATTATTTAATCAATTTACTTAACTATTTGTATTTAAATAATTAATTCATTACCCCAACATTTAATCATGTAAAATTATCCTTTTAACATTTAATATATTTACCAATTAAATTCAATCACTTTACTTAATTTTGATAATTCTAATTCAATTTATTAGTGAACAATAAATTTCGGTATATAATTGTTTGATTTAAAAACACTTTGTTATGATATTAACTTTAATGATTCTTAATTTAGGTCTCTAAATAGTTTTAATTTAAGTTTTATATTTTGATTTTTTGATTAATTAATTAATATATTTTTTCAAATTCTCATTATTTTGCAGTGTACCGGTGTCACAACTAACACCTCACACCATTTCTCTCATGGTTCCACCATCCTTACCTCGTGGTCTCAGCCCTTCATGGTGCCACCATAAATTCCCTTCTTTTTTCCCACCAATTCTAATCCTACTCATTGTGCGACCGTTTCTCCTTCACGGTGCCACCGTAACCCACTGGCACCGTTTCCTTTCCGCATTACGGTGCCACTGTGACTCTCCTCACGCTCTCACCTCCTATCACGGTTTCACTGTTCATTTTTTTCCACTGGTTTCTCTTTTAAAACATCTCCTTGCCCCTTCCACTGTATATTATTCTTAGCATGTTGCACAGCTATCCTGTTACGGTGCCACTGTAACTTCTCCTGCGACCGTATTTCTCCTTCATGGTCTCGCCGCTTTTTAATACCGGTGCCACCATCAGACACCATCACGACGCACCAAATCAGATCAAAAACTAAAAAAACACCAAACAACTAGATCAAATAAACCCAAGCTGTTTCAGATCTAATGATTGAATGTGAACATTGATGAACTAAAATCCCTAAATATCTTAAATATAGAAACTGGTTCCTTTCTCATATCTAGAATCTGAAAATCCGGGGTACGTTTCACCCAAGAAATTGTTTCCACTCACTCACCTGGATAAGATTCGCAAACTGTGGTCTACGACTGTGAGGATGGAGTGAACCTGCAATACTGATATGGTGCAACAGAGAAGAGGCTGAGTGACATACAGTCCGTCAGATCTTGTAGTCAAGGTCATGTCGTTGTCCCTTGAAGAAACCAGTGTGTCGCGATTTGAGTTCCGTTGTCGAGCTGGTGTCACGCCTCGGTAAAGAAAGAATGCATGTACCGCTGCTATGTAGAGTTACCAGGAAGATCCACCACACACACTGCATTATGTAGAAGAAGCATCAAAATTGGGTATATGGGTGTTTTTAATTTTTTTTTTAAATTTAAGGTGTTTAGGGTTTTTTTATTTGGGGATATGGGTTTGTCTAGCTCCAAATAAATTGCGGCTTTGACAAAATACCCATAGCACCAATTGATTTGGTGTTGGGTGATTTATTTTTTTTCAAAATCCCCACGCTACCCCTCTCCCGCCTTATATACATATATCTTATATATATTTATATAATTATAATTATAAATATAATAAATATAACAAATATATTTATAATAAATATATATTACAATAAATATAACTACTAAAATAAATATAATAAATTTATAATAATATTTATTATATAATTATAAAAAATATATAATTACAATAATTATATCATTGTAAATATAATTAATATATAATTATAACAATTATAGAATTATAATATATATATAATTATAAATATAATAATTATATAATTATAGAAAAATAAATATATAATTATAAATATAATAAATATATAATTATAATTACAATAATTATATATTAATAATTATAATAAATATATAATTATAATAAATGTACAATTATAATAAATACATAATTGTGAATATAATAATTAAATAATTATAATAAATATACAATTATAGTAATAATAATTGCATAATAATAAATATAATAAATATAAAGACTAAAATAAATATAATAAATATATAATTATAATAAATATATAATTATAAATATAATAATTATATAATTATAATCAATATACAATTATAATTAAAATAATTATATAATGATAAATATAACAAATACATAATTATAGAAATTAAATAATTATAAAAAATATACAATTATAAATATAATAATAATATAATTATTATAAATATACAATTACCCTAAATGAAAAACTATAATAAATATATAATTATATATATAACAAATATATAATTATAAATATGATAAATATACAATTATAATAAATATATAATTAATATAATTTTATATTTATAATAAATATATAATTATAAATATGATAAATATAAAATTATAATAAATATATAATTATAATAATTGTGTATTTAAAATAAATATATAATTATAAATATAATAATAATAATAAATATACATTTATAACAAATATAATAATTATATAAGAATAATAAATATTCAAATATAATTACAATAATTTTATAATTATAATAATAAATATATTAATTATATAATTATAATAAATATACAACTATAATTAAAATAATTATATAATTGTAAATATAATAAATATATAATTATAACCATTATATATTTATAATAAATATATAATTATAAATAGAATAATTCTATAATTATAATAAATTTACAATTACAATAAATAGATAACTATAATAATTATATAATTATAATTATAATAAATATAAGAATTATATAATTATATATTTATTATATTTATAATAATTATAATAAATATACAATTACAAATATAATTAAAATAATTATATAATTATAATTAATATAATTTTTATAATTATATATTTATTATATTTATAATTAAAATAAAAATTATTTTTATTATTACTATAATAAATATATAATTATATTTATTATAACTATAATAAATATATAATTATCATAATTATAATTACTATATTTATATAGTTATTTTAGTTATAATTATAATAATATATGTAATAATTATATAATTATAATTAATATATATCTATAATAAAAATAAATATATAATTATAAATTTAATAAATATATAATTATAACAATTATACAATTATAATAAATATATAATTATAAATATAATAATTATATAATTTTATTAAATTTACAATTTCAATAAATATATAACTATAATAATTATATAATTATAATTATCATAAATATATAATTATAAATATAATAGATATATAAGTATAAATATAATAAATATATAATTATAAATATAAAAAATATATAATTATAAATATAATAAATATATATTTATAATAACTATATAGTTATAATAATTATAAAATAATTATATTTATATTTATAATAATTATAGTTATTATATTTATATTTATTATATTTATAATAAATATATAATTATTATTATTATACAATTTTTTTAATTTTTTTATATAATTATATAATTATATTTATTATATTTATAATTATATAATTATAATAATTATATAATAATTATAATTATATTTATAATAATTATAGTTATTATAGTTATAATATTTATAATAATTATATTTATTATAATTTTAATAAATATATTATTATTATAATTATAATATTTTTATAATTTTCATTATTATATAATTATATAATTAATAATTATATTTATAATTATAATAATGATATAATTATATAAATATAATAATTATATTTATAATTATAAATAGAATAAATATATAATTATAGAATTGTTATGATTATAATAACTATATAATTAAATATTTATTTTAATTCTAATAAATATAATTATCATTATAAAAAAATAAATATATAATTATAAGAAATATATAGTTATAATAAATATATATTTATATGTTTATTATATTTATAATTATATATTTATTATAATTAATATTAATATCATAAATTTATAATTACATATTTATTAAATTTATAATTTTAATTATATTTATAATTGTATGTTATTATAAAATTATTATAGTTATATATTTATGGTAATCATATATTTATTATAATTATCTAATTATTATATTTATATATTTATTATATTTATCATTATATAATTATTGTAATTATAATTGTATATTTATTATAATTATTTAATTATTAAATTTATAATTATTTATTGATTGTAATTATATATTTATTATAATTATTATATTTATAAATATATTATTATTGTAATTATACAATTATTTTGTTTATATAATTACATTATTTGTGTTTATTATTATTATATATCTGTTATAATTATAAAATTTTTATAGATATAATAAATATAATAATAAATTTATTATATTAATTTAGTGATTATATTTATTATATTTATAATTATATATATATAAGGATGTTTGGTAGGGGCGGTGTGGGGATTTAGAAAAAAAAAGGGTTCAGGGCCAATTCGATAGGCGATGTAGGTTATTTTGTGAGAACGCCAATTGAATTGGCGCCCAACAAACCCATTTTCTTTAATAAATAAAAATTAAACCCTTTAAATTAAAAAAAAATTAAAAACCCTAATAACCAATTTTTCTTGATAAAGCTGAAGAAGACCCCTCCCCTACTACTTCAAGATTGGGGGAGGAAATAAATTAAAATTAAAAAAACTAAACTAAGAAATAAATATAATATAATTGATAACAATTTTAATATATAAAAATCTTAATTTAAATAAATAAATATGAAATAAAATAATATTTAAGATAAATTAATAAGAGTTAATTAAATTAAAATTTTTACAATAGTTATTTATAAATAAAATTAATTATTAAATAAAGTAAATTTTGTTAAAGTAATTCATTACTTATAATGTAACATCTTTAACACGATATATAAAATAATTATACTAATAAAATAAAGAAATTGATATTAATCTAATTTAATAATTTAATTAAGTTATATTAACTAATTATTAATAATACTAATATTAATAAAATAACTTAATTTATTACAATAAATTGAAACTTAATAATTATTTTCTAATTAATGAATTAATAATATATTAATAACTATAAAAATAATATTTATTAAATGAAATAAAAATTATCAAATAAAATATTAATTCATTAATATTCAGCAACATTTTAAGTAATATAACTTTTAACAATAAAAAATTATTATCTTTTAACATTACTTTGTGTTTTCAACTATTTTGTTTTTCCTTTGCAGGTTCATTTGAGAGTAGAAACCCCATCTAGATAAATTTATCAAACCTGAGGGGAGTTAGTTATACGGGTTTTGCTAATGTGATGTGTGGTTCATGAAAAAATGCATGTGTGTGGTGCACATTAAAGAAATAGACTATGTCGGTGGACGATGGTCAGTGACAAGGAGCGGATTAAAGATGGTTTAAAAAGTAGAACATGACAGAAGAATAAATAAAGGATCAGTAGAAATTGGAGAGGAGACGCAAATAAGAGACTCTCATTCAGACTCTCATTTTGATTCCACGCAACATTTTTCATGAGTGAAGACTTCTGGGAGCACCTATGGAGTTGAGTTGGATACTAAGGAGCCCAAAGGTAGAGCATCATTTAAGGAGTTCTTCCTCCCCTTTCTTTAATTATTGTAGTATATTTTTGGTGGTTTTAAATGCTATATTTCATTATGAACATAGGTTGAATTGCTAGCTCGGGAGATTTTATGCTTGGTTGGTTTTCCTTTAAATTTTTTACTTTCTATTTAGTTGACATCAAAATTATTCATCGAGATCAATTATGGTATTAAATTAATTTTTTCACACCTTCCTATTAGAAAATTCATAGCTTCAAGATCAATCAGTGAGATTGAACATCACCATCACCATGTTGAAGCGTTAATGTCATTACAGTTGGAGTTTTATGGTGACTTTTATTTCAACTGTTTTCTTTTTCAAATTCATAAAAGTCGATGATCTTTAGAGTGAAGAACTCTAAATGTCCTACCTCTGTTTGATGTGTCTTTTAGCGAGGAAGATATATCAACCAATTTCTAAGGTTTGATTCAATTAATTTCTATGGAGATTTATCCTTTTAACCATCAATTTTAGAATTCCTAAGATAATTGTTGATCTAATCTCCTTTGTCTATCCAGCTATGCATTAGTTACTGTTTTCTTTTATTTATCAATTCTTTATTCTATGATTAGTCTCTTTGTCAACATTTTTTTCTTTCTACTTTCTAAAGAAAATTAAAAAATAATGTAATAAATATATAAACAATGTTTATTTTCTCCATTGCTGACAACAGTGGAGTTTATTTTGAATAAAACCTTAGATTTCTTACGTATCATCCATTTGGTTTGACCCTACACAACTGTGGTAGTGTAAGAGTTATTAATATTATTTTCAGGGTCATGACGACCTCTAGCCACATCATTAGTCGGACTTGGGAGTGTGTACCATACCACTGTGGTACACGACCTCCGGTTCTATCCTCATAAAATGGTGATATGCAGTGCTAGATTCCATCTTCATAGCAGGACGCCACATGGGGAAGAGTTTTACCCGCATAACAATGAGCTATGTGGGATGCCAGATTGAATAAGGGGCATTGATCTCATGGTTTGTTAGGAGTTCATCCACCACTAGAATATGTTTTGTAGTTCTCCAATTTGGTTCACCATATGACAACTAACATTATGTTTATTTTTTTATGGTACAAGACAAGCTATACCTACAAGATACCATCAAGAAGGCCTATATTTATTCTTCCACGCCATTGAATCTAAAAAATCTATTATCCGTCCTCAGATCTCTCATTTGATTCCCTTTTCTTTTTATCCTCAATAACTTTTATGGCTCCCTCGATATTCTATTATAGAGTATCAGGGAAACCAGATCTGTGGGTTGAAAGAAACCTTTTGTGAAATACCATAGAGAAGTCATCTGTCCCATAGATGACTCGGTCAACAGAGGCCCATAGGGTTATGGTTCGAGGTGCCGGAAATCACTGTCTCAATTCCGAGAACGACATTGTATCATTCTCATGACACTGTTATCTTCACTTCACCTGCAAATCATTTGGATCATGGGGATGGTATGTGGGGGTGAATTTTTTCACCTCTATTCTTCCAATGACACAGTTCGTGGGAGATAGTGTCGATTTCTCAGTTATGCAAACTTTCTTGTTCATGGTAGCTTTGCGAGGCTAAGGACCACCATTCAGGGTGGTGATCGACAAAGAAATTTTAGTTTGTATCACCTCCCCTTCCCTTTTCTATATTTTCATTCTTTTATGTTATTATTCAAGCCTCCATTCAAATATATATATTTTCCCTGTTATCATATTTTCAAGAATATTTAATTTTTCTTTTAATACTTTTCATGACCCAAAAGTCGTCCACCTTTTTGTTTCGATCCATGCCTCTAGAGGTATAATTACTTTTTATTTTAGTTAATTAACAATAATTTATTTTTTATACTAATTTTTTTTTTCATTTTTTCATTGCTTTTCACATGTAGTTATTGGATAGGGGAGTGATATATTGCTATATTATTTTTCTAAAGCATGGGTTACATGGGATTGGATTCCCATTGATGTTTAGCACCACATGTTCGATCATTGGATGGTACTTAAATACCTAATATTTATTTTGAAATATATTTAATTAATAACTTATAATATTATGTTTTTGTATGGTTAATGTTATCTCATTGATGATAGCATGAGTGGATCCATCTGGAAGGTATGGTAGGTTTGTATGTGTGATTGTTGTCATCAGTTTTTACAAAATTTTTGGAGGATAGTAATGAGGAATTGAGTTTTAGAGATTGATTAATTTTTTTGCACCCTCCAACCTTATTTTATTTCATCTCATGTTTGTGATGGATTATGTTCACACTGGATGCGTGGCCATTTTCAGAGGAGGTGATCAGTAGGTCGAAAAAACTGAGGGAGACAAGAAGGTGACACATCGAGCTAGTAGTCATATATTCAGTTCTCATAAGGAACATAAGTTATGTGCCTTTTTTAATTAATTTATATAACATTAAATGTAAACTATTTATTTTATATTCATATAGGTAGTCGAAAAACCTGATATTATGGACTACAAAATTTATAGGAGGATGTATAATGATCCTATCACTAAAGAGATTAGAGGCCATCTCTATCGTTAGATTTTGGTCAGTATAATTTTTTTTGAGTTTAAAAATTTATTGAAAATAATATTTTAACTATTTTAATTTTAAAATAAAATTTAAGGAGTCATATGAATTTGTGATGACTCAGACACAGAAAAAAATTTAGGATGAGACCAATGATCAGAACAGTGCCAAAATATTTTATGAGGCAACATGGATGTAGGCGATCCAATATGCCTTTGAGAATGACTGAGTTGTTGGAATCAACTATCAATTGATGCCTGAGAGTTATTATGGTACCACTATGATGTCGTAATTCATCTTGAGTGAGGATTGTGGGGAGTCATCGTCATCTAGTTAATAGTATCATGAGCATCTATGAACTCAGGATCTTCTTATAGAGAGTATGTGTAGGGAGTAGGAAGAGCTTCATCAAGACGGGTGGGGGTGGTGTCCAGGGGATGTGTGGGTTGTCCAAGGGGTCGGTGGTGTCTTGTGGGTGTGGGTGTCCAGGGGGTGGGGGTTATCCAGAGGTGTGGGGCTATCTAGAGGGTGGGGGATGTCTAGAGGGGTGGGGTGTCCAAGGGGTGTTGTGGTGTCCAAGGGGTGTCCAAGGGATTGGGGTGGTGTCCAGGGGTGAGAGGGCCTTCCAAGGGGGTACGAGTGTCTAGGGGTTGGGGGGTGGTGTACAGGGGGGTGGTGGGTGGGGGGGCTGTCCAGGCGGGGTTGGGATGTCTAGGGGTGTCCAAGGGGGTAGGGGTGGGGGTGGAGTCTTGGTGGGCGGGGGTGTCCAGGGGTGAGTGGGCTATCCAGGGGGGTCGGGGGGGGGGGGTCTAGGGGGTGGGGTGTCCCTGGGGTGGGGGGATATCCTGAGGGGTGGGGGATGTCTTGGGTGTGGGGGATATACAAATGGGTGGGGGATGTCCAGGGGGTGAGGGGGAAGTCCAAGGGGGTAGGGTTTTCCAGGGGTGGGGGTGGTGTCCAAGGGGTGAGTGGGGTGTCCAAGGGGGTAGGGGTGTCCAGGGGTGGGGGTGTCTTGGGGTGGGGGTTTTCCATAGGTGTGGGGGGGGGGCTGCCTAGGGGGTACGGGATGTCCAGAGGAGTGGGGGCACTGTCCAGGGGTTGGGGGATGTCTAGAGGGGTGGGGTTCTATCCAAGGGGTGGGTGGATGTCCAAGGGGGTGGTGGTGTCTAGGGGGTGTTCAATGGAGTGGGGGTGGTGTCCAGGGGGGGTGCGTGGGGGATTTTAAAGAGATGAGGGGTGTCCAGGGGTGGGGGTGTCCAGGGGTGAGGGGGATATCTAGGGGTGGGGGTTTCCAGGGGTTGTCCAAGAGGGTAGGGGTAGGGGGGGTGTCTAGGGGGTGGGGGTGTCCAGGGGTGGGGGTGGTGTCCATGGGTTGATTGGGCTATCCATGGGGGTTGGGGGTATCCAGGGGCGGGGGTGTCCAGGGGGTGTCCAAGGGGGTGGGGGTTTCCAATGGGGTAGGGGGTTAGACAACCCCCTCACCCCCTAGACACGACTCCCCCACCGCATGGACACCCCCACCCCCTGGACACCCCTACTTCCTTGGACACCCTGGATAGCCCCTACCCCCTTGGATAGCCCCTACCCCCTTGGACAGCCCCCACCTCCCCCTGGACAACCCCATACCCACTTGTACACTACTTGGTATATATATATCCAAATAGTTTTATTGAAACTGTTGGAATATATTAACTTCAGGCTGTCTATACCAAAAGTTCTTGTAGAACCATTGGTATAGGCTATTTCAACGACCACCATTTCAACGATGCGTGAAACTATTGGGATATTATATCCCAATGGTTTTAGTGGTTATCCCAATGGTTTTAAATCTTTGGGATAAGTTTCATTTTAATTAGTGAATGTATGCATATTTTAATATTTATACTTCATATTTCTTGTTTACAGAAGGGTGAATTTGGTATCCAGTTTCACCAGGATGTATTATTTGTGTACCTTAATAATAAAAAATACAATACTAATTTAAAACTATTACATCTAACTATATTTTCTTTTTAAAATTATTTTCATCCATATATTTTTCAAATATGCAAAGATTTGTTTTAAATTTCAATATTGTTTTACTTTCAAATTATGATATTTTTCATATAAATGTAAAATTGGATTATCTTAACATGATGTATAATTTTGATATTTGTTATATTTAATAATTAGTCAAAGATGGATTATGAATCATCGAATGATTAATAAATATGAGGAAGGTGTTGATGCCTTTTTGGAATTTTCTAAACGAAATGTTCCAAGCAGTGACATGTTTTTCTGTCCATGACTAAAATGTTTGAATATAAAGAAGCTGAAAAGTAGATACATCAATGATCATATCATTTTCCATGGTTTTAATCTTAGTTACAGCAATTATATTTGGCATGGTGAAACTGGACACAATGTCAGATCTAGTGATGATGATTATTTTAATGATGGTAACTCTGATGGAATTGAAGATATGATTCGTGATATTGTAGAAGATCAAATTGGGATAGAACAGACAGTTGCATGTCTATATGGTGATGCTGAAAAACCATTATATCCTAGTTGTATAGATTTTACGGTTTTGTGAGTGATGTTAATATTGATTAACCTGAAGGAAAAACATGGATGGAGTGACAAAAGTTTTATAGAGCTTCTTCAATTGTTGAAAGACATTCTTCCAAAATACAACAATCTTCCAAATTCAGATTATAAGGAAAAGAAAACATTATGCCTGATTGGATTGGGATACATGAAAATACCTACTTATCCAAATGACGGTATGATATGTAGGAAGGAATATGAATTTTTGTTAGAGTGTCCTAAATGTGGGACATCACGGTATAATTTGAAAGAAACATCACAGGCTGATGTAGAGATTACAAAGATCCATGCCAAGTTATTTTGGTATCACCCTATAATTCATATTTCGAAAATTTTGTTTTCTATTTCACATGATGCAAAAAGGGTAATATGGCATGCTGTTGAGCGGATATGTGACTGAAAAATACGACATCTAGTTGATTATCCACAATGGAAGAAAATTTATGATTAGTATCCTACATTTGGAAATGAAATTAGAAATTGTAGACTTGGGTTGTGTATAGATGGAATGAATCCATATAAAACCCTTAGTAGCACACATAGTTCATGCCTGTTTTATTAATAATTTACAACCACTCTCCTGATGTTTGTATGAAGAGAAAATATGTCATGTTGAGTATAATGATCTCTAGTCTGAAGCAACCAAAAAATGATATTTATGTTTTCTGGTCACCAGTGATTGATGATTTAAAACTTTTATGGGAGGATGTTATTAGGGTGTATGATTCTTATAAAATGGAATATTTTCAACTTCATGAAGTTCTTATGTTCACTGTAAATGACTTTCCAGCTTATGGAAATTTGTCTGGATATAGTGTTAAGGGGAATAAAGCATGTGCAATTCTGAAAAAACATACTTCATATTTTCAATTGCATCACGAGAGGAAAACAGTATAACTGGGTCATTGAAACTTTTTTCCTATGGATAACTTTTGTAGAAGACTAAAAAAGTAATTCAATGGATCACAATAATTTGGTATTTCTCCAAAACCTTAATCCCTGATGTGTATTTTGAGAGGGTGAAAACCTTGATGTGTCATTGGGAAAGACACAAAAATCTGTTAATGATAGAGGTATTTGGAAGAAAAGGTCAATATTTTTTGAGCTATCATATAGGAGATATAATGAAGTGAAAGATAAAATTGATTTCACGCACATGGAGAAGAATATCTATGATGTTTTTATTTGAACTTTGTTAGATATTTAAGGAAAGACTAATGATGGATTGAATGCTATATTAGACTTACTATCAATGGAAATAAATTCGTAGTTATCTCCCACTCCTAATGGAAATTGAAAATTTCTTCCCCTGGCTTGTCATACATTATCCAAGAGGGGGAAAATTTTCTTTTGATAGTGTCTTCATGATATCGAAGTGCCTCATGGTTATTCTTCAAATGTAAAAAAATTTGTCTCTTTGATGGATTAGAAGTTAAAAGGTATGAAATATCATGATTTCCACATCATGATGAAATAACTTCTACCATTTTCATTGCATGGAATAAAGACCATCTGTGTTAGAAAGACTATAATGAAGTTGTGTTATTTTTTCAATTCAATTTTTAATAAGGTAATTGATATGAATTATTTGAAAATTTTGGAAAAAGATTAAATTTTTATACTTTTTCAATTAGAAATGTATTTTCATCCATATTTCTTTGATATAATGGTGAATTTAATGGTTCATCTAGTTCAAGAAATAATGCCTTGTAGTCCAGTTTATCGACTTGAAGCCTCCATTGTTGAAAAATATATTTCTAACGGATCTAAGAAGTTTTGTACAAGATACTTGGATGCCGTGGAGAATATAGGTTGGCCACCATCTAGCCATGAACGAGTAAATAATGAGGCTAGGGGGATTCGTGGATTGAAAGCTAAATCGTTGTGAGTTAAACAGATAAAGAAGGAAGAATTATACATCTTGAATAACATATATGATGCCCAACTTTATATCACATTTTATATTAATGAGTTGAAACAATGTCACCCAAAGGAGACAAAAATGTTGATTTTGAATAAGCTCAACAAATAATTTTTTCAATGGTATAAAAAGACCTTTCTTGCTATATCAGATGTATCAGACACATTAAGATGGTTAGTGGGTGGTCCATATTTAATTGTAATAACATGGTCTGGGTATGAAATTAATGGATATACATTTCATACGAAAGATCAGGACAATAGAAGTGCAGTTCAGAATAGTGGTGTATTGGTGTTTGCAGAAGCAATGCATTTTTTGAGTTCTAAAGACAAAAACACAATTTCGGAATCAAGTGCATATTATGGAGTCATTGAGGAAATAAGGGAGGGCGATTACCTAAAAATTAAATTTCACGTTTTTTACTGCAAATAGTTTAACGGTAAGAATAGTGTCAGACACGATAAATTTGGAATGCCAGTTGTTAATTTGAATAGATTGGAAGACACAACATATTCTTTTATAGTGTTAACACGTGAAAAACAGATTTTATTTTTATTTGATCAATTAGATATGAAATGGTTTGTTGTTTTACATTCGAAAAATAATATGTTGGTGAGGATCAACTTGAAGAAGTTACTGATTTATGCGAGATATGTACTTCCATGGAAAGATTAGTAGATAATAATATTGAGCATGCTGAATATATTATTTTTGACATAAGGAATGATCATGATGAAGGAATTTGGAAAAACTATACATTAGTACATTCTTAATTTTATAGGTAACATATTTTTCATTCTTGTTTACACTTATTATTTGCATAAAATGTTAGATATTGTAATTTTTTTCATTATTAAAATGCATTTTAAAACAAATTCGTAGAAATTTTTGATTATTTTAATTTTTTTTAGTTTAGTTTGTCATGTTTACAATTATGTAACTTATATATTTATTGATTTTGTTGAATGAAAATTAAATTACAATGTTTACCATGTTTACCATGTTTACCATGTTTACCATGTTTACCATAATTTACCATAGTCTAACTTTACGTAACTTATATATTTATTGATTTTTTTGAATGAAAATTACACTACCATGTTTACCATGTTTACCATCTTTACCATTGTTTAAAATTATTACCAAATATACCATGTTTAATATTATGTATCTTAGTTCAGTTTTCCATTTTTGGTTTAAATTAGTATTATAATATTTAAATTTTTATATTTTTGAACTAATGGTTGCTTTTTTGATTTGAAAGATAATGACAGATCAATTAATTAATCAACAACATGATTCTGGATATGAGCATCATGATTATACCTCTGGGGAGGACCATTCACATGCAACTCTTAATTTTCTCCAATCTTCCTCATGTGATCCCATAACGACAAAGAAGATTTCAAGAGTTGGTAAACATAGCTTCACAAGTTTACCAAAATTATCACTTGCATATAGCTAGGACCAGAGGATACTGGTTGAGTTTAATGATAATGATATTTCTAGAGGTCCAAATGAAAAATATTTTAAGAGTTTTGTATCAACTCATGGAAAAATCAAAGTAAGAATTTTGTATAAAGATTGGAGAAGTGTGGACAAAGCAATAATATCCCAATTGTTGGAGGCGATTTTGGTAAGATCATTTGGTATTGTTTGACTAATAATTAAATGTTTCTAGTAAAATATGTTCTACAATTTCTTTATCAGATGAAATTTTATATTCCTGACATTGGAGGAGTTAGGAAGAAATGTTTATCGATGGCTGTGAGGAGATGGAGGGATTTCAATTCAACCCTCACATTTGATTTCATTTTTTTTCATACGAATCATGACAATCCATGTCGTATATATCCTTTCATAGATGAAGACACATGGTGGAAACATATTGATAGTTGAAGAAACGATTCATTTTTGGTGAGGTAATTGTAAACTTTTATAAGTTTTATTATATAAATGATCTTATTAATGTTTTATTAATGATTTCTTATTCTTAATTTAAAGAAAACAAGGACATATCATCAGGAAATCCAATCTAAAAATGTATACCCTCATAGTTTTTCTCAGGGATGGTAAACATTATTGTAAGAAAAAATGATGGCGGATAAATTAAGAAAACTGAGAGTTGAGTATTCAAGCTCTGGAAAGGTTTCCCCTCCATCCCCTCCATCAAGAAATGAAAATTGGAAGAGAGCTCAAATGAGAAAAAAGGGACAATATCGTTTAGAATAATCAAGAATCGTATCTGAGAGGATTGTAAGATATTTATTTTATGTATTTAACGTAATAATATTTTTTATATAATTTGAATCATTATATAAGTGTTCAATTAATTATTACATGATTCTCTTTAGGAGCAGAGCTCATAGGGGGTATTTACAGTTGCTGGAAGGCAAGATATTTTATCTGCAGTATTGGGAAATCCTGAACACCCCAGTCATGTATAATGATATTTGATTGGTGTATCAGTAATAAAAATGTTGCCACATTCTTCATCTTCATCCATTGAGGGTTTTTTATAAAAATAATTGAATCCTTTGAGGTTGAAGTTAGTAATATTAATTCAAAGTTTGAGGAAAATATTAGAGTGTCAGTATAGTCTATGTTTGCAGACATGAAAAGACAATTTCAGACTGCAGCTCCCACTCCTCCACCTCCCCCTATAGACCCCATTATTTAACATCCACCTTCTCTAGTAGCTCCCACTCCCCCACCTCTGCCTGGAGACCAAGTTTTTTATCCTACTCTCCCACCACAACTTTCTACTTATTGTGTGTTATATGTTGATGATCCTCACCATCATATAGTTTTATATGGGCTGATATATTGTATAGAAGATATAGTTCATCATCAACAGTTAGAGGTAGAGAATCATAGGGTCATTGTACAGGATATTATAGATAGATTATCTCAACTACCATTACCTACATATTAGGTGACGATAGATGGACATAGTATCAGACACTTTGGGTTTTTCCATCTAGACTTATGTGACTCATTACCATAGATGTATGTATGTTATATCTTCTATTTTATTTTTTATTATAATTTTTACATTTGAAAACTAATATATTTTTATATTTATTTTTACAGGAATGATTCAAAAGTAAATAAATATTGTATAGAAAATAACAATTATAAATGGTTATGAAATCAAATACAGATTCTAGTAGTGTTGACATATTGTCAAAATATTCAAATTTGTTGGTGGATCATTATGAGTTTCCAATGGTAGCTCAAGTTTGTGAACATAAAGTAAATGTGGGGATTGTGAAAAATGATATCATGGATCATGTTACAGGAGATAAGTTGGGCATCAACATGGTGAAATTTTTTTCCATGTATGTCTTAACACCTTAACCTATGTTATATTTATTAAAAATGTATGCTTATGTCAGTTTTGTGATAGATATATTTATAACATGTTTTATTCGAATGAGTAGATAGATGTATATGGATTCATGGACCCACAATTTAATTCCCTCGAAAGACATGAATTGGATGAGGTAAAAAGAACAATTTATACTGATGAAAGATTTGAATGAATATAATCTCACAGTGTTGGATGATGCCTTTTTGTGAGTTTTAGGAAACATATATCTAGAAAACTTTTCATTATCTTTTATCAAAAAAACCACTATCCTTAAATTTTATTTTATATCAGTGATCATTTGATGTTAGATGTTTTTTTTCAAGCAAGAAAACACTTTTTTGGATATTCTCTGACCATGGAGATGTGTGGAAATGTTTTCAGAATATGTTGGAAAATTAAGATTAAATTTTATAACTGTTGTTTATATTATAATGAATTTATATTTATCCCATCGATATTATTTTCTAATAAGGTATCGGTCTAATTTAAAAAAAAGTGTTCCAAGATCAAATATGTAAAAGTAAAGGTAAATATCCATTTATAATTTGTAATTTTCGATGTATTACATAAAAATTCTATTTTGAATTGACAATGATTTATACAAAATTTTCATGATAAACATGGTGTCTTCGATTGAGGATATTATATGTTAATATTTATGTACCAAATAATTACAATTGGAACTCTTGTGACGTTTGACCTGGTAATATTTCCTTAAAAACATTGCCTTAATATTTCATTTGATTTATTCATTATAAATATTAACTACTATCCTTTTAATTTGTAGCTATTTGATGACCCTCAACTCTATAGTGATCAGGAGGATAAACAATTAAAAGTGGATTGGTCAAATTATTTAATAGGTTTGATTGGATTTTAGTTTTTTTGTAGTGTAAAATGTTATTTTTAATATTGTTATTTTAATTCTGTATTTGGTAGTTTTTGAGGTTGTATTAATGTTTTTTAGTTTACATTGTACGTTTTTAATGTTATTTATGTTAATGATTAATTTTTATCTGGTTCGTCTTATTTTTTTTCTAGTTTTGATGTTTTTTAGGTTTGGACTCTGGTCTGCTTTTTTTCTACTTTTGGTCGGACTTCTTCTTGTTTCATACATTGGTAGAGCATAGTAATGGTTTCATGGGGGGTAGGGTGTCTATGGGGGCTATCCAAGGGGTAGGGGGTGTCCAGGAGTGTAGGGTGTCCAAGGGGTTAGAGGTTGTCCATGGGGGTGGGGGTCCATGGGGTGAGGGGTGTCCAGACGGTGGGGATGTCCAGGGGTGAGGGTTGTCCAAGGGTGTAGGGGGTGTCCAGGGGGAGTGGAGGATGTCTAGTGGGTGAGAGGGTGTCCAGGGGTGGGGGTTTCCAGGGGTGGGAGGGGTTGTCCCAGGGGTGGGGGTGTTCAGGGGGGGTGGGGGCTATCCAAGGGGGTTGGGGGTGTCCAGGGGGTAGGGGTTGTCCAGTGGGTGGGAGGATGTCATGGGAGGTGTGGGGTTTCTAGGCGTTGGGGGATGTTCAGGGGGGTTTCCAGGGGTGGGGTGGTGGTTTCCATCGGTGGGAGAGGCTTTCCAGGGGGTGAGGGTGTCCCAAGGGGGGGTATCTAAGGGGGGTAGGGGAAGTCCAAGGGGTGGGGGTGAGGGGTTGTCTAGTGGGTGGGAGTGTTTCTTGGGGGGGGGGGGGTTCAGCGTGGGGGTGTCCAGGGGGTGGGGGCTGTCTAAGGGGGTTAGGGTTGTACATGGGTGGTGGTTATCCAGGGGGTGGGGGCTGTCCAGTGGGTGAGGTGGTGTCTAGTGGGTGAGAGGGTGTCCAGTGGGTGGGATGGTGTCTAGGGGGTGGGGGGTTTCCAGTGGGTGGGGGTGTCTAGGGGGGTTGTCCAGGGGTGGGGGTGTCCAAGGGGTGGGGTATATCCATGGGTGTCGGGAAGTCTAGGGGGTGGAGGCTGTCTAGTGGGGCGGTGTGGTGTCCAGTTGGTAGGGGGCTGTCCCGAGGGTGGGTGGGTGTCTAGTGGGTGGGGGCTGTAAAGTGGGGTGGGTGGTGTCCAGTGGGTGGGAGGGTGTCCAAGGGGGTGTGGGATGTCAAAGGGGGTATGGGGTGTCTAGGGGGTGTGAGGGTGTCCAGGGGGGTTGCAGGGGTGGGGGTGTCCAGGGGTTGGGAGGGGCTATTTAGGGGTGTGGGGGGTGTTCTAGGGGTGGGTTGTCCAAGGGGGTGGGGGTTGTCCAAGGGGGTTCCAGGGTGGTTGGAGGGTCTCAAGGAGGGTTGGGGGTATCCAGGGGGTGGGGGATGTTCATGGGGGTCGGGGGTGTCTTGGGGGTGGGGGTGTCCAGTGGTTTTGGTCTGTTTTATACTTTTTCAGGTCCTATTTGGAAGCACATTGTAATGGTTGAACCATATTATTAAAAAATTGGTTGTTACGTCGGTCATTTTTTGACCAATGTTATAAATTAATGGGGATGGGTTTTTATGCCAGTTATTTAAAAACGGACGTAGTATATATTTTTCCACATCGGTTATTTATAACCGACCTGAAAAACTGATTCACATACTAGTTTATCACTTATGTAATGAAAATAACCGACATAATAACCTGGTTTTTCACATCATTTTTATAATAACTGATGTGAAAGATACTTCAGAGTTGTTGTTTATTACATCGGTTATTTAATAACAGATGAAATAAAAAACATATTATATTGTTTATTTAAAACTTTTCATAATAAATCCAGACTACGAACCGTTTTCCACATTAGTTTTTTTTAGGAACCGACGTGAAAATGGATTCGAATTTCGGTTTTTTACGTCAGTTTTAAAATAACAGAAGTATAAGACAATATTTATAACACCCCCCTGTAATAATGTTGACCAAAAAAAGTCGTAAAAATGAAAAATAACTAACGTAAAAAATGTTTTTTTTCACTAGTGAGGGTTCACAAAAGAGTTATGCGGATAAACATCGATGAGTCCTATAGTTTTAGTTTTGGGGAAACAATTCTTAAGAATATAAATGGAAGTGATTCATGTGGTTTGGAAAGAATGTGAATCTATATACAATATACATTGCCCCTTATGAGATCCTTGACAGCATCAAGGCTATGGAATATCAGCTAGCTCTCCCTCTAAACCTGACCAAAGTAAATATTTTATTCTATGTATCCCTCTTGACGATGTATATAGGAGAACACTAACATGTATTGAATCTGTATTTGGTAAAACTAAAGGATTGTCTCTCTTATGAGAGGAAGCTGGTAAAGATCTTTGACTATAGAGACAATTTTCTACAAAATAAGACAACCCTCTATGTAAATGTGCTTTGGATAAACCTTATATATGAAGTGGAAATATAGGAATAAGAAAAAAAACATAAAACATAAGTAACCTCATCTATTTTAAATTTAGTGTATGTAATGAAATTTTATGGATGTAATTTCTGAGTAGGGGAATAATGTAACATCTTTTGTTTTATATATATATATTTTCCATTAAAAAATAATGATTGTGATACATTTCTTCAGACACACACACACACACCAAAGGTTGTGATACATTAGTAAACTAAGTTAATAATATTTAAAATATCATTATGATAGAATATAATATATATATATATGATATAATATATTAAAATTATATACAGTATAAAATTTGTATGAAATAATATTAGGAGAACTGAATGTTTATCATGTTTTTTCTAAGTAAAAAGAAGTTCGTATTTTTATATTTTATAAAAAATTTAAAATTTGTAATTTTTAGAATTTTAATTACATAAAAATTATTGAATATTTTAATTTATAACACTAAAATTATCTTATTATGTATTTTTTTTGAAAAATTTTATTTTCATGTGAATAGTTAAAAATATCGGTGTTGGCAAATTTTATTGTTAATTACATTATAAACATAAAAAAATTGATTAAATATCCATGAAACCCATTTATCTAAAATTTAATATATATTTAATATTTCATTATTCCAAACTCATGATTAAAATTTTTGAACAGAAGTGGTATTTTACTTTAAAAGTTATTTTTTGATATATTATGTGTTTTTATTTAAGAGTAAATATTATATTATTTAGAAATTTAATTTGATTAATTACAGGATAAATAGGGATTCAAAAAATACTAAATTTTTATAACATTACTCTTATATTCTTAGAAATAAATTAAACACCATGATTAATATTAAATTAGGATTAATTAGCATTTATGACCGTATCCAAATCCGATTTTTTTCTATAAGTATACATGACATATAGACCATATATAATTCGTTTTTTTTATTTTAAAGACTTTCATACATGTATTAAAAACCTTAACTCACCTAACTCACATAAATTTCATGCCAATACATTCTATACTCTTAACATTATTGTCCATATAAATTTATCCTTTTAAATTATAAAAGGAGACCAATTCCACTTGTTTTATACTTCACCCCCTATTCATATTACGACTTAAAATATTCCCATGTTTTCAATAAAATAATCCATTTACATGACCTAATTTATTTTTCCACCCTTATTTATCATTATCCCTTCATTGACAAGGAGCATCCCATTGAAAATATAGGTCTAAAACGTGATTATTTTTTTATTTTTAGCCTTTAATTATTTTTTTACTAATCATTTTCTTCCCTAAACCAATTAATATAATTAATTCGGAATCATTTATATAATAAAGTTTAATTATGTTTATTTAACAACAATTATTCTTCGCCAGACATCCACTATAAAAAATATAATCATCGATCATGTGTTTGTGTGGACTACCACCCTATACCAAAATTTTTATTTAGCGGTGGGTTTTTTTCATTTAGTGGAGGTTTAAACCGCTACTAAATCATTCTGCGGTGATTTTGGAAATCGTCGCTAAATCATATGTCGGGAAATAATTAGCGGTGGATTTTTATTCATAGTTTAAACGGTCACTAAATCATTTATAATTTTTTCAAATTTTTTACTTATTTTTTATTTTTATTTTTCATTTATTTATTTATTAGTTTTTTTTTGTTTTCATAATTTATTTGTTTCCATAATTTATTTATTTTCATATTTTTTTTAAATTTTTATTTTTTATGTATTTTTACCATGTTGAAGCTCTATCCCTGCACATGTCCATACTCCGGTGGGATTTTAGTGGCGTTTTAAACTGCCACTAAATAATTTTTAAATTTTTTAATAATTTATTTATTTTTATTTAATTCATTTATTTTTTTTATTTTTTTTATTTTTTTTATTTTTTTTTAATTTTTTTAATTTTTTTAATTTTTTCTTATATTCTTATTTTCTTTATTTTCACCATGGTGAAGCCCATCTCTATGCACAAGTCCATGTCCATACACATGCCCATGCCATATATAGAAAGTTTGTGCTGGTTAAGATTTAAACTCATTTTCTCTTGGTTATTCTTAAAAGACATTACTACACCAGCATTCTCTTCATGTGGTCAATAAATCGAATTTAATATACTTATATATGTATAAATATATATTAATTATAAAAACAAATAATTCATAACCAATAGATACACACTAAATAATTATTAATTAACAATGATTAATCAATAATTATTAATCAATAATCACTCAATATAAATTAATACTTAATATTTACTAATTACAAATTACTAAGTGATAAATAGAATATAATTGAATTATAAATAAATATATATATAATATTGAAATAAATGGTAAATAAAAAAAAAATAAATAATCGAAAATAGTAAATAAAAAATAGTAACTTGTAAATAATTAATACTTAATATTAAATACTAAATATATATTATATAATATATATAATATATAATATATAATATATAATATATAATATATAATATACATTTTATAATTTATAATATATAATAGATAATAGATAAAAGATAATATATAATATATAATATATAATCAATAATATATAATATATAATACATAATAAATAATAAATAATACATAATACATAATACATAATATATAATATAAATATACAATACAAATTACATAATATATAATATATAACATATAATATATAAGTAATGTATAAATAATAAATTAATTAAAAAATAATTTAATATATGATAAATAAATAAAAAGATAATAACTAATAAATAATAATAATAATAAATAAATAATAAATAATAAATAATTTATAATTTATAATTTATAATTTATAGTAAAAAAATAATATTAAATATTAAGTAATTAATAAATAATAAATAATAAATAATAACTAATAATAACTAATAATTAATAATTGATCATTAAGAATTAAGAATTAAGAATTAAGAATTAAGAATTTATATTTAAAAATTTATAAATAATTAATAAATAATTAAAAAAGTAATAATAAATATATTATTAATAATTAATAACTAATGAATATTGAAGAAATAAATAATAAATAGATAAATGAATAGTAAATAATTAATAAACTAATAATAAATTAATATTTAGTACATTAAAAATGAATTAATTAATAATAAATTATAAATAATAAATAATAAATAATAAGGAATGAAGAATAAAGGATAATAATTAATTAATTAATTAATTAATAATTAATAATTAATAATAACTAATAATTAATAATTGTTAATTGATATTAAATAATTAATATTAAATATTTAAAATTTAAAATTTAAAATTTAAAGTTAAATATTTAATAAATAATTAATAATCAATTAATAATTAAATAATAATTAATAAATAAGAAATAGTTATTAATTAATTATTAAATAATAAATAAAAAATGAAAAATATATAAAAAATAAATATATAAATAATAAATGTATAATAAATCAATATTAAATAATTAATTATAAATTAATTAATAATTAATTAATAAATTAAAAATGAATTAATATTTAATGTTTACATGATAACTAAATAATAAATAAATAAATAAATTTTAAAGATTAAATAAATTAACAAATAAATACATAAATTTATCAATACATAAATTGACAAATAAATAAATAGATAACAATATATAAAAAGTAATTTATAAATAAATAAATAAATAATTTATTAATTAATAATTAATTAATTAATTAATAATTATCTAGTAAATAAATAATAATTAAATAAATAATTATATAAATCATAAAACATTAGAACCTCTAAAAACCCTAAAAACACTAAAATGACCATAAATTTTGATCTGAGACTCCTTTTCCTATGCCACAACTAGTCAAATTGAAGATCATGAAATATTCTTTGATTTTATATGTGGTACAGTCCGAACATGCACCCGGTTAAAAGTTATTACCATTTGAAATTTGAAATCGATTTTTGACTTTTAAAATTTGAATATATTTTTTCCCTTCATTATCACATGATTAAAGTCTCACTTGGTTTTAAATCATTTGATTAGCTTCTATTTTACTAGTTGTGGATCTAAAATAGTCTCCCGGATCAGATGATACGATCATTTGATGCCGAAGTCTGTTTTTCAACTTATTGAATATTTTTTTTAGTTTAAAAATATTATTAACTATTAGTTATAAATCTTTACTAATTGAAAAATTATAAATAATTAAAATTATAAATAATATATAATAATTTTTTGTAAATAAAAAAGAATAAATAAAAATTAATAATTATATATATATTGATATATATTAATTTTATTTCAATTTTTCAGCTGTTTTGAAAAAACTATGCAAAATGTTTTTTACGAAATTTTAAAACATTTATAAAATATAATTTAAAACATTTAGAGGTGATTTTTTCGTGGAAGTTTTCAAAACCGCTGTAAAAAACCCGCCACTAAAACACTATTTTCATGTAGTGCCATTTTCACAGAGCGATGCGGTGTGGTTTTTCACTTCCACCTTTCATTGATGGTACCCAAGATGAAAATGATGAATTTTTTAAATTTTTCTTTAAATTATAACTCTTGAATTATTAATCAATTTTTATATCTCCCTCCCGATTTATGGAAAATGAAAGTGTTTTCTATGTGTACATATATACTTCCACCTCCACACCAACATATTTATTTCCCCCTTATCACCTAACCATATACTACTATTTTCAATTAGATTATTGATAAAAAAACATATCTTGATGTTAAATCAAATGGAATGGAAGACTCACTTGGTAAAAAATTTAGAAAGTGAAATTATTCCATAGAACCTTTGAAAAATAATAAAAATTTATATCTATTAGTAATGGAAAATTTACCTTTATTGGAGAAAAATATCTATTTTTTGGTAATGTAGTGAAAATAATTGTTTTTATAGAAGTTATCCATACTGTTGAAAGTATACAAAAAAATATGGATCAATGTCATGAATGTATAATTATAAATAAAAACTAAAAGTTTTTTGGGCCTCAGTTATTTCATAAAAAAAGTATCAAAAGGAATGCAGAATGTATTGATACAATAAAGACAGAATGAGAAGAATGTTTAATATCAGTTATATATGAGAGGAACTCAAACAACATGAAATGGAAATCTAGAACCTATTATAGTAGGAACTTACAAAAATATTGAAAATAATAATTTTTACACACAAACTAATAATTAATATTCATATCAAATAATTGATTATACCATTAGAAAAAGGTTTTTGAAATATTATTTTGATTTGTATACAATAAAATCCTAAATAAAGGAAACTCATTGTCCTATTAATTATTATTATACTGATGTTAACACATGTACACGAGTATTTTTTAAAATAAAAACTACAAAAAAGGTCATATAAAATATCCATTAAATCTAACAATACATAAAAGTATATTAATAGCATATCAAAGAAAAATGATCCTGTGAGAAGAGACCAAAAGGCTGATGTTATTTCCCAAAAATATAAATATTCACAAGAAGAAAAATATTTCTATACTATAAGTAAATTTAGGATAATAGAATTTTCAGTTCATTAGTGGTGTTTCTAGAATTTAATTAATTGGTCCAATGAATGATTTCATAATATTCCAATTTATGAAAATTGTAACAGTACACAATTGAGGGGGTGCAGATATAAACAGTGGAGAAAAATTATTTTATTACAAATTAATCACTAAAATAAATAATATTTTTACCAAGAAAATATATATTAATACATGAAAAAATAATGTGGTTTTTTAAAAAATCATTATTTTTTAAGAGTTTTGGTATATTATTATTAATCACATAACACATATATATAATGAATGGATATGTACACAATATATGAAAAAAAATAAAAGGAATGGTTAGGAGGTCGACAAGGAACTTTAACAGAAAAATATGGTTATGAAAACTACTCCCAAGAATTAATATTTAGAGTAATGATCAAAATATGTCCAAACAATGTTTATATTCTTTTACTATGGTAAAAATACCACACCATGGGCTATTTAAAATAGTACATGGAAGTAAAAATTTAATGGAGAAGATGGAATACAATGAAGGAATCAATCTAGGAGAACGAAAAAATTAGTTTAATTATTTACATCCCAAAATTAAGAGGTTATGATGTTTCTCAAAATTGATAATAGTTTTTTTAATAAAACCATATAAAGTATCTAAGAAATTTATGCGTTTAAAAAATAAGTGTCAAATTGTTTTTACAGGCCAACTAAAAATGGATAAATAGGTGTAGAAAGAAAATGTGAAAATTAAATCTAAATAGTTTGACTCACACAAATATGAACTCAATATTAAATATATTTTATCCAAGAAATATCACCCAATAGTCCATGAAATGATGTGTGGATGGTGCTAGAAAATTTGGCATGTTGAAATAGATTTCATGAATATCCTTTTAGATAATGAAGTAGTTATAAATATGATTAAATATAAAATAAAACATCATTGACTACAATTATATTCTTACAAAAGGTTAATAGGTCTATTCCAAAAAAGTATTAGCCAGAAGCAATGCTTCTGACCATTTATTAAGATGAAATAAAAATTACAGATAAGAGGTGGGCGAGATCAAACAAGCAATAAAGTCCTCATCCACCTAACAACTGACCTAGATATCATAATAAAAAATATAATTTCCATATTCAGAGCCACTAGTAACCTCCCACTCAGATTGAGATTTCTCCTGCTTAAAAATCTTAAGAATATCTTTGTCCACCTTCCTGGGAATCTTCGAAGACGATCTGGTAGTAACGTTCTTAGGAAGGTTAGAATAATCCATATGTGTGCTCCACTTTGAGGGAACAGAGGTGAATCCCTCACCAGAATTTATCTTCTCTTTTCCACTCAATATCACCTCCTTGAAAGATGCACGCCCACCACTACTTAAAGTATGAATAGGGGTATGATGCTCACTTTCATTTAATAGGTTTATTCCACACAAGAAAAGTGGTGAAAAATTTATTCAATGCCTTCCAATAAAGCTTAAATTTAAAAATAATATGAGATGTAAGCATGATGGGTTATATCAATATCAAATCCAAAAATAATGTAAGACCCTATTTGAGGTAAAAATATCTTACATTTTGTTATTACAAAAGAGTAAGGAAAACTCCCTCCCAATTCCCTTAGTTGTTTTCGGTTTAACAAAAATGCATGCAAATAAAAGAAATAAATTAATATTAGAGATGGTGAGGTACTCTAATCATTGGTTATATTATGAAAAGTAGTGTTCATGATGGTGTTATGCTAAAGAATTTGAACCATGTTGAAGATTATATGATGTTCATCCCATTAGGGGGAGTTAGTATAAATAAAAGGATAAAAACTGAGTTATTCTAGTTAATATATAATTTCAGGAGGGATTGTAATAAAATAAATAATTGAGGTATTTCAATCACACTTTTAATAGTTATTTTAATTGTGATATAAATTTTTTCAACGGGGGACTATTTTTCTGTGTGTTTGTTAAGACAAAGCAGGAGTTATAAACCTTTCACCAAATTTGTTTCATATGTTTTTTAGATTTGTGATAGATACATGATATTTTTTGATATATACGTTTAAACATCCTCAATGATGAGGAATTTAAGAATGGTATCACATAATAGAATTATAAATGGAAATCCTTGATGTCTTATTGAAGTTTCTCTTATGTTCAAAACTATGTTAGAAATAGTAGATGTAGATTGTATTAAAAAATGTATCTTGGAAAAATTGTGGAGTGTTACATAATTCTCCCATCTGGTGAATCATTTTTTAATTTTGATCTAATGCGGGATAAGATGTTTTGTTGAATATGCCCATTTTTTCTTATAAATAATGAGAAAATGAGTATGTTTCCACCCCATACATTACCTTTTCATTTATTTTGATTTTGGGGTAAAGGAAATGAATTATTTATAATTGATATTTTTATATAATGAATATAATGGAATTGATAAAAAATAGAAGGGGGAGATTTAAGTTCCCATTAATAGATATGATTTTTATTAATAAGCGTAACTTATATTTTATGTAAAATTCATTCATATGTATCAAGAATACGTGAGGTTTTAAGTGAGATATGAATATTTTACAATTTTAAATAAAAATGATGGAGTTAGAGAAATGAAATCATGAACTAAAGAATAAATTCTTAAGCATATTTATATGTGATTACTTATGAGATGTTCTTAAATTCCATGTTATGTATTGGTAATGAGATTTTTTTTCTACAAAATTTAATGAAATTTTGTAGTTTCTATCTTGATTATGATGTTGTTTAAGATATTTGAAAGATATTAAATTTGATGAAAGTACTTTTATACATATTTGGATGTTTTGGATGATTAAATGAGATGAATATGGACTATGGAAGTAATAATTAATGTTTAGTATTGATTGGAAGATGAAAATTTGGGTAAAAACACACAAAATGAACTACATAAAGATGATTACATCATTCATAAACATCATATTCCCTGTATATGGATAATTTTTCATAATTAATAAGGATGTTTGAGAGATGTAAAAGAATCGTTTTTAGATCTCCTAATGAGTGTGTTATCATATTATACTCCATATTTTTAGGGTTCCATGATCTCATGATATGGGTGGTCATTTAAGATGAGATACATTAATGATATATATAGAAGAATATCATGTAATATATTGGAATGGAATAGGGGGATCCATATATGAGTCACTAATATACAATATATTCATGTATGAGTCACTCATGAATATGTGGCCCCATCATTTGGAGTTCCATGTATTGTGCTTCAAAGTGTAATATTCATGAAATAGGATCATCTATCCTTACATGTATACAAATATTTTAGGTCATTATATTCATTGAAATTTAGAGACTTATTTAAAATGATGATATTATCATGATTCTGAATTTTCAAATACTATTATGTTCTTACACATGATTCATGTTGAAATGAGGTTTTTTATAATGAAAATGATGATCATGAAGAATGAATCTATTTGTATGACTGCATACAAATTGAATTATACTTCATAATTTATCATAATTCCTTTTGAACACATAATCATAAGAATTTCAAGGTCATAATTAAAATTTTATTACTTCTATTTGACTTTAATTAGGTCATATGATTTTGAGCCCCATAAAAATTTCAAGTAAATCATATGAATTGTACATTCTTAAATAATGATTGAGTTTCTTACATTTTTATTTTAAAAAATTAATAATTAATTTGATAATGTTACATCAATCTTCATTGAGATAAATATCATAATTACAAAAATTTAATTATGATCCAATAATGGTATAATGAATTTTGATGAATGTAAGTCAAGGAGTGTTTTCTAAGAAGTTCACATTGTATGAATAATTTCCATGTCACATTATTGCGTGATCTAATTCAAAAAAGGAATTATTTCAAAAGAAATAAAATAAATGGGATATATAAAAAAGATGAATTTATAATTTTTCAATATTGTGTGGGAGTTAAGAATATGAGTCATTATAATATTTTATAGAGGGATTTGAAAAAATTTAAAATGAATTCTAAATGTATCTATGTATGAATGTCATCTCTCTAATCAAGGAGTTTACTTTTATGAAATTAGGTGAAAATATTTACAACATTTTTGAATGTATAAAAATTTAGGAGAAGAAGAGAAAAGGAATAAAACCCTAAGAACTCCAATAAAACTAATGAAATACATTATATTAAATAAGTAATTGATTATAAGATACTACAATTACCAAGTAAATCATCTATTTGTTAAATTATGAATATAATTCATCTTTTTATTTCACATGTGTATTACAGAGGTTCAAGAAATAAAAGAAGTTTTCTATATTTTCAATTCCACAAAAAATATTTATTAAATGATATAGACTTTTTCTATTGTTTTGAATTCATTGTGATGATACCCTTAGGATATAAAAGAGTCAATATAATTGTAAATCACATGGAGAATGAGTTAAAGGACTAGTAAAAATTTCAAGAGGAGTTAAAAATCTTACCAGGGTTGTTAAATACCTTTTGGTATAATATTAAAACCATAATGATTTATGGAACTGATAAAAACATCATTCTATTAAATAAAAAGACTAAGGGGTGTAAAATATAAAATTCCCCACTTGTGTCATATAGTATAGAAAGGGAATTGGATGACACCTACGCTTGGGGATTCCGATTATCCCAGCCCAAACCTTGCTTCTGAATTGTACTTCACTTGAAATCACGTCAAATTAAAGTGATAATAAAATAGATATAGTCAATAAAGTTAAAAATTATTATTAGAATGTTTTCTAAGAAGGATAAGAACTTTTTATAACTGTGAAAATTCATTTTTATTGTCTATTTATTAATTAAACACTATACTAATGGTTTAATACAAATTAAAGGATCTATATAACTTATTTGGGATTGTGGTTAAAGAAAAATAAGATATAATTCAAATATAAATAAAAACATGGTAAAATTGGATATGAATTGATTCATATCCCTTACCATTGACCCAATATGATTCAATGATGTCTACAATCAGTATCAGATCAAACCATGTTTTCCTCTTATTGGATCTATTTCCCCCTAGATAATTTCAATGTTTATATGAAGTGAAAATCATAGGAATATTTTAACCTATGAAATATAAAAACAATATCTCATTAGATAATGACCATATAAGAGTATATAAATGACTATAATTAATAGAAGGATAAGATTGGGAAATAATAAAAAAATGTTTTTTAAATTAAATAGTGATCAACCAATACATGAATCCGATAATAATGGTAAGAGTTCATTTTTAAAATCCATTGATAATGAAATTTTTTAAGTTACGGGTTAAATATATATAGTGTATGAGGTGTAAAAACACATTATAATAGTTTAATAATTAGACTTCCATTTTTAATGGTATATAAAGAAATATCATGTTAAAGTAATCAGATATATACATTTTTTTAAATGAAATTTTTTATGAAAAAAATATATTAAGAAAATGATTTGAAAAATGGATGAAGATATTGGTAATAAAATATAGATTGTGTAATGATCTAAATGAAATTATACATAAATAAATATATCTCTATTAGAAAGGAATATAATTTTTACGTGAATAAAAATAAAAAATTAATTATTTTGAGAAAAATGTTTCAGAAAGTTTTCTAAAATAAGTTTACCATCCTTTTGAAATGTTGAAAATAACTTCTATAAATTCAATGAATGAAAAATTTAAAATAAAATATAATATAATCAATAAAATTTATAATTCTATTCAAAAATTATTATACGAAATGATTAATATGTTGATAAGATGAAGAGTAAATGTGAAGAATGTTTATGATCTGTTAAGGTTGAAAGAAATCCACTCAATAAGAAATTTTATGATCATGATCTAAAAAATAGATATTTGGAACCATCATAAGAGGTAAATTCTATTTTTTTTAAAAGATTTCTTCCACCCATACTTTTAATAAAAATCTATTCTAATGAAAAAATTATACTTCGGTAAAGAGGAGTTTTAAATCATCTTCTAATTATCCAAAAATATACTGCTAGAAAAACATGACCCACTATCCTATTAATTCGAATTTCACTAAGGTTGTCTCATTTATAATTTAAGTCTTTAAAATGAGAATGGGTTAAAATGGGTGGATAAAAATTCCAGGAAATATTTCATCAAATCAATATTGAATTCTGTATCCAAGAAAATTTTTCCCTAATGAACAACTCAATATGGTGACATAATTTTTGACACATAAGAAATGATTGATCCCCTGAGTGGGGGTGAATTAGTATTTCACTTTCTATAACTTAATTTAACATGATTTTAGCCTCTACAACCTTTTAATGTTATTGCCATTTCATTTAAAAATACTTATTATCACCAAATGAAATAAGGTAAAAAAATAATGAGGACAGAGATTTTACAAGGTTCAATACAAACTTGATAACCAACCACTTATTATTCTCAAAACATAAAAGTTAAACATTTAAACTATGAAAAGTTAAAAAATTATAATGGAACGGGAGGGGATCGACCTTTACTTAGAAGTGAACCTTCTATAGAAATTTCCCAAAAAAAATTTATATTCTCTCCAACTAATTTACTATAGTTTGCTTATATTCTTATCCTTATAAATAAAAAATAGCTTCTTTTTAAAGGTTTCACTATCCAAAAATTCATTTCCAGAACCTCATTCTTTAGGGAAACTCAAATCTATGTGCTCATTCTTCTAATGAATGGTGTTATTATAATTAGTGATATTATTCACTCAAACAATAACAATATCATCATTAAAATTAGCAGCCTCATCAAAAATATTTTACCAAGTGATGTTCACCATTTAATAACCAAACATTATCCAATAAATATTCTGAATATGAAGGCTCTGATTTGAAAATCCTACTCCATTAAATTACTTTGTCCACGTTCTTGAAAAATTCCTAAAATATAACATATTTTACTTTCATAAAACATATAAAAAATAAATCATGCTCACCCTTCGATTCATCCCAATATCCTGGCTAGAAGCATGGATTTTCCATTATGATTAATGAACATAGAATTTACATCGCAACTTCATCTTAATATATATGGTGATATAATAAATATATAAAGATACTCATTATGTTATAGAGAATGTAGTTCCAATGAATGTTCTTATAACCAATGTGCTTCTAGAAAGTGTTCTATAGGTGAACATAAATTGGTTAAAATACTTCCAATGAATGTACGTTCAATTAATTTACATTAGGCGAATTTTCTTCTGGATAGTGTACTTCTAATAAATATAATGTTAGTGATTGAACGTCTATTGATCCTAATACGGTGAATGTATTTATGGGGACTATACATTTTTTGAATGTGTATCTATACATTTTACTTTTTTATAATATAATTAATGTGAATGTACTTTTAGTGAACATACCTCCAGTGATCCCTAAAAAAAATTCCAACTCATCCTCTTACAACCTTAATCACTATGAGAATCTTGAATCACTATCTACCTTCCTCCAAAATTATGTAATTCATTTTATAGGACAATCATAAAATTTTACGTCTAATTTAACCAAAGATAACATCCATATACTTCAAAATCTTCAGACATTAATAAAAGTTTAGTGAAAAAACATGAAACTATAGGGTCAACTCTTTTAATTATCAAAATTTTAAACCCAACTAAAAAATATTCTCTAAAACAATGCTGGAATCAAATGAAAAACCTTGTAAGATAAAGGAGATCTTAAATATCACCATTTTCTTTTAGTAACGTAACAATTTTATAAAACTCATTGACTTTTCTTTCCAAGTAGTCATTTCCTTTTAATAGGGAGAAAAATCCCGACACCACACTCTTAGAGAAATACTGTTTTTTGAGATAATTCCATATCTTGGTGTTAATAAATTTTTTTCCAATATATTTTGGGGTACTCCAGCTTAATTCATCCAATTAACATGTATATCATCCTCTTTATGAATAATCCAAATTTATATCAACAAAAGAGAAAATGATTGAAAAATTATATACTACGAATGTAGTTTCACTTCTCTACCCCATTTCAATATAATACCTGGCATAGTGGGGGATATCTATATAACAGTAGTTATGTAAAAGGAGATGGGTGAATACGATGTTTTATTCTTAACATCTCAAAGCTCTCCTCAGAATATCATTAGGGGAAATATCATCAATTTGATCATTTTTTTAAATTTTCGTATAATTAAATTTCCCAATATTATCATTATCCATGATGGAATGGAATATTATATCAATATGTTTTCATAAAGAGTGTTGAACAATGTTCTTTTGAGAAATCAATTACACATTCATTATCACAGAAAATTATCTACAGAAGATTTAAATTCACATTCAATTATTCCAACTAAAAATTCATCCATATCATTTGACTGAAGGAATAGGTGGAATTTATATATTCTAATTGACATATACCCAAATTCATTGAGTTTTTATTCTTATTATTCTAGCATACCCAAATTTCCCAGAAAATAATATACCTCAAGATATTGATTTATGGTCATCAAAATTATTGGGCAAATCGACATCTTTGAATCCATGTAATATCAACATATATCTTCTTTGATACATCAATCAAAAAGTTAACATTCATTAACATACCTCAAAATTCTTTTAGCATTATTTTCATGGGACTACATCAAATCATTTTGAAATATGTCATAAAAATAGAATGTACACATTATGCTCTATCAATATATAGTTATATTGAGTAAACATATAATTAACTTCTAGAAATTTGTTTTAGTGACAATCTTAGAAGATTTATCATTTCTCAAATTTACTCAAACAGAGATACGAGTGAAATCTTCTTTAGAATCATCCATGAAAAAATTCTATAATATCTAATTCACAAGCATTTCTATTGAAACGAATTTGTATATTTTGTTTTGTATACCATTTAGCCTGAGAATGAAATTAATATTACAAATCATTGACATTTCATAGTGTAATTCAATTTGATCTGATAATTTCATACATTAATAATTATTATCACTAGAAAATATTATGGCATCATTATAGATAGTGACTATATGAGTTCTAGAACAATACACTTTCACATATTAGTTGCTATAAAATTTTTCTTTATATAAGTTTGAAATCCTGAAGAAGTTGTCAAGTTTAAAATATGATACACACGACGCCTACTTCAAACCATACAATTGTTTATTGAGTTTACATGTCATAATTCAATCTTCATCAAGTATGAACCCCTCTGGTTGTTCAAGGTAAATTTTTTCCCCAACATCCCCATTCAGAACTGTAAACATTACATATATTTAATAAACCCTATTCTTTCAATGAGAAGAAACAGACAAAAACATTTGGATGGTATCATTTCATGAAACTGTTGAAAATGTTCCAAAAAAATCAACACATTCAACCTATGAGTTCACCTTGAAAACTAAACCTTCTTTATTTGAGGAAACTTAACTGTTTTAATTGAACTTATTAATAAATATCCACTACGTTATAATGATATTATTTCCCTCCGGTCTTGGGACTAGTTCCCAAGTGGAATTTTTCTCAATCAAATCTATTTCCGCATTATTGGACTTTAACCATTATTTTTTCTTAACTGGTTCTAAAATTAACTGATGTCAAATCTAAGATATAAGAGACATTAGATTCTCTATTTTCATCATTCTCATTATCGGAATAAGAGAATTGAATATTTTGATGTAATTCGTTTCTTTTATTTTCTTTTTTTAATCCTATAAATTTTAATTGTCTACACCCAATAAAACCCTCTTCATCGTTAGATTCATCAAAACATGATTGTTTTATATTAGACCCAGTAATTACTTATTGGTCACTAATGTTTCTGAGAGATTTTCAGACATCTTCCATTTCTCCATAGAATTCACCTTCCTCTTCTTCCAGTTTGTTAAACTAAGAAAAAAATTGGTTTTTGTGACGAGGAAGGGTCGCGTCGCAAATAGTCCATTGGGGGGGGGGACTATTTTTGATGTGACCCTCTACCTGTCGCAAATAATTAGTTATTTTGGACATCTAGATGGCACCCATCACAAAAATTTGGCGTGAGTTTCGACCAGACTATGGGAAGGGTATTTGCGATGGACATAAAAGACCATCGCAAATACCAGGTGGCATTTTTTACTATTTGTGATGAGATTTAACTGTCATCATAAATAGTATGTCAGCAGATTAGTATTGGTGATGACTCCCTTCGCAAATACCTTTTTAACCACCGCCACTAATTAATAGGGGTTAGTATTTGCGACATGGCTTGTCAAAATTAATCCTGTTATAATTAATTTAACCTATATATACCCTAATCTGTTTTTCTCTATTTCTGCTTCTTTTTCTACTCCTCTCCTGCTCTCTTTTTACATTCTCTCTCTCAAAATTTTTCTAAGTTTAAAATTTTAAATCGAAGCAATATTCGAGGCTCAAATCCTTCAAAAGTTTCAGTTTTATGGTATTTATCTATTTCTTTTATTTTTTAGTTAATTCATTTTATTTGATATTTGTTATAATTATTGTTAGTTGGCTGCAATTAAATTAAATTAGAATCAGATCATTTTGTTTTGCATTATTTTTTTTACAAATACGTGTGATTTGTATTAATTAATATTAATTAATAGTTATAATAATCATTATTGATAGTTATTCATTAGTATTAATTAGAAGAATTACTAAAAATTATTAATTATTCGTCATAATTAGTCACAATTAGCGATAATTAGTAATAATTAGCTTTAATAAGTAGTAAATTGAAATAAATATTTAGAAATAATAATAATTAATCATAATTAATAATAATTGATAATAAATAATTATAATTAAAAATAATTTTTCATAATTAGTCATAATTAGTAATAATTAGTAATAATGAGTAAAAATTAGACATAATTTGTAGTAATTACTAGTAGTTACAAATAAATAGTAATAAATATTATTAATTTGTAATAATTAAGAACAATTAGTAATTATTAGGAATAATTAGAAATAATTATGAACAATTAGTAGTAATTGGTAATAATTATTAATAATTAGGAATAAATAGAAATAATTAGTAAAAAAGTAATAAATAAATATTAATAGAAAAAATAGTAATAATTAGTAATAATTACAATTAATTAGTAATAATTAGAATTAATAAATAATAAATAGGATTATTTAGTAACAACTAAGATTAATTACTAATAATTTGGATCAATTAGTATTAAATAGTATTAAATAAGATTAATTAGTAATAATTAGGAATAAATAAGATTAATTAGTAATATTTGGGAATAATTAGAATTAATTAAAAATAATGAGGAATGATAAGTAATAATTAGGAATAATTAGTAATAATTAGCAATAATTAGTAATAATTAGCAATAATTAGTAATAATTAGAAATAATTTGCAATAATTAGCAATAATTATCATTATTTAGCAATAATTATTAATAATAACCTATAATTATAATTAATTAGTAATAATTAGTAAAAATCTGTATAATTAGTAAAAATGTTATTAATTAGAAAAAATTAGGATTAATTAGTAATAATTAGGATGAATTGGTAATAATTTAGGATATAAAGAATAATTAGTAATAATTATTAATAATTAGGATTATTTATTAATAATATAGATTAGTTAATAATAATTAGGATTAATTCTTAATAATTGGTAATAATTAATAATAATTTGAAATAATTTGTAATAATTATGATGAATTAGTATTAATTTTGATTAATTAGTAATAATTAAGATTAATTAGGAATAGTTAGGAATTAATAGTAAAAAATTGGAATAAATAGTAATAATTAGTATTAATTTGTAGTCAATAGTAATAATTAAGAACAAAAAGGATTAATTAGTAATATTTAGCAATAATTAGGAACAATTTGTTGTAATTAGCAATAATTAGGAATAATTATAAATAATTTGTAATAAATAGCAATAGTTAGAAATTATTTGAAATAATTAGAAATATTATGCAATGTTTGACAATAATTAGAAATAATTAGCTATAATTAGCAATAATTAGTACTCATTATCAATAATTAGAATAAATTAGAAATAATTATGATTAATTAGAAATAAATAGTAATAAATATTAATAATTAATATTAATTAGGATTAATTATTAATAAATACTAATAATTAAGTTTATTTAGTAATAATTAGTAATAAGTAAGATTAATTGGGAATAATTAGGACTAATTTGATATTATTAAGATTAACTAGTTATAATTTTTCATAATTAGGATTAATTAGAAAATATTAATTATAATTAGTAATAACTAGTAATAATTAGTAATAATATAGATTAATTAGTAATAATTAAAATTATTTAGTAATAATTAGTATTAATTTGTATTAATTATTAAAATATTGTAATAATTATGGTGAATTAGTAATAATTAGGATTAATTGGTAATAATTATGACTATTTAGTAATAATTAGGATTAATTAGTTATAATTAGGATTAATTAGTAATAATTCAGGTTAATTAGTAATAATTGGGATTAATTAGTAATAAATAGTAATAATTTGGATTAAATAGTATTAATGAGGATTATATAGTAATAATTAGGATTAAATAGTAATAATTTGGATTTAATAATAATAATTAGGATTAATTAGTAATAATTATGATTAATCTGGAAAGTGGTAATAATTTGTGTAATAATTACGAATAATTAATAATAATTAGTATTAATTTGTGATAATTTGGATTAATTAGTAATAATTATGATAAATTGGTAAAAAATTGTAATATATCTTAATAAATAATAGTAATTAGTAATAATTTGTGGTAATTAGGGATAATTCGGTAAAATTCGGGATAATTAGGGAAAATAGAGATAATTATGGATAATTATGGATAAGTGTGGGTATGTAGGGGCAATTAGGGATAATTAGGGATAATTAGTCATAATTATGGATAATTAATCATAATTCAGGATAACTAGTTATTAATATAATTAATAATTAATAATTAGAAATAAATTATAATAAATATTAATAAATATAAATAAATATCAAAAAATACAAATAAATAGAAATAAATAAAAATAATTAGCAACAATTAGCAACAATTAGAAATAATTTTCCATCAATTGTCAATAGTCCACAATTCATTGGCGATAATTCGTAATAAGTTGGCACAATTTCCAATAGATTGGTAGCATTCCTTTTGACCGATATCTCATATCCTTACAAATTTCACTTACTAAAATCACTATGAAAAATCAACTCTAACTTACAGATATCCATTTTTGTATTCATGAGAATTGATATGCATACGTTGGAGTAGATTTTTCATTATGAATTTAGTGAGATAAAGTTGCAAGGAGATGATGAATCGGAAAATAGGCTCTTTTTCATAATAACTCATATCCTTGCAACTTTCTCTAACTGAAATCCCAATAAAAAAACTACTACAACATACATATATCTATTTTCATATGCACGAGAATGGAGAGCAGTGTGGAGAGACCTCTCGGATCTCCATTGTTGTGTATACAAAAATGGACATTCTTACGTCGGAGTAGATTTTTCATAGCGATTTTAGTTAAATAATGTTGCAAGGAGATGATCCGTTGGGAAAAAGAACTGCCGCTAATCTTCTAGAAATTGTGCTTCTTGTAATTAGTGGTAATTATAATAAATTATCTATAATTATTTATAATTTTAGTTAAATATTATAAATTATAATATATTAGTGTATATTAGTAGAAATTTTAAAACAAACAATATAAATTTATATGAAATAATAATTATTATTATAAATTTATAGATATGTGAATTTAAGCATCCTCTATTTTTTGGATGGTATTTCTCCTATATCATATTATTCAAAAATACTTATTATTTTATATTTGTTTTGAGAAATATGGAATAAGTAAATCAACAACAGTCATTATTAGATTATCATACTTGGATAAATCTGTTCAAGAATCCAAATGGTTTTGGTTTAAATCTTATATTGTTTGAGGGTGTTGAGTCTTTCTTATCATTTGCATCATCAAAACTAGACTTTTTTCAGAATGTAAAATTAAATATCCTTGTAAAAAATGTTCTCAACGGATGTTTAAAACATTTTAAAACATTGGAGGTCATCTATTGAATTTTGGTTTTCGACCATATTATGTTTTTTTGTTTCAACTTGGTGTATACAATTCCAGAGAAGATACTGATTTTTTTTCTAGATCTCTCACAATTTCAAAATTTAGTGAATAATGTGGAATTTCCGTCTTTTCAATGAAATGATACTCAAGATGATATTGATTTAACTCTTGATTTGTAATAATATCAAATTTTTGAGTTGTAGAGGTTCATAAAGGAATCCTTATATCCCAGATTCAATGGAAGAAAATTTGAAGTTGTTGTAAAATTTATGGCTATTAAATTATATAACGGAATGTCAAATAGTTTTTTTATCAGATATTACCTTTTGTTAAAACACTATTACTTAAAGGAAATGTGTTTCCTAAAATCTTATATGAGAGCAAGAGGCTGGTTCGTAATCTGGGTCTTAGTTATCAAATGATTTGTGCATGTTCAAATGATTAAATCTTATATAATAGTGAAAAATAGTCATTGGATATTTGTTCCACATTTGAAAAATCTATGTATAAATAGGCTCAACTATGGCTTTCTTGATTTATTCCTGTAAAACATGTGAGATATTTTCCGCTTACACCCAAATTGCAGTGTTTATTTATGTCTCAGAACATAGCGGTATTGATGACATTGAAAAAAACCAAATATTTCGACTAAAAAATCTTAAATCATTTCTTAGATGGAGATTCATAGAATCATTTTGAAATTTTACATCAATACATTGCTTTAGAGTTCTAAAATGTATGATTGGGTCTTTCTAATGATGCTTTCTATCCATTTGGTTCTTATGGAAGTCAGTATTCTTGTTGGCATATCTTTATTACTCCATATAATTTACCTCCTTGGATGTTGATGAATAAGCCATATATCTTTTTTAACATATTAATTCTAGGACATCTGAAAAAGAATATTTTTTTATTTGAAACCATTTATTTATGAGTTAAATTCATTATGGACCAATGATGTCAGTACATATGATGTTACTGTGAAAAACAATTTTCTACTAAAAGCTACATTATTGTGGATAATTAGTGACTTCCCATCATATGAAATGTTATCTGGATAGAGTACACATGGTCTAAAATCATATCCATGATTTTTGATAGATAAGAATGTTTTTGTTCTCGTTAATGGAAAAAACCTTTTTTTATAGTCATCGCAGATTTTTCCAACCGATCATCATTTTCGGAGGAATGAATATCATTTCATAAATGGTAAAATTGAAAGAGAAGAACCTCCAACAATTGACTCAAGTATAGAGGTAAAAAAATTGTTTGTTCATTACCTCCCATCACATTTGTACCAACAATAAATCAACAAAAAGTTTATAGCCTTGGGAAAGAACACGATTTGATAAAACAAAGCATTTTTTGGGATCTGTTATAATTGTCTAATTTATTGGTCTGTCACATGTTGGATGTCATGAATATTGGGAAAAACTATTTTGATAATTTATTTCATATTGTTTTGGATACACTAGGTAATACCAATGATAATGTAAATGCATTATTAGATCTTTCAAAAATTAGCAGGTGACTAAAAAATAAACTATTTAAACATGTCAGATCACATAAGTTAATAATTTGAAAAGAATATTATATATTTTCAAATGAAAATTCATTATTATTTGGTCATTGGATTTTAGATTTGAGGCATCCAAATGGTTAGGCTTCTAATTTGGGAATAAGTGTTAGAAATGATTATATAACCTAATTTAAAAGTCATTATTGTCATGTTATAAGTGAAATATTTCTGCCGATTTGATTAAGAGGCTTGTTGAATTCAATTATTTTTGATGTGATAATGGATATATCATATTATTTTTGAGACATTTGTGTGTCTATAACATAATACAATTCTGTAAGCTGACTATGATAAGATATTGTTTTAATTTTATATAATCATCAAAAAATATTTCCGTCAGCTTTCATCGACTCAATAAAAAATTTGATATTACATTTTACAATTGATGAAAAACTTTTTGTTATGGTACAGTTCTTGATGTATGAACTCATTCGAGAGATACATGAAAAAATTGAATAAAAAAGAACGTAACTATGTATCAGTCAAATAATCAATTGCAGAAGCTTATTTTCTAGACTAAATATATTTTTTCTACTCTCATTATTTTGAATATGAATATACATCAAAACAAAACTGCATGGGCCATAATGGGGTAAATGTTAGTGATGAAATGAGAAATCAAATATAGGTTTTTAATCATCCTAAACTTGGCTTCAATGGAGTTCAAGAATTATAGATTTCAGATGATGAATATCATAGAGCTCATACATATGTTATTCTCAAAAATGAATAAATGACCCCATTTGTTTTGTGTGTGATCCTATCACTTATTCTATAAAATATTCTTAACATAAATTAAACTTATTTTATGTATAGGTTTGATGATAACCATATTAAGAAACAACTTCCACAAATTACAACAACTACTCTTGAAGAACTTCCGTAAAATAATTTTTCCAATTCGTTTAAAATACTGTTAACATAAATTATTCATGGTTTAAAAAATAAAATCAATTTACTACTTTTTATATTGATCATTTTTTTAGTATTTTCAGCTTTCTTTACATTCTGATAATATTGATAATCAATTTTGTGTCTTGAGTAACCCACCATCCAAAATGTTTAATTCTTATAATGCATATGACATGAATTGTTTTCAATTTCATACATTTGAATATAGGGAATAAAAAATGATGAATAATTGTGTCATCATAAGGGGATCTCATCATAGAGAAACTAATGCTGACATTTACGGCATACTATAAAAAATTATTAAATTTTGGTATCTGGGAATGAATTACATAAATACATTTAAATGTCGTGGTTAAATACTGAGAGGATTGTGTGTTCATCCTACCCATGGAATCATTGATAATAAATATAAAATAATTCTTACAATGAATTAATCATTTTTTCTGGATTATCAAGAACAAAAAATTTATAATAAACATTACTTTGATACTTCATAGGAGTTGGGATATTGGTGGAGCATAATAATGTTTAAATATTAGGAAAATCAGTTCACTCAAAGTAAATGTGGTTCTGATGAAGTGAAGGAAATTGAATTTTTTCAAGAGGCTGCTCCAAATACATTTTTTTTTGAAAAGATGCAAATAATGATGATGAAACCCCATAGTTAAGGGTATATTGTGATAATGATGTCAATGATGTTACAAATGAATTTGAAATTAAAAGAGATTATGAAACCCAAACAAATGTGGAAATTGATGATGCCTAGGAGGAGTATGAATACATTGACATCATCAGATATAAAGATGAGGATGAAGATGAACATTTACATAGTTAATTGCTGATTATAATCATATATAATATATATCTATATACAATATTTGTTTTCAACTGTTTTCTAATAATAGTCATTTCGTGTTTTTGATGGACACACATTTGTTTCATCAGTTGCATGTGGATGATCTACCTTCGGACGAGAAGGATGTTGGATCATCTGACCCCTAGACTTCTGGAAGTCTAGGGAGTACATAGAGGGGTGTGGTCTTACTGGATTTATGGTTCTAGGCCCTATTCTTGAGTGACGACCAATCATAGAATTCGATCCACGAATGTAGAGGTACGTTTACCTGTGTATTTTAGATAACATTAATTAATTTATTTATATAATTAATTTTTTATTTTTTGTTCTTTTTTTTAAAATATTTGGACATGTATTTGTTGGAAATGAGAGTAGTATATTATGTAATTATTTTTTTAAATCTTGGGTCACATGCGATGAGACTCCTATTGATGTTTAGCACCACATTTTTGATCATTGGATGGTACCTAAAAAAATAATATTTATTTTCAAATATATTTATTTAATAACTTCATATTATCAATTATTTTTTAGGTTTTATGATAACCCATCAATGAGAGGATTCGTGGTACTATTTAGAGGGAATGGGAATAGTGTATGCCTGACCATTACCGTCAGGTTTTTCATAATTTCACAAGGAAAACATTGAAAAAAGCAAGAGTAAAATATTTTGATGAGTCTTATCGCACTCACCAACCAGATTACATTTCATCTTAGGTTTGGGATGGATTGCTGTCACACTGGTTGTGTAGAGTTTTTTAGAGGTGATCATCAGTTGGTCAACAACCCTAGGGGAGACAAGAGAAGATACATTGAGCTGGTAGTCGTACATTCAGTACGCGTATGGAATATATGGTAAGTACTTTTTAAATGATTTTTATATGTTTAAATGTAATGGTTTATTTTATAATCAAATAGGTAGTCAAATAAATCAATGTTATAAAGTTCGATATTTATAGGAGAGTATTAAAAGATCCTGTCACTGGATAGATTAGAGGTGATCGCTATCATCAAATTGTGGTTAGTATAATTTCTTTTTGAGTTTTGAAATTAACTACAAATAATATTTTAACTATTTTTTTTAAATTTCAATTGATGGAGTCATATAAGTTTACGACATCTCAGTCACAGACTAATAGTCAGGCCGAAAATCATGATCAGACCAGTTCCCACTTACTTGATGAGGCAGTATAGATGTAGGCAAACCAATATGACTTTGAGAATGGATGAATAGCTTGTATCAGTTCTTTATTGGTTCCTGTGAGTTTTTATGGTATCACTATGATATCTACTTCAAGATCGAGGGTAGGTCGTTGAGAGTCATCATCATCTGCTGCAAAATATCAAGAGCATTTGTGAACTCAGAATGAGCTTATAGAGAGCATTCTTAGGGTGTAGGGGGAGAACTGTCAGTGGAAGTATTAGGAGATGCCCCATTGGCAGCAAAAGCCACAAGAAGAGCTCTAACAACAGCAACAATAGTAGTAAGAGGGGTAGATACATCGATGGAAGTAGCTGCAACAAGTGTAGATGGAGTACATGCGATGTCTAATTCCTAGTTTTGGGATAGAGTTCACTTTACCATATCCTCCAACTCTTCCATAGGACCCCCAGTGATATATTTTCATTTTATGATAAAACATTTGAATGTAATTTTTTTAATATTAAAAATTTACATTTCTATAGAGTGCATCTTTATATTACTACAAATATTGAATTTTTTATTTTTTATTTAATTATTTTTTATTTTATGAATTTATTCAATTATTTAATTTTTTTATTATTTTAAAATTTATTATTTTTTTTATTTTTTATTAATTTTTTTTATATATTTACCAATATTGATGATTTTATTATTTTATAATTTATTATTATTTTTCTAATATTAATTTTATAATTTAATTAAGATTAATAAAAGTAATCATATTATTATATTATTGTTATAATTTTATTATTATTATTATTTTATTATTATTTTTTTTATTTTACTAAAATTAATAATATTATTTCATTAATATTAATAATATTAATATAATTTTTTTATTATTATTATATTAATATTATTAATATTAGTATTATTATTATTATTTTCAAATCTGAATTAACTATTATTTTCTACTAAAATTTTATTTTTATTAATAATATTATATTATTCAATTTTGTTTGTTAATGATATTTGAGACGAGACCTTTTACGATGGCCCTTCATAAAAATTATTTTTTAAATAGCCTCGGGGAAACTATTTTCAACAGGTCCATGTACCATCACAAAAAGAAATCTTTTTGTGATTCCCTTTTCGGCAATGGGGCATTTGCAACAGGGTCCCGCCGCAAATTCCTCTTCTTAAATATTCTTATTTCAATTAGTTTTAGAATTATTTTCAATTACATTAACATAACATGATTCTATAATTTTGTGTGATATTTTTTACACTATCTATAGCTCCTTTTATTGGTTGTGTAACCTAATAAAATCTAATCTTATATTTTTAATCAAAATTACCTATGTTTGAATTTTTGATCTTTATTAGGAATGGAAGTCTAAACACATTAAAATATTTTTCCCTTGGTTTCTTCTGTAAACACAACTCGTAGAGTTAAATGTATATTAATTCTTCAATAATTCATCTGTTTTGAACTATTACAATTTTACATTTGGATTTTCGTCAAAATCACACAGAGAGTTTATATTCAACAACCATGGTCATTCCAATTTCAACTAAACATATAATTTTTAATTTTTTCGACTCTATTTTGGTTAGAATTTTTGGGAGAAATATATCGGTGCTTTATTCAATCTTTTTAAATATTGGCTTATAATGAATTTAAATTAAAATCATTTCCATTATATATTTTCATCTCCAGGATATGAGCACCACGTTTTTTTCAGTTTACATACAGTAAAACATGTACATTTCTATACCTTCAGATTTTTTTTTCCAAAAAAATAACACTATATATTCATTTTAATTCATAAATAAATGTGATAAATTAGAAATTAAACTTCCTTAATTAATTCCTCATTTTTTAACATACATCCGAATGTATATTTTTAATTGGTTTATTGGACTGAATTTCTATTCTAATATTATTTACTTTTGACATCTTCCCTTTCTAATAGGTTTCAAAGATAATTCATATTTCCCTTTTTAGTATGAGTAAATCTTTTACAGCTTATTCAATTGAGATTTTCTCATGTTTTGTTATCCAAGATGCCCCATTCTTCTACGAATTAACTCACTCTCATCTTCATCACATAGGTAACATGTGTTACCTTTAATTTTAATATCATAAATATTTTCTTTTATTCTTACTCCTTCATAAATAGTTATTCTTCCCATTAAGAATATAATGATACAATAGTTTCTCCAGAATATCTCATCATTTTTATCATCACATAGCAAACTAACATTTATTAAGTTATGTTTAATTCTTTCCACAGAAATAACATCTATGGATTTCATCTTCCAATTATCTATAATTGATATTCCACTTCATTTTACATGTAAGTAACTATCATCTACTAAGGTAAATCTCCTCCATTGTAATATTTAATGTTTCTTAAAATTTTACCATCCCAGGTCATATATGAGTATCATCAGCTGTCAAGAATCCATATTTTATACTTATGAATAGCTTTTATGGTGAAATTAATAAAAAGTGATTTTTTGTCTTTCTTTTGATAACCCATATTGCATTCTCTTCCAGTGAATAGAACCAATCCAGTAAGTGATATCACACATTCTGTAACATATTTACTAGTTTAATCACATCTTTTGCAAGTTTCTTTTAGTTAGTGAAAATAATTACTTGTTGACATGTTCTAAACATCAAACTCAATATTCTATGGTATATCACCTACCATATCCCAATTGATATATATATATATACATATTTAAATTACATCTACTCCATTTGGGAATTTTTTTTAAAAGGTGTATGTTTTCCCATCTGTTGTAGGCTTTGAGTGCATAGTTTTCATAGAACTAGTAATATCCTTTGAACCTCTACCAACCTCGTTGATAAAAGGTCCAATTATATAATATTCATGTCGGATTATAGTTATATACATATCCTTCTACATTCATTGAAAAAAAAATCCTTCTTTATGAAGATTCTTGTAACTTATTATAGATTAATAAAAGAAAATAATCTATTTTAATTGGTCTATGATTTCATAGTTTTTGTTGATAAATCCATAATTTAAATAAAAATTTATTTATCATTACTTAGTATAAACATAATTTCACTATTTTCCTAAGGTAGGTTCTGAATATTCAACATTGACGTACATTGATTTGGTTAAATCATCATCCAATTTCATTAGATTTCTTTGAACATCCAGACATTTGCATTGTGTCTTACCCAATTCATCTCCCATTAAAACATACTTCTAACTTTTATCCTTCAGTAATTGAACTTATTAAGAAACCATTAGTTTTAATTTTTTATTTCCCCAATGTATGTGTTCTCCCTTATGAGATACTCTTCTCTACATTCAAATTTACTTTATCCTTTTTTTTTCAAGAATATTTCTTTTTGGAATTTAGAATTTCTCTCAAGACCTGATTCATTTCCCAATTTTAGAATGAATTCTGAGTAGGTTAATTCAACTTATTCTTCTTAACTTGAGGTTTACCCTACTCCTACAGGATCCATTTTTTTACAAATTTTATTGGAAATTATTCTTTAGATAAAACAACATCTATGGATTCCCTTTATTCTTCTTTAGAATGTAGACTTATTCTCTTATAATAATAAAAATTATTATTATTTTTGGATCATTTTATACCTAACTTTGTATATTTACTCTACATATTCCTTCAATTCTTTTCAATTGTCTCAACTTATGAAAATTTATTACATAACTTTATGGGGGAAATTTAGAGTAATATTCTTAACTCCACTACACACAGAATATTTAAATGGAAGAAATAAATTTTACTTAACATTAACCATTATGAAATCAAGAGAGATAAGTTATTATATATTCATTTTATTTTTATCCATAATAAAATCTTCATTAATTTTATCAGAATATTTATCTTCTGGTGTAGTATGCATGATTTTTTCCATGAATTAAAATTCCATGTATTCCATATATTTTTTTCATAGATGATTGATAAATCCTTATTTAGTATTCCATATTAATATTTAGATGTTCATATAGATATATTTCATCACAATATTTAAGGGATAAGATCTGAGGATAAAATTTTTTAGGGAAGTTCCACATTAACTTCTTCACACTAGTTGTGCCAGATAGTGTTTTTCAAAATCATATGATGCTAGTGAATGTTTCTTTGACTCTGGTGAAATTTTTTTCTTTTGTTTATTCATTAATTGTCTTATGTTCCATAAAAAAAACTTCTACCAATTTCATGTTTTTCTTCCTTATATTTTATATTACCTTAAAATATAGTTTCGATATTTTATAACGTTTCCTAATATGATTGAATGTAATGACTCAAATTTTATTTGTATTAATTTTAAATACTATATATATTGTTTTTGAGACTAGGTGTCGAAACAACATGTGATTTCGAGGCATGATGTTCCTAGAATAAAATTTTTAAGTATATTAAACAAATTAAATAGCACGTGAGAAATTTTTTCGTGAAAAAGTGGAATAACTTTTAAATGGGTTCCTAGATCAGAAATACAAAGACACCGTTGAGTTTAGAATGGCAGTTTTATCTTGGGAGCGACATAACATTAGTTTTCATGGGTTATTTTTAGAAATGTTTTGATGGACATAAAACGTATAAATTTACTTAATAAAAATTATTTTGACCCAGTGACCTACTTTTCTCTTTAAATACATGCTTATAGAAAATTCAAAGGGTTATCCACATGAACCTTTGAATTTGACATGTTCCATTAGATCATTGGAAGAGACCCTATTGAAATAAAATAATGGATTTTAAAATAAAATTTTGATGAACCATGGATTCGATGAATCATTCCCACAAATGTTACATAATAATAATTCTTCATCAACGTTCAATCCTAATCAAGGTAGCATGTTTTTTATGTGTATTCTTCTCTGTTCTTGATTCATATGTAGAATGTGGTCCAATTAATGAATAGATTTGTTTCTCGTTTGATAATCTTGTAGGACGGTTATAATTCCAAGATATTTTGAGAGAATTACATTGAATCTAATTATTTTATAGACTCTATAAACAAGTGTATATTAATAGGAACATCAATCATGTTTCATTCCTCTAATTTGTTCTTGGGTTTTCACGCTTAATTCATCATTCGTCATGGGTGTTATTCATTTGGACTGTGAGCCAAAAAATCCTAATCAATTGATAATTTTGTACCCCTTCATCATTGTAACAATCTGATTTCATAAATCTGGGAACAATATGACATGATGGAGGTGCAAAAATGGGGATAGAGTGATTCAGACGACAGAGGAGTCCCGATTTCATGATCTTTGGCGCTCTTCATTGAGGAATGAATAACAATGATTCGGTCCATTTTGAAAGAATGTATAATGATTGAATTATTTGATTTAGTTATGGCATGGAAACATAAGGCTGGATCATGAGTTTCACAACATAGTGGCTGATGGACTAGAGCCTCATGAATCGATTGAGACTTTAAGAGGAAGATCTAGAATTTCTATAAAATCCTACAAAACAGGACGTGTAATCCAATACTTCATGGTGTGTGGGGACCCTTTAGTGATGGATATGGTTTCAAGATGAATATAAGGACCACAAGTATTGTGACAAATATCACATGACATATGAACCATCCTAGTAGACATGGTGTGTTCCCAGGAGAGTACATGAACACGGGTTAGAGTAAACGGTCACAGACACGTCATGTACTCCCACACAAACATAACTTGTCATACATGGACCAGTACATGAAATCGGATTTGGTACACTAACATGGACAGGCGGCACAAGTTGGGTACCATGTGTCTCTAAATTCCGTGTATATCCGTCTACAAACCATTTATATAGAGAGTACATGTCATGTGAGGATCTTCCACGTGGGTTGGAATTGGGATAGATAGACATGTTGCGTACCCCCTCAGACATGTCATGTACTCCCATCACTAGTTTTAAGGCACTTTATTTCCTTTTTTTGGACTCGTATATGTTGAGTGTCTTCCCTTGGGTTTTTATGTTGAGGGTACAATGAGGAATTACATCCAAATCACCGGGTTGTGATTCCATCTAGAGTCCGAGTCGTAGATAGAGTTGTGTTGTCCCTCCATCAGACTAGAGTGTGGTCCTCTATCATTCTTAGTTCTCTATTTGTCATTCTTATAATCAATGTTACCCCCCAAAGAAAGTAATTTAGGCTATATCTATTAGGCCACATTAGTAGGGTTGGTGGAATCATTAACGTATGATCAACTATGTAGTAGGTTGATCCAGTTTGGTTTTTAGTGCCTTGTTATAGTTCTGAGTGTGACCCTCTGTCTGTATATCTAGTCTTCTTAGACCAGCAAGTTCAATTTAGAAGGCTCATAATGATCTAAACCTCTTCATCGAGTGCCTCTAATGATAGCATGGCACGTGGAGTGAGTTCTCCCAGAACAATCAATACTTTGATCAGAATGACGTGGCTGACAATTGGTTATGACAGCCATATGGGATGGTCTCCTTCCTAAGTATATCTAGATCATTTATGTTATACATTAATTGCTATATCTTATATTTCACTGAATATAAATAGTGATTCATGTTTATTTTTTTTTGGTGTCATATTGAGTATTGTTATACTCACCCCTCCATGGGCTTTTCCCACACGTGTCCTATCTTGTGAATATGATGAACCTTTTGATGGTGTCCTGGAAGGAAAAGGATTGAGTGGAGTGCAGCCGGAACTTCACAGATCGATGGTTTTACTGGGAGCATAATTCTGACTTAATTCTCACCCTTGGAATGGGTTAAAATCTTTAATGTTTTGATTGGAATTTCTTCTTTCCCCTTATCTATTTTTAGTACTTTCTTTCATAATATTTTGTGGGATCTTAGATGTATGAATTTTTTGTTTCAATTGTTTTACATATATGCATTGTTTGGTCTTGTAGATGTGTGTGCATGTACAAGTACTTTTGTCTACTAACTTCAATTAATGTGATATTCCAACTCATTATTGGTTCCAAGACACTGGCCTATTAGAGGTATTCTTGGGGTTGTCATGTGTCTAATAGTGGAGGTTTAGGTCATGACAGAGTGGTATCCGATGAGGTTGGTAATACATTAGGACACGAGTTAGTGAGAATAGTTAGGGGAAATAGTGTTAAGTGTTTTGATATCATCATTTAGGATAGAGACTCCAGTGTGGGTGTGGCAGCTGACATATCCATACACAAAGACTCTGATAACCCACTTTTAGTATATATACATGAGAACATAGGTTTTAGAAAAAATGGTACATGCATCATATAATTATGTTTTTTGGTTTTCATGTCCTTCTTGACAAGGATCCCCAAATATACTCTTCTAACTATGGTACATATTGTTTTATTTTTGGATACCTCCTCATAGACATCCATCCAAGATACCACCATGTGATCATGAGGATGATTTTCTTATTTACAAGGCATTAGTATAGAGGATTTTAATGGAGATAGAACATCCATGTGGTCTACTTAATATACCATCATCTGTTGTGCAGATTCTAGCACCAGCACTACCAGCTGAAGATGCACATAGTCTGTGTGCGTTGCATGAGTTTCAGAGGTAGTGACCTCCTAGGTTTTGGAGTGGTCCAGACCCCATGGTGGATATGGACTAGACATAGTATGTCACTCACATTTTCTAGCTTCTGAGGATTCTTACTGATCATATAGAGGTACTCGCAACAAGTATTCTTCACAACTCTATAGGGTTATGGTGGTTCTTGGTGACTAAGTAACATGATGAGACAAATATCTCCTGGATAGAATTTGAACATATCTTTAATGAGGAGTTCTATCTAGAGACATTATAATCATCACACATATAGGGGATTCCACATCTACAACATGGTAATATGACCATGGAAGAATATTCAATAAGGTTTACTAATCTCTCTTGATACATCGTGGATGAAGTATGTGATCGATTCGTTAGGGAGCATACCATTGATCAATGCTTGCACTAGGACATCAGGGTGTCAGTTGAATTTCTTATCATTTCCACTAATGTTATAGTTCTTGAGAGAGACTTATTGGTAGAATGTTATCTAGAAGAGAACAAACCAGTAGTAGGATCTAGCATTAGGAACATGGTAGCTGAGACCTCGGAAGAAGGTAGACAATGAAAGTAACATGGATCCATGTGAGTCAGATGCATCAGTGGTGATCCTAGTCATCAATGTCAGAAGTGAAAGGATCTTAGGATATCTCAAATCAGTTGATGGACAAGCGGTGTTTTTCTTGTGACGATCAGGGGCATGTGACATGGGATTTCTTGACCCATCGTACAACTGCTCGTGAGACGACTGAGGGATAGCTGATATAGAGAATGAGGAAGGATCAGGCTGGTCCACAGAGCTGTAGATTTGTAGAGGGGTTAGTATGAGTGTATGATTATATCAGATGTTTTACCTAATAACACAACCACCGCTATCTTCCCACACAAGTATTAAAGAGCTGGTGGGAAGGAACGAGGCCAACCACAAGCTATGGATGCCCATGACCCTGAGCCTCCATTAATAATAAAAGGTATTATGTATTAAATTTAAACATTAGCTGTAGTATGGATATACATAGGTACTATCGATTCCATCCTTTCCACTTATTTTTTTCGAAAAAAAAAATTATGGTAGGGATTTTGACTCGACCCTTGCGGTTAGAGACTCTGAAAAATTGTGGCATAGAAATTTTTCCCTTAGACCGAATGTGTAACCAACCGATTAGAGGATAGAGTTTTTATGGGATATATTTGTTGTATTAATAATGAATTAGAATGTTATTTCTTTATGGACGGGTTATCTACACTTCATGAACAGATTGACTATTTTGGGTGGAGGATGTGGTGTTTTTGATGTAACGAAGCAAGGTTTCCTTTGTGGGTGAATAGAAAACCTTGGTGGATCAAGAAGAGATAAGGTGTAGGATAGAAAATCTAATTACTCCCCAGTTATAAATCATGATAGTTGGTGTATTGGATGATTTTTAATATCATTTTCCAATAGTGGTGGCGGGGTATGACGATGTATTTCATGAGGATGTACCGGGTTTACCTACCATCCAAGTGGTATACTTCTACATCATCATTTATTATGGGAGGACACTGATATCTACACCAGTATAACAGATCGATTCCATTGAGTTTTGAGAGAAGAGTACATAGTTGGAGGAATTTCATGAGAAGTGCTTTGTGAGACCCAACATTTCCCCTAGATAGCCCTAGTGTTGTTTTCGAAGAATGAATATAAGATCATGAGTTTATGTGTTGATTAGAAGCACTAGAACTAGGTGACCTTTAAAAACAATTATCCTCTACCATTAATCGATTACAACTTAAATCAATTGAGAGGGACACTGTGGTTCTCAATGATTGACCTCATATCTGGCTATCACCAGTTCTTAGTATGGGATAATGATATACTGAAGAGGTACATTATATTTTGTTATGCTCACTATGAGTACTTGGTGAGGCTGTTTTGAATGATGAACTCCCCATCAGTGTCTATGGGACTCATGAACTAGATCTTTAGACATTATTAGACTGGTTCATGGTAGTCTTCCTTGATGAAATCCAAGTGAATTTAGCTTCTGAGGAGGACCATGTGAGGTACTTGAGGATGGTCTGGGACACACATTGAGAGAACCAGATTTATGAGAGTCTCTCAAAGTGATGGTTAAAGATTCAAGATATCCAATTTCTTGGCCAGTTCATCTTAGAGGCTAGAGATGTAGTGGATCTATATAAGTTTGAGTAGGTTCTTGATTAGTTTCTAACAAAGAGTGATATCGATGTATATAGATTCCATGGGTTGGTTTAGTACAATATTAGATTTGTAATCCAATTAGATATATTGTAAACATACTTGATATCCTTGAATAAGAAAGGATATCCTTTCATGTAGATGGAAACATTAGGATAATTCATTCAGGAGATAAGGTAGAGGTTGATGAGCACTCCTCTCATGATGTTACTAGGGGAGGTTGTCGAGTACTTAGGGTTCTACAATGCATCCGGGACCAAACATGGTTTTTTTCTGATGGAGAGGAAAGTAGTTATTGAATATGGTTCATTCCATTTGAGACCACATTAGTAGAACTATGTGACCCATAGCCTTGAGATAGAAATAATAGTTTTGAAATTTAAGATGTGGTGACACAACCTAATGGGTTATATGTTTATTGAATATTCTTACCATAAAAGTCTCATGTATATCTTATCTCAAAATAATTTTTACTTGAGACTGAGGTGATCACTAGTGTTCTTCCAGAACTACGAAATTGAGATTTTTTATACTCCTGAGAAGAGGAAAATGGTAGAATATTCACTCAATAGGTGATCTTGTTCTCAGTTTCCAGTTGAGGTGTTAGAGTATTTAGCCTTTTCTCATTGTCCTTTATTGATTGGGAATGTGCTTCAAAACTTCAATTGATAGTTGTTTCCCCACTGTTTCTATAGAGTATCAGTAGTTCTCAACATGTATATTCTCACTATAGGACCTTACATACATTGATATTAACTATAAATTATACTAATGGATATTCTAAAGGTGGGTAGAATGCTATCCTTTTAAGAGGACAGACAGTGGTACCTTTGGCATTGCAATTGGAGGTGTTGCGGGAGTTTCATACATCCCCATTTGTGGTAAATCCAAGTGTGAAAAATATGTACCCACCCATATGAATTTTTTTTGTCACTAGGAATGATGAAAGATGTTTCAATGGTTGTCTCTCGATGACTTACTTGTAAACAAGTGAAGGCTGAGAAGCAAGTTATAGCAGGTTTAACCTAAACCCTTTAAGGTTTTAGTAGGGAGTTTGTGATGTCTCCACATGAAAGAGGTAGACAAACTCCATGGAGTTCCCTTGAAAATTGTCTCCGACTATGATTGTCACTTCACATGTAGATTATATAAAGAATTACAAGAATCATTTGGGACCTAGTTAAGATAGTGCACAACATTCCACCCAAAAAATGATGGTCAAACGGACCAGACTATTCAGGTATTGGAAGAAATTCTAAGGGATTTCTTGTTGGACTTGGGCTATAGTTGGGAGGACCACCTACCCATGGTTTAGTTTCCCTATAACAATATCAACCACTCCGCCATTGGTATGGAACTATTAGAGGAATTGTATGGTCAACCACGTAGGTCACCACTTTTCTAGATTGACGAAGGAGAGACACCACTCATGGGCTCAGATTTGTTGGGACATACTACAAATAACAATCAGATCATCTAGGATAAGATGAAGAATGCATAGATTTATTAAAAGACATATAATGATATTTGAGAAAGACCAATAGTGTTTGAGGAGGCAGAACTTGTGTTCCTGATGGTCTCACCTTGATCGGGATTGAGTATATTCTTTCGTGGAATTAATCTATATTAGTAGTTAATCTTTCCTTTACAAATACATTTTAGAGTTGGTAAAGTGGAATAACACTTAGCTCTACCTCCGTAGTTAGACCTGGTACATAACTTCTTCCATGTGTCACAACTGAGGAGGTACTTCATGACCCACCACACATTATCGACAGGGGCTACCCTGACATCAAGGATGGAGAGTACTTTTCTAAATACTTGGTGGATGTTATGGATCAGTAGGATATGATCCTTAGTGGGAATCTGATTCTACATGTCTGTGTTTAGTGGGAACACCAAAACCTTCATGAGAGAACATGGGAGTGGGAGACCCATATGCAGGCCCAGTACCCCCCTCTCTTTGGGAATATTTTCTCATTCTGGGATAAAAAATACCTAGGATGGGGAGAATTTAATGTCTCATATTTTCAATGTATTACATTTAAATATTATACAAATTGTTTTCAAGACTAATAGCTAATACAGTGTGTGATTTTGAGATCCGGTGTTCTCAGAAGAAATTTTTTAAATATATTAAATATATTGAATAGAACACACACATAATTTTCATTAAAAGGTATAATAACATCTAACCAAGAGCCTAAATCAGAAATATGAGGGATCCGTGAAGTTCTGAATGGCGGTTTTACCAAAAACATGACTTATCTTTAGACAACATGGGTCATTTGTTAAAACGTTGTTATGAACGTTAAAAAATAAAATAATTTAATAAAATAATTTTTATGTAGTGGGCTAGTTTTCTTTTTAAATAAAATCATATGAAAAATTAATAGGTTTATCTACATAACCCTTTGAATTCGATGAGTGTCATTAGAGCATTGGAAGAGACCCATTTGGCAGATGAAGATGGATTTGCAAATAAAAGATCAACAAACCTTGTATTGGATAGATATCACCGGAAAACGTGATGTGACAATAATTCTTCATCAAGGATCTAACCAAATCATGGTAGGATGTTTGTTTTATGTGGATTTTAACCATTATTTATTTCTATAATGAACACAGACCAATCAACAAACAGATTGATCCACAGTTCGATCGCCTTGCAGGATGGGTGTAACCCCCCGAGACTACATAAAATTTGTATATCTAAATAAATTTAATTTGGTTTCCTGCCTTCATTTTATGCCACACCTTGTTAATCTTACGCTACACACAACAATGAGATGGATTGCATTACAAACAATACCATTTTTTACAGAACAACAGTATATTAATAAAATATTTTTATTTAATATGATGTATAACCGAGCTGTTAAATTAGAGGTTATGAATATTATTAACAGTATTTTAAATTTTATATATTCCATATAATCTTAACATTCACCTTATGTGAAAAAATTCAAATTTTTTGGATAAAATATGTATTTTTTTAAATACAGCTTTTCTACCTTTTGATGGTGCAACCATTTTAAATACAATATTTGACTCTTTTATATATTCAATTTGAAAAAATAAACATTTTAGTTGGATATGGTACATCAAAATTTAGTTTGGATTAATTTTTTGTGTGTTTTTTTTGATAAATTTATGTTTTGATGAATTATGAAAAATACTAAATTTTAATAGAAAACAACATTTTTAGTCGAAATAATTTATAGTGTTAAATTATGAATTTGATTTATTTTAATGTATAATGATATTATATTTATATCACTTTATATAAATTAGATCGTTATAATTATTTTCACATTAAAATTAGATATAAAAAGACGTCAGTCTTTTGATGGTTTTTACTTTTGAAAAACTAGTTTTCTCGTTTTGAAAATGGGGATTAATTTTAAATTAATTACTGAAACTTATGTGTCTTAAATTTTTAAAAATGTATTTCATATTTTAAATTAGTGTGTCCAGATTATTTTAATATCCGTTTTTTATTTTTGTGAATTATGAATAGTATATTTAATATTGTTGTTATTTATCATGGTTAAGCATAAATATAGAATTTAAAGGTAAAATTAATATTATAAATTACCCAAAGACTTATAATAATCCGATTGGATGAATAAATTATACCTTTATAATATTTTAGTGTATGTTTATTCACTTAATGGACACATTCCCATGAATATTCCAATAATATTATTAAAATCAATGATTGTGACAAAATGTCACACTCTCATTTTATATAAGTATATTAATTTTAATATAGGGATAAATAGAAGATAACATCAACTATATGCAGTCTATAGAAAAATATATTAATTACCGACATAATATAAATATATATATAATTTATATAGATAAAATAATTACCATTAATGATGACACAATAGTGATGAAAATATTATTTTGTTAATAGAAATATCAAATAAAGGGGCTTAAATTTTTTAAAATAAATTCAATTTTAATTAATTAAGGTACTCCACTAATTTTCTAGCTTTCCATAACATGTTAGTAGTATATTAAATATTTTTTTGATGTTATATTCTGTGTGGTTTCTATTTAAAGTCACATAAATGAATAGTGTCAAAATTGACGCTATTTATATTTTATTAATATAACATTTTGTAAAATTATTTAAAAATCCTAAAAAATTATAAAAATTAAAAAGTGAATTTTAAAAGGTCTAAAAAATAATAAAGTTTCTAATTATGGACAATTTTCCCCACATAATTAAATATTTATAACCATTTAATATTTGGAATATTATTTCTAGAATTAAAATTAAATAGATTAAAAAAGGATAATTAAAAATGATAAGGTTTAACATAAAAAAACAGCATGTATAAATTATATTGGTTGATATTTTTCTAACTAATACTCATCTTATCTTCAATATAATCCACTTTGGAGACATTTGAATTTAAAAATTAATTTATATTAATTTAATATTTTTGGAATTTCCAAAGGTGCCCTTCCCCTCACTTATAGAAGAAAATCTCTCATTCTCTATTAATCACTATAATAAAGCCCTTTAGATCATACACACCCATCCCATTTCCTCATAAAACATCTCTCACTTAATCCTATAGGCCAAAACCTGGGTATAAATCCATCTTAAGTATTACTTTTGTGAAAACCAATAGGAGATACCTGAGAAAGAGGTAACTGTTTTATCACCTCTTTCAAAAATATTTACCTTTTCTACTTCCTCTATCTATGTTGTTTTTATATAAATGTAATAAATAAAATATTATCCACATAATGATATGTTATTATAATCACTGTAAAACAATATTCCTGATTTTATTCATTATACTAATAAAAATTTCACCACACGTTCATACATACGACTTACTGTCTCCACACTATGATGCAATTTTTTATTCAACACTACAGTAATTTGATGGAAATAATTAAGAGTATAATTTATATAAATAATGGCTAAAACAGGATAATTATTCTTGATAACTAATATACCATCCAATTCCATACCATTTAACCATCAAGGGAATGATACTATCGCTCGTGCGCACGTACATCCAACTGTCTCCACAACACGGTGGGATTCATTCTCCACCTTAGGATTATAAAATATTTATAATGGATAAAAATATTAACTATGATCTTAATTTCATTATGTACGTGAATAAAATACATCTTATTCAGTACAAACATGACTTACATGACCAAACCGGAACTGGGAAACGAAGCAGTTAACAACCAAAATAATGTTAATATTGAAACACTATTAACAAAATGATATAATACTGTCATATATGATGTCATAAATATGTATATAGATCTGGTATAATTTAATAAAATACATTAACCATTATATATAAGTTTGTAACACCCTCTACTAATAAAAATTACTAGGTAAGGGTTAATTCGCAATCCCATTTTTATTTGAGATTGTTTATATGTATGCATCTAATAGGGAAAATTTCCAATTCACATCCATGTTTCCTAAAAAAGACATTTTAAAATATTTTTTCTATATTCTATACCAATTTTTAAATTAATTTATACCCATGTTTTACATTTTATAAATTTTTGAATGGGATCTTTCAGTCATTTTCCAAACAAGGTACTTTATGACCATTTAGACAAATTAAAGAAATAATGTTTTTTAACTTATATGGGATGAGCAGCTATTTTCTGCTGTTATTTCACCATATCATTTTGAATTTTCCTTAAAATATTACTTGGTTATTTTGAAAATAATTTTTCAATTTAACAATTTTGTGGCTTTTAAATGATTTAATATTAAAAGGGATATCTCTCCAAGAGCTTTAATTATTTTATTAGATTATTTTTGTCTATATCAATAGTCTTTTTTGAATTTTATGCTTAATTGTGTTTAATTTATGTTGATAAAATAATCCATATTGTATTAAAGGTTTTATGATATGTTTGGTTATGGATGACATTTTTTAATACCATTAATTGTTTATGGTTAAATTATTAACAATTCATATTCTAGTTTTAATACGAATGTTTATGTTATGTTTCATCTTTTTCATACGAGGAATGTATTGGATTTAGTATGTGACAGGTGGGGACCGCTATAGCCCCTCGAGGCACCAGAAGGTCTCATCATACAAACTAGATATGAACATGGTTGAGGCCTTTCCCATGTTTTTTAAAATATGGATCTGGCCGAGGCCTTAACAATTTATTTTTAAATGTCTTGGCTGAGACCCTGATGGTATGTTTCAGATGTTCTACATTATGTATTCCCTCATTATGAGATTATTTATTGATATTATAGGTGATTACTCAACTTCTAGAATATCCTTATGAATATTTAAATCGAATTATTTGATTTATTCTTTCAATATTTTCATCATGTTTATGTTTAAAACACTTGTGTTTTGGTTTTATACTTTCCCTGAAGTTTATGTTTATTTACAATAGCTTTTACTATATTATTTAACCTTATTGAGCATCTAAGATCACCCCATCCTTATGTTTTATTTTTCAAGGATTCGAAGAAGTGTCTTATGATTGATATATAGGGTTATGCTAGAAGAATAATGGAATTCTTAAAAAAAGGAAAATGTTGCATATTATGTTTGGAATTTTAATGAATCATTCAGGTTTGAAATCTATTTTTCAAGACTCCTAAACTAATCGGTCCTTCAGGAATTGATTCCTTGAATATTTGCCTATATATTAAAATAATTAATTGGCTATGGTATTCAAGGGTTAGGGAATTAAAATTTGTAGCAAATGAAATATAGAAAAAACCTTCTATATTAGATTTATAAGGATAATATTAGGGATCATAACCGAAAGATTTACTTTTAGAATAAGTATTGAAGTATATCCTAGAATGTTGGTAAAAAAATTATGTGGATTTACAATGAAATATATCATTGTATCGATTCTACAAGTGGAAGTGATTCTTGAATGGATTTACCTAGTAGTGACAACTCTAACAAGGTGTTCTGGGCATTCCTTGGGGTATCCTAGTACACGACAATGGGCCTTACTGTGCACCTAGTTTGACACTCTCAGGAGATATGCTTAGGATAATTGAAAATTTTCATTACAAACCATTATAATGGATTTATGAGTAAATATTTCCAAAAAGAAACCAATTTTACGATTATGGATTTGATATGTATAAATTTTTCAACTTATGTTAATTATTTTACTCGTTTTGAATTATGAAATATGATTCCAAAACTAATCTAGTGTATGCTACAATTCAGAAATGGAACCATATGGAACAAATGGAAATCACTTAAATGATTATAATCCATATAGGGATTTACCTTTTATGAAATATAATTATAGTAGATCTGGAGATATAACTAGTTATGAACAAATTATAAACATACTGGTATAATTGACTCATGTTATGAATAAAAACCTTACCTGAATGGAGCACACATATCCACAATGTGGTTGAACAATGTTTGACTAATTCGTGAGACAACAACCTCCAACATTCAATGGGAATAAAAATTAATTTGTAGCTAAGAAATGGATATGTTCCTTAGATAAAATATTTCTTTCTTGGGGAAGTAATAAAAGGGAAAAAGTTGTCTTGATAGATTATCGTCTCTCAGGAGATGCTAATCAATGGTGGTAATTAATTGAAAACACAAAGGAGGGTGAATAAGTAGCTAATTTGGAATGGAGAATGTTTAAATAAGTTTTCATAGAAAAATACAATCCTTTTGATAAATAAGCTAGTATGTAGAGATAGTTTCTGAGTTTACAGCATAAGGAATATGAGAATGTTACAAAGTATGAAGCTAATTTCACAAGGATAGCAAGTCATGCTACAAACTACATATGATAACCTAGGAGTAAGATTGACCACTTCTTTGATGGGTTAAATCCATTTATCGGAAAATCATTGGTCTCCCAGAAATTTTTATAATAGGAAGATATATTCTCATGTGCTATCAAGATAGACAAAAAAATTTATATGTCTTATGAATTAAATGGAAAGAAATAGAAGAAGATAATGGTGGAGAAAGAGACGGATAATGGGAAAATGGAAATAATAATTTTTCCATGTGTGAAATTTTTGGAAGGATACAACCTTGTGCTTTCTGAAAAGGAAAGGAGTTTATTCAACTGTGGTGAGAAAGGACATCATGCTCGTGATTTAAGGGGATGAATAAATATTCAAATGTGCAATTCTATAATTCTAATGAAATGGGACATTCTGAAAAAGATTTTCTAGATTTTCAAGGAAATAAGGCTTAGAATAATAAAATGGATCAGGGTCAGGATTATGTTGTTACTACAGTTGAAGTGGAATAAAGAATATAGTTATGTTCTTGGATTTAAGAATTATGTTATTATATTTCGGTTATAAGAATAATGTGATATATGATGATTTTATTGAAGTACATTTTATTTAATGATTTGGAAGCATAAATTATTTCATTAAGTATTTTGAGGTTATAAAGGTATTTTTCAATTAGAGATACATTATGTTTTTTGTGGAATCTGATGTTATGATTGATTTTGGATATTTGGAGATATGTTTAGACTATTTATTTAAACAGAAGTATTTTAGAAAAGTCTTAATTTTGGAATGGATAAATTTGTACATTGGATATTATTTTTGAAGTTTAAAAAATTTCATAAGATTATTCCGGAATGTTATAATGATATAGTTTTAGAAAAAGGATAACACGTCGGTCGGTTGAAAACCCACCATGTCCGGTAAGGCCAAGAGACAGGAACCTGCAACTAAAGGGTGATATCTCTGCATGACCTACCACTGGCCTACAAAATTTCATGTTTATTATAGCCTAGTATTATTTATTTCAACTATATGATAGAATAATTCTATGTATATTTTTTGAACCTTATAGATTTAGGATAAATAGAATATTTTGAAAATTTATTTTCTTTTGTAGAGAAAGATGAGGTGTTGGAAGAAATTTGTTAAAGGATGGAACTAAATTTTCCAAGTACGTATGTTTCATTACATTATTAATCTATGAAGTAAATGGGTTATTAAAATATAGTTAAAGGATCATGAAACAGAAAATGTTTTCCCAACACATTTTTTATGATGGATCAAATGTCCCCTTGGGTAATCATATATTTATAGCTTTGTGGTTTCAATATTTATCCCAATCATGTTCTCTATCACTCTCTCTCAGAACTTAATTGTTACATTTTCTTTCGCATCCATATATTCCTACATGGAACCCTAGAATGCGTTATATCTGGTGACCTTCTTACATCCCTTTTTTTAAATGACGGTCTCATTAATACATTTTACGATGTGGGATTTCCACAATGATATTTTGAAATAGAAAACCCTTAGTTTTCAATATCGAGTTTAAATTGTGAGGATGAAATTTTTTGAAGTAGTGGAGAATGTAACACCCTGAGAATTTATAATATTTTTAAATCAAAATAAATTTAATTTTTTTACATTCATTTTACACAACACCTTGTTAAGCTTACGCTACACATGATAATGAGTTGGCTTGCATTAAATGTGAGGCTATGTTTTACCCAAATAAGGTATATTAATTAAATATTATTATTTATTATGATTTATATAATAGCTGTTAAGTTAGAGGTTATGAATTTTATTAACCATATTTTTAATTTTATAATTTCCAAATAGTAATAACATCCACCTTGTAGGAACAAATTCAATTATTTTGGATAAAATAATTATTTTTTAAAATATACAGTTTTCCCGCATTTTAATGGCTCAAACCTTTTAATTCGAGTATTTGAAAATTTTATATATTCAATTTGACAAAATTTAATTCTTATTTGTATGTGGTACATCAAAATTTAGTTTAGATAATTTCTGTTGTTTTTTAATAACTTTCATATTTTTATGAATAGTATAAAATACTGAAATTTTAATTGAAAACAAATTTTTTGGTCCAAATAATTTATATTGTTAAATTATAAATTTTATGGGGTTTAAATTATAATTAGATTATATGTTTATCATTTAATATAATTTAGTCCATTGGAATTATTTTCACATTAAAATTAGTTAAAACCCATTTCAATATTTTGATGGTTTTTACTTTTGAAAAACTCGTTTTCTCATTTTAATAGAAGGAATTAATTTTAAATTAACTCCTACAACTTCTGTGTTTTAAATTTTAAAAAATGGACCCAATATTATGAGTCATTGGGTCAAACTTATGTTAATAGGATACTTTTATATTTGGTCATTATGAATAGAAACTCTAGTAAAAAAATTTAAATTACTTCTGTTAATGGGGAATCAAGAAATTAATGGTGATATTAATATTATAAATTAACCTAAAACCTATCAAAATCCTATTTAAGGACTAAATTATACCATTATAATCTATTATGAGAAATTTAATCATTTAATGACCACTTTATCAGGAATTTGACATTAATATTATTAAAATCAATGATTGTGACAAAATGGTACAGTCTCATTTTATATTGTTATATTAATTTTAATACTTGGATATACAGGATATAACATCAACTAAAGGAAGTATTATAAAATATAAAAGAATTACCCACACCATGTAAATTTATATATAATTTTTACATATGAAATAGTTACCATTAATGATGAAAGAATAGTGAGGTAGAAATTATTTTATTAATAGAAATATCAAATAAATGTTTTAAAAATATAAAAAGAAATATAATTTTAATTAATAAAGGTGTTACAATAATTTTATTGATGAGTATGACATGTTATTATTATATTAAATGTTTTTTATTTAATTTATCTTCTGTGTGGGTTTTATTTTAAGTCAAATAAATAAATAGTTCTCGAATTGACACTATTGATATTTTATAAAAATATAATATTACTAAATTATTTAAAAATCATTAATATATTTTAAAATTAAAAATTGAAAATTAAAAGGTCTAAAATTTCATATAGTTTAAAATTATTGAAAATTTACACCACATAAGTAAATATTTATAACCATCTAATACTTAGAATATTATGGCCACATTTAAAATTAAATAGATTAAATTGGGAAAAATCAAAATGATATGGTTTAAAATAAAATCAAACAATTTTTAAAATTTATTGGTGGAGATTGTTTCTAACCATAACCATATTATCATATAAATAATTCACTTTGAAACCATTTTAACTTAAATTTCAATTTTTATTAATTTTAAATTTTTGGTATTTTCAAAGGTTCCACTCCCATCTCTTATAAAAGGGAACATATCCTTCTATTTTAGTCACACCTCTAAATCCATTTTTCTCAGCCAAAATCTGTCCATATCATCTCCCAAAACCCCTAACATAATCTTCTAGGCCACGTTTTTGGTTGAAATCCATCTTAAAGTTTCCTAATGTTCATACCAAAGGATGATACCTGAAAAATAGGTAATTATTTTATAACCTCTTTCAAATATCTTTTCTTCTTAAACATCTTAATATATATTTAGTTTCCATTTCTAATTTATAAATACAAACTAATTCATTCACTAAGATATTATTATTATAATTGGACAACCATATTTCTTATTTTATCCATCATAAGAGTAACAATATCACCCGACGTGCGTACGTACGGCTTATCGACTCCATGTCGTGGTGTAATTTGTTATTCAAAACTACATTAATACGATGGATATAATGATGAGTATAAAGGATATAAATTGTTAATATAATATAATAATTATTCTTTATATATAATATACCATCAAATTACATACCATTTAACCATCAATGGAATGATACCATCATTCGTACGTACGGACGGCCTATCACCTCCATGACACAATGAGATTCATTATCCATGTTGAAAATTCATGAATGATTATAAAATTTATATGATGAGTAAAAATAAAAATTATGAATTTAATTTCATTAAGGAAATCAATAAAATACAACATATTAAAAACAAACAAGACTTATGCAGCCAGACAGTAATGGGAAAATTAAGAAAATAACACTCGAAATAATTCTAATACTAAAACATTGTTAACAAAATGATATAATTGGATCATATATGCTATCCAAAATATGTTTATGGTTCTACTATATTATAAAAACATACATTTACCATTATATAGGTTGTTAAAATACCCCCACTAATAGAAAGTACATGGTAAGTGTTAATTCTACAATCTCATTTATATCCATAATTGTTTATACTTAATTATCTACTGAGGAATATTTATCATCCACATCCATTTTTGTAAAAAATACATTTTAATATATTTTTTTACTATTACTCTAAAAAAATTAAAGTCTTTTATACAAATTTTTAATTTTTATAAAACTGTTTCAAATTAATCTTTTCTTTTTTTAGATGATTTACTATATGACTATTTCAACAAATTAAGGAAAGAATGTTTTTTGACATATATGGCACAATTTTCTATTTTATATAGTTAGGTTATCTTAGAATTTTGAAGATTCCCTTGAATTATTACAAGTTTATTTTCAAAAGAAATGTTATATTTTATAATTTCCCTTATTTGAAATGATTTAAAGTAAAAAAAGGGATATCTCTCTTATATAGTTTTGATGATTTTATTATATTATTTTTATCTATGTCAACATCCTTTGTTGGATTTTAATCTTAATTGAGGTTTATTTATTATGATACGATATTCAAAATTTTATTAATGGTTTTATGATATGTTTAACTGTGGATGTTCTAATCTTAAACCATTCATGGTTTATGGTTAAAGTATTAAAAATTCATATTATAGTTTTAATATGAATATTTTTTATGTTTCAACTTATTCATATGAGGAATGTATTGGACATAGTAAGTGACATGCGATGATCACTATAGAACTTCAGTGCATCGATAGGACTCATGAGAAAAACTAGATATAGACATAGTTGAGGCCTTTCCCCTTTATTTTCAGATATGGATTTGTTCGAGGCCTTAACCATTTATTTTTAGATGTCTAAGCCGAGGCCTCAATGGTATGTTTCAGATGTCCAGAAATATGCATTCCCTTATTATTAGAATATTTATGGATATTACATGTTATTATTAAACTAGATTAATATCCATATGAATGTTTAAATTGTATAATTTTACTTATTCATTCCATATTATGTTCATGTTTATGTTCAAAAGGATTGAGTTTCTGTTTTAAACTTGTCGTAAAGTTTATGGTTATTTATTATAGCATCTACTATATTTTTTAACCTTAATGAGCATCTGAGCTCACCCCTTTCATATGTTTTATTTTTCCAGATTCCTATAAGAGTTTTATGACTTATATTTATGCTTAATCTAAAAGAATAATTGTGTTCTCCAATAAGGGATTATGTTATATATTATGTTTTGAACTGTAATGAATGGATAATGTATGATCTCTATTTTTAGAGACTACTAAATTGATCGGCCCTTTGGGACTTGAATCCATGAAATCATACAAATGTAGTAAAATAATGCACTAACTCCAGGCTTATAGGATCAGGGCATTACAATGGGTATAATTGTGGGGTGATTTGGGAATGTTAATTTGAATAACTTCATTATTTACCTTACAAAAATGAATCGAGATCGTTAAGAATATTAGTCTAGGTTCATTGCTATTGTTTTTTGTTGTGATTTTCTCCCTTGATTCACCATTCATCGTTGGTCTTCTTAGTTTCACTCATAAATCTATACATGCTGATCAATCAATTATTTCTTGACTATTTATTTCCACAAAGATATGATATCGCAGATCATGGATTGACATGACATGATTGAGGTGGGATGACGGAGGCTGAGCAATTTGAATGAGGAATGATTCTTGATTTCTCTTTCTTTATTTTTTGTTTAGTGAGAAATGATGAACTATGATTAGATCCATTTTTCTAGAATATATGACGATTAAATGTATTGATTCATTGATGGAATAGAAAAATGAGGCTGGATCTTGAGTTTTTTTGAATAGTGGTTGATTGATTGGAGGCTGAAGGATTGGATGAGGTGTGTGGAGGATGATCTGGGATTTATGGAAATTCATACAAATCATGGCATGTAATCCGAGATTACACAATGTGTGGATCCTTATAGAAAAATCTAGGGTTATGGGATGATGATAAAGACTACCCTACATGCGACCAATGTCAAACAACATGTGAACCTTCCAAGTTGACTCCACATGTACTCCGGATTGTACATAGGCATAGGTTGCAATACATTATCATGAACACATTGTGTACTCTGACATGGATATGGCCTGGTGTACACAGACCAGTATACAGACATTGCTTCAGTACACAGACATGGTTAGTAGACTTCGGAAAGATATCATGTGTCTCTACATTCTTTTTATTTCCTTCTACATTCTGTGTATATGGGGACCACATGTCTTGTGAGGCTCCTCCACATAGGCAGGACATGGGAGAGTTAGAAACACCATGCACTACCTAGGACATACTATGTACTCCCTTCAAGAGTGATTAAGGATCTTTTTATTCTTTTTTTGGACCAATATAGGTTGAGTGTGTTCCCTCGTTCATTTCCCTAGAGGTTACTAAGCAAGATTACATCCACATAACGGGGTTGTGGTCCCCTTTAGAGGACGAGTCTTAGAAAAAGTTGGTGTGTCCCTCTTTGATACTAGAGTGTGATCCTCATTCATTCTTAGTTACATAGTTAGAGTTAGAGGAATAAAAGTGACATCTCTAAGTAGGGAGTTGATCCTCTATCTTATTGTAGACATTGTTAGGGTTGGTGGAATCATTGACGTACAATCCCCTATGTAGCATTATAATGCAAATTGGGTTCGTGAGGTCCCCCAGTGGTTCTGAACGTGAACCCTATATGTGTATCATAGTATTCTTAGACCATTGAATTCTCTTTTTATAGGGCCCAATGAGAAATACCTCTTCATCAAGTGTATTTGATGATAGTGTGGCTCAAGAAGTGAGTTCTTTCAGAATGAGTGATGCATCAAGTTGAATCATGTGGATGAAATTTGGTTTTGACCTCTGTAGGGTGTGGTCAATTTCTTGAGTTTTTCTAGATCATTTTGGTTATAAATTGAGTATTATATCTTTTATTGTGTTTAATATACTTGGTTATTTCTGTTTAGTATTTTTGGGGAGTCCTGTAGAGTATTTTTATACTATCCCATGCATGGGATTTTCCTTCATGTGTAGTATCTTTGGTAGACAATTGCTATTTTTCATGTGTCCACGGTGGAAAGGGGTGGTTTAGAGTGTTCCTAGATCTTGAAAAATTGAGGTGTTTACTAGGAGCATCATTTTGAAATAGTCCTTACCTTTATATATGGTTTAAATCTTTATAGTTTTTGTTGGACATTTTTTGGCTCATTTTCTGTTTTCAGTACTTTTCTTTCATACTGTATTACGAGAGCTTAGATATAAGAATGGATTGATTCAGTATTTATAAATTTAATTTTTTTGTGGGCTTGGATATGTGTGTGTTTAGGTACATTAGGCTAATAATTCCCATTTATTGGATATTCCTACATAGTGATGGTTGTCAGCCCATGACTTATTGGAGTTAGGGAGGGGGTAGTCACAGTTCAGACCTCTTCTGGTCAGGTTGTGACATTGATGTACCATTACCTTGGTGTAATCCAAGTCAAATAAAGACTGGAGAATTATATTTTTATCCTTACCATAAACATTAATGTTTCTAATATCCACAACTATCATAGGTTCACCTTTTTACCATGGTGAAAGCCTTTTGAATCATCATACACAACTTCCAAGCCAAGATTTGATAGATTTGGTATTGTGCTATTTTTAATCTTTTAATGTTTTTACCATGAAATCTATAAATAAAAATGATATAAAAAAATTTATATTTTCTATTTAACCAAATAGATCGAACATAGGAAAACTACTCTTATACTACTTGGAATACATAGTAAAGTGTTTCTCCATTTTGATGGTGGGTTGTATCATTAGTTAAATTTCTATAACATTCTTTAACATTAAGTTATACTATAAAATTCTTTAAGGTTATTATATTTTCATATAAAAAGAATCAATCCCATTAAATTTTCTAATTTAAAAAAATTTTATATAAATTTTATAAGGCATGTACAAAATGAGAGAACCTACTCATTTTGGTGATAAAAAATAAAAAAGTTATAGATTTTACACAATGATCAATCAATAACTATAGTGGCATGGGAGGATACAATAATTTAACCAACAGTGCATCCTGTACAAAAATCCCCATGAAAATAATATTATACTATTTTAAAATAATTTACAATAGTTTTCTTATCTTCAATCCTCCTAGATTGAAATGAAACTTCTTCTCACATGTTTAAGATTCCAGAAATTCATTCTCTGGAACTTCATTCTCAATGTAAATTCTACTCCACAATATCCTTATTATGATGAATGGTCGCCAAATTCTGGATCATATTTCCAATCAAATAGGCTTAGTATCATCATTAACAATTTCAACCTAATCAAAAAAAATTACCAAATGATGTTTCCCCTTAAATTACCAAAATTTCACTAATATATTTTAGTAAAACGAGGTTTCTTATTCGAAACTCCCACTCATTTCATGTCTTCTGTACACAACCTTGTGAAATTCCGAAGTTTTTAGAGTTTTTAATTTATCGATATGTATAAAAAAAATTACATCAAACCCCTTTAATTCTTCCATATATATTTTATAAAATCTTGAAATTTTTTTATTAATAACTCAATTTCGACGTACAACTCAACATCACTATAATAGTTATGGATTTATAGTAATTATATGAATATATTCAGAACCTTTAGGTGAATTTACTTTAGGTAAACATTATTTTTACATATATAGTTAAAATAAATGAATTTCAAGTGAATGATATTCTAGGGAACATAATTTTGGTGAATTTACATTCCTATACTATACATAACGTGAATATACTTATTTACACTATAATTCAACTAAATTTTTATCAGGTTAATGTATATTTGGAGGACATGATTCTAGGGATTCCTCAACATTATCTCTACTTATTCTCATCCATCCATCAACACTACTAGAAACATGAATCAATATTTTTATTCTTCCAAATTTATGTACTTTCATTGATCAAATAATGTAACTTCATCTAGATAAATTATAGGGAGCTCCCTTTGTTATACTCTTAAATCATCATAACCTCATTAACTTATGGTGAAGTAACATGAACCTCAGGATTAAAATCTTCAAACTTTCAAATAATACACCCTAATTAAAAACATTCTCTCAATTAGTATTGATAACAAACTTTTTCAAAGACCTATGGTACATTTTTTATTTTTCAAAAACAGTTCATAAGAAATATATATTTTTAGATTATAATAAATGTCTATAGAAAAAATTTATAGGATATTATTGGTGTTTTTATACATTTGGGTATAGGTATATTGAATGTTGGTATAATATTCCATTTATTAAAATTATAAAGGTTTATAATTGAGGGGGAGTATATCTAAATGCAAGGGAAAAGGTATTGTACAAAACAAGAAATCATTAAAATGAATTATATGTTAACTATGATTAAATATGAATACTTGTAGAACATCTATGATTATTGAAACATTCATGGTCACCTTTTGGAGGTTTCTTTGTATATTGCAACTAAAAAATATCATATGTTGGTAATGGAAGGAGAATACCACAATAGAAATAGATAAATCAATGGAAGAGTGAAGAGGTAGATTTTTGGAACTAAATAGATAAATAGATTCATGAAAAACACTCAAAATAAGTAACATTTTGGGGAAAATAAAATACTTTCCTACCAAATTAGAGATAATTATATTGTGGTGAAATGGGATAATCTATGGAGAATTGAAAATAACACCTGGAAATTCACATTCAAGGGATCATTAAGAATACAAAGAATGAATTGGTTTAGGATTAGTAAAAAAACATAGGTTTAATTAATGATATCCAAGAATAATAGTTCCATAAGTTTCCCAAAAAGGGTATCAGAAAAGGATTGATGATACTATATGAAATAACTAAGAAATCTATGTTTTTCAAGGAGTGATTAGCTATTTTCCTAGAAAATCAATAAATAAATAACCATATGGATATGGAATAAACATAAGCTAAATCCAAATAGGTTTATCATAAGATAAAAAATTAAAATTTCAAGAGAGGCAGTCCAGGAAATATAACCCATGAGGTCTTGGAATGATGTGTGTAAGGTGAATGAAAATCAGGCATGTTGTAATAGAATACAAGACTCAAATTTCAACCTATGAAGAAATTTTGAAGAAGGTTAGGGAAAATAAAAAATCAACCTTGGTTAAATGTACTTTATTAGAAAAGTATAGTAGGTCTATAAACACAAAAATGTGACAATAAAACAAAAATAAGTTCATGTTACACAAGAAAAGTTAGGGTTTTAAAATCAAAGGGGATGTAAGAAATATTAGATCTACCAATATTAATGTTATAATAATTGGAAGATCAATATTTATAAAAAACATCCAACCTTGTTTCTATTAATAATTAGAAAGGAAACCCCTCCCTAGTATTACCTTATTTATTATTTAATGAAAAATCGTACATGGAATTCAGAAAAAATAATTAATAGGGGAGCTGCTGAGGTGTTTTAATCATTATTTAGAAAATATAAATACATGTCCACCATAGTTTGATGAAAACTAATATCAACCATGGAAATTTTTTGATGGGGTTAATCCATTTAGGGGGTGAAAATATGAAGATAAGTTTTTCATTTGATTTATTCAAGTAAAATTTTAATTTCTAGAAAACCGACAAGAAAATATTAAATTTAGGTATTCTAATGACACATTCAACACTTATTTTTATTATGATAAATATGATTAAAACGGGGGTACGTTGTTTGTAATTTTTGTTAAGATACGGTAGGTGGGTTATATTATTTCCAAAAGATATGGTTGATCTATTTGTTGACATATGTGTTGGGTTTAAGATATTTTTTGTTAAATCTGTTTCAGAATCCAAAATAATGAGAAATTTGATAATGGCATGACATGATGGAATCATAAAAGTATAACCTTGATTTTTTGGAAGAAAATCTCTTATTTTCTATATAGGTATAATTTATGTAGACATAATTGGATTAACTAATGGATCTTTTCTAAGTTATGTATGGTTCGATCCTTCCCACATTAGGTATATTATGATATAGTTAAAATCTACGGTGGGAGAAGAATCTGTGTTGAAAATATCTATTTTCAAAAAGAATAAATAGAAAATTAAAATATTTCCACCCCACCATGGAATTTTCATTTATTTTCTATATATAGTTAAGTAAAATATTTTTCAATAATAAAAAATGACAAGGAACAAATTTAATGATATTGAAAATAAATACAAAGGATGAGAATAAAAATCTCATGATTAGATTTTATTTTTTCAATATGTAGAGTTATTTTATAGAAAACATAATAATATTTTTTAGGATAATGTGAGGATTTGAGTGAGTTACTTCCATTGTAAAATAGAAATGAAAAAAGAATTTAGATATTTTTCTTGAGAAACCTGAGAAGAAATATTCATATATTTATATATTTAATGATTGATAAGTTTTTCTTAAAGTACAAGACAATTACTATTGAGGAGAGTGTTTTCTATAACATTTTATTGAATTTGTATGTTTCCAACTAGATAAGGTGTCTGTTAAAGAGATTTGATAGTCTATACAAGTGATAAAAGAATTTGGATAATTATTTAGAAGTTTTAGATGATTATATGAGTTAAATATAGACTAAATGAGATATAGATAAAGTTGGGTTATGTATGGAATGTACAAATTTGCATTCAAATTCACAAAGGGTGATTCAAAATTATTATTTTCTCCAATGTAAACATGATATATTTCCAATGAAGGGACCATTATTGATTATTCATTGAATGGTAGAGAGTTATGTCATTAATATCGTATGATCTCATTAGGATTATGTTCTCATATTATGCATCATATTTGTAGGATATAAAGATATTATATTATGGGTGACCACATTTGATGAGAAACATGTATAAAATCTTTATAAGAATATTGTGTAATATGTGGGGATGATTTAAGGGGATCAATGTATGAGTTACTACTATATTGATGATTCATATATAAGCCACTCGCATATGATTTAATAAATCATCAATAGATCCATATATGGGAATCCATGTATGGGTATCCAGAGTTTCATATTTATGTAAGAAAATAATTTATCCTTGGATGAATATTGAAATTATATTAATTTTTATTCTAAAAAATTTGTTGATTTCCTTATGATGATGTAATTATTGATATTTAAAAGAAAAAGTATCAAAATGATGCCACTCATAATCTAAATAGAAATTAGTTTGACATTGAATAATATGACAAATAGATATTTTTTTTGAAAGAATGAATTCATATGATTTGTGTCAGATATCAACTTCTTTGTGTGTGAGTTTGGAAGTCACATGCCTAAAAATTTCAAATTATTTGTAATTATTTGATATCTTTCATATGAATTATCACGTGGTTTTATGCATATAATCCTTATATATCATTTGGAGACATTTTATAACATTCCATGTCTTATAAAATAGATGAGATTTTATAATTTTTATTCTGAAAATTAATATTTAATAAAATTATGTTGTATCAATATTTAGGGATATAATTATAAAAAATACTCAAATATAATTATAAACTAAGGTAGAGATCATAAATCAAGATGAAACAAATATAAGATGGAGTGTTAACTAAGAAGAACTTCTCATCATAAGTATAATTTCCTATAACGTTACTACATGATCTCTTTCACAAGTGTAAATATTTCAAAAGAAATAAAATATATAGGAAATATGGAGAAGGTAAAGCTATAACATTCAAATATTTTATGGGAGTTAAGAATATGAGACTTACAAATATTTAATATAATACCATGACTAAAATTTGAAAAAGGTTTGAATAAATCAATGTTATAAGATAATTCTAATATTCAAGTAGGTTCCATATTTGAAATAAGTGAATATCGTTCATGAAATATATGAAAATATAAAAATGTAGGAGTGGAATAGAAAAGGTGGGAACCCTTCAACAGTGTAATCACATTGACGAAAAACATTATATTGAAGAAGAAAGAGAGAGTCTATCACTAATGCATCCAATTTTAATATCTATATATCAAAGTAAGAATCCCATGCATCCAATATTTCCACTATACATTGAAATAGAGGAAAATGAAGTAATGTTTATGAAATTTTCAATGTCATAGGAAATTATTTGGTTTAAGAGATATAATCATAATTATTTATCATCAATTATGTTTCATCTCCAATGATATATAATAGCCATTGTGATTATAAATCATAGTGGTCCCATGTTGAAAAACATGTCCATCTTGAAAATGCGTAGTTGAATATATATTGGCTATTGAAGACCGATATATTGGATTAATGAAGAACACTTTATTATTTTTTCAACTATTATAAACAATTTCATTCAAACAGGAACTGAAGATCATGGTATGTAGTATAAATAACTCATCACTTGCATCTTATAGTGTTGAAAGGGAAGTGGGTGATACCCAATCTAAAGGGATTGAATGATACCTTCTCAATTAATTTTTGTTAATTGTAATACACCTATAATCGCATAAAATTACATTATTAGTAAAATTTGTGTTCCTGATAATGTTAAAGATGACATGCAATAGGTATTTTTATAATGGATTTAAACCATGAAAAATCCACTATTGTTGGTGTTCTTGTATATTCTTTCATTTCATATCAGGGTACCTGTTGTGTGCACCATAAAATATTGATATATATTAACCAATAAAGATGTATTAATTATAATAGGGTATAATTCAGATAGAAAGATAAATATGTTAAAATTCTGCTGACAGAGATTCATCCCCACCCCCACTCTTAGTATCCTTGTAGGATCCATTCTACTCTATAATATATTTAGAAATGTATTTAATGTTTTGTATATTATGTTTATCATTTTTTACCATTCAAAGATTTAATGAACCAACCATGTTCAACCTTCCATGAAAAATATGTTGATAAAAATAAATGACCAATGTTCATTCTTGATATACACTTGTTGGAAACATGAAATGAGAGTATTAAAAGTATACATTGGGAGATATTTCTACATTTAATATCAATAAAATATTTTATACTATTACCGAGAATACATCATAATACGTCTATAAAATGGAATCTCTGGAAAGGTGGATTAAATAATTTTAAACAAAAGTTAATCTAAAAGAGGCTTAATAAATTTAAACAAGGTAAATCTATATATAAATTAATAAAGAAAAAATGAAAAGTGAATGATTCATGATATATTGTAATAATAATTATGTTTAATGAAATGGAAAACCAATGAGGTAATTTCATTGTACCATCTTTATATAGGCCAAAGGTCCCAACTCATTATATTAACAAGCTACTCGTAACCCATGTCCACCTTTCATTCATCATCAACATTGAGCCCCAGGAGTACCAAGGTATATCTGAGGCACCCTAGACCTATACTCCCAATTTCGATGAAAAAAACACATACTTTGACAAATTAAATTTAATACTAAGTGATATGATGTAATATAATCTTGAATAAATTTCAATTTGGTGTTACATCTCACAATAATCTCACACAATCAAGAGAAAATTGTTTAGTGCCTTCAATGAAATGTTAAATAGGAAACATGTTGTAAAAAACATTAGAACATTCCCCTAAAATGAAACCATAATAGACTCCATTTTATACTTCTCATAGGTTATACTCATCTTCATATCCTATGGAATGAAAATCATAATAAATCGGACATCTCATGTTCTCAATAAGGGTAGGCAGATGTGATTAAAAAAATTAAGTATCACATATTTAAATAAGATGAGTAAATGAGTACAATTAAGAAAAAATATGAATATTATACCAAAAAAATCATATATCATAAATCATGGTGTATGGAAAAAATCATGAATCAAAATTATGTTGAAACATTATTTAATAAAATTGATCCATTAGAGAATAAATGTAATGACCTGTCCCCCGAGGCCCGTGTCGTGACTACCCCATGCCCACCATGCATAGGCTAGGGGCTGGAGACTAGCACTGGAAAGGCATATCCGTAAAACTGGGAAGGCATTGCCTTTATAACCTGTAAACTCACACAACCAAGCAGACAACATGATATGAGCACAAAGTAAACTATATAGTAAAAAGAGTCTGTACAATAAGTAAAGGGGTCTTGAATAGAAGCCCAACTGGAAAGTACAGGTAATACTGAAAACAGCTCCTATGAACACCCACCAAGGATCCTAACTGAATGTTAGGTACAACTCTCGAATGGTTGTCTCTACGAATCGTCTCATCTATTCCCACCTCTGAGCTGCCTCTAGTCTTGGTACCCTCGACCTCAATCAGCACTGTTTCTTGTCTTCCCAAGACATAATAAGGTGTGGGCGTAGCCCGTGTAGGGGTGAGTATAAGAATACTCAGTAGGTACGCCGAGACACCCTAAGATCACTCAAAATCCAAAAAGGATAAACGAAAAATCACGAAAACAACTGTCAACCCTACTTAGGTATATGCTCATACATATACATAATTTTTCATGTATAGCCATCACATTCATTAGGAAAACAATGCCCAATTCTTTAACCAAAAGAAGCGCTATTACACGAAGGATTGAATACCACAAAGGTAACACCACAAATATAAGTACAACAAAGGTAACATCACATATAAAAATACAACACAGGTATCACCATGTTGGTACATACTACAAAGGTAACACCACACAGATGATTATCACAAAGGTATAACCACATATAATTGTACCACAAGGGTAATGACTTATCACACACCGGGTATGACATAAGTACAGAAGTAGAGATGATTAGCTGTATTGCTAGATCATCTTACTTTGTCAAGAAGCTTTGTTTTTGAACCACACATGATCGATGATGACCCACACAGGTTCTAAAAATGACCCACCTAGGATCTTGTGATGACCCACAAAGGATCGGTATGCGCTGACCCATACAGGATCGCTGAGCACTAACCCACACATAATTTGATGATTCTTTAAGTACAACCTGCCACGAGGTTCCCGCAATAAGCATGATTGATTATGGGATATTCCGCTACTAAATCCATCACTTCATACTTCAACTAACAAAAAGTCTAAAATATATATATCCCAAAGGTCCGTAATGTAATATGGGACCCAATGCGACATACGATACATCAATCGGACGCGCGATCTGTAAGTTATTACTGTTTTCGTTACGAGGGCCTGATTGGATTCAACTTCAATCCAACCCAGACGTACTAAAACTTTATCCAAAACTAAAGTGGAGTATACCAAAATACCATCTCGATCCAATGATCCTAGGGCCACTGGCCTTTTGCGTCCAGCCGGATGCCGACCATCCTTTGACACATGTCGCGACCAAGCGGTCGCGGTCTCCTGCTTCGGCGGTGCGGACGCACGCCGCCGCTTCCCCACACATCCAACTGGTGTGCTGGCTGCCACCCTACTCCACATCGGTCTATGGGTCACGACTTCCTTCTCAACCAACGGTGCGAATGCGTGCCGCCCTAGCTCCACGCGGGCGGCCGGATGCTGGCTGCAATCATCCCACCGCCATAGACGATGAGCTACGACCTCCTTCACTACCAGCAGGGCGGACACGCCGCCCTGGTTCCATGCATCCGGCTGGGTTTCAACCACCACCTTTCACCTCTATAGCTGATGGGTCGCGATCTCCTTTGGCAGTGCGGTTGTGCCACCACCGTCATCGCGGCCCATGAAGAGCATGTCAACATTAAAGATGTAGAGAGATCATGCCATGTTTGTTTGGCCTACACCCTCCGCGTTAGACCGATATCAGACAGTTCAAGCAGATGGAATCAATGTGTAGCTATGAAGAACAATCATAAAAACACACCCCGACCTCGATCATCCATTAGAGGTGTTGTGGGAAAAAGATGATGATGGTGATGTTGGAATTCCTTTCTCCCGCAAGACGCTTCCAATCTGGGCTAGAGCATCGTCCTTGTTCTTAGTTTGGGGTGGTTCTTTATTGGAGGATCTTCTTTCTTGGAGGATATTCACTCAAAGGCCTCCACTCACTTTTACCAATGGAGAGAAAACCCTCAATTCACTCAATAGGAGTTAATAAAATAACACTTAATTAACAAGTTGTTCATTAATTTAGATGTAATAATCCCTATAAATTTGAGAGAGTTGTGGTTATATAATTTGTGTGATTGGGCATTTAATGACCAACCTTAATTTCCTAACCACCATCGTGTGGTCCCCACCTCCACCATTTAAAAAGGGGGTTTCAAATAGAAAAATAAAATGTTATTTATTTTATTTTTGTCTTCTCCCATGAAAAACTGAAAAACTAACTACCACCCTTGACTTACTAAGATCGAGATGAAGGTCTCCTTAAGTGAATATCGACACTACGAGTTCAACGGTGTCCTCAGATTTTAATTCCAAGCATTGGTTCAAAAGTTACAAAATGTGGCTCACGCATTTACTGAACATACATAAAAAAATTTCAAGAATTCATTATGAGAACACCAAGTCTCGAAATAACGCACCGTCAATTTTCGTGGACTCATAATATTCACATATAATTATAAAAAATTACATGAAAAAATCTGAGTCTTTACATTCTCCACAACTCAGGACTTTTCGTCCCCGAAATACAAAACACAAACTAGGGAAACAAGTGGGGTTACTAAGAAAGAATCTGAGCCTCCCGCTCCTATGTGCCCTCCTAGAGGATCCCGTGCTACCATCATACACGTACAAGAGGTATGGACCACCCAAGAAGGAATCTCTCCTATCAATCCTCAATATCTACGAAAACCTCTGAAAACATCGCTCCATCCTCTATGTTCAGCTCAACCCAGTCAATGATATGCGAAATATCATGTACGTATCTCCTCAGCTGAGATATATGGAAAATGTCATGCACCCGGTGCAACTAAGGTGGAAGAGCTAAGCGGTAAGCCACCTCACCAACTCTGCTGAGGACCTAAAAGGGTGTGATGAACCTCAGAGATAACATGCCACCTCAGCCAAATTTATGATGACCTCGTCGAGGTGGGAATTGTTGAAAGACAAGGTCACCATCCTCAAACTCTAGAGGTCTACGTCTCCTATCACCATAAGACTTCTGTCTACTCTGTTCATTCATCATCTACTCCTAAATGATATTAAAATTTTTTGTGGTAGCCCATACCATCTCTGGCCAGACGAGTGTTGACTCCCTTGGGTCAGTCCAACATAGAGTTGATCTTCAAGGTCGACCGTACAACACCTCAAATGGTGTCATACTGATAGTGGAGTGATAGCTATTGTTGTACACAAACTCCACCAAAGGCAATCATTCCTCCCAGCTGAAGCTGAAATCTAGGACGCAAGCACGCAACATGTCGTCAAGGGTCTGAATGGTCTACTAGGTTTGACCATTCGTCTGAAGATGGAAGACGGTGCTAAACTGAAGTTGTTTCCTAAATTCCTCCTACAACCCCTTCAATAGTTAGGAAGTGAAACGTGCGTCAGGATAAAAAATAATTATAGATGGAACTCCATGAAGCTATACAATCTCTTACATATAGAGGCATCCCAAACTCTCTAATGATCTTATCTCTCTGATAGGTAGTATTTGGGCTGACTTGGTGAGTCGGTCAACTATCCCCCAGATAGAATCATGACTCCTGGACGTGCGAGGATGTTCTGTCACAAAGAACATGGAAATTAAATCCCACTTCCACTCTAGCACCTCTAGTGGCTGAACTAAACCTGCTGGAACCTGGTGCTCTACCTTTACTTTCTGACAAGTGAGGCACCGAGAGAGAATCTCTCTGACTACTTTATTCATTCCTGGACACCAATGATGATGTTGAAGATCCTAGTACATCTTCGCCACTCTAGGATGTTACACTAGAGGGGAAGTATGGAACCCCCTCAACACTTCTTCCTAATGCACAATCGATACCATAGTACTTCCTCTGAATAGGATGGCATGCTCCCCGCCTTCAAAAAATCCATCAGGTTCTTGTCTTGTGGTTATCTGAGCACGTTGAGCCTCACAATCTGTGTCCCCAAGCTATGTCTCCCTGACTCGCTGAAGGAGTGCGTGAGTGACTGTTATAGAATGAAGATAAGTTGCTCCATCTTGACCCACAAAGGATATCCACAAAGTGGATAGCTATTCTGTCACCTCACTCAACAACTATATACCAGTTCTCCTACTGAGTGAATCTGCTAAAATGTTCCCCTTCCCAAGAGTATAGACTATCTCAAAGTTATAATCCTGGAGGAACTCGTGCCAATGTCGCTATCTCAGGTTCAGGTCCTTCTGAGAGAAGATATCCCTGAGAAACTTCTAATCAGAGTAGAATGTAAAATCATCACCCATCAAGTAATGTCACCACATCTTCAAGGTGAATACCACTGCTACTAACTCTAGATCATGGGTAGTGTAGTTCTGCTAAGGTTTTCTCAACAATCGAGAACTATACATGATCACTACTCACTCATGTATCAGGACACATCTGATTCTGGTCCCTTATGCGTCGCAGTAGACTACGTACCCAACACCTTCCTTCGATAGCCTCAAGATCGGGGCACTCATCAGTTTCTACCTCAGCTCCTGGAAACTCCGCTGGCATCTCTTTGATCAAATTAAGGATTTCCCCTACTTCATCAATGCTAAAAATGGTGTCGCAACTATGGAAATGTCTGGAACAAACCATTTGTAGTAACTAACCAATCCTAGGAAACTCCGCACCTCCATCACACTCCTGGGTGGCTCCTAAGCATGAATAGCCTCGATCTTCGCTAGATCCAATGCAACTCCAGCTTCTGAGATGATGTGTCCCAGGAAGTGAACCTCTCGGATCTAGAACTGGTACTTCGAGAGATAACCATAAATTGGTGCTCTCAGAGTGTGTCCAGAACTACATGAAGATGACAGGAATTCTCCTCCTCCATCACTGAGTATATCAAGATGTCATCGATGAATACTACCCCAAAGTGATCGAGGTATGGCTATAAGATCGTGTTCATGAATCCCATGAACACTATTGGGGTGTCGGTGATGCCAAATGGAATAACCAAGAACTCATAATGGCCATACCGACATCTGAAGGCCGTTTTATGAACATCTTCATCTCGTACTCTGATCTAGTGATAGCCTGGTCTGAGGTCTATCATTGATAGACCCCGTGCTCCATTTAGCTGATGTAAGAGATCGTCAATCCTCGGGAGTGCTTACATTTTCTTCACGGTCACATAGTTTAGGCACTGATTGATCACATAGAGTTTCAAAATCCCATCCGCCTTCATAGAGAACTAAATCGGGGCTGTCTATGGAGAAACAATGGGCCTAATGAACCCCATTCTCTGCAAGTCCTCTGGCTATACTCGCATCTCTCAAAGCACCATGGGAGCCATCCAATATACTGGAGTAGATATCGGTGACATCCCGGCATACAAGTCGATGAAGAATTCGACCTCTCTGTGAGGAGGTAGACCCAGAACATCATCATGTAAAACATCAGTGTACTGGTCCACCAATACAGGATAGCTCAGACTCTCAACATCATCACCTCTGAGGGTTAGGGTATCCAACTGATATGTGATAAGTTACACCCTCCTCTAGGTAAGTCCATCCTGTACTAAAATGGTTTTCTTCTCACCGGTAAAGGAAAATCCGGTCTCATTCGTGAAGACACACCGCACATTGCACCTCATACAGTTGATTTGAGAATGGACTGTCAATAACTAGTCCATACCCAAGATGACGTCATAAGGCCTCAACACTTCTACTAGAAGATCCCAGCCGAAGCTCTCACCTCCTAGAGTAAGATCACACTACCGTATCCAGTTCATAATTGTCGAATCTTCTCCAGTAGAAGTGTCTACCCCTATGGATCGAGTCAATGACTCCATCAAAATCTCTGAGCTCCGAACGAGGGTCATGGAAATAAAAGAGTGACTAGAACCTTTGTCTATAAGTACTACAACCAGGATGGAGTATAAATAGATCATAACTCATATCATATTCGTAGTGTTGTGGTCGTAGGCCTCTGTTTCATGGAGCTGAGATCATCCCTATCCTTCAGATTCCTATAGTCGGGCTGGACCACCTTGAGGTGGTGGCGGTAGAACCTCAAATCGACGCCCACCACCTACTGCATGGCCAGCTCCTATGCCATGTATGCCTGCTACCAGTGGACCTACTCGATCAAATATTTTCCTCTATCCATGTTGTTCTTAAACTGTCTTCTGGTTATCCGTATGGTGGGTCGGGAAATCGGTAGCTATGTGACCATGCCCGCTGCACGAGTAACACTGCCTGCTCTTTGCCGGTCAAGCTCTGTCTCGAGATCCCCGCACAATCGACCATGTATCTAGCGTTCATCCTGTTGGAACCTGTAACAGCCCGAGATTTTATGAAAAATATTCTTTTTTATTTCACTAATGTCTTGTGTTGTACGCTACACCAAAAGGAGCTTTCACAACACGCATCCTTGATTTGCCTTGCATTACACGCAATCGCGACCTTCCTCGATTGCGTGTGTAGTACGCAATAACGAGTTTCACTAAACAGCGATATGCTATTAAAATGTTATTAAAACTAGCTGTTATGAATAGTAATAACCACTTTTTGAAATTTTTTAATTTTATTTTTCAAAATGGATTTCATTTTTGGATTCGGAGTATCGAATTTAGCCTAAGTTGAAATTTTGGTACATTTCGGATAACTTTCATATTCTGATGAATAGAGAAAATTACTAAATTTTAATTAAAAACAACTTTTTTAATCAAAATAATTAATAGTGATAAATTATTAATTTGAGTGGTTTTAAAGTATATTTAGAATATATTTTTACAATTCAATACAATTTTGGTCATTTGATGTAATTTCACAATTACACCAGACATAAACAAGTGTCAATCTTTTGATAGATATTGTTTCTTAAAAACAAGCTATTTGTTTTAACAGCGGGATTTAATTATAAAATTAATTAATGCAACTTCTATGTTATGAATTTGGTAAATTAGACTTCATTTTTGAATTTGGAATATGAAATATAGCTTTAGGATGAAATTTTTGCATTGTTCTGAAAAACATCAATTTTTGATGAATAGTGAAACTACTAAGTGGTAGTTAAAAAAAATTAATTTCTTCATAAATCTTAATTTTACCGCTTCTGTGAATGGAATTTCAAAAATCCGAGAGACACGGTTGATGTCAGTAAGTAAAATGTGGTTCAATGAGATGAAAATAATTTTTGGTGAATAGTAACTTTTTACTTTTATTTACCACGGTTAAAAGTAAATAGGATAATTACGGGTAAAAATGATAATAATATTACCCTAACACATGTACTAATCCTATTGGACAAGTTTATCTCGACCAAAAACAACCTTAAGTGTAAAATATTATCATTTAGGCCCACTTGGATTAGATTAGGACATTTATTATTATTTAATTCAAAGAAGAGTTAAAAGAGTTAAAAACAAAGTTTATTTAATAAAAAAAAATTAATACGGGTTTATACATAAGATAAATTCGATTATAAATATTAATTAGAAAGATAAAGAGATTTCCTACATAATGATATTTTATTTATAATTTTTAGACTTCAAATAAATTAATTTATTAATGACACAACGATGATGCAGTAATTACCCTTTTAAGGAAATATTAACATAATTGATGTTATAAATGCTCAAATGAATGTAATTTGAGTCTTTTTATGAATTCCACTAATTTTCTAGGTTACTATGATATATTATTGTTGATTTAATAATCTTGGTTCGAACATATAATCTAGTTATGACTTTGAAAAAAATCATATATCAAATAGTGTCAAAATTGACACAAAATAGTTTTTAAATCAAATATTATATTATTAATTGTTATTTTTTTCCTAAAAATCTAAGGTTCGGCCAAATGACTTAGATAAGGATATATGTATTAATAAAAAACAATTTGGGGTTCTTTTGGCATGTTATAGTAAGTGTATTAACCATATAGTGAAAGAAAACAAAAAGACACGGTAAAAGTTAAATTATTTAACTTAGAGTTAAATCTAATTGATAAGGTTAAAATAATACCTTAAACTTGTCTAAATCTTATTGGTTGATAGTATTTCGACCCATCCCCACTTTAGCTCCGAAATAAGACCCTTTGGAACCATTATAAACCGATTTTGACTTTAATATAAAATAATATTTTGAGGTATTCCTAAGGTTCCCCTCTCCTCCCTTATAAAAGGACACCTCCTCCCCCTCCTCCTCACACCAATTTGAGCACTCAATCTCGGCCAACCCCTGCCAAAATCTCTTCTCCACTTCCCTAGCAACAGAATAGAGGTTCTGGTCTTCCTCAAAGACCAATTTTAGTGCCCTAAGAGGAGGTCTCAAAGAGGCGCTTCAAAGAAGAGGTAATTACCGTTACCAATTCTTTCATCTTTATTTCTTCTTCCACTTCTTCTTCTTAGGTTGTTTCATTATGAAGTAATAACATCAGTTTCACTCATATAGTGATATGTTATTATAAGTATGAAAAAACCCTATTTCACCATCTATCCATCCTACGGAAAAAGAAATCACCGCGCGTGCGTACGTACAGAATACCGTCTCCACGCCGTGGTGTAATCTATTTTCCACCACCACCTTACATGGATGGGTATAATGGTGTAAAGAATAACTATACATAGTTATTACAACATCATATTGATTCTGATATATTGTATAATCCACTCCAATTCAATTCAATATTTATGGAAATGATATCATCGCTCGTGCGTACGTACGGACTACCGTCTCCACGACGCGATGAGATTCATTCTCCATGTTAACCATTTAAGAATGATTATAAAGTATATATATAAGAAATAATAATGAGATATATGACATTATAAAGCTACTGGATTTATGTATATATATATATGTATGTATGTCATCTACTTACTTCCATTCAAGACAATAAGGAAAGGAAAACAGCGTTCATGCGTACGTACGGACTACCGTCTCCATGAACGGTGTTTTTCATTTCATTTATCTATCTATTATATATATATACTGAATATATATGATATATAAATCATATTTATATTCTGGAAGTAAGTAAATCATGATATAAGTAATAATAATTTCAAGAACAACAAGTCAGAACACCTACGATAAATGAAACGATTTTACCCAAAACGCTTCTTTAACATGGAATTTACAAAAGAAAGGGTAATATAATGTCATAAGTGAACCATATATGATATCATAACAATTAATATGATTCTGTAATAAGTCAATGACATTATTTAAATCATTATACAGGAGGTTCGGACACATACGAAGCAAATCGGACCTAAGGTAAGGGAAATATCACATTCTCATTTTTATCCGAGATTGTTTATACTTTAGTATTTACTGGGGTGTATTTTATCATCCACATCCATGTTTCCTCAATATGTAATATTATTTCCATCCTTATAAAATAGTTAATATCCAATTTTACCCTTCGGTATGTTTTTTTAAAAGATATGAAAGGAATCTTTTGTCATTTTTCGTACGAGGTACTTTTTGACTTTTCCGACAAAAGTACAAGGAATGTTTTTTTAAACTTATACGGCACGAATGGATTTTTACGGTTTTTATAAAGCCTTATTTTCATGAAGCTTCCTCAAAAAGATTTCATGACTATTTTCAATAAAATATCTTTCTTTTAAAATTGCATGACGTTTTGTGAAAAGAAATTGATTTTGAAGAAGAAAGGATATTTTCCTCAAGAATTCATTTCAAGTGTTTTATCAAAATTATTTTCCATCTAAGATAACATAGGGTTCTGTTTTTATCCCTATTGTTACATTGATTTGATTATGTTGTGATGGAATTATTTTTATGAATTCCTTTATCTTATATGAATTGTTTTATGATGTCATGTTGTTTAAGAATCCCATTTTTATTACATGGATTATGTAATGATGTATGACTTATGATTTTGTGGCACACATAAGAATGGTATCCTTATGAGATGGGTGGGACCTATATCTACCTCCAATGCATTGGGTAAAGATTTTATATCTCATGAGATAGACAGGGCTGGAATGGTAGGTTATACCGGTTCAGTGAAACAGGACTGAAACGAGGGTTACTCGTTTTAGAAAGGGACATTGTCCACTAAGATAGTCTTGGCAATGAGTCTTGACTAACAAGAAATGATTCTCTATGATTATGTGTGAAAGCCACAAAGTTTCATGTTTTAATTTATGATTATTGTGATTACATTTCACTGCCATGATTTATCCCATGTTATGAAATTATGCTCTCTTTTGCAGGTTAAGATTTCCAAAATGTTATGTTCATATGAATACGATGTGATTGATATTTCTTTTGTTTACCCTTACTAAGCATTTGAGCTCACCCTTTTATGTTTTCTTTTACCCAGGATATAAAGAAAGGTTTTAGGTAAAAAAAAAGATCTTTATAGGAGATGTTGAAGATCTTTCACCACGATTAGAAGATTACGTTCTGAGTTTCCAAAGACACTAAACTATTACGATCCTTGTGTGTGTGTTTTTGTTATGTACTAAGTATTCCGCAAATGTAATGTAATGTCAATGTACGTCAAGTTTCGGGTCTCTACAGTTGGTATCAGAGGAAAGGTTTAGTCAACCTTTGGAAACTAGGATGCGAAAACGTTAGTGAGATCCCTAGAGATATTTCTACGGTATGTCTAGGGATGTCCCTAAGGTTAAGTATACGTATAGGTTATAGTACAAGAACTACGCTAATGATCATAGAATTAAACCTAAGATGTTAGATATTGAAGGTACTTCCCCTTTATTATGTTGTTTTCCCTAGCATGATTTTTGCCTCTCACACTATTCTTTTTGGGTTTTAGATGATGGCTGGAACCCGAAGGAACCGTGTTGATCAATGCAATAGACAATGCAATGATTGTCCTCCTGAACAAACAAATGTTATGGGAGATGGAGTGCAAAATATTATTGCTATACTTACACAAGCTATGAATCATTCTGGACTTCCAAATGAGCAGAGAAGGGAACAATATTCTATTGAGTCCTTCATGAGGCAACGTCCACCTTCTTTCAGTGGGTCTTCTGATCCACTTGTTGCTGAACAATGGATCAGTACCACTGAAAAGATATTTTCAGTTCTTCAATGTTCTGAACATGATAAAGTCATCTTAGCAGTATATCGTTTGGATGGTGAAGCTGATCAATGGTGGAATCTTATTAAGAATACAAGGCAAAAAGATGAAATTGAGTCCATGGAATGGGACGAGTTCAAGAACTTATTTTTCAATAAGTACTTCCCTCGTATTATTCGAACAAATATGGAGAAGGAGTTTCTTGAACTTATTCAAAAAGATGATGAATCTGTTGGTATATACGAAGCGAATTTTACAAGACTTGCAAGGTATGCATCTGGCATTATCATCCAACCTGAAAGTAAAGTTGATCGATTTTTCAGTGGCTTAAAACCAAGTCTTTGAAGGGAATTACCTATAAGAGACTTCAGTAGCTATGAAGAAATTGTGTGTTGTGCTATCAAGGTAGAAATGGAAGTTGGTGTTACATATCCATCTCATGGTTTTGACAAGAAACAAAAGATGGAGTACAAGGAGAAATCTCAGAATAATGGTGAAAAGAAGATGAATGTTTCCTTATGCACAAAGTGTGGAAAGAAGCATGGTGGAGATTGTCTTAAAGGGACTAGAAAATGTTTTAAGTGTGGAAAAGAAGGTCATCGAGAAGATGAGTGTCGAAGTAATGGAAAAAGGGTTTCTAATGATGTGAATAAAGAAAACACTGCAGAAAACGCACCACCAACACTTCAATGCTTCAAGTGCAAGGAAATGGGCATTATGCTAATAAATGCTGTAACGCCCCGACCCCAGTTACCCAGAGTCGGTGCATTATTACATAACATTGGCATGATCACAAGAAAGATCAAATCTCGAAAGACCGATTGGTTTAGTATCCTTGGAAACACTAGATATATTCATAAGTTTTACATTACATCATAAAATGAAAAACTACTACAGCAACATAATGTTTCCACAGTCCACACTATAATCCCCTCATAATATCCCTGATGGTCATTCATAACTTACATCTTCACATCCTGGGAAAAATAAAACATAGAAATGGGGTGAGCTCAAATACCCAGTAAGGATAACAATATAGCGGAACATTCAAAAATAAGCATAAACATTTAAGGCAATGAATTACTAAAACAAAAGCCTTTTAAACTTGAACTTCAACATAGTATGGAAAAAGCAAAATGAAATAATGCCATTTACTTATTCACATGGATATTCTACTAATCGAATAATCACATGCAAAAATCAATAACCACTTTCATAATGTTGGAATGCATAATGTCAGACTATCATAACCACATAGCCAAGTCCTCGCGCCAAGACTACAAATAAGATTTTTCCCAAGGCCTTGTGCCAAGACAATAGTTTGTCTCATGAGACCTACCGATGCATCAAGGAGCTATAGCGGGCTCCACCCGTCACTTACTAAGTCCAATGCATTCCCATATGAAAAGGTTTAAACATAACATAAACATTCGTATTAAAACTAGCATACGAAATGTCAATAATTTCACCATAAACTATGAATGGTATAAAAATAGCACATCCACAGTCAAACATATCACAAAACCTTCAATACAATATATAAGTTTTGTATCACAATAAATCAACTTCAAATAAGCGTAAAATCTGTCAAAGGATGTTGACATAGATGAAATCAAAACACTTTTTAGAGAAATATCTCTTTATATTTTTGAAATCATTTAAGAGCCATATAAAATAAAACATTTTCTAGAAAATATTCTTATAAGCTTTTAAGGGAAGCTTTGATGATTTTATAATGGCGGAAAATAACCGCACCCGCCGTATAAGTTAAAAAAAACATTCGTATCTTAATTCTGTCAAAAAGGTTAAAAAGCACCTTGTTTGGAAAACGACGGAAAGATTCCCTTATAAACCTCTTATAAAAGGTCAAACAAGGGTATAAATGACTTTAACCCATATTATTTTAAATATTAAAAATGTTTTGAAATACATTTTGAAAAAAACATGGACGTGGATGATAACGAGGTCCCAGTAGATAATTATGTATAAACAACCTCGGATAATGAAGAGATTGCGAAATAAACCCTTACCTTGTACTTTTCCTTTGTTGGGGTAGGTTAACCTCCTGTATAATGGTGAAATAATTTTTATTAAATTATACAAGAATCATATACATTAATATGATATCATATATGATCTTTTAACATTTCTTTATTAATAATATCTTAGTATTATCGTCGTTTTGGGTGATAATCGACTCGTTCTTCTTAAATGTTTGGTTACGTAAGACATGTTTGTAATGGATAGATTATATCTTATTCATAATCAGAATGATATTAACATTATTTTTAACCCTAAAATGAGAATAAGAATTGAATGGATACGATGGAGAATGAATATCATCGCGTTCGTGGAGACGGTAGTCCGTACGTACGCACGAACGCTACTTCCATTTAATTTTTATTTTTAAAAGAATCGATTCCAAATGATACATAGGTATATTACTATTCAAGTATAATATAATATTTTATATATGTTACTTAAGTTCATTAACACCATCCTTTATATGTTCCATGTGTGGTATGAACGAGTCATATCATTTTAAGGGGGCGGTAGTCCGCACTTCCTGAAATGAAATTATCGTATGTATATACAACATGAAACGAATAATGGTATGAAATAAAATGGAATTACAGAAGCTTATATATAAAATATATATCATTAATATCATATTTAATTATAGTGCCATCATAATTTCCACCATGATAGGCGGTAAGATGTATTTGAACAATCATCGTTTCGTGAGGCGTTAGTTTGCCATCCACAGAAACATTATGTTCATCATCCATTAGATGGAGTTGTCTGTATTTGTAGTTTGAATCGTTCTTATAACAACATCCTAGTATATTGTGGATACTGGTGTTGTTACAAAAGAATGGAAATAAAAAGAGTTTGGGGGTTGGAGAAGCAAAATAAATGAAAATAATTTAAGAGAAATCGTTACCTTTAATTTAGGTAACTCACTTTGGTTGGAACCAAAGGACTTCTTGAAATGATTTCTGCCTAAGGGGAAGCTTCAAGGAGGAGGAGAGGGATCTGGGGAGCTTATTTGGGCAGGGTTTTGACGAGCCAAGTGGCTTGAGAGGTGTGAGGAATGAGTAGAAGTGGTCTCCTTTTATAAGGGAGAGGAGGGGCTCTTTAGGAAAGAGTGAAAGTATTACTTTATAATATAATTATATTCGGTTTATAATGGTCCAAAAATCATTGAGGTCAAAGATAAGATGACTCATATTCTAAATAACATCAACCAATAATAATTGGACTGGTTTTAGATAATATTTTAATCATTATAATCTTATTTATTTAAATGATTTATTAATGAGGTAAACATTGCATCATTATTGTGTCATTAATAATTTAAATTATTTGATGTCTAAAAATTATAAATAAAATATCATTATGTAGGAAATCTGTTTATCTTTCTAATGGATATTTATAATCGAAAATCCAACATGTATAACTCTATGTAAAAATTGTTCTTATAAAAGATGTTAGCTTATGCCATTTTTATTTTTTTTTAACTTTATTAATATAATGTGTCCCTACAACATACAAGTGGCTCTAAGGGATCCCCAAATCGACCCAAGGATGCCCATGGTCAGGTATGTGTCCACCAATAAGGTTATGACACGTTTTAGGGTAATTTTGTATTATTATAATATTATTTTTTAACCCTTATTTACCGGATTTACCCTTTAACCATGGTAAATAAAATATTACCGCAGTAATTATTCAAAATGTGTAAAAATAAATGTTACCTATTTACATAATTAGGACATCCTAATTCCAAATATGTAATCCATTTTTCCAAATTCAAAACATAGAAGTGGCAGAAATTAATTTAAAATTAATTCCCATTGTAAAAATAAAAAGCGTGTTTTTAAGAGATAATAACTATCAAAAGATTGACACTTGTTTATGTTTGGTTTAATTGTGAAATTATGTCCAATGACAAATATTAAATTAAATGGTAAAAATATATTCTAAATATACTTTAAAACAACTCAAATTCATAATTTATCAGTATTAATTATTTTGATTAAAAAAGTTGTTTTAAATTAAAATTTAGTAATTTTCACTATTCATCAAAATATAAAAGTTATCCGAAAAGTACCAAAATTTCACCCTAGGCTAATTTCGATATTCCGAATCCAAAAATGAAGTCCATTTTGAAATATAAAATATATATGATTTCAAAAAGTTGGTATTACTATTCACAACGGCTAGTTTAATTAGTTGTGGTGTGTGTTAGAACTCGAGGTTGCGTACAACACACGCTATCGCATTATTCGAAGGGAAACGTACCGTGGAAGCTTGGGGTGTTACATTCTCCCCTCCTTCAAATAATTGCGTCTTCGCAATTTCTAGGGTATTACTGCATAAAAAGACTCGGGTGGTTCTTCATCATATGTTCCTCGGGTTCCCACGTTGCCTCTTCCATCTTATGGTTTCTCCACAGAACTTTTACCAGACGCGTCGTCCGGTTTCTTAGCACTTGTTCTCTCGTATCAAGAATCTTGACGGGCTCTTCGCAATAAGACAGATCGGGTTCCAGTTCTAATTCTTCATAGGTGAGTACATGCGTTGGTTCAGGCATGTATTTCCTCAACAGAGATATGTGGAACACATCGTGAACATTGGAGAGACTTGGCGGCATTGCCAATCGGTAAGCTACAACCCCAATTCGTTCTAGAATTTCGAAAGGTCCGATGTACCTGGGACTCAATTTACCTTTCTTACCAAAACGTATGACTCCCTTCCATGGAGATACCTTCAGGAAAACATGATCACCGACTTGAAATTCAAAATCCTTCCTTCGATTATCGACATAGCTCTTCTGCCTACTTTGGGCTGCTTTGATGTGATTTTGGATTACCTTCACCTTTTCCATCGTTTCCTCCACCAGTTCCGGACCTACAAGTTTTCTTTCACCGACGTCATCCCAACAGGTTGGTGTACGACATCTCTTTCCGTATAATGCTTCATATGGTGCCATCTGAATACTCGAATGGAATCTATTGTTATAGGAAAATTCTACCAGTGGTAAATATTGATCCCACATACCCTGAAAGTCAAGTGAGAAAGATCTCAACATGTATTCTAAGGTCTGAATAGTCCGTTCTGATTGTCCCTCTGTCTGAGGGTGGTAAGCAGTGCTCAAATGAAGTTTAGTATCCAGGGATTTCTGAAGACTTTTCCAAAATCTTGAAGTAAAACGGGGATCACGATCAGAAACAATCGATAGGGGTACTCCATGAAGTCTCACAACTTCATTAATATATTTTCTTGCTAGACGTTCCAGGGGTAGATCTTCTCTTATAGCAATAAAATGTGCTGACTTGGTAAGACGATCAACAATAACCCATATTGCATCGTTCCTTCTAGGAGTCTTTGGTAGCCCCATGACAAAGTCCATCGTAGTATTGTCCCATTTCCACTCCGGTATGGGAAGAGGTTGCATGACTCCTCCAGGCTGTTGCCTTCCAGCTTTCACTTGTTGACAAACCATACATCTTGACACAAAATCAGCAATCTCTCTCTTCATGTTGTCCCACCAAAAATGTTCCTTCAAATCTCTATACATTTTGGTGCTCCTAGGGTGTATAGAGAAATTGGAACTATGAGCATCATCCAGCAATTCCCTTTTCAGATCAGGTAAATCGGGAACACAAAGTCTCTTCCCGAATTTCAAAATCCCATCTTCATACACAAAGTCTCTCAATCTCCCATCATTCACAGCTTTAATCTTCTTCTGAAATTCTTCATCATCGGTCTGAGAACTCTTAATCCTTTCTAGTAAAGATGGTTTGGCAACCATTTGAAAAATCATTGCTGTTTCACCTTCCCTGGTTATTCCCATGTCCATCTTCACTAGATCCATGAAAATTGGATCCCTTTCAATTCTCTTCATGTTCAAAACACCATGGTCTTTTCTGCTCAAAGCATCTGCCACCTTGTTTGCTTTCCCCGGGTGGTAGTGTATCGTACAATCATAATCCTTGAGTAATTCAAGCCATCTCCTTTGCCTCATGTTGAGTTCTTTTTGTGAGAAAATATACTTCAAACTCTTGTGATCAGTATAAATCTCACATTTTTCACCATAGAGGTAGTGCCTCCATATCTTCAAAGCAAAGATCACAGCTGCTAACTCAAGATCATGAGTAGGATAGTTTTGTTCATGAATTTTCAACTATCGTGATGCATATGCAATAACTATATCATTCTGCATAAGGACACAACCATGTCCTTTCGTTGATGCATCACTATAAATAACGAACCCATCCTTCCCCGATGGTAGAGTCAATATAGGATCATTGACTAATCTTCTCTTCAGTTCTTCGAAACATTCTTCACACTCTTTTGTCCAAACAAATTTAACCCCTTTACGTGTGAGCTTTGTTAATGGGTTAGCCAATCAGGCAAAATTCTGGACGAAACGTCGATAATAACCTGCCAAACCAATAAAACTACGTACCTCAGTTATACTCGTAGGTGCTGGCCATTCTTGGATTGCCTTGGTGTTAGAAGGATCAACAGAGATTCCATCTTTAGAGACAATATAGCCAAGAAAAGAAATCTCCTGAAGCCAGAATTCACACTTGCTAAACTTCCCATATAATTCATGCCTCCTCAGAGTCTTCAAGATAATGCGCAAGTGATTTTCATGATCTTCATAGGTTTTGGAGTATACCAAGATATCATCAATAAATACCACCACAAAATCATCGAGATACTCCTTGAAAACTCTATTCATCAGATCAATGAATACAGATGGTGCATTAGTCAATCCAAACGGCATTACAGTAAACTTGTAATGCCCGTACCTGGTTCGAAATGCTGTCTTCGGAATGTCTTCCTTCTTCACACACAACTGATGGTATCCAGATAGAAGGTCAATCTTTGAAAAGTATTGAGCTCCATGCAGTTGGTCAAATAAATCATCAATGTGAGGTAGGGGATACTTGTTTTTTATCGTTATAGTATTGATCTCCCTGTAGTCGATACATAACCTCATAGATCCATCTTTCTTTTTAAAAAAAAGAACAGGGGCTCCCCATGGAGAAACACTAGGGTGAATAAATCCCTTATTACTCAATTCCTCTAGTTGTTTCTTTAGTTCGACTAATTCTACAGTGGCCATTCTATAAGGGGTCTTAATATATAGGCCTTGATCCAGGAATCAAATCAATGGAAAACTCAACTTCTCGTTGTGGATGATGTCCAGGTAAATCTTCCAGAAATACATCTACAAATTCTTTTACAACAGGTACATCCTCTATTTGAACATTCCTTTCCTCACCGACAGTTATTTCATTCTCTTCCACCCCAATAATTGAATTAAGTTGAGATACTGGGGGTGGATCTAAATAAGAATTAAGTGGTGACGATTCTGCTCTAAAAATAAGGTGTTCCTTATCATTATCATCAAGAATCGTAACCTCTTTCTTCTTACAATAAATCTTTGCATCATAGTCCGAAAGCCAGTCCATACCGAGGATTATATCAAATTCAATTATAGGTATGATGATGAGATCAGCAGATAAAGAAAATTTATGTGCTCTAATGGGGACTGATTCACAAAACTTTGTTGCAATGATACTTCCCTTAGGAGTTTTAACTGACAACTCCCTTATTAAATCAAATTGGAAATATCTAATTTTCTTAGCAAACTGGGAAGATATGAAACAATGCGATGATCCAGAATCAAATAATGCATTTGCTAAACTTGAGGAAACCATTAAATTACCTGCCACCACGTCTTTCGGAGCCTCTACCTCAGCAGTAGTGATAGCATAAGCCTGGCCTTGATCCCTTGGCGTTTTCTGAGGTAAGTTCTCCTGACGCTTAGGACATTCATTTGCATAATGTCCCATCTCCCTTCAGTTGTAGCACTGAACGTTGGTAGCTTCCTTCTTCCCCTTGCAATCACGAGCTTGGTGGCCTTTTTCACCACACTTGTAACAGACTCTCATTCCCTTCAAGCAAGTACCAGGATGTTTCTTCCCGCATTTACCACAAGATGGATATTCAACCTTTCCCTTCTTCCCCTTATTTCCATTCCTAGATTGATCAGCAGGTCTCTTCTTATCTTGCTTTGCTTTAAAGTCATAAGTCTTAGAGAATTCCTTTTCGGTCTTGATAGCACATGAGACAATGTCTTCGTACGATGAAAAGGATTGTGAGACTAATGCTCGACGGAAAATGGTTTTAACCCATCAAAGAAACGATCAATCTTACTTCTTGGGTTGCGTATATAATCACCAGCGTACCTTGCAAACTTTGTAAAGTTAGCCTCATACTTTGCGACATTCTCATCCTCCTTTTGTCTCAGACTTAGAAATTGCCTTTCCATATCTGCTCGATGGTCGCGAGGAAAGTACTTTTCTAAAAACAGATCTTTGAACTCCCTCCATTCCATATTTGATACTTCATCATCTTCCTTCATATTTTGAATCAATGACCACCATTGATCAGCATCTCCAGTGAGGTGGTAAACTGCCATGATAACTTTTTCCCTTTCACTGCTCCCCAAAGCCTGAAATATTTTCTCTAGGGAAAATATCCATTGCTCAACTACTAAGAGATTTGTACTCCCACTGAACGTTGGTGGTTGTTGCCTCATGAATCGATCTAACATTGATCCTCCACGCAGCAGATCAGGGTGATCCATACGGGTAAGGCTATTATTCATAACCTGAGTAAGTTGTCCCAGTATGGTGATTAGCTGATCGGCACCAGTTGCATCACCAGCCCCACTATAATTATCTTGAGCAGGAGGGTAATCCCTACATGGAGTGCGTGCATTGATACGGTTTCCATTTCTTCCACTAGGCGCCATTTCTAAACAATGGCATAAACTAGATCAGTTTATGAATCAAAATACATAATCCCATACTTATAAAACACTTAACATAAATTGAACTATTTATGGATATAATCCATAATAATAAAAATGTTTTCTTTGAGGAAGTATATACTCATGAACCCTTCATAATGATTTGTAATGAAAATGAGAGTAATCCTAAGCATATCCCCCAGGAGTGTCGTAATCAAGAGTGCAGCAAGGCCCGTTGTCGTGCACCAGTTCCCGTTCGAGTCTAGCTCAAAGCGGTGTTTTCGGGTTTTACCCCTAGGTACATCTGTGCCAGAGCTGCCTCTACCTGCTCGTATCCAGACAGGGATGTATTGCTCGGAAAACTCACAAAATCTCTACAATACCAAAATTCTAGGAAGTTCTTCTATACTAATCCTCAAAGTTCATCTTAGGTCTACGTGCTCTAATCAGAGTTTATCTAAATCTAGCTTCTAAGGTTTGTACTAAACTTCCTCTGATACCAACTGTAACACCCCGACCCCAGTTACCCAGAGTCGGTGCATTATTACATAACATTGGCATGATCACAAGAAAGATAAAATCTCGAAAGACCGATTGGTTTAGTAGCCTTGGAAACACTAGATATATTCATAAGTTTTACATTACATCATAAAATGAAAAACTACTACAACAACATAATGTTTCCACAGTCCAAACTATAATCCCCTCATAATATCCCTGAAGGTCATTCATAACTTACATCTTCACATCCTGGGAAAAATAAAACATAGAAAAGGGGTGAGCTCAAATGCCCAGTAAGGATAACAATATAGCGGAATATTCAAAAATAAGCATAAACATTTAAGGCAATGAATTACTAAAACAAAATCCTTTTAAACTTGAACTTCAACATAGTATGGAAAAAGTAAAATGAAATAATTCCATTTACATATTCACATGGATATTCTACTAATCGAATAATCACATGCAAAAATCAATAACCACTTTCATAATGTTGGAATGCATAATGCCAGACTATCATAACCACATAGCCAAGGCCTCGTGCCAAGACTACAAATAAGATTTTTGCCAAGGCCTTGTGCCAAGACACTAGTTTGTCTCATGAGACCTACCGATGCATCGAGGAGCTATAGCAGGCTCCACCCGTCACTTACTAAGTCCAATGCATTCCCATATGAAAAGGTTTAAACATAACATAAACATTCGTATTAAAACTAGCATACGAAATGTCAATAATTTCACCATAAACTATGAATGGTATAAAAATAGCACATCCACAGTCAAACATATCACAAAACCTTCAATACAATATAGAAGTTTTGTATCATAATAAATCAACTTCAAATAAGCGTAAAATCCGTCAAAGGATGTTGACATAGATGAAATCAAAACACTTTTTAGAGAAATATCTCTTTCTATTTTTGAAATCATTTAAGAGCCATATAAAATAAAACATTTTCTTGAAAATATTCTTATAATCTTGTAAGGGAAACTTTGACGATTTTATAACGGCGGAAAATAACCGCACCCGCCGTATAAGTTAAAAAAAACATTCGTATCTTAATTCTGTCGAAAAGGTTAAAAAGCACCTTGTTTGGAAAACGACAGAAAGATTCCCTTATAAACCTCTTATAAAAGGTCAAACAAGGGTATAAATGACTTTAACCCATATTATTTTAAATATTAAAATTTTTTTGAAATACATTTTGAAGAAACATGGACGTGGATGATAACGAGGTCCCAGTAGATAATTATGTATAAACAACCTCGGATAATGAAGAGATTGCGAAATAAACCCTTACCTTGTACTTTTCCTTTGTTGGGGTAGGTTAACCTCCTGTATAATGGTGAAATAATTGTTATTAAATTATTCAAGAATCATATACATTAATATGATATCATATATGATCTTTTAACATTGCTTTATTAATAATATCTTAGTATTATCGTCGTTTCGGGTGATAATCGACTCGTTCTTCTTAAATGTTTGGTTACGTAAGACATGTTTGTAATGGATAGATTATATCTTATTCATAATCAGAATGATATTAACATTATTTTTAACCCTAAAATGAGAATAATACTTGAATGGATACGATGGAGAATGAATCTCATCGCGTTCGTGGAGACGGTAGTCCGTACGTACGCACGAACGCTACTTCCATTTAATTTTTATTTTTAAAAGAATCGAATCCAAATGATACATAGGTATATTACTATTCCAGTATAATATAATATTTTTTATATTTTACTTAAGTTCATTAACACCAACCTTTATACGTTCCATGTGTGGTATGAACGAGTCATATCATTTTAAGGGGGCGGTAGTCCGCAATTCCTCAAATGAAATTATCGTATGTATATACAACATTAAACGAATAATGGTATGAAATAAAATGGAATTACAGAAGCTTATATATAAAATATATATCATTAATATCATATTTAATTACAGTACCATCATAATGGCCACCATGAGAGGCGGTAAGATGTATTTGAACAATCATCGTTTCGTGAGGCGTTAGTTTGCCATCCACAGAAACATTATGTTCATCATCCATTAGATGGAGTTGTGTGTATGTGTAGTTTGAATCCTTCTTATAACAACTTACTAGTATATTGTGGATACTGGTGTTGTTACGAAAAGAAAGGAAATAAAAAGAGTTTGGGGGTTGGAGAAGCAAAATAAATGAAAATAATTTAAGAGAAATCATTACCTTTAATTTAGGTAACTCACATTGGTTGGATCCAAAGGACTTATTGAAATGCTTTCTGCCTAAGGGGAAGCTTCAAGGAGGAGGAGAGGGATGTGGGGAGCTTATTTGGGCAGGGGTTGGACGATCCAAGTGGCTTGAGAGGTGTGAGGAATGAGTAGAAGTGGTCTCCTTTTATAAGGGAGAGGAGGGGCTCTTTAGGAAAGAGTGAAAGTATTACTTTATAATATAATTATATTCGGTTTATAATGGTCCAAAAATAATTGAGGTCGAAGATAAGATGACTCATATTATAAATAACATCAACCAATAAGAATTGGACAGGTTTTAGACAATATTTTAATCATTATAATCTTATTTATTTCAATGATTTATTAATGAGGTAAACATTGCATCATTATTGTGTCATTAATAATTTAAATTATTTGATGTCTAAAAATTATAAATAGAATATCATTATGTAGGAAATCGTTTTAGCTTTCTAATGGATATTTATAATCGAAAATCAAACATGTATAACCCTATGTAAAATTTTTTTTTCTAAAAGATGTAAGCTTATGCCATTTTTATTTTTATTTTAACTTTATTAATATAATGTGTCCCTACCACATACAAGTGGCTCTAAGGGGTCCCCAAATCGACCCAAGTATGCCCATGGTCGGTTATGTGTCCACTAATAAGGTTAAGACACGTTTTAGGGTAATTTTGTATTATTATAATATTATTTTTTAACCCTTATTTACCGGATTTACCCTTTAACCATGGTAAATAAAATATTTACCGCAGTAATTATTCAAAATGTGTAAAAATAAAAGGTACCTATTTACATAATTTGGACATCCTGATTCCAAATATGTAATCCATTTTTCCAAATTCAAAACACAGATGTTGCAGAAATTAATTTAAAATTAATTCCCATTGTTAAAATAAAAAGCGTGTTTTTATGAGATAATAACTATCAAAAGATTGACACTTGTTTATGTCTGGTTTAATTGTGAAATTATGTCCAATGACAAACATTAAATTAAATGGTAAAAATATATTCTAAATATACTTTAAAACTACTCAAATTCATAATTTATCAATATTAATTATTTTGATTAAAAAGTTGTTTTTAATTATAATTTAGTAATTTTCACTATTCATCAAAATATAAAAGTTAATCGAAAAGTACCAAAATTTCACCCTAGGCTAATTTCGATATTCCGAATCCAAAAATGAAGTCCATTTTGAAATATAAAATATATATGATTTAAAAAAGTAGGTATTACTATTCACAACGGCTAGTTTAATTAGTTGTGGTGTGTGTTAGAACTCGAGGTTGCGTACAACACACGCTATCGCATTATTCGAAGGGAAACGTACCGTGGAAGCTTGGGGTGTTACAAATGCCCTAATCCAAGGGTTATTGATGATCAACATGAGAAACCTCTGAAGGAAAAGGACAAAGGGAAGTCACATGCGATCACTATTGGCAATGTTGAATATGACAATGATGTGGTGGAATGATTAAGTGTTTATGTAATGGGATTCCAAAATAATGTTGTATCATTGAGTATTGCAATATTTATTGATGTGGTATTCAAAGTGATTGAGATATTTTTTGGAAATATGATGATATGCGCATAATGAAGGGAAAACGAGAAAATGAAATGTTTAATAGTATTCATGAGCTCATGATTGATATAAGGACTAAGTGATATCATGGATTGAGTATATAGAATTTTGAGGATTTTGGTATGTGGAAGGTGTTAACTTTTAACTATATTCATATTTTCACTAAGGTTCAATGGGTATTCAAGAGAGTACATGATTAAGGCCTTTGAATGTCTGTAATGTGACCAACAAGACATATCTTATGATATATGGGGATCAACGATGGTATTAAATCTCTGGTAATCATTTTCACTATGTTATGAGAGTGGACCGCAATATTATGGATAAGCCTAAAGATTGAAATGGATTATGTTGGAAATAAGTTAGTATTGTTTAAGGATAGAAGTTTTTTCGATATTACTGATGGGATGTTATAGTAATATAATTTTAGAAAAAGGACAACCTGCAGGACGGGCGACAGCCCATCGCTTCGGACAAAGCTGTGGGAATCGAACCCACAACCGAAGTGAGACTGGCCTTTATCGCCTACCACTGGCCTATAGGAAGTCCCTGTTTAGTAAAAACTAGTTTTATTATATTAAGCAGTATGATATATGAAGTATAAGTCCATTTTAGGAACCATATGTGATTAATCTCACTATAGATCGACTTATGTATATAATTTTTGCTAACCTTTTGTTTGAGACAGATGGAATGACCCGTCATTCTATCACATGATCTGCTAACACTTCACGAATAACAAATTAAACTTCATTTATTTAAGAGATGAAGTAGAAATTGTTCAAGGCACGAACAACAGTGAGATTGTACCAAAATAAAGTAAGTATTTAATTCTAATTCAAATTCTTCAACTTTAGGGAAACGATCTAGAAAACCAAAAATGTTGTCCTAGTGCTCTTATATCTGATTAATCAGATGGTACCTTAGATCGTCACAAATTTATGGATTTGTGATTGTTGGATTTTCCATAACCATGTTTTCTACCACTCTCCATCAGAACATGATGGTTAGATTTTTCTTCCATATCCATATTTTCACCTCTGTGGAAACCCAGTGATTAGTTTATTTGGGTAATCGTTACATTTCATACTTTAGTTTTTAAATCCAAGTTTTGGTATTCCTTTTTACGATGTGGGTTTCAATTAAAGAAACTTTTGAATAGTAAACTATTTATAACCCCGACGAATTTCGAGGGCGAAATTCATTTTAAGGGGGGTAGAATGTAACAGCCCGAGATTTTATGAAAAATATTCTTTTTTATTTCACTAATGTCTTGTGTTGTACGCTACACCAAAAAGAAGCTTGCAAAACACGCATCCTTGATTTGACTTGCATTACACGTAGTCACAACCTTCCTCGGTAGCGTGTGTAGTACGCAATAACGAGTTTCACTAAACAGCGATATGCTATTAAAATGTTATTAAAACTTGCCGTTATGAATACTAATAACCACTTTTTGAAATTTTGTAAATTTTATTTTTCAAAATGGATTTCATTTTTGGATTCAGAGTATCGAATTTAGCCTAAGGTGAAATTTTGGTACATTTCGGATAACTTTCATATTTTGATGAATAGTGAAAATTACTAAATTTTAATTAAAAACAACTTTTCTAATCGAAATAATTAATAGTGATAAATTATTAATTTGAGTGGTTTTAAAGTATATTTAGAATATATTTTTACAATTCAATACAATGTTGGTCATCGGATGTGATTTCACATTTACACCAGACATAAACAAGTGTCAATCTTTTGATAGATATTGTTTCTTAAAAACACGCTATTTGTTTTAACAGCGGGATTTAATTATAAAATTAATTAATGCAACTTATATTTTATGAATTTGGTAAATTAGACTTCATTTTTGAATTTGGAATATGAAATATAGCTTAGGATGAAATTCTGGGATTGTTCTGAAAAACATCAATTTTTGATGAATAGTGAAACTACTAAGTGGTAGTTAAAAAAATTAATTTCTTCATAAATCTTAATTTTACCACTTCTGTGAATGGAATTTCAAAAATCCTAGAGACACGGTTGATGTCAGTAAGTAAAATTTGGTTCAATGAGATGAAAATAATTTTTGGTGAATAGTAACTTTTTACTTTTATTTACCACGGTTAAAAGTAAATAGGGTAATTAAGGGTAAAAATGATATTAATATTACCCTAACACATGTCCTAATCCTATTGGACAAGTTTATCTCGACCAAAAACAACCTTAAGTGTAAAATATTATCATTTAGGCCCACTTGGATTAGATTAGGACATTTATTATTATTTAATTCAAAGAAGAGTTAAAAGAGTTAAAAACAATGTTTATTTACTAAAACATTTTTAATATGGGTTTATACATAAGATAAATTCGATTATAAATATTCATTAGAAATCTAAAAATATTTCCTACATAATGATATTTTATTTATAATTTTTAGAATTCAAATAAATTAATTTATTTATGACACAACGATGATGAAGTAATTACCCTTTTAAGGAAATATTAACATAATTGATGTCCTAAATGCTCAAATGAATGTAATTTGAGACTTTTTATGAATTCCACTAATTTTCTAGGTTACTATGATATATTAGTGTTGATGTAATCAACTTTTTTCGAACATATAATCCTGTTATAACTTTCAGAAAAATCATATATCAAATAGTGTCAAAATTGACACAAAATAGTTTTTAAACAAAATATTATATTAGTAATTGTTATTTTATTCCTAAAAATCTAAGGTTCGGCCAAATGACTTCGCTAAGGATATATGTATAAATAATAAACAATTTGGGGTTCTTTTGTCATGTTATAGTAAGTGTATTAACAATATAGTGAAAGAAAACAAAAAGACACGGTAAAAGTTAAATTATTTAACTTAGAGTTAAATCTAATTGATAAGGTTACAATAATACCTTAAACATGTATAAATATTATTGGTTGATAGGATTTAGACCCATCCCCACTTTAGCTCCGAAATAAGACCCTTTGGAACCATTATAAACCGATTTTGACTTTAATATAAAATACTATTTTGAGGTATTCCTAAGGTGCCCCTCTCCTCCCTTATAAAAGGACACCTCCTCCCCCTCCTCCTCACACCAATTTGAGCACTCAAGCTCCGAAAAACCCTGAAAAAATCTTTTCTCCACTTCCCTAGAAACATCCTAGAGGTTCTGGTCTTCCTCAAAGACCAATTTTAGTGCCCTTAGAGGAGGTCTCAAAGAGGCGCTTCAAAGAAGAGGTAATTACCGTTACCAATTCTTTCATCTTTATTTCGTCTTCCACTTCTTCTTCTTAGGTTGTTTCATTATGAAGTAATAACATCAGTATCACTAATATACTTATATTTTATTATAAGTATGAAAAACCCTATTTCACCATCTATCCATCCTACGGAAAAAGAAATCACCGCATGTGCGTACGTACGGAATACCGTCTCCACGCCGTGGTGTAATCTATTTTCCACCACCACCTTACATGGATGGGTATAATGGTGTAAAGAATAACTATACATAGTTATTACAACATCATATTGATTCTGATATATTGTATAATCCACTCCAATTCAATTCAATATTTATGGAAATGATATCATCGCTCGTGCGTACGTACGGACTACCGTCTCCACGACGCGATGAGATTCATTCTCCATGTTAACCATTTAAGAATGATTATAAAGTATATATTTAAGAAATAATAATGAAATATATGACATTATAAAGCTACTGGATTTATGTATATATATATATGTATGTCATCTACTTACTTCCATTCAACACAATAAGGAAAGGAAAACAGCGTTCATGCGTACGTACGGACTACCGTCTCCATGAACGGTGTTTTTCATTTCATTTATCTATCTATTATATATATATATATACTTAATATATATGATATATAAATCATATTTATATTCTGGAAGTAAGTAAATCATGATATAAGTAATAATAATGTCATGAACAACAAGTCAGAACACCTACGATAAATGAAACGATTTTACCCAAAACGCTTCTTTAACATGGAATTTACAAAAGAACGGGTAATATAATGTCATAAGTGAACCATATATGATATCATAACAATGAATATGATTCTGTAATAAGTCAATGACATTATTTAAATCATTATACATGAGGTTCAGACACATATGAAGCAAATCAGACCTAAGGTAAGGGAAATATCACAATCTCATTTTTATCCGAGATTGTTTATACTTTAGTATTTACTGGGTTGTATTTTATCATCCACATCCATGTTTCCTCAATATGTAATATTATTTCCATCCTTCTACAATAGTTAATATCCAATTTTACCCTTCGGTAAGTTTTTTTAAAAGATATGAAAGGAATCTTTTGTCATTTTTCATACGAGGTACTTTTTGACTTTTCTGACAAAAGTACAAGGAATGTTTTTTTAAACTTATACGGCACGAATGGATTTTTACAGTTTTTATAAAGCCTTATTTTCATGAAGCTTCCTCCAAAAGATTTCATGACTATTTTCAATAAAATCTCTTTCTTTTAAAATTGCATGACATTTTTTGAAAATAAATTGATTTTGAAGAAGAAAGGATATTTTCCTCAAGAATTCATTTCAAGTGTTTTATCAAAATTATTTTCCATCTAAGATAACATAGGGTTCTGTTTTTATCCCTATTGTTACATTGATTTGATTATGTTGTGATGGAATTATTTTTATGAATTCCTTTATCTTATATGAATTGTTTTATGATGTCATGTTGTTTAAGAATCCCATTTTTATTACATGGGTTATGTAATGATGTATGACTTATGATTTTGTGGCACACATAAGAATGGTATCATTATGAGATGGGTGGGACCTATATCTCCCTCCAATGCATTGGGTAAAGATTTTATATCTCATGAGATAGACAGGGCTTGAACGGTAGGTTACACCGGTTCAGTGAAACAGGACTGAAACGAGGGTTACTCGATTCAGAAAGGGACTTTGTCCACTAAGATAGTCTTGGCAATGAGTCTTGACTAACAAGAAATGATTATCTATGATTATGTGTGAATGCCACAAAGTTTCATGTTTTAAGTTATGATTATTGTGATTACATTTCACTGCCATGATTTATCCCATGTTATGAAATTATGCTCTCTTTTGCAGGTTAATATTTCCAAAATGTTATGTTCTTATGAATACGATGTGATTGATATTTCTTTTGTTTACCCTTACTGAGCATTTGAGCTCACCCTTTTATGTTTTCTTTTCCCCAGGATATAAAGAAAGGTTTTAGGTATAAAACAAGAAGATCTTTATAGGAGATGTTGAAGATCTTTCACCACGATTAGAAGATTACGTTCGGTGTTTCCAAAGACACTAAAATATTACGATCCATGTATGTGTGTTTTTGTTATGTACTAAGTATTCCGCAAATGTAATGTAATGTCAATGTACGTCAAGTTTCAGGTCTCTACAGTTGGTATCAGAGGAAAGGTTTAGTCAACCTTTAGAAACTAGGATGCGAAAACGTTAGTGAGATCCCTGGAGATATTTCTACGGTATGTCTAGGGATGTCCCTAAGGTTAAGTATACGTATAGGTTATAGTACTAGAACTATGCTAACGATCATAGAATTAAACCTAAGATGTTAGATATTGAAGGTACTTCCCCTTTATTATGTTGTTTTCCCTAGCATGATTTTTGCCTCTCACACTATTCTTTTTGGGTTTTAGAAGATGGATGGAACCCGAAGGAACCGTGTTGATCAATGCAATGGACAATGCAATGATTGTCCTCCTGAACAAACAAATGTTATGGGAGATGGAGTGCAAAATCTTATTGCTATACTTACACAAGCTATGAATCATTCTGGACTTCCAAATGAGCAGAGAAGGGAACAATATTCTATTGAGTCCTTCATGAGGCAACGTCCACCTTCTTTCAGTGGGTCTTCTGATCCACTTGTTTCTGAAAAATGGATCAGTACCACTGAAAAGATATTTTCAGTTCTTCAATGTTCTGAACATGATAAAGTCTTCTTAGCAGTATATCGTTTGGAAGGTGAAGCTGATCAATGGTGGAATCTTATCAAGAATACAAGGCAAAGAGATGAAATTGAGTCCATGGAATGGGACGAGTTCAAGAACTTATTTTTAAATAAGTACTTCCCTCGTATTCTTCGAACAAAGATGGAGAAGGAGTTTATTGAACTAAAGCAAAAATATGATGAATCTCTTGGTATATACGAAGCGAATTTTACAAGACTTGCAAGGTATGCATCTGGAATTATCATCCAACCTGAAAGTAAAGTTGATCGATTTTTCAGTGGCTTAAAACCAAGTCTTCGAAGGGAATTAGCTATAAGAGACTTCAGTAGCTATGAAGAAATTGTGCGTTGTGCTATCAAGGTAGAAATGGAAGTTGGTGTTACATATCCATCTCATGGTTTTGACAAGAAACGAAAGATGGAGTTCAAGGAGAAATCTCAGAATAATGGTGAAAAGAAGATGAATGTTTCCTTATGCACAAAGTGTGGAAAGAAGCATGGTGGAGATTGTCTTAAAGGGACTAGAAAATGTTTTAAGTGTGGAAAAGAAGGTCATCGAGCAGCTGAGTGTCGAAGTAATGGAAAAAGGGTTTCTAATGATGTGAATAAAGCAAACACTGCAGAGAACGCACCACCAACACTTCAATGCTTCAAGTGCAAGGAAATGGGGCATTATGCTAATAAATTCCCTAATCCAATGGTTAGTGATGATCAACATGAGCAACCACTGATGGCAAAGGACAAAGGGAAGTCACATGCGATCACTATTGGCAATGTTGAATATGACAACGATGTGGTGGAATGATTAAGTGTTTATGTAATGGGATTCCAAAATAATGTTTTATCATTGAGTATTGCAATATTTATTGATGTGGTATTCAAAGTGATTGAGATATTTTGTGGAAATAAGATGATATGCGCATAATGAAGGGAAAACGAGAAAATGAAGTGTTTAATAGTATTCATGAGCTCATGATTGATATAAGGACTAAGTGATATCATGGTTTGAGTATATAGAATTTTGAGGATTTTGGTATGTGGAAGGTGTTAACTTTTAACTATATTAATGTTTTCACTAAGGTTCAATGGGTATTCAAGAGAGTACATGATTAAGGCCTTTGAATGTCTGTAATGTGACCAACAAGACATATCTTATGATATATGGGGATCAACGATGGTATTAAATCTCAGGTAATTGTTTTCACTATGTTATGAGAGTGGACGGCAATATTATGGATAAGACTAAAGATTGAAATGGATTATGTTGGACATAAGTTAGTATTGTTTAAGGATAGAAGTTTTTTCGATATTACTGATGGGATGTTATAGTAATATAGTTTTAGAAAAAGGACAACCTGCAAGACGGGCGACAGCCCATCGCTTCAGACAAGGCTGTGGGAATCGAACCCACAACCGAAGTGCGACTGGCCTTTATCGCCTACCACTGGCCTACAGGAAGTCCCTGTTTAGTAGAAACTAGTTTTATTATAATAAGCAGTATGATATATGAAGTATAAGTCCATTTTAGGAACCATATGTGATTAATCTCACTATAGATCGACTTATGTATATAATTTTTGCTAACCTTTTGTTTGAGACAGATGGAATGACCCGTCATTCTATCACATGATCTGCTAACACTTCATGAATAACAAATTCAACTTCATTTATTTAAGAGATGAAGTGGAAATTGTTTATGGCACGAACAACAGTGAGATTGTACCAAAATAAAGTAAGTATTTAATTCTAATTGAAATTCTTCAACTTTAGGGAAACGATCTAGAAAACCAAAAATGTTGTCCTAGTGCTCTTATATCTGATTAATCATATGGTACCTTAGATCGTCACAAATTTATGGATTTGTGATTGTTGGCTTTTCTATAGCCATGTTTTCTACCACTCTCCATCAGAACATGATGGTTAGATTTTTCTTCCATATCCATATTTTCACCTATGTGGAAACCCAGTGATTAGTTTATTTGGGTAATCATTACATTTCATACTTTAGTTTTTAAATCCAAGTTTTGGTATTCCTTTTTACAATGTGGGTTTATATTAAAGATACTTTTGAATAGTAAACTATTTATAACCCCGACGAATTTCGAGGGCGAAATTCATTTTAAGGGGGGTAGAATGTAACAGCCCGAGATTTTATGAAAAATATTCTTTTTTATTTCACTAATGTCTTGTGTTGTACGCTACACCAAAAGGAGCTTGCACAACACGCATCCTTGATTTGCCTTGCATTACACGCAATCGCGACCTTCCTCGATAGCGTGTGTAGTACGCAATAACGAGTTTCACTAAACAACGATATGCTATTAAAATGTTATTAAAACTAGCCATTATGAATAGTAATAACCACTTTTTGAAATTTTGTAAATTTTATTTTTCAAAATGGATTTCATTTTTGGATTCGGAGTATCGAAATTAGCATAAGGTGAAATTTTGGTACATTTCGGATAACTTTCATATTCTGATGAATAGTGAAAATTACTAAATTTTAATTAAAAACAACTTTTTTAATCGAAATAATTAATAATGATAAATTATTAATTTGAGTGGTTTTAAAGTATATTTAGAATATATTTTTACAATTCAATACAATGTTGGTCATTGGATGAAATTTCACATTTACACCAGACATAAACAAGTGTCAATCTTTTGATAGATATTGTTTCTTAAAAACACGTTATTTGTTTTAACAGCGGGATTTAATTATAAAATTAATTAATGCAACTTCTATGTTATGAATTTGGTAAATTAGACTTCTTTTTTGAATTTGGAATATGAAATATAGCTTAGGATGAAATTTTGGCATTGTTCTGAAAAACATCAATTTTTTGATGAATAGTGAAACTACTAAGTGGTAGTTAAAAAAATTAATTTCTTCATAAATCTTAATTTTACCGCTTCTGTGAATGGAATTTCAAAAATCCGAGAGACACGGTTTATGTTAGTAAGTAAAATGTGGTTCAATGAGATGAAAATAATTTTTGGTGAATAGTATCTTTTTACTTTTATTTACCACGGTTAAACGTAAATAGGGTAATTAAGGGTAAACATGATATTAATATTACCCTAACACATGTCCTAATCCTATTGGAAAAGTGTATCTCGACCAAAAACAACCTTAAGTGTAAAATATTATCATTTAGGCCCACTTGGATTAGATTAGGACATTTATTATTATTTAATTCAAAGAAGAGTTAAAAGAGTTAAAAACAAAGTTTATTTACTAAAAAATTTTTAATATGGGTTTATACATAAGATAAATACGATTATAAATATTCATTAGAATTATAAAAAGATTTAATACATAATGATATTTTATTTATAATTTTTAGACTTCAAATAAATTAATTTATTTATGACACAACGATGATGCAGTAATGACCCTTTTAAGGAAATATTAACATAATTGATGTTATAAATGCTCAAATGAATGTAATTTGAGACTTTTTATGAATTACACTAATTTTCTAGGTTACTATGATATATTATTATTGATTTAATTAACTTGGTTCGAACATATAATCCTGTTATGACTTTCACAAAAATCATATATCAAATAGTGTCAAAATAGACACAAAATAGTTTTTAAATCAAATATTATATTATTAATTGTTATTTTATTCCTAAAAATCTAAGGTTCGGCCAAATGACTTATATAAGGATATATGTATTAATAATAAACAATTAGGGGTTCGTTTGGCATGTTATAGTAAGTGTATTAACCATATAGTGAAAGAAAACAAAAAGACACGGTAAAAGTTAAATTATTTAACTTAGAGTTAAATCTAATTGATAAGGTTAAAATAATAACTTAAACTTGTCTAAATCTTATTGGATGATAGGATTTCGACCCATCCCCACTTTATCTCTGAAATAAGACCCTTTATAACCACTATAAACCGATTTTGACTTTAATATAAAATAATATTTTGAGGTATTCCTAAGGTGCCCCTCTCCTCCCTTATAAAAGGATACCTCCTCCCCCTCCTCCTCACACCAATTTGGGCACTCAAGCTCGGCCAAACCCTGCCAAAATCGCTTCTACACTTCCCTATCAACATCCTAGAGGTTCTGGTCTTCCTCAAAGACCAATTTTAGTGCCCTAAGAGGAGGTCTCAAAAAGGCGCTTCAAAGAAGAGGTAATTACCGTTACCAATTCATTCATCTTTATTTCTTCTTCCACTTCTTCTTCTTAGGTTGTTTCATTATGAAGTAATAACATAAGTATCACTCATATACTGATATGTTATTATAATTATGAAAAAACCATATTTCACCATCTATCCATCCTACGGAAAAAGAAATCATCGCGCGTGCGTACGTACGGAATACCGTCTCCACGCCGTGGTGTAATCAACTTTCCACCACCACCTTACATGGATGGGTATAATGGTGTAAAGAATAACTAAACATAGTTATTAAAACATCATATTGATTCTGATATATTGTATAATCCACTCCAATTCAATTCAGTATTTATGTAAATGATATCATCGCTCGTGCGAACGTACGGACTACCGTCTCCACGACGCGATGAGATTCATTCTCCATGTTAACCATTTAAGAATGATTATAAAGTATATATATAAGAAATAATAATGAAATATATGACATTATAAAGATACTGGATTTATGTATATATATATATGTATGTCATCTACTTACTTCCATTCAAGACAATAAGGAAAGGAAAACAGCGTTCATGTGTACGTACGGACTACCGTCTCCATGAACGGTGTTTTTCATTTCATTTATCTATCTATTATATATATATATATACTGAATATATATGATATATAAATCATATTTATATTCTATAAGTAATTAAATCATTATATAAGTAATAATAATGTCAAGAACAACAAGTCATAACACCTACGATAAATGAAACGATTTTACCCAAAACGATTCTTTAACATGGAATTTACAAACGAATGGGTAATATAATGTCATAAGTGAACCATATATGATATCATAACAATGAATATGATTCTATAATAAGTCAATGACATTATTTAAATCATTATACAGGAGGTTCGGACACATACGAAGCAAATCGGACCTAAGGTAAGGGAAATATCACAATCTCATTTTTATCTGAGATTGTTTATACTTTAGTATTTACTGGGGTGTATTTTATCATCCACATCCATGTTTCCTCAATATGTAATATTATTTACATCCTTCTACAATAGTTAATATCCAATTTTACCCTTCGGTAAGTTTTTTTAAAAGATATGAAAGGAATCTTTTGTCATTTTTCGTACGAGGTACTTTTTGACTTTTCCGACAAAAGTACAAGGAATGTTTTTTTTAAACTTATACGGCACGAATGGATTTTTATGGTTTTTATAAAGCCTTATTTTCATGAAGCTTCCTCCAAAATATTTCATGACTATTTTTAATAAAATCTCTTTCTTTTAAAATTGCATGACGTTTTGTGAAAAGAAATTGATTTTGAAGAAGAAAGGATATTTTCCTCAAGAATTCATTTCAAGTGTTTTATCAAAATTATTTTCCATCTAAGATAACATAGGGTTATGTTTTTATCCCTATTTTTACATTGATTTGATTATGTTGTGATGGAATTATTTTTATGAATTCCTTTATCTTATATGAATTGATTTATGATGTCATGTTGTATAAGAATCCCATTTTTATTACATGGGTTATGTAATGATGTATGACTTATGATTTTGTGGCACACATAAGAATGGTATCATTATGAGATGGGTGGGACCTATATCTCCCTCCAATCCATTGGGTAAAGATTTTATATCTCATGAGATAGACAGGGCTGGAATGGTAAGTTATACCGGTTCAGTGAAACAGGACTGAAACGAGGGTTACTCGATTCAGAAAGGGACTTTGTCCACTAAGATAGTCTTGGCAATGTGTCTTGACTAACAAGAAATGATTCTCTATGATTATGTGTGAATGCCACAAAGTTTCATGTTTTATGTTATGAATATTGTGATTACATTTCACTTCCATGATTTATCCCATGTTATGAAATTATGCTGTCTTTTGCAGGTTAAGTTTTCCAAAATGTTATATTCTTATGAATACGATGTGATTGATATTTCTTTTGTTTACACTTACTGAGCATTTGAGCTCACCCTTTTATGTTTTATTTTCCCCAGGATATAAAGAAAGGTTTTAGGTAAAAAAAAGAAGATATTTATAGGAGACGTTGAAGATCATTCACCACGATTAGAAGATTACGTTCTGAGTTTCCAAATACACTAAACTATTACGATCCTTGTGTGTGTGTTTTTGTTATGTACTATGTATTCCGCAAATGTAATGTAATGTCAATGTATTTCAAGTTTCGGGTCTCTACAGAACCACTTTGTGTATAAGGTTTTATTTTTTGTCAATATTTTTCAATAAATATCAAAATGAAGGAGATCAAGAAGTACTGCAATGAAATGGAGGAATGGAAATTCAGACGATTGTTGTAAAAAAATAAAAAGGGGGAGATTATTGGAACCACTTTGTGTATAAGGTTGTATTTGTTGTTAATAGTTGTCAATGAAGATCAAAATGAAGGAGATCAAGAAGTACTCCAATGAAATGGAGGAATGGAATTTCAGATGATTGTTGTACTGATCATACGTTCAAAAAACATTTATCAAAGGCGACACGCTGTTTACTACAATAAAGGATGTGAGGTATAATCCATCTAAGGATGATTAACGAAGAATGGTGTTTTGATGAAGACCATGCAATTCTTCATGATTTCATGAGAACCATGAAAGAGACTTCTTGAAGAATTGAATCATATGTTTTTCATGAATTAGATGATGACAGTTGAAGAAGAAGACAGTCTGCAATGGATTGGAATTCTGAGATGGCCATGCAGAGATTGAAATTATGAGATAGCCATTCACATCACATTGTCTCATAAGATGATGATGCTAAAGATGTTAGTTCAAAGAAAACATATCACGATAGTGGAGTTTTTGATGAAAGTAGAAGAGTTGCTGAAGGATTCAAATCACCGAGAAAAAGTGTTTTTGAGGTGATTGTTCTTGTTGACAAAGAAAATAAACGACATAAAAATTTGTTGAAAAAGGATATTCCATGGTGTCATGTCGAGTTCAATGGATGTGTTTAATGATCCATGTTTTATTCAAGAACATAGAAAAATGAATTAATGACCTAGAGGCAGTGTTGGGTTGGTCGCGCAAGTGACCTGTGCGCCGTGAAGAGACATGTGCGCTAGTGCCTAGGAGGATCGGAAACTTGCGCACCTATCGTTTTTCATGAACAAAACTTCAAAATATGTAAAAGGAAAGAAGGTCACGCAAGTTAGTTGCGCGACAGAGGCTATGGGTGATGAGATGCGTGCCGAGACTTGCGCGTCGCCACGCAGGTTGACCAGTTTGCCTATAAATAGAGGACCACCCCTCCTCATTTACCACGAGCTCAACACTTAGAGAAAATCAGAGCTCTCTTCGTGCAGGTGTAGGAGTCGCGCAAGTGGTGAGTGGTAACGAAATTTGGTTAAAGTGACCTACGCGCCATCTCTTATAAGTTGCGCGCTGGTTGATGGCTACACGCCCAAGGTGATTTGGGCGAAAAAGGAAGTGAGTCGCGCAGGTTTGAAGTTCATGAAGGCATTGTCACGTAGGTGCTTTGGTGACACTTGCACGCCAGTTTGGACTTGCGTGCCGAATACATGCACGCCGTATTGGGACTGCGTGCCATATTGAGACTTCCACGCTGGGCTTGAAATGGAGTGCCATGTGTTGTTGGGGCACGCCCGCCTTTCTGGAGGTACATGAGAGCTGAAAGATTGCCTAATACTTTTTATGAAATGTGAGATTAAAGAGGAAATATAAATGATAAATGTATGATCTCATGCATACATAGAGAAATGATTCAGACAATTCCATGTAAGCTGAGCTTCAATTATTGAGTAATCACAGCAGACGTTGTGATTTAGGAAAACGAAGACAAGAGGATCTAGTTTATTAGTCATTGAAATAAAGAAGAAGGTTTGAACTGAAAAGAGCATCAACTCTAATCCCTGATGTAAGAAAAGTCTCAAGCTGAATAAGAGACATGACTTCAATGAAAATATATTTAAGAGACCTTCATATCTATAAATTGAGCGGGACTTCACCAACGGCAGTGAGCCAGGGGGATTCAACAGGAGTCACCCGAGTGACACAGTGAGCTATCCCTGAACCTTTGTAAAGACAGTGAGCCTGGGACAAAGTGACTGTGCCCAAACCATTTTAATCCACAACTAGTGAAGATTAGTGGAATTTGGTACGAATGGAAACTTGTCGGCGTATGCCTCTTGGATGTAGCCCTTAGTGGTGAACCAAGTAATATTGATGTGTTATATCATTCCATGTGAATGTTTCCTTATGGATCATATCCATCATACAGGATTAAGTATTTCCTACCAATGTGGGAACAAGATCCTTGGTTTTAAAAGAAAAAGTTCACACCCTGATTCACCCCTCCCCTCTCAGGGTGTCCTGGGGTCCTACAAGTGGTATCAGAGGAAAAGGTTAACATATGTTGGATACTATCTGGTAATTCTATTGAGAAGAGGATTTGAGTTACTTTCATAAAGTCAGCCATGAAGAGTAGTTTTGATGAAGATTCAGAGCAGAAATCTATATCCACCAAAGCTTTGACAAATAGGAAAATGAAAGAGAAGATTCTGATGAAGAAGTCCCTCATGAACAAAGAAGATACTGTGTCTTGTTCTCCATTCCATTCCAATAATGAAGAAACATCAGGCTTGGAAAGTATCGAGGAGGTGGCTCATAATTATTCCAGAGGAAAGGATGACACCCCTAATTCAAGCATTCAGGAAAAACTCAAAAACATATCTACATGATATTCCTGAAGAAAGGGTTGCTATTATTTGTAGCCTATTCCAATCTATTCAGGTTGAGATCACTCGATTAGAAAGGGAAGCTGACAATATGGAAAAGGGGTTAGAAAGAAAGTTTTTGGAAAGTATGAATCTCACCAAACAAGTTAAAGTCTTTGAAGAAAAAGAGAATGTCAATAAGACTAAAATAAAAGATCCATGCACTTGATGCTGAGTTGAAAAATAGAAAAGAAGTCAAGAGGTTGTGATTGGAAGAAAATTCCATGAAATTTAGGGTACTTGACTCATTGTTACAAAACAAAGTTATGAATCATGAAGATGAGGTTGAATGATTGAAGAAGACTTGTGATGAAAAGATGATCATGATTAATGATCAAAAGATCATCCTCAATATTGAGAGTAGATAATTGGAATCCCAGTTGACAAAGATTGAGAATACACATATTGAGACTTCACAAAAGAATGAAATCAGTGATGCTTTTACTCAATGTTTGTTGGAGGAATCTAAATCTAAAATACCTCCAACATGTGACAAGAAGATTATGACAACTCTTGACTATCCGCATCAAGAATCAGTTGCTGATGGTACTCAATTATCACTAGAAGATTACGTTGTCAAAAGACCTCCGACATGTGATAAGAATATCATGACTTCACTCAAGGATATATCACAAGTAATTGAGGAAGTGAAGGTACCATCAAAACCATCTTGTACTCAGGTTTCTAAATGTGTTCCCACAATCAGTGCAGGCTGGAAGAAAAATTATAAACAAGTATGGATGAGGAAATGTGAGAAGAAGAAACATACCACCATGACTAGGGAGGATGGGAAGATAAAGGACGAAGTTGGTTCCTCAAATAGAGAACAAATGATTAAGAAGATGGCCCAACAACCTCATACAAAAGATACAAAGAAGAAATGATTTGCGGGTCAATGTTGGTGCTGCAATAGATTTGGCCCTTGTGCATAGGATTGTTGGTACAATCCCTTTAATGGAAAAGCACAAATAAAGATTGTATCAAAGGGAAGAAATCTACAGAAGAAGAATCATAATCTGTAGGTCTAGAAGCATCTGTTTACAGCAAACAGATTTCGAATGCTTGATAACATCTGTGATGTATGCAGCTGCAGTGGTTACAAGAATTGTGCATGCCTATGTCAACAGATATCCAGAGCTGATATGAATAGAATACCTCTGATCCTGTCTAAGTATGAAGAGAGTACCTTGGGAAGAAATCAGAAGAATTGTGCGAATAGAAATTTCTCCATGAGGATCTCAAGAAGGGAAGCAAAGAAGACCCATGATTTTGGATCCATGAAATTGAAGGATCATTCATCCAAAAGAAAAACTGAGTGGGATGAAACTCAGATGAACCCATGTGGAAGATCCAAACATGATGCAATAGTTCCAAATGACATATTGTTCATCTGGCCAGAAGATTTGAAAAGAATGAGGAAACATGATGATGGAAAGGCCAAGGATAGTCCTAAAGGAAAAGAAAAACTTTCACGTGATAAAGACAAAGTTCAGGAGATATTGTAAACCAAGAGAAACACACATGTCAAAGAAGTTCTGTGTGAGAGATGCAAGAAATATGGTCACATTTCAAAAGGTTGCCTAACCATAATACCAGTGCAAGAAGCTATCCTTAAATGGAGTAAGAATGTATCATTCATGATGGCTGTTAAGCAGAACGATTCCCCACACAAAGTAGAAGACAATGTGAAGAAGTCCATGCCACATCAATAGATGTCAGAACATATGTTTAAATTTCTAGGAATGAAGACTGGGGTGAACAGAGGCAGTTGGTTGAGAAAATAACCTCAACCATGCATCTCATGTTGATGAAGCAAGGAGGAACCACCGTATTCCATTAATCATTTGTGTATTGTATTTGTTCTAATAATGCAGAGAATTGAAGGGGGAGAATGCTCTCAGGGGGAGAACCTAAGAAGTAGTGAATGATGTCAACTCTTGATATCTACGATAAAGATGTTTCCATCCTTGGAAGATTCTTCAATTGATATTCAATGATTAAGATGGTGAAGTATCACTCTTAATGAAGATGATGAGGAGTGTTTCCCTTGAGGGGGAGAAAAATGATGATTCTTCCAAAATCATTCTTTCAATCAATATCAATTCAAGCTAGACTCAAATGCAGTTACTCTGTTAATTTCTTGAAGAACATGTCAATGTATAAGGTATGCCATTTGTCAATCTCTATCCCCTGGTTACTCAGATCAACGATCATTCTACAAAGGGGGAGTAACTTAATTGATCAGTGACATAAGAAGAATGGATGTGCCCCAAGGTCACTTATCCAGCTGATAGCACCTGAATGTTTTTGATCTGTTTGCTGATGTGAGTGCAGGAGTTTCAAGTTGATTATTCCCTATCACATTTGATTTTCTTATACCTGAAATAAATTTCGTAAACCCTTGAAGACAATTTGCATTTGTTCTCATCTCATGCAGTATCATGATATGTGAATTATGGACAGCCTTGTTGGCTAAATCAAATCCTCTTGTTTTCTACTTCGAGCATTGCTCAAGTAGACTTAGTGTGGAATGATTAATGAAACATTTCTTATGTGTGGATTGATACCCTCTCTACCATGAGAATTGTATTTCTTGTCAATAAGGGGGAGATAACGTGAAATGAAAGTTTGAAAAGAAAAGTTGATTGAAGAGAAGATTCTCATTTTGACATTGATGAATTCATTTCAGAAGATGTATAAGGTATTGACAACAAAATACAAAGGGGGAGATTGTTGGAACCACTTTGTGTATACGGTTTTATTTGTTGTCAATATTTGTCAATGAAGATCAAAATGATGGAGATCAAGAAGTACTCCAATGATATGGAGGAATGGAAATTCAGACAATTTTTGTAACAAAATACAAAGGGGGAGATTGTTGGAACCACTTTGTGTATAAGGTTGTATTTTTTGTCAATAGTTGTCAATGAAGATCAAAATGAAGGAGATCAAGAAGTACTCCAATGAAATAGAGGAATGAAAAATCAGACGATTTTTGTACTGATCATAAATTCAATGAAAATTTGTCAAAGGTGACACATTGTTTACAACAATGAATAATGTGAGGTATAATACATATAAGGATGATTAATGAAGAATGGGGTTTTGATGAAGACCATTAAATTCTTCATGATTACATGAGATCCATGAAAGATACTTCTTGAAAAATTGAATCATATGTTTTACATGAAGTAGATAATGACGGTTGAAGAAGAAGACAGTGTGAAATGGATTGAAATTATGAGATGGCCATGCGGAGATTGAAATTATGAGATGGCCATGCACATCACATTGTCTCAGAAGATGATGATGCTAAAGTTATTCCTTCAAAGAATGCATATCACGATAGTGGAGTTTGTGATGAAAGTAGAAGAGTTTATGAAGGATTCAAATCATCGAGAAGAAGTGTTTTTGAGGTGATTGTTCTTGTTGAAATAGCAAAAAAATGACCTAAATTTTTTTTTACAAAAGAGATTATATGGTGGAATGTCGAGTTCAAGGGCTGTGGTTAATGATGCATGTTTTATTCAAGAACATAGACAAATGAATGAATGATCTGGAGGCTTTACAAAAATAGCACATACAAGGTCGTGTCATTTCTAGTGTTTGCCAAATTTTTGGGCATGAAAATCAACAAATTGAGAAAAGTGTTTTTGGAAAAGAGACTTTCACACCGTGTACTTGAGGGAAGAGGGTTGCACAAGTGTTGGGTTGGTCACACAAGTGACCTATGCGTCGTGAAGAGACATGTGCACCAGTTCCTAGAAGGATCGGAAACTTGTGCGCCTATTGTTTTTCAAGAACACAAATTACAAATATGGAAATGGAAAGAAGGGTGCACAAGTATTGGTTGGGTCGCGCAAGTGAGTTGCGTGACAGAGGCTTGGGGTGATGAGCTGTGTGCCGAGACTTGCACGCTGCCGTGCTGGTTGACAAGTTTGCCTATAAATAGAGGACCACCCCTCCTCATTTCCCATGAGCTCATCCCTTAGATAAAATCAGAGCTCTCTTCGCGCAGGTGTAGGAGTCACGCAAGTGGTGAGTGGTCGCGCAAGTTGTTTGGAGAGACTTGCGCGCTAGCTCTTAGAAGTTGTGCGCCGGTTGATGGCTACGCGCCCAATGTGATTTGGGTGAGAAAGGAAGTGAGTCGCGCAGGATTGAAGTTCAAGAAGGAATTGTCGCATAGGTGCTTTGGTGACACTTGCACGCCAGTTTGGACTTGTGTGCCGAAGACTTGCGCGCCGTATTGGGACCTGCGTTCCATATTAAGGCTTGCGTGTTGGGCTTGAAAAGGAGCGCCAAGTGTTGTTGGAGCACGCCCGCCTTTCTGGTGCTGCACAAGAGATGAAAGATTGCCTGATAATTTTGATAAAAAGTGATATTAAAGAGGAAATCTAAATGATAAATGCATGATCTCATGCATACATAGAGAACTGATTCTGAAAATGCCAAGTAAGCTGAGCTTCACTTATTGAGTAATCACATCAGTGGTTGTGATTCAGGAAAACGAAGACAAGAGGATCTAGTGTATTAGTCATTGCACTAAAGAAGATGGTTTGAACTGAAAAGAGCATCATCTCTAAACTCTGATGCAAGAAAAGTCTCATGCTGAATAGGATACAAATACTTCAATGCAAATCTATTGAAGAGATGTTCACGTCTATAAATTGAGCATGACTTCACCAACGACAGTGAGCCAGGGGGAGTCAACGGGAGTGACCCGAGTGACGCAGTGAGCTATCCCTGAACCTTTGTAAAGCTATTGAGCCTGGGACAGAGTGACTGTGCCAGAACCATTGTAATCCACAAATAGTGAAGATTAGTAGAATTTGGTACGACCGAAAACATGTCGACATATGCTCCTTAGATGTAGCCCTTAGGTGTGAACCAAGTAAAATTGTAGTGTTATCTCTTTCCATGTGAATGTTTCATTGCTGGTCATATCCGTCATAGGGGTTTAAGTAGTTCCTACCAATGTGGGAACAAGATCCTTGGTTTAAAAAAAAGGTCACACCCTAATTCACCCCTCCCCTCTCAGGGTTTCCTGGGGTCCTACAAGTGGTATCAGAGGGAATGGTTAACGTATGTTGGATACTCTCTGGTAATATTATTGAGAAGAGGATTTGAGTTACTTTCCTAAATTCAACGATGAAGAGTAGTTTTGATGAAGATTCAGAGCAGAAATCTATATCCACCAAGACTTTGACAAATAGGAAAATGAAATATAAGAAGCTGATGAAGAAGTCCCTCATAACCAAATAAGATATCGTGTCTTGTTCTCCATTCCATTGCAATAATGAAGAAACTTCATGGTTGTAAATTATCAAGAAGGTGGATGATAATTCTTCTAGAGGAAAGGATGACACCCCTAATTCAAGATTTCAGAAAAAACTCAAAACATATCTGCATGATATTCCTGAAGAAAGGGTTTCTATTATTTGTAGCCTATTCCAATCTATTCAGGTTGAGATCACTCGATTAGAAAGTGAAGCTGACAACATGGAAAATGTGTTAAAAAGAAAGGTTCTGGAAAGTATGAATCTCACCAAACAGGTAAAAGTCATTGAAGAAAAAGGGGAAATCAATAAGACTCTAAATGAAAAGATCCATGCACTAGAAGGTGAGCTAAAAAAGAGAAAAGAAGTCAAGAGGTTGTGTTTGGATGAAACTTCCATGAAATTCAGGGAACATGACTCATTGTTACAAAAACAAAGTTATGATGCATGAAGATGAGGTTGAAAGATTGAAGAAGACTCGTGAAGAGAAGATGATCATGATTGAAGATCAAGAGATCATCCTCAATATTGAGAGTCAAAAATTGGAAGCCCAGTTGACCAAGATTGAGAATACACATATTGAGACTTCACACAAGAATGAAATGAGTGATGCTTCTACTAAATGTTTGTTGGAGGAATATAAAGCTAAAATACCTCCAACATGTGACAAGAAGATTATGACAACTCTTGATTATCCACATCAAGAACCAGTTTCTGCAGGTACTCAATGCTCACTGGAGAATTCTATTATCAAAAGACCTCCAACATGTGATAAGAATATCATGACTTCACTCATTGATCTATGAAAAGAAACTGAGGAAGTGATGGTACCATCCAAACCATCTTGTACTCAGGTTTCTAATTGTGTTCCCACAATCAGTGCAGGCTGGAAGAAAAATTCTAAACATGTATGGATGAGGAAATGTGAGAAGAAGAAACCTACCACCATGAATAGGGTAAATGGGAAGATAAAGAATGAATTTGGTTCTTCAAATAGAGCACAAAAGATTAATAAGATGACCCAACAAACTCATACAGAAGATACAAAGAAGAAAATATTTGTAGGTCAATGTTGGTGTTGCAATAGATTTGGGAATTGTGCACTGGATTGTTGGTACAATCCCTTTAATGGAAAAGCAAAAATAAAGCCTGTATCAAAGGGAAGAAATCCAGAGAAGAAAAAGAAACTTCTGCAGGTCCAGAAGCATCTGTTTACAGAAAACATATTTGGAATGCTTGATAACATCTGTGATGTATGCAGCGGCAGTGGTTACAAGAATTGTGCATGCCTATGTCAACAGATATCCAGAGATGATATGAATAGAAGTCCTCTCATGCCGTCTAAGTATGAAGAGAGTACCTTGGGAACAAATCAGAGGAATAGCGCGAACACACATTTCCCCATGAGGATCTCAAGAAGGGAAGCTGAGAAGACCCATGATTTTAGATCCATGAAATTGAAGGGCCATTCATCTAAAAGAAAAACGGAGTGGGATGAAACTCAGATGAACCCATGTGGAAGATCCAAACTTGCTGCAATAGTTCTGAATGAAATATTGGTCATCTAGCCAGAATATTTGAAAATAATGATGAAACATGAAGATGAAAAGGCCAAGGCTAGTGCTAAAGGAAAAGAAAAACCTTCATGTGATGAAGACAAAGTTCAGGAGAAATTGAAAACCAAGAGAAACACACATGTCAAAGAAGTTCAGTGTGAGAGATGCAAGAAATCTGGTCACATTGCAAAAGGTTTCCTAACCTTAATACCAGAGAAATAATCAGTCCTTAAAAAGAGTAAGAATGTATCATTCATGATGGCTGTTAAGAAGAATGATTCCCCAAACAAAGTAGAAGACAATGTGAAGAAGTCCATGGCACATCAATAGATGTCATGACAAATGTTCAAATGTGCAGGCATGAATACTAGGGTGAACAGAGGAACTTGTTTGAGAAAAGAACCTCAACCATGAATCTCGTGTTGATGAAGCAAGGAGGAACCACCATATTCCCTTAATCATTTGTGTATTGTATTTGTTCTAATAATGCAGGGAATTGAAGGTGAAGAATGCTCTCAGGAGGAGAACCTGAGAAGTAGTGAATGCTTTCAACTCTTGATAGCTAATCTAAAGATGTTTTCTTCCATGGAAGATTATATAATTTATATTCAATGATTAATATGGTGAATGATCACTCTTGATGAAGATGATGAGTGGTGTTACCCTTAAGGGGGAGAAAAATGAAGATGCTTCCAAAATCACTCTTTCAATCAATATCAACTCCTGCTAGACTCCAATGAAGTTACTATGTTAATTTCATAAAGAACATGTAAATTGAGAATGTATACAATTTCTAAATCTCTATCCCTTGGTTACTCAGATCAAAGATCATTCTACAAAGGGGGAGTAACGTAATTGATCCGTGACATAAGAAGAATGGATGTGCCCAAAGGTCACTTATCCTGCCGATATCACTTGAATGTTTTTGATCTTTTTGCTGATGTGATTGCAGGAGTTTCAGGTTGATTATTCCCTATCACATTTGATTTTCTTCTACCTAAAAAAAATGTGGACAACCCTTGAAGACAATTTACATTTTTTCTCATCTCATGCGGTATCATGATATGTGAATTATGGACATCCTTGTTGTCTAAATCAAATCCTCTTATTTTCTACATTGAGCATTGATAAAGTAGACTTAGTGTGAAATGATTAATGAAACATTTCTTAAGTATGTATTGATACCCTCCCAACCATGAGATTTTTATTTATTGTCAATAAGTGGGAGATAACGTGAAATGAAAGTTTGAAAAGAAAAGTTAATTGAAGAGAAGATTCTCATTTTTACATTGATGAATTCATTTTATAAGATGTATAAGGTATTAACAACAAAATACAAAGGGGGATATTGTTGGAACCACTTTGTGTATAAGGTAGTACTTGTTTTCAATAGTTGTCAATGAAGATAAAAATGAAGGAGATCAATAAGTACTCCAATGAAATGGAGGAATAGAGATTCAGACGATTGTTGCAAAAAAATACAAAGGGGAGACTGTTGGAACCACTTTGTGTATAAGGTTGTATTTGTTGTCAATATTTTTCAATGAAGATCAAAATGAAGGAGATCAAGAAGTACTCCAATGAAATAGAGGAATGAAAAATCAGACGATTTTTGTACTGATCATAAGTTCAAAGAACATTTTTCAAAGGTGACACATTGTTTACAACAATGAATAATGTGAGGTATAATACATATAAGGATGATTAATGAAGAATGGGGTTTTGATTAAGACCATGAAATTCCTCATGATTACATGAGAACCATGAATGATAGTTCTTGAAAAATTGAATCATATGTTTTGCATAAAGTAGATAATGACGGTTGAAGAAGAAGACAGTGTGCATTGGATTGAAATTCTGAGATGGCCATGTGGAGATTGAAATTATGCAATGGCCATACACATCACATTGTCTCAGAAGATGATGATGCTAAATCTATTCCTTCAAAGTATACATTTCACGATAGTGGAGTTTGTGATGAAAGAAGAAGAGTTGCTGAAGGATTCAAATCACCGAGAAGAAGTGTTTTTGAGGTGATTGTTCTTGTTGACAAAGAAAACAGACGACATACAAATATGTTGAAAAATGAGATTCCATGGTGGCATGTAGAGTTCAAGGGCTATGGTTAATGATCCATGTTTTATTCAAGAACATTGAAAAAGGAATGAATGATCTGGAGGCGGTACAAAAATAGCACATACAAGGTTGCGTCGTTTCCCAGTGTTTGCCAAATTTTTCGGCCTGAAAATCAACAAATGGAGAAAATTGTTTTTGGAAAAGAGAATTGAGTGTCGTGTACTTGAGGGAAGAGGGTAGCACAAGTGTTGGGTTGGTCGAACAGGTGAACTGCGCGCCATGAAGATACTTGTGCGCCAGTGCCTAGAAGGATCGAAAACTTGCGCGCGTATCGTTTTTCAAGAACACAACGTCACAATATGTCAAAGGAAATAAGGTCGCGCAAGTATTTGTTGGGTCATGAAAGTGAGTTGCGTGACAGAGGCTAGGGCTGATGAGCTGCGTGCGAAAACTTGTGTGCCGAGGGGTGACTTGCACGCCGCCACGTAGGTTGACCAGTTTGCCTATAAATAAAGGACCACCCCTCCTGATTTCCCACGAGCTCAACCCTTAAAGAAAATTGGAGCTCTCTTCGCGCAGGTGTAGGAGTCGCGCAAGTGGTGAACGGTCGCACATGTTTTTTGGAGAGACTTGTGTGCCAGCTCTTAGAAGTTGCGCGCCAGTTGATGGCTGCGAGGCCAAGGTGATTTGGGCGAGAAAGGATGTGAGTCACGCAGGTTTGAAGATCAAGAAGGCATTGTCGCGCAGGTGCTTTGGTGACACTTGCGTGCCAATTTGGACTTGCGTGCCGATGACATGAACACCATATTGAGACTTGTGCTCCATATTGAGACTTGCATGCCGGGATTTAAAAGGAGCGCCAGGTGTTGTTGGAGAGCGCCCGCCTTTCTGGAGCTACACGAGAGCTGAAAGATTGCCTGATACTTTTGAGGCAAAGTGAGATTAAAGAGTAAATATAAATGATAAATGCATGATCTCATGCATACATAGAGAATTGATTCTGACTATGCCATGTATGCTGAGATTCACCTATTGTGTAATCACATCAGTGGTTTTGATTCAGGAAAACGAAGACAAGAGGATCTAGTGTATTAGTCATTGCACTAAAGAAGAAGGTTTGAACTGAAAAGTGCATCAACTCTGAACCCTGATGTAATCAAAGTCTCATGCTTAATAGGAGGAAAAGACTTCAATTCAAATCTATTGAAGAGACCTTCACGTCTATAAATTGAGCGGGACTTCACCAACGAAAGTGAGCCAGGGGGAGTCAACGGGAGTGACTCGAGTGACGCAGTGATCTATCCCTGATCTTTTGTAATGGAAGTGAGCCTGGGACATAGTGATTGTGCCTGAACCATTGTAATCCACAACTAGTGAAGATTATTGTAATTTGGTATGACCGGAAACTTGTCGACGTATGCTCATTGGACGTATCCCTTAGTGGTGAACCAAGTAAAATTTATATTTTATCTCTTTTCATGTGAATGTTTTATTGCTGATCATATCCATCAGACAGGTTTAAGTAGTTCCTACCATCGTGGGAACAAGATCCTTGGTTTTAAAGGAAAAAGTTGACACCCTGATTCACCCCTCCCCTCTAAGGGTGTCCTGGGTTCCTACACATCCACCTATAGGTCTGGTCCTTTTGGACCTCTGCGTCATTTGTCTACTACCATCAATAGATGTCTCTTCTACATAGTGTCTTGTGGTGGGTCTCGCTACCGGTGACTACTCAGCAAGGAAGCTCTCCACTAAGATTTCTCTCTCTAAAACCCCCTCCTATGTCGGGATACCGAGAGAAATCATCGAAGATATAATCTACCATCTGAGCCCCTGCTCGAAGGTTCGGACCCTGAAGAAAGGTTCCCACACCATGCCCATGGAGTAGCATGAGAGGTTGGTGAACCTCCCTGAATATAGATCCATGGTCATGCTACCCTGCTGCAAGTGGAGAAGCTCTGGTATACGCACTGAGCATAGGGTTGTTGGGACGAACTCTTCCCAATCGAAGTTCACCTAAATGAGAGTCACAACATCATGAACTTGGAGCATCAAGATCCACCATCTACCTTCTACTTCTTGATGAATATTGGAAACAAATATCACCATGAGATTTGATGGTATCCCTACCAGTCTAAAAACACTAACCACTACCTCCGGCCAATCCTCAGTCACCTGTGGATCCATCTCGCTCTGGAACCTCGGTGGCCTCTAGCGCTAAAACTCGTGCAACACGCTCAAGTGGAATGCACCCTATAATATTGGGGCTGGTGGAATCGGCATCCCAATGGGTAGTGGTTAGTCCGGTACACCACCCGATGGTACAACTACCCAATGGGGGCCTTGCACCGAAGCCTCGTCGCTCGGTGGGATGTCATCATATACTCTTCCCGGTACCTTGGATGGTTGTTTGCGTGGAGGCATCCTGAAAGGAAACATGTGTTTTATGGTCATTATGTTCTCCTTGGTGAGCTGACTCATGGTGATCAAAAAGAATAATTTTAAAAACCACACACATAATCAGTGTTTTCATTCCCTGAGTCAGAAATTAGAAGTCCGGATCCTGGTGTATGGATAGGTCAGCCTCCGCACCAACATTGGATTCCCCAAACTGATAACCACACTCATAACACTTTACACTATTACTGATTAAATGATCAGATTACATGTTATTCAAGATAACTAAACCATCTAATACCAATTTTTCACAACCCATCCCCTGAAGCCCGTTCTAGGACTACCCCATACCCGCCTTCCATAGGTCTGGGGTTGGCGACTAGCACCAGAAAAACATATCCCTAAAACCGGGAAGGCATTACCTTAATGACCTATAAACTCAAAAAACCAATCACACAGTATGATATGAGCAAAAAGTAGACTATATAGTAAAATGATTGTATAAAGTTAGTAATGGGGGCCAGAATACTATCCCAACATGAATGTACAAGTAAAAATGAAAACAACTCCTATAAACACCCACCAAGGATCCTACCTAAAGGGTATGTACAGCTCTCAAATGGTTTTCTTTGTGGATTGTCTCATCTAATTCCCACCTTCGAGCAGCCTCCAGTCCTAGTACCCTCATCCTCGATCAATGTTGTCTGTCGTCTGCACAAGACACAGCAAGGTGTGGGTGCATCCCATGTAGGGGTGAGTTTAATGATACTCAGTAGGGACCCTGAGACCCCCTAAGATCTCTCAAAATTCATAGAGGATAAACCAAAAAGAACAAAAACAACAGTCAACCCTACATAGGTATATTCCTATACATATACCTAAGTTTTCAAGTATTCCCATCACGTTCATGAGGAAACCAAGGCCTAATTATTTAACCAGAAGAACAACTATTCCACAAATGATTGAATACCATGAAGGTAACACCAAAAAGGTATGTACCAGAAAGGTAACACCACATAGAAGAATACCACACATGTATCACCATGACGGTAAGTACCACAAAGGTAACTCCACATAGAAAATCACCAAAAATTTATCACCACACAGAAGTGTACCACAAGGTTAAAGACACACCTCACACCATGTATGAAATAAGTATGAAAGTAGAGATGATTAGATATATTGATAGATCATATTTCTTAGTTGAGAGGCTCTGCTGTTGACCCACATAGGATCGATGATAACCCACACATGATCTGAAGATGACTCACACATGATCTGTATGCGCTGACCTATACAGTATCGCTGAGCGATGACCCACACAGTATTAGTATCCGCTGAACGAAACAAGATTTCAGAGCGCTAACACACCCATGATCGGTATGCACTAACCAACACAAGATCGTCGGGCGCTGACCCACACAATATATGAATATTATTCAAGTACATCCAGCCACAGGGTTCCTGCACTAATAATGCTTGATTTCGGAAGGGTCCACTCATCAAGCGATCGGTCGATACTTAAACTGCTACGAAGTCTAATGATGAAGCACCCAAAGGTATATCATGTCATAAGGGACCCAACGTGACAGACGATGCGTCAATTGGATGCCTGGTCTATAATTTACTAGCATTTTCATTCCAAGGGCCCAGTTTGATTTGGCTTCGATCCAACCCATCTGTAATCCAACATTATCCAAAAGGCAAGTACAGTATACCAAAAGGACTACCTCATTTGAAGGATCTCGGTTCCATAGATGTTTCATCAAACAGATTGCTGGTTCTCAATATATGGAAAAAAGGTATAGTTGTGTCCAAATAGGCCAGAATCCTTTCCAACTCGGTCAGACCTACCTAGTACGGGTCCAGCCCAGATGGGCTGGGCCACTGGGGCCCCATCCCACTAGGTCGTAGTCCACCCTGGCCCACAAAAGAGGTGGCCCGGCCCACGCTGGGTGCGGTCAACTGGGTGCGGCCAACTGGGTGCAACCCATTGCAGTGAAGCCCGCTGGGCGCGGCCCACTGTGTTGCGGCCCGCTTGGATAGGTGGTCTGTTGTGGCAGGGTCGACCATATCTAACACCTGATAGGGGAGGCTCTCCCCCCAGGTTACCTGAATGGTTTGGTGGGCCGTTCGGTTCACCCTATTGGCATATAGGACATGCCGAAGGGGTCCCGCTCAGTGTGACAGACCGGCCAGATTCTCAGACAGTCTTCCTCCCAGTGGTGCGACGGTGCCGTAGGCCTTCTACAGCCGGCTGGATGTTAGTCGCCCTCTGACCCCCACCGCGGACGCAGTCTCCTACTCTGGCAGCGCAGACGCACGCCGCCCTACCTCCATGTGGCTGGTTGGATGCCGGTCGCTATCCTCCCACTGCCGTCATCGACAAGTCGTAGCCTCCTTTGCTACCAGTGGTGCGGACACGCCGCCCCGGTTCCATGTAGTTGGCCAGGTTTCGGCCTCCACCTTTCTCCTATATGGCTGATGGGTTTCAGACTCCTTCGGCGGCATGGTTGGGCCATCGTAGTCATCACAGTCCACAAAGAACACATCCACAATAAAGATGTGGAGGGATCAAGCCATGTTTGTTTGGCCCACACCCTTCGCATTAGACTGATATTAAACTATTCAATAGGATGGAATCAATGTTAAGAAATGAATAACAATCATAATACAACCCACTACCTCGATCGTTCATTGGAGGTTTCCTGAGGAGGGAGATGATGATGGTGACGTCAGTGTTCGTTGCTCCCACAAGACACATCTGATTTTGGCTCGAGCGTCATCACTATTCTTTGTTGGGGGTGGTTATTTGTTAGAGGATCTTCTTTGTTGGAGGATATTACTTCAAATGGATCCTCTCCCTTTCGCAAACGGATAAACAACCCTCAATTCTATCATAATGAGTTAATAAAATAACTCTTAATTAACAAGTTGTTTCATTAATTTATATTTAATGAACCCTGTTAATTAAAGAGAATTGTGGTTACATAATCTATGTAACTGGGAATTTAACGCCCAGCCATAATTTCCTGATCATCCTTGTATGGTCCCCACCACCACATTTCAAAAAGGAGGTTCCAAAAAGAAAAATAAAAAGTTATTTATTTTATTTTTTTCTTCTCCCATGAAAAACAGAAAAACTAACTTCCACCCTTGACCTACTGCGGTCGAGGTGAAGGTCTTTGTAAGATAATATCGGTGCTACAAGTTCAAAAGTGTCCTTGGATTTTAGTTCTAAGCACCAGTTCAAAAGTTACAAAACATCGCTGACACATTTACAAAATGTACCAGAAAAAAAAGTTCAAGAATTCATTTAGGGCATACCGGGCCTCGGAATCACGCACCATCAATTTTCGCAGACACATAATAGTCCCATATAATTAAAAATATTACATGAAAAAATACAGGTCTTTACAATAACATTGAGATACTATAGAAATGTGATGAATTCAATATACTATAGACACATTACATTCATGATTCATGCACTTTCACCCACACATGTAAGGAAACATAATTATTCCCACATATACATCACATTGGGGATTCACACTATTAAATTCATGCTTACGAGACAACATAATTGTTCTCATATATATATATATCATTAGATTGTAAATTTTAACAAATTCATTGTATAGAAATATAGAACCCCATTTTTCATTCACGCATACATATGTGTGACACATGAAATCAATAATTTATCATATCATGAAGGGTCCATGGGATGAAAAACGAGTATCACTGATAAAATAAAAAATAACCCATAGATATAAATTTTCTTCCATTTACAATTCTAATGGGTTTTATATTAGAAAACTTGTTACACCCCATTAACTATTTTATGTGTGGGAACAAAATGTATGGATTGACCCCTTGAATTATAGTTTTTTTTATGAAAAATGTGAAAATTTTGGACTTTTTCTTCGTGGCATGGTTTTTAACCATTCGACTAAAGTGTGCATATTCCAATAATTTTTAATACAGGCGTTCTACATGGTTACCGTATAGTTTGGGAAACCATGATGGTAAGCATTGTGATCCACATGAAAAAGTTTATTTTATTCATTTTGGAACCTTCTTAATAGGGGTTTTCACCTTTTAGTACCCCACTTCAAACCGTCCAACTTAATGTCTCTCATAGCCTTCTCCCTTCCTCTAAAAGCCCTATGATGTCTATTTGGGATGGGTTTTTAGTGTTTTTTAATCAAATTGAGTGGTTAGGGTTCCATTTAACTTACTCTTGGAGTTTCTTCCTTCGTTATCCTTTCAATATAATCATTTTTTCCATGGATGGAATATTTCCAAAACTAGGGTTGTTTTCAAATAAGGTTTTCTTATTTTTGGGGGTCTTTATCGCTTTTTGATACATAAAATAGTGGTTTTTGTCAGGGGAGGAATTATTCATAGATATAAGTCAGGTGTTTCCATTTCATTGTTTTTTATTTAATACTTATATGGATGAATGGATTTCTAAATCCAATTTTAATCTATATAATCATGATATGGGTTATCTATGGTCTGATTATTAAAGTTATCTATAACTTCACTTGGTTTTATAGTGGCTTAATTTTTGGAATTTCACTATTTAATGTAAATATGATGTAAATTGGAATTTCTTGCATCCCACGTGTTTGATAAAATGTCAAAGATGTCTTTATATGAGAAAAACATTTGTTTATGTGTTTTATGAAAAATTTTATTTTCAAAGAGTGTTTCCATTTGGGATTTAAGAGTTTTCATTTTTTGAAAGGGGTTGTGCTTTCTTATTAAATTAAATGGAGATATATTTTACTTTTCATGTTTTTTAATGTTTTTTTTTGATTTACCATGTATTTTTGTTCATCTTCCAAATAGGTTTTTAATGGAATTTCAAAATGTATATACTATATGTGATAATTGAATGGCATGAATATTACATTGTGACATGATTTTTGATTGATTGGTTTGTTGGGACATTGTTGATCCCATTGAAATTGTTGATGATGTTTATGTATATCCAAGTGATAGATATTTGAATTCAAATTCATGAGATTCTTATGGGTTTTATCTCTTACTAAGGGAAATTTGGGAGTTGGAATATATTTCATTATGATGTTAGCCTTTTGTATTTATCGTTTTCATGGGATGAAATCAATTTAAAACCATGTGTGCATGGGGGGGGGGTTTAAAATAGTATAGTTTTATAGATATTTTATTTATTTTTTAATTGGAATTGTTTTTTGTAAAATATTCATTGTGCCATTTTTTATAATGGAATTTCTTTTAGAAATTTTCGGTTTTCTATTTTTTATTTTTATATTAAAAAATGAAAATGAAAAAATATTAGTTTATATTATTTTCTGATTAACATATTTGGTTTTTTTAAAAAAATAAATGAAATGGACACATGGTGGTATGCTACTAGAATTTGGATCATGGAAAAATAATCATGTTCGTGGGTATGTAGTCTTTAAGTCTTATGTGGGATTATTCAAGTATTGGACTCATGTTTGGTTTAGATATATTTACCATGGGAAGATGATGGTTTTTGTGATTATGGTGGTGACTCATGAGTTGCATAGAGATGATGGTCAGTCCTTCAGTTTCATGGATCGAGTTGAATCATGTTGTGCTTCGGTCTCTTTGGACCCTTGTTCTATATATTTTAGTAGTAGTTTGTGGTTTTTTTCATGTATTAAATAGTTATTTGTTGGATTTTGATTTTCAATATTTTATTATTGACTATCTATTCTTATGCCATATTTTTAATTCTTTGTTTAGGGATACTATTTATTTATTTTAGCTTGACATCCAACAAAAAAATACCTCATGTCAGGTTGCTGGTTAGGACCCATTATTTATGTTTGGGTTCTTTTTGGTGAAATTACCCCCAATGGTTATGATTTTTACCCTTAATGATTTTCATTATCCTTGGGGGATTAATGAAACCACTTGGGTTAGTGGTGGTTTAGCATGGACCTCCTTTTGAATAGAATCTATTTCAATTTTCCTACAAATGGGTTCAAAGACCATGGTTTTTTAAGGGTCAATGGTTTTTGAGATTCACCTTCCAGTTGTTTAGGGTTTAGGACTAAAAAGGACTAATTAAAATTAAGGATCAAGTGTTTGGTCTGAGGAGGTGCTTTGGAAGACCTTTCTTCGGTCAGATATTGAGTTTCCATGAGTGGTTGAAGGTTTTATTTTGAGTTTGTGTTTTGTATTTAGTTATTTTTGGGATATTATGTAACGCCCCGACCCCAGAAGCCTAGATTCGGTGCATTATTTTAATACATTGGCATGATCACAATGAAATCAAGTCTCGAAAGACTGATCAGTTTAGTATTATTGGAAACAAGATTCATACATAAGTTAAAATTTACAACTTGAAAATCAATACAACACGAATTTATTTTATTAGAAACATCCAAGAATCCTAGATTATTCCTACAAGTCACTCATGACTAACTTCTTCATATCCTGGGAAAATGAAACATAAGAAAGGGGTGAGCTCAAACTCTCATTAAGGGTAAGAAATACAGTGTAAGTTAACATAAATATTAAGCATGGAGAATAATTGAATCCACATGTCTTTACCGATAATAAACATGAATACATTTATAGAAGGAATATGAGTTGAGTAAATAATGCTATAATAAAACGTAATCATGGTTATTCAACTAGTAGAATGACCACATGAACCATTAATATTATTTTCATAATGAGGGAATTTATAATGCCGAACATTCTTAATTTTTTTTTCAAGGCCTCAACTAAGATGTCTAAAAATGATTAAGGCCTCGGCCAAAACCATATATAAAATTGGGAAGAGCCCCAGAAAATTCCACATCTTGTTTTATCATAAGACCTACAGATACATCGAGGAGCTATAGAATGCTCCACCCGTCACTTACTAAGTCCAATACATTTTTCATATGAAAAGGTTGAAATATATCATAAGAATTTGTACTAAAACTAGCATACTAAATGTCAATACTTTAACCATAAACCATTAATGTTATAAAAATAGCAGATCCACTGTAAAATATACAAAAAACCTTCAATAAAATATGGAAGTTTTGTACCATAATAAATTAACATCAATTAAGCTTAAAATCCATCAAAGGATGTTGACATAGACGAAATTAAAACCCTTTTTAGAGAAATATCTCTTTTTATTTTGAAATCATTTAATAGTAACATAATAATAAATTAAAAATTTATTTTGAAAATATTTTTATAAGATTATAAGGGAAAATTCGATGATGTTATAATGGTGGAAAATATCCGCACCCGTTGTATAAGTTAAGAAAACATTCTTATATTAATTTTGTCAAAAAGGTCATAAATTACCTATTTGGAAAATGACGGAAAGATTACTTTCAAAACATATATGGTTAAATAAGGTTATAAATTACATTACCCCATTATATATTAAAAAATGTTTTAAAATAAATTTTGAAGAAACATTTATGTGGATGATAATGAGGTCCCAGTAGATACATAGGTAAAAACAACCACGAATAATAAAGAGATTGTAGAATTAACCCTTACCTTGCCCTTTCCTTTAGTCAAGGGTACGTTTAACATCCTGTATGATGACTTTAGTATGTTATTAAATTATAATAGAACCGTATTAATATTTATGATATCATACAAAATTCATTTATGACTTTATACTACCCATTTAATAATTCATTATATGTTAAATTTACATTTTGGGTAATAATCATTTTCCTTATCGTACGTGTTTTAACTTGTTAATCTTGATTGTATCACTTAGATCAAGATTTAAATAATTCCAGAATATAAAACATGATTTATATATCATATATATTTATAATATAAATGTGTATAATTGACATATATATGAAATGGAAAACACCGTCTATGGAGAGAGTAGTCTGTATGTACACATAAACACTGTTTCGGTTTTCATATCATATTGAATGAAACTAAGTGAATAAGATACATATAAGTATATATATATATATACAGTAGAAGTAATTATGTCATGTATTACATACAAATTAATGATATATATTTTATAATCATCGTTGAATGGTGAACGTGGAAATGTATCTCATCACGTCGTGTAGATGGTAATCTGTACGTACGCACGAGCGACAATATCATCATATTGATGGAGAAATAATATGTAATTGGATGTTATATCATATATATAGAATAATTATAAAGTTATATTTATTATTTACATAAATTACACTTCATTATTATACCCATCCAAATAATAATGCATTGAATAACAATTACACCCCGACGTGGATACGGTAAGCCGTACGTACACACGTATGGTGACATGTCATTCAAAGGATGGATAGAATAATGAATATGGTTGTACCATATTTGTAATAACATCAAAGTATTTACAAGATACTGGAGTTATTATTTTATAATGGAAATAACAAATAAAGAGGAAGTTGAAGAATAAAGGAACCTGAAAGAGGTGGTGAAATATTTACCTCTATTTCGGGTTCTTCTTTTCGATTTGATCAAAAGAGATTCATAGGTTGACATTATGACTAATATAAGGACTCTATGATGAAGTTAGTAGAGTTGAGAGAGTATTTTGGAAGAGTTTTTCCAATAAAAATGGATTTTATGGTATGAATTAGAGAGAAGGGGGTGTTCCCTTTTATAAGAGGGGTGAGGGGAACCTTTGGAAAAGATATAAATATTACTTTATAATAAATTAATTTTCGGTTAATAATGGCTCCAAAATGAATTATTTAAAGTATAATTTGAATATGGGTCGAAAAACACTCAAAAAATAGGTTTTGGAGAGGGTTGGGTCACTATATTAATTTTTTCTTTTATATTTAACTCTTAGTTAAATAGTTTGACATTTACCATGTCTCTTTTATTTTAATATTATATGGTTAATAAACAAAATATATATTTTAAATATAACCCTAAGTGGTTCATTAATGATACAAATATCATTATATAAGTCTATTGGCCAAACATTATATTTTTAGGAATATAATATTAATTAATAATATAATATTTTTTTAAAAACTCTTTTATGTCAATTTTGACACTATTTGGTATATTTTTTTGGTAAATTTATAACTGCATTATTACTTCATAAAAAATTCATCTAACCAACCCTAATATGTCATATTAACATATAAAATTAGTTTAATTCATAAAAAGTCTCAAATTACATTTATTTGGATATTTATAATGTCAATTGTGTTAATCTTTCATTAATTTGGTAATTACTTCATCATCATTGTGTCATAAATAAATTAACTTATTTAATGTTTAAAAAATATAAATAAAATACCATTGTGTATGAAATACTTTTATCCTTCTAATGAATATTTATAGTCGAATTTATCTTCTGTGTAAACCTATATTAAAAATGGTTTTGTTGTTAAACTTTGATTTTAACTCTTTTAACTCTTCTTTGAATTAAATAATGATAAATGTCATAGTCTAATTCAAGTGGACATAAAGGATCATATTTCATTACTAAGATTTTTTTTGGACGAATTAAACTTATCCAATAGAATTAGGTCATGTGGTAGGGTAATAATAATATCATTTTTACCTAAATTACCCTATTTACTTTTAACCATGGTAAATAAAAGTACAATGTTACTATTCACCAAAAATAATTTTCATATTATTGAACCAAATTTTATTTATTGAAATGAACCATGTCTCTCAGATTTTTTAAATTCAACTCACAGAAGCGGTAAAATTATGTTTTATGTAAATTTGCAAATGCTCCTAGGAGGTGGGTAAAGATGGTAAGAAGTTCAATAAAAATTTTATATATCTAAAGTTATTATAAACTGACTCTAATGAATTAAATTAAATTTATATAGGTATTATGTATCTATTTTGACCTAAAATAAATTTAAATTAAATAAATAATTATTTAAATAAAAATTCGGTTTTAAACTATAACTTAGTGTTTTTCACTATTCATCAAAAATTGGATGTTTTCAGAAAAATACCAAAAAATCACCCTAATCTAATTTTGATATTCTGAATTCAAAAATGAATTCTATTTTACCAATTTCCAAACATAGAAGTTTATTTAATTAATTTAATATTAATTTCTATTGTCAAAACCAAAAAGCATACTTTTAAGAAATAATAACTATCAAAAGATTGACACTTGTTTATGTCCAATTTTAAAGTGAAATCACTTACAATGACCATCATTGAATTAAATAGTAAAAATATAATCTATTTATACTTCCAAACCATTATAATTTATAATTAAACACTATAAATTATTTTGATTAAAAAATTTGTTTTCTATTAAAATATAGTATTTTTCACTATTCACACAAATATGAAAGTTATGAGGAAAAACATAAAAAAATTATTGAAACTAAATTCTTATGTCCCAATTCTAAAGAGGAAGTTTATTTTTTCAAATTGAATATATATAAGTTTCAAATATTGGATTTAAAAAGGGTTCTCCATTAAAAGGCGTAAAATTTCATTTTTTGAAAAATAATTCTTTTATCTGAAAAAAATGAATTTGTTCTTACATTATTTTTATGAAACTCAAAATATGGATTCTAAAATTATAAAGATTATATAATGTTCAAAATTCGGTTAATATTATTCATAACAGTTTTTTAACGGCTAGATTGGTAAGTCATGGTGCGCTTGAACTCAATGTTGCATGTAATGCAAGTTATTGCATTACTATGAAGAAATGATGTACTATGAAATATTAGGGTGTTACATATTATGACGTTCTTTTCTATTAATCTGAGTAGGAGGTAGATTTTGAAATAAATAATGAGAAATTAATTATTTCATAGTAATTTTGGGATCAATTAAGAGTGTAGGAAATTAATAAGAATGTTTTATCAACCCATGCATTGGTCATGTAGGAAATTTTAGAAAATTATAGTGCCACTCACATAGTTGGTTCATGGTCTGAAAAAATCATGCATCTAAACAATCCATAGTGGATAAAGTTACTAATTATTATTTTTTTCAGTCATTTGATTCTATAAACATCATCTTTATCTTATGTTATTTATTTATAGGTGTTTGTTTAGAACCTCTAGCTTTGTAAACTTTGTGTAATAAAGTTTTAAATAAACAATTTTTGATTTCGTAGTTAATCTTTTTTGGAAAAAAATTTCTTCGGTGAGTTGCGGCATTATTATGAATATTATTTAGCCTTATTAAAATATGTGAGTAAAGGAAGTTATTTTTGGGGTTATGATTTTTTAAATTTCTTTGGTTGTTTGATATGAAATGTTTCTAAAGTATTTTAGTAAAAAAATTAAATTGGATTCGATGAACTAATTGTTTTTTTCTTGAATATTTTTTTCTCTTTGTGTTAAAATTTAAAATGATTTTACCCAGTGTCTTTTTTTGTGATGTTTTAGAATGTTACCCCAAGAATGAATAATAAATTAAAGAATGGAATTTCTTGGATATTTTTCCTATTGATCCATGAGTTTTCGTTTTAATATCTAGCTCTACCATAGCATAGAATGTGGTGGAAGCGAAAAGTTCTTCTTACTAGCTCATGGATATTGCATGAGAGTTTTTGAATTGGTATCCTATAATATTCTATGGTGATTGAGGACCCATGAGGATATTGAGTTTTTGTTATGGTTAAACATATTTTTAACCTGATATGAAGTCTTGAAGCTACTAGGGTGAGGTACACAACTCCCTTGTTTGATGGACTAGGTTGTGAGTGGTGGATGATAGATGTACAAGGCCAACCATTCGAGAAAATATCTTGGGGATATTTTAATTCCACATTAATTGAATTATTTTATCATAAATAAGTGAGATTTGATAATGTGAAGAAATTTTTATGTATCTTACTAGGTAACTAGTTAGTGAATGACTATGCTGAATGATCCACTTGCCTAATGTCTTTCCCTTAGGAGTTGTCTACTGATGATTTGAAGGACTCTTGGCTTATTATTAGAGGCCTTCAAATTGATCATGGTTTATCAATGGTATATTAAATCATGACAACCTATTTTTATGTATAATATAAGTAATCACTTATATAGAAATTTTATCAAGGAAACCAATAGTAAGAGATGATTTTACTCAATATGGAGCCAGTAGGGATGATATGGATAACAAAAAGGGGAAACACAAAGGTGATTGTGAGGAGAACTTATATACTCAATCTACGATTCATGTTTCATTATAGAATTGTTCCTTTGTATGTTTCATATAAAGTATGTCTAGGAATGTTAAAATCTATTTCCATTCAAATCTTATAACATATCATATGTATGGTTGTCTGAGCCAAATTCATAGTTTTTTATAATGATAAAAAATATAGATAACTGACACCAGATATCCTGAATCTAGTTTCTTCTATCAATTAGATTGTAATGATTAAAATGAATAAAATCCCAAAGGACAAAAAAAATTAGTAGTCTTAGTAAACCAGACACATATATGATTATTTTATTACCAATTAATACTCTAATTATAAAAATGAATTTTTTCTTCATTATAAATAAATTGCCTCAAGAATAACATTATTCTATCTATTATATCTCTACATATCTTTCATATTATTCTTATTAGATTCCAAAGGAAAGAAACATTACATGGTTTATCTCAAATTCTCTGTTAGGAAAAAATATAGAGTAAGTAATAATGAACTATAGAGTGTAATAACTATGGCATGGTAAATAGTTGATCACACATAACATGTAATAAAAAACATATATGTAAGTGTATAAAAAATAAATAATGTTAGTAACTATAAACATATTTCATTCAAATAACTAGATAAGGGAAAATATAAATGGTAATGTAAGAAACTGAAATGAATTCCATCTGATCAATGAATTGAAAATGAAATGTATCCATAGATATATTGATCCAAAATCCCATGGATGAATAATAATTGAAACTAAATGAGGGAAATTCTTAATTATGGGATGCCGTGATATTGAGGTATATTTAACCATTACTTCCATGACCTTTCACAATATTGTTTAGAATATTTGAAAAAAAAACCATCTAAAGAGGGTATCAAACTAACTCGTTCCATTAGAGTACTGATGCTTCAGGGTTAAATCTCTATTTGGGTCGCAGCCATTGCATAAATATCCATAACATTCCTCATCTATCGAATTATTTATTTAAAAATGTTCCTTATCAAATATACGTATAGATTAGAAGATGCATATTTAACAATATTTCCCACAAATAATAAAATAAAATTCAAGATAAATGCCGTATGAAAAATGGTATATGATTTAGGAAATGAACATATCTATGATAAAAGATATTGATAATTAGGGTAAATTGAATGTTAAATGATCATAGGAAATTCAATATTTCAAGGAGACTAAAAGAAGATTTAGAGAAGTGAATACCATCCTTATTCAAATCAATCAGAAAAAATATAGAGGAATAATAAGGATGGTATCAATAAAGAATATCCCCAGTGGATCAAAATAAAGGGTTGTTGTAATTGATGAATAGAAATACTATAAAAAAGATCATTAAAAATTTTATTGAGGAAAATAACCTTCTATTATGAAAAACCTTTTTCGAAAAAAATTTATTTGAAAATCACTCTTTAAAATATTTTCTTTAAAGACTAACATTATAAACATGAAAACGAAAATTAAAATTAGTTATTGTGGGAAAATCTTTACAATCTTTACGAGGTAATAAGAACATTCCTCTTTCATGGTAATAGTTGAGAAAAATGCCTTGTTTAGAATGAGATAAGAAAATTCTTATCAAAACATTGGTAAAATAAAATATGGTTAAAAATATCTTTACTAAATCATTTTAAAGATATTTTTAAAATCTCTTAAAAAACATTGTTTTTAGAAGAAAATAGGTTCTCAGACTAAGATAGTAATAAGGTTGGGTTTTAAAAAATATATATTCAAATACATTTTGAGTACTAAAAAGTGTAAAAATGGTACTAATACTTCAAAATGGTCATGAATAACTATTTGACAGAAAATTAAGGGTTTAATGGAATAGTTTTCATATAATTTCTTCAAATGTACGTATGATTGAAATATCGTTAAGTTATTTTTTCATAAAAAAATGTTTAAAAATTACAAAGTGTCCTATAAAACATTAAAACAATTTAAATCATAATAATCATGAAGGAAAAATATTAAATGAATATCTAAAAACCCATAAATATAAAATGAATAATTATTTAATATAACAAAAGGTGTATTTGATACACCAAGGAAAATAAATAAGTTGTGAACATGACATTTATCTCACAAAAATAAAAAGTAAGATGAAAAATACCATACCTTTCATCTCACATGTCTCGTGTGTCTTTATATTCTTGAATCAAAAAATTATTTTAATAATTTACTTTCTTGAGAACCTTTTTCATGTTTATCATTAATTTTATTTAAATTATTATTATGTTTTGTACAACTAATTAAACAATCAATTTAACATTTGGGTGTTTTGGCCAAATTCAACTTATGTGTTAAAAAACCAATGGTATGTTTACTATGGTCAAAGGGATCATTATATAAAATTTCCATAATAATAATCATGATATAATTATCATATTCATACATTAATTATACTTTTAAAGTCACTGATTAAATATAGTTTTTAAAAACGAATAAACAATATATCTTATAGGTAGTAGGTCGTACGTACGCATGAGTTATATTCCCATTTTTAATTATCATTATGGAAAGAATAAAAGTAACAATACATATTTATAGAATAATTATTATACCATAAAAACCATTTTTTATTCATCTATAATTATTTATATATAATTCTTGTGATGTAAAAGTAATAACATTGTGTCGAGGAGGTGGTAGTCCACACGCCCATGACTGACATTGTCACTTTTTATGTTTGAGAAAGGGTTATAAAGAAAATGTTATATGAGACTTACATGAAGGTAATAATGTAATTAATATCATATAATTTTTTTGATGTCACATATGTTTAATTAAATCCATCATTTATGCTTTTCAGGTATAGTGTGAACGAATCACATCACTTTGAGGCGGCGGTTATCCACTTTTCCACAAATAATGTTATAGTTTTTACACAGAATGCAATGTATAATTGTAAAAGAAATAAAAAATCTTTAAGACATAATAAATATCATATATATCATATATAAATATAGTTTCAATAATAATTTTCACCATCAGAGGAGGTTACAGAAAAATTAACATTCATCATTTCATGAGACGGTAGTTTTCCATGCACGTAAACAGTATGTTTTTTTTCCATTAGATGGAGGTGAATGTAAGTGTAGGTTGAAACCTCAGAATAAAAAAATTATATTATATTTTGGATACATATTTTATACCTAGGAATTGAATATTATTATTATAGTTATTGGATAAGGGAAATAAAACTAAATATCTCAAGGGAAGATGGTACCTCTTAATCGGGTAACCTCTTTTGCTTTCAATCAATAAGATTACGTGGACTTATTTATTCCAAAATAATGATTCTAGTATGAGAGGAGGAATGTTGAGGAGATATTTGGGCATAGTTTTTTATCCAAAGATGCATGAGAGGTCTGAGGATGTGTCAAGAGATGAGGTCTTTTTATAGCGGAGGAAAATGACTCACTTGGCATTATTGGTAACAAGTTAGGTGTACCATCGTTTTACCAAGAAAAGTCACAAAAAACAAACCAAAATAAATAATGGATATAAAATGGATTATTTATGTTTATAAAATGGTTTTAGACAATTGGATATGTCATTTGGGAATGTAAGATAACGGTTTAGTCCTTTATTAATATTAATTGTTCCTAAATAACTGTAAGTTACAATAATTGATTTCGGTAATTTTTACATCAAAAAAGAATTTTACCATAATATAAATAATAAATTATTCTCATTCCAAATAATTCATTTTTTCAGATTTTATCCACATAAGTGGTAGAAATTAATTTAAATTTATTTCTATGGATGGGATAACAATGCAGGGCTTTAAAGTAATAACATTCTAAAGTTAGCTATGTTTTTAAATAAATTTCAAAGTGAAATTGATTCCAGTTAACTAAATTGAATTAATTAGAAAAAAAAATATGATATAAAAAATATTTAAAACCAATTATTAGTTTAATTTTTTATTATAAATTAATTAGATGAAAAAACTTTTGAATTATATTTTAGTGTTTTTCACTATTAATTAAAAATGAAACTTCATAGAAAAATACCAAAAAATTACCCTAACCAAAAATTTATGTTTAAATTTAAAATATGAAATTATTTACTTAAATTTATAATATATTAATGTTCCAAAATTTTGATTTTATGTATGTTCACATTTAAAAGGTGGTAAAAATACCTTAAAAATATAGCATTTTATGTGTATTATTAGGGTTGTTCTCATCCTATGCGTATAAAATCTATTGGATGAATATAAAAAATATTTGATTTAATTATATACATATATTAAATTAATATCACTAACTAATTTTATTTAATTTAATTTATTAGTGTAAAACGTCTTTGTGAGCATAAAAATAGATTTCTATAAACATTTTCACAATATATTCAATTAGTTCTTATATTTATTTCTAATTAATTTTATACCAATGAATTTATTTTATATTTTTATAAAATATATATTTTCATAAGTTAGTCAATACTATTCATAACCTCTGATTTAACATTTAGGTTTTATCTTATTATAATAATATTTTAATTATTTACTAGTGTTTGGTGAAACATACTCTTGGGTGTAACAAATGTCGTTGACAAATTTTTTTGTTGCAAGTTACATATGATAACTCATTATAATCTATATTGAAAGATTTAAAATATATTGAATTTATTTAAAATAATTAATATATTATAAATTCATGAGATATTACGTCCCCTTTTCCACTACGTGATGCGTGTCATAGACACAATCTAATAAAATATTCTCCCTCTAGATTTCCAAGGTGTTACCTTCTCCTCACCTTAATTAAATTGAGTCTTCGTAGTTTTAAATCAAGGTTATTGTTTGATATTTCCTATGTTTGAAATCTCACATCATGATAATTTTTCACAAGACATCTTCTAGAAAAGAGATAATATGAAGTACAATGGTAACATGTACTAACATATAACTAGGTCTCTATGTAGAAGAATGTTAGTGGAATGTATAGATATATACCAAGAGTAAAATGATATATATATTTATAGGGGTGATTTAGACCATCAATCAAAAAACATGTGATTGTTAAATATAATTTTGAGGGCCTAAAATCCATAAATTTGTGATGATTTAGAAGGCCATCGATTCTACAAAAATTTAGATATTATGAAAATATTTTTTTTAATTTTACTAATGTTGCGTATTTATTTTATGGCCAAATAATTTAAGTAAATATACAAATTCTATATATTTTTATAAATAATATTTCATCCTTTGGTTGTTTTTCAATAATATTTCTAATTCATCTATTTTTTTGGATATTTGAAAGTAAAAAATACATTTATAATGGATCATAAGGCCCATAAAAGAATAAATAGTTTCACTATTTATCTCTACCTATTTTCAAAAACTAATATTTTTGTACATTAAATTATAAACCTAAAAAAGAAATATTACTTTTTTTCAATAGTATCTATTCATCAAATTGTTCAAATAAATAAATTTCATATTAACTAGGACATTTCATAGGTTATTGGTTGGTGTTAAACCCTTATCATCCTGCAGTCATGGGTTCAAGACCTATAGCCTTGCCTGATTTGATTGTTTGTCACTTAACTTACAAGTTTTCCTTTTCTAAAACTATATTAATATAATAACAAAATTAAATATTATGTTCTTCCTTTAAATAAGGTTAATCACTAAAGATCCCTTTAAATAAGGTATCCAATTCAACCCTAACACAGAAATACTGATCCATTTATTTCCACCTAGGTCATTCCATGGTCTAAGGGTTATCCATAATATAATTTGTATGATTTAAAAATCATAAAATTGTAGGATTATTCTAGATCATTCATTTTCTAAATCCTTCATAATGGGTTGTAGAGAAAATGTGAATTATCGTAAGCGTGTCTCCTGGGAGTGTCAAAACAGCTACATAGTTAGGGCCATTTTCATATACCAGGTTACACTGAGGTAGTCTCGGCACTCCATGTTAGAGTTATTACTATTAGGTATGTAATGTCTCAGACCCGGGTGCCATGAAACGGGTGCCCCGAGCCCGGTTCTCTACGTGACTTCAAGCGCATTTCCCCAAACGCCAGAGGTTGCCGACTAGCAGTGAGGGCCCAGGTCTGATAGTGGGGAAAATATTCTCTCATTTTTCAAAGTGTAGCATAGCAGAATACAAAATAAATCATAAAAGAGCGGAAGCAGTAAACCATGCACAACTGAAATACACAACAACAGTGGATACAACCAACGATATATAAGTAATGTTGCTACATGTCTCAAGTTCTATGAAATCATCCAGAACATGATATATATCAATACAGTACAACAAAATGCAGAGTACAGCAAAACAAAGCAAAACAGATGGCAGCAGCATCGCGAGCGTAGGCTCGGTCCCATGCCCTCCTTCTCCACAGCAATAGTCAAGTACCTGTATAGGGAATCTTTCCCCTATATACACCAGCAGCAACGTAATCTGTTTGGGCCAAAAAGCGTGACCCAAACAGGGTGTGAGAAATATATCTTAGTAGGCACCCACCAAAGGCCTGTGCCCAACTATGTGTAAGCATGCAACAACAGTGCAATAGTAAAATGCAATAAATTATGCAGTACTCACAAGTAACCAACTTAACAGTTAAATTTCCATTTTAATATTCATTTTAATACATTAAATATTAGAATTCACCATAGTGCATTTCTAAGTAAACAGTCCACGTCCGCAGACAAGCAAAACCTTACCCTCATGTAAGAAGAATCCAACCCGCATGTATAGCCCTCAGGCATAACAGATTTTTCCCTCAGGCGTAGGAAGTGTCTCTCTCAGGCACAAAAGTCAAGCCCCCAGGCACGAAAGGTTTCCCTCAGGCGAAATAACTATAGCCCTCGGGCTAAATAGTGCAGTGCCCTCAGGCTAATCACAACAACGCCCTCAGGCTAACAGGTAACCGGGCCATGCCCAACATAACAAAATGCAGTAAACAAGAAATTATTCTCAAGGAAATCATACAATTAATACATTAAAGGCATACGCTCGGGTATCCTGGCCAAATGGCTAAACAGTGGAACACAACCCTCGGGGGGGGGGGGGGGGGGGGTTCCGGATCCATGAAAGGATACCAATCTGCATTTTATTATCACAATTTAAGCACCTATGCAATTCTAGGCATTATATATAGCAACGGCCTCAACCACACGACAAACCAACATGGGTTCGTGGCACAAAAACTCACAAAAACGCACGATAGTTGGAAAATAAACACAAATCCACCTACCTTATACGCCAATGAACGTTATACCCGAACGTTGACTCCAGAAACGCCCAAGAATGGCGTAGATCTGATGAAGAACAAAACCCATTCAAACGTAATTAACATCCGTTAGGGGAAGAATTGGTAAGAACGGATTAAGGAGGAGAAAGGGCATACCCGGGTGGTTCCAACGAGATCCTCCGAAGCTGAATCGGATTCCAGACGAACACCCAGCGAATCTTCAATGGTCTGGTCGTCCTGCTTGGCTCCAAAATGTTTCAAATGCCTCCTCTGCCAAATGAGGAGGCTACTGCCTGTTTTTTGCCGAAAAAAAAGTACATGGCGTGTACTTCTGAGTACACGGTGTGTACTTCTTTCACTTAACTGTTCATTTGGAGGCACCGCCACACTGTTCACCCATCGAACTAAGTTCACGGCATGTACTCCTGAGTACACGGTGTGTATTGTCGCCCAGCATGGGGCGACTCCACCGACTCACTATTCAAGCCTGCCGACTGACTACATGGCGTGTATGGTACCACTACACGGCATGTAGTCAGTTCCTACACCCCTCGTCGCTGATAAGGCTACACACCCCGTGTACTCATCCCAACACGGCCAAAAGTACACGGTGTGTGGACAAGGTACACAGGGTGTAGTTTCAAAATTTAGCATTTTTCCCCATTTTCCATATTTTCTGAAAAACACTTAAGGAAAAGGAAAAAAGAAGAGGCTCTTACCTCAGAAATAAGAAACAGGTTCTTACAAACTTCCCCCCTTATAGCAATTTGTCCCCGAATTTCCCTTCCAAGGGTGGAAAAGATAAATCTCAGAATAGCTCTGGCCACAGAGTACGTACGTCGGCCTCCCGCTCCCAGGTCTCGTCCGGCACTCGGCCATGCTGCCATAGCACCCGTATAAGAGGAACTAACCGGCCTCGGAGAACCTTCATGATCCTGTCAACGATACGGATCAGATGCTCCTCAAAGGACTCATTATGCTGAAGCTCAACATCCTCAGGCTGAAAGGTGTGAGATGGGTCTGAATTGTTGCGACGCAACTGAGACACATGGAAGACGTCGTGTATGGCTCGGTACCGCTGCGGTAACTGCAACTGATAGGAAACTAGCCCGACTCTCTCCAGAATCTCGAATGGCCCCACATACCTCGGTGAAATCTTACCCTGTCACCTGATCCGCTTGTGTCCCAGCCTCGGAGAAACACATAGAAAAACCTGTTCCCCGACCACGAACTCCAAAGGTCATCTGCGGCGATTAGCATAAAACTTTTGACAAGACTGCACAGTAGCCATCCGCTTCCGAATCAACTGGACCTACTCAGATGTCTCATGCTCGAGCTGTGGCCCCAGTAAAGCTACCTCACCTCCCTCTAACCAGCAAAAAGGTGATCGGCATGGCCTACCATATAAAGCCTCATATGGTGCCATCTCAATAGTTTCCTAAAAACTATTTTTATAGGCAAACTCAACTAATGGTATATTCTTCTCCCATGATCCCCCAAAGTCTACGACGCATGCGTGCAGCATGTCCTCTAGCACTCGTATCGTCGGCTCTGACTGGACATCTGTCTAAGGGTGGTATGTTGTGCTCAAAACCACCTGTGGACCCAGCTCCCTCTGAAAACATTGCCAGAAACGAGACGTAAGGTGGTTGTCCCTATCTGAAACGATAGAACGAGGGACCCCATGAAGACGTACGATCTCTCGGATATACAGCCTTCTGAGCTCGTCCACACTGAAGGTCTCCTTGATCGGCAAAAAGTGAGCTACCTTCGGGAGTCTATCCACAAAAAACCACACGGTGTCATTGCCATGAGGTGACCTCGGCAAACCCATCATGAAATCAATCACGCCATCATCCCATTTCCACTCTGGAATGGGTAACTACTGTAACAGTCCAGCTGGTCTCTGATGCTCTGCCTTCACCTGCTGACAGATGGAACATCTCGTAACAAACCTAGCTAACTCTCTCTTCATACCCGGCCACCAGTACTGACGTCTCAAGTCTCAGTACATCTTGGTATCCCCGGGATGTACTGCCCAAGCTGAAGCATGAAACTCCCGCATCAGCTCCTCGTGTATATCCCCTGGAACCCATACTCGTCCATGGAAATGAAAAACCTCATCGTCGCCTATCATCCAACTGGGAGGAGGGTCCTCACTTTCCATCGACTCCCATATAACTAGGCCTTCTGAATCAGATAGCTGCCTCATCCTCACTCTATACAGGAGGGTAGAAGTCATAGCTAATGAGGAAAGATAAGCCTACCCCTGACTATCATGCACCTCATGATGAATCTTAGAGAACAAGTCCATAAGCTTCCACTCACTACTAGCCTCCTGCACTGCCTTTATCTGAGTCTTCCTGCTCAGTGCATCAGCTACTTCAGTACCTTTACCAGGTGTATAGGCAAGCTCAAAATCAAAGGACTATAGGTACTCGACCCACCTTCTCTGCCTCAGATTCAGGTCACGCTGAGTAAAGATATACTTGAGGCTTTTGTGGTTGGTGAAAAACACAAAATTCTCACCCAAAAGATAATGTCTCCAACAGAGAAACACATGCACAACTACAGCCAACTCGAGATCATGCGTCGGGTAATTCTTCTCATGTGGCCTCAATTGTCAAGACCCGTATGCGACAAATCGGTCACCCTGCATCAAAATGGCTCTCATCCCTATCCACGATGCATCACAGTAAACTGTATATCTCTTCCCTGCTCTAAGAGTATCAGGATCGGTGCTGATGTCAAACTTTCTTTCAGGTCCTGAAAAGCTGCCTCGCAAGCTTCCGAGGAAACGAACTTCACTCCCTTCATAGTCAATCCTGTCAACGGTGCTGCTAAGCAGGATAAGTCATGTATGAAGCGTCTGTAGTAACCAGCCAGCCCTAAGAAACTCCGTATCTCAAACATGTTCTTAGGCTGCTTCTAGGAAACTACTACTCTCACCTTCTCTGGGTCTACTGCAACTCCTGCCTCTGAGATGATATGACCCAGGAAGTGAATCTGGTCCATCTAAAAGTGGCACATTGAGAGCATAGCATATTGCTAATGCTCTCTCAGTGTACTCAATACGATCCCAAGATGGGTGTCATGGTCTTGTCGAGTGTGTGAGTACACCAAGATGTCGTCCACGAATACTACAACAAAAGAATCAAGATGTAGATGGAACACACGATTCCTCAGATCCATGAAAACTGATGGCGCGTTCGTCGGTCCGAATGGCATAACTGTATACTCATATAGACCGTACCTACTCCTGAAAGATGTGAGAGGTATATCAAATGATCTAACGCGCAGCTGATGATATCCAGATCTCAAGTCAATCTTTGAGAACACTCGTACTCCACGAAGCATATCAAACAGATCATCTATCCTCGGCAAGGGATATCGGTTCATAACCGTCAACTGGTTCAGCTTCCGATAATCCACGCAAAGTCTAAGGGTACCATCCGCCTTCTTTGCAAAAAGGACCAGAGAACCCCAAGGAGAAGTACTGGGTAGGATAAAACCCTTCGCCTGTAGCTCCTTTAACTACCTCTTGAGATCCTTTAACTCCGGAGTCGCCATCCTATAAGAAGGAATGGACACCGGTGCTGATCCTAGAAATAGCTCGATAGATAAATCCACCTCACGCACCGGAGGTAGACCTGAAAAGATGCCCGGGAAGACATCCCTGAAACAATCTACAACTGGAGTGAAATCCGTCTGACAAGTCCCCTAGTCATCCAGATATTAGCTCGCAATCTAGGCTGTGACTCCGCCTCGCCCATGATGCTCTGGTCCAGATCGACTCACCTGAATATCACATTCGACCTTGTATAGAAACTCTCCACCCTCTGGTGACGTGAAACGCACCCTGCGACGATAATAGTCTATAAAGGCTCGAAAGGTAACCAAACAATCCATCCTGAGAATGACGTCATAGATTGTCATCTCCAAGACATAGAGGTCCCAAAGGAAGTGACACCCACAAACCTCAAAGGGGCACTCCATTCAATGATTCACACCAGCCGTTCTAGTCCCCAACGGAGTGTCTAGCATCATGATATCAGAAGAAGAAGAAACACCGAGCACAAGGCTCTCCACAATGGGTATAGATTTGAAACTATGCATAGCACCCGTATCAAAAAGTACTGAAGACAAGACAGAAGCTACTAGAATAGTACCTCTGACTGTAGAAGGTCTGAGATCCTGCTCATGCTGGGTCTGTTGCACTGCATATGCCTACCCAGTTTCGTGGCCCTACGACATAGCATGGCTACCATGAGCTGTCCCGCCCTGCTGCCTCTGCGATCCTGGTGTCTGGCTACCAGAGCCACGACCACCATCTCTACCTGCACGCCCTGACGTATTCCAATTCCCACACTGGTACGAAGCCACTGGTCCTGCTCCCACACGTGGAGTCTGCACAGATCCCCTCTCACTATCCACTGGTGGAAACGCCCGACAAAGCGCTGCATATGACCCATCTTGCCGCAAGCTCGGCACTCCACATGGTCTCGTGAACACTACGGTCTCCTGTTCCCCTCTCTGCCACACTGGTAGCACCTGACCCGACCACCTTAAGATGCTACCTGGATGGTACTTCCACCCTAAGAGAAGTCAATCTGTCTCTTCCTCTTGCCAATAGAAATAGTGCCAGTAACTGGTACTGAACCGCCCTAGCCCACACCACTTGATTCCCACAGGTTCCTCTCTGTAATCAACGCCTAGTTCACAATCGTGTGTACTATAGGTAACCTGAAAACATTCACCTGATCTCGGATATCATACCAATGACCATCCTCAAAACGTCTGGCTCTCAGCGTCTCATCACCCACCAACACGGGTGCAAAGCACTGAAGCTCCATAAAATGAGCATAATAGTCCATCACTGACATAGTGCCCTGCTGTAGATTCATGAACTCTCGTGATCTATCTTCCCTCAGTGTATCCGTAAAGATGAAGTCAAAGATGACTGCCTGAAAAACTTCCCATTCCATGTCCCTGTGATTCTCTAACTAGGTGGTAACAACCCACCACCTCTTGGCGGAATCATGTAGCATTTAAGTCGCGAGCCTGACCCTCCGCCCTAGAGGTATCTCAAGATGCTCGAAAATAGTCTACATAGATCCTAGCCACGACTCCACACCGTGTGGTCCGCCATCCCCTGAAAACATAGGCGGATGCTTCTGCTGAAAGATATGTGTTAGCTCAGCCAAATATATATCACCAGGAAGTGCTCCCTGAAAGGTCTGCATAAAACATATAAAACCTTTAGAGAACTACACCTCCACGCCTGTGTCCGGTATAACAGCTAGTGCTGCATCTGGCTCTACTGGAGGATCCCCTGGTAGCCCATGGCCCACCATCTCCGGAGTATAATTGTCGCCTCTCTCCTAGAGAACAACTCGTGGTCGTCTAGGCGGCATGACACTACAAGGTCAAAAGCACGCCTCAGAATCAAGATTATTATGACCGAAAAGCGAAGGAACTACATAGGAAATAAGAGGAAGAAGACATTCAAAATTTGAAAAAAAGGCTACACGGCGTGTACAATGACTACAAGGCATGTACTTTACTTTCCTTCCCCTACCCGGGTCCTTCTACACGACTAAGCCATACGGCTTCCGTCGAACAAAACTACACGGCATGTATACTATTTACACGGCATGTATGGTGTTATTTTCCAATTACATGTTCCGTCTGTGACATGGCCAACTACTCGGCATGACACTACATGGCGTGTTACACCCGCACACGGCGTGTACACCACCCCGTTTCCTAGCCACATAGCGAACTCCACACGGTCTGTCCTCGGACAAGACTACACAGCGTGTCCCACAGGTCCATGGCGTGTTCAGGGAGAGGTGACACCGGCCCGTGTTGTTAGTTACACAGCTGATTCCCCAGGTCACACTACACGGCGTGTTCATCATTGACACGGCGTGTTCTGTACAGAAGTTCACCGACCTGTGTTGTGAGTTACATGGCTGGACTCCAGGTCAACACTACACGGCGTGCACAAAATTACATGGCGTGTTTTACCCAAGCCCTTCCCTACACCGTGTCGCCACCCACTCAGTTTGTGACACGGGAAGAGACTACACGACATGTACTTCGGGTACACGGCATGTACTCAAAAGGTTCATTTTTCTTCCTGAACAGAAGGATATACACGGCGTGTATAAGGTACTACACATCGTGTATACTGGGCTTCTGGACAGTATGCCTCAAAAACTTACCTGCAACCCATAAAACACTTAAAAACAACACCTAAGTGTCAAATTCTGCCCCGTGGGGCCCATACTCCCCACGAATCAAAGTTTGACATCTTATATGTGTTATAATCGATAAACAGTCATTGATCCACCAAATTCCGGTCAATGGGGGACCATACTCCCCAAAAACCAATGTTTGGAGTCCATTATATAAACAAGCTCAATCTAATATACCATATCACAAGGCAGGTATTTATCACGCAGCTATCCCAACAAGATGCTTTATTAGCACAACAACTATCACAACAAAATGAAAATTATAATGCACCTACATGGCATGGAAACTATGCATGGAATGTGATATCTAGAATGTGCCTATATGATGCATGAGACATCATACCCTCATCTCATCAGGTTGCAACTCAAGAGAATCCACAGATAAAATATCAACAGAACAATCCAAGTGTGTCACCCAACGGTGAAAACATATCAACTGTAAAATTGAAAAATCAATAGAATGAAAAATATGAGGTAGACTGGCTTTTCCCTGTAGACGGGTTAGCTACGCCCGAGCACAGCTTATTACCAACCACCGTTCCATCCTATCCCTGACTACGGCTCTAAATAGTAATTCGAAGAAACGAAACACCTCTGATACCACTTTGTAACGTCCCAGACCCGGGTTCCATGCAACGGGTGCCCCGAGCCCGGTTCTCCACGTGACCTCAAGTGAATTTACCCAAATTCCAGAGGCTACCGACTAGAAGCGAGGGCCAAGGTCTGAAAGTGGGGAAACTATGCCCTCATTTGTCAAAGTGTAGCGCAACGGAATAAGAAATAAATCATACAACAACGGAAGGAGTAAACCATGCATTACTGAAATACACAACAGCAGTAGATACAACCAACGGTATATAAGTAATGATGTTACAAGTCTCATGTTCTAAGAAAACATCCAGAACATGTTATATATTAATACAGTACAACAAAAAGCAGAGTACAACAAAACAACGAAAAACAATTGGCAGCAGCATCGCGAGCCTAGGCTCGGTCCCATGCCCTCCTACTCCACAACAACAATCAAGTACCTGTATAGGGACTCTTTCCCCTATCTACACCTAGAGAAACGTAATATGTTTGGGCCAAAAAGCGTGACCCAAACAGGGTGTGAGAAATATATCTCAGTAGGCACCCACCAAAGGCTCGTTCCCAACTGTGTGTAAGCATGCTACAACAGTGAAATAGTAAAATGCAATAAAGTTAGCAGTACTCACAAGTAACCAACTTAAAAATTAAATTAACATTTTAATAATCATTTTAATCCATTAAATATTATAAATCACCACAATGCATTTCTATGTAAACATTCCACATCCTCAGACAAGAAAAACCTTACCCTCAGGTATGCAGAATCCAACCTGTAGGTATAGCCCTCAGGCATAACAGAATTTTCCCTCATGCATAGGAAGTGTCTCCCTCAGGCACAAAAGTCAAGCCCTCAAGCACGAAAGGTTTCTCTCAGGCGAAATAACTACATCCCTCAGGCTAAATAGTGCAGTGCCCTCAGGCAAATCACAACAACGCCCTCAGGCTAACAGGTAACCGGGCCATGCCCAACATATCAAAATGCAGTAAACAAGAAATTACTCTCAAGGCAATTCTATAATTACTACATTAAAGGCATACCCTTGGGTATCCTGGCCAAACAGCTAAACAATGGAAGACACCCCTCAGGGGGGGGGGGTTCCAGATCCAAGGAACGATCCCAACTAGCATTTTATTATCACAATTAAAGAACCTATGAAATTCTATGAATTAAATATAGCAACGGCCTCAGCCACACGACACCCGAACATGGGTTCGTGGCACAAAAACGCACAAAAACGCACAACAGTTGGAAAATAAACACAAATCCACCTACCTTATACGCCAACAGACGTTATACCCGAACGTCGACTCCAGAAACGGCCAAGAAAGGCGTAGATCTGACGAAGAACAAAACCCATTCAAATGTAAATAACTTCTGTTAGGCGAAGAATGGGTAAGAACGACATAAGGTGGAGAGAGGTCTTACCCGTGCAGTTCCAACGAGATTGTCCGAAGCCGAATCAAGTTCCAGACGAACACCCGGCAGATCTTCAAAGGTCTGGTCGTCCTCCTTGGCTCCAAAATGGCTCAAACGCCACCTATTCCAAATGGGGAGGCTACTGCCTGTTATAAGATGAAAAAAAAAATACATGTTGTGTACTTCTGAGTACACAACGTGTACTTATTTTATTTAACTGTTCATTTGGTGGCACCGCCACACTGTTCACCCGTCGACCTAAGTACACAACATGTACTCCTAAGTACATGGCGTGTACTGTCGCCCAGCTAGCGGCGACTCCACCGCCTCACTATTCAAGCCTGCCGACTGACTACACGGCGTGTAAGGTACCACTACACGACGTGTAGTCGGTTCCTACACCCCTCGTCGCCGACAAGGCTACACGCCCCGTGTACTCATCCCAACACGGCCAAAAGTACACGGTGTGTGGACAAGGTACACGGCGTGTAGTTATGAAATTTAGCCTTTTCCCCCATTTTCCATATTTTCTCAAAAACACTTAAGGAAAAGGAAAATGATGTAGCCCGTACCTCAAAAATAAGAACCTGGTTCTTACAAACTTCCCCACTTATTGCAATTCGTCCCCGAATTGCCCTTCCAAGGGTGGCGAAGATAAAGCTCAGAACAGGTCTGGCCACTGAGTACGTACGTCAGCCTCCCGCTCCGAGGTCTCATCCTGCACTCGGCCATGCTTCCATAGCAACAGTACGAGAGGAAATGACCAGCCTCGGAGAACCTTCGTGCTCCTGTCAACAATACGGATCAGATGCTCCTCAAAGGATGCATCACGCTGATGCTCAAACTCCTCAGGCTGAAAGGTATGAGACGGGTCTGAATGGTCGCGACGCAACTGAGACACATGGAAGACGTCGTGCATGGCTCGGTACCACTGCAGTAACTGCAACCGATAGGCAACCAGCTCGACTCTCTCCAGAATCTCCGATGGACCCACATACCTCGATGAAAACTTACCCTGTCTCCTGATCCACTTGTGTCCTTGCCTCGGAAAAACACGTAGAAAAACCTGATCCCCGGCCACGAACTCCAACGGTCGTCTGCGGTGATCAGCATAAGACTTCTCTCAAGAGCCCCCAAAGTCCAGGATGCATGTGCGCATCATGTCCTCTAGCACTCGTACCGTCCACTATGACTGACCATCTGTGTGAGGGTGGTATTCTATGCTCAGAAGCACCTGTGTACCCAGGGCCCTCGGAAAACTCTTCCAGAAATGAGACGTAAAGTGTGCATCCCTATCTGAAACGATAGAACGAGGGACCCCATTAAGACATACGATCTCTCGGATATACATCCTTCTGAGCTCGTCCACACCGAAGGTCTCCTTGATCGGCAAAAAGCAAGCTACCTTCGTGAGTCTTTCCACAACAACCCACATGGTTTCATTGCCACGATGTGACCTCAGAAAACCCGTCTCAAAATCCATCGCGACATCATCCCATTTCCACTCTGGAATGGGTAACTACTGTAACAGTCCAACTAGTCTCTGATGCTTTTCCTTCATCTGCTGACAGGTGGAACATCTCGTAAAAACCCCAGCTATCTCTCTCTTCATACCCAGCCACCAGTACTGACGTCTCATGTCTTGGTATATCTTGGTAACCCCAGGATGAACTGCCCAAGCTGATGCATGAAACTCCATCATCGGCTCCTCGCGTATATCCCTTGGAACCCATACTCATCCATGGAAACGCAAATCCTCATCATCGACTATTGTCCAACCGGGAGGAGGGTCCTCACTTACCACCTACTCCTGTAGAACTAGGCCTTCTGAATTAGATATCTTCCTCATCCTCAATCTATCCAGGAGGGTAGAAGTCACAGATAATGAGGAAAGATAAGTCTTCCCTGACTGTCATGCACCTCCAGATGCATCTCAGAGAACAAGGCCATAAGCTGCCACTCACCACTGGCCTCCTTCACTGCCTATATCTGAGTCGTCCTCCTCAGTGCATCAGCTATTGCATTACCTTTACCAGGTGTATAGGCAAGCTCAAAATCGAAGGACTGTAGGTACTCAACCCATCTTCTATTCCTTAGATTCCGGTCACGCTGTGTAAAGATATATTTGAGCCTTTTGTGGTTGGTGAAAACCCCAAAATTCTCTCCCAACAGATAATGTCTCCAACAGCGCAACACATTCACAACTTCAGCCAACTCGATATCATGCGTCTGGTAATTCCTCTCATGTGGCCTCAACTGTAGAGACCCGTACGCGACAACTCGCTCGCCTTGCATCAAAATGGCTCCCAACCCAATCCCTGATGCATCACAGTAAACTGTATAGCTCTTCCCCTGCTCTGGGAGTATCAGGATTGGTGCTGATGTCAACCTTTCTTTCAGGTACTGAAAAGCTGCCTCACAAGCTTCCATCCAAACGAACTTCACACCCTTCTTAGTCAGACCTGTCAGCGGTGATGCTATGTGGGAGAAGTCATGTATGAAGCGTCTATAGTAACCAGCCAGCCCTAAGAAACTCTGTATCTCAAACACGTTCTTAGGCTGCTCCCAATAAACTACTGCTCTCACCTTCTTTGGGTCGACTACAACTCCTACATCTGAGATGATATGACCCAAGAAGTGAATTTGGTCCATCCAAAAGTGCCACTTTGAGAGCTTAGCATATAGTCGATGCTCTATCAGTGTACTCAATACGATCCCAATATGGGTGGAATGGTCGTGTCGAGTGTGAGATTACACCAAGAATTTGTCCATGAATACTACCACAAAAAAATCAAGATATGGATGGAACACACGATTCATCAGAGCCATGAAAACTGCTAGCGCGTTTGTCAGTCCGAACGGCATAATCGTATACTCATAGAGACCATACCTGATCCTGAAAGATGTGAGAGGTATATTAGATGGTCTAATGCATGGCTGATGATATCCGGATCTGAAGTCAATCTTCGAGAACACTCGTGCAACATGATGCTCATCAAACATATCATCTATCCTCAACAAAGGATATCGGTTCTTAACCGTCAACTGGTTCAGCTTCTGGTAATCAACGCAAAGTCTAAGGTTATGGTCCTACTTCTTCGCAAAAAGGACTGGAGAACCCCAAGGAGAAGTACTGGGTCGGATAAAACCCCTCACCTGTAGCTCCTCTAACTGCCTCTTGAGCTCCTACAACTCAGGCATGGCCATCCTATAAGAAGGAATGAACACCTGTGCTACTCCTGGCACAAGATCGATAGAGAAATCCACCTCACGCACCGGAGGTAGAACTGAATATTTGTCCGAGAATACATCCCTGAAACGATCGACAACTAGAAGGAATCCGTCTGATAAGTCCCCTGGTCATCCAGATATAAGCTCGCAATCTGGGCTGTGAATCCACCTCGCCCTTGATGCTATAGTCCAGCTCGACTCACCTGAACATCCCATTCTCCCTTGGATAGAAACTCTACACCCTCTAGTGATGTGAAACGAACCATGCTTCGATAGCAGTCTTTAACGGCTTGAAAGGGAACCAACCTGTCCATCCCATGAATGACGTCATATCTCGTCGTTTCCAAGACATAGAGGTCCCAAAGGAAGTGACACCCACCAGCCTCAAGGGGGAACTCTTTTCACTGATGCACACCAGCTGTTCTACTCCTCAACGGAGTGTCTAGTGTCATGATATCATAAGAAGAATAAACACTAAGCCCAAGGCTCTCCAAAACGGGTATAGATATAAAACTATGTGTAGCACCCGTATCAAAAAGTATTGAAGACAAGACAGAAGATACTAGAATAGTACCTCTGACTGTAGAAGGTCCGGGATCCTACTCCTGCTCGGTCTGTGGCACTGCATATGCCTGCCCAGTGCCACGGCCCTGCGACACAGCCTGGCTACCGTGAGTTGTCCCGCCCTGCTGCCTCAGTGATCCTGGTGTCTGGCTACCACGGCCACGAACACCATCTCTACTTGCACACCCGTAGGTATTCCAATTCCCAGACTAGTAAGAAGACACTGGTCCTGCTCCCACATGCGGAGTTTGCACAGATCCCCTATCACTAGCCACTACTGGAAATGCCCTACAAAAGCGCTGCATATGAACCATCTTTCCGCATGCTCGGCACTCCACTGGGACTCGTGAACACTGCGGTCTCTTGTTCCCCTCTCTTCCACACTGGTATCACCTGACCGGACCACCTGAAGAAGCTGCCTGGCTGGTACTGCCACCCTGAGGGATGTCTATCTGTCTCTTCCCCTTGCTAGCAGAAATAGTGCCAGTAATTGGTGCTGAACCGCCCTAACCAACACCACTTGATTCCCGCAGGTTCCTCTCTATAATCAACGACTGGTTCACAATCGTTTGTACTATAGGTAACCTGAAAACATTCACCAAGGCTTGGATGTCAGACTTAAGACCATCCTCAAATCGTCTGGCTCTCAGCGTCTCATCACCCACCAGCACGGGTGCAAAGCGCTAAAGCTCCGTAAAATGAGCAGAATACTCCATCACTGACATAGAGCCCTACTGCAGATTCATGAACTCTTGAGCTCTATCTGCCCTCATCATCTCTGGAAAGAATAAGTCATAGAATAATGCCTCAAAATCTTTCCACGCCATGTCCCTGGGATGCTCTAACTGGGTGGTAACATCCCACGACCTCTTGGAAGAATAACACAGCATGTAAGTCGCGAGCTTGACCCTCGGACCTGGAGGCATCTCAAGATGCTAGAAAATAGTCTGCATCGATCCTAGCCAAGACTCTGCAGCCTGTGGTCCGCCATCCCTTGAAAACGTAGGCAGATGCTGCTGCTGAATGATACGCGTCAGCTCATCCATAGATGTAGCGGCCTACGGTGCTCCCTGAAAGGTCTTCAAAAACTGCATAAAACCTTCATGGAACTGCACCTCCACGCTTGTGTCCAGTATAACAGCTGGTGCCGCATCTGGCATGGCTAGAGGATCCCCTAGTAGCCCATGGCCCACCATCTCCAGAGTATAATTGTCACCGCTCTCCGGGAGAACATCTCGCGGTCATCTAGGCGGCATGACACTACAAGGTCAAAAGCATGCCACAGATTCAAGATTATTATTACCTAAAAGTGGAGGAACCACAAAAGAAATAAGAGGAATAAGGAATTCAAAATTTTTAAAAAAGACTACACGGCGTGTACTTGACTTTCCTTCCCCTACCCAGGTCCTTCTACATGGCTATGCCACATGGCTTCCGTCGAACAAAACTACACGGCATGTATAATATTTACAAGGCGTGTATGGTGTTATTTTACAACTTCCCATGCCGTCTGTGACAGGACCGACTACTCGGCTTGACAATACACTGTGTTTTACACCCGCACATGGTGTGTACACCTCCCCGTTTCCTAGCCACATGGCTAAATCCACACGGTCTGTCCTCGGAAAAGACTACACGGCGTGTCCCATAGGTCCACAATGTGTTTAGGGAGAGGTGACATTGGCTCGTGTTGTTAGTTACACGGCCGAGTCCCCAAGTCACACTACACGGCGTGTTCATCATTGACACATCGTGTTCTGTACAGGAGTTCACCAACCGTTTTGTGAGTTACACGGTCGGACTCCGGGTTAACACTATTTGGCGTGCACAAAATTACATGGTGGGTTTTACCCAAGCCCTTCCCTACCCAGTGTCGCCGCCCACACGGTTTGTGACACGGGAAGAGACTACACGGCGTGTACTCCGGGTACACGACATGTACTCAAAAGGTTCATTTTTCATCCCGAACAGAAGGATATACACGGTGTGTATAAGGAACTACACGGCATGTATACTGGGCTTCCAGAAATTATGCCTCAGAAACTTCCCCGGAACCTAGAAAACACTGGAAAACAACACCTAAGTGTCAAATTCTGACCCGTGGGGGCCCATACTCCCCACGAATCAAAGTTTTACATCTTATATGTGTTATATCAAATAAATAGTCAATGATCCACCAAATTCCAGTCAATGGGGGCCCATACTCCCCAAAAACCATAGTTAGGTGTCCATTCTATAAACATGATCAAACTAAAATACCATATCCCAAGGAAGGTATTTATCACGGAGCTATCACAACAATATGCTTTATTAGCACAATAACTATCACAACAACATGAAAATTATAATAAACCTACATGGAATGGATACTATGCATGGAATGTGATATCTAGCATGTTCCTATTATAACGACCCATACTTTACATACATTTTTAATACTTCAAAATTGAAGCAGACTTATTACAACATATAACAAAAACCACGAAAGGATCATATAGGTATAGTGTCTTTAGAAACTGGGAAACATAAACAACTAGTTCATAAAGCGTCTACACTGTCTCCCATTTATTTCATCATATCTATAGTCCCTTTTGGCATATCTTACTTAATAACCTTCTTCCTGACCTGGGGAAGGAAAAAATACAAAAGGGTGAGCTCAAATGCTCAGTAAGGGTAAAAAAAAGAAATATCAATCACATCATATACATAAGCACATAACTTTTGGAAATCTTAACCTGCAAAATAGATCATAATTTCATAACATGGGATAAATCATGGCTGTGAAATGTAATCACAATAATCATAACATAAAACATGAATCTTTGTGTCATACAAACATAATCATAGAGAATCATTTCTTGTTAGTCAAGACTCATTGCCAATACTATCTTAGTGGACAAAGTCCTTTTCTGAACCGAGTCACCCTCGTTTCAGTCCTGTTTCACTGAACCAGTATAACCTACCGTTCCAGCCATGTCTATCTCATGAGATATAAAATCATTACCCAATGCATTGGATGGAGATATAGGTCCCACCCATCTCATAATGATACCATTCTTATGTGTGCCACAAAATCATAAACCATACATCATTGCATAACCCATGTAATAAAAATGGGAATCTTAAACATCATGACATCATAAAACAATTCATATAAGATAAAGGAATTCATAAAAATATTTCTATCACAACATAATCATATCAATGTAAGAATAGGGATATAAACATAACCCCATATTATCTTATATGGAAAATAATTTTGATAAAACACTTGAACTCCATTCTTGAGGAAAATATCCTTTCTACTTCAAAAGCAATTTCTTTTCTTAACATGTCATACAATTTTAAACTAAAAGAAGTTGATTAAAAATAAAATTGAAAACTTGTAAAGGAAGCTTATTATAAATAATGTTTTAAAAATACATTCATGCTATATATGTTAAAAAACATTCTTCTCGTACTTTTGTCGGAAAAGTCAAAAAAATACCTCGTACGAAAAATGACAAAAGATTCCTTTCATATCTTTTACTAAAAACTCACTAAAGGGTAAAATTGGATATAAAGTATTGTAGAAGGATATAAATATTAAATGTTAAGGAAAAATGGATGTGGATGATAAAATAAACCCCAGTAAATACCAAAGTATAAACAATCTCGGATAAAAATGAGATTGTGATATTTCCCTTACCTTAGGTCCGACTTGCTTTATAAGTGTCTGAACCTCCTGTATAATGATTTAAATAATGTTATTGACTTATTCTAGATTCATAATTATTTTTATAATATCATATATGGTCATATTCTTAGCTTCTTAGTAGTAATATTTCATTGCTACTTGTTATTCGGGTGTTTATAACTTTTTGTTCTTATGCGTGTTTTGTTAGATAAATTCTTATTCTTTTTCTTTAGGTTATTGATACCTCATTTCCAGAATGGTATTAGTGTAATATATATCATATTAATTCATTCAATTCATTTATATAATCATTATGAAATGAAGATCATGTAGAACGAGTCGCATCACATCGTGGAGACGGTATTCCGTACGTACGCGCGACTGATAATATCGTTCCTATGATCGTGGAATTGTATTGGAGTGTATGTATACTATTTCAGAATCAATATCACTTTATAATAGTCATATATAGTCATTATATACACCATTATACCCATCCATGAAAGGTGGTGGTGGAAAATAGATTACACCACGGCGTGGAGAGGGTATTCCGTACGTACGCACACGCGGTGATTTCTTTTTCCGTAGGATGGATAGATGGTGAAATAGGGTTGTTTCGTACTTATAATAACATATCAGTATATGATTTATACTGACGTTATTACTTCATAATGAAACAACCTATGAAGAAGAAGTGGAAGAAGAAATAAAGATGAAAGAATCGGTAATGGGCTTTACCTCTTCTTTGAAGTGCTTCTTTGAGACCTCCTTTTAGGGCACAAAAATGGGTCTTTGAAGAAGACCAGAACCTCTAGGATGTCTCTAGGGAATTGTGGATGAGAAATTGGCAGGGGTTGGCCGAGCTTGAAGGCTCAATGTGGTGTGAGGAAGAGGGGGAGGAGGTGCCCTTTTATAAGGGAGGAGAGGGGCACCTTTGGAATATCACAAAATATTATTTTATATTAAAGTCAAAATCGGTTTATAATGGTTCCAAAGGGTCTTATTTCGAAGGTAAAGTGGGGAGGGGTCGAAATCCTATCAACCAATAGGATTTAGACAAGTTTAGGTTATTATTTTAACCTTATCAATTAGATTTAACTCTAAGTTAAATAATTTAACTTTTACCGTGTCTTTTTGTTTTCTTACACTATATTGTTAGTACACTTACTATAACATGCCAAACGAACCCCAAGTTGTTTATTATTAATATATATATCCTTATCTAAGACATTTGGCCGAAACTTAGATTTTTAAAAATAAAATAACAATAAATAATATAATATTTGATTTAAAAACTATTTTGTGTCAATTTTGACATTATTTGATATATGATTTTTGTGAAAGTCATAACAGAATTATATGTTCGAACCATGTTGATTAAATCAACACTAATATATCATAGTAACCTAGAAAATTAGTGTAATTCATAAAAAGTTTCAAATTACATTTATTTGGGCATTTATAACATTAATTATGTTAACATTTCCTTAAAAGGGTAATTACTGCATCATCATTGTGTCATAAATAAATTAATTTATTTAAAGTCTCAAAATTATAAATAAAATATCATTATGTAGGAAATCCTTTTAGATTTCTAATGAATATTTATAATCGAATTTATCTTATGTATAAACCCATATTAAAAATGTTTTAGTTATTAAACATTGATTTTAACTATTTTAACTATTCATTAAATAAAATAATATTAAATGTCATAATCTAATCCAAGTGGACCTAAATGGTCATATTATATTCATAAGGTTGTTTTTGGTCGAATTAAACTTATCCAATAGAATTAGGACATGTGTTAGGGTAATAGTAATATCATATTTACCCTTAGTTACCCTATTTACTATTAACCGCGGTAAAAAAAAGTAAAAAGTTACTATTCACCAAAAATTATTTTCATCTCATTGAACCAAATTTTAGTCCTTGATATTAACGGTGTCTCTCGGATTTTCGAAATTCCATTCACAGAAGCGGTAAAATTAAGTTTTATGAAAAATTCGGTTTTTTTAACTACCACTTAGTGGTTTCACTAATCATCAAAAATTGAATGTTTTCAGAAAAATACCAAAATTTCACCCTAGACTAATTTCGATATTCTGAATCCAAAAATGAAGTCCATTTTAAAATATAAAATTTATAATTTTTCAAAAAGTGGTTATTACTATTCATAACGGCTAGTTTTAATAATATTTTAATAGCATATCGTTGTTTAGTGAAACTCGGTATTGCGTACGACGCAAGCTATCGAGGAAGGTCGCGATTGCGTGTAAAGAAATCCAAGCAAGTGTTGTGTAGAAAAATATTCCTTTGAAGATTTATATAACATAAATGTCTCGGGTGTTACATTCTACCCCCCTTAAAAATAATTTCACCCTCGAAATTCATCACTTTGTAACAAACAGATGAGGATACTTCTCCCTCATCATATCCTCAAGCTCCCATGTAGCTTCTTCAAGTTGGTGGTTCCTCCACAAAACATTCACCAATCGAGTGGTCTTGTTTTGTAGGACTTTTTTGCTACGATCCAGAATCTCTATCGGTTGTTCTTCATAAGAAAGATCTTGCTCCAGCGGTACAACTTCTGAGCTGAGTACATGTGAAGGATCATGTATGTACTTTCTCAGGAGAGATACATGGAACACATCGTGAACTTGAGAGAGATTCGGTGGAAGCGGCAATCGGTAAGCTACCTTTCCAACATGATCCAGTATTTCGAAAGGACCGATATATCTAGGGCTCAACTTCCCCTTCTTTCCAAATCTCATAACCCTCTTCCAGGGAGATATTCGTAAGAACACTTTATCACCCACTTAAAACTCTAGGTCTATTCTTCGGTTGTCGGCATAACTTTTCTATCGACACTGAGCTGCTCTTATGTGTTGTTGAATAGATCTGACCTTTTCTGCCATTTCATCAACGAGATCAGGTCCTAATAGCTTTCTTTCCCCAACTTCATCCCAGCAAGTTGGAGTCCTGCATTTCCTTCCATAGAGAGCTTCATAAAGAGCCATCTGAATACTGGAGTGAAAGCTATTATTATAAGAAAATTCCACCAAAGGTAGGTGTTGATCCCAACCACCTTTGAAATCCATAGAGCAACCTCTCAACATATCTTCTAGGGTTTGAATTGTTCTCTCAGACTGACCGTCTGTCTGAGGATGATAAGCAGTGCTGAAACTCAACTCTGTATCCAGAGTATGCTGAAGACTTCGCCAGAACATCGAGGTAAATCTCCGATCCCGATCAGATATAATAGAAAGTGGTACTCCATTCAATCTTACCACTTCCTTTACATATATCCTGGCAAGCTGATCCAGAGAGAAATCCTCTCTAATAGAAATGAAGTGTGCAGACTTTGTAAGACGATCAACTATGACCCAGATAGCATTATTGCCTTTGGATGTTTTAGGAAGTCCTATGACAAAGTCCATAGTAATGTTTTCCCATTTCCATTCGGGTATGGGTAATGGTTGTAACATCCCCTTAGACTTCTGTCTCTCAGCTTTAACTTGTTGACAAACCAAGCATCGAGAGACATATTCAGCAACATCTCTTTTAATGTCATCCCACCAGAAGTACTCTTTCAGGTCCCTATACATCTTCGTGCTTCCAGGATGAATAGAGAATGAAGAACTATGAGCCTCATCCAGCAGCTCCTTCTTTAATTCGGGGATGGGAGGAACACAAACCCGATTCCTGAACTTTATTATCCCATCACAATCAAGGTTGAATTTAGGAACATTTCTCACCTTCTTTTGTAACTCGACATCTTCATTCTGTGCCTCTTTAATCTTCACATGTATAGATGGTTGAACATTCATTTGAGAAAGATAAGATTTTTCCCCTTTCATTATAATTCCAAGATCCATCCTTTGTAAATCCATAAATATTGGATCTTTTGTGATCCTCATCATGGATAAACTAGCATGGTCTTGTCGACTTAATGCATCTGCCACCTTGTTTGCTTTCCCAGGGTGGTAATGGATTGAGCAGTCATAATCCTTAATCAGCTCCAACCATCTTCTTTGACGCATATTCAGCTCCTTTTGTGTGAAAATATACTTTAAACTTTTATGATCAGTATAAATATCACACCATTCACCATAAAGGTAATGCCTCCAAATCTTTAATGCAAAGATTACTGCAGCTAACTCCAAATGATGAGTTGGGTAATTTTTCTCATGTATTTTCAACTGTCGTGAGGCATAAACTATCACCATATCATTTTGCATAAGAACACACCCCAATCCCTTCTTGGATGCATCACTGTAGATCACAAACCTTTCTCCACTACAAGGCAGTGTGAGCACAGGTGCACTAGATAACCTTCTTTTCAACTCCTTGAAATTCTCTTCACATTCCTCTGTCCAAACAAACTTAACTCCTTTCCGAGTCAACTTGGTGAGTGGATTAGATAATCGTGAAAAATCTTTCACAAAACGTCTATAATATCCAGCCAAACCAAGAAAACTTCGGATCTCAGTTACTGTTGTTGGTCTCGACCATCTTTCGATAACCTCTGTTTTTGCTGGATCCACAGATATCCCCTCTTTTGAGATTATGTGACCCAAAAATGAAACTTTTTGAAGCCAAAATTCACACTTGGTAAATTTGGCATAAAGCTTATCCTTTCTCAGGGTCTTCAATATAATTCTCAAGTGATCTTCATGCTCTTCCTTGCTCTTTGAATAGACAAGAATATCGTCTATAAAGACTACCACAAATTGATCAAGATAGTCTCTAAAGACTCTATTCATTAGATCCATGAAGATAGCAGGGGCATTAGTAAGACCAAATGGCATCACTATAAATTCCAAGTGTCCATACCTTGTACGAAAAGCCGTCTTTGGTATATCCTCCCATTTGACCCTTAATTGATGATACCCTGAATGAAGATCAATCTTGGAAAATTATTGATCTCCGCGTAGTTGGTCAAATAATTCATCAATGCGTGGGAGAGGACATTTTTTCTTGATAGTGATCTTGTTAAGTTCACGATAATCAATGCAGAGTCTCATTGATCCATCTTTCTTCTTAAAAAATAGAACAGGTTCTCCCCAAGGTGATGCACTTGGGCATATGAATCCCTTATCAAGATTCTCTTGGAGTGGCTTCTTCAATTCCTGCAACTCAATTGGGGCCATTCTATAAGGTGTCTTTGAAATAGGCAAAGCACCCGGTACGAGTTCTATTGAAAACTCAACTTCACGATTTTGTAGAAGACCCGATAATTCCTCCGGAAAGGCATCATCAAACTCCCGTACGATGGGAATATTATTAATCATGAGTTTCTCACCAGCCATTTGAGATAAATAACCTTCATTTAGTGGAATCAATACCCATAAAATGGAAGAAATTTCCACTAGAAGGTTATGTTCATCCTTGCATTGATAGATGATCATAGATTTATCTGGAATATGAAATGCGACTTCCCTTCTTTGGCAATTGATATGAGCTCCGTATAATGAAAGCCAATCCATGCCAAGAATCACATCGAATTCCACTAAAGGATCACAAGATTTACAAGAAGCACTTTCCCACAAACATCAATTGGAGAAGAATTATAAACTTTTGATGCGATTGATGTGCCATTAGGTGTTGTCACAGCTAACTCAAAATCTAATTGTTGAGGTAATACGGTGATACCCTTAAAAAATTCTTCAGAAATAAAAGAGTGGGTGGATCCAGAATCAAATAAAACATTTTCTACTTTAGAGTGGATGGTAAGTGTACCTTTCACCACTTCGTTATTGTACTCCACATCACTGATAGAAATTGCATGTGACTTTCCTTTGTCTTTAGCCTTAAGAGTTTGTTGACGTCGACCATCATCATCAACCCTTGGATTAGGGCATTTATTGGCATAATGACCCATCTCCTTGCACTTGAAGCATTGAAGTTTAGTAGGTTCATTCTATTTATCCCTTCCTTTATTTGCATCATTAGACATCTTCTTCCCATTATCACGGCATTCAAATTCCTGATGACCTTCCTTTCCACATTTGAAACATTTACTTTTCCCTTTAAGACAACTCCCTCTATGTTTCTTTCCACACTTTGAGCATAAGGGAAAGCTCATCTTCTTTTCAGTGTGCTCTTTAGATTTTCCTTTGAATTCCAATTTCCTCTTCTAATCAAACCCATATGACTGATGGGTTACTCCAATCTCCATCTCGACTTTGAGAGCACATAGAACGATTTCCTCATAGCTATTGAAGTCCCTTATGACTAACGCCCTTCGAAGACTTGGTTTTAAGCCACTAAAGAACCGATCGATCTTACTCTCAGGTTGGATAATAATACCAGAAGCATACCTTGCAAGTCTTGTATAATTTGCTTCATAGGTACCAATAGATTCGTCATCCTTTTGCTTCAGTTCAAGAAAATCTTTATCCATCTTTGTTCGGAGAATACGAGGGAAGTACTTATTGAAAAATAAGTTCTTGAACTCCTCCCATTCCATGGACTCAATTTCATCTTTTTGCCTCGTATTCTTAATAAGATTCCACCATTGATCAACATCTCCTTCCAAACGATACACTGCTAGGATGACTTTATCATGTTCAGAACATTGAAGAACTGAAAATATCTTTTCAGTAGTACTAATCCATTTTTCAGCAACTAATGGATCAGTAGACCCGCTGAAAGAAGGTGGACGCTGCCTCATGAATGATTCAACAGAATGTTGCTCCTTCCTTTGCTCGTTTGGAAGTCCTGCATGATACATAGCTTGAGAATGTTGTGTGAGCATGGCTACAAGATTTTGAATTTCAGATCCCATATCGTTTGGTTGCTCAGGGGGATAATCATTGCATTTCCCATCTCATTCCGCATTAACACAGTTCCTTCGGGATCCAGCCATTGACTAAAACCAAGAAGAATAGTGTGAGCAACACTAATTATAATAGGAAAACCACATAATTCAAGAATAAAATTTTCATTCTTAAGGTCTTATCCTAGGTTATTCATGGCCATTTCTAAAACACTATGATTGTGTTCTATGCTTAGACTTATCCTTAGGGTTCTTACTAAGGCTTTCACATCCTAGTTTCCAAAGGTCGACTATACCTATCCTCTGATACCAACAATAACGTCCCATACATTACATACATTGTTAATACTTCAAAATTGAAGCATACTTATTACAATATATAACAAAACCCACGAAAGGATCATATAGGTATAGTGTCTTTAGAAACTGGGAAACATAAACAACTGGTTCATAAAGCGTCTACACTGTCTCCCATTTATTTCATCATATCTATAGTCCCTTTTGGCATATCTTACTTAATAACCTTCTTCCTGACCTGGGGAAAGAAAACATACAAAAGGGTGACCTCAAATGCTCAGTAAGGGTAAACAAAAGAAATATCAATCGCATCATATACATAAGCACATAACTTTTGGAAATCTTAACCTGCAAAAGAGATCATAATTTCATAACATGGGATAAATCATGGCTGTGAAATGTAATCACAATAATCATAACTTAAAAACATGAAACTTTGTGGCATATACACATAATCATAGAGGATCATTTCTTGTTAGTCAAGACTCATTTCCAAGACTATCTTAGTGGACAAATTCCCTTTCTGAACCGAGTCACCCTCGTTTCAGTCCTATTTCACTAAACCAGTATAACCTACCGTTCCAGTAATGTCTATCTCATGAGATATAAAATCATTACCCAATGCATTGGAGGGAGATATAGGTCCCACCCATCTCATAATGATACCATTCTTATGTGTGGCACAAAATCATAAACCATACATCATTGCATAACCCATTTAATAAAAAAGGGAATCTTAAACATCATGACATCATAAAAAAATTCATATAAGATAAAGGAATTCATAAAAATATTTCCATCACAACATAATCAAATCAATGTAAGAATAGGGATAGAAATAGAACCCCATATTATCTTAGATGGAAAATAATTTTGATAAAACACTTGAACTCCATTCTTGAGGAAAATATCCTTTCTAATTCAAAAAAAATTTCTTTTCTTAACGTGTCATACAATTTTAAACTAAAAGAAGTTGATTAAAAATAAACTTGAAAACATGTAAAGGAAGCTTCTTGTAAATAATGTTTTAAAAATACATTCATGCCGTATAAGTTAAAAAAACATTCTTCTCGTACTTTTGTCGGAAATGTCAAAAAAATACCTCGTACGGAAAACGACAAAAGATTCCTTTCATATCATTTACTAAAAACTCACCAAAGGGTAAAATTGGATATAAACTATTTTAGAAGGATATAAATATTACATTTTAAGGAAACATGGATGTGGATGATAAAATACACCCCAGTAAATACCAAAGTATAAACAATCTCGGATAAAAATGAGATTTTGATATTTCCCTTACCCTAGGTCCGACTTGCTTTGTAAGTGTCCGAACCTCCTGTATAATGATTTAAATAATGTTATTGACTTATTCCAGAATCATACTTATTTTTATGATATCATATATGGTCATATTCTTAGCTTCTTAGTAGTAATATTTCATTGCTACTTGTTATTCGAGTGTTTATAACTTTTTGTTCTTATGCGTGTTTTGTTGGATAAATTCTTTTTCTTTTTCTTTAGGTTATAGATACCTCATTTCCAGAATGGTATTAGTGTAATATATATCATATTCATTCATTAAATTCATTTATATAATCATTATGAAATGAAGATCATGTAGAACGAGTCGCATCACATCGTGGAGACGATATTCCATACGTACGCACGAGTGATAATATCGTTCCTATGATCGTGGAATTGTATTGGAGTGTATGTATACTATTTAAGAGTCAGTATCACTTTATAATAGTCATATATAGTCATTATATACACCATTATACACATCCATGTAAGGTGGTGGCGGAAAATAGATTACACCACGGCGTGGAGACGGTATTCCGTACGTACGCACGCGCGGTGATTTCTTTTTCCATGGGATGGATACATGGTGAAATAGGGTTGTTTCATACTTATAATAACATATCATTATATGTGTGATACTGACTTTATTACTTCATAATGAAACAACCTAAGAAGAATAAGTGGAAGAAGAAATAAAGATGAAAGAATCGGTAATGGGATTTACCTCTTCTTTGATGTGCTTCTTTGAGACCTCCTTTTAGGGCATTGAAATGGGTCTTTGAAGAAGACCAGAACCTCTAGGATGTCTCTAGGGAAGTGGATAGGATAAAGTGTCAGGGGTTGGACGATCTTGAAGGCTCAATGTGGTGTGAGGAAGAGGGGAAGGAGGTTCCCTTTTATAAGGGAGGAGAGGGGCACCTTTGGAATAACTCAAAATAATATTTTATATTAAAGTAAAAATCGGTTTATAATGGTTCCAAAGGGTCTTATTTCGAAGGTAAAGTGGGGATGGGTAGAAATATTATCATCCAATAGGATTTAGACAAGTTTAGGTTATTATTTTAACCTTATCAATTAGATTTAACTCTAAGTTAAATAATTTAACTTTTACCGTGTCATTTTGTTTTCTTACACTATATAGTTAATACACTTACTATAACATGACAAAAGAACCCCAAGTTGTTTATTATTAATATATATATCCTTATCTAAGTCATTTGGCCGAACCTTAGATTTTTAGGAATAAAATAACAATTAATAATATAATATTTGATTTAAAAACTATTTTGTGTCAATTTTGACACTATTTGATATATGATTTTTGTGAAAGTCATAACAGAATTATATGTTCGAACCAAGTTGATTAAATAAACACTAATATATCATATTAACCTATAAAATTAGTAGAATTCATAAAAAGTCTCAAATTACATTTATTTGGGCATTTATAACATTAATTATGTTAACATTTCCTTAAAATCGTAATTACTGCATCTTCGTTGTGTCATAAATTAATTAATTTATGTAATGTCTAAAAATTATAAATAAAATATCATTATGTAGGAAATATTATTATATTTCTAATGAATATTTATAATCTAATTTATCTTATGTATAAACCCATATTAAAAATGTTTTAGTTATTAAACATTGATTTTAACTATTTTAACTATTCATTAAATAAAATAATATTAAATGTCATAATCTAATCCAAGTGGACCTAAATGGTCATATTATATTCATAAGGTTGTTTTTGGTCGAATTACACTTATCCAATAGAATTAGGGCATGTGTTAGGGTAATAGTAATATCATATTTACCCTTAGTTAACCTATTTACTATTAACCGCGGTAAAACAAAGTAAAAAGTTACTATTCACCAAAAAATATTTTCATCTCATTGAACCACATTTTAGTCCTTGATATTAACCGTGTCTCTCAGATTTTCAAAATTACATTCACAGAAGTGGTAAAATTATGTTTTATGAAAAATTCAGTTTTTTTAACTACCACTTAGTGGTTTCACTATTCATCAAAAATTGAAAGTTTTCAGAAAAATACCAAAATTTCACCCTAGGCTAATTTTGATATTCTGAATCCAAAAATGAAGTCCATTTTGAAAAATAAAATTTATAAAATTTCAAAAATTGGTTATTACTATTCATAACGGTTAGTTTTAATAATATTTTAATAGCATATCCTTGTTTAGTGAAACTCGGTATTGCGTACGATGCAAGCTATCGAGGAAGGTCGCGATTGCGTATAAAGCAAGCCAAGCAAGTGTTGTGTAGAAAAAGATTCCTTTGATGATTTATATAACATAAAAGTCTCGGGTGTTACACCTATATGATGCATGAGATGGCATACCCTCATCTCATCAGGTTGCAACTCAAGATAATCCACAGATAAAATATAAACAGCACAATCCATGTGCGTCACCCAACGGTGAAAACATATCAATCGTAAAATTGAAAAATCAAAAGAATGAAAAATACAAGGTAGACTGGATTTTCCTTGTAAACGGGTTAGCTACGCCCGGGAACAGCTTATTACCAAATACCGTTCCGTCCTATCCCTGACTACGGCTCCAAATAGTAAGTCAAAGAAAAGAAACACCTTTGATACCACTTTGTAACTTCCCGGACTCGGGTGCAACACAACGAGTGCCCTGAGCCTGGTTTGTCACGTGACCTCAAGCACATTTCCCCAAATGCTAGAGGCTGCCAACTAGCAGCGAGGGCCCATGTCTGATAGTGGGGAAATTATGCCCTCATTTTTCAAAGTGTAGCGCAACGGAATACAAAATAAATCATACAACAGCGGAAGCAGTAAACCATGCACAACTAAAATACACAATAGTAGTGGATACAACCAACGGTATATAAGTAATGATGCTACATGCCTCAAGTTCTAAGAAAACAGACAGAACATGTTATATATCAATACAGTACAACAAAAAGCAAAGTACAACAAAACAAAGCAAAACAGCTGGCAGCGGCATCGCGAGCCTAGGCTCGGTCCCATGCCCTCCTACTCCAAAACAACAGTCAAGTACCTGTATAGGGAATCTTTCCCCTATCTACACCTGCAGCAATGTAATCTGTTTGGGACGAAAAGCGTGACCCAAACAGGGTGTGAGAAATATATCTCAGTAGGGACCCACCAAAGGCCCGTTCCCAAATGTGTTTAAGCATGCAACAACAGTGCAATAATAAAATGAAATAAAGTAAGCAATACTCACATGTACCCAACTTAATAGTTAAATTGCCATTTTTATATTCATTTTAATCAATTAAATATTAGAAATTACCACAGTGCATTTCTATGTAAATAGTCCACGTCCTCAGACAAGAAAAACCGTACCCTCAGGTAAGCAGAATCCAACCCGCATGTATATCCCTCATGCGCAATAGAATTTGCCCTCGGGTGTAGGAAGTGTCACCCTCAGGCATAGAAGTCAAGCCCTCAGGCATGAAAGGTTGCCCTCAGGCGAAATAACTACAGCCCTCAGGCTAAATTGTGTAGTTCCCTCAGGCTAATCACAACAACGCCCTCAGGCTAACAGGTAACCGGACCATGCCCAACATATCAAAATGCAGTAAACAAGAAATTCCTCTAATGGCAATTCTACAATTACTACATTAAAGGCATACCCTCGGGTATCCTGTCCAAACGGCTAAACAGTGGAACACACCCAACGGGGGGGGGGGGGGGTTTCGGATCCAAGCAATGATCCCAACCAACATTATATTATCACAATTTAAGCACCTATGAAATTATAGGCATTAAATATAGCAATGGCCTCAGCCACACGACACCCCAACATGGGTTTGTGGCACAAAAAACGCACAAAAACGCACTACAGTTGGAAAATAAACACAAAGCCACCTACCTTATATGCCAACGAACGTTATACCCGAACGTCGACTCCAGAAACGCCAAAGAACAACGTAGATATGATGAAGAAAAAAACCCATTCAAACGTAAATAACATCCGTTAGGGGAATAATTGGTAAGAACGGATTAAGGAGGAGAAAGGGCTTACCCGTGCAGTTCCAACGAGATCGTCCTAAGCCGAATCGGATTCCAGATGAACACCCAGCATATCTTCAAAGGTCTGGTCGTCCTCCTTGGATCCAAAATGGCTCAAAAGCCTCCTCTGCCAAATGAGGAGGCTACTGCCTATTTTAAGACGATAAAACAATGTAAACGGCGTGTACTTCTTTCATTTAACTGTTCATTTGGAGGCACCACCACACTGTTCACCCATCGACCTAAGTACACGGCATGTACTCCTGAGTACACAGCGTGTACTGTTGCCCAGCTGGCGGCGACTCCACCGCCTCACTATTCAAGCTTGTCGATTGACTACACGGCCTGTATGGTACCACTACACGGCGTGTAGTCAGTTCTTACACCCCTCATCGCCGATAAGGCTACACGACCCATGTACTCATCCCAACATGGCCAAAATTACATGGCATGTGGACAAGGTACACGACATGTAGTTTAAAAATTTAGCATTTTCCCACATTTTCCATATTTTCTCAAAAACAATTAAAGAAAAGGAAAAAGGATCGCCATGGAAGGAACGTCGTTGGCATTAGGTGATCTCTGAGGAAGGCGTCTCTCATCGTCGTCCACTTTCGGAGGTTGGCGTACTTCATCGGCGGCGGTGCATTCTTCGCGTTTTTCGTCGAAGAATGAAGAATCCTCTCTTTTTCTCCCAAAGTCATAACATAACACAAACCCAACAAAAAATAAAATAAGTCCTTCCCTTATTTTTTTATCATAACATAAGAATTTGAAATTCAAAAGATAATAAAGGAAAAATTAATTCGTAGAATTAATTGTAACGATTTAATCGCCCAATTTAATGAGGCGTTTCTTAACCAAAATAAATGCACGGTTCACTTCAATAGGGGGGTGCGGGTGCATTACTTAGAAGGAAAGAAACGGTGGGGCTCGTGCGGGGCCCACCTCACAAATATCCTACCAAGTGGGTAGGATATTGTGGGTTCCACCTTATCCACTTAACATAGGTTAAGCCACATTAAGTAAAATAAAATAAATTGTCGCACCACTTTTTTTTATTCCTTAACTTAACCCCAAAAATTAAAAACCACACGTGAGAAAACGCAACACCGGAAAAGGTGTTTCTAAGAAATTATCGGTGCTGCGATTATATTGTTGCCCTCAGAATTTTATTCCGAGCACCGGTTCAAATGTTAGGAAAACCCGCTCATGCATTCACTGAACGTACCCGAGCTAAACTTTGGAAAAATATTCCGAGCACACCGGGCCTCAGAATCAGGTGCCATCAGAAACTGCGTTCTTGTAAAATTCCAAAGAAAATTCAGAAAAACATTTCCTTGAATTTTAAGGGTCTTTACATTACTCCCACCTCATGGATTTACATCCCTGTAAAGATACATCATAAACTAGGGAAACAAAAGTGGGTATTGAGCACGCATCTGAGCCTCCCGCTCTCAAGTGCTCTCCTGGAGTATCCTGTGCTGCCATCTGATGCGCACTAGAGGAATCGACCGTCCATGTTGGACCTACTCCTATCGATCCTCAATCTCCACCAGGACCTCTGCAAAAGTCTCCCCATCATCAATGTCCAGCTTCCCATGGTCAATGATGTGCATCGGGTCATGCACGTATCTCCTCAGCTGGGATACGTGGAAGATGTCGTGCCCCCGGTGCAATTGAGGTGGTAGAGCCAAGAAATAAGCCACCTCGCCAATCCTGGTGAGTACCTAAAATGGTCCGATGAAGCGAGGAGATAACTTGCCGCCTCGGCCAAATCTTCGTAATCCACGTCGAGGTGAGACCTACAAGAAGACGTGATCGCCATCCTAGAACTCTAGTGGCCTCCGCCTCCTGTCAGAATAAGACTTCTGCCGGCTCTGAGCTATCCTCATCTGCTCCTGGATGATCTGGACCTTCTCTGTCGTGGCCTGGACTATCTCTGGTCCCACAAGTACTGACTCCCCAGGGTCTGTCCTGCACAAAGGAGATCTGCAAGGTCGGTCGTACAACGCCTCGTATAGTGCCATCCCGATGGTGGAGATGTAGCTGTTGTTGTATGCGAACTCCACCAAGGGTAGGTGATCCTCCCATCAGCGACCAAAGTTGAGGAAACATGCGCAGAGCATGTCCTCGAGAGTCTGTATGGTCCTCTCCGTCTGACCATCTGTATGAGGGTGAATGGCGGTGCTCAGACATAGCTGTGTCCCGAACGCCTCCTGCAACCCCTTCCAAAGCCGGGAAGTAAAGCAAGAATCTCGATCGGAGATGATAGATGATGGCACAACATGAATCCGTACAATCTCCTGAACGTAGAGACGTCCCAAGCTCTCCACTGAGCCCTGCTCTCTGATGGGTAAGAAGTGAGCCGACTTGGTGAGTCAGTCGAAAATCACCCAAATAGAGTCGTGACCTCTGGAAGTACATGGAAGTCCAGTCACGATGTCCATAGATATCCCATCCCACTTCCACTCCGGGACCTCCAAGGGGTGTACCAAGCCTGCTGGTACCTGATTCTCTGACTTCACCTACTGGCAGGTGAGGCATCGAGAAACGAACTATGCCACAACCTTCTTCATGTCCGGCCACCAGTGCTGTCACATGAGATTCTAATACATATTCTCCACCCCAAGATGTACCGCCAAATGGGAAGTGTGAAACTCTCTCAGCACCTCCTCCCGCAAAGCAACTGGTACCATGGTACGTCCTCTGAAAAGGAAATCGTGCTCTCCTCCTAAGGAGAAACCATCAGGTTCCTGTCCTGGGGATATCTGCAAATGACACATCTCACAGTCATCGTCCCCACACTGTGCCTCTCTGACCCACTGCAGTAGTGGAGGAGTGACTTTGAGTGACTGAAGGAAGGCTACTCCATCTCTATCCACAAAGGATATCTGCATAGTATCTAGCTACTCTGTCGCCTCCCTAAGAAGCAGAATGCCTGTCCTCCTACTGAGAGCATCGGCTACCATGTTCCCCTTCCCAGGATTATAGACTATCTCAAAGTCATAGTCCTGGAGGAACTCGATCCATCGCCGTTGTCTCAGGTTCAGGTCCTTCTGAGAGAAGATGTACCTGAGACTCTGATGGTCAGAAAATACTGTAAAGTGCTCTCCCATCAGGTAGTGTTGCCATGACTTCAGAGCGAAGACCACTGCTGCTAACTCTAGGTCAGGGGTAGCGTAGTTATGCCCATGCGGCCTCAAATGACATGATCCATAGGCATTCATTGTCCGCTCCTGCATTAGGACACATCCAAGTCCAGTCCGTGATGCATCGTAGTAGACAACGTACCCTACTCCCTCCTCTAGCAACCTGAAGATAGGTGCGCTAGTCAATCTTTGTCTTAGCTCCTGGAAGCTCTGCTGACATCTGTCTGACCACACAAAGGGTTTCCCCTTCTTCATTAAGGATGAAAGTGGTGCCGCATCTCTGGATAAGTCTGGCACAAATCTCCGGTAGTATCCGGCTAGTCCCAAAAACCTTCGCACCTCTATCACGCTCCTGGATGGCTCCCAAGCTAGTAGTGCCTCGATCTTCGCAGGATCCACCGCAACTCCCGCCTCAGAGATGAGGTGTCCCAACAAGTGGACCTCACGTATCCAGATCTGACACTTCGAGAGCTTTCCATAAGCTGGTGCTCTCAGATTGTGTCAAGTACAACCCGCAAGTGGTAGGAGTGCTCCTCCTCAATCGTCGAGTAAATCAAAATGTCGTCGATGAATACCACGACAAATTGATCGAGGTATGGATAAAAGATATTGTTCATGAGGCCCATGAACACTGTGGGAGCATTGGTTACGCCGAAGGAAATAACCAAGAACTCAGAGTGGCCATACCGACATCTGAAGGTCGTCTTCTACATGTCCTAGTCCCGAACACTGAGCTGATGATAGCCTGACCTAAGGTATATCTTTTAGAACCACCGTGGTCCCTTGAGCTGATCGAAGAGGTCATCAATCCTCTGTACTGGATACTTTTTCATCACTGTCACTTGGTTCAGGCGATGATAGTTGACACAAAGTCGCAAGCTCCCGTCCGCCTTCTTGGAGAACAATATCGGGGAAGCCCAGGGTGAAACACTGGGTCGGATTAATCCCTTTCCCTACAAGTCCTCCAACTGTACCCGTAGCTCTCGAAGCTCAGTGGGGGACATCCGATATGCTGGAGTGGATATTGGGGCTGTCCTGGGGTACAGATCAATATAAAATTCTACCTCTCTATGAGGAGGTAGTCCTGGAACGTCGTCGGGGAAAACGTCCGCATACTGATGCACCACTGCAGGAAATATAGGACTCCGCACGTCAACTGCTTGTAGGATGAGGCTAGCCAACTGATGAGTGATGGGATGTCCTCTCCTCTACGAAAGTCCATCCTGAGCTGCGAAGGCTCCCTTCTTGCTGGTGTAGGTGAACCTGCTCCTGTCGATGCGTACACATCGCACCTTGCGCCTAATACAGCCAATCTAAGCATGGACTGTAGATAACCAATCCATGCCCAAGATGACGTCGTAAGGGCTCGACGCCGCTACAAGAAGATCCCAGCCGAAGCTTTCGCCTCCTAGAGTAAACTCACACTGCCGGAACCAGTGCGTAATCATTGTGTCTGCTCCCGTAGGAGTCTCTAGCCGTAAGGATCGAGCCAACAGCTCTGTCAGAATCTCCGAGCTCCGAACATGGGCAGCGGCTATGAATGAATGACTCGCTCCTGTGTCTATAAGAACTACAACAAGGGTAGAATAGACACAGATAGTACCTCGAATCAACTCGAGCGCGCCTTAGTCGTAGACCTCCGCAGCCTGGAGCTGTGCATGTCTCTGCCCGCTAGCTCGCTGTGGTTGGGGTGGACCTCCTGGTGGTGGTGGTGGTAGAGCCTCAAAGAGTTGCCCACCACCTGCTGCTCGACCAGCTCCTCTGCCTCATCCGCATTCTACCTACGGACCGCCACAGTCGACCCTCTACCTCTTCCTGGGTGGCCCCTCAACCGGCTGCTGCTCCTCGACACGGCGAGTCGGGCAGTCACGAGCCATGTGGCCCTGCCCGCCGCATGCGTAGCACTGCCTGCCTCTCGATAGACTGGCTCCGCACTGTGTGCCCCGCACTGCTGAGCCAGTGTCCTGAGGTTGTCTACCTGAGGGTCTGGTCTGCCTTGACCGAGGATTCATCTGTCGACTGCCTGCTGCAGAAGACTCTACTACGTGCCGCCCTACGGTAGGTCTCGCTGCTGATGTAGACTCAGCCAGAAAGCTCTCGATCAGAAGGGCTCTCTCCAGTACCCCTGCCTCAGTCGGAATACTGAGGGAGATCCGTGATGACCTGATCTCATGCCTCAATCCCTACTCAATGGTCTGGGCCCAGAAGAATGGGTCATGTACCATGTCTATCGAGTAGCGCGAGAGATCGGTAAATCTCATCGAGTACTAGGCGACCGTCAAGCTGCCCTGCCGCAGCTGTAGAAGCTCCTGGATGCGTACCGCACGGAGGGTGGCTGGAACGAACTCCGAACGGAATAGGCACTCAAAGTCCATCCATTGAATAGATGCCTCGTCGTGCACCTGGAGCATCATGCTCCACCATCTACCTGTTGCCGCGTGCAGTAGGCTCACTGCGAGGATCACCATGAGGTCTGCAGGTGTCCTCACTAACCAGAAAACTCGTACCACTACTTCCAGCCAATCCTCGACTGCCTAGGGGTCCATCTCCCCGCGGAACATGGGCAGTCTCTAGCCCTGAAACTCGTGCAGTGCACTAAGGCGATGTGCATCGTCAGCGACTGAGACTGGTAGCATCGGTGGCACGGCGGGTAGAGGTACCGCCGGTGCCTCTACTGTCAAAGGGCCCTCTACCGAGGCCTCCTCGCTCGGTGGGCTGTAGTCATGCACAACTCTCGGAACCCTAGCTGGCTGCCATCATGGGGCCATCTTGAAAAGAGACAGGTGCGCCATGGTCAGAACAGTATACCTGGTGAGCTGACACAAAGTAATCACAATGAAAACTTGAAACACACATGCAATAAATGTTTTCGTGCATTAAGTCGTAAATCAGAAGTCAGGGTCCTGGTGTACGGATAACTCATGCGTGGGACGTCCGATTGGCTTTCCGTCAGTGGCAATATAATCCCGTCATTAATACGGTCGATTCAAGTCTAATGTTGGATACTAAATTCTAGTTCGTGGTGCGGGGCCACGAAACACCGAATAATAATAATATTATTATTATTACGGGATCTTGTATCGGACAAATCTCTCTCATACGGTGTCAGAATGACGAACCATATGCAACGTTGCGATCCTGGAATTACAACAGATGTTTCAAGACTAATTTTGGATATTAAGGTCGAGGTTGAGGCACGGGCCCCATGAGGCCCGGTTCGCACATGATGCGGTGAAATGCAACCTTTTCACCGGCTATCCATTTGGGACCAATGGGTAGTCCATCTCATGTGTTTTTTGGTATGGATCGCAATGGTGTGACCGGTTTGGTTAACCGGTGTCATTTGAAGTACAACTGGGTTGGATCGAATATGAATCCAACCGGGCCCTCAGAACGGAAACACTTATAACATGAGCTCCGGATGTCCGATTGACGTGCTGTCGACTTTGTTGGATTCCTCTTGATGAGACTGATCTATTGGTATACTTCACCTGAGGTTTGGAAGATGTTCGAATATGGCCGGGTTAGATTGTACTCGAAATCCAACCGGGCCCCTGGAACGGAAAAGTTGATAACTTTCAGAACAGACGTCCCTTTGACGAACCGTCAGTGGCGTTGGTGATCGTGTTGAGAAACGTTCCCTTTGAGTATACCCTATGAGAGTTCGGGGTAAAGTTGAGATACGGCCGGGTTGGATCGCACATGAAACCAACCTGGCCCCTATGACGAAAAAGCTAATAATTCACAGACCAGGCGTCTGATTGACACACCATCTGTTGCGTTGAGACCCCTATGACGAGGCGGTCCTTTGAGATACATCTTCGTGGGAATTTGAGATACTTGGAGTATCGACCTGTAGCTCGTGGAGCAGACCCTCCCGGAGACGAGCGTTCGGAGTATGGAGACCGTGTAGCCGGCTGAGACCTGACGACTGCTTGACTGACTCGACTTGGAGTGAGTCGACCATCCCAGTGGATGGAGCACGACTTTGTTGGGTTTAGACCCATGGCGGATGGAGCACTACCTGTGTGACAGTGCAAACCCACGGTACTCGTCCGGAGAGTACCTCTACCGGCTATTAGGGGGTGTTCACTACTGTGTTTGGGTGGCATACCCCGGCGGGAAGCACTACTGTGTTTGGGTGGCTGGCCCGTGGTACTCGACAAGAGGAGTACCTCATTAGTCTTAGGTTAGTGAGTAGTACCTCGGAGTCGTGACAAGACCACAGTACACTCCGGAGACGGGGCTCTTCAGCAGTTACGATTTCGATAATGAAAATCCTAGTTTGAGCTTAGTCTATGACCTTTGTATTTACCTCCTGATTGAGATGGGTCACTTGATAACTTAGGTATATGTATGGGCATATACCTTGGTATTGGTTATCCGTTGATTTCATAATATTTGTGTCTACTCATGATTGAGATGGGTTACTTGATAACTTGGGTATATGTATGGGCATATACCTAGGTAGAGGTTATCTGTTGTGATCTTCTTTGTGGTTATCCTTTTTGGATTTGGTGAGGCCTTGAGGGTCTCGGGGACCCTAATGAGTAACGTTATACTCACCGCTGCACGGGATATGCCCACAACTCATTATGTTGGTTGCAGACGACGGGCAGCGTAGACAGAGGCTGAGTGTTCGAGGACTGGACGATACCCGGAGGTGGACCTCACGATGAGACAGTGTCTGGTGGTGGACTTCACGACAAGACAAAACTCAGAGGAGGTTGACGGGCGAGAGCGTATTTGAGGCTATCTGTACGTACCCTTCAGGAAGGATCATTGGTGGACGATCCAGGAGATGCTTATCACCTTCCGGCTATTTTATCTTTTTTCCATGTACTTTACAGTTGGGCTTGTATTTCCGGCCCCTTTACATTTCAGCACTTCGTTTTTGTACATATTGTTTTACTTCCGCTTGTACTCTGTGGTGTTTTCTATAATTTTATAATGGCAATGCCTTCCCAGTTATCGGGATTTATGCCTTCGGTGCTAGTCCCCAGCCCTTGGCCTATGGAAGGTGGGCTAGGGGTAGTCACGGCACAGGCCCAGAGGAAGAGTCGTGACAAATTGGTATCAGAGGAGTCGGTTCTACCACAGAACTTATAACTCTGTTATTCCCATTCTGTGAAGCAATAGTGTTAAGGGTACCGAGTGTGGTTTTCAGTTCAGGGAGTCCAGTGTTGGTGCGGCGGCTGACGTATCCGTACACTAGGACCCTGACTACTGATTTCCGACTTTGTGCACGAAAACACTGATTGTATGTGTGTTTCCAAGAGTTTTACATTCATCTCAAACTAGCTCAGCTCTCTAGGTATAAATTGTTTGACTGGGTCATATCTGTTTAGGATGTCTCCATGCAGACAGTCAGTTGGAGTTCTGAGATAGTACTCGATGACGACCCACCGAGCGGCGAGACTCTGGTGCAGGGCCCTTTTTACTATGTTGGCACCCTCAGGTGGTGTACCAGCAGCACCACCACCTGTTGGGCAGCAGATGCCACTAGCTAAACTTGAAAACTATGCATTCTAGCAGAGCACGTTGCACGAGTTCCACTAGCAGCGACCTCCGAGGATACGAGGTGAGGCAGATTCCCAGACAGTAGAGCACTTGCTGGAGGTGATTTCTTGAGTTTTCTGCCTAGCTGAGACATCAGGAGAGTGGATGGTAGACTTGTCCACCAGTTTTTTCCAGTGAATGACCATGAGGATGGTTCGCATAGTGATGAGGCTTCAGTACGTGGACCGATTCCTGAGATAGTGCCTTCGGGTAGTGTGTCAGCTATACATCACTACCTGTTGGTCTGCAGTTACAACCGGCGGTACCGGTAGGTGACACATGTAAGCTTACTTCCTTACACGTGTTCTAACATCAGATACCCTCATGTTCTGAGGCGAACCTGATTCACAGGCGGCTGAGTACTGGCTTGAGGAGGTGGCTGAGAGTTTTCTAGAGATTATACAACTTTGGCAAGACGACGTGTCGGTAGCTCAGAATTCATCGAGGTGTACCGAACATTCCGGGTACTCGATGAATACGATTCGAGCCATCACTTTTTCCTCTATGCATTCCTAGTCACATTAGGGGGCTAGAGAGAACCTTGAGGTTGAATGTTCTTTGGCTGAATGAATACATATAGAGAATGTTAGATGTTGGAACGTATAGAGATGGTGCTAGTCTCAGAGACTTGGGCATGAGAATGTTTCAAGAAGAGGAAATGTTATGGACGGATAAATCTGTAGAGCATTAGACGTGGAGGCAGAGCTAGGAGAGAAACATGAGGTGTTGTACATTTCAACAAGTTACAACCACCCGCCTTTGTTGTACCCTCCAGGTTCAAGGAGCTAGAGGGTAGGGAAAATGAGTAGTTGCATACAGTCATGGAGTGCGACCGAAAGGGCTCTAGGGATGATTTGAATTGAGGAATTTTTCTTCTACTAGCTTTCGTATCCACATACATCGATACGAATCATCCCTTCCTTCCATGAATCTAGTCCCAGACCTAGAGTTTCCGGTTAAGTCCTTGACTTGACCCTCAAGTCTGGAGATACCTTTGGGAGGAGACTCGATAGTCACAATTACACTGACTGCGTGATCTGACCCTTGAGGTGAGAGTCTCGGTTGGGACCTCTTGGTAGCAGTTTCGAGGCCTTACGACATTAGTTTGAGTATGGATTGGGCAATCATTGATCATACTCAAATTGACGGTATTAGGCAAACGTTGGGATGGGTTTTCCTTGGTCGGTAAAAAGGAAACCTCAGGCATCACAGGATAAACTCGTGCATGGGAGGGTGTAGCCGATCATTCTTGGGTCGGCCAGCCTTACCCTCATGGCAGCAGGAGTTTGAGTTTTAGTTCTAATCAGGAAAGAGAGACCTCTAGAGTTAGAGGATGGCGACCACGTTCTTATACGGTTCTCACCTCTATGAGGTTAACGGAGATGTAGCCGAGGCGGTGATACATCTCTGAGGTTCAATGGATCTTTCTAGGTCCCCAACAGCGTAGGCGAGGTGGTTTACCACTTCACCTTTCCACCTCAGTTGCACCGAGTGCATGAAATCTTCCACGTAACTCAGCTGAGGAGATACGTGCATGATCCTTCACACATCATCAACCTCAGGGAGTTGGACGTCGATGACAGGGCGACACACACAGAGGTTCCTGTGGAGATCTAGGATCGATAGGAGCGGGTCGTACATGAACGGTCGATTCCTTAGGTGCGGTTTCACTGGCAGCACGGGAAACTCCAGGAGAGCACATGGGAGCGGAAGGATCATATTTGTGCTCAGTACCACTTTGTTTCCCTAGTTTGTGTTATAGCTTTACGGGGATGTAAAGCCCGGAGGGGGGAGTAATGTAATGACCCAGAAATTTCAAGGAAATTTTTTTCTTAATTTCTTTGGAATTTTACGAGTACGTAGTTTTTGACGGCACCTGATTCCAAGGCCCGGTGTGCCCAGAATAATTTTCTGAATTCTTGTTAAGATTTAATTAACGCGTGTAAGAAGTTTTACTGAAAAAGTGTAATAACTCGTAAATGGTTACTCGGATCAGAAATCTAAGGGCACTGTTGCGCTCAGGATGGCGGGTTTACCCTAGGTGCAACTTAAGTTTAGTCGGCACTAGCCACATGTGAGAAATTCTAAAATTGGCATAACCGTAAATAAAATAATTAAATAAATTATTTTATTTTTCAAATGCTTATAACTCACAAACGGTAGGTCAGATTAAAAATCTGAGACAACCGCTGAACTCATGAGGGTATGGTTTATTTAAGTAGATACTAACTTTGGCCGGCGCGGGCCACCAGAAAAAGTTAGTTTTTGGCCACAAATAAAATAATTAAATGACAATTATTTTATTGTAAAATTTGAATCCTTTAAACGGTAACTCGGATTGAAAATCCGAGATTACCGTTGGTTTTTTTGGGGCGTGTTTCACTTAGTTAGAGCCTATCCTTCACTAGCGCGGGTCGAGGGTGACTGATAATAATTTTCCGAACTTTTTTTCAGGTACGTTCAGTAAACGTACATGTGGGTTTTCCTATATTTTGAACCGATACTTGGAATTGAAATCCGAGGGCACTGATGAACTCAAAGCACCGGTAAATGCTTAAGGGGACCTTTACCATAGTTGCATTTGAAGTGGGTTGAAATTTATAATTGGGGATTTAGAATTAAATAAATAAAATTGGTGGCACACAATTTTATTTATATGGTAGTTATACCTACAAAAGGGAGTTAAGGGTGAGACCCATAACCACCAACTACCCATGTGAGGATAAATTAGAGGTGGGGTCCAGACGAGACCCTAACACCTCACCTCCCCCTCAAATCCCTAAACCCCCCTTTATCACCCCTTTAATTAATTTGTAAACACCCCTTTAATTATGTGAACTCCTCACCTTCTTCTCTCTCTCTCATAAGTTTTTCCAACTTGATTTCAATTAATGGTATGGCTCCTCTTAGTTTTGAATTGCTTTTCATTATTAAATTAAGAGGAATCCTTTCATTTTATTGTTGGGAAATTAATATGTGGAAAAGCTTTGGAGGATTAGAAGAAAAATCTAACTTTCCACGAAGAACGCAATCTTCCACTTGGCGAAGGGAATCTCCTTCTACCGAGGCAAGAATGTGAGGTGATGCCACGAGAAGCACGGTTCATCCGCGATTCCCGACCACCTCGATGCTTGCCTCTTTCTGCGGTTCGACGATGTGCGATGTCTTTTCGAGGTAGGGTTTTTTGTATATGATTGAATTCGTTTTATTGATTCTTCATATCTTAAATTCACGATGATGATGACCAAATGAACATGGAAATAATCCCTCACAGAAACCATTCTTCTGTTTCTTTTTATTCTTCACGTGTTCTTAGTGCGTTCTTCAATGCCGAATATTTATTGACGCTAGAAACATGATGTTTTGCTGAGCACAATATATGGATGTGAAGCCCTCGACGCAAGGATCAGAAATATGCGATTGTTTAATTTTTCAGGCTTGTAACGAAGCCGTAATGGCTCGCGGAAGGAGGCGTCCAAATATTTATTGACGCTGGAAACTCAATGTTTCCCTGAGCGCGACATACAGACACAAAGATCATGACCCAAGGATCAAGGATATGTGTTCGTATCTTTTTTCTGAGTTAAATCGAAGACGAAATGGAGTGCGGAAGGATCTGGAGGCGCAGCTGGGCAGGCAGCCAAAGGTGGTGGCCATGCGTAAAGAAGGGTGGTGCGTGAATGAATGAGGGTAAACTCAAATTCTCATCAAGGGAAAAATATAGCAGAAGCAATAATGAATGAATGATTGTAATAATTATGGCATGGTAAATAATTTAAAACACATACCATGTAATCAAAAAACTGAGAAGGATGTGAATAAATAATAAAAAATTCTAATAACTCGAAACACATTCCATTCAATGAGTAGTAATAAATTTTATTATTCAAATTAGTAGTTATCAGATGAGAGATTTCATTCTGTGGTGCAAGGGTGTTGGTAATAACCCATGCAAGAGGACAAAGGGTTGGGTCTTCACAAAAATGAACACAACCTCAATGGTGATCTGAATGTTTGGTTCTCCAATAGCCTTATTAATACGTGAATCTTGGAGGGAAGGAAGGAATAAATCAAGAAATTGGATTGGAGGTTGGAGGAAACTTGGGATGAGGCAGTTTTTTCTTCCCTTGTGGAAGGAAAATCATCTAGTTGAATCTCATCTAGGGAAATAAAGGTCAACCCTAGAAAGTTAGAGAGATACTTGGTTAAGTGACGGGGAATGAAATATGAAATTTTCTTAAAGATTTAATCAATGAAAGAATTCAATAAAGAGTTCTTAATATTCACCTAGGCGTAAATTAATTTACACAGGATATGGATATTGTGGGGGGTATATCCAAAGAACATGTTAAATTTTTATTAGCTAAACCTAATCCCTCCATGTAGGGAGGCTATCTGAATGGGAAAAGATACCTATTTGAATTTATTATGAGGATGGTTTCTGAGGAGATTAATAGGTCCTTGGTTGAATCTCAAGATGAAGAAGATATCTATGACGTAGTTTGATTCATGATTGAAAAACATTCTCTTAGACATGATGGATTCCCGAGTTCAATCTATAACAACTTCTAGGAGATGGTGAATGGAGAGTTGACTATTCCATTCATGATTACTTTAGGGTTGGGACAATTCCCCAACTGGATTGTTCATCAATGATTATCTTTATTCCGAAAGAGAAATACCCATCCCTTCTTGATCAGTTTAGGCCAATAAGTATGTTTAATTTTCTATTTAATTTCCAGGTATGCATTATCAATAGAAGACTCTCTAGTCACCTCCCTCAATGGGTCTCTGAGAATCAATATGGGTTTATCCAAGGATGATCAACTATGTTTTCTATTTCCAGGGTGCACAAAATGGAAGGGGATATCAATAAGAAATATCCTAGCTCCAACATGGTGATCAAGGTTGACATGTACAAGGCCCATGATAAAATGGAATTGAGCTTCATCATTAAAGTGTTGAATTCCATGGGATTCTCCAGACAAGTAGTGTATATTTTGTTTAGAGCATTTTTCTAACCATAGATATCTATCTCATTCATGGGATAGGGATTCTGATTCTTCTTAAGTACCTACGATTTGCGTTAGGGTGATTTTATTTCTACAAATATTTTTATCATAGTCCAAGACACTCTTGTTAGATATTTAGAGGGGAAAATTCACAATGGAGTACTTCAAACATGACGAAGAAGAGTAAATTATAACTATATCTCTCACATTTGTTTTCTGACCACATGTTATTTTTTAGGAATGGGTTAAGAAAAGTATTGAAAAATTCAATAAAATCATTGGAACTTATTATAAGTGGAGTTTTAGGGCATCAATTTGGTGAAAATTAGTGTTCTCATTTTTAAATGGTTTTCACCAAGATATGATAAGAATATTGAGGAGATACTAGGCATGAAAAAAGTAATATTTCAATTAAATGTATTTGAGAACCAGTGGAACTGGGGAATTTTAGAATTTTTTACATTGATGGGTTGGTTGGTAAAATAACCACTCGCTTTAGAAACTCGAAAAATCAGCTTCTATACTTCAGTGATGGATTACTCTTGTCAGTTGTGTGTTATCCTTGATCCCCATGCATGAGCTGCCAGTTCTCGACATTCCAAAGGTGTTGTTGAATAACATTGAGAAAATGAGGGCATAAATCAAATGAGATTCACAATAATAAGGTAAATGTCACTAGGTAACATGGGATAAGTTGGTAAATAGGGTGTAGGTAGGTGGGATTAATATCAAGAGTGTCAGAGAGGAATTAAAATGTAGTTAGGTAAAACATTCTTGGGATTTCCAAGAAACAAAGTACTATGGTCTAGATACATGTATAATAGATATGATAAACTTGGGGACTATAGAAAGGGGATAGATTCTCAATTATGGATCTCAATTTCCCAATATATCCCTTTGATATGACATAATTCTAAATGGATCATGGGGTGTGAAAAAACTACCTTCTGGAGTGAAAATTTGGTGGGTTCAATGATAATTTATCCTGGATTTATAATCCTTGATGGGAAATTTTCTCATTCTAGAAGTTTCAAACCATTTATAAAGTCCATCCTTAATCATCACCAATTGTAGGTACTCAATAGTATTATCATGATCAAGAATGGTATACTCTTATCTTTATGGGGGAAGTGTATGGAACATTCTTTCCTAATGCCTATAGATTTGTGTCCCAAACCCTTGATAGATATGGAGGTGGTTCACAATGACATGGGAAATAAAATTTAAATAAAATATTTATTTTTGGTGTGGCAGAAAATAAATAAAGAATTCTCAACAGACAAATAGGTGAAGAAAATGGGCATCTCAATGGTCACTAAATGTTTTTCATACATGAATCACAATGAAGAAACAAAAAATCACCACTTCATTGAGGGTGGGGGGATGGTTTGGAGATACCTTAGTGAGATCATTTATCTTGAAATTTGATCTAACAAACATTATGGTTTTCTTTAAATGTGGTTCAAGGGACCAAATACCAGTGAACAATAGTACCTGATGAGATCTCTTTTGGTGGTGACTTAAGGTTGGAATATCTCATATGTAAAGAACCAATGCTACCATGGGGGATCTTCTCTTGCATGACAGGGAATATTGGTGTTCACTAGGGGTATAATGCCAAAATTAGTTCCTCTTGTGAAAGGATGGGATATATCACCATCGTTGAGGAATATCAGGGCCTCCCTTCTTACACATGTCAATACTCATAACTACATTAGATTGGGGAGATGGGTGATATAGATCAATCCGATTAGTGGTATCCAGATGAATGATGATGGATCATGTATTTTGGGGAGCATGTAGGGTATGGGAGGTCTGGTTCCGGACATGAATGGAGAAGTTATTTTGGGCTTTATTGATTACATTGTATATGGAGACTCTCTTTTGGAAGAGGCATGTGAGATGATGATGGGAATTGGATTATTCCAAGATCACAACATCTGGAAGGAGTCAATGGAAATAGGATCCACTAATATTCAATGAATAATGAAGGGGAATATCCATTTTTCTTTAAACATAACATAAATAATTTCTAGATGCAAGAGGATTATTGACCCACTAGTGAGAATTAGTCATGCGTGGCGTGAGGGGAATAAGGTGTAAGACATTCTAGCTTCAACGGTAGATAATGAATATCAAAGCATTCTATTTTCTAGGTTGGGTTCTCTTCCCCAAAAATTTTGTTGTTTTTATGTAGTGGATTTTCTTGGACTCCATTATTTTAGACCGCCCTGATGATTTTTTTATTATGGGTGATTCCCATTTATTAATAGAAATAATTATAATAACAGAAACTAAATGAGGGAAATTCATAATTATTAGATTGATTCCATGTTTCCAAGGTACATGGAACCACTACTATCAAGGCAATTAATAAGATTGTTTATCATATTATGTAAAACCGCCTGTAATGTGGCTAGCCAACTAACTCATCCCATGAGACAACTGATTCATCACGGGGATATCTATATTCAGGCTCCACCTATTTCATACCTATCCAAAACATTCCTCATCAATCGAATAATTTATTTAACAATGTTCCTCATCAAATATCTGTATGGATTAGAAGATATGAATTTATCAATATTCCCCCAAATAATCAAATAACATTAAAAAATAAACACCCTATAAAAAATTGTATATAGTTTAGTAAATTAACAAATCTGTGTCAAATGATATCGATAATTAGGGAAAATTCAATGTTAAATGATCATAATAAATTTAATATTTCAAGGGGAATAAAATAGAAATCATGTAAGTGAATATTATCCTTGATCAAATCAATAACAAACCATCAATATGAATAATAAGGGTGATATCAATATAAAATATACCATGTAGACAAAAATAAATGGTTATTTTTGCTGGTAAATATAAAAACTATAAAAATATTTTTTAAAACTTTTCTTGAGGAAAATATCATTATATTATGAAAAAAAAAAAATTTATATGAAAATAAATTTTGAAAATATTTTCTTTAAAAATTAACCTTTTACATTTGAAAAGGAAGCTTCAATGAAATGGTGAGGAGTAAATTCATAGAAGCTGTTTGAGGAAAAAGAACATTCCTTTTGCATGGTAAAAGGATAGAAAAATGACTTGTTCATAATGAGAAAAAATATTACATTAAAAATATTTTTAAAAATGGTAATGATTTATTAACCAAATAATTTAAAAAAATGAATTTTTATAATAAAACAAGGGTTTTAGAAGAAAACATGTTCTCCGACTAAGAGAGGAATAAATCTAGGATTTTTAGAAATATTTGTAAAATATTTTGAGTAAAAAAGAGTGTAATAATGGTACTAATACATGAATATGGTCATGAATAACCACATGAGTGAAAATTAAATGTTTTATTTAATAATTGAAAAATAATTTTTTTAATGGAAATTAAATTGAATGATAACTAAAGTTATTGTTGATGAAAATTATCTTTGAACATTTCAATGTGTCTGATACCTATTTTATTTTTTTAAATAATAATCTACATGAGGGAAAAAAATTAAATGAAAGTTTAAAATAAGATGAAGAAATAATAGATAATGATATAATATAAAAAAGGGTCAGTAGATACACCACAAGAAATAAGTAAGTGGTGAGCATGAAATTTCTCTCACAGAAGTAAAAAGTGAGATAAACAATTCCTTACTTTGCATTTGACTTGTCTTGTCGATCATTATATTTGTAAATAAAAAAAACATATGTTGATTATTTAATTTCATGATAAAATTTTTGTTGTTCTTAATTAATTTTATTTCGATTATTATTATTTTGTATACAACTATATAAAAGATAATATTTAGGTCAGGTGTTTTGACCAAATTATGTTTATGTGTCAAAAACAACTTTGGTAGGTCAACTATGTTCAAAGGGTAAATTATATAATATCTATGGAATAACAATAATTACATAATTATATTATTTATATTTTAATTATTGTTTGAAAATAAATCATTAAATATTGTAATAAAAAATGAGATAACATTACAATCATTGGGACGATATGTCGTACGTACGCATGAGTAATGTTCATCTTTCTCAATGATCATTATAGAAAGAAGGTATGTAACAACATCTATTTACATAATTATAAGTATATAATAAATACCGAGTTATTTAATCATATTTACAGATATATATAATTCTTGTGATCTAAAAGGAATCTCCTCATGTCAAGGAGGCGGTAGTCCACACTTCCACGAATGATGTAATCACTTTTTAAGTGTTTGAAAGGTGAATAAAGAAAATGATATATTTTAATTCTAGGAAGGTAAATAATTCATTAATATTATATTTATATATATATTTATGTCACATATGATTCATTATAAAAATCCATTATAAACCCCATGTATATCTTGAATGAATCACATCACTTTTAGGATGCAGTAGTCCACACTTCTATAAACGATGTTATCATTTTTAGAAAAAATAGACTTATTGAGGTTAAAATAATTACAGAAGATTAAATACATAATAATTATCATATATAGAATATATATATATATATATATATATAGATTTACCATCATAATTTTTACCATGAGATAAGGAAAAATAAAAACGAACAGTCATCATTTAGTGAGGTGTTAGTTAGTTGTATAAGTAAGTAGTATGTTCATTGACATTAAATTGGGGTGGGTGTAACTATAGGTAAAACCCTTAAAAAATAAAATTATATTTAGGATATTTGTTTTATTATAAAATAAATTAATAATAATATTTTAGGGTTTGGATAATGGAAATAAAATGAAATAACTTAAGGGGGGATGTTACCTCTTAATCGGGTTACCTCTTTTGGTTTGTACCAAAAGGTTTCCGTGGATTGATTTATTCCCAATGTAAGGATTCTAAGATGAGATAAGGTATTTTTAGTATATTTTTTAAAATATATTGTTCAATCCAAATTTTATGGAGAGGTTTGAGTATGTGGGAGGAGAGGAGGCCTTTTATAGGGGATGAAAAGGACTCACTTGTCACTTTGGAAAAAAAGTAAGGTGTTCCCATGTTTTTACCAAAACATAGTCATCCAAAAACAAGAAAACTCAATAATTTATGTTAAATGGACAAATTATGGATATAAAATGTTCTTTGGAAAAGTTTCTTGGACATTTGGGCACCCAAGTTAAACGTTTTTTCCATTATTAATCTTAATTATTCCTTAATAATTATAATTAATTATAATTAATTTTACTGATATTTTTGTCAAAAACTAAGACTAAATTAATAAAAATTATAAATTATTATTAGTAAAAAATGGAATTCATTTTAACAAATTCAAATAACATTAGATTCAGAAATTAATATATATTTTTTCCCACAAATGATATGACAATGCGGGTTTTAAAAGTAAAACATTTCGATAGCTTTCTATGTTTTTATAGGAAATTTCAATGTGAAATTGATTTTGGTGAACTAAATTGATTTACTGGATAAAAATATGATATAATTAATGTTTAAAACCAATTAAAATTATAATTTATCATTATACATAAATTAGATGAGAAATCATTTTTGAATTAAATTTCAGTATTTTTCACTATTCATTATCAAATGAAACTTCATAGAAAATACCAAAAATTTACCTTAACCTATTTTTTTGTTTATTTTTGAAATATTAAATTCATTCGGACATAAATAATCTATTAAAGTTTTAAAAAACCAATTTAATTTTTGTTCAACATTAAAAGGTGGAAAAATTCCCAAATAAAAATACAAAATTTTATGTGTAATATAGGGTTTGTTCTTATCTTATGCTTCTAAAATATAGAGGATGAATATAAAAAATATTAGATTGAATAATATATATATATATATTACATTAATATCAATCACTATTTTTAATTAATTTAATTTATTATGCTAAAATAGCTTTGTGAGCATAAAAATAGTTTTTTGTAAACATTTTCACATTATATTCAATCAGTTATTATATCTATTAAAAATTAATTTGAAACCAGTGAATTCATTTTATATTTTTTTTAAAATAGATTTTCATATGTTATTTAATCATATTCATTACCTATAATTTAACGACATTTTCATATCTTAATATAATAATATTTTAATTATATATTACTATTCGGTGAAAATCAGACATGCATGTAACACAAGACGTTGACGAAATTAGTTGTTGCATTTAACATATTCTAAATCATTATATCATACATTGAAAGATATAAGATATATTTAATGTATTTAAAGTAGAAAATATATTATAAATTGATGGGATATTATATTCCCTTATGTTCTTGGTGTTGTAGGTCATACACATTATCAAATACATTATTCTTACTCTCTATTTTCAAGGTGTTCAATACATAATATAAAACAAACTCAAAGCTGTCATGAATCTAGAGTGTAGTATGAATTCTCAAATACATTAGAGAGTTGGAAGCTGAACATTGTTTACATAACGACCTCTATTGTAATTTTTAAACATTTTGGGACCTGTCATAAATTTTCTATACTCATATCCTTTATATATATAGTGGATGAAAGGGATTTTGAACCTGTTTTCATATCATTTGAACTGTTAATGCCTCATTAATTATTGGGGTTTATATATTTAAAATTTGGTGTGGATTTTTTTTGAAATATTTTTGATGGATGGAATGGGGATTGCTTAGGTATGTTTTATGGTAACATTGATATGTTATTAGCTTCTAGTTATACAGTGAGATCTATCAAGTTGATATTTTTGAAGGCCACCGTGACTCTATTTTCTATGATTTTATCCTTATGTTACCCTTTTTTAGATTCATGATGTATGTTTAGAACCACATCAATTCATGTTGAAGGAGGTTCATGTTGGAGTGTCCCACTTATTTCATGTAGGGATTTTTTTATTGATCGAGTCTACTGACATTATGGTTATTCTCAACGTTGTTCTCTTATGTGGTGTTTTAAGCTTGTTGTTATAGTAATTAAAATCATTTCTCTTTGGTAATGAATGTACTTGTGGGTTTTTCTGCCTAATTGTCAACATTTATAAAGAAATTATAAATGGTGGGGAGACCTGTGTGAAATCATTATGTGTTTTCCGAATTCCTGCAGAGTGATCATTTGGGATGAATTTAGTTAGGGTACATTTTTCATTTGGATATAGTGACCATGGTTGTTTCATAGATGGTTTTTATATCTTGACCTTATATATGGTTTAAGTTTCTGGAAGCTATATGGAGTAGTGGTGCATATAGAGATATTCTTAATTTTAAATAAGATCATAGTAGTTTTTATTCCAATTTTGTCTTCTTTTATTGTTTCTTCTCATTAATTCACTTAGGAGAAATATTCATATAACTCCTTATACATTGTCTATTTGTGAATTACAAATCATTCTGAAGGGGTTTTCTGGGGGAGGGGGTTGTTCATATATCATTACCATGGTTTTGATCTATGGGAAGTCGGATCGTAATCGATTCATCATTAGAGAGAAGGTAGTTTCAGAATGTCTGCTTATCCTAAGTAGCTAATGAATTTATGTGGACAAAAATTTTCATTATAGGGAGAATTATGAAATTTCAATGTCACTTTTATGTGTGGGTATTAAATTTATGGAGTTTCCCCCTTTTTAGGTTTTTTGGGATGAAACATTTGAAAATTTAAAACTATCTTCTATGTTCATCGTTAGAAACTATAAAACTTAATTTTGAAGCCTCCTTCACTTTTTAATATTGATGATTTTCAATATTACCTATCTTTTTTTCTAAAATATGTAGGTAAATTGTGTGAACCACTCGATAAGGGTTATTTTGGTCCATTAGGATCTTTTTTAAATGGGGTTTACATCCTTTTGTTTTAAAATTCATATCAACTAACTTGTATTCTCTCTCATCTTTCTCACTTCTTCTCCAGGAGCATGAAGGTGGATTTGTGACAGTTTCTTGGTGATTCATCACCCATATTGATTATTTAGGGTTCCCTTATATTTATCATTATGTTTTATTCCATATATCTCAATTATATCTAACCTTATTAGTAGTACGTGGATCATTTATATACCTTGGTTTTTTATAAAAATGAGTTTTTCATTCTAAGGGTCGTCATCCCCCTTTTGAGATCTAAACTAATGGTTTTTATCGGGGGTCATATGATTCTTCCACATGAGGTAAGTGTTTTAATTTCATTTCCTTTTATCTAAGTGTTATATGGATTATTGGATTTCTAAATTCAATTTTATTCTATATAATCTTGATGTATGTAATGTAGGGTTGAATTATCAATTTTTTCCATAACATCACGAGGTTTTCATGTGGTTTAATTAGTACAATTTCATTATTTAATGGAAATTTTATGTAAATTTCATTTCTTCCATCCAAAAGGTTTGTTGAAACAATGAAGATGATGTTATCTAAGAAAAATAATTTTCCATCGATTTTTAATCTAAATGTGATTTTCTTAGTGGGTATCCCTTTAATATTTAGGTGGTTTTCTGGGTAAAAATAGTGTGGTGTTTTATTATGAATATAAATGGATATTTTTTTGGAGATTTCATCGTTGGGTTTCAGTGTATTGTATTATTTCAATAAGATTTATTTTTGGATTCCATATTTTTCGGTATATTATTACCAAATGTATATATTATAAAGGATAAATGAAATAATAGGATGGAACATTATATAGTGATACTTGATTGACTGGTTATTTGTGCCCTTACTAGGCCCTACTATATTTTTTACTCATGTTTATACATATCCTTCTGATGTATTTTTAAATTATGATCTGTGCTGTTTTTATGAGTTTCATATCATGCTAAGGGAAATTTGGGAGGGGGGAGGGATATTCTTATGATGCTAGCTTATGGTATTTTTTATATTCATGGGATTAAATTTGTTTTTAAATTGTCCCTAATCCTTTTTTTAATTCATGAGGGATCCTACGAAACAATGTGGGATGTCATGGGATGTATGTTACGTAGTTAAGATTAAATAGTGGACAGTGGCCCCTAGTTGTATATAATACCTGGCTAGGTGGTGTCACTAATAAGACAAGGTTTGAGTAATTTGGTTAATGGTCTGTGTCACCATTAATATTTCAGTAGTTGGTCCTCCTATGTACATCATTTACATATCCCATTAGTCCATATGGTGTTTCCTCATGAAATATATCATCTGTCACACATTTAATTGACTATTTTATTGTGTATTTATTATTTGTTTGATGAAATTTAATTGATGTATTTTTTCTTGTATTTGTTACAAATATTTATGAATATATATATATATATATATTCATTAGTGAATTTCTTTATTCCTTATTGAATATTATTTGTAGTTTTTAATTAATTTAAGTTAAAAGGGGGAGTTTTTTCCATGTTCTAGTTTTTATAATTGATTACTTTGAAATGTTGTAAACAAAGAGAGGTATTATTTTAAAAAGTGTGATGTTTGTAAGATAGTTGACTTGTTTTTTAATTGGAATGTTTTTGGTAAGAAATCCTAATTCCATGTTTGTTATTTAAGAAAGTGTAGGTTCTATAATTTATTTATTAATATGTCATGAAAAGAAAATGAAACATTATTATTCTCTGTATTATTTCAAAATTAATATTTTTATATTTCTTTATAAATGAAATGAAATGGAATCTTAGTAGAATCTTAGAGGTATTTGATCACACCCTATATACTCATGTTGGTGGGTATGTAATATTCATGTCATATGAAAAATTCAAAAGGCATTGGTCTTTGAGTTTTATTCAATGTCATTTTCATTTGGAAGTGGATGACTGTTCAGATTGGGATAATGAATCATGAGCCACATCAAGATGGTATTTTCTCCTTAGTATTCATGGAATTAGATGCATCTAGTTGTGTTTCATCCTCTTTATCCTCATTTTCAATATTTTTCAGTAGTACATTGTGGTTTTTAAAAATAATATTAAGTAGTTATTTGTTAAATTTTTTATTTTCATACTTTTTTATTATTTGTTTATTCAACTCCATGTTTGGATTTCTTGGTTTATGTTTTTTTACATATTTATTTTGTCATTATTTCCAATAACTTGATACCTAAAGTAATGTTTTTGGTTAGAAACCAATATTTATGATTGGGTTGTTGAGGGTGAAACCATCCCCAAAAAATATTACCTCCTCCCATAATACTTTTCATCAGCCTGAGGGAAATGGGGAAACCCCCATCGATTAGTGGGGGTTGACTAGGACATCAGTTAGGATGGAGGCCCCATCTAATTTTTTATAAATGGTATCATGTACTTATGTTTCATGAAAGGGTCCTAGGTTTGTGAGACTCACCTTCTTATTAATTATGGGTTTGTGGTAGAAGGATATAGGAATATATGGAATCGGGTGATGGGTCAAGGGAATGACTTAGAGATCTCTTCCTTGGGTTAGTTATTTAGTGTCCATAGGTGGTGGGGAATTTTACATTGAGTGTGGGTTTTCTAGATTCTTATTTTTTGGATATTATAATTTGTATTTCACTTAATATGATTTATATGGATATTTCATGAGAAGAATGTGGAAACTCCTCCTTTTGGAGTGAAATCATAATGAATTCATTGGGAGCATAGTTTAGGAGAATGACCAATCAAACTATGAGTCTTGCATGCAGTTTGTTCTAGGAATCTTCTAGTGTAACTCACATTATTGATCTAAAAAATAATTTATCCAAACCATTCCCAATGGTGACGGTTTGAAAATATTATATTTTCTTCTCAATTGATGATTTAAAATTCTTCATTAATATATGTTTTTTATTTTATAATGTTTTACTATAACTTATTTTTTTGGGATGTTTTTTTAATCATGCTTTAAGTTAATGTTTTATAATTTTTAGTTAATATTATTTGGAGAAAAAATCATTTGTGAGTTGATGTTTTATTATGAACATTATTTAACCCTATTACAATATATTTTAGTAAAGGATGTTTTTTTGGGTTGTATTGGTTTTGAAATGATTTGGTAATGTGGTATAAAATGAATACAAAGTATTTGGGAAAACAATTTACAAGTGGTTATTGAACATGTTTTTTTTCATTAATATTTTTCCCTTAATTTTAAAATTTAACATTTTTTAGTTGATTGAATATTTTTGTGATGGTTTATAATATACCCCCTATGAATGAACAACCAATTCAACAAGGTAATTCACTGGGTAGCTATCATAATGATTTATCACTTTTATTTCTTATCTCCAAAAATTCCTTGACACATGGAATAGCGGTAGACCCATGTTCTTCACATCTCATAAAAAACATTATAATCTTCAAAATGAAATTCTAAAATATTCTATGGTGATTAAGGATTCCATTTGGAGGTTGAGGGAATTGTAATTTTGAAGATATTTTCTACTTGAAATAAACTCATGAAGCCCTAAGTGTGGCATGAATTATACCTTTGATAAATGGATTTGAATGGGAGTGGTGGAAGCTCATTTTCCTACCCAAATATTTGATTATATATATTGGGTAAATTTCAATGCTGTCATCATTCAAAATTATTTCCATAACGAGGTGATAATTGATAATGTGATAAAGTTTTTGGGTATCGTCTTGGGCAATCTGTTAGTGATAGACTATATTGAATGCTTTACAGGTATAGTGACATTTTCCCTAGAGTTTCCACTAATTATTAGAATAAGGTGTGTTTCATTTATAGGGTATTTGGTCTAGATGATGGTTTATCAGTGTTTCAGTCAGGCCTGACAACCAATATGAAAGTGGTTTATAAATACATCACTACTGAGGCAATTTTAGGTAGGAAATCTATTGAAGGACTTGGTTTGACTCCATCTAAATATAGTATGAATGATCCAGCTAACAAGAAGATGAAACACGAATGTGATGATAATGGGAATCCATCTCATCAACCTACCATTCTTGTTTTAGTAATGTGGGGGCCATTATTGTGTCTTTAGTGTGGGAAGTCACCGAATGTTAAATTTTATTTTCCATCAGTACTAAAAACATATCATCTTTGAGGTTTTACGTTTCACATTCATAAGTCTTGAAACATGTTCATGCATCAAAATAAGAATTCCCATACATATCTTTAATCTTCAATATAGTGTGTAGTGTCACTTCTATTGGAGAGTTGGAAGTTGAGTGTTGTTTTTTTAATATACTCCTTTGTAATATTAAATTTTTGTTTAGGAAATATCCCATATTTTGTGAACCCTATTACTTTACATATATATAGTTTGTGAAATGTATTTTATCCTATTTTTTATAACTTTTGATATGTTCAAACCAAATCAATTATTGACGTTTTCTATATTTTGTGCATGGTGAGGACTATTTTTTGAGTTTCTGTTTTGATGGATGACTTAAGGATTACATGGGTGCGAGATATAGTGATGTGGAAAATCTATTTGTTTTTAGTTAGAATGTGATATCTAAAGAGTCAATATTTTCTTTCAGATATCTATTAATGGATTATCCATGAGTTTCCTACTAGTTACACTCTATATACCTTCATGACATGAGTTTATGACCATGACATACCATGTTGATTAATGTTCATGTTGTGGTGTCCCCCGTTTCTCATGGAGTGCATTTTCATAGTGATCAGGTCTAGTTAACTTAAATTTTTTCTGGAGTATGTTCTCTTTGGTGGGGTTTTGTGGTGGTTTTTATGTTTAGTAGAATCATGTCACTTTGGTGATGAATATAATTATAAGTGTTACTACATAAATTTTCACCATTATAGTGAAATTATAAATGGGGGGTAGACTTGCGTCAGGTGTCCACATGTTTTTACCATTCTTATGAAGTTATGCTTTGGGATGAATTTTCTGGGGATGTTTTTTCAGTTGGCTCTAATGAACTTACAAATTTTTTAGGTGGTGTTTCTCTCTTTAACTTTGATCTGGTTGGGGATTTGGGAAGCTATTATGGTGGATATCTATAAATTCTCAATTAAGAAGAAGATCATAGGAGTGTCTATAAAAATATCATATTCTTTTATTATCCCTTCACATTAATTCAGTGACGGTTCTAATTCATAGAACTCATAATGCATTGTTAGTTGGTGAATTCCAAATCTCTTTATGTGGAAAACATAAGGAATAGTTTTTTTTCTTGTATCCTTAGTTTTGAGGTTCCAGATGTTGGTTTGGAATATATTCTTCAATATAGGGGAGGAAGTCATGTAATTATGAATTATCCTAAATAATCAATGAATTTATAGCGGAATAAAATGGAATAGTGGAGAGAATTGTGACACCATGATGTCAATTTTATGTGTGGTTATTAAATTTATGGCCTGACCCCTTGAGTTATATGTTTTAGGGATAAAATTCTGAAATTTTGAGACTTCTTATTGGTCACATAGTTATGTCGTATGACAAAAAACGCCCATATTAAGTGTGGAGCCTCCAACACTATGTAACAATGTAAATTTTCATGGTTACCAAATGGTTTAGTAATGCATGTGGATACACCATACCACCCACCCGAGAAATGGTATTTTTTCACATATGGAAACTTCTTAAAATGGATTTCCTCACATTAATACCCTAATTGAATCCATATGACTTATATCCATCTCTTTGGATTCTACCATCATCTCCAAGCCTGTGGGTTTGTGATGGTTTTAGGGTGATTTTTTACATAGATTAAATTTTTAGGGTTACCTTCTCATTCCTCTTTGGTTTTATTTCTTCTTTATCAATTCTCTATTACTCTAGAGGCCATGGTTTTTTGATTTACCATAGAGAGGGTTATTATAAAATTTGGATTTTGGTTTGTATGAGTTATGATCCCTCTTTTGATACCTAATATGGTGGATTACATCAATGGTGATCTGATTTTAGCAGATGATGTTTGTTGTAACACCCTAAAATTCTAAAAAATGAACATCATATTTTATTACATTAAAGACACACAACAACATGCATATAATGTAATAATACATCCCACAAATTTGTTATATATTTATATTTAAATAAATCCAATATCTTCATTATATTACATTATAAATAACAATAATTTTAGCTTGTGTTTCATGCAACACTATGTATATCTTGTGTTATACAAAAAAATTGAGTTTATCTTGCGACATTGTGTTAAAAACATGATAATAAATTAAAATATTATTTAAACATGACCCATATAACCTACTAGTTAAATTATTAGGTATAAATATAATTAAATTCAGATAAATGTATATTTTACACTTGTAAATTTGTTATCAATTGATTATAAATGAACATAATAATCATTTAGAGGAAAAAAAAGTTTTCTGGAAAACTATATTTTTCTAAACGAAGTTTTAATCCCTCTTTTTCACATAATTTAAAATTAATTTTGCACACTTTTAGAAAATATATTTGAAAAAAGAAACATAATTTCTGAAATAGTAATACCATAATTATTTTAAGGTAATTTTTGGTCATTTATCTAAAACATCATTTTTATAAATAGTGAACAATAATGAATTATAATTGAGAACTGTAATTTTTTTATATAATTTATAATGTAAATTTAAATTTAATTAGTTTTCTAGAAAAATTAGTTCAATTTTATATCAATTGATACAATTTAGGTAACTGTAATGATTTTTATATACAATTTAGATATAAAAACTTCGTAAACTTTTGAACTTTTGGATATCAAAAACCTACTTTCTGATCATGTTTGATGGGTTAATTTTAAATTAAAATTTTCCACATATGTGAATGGAATTAAAAAAATGGAATAAATATTTTTAATATTTATATTTAAATGTTTATATTAAGGTAAAATTAATTATTTACCAAAAAAATAGTGATTGAATTAAAAATTTTATTTCCACGATTAAGGATAAAATGGGTTTTTGTGGGGTTAAACTAAAAATATATGGATAAAATTGACCTATAGACAGGTCTAAAAAATATTTTATGGACATATATATACCATTAAACCTCTAATGTTTTATAATTGACTATTTGTACAATTATGAAATATAAAAAATATTAGAGAACACTAATATTTTAAACAATTCCAAGTGTGTCCTATCCCCCAATTATAAAAGGTCACCACTATATTAGATGCTTCAAACCTTAAAAAAAATTACCAAATTCTATACCTCATACTAGAATCCTTATTTTTTAAATAGATAAATCATAGAAAGGATTTAGTTCAATCCAAAATTCGATACATGAAGAATAGGTAATGTTCTTTAGTGAGCATCTTTATTTTATTACTTTCTCCACCTCCCTCATTTCCGATTAAAACATGATTATATAATAACCGAATTATCTTCAATATATATAGATATTGTTATAATATTTTCATTAACTACATCCATCTCCACTTCCATAAAATGGGTTATCAAAATCATCATTTGTGTGTACAGTGGATTACCGCCTCACGAACCGATGTTATTCATTATTCCATTACTAAATTTCATGGTTGGGTGTGATGATGAAACTAAAGTATAAATATGATATTATTAAAATATTTATACCTATGGAGAGATTATATCATATATATATATATATTATAATTTCTATTCCATTGGGGATATAATAATGTCACTTGTGTGTACGACAGACTTTCACTTCATGAAGCAATGTGATTTTTCTTTCACTAACACATTACATGTAAAGTAAAAATAATTAATTTTAAGGATAATATGTTATATAAATTACATACTAATGATATTAATTAAATATTTATAATCCTAAAAAGATAATATATATCTTTTTATTTCTTACATTTTCACTCACATTAATATCATAACATCATTCATTTGTTTGTAGACGGCCGCCTTCACGAAGAGATTTGACTCTCTTTTCATCACCACACCACTTGTATGACTTATATATTTATATAATGTTTAATATCATATATTATGATATTTATTTAAAGATTAAATATTAGTTACCTTCCTTCCATAAAGTTCTATGAAAAATGGTAGTGTTACTTGTACACACATACGAACAACAATGTACATGATCGTAACATACTTCATTTTTCACAACCATAATTAATAATTTGTTTTAAAAGAAAAATTTATGTAAAAATATGGTAATCCTACAAGATTATTATTATGGATATTATATAAATATATAATATTCTCAGGAACCATCTCTTTTATGTTGAAACACATATGATAATGCAAAAAAAATTAACACCTAAAAGAATAAAAATAATGAAATATTATTAATGAACGTGTAAAGAAATGTTATAAAAGGATCATATAATATATTATAAGTTTTTATATTTTTGTGTTTTAAGTTAATAAAATGATGAAATTGACTATACAGAAGGTTAATTCATGTTCAATCTAAATAAAATATGAGGTAAGGTGTTTTCTTACTCAATTTAAGTTCATGACGTTAATCTTATACTTCATTGATTATGTCATTCTATGAAAATGTGTTTAATTTCATTTGTTAAAAATATGTTTTATATTCAATTTTATATGTGTTTTTATAGTTTAGACACATAATAAATTACATTATTAACTCTCACTTCAATGTTATGATCATTGAAATGTTTTATTTCACAATTTTATTCAAATCGAGATTGTTTATTCTGGAATTTCTTTTGAGAGAAATTATTTGAATGTTTCCTAATAAACCCATTTAATTTTATTATAAACTATTTATTAATGATATTTTCAATTATTAGTTTTGTTTTCCACAATTTTTATATAAATTAAATAATAAAATGTTTTTAATAAAATTCAAGTTATTTTTTTTCTTTAGTTAGAAACTTGTTTTCGTCCAAAATATTATTTTTAAAAATGTTTTCAAAAATGGTTCCAACCATTCATAATTATTTATTATGAAAATTTTTTATCTATTTTTAAAAAAAAATTCAATGTAAACTTTTTTAATTTTTAAAAACAATCCCTGTTTTGATTTCACCAAAATGTGAAAAAAAATATTTGTTTTAATATAATTAGCTTGCTCAAAATTTCTTCCCATAATGACCAATTAAATGATTAAAATAATCCTTTATATGTTTCAAATATTATTTTTAATATACATTTTTTTAAATTAGTTGTGACGTTTTAGTTTTAAAATGGTATTTTCAAAATGAAATGATTTTTTCCACAATAATTTTTGAAAGATATTTTCTCAGTATTTATATTCATAAATTAAAAAACAATTTTATTCATAATGCAATGGGTATTTATTGTATTGATACCATCTTTATTCTTCAAATTTATGGTTTATAATCATTTTTACAAAGTAAATTATTTAAATTCTATTCATTTATCCATTTTTGTTTTCATTAACTTATAGTTTAATTATTCACCTTCCTATGACTATTGGACAATAATGTTCCCAAAATATCCATATTATTCATCATGGATATGTTTATTGATTAAACCATATATGATTTCAAAATATTTTTTATTGAAATTTATTTTTTTATCTGGGGAAATATTGATAAATATGTATTTTTTACTCCATAATAAAATTTAGCTAAAAGTCATATTGTTCATGAATTAAATCGATTATTTGATATATAAGTAATGATTTGGACATGTAGTGATGGGTGTAGCATAGAATTTATTTAACCCCTTGACGCATCGATATGTCTCTTGAGGAAAATCATTTGGACAAATTAAATGGGATTCTACCTGTTATTTTTAACCATTATATGAGTAGTCTTGATGGTAGAGGCATCAGATGAGTTTTTACACATCCGTTTTATGTTTTTTAGAGGAACAATTATGAAAGTATAGGTTTCCATAATCCTTATAAATGATATTTAATAAGTATTAATTTCCTTCATTAATAATCTACTTATTTTTTTATCCACAAAATTTCTCCCCGATATTATCTATAGATTCCTTTCATTCTATGTTTATTTATTAAATGGAATTTATTTTGGGTTATTCAAATTTCAATTTTGATTATGATTAATTTATTCATTATAGCTTCATATTTACTAAACTGTTATATATAATTTTAGAACACCATTATTTTGAATCCATTATCAGAAATCCATTAAGTATACAATGTTTTATATGAAATGATATTCTATGATGAATAATTATATTAATAAAAAATATGTTTTTCAATTATTGTAATAAAATGTAATGGAAGAATCTAATATGTATCTAGTTTACCAAGAAAAATAAATAATTTATCCATTTGGGATGTAATTCCTAGTATCATATTCCAATGTAATAATGAAAACACTGGCTCTAGGCTACTAGGATTGGGGGCATTATAGTTGGTATCAAAGGAAGTTCAGTAGAAACCTTAGTAAATAGTTTTATGAGAAAATAGTTTATGTATCATAAACGTATGATAGATTTTTAGTATACATATAAAAGTGTTGGAGGTGGTAACCTTGCAACTAATTATGTGTACTTTATTATAACCTATATTCATAGTTTTGAATTTTACTATACTTATTCCATCTATTTATTATAATTATTTATGACTTTGTGTTGCTATTTTTTCATTAAATCATTTCACCATTCTTTTTTAACATTTGAGTTGGGTGTGTTAAATCATTTGAAGGGAAAAATATGTGTTATTTTCAATGAGCTTGTCTTTATTGGAAATTACATTAGATATTTTTTAAACCATATTGGGGTTTTTTAAATATATGTTGTTTTAAAGGTAAATGATTGGTTTTGGAATTGGAATTATTTTGGTAAATATCCCCAATCCATGTTTTTTAAATGCATGGATTTGAGAAACAACTGGTTCTCCATTTTGTTTATTCTTATTCCATTAAAATAAAATAAAAACCAATTTATTATATTATTTTTGAAATAAATGTTTTTGTTTCAATAATATACGAAATATAAGGGACTCATGGTGGAATATTACTGGAATTTGGAACAAATAATACAGACTCACATTGGTGGGTATGTAGTCTTTATGTATTATGCAAGAATACTTAGGTCTTGGACATTAGTTTTGATTTGGTGTCATTTTCCTTAGGAATATGACGATTGCTGAGATTATGGTGGTGAATCACGAATCCAATAAATACAGTGGTTAGTCCTTCAATTTCCTCAAACCAATTGGTCAGGGTTATCAATTATCATTTTTATCCACATGTTATATTTCTTTCTATTAATGTTTCGATTTGTAGATCATGTATTAAATGGTTATTCTTTGGATTTTTCTCTTCTATAATTTATTTATTTTTCTCTATTCTCATGTGATATTTAGATGTCAATGTAATGGTTTTAAATATTTTTTTGGCCTAACATGAACACAATGATACCTAATTTCATGTTTCTATTTAGGAATCATTGTATATTTTTGGGGTTTTAAGAACGAATCCATCTCAAATGCTTAAGCTTGTTACCCTTGGCGCTTTTCATCATCCCAGAGGGATTAGGGATTCCCCTCGTGTTAGGGGAGGGTCGGCTCAAATGTTAGTTTTAAAGGAATGTTAGCTCATTTGTCTTAAAAAACATTCATAATTACATAATAATAATCATAATATGATATACACATTTAAAATTGGTGGGTATCAAAATATATTTAGTAATGTTATTGGTAAATAACCATAAATCAAGGTTAAAGAGAATCTAGTATTTACACTCAATAGATGAAGAGTATATAGTTATGTAAATAATTTCCCCAATAAATTTATGTATGGGATCTTAGTGAATACCCTTAAATCATAGGAATTAATTATAGAGTATTTAAATAGAAAAAACATAGGCGGAAGACTAATATTTATATATAGAGCACAATTCGGAAAGTATAAGGCTATGATGAATCATTCCCCAAAAATAGAATAAAATTACATAATCCATCCAAAGAAATAATTTTGATGGTATAATTTTAATAATATATATTATAAAGTAAAATATTTATCAATGGATAATGACATAGATGAAAAAATTGGGTGTTTTAGAAAAAAATCACTTTGTAAATAATAAATATCCTAGTTATTTTGTAAGAATTTTAAAATATATATAACTAGAAGAAAAATAAATTATTTTTGAAAACATAAAATTTTAGGGAGAAATTTTCTTATAAAATTACAATGGGTAATAAATATAAATTCACACATAAAAAATTAGAGAGATTATTGTTTTCAAAATTTATCTATACAGAAAATGTTAAATTGATTTTAATATAAAAAATTTTCAAATAAAGTCAATATAAAGGACAATAAACTTTTTAAAATTTTAAAATTTATATAGGGATATCTCAAAAAATATGAAGTTAAATATAATATATTATCCTAAAAATAAGTTCCCATTTTTATATTTTTACAATTATTTTTTTGAAAAAATAATCGCATTAAAATATTTAAAAACCTTAATTTTAAATAAATTTTATAAACATATCACCATGTATAAACATATGGGATAAAAATGGTTGTGAAATTTTATGGAAAGAATTTTCAAATTGTCCAAATGGGTTATCAAATTTGAGTGATATTTATGTTAAAATAATGTTGGGAAATCAAACCATATGAGTTGATTTAAAGATTAATCAAAACCCTTTGGGAAGAAATATCTCAATATTGAACTTCCAATAAAAAAAAGGAACATGATTCATGATATTATCTAAAAAATATAAATATATTTACTATATTAAATTAAACTGGTTCTTGAGAAGAAATATTCCTAAAGAAATATGAATTGTGACTAAAGAAATCCTTCCACATAATATAGTATTTGAGGAAAGAATCATTTGATAACGAGGAAGTATGAATGAATTGTAGAATAATATAGACAAGTGAAATAAAATAAAAACTATTAATTAGGTAGATTAAATCTACGTTGAATAATATATTTTATTATGAATCATTGGAACTCGATAGAATAAAATCAAGTTAACAAAAACCCTTACAATGTTATAAACATTAAAATTAAACCCCATTGAATAATGTGTTTTACAATGAAAAATTAAATACAATGAATAAAGAGAGGACCATGATATAGAATATAAAGTGGGAAATAGATACCATATCCTATGTAAATAATGGTTTATATTAAACCTTTTTGGTTGAAGGGATTGAAAATTGATACCATATACCCTTATAGTGGTCATGATTTACTCTTCACATGCACCTAACATCCTAAATAATTTATTTAATTTTTTTTAGATAAATTCATAGTAACCATATCCATATATACCTAATTTAATACACAACTTTTATAACCATATTCTATTGAATTATTATTTTTTTTGTTTTTTTCTTTTATGTGAAAAATGAATTGGTGTCTTCAAATTGTAACAATTTTTTCTATCAAGGATGACATTCTAATAATGAGGTAAATAAATTTTATAACACTTAAAAAACAATAAAAAAGTAATTATTATATTATTAATATATAATAATATTACTATTTATGTCCCCATAGTCATCCATGATATTTCTTATAGAATTGTTCAAGTAGGTGGCCAAACCAACCCAAACATGATCATTCTATATCTTAATGGGTGACTGTGCTTAAAGGGGTGAATTATAACAAAATAAAAATGGTATTATTTAAATTTTATTATTTTATTGAATCATATTTTCCTTTATTTGGATAATGATTAAAAATAAAGTTGAAAAATGAAAAATTTTACTTGAAGGAGTTGATAGTCTGTACATCACACAATTTACATTTTCAATTCCAAGTGAATGAGATGGAATGAAGGTGGATTACAATTTCTCTATTTATAACAATATGTGTATTATATATTTAATAATATTTTATCAATTAAATATTTATGAATTGAAAATAGAGTTGGTGGGTAAAAATAGAAGAGTTCAGTTTGTGGTGGAAGTAATCCGCCCAAACACTAGATCAAAATTATATTGTTTTTCTAAGAGGATGGAATGGAATTAATAATGTATATTCTATTAATATAATAGAACATAAGTGTAATAATGATATTTTTTTCCTTAAAATCATGTTTTTAGGGTAGATTTAGAATAGAATTTTTAAGAATAAAAGGATAATGATTAAGTAATACTCACATTGGGACCGTGAACTTTTTCTAGAAATTCTCCCTGGAAATGAACAGATTAGGATAATTTTTTGAGACATGAGTATTTTAAAATTTCATGTAGTTTAATTAAGGTATCAGGATTAAATTTGAAGTAATTTAGTTGGAATTTTGTGTTAGAAGTGTCCCCTAAAACCCCAAGGTATTTTAAAAGAACACTACGTTTGATAATTAGCATTGTAGAGAACACCAAGTATAAAAAAATCCAAAATATCATTATTTAAACATGTAATTTATAAATAATCAATTAAATAAGAGGCTGTGTATAATATTAACAATATTACTAAAAAAATTAAGTTGTTTTTTAAAAGATATTTCATTATTCTTAGTAAATGAAAATATAAATTTCAACGTGATTTTATTCTTCAAATATTTTTTTCTTCGAAAAGCGATTTTATCGCCTTCTATGAGAAAATAAATATAATTATTTTTTAAATAAATTTAAATAATTTATTTCATAAAATTGGAATAATTTTTTTCATATTTTTGAAAATATATTATGATAAATTTTTTATAATATTACTAAAATAATAAAATTTAAGTGAATTGTGAAAAATAACTATATTTGTAAAAAAATCATTTCTTTCAATAAATTAAGTAAATTAAAAGTACCATTACATTTTTAATATGGATTTAGGTAAAATTGGTATTATTTAGTTAATTTTACACCACTTAAATTATTTTTAATCAGCTTTATATTGTATATAATAATTAGTTTATTTTTCAGTTTAAAAGACTGATTTTTTGGAAAGTGTTCTAACGTACATATTGATTTTCCATTTTAGGTAATTAAAAAAATAATTAATGGGGAAATTTTTAAATGATAATTATGGATTAAATATAATTATTTATTAATTTATTTTTATACAATAAAAATTATTAGTCATAGGGATATTATAAATTCATTTTTTCCTAGAAAATACACTTCTTGAAAACCCGCTTTTCATCCATCTACAGGTTTTTTAAAATCTAATTAACGAAATAATGTGAATCTAATTTGGTAAAATGGATTCCATATTTATAATATAAATTTTGAAATTATATTATAATTTCATTTCTATTTTTATGAAAAAAAAATCACCGTGGTAAATAAAGATTTACCCAAGTATAAGTAAAATAATTTAGCGGGTTAAAGATAAAAGGTAAAAGATTAAAATAACAAAAAAATAAAAAATTAAATGGTTTATTAATGTGATTATCGACACTAAAAATCCATTAAATCATTAATTATAAACCGAATTCTTTTTAATTACTTCCACTCAAATGTGTATGGATTTAAATATAAAATAATCATTACTTAATCTTTTAAATTCACACCTCCCCATGTATAAATACAAACCATCACCACCGCATTTCTCTAAAATATCCATGAATATCATAAAATATGTACCAAAACATATAATAAACATAATAATATTATCTAGGAATTATCTGTTATACAAAAATATATATTCCCAGGTCATTAATGGGTTCTTCTAGGAGGTGATATTTAAGAGGAAATTTCATAAACCACCTCTCTTATTTTTCGTTACTTATTCTATATTTTCTTCACCTACATTATCAATCAAGAAATAAAAAATATTAAAAAATATATATAATGTTAATTTATGTTTCCATTGGAATATATTATATCCAACAGTTTTATTACCTTCTTTTATACAAAGAAACAAAACTGTTTTCCAAATTATTGCGGTTAACTATCTCTATGAATAATGATTTTTAATACTCCATTTCCACCTTCAAGACAAGTCATAAAAGTATTAATCTGGTTAAATAATAATTTAAAAGTTATATTATTACCTATAACATGTTTTTGGAATGAATATATATATACATAATATTAAATAAAACAAAAATAGTTCATAATTGTTGAAAAAACAGCCAAAATAAACAAAATACATATATCATTAACATTTTAACTAATGAATTATCATCATGTTAGAAAAATAATAATCTATAGAACCATTTAAACATAATGAAGTTCATGAATACCATTCAATTTCCCTTATTCAGTATTATTTCATTTTTACATGAAAATCCTAAATTATACACAAATGAACTAACCTTGGAAACCATGAAACGAATGCACTAGAAACAATAAAAATAATGACATATTATTAATGAAAAGGTGGTACGATGTTTTAAAAATATCACATAATGTTTCATAAATATGTTTATTTTAATTTAATTAATTAATAATAATCTTTAATTATTTATAAAGGATGTTAATGTGTAAACATTTAAAGGGAAGCATGAGGTAAGGGTTTCTCATCTTACTTCTTCTTCTAAGAGACACAAGCCTTATTCACTAATTATTTCTTATGTTTTGTAAATATATTATGAAATTTGATATATTATGTCATTAATTTTATTATCTCTGTTGTATTAAATATTTCATTTGATAAATATTACTTTTATGGATTATATGATGGGACTGATTACGATGTGTTAAGGGATTTCATAACTAAATATCAATTCATTTGGTTAAACTTATACTTCATTGGTTTTCAACAAAATGTTATATGGGAAATTAATTTTGAGTAATTTATGTTATATTTACATTTTTATGTGTATTTATAGTGGATACACATAGCATATTTATTTAATTAATGCTCACTACCATGATATGACATTTTAATGAGTGTTTCTTTTAAAAATTAATTTTTTAAAATTTCCTTTTATCATATATTTTTATTCCATTAACATGTTTTCTAAAACTAATTAAAAATATGTTTTTACTATTTTAATATGATTGTTTAATGTAATTTATAATATTTTATGACTTTTTACATACATTTTTGAATGGTATATATTTTATTTCCCAAAAAAGTTTCTATGATACTTTTTTTGAGAAAAATAAAAAAGGAACGTTTTTTAACTTATATGGTGTGACAATATTTTCCTACCATCATAACGAATTAATGATTTAAATATTAATTTATAATTTTTCATGGATACTTTAGAAGAAAAATTTTTCCTTTATGATTGTGCGTCTTTTTAAAAATAATTTATTTTCAATGTGATAATGGGTATTTTCCTTCAGAATTTTTCAACGATCCAATTTAAATTATTTTAATATATTTCAACATACATTGTTGATTATTAAGATTAATTAAGGATTTATTTCGTATGATACCGTGTACTTAATTTTAGTGAATTTTTATGATTTGTTTGAATGGGGATAACCTATTTTGATACCATTCACCATATTACTCTAAAAGGTTTATGATTATGTTCATTTGATTGGGGATGGTATTAAAATTTAAAAAGTTAATTTTTAAAATTAATTTTAATATTAATTATATTTGAACCTTAATTATGATTAATTATTTTGTAATTCAAGACATGGGTGGGGTGTGGTTATAGATATCCTCTAATGGATCAATAGGTTTTATGAGACAAATCAGCTTTCCAGATCTAATCATTTTGAATCCAATAGTTTTAAAATATCTTGTGAATGGTCTTGATAGTAGGGATGATGTTTAAAAATACTAATCCGTTTATATCCAGATGTTTTAAATCATCTTGTAAAACTTCATGACGGGAGCGGTAATAGGATTCTTGAGAACATGGCGTCCAATAAATAAGAATTTCTATAATTATGATTTTAATTATTATTATTATTGAGTTTTTCTATATTATATTATATCTGGATGCATTTCAAGCTCATTAATTTATTAAATGGAATGTATTCTAGGTATTTACATTTGTATATTTGTTTTTTATTATTTAATATAGCTTCAATTGTACTTAAACCGTACCAAGCATTTGATCTCTCCCCATTCTTATGTTTTTATTTTACCGAAATAAGAAAAGAAGTTTATTATGGTTGACATAATACGTTAGTATAGATGAATAATGGTTCTATAATAAGGATTATCAATGTAGAATTTTATATTTTCATTTTAAATGTAATTTTAAAATATGTATTTAGTTTTCAAAAACTACTAAGCTATTCAATATTTTGGGATGTGATTCCTTGTATCTTATGCCAATGTAGTAATGTTACCACTAATTATGGGATACTAGGGTTAGGGTATTTAAAATGATATTCGAGAAAGTTTAGTATAAACCAATTGAAATATATTACGGAAAACATTGAATAGAGAATGAACCCCTATAATAGAATGTGGAAATACTCCAAAAGATGCCAATTTTAAGATTTAGAGATTAGTTATACATAAATTTTTAATTTATGATAAGTAGTTTTGAGGATACAGATTATGTATCATAATATTGTGATCTAATCTAGTGTACACCATTATATAAAAAATTGAAACTAGTGGAATGAATTTGAGCCAAATCAATTCCCATAATCCATGTAATGATTTTCATCCTAGGAAATACAATGTTGGTGAATCTGGATCTGTGAATTGAGATGAATATACTACTAGAGATGAATAACATATAATTATACTGTTATTACTTACTCAGGTAATGATAAATATCCATACCCATATGGAGCGACCAAATCCACAACATAGTGAAACAATGTTAGACTTCATTATTCACCAGTAACCTCCATCATTTAATGGAACAACCAATCCATTTGGAGCTAAGTAATGGATATGTTCCTTATAAAATATATTTCTCTCATAAGGAAGAAATTAAAGGTATATGGTTATAATGGTAGTTTATCATCTCTTTGGAGATGTGGATCATTGGTGGTCATTTATTCGAGACACATATGAGTAAGAAATAGAAAACATTTAACAGATGGAATTTGTTGATATTTTCTTGGAAAAATATTTTCTATGTGAACAATGGAAGGATATGGAGATAAAATTTATGAGTTTGAGACACAATGATAATGATAATGTTTCTATAGATGAATCCAACATTAAAATTTTAACAAGGCATGCCACATACTACACACCTGATCCAAATAGAAAAACTTTCCCATTATTTTATACAATTAAACCAACAATTAAAAGGGAAATAATATGATAAACATTCTTATTATATGATGATATATATCATGTTTCATTAATAGAGAGATTAAATTTTCCAATTTTTATGGTTATAAAGGAAATAAATATATGAAGAGTGAGGATCATACAAAAAATTGATAAGGGGAATAAATGACAGGTGGATTTTCTAACAGGTTATAATTATGAAAAGAAACACCCTAGTACTTGTTTGAATGGAGTTGAAGTTTCTTAAAACTGTTGAGATAAAAACCTCAAGGGTTATGATATTAAGGGAATGAATGAATTTTTGAATTGTTTCAACAGTTAAAAGATGGGGAACTATGAAAATGAATTCCATAAGCATCTATAGAATATACCCCAGAACAAAAAAAGAAATCAAAGTCAATTTTATTATATTGATACAACTAAACTGGAATTATTACTGTGTTTATGTATTTATATTCATGAGATATGTTTTAAAATTATTCAATTAATGGTATTCTCTAAACTTTTAAGTATTATACTACAATAATATTTTATAATGGATTTGAAAACAAGTGTTGAATGGTACTAAGAAAAATAATTCAGTTGAAAGTTGAACATTTTGAAAAAATATGTTTTAGGAAGGATAAAAATTAATGTTTTTTTAATTTTGGTCTAATAATAAAGAGATGACTATGGGATAGAATTTGTGACCATGAAATTGGTTATTGATTTTGGGTATTATTATATATTTCATAGAGATTAATACATGATTTAATTTATGTAATATATTATACAATATGATATTTTTATTTTGGGATAATTTATGGTTTAATTAAGATTTTAGGGTGTTCAAGGAATTCATATATTTGGTATGTGACATTAAGAGTTAGATTATGAGGTTTTATAAATCTAAAATTTAGTTTATTTTTAAAGTTAGTGACCTTCCTGTGAAATTTTTTGTCTCTGAATTTGGAAAGACATATTTTTGATGAGTCTTAAGATTTAGTACATAAATAATTAATTAAGTTTAAATTTGGAAATTACTATTTTTTATATCATATTATAACAATTTTGGATTTTGTATAAATTTAGGGGATAAAGGAATGACTTTTGGATATTATGACTCATTAAAAGTGCTTCTTGCATGAAAAAGTATCCTTGAATATCCATTTCATAGTGTATTTTATGAAGTCCAATTTCAATTTTTTTGTATGAAATTTATTTAATTATGGGAAACCGTAACGCCCTGTTATTTTCGATGTACATTTTGTTGAATAGCTTATATTTCACATAACAACAATATTAAACTAACTCCATTATATCATTATTTTAATACAACCATTAAAAACTAGAAATTGAATTTTTCGGTTTGAATAAGGTTACATATATTAGGAATTGAATTTTATATTCATGTTTAATAAATTTTTATTTATTATTAGGGAATAAACATATAATTTTTAAAGTAATTTTATTCTTCAAATACATTTTTTCTTCTCAGAATGATTATTATCAATTTCTATGAGAAAAAAATGTAATTGATAATTGAAAATGTAATAAAATATATTTGATAAAATTAAAATATTTTTTACACTTAAAATTTGAAAACTATCATAAGGTTAATTTTTTTATAATTTTATGGGAAGTTTAATTTTTTAGTAAATAGTGAAAATACTGATTTTTATAAAACATTATTATTTATTTTCAAAAAATTATGAAATTTAAAAGTAGATTTATGTTTTGAATATGGTTTCATGTAAATGTTTTATTATTAATTTATATCTCAACCCCATAAATTCTTTTTCATCCCCATTATTTTGTAATATCGAATGAGTTTATTTTTTGGTTTAAATATAAATTTTTATAGAAACAGTTTTAATATATATAACGTTTCTCCTTTTTCATTAATTAAAATAAAAACTAAGGGGGAATGTTTTAAATAGATATTATGAATCATATCTCATTAAATCTTATTTTTTTAATAAAATGATAATTATTTGTCATAGATTTAAGGTAAAATCATCTATTCCATTCAAATTACACATCTTGAGCCATTTTTTCGTCGCATCTTTGGGTATTGTTTTAAATATAATTCAACCCATTTTGTGAATTTAATTTTTTAAAATGGATCACATATTTGGACTGATATTTTATATATTATATTATAGGGTCATTATCAGTTTTTTATATAAATAATTACTATTAAAAACATGATTTACTACAGTATAGGTTAAATAATGTAGAGGGCTAAAATTAAAAGGTAAAAGTATAAAATACCTAAAATATATGTAATTATATATTTATTCGATGTTTTTATATAACCAAAAAATCTTTTAAAATTTATTTTTCAAGAAATATTCTTGGGAATTAGTTCCACCCAAACGTGGATGGATTTATATATAAATATTCATTAAATTATCACTTAAACCACCCCTCCTAAAGTATAAATACTACCCCTCACCACCCCATTTCAACTAAAAACACTTAAAGACCCTAAAATATCTACAAAACCCTACCATACCAACCATCACCACATAAAATTTATCCTCGTATCTGAAAATAAAATCTAAGTTCATTATGGGATCCTTCATGGAGGTGATATTCAATATTTAATTTTCTCAAACAATCTCTCTTATTTTTATTTTCTTATTTTAAATTTTCCACACATAATTTATGAATAAATTAATGATAACACATATAAACATTTATATACATTAATGATATTTTACTAATGTGACATCTTATATCCATCCTTCTTATTACCTCATCATATACAAATAGAGGAAACCATTATCCAAATTAATGCGGTTTATAGTATATATTAATAATGTTTATAAAATTTATATGATTTCCATAAAGTATTTTTATAAAAGTATTTTTCATGTTAAATAGGACTTTAAAAAGTATATTATAACTAATTTCATTTTCTATAACTAATATAAATACATAATATTAAATAAAATGGAACCACTTTGTAATGTTTGGAAAAACCGGAAAAATAAAATAAACATTTATCATTAACATTTTATCAAATGAATAATCCTCACATAATAAATAAAAATGGTATAAGGTACGATTTAAAATTATTTAATTTAATTAATAACATTTTATTTTATAAAAACATTCCTAAGTATACAAAAATGAACCATCCATACAGACCATGAAACGAACACACCTAAAACAATGAAAATCATATAAGGTATTATAAAAATGATTATAGTTATATAATGAATTAATAATATTATTTAAACATTTATAAATGGGGTTAAATTACTCAAAACTAAACGGATGTGTGAGGTAAGTGGTTGTCATCCCCTTTTTACTTCTGTGAAATGTATCCCTTATTCACCACTGATTTTTTGTGTATGGTGTATATTAACTTCATTTTAATATATAATATTATGGATATTATTATATTCATGGTATTAAATTTTTTAATTTGATAATTAGATCATTTATGGGGTATATTATTTGACTGATTATAAAGTTTTAAAGGATTTCTTAACTCAAATTCCAATCAGTGGGTTAAACTTCTAACTTATTGATTTTGTCATGATAATATTATGTGCGAAATGTCTTTTGATTAATTTTATTTTATTTTATACATTTTATGTGAAATTATAGTGGATAAAAAATATCTATGAATTTTATTAATTCTCACTTCAATGATACTGTATTTTTAAAAGACATTCGTATACAAAAGTATCTTTTTAAATTTTCCCTTAAAACTATATTTTCCTTCTATGAAAATGTATTCTAAATAATTTTCAATTTTTTTAATATTTTAATATGTTTTTTAAATTTATAATCAATTTTTAATTTTAAAAATTGTTTTAATGGTATATTTCTCTGTTTTCTAAAGAAGGTTCTTTGAGACTTTTCTGAAAAAAATACAGAAGGAATGTTTTTTTAACTTATACAGTGTTGGTAGATTTTACTGCAATCATAATTCCTTAAATATTTAAAGATTAATTTAAAACATTACATGGTTATTATCAAAGAAAAATATTTCTTTATAATTACATGAAATTTAAAATAGATTTTATTTTGAAATTGAAAAAGGGTTTTTTACTCAAAAAAAATTCAATGGTCTCATTTAGATTATTTTCATATATGTTATGATACTGTGTTGAAACATATTTTTAATTAAGTATTTATTTCTTAAGATACCATAAACTATTTTTTATTGAATAGTTTATGATTAGTTTTATTGGGGATAAATTATTTCTATATCATTCACAATATCACTCTAGTCGGTTTATATTTATGTTCATTCAACTAGGTTAAGTATTAACATTTCATATGTTCATTTTTAATAGGATGGTTTGTGTTAATTATGTTTCAACCATTAAAATGAGGAATTCTTTGTAATTTTAAGACACGAGTCGGGGCCAGTTATAGATTGACCCTTAATGCATGAGTAGGTATAATGATACAAATAAATTGGACAAACCACATCATATTATACCCAGCAGTTTCAAACCATATTTTGAAATTTCTTGACAGTGGAGACGATGTTTTCCAAAATTAATAGGTTTGCATACAGTATTTTTAAATCATATTATGAATTATCTTATTGGTATAGGTACCATAATGCATGCGATCACAACGTCCATCAATTATGAATTTCCATTAATAAAATTACATTTATTATTATCCATGAGATTTTCTCTCTGCTATTATCTCCAGATCCATTTAATTTCTAATTATCGATTAAATTAAATGTGTTTCTATTATTTACCATTACATAATTGTTATTTCTTATTTAATATAACTTATGTTCTACTTAACTCTTACCAATAATTTATGATCACTTGTTTCTTATGTTTTATTTACCCCATATTCCAAGAATATTATTATGATTAACATGTAGGGATACTCTAGAAGAATAATCTTGTTCGCAAATGATACAATAAGTTCTATTTTGTAATTTCTTTCAAAATGTACTGTAAAAGTAAGTTTCTTATTTTCTAAAACTACTAGAATTTTTTGTCATTTTGGATTTTATTTCTTATATATTTTTCCATTATAATGAAGCATGCCCTGAATCTACAAAACTTGTGTCAAGGACTTTACATCCACATTTTATAAGTGAATAAAATAGAACTTTGTTTTTTTGGGGTATGATGTTTTTACCCAAGTAACTTATGTTTTACTAAAAATATAAAATGACACATTATAAAGTAATTTTGTCTTATAAACCAAAATTTAATATACATTTAATAATATATATTTTATTAATAAGATAAAATTATATTTTATATTAAAAAATTGTATTTATTGAAAAAATATTTAGATATAAAATTAATTTCTTTACTATTAAGTATTCCTAATCATATTTAGAATAGATTACTAGTTAAATTAGTGAAAATAAATGTATATATATGTTTCAAAATTATAATAAATTTAATTTGATAGTGGATTAATTTATCTTACTAGGTAAAATTACACAATAGTAAGAGAACAATTGTTTTAAAATCATAGTTTACCATTAACATGGTCATTAACATTAATTTTAGCAATAATAATTTCATACCCCGAAATGAAATTTATATTATTTCATAATATGATATTATTAATTTAAAATTTAAAATCAATTTTAAAATATTTAATATATACATGTGTTGAAAAAATGATTTTTAATATAAGTAAATAAATGTAATTTTTGGAATATAATATATCTTATGTTTCCAAAGCATTACACATAATTTTAATAAATAAATAAATTTAATTAAAAAATATTTATTTTAAATTATATTGTAATATTTTTATATATAGATTATTTAGAAATAATTTATTTCATTTTTAATATAAAAATTTCATAAAAGAAAGGGTATTAAAAAATATATATTTTTCATTCTATTCATTGAAAATTTTATTATTTATGAAAATTTTGTACAATTCAACCTAAGAAAAAAAAATTATGTGGAATTAAAAAATAAAATTCTTTTAAATTAAATAAAATTTATAAATATATAAATTTATATATTGAATAAGAATTCAATATATTTGGTGGAAATATTGTTTTTTTAAAGTGTATTTTTAAAATATTATGTTCTCATAATCCCATTTTGCATGAATTTATTGGAGATTAATATATTTATATCTATTATAGGTTTTATTCATGTTTTAATTTTGTTATCTAATATATTTTGGATCATTTTATTTAGATGTTTAATATGAAACAAGATATCTATAAAATGTTTATTTAAGTTAAAATATATTTATTAATCTTGTTGTGCTACATCCCCCCACCACTAATAAATTATTCCCTCACTGTTTTAGTTATCCATTACTCATAAGAATATTGAAGTGTATCTAATGATAATAATTTCTCAAGATATTTATTCTAAGAGATAATAAACTTTTTGTCTTAAGGAGAAATAGGTAACATATATTTTCCATTATAAAAGGCATATATTAATATTATAAACTATTTATTCCCAACATAACACTAAATCTATGTTTTCGGAATTTCTAGAGATATACCTTCCACAACATAATTTTCAGGATCATATTTATAATAAAAGATTAAAATAAAAATAATCATGATAATATCTATTATAATTAGAGTAAAAAATCATAGTAATATAAAATCACAATCCTTATATGTCTTCTCTGATGGAAACTTTATTTCAACGTATGACACTATGTCATAAATTGGTCATCCTATAACTCTCTTGGTTCAACCTATGTTTCTTCATGTTGTGTTCTCTCATACATTATAAACTATTACCCTAATGTAATTAAGAAATAAATCCTTTATATAAACCTGTAAATATAATGATATTAATCAAGAATATCCCCTATGAGAGTTTCCAACCAAGTGTGCAGGCTTAGACCCACTCATCGTGCACTAGAGTGAATATAGAGTTGATACTGAACTAGTATTTTTAGGGTGATTACCCCTAGATTAATTCCACAGAAAATTGAATCCACTTGTTGGTGTCTAGATAAGTATATAATTTCAATGAGACCCACACAATATCTAAATTACCAAAACTACAGGAAGTTATATTATAATTATACTTATCCCTTAGACTTGTCTTAGGGTTTTCACTAAAATTTTAATATCCAAATAAAAAAAACTAAACCTATGACGACAAAAAATTTCACTATGAATTTTTATCAAATAAATATTATGTTGATATATTTTTCAACACACAACCCTAATCTAAAACAAAATAATGATATATTAAAATAAAATTTAACTCTTAGAACATACCCATGAAATTAGCAAGTATAAAATGAAGTTACATATTATGATATCCATGAAAGAAAAAAATAAAATCGAGTAGAGGAAGTATAACATATAAAGATCAATTGTACAATAATATAAATGAACTATCTTTGTTAAAGGATTTTATAGACCTATATTAAGTCAAAATATAAAAGATATGGTATTAAAAAAATCATATTCTATAGAAGTTCAAACTCATTGAAATTTGCATGAGATCCATGCTAGTGGAATCAACATCCTATAATATCACTACAATATAACATAAACATAGATCTTATGAAAATATCTCAATGGAATATTACATAGAAATTAGGATTGTATAAATCTGAAATTAATAATATAATAATTTATTTATCAAATAGATATTTCATATATATATTTTCAGTTTTAATGAAAAAGTTTTTATTTTCTGTAAAAAATAGTTTTATTTATATTAAATATTTAAAAACTAAATTTATAAATTTTATAATATTGATTAGATAAAAAAATAATTTATTTGATTAAGAATATAAAAAATAACTTTTTTTTAAATAATTGGTTTTTATGTTTATAGTGAATAATATTGTTTTTATTAAAACACTGTGTTAATGAATATATCAAGAATTTATCCTTACATCAGTGTAGGGATGGGGTGAAACAACCCAAATACTCCCTAAATTATTTTGGGGAGGCTCGAAACTAATACCTCCCAAAGACCACCATAGGGACAAAACCACTAGGTCGCACCCCATGGGGCTATATCAAGATGTTATTATATCTTAGAAACCTAAAAAATATTTCGTGATAAAATATAAATATATGGAGTAAAATTATACATTTAAATTTTCTATTATGGATTTATAAAACTAATGTTTATAAAATTATGTATGATTTTCCAATAAAAATGTATTTGGTCTTTTCATTTATTTAATTTTTCATAGAAAATTTTGTTTTGGTTTATTTTGAAAGGCACAAAAAAATTTCTAATTTTATAATAAACTAATTTTTATAATTAAAATAAAAAACGTGATAATTTTATCCAACATATAAATTTTAAGTAGAAGAATAAATTTTTATATAAATGATGTTTTATATGTTATACGCACTAATAATAAAAATAATTTTTATTACACATATAAATATTATCGTATAAAATATAAACATATGTTAAATAATTAGGTAAAATTTATAAAATATGGTCGATTTTTTTCATAGATAATGAGTTACATTAGGTAAAAAATAGTTACCATAATGAAATATTAAATGGTAAAACTGAAAAATAAAATGGAAATGAGTTGGAAAAATGTTTACAATAAGTGTGGGAATGGGGTTTTGAGAAATATAGAGACCTTATACCTTCCCCTATCAATTATTTATCAATTTTTATGCAACATTAAATTATAGTGACTTTGTATTATTAAATCATTTCTTGGAGTTACCAAAAATGTCAACAAATTTTACTTATAGAATGAGATCTCATATCTGTTATTCCCCTCACACTAAAACCCCCTTGGATTGGAATAAATAATCCAAAATATCTCCTAAAAATTCCTATTCATCATGCAATTTTTTTTTAATTTTCAAAATACTAGCCTTAATGGGTTTATCAACTTAGCAATGGAGATAATCCAAGAGGTAATGTATAAATTTATAACCGCTCCTTTCTCATTTCTGTTTATTTTGGTTCATTTCTTCATCTTTTGTTTCATTTACACAATAATCAAATCATATTATAATTATGATTTTTATAATTTCATGTTATTATAATGATGTTAAAAAAACTAACCACCTTTCTCATTTCCATTACGAAAAATAAAAATGTGAATTGTGAATATTTGGGACTACCGCCTCCATGAAGGAATGTTTTCGACTTCCCCTACCCTCTTTTTGGGATATATTTTTGAATTTTTAGAAAATATAAATATAATTTTTATATAATTATATATATTCTGTTATGGAAAATATAATAACATTTGAATGATATGAACAATAAATAATCATCTTAAACATTACTATCTAGAAACAATAACACTATGTGGAAAATGATATCCTTATTCTATGAAATGGATTTAAATAAACAATATTATCAACACTCATCTTTAAAATCATGATATATAACACTTATAAACACTCAATATATTAATTATTATATTTTTATAATGATAATTCATCTAACCTCATCATAATCATCTATTAATAATGGGATATGTTAACGTATGGATTAGATCTTGTTGTGATGGCATCTCGTTTAGGAGTGAAGAAAGACGATTATCTTCAATGTAATGGAGACTTTCTATGATTCCACTTTTTCACCTAAACATGGATTCATTCGATCCAAAATGGGATTTCTCCTTCAAGGATGCCCCGAGTTCTTCTGCTAAGGGTATGACTGATGCTTCTTCACTTCGGAAGGTTGGAGTCTCCTTTGCAGAATCCCTATCAGGCTTGTAAGATCCGGTGAAATTGGATATTACTAATACATCTTCTATCAAGAAATCAAAAGATGGTTCTTTCTCAGTGGTGGAGGATCTGGATGCATTTCAATCACGATTCATTCTTAAAAAATTCTCACCTCAAGGAAGATTGATACTTTCCAGGGGGGATAACCCCTGGTCCTTTGATGACATTAAACATTGAATTAATTTTTGTTGGGGTATAAGAGCAAGGAAAATGATTCCAATTGGTAAGGGTTATTTTCATTTCGTTTTTTAGAATGAAGATGATATGTGTAAGGCCTAGTATACAGGTAATCATCATCTTAAACCAGGTCTATTTCAAATCTTTGAATGGGATTGTAATATTGATCCTTTTAATCAAATGTAGTTCAATGCCCAAATTTGGATCCAGCTTTATGGTTTAAATATAGTGTAATGGTATCTGAATATTTTAAATGATCTTGCTTCTTTTTCTGGCTCTCCTATAAAGATGGATCAATGAACATTAGAAGGATATTTAGGTTTTTATGATAGAACTTTATTAGAGGGTAATTTGGATTCCAAATGGACTAAGTCTATTTTCCTTCTTGTTAATGAATGAAGAATTGATGTTTAGTTTGAATTTAAGTGAATTCACACATTTTGTGATTTTTATAAAATTGCAGGGCATTCTATTGAATCTTGTAGGGTGATTCAAAAGAAAGTTAGGGATCCTTATAAAGGAAATGATTTAAAGGATGATATAATTCTCTTCAAGAATAAAGGGTCGGCCCTAGAGTTGGTTATTTATAGTAACTCCATGAGGAAAGATTTATGTCCTCTTCCTTCCTCTTTGAAAGTCACCCTAGATAAATCATGGGCTGATACTGTGGAGGAAGAAGATAGTTTTCCTTCTAATACAGGTCCTCACAATCTTCCACCAAAATCTGGTGGAGACATGAATGATAGTTTAATTTCTATAGAGATTTATCAAAGCATAAGTGAACTTGTCTATAGTATAAAAATGAATTTGGAGGAGGAATCAATATTCACCTCTTTTTCAAAGGATATTTTAGATCTTGTTTTGAGTATGCAGCCTCATTAGTCTTTGGAAGGCCCCCCCTTTAGAGCATAATTCCTCTCCTGAAAACATGATTTCTTCCATATTTAAGGATGTTCCTCCTTCCATTGTTTTATGATAAGTCCCTGTTATACTCATCTAAAGAAAAAAGATTACATTTCCTCTAGAAAATATGTTTCTTTGATCATTCCCCCTCAGAAATTACAGGCTAGATTTAATGAATTTGGAAAGGAATAGATTGATTTTCCTGCTACTCAATCTCAGAAAATCTCTGATAATAGGGAATCTGAAGCCGAGATAAAGGATTCTTCTATTTCTATTTCTAAAAATATTAACCAGGTGGATTTTGTTTCATTTCAAGAGCAGGAAATTAAGTCGAAATCACTTATTGATATTACTTTTCAATTTCAAATTCCCGAGTTACCTAATAAGAAATAAGGGAGACCAACTAAATATACTAAAAAGAATAAGGGGGATGGAAATAAGAGGGGGTTTACTCCAAATAAGGCTTCAAATAAGGATTATTTTTTTGGAATTGTCAATTCTTGGCCAATGAGGCCATAATTAGGTATCCTAATATCTATATCAAGTAGTACATACCTGTTTTAGTTGGGATTTCTCAGCCCAATTTTTTTTTATTTTAATCGTTATCCTAGAATAGATAATATGAGTTTCATTATACTTAGTTTGAAAAATATTTTTTCTGAGGTCAGTAATCTGTCGGTCTTTGATCATTCTTCTTTATGTGATTCTCTTCTGGTTGGTTCATGCAATTAACACGTTACATGTTGCTTTTCTGTTTTGGTCATTAAGCAGTTTTGTTCTTTCATTTATGCTAGTAATAGTTATAAGGATCATAGTTCTCTTTGGGATGAAATTGGTTCTATAAAAAGTTTAATTAATGATCCATGGATCATTATTGTGGATTTTAACTCGATTCTTAATTCTGATGAAAAAATTGGTCCTATGATTTTTTCTCTTTCTGCTAGAGAATCTAAGGGATGTATTGATCAAAATGAGTTGTTTGAAGTAAATATTTTTGGGGCTAAGTTTACTTGGTATAGATGGTACCTTAATGGTATGGTGGCTAGTAAAATTTATAGGGCCATTGTTAATGACTTCTCTTTACATTATTAGGATTATATTTCTTGTATTTCTTTATCTCAGTTTGACTCTGATCATCATCCTATTATGATATACCTCTCAGATAAAGGTCTTAAATCCCATTTCTCCTTTACATTTAATAATTCCTGGGTTCTTCATCCTGAATGTGACAAGATTGTTCGGGATGTTTGGTGTATGGTTGGGAGAAAGATAAATTATTTTTATTTTATTCTTAAATTTAAGATTCTCAAGGGAAATATTAAATTATGGAGTAGGGTTAAGTTCAGTCATCTTGACTTGGACCTCTCTAATCTTGAAGCCTCTCTTTGGACTTTCCAAGAGCAATGTATTTATGATGATTTCTCTCATTATATTTATTTAGAATCTGAGATTACTTTTAAACATAATAATTTTCTCAATATTAAAGATTCTATGAAAATGTATTCTTTTAAAGAAAATTTGCCCAAGGATGGGGATAGAAATACCAAATTCATTAATAAACTTCAAAGAGTTCGGAAACTTTTTTAGGCCTCTTCCTTTATTAAAAAAGGTGATCAAATTTTATAAAATAGAAAAGATTGTTCAGAGAACATTATTTCTTATTATAAAAACCTATTTAATGGATCATCTGCCATTTCCCTTCCTACAGAGGGTATTATTCCTAAATTGGTTAACCATGAGAATAATTTTAGACTTCTTTCAATACCTTTGGAACCTGAAATCAAGGCTGCAGTTTTCAGTCTTAATCTGGACAGCTCTCCGGGTCCTGATGGTTTTAACAATTTTTTTTCAGAATTATTAGGATATCATTGGGTATGATGTTTTAAACCTTGGTTTTAGTTTTTTCAAAGCAGGAAATCTTCCCCAAGGTTTAAATTCTCAATTTCTTGCTCTTATTTAAAAGATGGAAAATGATAATGAGATACATTTATTTAAGCTTATTTCGCTTATCAATACTTTATACAATGTTATCACTAAGATTCTTGCCAGTAGACTTGCTCCCATTTATAAAAAATTGTTTCTTCAAATCAATTTGGATTGATCAAATGTAGGTCCATTCAAGATTGTCTTGTCATGGCTTCTAAGTGTATAAATATTCTTAAAAAACCTATTCATGGTGGGAACATTTATCTCAAATTATATATTAAAAATTATTTTGACTCAATGGATTTGGGTTTTATATTTACAATTCATTCTATGTTTGGTCTTGATGAAACATTCATTAATTGTATTAAGATCATTTTTTCTTCTGCTCGTATCTCGTTTCATGTCAATGGATATTCAGAGGGATATTTCTCTTGTTCTAGAGGAGTTAGGCAAGGTGATCCTCTTTCTGGTATTATTTTTGCTATTTCAGAATATAATCTTAGTAGATTGTTTTCTTTTATGGCCATGAATTGTAGGATAAAGGCTATTGGTGATGTTATTGGTCTCTCTGATCCTACCCATCTCCATTATGCTGATTATTTTATTCTCTTTACTCAAGGGGATAAAAGAAATATCTAGAATATAATGAACGATCTTCTTCATTGCAAGCAAGTTTCTGGGAAACATGTTAGTTGGAATAAGTATTTTGTCTACTTTGGTATAAATACTTCTCATACTAGGAAATCAGAGGTCATAACTAATTTGGGGATTAAATAAGGTTTTCTTCTTTTTACGTATATTGGTGTTCCCATGTTTTGGGGTCTTATGAAGGCAAGTTATTTTTTTGGTATTTTTAGTAAGATCAAGAATCAGCTTGCTTCGTGGAAAGGCAAGTCCCTTTCAATGGCCGGTCGTGTTTGTCTGGTCAAAGCAATTATTTTTTTAAATTTGTCTATTACTTTATGGTTTAGAAATATACTACTTATCTTATTAAATCAATTAACGTGGCCATCAAAAACATCATTTGGATTGGTAGTATTTTGGAAAGAATATTGGTAACTATGTCTTGGAACAATTGTTTTAAATCTTTTGAGAAAGGGGGCCTCGGTATCAAAAATCATAGTCTTTTTAATCAAACCCTTCGGGCTTCTTTTGTTTGGAATTTGATAAACAACAAACCAAAATCTACTTATTTCCTGAGTTCTAGATTCCTTACTAAACTCAAAAGTGGAATCAGTAATTATATGGACACTTCTGTTTGGTCTTCTTTTAAATCTGTTTTTCACTTATTGATGTGGATTCTAGATGGTCTGTCTCTCATGATTCTTCCCTCATGTTTTGGAATGATAATTGTACTGGTGTTTATCTTATTGATACTCTTGATCCTAATATGTCATGCCCGGACTTTATTGAGGTATACGTTTAATTTTAAATTTTTATTTCATAAATTAATTGCCGGTTTATTTAAATTATTTGGTTGTATCATGAGCCGAACCCGGTTTGGGTTTCCCGTTGGGGTAACAGTGCACGCGCGCAGGCCTTGCGCTGCTCGGTGCACGGGTAGGGGATGGGCAAAGCCATGCAGCTTTGCCATTTCAACGCACGATCCCCGTTGCACGGACGAATCAAATGACAGATGTTAACATCAGTTTTATTATTATTATTTATGTTATTGTTATTATTATTGATACTATTATTATTATTATTATTATTAATTTTATGATTTTATTATTGATATTACTATATTATTATTATCGTTATTATTATCTTTATAATTATTATGATATTATTATTATTATCGCTAATATATTATTATTATTATTATTATAATTGTTGTTATTTTATTGTTATGCATTTATTATTATTAAGATTAAGATTATTATTATTACTATTAATATTATTATTTCTAATATTATTCTGATATTTAATGTTATTATTTTATCTTAATTTGTTGAATTTTTTTCCCCCATGCTTAACCCTAGCCGCCGCCACCCCTTCTCTCTCTTTTTCTTTTCTTCTTCTCTCCTTCCTCTCCTTCTTCCGCTCGGCCTCACCCTCACGCCGCATCTCCTACATCCGCACTCCCTCCCCTCTCTCCACTCTTCTTCTCCTCCGCCCAGCCGCATTCCGCCGGTCCTCCCCCCGGACTTCTCCTCTGTTGCGCCTCCCTGCTCGGCAACACCAGCAGCCGCACCCACACCTCCCTGCTCGGCAACACCAGTAGCCGCACCCGCTGCCTCCCGCGTCGGACCAGCCGCCTGCCCCCACACTGACGCACCCTCCTCTCACCAGATCTTCGAAGCCGAACCGGACCCCTGCTGCTACTCCCGCTCGGCCACCCTCCTGCTCACCGGCATGCCACCTCCCCGCTCAGCCGCTCTCTCCCTCTCCTCTGTTGCGCCATTCCTGCACCCCCCTGCCGGACCAGCTTGGCTTCGTCCCGTCGCACCAGCCACTTGCACCCGCGTCGGACTACCAAGCCGCACCCCTGCCGCTCTCCTTCCTCCTCCGCCAGCTGACGCGCCACCTCCCCACTCGGCCGCTTCTCCTGTTCCGCCTCGGGCCCCCCAGTCGGCGCAACCCCCCTGCCGCTCTTCTTCTTCTTCTTCTCTTCTCCTCCTTCTCTTCTTCTTCTTCTCCTCTTCCTCTTCTCTCCTTCTTCTTCCCTTTATTTTTCTTCCTCTTCTTCCACGTTCTGGCGCCCCTGTTCGGCACCTCCTCCACCGCGGAAGTTTTTTTTTCATTGATTTTATTTTATTATTTTAACATATCTAATAAGATATTATGTTTTCTTTTGTTATTATTATTAATATGTAAGTTATTATATCATTACTATAAATATTAATATGTTATTATTATAATTATGTAAATAATAATAATAATATTATTATTATTATATTATTATTGTTATTATTATTATTATTATTATTATTATTATCATATTATTATTATTATTATTATGTTAATAATACTATTATTATTATACTACTATTGTTATTATTATTATTATTATTATGCTATTATTATTATTAATATTATTATTATTGTTATTATTATTATTTATAATTATTATTATTATTACTATTATTATTGCTATTATTATTATATTATTATTATAATTCTATTATGTTATTATTGTTATTATTATTCTTATTAGGTTATCGCTATTATTATTATCATTATTATTATTATGTTAACAATTTGCTAAACCCGTTGAGCGTTCTAGTGTTTTTAGGACCTGGTTGACGGCTCAAGACGGTGCGACCGCGTCGCAACTAGAGTCTTGCGCTGTGTCTTTTGTCGTTCCTGTTTGAGGTAGGTGATTCCACACTCAATTATCATCTGGCAAACTTTTGCGTGTTGGTTTAATTCTTTTTTTTTCGCACCCTGCTAATTAGTTTCCATATTGAAAAAAATTAGTTTGATTACTTTTTAAATGTGTGCATCTAAATTGCCAGTGGTCTATTTATGTGGTGCAAGTCCATTTCTTTTATTGAGGAAACTCACTTTGGCTGTTTAGAATTATTTATAAATTGTGCAGTGTGGTTTAGGTTTTTTTTAAAAGGGGAAAATGAAAAAGGAAGTTTTGGTGTGTGTGTGTGGTTTCCAAAGAGGATATCAGTGTGCATGTGACACATTTGGCTCTAAGTGATAATGTGACATACCATATGGACTTTGATCTTTAGGTGAGCACAAGGAGGGAAGCCGGGGTATTAGGTGGGGAGACTGGGACTAGTGAGCTAGAGTTCCGGAGATGACCCGACCCGATTTCACTGGCAGGTTTGACGACTGGAACACTAACTAAACATACGATATCTGAGGGTCGTGGCCTTCTAAGCCACGTGTTCTTAGGGTCGTGGCTTTCTAAGCCACGTTATCTGAGGGTCGTGGCCGCCTAAGCCACGTTTCACCGAGACACGACGTTCCAGGATCCCACTAGTTCTAGTACCCATAGGGCCTTTCCCATCCTTTGGTGCCACAAGTTACTTTGTGTGCATGCTGATACGTGATATGTCACTTGAACTGCTATCCTAATGTGTTTATCTTGAACTGCCTTTCTTTTAAATCATTTTATGAAAACCATTTTTTTCTTTTGCACTTCTTTCTATCTTTATTTCAGCATTGCAAATGGTTGTCTTTTGATAGTTGTGTGTGGAATCTTTTATTGTTGATATCCTGCTGGGCAATTGCTCACACCCTACTTACACCCTTAGGGTGTAAGTAGACTTGTTTACTTATGATACATGGAGGGGTCCAGCATTTGGGAGCAGTGGTTCAGGTTGTTAGTAGGACCATCTACGTGGCGTTTTGGTGGTGGCTTAGAGGCGGTGTCCTCACACCGGGCGACAGTCCTTAGGTTGGTTTTTGGTCATCTTGTTTTAGTGTTATTTGGGTTTTTAATACTTGTGAACCAAAAACCTATTTGGTTAACTACATGTTTGACTGTAACCTTTACTTCTGTTCGGTTTATTTTGGCTGGCTGCTTTATATTTATTCACTCGGGTAAATCGTTCCCAAAGTTTATTTTGATACCCGGGCACTTGTGCCAGCCCGTGGGGATCGGGAACGCCCTTCGGTCCTTGCCGCGGGCCGGGCCGGGCGTCGGTTCGGATAGCGACCCGATTCGGTTCGTGACAGAATGGTATCAAAGGGAGGTTTTGTTGGTGGTTTATGTTATTTGGGATGAGTTGGATTTTACATGAGTTGGGTCTGTCGGGGCTCAGAATTCATGTTGCGAGTAGGGTGCCTGGCCAGCACGCCTCGTGACAGATACTGAGTTACCATGGGATGTCAGGGTGCTTGTTTCACTTTCTTTATTGGTGGGACGTGCAGGCTGCAGACTGTACGTGGACACCAGGTAAGAAAAGTAAAGCTTTATATGGATTCGTTTTCGCATTTTGGATTATTGATGAATGTTTATCTTGTTGGAAAAATTTATTCCCTTTTTATTGATGGTTTTCTTTCTTGATTGCTGCCCTTTTTCAGTAAGATGCCTCCCCGGAGAGTTCCCATGCATCCACGAGTGGAAGCCGGAGAGAGTTCTCCCGCGCCGCTTGATCAGAGATTGGTTGAGGCGATGGTCTGAGCCGTTCAGGCTTTAGGACAAGGGGCGACTCCTACCCCGCCCCTGTTCCAGCTAGAGGGGATGAATTCGGCTCTAGGAAGGATAGAGCTCAGGAGTTTCTGAGGAGCAAACCTCCTTCTTTCCGAGGTGTTTCAGAACCTCAGGAGGCAGAGGAGTGGCTTGAGAAGATAGAACGCATGTTCAATATCCTTGACACGCCTGAGGAAGTTAGGGTGAAGTTTGCCTCATTCCAGCTGGAGGGTTCTAGTCGCAAATGGTGGGAATCAGTGGTCCAGGCTGCGAAGCATGAGAACATGAGCTGGAAGGATTTCAAGGGTATCTTCAACGAGCAGTATTGTCCAGATTTCGTAGCATATGCTAGATCTCAGGAGTTCATGGAGCTATCGCATGGGAATCAGACTGTGATGGAGTATGCGAATCGCTTTGCTGAACTGGTACGGTACGCACTTGAGATAGTTTCGAGCGAATTCTTGAAAGCTCGGAAGTTTGAGAAGGGCCTTCGACCAGAAATTCACTCCCAGGTTTTCTTGTTCAGACTGAAGACTTATGCTGAGGTGGTCGATTGTGCTTGTATGGCCGAGATTGACCAGAAGGGAAAGTCAGAGATTTCTGGATCAGTGTCAGGGCTTGGCACTGGCATTTCATCTGAGAAGAAGAGGAAGCGTGATGAGAAATGAAAGAAGGGTGATGGCAGCTCAGTTCATCCTCCCAGGCAGTTTTCATCTGGGGCTTCTGGTGCAGGGTCCGTTGTGTGCCATCAGTGCGGAAGGGCAGGGCACATCCGACCTGTTTTTCCATACCCTCCCAGACCATGCCATGGATGTGGAGTTGTGGGACATCTACAGCGCTTTTGCAAGACTGCACGCCCTTATCAGAGTGGGGCTGGATCAGTGGCTTCTAGAGGGGTATCAGTTCAGTCAGAGCCGACCAGGACGAAAAGATCTTGGGTTGGTGGGCGTGGTGGTAGGACCGGATCGTCTTCAGGGCAGATCCATATCAGGGCAGAGCCTCAGGCGAGCGGTCCTTCTCAGGCAGGGGCCATGCAACTGCATGCTGTGGATCAGGCACCAGCGGGATCTGATGCAGGGCCTTCGACGGTTCGAGGTACTATTCTGGTTGCATCTTCTATAGCTAAAGTTTTATTTGATACCGGTGCCTCAGTTTCTTTCATATCTGCTTGTTTTGTGAATCTGGTGAACCTACCAACTGAGATGTTATCGTTTGCTATGGAGTTGGTAACACCGTTGGGGAAAAAGAGGGAGCAAGGCCTTAAGTGCCGATCATGTGCACTCTCTGTGTCGGGAGTCAAGATGGAATGGGATTTCTTGGTCCTTAAAATGGACCTATTTGATGTGATCCTTGGTATGGACTGGCTGGTGCACTTCCAGGCACACATTGATTTCTATCAACGCCGAGTCAGCTTTACAGCACCAGATGGGACTCCTCAGTTATTTCACGGAGAATGGGATCCTCGGTTGGGACGTGCGGGACCTCCACTCCCTGAGCTTGGAAATCTTTCTTATCAGTTGTCGTCACTCGCGCTAGAGGACGATGGTGGTAATTCACAGGGCAGGTTACCTCGTGTAGTGGATGAGTTCCCAGAGGTTTTACCAGATGATTTTTCTGGATTACCCCCAGAGCGAGACGTGGAGTTCTCGATTGAGTTGGTGCTGGGAACACAGCCTATTTCTCTTCCCTCATATCGCATAGCCCCCACCAAATTGAGGGAATTAAAGATACAAATGGACGATTTGGAATCCAAAGGATTCATTCGCCCGAGCGTCTCTCCTTGGGCCGCACCGGTTTTATTCACGAAAAAGGCCAATGGAACCCTTCGGTTGTGCATTGATTACCAGAAGTTGAACAATGTAACCATCAAGAATAAATACCCTTTGCCTTGGATTGACGATTTGTTTGACCAGCTGAAGGGGGAAAAGTGGTTCTCCAAGATTGATTTGCGTTCGGGATACCACCAGCTCAGAGTGAGAGAAGAAGTTATCCCGAAGACGGCTTTCCGAAGCAGGTATGGTCACTTCGAGTACTTGGTCATGCCTTTCGGACTGACGACTGCTCCTTCAGTTTTTATGGAACTCATGAATAGGGTGTTCCACCCATATCTCGGCTCATTTGTCGTGGTATTCGTGGATGACATCCGGGTCTACTCTGGATCTGAGGAGGAGCATGAGCATCACCTGTGCGTTGTTTTGGGCACTTTGCGGGATCACCGCTTGTACGACAAACTCTCTAAGTGTACTTTATGGATCAGGGAAGTGAAGTTTTTGGGGCATGTCGTCTCAGAACAAGGGATTTCAGTGGATCCCGAAAGAATCAGAGCAGTTATGTCCTGGGAGCAGCCGAGAAATGTGTTTGAGATTAGGAGTTTTCTGGGCTTGGCTGGTAATTACAGGCGCTTTGTCCGGGACTTCTCGCGGCTTGCCTCCCCCATGACCGCACTCACCCGGAAAGGGGTGAAGTTTGAGTGGAGCCCGTAGTGCCAGACATCTTTTGAGGAGTTAAAGCGGAAGTTGACCACCACACCTGTGTTGACCTTACCAGAGTCAGGAAAGGGCTATGTGGTGTACTATGATGCTTCAGGTACGGGCCTTGGATGTGTACTCATGCAGGATGATCATGTTGTGGCTTATGGTTCTTGCCAACTCCGGCCACATGAGAAGAACTATCCGACTCATGACTAAGAGTTGGCGGCGGTGATGCATGCTTTGAAGAAGTGGCACCACTATCTTTTTGGGGAAAAGTTTGTGGTCTACTCTGACCATAAGAGTCTGGCCTACATTTTCTCTCAGAAGGATCTCAATTTGAGGCAGCGCCGCTGGGCCGAGTACCTGCAGGGGTTTGATTTTGATATTTTCTATACCCCTGGAAAGGGTAATGTGGTAGCTGACGCTTTGAGTACAAAAGTACCAGTGCAGGCGTTGGGGAAGTCCAGCGATGAGTGGACTTTGATGGGGCTCTTCGCCCAGTTGCATTTGGAGAGCAGGGAGCACGGTGGAGGTACTTTCTTGGCTAGAATCTAGTTGACTCCTGCCCTTATAGAGTTGATTCAGCAGGAGCAGCCTGGTGATGAGTTTTGCCAGCGATCTATGCAATTTCTTCATGGTGGGGAGACTCCTTCTTATTGGACTTTGTCTTCCCAGAGGGTCCTATGCTTCAAGGGCCGTGCTGTAGTGCCGTTGACTCTGCGAAAGGTGGTGATGCAGGATAGCCACCAATCGTAGTGGGCCGTCCACCCTGGTACCACAAAGATGTATTACGATGTTCGCCGTCAATTCTGGTGGCCAGGTATGAGACGGGACATAGCCGACTTCGTATCCAGATGTTACACCTGCCAGCAAGTGAAAGCAGAGCATCAGAGACCATCTGGCCTACTCCAACCATTACCCATTCCAACCTGGAAGTGGGATGAGGTCGCCATGGACTTCATCATTGTCTTGCCTCGTACAACTAGAGGGAGGAATGCCATCTGGGTGGTGATTGAACGCTTGGCCAAGTCAGGTCACTTTATTCCGATCAGAGATACAGTGAAGGTAGAGGAATTGGGCCGCTTGTATGTTCAGGAGGTGGTCAGACTTTATGGTGTGCCGTCGGCAGTTGTTTCTGACATGGACCCCCGCTTTACATCACGGTTTTGGGGAGGCCTCCAGAAGGCCTTGGGGTCACAGATTAAGATGAGCACGACATACCATCCTCAAACCGATGGCCAGAGAGAGCGGGCGAATCAGATTCTGGAAGACATGCTCCGAGACTGTGTGTTAGATTTTGGAGGCTCATGGGATAGACATTTGGGACTGGTCGAGTTTGCTTACAATAACAGTTACCAGTCTTCCATCAGAATGGCACCCTTTGAGGTGCTCTATGGACGGCCTTGTCGGTCTCCTCTGTGTTGGGCTGAGGTAGGAGAGGCCTCTCTCTTGGGACCGAGTCTTGTTCAGGAGACATCTGAGAAGGTCAAGCTGATTAAGTAGCGGTTGTTGACAGCTCAGAGTCACCACAAGTCTTATGCAGATCAGAGGCGGCGGGACCTCGAGTTTTCAGTGGGGGATAAAGTGTTCCTGAAAGTGGCCCCTCGCTTGGGTCACTGTCCTTTGGGAAAACATGGGAAACTGACACCGAGATTTGTCGGACCTTTTGAAATTCTTGAGCGGATTGGCAAAGTGGCATATAGGTTAGCTTTGCCCTCACAGTTGACGTCGATTCACGACGTATTTCATGTCTCCCAACTAAAGAAGTACAACCCCGACCCGTCGCATGTGCTGAATTGGGAGGAGCTGGAGATAGAGTCTGACTTGTCTGTGGTCGAGCGACCAGTGCATATAGTGGATTCTCGGGAAAAGGTGTTGCGTGGAAAGTCCATTCCTCTGGTGCGTGTTCTTTGGCAGCACGGGAATGATGAACACGAGACTTGGGAGCGGAAGTCATGGGTTGAGCAGGAGTACCCATTTCTATTCTCTGATCAGGCTTTGAGCTGACTTTACGAGGGAAGAATTTTTTCATGGTGGGGAGAATTGTCACGCCCGAACTTTATTGAGGTATACGTTTAATTTTAAATTTTTATTTCATAAATTAATTGCCGGTTTATTTAAATTATTTGGTTGTATCATGAGCCGAACCCGGTTTGGGTTGCCCGTTGGGGTAACGGTGCGCACGCGCAGGCCTTGCGCCGCTCGACGCACGGGTAGGGGATGGGAAAAGCCATGCAGCTTTGCCATTTCAACGCACGGTCCCCGTTGCGCGGACGAATCAAATGAAAGATGTTAACTTCAGTTTTATTATTATTATTTTTGTTATTGTTATTATTATTGATACTATTATTATTATTATTATTATTATTATTAATTTTATGCTTTTATTATTGTTATTACTATATTATTATTATCGTTATTATTATATTTATAATTATTATGATATTATTAATATTATTGGTAATATATTATTATTATTATTATTATTATTATTATTATTTTATTGTTATGCATTTATTATTATTAACATTTTGATTATTATTATTACTATTAATATTATTATTTCTAATATTATTATGATATTTAATGTTATTATTTTATCTTAATTTGTTGAATTTTTTTCCCCCATGCTTAACCCTAGCCGCCGCCACCCCTTCTCTCTCTTTTTCTTTTCTTCTTCTCTCCTTCCTCTCCTTCTTCCGCTCGGCCTCACCCTCACGCCGCATCTCCTGCATCCGTACTCCCTCCCCTCTCTCCACTCTTCTTCTCCTCCGCCTAGCCGCGTTCCGCCTGTCCCCCCGCCAGACTTTTCCTCTGTTGCGCCTCCCTGCTCAGAAACACCAGCCGCCGCACCCACACCTCCCTGCTCGGCAACACAAGCAGCCGCACCCGCTGCCTCCCGCGTCGGACCAGCCGCCTGAACCCACACCGACGCACCCTCCTCTCACAGGATCTTCGAATCTGTACCGGACCCCTGCTGCTACTCCCACTCGGCGACCCTCCTGCTCATCGGCGCGCCACCTCCTCGCTCAGCCGCTCTCTCCCTCTCCTCTGTTGCGCCATTCCTGCACCCCCTGCCGGACCAGCTTGGCTCCTTCCTGCCGCACCAGCCACTTTCACCCGCGTCGGACCTCCAAGCTGCACCCCTGCCGCTCTCCTTCCTCCTCCGCCAGCCGACGCGCCACCTCCCCACTCGGCCGCTTCTCCTGTTCCGCCTCGGGCCCCCCAGCTGGCGCAACCCCCCCTACCGCTCTTCTTCTTCTTCTCCTCTTCTCCTCCTTCTCTTCTTCTTCTTCTCCTCTTCCTCTTCTCTCCTTCTTCTTCCCTTTCTTTTTCTTCCTCTTCTTCCCCGTTCCTGCGCCCCTGTTCGGCACCTCCTCCACCGCGCAGGTTTGTTTTTTTTTCATTTATTTTATTTTATTATTTTAACTTATCTAATAAGATATTATGTTTTCTTTTGTTATTATTATTAATCTGTTAGTTATTATATCATTACTATAAATATTAATATGTTATTATTATAATTATGTAAATAATAATAATAATAATAATATTATTATTATATTATTATTATTATTATTATTATATTATTATTATTATTATTATTATCATATTATTATTATTATTATTATTATTATGTTAATAATACTATTATTATTATACTACTATTGATATTATTATTATTATTATTATTATTATTCTATTATTATTATTATTATTATTATTATTGTTATTATTATTATTTATAATAATTATTATTATTACTATTATTATTGATATTATTATTATATTATTATTATCATTATATTATGTTATTACTGTTATTATTATTATTATTATGTTATCGCTATTATTATTATCATTATTATTATTATGTTAACAATTTGCTAAACCCGTTGAGCGTTCTGCTGTTTTTAGGACCTTGTTGACGGCTCAAGACGGTGCGACCGCGGCGCAACTGGAGTCTTGCGCTGTGTCTTTTTCCGTTCCTATTTGAGGAAGGTGATTCCACACTCAATTATCATCTGGCGAACTTTTTCGTGTTGGTTTAATTATTTTTTTTTGCACCCTGCTAATTAGTTTCCATATTGAAAAAAATTAGTTTGATTACTTTTTAAATGTGTGCATCTAAATTGCCAGTGGTGTATTTATGTGGTGCAAGTCCATTTATTTTATTGCGGAAACTCACTTTGGCTGTTTAGTATTATTTATAAACTGTGCAGTGTGGTTTAGGTTTTTTTTAAAAAGGGGAAAAAGAAAAAGGAAGTTTTGGTGTGTGTGTGTGGTTTCCAAAGAGGCTATCAGTGTGCAGGTGACACGTTTGGATCAAAGTGATAATGTGACATACCATATGGACTTTGATCTTTAGGTGAGCACAAGGAGGGAATCCAGGGTAGTAGGTGGGGAGACTGGGACTAGTGAGCTAGTGTTCCGGAGATGACCCGACCCGGTTTCACTGGCAGGTTTGACGATTGCAACACTAACTAAACATACGATATCTGAGGGTCGTGGCCTTCTAAGACACGTGTTCTGAGGGTCGTGGCCTTCTAAGCCACGTTATCTGAGGGTCGTGGCCGCCTAATCCACGTTTCACCGAGACACGACGTTCCAGGATCCCACAAGTTCTAGTACCCATAGGGCCTTTCCCATCCTTTGGTGCCACCAGTTACTTTGTGTGCATGCTGATACGTGATATGTCACTTGAACTGCTATCCTAATGTGTTTATCTTGAACTGCCTTTCTTTTAAATCATTTTATGAAAAGCATTTTTTTCTTTTTCACTTCTATCTATCTTTATTTCATGCATTTCAAATGGTTGTCTTTTGATAGTTGTGCGTGGAATCTTTTATTGGTGATATCATGCTGGGCTATTGATCACACCCTACTTACACCCTTGGGTGTAAGTAGACATGTTTACTTCTGATACAGGGAGGGGTCCAGCTTTTGGGAGCAGTGGTTCAGGTTGTTAGTAGGACCATCTACGTGGCGTTTTGGTGGTGGCTTAGAGGCGGTGTCCTCACACCGGGTGATAGTCCTTAGGTTGGTTTTTGGTCATCTTGTTTTAGTGTTATTTGGGTTTTTAATACTTGTGAACCAAAAACCTATTTGGTCAACTACATGTTTGACTGTAACCTTTACTTCTGCTCGGTTTATTTTGGTTGGCTGGTTTATATTTATTCACTCAGGTAAATCGTTCCCAAAGTTTATTTTGATACCCGCGCACTTGTGCCAGCCCGTGGGGATCGGGAACGCCCTTCGGGCCTTGCCGCGGGCCGGGTCGGGCATCGGTTCGGATGGCGATCCGATTCGGTTCGTGACCTGACATTTCTAATCTAGACCATGATCTTTCTATTAAGGATCAATTAAATTATATTTCTGCTATTCCGGATCATGTTAAACATATTATTAGTCATTATTGTTTTTCCTATATTGGTGATTTCTGGACATGGGAACCACATTCCTCTAGTATGCTTACATCTAAATTCTTTAACTCTTATGAAAATAATGTTGTGTTAGGTTTAGATTGTATTGGTAAGTTTAATAGGAGAATCATTTCCCCCTCTCGGTTAATGGTTTTGTGGAGACTGGATGATGTTAATGTCCCTATTGATTCTTATTTATAGGTTTTTGGTATTTCTCTATGTTCTTTTGGTATTCTCTGTCATCAGCATAGGGAGGATATGGATCATGTTTTTTTGAGTTGATCTACAACAACCTCCATGTGGAAGAAACATTATGATATTTTTTATGTTGAAATTCTGAATTTTTCTACTATTCGAGGCATCCTTGATGGTATTTTCTGTCTCCCTTTATCTCCAATTTTGTTGATTCATTTTCAAGTTGTTGCTTCCGAACATGTTCATTCTTTATGGATGGAGGGAAACTAGGGTCATCATGAAGGAGTTGGTTTCAATCCTTATTCCATATCTGCTGGTATTTTTTCATTCATGAAACATGTAAATCTCCCTTATAAAGCTTATTTTAACAACTCGGTACATGATTTTTCTGTTCTTAGGTGTATCAAGGTTAAAGGTAATTTTCAACATTCATTTTGTACTATGGATGTTTTTTGGCATCCTCATTTGTTGGGTTGGATTAAAATTAATACTGATGGCTCTTCCAGAGGAAATCTGGGTCCTTTAGGTTGTGGTTTAGTTTTCAGAAACAACTTTGGTGATGTTTTGGGTTGCTCCTACAACTTTTGTGGTTTTTCCTCATCTCTTGAGGCAGAGATGCTTGGTTTCATTTATGCCGTTGATATTGTTAAAAATAGGGATTTGAATAGGATTTGGTTGGAGTATGACTCAACTAAGGTTGTTCATGAAATTAGAACCTCTTATACTCATATCCTTTGGAAGATTATTAATAGATGGATTAATTGTTTATAATTTCTCCCATCTATTGAATTCATTATTACCCATGTATTTAGGGATGGTAATGCTATGGATGATATTCTGGCAAATAAAGGAGCTGATGGGGGGAATCTTTCTTGGTTTGATCAAATACTGGGAAATGTTATCTCTATTTTTCGAATGGATATATGTTTTTTCCGGCTTTTATACTTTTTTGACTTATTATCTTCTTTTTCATTGTGTTACCTGCTTAAATTGGTTGTTGTGACTCCAGATTTTTTTTCTTTTGGGGGTTTTTGTTCTAATGAACCTGTGTTATTTCTGCTTATCAGGGGGTTGATATATCTACTGATTATCTCTGATGTTGCAGGATATCTGTGAGCTAATTATGGATCTAACAACATTTCTGTTTCAATTGATTCCTTTTCTTTTGGGTTGTTGTTTTTGATGTCGTTGTGTCTAATCAAGAAGGTTGCAGTTTTTCTCTGGTCATTTTTGTGAGCCCTGGAGCGTCTTCGAGTAGAGTTCAACACTACTTGTGTGATTTGATGCCTGTATCATTGTGGGGGAAACAATCATCCAAAACTTTGTTTTCTACCCCTAATATCCTTTAAGGGGTGGTGCAACATGCCTCGGCCTCTGATGGTGGAAATCTGATTGTGACCTTCGAACGTGGATAGGTCTCCAGAAGAATTTGTACTCCCTTGAAGTCAAATAAAGGCTTGCATGCCTATTCTTCTAGTATCTCTAATATCCATATGTGATCAGCCTATAAGTCTTCTCATAGTCAAATGACACCTTCAGTTTCTACTTATTTCGAAATGGGGATTGAAAAGTCTAGAGATAGAGGGACTTCTAGTCTCTCAAATATTCATGCCACTCCTCAAACTCATTGGTAAGTTAAAAAGAAACGTGCGATTTCATAATCCATTTTTTGTTATTTATTGTGCTTATAGTGATGATGATAGGAAATCAAGTGATAGTGTTCTTGGAGATGAAGTCTTGAAGAATGATGTGGTGGCTGATGTCTTAGATGATGGTGGTGGGCCTTGGACGCAAGTCAAGTCTTGGAGGCAAGGATGACACCCTCAAAGGGGTAGGAGGCACTCGCACCCCAACATGGTCACTCCATCTATAGTGGTTGGGTGAAATGTTGTTATGTTTTTTGAAATTTTTTGATCTTTTATGTTCCTCCACTATATCAATATTTATTTTCAATAAAATGGGTCTTTGAGCCCCAACCTTTTGATGAATTTATTAATAATGGTATTATCATATTTGGGTCGATCTAACCACTAACTTGATTAATAACATGTATTTAAATCATGTATTACTATATATACTTAATTAATTGTATAGTTTTATATAAATAATTAAATAATGAATTTGTTTTTGTTTAATATTATTAAATTTTATATTAAACAAACCAATTAAGATATCACCTTTTGTTTATGAAAACTCTTTGAAACATGCTCATTATTGATTTCACCATGGGGGAATGTGACAAAATATATCATAGAATGAAATTATAAATCATGAAATAATTATACATAATATAGTAAATTAAAATTAATTGTTTATTAATTATTAAATGTTAGATAAGAACAAATAACAACACAATTATTATGATGGTAGTTCATAACAATAAGAATTACTCACGCTAGATATTGAATGTAAGTAATATATAGAATAAATATAAATATAGTTTAAAGGGTTATAGTTATTAATAAGGTACCTAAACAAGTTATTATAATTGTTTTTTATACCTGAGGGTATAGTGATTTCAATGAAACTATGATAAAATGTAACATTTTCCATCTCAATCACCCTATATTTAGGCATGTTTCAATATTATAGATCATAATTTTTTATGTTTTAACCATTTCCCCTTGAATCCTGATATCATATTTTTTTGATCTTATAATCCATACATTCCTTTATTCTCTTCCATACTTTAGACTATGATTGATATGTTCACTAAAATGTAAATATTTTTCCATATCTCAATCTATTCTCTTATAGTATAGTGTTTCCACTTGAGAATCATCTTTCATTTAATATAGTATTCCACATTTCTATCTATGGAAATAATTTTTTATTCAAATAATCCTTGTCGATAAATAATATTCCTTCTATAAAATTAAACTATATTAAGAATAATTCTAATCCTCTTATATAATAGTTTGTCATCTATGTCTGTGTTTTCCCCTCACTGCTATTGATTTCTCATAATATTTGTAAGATCAAGAATGTTTTATTACTTATTAAATTCATACTTATCCTTACGCCATCTCAAAAATTATTTTTTATTAGTTCTCACACTGTTGGTTTTCAATACCGGTATTTTCTATAATATTATGAAAGTTTTCCTCCATTTTTATAATCAATGATTTTATCTTCCAATCCACACTTCCTCAAAATAAAAAATGAATTAATTTTCAAATTTCCATTATTTATGTTTATTTTAATATAATTAGATGTTTTCAAATTTGTTTCAGTTGTCCTTTTCATAAATTAATTTTTAATGTTACCTATAAGATTTTATGTTATGAAACAAATTAAAAATGATTTCAAAAAACTCTTCTAGGTTTTAGCTTCTATTGATTTTTTATATTCAAAGGGATTTAACATTATTGGATTTATATTTCAATATTGACCATATAATCATAATTTCTCTAATTTCCTTATAAAGAATTATTCTCATGATATAATAGGACTCTAATCCTTGATCTCATTGATGGTGGAATCATTCAAGTTATCTAATAATAAAAAGGCATTCTTCTATGTCAATATCTTACAATCATTCATATAAAATATTTTGAAGACATCATCCGCATTCATTCTATATGTACTGTGATCGTCTTTTATAAAAACACTCAGGAAACCCATTTCATAATCGGGTTAATAATGCTTTGATAAAATTATGAATATTTTACTATATTAAACACATATGCATGCATATAATATTATTTAATTGGGGGAACAAGAATTATATTTCCCTATAATTTATTGGGTAAATCATATTATCTCATTAGATATTATTGATAATATAAAAGAGTAAACTTTATCCACCATGAGACTTTGTCCACGTTGTCGAAATAGTACTGTGAGTGAACCTTGGTATAGGGTAATGTTGTCATGCATTAAGTTGTGGTCATAATCACAAGATGTAAAGATCCCTTGATATAGGTTTAATCATGATAATGCCTAAAAATATGGTTCTTTTCAAATTATCCATGATTTATTAGGTATAAATTCTTTATTTTATGTTCATGTTCTATACAAACATTCTAATTCATATATGTTTATCTTATACTCACTTATAATATTTGACTGTTGTCACTTATGCTTACCCTTACTAAGTGTTTGAGATCCCCATTCTTATGTTTCCAATTACCTAGGTGAGGACATAAATTAATAATTGTTCAATGACATGAACATTATCTTGTGTGGAAAATTTGTTTGATGTGTTTTAGACTTGTTATGGATTTTTTAGTTGATTTTATAGTTAAAAAATTTACATTAATTGAAAAAGTTAGGGTTTTGTTAGTTAATTATTTCTCATAATACTATAAAACTGTAATTCTAGATTATCTTGGGTATGAATTTTTAATTTATTTAATGTAACTATGGGGTCACATTTTTAGGTTTTTACTATTGGTATTGGATAATGGTTTAGATAACTTTAGAGAAGAAGATATTAGTTTAGAATAATTTAATGTTCGATAAGATAAGATTTTTCATAATATTCAATGCATAGATTAAAATTTAAGTTAGTTGATGTAATATTTACTATTTCATGAATTATGATGAGATAATATTTGTTAAAACCCTAGGGAAAAGTCTATGTATAGATAATATCTTGAAATTTTGGCATGTTTTTGAGTATGTGTTTTTCCTAGAAATGAAATCCATATCGGAACCCATTAAGTGGATAGAGGATCTAGCTTAGATATACATGGAAATAATAACTCAAAAAGGAGAGGATTGGGTTTTAAATCAATCATGACCTGGTACATGAAAAATAAGGTTAAATACACACTTGATTTGACATGTCCTATGGATATGAGTTGGTTTATTATATACAAATTATAGAGTACCATGAATGACTTATTACAAACTTATTTTATGTGATTTGGTTAATAAGGATGACCTACCACAATGTCAAATTTCCAAGGATGAATCAAGAATGATATTTATGGATCTAATAATAGTATTGGTTAAAAAAGAGAAACAGGTTAATATAATAGTATGATATAATAATTCTACTTGTGGTTAACGTTTCCATTGGGTATTTATTATAATAATCTTATAATTTTATTTTTTCCCCTTATTTTAACCCATTTTAGATCATGTAATGGATGGAACTAGATGAAACCAAGGGTTCAAGGGATAAAGCAGAGATTAACTCAATGAACAACACATTATAATGAAAGCTATAGTGAGAAACATTCTGATTGTTCCAACCCAATTGTCATGAAATACAATTAACAACTTAAAGATATAAAAATTAAAAAACACCCTAAATTTGATATGTATGGAGTCTCATATAATTTCATGTTACAAGGATAACAAAGGAAATAATATTAAATTCCCTACATGCGAGAAATATGGAAAGAAGTGTGGGGAAAAGTTTCGTAAAGTCATTGGTTGATGCTATAATTGTTGATATAAAGGATTTCAGATAAAAAATTTAAAGGGAAAAGGATAAGATAAGATAATTTGATTGAAAAATTAAAATTAAATTTTGAATTATAAAATTCAATTCCCTAATCCAAGGGATAACTATAAAAAGTGGAACTGATAATTTTTTGACTATATGAATAGTGAAAAACCAATTCAGTGACTTAGATTGAGTTAAAAAGTGATTTTAAGTCTATATTAGAGTATCTCTTATGACATTAATGTTTTCAAATAAAACATATTTAATTATATATAATAAAATTTTGTTTCATAATTATTATATCCATCATATATGGATATTATTCATGGTATATGGAAGTTAATTATTATAGATTTATCTGTTATTCACTTATTAGTATTCTATTGGGAATGGATAATCTATTTTTATAATGGGATCATGTTAAATATCATATAGGGAAATCACACTTCATATGATAAATCAATCCACGATAAAATACTAGATTATGGTTAATTAGGAGCTCTCTATGGAAATTAATACCATTATATGAGTTTTAAAATTATGAGGACATAATTTATTTAAGTGTGGACTATTTAATGACCCATTATTTCACTAAGTATTTTATATAAATAAATAGTATTAAAATTGGTTTTTTTTAATCTAACAAAAAAATAATTAAAAACCATGATATGTTATGATAAGATTTCATAGTTATAATATATATGATAAATAAGTGGGTATAAAAGGAAATGTCTATATTATGAAAGCGTTGAGGGAATAGAGTAGAATAGAGTTCAATATATATTTTTTATGATGAACATTTTTTTGAGAACAGAAATTAATTTTCTATATTGGGGTTTCATATATAAAAATACTAATATGAAATAAAATAATTATAGTATTATTTGAAGCATATGAGAAATAAATTCATGCTCATGAAAATAAACGTGTGATCTACTCTAGTGGAAACAAAATCCTAGAGAGTTGTGAGAGTATACATTATGATTAAATATTAAGTAGATACATTTAGGGAATATTTAAATAGAAATTATTATACTATAGAATTTTCAATACTGATGTAATAATTTATTTTTTATATGTATTTTTAATATTTCTCATTTTGAATTGTAAAGAAAAAGAAAGTTTATTTTCTATAAAATAGCCATCTTTATATTTCGTATTTTAAAACAAATTTTTTATATTTAATAATATTAATTATGTAAAAATATTTTAATTTCAAATTTATCAAGTAAAAATTATCTTATGAATAACTAGTGAAGTTTTTATAAAATAATTGGTTTTTAGGTGAATAATTAACAATACAGTTTTTAGTAAAAAACATATCATTTATGACAATGTCAGAGAGTATGAATATCTTAAAAACTAATAATACATATTTCATGATAAATCATATTTTTAGGGAGTAAAAAATATACATTTAAAAATACAATTATGAATTTAGAACACCATTTTTTTAAAACCTAAGTGTTATTTTCATATAAAAACACTTTTTGGTCTTTTTATTTAATTAAATTTTATTTTCATAAAATTATATTTTGGATTAATTTAAAAGAATAATTAAAATAATTTTTTAATGACTAAATTATATTTATTTTAGAAATAATAATATTATGAATTTTATTCTATATATATATTTTTAATCGTAAGAAGTATAATTTTCTTAAGAATGGGGTTTTATGCATTACATGTGGTAATGTTAAAATAATTTTTTCTAAAAATGTGAAAATTTATTTCATGAAATGGATTTAAAATTACCAATAATAATGGAAAATATATTTAATAAGGGCCATTTTATTTTTTAGCATAAATTTTTTGTTACATTAGGCAAAAAATTATTACCCTGATAAAATATAAAATTGTAAAAGCGAAAAATATAATGATAATGAGCTGAAAAAATGTATAAAAATGTCTGGGAATGGATGGATGAGGTATATATCAACATTATCTATTTCAATATTTAATATGTATCAATTTTTTATAATATTTCCTTGATTTTCAATTACCACTATAAATTGTTTTTCTATTTATAAAAATGCCATCCCATTTCACTTATAAAAGTGGTTATCATATCCTCACATACCATCACACCCAAACCCAATTATTTTAGCCCAAATTAATACCAAAACACTTATATAAATTATTATTTACCTTTAATAGGTTTTGGGTTCACAAATATCATCCCTAAAGGTCTTTACCCCTTTGAAATAGAAATAATCCAAGGAGTGAGGTATAAATTTATAACCACTACTTCTTCATTTCTATTTCTTTATGTGAAATAGATTTAAAAAAATTACATTAAATCATAATAAAATGATGACATAAGTATAATTATTATACATTCATGTTATTATAATGATGTTACAATAATTAACCACCATTCATTTTTACATAAATGAAAATGAAAATGTGATTCATGTATACATGTAGACTATCACCTCCATAAATTAATGAGTTAATTATACATAAATTCCATTTATGGTAGATTAATGAATGAGTTTAAAGATTAAATATTATTTTTTTATATGTATTAATTTTTTTTATAAATTTTCATTAAACTATTAATTTTATGAATAATAAACATTCATCTTAAAATAAACCGACTTAAAACAAGCACACTATGATAAAAAGTATATCTTCATTCTATATGATAGATTTGTAAAAATTTTATATAGTTCAGTACATAATTTTTATATCACACTTTTAAACAATAATATAATCAATTATTTTACTTGTATAATGATATGTCAACTAACCACCCCGTAATAATCTATTAATCATGGTATGTTAATGTTTTGGGAAATTTAACCTCCTACTTGAACAATGTTATGAATTTATATCATGGATGAATGTGGTTACATAATATAGGTATAATATGATATAAATAACTAAGTAATTACACTATTTTTTAATTGTTTGATTGACATTAAAATCGGCAATTAAGATATCAACATTACTTTTATAAAAATCACTAAAACATTATCATCTCCAATTTCACCTTCACGTAATTTAAATAAAACACTCATATAATTGACTTATAATTGTATAAATAAAAATAAATCATCTATTAAAGTATCTAAAATATTATATTTATTATATTTTTTATAACAAAAAATAACACAACTATGAAACTAGTACATGACAATGAAGTTTATTCCCACATGATTTTGAAAATACCTAAAAATGTAATAATGTACATAGAGTGAATAAATATATATCAATATCAATATTAATATTAATTAATAATTTTACAAAAAATGTGACTACAATTTTTAGGTTTTTTCTATTTGTGGTAAGAGAACATTCATAAAAATCATGATAAAAGGTATGGGTTCCTGCTTTAATCTCCCTTCACTGAGGCATGTTTTGATATTATACACCAACCTTTTGTTATATAGTGATACTTCTGCGCATTGAATTCAAAAATAATAAATCTTTATATTAAAAACTTCACTTTTAATAATTATAATCTTTTATTTATACTATGATATATATATTCCCTAAAATATAAGGGGGTTTTTGTAAGCAAAGATTCATTCTTAAGTTATAATATTTTTCCTTGAGACCCAAAATTCAATTAATATGTTATTCCATATTTAAATCATTGAAAATAAATTTTTATTCCAATAATCATTATTTATTAATTATCTTCATTCCAAAAAATCAACTATGTAAAGAATAAATATCATCCTTTTAAATGTTGATTTATCATCTATGTTCATATTATCATCATCTTGTAAATGTTTTTAATTAATATTTGGAATACCATGCATATTTTATTTCTTATAGAATTCATAATTTTCATTATCCCATTTCAAGGAGGTTTTCATTTTCATGGTTCCATAATTTTTGTTTATTTTCATAAAGTAATGTTTTCATAATATTTCACTTCAACAATTTATAAAAATTTATTTCAAAGAATCTTATGTGATCAGATCATAAAAAAAACATAAAAACATATTTATTCCAACTTATTTATCATTTATATTTCATTTTCCTTTTCATATTAAAATTAATTTTCCATAATTAGATTTATGGTTCATGATTTAACCTCTAATTGAAATTTCAAAATTTTATCTCTATTTAACTATATCTCGTTATATCATAATACTTGGATTCTAGATCAATTCATTGGTGGAATCTATTGTGTTATAAAAAAATAACGGTGTATTCATGTATTTCAAATCCTATAATAATTCATATCATGTGTTTTTAAGTTAACTTATGTATTCTTTATCATGATGTATTGTGATCAATTTTTATAGAAATAATCTTGAAATTCATGTCTTTATACATTTAATAATTATTTTATGAAATTTTTGATGTTTTCATATATGGAAACATATGCATGTATAAAATATCATGTTTTTGGAGGGGATAGAACTATATTCCCCTAAAAGGAATTAGGTAATGCCTTATATCACATGATACATCATATATAGTATTAGGGAGGAACATGATCCACTAATGAACTTTACCACTATATGATGATGGTTTTGGGGAAGAGCCCTGTAATATGTTAACAATGTTAGGTATAATGTTGTAGTTACAGTCCTATGACACCAAGATCATTTTATATATGTTTATTTATTTGAAATCCTCATGTAATGATTCTTATCATATGATCCTTCATTTATTGGGTATGAATTCTATATTTTATGTTTATTTTCTTTACTTAGATTATCATAATGATATTATTATCTTATACTCACTTATAATTTATGATTTTCATCACTAATGCATACCCTTAATTGGTTTTTGAGCTTACTCTTTCTTATGTTTCCATTTCCAGATGTAATGAAGGAAATTAATAGATGTTGAATGTCAGGAAGATTGTATTAGGTAGATTTTTTTTGGAGATGTTGAAGAAAGGTTTTTTATTATGTTGATGATTTTATTATTGAAAATATTTATATTAATAAATAATGATAAGGGATTTTTTTTAAAAATTTTCATCAAAAGTTTCTAAAATAAAAATGTGGAAGATTTTGTGTTTGTATATTAATGATTTTTTAATTATGAACTATAATTAGATGGTCATTGTTTTTGTATGCTATATAAATAATCCTCAAAACAACTAAACACTCCTTTGATACCATGTAAGGAGTCCTAGAGCCAAAGTCTGGAGTCCTATGAAAAAAACAAAATATTGTATGAATTTATTTTACTATAAGTTATATGATCTTAACTTATCTTGAGAAGATTTCAAATTTTTATTACATCTAATAAAAATCTCATATAACTCATATAACCCTTTCCTACTATATTTTTTGTAAAGTTACATTGATTTTTTTTAAAATACTTTTTATCATTTCTCCATAATCAAACAATAATAAACTCCCTTATGGACATATCAAGATTACACACATCTTCATAACCTGGGGAAATAGAAACATAACAAAGGGGTGGATATAGATGATAAGTAAGGGTAAACATAAGTAATAAAAAATTAAATGTTCATAAGTAATTATAAGATGAGAATATGGGTATAATAATTATACAGAATAAAATTATACTCAATAAACCATAGATAATAAATAATGAAATTAGTAAAAATTCATGAACCAAAAGTTGGTGGAGACATTATTCCATAAACATAATCCATGAGAGTGTAACATCAGGATACCTTAAAAATATGCCAAACATTATCATATGGAAACATCACCTTTGTGAGTCATGCACTTGACCCCATTCTTGTGAGAAAATATAAATGTACCCACATATAGACTAACATAATCAGGCAAACTCTAAAAATAATTCTTATAATAAAAAAATTTTACTCACATAAATATTTCTTATGATATTTGATATTTTATTTGATATGTTAGAGGGTGATACAAGACCCCCCTCTTTATTCATACATAAAAATATGTAGATATCATGCATACTTTTAGTTATTAAAATAAATTACATTCATGATTCATATTATAAATTCTATCGTGGATATTTAATGGATTTTTTCATTTATACAGGATACAATGTTTCAGGGAAAATGATAAGGATGAACAAAAAATGTTCAATATTTTACACTTTAATATGGTTTTTTTGAAAAAGTATGATCTAATGATCTTCTAAGATTCAGAATTGAATATTTTTGATGAAAATGAGAATCTAGGACTAGAAAAGTACTTTTTATTTCATGAATTTCAATTTCATGATGTCAAAATATTATAATAAAAATCATTAATGCATGGAGTAAAGGAATCAAATATCAAAGGAATAATTCCATGGGTCATGATGTGAAACAAACAAGGCACATCATGAAATAGAAGAAAATTATAAAAATGTGAATTTACATAATTTATTCACTTATAAGGAGTGGGGTCTTCAAAATATATGGTGTAAAATCATTGTTCTAAATTTTAAATGTAGTGATGGGGCTAAACAGGGTTCTATTTAATGAATTTTATTAACAAGACCACTATTGAATTACTTTGATGACCTGATCCTAATTTTTGAGTGAAATAATTGTGGAATTAAAAAATAACCAAGAACCTTGAAGATCTATATATATAGGACCAAGATTCTCTTTCTAGTGATTAATATGGATAACAAATTCTATGGTGAGTTGTTATTTTGTTTCAAGGTCCTCAATCAGTTTTTATCTATGGCTTTCATTATGATTTATTATTTATTAATCCTTCCCTTTTACTCCCTAATTACTTGAATTAAAGGTAATTTCAACCTTCTGCAATACAAATTTAGAAATAGGGGGAGGAGCTTTATTAATGTATTTTTTAATCTTATTCATATTTGGTTTCCAAAAAATTTATTTCCTAATTAGAATATCATTATTTTAATTTTAAGAATAACTACTAATTGATGAATCTGGAAGAAATCCATTTCAATTGAGAAAATAATTTACTTAAATTATTTATAGATCATTGAACATTCTTTAGAAATTATGATTAAATATGGTATCATGACAAATGTAATGCATTAAAACCCATAATTTCCTGACCATGAGAGATATGATATTTATGTATAAGGTATAGGATCCCATTACCATTGGATCCTCATTATCCAAAATCTTGCACCAAACACAAATTAATCAAATTAATTTATAAATCCAATAAAAACTAAGCCGAAGATCCAAAAAAAACACAAAAACACCTTTAAAATTGATTTCCAAACCCAAACTTGCTGTGTATCTTTTTTTCATAACGAAAATACAAACATTCTTTGTTTTCTCTCCCACATATTTCAATAATATCATTAATTTTATATTAAAAACATAATATTACTAATTTCATTATCTATTGAGTTCAAACTAGATCATACTATGTAATACAAATTAATCAATTTGTTGCAATTGTATGGATATATATAAATCACTTAATTTGGGTTTACACCTAGAGAAATATAGATTCTCCATGGGAGATCAAATATCAGATGTTTTTTCTAGGGATGGTATTAAAAATTTTAGGTTTAATTTTTTTTTTAATTTTTTTTTTATTTTCTATGTTTGGAATGTTTATTTTATGTTTTTTTATTAATTCATCAGTACCACACCCAAGATAAAGTACTAAATGTGATAGAATTCAACCAATACCTAGAATATATACTAAGGAATAGGAAATTTTCGACCATGGATGGAATGGAGAACAAAATAGTAAATGGGGTTCTTTAAATAGATTATGATCTCTATACCCTCATAGATTACTTGCGGCCAACGAATATAGGATTGCAACCGAGAATCCTTCTTCCACTCATATTAGATAATTTACTCCTGAAAAAACATTAATCATCTAGATGATTTTGAATATGGTAATATTTTATTGACTAAATAATAAATATTAGAACTTGAATATAGAAATTTTTCACTATATATACAAAACATTCAAATTATATGACATGTACAGTGATGTGGTAAGGATTCAAATATTTTGATTTTCTCTATGATATTGAGCATGGGAATGGATTCATAATTCTAGATCATTCGATCACTAAAGTGGGAGAGATATAATGAAAATTTCATAGCCAATACTTTCCTCCCTCAATTTCAATGGATATATGTGAATTGTTTTGAACAATATTAAATTTTTGGATGAATGAATTTAGGTTTCTTGGGAAAATTTTAAGGATTTAATAAAATAATTTCATCACCATGGTATTGATGTTTGTATTTCAATACAATAAATTTATATGGGTTTTTCATATAAAAATAGAATTATTTTAGATGCTATAATTGGACGATCAATGATGAAAAAATAATTGGAGGAAAGATATAATCTACTGGACAAGATGGAAAGAAAAAATTCCAAAGCATTCCAAAGGTACATCATCAATATGGATACACATGATAAACAAAAACAACTGGATGATGTGTCAAATAGAATTTTTGACAAAGAACATGTATATAATGATGGCCCAGTAATAAGCCCATGGTATTCATATAAAAGATGTAAATTATACTTATTTTAACTACTGAAATAAGATTCATGGTTAGAGTTCATAACAAGAATGGAAGGGATATAAATTGGGGGTTTTGGGGTTTCAAGCACAGTAGGGACCATTTCTACAAATACAATTCCAAAAACTAGAATAGTTTATGGCTATATTAATGACTGCAACTAGGGATGCCATCAAAAAATTGATGGAGAACTCTCAAGATTATTGAATAGTAATAATATAGTTGAATAATGATACAAGGTAATGGAATAATTCACTCTAAAGAATTTTACTCAAAGAAGGGACATTTTCTTAGAAACATCGATTTAGTTCATGAGAAGTAATTCCAGGATTAATCAGAGTGCACCCATGTGTGTATTTGAAAGTCATTAATCTGAAAATTTATGAGTCACCAAGGACTATTAGGATCCAGGTAAGGAAAAATAAAAATATGATGAAGATTATGTGGCTATAGAAGAAGTAAAATAAGAACCACCATAGTTTAAGTCAAATATAACTGTTTAGCACAACTATCATTATGTAAAATTGATTCTATGAAATAAAGATTACATGAACACTATAAAATATTTTAGATTAATATTTCATTTTAATATGCTCTCTCCTACATGCTAACATCTGAAAATTTCCCTAAAAGAAATGGTGACAAATAAAATGAAGCTGGAGAAAAATTTCACCATACCACTCTAAGTGAGTGTTCAGCAATTGTATCAAAATACATATATAAGATGTGAGACCCATGTATAATTTTAATTTATATTAATATTTGGTAAAATAAAATTGGGAAATAACTCTTTGAATTAGGTGTTGGTTTGACATTCATGTTACATAACACATTCTTAATCATTGATTTAGTGAATATAAAGAACACCCGAGTTTCACTCTCGCTGGAAGATTCCATAGTAAAATACCCTCAAGGAATAATTGAAAAAACCATAGTAAATGTTGATAAATTATACATATTGGTAGATTTATTAGTGTTTTTCTTGGTTTAAGAGAAGTTTCCTCTCATTTTGGGAACACCATTTTTGGATATAGGGAAAATACATATAAACATACAAAGCAGATAACATTGTTTGACTATTGGTAATGAATAAGTTAGTTTCAAAATTTATTTTGTGATTAAATTTTATGACGTTAAATACGGATATGATATAGAAAATGAAAAAATATATGAATTTGAAGATATTATTAAGATTGAAGAAGTACGTGAGGGAAATAATATAAAAAAAGAGGATATTCAAAGTAAAGGTATAGATAAAAAAGAACAAGAAACCGAGGGATTAAAACACTTACAATGGAAGGGAGGATGATCCATCCATGTTTGATATATTATATTAGGAATGGATGACACACAAAATTCAATTTAGCCTTTAAGGGTTAAAAAATGGCGTATCAGTCTGATCATAATTTAGTATGTGCTACCAATTGGAAGTGTTAAACTATTTTTCCGATGAAGGAAAGGAGCTGACCTATGTAGAGGGGTCGTAGATGTGACCAGTTCTGGATTTATACTAGGTAAACACATTTCCCTAATATATCGCTTGATCTAAAATAGATAAGTTCACTCCAAGAATGTTAATACAAATCAATTCCAAAAATGTACCTGATTTTTATGGGTTTTTATTTTTATGTTTTAGGTGTTTGTAAACACTCCATAAAAATTAACATTTCATTGATAATGAAATCCACTTTAACATCAATGTTCTCATTTTTCAGACCATCAGACAATATAAATAATTATTACATGGAGCCATAATACAAATTCATGTCATAAATCTAGATCGGGATGAACCTATATGTCCAAAAGTGAAAGATTCAATAAAAGTGGATTAAGAAATAAAATTCAATAATTTATATTGTATCCTAAACATTTAATTTTATATTAGATTTTTTAAATAAAATATTCATGTTGTTCATTTATTCTTTCCTTATCCAACTATTCTTGGAGATATAAACTATTTTGGATTATTTTCATTCAATGTTTTTAAATTTATTTTTCAACTTATTATAATGAGAATAATTGGGGAAATAATTAATTGGGTTAAACATGAAATTTTGGATTTGACAAATCCTAATTTATAGAAAAGGTTTTATTCTTGTAAATTATTTTCTTTAGATTTTTACAACATCAAATTTATTTCATATTTGAGTTAATTGATTTTATTAGTAATATATATTACTATGATTATTTTTCCCAACCATTAATCTAATTCCTAAGACATATTTTGAACCATTTTTTTATATTTATTTATATACTCTATTTCTTTAGAGAATCAGACATTTTATCTTAAATAAATTTTGTGGAATATTAGATAAGATAGGATTGATCCAAATAAAGTTTAATAAAATCAATGAAATTTGTCTTACTGATTATCCTTGGACCACCTTGGCATCAATCATTATTTTTCCTGTAGGAGCCCTGGAAGGATTTTTCAGGAAACAAACCATGTTACAATACTATTATACTCATTTCTACAATATTCTTATTATACAAAAAGATATTTAAAAAAATTGATGGGGAGAGGTTATCCATGGAAGGCAAGGATGCACTACATTGAGTAATATTTGTTTAGGGCATCTTTATAATTTTGGGGAGTCATGTTATGATGCAATATTTTTTATTATTCCCATTTATTTTTTTAAAAAAAATTATGAAAAATTTGTTGTTCCTTGGGAGGATTATATATCACCATTATCGATATGACTCTATATTTATCATATGCCGTTAGGTTGAGGATGTGATATTTTTCATGAACACAACTTTGGATGAAAAATAAAAAATATAGGGTGATTCATTGATTATGCTTACATCTATCATGTTCCCACATTGACCTTTAGGACATGGGGATATAACATATTATATGATTATTTAATTGAGCTTATATTTTAATATCATGAACTATGATTCAGATTCAATACTATTTTATGAGTTTTACATCAATATAATTTTCTATCATTCCCTCTGCATCATAATAATTTGAGCATAATGATAAATCCCTAATTAGTATTTTCAATTCTAACATTACATAGTGAATATTATATATTCCTTTAAATCTAATGGTAATTGACATGTTTTTGATGTACTAGTTGAATTTCAATTACAAGTGTGACCTTGATGATAAGTGGAAGAATTATATATGAGGTAAATTACAATTAAACAGCATATTAATAATAAATTTAGAAATAAAAATGATTTAATAAAAATGTGTGGATATTTAATAATGGGAAATGTAAAATGAATGGATGATTTGTTTCATTGAAAAATGAGGCATTGATGAAATTTACTTATGTGACACTTGAAAATATAATTCATCATTTAATTCATTTAATTTATTTAAATTTATTTTAACCATATTAAGGTGAGCACCATTTATAGTATGTTGAGATTTCATTCTTGAGGACATGTCAAAATTCAATTGTGGGGGATTGTGTAAATTAAAAGAATGCTTTGTAGTATTAATATAAATTACTTTTATGATTAATATGAATAATTCTTTCCTGAATAAACAATGGATTTGTTTATTTTTGAAAGTATGATATGTTTTATTGAAAATGAGAATGAGGATAAATATTATCAATATTTTCAGGTATGTATTGATTTCCATGACAATGAATGATTATAGGATCTTTTGCAGTATAGAACTAAATAATATGGGTGAAAATAGATTTTAGGGCTGGAAAAGTACAATTTACATAGTGATTTTCCATTTTATAATGTAATTTTTTTAGAAAATAATCCATGGATACATTGAATGAATGAATCAAAGATTATAAGAATAAGACCATATTTCACAGTTTGAAACATTTACATAATTTCATGACACACCCTGCAATTTTTATCTTGTGAATTTACAAAGTAAACATTCTTATTAGGAGATAGGACATGAATATTTGCACATTAAAATAATTTTTTATGATTTAATATGTATTGAATGGGCCATAAAAGGATATATTTGGTGAATTTTATCACCATTAACACTTTTAAGTCCATTTATCAACCAAGAATCATTTATGAATGCCATAATTATCAAATTAAAAATAAATAGATCACCTTTAAGACATATAAATAGAGGATAAAACCATAGGATATTCAGATCGATCTGTTGAACAATGCTTGCAGAGAGTTGTTTCTCTATTAAAAGGTCCTCCATCAACCATTCTCATCACATTTCATTATGATATATTTTTCATTCCTCCAATTATTTTACACCCTAATTACTAGAAATATTGGGTAATTCTCACCTTTCTTTAGGGTAATGTATGAAAGGAGTAAGGATCTTTTGGATTGTATTTTTTTTATCTTATTCATATTGGGTTATCATAATTTCTAATTCCAAATTCTAGTCCCTTTATTTTACTTTTAATCGTGAACATTAATTGATGAATCTACAAAGAACCAATATAATTAAAAAAATAATTTTCAAAAACTATTTCATGATTATTGAATAGTATAGGGAAATTAGGTAGAATATATTATCAAGATAAATGTAATGTATTAAACCCAAAAATTATCTAACAATGGGATACATGGTATTTTTTTTATTAAGGGAATGATACCATGACAATTGGATCACCCTAAAAAACATAAAACCAACCATGAATTAATAAAATAAATTTCATAATCCAATCACACATAAACCTGAAATATAAAAATCCAAAGAACACTATTGTAATTTATTTCTAAAAAACAAATTTCAACATCTTTTTCTAACTTTTATATGAAAAAAAATCAAATGATATTTTTTTCTCCCCCAATTCTTTAAATAAAATCATTTGATATTATTTTAAAATCTAAATTTACTAATTGCACTGTATCATGGGTTCAAAATCAAACATACTAATTTCACCAATAAATACATATATGGAATCTATGTTAACGCCATTTAATAATAGGAAGTAAATATAGAGTCTTAGTAGTGGAATGCCATTAGAGGAAATATTATATTTATAAACAAAGGATGATTAGTAAACAAAAAATACAATGATGGATCATTACTTTGAAGGATAAAAACTATAAATAAGTCATCTAGTAGAGGATGGTGGGCGGTACCATTTGAAGTATATCGTCAATCAAGAATAAAATATGTCAAAGGAAGATAATATATATATATATATAGTATAAATCAATTTAGTAATAGTAAATACCCCTGATATTTTGAAATTATTTTAAAATAAATACTTTATAAATCTCTAAGATAAATAATTTATTTTAGAAACAATGAAAACATTAAGAAAACATTTCATATAAAATGAAAAATTTAGTGTAAATGTTTACATAAATATTTTATAATAAACCCCTTTTTATCGAAGGTGGACCATAATAAAAATGTTAAATTGATATCAATTAAAAAAATTTATAAATAAAATATTCTTAGTTGAAATTGATAATTTCCAATTTTGAAAATAAATATAGGGATATTTATAAATTATGGAGTTGAACATAAAATGTGATCATTAAATAGAAATACCCTTTTATATTTTTATAAAAAAAATTTTGAAATCAAATCTATTTAAAAATTTATAAAGCCATATTTTTGAATGAAGGTAATGAGAAAACAAATATCATAAAGGCTATCCCGATGGGAAAGATATTATTATTGGATTAGAACAAAAGACATTAAAAATTACCTAGATGGTATCTCAAATTTTAGTGTCCTTTATTTTAAAATTATATTGGTAAAAGAAACCATGTGACATGATTAATATTTAAAAAAAATATCTTAATGATGAAAAGGATGTAAAAGGAACATTAAATCCCATGACTAAAATATAATTTCTGATATAATAGAATAAATAGGATGTTTGTACACGACATAAAATTAAATTAGTTCATAAAAATGGGAAAATATAATAATAATAATATTTTATTAGGAATATTAAATCAACTTCTAACCATCGAGTTCAATAAGGAATTTTTTAACATAATGAAATAAATTTGAGTTGGCATAAACCCTTTTATTGATAAAAACAGTAGAATGAAACCCCATTGAAGTATTTGGTTACAAAAGAAATATTAAATAAAATAAATAATGGAAGGATCATGATTAAAAATATTAATGGTTCTCTATAAAAAAATTATAATGTTAAAAATATGTATAATAAAAATTATGTATCATGATATAAAAAATTGAAAAAAGAAACAATTATTGTGATCCTAATTCACTCTACACATGGACCTAATATCTTAAAGAATCAAATTAATTATAATTGAAACCTTACTAGCAGAATTTATAATCAATAATTAATTTAATAAATTCCATATACTTTTATATTATATTTACATATTATATAGTTTTTTCTTATTGTTTTATGTAAAAATTTAACCGATGTTGGATAACTTTGGTAATATTAGTGACAGAGGATTATAATTTAACAATAAGTTAATTTATTTATATAACCATTATAGAAAAATATAACAGTAATTGTTTTCTTTCTAACTCATGAGAATAATTTTATTTAAGTTCCCTAAGTTATACATTATATAGTTTTATAATGTTGTTCATGTATGTGGTTAAACCAACCAAAAAATGAACACACCATAACTTGATGGTTGAGTATTATTAATGAATTATATAATTTCATTTAAAAATAATATCAAAGATATTTTTATATTTTATTGATTTTTAAATTATATTTAAAGTGTTTTGGAAGCAATGAATGTTAACTAGAAAAATGAGAAAGTCATTTTGAGGAGGAGGTAGTCCAGACAAATCATGATTAAAATTTTCATTTACCAAAAAATGAGAGAGAATGATTGTGTGTTTTAAAATTAACTTTATAATAAATAATATATAATATATTTCATGATTATTCATCAATTTAATAACTATTACTAGTAATGGTATGTGGTGGTGAAAAATATAATATGTCACATCGTGGAGGAAGTAGTTTGCACAAACACACATTCGACGTTCTTTTTCTTCTATGTGGGTTGAATCGAATAAATAATATTAGTTACGATAATATAATAAAGATTTATTATGATATTTATATTGAGTTTATTATGCTACTATGGTCATCATAGGTTTAGAAGAGATAATTTAACAATAAAATAGATATGTATTATGTAATACATATATGTGGACCTTAAACATTCTCTTGAATGAATCCTTTAATATAAAGGGATTTGGATAAATAATCATGACTATAAATTATAATAGATTCTTTTCCAATAGAATAAAAATTTATGTTTTTTATAAATAAATTTGTACTAATAGGCGTGGAATGAATTAGTGGATGTTTTCCCCGTTCTTAAGTGATGAAAATGGAACTTTTTTAATACCCTTTACCTTGCAACGTTGAAATTAAACTGTGAAAGGGTCAAGGAATCCAAAATATCAAAATATTAGAGTTTTAGGGGATATTGGGTTCATAATTCCTCCACTAAAAAAATTCCAAACATGTTTTAGACATATTTTAAGTTATTTACTCATATATTTTTATTTTTACAGGTTTTTGTTTTTACCGGGGTAACTATTTTTTACCCAAGTAACATACATTTTACTTAAAATATAAAATAACCTTTATTGAAAAATATAGGTGTGAATAAAATTAATATAATCCCAATTTAATCCATTTAAATTTGAAAATAATAGGTTATTTTATTCTAGATTAGAAAACTTTATATACTGAGAAACTGTTTTCTATAGATAATTATTTTAATTGTCATTAATTTTTCATTATATTATTTAGTATTGATTATAAATTTTATTACTGATAATATATTTATATATAGGATTAAAAAAATGTTAAATTATTATTTTTATGATAGATTAAATTATTTTAATATATAAAAATTAAAAAATAATAATAAAACCATTCATTGAAAATAACCGTTTACCATTAGAAAAGTGATAATATAAGAAAAGTTGGATTATTTTCTATTTACATAAAATATTATATTATATTATATCAAAACATGACCCTATTATAATTTTTTAATTTATAAATCAAATATGAAGTTATTTTTTTAAAATTCAAATTTCTAAAATTTATAATTTTTCTTTTAGATGAAAATTAAATATCTATAAATAAAAACAATTTTTATTTAAATATTCCTTTATTAAAATTTATGTCTTATTAATCCTATTTGGTTTGAATTTTTAATTTATTATTATCTTTTTATATTTTATATATTTTATTCATGTTTCGATTTTATTATCTTATATTCCATGAATCATTCTAGGTCAATGTTTTATGTGAAATAAATATAGATATAATTTTTATATAATGAAAATATATTATTAAATATTAGGGAATTGCAACATCCCAAAAATGGTGAGGGAATCGACCTGAACCTATATAAATATCATGATATACACATAAAAGTAGTGTATGATTTGAGTGTGAAAAAAATATTCTAAATTGGAGTTCACCAAAGATTATATGAAATTCATTTTATTTTACTTTCCATTAATACTAGTATTAAATTTATGTTAGTAAGATACTATTTTTTATCAATTTTTAGAAATATGTAAAATTAGATTCCCACATCACCTCTAAAAAAAATAAAACCCAATATGTGTTGATGAAAATAAGGGTGTCATTATAAAATTGGAAACAAGTGGAAAACCCTTACATGAAGAGTAAATAATACCTTTTTTTATTAAGATAATGGTAATAAATTCAATCATCTTTACTAACCCTGATTTTATAAATAAATTTGGAAATTCATTTTAAAATAACTTATAGAAAAAATTTTAAGAACCAAAGTTTACTACATGGGTTTGTGTAGATATAATCATGAATAATAAAATTTAAGAAATAATTATTATAATAAAATCAACACAATAAATAAGGTGAAAACCAATTCATCCATAAAATATTTTAAATAAATAACATATTCATATTCATTAGTAAAAAATGTATGAGTGACATAAATTAAGAAATATGGTACAAAAAATGATAAAACTGGAGATATAATCATGATTTTATAATATATAAGTCTTCGTAAAATAATATCATGATAATAACTTTATTTTCTTTTGAAAAAATCTAAAACATTATTTTATTGATTCATTTGTTGGCCTATTGATGAATTCCTAACAATAACTCTATCTTACACATATATTGACACACCAATAGGCACACCTCATTCTTAATGAGAACTCTTAAATAGGGTTAACTTATAAGAGATGAATAATAACTAGCATATAAATTATTCCCAGATTTCTCAATTAGATACCAAGGGTTCTGGTGAATTACTCTAATTAGGTGTGAGGTATTAATTAATTGTGTTTCAAATTTTAATGATAATATACTAAATAAAAATGTATATGTCATCTCAGAACATAATTTTAGTAAATAAACCCTTTCATATATTCACATACATAAAATAATAAATTTTTTGTTTGTCAATATTATAAAAAGCATAATATCATACAGATTAATGTTAATGGGTACCAAATATCATATAAAATCAATTTTCAACAGAAAATTGATCCTTTGAATAGAAAATTGAGATATTAAATCATCCATTTCAATGTCATACAAGAATAAATATCTACATGAAATATACTTTATATAAATATATAATCTATCCACCATGAAAATAACATTAAAATAGAAACAATGAACTCTAAATGCCAACAATGATTTAGAAAAATCCAAACACACCATTATGTTATTGAAAACCATTAAAACATGAAGTGATAAATTTAGAAATGATTTAGAAACCAAAACACCACTTTGGATAGACCCTTTCATTAAAATGAACCATAATAATTTTATCAGTTCTTAGTATTATTAGAAAATAATTTTAAAAGGAAATCCGCTTAAAACCCATGGAAACCCATTATATTGAAAACAAAAATTTAAAGAATCTATTACAAATGTAAAAGCCCGAGATTTTATGAAAACTATTCTTTTTTTAATTTCATTAATGTCTTGTGTTGTACGCTACACCAAAAGGATCTTGCACAACACACATCCTTGATTTGCCTTTCATTACACGCAATCGCGACCTTCCTCGATAGCGTGTGTAGTACGCAATAACGAGTTTCACTAAACAACAATACCCTATTAAAATATTATTAAAACTAGCCGTTATGAATAGTAATAACCACTTCTTGAAATTTTTTATATTTTATTTTTCAGAATGGAATTCATTTATGGATTCATAATATCGAAATTAGCTTAGGGTGAAATTTTGGTACTTTTCGGATAACTTTCATATTCTGATGAATAGTGAAAAATTACTAAATTATAATTAAAAACAAATTTTTTAATCAAAATAATTAATAGTGATAAATTATTAATTTGAGTGGTTTTAAAGTATATTTAGAATATATTTTTACAATTCAATACAATGTTGGTCATTGGATGTAATTTCACATTTACACCAGACATAAACAAGTGTTAATCTTTTGATAGTTATTATCTCTTAAAAACACGCTATTTGTTGTGACGGCGGAAATTAATTATAAAATTAATTAATGCAACTTATATGTTGGGAATTTTGTAAAATAGAAATCATTTTTGAATTCGGAATATCAAATATAGCTTAGGGTGAAATTTTGGCATTTTTCTGAAAAACTTCAATTTTTGATGAATAGTGAAACTACTAAGTGGAAGTTTAAAAAATTATTTTTTTTCATAAATCTTAATTTTACCACTTCTGTGAATGGAATTTCCAAAATCTGAGAGACACGGTTGATTTCGGTAAGTAAAATGTGGTTCAATGAGATGAAAATAATTTTTCGTGAATAGTAACTTTTTCCTTTTTTTTACCATGGTTAAAAGTAAATAGGGTAATTAAGGTTAAAAATGATATTAATATTACCCTAAAACATGTCCTAATCCTATTGGACAAGTGTATCTCGACCAGAAACAACCATAAGTGTAAAATATTATCATTTAGGCCCACATGGATTAGATTAGGACATTTATTATTAATTTATTTAAAGAAGGGTTAAAATAGTTAAAATCAAAGTTTAATAAGTAAATCATTTTTAATATGGGGTTATGCATAAGATAAATTAAATTGTAAATATTCATTAGAAGGATAAAAAGATTTCCTATATAATGGTATTTTATTTGTAATTTTTAGAGATCAAATAATTTAATTTATTTATGACACAAAGATGATGTTGTAATTATCTTATTAATGAAATATTGACATAATTGATGTTATAAATACCAAAATAAATTTAATTTTAGACATTTTATGAATCCCACTAATTTTCTAGGTTACTATGATATATTAGTGTTGATTTAATTAACTTGGTTCGAACATATAATTCTGTTATGACTTTCACAAAAATCATATATCAAATAGTGTCAAAATTGACACAAAATAGTTTTTAAATCAAATATTATATTATTAATTGTTATTTTATTCCTAAAAATCAATGGTTCGGCCAAATGACTTATATAAGGATATATATATTAATAATAAACAATTTGGGGTTCGTTTGTCATGTTATAGTAAGTGTATTAACCATATAGTGTAAGAAAACAAAAAGACACGGTAAAAGTTAAATTATTTAACTTAGAGTTAAATCTAATTGATAAGGTTAAAATAATAACCTAAACTTTTATAAATCCTATTGGTTGATAGGATTTCGACCCATACCCACTTTATCTTCGAAATAAGACCCTTTGGAACCATTATAAACCGATTTTGACTTTAATATAAAATAATATTTTGAGATATTCATAAGGTGCCCCTCTCCTCCCTTATAAAAGGGCACCTCCTCCCCCTCCTCCTCACACCAATTTGAGCACTAAACCTCGGCCAACCCCTTCCAAAATCCCTTATCCACTTCCCTAGAATAATCCTAGAGGTCCTGGTCTTCTTCAAAGACCAATCTTAGTTCCCTATGTGGAGGATTCAAAGAGGCGTTTCAAAGAAGAGGTAATATCCATTACCGATCTTTTCAATTTATTTATTCTTCAACTTCTTCTTATTTAGTTGTTTCATGATAATGTAATAACATCAGTATTAATTACATACTGATATGTTATTATAAATATGAAACAACTCTAATTAACCTTCTATCCATCCTACGGAAAAAGGAAATCACCGCGCGTGCGTACGTACGGAATACCGTCTCCACGCCGTGGTGTAATCTATTTTCCGCCACCACATTAATTGGATGGGTATAATGGTTTAATGAGTAACTATATATAATTATTATAAAGTGATATTGATACTGAAATAGTATACAAACACATCAACACAATTCCACGACCATGGGAACGATATCATCGCTCGTGCGTACGTACGGACTACCGTCTCCACGACGCGATGAGATTCATTCTCAATGATTAACTATTCATGAATGATTATAAAGTATATATAATAAGTACTAATGAAATATATGACATAATATTGATACTGTATTTATTTATATTTATATGTATGTCATCTACTTAATTCCATTCAATTCAATAAGGAAACGAAAACAACGTTCATGCGTACGTACAGACTACCGTCTCCATGAACGGTGTATTTCATTCCATTTACTGATTTATTATATATATGTATATTATGAATATATATATATATATAAATCAAGTTTTATATTCTGGAATTAAGTAATCATGATCTAAGTAATCATATGAATAATTACAAGTCAAAACACGGACGACAAATGAAACAATTTTACCCAAACCGCTCTTTAACATGGAATTTACAAACGAACGGGTAATATAATGTCATAAGTGAACCATATATGATATCATAACAATGAAAATGATTCTGGAATAAGTAAATAACATGATTTAAATCATTATACATGAGGTTGGGACACTTACAAATCAAGTCAGACCTAAGGTAAGGGAAATATCACAATCTCATTTTTATCCGAGATTGTTTATTCGTAAGTATTTACTGGGGTGTATTTTATCATCCACATCCATGTTCCCTCAATATGTAATATTGTTTCAAACCAATTAAAATAGTTTAAATCCAATTTTACCCTTCGGTGAGTTTTTAGTAAAGAATATGAAAGGAATCTTTTGTCCTTTTTTCGTACGAGGTACATTTTGACTTTTCCGACAAAAGTACGAAGAATGTTTTTTTTAACTTATACGGCATTAATGGATTTCTAAAACATTATTTCCAAGAAGTTTCCTTTACAAGTATTCAAGTTTATTTTTAATCAAATTCTTTTAGTTTAAAATTGTATGACATGTTTAGAAAGGAAAAGTGTTTTTGATGTAGAAAGGATATTTTCTTCAAGAATGAAGTTCAAGTATTTTATCAAAATTATTTTCCATCTAAGATAATAAAAGGGTTCTGTTTTTATCCCTATTATTAAATGGATTTGATTATGTTGTGATGGTAACATTTTTATAAATTCCTTTATCTTATATGAATTGTTTTATGATGTCATGTTGTTTAAGAATCCCATTTTTATTACATGGGTTTTGCGATGATGTATGATTTATGATTATGTGGAACACATAAGAAAGGATTCATTATAAGATGAGTGGGACCTATATCTCCCTCCAATGCATTGGGTAAAGATTTAATATCTCATGAGATAGACAGGGCTGGAACGGTTGGTTATACCGGTTCAGTGAAACAGGACTGAAACGAGGGATACTCGATTCAGAAAGGGACTTTGTCCACTAAGATAGTCTTGGAAATGAGTCTTGACTAACAAGAAATGATTCTCTATGATTATGTGTGAATGCCACAAAGTTTCATGTTTTATGTTATGATTATTGTGATTACATTTCACTGCCATGATTTATCCCATGTTTTGAAATTATGCTCTCTTTTGCAGGTTAAGATTTCCAAAATGTTATGTTCTTATGAATACGATGTGATTGATATTTCTTTTGTTTACCCTTACTGAGCATTTTAGATCACCCTTTTATGTTTTCTTTTCCCCAGGATATAAATAAAGGTTTTAGGTAAAAAAAGGGGAAGATCATTATAGGAGATGTTGAAGATCTTTCATCACGATTAGAAGATTACGTTCCGAGTTTCCAAAGACACTAAACTATTATGATCTTTGTGTGTATGTACTAAGTATTCCGCAAAAGTAATGTAATGTCCATGTAAGTCAAGCTTTGGACCTCTACAGTTGGTATCATAGGAAAGGTTTAGTCAACCTTTGGAAACTAGGATGGGAAAACGTTAGTGAGATCCCTAGAGATATTTCTACGGTATGTCTAGGGATGTCCCTAAGGTTAAGTATACGTATAGGTTATAGTACTAGAACTACGCTAACGATAATAGAATTAAACCTAAGATGTTAGATATTGAAGGTACTACCCCTTTATTATGTTGTTTTCCCTAGCATGATTTTTTCCTCTCACACTATTCTTTTTGGGTTTTAGACGATGGCTGGAACCCGAAGGAACCGTGTTGATCAATGAAATGGACAATGCAATGATTTTCCTCCTGAACAAACAAATGTTATGGGAGAAGGAGTGAAAAATCTTATTGCTATACTTACACAAGCTATGAATCATTCTGGACTTCCAAATGAGAAGAGAAGGGAACAATATTCTATTGAGTCCTTCATGAGGCAACGTCCACCTTCTTTCAGTGGGTCTTCTGATCCACTTGTTGCTGAACAATGGATCAGTACTACTGAAAATATATTTTCAGTTCTTCAATGTTCTGAACATGATAAAGTCATCTTAGCAGTATATCGTTTAGAAGGTGAAGTTGATCAATGGTGGAATCTTATCAAGAATACGAGGCAAAGAGATAAAATTGAGTCCATGGAATGGGACGAGTTCAAGAACTTATTTTTCAATAAGTACTTCCCTCGTATTCTCCAAACGAAGATGGAAAAGGAGTTTCTTGAGCTGAAGCAGAAGGATGATGAATCTGTTGGTATATACGAAGCAAATTTTACAAGACTTGCAAGGTATGCATCTGGCATTATCATCCAACCTGAAAGTAAAGTTGATAGATTTTTTAGTGGCTTAAAACCAAGTCTTCGAAGGGCATTAGCTATAAGAGACTTCAGTAGATATGAAGAAATTGTGCGTTCTGCTATCAAGGTAGAAATGGAAGTTGGTGTTACATATCCATCTCATGGTTTTGACAAGAAACGAAAGATGGAGTTCAAGGATAAATCTCATAATAATGGTGAAAAGAAGATGAATGTTTCCTTATGATCAAAGTGTGGAAAAAAGAATGGTGGAGATTGTCTTAAAGGGACTAGAAAATGTTTTAAGTGTGGAAAAGAAGGTCATCGAGCAGCTGAGTGTCAAAGTAATGGAAAAAGGGATTCTAATGATGTGAATAAAGTAAACACTGCACAGAACGCACAACCAACACTTCAATTCTTCAAGTGCAAGGAAATGGGGCATTATGATAATAAATTCCCTAATCCAAGGGTTAGTGATGATCAACATGAGCAACCACTGAAGGCAAAGTACAAAGGGAAGTCACATGCGATCACTATTGGCGATGTTGAATATGACAACGATGTGGTGGAATGATTAAGTGTTTATGTAATGGGATTCCAAAATAATGTGGTATCATAAAGTATTGGAATATTTATGTGTTGGTCTAATGTGGTATTCAAAGTGATTGAGATATTTTTTGGAAATAAGAAGATATGTGCATAATGAAGGGGAAACGAGAAAATGAAATGTTTAACAGTATTCATGAGCTCATGATTGATAAAAGGACTAAGTGATATCATGGTTTGAGTATATAGAATTTTGAGGATTTTGGTATGTGTAAAGTGTTAAATTTTAACTGCATTCATGTTTTCACTATGGTATTCAAGAGAATACATGATTAAGGACTTTGAATGTTTGAAATGGGACCAACAAAACATATCTTATGATATATGGGGATCAACGATGGTATTAAATCTCTTGTAATCGTTTTCACTATGTTATGAGAGTGGACTGCAGTATTATGGATAAGCCTAAAGATTGGAATGGATTATGTTGGACATAAGTTAGTATTGTTTAAGGATAGAAGTTTTTTCGATATTATTGATGGGATGTTATAGTAATATAGTTTTAGAAAAAGGAAAAACTGCAGGACGGGCGATAGCCCATCGCGTCGGACAAGGCTGTGGGAATCGAACCCACAACCGAAGTGCGACTGGCCTTTATCACCTACCACTGTCCTACAGGAAGTCCCTGTTTAGTAGAAACTAGTTTTATTATATTAAGCGGTATGATATATGAAGTATAAGTCCATTTTAGGAACCATATATGATTAATCTCACAATAGATCGACTTATGTATATAATTTTTGCTAACCTTTTGTTTGAGACAGATGGAATGACCCGTCATTCTATCACATGATCTGCTAACACTTCACGAATAACAAATTCAACTTCATTTATTTAAGAGATGAAGTAAAATTGTTCAAGGCACGAAAAACAGTGAGATTGTACCAAAATAAAGTAAGTATTTATTCTAATTCAAATTTTCAACTTTAGGGAAATGATCTTGAAAACCAAAAAAGTTGTCCTAGTGATCTTATATCTGATGAATCAGATGGTACTTAGATCATCACAAATTTATGGCTTTGTGATTGCTGGATTTTCCATAGCCATGTTCTCTACCACTCCCCATAAGAACATGATGGTTAGATTTCCCTTCCATATCCATATTTTCACCTATGTGGAAACCCAGTGATTAGTTTATTTGGGTAACCGTTAAGTTTCATACTTTTTTTTAATGATTGGTTTTGGTATTCCTTTTTACGATGTGGGTTTCTATTAAAGAAACTTTTGAATAGTAAACTATTTATAACCACCGACGAATTTTGAGGGCGAAATTCATTTTAAGGGGGGTAGAATGTAACAGCCCGAGATTTTATGACTACTATTCTTTTTTTAATTTTATTAATGTCTTGTGTTGTACGCTACACCAAGAGGATCTTGCACAACACACATCCTTGATTTGCCTTGCATTACACGCAATCGGGACCTTCCTCGATAGCGTGTGTAGTACGCAATAACGAGTTTCACTAAACAACAATACGCTATTAAAATATTATTAAAAATAGCCGTTATGAATAGTAATAACCACTTTTTGAAATTTTGTATATTTTATTTTTCAGAATGGAATTCATTTTTGGATTCATAATATCGAAATTAGCTTAGGGTGAAATTTTGGTACTTTTCGGATAACTTTCATATTCTGATAAATAGTGAAAATTACTAAATTATAATTAAAAACCACTTTTTTAATAAAAAAAATTAATAGTGATAAATTATTAATTTGAGTGGTTTTAAAGTATATTTATAATATATTTTTACAATTCAATACAATTTTGGTCATTGGATGTAATTTCACATTTACACCAGACATAAACAATTGTTAATCTTTTGATAGTTATTATCTCTTAAAAACACGCTATTTGTTGTGACAGCGGAAATTAATTATAAAATTAATTAATGCAACTTATATGTTGGGAATTTTGTAAAATAGAAATCATTTTTGAATTCGGAATATCAATTATAGCTTAGGGTGAAATTTTGGCATTTTTCTGAAAAACATCAATTTTTGATGAATAGTGAAACTACTAAGTGGAAGTTAAAAAAATTATTTGTTTCATAAATATTAATTTTACCGCTTCTGTGAATGGAATTTCAAAAATCCGAGAGACACGGTTGATGTCAGTAAGTAAAATGTGGTTCAATGAGAAGAAAATAATTTTTGGTGAATAGTAACTTTTTCCTTTTTTTTACCACGGTTAAAAGTAAATAGGGTAATTAAGGTTAAAAATGATATTAATATTACCCTAAAACATGTCCTAATACTATTGGACAAGTGTATCTAGACCACAAACAACCTTAAGTGTAAAATATTATCATTTAGGCCCACTTGGATTAGATTAGGACATTTATTATTAATTTATTTAAAGAAGGGTTAAAATAGTTAAAATCAATGTTTAATAAGTAAATAATTTTTAATATGGGGTTATACATAAGATAAATTCAATTTTAAATATTCATTAGGAGGCTAAAAATATTTTCTACATAATGGTATTTTATTTGTAATTTTTCGAGATCAAATAATTTAATTTATTTATGACACAAAGATGATGCTGTAATTATCTTATTAATGAAATATTGACATAATTGATGTTATAAATACCAAAATAAATTTAATTTGAGACTTTTTATGAATCCCACTAATTTTCTAGGTTACTATGATATATTATTGTTGATTTAATCAACTTGGTTCGAACATATAATTCTGTTATGACTTTTACAAAAATCATATATCAAATAGTGTCAAAATTGACACAAAATAGTTTTTAAATCAAATATTATATTATTAATTGTTATTTTATTCATAAAAATCTAAGGTTCGGCCAAATGACTTAGATAAGGATATATATATTAATACTAAACAATTTGGGGTTCTTTTGTCATGTTATAGTAAGTGTATTAACCATATAGTGTAAGAAAACAAAAAGACACGGTAAAAGTTAAATTATTTAACTTAGAGTTAAATCTAATTGATAAGGTTAAAATAATAACCTAAACTTGTCTAAATCCTATTGGTTGATAGGATTTCGACCCATAACCACATTAGCTTCTAAATAAGACCCTTTGGAACCATTATAAACCGATTTTGACTTTAATATAAAATAATATTTTGAGATATTCCTAAGGTGCCCCTCTCCTCCTCCGCACACCAATTTTAGCACTCAAGCTCGGCCAACCCCTGACAAAATCCCTTATCCACTTTCCTAGAATAATCATAGAGGTCCTGGTCTTCTACAAAGACCAATCTTAGTTCCCTAAGTGGAGGATTCAAAGAGGCGTTTCAAAGAAGAGGTAATATCCATTACCGATCTTTTCAATTTCTTTCTTCTTCAACTTCTTCTTATTTAGTTGTTTCATGATAAAGTAATAACATCAGTATTAATTACATACTGATATGTTATTATAAATATGAAACAACTCTAATTAACCTTCTATCCATCCTACGGAAAAAGTAAATCACCGTGCGTGCGTACGTACGGAATACCGTCTCAACGCCGTGGTGTAATCTATTTTCCGCCACCACATTATTTGGATGGGTATAATGGTTTAATGAGTAACTATATATGATTATTATAAAGTGATATTGATACTGAAATAGTATACAAACACTTCAACACAATTCCATGACCATGGGAATGATATCATCGCTCGTGCGTACGTACGGACTACCGTCTCCACGACGCGATGAGATTCATTATCAATGATTAACTATTCATGAATGATTATAAAGTATATATAATAAGTACTAATGAAATATATGAAATAATAATGATACTATATTTATTTATATTTATATTTATGTCATCTACTTAATTCCATTCAATTCAATAAGGAAACGAAAACAGCGTTCATGCGTACGTACGGACTACCGTCTCCATGAACGGTGTATTTCATTCCATTTACTGATTTATTATATATATGTATATTATGAATATATATATATATAAATCATGTTTTATATTCTGGAATTAAGTAATCATGATCTAAGTAATCATATGAATAATTACAAGTCAAAACACGGATGACAAATGAAACAATTTTACCCAAAACGCTCTTTAACATGGAATTTACAAAAGAACGGGTAATATAATGTCATAAGTGAACCATATATGATATAATAACAATGAAAATGATTCTGGAATAAGTCAATAACATGATTTAAATCATTATTGAAGTGCACTGTGTTGCATTTGTTGTCAATGAGACATGTTATTGTCTTAGAATGAATGGATGTCAAGAATTGTCATGATGTGAATGCCAAAGGTTGTGATGGTGATGGTGGTGAAGGAGAATGGCCATGGTACTACGATGCATGTAACTTAGGAGATTCACTAAGTGGTATTGGAAATTGTGGTTGAAACATTCTCCATGAACATCTGACGATTGTTGAGCTGATCTTTAAGTTCATAGAACTTGTATCCTGATGATACAAAGTCACAACAATGATAGAAGACCATGCATTGTATTGACAATGCATGAGGAGAGGAAGATGATCCATCCACAACCACTGAGTGGATGAAGTGGATTTAAAGAAGATCATGCACTATCACTTAGTGCATGTGAATCAGAAGAAGATCCAATTGATCTCTGATTAGATCAATGAAGAATGTTGAAGAACATGTGTGATTCATGAGATTCAGTTGAAGAAGTCCCTCCTAAGTATTGAACACATATGGAAGAGGAGATGAAGAAGATTAAGAAGAAATCGTTTGAAATTCCATTCCTAAGTGATGAATACATGTTGAAGATAATGGAGGAATTTCAAATGAAGAAGAAGAAAGGAAGAAGGAGAAATGAGGAAGAAGGCTTGGAGTGGCTCTTGGCATTTCACATTATGTATGTGGTTACTTTGTTTTTATACAAAGTACCCTATATTTACTTTGCCAAAAATTAGGCCACCAAGGAGGCCAGCCGAGGGTCATCACCCAAGGCACATGTGGGACTCAAGGTCACCACGCCCATGGGGAACCCTCAAGGCCAGGGCAGCATCCTTGAGGCAGGGGCGCACCCGTAGGACACCGCATGGGCGCCTGGGGCACGCCCGGAGGAGCGCGGAAGGGGGCCGTGTATAAGCCCCCGAGGGCACGCGGTGGTGAAGCCCGCGCACCCGAGTGTGCATAGTGGGCGCTAGGTGCGCGCCCGCAGAGGCGAGAGTGGGCGCAGAGCGCGCCCGCAGAGAGAACCCGGTGCGGGGCGGCACCGGGAGGGGAGAAGTTCAATTGCGGGGTTGAGGGAGCGCTTGGGTAATAAGATGCGGAAAAATCGGAGCCTGTTTCGATGTGGGACGCGGAATTTTTCCGCGGGAGCGATCCTGGCCGCGCGATCGATCACGCGCCAGATCTCGGCCGCACATCTGATCCGCGGCGAGATCTTCTGATCACGGCCGTCCGATGTCAATCAAACGCCAGATCCGACGGCTCCGAGGCATCTCCTTCCTCGAGCTTGAGCCGAGGACATCCCGTTCCACCCGACGTCCCCCGCCTGAACCAGTGGCGCCTCTGCAAGATGTTTTCGAGATTGCGGCCACCATTTTCGAAGCTGAGGTGTCCCTCGTGATCGTCTCTCCACATCGAACCGAACCATGCTTAAAAATGGGCTTGCATGCAACGAGAGGAGAATTCGAAGTTCGGTCGAGGCAAGAGAATCTGCCGAGGCTATGAAGTGTTTATGCTTGCATGGGATAGAAGAGACAAAGGCCGTGCATGCGTTCTAAGTCGCATGCACGTGAAGGAGAAAAATATGGAAAGAACCCGCGTGAAATAAAGAGAAATACAAGATTCACATAATCTTGAAATACCCGAAAACTTCGGGGATTCAAAGATTGTATCCCGCGGATGTCTTGAGGATTCCTCTGCCTATAAAGAGAGGCCGAGCCCTCGAGAATTCTTGCTGAAAAACTCGAGAGAAGTCCCGTGAGCTCTCTGCCTCACGAAGAAAGAAGCCCCGCGCAAATTACTTGCGCGGCTGAAGATCTCGGTGCCATCCTTGGCCCGAAGGTGTCCCCTGCGCGCTAATCCTTTGCGCGACAGGAAGGAGAGGAGCTTGCGCGACCTTGCGCGCTCCCTCTGTGCACCGCGCCCCCTGTGCGGTAGCACTTGCGCGCCCACGGTGCCTTGCACCCGAGGCCTGTGCGGCCTAGAGGCCTTGTGCTCTTGCGCGGCCAGTGGCACCCTTGTGTACCTTGAGGACTTGTGCGCCTCCTTTGAGGCAGGAGAAGACCCGAGGCCAAGACTTGTGCTTGTGTGCCAAGTAAAGTGAAGACCACACCTCATTTGAGTGTGTGTGTGTGTGCAAATTGAAGAGGAACACCCTACGGGCATTCATTGTGTGCAAGAAGAGGAAGGTCACTACATGTGTATGCTAAGTGAAGAATTTGTGTGTGCAAATTAAAGAAGTGGCCGAACCTATGTGTATGCTCTAAGTGGAGTGAACACACATTGAAGAAGGAAGAAGTTGACCCACACTAAAGTATAATACACTTTTAAGTGTGTAAACAAATTGGATAAAGTGTGTGAAGTTCAGTGAAGGTCTGTGCTTAAAAGAATTACACCCTTTGAGGGCTTACTGCACCTAGAAGTAGAACAAGAAAGTGCATGCATGCATGCATGCAAGTGCACACGTGAACAGTGCTAAATCAGTTGTGTGCATCTGAGTTGTCCAAGACCAGAAGATCTTGAAGAATTTGAGAAGGTCATGCAGTCAGTGCATGAGGATGAAGAGTTGCCATGCACTCAGTGCATGAAGTAGAGTTGAACTGAGACTGGACCAGACTGAAGTTAAAGACATCATTTGTCTGAGTATTCAGTAGTAGGAGAGAAGCCAGGTCATCCTTTGAAGAAGGAGATAAATCCTGAGAAAGATGAGAAGACCTGATCAACTCAAGTGATCAGAGGTACAGAGCAAGGCCAACAGTCTTTATCCCAGACTGCTGAAGATACTTGATGAAGCTTAAAGTGAAGAAGAGCTACTCGTGTGGCTCGAGGAGCCAAGAGAAGACCCTGTGGGACTCAGGGAGAAGAAGTCTTCAGTGGGGTTCTGGAGCAGGCCAGTGGGACTCTGGTAACACTGTGTGAAGCAGTATAAAGACCCTTTTGTGGGACTCAGGCGAGATACAGTGGGACTCTGTATCAACCATTGTAATTTTAACAGGTTATAATGGAGAATCCATGCTGGGAGAGCGTGGCAAGGATGTAGGCCTTTGGTGCCGAACCTTGTAAATCCTTGTGTCCTGTGCCTTTTCATTACTGCATCATTCGGGAAAGGTTGAGAGATACAAGAAGAGTGGATCGAGGCTTTAACCAGCCATAGAGGTTTAATTGATAAGAATCAATTAGTAAAAAGTTTTAAGGGATCACTGATTCACCCCCTCCCCCTCTCAGTGATTCACACTGATCAGGGCACTTCAATTGGTATCAGAGGGAGGTTACCTCTAAAATATCCAAGAGAGTCTTTATGAAGTGCAGATTTGAGGAAACGAGCGACCAGCCTCAAATGGAGATATCTGCCAAGACTCAGAAAAATAGAAAGAAGAAACAGGCCAAGAAGATGAAGAAAGCCTGTCCTAGCTGTGATGAAGTTGAAACAATGAATGATCTTCAGAGTGCACTCAAATATCTTCAGAAGACAGTTCCAATGGAAGTGGCAAAATTTATAGCTACAGGCATCCATGATCTTCATGAAGAAAAATCACAGTTAGAAGAAGAAGCCAATACAATGGAAGATCAATTGGCAAAAAGGGTTGGCATAACCAACACTCTCAGAAAGCTGGTGAAGGCTAAAGATGAAACAGTTTCTCTTTGCAATGAAAGATATGAAGACACTGTTGAAGAATTGCAAAGAAGTCTTTCTGAGAAAGAATTCATTATGATAATAGTCAAAGATGTTGTCCATGCACTGGAAAAGAGGCACAAAGTGTCAATGGTTGTCAATGATGCTCAACTAGAAGATAAAGTCAAAAGGGTGAAGGAGCTTGACAACTCAATGCTTGAAATCAAGAAGGTGCATGAAGACCAGTTAGAACAGCTGAAAGAAAATTGGGAAGGAAGGCTAAGAACTGTTGAGGATGAGAAGAACTCCCTTAACATGAAATGCTTAGAACTAGAGGTGATATTGAAAAATCTGCAATCACCCAAAGCTGAAGCCTCCCAGTCAGCTGAAAGAAGAAATGTTGCCACTCAAGTGAGCTTTGAAAAGGATGATTCTAAAAGAAAGAAATCCTATAATAAAAGGGCAACAACTTCTAAAAAGAAGGTACCATCCATCCCATCTTGTACTCATGTTTCTAATTGTGTTTCCACACAAAGTGCAGGATGGAAGAATAATTCCAGACAAGTATGGATGAAGTCAATGAAGAAAGAAAGCTCTCCTGAAGCAGCACAACAATTCAAGACAAGTACCCTAAAATCAGAAGGACTGAAGAAGTCAAGATTTGTGGGTCAATGTTGATGTTGTAATAAGTATGGGCACTGTGCAAAGGATTGTTGGTACAATCCACTAAATGTCAAAGCACAAAGGAAGCTCATTCCAAGGGGGAGCAAGCCAGAAGGAAATAAGCAACATCCACAGGTCCAGAGACATCTGTTTACTGCTAACAGATTTGGATTACTTGACAACATCTGGGATGGTTGCAAAAGTGGTCAAAAGAATGATACATGTCAATCTCCAACTGTATCCAAAGCTGTAAAGAAGAAAAGATCACAGAACCTGGCTCAGAAAGAATCCTTGGGAAGCAATCATAAGAAAGTGGAAGAAGATCCCAAGAAGATGTTGAAAAAGGAAGAGAAGTCCTTGGAGTCTAAATCCAAGAAGGGTGAGTCATCTAGAAGGACCACCAAGAAGATATGCTTCTACTGTGGAAAGAAAGGTCATACCATGGATCTTTGCAAACAAGCCATGGAAATCAATAGAAGCCAACTAAACTCAAACAGACAATCAATCCAAAAGAAGCAGAAGGGATTGATTGAAAATAAGTTGCCTAAGAGAGGTAGCTTAGCAGCATCCAAAGAACCATGTGGAACTTCCAAAACTGAGGCCACTCTTCCAAATGATTTACTAGTCATATGGCCACATCAGTTGCAACTTTCCAGAGAACTACAAAGAGTTGAAGATGAAGCACTGGCAATTGCTAAAGCAAAAGGGAAGAAGAAGGTTTCACATGAAGATGTTTTGAGAACCACACCATCACAATCATCAATGAAGATCAAATGTGCAAGTGTGAAGAATGGTGAAAATGGGACATCTCGGTTGAGAGAATCTTCTCAACCTTGTTGTTCACATTGATGAACCAAGGAGGTTCCATCTTATTCCCTTATTCTATTGGTATTTACATGTGCTGACATTGCAGGGAATTGAAGATGATGATCATTCTCAACTGGAGGATGGTTTGGACAGAATGGAGTGCACCCCTTGAGGGGGAGCCAATCAGAAGAAGATGGTATTCTAAGAATTAATACCATCTTGAAGAAAAGTGAAGGTATTCCAATCATACTTTCATCCCTTGTTTCTTAATTGAGTTTATCTTGTCAATTAAGGGGGAGTATGGATTGAAGACACATGGACGAAAGGGGGAGCATTATCTTTGCACCTGAACATTCTAATGTGTTTTGTGAAGTTGTGCAGGATTTAGGAAATTCATTGTTATATCTGAAAAATTTCAAACCCCTTAGCATGATCTCACATGTTTACAGTGAATGTGGACAACATTGAGTTCCTTGGTTACATCACTCTTTTTTTCTACACCGGGTTTTCCCAAGTAGACTTAGAGTTGATTTACTAAAGGTTCTTTGCTAAAGAAGAACATGTGGCATCATCCCTCTCTTAGTGTTTTTCAAGAAGATGCTATTCGAAGGGAGGAAGAGATATTGTGGAAGAGAACCACACCACACCTTTGCATTTGATTTCCAATAAGGGGGAGAAAATATTGGCACACATATTGATCCATTCACATGTGCTAAAGGAGTGTATTGACAACAAATACAAAGGGGGAGATTGAAGTGCACTGTGTTGCATTTGTTGTCAATGAGACAAGTTGTTGTCTTAGAATGAATGGATGTCAAGAATTGTCAAGATGTGAATGCCAAAGGTTGTGATGGTGATGGTGGTGAAGGAGAATGGCCATGGTACTAAGATGCATGTCACTTAGGAGATTCACTAAGTGGTATTGGAAATTGTGGTTGAAACATTCTCCATGAACATCTGACGATTGTTGAGCTGATCATTAAGTTCATAGAACTTGTATCCTGATGATACAAAGTCACAGCAATGATAGAAGACCATGCATTGTATTGACAATGCATGAGGAGAGGAAGATGATCCATCCACAACCACTGAGTGGATGAAGTGGATTGAAAGAAGTCCATGCACTATCACTTAGTGCATGTGAATCAGAAGAAGATCCAATTGATCTCTGATTAGATCAATGAAGAATGTTGAAGAACATGTGTGATTCATGAGATTCAGTTTAAGAAGTCCATCCTAAGTATTGAACACATATGGAAGAGGAGATGAAGAAGATTAAGAAGAAACCGTTTGAAATTCCATTCCTAAGTGATGAATACATGTTGAAGATAATGGAGGAATTTCAAATGAAGAAGAGGAAAGGAATAAGGAGAAATGAGGAAGAAGGCTTGGAGTGGCTCTTGGCACTTCACATTATGTATGTGGTTACTTTGTTTTTATACAAAGTACCCTATATTTACTTTGCCAAAAATTAGGCCACCAAGGAGGCCAGCCGAGGGTCATCACCCAAGGCACATGTGGGACTCAAGGTCACCACGCCCATGGGGAACCCTCAAGGCCAGGGCAGCATCCTTGAGGCAGGGGCGCACCCGTAGGACACTGCATGGGCGCCTGGGGCACGCCCGGAGGAGCGCAGCAGGGGGCCGTGTATAAGCCCCCGAGGGCACGCGGTGGTGAAGCCCGCGCACCCGAGTGTGCATAGTGGGCGCTAGGTGCGCGCCCGCAGAGGCGAGAGTGGGCGCAGAGCACGCCCGCAGAGAGAACCCGGTGTGGGGAGGCACTGGGAGGGGAGAAGTTCAATTGCGGGGTTTAGGGAGCGCTTGGGTAATAAGCTGCGGAAAAATCGAAGCCCGTTTCGATGTGGGACGCGGAATTTTTCCGCGGGAGCGATCCTGGCCGCACGATCGATCGCGCGCCAGATCTCGGCCGCACATCTGATCCGCGGCGAGATCTTCTGATCACGGCCGTCCGATGTCAATCAAACGCCAGATCCGATGGCTCCGAGGCATCTCCTTCCTCGAGCTTGAGCCGAGGACATCCCGTGCCACCCGACGTCCCCCGCCTGAACCAGTGGCGCCTCTGCAAGATGTTTTCGAGATTGCGGCCACCATTTTCGAAGCTGAGGTGTCCCTCGTGATCATCTCTCCACACCGAACCGAACCATGCTTAAAAATGGGCTTGCATGCAACGAGAGGAGAATTCGAAGTTCGGCCGAGGCAAGAGAATCTGCCGAGGCTATGAAGTGTTTATGCTTGCATGGGATAGAAGAGACAAAGGCCGTGCATGCGTTCTAAGTCGCATGCACGTGAACGAGAAAAATATGGAAAGAACCCGCGTGAAATAAAGAGAAATACAAGGTTCACAGAATCTTGAAATACCCGAAAACTTCGGGGATTCAAAGATTGTATCCCGCGGATGTCTTGAGGATTCCTCTGCCTATAAAGAGAGGCCGAGCCCTCGAGAATGCTTGCTGAAAAACTCGAGAGAAGACCCGTGAGCTCTCTGCCTCACGAAGAAAGAATCCCCGCGCAAATTACTTGTGCGGCTGAAGATCTCGGTGCCATCCTTGGCCCGAAGGTGTCCCCTGCGCGTTAATCCTTTGCGCGACAGGAAGGAGAGGAGCTTGCGCGACCTTGCACGCTCCCTCTGTGCACCGCGCCCCCTGTGCGGTAGCAGTTGCGCGCCCACGGTGCCTTGCACCCGAGGCCTGTGCGGCCTAGAGGCCTTGTGCTCTTGCGCGGCCAGTGGCACCCTTGTGTACCTTGAGGACTTGTTCGCCTCCTTTGAGGCAGGAGAAGACCCGAGGCCAAGACTTGTGCTTGTGTGCCAAGTAAAGTGAAGACCACACCTCATTTGAGTGTGTGTGTGTGTGCAAATTGAAGAGGAACACCCTACGGGCATTCATTGTGTGCAAGAAGAGGAAGGTCACTACAAGTGTATGCTAAGTGAAGAATTTGGGTGTGCAAATTAAAGAAGTGGCCGAACCTATGTGTATGCTCTAAGTGGAGTGAACACACATTGAAGAATGAAGAAGTTGACCCACACTAAAGTATAATACACTTTTAAGTGTGTAAACAAATTGGATAAAGTGTGTGAAGTTCAGTGAAGGTGTGTGCTTAAAAGAATTACACCCTTTGAGGGCTTACTGCACCTAGAAGTAGAACAAGAAAGTGAATGCATGCATGCATGAAAGTGCACACGTGAACAGTGCTAAATCAGTTGTGTGCATCTGAGTTGTCCAAGACCAGAAGATCTTGAAGAATTTGAGAAGGTCATGCAGTCAGTGCATGAGGATGCAGAGTTGCCATGCACTCAGTGCATGAAGTAGAGTTGAACTGAGACTGGACCAGACTGAAGTTAAAGACATCATTTGTCTGAGTATTCAGTAGTAGGAGAGAAGCCAGGTCATCCTTTGAAGAAGGAGATAAATCCTGAGCAAGACGAGAAGACCTGATCAACTCAAGTGATCAGAGGTACAGAGCAAGGCCAGCAGTCTTTATCCCAGACTGCTGAAGATACTTGAAGAAGCATAAAGTGAAGAAGAGCTACTCGTGTGACTCGAGGAGCCAAGAGAAGACCCTGTGGGACTCAGGGAGAAGAAGTCTTCAGTGGGATTCTGAAGCAGGCCAGTGGGACTCTGGTAACACTGTGTGAAGCAGTATAAAGACCCTCCTGTGGGACTCAGGAGAGATACAGTGGGACTCTGTATCGGCCATTGTAATTTTAGCAGGTTATAATGGAGAATCCATGCTGGGAGAGCATGGCAAGGATGTAGGCCTTTGGTGCCGAACCTTGTAAATCCTTGTGTCCTGTGCCTTTTCATTACTGCATCATTCGGGAAAGGTTGAGAGATACAAGAAGAGTGGATCGAGGCTTTAACCAGCCATAGAGGTTTAATTGATAAGAATCAATTAGTAAAAAGTTTTAAGGGATCACTGATTCACCCCCTCCCCCTCTCAGTGATTCACACTGATCTGGGCACTTCAATTATATAGGAGGTTGGGACACTTACAAATCAAGTCAGACCTAAGGTAAGGGAAATATCACAATCTCATTTTTATCCGAGATTGTTTATTCGTAAGTATTTACTGGGGTGTATTTTATCATCCACATCCATGTTCCCTCAATATGTAATATTGTTTCCATCCACTTACAATAGTTTAAATCCAATTTTACCCTTCGGTGAGTTTTTAGTAAATAATATGAAAGGAATCTTTTGTCGTTTTTTCGTACGAGGTACATTTTGACATTTCCGAAAAAAGTACGAAGAATGTTTTTTTAACTTATACGACATGAATGGATTTCTAAAACATTATTTCCAAGAAGTTTCCTGTACAAGTATTCAAGTTTATTTTTAATCAACTTCTTTTAGTTTAAAATTGTATGACATGTTAATAAAGGAAAAGTGCTTTTGAAGTAGAAAGGATATTTTCCTCAAGAATGAAGTTCAAGTATTTTATCAAAATTATTTTCCATCTAAGATAATAAAAGGGTTCTATTTTTATCCCTATTATTACATGGATTTGATTATGTTGTGATGGTAACATTTTTATGAATTCATTTATCTTATATGAATTGTTTTATGATGTCATGTTGTTTAAGAATCCCATTTTTATTACATGGGTTATGCGATGATGTATGATTTATGATTATGTGGCACACATAAGAAAGGATTCATTATAAGATGGGTGGGACCTATATCTCCTTCCAATGTATTGGGTAACGATTTTATATCTAATGAGATAGACAGGGCTGGAACGGTAGGTTATACCGGTTCAGTGAAACAAGACTGAAACGAGGGTTACTCGATTCAGAAAGGGACTTTGTCCACTAAGATAGTCTTGGAAATGAGTCTTGACTAACAAGAAATGATTCTCTATGATTATGTGTGAATGCCACACAGTTTCATGTTTTAAGTTATGATTATTGTGATTACATTTCTCTGCCATGATTTATCCCATGTTATGAAATTATGCTCTCTTTTGCAGGTTAAGATTTCCAAAATGTTATGTTCTTATGAATACGATGTGATTGATATTTCTTTTGTTTACCCTTACTGAGCATTTGAGCTCACCCTTTTATGTTTTCTTTTCCCCAGGATATAAAGAAAGGTTTTAGGTAAAAAAAGGGGAAGATCTTTATAGGAGATGTTGAAGATCTTTCACCACGATTAGAAGATTACGTTCTGAGTTTCCAAAGACACTAAACTATTACGATCCTTGTGTGTATGTACTAAGTATTCCGCAAATGTAATGTAATGTCAATGTACGTCATGTTTCGGGTCTCTACAACAAACCTGTATAATTTCCTGAAGGATACTTAATATTTATATAACAATTACATAAAATCAATCTATAAATCTCATCCACCCATTGAATCGTTAAATAAATGTTATTTCATAAAAAAACCTCCTTAATATTTCACGGATAATACGAGACCTTAAGTAATGATAAGGGGAGGACTGAAATTTGATTAATCACCACTTAAACATATAGAAACATAATTATTTATATAAACCCTATAATATTATTTTTCTACCACAGACACATAATTTAAAGATAAAAAAAGAGAAATAGTGGAGGAAGATATATAAGAGAGGAAGAAGAAATGGGTGACCTTCCATGAATAATTAAGAATAAACCTATATGAAATATTAAGAGTAGAGGAGGGATTGGCCCTATAAATATCCAAGGATGAGTCATGTGAATGATAGGTATTTAACAGAGACCCCACATAAAAAGTGTAAATGAAAAGTTAAAAATTCAAAAATCTAGGAAGGATTCAAAATTAACCTAACAATGAATCTGACCATTCATAGATATTGTATTTCAAAACCTAAGACACACAATCAGTATTCATAGTTGGGGTAAATTTGTACCGTAGCTGTGCTACTTTTATAAAGTCCAAAAATTTCAAAAAATTCACTCAAATTCCTAAAATAAATCATATAATATATGAACATTATATATATATATATATATATTAAAAATTTATATCATTACAATCATAATTATCCCCCAAAACTATATCCCTCAATAATTCCTTGACGATTTAAATTTTCCATTTGAATATCAATAGTTTTTTTCATAATGGAAACATCTCATTGGGTTCTAAATTCATCAAGTTATCTATATAAAAGGGTGAAAAAAATTCTATAAATAAATGAATATATATATATATATAAGGGATAACTCTTGTTGAAATTATTTAGAGTAAGAAAATACATAGTAAATAATGAAATCTGCAACATATTTATGAATTTGAATGGTCATGAGAATGGATTCTTAAATACATTATATGAATTTGGGCCCCTAATATTTAATAAAAAAATAAACAAGGAATATAAAAGATCATTTTTTACTAATGATTGATATGAGTAATTTTTATCATACCCATTATCAAAAATCAGAAGGGTAATTGAAATGAAAAAACAACACCCCACAATATTCCATTTTCAAAGTGAAACCACAAGACCAATATTCTAAAATAATATTAATAATTTAGTTCATTAGAGGACTAATACCTACTATATATATCCCCACCCACTAAGGTCCACTTTTTAACTGGATTATAGATAAACTACATCATTATGAAGAAACGTCTTCAAGGTAAAAACTATTTTATTAACTAATATAGCCGACATAAATGAGTAAATTCAACCAAGACTGCAAACATTACCATAATTACTATAGAGAGAAAATTTCCCAAAATATGGGTCAAGAAGACAGCTAATGATTTTCAATACATTTTACCAAAGAAGTGGAAAAATATATAATGGGTTATAAATAAATGCACAAAAGAAATATTTTCAAATTAATAAACCATGAGAAGGTCCCAACCAAAATCCAAACAAATAAAAAATAATTTTTATGAGGTTATACTACCCATATTTATGTTGTGTGTTGGTTTTTATCTTTTTTTTAATATTTTTTTATGAAAATTATTCAAAGATCACATAATCATCAATATAATTTAATGGACTTTGTAACATTTAATCAAGAGGGATTACAGTTCCCTATTCAAGCAAATTTAATGAATATAAGGTATTTATTCTTCATAAGAGGAGAATTTATGATTTAATAAATCAAGTCTATATATACCCAACATTCTTCTCAAACTCATCTTTATTTTAAATATTGAAAACATGGGCACTCACACTTATTCAATTTGGGATTGGTGCACTACTCATCAGCACCCACAATTTTATAGTTAACTCCTCCTTTATGACTTGATTAACCATCCATATGTAATAAGATTGTTATTATTCGATGATTTGCGATCTATGGAATCAATGAATACCTCTTTCAAATAATTGAGCATTCAAAAGGTTATGAGAGAATAACTTGGGAGATAACAATAAAATCATAAAAGAACTACCAGTTTACTCTTTTATCATTTTATTTCCTAACATGAGACTCATAAAATAGAAAGAAATCTCTACATTTACTTTTATTGAAAATGCCACTAAATAAATAGGGCCTTGAAAAATTCACAAGATATGACATCTTTTGGCGGAAGTGGATAGAAAAACCCCCACTATTCATGATTCTAAAATTATAATAAAACAATGAATAATTTTTTTGAGGGTTGGGAAGCTTCCAAAGAATTTATGATTCCTATGTTCTACTCTATCCACCCAATTTCAACTTTCAAATATTGATCGTTGAATTATATATATGGTTGTTGATATGAGAATTCTTGGTTGCAGTCCATGAGAGGAGAAGGATTCAGATATTCCAATATATTTAAATCATAAGATGATTTGGAAACAAAATATAATATCTATGGACTAAGAGAAAGACCACCAAAATTACCCCCATCCCATCAAAAATACATCTAATGATTCATTGAGATCTTTCGGAAGGAATTCTCAATACAACACACGATAAAGAAATAAATCAAACACAATTTGGGATTAAAAGCACAAAAACGAAACAATAACCAGTGAATCAACATAAAATGAATAAATCCCAAAATTATAATATGCATATAACATTAGTGAAACATTCCCATTAACATAAAAAACACTAGATAGTGTCTAGAATGTCCTTTAATAAAATATCAATCATTTTAAATTAACTTCATAGTAATTAAAAAAAATTAAAGAATTTATTTTTAAAAACTCATCAAGAAACAAACCAATATTTTATTCTAAATCCTCATGATGAAAATAATAAATATTTACATTTTTTAAAACATAAAATTTTCCCCTTTTAAGATATTTATAAATTAAATGATACCTTTTATTCCCTGACACATCATATGAAAAATTATATTCATTTATATTAAATTTTTAAAATAACTATTATAATTATGAATCCATGAAATTTATCCATTATGGATTCTTCGAAAATAAAAATTCTCTATTTCTATTAAAAAAATAACAAATAATTATTCGTCCTAAGAATTCATTTTATAATAGTTCAAAATAATGAAATGTAAATATACATCACAAACATAAAAAAATATGCCACATTTATTAAATCCTTCAGTAAATAAATAAAAACAATTTCTAATTTCTAAAACTGGATTTGTAAAAATTCACAATAAGAAATATTAACATAACAAAAATGTTTGAGTATAAAATCTCATAAAATCTTTTTTTTTCTCGAATAATAAATTCAATAATAATAAAAAGTCAAAACTATAAATATATTTGAAATCCTAAATCTATAAATTATAAAATATGAATGGTTTGGGGGAAATGTTTATCTAACCATGCACATAACCATACTTTACTATGATTTTCCCCAAAATTTGGTTTCACTGTTAAACTACACAATCTTCAGTCAGTGCCAATCAATTTTGAATACCAGGAAGTATTCAATTATTTACATTGAAACATGTAAATTCATAAAATAATTCAATATAAACTGAACCTAAATCAGAATATCATTAATATTAATCTAAAAATCTTAAAAACTAATATTAAACCAAACTAATATTGAATAAAAATATCCCACCTACCTAAGGAAACTTAACTCTTATAAAATTTTTTTTACTGATCATAAACATACCCAAGATGCACCTCTTTAGTTTTTATTTCCCTATATTATAATAACCAAAATATTCAATAAAATAAGTCTTTGATTAAAATTTATAGAAAATAGACATGGTTCAACCAACCAGGTCACCCAAATAATTCTTCTATAAGGGATAAATCCCCTTCCCAATCTCCATTGAATAATGAAAAGTGTTGAGGGTATCAAATGTATACATTTAATATTATTTCACCCTGAAATATAAATAAACTACTACATACTCTTATCATGAATCTACGAATGTATTTATATACACTAAATTCTCTAGAACAGTTTGATAAACAATTTTAATCAAAAGATAAGCTAATAAAGTCTTAAGAAAAGTAGACATGGTAAATCAACACATAGTGGAATTACCAATAAAATGAAAACAAAATTATACATGATATGTAAAAATATAAGGGAACCAAAGGGGAAATAAAATTCATCTTGTCTCTATATGGTACTATCACTTTATTAACTAAAGGTCCCAACTCACTGTATGAACCAACTCTTTATAAACCATAGTTACTATCTATTCATCATCAACACAAAGACCCATGAGTACCAATGTACATCCCTAAATGGTAAGGAAATCCACATGAATCAATATAATGAACTATATACAGACATATATTGAGGTGTATGTGTATCTTGTGGGGGAAAAAACTGAACATTATGATTATTCCAAAGCTTTTATGAAATTTCTTCAACATAAATGATATTTTGGAATACAATTTAAGAAAATACAATTATTATCAATTTTTTAAGACAAATATTATTAGATATAAAAATTTCCTCTAAAAAACTCAATAGTTTTAGATGAAATAAAAGGACAATTTATAAAATAAAAACTCATTGGAAAACCCATACAAGAAGATTGAAAAAATCTATTAATTTCTAATATAATGGTAGCATGGCAAAACACGTTTTATTACCTTAAATTGAAAGAAAAATTTTATAATTTGTTTTAAAAAAAAATAAAAAGTAAGTAAAAAAAGTAATGTTTATTATGTGGGTAAGAATAGATATTATGATAAATAATAAAATTATATAATTAAATACATAATATATATTCAACATAATAAAATTGATGAAAACCATATTCATCCATACCATTTTAAAATGACAAAATATTATCATTTTCATTACACAAGAAAGAATGGATAATTGAAAGAAAATGATATGTTAATAAAAGTGATAAAAAATGAGTTATAATAAAGATTCAATAATATTAATGTATAGGTAAAATAAAAATAATCATTAGAAACACACTAGTTTGTAGTTAGACATTACAAGACATAATTTAGTGGAAGCGTTTATCAGCCTATCAATTCATTACAAGGAATAACCCCTTTATTACCCTCAACTAGCTTCATCAGGAGACACTCCCAATATTCATGGAAATATATTGACTAGAGGATACTATATATAGTGTATTCATATCTTTCATTAGAATTTTTCATTGATTTCTCACTTAGATACCGATGTTTCACATGAATTATTATAATTTGATTTGAGAAAACATCAATCATGTAATCAATGTATAATGACAACATAATTTGTAAAACCATACCTCGTGTCACCTTTTAACATCATTTTTTTTAAAACACCCTTTGAAAAGTTCACATATTTAAAATTATACATAATTCAAATTTTTTAATTCTGATTATTATATAAATAATAACATACAGTGTCTCAAAAACCAAGGGATTCAAATATGTTATAAAATCTTTTCTCAAAAATTAATTTAAATCAAAAAAATAAAATTTAGCCATCAAATAATTAATTTTAATGTTAAATTAGAATAAAATTATAGTTTTAATATCATTTATATTAATATATATTCCAATCACCATGAATATATTATAAAAATATAACAAACAATTAAGGGTCAATAAAGATTTTGTGTTACCCAACCATACCTTTACAATTTGACACAAACCATGAAAATATTGAAATTTTATAATTAGAAATAATTACAAATTATTAACACCACTATAAACATATTCTTTCATAAAAAGGAACATTATACATTTTATTAAACACATGAATCAATGCAAACAAAATTTATATCTAGATCACCTCCAAAAACATGGAAACCCCATTTATTCCAAACTCAAAATCCAATAAACCTTCATAAAACTATTATAATTTAATCAAGGATAATAAAAATATGTATAAAATTTCAAAAAAAAATATCAAGAAAATTGAAGCATCCAATTATATGTTAAATAAATTGAATTTTATAAAACAGCTACCATAATTTTCATGGATGATGTGAAAATTTCAAAGAATAGAAAAAGAGGGGGGAAAGGTGATTTATCACCACCTAAACATCAAGGAACAATTTTTATTTAGACAAACACTATAAAATTGATTATAAACCATGAGAATTTAAAGTAAAGAATTATAATGAAAAATAGAGGAGGAAAAGGTCCCAAAATTTCAACAATTTCACAAAAATTACAAAAAAAATAACATTGTATAAAATAATATATATATATATATATATAAGTTAAATAATGGGTTTCACAAATATATGTATGTATTTTAATTTATAAGTATATATTTTAAACTTATAATCTACAATTCTAATTTTATACTTAACCCACAAACAACCATGTATATACATCACACACACAAATTTATACATTTTATGGTGATAGATTTTGTATTTGGGTTGTCTATACTTCATCCTTCATCTTTTGAGATTAAATCAACATAAGAAAGTATTGTCAATTTATAATGAGATATATTTTCTAATACCAATAATACTAAATTTCAATTGGAATATTCAATTATGATACAAATATAGTGGTTGGGAATCCACTATAGATTCTATTTGGGTAGACACTAAAACTGAGAGGCCAAAAACTTCTTTTTCCTAATAATGGTGATATTCAATGTATTGTGTGTTTTTATGAAATAACCCTTTAAAAATGAATATGGATTCCCATAATTAATATTTGGTTTCTTCTATCGTAGTCAAAGGGGATAATTTTGAGGGGTTTAGATCTCTAATAAATGATTCCATAGAATTTTTACAAAATTATTTTTATGAGGAAACTCCATATGTAAAAACCCAAAATTTTATAAATAAAATTTACTTTTTAATGAGAAATTGTTTATTTTTCAATGGATTTTTAGAAAACACATGCACTGATTTTATTATTTTTGAAAATTATATTTTATAACTGATTTTGTTTATAATACCATTGATCATCATAACCATTTATAATATAGTAATTTGATAGTGATATTTTTTAATAGTATATATTAAGGGTGGTGACAAAATCCAATCGATAAAGTTGGAAGAAGCTATGGTATCTTCCAGTATGCTCATACCATATAAATCCCATTTTCAGATATTTTAATGGAGGTATACTCTTTGGTATTTTACCTAGACTAATAAAAAGGTAATATTCAACATTAAAAGGATGAGTGAAACCATTTATGTGGGTTGTTCAAGATCAGAGATTACAACGCCAACCATGTCTATCGAATCACCCTAATCATGTATCGTTATCACATACCATACCATTAGGGAATACACTGATGTGAAAGGGGGTTAAATATTTAGGAGTTGACGATATGAAATAATATATTTTCATTATTAATAAAATAATTATTATATTCATTATTTTTATTAATTTATAAATGATTAAATAATATGTTTCATAAAAATAAATTTTTATATGAGGAAACACAAATTTTATTTCTTGTAAATATTTAGTCTCAATATAGAAACCATTTTGATGAATTCAAGAATTTTATAAAGAAATTATCTTAATAAATTATTCTTAATATATAATATCTATTTAAATATTAATTATAATATAATTTCGTCAATTCAAATGTAATTATTATAATCATCAAAAAATATTATTATCGTGGAAACAAATATTTTTCAATAAATGGGGAATTTTATTTAGAAGTGTAGATTAGCATATTTAGAAAATTATTTTGATAAAATAAATATTATTTTTGAAATAATCAAGTATAAAATATCCAATGGTATTTGTTTCATAATTATAATACACAGTCGAATATTTGGGAAAAAATAAATACTATATAAATATATTATATGTATTATGTCATTATAAAAGGGAAGAATTGTGTTTATAAATACTATAAAGAGTATCTAAGGCCAAAATAATGTATCTCCATTTTAATTAAATGTTTTAGAAATTATTGTATCACACAGAGTGAATCCTACAAAACCAATATTATATTTTAAGATTTTAAAATTAATTGTTTATGAAAAATTACTCACTCAATCTCCAAGGTTATTATTTTGATGATTTCAGTTCATAGACATATAAAATATTTAAAAATAATACTGTTTCGTAGGAAAAATGATGAATAAACATTTTATGTTTTTAATTTGTATTATTTTGTCATATAGAGTCCAACAGTTATGTTTTGAAATAAGAAATGAATTACCCTATGTTTTTCTATAAAATCCCACTTAAAGTCCCATTCCAATTTACTAAAAACCGTTAAACATTAATTTACATTTCCTTTTCATCTCTATATCCCTTCCAAGGTGTTATAAATCTCTTAAGAAGCTCCTCCCAGTCTTTTAAATGTTACGCCTCAAAGTAATGGATCCTCGCAATATCCACTTTATTTAGGAACCGACTTTCTATCATGCATTTTTTATCCATTTTTTCTATTTGGGATAATTTTAACACATCCATATTACTATTATTACAATATAAAGTGACGAGATACTCAATTCACCCCATTAAAAAATTCCATGAATCTTAATATAACATTGTTATCCTGTAAAAATCATTCAATAATTTTTAATGCCAAAATTTTTATAGGGAATAACCATTCCCATTTCCACTCAAGGGTATTTACCAAGATGTAATTATACATATTTGATTGGGTACCCCATATATTTCACCATCACTCCTTTATCATGGGATTAAAATTGATGATTTTTTTCTTATATTGTACAACCAATGCGGCACACAAACCCATGTATATGTTATGAATGTTATGATTGGGACAATAATTATATCATCCTATAATGAATTGGGTAATTTTTTTAACTCACGTGATACTATTTATACTGTATAGATGGTAATCCTAAGAAAACTATGTAATGATTTCTTAGTGTCTAGCCTTGAATTATTTTTATGATGTTGTGTTTTTGGTTATTTCCATATTCCCATGTTTCACTAATGTTATTTTCATATATCATTCATTGATGATAATGTTTATAATGATTATCTTTCTTATGTCACCTTGATATAGAAGTTGATTGATGTATATTTATTTCATCTCGTTATTCTTTTATTATTCCATAACTGGGTTTTATAGCTCACTCCTTTTTATGTAGGTTTCAAGGTTATCCTATATAGTTTTACAATATAAAAGGACCCAAAGGAAATGTTATGTTGTTTTTAAAAAATGTTCGGATATCCAAATTTCATGTAAATATTATCTGTAACAAATTTCATAAAGACAATATACCTTATGAAATTCAACGATTTCTTTATGTGTACCTATATGTAATAAATCATGAATTAAGGTTTATTCAAATAAGGGTTGACATAATTGTTATAAAAGAAATGTTTTCATCTATTTAGGGATTAATATTAGAAAACATCAGTTAATGAATTAGGGATAAAACTAAGCATAGTAAAACATTTCTAAATTCTAGTAAAGTATATATTAATTGGTTTCAAAGGAAAAATATATATTTTAATATTATAAGTGGACATGGATGTGCCACCATTTTAGAAAAGGGTAATAAAATAGAAAATGAAACATTTACCTTTGACTTGATTTTCAACCAGTGCTGAAAAATAAGCCTTACTGCATACCCATCATGATACTCCTGAGGGCAGTTCTTTATCAAATTAAAAATCACTCTATGAACCATTATAAATGGAATAAAAAATAACCAAAAATTTTATGTTACTAAATAGACCATGGATAACTTAGATTTAAAATATGTAATTTGTAGGTTATGAAATGTTTATTAGTTATCATTTATACCTTTATTCCTAATGGTTTCCCATTTATATGATTAAAAGTTTAAGGATTCAAATATCTAATTTTATATTTATTTTTTTCAATGGATAAGAATTTGAGAAACCATCTCAAAACAATGTGATGGAAAATTTGATGACTACCCAACTAAGATTCCCAAAATTATCAGAATATTATTAGAGAACACAATGATGCTAATTTATAAACAACTCATGTTTTGAACATAAACTTGAATTGGGGGGAACCATATCCTCCAATCCATTTTTTTAATTTTCTAAAAATTCTCTTTAAAGAAAGTGGGATCCTCGCATACCAAATCTAGAAACCACATGAAAATCACATTCCACCATGTTCTAGAATTCAATAAACCATGGGACTACCACGAAGTTCAAAATTAAATAAATTAAAACTATTGAAAATATCTTATCCATCCTATAATTCTATATGAAATATATGGTTGTGATGGATATTTTTTATGTAGAGAGATAAGTTGATCAATGGTGGACACTACTAAAAAATTAATCCTAAGGAAGAGATCAAAGCGATGGACTAGAATGAGTTCCTAATATTTTTTATAATAAATATTTTACTTGAATTCTCTGACAGAATATGAAGATTGATTTCCATTGCGTCAAGTAAAAGAATGATAAATAAAATGGGGTTTATTAGGAAAACATCACAAGACATGATAGTTACGCCTCCGTCTTTTTCATCTACCCAACAAGTAACATTGGCATGATATTTGGAGGTATAGATCCAAGTCTATGAAAATATATAGTGATTTGAGACTTTGAAACCTATAATGAAATTGTATGATTTCCCTCATAGTAAAAATTTAAATTAGTGAATATCACGGGTCTTGTGAGTTTGAAAATTGGAAGGGGAGAATGCATTTTAATTATGGTGGTGTGATGGATACATATTAAGTGTTAATAAAAGTCTAACATCTCAATTGTCAAAAGTTTGGGAACAAGAATCCCAGAAACTGCTAGAAGGGGACATGAAAATTATTTAGGTATTGGAAAGAAGAAATAGTAGATAGAAATTGTTGATGGGAGAAACTCCACAATGTGATGGAAAAAAATAATTCCCCAGTCAATCCCCAGCCTATATCATATTGTTCTAACTACAAGGAAGAAGGAAATTATAATAATCAAAGAACTAATATAAGTGATTTTCTTGATAATCAATGAAAACAACCTCTAAGGCGAATAGATAAATGGATAGATTCTTCCATAAAAAATTTTGAGGTGTATCATGATAATGAAGTGGTTATATATACACTAGTTATTTATTCAAGGATGACGAATGTACTATTCAATTAGGGTTTTACTCAATCTTTCATATCATTCCTATTTAGAATAACTATAAAACACCACCTCAAAACATGAAAGTTGAGTTATTAATGAAGATGGAAAATCGGTCAATTACAACATCACAAGCATATAACTCTTCATCTATCAAAATTTGGGGACTGAATCTCTTAGAAAATATTTATATATTCCCATAATTAGAATTAGTTACCTTTTTTGGCATATATTGGATTTCATTTTATGGCTAAAACTTAAATCCTTGAGAGAAGGAAATCACCCTAAGTATCTAGAATCGCCGTCCAATTATATACAAGTACGAGGAGGGGGATGAATCTCTTTTGATATAATCATCTCATGCATGGATGTTATTACCTTCTGAGAGAGGGTATCTATCTCAAATGATTGATACTATAGAAAATATCTTCCTTGAAGAAATTCCCATTTTAAGGGAATCCACTAATGTGTTTCCAAATGAAATCTATTCTCTTCCTACAAACTAAAAGGATGATCTCTCAGTCAAATTATACATTAATATATTCTAATTTCCATGACACAATATAGAAGGGATACTATTGAACATCACGATATAAATATGTAGATACTATAGATTCTAGATAAAGGGTTTATATGCCCATGTGTTTCAAAATGCAGTGCACGAGTCCCATTCCCTATGAATATAGATGGGTTAATGTAACTTTTCATTGATAATCATTAGCTCAAAAAGATCATGATAAATAACAAGTTTTTTATACTTTGGATTTATGTCCAATTTGATTTGCTACATGGATCCCAGTACTTCTCCAAGGTGGATCTATAGATTTGATATTTTGAATTAAATGTGAAGAAGGAGTATTTTTTCCAGGTGAGAGTTTCAAACAATATATGGGAAATATGAGTTTATGTTGATTAAATTTTTACTCACAAATTCTATAACCATCATCAAGGACCTAATTAATATTTTCTTTAGGTATTTCCTATAAAATTTTGGTAGAGTTTATTAATGATATTATTATCTACTCTAATAGTAAGGGGGAACATGAGGATCATTCAAATGAACTATTTAAGAACATGTGGAACCATAATTTCTATGAAAAGTATAGAAAATGAGAGGTTAAAATGTGGAAAGCAATATTTTGTTGCAATTTTGTAATTATTACTGGGACATCTATGGATCCTTTGAAAACATATCACATTTAAGGATGGAATATACTAACATATGAGATAGAAATATATAATTTATTTAGATTAGATAGTTACTATCATATAATTTTGTGAAACACCTAACAATTTTCACGACAACTTACAAATATCAATCAGAAGGGGGTAAATTTTTTTCTAAATTGATATCCATGTCGAGATACTTTTGGAGTTAAAGATATTGATAATCACTATGTTGGTACTCACATTACTTACCAAATGGGAAATATTTTTGATCTATAATGATGTTTCTAAAAATTTAGTGTGTTGCGTACTCAAGCAATAAGTGAAATTTATCACAAATTCCTCCCACCAATTAATGATACAAGAGAAGAAAAACACATATCGTTATCTGGAATTTGCTGAGGTTATATTTTTATTCAATATTTTTAAAATTTATCTCTATAGTTTAAAGTGTGACATATATACAGATCAAAAAATCCGAAGGTATTCACATAGATGGAGATCAATATGTTTCAATGAAGGTGGTAAAATATAATTAAGGATTATGATTTTTTAATCCATTGCCATCTTGGTAAGGATAACATAGTAAAAGATTATTTTATTTGAATAGATCCTGCAACCATATCCCTAATGAGGATTTCAAAGAATCCTATATTCATAAACATAAAAAAGAAGGACATTGGAATAATAAAAGATACATTATCTTATGTTTCTCAAATAAATACCCAACTATAAATCCTTGAGAAGATAAAGGAGGCCAAAAATATGATGATATTATTTAGAAAAATGTAGTGAATATTCCAAAGTTCAACTTTTATTAGAAATGAATTATATGGTTTTAAAACAATATATGTGTCCCATCAAAATAGTTCCTTAAGAATTAACTTTTAGATGATGGACATAGATCTTCCATACCTATTCATCCAAGAATCACAAATATAAAATGATATTTGAAGTAAAAATTGTTGTGGTTTAACATGAAGAGGGATATTTAAGACTTTGTATCATGATTCTGTGTATGCCATTAAGAAAAAGGATAAATGATAGAAGTTAAATGGTTTGATGAAACCATTTCAAATACTTCAATAGAAATTGGAAAACATAATCCTGAAGTTCATTGTAACACTCCCCGTGAATTATAAATGCAATAATTCTAATTGGGTAGTAGTTTAAAAAGTCATCTCATTTCATTTCTATCAATGAATATTTCTATCTAGACAAGATATACATAAAAGAAGCTGTAACACTACATGGAGTTCCACTCTTAATTTTCTTTTATCAAGATATTTGGTAGTCCTTGATGATTTGGAGAATCCTTCAACAAGTGTTGGATACAATATTGAGTTTCTTTACTACATATCACCCTAAAATAGTTGGTAAGTCTGAGTGACCCATTTAATGTCTAGAGAGTATTTTGATATCATTTTCAATTTATTTTCATGGATTTTATTTCAACACCTTCGCAAAGTACAGTTATCATATAACAAAAGCTTCAATTATAGCATTAAAATGGATCCTTATGAGGATCTGTATGGTAGGTTGCTCCAGACATCATAATATTGGGATAAAGATAGAGAGTTGAAGTTTATGGAAGCCGATATTATCCATGATATGATATATAAGGTTCAATTGATTTATTTTAATGTGAAATATGTGAAAAGTAAGAAAACAAATATATGCAAATAACCATAGAAAGGCCCAAGAGTTTGAGGTCACGAAAGAATTATGGCTTCAAATGTCTCTATATAACAGATCCTTGAGGTTTGGTAAGAATTTAAATCATAGTCCAAGATATGTCATCCCTTTTTAGATCCTCAATCGCATTGGAGTTGTGGCCTATAAACAAGAACTTCGATCTAACCTTTCTAATGTATTGGATGTGTTCCAAGTATCTATGTTGAGTAAGTACATATCATACCACTTTCACGTACTGAATCTAAAGTTTAAACCCTTAGAGAACAATCATTTATTCCAGGAGTAGTGAGTGACGATCATAGACCATGAAGACAATATCCTACTAAAAAATAACACTCACCTAGTCAAATGGTTGTAGTGAAACCATGTGTCTGAGGAAACATCATAGGAACTAGAAGAGGGGATAAAATAGAGTCACTCCCATCTATTTTAGTGTATGAAATGAAATTTTGGGGGAGAAATTTCTAAATGGGGAAGAATGTAACAACCCAAAATATTATAAATGAAATTCCTTTATTTAATGAATAAATTCCTTCTTAAGAATCAAAATTAAATAAAATATATAAACTGATTTTCTTATTTTGGTCCATTGTAGTTTTTATCTTGTTGGGTTCAAAAGTATCTTAAGAATAATTTCCATTGATAATATATCCATTTTATAGATACCATAATTATTAATATATTTTGTGGGTGGTGATAAAATCTAATTGACATAGAAAGAATATGTGTTGGTCTCAAAATATAGTATCTAACCCTATGAAGCTCATTTATCGGCGATCTGGAGGGATATGACCATAGTTGGATTTTCCCTTGACCAAGCCAAAGCTGAGATTTAACAACTATAGCACGATAGAAACTATTTATGTGATAATGTCGATCTTATCAAGGCTATGACCCAAACCATGTTTGAAAAACCACCCCATGAAAGTTGTCACAATCACACACCTTACACTTAGGGAATATATTTGTGTAATAATTCATTATGTATCTAAAACCTAATAGAATGATTTTTTATTTAATTATTATTAAAAATAATTATTATATTTTCCCATTTAAACTTTATAAATGATTAAATAGTGAGTTTTATGAAAAATATATTTTGATGATAGGAAATAAAAATTTAATTTTTGAGAAATATATAGTTTAAATAAAGATAGTTTTTTAGGGGTGCAATATTTTCTGAAATAAATTTTATTATAATAAAATAAAATTATTAAATGATTTTTAAAAAAAATATATGATAATATAGTTTTATAAAGTCAAATGTAATTACTATATGGGATAGAAACTGTTAGTATACTCAAATTAATCAATATTTATTTCAAAGAAGACTATCCCAAAATATCCTCTCTTTTATTAGTGTGCTCAAAGTAATAAATATTTATCAATGGATGTATTTTATAGGAATGATTGTATCATGTCATTATTTCAAACTAATTTAGAGATTAAAAGATTAATATGAGTATTGTAAGTGTACATGGTGGTTTATTTGATTAAATAAAACTGTCATATGTCTTTTATATGAAATTTTTATTGTTAGAAAATATTGTTTTTGGTATTTATTTTTCAATACCTCCAAAACCATTAATGATTTTAGGGGTCATGAAAAAAAATAAAGATAAAATGGACTTTTAAATACTACCAAATAAAATAGAATTTATTTATTTCAGTATAGAAAAAATTAATTCACCTTGTAAAGAAAATATTATATTAAATTAGTTTTATTATGTAATTATATTTTTTAAAATGGTATTTAACTAAATTTACTAATTTTTTTATTTATTATTTTTTAAAAAGAAATACATTGTAAATAAACTTGCTAAAAACTCACTAAAATCATATATAGTACTCTTTGAAATTTTTACTCATGCAAGAAAATGAAAAAAATGATGTCACTCTTTGAGAAAAGTTAGTGCTTGCATTTTATATTGACCTAATGAAAATATAATAAATAATTTTTTTCAAATCAGGGATGGATGAATTACTATATATCTTCTGAAACCTCAATAAATAAAAGGGAGCCAAGTGTTTTCTTAATAACTTTTCCTTGAAATTTTTGTGGTATTTCAAGTCAAATATTTCTCTCTCTAAAAATGGTCATTCTTCATCCATCCACATATCATATAGACACATCTCATTGAAATCATTTCTATCATAAAAATGTAGAGTTTTAAATAAACCATTATATATAAAATTAATTTTCTCATGGACACACTTTCAAATGAAAATCTAAAATTAGAATTAGAATAAAATTATGGAAGAATAAAATTTTAGAAACTATATATTAAATAAAAAGATTCATTAAAGGATAAATTATATTTAAAATTTTTACTTTAATTTTCCTGCATGAAGTATCTCTACCAGATCAAATTTAAATATTTTATGGTTTTTATCATTTTTATTTTCAAGAATAGTGTATTATCAACAAGATAATTCACATTAAATGATTGTTTTAACAATAGAGATATATGTTTCCAATATTTACAAGGATTTGAATAATATAATTACATTGATTACATATTATAATCTAAAATTAAGGTTTATTTTTTATCCTCATGGAATTACTTAATAACATTGTATGATTACATAATCTATTATAATTAAGTGGACTCATTAAATTATAGTCCAATGTACACCATAATAGCCTTCAAACACACCTAGATAATCATTATAACGTATATAGTAATCCATTAGACCCAATAAATCCTTGATTGACCTATTAATTAAATATAATTTATTATAATTCAAGTTACTTCTATTTTTGTTATATATTTTTTTAAAAAATAAAATATCAATTATAGTACTCATAATAGTTTATATATAGCTCCCAATAATCCTCCCATTATTTAATTGAGTAAAAAAATCCACCAAGACGTGATATTAACACTCTCTAGAAATATTATAAGTTATAAATTGATAATATATGATAATTTTTAAAACCATGTAAATGGTTTTAAGCATAATATAATTTTTGATTAATAATTTTATTTTATTTACAAATTATATTTTCATTTCATGGATTTAATATACACCCTTAGTGGTTTGTATTAATGTCACATGCATCCCATAAATCTCGTCACTAAAATGAAAAGGGTTATTAACATCGGCCAAGGTTATATGAAATGAAATATGGGAGGCATTAAATTGATTATTCAAATAAAAGAATGGAAATCGTTTAATCAGCACCAAATTTCATTGATAAAGTAACCTAATATCTCCAAAATATTGGAATAATGTTTATAATTTAATATAATAAAAAAAAACTCTAAATACAAAATAATGAGAAAAACTCCTAATAAAATAGAAAGGGACTTCTCAAACACCAGATAATCACATTCTTGTTTGGTCTAGTCCATTCTAAAATTACATTTGATAAATTTTTAAAAATTGAGTATAGAAGCAGAGATGGTCATTAAAGTATATTAATTTAGTTCCTAACAATAATATCAAAAATAAATTTAAAAAAAATATGCCAATGATTCAATGATTTACTAGTGAAGCCAACACACAATTCCTAATTAGGTCAATATACTATACCACATTTCTCTATTCTAACTCTCAAAATCTTTATAAAATATAATTATATTAAATTGGGAAAATATATAAAAAGAGGTTCTATAAACTATTATAACCTAAGTTCACTAAGTGTGGAGGATGGTTAATTTTTCTTAAAAATGATTATTTTTAAGTGTGCATAATTAGAACCAATTATTCCATTTTGATGTTTTTGATAAGTTTTAGAGTTCAATTTATGAAGGATTAAAAAATCATGAAATATTTATATGATTACACCATAACTATTGTTCTAGGATTTAAAAGGTAAAATTATTGAATATTGAGAAATTATGCATATATGTTGTGTTGTGATTAGGTTTATGGTTGGGGAGTTGATGTCTAACTATGAATTATGGTATAAAATCCACATCACAATTAGAAGAAACAATGAAGGGAATATTTTGGTTGATTATTACAACATGTGTACTATACCGAAGCTATATACTATGATTTATATATTTATAAATTATTTCAAAACAAGATCTTATGATATATAGAGAAGAATGTTCTAGATAAAGAGTGTGTGGGGATATGGCTTATAGCATGAATGTTAGACTATAATAAATGGTCATAAATGGGTGAATAATAATTGATTTCATTACAATGATATTCATTACATGATAATGAACATCTATAGAGAATATAGTATATTTTAACGATGTTTATTATAATAGTTTGTATAGACGGTGAGGGTGGTATTTTCAAATAGATATGGTAATCATAAAGCATAATTCTAAAATACTGGACATTCTTCGTTGATTTTCATGAAAGAAGAATATCTGTAATGATTGTATATTTTCAAAAATGTGATTTTTTTTTCTTGATTAATTTGGAATTTAATAATTATATTTTTGATAGCATAAAATTTAAATTATAAAGTGACATTTTCATAACATGTTGAATAAAATTGATGAATAAATTAATTAGCTTTATTTTTTTGAGGAAATGGTGAAATTTTGATAGAGAAAATACACCTGAAGAAATGATATTTTATTAATCTAGAATTATGAGTGTGTTTGTGACTAATGGTTACCGAACTCACATGTCATTTAAAATATAAATCTTGTATTGAATATATTTGTTAAGGAAAAAAACATACTTTAGTTTAGTGTATTTATTTTTTTATTAATAATTCATTTCAATATAATTTGAATCAAATTCATAGAATCTCTATATTAATATAGTTTTTAGGGAGACTGTAGAATGGAATGAACTTTGGAAGTGGAAATGATCTTATCTAAAATATTGTAATCCTAAAAGTGAGTTTCAATTTACTCAGTATATAAACTCATCATTGGTGTATTCACTATTGGATGCAACATATATTGAGTGAACTAAAAGAAAATATTCTCTTACTGGATTTAAAATTTTCATATTTAGATGCTCTCTATTATTTATTTGAATTGATAGGTTTAAATATTCTATATATCATGAGAATAAGACTCATTCAATAATTAAATATGATTACCCTAATTGTCACCCTCTTAGGGTGATTCGGGGTTATATATGGTTTCTATCAAACACCCTTAAATATGGATATCTTCATACAAACCCCACTTTTTATACAAGGATTTAAAAGATCTACGCAAAACAAGAACATGATGTTTCTATTTATGAACTAAAGAACTAGTTTGGAAATTTAAAAAATAATTCTCCATACTAAAACATTCAATACATACGAGAAAAATAAAATAACTAACTCACACATTCCATAACACATACACATGTTTTTATATGGTTCAAGTCATCTTCTTCTCCTAGTTTCCCTACTATCCTATATTTTCACTCCAATACAGCTTCACCCAAGGAAACATCAAAATTCCAATTAATGAACGTTACAAACATCCCCTTCAAAAACTAGATTCATAATTTTAGGAATTCATCCTTCCAAATTCCAAACTCCACCATCCAATATCAAATTTTACTACATATATTTTCGAAGATATGTTTTTTTTCTTCCATCAATTTAGTTCATCAAACATATTATAAAGAACTAGCCTCAAACATTACATAATCATGAATTAATTTAAGAATTCACTTCGAGGATCTTTTTAAGTATTGATCTTTATAGAATTAGGTCATAAAATATACATAAAAACGTGAATATTACATGTAGACACTTCTACTCATATTCCATTTTATTAAAATAAAATCTCTAGAAAAAAAGAGTGATTTCTAGTTCCATGTTTTAGATAGCATGACTTTTCCTTGATCCCATCCTTGACCCCATTCATGTTTAAGTCCCGTGAAAAACATTTCAAAACATAGGATGAGCATAAAAGTCTCAATAAGGGTTATAAAATATTGAAAGAAAACACTAGTCCATCAAAACATAATATTTTTAACATACCTAAAGAAATCATAAGATTTATGAATAACACATAGAAAACAAAAATCATAAAGGTAACTTGTGGAATCAATAACATTCTTACATTGTATCTTTCACAACTACGTAGGGAGTTACATTTGGAATACCCATCATGGTATATTCCCTAAATCTCTAATGAGAAACCATCACATTTACCTCCGTCATGTTACCAAATTTATTGGAGGTCTATCTCAAGCTCACCAACCTTATGTTTATCATGGAACAACTTGTATAAGTAAACAATACCAAAGAACCATAATATATTCATAACACATAAAACAAACATAATAGAAAGATAACATTTCAACATTTCAATCACAACATATCATTTATATATATTGACATAACAAATCCATTATAAAAACCATTTTAAATACCAAAATATGTGAAAGATTATATGGTATTTACATTCCTTTAAAAATATTACGGCTTGTTAAGGAAGATATATATCAAATAATACTCGCAGTGGTGGAAAAGGTTATGGTCACTGCTTACATTAAAAGAAACATTCTTTTCTTGTTGTTTCATAAATAAACTCATAGAAAAATATTCCATTTCAATGAAATGAAAATTAAAATGTGTTTATATATTGTATACAATAAAGTCGTGTATAAAACCAACTATGCCTAAATGAGTGGATATTGAGACGAAGTCGCTTACCTCATGTCTGACTTAACTAGTTCGTTCTTTAATGTCCGGAATAATAAACTAAATTTAATTTATACTTTATTAAGAACAATTTTAAAGTTTATTATTCATTTTATATCACTTATTACCATGGTATAAATATTATGTAATCATTTAAGTTAATAATGTTCATTTTGCCTATATTTGGTACTTGAGTAAAAAATGAACTTATAATTACAAGTTATTCTTGTGGTCCATATTCTATTACTTCCAGAATGATATTCTTAATTTAAATATCATATATATCATATATATCATGTATATATCTATATATATAACAGTACATAACATTTAAAGATAAGAAATGAAATTCACCATTCATGGAAACGGTAGGCCCTACGTACGCATGAACACTACTTTTAATTATATTTCTTATTTAATGGAATGAACAATAAATGTTATATAGGTATATTATAATTCCATTATAATATCATATATAATTTCTATAACTCCATCCTTTATATATTCAATGTATTGCATGAATGAGTCGTATAACTTTGAGGGGTCGGTAATCCACACTTCCTCAGATGAAATTATCGTGTTTACCCCTTATGAAAACCATAAATGCATACTATAAACGAAACAAAATGAAGCATAAAAACAATGTAAATATAATATATATTACATATAAATATAGTTCCTTCATAATGGACACTATGAGGGATAGTTGTAGATATTTGAACAATCACCATTTTGTGAGGCATTAGTTCACCATCCAGTGAAACAGTATATTCATTACCAATTAGATGGATGTGTGTGTAATTGTAGATCGAATCCTTCTCATAAAAACTAACTAGTATGTTTAAGATACTGGTGTTTTCTTAAAAAAGGAATAAAAAGAGCATAGAGGGTTGGAGAAGTAAAATAAAAGCAATGAATTTAATAGAAGACGTTACCTTTAAATCAGGTAACTCCCTTCGGTTTGAACCAAAATCACTTCTTGAAGTGCCTTCTACTTAAGTTAAGGATTCGAGGTGGAATAGGGGGATGTTGATAGCTTATTTCGAAAGAGTATAGATTATCCAAGAGTATTCAGAGGTGTGTGTAATAGGTTATATGTGAGGGATTTTTTTAAGAGGGAGGAGGGGCTCTTTAGGAATGTTTGAAAATATTATTTTATTATATAATGATTTTCGGTTTTTAAAGGACCAAAACTTATTAAAGTCAAAGATAAGATGACTATTGTTCTAAATTAAATCATCCAATAATTATTGAACAGGTTTTGGATATTGTTTTAATCTTTATAATATTATTTGTTTAAATTAATCATCAATGAGGTAAACAATGCATCATTATTGTGTCATAAAAAATAATATTATTTATTTGATGTCTAAAAATTATAAAATAAATACCAGTATGTAGATAATATTTCTAGATTTAAAATTAAAATTTATTGTGTATGATATAACTTAAATAACCCCAAGTAAAAATTGATTTACTAATAGATATATGTTTTTTGTCTTTACTTTAAATTAATTAATATAAAGTGTCATTATCACTCCTAAGTGGCTCCATAAGGTCCAAAAATAGACCCAAGGATGGCCACGGTCGGACATTTATTAACCAATAGAATGTGGACAAATTTTATTGAAAATTGTTATTATAATAATAATATTTTTTTACCCTTATTTACCAGATTTACCCTTTAGCCATGGTAAATAAAATATTTACCAAAGTAAATGTTCATAATGTATAAAAATAAAAGTTACCTATTTACATAATTTTGAATTCCTGATTCCAAATATGGAATCCGTTTTTCCAAATTTAAAACACATATGTTGCAGAAATTAATTTAAAATTAATTCACATAGTCAAAATAAAAAGCGTGTTTTTATTAAATAATAACTCTCAAATGATTGACAATTGTTTATGTCCAATTTCAAAGTGAAAATACATCAAATTACCAAGGTTGGATTAAATGGTAAAAATTTAATCTAATTACACTTTAAAACCAATTACAAAGATAATTTGACCATATAAATAAATTAAAATAAAAAGAAATTTTGTATTAAAATGCAGTATTTTTCACTATTCATTTAAAAATGAATTCTATCAAAAAAATAACAAAAATTCACCAAAATTAATTTTGATGTCTGGATTATAAAAAAGAATTTTATTTTGTCAAATAGAACATATAAAAGTGTAAAAATCTATATTTACAGAGTGTTCTCTATCAAAAGAAGATAAATTGACATTTTAGAGAATATAAGAGTATTTAGGTTTAAAATTAGATTCAATCACAATTTAAGCCTCTTACTTTTATTGGATAAATATAAAAACATTTGAAAAAAATTTATATTTATAATTTAGTTTGTTCTGTTCATTCCCACCAATAAAATGGCTAGGTGTTAACTACCATTTAAAATAATATTATATTTTTTTTTCTGAGTATAACTCTGTATTGTGTGTAACATTAGATTTCAAAGAAACCCGTTGTTTCATATTAGTTACGCCATAGAACATAGCATCCCCTTTAAATTAATATTAATATTTAATTAAAAGATATTAATAAATATGAAAATATCATATCTCTATATTTACCTAGGATGTTAAATTTATTCTGAATATTCCTTTTCAATGTTCATTAACACTACCAAAAAAAGTCTACACAAATCAAATTAAAATATTTTCTTATTTAAAGATTTTCTTCACAAATTATTATCTTCTTGATCAAATTTTAAACACCACTTGAATTTTTTCACATATAATACAATATCAATGATTCTCCCATCATTAATTACAAAAACTAAACCCCACTAAGGAATAACTCCTTTACAAGACTTTTCTTACTATAACATTGGTTTTCATATCCATTAGATTATGAATTATACTAATCATACATGTCATTATAACTCTATCTTACATAATACTCTAAATAATGTGATACTAAAAATGAATTTATTTAATCCATAAGGGAAACAAATAATTCTCCATAGGATATATTAAATATTGACTACAAAATGATATAATAAGGTTCCCCTAATACCCTTTGATTTACACTGAAACAATCTTTATCAATAATAGCTCATTACCTTCTTTTATTTTCACCAAAAACTCTAGCTCTCTGGTTGTCATTGTAACTACTAGTTTTAGGATAGACATCTATCTCATAGTCAACCCTATATTAGTATACACATATCCAATGGAACTTCTCTATGTGTCTATATCTCCTCCAAAGTCTACATGTACAAACCCTAGTAATGGGTCATTATTTTTATAATATTGAGTTAATTATGTAGTTCCATTGAGATAACATATCAACCAATTCATATCATCTCAATGTTCCATTCCTAATTTTGATCTGAATTTCTTTAAAAATCAAACTAAGAAAGAAATTTATGAAATTATACAGTACATGAAATAAATAATGTTTCCAACATCCAATGAATGGGGACCCTTTTCAAGGAGAAAATCCACATCTTCTATTCTTGGTGATTTTTATTTAGTTAATTTGAATTTTAAAACCAGTGGTAATGTCACAGACCTATATAAGAATATTTGAAACATTCAATATCCCTCTACATGACATCAAAATGGAGACTAAATCAATATTACAATATTATATTATTTATTGATCTATGTCCCCAAAACCCACTTACAGCCCTAACAAATTATCCATACAATTCAGCCTTCATCTCCTACATCTGATTAATGTTTATACTAGCCATGAAAATATATTCCATATAAAAGATAAGCATGATGTAACATCTATCATCAAATTCATTTAAATATTTGAAATTATCTTCATTTCATATGAAGAATTATTTTTCTACCATATTGAAACATACTTGGATTTATATAAACTTGGTGCTGGTTAAATGACATAAAAAATTGTTTTGAACATATACACAAGTTAAAACCTAATAGTTTCTAGGAAAACTACAAGTCTCTCTACGAAAGGTATATCATCAAAATCACTATGAATGAATGTTATCTTCACCAAAAATTGTTTAGGATGTAAACCTCCATTCATAAACATTATTAACACCATTTAAAGTGGTTTCTTATTAACAAATAGAGTGAATATTTCACTAAAATCCACACCATATTTTTTTTTAAAATCCACTTACAACAATCCATTCATTATATTTTTTCCTACCATTAACATAATATTTCAACCGAAAGACACATTTTTTCTGTAGACCACATTTACCCAATGGATATTCAATTAGCGCTCACATTCTTTATGACATACATGGAGTTTATTGCATCCATCATTTCTAACTATCCCTCTCTTAAGTCACTAAACATTCTTGAAACTTATAGGATTTTATGTTCTCAACCATCCATAGGAAGAGTATAGATTATATTGGATCCATTCCTTTTCATTTGATCTCTAACCCTATTATACCCGAATAATTTAATATTACGATTCATTCTTCTCATAATACTTTTTCCTACCATAATATTCTACTATCATAATCCTTTATAGTGAATTATGACTTGGTGGAACCTCCAAAACCAGGTCACTTTTTATATGGAACAATTTTGAAGCCCCCAAACCTCAAAAATCACTATTATTACTAGAACATAAAAATATATTTAAATAAACTTATAAAACACCATTTTTACTCACTAATAACTTCATCTTACTTCTAATTATGATTCTTCCATATGAACTCCTTATTGAAAGTTATATTTTATCTTCATATGACATCACATGGTTATTATCTCATTGTTGAAATATAATGTTCTCATAACTTTACCACAGAAAAAAAACATGATTGGGACTTAGTATCTAGTTTTGTATCTCACTGAAATCAATATGGAAATAAGTGATAATTTAAAAAAAAACTAGTGAGGATCCTACTAGATTTATAATTCAATATTCCTTTGGAATTGATTAACCCAATAGTGTTTAAAGACATATTTTCTCAATATAAACTAAATATTTAGATAGAACTTCACAGAACTCCTTTAGGAAACCAAAGTGTGACCACATACTCTAAGATATCTCATTTAATGTTTAATTCATTTATTCTATCACACTATTATACTCTAGTTTTACAATTATGGTCTATAAAAACCCCAATTATTCAATCATAGATTCGATATAGACTTTATTAGTTTGTCATAAGATATAAGGAATCGATTCTAGAATGATTGATTAGTTTTTTTAATATTAAAAATCTAGATACAAACATTCTTCCCATATTACAATATAAATATAATATAAATAGATAGTGAAAATAAATATTCTACATCCTTGAATTCATTCAAATATTACCTCTTAAAAACCTTTTGAAACAAATAAAAACAATGGTGATCTAAAATTCTCAATAATGGTAAATCATAATATAATCTATCATGAATAAATAAGATATAATCAATTTAGTGAGGTATATATATGAAAAAACATTCCATTCAATCAATAACTCGAGAATTATGTCCATCAATGGATAATGTCAATCCTTAAATATCATGGATAATAAAAACTAAATTTGTAATTAAGGAAATTCATAAATATAGACATCATGATATCAACAAACATTATATCTTTACTACCATATCCATATGCTAATATAGAATAAATTATGGGAATGTATACACCAAAAACCATTTAATAAGGATAGCCAAATATTTTGTCTCATGAAACTAGTCGATAAAACTCCAGTAACCTTTACCATGTTCCTAATTTGTTACATTAAAATATGATATAATGGATATCATCATGAAGGACCAATTAGTTTTCATGTTTTTAAGATCCTGATTCAAACAAGATTTCAAAATAATATTATAAATAAAACATAAAGAACATAGTGAAATTTAATATTCTACATCCTTGAACTCATCAGATGATTCATTTTTAATATACAATAGAAATGAAACAAAACACTGTTGATATCAAAAAATGACCAAGGTTTATGTTCTATGGAATATATCAAGAGTAAATAGTACATAGTCAATATAAATGGGTAGATAACTTAAAACACATACCAATTAGTCAATAACTCGAGAGCAAAATACATACAAGGATATTTTAAATGAAATGATCTCTTGGATAATAATAACATAATTATAAATTAAAGAAATAGATATTCTTTTACATAATGATCATAGACTTCATTATATATTTACCACTAAGTTGTTGCACCAATATAGTTTAAACGATGGGTAAGTATACACCAAAAACCCCATATAATGAGGCGAGCCAACTCGTTTTTCAAATTATACCTATCTGCGCATCAAGGGGCTCTATATATTGGATCCCCTCCTGTCACCGTAATTCAAATTAATTAATAATATATTTAATGATCAATTTAATTCATAAACAATATTCATTTTTAGTTAATATCTATATTGATTAACGAATAATTAATATCAATATTTTAATTGTTTATAAAATAAAATTCAAAGTAAAACATCATTTGGATAAATGGTATATGGTTTATAAATAATAATACACTTGATACAAAAAATATGGAAATTTTTGATGAAAAATGATAAAAATAAAGTTAAAGTATCAAGAGAAATTTTATGACCACAAAATTTATTATGAGATGAGAGATTACCATTATTTCATTAGAAAAAATTATAATGTTAGTGAAATAAAGAATTTTGGAGAATTAAATAAAACTAAAGAAATATATTTAACAAAAATTCATTAAATAATATTCATTTTAAACTCATTGAAAACTTAGTGAAGATGGTAATTAGAATAAAATTGATATGGTTGTGGGAAATTCCCTTAACACTGTATACATTAAAAAAATCCTTTTGAGTTTTTGAATAGAATGTTCAGAATGATAAATTAATAAATAGTTACAAAGGTTCATCTAAAACATTTTAAAATTTAAAGGATAACATAAAATGTCATTGTAATTAATTTTAATTAAATAAAATGGACATATATAAAACAATTCTGAAAAAATGTACTTGGAAAAAAATACCCAATCAAAAAGGGAAATTAGATCATATTTTATTTTAAGCATTTATAAACTTGATTAAAGTGAAAAATATAGAAAATTTTGGAATAAATCATGGAAACTCCTTAAATATCCATATTATTATATTCCATCAACGAAAAATATAAGAAGTCATAAATAATGAGATTTTAAAACACATTCTTACCTCTTTGGTAACGTTTAAATTGAAACCCCATGGAATTATAAAAATTAATTTAAAACATCCTCATCATTAATATATATATATATATTAATGTGAAATAAATAAAATCATCTGTATATTCAATAAAAAAATTAAATAGGTTCATAGTAACCAAATTGTCTTAGTGGAGTGAAAATTGAGAATAAATCCATTACCTCACACATCCACTTAGTTGAATGTTATTTAATTACCTATATAATGGTTTTAAAATTATTATTAATTTATATCAGACCAATATTAATGTTAATAATATCATATATTTTTATCTTATAACATATTTTCCCCCATTCATCATCAATCATTCATTATATTCATTGTTTATTGTGTTAATTTCATAGTTTTCTCATGTTTTGCATTGTCATGGATGTTTCAATTAACTTCCATAGTTTATATTTTAATTAAATAAATAATTATATTAACGGTAGAAATATAAAATATTCATTTGATACGTTTTTATAATCATTATTGAAAGGTGTACATGTAAAATGAACCGCAATGCGTTATGGAGACATAATCCATACAAATGCGCGATCAGTGTTGTCATATTTAATAGGATAAAGGTCGTGTAAGTAGATGATATACTAAATTTTATTAATTAATATTTTATAATAATTTTAATATATTTTAATATTCCCAAAATTATGAATATCCATGTGAGGTTGTGATGGAAAAAATATTACCTTGATTCATGAGATAGTAGACCGTCATCCACAGGAGCAACAGTTTTGTTTCCAATTTGATAGACATTGAGATGCATAAAAATTATTCCATAAATAATAAAATATTACTATATTTTAGAGGATGGGTTTATTATATTTTAATTTTTTGGGACATAATAAAATGCTGCAAAAGAAGAATAATAAAAAAGATCTTGGTTATGATGATTACATTCTCTTAGAGAAACATCCTTTGGATATATTCCAAAATACCAAAGAATTAGAATTTTGGGAATAATTAATCCTCTATAAGGTGTATAAGGATGTTTTAAAATAATTTTTTAAATTTTATTTCAAGATAAATGGATCATGTGGAATGAATAATTGAGGCGACGAGGTTCTCATTTATAATTAAGATGAGTGTGACACTTATAATTGTTCAAAGTTATAAAATATTTTTATGTCACATTCACAAAACAAACTACATTAAAAGAGACTCATATAGAAGGTATATAATGTAATGATAAAAATAATAACAAAATATTAAATTTAATAATGTTTTTAGGTCATTTTAACCCTTGTCTTTTGAGATTAACCCCCCATAAACTCCTTTTGATCTTAACTATGAAAACAAATTTTATCTGCTTTTATAATTACTTATAATAAAAAAACTTAGTTAAAATAATTAATTAATATTAATTTCCTTATTACATGTATGGAATAAATTTTATCAAAATTAATTCATATAATTTTTATAATTTAATTTCTACATGAACCTGTAAAACCTGACGAAAAACAGTTTTTAATAAAAATGATTTTTTCCATCCTAAAACAATCTTACATTAACTATATAACTACTAATAATCATTATATGGATTCAAATTCATATAATCAGATATATAATATATAAATTTCATTGAAATCATTCATTATTAATGATTATATTATTTTATTTATATGAAAAAACATTATACACTTAATAAATGGTTTTCTGAAAAATATCATTTTCCCTCCAAATGATCTTATCATTATTTATCATAAATTTATAATCAATATATAGTCAATTATACATATTATATAAAAATATTATATATAAAATTACTAATATTTAAACTCTAAATTTTAAATAATTTATAAAATCTTATTTCTATGAGAATCTTTTGAAACATCATTCTAGGATTATTTTTGACCAAGCAAGTTCCAACTTGATATTCATCCTACCAAAATAGAGTGTTTATGAAATAAAGTATTAAAAATTATTTCTAATATAGTTTTTAAAATAAAATGCTCCCATAATATAATTTAATCATAGTGCAAATGGGGTGGAGCCTAAGTTGTAGAACTCATAACCCTACATCTGAAAGTCTAGGGTTTTTATATTGGAATCCCCCTTTGGGGATTTACATCATAGGCAGTGACCCGTGTATGACATAGGTATGTGGTCATGTAGGCATGATGAGGTTCAAATTAAAAAACTAGGATGATGTAGTTGTGTTTCTACAATGGTCCATAATATCATGTTTATGGAAACCCTAGCCTTCTACACATATTATTACATTATTTTAAGGATAACTAACAATAAAATTACAAGCCAATGATCGTAAACTCTAGTATCGTCGGGTTATTTGGTACATAAAACTAAAAATATGGGAATAGAATAAATCATAATTATTTTCATCATCCATAAAGATATTTTATCTTCAATTTATCTTGACCATCTATATAGGATAACTTGCGGAATACATGAACAAAAGGGATGAGGAAAATAGACCAGTAAGGGTATAAACGTAGGACTAAATAAAGGAACATGGGTTAGAAGAAAAAAAATGTTGACATAAAAAGGTATGGATATTGAATAAGCACATGGAATAATAACATGTATATTATTTTGAAATTTAATCAAGAAATCATAAGAATGTGGAAAAAACACACAACATGAAATAATCCTGAGTCAAATCTAACTCCCAATTCCATTGCCCATAGTCAACAAAGTCCAATTGAGGAATCAGGTTCACTCCATGTCCCAACATGATGTCTCATTAGAATATACATCTCTCAATTAATTTGAGTTTTATTTGGGCATTCCCATCATAATATGTTCATGCATATGTGTTCCACATAAAAAATCAAGTATTAGGGTTACCAATGGAAAGAAATGGGTATCATAATCAAACTGTAAAGCATAAAAATGTGAATATCATAATGGTGTCAATGAAATAATATATTTAAATCATAAATATCCATTCATAAGGTAATATAGGCATAGATAATTATAATTTATCTCAATCTGAAATGAAATTTTTTAAAAATAGTGTTTAAGAGTCATTATAAATGAAACATTTTAGTGTGTTTTAAGGAAAATATTAAAGAGAATTTAATGCTAAAATGGAATATTTGATTTCATAAAACCATAAATGAACCAAGATATTTTTCATACATAAATGAGAGTTTTTATAAGGATAATTGTTTCTTCAAATAAATTATATAGTGTAATTAGAAATGGGTAAGAAATTGAGAAATTCCATTTAATCGGGCTTTCTTATCAAGAAGATAAGATAATGGAACTTTTATAAAATCCATATTTCTCCATAATATGAGGTTAAAATGATAAGGGTGAATTATTTTGGAGAACATATAATTAATATAGAATAATTATATAAAAATAAATAATAATTTCATTATGGTAATGATAGAGATAGCTTAACCCGGAGGAAAAAATGGGGGTTTAGAAAGAATCCCTTATCTTATGTTTGAAAGTGTTCTAAAATTGATATCAATGTATTAGATAATCAAATTAATTAATTAATTATTTAATTAGGAACCTTTTATACAAGTAATTTTTATTATTATTTTTTATGATTATTTATAGCCTATTGGTAGTTATAAGATATAATTTAATCATCTGAGAGTTCTTGTTTCATGGGTTTTCCTGATTGGTTCACTTGATTAAATGTATAAAAGATCATACAAAATGGGAATAGATATACATAATTGAAGTTATAGGGTATTCATAAAAATATATAATATTAAATGGTTATATAATTAATTTGGTTATTTGGTATGAGGATGAATCCTTAGATAAGATGTTAGTAATAATTGGTTAGATTATTTTGGTGGTTCTGCGATCATTACTAACTAGTTTTGTTTCAATAATTAATATTACTTATATATTTTAGTTCTACAACATAAAATAGGTTATAAAATAAGGGTTAAATTATTTTTCAACAATTATATTTTTTTATCGCTATTTTTGAAGGTGGTAATGGAAAATGAAAACTTTTTATCCTTCAAGGCATTAAATGCACTCATTGCGGATGATATATTCATTATTACAATGAAAGGATGTGTAGTAGATTCTTGATGGTGTAATTACCATTAACATATAAAAATTATAGTATATATAATATAATAGAGTTATCATGGAAGTTTGGATAGAGTTTGTGAGGATAGTATTAGAAAAGAAATGAAATGGAAAATAAAAGTATGAAACTGAAATAGGATTTTACCTCTGGATTTCGTCTCCTTGAGAACCGCTTTGGGAAATTGGTTTTGGTATTTATTTGAGAACAGAAAATCTTATATATTGGTAAGAGACATAGGAATATGATTGGAAGGAATTGGACAAGATTCAAGGATTAATAGGTATGAGGATAATAGGGGTGATGGGTGGTATTTATAATGTAGAAGTGGGGTGTTTTCTCATTATTTTATTCATTAGTTTATTATTTTTCCTCAACACTATGAAAATTTTGATAACTATCACTAAATATAACAAACTAATGTAGGTTATTTTGAAATAATGGTGATTATATCATCAATTAACCAAGAAATATTTTATTTACCATACAATATTTATATTCCATAAAATACCATATTTTATTATTGACCAAAAAATCTAGTGTGTTAGAAAAATCCCAAAAAAACCATAAATTTTTTCAATGTGTATAATTATAAATTGAAATACATTATATGAAAATAAAATTTGAATATGTTAAATTTGTTTTTTAATTTATATCATCATTTACATAGAAATTACCAATTTAAAAATTATAACTAATTTTATACCACATTGAAAATTTAATCAATGTCTCATAAAATTATCCCATAATCATAAGAAAAAATATCAATTTATGAATCAATAATATAAAAATTATTCTTTAAAATAATTATATTAATTATAAAATTAAACAAAAACATTTTCATTTCATAGAAAATATCAATAATTAATTAATAATTCCTATAACATTAATTAAATTATACTTTGATATAATTATATCATATTTACACTTATAAGATACCTAAATTTTATTTATACTGTCATGTTTGAGTTTACAATTCTTTTGGTTTCTTCACTATTCATAATGGTCATATTACTATTGAAAAAGGTCAAGTTATTATTCCATCGGTATTAGTTCATTAACCTCAAAAAAATACCTCATATATTTTTATTTTATCATGTGTAAATTATTTATTACGTTATCTATGCAATTTATATTTATTTATACTATATAGAATTATTATAAGATGTGAATTTCCATTAATAGAATATTGTGTTGTTACAATTTTCATTAGATACATAGAATTGGGCCTACGAGTTATGCAATGGGTCTCCCTTTACCCAAATAGAAAGGGCACATTTCTTTGACAATAAAAATATCCAGATATCCAAACTATTTTTAATAAAAAAAATAAATATTGGGTGTTACATTCTTCTCTCATTCAAAAATATCATCCAATAATTTTTAGGGATATTAGTTTCTAAACATGTGAGGGTGGTGTTTTATCATAACACATTCAATTTCCCACTATAAATCCTTCAGTTTATGATTTCTCCAATGTATGATTGCCAGTGAATTCCATGAATTCTGCAAAACATGTTATCTACTGTCGGGAATCAGGATAGGCTCTTCATTGTAACATATATTAGGTTCTGATTCTATTTCATTATAGGTTACCACATCTGTTTGGACTGGAATATAATTCAATTACAATATGATATGGAATGCATCATGTAAGTTAGCATGGATTGGTGAAATTACCAAAGAGTAATCCATAGTAAAAATTCATTCCAATATTTCAATTGTTATAATGCACTTGGGGATAAATTTCCCTTTCTTACCATACAGTATAACACCCTTCTATGGAGGTACTTTTATAAGAACATGATCTCACACTTTATATTACAAATATTTATTTTTGTTGTCATCATATTTCTTTTTCATATTTTTATATTTTCTCACATGGTTCTGAATTTACATACTTTCATAAGTGTCACCATAACAAGTTTTGTACCTACAAGATTCCAATCACAATCTCCAACCCAACATGTTTGAATATTCCATTTCCTTCTATATAATGCTCATAAGAATCCATTTTAACATATGAATGGAGGATATTGTTGTAGTAAAACTACAATAATGATAAATAATGTTCCCATAACCCTTTTAAGTAAAGTGACAATGACCTCAACCTTAATTCTAATGTTTCAATAGTACTTTTGGACTGTCCATAAATTTTAGGATGATAGGAAGTTCTCAAATAATGTTTAGTATCATAAGTCTTTTGAATACATTTCCAAAAACATTGATGTAAATCATGGATCATATTCAAATTCAATTGAAATATGTTCAACATGATATATTACAACTTCATTAAAAAAGTGTCGTATGAGCCATTAAAGAAGAAATTATTCACTTATAGTGTGAAAATTTGCATATTTTGAAATGAAATCAATAATAACCCATAATAAATAATTTTCTATTTGATTATTCAGCAATACAGTGAAATTTGATTTCTAATGTCATCCCATTTCCACATAGGTATAGGTATATGTTTCAAGAATCTTCAAGGATGTAGTCACTCAAACATTACAAACTGACAGACCAAGAATCTTGATTCATAACAAGTAATTTTAAACTTCATATATCCCTACAAAAAATGTTCATTCAAATACCCATATATCTTGTTGCTAAAATATGATATTGAGAAATTTGAGCTCTGAGCATCATGTAATAATTTAATTTTCAGATCATTTATATATGGACACATACCATATTTCCAAATTTTAAAATACCATCTTCAAAAATTAACTCTTCTAATTTCCTATCATTCACACATATTGTCTTTTTTTTAAGATTCTAATCATCAGGAAGAGAACTTTTAATCTTATCTAATACAGATAATCTGTAAATCCTTGAAAAAGAAGGTATATCCCCCTTTATTAATAATTCCCATATTCATATTCACTAAATAAATAAATAGGGGATCCTTTTCAATCCTCATTTTGATCAAAACTCAATGATATTTCTTGCAAAATGAAACTTCTTCCTTATTTTCCTTCCATTAGTGGTATTGTATTGAGAATTTATAATCACTGAGTAGACTAATTCCTCACATTTTCCACATATTTATATCATTCTATGAAAATATATACTTCAAAATGTTATAATCTATGTATATCACACAACTTTTTCTAGAGAGATAATGTTTGTATATCGTCATATAAAAGATCATGACTGTTAATTCAATATCACGAGTTTGATAGCTATGTTCGTGAATCTTAAAGTAACTTAATGCATAGACAATAACTTTATCCTTTTTTATAATCACAAAACCAAGAAACCTCTTTGAGGATTTACTATATAACACAAATCCATCATTTCTTGATGTTAGAGTCAAAATAAAATCATTGGCCAGTCTCGTATTTAATTATTCAAAACATTATTCAATGTCATAATTCCATATTAACTTTAACATTTTATTTAAAATATAGGTTAAATAGTTATCCAATTAGAAAAAATGAATTTTGTTTTTCTGGTCATCATCTTTCTCATTGACATATCCATTATTACTCTATATTAGTCCTTGGATGGTAGTTTTATCCTCTATGTCTATATTTTATCTTCTGAGAAACATTATCCTTTTCTTAAAACATGATTTTGTTTTATTTTAGGAAACTTTTATCCTTTTTAGTTTCCCATTTTAATTGTATATTTATTATCCCTCTATATGATGAAGGTTTTCAATAAGGGTGTATTGAAATGATTATCCTTCGATAACATAGATAAAATTGATAGTGTAAAACTTATTTAGTGGGGGTGCGGGTAATAATTGGAAAATTTAGTTTAAATAAATAATATTATTGATTTATATTTTAACAAGCGACACCAAAATTTATGATAATTGATATATATTATAAAAAATTATTATTTAAATGTGGTAGTTATAACCTAAATGTTGAATTAGTAGTTATGAATATTATTAACCACATTATGAAATGTATGGGTAATATTTTAAAGTAATACAATTAGATCTATATGTCCTTATTAAATAGGCACTCATTTTTTTTATTGAAGTCATTTTATTCATTAAAAATAAATCATCTAAAGAAATTATATTATTACATTTGGGGAATATAAATTAAAATTAATTTCTTCTACATTAAGAAATTATTTTTTAGAAAATTAATATAATTTATAAAATAATATTATCAAAAAATAAAATTGGGTGAAATTTATGGATTTTTATGAAATTATTGATATTTCAGTGAGGAAAGAAAAATATTTAATTTTCCAATAACCACATTTATTATCATTCGGTAAATTAATTTAAAAGAAATTTTATACTATATAATTGGTCCTAATGTGAAATAATATCCATTTTATTTAGTATATTAAAAAAACTTTCATTTGAATCTGCATTATTCATGATTTTGATCTAAGATAATTTTTATGCTAAAAACATATTGTTTTTCTAAAAAATGTTTTTCATTGAGTATTATAAATTTCTAATAAAATTGATTTCATCCACATATTGGTATCTAATATTGAAAAATGGATACCATATTTTTAATAAGGACATTCAAATTTTCTAAATAGTTTCCTTTTATTTTTCAGTATCATGAATTATAAAAGCAATAAATATTCTTCACATTAGTAAATGTAAAATGATAAAATATGGTTAAAAATGTGACATAATATCTCAAAATCAACCCAAAAATTAACCTTAAAACATTTTTTGGTGGAAATTACACCATTTACTTCATACTTTATATTATTTTATGTAATGATAATTCTAAAATGTAACTCTCTTGGTTTTAATTTCTTATAGATGTTCAAAACAATATTTGAATATGTTATGAATTCATATAAAATTTAATTTTGAGAATAATTAATTTATTATTTCCTATTATTATTTATGTTAATTTTTATTAATAGAAAAAATTATTTAAAATCTTACACGATTTTTAGACGGTGCTTGTGCAAGGAGTAGAATAACAAAGTAATTTATTTTAAAAACATCAAAAGTAATGTGTTTCAGTGATTTATGGAATCACATGTTTTTTATGATTAATATCAATTTATTTTTTTTATTAAAATATTCTTTATTATAATTCATTTGTTATAATTATTTCATTAAATTGAAATTAATTGAATAGTGTAAAATTATATTAATGATATTTTAGTAAAAGATAATATTTTATTAATTTATTTAAAAATATTTAAAAATTTTAAATAAGAAATATAGAGAAATGGTCATTAGATTCACCTATTTTCCATTTATGAGCAAATTTATACCATATATGTAAAATTATAACCCATTAATGTTGAAATATATGTTACCTCATTTAAGGTTTAAAATGGATAACAAGGTAGTGATAACCAATAGAAGAGGGTTAAAATCAACTAAAATCTTTTTAAACCATATTAATTGATTTTATTTAGAAATTAACCTAATCACCGTATAATAATAATAATAATTTTGGATCAATTTTTTAAATATAGTGAAGAAAAAATATTTTAAATTCATGAAAAAATTACAAGTGTTCTACTCACCTAAATTATAAAAGGGTACCTCCTCCTATCAAATATTCAAAAATATTGAGCCTTTAATCCCAAAAAAATAATACCAAAATCTCTCCCAAAGTTCTATATACAATATCTATAGGTTATTTTCTTCCCTGAAGATAAACCCTGTGGTCCTTAAGAAGAGATTAAATGGATGTTTGCCTAAGAGAAAGTAATCTTCTTAGCCAGGGTCTTTTTTTTTACTTCTTCTATTACCCAATTAATTTTTGTCTTAATAATTAAAATATAATAAATATATTACCTATAATATAATTATATTTTAATTTTTTATAATATTTATCATTCTTTTTCTTCTTGAAAAGGGAAACAAACTCGTTGCTCTTGTTTATGGAAAACTTTTGCATCACGAATCGATATAAATTTTTTCATCTCCACCTCACATGGATAGTCATACTAATAGGGATAACTAATAAATATGATTATTATGAAATAATATATACTCTATAATTTTGACATATCATCTACTTACTAACATACTGAGCCACTAAAATATGATAACATCGTTTGTGCGTACGTATGGACTTCCATATCCTCCAAGTGATGCAATTATTTTTTCATGAACACCTCTAAAGAATGGTTATAAGAATATATAGAATGAATAAATATAATATTTATGGAATTGATATCATTTAACATATGATGAAACTATAACTTATGCATAAGAACTAAAACATCCCTGATGAAACTCACATTTGAAAACTAATAAATTAACACACAAAACAATGTCAATAATGAAATATTTTTGACGAACGAGTTATAAGATGTTAAAAATGATTGTATATGTTATTATAAATATTAATATGGTTCTGGTATATATAACAAAATCATTATATCTATTATAAAATGGTAAAACATGCTCAAAAATTACAACTATGACGTAATGGGATTCTTAACAAAATTTATTTTCATAGGGCTATATTATATATTCATTTTCTATGTTATGCCATGATTATCTTTGAAATAGAAAATAATTTTATTAAATTTTATTTCCACTTTTTTTTGGATTTATATTTTTTACACATAATCACTTCATTTATTAATTCTCGCTTCAATGATATGATCTTTTTAAAGGATTTGAATATAACTTCCACACCATTGAGACATGTTAGGTATCATATTTCTCTATGATTTTATATGGTGTATATAATGACCCATTTATTTATATAACACGAATATAAATTTAATAATAGTGATTAGTTTTTAAATTCACGTTAAACATTCAATGGGTTATAATTTATCAGTTACCAAATGGGTAAGAATTTAATTTTCAATCTCATATGTTTTGGGATTTCACTTATTTTAATTGAATGAATCTTATAATATATCCTTCATAAAATCCATATTTTTTATACTTTGGATATTTAATGAGTTTCAATATTTTCTTCCAACATAAATACTTTTTAAATCTACTTAGGAAAATAAATTCTTAATATAAAAGTAGATCATATTTCTATTTTTAATAGGGTATATTTTTCTTTTATGTAACGCCCCGACCCCAGTTACCCAGAGTCGGTGCATTATTACATAACATTGGCATGATCAAAAGAAAGATCAAATCTCGAAAGACCGATTGGTTTAGTAGCCTTGGAAACACTAGATATATTAATAAGTTTTACATTACATCATAAAATGAAAAAATACTACAACAACATAATGTTTCCACAGTCCACACTATAATCCCCTCATAATATCCCTGAAGGTCATTCATAACTTACATCTTCACATCCTGGGAAAAATAAAACATAGAAAAGGGGTGAGCTCAAATGCCCAGTAAGGATAACAATATAGCGGAACATTCAAAAATAAGCATAAACATTTAAGGCAATGAATTACTAAAACAAAAGCCTTTTAAACATGAACTTCAACATAGTATGGAAAAAGTAAAATGAAATAATTCCATTTACTTATTCACATGGATATTCTACTAATCGAATAATCACATGCAAAAATCAATAACCACTTTCATAATGTTGGAATGCATAATGCCAGAATATCATAACCACATAGCCAAGGCCTCGTGCCAAGACTACAAATACGATTCTTGCCAAGGGCTTGTGCCAAGACACTAGTTTGTCTCATGAGACCTACCGATGCATCGAGGAGCTATAGCGGGCTCCACCCGTCACTTACTAAGTCCAATGCATTCCTATATGAAAAGGTTTAAACATAACATAAACATTCGTATTAAAACTAGCATACAAAATGTCAATAATTTCACCATAAACTATGAATGGTATAAAAATAGCACATCCACAGTCAAACATATCACAAAACCTTCAATAAAATATAGAAGTTTTGTATCATAATAAATCAACTTCAAATAAGCGTAAAATCCGTCAAAGGATGTGGACATAGATGAAATCAAAACACTTTTTAGAGAAATATCTCTTTCTATTTTTGAAATCATTTAAGAGCCATATAAAATAAAACATTTTCTTGAAAATATTCTTATAAGCTTGTAAGGGAAGCTTTGACGATTTTATAACGGCGGAAAATAACCGCACCCGCCGTATAAGTTAAAAAAAACATTCGTATCTAAATTCTGTCGAAAAGGTTAAAAAGCACCTTGTTTGGAAAACGACGGAAAGATTCCCTTATAAACCTCTTATAAAAGGTCAAACAAGGGTATAAATGACTTTAACCCATATTCTTTTAAATATTAAAAATGTTTTGAAATACATTTTGAAGAAACATGGACGTGGATGATAACGAGGTCCCAGTAGATAATTATGTATAAACAACCTCGGATAATGAAGAGATTGCGAAATAAACACTTACCTTGTACTTTTCCTTTGTTGGGGTAGGTTAACCTCCTGTATAATGGTGAAATAATTGTTATTAAATTATACAAGAATCATATACATTAATATGATATCATATATGATCTTTTAACATTGCTTTATTAATAATATCTTAGTATTATCGTCGTTTCGGGTGATAATCGACTCGTTCTTCTTAAATGTTTGGTTACGTAAGACATGTTTGTAATGGATAGATTATATCTTATTCATAATCATAATGATATTAACATTATTTTTAACCCTAAAATGAGAATAAGACTTGAATGGATACGATGGAGAATGAATCTCATCGCGTTCGTGGAGACGGTAGTCCGTACGTACGCACTAACGCTACTTCCATTTAATTTTTATTTTTAAAAGAATCGAATCCAAATGATACATAGGTATATTACTATTAATGTATAATATAATATTTTATATATGTTACTTAATTTCATTAACACCATCCTTTATACGTTCCATGTGTGGTATGAACGAGTCATATCATTTTAAGGGGGCGGTAGTTCGCACTTCCTCAAATGAAATTATCGTATGTATATACAACATGAAACGAATAATGGTATGAAATAAAATGGAATTACAGAAGCTTATATATAAAATATATATCATTAATATCATATTTAATTACAGTGCCATCATAATGGCCACCATGAGAGGCGGTAAGATGTATTTGAACAATCATCGTTTCGTGAGGCGTTAGTTTTCCATCCAAAGAAACATTATGTTCATCATCCATTAGATGGAGTTGTGTGTATGTGTAGTTTGAATAATTCTTATAACAACATCCTAGTATATTTTGGATACTAGTGTTGTTACAAAAGAAAGGAAATAAAAAGATTTTTGGGGTTGGAGAAGAAAAATAAATGAAAATAATTTAAGAGAAATTGTTACCTTTAATTTAGGTAACTCACTTTGGTTGGAACCAAAGGACTTCTTGAAATGATTTCTGCCTAAGGGGAAGCTTCAAGGAGGAGGAGAGGGATGTGGGGAGCTTATTTTGGCAGGGTTTGGACGAGCCAAGTGGCTTGAGAGGTGTGAGGAATGAGTAGAAGTGGTCTCCTTTTATAAGGGAGAGGAGGGGCTCTTTAGGAAAGAGTGAAGCTATTACTTTATAATATAATTATATTCGGTTTATAATGGTCCAAAAATCATTGAGGTCTAAGATAAGATGACTCATATTCTAAATAACATCAACCAATAAGAATTGGACAGGTTTTAGATAATATTTTAATCATTATAATTTTATTTATTTAAATGATTTATTAATGAGGTAAACATTGCATCATTATTGTGTCATTAATAATTTAAATTATATGATGTCTAAAAATTATAAATAAAATATCATTATGTAGGAAATCTTTTTAGATTTCTAATGGATATTTATAATCGAAAATCCAACATGGATAACCCTATGTAAAAATTGTTCTTCTAAAAGATGTAAGCTTATGCCATTTTTATTTTTATTTTATCTTTATTAATATAATGTGTCCCTACCACATAAAAGTGGCTCTAAGGGGTCCCCAAATCGACCCAAGGATGCCCATGGCCGGGTATGTGTCCACCAATAAGGTTAGGACACGTTTTAGGGTAATTTTGTATTATTATAATATTATTTTTTAACCCTTATTTACCGGATTTACCCTTTAACCATGGTAAATAAAATATTTACCGCAGTAATTATTCAAAATGGGTAAAAATAAAAGTTACCTATTTACATAATTTGGACATCCTGATTCCAAATATGTAATCCATGTTTCCAAATTCAAAACACAGAAGTGGCAGAAATTAATTTAAAATTAATTCCCATTGTTAAAATAAAAAGCGTGTTTTTAAGAGATAATAACTATCAAAAGATTGACACTTGTTTATGTCTGGTTTAATTGTGAAATTATGTCAAATGACAAACATTAAATTAAATGGTAAAAATATATTCTAAATATACTTTAAAACCACTCAAATTCATAATTTATCAATAATAATTATTTTGATTAAAAAAGTTGTTTTTAATTAAAATTTAGTAATTTTCACTATTCATCAAAATATAAAAGTTATCCGAAAAGTACCAAAATTTCACCCTAGTCTAATTTCGATATTCCGAATCCAAAAATGAAGTCCATTTTGAAATATAAAATATATATGATTTCAAAAAGTTGGTATTACTATTCACAACGGCTAGTTTAATTAGTTGTGGTGTGTGTTAGAACTCGAGGTTGCGTACAACACATGCTATCGCATTATTCGAAGGGAAACGTACCGTGGAAGCTTGGGGTGTTACATTCTCCCCTCCTTAAAATAATTGCGTCCTCGCAATTTCTAGGGTATTACTGCATAAAAAGACTCGGGTGGTTCTTCATCATAAGTTCCTCGGGTTCCCACGTTGCCTCTTCCATCTTATGGTTTCTCCACAGAACTTTTACCAGACGCGTCGTCCGGTTTCTCAGCACTTGTTCTCTCGTGTCAATAATCTTGACGGGCTCTTCACAATAAGACAGATCGGGTTCCAGTTCTAATTCTTCATAGGTGAGTACATGCGTTGGGTCAGGCATCTATTTCCTCAACAGAGATATGTGGAACACATCGTGAACTTTGGAGAGACTTGGCGGCATTGCCAATCGGTAAGCTACAACCCCAATTCGTTCTAGAATTTCGAAAGGTCCGATGTACATGGGACTCAATTTACCTTTCTTACCAAAAAGTATGACTCCCTTACACGGAGATACCTTCAGAAAAACATGATCACCGACTTGAAATTCCACATCCTTTCTTCGATTATCGACATAGCTCTTCTGCCTACTTTGGGCTGCTTTGATGTGATTTTGGATTACCATCACCTTTTCCACTGTTTCCTCCACCAGTTCTGGGCCTACAAGTTTTCTTTCACCAACGTCATCCCAACAGGATGGTGTACGACATCTCTTTCCGTATAACGCTTCATATGGTGCCATCTGAATACTCGAATGGAAGCTATTGTTATAGGAAAATTCTACCAGTGGTAAATATTGATCCCACAGACCCTGAAAATCAAGTGAGAAAGATCTCAACATGTCTTCTAAGGTCTGAATAGTCCGTTCTGATTGTCCATCTGTTTGAGGGTGGTAAGCAGTGCTCAAATGAAGTTTAGTATCCAGGGATTTCTGAAGACTTTTGCAAAATCTTGAAGTAAAATGGGGATCACGATCAGAATCAATCGATAAGGGTACTCCATGAAGTCTCACAACTTCATTAATATATAGTCTTGCTAGACGTTCCAGGGGTAGATCTTCTCTTATAGAAATAAAATGTGCTGACTTGGTAAGACGATCAACAATAACGCATATTGCATCGTTCCTTCTAGGAGTCTTTGGTAGCCCCATGACAAAGTCCATCGTAATATTGTCCCATTTCCACTCCGGTATGGGAAGAGGTTGCATGACTCCTCCAGGCTGTTGCCTTCCAGCTTTCACTTGTTGACAAACCATACATCTTGACACAAAATCAGCAATCTCTCTCTTCATGTTGTCCCACCAAAAATGTTCCTTCAAATCTCTATACATTTTGGTGCTCCCAGGGTGTATAGAGAAATTGGAACTGTGAGCATCATCCAGCAATTCCCTTTTCAGATCAGGTAAATCGGGAACACAAAGTCTCTTCCCGAATTTCAAAATCCCATCTTCATACACAAAGTCTCTCAATCTCCCATCATTCACAGCTTTAATCTTCTTCTGAAATTCTTCATCATCGGTCTGAGAACTCTTAATCCTTTCTAGTAAAGATGGTTTGGCATCCATTTGAAAAAGCATTGATGTTTCACCTTCCCTGGTTATTCCCATGTCCATCTTCACTAGATCCATGAAAATTGGATCCCTTTCAATTCTCATCATGTTCAAAACACCATGGTCTTTTCTGCTCAAAGCATCTGCCACCTTGTTTGCTTTCCCCGGGTGGTAGTGTATCGTACAATCATAATCCTTGAGTAATTCAAGCCATCTCCTTTGCCTCATGTTGAGTTCTTTTTGTGAGAAAATATACTTCAAACTCTTGTGATCAGTATAAATCTCACATTTTTCACCATAGAGGTAGTGCCTCCATATCTTCAAAGCAAAGATCACAGCTGCTAACTCAAGATCATGAGTAGGATAGTTTTGTTCAGGAATTTTCAACTGTCGTGATGCATATGCAATAACTCTATCATTCTGCATAAGGACACAACCAAGTCCTTTCTTTGATGCATCACTATAAATAACGAACCCATCCTTCCCCGATGGTAGAGTCAATATAGGAGCATTGACTAATCTTCTCTTCAGTTCTTCGAAACATTCTTCACACTCTTTTGTCCAAACAAATTTAACCCCTTTACGTGTGAGCTTCGTTAATGGGTTAGCCAATCGGGCAAAATTCTGGACGAAACGTCGATAATAACCTGCCAAACCAATAAAACTACGTACCTCAGTTATACTCGTAGGTGCTGGCCATTCTTGGATTGCCTTGGTCTTAGAAGGATCAACAGAGATTCCATCTTTAGAGACAATATGGCCAAGAAAAGAAATCTCCTGAAGCCAGAATTCACACTTGCTAAACTTCCCATATAATTCATGCCTCCTCAGAGTCTTCAAGATAATGCGCAAGTGATTTTCATGATCTTCGTAGGTTTTGGAGTATACCAAGATATCATCAATAAATACCACCCCAAATTCATCGAGATACTCCTTGAAAACTCTATTCATCAGATCCATGAATACAGATGGTGCATTAGTCAATCCAAACGGCATTATGGTAAACTCGTAATACCCGTACCTGGTTCGAAATGCTGTCTTCGGAATGTCTTCCTTCTTCACACACAACTGATGGTATCCAGATCGAAGGTCAATCTTTGAAAAGTATTGAGATCCATGCAGTTGGTCAAATAAATCATCAATACGAGGTAGGGGATACTTGTTATTTATCGTTATAGCATTGATCTCCCTGTAGTCGATACATAACCTCATAGATCCATCTTTCTTTTTAACAAAAAGAACAGGGGCTCCCCATGGAGAAACACTAGGGCGAATAAATCCCTTATTACTCAATTCCTCTAGTTGTTTCTTTAGTTCGACTAATTCTACAGTGGCCATTCTATAAGGGGTCTTCGATATAGGCCTTGATCCAGGAATCAAATCAATAGAAAACTCAACTTCTCGTTCTGGAGGATGTCCAGGTAAATCTTCCGGAAATACATCTACAAATTCTTTCACAACAGGTACATCCTCTATTTGAACATTCCTTTCCTCACCGACAGTTATTTCATTCTCTTCCTCCCCAATAATTGAATTAAGTTGCGATACTGGGGGTGGATCTAAATAAGAATTAAGTGGTGACGATTCTGCTCTAAAAATAAGGTGTTCCTTATCATTATCATCAAGAATCGTAACCTCTTTCTTCTTACAATAAATCTTCGCATCATAGTCCGAAAGCCAGTCCATTCCGAGGATTATATCAAACTCAATCATAGGTATGACGATGAGATCAGCAGATAAAGAAAATTTATGTGCTCTAATGGGGACTGATCCACAAAACATTGTTGCAATGATACTTCCCTTATGAGTTTTAACTGACAACTCCCTTATTAAATCAAATTGGAAATATCTAATTATCGTAGAAAACTGGGAAGATATGAAACAATGCGACGATCCAGTGTCAAATAATGCATTTGCTAAACTTGAGGAAACCATTAAATTACCTGCCACCACGTCTTTCGGAGCTTCTACCTCAGCAGTAGTGATACCATAAGCCTGTCCTTGATCCCTTGGCCTTTTCTGAGGTAAGTTATCCTGACGCTTAGGACATTCATTTCCATAATGTCCCATCTCCCTGCAGTTGTAGCACTGAACGTTGGTAGCTTCCTTCTTCCCCTTGCAATCACGAGATTGGTGGCCTTTTTCACCACACTTGTAACAGACTCCCATTCCCTTCAAGCAAGTACCATGACGTTTCTTACCGCATTTACCACAAGATGTATATTCAACCTTTCCATTCTTCCCCTTATTTCCATTCCCAGATTGATCAGCAGGTCTCTTCTTCTCTTGCTTTGCTTTAAAGTCATAAGACTTAGAGAATTCCTTTTTGGTCTTGATAGCACATGAGACAATGTCTTCGTACGATGAAAAGGATTGTGATACTAATGCTCGACGGAGAAATGGTTTTAACCCATCAAAGAAACGATCAATCTTACTTCTTGGGTTGCGTATATAATCACCAGCGTACCTTGCTATCTTTGTAAAGTTAGCCTCATACATTGCGACATTCTCATCCTCCTTCTGTCTCAGACTTAGAAATTGCCTTTTCATATCTGCTCGATGGTCACGAGGAAAGTATTTTTCTAAAAACAGATCTTTTAACTCCCTCCATTCCATATTTGATACTTCATCATCTTCCTTCATGTTTTGAATCAATGACCACCATTGATCAGCATCTCCAGTGAGGCGGTAAACTGCCATGATAACTTTTTCCCTTTCACTGCTCCCCAAAGTCTGAAATATTTTCTCTAGGGCATTTATCCATTGCTCAGCTACTAAGGGATTTGTACTCCCATTGAACGTTGGTGGTTGTTGCCTCATGAATCGATCTAACATTGATCCTCCACGCTGCGGATCAGGGTGCTCCATACGGGTAAGGTTATTATTCATAACCTGAGTAAGTTGTCCCAGTGTGGTGATTAGCTGATCGGCACCAGTTGCATCACCAACCCCACTATAATTATCTTGAGCAGGAGGGCAATCAATACATGGAGTGAGTGCATTGATATGGTTTCCATTTCTTCCACTAGGAGCCATTTCTAAACAATGGAATAAACTAGATCAGTTTATGAATCAAAATACATAATCCCATACTTATAAAACACTTAACATAAATTGAACTATTTATGGATATAATCCATAAAAATAAAAATGTTTTCTTTGAGGAAGTATATACTCATAAACCCTTCATAATGATTTGTAAAGAATATGAGAGTTATCCTAAGCATATCCCCCGGGAGTGTAGTAACCAAGAGTGCAGCAAGGCCCGTTGTCGTGCACCAGTTCCCGTTCGAGTCTAGCTCAAAGCGGTGTTTTCGGGTTTTACCCCTAGGTACATCTGTGCCAGAGCCGCCTCTACCTGCTCGTATCCAGACAGGGATGTATTGCTCGGAAAACTCACAAAATCTCTACAATACCAAAATTCTAGGAAGTTCTTCTATACTAATCCTCAATGTTCATCTTAGGTCTACGTGCTCTAATCAGAGTTTATCTAAATCTAGCTTCCAAGGTTTGTACTAAACTTCCTCTGATACCAACTGTAACACCCCGACCCCAGTTACCCAGAGTCGGTGCATTATTACATAATATTGGCATGATCACAAGAAAGATCAAATCTCGAAAGACCGATTGGTTTAGTAGCCTTGGAAACACTAGATATATTCATAAGTTTTACATTACATCATAAAATGAAAAACTACTACAACAACATAGTGTTTCCACAGTCCACACTATAATCCCCTCATAATATCCCTGAAGGTCATTCATAACTTACATCTTCACATCCTGGGAAAAATAAAACATAGAAAAGGGGTGAGCTCAAATGCCCAGTAAGGATAACAATATAGCGGAACATTCAAAAATAAGCATAAACATTTAAGGCAATGAATTACTAAAACAAAAGCCTTTTAAACTTGAACTTCAACATAGTATGGCAAAAGTAAAATGAAATAATTCCATTTACTTATTCACATGGATATTCTACTAATCGAATAATCACATGCAAAAATCAATAACCACTTTCATAATTTTGGAATGCATAATTCCAGACTATCATAACCACATAGCCAATGCCTCGTGCCAAGACTACAAATAATATTTTTGCCAAGGCCTTGTGCCAAGACACTAGTTTGTCTCATGAGACCTACCGATGCATCGAGGAGCTATAGCGGGCTCCACCCGTCACTTACTAAGTCCAATTCATTCCCATATGAAAAGTTTTAAACATAACATAAACATTCGTATTAAAACTAGCATACGAAATGTCAATAATTTCACCATAAACTATGAATGGTATAAAAATAGCACATCCATAGTCAAACATATCACAAAACCTTCAATACAATATAGAAGTTTTGTATCATAATAAATCAACTTCAAATAAGCGTAAAATCCGTCAAAGGATGTTGACATAGATGAAATCAAAACACTTTTTAGAGAAATATCTCTTTCTATTTTTGAAATCATTAAAGAGCCATATAAAATAAAACATTTTCTTGAAAATATTCTTATAAGCTTGTAAGGGAAGCTTTGACGATTTTATAACGGCGGAAAATAACCGCACCCGCCGTATAAGTTAAAAAAACATTCGTATCTTAATTCTGTCAAAAAGGTTAAAAAGCACCTTGTTTGGAAAACGACGGAAAGATTCCCTTATAAACCTATTATAAAAGGTCAAACAAGGGTATAAATGACTTTAACCCATATTCTTTTAAATATTAAAAATGTTTTGAAATACATTTTGAAGAAACATGGACGTGGATGATAATGAGGTCCCAGTAGATAATTATGTATAAACAACCTCGGATAATGAAGAGATTGCAAAATAAACCCTTACCTTGTACTTTTCCTTTGTTGGGGTAGGTTAACCTCCTTTATAATGGTTAAATAATTGTTATTAAATTATACAAGAATCATATACATTAATATGATATCATATATGATCTTTTAACATTGCTTTATTAATAATATCTTAGTATTATCGTCGTTTTGGGTGATAATCGACTCGTTCTTCTTAAATGTTTGGTTACGTAAGACATGTTTGTAATGGATATATTATATCTTATTCATAATCATAATGATATTAACATTATTTTTAACCCTAAAATGAGAATAAGACTTGAATGGATACGATGGAGAATGAATCTCATCGCATTCGTGGAGATGGTAGTCCGTACGTACGCACGAACACTACTTCCATTTAATTTTTATTTTTAAAAGAATCAAATCCAAATGATACATAGGTATATTACTATTCCAGTATAATATAATATTTTATATATGTTACTTATGTTCATTAACACCATCCTTTATAAGTTCCATGTGTGGTATGAACGAGTCATATCATTTTAAGGGGGCGGTAGTCCGCACTTCCTCAAATGAAATTATCGTATGTATATACAACATGAAACGAATAATGGTATGAAATAAAATGGAATTACAGAAGCTTATATATAAAATATATATCATTAATATCATATTTAATTACAGTTCCATCATAATGGCTACCATGAGAGGCGGTAAGATGTATTTGAACAATCATCGTTTCGTGAGGCGTTAGTTTGCCATCCACAGAAACATTATGTTCATCATCCATTAGATGGAGTTGTGTGAATGTGTAGTTTTAATCCTTCTTATAACAACATCCTAGTATATTGTGGATACTGGTGTTGTTACAAAATAAATGAAATAAAAAGATTTTGGGGGTTGGAGAAGCAAAATAAATGAAAATAATTTAAGAGAAATCGTTACCTTTAATTTAGGTAACTCACTTTGGTTGGAACCAAAGGACTTCTTGAAATGCTTTCTGCCTAAGGGGAAGCTTCAAGGAGGAGGAGAGGGATGTGGGGAGCATATTTGGGCAGGTTTTGGATGAGCCAAGTGGCTTGAGAGGTGTGAGGAATGAGTAGAAGTGGTCTCCTTTTATAAGAGAGAGGAGGGGCTCTTTAGGAAAGAGTGAAAGTATTACTTTATAATATAATTATATCCGGTTTATAATTGTCCAAAAATCATTGAGGTCGAAGCTAATATGACTCATATTCTAAATAACATCAACCAATAAGAATTGGACATGTTTTAGATAATATTTTAATCATTATAATCTTATTTATTTAAATGATTTATTAATGAGGTAAACATTGTATCATTATTGTGTCATTAATAATTTAAATTATTTGATGTCTAAAAATTATAAATAAAATATCATTATGTAGGAAATCTTTCTATCTTTCTAATGGATATTTATAATCGAAAATACAACATGTATAACCCTATGTAAAAATTTATCTTCTAAAAGATGTAAGCTTATGCCATTTTTATTTTTATTTTAACTTTATTAATATAATGTGTCCCTACCACATACAAGTGGCTCTAAGGGGTCCCCAAATCGACCCAAGGATGCCCATGGTCGGGTATGTGTCCACCAATAAGGTTAGGACACGTTTTAGGGTAATTTTGTATTATTATAATATTATTTTTTAACCCTTATTTACCGGATTTACCCTTTAACCATGGTAAATAAAATATTTACCGCAGTAATTATTCAAAATATGTAAAAATAAAAGTTACCTATTTACATAATTTGGACATCCTGATTCCAAATATGTAATCCATTTTTACAAATTCAAAACACAGAAGTGGCAGAAATTAATTTAAAATTAATTCCCATTGTTAAAATAAAAAGTGTGTTTTTAAGAGATAATAACTATCAAATGATTGACACTTGTTTATGTCTGGTTTAATTGTGAAATTATGTCCAATGACAAACATTAAATTAAATGGTAAAAATTTATTCTAAATATACTTTAAAACCACTCAAATTCATAATTTATCAATATTAATTATTTTGATTAAAAAAGTTGTTTTTAATTAAAATTTAGTAATTTTCACTATTCATCAAAATATAAAAGTTATCCGAAAAGTACCAAAATTTCACCCTAGGCTAATTTCGATATTCCGAATCCAAAAATGAAGTCCATTTTGAAATATAAAATATATATGATTTCAAAAAGTAGGTATTACTATTCATAACGGCTAGTTTAATTAGTTGTGGTGTGTGTTAGAACTCGAGGTTGCGTACAACACACGCTATCGCATTATTCGAAGGGAAACGTACCGTGGAAGCTTGGGGTGTTACATTTTATGTCCATTATTTTTTTATATTATTTTCAAAATTCTTATTTATCTACTAAAATTTATTATTATGTACATTTTATGATATCATATTGTATTATATTTTTTAAATAAATATTTATAATTTTTTATAAAGTTTAATTTTTGACTTTTAGTATAAAAATTGATGAGGAATTATTTTTAATGTATACTATGTTAACAAATCTTCCATCCTTCATAGATGTTCCCTGATATTTATATTTTTCTTTAATTTTTCCATTTTTTTATAAAAAATCACTAGTGAAATTTTATTTTAATTTCTATATTCCTTTTTCATTATTTCTATAATGGAAATGATTTTCTTATAAAACCTATATTTATAATGAATTAATAGTAATCATTTATGTCAAATTAATTTTTTGGTCCTTAAGATTATCTTGAAACATTCAATATCTTCTGATAATTTTTTATTGGACATTAAATTTACCTTAAATATAAATATTATTTCTATCATGTAAATTCAATATCTTAAACCTTACACAATTTCTATATATGGTGTTTTACTATGAATGTCATTTTATTTCCTTGGAAAATATTGATAATTTATTTTATTTGTTAAATATAGAATTTTTCTGATACTGTATATTGTCTATGAATAAAAATGATTATTCCATATATATTAGGAATCCATTGGAAATGTAGTTTTTGGTGGGTCCTAGTTATTATTATCCCCTAGATGAGTTGATAGGTCTGATGAGAAAACCCAATTGGTTGGCCTTATTAAATGGGTCTTTGGTGTATACCTATCCATAGTTTAAACTATCTGGGTGAAATGAATTTGTGATAATGATATCACAATGTCTAAGACTATGACATCAAGAATCATGAATTTCCTTACTTGATAATTTTGTAATTATTATATAGTATATTATTTCACTAAAATTATCCATGGATACAATTCATTCTCAAGTTATTTGTTAAATGGATGTGTTTTTTTAGTAATTTTCCATTATACATTGATTATTCCTTATTTACTCATGATATATTCGTTTATATGTCACCCTTAATGAGAGCATTAAGTCACCCTTTTTTTCTTTCCTTTACCCAGGATATAAAGAAGGAATATTTCAATGATTTTAAGGATGTAGGATATTTAATTTATTTTTAAATTTTATTTCCAATGTAAAATATGAAGGATGTTTATATTTGATCTAAAAGACTACTAAATTGATTGATACATGGTGATGTTATCCCATGAATATTATTCCAATGTAATAATGTATACACATACTCTTTGATACTAGAGATCAGATTATTACATATTCTTCTCAAACTATATTCATTTCTTCTAAAATAACTTCTAGAACTCTCTACTTCTATAGTAACCCCTATTATTTGACTGTAGAAATTTTGGCTACATTTTGGACTCATTTTCAACCAGATATATCCATTCAAGAAATGATTCAAAACCCTTTATTTTTTAAAAAATAACTCTCATACATTTGAAATTGAATCATTGATAATGTTAATAGAAAATAGTGTTGTATCGGGAGAATGTACTAGAGTTTTTCCCAATAAATCTATATGATCAAGTTACTGCTTCAAAGTCTTACATGTATTTTCTTATATAAAACATGAGAACTTATTATAATTTATTAGTATACACTCATATCTTTTTTCCATATGAAAAATTATTTATTTTTTGTAATCCTTATATCACCAAAACATTCATACAATTTTTCCCATATGTCTGAGACTTCCATGCTATATCCAAAACTTTTCATTAGTTATTTATATATAAAGTTTTTCACTATAAAAAGACCCAATCAGATGAAATGTTATATCTTTCACACCTATTTCTACCACAATGGATCCGTTTTTTTCTTTCACACACAATCTATAAAGCTCCGACAAAAACTCACATCATCAAGCTAACATATCAAAAGCATGTGCTTTCATAACCATGAAATGTGTTGTAATCTATACTAATTTAACAAGAATTGTCTTTATGTATTAATTTTTACATCACTATTCCCAAAAATATCCCACGATTAATCATCTAAAATGTCATGCTTTTGAAAAAAAATTGATACAAACTTTATTATGCACCCTCTCTCAAATATTGCATGAAATAAAGCCTAAAAGTCAAGGATCACTGAATCTAATGGATGGGTGAAACAAAATAAAATTAAGATATAATATTAGTATATGGTTTTTAAGAATAATAATTTAGAATTATTCCTTTTGAAATTAACTATCTGGTCCATGCATCCCTTTTCAGGTGCATCATCCTTCCACAATACTAGTGTACAAATACTTGGATTATCGATTCCCTACCATCTATTTTCTCTATTCCCATAACTCCTTTTCCCAATTTTAAAATAATTATAAATTCCACATACATAAAAAAATATTTTTATAGTAGTTTTTTTTAATTTCTTATTGTATACTTCTTCAGCTATGAAAACATCTTTGACATACATAAAAATCACGTCTATCTTACGACTTGAGTTTCAAAACATGATAAAAATCACATCCTTGCAATACAATAATGATTATAAAAGAAAAAAATCCATTATAGGCCATATAATCAAAATACAAACAAAATATAATTAAAGTAAAATATTTTTTAATTCTGTAAATGGTCCACCATGAACATTCATTCCACTATCTTCAATCGAAACTATCTCCTCATTAGGAATAAATTTTTCATTGTAGTAGGTTCCTAATACATGTTTTTGAGTATATTAATAAGCTCAATTGTTATATTTATATTATAGATGTAGAAGGACACATTTAATTTCAATATTATCTTAATAACTAAAAGTTCCATCTGGTTGAGCTTTTTCCACTCTTATTTTTTCATCGCATTGAGCTAGACTATCTCAATGAATGACTAGGATCATTATAAAACAAACATTACCCAATTTTTATCATCTAAAATATAAAATTTAACCCATAATTTATTTTACAATAATATTTTCTTTCTTAAAATACAAATTCCAACAAAAAATACTCCCAACAATCAAAAAGAAAAAAATATTAGAAATCTCTAACCAAGATTCTCCGATATCGCTTGATTTTCAAATTTATCATCAATTAAAATATCTTTATCTAAAACAAAAACTTCAGAATAAGGATTCATATAATCCCTAACACATCAAGACGGGATGATAGTTCTTATAAAAAAAGGGACCAATCTCTAAATTAATTCATTGAATCACCTATAGAAAACATTATTTAAACAACTAAAAAATGAAGGAACCAAAATACATGATCTGAAACACATACACAAGTGGTTGAAATATTTATATTTCAACAAAATCCATGTGATAAAACAAAATAACCTTTATTAATAAATGGAATAAGAAGATATATTTTGATATTTACCAATACATTGGATAATAAAACTACATGAGATTCAGAGAAGGAAATGGTACTCTAAGAACTCTATAATCACACACTAAACAAGTGACCACCTTCCCCTTTAATTAATCTGTAATAAGAAAATATTGGAAATAAATATCATATAGTTCTTTTAATTTCACTCTTATTAAATATTTTCATTCCATTTCATCATCTCCTAAGAAATATTTTAGATACTAGAAACAAATAAAATGAACCAATCTTTTGGAAATGATACCCACCAGTTCAAGAACACATTATTCAGTATTGAAATTTTAATTAAAATATGTAAATATTCTGTCAATAATAAGAACAATATCCATTCATTGAAGAAACTGTATCACCTTAATTTACCCCTTTTGGGTGATTTGGGGCCTTTTTGTAGAAACAAGTGGTATTAGAGTATAAAGGATAATTGTTAACGAATCCATATGAAGTAGATAATTGAATGGATAATTTTATTAACCTAAATTTAATAACAATTTTTGGTGGATTTAATTATATCATTGGTATGAATTGGATGTGATCACATATACAATCCCTAGGGATTGGTGTTTCCTATATTTTGATACATGAAATTCATGTATGTGATCCCACTAATATGTTATTGAATAAAAATAATAAGAAGCTTCTTAACGTTAATGTTCTGTTAAAAATAAATTATATTGGCAAAATTTTAAATAGATAAATATAATGGTGATGGTCTACATGTTTAAAAAATTCATGTGTTATATTTTTCTAATATATATATAAATGGGGACGCAAGGTTAAGAAGTAAATGATAAATGTCTTGTGCAATAGATTTTTTGGCATGAATCTATGTCCCCAATAAAACATATATCGATATATTAGTCACATCATTAATGTTACTATATTTATTTGTATAAATTTTGACTAGATCAAGGATGTTATGTTCGTGAAAATTATATTAAAAACAATTAAAACATTTTTTTATATAAAGGTATCTAATGTTAAGGAGATAAACTTAGAAGTCTTTCACTATATGATTTTTTTAAATTATGTTAGTGGATTATGATTTGTGATTGAAATTATGTGGATAAAATGAAAATATTTAGAAATATGGATGTTAAATCTATGTAAAATCTTGATTTTAACGTATTAAAAGTTTATAAAAAATATTTGAGTAATGAATTTCTCTCAATGGTTTTTTTCATGTTTGTGAAGAGAAAAGATAAATTTGAGGGAAAGCTACCACTGAATTTTTTATATTTAGATATTTTTCACATTTTAGAGTATAGTTCCATATAAGTAAATATGGTGATGATGGTGGGAAAATTCCTCATAAAATGACCAATTAATTGTCCCTTCGAAATTATGATAAATTTATAATTAAATTTTGAAGGAGGCATAAATTGAAGAGTTTTATAAGAAATTAAGAAGACAAAAATGGTATTTTCCTTGAAGATTATGAAACCACATTATCATCATATTTATAACATGATATAATACTAAATACTAAAAATATTTAATCTAAAATAAAATAGAAACATAAATCAAAATATGTATTTATCTTGAGTTTGATTTTGAATAAAAACTCAAGGATATAGATATTAAAGGAAATTAAAATAGAAATATTGGTATAATTTTAAATGACTAATATATTATATTGAATAACTCACAATAAATTCACCCATTAATATAATTTTTTTGAAAGTTCAATAATTTTATGAAAAAACATATTAGATATGTTATAAAATTTAATATGAATATTTTGGAATAATAAATATAATCAATGATCATACAACTTATATTGTGGAGTGAAGAAAATTTATTTTAATGTATCAAAAAATGGTAGTCACCATGAGGATGAACTATGAAGCTGGAATTAAAACTAAATATTTCATGAATAATTAAAAATTACGGAAGCTTTTCAGTGAAGTTATTAATTAATGATTTGAAAATGGTATGTAGATTTTTGATAGGTTTTTTTTGAGTGATCAAAGGTCCAATTACAAGGAAATTATGGGAATTATATTTCTAAGTGAATCATGCATATTATATGAAGAAATATTAATGGAGAAAATAATGTAAAAAGTTGGGGATAAGTTATGAAATCAGTAATTAAGGGCTATTTAAAAAATTAAGACTTATATAGAGGTAGTAAACATGTGGAAAAAAGGTGATAATATTTAAACCTTAATAAAGTTATACTTTTATAGTAATTTAGCTCACACAATTCCCTATTTGAAAGAGGTGATAAATTTTCTATAAATCGAGGCATTTGAAAATATATAAATAATGATGAGAGTATATTATAAACCATAAAAAATATTTTTATGGACAATTATTCCATACACTTGTTTCATGCATAAGGGTTATGATCTTAGGTTTAACAGATTGTGAAATATGCCTATTCGAGCATGATGGAGAGTGGAGAGGTATGAAAAGATCTATATATCATTATAGAATAATTTCTACCTATTATTATGGTGTTAATATGATAAATTTATTTGAAATAATTATAAGAGAAAATAAAATTCCATAATATGATGTGGAATCTATTTGTGATAGAAGATGAAGAAGGAGAAGGCCATATTTTCAAAAATTACAATCAATAGGAGAAATCAATGTTGACCATATATTTTTGATAGTAGGTGATCATATCAACTGAACACTAATATGATCTTTTCAAAGAATATTAAAAATCCTATGGATGAAAATATTTTGTTTCTAACCAATTGGGAATTATATATTAAGGGAATTTATAAAGTCAGTCAAACTTGATATGTGTTAAGAAATTTGTAAGAACTCTATATAGATGGTATTAGAAATGATATATTGAGTATAAATAAACATTATGAATTATGACTTATAGAGACATGCAATTAATATACCGAATAGCTTGATGGCCTTTTATTTATTTATTTTTGATAACACCCCTTTTAAGGAATAAGTGGGAACCCTTACAAGACTCGTAGGCATAGAGATTACATGGATCACTGGTCATAAGATACTTATAGGCTATAACCACATGGAACTGCTCCTCCCCATCTTCTTCATCATGATATCATCTCTCCACCTTCGCATGTATAGATCAGATAGGCTTCACATTCAAGAACAAGCCAGTCCTGGTGGCAATTTTCATACCCTCTCTTTCTGACAAATCCACTTAAGCTTCTGCTCTCGTGAACGTGCATGCTTTAAATCCTTATATAGATTATTCTCCTTATAGAGTCTTCATTATTGTTAATCGAAATTTCAGCAGGCCTGAAGGCCTTGAGGTTTCCTGAATTCCTTGAGGTGCTTCGAAGGCCTCGAGGTGGCCCGAATTCTTTAAGGGGCCCCGAAGGCCTTACTGTCCCAAAGTCCTTTGGTGGCCCAAAGGCCTTGAAAGACCCAAGGCCCAAACTAGTGGCTCAAAAGCCCAAATGGATGGAATAGTACCTACTGCTACTGTAATAAATAGTTCCTTCTATAGTTCTAGCTACATTACTACAACAATACTACTACAGTACTTCTACAGTACCTGGAAATTATGCATCCGCCTGGTTTTGAACTCGGGTCTCTTAGATGCACCTTCTGAGTCCTCACGAACTGGGCTAAGTCTATTGTGTGAAACATTAAATTAAAAGGTTTTATTATCAAAGGAAAAGATGGAAATATTTTAATACATGGATGGTGGAAAAACAATAATCATTATAAGATGAAAAATAAATAGAATTCATGTTTCTTTAGGGTGTAAAAGGAATATTGTTTATGGTATCAATGAGTTAAACAGATGCATAAATAAAGCATTGAAATTATCTCAAATCATTACGTGGTTATAGATATTCCTAATTCAATTAGAGATAAATAATATACATGTGATGTATTCATAAGAATGAAGATAGAGTAAAATACCAATAGTAAAATTATGAAAAGAGTATAAAACATGTTACAATTTTTTCATATAGATGTGTGTAAACCCATAAAACATATCAGGAAATTAATTGTGGGGTATTTCGTCTTCATATAAAATAATTGAAGTGGTATGAGATACATGTAGTGTATAAAAACATATATAAAGTCGAAATATAGAATCTATATGTAACATCATATCAATATCATTAAGTTATCATAAACCACTATTTTGATCATGATTTTTTTGGTTTTGTTTAGAGATGTTTTGGGTGAAAATTTGGAAAATTTTGAAAGCCTCTAGGTTGTGCACGGTTGGCTCCCAGTTTGGAAAAACCATGCAACCATTCAATGGAAATTGTAAAACCAAATAGCGAGGGTTTCAAGACTAATTCATGGTTTAGAAAACAATGTTCCCACCTAGGAGAAACAGTTAAACCCTGTTAAAAGGGGAATGTCGTTACAGAGAATGGTTTTTTAACAGTGCAACCGAATCAAGGAAATTGTGCCCAAATTTTAATAAATTTGAAAATCTAATTTTAAATTCCCGAAAAAAAATTTAGATTCCAGAGGGTCCAATTTCAACTTCATATGATTTATTCACCCTTAGATCCTGCCAAGTGGTTATTTTGGACCCTATAGACCCCTCAAAATGTGAATCTAATCTAGAATAATAATCATCAATATATTCGTAATAAGGTGTCTCTTCCTGAACTCTTTCTCTGTCACTCTCTTCTTTTCTTTGAAGGGTTTTATTATATCTAGGTTGTTAGAGAATCTATCCCTGCTATTTGGGATCTTGAATCTAGGTTTGATTCTCAATTATTCTTTTTCTGTGTTTTTTGTTGGTTTTTCCCATTTATGGAATTGTCTTTTGAGATCTTGTGATCCCAATGTAGGAGGTTCAGTTGTGAAAGCCAATTTTGACTATACCTAAATCACTTGATTTAAATTTAATTGTTTGATTTTAATTAATATTCTTTATAAATTTCATTCAATTAGTTTATTTAAAATCCATTTCTATTAAATTCATGGATTTGGATCCTATTTGGCCAAAATTGGAAAATACACCCAATTCTATTGAATTTGGGTATGTTGTGAAATTATATAAAAATTATTGAAATTAAATTATGGAATTTAAAAATGCCGAATTTTAATTGTGAAATTCATTTTTCAAAATTGATTAAAATTTATTATTTGAGAAAAAATTGATTGAAGTGATTTTGATTCAAATCCATTGGTCATATCATAAAAAAGTATTATTTTCATTAAAAAACTTATTTAGTTTTTAAATGTAAAATTAGCATATTTGAATAATAAGAATGGGTTCAATTTTATTTTAATATGTTTTTTAAATAAATTTCCCTTCATCGATTTGTATTAGGGAAAATAAAATCCTAGGTAGTTAGTGAGTAATATGAGACGTCACACCGTGATTTACAACACTAATAATACATATTCATCCAATGATATCCCTAATGATATGGCGAGGAGTCATATTTTTCCAATGCTAGAGGGGTCTGTGTATACATATTGTTGTGATAACTATTGGAGTGCAAGGGATTACAATTTCCAATAAATATAATAACCTTTGGAAGAAGATCATGTTTCTCATTGTTTATATTTGAAATTTATATTTTAATGTTTATAAATTTTTACCATCCCTTCAGAATTTATATAAATATTTTATATAAAGAATTTATTAAATCATTTTTTGAAGTATTTCTATCCTTTTAATTTTATAGGATTAATTGTTTTAAAAATGATTTTGAACATCCATGACTACTTATTTAAAATTGAATGATTTATTTGGTCAATTAAATGTGGAATTTAATTATGGAATCCTTATTGAGATCCTAATGGGATTTTATCTCTCACCAAACCTATTCCATCGATTATTTTGGGATTATCTTCATATAGGTTTGATCAAGGTTATTAATCCACTTAGTGGTGGTAGTTACTATTGGTCCATATCCTTGAAGTGGTTTTCCTATAGGACATGGGGTTTTATCCTATTTTTTTGGTATATTAAGTTTTAATTTGGTCTGTTTATTCCTATTTGACTTCTAGTTCTCCCTATAGAGTTGTCCTTGTATGAATACTGACTTATTTATCTTGATTATATTGTGTTTGTTCAAAATTGATTCCCACTTTCATATAGTTTGATTTTAGATTCTAGTCAATAACCCATGGGGATTGGTAATACCGTTAGAGTAATTTCATCTCTCACTGTAACAAGGCATAAGTCACCAGGGGTGGTTTAAGAAATACCTCTTGAGTATTATTTCTATTATTTTCCACACTATATATTTGGATAGTTTGAAATCCAATTAATGTTTGTCTATATAATGTAAATAATTTACCTTGTTGATATGTTTCAGCGTTAATATGGTGTACTCAATATTGTCTACTGATGTTGTGTAGCATCATGCCTCTAAGATGTTTTGAGATTCAGATCCAGGATGAAGCTTCTTTTAAACGACAATGTGAAAAATCATCTAAGGAGCCAATGTTTGGATGTGGTGATTGTACATAATGTCCACGCTCTATGATAGGCACCACCCCTAGTGATCATTCAGGATCCAGTTGTGTAAATGTAAATGAATTATTTTTAGAATCATTCGGAGGTGTTACTTCACCAGAATACACCCACATTCAAAATATCCAATGATCCTCAAGAGGCTGACTAATGGTTTATCATGATGGAGAATTTGTTTGAGTTTTTCAAAAAACCTCATTAAATCTAGGTGAAGTGTGCCACCTTCATACTGAGGGAACTGATAAAGTGTTTGTGGACATGATGGGGAAAATATAAAAGTGTTAGGTATTATATTAAAAAGACATAATATCTAATTTCAATGACCAATTCTATCAATAATTAATGGAATTTTCCAAGGATATCATGTTTTTCCAACTCGAACAGGATGACTGGACCATGACAGAGTATGAAAACTATTTTTCTGAGTTAGTGAAGTTTCCACCTAATATACTACCAAATGAGAAGATAAGGAATTTATGATTCATGTTGGGACATATATCATATAGTATTTCTCATGTTTTATTGATAAAGAAACATTTTTATGTGATGTCATGGATATAACACTACTGGATGAAATGGAACTTTCTAGTAAGTCAGTGCGAACATAAGTTCCTTTTTCTAGATATGGAAGTTCGTCATGGTTCTTAAAAGTAAATAGGAATCATGATGAATATCATGGTGATTATCAATCAGAGACATTTTATAAACCTCATATAGTGTAACGAAGAGGCCCATTTATTATTTACCAGTGTAAAAAAATTGGCACTCATAGCCGGTTTGCACTGAGGCACCCATGGTATGTGGTTCTTATGGATGCTGAGGTCAGCTATAGAAGTTCATTCATGACATATCTACTCCACATACTGGAATGTGATCATCATAAATTACTATAAAATTAGTGAAATCACGTGCTTCATGATAAATGGGGTTCCATCATTTGGCATCTGAAACGAAGCTTCGTCACACAGTGGAAGAGTAACTAGAGGAAGTTGATATGGGTTCGGAGACTGTGAGAGGTACCATCCCTATATATTTTTTATTATTAAATATTTTATTAAATACTGGTGCATCTCTATAATTTTTTTCAACTAATATTGTTAATATGAGAAATCATACACATGGATTTTATCTTATCTAATGGATATTACTACACCCCTTGGAACAGATAGAGAGAGAGAAGGGTCTTTGTATTCTGGCTTGTGATTTCCCTCCATCATATATCAAGAATTCTTGGAGTTTTCTTTTACATGACATGTTACCACTTGAAATTATATCCAGGGTGTATTGGATCATTTTTAATAAATACTGTGTTGATTTTTATCATTTAGGGGTCTCATTTAATGCACCTGATGGGTGTGGCGTAAATTTCAAGGTGAATGGGAACCGAGGTAAAACAGAGAAAAACTTACTTATCCATATTTAGGGAAAGTAATATTAGTGTTTTATTTTTACATAGAGTAAGAATCATTGAGTGGTGATCACCCTCCAGTTTTTTTCATGTTTCCTCATGACTTCTCTAGTTTTCTACTGGTAAGAGATATAGAATTTTGTATCGACTTAGTTCTTGGAATCAAATAGTATTTACCCCTAATTAGTGTATAAAATCATCTATTATTAAAAGCATTGATGTCTCAGTTGGATGATCTTCTATAGAAGAACTTTATATTCCCAATTTTGTCAAAATAGGTGGGGCATGTTCTCTTTTCTAAGAAGTAATATGGTTCAATCGTCCTTCTTGTGGATTACAAAAAAATTCAATCAAGTTATGGTGAATAAAAAGACTCTATTGACACTGAATGATAATTTTTTTTGATCATTTGAAAGGGGAAAAATGGTCCTCGAATATTTATATTAGATCTTGTCACCATCAATTGAGGTTAAAAGAAACTGACTTTTAGAAAAACATTTTTTGGAGTAGGTAGGACCATTATTATTATTTTATCATGCCATCTGGATTGAATAATGATCCAATAGTATTTATGGTTTTAATGAACACCATTTTCCATGATTATATTGATATGTTCATAGTTTAATTTTTGGATGAAATAATTGTTTACTCTATGTTCGAAGAGGATCATGTGCGTCATTTGAGATCAGTTCTGGAACTATTGAGAAACCAGCAACCTTATGTCCTACTTTAAAAATTTTATTTCTGGATTTGGAATGTGAAGTTATTGGGTCACGTAATGTTTGAAAGTCTTATTTTAGATGATCCTGAAAAGGTGAAATCTATTATTCAATGAGAGCAACCATGAAATATTTTTGATATTCGTAACTTCTTTCCTATAGCAAGGAATTATCATTGATTCGTTAAGTACTTCTCAAATTTGGATTATATGATGACTTATCTAACTTATAAGGGTGTAATGTTTTCTTTGGATGATAAATTTTAGTGTTCAATATTGAACTAAAATATATTTTGAATATTGTTTCAATGTTGACTCTTCTAGAGGCCAGGTCGGGCTATGTGGTCTTCTTTGATGCATTTTTTTGGTTTGGGTTGTCTTCTTATACAAGGTGATCATGTCATTTCTTATGGACCTCATTTGCATATGCCATATGAGAATAATTAAAAGTCCCATGACCTCGATGTAATTTTTGTGAAGCATGAAAATAAGAGCTCTTGGTAATATTAATTTTTAGAATTTTTTACCATATATTGAAACCAGAAGATGTTGGGTTATATATTCTCTAAAAAAGATTTTGAATCTCAGCCAGAGGCATTGGGTGGAATATATAAAATCATTAAAGATTGACATCTCCATTACCCTATAAAAAGTGATTTTCATCACAGATTATTTTAGGGAGAAAATTATGACCTAGGGTGATGCCCCAAAAATCTAAATAAGAACCTTGTATTTGATAGAGTGTATGACACGCGACACCGAGTGCATAATGTAATATAATATCCAGATGCATTATAATATAAGTACTACTTGAATTATATTCTTTATATTTCAATGAACACAAAACTAAGTTATCTTTCATTACTCAAAAGAACAACCTTCCTTGATAACTTGGGTTACATGAAAGAGAAACATTCCATGATATATTGTGTTACACTCAAGATCGTGTTTGACCAGATAAAAATGTATTATTATAATACTATTATTTAATATGATATGATGTAACCTAGCCTTTATGTTTGTGGTTATCAATATTATTAACTAAATTATGAAAATATATGGTAAATATAATATAAAATTAATTCAATGGTTTTTAATTAATTAAAAATGAAAATAAGAACCAAATTGATATAAAAAGAAATATTATTATACTTATGATTCTGAATGAGTTTTATATTAAAAAAATAAATTATAGTTAGTGAATAATTTTAATTAAATATATATGTTATATATTCAATACAATATTTTTTATATTCATCCATTAGGTTGGATATGAATAAGATAAAAACAGACCCAATTTTACCCATAAAAAATTATATTATTATTATTGAAATTTTATCGCCGCTTAAAGGACAACCCATTTTAAATATCTCTTTTTAAAATTTAATTGATTTAACATGCCAAAAATAACCTCTTATTTGAAATAGAAACAATAAAATTATGCTAGGATGAATTTTTGACATTTTTCCAAAATATTTCTTTTTTATGAATAGTTAAAAATACTGAATTTTAGTTCACAACTACTTTTTTAGATAATTTATCTATAAGGTAAAATTATATTTTTAATTTATTTTAATATTTAATTAGACAATATATTTATAAATAAAAAAATTGATGTCATTGGAATCAGTTTCACATTCAAACTAATTATAAAAGTGTAGCAAACTTTCAGAAATTTTTACTTTAAAACCCCGCATTGTCATCCTGCCTGCGGGATGAATCATAAATTAATTTCTGACACATATATTATTATAATTCTGAATATTTATTCCATATTAGTAATAATATTAATTTTTAATTTTTAATAAGTCAAAAATTATTTTAACCAAAAATATTAGTGAAAGTGATTGAAGTTAATTACAATTATTAAGGCACAATTAATCATTATAAAGGACTGAACCTTTAACATAAGGGGCCAAATTTCGTAAACAAATATACAAAAACATTTTTGTGCCCATAATTAATCCATGAACCATTCATTATTGAGATCATTTTGGTTCTAGATGACTTTTTATAGGTTAAAACTTGGGTACAACAAACTTCCTTTCAAAAATACATTGTGTGTCATTTTCCTCCCTTATAAAAGGCCACAAACTCTCCCCATTCCTCACACCTCTAAAAACACTAATTTTTAGAAAATATCTGACCATATAGTTTCCCAAATTCACTTACCTAGACCTTTAATCCTTCATTTGGGTATAAATCCTTCAAAGTAATCCATTTGGTACAAAACAAAAGTAGTTACCCAATTAAGAGGTAACATCTTCTCTCATGGTTTTTATTTTTTTTCAATTCTCCCACCACTAAAATATTCTTATTCTATACTTTTATGAAAAATAAAGTATCATAAATTTACAAGTATGTTTCTTTATAATGATTTTACCTACACATACACAAAATTCCATCTAGTGGGTAACGAACATACTGTTTCTGTGTACGTTGATCTATTGTCTCTCTGGGACAGTGCACTCTCTGCAGAGAGCCCTCTCCACACTCGGCTTCTCCTACCCTCAAGGGTTTCCAATCCATTTCTCAGATTTTCCCCTCTTTTTTCAGCCTCACCCTCGGCTCTTGGCTACTACCCTCCATTTTTGTCTCCGTCCTCTTCTCTGGCGCTCACCGTTGTGGGATTTCTCTGTGGCTTTTTCTCTTCTGACGACGGTACGTGCTGTATATGTCCTTTTTGGGCATTCCCCACACTGTCTTCAAGTTGATACAAACCATTCCTGGTTGGATATGGGGTAGTGTTATCATCGAGTCTTTGGGATTCTCGATGCGGTGGATGGTGGGTTTCTCATGCTACTGAAGTCGGTCCTTTTTGGTGATTTGTTTCAATCTCATCCATCCAAACTAGCACTGACCCAAGGTTACATCACTCCTCTCCAGGTCAGAGTTATAGGGATGGTTCATATGGGTTTTGGGCCACATGGTTAGGTAGTCGTGAGGTTTCCTCTTAGGGCATCATCGCATGTGTTGTTTCTTCTTTTTTGGTCATATTTCCTGTTGGCGGTGTTGGTTCTAGTCGGCTCTTTGATCTCTGGTATGGTCGCTTGTATCGTGAAGGTAACTCAGTGGAGTCGGATGGTGCTATTTATGGGTTTTAGTTTTTCATTGGTCTGTTTTATTGGAGATTATATGGTTGTTTGTCTATATCTAGTGGTGATTTTCTGTGTAGTTGATGACCAATATGTTGAACATATGAGGATAGTGACGACAGTGTCAGATAGGTTTTTTCTGGCGACAGGTGTGATGTTGGGAGGGTAACTATGACGATGGTATGGATGGCATCGATGGTGGTGTGTTTCTTCTATAGTGGTGGGGTTAGTGATGATGACGATAGAGACCGATGGCAGTGACATGATATGCTCCCTTGTGATGGATGATGGTTCATGGTTCATGGTTCGAAGAGGGTTAACTCGTGCTAAGAGGTGGATTTGGTGGGTTTTGGAATTTAGACATTTAAAATTCTAAGGTATAATTATGGAATTTTGAATGTGTGGGTTATAGGTTGTGGATTAAGTGGACCTCGGATAGGTGTGTCTCTCTTTGTATGGTTCCCACTTACACAAAAGTGGATTTTAAGAAAATACAAAAAAATGGATTGTGAGAAACTATTGTCTCACAAAATGATGATAGTTAATTTTCCATTTACCACCTATCATATTAAGCATTATGATGAAAATTATATTTATATATTATATATATGAAATTTATTATTTATTTAGACTACTTTAATCCCTTTATAACTCATACTATTAATAATTTCCATTTTTCATTAATATGATAACAACGTTTCTGAAAGTATGGATTACCACCCCCTCAAAGAAATGTAATTCATTCACACGATACATGGAACATATAAACTATGGTCTCAATTAAAAATATGTGAATAAAAAAACCTATATATTATAGTCATGACATTATTACCTTTATGGATATATATAGCATTTCCATTACTACCCTTTCTCACACTTAAAAAGTGAAAACGTTATTCGTGGATATGTAGACTACCTCCTTATTAACATGAAGTGATATCTTTTTCATAATAAGAAATATATATATACATATATTTTATTAAATAATATTTTATTTCTGATATAATCATCATTATGGAAACATAAAATTCTACTTAACATGTTTCTATAATGATCATTCAAAAATGAGAACATTACTCTTGTGTACATGCAGACTAACATCTCCGTGACCGTAATGTTGATTCATTTTTCATAAGAATATTTAACTATTGTTGTTAAAATCATAATTTATGTATAAATATGATAATTATTTCATATTTATTACTCTTTATATGTTATATAATGTCCCTTATGAGTATAGTTGACCTACCAAATTTGATTTTGACAGATATACCGAATTTAGTCAAAACACCCAATATAAACTTAATTTTTAAGTATTTATATAAATCATTGTAAAAAGTGAAATAAAATTAAGGATAAACATGAAAACCTATATCATGAAATTATAAAATTTAAATTATTTTAATATACAATAATTTAAAGGGTGGTCACCCGAAAGGAAACACAGGGTAAGGAATTTTTATATAAATTTAAACATCTTTGATATAAATTTCTTGTTCACCACTTATATCATTTGTGTTGTGAATCTACTTGCAATTTTTTCCAATATAAAATTAATAATTTTATAGTAATTACATTTTAAATTTTCATTTATTAATATTCCTCCAATTGGATTATGATTTAAAATCATTCAAAGTGTTTTGGGACAGTTTGGAATGTTTAAAGATTTTTTTCTTGAATAATAAATTTAATTTTTTTCCAATGGTATTTTCATGTGATGAGATTATATAAACATTTTTCAGTAAAACCTTTAATTTTACTATCTTCTAGTTATTCACTAACTTTTTAAAGTATTAGTACTTTTTGCTCCTCTTTGGTACTCAATGTGTTTTAGAAATGTTTTTATGAAAACCTGACCTCATTTCTCTCTTTAGTGGGAGAACCTATTATCTCCTAAACACCATGTATAAAAAAAATTCCAATTTTTTAGAAAAATTATTTGGTAACGAAATTTTTTCCATTTTTTCTTTTACCATTGTTTTAAGGGTAACATTCTAGTTTCTTTATGAACACGACATTTTGTAATAATTTTTACCTTGAAAAATGAATGTATTTTTTACCTAGTATGAAATGAATAGATTAACCCACGTTTATTTTTTTGAAACATTCATTTCATGCTTAAATGGTTTTTTTTAAAATATTTTTTTTTAAAAACAATTCGAAGAAAATGTTTGTCAAGTGGTTATTCAAAAAAAAAGTATATCTTCCTAAATAACGTTAGTAAAATATATTTTAATAATATTTCTATTCATCAAGGCGAACAAACATTTATTTTACTCCACTTGGGAAATTTTGTGTGGATACCATCCTTAATAATTTTCAGGATGGTTTATAACTTATTTTTCTAAGGATAGTATTTACATTCACTTCCTTGATTCGTTTAAGTCTCATTGAAATATTTAATTTTTTAGGATCATTTGACATTCAATTTCCCCTAAATTATCTATTTAATTTATCATGGATATTAATATTTACTAAACTGTATACCATTTTACATATTCTACCTACATTAACTATTATTTTATTAAATAGAGAATTATTGAAAAATTTGTATCTTTTATTAAATTGTGATATTCGTTATGGTAAATTTTTTAAAAAATAAATCAATTACTGAATATGAAAAATTATTTGGAGATGCAATGATGTGTTGATGTAAGAATTTATATATCACCTCAATGAATCGATAGGTCTCATTAGATAAATGATTTTCACAAATTAATTGGGTTTTTATCTATAGTTTTAATCTATCTAAAGGATGGATCTTTATACTATAGGTTTTCAGATACCTGAGACATGATGTCTAATAAATAATCATTTACAAAATTTTGATTCTTTGTTTATTATCCCATAGATTTCCACATGATAAACTTTATGCATGAATTTAATTATTAGTTTATTAATTAAATGGAATGTGTTTTCATTTTCTTACAATTTTATATTTCTTATTCCTTATCTATTTATTTTAATAGAATGTGTTTCCATTCATTACCTAGCCATAATATTTATGAACATCCATATTAGCTTGTTGATTACATGGTATGTTTGATTAGTTGTTTACCATTCCATAATTATTACATTCATTTATTCATTATTTCTTACGATATATATTCCCATTAGTGAGAATTTGAGATCACCCTGATTAAGTTTCTATCCACAGGAATCCAAGAAGAGTAATATGAACTATTTGTAGGAATTTACTTTATGAAATAGAGTTATCCTAGAAGTTATTTTTAAGAAAGAAGAAAACAAATTGTTGTAACTTGTGTAGTCATTTGTAATAGAACACTCATATATGTATCTGTTTTACCAAGAATAATAATCTAATATGGATTTTGGGGATTGATTCCTTGTAATCATTCAAATGTAATTTATAGAACATACTAGCTATGTTCTATCTAGGGTTGGGTCACTACAACTATGCTGGGAGGGAATTATCATAATAGTGTAACTTGATGTATCTCTTTTCATTGTTGTATATTAGAACCTATGAATCAGGGGATGAGGTTTACTTGTGTGCTGTTTTGTTTCCATCAACTCCTATCGAGTTGATCTTTTAGAAAAAATATCTTGATGATGAGTTCTAGAAATTTATAGATTCTCTTAATGGTGGGGAGACTACCAGACTTTTCATTATCCACTGAGGGAATACTATGCTATCATAAAAACTTTATTTTATCGTTAGTAATAAAGAAATATGTGATGGGGGTATTTCCATAGATCTCATTGGGCAGTGCACCCATGAACCATGATGATGTTTTTTCACATGTGGATATAATTATGGTGGTTAGGTATGAGATGGAGCTTTTTTGATATTTTTATATATTTTATATATGAAAAAAATCAAGGAAGTTCCCCAGAACCCGTCAAGTTTTCTTTATCCACTTCCAATGCTGACATGGAAGTGGGATGTAATCTCTATGGGATTTTTGTTTTGGTTTCCATGTACCCTGAGAAAGAAGAATTTGATAGGGGTTTTGATCAGAAGGCTGACAAAATCAGCACATTTTATACCCCTTAATGATACAAACAATGTTTATGAGTTGGGAAATGTATATGTAAAATAGATTTTTCATTTTTATATAGTTTCATCGTCTATAGTCTCTGTTGGGGATCCTTAGTTCACTTCTCGCTTATAGAGAGGCCTTTAGGAGGCACTGGGATCTCATATACATTTGAGCATGAGAAACCATCCACAACCTGATTCCCTAACAGAAATAGAAATAAATATTATTGAGGACATGATCCATGTCATTATTCTTTTCTTTGGTGGGGCTTGGGATGATCAGCTGGGGATTATTTCCCCAAAACAACAGTTTCTAGTCCACAATCTGAATGGCTCCCTTTGTGGCTTTGTATGGTTGGTCTTATGAATCTATTTTGTGTTGGTTGGAGGCTATTGAATATTCCTTGATTGGACTAATCTTTGTTCAAGAGATAACATCAAAGATTCAGTTTATTCATCATATAATGTTGATAGAACATAGAGCCAGTACAAGTCTAATTATGATCTTCCTCATATACACGTATAATTTTCAGTAGGTGACTATGTGTTCTTGAATGTTTCACACTGTTGGGGTCATCGATGTCTTGGCAGACAAGGTAAACTTGATCCAAATATTGGGGGAGAATTTTATGTTTTTTGAGAAGTTGGGGAATGTGTATTACCATTTTCCACTTCCATAGAAGATGATTTATATACACAAATAGTTCCATGTATTGTGGCTATGAAGGTATCTGTCAAATCATTCTCATGTTCTGAACTAGAGTGATCATGAGGTTGAATGTAATTTATCCATGACTGATTGTCTAGTCTGGATAATTGATTATAAAACCAAGGTTCATGAAGGGAGGATGATAACTTTTTTTAGTGTTATGGAAGCACATTTCTAAGTCACATGGTACTTGGGAGAGGTTGAAACTGAAGAGAGAGTAGTAGCCCCATCTATTTGGCATGGTAGCTTCTTAGTATGATTTATGGGGATAGAAAGTTTCAATGTTGGTGAGGTTATGGTATCTTATTTCTATATTAAGTATTCCTAAAAAACTCTTCTGATCATTATTTGGTTGGGTTTTTTTTGGATAAGTTACAATTGAAAATTTGGAAAACATTCTATTTTTTGAGGCTATTCCTGGTTGATGTACAGTTTTTCCAAACTCAATGCCCTCTTAGTAGAAACTGTACAAACCCAAATAGTGGGGGTTTTCACAGCTAGTGTATGGTTTGAAAAACCATTTACCCATCTAGGAGAAACTATGTAACACCATTAAAAGGGTTTCATGGTTCGGGTACACAATTTTTTCAATCTTGCGGCCCTCCTCAGGAAACCATTCAAAACTTTTAATTCATCTGGAAATCTCATTTCATAATCTGGTAACCCCTTATTTAGGTTCCTGATGGACATAAATCATACTCTTATAATTTTTTCTTCTTCAACAGATCCCAAGGGGTGATTTTGGACCCTCAAAACCAATCCATAATTGAACCAATCCTTGGATAATGATATCCAATCTCTTCATGGTAAATTTCCTCCTCCTACTCTCTTTCCCACACACTCTACCCTTTTCACCCAAGGGTTTTGTATATTTCTTAGTTGTTGGAGGGTCTAATCCACATTGATCTAGATATTGACTCTATTTTGATTCTTGAATCCCTATTACTGATGATCTTCATTGGAATTTCCTATTCAGGGATTTATGTTTTGATATCCAATGATCGTAAGGTAGGTCATTCTATTAAGATGAAAAAATTTGATTAACCATAAATTTCTTGATTAAAATAATTTTTTTGATTTAAATTGAAATTCAAGAAAAACTTTATTTCAATTAGTTGATTAAAAACATAGTTCCTTTGAATTTGGGGTTTAGATTTGATTTGGAATCGAATTAGGAATTACAATCAATTCCATTAAATATGTGTGTGATGTGAAATTGGATGGAAATTGATTAAATGAAATTTTGGAATTTAATTATTGAATTTAAATTTGAAATATATTTATTGAAATTAATTTAAAATTATTCTTTGAGAAAAATTTCATGAAATGATTTTGATAGAAACCAATTGGTATTATCTCAGAAAGGCTTGTTTTGATTAAAAACATCCTTAGTTTTTAAATGGAAAATATTAATATTTCAAATGCAATAATGGAATGAATTATATTTTAAATAGTTCTTAAAATAAATTTCTCATTGTGGATTTGTATTAAATCACTTTCATGAATATGTAATAAGTGAGTTATTAGGATATAAATTACTCAAAATGGATGGGTATAATTTTATATAAAACAAAAAATATATTATGAAGCTTTTGAAAAATATTTATATACAATATTGTAACCTTATTCTGACACCAATTACAGTTTGGGATAATCTTGGTAAAATTATATATGAATAAGTAGTAAATCCAATATAAATCTAGTGAATGTTTTGAAATTTTTTGTACTTAAAAAAAAAATTTAGACATATTTATATAATATATTTAGAAACTTGATTTCAAAGAAGTTTCAAGGATGTGCACTTTGGTGAAGTAAAATGAATATTGAGGTATGCCTGAGTTTCTATTGATAATGGGTTGAAATATAGTTAATGTAAAGATAAAGAGTTCATGGAATTTTCAAAAATAGACTGGGTTAGATATATCATGTGTATAAAATCAATATGTAGATGAGTAGTTTTCATTGGAAGTTAGTGATTGTCCAGGATTAGTAAGAATGAAAGAAAATACTGCCCCTCATATAGCTAGAGGCAAGTATATTTGTGAAAAAAATGAAAGTACCTACCTAATTTGGATGCAGAAAAATTTTATGAATATTAGATAATATAAATCTTTTCAACAAAAATAAAAGTGAAATTGACCTTATGATGAACCTAAAATTAAATTTACATATAAAACACATTATAATAAAGTGTCACTTTATCAAAGGAAATATAGAATTTGTAATTTTAAACATTGTATCACATTTGAAAAAATAAACATGTTATAATTATATTTGAAAAAATATTTTCCACACCATAATTTGAGAACCATTAGCTATGTCTTATTTTTCAAGCACCTCCCAAATTTGAAATTTGTTCAGTGCATCCCCTCCATATATATATATATTTATTTATTTATTTACATAATTCTTAAAATTTAATCCCACATCTGATTGGTTTGGTACCCTTTTTCATATTTTCAAATGGGTATAAAATGGTAGTGTAGGAAATGTCTTAGATAAGAAATAAGCTAACAACTGGTAGGGTTATTCAATGTTGAAAACTGGTAGTAGGGAATAAAAGGTGAGAATGATTACAATTTGTATCATAGAAAAATTTGTAAGAATGTTTAAAATGAACGATTTTTTCAACAAGTGGTATTAGAGTTTAACACTCATAATGGGGGAGGGAAATATACTCTTTAAGGGGGATATTGTTGACATTAATGGGGGATATAATCCATGGTGATAATATCATGTATCAATAAAGAAATTTGATACATATTCAACAAGTGGTTTAGAAAGGGAATTATTTAATATAATAATTGTAATTTTTCTATAAAACATGTTTTTATACTAAGTATTTCACACATAGGTTTATAATTATATATGACACTTTTTTTTTGAAGCTTGTTAAGCCTTTTGAGACTATTAATGTAGAGACTAGGTTTTTTCCTTATAAGACTAGGGAATATTTCTACATATATTATAGTATCTAGGTGATGAGATGACATGCGATTCAATGTCTTAGTGTGATGAGAATATATTTTATAAAAATATTATGTATTTTTATACTATTCACACAAAAGAAATCGGTTTTCTATTTAATGGTATCTCGGATTAGGAATATGAGGGTAAGGTTGAGTCCAGTAGGTGGTGTTTACCCTAGGTGAAACATAACTTTATTCAATGAAGGTCTTCTGTAGAAAATCCCATGGAGGGAATTTTCCAAAATAAAATAATTAAATTAACAATTTAATCTCGAATGAAGAATCAAATAACTTTTGAATATGGACTCAGATTAGAAATATGATACCACTATTAAGTTCAAAATGAGGTATTGTACCTAAGCACTACATAAAATGATAGGGCACTTGGTTTTGAATTCTGAATCCACAAATAGTTTTCTACAAATAGGAGTTTAGTGAAATGAGAAATATTTATCTCGTTTCTATCGCATATGGTGGGGATCTAGCCATATGATTTTGATAAATATTTGACGTCAAAAATTCATTAGATCGTGACGAAAATGCTGCCACTAGTAGCTCAGAGCACAATGAACACAACAACATATCCAAAATTGAGGTAGGATTACAATTTTGGATTTTTCAACTCCCTGGTAGGAATATCATTGTCAATATGAATTTGTGTTCGAATTCTATTCTAGGGAATTATTTATTGATGTCCAAACTAATAATGTCCATCTTCTGAATCGATTTCAGGATCACATGTTCTTCACATTATTTGTCGTTCTTCAATGATAAATTATCATCATGCTCAAACTTCAACTGATCATGGATACTAACACATATCTGTGCAGCCCGTGACACTAGGAGTCCCGATCTATGCTCGAATTCATGTTAGAGGTTCCTAAGGAGGTCTTTCGGTTAGTGGAAGGTCATCCAACATTTCAAAAAATCGAAACGTTGTTTATTCTTCGATCGGAGACCACCGTAGTGTATATCAGGATCTAGTGATCCTAGATCTGGTTGAAAATAATTTTCTAACTGTTGGAGTGGTTCTTGTGGTCTGCAGAAGGTGGTAGTATTGTGGGTCTAGCATGGCGCGACTTGGGAAAGATGATGGCGCGACTGGCTACATGCAGATGTGGCAGCAGAGAACCACTGGATGGTACTCATAGGCCGCCAAAGCTGAAAAACGGTGGCGGTTAGAGGCCTACCGCGGGAACCCCCTATAAGATATAGAGAAAAAAGAAAATAATAATTATATTTTTATTATTAAATGTTTTAGACACTGAAAAATCTTAAATGGAGCCTCTGTTTTTCATTTCTTCTACAACCACACATTCATCTTATAGAGACAGATCTTTTTAGACCTCTTTAAGAATTGCATGTCTTTTTTCGTGGCTCGGCTCCATGAAACCCATGAATTAAAATAATAAAAATGTAATTATTATAATTTATAAATCTTGTATCAGACCTATCTTTCAAATTGAACGTCCAATTTGTGTTTCATCTTCAGCAACATGACACTTTCTTCAAGGCGGGCCTTTTGGGGCTGTTTTAGGATATTTATAGTTCATGATTGGGGCCAAATGTCAAAACAAAGTCTGATAATAGTGATAATATAATCATTATTATTTGGAAAACATGTATTGGACCGTACATATGTATACGAAATCCTATTGATGCACGTTTGGAGGTGTTGTGTCCTTAGAGTTGAGGTGAACATTTCAAGACTGATTACGACAACTTATACTGAAAAGGAGTTGTGGGCCCCACGAGACTGGATTTGGGAGTTTGTGGTGAAATATATCTTTTTCACTGAGTGTCCATTTGGGATGAATGAATAGAAAATCCAGTGTGATTTTTAGAGAGGATCACAATGGCACAATCTGTTTGGTGTGCTTTGAGATCGTTCCCTGGGTCTCATGAAGCAATATTCATGTGCAATGCTGCGAAATAATGTTTCCTCATGGGTAGTATGATTCGGGTGAATGAATAGTTTATTATGTGTGATTTTTTCCAAGGATTGGGATGGTGTTATTCGATTGATTATTAACGTCTTTTGGAAGAGGCATGTCCATAGAATTACATTTTCTTCCTTCGGATCAAACAATGAGCATCGTGCACTAATCATCCTTTTGGGCCAGAGGTGCCATGTACTTTGGGAGTACACCGGCATGCCTAGGGGGTATATGTTCACAATTTACTACCTGATTATGTATATGTAAAAGGACAAGCGATGAGGTAGGTCCACATGATGTGTGGGCCCCACAAGCTCTGTTTACCACACTAAGAATATTCTACCTCTCATATCTTCTTCTTTTGGACTTGTATTTTGGCATGCGAGCAACATATCCTAAGTGTTTTTTCATGTAGAACGCAATGGTTCCCTTTGTAATGTATTTCAATATATGATTCAAGATGGTCTATATGTGATTCCTATTCAAGATATGTTCAATTATGGTATTGATCAAGTGCTTATAAATAAGTTCTTTTTGAAAGGTACCATCCAGTAGGGATTTCCAGTGTGGTTCCACAATACATTCTCAATGCAACCCCCTACCGAGTTGGGAATGGGTCCTCGATGACCTAGACTGGAATCCCCCATCAACATGGGTGTGGGTTCTCTATGACTACTATAAGAGTGTAATCCCCCTAACTCACTAGAGCATGGGTCATATACGACAATAAGAGTGCAATCCCCCCATCTGCATGGGTGTGGGTCCCCTATCACCTACTTTTGAGTCGAATCCCCCTAATGCACTAGGGAAAGGGTCCCTGATAAATAAGAGTGTATTCCCATTGAAGAATCGGGGTTTTCATACTCTATAAGGAAAATTAATGTGGAATCCCTCTTATACACTACTGTGTGAGTCCTCTACTTTGGTTTCAATATCTCTAGCTACAGGTCAGTGTTGAGACATGGTTTGATATTACATTGTACTCTTTATTAATAGAGATTCTTTTCCCATAGAGATGCATTCTTATGACAAGACCTAAAAGCATGCAGATGAGACAGACCCACCCTAAGTAGATACTGTCAAGGCGTGGTGATTGAGTCCCTTTTATTTGCATTTTTAAGGAATATGTGAGGGATTTTGGGAAAAACTAGTGGTTACATATGGATATTTTGGGGAATCCACTTCCTGGAATGAGTTTTTAGATGAACATACCCTTACACTCTCATTTGGGTTTCTTTGACTGGGCATATATATATGTCCTATTACAATACAAATTCATTGTGTTTTTGTTTACTCTCCTTACAAGAGATATGAAGACCTGTGGGGTATGCCTCGTTCAATTTGTGTTTATATTTTCATTCATGGATGATTCTACTATCCTAATATATGTATCAATGACTCAATGCGAAGTTCATCTTCTCACAGTTTCGATCTCCTTGTGTTTGGATGAGTCGACCTTCATTATCTTGTTGGGTTTTGTTTTACTCTTTTATTGTACCTTTTTCTATCTACTGCTCCCATCTATAGTACATTGTTTACCAATCACATGATGTTTTAGGGAATCCTACAAAGTATTTTTATATTCACCCATGTTTGGCCTTTTCCAGCACTTTGTGTGACCTTGCAGAGCATATATAGGTTGATCGGTGAATCAGGGGATATTACGTATACGAGGTGCTTGGACCACATGTCGTGATCAGAGCTTGGGATCGAGGACTGGAGATCTCGGACCTATTTTACGTTTACAATGGTTGTCGGGTTATGTGACTATTTTTGTTGGGTGTGTATCATTCCCCTTTAACTTTCAGTTAATTTACAAAACCAATAATTATACTATTTGGAAGATGATCCTTGCTTGTGGTTTATTTATTGAAGTTTTGAATATTTTTTCCTTTCCCTCTACACTTTTTCATTGAGTTGGTTGTGTTCATGTGAAAAGTTTCTTAGGCAAATGAATCCCCCTGTTTTTTGGGCATTCGATGCATGTCTCCACCCCTGGACTATAGAGGTGGGCTTGGGAAGTTGCGTCTCGAGCTCCGTCATGGGTTGAGTCCTGAAGAAGTTGTATTAGAGGAGACTCAACCCTTGGGATGTTGTTCGGACATTTCCTTAAAATTTTCCTAGATGGTTTAAGTGCAACAGTTCCAATGTGTCTCGAGTTTGTCCCTCGGGCAAGGGAGTCGAGTGATGGTGCAACAACCGACTTTCCAATTCAACATGACCCTAATTACCCCCTTGTCGACTCAACATGCTGAGACATCTTTTGAATGGAACCTTGGTAAATGAATTATATAGGACTGAGTCTTTGATTTTACTTCTTTAGATAACTCCCCACTATTTTTTACACACACACACGCACACACACACACAGAGAGAGATATATAAATATGTTCTCTTTGATCATGGTACTCCTTGATAACATTTAGGATTCAATGAAATGAAAGGTAGCAAGAATACTAGTTCCTTTTTGTGACGATGGTTCCGTGAAGTATGGGGGCTCTGTTTAGGATCCATTGTATAATGTCCCCTTCCTCCATGTGGATAGGTAGAAGCACATCCATCATTGACAAGTAGTTAGTCCCAGTAGAGTAGGCTGGTTATGTGCACAAGATGAGCGCGCTTTGGTAGTTCCAATGTCAGAGACCGTTGAGGTCCCACTGTGAGATATACCCTCAAGAAGAATAGGATTTGATAGAGTTGGTGGTTTTTCATCTTTAGGCTTTTTCATGCCCCAATAGATTATATGGTCTCTTTGGCAGCTAGCCTTTTCCATGGAGCAGCTGGATGTTGTTACAGTCTTATTACTCAGATACAGGATGGGTCGGTACTATCACGTGAAAACATTGAGTAGATGATTTGTGAGGAGTGTTGCCCCTCCATCTTATAATCTATCCAGATTCAAGAGCTCCTTTAATTTCAATAGGGAGGGATGAAGGTGGCTCACTATGAAACTAGGTTCCCAGAACTTGTACACTACTATTTTGACAAGATCCATGATGGCTACTTCTATGAACAGAAGTTTGAGTACGGACTCCCAAGAGAGATACATACTATCAAAGTACCTTTGTGCATCCCCAAATATGTAGGGGTGTTGGTTAAGGCACTACATACATAGAGATCCTTTTCATAGTGGTTCCATAGAATTGGTTTTGGTAGTGTGTTAAACAAAAAAGAGACGTCTGCTACAGCTAGTGGGTGTCAGACGAAAAGATCTCGACACAAGAGGCCTCCCAAAAATTGTTCTCAGGCACATAGTCCCATTAGGACAAGTAATCAAAGAGATAAGGTATTGTATGGGGAGGGATGGTGTCATGGTTGTGACAGGTGAGATCACATGGCACAATAATTCCCAACCATACATTCTAAGATTTCCAAAAAGATAGTAAACAAACTGCCATGGAAGGGAGGACACTGTGATAAGGGATATCCTAAGTAGGGATAGGGTGGCCCCTAGAGAGGTGGTGTAGACAGGGCAGCATGAAGATTTTTCACTGACGGATGATGCAACAAGATCCTTCCTCCACCACCAGGTGGCCCACATCAGGCTCAGGGATATTTTAGTCGGGGTCACATGAAAAAAAATGTTATGGATGTCTATATTTCTACATCCCATGAGAAGATAAGAAACACACCCAATTTTTTTTTTACCTTTTTGAAATATAACTTGTTATATATTGGGTGAGATACTCTTTTCTCTCCCGGTCACCCCCCTCTCTTGATCAGCTCGTCTAAGGTTTCCCCTTGAAACCCTCCGCCAGGAATCGACGGCGCGTCTGAGCACCACACCTCTGTCTTCCTCTCTTCTACTATTTTCCTCTTTCAATATTCTTCTAGCTCAGTGGGTTGTTTTTCATTCTTCTTTAAATTTCAGCTACTGCGATCGTCTCCTGGAATGACTTCATTGGTCATGATGAAGGTTGTTGCTGTTAAAGCCTCTGGCTTCCACAACCGTACTCTGATCTCATGTTCCACCTCTCCGCTCCAGGTCAGATTTGGAGCGATGGTAACACAGAGGTTTTGGGTTATGTGGTTCGGGGGTATTCAGTTCTGTAGGCACTTCAGTCTCAGCTAGATCTTCGTTTTAGATTTTGATATCAGTCTCATCGTGCTGCCGTCATCCGGAGTCCTTGGTCCCTCAAATCCCTTCCCTGACCTCAAGAACCTATGATTTCCTCCGAGTCAGATCCAAAGCAGTGGTTCCATAATGGTTTTGGAAGGTGGGTTTTGGAGAAATATGGTGCCTCTCACGCGGTATGTTTTGGTTTTCAGTGAAGGTTTGTTTGACTTATTTTCTTTGGTTTTTGATCCATTCGAGACCTTCTCGGAGAAGTCCCGATGGTGTGTTCCGGTTACGTTGTGATCTGTTTTGGCTTTGGAGGAAGTTGTCGGTGGTTCAAGATGGTGTTGTTGTTAGTTATGGATCCATTAAATTCGTGTTTTTATGAATTGAGTTTGATTTTTAATTTTGTTTTTCTTTTTTTTGGTTTGCGATGGCTGGTTTTGTTTTTTCGGTGGTTGGGTATAGAGATTTCCGGCGATAGTGTGATCTCAGGACAGTGATGACAGAGGCAACATAGGACGACATCGATGGTGGGCATACATCTCGAGGTGGGTGCGTGATGTGAGGTGGGTATATGATGCGAGGAGGCAAATCAAGTGAGGTGTGATGATTAGATCAGTTTGAATTTGAAATTTGAAATTTGAATTTAGAGTTTTTCGGTTGTGGTTACCACTCACCCAAAAAGCGGGCATCTTGAAAATCAAAAAAAGTGAATTTTTAGTCAGTCTAGACAAGAAATTTAATTTCTTAAGGTGGAAAATAATTTCTTGTTTAAAATTTAAATTGGTATTTGAATAAGGATTTAATACTCATAGTTTGTTTCATATTAATTATTTAGATAATTTTTGAGGTTATAATATTATACGAGCATAAGTTAAAATAACCCAACAACCAAAATTTTTGTAAGATATTTAGAATAATTTTTATTTTTATAAGGATAACTTTTTAAATTTAGTTTATTTGATACAATGATAAATTAAATGAGGTATAATGGAGTTGATGCATTAAAATTTTATAAAATGTACATGGTATTGTCTTTTCCATTACAGATTAATTTCCATTTAATAGGTAATAATTAATTTATTGTGTAAATTATGTTCTTTTTATCACATAATTGATATTTTATCAACATGGAAGGAAATATATCTTTTAAAAACTTTGTATCATATGTAGATGATCTTTTAATCTTTGTTATTAAAAAAAATTGGTCAAATGATATGGAAAGATTCTTGAGTATTTAAATAACCTTCAAGATAATTTTTCTACCTATCAAATATCATTATATTTCTGAAAAAAATATTTATCAATCTATATTTTTTATTTTATCTCAAGATCTCAACTCGTCCATATAACTCAAAAAATTAAATACCATAAAGGACCTAACACTATATTTTCTCGAAGTTGGGTATCATGATGAAAGATAAGGGCAATATATTGAGAATATTAATATATGGATTTAGGGTATGTATTGACATATTATTTTTAAATTATGAAAAATTATTGGGATAATATTGATGAATCATAAGGACATAAATAAAATCTATTCTTTATACGACTGAATTATTATGGAATAAGATAGAAAATCATGGTTAATGATATATGAAGGATGTCGAATGAATGATGTGTTTATGTATTGATTTTTTAGAATTAAGTTGTAGTGGAATTCTATTAATGATATTTTTATATAACATAAATGTTATGGTAATCACGAAACAACTAATTATTATTCTATTGTAGGTTTTGTTTTCCAAATTTGGAAAAAAAAGTTTTGAAGGAATTAATAATTATGAAAAGTGGTGTTAAAATATGTGATATTTTTTGGAAAAATTATTTTAAGGATATATGATTTGGGGATTAAAAAGATTGTGTTAATATGAGCCATATCTTATGGTAATAATAATAAATTGAGATTGTTTTATTATGTGAAAACAGATAATCTGTATCGGAAACCAAAGACGACAATAATTTATTTGCTGATTAATGTAATTTGGAATGATGTTCATCATTTTTTTTGGAATATTATAGGATCAAAGAGAATTATGAATATTATTATCTAATCAGCATTCCATTTTTAATGGAATGTTATTAATATAGTTTGATAAAAATGATAACTTTTGGGTTGGGAGACAACTTGTGACACCTGTCATGGCTACCGGTCTTGAACCAACAACTAAATGTTAATAAGCGTGAAAAGCCTAAAAATAGCCTACATGATGTCCTAGATTGTATGACATAGTTTCTATAAACAAATGTTTTGAAAAATAAATATTATTTTTATTTCTAAAAAAAATTAAAAAATATTGGCAGTCATATTTGTTCAGAAAGCCTTCTCATATTTTTATAGAGTATATGAATAAATATATTATTTTTTGGTATGCCAATACTATTATGGGATATAGTATTATTTAATATTTGTGGCCTTAAATATAGTCGAAAAAGTTATAAGGGTATTTTGATTTCATCTATTTTTCACATGAATTAAGATTAAATTATGGTATTCTTATCATTGATGATAATATTTCATATGAAATTTTATTCATTTTAAGCATAAGGATTTATTATTGATTTCTATTATTTGGAGATAAATGTTATGGTAATCATGGAATAATATGATATAAAATCATACTAATATTAGGATTTCAATCTTATATAATCATTTTTAGGTGTTTTAAATTATATATTTATAAAATGATTTATATTGAACATTGGGTGTTATTATAGGGATTTTTATAGACTAATATATAAAGTTTTATTCTGATGAAATATTATTTTATCTAGTTCTAACCATTTTAGTATTGGATAATATATAATGGAAGAAATAATAAATTAATATCATTTTATTGATCATTTCATTGTTTAGAAGATTATATTTGTGATTTAGGAAATAAAAAATCATCTTGAATGTTATTTTCATAGAATAAAGGATGAGATACAATTTGAATTTTATATAAGTCCAAACATTGAATTTTATGATTTCATGGTCTCTACACTTATCAAAAAAAGTTTAACATTATATATTAAATGAATATTCAATACATGTTTATGTTTTTAGTTTTTATCACTGTCATCATTGAGTGGAAACCTAGTTATTTGTCATTTTAGATGACCTTTATTTTAGTCCTTTTATTTTGTAAAAATTAAATTTTATTAAATCTTTTTATGATGTGTATTTTGGACAAAGGTTTTTTCAAATAGAAATGTCTTGATTATTGATCACAAGAAGTAATTGAAAGTGTTCAGTTTTCCAATGGGGAAAGAATTTATTAACTCAATTCATGTTAGTATTAAAAAATTTCATTTCTTATAAATATTCATTTATTTTATTTTATTATTTTATATTAACAATAATAATATTTTGTAAATTTTCAATCTAAATGGAAATAGTTTAATTCATACAAATATTTTTATTATGTATTACATTATTTTATTTAATGTTTTATTTCAAAATATCCAAATTTTATGTAACAAAAATTATTTAATTTTTAAATTCATCATATAAAAATTATCATTGTCAATATTTTAAGGAATTTTCTGGATGGTTTAATCTTTTAATAAATAGTTATATATAATGATTTTTATTGATAAACATTATTTTCATTTTATGAATTTTTAAAGATCCACTTAAGTTTAAAATTATTTAAAGGTAATATTAGATAACATATATAATTAATAATATAATTTGGGTTGTTGGAATAAATCTTATTCTGTATATTCCACTTAATTTTTTTTCCCACAATGAATATTAAAAACAATAAAAATATATTACCATAATTAATGATTAAATATGTTTATCGAAGGTTAAACATTAGTGATAATGGTTAAATTATCTTCAAAAAATGTATAAATTATATTATATACACATATTTAGATCCTATATCATCTCATATTTATAAATAGTTATTTTTTGAGACATTTCTATAGAGTATTAAATTAATATATCTTAATCATTTTAAAAATTCCAATAATTTTATCTCCCCCACATATAAAATGACACAGATGTCCTATTTCTTCCAAACATAAAAAATCCTTTTAGATTATCCAATACCTAAAGCGACCTATTATTTTATTCTCCCTTCACATCTTACAGTCCCTATTTTGGTTAAAAAAACAAACTAGGAAGGATTTTTGAATAAACCTAACGTGGTTGTCTAGAGAAGAGGAGCAATTATTAACAAAGAATTTTCATTTTATTTCTTGTTCTACAACCATATAATATTATTAAAACATACTGAAACAATAAAAAAATATTCCATATACATAATTTTTTTATATTAATTCCATAAACTATATTGATCCCTTTTTCCCATAAAACGTGAATTGAAACCATTGTTTGTGGGTATAAAAGGGCACCACCCCATGAACCTGTATAATTATTTTTCCATCACAGCCTATCATAGAAGGTTACAATGATGGATTTAATATATATATATATAAATATAATTTTATCAATGATTTATTTAATATTACATAAAGATAATATATCAACCACATTCTTACCATTCCATCCATTGAAAGATGATAATGTCATGCGTGTATGCATGTGGATTACCACCACCGCGAAGCTATGTGATTCAATTTTGATGATCATGTAACATGGATTCTATATATGTTTTCATTTAAAGGAATAATATTATATTTATTATATATTCATTATTCATGAATTTTATAATAATACATACCTTATTTCCATCATGTCCATTGAAAATGGAAATGTTACCCATGCGTATATATAGCATACTATCTCTTTGATTGTAATGTAGTACATTTTACATTTAAATATTTCATTGTTTTATGAAATTATAATTGATGCATAAAAATTATAGTAATGAAACTATTATAATTCATGAGGTTATGGAATAATGAACACCTCAACCATAGTCAACTTACCAAAGTTATTTTTCCAATATGAGTCGAATATTTCCAAAATATCTAATGTGTACTTAATTGATTATGTAATTTTATATAAAATGGTAATAAATAAAGTAAAAGGAAAAAATAACATCAATTTTTTTTTTAAGAAATTAAAAAATAACATAATTTTATTATTTAGGAAGTTAAATTATTTATGTGATGAGGTAGGCAAGAGGATAGGGATACACTACAATAGAAACCTTATTTTAAATGTTTTAAGGATTTATTTTCCAGAATTTTCTCTTCCAGGAACATATTCCAAAAAATACCATTCAATTTTATTTATGGGGACATAAATGATTTATAATGTATCTTTTATATCACTTTAATCATTCCTTCAATTTTTTTTAAATGGAATCTTTTTACATAATTTATAAGTGATGTTTTGAATTTCTTTTCAAAAGGAGAAAATGAATGCTAGATTTTATCATATAAGATATCAATGGATTTCCTGATTCACAACCATTATTTTATATTTTTTTCCCTTTATAATATTATATTTTTCAATGAAATAAAACCACTCATTCATATTATTTTGGTTATGTTAGTTTATAAAATTGATCTTTAATAAAAATTGATATATCAATATCACAAAAATGTTTTACTTTTCACTCCAAAATAAATTTTATTTTCAATTTAATGACGGAAATAGATGTTTTTTTGTTTTTCAAACATTTCATAGACCTTGTACATGTCTTATGAATGTAGGGTGAGCTAAATATAGATCTGATTGTGGGTGATCCTAATATATCTCTCAAATTCATTGGTAAGGATTATGTTCTCCAAATAATTTTGTTTCATTTTGGTTGTATTAGTTATTCCACTAGTAAGGGTTCTTCTAAGGGTCCTAAGAACATTATTTTCCAATAAACCAAAATGAAATTTATATTCCTACTAATTATTTTTCATAAAAAGCATTTCATTTCAAATGATAACATAAAGATATTTTTTAAAAGGAAATTATTTCCTATTTAAGGGTAAAAAGGTATGTTTTTAAGAAAATGTTTTCATGAGTTCTAATGTTTTCTAAAAAACCTCATTATTTTGATTTTACACTATGATTTATTATAAAATATTCTATAAAAAATTTGGGTAGTAAATATAATTTCCTGAGTAATTAAGATATTATTTGAGGTTAATTATTAATATGTTAAATGAAAAATATATTTTAGGATCTCATGATTTTATAATGTAGTGACATATTTATTTCTTTTTTTATGTAACCTAAAAAGATATCTATGCTTATCCAAAATTTTGAAATTATTTTCTAGGGTTTTATGGATGATTTGGAACAAAGAATAAGTTAACATAAAATATTCAAGATTTTCATAAATATAATACATGTTTCATTTTAAAATTATTTTATTGAGGTAAAAATGGATACTAAGAGGAAGTGTACAACATTTAATGTATCAGTTTTAAATATATGAGTTTTGAATGAAATTTATAAAACATTAATCCTGAAAATATATTCAATAATGTAAGAAAATGAATTATTTTTTAAGAATTAAATTATAGATTGGATAAGGATTAATTATTTATATTAATATTCTCAAAATATAATTAAATTCCAACCTTTGTTATATACATTTGAAGACAATAACATATCCTTTTTTATATAACAACTAAAAACTACATGAACATACATTATTTATTTTTAAAATTGAATTTTATCATTTATAAAACTCTCTAATAATATGAATCACCACGTTAAAAATATATTGAAAATATAATTATAATTCTTTGATAATGATATTTTGATACAAATAACTTTTTAAAATGTAGCTACCTAACGATTATTTCGTGTTTGGGTTTGGGTTGGTTTAACTACCAACATGTCAATGATATAAATTTCTATCATGGGTGACTATAAAAACATAAATACAAGTATTATTATACATAATTGAGAAAACAATTTTTCATTTACGGTTATATAAAGGTTATACTAATATTTGACTTTATATTAACATACCACCATATGATATTTAAGACATTTCTTTACTACCATGCTACACATTTCTTATCTAAAAACCATAAAAAATATCATTAAATAAAATACACACATTATAGGTATATATAAAAAATAAATTCAGGTACCTAAAATTATATATTATTTATGATTCATATATCAAATAAAATTAATTAACATTGACATTATAAATCATTTTCAAAACAATTACAATTGCAATCATCTGATTATGAAAATAAACTATAAATAGCTAGTAAATTCATAATAAATGATTATAATTTAGAAATTTAAATGGTAAGACATTTTAAGTAGGATTTGAAATTAGTTATTAATATATAATTTTTTTATATATTATGTTCCACTAAGTTAGAATACAAGGTAATGATTTTTTATTACTCTATTTCATTTTTTTGAGTAAAATGATTATTATCAAAATCGATTATTATTAGTTTATTTATTTTATCATATGATAATGTAAATTTTTAACTCATCTTCATTTTTTAAGGACTTGTAATTTGTTTTCATGAAATCCTTTTTGAATGATAATTACATCAATGATTATGATATTTGTATGTTTTTTATCTCACTTTTCGCTATTTGACACATTCTATATTCACCACTTGTTTTATATTGTGTGATGTATATAAAACAGTATACAGTTTTTATAAAACATTCTTTCATTTCAATATATTAAAAATAAAATCCCAATATTGACATTCCTGGGAAATTTTGATTCAAGATATTCTAATGTTGTATGTGTTTTCTCAAACCAATACATTTTCATTGAAACTTCGGCCATATCCACCACTTATTTTATTTTTAGTGGTTCATATACTTTCCATGGATGAATTTTTACCCCATATTCAATAAGTATAAAAGGTTTTACTGATCTGTTTCAATTATTGTCTTTAATATTCTTTTGTTTCATGGCTTTACAAATAAATAATCGGGTTTCTTGACTCAACTTCTATTCTTGAGTCATAATGACTTCTATTTGACTATGTTTTTGGAAAATGGTTTCATAATATTAAATAATAATATTATAATTCCTTTACTTGTTATACAATTTGGAATTATTTTTATGTATTTCATTATTTATAAAAATTGATGTTGTTATGAATGATTCTCATTTGGTCAAAATGATTTATTTTCTCTTATATCCACATTCAATCATCAAAATAATGTTCTACACTATAATTTTCAAATTAAAATATGTTTTTTGTAACAATTAAATTCCTCTTCACCACAATTAAAATTAAATATTTATCAAAATCATTCCAATGTGGGATTCAAAAAGATTATTTTCAAAATATATAAAATAATTCCCTTTCATGTTCATATTTTTATTTTTCACCCAAGATTTCCCGTAAAAAACATTCATGTATTATTCAATGATATATTGTCAAGTAATATTTCTAAAAATAAATTTTTTCAACGAGATTCACTTCACCTTATTTAAAAATAACTTTTTAATGCGACATATAACATAGTCTTTTATAACTATAGTAAAAACAATTAAAAAAAATTAGAGTTTATTTCAATAATATTAAAATATTTATTTAAAAAAAAAATATTTCTATGTTTTAAATTTGTTTTAATGATAATTTCAATTATTATATATTTTAATAATAATAATATATTTTGTATTTATTTTTTCAAAATAAAATGTTTGATTTTAGAGACATAATTTTTGACTTTAAAAGTGTTTTTAAAAGCATTATGTTTTTAAAAATGAAGTATTCATTGTTTTAATAACTTATAGATGATTTTTTTTGAAATAATTATAATTTCAATTTTTTTCTTGAAACCCCTTTTTAGTTTGAAAGGGTAATTTTTAAAATATTTTATCAAGATCAAAGTATTTTTTTAAAGAAAACTTGTTATGAAATTTTAAAACATTTAAAACTGGGTTATTTATTCTTATTTTATGAAGTGATTAATCTAAAAATTTTGAAAGGGTATTTTAAAATCTATGAATGTTTTTATGATACAGTTATTATATTTTATTATGATACCATCCACCTTCTTTGTTTGGATGGATTTTGAAATGTTATATGAATGACTTCATGAAACCAATATCTTTATCATAGGTTAATTAAATGATATTAATGTATTTATATTTTCATAGAACATATATGTATGTATGGTTATTAGGTTATTGGAGATATAACCTTCCAATCTATTCAATAAATCCCTATATCACATGAGATTATTATGAGAATCGAGTATTGATTCCCACTCCACTATGGGAATCCAGAAGTGATTACTGCTCTACTTATTTATGTGGATTAGGAACATACTCATGATCCATTATTTTTATAGAAATCGGGTAGTGATTAATTATCACCTGTTTTTATGGGAATCGGGTAGTGATTCCTCATCCTCTATATTATAGAAAACATCTAGCAATTCATGCGCCACATCTTTTTATTTATACACCTATGTTAGAACCATGGTGTATTAATGAGATATATTTTCATGAAATTCTGTATCATTATTTCAATGATTATGATCCACGGTTCATGTTTGTTTTCTCAGGTTTATACACTCTTATTTCATTGTATATGTTTTCCCTTTTAATATTATACGTTTTTATCATATATTATAAACAACCCTTGTCGTTCCACAGTCTTTTTAATAAGATATTTTATTCCGTGATTAAGTTTGAAAACATTTTTATGATATAATAATTGATTATATGTTTGATATGTTTTCCTTTGATATGAATTTTACATAGACCCTTTCTTATTTTTCAATTCTTTAGGTTATGAGTATAAATATAACCAATAAGGAGACTCAATGTGAGTCTCGTGTGGTTCCATTATGAAAACATATTCAAGAGTATCATTAGATATGTAACTTATGATGTTGATCCTTAATGAAATTAAACCATATGTTGTTTTTATGGTGTTATTATTTTGAGATTCAGTGATTGAATTGTGGATGTGTTGTAAAATAAATATCTTTTTATCTCGGGACGTCATTCTTGGTATCAAAACCTATGTATAAAGTAATTGTGTTAGTATTGGACCTGGACGGGAATGTATGGGAATCCGAAATTGGTTTTATATAATTATTAATTTATTTTTGTGATTATTTTAGTTATTTTTCAGGATTATGGTGAGATAATGTCAATGAGAACTCAATTTATAAGCCTACATTTTGGGGAAATAACTTCAAATTTTAGTAATGTATAGAGTACATGGGTTTTAAGTAATAATATCCATGTACAGAGATAAAAATCACATAGGGGATCTACAATATATTAATCTAGTGGTAATAACCCGAAAAAATGATTTTTGAGTATTAAATTGATCTTCACATGGTCCATGAAATGTTGTCCTAACTATTGGCCACTCCCATGGGATATTATTTAGTGACTTACTTTCTCTTCATAAGCCTTTATGAAGCATTTATCTAAAATTTTAGAATATAATATAGAAGTTTCCATGTTACTGATCCCAATAAGAATATGAGAATTGAAAAAATAGGTTACACTAAAGGAGTTATATGTTTATCCAATTATATCTTAATAAAACTAAAAGTATCATAGGTTGAACTAAAGGTTTCGTTGGAGAGGACATCCCAGGATTGGGATTTCATATTCATATAATCAATTACTCGAATTTTATTTAATATTATCATAACCAAATTTTTAGTATATTCTTTAAAATTTGATAAATAAAATGAATTTTTGAAAGGTTTATCCCAAGAAACCCATATAACCAATCAACGAATCATATTTAGTATATATTATTATGAAAATGAAAAATCTCATTACATTTCTATTATATAGTAAATGGTCAGTGTCATAGTATTTAATATTATGAGATTAATATCTCATTATAAAATGTTTCTTTAGTGTCTTATGCATCCCATAGCCCATTCATTAGTGAATTATAATAATAATTTTAAAGGAATTATTTTATTTAAAAGGTGATAATATAACACCATAAAATTTAAGTATATATTTTCCTTTATTTAAATACATTTTTGAATAAATTCCTTCACACATTGAAACAAAATTAAAATATTTGCAAAATATTATATGAATTTTATGATGAGAAATATAAGAATAAATAAACCATTAGTATATAAAAATATATTACTCAACTAATATTTCTTTCACTCAGAGAATAAATTATTAATATAATTTAATATTAATTAATATTGTTATTTATCAATCAATTATTTTTTATGTGTTGTAAATTTTAACATAATAAATTAAATAAACCAAATTTATAACATTTTTAAGAAGTTATATCTCACCCATTGTATTTCAATTTGAATAAGACATGTAAAAAAGTTTTCAAGAATTTCAAGAAGGGATATTTATTCCTATTTATAAAGTGATTCATCCTATAATATATAAATGGTATTATAGATATATGATATTTTTATGATACTCGTGGGATATTTTCATAGTAAACTAACCACCTACATTTTCTAGTGGTCTTATAAAATGATATCTAAATGTCTTCATAAAACCCATATATTTTATAATAGTTAATTAAGTGATATAATTTTTTTCATGTTCTCATGGAACATATATGTATAGATGATTGTTATATGATGGGTGGATTCTTTATAACCCAACAATGAATTTGATAAATCTCTATATGTCATGAAATAATTAAGGGAACCGAGTGTTGATACTCACACCACTATAGAAAACAAGAAGTGATGTCTGCTCAACTATGATAAGGAATCATGTAGTGATGTATGTCCACATTATGTTTAAGGGTTTGAGGTAGTGATTCTCACTCTAATATGTTTATATGGTTTCGGTTGTGATTCTTTCTATATTATGTGAATACCGTTGAAATGCATCATCCACCATGTTATGGGAAATGAGAAGTGATTTCTGCACCACAACATTATGATTTATACCGTTATGTCATTGTCATGGTATATTATTATAAAAAATTTCATGACATTCTACATATTTATTCCTATTATTATGATCCATTCCACATGTTTATTATCATATTCTTTACAGTCTAATACTGCATTATATGTTTTCTATTTTGATATTATATTTTTATTATCATATTATATAAACAAATTAAATTATTTCACAATATATATGAAAATATATTTCTCCAATGATCAAGTTTTATCATATGATTATGGTCTAAAATTTGAGTAAAGGTTGATAAGATTTCCCTTATAGAGTGTTTGAGCTCACCCGTTTCTTATATTTCCATTCCCCCTGTTATGAATTTGATTATAACCTATAATTATTCTCGAAAGGAAAATAATATGGATCAATTATAGAGAAAATTTAAGGGAAAATATCTATATTTTCTGGACCTTTGCTTTTTTCCAAGTATTATGGTGATTGTAGGAGTATTGGAGTGATTCTGGAGAAGTCTGGACACTAAAAGACAGAAGTGTGGATAATAAATGGCATTTAAATGTGTTCACATAGTGTATTTGTAGTTCATGTCTTGTGTAAGGATAGTTCATGTCTTGAAATTGGTTTACAAGGTGTCACACGACATGTAATTTTTTTGGGATTTAATAATTCATAACCCTTATTTTTTTAGTGAGATATGAAGCATGAAATTTACATGACGTGACAAGGGGTTTCACACTATGTAAATTACCTTTGATAAATACTTATAAATTCAACATTTCATGGGGTTTTCCTCAAGCCATACAATTTTCACTTTAATTTTAGTGGTCAATAGTTCTCTCCTTTTTTACTTTTATTCCATTCATCATGGATCAATCCTTATCATCCCATCTTCAATTTGTGGGGATCTGTGGTAATTCTAATACTTATCTCTCTTATTTTTTGATCTAGTTTCTCTTTTTTCTTATTTTCATCTTATGGTTCTTCTTATCCATGTATCTAATGAATTTTTATTGGTTTTTTTGTGTGATTTTTTTGTGTTATCCATGGAGGGATTTGAATTCATTCTAGATAGGTGATGAGGATCTGAAATGTGGTTTTGTTCTTGTGTGATGAACGTTGATGCCTTTGAGGCATTGTATTTTTTTCTTATTCAATTTTCATTACTTCCAATCGAAAGTCTATCATTGTTCAGCGGTATATATTTAAATGAAATTAACCTAATAATTATCATACAAGATTAAGAAGTAAATAGGTTATAGTGATTTAATGTGGATATTCTATGTACCATGATAGTGAGATACCAATTGATTTCCTAGAGAGTATGATACCAATGAAATGGTTTGTTAGCATGTTCTTATGCTATTTGTTAGTCTATTTTTCTTAATGGAAAATGATAAAGAACCTAAATAAGACATTAATTGATAAATAATAATCTTATGAATTTAATATGGGTAATTTTTGTAATCATATGTTTGTTGTAATTTTATGATAATAGAATTTATGCAATTTTCATTTTTAAATACATGTGATGTTCCACCTGTTAATTTAATTATAAAAGAATGTAAAGCCTCATAATTACTATATTTTATAATAATAAAGGTTATGATAAATTATAATGATAATTGTCCTAGTTTTATGAAACTAGTTTAAATTCCAGGGAATATGTTTAATACTTTAATAACTTGTTATAGCCCGTTGTGTTAGGTTTCCCATAGTCAGAACCTATTATGAATGAATCAGTTTCTTCAAGATATAAAAGTAACAAGTTTTTTAATAAAGATAATTTTAAGGCACTTAATTTCCAATTTTCTTCAGAAGGATGAGTGCATTGTGTTTGAGATGTGAGATCTTATTTATATGTGAAGGAATGATTCTTTATTTTTGGGTCCTAGGTTTCCATTTTGATTATTATTGTTTGTTTCCTTATACTTTTGTGTTGTTCTCTAGTTGTGATCTTCTCATTCTGATGTGATATGGGGTCGGAGGCTTGGATTAGATTTGATCATGGGATGGATAATCCTGGTATGGTTTATGTGATTCGTGGATGGGAAGGCCCGGATGATGTGGCGGTAGTAGAAGCCTATGATGGATATATGCATGTGGGTGTTGGGGATAGAAATAGAGATGATGGAACCAGTTCAAGTTGTTCTTACCAAGTGATGTGATGTAGAGAGATGGGATTCTCACTTATGAATATGATTAATGGTTGATGGTTGGGTTTCTTATTTTATCTATATTCCTTCCCCACAACTTGTTGCAGTTAGATATACTTGGTTGAATGTTTCCTCTTGGTTATAGGTTAATATGGTTTCCCTAGATTACCTATTTTATGTAATGATTATAATAATATTTAAATAATTATTAACTCATGGGGTCGGTACAAATGGAATTCAAATGATAAAAATATGTTAATCCAAAAAAACTACAGACTCAGTTTGGCATAATCTTAAAGGGGATGGGATTTTTTCAGTTGATTAATGAAATTTAATGTGCAACAATTTTAAAGGTTAATTATTGGCTACTAAATTAATTAATGGAAGGAAAATTATTTGAAGGAATATAATGAATTAAATATATATCTTAAATGTTTGATTGCTAATAGTATGCCTAGTCATAGCAGTGGAAGCTAGGAGTCCGAGAGATGTTAGCTGCAATTAACTTTAATACTAAGTAATTTCCATATTACGGTTGTGATAAATATTATAGAAGGTTTTTTTTATTTAATACGATCCCTCACCCATGTCACTTAAGGAGACTAACACCCAGTGGACTCTGGGAGTTTCTTTTCCGCAACATCCTGGTGGGGGACTGGATGGTTGGATACCCCCTCTGGTCGTGCTCTCTTGTATTGTCAGTTACTTATGCTAGTATGCACAAGGGTTTCTTTTCCCAAATATGTGTGTGGAGGGATATAATTTCTTATGGTAATTTCACAAAAAATTATATCCATATATAGTATACAAAGGATTATTATAGGTACGATATGTATAGACTGTAATGAATTATGGTATCTTATATGGTGTATGGGTATTAATGGCTTGTGGTATAATACCTGATGTATGATATATGATATATAGGCTATGGTATCTCCCCAAAACAAAATCCTTACTGGATTTTGTGTTGTGATATGGGATGATATGTTGATTTGATGCATGATGTGAATGTTCTGATGCCCAACCCATGTTCAGGAAAGCTTATTTTGGAGAGAGATAAATAAGGACATGAGATGTTAGGAAAGAGTGGTAAACCAATAGGGATGTGGGATAGGCATAACCTTCATTTTTCATTATTATATTTTATATTCTATTTCATGTAATAATTGGTGAAATTTATCCATGGTGGGGATGATAACATTGTATACCTATTTTTATTATGAGTTAGTTTCAATATTGTTCATAGTGCTTTAGCATTATTTATTTATTTTTTCATGAGAGGATCTGAGGATGATAATACTAAATATACTATCATTCACACACTACATATATATAAACTATTTTTTCTAGTAAACCAAAGAAGTTTGCATATTATGCTGGATATTTCTAGCTCGATGTTTTGCAGGAGTGGTTTGGACTTCATGGTCGTTATCAGCCTTATCTTTTTAATAATTTTAGTTTCCATTTCAGTTGTTTAGTATTGTATTAAATTTCATGTTTCCACATAGGTATTATTTATATATGTATGGGAAGTTTTTATTATATAATCTTTCTTTTCAGTCTATTTGGATGCTATCATAGAGGTTAATGCCTCATATATGTATACATAAGGTTATTATACCCACGGAGCTAGTCGCCAACCTGGGGCCTACTAGAGGTGTCACTCGAGTAGTCTATATATCCCTTCCCTCATTTATAGCTGAGGAGGGGAACACATTACAAGGGTGGGGTTGTGAATGTGACATATGAAAGGTTTGGGTTGAGGGTTGAAATGGATTTTGGAGTTATGAATAGGTGATATTGCCTGGGTTGGTAGGAAATCAGTGTCAAATATTTATAATGAGCATTGTAATCATGTGATTCTAACTGAGACATGGGTATTTAGGGCCCCTGTGATTTAATGGATGGTCTATAATTTGTACAAACGAACACTAAATGAAATGATACTTGTTACAGGGTAGATAGATAGAAAAGGATCATGAATCATTCTTTTTTGTATCTATGTTTGAAATGGGTAGACCTTGGGATATGTTCAAAACCTAACAAGATAATAAAATAATTTATTAATGTTATGTTATATATTCCATATTATATGTTTCAGAACCCTAATAGTTTATTCATTTTTCATGAATGGATCTGGGATGACGTCCTTGTCAGTTTCATGCCAAATTAGTTCGGTATGATATTCATGAATATCACTACATAGTTGAGGTGGATGATGGAAACAATTGGAGGAGGACACCACAAGAGCATTAGAAACAACGTCAAATGATTTATAAGTGTTAATTTTTATATTTATTCATGGAATACAAGTTGTACGAGTTTAATATAGCATTTAATTCGATCTTTTCATAAAAGAATAACTTGGTTTCGTTGGCTGTGACGATGTTGCATGGAGAAATGAGGTCGTGGTGGTTATTATTCCTTAGGGATAAATAGGAGATGAATGTATCAAGGAAGAATTTCCAATACATTTCCTAAGAGGAGTTACCTTCATAAATCATGAATTTATATAATCACCCAGAGCTTCTTACCCATCAGCAGGGGAGTTCCATTGTGCAAGAGTTTGGGAACTGTTTCAGGATCATTCTGTGATAATCTTCAGACCTGATTCTGTACGAGGATTCAAATAGAGGCCTTTTATGGTGTATTTTCATCTAAATATCGATATCTAGTTTACCCAATTTATGAAAAAGATAAATCTTGAGGTTATGGACGGAGAATAGATTAATAAGAGGATTTTGGTCAAAACCAGACTATCCTGAGAGTGGAGTTTTCATGATTCCTCATGAAAAAGATATCTAGTATGGGGTTATTATTTATAAGAAAATAATATTTTTTGTTTAATCTATGGTAGTTAACAGACCTCATCATCTCATTTCTTTAGGGGTGGAAACTCTAAGATATATACCAATGGGTTATATGCATCTTTTTCAGGTCAAGGCCAATTTCCTCAATGATAAGTTTTACTTAACTTTCTATGAAATCAATTTGTGTCAGGTGTTTAATTTTATGTTCCTCCGTTAAGGATGTTTTATCCAAGACAGAATCAATAGGTTGTTCCAATTTGGGATCCATGTAGAGGATATTTGGTAGGTATAGTATATCACTAAGATTCTCCCCATAATTAGAGATTATATCACAACCATCGTGGCTGTTATCTGTAGGGTAAGTGAGGTCATAGAGAATGTCACAACAAACCTCATAATTTATACATTATAGATCTAAGAAATCCTGATGTAATTAAAGGTAACCTTTTCATTTTTCTATATAGTTTCATGCTTTGTTTGATCCAGGAGTGACATAATTTTTTATATCACCTAACCATTTCCATGATTTGGGAAATTTGGTGGAGAGTCTTCCAATTTCCATGGTGTTTACTATGCTAGTTGGAGGTCGATTTTACTTGTATGAAGAATGTAGATACTGTGAAGTAGTGTTGGGGAAGAACCTCTCTTGGGGATGCTTATTATGATTACAGATACTGCCATATTAGATCATCCTTAGCATGGATCAGTTGTATTCAGCGCTGGATATCATGGATTACTTTAGGAGGAAGGTTGTGTGTTATAATTATATTGGAGATAAATAGTTATATTTGTCTAAGACAGACCCTCATATGTGTTAGATTTATTTTTTTTAGTAGTCTTATTTGATATCCATGTATATTTTGGTCTCTTCATAAGTTCAGTAGTTATTGTTTCCCAAGGTTGTTGAAGAGTACCATGTTTTCCTTTTAGAGAAGGTTGTACCATTACCCCCTCGATGGGATATCAAGTTTGGGATCAAGCTATAGCTAGTTGTGTCTCTCATATTGATGACTTTGTATAGTATGGTGACTTATAAGTTGTGAGAGTTGTCAGTATATCTTAATGATCCATTAGCCTGAGGTTTTGTTCAACTAGCTTTATAACCTTAGGGTGCACCAGTTTTCGTCATGAAAAGGGCTAACAGAAGTTTTCTAGTTTTTATTGATTATAATCACCTGAACCAAATTACGCTGAAGAACCACTATACTATTCCATGTATTGATGATTCATTCAATCCGCTAAAGAGATTATATTGGTTCTTGAAAATTGATTTACAGTCTGGGTATCATCATATAAGGGTGAAAGATGAGGATATCTTGAATACTAATTTCCATTATCTCCAAGGCATTATGTTTTTTTGAATTTGACTGATATTATAAATTCTCTAGAAATGTTCATAGGTTTTATGAATTTAGTGTTTTTGGAGTACCCAGATATTTTCATAGTTGTATTCAAAGCCAACATCTATGGGAACTCCCCACTTAAGGAGGAGCATGCAGAGCAGCTATGTAACATTTTTTGAGTTATTCTTCAAGATGAGTTCTTTAAGAATTTATATAAGTGTGTGTTATGGGATCATGAAGTACATTCCATGGGGCATGCCATTTTTTAGTAGGGACTATCTAGAGATTCTTCAATGATAGAGACAGTTGTGTCTTGGGAATCCTTGAAGACAATGGTGAAGGTGCATAGTTACCATGGTATTGTAGAGTATTATAGGATGCACATAGAATATTCCTCCAATGTTGTGCTCCTATAAAATCCTTGAACTCTGGGGATTCATCATTCTTATGAACTGACCCAGGTAAGTGGCGTTTTAGTACCTAAAACAAATGTTGTTCATCACACCAATTCTTTTTTTCAATTGAAGGGAGTTATGTTTGAGTTTTCCTATGACACATAAAAGCATGGATTGGGTTTTGTTTGGATGATGTAGAGATCAGTTGATTCTTATAGTTATTGGTAGTTATGAACCCAGGAGAATAACTATTCCACCCATGATCTTTAGTTTGTAGAAGTTGTGTTCTCATTGAAGATGTGGGTACATTACCTCATTTGTGACCATTATATGGTTTTTACTGACCAAAAGAGCCTTAGGTATGTCTTCTCATAGTGGTACTTGAATTCGAAATAGCATCGATGGATGAAATTCATGTAGGATTACGACATCAAGATTTAATATATTTTAGGAAAGGGAAAAGTTATAGTTGATGTGTTGAGTAGGAAGTCACATAGTTTTGTCATTCAAAAATCTCGAGATTCCTACATAGTGATGGAATAACATTTAATGATGCATCTAGATATAAGAGAGGATGGAGGTAGAGATTATCTTTTCGAAATGAAAATGCATTCATTTTCTTATTAGAAAGTGGAGGAGTCCCAATTGGGGACTTAAAAGGGGTGGTCTAGAGAGATTGGGGTTTTTATTGATTCTAGTGATGGTTTCTCTATATTTGGACAACAACCAGTGTTATTTGAGGGACTGAGTTTTGTTCCTTTTGTAATGCGTGGGATGGTTCCCTATGAGTTCTATAGTTCTCCTATGGCCATGTATCGCTGTTTGACAATGATTTACCAAACATTGAGAGATCAGTTTAGGTTTCCTGAGTTTATGCAATTAGTTATTGAGTTTATTTCCAAATATTTTTTCTTACATAAATTGAAGGTTGAGCTTCATTCCCCCCATGGTTTTCTCCCGCCGTTATATGTTTCCTAGTGAAAGTGGGGGGATATCTCCATGAACATCATTACTGGCTTACCATGATATAAGGGAGGCTATTATTCTATATGGATGATAGTCCATAATTTGGATAAATCATCACACTTTATAGTAATTATGTAGTCAATATCAATGAAGGTTTTTTCACGCATTATCTAGAGGAGGAAATGCCTCTCCATGGAGTCCTGAGGATGATAATAATTAATCACCTCATTTTACCTTTATAGTTTTTAGAGTAATCCAATAGTCATTTTTTATTTGTTATTATATGACACTAATTTTCATCCATTGATCGATATTCAACAATGTCCAACTTTCTTGACACTTGCAGACATATTTCACTCATTTTTCATGGATTTTGGCAGTTTGTGGAGGAGGCATATTCTCTTGGTTATATTTTTTAAAATGATAGTTTCTATTCCTCCATTTGTATGAAATAATTTAATGATTTTTATGGACACCTTTCCATTCCCCATTGTGCTGAACTGAGGCTAGATATCTATAAATTAATGGGTTGGAACAGGTATTGAATATCAAAGAGATGGTTTTGGTAATTAAAAATTGGATGAAGGTAGTGAAATATCATCACTAATCATATTTCAATCATAGAAGGATATCAAAAAAGTTCAAAATTGGAAATAATGTGTTCATAAAGGTGAAACCTCAAAATGGGAGGTGATGTTTTAGTCATGGGAGTAAGATTTATCCTTGGTTTTTTGGGTCCCTTTGAGTGGTTGGATCATGTTGGAGCCAAGACATATTAGATAGAACATCCCCTATAGATTTGCTGAATACATGATGTTTTCCTTGTGTCATAGCTATATTTTTATCATCAATATGATTCTCATTTCATTGATTGGGAATATATTATTTTGGATGATGATGAAACCTTCACGGAGAAGCCTACCTATATCCTGGATTTCCATGAGAAGGTGTTGTGTGAGTGTTCTATTTAGTTGGTTCATGTATTAGTGTGGAATATTTTCATGGGGGGAGATTAACCAGGAACATTATTCATAGACTCACACTTAGTACCCCGTTATTTTTGACATTTATCTCCTTTCTTGTAGCATTGTTTGTTTTATGAATGATTAGTGTACTATGTTAACAGATGGGTTCATCCTATATCTTATTGGGGGATTTACTCTCTTTTGATAGGTATCTCAAAAGGGAGAGTGTTTAAAATCATGTTTTTTTATGTGTTGTTTCATGTAATTCTGATTATAAGATGGTTTATCTCCTAAAATGAAGATATATTTGAGAGGTTTCTCATGTGGTGGATTTTTGAAAGACCACTTTTCCATTATGGGGTTATTTTTGGATTTTCAAGGATGTGAATTGTTTTAGAGTATCTAATATAAGGGCTTAGATCCATGTATTCCAACCTTATTCAATTGTTCAAAGATCATGTTCCTCAGCGGAGGCTTGGAGTGAGTCTGTAGGGAACTGCTACTAAAAGCTGAAACCAGGGAGAATATATGATGTGTAAATGTGTTTCACATTATTTATTAACTCTTCATGGATTATGTGGGGCTATTTCATATCCTAAAATTGGTTTTTATATTGTGAGGCTAGATCATTGGATGTTACACGGAATGTAAATTTTCTAGATTTAGTTATTTATGGTTACTCATTTTTTCAGGAGATGTGAAATCCATTATTTTCACGATGGGAAAGGGGGGTTCACACCTTGTACATGTCTTGAGCAGTGTTCCTCAAAATTTAAAATGATTTTTTTCCACAAACCATACCATTTCTACTCGAATTATATTGGCCATGACATATCTCTAGTTGTTTTTGGATTCCATTCGATTGGGATTGATTCTTGGCTTCCCATCTTCGAGCTATAGTGATCTGAGGTATATTATACCTCTTATATCATGGTTCATTGATCTTTTTTCTCGCTTTTCTTCTTTCCATTAAATTGTTGTTCAACTCTTGGTTTTGTTGGCTTTTTTTGGTTGTGTTTTATTATAACACCCCACCCCTGCCTCATTGTCTTGAAGAGGCAGTGAGGGTTACATGGACTTATGTGACGTTCCCAAGGTTCCAAAGGCTAGAAATAAATTTAGAGGGCTCCATGAACAATTTGGATATTGATTTTCCCATAAGACAAAACCAACCAAACAATCCCCTAACCACCACTATATTATGCATGTAAATAAAACAGCCAAACATGCATTCCCAAAAGACAACTATGTTGTACCATAATACAACCCAAAACCAATACAACCAGACATGTCTACACCACATCAGAGTACAATTGGAAACCAAACAACAAACACTATGATCCATGACACCAACATAGCTCCACACCAAACTCCAAGATGTATTCTCCCCCAAGACATCACAATGCACCACTAAAGGAGGGAGATTCCTTACCTTTGCCCACGTCACGATACACAACATCTGCAAAGTCACCAACCTGCCAAAGCAGGGGCTGTGTACTAAAACTAAATGATCTTTCCCCAAATGACTTCCCTACACACGCCACAAGGATAAAATCTTTAGCACATTTATATAAAATAGTTTATATAAAATAACTCACAAGTGCAACCATTTCCATAAAACAAACACGCCCTTACTAAGCCATCACACCCAAACCAGGAAACCAAGGGGAAGCCAACCAAACATTCCACAAGCCATTTCATCATTCAACCACTATCACAACAATTTCCAACATGAAAATAAATTCACAACAAACAACCAAATGGTGGAGTTTCCATCCAACCCGTTCACCCATTCACACCTAGTGGCACTTCTTGTCCACTTATCCTTTGATAGTGGCCCTTCCATCCACTATCCATCACCTTTTTATATGGGTACTTATCACCACTTACACACAACATTCCAATCAATCATTACCAAGAATATAACCCACCAATGTCACAACAACATGCAATCGACCAATTCCATTGCATATCAATCAACTTCAATAAATCACCCATTTATTGAAAACCATTTTCCATGCCAACAACATTTCAATAAAACATCATCTTTATTGAAAATCATTTCCATCAACCATTTTCACAAATCAACCATAGCATCCCATTTTAAAATCTCCATTTTAAATTCCACAACAATAGCATTTCACCATAAAACCCCCTTTTCCCCAAAAATTCCCAAATTGATATCCAACCGATTTCGCAAAAAAAATCCCAATTAATTTTCAGCACAATAATTAATTATAATAAAGAACCACTAGTTCTAACCATGTGGATTTGAGAGAGAATCCACCTACCTTTAGGGTTCCTAAGAAATCGACCCACAAGAACCTGCACCTCAAATCCAGCGAACGCACCATCGAAACCTCTCAAGATCCCCTTTCCTAACCATCACAAGCCTTAAAATCATCATCCAAGGCAAAAAACCCTTTATATACACACAAAAAGTGTAGATCTAGAAAACCATGAAAGTGGGAGATGTGGATCTAGAAGAACCCACAAAAAACTAAGAGGAGAGACTTACCCGGGAGAATCCACCATCAATACGCCAAAAAACCTCTTCAAAACACTTCTAAACCAAGTGGGAGAGCCCCTCCAACCCTTGAGAACTAAAACTCCTGAGTGAGCTTTGAGTGGGAGAGAATTTAGAGAGTAATGGGGCAAGCCCGAGTGAGCCTGGGTTTTAAATCCCTCTTTTTATGTGGCCACAAGGTTAGCCCGCATGGTTTGGAAAACCGTGAGATAATCATGGGAATGCTACTGCATAGAGAGCAAGGGTCCGCATGGTTTCTTCGCATGGTTTTGAAAACCGTGAATAGGCCGTGTGAATCCTACTGTCTCCCCATGCACTGATTCCTAGAGCATCCTCATGGTTTCCCTTAACCATGCTCAAAATGTGAACCCATTGAAAAGCCTCCAAACTCATCCAATACCATTCTAAACTCTCCCAACCTCTTCCCAACTCAAATCATTCACATTAAACACATAAAAAGTCATAAAAAAGGCTACATACCTCAAACTGGGGGTACTATATTCTCCCCGGCCTTGGATTTTCCATCCTCATAAAGTAGTGAACCCATCATTTACAGAAAGAGTTTGGTCCATTGTTCGACCATCTCTTCCTCCCCTCCCAAGTATCCTATTGAATCTGACCATGTTTCCACAAAATACAAAATAAACTGATGATTTTACCATGAAATACTTTCTCTTTCCTATCCATAACCTACACTGGCACATGCACCAATGAAGCATCTGGTTCTAGTTCAACATGATCCCATCGAATCACATGGTCATGATCCAGATGATACTTTTTCAATTGCGACACATGAAACACATTGTGCACCGCACTGAACCTAGGTATCAAAGACAAATGATAATCCACCTCACCAACCTGCTCAAGAATCTCAAACGATCCAATATACCTCAAAGATAACTTTCCATGCTTCCCAAACAGACGATGTCCCAACCTAGGAGAGATCCTCAAAAAAACAGGATCACTCACCTCGTACAACAAAGACTCTAGACGATGATCCACATACGATTTATGATGACTCTGAGCCATCTCCATTCTCTTCCTGATTAACTTGATATTCTTCATAGTGTCCTGGACAAGGCTCGGTCCAACCATCGAGGACTCACCCGTTTCCACCCAACATAGTGGAGAACGACACGACCGCCCATACAACGCTTCAAACGGAGCCATCAGTATGGATTCCTGATAACTGTTATTGTATGATAACTTAACCAACGACATGTTCTCCTACCACGAGCCACCAAAATCCATAACAAAATCCCAGAAAATATCCTCCAAAGTTTGTATCATCCTCTCGGATTGACCATCCGTCTGAGGGTCATACGCCATGCTCATAGTCAACTGTGTCCCAAGGGATTGCTACAAGGATTTTCAGAAACAAGATGTAAACCTCAGATCTATATCTGATACAATCAAAACTGGAACAACATGCCTCTTTACCACCTCCCGGATATATATTTTGGACAGATCCTCCACTGTATGAGAATCACAAATTAGGATGAAATGGGACGAATTCGTTAGCCGATACACTATCACCCAAAGGCACCGTTCTTTCTGACCGTTCATGGGAGACCTGTGAAAAAATCCATCGCTATTTTCTCCCACTTCCAAATGGGGATTGGTAAAGATTGCAAAATTCTCACTGCCCTCTGATGTTCTACCTTGACCTGCGGACACGTCAAGAATCTCGAAACAAACTCATCCACACTTCTTTTCATACCAGTCAACCAGAAATGCACTCTCAACGCTTTATACATTTTATGAATTCCAAGATGAACAGCCCTCCTGGAATAATGATATAACCTGAGAAGATCCTCCTGACATGCAACTAGTACAACCATCGGATTCCAAAAACACAAAACTGAATCTCCATTCATTTTCAACCATCATTGGTCTCCCCACCATTTAGTCTCGACCTCATCGTCAAATACTCAGAATCAGATATATGTGCCTCTTTAACTAGTGCAACCAAGTGAGGAATCAATAAAACCAGAAAGAATACCCCTATATTGCCTTGTTCTTCACATTCCAACCACATATCAGCTATAACTGACATCAACTGCCACTAGTCTAATGCATGTTTTACCACCTACGGATATGATTTTCTACTTAATGCATCCTGCACCAAATTTCCCTTACTTGGTGTGTACATCAAGTCAAAATCAAGCATCTGGAATTATTCCATCCATATACTTTTCCCCAAATTCAAATACCTTTTTGAGAAAATGTGTTTCAAGCTCTTATTATCTGTATATACCGTGAATTTCTCAGCGAAGAGATTATGACGCCACACTTTCAAAGCATGGACCACTGTTGCCAATTCCAAATCATGTGTTGGGTAGTTCTTCTCATGCACTCTCAACTGTCGTGAGACATATGCTACCACATGATTCCCTTGCATGAGAACGCACCCCAACCCTAATCTAGATGCATCACAATACACCATGAAGCCTTTTCCTTGTTCTGGTAAAACCAAGATTGGTGCTGATGTAAGGTGACCTTTTCGCTGTTCGAAACACTACTAACAATGTTCATTCCACTAGAATGGAACATTCTTTCATGTCAAAGATGTTATTAGCAAAGCCAAATGTGAAAAATCCTGAACAAAACGTTGTTAATACCCAGATAGACCAAGGAAACTCTATATCTCAAACACATTATTTGGCTGTTACCATGATATAATAGCCTCTATCATTTCTAGATCCACTGAAACACCTCTTTCGGAAATCACATGGCCAAGAAAATGAACTTCCTGTATCCAAAAGTCACAATTTGACAATTTGGAATACAACTGCTGATCCCTCAAGATCCACATCACTATCACCAAGTGTTTCTCATGCTCCAACCTTTTCTTTAAATACACCATAATATCATCCACAAACACCACCACAAACAAATCTAGATATCAATGAAATATCTGAGTCATTAATGCCATGAACACCGCTGGAGAATTCATTAGACCAAAGGGAATAACCACATATTCATAATGGCCATATCTACTTATGAAAGCTGTTTTAGGAATATAATTCTTCCTAACCCAAAATTGATGGTATCCTGACCTTAGGTTGATCTTGGATAACCACCTAGAACCCCTGAACTAGTTGAAAAAATAATCAATTTGTGGAAGTGGATATCTATTCTTTATTTTAACTTGGTTAAGTCTATGATAATCCACACATAGCCTCAATGTTCCATCCGAATTTTTCATAAACAACACTAGAGCTACCTATGGAGATGTGCTAGGCTGTATAAACCCTTTTTTTCTAACTCATCCAACTGGAATTTCAATTCCCACAATTCTGTAGGTTCCATCCGGTAAGACAAAAGTGAGAGAGGACTAGTCCCCGAAATGAGATCAATCGTAAACTCCACTTCTCTTACGAGAGGTAACCTAGAGAATTATTCAGGAAAAAAATCCATGAACTGATCGACCACTGCTGGAAGAACACTCTGCTCAACACCCATTACCGATTCCAACAAAAATACCGCTAACCGACGCGATAATGTGCCCACTGCTAGTTCCAACAAACTCGTTGCACCTTGCCTTTTATGCCTCTCTCATCTAAAGAGATGTCAGATGCCATCGAGTGTCATAAAATCCAATGTCCACGCATCAAAGTCAATGTGAGCCTTAAACGCCACAAACCAATCTGTTCCAAGGATTACATCATACCCATCCATCTCAAGCATTGATAAATTCCAGGTTATCTCATCCTCGCCCACAACAATACTAGATGCTCTACAGAAGAAGGCTTGACACTCTCTTCGACCAAGAGGAGTTTGATGTTTTAAAACTGAGGGCGTCATTTCTACCCATAAACCCAACAACTCAACCATATGTGATGAAATAAAAGAGGATGAAGCAACCATATCAAAAAACAGTTGCATCAAGGTAGAATTTCAAAGAATAGTACCCCGCACCATGGATGGTGCCGACTGATCATCCACCACAACCTACATGGCTCCGAACAATGCCTTTGTTGCCACACTCTGCTCTTTATTGCTTTGTTGAGGCATCATGGTAATTAGGGAATCACCATGACCCACTTTACTCTTCTGATGAAAGATGTGCTGTTATCCCCGTCCCGTCAAAGCATATGATGTCTGCGATCCCTGAGGAGTTTCTTGTGGACCTGACCTTAGAGAATTCTGACAATAAATCTATAGATGCCCCATCAGCTTACAATTATGACGTGCTCAATATTGGGCCATACAATCCCACTTGATGTGGCTCGTAGAACCACACTAAAAACATCCCAGCTTGCTCTAGGGCTTCGGAGGAAGATTCACTGAACCTGTCGTCGGATTATATGCTATATTCCCACCCTTGGAATAAGTGTCCCTACTTCGCTTGAACCTACAGTTAGAGTTACCACTATTACCCATGGGTACCACCATGCTTCCTCTGCACAGAGCTCCCAAAAAATCCCACTCAACCATCGAGGCTCTATTCAACATCTCTCTGTAATCATTTATACAAAACATTTCTATCGTGGAATGAATTTCTTACCTCAAAATAGATTCAAATATACAAGCTTTCAACGATGTAATACCCACCACCTCGGATGAAAATCTAACTAAGATCAATAACAAAGTTGCATACTCCATCATAGACATAAGTTGTCGCTTCAAACTAAAGAAATCAGTCGTATGCTAAATTCTGAATGTATGTTGGTAAAATTATTTATTAAACAATTCCTCAAAGCCTTTCCATGTCATGCCCTGGTTCATCTCCTCTTGGACCACCAACTCCCACCACTGAAGGGAAAGAGCTTCCAACATATATGTGGCCAAATTCACTTTCAACTCTACTGATGTTCCCAATAACTCAAAGATCTTGTTCATTCGATTTAACCCTGCTTCTGCCCTATTTTTCCCTAAAACACCGCTGAAGATGGGTGGATTTTTCTTTTGAAATTGAACTGAATGATTCACATTCATCGGTTCATAAACATTGTTTCCACTTTACACATATTGGAAAGATTGCACAATACTTTTCACTAGCTACTCACTCACCAGAGGCTCAGCAGCAACCATGTTCTCATCGGACACTTCTGGTTGGTCTCTACGAAGCCTACCCTGTGCCATTTCTATATACAGAAAACAAACAACCATGAGTATCACTTCTGTATACATCACAAAATCTCATTTCAAATAATATTACACCATCCTATCATAACAAGGCTTTCCACCATTCCACATTTTCCATGTTTCACCATTTTGAAAACCAAACCATTTTCAAAATACCAAATTTATTCAAATTACAATTTCAGACATTTGCAAAACCATTTCTCAATTCATCCCATAAATCATTATGCCTATTAAATATGCATCCTAGTATGAATTCATTTCTACCATGAATTCCATGCTCATCTCATTGGCTACACCCACAACAATGAGATATCTGATGCCTATAAGTGTCTCCAAAACACTTATGTACCTAACACCCTGGTAACTTGCAGTTCAGCATAAAAGGGTTAGCTACTTCCTTTTATGCTATACATTCCAAGTTCTGACATTGCTACGCCTTGATACCATCTTGACTCGAGGAATATACCACAACAGAAGTCAACTCTAAATCCGAGAATAAACTCCAAAACCAAGGCTCCACATTGACAGAGCAACTACTCTAACTTGAAAGCTAAGGACCGAACAAACTGATACCACTTTTAACACCCCACCCCAACCTCTTTGTCTTGAGGAGGAGATGAGGGTTACTTGGCCTTAAGAGATGTTCCAAAGGCTCCAGAGGTTGGCAATAAATTCTGAGGGCTCCGAGAACAATATAGGGAATGATTTTCCCTTAAGACAAAACCAACTAAACAATCCAATAACCACCACTATATGATTCATGTAAATAAAACAGCCAAACATGCATTCCCAAAAGACAACTAAGTTGTACCATAATACAACCCAAAACCAATACAGCCTGACATTTCTTCATCACATTAGAGTAAAAGAGGATACCAAACAACAAACACTATGAGCCATGACATCCCCACAGCTCCACACCAAGATCCAAGCTCCAATCTCCACCAAGACATCACAATGCAACACTAATGGAGGGAGATGCCTTACCTTTGCCCACTTCACGATACACATCATCTACAAAGACACCAATGTACCAAAGCAGGGGTGAGTACTAAAACTTTGTAGGATTTCCTCGAATGAATTTCCTACACATGCCGCTAGGATAAATCCTTTAGCACATTTATTTAAAACTGTTTATATAAAATTAATCACAATTTCAACCATTTCCATAAACCAAACACGCCCTTACCAAGCCATCACACCCAAAAAACACGACCAAGGGGAAACCAACCAAACATGCCACCATCCATTTCATCATTCATCCACTAGCACAACAATTTCCAACTTGAAAAGAAATGCATAACAAAAAACCAAAACATCCAAATAGTGAAGCTTCAGTCCAACCCGTTCACCCATTCACACCTAGTGGGACTTCTCGTCCACTTATCCTTTGATGGTGGACCTTCTGTCCACTATCCATCCCCTTTTTATAGTGGTACTTATCGCCACTTTCACAAAAAAATTTAATCAATCACAACCAAGCATATAGCCCACCAATGTCACAATAACATGAAATCAACCAATTCCATTGCATATCAATCCACATCAATAAATCACCCAATTATTGAAAACCATTTTCCATGACAATTACATTTCAATAAAACTACCTCTTTATTGAATATAATTTCCATCAATAATTATCAAAAATAAACCATAGAATCCCATTTTAAAATCTCTATTTTAAAATCCACAATAATAGCATTCCACTATAAAACCCCCCTTTTCCCAAAAATCCCCAAATTGATTTTCAACCGATTTTCCATAACAAATCACAAATAATTTTTAGCACAAAAATTAATTTTAACAAATAACCACTAGTTCTAACCATGCAGAGTCATGAGAGAATCCACCTACCTTTAGGGTTCATGAGAAATAGACCCACAAGTACCCACACCTCAAATCCGGTGAACACACCTCCGAAACCTCTCTAGATCCCCTTCTCTAACCATAAAATACCTTAAAATAATCATCCAAGTCAACCAAAACCCTAGTTCTACACACAAAAAGTGTAGATCTAGAAAACCAAAAAAGAGGGAGATGTGGATCTAGAGAAACCCATAAGGAAACCAAGAGGAGAGACTTACCCGGGAGAAACCACCTTCAATCCGCCAAGAAACCTCTTCCAAACGCTTCCAAACCGAGTGGTAGAGTCCCTCAAACTCTTTAGAACCAAAAATCCTGAGTGAGCTTCAAGTGGGAGAGAATTTGGAGAGGAATTAGGCAAGCTCAAGTGAGCCCAGGTTTGAAAACCTTATTTTTAAGTGGCCGCACTGTTAGCCCGCATAGTTTGGAAAACTGTGCGCTAACCATGCGCACAATACTTCCTCGAGAGAAAGGGTATGCATGGTTTACACACATGGTTTGGAAAACTGTGTGCCGGCCCTGTGAATCCTATTGTCTCCCCCTGCATGGTTTCCTAGAGCATCCGCAGGGTTTCCCTTAATTGTGCTCAAATTGTGCACCTATAGAAAAGCCTCCAAAATCATCCAAAACCATTCCAAATTCCTCCAAACTCTCCCCAACTCATCTCATAAAATTTAAACACATAAAAAGTCATAAAAAAGGCTACATAACTCAATCTTGGGGAACTACATTTAGTTTTCTTGGAGGGTTGCATATTATTACATTAGAGGTGATCAGGATCTATAAATTTTTTCTATTCTCATGCGAAGAGTGTTTATTGATTTTAGGTATGGAATTTATTGATTCTTCCATTTATTTTATGTTAAATAATAAATATATAATTTCATAGTTCATTGGACTAAAATTATATTGACCATATATTTATCAAACCAGATCAATAAAGAAATGGGTTTTAGTAATCACATGTTGATATACCTTATGACATAACAGTTGGTTGCCTCTTGATTTTCTGGGCAGTCTAATATCTATGGTATTCTTCGTTATCATGTTCTTATTCCATTTATTATCATTTTTTCATAATATAATTGATAATAATTGTAAATCTAGAATAAATTTATAATTAATTGTATTATGAATTAATGAATAGTCATTTTTGTAATCTATTGTTTGTTGAAATTTGATGATAATAAAATTGATACAATGTGCATGATTAATTAAATGTGATCTTATTTGTTTTAATAGAATTAATAAGGAATTTTAAGAATGATAATATATGTTATTGATAATACGAAAAGGAATTATAAATGCGAAGAATACATCTCATAGTTTTAAAAAAATATTTTTGATGCTATAGAGCATGTTTTATCTTTGGATATCTTATTTTAGCTCGATGCCTTAGGTTTCCCATAGGTAAATCACGTGATTACTGAATTAGTTATTTAAATTTGGAATAAGAACCATTTTTTTAATGATAATTTCTAGGGCCTTAGTTTCTCATTTTCTTGATAAGACCGAGTGCCTTATATTGGAGTTGTGAGAGATCGTTTATGTGTGAAGGATGGAAGCCTTGTTTTTTGGGCCTATAATTTCATATTGGATATGATAGTTTGTTTCCTAATTATCTTCTGATGTTCAATATTTATGTTATCTGAATTATAATGTGATATAAGGTATGGATGATTGGATGTGATGCATGCTTGGGATGCATGAGATTGGGTTGCATGATTTGACATGTGGGTGGGGAGGCCTGGATAATGGGGTAGTATTTTATGCATGTGATGGTGAGAAGAATCATGATAAGAATTTGGGATTCATGAAAGGAACTAGGATGATGTAATTGGTTAAAACTAGGATTTCCCATTGATGTGACACTAAGAGCTGGGATTATCTCTTGTGAATGTATTTAATGGCTGGTGGCCTTTTTCGGGTTTTATTTACATTTCATTCCCAATGAATGAGTTAGGTGGATGTTCTTGGTTGCATGTTTATTCTTGGCAGTAGATTAGGATAGTTTTCCAAGAGTACATTTTTTACGTAATGATTCTAATAATTATTAAATAATTATTAACCAATGGTGTTGGTACTTATTAAATGAAAATACTAAAATGTTGTTAATTTTAATTAACTATGGAGTCAGTTTGGATTATACTAGGAGAGAATGGACTTCACTTTGATGAAAAATGAAATGTAATGTTGAATAATGTTAAAGGATAAATAATGGATAATGAATTAATTAACATAAGGATAATTATAAGTAGGAAAAAAATAAATTTAATATATGTCATTAAATTCATGATAGCTTATAGACATATTATATTAGCAGTGGAAGCCGGGAGTCCATGTGATATTAGTTGTTGTTGAGTTTAAGAGTAGGTTCTTCCCATAGTGTGCTTACGAGATACGTTATATCAACTATATTATGAAATTTTCTATGCTGCCACACCCATGTTGGATAGGTAAACTAACAGTAAGTGGACTCTAGGAAGGTGTTTCCCCTAACATCTCCATGGAATGATGGATGGTTAAATACCCCCTCTAGCCCCACTCTCTTCTCTTAGAGTTACTTATGAAGGTATGCTCGATGGTTAATTTTTTGATATATGTGTTTAGAGTGGTGTAAAGTCTTATGGTTACATTAAAAACATGTATCTCTGGATGTAGTATACATAGTATTAATATAGTTATGAATTTTATGGTTTTAAATGGAATGTTGTACCATACCCAATGTATCGGATGTGATGCCTTGTGATATGATACTCAATGTATGATACATGTCATATAGGATGTGGAGGATCTTGAAAACTATATGTTTACTATATATGGTGATCTGATATGGGAATATGTGATGATGTGATGCATTATGTGTATGTTTTGACTCCTTTCATAGGTGTCTTTGGAATGGATTATTTTGGACAGAGATGGATCAGGATGTATGATGTTGGGGAAGATCATCAAAACAGTGGGTAGGGGAGAGAGGGGTACCCTTTTTGTTTCATTACTACATTATATGATCTCTTTTATCTAATACTTGGTGAGAGTTATCTATATTGAGACTGGGAACATAGTATACATGAATAGGTGATGGAATAATTTCACTATTATTTATTTGGTTTAGCATTCTTTTTTTATCTTTTTAATGATAGGCTTTGGGGAGGATCCTATTGAGTATACTATATTCCTCACCATATATATATATTTATATATACAATTTTTCATGTCGACCATAGAGGGATGGAGATCATGTAGGATATTACTAGCTCAAGTATTTCTAAGAGTTGTTTGAGTTTAATGGTCCCTAACTTCTTTAACATTATGGATCTTGTAGACATCCTTTCAACTATTTAGTGTTGTATGAAAATCAATATTTCACATGATTTTTCATTATATAAATTTATAAGAAGATTTTCATTTATGTATCCTTGTAATATATCTCTTTATCATCTTCTTTTAGAGGGAAAGGTCACCTATAAATATGCATATTATACCCGTAGTGAAATTCAGAAACCTGGGGTCTACTAGAGGTGAGACTCACCTATATATCCTCATTTCTAGCCCAGGATGGGGACACTTTGGGGGGAGGGCCATGATAGAAACATTCAAGAGGGTCATAAATTTTATTTCTTATATAACTAACCCATAAAGATGATATACTTTCTATTCATTGGATGAAGTGATTATTATGACATATAAGGTTTAATTTATAAAAATTTAATAAATAAAGATATATAAATCATGGTTCATCTCAAATGGTATAAAAGCTTGTGTGTATAATATGAGTTATTACCATCGAACCTCTGAGTTTGGGTCTAGCATATCTCATGTAGAGAAGAATATGTTTAGTAAAGAGGTGTACAGGGTTGTGTATCTTGGCATGGATGTTAAGCCACAATCAAATGTTCTATTTTAGTAAAGAATAAGTTATTATGGTATTTTTCAATACATACATATATAAAATTGGTTTATGCTCATTCAATTTTGATCATTTTGGGTTAGGAATGTAAATATACCAGGAGAAGTTATTTGTATATTCATATATTGAGTCTATGAATTCGTGGTATGAATTCATAGGTTCAAATGTTCTCTCTAAAACAAGAACATGATCCACTTGACAAAGAAGGTTGGTTACCCAAATTCACCCCTCTTAGGGTGATTAAGCATACATAATGATTCTTTCATACCGTCCTATATCCATATACCATATCTTCATACCACATCTTCATACTATAACTCCATGGAACAACCATATACCGTAACCTCATACCACATCATTGACTAGACAGAAGAGAAAGGTAGGGGGAGTATTTATCTATCAGTTCTTACTACATCTTTGATATTAAGGGTTCACATAATACCCAATACCTCAATGGGTGTCAATTAGGATGTTAGAAATAATAAAATTATATATATAATAACCTATAAATCATAACATATAGTCGATATCCTATAATGACTCTTCTATAATCATCCAATCACCCATATGATCACTACCACACTAATACCACTTCTAAAAACAAACGAACACATATCAATGCAAGAACCATATAATTTAGGTTTATAAAAAAAGAATTCATCACATTTATATATTTTTTAGTTTAATAATTTCCAAATATTTCAGATTATTTCCAAATATTTTACCGAATATAACTTCATTAATTTACCCATTTCTTAATTTAGTTCATAATTTTATCAATTCATTTTAGCCACTTATTCAGAAAAATAAACAAAATTATGATATTCATTAAAATAATTAATTGAGTAATTTATATCATAACAAAACCATTTATACTTGTTTAATTCATGTATTCAATCTTCATCCATACCTAGAGAATAAAAATCCTCTATATTCAAATTACAATATCTTTACTACATAACCGCCTCCTCATTTTAATTATACCATATGATCAAAACCAGTAAACATATACCATATTACACATGAATTTATATCCATGATAATGAAAAGACAATAAGAACATATGTGGTTATATGTATACTTCTACAATTTTCAACCCTTATAAGTTCAATTTACTTTATTTATTAATCCAACATTATCAACTTACTAATGGTGTATAAATCATATTAATTCCATTTTAATAATAGTAATTATTGAAAGAGTTATTTAAAAAACTATCTAAAATAAAATCTTTTTTTTTCACATTACCAAGTTATGAGTTATAATGATCAACTCCCTAATTCTAACAAAGTAGCTTCGACGAAAAAATAACCCACAAAAAATAAACCATTCTTCTTATACATGAATATGTTAAGCATTTTCCATGGATAGTTGAAATATAATAATAAATTTTTTTTGCAAGTATCAACATAAAGGATACATTAAATCACGTGGAATCAATCATATGAATAAATTAGAGAAATAATCCACCCAAGAATTCATTAAGACCCTGAATGGATTTATTGGTTTCCATGAGTCATCAAATAAGAGTAACAACCAAATAAGATAAGATATATAGGTTCAAATTTACAATTAAATGAATATATACTAGTATATGTAATTTTCTATAAGATACATCATGGTATGGTTTGATCAAGGCCAATAAAAAATATAAAGTGACTTAAACATGATGAATGAACCACTTAGGGATACACTCAACACTGAGAGAGAGGTGGATTAGTATTGGAAACATTTTCAGAAATTAGAATTTTTTATCCATTTACCTCTTTCACCTACTAGGATCATGATTCTCATATTATATTTTTCTTATTGCATGTTATTATATGAAAGTAGTAAATTATAACACATAATGTTTTATCATGGTTTACTACTCAATAAGAATAGTTATTCCTTGTTGTGTATGGTGATTATTAGTACACAAATTATAAGCCATAATGTGATATCAATATAAAATGGTTTGGTTAGAAGAAAATCCTTAGAGGGTGTGGGTCCCTATACTTTAGGAGGTTGTCAAAGAAATAATTCTTCTTCAATATACTATTGATGACCAATTCCAACATGTGTATTATCGATGGTTCTTTACATTTCCCTAAAATATAGTCTTAATTATTTTGTTAGGTACTTTATCACACCAATAAATTCTTCCCCTAAATGATAATTATAATTAATTTCACAATTATATTTAGTTCTTCCACCAAAATATTCACTTTTCACTTCACAATAGTTTGAACGAAAATTTTCTTCTTCTTTACACCAACAAACTGAATGATTCACTTCATCTGACCTTCGTCATAATAATGTAAATATGGTGTGGAATGATAATCTCTTAATTATTCTTTAACCAAAATGATACTCACAGATATGTTTGGAATCTAGTCATACCTCTCTTCATTTTTATTGTACACTACTTTTCTAGAATTTGTATAATAAAAAACCACCTTTGTGGTTATTGAATCAATGATATATCATCTCATTATTGTCACAAATAATTATTCCTTGTTTAATAATATTCAATTTATATAAAGGTAATCTATTTCTAATGTTTAAAATAGAATGAATTGTCATAGTGTTGTGTTCTCATATTCTCAATCGCTTTAATACATAATTTCATGAAGTATCATGGTATTGGTTCTCTATTATTATTTTTGTAGAAAATATTTGAGTAATTGAGTGACAATATTATTTTAATATTATTTTATGACATTTCTCTACTATATAAACGATCACATACAATTGTTATATCTTGTGTATGAAAACCATAAAAAAAATTTAAAACCTATAATATATTATCCTTATTATTTTATATGCAGCCCCAATGTATTTATTCAACATGTTTCACATGTTTCCATGTGCATGTAATCATGAATGAATTCTTCTTCACATTCGTGAAATCATGAACAACCTTCAATATTCATATAGTTCTCTTTGCATGTAATATATATGTGTTCACAGGGTCTTATATATTATAATATACTACTAAAACCACTCAAGATTCCAGATGACTCGTGGATCCTTTCTTATCTTATCTCCTTATCCACAAAAACCTGATCGCATATATCAGACTTCTTCTAATTTATGAAAAAAAATTAATGTGAACCTCTCCTTCAGGTAAGTGATATAGTTAAGTGAACTTTAGCTCTTCTCCATCATGTAAACAAGTTGGGATAATAATGTTCTGCATGTATTCAATGAGCTTCACACAAGAATAATAGATTCACAAAAAATATTCTTCGTGAAGCCTTCTGAGTGTGTATAACACAAGTTAAACATCTTGTGGATATTATTCATTGATCCTACATGTCACATAGTGAGACTGTATAGCATATGAAATGGATCGTATAAACATATCTCTAACACTATAAATGAGTGTGGTTCCCCTTACTTCTCATAGTTTAGCAGCACGTAGAACTTAAGCTTCCTCATAACTAGAGTGCTTTAGGGATTATCTATTTTGAGATATCTCATATGAAATCCTATGTAGAAACCACTTCGGACTTGGTATACTCTCCTTTTATATGAAAGGATTCACCACATTTCCACCAAATTATATTCATGATAAATAATCCATGTGTATCACCATAATAATATCCCCAAAATCACAACATTCAAATATCTTCGATTGTGAATATCCCATTTCAAATTATGTCTAATATCATGGAACCTCTTATTAAATGAGGTCGAGATTCTCCTCACAGTGAAGTCCTCACATGCATTTTATGATTATTTCATGAATCATCCCTTCCTTGATGAATATTAAAAATAATTTCTTAGTTTTTTAGTGACTTTTGTTTGAATGATTTTTATTTATATAAAAAATGTGTAATGATTAATTGTTCTTATTTGATCCTCTGAGATGATCAAATGACTTGATCATAGAAGTTCAATTATATCATCAGATGTGTGGCCAAGAACTCTGATGAACATCACTTATGCTGAATGAAAAATACTGCACCTGAAGGCTCAAGGAAGAAGATGGTATGCAGGTTCGATCAGACGACATTGATTTAAATAATTAGAGGGGAGTGATTATTTTTTTAGGTTTTAATCGTGAGGAAGACATCCAGAAATAATTTGACCCACATCAATTATCTGAATGGATAGGAAGTTCAATATCAATGATATTGTTCTCTATAATTGTTTGACATGGAACCTGGGTCAGTACCTAGATACACAAAAAATATTATATGGGGTGTGGCTGATATTATAACCCCCTATGTGCACTATGGGTGTGCACTAAGTGCATACTTTCATACCCTCCTACATCCTACCTGCTCTTGCCACTTCTGTATCCATGAAAGCATTGTGAGATAGACATTCTATGTGGTTGATGTGTCCTCTAATTTGTTTTTGATGATAGGGTTTCTTAGTTGGCCTCGATGGCCAATTTTCTCTACATAGATAGTATCTATTGTGAAGTTCCATCATATAATATTTCAAAACACTAAAATTCTATGAAATATACTTCTAATTTCCTCTTTAGGACTTCATTATTCTAATCAATATTATTTTTCATGGATTTAATATCTCCTTAAAGAAGAAAATTTAGAATTCTTGGACTTCTTCATCATTATGAATATTAATATTTTACATTATCTTGATTAAACTCTTCAAAAATATTTTTGTGGTCCTTATGCTATAATGAAATATTTCATAAACTTCTTAAAAGCCTCTCCCTCAACTTCCATATGCATCAACCAATCATGAAACACTATTGGATGCACCATTTTACATCTCCATTGTTGTAAAATATGTTTCATATCAAAGGACTTAATATCATATATTTTTTGAAATTAAGAGAAGTTCAACATTCATCAAACATATAAACTCAATTTCTTCAAATAGTCTTACTTAAAAAAATATTACTTCACTAAATTCTTCTTAATCACTTTATCCTTGTAACATTAAAATTTTTATCACTCCAAGATATCTTGGATACTTTAATAAATTTATTCATGATTAGTCAATAAATTGACATCAATGAGATCAATCTATATAATTGAAAAATATTGAAATCCTATGAAAATCATTGAAAAAATTCAACTAATACATATATTAGGCTCTTCAATCTCACCCTTTTTATTTATTTAGAATACCTCCAATGTTATTTTTAAATGAATATTTCAATATGTGGATCCCACATTCAATTTATTTTAAACCCATTCATTTATCTTTCCCTATTGATGAAAATAAATACAATGTTCATGGGAAAATTGTATCACTACATACTTAAGAAATGTCCAATTCATTATGTAACTTTATGTCTATGTGAGTAATTATTATGGACAAAAATAAAAGTATTTTATTTTGATAATAAGTTTGTCTTTTAGAAATTAATCTTGATATATTATGAATTGAGAACTCAAATTATTTTCTTAATGATTTTTTTCACTTTATTACATGATGAATATTTTCAAAGGAGATATGATATTAATTAAGATAATAAACTTGAAACTCTGAAACTCACCTAAACACAAAAATAAAAAACATTCAAGTTAAATAAAAAGGATAAGTGACCATATATCAATTTCATTATTCAACATATCTTATGAAGTTGATTAATTCAATTACTCCCCCTTTTTTGTTATGTTTTTCATTTTTGAAACCCATGGATGATATATTAATGAAAATAATATTTTTTTTCCAATGACATTATATTCAATAAATTTCCATAACAATCAAATTTAAAACCAATTAAAATAATTATTCTGATAGAAATTTAATCTTTCTTCATTTGGCTCCACCAAAAGGGAAACACTCCTACTTATCTTATTAATATTCAATATCGTAATGAGTGGATTTAAAGATATTAAAATTTTGAGAATACACCAAAATGGTTCTTAAACTATATATAATCTTGATTTGAAAAGTACCATGGATTCACCATGAATTATATTCTTTAATAATTTTTCTTTAGGGTACCAAATATAAGATCAAAATAAGACGATATCTTCTTTGTCACTATAATAAATGATATGATAAATAATCCATCAAATGTATCAGATACAGATCTATATAATATTTTTATTTCAGTAATCATTGATGAATCATTCAATAATAGGGACTTCTATTGTTTTTTATCATTAATTGACAACACTCACTGCTTCCCAAGTTCTCCCCCTGAGAACCTATTTCACCTTTAATTACCTACTTCATAAGCACAAATAAAATACACAATGATTATGAATATAACTTGGATATTTCTTAATTCATTAATGTTAACAGAATGGATGATATTGTTTTCTCCACCAAGTTGATATATTTCCTTTCAGTATGCATTCTTTCACATTAGAACTTCTATTATGATTTATATTTGGGAAGTATATATATATTCACATTCTCTTCCTCTTTTTCTAGATATATTTTCATCTTAACGTCCTTCGTTATGTATCATCAATTAATCCACTTAACTAAATATTCATACACTGAAATAATATTTTAAAAAACCTTCTGGAAAATGTTCATATTTGTTATACCACACACACAGAACTCATTCATCATATGTTTTTTATTTTATTAACAACCTATAATGTACATTATCTTCGTCATATTGAATATATTTTTTTCCTTTTTCACTGTGCATAGTTTTCGCATCTTCTATTTTCTATATTCTTTCAAAATATTCTGGAAATATAGATAACACATCATTAAGAACATTGGTAGACTGTTTAAATCATCCACATGGCTTATCCTAAGTGATATAAATATTAGTAGTTCATTTGTATGAAGATATTCACTTAAAAATCAGGTATTTAGAATCAAATATCATCTTACCATTATTTATGGGAGAACAATTTTTTAAAAGTTTTACTAGATTTTCCCATGTTTTTTTATTATTTCTTTATAAATTTTTTGGTATTCTTGTTTTAATATTTTTGGATACATGTAGAGATGATAATGTACTATTCTTGTGACCGCCACCATTTTGCACGTTAAATATATTTTCATGTTTTTCAAATATGGTTGTAGAATATATATTTTTCTTAACTTGTGGATGTTTCTTCATCATATTTGGATCCCCCCCCCATGACATGGGCCTTATTTTTTATTTATTATTTAGAGGATTATACTAGAAATTTAGTTCATAATTCAAAAATATATTACACCACCAATGTTGACCCAAAAACCATTCCCTTTTGATTTATTTATAGTATTTTTTTAGTTTTCATCATAAAATGTTAGGATATTTGTGGGGAATCATCTTCCACACTCTTAGTCTTATCCACCCTAGTCATGGTGGAAAGCTTCTCATCACTTTTCTTCATCAATTCTGGCATGGGTTTGGTTTTTCAAACTATAATATTTGTGCATATAGATTTTGAACCATTATTATTGTATGGTATAGAGGTTACTTATTTCTTCACATCTTCATTAGATAGATAATTGAATGAATTAATGACCTTATTATCACAATTTATAGGTACTAAAACCTTAGAATTATTCAGTTATAATTGAGTACCAACAAAACATGTATCCTTCTTTTTTGAAGACTCAATAGATATCTTCTCAAAATTGACAAATCGAACAACGAATTCTAGACATTTAAAATTCAAGAAAGTTTTTAGATATTAAATACTAATCACATCATCTTCACAAGACTTATTTATATTTTAAAATTCTTCTTCATGCAGCTTAATAGTGTTTTTACAAATAGTCGGGTTTCTAGATCTTCTAGGGTTTTATTCCCATTTCAAATCATTGGAATCAATTCAATTTTTCTACATCTCTTCGAGTGCATGGATATTATCTTTCTAAATCTTAATAACTCCATATTTTCCACAATATTCATTGATCCATTTTAAGGAACTTATTTCAATCTCTCTATTTTCTTCTTCAAAGGCACGAACCAATCTAGAAAGCATTAAACATTCAAGATTTTTTCCTTAAAAATCCTCCAAATAATTTGTTTCTTCTTCTAGCTGGGTGATATATTCCTTTGTACAATTAAAGACTCTAAGGACAAGAGTTACTATTTATATGAGAACATAACATGTTATATCTCATAATCCATCAACAGATATATCTTGAGAACATTAAGTTCTGTAATCATCACCACCAATACTAGGATCGTTATCTTGAATGTAATTTTGAATGCAACTAACACATACCATATAATAACATGAATATATTGACTCACATGAAGAAAAAAGGTTTTACTTTTCATTATTGGAAACATTATCCACCTTCTCATTAAATTCCATGTCTAATATTTATTCATTGTTGGTATGTCATAAATATACTGATAACTATTCTTCCTTAGTCAAAAAGATCTTATTTTTCATCTTTCATTTCTCTTTCCTTCTCTTGTTCATCAATGCCTTGTTAGATATATGAATCTTCTTAGAAATAATTGAATATTCACAAAAACCATACATAATTTTCAACACAGGTAGGTATTTCAAATTTTCAAAGCGGAATAATTGCAATGTAGAGAATCTAATAGATGTGAACCTTGCCTCTGATAACAATTGAGAGGGTAATTTTGGGATACACTCAAATTAATAGGGGAGAATTAGTATGGTGAATTTTTTTACTAATTTATAAATTTTATTCCATTAACCATTAGAAATGATAAAATGTGGACTCTACTATTCTATTTTTCTTATATAATGAAATATTATGATATAAGAAAACATATCACATGTTTTTTATAAGGTTCACTACATAATAAGTGTATCTCATCCTTTTTGTGTATGGTCATGAACATCACATAGATTCTCCACAATTATGAGAGACCATGTTATAGTGTTTTTTCTATTATATAATCCTTAGCTAGTGTTGGTCCATATACATTAGGATGGGAAGGAAAAAATCTGTATTCCCTATACTGGTGATGACCTTTTCCAACATATAGTTACTCACTAGTTCTTTATAATACCTATGAAGGTAATATTAACATTATTGTTAGGTTCTTTGTAACACCAATTATGTATTAAACTAGACAAGAATTATGTTTCATGTCATAGTGCTACTTTTTTCTTCCACAAACTTCATCAATTTTTACTCTCGTAGTAGAAAGCAAGATAATATTCTTCTTCTACATAGTGGAAAATTAAAATAATCTCTTATTATTTTGAATTAAAACATAATAATTTGAATATGTTCTATAGTTATAATCTCAAAATTCTTCTTCAATCCAAATTGTAATCATAGATCTTTTTTTTATCTGGTCGAACCTCACTTCTTCCTTCCAGTAAGATAAATGTATGGACTTGATAGAATCCTAGAGCTCTATTTTTATTATTTCAAGAATGAAATGTAATCTCAAATCATCATACATATTTATTATGTCCAGAATATTATTCAATTAATAGTTTGGATATCTATTTCTATTATTAAACAAAAAAAGAATATAAAATAGTTATGATGTGTACGATTTTCAATCTCTTCAACACAAAATATCATTAGTGATAATTGTGTGGGTTTTATGTACATCTTAGTGGAGTAAATATTTGAGTAACTCAGTCCCAATATTATTTCATTATTATTTTATGACCTTACACTACTAAATGCACCTTTCCATGTAGTTGATATATCACATACATGCAAACTTTGAATATTGAAACACATATAAATTTAATATCCTCGTTATTTTATATTACCACTAAATGTATTTATTCAATTTGTTTTACAAATTTTCATTTGTGTGTGATCATTCATGTGCATGCGATCATGCAGGTTCTCTCCTTCCCATTCATGAAATCATGAAAACTAGTTTATCAGGTTCTATTCACTTGAAATAGGTATGTTCTCATTGGATATTATAGCATTTACTTTAAAAAATTATCCCCATAGAAATATGGATGACTCATAAATCCTCACTGATATTATCTTCTTCATCACATACCCCAGAACAAGAATGTGTAACTTCTTCTACTTCATACAATATTAATAGTTTTACGAACCTCTTCTCTACCTGAGTGATGTACTTAAGTGTGTGGTAGTTATTCTCCTACACATAGAGAAGAAGATACCATAATACACTTTGTGTCCTCAAGGAACACCACACAAGTACAAGAGCTTCCTGAAACTAGTTATTCATGAAGTCGTCCAAGTGTGTATAACAAAAGTCAAACATTTTATTGATCTCATTCACTGTTTTGATGCATATCATAGTGAGAGTGTATCACATATGAATTTTCTCACTGAAAAAATATATTCACACTTTAAATAAGAGGGGATCTCCCCGACCTTGCATATATAAGATGATTAGGGAACTTCTTCCTTTCATGTAACTAGAGTTCTTTGGAGATGCTCTATAATGAGATCTCTCGAATGAAAATTAGAGCAAAAACCTTTTCATCCATTGTATAATATCCTTTTATAAGAAAGGATCCACCGAATTTTAACAACCTTAGATACTGAAAAATTATTTCATGTGCATACAAATAATAATATACAAATAGATCAAAGCGTTTAAAAAATTTAAATGATGTTTTTGGTTTTTAGAATGCCTAAAAAAACCATGGTGTCTCATATTACGCAATATTAAGATTCAACTTAGGGTAATGTCATCACCTAAATGTTTCAAAGATCACATGCATCAATACTACCTCATATAATCTTCACTCCAATTTCTTAGCTGGGTGATGGATTCTATTTTTTCTTTTTGGTTTTCATGAAAAATAGTGTCATGAATCTTAAATCTAGTTTGATTCTCAAATAATATTAAATTGTTTGATCACATAAGCATAGTTCAATCATTAGAGGTGTGACAAAGAAATCAGACAAACTTCACTATTGGGACATATAAAATCACACAATTTAATTGTCAAGGTACAATACGATACACAAGATTGATTGGATGACACATATTTAACCAATCAGATGGGCCCAGTTATATTTGTATGTTTTTAATCATGGAAATTTTAATCTAAGATAAGCAATCCCGCATCATTTCTATGAATAGATGGGATGATCTTTATCAACTATATAACTCTCAATTCTCTCTCACATTGACATTGGGGTTATAAATCATACACCCATCACACCCATATTTAGGGCGTGGTCAACATGATTTCCCCTATGTGCACTATGTGGGTGTGTTATACGCCCACTCACATAGTCGCATGCCTTTGACAGGTGATCATAACTTCTTCCTCCATTCTAGCTATATGAGATGGATATCCTATGTGTTTAACGTATCATCCAAAAATTTGGCTAATTATACAACTCCTTAGTTGGATTCTATAGACAATTTATTACTATTTAGAAAGTATATTCTGTAAAGTTGCATCTTTTAGGAATTCAAAAAACTCAAATAAAAATCCATATAATCTAATATTTCTATTCATGTTTTATTCATGATAAAAAAAATATTATTTTTCATGTCATTCATATATACTTATGCAATAAAAATTATATTTCATGGAATTCATCTTCTTCAACATGAAAAATAATAATTTACATGATCTTCATTAAACTATTAAACATTTTTCATGGTCTTAATACAGTGATGAAATGTTTCATAACCTTCTTGAATTAATCTCCTTAAACATCCTTAATCATTAAAAAACAAAGAAACACCATTGGATGTATCATTTTTCATCTTAATTTTTGTAAATAATGTATCGGGTGAAATAACATAGTGAATATGTATTCTGAACTTAAGACCACTTCAAGAATCATTAGACTCATAAACCCAAAGTCTTCAAAAGGTCTTTCTTATGAAAATAATACTTGTATAAATTATTATTAATCTATTTACAAAAGAAACATTAAATTTTTAATCATTCTTGGATATCATTGATAATTGAACAACTTCTTTCCTGCTATATTCTTCAACATATTGACCTGAGTGAAATATTTCTATTTCATTGACTTCCATTGACACCTAATAAAAATAATTTTAAAAAATTGAAAATTTTACACAAAGTGGGATCCTCAAATTAAATCGATAGAACCCACTAACTATTATCTTCAAAATCTCCCATATTTGACCAATATAAGAAAATAGACTAATAAACCAAAACATGTTTTACCTAATTCCCTTTTAAACCATGATATGAATCAAAAATTCTATAAAAAACCATTTATTTTTATAAAAAATGATGACATGACATGATATGGTTCTTTACTATCTCTAATATTATCCCTAATAAGTATTATTCCATAGAATGAAAAATAATACTACCATTTTTTTAAAATTCATGCTTAGTAAAAAAACTATGATATAGTTTATACAGCCACGGTCACTAGTTGTTCTAAAAAATCACTCCCAAAACATTAATCACCTAGCCATGATTATACGACCAAACCATAATGAGTTTACCATAACATAATGAAGAGAGAAAAATTATTGTTTAGTTGTATAAAATTAAGGGATGATTTATTACATAGCCAAAATTTCAACTCAACATCTACAATTCACCTCAAAACCCACACTTACCTTCTAAGACACATTAAAACTAATATATTTAAGTATCAATAATTTAACTGTATTTATATTATATACCACTAAAATTATTTTCTTTCTTGAGAATCAAAACAAAATAAAAAATTAGAAAAACTAAAAACTAAAATTTAATAGTCATGTCAGGTACCTCTCAAACAAGAATCTCGTCATCAAAAGGAATAATATTGTATATATATATATATATGATGGAAATATGTCAATCAATTCAACTCATAATCAAATATTAACTTATCTAAAAAAATAAACATTCAAAAGAACTCAGGAAAATTCAACAACATTCAAGAGATTGAATCCCATGTACATTACCCAAAACCACCAATACATTATAATACACATATCAAAGGAGTAACTCACCCATGTAAGACCTTATCTTAATTATCATAGATATCCATAGGTCACTCTAAGAGTTTTGAATCATCATTCATATCTAACTATGACATGATAGTGAAATGGGTGTCCTCATGGTGATAATTTTAAATGTGTTATAAATGGAAGACATTATGAATATTCTACATTTAGTGATAGAGTAACAACCTTTATTCTACTCACTAATCTGATACAAAACCTTGAATGATCTAAAAACCCATAGAGAAAATTTTCTACCTTTACAAAACCACTTCCACAAATGATAAATGGAGACCTTCAAAAACACATGATCTATAACCCTGAACTCTATAAGTATCCTCTTTTAATGTGTATTATACTTATGATGATCACAAGAATCCATCATCTACCCCTAAGTCACGTATACCTTCTTCATAGTCCTCAAAATTAACTTTTATTGAAGGATTGGTATCTCATAATGATTTCCCAAGAAAATATGTGATCTAAAAGACCACCCATATAATGCCTCTAATAGTTCCCTTCCAATAAATGATTGATAGTTGTTATTATAAAAAAATAAAAAAAAAAGGATAATGACCCACTATTAAACATTTTAAATCTAGGAAACATGCATAGTGATTTTCCTCCATTATATTATTTTTATACTCTATCTACCAATCTGTTGAATGATGAAATGTATGATAAGGTACAACCAAGTTAAAAAAATAGGTTGAAAACGATTTCTCACATTATAAAGAAAATGTGGATCTAAATTAGAAGTAACCAACCCCATAAATATAAAAATCCCCTATATTTATTCCATATAAACTCTCACTAATGCATCTTCTATACTCAACTATTTAATCACAAAAAATATATAAATTAATAAATTAATCTATCATAACTCAAATAATTCCATATATTCTCAATTTATGAGGAAAACCAATTTCGAAATCCATAGAAACATCATCTCACTTATAATGTTGAATATATAAGGGATATAAGAGACTAGAGAGAATAAACATTTAACTTTAACCTACTATAAAACAATGCATTTAGATAAAAAATAAACTAATTTTTTTACACATAGACCCAAAATTTGTTTCATTAAATCTTGATACATATTTGAAATATAAGAATACACTACTAAAGGTCATATAGAAAACTAATACATAAATACCAATTGTATCTCCCATAGAATGAACAAATTCCCAGAAAACAATACTTGATTCCCATTATCCTTTTTACATCCATCAAAATATTCTCAAAGAGAAATGCATTCCTGATGCACCTTCACCTCAAAACCACCCACCTAAGATTCATCTACCAACTAAAATAAAAGATAGTACAGGTTTTTATAATACAATAATAATCCATAGTTATGCTTCTCCATATCAAGATATAATAGTTAAATCTCCTCTATCATGCTATTATCACATCCTACATCACACACACTATAAATGAATCATTTTTTTATAAAAATAAAAGATATATGTGGCCACCGGCACAAAAAAAGATCACATAGAACCCTTAAAGAGGGTAGAAATTGTCAAAGGCGAGGTCATCCCCTTGGGAAAAAAATTACAAACCACCTCAAATACACTATCACAAAACATATATTTACTCTACATATCATCCACCATGTTACCTTTCTTTGAATTACAATAGATTATGAATTAAAAACCTTGTAAGAAAATTATTTATCTCTCTTGACACAAATTTGAATCACACTAATTATGTTACACTATGAGATTTTATTATATGTGAATCCAATAAAGAAGTATATGATAAGGTAATGTATCTATAACATCAAGTAAACCATTTCCATCGAATGCTCAAAATCATAGGTAACATAATAACACTCATGGGGTTATAACTTCCTACACATATAGAAGATCATTTATAATACTTGAAAAGATATAATAAATGATAATATTCTCCTTCAAATAGTCAAATTCCATATCTTATAGATCATTTCACACAAAATTTTTATTTTACTTGGTTAAATTATTCAATGGTTCCACAGTTAGAGAGAAATCAGACATAAGCCACCTATAGTATAATTAAAAAACACTAAAAATTCATACCTCTATAATGTACTTGGTTGATTCCCAAAAAAATACTACCTAATTATATGATTAAAAAACTAATATATCTTACTAACACATGAAATGTGAAAAAGGAAAAATTATGGGGTCTTAGATAACTAGACTTTACTCCCAATGGTATTTCCTAAAAGAAAACCTGAGTAATATCTCAAGTAGAGTAATATGGATAATTATACTTAACAGGGTTTCTAACTTATTATGAGTTTTTTGATTTTTAATTATGAAAATAAATAAACATAATTGAATATTTTCAAAATAAAAATAAAATTGGACAATAAAAATTAAAAATATTTATGTTGAAGATGTTTCCCATATATTTAACTAGTGAGTGTATTAATTATTTGTATTTTTTTTAAAAAATCGTCATTAAATAAACCAATACTATTCATTAATTACCTTCCACAAGTTTTATTATGTTACCCAATGTTTCTTGGAGACCTCCTTAACTAAACACATTAAGCCCACCTAAACCATAATTCCATGATGATGGACAAGTTACAACCATGAGAATAGAAAAACTAGAACACTCAATTATATATCATTTTGTTCAACACCTTACTCACCCAAATCTATTTTATAAAGTTATATTAATGATATGGTAAGGATAAGTGGTAGTGTTGAAGAAGAAATGATGTTGTAAGTATAGTGAAATTTTACAACCATTGAACCAACACTCCATGACACCTCACTATGAATGATAATAAGACATAAAAATATGACAATTTGAAATCGATATTCCAATTCCATCCCTATGGATCAACCCTTTCGTTAATAGTCAATAATTATAAACTTAAATAAGAGACATCGTGGGAGAAACATGAATAAAATTGGGAGGAAGGATATTATATACTAAAAAATGTAAATAAAAAATAAACCTATGGTATATTCAATGAGTTAGGAAACTTAATTTAATTCCATGTAAATAATCCCTAATGACAATGGATTCATACTCATTTTATAGACACTTAAATACAGTGCTTAAACATCTTATCTTCCTTGGATCATATCCACTTATATTTAGGCAGGTAATAAGATCAATCCATGTGTAATGATTTGGGTATCATCATTATTTGCTGAAAATAAATTTAAAATAATTCTATGATAGATTTATCATATTATATTAAATTTTGAACAATAAAAAACATTATTTTTGAATTTTATAATTTTGATTTTTATAATCTATATTTTATTCTTTTATGATCAGTGGGATTTTACGGGGCAACATAGACATGTAATGTGATATATAACATTAAATGTTGTTCATGAATTTAAAAAGTGATTTTATAGTGGCCATGATTCTACTTTATAATAATTTAATGATTTTACAATGTGATAAAATAATTTTAGTTTGTGGTATTGAGCTACGATATAGTGTTTTCACTACTTGTGTTAAAAGCACAGGCATAAAAATGATTTTTCCAGCTACAATAGAGATGATCCCATTAAAATGGAATTCCATATGCATTGATTGGTTGATATTAATAGTATAATTCCATCATTAGTAATATGTTTAGAATATTGTTGGTTGAGATACCATGGGGTGATATTTTCTTTTTTCTAAAAAAGTGTGTTATAAACTGCCCACGAATTCCGCATTAATCATATCTAGTGACTAAAATCATAACAAATGACATGATTTAATATTATAGGTGACAAAAAATTACATACCATAACATTAAAAAATTGATAACTATGAAAAGTATCAAATTTATTTTCCTTTACAAAGTATAATAATATTGGCATGCTACTAAAAGTGACACGCATGCATGCATGTAAGTCAAGATGATGTTGATGATGGTATCGACCTATCATTTTTGTGCCTCTAACCTAAGAAATTAATTCCCCAAGATTTTGGACATGTAATTTGAGAAAATATAACAATTTTTTCCCTTTTTACCTAAGATCATCAAATGAATTATAAATTTATTTTTTTATTTTTTGAAAATATTCTCAAATTAATTAAATTATTAAAATTGAAAATATAAATCCATTAAACGCGTAATTCACATTATTCTTCCATAGTAAGAAAATTTTAATAATGTCCATAAAATGAATAAATTATTGTAATTTTATAAATGTTAAAGTGTAAATTTTTTGAAAATATGGGTCTCATCACCCTCACATTGACTTTTTTCCTCTGGAGAAAACAATTACACGTAAATAAAAATAAATTTTACAAATCAATTGTGAATGTTTTTTATAATTTCAGGTAGTTATTTTTATAATTCCTAATATTTTAATTTATTTTCAATGACATTATTTCTCCCATACATAAAAAATTGAACATTTTATTTCCATTAAATCCCATTTTATGACTAACTTAATATTAAAATCATGTCACTTTACACTCTAGATTTTATAAATATGTTTAGTTATACTCCAATTTGGAATATTTTGGTCTCACCATAGGCCTGAAAAAATTATTAATCTATGCAAAATGAGACATTGAAAATGAAATCAATCATGTGGTATTTGAATGGGGAATTTAGTGACTTAGTGTTGGTTGAAAAGACATTAATAAAAGTTGAAATGAGGGTATTTGACTCATAAATATAATAAATTATTAAATTTAAGAACACCATATGAAATATACCTCACTGATTTTACCATGAAAAATATACCATCATAAAACCATTTATATTAACATGGTTTGTGAGTCATAAAAGTAAATACAATAACTAGTTAAATCAGGTTCTCATTATTTTTCAAATGTGTGAATATATTTTACTTTTTTTATTTTTTATATATTTTTTTTTATTTATCTATGTATAATATAAAATTTAGAATAATAAAACATAAAATATAACCCCTTCCATTTTATTATTTTAATGAAGAAAATGATAAACCAACTATGAAATATACTCAAACAGGAATAGAAACAAAAAAATCATTACTATGCACTAAATCATAAAATAATCTTGAGAAACATTAGGCCAAGGTAATATGAGGGAAAATTAGAAAGAAATATGGATTAAATATAGTAGGTAATTCATGGTCTTTTGAGGGATAAACAGGTCTTATGAAAATGATGGGTTTTAAGGATAATGATTGTTAGTAAACAGATTTCTCATTTATTTGAAACAAAATTCATGAACTCACAAAAACATTGAAAAATAATAATTATAAGATCAATTTTTCAAAAAAATCCCATGTTTCTCTGATGAAAAGTGATAGTATGAAAATAAAAATATGTCAAAATCTTATATAAACATTTTATTATGGGAAAAATAATTTGGGAAAGTCACCTAAGGGTATTAATTTCAATATTTAGTCCAAAATAATTAATATGATTAAAAATAATATGTAATGAAGATAGAAAATATATCAATAGTCATTCAAATAAAATTAGATCAAAATGATAAAAAAATCAAACATAAAGTGGCAAATAAGTCAAGAGTGTTTGAGTTTTTTTATCATGACCAATGTGTTTGAAAAAACAAAAAAGAAAACTAGAAAAACATATATAATCCTAAAAGTCCTAAAAATACAAATTTCCTCTCTCACCACGCTTTATTATTACCTCATTGTTAATACCGATTAAATGTGTGGTATGCTTGTATGAAAAAAATTAGATTTTAAATTTAAAAAAATGGCTAAAATTATTGGAACACACTAAATTTCTTTTATATAGTTTGAATTCATCATCCTCCCAGGATCCCCAATACCTATAAATGAAACATATGAGAAATTTATTATAAAAAAAAATTTGAATGAACAAAAATAATATGTTTTTTTCACCTAGAATTACAAATTTGATAATAATAGTGGATTATCCCATAAACAATAGTTCACTGATTATACAAAATTATAACCACTCCATGTTAGTATTCCTAGTATCCATAAGTTGACATTGGGTTTATAGAACCCAAATAACAAATAAACACAAAATCCCATAATACAATAATTAAATTAAAATTATAGAGGGAAGGAAAATTAAAAAATATCCCCTCCTATAATGTATTATATTATTCTCTATAAACTATTTTGATGTGCTATGAGGAGGGATTTCTTTCTCTAAAATAACCTACAATAATGAATAGTTCTGGTGTGAGTCATTTTAAAAGAAGATAAGTAAGGCTACAAAGAGGAAAGATCTTGGTTTATATTTAATTTCACGATAAATATCATAATTCTATTGTTTTAGATATTTTTCAAATGGTGTAATAGAGGTTTCAAAGGCGGTATCTTGAGTATAGAAATCCATGAGTGCATTTTGCAGGTGTCATATTTTGAAAATTTAGACCAATGGTAAAATTGATCCATTGAGTACCTAGTAGGGTGTCCCTAAGAACACACTGGAGTGTCCTAAGAGTACCCCCTAGGTTTAACCTTCCAAGTGGTTGATGTATTTCACGAGGTTCCTTGTAGTTCGCAGGTCCATTTTTTAATGAAGTGAATATTGGCTATATTTTATTTTAAAAATAAAACCCCTCTCTTGAGATCTATTTTATCCACTCCACCAAATGAAGGGGAGAAAAAACATTTCTACTTCTTATTCTGGTCCCCTTTGTTATATTGACCTAAAATGATTTAGTGGTCTTGTTTTGGTTGAATGGGGTGATTTCCTCTCCCTACATCCACTTCTTGTGTTACTCTAGTTATTGTCTAATTTCAGTGGATGAGAAATAGGTATATGATTCCCATTCCTCTAAATAATTATGTAATGGGGTTGGAATAAATGATCTTTGGTATAGCCAGGCTAAAATAATAATTCGGAGGAAGAACACACATGGTTTCATGATGTTTTTGTTGTGTTTATTAAATAAAAAAGTTCATTTTGTTTTTCCAAGAAAAAATAATTTAATTGGGTGAAGTTTTAGTGCAACAAGTGAGGTATTTTATTAAAGTGGGTTCAAGGGTGTGCTAGGGGTGATCTTCAATACTTTTGTTAATGTAATGGAAATTTTATTCCATCTAGAGAGCCTTCCCTCAATTATTCATAATTATATTAATTTTTTATAATTTTTTTTAATTAATTAATAGTGTTTAATATTTATTAATATGATTTTTTATTTAACTTAGTGCCTCATGTTGGTGATGGATGGCCATTATAGGATTGGATGAGCGTAGGAGATGGTGGTTGAGCATTATCTGGGAGATAAAACGACGATAGAGGTAGGTGATTCTGAATATTAACTTCTATATTATTGTGAATCTATTATGTGTAATTTAAACATGGGTAAGTGGGTGTGAGAAATCCAAGTAAGATTTATGAGTTTCTCCCTTATGTGATGCAAGGCTATGGAGTTCGATTAAAATCCTAGCTAGCCCACTAGAGTTTTGAACTTATGAATTACCTTAGTTGACTATTAATCCCATGTGATAGGTCATATTAGAGAGGTATATGGTACCTTTATGGGTTTTCACTCTTTAATATATGAGTCACATAACCGATTAGGTTTTTAATATTCTAACTAGTGCTCACCTATAGAAAATGATAAGGGTGAGTCCATTTGATTATTAATAAGGTAGTCATATGAGATGCTAGATTAATATGGAATATATGAATGATCTATATTATAACCAAATGGGGTTCCATTACTTATTCAGAAATGGGTTTCAGATATATATATTGAGATATGATTTCAGACCTTATGTGTTGGGGACATGACCTCTAGTAGACATGTCTCATTTCTAAAGTGGAGAGTTGTGTAAAGAATAGAACCATGGAAGGGTTCATTGTCACTGTCTTCTATAGAGATCCTTATAGATCATCTTTTAGTGCCTTATATAAATGTGACCTATGTTTTAGTTACAATAAGTTTTTTAGCTTATTTTATATGAATTGGTATGAGGAGTGTCTCTAGGTAATGACCCTAGTGAGATGGGTTTTTGTATTAGATATTAATTTAGGCCATGGAAGGTTAGGATTCATATATCTTTTATATGTATGTTATTATTTTATGTCTATATTATAGTGATAAATATAGTTAGTGGGACCGATTCCTAGGGCAATAACACATTCACAATGTATATGATATGTGTTATTATTTGTGTTTATGGTGATTTTTTATTTATGTGATTTTTATATTTGTGAGGGTGGATCATTTACCTTCTGTGTGGTATCGATGATAAATAATACACTTAATGACTCTTAATTTGTTGGAATATCCATCATCTTGGATACACATCATGATATATCAATCCCCATGGAGATTATGGTTTTGGGATATATTGTTCCTTGGGTGATGAATCATTCTCTATTTCCTTAAGTGGTGATTCCTCATGCATGATGATATATCATTCAACATGTTTTGTGTGTGGTGGTAGAGCATCCCCGAAGAGTTATATTCTATATGGATCACTTACATTATTGATTTTACATATGGTAGATCATCCACTTCAAAGTAATGGTGTGGTGATATATCATTCACCAGATATATTGGTTGGTCTTATGTAAATCATCTTGACCAGTGTAGTTGTAACACATTTTTCATCCCTTTCTTATAATGTGGTGATAAGTCATCCCCCTTGAATGATGACATGAGTGGTTATAGATCATTCACACATAGTTTGTGAAAAAAATGGTATTATCAACACATTCTAAATCTGAATAAAGAAGATATGTATCAATAAATTTGGGTAGATCCATGCGTACCCCCTGAGGGGACTAGTTTGTGAATCAGATGTTACAACTTACTTTTCATTCAGTATATAAAACACATATAAGATGGTTCTTATTTGGAACACCATTGGTAGTGGCCTACTGAGTTTGTGCACATACCCTATGCATGCACTTTGGTCAATGTGAAAATATTATGTTAGCTTCCATATCACTCTCATAGTGTCAATTTTAGGTAAAAACATTCCTTATTTTAATTTTAGTTCTATTCATGGTATCTACTCTTGTAATTGGGTATTTAAGGCCCCTATGATATCAACATCTGATTCACATAATTTCTACTTGCTCATAGTGTGAAATGTTCTATCATTATCCCTATTGTAATGACCAAAAAATTCATGACTAAAATTCCATTTCTTTGATTTAATTAACTGTATTATAGATATAGAAAACAGATGAACTTTTCTTATTGGGATTAAATAACCGTTAACTATCATTGTAATTGAAAATATAGACATTGAATAGTGATCACATAACTATTATATATACAGGGTTTTAAAAAATCCTTTTGACACTGACAAATGAAGTTATGGCCTCGACTAGTTGGATCATTCCCTTTGAATCCCATTTATTGGATCTTTTGAGGGAGATAGAGTTTTTGGCTTTTTCCTAGACCAAGACAAAGCAGATATCCAAAAACATAATAATGAGTGAAACTATTTATGGGAGATGTTAAAGCTCATTGAGTTCATGGCCCATGCTCCGTTCACTGAACTGCACCAAGAAAGCCACGTAATCACACACCATACTCTTAGGGAATATTCTTGTATAATCAAGGGATATGTAACAGGACCCTAGAATTGTGATTATTTGCATTTTTTATAGAATAAAGAATATACATTCATTTTATTATTGTTTCTTTGAATATGGTTCTTAAAGCACAGAGAGTATTTTAAGTTTGCATTTAAATTCAATTAAGAAATATATTTTGATAAATTAATGGGTTTTTGAATTAAATAATATTTTAGGTAAATATTATTACTAAATTACTTTTTATTAAATATAAATGATCTTATAAATTTTTTTAATACAATTTTAGTTTTTATTAAGGTTTGAAAACAATTTTTTTCAAACCCCATGAATTTTCAGTAAATATTTGTTTTTTAAGTCAAAATTCACATATTTAGAAAATTATTTAGATAAAATGAATATTATTTTTGGAATCATGAAATTTAAATTATCCAATGGTAAATTTTTTTATAATTTTCTCAGATAATCGATTTTTTGGTTAAAAATTAAATACCTTATAGATATATGATGTGTTTTAAGATATCATAATGACCTAATAGTGATGTAATAAAAAACTATAAAAGGGATATTCAGCCAATATATGTTTTACCTTTAAAATAATGTGATTTTATATTTTATTGATTAATTTTACAATGCCTTAGTGGACTTTTTAAGACTAATAAAATATTTGAAAATTTTAAAATGATTTTCTTGCGAGTTTGACACACCTCCACAAAAGAAAGCCCAATATTTTTATATGATCAGTCATTGGACATATAATATATTGTTTTCACTCCAATTTGGAAAATTCCATTCTATAGAACCATGGTATTGTTTTTAGTTTTGAATATTTAATTATATAGATTCAAAAACCTATATTTTTGAAATATTAACGAATTCCCATCTTATTTCCTATATAAACCCACCCAAGATCCCACATCTCTTCACTAAAAATATTTGGAGAATGTCCCTACTATTCCCACTTCTCCCTGTAAACCTCCCAAGGTGAATCAATATCTCATGAATCTCCTCCTTAAGCTCTTGAAGTCACACACTCAAGTAAGGGATTTCTTCCTCTCTCATTTTTTCCAAGTTTCTTTATGTCGTTATACCCTTTTATTTTCAATTAAAAATATTGGGGCATGATTTCTCACCTCCCCCATACATTCCCCCATTTTTTGAATGATGAGAGGCTTATTTCTCTCTCATTAATCCTTCCCAAGTACACTCATTACCATGCCAAAATTTCGTAAGAGTTATTCCATTTCCCCTCTTTCATCAAGTTTATTTATTATGTTTAGCCCTATATTTCCTAATTCTATGTGTTGTGACATGTATATATATGACCCCATTAATATCCATTTGATTTAAATATGATTAGTGACCCCTTTATCCATCATCAACCTTTTTTATGAATTTTTATGTGTCGTCATTAGGCTGTCGAAATTGCACCTCAATTTTCCATACCAAAATCATCTTATAGTGAATACAATGCCCATTTATATATCAAGTGTATTAACCATTATGAACATATACTTATTTATTATCAAATTTCATGTATGTATTCCACATTCCTATATCGTGGAATAAACTATGTTGTTGAATGATTCCATTTTATTTGATCCATGTGGGGCACTTATACTTGAAATGAAATGTTTATAAATGGTGTGCCCTGATAGCGCTCCAAGGAAATTGGTAATGTTTTGTATCATGATACGCCAAGTGAAATGATGGTATAATAATGATAATCCATGTGAAATGAGGTTGTACTCATTCTAATTCATGTTCAATGAGAGTTTACTCATGTTAATCCAAGTGCAATGAGCCTTGGCTATTTCTAACATCATGTTGTATATCATTTCCACATTTCCATGTTATGATAATCATGATATATCATGGATTTATGTCTATTTTTCTCTTGTTCTCCATTGATATACGTATTTACTAATATGTACTATATTCTTCATGTTATACCTTGTTTACTCCCTTACTGGTCTTTATAGCTCACCATTGTCTTATGTTTGTCCTCAGGTTATCCCATGAAACACTAATTACGAAGGAATATTGTGGTCATGTAAAATAAATTTTCAATAATGATGTTGTATTTTATTTTTTAAGTTGTTATGTAATGATCCCAATTTACTATGACAAGAGACCTCTCGATACTCGGTGTTTTCTTTAGTGTATGTTTACGTAATAAATCATGCTTAAGTTTGTAATAATGAGTGGGGTTTTTATAGTCGTTATCAGAGAATGGGATTAGTTATTTTTTGGATTAGGATTAGAAAAACCTAGTGAAATAAATAGGTATAATAATAATTATAATAAAAACATCCCTTAATTTTTTTGAGTATAGAGAAATTGGTTTATAAAGAAAATACATCCATGTCTGTATATGAATAAGTAAATGTGGATCATGTACATATGTATCTAGGGGAAAACCCAAAAACTCTTCTTTTATATAGAATCGAATGGGAAATGGTATATGACAACAGGCCTTGTTGTACTCTTGGTTCAACACTCTAGGGGGATATTATTTGGGAAATTTATAAGCAAACTATGAACTATTTTTATGGGAATAATAAAATTCCCCTAAGAATATATGTTCGGAATTATATCATGGATAACTTAGACGGAAGCCTATAAATTCATATGTTAAGGAAATAAATGTAATTTCTAAGCTATACCTTTATTTCATTGGATTACCCTTTATGTGTTACCCCTAACATTCCTTTTATTCCAACCAATGGATGGTAATTGGAGGACTCAAGGTAACATCCGATGTAAAGACCAATGTGATGACTGTTCTAATGAGATTACCAAACTGAAGGGATCAGGAATCGCTAACATTGTTATGATACTCTCTCATTTAATTCTTGTTTTGAGTAGAAATGTGGGTCAAGAGGAACTTACAACCCCCCCCCCCCCGACAAGAATGAACAAGCCACAATCAACAGATTCATTTGATAAAGGCATCCTACATTTAATGGATCATCTGGTCCCTCAATTATCGGAAAAAGGACCAACTCAATTGATAAGATATTCTCCATCCTTCAATGTTCTGAATAGGAGAAGGTTCTTTTGGCTGACAATCATCTGGAGGTCGATGCTGATCAATGGTGGACATTGATAAAAAAATATAAAGCCTAAGGAAGAGATAAAAGCATTGGAATGGATGGATTTCTAAAAATGATTTTCAATTGATATTTTCCCCACCCCTCCAACTTATATAATGGGAAATTCTTTCCCTTGAGAAAAAATAAGATGAATCATTTAGCGCGTATGAGGAAAACTTCATAAGGCTTGCATGAGACGCTTCTATCTTTGTCGTTACCCCCAAATACAAGGTTGAATGCTTCTTTGGTGGGCTAAAAACTAGCCTACCAAAAGACATAGTGATCTGTGACTTTGATAGATATGAAGAAATCATATGATGTTTTCTTAATGTTGAAATGGAGATAAGATAATCTCTTAGGTATTATGAGGATAAAAGTGGAAGTTTGAATTTAATTCAAGCATTTCGATGGATACGTCCAAAACTGTTATGAAATTCCAGCACCCCACATGCCAAAGGTGTAGAAAGAAGCACCCCAGAAATTTCATGAAGGAGATAGGGAAATTCATTAGGTGTGGAAGAGAAGGGAACATAGAAATTAATTGCCAACAAGAAAATACCTATGCTACGTTAGAGGAGAGTAATTCTATGTTCAACCCTCAACGCATTGTTCATTGCTTCAATTTCTAAGAAACAAGAAACATTGAAAACTAGTTCCCCATGACAGGGGTTTTTTGAGGCAACCAAAAACCTCCAAGGCAGAAAGGGAGGGATTTTTCCATCACTACCATTGAGGTGAATCTTGAAAATAAAATTATGATTGGTACACTAGTTATTCATTCAATAATAGAGAACCTATTTTTTTATTCTGGTTCTACGCATTTTATTATATCCTGAAATTTTAGTAGAACAATCTCAGCACCACCACAAGTCAAGGAAGTACAGATATTAGTGAGAATGAAAAATGGTGCTATTATTTCATCCCATCAATATAACTCCTCTCCTATCTCAATTTGTGGATTGAACTTCCCAGTGAACCTGATAATACTCCCTCTACTAGAATTTGATGAAATTATTAGCTTGGATTGGCTTTCCATATATGGAGGAAAATAAATTTCTATGAGAAGTAAGTCACTCACCCTATGTAAAATCGACCCCCGATTCTATAAAAGTGAAAGGAGGAGGATGAATATTTTTTAACAAAATAATCTCAAGAGTGGATATTACTGCCCTTTGAGCAAGTGTATCTTTCTAAGATGATTGAGTCTAAGGAAGCAACCATCCTTAAAGACATGCCCATTGTGAGGGAATTCAGTGAAGTGTTTCCTGAGTAATTTCTCAGTCTTCCACCAAGAAGAGGTGTTTAATTATATATTAATCTTATACTTTGTGAGCTTATAACAACTAAGACTCTGTATAGAATGGATATTGTGTAGATTTAGATGCTAAAAAAACAACTACAAGAGAATCTGGAGAAAGGTTTTATACGCTCAAGTGCTTCACAATGGGGTGTGCCAATCATCTTCTTCATGAATAAAGATGGGTCAATTTTCCTTTGCATTTATTATTGTGAGATCAAAAAAATCTTGATTAAAAACATTTATCCTCTTCCATGAATTGATGACCTGTTTGATCAGCTATGTGGAGCACAATACTTCCTCAAGGTGGATCTTCGGTCGGGTTATTTCCAAGTAACTCTGAAGAAGGAAGATATCCATAGGACTACTTTTTGTAAAAGGTTTAAGAACTATGAATTCATAGTAATTATTTTTGTACTCACTAAATCTCCATCAATCTTCATAGACTTGAAGAATAGAGACTCTAGAGATTACCTCAAAAAATTTGTGAAAGTCTTTATACATGATATTCTAATATAATCCATAACCAATGGGGAGCTTGAGGAGAATTTTTGAATTTTACTAGAGACCTTGAAAAAGGAGAAGCTCTATGAAATGTACAACAAGTGTGAGTTCTGGATGAAGGAAGTATCATTATTGGGTCACATCATCATAAGAAATGGGATATCTATGGATCCCACAAAGAAAAATGAGATTGATGGATGGTCGAGGCCAATATCTATGATAGATATCTGTAGCTTCCTTGGGTTAGCTGGATATTATCACTGATTTGTGAGAAATTTATATCAATTTTCAAACCCTCTTACCATGCTAACTTGGAAGGTTGTAAGGTTTTCTTAGAGAGATTAATGGGAAGATGGCTTCAATGAGTTGAAAAGGAGGCTTATCAATACACCCGTGCTCACTGCACCCACAAGTGGATACCTTTTTGTGTATTTAGTGAATCCGTGGAGAATGGAATGGGATATGTGTTGATGAAAAATAAAAAATTCTCTGCCTATACCTGAAGGAAATTGAATTTTTCTAATATAAACTATCCAACACATGATCTAGAGTTGGCTGCAGTAATATTTGATTTAAATATTTGGTAGCATTACCTCTTTGGGGAGAAGAGTGTAATATATAAAGATATAAAAAATCTTCAAGTATATATTCACACAGAAAGAGTTGAACATGGGCCACCCAAGATGGTTAGATCTTATCAATGACTATGATTCCTCAATTCACTACCATCCTAGGAAAGCAAATAAAGTGGCAGATGCTCTATGTACAAAGGAACAGGGGATTATATCATTGATGAGAATTGAAAATGATCCCGTCTACATAGATTTGATTAAGATGTACATGGAAATCATAATGAATGTAACATCATCAATGCTTTCACAAATGAGTTCTTAACCGTCTCTATTGGAAAGGATAAAGGATGCTCAAAAGGATGATGTGGGAATTCGACATAATGTGGAAACTATAAGAAAAGTAAAATCCTCGGAGTTCAATGTTAATGAAGAAGTAATTGCGAAATTTGGGTCAATACAATTTTTTCCATCAAACATCATGTTAAAAAATAAACTTTTGGATGATGTACATTGTTCAAATTTTTCAATTCACCGAGGAAACATAAAGATGTATCGAGATCTCTGAGAGCATCATTGTTGGGATAACATGAAGATGGAGATCTCTGAGTATAAATCAATAGGTCTGACATATCAGCATGTGAAGGCTGAAATGTTAAATTCTAAGTGGATGATGCAACCATTACCAATACCAATATCTAAATGGGAGAACATCACCATGGAAGTTTACACTGGACATCCGAAAACATCCAATATAAACAATGCTATCTGGGTTGTTGTGGATCGTCTTACAAAGACTGCACACTTTATTGAAATTATGGAGGATTTCTCATTAGTTCAACTGGCATGGATACACATCAATGAATTTTTAAGGCTGAATGGAGTACCACTGTCGATTATATCCAATAGTGATCAATGAATCCCCGCAATGTTCAAGAAGAGTCTCCAACATGCTCTGAATTCTGAGCTGAACTTCAATAGGACTTATCATCCTCAATCTGATGGCCAATCAAAGCAGACTATCCAAATACATGAGGACAAGTTGAGCGCATGATCAATGGACTTCAAAAGAGTATGGGATCAACATCTTCATCTGGTTGAGTTCTCTAATAACAACAGTCTCCACTCAAGTATCCAAATGGCTCCTTATGAAGCCCTTTATGGGAAGAGGTATAGAACACCAACATGTTTGGATGGATCTGGGGAGTGAAAACTCCTAGGTCTAGAAATGCTCGAATATATGGTGGAGAAGTTTAACACCATCTATCAACACATTAAATCTTCTCAGAGTCAACAATAGAGCTATGCTGATAATCATTGCAAGACCTAGAGGTTGATGTTTGAGACATTGTATTCCTCCACATATCACCGTGGAAGAGATTTATGAGATTTAGAATGAAGGGAAAGCATAGTCCAAGATACATATGACATTTTGATATCCTTTATTGCATGGGTGCAGTGGATTATCGACTATAACTCCCACTGAACCTATCTCAAGAACATGATGTATTCCATGTATCACTCTTGAGGAATTACATACCTGATCCATCGAATTTACCCAATCTAGAGGTGGTACCATTAGATAATGAACTCTCCTATGACAAGAAGTAGGTGAAGATCTTAGATCATAGGAAAAAAGTTCTTAGAAATATAAAAATTACCCTTGTCAAAGTGTGGTGGAGAAACCAAAATTTCGATGAATCAACGTGGGAACCAGAGGAAGTGACGTAGAAGAATTACCAACATCATTTTTAGTTTCGAAAAAGGAAATTTTGAGGGTGAAATTTCTAAAGGGGGGAATGTTGTAATGTCCTGAACATTCAATAATTAAATTCCCTTTATTTAATTTAATTAATAGTCTTATGGATATAGAAAACAAATGCACTTTCTAATTGTGTTTGAATAACCATTAAGTATCATTGTTGTTGATAATATAGACAATTAACTATGACAACATGACTAGTATATTTATATAGGGTTTTGAAAAATCCTTTTGATGCCGATAAAGGAAGTGATGGTATCGACTAGTAGGATCGTTCTGTTTTAATCTCATATATCAGATATTTGGAGGGAGCTATAATTTCTAGTATTTTCTCTAGAGCAAGACCAAGACAAGATTCAAAAACATAATCTTAAGCAAAACTTGTTATGGTAAAAGTTAATGCTCAATGAGATCACGACACAAACCATGTTCACTGAATGGCCTCAAGAAATCCCCACCATCATACACCATACTCTTAGGTAATATGTCGGTGTAATAAAGGGATACATAACAACACCCTAGCATTTTATTAAGTGTATTATTTTATTATAGAATAAATAATATACATTTATTTTATTATTTTGAAGTTGTAAATGGATTTTAAAGCACAAATAGTATTTTAGTTAATATTTAAATTCAATTAAGAAATATATTTTGTTGAATTAATGTATTTTAGAATTAAATAACATTTTAATAAAATATTATTACTAAAATACTTTTAATTAAATATAAATGATCATACAATTTTTATGAATAAATTTGTAATGTTTTAGTCCATTTTAATTATAAAATAATTTTTTCCACTCCACTTTGGAAGAAAATATGGTAAAAACCCAATGGAAGGTATTTGTTTTGGAATATTTAATTATATAGATTCCAAAACCTATGTTTGTGAAGTATTAAAGAATTACCCTATCATTTCCTATATAAACCAACCCAAGATCACACTTCTCCTCAATCAAAATACTTGGATCACATCCCTACTCTACCATCATCTGTCTAGATACCTCCCAAGTCACCCCAAGATCTCATGAAGCCCCTCCTTAAGCTCTTTAAGTCACACACTCAATTAAGGTATTTCTTCTTTTCTCATTTTGGTCCATGTTTCATTATGTTGTTATAACTATTTATTTTCAAATAAAAATGTTGGGGTATGAATTATCACCTCCCCAAAGATTCCCTCCTTATGTTGGAATTGTTATATACCTATTTATCTCTTATTAATCCCTCCCATGTACACCCTTTACCATGCCGAAATTTTGTAAGAGTTAATCAATTTCTCCACTTTCTTTAAGATTCGTTATTATGATAGGCCTTTTACTTCCAAATAATATTTGTTGGAACATGTATCTATATGACTAAATTACATTCCATTTCATGTAGATATGATTAGATACCCCTTTCTATCTCATCAACCATTTTTATGAATTTTTATGTCACGACGTTAGGCTGCCGAAATTGCACCATAATTTTCCAGGACAAAATCATCGTGTATTGAATTACATTCCAATTTCTCTATCAATGGTATTAAACTATATGAACATATACATAATGATTATATAATTTCATTTATGTATTCCACATTATTGTATCATGTAATAAATGTTGATGTTGAATGATTCCATGTTATATGATCCATATGGCACACTTAGTCATGAAATGGAATTTTTAAAAAGGGTGCACCCTAATAGCGCTCAAATGCATTGGGTAATGTTTAGTATCATGATAGGACATGTAAAATGAGGGTTTAATCATGATAATCCATGTACAATGTGGGTATACTCATACTAATTCATTTTAAATGAGGTTTTACTCATGCAAATCCATCTGCAATGATTCTTGGCTTTTGCTAATATCATAAGGTATGTAGTAGACACATTTCCATGTTATGATAATATTACTATATCATTCCATTATGTTAATTTTTTTCTTGTTATCCACTTATATTAAAATTTCCTAACATGTACTATATTTTTCATTTTATTTTTTCCTTACTCCCTTACTGGTCTTTATAGCTCACCATTTTCTTATGTATGTCCTTAGTTTATCCCATGAAATACTAAGAATGAAAGAATGATGTGGTCATGTAAAAGAAGTTTCCAGTAAAGATGTGGTATTTAATGTTTTAATTTGTTATGTAATGATATAATTTCCCATAACATGAGACCTCTTGATCCTTGTAGTTGTCTTATGTGCATGTTTATGTAATAAATCATGGTTATTTTTTTAATAAAGAGCATAATTGTTATACCTTATTCCTGAGGGGGTAGTTCATGGTGTAAATTATGCATTTATGTTTTGAACCACGCTTCATAGATTTGAAAATTTCAAATTTTATCAATTAAAATTTTTAGATTTATATTCTTTCCCCCCGCTTTCTTACCCCACTCGTTTTCCCATCCCAATGTGCATGAACCTTCCCCATACTCACCTCCTAGGATGTCTTCGAAGTGGAGTATTCATCAATTTTTTTCATGATATATTTATGTAAGGATATATTATTCATTCCCTAAGTTCTTATACACATATTTCTTGGGTTTTATTATTCCCCATGTCCATGATGGGGTTTATTGAATCCAACCATAATCATTTGTTCCTTGGTGTTTGTGCCATATCCATACCTCTCTATAGTCCATATTTCCTCCCTATGTTTTTCCTCCATAGATTATTGTTTCACAACTAATTACCAATAGTTATAAGTGTTAAACTTATATATTTTCTTTTCATTCCATTGTTTAATGCTTTAAATGTACTCACCTGTATTTTTATACTATTTTTAATGATTTTGATGAGTGAATGGTTTGTTTTGAAAATCATAGGTGTGTTTTGGGTTGGTTGTAAAATGATAAAATTTTGTGATGAGGTAAGAATGGGTTTAATATTGAATATTTTGTTGATAAAGTTAATTTTTTGAAATAAAAATTTATTATAGTATCCCCAGGTACATAGGTGAGATTACTAGTACAAATACACTATGAAAAGATCCTCCCAACCTAGACATGGGACAACAATAAAACTCTATCTAAACAATTAATTCTATAGATGTGGTAATAATAGACCATTGGATACATCCTATAGAAAGTCTTATGCATGGGAATGGTTATAAATGGTTCAATCACAAAAACTATGTGAATTATATGAAAAACCCCAACATTAGTTATCCTAGGGATTACCATGGGGATTGGTTTGGGATATCTTCCTTATTAATATTTCCATCATTTATTTTAAGTCTTAAAAGATGGTTTTGATTAAATTGTTCCACAAACTAGATTGTTTACTGTATCTAATAAGGGATATTAATTGAATAATTAGGGATACCCTATTGGGATTTCATGATCACACCCTAAAAACACCGAAGGGGTGTATGTAGACTTTATTTTGTTGGACTAAGGTAAAAGAAATATTTCATATGATGGTGGAATAAACCCTAGTCTGTAGAGGTTGGGTAATGATGGTGACATAGTGGGAGGTTGAGCCTAATGTAAAATAGAGACTAGTTCCCTGATTTTGGATTCATTTTTATTCTAATATTTATTATTTTATTTTCCTCTTTTTTACAACACTTTGGTTTTCGCTTCAAATTTATTTGGAACATTGATGTTGATGCTTGTTTATACCATTCATGGTTGAATACCTAGTTTATGGATTAATATTATTTCTATTATTGTATCATTTATATTGTGAAGATAATTTAATTATTGATATCATTTCCCAATGTTTTATTCGATATATAAGATTTTTTTTTGAACCCAGGGTGACTAAGAAATCCCTTCAGTCATTTCAATGGGTTGGCTCGGGTGCCTTGTTTTGTGGTGACATGGGTTGGTTTCTGGAAAAATGGTATTAGATCAATCTCTTTTGGATATATGTCATTATTGAAGTTAATATAGAGTAGAAATAGAATTTTCTGTATTCAAATAAGTGTTTTGAATGGGTTTCTAGAAAAATTAATTAACATCCCCCTTGAGTTACTATAGAACATGGTAAATGTGGATAACAATTATATATCTATTTTACCCTTCCATGTTTAGTGTGGTGAATAGGTCGTGGACCACACACATATTCCATGTTTCATGGGAGATCAAGAGTTGATACTTTTATTTTAGTTGTGATTTATTATTATGTTTAACAAATTTTTATGTTTTGAAATGATTATTTATTTTTTTATGATTTTTTGTTGATTTTAATGGTTATTCTATTTTTTTGATTTAATATTCTATAATTCCTCCAATTTTTGAAACCATAGAATCCACTTGAAGATGAATTGGAAAATTTATCATTATTGTATCCACTGGTTCACCAATATCCCCTCAAGGTAGTTGTCTTATTCCTTCGAGATTTGGATTAAAGGGTGGTATCCATTACTTCTTTAGTTAAAGAAGATGATCTAGCTCAAAAGAAGGATCAATCATAGAAATTTCTAAAGCTTAATATCCCCTCTTTTCCATAAATAAATTATCCAAAAGAAGAATATTATTGGATAGATAATACCATGTAGATCTTTCATTTCTTATAGACTCCAGCTCTATAAAGGTAAAATGTGATACCTTTATACTTGAGGGACCTAGCTAGAATTTGTGTGATTTAGTTATTTAGAATAACAAATATAAGAATCTAGAGTGGAGGTCTCCAGTATGATCCTAAATTAGTAGATCTACTCTGGATCTTGTATGCCTTTAGACAGAATATATGTGGGACATGGAGTATGAAAAAAGATTCTCAAATTTGCTGCACTTTTCTTTTAAGATTATTTTTAATGAGATGTTGAAGGACAATCATTTAGATACGGGACTACGACATGAAATTTGGTATCAGGTATTCTTTATGAATACTAACACTTATGTTGAGGTTGTTGATTGGTCAGTAATTGTAGAAGTTTTTCATGATAGGATTTTTTTATTGATTGGGTTCCACCTATGACTCATGAAAGTGTCACTAGTTTCACATAAAATTAGAGAAAGCATAAATATTACTGAAAGGGAATTTGTAGTATTTATCGATATCCACCTCAAGCCTCATCGTCATCTACAATTGTGGGTGTTGGTTTCAACATATGTGGCCAACGATAGACTGAGTTGAATATGTAGTATTCATGTCCAGGGTCTCCAAGGAAATTACATTTGTATTGACTCAAGGGCCATCTCTAGCTGTTATATTGATCCACTCTTCCTTTTCATAGAGTTCCAGTCTCTTTCACCCTGAAGAGGTTCATTGTATTTTCCAAAACATCTCATGTGATAGGACCATATCCTCATGAAAGTGTTCCTGATATTGGTTCCTCGCAAGGGTATATCCAAATAATGGCTATGGATCTAGCTAGTGGAAAACCTCCTACTCTTATGGATTCTGATTCAACACTAATGATAGTGAGAGGTATTGTACATATTGAATCATATATGGATATTTATTTATTTGATACTGGTTTTTCACCCTCAATTATATGTACACATATAATGGAATTATTCAAAATTCTAATGGCTCTCATGTTGTATGTTAAAGAAATCTCGACACCCCAAGAGAATAAGAAATAAAAGGCCTCAAATTTACATCATAATATATATGTATCTAGTAGGTATATATACAATGTAATTTTATTATCCTTTATATAGATTCATTTAATAGTATTATTTGGGTGAATTAGATGGTTTGTCCAATGGCTCATTTGTACTATTACCAGTGGATGCAGAACTTCGCTAATCTATATAGGAATAACTATGTGTTTCAAGTGGATTTGGATCCAAGATCATGCTAGGAAGGAATTACCATTTTAGATATAGATAGTTTGGTTTATCATATGGTATCTCTTTTGGCTGAGATAAATGAATGGAATCCTAGAAATTATCTTCATCTGACTGTAATGGAATTTTTATAGTCTTTTCTAGATAAATTATTAGATTTAACTTTAGAATGGTAACTTTTGTTTTTATATTGATAAAGCACTAGAAACTGAAATGATCTATTTTCCTTATTATCACATGGAACCCATAGAGTTGATAAAGTTTAATAATTTACTAGAAGAACTGTAATCCAAAGGATTCATCTTCCCAATTATGTCCCCTTGGGTCACTCCATTTTATATTTATGAAGAAGTAAGATAAGAACATTAACATAAAAATAAACTATTAGAAGCTAAAAAAATTTACTTTTAAGAATAAAAACCCTTCACCTTATATCGATGACCTCCCCAAAATTTAATGGGGTGAATTGGTTCTCAAAAACTAATCTCTGTTCAGGGTATGAACACCTATTGTAGGTGAAATATGATATTCCATTGATAGTATTCATAAGTAGATATGGTCACATTGAGTAGCAGGTGATCTTGTTTTGGTTGACTAATACCCAATCCATCATCCGTAATTGGATTATGCTTTTTAACTAGTACATTTTATTCCTTCATTTCGGTAATTATGGATGATATTAAGGTGTATTCTATAACCATGAAAGTATATGACAATAATATGAGGAATGTTTTTGGAACTCTATAGAACCTATGAATTTATGATAGTCCTTCCAAATACAATTTATGGATTTATGGAGTAATGTTTCTATGTAATTTGGTTCCCAAACAAGTCATATTGGGGATCTCGACAATGAATAGGTCATTATTCCATAGTAAGAGTTGACAAATAAAATTTATTTAGTAATATTATTCAGTTTTTTTAGATACTTACATCATTTTATTTGATAATTATTTAAATTATCATCACTTTCTACTAATATCACTATGAAATGAGTGATCTTTCAATGAAATTCAGAATGCCAATACTCAATCAGTGAGTTAAAGAGATGATTGACTTCAGACCCATTGTTGATCCTTACTATATATGTTCCTAACTATATATTTTATTCTGACTCATCTATTGCTAGTTTTGGATATGTTTTAATACAAGGTAATCATGTGGTAGCTTCTAGATTTTGGAATCATTGAACGCATGAGAAAAACAATCATACCAATGACCTAGAGTTGGTCTATGTTATGAATCTTCTTAGATTTTGGTGGAGAAATATATTTGTAGATTTTTTTCATGGTGTTCAATAATCATAAAAGTTTGGGTTAAATTTTATGTAATTGGTATTTGAACATCTGATTGAGGCATTGGATCAAATATCTCTTGATGTTTAATTTTGATATTGTTTACATGCATATTAAAGGGACCACCATTATAGATTATCATAGTTATAGGATACAATATTAGGATATAAACGAGTCGAAAAATACTTGTAAGCTCATGGGTATCCAGGTGGGACTATAAATAGAGGTAAGTAAATAAAAAGACGTGTTTTTTCTTACCAACATCTAGTGACTCCTCTAATTATTAATCCTATCTATGGAGATCAGATAGAATTTAGTGGATTTGTCGTCTTGAGGGGAGCTTTATATGGTGATGAGACCACCGTTGAGTGATTTTGTTTGTTTAGGTGTTTCTATTTATTTTAGGAATAGGTTGATGGTTACATCATTTTGAGAAAGGAAGTTCTATAGTATTTTCATCAGTCCCAATGCGCTATCCACCCCTACAAAACGAATATGTACTGTGATATGAAGTGTAACTAATGGTGGTCGAATTTGAGGAGGGATAAATAATAATTAGTTTCACAGTGATATAACTACATGTAGGTAAATGGAGAATATCAATGACCTTCTAGATTACTTCAGCCTCTTCATGTTTCTAACTAGATGTGGGATGAGATGTCTATGGAGCTCATTATTTGAATACCTCATACTTTGAGGAGATTGAAGAAAAAAATTTAGTGACTGAAAAGATGAAAAAATATTCCAACATCACAAAAATAACGTATATGAATAAGTTATAGTATCAATGTAGGTTGTAGATACAAAATTATTTGAAGTTTTAATGGTGTCCCTTTGGTTATCTTATCTTACTGGGACCCCAATTTTATGTAATAATTCTAGAAAGGCCTCCAAAATAAAATATGAATGTATTTAAAACTATAAATATCTTACAATGAATAGTAATTTGGGAAGAAAAATTAGTCTAATTGGATTGTAGAATATATTCTTTGGGAATTCATTTTAATTTTAATGGTTCATGGGATACCCACCTAAGACTGGTTTCATTTTCTAAGAATAATAATTACATTTATTACATTTGGATGGAATCATTCTAGATATATAAAGTTCATTGTATAGTTCTCCTTTATATTTTATAGAGGTATATATGGAATCTATGATAAGATATTTACTTGTTCTGGAGGCCACAATTATTTTTCCAATTACTCAAAATCTCTTGGTGATAAATCAAAGTCACCAAAAGTCCTATGCTGACCGTTAGTTTGAATTTTCAATTTTAAAAGGGTCTTCTTAAAGGTTTCACCTTAGTTGGTTCATAGATATCTTATGATATAAAACATATGTTTCCTCAAATTACTTATGACCAGTTCAGATCACCAATGGAATTGGAAATTTCATATATTGATTAGGATTTTTCCCATGGATGCCATCAATTAATAATGTGTTTCATGTATCTCACCTAAAAAATTATACCCATAAAATTTTCTACACTATGAATATATCACATTAGAACATTATGTTTCTATCATTAAGTAGTCTATTCGAATTATAGACTCCTATGAAAATATTATACATCGGAAATATTTCCATTTAGTTCATATTTTATGCCATCTGAGATCTGATTCACATGAAACATAGGAGTAGGAAGTTCATATGAAGTATTAGATTCCTCATCTATCCATTTATCAAGCTATAAGTTGATTTCATATATATATATATATATATATAGATCTATGTTAAAGAGTGTTATTTCACCCAAGGATTCTCTTTCTTCTACGAAACGTTCCATCTTTTTGTTTTGTTCTTTTATTTTCATCCCCTCTTGTTCCAATGGATTTCTGGCCTTTTTGAAAATTATAGCATAACACATTAGATATTTAAAATTTTGAACACTTATTTATGTCCTAATTTTTGTTAGGTAATGACCTTAATTTATAAGGGTTTCATGGAATAAACCATAGATTCACTCCGTAAACCATGATCCATGGATTAAAATTCAATTTTACTCTTTTATCATTGCTTGATTTAACATGTTTATAGACACCCATCTTATGCCACTAATTTTCTGAACCCTAGGTGTAAAAAAACCTTTCTATATTTCTCTTTCTGTGTATTTCAAGTGAATTCTTCATCAATTTATAAATTTTTTTTCCGGTTAAGGAACTCGTATTCATTCCTTCTTCTTTTTCTCCATTTATCTAATAGGTTTTCTTTATTCTCATGGTCATAATATATAACATTTTGAATATGAACCTATATATTTGATTCTTGTGGTTTATTATTTATTCTATACTCTCTATCATATCATCTTCATCATTACATGAATTTCCTCCATATCTATGTGGCTTACAATAGGTAACCAATGGTTTTAACTGTTAATGGTGGTTCGTTTCATTTTTTTACACTTTTTGTTGTTTTAAATATTCTAAAAAAGATTTATAAATTATGTTTAAGTATTTAGATGATTTAAATTATGTTTTCAAATCCATTTCTATGTGTTGGATTTCATGTAAAATGTTCTTATTTTGTGATGAGGTAGGAATGGGTTTAATGTGGATTGTTTTATTAATAATTTTTTTATTGAATGTAAATATAAATGGGATATTTTGCTACCCATGGGGATAACTGGGAATGGTTTTCAAGGAAAATTTCTACCCACTGTGGCCATAAAACGTTTATACAACACTATCTAAACAATTAATTCTATAGGTATTTTTATTGTTTGAACATTGGAAACATCCTCTCTAACTGATCATGCACATGAAAGGTTTGGAATGGTTCTATAACTAAGAGAACAAGGATACATGTAATAAAAACACATTAGCTATTTAGGATTACCCACAATGCTTATTTCTAACTTTCCTCATTCTTTGATTTTTTACTTCATTAATTTTTAATGCTAAAATAATGTTTTATTTAAATTATTCTTCAGAATATCATGTTTTGTAACACCCCAAGATTTCATATTATGTACTTATTCAAAACAATTCAATAACTTGCATTACACGTAACACCGAGTTCAAGAACACTATGACTTACCAAACAAGCCATTCAAAAGATTTTATGAATAGTATTAACTAAATTTTGAATCTTTTATAATCCTTATAATTTTAGAATCCATATTATGAGTTTCTTAGACATAATATAAGAAAAAATTCTTTTTTTTTCAGATAAAAGAAGTATTTTTCAAAAATGCACTTTTACCAACTTTAATAGTGAACCCTTTTTAAATTTAATATTTTAAACATTTATATATTCAATTTGACTAAATAAATTTATTCTTTAGAAATGGGACATAAAAAAATTTACAATGTAACACCCCAAGCTTCCACGGTACGCTTCTCTTTGAATAATACAGTAGCGTGTGTTGTACGAAACTTCGAGTTCAAACACACACTACAACCAATCAAACTAGCCATAATGAATAGTAATACCTACTTTTTAAAATTTTATAAATTTATCTCTCAAAATGGACTTCATTTTTGGATTAAGAATATCGAATTTAGCCTAGGGTGAAATTTTGGTACTTTTCGGATAACGTTTATATTTTCATGAATAGTGAAAATTACTAAATTTTAATTAAAAACAACTTTTTTAATCAAAATAATTAGTTGTGAAAAATTATGAATTTGATTAGTTTTAATGTATATTTATAATATATTTTTACCATTTAATAAAATTTTGTTCATTGGGCAAAATTCCACAATTAAACCGGACATAAACAAGTGTCAATCTTTTGATAGTTATTATCTCTTAAAACACGCTTTTTTTTAACAACGAGAATTAATTTTAAATTAATATCTGCCACTTATGTATTTTGAATTTGGAAAAATGGATTCCATATTTTAAATCAGGATGTTCAAATTGTGTAAATAGGTAACTTTTATTTTTATACATTTTGAATAATTACTTCGGTAAATATTTTATTTACCATAGTTAAAGAGTAAATCCGTAAAATAAGGGTTAAAAAATAATATTATAATAATAAAACATTTCCCTAAAACGTGTCCTAACCTTATTGTTGATACATGTCCGACCATGGGCATCTTTGGGTCGATTTTTGGACCCCATGGAGCCACTTGTAAGTGATAGGGACACTTTATTTTAATTATGTTAAAATGAATACAAAAATGACACAAGCATATATCTTTTAGCAAACCAATTTTTACATAGGGTTATATATGATGGATTTCCAACTATAAATATTCATTAGAACGCTAAAAATATTTCCTACATAATGGTATTTTATTTATAATCTTATAATTTAAATAATTTAATTTATTTATGACACAATGGTGATGCAGTAGTTACAATAATAGTGAAAAATTAGAATAATTGATATTATAAATACCCAAATAAATTTAATTTGAGAATTTTTATAAATACCAATAATTTTATAGGTTAATATGAAATGTTATTATTTATTTAATTAACTTTTTTCAAAGTAAGCATTCTATTATGAGTTTTACAAAAAATCAATTATTGAATAGTGTCAAAATTGACATTAAAGAGTTTTTTAAACCATTATTATATTATTAATTGATGTTAAATTCTTAAAAATATAAGGTTCGGTAAAGAGACTTATATAATGATATTTTTATCATTAATGGACCACTTTCGGGTCTCTTGGATGTATATATTAAGTTTATTAGCCATATAATATAAAAATACAAAGAGACATTGTAAAAGTGAAACTAATTAACTAAGAGTTAATACTTAAAGATAAGGTTAATATAGTGACCCAAACCTGTCTAAATTATATTGGTTGAGTGGTTTTAGACCCATAACCACCTTAACCTTTAAATAATCCACTTTGGAGCCATTAGAGACCGAATATAAATTTATTATAAAATAATATTTCTAGCTTTTCCAAAGGTGCCCCTCACCCCTCTTATAAAAGGGCACTCCCCCTCCTCACTAATTCATAAATTCAATGCCTTTTGGTTCGGCCAAACCCTGCCAAAATAATCTCTCAAATTCCCTCACTTCATCATAGAGGCCTTCCTTTATTCATTAATCCATCCTATGGAGCCCTTTTGACCAAATCAAAAGGAAGAACCCGAAGAAGAGGTATTGATTTCACCACCCTTTTTCAAGTTCCTTTCTTCTTCCACTTCTTCTTTCTTTGTTATTACCATTATAAAATAATAACTCCAGTATATTATATATAATTTGATGTTATTATAAACATGGTATGACTATATTTCAGTATTCTATCCATCCTTTGAATGACATGTCACCATACGTGTGTACGTATGGCTTACCGTCTCCACGTCGTGGTGTAATTGTTATTCAAAACATTATTATTTGGATGGGAATAATAATGATGTTTAATTAATGTAAATAATAAATATAACATGATAATTATTCTGTATATATGATATAACATCCAATTGTATATTATTTTAATATCAAAAGAATGATATTGTCGCTCGTGCGTACGTACGGACTACCGTCTCCACGAACGCGATGAGATTCATTCTCCATCGTATCCATTCAAGTATAATTATCATTTTATGACTTAAAAATAATGTTTAAGGACTTGATATCATTCTGTATATGAATAAGATACAACCTATCCATGATAACCACGGATTACGTAACGACACATATAATAGAAAATGAGTAAGTTAACACCCGAAACGACGATAATACTACGATATTACTAACAAAGAAATGTTAAAAGATCATATATGATATCATATTAATGTATATGATTCTTGTATAATTTAATAACAATTATTTCACTATTATACAGGAGGTTAACCTACCCCCAACCAAGGAAAAGTACAAGGTAAGGGTTATTTAACAATCTCTTCATTATCCGAGATTGTTTATACGTAATTATCTATTGGGACCTCTTTATCATCCCCATCCATGATTCTTGAAAGATTATTTCAAAACATTCTTAATATTTTACAGAATATGGGTTAAGTTCATTTATTCCCTTGTTTGACTTTTTATAAGAAGTCTACAAAGGAATATTTACGTCGTTTTCCAAACAAGGACCTTTTTAACCTTTTCGACAGAATTAAGGAAATAATGTTTTTTAACTTATACGGCGTGTGCGGCTATTTTCTGCTGTTATAAAATTTTTGAAGCATCCCTTACAATCTTATAAAGATATTTTCAAAGTAAATGTTTTATTTTAAAATTATGTGACTTTTTAAATGATTTAAAAATGAATATTTTAAGACTTTCTGAAAGGTACACTTTATCAAAATCCGAATTTTAAATGTTTTAAAGATTTATCTTTCTAAATCATTTTAATTAATGTACATGTCTTCAAAATGGTTTTAAGGATTTATTTATATGGACATGAATTTGTTTAAAATGTTAATTCCTTTCAAAAGTTTCAAAGTGGTATGGGACACTTTGATTCAAAAATCTCTTTTTAATTACTTCCTTTATAAATGTGTGACTTTTAATTAATTTAAAAAAAGATATATTTCTCTCAAATAGTTTTGATTTCATCTATGTCAACATACTTTGATAGATTTTATGATTATCTGAAGTTGTTTTATTATGATACAAAACTTCCATATTATATTTAAGGTTTTCTGATATGTTTGATTGTGGATGTGTTATTTTTATACCGTTCATGGTTTATGGAGAAAGTATTGAAATTTCATATGCTAGTTTTAATACGAATGTTTATGTTATGTTTAAACCTTTTCATATGGGAATTCATTGGACTTAATATGTGATGGGTGAAGCCTACTATAGCTCCTCGATGCATCTGTAGGTATCATGAGACAAACTAGTGTCTTGGAACTAGGCCTTGACAAAATCATATTTGTAGTCTTGGCACGAGGCCTTGGATATGTGGTTATGATAGTCTAGAATTATGTATTCCATCATTATGAAAGTGGTTATTGATATTACATGTGATTATTCGATTAGTAGAATATCAATGTGAATAAGTAAATGGCATTATTTCATTTTGTTTTTTCCATACTATGTTGAATTTTACATTTAAAATAATTTTGTTTTAGTTATACATTGCCTTAATTGTTTATGACTATTTATGAAAGTTTTTGTTGTATTTCTTACCCTTACGGAGCGTTTGAGCTCACCCCTTTCTATGTTTTATTTTTCCTAGGATTCCAAGAAGTATATTGTGATTGTTATGCACGGTTAAGACAAGGGAATAATGGCATTCATAAAGGATTATTTATGTTTTTTGTATGTTATGAAGTGTAATGTAACATTCATGCATGTAATCTATTTTCCAAGACTGCTAAACTAATCGGTCCTTTGGGACTTGATTTCTTGTAATCATGCAAATGTATTAAAATAATGAACCGAATCTAGTTAACTAAAGTAGGGGCGTTACAGTTGGTATCAGAGGAAGTTTATAAATAACCTTGGAAACTAGATTTATATAAACACTGTTTAGAGATCATAACCCTAAGATAGAGTTTGATTATTAGTATAGAATAACTTCCTAGAATTTTGGTATTGTATAGATTTTGTGAGTTTTCCAAGAAATACATCCCTGTCTAGATACGAGCAGGTAGAGGCAGCTCTGGCACATATGTACCTAGGGGTAAAACCCGAAAACACCGCTTTAAGATAGACTCGAACGAGAACTGGTGCACGACAATGGGCCTTGATGTACTCTTGGTTATGAAACTCCCGGGGGATATTCAAAGGATAATTCTCATTTTATTTACAAACTATTATGAAGGTATCATGAGTGTATACTTACTCAAAGAAAAAAAATTTTTATTATGGATTATATCCATAAACTGTTCAATTTGTGTTAGGTATTTTAGAAGTTAGGAATTATTCATTGAAATTCATAAACTGACCTAGTTTATGCTATTGTATAGAAATGGTGCCCAGTAGAAGGAATGTGAACTCCAGTAATATGTATGATCCAAAGAGTAATAAGGATCATATATTTCATGGTATTAAGCCATCATTTAGAAGGGAAATATTCTCCCTCGGATTATCATCATATGAAGAAATTTTATCATGTGTGGATAAGATAACTAAAGATTTTACTGAGTCCTATGGCTTTGAAGGGAAGCAAGAGAAGAAAAGGATGGAAGAGAGAAATATGGATAAAGGGAAGAGGGAAAAGAAGAATTTCCTCATATGTGATAACTATGGAAAGAAACACCCTGGAACATTCCTGAAAGAAATCAGAGTTTGTTATAAGTGTGTAGGAAAAAGGCACCAAGTACGTGACTGCAAGGGTAAGAAAATAGGTTTCAAATGTACAATGCTTCATTTTCAAGGAGTTTGGACACTACGCGAACCTATCATCAGACTATGCTTAAAATGATTCTATTGGATAACAATCAAGTTATGATAATACCACAGATGAAGAGGAATGATTAGAGTTATTATGTTTATTATGTCATTTGAGTGTTGTATCAGCAATGTACTTGTTATAATAATTATGGAGTATATAAGGATTGTACTGCAGTACTATTTCATTGAGAATTTGAGATTTTATGGTACTAAGAAAAGTTACACTACATCACGTTATACTTTTTGGAAATTACATGGTTAAAGAAAAGATAAACCTTTATATGGTCCTTATATTGAGGTACTTATTTTGGAATAAGATATGGTTGATTTGGGTAAATTATATTGGATATTCTTGACTTCCTTGAAACCGATTAAAGATTTGTATATTACATAATTGTGGGAGTTTACAACATTTTTGGATGGATGATGTATATACAACATTATATATGGAATAATGGAGAATGAATGTAATCAAAAATGATTATGGTAATACAGGATGTTGCAGTGTTTTCAAAGAATACATGATGAAGGTATTCATATGCTATTACGGGGTAAAAAGGATCTGCATTATGTATACCTTCCTTATAAATGTTGGACTGTGAGTTTGGACAGATGTATTTTGGATAATTCTAGTTTGAGATTAATTTTGGATTTCCATAGAAGGACAACCCGGAGGTCGGGCGGCAACCCGTCGTGACCGGCAAGCCCGCGAGACTTGAACCCGCAACTGAAGGGCGACAATGGTGTATCACCTACCACTGGCCCACGAGATGTCCTGGATTAAATAATGTAGTTTATTTTAAGAAGGTCTAGTAGATGAATTATAAATTCATTTTTTATCCCCAAACAAATATGATAAATAGAATTTTTTTTGTTCTATTAACTTTTAGAGTAAAATATGAGTTTGTGGTAGAAATTAGTTAAAATATGGAACTCAACATTTCAAGTATATATTTTTCTTCTTCTCTAATTCTATGAAAAATTAATTCTTATACTTTATTGAAAGGATCTTAAAAACAAAAATGTGTTATCCTAATACCTTATGTTTTGTTGAAGAGATGGAATTTTAAATCCTCATAGATTACTGAATTTAAGGACCTCAATTTTAAACTTGTTTAAGATTGATGACCTCAATCACCACCTATAAATATTTACGTTTTTCCTCCAATTATATCTCTCTAATTTCCACAAATTTTCTCCTAATCGAGATCATCATTTGGTGGTGACCCTTTAATTTCTCTTTTCCTCTTATTAAGACTAAATTTTATTAACCAAATTTCCGATTTGGTATCTCTTGATTTTCCTGGAACGGAGTACGTATATTTTCATGACCTCTAGAGCTTGAAACCAACAAGGGTTAACATTCTAAGAGAGGATGCTTTAGGTATTAATTATTTTAGACCCCCTTAGCTACATGTCTCTCTGCCCTTCCTCCTTGTGGATTGGGTTGTCGTTCATGTTCTTCCCTGTTGTACTCTTTTTATTATATTTAAATTGATGATGATGATGACCTTTATTTTCGAAGAAGAATATAAAATTGCGAGGAAACAATTTAGTGAAGGAGGGAAGAATGTAACACCCTATGATTTCATAGTATGTACTTCTTAAAAACAATTCAATAACTTGCACTACACGTAACACCGAGTTCAAGCGCACTATGACTTACCAAACAAGCCGTTCAAAAGAGGTTATGAATAGTATTAACTAAATTTTGAACCTTATATATTCCTTATAATTTTATAATCCATATTATGAGTTTCTTAGACAAAATATAAGAACAAATTCTTTTTTTTCAGATAAAAGAAGTATTTTTCAAAAAATGCACTTTTACCAACTTTAATAGTAAACACTTTTTAAATCCAATATTTTAAACTTTTATATATTCAATTTGACTAAATAAATTTATTCTTTAGAATGGGGACATAATAAATATACAATGTAACACCCCAAGCTTCCACTGTATGTTTCTCTTTGAATAATACAGTAGTGTGTGTTGTACGCAACTTCGAGTTCTAACACACACTACAACCAATCAAACTAGCCATAATGAATAGTAATGCATAATTTTTAAAATTTTATAAATTTTATCTCTCAAAATGGACTACATATTTGGATTTGGAATATCGAATTTAGCATAGGGTAAAATTTTGGCACTTTTCGGATAACATTTATATTTTGATGAATAGTGAAAATTACTAAATTTTAATTAAAAACAAATTTTTTAATCAAAATAATTAGTAGTGATAAATTATGAATTTGATTGGTTTTAAAGTATATTTATAATATATTTTTACCATTTAATACAATGTTGGTCATTGGACAAAATTTCAAAATTAAACTGGATATAAACAAGTGTCAATCTTTTGATAGTTATTATCTCTTAAAAACACGCTTTTTGTTTTAACAACGGGAATTAATTTTAAATTATTTTATTCCACTTCTGTGTTTTGAATAAAGAAAAAATGGATTCCATATTTGGAATCAGGATGTTCAAATTGTGTAAATAGGTAACTTTTATTTTTAGATATTTTAAATAATTATTTCGGTAAATATTTTATTTACCATGGTTAAAGAGTAAATCCGGTAAATAAGGGTTACAAAATAATATTATAATAATACAAAATTACCCTAAAACGTGTCCTAACTTTATTGGTTGATACATGTCCGACCATGGGCATCTTTGAGTCGATTTTTGGACCCCATGGAGCCGCTTGTAAGTGATAGGGACAATTTATTTTAATTAAGTTAAAATGAATACAAAAATGACACAAGCATATATCTTTTAGAAAAACAATTTTTACATAGGGTTATATATATATTTGATTTTTGACTATAAATATTTATTAGAACGCTAAAAATATTTCCTACATAATGGTATTTTATTTATAATTTTTAGACATTAAATAATTTAATTTATTTATGACACAAGGCTAATGCATTAATTACCATAATAGTAAAAAATAAGAATAATTGATATTATAAATACCCAAATAAATTTAATTTGAGACTTTTTATAAATACCAATAATTTTATAGGTTAATATGGAATGTTAGTATTGATTTAATTAACTTTTTTTTAAGTACTAATTCTGTTATGAGTTTTACAAAAAATCAATTATTGAATAGAGTCAAAATTGACCAAAAAGAGTTTTTAAAACAAATATTATAATATTAATTGATATTAAATTTCTAAAAATATAAGGTTCAACCAAGAGACTTATATCATGATATTTGTATCATTAATGGACCACATGGGGTCTCTTGGATAAATATAGTAAGTTTATTAACCATATAATATAAAAATACAATGAGACATTGTAAAAGTGAATCTAATTAACTAAGAGTTAATACTTAATGATAAGGTTAATATAGTGACCCAAACCTGTCTAAATTATATTGGTTGAGGGGTTTTAGACCCATACCCACCTTAACCTTTAAATAATCTACTTTGGAGCAATTAGAAATAGTATATGAGTTTATTATAAAATAATATTTCTAGCTTTTCCAAAGATGCACCTCACCCCTCTTATAAAAGGGCTCTCCCCCTTCTCACTAATTCACACATTCAAAGCCTTTTGGTTCGGCCAACCCCTACCCAAATACTCTCTCAAATTCCATCACTTCATACTAGAGGCATTCCTTTAGTCAGAAAGCCAACCTATGTATCCCTTTTGATCAAATCTAATGGAAGAACCCGAAGAAAAGGTAATGATTTGACCACCTTTTTTCAAGTTGTTTTCTTCTTCCACTTCTTCTTTCTTTGTTATTACCATTCTAAAATACTAAATCCAGTATATTATATATACTTTGATGTTATTATAAACATGTTACAACCATATTTAAGTATTCTATCCATCCTTTGAATGACATGTCACCATACGTGCGTACATACGGCTTACTGTCTCCACGTCGTGGTGTAATTGTTGTTCAAAACATTATTATTTGGATGGGTATAATAATGATGTTTAATTCATGTAAATGATAATTATAACATGATAATTATTCTGTATATATTATATACCATCAAATTATATATTATTTTAATATCAAAATAATTATATTGTCCCTCGTGCGTACGTACGAACTACCGTCTCCACAAACGCAATGAGATTCATTCTTCATCGTATCCATTCAAGTATAATTATCATTTGATGATTTAAAAATAATTTTTAAGGAAATGATATCATTTTAGATTTGAATAAGATACAACCTATCCATGACAACCACAGCTTACGTAACAAAACATATAATATAAAACGAGTAAGTTAACACCCGAAACGACGATAATACTAATATATTATTAACAAAGAAATGTTAAAAGATCATATATGATATCATATTAATGTATATGATTCTTTTATAATTTAATAAAAATTATTTCACCATTATACAGGAGGTTAACCTACCCCCAACCAAGGAAAAGTACAAGGTAAAGGTTATTTCACAATCTCTTCATTATCCGAGGTTGTTTATACGTAATTATCTACCGGGACTTATTTATCATACACATCCATGTTTCTTGAAAGTGTTTTTAAAAACATTCTTACTATTTTACAGAATATGGGTTAATTTCATTTATACCCTTTTTTGACTTTTTATAAGAAATTTACAAAGGAATCTTTCCGTCGTTTTCCAAATAGGGTCCTTTTTTCCCTTTTCGACAGAATTAAGGTAAGAATGTTTTTTTAACTTATATGGCGGGTGCGGCTATTTTATACTGTTATAAAATTTTAAAAGCTTCCCTTACAAGCTTAAAAGGATATTTTCAAAGAAAATGTTTTATTTTATAATTATGTGACTTTTAAATTATTTCAATATGAATATTTTAAGACTTTATGAAAGGTACTCTTTATCAAAATCATAATTTTAAATGTTTTAAAGATTTATATTTCTAAATCTTTTTAATTAATGTCAATGTCTTCAAAACGGGTTTTAAGTATTTATTTATATAGACATGAATGTTTTTAAAATGTTAATTCCTTTCAAAATTTTCAAAGTGGTATGGGGAACTTTGATTCCAAAATCACTTTTTAATTACTCCATTTATAAATGTGTGACTTTTAAATGATTTAAAAAAAGAGATATTTCTCTCAAATAGTTTTGATTTCATCTATGTCTACATATTTTTATGGATTTTATGATTATTTGAAGTTGATTTAATATGATACAAAACATCCATATTGTATTGAAAGTTTTGTAATTTGTTTTACAGTGGATGTGTTATTTTTATACCATTCATGGTTTATGGAGAAAGTATTGAAATTTCGTATGCTAGTTTTATTACGAATGTCTATGTTATGATTAAACCTTTTAATATGGGAATGCATTAGAATTAATATGTGATGGGTGGAGCCCTCTATATCTCCTCGATGCATCGGTAGGTATCATGAGACAAACTAGTGTCTTGGCACAAGGCCTTGACAAAATCGTATTTGTAGTCTTGGCATGAGGCCTTGGATATGTGGTTATGATAGTCTGGCATTATGCATTCCATCATTATGAAAGTGGTTATTGATATTACATGTGATTATTCGATTTGTAGAATATCCATGTGAATAAGTAAATGGAATTATTTCATTTGATTGTTTCTATACTATGTTGATGTTTAAATTTAAAAGGATTTTGTTTTAGTTATACATTGCTTTAAATGTTTATGCTTATTTATGAAATTTTCTACTATATTTCTTACCCTTACGGAGTGTTTGAGCTCACCCCTTTCTATGTTTTATTTTTCCCAGGACTCCAAGAAGTATATTGTGATTGATATGCACGGTTAAGACAAGGGAATAATGGCATTCATAAAGGATTATTTATGTTGTTTTGTATGTTTTGAAGTGTAATGTAACATTCATGCATGTAATCTATTTTCCAAGACATCTAAACTAATCGGTCCATTGGGACTTGATTTCTTGTAATCATGCCAATGTATTAAAATAATGCACCGACTCTAGGTAACTAGGGTCAGGGTGTTACATGTTTAATTTATCTAACAATGGTTATTCATTTAATTCAGGGTGAGGCCCTGTTGGAATTTAAATATCAAACCCTACATATGTCCAATGGGTGTATGTGGAATATTTTTTTGGAATTGATTAAAATAAAGTCATTACATAGAGGTGGGAAATACTCTTATTTTTAGAGATTGGGTGATACTGGTTATATTGAGGAAGTATTTTCCACATGTTACATGAATATGGGTGGAAAATTTATTATCTATTTTTGAGTCCCTCTTATAAAATGTTACTACAATATTTTGTATAACTAATTTCATATTATGATCCAATTTATTTTTTACATGGATTTTGATACTTATTTATTCCATTTTTGTATGTTGACATCATTTATGGATTGTTATAATTAGTCTTATGTTTTTGTTTTTATTATGATAACAAATTAATAGGGAAATAATTCCGAAATGATCTCTATTATTTTGAAGAACTTTTTTCAATCCTGTGTGGTCTATTGATTTCATACAGTCCTTTCCATGGGTTGGACTAGGAGCCCGATTTGGCTATGACCTCAATCAATTCAACGAAATTTAGTTTGAGTGATGTAAAAGATTATAGGTTGATTATCATGGTAGAATCCTCAAAATGTTGAAGATAAGATTGTGTTGATGGAGAATAATTTGGTTGGGAATCCATGTATTTTATTTTTAGTTTATTCAGAACTACTTATGGTTTTACTTTTGAAAATATTCCATCTATTATATGGAAGTATGACCTATATGTGTACAATTTGATATATCGTAGAGGTATTTCTTTTGGTATACTTTCAAATATAAATCCATGTGATTTACCTTGACGTAGTTTCTAATTTGTATTTTTTTAATGATTGGGATTACCGTGATGATACTAAATGGTATAGTCTCCCTATGTGGTATTACTAGAAACTCACTTCTTGTCAGAAGCTTGTGTCATACGGGGAGGAACACCAGAGGTCAAAATGATACATAGACCCAAATATATTCAAGTTGACCGAGTATGTTACATTTAAAAGTTTTATAAAATCATTTTTTATATCTTTATATTGGTATATTAGATTATGCAAATATAACTACTAGAAACATAGAATAGAAGTAATTCCTGAGTTTGGAAACAACCTTCATGAAGTGAAATCCAAGTGTATTGTTAGATAATAATGTTTTTATTGGTTATTAATATTAATGTTGAGTCAGTTTCCAACATTAATGATATTTTAAATATTCATTTTTTATTTGTTTACTCGATCTTGTAGGAAATAGTTGTGTGTCCATGCATCATATTTAGAACCAATGATTCACATTCCACTAATCTGATTGTACATGAATGAATATCTAATTACAAGAAGATTTCAGTTGTTAAAAGTTTCAATAAAAAATTATACATTTTCCCAAATAATTCGTTAATAGAATTCAACTTGACTAAACCGTGGTTATGGTTTATTTTTCATATTTGATTAACATTTATCAGAACCTATTTTTATTACATTCCCAGTATAATAGTGTGTAGGTTATGCTATATTTGATCTCATGTGAAATAATATCCTTATATATTATGTTTTTTATATTGGGGTGATGCATAATTTTTATGGTAGACTTTTTTTCAAGAATATTGTCTAATAATGACTTTGGAGTGGGTATTTTAGTAAGCATACAAGGATACCTAATATTTATAAGATCCCTAGGATATAATGATTTATTTTGACTTTAATTGAGATTATTGAGAGTGAATAACATAAACAACATTGTGGAGTGCATATTATATGAAATGTGGTCTATCAACTTGGTTATAAAACTTTATCATGAAAAGTTTGAATTGGGATCCACATATTATCGGTGTAGTGAAATGTTTTCCTATGATTTAGGTCTAGATTGGGTTTTTATATATGATGGTATCCACTGACAGTGAAGGGTTTTCCAAGGATTTTGGATGTCATAGAGATGGATGAAGGGTTGATGAAGATTTAATTGAACATTTCCATGTCAATGAAAGATAACAAAATCTAAATTCCCAAGATTAAAATTCAATGAAAAATGAAAATAATGTTTAAAATATAAACAATAAAAATATGGCATCTTAAATAGACAAACCTCTACTATCTTCTTCATATATATATCTAATAATGATCATTGAGATGAAACCAATATACTCCGAACTCCTTAGAATATCCATAGATATACTTAATGATATAATGCTTGATTGGGATCCACCTAATGACCAAGATTTACTAGTATTACTCAATAATTATATAATGAGAATGAATACATCCAGGATATTGATAACCCACTAAATAAACAAACCATATCCACAGTTATGACCTATTTATATAGGATTCATGAAACTTTTGATAATTTAAATAGAATTAAAACAAATTTTGTGTTAAATTTTGAGAAATTCCATTTTTTACAGCATTTGAAAACATTTATCCTTGTATATAACACATAAAATTGGTTGATCTCCCATAAATTTCATAATACGAAATGTAAATAGTTGATGATATCCATCATGATCAAAAACATACCCAATAATAATCACCCATCCAATCCTATCATATATGATAAAATACAAAATAGGCCTCACATTTTTGGGACTTTAATAGTTTCATTAAGCTTGTTACATCACTGTGTAATTACTTCAATATATTTATCTAATCATCTATAAAACTCTCATACTAAACCCATGTAATGAGTAATATTTATAAGGAAATTCATTTTGAATGATGGTGAGACACATGAATCATATTCCTAATATTCAACTCTTTGAACAAAGTATCCAAACTACTTACCTTCCCAACATCAAATGTTACATTAATAATAATTTTTTTATATTTCAAAAAATTAATTAGTTCATCATAATTATATTTCATGGAACTTTTTCCATTAATATATCTCCTTGACATAATTTTTATAAAAATATGTAACTCTTTACATTATTTACTTACCAACACATCTTAAAATATTTTTGGACAAGAAGTGATTATCATTTTATTACAAAAATTAATTGTGACCCTTAACATTTATTTTACTGATATACACTAAAATCATTCAATATTTTTAAGTAGAATATGATTCCATTTGTATGTTTAGAATTTTACTCAATAAGATTTTTAATTCTATAAATTCAGATATAGTCCCCCAAGCATCTTAAAAACTATATTTTTTCATAATAACATATTAAGAAAGAAGACCACCATTATGTCAGGAAATAATTCTAACTTCCAATTATATGAATATTTAAGAAATAAACTAGTGTATCAATATCATATATCATGACCTATGTTTTTGAAGAAATATTTTGAAAACAATAATTATTATTTAAAAAATATAATTGATGGGTGGTGGGATAACATCACCAATTTTTTTAAAAAACATCTAAAAACGATTTTAGCCTGGATAGTATTCTTATCCTTATCCTTTTTCTAACATCGTATAGAGTTTGATGATTCATAAACCATTTGTATAAAATATATTATCGCATATTATCTATAATAAATACTTATTAAAAGACAATTTATTTTATTATATAAGATAAATAAGATAGAAATACACATCGTTTATTTAGGTCTATTTGTGTATGAAATATTCCTTTGTATTCTATTATTTGATGTAGAAAAAATTTTCTATAAGACATAAATGAAAACTACAATATTCACTAATTGTCACCATTGAAATGAACGTTTTCATATTTTCAACATTTTTGAAATATACATTAATGATCACAGTCCCATCAAAATCAATGATTATTATAACACTAATAATACACATATACATTCCATGGAATTTCTAAAACTCTGTTACGTATCATAGGAAATCACAACATATGAAAATGATTTCCCTCATTCATGACACCGCTTTTAGGTTTTAATAGAAAATAATAACTATTAGAAATGTCCAATATTATTATTTTTTCTTAAAAATTTACCATCCTATACATGTTACATGGTATAATATCTTATACATCATATTCCATGCTCATATATACTTAAAAATTTAATAAAATAGGGTAATAATTTCTAAAACTCATTTAAATTGTCCCAACAATTCAAATGATGATTAGAAAATGAATTCAACTACCAAAAAAAGATATAGTTTATATCATAATTCTCACTAAGTTATTGTCACACTAAATCATAATGATTATCTGAGTGGAGACTAAAGGTCCTTTAGTCATGTGTATTTAAGTAATTGGAAACTAATAATAGGTTTTATTCTCCCCACAATAATATAAATCCACTTTTTCAATAGTTTCAACATTTTGTTACATTAGATGTTTTTACTCTAATAAATAAAATTATACTTTTAACTAAAAAATAATTATTATGTTTCTGTACCAAAATAATAGATTTATTCCTTTAATGTCATCTTTTAAATAATTGATCTCAAATTCATTTTTTGTGGTGATGATGATTCAATATATCTACAACATAGACTTATATCATATGAGTACTTTATTTTACATTTATTTTATAAGGATATTTCTTAAATGTTATCCAACTAAACTTATGTCCCCTTTCAAATTCATTATATCAATTTTTTGGATAATATCCATATTTGTCAATGTAATTATTCCTCATTTTTTTCTACTCATACTTAGTTATTTAGGTATACATGAATTCTAACCATATTATATATGACTATTAAAAGGTTAATGGGAATACTCATTTCCAAACCCATCATATAGGTAAACTCAACACAATCCCTATGGTATCCTAAATCCCAGGTTTTCTAGGATAAGTGTAACCCAAATAAATCATTAAAAATGGGTTTCCAAACTATTAGGGTCACCTCATTACATTATTTCCTTACACAAGATAACTTATGGGCACCCTACTTTACCTGAACCTATTGGATGTATGATTTAGGTGTTGAAAAATATTTTCTATGAAAGGAATATAACATTTAGTATTGTTAAATGAGATATTAACTCACTATATTATATCAAGTATATTTTTAAACGCATTTATTATTTTAATGATTTTGTTTGGATTCCAATTCCTTCCAAAAAATCAATATATTCAAACAATATTGGTACATAACACTTTAGAAAACTCATTTCTTATGTTACTAACCGAAAATAAAAAATTACAATATTCACACATATCTACACGTGTCCTATGAATAAGGTACATGAAACCCTTTCATTTAAGGGCCTATAATGATTTGAAATTTAATATCCCTACAATACTATTCTAATAGGAACAGATAACCAACCCATAATTTTCCAGACAAGGTATAATCCTATAGGCTGTTGACCATTCATACCATATTTCCTACTATGAAAGGATAAATTACTCCAGAGGGACATCAATTTCCTTATAATTTTGATACCTTAAATGTATAAAATCCAACTAAAAATTTATTTGATTATCATACCATTTTATGATCTAAACCCCAAGGGAGAATAAAATTAAATCAATTTTTATACAAAACATTCCACTTCATAAAATAATGTAGGTTAATTTATATAATATATATCACTTCAAATTAAAGAATTCATTTATAATAAAAAATTATAAAAATTTGGATTAAAATAAATAGATGAAAAATTCTTATATTTAAGCATGCGATAATCGATTTATGAATAATTCTTAAAAAAATTATAAATACGTTATAAATGATCTATGAATTGTAGACAATAGATAAATATATAAATATAGACTTTTTATATTCACATCCAATATGAATACTTAATATTATCTTTTTTTTGGAATTTTACTTAAATATATCATGTTAAATTAAATATAAACATTTTATATTCAAATTATATTATGTAAAAAATTTAAATAATAAAAGAATCACATATTTAATATTATTTAATGTTTAAACATCTCAATTATCTACACTACTTTTTATAAAATTTAAATAATGTTTTAAAATATAGACTTCAATTTGAACAATTGAAATTAAATTCTAAGCACATTTCATAATGCTAAATATATTTTCCATTGTATTTTTTGTTATTTTTTAATTTTAAAAACACTTTATGAATTAATATTTTAATATCTATATAAAATTTTTATATTCAAATTATAAGTTATACCATCTACTTCCAAAATATTTATAAGATTAGAAAATAATATTAAGGAATATTGTTTTATAAAATGTTTCACATTTATGATTAATTATAAACAATTTATAAATAAATAATTTATAAAGAACATATAAGTTAAATTAATATCCTAAATTACCATTTTACCTAAAATATAAAACGTTTATAAATTTTATTATTTTATTATTAATTTATGTTTAAAAAATTTAAATTTTTCATATATGAGGTATTTTACAATACATGGATAATCACAATAAATGATTGATAGTACATCCTGTGAAATATTCTTATGCCACTATCTATAATATTTGACAATTGATAAGATACATATTATGATATGTCATGTTGTCTTATTTAACATTAACAAAACAATTTTTGGAAAACACATCCTTCAACTTTTTTCTTGCGTAAAATTAATCCTTTTGCATCTGCGATATCATGTTTTGTGATATATGGTATATCATAATGATGACATTATGCTCTATTATCTGCCACATGATTATTCCATATTTACACAATTGTAATAAATGAAAATCTATAGCATACACTATAATATATTCAAAACAAAAGGATTACACATGTTGTAATGTCACATATCATATAGAGTATTCTAATCATAGTTTATTATATTCAATATCATAAGACAATGTACAAAAAAAATCTTTATCATTTTTAGTGATATCCATTATGAAGACAAAAACAATATAAAATTTTCATTATTTTATAAGAATATTTTTAGAATCAAGAAGTAAGGTGAAGTTTTGATTCCTCTAAAGGGATTATATGGATAAAGAACACTATCTCATGGCAACTGAAGAAAATATAAATTCCATACCCAAGATCATGATTCATAAAAAATTGAAACTATAAAAAAAGAAAATTCTGTAGCATGCATCGATAAGTCTCTGCTACTATCTTTAATCCTTAATTTCACGAATATCATTTAGAATCATCCAAAATAATCTATCCTCCATAGTTTATCTATAGTTCAACTAAATCACCCAATGCATTGGTGGGGTCCACCTTGGATCCAAGATATGGTATTATCTCTAAATAATTAAGGAATGAGAAGGAATAAAACCATAGTAAGGATAATCCACTCAATTAACCAACCATATCATTGGCTACAAAATATTTATATAGTCTTTTATACACTATTTATCATTTCCTTATAATTTAAATAAATTTTATATTAACATTCGAGTAATGTCATATGTTTGCAAAATTTTAAAAAATACATCCTTGAACATAACACTTAAGTGTGTCTGATCTCCCATATGATCCATAATAGGGAATGAAAATAGTTTATATTCTTAATCATGGATGAGATTTAAACATTAATAATCACCATTCAGTTATTTAATCCATCGTAGTGTCTGTTGTGAATCTTAAAATATAATTCCTTGTAATACTATATATCTCAATCATAAATTATAATTATATTTTTTAAATCATGCTATTCACATATCATAAATAATTATATATCCATATATAATTATTTATGATGTAACTATTAGGGAATAAAATATGACTTAAACCATTCCTATTATTCCATTTTCTTTATCTATTTTATAAGGAATAACATAAAGAGAAATAAATCACATGTATAGATATTATTTCAATTTACACTTCAATCTAAGCTTGAGAAGATGCTTCAAATTATATATTAATACATGGGATTTTTGATACGGTATATGGTATTGGTATATGAGGGGTTCCATAACTTTGAATCTATGAGTGAACCCATGGATAAAGCATTGTGCGTAGAATGAATTTAACATGCATGAAATATTTTGTCAATAATTTGATCATTTATGTGATCCATGGAGTGATTTAATACAACTTATGACGACGTGATTTGTGTGGTATATCAAGGTATAATTGTGAATAACGTATACATGGATATTCAATAGTTGAGAAACAGGTGTAGTTATAAACCATTATGAGTGGTTCATTGAATACTCTCTTACCTTGGGAAGAAAAGAATGGATTTTTTCTCAATGTACATAGTGTGTGAGATCATGTAACTTATGCTCATATATGGGATAGTGAACCAAAAAGTATATTATGTGTGTTCAACCTTTACTATCATGTGGGACATTCAAAAAGGGAATATATTAAAATCCTCTAAGGATAATATATTTGGATGGTGGGACACATGTGAAGTTTGGGGAAAAGTCATCAGGAAATCTATCAATGCAATAAAACTAATTCATGGTATGTATGTGTGAAAGAACTGAAACATGTGTTTAGTTATTTTTGGTACCCATATGGGGTGTTAGGCCTTGAGAGGTACCAATATGTTTATGGGGTTATTGACTACTTGGTTCCAAAACTATTTGGAATTAATTCAGGGTATTATAGTGTGACTCAATGGATAATCACACTTGCATCTGAATGAGTATGAGATGTCCTATTAAGAGGTATGGGACACCTTAGTCAGATTGAGGAATGGATAAAATAGAAAACCATTATAGCTCTATATTGTGTGAAAAGAGAGAAGGGGATTCTCTTTAACTGGATCATTAGGGAATAAAAAATGAGGACTAGTGGATATTAGTATTACAAGTGTGTGGGATAATGCCTCTATGGTCTTATAATAAAATGATCAATGTTTCAAGATAGTTACGATGAAACTAAAATGTTCATCTCATCTAAGTGATTATCAGTGAACTCTTTATATTTATTAAATATTGCGGGGATACCTCTAGGTATATCAAAATTTTAAGGGGAAGACTGACTCGACATGACTATTAGGGAATTGGGAAGGAGCCCCAAATATGGTGACAAGGAAACCAATGATATAGTGAATCGCCATTAGTATTTGATCATCATTTGTGGTTGTATGGAAAATGGGTGTCACATGGGGATGAGTAAGGTCATGGACCTTAACTTATATCCATAAAGGTCAGATCTCATGAAATAGGATTGATGGTGTGATATTGATTTTGTGTTATAGATCAATACTATGTCATGGAACCTAGAGTGGTGATCCTGGAATGGAACTATCATGGTATAATGAGAATGGTTCATGAGTGTTAGTACTCGAATGATAGTGTATTTTTGGAAGTATCATTCTCATAGATTATGAACAAGATAAATTTTATGTTGGGGAGAACACCAAAAATGTTAGAAGTGTGTGATTCATAATTTAAAAGATTGTCAGAAAATTTCAGACATGAAATGTTGGTAGACATAATTTTTCATGACCTGAACCAAGATGGGGCTTAATCCATGACTAACCCAATCACGCCTCTATAGGATTGGGGTTGGAAACAAGTGCCAAAGGCATAACTAAACATCAGAAGGACTTTTCCTAAAGTACCAATACACACACACCCATGAACAACTCAATGCAAAAATTCATAGTAATAAAATGATGAAATAGATAGGCCTACATACAACTATACCAAACCAGAGTACAATAGAATTATTGAAGTAAAATGGGAAAAAAATCCCACCAAATGAAAATTACCAAAGCGTCTGACCTTTTCAGAATGATGGTATTACATACAAAAGATACTTTAGGAATGATCATCAACCATACTCTGGTAAACACATTAGTCAGTCAATCATGAAAAGCTCTTCCTACCTTGTGTCCTTAGTGGAATTCTCCAAAAGTCATGTGGACTTCAAAAGACACAACACATGTGTAAAAAACTTTCATGTTGTGGTGATTAAATAGATACTCAGTAGGTACCCCAAAACCCAAAGGAAATGGGAGAAACTGAAAGGTGACAATCCACTTGACCTAGCTAAAGGGAACACCATTAAGATAGAAAATCTAGCTTAAATAATTCCTGACTATACATGACAATTCTGCTAAGTCAAAGAAGTATACATGACAAGAAAGTAAGGAAAATACACAGTCCCATAACTCAACCAAAAAAGATGGTGAAATTAAACTCGTCTAAACACAAGTAGATCAACACAGTGAGAAGATGAACTAGTTGTCGAGTCCCCAATGCATGTTGTAGGAGAGTGGACTCATCCAACCACGATAAGATAAACATAGAAATAACATGGCATACCCCACACGTCCTTTCCTTCCATGGAAGAGAGTAACCGAAAGTATGGTATGGGAACAGAAGTGGTAAGTATACTGTGTCCTCAAGGGGATTCACCCAGAATGAAAAATTACCATAAGGGATCCTAGAAATCCCCCAAATATACTCCTAAAAGACTCCAAGTCTCATGAGGTTCTGACCTTATACCCAGCAACATGATTATATTTGAGGCACTAAAGGCAAACACAGAACTATGAGAACACACTCCATGATCTCTATCATCCCAGATGGACCTCGTCCAATAGATACACTCCATAGGTAACAATTCTACCATATCGAGTCATATATATGAGATAACGTGCTCCATCCAGAATAACCTATATGGTCCATCTCTAGTTCCCATCAGGATAGGTTCTTCCATCACTGACATGCCCCCTGTGCAAGGCTAAAAAACCATATTGAGAGGCCCACTCCACAACACTATGCTGATTTTGAGGGAGAACTACTCCAAGATATGCACCAAAAAAATATTCTCTAATAAGAGTGAATGGAATGAGAAATAATTCGTATGTTAAAAATAGTGCCATAGAATGATAGGGGAGTAATTATTAGAGAAAGTAAGACCCTCAAACCGATACGATAGGGGGTTCAACTCCATAAATTGAGGACCTACACCCTATCCCAGAACAGGAGTACCACCCTGTGGCTAGAGGACCTGCACCATGGTATGATAGGGAAGTACAGACTCTACATGGTAATTTAATATAGGTTACCCACATCCTAGTATGATAGGGTAGTACAAAATCCATGCTAGAGGACCTGCTCCCTGACCCAGCAGGGGAGTACCAACTTCTCCTATACATCACATATAGATGAACTGTATCCTAGAATGATAGGGGAGTTACAACTCAATTGATAGAGGACCCACACCCTATCTAATTAAGGGGGTACTCACTCTACAAATACATCACATATGGAGGACCCATGCCCTGAGACGGTAGGGGTGTACTAGATCCACAGATAGAGGACCCACACCCTCGTCCAACATGGGAGTTCCTAATCTATCTAGACAAAAAGTATGGGGGGCCTGCACCATAGCACGGAAGGGGTGCACTATAAAAATTTGTGAACGATATAGGGAACCCCTTCCCTAAAACATTATGGAAGTAAAAATAGCTTCAAAAGTCCATCAATGATGCCAAGAATCCCACATGTCTTACTTAAACACCCAAATAAAGGAACCCAATCACCACACCTTGTTATTATCCACTTTTTCCCGAACTAACCTGATCGTATGGTTTCAGTTCACCTTAAAAGGACAAATCTCAGTAGGGATAGTGTTTCTCTTCCTCTTGAGTCAAGGATCTGTCAAACAATGTATTATCCCAATGAACTACCCAAATGTAAAAGAACGTGTTCCCATTATTGGGGGATTCCCATATCTACAAAATCAAAGAGGTATGAGAAAACCACACCATGATTCCATAGGGGAGTACCAGTCCCAATGTCACTCTTCAAGAACCAGACCGATCTCCAGTATCGATCAAACACTGTGAAGACAAGAATCATGCTTATAAAACTTCTTATAGTTGCACTACCATGGGTAGAGGAACCACACTGTGTTCCAATAGAGGAAGAGCACTCTACCTGTCTAAAGAACCCAGGGGAAGAACTTCCGAAATAGAAAGAGGAGGGTACATAACTCGACATCAACCTAGTTATTTACCCAAACCACTTCCCATGATCAGCCTTGCTACATCAGTGTATTGATCAAAAAATTCCACCTTATACCTCATAGGCCAAAAATATAGGCCACCATCGTGTTCTACATGGAAATACACTCAGGATAGGCTACTCATAATCCTTAATCTCAGTCCCAGAAAAATATATATGAAAGGAGGGAGATCTCAAGGAGATCACCATGGCGTACACGCCATGCACTAGACCACACACGACATGCGAGCCTTCCCAAGCATGTGGCTATTTATTTTCTCTACATAGTTTATAACCCATGTATGGGAATACAATGTGTATAGGAGGTACATAGAATGTCCCTCTTCAACCTACCCATAGCCATTTTTTCTAAACTGTTCACTCGTACTAGACCCTATTTTAGTGTACTTTGGTCATGTGTTAGTACATGACCATGTTCTTTTTACATGGATTCCCAGGAATGTTCTATAGCCACATGAATTGGTGTACTACATGGTGTGTAACTTGGGTACATGTCATGTAGTCCCTTAAACAATCATTCAGAATAAGAAGGAATAAACATCTTTTTTCACTGGACTACATGCTGTGTAGATGGTAATTCCAGTCATTAATCACTTCAAAAATGCTAGATTCACACCGATTCAACCCAAAACCCATCGATCTACCAAATAGGAATAAACAAAAATTTTAATTGATCTATTAAACTATAGAAGAATTGAAAATTAATGGGTATGAGACTAAAAATAAAAAAATTCATACTTAGATGGAATAATGATGAAGTATCAGTTGAAGAACAACTCTTGGATCAATTTGGTTATCGATCTGGTGATGATATGATTCGGAAAAGGGGGACAACAATGCCTTTCATTGATGATTCAGAATTTTTTCCATTAATAATACAAAGAGAGGAGGAGAGGGGACAATGAGAGGTCTAGAATATTTGTTTTTGGTTGCACCAACATAGAAACCTCTGGCCTATGAGCCAAACTCGAAATATCCTAGAACTACCTCTATGCAACCCAACCAAAACCTTTTATGGGAAAAATTCTGAACAATTTCCCATGGAATGAAAATACTTTTATACCACTAAATCATAAAACTACCCAAGAAGGGGATTGATCCGTGACTACCCCAATCCTACCTCCATTGGATAGTGGTTTGTGACAAGCACCGAATTCATAACTAAAGATGGGGAGGCCTTTTCCAAAAGAACATTTAAGCATGCACCCCCGAATAGCACAATACAATAGTGAAGAGATATAAAAAGTTGAAATTGATTTGCATATGTATCTCAAAACGGATTAAAATAGAAGTAATGAAGTAGAAAAGGTAAAAACAAATTCCCACCCAAAAAATACATCAAAAAAATCCGACCTGCTCAAATGGTGGGGATCACGGTGAAAACTAACTACTAGAAAGATCCTCAGTCGTGCTCTAGTAAACCCCTTGGTCATTCTATCTCACTAAGATACACCTTCCACGAGTCCTTTATGAACCTAGTAAAAAGTCATGTGGTTTTCACAAGACTCAAAACATGTGTGGGAAATGACCATGTAGGGATGAGTAGAATGATACTTAGTAGACACCCCCAAAAACCATAAGGAAATTGGAGTGATTGAATGGTGATAGTCCACTCGACCTAGACATAGGGAACCCCATCGAGATAGAAAATTCATCTTGAATCATCCATGGATGTTCATTGCTAGTCAGTTATGTTAAAGATGAATCCCCAATAATAGAGTAAGGAAAATACTTCATCCCACAGATCAACCCAGTATGATAGTTATTGTAAACTCATCCAAACACAATGATCTCAACCCAATGAGAATATGAACTTGTTGTTGATTATTCACATCCTATAGAAAGAGAGTGGACTCATTAACCATGAGAAGCTAAATACATAAAAAACGTGACATAACTCACGAGTCTTAACCTCCCATGAAAGGATTGTAACTAAAATTAAGGTGTTCCCACAGAATTGGTATGTATACTCTGCCCTCAAGGGGCGTAAACCCAGAATGTCAAAACACCCCAAGGGATCCCAGATATTACCCATATATACTCCTAATAGACACTATTTCTCATGAGGTTATGACCTCAAATCCAGTAATAAGATTATATTTTAGGATATAAAGGTAAACATAAAGACATGAGAACACACCCCATGAGCTATGTCACCACAGATGACACTCATCCAAGAGATACTCTCTATCATGAACAACTCTACCGTTCTGAGTGGTTTTTCCAAGAGAACATGATCCATAGATAACAACATATATGGTTCAACTCTAGGTCCTAACACCAGAGGTTATGTCATCACTAACTTGTTCCCTATGCAAGTCTAAAGAAACCATGTGGAGAGGCCTCCTCCTCATCACTTCCCTAAAGTTGAGGGAGAACTACTACAGGATATGCACCATAGGGAATATTCCCTAATGAGAGAAAAAGGAGGGAGTACTACTCTGTTGTTGAGGACCTAAACTCTGGAATGATATGGGAGTACTACCTAGAGATAGGAATACCTACACCCCGATATGATATGGGAGTACAACTTGGTAGATTAAGGAGCCAAACCCTAACCCAGTATGGGAGTACCACTATGTGGCTAGAGGACCCCCACTATGGTATGATAGGGGAGTACTGACTCAACCAACTCGTTTAATATGGGGGACCAGAACTCTCATATGATAGGGGAGTACTGACCCAAGGATAGAGGACATGTTCCCTATCTTCATAGAGGAGTAAAAACTCTACTGGAACATCATGTTTGGAAGAATTGCACCCCAGAACAATATGGGAGTTCTAAATCCAATGATAGAGGACCTACTCCCTATCCACATAGGGGATTACCCACTCCACCTATACGTCACATAGGGATGACTCGCGCACGGACATGATAGGGGGTACCAACTCCATGGATAAAGGACCCGCACCCTAGTCTGGCGTGGGAGTTCCTACTCTATCTAGCCATAAAGTATAGTGGATCTTCACCCTAGAATGATAGGGGAGCACAATCGAACATTATAAATGATACGGGGAACCCATTCCCTAAACCATTAAGGTAGTACTATATATTATGAAATTTCATCGATGACGCCTAAAATCCCACATGTCTTTGTTGAACACCCATGTTCGAGGAACTCAATCACCACACCTTGATACTATCCTCTTGGGATGGCACTGATTCACACCAATGGTTTTAGGTTGGGTCACACGGATATGTCTCGATGGGAATAGTGTCCGTCTTCCCCAAGATTCCATGGATATTCTAAACCTTGTCACATACCAAAAAACTACACAAATGTAAAATAACTTTCACCCACGATGTGGGGAGTCCCATATCTACTAATGTAAAGAGGTAAGGGAAACTCATGCCTTGTTCCACAAGGGAATACTAGTCCCAGAATCTCTCTTCAAGAACAACACCAATCTAATGCATCGATCAAGCACTTCTAAGAGGATCATCATGATTATTATACTTTGGGTAGTAGAAATAATATTGGTAGAGGACCCACACCCTGTTCCAATAGGGGATAAACACTCTTCCAGTCTAAGGAATCCATGGGACCCACATCCTAAAGTGAAATGGGAGGGTACTAACCCTAACATTATCCAATTGATTCACCTTGATCACTTCCCAAAATTTGCACTACTGCACAATATTTTTGATCAAAACATGCCACCTCATAGCACATAAGAAGAAAGTGGCCGCCATCACATTATATGAATAAAAAAATAATGATAGGCTACTCATATTCCCAGTTCTAAGTCTCATACATGAATATATGGAAGGCAGAAGATCCCAATGTGGTCACCGAGGAGTACATGGTGTGAACTAGGGCACACATTGAGTGTAAGCCAACCCGAGAACCTGGCGGTGTATTTGGTCTACATAGATTCCAATACATTTTTGGGCACATAGAATTCATAAGAGATACATACTATTTTCCTCTTAAATTGTCCCTTGGTTGTGTATTCCAACGTGTTACTATTTACTAGAACTAGTGTCAGTGTACTTTCGAAATTCTTTAGTACACTATCATGTGTTTCTAAACGGCTTCCCAATCCATGTCCCATAGAAACAAGTATTCTGGTTATAAAAAATGTGAAAATTTGGTACACGACATGTAGCCCCCAAAAATCATCTTCCCCAAATATAAATGGATACACGACATGTTTCACTAGACAAAATGCCATGTAGATTGTAATTCCAATCAAGAATCACATAAAAAATGTCTGATTCACTCCAATTCAACCCAAATTACACAGATCTACCCATCAAAGATCAACAATAAATAAAATTGGGCTCTAAATCCTTATAAAAATGAAAAATGAATGTGATTGAGAATAAAAATCAAAACCACCTACCTTAAGGGAGAAACACCAAAGCTTCAATTGAATAACGGTGCTCAGATCTCTCTGGCTCATGATTTGGTGAAGACCTACAACCAAAATAGAGATCAACGACACCTTGATTTGATGAATTATCATTATTTCCTTCTATCATCCAAAGATATGAGCATATAAAATAATGATGGGTGTGGATCCTTTTGGTTTGGACATATCAATGTGAGAGGAGGGGTGAGTATTATGTTATATTTTTATTTAATTAAATAAATTATCATTTAATTAATTAAAACTCTATTTAATAACCCATACATCACTCCTAATGAATAAATATTTATGTCACACATAGGGTAAAAATGATGTTTGGACTCAACAATAACATCATAAATCTGATCTGAGAATACAGGTGGTAGTTTTTTCTCTTTTCAAATGAAACTGCGCATGTGGGAGATACATGATTAATATTTTCTAAAATCACCGCATCGAGGCTCTTCAGGACCTAGATTCCTATACCGACTAAGTTCCTAGATTTGGATATATTGTTGGAAATATTCCAAATTCTTATAAGTCAAAACCTAGGTCTCTATGTCCGGAGTGGTTGCAAGTTTTTAATTGTTCTTGGATGGAGTACTAATTTATACTCAAAAAATGGAAAATTAATAAATAGTTATAATAATTGATGATAATTGAGTAATTTCAACACATTTGGTAACTAGGTTTCATGATTTATGAGTTATAAGATAGTGGAATAATTGTGTAAGAATTTTTTGAAAACATATTGGTTGGGTGACTAAGTATATGAAATTTTGGTGCTTCTGGTGAATTACAATGACAAGTGAAATAAAGAAATGCTTGATGTTAGGATTGTATTCTCTTATGTGATTTCTTGATTTTGGATTAAAATATTTAGGTTGTGATTATACATATTGTCGAGTGAATTGATGTCTTATTTATGCTTGTTATTTAAACAACTGGTCTATGACATCAATGAATTATGAATTCACTAATTTCATTGGGAGTAGGGAATCATAATGGTGTTGGATGAGGTAATTTGAAAAATGATGCATGGGTTTTCCAATTTTCAAAAGTATTTAGTATGAAGGGGTATCATCTAGAATGTTTCATTCATGATTGTGTATAATAACTTAGATATAAATCTAAACACATCATTTAGGGGTTGATGTAAGTCCAATGGGTGAGGATGGGAGGCATCTAATATTTAGGTTTATTCTCATTCTGTTTTTGTTTCAACATAACCATAACTAGTGGTATATTGAGAATTTTAGAATGCATATGATATTGGTGACTAATTAATTTCAAAATAAATTCACATGGATACTTAATGGAAAAATAAACTATAAGATCCCATACTTCCAATCAAGTAAGTTATCTTTTTAAATTCTGTTTAAATCCCTCTAAATTGTATAATTATATGTTTTTCAACTTTATGAGATGGTTTGTGGTATCCCAGTGGTTCGAGACATGCAATAAGGAGAAAATTTCCATCCAATGCATGTTCCATGGTTGGTGCATGGTTAGTAGTATCCCTGATCCTTAATTGTGCTTACCTAGGGAGGGCATTCATGGGTGGTGAAGCCATGCAAGGGGGAGGGGTGAAACAACATGGGCTCAGACTAAGCCATTCTGCATGGTTACCCCATGATTTTCAAACAATGTCATCTCTCTAAGAAACTGTGTGACTTGGCCCCCCTCTTGGATAGGGGGTGGAACATTGTTGGCACATGACTTGGACAACCATGTTTCCAATCCCTATACCTCATTAAATTTGGGGAAAATTACAATCCCCCCCTATTTCTTTATCATTTCTCACCCGGATTTCTTACCCATTTCTCCTGCATGAGCCCTTGGTGACACACCCTTTCTCCAAAACTTCTCCAGGATTGATCTCCCTCATTGATAAGTATTTTTTATCACCTTTAGGTGAGGTTGTAAACTCTAGATTTGTATAATTCTCATATTCCTTCTCTTTTATAGATTAGGGATTTTGGAATCATTCATCTTTTTTCGAAGACCAAAAACAATCTTTTTCCAGTATTTTCAAGGTTGAAGATTCCAAGGTGGTTTGAGATCAAATTAAAGGATTTGGATGAACAAGAGTTTTTATTTTGAATTAAGGTAGGTGGTATAAATTTTATATACCATAGTATTGTGGTTAATTTTATGTGTATGTGGTTTCTTACTTTTTTAGTTTTGTTTTCCATTTTGTATTCCATGGTATAATTGATGAATGAATGAATTAATTAATGTATTTAACTAGTCATGATCCTTGTGGGATGCATTGAGGTTTATTAATCTAGTATAATTTCCACCCATTAAGTTTGCCACATTGTTGAACATGGAAATTAGTTATTATGTATAGATTAAACTTTGACAAGGTAAAGCCCATGATAAATATGATGACATGTTCACTTGAGATATAAAATGGAACTAATGGTAATTGTTTATATTTATTGTCATAGTATAAGATCATGTTCTATGCAATGGTGAATATGTTAAATGAATTATTTATTATAAAAGGTAAATATGTTGATGGTCTAAGGTATGTAATTGATAAATACGTTTAATGGATTCATGCATGTAAATGGGCATTGTGTGTGATAATGGGATAACAACTATAAATGATATGTGTGTTAATGAGTGATTAATTGTTATTGATATATGTTTTAATTAGTTATGAATTGTTGTTCATGTATCTATTAAATTGATAAAGTCATGAAAATGATAATTGTGTTAATGGGTTAAGGCATGAAGATTGTATGTGTTGAATGAACTATACATAAAAATTTTGTTCAAATACTGGTGGTTTGTACATGGAATATGTGTGGAATGGTTATAGAATCATGTCCACATGTATTTTTGGTATGTGGTGTATTGGTCTTGAGGCTATATTCCCATGGGTCTTTTTTGACTGACTCTTTAAACCCCACCCCTATAATGCTTGAGATAAGGAGTCTGACTGAGGTTCTATGCCCCTAACTGATGCATGTGATGTGAATACCATGAATAAGGCTCTGTGGTAAGTTCTATGTTTTATTTTTTGAAATGATTCCATAGTGATTTTGGGAAAATGATTTATTTCACTTAAGAATTGTTTATTTGATCAGAATTATGTGATTTGTATTTGATGTAAAACGGATTACCCATGGGAAAAAAGGTAAATTGGTTAAAGTGAAATTTGTTTATTAATGGAACCAAGTTTAGCTTATATTTATTTTTCAATTCATTAAGTACCTATAGACACTATCTGTTTAGATGGTATATTTTTTTGATATTGTTGGTGGTGGCCTACTAAGTTGTACTCACACCCTTTTTAGAGATCATTGGGCACCCGAACATAAATTTTGGGTATAGGTTAGGATAAGGGAAAAGAACCTATTCTCGATGGTTTATTTGTTCATGGTATGTGAATGGATAAGGGATATAGATTTTAATTCAGGACCAATTTTGGGGATGGCTCAGTTTTTCTTCATTTTTGGTTCCCCTTTCACATGTAATTGAATGGAAGGATAGAGAATATTTATAATTTTGTTTTGGTCATGTACCCAGATTTTTTGAAATGGATTTTGATTCATGTTTATTGTTTTCTTGTATCCTTTGCATCATATTTTATCTGTTGTGTATTACTTTTATAAATATGGCATAGTCCCCCCATTTTCTTTATTGGATGCTAACTACTAGTTATCATCCTCTGGTATATGGGGAGGTGTGCCTTTGGTCATGTAGATATCTTTCTTGGGCCACCAATTATAGTGGCTATGAGTTTGGGGACATTAAAAAGATGAATGAGGGTCATTTTCTTCTCTGTTAATACATTATTCTGGGAGGTAGATAGGATATTATGATTTGATGGCCTTTGTAAATAAGCTCTTTCATGGGAGTAGCTAAACCATGTATGAGGTAAAACCTAAGTACCTACAGTGGGATTTTATTCATTAGGTTTGATGATATGGTTGCATGATATTTCACATTAGGTGATTAACTTGTTGTGTGATGTGAAAATTTTATGGTATTTCTCTCATGGTTTAAATGGAACAAGGTTTTTCATACATTAATCATTTTAGGCACCTAGAGATATATGTGACATGCATCATAGTAGGAATAAACGAGGAAGATATGAGAAATGTGAGGGTAATAATGAATTTTATTTCCTTGAAATTTGAAATAATAGTGTCAAAATAAGATCGTGAAAATCATTAAATGGAGAGAATGTAAAAATTTTATAAAGAATAGTGAAAAATGAAGAGTCAAAAATTCTTTAAAAATATGTTTATGATGTGTTGTAAAGATATTAAGTTTCCTTAATAGAAACCATTTATATTTTGAAGGTGAAATGGATAAAAATTTGTCTAATTAAAGACTTGTGATTGTATAAGTTGGTTTACCCTAGGTTTTCAATATCCCATGGTAGGGATGGTAGAGGGAATCAACAGGGATTTTACTATATATATTGGGATATTTTATGATATCTGGGGTTTTTATGGCAATTAGAGAGCCTTATTTTGTGGAAAGTGTGGAATATTTATGTTTTGCGTTTTTAGATGTGTGTTTGAAATTATTGAATGATTTCACCGTGAGGATTTGTGATAATTGTGTGATATGAGGAATCACCAAGAATTATCCTCCAATATTTGATCATTAAACACCATTGATACTAGGTAATAGAGGTAAAGATAATTTCCATGAAATATTTTCACTTTTATGAAGATGAATGAATGAAACATAGGGTGGGGTTTTCCAAGAATGATAGACTTGATTGGAGAGTTATAATTTCAATACCCCCTGAAATTTTTTAGAGAGGGTGGACCTGAGGAAATTGAGTTCTAGATAGAGTCCATACAAGTGATTTTAAACTACTTAGAGACTTCTCTTGATAATATTTTCATGATGGGGGCTTATATGTTGCAAGGATTAATGAATTACTAGTGGAATATTCTGGTTCAGACTGAGCAGGCATAAGGGTTGTTATAGAAATATTTCTTGGAAAAGTATCTTGAACATTTATATCATGAGACCATGATGTGTGATAAGAATGTGGAGTTTATGAGGTTGACCAAAGGTTATATGGTATTGATGGGTTATGATGGCCACATCACTGATAGACAACACTATGTTCCAACATTGGTAGGGGATGAGGCAACTATGATGATAATTTTTAGGGTGGGATAAGACAAAAGTTAAAGTCCAATTTGAATATATTTCATTTAAATATGTTTCCTAAAGTGGTGGATTGGGACATTATTTTAGACAGGAATCTCAAGGAGTATTTTTGTGGTGGATATGTTGTTCTAGTTGGGTGATCTAGTATTGTGACTTTCGATAGTAGGTTGCATCATTTTGAGGGTTTTCACAAGGGTTGTGGTGGGCAGAGTAGATTGATAAGCTGTAAATATTCTCATGGTAGTGATCATGTTTTCTATTATCAGTGTGGTAGACCAAGGCACATGAGCAGTCTATGCACCTGGACACCAGTTCAGTACCGAGTTTCAGTTGGATGAGGCATGTGAAGAGGTTCTATAAGAACCTTCAAAATATGGGAAGTGATGGAGGATGAAGGATGATTAATAGTGTTGGAAGGGGATTAGTTACCATGTACTAGATATGTCATTGGATGGTTAGTCCATATCCACCCCATCCCATCAGGATGGGGACATTTATATCTCAATTTTTATCTCCAAAATCATCAAATCCACAACTATAATAATTTTATCATGAACAACATGATCTATTAATTTAAATTTCTTCCAGGAATAACCCCTAGTCCACAAGCCTTGGGAAATTTTCATAATTATCATCGTTGTAGAGAGAATCAACCATTTCCATGTTGATAGGTAAATATTGATGGTCTTCATCCCATGTGTTTCTCCAATCATGGGAAAATACTCTGATATTTGAGGATCATTCAGCGATCATGGCCTGAAACTACCTCAAGGTCATTGTTTACGGGCCAATACAAAAGGAATGCATGGAAAATGGGATCAAACCCCACTGAGTTCGTAAGGTTAAATGGATTAATATGGCTAATAGTTAAAATAAAGACCATGGTGAAGGTAGTTCAGAATCATCTTGTTGCATTGAATGTAATGCAACAATAACCATTTCTGATAAGCCTATGTGAATTTCATCACTATTAATATGGACAACATTATAAACCACGCCTCAAATGAAGTGGGTCAAAACATGGAAAATATGACATGGGAGGTGGATGATTTGTATGCACCAACCAATTATGAATGTAATAAGAACCAGAGAAGGCGCCAAAATCTAGTTCCTCCAAATAACAAGTTTCCACCTTCACAGAGGAACACTACTAATGAAAAAATGGAAATGTAAGGCCACTTCCCAATCACAAACCAGGAGAGTTGAGGTTCCATCAATGTAGGAATAACTCTCACAATATGAGAGTGAAATATAAAATCTAGGAAAAATCAATGAGTTGCTGCACAATAGAAATACTCCCACTTGGTATCATTTTTAGGACCTAAAAAATTTTCATCCTCCCAAACGAGCTGATCCACCAAAAAAAATAATCATCTCAGCATAATACTAGCTCTGGATCTAGGAATCCATCTAAAAATATTAATAAATCCAAGAATGATATTAATTTCACTCCATTATAGAGTCAGCTGCTCCCTCACTAGGGAAATCAGTTAGTCTTTGTAAGAATCAAGATTCAGTGGGAGACCAAGAAGACATCGCCTCATCAACCCCCGCCTTCTTCCTAAATATGGGAGGGGGCTTAGACAATAGCATCCCTTGATATAATTAATATCATTTAGTCCATTACTACTCGAATCGAATCCTTGGATGAGAGACACATTCATGTGCATAATAAGAGGAGTCCATATACAGAGTGGGTGGACAACACTTTACCTCCACCAAATTTTAGAAATCCTACCTTCTCTACCTTTGGTGGTACATGTGACCTAAAAAAGTCTCTCACACACATCACATCAAACTGAAACTCAGTGATGGGCCTTTACAATCAATTGGAGGTGAAAATATAGAGGTGTTTTGTATAGAATCTGATAGGGCCATCCATTGTTTGGTAAATCAGTTTTCCCCATATAATCCATTTCAGAATGAGAAGACCTTCATCGTCAGTTCCTTTATGAGTTCATCTAAAAGATGAGGAAAACAATGATCATCGTCCTAATTAACTGAATAAACCATGAAAATGAGAGGGTGTATGACTTCATATACATGTTTAAGGGTTTAACGTATTTACTCACCATCCCTCTATTGTAGGAACAATTGTAGGATCTATGTACAAAAAATATCTAAGATAAGATGAAACAACATTCGATATCAATGAAGTATCCCAGTGCATTCAATGAGGTCAATGAAATAGAAAAATGTCTAGAAGATTTCGTATAGGTAACTTGTTCCAACTCTTAATTCATTCCCTCAACACAGGGGAAACTACTAACCATGAAGAAGCTATTACAGGTACTCTCAAGCCAGTAATAGTTTCCATCCAAGCACCCAAGATGTTTATAAATCACTCAGCACCTCCGAACGAGTGGAAAAACTACAAAATCACCCATGTCCAAAAGCATGGAGGATCTAGGGTTGAACAATATTTAAGGAGCAGGTAAATAATGTATACTCCTTCTGAAATGATCAAGTCCCAGGTTATTTTGTTGATGTCAAGCATAATAACTTATTCAGGATTCCATTGCCTAAAAATCATGATGAGTTCAATATTACAAACCATATAAACAACTTCCCTTTACATAAATGGTAGGTTCATAATATCCTAGACTGATTCCTCTTCAAATACATCTTTCAAGGAAGGTTAGATTTCGGAAAATATGTGTAAGATAACACCTCAATGCTAGTGTCCTACATAAAGATTTCCCATCCAGAAGGAGTGGATGACTAGAATATATTTTCAGAGAGGTATGAAAGGAAGATCAATAATTGGATGACTCTGAAATTAGTTGGTCAAACTCATGCCCCCTGAGATCGTAGTTGGGAAGACCTACAATAACTCCACCACCATAAAAAATAACATCATATATGTCTCCCAAAATTTGGTGCCACCACTAGAAGAAGGAAGAAACCTATGAGGAAGATTCATATACTAATCCAACGCATGTTATAACTCTTTCATAATTATTCCCCATAATATCCTAAGTACGGAAACTATAAGGAAAATTTTGGGATATTCCTGACACTAATATGGGGGTGAATTAGTGTTGGGGGATTTTTAATCAAATTTAACATTTTATTCCATTACCTATTTAACCTATTAGGTTCCTGATTTGATTATTATATTATCCCTATCACATGTATGAATATTAAAATATAGAAAAGAACATGATGTTTTTACAAGGATCACTACTCAATAAGAGTAGGTAGTCCTTATTAGGGTCATAAATAATCTTTAACACATGACCACTAGAAAACAAATCCTTTCAATGTTGTTACAACGCGTACGATACTCCCTTACACTCTTGTGGAACTATGAAAACAATGCAATAGTGTTTGTTTTATAGCACTTGGATGGATCTTTATACTGCCTCCCAAGATAGTCCTCTTCTTGTTGATGTTTTGTGAAACCAATAAAGTCTTACACCCATTGAGACCTCTTGGATTTAATAGTACTTCATTCTCATTCCACTCTTTAATCGTTAATTTCTTAAAATTATGAAAGTAACTCTTCCTAAAACTTCCTAGTTGAAAACTAAAATCTGCACAGTCTTCTTCTTCTATCAATCACAATAATATGCATGTCTTGTAGATAAATGATCGTTAAATTATCTCGGAACCAAATTAAAATTAACTGATATCAATTTGGTCATTAAATATTCGTATATTCTTCTCACATTCTCCTTTAGTGAAAAATAAACTTCACTGAGATATATTCTTCATATTCTTGATAGAATCACAAAATTCCATTGTGATTATTAAAAAAATAATGATCAGATCAACATAGAATCATCACAATCCATAATACCTGAATAATAGTCATTATTTTATGTGGACACACCCTATTCTTCTTAGAAACACACAGTGGGTATTATAACTGAGAACTCGTTCATAGAACTATTCTTCATTTATCACTAAAATATTGTGAGTTTAACATATGTTGAGTGTCCATAGATCATCCTCTTCACAAATAATGTGGAGGGTGTAAACACCTATTTCATATAATCTATATTTCTCTATTTCATGTTTTTTGTCTCTTAAGAAAACATCCTTACACCATGAGGTGTAGTTCTTTGAGGACAAAAATTTTTTAACATACAACCTTTCCTTCCATATACATATTTTTCTTCTTCCTACAACCTCTCTTGCATGGATTTTCTTCTCTTTCACATGCTTCCCTCTCCTTTATGGACTGTCTTCTCTTCAAGCACCACCACAGAAAATGGAATCCTCATCAGATGAGGATATCATATTTTATTCTGTAAACATGGTACAATTGGTATAATCCTTCTCTATTTATGAATATGCTTCAAAATATGAGTTCCCTACATATATCTAAGGGACGAGGGGCCACATGAATAGGAACTGAGGATATAGGGGATAAGACAAGTGGGCTTGGACCTAATATTTCAATCCCATCCCTAAAAAACATATATTAAGTTGAGACCCATGGAAAGGAACTCTTGTAAGCCCAGTAAAGACAAGGAGGTGTCTTAGAATATTTCATCGGTCATCCACACCAAATTATCAGGCATGAAATCTTAGACGATATACGATTATCTGATAATCCTTGAAAAAGGGTAGGTCAACATGACCTGCACTATTGGAAGAAGATGCTCTTACAACCTCTTTATAAGAACCAGTATAATTTTCCTCAAATTTCTATGTTCTTGAACAGCATGTATCGAAGAAACCCCACCTTGGGTAGTGCTAACCTATGGCACAAAAGTATTCCATTCTGAATCAGATGGAGGATTTCAAATCCACGCTATTAGTCTTGATGCACTCCATCATTCAAAATAACATAGGGTGTCCCTCTTCAAATCTCTCTATATCCTATAATATTTATAGATAGATGTTGTTGAATCCATGTTCTATCGTATAGAGGCAATTTTAGTAAAAGTACATGTCTCCATCTTGTCCACAATGTCTGACCAATAAGAGGTCATTAGGGGCACATCAAACCCCTGTATGGTTCTGGAATAATTGATGATGTCATCATTCAATGGGATCTAATTGATAATGGATTTGGGATTAATCTCATCCTGATTATAACCCTCCAATGTTTGAGATATATGGAATATGATTTTTCTCCCAAAAAACTGATCCTTCATATATATGACAAGCATGAGAAAAGACCCGTCGGGAGGATCAAACTCAGAACAGAAGTTCAAGAACTCACATCTGAAGTAGATTTTATCTTTATCCAGATATAAATTATATACAATTTCATCTTTGGAAGGCCCTGGCTCCACATCTATGTGGTGGTACCTTCAACAATCCATCAGTGTCTAAAATATCCCATCAATGGAGATATCTATATTCTACCTGATATAGTTACCCCTTGAGACTTGTGAAGCCACATATTATGAGGCATGTTTCTAAAAAAATAAACGAATACAAACAATGATGGATTATTATATATAAGATTCATCTCCCAATTTCATGGGAACAACCCCTACAAATCCTTGGAACATGATTGACAATGACTTTGTGGTCACCATAAATCAAGATGTCGTGATAGATCTAGTCCAGGAGACCCGAGATCCATATATCCCTAGTGATAGTGTAAAAAATAGTAATCTCGTACATCTATATCTAGAAACTCAGGAATTAGGGGATGATAATGTAACTTTTCATGGCCTCCTTCACCCAAATAGTGATGGAGAAACCCCATATTCCCATAATCTTCTAAAAATGTCTCCGCAAATTCAAAAGTCACTGATGAAGAGGATGACCACAGGAACACCCTCCCCACATTCAAGGAAGGTTTCTCCACCACTATTTATGTTCTCGCATATATAATTCTATGAATATAATAAGAATCATTACCTACACTGATTAGTTCCACTGTGCTCCTTGAAAAATGAGAGATTTACATTTCATTATCTAAATCAACATTTATATGTGTTTTCTTGGAACTATACCTAAATTCCTTGACTGAATCTATATGTTCCTATGCATCAAGTCATCCTACCCAAGGGCATCAATTTTTCATGTAGGAATCCAAGAGGATTCACCCCTCTTGTGCCACCAATGTAGACGTGGAAGTTGAAAAATTAATCTAACCCAACTCTGTATGAGAGGTCAAATATTAAAGATTCCATAGAAACATCATCCATGTTGAAAAAAATAATGTGGATATCATGGTCTTCCTTGATTTTAGAGATATTAATAATATTTTCCCAAAGGAATAATTCCCATTGTCAATCACATAACTCTTGATTGATGAAATTACTAGCTTTTAATCCCTCTTCATCATGGATGGTTATTTAGGGAAATACTAAATAAAGATGGACCATGAATATGAGGAAGTCACTTACTTCAGAGCCCCTCAAGGTATATTCTTCTATTATGTTAATCCTATTAGTTTAAAGAATTTTTTTCACTACATTTAAGTTAGATATCTACCATATATTTAAGTCATTCCTAGGAAATGTTATTATAACCACATGGTTGTGAAATCCAAACAATGATTTGATCACTTCACAGATCCACAATCTATACTTAATTAGATGTGACAACATTGTATGATGATGAATCAACACAGAATCATCCTTATGGTAACATAATGGAAGTTTCTCGGCTTTGTGGTACACTACCACAACAACGATGTACACCCCAAGAAGACTAGCGCTATTCTAGAAAGGACACCGCTAGGAATCTAAATGAACTGAGGGGGCTCCAAGGGAACCTCGCCTACATTTGGTGATTCATTTCCAATTGGTTCAAAAATTATCTCCCCTTCACCAAGATAATGAATAAGTTAATCTTCTATCAATGGGATGAAAAGTACTAAGAAACCATTGAATGTCTCATGCAGTACATACTATACTAACCAGTTCTGATGCCTCTGGTGGAAGGGAATCCACTGATATTGTATGTGGTCACCATGTAATTATAAAAGAGAACCATACTCACATAGGAAAATGATGCATGGAGTGAGAATAGTCTCTACTACCATAGTAGAAAAATTCTGCGTTCTAAGATGATATACACTTCTGTTAAGAAGATCATCCTTACAATCATATTCACACTAAAAATGATGTGGCATTACTTACACCAACACCAAATCCATTGGATCTTTTATATAAATTATATCATGTACATACTTGGCCTTACAATTCTAATCGGGAGATTATCCTGATGGGAGGTCATTATATAGTAATAAAACATTCAGTATGCTTCACAAAAATTAGTGAAAGGAAAATCCATTGCTGATTTCATCACAACACATTTTTTCCCAGAGAATAAACTAGTGGACACATAAAATCCATATATGGATGATTTCTATGCCCATGAGACTCCCCATAAATTGGAGATGTATATTTATGGAACCTCCTAGAGTCCTGTCAAAAAAGGATGGAAAACAAAATGTATAATCAGGTTGTACTAAGGATTCTATTTGTCTCTCCAAAGAAAGAAATCTTCCCCTACTCTTTCTCACTATATGAAGGTTGCACAAACAAGGTGGCCAAATACCAATCCCTACTTTCTATCATGGAACTAGACCTACAGCAACATATGTTCTAATATAATATCAAAGGGGATTTATAACTTTTGAAAATGAAAATAAACATTGAATATTCCATCAAAAAGGAAGAAATGACGCCTATCAAAAGATATGTTAGGGGACTAATAGAATAGTTGTATTTTGAGACCGAATTTCATGCTTTTATCCAATCACAGAATTATCATGTTGATTTATTACCTAATGTAGCCACCATCCTTCCCATCCTTGATTAGGAGGAATCAATCATTCATATTACACATCAAATAATGATCTCTTAAATTGTTATAAGTGATATTGAATAAATCTATCAAGTCAACACTTCCCTAGGGAGTGATGAACTGATGACCACCACTAGATGGAAGGAGCCCATATTTGGTTATCTCTAAAATAGGAATCTCCCAACTGATATATTTGAATGGGAATATATTCGGCATCATGTTATGGTCTTCACCCAATAGGATATTCAAAATGAACAAAATATTCCCTCTACAAGTGTTCGTTTTTTGGAATCCTCCTCATATGCAGAGTGTAAGTAGATAATTTCACCTTCATGGAGGAAGTTCATGCATGCTCTTATGGTTCCCATCAATTGGTTACTAGGAACTCCAACACAATTAGGAGGCTGGGATATTATTGGAAAATCATGATACAAGAATGCATAGAATTAACCAAGAAATTTCATGCCTGCTAGATCAATGGAAACTTCATCCATCAGCCCCTAGAATTTATACATATGTGTAAATATTCCTTGTCATTTTTCTTCTAGGAAATGGAGGTTGTGGGGATATATCCCACTTCTAAATCTAAGAAGTTTAAATACATCCTTACTACTGCCAAATTCTTCACCAAGAAGGATAAGTATGTACCCCTTAAAGAAGTCGGGAGGAATAATATCATCAATTTTAAGAAGTCTCATATCATCAACAGATTTGGGGTCCCTCAAACAATATTGGTGGAAAAAGAAAACAATTTCTATTCTATATAGTTGGTTAAGATATACCATGAGTACAATATCATGTTAAATCACTGATCTTGCTATCATGCATTGTGAAATGGATAGATAGGGGCTATAAATAAAGCTCTTTCAAATATAATCCTGGATTTGGTGAACAAGGATAATAAGTCATATCCAGAAAATACCCTACATACTTTAGGAGCCTATCATACCACTATGTATACAGCTACATAAGAAAATCATTACTAATTGGTATGTGTTACTAATGCATTATTACCTGTTTAAGTCTCAATTCCTTTACTTAGAATGCCCATTTATTGTCAGATCTCAGATGATGACCAATCACAAAAGTGGCTGGATGAATTGGAGAATCTCTATGAGAACAGGTTGAGTATATTGCATAACATGGAAATCCATCATAATCATATTTTATGAGCCTTTAATAAAAATATTCACCTTCATTCATTCTTCAAAGGAGAATTAGTATTGTATCTCAGAACCCTAATGAATCCATGAAATATGTCCCAAAAGATGGAACCTAAATGAGAGGGTCTGTATATCATATATAATTTCTATCATAGTGGAACCTATTAATTGGAAACCATGTATAGGGAGCATGTTACACCACCCACCAATGAAATATTTCTCAATATATGCACTGTATAGCTATCATCATTCATAACAACCTAATAGATAGACCTTAAATTATATGTTATCCCATGTATTGAAAAAATGAAGTCAAACTCTATGGAGGTGTCCTGGTTGCATGACATCAAAATAAACAAGCACTTCTTAATCACATGATGAAAAACTCTGAAGATTAATCCTGGAAGCATGACTATAAACTGCATAGTATCTCACAACCTTATCTTATGAAATTAAACTACAAGGATGAGATCCTCACCATGTGATGTTAAACTTCACAGAAAACAACATATCACTAATGAATCCATGAAAATGAGCCACATCTATAAAAAAGATGAATTAAATTCCCCCATCCATGTATTAGAGTTATCTCCTCCTATGAGATCTCTTCATTCAAATAACTTTGTGTGGATTAATTTCTATCATCGTAGGATACAAAGTGATGCATGAACCCTTATGTCTTAGTTGAAACCACACTCTTGATTTTCCTTCACATCAGGTGATATAGGTCCATTCCACAGGATGTTAAACTGGATGACCAATATCCGTTATACATGAAATGAAAATGAACATGTTTAATTTAACTATGTATGAATAGAATTTTATTTTCTATGAGATACATAGGGATTCCTCAATCCAATATCTTGGTCTAACCACCACATGAAAAAAACCCCATGTCTTAACCTTAACTGCCAATGCATGGTCAGAGTAACCCTTGATATTCCTTGTTTCTCACACCAATCATAGCTCTAGTGAGATTAGGAATTTCAATAAAGGATTCCCTATCAAAAATTTCATACAAGCCCGAGACAGGACCATCATGGTCATGAATGAAAAACCACAAAAGGCATACCAGAAGTCCCCACCACATGACGTTAAACTGAATGATTGATTTCCCTTGAACGACACCAAATTGTACATTCATATGGACTTTGTTAGAGAGGACCACCATTGTTTTTTATTTTCTCTAACCACTCCTCCATTCAAGAACTATGATTGGATTGTTCCCTATTAATCTGATATATTTAGTTACTCCCATATTTTCATCCTTGGGTAGATCCACAATTTTCCTTTTCATAATGGGAATCCCATATATTTTTTATGATGTTAAAATGCACATTTCTTCACGAAAAACATGTTGGTTGATTCCTATTACTATAGGACACCTATTGACCTTTGGATCTCTAATACTGGGAACATATACAGTAATCAACAAAAATAGTGCCCCCCAATGCATATGGGACAGACCTACATAGTGATTTTCTCTTTCAAGAACTATGTGTGGCTTGATTCTTATCATCACAAGATACATGGTTAGACCCTGATCTCCAATCATCGTCCCATCTACAATGACTGATAAGAATGCACCCCAACTGTATATGGATTGAGTCACAGAATCTTATTTTCCCTATGTATGAGCCACATCTATGTACGGATTTGATTTTTACACAATATAACATGAAATAAAATTCACATTGGTTTCCACGTCCTTACTGCATGATGTTCAACCACAAGGAAATCATCTTGGTCACATGACCTTAAAACTACTCGACATGAATATCCTTACTACATGATAACAAAATGTATGAACAATTTTCTTACTGCCTGACATTAATGTTTATTGAAAACATCGTTACCACATTATCTTAAACTAAACAAGAAAATTTCTCCACTACATGTCGATATACTATGCAGGACATCACATATATTTCAACCCCTATCAAGGGACCATAACAGCCATATAATGGTAGGATAGAATATTGTGGGCTTCCAATATCATTTAAAATAACCTCAATTCCTAAATCATACTTCATTCCTTGAGTACCTCGAGTTTCCAAAACCTTACATGGGACCTAGAAAATATACACTACTTCAATGTACCATTTATTGACTATGTATGTATGCATATGGATCCTACATATGCGCCTAAAGATGTCAAACAAATGTTTCACTCTACAAAATGGATTTCTGATCCTTTTGATATGGAATATCATCATAGAAGAAATCAACACCTCAGTGTGATTTAAACTAATCCCAGTTTTATTATATCATATCATTACTCATGGAACAAGAACCTCCACCCATGATTTATGACATTTTCATCTCCCGCTCAGAAGGATGTTGGGGTACTCTCGACCCTGGATATACTAGTTGGGATCTTCTATATCAAACTCCATATTTTATCCATGTGCATCACGAACTTAAACAGCTTGCACTCAGGTCAAATATGTATGACCTTAAACACTAGCCAAAATTTTTCTAAATCAGAAGACCTTAAATTACTATTAATAGATACATAAAAATTTTAATATTTAAATCATAAAAAAGAATTCTGAGAAATAATCAAGTCTTTTCTTTCTAAACTATTCATCTATATAGTTTAGGAAATAGTTATAGTGCAAATGAATAAGGAATAAAGCTCATAGGTCCTACTTTGTAATCCTAGTAAAATCTAATATATGCTTTCCAGATCCCATGGTTCACAAAAAATATAGAGTAATGATTTTTCACATCTCCTTAACACAAGAATATATTCTCTAGGAAGTGACACAATGTTTAGGGTGATCATGACATTCTCAGATATTACGCATTCAAAAAGTCACACTTCATGATTTGAGTGCTTTAGATCACCGCAACCTTCTATACTCCCTAAAAAGGATATTATTCTTCATGGGACCCTTTTCTTGACATGGTATGTAAGCATATGGATCTGACATATGCACCTATGGGCATCAACTAAATGTGTCACTCTGAAAAAAGGGATTTTTGATCCTTATGAGCCTTGAAATACCTACAGTATAATATAACACCCCAAAAATATTTTGGTCATTCTCGGTACAATTTTACCATATCAACATCCTGACCCATACAATTCAAACCATAACAAACAATATCCTTAAAAAAATATCCATGAACATCGACATCCTATATGTTACATCACTATATTTGGTACCCTTTCAAAAATAATGAATGTTTCACCCCATTCATAGACCGTTTATGGCTATCACCTTGTGATTAGAAACCACTGGGTGTGGGTTTCATGTTTTAAAATTAAGAGATAAACATCCCTATGGTGTCAGAACCCTTCGTAGATAGCTATCCCCAAAACCCAACCTGATTATCTAAACATTTGATTCTTCAAAAATAATTCATTTTCCTCAGAAAGAATAGGATATTCTATTTTTCTTGATGACACAACTGATGAATAAGGTCCTTGACTCACCAACTAAAGTCATATCCTCCTTTCGAAAAAGGTTCCTCAATCCTTGTGAGCCCTGGAAACCCCACAGTAAAACCTGACACCTCATAGTGTTATAGGTCATCTTTGAAAATTCTTCCCCATCCCATATTCACATAATCAATTTTTTGGTTTATGACTTTCATCATCCATACTTTAACAATCCAGATGGAACCAAAATCCCTAGTATTTCACTTTTAACCAATTTTAACCCCATAAATCATCCATATCCCCTCAATAAGATACCCAACATCAAGAGACACTTCTCTTGACTATGAATTAATGCCCATGGATCTTCAATATATGCCTATAGTTATCAACCAAATGTGTCACTCTACAAAAATGGATTCTTCGTCCTTGTAATCCATAGAAACACCATAGAAAAACCCATCATCTTAGTATGTTTTGGATCATTCTAGAAATGTATGAACCATATTCAATGGTCATTGATTTGGTTTGATCTAAATGACCCTAAAATACAGTGATTGAAGGTCCGAGCTAAAGGACCCTAAACAAAAATGACAGAAGGCCTAAGATATTAGAACCTAAACAACAGTTATGGGTAGTCATATTTGAGAGACCCTAAGCTGCAATGATATACGGTCTAAACTAAAAGACCCTAAATACAATGATAAATTTTTTGAGATAAAACTTCCTAAATAACATAAATATAATTTATAAGCTAAAATTCCCTACACTATAATTATAGAAAGTCCATGATAAAATACCCTAAACTACAACATGATGATGATCCCGTATACAAGAACAAAAATGTTTATAATGGTATTTATATGACCTTAGATGAAATCAATCTATACTCAATAAACCTGTCATATTTGGAAAAAGAAAGAGAAACCTCCCCTTGGGACATATATTTTTACCAATTATCCTTTTGAAAAACAATTTATCTCAACATACCTAGAATAGACACATCAAATAATAATCTCATGTTGGTGGCCATTCTATAGAATTTCTCAAGAAAAAATTGTAAGAATTTCAAATTCAACTCCAGTAATTTATGTTTACTTGATATTACGAAAGGGAAGAGTATCATTGGAAATTTATATAATATCGATGTAGCAAGATGTCATGTATATCATGAATGAAATGGAAATAGTATAGTATCATAAGAAAGTTGATAAAACTAATTCACTGATAATGTGAAAAAAGGGGAGGAATATCCACATTTCCGAGTATTTATTAAAATATCATCAAAATAAAAATACATTTCAATGATCAAACTACAATAATATTTAATCATATGATTTTTCAAAGTCAACAGGAGTCTGTCGGGAATTGATGATTGAATGTTGGAGTGCCACTCTCCCCACCTTTCCAGCTTTTTCTCAATGGTGGAGAGTTTCGACTGAAGAAAATAGCCTAAACTATATTTTGAGAAGTTTACAATGAGTATAATGATGTTGAAAGATTATACCTCATATGTAATATGATTCTTTCATGCCTCTGTATTTTCAGTGTCCCAGCATCCATCTGAGCTTCCAGTTTAGATATCAACTGGTGACCCGGCTCAAATACCTATGACACATAATTCATCTTCCAAGTAAGGGGAGACTGTTTCTTAACATCATTCAGGATTCTGTCATTAGCGGGAAAATATTTTTGTGTCAACAAAATTTGAATCATGATTTCATATACTAGTTTTCGATCAAAACATCATACCCACAAATCATGAAATAGTTGATCTATGTGTTCTCGTTGGTCATAGAATACTTCTAAATGGGTCTCAAAAATCAAGGCATGAATATATTTCCATATCATCTTATGTCGAGTTTGAGCCTTTGTGATTAATGAATAAGGTGGAGTGGGAGGAAGAATTGTTGGCTAAGAAGGTAAGGAAGTTGGGGAAGAAGACTCAAATGCTATTTTCTCAAAAGGTATATCATTTATTACTTATACCATAGGGATGATTTCCTGAAAATATTTTCTCCCACTATCAAGGTAATAATCCCTTGGATAAGGTTGTTTTCCCAAATTCATTCCCAAATATTCAATCAGATCTATCAACCTCAATGACAAAGGGTTTGGTAAATATTTTTTTCAACATGAAAAATTATCCTTCTTATCATTCCATCTCGATAAGATGCTACCCAATCCTAGGTATTATAATAGGTAGGGAAGGAGATAGAATCTGTAAGAAGAATAATAATCTCAATATAAATATCTTCATGATCCAACATCATCCAAAACCGGAAGATGATCCTAGGGTATTGATCTCCATGTATGTTGGGTAAAGAATGAGGGGAGACCCCTTGGGTGTAGCCAATATGATTAGAAAACCGATAGGGTGTATATGGATTGGGGATGATTATATCATCCATCTTGAATTTTAAAAACCCCTCCCAAATGGAGACCATATATGACCATTAGTCAAGGGAACTACTTTGGTTATCGATAATTGTCCCAGTTAGTTCATCGTAAGGGGTAAAATTAAAGATGTCAAATTGAAACAACATATCCCTATCCTTGTCAGGGCTTAGAAACGTAGACCTAACCCTAGATATGTTCAATATTGTGGGATGGTATATAGAATCAAGTATCATATTGGTGTTTTAGTATTCATAATAATTAATGTGATTCCAAATCTATAAAAACAAAAACATTAAAGGTCCACTTATACTCTAGGGGATGTTATATTGTTTAATGTGGACCAAAAGTTAGTAAAGGCATGCCAGGAATGAAACTAAAAAAATTAGATGTTTCCCTTCTATAAGATGAACCACCATCCCCAGCGTGCTAACGCAGATCCTTGAACAATCCTCCACAACTGAAAAATCCACTCATTCAAAAACATTTCATAAAACCCACTAGCTTAAGCCTCTTGGAGATATCTATGTTTACTTGTTGTCCCCACAAATTGTAGTCCCCAAATTCCAAAATGGTCCGATAAAATTTGACGTTGCAACAAAAATGTTCGGATGGTAACGAATGGGGGCCTGTAATGATTGAACTAACCCTGCTGTGATATTGGGAAATATTGATCATGTATTTGAAGGAGATAAGAGAGATCATTATAAAATCCTACATCGGCCTCTCCTTAACAATGGTTAGCATGTATGTCACCAAAATGAGAGTCTGTAGGGGACCACCCAAAACATATGAGGTAGGGAGGAACTCATCATACATAATTCTGAAAGATATAATCCCGCCCAACTAGTAGATGTCCTATAGGTTGACGCCCACTTCACCATGGAAAAAATAGAATTCCATGGTTCCAGAGAACCAACAACTGATCAGTTCTCAAAGAATCTCGGGATGGAGATAGATGATGAGCATTAAAATAAACAAATATTTTTAATGATGGACCATATATAATTGTTTAGTGAATTCAATTCATCTTTTACTACCCCAAAATGGCCTTGAACATTTATCATAAAAATTTCCACCAAGTTAGGGATCCCATTTAAAGTTACATCCACCACTTTGGTTACTTAGATATAATTCAAATACAGTCAAGTAGTTCTGAAAATTAGGCTGATGATCGAAATCCCAACCATCTATACCTAAGAGCGATCTTGACAACAAATAAGGAAAACCCTAGGGTCAATCTGCGACCAGTTGGTCTTCATTATCAATTTTCATCTAAACCCTATGGGAAGAAGATGACACCCCAGAATATGCTAGATTGATGTGGGAAAGAGGGATGAAAACATCATTTTATAAACCAAACCTATATAGAGGAATCCAGTGAGATAGAGAGTTTTCTGGATTCTTCGATAAGAGGAACCTATTTAGAATATTGTCAGTATAATACACATGATATCGAGGTGTCAACATTTTGGTTTCTAGAAATCAAGTCATTTGATTGGTCATAGTATAGGAACCTAGATAGGAATCAGAATCCATCCCAATAAATTTATGTTGCATATGTTATCTAGGTAAAATTAAATCTTTTCAAAGATATACATTATAAAAGAAAAACATCATGAGCATCGCATGAATCAGAAGTGATTCATGAATCACATAAGTAATTCGAGGATCGCCTAACACGCCAATGTCTTACAGGTCACATAAACTTGTGAGGAATCATGAAAACACATGATCCCTTGAATAATCATGATTGTGTGACCCTAACATAGTCATATCATCTACATGATGGTCAATAAATAATTTTAAGGAGTCGACAGATCCAGTGATGTCACAACCCGTCATCGGGGATCGTGTCGTGACTACCCCAAGCCCGCCTTCCATAGGCCAGGGGCAGGCGAATAGCACCAAGGAGTAATTCCCGGTAAAATGGAAGGCATTGCCTTTGTAAAGTAAAGAAACACCACATAGAAAGAAAGCAGTACAAGTAAACATTATGTAAAAACTGGGTACAATAGTAAGTGTGGAAAAGTAAGTGGGCCAGTATACAAACCCAAACTGAAAGTAAAGTACAACTGGAACGGAAAATAGCAACTGAAAAGTAAAGATGCAACGTCAAGTTGTCCACTGGAAATCCCACCTAAAGGGTGAGTACAGATAGCCTCCACTGCTCCTCGGGTCCAGCCGTCCACTCCGAGAACGTCCCGCCCAGTTGTCCATCTCCAGGTACTATCCTGCTCTACAAGCCTCAACCACGATCAGCGCTGTCCGTCGTCTGCAACCAACACAACGTAGTGTGGGCATATCCCATGCAGGGGTGAGTATGAGCTACTCAGTAGGGACCCCGAGACCCCCGAAGGTCTCCTAGAATCCACAAAGGATAATCCAAAAAGGAAAGATACAATCACGAAGTAACATTCGACACTACTTAGGTATATGCCCATACATATACCTAAGTCATCAATTCTCGTTCAGCTCCAACATCCGAGCCCATGTACAACCCAGTCCACACAAGAAATCAAAACCTAAATCCACACAGGATAGCACAACACAATCCACATAGGAATGCAAAATAGGATTCAGATCACACAGGTATACTTCTTCGTATGACGATAGAGATGATCAGATATAGCCACTGATTCATCTAAGCCGTCAGACCCACAAAGGATCGATAGGTACTAACCCCCACAACGACCATCAAAGGATCAGACCCACAAAGGATAGATAGGTAACTAACACCCACAATGACCCACAAAGGATCTGACCCACAAAGGATTGATAGGTAACAAACCCCCGCAATGACCCACAAAGGATCTGACCCACACAGGATTGATAAGTAACTAACCCCTGCAAAGACCCACATAGGATCGGACCCACACAGGATCTGTAGGAACTGGCCCACACAGGACCACTGAGTGCTGACCCAAACAGGATCGGACCCACACAGGATCTGTGGCACTATTCCACGTAGGATCTCTGATTGTCATAGTCGTCGCCGTCGAGCCCACTGAGGATCTATGTACAGTCGTCGCCGTCGTCGTAGCCAGCTCGAGGGTTCCGGCACACAGCAAGCTCGGTTAGGAGGGTCCGCTCCACGAGCTGAGAGGCTGATACATCAACTGACACATAGTTCGGAGTTGATGTTTCCAAATGTTCCGTTTCGTCAATAGGAACTCAATGTCGCAGACAGCGCGTCAATCGGACGCCCGGTCTGAGTGTTATTGGCTTTTTCATTCAAGGGGCCCGGTTGGTTTTTAAGGAAAAAACCAACCCGACCGTACACCACCTGCGTCCAAGCCTCGGGCGGAGTAAGCCAAAAGATCTGTCTAACTTAGAGGAATCCAACAATGTCGACGACAGGTCAATCGGACGTCCGGAGCTCAAATTATAAGCGTTTCCGCTCCGAGAGACCGGTTGGTTTCGTGTATGAACCAACCCGGCCGAACCCAAAGTTCTCCGAAACCATGAGTTTAATATTTCAAAAAGACCATCTCGATCCAAGGATCACATCGCCGCCGACGTTGCATCGATCGGAGGTCCGCAACCCAAGATATGGGCAAAAGACCGAAGAGGTCTGAAAACGGGGGGGTCTGGGCCCGAACCGACCCGGCCCAACCCCCCCTGGGGCGGCCCGAACCGAGTCGACCCAAATGGCATGACCCGACCCGGCCCGGCCCGGGCGCGACCCGGCTAGCGTTGGCCGGGTGGCCAGCGGGTCGGCTCGGCCGTTACGGTCGAGCGAAGCGGGGGGCACACTGCCCCCGCGTGAAGGAGTCGCGACCCCGCATGGGGACGCACTTGATAGCGGATCCCCCCCCTCCCCCGGTCTCGCACGGTCGCGGGACTGCGCCCTGCCACCGCGGCTTGAGCCACGGCGGCGCTTTTCGGCGGCGCGCCGGCAGGCTGCTCCGCGGACCACCGGACGAGTTCCGGTGGTCGGAATTGCGTGTCGTCATCGCCAATGGCCCACCTAGGGTCCGCTCTTCACTGAGAGGACCTCACATCGCCCGTGCGTCTTACTCTGTCGTTGCCCTCCAATTCGCACACCAAGAATGAAAGGATGGTGGGTTCAGACTTGTTTGTTGGTCCGCACCCACCGCATTAGTGGTTTTAAAAGTCTCACAACAAACATTTAAACAAACCACAGATATAATCACATAGATTAAAATGAACAAAACCCCTACCTCAACGTTGTCGTCGAACATGAGTTCATTGCGGAATTGACTGTTGAGGAAGAAGAGGATCGTCGCATCGCGGAAGGGGCGTCGCTGTCGTCGCGGTACACGACGTCGCGGAGAAGGAACGTCATGGAAGAAACGTCGCCGAAGGAGGATCATCGGCGTCGCGGTACACGGCGTCGCGTCGTCGATCTCCGAGGGTTCAGCATTATTCTTCGCCCTTCATCGAAGGCCGGCATTCTTCATCGGTGACGATGCGTTCTTCGCACTCTTCGCGTTCTTCGCATTCTTCAACGAAGGAGGATGAAGATCTTCAAGCTTTAGAGGTTCTCCAAAAGTGGTTTTAACGAGTGCGTTACATAGAGGGAAAGAAACAGTGGGGCTCGTGCGGGGCCCCACCTCAAAAATTTCCTACCAAGTCGGTAGGATATCGTGGGTCCCACCTTATCCGCTTAACCTGCCTTAAGTGGCTTTAAGTGGCTTTAAGTGAAATAAAATAACGTGTCGCACCACTTTCATTTTATTTCTTAACTTAACCCCAAAAATTAAAAACCACACCCGAGCAAACACAACTCCAGAAAATGTGTTTCTAAGCAAATATCGGCGCTACGATTCCATCGGTGACCTTGGAATTAGATTCCGAGCACCGGTTCAAAAGTTAGAAAAACCCGCTCGTTCGTTCACTGAACGTACTCGGGCCAAACTTCGGAAAATGATTCTGGGCACACCGGGCCTCGAAATCAGGTGCCGTCAGAAACTACATTCCTGTAAAATTCCAAATAAAATTAAGAGAGAAAAAAAATTCCTTGAATTTTACGGTTCTTTACATCACTCCCACCTTAGAGCATTACGTTCCTGTAAAGATAAATCATAAACTAGGGGAAAAAATATGGGTACTGAGCATGTATTTGAGCCTCCCGCTCCCAAGTGCTCTCCTAGAGCTTCCTGTGCTGCCATCTGATGCGCACTAGAGGAATCGACCGTCCACGTAGGACCCTCTTCTGTCGATCCTCAATCTCCACCAGAGTCTCCGAAAAAGTCTCCCCATCATCAACGTCCATCTCCCCATGGTCAATGATATGCATCGGGTCGTGCACGTATCTCCTCAGCTGGGATACGTGGAAGACGTCATGCACCTGGCCAACTGAGGCGGTAGATCCAGGCGATAATCCACCTTGACAATCCTGCTGAGAACCTGGAATGGTCCAATGAAGCATGGAGACAACTTTCCGCCTCATCCAAATCTCTGTAATCCACGTCGATGTGAGACATGAAATAAGACATGGTCGCCATCCTCGAACTCTAGTGGCCTCCGCCTCCTGTCAGCATAAGACTTCATCCGGCTCTGATCTATCCTCATACACTCCGGGATGACCTAGACCATCTCTATCGTGGCCTGTACCATCTCTGGTCCCACGAGTGCTGACTCCCCAGGGTCTATCCAGCACAAAGGAGATCTGCAAGGTCGGTCGTACAACACCTCGTATGGTGCCATATTGATGGTGGAGTGGTAGCTATTTTTGTACAAAAACTCCACCAAGGGTAGGTGGTCCTCCCAGTTGTGACCAAAGTCGAGGACACATGCGCGGAGCATGTCCTCAAGAGTCTGTATGGTCCTCTCCGTCTGAACATCTGTCTGAGGGTGAAAGGCAATGCTCAGACGTAGCTGTGTCCCGAATGCCTCCTACAACCCCTTGCATAGATGGTAAGTAAAGCGAGCATCTCAATCGGAGACGATAGATGATGGAAAACCGTGAAGCCGTACAATCTCCTGAACGTAGAGACGTCCTAATCTCTCCACTGAGCCCTGCTCTTTGATGGGTAAGAAGTGAGCCGACTTGGTGAGTCGGTCGACAATCACCCGGATGGATATGTGACCTCTGGAAGTGCGTGGAAGTCCAATCACGAAGTCCATAGATATCCTGTACCACTTCCACTTTGGGACCTCCAAGGGCTGTACCAAGCCTGCTGGTACCTGATGCTCTGCCTTCACCTGCTGGCAGGTGAGGCATCGAGAAATGAACTCTGCCACAACCCTCTTCATGCCCGGCGACCAGTGCTGTCATCTGAGATCCTGGTACATCTTTTCCACTCCAGGATGTACCGCCAAGGGAGAAGTGTGAAACTCTCTCAGCACCTCCTCCCGTAAAGTAACTGGTACTAAGGTACGTCCTCTGAAAAGGACATTGTGCTCTGCTCCAAAGGAGAAACCATCAGGTGCCTGTCCTGAGGATATCTGCGCACGCCGTGTCTCACAATCATCGTCCCCATATTGTGCCTCTCTGACCCACTGCAGTAGTGGAGGGGTGACTGTGAGAGAGTGAAAGAAGGTTGCCCCATCTCTATCCATGAATGATATCTGCAAAGAGGCTAGCTGCTCTGTCGCCTCCTCAAGTAGCTGAATTCTCGTCCTACTACTGAGAGCATCAGCTACTACGTTCCCCTTCCCAGGAGTATAGACTATCTCAAAGTCATAGTCCTGGAAGAACTCGAGCCATCGCCGCTGTCTGAGGTTCAGGTCCTTTTGAGAGAAGATGTACCTGAGACTCTGATGGTTAGAAAAGACTGTAAAGCTCTAGCCCATCAGGTAGTTCCGCCATGTCTTCAGAGCGAAGACCACTACTGCTAACTCCAGGTCATGGGTACCGCAGTTCTGCTCATGCTGCCTCAACTAACACGACCCATAGGCGATCACTGCCCGGTTTTGCATCCAGACACATCTGAGTCCGGTCCCTGATGCATCGCAGTAGACTACGTACCCTACCCCCTCCTCCGGCAACCTCAAGATAGGGGTGCTGGTCAATCTCTGTATCAGCTCCTGGAAGCTCTGCTGACATCTGTCTGACCACACAAAGGGTTTCCCCTTCTTCGTCAAAGCTGAGAGTGGTGCCACAACACTGGAGAAGTCTAGCACAAATCTCTGATAGTATCCAGCTATTCCCAAGAAACTCTGCACCTCCGTCACGCTCATGGGTGGCTCCCGAGCTAGCACTGCCTCGATCTTCACAGGATCCACTACAACTCACACCTCAGAGATGAAGTGCCCCAAGAAGTGGACCTCACGTATCCAGAACTGACACTTCGAGAGCTTTCCATAAATCTGGTGCTCTAGGTGTGTGTCTAGTACAACCCGCAAGTGGTAGGCGTGCTCCTCCTCAGTCGTCGAGTATAACAAAATGTTTCTGATGAAGACCATGACAAATCGATCGAGGTATGGCTGAAAGATCCTGTTCATGAGGCCCATGAACAACACTGGAGCATTGGTTACTCCGAATGGAATAACCAAGAACTCATAGTGTCCATACCGACATCTGAAGGTCGTCTTCTGCATGTCCTCATCCCGAACTCTGAGCAAATGATAGCCTGACCTGATGTCTATCTTTGAGAACCATCGTGCTACCTTAAGCTGATCGAAGAGGTCATTAATACTCGGTAGCAGATACTTGTTCCTCACTGTCACCTGGTTCAGGCAACGATAGTCGACACAAAGTCTCAAGCTCCTATCTGTCTTCTTGGCAAACAATATCGGGGAAGCCGAGGGTAAAACAATGGGTCAGATGAATCTATTGCCCTGTAAGTCCTCCAACTGTACCCGTAGCTCTCAAAGCTCGGCGGGAGCCATCCGATACGCTGGGGTGGATATCGGGGATGTCTCGGGGTACATATCAATATAAAAGTCTACCTCTCTGCGAGGAGGAAGTCCTGGAATGTCGTTGGGAAAAGCGTCTGCATACTGATCCACAACTAAAGGAAAACTAGTACTCCGTACATCAACTGCTCCTAGGATGAGGCTAGCCAACTGATGAGTTATGGGTTGTCCTCTCCTCTGCGGAAGTCCATCCTGTGCTGCGAAGGCTCCCTTCTCGCCGGTGAAGGTGAACCTACTCCTTCGGTGCGCACACATCGCACCTTGCGCCTAATATAGTCAATCTGTGCATGGACTGTAGATAACCAATCAATGCCCAAGATGACGTCGTAAGGCCTTGATGCCACTACAAGAAGATCCCAGCCGAAGCTCTCTCCTCCTAGAGTAAGCTCAAACTGCCGGTACCAGTGCGTAATTGTCGAGTCTGCTTCCGTAGGAGGCTCTAGCCGTAAGGATCGAGCCAAAGGCTCTGTCGGAATCTCCGAGCTCCGAACAAGGGCAACGGCTATGATAGAATGACTCACTCCTGTGTCTATAAGTAATGCAGCTAGGGTGGAATAGACACAAATAGTACCTCGAATCATCTCGGGTGTGTCGTGGTCGTAGGCCTCCGCTGCCTGAAGCTGTGCCTGTCTCTGCCCGCCAGCTCCCTGTGGTCGGGGTGGACCTCCTGGTGGTGGTGGTGGTCGTAGAGACTCAAAGCGTCGCCCACCACGTGTTCCTCATCCAGCTCCTTTACCTTGTCTACCTTGTCCCTGCAGAACACCACAGTCGACCCTCTACCTCTGACTGGGTGGCCCCTGAACCGTCTGCTGCTCCTCGGCACGATGGGTCGGGCAGTCACGAGCCATGTGGCCCTGCCCGCCGCATGTATAGCACTGCCTGCCTCTAGAATGACTGGCTCTACGCTGTGTTCCCCACACTACTGGGCCAGTGTCCTGAGGTCGTCTGCCTGAGAGTCTGATCTGCCTGGACCCATGAGTCATCTGTCGACTGCCTGCTGCAGAAGACTCTGCTACGTGCCGCCCCACGGTAGGTCTCGCTGCTGAAGAAGGCTCACCAAGAAAGCTCTCGATCAAAAGGGATCACTCCAGTACTCCTGCCTAGGTCGGAATGCTGAGGGAGATCAGCGATGCCATGATCTGATGCCTCAATCCCTACTCAAAGGTCCGGGCCCGGAAGAATGGGTCTCGTTCCATGTCTATCAAGTAGTGCGAGAGGTCGGTAAATCTCGTCGAGTACTGGGCAACCGTCAAGCTGCTCTGCCGCAGCTGAAGAAGCTCCTGGATGCGCACTGCACGGAGGGTGGTTGGGACGATCTTTGAGCGGAAGAGGCTCTCAAAGTCTGTCCAGAGAAGAGATGCCTCGTCGTGCACCTGGATAATCAAGCTCCACCATCGGCCCGCTGCCGCATGCAGTAGGCCCGCAACGAGGATCACCAGGAGGTCTGCTGGTGTCCTCACTAACCTGAAAACCTGTACGACTGCCTCTAGCTAGTCCTCGGCTGCCTGGGGGTCTGTCTCCCCGCAGAACCTGTGCGGTCGCTGGCGCTGGAACTCGTGCAGTGCACTAAGGTGACGTGCATCGTTAGCGTTTGGGCCTAGTAGCATTGGTGGCTCGGCGGGTAGTGGTACCACCAGTGCCTCTGCTATCAAAGGGCCTTGTACCGAGGCCTCGTCGCTCGGTGGGCTGTCGTCACACACAAATCTCGGAACCCTAGGTGGCTGCCATCGTGGGGCCATCCTGAAAAGGAAACAGGTGCGCCACGGTCAGAACAGTATACCTGGTGAGCTGACACAAAGTACTCACATAGAAAAATTGAAACACACATGCAATCAATGTTTTCATGCATTAATTCGGAAATCAGAAGTCAGGGTCCTGGTGTACGGATACGTCAGCCACCGCACCAACACTAGACTTCCTGGACTGATAACCACACTCAATAAACTTAACACTATTGCTTCACATAGAAAAAAGATCAGATTCCAAAGTTCTACGGTAGAACCGAACTCCTCTGATACCAATTTGTCACGACCCATCCTCAGGGCCCGTGCCATGACTACCCCAAGCCCGCATTCCATAGGCCAGGGGCTGGTGACTAGCACCAAGGAGTAATTCACGGTAAAAGGGAAGACATTTCCTTTGTAAAGTAAACAAACACCACAGAGCAAAAAGTAGTAGAAGTAAACACTAAGTAAAAACTGGGTACAACAGTGAGTGTGGAAAAGTAAGTGGGCTAGTACACAAACCCAAACTGAAAGTAATGTACAACTGGATGGGAAAACAGCAACTGAAAAAGTAAAGCTGCAATGTTGAGATATCCACTGGAAATCCCACCTGAAGGGTGAGTACAGATAGCCTCCATAGCTCCTCGGGTCCAGCCGTCCGCTCTGAGAACGTCCCGCCTAGTGGTCCACCTCCAGGTACCATCCTGGTCCGCAAGCCTCAACCACGATCAGCAATGTCTTTCATCTGCAACCAACACAATGTAGTGCGGGCATAGCCCGTGAAGGGGTGAGTATAAGCTACTCAGTAGGGACCCCGAGACCCCCGAAGCTCCCCCAGAATCCACAAAGGATAATCCACAAAGGAAAGATACAATCACGAAGTAACATTTGACCCTTCTTAGGTATATTCCTATACATATACCTAAGTCATCAATTCTTGTTCGGCTCCAAAATCCGAGCCCAAGTACAACACAGTCCACACAGGAAAGAAAAACGTAAATCCAGACAGGATAGCACAACACAATCCACATAGGAAAGCAAAACTGGATTCAGCTCACACAGGTATACATCTTTGTATGACGATAGAGATGATCAGATATAGCCACTAATTCATCTAAGTCGTCGGACCCACAAAGGATCGATAGGTACTAACCCCCGCAATGACCCACAAAGGATCTGACCCAAAAAGGATCGATAGGTATGTAAACCCCGCAATTACCCACAAAGGATCTGACCCACAAAGGATCGATAGATAACTAACCCCCGCATTGACCCACAAAGGATCTGACCAACACAGGATTGATAGGTAACTAACCCCCACAAAGACCCACACAGGATCGGACCCACACAAGATCTGTAGGTGATGGCCCACACGGAACCGCTGAGCGCTGACCCACACAGGATCGGACTCACACAGGATCTGTGGAACTGATCCACGTAGGATCACTGAGTGTCGTAGTCGTTGCCGTCGAGCCCACTGAGGATCTCTGTACAGTCGTCGTCGTCGTCGTCGCAGCCAGCTCTAGGGTTCCCGCACACAACAAGCTCGTTCAGGAGGGCCCTCTCCACAAGCCGAGAGGCTGATACATCAACTGACACATATTCTGGAGTTGATCTATCCAAAAGATCAGTTTCTTCAACATGAACTCAAAGTCGCAGACGGCGCGTCAATCGGACGCCCGGTCTGAGAGTTATTGGATTTTTCGTTCCAGGGGCCCGGTTGGTTTTTAAAGAAACACCAACCCAACCGTACTCCACCTATGTCCAAACATCAGGCGTAGTAAGCCAAAATATCTGTCTCACTTAGAAGAATCCAACAAAGTTGATGGCACGTCAATTGGACATCCAGAGCTCAAGTTATAAGCGTTTCTGCTCCGAGGGCCCGGTTGGTTTCGTGTACGAACCAACACAGACGAACCCAAAGTTCCCTGAAACCATGAGTGTAATATTTGAAAACGACCGTCTCGATCCAAGGATCACATCACCGCTGACGGTGTGTCGATCAGAGTTCTGCAGCCCAAGATATGGGAAAAAGACCGAAGAGGTCCGAAAACGGGGGGGTCTGGGCCCGGACCGACCCGGATGGCGCGACCCGGCCTGGCCGGCGCGTCCTGGCCCAGCCTGGGCGCGACCCGGATGGCGTTAGCCGGGGGGCCAGTGGTTCAGCTCGGCTGTTACAACCGAGTGATGTAGGGGGAGTGCTTCCACCACGTGAAGGAGTCGCAGCCCCGCGTGGGGCCGCCCTTGCCAGCGGACGCGGCCAGCTGCCGCGTCCTGTCCCCCTCTGGTCCCGTGCGGTCGCGGGACCGCGCACTGCTGCCGCGGCTTCAGCCACGGGGGCTCCTTCCTGCGGCACGCCGGGCACCGCCGCCACCTGCCGCCTGCGCCGCCGTGCCGGTGAGGCGCCCCGGTGGGCTGCTCCGCAGACCACCAGACGGGTTCTAGTGGTCGGAATTGCATTCCGTCTTCGCCAATGGCCCTCCAGGGGTCCTTCCTTCACTGCGAGGACCTCACATCACCCGTGCGGCTTACTTTGTCGTTGCCCGCCAATTTACACACCATGAACGAAAGGACGGTGGGTTCAGACATGTTTGTTGGTCCGCACCCACCGCGTTAGTGGTTTTAAAAGTCTCACAACAAACATTTAAACACACCGCAGATATAATCACATAGATTAAAATGAACAAAACCCCTACCTCAACGTTGTCGTCGAATGTGATTTCATCGCGGAATTGACAGTCACTGAAGAGGAGGATCGTCGCGTCGCAGAAGGGGCGTCGCTGTCGTCGTGGTACACGGCGTCGCGGGGAAGGAACGTCGCGGAAGAAACATCGTGGAAGGAGGATCGTCGGTGTCGCGGTACACGGCGTCGCATTATCGATCTCCGAGGGTCTGGCATTCTTCTTCTCCCTTCGTCGAAGGCCGGCGTTCTTCATCGGCGACGATGCGTTCTCCACGTTCTTCGTGTTCTTCGGGTTCTTCAATGAAGGAGGATGAAGATCTTCAAGCTTTAGAGTTTCTCCAAAACCTCTCAACAAGAAACCCCTCAACAAACCTAGTGTTGGTCTTACTTTATTCCCATGCCATCAATTAGAAATTCAATGTTAAGAAATGAACAATTAATTCGATGAATTAATTGTAACGACTTAACTGCCCTATTAATAGGGGCGTTTAGTATTTAAGAAAACACATCAGTTGAATTTATTTAAAAGAGGTTTTCACGGGTGCGTTACTTAGAGGGAAAGAAACGGGGGGGCTCGTGCGGGCCCCACCTCACAAATATCCTACCAAGTCGGTAGGATATCGTGGGTCCCACCTTATCCGCTTAACCTAGCTTAAGTGGCTTTAAGTGTCTTTTAGTGAAATAAAATAAAGTGTCGCACCACTTTTATTTTATTTCTTAACTTAACCCCAAAAATTAAAAACCACACCCGAGAAAACGCAACTCTGTAAAAGGCGTTTCTAAGAAAATACCGGCGCTGCAATTCCATCGGTGCCCTCAGAATTCTATTCCGTGCACCGGTTCAATAGTTAGAAAAACCCGCTCGTTCGTTCACTGAACTTACCCGAGCCAAACTTCATAAAATGATTCCGAGCACACCGGACCTCAGAATCAGGTGCCGTTAGAAACCGCGTTCTTGTAAAATTCCAAAAAAAAATTAAGAACAAAAAATTTCCTTGATTTTTACGGGTCTTTACACGTGAAACCCCCAATATGACCAAACCTCATCTCATCCAATGTTTAAAAAATTACAAAAATTTAGTTCGTTGTTAGTATGAGTGGGTTCTTGAGAAATATTAGTCTTCCAGAGGAGTTCTCATAGAAATAGGCTCACTATGAGGTCTCATGATCGAGGTTTGTAGATTGGTCTTCTGACATAAGCATGGTGAGAGATATCTAGAGAGATTGCTAGATGGTAATTGAATCCCTCTATATCCTTACTATTTATAGGTTATATCAAAAAAATACCATGAATTACATGGAATACCAAGCATCATCCAAGACACCAATTCATGAAATCACTAAGGAATCAAGTGTACATTTACTTTATTCAGAACCGAGCTATCATCCTTGTGAACGTCGCTCTTGAGGGGAATTATTTTTTTATACACACCAAATTAGCAATGGAAAATTTATAAAGGAATACATACCTGAATGTGTATATTTTTTTCCCAGAAAAGTGAAGCAATGATAATGTGGCCTAAGACTCTCAAATCTCATGAACCCCTAGGAGACACGCGATCATGTGACCATCGCGAGGTCATGTGAAGGAGTCAAGTGAAGCGCATAACCTATTGAAGGGAACATGAATTCTCTTTGACAATCACTTATTATCTTGTGAGTGTGACTTGGACAAACATTGATCATGTGGAGATATCTAGATAAACTCACCCAGTTCAGATGATTTTTCAACCGAAAGGCTCCTCGAAGCCCATCTAAAATATATCAAAAATAGTATAAAAATATCCACAAGGAAGAGGCCTCTTGTGGTCTTAAAGCTCACAAAACACATCACTGTTAGGGAAAATGATTTTTTTTGAAATTTTTTCGAAAAATCATTAGATCTGATGAATTTTTAAAATTAAAAAAAGATGTAAAAAAGTGGATGATGTAAGAGACACTCGCAGTTAAAAACATCAGGCAGCTTACCCCTGGTTATCTACAATACCATCCAAGACCGAGGTGATAAGTCTACCTCATCTCATGAAATACTTCTGTAATGTCATCATCATCAAATGAGGACACCCCTGGTGTGTCTAGGATTACATGAACACCCCCATTCTCTCCCTATAGACAAACATATGTAATTTTTCATGAAATGATCATGCATCCCCATATAACTTTTAATTTTCACCTAAAGCATCACCAAGTGGTATATTAATTATCTACGACAATACTCATGCTTTTCACATGATTCCTAATCTTTTTAAAATAAAAAAAAGTAAATAAAGTGCGGAAAGGCCGTAGCCTCTCCTGGTGGTAAAACTATTGTGAAACGTTATTTTTTCCTATATAAAGGTCTTGGAAGACACCGTGAAAACTCAGATTGATCCTGTGAATCCACCTTAACAATCCATCCTTGTCAAGTGGAATGTCTCAGACATATTAATTGATATCACATTAAGGCCTTTCGACAGGAACCCTGATCTCACAAGGGCCCTTGGAATATCTGATTTTTTGAACCCACAAATAGTGATATCATGAACCCAATTATATTTTATTGAACCATTAGGATACCCTAAATTGATGAAAAAGATCATTAATGCATGGGTGAGGATAGAGATTCTTTATCATAAATTCATTAACCATTTGAAAATATTCAAAAATATGATGTGTTCAATCCTTTTTTCACAAACAGAACTAATTCTACTCAAGGAGAAATATTTTGAAAAATGAAGCCATTTCATTCAAACTCTTCTAACTATAATTTCAATTCCCATGATTCTGTTGCTTTCAAAAAATATTATAGAATTTCAGTAGGATTATTCCCTGTTAATAGATCAATCATAAACTCCACTTTTATTATTGGTGGAAACTATGAGAAATTTTCATTAAATACATTATGAAACTAATCAATTTTTTTGAAAAACTACTATTCTCGATCTCATCCACAAATTTCATATTCAGAGCTTCCAACTGGTGCAATATAGTTCCAACTACTGGTGAAAACAATTGTGTTCCACTTTTATTCAAATTATAATCACTTCTAAAGATATTCTTGAATCCATCAGTAGTTTTAATAATAAAACATCATATATAATAGACTATGTGATATTTGAACTTTGTCAACCAAACTATATTAGGTTTAAGTCATATACATCCATCTCAATCATAGAGAAATCCCTAATCAATTCAACACCAACAATAATTATAGAACATGATTTGCACATAAAGGTGTGACTTTCTTTTTAGAAAAGAGGAGTATGGAGTTTAAAAATAGATGGAATCATCTCAACATTCAAACCCAGAAGTTCAATAGCATGAGAAGTAACAAACAAATGGAGTCACCCATTTCAAAAAAAATATTACATTAGTGTATAATTCAAAATAATTGTACAGTTCACTATCAATAGTCCAGATTTAATAGCCATTATCACTTTCACAGCTCTATATAATTACTTACTTGCTTCACATTAATATTTATTACCTTGTTAAGATTACCATAGTTGAGGATTCAAGGTTATCCTAAAATCACTACGTATTTATTGATTCTACTAATGATAGCTATTTTCCTACACTCTTCATGTTGAAGCATATGACTTCTTTAAAAAATGAGATATTTCCCTATCACCCAGCCTTGGGAATGACAAAAATATCACTGAAGATGTCCCATATAGTTTCAATTATAGCATTATCCTGGCAGTATTTTACGATCATTTTTCATATTCTCCAAATAACCACAATAAAAACATCTCATCTTACTCCTTGTTTTAGAAGGAAGATTCACTAATACAATAGTCTGATTATATGTTATGATTCCATTATGAAAATAGGTGTCCCTCTTTCACTTATTCCCATCATTAGAGTTCCCTCCATTTCTCATAGGTACCAACATGATTCCTCTAACCAAATTTATTAGGGTTTCCCTTATTCCCACTATTACTCAGTTGACCATCTCTATATAATCTGATATAAATATCCTAAAAATAATTGAGAAAATATATAGAATCAACCATGATTAAAAAATTTGTCCCTTTAATGATACACTTGAAACAAATTTAGGTTTAAAGCGGACTAAATTCATGAATTTATCCATGTATTCTGTCACTGAATGGTTATATTTCATTAAACTAAAAAAATTGGTCTTGAAATACAGAAACTATTATGATAGAATTGTTTGTTAAAAAATTCATTAAATTCATCCCAAATCATTACTTTTTCTGATTTATCATGAACTGATAAATCCCACCAATGCAATGAAAGATCACCATTCATTTACATTTCGAACATTACTTTCAACTCAGTTGGTATGATAAGGAAATCAATGATTCAAATATTCAAATTTATCCATACCTTGTACCTTTCTTGTTCAGAATCACCCTGAAATATGGGTGGATTTTATATTAGTAATTGAATGAAATTATCCACTTTACTTGGTTCATCCATTCAATTCCCTTTTTCTTGGATTTTAAAGACATTAAAATAATCTAAATCAGTCGTTGTTTTACCTATGGCTCAGGTGAAACCACATTCTCAGTTGGGTCTTTTTTGGATTATTCCAATAGTGCCTCTCAGTCCTATTAACTATAAGAAAAAGAAAATGTTATTTACTCTCTCTCTCTAGAAATTTAAGGATTATCATTATCAAATTAACCTAATAACACATTTCTCAACCATTACTTTTAAAATTCAACAGTATCCTCTTTCAACCCATTTTTGAATATTACCCCATGAATTTTTCAAAAACAAACCATTTTAAACTATATTTAATGAAATCAACCCTTTTCCATTAAATCATAAATCATTATTCAAAATTATTTATTCAATCATAGTGGGAAATCATTTTTATCAATGAATTCCATGCTCTTATCATTTTCTTGAGAAGCGATGGATGGGTTACTAGGTTGTAGATGACATCCCCAAGACACCAATGGATACCAATAAATCCCAAGGCCATTATAAAGAGGGGGGATGATTTTACAATTGATGATAAAACATATCCAACCATTATAACTTTAAATAACCAATCCACAAGGAAAATAAAAACATACTAATATATGACCCTTGAGTACCAGGAAATACAACTCACTATATAAACAAAAAGAACCATAGTGAAAAAAAATATCAGAGTACAAAGAAGAAACCCAAGAAACAAATATCAAATTTTCCAAATACACCAATTCAAAAACTCCCAACCAACTCCAAACTCCAACACCATGATCCTAGCCCAAGGTATTAAGAAGAATCACTAAATAACTGAGATACCTTAGCTTTTCTTGTGTCTTGATATACAATATTTTTTAACACACCTGAGTTCTCAAAGTAGGGGGTGATTATAAGGCTCAATAGTTCTTCCCCAATGAAATCCCAACTCATTCCACTAAGATAAAACATGTTATCAAATTTATATAATATAGTTTAAAATAATTTAAACTTGTTTATATTAAAGAAAAAATAATTCTCCCAACAAAAAAAAATTCCCATGGAAATCAAGAAAAAAATTATTAAAACATTTCACTTCATATTCAGAATACCCATTCCATTTCCATGAATCCACACATGAATGCATAGGGGAAAATTCCACACTCTTGAGTTTCCACGCTTGGATCTATCATGTAAACATATGGTAATATATACCATGTTCCTAAATGGAATATTCCCCCTTTAGAAATTCACGTCAATGAAAATGTACACATGAAAATAATGTTTTACAAATCCCATGCCAAGAGAGGGGGGCAAAATAAATATAAGGAAAAAAATTAATAACGGTCACTTTCAAACAAATATAGGCCCCAACACACTTAGTGCCACCTCGGAATTTCTTTTAGATTGAATGAAATAGTCTCAATAGCCTTGGGAGGAATATGGATTTGGGTTATTAAATTTTTAAGTAAAAATGATGGATTGATAATGTAAACTAAGTGTGATCCATTATTTTCATATCCAAATATTCATGGTGCATGATTATTGCAAATTATTATGTAAAACATGAACTAATCATGCATGATCCACTAATTCCAAACACACCTATCATGGTTGGATCAAATGGTTTGAAAAACTATGAGCCAACCGTGTTATTTCCTAATATCTATCCTTGAATGGTTCCTCCTAGGAATCTAAACGATTTTTCCAAACTATGGGCCTACACTATTCCCACTACATATATTCTATGGATTAATGGTAGGTGTCTCGCACTATCTATTGAACATTATCAAACCATGCACCACCATAAAATCCCCAAAAACATGAAAAACAACTCTGAACCTCCCAAAACACAACCCATTACATTATAAACGTTAAATACATAAATAAAGGGTAATTTACTTGAAACCACAGGTGCTAAATGCCCCCTACAGTGGGTTTGGGACAATAGGATTAGTCAAAATCGTGATCATTCATAACATGCGATGATGATAAATTTACCGTGTTTGCATTCATTTTGAATTCATTCTTGTTAAGATAGATTTACTAAAATTAATAAACTAAAAATCTTATTTAGTAGTGAATTATTTATCATAATCTCCTCTATCATTGAGATATTATAATACTCCCAACCTTTTTATAATTTTAAATAATTGAATTAATTGAAATTTAACATAAAAAATAAAAAACTACATGTCATGTACTTCTAGAGTCACAAGTTGTGTATCATATATTAAAACTAAATTTAGTTAAAGTATTTTATATACAACCACAACATGTAATAAACACAACATAGAATGTAGTCTTTTATATCCAATTTAATACATTTCAATCGAGTAATTTTTTAATAGAATGTTCTTCCACTTGATACAACATGTGACTTGTGTTGGGTATAGTCCTTGTCATGAACTACGAACTTACATGACATTTATTCCAACATGGAATTTCAGGATATTCATTGTGTATTGATACATGGGGAATGTTGTATAGTTTATATGAAGTGTATAACAACACAATATTCCATAAATGTAGGCGATGAGTGTTGTTGTTGATGTTCCGGAAGTACACGGAGTGCACTATGACCTTATATGTCATGTATGTGCCGAAATAAAAGTGTAATAATTTATTAATGTTTTTAATTCCACATAACCAGCTGGAATTCAATCAGTATATACTAGGTATGGTAAATCCTATCCAGTGGTGTGTATAGTCCACTACATTCCTTGTAAATTTCTCTCTATTTAATTATCTCTATGTTTACTCACACGACATGCCTATATCAACATGTAAATTTCCTGAGTTGGAAATAATTACACGACGTGTACCGCTAGTTACATGTCATGTACTCTATTTCAAACCACATTCACAACTGGCATATGGACTCAATCTGAATCTCACATGGATTATCACCTATTATACAGTGTGTACAACCAGTATCATTCCATTTATGTCACTTGTCACCATTGATATCAACTATAATTCAACACATGTAATGTAATGATATTGTGTACTATATGAAATTTCATTATTTAAAAAGAGGAAATTCCATATGTGGCCGCAAAGCATGTAAACCCACTACATTTCATATACATGATGTTTGGTCCAGTGACAGCTATTGGTCAACGAAAATTTTATAATTATGCGACATACTAACCCCTGAACAAAATGTTGTGATTTTAATTTCCCTCCCATATGTGGTTCACCATGGTTTCACAATGTGTACTTTTTAGTTAAAGGTCAGGTATCCACATCATTCAACCGATATCCTCAGCACCTTCAGATGGGATCCTATAGATTTATTCATTTGTTATAAACATTTGCTTTCCCATGTGAATTTTAAATACTTTATATATAAACCATATTGATTGAAAATTAAAAAAATGAGATTAATACTAATAAAAAATGTTGAATTTTATCCAACAAATAATTATAAATTATAAAATATAATGTTACTACTATGATACCACGTGAAGGTTCTAGGGTGAAGTTGATGTTGTTGGAGAGATACCTATAACACCCTAAGTTTTATGAATAATTATTTTTTCAATAAATTAAATTTCCTTGAGTGCTTTCATTACATGATACAATGACTTAATATTTTGTTCCACGCAACACTGGTTAGCTTGTTCTGCAGATGACACTATTTTTTAACCAAACCGTGACCTATAATTAATATTATGAAAACATGACCATTATAAACTAGTCAATAAAATTATTGATATGAATAATAACAACTTATTTTAAATATGTTAAGTATATTTTTTATATAAATAAAACATAATGATAAAGAAATACTTAAATTTTTTATAAAGTCTTTATATGGTTTCAAAATACTATTTTCTCAAAAAATATTATGAATAATAATAAAATTAATTTTTGAAAATTTTATAATTTGAATTTTATAAAAAAATCTGTCTATCAGATCATCATATCAAAATTATGTTAAGGTTATTATTTTATAAATTAAAGAAAGGATTTTTTTTATGAATAATGAAAAATAATTATTTTTAGTAGAAAATAAACATTTCATTTAAATTATTTAAAAATTTAAAATTAAATTTTGAATATAATTAAAAGAAAAATTAGTTTTATTACATATATATTAATCCAATTTATGCCTATAGAATCATTTTCATATATAATTTGATGCAGAAACCTTGTGAACTTTTGAATGTTTTCTCTTTGGAAACCCGCTTTCTCATCCCATCTCTAGGATTATTTTTAAATTAAAATTTTATTATATTGTGAATTGAATTTGGAAAAGTGGATTCAATATTTGGAATTTTAAAAACTTATATTATATAAAAAGTTAAAATTAATTTTTTACAATAATTAATAGTGCAAATACTAAAAAATTATTACCATAGTTAAGGTAATGTTGTGTTCACCAGGGGTTAAACTAAAAAGATAAGGGTTAAAATTACATAAAATACTTTCTAAAATTTATTTTAACGAAATATTTAGGATTATTAGTGTCTTTTTCTTGGTAATATTAAATTTTGGATTCTTTTGGTGTGATAAAAAATGGGTACACCTTTTTGTTTTCATCAAATCACTAGTGTGACAACCACCTCACCTATAAAAGGATACCACCTCTCCTCAGATATTCAGACCATAAGAAAACATTGGTCCAGAAAAGACATATCCAAATCACATAAAAATTCCATACTATCATCCCCAAATGCTTTTCTGGGTCATAAGTCCATCCTTTTATATCTTTTTATGCAAACCTATAGAGGTTACTTGAGGAAGAGGTAACAGTTTTCATCGAGGGGTTTTATTTTTTTCCATAAAACTCCTTCAATTTGATTAAACCAAGATAATATAAAAACCTCCTTATATTCCATAATATATATTTTTCTTTCTTATCTTACGAAAATCCCCATTTCCATAAAGTTGGTTAAAAAATAATCATCCGTGTGTCTGATGGACCACCGCCACACGAACTGGATCCATTAATTTTCTATTACCACCTCTCTCATATGGTTATAATGATAGATTAAATGTTTATATATGATATATATGATATTATTATACTTCTTAAATTATTTTTTCACACATACCTTCAAATATTCTATTATATTGGAATACGATAACACTCCTCGTTTGTACGGAGGACTACCGCCTCGTGAAGCGATGGAATTAGTTCAAGATTTACATTGAATGTTTTTAGGAAACTTTTAATCAAAATTTGTGAAAAATATGACATAAAAATTTATTTAAGGATATTATTTTTCTTACCATTATTTTTTTAGATCCATTTAGAAAATATAAATATTTTTCATGCATACATATGGTCTAATCTCTCCATGAAGTTTGTATTTAATTTTTTATCTCTACCATTTATGGATTAATATAAATTAATATATATTAAATATATGAGATATTAATTCCATGGTAATAATTATGGGGATGATGGTACAATGATTAATGGACGAGGACTGAAAAAAAATAAAAACATACAAGAAAAATAAAGAAGTTATTGTCTGAAATGTGACTTTAAGATGGAACTGTTAATAAACATATAATAAATTTTCATCACAAATTTATATATGGTTTGATATATATGAGTATATTTAATCAATAGAGTTATATTAAACATATACTTATTATATTCTAGGATTGAACATGTATGAAGGATGTTGATAATTAAGGTAATTGATTCTTTTTTCAATTTTCATTCCTTGAGACAAATGTTATGTTATGAGTATATATAATTTAATGATGTGTATTTATAGCCCCTTTAAAATGTAATATCATGAATTTTTTTCTCATCATATTTTTTGTTTCATTTAATTTTATTCCATCATCGAGCATACATTTCAAAATTAACAAAGTTTTAAATATTTTATGTTACAATCTCATTTTTTATGAGGGTTGTTTATGATTATCTTCATGAAGATGAAATATTATGATCCATTTCTAAAGAAGCTAATTAATTTTGTTCTAATTTTTCTGGTAATTAGAATATATGTTTTCACTCCATTTTTATCTATTTAGAACCCAAGAGTTTGAAATAATTTTTAATACAAATTATCTTTATTTCTTCGTTCGGATAAGAACCATTTTTCATCGAAAACCATGTTTTCCAAAAAAAATTATAAAAAATATTAAAATTATTTATTAAATAAATTTATACCCATGTTTGATTTTTTTACAAAATGTTTTAAAATTAATCATCATATCATTTTCCAAACAATTCCTATTTTTATTTTTTGAAAATATGAATGGGATCATTGTTTTAAGATGTATGACATGAAAGGAATTTCCCCCCAAAATGACAATTATTTTTTTTTAATATTCCATGATAAGATTCATGCTTTTTTTTAAATAAATTTATTTCCAAAGTATATTATGAATGTTTAATTTTAAAATGTTATTTTTAAAGAAAGTTTTTCTTCCTCATGAAATGTTCAAATTGATTTATCTATAAAAATATTTCTATATCTAAGATGACATCCCTTGATGTAATTTAGGATTTTATAGTGATATATACCCAAGGATGACATTATTATTCTCTAATTTTATGATTTTTTATGAAAAAATGTTTATAAAACCCATTTTTTACCCTAGGTTATTCAATGATAACATTATTATGAAACTCAATTCATTCTCCATGGGTTATGCAATGAAGAAATGATGAAATGATTATGAAACATATCTCTTTTCCATAGTTTATGATGTGATGAAATGTTTATGAATCCCATTTAATTTTATTGGTAACGATATGATTAATTTTTTATGATCTTGTGATAAATATATTAATGGTTTTAATTATAGATAGAAAATTAGAAATATGAGGAGGGGAACCTTCCATGATTACGATTTTGTGGAGGGGTAGTTATTGTGTAGTTTGGATGGGCTTTCAGGTCATTAATACTGGAAATGAAACCTATACCCATGATTGAAACTATTGGTATAGCCACCAAAACTATGGGAATATGATATACCCATGGTTTTTGGAACGTTGTCCAGTTTAGCTGTTGGTATAACTCTATGTTATACCCATTGTTTTAAAATTCTATAACCGTAGTTTCAAAATTATGGTAATAGTTTTATGCGATCATGGCATTAACACTACACCCACAGTATCAAAATTATGGTTATAGGTTTTAAAAAATCACCGGTTGCGGGTTTCAATCTATGGACCACCTGCATACAATTCACATGTGTGACCACTGCACCACATTAGATGATAGGTATAAAAATATATATTTAACTATATATATTTTTCTAAGATGATCCAATAGGTTCAAAAAACTAGAAATAAGTGTTCCCCATATTTTTTCCCGCATTAACATGAGATAGATAGACCCAAATTTTTTTAAAAATGTGGGTGTAGACCCATGGTTTATGGAGAACCATTGGTGTAAGTCTTGAATAAAATCCCTATACCCACATATTTTAAAAAACTGTGGGTATAGGTGACAAATTCTTTCCTATACCCATAGATTTTGGAAAACCATTGGTATATGGGTGACCTATACCCACAGTTTTTCCAAAACCATGAGAATAGGGTCATTTTACTGTATTTCAGTCAACAGAATTTTACCTATGGGCCTTTGGGTCTTGTATTGGGCCTTATGTCACTAGGATTATATTTCATGTATGGTTTCCCACTCACCATAGTTAAAAATGTGATTTTCCAAAAATAAATAAAAATTTAAGGCCATGGGGATATTCAGGCCTATATATTTGAAATTATGTGATAGGTGGGACCTATACCTACCGCTAATTCATTGAGAAAATAATAACATATCATGAGATAGAAAATAATAGAACATGGAGTGAACTAGATTCAGTAAGGGACATTTTCTATTTTTATGGTCATGCGGGTTAACCCCGACTGTTTTTATGGTTTGGGTAACTCATTCCACTATGATATCCTTGATAGTTAGCCTTAACAACCATGGAAATTATTTCCAATTCTTTTGTTTATGCCGCAAATTTATTTCATATTCCATTTTTATACCCTCATATATCGGGTTATTTGAGTCTATTGTGATTCATTTCTTATGAACATCCAATTTTTATTCCATGACTCTATATTACGATCATTTATATAGAGGGTATGGTTTTAAAATTTTATCCTCATGTTCATATACCATTGCGTTCATGTTTTGCTTACATGTCTCCCTTTTTTACCCTTACAGAGCATCTGAACTCACCCTTTATTATGTTTCCCTTACCCATGTTATGAATAGATATATTAAATATGACATTCCTAATAAGGGTTCTAATTATGAATAACATAGTGGGAGGCAATGTACATTATATATGAACTCGTTTTTTGTGTCTCCAACTTTCCAAAGACGCTATACCTTTATGATACTTGGACGTATTTTTGTTTAATTTATTAAATGTTCATAAAAAATGATTTAATATCTTTGTATGATAATACCAGTCATTATAACTGGTGTGAGATGAATGTTTTAGTTAATTGTTGGAAACAAGGATGAGAAATGTTTAGTGATATCCCTGGGGATTTTTCTAAGGATACTTCTAAAGATAAGTTGAAGGATGATTCAATGTATATAAAAATTTAAGAGAATTTTGTTTAAGCATTGAGATAGTGGTTCCCAAGAAATTATATTGATGTCTGGATACTACATGTGGATGTGGCTTTGGCACTGAAGAACCTATTGATAATAACTCCAAATAGGGAACATTGATCTACACTCAATCATCACCTAGTGCACAAAAATAGGTCATGTTTCACCCATTGTTTGACACTCCAAGGGGATATGGTTTGTAAATTCACAAAACCTGTAAGAACCATCATGAATTATTTTTATAATGACCATAAATGACCTGGGTTAAGCCTAAGGTCCCATAAAAGGATTATTATTTAGATATCCTATAATCAATTTTTCATATTGTTTGGTTCCCCACTATGATTATTGATTCTTACACTATACTCTTATGTATTAGTAAATGTATAGAACATATAAAACCATTATAATTATAAGTGTGATAGACAATGTGATGATTTTCCTATTAATCATTCAGAAATTATGATAGTTGTAATGAATTTTTTTCTATACTCATACAAATTCCTCAAGCTATGAATAATGTTGGACTTCCAAATGAAAAAGGCAAAAACAAAAATCTGTTGAGTCCTTAATGAGACAAAATTCATCTTCTATTGGTTGGTATTATGATCTACTTGACTCAGAAGAATGAATCAGCACCACTGATAATATATTTTCTATCCCCTGTTGTTTGAAAAGTGAAAAGGTCATTTTGGTCGAATACCATTTGTAAGGTCAAGGTGATCAATGGTGGAATATAATCAATAATATGAGGTAATATGATAAAATTGAATCCATGTATAGGGACATCTTAAAGAACATAGAATTCAATAATTACATTATTTATATTCTTCATAAAAATACATAGAAGGAGTTCCTTGGGAAAAATAAAAAATGATGAATCCGTTGGCAACTATGAGGAAAATTTTATAACAAATGTGACATACACTTCATATATTATTATCCAACCTGAATGTATGGTTGATTTATTCTTTAGTGTCCTAAAAGAAATTTTCCAAAGGGAGATATCCCTAGGATAATTTAGTAGTTATAAATATATTATACAGTGTTCTATCAAGGTGGAAGTAGAAGTTGGAGTTACATATCAATCTGATGGTTTTTTAAAGAATCAAACATTTTATTTAAAAGGAAAATCTATGAACAATGGAGATAAAATAGAGATATTTCATTTATATTAAAATTGTATGAATAAACATATATAAAATTATATTAACAGGAATAGAACTTTTTTAGCTGTATATGGATTGTTTCCTAAAAAAATTATTGTTGATGTTATTCTAATAAGTTAGGTAATGATGTTAATGGATAGAATGTTACACAGAATACACCACCTAAACTCTGGTGTTTCAAATGCAAGGAGTAGGGAAACTATGATAACTAGTGAGAAAATATGAATATTAATGAGGATGATGAACATTAGTAACTTCTTAAGATAAGTTGAAAAGGTAAACCTCATGTAATCATTATTTCTAATGAGAAGTGAAACAATGACATGGTGAAAAGTACACTCACAATCCACTCTATAACTATTAATGTATTTTTTGACTCTAGATCATTCCATTATTACGTATTTGATGAATTTTTTAAGGGAATTGACATTCCACACAAATAATTAGACGTATAATTGGTAGTGAAAGACCCTAGTGGTATAATGATCACATATCAAGTCTATGATTTATCTCATATTGATTTTGGTGGGTTATTATATCGTTTAAATCATGTCATTATTCATTTAGTTGAATTTGATGTTATCCTAGGCATATATTTGATTTCTCCACATAAATCCCACATCAATTTACAAATAATGGAAGTCACATTTCATATTTCAAACCCACATATGATCATTTATCGATACGATGATAAATATGAACATTATATAGAAATCACAACCATTTTATTGTTTTGATTCATATTTGAAAGGGGTGATTATCTTAGATGGTTGGGGAGAAACTCAAAATTGATGATACTTTAGTATGTTTGAGTTTTTTTATATCATGAAAAAGTATCTTCTACCCTATATTAATGAACTATTTGATCCACAATATGGAGCTTAATACTTTTCCAAGATTTTCCCTTAATTTTGATATAATCTATTGATGGAAAAGACAAATGATATAACCCAAAAAAATCCGTACATGGTATGGCCACTATGAATATATAGTGAATCTATCCAGTCTTACTAATTCTCACGCTATCTTCATGGATTCAATGAAAAGAGTTTTTAGAGATTAACCTGATCAATTTGTGTTGGTCTTTATAGATGATATTTTTATCTATTAAAAGAGAATGTAAGAGCATTAGGATCACTTTTGAATTGTACTACAGACCCTAAGGAAGGAGAAAATGTAGGAAATTTTTATAAAATATGGATTTTTTATTAAAAAAAATCAGTTTTGGTAATATAATATCAAGAGAGGGTATCATAGTAGATCCATCAAGGATGGTGGCTTCTAAATGTTATACAATACCAACCATGATGACTAAAATCTATAGTTTTCTTGGTTTTGCAGCATATTATAAAGTTGTTTTTTGAAAATTTCAAACGACTATATGATCCACTCACCATGTTAAATTAGAATAGATCCAAGTTCCTCTCAAAAGATGAATGTGAGGATAATTTAAAGAAACTAAATAGAAGATTATTCATGACACCTGTTCATATATAACCCTATAGTGTAGAAGGATTTTTAGTCCATATTAATGAATCCATATAGGAATTGGGATGTGTTATCACATATAATGACTTGGTTATAGATTATAAATCATGAAAATTGAATGTTCACGATAAAAATTTTAAAACTCATGATTTGGATTTTACGGTAATATTTTTTTGCAATAAAGAGACAAAGGCAATATCTTTATGTAGAAAATTGTGTCATATATAGCGATCTAAAAATTTTAATGTATATATTCACATAGAATATTTTTATTATGCCCTAGAAATGATGGTTAGATCCCTTTAAATGTTATTAATACACATTAAATTCCCACCCTAGGAAAGAAAAAAAGTTGGTTGGTGCCTTGAGTCAAAAGGGTCATACTGGCTTATCCAAGACGAGTTTCAAAAAATATTCAACATTTCTGGATTTAAATAGTATAACATAGGAATTCTTGATTAAAGTGGATAAATCTTATCTTGATCAGTTTAATTTTCAACCATATTCCAATGTGAATAATAATGTGGCACAAAAAGATGATGATGCATTGAAAAATAAGGTTATAAATGTTCTAGAGTTTAACCTTGATCAAGATATAATGATAATGTTTTAGAACCATGTAAGTGTTCCATCCGTAGAAAATTTTATGGAGTTATTGATGGTAGATCATAGTTCCTCATTATATATTATTTTTGGAAGTATGATAATGTATATAGATTTGAATGAATACATTGGGTGGAATTACATGATGTCAGATATCACAAATTCACTATCTCAATTATTGGTATGTTGGAAAATCAATGCTAAGAGACTAATGTATAAGGGGATGTTACATCCAGTAACAATACTATAATGGATATGGGTAAAAATAATCATGGATTTTATCTTTAGAATCCCCTAAAATATCTGAATGGAATAATGGTATACCGGTTAAAATAAATCACCATAGAAATTTAGCACACATCATCACTATCAGAGAAGACTTATATCTATGTTATATTTCTAGGATATACATTAATTAAGTGATAAGGTTGGATAGAATAACACATTCAATTGGTTTTGATTTGGATATAATGTTTACTTCAAATTTCTAGTGAAGGTTTTAGCAAGTTCTTGATATAGAGATGAGATTCAATACTGCTTAAAATCTTAGGAAATATGTTTAGTATAAGAGAACAATTCAAACCCTAGAGGATATGTTGAGATCTTGTTTTTTAAACTTCAATGTTATTTGGGATCAATACCATCCCCTAGTTATGTTTCTTACAACAATAGATTCCACTCATGAATTCATATGGCTCCTTATGAATCCTTTTATGGAAAGAAATATAGAGCTCTAACATTCAAGAATGAAGTTGTACAAAGAAATATATTGTGACCTAATATACCTAAATAAATTTAATAAAATGTTAGATCTATTTAAAAAAACATCAAGGCAGCTGAGAGTTGGTAGAAAAGTAATCTGACAATGCTTGTGTGATCTATAATTTCATGTCGATGATAGGGTATTTCTGCATATTTCTCCATAGAAGAAGTTTATTAGATTTAGGATGGAAAGGAAACTATTAACTCGCTGTATCGGTACATTTTAAAATTTTTCTTGAATAAGGATGGTATACTATCATATTTCACTACCAGAAAACCTCTCTCAATTTCATGATGTGTTACATGTATCTCTTTTGAAGATTTAAATACCGGATCATTCACATACACTGAACTCATATAATATTCTATGAAACAATATCACTCACATTTTTAATGTTTTCTTTAGAAAAAATAGTAGTTTTAAGAAGCTATGTAGGAACCTCAGGAAACTATGACGCATAATTATCAGTATTTTTTGTATCATAGTTATGAATTTCAAGAGAGAAATATATTTTAAGGTGGGTATAATGTTACACCCTATGTTTTCATGAATTATTATTTTTTGAATAAAATAAATTTCTTTAATAGCTTATATTACTTGATACACTGAGTTAAGATTACATTACATGAAACACTTAATTTAGCTTGAGTTCCAAATGACACCTAGTTTTAACAAAACTATGATAAATTATTAATATTATTTAAATTTGACTATTATAAGCTATCCAATAAAATTATTTCTAAGAAAAATAATAACTAATTTGTTAAATATCAAGTATATTGTACTTATATGAAGAAAAAATATTGATAAAAATTTAATTAATTTTACATTAATGTATTTACATTTTTTTCTCAAGACAAATTGTGAAAAATAATGAAATTAATTTTTAACAATTTAAAAACATTATTTGTTATAATAGAATTCATATTTGAAATAAAAATATGAAAATTATGTTAGGTTAAATTTTTGAGAATTTTTTGATAAGTTAATTTTTTTTTATGAATAGTGAAAACTAGTGAATTTTAATTGAAATTTGGATTTGTAGTTAAATTATTTATAGAGTTTAAATTATATGCTAGATTTATTTTAAGGTTATTTTATTTTAATAATTATATATATATATTAATCTAATTTATTTCATTGGAATCATTTTTATTTTGAATTTTCATCTAAAAAGCTTTTAAACCTTCAAACTTTTTTATCTTCGAAACTCTACTTTCTCATCATGTATGTGAGATTAAAATGGGATTAAAGGGAATTAAAATAAAAATATAAGTGTTAAAATAAAATAAAAACGTGGCTAAAATATATTATATTGTCAAATTTATACTATATCATTTCTAAGTATCATTAATACTTTTGGATCCTTTTGGAATCAAATTTTTTTTTGTACATCTTTTACTTTCCTAATATTACATGTGTGCCACTCATATCCCTTACAAAATACAACTCACACTCCATACTTATTCACAACATAAATCCATTTTGTTTAGAACAAGACCTTCCCAAATAACCTCACAACTTCCATTCTCTCATCCTACAATCCCTAGTTTGGTTAGAAAACCTACCTTGGATGTCAATTTGTGCAATACTGAGAAGGTTACTCAAGGAAGAGGTAAGGTTCATCATCGATGGTTTTGGTTTTATTTACTACGAGACATACATAAATAATTATTAGTATAAGTCTCCAGCCTTAAACACTAAATAATCTTGGATTAAGTTAATAATTCACATTGAGGATCTTTTTAAGTTTGAAGTTTCAGAGAATTAGTCCATAACTATTACATTACATATCAAATATTACAAAGTAGACACTTCTACTCAGTATCCATTTTTTCATAAAATAAAAACTCATAAAAGAAAACAAGAATTATTTTATTGATATAAATATTCATTAATTCTTCCTTTCCCTTACCCGGCCTTATATCATATGTAAAACATTTAAAAACTCAGAATAGGAATAAATATCTCAGTAAGGGGTATAAAATAAAGAAATAAAACATTAGTCCATAATTATATACAAAACAAGAGCTCTTTAACATAACTCATGAAATCATATGATTTATGAATAAAACATATTAATCACAAATCATAAAAGTAACATGTGGCATCCATAACATACTTACATTGTAGCTTTCACAGCTACGTTGGAAGTTAAATTTGTAACACCCATCATAGTATATCACCTAAATCTATTAGGAGAAACATTAAAATTTACCAACGTCACATTACCCAATTAATTGGAGAGATATCACATGCTCACCCACCCTATTTTTATCATGGAACCACCCGAATACTAAAAACAATTCCCAAGAACCATAACATAATCATAACACATGACCATGCATAAAGGAAAAATAAAATTTCTACATTGTAATCACAATATAAAATGTCAACATATTGACACAATAAATCTATTAATAGATCCATTTTTAATACCAAAATACATAAAAATATTAAATAGTATTTATTTTCATTTTAAAAACATTACGACTTGTTAAGAAATCCAAATATCAAATAATGATCACAACGATGGAAAGGTCGTTGGTTCTGCCTATGTTTAAAGGAAAAATTCATTTTTTTCTTTAGTAAGAAACTTCATAGAGAAAAATTCCTCATTGAATGAAATTAATAGCTAAAGGGTTTTATAGACCGTATAAAATAAACTCATGTAAAAATCAAAGTATTCCTCAATGAAAAGAGATTGAGACGAAGTCCCTTACCTCGTGTGTGACTTGACTCTTTCATTCTTTAATATCCAGAATAATAAACTAAAGTTAATTTTTAGTTTCTTAAGAACCTTTTCCAAGTTTAATATTACATTTATATTACTTATTACCACTTTATAAACATTACATAATCATTTAATTTAATAATGCTCGTTTTCTCGATAATGGGTACTTGAGTCAAAAATAAACTTCTTATAATTAAATGTTGTCCATGTGACCAAAATTACACTATCTCTAGAATGATATTCATGATTTAGATATAATATATATCATATATATCCAGTATATATATGTATTTATAATAGTACATAACATTTGGATGTATGAAATGAAATGCACTGGTCACGGAGATGGTAAGATGTACGTACCCATGAATGCTACTTTCATTTCTATTTCATATTTAATGGAATGAAAACATATTGATACATAGGTATATTATAATTCTAGTATAATATTATATATAATTTCAGTAACCCCGTCCTTTATATGCTCCACGCATGGAATTAACGAGTCATATCACTTTGAGGGGGCAGTCGTCTGCACTTTCTCAAACGAAATTATCGTTTTTATCCATTAGTGAAACCATAAAGGTATTCTATAAATAAAAAATAAAGAAACATATGTAAAATATAAATATTATAAATATCACATATAAATTCAGTTCCATATTAATAGCCACTATAAGATGTGGTAGAAGATAATTGAACAATCATCATTTCATGAGTCAATAGTTTGTCGTCCCCAAAAACAGAATTTCTGTATCCATTAGATGGAGGTGTGTGGTAGTGTTTTTTGAATCTATCTAACAACAACATCCTAGTATATTGAGGATACTGGTGTTGTAATAAAATAATGTAATAAAGAGTGTTTAGGCGGTTGGAGAAGGAAAATAAAAGATAAGAACTTGAGAGAAGACGTTAACTTTAAATCTAGTAACTTCTTTTTTTTGAACCAAAATGCTTTATTGAATTTACTATTTCATAAGGGAAGTATTATAGGAGGAATATAATGATTTTGGGAGCTTATTTGGGTAGAGTTTGGAAGAGACAATGGGGCATGAGAGGTGTGAGTAATGGTTTGAGGGGATGGCTTTTTATAAGGGGGAGGAGGGGTCTTTAGGAAAGTTTGAAGTTGTTATTCTATTATAAAATGATTTTCGGTTTCAAAATCTCTAAAACATATTTAATTCAAATATTAGGTGCATATATGTCAAATTAAAATCATCAAATAAGAATTGGTCCAGTTTTGGAGGTTTCTTAATCCTTATCTTTTTTAGTTAACCCTTTGTAAACTTATTTATCTTTTACCACATCCTCTTGTATATTCATACTATATGGTTAATATATTTACAATAAAATGACATGCGACCCAAAATGGATCATTAATGACATTTGTAACATCATATATGTCATTTGGTAGAATCGTAGTATTTTAGTATTATTTTATCATTTAATAAAATATTAATTGTTTTAAAAACTCGTTTATGTAAATTTATAAATTATTCATATCAATACTATTAAAAAATCTATAAAAACTTTATTATTTAGATAAACCTCCATTTATTTAAACATTACAAGTAATTATTATCCCTAAAATTCTTGGATGGAATAAAAATTTTAAAAATATTATTTTAATATTTATAATATCATTTATTTGATTCTTTTAATAATGAAGAAGTTACTACATCACCATTGTGTCATTAATAAATTTATTTATTTTGATGTATAAAATTTATAAATAAGATACCATGATGTGGGAAATCTTTTTAGATTTCCAATTAATATTCATAGTATAAGAGATCTCTTACATAACACAATATAATTTTTTTTTAGTAAAAATATTCATGTCTAATATATTTTATTTTTTACTTTAAATTAGATGTTCTTAATGTAATTATCTTACCCAAGTGGCTTTCAAAGGACTAAAGTCTCACCCTAGGATTGTTTAGGTCAGAAGTCACTCATCCAATAAGGTTTGGACAAGTGTTAAGGTAGTTTTATATTATTATAATATTATTTTTACATTGAATTACTCTATTTACTTTTAACAGCGGTAAATAAAAATCAAAAGTTACTATCCAAAGAAAATTATTTTCATCCTATTGAACCACATTTTAAATACTATGCATTGTTTTTCACTATTCATCAAAAATTGAACTTTTTCAGAAAAATACCAAAAAATCACCCAAATCTAAATTTGATATTCTAAATTCAAAAATTATTTCTATTTTACCAAACTCAAAACATATATGTTTCATTAATTAATTTAAAATCAATTTCCATTGTCAAGACCAAAGCGTGTTTTTAAGATGTAAAAACTATCAAAAGATTAACACTCGTTTATATCCAATTTCAAAGTGAAATTACTTCCAATGACCAAAATTAGATTAAATAGTAAAAATGTAATCAAATTAAACTTTAAAACCAAGAAAAATAAAAATATAACTATATAAATATTTTATATTAAAAGACTGTTTGAAATTAAATTATAGTATTTTTCAATATTAATTAAAAAAATAACTTTATCAGAATAACAAAAAATTTACCCAAATTAAATTTTGACTTCCCAATTATAAAGAATATTTTTTTTCAAATAAAACATATAAAAGTGAAAAAAAACTATATTTAAAATGGGTTCACCAAAAAAGTCGGTAAAACATCCTTTCAAAATTATTAGAGTTTTTCATGATTTAAAATATGATTCATTATTATTTTAAGCCTCCAAAATTTATTGGATAAATGTAAAAACATTTAACAAACATGTATAATCATATTGTTGTTAGTTCTGTCATTCCATCCAATACAACAGCTAGGTGTTAACTACCATTTAACAAATATTATATTATTATTTCCTTTTTTTCTGTATGACTCAGCATTATGTGCTACATGAGATTTTAGAGAATCCCATTGTTTCATGTCGAGTACTCCATTCAACATACCATCCAATTTAATTTAAAATTATTATTTACTTCACAAATATTAAGAAATATGAAAATATCATATTCTTTATATACCTGGGATGTTACATCCTACCGCCTATTAGGAATTGTGTCCCCACAATTCTATTAACTTATCAAATATATGTGGGTATTTATCCCTCATAGCATTTTTTGATTCTCATGTTGCCACTTCAACCAAATGGTTTTTACACAAAACCTTTACCAGATGAACTACCTTATTGCACACCACTTTCTCTCTATGGTCAAGAATCTGGACTGGTTATTCCTCATAAGAAAAGATCTGTTTCAACTGAACTACCTCTGGAATCAAAACATGTGATGGATCGAGCATATACTTTTTCAACACTGAAACATGAAAAACATGGTACCTGAGATAAATGTAGAGGTAAATCCACTGTGTAAGAAACTGATCCAACTTTCTCTGGGATTTTATAGGGTCCAATGATTCTCATACTCAACTTTCCTTCTTTCCAAAACGCATCACACTTTTTTATAGAGAAACATTGAGAACGACATTATCACATACCTCAAAACAAAGATCCATCCTCCAGTTATCGACATAACTTTTATTCCTACTCTGATCTATTCTCATGTGCTTCTCAATCATTTGAACATTTTCTGCCATACCATCTACCAATTCTGGTGCCCTCTACATTATTTCACCTACATCATCCCAAAAAGATAGAGTTCGGCATTTCTTTTCATATAATGCCTCAAATTGAGAAATCTGTATACTGAAATGAAAACAGTTTTTTAATGAAAATTTGACCAAAGAAAGATTTTGGTCTCAAAATCCCTAGTAATCCATTGAGCGAGATCATATCATATCTTCCAATGTCTGAATTTTTCATTCTGACTTCACATCTGAATGTGGATAAAAAGTTGTACACAAATTTACTTCAATACCCAACGACTTCAAAAGGCCTTTCTAAAAGTTTGATGTAATCCTGAGATCATGATCAAATAAAATGGAGAGGGAAACCCCATACAACCTGAATATCTCTTTAACATAAAACATAGAAAGTTTATTTAGAGACAAAGTATCTCGAATATGAATGAAATGAGAATATTTTGTCGATAGATCAATAATAAACCATACTGCATAATTACCTAGAGATGTCTTCTATAATCCCACAATGAAGTCCATGGATATATTTTCCCATTTCCACTCTGGAATCGGTGAAGAATAAAACAACCCTTTCAGTAACTTCCAATCTTCATTAACATTTTGAAAAGTCAAACACTTCATAGTAATGTTAGTAACAATTATTTTCATTCCATCTCACCATTAATACTTCCCAAGATCTCTATAAATCATAGTATATACAATATGAACATAAAACTGAGAATTATGAGTTTCACATTATAATTATTTCTTTAGCTGTAAATCACAAGGCACACATAATATCTTCATAAACCTCAAAACACATTCTTTATCAATGTTAAAGTCAGGTAAACTACCATTCAGAACCAACTCTACCTTTTTCTAAAACTCACTATCTTCCTTCCGTTCTTGCTTAATATTGTATAATAGATATGATTTCACTAAAACCTAAAACAAAATAGTGAATTTCCTTCACCAAAAAAATCTATTACAAAGTTCATCAAATCTTTAATCAATGTATCTTGTTCCAAACGTAACATGGTTAGTGTTGCATTACATTTTCTTCTCAAGGCATCAATCACTTAATTTTCCATTCTTGGATGGTAATTAATTGTTCAATCATAATATTTGATTAATTTCAGCAATCTCCTATATCTCGCGTTCAATTTATTATATGTGAATATATACTTCAAACTTTTTTGCCTATATATATTTCACATTTTACTCCATAGAGATGATACCTCAATGTTTTTAGGGAAAAAAATTACAACAGCTAATTCCAGACCATGTGTAGGAAAATTTAATTAATGAGGTTTCAATTAACGTGAAAAATGATCAATTACCTGATCTTTCTGCATTATGACACAACCAAGTCCTTTCAATGAAACATCGCTGTAGATAACAAATTCACCATCTCTGGAAGGGATTTCCAAAATATAAGCATTCACCAATCTTCTTTTCAATTCCTGAAAACAATCATCACATTATTTTTTCCAATTAAACTTAACACCTTTTCGAGTTAACTTAGTCATTGGGCTCGATAACAGTGAAATGTTTTCAACAAACCTCCTGCAATATTCTGTTAATCCATGAAAACTATCGATCACAGTTTTATTTTTGGGTCATGTCCATTCCTTAACAAATTTTGTTTTTGAAGGATCAATATCTATGCTATTTTTTGAAGCAATGTGACCAAGGAATGGAATTTATTATAACCAAAACTGACACTCGATGAATTTCCCATACAGTTTCTTTTCTTTTTAAGGATTTCATGAAAACCCTTAAATGACTTTCAAGATCCACTTTTTTTTTGAAGAAACCAAAAATTAATCAATAAACACAACCATAAACATATCTAAGAACTCAAGGAAAATTTACTTCATAAGATCCATGAATATAGCATGTGCAATGGTTAACCCAAAAGGCATAACTAAAAATTCATAATGGCCAGATCTAGTAAGAAACGCGGTCTTCAGAATGTCTTCTTCCTTTACAATCAACTGATGGTACCCCAACCTCATGTCAATATTCTAAAAATACTAAACTCTCTAGATCTTATCAAACAAATCAACGATATGAGGCAAAAGATACTTTTTCTTAACAATGATGTTATTCAGTGCTCTATAATCAATGAAAAGTATCATTGAACAATCATTATGTTTAACAAACAAGACATGATCACCCCATGGTGATGTTCGAGGTCGAATGAAACCTTTATCTACTAACTCTTACAATTTCTTCTTTAACTCTAAATGTTTAATTTGAGCCATCCGATAAGGGGGTATTGAATTTGGCTTTGAATCAAGAATTGTGTAAACTGTAAATTAAACTTCTCGATCATTTATTATACCAAGAAACTCATTAGAAAAAACATCAAGATAATCATTTACAACTAGAAAATAATTAATATGAACAGTTTCTTTTTTCAACAATATGTTCAATGTAACATAAATTTACATCTTTTACTAGTTTCTCAGCTTCCTGATATGTTATCAAAAGTAAGCATATATTCTTTTACACAAATTGAAATTTTTTCTAAAAAAACTACTTTTCTCTACAGTCAATCATCGCATGATAAATGGAATGCCAATTTATAACCAAAATAAAATCAACCTCTACTAGAGGCCAAACAATAAGTTTTCCGGGTAAATTCATTCCACGCACAAGGACAAGAATATTCTAATAATTTATTTTTTTCCCAAAATTTTCTCCTAGTGTTTTTACCATAAATTTCGGATTCATATCTGTAGATGAAATTCCCAATTTACTTGAAAAATTCATAGAAATTAATGAATGTGTAGACCCAGAATCAAACAAAACATTTTCATTATCTGAATAAAAAACAATATACGTAATACTACATCATTCGATGGCCCAAAATCTGCAGAAGTAGTTGAAAAGGATTTCACAACACCTTTTTTCTTTTAGTCCGGATGATTTCCCTCAGTTGATTTCTTTGTGGGACACTCATTTTCATAATGACCCATTTCATTGCACAAAAAACATTTTACTGACTGTAAATCATATTTTTTCTTATCATTACCCTGATCTTTTTCAGTGAAATTATGAGCCTTATGTGCCATTTTACCCCATTGGTATCACTTACCAAAATTCAAAATACATTCACTGAAATTCTTTTTTACCAAAACTTTCATAAGCTGTAAACTTAAATTTCTTACCATTAAACTTTTTGGAAGAGTTCTAACCTTTCATCTGCCACATCTTCCTCGTATTATGTTGTTTTTCAAAGAACACCTCATCATTAGAAAACTCCATTTCCACCTTCTCCGCACATCGTACAAGTTTTTCATAGACTTTGAACTCATGGGAAGATAAATCCCTTCAATACTTTGGCTATAATACTAAGTAAAACAGTTGATTTTACTATCATGATCTCATATGAAATTTGGACCATACCTTGCCAATCAAGTTAAATTTGATTAATAAGAAGCCACTAAGTCATCCTCCTACATCAATTTCGGGAATTGTATTTCCAACCTAAGACAAACCACCTTTGGGAAATATTTCACATGAAATAAACCTCTAAATTCATCCCAATCAATAGCATAAGTCTCCTCACTGTCCCTGATAATTTTCACCATCGACCACCACTAATCGACTTCACCTTCAAAACATTAAACATCATGACTAAACTTTTGATGTTATGAACACTATGTGACATCAAAAATCTTATCCAATTAATTATTCCACCCTTCAGCTAGCACAAGGTCAGATGACCCTTTGAATGATGGGGGATGATGCCTCATGAAATGCTCCACTACTGGCTTGGGTGTTTATGGTTGATCTCCCGGATCTCGTGCAGAATACCACCACCATTAATATCTTGATTCAATTATTCCATCATTACAACAAACTGATTAGTTCCAATTCCGACCACCTCAAGTTGCTGATTTTGATGATTTTTTTCCTCTTGATACCATCCCACCATAGCTGCCATGTTTCCTATGTGGAAAACCATTATGAACATAAAAGTATCTTAGGTGAAGCAACATGTTAATCTGTAAATGCTATATCATTTCAATCATAACATAAATTTACTTATGTATATTAATATAACAATACCATAACTCTTAAAGTTATCTAAACCGACCTCTGATACAAACTATAAGGCCCCAGCCTTAAACATTACATAATCTTGAATTAAGTTAATAATTTACATTGTGGATCTTTTCAAGTTTAGTGTTTTAGAGAATTATGGCATAACTATTACATTACATCTAAAATATTAAAATGTAGACACTTTTACTCAGTATAAAATTTTTACATAAAATTATAACTCTTAGAAGAAAACAATAATTCTTTTTTTGATATAAATCATTTTTAATTCTTCCTTTCTCTTACCCTACCTTAAATCCTGTAAACAACATTACAAAAATCTAATATGAGCATAAAAATCATAATAAGGGTTATAAAATAAACAAATAAAACATTAGTTCATAATTACATACAAAACATAAGCTCTTTAAAATACCTCATGAAATTTTAAGATTTATGAATAAAATATAGCAATCACAAATCATAAAGGTAACTTGTGGCATCCATCTCTTATTTACGTTCTAGATTTCATAGATACGCAGGGCGGTACAATTGGAATACCCATCATTGTATATTCCCAAAATAGCATAAGAGAATGATTAACGTTTTCCTCTATCATGTTACCCAATGCAATAGAGAGCTATCTCGGGCTCACCAACCCTAGGTTTATCATGGAACCACCAGTATATGAAAAACAATTCCCAAAAACCATAACATAATCATAACACATGAAGATGCATAAAGGAAAAATAAAATTTCTATATAGAAATCCCAATATAAAATTTCAATATATTGGCACAATCAATCAATTCCTAAAACCATTTTCAATACCAAAATATGTAAAATGTGTATATGGTAGTTATTTTTCCTTTAAAAACATTACGGCTTGTTTAGGAAGCCAAATATCAAATAATGCTCGCTGTGGTAGAAAGGTCATTGTAACTGTGTATGTTAAAAAGAAACATTCTTTTTGTTGTTTAGTAAAATTCTTATTAGAGAAAAGACTCCCATTGAATGAAATTAAATTTCAATGTGGATTATAAACCATATAAAATAATGTAATGTATAAATCAAAGTATGCTTCAATGAAAGGATATTGAGATGAAGTCCCTTACCTAATCTCCTACGTGACTCGTTCGTTCTTTAATCTTCTAAATAATAATATAAAGTAAATTTATAATTTCTTAAGAACATTTTTCACATTTATTATTCCTTTTATATTACTTATTACCATGTTATAAACATTACAAAATCATATAATTTAATAATGGACGTTTTGTCGATATTTGGTACATGAGTGAAAAATGAACTTCATTAAATTACAGGTGGTCCATGTGGTCAAAATTAAATTATCTCCATAATTATATTAATGATTTAGATATCATAGATATCATATATATCCAGTATATATATGTATTTATAATAGTACAAAATAGTTAGAGATAAGAAATGAAATGCATCATTCATGGAGACGGTAAGTCGTATGTATGGATGAACGCTACATTCCTCTCTATTTCATATTTAAGGGAATGAAAACATATTGATACATAGGTATATTATAATTCCAGTATAATATCATATATAATTTCAGTAAATGATTCAATTATACATTTCACATATGGCATGAACGATTCATATCCCTTTGAGGGGGAGGTAGTCCGCACTACCTCAAATGAAATTATCATATTTACCCATTATGTAAACCATAATGGTATTATATAAATGAAAAATACAGATGCATAGAGAAAATATAAATATAATACATATTATATATAAATACAGTTCTATCTTAATGGCCACCATAAGATGTAGTTGGAGATAATTGAACAATCATCGTTTCGTGGGGAATTAGTTCACTGTCTACAGAAATAATATGTTAATATCCATTTGATGGAGGTGTGTGGAAATTTTTTTCTAATCCATCTCATAAAAACATCCTAGTATATTTTGGATAATAGGGTTTTTATAAAATAATATAAAAAAGAGATTTTAGGCGGTAGGAGAAGGAAAATAAAAGAAAATAACTTGAGAGAAGGAATTACCTTTAAATCGGGTAACTCCCTTTGGTTTGAACCAAATATATTTATTGAATTTCCTTCTTTCTAGGGGAAGGATTATAGGAGGAATAGAGGTATGTTGGGAGATTATTTAGGAAGAGTTTTGATGATCCATGGGGGATTGAGAGGTGAGATTAAGGGTCCGAGGGGATGGTTTTTTATAAGGGGGAGGACGGTCTATTTAATAATGTTTGAAAGTATTGTTTTATTATAAAATGATATTCAGTTTCGAAAGTTCCATAACATATTTATCTCCAATATAAGGTGCATATAATTTGAAATAAAATCATCCAATAATAATTGGGCAGGATTTGAATATTTTTAATCCGGATCTTTTTTGTTTAACCATTTGTTAACATATTTATCTTTTAACAAGCCCTCTTATATATTCATACTATATGATTAATATATTTAATATAAAATGAAAAGAGATCAAAAATGGATCATTAATGACATTTATAACATCATATATGTCATTATCCTGAATATTTTATCTTTTGATAAAATATTAATTGTTTTAAAAACTCATTTATGTCAATTTATAAACTCATCATATCAAGACTATTAAAAAATCAATAAAAACTTTATTATTTCAAAAAACCATCATTAATTCAAAGATAACAAGTCATAATTATCCCTAAAATTATTTAATGGAATAAAAAGTTTAAAAATAAATAAATTTTAATATTTATAATTTCATTTATTTGAATATTTTATTAATGAAGCAATGACTTCATCACCATTGTGTTATAATTAAATTAATTTATTTAATGGAAAAAAATTATAAATTAAATACCATGATGTAGTAAATATTTTTAGGTTTCAAATTAATATTTATAGACAAATATATTACTTACATAACCCTATATAAAATATTTTTTAGTAAAAAGATTCATGTTTATGAAATTTTTATTTTTTACTTTAAATAAAAAGTTATTAATGTCATTATCTTACCCATGTGGCTTTCAAAAGAAAACAGTCTCGACCAATGATTTTATTGGTAGGAAATTACTCATTCAATATGGTTAGGACAAGTTTTAAGGAAATGTTATATTATCATAATATTATTTTTACCTTTATTACTCTATTTACATTTATCTACAGTAAATAAAAATCAAAAGTTACTCTTCACGAAAAATTATTTAAATTCTATTGAACGAAATTATAATTATTGATGAAAACCATGTATGATAGATTTTTGAATTACAATTCACATAAGTTGTAAAATTTCATTTAAATGAAAAGGTTGATTTTTTTTAACTATTATGCACTGTTTTCACTATTCATCAAAAATTGAACGTTTTCTGAAAAATACCTAAAATTTACCCAAAGATAATTTTGATATTCCAAATGAAAAATGAAATATAATTTACCAAAATCTATAAATTAATGTTTAATTAATTAACTGAAAATTAATTTCCATTGTCAAAGCCAAAAAATGTTTTTTATGATTTAAAAACTATCAAAAGATTGACACTTATTTATGTCGAATTTCAAAGTGAAATTACTTACAATGATCAACATTGGATTAAATTGTAAAAATATACTTCAATTACAATTTATAACTAATAAAAATAATAATCTAACTATATAAATAAATATTATTAAAAGTCCGTTCTGAATTAAAATACAGTATTTTTCACTATTCATTAAAAAATGAACTTTATCGGAAAAAAAATAAAATATTACCCAAAGTAAATTTTTATGTCTCAATTATAAAGAAGAAATTTATTTAACAAATGGAACATATAAAAGAGATAAAAATATATATTTAAAATGGGTTCTCCATCAAAAGGCGGCAAAACGCCCTTTTAAAAATATTAGAGTTTTCCATGATTTAAAATCGAATTCATTCTTATTTTGAGCCTCTAAAATTTATTAGATAAATATAAAAACATTTAACCAACTTGTATAATAATATTGTAGTTAGTTCTATTAATTCCCAATAATTCCACCACTATGCGTTAACTAACCTTTAAAATAATATTATATTATTATTTTTTTCAATATGACTCAGCATTGTTTGAAACATGAGATTTCAGAGAAACCATTTATTGCGTGTCGGGTACACTATCGATCATGGCATCCCATTTAAAGTAAAATTAATATTTAATTCAAAAACATTAATAAATATAAAAATATCATATTTTTTATTTACCTGGGATGTTACAATTAAAACATTCTTATATAATAACCTCATTATCTTCTATTCACATTGATTTATCTCATGTTAATTTAATAAGCTACAGCCATCTCTACTTCCATAAAATGGATAAATAAATAAACATTCATGTGTAATGAAGACTAATGCATAAAAACCAATTTCTTTTGTATTTTTAATATCACCTCTCACTTATAGTTATAATAATTTATGAAATTATTATAAATGAAATTTATGATATTGTTATACTTATTGATTTATTATACAACACATAAATTTATACATTCCATTCTAATCGAATATGATAATATCATTCGTGTGTGTGGTGGACTACTGCCTCACAAAGTGATGTGACTCATTCACACTTTATATAGAAGGTAATAAGGTTGATTTTACTGAATATGTGTGATAAATATTACATAAAAATGTCTCTATAATTTGTAATATATTATTTTTCTTTATTTCTTTTAATCCATCAAAAAAATGGAAATAATTTTATTCCGTATATACAACCTACTCTATCAATCAATGATATATTTCATTTTCATTATTTAAAATTTATAGATTACTATAAATACATATAAAATTATTAAATATTATATTTATAACATGATTATAATTATGGACATTATGGATATTATGGAACCCTGATCTAAGTAATAGGACTTAAAATACCAAATTAAAACATACACAAAAAACAATGTAGTTATTTTCTAAAACGTGACATTAACATGGACTTGTTTGTAAATGGGTAATAAAAAGACAGAATAAAGTCATATATGGAATTATATATATGATTATTTCTCTTTAATAGATGTATAATAAACATATTTTTATTATACATGAGTTTCTAGAAGGTACAAAGGGACTCGAAACTTAAGGTAAGAAATTTTTGTCTCAATTTCCATTCCTTGATATATATGTCATGTTATGAACAAATATTCATTTATGAGATCTATATACATCCCCTTTGACTTAAACTATCATGAATTTATTTACTATAATTACATTTTATTTTTAATTTAATTTTATTCCTTCATCTGGATTATAATTCAATGTTACTAAAGCGGTAAAAAATATTTGTTACAATCTCATCTTTTATAGAGACAGATAATGATTATGTTCCCATTGATAAATTATTAAGATCCATTTTACACTAACAACATAAATTTTATTATACTATGGTTATTTAATGAGAATATATGTTTTTCATTCGTTTTACTCTTTATATATACTCAATAGTTCAAAAGAATGTTATTATGAAAAATCATCTTGAAGTCTCTCTTTAGTGAAAACACTTTTTTTTTCTAAAATCATGTTTTCTAAAACAGGTTTTCAAAAATTTATTTTTAAAATTTTTAAAATTATTTATTATAGACATTTTAAAACATATTTAACTTTTTTACAAATTTTTTAAAATTAATTCTAATTTCATTTTACCAAGAATGCCCATTTGGATTTTATATAAAATGTTAAAGTGTTATAGATTTTAACTTGTGCAGAATGAATGGAATTTTTTACAATAATTAACATTATTTTCACTTTTGTTTCCTTTTAAATTATTTGATTTTATTTTTAAACAAAATTACTTCCAAAATATTTTAGGAATATTTAGTAGGCAGTTTTGAGGGAAAAGTTGCCTTCCTCAAGATACTTTCTATGTGATTTATCCTTTAAAATCATTATCCATCTAAGTTGAAATAACTTAATATAATTTATAATTTGATTGGTATATGAAAAAAGGATACAATTGTTATTATTTCTCTAGATAGTTTATGATGATATAATATTTATGAAACTCATTTCTCTCCCATGGGTTATACCATGATAAAATTCTTATGAGAATCACTTCTTTCTTCAAGGGTTACTTAATGATGAATTGATTAATTGATAAAATGATTATGAAACATATAACATTTCCACTAGTTATGATATGATTAAATTTTTATAAATCCAATTTAATTAATGGGTAACGATATAATGAATGGTTTATGATGTCATGGAACACATATGTCTTAAATTGATTATGTGACAAGTGGGGCCTATATCTTCCTTCAATGTAACTGGTAATGATTTATATACTAAGGGATAGATTGGTCTGGAATGGGGAGTGAACCCAATTTAGTAATGGTATTATTCTTCATTGATGATCTTGGGAGTGAACCTTAACTACGATGATGGTTTCAGTAGTTAACACATTCCACTATGATAGCCTTATTAGTGAGACTTGACTTCTATGGAAATTATTACAATGCTTTTTTCAATGGATAAAATTGATGTATTATGCTACTGTCAAACTCTCATAGATCATTTTCGTCAATTCACTTATGATTTATATCTTATGAACATCCTATTTTTATTCCATGACTCTATATTATGATATTTTATATGTAGGGTCTGGGTTTCAAATTATATGCTCACATTCACATGAAATTATGTTCATGTTATACTTACATGTATTCTAGATTTACGGTAAATGAGCATATGAGATCATCATTTCTTATGTTTACTCCCAAGTTGTAAAGAAATTTGTTTTATATGATATGTATAATAAGGGTGTTAGTTATGAATAATTTAGTGGTAGATGTGTTAATTTACCCATGAACCAATGTGTTGTGTTTATATGCTTCCAAAGGCATGATATCGTTACGATACTATTGCGTGTGTTTTTAAGATGTCATAAATGTAAATAAAATGATGTAATAAATTTTTATGATAAGTTAGATCATTAATATTAGTATTATTTGATTGGTTTAGTTAACCTTCATAAGGGATCCAAGTTCCACTGGACAAATGAATGTGAAGATAATTTTCGAAACTGAAGATAAGATTAGTGAGTTCACATGTGCTTACATTACTCTATAGTGGATAAGGGTATAAAATATATATTGGTTCATCTAAGAAGGTATTGGAATTTATGATCATGAATAATGAAATGGTTATAGATTATACCCCTTGATAATTGAAGGTTCACGAGAAAAATTACAAAACTCATTATTTGGTGTTAGTTGTGGTTATTTTTGCATTAAAGATGTGGGGGAATTATAATAATAGAGAAAAGTGTGATATATATACTGATCATATAGTATTAAAGTATATATTAGTGTATATTTATTTTTAAAATGAATTATAGAAGATGGTTAGAACTGATTAAAGATTTAGAAGCCTCAATAGATTACCATCCTGTGAAAGATAACAAGGTGGATGATGCCCTGAGTCGGAAAGACCATTATTGTTTATCCATGGCATGGATAAAAAATATCCAATATATTTTGGATTTGGATTTGATGAATTTGGAAATTTTTAATGATTGGATGAAATATCATCATTCTTAGTTTAATGTTTAACCATCTATCTAGGTGAAGATTAAAGGTGAATTAAAGGAAGATGTTGTTTTGTAAAAGAAGGTTAGAAACATTATTGAGTTTAACCATAATCATGAAAGAATGATATGGTTCAAGAATCGTGTATGCCTTTCATAAATATATTATTTGATGGTGTTTTTAGAGGGAGCACTTATTTATTTATTCCCCATTCATCCTATAAGTATAAATATGTTTTGATATTTGAAAGAATACTTATAGTTGGTTTAAATGAATATATATATCATAGGGTCTGTATCTCAAGGAATGTTAACAAGATAAGGCTGAGAGATAAAAGTCTAAGGGAATGTTACATCCATTACCTATACCATAATGGAAATGGAAAAACATCACCATGGATTTTTTTCATTGGGACCCCTTCTAAATGGAATAATGTTATATGGGTTGCAATCGATAACCTTAAAAAGTGAGTACACTTCAACACTATCACATAATATTTGTCTTTAAATAATATTTATAGTATATAAATTAAGAAAGATATAAGGTTTTATGTATTACCACATTCCATTTTTTCTGATTGGGGTTTGAGGTTTACATCAATGTACTGGAAAAGTCTTCATCAAGCTCCAAATACGATGTTGAGTTTTAGCACTGTGTATCATCCTCAGATAGATGGTGAGTATAAGAGAACTATTCATACCCTAGATGATGTGTTGATATATTTCTGTTTGGGATAAAAGGTTGAATGGGATAAACACTTTCCTCGAGTTGAGTTTTATTGCCCCGATAGCTTTCACTCAAGCATTCCGATGGATACCTATGAATCCCTTTGTAGAAAAAAATGAAGAACTAAATGTGATGGAATGAAGTCAGAGAATGAAATACATTGGAGACTAAGATACTTGAACAAATGAAAGATAAATTTATATCTATCTATAAACCCATCATGTCATCACATAGTTGGAGGAAAAGTTAGGAATATAATCTCTCGCATGATCTAGAAATCAAAATTTATGACAAGGTGTTTCTCAAAATTTCTCCATGGAAGATGGTTACGAGATTTAGGGAGAAAGGGAATCTAATACCATGGTATATAATTCCCATTGAAATAAATGATAAAATCAAGATGGAATCCAATAATTTTTAACTTTTCACCATTCCTCTCTCAAGTTCATGATTTGTTCCATGAATCTCTCCTAAGGATGTACATAAGTTATCATTTAAATGTACTGAACTCGAAGGTCGTACAGTTAGAGAATGATCTTTCTTATAAGGAATCACCGATGGTGATTCTGGATCATACAGATAAAGTTCTATGAAAAAATACCAATCACATGGTCAATGTTTTTGGTTGAAACTACCAGTTAGAGGAAGCTATATGGTAATGTAAAGAAATTGTGAGGCATAAGTATCCTCATTTGTTTGTATTAGAGTAACAAATTTTGAGGTTGAAATTCATTTGAAGGGGGTATAATATAAAACCTTTAGTTTTTATGAATTATTTAAAAAGAATAAATTTCAGTAATATCATTTATTACTCATAAACAATATAATATTTAATTATATGCATCATTTATTTTAGCTTGTGATTCACATGACATGTTTTTAAATGGGGTGGTGTTCTGGTCAATGACCAAAACAAAATCATTTTTAATCAAATGCGTCTTATATTTCCTTTCCATTAAATTTGTGATATTAATAATAAAAATATTTTTTTAATATTAAGAATAATTTTCTTTATGAAAATAAATCATATTTTTTAAAAATTATTTAATTTTCCAATAAATTTTTTAAATGTTCAAAAATAGTATTATTTTAAAATTTGTTTTTTTAAAACATAATAAAAATTAAATTTTGAATATTTTAAAAAAATTATTTCATAAAATAATATTCCATTTTGAAATCATAGTATCCAATTTATCTTAAGTTTACTATCTGGTAATGTTATGAAAAATTAATTTTTTGATGAATAGTAAAAAATACTGAATTTTAATTGAAAATCAGCCTTTCATTTAAATTATTTATAAAGGTAAAGTCATACATTATTCTTTTAATGAATTTATTTAAATTATATATACATTCATCCAATTTATTTCTTTGTAATAAACTCTATATTTAATTTTGATCTAAAAACCATGTAAAATTTTGAAAATTTTATCTTTGAAAACCTTGTTTCTCATCATCTCTTTGGGATTAATTTTAAATTAATATTTTTTACTAATTTTTATTGAATATGGAAAAATATATTATAATTTTGTAATCAAAATTATTTATTTTTTCTGATAATTTAAAAATATTATTGGACCAAAATAAATAGTGAAAACAGTAAAATATATTTACCACAGATTATCTAAAAATTGGTTTACTAGGGTGTTAAGATAACAATAAAATGGTTAAAATTCCCTAGAATGTTGTATAAAATATAATTTCTATAAATATTCTAAAAAAATTTAAATGTATATATAATACTTCATTTGGGATGTTTTTTCATGAGAGAACGTGGGTTCATATTTTTCTTTTCAAAATATTACATGTTTTCCACTCACCTCACCTATTCAACGACACCCTAGTTCACACTTCATATCTCATCAAATAATTTGTGGTTAAGAAAATTAATATCCAAATAAATTAGAAAATTCCAAAATGTAAAACTATAATCTTATTTTGTATATAGATCCAACCATGAAAGGCTTTTCGTGAAAACCTTAGGAGGTCTCTCGAGGAAGATGCAACGTTCATCATCGAGGGTTTTTATTTTATTTAATGTTCCACCTCCTTAAATTATTATAAAACCATTTTGATAAATAAAATCAATATATTTCACATAATTATATTAGTATATCTTAATTTAATGACCCAATACTATTTACACTTCCATCAAATGGGTTATGGAATCGTCATTTATGTGTATGTCAGCCGACCACCTCGTGAACATATGTCATTCTTTTTTCCATTAAAACATCTTGTGAATTGTTATAATGATGGATTAAATGTTTTTATATATTATATTAATGATATTATTATACTTATAGATTTATTACATCATACCTACATTAATACTTTCATTTCTATGGGAGTATGATAACATCGCTTGTCTGTATCGCATACTATCGCCTAATAAAGCAATGCGATTCATTGACTCTTTTAATGAAAGGTAATAAGGATAATTTTAAAAAACAAAATGTGATATATATGAAATAATAATGATTTTATAATTTTAATATATTATATTACTTTCGTTATTTTGATTCATCATGAAAATGGAAGCACTGTTCATGTGTACGTACGGACTACCATCTACATGAATGGTGTATTTTATTTTATACCTATAACATTTATGGATTAAAATAAATATATACATCATGAATATAATTGATATATATATATATCATGATTATAATTATGGGTATTATGAAACCATGATAAGATTAAGAGGACTGAAAATAAAAAAAATCAAAACGTACACAAAAAAATACAATTTGTGCCTAAAACATTACTTTAACAAAGAATTTTTAATAAATGATTAACAAAAGGTCATTATAGAGTCATATGTGGTATTATATAAATTATTATGGTTTTTAAAAATATTTATAATAAACATATATTCATTATATAAGAGATTAAAAAAATAATAACAGAATTTTAGAATTATGGTAAGGTATTTTTATCTTAATTTTCTTTTCTTGAGACATATTTCAAGAACCTATCATATTTTATGAGGCGTATATAGATACCCTTTAACATATAATATGTAGAGACCCAAAGCTTGAAGTACATGGACATTACATTACTTTAGCGGAATACTTAATACATAACAAAAACAGACACACAAGGACCGTACTAGTTTAGTGTCTTTGGAAACTTGGAACGTAATCTTCTAATCGTGGTGAAAGATATTCAACATCTCCCATAAAGATCTTCCATTTTGTTTTCTTACCTAAAACCTTTATTTATATCCTGGGGAAAAGAAAACATAAAAACGGTGAGCTCAAATGCTCAGTAAGGGTAAGCATGGATAAAATAAAACATACCGTATACATTTGAACTTAAAAACATGAACATAATGTTTAAACATCAAAAGCTTGAGAAATGACACAAAACATGGAAGTACGTAAGGCATAGATCTTAAAGAAAAATTAAGAATGATAAAATATCATGGGAATAAAACATGTAATTGTGGCATCCATTAAGAACATGTAATGATTTCCATAGTATCCAAGGCATTGCTACCAAGACCATCTTAGTGGACAAAGTCCGTTTCTGAATCGAGTTCACTCCTCGTTTCATTCCTGTAACACTGAACCAGATTAACTTATCATTCCATCCATGTCTATCTCATGAGATATAAATCTTTACCCAATGCATTGGAGGGAGATATAGGTCCCACCCATCTCATAATGAAATCATTCTTACCTGTTCCACAAAATAAACATTCATCATTCATAATAACCCAATGAATAAAATGGGTTTCATAAACACCATCCCATCAGCACATAATCCATATAAAATAAATGGATATCATTTCATAATATGAAAAGTGAAACCATTTAAATCATAGAGACATTATAATTGAAACATACACATATGAAATAATGTCATCTTAGATGGAAATTTTTTTTTTATAAAACACTTGAAATGAATTCTTGAGGAAAATATCTTTTCTTCTTCAAAATCAATTTCTTTTTACAAAACGTCATAAAATTTTAAAAGAATGAGATTTTTTTGAAAATATTCATGAAATATTTTGGAGGAAGCGTCATGAAAATAAGGCTTTATAAAACCGTAAAAATCCGTTCACACCGTATAAGTTAAAAATAACATTTTTCTCGTACTTTTGTCGGAAAAGTCAAAAGGTACCTCGTATGGTAAACAAAAGAAAGATTACTTCCATATGATGTGGTAGAAGTATATAAGGGTAACAATTTCTTTAAACATACATGGAAGTAAAGTAAACATTTTATGAAAACATTTTGAGAACATATGGACATGGATAATAAACATAACCCCCAGTAAATACTTACGAACAAACAATCTCGGATAAGAATGAGATTGGAATAATTATCCCTTACCTTAGGTCAGATTTGCTTCGTAAGTGTCCGAAACTCCTGTATAATGATTCAAATAATGTCATTGAATTATTTCAGAATCACACTCATTGTTATGATATCATATATGGTTCACTTATGACTTTATATTACCCGTTCTTTTGTAAATTCCATGTTAAAGAGCGTTTTGGGTAAAATCGTTTCATTTGTCGTCCGTGTTTTGACTTGTAATTATTCATATGATTAATTAGATCATGATTACTTAATTCAAGAATATAAAACATTATTTATATATAATATATATTCAGAATATACATATATATAATAGATCAGTAAATGGAAATAAATACGCCGTTCATGCAGACGGTATGTCGTACGTACGCATGAACGCTGTTTTCGTTTCCTTATTGAGTTGAAGGGAATTAAGTAGACGACATACATATATATACACATAAATACAGTATTATTATTATTTAATATATTTCATAATTACTTATTATATATACTTTATAATCATTCATGAATGGTTAATGTGGAGAATGAATCGCATCGTGTCGTGGAGACGGTAGTCCGTACGTACGCACGAGTGATGATATCGTTCTCATGATCTTGGAATTGTATTGGAGTGTATGTATACTATTTAAGAATAAATATCACTTTAAAAAATAATATATAGTTATTATTTACAACATTATACCCATCCAAGTAAGGTGGTTGTGGAAAATAGATTACACCACGGCGTGGAGACGGTATTCCATACGTACGCACGCGTGGTGATTTCGTTTTCCGTAGGATTGATAGATGGTGAAATAGGGTTTTTTCATACTTACAATAACATATCAGTATATGAGTGATACTGATGTTATTACTTCATAATGAAACAACCTAAGAAGAAGAAGTGGAAGAAGAAATAAAGTTGAAAGAATCGGTAACAGATATTACCTCTTCTTTAAAGCGCATCTTTGAGTCCTCCTCTTAGGGAACTAAAAATGGTCTATGAAGACAACCGGGACCTCTAGGATGTTTCTAGGGAAGTGGAGAAGAGAATTTGGCAGGGTTTGGCCGAGCTTGAAGGCTCAAAGTGGTGTGAGAAAGAGGGGGAGGAGGTTCCCTTTTATAAGGGAGGAGAGGGGCTCCTTTGGAAAAACAAAAAATATTATTTTATTATAAAGTCATGTTCGGTTTTAAATAGCTCCAAATTGATTTATTTCAAATATAAGGCTGGGATGGGTCGAAATCATCTCATCCAATAGAATTTAGATAATTTTAGGTTTCTATTTTAACCTTATCATTTAGATTTAACATTAAGTAAAATTTTTTTACTTTTACTGTGTCTTCTTGTGTTCTTATACTATAAGGTTAATAAACTTAATATAACATGCCAAACGAACCCCAAGTTGTCTATTATTAATATATATAACTTTTTCTAAGTCATTTGGCCGAACCTTAGATTTTTAAAAATAAAATAACAATTACTAATATAATATTTGTATTAAAAACTATTTTATGTCAATTTTGACACTATTTAGTAATTGATTTTTCTGAAAATCATAACAGAATGATTAGTTCACAAAAATTTAATTAAATCCATAAAAACATGTCATATTAACTTATAAAATTAGTTTAATTCATAAAAATTCTTATATTACATTTATTTGGGTATTTATAACATAAATTATGTCAATATTTCATTAATAAGATAATTACTACATCATCTTTGTGTCATAAATAAATTAACTTATTAAAAGTCTAAAAATTAAAAATAAAATATCATTATGTATTAAATCCATTTAGATTTCTAATGAATATTTATAGTCGAATTTATCTTATGTATAACCCTATATTAAAAATGATTTACATATTAAACTTTGATTTTAACTATTTTTAACCCTTCTTTAAATAAATTAATAATAAATGTCCTAATCTAATCCAAGTGGGCCTAAATGGTCATATTTTAATCCTAAGGTTTTTTTTGGTCTAATTAAACTTATCCAATAGAATTAGGAAATGTGTTAGGGTAATAATAACATCATTTTTACCCTTCATTACCCTATTTACTTTTAACCGTGGTAAAAAAAAGTACAAAGTTACTATTCACCAAAAATTATTTTCATCTCATTGAACCACATTTTACTTACTGACATCAACTGTGTATCTCGGATTTTTGAAATCCCACTCACTGAAGTGGTAAAATTAAGTTTTATGAAAAATTCATTTTTTTTAACTACCACTTAGTGGTTTCACTATTCATCAAAAAATGAAAGTTTCCAGAAAAATACAAAAAATTAGGCCTAAGATATATTTGATATTATGAACTCACAAATCATTTCTATTTTACCAAATTCATAACATATCAGTTGCATTAATTAATTTAAAAATTAATTCCCGTCGTCAAAATAAATAGCGTGTTCTTAAGAGATAATAACTATCAAAAGATTGACACTTGTTTATGTCTGATTTATATGTGAAATTACATCCAATGACCAAAATTGTATTAAATTGTAAAAATATATTCTAAATATACTTTAAAACCACTCAAATTAATAATTTATCACTATTAATTATTTCAATTAAAAAAGTTGTTTTTAATTAAAATTTAGTAATTTTCACTATTCATCAGAATACGAAAGTTATATGAAAAGTACCAAAATTTCACCCTAAGCTAATTTCGATATTCCGAATCCAAAAATGATGTCCATTTTGAAAAATAAAATTTACAAAATTTCAAAAAGTTTTTAATACTATTCATAACGGCTAGTTTTAATAATATTTTAATAACATATCATTGTTTAGTGAAACTCGGTATTGCGTACTACACACGATATCAAGGAAGGTCGCGATTGTGTGTAATGAAAGGCAAGTCAAGGATGTGTTTTGTGCAAGATCCTTTTGGTGTAGCGTACAACACAAGACATTAATGAAATTAAAAGAATATTTTTCATAAAATCTCGTGGTGTTACATTCTACCCCCCTTAAAATGAATTTCTCCCTCGAAATTTGTCGGGGTTATAAATTGTTTACTCCTTGAAAGTTTCTTTAATAGAAACCCACATCGTAAAAAGGAATACCAAAACTAATCTTTTAAAAAAAAGTATGAAACGTAACGGTTACCCAAATAAACTAATCACTGGGATTCCACATAGATGAAAATATGGATATGGAAGAGAAATCTAACCATCATGTTCTGATGGAGAGTGGTAGAGAACATGGCTATGGAAAAGCCAGCAATCACAAATCCATAGATTTGTGATGATCTAAGGTACCATCTGATTCATCGGATAAAAGGGCACTAGGACAACATTTTTGGTTTTCAAGATCATTTCCCTAAAGTTGAAGAATTTGAATTAGAATAAATACTTACTTTATTTTGGTAAAATCTAACTGTTGTTCGTGCTTTGAACAATTTCCACTTCATCACTTAAAGAAATGAAGTTGAATTTGTTATTCGTGAAGTGTTAACAGATCATGTGATAGAATGATGGGTCATTCCATCTGTTTCAAACAAAAGGTTAGAAAAAGTTATCAAATATACATAAGTCCATCTATGGTGAGGTTAATCGTATAAGATTCCAAAAATGAACTTATACTTCATATATCATACGGCATAATAAAATAAAACTATTTTCTACTAACCAGGGACTTCCTGTAGTCTAGTGGTAGGCGATAAAGGCCAGTCGTACTTCAGTTGTGGGTTCGATTCCCACAGCCTTGTCTGACGCGATGGGCTGTCGCCCGTCCTACAGGTTGTCCTTTTTCTAATACTACATTACTATAATGTCAAAAAAAAAAGTTCTATCCTTAAACAATACTAACTTATGTCCAATATAATCCATTCCAATCTTTAGGCTTATCTAAAATACTTAGGTCCAATCTCATAGTATAAAGAAAATGGTTACTTGAAATGTCACATAACAATCACGTGAATGCCATCATTTATCCCCAATATATCATATGATATATCTTGTTGGTCAAATTACAAACATGTGAATACCTTAATAATGTATTCTCTTAAAAAATGAATACCCATTGAACCTTAGTGAAAACATGAATGCAGTCAAAAGTTAATTCTTTCAACATACCAAAATCCAAAAAATCTATATACTCAAACCATGATATAACCTTCTCCTTATATCAGTCATGATCTCATGAATACTATCAAACATTTAATTTTCTCCTTATCCCTTCATTATGCACATATCATCTATATTCCAAAAATATCTGAATAACCTTTAATGGGTACCACTACCATTAATCATACACTTTCAAAACTCAAGGAAAGACAACAGTGTAACAATCCTTAGATGTCTATTTATTCCATAGTACCATGAGATTACTTATACAACATTACACATGATAAACATGTAATCATTCCACTACATTCTTAAACTATTGACCGAGATTCAACAATTCCTTCATCTCACATATCATTTGTAGTCTCTTCATCATCATCAACATAAATTCTACCCATACGACCATACTGATTCTCTTCATGAGACTTTCCCTTAGGGAATTGGTTTGCATAATGCCCGTACGTTGCACATTTAAAACATTTAACCATTGTTGATGTCGTAGCAATACCATTATCCTCATCCCTGGTACTAACTGAACCTTTTCCTTTGCACTTACTGGATTTGTGTCCTTCTTTTCCACACCCAAAGAATCTTCCAGTTCCTTTGAAACATTCTCCTTGATTCCTCTTCCCACATGATTTACATAGGGGAAATTGAAATTTCTTTCCTCTATTATCATCATGAAACTCCATCTTTCTCTTATTAGCCGAGTCAGGAAACTTACAAAATTTATCTTTATTGATCATATTATGAGATTGATGATTCTTCATAATAATGATGTTTGGACTTCCAAATAACATTTCTTTTGGTTTCTCATGAATAATATCATTCCATTGTCCATCATATCCTCCATTATCGTGAATCATCTTGTTTCCAGCCATTTTCTAAAACCTAAAAATAATAGTTTGAGAGGAAAAATCATAATAAAGGGGGAGTAACTTCAATATCTAACATCTTTGGTTTAATCTAATATTTTTACCATAGTTCTAGGACTATATCCTATATGTATACTTATCTTTAGGGACATCCCTAGACATACCTTATAAATATCTATAGGGATCTCACTAACATTTTCGCATCCTAGTTTCCAAAGAGTGACTAAACTTTTCCTCTGATACCAACTGTAGAGACCCAAAGCTTGATGTACATGGACATTACATTACATTAGCGGAATACTTAATACATAACAAAAACAGACACACAAAGACTGTAATAGTTTAGTGTCTTTGGAAACTTGGAACGTAATCTTCTAATCGTGGTGAAAGATCTTCAACATCTCCCATAAAGATCTTCCCTTTTTTTCTTACCTAAAACATTTTTTTATACCCTGGGGAAAAGAAAACATAAAAAGGGTGATCTCAAATGCTCAGTAAGGGTAAGCATGGATAAAATAAGACATACCATATACATTTGAACTTAAAAAAATGAACATAATGTTTAAACATCAAAAGCTTGAGAAATGACACAAAACATGGAAGTACGTAAGGCATAGATCATAAAGAAACATTAAGAATGATAAAATAGCATGGGAATAAAATAGTTAATTGTGGAATCCATTAAGCACATGTAATTATTTCCATAGTAGCCAAGGCATTGCTGCCAAGACCATCTTAGTGGACAAAGTCCCTTTCTGAATCGAGTTCACTCCTCGTTTCAGTCCTGTAACACTGAACCGGATTAACTTACCCTTCCAGCCATGTCTATCTCATGAGATATAAATCTTTACCCAATGCATTGGAGGTAGATATAGGTCCCACAATTCTCATAATGAAATCATTCTTACTTGTGCCACAAAATAAACATACATCATTCATAATAACCCAATGAATAAAATGGGTTTCATAAACACCATCCCATCAGCACATAATCCATATAAAATAAATGGATATCATTTCATAATAAGAAAATTGAAACCATGTAAATCATAGAGACATTATACTTGAAACATACACATATGTAATAATGTCATCTTAGATGGAAAAAACGGTTTTGATAAAACACTTGAAATAAATTCTTGAGGAAAATATCCTTTCTTCTTCAAAATCAATTTCTTTTCACAAAACGTCATGAAATTTTAAAAGAAATAGATTTTGTTGAAAATAGAATTGAAATATTTTGGAGGATGCTTCATGAAAATGAGGCTTTATAAAACCGTAAAAATCCGTTCACGCCGTATCAGTTAAAAATAACATTTTTCTCGTACTTTTTTCGGAAAAGTCAAAAGGTACCTCGTATGGTAAAAAAAGAATGATTCCTTCCATACAATGTGGGAAAAGTATAAAATGGTAAATATTTCTTTAAACATACATCGAAGTAAAGTAATCATTTTATGAAAACATTTTGAGAACATATGGACATGGATAATAAACATAACCCCCAGTAAATACTTACGAATAAACAATCTCAGATAAGAATGAGATTGGAATAATTATCCCTTACCATAGGTCCGATTTGCTTAGTAAGTGTTAGAACCTCCTGTATAATGATATAAATAATTTCATTGAATTATTCCAGAATCATACTCATTGTTATGATATCATATATGGTTCACTTATGACTTTATATTACCCGTTCTTTTGTAAATTCAATGTTAAAAAGCGTTTTGGGTAAAATCGTTTCATTTGTCATCCGTGTTTTGACTTGTAATTATTCATATGATTACTTAGACCATGATTAATTAATTCCAGAATATAAAACATGATTTATATATAATATATATTCTGAATATACATATATATAATAGATCAGTAAATGTAATGAAATACACCGTTCATGGAGACAGTATGCCGTACGTACGCATGAACGCTGTTTTCGTTTCCTTATTGAGTTGAATGGAATTAAGTAGAAGACATACATATATATACACATAAATCCAGTATTATTATTATGTAATATATTTCATGATTACTTATTATATATAATTTATAATCATTAATGAATGGTTAATGTGGAGAATGAATCTCATCATGTCGTGGAGACGGTAGTCCGTACGTACGGACGAGCGATGATATCATTCTCATGATAGTGGAATTGTATTGGAGTGTATGTATACTATTTAATAATCAATATCAATTTAAAATAATCATATATAGTTATTATGTACACCATCCTACCCATCCAAGTAAGGTGGTGGTGGAAAATAGATTACACCACAGCATGGAGACGGTATTCCGTACGTACGCACGCGCGGTGATTTCGTTTTCCGTAGGATGGATAGATGGTGAAATAGGGTTGTTTCATACTTATAATAACATTTCATTATATGAGTGATACTTATGTTATTACTTCATAATGAAACAACCTAATAAGAAGAAGTGGAAGAAAAAATAAAGTTGAAAGAATCGGTAACAGACATTACCTCTTCTTTGAAGAGCCTCTTTGATTCCTCCACTTAGGGAAATAAAATTGGCCTTTTAAGAAGACCAAGACCTCTATGATGTTTCTAGGGAAGTGTAGAAGAGAATATGGTAGGTTTTGGCATATAATGAAGGCTCAAAGTGGTGTGAGGAAGTGGGGGAGGAGGTGCCCTTTTATAAGGGAGGAGAGAGGCTCCTTTGGAAAAACTAAAAATATTATTTTATTATAAAGTCAAGTTCGGTTTTAAATAGCTCAAAATTGATTTATTTAGAAGATAAGGAGGGTATGGGTATAAATCCTCTCATCCAATAGAATTTAGACAAGTTTAGGTTCCTATTTTAACCTTGTCATTTAGATTTAACAATAAGTAAAATAATTTTACTTTTACCGTGTCTTCTTGTGTTCTTATACTATAAGGTTAATAAACTTACTATAACAAGCCAAAAGAACCCCAAGTTGTCTATTATTAATATATATAACCTTATCTAAGTCATTTGGTCGGTCCTTAGATTTTTAGGAATAAAATAACAATTACTAATATAATATTGTTTTTTAAAAACTATTTTATGTCAATTTTAACACTATTTAGTAATTGATTTTTGTGAAAATTATAACAGAATGATTAGTTATAAAAAAGTTACTTAAATGAATATTAACATGTCATATTAACCTATAAAATCAGTGGAATTCTTAACAAGTCTTAAATTACAATTATTTGGATATTTATAACATCAATTATGTCAATATTTCATTAATAAGATAATTACTACATCATCTTTGTGTCATAAATAAATTAACTTATATAAAGTCTAAAAATTACAAATAAAATATCATTATGTAGGAAATATTTTTATATTTCTAATGAATATTTATAGTCGAATTTATCTTATTTATAACCCTATACTAAAAATTATATACTTATTAAACTTTGATTTTAACTATTTTAACCCTTCTTTAAATAAATTAATAATAAATGTCCTAATCTAATCCAAGTGGGCCTAAATGGTCATATTTTAATCCTAAGGTTGTTGTTGGTCGAATTAAACTTATCCAATAGAATTAGGACTTGTTTTAGGGTAATAATAATATCATTTTTACCCTTAATTACCCTATTTATTTTGAACCGTGGTAAAAAAAGTAAAAAAGTTACTATTCACCAAAAATTATTCTCATCTCATTGAACCACATTTTAGTTACTGACATTAACCGTGTCTCTAGGATTTTTGAAATTCCACTCACAGAAGCGGTAAAATTATGTTTTATGAAAAATTCATTTTTTTTAACTACCACTTAGTGGTTTCACTATTCATCAAAAAATGAAAGTTTCCAGAAAAATACAAAAAATTAGGCCTAAGCTATATTTGATATTATGAACTAAAAATTGATATCTATTTTACCAATTTCAAAACATATCAGTTTCTCTAATTAATTTGAAAATTAATTCCCGTCCTCAAAACAAATAGCGTGTTCTTAAGAGATAATAACTATCAAAAGATTGAGACTTGTTTATGTCTGGTTTAAATGTGAAATTAAATACAATGACCAACATTGTATTAAATTATAAAAATATATTCCAAATATACTTTAAAACCAATCAAATTAATAATTTATCACTATTAATTATTTCGATTAAAAATGTTGTTTTTAATTAAAATTTAGTAATTTTTACTATTCATCAGAATATGAAAGTTATCCGAAAAGTACCAAAATTTCACCCTAAGCTAATTTTGATATTAATTATCCAAAAATGAAGTCCATTTTGAGAAATAAAATTTACAAAATTTCAAAAAGTTGTTATTACTATTCATAATGGCTAGTTTTAATAATATTTTAATAGCATATCGTTGTTTAGTGAAACTCGGTATTGCGTACTACACATGCTATCGAGGAAGGTCGCGATTGCATGTAATGCAAGGCAAGTCAAGGATGCATGTTAGGCAATCTTCTTTTGGTGTAGCGTACAACACAAGACATTAATGAAATTAAAAATAATATTTTTCATAAAATCTCGGGGTGTTACATAATATCATTAATTTATTTATTCAAATGATATTTTAAATTTAATTTAATGTTATTCCTTCACTTGTCTTATAATTAAAAGTTACTAAAGTGGTAAATACTTTATGATACAGCCTCATCATTTATTGAGATGTTTAATGAGTATATTCCTGATGATGAAATCATATGATCTATTTCTAAAGGAAATCATTCATTTTATTCCACACTATATATTTCATGATAATATATATAATTAAATAATTTTCAAATATTTATTTCCACATGATTGAAAAATAATGTTTTTAGGAAATGTCGTCTTTATTTCCCTCTTCAATCAAAAACCCTTTCTCCTCAAAAAACAATGTTTTCGAAAAATGTGTTCATTTTTTTTAAAAAAAGTATTCAATTTATTTATGATCCTTAATAAGTAGGGTATGGTTTAAAAATTTTATACTCATTTTAAAAATATAATTTTCATGTTATTCTAATGTATCTCCCTTGTTTACCATCACTACGAATCTTAGCTCACCCGTTATTATTTTTCATTTCCTTGGATTATATATATATGTATTATAGATGATATGTCTCATAAGGGTGATATTTATTAAGAATATAGTGGGATTTGATTTATTTTACCTTTGACCCAATTTCTCATGTCTCATAGTTTCCAAATGTATTATTTTCTTTATGATCCTCATGTGTGTGATTATTGAGTGTAAGAAATGTTTATAAAAATTGTGTAATATTTATTAATAAAAATTTGTGTCATTACAATACCCATTAATTTTTTCATTGGATTCAATGAATATTATCATAATTAATTAACGAGGTTAACCCCAAAATCTTTATAGATGTTATATTTCTTATTTAATTTATAATTAATTTAAAGTGTGAGTTCCCTCAAACAAAAAAATTATAATTTGTTGATAAATTTGGTTACCTATCTTTTAATTTATACATTATGGTGGCTAATAAAAACTAGAATTCATTTATTGGTATCCACACATGATCAATGAATATAAAAAAAATATCTCTTAATATTTTGGGTACTATCACAGAAGAACCAAACACCTTACATAACTCACCTATGATTTCAATATGAACATTCTCTTATTATATCTTATTATTAAGAGAGAGTAAGATTATTCTCTCTCAAGATTAAGATAATTCACTTTATATAAACAATTTTTCTAAATTACTCGATAATTCTATAAATTTTATATATAGTACTATATAATTAGTGTTAACTAATTAGAAATTTGAAAAGTTTCATTTATCTATCATTTTATTCTATGTAAAACTCATGAAAAAGGTTATTATTATTATTATATTACATTAAATGTCCAAATTTTTCTTATTAATATTTATTATCCACCATGCCCTTAACTCAGCCCATAAATTCTCACAATTTATTGAACCTCAAACAATAAATTATTTAATTGAATTAATAATAAAAATATTTCTATAAATAAATAAAACCTATATTCACTAAACTCATGAATAAATATTAATTATAATATTCATGTTAATAAATAAATATTTATATTGGTATATTAAATAATCTATTGAATAAATAAATATTTCTTTCTTTCTTCCTGAATAATAATTAAGCGATGAATGAAGAATGTATTCATAATTCTCACTATTATATATTTATTTAATATCCAAATCCCATTTCTAAACATGAATATATTGTGATTCAAGTTATATGGTCAACCTAAAATGAATAATTATTATTCTATAAACCAAGAATCATAGTTATTATTAATATAATATTCAAATGGAATTTAACTAAAACAATTTGTATACTTTGGGAATTAACCTCTAGGGCCAATTTATAGTGGAATTAGGTGAACACACCTAAAGTCCAAGATCAACATCAAGAACGATGTATATGTACCCATAGAGAAGGAAATTAATACCTAAACGAAAACAACCTCCAACGAATGCGTATTTTTTAATATAATACCATGGTCTCAATATCTCATCAAGAATGTTTCCTACGTATTTCATCATCCTATATGCTCGATTTATCATTATTTTACTACCCAAAATGATCTTTTAGATGGAATACCATGATCATATATTTAATTGTATGGATTTATTTCAATAAAATTGACAGGTGTATATTTTTCGTTATCTCGAATGGGATAAATCCTTTCATGTCTTTTCCAATTAATGAAATATCACTTATAACACACCAAAGGTATGTTACCTATCCATGAGTTTATTTCATTTAAATTTTTATACCAAAATAAAATTACCTGATTCATGATATACATTAATAAAAATCACAACTATGAGGATGAATACACTCATCCAGATATTGGAATATCCAAACAAAATGCCTCTTCTATTCCCACTAACTCAGAACTCTCAAGACACTTTGGATTGACCAAGATTTGAAAATATATCTCCTCAAAATCCTTTACCTAATACTATAAGTCTCTCCTTTTGCAGAATTCTATCCATGGTAGCCCTTTCGTGAAAACCAAAAGGAGTTACCCAAAGAAGAGGTATAATCTTTCCTAAATCTCTTTTGTTTTATTTTCATTCTTCACACATTCAACTATTCTTATTATATGATTATATAACTAAACCAATATCCTCAATATAATAGGATGCTTTTATACTAATCTTCATAACTATTCCATTACACACATACATCTAATGGGAAATTTACATTTTTTTTAAGTGTGGAGTGAACTACCACCTCACAAAAAGATGATTGTTCTTTTTTGATTTACAACCATTCATGGTTGGGAATTATTATAACCAATATATTTATATATTTAATATATGATAGTTATTCTGTCTTTATTCATAAATAATTTTTTTATCACACATACCCTTATACATTCAAGTTTGTGTTAATATGACAACCTCATTTGTGGAACTGTGGACAACCACATTCTTAAAGAAATGTGATTTGTTCCGACTATAAATGAAAGGTATATAGGATGGATTTAATAAAACATATGTAATATAAATTATTTATATATATATATATATATGATATTAATGACCAAACTACCTTTATGTAAATATAATATATACCATTTTCTTTATTACCCTTTCACACGCTTAAAAAGTGATAACGTCATTCGTAGATGTGTTGACTACTACCTCCTCGACATGATGTAATTCTTTTTACATCACAATAATAATATATATAAGTATATATAATTAAAGAATATGGTATTTATGATATAATTATCATTTTTTAAAGACTAAAGTTACTTACCTTCATTCTATAATGATCATTAAAAAATGGCAACGTTACTCATGCGTATGTACGAAGTACCAATTCCTTGATTATAACGTTGAATCATTTTTCAAAACCATATTTAGTTATTTGTTTTAAAAGTACAATTGAAAAATAAATATAATAATTATGTCATTATTATTATTTTTGAGCTGTTATATAGTGTCCCCTTTGAACATATTTAACCTACCAAAGTTGTTTTGACACATAAACTGAATTTCGTCAAAACACCCAACGTAAACTTTATTGATTAGGTAGTTATTTAAGACATGGTAATAAGTGAACTAAATGTAATGATAAATAAGAAATAGGATATTAGGTAATTAAATAATTAAAATATTTCTCTTATCCATTAATATAAATACATGAGAGACAAATTAGACTCAAGGTAAGGTATTTTGTCTCAATTTACATTCCATTGTGGCTTATTTGTTATTATCTACCAATTGACCATTATATGGTGTATATACTACCCTTTAAAATTTAACATCATGAAGATAAATATTTTAATGATATTATAAGATTCATTTAAGGTTACTACTTCATGGGGATTATGATTCAAATGGTTCAATGTGATATCAGACACTTTGTAATATTAAAATATTATTTTTTTCAATAATGTTTTAATGATCTTTCAATGGTATTTTTAATCATCAATGTCAATAAAACTTGTTATTACATATGAACCACTAGATTAGTTATTGAAAAATATGCATCACATTTCCAATATATATATTTCGTGATAGGGAACATTTTTTATTAATTAAATTGATTATTTGATATATGAGGAAGGCTTTGGATTGGGATATACAGACGAGACATTGTTATAGATATCCCTTAAATGCATTAGTAGTCTCATGAAATGAATTAGATGGATAAATAATAATAGATTAAACTATCTTGATTGTAGATCTTGATGGTATCGTGGTTCATGTTCTAGATACATGACACTCAATATTAAAGCATTTCCTTTATTTCAGATATCATTTTTCTCCATGATATTTTTCATCAAATTATCCATATATTAATTTCATTCTTATTTAATTGATTAAATTAAATGAGATTCACTTTATTACCATTCTATATTATTTTTTCCTTATATAGTAATTTGAATGTCATGTGTTATCATTTATTTACCTTTCTGAGTTGATTATTCTATTTGATTCATTATTGTTTCTGCTTTAAATACCCTTACTCTTAATTTGAGATCACCAATATTATGTTTATCTTTCAAAGGCTATGGATATGATATATTTAAATAACCTCTCAATGATGCTATTTATTTCATTTTCTTATGTATCAAGTTTTATTTCCTATTTCCCAATGTAAAATGGGTATCATGTATGTAATATGGATTTCCAGAATTTCTAAATAGTTCAATCCCTTGGGATTTGTGGATTTTATCTTTGAAAATGTAATAAAGTAATGCATCAGATTCATGATTCTAGGGTCAGGGTGTTGTAGGTAATTTTTATGATCACACCAATATCTTTATCATTTTTCAATTATATGTTTTATCTTACCTATTCTCACCCATGGGGTATTGTGGGTGATTTTTTGGGTAGGGACTCATATATTCACAAGTAACCATGTACGTGTGTAGTTTAGTTTTTATTTTTGCCTCTTTGATTCCATTAACAAAATAAGGTTTTTCTACTTTCTATGGATTGATGGTAACAGTAGTTTCTGGTGGAAAAAGAAGATCTTTTAGAGGTGGGAGTCCTTTCCATGAAAGGGCAGGTGTTTGGAGGGTGAGTGAGGTTTTTGGTGTTTTTATTTATTTCTCTTATTTCTTATTTATAAAATTACAATTGTTGTTTATTTTTTATTTTTCTCTAGTGTGGATGTTCTACGTACGGAAAATTCATGTCAACATTATACTAAATTCCTAATTATACCTTTCATAGTTAAATATATGGGTGAAATCATTATCTAGTGGTTCTTCCTTGATTCCAAATCACTTATGAAAGACCATGGAGATCAGTTATTCCCTTAAATCCATTTCGCAGGCCATTTCGTGGATCTGATGGAGGAATGACTTTTTTTAGTTCATGGAAACCCTAGAAGATAAAAACGAATTCTAACAATTATAGTAGAAAAATATTTGATGATTCATATTTACTATAAATAAATTATTTAAATTTTAATATTAAATTAACAAAAAATTATTTATCAAATAATTTAACATTAAGTATGTATAAGTTAAAAATTTTATTAAGTTATGTTCTCAGTTATTTAGTAAAATAATATTTTTTATAAATATTTAATTATTAGAATTACTTAATTTTAATTTCATTTGATAATATGGATAATTTGTCTGATTTAGAAATTCAAAATTCACTATATGTTATTTTTGGATATGTTTTGAGAAATTTTAATTTTTAGGGTATAGTGAAATACATTTTTGATTATATAAAAAGTTTTATGAATTCACCCTTAATTAAAAATGACTCAATAAATTATGAAATATTTTTTAAAACATAAAATGTATTTAATAATCCAAATAATGTATTTAACAAATAAATTGAATATATAAACCTATAAATCATGTCAAAGGAATAAATTATATTTTATTCAGAGAAAAAAATAATTTTTGAATATTTAATTTTAATTCATTATTCCAATGAAACCACTCGGTTATGGAATTTTTAAAATTTAAGAAAATATGTGTTTTTAATCAAACCATTTTATAAGTAACAATAATAAATTTTTTTCATAATCTTGAGAAAAAAATAAAAAATTATTCAATATTTTTTAATAAAAACACCCATCTCCTTCGCATTTATATATACCCCTTCTTAGTGAACTTCTTCAAGCCCTAAAACCTCCCATATTAAAAAATATATAATAATTAAATTAATAAACACTATATATATATATATATATATATATATATTAGAATCCATTTTTCAACCGAATAACCGACCTTAAATTCCATAAAGAGTGTTCCAAAGGAGTTGACCTAAAGAAAGGAACATTATCTTATCTCAATTCAATTTATATCCATTCACTTATTTCCCAATATAAAATATATGTTAAAAATTTATATTATGATAATAATATTATAATTACACCACAATTTAATCATAAAAATAATATCTTTATCATTTTATCATTTCCATTTAATCATTCTTAAAAATACTTCTTACACCATATTGGGTTTATACCACACATGTGAGTGATTATATTTTCAATTTAAAACCTTAATTGATTTTTTTAAAAAAAAAATTATTTTTATGTAAAATTTTAATATTAATAATAAAATTAAGTTATTATTTAAATTACTTAATTATAAAATATGAGTTATATTAAAAAATATATAGAAAAACCATCACAGTCGGTCAAATTGTGTAAAAATAAGTTTACTAAAAATATATTTATGATTTGAATTGGATTTAAATTAGCTTCATGACTATTGATATTTTATAATAAATTAATGAAAATATTTTCTTAATTTAAAATTATGTAACTTATCAAACAATATTATAAACACCATTGATTGATACCATCCTATTGATATATCATCAAAACCATTAAAAGAAAATCTCACCAATCAACATAATCAACAAAACAACTAACAAGTGAAAAAAATGAATAAAAATGAATAATAATAGAGAAATAAAAATTAATAAGGTATTAAATAAAATAATCTATTAATGTAATTTCATTATTCATGATATTATAAAAGAATCCAAAGTAAATTGGGGCTCATAGAAAGAAGAAATTTATCATTATATCATTATTTTAGTTTTTATGATCTCTTCCTTACTTTACCCTATACTTATTATGTATTCTTTATACATACCTTTTTAATTACCATTGTTTTATTTTCCATTTTATGGGGATATTAATGTAATTTTTTCCCTTGTATGAATCCATATCTGATTCAAATAATATTGGTAAAGACTTTATTTCAAAACTCCCCTATAAATTTTTCTTATATTGTTTCCTTTCCTTTATTCTTCTCTATAGGTACTATAAATATTTATTATTTTACACTAGAATCCTTTGAATTTTAAATAACATATATACCATACTTATTTATATTCCTACATGAATAATCACTTGACTATTCTTTATGACAATGTTATATAAACCATCTTTTTCACAGGGGTTAATTTCATATTTATGATTTATGTGGGATTTTTTTCTACGTAGAAAATATATGTAGGAATTATTATAATGTGATAGGTGAGCCAATAATTATATATCCCCCATGATCAATTTAGTAATTATTAAATCTCATGAGATGTAATGTATATGCTTCATGGGCAATGAGTCTCCATTTTATGTCATGTTTCCTTGGAAACAAGCATTGAATTTTTTAATGATGAAAACTTTTATTCTTGTGAAAATATTTTAGAACTCTCTTGATTATCATGATCATGTAAAATCATTCCTTATTCCATGTTTTTATGTGATGATTTATGATCATCCACTTAAATGTTTCTTTATTATGGTTACTGACTCTTATGATATCTCACCAAAAATTTTATTCTAATTATCCCCTTACTAGGATTTCAGTTCATCCTTTATTTTATTTTTGTCTCCTATGTACTAGATGCAGTGATATTAATATGATGAGATATAGAACAAAATTATGAATGTTGAAATAAATTATTATATATTTGTGTTTGTATTATATATCTAATCACATTATGTCGATGGATCATTAGATTCATGGTGTGTTTTTTAATATGGGTTTTATATGAAAAATGATATAATAACACTTTTAAGATTTTTAGTTCATTATAGTAATTATAATTATTTTTACATTATGAATGGTCAATTAATGAATTTTTCAATTGGGGAAAATAATTATGGGGTTTAGATATCTTATGAACTACATAATGAAGATATTCCATAAATCCAAGTGTATATATACTATATATTTTATTATATCATAGTATATGATATGGGAATATGATATTACATGGAATAGATAAAACTACATTTGTATGGGATATAGTAAGTTTAGTTATAAATTATATCATTACAATTCCTTTATTATATCGTATTATGTGACATGTTTATATAATAAATATAATGAGATATCTTTAACCATTACATAATCATTTCTTTAAATCGTGATTTAAATATCTTACATATCAGGATCTTTAGAGTTTCATTTTTTTGAGAATTCGGTAATCAATATAACATAAATAAATGTTACATTTCATGGTGGAAACTTCAACTTGGTATCCATTTTTTACATAATACAAAAGTTTTGGGATATAACAAGGTTTATTTTCCTAAAATATCATCATAATTTTTATCTTGACAACATTCTTGTACCGACTAATCCTTAAAATCCTTTGAAAACATTTTAATACATTATATGAGATATTAAATTTTAGTTATATACATTTAAATAAATAAAATTGTTAGTCCATGATTACTTATAATAACCTATCATTTAAAAAAAACTTTTGGTTCAAAAAAACATTTCTTACCTAATAAATCAACTTCTCGTCTAAAATATCATCATAAAAAATTGTTAAGAAATATTGATGTAAATATAAAAATCACAAATTTTTATCCGAAATTATGAAAAAATAATATTAAACTCTTCACAAAGTTATACATTTTACTATTAAGTTGTATCGGTTACATTCATTAAAATATAATATCATCATCTTACCTTATGAAATAATAATATTTTCATAAAAATGAATTGAAATATTAAAAATGTCTTTTAGTTAACCTAGGACATTTTTTTATATCATTATTAAAAATAGAATAACATATCTGGTAAATTAAATTTATCTCATAGGAGAAACAAAATTTGTTACATCCATCTCTTTACCCATTCAATTCAAGAGGTATATCTACATTACCAACCCTTGGTTTATAATAGAATAGAACATTATTATAATATAAATAAAACACACATCATTAGTTAATAAAAAATCCACCCATGTTCCTAAAAAATTAATAAGAACCATAAAATAATCATAACACATGAAATATTCTATTTCTATCACAATACTCATAAAAAAATTCTTTACATCCATAAGAAGAATTTTTTGAATATATAAATATAAACTACATTTAAACACCTTTTTTAAAATACAAATACTAAGGGAATGAATGATTTTATATGGAGAAAACATGGAATAATGTGAAATAATAAAAAATATGAGTAAAATATTTGGTTTTGGTAAAATATTTTGATGTTGTATATATTAAAATAGTACATTCCTTTTTTCATTTTTTTCAAATATTCCGTATAAAATTTGGAAAATGTATCTTTTTTAAGATATTTGAAATACTATAAAAGTTTATATAAAATGTACATTATGATTTATTTTAATCAATATAAATAAATAATTGAAAAAATTAACAATATGTACATGAATTAAAAATATTTATAAAATACATCTTTAAAGCATTTAATATGAGGTTTTTAAAGTAATGTGTCACTTAACTAGAATCCAGAACATCACAGGCATTATATATCCTTATAAATAATAATAAAAATTAATTGTTTAATTTTATAATAAATTTTTAAAATTTTATTATTCCTTTTATTTAATTTATTACAATGATATTTAGAATTACATAATCAATTAAGTTTACGTTGGACGTTTTATCAATATCTAACTCATATGTTCAAAATTAATTTGGTAGCCTGGATATGGTCAAATAAGTAATTATTTAATCATATCCAAAATAATAAAAATGAGAAAATTATAATTTTTATAAATCAATTATATATTAAAACCCTATTATGAATTATGTTAAATAAAATTGATCTATGTTATAATCCTGAACATGGAAAGTCGTACACCTGTAGAAGTAAATTTTCCATTTTCAATGATCATGAGGGATAGAAGGAAAATATTTTTCTAACATTAAATAATTATGTTTTTATAATAAATATAATATAATTTATTTAAATAAACTTACATATTTTATCCAAGTGATATGGTTATGAATAATGAATCATATCGCTTTGTGGAGGTGATAATCCAGATGAATGCCTGAATGATATTATCATCTTTCAACTGATTTAAAAGATAAGAAATTAAATGATATATTATCCTTAAATGTTGATAAATATGTCATGAATATCATATACATATATATATATATATACAATAAATCTAACATTATAATATTCCATGAGGACCTGTGGTGAAAAGTTAAATACATCGGTTAGTGAGGCAGTAGTACTCCGTTCACACGAATGACTGTTTAGTTTCCCATTTGATAGAAGAGAGAGTATATATATGTTAGATAATTAATATAATAATTTCTTTGTATTTTTAAGATTCTAGTATTATTATTTAATCATGGTTTAATAATATTTCACTGGGATAAAGTAATAATAAAATCAAGAACTCTTGGTTGGGAACTGTACCTCTTCTTCTAACAACCTCTTTGGGTTTACACCTAAAGCCTTACTAGTTTTTTTATGATAAATCCAATGAATCTAGTAATTATATAATGATTTAATTACATCATTTGGGTAATTATTTTTTGATATTTAGTGATTAGAATGTGTGAGGAAGAGAGGGGAGGAGGTTCCCTTTTATAAGTAAAGGGAGGGGCACTCTTGGAATTACATAATGTATTTAATTAAAATAAATTAATTTAAATTAGAAAATAGATAAACCATTATATAATTCGAATATAGTTTTAATATCAGTCTAAATAATCTCATTAAATTATCTATTAAAAATTTTAGGTGATGTTTTCAGCCAAATATCATTGTTTTAACCCCCGTTAAACCTCTTTTTGATTACAGTGGTATCAAGGTTTTTAAAATTAATGGGGGAGATACTATAAAAGGATAGTTACGATATAAATGAAATATGGTTGATATTATTAAACACATATCATTATATTTTTTCAATAATGAAATTTAAAAGAATCATCATTTAATAAAAAATTATTAATAATATACCATTAATGTCATTTTTGGAACTATACATTTAATTTGACATTGAAAACAATATGAAAGTAAATAAATTAGAATATATCACATTTAGAAATCTATAATATGTTATATATATATATATATATATAATTAATGGGACACTATAAATCATCCAACCAATATTTCTTTTAGTGTTATGAATACGATTTAAAAGATTTTTGAACTTCAAACACACGTATAGTGTTGGTGTTCTGTAGGAATTTAAGCTAACAATTTCATAAATAACAATTAAATGTAAATTAACATGATAAAAAATAATTTATATTTAAGATAACCATTTAATAATTTAATATAACCTATTTTTATCCCAAACAGAAAACTTTATTATCATTAAAATCAAGAGTGACATTTTTGAATTTATATTTACATAAAATAGTATATAATTCATTATCAAATATAAATGGAAACAATTTGACAAAAATTAGATTCATTAATGAGTATTAAAAAACTCACTCATATAATAGATAAAATTCAAGTGTTATGTTTATATTTTATTTCTTAAAAGATAATTTTAAAACTTTACTATGTGATTTAACATTTTGAGGTTTATTTTTTTTAAAACAGATACTATTAATATTGACCAAAAAAAGAAACCTATTTCAAAAATTCTAAATAAATTATTCCAAATATGGAATAAATTTTTCAATATTCAATACATAGAAGTGGAAGATATTAAATTAAGATCAAAACCCAAATCAAAATGAAAAAAGTATTTCAAAAATTTTATTTTAAGTTCCAAAATATAATTATACCAACAAAGGTATAAATATTATTAAAATTTAATTAATTATATTATATATTACTAAATAATAATTATATTAATTTTATGTCAAATTAAATGTGCAATATGACTTTTAAATGATTTTATTTAATGAAAAGAAATGATTGTCTGGTAAAAAATCAAAAGTTTTCATAATTCATTGAAAAACCAATCTTTTTAGAAATAGTTTTTAGATTCCCATGTTTCTTCTTCAAATATATGATTTTCAAACAACATTAACTTAATGAATAGCAAAATTTTATAGTACATTCTCCATGTGGCCCAATTTACACACAAACGATAGTTTTGATTAACATTTAATTGAAAATGAGATGGATATAGATTATGAAATTAACATCACAACATATTAATATATTATATATATATTATATTATTTGAATATTCTTTAAGAATATTTTATTTAGATATAATATGAAATAAATAAAAAAAACTTATTTTGGAACTATACCTCTTCTTTGTACTACCACTTTAAGTTTAGACCTAAATCCCTACTTAGATGGTTTTCTAATGAATAAAAGGCCTTTAGGAAATGGGTTTTGATATAAGAAATTTATTTGTGAGGTTATTGGATAAGACAGAGTGCTAAAAATGTGTGAGGAATAGTGGAGAAAAGGTTCACATATATTTGTGAGGAGAAGGGAGCTCTTGCAATTTCTTAGAGTATTGAATTAGTATAAATTATTTTTCATTTAAAAATATATCTAAATTCATATAATTAGAAATAGGAAAAATATGTTTTAAAATAACCTCATTTAATAATATTTAGACAGTTTTTGTTGATATTTCACCCTTTTCTATCTATTTAACTGCCCCTCCCACCGTAACCATTTCTTCAACTACCACAATATCATGTTTTTTAAAATAAAAGGGTTAAGAAAGTTACCATAAATGTAAAATAGGCCCAAAAAGTCCATTTGGCATTTTTTAACCACATAAAATTAAATTGTGTAATGATATTATTTTAAAGATTATTAAATCATTTAATAACATATTTTTTATTATAAACTTTTGTAAATTACATGTTTTGAACTATTCATTGAATTTAACATTGAAAAAATTATGAATGTAAAGAAATAAAAATATAATGCATTAAAACATCTGAAATATTTTATATTTTTTCAATACAATTCTATGGACAATACAACTCACCCATAAATTTTAACGTTTACTCTTTCTAAACATTATAAACGTTATAAAAATTGCATGGTGTCTTGGATGGAATATTTGGTGTCGATATATTGAAATATTGGTCCATGAATATGGGATATTAATTTTGAACATGTTTTTTATTCTACTTATGTTTAATATCTCTTTATCTTCTTCTTTTACACATAAGTTATTAGTATATCATGGTCTAAAGGAAAATCCTTGACCAAACAAAAGGTGGTTCATTATCTCATGGATACCCTTCGAGGAATGAGATGTTTTGAAGCTTCTAAGATATATATATAAGGTGTGTGAGTAAATAAAATGAATCTAATCCATATTTTATATGCATTTTTTATTTCATTATATATTTGAATGGTTTTTTAAATCAAAAATGATATTAGTTATGGTTCCCTATATCATTTATTACTTCAATAAGTTTTATTTAACCACATTAAACCAATGGCGGTACAAAATCAATAACATGCTTGAATAAATTCATTAAATTGTGCTTAAAATGAATAATAATGGATGTGATATTCCCAATTATATAATAAGTTATAGATTTTATACTATTTATTATCATGTGATATGTTATATCGTAAGTTGGGATGTGATTGTAAGGTATTATATACTTTGTCTCTGATTATGAAATAGGAAAATTCCATTTTTTAAATAATTTCATAATGTATGATATGATCTATTATGGTTTATCCTATATAATTAATTCTATATCATTTCAAATAATTGAGAATCGAATAGTATGATAGTATTAATTACAATAGCTTAAAATAGTATATTGTATCATTAATACCACACAACCTTTATCACAACTAACAATTTCTAGCATCTTAAGGGAATCTAATGTACTTCAATTTCATTAATCATCATATGTGATATAGACACTAATGTGAATCATGGCATACGATTAAAAATGAATCATAAAATTTTATATAAAGGAACAATTTTATTTTTCCATTTTCATATAATAATTTATTTATATAATTTAAGAATTGTTTATGAAATATCAATATATATATTTTTGTGATATTTGATTATTTTTTAATGTTTTTAAAATTAAATAATTATAATTATTTAAAATTTATTATTATTATTTTTTCAATATTTAATAAATAAATAAATTCAATATTAATTTTTAACATTAAATACCATTGATAAAAGTCATTTTTCATATATATTTTTTATAGTTAACTATTAATTACCCCATAATTTCTTTAGTTTAGATAATTAGTCATAATTTGTTACTTTTATTAAATAATAGGATTGAATTTATTAATTGTTCAATATTTGGATTGAAATTTATTTATTAATTTTGGATGATCTAACATTTACATGGTTTCATTTTAAATGCTTTTAGTCCAATAATTTCAAAAGAATAAAATTTAATGATGAGGTTTCCATTTTATCACACTTGGTGGAATTGCCTTGTCACTCCCATCAGTAGTCTATGAGCCATCGATATTCCACCATTTTCTCTTACAATATCCAAATGACTTTAGAAACATTAACCTCTCTTTCTATGATAATGAGTGTCCTAGGATCATGGGTTTATCACCATTGGTGACATGGATATATAATTGACCATGAATCTAAAGAAAACAAATGTTCGTGGTTTCAACTATCTTTGAGTGTCGATATTGATTCAATTAAATATGGTCACATATTATGATAGAAATGTTGTAATAGGGTTTCCTCAAAAATTACTTTTTTGAAGAAGAAATGGTGAATGTCTCAGCTAGTAACATACTCATCTCAAACCCCATGACACTATCATGGATAATTATATCTTCCAAATATGACATGTTACACAAAAAAAGCATGCAACCTCCACAACTATTACATATGATATAATTATGGAATTATTTATAATTTTAATAGAGGTAGTGACAACCTTATATTACATCTAAATTATAATAACTTTCACACACCAGATCTTTATGAAACCGCTTTAATATACCAAATAATTATTTAGGACCATTATGTGAGCTTAAATAACTATATATAGGATTAATGGGGTTCATGGGGTTAATTATCATATGACGTGGATATAATGGACGATATTACTAGCCCTAAATAAAATATTATTCTCTTTAAAATAAACATTAATAGAAGATAATGGATGATATAATGAATGATAATTAAAGGAAATTAATGTGATTCCAAAAGACAAGTTCCTTGAATCTTGTACATGGAATCATTCAAGAAAACTCTAATATAAAAATAAACATGGATTCTATCAAGAAATGAGGAAGATACTCAAGAATATTTGGAAAATATGTAAAAAAGTAGGTTGAATCCTTCATTTTAGTGGTTCCCAACTACTGGGAGTAATTAAGGATTAATTTCTTATATCCCATGTTTATTTTTTAATACACATTTTCTTTATATAGTTTAATATTTATAAATAATTATTTACAATTTTTACTTTCCACATTCACCAATTACTTCTCTAAACCCATGGTCTTATGGTACTAATCTGGGGGTTGATCCATAGAGAGGTTATGAGTGTTCCAATGTATCTTTGTTTCAAATATTATATGTTCTAATTTCATTTCATGTTGGGTAGTGAAATATTATATTCCTAATTAGTTTATTTACTTATATTTTCATGGTTTATTGGGATATTATTAACCAGATATTAATTCATCAATAATGGAAACTAATCAACAATCCTAATTTTAAATGGTTCAGAAATAAGAAACAATGGTGCCTTCCTCTAGGTAGAGTTCCACACTTCACCTTCTAATAAGAATAAAAAATATAATGGAGAAGTTTTGGAAAATCAATGAAGAAAAATATTGTAAGTAAAGATATTGGAATAAGATTAAAAATACAAAATTTAATTGAATAGATTGTAACCCCTATCATACAATCACAAAAGGATCAATGTGAATATTAATTAGAAGAATAAGGTAAAGTAATATTCTCTTTGATTGAAAAATTATTTATGAGGTGAAATATTCCCTATAACATCCTTTTCCCCTATAACTTTTAAAATTATAAATTTAGGTCCTTTATAAAAAAAACCAATGCCTAGAAAAACCAATTATGTAATCAAACCATTACATGTACTCTATTTTATTTGATTTCTATTTAATTAAAATTTATTATGACCTGGTATAGAATCATATAACGCATATTTGTCTATGTAATAGTAATAAAAAGAAGAAACAACCATGGCCTATGTGGTGAATTTTTAGATAGAGACTTCTTTTGTAGTGAAGTCACTACCCCCACAACAAAAACATTTTTATCTATTGGTGTGGTATATATACAGAAAAATGGACTAACTCTCCTTTACCTTCCTTTACCCCACATTTTTTTTTTATTTTTACATATTTTTATTGGAAGGATCATTTTCCTTTTCATTAATGCTTCTCCACATTTCGAACCAATATATAAATCTGGAGAAAACACAGTTGTAGTGTTTCTCATTATAAGTCCCCCATCCACCATCATATACAAGATGATAATTGTTAAATCATTAATGGAGGTTTTATAATATCAACACTATCTATGGGGTTATCCCAAGATTATATTTATTTTTCTATAATAATATTTACTTCCTTGAAAAGTTTTTAATCAATTATATTTTATTTTGGGGTATTAGATCATAGACTGGAGGATAAATTTAACCCCCTAATAAATTTAGGATTAGATTCTCCATACTGTACTTTATTTAGCATTTTTCAATATCATATTTTTATATATATTCATGTATGTAAAAAAATATTAATTACATTAGAGAAAATGTAACAAATAAGTGTCTGTGAGAAGATTCATGAGAATTTTAGATGCCTTTTTTTGGGGTTTTCCTTTTTCTAAATTTCCATGAATTTTTTATGATTTTATAAAAAATTGAGCCTAATAATATCTCAACATGCTTTTTTAATACTTGAGTTGATTTTGAGAAAATCCCTTGATTTTTTATAAATTGGTTTCAAATATTATTTATATGAAATAATTTTTTGTCAACTATTATTTTAAAAAATTATTAGGAATTTTAAAAAAATTAATATATTCCCATGAGCATTGACGCAAATATTTTCCAAATCTCAACAGTCCTTAAATCCTAATTTAATATATACTTTTCTATTAAAATTAAAATTCATGATAGGAACATGTAATTTTTATACAGACTAAAACATGTTGTTATTATTTTTTAATAATATTTTATATTCATGAAATGTTTTCAAATAGATTAAGACACCTATTTTGATATCCATAATTTTACAATGGGACCCAAAATTTTATCTATCCTTTTAAGCCCTTATAATATTAGGAATAACCAGTATGGTTTAATCCACATTTCAATATGATTATCCATCATGTTCCCCAAACTCAAAACAAATTAGTGATTATTTCAAATTTGAGTGTGGGGGAAGGTCATTTAATTTGTATAATTGGTAGCCATTTCATTTATTTGGATAATGTAAGGAGAATAAAAAATTTTTAGGATTTAAATTATTAGTATTATTCTTCTTAAAAATGAATAAAAAATAAAAAATAATGGAAGAAGAGAAAAAAAATTCTAAATTTAATAAAAATAGTTAAAAATGGAAAATGGAGAATATGATTAAATTATTACATATATATACTTTAATGACTCCCGATGCTAATAAAAAAGGGAATGGGATTGGATATCCATATATAAGGAATTGAGTTCTATATATTTGATGAAGAATTATTGAATTTATTTATGAATTATATTTATGATTCAAACATCCTCATTTCAATTCATTTTATTCATCATATCCATCTACCCTAAGTCAATGAATTAAAATTTAAAATACCTCATGATTAATTTTATTTTCATTGTATCATTTTAGGTTGTGTAAAAAAATTTGTAGCATATAGTGAACATGTATATTCCCAAGAACGAACATAACTCCACATATATTATTAACTTGAGTAAAGAGTGACATGAATTTCTATGGAATATAGGATTCAACTGAGGCATGGAAAGACCTTTTATTTTAAATAAATTTGAATATAAGAAAATATTAAAATGGAAAAATGGATTTTATAAATGATACGTGATAAAAATCATTTTGAAAAATTATTAGAGATTTTCTCACTTTTTTAATTATGAGATATTGGGATTTGTATTGATACTTACCGATGTATGATAAAAGATATGTGTGGGGGTGATAAGAGTCATATATATTTTTCATTATATATAATTTTAAATTTACCAAATTTTATCATAAGTTTATGAGAATTAGTGAATTTGTTTTACTTTCAATAAATAATTAGATTTGATTAAATAATGGATTAATATTTTTAATTAAATTGAAATATTGATTTTTGATTTAATTGGGACATAGTATATATCTAAATATCATTATTTAAAAAAAAGGATGAATGTTTTAAAAGAATAAAATTAAATGAATAGAGGGTTTTCTATGTATCATGTATAGAGATATAAGGTTTTTTCTCATGATGAAGAGATGTTATATCTATTGGCTTTATTAGTGATAAAAATATAATTCATTTGTCCTAAAAAAATGTTGATGCTATTAGTACCATTAAAATATTTTGTCTTTAATTAGTGATAAAAATATTTTTGAGAAAAACATCCTTCATCATCAGTAATAAAGAGGTTCCATTATCAACACTAGTTTAAAACCGATAAACGGATCTCTTTATCATTGATTTTTATAGTGATAATAAATCAGTCTAATTATCAATGCCTTTTTAGTACTCATAATGTTAAATTTTATCAGATCTATTAATAGTGATGATAAAAGAAAGTATACATTATTCTTGATGAAATTACAAAACACAAAAATTGAAAATATAACATTTGAAATCAATTAATTTTAAATAATAAAACAATAAATGAAAGTATTAAATTCTTAAAACTTTTCAAAAATTGTAATGTATAATTTACTTGGTATATAAAATTTATTACGAATATCAAAAAATTTAAATACATTAATGTTTTATTGTCTTTGGACTCCAACTACCTCAAAAAAGAGCATGATCATGATACTAGTAGCCGAATAAACCACCCCACGCCAAAAAAGTCTTGTACATAAAATTTACAATTGTATTGTAATTAATACTAAAAAAAATATATCAAATAAAAATATGATATAATTTCATATAAAATGGCACATTGAAAATGAAAATAAACAGTTCGAGTCATATTTGGTACGCCCTGTGTTAGAAAAAAATGAGGATGATGTAAACAAATAAAAACAATTTTAGGGAATCATTTCTAAATTATTAATCCAATATCAGTGAATTTTCTTATTTTTTAGTATGTGATGCATGTTTTGAAATAACATGCCAATTTTAAATAAAAATGTACAATTTGAGTCATATCATCCACACTGTGTGTTGTATTTATTTGGGTATAAAACATACACATACAAACTTATTTGTGGATCATTTTCCGAAATTATCAATATAGTCTTAGGGTGTTTTTAAGATTTTCTGTGAGTGGAACATTTTTTAACTAAAATATCATTATAAATAGAAAACAATAACATTGTATCATATTTGTCACATCTTGTGTCAAATTTATATGTGATGATTACAAAAAATAAAAATTTATTTTTGGGTAATTTTCCAAAAATATAAAAACTGTATGGCATTTTTTACTTGCTTTTCAGTGAGTGGATGTAATTTTTAACTAAAATTTCACTTCTAAAATAAAAAACACGTATTTTGAGTCATATTGAACAATACATATATCATATTGATGTGAGTATAATTCATTTATATCAAAAATGTCATCTAGATCATTTTTTTAGAGTATAGAAAACATATGAAGGTCATTTCTTGGTTTTTAGTATGTCACACATCCTCTGAAATGGAATGTCAATTTTAAATAAAAAACCCATACTTTGATTTGTATTACCCAGAAGGTGGGTCAAAATGATGTGATGTTAATTCAAACACTTCAAAAATGACATATGGTTAATTTAAAAAAAATTATAAAGAAAATCTGATTGTGTTATCATGGTTTTTCCTAAGGATCACATGTTTTTAACTAAAAAATAACTTTTAAACAGGAAACAAACACTTTGACTCTTACTAGTCATACTATTTTTTTTGTTTATGTTTTATTGAGTCATATATGTCTATAATGACAACGGATAATTATACTAAGGTATAAAGATAATCCAAAAAAAAAATTATGAGTTTTTATTGAGTAACATGTCTTCTTAACTAAATGATTATTGTAAACTAAAATTATGTTGTTTAATTCATATCTAGCAGACCATGTATTGGATTGAGGAGAGGATGATTCCTACACATTCAAATTTATTTTTCTATTTCCTTATTAAATTATATATAAAATATTATAATTTTTTATTTTCTTTCAATGTGGGACACATAATTTTTAACTAAAATGTCAAATTTATGCTGAAGACACACATTTTATGTTATACGTGTCACACAATGTATCATATTTTGTAAAGAATTATTATTATATGTTATAAATGGCTGGTATATCATTTTCCTAAAATATTTGGACAATAAGGTTGTTTTTTATCATTCTATAGTGATTAAAACATTTTTTAAATAAAATTATTCTTCAAAATTAAAAGCATGAATTTTGAGTCCTACCAATCACACCATATAACAGAATGATGTTTGATTGATTCTTACAGTCATACTAAGTGTCAGATTAATGTGTAGTTGATTCACATACATCAAAATGAAATATGTATCCTTTTAAAAATTTATTAATAAAATCATAGTGTTTCTCCATTTTCTATGAGTGACATAAGTTTTTACTAAATTGTCACATTTTAATAGAAAATATGCACTTTCAATCATATTGGTCACAACATTGTTCAGATTTAGATGAATTTTTTCCTACATATAAATAAATAATTATGTTTTGTTTTAATAAATATTCTATATAATTAAATAGGTTTTTCTATAATTTCTATTAGATACACACTTTTTAAAATGAAATATCATTTATAACAAAAAGTAACTTATAGTCATGTCCTTTAAACAATGTGATAGATTTTTCTATGACTGATTATTACATGTAAAAAAATTAAATATGCATCATTTACCTACATTATCAATATAATTCGATAATTTTCATGGTTTTTAGTTAGATCCAAACATTTTTTACTAAAATTGCAATGTTAAACTAAAATCATGAATTTCGAGTCATATTGATCACACCATGTTTTATGTTGTGGTACTTTATATTCCTACATGTCAAAAATAACTTGTGGATATTTTTTTAAATTAAGAAAAAATATTATGAATGTGTTTTTTTGGTTTATTGTATTCAGTATTCCTTTTGAACTAAAATGTTTATTGTAAATTGAAAAATGAACTTTGAGTCATTCAGCCACAGCATGTGTTAAATTATCATTTGGTTGATTCCTAAATTTTAAAAACAATTTATAGATAATTTTCTGAATATATCAATTTAAGATAGGTGTGTTTTCTCTTTTTTATCTGAGTGGAATGTTTTTTAACTAAAATTCCTATTTTTAATTGAAAACACATACATTAAGCCATATTAGTCACACCATGTGTTGGATTTATGTATGGATGATTCCTACATTTCACAAAAGTATTATTGATCATTTACCTATAATATATAGATAATATGAGTGTGTCTTATTTGTTTTGAGAATGTGAAGGGTGTTTTATACTAAAAACAAAATTTTAATTAACAACAAAAATTTTCATTTTACATTGGTCATAGTGTGTGTGAAAAATACTAAAATAAGTTCAATATATAAATGATATGAAAATTTACCAAAAAATTAGATAAATTTATGATAGAATTAACAAAATGATATATAAAAAGTCACTAATTAATTATGTTCGCATACATTCTGAAATAATGTATTTTTTCCACTCGTTTCTAAACAGATATATTTCCTCATATGAATACATAGACTATTGAATGTCTTGGTATTAATGGAACCTATATATATATATATAATCTATTAATATGTATTTTAAATGAAATTGTATTTATTATTAGAAATAACACTTTTGGGGGTGACAGTTTGTTGATGAAATATGATATCTTTCACAAATCTGGAAACAAAATAACTACAATCTTTACCATAAGTTTCTATTAGATATTGTAGAAACATTAAAATAATAATTATTATTTTTATATATATTTTCATAAATAAATATTATTATATATATCGTAATAATTATCTAGTTATATAATTCGATAGGATTTATTTTTCTCATAGAATATCCTTATACAATGATATTTACATTATATAAACACCTCTAAATCATAAAATATCATTAAAATATAATATAAAATTTATAATTAGATAGTTATTCATAAAATGTTGAATATATTCTATTAAAAATTGATAAATGTCACAATGTGTTGTCAATTTGTTGGTAATACATGCATCAAACCCAAAAAAATAAATATTTGGAGTATCAAAATTGATTTCCATGATCAACCAATTATTCTCTAAAAGAAAATAGATTATGTAATTAAAGAAATGAAAATATATTTGATATGATTAGATTATAGTGTTTTACCTTGTACCATGGGTATTCTGAATAGTCTACCATCTCTAAGACTCCTTTCATACATTGTGACAAGTTGGTCCACTATTTTTACATATTTATTTCCTTACGGTTATCATTGTTATTTTAAAGTGACGTGGGGACTAATTTCTTCAATTTTTTCGTAGGGGTTTCCCTTCAAATATTACTAATATATAAACCTTTTAAAAATTGTAATATTATTTAACTATATTTAAAATTTTATATTATTTATTCTTATAATAGATTATCAAAACACACCTCATGTATACATTTACAATTGATACTCTCATCCATCCCTGTATAAGTATTTCAATTACATTATCAAGACCAAGAAAGTCCATAATTTCCTCTCTGTATGTTTTTAATTTAAAATAAATGATTCTTAAATCACCATCTTTGAATGTTGTATCTCCATGAACTTGTAATATTAATAAATACATAAATTTCATTATATGAGTAAAGGTGCTCTCTAAATGCATTTTGATTGATTTATAGTTCCTTTATATTATTTTGATATAACCATCCATTCTATTTACTTTTACATAATATTTAAAAAAATTCCTTGTTTTGGGCGTTTTTTCATTAATTGTTAATGGTTTTCATAAATTATAAAATTGTAAAGGTAATACCTCTTTTTGAACACATATTTTTACAAGATAAAATTTTCATGCTACGAATGTTTGAAAAAAAAGTAAAACCGTGTGAAATTATAGATCATCACAAGGAAAAGAGAACTCATTGATCTGCTCCTGATCTATGTCAGATGACACCGTCACATTATATTTTGGATTTTTCTAAAAACATCTCTTAAGATATTATATATTTTACCCCATGAAATAAAGTGATGCTTAAATGCTGAAAGATATAAATCACAATACATTTCACCTTATATAATATTTGTACATGAAAGGTGTATGTATCCATGTGAATCGTATTTCATAAAATCATTTATGTCAAAATAGATGGCCTATGGTAAGGAGAAACATTGATGGGAATTTCTCACATCAAATAAGGGGGTGGATCATCATGTAGTGGGTGTTGTTATGTTGTTTAATTTCTTTGAATAATTCCCATAACATTATCAAATATCTTACACTACCAATTAATTCTTTTTTCTAGAACATTTATTCATGCCTACATCTCATCCATTTTCTTATCTTTATCATATTTTTCATTTCTTCTCTGAAAGTGTTTTCTTGGAGACCCGCCAAAACCCACACCTCAGACACAACTATGAGTTCCAACAACATTAATGAAACTAAAAGTAGTCATTCATTAGGTATAGCTGATGATAATTGTTATTTATAAATTGAAGAATAAATATTGGAAAATAAGAATTAATTATTAAATAAAAATGATTTAATATAGAATAAATTTTTATTATTTCATACATACACATCATTCCTATATTATTGGTGTGTTTTAATTAATTGTATTCCTTGTTTATTTTCAAAATCCTCCTTACATAGCACATGATGTGAGATAGAAGTGGATTTGGATTTGGATTAATCAATTTTCTTATAAGTAAAGGAATCTAATTAGGTTGTTTTATCATTTTACGTAAAATTATAACATCAGATTTAAAATACATACTATTTTTTCAAGTGAAACATACCTTGTCCTTTCTGTATGTACATCGGTTTTGATGCCCATTTCTTATTTCTAGAACTCAATTTGGGATTCATAAATTATTAATTCTTAATAAAATTTATTAATACTTGTATTTTGAATTAATATATTAATAATCAAAACGTACCTAAAATGATACATATTCATGATGAAAACCTAATTTATTCCTTCTTTATTGGTTTGTTATATGTATATATATGTGTGGTGGGTTCAGTTTTAATTTCCCTTCTACATCCCTTAGATTATTCTTCATAAGAATTGTATGAATTCTTCTATCAACCATTCTAGAAATCAATAATAAAAATTTCAATTGATAGTCATCTCGTATAAATTCACTCACAAATGGATAATAAAGTATAAATAAATGTTTTATTATTTAATTTTTTTAGTAAAATAGATAAATTATTACATAATGTTTCCATAATATCATCCCACGTTAGTTACATAATTATCGTAACAACACTATTCCATGTATCTACATCAATTGTCACATTAATTCGAGTGGTAAACCTCTTGTAACTAATGAAGATAGATTTTTTAGGGTTATCTAGTTAGTCATTTTCATTCCATCCAACCATGAATTTTATGCTTCTTATTCTCACCATAATAGTTTTTTTAAAACTATCATTATACAATGCTCTTAATTTTTCATTCATGTAGAAATTTCACTTTCAACCATTTCTTAGATTTTAACATCATCCATATGTTGTTCTTCAAGATTAGTAGCATCAGAATTTAGAGAAACATACTGTTCATATGGTTTGGGAGTATTAAATGTTTGAGAAATATATTATTCCTTGGGATTTGGAGAATTGATATAGGGAGAATCCATTATCTCTAGAATTTGTTGAACATTTAATTTCGATAACATAAATGTAGTAGTGAACACATTATTCAATGAGGTAAAACAATGTATATTAGATAAACATGGAACTCATTATTTAGTGATCTTTTTATATTCCATGATAGAGGGTATTTTACCCCTCTATTTAGTATCGAATTCTATGCATTATGATCTCCAATGACATATAAGAGCCCATCAATGTAACCTATTGGCCTCATTGACTACTAAACCAGTTAACAGACTGGTAGACACATTGCTTCAAGTGCACCTTCCCATATTTGAGAGGAAACCGACTAATATTGAGGTTCTAATGGTTGTATGGTGGGGAGATAATACCCTCATGACCATAGTAGCAAATGGTATAAGAGATAATAAAAAATCAGCCAATAGTGGAAGAAATATAAATGGAAGAAAAGTAGTGGAAGAGATATAATACACTGAAAATACTAAATGTCCATTCCCAAATATAACTATGAATTCATGTCCAGATGATGCTCCAAAATCGAAAGCAATGAACATATTATAGGGAAATAAAATTAAATACATGTATAATAAAAATAATAAATATCCCATTGGGATGACCCCATGAACTTACTGAGCTACAACGTAGTTATGTTCTCCTAGGATCCCATGTATAATTCATAGTACAAGAAAAAAACTAGGGACCTACGAACATGAAGATCTTATCTGTTACCCTGGTGCAATGGTGGCTCATGCAGGGTGCGAGGTATTCATTATAGACCCCAAACAATGGTATCAAAATCATAATCCAATATATGAATATAATTTATGAATGTGTTCAAGAATAAAAATAAAAAGGAGAATAAATAAATAGATTTAAATGTTGTCTTAGGTTCCTCAAGGACACCAGGCCAAACATACCTAGTTTATCTTGAGATAGAATATCTATAAATAAGGTAAACGTATAAATATATGATATGGGGGTAATAAAGATAATTTTTTATGGAACAAGTATCAAGAGATAGACTAAAACCCTAATCGTGTAATTTATCTTGGTGAATTCATCCCCGGATAATAGCCCTGCATTAATAGAACTTATTAAAAAGGTCGTCAATGGGATTTAAAAAGAGTCACCCTTGGACCATCTGAGGTGATCAAAATAGGAAACCCAAGTATCACTCCAGAAGCGCTATAGTACCCAACACCACAACAGTCCATCCAAGATGATCCATAAAGAGAATTCCAAGTATCTATCCTACCATGGTGAAGAAAAGAACCCCTGAGTACATTATTGGAGTCTCACGTAAGGGTTTTATTATTGGTCGTTGCATGGTGTAACCATATCACCATAGATCTCATCCATGGGTTGTCCCCAAGGGGACCAATGTTACTCAATCGTAGGTAGAGAATCCACATGATTAGCTCATTTATGGAAAACCAAGTATTTCTCTTGGAATAATAAATCTCAAGTAACGTATTAACCCATCATTATTGTTTCATAAAGTGGAAACCCATGTATCACTTAAGGTATATATGATCACAAATAGATAATGAGCATGTCCAAGTCATTCTGTAAAAATGATCTAAAGTCTATCTCAAGGTGTATCAAAATTAATTTGATCATTTAAATTATTAAGGAATAATTCCATGTAGATAAAAATTCAATTTAGTTCATTGGGTGGTCATTTCTGATTTTCGGGCTTGCTAACCATCAAATAAATGTGACAGGTTCTGGTGGACTACCCATGGAAAATAACACCTTACATTAAATTGCATAAGGTAAGACATGATAACATGCATTTCATATCGAAACATTACATTGTTTCATAAGAGGTATATCATAACCCCTTAAGAGATAGTTTGGTATCTAAGGAGTAACACATGGTAGTATCATATTATAATTATTCAACCCCTTTGATTTTTTAGGATAGTGCATGTCACGAACCAAACCGAGTCGACCCTGAACCTGTCACATACATAGATTATTTTAAATTTATTTTTATTTTACTTTCCATTAATTCTTTGTTTTGGGGGGTTTCCAAAGTTTTTATGGAGAATAGGTGAGTTTTCATTAATTGGGCCAAACCGTGAGTCCAATTCCAGATTTAAAAATAAATTTTGTTTCTTTTATAACTTATTAATTTTTTAATATTTTTCACTCATTACAACTCCTAAATGTCCTCCCCTGATATATTAACACCACAATTAAAATTTGGAGCCTTTGGAAATTCATAACCAAGGTGTATATGGGTTTTTATTTAAGGGATTGGGCCTGCCCGAAAGCCCAATTCCACTTTTAAAAATAAAATTTGATTAACTGATAACTTATTAATTTTTAAGGATTTTTCGGTGATTCCAAACCCCAAACACGCCCCTTGAACCGAGCCGCGCGTCCCATATCCTTCCACTCTCTTTGCAGCTCATTTGCATCGCGTTTTAGGTCGAAATATCAGGAGAACTCAAATTTCGGGCAGATTTATAAAGGTAATTTGTTTCCTTCATAACTCCTTCGATTATTACTCTTTTTCCACCATTGAAATTCCTAAATGATCTACCTATTCTTGTTCAAACCTCCCTGGAAGGTTTTAGTTCTTTTTGAAATCAGATAGTGCTATTTTGGGGGGCGATTTCTACAAAATATTTTAAGTAAGTTGTTCTCCTCCTTTCTTCATTCAATTTGTTTAGGGTTACATCCAATTTACTTAGGGTTTCTTCCATTATCATTGAGTTTTCTTATGTACATGAAGTAGGTTTTAAAATTTAAGGTTTTATATTGTGTTTTATGGTCTGAAATTATGGTTTTAGGTCTGGTTTAGCTTTCTTGAGGTGCGACGGTGGTGCGTTTGAGTTTTCGCACAAAGGATTCAAGGGTTTCCTTGGTTTTGGTAGGTGAATCCATTGTGTATGAAATCATTGTGAATTGGATACTATATTTATGGTATTTGCATGCTTATTAGATTTTATTATTTATGAAAAATATAGTTTTAGTGGTGTTTGTATTTAAAATGAATCCTAAAGGCCAATTTCATGTGAAATTGGGGGTTTTTCATAGAAATGTATTATTAGTTTAATTGGGGCTACCCTATAAGTAACTAGTTGATTTTATTGAACTATAATAGGGATAAAAATAATGTTTTTAATGATTGTCCCTTGTGTTTGTTGCTGAAAAATCTGGTTTTATTGGTGTTTGTGAACCACATGAAATTCTAAGAGTTGTGTTGTGTAACAAATGGAGACTTTGCAATGATGTCGTTTCTTGAACCATATAGGGTTGCCCTAAAACTGATTTTGTGTTTTCACTAAAATGTAGTGGGATCTCCTTTATGTTTTGGAAACCTAAATATGTGCACATAGTATTCAAGTGAGGTTTATAAGGTGTTTTGTGTCCGAAACACTACGAGATTTTGAGGAATTGTTTTATGCAAAATCTAAGTGTTTTGTTGCGTGTTTTAAGTGGTATAAAATGTGATAGATACTGTATTGGTTGTGATTGACCAGTAATGGTGTTTTATATGAAAATTGATTTATGTTGCATTCTGAAATTGATTGAGCACAAAAGGGGAAGCCCGGGTACCTAGGTGGGGCGGATTTGTACTAGTACGGCTAGTGGACCAGATGGGTTTTGTCCCTGTTTCACTTAGAATTTGGATAACGACAACTCTAACTAAACTATGTGGATGATTATTGGGGACCAATAGGTTATGGGTATGTTCCCTACTAGTGGCTCGTGCATGAGAAAGGATTTTTTTATGGTTACTTTACACCGAGGTACGAGGTACATAGGGCCCAAGACAACCTAGTTCCTAGGGGTGTTCCCAATGTTGTTGCTCATTGGATTTGTAGTATATACCAATGTCTTAGGGTGTGTTTGGAAGTAAATTATAGTATCTAACATTTCTATTTTAATGTGTTAATATTCTGAAAATTTTGGATTGAAAACTATTTTCAATTTGAGGTTTCATTTCTTGAAATCTTAACACTACTTTTCCTTGCGTTTGAAAACTGCTTCCTCTTTCACATTGTATTTCTTACTCTTTGGAATCATTGGGTGGTATCCTACTGGGCTTAGGCTCACACCCTACTTACACCCCTTGGGTGTAAGTAGACTTGGTTATGTTTGATTCAGGTAAAGGAAAGGATAAGGGTGATGGCGGTTCATCGTGTTAGTTCCCATCCTTGGTGCGGAGTTGTGGAGATAGATTGGGGGCGATGACCCCTAGTCATGTGGAGTCCTTGGGGATGTCTTGATGCTATAATTATTTTTATTTGGACCACTTGTATTATCTTTAAACCAATGTACTCAGTTCTGGTTTTTACATAACTCTTGTTTGGCTCAAAAATTTCAGATTTATATTATGGATTGTTTTTAATGTTTTATGCTTTCATACTCGGGTAAATCGTTCCCAAACCTAAATTAATGATACCTGGGAACTTGTGCCAGCCCGTGGGGATAAGGAACGCCCTTCGGGTCATGTCACATGCTGGGTTTGGTGCCGGTTTTGGCGGTGACCAGATTCGGTTTGTGACAAAATGGTATTAGAGGGAGGTTCGCTCCATGGGTCATGTTATTTGGGGAAGAGTCAGCATAGTCTAGAGCTAGGACTTTTCGGACTTGAAATTTCAGTCATGGGTAGTGTGCCTATCCAGCACACCTCATGAAGGGATTCATGTCACCATGGGAAGTATGGATTTATCTGATTCCTTTGGTTTTCTTGGTTTAATGATGACTATGGGAAATGAAAAGAGAGTTGGGAGAATAATCTCAGTGAGCTCGCAGGGCCTGGCAAGACATGTGGAGCCATGGATATTTCCCTAGAATACTCTCTGTGATGGAGAAGTGATTGGAATATGGCTGCCAACCATATGTCCAAGTCACCCACTGAAACTAGTTTCCTCTTGCATTTTTTGTGCTTTAGTTTTGAAATCTTAGCACTTTGGTTTTAAGGTGACTTGGTTATAAGAAGCGTAACGTTTTTATGAATTGATTTTCAAATAAAGAGTGAATGTTTTGGTTTATGAAATGGTGGAACTAAATTTTCAGAATTGTTTTTAAATGTTAAATGGTGCGCTTACACCTCTTTGAAAGCAGGAACTATATTGAATTTGTTTTTGAAAAGCGTTTCCAATAGAGTTTTCTAAACAATTAGAGTGTGTTTTAATGGGATGATATGTTTCGACATTGACGTGAATAACTTGCGAGTTAGTTCTTTTATAAATGGTTGTGTCCTTATGAAATTTTTTTTAGATGTGAATTGGGATTTCGATCTCATTGTTAGCAGTTTTGAGAAAAAGGTTGGGATGGTTGACCATTTTGTTTTTGAAAAGTGGAAGGAAGTTCTGTTTTACCCTTTGGTATTTACATGAGTGACCACATGCATGCGGTTATATGGGATGATGGATGGTTGATGGAACTACTGGATGAGTGCTGGGATGGATATGAGGAGGGTGTCCGGTGTGGCACAAAAACTTGCATGTGTGAGGCCCATGGGGTACGATTGGTGGATACGCTTACTGCTAAACCGTTTGTTTTAAAAAAAATTGGTTTTAAAGAAAAAACATGATGTCTTGATGAATAGTTTTGTATGGTTTGTATTATGGGTTTTTGAAAATGTTGATGTTGTGGGATGTTTTGAGTTCAAGAACCCCTTCTGTTTGAACTGTGTTTTGGGTTTGTGTTTGGTCGGTAAGCTGTGTTGCAGGGACGGTTAGTGGTCTCTTTTGATTTTTTTTTGCGACACCTTTACGGTGGTTCCCTTCATGTGTTTGGATCTGGTTTGTGGCATGTTTTTACCAATGGACCAGCTTGGTTGGGTCCTTGGGTTCTCTCATTGGATAAGGTACGCCCCCATTAAGGGTTAATGCACAACTGAAGTGCAACCCGTTTTGTTTCGCCATTGGAAAATCCTCTAGTTGATCAATATAAAGAATATTTTATCGAACCTTTTTTTATTGAGTCTGCACCCATTCATTTCGCTGATATTTGGATCCTCTTGTAGTGGGATAGTTCTTGTGGAAGGTTGAAAGGGACCTTAGTTTCTTAAGTTTCCTGATTCATCAAAGGTGGGAGTGTTCTTTCGTTGTTAGTATGGATGAGTGTCTTGATGGTTTCTAAGAGGGCCTCTGGGTTCTTTATAGTTTCTTTGAAGAAAGAGTTATTATTAAACCACCAATTTTTAGATTTCGGTCATGATAGGATATTGTGTCCACTTTTCGGACTTATCTGTTGTTTAGGGACTTTGAATATGGTCTCGTTCCATGTATTGTTTCTATCAATCGCCAGTGTCATGTTCGGTGACGCATTGTGATGTTGTGTGCTCTTTTGACCATAAAGGTGAAGGTCACACAATCCTCTAAGGTTCTATGTTATGTTGGGATTATGTCTCCCTTGGGAAAAACATCAAATCCTATATCTTAGAGGAAGGTGTTTATATGTGTCTTTCCCTTCTGTTGTTTCTCACCCAAAGAAACAAGGTGCGATGTGTGTGCATCTTCTAATCCCTTGTTTCAGTGAAATGACTGTTTCTGGGTAAAGTGGGTTATGAAGTGTGTTATGTCTTGATGAACCCATCGGGGTATGAGGTGTAGTTGTTTGTGGCACCGAAAGAAGAAGTTCCACATAGGGGTTTCAACAGCCTAACTGTGTGGCCGATGATGCTTCAATATTTTGAGCTCCAGCCATAGGTCCCGGAGAGAAGCTGGCACGTAGTCAGGGGAAACACCAGTGTTGTTTAAACCCTTGTACAATTTCATATCCTCAGTGTGAAAGATAGAATGTTTTTAAACCTATGGTTTCATCATCTTCCTTCTGTTGTTCTCATTCGGTGGAAATAGGTAGAGGGCCTTGTACTCATGTCATCGCCTAATGTCTTTCCCTCCCACATTGGTTTCCATTGAGTCATTGGAGAATGGTTGTAAATTTGGATAGAAAGTTTGAGCACACATTTTGTGCACGATTAGTAGTGAAAGTGTGCTAGGAATCCACGTGGAAAGAATTATCAGCATAGTTAGTGCACGGTTTCCCAAACCGTGCGGACTGACCCTGCACCCTTCCCAAATCTTAAAAAAAACGGGTCTTTCTGTGTCGGCCCATGCTGGTCAGTTAAGATGGTTGGTTCTTGTGGTGGGAAGACCCACTGTGGGTATCATGTATATTATTTTGTAAATTTATAATTTATGTATACCCCTTGTACTAAGGAGTCTGTTTGGGCCTCCCCCTATTAGTGTCTTGATTCTGTCTCAAAAAAAATTAATTATGTTGTCTCTTACGGTGGGGAGCCCATTTGTGTCTCTTCATACGAGTAACTCATATTTTTCCTTGGTTTTTTATGGGAAGTAGGTATTATAATTTGGAGGTATCTAACTACCTACATCTTACTTTGGTAAACATTGATATTGGATAGTGACAAATGGTTTAGTTATAGAAGGGCAAGTGTAACCTTGTTCGATGTTGTTGTTTATTTGGGTAAATTGATTGAGTATTGTTCAGATTGTGTTTGAGGAGTTTTTATTTGGGATAAAGCCTGAATGTGCTTGATTATTTCTGGAATGTGGTGTAAGTCATGTTTGTGAGAGTATTCCTTCCTTCATTGATCACTGGAGGGGTTATGGCCTTTGGGGGAGAAACCTGGCAAGAGAGTACCTCTGGGTTTCTCAGTTGAGTTTTGTTGTTGCTTTGGCCTTACTGTGACTTTCCGGGGTGGAACGTTTTCATGGTGGGGGTAATTGTCACATAAATAGATTATTTTAAATGTATTTTTATTTTACTTTCCATTAATTCTTTGTTTTTGGGGGTTTCTAACGTTTTTATGGAGAATAGGTGAGTTTTCATGAATTGGGCCAAACCGTGAGTCCAAATCCAGATTTAAAAATAAATTTTGTTTCTTTTATAACTTATTCATTTTTTAATATTTTTTACTCATTAAAACTCCTAAATGTCCTCCCCTGATATATTAACAGCACAATTAAAATTTGGAGCCTTTGGAAATCCATAACAAGGTGTATATGGGTTTTTATTTAAGGGATTGGGCCTGCCCGAAAGCCCAATTCCAGTTTTAAAAATACAATTTGATTAACTTATAACTTATTCATTATTAAGGATTTGTCGGTGATTCCAAGCCCCAAACACGCCCCTTGAACCCATCCGCGCGTCCCATATCCTCCCACTCTCTTTGCAGCTCATTTGAATCGAGTTTTAGGTCAAAATATCAGGAGAACTCAAATTTCGGGAAGATTTATAAAGGTAATTTGTTCTCTTCATAACTCCTTTGATTATTACTCTTTTTCCACCATTCAAATTCCTAAATGATCTACCTATTCTTGTTCAAACCTACCTGGAAGGTTTTAGTTTTTTTGAAATCAGATACTTGTATTTTGGGGGGAGATTTCTACAAGATATTTTAAGTAAGTTGTTCTCCTCCTTTCTTCTTTCAATTTGTTTAGGGTTACATCCAATTTACTTAGGGTTTCTTCCATTATCCTTGAGTTTTATTATGTACAGGAAGTAGGGTTTAAAATTTAAGGTTTTATATTGTGTTTTATGGTCTGAAATTCTGGTTTTAGGTCTGGTTTAGCTTTCTTGAGGTGCGGCGGTGGTACGTTTGAGTTTTCGCACAAAGGATTCAAGGGTTCCTTGGTTTTGGTAGGTGATTCCATTTTGTATGAAATCTTTGTGAATTGGATACTATTTTTATGGTATTTTCATGCTTATTCAATTGTATTATTTCTGAAAAATATAGTTTTAGTGGTGTTTGTATTTAAAATGAATCCTAAAGGCCAATTTCATGTGAAATTGGGGGTTTTTCATAGAAATGTATTATTAGTTTAATTGGGCCTACCCTATAAGTAACTAGTTGATTTTATTGAACTATAATAGGGATAAAAATAATGTTTTTAATGATTGTCCCTTGTGTTTGTTGCTGAAAAATCTGGTTTTAATGGTGTTTGTGAACCACATTAAATTCTAAGAGTTGTGTTGTGTAAAAAATGGAGACTTTGCAATTATGTCGTTTATTGAACCATATAGGGTTGCCCTAAAAATGATTTTGTGTTTTCAATGAAATGTAGTGGGATATCCTTTATGTTTTGGAAACATAAATATGTGCACATAGTATGTAAGTGAGGTTTATAAGGTGTTTTTTGTCCGAAACACTACGAGATTTTGAGGAATTGTTTTATGCAAAATCTAAGTGTTTTGTTGTGTGTTTTAAGTGGTATAAAATGTGATAGCTACTGTATTGGTTGTGATTGACCAGTAATGGTGTTTTATATGAAAATTTATTTATGTTGCATGCTGAAATTGATTTAGCACAAAAGGGGAAACCCGGGTACCTAGGTGGGGCGGATTTGTACTAGTACGGCTATTGGACCGGATGGGTTTTGTCCCTGTTTCACTTAGCATTTGGATAACGACAACTCTAACTAAACTATGTGGATGATTATTGGGGACCACTAGGTTATGGGTATGTTCCTTACTAGTGGCTCGTGCATGAGAAATGATTTTTCTATGGTTACTTTACACCGAGGTACGAGGTACATAGGGCCCAAGACAGCCTAGTGCCTAGGGGTGTTCCCAATGTTGTTGCTCATTGGATTTGTAGTATATACCAATGTCTTAGGGTGTGTTTGGAAGTAAATTAAAGTATCTAACATTTCTATTTTAATGTGTTAATATTCTGAAAATTTAGGATTGAAAACTATTTTCAATTTGAGGTTTCATTTCTTGAAATCATAACACTACTTTTCCTTGCGTTTGAAAACTGCTTGCTTTTTCACATTGTATTTCTTACTCTTTGGAATCATTGGGTGGTATACTACTGGGCTTAGGCTCACACCCTACTTACACCCCTTGGGTTTAAGTAGACTTGGTTATGTTTGATTCAGGTAATGGAAAGGTTAAGGGTGATGGCGGTTCATCGTGTTAGTTCCCATCCTTGGTGCGGAGTTGTGGAGATAGATTGGGGGCGATGACCCCTAGTAATGTGGAGTCCTTGGGGATGTCTTGATGCTATAATTATTTTTATTTGGACCACTTGTATTATCTTTAAACCAATGTACTCAGTTCTGGTTTTTACTTAACACTTGTTTGGCTCAAAAATTTCAGATTTATATTATGGATTGTTTTTAATGTTTTATGCTTTCATACTCGGGTAAATCATTACCAAACCTAAATTAATGATAATCGGGCACTTGTGCCAGCCCGTGGGGATAGGGAACGCCCTTCGGGTCATGCCACAGGCTGGGTTTGGTGCCGGTTTTGGCGGTGACCAGATTCGGTTCGTGATAGAACCAGTCACCCGAACCGGCCTGCGACATGGCCCGAGGTGCGTTCCCTATCCCCAGGGGCTGGAAACTAGTGTCAGGCATCAAAATTAAGCAGGTGGGAACGATTTTCCCAATGGAAAAAAACTAAACAGCAGAAAATATAATAGAACAAAAACGAATAAAGAAAGAGAAACCAACAACACTACTAACCTGACCACGATCCAAACTCCAGGTGACCCCGTGGGTCACTCTCCAATGCTACAACCAACATTTCTCAAGGAGAAAAACTGAAGATGGAACCTGCAACAGAACTAAAAATAAGAAAACACTATAGGCGTGAGTATTAAAACTCAGTAGGTAGGCCCGAGTAATTCTATTCCCAATGCACATATCAATAAATAAAGAATTTATCAATTGTAGGTTTGAACTAAATTATATAAAATATGGTTTCCATAAACTTTCATTTCTAAAACAAGTAACATTACATTGCCCTTTTTAATTTAGAAGAAGTTTAATGTTGAAAGAAATAGGTGCATTGCATTTTTAAAACATTTTGCGAACAATTTAGAAATCCAAACTTTAGTTGTTAGTGAAAAGGAGAATCACACACAACACACACTAAGGGAAATGGTAAAAGTGGCACACATGGTTCAGCAACCGAACTCGACCTCTCAATCGTCCCCCACACACAAATAAACACAAAAAGAAACATGGGTCGAACCTCGGAGATCGTGAACAATCTAGAACATACTATACATCTGACTCATCCTGAAGGAATGCCCTAACTCGATGACGTCATAATACCCATACTACTACCCGGTATAGCCCTGCATAGCCTAACCGAGGGCCCCAATACCCATAGCAGCAATAACTCAGTATTCCCCTGCTATGGGGCCACTAGCTAGTGTGTGGTCTAAACTAGTGCAGCAATCATTCTTATAAAATTCACTCAATATGCCAGGTTCCAATGTCAACAAAAGCAATAAAAAGGGGGTGCATCCACAAGGTAAATTAATCAGTCACGGTGCACAAACATCACATACAGCTCACACAATCAATGCACACCAAAGATCACCCCCGAGTGGGTTTTCCAAAATAATTTATTCTATTAAAGTGCCAAACGGGCTTTCACGAATTTTAAAACAAAACCTCATTTCTCGAGAAAACCCAAAACACTTGTTCAGAAGAAATCATTTATCCTTAAAACTAGAAGTACGTTTGAAATTCCGTGAATTATGTTTAAAGTCCAAGTGGACATTCTTTCAAAATTGGGTGTCTTCCCGTCAAGAAAATATTCCAAGTGTTCGGTATAAAATAAACGTCTCTTTTCACACTAAATAATTATTTAAAATTTTATTATCTAATATTATTTATCATTCATTAAAATTAAAAAAACATCAAGAAATTAATAAATTCTAAATTTAAAGGGGAGTGCAATGGTGGACCTACCTCGACTCACTTCCCAAACACAATGGCACGTCACGCCTCGCACAGACGTACAAACATGCGCACGCCGATCATCGTAGGACCATGGAAGAATCTTTTCAACGCGCTGCAACCGAAAAGGTAACTACAATACATAAACATGGACTTAAACAATCCAAACGAACAAACAATGCATAGAACCTCCTCGACCTACTTTCAAAATATACTTGCATCATTTGAACTATTTAATAAACCACATTAAAATTTATAAAACGATTTCCAAAAAGTAACTCATAGCCCCACACACCCAAAACTCATCCAGAGAATGCATTTCCGATCAAACTCACATCCAAAAACACACAGCAAATCTCCACACACTTGGAACCAGGGTAGAAAAATGACGCCAACCCGAAACTGATGCGAATCTTCATTTTCACCTCAACCGCACCTTTGCGAGACCAGAAAAAACTATAATCATGGTAAATCGAATGCAAAGACTCAAAACCAAACTCCAGAACGATCTAATAAGATAACTAAAGTTTGAATAGAGGTGAGAATAATGTTTGAGAGAAATTGAAAACATAGAAGTGCCAATGAATTAATTATGAAGGGAAAAAATTGGGTTCGCCTATATCAAACCAAGCACGGACGCAATAAAGCTTCAGTGGAGGGAAAGACAACCTCCCATGCACCAATAGCACCCCTAAAATGAGTAAAACATGTAGATCAACACCCAAGGTGTTGGGAATTGGCCAAAATAAATAAATTAAAACACCAAAAGGTAGAAAAAAACACACAAAACTATTTTAAAAAAACTACCACTTTCTTTAAAACCACAACCAACTACCCACATAATTTAAAAAACATAAAACATCTCCTCTGAAACCATAGAACCCATTTCCAAAAAAAATTTACACATTAAACAAGTCCTAGATTTAGTAAACCAAACATGTCAAACCAATTTCACAAATAGACAACCACTACCACACCATAATTGACACCAAACATTTAATGAAAACCCCCAATTTCCAATTAGTGAAATAATAGCATTTAAAATAAACACCATAATTTATAAGACTCTAAGCCTTGCACATAATGAACCTTAAAAATCGAGATTTCACAAACTAAAAGAAATCCAAAAAGATACAACATGATTAACAAGGTGTCAAAGTGGTTCCAGATGAAAAAAAACACCACAAGATAGAAAGAAGAAAAAAAAATACCAGAGCGGGGAAGGGGTTCGCGGCCTGTTGGAGCAGGCGCAAGGAAGCAGCTCAGGGTTGCGGTTTGCACTACAGGTCGGGGAGAGGGGTCGCCGCTAGGAGGAGGTGCGGTGGTCAGGTGCGCCACAAGTCTAGCGAGTCGTAGAGGGAGTAGCTGGGTCTTCGGGTCATTGCAGATGAGCGAGAGCATGGGAGGACCGCGGATATGAGAGTTTCTTTGCAAGAGGTAGGCGATGCGGGCGGACGGACGGTGGATCAGAAGTAGAATCGCCGGTCGATGTAGTAGGAGGAAGGCGGACGGGGGGGGGGGGGGGGCAAGGTTGGTGCTGCAGATAGTGGAGGCGAGGCCGCTTGCACAGGACGATGAGCAGGAGACCGCGTGAAGCGCTGCAATACGGAAGGGAGAAGAAAAAAACATGGCTACTGGCTTGCAATTAGGGAATCGGGGTGACGAGAAAGGGAGGTGTGCATGGCGCCGGATCTCTATAGGAAGGATGGGAGGCCGGGGAGGGGAAGACAATGCGGAGGAGAGGACCGGGGGGAGCCTGGTGCGTGCGGGGTTGCCGGAGCGGGTATGTGCGGGTGAGGGAGAGGGGCTGGCAGCTAAGCATGGCAGAGGGAACGCCGGTGGCGGCTACGACTGGGTGAGGCAGAGGGAGCACCGAGGCGGCTACGGTCGGGCGAGGTGGAGGGAGATCGGTAGGTGAAGCGCCGCAGGAAGAGAGCGAAAAAACGAGGAAGAGAAGGGGGGCTGCGTCGGTGGCTAGGGTTAGGGACAAGATATATATATATATATTCATTATAATAAGTTAATAATAATAATATCTGAAAAAATAATAATAATAATAATAATAATAGCAATAAAAAATAATAATAATAGTATACCAGAATAATAATAATTAATAATGTTAACAATAATAAAAATTAATAAAAATAACCATTTAATAATAACACGAGTCAAACCAAATTAAAATAATAAAACGAAGTTATAAAAAAAGAGCACTTGCCCGACACCCGGGCCAACTGCGCGGCGACTGCCTACCACGCGGCGGTTGCGCACGGGTCCGAAACCAAAAAAACATCAAACGACAAATATTTAAATCCGGGGCATAGCCCGGACTGCGGCGCGGACACTCAGACCCAAGAAATAATAAAAATAAAATTAATAGAAATGGCGTTTCTAAAAATTCTCCCCACCACAAACACTTTCTACCCCCAGAAATTCACCCAGCTAAACGATAGGCAAAACAAGAATCCATGCCCGAATGAAACTAGCAGAAACCACAACATAAGAGAATTGGAGAACACAAGAGGGTTCTCCCCACCCAAGAACTCAACTAGCGTAGAAATTAACACCTAAACATACCACCTTGGGAAGGGGGCGACACAGGAACTCCCAACTGATCCAGACAAACCTCTATAGCACGAGCGAAACATCACCTCCACCAAAACTTGGAACTCTCGAATCAGACCAATGAAATCCCGAAGATGATAGAAAAATCTCCAAGCAGAACTTAATCCAAGGAGTAAACCCGAGCATAACAACAAACCTGGACTCTTTCTCAGGCACTTATATCTCAAAATGAACATCACCAAACCAAGATTAATCCACGCAAGGTCCAAACATACCTCTAAGGAAAACGCATGATCCTAAACACCATAATCAGACAAACGATACTGTTTGGATTACAAACGAACACGTTCATCCCAACCTCACGACGACATAATGAACTGACAATAATGACAAAACTTTAACAGTGAAAGAACGAGAACGGAAGGACATTAAATGTTTCGTTGGCAACACTAAACACCCAAACCCGAATTGAGGCTTCACACCCCCGTCAACTCCTGACTGTGCGCGAGCTTCACCCCAAGACCTGTGGTTGGGGCTCTAATGGTTGAAGCATCTCCTGCCTCACAGTCAGGCACTAGAATCTTCTAGTCATAGTGTCTTCCTCAGATGACGCTTCCTGCAAAGCTTCTCAAGATGATCCAGAAACCTGCAATGATGGAACATCTTCGGGGGGTGTGACATAGTGGCTCGTATTTCCTAACCGTCCATACTAATGGAACACCATTAGACGGTCCGACGAACTGGGGGTTAGAGCCACCACAAAGAAATATTTAGAAACAAATTTACCTGACACACTCTTCTCATCAGATGGGGGACCTTCAGAAGAAACTGGATACGGTGGATTGTCAACCGTTTGCGCTCTAGAAACCAACTCAGCTAAGAACACCTCATGCACCAACTTCACACAAGTGATGCTCCCAAAAATGGAGGACTCACTCCTTGATCTCTGGATGAAGACCCCTGATGAAGGGATGAGTCTTCACCCAGTCCTGCAACACTACCCCTGGAAAAAGAGACACAATATCCTTGAAATGGTCAACATACTCTTTCACCATATGTTGGCCATGTTGATCATGCATGAGCTCTTCCACTTTCTTCGTCTTCACTTACACAAGTATAAAACATTGAACGAAGACGACTTTATAGAAATACCACATCATCCCAACATGCAGTAATGGCAGGGCGAACAACTCCTACTCGTCCATAGCTGGACCTTCGAACAGACCCAAAACAACACGCACTCTGACAGCTTCGGGAGTTCCCAGCACCCAGAAGTTGCGCTCGACCTCTTCAAGCCACTGCACTGTCTCTAACAGACTTCAATCACCATGAAGGATAGACAACGTCCGAGAAGGGCCAAAAACTGGGCATGACTCATCAACTCTGGGGACCTTTCTGGGCGGAATTTCTGAACAACATATATATCACCAAGCTGAAACAAATATCAATCGAAGCAACATCAATAAAGCACCCTCATCAAAAAACAACCAGCTCAATAAACCAAACAACCACAAACACAACCCAAAATTTCCTATCCAAAATTCTCGTTCTATTTTAGATTCCAAAACCACTTTTTTTTTAAACCTCTTTCTTTCAAGACCACTCTCCCAAATACCAAATCCACTTTTCAAACCAAAATCACTTTCCAAAACCATTTTCCTCTTTAAAATCCAATTTAGAAAAACATGGTCAAGCCTTTAATTTAAAATACGCCCAGGTAATCTCATGAACTGTTGCACATGTATTCATCCACTTTAATTCACATGAACCAACATGCATTTTCCAAGCATCCTATCACATGTGAAAACGTTCATAAGGAGTACCTAAGGTTTCACCCCAAACCATTCTGAAACACTTTCCAAGCAAACACCCGTTTTTCCGAACCAAAGGCTTTCAGTTTTAAAACCCATTTCATAAATTTAAAGTCATTTATAAGAAATCAATCCCATTTTCAAAAAACCTTTTTTTCATTTCCAAAAATTCACTAACACCAACCAGAACGAAAAATGATTCTCAAATTGCATCAAACCACCGGAGTGAGGGACTAGCGGTCACACCTAACCTGGCGACATGGTAGTGGGTCATGCCCCATGTAAGCGTCAACAACTAGGAGGAATTAAAACCGTGTACCCGATCTCCACATGGGTCACTACTCCATGTGAGATCATGATGTAACATCAGTTTACCTATGTTGTCATCCCTCAATCCAAAAAAACCAAAATGAAACAAAGACTCAATTCTCGGACAATCCCTGGCGACTCGAGGTTCGAAATGGGTGAGGGTTCATGACGTCCTTCCCGTACCTACCTCTCGAGTCTCGACACACCTAATCTCCATCTACCAGACATCCCAAATAACAAGGGCCTCCTCTGATACCATTTTGTCACGAACCAACATGGGTCGACCTTGAACCAGTCACCCGAACCGGCCAGCGACATGGCCCGAGCGGCCTTCCCGATCCCCACGGGCTGGAAACTACTGTCGGGCATCAAAATTAAGCAGGTGGGAATGATTTGTCCCAATTAAAAAAAACTAAAAAGTGGAAAAAATAATAGAACAAAAACGAATAAATAAAGAGCAACCAACAACACTACTAACCTGACCACAATCCAAACTCCAGGTAACCCCGTGGGTCACTCTCCAATACCACAACCAACATTTCTCAAGGTGAAAAAATGAAGCTGGAACCTGAAACAGAACTAAAAACAAGAAAACACTATAAACGTGAGTATTAAAACTCAGTAGGTAGACCCGACTAATTCTATTCCCAATGCACATATCAATAAATAAATAATTTATCAATTCCAGGTTTGAACTAAATTATATAAAATATGTTTTAAACACACTTTCATTTCTAAGACAAGTAACAGTCCATTTCCATTTTTAATTTAGAACAAGTTTAATTTTGAAAGAAATAGGTGCATTGCATTTTTAAAACATTTTGCAAACAATTTAGAAATCCGAACTTTAGTTGTTATTCAAAAGGAGAATCACACACAACACACACTAAGGGCAATGGTAAAAGTGGAACACGTGGGTCAAAAACCGAACTCGACCACTCAATCATCCACCACACACAAATAAACACTAAAAGAAACATGGGTCGAACCTAGGAGATCGTGAACAATCCAGAACATACTATACATCTGACTCATCCTGAAGGCATACCTAACTCGATGATGTCATAACGCCCATACTACTACCTAGTATACACCTGCATGGCCTAACCGAGGGGAAAATTCCCCATAGCAGCAATAACTCAGTATTCCCCTGCTATGGGTCCACTAGCAAGTGTGTGGTCTAAACTAGTGCAGCAATCGTTCTCAGAAAATTCACTCAATATGCCAGGTTCCCATGTCAACAAAAGCTATAAAAAGGGGGTGTGTCCACAATGTAAATTAATCAGTCACGATGCATAAACATCACATACAGATCACGCAATCAACGCACACCAAAGATCACCCCCGATTGGGTTTTCCAAAATAATTTATTCTATTAAAGTGCCAAACGGGCCTTCACGAATTTTAATACAAAAACACATTTCTCAAGAAAAACCAAAACACTTGTTCAGAAGAAATCACTTATCTTTAAAACTAGAAGAACGTTTGAAATTCCGTGAATTATGATTAAAGGCTGAACGAGTATTCATTCAAAATTGGGTGTCCACCCGTCAAGAGAATGTTCCAAGTGTTCGGTATAAAATAAACGGCTCTTTTCACACTAAATAATCATTTAAAAATTTATTATCTAATATTATTTTCATTCATTACAATTAACAAAAGATCAATCAATTAAGAAATTCTAAATTTAAAGGTGAGTGCAATGGGGGACCTACCTCGACTCACTACCCAAACACAATGGCAGGTCACGCCTCGCATAGACGTACAAACACGTGCATGCCGATCATCGCAGGACCGTGGAAGAATCTTTTCAACGTGCTTCAACCGAAAAGGTAACTACAATACATAAACATGGACTCAAACAATCCAAACAAACAAACAACTCATAGAACCACATCGACCTACTTTCAAAATATACTTGCATCATTTGCACTATTTAATAAACCACTTTAAAATTTATAAAATGATTTCCAAAAAGTAACTCATAGCCCCACACACCCAAAACTCATCCAAAGAACGCATTTACGATCATACGCACACCCAAAAACACACAGAAAAGCTCAACGCACTTGGAAACAAGGTGGAAAAATGACGCCAACCCGAAACCGATGCGAATCATCGTTCGCACCTCAACCGTGCCTTTGCGGGTCCAAAACAAACTATATTCATGGTAAATAGAATGTAAAGACTCAAAAACAAACTCCAAAACGATGTAATAAGATAACTAAAATTTTCATAGAGGTGCGAATAATGTTTGAGAGAAATTGAAAACATGCAAGTGCCAAAGAATTAATTAGGAAGGGAAAAAATTGGGTTCGCCTACATCAGACCAAGCACGGATGCAATAACGCTTCAGCGGAGGGAAGGACAACCTCCCGTGCACCAATCACACACCTAAAATGAGGAAAATATGCGAATCAACAACCAAGGTGTTGGAACTTGGACAAAATAAATAAATTAAAACACCAAAAGGTAGAAAATAAAAACACCCAAAACTATTTTCATAAAACTCCCACTTTCTTTAAAACCACAACCAACTACCCACATAATTTAAGGAAGATAAAACAACCCATTTGAAACCATAGAACCCATTTCCAAAACATTTTAAACATTAAACAAGTCCTAGCATTAGTAAACCAAACATGTCGAACCAATTTCACAAATAGACAACCACCATCACACCATAATTGATGCCAAACATTTAATGAAAACCCCCAATTTCAAATTAGTGAAATAATAGAATTAAAAATAAACACCATAAGTTCTAAGACTGTAAGCCTTGCACATAATGAACCTTAAAAATCTAAATTTCACAAACCAAAACAAATTCCAAAAAGATACAATAGGATTAACAAGGTGTCAAAGTGGTTACAGCTGAAAAAAAAACATCACAACATAGAAAGAAGAAGAAAAAATACCAGAGCGGGGAAGGGGTTCACGACCTGTTGGATCAGGGGAAAGCAGGCAGCTCAGGGTGGCGGTTCGCACTGCAGGTCGGGGAGAAGGGGCGCCGCTAGGAGGAGGTGCGGCGGTCAGGTGCGCCACAAGTCTAGCGAGGCAAGGAGGGTGTAGCTGGGTCTTCGGGTCTTTGCAGATGAGCGGGAGCATGGGTGGACCGCGGATATGAGAGTTGCATTGCAGGAGGTAGGCGATGCGAGTGGCCGGACGGTGGATCAGAAGTAGAATTTCCAGCCGGTGGAGTAGGAGGAAGGCGGACAAGGGGGTCAAGGTTGGTGCTGCGGAAAGTGGAGGCAAGGCCGCTTGCGCAGGATGATGAGCAGGAGACCGGGTGAAGCGCTGCAATGCGGAAGGGAGAAGAAAAAAAACGGGGTGGCTGTCTCACGGTTAGAGAAGCGGGGGGACGGGGAAAGGGAGGTGTGCAGGGAGCCAGATTGCTATAATAAGGATGGGAGGCTGGGGAGAGGAAGATAGTGTGGAGGAGAGGACCAGGGGGAGCCTGCTGCGCGCGGGGTTTCCGGAGTGGGTGTGTGAAGGTGAGGGGGAGGGGTTGGAGGCTGAGCAAGGTAGAGGGAACGCCGGGGGCGGCTACGGCTAGGTGAGGCGGGGGGAGCGCCGAGGCGGCTACGGCCGGGAAAGGCGGAGGGAGATTGGCAGGTGAAGCGCTGCAGGAAGAGAGGAAAAAAACGGGGAAGAGAAGGTGGGCTGCGTCGGTGACTAGGGTTAGGGCCAAGATATATATATATATATATATATATTCATTATAATAAGGTAATAATAATAATAATATCTGAAATAATAATAATAATAATAATAGAAATAAAAAATTATAATAATAGTATACCAGAATAATAATAATAATATTATTAACAATAATAAAAATAAATAAAAATAACCATTTAATAATATCGCGAGCCAAACCAAATTAAAATAATAAAACAAAGTTATAAAAAAAGAGCACTTGCCCGACACCCAGGCCAACTATGCAGCGACCGCCAACCACGCAGCGGTCGCGCACGTGTCTAAAACCCAAAAAAAGCATCAAACGACAAATATTTTAATCCGGGGCATAGCTCGGACCGCGACGCGGACACTCGGAACAAAGAAATAATAAAAATAAAATAAATAGAAACAGCGGTTGTGACAGTGCACCTCATTGAGGGGGTTTTATTAGAAATGAATATATTAAATAAAGTAATTCAAGGGGAATTTCCCTTAAGGGTTGTCAAAACATGGAATCCAAGTCCATCAAAAATGAAAATTAAATGTATATAGACTACTAGAATTAAGGAATCAAATCTATAAAATAAATATCACATTTTAGAGGCATCGCACTGAAATACCAGCACACAACACAATGGTGAAATTTATAAATAGTTTGACTTTAAGGGAAAATTATATAGACCACCTACTATATGATAATGATTATTTTCAAATCCAATATAGGGACTTGAATTGGGTTGGTTCAAGGAAAATCAGTGAAACAACTCAACATTGTAAAAAAAAGATGAATTAGATCTCACCATGATATCATTTAATATAGAAAAATAAAATGATAAAATATGTAATAAGAGTTATAGAATCACTGATATTCTTAAAACATAATAATAGGTTCTTCAAAAGTTGTTCTAATAATGGATTTATCATTATAAAAAGAGGTGTAAGGGAGGAGATCCTTGAAGGGATTGTTGCGTACGAGAAGTAGGAAGAAAAGAGGGGGATAAGTGAATAATGGGGTAAAGGAATTATGGTAATTTACATCCCTTTTAGTTATGTTCATAGTTTTTTCATACAATTGGACTAACCATGCACAGACCATTATTGATCCCCTACCCAAGATGGAGGCCCACATGGTTCATGCACACGGTTTGGAAAACCATGCACAAACCATGAATTTCCTCTCTATTGAAAACCTATGCGTAGGTGCACATTCAGGTGGCCTGGTCTGTAATATTAGACCAAACCATGAGACACCCTCAACCCTTCTAAATTGGTTATAGGGCTTCCTCTAATGGGCCACATGGTTTTAGGAAAACTGTGTTCCCTTTCCAAATTCTTCAATTTTCATGGCCTCGGAGCCCAATGCTCCCAAAACTCAACATAACCCCTGATGTACTCCTTGAGCCTTAAAACAAGTCCAAAAACAATGAAAATATGTTTAAAAAAGATCAAAAATACACTCTAAATCTTGGTTCAAATAATGTCCCATCCTCCAAACTAAATATTCATGTTTCCTCAAAAATTTCATCTGATCAAAAAACATATGACACTAGAATATCTCCACTAGAGAACATATCATCCCCTAGAATCCTTGCAGAAATGATGAAAACATCACTTGAACTCCCCAGGTAATGAATTCAAATTTAAATAGTCACATTGTGTGCCCAAATTCCCCGCACACATCCAAACACCACTTTAATCACATGGAAGAAAGCCCATAGAAACATGATTTAACGCCCAAAATCAAGACCGAAACATTGAGACGAGTCATACCCAAGACTATATAATGTGATACATGATCATCCAATCATCTCTTTAAACCTATGGAAATTGTCTCTACCCACCATATATTCTAACATCTAAAACTAACTCCTATCCATGGTATCCCCACCATTGTGATTTATGATTTAAGCATGCCTTTACCACTCTAACGATGCCCATGACATGTTTCCCGCTTCATTTGAAGGGTCAATTCCAATTTAACATCATATATCCTTGTTGATCCAACTATTCCATGAAAAACCATGACTGATATCTACAATTAATATGTCTCACCTTGACGACATGCCATGAAGTATTTCCTCAACAACTACCTTGAATGAAATGTGAGGGAAAAAGATGAGCCATACCAAACTAACCATTCTATAAATTCTCATTTTAGACTCCTATCATATCACAACCTAAAAAGTTTTTCATTTTCCTATGTATATCAATTTTTCATTGAGAATGTCCTCTGAAAACTATAACTGGATTTCAGCAATGTCTCAAGCCAACAATTCATCTTAAGTTTTCATGACTTGTAATGAAGATGGGTGCATAACTAATCTAGCACACTCAGACCTCCACCCACAAAAAATCTCATATGTGCCTGACTAAAGTCTAGGAAAACATGGGAATCATCAATTGTAATCCAAATATCTCATCCAAGGAAGTTCATACTCTAGAATTTACAAGTTTGATGTCTGTATAAGGAAAAAATGTCCATGTATAATGAATTCTGAAGGATTATAATTGTAGTCAAGACAAGAAATCAATGGTGTCCATGAGTCTATCCATGTTGTTTTGACATGGTAACCCATGTATCACTAATGAAAACCACACCTCGATACCAACTATGATTTAAAGGGAAAATATTACGAAGCCTATTTATTGAAATATAAAGTCATTTTATGATTTATCTCATTGTATAACTGATGCTCCGTTAGTGTACCTAGGATGATATCAAGTTAGGGAATACAGTCATCACTATGTCAATAGTACACCAAGATGTTATCATGAATTTCCAAGAATTATAGAGACACTTCTTCCATAACTAAGGTGAAGTTCTCGTTATGGTTTCCAACTAACCATACCCAACTACACATGAAGGAAGGGATGTCGAACCATTACTGGTCAACTTTTTTTAGATAAATCTTAGCTTCCTGTACCAATGGATAATCATTTACATATCATATTTCCTTTACCGCATAATTTATCCTACAATCACTCAAGCCTATCCATTAAAGCCTATCTCTGACTAATAATGTTTTCATAGTTTCCGTACACATCCAAACATTCCATCATCATGATACCATGAAAGAACTGACACATTTAATAGCATACCATCCTCATGGGAATTCTAGACAGTGATAACAATTTCCAAATAGTCCCCTTGGTTTGGTTCCTTATACTTTTATAGACACATATAACCCGAATTGACGTGATACTACCCACTTTAGAAGTGTCCTTATCATCATATTTATGTAAAATGGAACTCATCCCATGGAAGATGCTCAATAAAAAAATGACCATAGGTTATGGAAATGACCCACATGCTTTTATCATGTGTGAAAAGGTAAAAAAAGGAAACTAAATACTTAAAACTTCACATAAATATATTTACTCTAGGTGTATGTGTGACACTCTTCCCGCATTATGTGTATGCACCATCACCTTATGTGTTATATCCAAAACAAACTGAACATCATGTCAAAACTACCAATTATCATAGAACATCGTACCATGAATTAGGAAGAGTCTTATTTCCCCTTATACTCAGGTCACTCTAATGTGGAGATGACCTATGATTGACATGTGAAAACTTGGTATCTCAACGATTACTTTCAAACTCAAAGGGTTCATTGTACAATTTTACCAAGTCAATGGGTTTCTCACATATTAATGACGTACTACCCTGATATTTAATAATAAAACAGACACATATAACATACTATAAATAGTTTTATTATCCTCTATTATTCCATTAAATGATGTCCTGTAAAAAGAATCATCACAAAAGTATCATTATGAAATGTGACTGTCAATTTGGCGGACAACCACCTGTGTATTGTTTTCACTAAAAAGGATTAAGATGAATGGTCACATGACTTATTGAGTAGCCAACCATGATTTAGATATGTTTATCCTAATGAATATTAGAATTATATGATGTTCCCACCCACAAAAAGGGTAAACTGTTGAATTATCGTGAATCCAAACAATGATTTCATTCTAGAATAAACGATCCTATAGTGGACAATGACACGCAAAAAGTACCCCATACCTGAAAGGATTCCCACGAATTTTTAAATGATTTATGGGTTTGAGGGAACTACATACCACAACCTCTCCACATACCAAAACATTTAAGCATCTCCCTTAAGACTAGGTCACATCTGAAGATACCGTTATGCGCTATTTCTTATCTCTTAGGTTAGAAAAAATCCTACGAGAAATGTTCACTTTCTTGTTTCATTTAAAACTAAAGAATGATTTAATCTAAATTAAATTATGGATGAAGATAAGGAAACCACTTAAGGTTCAATTTTAAATCATTAAATTAATTTATATTTAATTATTTAATCAATTTAATGGTCCAAATTAACAACCTAGTGTCGTTTATGAAAAACATCTATACATTGTACTTTATTTAGCTAATGCCACCATCCATAGAGAAAATTTTCATAATAATTATTTTAGACTTTAACCATTGAACAAAAATTTTGTCATTATATGAAATTTATTACATAAACTCCATTTTAACAACCATTTATTAACATATAATATATAATGATTTTCGTAGTTAAAGAAAAATATCTATTCCATCCTAGAGTTGAAAACAGCATTTAGTTTGTAATTTGAATTATAAATACTAATTCATCATATAAGTATATATTAAAGAATATAACATGTCTCTTATTATATAGATAGGGGACTAGTCTAGTAAGATACCACAATACTACTATATGTTACATCATATATGCGGCTACTGATACATTAAATAATCATGCCTATATAGTATAATCTTATCCACATGAGGTTATGAGTTTTGGTGTGCCAAAAGAAAAGTGGCCTAATAGGGTCCCATTAACAATGTGGATACCATGTTTTAAAATTCCCTTAATGGTTTTATAACATAATCCCAAACACCATTACCGACCTACCTTGGTCAAGCTAACTATATCTCATAGCCATAAGAGGTCAAGGCCAACCTACATGGTCAGAGTCATCTAAAAGGTCCATAAGAAACCAATTCATTTATGGTAATTATTTTTAAATATAAATTATATTTTCCATAGTCTTAAGATATATCATGATTTTATATAATGGTTTGATTATATGGGTTTCCATTTCAAAATTTATAAAGCGGCGATACACTTTATAGATTTCAAATTGTCTCCCTTTTAATCGCAATGATAAATGTTTCATCCCTTACAACCAATGGTACATAGATCAAACATTTCATGATTGGTTAATTATTTTGTCACCATAAATCTATGTGGAAAAACCATTTAGTTTGATGTTTGAATATTAATAACCAATTGTATAGTAAAATTATTACTAGGCATGCAAATCATAGCAATTACATACATGTAATCATGTCAATAATAATAAAAAAACTACATATAAAGGTGACTCATGATATATAAATCACATAATAACATTATATTGTAAAACATAACAAATAAACCACAAATCATGTTTTACAGACATGTATTCTAATAAATACACAAATCACATAAGAAAATCTAAAATATCACAGCAATTCAATCTATATGACATGGTATATGCATGTAATGTGAAATTCTATGTGATAAGAATTATTAAATGTAATTATAGATCCTTGAAAAACCAGGAAAAGGGTAAAATATCATAAATATCATAAATTATTAAGCATTGGATAGTATTCTAATCTCACAAGGTGAAATGAAAATCAAATGTATTAACAAAAAATAGGAAATCCAATCCCATCCATGTCAACATGGACGTTTCCCCTTGCGTGGGTTGATAACTCCCAGAAAAAAATACTTACCATGTACCTCCACATTTATAGTCTCCTATCTACTAACCCAAAATAGTAAGAAAAAAGGGAAAATAAAGCTCTAATACCACTTTGTAACATATCGACCAAAATTCTTATTAAACAAGTAGTCGGTCCAGTCACCACATTACCTCAAGAATGTATCACAATGTTCTAGAGGCTTCTAACTTGAATAAAGGATACAATGATGAGATTGTGGGAAGATTATACCCTCATGATCATAGTATCATAGTTGTGTAGGAGATATCAAATAATCAACCAATAGTGGAAGAAGTATAAATGGAATACGGACCATCATAAAAAATATAACATATTGAATAAAAATAAATATCCATTTACAAATACAATTATTCATACATGTCTGAATGATTCTAAAAATTCAAAATCAGCAAACATTCATCATCGAAATATAATGAAATAATTAAATAAGGAAAATAATAAAAATCCAAAAGAGATGACTACATGACTATCCTAGTATCCATCACATTTCTATTCTTCTAATATCTCATATACAATGAAAAACATAAGAAATAAACCATGGACATGTGAATAGGAAGATATACTTGGGTACCCTAGTGTAATGGCTGCTCGCGCAGGGTGTGGAATATTCTCACTAGGCCACCAACAATAGTGTCTAATGCATAATTTAATCCATGAATAAAATGCATGACCATGTACATGGATAAAAATAAATTTTAGACTAAATAACTAAATTTACATGTAGGATTAGGTTCCACAAGGACACTTAACTGACTATACTAACATTAGTCCATGGAGAAATATTTTCTGACTAAGGTGAACCTGTTTAAATATGGTATTGGTGTAATTTAGATAAGTAATTTTGGAAAATGTATCAAGAGATCAACCTCACCCCCAAGAATGTTATTTTTATTTGAGAATGCATCCCTCTATATAAGATATTCATTAATAGACTTTATTAAAAATTTCATTATTAGGGTTTAATAAGAGGAACCATGAGCCAGTCCGAGGTGATCCAAACTAGAATACCATGTATCATTCTAGGGAAATATAACACCCAGACCCATAAGAGTTCATCCAAGGAAATCCATGAATAGAATCCAAAGTATCTCCCCACCATGTTCTGAAGATAAAACCCTTTTTTTCATCCCTGGTATCTCACGTAGGGGTCCGAGTATCACTCGTGGAAGGGTTTAAATATCATTCCATCAACCCTATCTATGGTTTCTTCCCTAGGGAACTGGTATCACTCATATTGAGGTATAGAATTTAGATTACAAGCCCATTTAAGTAATACAATGTATCACTACCATTGTAATACAACTTTAGGTAACTTATGAGACTGTCATTGGTGTTTTGTAAAGAGGAAAACCATATACCAACCAAGGTACATTTGATCTCTAATAGCCTATGATCCCTTCAATATAATTCCATAAAAAGGAACTCAAGTATCTCTTAATTTGTATCATAATTCAGTTTGTAATTTAAATTTTTAATGAAGAAGTCCATTTTCATAAAAAGTCCATTTAATTGATTGAGTGGTCCATTTTTGTTTTCAAGAATACCAAGCATTAAATAAAAGTAATAGGGCCAGGTGAAAGGCCCATAGAAGATAACACCATACATGAAATTGTGTTAGGTCATCCATATGACATGTATTCCATAATAAGACATCGTGTTATTTCATAATAAGAAATTTTTAACCCATTAATATATAGTTTGGTAACACAGGGGTGACATAGAGGGGTGTCACATTCTAATTAATTTACTTGACACATTTTTAAGATAGTTCACATCAGAAGGGGGTTTTATTATAAAAAAATTGATTAATTAAATGCATTCAAGGGAAATTCTCCTTAAATTTATCTATAACATTAGGCCATTGACCATTAACCAAGATAATTAAATATATATATATATATATAGGTTACTATAATTAAGGAATTAGGTTCTACAAAATGATTATAAATTTAAAAGGCATACCATGGAAATATCCACGTGGGAAAAATTATGAAATTTAAAAATAGAAATGCATTAATTAAAAAAATATACATACAGCCTACCTTATTCCAAGTTACTTCACTCATCAAATATCGATGATTGATTTGGTTTGATCTAAGAGGAATCGAGGAAACCTAAAAACTCTCTGATAATATAGGGAATTATCTCGCACCATGATTGAATTTAAGATAGTGAGAGAAATTTATAAAGGAATGAATTGGGGTCATATTTTAACTAATAAACATCTAATTAGACAATAATCAATGAAAAAGAAGTCCCATATGATGTATTTCTCCTCATACCAATTGGTGGAAGGGAGTAACACCCCCAAGGGCTTGCGACATGTGGTTTGTTTGTAGAAAATAGGAGGATAAAGAAATAATAAGGTAGCGGTGTTTCATTAATTTCAATACACTTTAATGATGTGGATGGTTTGGCTACATTTTTATCCAAACCATGTACTACCCATTCTTGTTCGCAACCTTAAGAAGGTGGCATGCACAGTTCATGTGCACGATTTTGAAAACCATTGGAAAACCATATATTATCCCTTGGTAAAAAACCTATAAATAGAAGGAATGTCTTATGGAATAGTGTGTATAGTTTTTCAAAACCATGAGACACCCTCTCCCCTTCTTGACTATCCCCATAGTTTCTTATGGTGCGCTACATGTTTTAACGAAACCCATGCGCTCTTGCTAGCTTCTCCAGTTTTTGTGGATTTTGATCCCAACACTCTCGAAAATCAAAGGAAAACTTGAGGCACCCCTTGAACCTTATAACATGTCTAAATATAGAATAGTTAAATGATAAATATCTTGGACTTCAATTCTTATTCTTGGTTCAAAGAATGACCCACCAACAAAAATGAAAATTCATGTTCCCTTTGAAATTTCATCTGATTGAAAAAACATAGGACACTACAATCTCACCAACTTAAAACTTATCTTCCCTGAGAAGCGTTGGGGAAATTATGAAAAAAACTATTTTCCACCTCGGGTCATGAAAACCCATTTAAACATTCATGTAGCATGCACAACTACCAATTTCACATCCAAACACCACTTTAAGCGGAAGTCACGAAAGTCATGGAAAATCGATTCAACACCCAAAATAAGGACTAAAAAATCGATATGAGGCTTATCAAAGACCATATAACCCAATAAATGATCATCATATCATCTCTTCAAACCTATATACCATGGTTCTCCCCACCATAGATTGTAGGATCTGCAAAAAATTCTGATCCATTGTATCCCCATCGTTAGAATATCTTTTTAAGCATGGTTGTACCACTATAACGACACTCACAACATATTTCCCAATTTGATTAAAGTTTTGATTCCATATTTACCTCATTTAGTATTTGTGATCCATAATTTTCAGGAAAAATATTTAAAGACATCCACATTAAATCTGTCACACATTGATGAAGTTCCTAGAAGCAGTTTTGTAGTGAGCACACTGAATAAAATGAGAGGATAAAAATCAATTCATGCTCGACTAACCATTATGGAAGAAAAATGCTTAGAATTTTTTCATATCGTAATTGGAAACATGATGATTTTCCATGAATATCGTATTTTCTTTGAGAACATCCTTTAAAATTAATAACCAAATTCCAGTGATGTCACGATCCAAATGTTCACCTCATGGCGTTGTGCCTAGGCATGAACATGGGTGCATGCATAATCCATCACACTTGTAATTACACCCTCAAAAAAATAATTTGAGCCCAATTACTATTTTATGAAACCTAGGAATCATCTACTGGAGTCTAACAAGCCCATCAATGGTAGTCTGTACTCCAATAATTATGATTCAGACATCGGTACAATGCTGAAACATCCATCTATTAATAACTATTACTAAGTATAACAGTATTAGAGACAAGAACATGCTGGTTTCCATGTGTTCATCAAAGATGTTACTAATTGTGGAACCATGTATAACTTGGGACAACCACACTTCCAATTCTCAACTCCACCAAACCCTTTTTATTGAAACATATGTGAATTTTATGATTCCTCTCTGCGTATAACCAATTCTCTCCCAATGAACCTAGGTCAAATGTCAAGATAGGAGACCTTACCATTACAAACACAAGAGTACACCAAGAGGTTATCAAGAACTATTGAGAAGTCCTTAGACACTTATTCTATACCCATGTCAAAGTGCTCATTATGGTTTCCAATGAACCATACCCAACTGCACATGAGAGAAGAGTAGTCAAACCATTATTGGTCAACTTTTTTTGGATGAATATCAGCTTCACTTGTATTTGTGTTGTCATTAACCAATAAAAATTCATATAACACATGATGAATCCCATGATCGCTCAAGCCTATCCTTGAAGTCCATATCAAACTAAAATGTTTGTTATAGGTTAAATACACATCAAACCATTTCATCATCATGCTACAATGGAAACACTGACATCATTAAAATATTACTGGCCTCACGAGAATTATATAAATCATTGACCATTTCCAAAATGTCTCTCTTATTTTTGTTACATCAATATTAAAGGAAATGTATCACCCGAATAGACGTGATGCTCTCCAATGTTGGATTTTCATTAATATGTAATTAACTAAAAAGGGTTCTCATCCCATGGAACACACTCCATAAACCAATAATTGTGGGTCATGGACGTTACCAACATGGAATTATCAAGGATTAACATAAAAAATGGGAATTAACTTCTTAAAATCAAGCATGAATATATTTACTCTCTGTGTACATGTGAAACTCTTCCCAGTTATTTTCCATGCTCCAGCACCTTAGTTATAAAATAAAAAACAAATTTAACAATGTATCAAAACACCTGATTCTCTTAGAACCTCATGTGGAGAATCTAGACGAGTATGATTTCCTATGACGCTCAAGTCACTTTACCTCATAGATTCCATGGTATTGAAGCATAACAACATAGGATTTAAACCATTATAATTGAACCCAATGTATTTGTTAAACAATTTTACCAACTTAACATGTTTCAAACATATCAACGCACTACCCTATGATTGAACATGCCAAACAACACACATTACATACTATTAATCATTTTTTTCATCACAAATATATCCATTATCTAATGACCTATAAAAATAATAATCCAAAGTCTCATTACACTAAATGACTATCAATTAGGATTTAGACCTCCTAAGTAGTTTTTCGCCAAAATGGAGGAAGAAGAAGAGTCACAGAACCTACAAAGTAGGAAAAATTACCTAGGAATGTCTATCCTAATGAATCTATGAATCACATGATTGAACCACCAATAAAAAGGGTCATCTACTAAATGACCACTATTCTAGAAAAATGGGTCATTTAGAACTAAAATCCCTTATAGGACTACAACACCTTAACAGTACAACATGCCTAAAAAATTTCATAAGCATTTTGAAAGGATTTAAGGTTCAGAGGGTGAAACCTACCTTGTGCTAACCCCTTACCAAATATTAAGCATTGTACTTGATACTTTGTTATGTTTGAAGAGACCACTATGATCTATCACACATTACATAGGTCAAAAAAAATTCTATGGTCAATGATAACATTTTTTTTCCTGGAAAAACTCAGTAAGGATTTAAACTACCCTTCCCCAAGGGTTTAGTCAAAGGACTCCACTTATTGTTCCATATTAGGTCATTACATTAATTTTTTTATTCTATTATGCAATATAAATGCTCAAATTAAACACATGTATCAGTCATGATGAAATTTTTTAAATGATACTTTATTTATCAAACTCCACCGTGAACAGAGGAATGCTTTATCAACATTATTTTATACAGTAATCAATGATCTAATATCCAATCATTGTAGAGAATTTATTACATAATCTCTATTTTAGCCATCATTTATTCATTTTTATGCTTTTAAAATTTTCATAGTAAAAGAAAATGGCCGATTCCAACAAATAGAGGAATCCATAATTTTGGTTTTAATTGAAATTTAAATTAATAATGCCACAAATAAGTGCACCTCAAAGAAGAAAACATGTCTCTTATTAATTAAATATTGGACTAGTTTAGTAATATGATACCATATTTCTATATGTGAAACCATATAGGCATATTCAGACAATTTAAATAACCATCCCTATATAGTATAAATTACCCACATGGGATTAGGTCATTAGGCATATCAAAGTAATGGTGGACTATGGGAGTCCCACCAAGCCAGTAGATATCAAGTTTTAAAACACCCATAATGGTTATATATTATATGCATAAAAATGTGACCGGCCTACATCGGTCGAGTCATGTAAAAGGTCTTCACCTAACCAACTAATTTAAGGTCAAAATTAATTTTATAACAACAATTATTTTTTCAATAGTCTCAAGGTATATCATGATTTATATAATGGTTTTATTATATTCCTTTCCATTTCAAAATTTATAAAGTGCCCATGCACTTTAAATATTGAAAATTAGCTCCAATTTAATCACAACTATAATTGCTTCCACCCATATAACCAGTGGTACATGGCTCAAAAATGTATTGATTGGTAGACTAAGGTGCCACTATCAACTATATAGCAAACACCATTTAGATTAATGTTGTAAATTTAATAATCACTTGAATAGTAAAAGTATAACTAGGAATTCTGAACTAAGTAATCACATATAAGAAAAATAGATATAGACATAGAAACATGGAATATAAAGGAAAACAACGTTGTACAAATCATAAAAATTATGATATATATTAAAATGTAAAAAATAAAACTTGAATCAAGTTATAAAAACATTCATGATAATAAACACACAAGGAACATTGGTAAATCTTAAATATCATATAAATAAAATATACAAGGAATAACATATGCATGGAATGTGAATCTATATGTACATTGAATGATGCATGTAATTCAACATCCTTCCCAGAATAGAGCATGGTTAAAATACCATAAATATTATAAATCAGTAAAAATCATGATATATACTAATCATTCAATGTGAAATCAAAATCAAATGTATTATGGAACAAAACAATCAATAGTCCCATCCCTGGACACATGAACATTTACCAACACATGGGTTGATCACTCTCAAGAATTTCTATTAACTAAGTGTCAATACATTGCTTGTATCTTGTATACCATCCCAAAATAGTAAGACCAAAGAAAAATAGAAAACTTTGATACCTCGTTCTAATGTCCTAGAATGACAAAATACTAAACCAATAGCCAGATCAGTCGCCACATGACCTCTAAACACCTCCCCATATGCTATAGGTTTTTTACTAGGAGGGAGGTTTTAATGATGGTACAATGGAGGGACTATACCCTAATGACCAGAGACTCACAACATTATAAGAGATAATAAAAAATCAACCAAAAGATGAAGTGGTGTAAATAAAATAAAAATAAATACAGTAAATATAATTGATTGAATAAGATAAATTGGTCATTGTCAAATACAACTATGAATGCATGTCCAAATGATTCTTGAAATCCAAAGAATTGAAAATTAATTAGGGAAAAAAATTATATAGAAGAAAAAATAATATAATAGAAAGCCATAAGGGATAAATCCATGGGCATCCTAATCTCAAACACAATCATGTGATCTTAAGCTCCCAAGTACAATTCATAGCACAAGTAACAAACCACAGACCAATGAGCATGAATATCTTCCTGACTACACCAGTGTAATAGAAACAGGGGAAGAGTGTGATTCATACACACTAAGAAACCCCTAATAGTGACTAATGAAATATACAGTCTAGGAATACAAATTATCATAATCTAAAGGAATAAAAATATACATGTGAAAAAAAATTATATGTTGTATCAAGTTCCTCGAGGACACCTAGTCGACCATACCTACTTCAACCTAAGAAGAAATTTATAGGACCAATGTAAACCTATAATGATATGATATAGTTGTAATAAAGATAATTAATTATGAAAATAGTATTAGGAGTTGTACCACACCCCCAAGAATGTGTTTTTTCTTGGAAGATGGATCCCAATATAAAATTTATACATTAATAGACATTATTAAATAGGTCATAATTATTTTGTATTAAGATGTAGCCAGAGCCTATTTGAGGTGAACCAAATAGAATCCCAATTATCACTCTATAGGTGTTGTAACACCCATTCCAATAAGATTTTTTCCAAGTATATCTATGAATGGAATCCCAAGTATCACTCTTAGTGTGGTGTAATGACAAGAACCACTGAGTTTTTCCATGGTATCTCAAATAGGGTTCTGATTGTTGCTCGTGGCATTGTGTAACCATCTCTCTACTAAGCCAATCCCGAAGTTCTCCCCTAGAGAACCTGTATCGCTCTTGTGGAGGTATAGAATCCACATGAAAAACTCATCATGGAATACCATTTATCTCTCATATGATAATACAACTCAAGTAACCTATGTGCCCATCCTTTGCATTACGTAAAGAAGAAACCCATGTATCACCCAAGGTACATATAATCTCTAACAGCCCTTGATATTGTTCAATGAGTTTCATAAAAAATAACCTGAGTCTCTCTAAAGTATTATCATAATCTGGTTAATCATTTAAATTAATAAGGAACAATACCATGTTCATAAACATGACATTTAATTCATTGATTAGTCCTTCCCATTTTTAGGGAATACTAAGTATAAAATAAAATGAAGAGGGTCTGGTGGACTGCCAAGGGAAGATAACATTGTATAAGAAATTATATAATTTATTCCATAATTTAATTCATTCCATACTGAAACACCATGTTATTTCATAAGTTTTAGATCATGACCCTTTAAATAATAGTTCTGTAACTAAGGGGAAACACAAAGGGGTATCACATTCTAATTAATCAAATAAATGATTTTTTTAGATAGTAAAACTCATTGAGGGGGTTTTATTAGAAAAAAATTAATTAATTAAAGGAATTCAAGGGACGCTCCCATAAGCGTTGTTATAACTTGAGTTCTTTTAACATAAGAAATGATAATATATATATATATATACACTACTAGAATTAGTCCATCAGGTTCTACAAAATTAATATCAAATTTTTGAGGCATCGCACAGAAATACCACCGTATTGAATAATTTTATAACTTATAAATGGTGATACATTAAGTTAAAAATCTATATACCACTTACCATATACCGATGAATCTTTACCTATCCATTATCAAGGCTTGATTTTGTCATGTTTGGGATAAATCGAAGAAATGGATGAACTCTACGAATATAAGGTGAATTATCTTGCACCATGATATCATTTAAGATAGAGAGAGAAGCTTTGAATGTAATGAATATGATTTATAGACTCACTGATACACTTAAAACATCAAAAGAAATTCTCAAAATGTAGGTCAGATGATGGAGTTCTCTTCATACTTTGAGGTGAAATGGAGGAGCTCCATGGAGGTATATCTGTGCATGGGAGGTGGGAAGAAAATATTTTTACAAATAAATAATTTGGAAGGCTTTTTTTATTTATGGAACCATTAATGAGGAACACGGTTTGGGTACACGGTTTTCCAAACCATGCACCAACTGTTCTTGAGCCTTTTCCCAATAAAGAGACCTACATGGTTCATGCACACTATTTGGAAACCCATGCCCAAAAAATATGTTTTCCCTCTATCAAAAACCTATAGATATGTTTATATACATAAATCATCTTTCACATGGTTATTACTAAACATACATCACCCTCATCCCTTTGGGACTTGATACACATTTTCTACTAGTGGGCTTCACTGTTCCCGGAAATCTACACACCCTTGAGAGCTTTTCCCATTTTCATGGTTTCAGAGTCTGAATATCCTGAAACTCAATAGAACACTAAAGTTACAAATTGGTCCTCAAACATCATCCTAAAAACACACTTAAGTGTAACAAAGCCCTAATATATACTTTGAAGTTGAGTTCAAAGAAATGCTTGTCCACCAAACTAAAAATTCAAGTTCTCTTAGAAATGTCATATGATCGAAAACATGGGATGTCAAAATCAACATTGGGTTCATAATAAAATTATTTTTATTCTGTAATTAATGTTCCATCCATCATTTATAATGATACAATATCAAAAAAATATATTCTTTAGCTATACTCATATATAGATTATAGCATGTTCTAGTTCGATCTGTTTAAAGACCAATATGAAAAAATATATAAATTTCTATCATGGATTGATTTTAAAAAATAATAATGGTTATTAATTAAAAAATTATTATTTTTTGTTTTGGAATGGCAATTTAGACATTTATCTCATTAATTAATATAACGTTTCTTCAATATAAATTACTGAAACATGATCGCGACCAACTTCGTCGTCACAAATAATAACAAAAATAATTTTTAAATGAAATAATAACATTATAAATAGTTAAAAATAATAAATTAATTTTACCTTTGTGATTTGGGAATGAATAATGTTTTTAGAATAATGAATAACAACACCACTATTTCAAACCATGTTTAAAACAATCTAGATTACTCACACTCGATGATGAAAATAAATAATATCTAAGTAATATTAATGAAGATAATAATTTTAAATAATGTTTATAAAATTTTATGTATATAAAAATGTTCTAAAATAAGTGATGAAGATATTCATGATTTTAAAATAGTATCTTACCGTGCATTAATCTAATATGGGAAATAAAGTATGGGTATCATGGACTCATTTTCAACTCAATGGGACATGTTTAATAAAGTAAACCATAATTAATTTTATATGGTCTATTCACTACCCAATTAATTTAAAAAATGAAAATATCTTCAATTTCAGTATAGTTTAATTTCCATCTATGATCCTCCTCTCAGGGTCCTTTAATTATTACCTTACCAGTTTTGTAAGAGTTTTATCAGCATGATTTTTAATTCATTAGGTCACATTATTTCTCAATTGAATATACTTTTCATGATTTATTTCATCCAATAATTCCTATATTATATTTGGTATTTTATTTTTTCCTCTGGATAGATTACTTCACATTATCAAATTCCACTTCATTGGTAAATTAATTTTTTTTAAAAAGTGTAACATTGGTAAGAATAACTCCAACTCTTTGAAATGAATCTTTTCTCCCATTCCATTTTTTTCATCATGACCAACGATCTAATCTCATTATTTTAAATTTAATATGGATATTTCATCATGATTATCATAATTATTTTTAACCCTATTCAAAATAAAAATTTATATTTTTTATTATGTGGGTTTTCAGGGAACGGTATTAAAAAAAATTTCTTCATCCTTTAAAAATAAAATATTTTAACATCTACTACACATATTTTCATGATAATCTTTATGTATTTTAAATTATATCTTATTAGAGTTTATTATGAAGAGGTAAATATCATCAATGATTTCACTTCACCATTTAGAAAATAACTTTTGAATGTGACCTGTAACTTCTTATTTTTATGATAATATTAAAAAAATGCAGAACATTTTTATGTTTTTCATATATGTGTATATATATTTTCACATCCTTTTTCAATTTATATGAATCTTTATTTCAATATTTTTATGGTTTTTAAAATAAAATATTATTCTCCTAGTTTTAAAAAAAATTCATTAAAATTAAATTATAAGATCAAGTATATTTCTTATTTCCAAAATGGTTTTTCTAAAATTCCAAAAAAGTTTTTTTCCAAAAAATTGTTATCCTTTGAAATATATTATGATCGATTCGAGCATATTATTTTAATTATACCATCTAATTTATTTCTCTATATAGATTATTAAATGTTATTTTCTATCATAGATATTATCCATCATTACCATGGCCTTTTCTAGTTATTTATGGTTTATAAACCAATTTTCTCATCCAATGAATTTCTTTTATAAATAATCTATTTTAAATTTCATTTATTAATGGTTTCTTAACTAAATTTTATACATCGATTTATTTAGGAAATTACTAACATAAAAATATTCCCGTTATTTATATAGTGTAAATACCATCTGATTCATTAACATGATTGAATGGATTTAATGAAATAAGTTACTAATTATCATTGGAAACCTTTTTTCCTTTGGTAAATCATTTTCGGATAACTGATGGAAGTATTAATGTTTTTATTATGTGATTCCATTTGAAATTCATGTAAAAACCTTTAATTTTTATGTTTTCGTTGTAATATGTATATGATTTTTTACTCGCTAATACATATATATGATGATGGATGGATTCATATATCTCCATACAATGCCTTTATTATGTTTATATATCATGAGTATTCATGAGTGGAAATAAAATTTTCTTCAAACTAAAATTTTCATAATGAGTTCTCTCACATTATTAGGAATTTATATAATGATTTATTTCACAAAAAAGTGCGTTTAATGAGTTTCCTCCCAAAAAATTATATTATGTTTATGGTTGTTGCATATTTCCAAGATTTTTTTCCTAATAATCCATTTTTGTATTCATATTATAATTTCTATGCTATGCTCCCAAAGATGATGTTTATTGATTCATGATTCTACTCACTTTTGATTCACGTATTATGATGTTTCAATCCTTATTCCATGATTTATGATATATGATTATATGTCCTAGATTAGCCTATATGTTCATATTATTCTCACTTATCATCTTTGATTATTATCACTTATGTTTACCCTTATTGAGTATATGATATCACCACCTCTTATGTTCCCATTTTACAAGGTTCTAAAAAATAATAATACATAAGATGTTTATATAATGGTATTATGTATTGTGAATTTTTGGGAGTGGTGAAGTCTTTTTATTGATAAATTAGTTGCTTACAATGTGGGGAATATTTTTATTGGTTGAAAAAATCATTGGTTTTGTTATATAAGAATTTATATTAATTATCTAAAAATTTAAACCTAAAAGATCAATGGAATATCTTGTAATGAAATATTTTCTTTATATTATTTAATTAGGTGGTTAAATATATAGGTTGTGATAGTTGGTATCAAATAGGTTTTATATAAATTTTTTTCTTAGGATGTTAGTTTTGGATAGATTATGGGTTGATAGGTTATTATTGACCATAATTTGAAAGGTAAATATGACTATTTAGGTTAGTTGATGTAATACTAAATATTTCTGGTATTAGGATAAACGAAAATTAGAATATCTAATTGATAATTCAAATTATAGGGTAACAGTATAGGAAAATGCATTGAAATTTTGGTAAAGTAGATATTATGTGGTGTATGTGGAAATAACATTACTATTTAGATAATACAGCTAGATATAGGCTCTATCATAGATTTAAAAAGGGGTAATTACCCTCATAAGGGATTGTTGGCTATTAATTCAATCATTGTAATTTTCCATAATTCAATGGAATTTTTTTCAATATTAAATGGAATTATTTCTAGACCGCAATCATTAAAGGCATGTGATTATGAGGTCTAGTGAGCCCGGTACAGAATTTCGAACATTTTTATGTTCATTTTAGTAAATGTGGGAGAAGTTCTTCTATCTTTTGAATCAGAGTTTGGATCAAAAATACAAGGCCATCATTGAACTCTGAATGCTGTTATTCATCAAGAATGGACTTAACTTTGACTGAGAAGGGTCGGATGGAAAATTAAATTTTCATACTTTTCAGAAAATAATAAAATAACATAAAAATTTATTTAATTTTATTTTCTCACTATTGATAGGTGGACGATTACGTTGTGGTACAATGATGAGGTGTATAAATGGAAGCTCCTTAATGGATCGTTAAGGTGAAGTGTAATGACTCTTTAATTGAAGTGAAAAAGCTCAACTATTTCATAAATGGAATAGCGTAATGATACAATGTCTCAGCATAGTACAAATGTTGAGACGTGTTTCCTTTTTATGGAATACTGTGTTAGATAATTTAGGGTTAAACGGTGGATAATTCTCTAACAAACAACTTGTGTATTTTCTCTCCAACTAATAAGGATAAATGTCGGTGGAATGTTAACAACTTTGACACACCTCAAATAACAGATCCAGGAACTGATGAATGCCTTCGAATTCTCGAACCTTTAAGGTTAGACCGCTTCAACATTGTAATGCTATAAGGTAGTGGTTTGTTTTTTTATGTTTTCCCCATTCTTGTTCTAAAAAATTAACATGGATCAACCATGAAATGGTTTATCCATCAATCATATTTTATTTCAGTAGAGGGATGTTTCTTGGGATTTCTATTTGGGATTAATTTTTTTATTGATAGAACTGTAATCCCAAAACCTCCCCCTATTTTAAAATTGTAATGTGGAGGGCGCATGCTGACATGAACAAGGCCCAAGCCCTTCTTCTAGTGCTCTCTTCATGACCGAATTTATGAATGGGAGAGAAGGAGGATTCTAGGTCATCGTAGGGAAGGTGGAATCCTCTAGACAATGTAAGTGCGACCAGCGTGAAGAATGGACCATAGGTGTAGACTCAGTGGTCCACAGAATGACCCGCCGACACGCCGACGTCAGCATATCGGAGAAGACTGTCATGACCGTGGTGGGCTGCGGTGTGGTGGGAGAAGCCTTCGGTCTCCCTGTCGGCTGATGGTGGTGGAAGACGAAACACCACACCGTGTAGCACACGATGGGCCATGGTCAACCATCTGTGGAAGGGGAGGATGGCCCGCATATGACCTGTCGGGAAAGTGTGCCGGACATGGATTTTAGTCATGGCCAAGCTAGGTAGACAAACCGGTCCGCCTTCATTGGATTGTGCATGGTGTGGGCCGAACCCGCTCCAGTGCCCCCCCCCCAACGAGTTGGACCCCCTAGCAGGTCGGACCTGTGGCCCACCTGGACGGACCCATGCCAGGTCGGTTCAGGTTGGTCATACCGGTTCATACCAGACCCGAACCCAACCAGCCATTTTTTGGAACACGCCAATAACATTCAATCAACAATCCGATTGACGAGTCATATGTAGCATTGGGACCATGGGGACAAGACGATTATTTTTAGATACATTATGCTAGTTTTTGATAAATTTAGAGGATCCCATCTTCTGTTTTATGTATAGTCTCTCTTGGTATAAGAAGACATTGGGTAGAATCAAGGTGATTCTTACGATGAGATGTTAGGATGGTTAATCCCTTGATGAATCTAGGCACATGTAATCCTTATCCCACTACAATGGTAGAGACGATACTCCCTATGTTTTAGGGTGGGGGTTCTCAGAGATGTCCGTAAGGGAAGAATTGATAGTCACCTATCGTTCTAGGGAGCGGGTCCTCAATCCTTGGAGTCAGTACTCCAAATTTGGGATAAGGCATACATCCTCTATACCTAAGACATATAGATTCGGTACACCCTTATGAGGTAGGTAGTGGGTCCTCTATTTTAGGAATCAATACCCTCCTGTTATTATAGGTTTTGGGTCCTCCTTATGAAGTGCTACAGAAGAGTCGGTACTCCCCAACCATTCTAGAGAGGAGGTCTTCTAGACTGGGGTCTGTACTCTCCTAACATACTAAGGTGCGAGTCCCCTATACAAACAAACTAATGGATTTGGTACTCCCCTTCTGTTTCAGGGAGTGGCACCTCTACATGTGATCAAATAGAGTTGGAAATCCCCTACAATGTATGGTGAGAGTCCTCTATTATAGGACTTGGTACTCCCCTAACATATCAAGGTGTGGTTACTCTACACAAGAACTTATCGAGTCGGTACTCTCCTATCATATAAGGGTGCATGCCCACTAGTCCCTTCGTAGTACTCCCCTACCAGGTAGTGTGAGGGTCCTTAGTTGTATATAGAGTTCCCTTAGTTGCACTAGGCCCATCCACTTGATGAAAGAAAACCTAGATAAGAGATAGTGATCCTCGAAGGTCTAAGACAAAAGACATTTCTTACTTGAGATGCTGATGTTTCCCAGGTTATTTTGGAGCAGAGCTCCCTCAACTAAGCGTAGTGATGAGGGGCATGCCTCTTCACTTGGGTTTCCTTAGTCATGCATCGAGCGCAAGGCTAAGATGACTAAACCTCCAGTTCTGGAAACTATAACTAGACCTAGTATAATGTTCATGATGGAGAATGTTCTCTTGAACTTACCATTAGTAATTCTAGGATTGTACCTGATGAAGCGCATCTCTTGAATGGGTACCATCAGGGATGTCTGTGTTCATGGAGTTTGATATCCTAGTTTGTGTGTTATGACCGGATCATTTGATAAGAATCCTAAAATTGGTTGTAAGGTAGGACCTTCTTCTTCTAAGTGGATGATATGAGTGTGTCTAGATGTTCATAGTATATGTATTGTCATATACCATAGTAGAGTTGATTGTGCAATATTTTATGGTTTTTATCTTGTGCTTTAACTTTTTTGTTTCGAGGTCTTCTACTGAGTATTGTTTTAAGCACCCATACATGGGATTTTCCCACACATGTCATGTCTTGTGCAGAAAAAAGATGCTCTGATGTAGTCCATAGACGACTAGGGCCTTGTGGTGTTTCGTGAGATCATACAGACGAGGATCACTTCTATAGCTTTAGCCAGCTACCCTTCCCCTACCCTTCTAGTAGGCTTCCAAGAGGATGAAAATCAGGGATATGGAGTTTTAGTATTGTTCAATTCTATTTTGGTGGTCTTGTATACTGGACTAGGTTTCCACCCTTTAATTTACATTCCATTTTACTCTGGTTTTTTACAACATAGTAGATTGCATGAATGGTTTCTTTGGATTTTAAATTCTAGTACCTTTGGCTGTGAGTTGTGTTTGTATGTATAGGTACTCTGGAAAATGCCTCCCGCTTGAGGGATAATACCTTTAGTGCAGTCACTAGCCCCGGGCCTTTCGGAGGCAGGATTAGAGTAGTCACGGCATGGACCCTAGGGGATGGGTCATTTCAAAATAGAATCAGTGGTTTTCAGTTCAACCGGGGGTCTTTTTTTTGGACCACAGTGTTAGGTTGTTCGAGTCCTTCTTTCAGGATAGGGAATCAATTGTTTGTGCGGTGGGTGAAAAATCCATACACTAGGACTCTAGACACCTATTTTCAAATTTGATACATGGAACCACTGGTTACAGGAAAATAAAGGGTACATGCATCATATAGGAATGGTTGTGCTTTCCATGTCCATATTGATTTAGATCTCCAAATATAATCATTAGCTGTGGATCATCTTTATATATTTCAGGATTCCATCATGATGATAGCCATATAAGATTATACAAAGTGATCATAATTATGATCCACCTGAAGTGGGAGATTCAGTGCAGGGAACTGAATCTGTGGCATCACCACCAGGGGCACACCAGGGATGAAACCCCTGTCAATCAGTAGATTCTACAAACACTACTAGTAGAGGATTCATGCAGGATGAGTGCACTACACGAGTTCCTAAGGCAGTGAACTCCCACGTACCTAGGTGATATGGATCCTCAGGTAGGCCAGGATTGGCATGAGGTGGTTACACGTGTCTTTGGTTTAGTGAGGACACTACCCAACCAGATGGAAGTCCATGCCGCGAGCCTCCAACAAAGAATGACAGGATGATGGTGGAGCTTGATGATCTAGATTCATGTGAAGGTAACCCTCACTTGGATATGTATTTAATACATCTCTAGGAAGAAGTTTTTTTCGTCAACTTTATGCTTTGTACGTAAGCTACTGCACCTATAGAAGGGAAACATGAAGGTAGAAGAGTACTCTACAAGATTCACGGATCCTTCTCACTACTATATTGATATGGAATGGGACACTTACATCATTTTCCGGACCATCAAGCAGGGACAACACCGAGAGATCAATGAATCAGTGATACAAGTTAGCATTCTGTCATATGATGGGGGGTTGTAGCGAGATCGAGTGGTTGAAAATATCCTGGAGGAGGAGCAAATGGATTTAACCTACAATAAGGGTCCCGATGTATAGGCATCTAATAGAGATACAAGAAAAAAGACAATTGGATCGCGGCATAGGAAGTATACCCATACTTGAACACATACATGCTGGTTTGTGTCTAGGAGAAGCTCTAAGGAAAAGATCAGCCACACGAGAGGAAATGTTACACTTGACACTGATGGGGGAATCTTGCAAGGGAATGTCTGACCCGTCGTTCCACAAAGAAAGAGCTGGCAGATGATCCTCCTTAGCAGAGACGATGCTTGAATCAAGGAGTCCATAAGATGGTGTGAGAGGGAGAGGATCTTTACAAGAAGCATGAGGTGGTCTACACTATGCTTGGGGATATGGAGGATGAGGGAGAGGACAGTTGCATGTGGTCATGGATTACGACCATGAAGCTCTAAAAGAAATTCTAGGTATGATCTGTGTCTTTTCCATTTGCTAACTTTTTAAATAGACATAGGTTCCAGATGTTCCCTTTTCACGCGAGTTCTATTGGAGAATTTAATTTTCAAGTTGGACCATGGAATTGACCCTCGCGATTAGATACTCCTACTGGAGGAGACCGGTTGATCACACACTGGTGCAGATAGTGTGACCGAACTCTTAGAGGTGAGAGTAGCAGTTGGGATCTCTTAGTCGTGGCGTCAAGGCCTTATGATTTCATTATTATTGAGGGATACATATATTCCTACCCAGATTGAATGTATTAGGAAATGGATGTTGTGTGTCTGCAATGGTAAAGAAGGGTTTTCCCTTACAGTGAAAGGAAATCCCAGGCAGAGCATGGTGTACTCTCGCAAAGAGTCATGTTTTGGATCATTCTATGGTGTCAAGGTTATACCCCACCATTTTTCCAAAGTATGAAATGGTTACATACCATCACTAAATATTTGGAACACCACTAGTTAGTGTGGAAGTTTTCTAGTTTTGGAATGTTGTGTGGCCACTAAAGGTTGTAAGAAGTGGTCCTAGTAAAACCCGACGTTCGATCTTGGGAAACATTATTTCATTCGTAAATTCCCTTTATGTGTATAGCGTCAACCTTGAATGTATAACGTTTGTCAAGGCTTTAGCACAATTCATCCAGGGGGTGTGTGAACTATGGGATTCTGTTTGTATCTATGTCAGGATAACATGGAGGTGAGCCAATAAACCCTATTATTAAAAATAGATCAGAGTGCTTAGTGCTATTCCCACTTATCGTAGCAAAAGCGTTGTGTGCACATTGTTTCATGATGTTGACCTAGAAGGATCTGGACTTGAAAGTGGTCAATCATGGTGGCACCTCAGGGTGCGTGCTTGTTAGCAGGATATGAACCCTTGATGATCTTAGTTTTCATCCCTTGAGTGTAGGATATTGCTTTTTTTGGGACGAAAAGCCTTAAGGTGGGGAAAATTTAATGTCTCGGAATTCCATGGATTTTTTTTCAAATTTAAATGTAATTATTTCGAGACAACACAATTTGAAGGCACATAATTACGATGCCTCGTGATCCAGGAACAAAATTTTGACATTTTTTCAGTTTACTTAAGTAATCGTGCGTGTAGGTTTTTTTAACTTTTGAACTGGTGCTTGAATCGAAAATTGAAGGCCACCATTGAACTCCAAATGTAAGTATTCACCAATAGTGGACATAACTTCGACCATCAGGGGTCGGATGGAAAATTTATTTTTTGTACTTTTCATAAAATAATAAAATAACATAAAAAGTTGTATTATTTTAATTTATCACCATTGAGAGTCGGACGATGACGCTACGGTGTGACAATGAAGCACATTAATGGAATCACCATTATCACTTGTTAAGGTGCAGCATGACTACACTTTAAGTGAATTGTAACAACTACATTATTTCATAAATAAAATAGCATAACGATGAAATGTCACAATGTAACAGAAACGCTGTGACATGTTTCATTTTTATGTAATAACGTGTTGGAGAATTGAGGGATAATAAGTGAATAATTATCTGATTAACCACTATAAGTTTTCTCTCCAAATAATAATGAAGAATGCCGACGGAATGTTAACAAATTCGACACACATAGAAGAATGGAGCTTGGAAGAAACTAACGAATTCAACTTGTTAACCTTCATGGGCAGGCCACTTCAACTTCAAACTTCATCAAGGAAGGGGTTTGGTTTGGTTTATGTTTTGCCCAGTCTTGTTCTAAATGATAGACACAGATAAACCCATGAACTAGTTGATTCGCAGATCATCTGGTTATACTAGATGGTGATGTTTCTTGGGAATTATAATCTAGATTATTTTTATTATTGATAGAACTATAATCCCCAAACCTCCCACTATTTTATAATTCTAACACAGAGGGCACGTGCTGACATGAAAAAGGCTTGAGCCCCTCCACTCATGTGTCCTTCATGACTGAATTTCTGAACGGGTTTCAAGGAAGATTCAAGGCCAACACAGTAAATATAGAATCCCACAAAATCCATTGGTGCAAGCAGCGTGATGAACGAACCATCGGTTGGGACCCAGCGGTCTACTGAATTCCCAACAGGCAGCAGTGCACGATGAAGATGCACTGGAGAAGACCTCCACAACCGTCTCAGGCCGCAGTGTAGCGGGAGGAGGCACCAAATTTTGTGACACAGGTTGGCAGTGGCTGACATGGAACCATTTTGCATTTCACGCAACGGGCCGCGATCAACCAACCACGGTAGGGGGGGTGCTGGCCCCGTGCATGGCCAGCATGGTAGGGGTGTCGGACGCGACTTCCAGCCGTGTCTCGACTAGGCCGAAAAACTGGCCAACCTTTGGAGAATCGGGTAGAGTGCATGCCACACCCAAGGTGGGATGGGTTACGGTCAGGTCAGTTGATCTAGGTCAGGACGATGGACCTCGGGCTGGGTTGGGTAGGTCGAAGCAGGTCAGACTGGACTTCGACACACCCCGTCCCTTTTTTGGAAAAATGCCAATAACATTCAATCAGAGCATATGAATGATGATCCATCTGTGGAATTGGGACCTTTGGGATAATTTGGTCTATTTTAGATACTCTAAGTGAGTTTTTGATAATGTTAGAGGAAAACCTCTTTGGTTATAAGTGTAATCTCTCCTAGTACGGATATATTTGGGTAGAATCAGGGTGATTCTTATGATGAGATGTTAGGGCAGTTACTCCCTTGGGGACTCAAGGCGTGGGTACTCCTTATCCTTCTTCTTTGGTAGAGATAGGACACCCCACATTTTAAGGTGCAGATTCTCGGAGAAGTTCATAAAAGAAGAGTCGGTACTCCCCTACAGTGACAGGAATTGGTCCCCTATCCCTGGATTTGGTACTCCCCTATTGGAATAGGGAGTGAGTCCTCTATACCTAACAAATATATAATCATTACTCCCCTATAGAGTAGGGAGAGGGTCCTCTATTTTAGGATTTAGTACTCCCCTATAGTTCTGGGGAGTAGATCCACCTTATGCATTTCTACAGAATAGTCGATGCTCCCCTATTATTCCAGGGTGTGGGTCCTCTAGCCTGGGGTCAGTACTCCCCTAACATACTTGGGTGTGGGTCCCTGTAGTGAACAAACTAACAAATTCGGTAATCCCATGTGGTTTCAGGTTGCGGGTCATCCACATGTGATCGAATAGAGTCAGTGCACCCTAACCAGATAGGGTGATGGTCCACTATTATAGGAGTCGGTACTCCCTAACATACCAGGGTGTGGGTCCTCTCTAAATAAACTAACAATGTCGGTACTCCCATTTCATATGAGGGTGTTGTTCCTCAAGTCCCTGAGTATTACTCCCATACCAGGTTGGGTGTCGGTGCTTGATTACTGAGGGAGCTCCCTCATTTTTCAGACACAACAATGAGGAGCGGGTCCATCCACTTTGCGAAAAAAAAACCTGGATAAGATTTAGTGATCCCTTGATGGACTGAGGTGCGGTAAACACCTTACAATAGAAACTAAGGTGTGACAGTTTTGTAAAAATCATTTCTCCCTCAACTAAAAAAAGTTTATACCATAAATAAAGAAATTTTAAAAGAGATTTAGTCTCATTGAAATTCTGGTGATGAAGATGATGAAGGAAATAATGTTCAATTTCCTACATGTCAAAAATGTGGGAAAGAGAACTAAGAAAAATGAATTAATGAAACAATAATATTTATTAAAATGGGGATAAATATGAAAAAAATTTGAGTAAAATTGAATCACTTAGTTGATTTGGTGAAATATTTCACCCAAAGGTACCATTAATAGTTCTATGTCTTAAATATGGGTAACATGGGCATTATCGGAGATAATTCCCTGATTAAAGGAAAAATGAGGATGATTGGAATCGGAAATTTTCAAGACTAAGGGATTAAGGGAATGATTATGTATCCATAACTACTTAATTATGTTTTAAAAATTATGTGTTGTAAGGGGAACCAATAATCCACTTAATAATTATGAGTTTTGTAGTTGCATCTTGTTCAACCCACTTCATGGTTCCCAGTATATTTACCAAGAACGTCAAATTTGCCTTCTAATGAGTAGATTTTTAATTATTAATAAACCCTTCTAGGGGTATTTTATGTTTTCCAAAGAATATAACTATTATATAACCGAATTTTATAAGAACGTGCTTCATATAACTTTGGTTATCTTTCTTTTAGTTAAATTTGATGCAATATTATGCATGGATACGATCTCTTGACCACGATAATTAAAAAAAAGGAAAATAAAATCCATAATAAAACCCATGATCACTAATTATAGTATGTCTAAATATAAGTTCCCTTTGAAATATTACCACCATTATATTCATGTAATAGCATAAAAGGTTAGTGAAAATTTGAACACTAGTTGTATTCTTATTATGTGGAAAAAGATGAGATCAATAGTCAAAAAAGATAGAGAAGAGGGGTCGTAATTAGAAATCTAAATAAAGATTCATGTATATCATATTAAAACCCTTAACTATTCCTCAATATAGGAATAATAAAAATTAGGGGAATATGATTTATATTAGGCATAGAATGTAATGACTTGTGATTATACTTTGTATTATCCTTAATTAAATATTGTGTGTGGTATTTTTCATCAAATGAAACACCAAACTAAAATGAGCCCCGACATAATATATAAATTATATTAATAACATAAAATAATAAGTAAACCTACAGTAAATAAAAAAATTCAAATAGTTAAAAATTCATTTAATATTTGATCAAGAACACCTAATGATCTAAAATTACATTTTAAAAAAGAAACTTTCTTTAAATTGTATTATTTTCTAAAATATAAATATATAATGTTTTAGAAATTTATTTTTCAAAAAAATAAATTATTTTTTTAATTCGGAATTTCAATTTATCCTATGATTATTTTTTGGTGATTTTTTTGGTATAATTTATTTTTTAAGTGAATAGTGGGAAATAATGTTTTTTATCAAAATTGAAAATTTTAAGAGCATGGATTAGAATTTTATAAATTATTTTAATTGATTAAAAATTTATTTAAGAACTAAAACTATATATTTTAAGATATCATTTTGAACATACAAAACATATGTCCAATATTTAATGACATGAGTAAAATTTCATTCTAATTTTGAAAATGTTATAAGTCATTAATTTTAATAAATCATTTTAAGGAAAACATTCAATTATGTATTCCCATATAATCCACTTAAATATTGTTTCCTTTTATAATAATACAATTTATATCATGAAAGTTAATGAAATTGATAAATTTATACTATATATTTATTATAATCTTAAAAATTCACTTTTTATAGAAAATATTTTTTATAGGTCATGTGTGCTAGTATTAAAATTAAATTTATAAACATTTGAAGTTTTATTTGATAAATTTATTTTTATATTTGAAATAAAAATTTTAATATTATTTATTAAGTTTAATTATATTTTTTTGGAAAAAAATTATATTTACCAAGGTATGTATTAGTTACCCTGATAAAAAGGTTATTTTTTAATAAAAGATTCTGTAATAAGTACTGTGTTTTTTTATATTCAATTAATTTATTTTAAAATAAGACTATAATTTCATATTTGAACATATTGAAAATTGAATTAAAGCTCATTTAATTGGGAGTCAATGTTATGTATTATTAATATCATTTAATGAATAAACTAATTGCTCTAAAAAAAGGGTTTTCAACACATTATATGTCCTATTTTGATAGCTAATATTTTTATATTTAGAAATTGAATAAGATTAAATTGAGTCAAAATTAAAAATCCTCATGTCAAAATTTGGTAATAAGGGTCATATTATATGTTTATATAAAAAATAATTACCATGGTTAAATTTTTATCAATATTAATAAGTGTTAAAATGGATAATTTAAGGTCGATCAAATTTTACTATTTAAATTTGACACAAAGACCTTATAGAATATTTTTTTGGTTATAAACTCATATCTACATGTATCACCAATATTTGCCAACCTAAATTTCTTAACTGTCAGAAAATTCCTATCTTACCCCTTACTTAACATTAATTCCCATAAATTTTTCCCACTTTATCACCTATTAAAGGAGCTCACGTCCCCCCACTTAATGAAACACCAATAGATAAAAATTCCCAAGAAAATTTTAAGAAAATGTATCTTATATTTTCCCTCTACATTTTTATAATCATATATCCTCCAAAAATTTCATTTATTAAATCATTTCCAAATGATACATCAAGAGAAGATACAAATTTTCAATGTAAGTATTACTTAACTTTTAACATCCTTTGTTTATCATCATCATCCACCCTCCTCCAACCACATTAAAACCATATTAATAAAATTAAATAATAAAAATAATATACTAAAATATTATTATATTGGTATTATAACCATTATTTATCCCCCTCCCATTCTATTAGAAAATAGAAAAGTTTCTCATGTGGATGCGCAAACTATAGCCTATGTGTAGGGAACACTTTGTTTTTTCATTACCTCCTTTAAATGATGGTTCTATAATTATGTTTAGTGAATATATATATTATTTATTTCAGTATATATATTATTTAAAAATAAATTATTCATTCTCTAGTTATTTTTATAAATAATCAATCATTGTAAAGCTAACTACCTAAAATAAATATACCAAGAGGAAAGGTAGATTATTTATAATTTGAATCTTTTTTTCAGTTTCCTTCTTCTTAAAACTCGTAAAAATTATTATTAATAACAGTAATATAATAAAAATAATTTCATTATTATTTTTCTATAATGAAATTATAAAAAAAAATTATCTTACAAAGACATAATCACACATAAATGGTAGCATTTTCTAGTTGGGTCGGTTTAATCACATACATAAAAAATTATTTTAATTTTTATAATGGATATATTTGGAAACATAATATGGGATATTAATTGTTAAATAATTATTTTTTATGGTAATATATAGTTTTAACAAATTAATTAAGAAAACATTGGTTTCTCGTTTTAAATTGTCGAAACAAGATCGTCATCGAGTTCATCATCATAAATAATAAATTAAATACATTTGAAATGAAATTATAAAATTATAAATAATTAAATATATTCAATTAATGTACCTTATAGGATATTTTGGTGATTAAAGTTTGTATTATATTGCATTCAAACACCATGATAATGAAACTATTTCAAAATGATCAAGATTACTCACAACCAATATTGAAAATTGATAACAAATAAGTAATATACATTAATAATGATTATAAAGGGATTTCATTAAAGGATATGTAAATAAAAAAGGTTACAAAAAAGGTTAGTAATATATTTATATTTGTTATATATGATAATAGAGGTCATTAAATGAAGTGAGGAAACAATGTAAGGATTGTTTTTGTGCCATCTTCGACTCCATTGGGCTTGGTTGATATCGTGCACCATAATTTATTCTATATGGTATATTTACTACCCAAAAACTTTAAAATAGTTAAATATATTATATTTCATGAAATTTTATTTTATGTTTCCTAATATTTCTTTCAAAATAATTTGATTCTTACATTACCAATTACATTAGGGTTTTTTCTAATTAATCGCAAATTCATAGGGGCGTAGTCTTTCTTACTAGAATATACATTTCAAGATTTATTATATCTAACAATTCCATTATTTCATATTATATTTCTTTTTTATATCTGTTAGAAATAATTTTCTTCATAAAGAAACCCTTCTTTGATAAAAAAAATTCCCTATATAAGATTTTATCTTTCATAAGAATAATTGTCATTCTTACCAATTAATCCTTTCTTCCATGTCCATTGTCTCCTTACAAAAAATTTTATATTATATTTATTATAAATATTTTATATATAATTCTCTATGATTTAAATAATTGTTTATACCACTTTTCAAATTAAAATTTTAATGATCTTTTTATGTTGGGGTATTCAAACAAAGGCGTTTCAAAACATTAAAAATGTGTTTTCATCCTTTTAAAATAAAATATCTAATCATCCACTGTAAATTTATTTAATAAATTTTTTAATAATTATAAGAAAACATTATCTGAGTTTCATTTTTAGAATAATTTTCTTTAAATTTTTTCACATCACCATTTATAAAATAAATTTTAAAAGTGACACATAACTTGTTCATTTCATGATAATGTTAAAAATGATTTCTAATGACCTAATTCATGTTTACCTTCACTATTAGCACATATTTTCAATATATTTTTTAATTTATATGAAATATTATTTCTATATTTACATTTTCTCTAAACGAATGTATTTTTATTCTATGTTTATAAAATATTTATCAAAGAATTATTTCAAAGGAAGAAATACAAGGCGTATTTCCACTCTAGTTTCTCTAAAACTCATACAAAAATTCAACTAAGTCCCTATCCAATGATGCATATTTTTCTTGATTAAATGATATTATTAAAATGATGCTATCTACTTTATTTCTTTTTATATCTTATGAAATGTTCTTTTTTATTATAAGAAAGATCAATCACTATGTTTTTATTTCTTAGTCATTGAAGTTTCGTAAACCTTGTTTTTATTCCACTTATTTTCATCTTTAAATACCAAATTTTACATTTATTTCAATAAAGGGTACTAACCTAGAATTCATACATTGATTTATTTCAAAAATTATTTATATAAATATAGCATCCCATCCTTAAGCCTTACATGATCTGGAGATTTATGTCAGGAATAAATTTTTATTAATTTTGATAACCTTTATAGTTTGGAGTTTTATACAATTATTTCATCACCTTAACAAAAGAAAATATTATATAACAAAGTTTAAACATCCACTAAGTATCCATTTTTTCAACAAAAAAATGTTTATCATATAACAGGTTTTAATTTCATGATATATTTTTACAATTTTTATTTTAACCATATCATTTCCCCAACTCTTCCTTAAACTAGAGTTAAAAATATTTTAAAACATGAGATAATAAATATATCAATAAAGGGAATATAAAAAAGAAAGAAACATATTATTTCATGAATACTAATACAATATTTTTATTAAAAAATAAATAAAATTAGGCTCAAAATAAGTATTTTATTACCCAGGAAATTTACTTTTATTCACAAATATTTTTATAAAAATTTCACAAGAAATTTTGAAGGAAAAAATAAATCACAAAAAAATTTATTTTCAGTCATGAAAAACTTTTCAAAACAATTTCAAAAAAGTTATATGTTTCACCGTTATGAAATATAATACAACTTACTGTAATCATAAGCTCAAGAGTAATCACATGGGAGAATTACATAAATTAAATGATATCAAATGATCATGGAAAAATAGGAAATGTGGAGACAACACAGAACATGATATATGCATAAGTCAATTCTAGAATCTACGGAAATATCACATGGTGGACAGAGTCCCATCATGGGTTTGGTTTACTCTATAATATTATACATTACTTTTAATGAAAAAATATTTACCCAATTAATTGGAGTGTTGTCTAGGAAAATGTTTATAACAAGTTCCTGATTGTGTGTTCTACATTAGTAAATAAGTTATTAGTCATAATCATAATAATTACCCATGGAAATAAATGGGTTTCATAATCATGCCTCATATTATAATCAAATGAAGTTTAACAAAGATAACAAATAGAAGAAGGAATTTGATATTATGGATTCCCATATCTATATTCATACTGATAGGTCTCAAAAATAAGGTGTTTCTCTAGGAACAAAAATCTTTAAATGATCATTATATAAAATTTATAATTAATATTAAACATTCCCTTAATTAGGTTTTATTTTAAAGAAAGTCTTTTATAAATGAATTTATGGCATGTATTACCCTATCAAAGGAAGAAGGAATGAGATAAGCATATATATTTAAGAGAAATATAAACCAAATTAGAAATCAATAAATAATATAAAAGGAATATATAAAGTGATTTGTGGGGATAATGGTCAAAACCAAAATAAAAATGGTGGTTCGGAGAGATCCCTTACACCTGTAACCAAAATATTTCATGATATCAACATATCTATTCAATTTAGAACCCTATTTGAAAATACATATAACAAAAGGAAAGATGATTTTTTATTTAATAAAAATGGAAGAATTTAAAGGATTAAAATAATTAGATAATATTTATAGATGTTGAAAAAATCATTTACTTCATATAAAATAAAATAGACCATTATTTTCTGATTTTGAAATAAATTCAAAATGTACTATATAAAATACATTAAAACATTCAATTTGAAAACATTTTAAAACTATGGGAAAAGGGACTTTTTACGATGGAATTTTTGCGACTGGAATAAATCCCGTCACAAAAATTCTATCCAACAGGTTATTTGCGACGGGGGTAACGACCCTTCACAAATAACCAATTATTTGGGATGGGATTTCGTCTCCCGTCACAAAAAGTTTCGCGCGGGTAGCACGCCAAACCGCGCGAATGTTATTTGCGATGGTTGGATCCCACCATCGCAAATAGTGAAGTATTTGTGATGTGCCCCGTCGCAAATACACGGCGGCGGTTAATAGATTTTTGCGAAGGATGTCGTCTCGTCGCAAAAGGTGTGTCGGTGGGGACTATTTGCGATGGGACCCGTCGCAAATAAGTTTTTATCCACCGACAGTAATAAATGTGGGCGTAGGTATTTACGATGGGATGCCCGTCGCAAATATTTCCTTCGCAAATAATCAAACTTATATATACCCTCATCCATTTTTCCTCTCATTTCTCTCAATTCTTAGATCTTGCTTCTCTCTCAACTCTGATTTTAGAGGGAAAACTTTTATAAGTTAATTTTTTTTGTTCACAAATAAGTTGTGAAGCCGTCTACATCAATAGAAAATCATGTTTAAGGGTATTTATGTTTTAATTAATTTATTATTTATTTCATTTTTATGTTAATTTTTATTATTGTTGATTAGTTGTAATTAAATTAAATTTAATTTGTTTTGTCATGAGTATTTATTTGTACTAATAAATTGATATTTTTAGAACTAATTTTTAATAATTAGTAGTAATTAATAATTATTAACGATAATTGGTAATATATATAATTAATTTGTAGTAATTCAAAATAATCGGTAATAAATAATAATAAATACTAATAATTAGTAATAAAAATTAATAATTATTAATAAATAGTAATAATGAGTAATAATGCGTAATAAATAGTAATAATGAGTAATAAATAGTAATAATGAGTAATAAATAGTAATAAATAGTAATAAATTGTGATAAATAGTAATAAATTGTAATAATTAGTAATAAATTGTAATAATCAGTAATGAATTGTAATAATTAGTATTAAGTTGTATTAATTAGTAATAAATTGTAAAAATTTGTAATAAATTGTAGTAATTAGTAATAAATTGTAATAATGATTAATAAAAGGTAATAAATTGCATTAATTAGTAATAATGAGTAATAATTAGTAATAAATTGTATTAATTAGTAATAAATTTGTAATAATTAGTACTAAATTAGAATAAATAGTAATAAATAGTAATAATTAGTAATAAACTGTAATAATTAATAATAAATTGTAATAAATTGTAATATTTAGGGATAGATTGTAATAATTACTAATAAATTGTAATAATTACTAATAATTAGTAATAAAATGTAATAATTAGAAATACATTGTAATAATTAGTAATAAACAGTAATAATTAGTAATAAACTGTAATAATTAGTAATAAACTGTAATAATTACTAATAAATTTTAATAATTAGTAATAATTAGTAATATTTATTAATAAATACTAATAATTTGTAATAATTTGTAATAATTAGTAATAAATATATATAATTTGTAATAAATACAGATAATTAGTAATAATTAGTAACAATTAGTATTAATTAGTATTAATTAGTATTAATTAGTAATAATTAGTAATAATTAGTAATAATTAGTAATAATTAGTAATAAATTGTAATAATTGGTAACAAATTGTACTAATTGGTAACAAATTCTAATAATTAGTAATGAATTGTAATAATTATTAATAAATTGTAATAATTAGTAATAAACTGTAATAAGTAGTAATAAATTTTAATAATTAGTAAAAAATTGTAATCATTAGTAATAAATAGTAATAAATTGTAATAATTACTAAGAAAGTGTAACAATTATTAGTAAATTTTAATAATTAGCAATAAATACTAATAATTATTAATAAATACTAAATATTAGTAATAAATACTAACAATAAGTAATAAATACTAATAATTAGTAATAATTACTAATAATTAGCAATAATTAGCAATAATTCGGAATAATTAGCAATAATTAGAAATAATTAGCAATAATTAGTAATAAATAGTAATAAATAGTAATAATTAGAAATAAATAGCAATAATTAGTAATAAATAGCAATAAATAGTAATAAATAGAAATAATTACTTATAGATTTGAATAATTAGTAATAATTAGGAATAATTAGGAATAATTACTAATAAATTGTAATATTTATTAATAATTAGTAATAAATTGTAATAATTAGTAATAAATTCTAAGAATTACTAATAATTACTAAAAAAATACAAATAATTAGCAATAATTAGAAATAATTACAAATAATTAGCAATAATTAGAAATAAATAGCAATAATTAGCAATAATTAGGAATAATTAGCAATAAATAGCAATAATTAGCAATAATTAGCAATAATTAGCAATAATCAGCAATAATTAGTAATAAATAGCAATAAATAGTAATAAATAGGAATAATTAGTAATAATTAGGAATAAATAGAAATAATTAGAAATAAATAGGAATAATTAGGTATAATTTGGAATAATTAGTAATAAATAGGAATAATTAGTAATAATTAGAAATGATTAGTAATAATTAGTAATATTTATTAATAATTAGTAATAATTATTAATAATTATTAATAATTAGTAATAATTATTAATAATTATTAATAATTATTAATTTTTTTAATAATTGGTAACAATTAGTAATAATTAGTAATAATTAGTAATAATTAGTAATAATTAGTAATAATTAGTAAAAATTAGTATTAAATAGAAATAAATAGAAATAATTAGGAATAAATAAATATAATTAGTAATAATTAGGAATAAATAGTAATTGTTAGTAATAAATAGGAATAGTTAGGAATAATTAAAAATAATTAGTAATAAATATGAATAGCTTGTAATAAATAAGAATAGTTAGTAATAAATATGAATAATTATTAATAAATGGGAATAATTAGTAATAATTTGTAATAATTAGTAATAAATAGAAATAGTTAGTAATAAATAGTAATAGTTCATAATAAATAGTAATAGTAAGTAATTAATAGTAATAGTTAGTAATAAATATGAATAATAAGTAATAAATATGAATAATTAGTAATAAATATGAATAATTTGTAATAAATAGGAATAATTAGTAATAAATAGTAATAATTAGTAATAATTAGTAATAAATATTAATAAATAGTTAGGAATAGTTAGGAATAGTTAGAAAATAATTTTAATAAATTTTAATAAATTTTATGAACATTGCACAATTTCCAATGGATTGACGGCACTCATTTTGCTCGATGAATTTTCTCCTTTCAACTCTCACCAACTCAAAACATTATGAAAAATGCACTGCTACATAGGCATATTCAATCTTGTATGCACGAGATTGGATATGAATTGATAAGATCGTATTTTTTTTATAATGTTTTCATTTGGTGATAGTTAGAAGAAGACGATTCGTCAATGAAAAGGGGACTCTTTTGTCCGATGGCTCGTTTACTTGCATCATTGTCACACCGAAATCACACTGAAGAATCTGGTCAAAGATACGCATATTCATTCTCATTCATGCGATAATGAATATGGGTACCTCCGACCAGATTCATCACTGTGATTTCAGTGTGAGAAAGATGCATGTAAATGTGCCATTGGACAAAAGAACAGACGTTAATCCACTGAAAATTGTGTCACCTTTAATTAATGGTAATTATTAAGATGTAGTATTAATTATATATCTTCTTTTTTTTAGATAGTGTTTTCATAATTTAAAATTATTCAAAAAAAGTGATGATTTTATATTTTGTAGAAAAATATGGATCAGGGTAGTCGACATCATACATTATTAGATGATCGTGCATGGATAAATCAGTGCAGAAATCCAAATGGTTCTAGTTTAAATCTTTTATATATTGAGGGTATTGAAGCTTTCTTAGAATTTTCATCATCAAAACCAGAATATGTTTTAGAAGGAAAAATTAAGTTTCCCTGTAAAAAATGTGCTCTGAGAACGTTTGACACATTTGACAAGGATGGTGGGAATCTCTTGTGGTTTGGTTTTCAAACAGATTATGATTTTTGGTATCAACACGGTGAATAGAGTTCTAGAGAAGATACTAATAATTTGATTCTGGATCCATCACAGTGCCAAAATTTAGTTCATGATGTTGCAGGTCTATCTGTTCAACAAACTGAAACTCACGATGATATTGATTTAACTCCTAAGTTAGCACCATCCGAATTTTATGAGGTATTGAGGTCTGTTGAGGATGAATTATATACTGGTTGAAAGTTAAGTAAATTAGAAGTGGTTGCAAAATTTATATCTATTAAATCAAATAATGCAACGTCAAAATCTAATATGATCAGATATTTTCTTTGGTTAAAATACTATTACCTGAAGGAAATGTGTTGCTTGGAAATTACAATGAGAGAAAGAGGTTCGTTCATAATCTAGGACTTAGATATCGGAATATTAATTCATGTGCAAATGATTTCATCTTATATTATGGTGAAAATGAGTCATTGGATAGTTGTCCCACATGTGGACAATCGAGGTATAGGAAGCTCAACTAGGGAAGTCTGGATCGATTCATGTAAAACAGTTGAGATATTTCCCCTTACACCCAAGCTGCAACGTTTATTTATGACTCATAACAAAACGTCAATGATTTCATGGCACAAAACCAATATTTCAAAAGGTAAAATCTCGAATCATCCATCTGATGGTGATTCATGGAAAAATTTTGATCGTCTGCATCCGTCTTTTGCATTAGAATCCCAAAACGTGCGATTGGGTCTTTCTACTGATGGTTTTTGTCCGTTTAGTTCTTAGGGTAGTCAGTATTCATGTTGGACGATCTTTATAACTCCGTACAATCTACCTCCATGGATGTTGATGAAGGAGCCCTATATTTTTTGACCTTATTAATCCCAAGACATTTGAAAAAGAGTACTGATGTTTATTTGAAACCATTGATTGATGTGTTAAATGAATTGTGGAGTAATGGTGTTAGTACATATGATGTTACTGTGAAACAAAATTTCACATTAAAAGATAAATTGATTTGGAAGATTAGTGACATTCCGGCATATGGCATGTTATCAGGCTGGAATACACATGGTCTGAAATCGGGTCCTTAATGTATGAAAGACAACAAAGCTTTTATGCTCGTTAATGGAAAAAAACCTAGCTATTTGGACTGTCATCACAGATTTCTTCCAACCGATCATCCTTTTCGAAGGAACAAATCTCATATCAGAAAAGGCATAGTTGAAAGGGGTGATCCTCCAAAAATGATATCAGGTACATAGTTAAAATCAGTTGTATTTTCATTACCTCCCATCACATTTGGGCCAACAGTAAACCAACAAAAAATTCAAGGCTTTGAGAAAGATGATAATTGAATAAAACGAATCATTTTTTGGGATCTCCCATATTGTTCTGATTTGTTGGTCTGCAACATGTTGGATGTCATGCATATTGAGAAGAAACATTTTGATAATTTATTTCACACAGTTTTGGATACACCTAGTAAGACCAAAGATACTATAAAAGCATGATTAGATCTTGGCCAAATTTGCAGGTGACCAGAACTTGAACTATTTGAAAATGTCAGATCATAAAGGTAATGAATCCAAAAGAAACTTATACACTATCCAAAGAGAGTCTCTTATTATTTTGTCAGTGGATTACAGATTTGAGACTTTGAGATGGCTATGCTTCCAATTTGGGCAGATGTGTTATGAATGGTCATATTACCAGATTAAAAAGTCATGATTTTCATGTTATAATGGAACGACTTATGCCGATTGGATTCAGAGGTTTGTTGAATTTTATGATTTAGGATTCGGTAATAGACATATAATATTTTTTTTCAGACATTTGTGTGGAAAAAACTGACTACGATGCACTAAAAAAACTGGAAGAAGCTGTTGCTTTAATTATATGTAAACTGGAAAAAATATTTCTTCCTGCTTTCATTGACTTAATGGAACATCTAATATTACATTTTCCACATGAAGTTAAATTTTGAGGTCTAGTACAGTTACTATGGATGTACCCATTCGAGGGATGCATTTAGAAATTGAAGAAAAATGTAAGTAACAAATCATCAGTTAAAGGCTCAATTGCTGAAGCTTATTTGAAAGAGAAAATTGCTTTTTTCTGCTCTCACTATTTTGAATATGAATATCCCTCAAAAAACTGCATGGGACAAAACGTCTAACATTTTAATGATTAAATGGAAAATCAATTATCATTTTTCAATGTGCCAAATCTTGTCTTTGGTGGAGTTGAAGAATGATGTATTTCAGACAATGAACATCACAGAGGTCATACATATGGTCTTCTCAACTAGAAGAAATGACAACATTTTTACTGTGAGTACTTCTATCACTTATTCTATAATTTCTGTAACAGTATGTAAACTTATTTTATTAGTAGGTTATATGATAATCATATCAAGAAACAAATTCCAAAAATTACAGCTGCTGATCTTGAAGAACACAGAATTTTTTTTTCTCCATGGTTTCAAAAACTTGTAACATAAATTATTGATGGTTTAATATCAATTCTATTTACTATTTTTTATATTGATAATTATTTTACAATTTTTCAGGTGTCTCAACATGCTGATAAAATTTATAAGTGACTGTGTATATTGAGTAACCCACCCTCTAAAATGGTTAAATATTATAATGAATATGTGGTGAATGGTTTTTGAATTCACACACGTGTGTATGGGTAATCAAAAAAACAATGAACATTGGAGTTTGTTTGAGAGGATCACATCATAGAGAAATTGAAGTTGACTTTTACGACATTCTGGATGAAATTATTGAGATATGTTATCTTAGCCAGAATTACATAACAATGTTTAATTGTCGGTGGTTGGATACTGAGAGAGGCTCGCATGTTCATCCAACTCATGGAATCGTCAATATTAAATATAAAAGTCTTCTTGCAGAAAATAAACCATTTTTACTAGCTCAATAGGTAAATCAAGTTTATTACACAAAGTACTGTGCTACTTCAAGATACATGAGTGATTGGGGGAGCATAATAAAAATGAAATCTCAGGAAAATCATTTTACTCAAATTGAATGTGGTTCCACTGAAGTTGAAGGAATTGAGATTTTTAATGAGACTACCCAAAATCCTTATTTTTTACAAACAACTGTGAATATCAATGATGACACCCCACAATTAAGGGTCGATTGTGATGAAGATTTTAATGATGTTACAAATGAATTTGAAAAGACAAGGGATGGTAAAAGTGAAACTCATATGGATATTGATGATACCAAGGAGGAATATGAAGACATTGACATCGTCAGATATGAAGATGATGATTAAGCTGAAAATTGCCACAGTTAAATGCTGGTTATGATCATAACTAATATATATCTATATATAATAGTTATTTTCAACTGTCTGCTCACATAATTCATTTTGTGTTTCAGATGCACTCTGATCAATTTTGGGAGTTAGAGGAGGCTGAGCTACCTTTGGATGAGGGGGATGTGGGATCATCTGACCCTCAACCTACTGGTGGTTCAGGAAGTAAGCGGAGGGGGTGTGGTATTGAGCGAATGATTATTTTGACCCTATCCCCAAGCGATGTCCACGTCTTGGCTTCGATCCACGCACATGAAGGTATGATAACATGTATATCTTAGGTAGCTTTCATTAATTTATTTTTATTTATACGAATTGTTTGATTATTTATTCTTTTTTCGTAGTTTTGCGCATGTATCTATTGGACAGGGGAGCCCTATATTGCGCAACAATTTTTTTGATCCATGAATCAAATGGGAATAGATTCCCATTGATGTGCAGCTCGACATGTACAATCCTTGGCTGGTACGTAAATAAATATAATTTATTTTGAAAATTATTTTATTTATATCATGTTATTATAAATTATTTGAAGGGTTTATGGTATCCCATCGATGATAACTTGAGTGACGATATCCATGCAGCATGGGAGGTGGCTATGCGTGAGTGTTTGTATCTGTTTTTGAACAATTTGATAAAGACGACCATTAAGAAAGCAGGAGCGACAATATTTGATGAGTCCTGTAGAGCCCACCAACCCGAGTACATTTCATCTCAGGTTTGGGATGGATTATGTGAAAAGTGGTTGGGTGGTGGATTTTAGGGGAGGTCTTCAATGTGTTGGAAGAACTAGGAGAGACAAGAGGTGACACATCAAGCTGGTAGCCGTACATTAGGTACGCATAGAGAGAATTTGGTAAGTATTTTTTAAAATATTTTATATAACTTCAAATATAAATAGTTTAGTTTATATTCATATATGCAGTCGAGCATCCCGATAATACAGAGTATGATGTTTATCAGAGGACGTATCGTGATACAACCACAAGAGAGATTAGAGGTGATCGCCATCATCAGATTGTGGTTAGTCTTATTATTTCATTTTAATAATTAACTGCATATAGTATTTTCACAATATTAATTTCAAATTGGAATTGAAGGAGGCATATGATTCCATGACCTCTCAGACACAGGATGAGAGTTAGGATGAGGCGACTAATCAGACCAGTGCCCACCATTTTGACGAGGTGACATGGATGCAGACAACTCAGTGTGGCTTTCAAAAGGGCTGAGTAGTTGGTATTGGATCTCATGTGACTCCAGGTACATATTATGGTACGACTGCGATGTCGACGTCCAGATCGAGAAAAGATGTGTCAGCAACATCAATAACAGTAGTTTCGAGCTCAGAAGGACCATATAGAGAGTTTTCACAAGCAACAAGAAGAGATGTGTCAGCAGCAGCAACAATAGAAACAGCAGAACAAGGAGGTGATGCGTCGATGGCAACAGAAGAATCACGCGCAGATAGAGTACTGGTGTCGTCTGACTCGTAGTTTAGGGATGGATTTTCCTCCACCATCTCCTTCAGCTCCTCCACCTCCTACAGAAGTAGACCCCATGTGATTTTTTTATGTTAAAAACATTTGAATTTAACATTTGTTGCGAAATGAAATATTTACTTCTTCTGCCTTTAATATCGGTGCGAATATTATATAATTTAATTTTTAAAATTTTATGATTTTTTTTGTGAATATTGAAAATTTTAATAATTTTTATTTTTTTATTAGTTTAATAATACTAATATTTTTGTTTCATTAATAATTGTTTTATTAAATATATTTTTTCAGCATTATATTTTTTAATGTTTTTTTATTTTACTAATAATAATAATAATATTTTATGATATTTTATATTTTTTTAATATTGAGAGTTTTAATATTCTTTTATTAATTTAATAATATTAAAATTAATTTTTCAATAATCATAATTTTATTAAATTTATTTTTTAAAAAATATATTTATTATTTGGGACGGGATCTGTTGTTATGGGTTCCCATCGCAAATAGCCTAAATGTTTTTTAAAGAAACTATTTTCGACGGGATTACGGGACCGTTGCAAAAAGTATTTTCGATGGGCCCATCGTAAATAGTCTAAATAAATATTTCCAAAAAAGTATATAAGACGGGCCCGCCGCAAAAAGGTTTATATATATAATGTATATAATCAGAGACTTATTTGCGATGGTGAAATTGCTAGTCCCAAGAAATATTATTTCCGACGGTCCCATCACAAATAATTTTTTTTGCGATGACGTTTTCTACAATAGGCTATTTGCGACGGGACCGCATTACTAGATCTTATTTGCGATGGGATCTCGTCGCATATAACCCGTCGCAAATACCTAGAATTATAGTATTGAATAAAATTAAAAAGGGAAATAAAACTTCATTTATAATTCATCAATGTCCATATAAATATTTCAATAAAATAATTTTATGAATATAGATACATAAGAGAAATATTAAAAAATTAATTCTTTAAAACATTTGAAATGATGTTTTCAAAGTAATGTGTCGCTTTCTTAGATCCTGACTCATCCCATGAATTCATTAAATCAATGAATAATAAAATTATTTTAATTGTTTACTATTTTATTAACCCTTTTCATATTTATTATTCCTTTTATTTAAATTATAACCAAGTTATATACAATTTCTTAATCAATTAACATCGCATCGGATGTTTTGACGATATTCGTCCCATATATACAAAATGACTTTGGTGGGGTGAATATGGTAAAACAGGTTATTATTAAATAATATAAATAATAATTATCATGAAATAATTAACATGTTTATCAGATAATTTTAATTTTATAACCTACCAATAAATATGGTCATGAAAAATGAAATGAATTATAATCATTGAGATGGTAGGGCGTATGTATGCATGAGTAACATTTCCATTTTTCAAAATTCATGAAAAGGAGAAGGTAATGTCATTTTATATTTCCATAATGATTATTATTTCAAATGTACCATATCATTTATTTAATAAAACATGTTAGTAACCTTGTTATGTTCTTACAAAAGGTGAATCACATCACCTCATGGAGGCCGTAATCTAGGCATACACATGAACGACGTAAGCATTCATGAGTAAATAAATATGTAAGAAAATAGAAAGAATATTTTATTTTCATAATTATGAATGTGTAATTAATATAATATATAAATATTATTTTCATCCTTATAATCTTCCATGAGCGATGGGGATGGAAAATGAATTACCTAGGTTTGTGAGGCAGAAGTATGCCGTACACACAAATGATGGTTTTGTTTCCCATTTGATAGAAGAGGATATGGTTATAGGATATAAAATTAACATAAAACATCTCAATATATAGAATATTCTAGTGTTAAAATTTCATCATGGTTTAATATTATTTTAAGGATGAATAAGAATAAATAAAACTGAAATATTCAGTTAAAAGTTACACTACATCATCAAAAAAGCTTCTTTTATTTACACTATAATACCTCTAAAGATGTTATTCTTCCTAAAAAATTACCTATATTATTATGGTAGAAATTATAATAATATTGTTTTCTAGAAATTTCTAAATAAAAAATTATTTTTTAGTCTAAACAAAATAGGTTAAGAGGTTCTGCTTTATAAGTGAATGGATGGATGCTTTTGTAATTTCTTAAAGTATTTAATTAGTGTAAACCATTTCTCCAAAAAATTTAGAATATAAATTATATATTTTGAATATATAATTAATATTGATCAAAATAATCATATCCAATAAAATATTTTAATTTTTAGACTATGTTTTTACCTATATATTGTTTTAGTCACCATTAACATTTTAGATAATTATAGTGATAAAGTCTTATACAATAATCCATTTTATTCATCTTTTTTCTCCAATTAACATTATTCACTCATAAATATATATACCCAATATTGTATATATATTAATTAAGTAATCTACAAAATATGAAAATCTTTTCCATAAATTACAAAAAACACCATAAATCCCCACTAAAATCATATATTCTTCAAAAATATAATTACACCTTTATTCCTAAAATCCAATCCCAAAATATTATATTAACATTAATTATAAAAGATTCCCAAAATAGTTAACTTCTTTGGAAATATCATTAATCAGTAAATCACCTAATCACTTTTCAATCTTGGGGTTATCCATATGATAAAATAGATGTTCCCAAAATCAAGTTAATCATTATCTATCAAAATTTTCTATGAAAAAAATAACTTCATATTAACTTGGTCATCACATAGTTCAATGGTAGGAATTTCACACTTATCACCCTTTAGTTTTGGGCTCAAAACCCACTACCTTGCCGAATGATATGGGTTATCACCTATCCTATGGGTTTTCCTTTTTAGTAATACAATATTAATCAAAATATTATAAAATTACAAAAAATGTGAATAAAATACAAAAAAATTAATATAATTCTAATAAAATAATCCTCCATGTTAACCCATGGTTTAAATAGTCTTTATCCTAATAAAACATCTCCAAAAAATATCATTAGTATCCATAGAATCTCATTAATTAAAACCTCAAAAGGGGTCCCTAATCCTTTAAACATATAATAAAACTTAAAATTATAAACCCATGATGGTATCCACCAAAAATTGATTTAATCTTTCATGAAAAATATTAATCTATAAATTTATCTCAACATTTCATCTAATACCAAATATAGAGACCCAACCGTAAAGATTTCATTATTTTTAGTTTTATGTTAATAATTAATATTCTTATATTTGTTGATATTTATGGTATATAGTTTGTGAGAATTAGGTCATCACTTTATATAAATAAATATTAAATCACAAAGTGGACACTTCATCACTGTGTGAATTTTCCCAAAAAAACAACACTTTTATGATATAACATGATTTATTTTCCTGGAATATATTTAATATTTCATCTTAGAATTATTATTGCCCATACTCATCATTAAAACCCTGTGAAAAAAAAAAACATTTTAAAACAAGGTATGAGCCTAAAACACTTAGTAAGGTATATCTAGAATGAAATAAAGAAACATATTAGTTTAGGAATAATTATAAAATAATTTTATTTTTGAAAATTAAACTTTGAGCCTAAAATAAACATTTTATTACCCAAGATATAAATTTTATTGCCAAAACGTTTTCAAAAAAAATTCCTAAGTAATATTGAAGAATAAAATAAAATGAATAATGGTTCCTTTGAAATCATGAAAAACATATGAAAATGATTCCAAAAAAGCTAGACAGTTCACCCTTATGAAGTAGCATATACTTTCCATTAATCATATGCTCGTGAGTAACCACATGAGATAATTACATAAATAACATGATAATATAATATCGTAGAAACATAGGAAATGTATAAGAAGCACATAAATTTAAATAAGCATAAGTCAAGGTGGACTTATAATAGAATATCACATAGTGCACAGAGTCCCGTCATGGATTAGGTTTACTCTTTAATCTCATAAATAAATTCTCTTCAGACAAACACTTTAAACAATACATTTGAGCTCTATATGGGTACACCCATCATAAAATATTCATGATTATGTGTTCTATATTAATGAATCAATTATAATTAACAATCATAAGAATAACTCATAGAAAGAAATGAGTAGTATAACCCTACCTCATGTCATAATCATAGTAAATTTCTTAAGGGTCCTAAAGAGAATAAGGAATTAAGTATTATGATTATTCATCAATGAGTTAATAATAATATGTATCAAAATAAGTTATTAATTTTAGAATAAAAAAATTAAATTATTGTCCCATAAAAGGGTTAATGAATAGAAAAGTTTCACTTAATTTGGTTTGATTTTAAACAAAGAGATTTGAAAAATGATTATGTGGCATAAGTTACCATGTCAATGGAAAATATAACGAGATATATAAATATTTAAGATATATATATATATAATTTAGAGTAAATCCATAACATATAAGCTACAATTATATCATATATAAACAATAATTCTAGCATTATAACTATCTATGAGTGGTGGGTATGGAAAACAAAATACTGTAGTTCCTGAGGTGGTAGCCCTCTATACACACGAATAGAAGTTTCATTTCCCATTTGATGGAAGAGGAGATCAAAACAGATTATGAAATTAACATAAAAATGTATTAGTATATTTAATATATTAATTTTATTAATTAATCATGTTTTTAGAATATTCAAATTTGGAAGAAGAAGGAATAAAACTAAAACATTCAGTTAAAAGCTATACCACTTCTTCAAACAATCACTTTTTCATTATAGCTTAAGACATCTAAGGTTGTCATTTTTTCTAAACAATGACCAATATTATGAGGGTATATATTCTAGTAATATATTTTTTCCATTATTTTACTATTAATAAATGATTTTTATGTGTGAATAAGAGATCAAAGAATGTACCCTTTTATAAGTGGGGGGAGGGTCACTTTTGGTATTTATTAAAGTATTAAATTAATATACATTATTTGAAATATAAAAATGGATCCAAAATGACATATTTAAAAACAATATTGTGTATGGTTCTAAATTATCTCAAAAAATAAAATTTTGACATGTTTTGGAAACTTTTTAACCATTATCATTTTATTATAACCCCATGTTAACCTTTTTACAATTATAGCTATAACGAATTTTTGAACTATTTAGGGGTCAATATAGTTACTATAAAAGGAAAATAGGACAATAATTGACTGTGGTTGATAATTTAAACCATATAACAACATTTTTCTAAACGAGAATATTTTTAGGAATTTGAAATCATTTAATATAATATTACATATTATAAAATATTACTAATGTCAATTTTAGAACAATTCATTTCATTTTAATTTCAAAACAATATGATATAAAGGGAATGAAATTATAATTTTTTATCACATACCTAACAAGTTATGATTATATTAAAAATTTATAGAACACAATAATAAAATTAAATGATATTACTTTGATTATTTTTTATTCATTAATTTTATTTTTATATAAATTGAATAATTATTGTGTCGGCGTTGTGTAAGCATTTATGGAAATTATCTCATTACTAAAAATGAGAAACAAATATACAGGATTAAAAAATATTTATCTCTCAAATTATAATTTATAACTATACATATCCTATGTTCATCCTAATGTAAAAAATATTATAGATAATAAAACAAATATAATGGCGTTTTTTACTTTTCATTACATAAAATTATGTAAAAGAAAAAATTGATAAAATATGTCACAAAGTGTCCATATTTTCAAAAATTATATTATAATTTATAAAATAAAATCATATAATAGGATAAAAGAATGTGTTAGGGTAATTTTATTTTCTTTATCATATTATTTTTAACCATAATTTCCAGATTGACCCTTATTGAGGAGATAATTATTTACAATGGTTACAATTCAAAATGGAAAAAAATAATAGGTACTTATTTTAAAAATTTGTAACTAATATTTCAAAATATAAAATAAATTATTCATGATTGAATTTATAGAAGTGGTATAAATTAATTTATAATTTAAATGAAAAATGAAAAGTTTATCATTTTTTTTAGAAAAATACCTTTTTTAGTATAAAAATGTTTTTATACTAAATGAAAGTATAAAATTTATCACAAAGAAAAATATTGTATAATTTTAAATAAAAAGTGACTAAATACATTTAAAAAATTAAAAAATATTATATAAAACTGTTAATAATTTAAAATAAATTCATTTTTTAATGAAAAACATTATTTTTCACAATTTTGTGAAAAAATCCATCATTTCATAAAAATATCAAAATTTCACCACAAGTTAATTTTAATATAATTATTCTAAAAATAATATCCCATTTAGTAAATAAAATTTAGTAAAGTTACAGTAATTATTTATAGTATTTTCTCACAAATATCACTAAAAACCTTTTTTGAAGGAAACCCATTTTTTAGAATAAAATGACTTTACTAAAAATTGAGTGATCATTTAATAATAATTTATCAATAAATTTATGTTTATAAGGACCTTTATTTAAATTTTATGACATGGTAAATTATTTTAATACACACTAATTCAATTGATAGGTTATAACAGGAATATTTGAATAATAATTTTTTTATAGTATATCCCAATTCACTTAAAGCCCAGTGTTGCATGTTATGACTGATATCAAGCATAATATTCTTTTAAAAACAAAACTTATTGCATTAACTATATTCCCCTTATCTATATGTTGTAAACAACATATTCCCTAGTTATTTGATTTAATGGTATTTTCTTAATACATTACCAAATATCTTTGGATACTTATTTATTTCCCACGACTATATCATTTTATGATTATTTATTGAAGTATGAATGCTTTTGTCAGGTGATTAAATTTTAAAATGATATGAAATTCATTTTATTTCTGTGGGTTCTTTATTATTTGATTATTATTTATATGGAACACATATAGAGGGATGATGAAAGGTTTTTTCATATATTACCCACCAATGTATTGGATTAAGTTTATATCTCATGATATAGACGGGAATGGACATAAAGAGTTTATTCATATAGACATAAACATAATGAGTTTTCTCAAATTTTTAAGGATGAACACAACAATTTTCTTCACATGGGCATAGAAATAATGATTTTTCCCATTAACTTTTTCCTATTTTTTTGGTTTTTACATATTTCCCTATTTATTTCCATGATATTTCATGTTTTCAAGATAATTTTTAAAACTATTTTAAGATACATGGATCTTGTTTATCATCTCATGTTTTCATAGTCGTCTGATTCATGTATTATGTTATGATAAGACTTATTCCATGATTTATTATCTATTATTTTTTGGGTATAACTCTCTTATGTATCCTGATTATACACATATTATCATAATATTATTTATTAGGATCATTGATTATTATCACTTATATTTACCCATACAGAGAATCTAATATCAACCTTTTCATAGGTTCCCGTTTAAATATTTTATGAAAAAAATAATATGTAATCTATTTCTAGAATATTATCTTATGTGGATAATTTTTAAGAGATGTTGAATACTTTATATTGATAAATAATTTTCATAAATAGTGTGAAAAATTATTTTCATTGAGAAAGTCATGGGATTTCTTAGTTAATGGTTTTTCATAATTTTCTAAAATTATGAACCTTAAGGATCGTGGGAATGTTTTGTAATACAATATTTTCTTCAAGTTGTAAAATTAAGAGGCTATATCTGTGGGATTTTATATAGCCTTCTCATAAATTATACTAATTTTGATAACCTAGGGAATTCCAACATATGAAATGGATGAGCTCAAATGTTCAATAATGTAAAAACTGATCAATATTTAATCAAGGGTCAGATAATAATAATATGATTAAACAAGTTTAGAAGAGAAATATCTTATTAAAAATATCATAGAATAAGAATAATTTCTCATAATTAATGATATAAGTACATTTAATCCCAAATGAACCAAAAAATACCACGTAAAAAGAGTATGACATAATAAACATTATCCATTGATAAAAATCATATCCATATAGAATAGAAATTGGGAACAATAATTAGAATAGAAATCATAACATAGTGGATCAATAATCACTTCTTTTTTCCTTTAAAAATCAGGAATTCTTCATGTTCCCTATAGTGGATATGTAATTATATCCTATTTATCCAAGTGGATTAGGACTTACGTCATGTTTCGCATAATATATCATGCATTAATTCTTGTTTCCCATAGTGGATCAAGCATTAATTTAAATTTTCCAAATTATTTTAAGCATCTTTACTCCATTACCATTATTATATCTTGAGATTTAATGCTTTACCCAATGAATTAGAGGGTTATATAGGACCCACCCATCATATAAAAATTCTACATAAAAATTTATGCCTGAAGATAAATAAAATAGTCATTTAACTTCATTAAATCATAGAAAAGAGACGGTTTCAAAATATAGATTAAAATAATATTTTATAATCCATATAGAGAAACAAGGTAGATAGTATCATAAGAACATATCCCATGTGTATTATAACAATTGTCCAAGATGTTGACATAGATCAAAAATACCTTTTTTAGATTATTGGATAAATAAATTTGAAAATAATAAGGAATATCTAATTTTTAAATGGTTTAAATATTTGTTAAAACAAAAAAAATTGTTCTTGATAAAATGTATTTAAAATTATCCTTCAAACCAAAAAAAGGATTTCAAAAAAAAATTAGGAAAAAATTGTTTCAGTAAAAAAATTCTTTGTGATCATACCAAAACACTTGAATAATTCATTATTAAAAACAAAATTCTTTAAAATCCCTTTTACGATCAATAATTACATTTTAAAAAAAACATTTAATTTTGAAAAATATAGAAACATATCCTTCTATTTTAAGAATCATTAAGAATTAAAATTATTTGGAAAACATTTCGAAACATAGAAATGAAGATTTGTTGAAAATATTGATCATAATAAATAAATAATATCTTCACATGGAAATTATTAAAAAATATCTAAGAAAAAATTTCCGAATTATTCTTAATAAGAATAAATTATGGTTCACTTTCATGATTTATTTTTAAAAATGTGATGTGAGTTCTTTTCAAAACATTTACTTTAAAATCATTAAAAATGGATCATATGAAATGTTAAAATGATCATCTCATTGAAATCTTTAGTCTGGGATAAAACACATGATCATTGAAGGAAACCTATATTAATATTTTAAAATACCTTTTTAAAATCCCACATCATAAAAATAGATAATAAACATTCCTATTGAAAATTGGATAACGAAAATTTGAAGGTCAAATGAGATAACACATACTTAGGTTTCAAAACATAAAGAAGATCCATAGCTACAAAATAGGTCTTTAACAACATCGGACATTATCATCTCTAGAAAATGTTGATAAAGGTTCCCTTTATCATTGCTAAAAAGCCCCAATATAAGGCACCCTTTATCATTATTGTTTATTTGCATGGATAAAGGGTTCCATTTATGATTTCATTATTTTTAGCACTGATAAAGGGAACTTTTATCAGCTCTTTAATTTTAGCACCCCTAAACGAATCCTTTATCAATGTTTTTCAGTGCATTTAAAAGTTTAAATAAAATTAAATCATTAAATAATTGAATAAAAAAATTAATGATATAATTAAAAAAACATAAATTAACATATTATTTCTAAAATTGAATAAATTTATTATTATATATATAAATTATAAATAATATGAATAGTATATATTAAATATATAGATATGTAAAATCAAAATTAAATAACAAAAAATTAAATATAAGTACTTTGAGAAAAATATTAAACATTTTATTAATTAAATAATTATTAATAATGTTAATAAATGGTATATATAAAATATATTGATATATATATATATATAAATTCATATAAATATGATTGATTTAATAAAAAATATTTATGATTCATTTTAAATTGTAATATATTTAATCAATTTTTATTATTTATTTTATATATATTTATTTACTATGTTTTAATATTTTCAATATGCATTAATCTTTATTTATATATATATATATATATGTTAAAAGATTTATATTTAATTAATCAAAATTATCCAATTTTTCAATATTGTAAAAATGTCATAATTTCTAATTATTCAATTTTAGTCTTTTTTAGCATGGATGGACTTAACATTATATATTGACTAATATTGTTAAAAAAAATTTGTAAAAAAATTATAAATAAATATATTTATAAATTTATATTTACTGTTTTTATACATCTATAATTATAAATAAATAAATAATATTTGTTTAAAAACTTTTTATATAATTATCAGTAAATAATTATATATATTAAAAAATTAAAAAATTATAATAATTTTAATTAAAAAATAATATATTTACTATATTTATATTTATATATTCATTAAATATATAAATTGATATAAATATTATTTTTTAAAAATGTATTTATATAATTATAAATACATAATTATATATTCAAATAATTGTAAAATTATTATTTTATAAAAATATTATTATATGTGTTATAATTATATATAATAATTATACTTTTTTAAGTATTATTTTTAGTAAAAATTATTATAAGTATTTACCAGTGCTTCTTTAGCATTGATAAAGATTCCTTTTATCATTGCTTGTTAACTAAGCACCGATAAATGGTATCATCATCAACATAATTTTTGAAGCCATGATAAAAGTGCCCCAATCTATTTTAAGAACCCGAACCATCAAGAACCAATATTAATTATTAGAAAGTCTCCATAAATGACACCTACTATCGGTGCTCATTGTTGTCAAATCCAAGCTCGTATCTATGCTAGAATCAATACTCTAACTTTTGAGGTACAATAGGCTCCTAATACCTATATCCATGACATATACCTCTTTTAAATCAACATGTTTTTGAAAATAAATCCATATAGCATTCAATGTTGTCATTGTTTTGGAATATTCTACTGTAAATCACATGGGAACCACTTTTTCATATTTTTATTGAGAAATTAATGTGATATGATTTCCTTGATTCACCTATAAACTGAGGAAAATGTTTCACCAATCATAGATATCTTGATACCGTACCTCATATTATCCCCAAAAAATTACATCGTTATTTTTACAATCCTAAAATATTATGTATTTGAAAAATATGAGTACCAAAATCCTTTGATCATTTGTATTCTTGATTTAAAGGTTGTGATCAACTTCACCTCTATAAAAACCAAGTTTTATTAAGTATTGATCCATCCTAAAATACCAGGTCCTTAGGGATTTATTTATCTTATAAGAATAATTATTTAACTGGAACACCTTTCACTCATTTTCATCCATAATAAACCCAATTGGATTTTCAATGTATACACCCCACTTAATATCACCACTAAGGATCATATATTTGAAATCCATTTGGAAAATTTTTAACTACATCTTCACTAAAATAGCCATGAAAATTCAAATAGTTTTTAATTGAGATATGGGAGTAAATTTATCATTAATATAAATTCATTTTGTCTAGAAGACCCCATTTCACAATATCCATTCATTATTTTGAGCCACATTTACATAGTCAATATGTTTATTACTAAACAACCACTTGGTTCTGATAACATTTATGTCTTCAAACATCGAAAAATTTCCCATGTCATATTATTCTTATTTGGGTCAAGCTCCTTATGCATAGATTTGATCAAATTATCATCTTTTTATGCCTCTCTAAATTATTTATGCTCTACTTGGGAAAATTTTGGTTTTTTAGATTCTTACTCCTTCATGTTTTCACCGAAACTGTCTGACCACCATTAAAAAATCATTGACTTCAACCATTTATATATTTCTTATAGTTGATAATCCCTCTTCATTTTTTTCATCATCAGTGTCTTATTTTGTGTCTAACTCAACTCTGTGTGCAACCCCTATAAAACTCAATTCATCAATAATTTCCACTTATATTTCATCATTATTTTAATAATTAATAATATCCCCATTCTAATTTGTAAAAAATATCTATCATGTTTATCTTATCAAAATAAAAACATCTCAACCCACCCTTTTTAAGTCAGTTATTAATTGTCTCATATTCTAATATGATCAATTTTTCACCACAACAAATCAATTTCCTCTTTCAAACTCAATTACCATAAATTTTTACCAACCACAATGAAAAAATGGTTCAACTATTTTTCTATACATTTATAAAAATATATATATATTTGAAATGAAACCCCACTCATCAGTACTTCTTAAAAATAACTTCATTTCATTAATTACACATCTAATGAACACTATATATGTTTTTCTTTAACCAATATAAAAAAAGTCCATTCTTTAGAATTTAATTTTTGTTCCATCCATAGGAAAAACTTATTAACATCCATGTAATTCTCACAAATGTGAGACATTAACCCTTTTATATAAAAATGGAGTAAAACTGTCATCCTCATCAGTTTCATCTCCTAAAATCTAATTATTGCAATTTGTTTCTTATGATTCACCACTTATCCCTTTTATGTTTACTATACTACTCTAAGTAGTAGTCATCATTTGGATGACTACTACTTTGAGAATTTCAAGCAACATAGGTACATGTTCTCAATAGTTTGGGGATGACTTCCCAATAAAAAAGACAATGATATCTATTTGGAAGATGAGCTAATGAGGATGAAAATTTTCTATAACCTTCACCTCGGGATGAATTAAAAGGATAACACCTAGCATAGTGGGTTAATTGGGTTCTTTAATTCAATTACCCATTTTCTTCAAAGCATACTAAAATTCGTTGAAACAATCAAATTTTGAGTTTCCCTTATTAAAATTATCTATAACTTTCACATTTGAAAATGAATATCTTATGTTTGTTTATTTATTTATTGTAAAAAATTCATATTTTATGAACCCAATAGGATATATCTACTTTCTATTATATGATTCAAACATTAAATTCAAGGTATCTTATTTTCAACTTATCCTCTTCAAACATTGATTTATTGTTTGGTGTGTTATATATGCATTTTTTTAATCATTATTTATTTACCATTAGCAACACCTTGTGGTCAATAAGTTTTTCATAGTACAATCATTATCCATATAATTAATTTATTGTTTCATATTTATTTTGAATTTATTTTTATTATTATTACTCATATAATAATTAGTTTCTTGTATAGGTGGATTATTTTGTTTGAGTTGGCATGGTTGGTTTAAATCTAATCATTCTCATGAAGTATTTGACTTCAATCCTTAAACATAGATAATGAAAACAGGGAAATTCATAAAGATTACATATAACCATCATGAAATAGTGTATTCATTATACTTATTTAATAAAAATTTCATCATTTTTTCGACTATTTGTAAGTTAATTTCCTTTTAATTATTATCTATTATTTATTTATTTTTTAGAGATATTTTGGAGAGTAAAATTTTTCATTCAACCATTTTTAACATGCAACAAAAGAGGTAAATTTTCTCTTTCTATCAATGTCATCATGTTTTTCATTTTCATTACCTTTATTTCTTGAACAACCAACCATGTATATTAATGTGATTTTCTTAGATGAAAAATCATTTTTTGTACAAATCCAAAATATTAATGGAATATTGTGTACCTATTTTTCATACTTTATATGATATAATGTGCACATGAGATTCCTCTTATATTATATATTTCAATAATGAGAATGGTTTTTCGACTAACAACATCAAATCTATATATATTCAGTGTTCGATGATCAATATATAAATATAATAGAATCGTGGAAACATTGGAAATTAAGAATTTTTTGAGCCATTAGGATGTATATGAGCCAGTCACACCACCATATAACACATGGAGTGACCAGTATTAATCCATGTGCTTATTTTTATTTAAAATTTACATTAATTTTAGTAAAAAAGAAAACTCACATATTCAAAAGTGAGAAAAAATATTCGGACTATTATTTTGAATTTAGGAAAACATATAAAATGAAAACATATTTTACTGATAATTTAGGTAATAGATTCATAATCCATTGATGATGTGTAGGAATTAATATCACATAAAATTGAAATATGTTGTGATCTTTATGGGTAAAAGTGCGTGTTTCCAATTTAAAATGAAATTTTAGTAAAAAAACAAGAGACATACACAAAAGTAAGAAAAAACATTTAGATTGTTTTTATTCTTTTGTAAAATGCTATATAATTCATTTGATTTGTTTAGGGATCAGCCACACCACAATATGACACATGTTGTTACCGGTATGACCTCATGTGTAAATTTTTTTTAAATTGATATCTATTTTAAAAAAACTAAAAATGGCCTATATAAAACGAAGAAAATGAATTTTTATTATTTTTATACTTTAGTACAATGATATATAAGTCATTTTTTAAATTTAATAATTATCCTCACCTTAGTACAATTCATAATGTGCCCGGTATGACTCAATGTGTCCGTAATCAGTTTATAATCGACATTTTAGATCAAATAATTTCACTCACTAAAAACTGATCAAACACACTTTTATTTTATTGATAATTTATGTAAATTAGTCATAATCTATTTTTGATATGTTGTAATCAATATCATATTTAACCTATTCACGATCGGAATAGTATGATTCAAAATTGAGTGTTTCTGGTTTAAAATGACATTTAGTAAAAAATACAAGTGACCTACTCAAAACTAAGAAAATACATTCTAATTTTTTTGATACTTTAGGATAATGATTAATAAGTCATTTGAAATGTTTAATAATTATTATCACCTCAATTTGACACACAGTGTGATAGGTAGGACTTAAAATGCATCTTTATATTTAAAATCGACATTAATTTAAGTAAAATCCAAAATTGATCTACTCAAAATAGAGAAAAACATTCATTTTGTTTTGATACTTTAGGAAAAAAATTCATAAGTAATTTATTACAAGTATGAATTAGAGGAAACTCAATCTCATGCATGATGTTCCCCATAGGACTCAATGTATTCGTTATAAGTTTAAATTTGGCATTTTAGAAAAAAACTATCACTCACTAAAAACCAATCAAACATACACATATTTTTTTTATAATTTTGTAAAACAATTCATAATTAAATTTTGATGTGTATAAATTAGTCTCACATCAAACTGATACAAGATTTGATCGGTATGATTGAAAGTGTATGTTTCTGTTTTAAAATGACATTTTAGTAAAAGGGACAAGTGACATGATCAAAACAAAGAAAAAACATTCACATTGTTTTTATAATTTAAAAAATGTTCTATATGTTTTTATAGAGGTTAAGGATTAAGTTTCACCTCTATCAGAGGTAATTTGTGACCGGTATATCCTCAATTATGGCTTTTTTTAAATTGGCATCAATTTCTGTTAAACAGAAAACTAACCTACTCAAAAATGATCAAAAGTATTAATATTGGTTTGATACATTAAATTAATGATCTATAAATCATTTATGATGAGTATTTCTCATCTATATCTCAATCTAATACATGATATTCCTTGTATGACTCAACGTGTTTGTTATCAGTTTAAAATTGACATTTTAGATAAAAAACATTCACTCAATGAAAACAAGACAAACATGATTATATTTTATTAAAAATTTAACAAAATTATTCTTACTTTATTTTTCACATGTTGGAATTGGTATCACGTTAAAAACGACATACGATGTGATCTGTATGAGTCAAAGTGTGTGTCTCCAGTTTAAAATGACATTTTAGTAAAAAAAAATACACGTGACAGGCTCAAAACTAATCAAACTCTTTTGGATTTTGTTGAAACATTATCAAAACAATCATTAGGTCATTTCAGATGTGTAAGAATCATCCTAACATCAATCTTACGCATGGTGTGATTGGTATGAACTCAGGTATGTATTTTTATTTAAAATTGACATCAACTTTAGTAAAATGGACAACAAACTTACGCAAAACTGAGAATACACATTCATATTGTTTTCATACATTAGTAAAATTATAAATATTTCATTTACAATTTTTAGAAATCATCCTATCCTCAATACGATACATAGTGTTCTAGGAATGAAACAAAGTGTCCATTATTTGTTTTAAATCGACATTTTAGATAAAAAATTGTCACTTAGTGAAAACTAATAAAATACAAATAGATTTTTATGGATAATATAAAAAGATGATTAATAATTCATTTATAAAGTGTAGGAATTAGTCTCACATAATACCAATACATTATGTGATTTGTAGGAAATAAAGTTTATCTTTCTAATTTGAAATGAAATATTAATAAAAAATACAAGTGATGTACTCAAACACAAGAAATGAATTCAAATTGTATCGACACCTTATTAAAATGATCCATAAGTAATTTGAGACATGTAGGACTTATCTTCACATCAATATGACACATGTTTGTACTGGTATGACCTCAAGTGTTCCTTTTTATTTAAAATTGACATCAATTACATGAAAAATATACAACTAACATACTCAGAACCATGAAAATGCAATTGGATTGTTTTGATACTTTATAGAACAAATCCATAACTCATTAGTGATGTGTAATCATTATATGAACCTCAATTCGATATATTATGTGACTGGTATGACTTAATGTGTCCATTATTAGTTTAAAATTTACATTTTAGTTCAAACAATGTCACACATTGAAAACCAATCAAAATTGATTGTATTTTCATCATGATTTAGGAAAATGATTCATAAGTAATTAGTTATGCCTATTAATTAGCCTCATCTCAAAATGATACATGATTTGACCAGTTTGAGTCAAAGTGATTGTTTCCTGTTTAAAATGTAATTTTAGTAAAAAGGAAATTTGACATACTCAAAACCATGATAATGTAATAGAACTGTTTTGATAATTTATTAAAATGATCCATAAGTAATTTCTAATTTCTAGGAATTAGCCGCCCCTCAATCTGATTCATAGTGTGACAAGTATGAATTCATTTATTCCTTTTTATTTAACATTTAAATCAATGTTGTTAAAATGGACAATTTACCTACTCAAAATGGATATATAGATTTGGCTTATTTTGATATTATATGAAAACGATAAATATGTTATGTGAGATGTATAGGAATTGGTCTCATCTCAATAAAACATACATTTTTAAAGGTATTACTCCAAGTGTATCATTTTATTTAGAATTGAAATCAATTTGATTAAAATGGACAATTGGTCTACTCAAAACCCAGAAAACACATATGGATTGTTTTTATACTTTTTGAAAACAATACATAAGACATTTATGACATGTATGAATCAAATGAAACTAAATATGATACATGATGTTTCTATAATGATAAATTCCATTTATAAATCTGTTAATGTCCATTTTGAACTTTGTTAAAGGCCTATTTTATTTAGTGAAAACTGGTGAGAATGAAAAATATTGACATGAAAGACAAAACATTTTTAAAGAGAATATGATTTATTCTTAACAATGTCATACCTTTACGAGGATGAAATTCATCATGGTTGAATATTAGAATAAAAAGTTTGATTTTACCCAGAGATAAAGAGAAATTTCAATATGAACTCTTTGGGTGTATAAATCTATGAATAAAAATAAGAATATAAATATGAAACATTATATCTAAAGGAAGGGGGATTAGAGTTAACAAGAAATTTTTTTTTACACAATCATGATCTATCAAATTAAAAACTCGAAAAATTTAAGACATGAAATAGATTAGTAAATACATTATATTTAATGAATAATAATGTTAAAATATATTAAAAATCAATATATATACACAAATAAATAGGAAAACTGTGGAATACGCATCAGATCACAATGTAGCAAAATTGAGATGTAAAACCCCTTAGATTAATTCCTAAATTTCATGAATGTTATTTTACCTCATGTATAAAAAATAACTATATTAATCACCATTTTCAAAAAAAAATCATATTTATAAATTTTAATAATCCTATTTTAATATAATTTAGTATAATATATTAGTATGTCATATTAAATTTTTATCATCGGAATTCATTGGTTTCAATTATTTTGTTTATAACTAGGTTCATAATAGAAATATTTATTCATATTTATAAATTCAAAATTAGTTATTGTAATATCATAATTATTGATGAGTTAGATGTTTTATAATTATAATTATTTTTTTATTTTCATTTAATTATTATTTTAGTTATGATTCGTGATAATTAAGTTGGCGATGATCTTGTTTTATTATTTTTAACAATGAATCGATTGTACAATAATAATAATTTAAATTTTTATATAAAAATTACATAACCATAAAAAATAAATTTTTTATAAATATTTTATAATAAAAAGTTATTAAATCTTTAATATACATCTATTATAGACATTTAGATAACTGTTCAAGTAGGTGGTTAAAAAGACCCAAACAAGAATAACCCATAATCTATGTGCAAGAATGATTAAGAAAGTTATTATGTTGGAATAATATCATAACGTTAGAATAATATTGATATTATTTATATTTTATTAATGTTTTTTCTTATATCATAATAAGTTTTTATAAATAGTATTTAACTTGAGTGAAAAAGAGAAATATATCACTTTTGTTGTGGCGGTAGTCCGCACGTACGCACGGGTGACACATTCGTTTACATAGAATGTAAAATATATAAGAATTTATTTATATTTTCAGTATAATAATGATATTTTAAATATAATATTTATTCACTACATTACACCTTGTGACCATAGATGTAATTTAGCTATGAAAAATGGATCACATCACTTATAGAGGTGGTAATCAGCATGTAACACAATCGACGTTTTTGTTTTTCGAAGGGCTTGGAGGAAGGTAGAAAATGGTTATCCCATAAACATAATACAACCTTTTTATACTTACTATAATAATTTAATCATTTAAAAATGATTTTATTATATATATATATATGAGGGATAATAAGAAATAAGGAAAAAGGAAAGAAAAATGAGTAATTGAGAATGTTACCTTACACCTTGGAATAACACCTTGGAAAAACTGATTAAGGCTTTGACATGTCATATTTTTTGATGACCAACACCTCTTAGAAGTGTCCAAAAGTTTGAGGGAGTTGTTTGGTTAGATATTTATTTAATAATAAATAAATGGAGTGAGAGTAGAAGTGGGTTGTGGTGGATCCTTTTATAAAGGAGAAAAGTTTCATTTTTATAAATTAAAAAGGTAAAGTCACCATTCATAGGTCAAGTAGACCCAATAATTGAATAAAAGTTCACTTAAAGACAATAATACCTAAAATTAAAATTTTAACATCAATTTTAAATGTTTTTTAATTCATTACTCTTAGATTTTTCACTTCAAGCATTATTTGATTTTACCACGGTAATTATTTTTTTCAGTGGTACTTAATTTTAACTAGAGTAATATAATTTTAATGAAAAAATTAAAAATATTCCATATAATATATTTTTTACCAACTAATTACAAATATAAAATCCATTTAATAAAATAATATTTACATTTTTCCTAAAATTTAATTTTAACATTGACGCATGTAATACGTAAAACTATTTTTCAGAAAAAAGTGTATTTTTTTCATAATTTTTTTGTTTAGGAAAAAAATATCCTTATTTTTTATATTAATGACATTTATGGGATTATTATTATCCAAAGAATATTTATGTGACTTAAAAATAATCCAAATTATAATTTAAATTAGTGACAACTTTATTAAAAGAGAAATACTAAAAATAGTTTTTATTAATTTTTTTTTATTTTCAAAATATTAGACATAAGTTTTTTTACTTTCAACAGATTATTTTTAAATGAAAAATTTCACTCCAAGGAAACGTTTTCTATCTTGAATTTTTTTTCTATAAATTTTTAACTTATATTTACTTCTTGATATAGTCATAAATGTAATTGTTTTAGTAAAAACAATAATTTTCATTATTCACATAAAAATGAATTATAAACACACACAAATATTACCGGAGAGAATGTCAACATTTTGGATTCAAAAATAAATTTTATCCTTTTAAATTAAAATTAAATAATTTATAAATTTATCTATTGATTGAAAATATAATATATAAAGAAAAATAATTTTTTTAGATTATAAAATTTTGACCTTTAATTTTTATTAATCATATTTCACAATATTTACGAGTAAATGAGTGTTAATATATTATTTCTCATATAATAATATTTTAAAATTAGTTAATATAATTATTTAAGATAAAATAAACAACATTTATAAAATATCTATTTGAGAAAGAAAAATCTTTTTAAAACAAAAACATTATAATTATGTATCCCTAAATGTAAGAAAATTTGGTTAAGTAATATATTTTTATTCACTAGATATATTATTATTATTATTGTTTGTATAATAATATTAATATAATATGTCTCATATTTTTTTTATATGTTTCTTTTGGTGAAATCCATTCTACGCATTAGTTTTTAAAGCAGAAAAATGTAGTAAAATTTCAGGGCATTACAAGAACCTTCATACTTTGATGTCTATATTTTTATATCCTTAAGGAAAATCTAATCATGGTGTGGTTTGATATATTGTTAATAATTTCCTCTATTTTTTTTAAATCAAAATTTGGTTTATATTATGGTACCAAAATTATGTAATCTAATACTTCAATTAAGATAGATCTAGGGAGTGTATGGTTTTACCTAGATAAGTGACACATGACTTGTTTATTAATTAAGAAAGGTGCATGTGATATACTCATCCATATCTATTAATGAAATGTAATATGTTAATCTATATGGTTATTCTATACTCAAAGAATCAAGAATGTATGAATGGTTATATAATATTGGCATACTATGTTCATGGTGGTGACATGATATCCTATAAAGCAATATGATAAAATTATTCATATTGTATATGATATAGATAGTGGAAACAGGTAAGTAGTATCATGTGTTTGATTGATATTATATCAATTACTTTTATAAATTGAGTGGAAATGATGATATTCTATATCATGGACATTAATAAGATTTTGGTATTGAGGAATTAATAATTATTTTCTACGCTACAAAGGCCCTGGGTGTCACACTTTTTTCTTGGTTGAGTGAGGGTTACATTTTATTCAAAACATATAGAGATACTCTAAAGAGTATTTTAGAGTTTATCAAAAAATATTTATGGATTTAAATTCAAAAATTATGACAAATGATGTGATAAATTCCCGAAATCAATGTTAGATTTCTAAAAAATTGAAACTATACAAAATGAGTTTCAGAAATGGTTTCATATGTTGTTATATATGATAAAATATAAAATGAAATAAACCCAAGTATATAATGATCTATTATAGGTGGGATATCTATGGAGATAGTTTTTGATATCAGAGGATCATTATATAATCCTACGTATAGGATGGAAACTAAACACAATTATATCTACCCTTAACAGAATAAAAATGTGAATTAAAAACAAAAACACCAAAAAACAAATCATACCTATAACGCTTGTGTAGTGGACTCCATGTTATTCCCCAATGAAGTTTTTATTGATTATTGATAAAAAAAATTAGGTTCCCTACCTCTAAATGAGTTATAATTGTTGAAGTATCCTTTATCATATCATGAGGATTACCAAATTCTAAATGGGGTTCAGTACATTTACTTTGAAACAATGATTGATGTTATAGGAAGAAAGGATATATAAGAATATTATGTTGAAACAGATGATTATTTTCATATCTAATGTGCTCATAACAGATACCCACACTAATGAGAGAACTTTGTTTATATTGATAATGTCTAATGCTCTTTCGCGAATGAAAAACAAGTCATCCACATCAGGTGTCATCAAATTTTAACCATGAATTAATAGTTATTTAAAATTTTATTTAAATATTTCAATAAAAAATTTAAAATACATTAATCCATTTGATGAAGATAATTTTGGAGGGATTAGGTAGATACTGGCACCCTCAGGTTCAATCGCATGCAACTAGGATATGTTATCATCAATGTAACCTGATGATCATTTTTAAATATGAATTGACTGGATACACATTCCTAAAGAGTATAAATAATAAAAATAGTACTTTTTTTCATTTTTAAAAAAATCTCATTTTCTATTAAATCCCAATATACATTATTTTACACTCTTAAAAATTGAATCCATCTTAAACACTTTTTAGATATGAGTCCATCTTGATCTATTTATTTTTGGAACAAAAAATTTGTCCATACCCTAATCGTTTTCCAAATAACTTGTTTTGTGACCCTATGAGACTTAGTATCATTGAAATAAAATACAAAATCCAAATTTCATATAAATAATCAAAGAGTTTCCTCTACTAAAGTATCAGTGCAACTCAAAAAAGTAAGTGGTATGGTGTGATCTTAATTAAAAAAGTCACATCTCTATACAAACATGTCCACCAAATGATGTATCAAGTATATATTATTTACACCAATATAATAACTTCTTCCATTACGTCGATTGTCCACTAGATATGTATCAATTTCAATATAGTATATTCTATGCAATATTTTCTTGATTCCCAGAAAAGGACTAACCATGATAATGAATAAATTACATGTTGATCATCTAATAGATGATTACATTACATGTCACTAATCCAATTAGTTTAAAACATCATTTGTGACACAACTAATTATGCCCATTAATTTCTTCAATCTAAATCAATTAATCTCACGATGTATTCACTTTTCATACTTGTAGAAAAATCACATATTGTTTGTACTCCAACTGATGACATGATCAGTAACATGTCCAACGACCCCCTAATTTGCTATGTTTTTATGACTTCTGTAATAATTGTATAAAAGTATGATGTTTCTCATGCTATATATCTCTCAAACCTTAGGTAAGATGGATTGATAATAAGTGTATACCACTAGTTATGTTGATGACTATTTGATATTACATATTATATAATTTATTTTTGTCAATCTAAGTAATAATTATATTAATTATTACCTCGTGAATTAATTATTTGTATTTTTTATATAACCCTTTATAATTAATACAATGTTCTATTCATGTTAATATTAATTGACCATCACAACCCATATTACTTAATGATTGGTTATTTCTTTGGGAAAACTCATAATAATACTTCGAGAGGATATTATAATCCCACATTTCATGTAAGTTAAATTATAGCACAGATGAATGGATGATAAATATATGGTTCCTTTACTATAACAACATAATACATTATCGGACCATTGTATCAATATCTCAAGTATTGTATAAGAAGAATCTATACCTAACTCCCATGATTCTACTATAAGAATGATTTTGTTAATGGATCCACAACATTTTCATTTATATACACAGTATATATCCTTACATAACTACTCTCAATGATATCTCATAGAAGATGTTATTTATAAAGACTGTGTAAGGTCCTTTTGTGAGATCGGGTTACTCATCATGAGAAATGGATCTATTTTTATCACATTAAATATTGATTTCTCCCTCAACGATGGGAAACCCAAAAAGTTCTAAAATTAACATGTTAATCCAAAAATCATCTTTCATTGTATTTAATGTAGTGATATACTCTTCCTCTATTTTCAAGTCTGTATTGGGTAATTTTGTGAAATCTATCTAACTCATAGAAACACTATTTAGAAAAAAATCAAATTATATTGAGATTTAATATAATGTATGTTGAATTGGAAACTATAATATATGTAACCCTTTACATATAAGACATATACTACTCCAAATACTAATAACAAATCCTTAGTCATTCTGGAGAACTTAAAAATGTTCTTCATATCAATATAGTGTGTCTCACCTAGATTATGTTGGTATCTAACAATTATTCTTAGAGAATAGGGGATATCATTTCATGTACATAAAATAGAATGCATTATAGATTGTATGGTGGATAGATAGGTAATTCTATCTATCCATGCTAACTCTTTAGAAGGATTTAAAACATCCTAATATTCTTTCCATGTAACACTATTAAAGGCATCATCTTGTATTTCTTCATGTTAAACACTTTTAGAAATTTTATAATGTAATTGTACTAACTAAGACTAATAAACCACTTATATACATATTTATATATATTTATACCAAGTATGTAGGAATTGTCACCCATGTATTTCATCGAGAAGGACATTCCCGACCACATCTTTACATAGTGAAGTGTCTTTATTTAATTTCTGATTAGTGTTATATTATATAAATATAATATCAACAATAATACTAAAATATTAATAATACATTTATATATGTAGAAATCATCCATGTTATTAATGAAACTAAAATCATTTATTGAATCATCAATTTGGATATTCTAACTAATATATTAATTCTTAAATCTATAAATGGATCGTTACCACTTTCATACCTTATTAGTTTTATTTGGAATTTTAATATCATTGGTTTGTTTTCTATACAAATCGACAACTTTATTCCCATTAAGGAAATCATTTTTGACATCCATTTGAAACATCACATAATCAAAATAATTTTACATTGAAAGTAATATCTGAATGAACATTATCATCATTATTAGAGAAAGCATTTCATTATAGGTAATACCATGAATTTTCATGCAACATTTTTTAACTGGACATACATTATAGGTAGGAACACTAATATCCATGGTATTTTCTTGTGTAAAACCCTCTTTCAACCTATGGGTTTCACCCCTTGAAGGTAATCCACCAAGTTCCAAACATGTTTAGTGTATGTGGAGTCCATTTTAGATTCCATGGATTTAACAATTTCTCATAATCAAAACTCTTGATAGATTCATGATATGTGGTAGTTTTATCCCCAATAAACATTACCATATCATCATTTTCTATAATAAATCTATATCTCATGATCTATTAAAAATTCTAACAAACCTTTTATGATCTTATGCAACTTGATTTAGCTCTTATTGCACAACCTTTTGTGTAACCGGAACATTCTCTACCTCATAAACACTTCATTTTTATTGTTTGTTAAATTATCCATGTTTAACATCCCTTACACTATTTCCTTTACATATATGTTCTCTTTTAAGAAAAACACCATATCAGGACATACACACTTTTTTATGAGATAAATGAAATAATATACACTAATCTGTTTAGAATAACCAATACATATAATTTTTTTTTATTTTAGGGTTGATTTTATTATAATTCAAATGTTGTAAATTTCATTTATAGCACTAAATTCTCGTAAAAATATATTTTGGCATGTTTCCTAGTACATGTGTCATATGGTGTCTTTATGACTATAGTATATGGAATGTGGTTTTGTATAAATGCAATAGTCTCCTAGTCATAACCCCAGAATGTAATAAGAATTTATTATTTACTCATCATAGATAAAAAATATATAATAAGGGTTAATTCATTGTGTGGGACATTCCATTACATTTTATTGTTCCATAATATGTGAATCGTACAAAAATCCACAATATCTCATTTGATTAATGAATTCATGACTCAATTATTCACCACCTTAACCTGATCGGAGGGTCTTAAAAATGTTTCCCAGTTTATGTTGTACTTTATTCCAAAACGAATTGAAATTTTCAAACTTTTCATATTATTGTTTCATCATAAATATATAACCATAGTCAATAAATATGTATCAGATCCAATTTTCAATAATCCCTTTCACATTTTCTAATAAAATGTGATTTGTTTTTCATCTTTCCTAATAAAAATGTTTCAAAATTTTCAAATAATAATCGAATGGTTCCAATAAACCATATCAATGGATATTTGGGATACATTTCTCATTTATATATACAGGGTGACAGTGATAAAGGTAGGTGTGACTAAAATCAACACTAGATTTCTAATTTTGAATGTTATAAATAAGATTATATCTTTACATAATGTATAAACCATTTATTATATACAAAATTCAATAAAACATTTCATTCATATATATTGAACCGATTTTTTACTTAATATAGAATGAACATTTTTTTTATCCAAACAATATACAAAAAATAAATTCTTTTTTATAGAGGGAATATAATTAAATTTCTCTAATTCTGAGACTAATCCATTATGTAAACCTGGAATATTTTTTTTACTTATAATGTTGTAACTCTTTATCCATTACCAATATAAAGATTAACATTATAATTTAATAATTCCCTACTATCATTGAGTATATGTTTGTCAGTATAAATTTGTGACATGAACATAGTATATAATACCAAAGAGTTTGAGGTGGTGAAATTAATCTCTATACCATTCACATTAAAATTCTCCAAATAACAGTCTTTTAGAAAAATTATCATCTCTAGATACAAATATCTAACTATTTTATTAGACATACATATAAATGAGCTCAATATGATAATTATTTAATATGTTATAATCTTCAATAAATATATATAAATGGGTAGGTATCTTGATTTAATATATTTTCATGATGTTCTATTCATGAAGGCGCACCCTCTAAAATAATATCCCCATAGATCCAATCTGTCTAGTGAACCAAGATCAATAATTCATCATGAATTACACCAGATATCACATAAATAAGACCTGAATATTTATCTATGGTATTATCCCAATCATAATAGTAATGATTCGTGGATATTTAAAAATTTAATTCTTTACCCAATACATCATATGGAAAAATTCAAAAAATTTTTTAGTGAATCGATTTTTGACCAGTAAGACTTTGGAATATTTCAAAGACTATTTCTAATGTTTGGAATTGAGTCGGAATTGGTAACCAGGGCCCGAAGTTCCTCATCATAGTGATTTTCAAAAAAATTAATCATATTTTCTATACACATACATTTTCACTTAAAAAATAAATAACTCTTTAGTGGAGTCTCGGGTCAAAAATATGAGGCTGTGATTGAGATCATAACGTCATATTTACCTTCGAAGCGACCTAAAGTAATCCACATCAGATGTTTTGTTTGGGTACATTTTGGAAACGTTCCATTAAAAAAGTAAGTTAATTAATTTTAATTTATTAAAATAAATTCATCCCCCTCGCTCAAACAATTAGTGCACATGACAAAAACAAGATGAACCCCTCCTCCTCCCCCACTTTAACTGGCAGATAAAAAAAGCCAAAATAGAAGTGAAAAAGCAATCTTGATCTCAATATCTAATGTTGATCACCATCTGATCGATGAGAAGCATGATATAGGGGATTCTTTTTACCTAAAACATATCTGTTTCACCACAGACATAGGTGGTTTTGAGTTTTGGTTTATATCCCCTTTGTTTCACTTTTTTAATGTTCTAGAGCCCAAATACAATTGCTAGAGATCCATCCTAGGTTAATCTGCATGTTTTATCATAAAATGGTTAAATTAAGGGATTTTGGATGTGATTGTCGACTGGAATTACCATCTACATGGCATGTAGTATACTGAGGTACATTGCAAATACCTTACCATTTGTCGAGGGTAAATTTTGGGGACTACCCATTGTGTACCTAGGTTACACACCGTGTAGTGATCCAAATTTTGTGACTATGTGACGTGTCTTAGGAAATCCATGTTAAAGTACATGATCAAGTATAAATACATAGAAAAATTTCACTAAACCTTGAAAACCATATGTCTAGGTCTTCGTTTAGAAAAAATAGGCCATGTTGTATGGAATTCACGATGTGTAAGGTACACGACTGGTCATTCTATGTGAAGAAGAAACATAGCCAAGGGTCCTGTGAATTATGACATGCAATGTACCAAATATACACACTTTTTACCTCTAAATGGGTTGGGAAACCATGTATTGAGGATAAACTTCTCAGTACTCAGGTGCCTCACATTCCATGTGGACCCTAGTGCTTGTCGGGTACTCCTTGAGGATCTTCTTGACATCTTCCACCTTCCATATCTTGTTATTCGAGAATCTTATATAGGTTTATGAGTATCCTATCATAAAAAATTTTCTACATAGAATGTAATGGTGTTCATCACGTTGTCTTATTATACATGATGTGGTGTAATTCAACCATGATGCTTGTGTGGTTGTGTGAACTAATGTTGGAGATTTGTGTGGTTTTAAAAATAGAATCATTAGGACCGGTACTCCACAGTGGCAACAGGGTGTGGGTTTCCCTTACCTCTATTATTTAGTTGAGAGAAGGATCCCCAAGTCATGGATGGATGTTCTATACCATTATGAAGATATTATAGAAATAGTACATCTATATCCTAGGGCTTGGGTAACCTATATAGTTTGAGTATTTGGAGACAATTCTCCCCTACCATGCCATGTTTTGGTCCATCCAAATTTGTTATCCAAATAAAGTAGTTACTCCCCTATTGGACTGGGGTGATATTCCTCTATATATGAATTTGGTACTCTCCTGTTGTGTCAGGGCGTAGTTCCTCTAGACAGGATGTATATATAGAGTGGTTAATCCTCTATCATGTTTGGGTTTGGTTCCTCCATACATGTTGTTATGGAATAGTTGGTACTCCCCTATTATACTAGGGAGTGGGTCCTCTACCCAAGGGTCAGTACACCCCAATCATGTTAGGGTCTGGGTCCCCCATAGTAACTGAGCTGGTATAGTGTATCTCTCTTATCATTCTAGGGTGTGGGTCCTCTAACTACAATGTGGAACTACCCACATCATCGGCACGGGACCTCTAACTTATGAGTTTCAGTCCTCTTCCATTCTTGGGTGTGGGTCCTCACCTAATAAGTATAATTCCCCTATCCACAAGTAGTTGTGGGGATCATATCCTCTATTAGATTTTGTTCTCCCTCATTTGTTTATATCATTTATGAGTAGTTTTCCTCTTTGATGTTTATGTTCAATACCTTGTAAGTAATTATTTCCCCTTGATGGATTCAGGTGTGGGACACTCCAAAGATGATTGATAGTGGTTTTGAGGGTTGGTTAGGAGCTATTTCTCCCGTGACTGTAGGTAGTTTTGAGGTGTGGATCCCTCTATTCTCTCTCATTATAGAGTATGCACTTGGTTAATAATCTAGAGTAGTGCTCCCTCAATGGGGTGTTCTAGTGAGGGTAGGTCCTCTCCACATGGGTTTATTTATCCTGTGATGGAATTGAGGTAGTAATGACAAGACCTATGGTGATTAAAACAAAATATGGACCTAGTGAGTTGTTCCCAATGAAGTGAATCTCTCATATTGGTGCCATCTGGGATAGTTGTGCCTGTGAAGTGTGGTCTCCTTTTTTTTCATGAATTGATTCTTCATGTAGAATCATGTTGCTGGCTATGAGGTTAGCACCTGATGAGAATTGGAGATTGAGATGTGTATATTTGGGGGATTCTGGGAGTCCATATGGTGTTATCACGTGTCTGGGTGGACACCCTTGGGGACTGAGCTGAATTTTCTTGTATAGCTGAGGATAGATCAATATGGAGTTTCTATATCGATGGAGTTCCATCTATGTAGGTCAAGCGGATTTTTTCGTTTTAGTTTCACCCTTTTCATTTGGGTTATTGGGGAGCTTACTGAGTATTTTTATACTGACCAATGCATATGTTTTTCCCACACATGATATGTTATGTGTAGACCATAGGCCTTGAAATGGAGACCATGGAGGACTAGAGGCAGGTGAATTTAAGTGAGCTAGACCAACTGAGATTTTGACTGGAGTTGGGCCAAGGAGCCTTTTGGGAGTTACATTTGACAGTGATCCCCTTTTTCAGAGCATGTTGGGTGCTTTTATAGTTTTCTTTTAGGGGATGTGTGTTTTTATCTTTTATGGTTTCATTACATCTATTGTACTCTTATTTGGGATATATTTATGCATGAATTTCATTTTTCTATCCTTTTTATCTCTAAAATATTTCATCATGGTGTTTTTGGGTGTGTTCATACATGTACTTTTGGAAAAGGCCTCCCCATGTTTTTTTATTCCTTTGTCTCTTATCACCACCCCCTGGCCTATGGAGGTGGGTTTGGGGTAGTCTCGGATCAAGATATGGAATGGGTTAAGTCATGATAGATTAGTATCAAAGTGAGGATCATTCCTTGTGAATTTGTTTCGACTAATCCCCTTAAAATGATTTGGTTGGGTTGTATAGTGATAGTGTTATGGTGTTTCAACTTGAGATATCAGGCCAGAGGTTCCAGTGTTGGTGCAGTAGCACACATATCCATTCCCCATGACTCCGATAACCTTATTTTCAAATTGATGCATTAATAAAATGATTAGAACAAAAATAATGGTACAATAATTATATAGGACTACTTTTTGGTTTTTATTTCCTTTTCATTTTTGAGTAAACTCTCCATATATTCTCTTTAAATGTGGTGCATCTTGATTTTATTTTAGGATGCCTCTATGAGGACAACTAGTCACGGTTCCACAATATGATTTTAGTGATGACCCACCACATGATGAGGCTTTAGTGTAGGGATCTAGTTATCAAGAATTACCATTGGATGGTCAACCATTTGATCTTCCACCAATTGAGAGACAAGTTGTTCTGGTAGTGTAGGAAGAGGATCTAAAAAGGATGAGTGCACCATAAGATTTGTAGAGGTAGGTACCTCTGAGGTAAATAGTTTATCCAGACCACCGGGTAGCCGATGACTGGCTCGAGGCAGTCACACATGTTTTCCACCTCCTGAGGAAGCCTCCGGATCAGATGGTGGTTCTAGAGGAGAGAATTCTACATGGTTTATCAGAGCAATAGTGGAGTTTAGTAACACAATCACATGACAAAGTGATTCTCACATGGGTGGAGTTTGAGTGACTCTTTAGGGAAGAGTTCAAACCAGTCACTTTGAGGTTAGTGAATATCTTGGAGCTTCTATAGCTTTGGATGTTTAGAATGACTGTGGTTGAGTACTCTCCGAGGTTGATATAATTGTCGTATTAGTCCTAAGATATTCTATGAGACCCTTTATTTAGATCTTAGAACTTTGAGAAGTGACTTAAATGAAACTTCAGATTAGGAGTGGTCTTTTTGTTCCATCGCTTTTACGTTGGGGTACTGGGTTTGAGCTCTAGTCAAAGATAGCTTCCTAGATGAGGGACTGGTGGATGTAGCCCAAAGTGGTAGTTTAGAGGATGAGGTCTCTAAAGTAGTTGGTAGATGGATGATGAAGGGATCACGATGTAGTAGTCATACTTATGTGTAGGATCAGGCTCATGGTCTTATAGTAGAGGAGCGGGGATAAGGATCATTTCAACTGTAGGATAGGTTGTGTTATGCTTGCTATAGTTGGGGATATATTGCTAGATATTGTCCAAACCACCACGCTATTGAGAGATATTCAATCGATGGGGCCACCTTGGTAGAGTCAACATTAGGAGTATGGAGTTCCACAAGATGTTGACATTGCGGATGAGCTAGGAGAGAAGGAGTTGGATGCAGATGGTTTGATGTGTTGCGACCACCACCCCTAGGTGGTACACGCTAGGCTCAAGGAGCTGGACGATGTGGGAGATGATAGTTGAAGGTCGTAGATGCCTATGACCTAGAATCTTTGAGGATGAATAGAGATATGTTCAATGTCTATTCTATATTTTCAATTGTATTGATAAATACTATTAAGATGTACTCTTTTCTTTCTTCTTCTTTCTTGATATTTTTTTGGGGTGATGTGGGGAATTAGTGGAACCCTGTGTGGGTGTTGTTTGACATGGATTCAAATTCAAGAGAAAGAGGGGTCCTTCCCTGACCAAGAATTTTTTTAATCTTGTTGAAACCATGAGGGAGTGTTATTTCTGCCCAATGTGGATAGTACCGATTATGGTGAATCAGACCCTCAAACATGAGTGTTCGGGGCTTGTTAATCATGTTGGTGGTGGTGATAGAGGGATTGATGAGACCAAATTTAGTTTTCAAGAATCTCATTGATGATTATTAGTACCCTCTTGCTCTTAGTGTCATCGTTGTGTGTGAGGAAAAAGAGGAGGGATGTGGTATGGTTTGACGCTAATTTGGACTCTGGAGTAAGATGTGTGCTTTACCCACTGGGATTATTTTTGGGATGTGACCAAAACTGTGCAGACAAGAAAGTGTTTCCCAAAGAGTACAATGTCAATTTGTGGTGGATGATTCCCATCTACTTTTGAATTCAATGTGGTATTTCTAGTTTGCGTTACTATACTTACAAGAGAGGATAAGATATGTTGGGTTTGACAGATGGTTTTTGTGTATATTTTCTCGATGTTGGATAAGTCTACTCACATATTTTTTTCATTGGTACCATCACTTTCTTAGAGACATCCTTGACACAAACTTCTTGAGGATGTGGTAGAGAAGTTCATCCAAGAGCATATGAGAACTTCTAGGTTTCATCTATATCAACATTAGGTATGTGAGGTGGTGTACTACTAGACCCTAAAACATTGGAGGGACCATGGTTCTTGGTCCTTTTTTCCACTTATCACATGTGAGGAGAAATCTACTTGATTTTTTCATGATGTTGACCTGGTTGGAGCAGGATGTGAGTGTGGTTTGGACTCGGTGGTTCCCCTAAGTGCATTCTTGGAAGAATTAGGTGATCCTATATAGATCTTTCTCATTTTGGTTATTTCAAGGAGGATTTTGTTCTGAGAGCATCTTCCATCCTCGACGGTGGCAATTCCCTAGCCCGAAGATGCCTACGGATCCAGCCCCTTCCTCTTTTCTAGGGGGAGGGGGTGCAGCATCCTTCCTCGATGGCTCATCCTTTCACCCCCTTCACCTACCCGGGTCATCTTCCTCCATTCACGCTAACCCCTCTTTTACATAAGGTCCCCAACCTTCATGAAGGATATCCTCATCTTGTTATTTCCTCGTAGGAGTTCAATGCAACATCAGATCTTCACAGATTGACACTGGTCGCTCGCTTCAGGGGTTTCCATCCTTCAGTTGAAATTTTTTACCGATTTGTCTTTGAAGCATGGGGTCTCAAAAACCAAGCAGTGGTGGGTCTTCTCGACCATCACCAACTGATGATTCGCAACTCATTGGTGGAGGATTTGGTCATTGTCTGGTCTAGCGCTCCTCGGGTGTTCAATGGATGTGGTTTTTTCCTCATGTGATGGTCTTTCGATCTCAACATGAATCCTGACCCGCCTTCGGCCGTAGTGTGGGTAAGCTTTCCGGACCTTCCTCTACCCTTCCAAGAACCTTCCATTATGTGCATTCTCAAGAATTTGGTTGAAATATTTCTATGTTTATATAAGAATACCTCTGCGATCTGTCATCCAAATTTTCTTCGTGCTTGTGCTGAAGTCCACGTCTCCAAACCTCAATCAGAGTGGTTGTGGATCTCAGTCGGAGAGGAGTTCAGATGGAAGTAGGGAGTGGTGTTAGAATCTTGGCCAGGTTTTTTCTCATGATGCATCAATTGAGGCCATTTCAACTCTGAGTGTCATCGTGCGAACTGGTACTGGCTTTCAGCGGTGCAAGAAGATGCAACATTTGATCATCAATTGCGAGATAGTGGAGACCTGGGCGTGCTAGAAGATGCGCGTGGGTAAGTTCAATTACAACATAACCTAATCAGGTGCCGTGATTATCTATAAGTGGATTCTAGTAATGGTAAGGCTCAAAAGCTAGAAAATCCCTTGATTTCCACAGTAGATGTGACTAAGGTGATTCCAGAGGAGGCTGGACCACAGGTTGAGGAAATCTTCACCCGGTTGATGTATGACTAGGGCATCTGTGGAGTTGAAGATGACTTCCCCTCAACAGTGGCCTCGATGAACCCAATATCTACATCCAATTTCAAGGATGGTGATATGAGATTTGTTGGGAGAGAGGTTCATAGTTTCGGTGGATCTCAAAATAGAGGCTTGGAGGACAATAATCAATACCAGCAGTATATGGGCCGAGGGTATGGGCAATTTAATAAATCAGAATATGTTCTAGGGAAGCCTTACTTGTTGGATGCAACATCTCACAAGGATTAAAGGAAGTTTGATGATTTTAATATATTGAGGGACTAAGACACAAACACCCTCATCTATCCGAAGGCTTGGTCTATGGAAAAGATAACTCGCTTGGAGAATATGGCAGGTAAACGTAATTCTCAATGTAACTAGAGGCCCTTTATAGTTGACACAAGGATAATGCTCGGGAATCACTTTGATATATTAGAATACCAAGAGCCTCCATTGAATGAGGAGGATGACTCATCATGGGATGAAAGTAATAGCCTACCTTTAGTGGATAGCATGGACCTATGTCAAGGGAAAGGTCCTCACATTCCTCGCAGGATGAAGGGGAAAAAGCATTAGGGACTTAGGGAAATGTATAGTGGTTCAGGGGAAAAAGGAAAAGACACAAGGATTTCTATTAGTTGCCTAAACATATGGAAACTCGATTGGCCAAGAAATTAAGGAACAATGAAATCTCATTCCTATAGATGAGAGAAAGTGAAGAAGCAACTAGATACAAAAGAGACATAGAATGGAAAGATAGGGAGTGCTTGAAACTAATTATAGACTCCAAAGAAGATATTCTAGAGAAATACATATGACCCAATGTCTCAGAAGATGAACTCAATTGGATTTATGAACTAAGGTAGCAAGTAGATTCTACAAAGGATCAAGAAGTCTGTACAGATAAGAATGATAGAATTCTGGCCTAAGGCATCAACCAGAGTAAAATCTACTGAAATGAATTTATTCAGACAATGGAAAGGATGATCTCCCATCTTGAAGAGCTCATCAGAGAAGACCTAAGTATCCAAGTTAGTTCGTTGCATTGGAAGATTTACAGAATAGCTGGGTCACGTAATATTAGTCTTATGTTTATTCATTTTGTGAGCTCTTTCGACACGTAGTGGTAACTTATTGTGAACATCAGTTTCTCATTTTTCCTAAAAATGGTTTTAATAAAAAATTAAATTAGGATGGATCTTTCTCTTGTTGTAATTCTAGTATAGAGCTCAGTTTCTTTAGATATGCTTAGCCTTTTTGATTTTCAAAGATGAAAATATTTAAAGGTGTTAGTGATGTACTAACAAATGTTTTTTCCTGTAACACTTTGAAATATTTCAAAGAATATCTCTAAATCCAAGTGTTGAATCAGCATGGGAATCTAGAGCCTAGAGATCCCGAGTGTTGTGATTTTAATAATATTAAACCTATTTTGACATGTGTGCATAGTTTTGATAAAAATTTTAAAAAGTCCCGAGTACAATCTTGGATCAGAAATATGAGGTCACAGTTTATTTCAGAATGTCATGTTTACCCTAGGTGCTGCCTATAAACATCTCTGATGGGAGTTTTTTTACTGATGTTTGGGTGACGTGACCATAAAAATGGGATTAAATTGATTTTAATTGATTAAAATTAATCCCCCCCCATCGAAAACCATGATGTGCATGACACAAGCCTGAGGAACCCCTCTTCCTCTCGCTCATTGACCAACGAATGGGAACGAGTCAAGATTTATGTAGTGAGGAGCTTCTGATCTCAGTTTCTGACATCAATCATTATGAGATCAAGGAGAAGCATGATCTGAGCAATGTTCTTCACTTAAACCTTAATCATTTCCCCCTCAAGGTAGTTGTATTTTTATTTTTAGTCTTGATACCCTTCATTTGTCTTTGTTTTATGGTTATATAGAATAAATACGATTACAAGATATCCCTCTGAGGTTGATTTGTAGGAATCATGATAAACTGTTGTGAATCAGTCATTTTTTGGTGTGATTCCTGACTGGAATTACCATCCACACATCATGTAGTCTATTGAGACACGTCATGTAGCACTTCCTATTTGAGGTAGATAATTTTTGTGGATCACACACATTTTAATAGTGTTACCTGCTATGTAGTGACCCAGACCATGTGAGCATGATACATGGCTTGGGAAATCCATGTAAAAGCACATGGTTTTTTATTACTGCATGTAAAAAGTATATTGACATATGAAAAATTTAAATCTAGGTGGTCTTTTTTCTTGAACCAATTGTGTAGTATGGGATTCACAGAATGTAAGGGACACAGCTGGTCAGGTCGAGTGATGTTGGGGCATGGTCAGGGGTTCGGGTGTACCGGACATAGGGTGTACTTACTCTACATTCGATCTACCCCTATATGGGATGGAAAACCATGTATAAAGGATACTTGACCATTTTTTCATGTGGGAGCACATGTCGTATGAACCTCAATGCACCTATTGTACTCCTTGAGGATCTTCTTTTGATCTTTCTCCTTTTGTATCTTCTTATATGTGACTCATGTATAGGCTAATTAGTAGCCTATTATTATAGTTTTTCTATATATTATCTGATTTTGACCTTGAGTTCAACCTTTGAGATACGGGGTGGTGGAATTCATACATGATGCTTGTGTGGCAGTTTTGAACTGATTTAGGAGATCATTTGGGGGTTTCAAGGAGAGATTTGGGAAGGTTACTCCCCAATGGAATTATTGCATGATTTTATCTTAACTATATTATTTTTCATATATGGGAATTCGCATGTCATGCAAACAGGTTCTACACCATTGGGTAGTTCTTCCCAGGATGATACTTCCCTATTGGCTTTGGGTGCAGATTCCCTATATCATTCAAGTGGTTATAAAGAGTGCTCCCCTTCCATGCTAGGTCACGAGACCTCCTGTATTTTTGGCCTGATATATTAGTCACTCCCTTATTGGACCAGATTGAGTGTCCTATATCCATTTATTTTTCACTCCTCTATTGTGTTATGATGAGGTTCCTCTGGACATGATATAAATATAGGATGGGTTCTCCCCTATCATGTTTGGGTGTAGGTCATTTTCCCTTGGAGTCAGAACTCCACTATCTTTTCAAGGTCTAGTTCCTACAAAAATATTATCATGGTATAGTTTCTAATCCCCTATCGTACTAGAGAGCGGGTCCTTTATCCTAGGGTTGGTGCTCCCATATCATTTTAAGGTGTGTTCCCCCCATAGTAGCCACACTGGTGGAGTGGAAATCACATATTGTTTTCAGGGTTCGAGTCCTCTAGCCATAGTGTGGTACTCTACACATCATGGGTTCAGTTCCCCTATCATATGAGTTTCACTTATCTATTGTTCAAGGATACGGTTCCGCACCTACGGAGTATAACTACCCAGTCTTCAAGTTGCAGTGGGTAGCGGGTCAACCATTGGATTCAATGCTCCCTCATCTATTAAGATTGGTTATGAGGAGAAGGCATCTCCACTAGTTACGTATGATACCTGGTTGGGAGTTATTTCTCCCTTGATGGATTGAGGTGTGGGACACTCCATTCAAGATAAACATAGGTTTCGGCGGTCGTTTAGGAGCTAGTACTCCCTCAGCTGTAGGGTATTGATGAGGTGTGGGTCTCTCTATTCTATCTTGTTAGAAATAATACTATTGGGTCATAATCGGGAGAAGTTCCCATAAACTAGTTGAAATGGTAATGGGTGGTCCTCTCTACATATGTTTCATTATCTTTCACTGGGCGTGAGGTAGTGATGGAAGGACCTCCGGTGTTGCGCACTAGATCTAGGCCTAGTGAGTTTTTTTTTGATGGAGTGTATTTCTCTAACGGGTAACATCAAGGATGGTTGAGTTTATGGAGTGTGTTGTTTATGTTTTTGATTACTGTTAGATCCTTCGAGTAAAATCCTCTTTCTGGGTATGTGATCAGAGCCTCATCAGATTTGGAGTCCGGGATGAGTATAGGAGGCTGATTCTTGGATTCCTTTTGGTGTTATCACGTTTCTAGTTTGACACCCATGTGGATTGAGATTAAATTTCTTGTATAGTAGATGATGGTTCAATATGGAGTCTTTTATTCAATGGGGTTCTCTCTTGCTAGGTTGATAGGACATTTTCCTTTTAGTTTCTCCCATTTCTTTTGGGTTTTTGGGGATCCTACATAGTGTTTTTATACTCACACCTGCACAGGATTTTCCCAAATGTGATGTGTCTTGTGAAGACCACAAGACTTTCAATGGATTCCATGAAGTATCTAAGGTGGGTGAAGCTTAGGGAGTTAGATTGACTGAGGTGTTTACCAGAACTCGGTCTAGGATGTTTCTTCTAGTTACATTTGACATTGATCCCCACATTCATAGCAGGTTGGAAGATTTTATATTTTTTAGGTAGGACTATGTTTTTGCCTTTTATGCTTTTATAACTTCTATTATACACTAGATTGGGATATATGTGTGCATAAATTTTACTAATCCATATTTTTTATCTCTACAATATTTCATCGAGGTGTTTTTGGGTTCATTATTAATGGTACATTAGCCAAAGGCCTCCCCTATTTTAGTTATTCATTCATCGTTTTTGCCACACCCTGTCCTATAGTGGTAGACCTAGGGAAGTCGTGGCTCGAGACCCGACTTCGGTCAGGTCATGATAGTATTCCTCTCATATCCTTCCTAAAAGTTTATCAACTAAAGTGTAACATAAATAAACTTCTGATAACATGCTAAAATCTATAATCTTAGGGTACCTATCATTGAAATGAACTACCTAAGGATCTTCTAGTCTCATATACCACTTTATTTACATTCACAAGATAATCCATGGGTAGCCAGCTTTGGCATCACCTATATGGTCAGATGATAGGGGTCTGGATAGGAGAATCTTTGAAAGGAATATCACACATATTATTTGTAGGATTTTAATTTTATTTTGAAATAATCACCAATTTAATATACAGCATATTCAAATTAAATTTATAACTATCCCATATTATGAAATATTTATCTTCTAATGTTTTATTATTTTTATTATTAATTCTTATAATGATTTTTTTTATAATTCATATTCTACCCACCAAATTTATCTTTCTATCCACATTAAGCTGTGGCACATTATAAAAGCGCTGATTTTGTGTTATTCACCCAAAAATAGATTCCTAGTATATTGATACCTATATGAATGTATCTCATGCATAAGGTATATAAACTTTTCATGTAAAGGAATAGAGTTATATGATATTAAAAAAAATACCCTTGATTAATCCTCAAAAGAAAAATAGACAACCCTTCACCTTTCTAGAACAAATCATAATACAGTAAAATAGTCAGTTTTCCAACCTAATGTCCCTCTCCCCAGGGATACTCTACTAAAAATTGAATTCAATTCATAAGTATAAATGATAATAAATACCTTTCATAGTCTCATGACTCTAAAACAAATTGAGGAAAATGTAAATGAAAAAATATATCTTATAGAGTATCGCATAGTGTGAAATGAAAGAAGATATTAACAAGAAACAATTTATCAAATACAAATAACATCAACATTATTCACATTTGATAAATAGTTTATTAACATGAATAACATACAATAAAAAATAAATAACACTTGAAATTAATCCTAACACTTCTCATTGTAACTAATATATTAATTATAATCATTGTCAAATATATAAAATAACAATTTCATTACTTTATAAATAGTGCTTGATCTAAGCTATTTGGCTCAGGAAGCCAACAATCACTATGTTACGACCTAACATGACTCACCCTATGAATAGTATATGGACTATTTTACGATTAGGCCTTAAGTGTGGCTCTATACACACCAGAAACTTTTGACTAGTAGTGATGGATTAGTTTGTATCTCTGGGAAGAATATGGAATCATATTAGAGTAATAGAAAGAGAATAAATAACTAAACATCATACATAGCAGAAAATAATAAGAGTTTATAATCATTTAATATAAACAAGGATACAATAAAATGACATGAAGTAAATTCTCAAACAACCACATTATATGTACAAGACTAATCATCCAATGGTCTAAACATATATTCTAGAATAAATTTTAAAAAATGTATATACTAATATCTCTAAGATGAACAAAACAACTGATCTCCAAATACTCTACCGAGTAGCTCGAACTCGATCATAAGAATCCATAGAAGCATATCCACTCAATCCTTCAACCCTGAGACTATATCTATCTATTGTGAATCTATTCATAACCAAATTTAAAATATAATTTCTTGAATCACACTATGTTTTATGTATAGGGGGAGAAAAATAAATCTTAGTAGGACACACCCAATGGGGAACCTATAATCTGGTGCCATAAGTGCATGCTCATTCAATATGCCTTAACTATACGAGACACAATGAAAATAAATGAAAAAATAAAACCAATGTTAATCCTTGGATTTGAGATCCTAATCAATTAGACATCTTGTCACTAGGGAATTGATCTATATTTCATAGAAATAATTTCATGTGTAATCTAGTCAATCATTGGGTCTATGATCCTAATTGACAATACCTTTTTATTCCAACACTAAAAATATCTCTGAGCAAGATATGTCACCACAAGGTGATATTAGTCCTAAAACTTGGATCACACATAATTTCTTTTAATCAATATAATAAAGGATTCTAGGTATCTTATGTGCATCCTATAAATAATGTATAGATATGGATTCTTTACTACTCAATCCATTTGAAATTGAGTTTAATTTTTGAGTCCTATGTCCTTGTCTATAGGAGGTTATGACATTAAAGCTTATCTAATCCATAAGTGTGATGACCCTTCAAATATATTCAAGGAACACTCTCAAAATCCAAGATAGGAACTCGATATCATTCAAAAAAGGATCAGAAACCAATTCACATAAAAGTCTAGGAAATGCAGTAGTAGTGAGTCTACCTAACCCTTGGTAGTATCATAGGCATCTATTGAGGATTTAATCATCAATCCTTGATGATTTCCACACCATATAATGCTTAGGGGAAATGTTCCCCCTAGGAACGTTTTGTATCAATTGGGTCTTAGTGATCCAGAAATACTAGGAAAGACACTAAGATTGGGGCTTATGAGATTCACTCAGCAACCTACCTCTATAACCCCTAAAAAGGGAGGAATCCTAGTGGAAAATGGTACTTGAGGTAATGGTAAAATTTAAACAACCACGAATCATAATCTGGAACCTAGGAAGTACCTTTGGGAAACCCCACCATATTTTCTCCTCACATAAGGAATGTGGTCCATGTTCTTAGAATCACATATACAAATCATAGATTCATCAATAGTAACTGAGTGAAAGAATAAATAAAAGAGTGAGGTAGTTATAATTATTAAACCCACCACTACTACCACACCCCCTCATTCTCACATGTTTAGTATAGTTTTCATGGTGACTCCCACTACCAAATATACTAAAACCCAAAATTCACAAGTTCATGTTCGGTCAACGATCATGGTATGTACTAGGGTCCCCTAGTTCAATACATAAGAGAGGCATCCCTTATGGTATCCATAAGTTCCACATAAATGTTATAGAATCCCTCTTATAATCCTCAAAAATTGTTACAAATAAAATGAATAACTCTTAGGATCTTAGAAACAAAATGTTACTAGAGGAATTCCTCTTGTGATACTTGAAAATTGTAAGAAGATGCATCCCTCCTAGGATCCTTAGTGTCAAAATATAGGCAAAGGAATCAATCATGGGATAATCTTGTTCTATTTATATGTGCAGGCATCCCACAGGGGATCCTTAGAGGGTGTAAGTAAGCAATGACATCCCACAAGGGATCCTCTAGGTCAGTACATAAATAGAATCATCCCACAAGGGATCCACAGTAACACACAATTCCCTCAATGTAAACACTTTCTATAACCATTTAATCACTCAAAATAACCTCTTGTTCTCTATGGTAAATACGCTTAAACATGGGTATATAGATATGGATCATGTATTGTCTCATATAATGGTCCAATTGTAGGTTGTCTCGAACAGCCATCCTATCTATCTCCTCATTTCGCATCTCAGTCCCCTCAACCAAGGAAGATCCCTTGAAATTATGAAAGTGAGGACATTGGTGATCCCATGCAATTTTATATAACCATTACCACAACCCTTAGATGTGTTTCAATCCATTTCTCCCTCTGGGGAACTCTAAATTCATTTACTAGAGGAATAACACTCCATTATTGCATTATCACTCAGAAACACATTTTTTGTGTCTTAAAATCACCCCAATGGTTCCACTATCATGGTATATATAGGAAAACAATACTCAAAATGGACACATATTTTTTCTAATTCATACTTTGGGTAGTAAAATCACCCAAATTGGTATTAGGTTTATATTACACAGTGTGTACCATCAAAACCCCAAATGAGTATTAGGGTATTATGGCTACAGTACACAATGTGTACCCTGAGTTCATGGTGTGTACATAAAAACCTCATACCTATCCATATAATTTTACATATATTGGAACAATTTTAGTTTGGTCACGTAATACTACATGGATAGGTAATTCATGGGGTCTAGTTGTGTACTACTACACATCCAGGGCACACCTGGGGTCTGGTCATATACTACTACATGACCACGTATCCCTTACATGGGGTACCTTCCCAAGTACCCAAAAACATGACAATGTACAACTATATGGAGTGTACTCCAAGTACAAGACATATACTTAAAAAATCCATAATCCCAATAAATTATCAACACATAGTGTGTGTTCATGAAACCACATGTCATATGATCAAGATATTCAATCATTAAACCCCTATGAACATCGTAAAAGTCCATTTTCCCTATTTAAGAACATATCGACCCATAGGGGGTCATAAGAAGTAATGATAGGGATCTAAAAATACAATAATTAATTCATTTGTGTTTTGAGAAAAAATAATAAAACAAACTACCTTTGGTGGAATTCATAGACTGTTCACTTGTATTTGTGTTTAGCAACTACCACACAATGATTTGGATCCTCCTGAGCTATACGGCAGCACATCACTTCTTCCCTCCCCCTTTTCTTTATTTTTATACCTCTCCTTTATCATTCATGGAAAGGATAAAACCATATAGGGTGTACATGATAAATCAAGTAATTTTAATAAAGAAAAGGGGAAAATAAAATAATTAAAAATAAGAATATAGAAGACAATAAAAAAGGCTATCATGGCCAGTCTCGATGCATGACATGAAATTATGCCTTGATTATGAAAATATCCCCTTTATAGAATCAAAATCAAATAAAGAATATCAATATTATTCTCCATTCAAAATATATCAAAAAACGGATGTGCATGAATAAATAAATATTTAATTAATTATGTAATAAATTGTAATTATTTTGTGAAATTTTAAATAGATCAAAATTCAACCAAACTACTATACAGTGGTAAAAAACCTATTTTGGGACACAACTGAGTGGTTAGAAAATTTATCAGATATCTTATACATAGAGGACAGACCATGATTTTCATTAAGATTACTTGATAGAAAAAAATTTAAATTTAAATTGAATTTCATTGTCAAGAAAATTGTGGGTTATTAGAACCTACCCACCACAAACCTTGTCATCATCAAAACGCCTTGGTGGAAAAACATTAGCCATTCTCTCATACTAGGAATATGAAAATCTATGTTATCTTGACCATCCAACAACAAGTTTAATAGTTTCCACAACTCTCCCAACAAGATAAATGTTCAACCGTGACTGAACTAGTACTCCCCACTATACGAGTATCCTTATCATTATCCTATAACTAAGCTCTGAGCTCCATGGACTTTTATTTATCCCTAACAAAATGCAATGAAAAAGGTCATAGCACTTTAATATCTATTGGTTCACTCCCCTCTATATGGATAATGTTATACCACTCCTTGAGAATAACCTCAATTGGTTCCACCGGTTCACACAAGTCACCCTTTTTGATCCATGATCATTGTCCTGTCAATACCAGACCAAGATTAAGATAGAACATCTATTCCATGGAACCTGATCCATTTTTGATTTCTCCTCTACCAAAACAGGTCAATTATATTTTTATAGAAACACATAGAAAACAATATCCGCATCATTTATTTGGGATCATCGGTCCTCGGCTCACACAATTACACTCAATGATTTAGGATTTAAATAGTAATATGTGTAACTACAATGTACAGTTATTATATCACCCAAAAAAGTGGGTGTATAATCCCTTACCATCAGGTCATCACCCGACTAATGATTCTGTGAGCAGCATGTTACATAGGTTACATTGATCGTGGTACATAGAATCTTAATCATAACACACCAGAAGCTCTCTTGGAACTCTTTTTCAAAATCAGACACCTTACAAAAGATTTGGCTTATTTCAAAACCATCAATCAGAGAACATCATTATAGAACTATAACTATGAAACCTCAAGTTAAATAATATAAAAATCTTCCGTGTGATTAGACAACAATTGGTGTTATCCCAGTCATGAGCATATACCCATGCTCAAACCTCTCTTTTAACATCATACTCACTGGTCAATAGGTCCAGGAAACCAAACTATATTTCCTATTGATACTAGTCCTAATTCCCAAGATCTCTAAGTGTTTCCTCAAAAATAAGATGCATCATCCTACCTATATATTATACCCAAGAACCTTCCATGAATCAGTCTCAACACGAGTTTATAACCAAACCCCATAGAGACCTTCTTTTAACATAAATTAACATTACATCATTTTTTCGGAATACTTAATACATTACCCAAACAAACACCCAAAGACCATATTATTTTAGTGCATTTGGAAACCTGGAAATATAAACAAAAGTCAATATGTGAGCTACATTATCACCCACTAGGATCTTCCTTACTATCACCCTTCTTCAACACACCATACATAATACATATCAATAAAACTTTGGGCAAGGAAACACGAAATTTCGTGAAATTTTATTGTTAGTAAGGGTAAGAAATAGATATATATAAGCATAATCATGAGAATAAGGGGACGAGAACATGATAATAACATTATAAGATTATACCCTAAATATCAATGATCATAAACCAGAATCATGAAATAATTATTGGCTATTCATAAGAAAATAATCACAAGGGAATCAAGAATAAAATCCACGAAATAATAACATAGGAATAATATATGGAATTTTGGTGGATAGAAAAGTATATAAAATGATTTCCATAGTTGTCAAGGATTTTTTCCAAGGCCATCATAGTTGTATGGGTTCACTCTTCAAACCATATTTGTAGTCATGGTTACTCGAATGACCATTTTAGTAGTCAAGGTTCACATCAAAACCTTATTAGATGACAATGTCCGTTAATAAAATGAGTTTACTCCTGATTCCATGGATGTTTATCACATCATATATAAATCATTACCACATACATTGGATGGATATATTGGTCTCACCCATCTCACTATGAAATCATACTTTTTTGTTCCACAAAGTCATAAAAAATAATATCATAACCCCTAAATTGTAATGGGAATCATAAAAAAGTAATAATATCATGGACTAGAGAAAATAGACAAGTTTTATAATAATTTAATCAATTAATAACTCCATAATAGAAGTTTTCTTCATAATAATATAACCTATGAAATACAAACAGGTTTCATAAACATCATGCCAGCAAAACCAAAACCATTGAGAGGAATAATTTAAATGGAATCTTTGTATAATTTACCTAGAAAGTCATGAATAACACCAATTGATTTCATACTATATGGAAAATAATTTGGAAAAATATTTTAAAAACATTTTCTATGGAAAATATCCTTTCTTCTTTGAAAAATATTTTTTAAAACATAAAACATTTTAGAAAAACATTTTCATTTAAAATAGATTTAATAACTTATAAAGGAGGCCTCAAAAACCATAAAACAAGTTTAAAAAAAATCCATGAAGATGAGATAATGATATCATTTAAAAAAATATAATTTTGAAATAAATTTCAAAACCATTATTTTTTTTGAATAAAATAGATTTCTGACCGAAGAGATTGATAAGGTCATATTTTCTTGAAAATATTTTTGAAATTATATTTAGTTCCAAAATGTGAAAAATGGTACTAATACATGAACATATATAGAATAAATTGAGGTTAAGTATACTAATAAGTGTTCTTGAGATATGGAACATGATATTTCATCAATGGAAGCATAATCATAAACAATCTTGATATACAATGAGATTGTAGCAATAAACTCTTACCACTTTGGTAAAATTGAATAAAACTCACCATGTAAGAATATAAAATTACGTGAAGCTTAAAGTATCATGAATGGAAATATATTAATGATATAAAATTTTAAAAGTTATTATATACACCACATAAAATAATACAGTTTCATAATAAAGCATTTGTCTCAAAGATGGATAATTGAGACAAAACTACTTTACGGATTTGGTAACTTTTGAACTATAAAAACCCATAAAATAGAGATCATAAAATGGAAATTTAAATACCCATAAATTTATGTATAATAATAATAGGATACATATATGGTCATTATTTACCCCCCACAATAGAAAAAAGAGGTGAATAAGGCATGAGTCTCTAATATGTAAAAGCGAGACTACAAATCCCATTACATTATGTATTAATTCTCTTCATAATCTTTGAAAAATATTGTATAAAAAATATTGGTTTATTATAAATATATAATAAGTAAATATTAATTTATATAGTTCCATATATATTTTTCTTATGATCTTTTATTACCTATTTATGATCACTTCCATGTTAGAGTTATATTTCGTGTAATAAAAGCTTTGTTTTAGCAAGTGTTTTGAATTTTTATATTTGATATCCTCATACTTATATCATGATATGAAGAATTTAGACCATGATATTAATATAATATTTATTTATTATATATTTTTTTATAATAATATATGAAATATAGAAATTGAAAATAAAATACACCGCTTATGGAGACGGTAGGTCATATGTATGCATGAGCGTTGTATCCCTTTCATATTTTATTGAACGATAAAATGTAAATGAAATAGATTTATGTAAATATATATATATATATAATATCATTATAGTAGAATTATTATGTCCTATATATCTTATAAAATATCTAAAATAATACTTAATACGTTCCATGTAAAGTGTGAATGAATCATATCGCTTTGTGGAGGCGATAGTCCACACGTCCACAAACAAGGTTATTATATTTTCAAAAATTGAAAAGAATGAAGTTATGTGTTATATAGATCATTTTGGAAGGATTTTTCCTATTCTTTGGGTAAATTCTTATGTTTTTCACCAAAGGGATCCCTTGGTTGGACATCTACCCAAAGGGGGGATTATAAGATGAATAAATGGAAGTTTTTAGGATATATTTATATGTTTTTATGACCAATGGGATTGAGAGTTTTGAATAAGTGATGGGGTTGAGTGCGCTTTTATAGAGGAGGAGGAGTGTAATTCTGGTAAATATGGAAAGGTAAACACTATTGAGAAGTATCCTTCACATCACGTGCCTCCATTAATTTTCCATTTCTTGAGAAAAGATTTAACATGGTCTAAAGTTTTTAATTCAATGATTTTTGGACATTTTTGTCTGTTATTTTTCCTTTTAATATTATATTTTAATAATTAAGTGAAGGTATTTTTTCATAATCACGGTAAATAATTTTAATTTCTTTCACTAATATTTATTTGTAAAAAACTAAGTTGAACTTATTATAAATTAAAAATAAATATTATTCCAAATATGGAATAAATTTTTCCAAATTAATCTCAATGAATTGATAGAAATTAATTTAAAATTAATCCCACATTTGTGTCGCGACAACGGGTTTTTTAGCGAAAATGTTTAAAAGATTGAAATGTTTTTATATCCGATTTCAATGTGAAATTGGTTCCAATTAACTAAATTGGATTAATTTAGGTAAACTTGATCTAATTAAACCTTAAAAAATTAAAATATATTTCAAAAATGTAAATAAAACATAAGAAAAAGATGTTTTAAATTAAAATCCATTATTTGTCACTATTCATCCAAATTTTATTTTTTTCAAAAAAATCCCAAAAAATCACCGTAAGATAATTTTGACATTATAAATAAAAAAATGAATTTTATTTTATCAAATTAAATTTCAAAAGTTGTCTAAAATTAATATTATTTTTTAAAATATAGGCATGGAAAAGAATTTCATTTGAGAAAATAGTATTTTAAAACATATAATGACATTACCAAAAAAATATATATGTTTTATTATAAATTTTTTTTATTTGTATAAAAAAATATACCTAATATTTATAAATTAGTTATTCCTATTCATATTGCCTTTTTTAGAAGTATTGTTATAACTATCTCATTTAAATTTTTTAATAATAATAAAGTATTATTTCATAAAAACCCCATTCTTCTGTAGAAGGAATGTAGCACAGGCTTATCTAGGTTTAGCATAAAAATAAATATTCAATTTGTGTAGCAAGAAAACCTATACATCTAATAAAATAAATTTATTCATAAAACAATACATAAAAACTCAAGGTGATACATTCTACCCCCTTAAAATGAATTTCTTTCCCGAAATTCATCATTCTGGTACAAAAAATGAGAATACCTATGCCTCCTCATGTCCTCAAGTTCCAAAATATATTAATATAATTGGTTATTTCTATATAATATATTGACCTATTGAGTGGTCTTATTTCATTGAACATTCCCTATATGATCTAGAATTTCAACTGGTTGTTCCTCGTAAGAACGATCATGCTCCCTCGGTATGACCTCTGATTTCAGAACATGTGAAGGGTTAGGTATGAACATCCTCAGGAGAGATACATGGAACACATCAAGGATGTGAGGGATATTTGGAGGATGTTACAAGTGGTAGTATACCATCCCAATTCAATCAATAATTTCAAAGGGACTGATACACCTAGGTTTAGTTTCCCTCTATTCTTGAATCTCATAACCGTCTTCCAGAGAGAGATTCATAGCAACACCTTCTCACCAACATCAATTTCTAGATCACATCGATGATTATATGTATAAATTTTCTACCACTAATAATTTTCCTTGATATGGTGATGAATATTTCTAACCTTCTTGGCCATTTCTTTAATGATATTGGGTCCCAACAGCTTTCTTTCTCCAACTTCATTCCCGCACATTAGAGCACTAAAATTATTTCTATAGAGGGATTCATAATGACACCTTGAGTGCACGAGTAGAATAAAATTTTGTAAGAAAAATCAACCAAAGGAAGGTGTTGATACCATCCACCTTTGAAATACATAGAATATTATCTCAATATATTATTTAGAGTTTGAATTATTCTTTTTGACTGACCATCCTTCTAAAGATCATAAGTAGTGCTTAAACTCAATTCTATATCAAGTAATAACTAATGACTTTTCCTAATTAAGGAGGTAAACCATGGATACCAATATTAAAAAATGGAATTTGGTACTCCATGAAACCTTACAACTTCCTTAATGAACATCCTAGGAAGCTGGTTTATAGAGATATCTTCTCTAATAGAAATGAATTGTCATAATTTTTAAGTCAATCGACTAACAACCATATATAATTAAACCCTTCAGAGGTTTTGGGGAGTCCAAAAAAAATTCAATAGTGGTTTTAACCTATTTCTATTATGGTATGGGTAATGGGTGTAATATCCCATTTGATTTTTTATTTCAACCATAACGTTCAGGCATAACAAGAACTAAGATATAAACTTTGCGATACCTCTCTTTATTCCATAACACTTTAAGTGTTCTTTCAAGTTACTATACATTTTCTTACCCCATTATTAATATAGAATGAAGAACTATGAGCCTCCTCTAATAGCTCCTTCTTCAAATTCAAAATGGGAAGAACACATAAAATATTCTTGAACCTTATCATTCCATCCTAATCAAGGTTAAAATTTGAAACATTTCTATCCATATTTTTCCTCTCTACATCTTCCTTTTGTGCCTATTTATTCTTCACATGGATAAAGGGTCGAACATTCAATTGATAAAGATTCAATTTATCCCCATACTTCAGAATTTTTAAGTCCATCCTTTTAAAATCTAAAAATATTGGATCTCTGGTTTTCCCCATCATGGATAAGATAGAATGATCCTTTCTACTCAAAGCGTCATACAACATGTTTTGTTTCCCATGTTTGTAATGTATTGAGTTTTCATAATCCTTTATCTTCTATAACCATATTATCTTGAACATTTTCAACTACTTTTGTTTCAATATATATTTATGACGTTTAAGATTAGTATATGTATAATAATCTTCTCTATAATGATAATTTATCCATATCTTCAATGAAAAAATCACCATAGAATACTCTATATCATGAGTTGAGTGATTTTTCTGGTGAATCATCAATTATCGTGTGTCAAAATCTATATCCATGTTATTCTAAATTATAACACATCTCAATCCCTTTTATTATCTGTCATTATATATTACAAAACCTTCTCCACATAAAGTTAATGTAATCATATGTGTGCTAATAAAACTTCTCTTTGGTTCTTCAAAATTTTCCTTAAATTCAATTTTCTATAGAAACTTGGTACCCTTTCGAGTTAACTTAGTCATAGGATTATATAGTCATGATAAATTCTACACAAAACATTAATATTATCTATATAAAACAAGAAAAGTATGGATATCATTCCACATGGATGGTCTAGAATGACATTCAATAAATTTCATATTTGATGTATATATTTTTATATGCTCTCTTGAGAGTATATGACCCAAAAACTGAAACCTTTTTCAGCCAAAAATCGCACTTTGTAAATTTTTCATAATGCTTCCCCTTCCTTCGGGTCTTTAGTGAAATTCTAATATGTTATTAATGCTCTTCATTTATCATTGAATAGATAAAAATATAATCTATAAAACTGATTGAGTTAATATCTAAAGACTCTATTAATCAAATCCATGAATATTTTAGGGACATTAGTAAGACCAAAATAAATCCTTATATATTTTTTGTGTCAATACCTTATACAGAATATTTTATTGGGTATATAATCATGCATGACCCTCAATTGATGATATCTAGAACATAGGTCAATCATTGAAAAGTATTTAGAATCACAGAGTTGATCAAACCAGTCATCAATGTGGGGAAGTGGACACATGTTCTCTATTATTACCCTCTTCACCCCTTGATAATCAAAAACATATTCATTGATCCAAATTTCTTTTTTTTTAATAATAGGCTCACATCAAGGAGACACACATGGAATAATGGTTCCCTTATCAAGGCTTTCTTGTATTTTCTTATTTAATTCCTACAACTCAATTGGGTAAATTCTATTGGGAGACTTGGAAATTAATGTGGAGCCAGGTATGAGTTGTTTGGAGAACACATCATCACATTTTTGTGGAAGGATAGGAAAAGTTTCTATAAATACATCCATAAAATCCCAAACAGTAGGCAAATCATCGATGCCAGATTTCTCCCCAACCATTAGAGACAAACACACCTTATAATTGGGAATTAATACCAATACGCTAGATGTAATATCCATAGGAAGTTCATAATTATCGTAACATTAATATAAGATCTAAGGATGTTTTGAAATATCAAACATAAATTTCCTTTATCAAATATTTATGTGGGCATTATGTATAGAAATCCAATCAATGCTTAAAATGTTATATAATTAAACCAATTTATAAATGAAAAAATTTGTAGGAAGCACATTCTCAAAAATTTCTATTAGATAGAAATCATAGACTTGAAATGAAATCATTTTACTATTAGGGGTTTAAATTTCTAATTCCACATCTAATCATTTCAGTGTAATCTTAATACCATTGGAAAATTATTTTTATATGAAAGAGTGGGAATATATAGAATAAAATAAGACATTTTCAGTTCTAGAGTGGATGGTAAGTATACCTTTCACCACATTTCTATTTCTCCCCTCATCAAAAATTGTGATCTCATGAGATCTCCACTTTTCCATCACTTTAAGTGGTTCTGATGTGGATCGTCATCCCTAACCCTTGAGTTTGGGAAGTATTAAGCATAATTTCTATTCTATTTACACTTGTAGCGCGGAATTGGGGGTGGTTAATTTTGGGCAACTTTCCCTCCATTTTCATTATTAGATAACTTATTCCCATCACTTTAGCAATAAAATTACAAATGTCCTTGCCTTTTGCAATTGAAACATTTATTATACCCCTTAAGACAATTTCAATCATGCATCATTTCACACTTATAGAATAGTAGATATATCATCTTCTTCACTTCATGGGTTTTAGATATTCTATTAAACTCCATAATCCTCTTATTGGTAAAACCATGAGATTCATATGTAAATATTACCTCCATTTCAACCCCAATTTCACAGTGCATAATATCGTTATATCTATTAATGTATCTTATAGAAAATTATTTTATGAGACATATCATTAATACATTAAATAACCAATCATCTTTACTTTTGGTTTGGATGAAAATACTAGATGTATACCTCACCAGTGTTGTGAAATTATCCTCGTTGGTACCAACAGATTCACCATCCCTTTGATTTACATCAAGAAAATCATTCTACATTATTATAAGAAGAATATGAGGAAAATTCTTATTGAAAAATAAGTTATTGAAATCGTCTCAATCCATGTATTCAATTTCATCATGTTACCACATATTCTTGAATAGATTCTTCCACTAGTCTTATTTTCCTTTTAACCGATAAACTGCCAGAATTAATTGATCATGTTTAGAAAACAGTAGAAGAGATAATATATTATCAACGGTACTAATCCATTATTCAGAAAAAAGCTGATCATAATATCCACTGAAAGACGGTGGATGTTTACTTAGGAAGGATTAATATAATGGTGTTCCCTATTTTTCTAATTTGGATGTTCATCATGATCCATAACATGAGAAAGTTGAGTGATAATAGCAATTAATTTCTCATTATAGATCCCATAGCATTATATTTCATAGGATTAAAATCATTGAATTGCCATTTATAATACCTATTAACATGGTTCCTTAATTTCCGATCAATTAATAAAATTGAAAATCATAGAGTGATAAATAGTAATCAAAGTTAAGAACCACATAATCACAAAAAAACCACTTATAGGATGTTCAAAATATAACACCTTATTTAATATATGACACATTAGAATTATACTAGGTTATTATTATCAAACATATATTTAAATTCTTCATGATTGTTTGTGATGTTTTTTTGAATTCCCAAAGCATATCCCCAGGGAGTGTCAAACCGGGTGTGCAGGAAGGCACGTTGTCGTGCACCAGTTCCTAATTGAGCCTAGATCAATACGATGTTCATGGGGTTATTACCTATATATGAATTGGTTCCATAGACATATCCAATTATAGTATCCAGACGTGTTTGAATTTCTCTTAAACTACTCACTCCATCCTTTAATGAAAATGATGATATTTTATTATACTTTGATTCATCCTTAGACTTATCCTTTAACACATCTTATGGTTATCACTAAGGTTTTATAATCCTAGTTTTCAAAGGTTAACTAAATTATTTCTCTGATACCAATTATAGTGACACTAGCCTAACATACATTAACATTACATTTTTTTCAATATACTTAATAAATTCCATAAACAGAAACCCAATGACCGTATTAGTTTAGTTGCTTTGGAAGCATGGAAAAATAAACACTGGTGCATAAGTGAGCTATTATAGAGACCTATTTTTCACCTTGTAAAACATTGAAATATTTATATATATATATTTGTAAAGATAGGTTCCCAGACGATCTGCAATTCTGAGGCCCGGTGTGCCTAGAATTAAAATTTTTAAAAATATTAAGTATATTTTATAATATGCATGAAATGGGAATGGGATAAATCCCCCACGGTGGCTCAGATCAGAAATATGAGGCCACTGTTGAGTCTATAACAAGATGTTATCCCTAGGAAGGACATTAGTTTTGTCAGTGCTAGACTTATTTGGAAATATGCACCTAGGGGAAAATACTCATTTAAAATAACTAAATATAATTATTTTACCATAGCACCAAATAAAATAACTTTTTAATGGAGACATAGATTAGAAATTTGAGGAATTCATTGATTTTTTAATGGGGGTTTTTACCATATAGTGAAAAATAATTGGAGGGAATGGGCATTTCAAATTTCGCGACTAAGATGGGGTCTCAGAGTTTTTCATTAAATAAGAGCTTATGGTGTTAGGATTATGGTTTGACCCTTATCCTCCTCCAAAATTGTTGGAAGTGCCTCCTTCACCTAATTCCTCCTTGGAGAATCATGAACTCCCAACAGATCTATGGAGAATAAATGAAAAAATGTGCCAAACTCATAAGGAATGTCAAGTAGTTCAATGAGGTAGGCTGTGTTTTTCTTATTTGCGCTCCAAATGTTCATTTCATGAATTCAATATTTTTCTCCATCATCATGTTTTGTTTTTACCATAGAGGTGATGGCTGAATGAACATGAAAATCAACTCATTTACCCATTCCAAACCCCCATTTTTTATCATTATTCTTCGTTCTTCAACCTAAAATTATCGCTACATCGAAACATCACCGATTATTCGAGCGGGGGCTGGCGTTGTGAATCCCTCAACCCAAAGATCCTGAAACAAGTTTTTTTCTTATTTACGACCATCAGAGTGGTCATAGAGGCATGCGAAAGGCGAGTCTTTGGAAAGGGTGGTGGTTGGAGGCAGAGGAGGCAGTCCAGCTAGGAGCGTCTGGTAGAGGCAGCGGTCTGAGGCACTGGGGGCGGTCTGGTGGTGCGAGGTGCTGGTGGTGCTCCAGCATCATTCTGGGGCAGAGCCAGTCTGGAGGCATACTAAAGCAGAGGAGGTGCCTCAAAGAGTAAGGCTGAAGATTAGTATATATGTCTGGTCAATGGTGGCATCTTGAGGTGGAGGTTCTAAGGAAGAGGAGCTGGTCGCCGGGTCTTTAGGGGGGTCATCGTTGACATAGGGTAGCATGTTGTCTTGTGGTAGCCAGGCTGGTGTGGACAGGGAGTAGGGAAGAATACTGGATGCTCTTCCAGTCTATGTTGGAAGGTGGGTTGGGCTGAGAGATGGAGTCGTACGCTAGGAAGGCTAGTACGGGTCGGCCATGGCGGGTCGGATCGGCCGTACCCAACCAGTCCACCCTGTTTTGGGCCTAGGGACATTAAGTGCTCGTATCTTTTGATAAAGGCCTCTGATTCACATGTCTTCTAGGAAAAAATGATCCCTGAGTCAAGAAGAACTATTTTAGGTGGTTTTGGAAATTTAAAATTTCAAACCCCATGATGGGTGGTGTGAAATTCTCTCTATATGAATAATAATATTCAATAATTATAATTAAATAATCTTGTTTTGGACATATCTCCCAAATGACACCTCCGATTCTCATGTTGTTTATGGCCACAAGATCTAATCAATGAGACAAACCTTTTAAGAAAATTTCAGAAATTTTAGGGCTTGGTTTTATGGTTCAGCTGCACGAAATGCCTAAGTTTATTAATATTAATATTATTATAATTATTATTATGAAATATTTTTTCGGTCATATATTATAACTGGAACATCCAAATGATGAACTGTTAGTAAAATCATGACCCTGAAGTTGAGTTGGACGTTCCTAGAATAATTTCAGGCATTTAAAATGGAAATAATGTTGTGGGCCCCATGAGTCCCAGTTTGTGTGTTTTGGTGACTATTTCCCTAGGTGTCTATTTTGGATGAATGAGTAGTAAATCCCATGTGTTTTTATGTGAGGATCAAAATTGTGAGATCCATATAATTATACTAGAATCAAGGCATGGGTACCATGAGATGTCATTCAAGAATAATGTAGTGACATACAAATTTTCCATCAGATGTCCAATTGTAGTAAGTGGACTGTCTTCCTCACATGTTTTTCCCTACAATGTTCACAATGCTGAAATCCATTTGGATGTGGATAGTGTTGTGCATGATCTAATAAAATGGGGAAGCATGAAAGGAATATCAATGGAAGGTCCTTTTTATGTGTTTTAAGACCGATGCTATGACTACTTGTATTTGATGAGTGTAATGATGAGACAATCTATCATTTACTTCTGAGTGGAAGCCCCTTCTAAGTAGGGAGTGATTCCTCAATGAAAAAGAGAGGAATTCACCTTACACATTAGGGTGTGGGAAATCTGTTAGTACTTTTAGAGTGGAATCCCTCATCATCAAGGGTGTGGGTCCTCTCCCAGCTACTATCCGAGTGAAACCCCACTGACGCACTAGGGAGTGAGTCCATGATAACTATTGGTGGAGAATCTCCCTAACATACTAGGGTTTGGTTACTCTACTTTGAGTTTTCATTATCCAGACATTTTCATCAGACAAGACATACTTTGATGTTAACTTGGGCTCAAGAGTAAGACGATTTATTTCCCCACTGAGAGGTATCCTTGTGACGCAACCTAAAACTATGAAGGTGGTAAATACCTGCCCATGGAGGATTGTATAGAGGTGTGTTGTTAGATCCCCTTTGAATTTAAATTCGGGGAAGACTTAAGGAATTCTATGTATCGATGATCGCAACTTCTGGGACTGTTGGAGACTCTTTTTCGATGCTGAGCTGTGAGATGGAGATCCCATTACTATCTTTTCTTGGTTCTTTTTCACTGATCATATATATATATTTATATATTCCTTTCCAGAACCCACTCCTTTTGTTTTGGTTACACTTATTATTAGGGAGGTGAATACGTGTGGGGTATGACATGTTCTTTTCGTGTCCAGATTCTCATGGTTAGATGAATACACTTTCCTACTATAGGTAGTGAAGACTTGACGAGAAGTTCATCTTCTCAACATTTCTAGCTCCATGTTTTTTGTATGAGTTTAATTCACTCTCTTTTTGGGTTTATCTGTGCTCTTTTATAGTTATTTTTTTCATATACTATACTTATTTTCCTTTTTCTATCTCTTACTGATCCCCCATCTATTCGCGGAATCCTACTACTTATGTTTATACTAACCCCTACATGGAATTTTCATGCACATATCGTGCCTTATACAGATGACGTACAAGTTTGATCGTGACTTCAGACAAGCACGAAGATATTGGATCTTGGACCACATAAGGTGTTTACAGTCAGGGATTCAAGAGCGATGTTTCTTTGGTAGTTTTACATTCAATTTTTCTATCAGGTTGGGATGCTTTTCTGTTGGGTGTATATTTTTTCCCTTTTCCCTATTTAGTTTACTTTATTGTATTTGATCTATTTAGTGGTCCATGCATGTATAGTTTATTTTTACATTAGATAACATATTTTACTCTTTTCCCTTACCCATTTCGCATTGATTGGTTGTGTGTGTGTGTGTGTTTGTGTATAGGTACATAGGAAAAGGCATCCCCAAGTTAGTTATATATTTATTTTTTTTCGGCACACCCTAGACTTTGGAGGCTGGCATGGGTTAGTTGCAGCTTGATCCCCAACATGGGTTAAGTCATGAAAAAGTGGTATCGAAGGTGGGTTGACCCGTTGGATTTTGTCTCGAAGTTTCCTTAAAAAATGTCTTTGTGGGGTATAGGAAAACAGTGTCAACCTGTCTCGAGAGTGGCTCTCGGTCCAGTGATTCTAGTGATGGTGTGGAAACTGATATAGCCTTTCCATAGGCGCTAATTACCTGCTTGTTAACTCGACAAGCTAAGACACTTGTTTTAGGGAACAATGGTCCATGCATCATATAGGATCAATTCATTGAATTTCCTTATTGATTCACCTCTGGTTTGTTAATTTTCATTCTATATATATATATATATATGTTCATCTGACCATGGTACTCCTGGATAATTTTCAGGGTGCCGCTACGATGGAAGCCTTCCAGAATACATGATTCAGTTCATGATGATAACCCTATGAGAGAAAATTCTTTAGAACAGGGTCCGTCGTGTGATCACATTCCTCCATGTGGTCCAGTGGAGGCACCTCTGCCTACAGAGCAGAATTTAGTACATGTATCATAGACAGAGGATGAGTGCAGGCTGAGCGCACATCATGAGTTCCAGCACCTATGGTTGTTGATGATTCGTGGTGAGCTAGACCCTCAAGCTGTAGAGGATTGGATTGATTCTGTCGTCTACGTGTTCATACTAGTATAGACCCCAACAGATCAGAGTTTGTCTTTGGTGGCCAACCTTTTTCTCAGACCTCTGGGGTTTAGTTACCCACATGCATGATGAGTGAACACTCTCATGGGATGAGTTTCAGTAGCTTTTTTTAGGAGTAATCCCCCTCATTCTTGAGCTCCATCAGGATTCCAAATATTTTGGAGTTGTGATAGGATCCATGAAAGTGGACGCATACGCAACTAGGTTTACTAACCTTGCATACTACTCCCTGGTTTTAATATATGACAGTTACTTCTGGTTGCATAAGTTCAAGATAGGTCTCCACTGAGAGATCTTTTCTAGAATAGAACCCATTTTCATCCTTACCTATGTCAGGGTGTAGGAGCAGGAACCTGGGATAGAGAGTTTCCTCTCAATGGAGATCCACTTAGCTGGACTTGGATGTGGTCGCTTCAGAGCGTAGACTTCTGTGATAGGTGGAAGGTGTCATGAAGTATGTCCTCAGGGCAGGAGGCCTCCCCATGATTGGGCATGAGCATGTGATTAGGTAGCACCTGGGTTGTTTAGGGCTTTGGGTCACCCAAGTGAGGGTCGTTTCTTTACTTGTGATGGGAAAGGTCACATGGAGCAAAACAGCCTCACTCGGCGAGTTGATCATCCCGAGGAGGTACCAGGTGGACCACCATGGTAGAGGCAGTGCCTCGACCAGGGTGGGTCCTAGGGAGGCAGTGATGGAAGAGTATAAGGAACACAATATTGTGGGGGATGATGCTATTATATCCTCCCACCACTACCACTATGGGGGCACTGCATCAGGCTGAGGGAGTTGGCAGCCAAGGCCGTGTGCAGCTGCATGATTTGGATGTTTTTGATCCTCTAACACATGAGCTGATATGAGGTATGTTCTATCTTTACTATACCCTTACTTAATTATTATTAGAAACAAGATCAAATCACTCATCTATCTCGCTACTCCAGGTATGGGAATTGGAGCTCCCAATAGAGGTGTTATCACAGTGGCTTTGTATCACAGTTTCTATTGAGAGCAATTATTCTCTATCTTTTATATTTCGATAGTGAGGTCTTTGGTTTAGAGGAGAAAGGATAACATGGGACATACTATTCATCATGATGGAACCTTATGAAATCATAATTTTCATGGATAAGATTTTCTTGGTTCGATCCCAGATTGACTCTCGTTGCAGGCTGGTTTGATATTTTCACATTGATGTAATGGGGTTCACCTTTCTTGGGGAATGTGATCCTATAATAATGTAGACATGTGATATGAATAAGATACTAAAACATTTTTTCCATCAGTTTGTGAGTGTGAATCTTGGTGGAACAGACTCCCCAGGCACCTGGTTTCCTTTAGTTGTGGAGGATTACATGGACATCTTCACCAATGATGTTTATGACTCCCTATGAGGTGGAATATGGATTTTTGCATTGATTTGTATCCATGTAATTCATTGGTATCATTTGAGGCATATCAGATTGAATACACCAATATATGAGAGCTATATTTACAATTGGAGGACCTTTTCGAGAAGGTCTTCATCAGACCTATTGTGTCCCCCCATGGGTAGATCAATTTCTGTTTGTGATGAAAAAAATGGGAGTTTCTAGATTTTTGGGGATTATCATTGTTTGAATCATCACACGATAAAGAACAAGTACCCATTACCAGGGATTGAATACCTCTTTGATCAGTTTTGATGTGAGAGGTGGTTCTCCAAGATTGATCATCGATCAGGCTACCACTATATACTAGTTTTCAAGGCTGATATTCTAAATTTTTCTTTTGGTTGTCACTATGGTCATTACTAGTTCCAAGGGATGCCCTTCTGTGTGAAAAAAGTCTCAACTATTTTTGTGGATTTGATGAACCATGTATTCCAGCCATACATGGATTGGTATGTTGTTTTCTTCATAGAAGAAATACTCATTTACTCTGCATCAGAGGAAGATCATGAAGACCACCTGAAGATGGCCATTGATTTACTCTGAGAGCACCAGCTTTATGGAAAGCTCATGAAGTGTCATTTTTGGATACACGAGGTTCATATTCTGGGGCATGTCATCTCTGATGAGGGTTTAGCCTTGGATGCCACAATGATCGAGGTAGTTATTTCTTTGGATCCGCCCAAGAATGTTGTAGAGCTATGGATAATTATTGGGTTGGATTAGTACTATAGAAGATCTATGGAAAAAATCTCCAGAAATGAATCCCTTTTGTCCATTTTGATTTTGAAGCGACAACCATTTACCTCGTCTCAGTAATTCCAAAATACCGTTGAGGAATTGAGATAGAGGTTAATGGGTGCTCCAGTTATGAGGATACCATAGTAAGGCATTGATTTCATAGTATATTGCGATTCCTTAGGAGCTAGGATTGGTTCCTTGTTGATGCAACAATAGGAATTCATCCCATATAGGTTGAGGCTGCTGAGACCCCATGAGAAGAACTATGTAACTCAGGACTTGGAGCTCACAACATTAGTCTTCACACTAAGGATGTAGAAACCCTACCTCTAGGGAGAGCACTTTTTGGATCACTCAGACCACAATAGCCTGAGGTATATCATTACCCAGAGGGACCAAAATATGATGCAGTGGCGCTGGTAGTGTTATTTTAGGATTATGACTTTCAGATAATGTATACTCCAACGAAGGGAAACATTGTAGTAAATGACCTTAGTAGGAAGTCCCAAGCTCACCTAGTTCGAAAGCTTCTGAGCAGTTATCTTCCCCACAGCTGACACTAGTGGAGGAGTAGGGTACAATTTTTATAAAGCCTTATGTGTTGACTCATATGCTCTTTGAGTGGGTGAGAGAGTCACAGCTAGAAGATATCAACTATGAGGTTTCACATGACCATATATCAACAAGCGACACACTCAAGGGGTATTTAGAACAAGGGAATCATGAGATCTTGTTCTAGGGGTAGGTAGAGATTCCATTCGTGTTGCAGGTTGAGGTGATGTGAGATTTCCACACATCAACCAGAGTTTTACATCCCATGATATGGAATATGTATAGGTATCTTTAGTGGTTGTTTTGGTGGTCCGACATGGGATGAAGTGTAGACGAGTTCTTCTCATGATGGATTACCTGTCAGTAGGTAAAGGATGAGAACTAGGTTCCGAAAATTCTGTTACAGCATCATGATATTCCATAGTGGAAGTGGGATAGAAGATCAATGGACTTTGTCATAGGTCTTACATGCACAACGAAGGGCCATGACTCCAACGAGGTGATAACGAACCAACCAACCAAGTCATCACACATCCTTACAATAAGGTATCATATTATGTTAGAGAGTTTGGGGAAGCTGTACATGCAGGAGATCATCCTCCTCCATGAGGTACCTTTGATGATTTTCTCCAATTGTGACTTTTTGGTATAAATCATGATTTTGGAGAGGCCTATAGGAGGAATTTGGGAAGAAGCTACATATTTGTACAATCTTCCACCCCCAAATCAATGGGAAGACTGAGAGCACTATCTAGGTGATAGAGGATATGTTGATATCATGCATGATGGATTTCTAATAGAGTTGGGAGGATCTCCTACCTTTGGTAGAGATCAAGTACAACAACAGCTACCACTCTACCATCATCATGGCATGTTTTTAGGCCCTATACCGGAGACCCTATAGGTCACCCATGTGCTGGATGGAGATTATAGAGTCGTCTCTTGTGGGCCCATAGATAGTGTGGGTGATGACAGAGAAAGTGCAGTTCATCTGTGAATGAATGAAGATTTCCCAAAGTAGACAAAAATACTACAAAAACCGTAGACATAGGCTCTTGGAGTTCGAGAAAGGAGAACATGTCTTCTAGAGTGTCTTTCAATGATGTGGAATGTAGAGGTTAGTATGGGGAGGCAATATATCCATGAGGTTCATCGGGTCATTCGAGATTGTGTGGGGGGTCAGAGAGGTTGCCTAACTCCTGACCCTACCCCCACAGATGTAGCGGGTGCACGATGTCTTCCATGTGTCGCAGCGGAGGCAATACGTGCATGATCTTATGCACATCATCGGCTGGGGTGATCTGGACATTGAATATGGATCCACCTTTGCAGAGCACCTGACTGAGATAGAGGATCAATAGGATGTACATTTCATGGATAGTCCATACCCTTGGTTCACATGCTATGGTATCATAGAAAGGTGCAGGAGAGTTGTTGAGAACATGAGAGCTAGATGCGGGCTTAGTATCCAGGGTTTTTTTCCTAGTTTTTCTTATAGGCGATGAAAACATTGATGGTGGGAATGATGTAGAGACATAATTTTCACATTTTAAAATGTTTAAATATTTATATATATTTATCCAAGGATAGGTGCTGAGACGAAGTGAAATTATTAGTCCTAATGTGCCTAGAATTTTAATTTCAAAAATGTTAAATATATTTTTAACTATGTATGCAATGAAAATGAGATAACTATCAAATAGTAGACCAGATCAGAAAACTGAGGCAACATTTGAGTCTAGAACGTGTTGTTTAACCTAAATGAGACATTAGTTTGGTCAGAGAGAGGATTATGTTCAAAAATCAAACCATAGGAAAAATAGTCATTTAAATTTACTAAACATGATTATTTTACCCTCACGCCAAGGCCGATAACTTTTGAAAAAAGTCTCATTTTAGGGTCTTGGTGTTTTTCTTTAAATAGGTGCTTAAAGTGTTGGGTCATAGTTAGACCCCAATACTCCTACTACCACATTTTTAAAACCTCATTCACGTCCTTCCCCCTTGGTGAATCAAGAACTCCCAATGGATCCTCTTAGAATCAAAGGAAAATCATGCCAAACTCATCGATGATGATTAGTGGTTCAATAAGGTGGGATCATTTTTTATTTTTACTCTCCAATGGTTCAATTATCAAATTTTATATTTATTTTAGTCATAAATTTTTTTAGCATCGAGTTGATGGTTGAACGAACCCAACCATCGCCCATTTCCATATTCTGAACCCCTGTTTTATCTTGTTCTTCCTAATTCTTCCCGTAAAATCGCCGCTATGTCGAATCATCACTGAATCATAGAGCGGGGGTTGGAGCTGTGAAGCCCTTGACCCTAGGATCCTGAAACAAGTTTCGTTTCCTTTTTCCAACCACCAGAGTGGTCATGGAAACTTGTAGAAGGTGCAGCTTTAGCAAGGGTTGCAGCCAAAGGTGTAGGCTGTAGTCTGGTCAGGCGCGGCTAGCGGAGGCAGCGGTCCGACGCATTGGGGGTTGGTCTAGTGTGCTGAGGCGATAGAAATCCATGGTGCTCTGGTGGAATTCTATGGTGAAGCTAGTTTGGTATCATGTTGAAGCAGAAGAGGTGGTGTTTAGAGTCCGGTGGTGTGGGTTGGAAAGAAGGGTGGATGGTCTGTTAGTAGCGGGGTCGTAAGGCGAAGGTTTAAGGTAGAGGAGCATGCCGTCGGGTATTTTAGGGGGCGGTCTACATTAACGCAGGGGAGAGCGGGGTCCCCAGGCAGCTAGGATAGTGCATTTCGGGAGCAAAGAATAAGACCAACCACTCATCCAATTGGTGTCAGCAAGTGGGATGAGCTGCGTGATCAGGTCGCGGGCCGGCTAGTGTGTGCCTGTTTTGGCCCCCGGGAATTTAAATACATCTATCATCTGATATGAGCCTCCGATTCACGTTCTATATGCATAAATATGATCCATGAGTCATGATAAAATATTTGAGGTGGTTTTGGAAATTTTACATTTCAAACATGAAGGTGGGGGCGTGAAACGCTCTCATTATCAATAATAATATTTAATAATTATTATTAACTAATATTGTTTTTGAGTTATCTCCCAAACAGAGCCTCTAATTCATGTGTTATCTACGTCCAAGCATTCCCCTAAATGAGAAGAACCTTTTAAGACATGTATGAGAATTTTTGGACTCTTTTGTGGTTTAGTTGCATGAAACACCTAGGTTTAATAATAATAATATTATTATTATTATTACTAAGAAATATTATTTCGGTCATATATTCTAAATAAAACATCCAAATGAAATGCCATTAGCGGTGTCAGGATGCTGGAGTTGAGACGGATGATCCATTACGGCTTCCTAGAATTTAAAACTGAAATCATGATGCGGGCCCCATGAGGCCTAGTTTTGGAATTTTGGTGACTTTTTCACCAGGTGTCCATTCTATAAGAATGAGTAGTCAATCCTATGTGTTTCTCCTTGATGATAAAAGTGGATAAATCCATAGAATTATACAAGGATCGAGGTGTGGGTCCCATATATTTTTGTTCGAGTGTAAATCAGAAACATACAAATTTTCTATCAGATGTCCAATTGGAGTGAGTTGATAGTTTACCTCTCATGTTTTTCCCCTGAAAGGGTCACAACTCTGTGATCCATTTAAATTTATGGAGTCTTTTGCTTGATATCGTAAAATGTGCAAGCATGAAGTTAATATTGGTGGAAATATTTTTGATATGTTCAGTGCCTGATGCTCAAACTTGTTGTGATTTATGACAACAACAATGAGGGAATCTATCAATTACTTCCAATTGGAATCCCCCTACTGTGTAGGGAGTGGGTCCCCAATGAACAAGAGTGGAATCCCTCTAACACATTGGGGTGTGGGACCCCTACGATGACTTTTAGAGTGGAATCCCCCATCAGTATGCATGTGGGTCCTCTACCTACTACTGTCAGAGTAGAACCCCCCTAACGCACTAGGTAATGTGTTCTCAATGAATATTAGTGTGAAATAACCATTATGTACTTGGGTTTTGGTCCTCTACTTTGATTTTTCATTATCTGGCCTTTTGGATAAGATGAGATGTGCTATAATGTTATCTTGTCCTCATGAATAAGAGGGGAGCTTTCCCCACTATGACACATCCCTGTGAAAAGACCTAATGTGGTGCCTATGAGACTTAACCAGCTAAATTGGATAGTATCAAGGTGTGGTGTTTGATCCCATTTGTCTTGTGGTTCCTGGAAGATATGAGGAATTATGGGTATCGATGATGGCTACTTTTGGGACTGTTGGTGACACTTTTCCTACGCTAAGCTATGGGATGGATATCCCCTTACACACTTGTCTGGGTTCCTTTTGACTAAGTAGATATATATATATATAGTCCCTTCCATTACTCACTCCTTGGGTATTCGTTACTCTCCTTCCGAGAGATGCAAAAACACACGGTGTATGCAATGTGCTTTCCATGGCTAGCTTCTCAGGGTTAAACTATTCTACTATCCTACTATAGGTATTGAATACTTTATGATAATTCCATATTCTCAACATTAATTATCCCTATGTTTTGGATGGGTTTAATTAAATCTCATGTTTCATTGAGCTTCCCTCGTTTACTGTACTTTTTCCCATATGATGTGCTTCTTTTTTTATCTCTTACTGCTCCCCCTTTTGTTCGGGGTTTCCTAATGGTTATGTTTATACTCTCTTCTACATGAGATTTTTTTGAACATATCATGCCTTATGAAAATGATTTAAATTTTTGATTTTGAATTTGGAGGAGCTCGGGGAAATGGGATCTTAGACCGCATTCAGTAGTCATAGCCTGGGTTTTAGGAGTAGGGATTCTTCAATAGTTTTAGTGTCAGTTTTCCTATCTAGTTCGGTCACTTTTTTGTTTGGTGTGTATTTTTTCCCTTTTCCCTTTCAGTTTAGTTTACTATTTTTTTACTTTTTAGTAGTTTATGCATGTATGGATTATTTTTACTGCAGGATTCATCTTTTACTCTTTTTTCCCTACACTTTTTCATTGACTGGATTTTCATGTGAGTATAGGTACATAAGAAATGGACTCCCCAATTTTGTTATCCCTTTGTCATTTCTCACCACCCCCTGGCCTATGGAGTCGATCTTGTTGTAGGTTTGGCATGATCCTCGACATGGGTTGGGTTATTATAGCTACATTATCTCCCACAAAGTTCATCAGGACTATCACCCTTCTTATACACATAATAAATAATATATATCTTCATAACTTGGGGAAAGGAAATTTGAAAAGGGGTGACCTCAGATACTCATTAAGGGTAAACAAGGGAGATATGTAAGCATAATCATGAGTGTAAGGGTATGAGAACATGATCATAACATTATAATATCATACCCTTTATAGCAAATATCATATAAATTAATTATGTAATAAAGATTTATAGTTTATATGTAATGCCCCGACCACAGTTACCCAGAGTCAGTGCATTATTACATAACATTGGCATGATCAAAATATAGATCAAGTCTTGAAAGACCATCTAGTTTAGTAGCCTTGGAAACACTAGATACAATCATAAAGTTTTACATTACATAAAAAACCATTTTGTCTTCATATCCCCTCATATTATCCATGCAGGTCATTCATTAATTACTTCTTCATAATCCTGGGAAAAATAAAACATTGAAAGGGGTGAGATCAGATGCTCAGTAAGGATAACATTATAGCAGAAGCTTTCATAGATAAGCATAAACACTTAAGGCAATTTATAATTAAAACAAAATCCTTTTAAACATGAACATCAGCATAAAATGGAAAAGATAAAATGAAATAATGCCATTTACTTATTCATATGGATATTCTACTATTAGAACAATCACATGAAATATCAATAACCACTTTCATAATGATGGAATGCATAATTCCCGACTATCATAACCACATAGCCAAGGCCTCGTGCCAAGACTACAAATAAGATTTTGTCAAGGCCTTGTGACAAGACACTAGTTTGTCTTATGAGACCTACCGATGAATCGAGGAGCTATAGCGGGCTCCACCCGTCACTTATTAAGTCCAATGCATTCCTCATATGAACAGGTTTAAACATAAGATAAACATTTATATTAAAACTAGCATACGAAATGTCAATACTTTAACCACAAACCATGAATGGTATAAAAATAGCACATCCACAGTCAAACCTAACTCATTCGATACAATATGGAAGATTTTATTGTATCACATTGACCACAATCAAGAATAATGAAGGATGTTGACATATATGAAAATAATCATCATTACTATTTGAGATAAATATCCCCCTTTTTCTTGAAATCATTTAAAAGTCACACTATTTGTCAAGAAGCCATTTTAAAAATAGATTTATGAATCAAAGTGTCCCATAGCACTTTGAAAATTTTTCAAAAGGAGTTTTAATTTTAAAACATTAATGTCTATATAATTAAATCCTTAAAACCATTTTTAAAACATGGAAATTAATGAGCAAGATTTAGAAGAATAAGTCTTTAAAACATTTAAAAATGGTATTTTAGTTAGAGTTTCTAACCGAAAGAGAGACACTTGAATACAAATAATTGAGGTAATCAAAACATTGTAATATCATGAGAATAAAGGAATTAATGATATACCATGTCAAAGTACATTATATACACCACATAAAAGTGAGTTGGTGTAAAACAAGAAAGAATCCTCAATGGAATGTAAATTGAGATGAAATCTCCCATAAAGGCCGTATCCTTAGATTAAGGATAAATCAACGACATAGTTATGTGTGAAAAATATAAATACACTAAATATGATTGGATATTTAATTTAAAACAATAAAAGGACATTCACACATAATCTTGTAAAAACAACACCAATGAATTGGATGTTTAACTCAACAAATGGAGAATGAGTTAAAATTACTCTTATCAAATTCATATCGATGACTGGAAAAATTATCAATGGAGTGATTATGTGTATCAATAGTATATCCACAGGAAGGGGAGTGTAAATTATGACATAATAAAATGAATAGTGATTACACACATAATCTTGGAGTAATATAATCAATGAAATATGCGTAAAGCCAAATGAGTGGAAATTGAAATTTCAAATTCCCTTATCGATTAGGTAACTTATGAAACATACACCCATGAAAGAAGGATCATAAAATGATGATGTAAATACACATAAATTAAAGTATATTAAACAATGAATACAATCATGGGTAGTACACATACACCACATGTAATAAATAAGTGGCGAATAATGGAATTCTCACGAAATTAAGAGTGAGATAAGAAGCCCCTTACCACGTTGTAATCAACTGAGTCGTATGACCCTAATTTAATAACCACCAAATGATTTATAGAATAACATGAATATAAAGATAATCATGATAATATATATCAAATGGTAGTACACAATACAACACTTTCAATAATTTAGTGGCGAACAATGGAAATCTCACGGAATTGAAAGTGAGATAAGAAAATCCCTTACCACGTTGTAATCAACTGAGTCGTATGACCAATAGTTAATAACCACCAAATGATTTACAGAATAACATTATTATAAATATAATCATGAAAATATATATCAAATGGCAGTATACAATACACCACCTTCAATAATTTAGTGGCGAACAATGGAAATCTCACGGAATTGAAAGTGAGATAAGAAAATCCCTTACCTTGTACTTTTCCTTGGTTGGGGGTAGGTTAACCTCCTTTATAATGTTTAAATAATTGTTATTAAATTATTCAGGAATCATATACATTAATATGATATCATATATGATCTTTTAACATTGCTTTGTTAATAATATCTTAGAATTATCGTCGTTTTGGATTTTAACTTACTCGTTTTATTTTATATGTTTTGTTATATAAGCCATGTTTGTCATGGATAGGTTGTATATTATTCATATCCAGAATGATATAAAGTTCTTAAACATTATTTTTAAATAATAAAATGATAATTATACTTGAATGGATATGATGGAGAATGAATCTCATCGCGTTCGGGGAGACGGTAGTCCGTACGTATGCACGAGCGACAATATCATTCTTTTGATATGAAAATAATATATAATTGGATGGTATATCATATATAAAGAATCATTACCATGTTATATTTATTATTTAAATGAGTTACACATAATTATTATACCCACCCAAATAATAATATATTGAATAACAATTACACCACGACGTGGAGATGGTAAGTCGTACGTACGCACATCTGGTGACATGTTATTCAAAGTGTGGATAGAATACTGAATATGGTTGTACCATATTTATAATAACATCATAGTATATATAATATACTGGATTTATTATTTTATAATGGTAATAACAAAGAAAGAAGAAGTGGAAGAAGAAAGGAACTTGAAAGGGGGTGGTGAAAACAATACCTCTTCTTCGGGTTCTTCCTTTTAATTTGATCAAAAGGGCTCCTTAGGTTGGATTTCTGATCAAACTAAGGCATCTAGGTTGTAGTAAGGGAATTTGAGAGAGTATTTTGGCAGGTTTTGGACGAACTAAAAGGCTTTGAAGGTGTGATGAAATGAGAAAGAGGAGTGCCCTTTTATAAGAGGGGTGAGGGGCACCTTTGAAAAAACTAGAAATATTCATTTATAATAAATTCATTTTCGGTTTATAATGGGTCCAAAGTTGACTATTCAAAGTTTAAGGTAGGGATAGGTCAAAACCCATTCAACCAATAGGATTTAGACAGGTTTGGGTTACTATATTAACCTTATCGTTTAGTTTTAACTCTTGGTTAATTAGTTTGACATTTACCATGTCACTTTGTATTTTTTATTATATAATTAATAAACATACTATATACATCCAAGAGACCCCCAAGTGGTCCATTAATGATATACCTATCATGATACAAGTTTCTTGACCGAACCTTATATTTTTCGGAATTTAATATCAATTAATAATATAATATTTGTTTTAAACACTCTTTTATGTCAATTTTGACACTATTCAATAGTTGATTTTTGTGAAACTCATAACAGAATGATTACTTAGAAAAAAGTCAATTAAATCAATCTTAATATATCATATTATCCTAGAAAATTAGTTTAATTCATTAAAAGTCTTATATTATATTTATTTGGGTATTTATAATATTAATTATTTTAATTTTTCACTAATATGGTAATTACTGCATCATCATTGTGTCATAAATATATTAAATTATTTAATGTCTAAAAATTATAAATAAAATATAATTCTGTAGGAAATCGTATTATCTTTCTAATGAATATTTACAATCGAATTTATCTTATGAATAACCCAATAGGAGAAATGTTTTAGTAAATAAACTTTGATTTTAACTCTTTTAACTCTTCTTTGAATTAAATAATAATAAATGTCCTAATCTAATCCAAGTGGACCTAAATGATAATATTTTATTCCTAAGGTTGTTTTTAGTCGAGATAAACTTGTCCAATAGAATTAGGACATGTGTTAGGGTAATATTAATATCATTTTTACCCTTAATTACCCTATTTACTTTTAACCATGGTAAATATAAGTAAAAAAGTTAATATTCACCTAAAATAATTTTCATCTCATTGAACCACATTTTTATTCTTGATATTAACCATGTCTCTCGGATCTTCGAAATTCCATTCACAGAAGCGGTAAAATTAAGTTTTATGAAAAATTCAGTTTTTTTAACTACCACTTAGTAGTTTCACTATTCATCAGAAAATTGAAGTTTTTCAGAACAATGCCAAAATTTCACCCTAAGCTATAATTGATATTCCGAATTCAAAAATGATGTCTATTTTACAAAATTCTAAACATATAAGATGCATTAATTAATTTTATAATTAATTCCCACTGTCACAACAAATGGCGTGTTTTTATGAAACAATATATATCAAAAGATTGACAATTCTTTAGGTCCAATTTGAAAGTGAAATTAATTCTAATGAACACCATTGGATAAAATGGTAAATATATATTCTAATTATACTTTATAACCACTCAATAATATAATTTATCACTATAAATTATTTTTATTTAAAAAGTTGTTTTTAATTAAAATTTAGTAATTTTCACTATTCATCAAAATATAAGTGTTATCTGAAAAGTTCCAAAATTTCACCCTATGATAAATTCGATATTCCGAATCCAAAAATGAAGCCCATTTTGAGAGATAGAATTTATAAAATTTTAAAAAGTAGGTATTACTATTCATAATGGCTAGTTTGATTCGTTGTGGTGTGTTAGAATCTCGAAGTTGCATACAATGCATGGAATTGCATTATTCGAAGGGAAACGTACTGTGGAAGCTTGGGGTGTTACATTATAAGAAATGAATCATAAGGGAATCAATAGAATAATTCATTAAATTAAAAACATAGTAATAATACATGGAATTATGGAATACATATAATCATAATAAATGATTTTCTTAGTAGTCAAGGCTTATTTCCAAGGCCATCTTAGTAGTATGGGTTCACTCCCTATGCCATCATGGTAGTCATGGTTTACTCCCATAACCATATTAGTAGTCAATGTTCCCTTCCAAGACCATATTAGTTGAAAAAGTCCTTTTTATAACTAAATTCACTCACCATTCCATCCATGTCTATCTCAAGAGATATAAATCTTTACCCAATCCATTAGACAAATATATAGGTCCCACCCATCTCATAATGAAATCATACATATGTGTGATTCAAGATCATAATAAATAGTATCATAAACCATGAAATGAAATGGGAATAATAAAAATGTCATCATATCATAACATGTGGAAAATATATAGGCTTTATAATCATTTCTCAAATAAAAACTAGTGAAATGAAGTGGGTTTCATAAGTATATAACATGGTAAAGTGAAATGGGTTTCATAAACCTATTGCTATAAAAACGAAAACCATTCAGAGAAATAATTTGAATGAATCCCTTGGATAATGTCCCCAGAAAGGAATGAGTTAGAAAAATGGATTTCATATTAGATGGAAAATAATTTAGAAATATCTTTTAAAAACATTTCCTGAGAAAAATTACATTTCTACTTTTAAAATGTGTTTGAAAACCTAAATCAATTTTGAAAACGTTTTTCCTTGAAAATAATTTGGAAAGATTATAAAACTGTATATAAAAAATCATAAAACATTTTTAAAATCATTTTCCTTGGAAAATAACTTAAGATATGATTTTCAAAAAAAATTAAAATATTTTAAAAAACACGATTTGTTTTTTAATAAAATATATTTGTGAAAAAAAGATAATTAAGTCGTATTTTCTTAAAAACATTTTACCAATTATGTTGAGTACAAAAGAGTGGAAAAATTGTACTTATACATGAATATATCATTAATAGATTGATGGTAATTAAATAAATGTGTGTCCATGAGAGATGTATCATAAGATTTCATCAATGGAAGCATAATCATAAACAGTCCTGATAAATGATGAGATTGTTTCAATAAAATCTAATTACTTTGGAAACATTGAATAAAAATACCCATGATAGAAAATTAAATTAAATTAAGCCTAAAATATCATGAAATGAATTATATTCATGATATAACATGTAAAATTTCAGTGTATTGACCTTGTAAAATAATATATGTGCATAACAAAACATGTTTCTCAAAGAAGGAAAATTTAGATAAAACTACCTTACAAATTTGGTAACTTTTGAACAATGAAAACCCATAAAATAGAGTTCATAAAATGGTCATATAAATACCAATAAATTTAAGTAAAATTACCATATGATACATTCATTGGTATTATATACACCACAAAAAATAAACAAGTGTTGAATAAGGAATAAGTCAAATAGAAATAAAAGTTAGACTAGAAACCCCATTACCAAATGTCTTGACTCTCTTAGTACTTGTTAAACTCTTATGTATAATAAATATAGGTTTCTTATAAATATATCACAGGACCATATTAATTTATATATTACCATATATAATTTTCTCGGGACCTTTTATTACATTTTTATTAACACTTCTTTTTAAAAGTAACATTTCGGGTAATAATTGTTTTGTTTTTCGCATGTGTTTTGATTTGATATATTTTTTAACCCCATGATTATATCATCATATAAATAATTTTAAACATGGTATAAATAGAAACTATTTTTATAATATTTTTATTTATAATAATATATAAAATCTATAAATATAAAATTAAATACAACGTTCATGGAGACAATAGGTTATACATAGTCATGAACATTGTTTTATTTTATTTGTATCAAAAAAAATAAAGTAAAAGGAATATAAGTATATATATATATATATAATAATTATAGTATAATTATCATGTCATATATATCATATAAATTCATTGACTCATCCTTTATACATTCCATGCAAATTGTGAATGAATCACAACGCTCTAATGAGGTTGTAGTCCACACGTCCACAATCAATGTTGTCATATCTACAGAAATGAAAATAAGGAATGTATGTATTATATAATAATTAAAAAATAATAACTAAATCCTAAATATCATTAAAATCATATATATAATATAAAACAAATTAAATCTCATCATTATTTCCATCCATGAAAAGTGGTAATGAATGAATGAGCGATATCAGTTTGAGAGCCACTAGTCCACCTTACACACAAATGATGATGGCGTATCTAATTTGATAGAAGTGTGTGTGAGTATAGGTAGAGACCTTAAAAAAATATTTATATTTATCATAATTAGGTTTTTTTATAATCATGTAATAAGAATAATTGATGGTAAGGATGAAAATAATACAAAGGAGGTTGTTGAAGGATGTTACCTCTTATGTGGATAATTTCTTTTGGTTTTCACCAAAGGGGTTCCAAGGATGTATTTTATAAAAAATGCTAGATTATAGAAAGAGTATATATATGTTTTTAGGTTTTTTAATGGTTTTTATGAGACAAATGGATTTATAAGTGTGAATCAGTTATGGGGGTGAGTGGCCATTTATAGTGGGTGAGGAGTGGCATTCAAATAAATAAAAAAATATAAACACTATTAAGAGGTATCCATAACATTATCTGCCTCTAAAAATAGTATATTTTATGGGGAATATGGATCTTGGTAGAAATATTTCCATCCAATGTTTATTGGACATGTTACAATGTTATTTTTCCTTTTAACATTACAGTTTAGCCATTAAGTAAACACATTTTTCATTTATCAATGTAACTAATTTTAATTACATTAACTTTTATTTTGGGTAAAAAACTAATTTGACCTTTTTATAAATAATAAATTAGGATTATTCAAAAAAATAAAAACTATATTTCTCAATTCTAATCATAGAAGTGGAAAAAATTAAGATGTGTCACGATTGTGGGATTAACAAGCGAAAATGTTTAAAAGTTTGAAATGTTTTAATATCCAATTCCAATGTGAAATTAGTATAAATAACATAAATTAGACAAATGGATATAAAATTGATATAATTAAACATTTAAAAACAAATTATAATATAATAAAATATATAAATAAATTAGATGTGAAAGTAGTTTTGAGTTAAAATTCAGTATTTCTCACTATTCATTCAAAAATGATGTTTATTTAGAAAAATCACTAAAATTCAAACTAAGATAATTTTGAAACTAGGAAGTAAATAATGAATTTTATTTTAATTAATTAAATTTAAGTTGTTTTATAATATTAAATTATATATTATTCAAGTAATTACATAAAAATTAGTTCATTTGAGAAATTAGTATTTTCAAACATGTTATGAATTTTCACAAAAAATATGATTTATTTATATAAATCCATTATAAAAATACTTATAATATATTTATTAATATTCATATTGCTAATTTTAATTACTATGTTATTAATATCTTGTTTAAATAATTATAATAATAATATATTGTTTCATAGAAACTCTGTGTTTTGTGTAACACAAGCTATGATGATGTTGCATGTAGCGCATGATTATCTTGTTGTAGCACATAATAAAATCTTAAATTGATGTATAATTCAATGAAATACATCAAATAAAAACTTTTTTATTTATAAAAAAATGTTCATAAAAACTCGGTGTGTTACAAACTCACTACATCAAAGGGAATCACTAAACCTAGTACCACACCCCTTATTGGGTACCCCTGATAAAAGCCAAACACTATCTCACAAGGGTCTGATTCATAGTTATGGGCCTCTAGGTCTCCGACCTATCCTTACCTGTCACGTCATATAATAGTTTCACTTGGGTTGACGACTTAACTGATAGGTACCTCACACAAGAACCACTATATCTAATGCATCAGTCAACTCCTTCTTAAAGAGGTAAAAACTAAAATAATGTAAGGATATCATCTACCAACAATTTTAAAAACCAGCCAACATGGTTTTAATTATAGAGGTTCTTAATTCCAAATTATAGAGGAAACAACCTATTTGTTTTAATTGGAAATACATTTATATGAATCCCAATGTAACTACTAACCTTTAGAAAGACCGTAATGGAATAACCTATCATGAATCCAACTTCTAAGACCTAATACTCTTCAAGAAACCTCCTAAGGGAATTCTCTTTAGAGGGTCAAGATATCCAGGAAAACAATTTAACAAACTAATCCTCACTAGGTGTCCATATACAGAAATACCTCCTTGTGGTTCTAGTTTACTATTAATGTTTTAGGTAAATATAGTAGTCTCCAATGATGATCTTACTAGATAGCCATAAATTAATGTCAGAAACATCAAATATCATAGTAATTTATTTGGGAAAACTCTTAGTAGTTTTTTACAATATTTTATTTAACGCACCTAAAAAAATATATACCAAAAAGTGTTTAGTAAAATGGAACCAGCTACCGATGTTGATCTACAAGGGTAAAAAGTACACACACAGAATCCTCTCAATGATAACTATACTACCACAATCACATGATTTAGTTAATTACAATATCATTAAAATCTATGTGAGAAATAACATTATATATTGTTACACGAACATTAAATAAATGAACCTAATAAACAACACCCCACAATGGGTCCAACTCTTGAGAACCATGTCCTTTATCAATCCACTAGGGTCACTATATCTCATATTCATGAACAATGGGTCATAATCCACACTTTTAAATGTCTCACTATAGATCTACATGACCTACCATAGAAAATGTAAAAACGGTGGTCTAACTGAGTAGAATGCATCCCATAACCTATATGGGAAAACATCATTTTGGTTGTTTTTTACACTTAAATAGTTATGATGATCATGAGTAGTAAAATCATTCACTAGAAATCCTATAATATACAGAACCTTTGATTGAAATATGTTTCATGAACAAATACCTATTTCCTCTACCATCCTAGGGTCAAAATCAATCACTAGACTCTCTCTCTAATAATCTGAAATCTAGAAACACATAATAAATCATAACATCAACACCGCCTATGTTTCACTCAAAGAGGAAACCAAATAAAGTTATAATATCACATATCAAGAATAGAAATACCAAATCCCATGTTAGATGTTCATCCTAATGTAATATGTATTGTTGACACACCAGTCTGATATCCATAAAAATTTCCAAAAAATTCCTAAATAACTAATATACCAAATCCCAAATAGTAAAAAATTAGAAAGAAACTTCTTTGATACCACTATTTTATGAAACAACCCAGATCACTCTATGAATAGTAGTTGGACCGGTTTATGACTAAGAATCAAGAACGCCTCCATATATGCTATATGCTACTAACTAATAATGAGGACCTAATGTGTGTCCATGTGGATACTATTTCAATGTTTAATAGTACTAGATTCAAAGGAATTAACTAAACATCATAGATAACTCTAACTAATCAGAATGTGGGAAAACATTTCACATCATTTATACAACACTGCCTGCCTACTTGTACTATCACATATATTTTAATAAAAAAATAAACAAAAGAAAAATTATCTACTACTAACTATGATATAAACCACATAATAAATATCTAAAGACTCTACATCGTTATTCTATCCTGATTATAATAATCGACATGATAGAATAAACTAGATCATGAAACCATGGGAGTCACTAAATCCATATTTCATCTATAGTAAACCTGAAATTCTACATATGGTTAACATGAATATGATGGTTCACATATAGAGGGTAATAAATAAACCTTGGTAGGCCACTTCCTACAGTGAACCTATAACCTACATCCACATGTGCATTCTCATGTAATATGTGTATCCAATATGAGACACCACTGGAATGAATGAATAAAATCAAACCACATTCAATCCATATATTTTAGATCCCAATCGACTGTAAAATACATTAATAGGTTATTTACATAGATGTAATTCCACTCAATCCATGTGTAATCTAGTCTATCCTATAGTCTGGGATCCTGATCGATAATTCCTACTTTTTCTAGTGCTAGAAATATCTCTGATAATACTACATCACCACAAGTGGATACAATTTATAACCATGGGATTTCCTATACTCTCCACCAATCACTATAATTAAGTATCTAAACTATTATAATGACGTCTTGTAAAGAATTAATAGATTTTGATGGCATTCCATCCAAGACATGTGTAATATAGTCTAATGTATTATTCATAAGTCCCAGTCTACAGCTAGTCATGAAATTGGATCTTACATAACTGCTTAGGGGATGGGCCTTAAATTATATGTACGAAATACACTCGAGATGTAAGATAATAAATTTTCACCATTACATAAATGGATCAGGGAACCATTCTTAGAAATTTATAGAAAATGCAGAAAAGATGCATCCACCTAACCTTAGGCAGTATCCTTGGAATATATCTAGGAGATCCTTATCAATCCTCATGGATATCAGTGGCATACCTTTCAAAGGGTATGTGAACCCACCTAAAACTTATGGAATCAACAAGAACATAGTGATCAAGCTATATTAGAAAAAACACTATGTAATAAGGGTTCTGAGATGCACTCAAAAACCTTAATTTGTAAAGGAAGTAATCGTGGTGAAAATGGTTCTTCAGATAGTGATAAATTTTAAACAACTAAGGCCCATGATCTAGATATTTTGATGTAAATCATGGAATCCCATCCGTATTTTATAATCACATATGTCACATAAGGCAACTACTAAGAAACACATATGTAAAATGTAGTTTCATAAAAAATAATTTAGTAAATGAATAAATAAAATAATTAAGGTGTTCGAACAGAAAAAACCCCCACTAATTTCATATCCCCTTAAGATCTTATTTTTAATATAGGTTCAAAGGTAACACCTTCTAAAATCTCTACCCATACCCACAACATAGTATGATGGGGTCGATCAACCATTACGACACTTACTAGGGTTCCCTAAGTCAATACGTATGAGGTTCGTACCTTGTGGGATCCACAAGGTCCACACTTATGAAAATTTATCAATCTTGGAATCCTCTTAAATCATTCATAAGAATTTTCATACCTTTTGGGATACTCAAAAATAAAATTTAATCATATGAATACATCTTGGGTTCCTTGGGGTTGAAATATAGGTAGAGGTATCCATCATATAATCCTCAAAGATTGTTAATAAGCAATAGCATCCCACATGGGATCCTTGGAGAGAGAAAGTAAGAAAAGGCATCCCACAGGGAATCCTCTTGTTTGTTTCATCATTGGAGGCATCCCATAGGGGATACTTAGTCACACACTAATATCTTGGGGTAAACACTCTATTCAGTAGTATAACCTTAAAAAATACCCTTTTTTCCTATAGGGAAAATCCACTTAAAATTTAGTCTTGAGAGATAGGTCATGGACCATCTTTGATCAAGTTTACACTCTAGGTTGGCCCAATCACTCGACTATTCCATCTCTTAAATCCACAAACTAACCTCACTAACCAAGTATGGTCCAATAAAATTCACAAAACGAGGACATTAAATTTCCCATAAAATATCCTCCAACCATTCTCATGACCCTCAAATAAGATTCAATCAACTTATCTCTCTAGAGACTTCATAATTAAATTTATGGAGGATTAATATATTTTTCATAGCTTGTTCTCCCTGAAACACTTATTAGGAGTCCTCAAATCACCATAAGGGTTCCACATTCATGATCAATGGAGAAAAAATAAAAAAATGGACACCACTTTTGTAAAATTATTACTCAAGGGATTAAAATCACACAAAACCCTCAAATTGGTATTAGAATCATTGTAAATGTTGTGTACCATGAGTACACAGTGTGTACCTCAAAACCTTCTTCCTGGGCATGTACTTCTACGCGGACGGGCACACTTAAAGTATTACAATTTAATAATGATTGAAATGGAAATTCATGGGGTCTAACCATGTTATAATACACTTTCATGGAACATATATGGCTGGCCATGTACTACTACATGGCCACATACTTGTTACATGGGTGCCTTCCCAAGTACCCATCCATGTAACCATGTACCATAACACATCAAGCACTCCATGTAACACCTGAGCTTTAATTAGACTAATCGAACATTATATATTAATATAAAAATAATAAAACTAACATTTTAATATTTAATGGCAAAATAATTCTAATTTGATAGGATGAATATTGATTTTTAACTTACTTGCTTAAAATAAGCCAAGAATTGTTCGCTCAAATTTTTCCTTAAATACAAGCCTAAATGAATAATTTAAAATTTATTATTTAACTATTACTCATTTTATGTATTATAATGGGTTATAATATGTATAATTTACCTTGAATTTAATATCAATTTGATATAAATATGATAATATAATATAGATATAAAAAATGGATATTTTTTATAATATTTTTTAAAAAATAATAATGTCTTTCCATTTTTATTAATTAAAATAATATTTAATAATGAATTATTTAAATTAAATTTATAGAATACAAATCATACTGTGTGAATTTAAATCCATACAATTAATTTACTAGAAAAATATTTAATGCAATATCATCTTATGCTTGAAGAATGCATTTCTTGAGAATGCGTTATTCAACTATGTTTTGCGGGTAAATTTTTAAATTAAATTATACCGCTTATATGTATTGAATTTGAAAAAAAATAAATATGTGGGATCATAATAATTAATATTAGTTAATTTTTCCAATTTACTTTTTTTCATAATTATTATTTACTATAATAAAAATTAATCACTGTAGTTAAGGTCAAAACGGGTTTACTAGAGGATAGTATAAAAAATAATTCATAACATGACCTAAAAACATTATTAGAAAAAGTTTATTTGATTTATTTTTAAATTATACATATAAAAATATAATACGAGTCATTTAGAGCCATTTTTCCTAGAAATTGACTTAATATTATTTCAAAACATTGAAAAACGCTACTCGCCTCAACTACAAAAGGGTGCCTTATCCCCCAACTTATTTAAACATATTTATCCATTTTTCTAAAAAAACCCTATAAAGGTATCCCCCCAAAATCATTATCCATATTATAGAGTTTTTCTTATCTCAAAATTCCAAACCTAGGGTCCTTAATAAGATATCCAATTGAGGTTTATCTAAGGAAAGGTAATTACATTCAGCAAACTCTTTACATTCACTTTTTATTTTACCACATTAAATTATTTCATAAAAAAATTAGTATAATAACACCATTATATATAATAGAAATAGATGTAAATATGTTTATTTCAAAAATATTTTTCAATATCCTTCTCCATCACATGGATAAAAAATCTTTGCTCATGTGTAAGGGGGACTGCTATCTTTTGAACCAACATAATTTTTTTCAATCCCCAAATCATATGGATATTCATAATGAAGGAGAAAATGAAAATATTTGTACTTGTAAACAACTATTCTCAAAATTTAACACATCATATACTTCTCTACCCTTTCTCTCGTTAAGTAAATGACAACGTCGCTCGTCCATATGTATGACCTTCTATCTCTACGAAATGATGTGATTCATTTTCCAAGTCCAAATTTCAATAATAATTATAAACATGTTTATAATGAATAAATATTATATTTATAACATTATTATAAATTTGTATATGATGTTACTATATCCTTTACACATGACCTACAACTTCTATGATAAAACATACATGATAAAATGAAGCAGTCAAGACCAGAAATAATGATAATAATGAAATATTATTAAATGAATGGGTGGAAAGATTCTATAAGGAGATAATATATGATATTATAAATATTAATATGGTATTTGTATAAATTAAAAACATTTTTAAAACCAATATATATGAATTTAAGTCATCTTCAAAAAAAGGGAAGTGTGAGTTGAGGGATTTCATCTCAATTTCCACTCTATTGAGATATATTTGGAACTATGGATGTATTTATTTATTTTTTGGTGTATATACAACACCTTTTAGGTTTTAAACATGATTATATTTTTATTATTCATGATTAAAGTATCATTTAAATTTTACTCTTTGAAGGGGTTATAATTTTTATTTTACTAATGAGGTGAGAATTTATCTTGGAGTCTCATTTTTGGGATTTATCTTATTTCCATTTAAGGAAGATTATAATATATGATAATTAAACTCAATAGATTTTATTATATTATAGATATTTAATTATTTTAAACATTTTATTCCAACCCTTCTTATATTTGTAATATTAACCATGAAAATGGAAATTTAAAATAAAAATTTGATCTTTTTTCCCTTTTTAATCGGGTATATTCCTATTCTATGTCAATATTTTTTAAAAAAAATACAAAAGTCCTTTTTTACATACTCAAATTATTCATTAAATACATTTTATATTATCCCTGACTTTTGAATGTTTTTAAAAGAATATTTATTTCATTATGGAAGGTTCATTTTTGACTTTCCCTAAAAAAGTCAACTGTATTTTTTTAACGTATATAATGTCAATTGGTTTTCAAACCACCCAAACCATTTTACAATGTTTATCATATTATATAAATTTTAAATGGTCTTAAAAAGAAAAATATTTATTAAAATCATATTTTAATGTTTTTTATTCAATTTCCCTTTATTATAAAAAGGATATAAATTTTCTCTAAACCTATATTTCTATTGAATTGATGGTCATGTTTTATCCCATATAAATTTTTTTGTCCTTAACATTACCTTAAAATTTTAATTTTAATTTGATCAATTTTTATTGTAAATTATGTTTCTCTAAAATACCCATATTCTTTTTGTTATTCATATTATTATTTATGAAATTTTATACCATTTATACATATAGTGTTTTATTATGAATGTTTTTTAATTAATTTGGAAAAAACATAATATTCCATATTATTTACTCAATGAAGATATTTTTTTATAAGTCATATTATTCATGAATTAAACTTATCATTAAATATATGATGAATGAATTGGACATGTATTGATGGGTGGGTGTAAGTTAGAGATAGTCCCCCAACGCATCGATTGGTATAATGAGATAAACCAACTAGAAAAACTTATTAAATGGATTTTTGGTGTAAACAAAACCATCAATTAAATTTTATTTTCTGAAGGACTTGATGGAAAAGATATCAGGATTTCTGAAATCATGAAATCCAAAAATTATTCATTTCCATCATTGAGAATATTATTATTTTTATCCATGAGATTCATACATTTATATTATCTATGGATTCATTTTATGTTCAAATTATTAATTAAATGGAATCTGTTTTTTAGTATCTACCTTACCATATTGATTGTTCAATATTTACTCATGGTAGCTTCCACTGAAAATAACCTATACTATGCATTTTATATCACCCTTATTTGGTTTCTTTATTCCCATGTTATGAATAATAAATCATTTAATGATTATCAAGGATGAAAAAAAATTTACTTTTGTTATGTTTTATATGTTTTTTCTAATGTAATAAGGGAAGAACGTATGTATATGTTTCTTCAAGAATACTAAATTGATATATCCTTGGTGACATCATCCCTTCTATCTTAATCTAATATAATATAGAATACACTGACTATGGGTTTATTGATTTGGTTTCATTATAGATGATATCAGAGAGAGTTTAGTAAAATCCTTGAAAACTCGATTTAGAAAAACATAGATTATAAAACATAACCCTATAATTGAATTTTAGGATATTCATATTTATAAAAAAATATAATAAATTTTTTGGTAAGATGGTGATTGTGTGATTTTACATAAAAATAAATCTATGTATGGATATTATAAGTGGATTTAATTTTGGAATAGATACATATAAGGGTAATAACCCAAAATAGAGTTTGTAGAGTATATCTCATCCATCATTCTTGTGCTGGTGAATGGTACCTTATTGTGCACCTAGTTTTACACTCTCAAAATATATACTTATTTTAACTCATATTTTATTAACAATCCATTAAGAAATATTTGAATATATTTTTATGATTTAAATATATTCCCAAAGAAGAAAAGTTTATGATTATAAGATTAACAATGCATTAATTTTAAATTCATATTAAGTGTTATATATGATTTAAAATTATATATTTTTATTTAACAATCATGATTTATTATATTCTATTTTTAGAAATGGTTACTGGAAATAGAATGGCATCAAAACTTATGGCCAATATAGAAATATTTGTTCTGAGCAGGACTATTGAACTGGTGTTAGAGATGATCATATCATAGTCATATTAGAGAATTTTATCTAGGTTATGAGGGATAAACAAGAACATATGGAGAAACCTGGTGCTCCATTACATGATACACTAGTATTTGATTATTTCATGTGAAAAAATATATTGACAACCAGATCCCAGTATCCAAGATTCGGTGTCTACTTTTGTTACATTGGAATTATATGTTAGGAATCACATCCAAAAGGATTGAATAATTTAGTAGTCTTCGTAAACTACAAACATATATTATTACTATATTATATTACAATAAAAAAATTAGATCATAATTCTTTTCTATAAAATCAATATTCTATCAAACATATCCTTTTATAACATTCATATTCTATTTCATATATACCTAGGAAAGGATAAAAAGTAATGGTGATCTCAATTACTCAGTAAGAGTTATGTAAATTGGAAGATATAAAAAAGAAATAAATCATAATAAATATGTAATAATTAAAATATCAAGGTAAATATATGAACAAGTTTATATTTAATAAATAACTTGACTATCATGATTAGAGAATAAATAATCAATATGGAAAGGCTAATAAATAAAACCACATGTGATTTAATCAATAAATTGAGAATGAAATTAATTGATAGATAATATCATTGGTAAAATATCAGGGATTATAATTAATGAAATATTAAAGAAGGAAATTTTTAATTATTGGACATCAGGATCTCTAACATCCTAATACCTCAACTATCAAGACATTTTACAAGGCTATTTAAAAGTGGTGGGTAGTTATACACAAAAACCCCATTTAGATAAGGTTACCAACTGATTTTCCTCATGAAATTACTAATGCAACAATGGTAGGTATATATAACTTTTCCCCAGCCATATCTGTATGCCTAACATGTTCCTTGTATATTGAATGATCGATATAATTCATGAACAATATACCTTATCAAAAAAAATTTATCTGATAAGCAATATGTATTGTCAATAAATTCGTCATCCAATAACATAACATGAAACGTAAAATTCCATATGTGGATATTATAACAATTTTAGTTAATAATTATATACATGGTAAAATGAATATATATATTTAATATTAATGTAGTGACCAATGATCATAAGATAATGAATGATTCAAGGGAAAGTTAATGAATACAAAATTAATTAGGAAATTGAATTTCAATACTATCCCAGGCCAAGCTAATCATAAAAAATCTATAGAAATAATAAGTATTTTATTAGTAAAATTAGTTTGAAAATAATATATTTTAAACCTTTTTATGGTAAATACCCTTTTCAAAAAAATAGTTTTAAAATTTAAATATCACAAAATATTTTGATAATAATTTTCTTTGAAAATAACCATTTAATATTATAAATTAAATATTTAAAACATTGGGTGTTAAAGATGGTGGTAAATTCTATAAATGACATTAAAAATCATTCCTTGTACAAAATTTTAAAAAAGGTTAAAAATTGATCCATTTGAAAAATGAAAAGAACATTCAATTCAAACCATTATAAAAAAATTCAAATATGCAAAACATTTAATTAATAAATAATTTTGAGAAATTTAGAAAACATTTTCAAAAAAAATTATAGAACATGGATTCAGATTAAAAATAATTTTTTACTGAAGAGAAAAATAAAGTCAGATTTTCTAAAAAACAATATATCAATCATTTTATGTACCAAAGAGATGGAAAATGGAACTATTACATGAAATGTTCATGAAGAAATATAGTATACCAAAATTTATTTGTTTTATTATAGAAATACCGAAATAATCCTCCCAAGTTATATTTAAAAATAAATAGTCTTGAATAATGATAAAATTATGAGATAAACCCTTACCAGGATCAACAAATTGAAGTGATAATTAATTCAATTTTATATTACATGTATAAAATGTAAATACACATAAATAAATTTCAAATGAATAATAATGTAATAAAAGTCATTGCACACATTATCTTAGAATATCAATGACAATGATGAAGTAATATAACCCAATGAAAACAAATTGTCTTATAAAAATCATTACCACTTGGTAAGATTCAACATAAAATACTATGATTTAATATATATTCCTTATATTATACGTAAAATGGGTATTATATATAGCATATAAATGGAATAAGTGCATTAAATTTCAATATGCCTTAACGATGTGAAATTGAGAAGACATTCCTTACCTAATGTCTAGTTAAAATTTTAACTTTATGTACATCATATATAATAAATATTGTAATATTATACATATTTTTGGAAACATATTTATATTTATCGTACCATATATTATTTACTTAAGACCTTTTTTTAACCGTTTATTAACAATTCCTTGTTAAAAACACATTTCATGTAATTAGTTCTTTGTTTTTTCATGTTTGTTTTAATTTATTATTTTTTTGTACTTTTAATTAGATCATTTAAAACATGTTATAAATATCATATATATTCATTATATATTAATTTAGAGTAATCTGTAAAATTTAATGATAGAAAATTAATTACACTATTCATGGAGATGGTAGGTCAAACATAAGCATGAACCATGTTTCCATTTTCTTGATCAATATAAAAAGATGAAAATAAATATCAATTAAAATTTATATAATAATTATTTGTTCAGATATTGAATTAAAATTAACAAAATCTAACCTAATTACAATCCATTTAAAAATAACTTGAGAAACATTTCACAACGCCGTGTGGAGGTGGTAGTCCACACGTACAAATGATTGAAGTTAGTATTTTCAAACGAATTTAAGGGTAAGAATTTGGAAGTTATAATATATTTATAGAAGTATTTTTTGTTCATAAATATCACATATTTTCATAAACTTTATCCTTACTTAATTCCAATCAAGTTGTAAACAAAAACAAATAACATTACTACGCGACCCGGTGGTGTGTCGTACACATGAGTAACGTTATCGTATCCCCCTAACTAATGGTAAGTAAAAAGGTATAAGTTATATCAAAATTTTAAAGTATAATAATTTATAAAATATAATATATATATTTTAAATCCATCATTATATCTGTCAATGAAATATGATAATGGAAAACGAATTATATCGGTCCCCGAGGTCTTAGTCTGTCATACACATGATTGACAGATTTGTTTCCCATTTGCTGGAATAGTATGTGGATATTGAAAATTTACTAAACATAATAAAATATTAGTATATGTAACATACTGAGGTTCTTATATAATATTGATTTAATAATATTTTATGGATTTTTAATAATAAACAAAATAACGATTCTTATTTAAGAACATTACCTTTTCTTCAGAAAACATCATTAGGTTTTCACCAAAATTATTCCAAGGTTGGCTTTATGATAAAAACATGGAATCTAGTACGTTGGGATAGAACTATGTAATGAATTTGTTCATGGATTTTGTAGTCCAAATTATTTTTTAGGTGTGATGATTTGAGGAGAGGGGTAGCCTTTTATAAGTTGGGGAGATGACTCAAATGGAACTTTTGAAAAGAATAAAGTGTACCCATGTTTTTTAAATGGAACAATTATGTAAACCATTTAATTTTCCAACCTTATATGTGTTAAGGTTGAAATATTGCCGTTAAAATTGTATTTTTACAATTATTAGGTAATTTTTAACATTTAACTTCTTAATTTAACCCCCAGTAAACCTCTTTTTATCTTAAACACAAAAAATTACTATTCATAATGGTAAAAAATTAAGTTGATATTATTAAATAATATAAATTATGATGATTCCAAATTTTGAGTCCAATTTTATAACATTAATTCAAATATGTATTATAATTCTATTTAAAATTAAACCCATAGACACCTTAAAAGAAAGGTTTTTCCCAAGAAAAACATTAAATAGTTTAAAGTGCTTTTATATCATAATTAAACATAAAATTTATTCCAATTAACCAAATTATTTAAATTGTAATATAATTTCAAAATTTTTACTATATAATAGTTAAAATAAAATTTATCATTTTATATACATTAAAAGAAATGGATGTTTTCAACAAAACCAATATTTTTCACTATTTAAGAAAAAAAGTAATATTTTAACAATTTATAAAAAATTAACCATAGATAATTTAAAAAATTATATTTCAAAAAGAGATTATTTTTTAAAATAAATTTTAAAAAAATAAAAAAATTATCTTTAAATTATATGTGCATTGTGTTACTAAACCGCCTCTTAGAATATTACATTTTTTCTAAAAATAATTCTCTTCCTTTCAAATGAATCTCATTTTCTTTCTTTTAAATATAGAACCAATTAATTAATTTATTATTTTATAATTACAAATTTTTTTATAATTTAGTTATTACTATTCATTCCTCTAATTTTATGTCTAAATTATAATAATATATTATATTACAATTAATTTTGAATCAGGGTTGCGTGTTTTGCAATCTTTTTAAGAGATCAAATTTATTGGAAAATAAATATATCATAATGATTGGTGTTATTAAATTATCATGTAATCTCGATGTTGTGTGTCAAATATAATATCAAACCCAATTTTCTTATTTTAAAATCTTTGGTTGTTACATTCTCTCCATCATCAATAAATTACAGACATGCAATATCAACTTGCGAATGGAAGTCAATGGATTTCTATTTAAAATATACTAGTTGAGAAACCTGCATATTAAAAATGATTAATAGAACTTCCTCATACAAGAGGGAAATAAAATTATGAATTTTCATTTGGAATAATATATAAATAGGTCTCCAAGTGGTGAACAAAGGTGGGAAGTGAAGATACATACATAGAAGAAAGTGTGTAAAGCCCAAATAATGATGAATGATGATTGGGGTCATTAATCAGAAAATTTATAATGGTAAAGAGAGTGTAAACAACCAAAGAACAAAATATATTTGATTATTTAAAAATATCAATGATTCATTGGATATAAAGGTAATATGATGACATTTGTTTCTCAAGATCCTTTTCCTAAAGTTTAGGAATTCATTTACTATCTAATAATATTATGAATTACAACTACTTGATATCTTTTTAATTTTAAGAACAATTTCATCCATTGGTTGTGCTTTGATCAATTTCAACTTCATCTCTTACTTCAATAAATGAATATCTAATATGAATTTTTATTCCTGAAGCACTAAAATTATCTTTAAACTGATCGTCACATCTATAAAGGAGTTATGATTCCTTCTATATATTTATAAATATTTTATTAACCCATTTCAGTTTTAATAAGTAATCCAATATAATACACTAACCAATAAACCTCAATAGATACACCATTGGTTCATCATTAATATTTATTTATTAAAACGTTTATGTAAAATCAATGACATATTAACCAAAACTTGATGTAGGTGAGTGGTGGGTATTTATACCATATCAACCTTTAGTTGTGGGTTCAATACCTACAATCTCCAATCTATTCAATGAGTTTTCACCCATCATGTAGGTCTTCCTTTTTTCCAAAAATATGATAATATAATTCCTATAGGGTTACCAAATTGTGATGCCCCATAATTACTACATCATCAAATATAAGATAAAACATAAATGTTATCAATATCATTAATCTAAATTTTAAATTATATAATGGAATTATTCCAAAAATAACCATTTCATATACTAAACCAATGGGTTGTATTCCCATAAATATATTCACAAAATATCCATAGTTTTGATATATTTATTGAACACAAATTTTTAAAAAGGGGCGTTTGAAAATTTTAACTTTTGATTAACATTAAACACATAAACGCTTGATGGTATCCATAAAATTTAGGTTAATGAAGACATATATGATTCTAAAATTATACATAGTCATTATATATTTCATGATTCTTATAACCAAAATATCATTGATGAAAATAATTCTACAATTTAATTCTTGAATCCCAATACATAAATACGTGATTCATTTTATTTAAACATAGGTCGATCCATTGTCTAGGGTTTATCCATTTAAAGGGGTAATTGACATAGATAATTACTAGGTTGTGAAAATTAATACAATGAACTAAATTGAATCCCAATGATGAAATTTATTTCCTTCCATTGTACTCTTCATTTTTTCCTGAAATTAATTATTTTACACCCTTCTTTTTTAAACAAAAAAAAATCCACTCCTTAGAGACACCTTCAAGGGTGTATATTAACACATTTAAAACATTATGGAAATCAATCCTTCTTTCCAACATGTCCTCAATCACTTAGCAACTATATCATTCACTACATCGGGAAGTCTGAGAGTTGGTTAAGGTATATGTTGTTAATAATATTTTAGGATAACTGATTAGGAATAATGAGGATATATTCCAATACAATCCCAATCCCATTTGGTTTCTAATAGTCACCTCATTTTTAATTATATTCATTGTTAACACATTTCCTTTGGATTCCATTCATTATCTAAAACAAAAAAGCATAGTGTAAGAAATAATAATCTTAGTGGGAAAACCATATAATCAATTAGGGGATATATAAATAATTTCACATATTTTAAATCTAAGACACATAAATTTTAACCTAGGTTATTCATTTTCATCATCTATTGAAATTATTTATAATGATTCATAAGGAAAATGTAAATTGACTTAAGCATATCCCTATAAAGTGTCAAAACAAGTGCGTAGTAAGCACCATTATCATGTAATAGGTAACGATTGAGTAGATATTAACATGAATTTTTTGTATTTCTTTCCCCTAGGTACATATATTCTCTAACCATGTCCACTTGAAGTATCTATAAATGTATTTATTTCTAAAAAACCACATATTATCTTCCTTGTCAAAACATTAGAATTTTCTTCTTTACATGTCCCCAAATACTGATATAGTGTTACGTTCCATAATATATGATTTCCTTAATCTAGTTCCCAAATTTTTTACTAAAATTTCTTTGATAACAAATATGAATACCCCCACCTCAGTATCCAAGATCCTATGTATAATTTTTCATAACGAAATAATATACAAGAAATCACATTCTATAGGTCGGAATAGTTTAGTGGTATTGCTAATGCAAATACACATATGATTCTCATATTTTATTTGAATAAAACTTTTAAAACATAATTTTTTTAGAAAATATAATTATTTCCCTTAGAAAATCCTTGAATTTAATATATAGTACACTTCCTAAATTCTTAGGAGAGAAAAAATTAATGGTAATATCAAATGATCTGTAAGCATTGCGTAAGGAGAATGATAAAATGAATAAATAAAGCATAATCAATAAGGTGTAATCAAAATGGAAATGTAAATTTATGAATAAACATTCCATTTAATCAATAACATAATTATCATTATTATATTAGGTGTATTAAATATAGAAATGTAAATAACTAAAAACACATTCCATTAAATCAACAAAAGGAGAATTAAATACATCTATAGATAATATCATTGAAAAAATCATGGATAATTATAAATAAACTCCTAATTAAGGAAGTTATTAATTATTAGACACCATGATATCAAGAATAATGATACCTCTACTGTCTATACATTTCATATGATTGTTTAAAATTGATGGGTATGCATACACAAAAATCCCTTTTAAATAAGTCTATCGAACTTATTCGCATCATGAGTATTAAAATGCATTGAATGGATCTATATAAATATATCCCACCCATATCTTCATGTCCAATTCATTACTCATATATCTAATGAACAATTTAATTAATGAAAAATATGCCTTATCAATAGATTTATGTATCAAGTAACATGGATTAACAATAATTTTCTTATTAAAACATATAGAATTAAAATTAAAATTCCATATCTAGAAATTATATATGGGTTATGTCATAATAATATCCTTGATATAAATAATATGGAAATTTAAGAGAAATTTAAAGACCAATGATCACAAGATATTCAATGATTCAAGGGATAGTTAATGACTAAAAAATTAATCTTGAAATAAAATGGCAATACCATCCCAATTCAAACTGACACAAACCATACATAGAAAGAATAAATATTGTTTTAATAAAACATACCTCAACTAGAGTGTAATTAAAATAATTTTTTTTTTATATAGACTAATTGAAATACTATATAATGATCATTGAAAACATTCTTGAGGAAAACACCCTTTTCAAAAAAAACATTCAAATTAAAAATTAAAAACATTATTTGAAAACCCTTTTACATTAAAATAACCTTGGAAACATATAAATGAATCATTAAAAAATTTATTCATCGTGATCGGGGGAAATTCCGTACATGATGTTTATCAAACATTCCTTTAACCTTATTGTAACATAGTTAAAAGTAACCCATTATAAAAATGATAAGAATATTCCATTCAATATATTTTGTAAAAAATAATAATAATATAAAATTGTATTTAATAAATAATTTTGTGATTTTTTAAAATAAATTTCTTAAAATATTTTTATAAAAAATGATATGGATGATAATGAATTTTTGACCTAAGACAAAAATAATAGAAGATTTTCTTAAAAACTATTTTCCCATTCATTTTAATTACCAAAGTGTGGAAAAAAGTGATATTGATTGAAAATTTCATGAATAACCAATGTAAATGGAAATATTTTAGTTTTAAAATAGAAATAAAAAATATTCCCTTAAGTGATATTTAATAATAAACAATCCTAAAATATGATGAGATTGTGAAATAAACTCTTACCATGATCAAAACATTGAAGTGAGAATTAATAAATTATTATATTATGTGTATAAAATGTATATTAAAATAATTATAGTGTAAATATAAAATAAAGTATGAAAATTAATTACACGTATAACCTTATAATATCAAAGATAATGAAGAGGTAATATAAGACAATGAAAAGAAATTGACTTTTCAAATTCTTTACAACATGGTAATTTTTAAGTCAAATCCCCTTAGATAAAATAATTAAAATTAAACCCTAAAATATTATGAAGTCTGAATTATTCATGTTATTAAAATATAAAATAGGATGTATAAACACTATATTAGAGTAACCGGGTGCATAACATGACAATTTGTCTCAATCAATGGAAATTCGGACGAAGTCCATTACCTCAGGTCTGATTTACTTCATACATGTATGTACCTCATGTATAATAAATATAAGTTCATTATAAATATTTTCCAGAAACAATATTATATCTATAAATCCAAATTTAACATAATTATGACCTTATATCAGCTTTTTATTAACAATTCTATGATAAAATCAGGTCATGTGTAATAACTGTGTTGTTTTCATGTGTGTTTTGATATAATATTTTCAGTCCTTCTATTTTGATTATGGTTACACCATCTCCAGAATTTAAAAAATTATATAAATACAATATATATTCATCATATATGTTTTAATAGTATTCTATAAAAGATAAATACTGAAAATGAATTATACCATCCATGGAGATGGTAGATCGTAAGTACGCATGAAAGATGTTTCCATTTTCCCCACGGATAGAATGAAAAGAAAAAAAATATTTATTAAATTATAAAGAATAATTATTTTTCTATATATATAATTTCTAATAATCAAATGCATCCTTATTAACACGCATTAAAAAAATTGAAAAAAAACACACTTCTACATGGTGGCGGTAGTCCACACATACCCACAACTAACGTCAATATTTTCAAAAGAAACTAAAGGAAAGAAATTTTATGTGGTATTATATTTAAAAAAGTATTTGTAGGTAAAAATTTCAACATAGATTCCTTAATTTTATCGTTACTATCGTACATGTAAATCATAAATGAAAAATTAATCACCTCGTTTCATTAGGTTGGGGTTGCTTTACACTCAAGAAACTTTATCATATCACCTCATGGAACAAAAATTAGGTAGTCATAATTGATATAATAATTCCAGAAGTATAATAAATTTATAAATATATTATTTTTTTAATCTGTAATTATATCTATCCTTAAAAGTTGATGATGGAAAATTAATCACATCAGTTCATGAGGCGGTAGTCTGTCGTTCACATGATCGATGGGTTTGCTTCCCATTTGATGAAATATTACATGGATATCAATCATTAAATTAACAAAATAACATTTAATTATATTTAATATACAAATTTTATTATATAATCAAGGTTTAATAAGATTTAAATGAGGTGGAAGAAGAAATAAAATAAAAACACTCATTTAGAAATGTTACCTCTTCTTTGGATGACTTCTATATTTTGCACCAAAAACCTTCCTAGGTTTTCCTTATGATAAAAAATGAATATATAAGGTTGGTATGATATTAATACAGTGATTTTAGTGGGTATATTCCTAACCAGATGTTTTTTGAGGTGTGAAGAGGATATGAGAGGGTGACCTTTTACAAGTGGAGGAGAGGATACACATGCATGTTTTGGAAATAATAAAGTGTTCCCATGTTTTCCACATGAAAAAAGAACAAATAATTGGTTATTATGGATAATTAGATGATATAAGGTCCAAATAATTTCATATAAGTGGATTTGAAAAAAAAATAGATCATGTTTAACCATTATCCTCTTATATTAACCCCTGATAAGGCCACGTTTACCTTAACCTCAATAATTAATTTTTTACTGATTTAACTATTATTAATAGAAAAAAACTAAGATAAAAATATTAGATAACATAAAATATTGTGAGTTTAAATATTTAATCCAATTTTAAAAATTATATTCATAAAATTGGTAGAATTAAAATTAAAATTAAACCCATATACATGTCAAAAAAACAAATTTTTAAAATAAAAACGTTTCAAAAGTTAAAAAAGTATTTATATTAGAATTAAGTATGAAATTAATTTAAATTGCCTAAATAAGATAAAAATAAACTTAAATGAATAATTTTTATTTTAAATGAAATTTAAAATAAAATTTTATTCTCTAAATAATTTAGAAGAAAAGGTAAGTTTCTATAAAAATAAGTATTTTCACGATTTATCTTAAAATTAGTCATTTTAGAGAATTATAAAAAAATCATCCAAAGATAATTTTAAAAAATATATTTCAAAAATTGAGTTTATTTTATCAAATAAATTTTCTTAAGTTGCTAAAAAAATAATTTTAAGTTTCTTGTGAAAGTTACGATAAACCCACCTTTTAGAAAAATACAGTTTTACCAAAAACATTTATTTTTATTTTGAAAAATTATTATTATATGTATAATCAATATAAAACCAATGAATTTTTTATATTATATTAAGCCATATATTTTTAAAATTTTCATTATTACTATTCATAACCACTAATTTAATAGCCATGTGTTAATGGTTTAATATGGTTTATTCAGGCTCGCGGTTGCGCGTTCTGAATGCTATCAAAGAGATCAAATTTATTTATAAATAAATATATCATAGAGCCCCATGGTGTCAACTTATTGTATAATAATGGTGATGAATTTCATATATTCTATAGAACCTAGTTTTATTCTCTTAAAATCTAAGGGTGTTACATAAGCCCCCTCTTTTTGTGGAACAACTAATCCAGTGGTTAATGAGAAATGGGTTCAATCACTCAAAAATATATTTATGGCAGTGGGGTGTGAGGAAAGGGAATGTTTTATAATAGAATTATATTGTCTCAAATTAAACATTAATCAATCATTTTCATATATACATAGTATTAGGGAGGAATAACGAATAAAACACAAGATATGGAGAGCTTTTAAAGTAACATTATCTAAAAAATATTTTACTGGTGAGCAATGGACTGAAATGAAGAGAAAAGTCATTATCTAAATGAAAATAGAAGAAAATTTAAATTATAAGTATTCTTTTACAATAGTATCCGGGTATGCTATAGATTAAAAATATAATACATATGAAAAGATTGATAATTTCTTTGGACATATTAAGCCAAGATTCCAAATAGCACAAGGTTCTCAATCATTTTCATCATATGATGAAATAGTTTAATATTATTTAAAAAAGATAATTAATTTTTCAAATAGTATATATTCATTGGAAAAAAATAATAAGAGTTCCTTTGAATGATATGATAAATGAACACATCAAAGAATATGAATAAAATGAAGCAATTTCCATATTGTGAAAATTATTGAAAGAAACATCTTCGAAAATAATTGAATGGATCAAGAGTTTCTTATAAGTGTGGATATGTGTGTCATATAGATAATTTGTGTAGTGGAAATAAATATTCATCTATTATATTCATATTAAACTATAGATAAATGGGAAATTATTTAAACAAATGTCTCAAACATGAAAGGAAATTCTCATAAAAGAGGCTAAGGGGAGAAGGTCGTGCTTATGTGATCACTACAACTGAGGTTGAAGGTCCTAAATTTATGGTGGATGTTAAATTAATAGTATCATAAAATTATCTACTGGTTTATTTAATTTTTGATCTTTTTAATCTTTTATATATTCCATGTTTCCCAAGAAAATCATATATTTCCCTAGAACTATAAAAGGGAGTTATGAGTCAAAAATACTAGTGTAAATATCACTGCAATAAGGATGTTTCATACAGTTCTTCTTATGACATGTTAACAGGCCCTATTTTTAGAATTTATTTTTATATCATTGTTTTACTTTGATATAATCCTTGGTATAAACAAGATTTCAATATATGATGTAAAATCTCATTATAAATGGAAGGAAATTATTATTTGTGATGAAGATGCGGAAATACATATCTTTATATGGGATACTTCATCATATTATTCATGTCTAGATCCACCCATGCATATGTACTATAATATAATGAGATTTTATATGGACAGACTATGTTTGATAGTGTACAAGATATGAAACACCAAGCTTAAACAAACAACAAAATATTATTATGGGGTTGTTATAACATATATTTTAAATTACTGGGTATGAATAGTAATAAATTATTTATAAAATAACAGAAAACGTCCTAATAAATATAAAATTTATGGGAAAATTATTATAAAATAATCAAATATGTTTTTATGGAATTACTTTATTCTTTTAAAAAATTAGTTTTCTTCCAAAATGGATTTTCTGCTTTTTATGAGTAAATATTATATATAATATATAGATGTTTTAGAAAATTTATATGATAAAATTAACTTTATTTTTTAAATTAGAATAACTAAATTTTTGTATGGTGAAATTTCATAATTTTATGAAATTTTTTATTATTGAATGAATAATAAAAAATACAAATTTTTATTAAAAATTAAAAATTTCAAGGTAAAATTGTTTTTTAGATTATTTTTAAATTTTTATTAGTTAAACCTGAATAAAAATATAACATTTTTTATATTTATTTAATCCTTGAGTATAATATAAAAACATTTTAAATTTAAAAGGGGGATTTTTTTCAAAAAAATGGGTTTTTGTTGTGTTTTTTCCGGTTTAATTTTAAGTTAAATTAAAAAACTTATATGATTTGAATTTTGAAAAACATATTTCATATTTTTAATCATAGGTCATAAATTTTTTAATTATTCCTCTTTTATTTTTATAATATAAATATTATCCTTATTAATTTTATTATTATGGTAAAGGATAAATCAGGTAATTGAGGGTGAAAATAATATGATAAGGACTATAAAATCACCATCAAACTTAAACCAATTTTATTAAATGGTTAATTTTCATCTATAATAATTAATGGTTCTATTATATGGAATTTTTTCCACTTGTATGTGATTATGAAAATTATAATATTTTATTTAATGAAAAGTTCAAGATGTTTCACTCATATTTTTAATAATTATAAAATTTTTAATATGTTGTTTTCAAGGGGATTTTTATGACTATAAATATTAACTTGATATAGAAAATATTTATATTCACGATGGTTATTAATTGTTAATATTTATTGAATAAATAATTACCTTAAATTGTAACATAATGTTGATGCGCTAATTATTTTATTAATGGAAATATCCAAGAAATGTTATAAAACAAGTTCTAATAAATATTATTTTAGACAATTAATCTAAAAAAATTATTGATAAACCTATAATGTTATTAATGTAATTAAATACTTGGATGAAATTATTATCATTATTCTGATTTTATTAAAGTCAATTTATTAAACAGTTCTTAAAATTGACATTATGAATATTTTATAGTAAATAATATTTTATTAAATGATAAAAATCATTATAAATATTTAATTTGGAAAAATTATTTGGATAATATTGATAATTTATCTTTTATCCATTTATGTTTCTTTGTTCATTTTATAGTAACTATATTAACTCTCAAAAATTAAAAATCCATGTTGTCATGGTAAGAGGTAACATGGTTAAATAAGTTTTAAAACCAAAAGATATGTGTATAAATATATTCATAACTTTTGTAAATTTAATTTTTTGGTTATATTAAATTCCCATCCCACATTATATTCTAATAAATCTACATTTGAAGGCATTTTTATTGATATTTAATTTGTTATGAATTAATCTATTGATACATTTGAAAAGTTTCTGTCACCTCAATTACAAAAGGACTCCCCATATTTCATTTCATCTCACTACTTGGAGCCCTCTATATCAACCATAACCTAACATATTATCTTATAAAAATCCTTAGAAACATTTTAGTGGTTCTTTTATTCTCACGATACCAATCTTAGATCACTTTATGTGATATCTAAAAGAGTCATTTCAAAGAAAATTTAATCACTCTAAATGATCACTTCATTTTTCTAATCTTCTTTACATCCTATAAATCTATGATATATATCATAAAATAGTAAACACAATATAATAAATATTCTTAAATTTTATTATTATATTTTAAACAAAATTATTGATCCTATTTCCTATAAAATAATACGTGAAAGTATCGTTCTTCTGTACATACGGATTACCATATCCATGTAGTGATATAAAACATTTTTCATCACTATATTTTATGGATGGAAGTTATGATGAATTTAGTGTTAATATATGATATTTAGGATATAAATATACTTATTTAATAATAATATTATGTCTCATTTATTATCATCAAATATTTTAAGAAATGATAAATTCATTTATGTGTACATTTAGACTACCATCTCTATGTTAAGATGTGTTACGTTGTTCACCTTTATTCCACATGGATGGTAATAAAAATGAGTTTTCTAAAGATATATGATATCTATAAAATAATAATTATTAAATCGTGGTGTATTATTATTTACCGTTATTTTATTCAATATGATATTTATATTCTCCACGAATGGTGTAATACATTTTTCAATCTCTAATTTTCATGAATGATTAAAAATATGTTTACACTGAAAATAAATTATCTCTATACCATTATTAAAATTATTTAAATTATGGAACCATTACAATGTTATAAGGACCAGGACTTCTGAACCAAAACATGATTGGAAATGAAAACAATTATTAGCCAGAACATTGATTTGAATAAATAATTATTAAAAAAGATTTGATTAAATGATATAAATGGATCACATATGATATTATAAATATTAATTTGGTTATTTTATAAATTAATAACATTATTCAAATCATTATACACGAGTTTTAAGAATGATCAACTAATTTAAAGGGCAAGGTATGAGTTTTTGTCTCACTATATTATTGTATGATGCATGCCTTATAAATTACTTGTTTCTTTTGATTGGTGTATATACTAACCATGAATTATTATTTTTGATATATATTATGAATTTTATGAGGTTTTAAATATGAATTTTTTTTTGTCTTGGGGTTACAACTAAAAATTTACCAAAGCAGTAGTGGTTTATTTCACAATATCATTATTACATGAGATTTTTTTTGTTAACACATTCTCTAGGTAATATTTATTTTCCATGTATATGATTTATAAAAACATATAAATGTTTTATAATATTTACAAATTTATTTTTAAATAAATTTTTACACATCAATTAATTTTTACAAAATGGCTTGAATGGAATATTTTACAGTTTTCTAATTGAGGTATTTAGTGGCTTTTCTGAAACAAATATGGGAGGAATGTTATTTTAACATATATATAATGAGATTGTTTTTCTATAGCATTAATTAATTTATTATCTTATGATTCATTTAAAATATTACAAGTAAAGTTTCAGTTAAAATTTTTTCTTTTTTAATTTTTCTTCTTATAAAAAATTCAAAATGGAAATGTTATTTTCCTCAAAAAAATTCAAACTGATCTTTCAAAATCATTTTCCATCTAATATGCATCCCTTTATATTACTTAAACTTTAATAGGGTTATTATTAAAGGTTAATATAATTATTTTTTTCATTTAATGGTTTATTTTTATCGTGGAATGATATTTATGAATCATGTTACTTTTCCATGGGTTAAGTAATGGCAAAATATTCATAAAACCCATTTGTTATAGGTTTTGATATGATGAATGGTTTATGATCCTATTTCTTACATAAGTATGTTTTTAATATATTATGGGAAGGACATATATACCTCTCAAATTAATGGGTTAAATCTTAATATCTTTTGAGATAATAATGGAAAACTAGTCAGTGTTCTTGATCTACTATGTGAAACAAGTGTGTCTTGGTCAACTAAGGGAAACATGTGTGTCCAGATCCACTATGTTGATGGTCTTAGTAGTTTAATATGACATATGAAATGGTATTCTGTATTTATAATGGTTCCACACTTTTATGTCATGATATTATGATTCTATATTGTTTTATGATGATTTCATCCGTTAATGACCCATGTTTTTTGAAATGATAATGTTTTATATGACGACTCTAGTTTATGTTTTGTGATAGGTTGGGTATGAACTTATGAAGTTATGTTCCTGATAACATAAAATTTTGTTTATCTTACAATTTAATATGATAATGGATTAGTATCTCTTATGTTTACCCTTTATTGGTCATCTATGCCCACCCTTTTATTATTGTTTTCTTTCCCTGGGTTATGATGAAGGACTATAAGTTGGATATGACTAAGAAGGTTGATAGACATGAAGAAATTTTGGATGATGATATAGATTCTTATGGGACATTTTTTTATTTTCAAAATATATGTAAGAGTTTGTCTTAATTATCTAAAACTCTAAAACTAAAATATTATTAGATATGAATGTGATCCTCTATTTCCTTCTAACATTTTATGTTTTGATGGAAAAACTGGTTCACATTTATTAATACCAAATAAATAAAATATAATGTTTATGTTTCTAGCACCAAATCTGGCAGTTCGGGTCTCAAGTTGTTACATTTGGTATAAGAGAAAGGTTTAGATAACATTGGTGATTAAGATTATTATTCATGAGTGGTACTCTTAAGAGTTATACATACCATCATGGATATATAAGACCACGATTTTAGAGTCTTAAACACCCCTTCTAAGTTTATATGTTAGGAAATTCTAGGGTGAATAATGATATTTTTGGAGACATTTATTCTTGTGGTAATTTTGGGTTATTACATTTTGTGATGAAAAATTAAATATATGGGATAACCTTTAAGGTTATGATATTTATATTGTGTTGACTATATTAAGTTTATTGTTTAGTTTGTTTATCAAATTTCAATAAGTTTATATGGATAGATTTTGAAAAATGAAAACCCACGGGATGGGTGACAACCCTTCACATACGACAAAGATATGAGTTTTGAAACCACAACCTAAGGGAGACAAGGGTGAATTTCCTATCACTTTCCTACCGGAATTTCTCATTAGTATGAAATATTCATTTTAGTTCAATAATTTTATGGATGAAGAATAAGTTGATTTTGTGGAAAATATGTTTTATTATATTTATAACCATGGGTTAAGATATTTATTTGGTGTTAAATTGATTAATGGGAAACTTATATTTTATTATGGTAAATTATTTAATCCATAATGATTGAATTATATTTTGTATGAACATATTATTATATTATGGATTTATGGTGGTTCAAATTATTTATGGAAATGATTATCAGATCTTGGATATTATGTTATTAGGGAAATTGATTTTTTTGTATGAGACATTAAGAGTGATTAATTTTATCTGAAAATATATATTGAAATTATTGTTGGAGGACTATGTGATAAATAAATCTTTTTTTGTGTTTCAATATTGGTTAGGAATATTTTAAGGAATTTGAAGGATATATATATTTCAGATGATCTTGGATTAGATTTCTGTTCTACTATTGAATATTGTAGAATTAATTAGTTTTCCTCATATAAAGGATTCATTAGTTATTTGGAATCAACTTATATTATGTTATTAAATTTTTTTGAGGATAATGTATGAAGATAGGGGGAATAAATTGTTATCCTTCTATATAATTAATTATCCATTGAATATTATTCTAGAGCTTCAGGAAATAAAAATTCATATTCAATATTTTCAGAAAAAAGATAAGCTTGGGGTTCAAATTTATTAAAGGAAAAATCCGTGCATTTCAAGTATGTATATTTTATTATGTTCTATCTATAGGCTGTAAAAAATCCCCAATTTTAAGAAAAATATTTTTAAACAAAAACATTATATATTTACATTTCTTATTGATAAATCAATATCTTTTTAACCTATCATATATTTACAATTTTGTGGTGGTTAAATTTTTCATGGACATGTTCTATATTTCTCTTTATCATAACCTTAGAGTAATGTTTATCTTAGATGTCCATTTTTTCCTAAATTTATACCTTATTTGTGTTATTTAATATGACCTTTGTACTTCATTTTATCTCTTATGAAGAGAATGTTTTATTTACCCTTTTTCTAATGTGGGATTTAAACTGAGGTATTTTAAAAATAAAAAATTTGGTTACTGATAATAATTTTAAATTTAAAGGTAGATACTTATTATATTGGGAGATTATAATATTCCTAGAATTTTTAAGAAACTTCTATGTTCGATAGTGTGATAGATAAGCAACTCTGAGCTTAAATGAATAAAAATAATAATATTATGTGATAGTTATAAACATGGTATTAAATTAGAAGGTTTCAATTGGAATAAATGATTTATGAAATAATTATAAAATTCATACTCAATGTAAATTTGTTGGTAAAATATAATTAAATAATCACATAAAATTTTATTAAAGTTATTTTATTCATAAAAAATATGATTTCTTTGAAAATAGGATTTTTATATTTTCATTAGTAAATATTATAATTAATTTCTTGATGTTTAATAAAACTATTTGATAAAATTAACATTATTTAATAAATTATCATATCAAAAATTACCTATGATGAATTTTATATAATTTTCTGAAATGTTTGAATTTTCAATGAAGAGTGAAAAATAAAAAAAATTATTAAAAATTATATTTTCCGTGGACATATTATATATTTAATTATTTTTAGATTTTAATTAGTTCAATATGATTGAAAATATTATATTTATTGTTTTTTTAATCTGTTTTATATTTGAATTTATTATAAAAACCATTTATATTTAAAAAGGCATTTTTTCAAGAAAAAATGTTTTGTTGTGTTTTGTCGGATTTATATTAAATTAAATTATTCAAATTCAATGTTTTGAAATTTTTAAAGATGGATTTATTATTTTTAATCATAGGGTCTAAATCTATTAAATAGTTCTCTTTATTTTGTTAGTATATTAATAGTAACATTTGTAACTTTTTGTTACCACTGTAAAGGGTAAATTAGGAAATCAAGGTTAAATATAATATGATAAAAACAATCAAATGACACGTACATTTGTTTTAATTTTATTTTATTACTAATTTCCATCTATAATTATTCATGTTTTGAATATACGGCCCTTCGTATCCATTTTTATGTGATTATGACATTTATAATATTTTATTTAAAGAAAAGTAAAAAATATCACCCCCATATTTTTAATAGTTAAAACATTTTTAATATAGGGTGATACAAAGGATATATTTTACAATAAATATTAATTATTAAGATAAAATATTTATCTTCATAATTGTAATTATTTTTAATTTTTAGTGATGATATAATTTTCTTTAATTCTTACACAATAATGATGGAGCGATTATTTTATTAATAGAAATATCAAAAAAATGTTATTTAAAATATAAAAATAAATATAATTATAGATAATGATAATTATAAACAAATTTCATGTTTCAAAAAGAAATTTTATTTATTTAATAAAATATTTATATTAATTATAGATGTTATCTTTTTATTATTGATGTCAAATTGATGAATAGTCTTTAAAATTGATATCATGAATATTTTATAGTAAATAATATCTAATTAAAGGATATAAATTCATAAAAATTTAATTTCTGTAAAATAATTGGGATAATATTGAATCTATTATTCATGGTCCATTTATTTGTATTTTTTAAATATATAGTAACTATATTAACCCTCAAAGAGTAAAAATCCATGTTGTCATGATAAAAGTTATAGGGGTTAAATAAGGTTTAAAGTGAAAAGATAAGAGTAGAAATATAGTCATAACTTAGGTAATTTTTCATGATTTATAGGGTTACAACCCTATCCTACCTTATATTTGAATCCCTTCCCATTTTCGAGGTATTTTAATTCATATATAATTTATTATTAATTAATCCTTTGAGAAAATCCAAAATTTCCACTAACCTAAATTATAAGAGGACAAATCATCCCTCAATTTTTTTCACCACATAGAGCCTTATATTGCAACAATCCTTAACCATATTCTCTTATTAACTTCCCTAGACACGTTACTAAGGTTCCGGTATTTTATAAAGTCCATTCTTAGAGCCCATTAGCGAGATCTGAAGGAGTTGTTTCGAAGAAGAGATAATCCCTCTAACTGAGAACTTCATTTTTCTACAATTATTTACCTCTTATAAATCTATGATATATATCATAAAATAGTTTATTTAGAATCGTAAATATTCATAACTATTATTTTGATTATAAAATAACATTTATACACCCTATTTACCATCAAATAACAAGTGAATTTATCGCTCGTGTGTACGTACGACTTACCATCTCCACATAGCAATATGATTCATTTTTCATGGTCGACTTTTATGGATGACAATTATTATGGGTTTAATTTTTACATATGATAATTATGAAATAATTATAATTATATAATTATAATATTATTTTATAATTTTTTATCATATAATCTTTTGATAAATGATAATGTTTCTCTTGCATACGCATGGACTACCATCTCCATGATGCAATGTAATTCATTTTCACTTATATTTCACATGGATGGTAATAAGGAAGTATGACAACCCTGCTTTCTATTACAACTTAAACATGCTTTATTACATATTACTTCACTTGATACACCAAAGAAGATCTAGGGGATTAGTGTATTTGGGGCTTTGGATCATTACATAAAAACATTAAACTTTAAATACAACATCTTTATTGAAAACTTCCTTTACATGAAAACTACATTCCTTCGTACTTAGCATTGCATGGGATAACCTGAGGACATGCATAAGCAAAGGGTGAGCTATAAAGCCCAGTAAAGGAGTACACAATGAATAACATGAGGAGTTCAATACATGTTAGGCGATAGGAATATCACTAGAGCATAAGAGTAAAATGAACATTAAGGCATGATAAATCACGATAATCATAACATGGAAATGTGGCAACAACACTTAACATTGAATTAGCATGAGCCAAGGCTCGTTGCACATAGAGCATGAGTAAACCCTCATTGCACATGAAGCACGAGTAAACCCTCGTTGCACTTGAATTAGCATGAGTCAACACTCATTTCACATGACGTATCATGATACTATACATTACCCAATGCATTGGAGCGCTATAAGGGCGCACCCTTCTTAAACATTTCATTTCATGCATAAGTGTACCACATGGATCATAAAACATGGATTCATAAAACATAATCATTTATTCCACGATAAAGGAATGTGGAATTCATACATGAAACTTTATAATCAATAAGTAAATGTGCATAAAGGTTAATACCCTTGATGGAGAAATGGGCATGGTATTCACTACACAATGATATTGGCTTAGAAAATCGGTGTGATTTCGGCAGCGTAACGGTGTGACATAAGAATTCATAAAAATGGATGATGAGAGAGAAAGGGGATCCTCATCATATTTACATGTAATGGAAAGTAATTAGGTCATATAGATACATGTCCCATCAATTGAAAAGGAATTTAAATTCATGATACAAAAGTATTTCTTGAATATAAAAGAGGAGAAAAAAGTTCCTTTCGGAATTTTGGCATAGTAACGGGTGTACATGGGAGGCATTTAATGAGAGAGAAAGGGGTCTCCCATCATTCAAACAATATGAGGGCAGTGTGGGGGAGGTTCTAAACCATACCCCAACATTCATAATTGAAATTAAAAGGTCAATACAACTTAAAGAAAATTGACAAATATGGGAAAGGAAGAAAAAAACCCTTACTTGGAAGTGTGCTTCCAAAGGCTAGAGAGAGGCTTGTGAGAGGCTTCTTGGGAGCTTGGGGCACCTTGAGAGGATTCTATAGATAATAGGGCAGAGGTTGGACGAACTCCGAGGGCTTTGAGTGAGGAGGAAGTGGGAGCTTGGGTGGGTTTATATAGGAAAGGTGAGGGAATTCTTTATTATTTAGGTTTGGGACCCCTTATATTAAAATAATCCAAACCACAAACCATCCCATGATATTTGTCCATGGTTTTTGGAAAATGAAAGAGGAAAACAATATTTTAAAAGGCCAAGGTCCGAACTTATTAAAAAATTTGGGTTGCTTATGTGGAGGTGAGTCACACTCCCATGGAAATTAATTTAAAAAGGGAAAGTGTTGAATAAGTCTTGAGGGCTCCATTAATGCTTTGAAAAGTAATTCAAACAAACCCAAAACCTTATTATTTTAATGATAAAACACATATTGGAAGAACATAAGGATTATGGTATTTTATTACATCACCATTGGGTCATTATGATGTCATAAAACACATTATATATTTAAATGGTATTTAATTTTTACCCAAAAAATTGACTGTCTCAGAAAATTATGAAAAATTCACCGTTTGATAATTTCGACGTCCTGATTCCAAAAACAATTTTTCTTTTATCTAAATAATTTTCTAAATATGTGAATTATCACTTTTAAAATAAAAACCGACATTTATAAACAATTCACGGGTTTTGACAGAAATGGATATCAAACCTTAATAAAAATTTTAATTGCATTCATAAAATTATTAGATCATTTATATTTAATAAAAATTAATTAAATATTAATAATAATATTTGATTAAAATATTATTTAATTCAAATATCCTTTAATTTTAATAAAATATAATTCTTAATTAAATAATAACTAGAAACACCATTTGCACTTTAAAAACTAATTACAATGCATCAAAAATGACTAGAAATTATATTCATTATTATATACAAAAATATTGTACATGAACATGGTGCTACTTATTTGTTACATAACCCCTTAAAATAGCCGCATAAGACCTAAGGTTAAGGTGTGCGATGGTGACAGACTCTTGGGGCGGCACGGATAACATCGCTCGAGTGGTAATCTCTATCAACTTCCAATTTTCCCGTAGACGGTCCCATTAAAGCTTGACATAATCAAGCTCAGCTTGGGCTTGGTCAAGGGAGAATCCCAAAGACGCCACCTCTTTTCCGAGCTCCGACAAATGGGCTTCGTAAGGGGCAATTCTTCTAGATGAGGCCATCACTTCCATTGTCTGAGTAGAAATGGGTTCATTAAAGCCTTATATTGATACTACTCAGATGATCATTGTTCAACAGCTAGGAAAGTAACGGTCACAAATCTTAACGTAAAACTAAAGAAGTTGACATCTTATAAAAACATTTTTCATAAAGAAATATTTAATTGGATCAAGAGGGATTTTCAATTAATTAAACTTTGGGTCGTTACAATATTCCCCCCTTAAGAAATTTCTCCCTCGAAATTTTCCTTTTCCCACACTAAAACAAATGTGGGTAACTCAGCTTCATCATATCCTCCGACTCCCAAGTTGCTTCTTCAAACTTGTGGTTTCTCCACAACACCTTGACGATGGGCATTGTCTTATTTTGTAGATCTTTTTCTCTATGATCTAAGATCTTCACTGCTTTCTCCTCATAAGAAAGATCATCTTCCAATTGTACCACCTCGAAAGAGAGTACATGTGAAGGGTCTGGTATGTACTTCCTTAAGAGAGATACATGAAAGACATCATGAACATTGGCCATAGTAGGTGGAAGTGCTAGTAAATAGGCCACAACCCCAACATGATCAAGAATCTCGAAGGGGCCGATGTACCTTGGACTTAACTTCCCTTTCTTTCCAAACCTCGTGACCTTCTTCCACGGAGATATGCGTAAAAACACCATGTCTCCGACTTTAAACTCAAGGTCTCATCGACGATTTTCTGCATAACTCTTCTGTCGACTTTGGGCGTCCTTGATATGCTGTTGAATGGTTTTCACCTTCTCCACCATTTCTTCGACCATTTCTTGTCCAAGCAGCTTACGTTCACCGACCTCATCCCAACATGCTGGTGTTCTAAACCTTTTCCCATACAGGGCTTCATATGGTGCCATTTGGATGCTCGAGTGGAAACTATTATTATAAGAGAACTCAACTAGAGGAAGATGTTGATCCCATCCTCCTTTAAAGTCCATTGAGAACGCTCTCAACATATCCTCAAGTTTTTGGATAGTCTGCTCGGATTGGCCATCAGTTTGAGGATGATAGGCCGTACTGAAGTTCAGTTCAGTATTCAGAGCTTGTTGAAGACTCTTCCAAAACATAGCGGTAAATCTTGGATCTTAGTCAGAAATAATAGATAGTGGTACTCCATGAAACTGTACCACATCCCTGATATATATCTGTGCCAGTTGATCCAAATAGAAATCCTCTCGAATAGCAATGAAGTGTTCAGTGTTTATAAGACGATCCACAACAACCCAGATTGCATTGTTGCCTTTGGATGTCCTAGGAAGTCCAGTGAAAAAGTCCATGGTGATGTTCTCCCATTTCCATTCTGGTATGGTCAATGGTTGCATCATCCCCTTAGACTTCTGCCTCTCTGCCTTCACTTGTTGACACACCAGGAAATTTGATGTATATTCAGCGATCTCCTTCTTCATATTATCCCACAAAAAGTTTTATCGAAGATCTCGATACATCTTTGTTCTCCCTGGGTGAATAGAGAAATTTGAACTATGTGCATCATCCAAAAGATCATTCTTCTGCTCCGTAATTTATGGAACACATAGTCTTTTCCCAAACCCCACAATTCCTTCTTCATTAACATTAAACTATGAGGATTTTCCCTTTATGATAGCTTCCACTTTTTCTTGGATTCCCGCATCATCCTTTTGAGCATCCTTTTACCTTTCCAAAAGAGATGGTTGAGCAATCATTTGTGAAAGGATTGATGATTTTCTCTTATTTATGATTCCCACATACATCTTCATTATGTCTAAGAAGATTGGATCCTTCTAAATTCTCGTCATTGATAGAATCGCTGGATCCTTTCTACTTAGGGCCTCTGCCACCTTGTTCACTTTCCCAGGGTGGTAATGTATTGAACAGTCATAATCCTTGATGAGCTCTATCCATCTTATCTAGTGTATATTAAGATCTTTCTCTGTGAATATATATTTAAGGCTCTTGTGGTCAGTATATATCTCACATTTCTCTCCATAGAGATAATGCTGCCAGATTTTCAAGGCAAAGATCACCACCGCTAACTCTAGATCATGCGTTGGATAGTTTCTCTCATGGATTTTCAACTGCCTTGAGTCATAGGATATCACTTTATCATTCTGCATCAGCACATATCCTAAGCCCTTCTTCGAAGCATCACTGAATACCACAAAAAGCTCCTCACTTGTGGGTAAAGTGGGCACGGGTGCAGTGATAAGCCTCCTTTTCAACTCTTTGAAGCTTTCTTCGCATTCATCACTCCAAGAAAACTTTACTCCCTTTCGAGTTAGCTCGGTAAGAGAGTTGGACAATCGTGAGAAATTTCTCACAAATCGTCGATAATATCCAGCTAACCCCAAGAAGCTACGGATATCAGTTACCGATGTTGGCCTCGTTCATCCCTCAATTGCATCTGTTTTGGAGTGGTCCACAGATATCCCATTGCTTGTGATGATAAGGCCCAAGAATGAGACATCCTTCAACCATAACTCACACTTGTTGTACTTGGCATAGAGCTTCTCCTTGCGCAAAGTCTACAGTACAGTTCTTAAATGCTCCTCATGGTCCTCCTTGGTTTTGGAGTATATTAGAATATCATCTATAATGACTACCAAAAATTTGTCTAGGTAATCTCTAAAGACTCTATTCATCAAGTCCATGAATATTTCTGGAGCATTGGTGAGTCCGAAAGACATTACTATGAATTCATAGTGCTCGTACCTTGTACGAAAAGCAGTTTTGGGGATATCTTCCTTCTTCACCCTTACTTGATAATATCGTGACCGTAAGTCCACCTTGGAGAAGTATTGAGCTCCACATAGCTGATCAAACAATTCATTGATTATTGAGAGAGGATACTTGTTCTTTATCGTGATTTTGTTATGTTCACGATAATCGATACAAAGCTACATTGACCCATCCTTCTTCTTGACGAAGTGGACTGGTGCACCCCATGGTGATGCACTTGGGCGTATAAACCCTTTATCCAGATTATCATGTAGTTGTTTCTTCAGCTCTTCAATCTCAACAACAGCCATTCTATATGGATTCTTAGATATTGGTAGCGCCCCAGGTATATGTTCAATTGAGAACTCAACATCTCTTCTTGGAGGAAGACCAGGAAGTTCCTCGGGAAATACTTCAGCGAATTCCCTCACAATTGGCATTTCTTCAAGGGTGGTTTCTTCCTTGGACTCAATCATCTAATCCAGATATTCATGCTCATAAGGCAGTAATATCCATACTTGAGATGATGGAGCTAAATGAGATTCATCTTCTTCCCGACACTTGTAAAGAATCGGGGGTCGATTCTCCATACTGAGTGCGATTTCCCTCTCCCGACAATTTATGTTGGCTCTATATTAGGAAAGCCAATCCATGCCAAGAATTGCATCAAATTAAACCAAAGGGAGTATGATGAGGTTCGCCAGGAAATTCAATCCAAAGATTATAACAGGGGAGGACTTATACTCATGGGATGCAATGATTGACCCATTTTCCATACTCACAGACATCTTTACTTCCATAATTTGTGGTGGTGCATGGATTGTTCTACTAAACTTTTGAGATATAAAAGAATGTGTAGAACCTGAATCAAAAATTGCGTTCACTATTCGTGAATGAATAACTAGTGTACCTGTCACCACATCGTTGTCGGGGTTCACTTCGGCAGAAGTGATGGCAAAAGTTCTTCCTTTCTGTCTTGGAGGTTGCTGGTTGCCTCTGATAACCCTTGGATTAGGGCACTGATTTGCAAAATGACTCGGTTCTTTTCATTTGTAGCATTGAACAATGCGTTGAGGTTCGAACGGAGTGTTCCTCTCCTCTGTCGCAGCCGCGGGTCCTTCTTGCTGACAGTTAACAGTTAGGTGCCCTTCTCTTCCACACCTGAAGCATTTTCTTGTCCCCCTAAGGCAATTTCCAGGGTGCTTCTTTCCACACTTTTGGCAAGTGGGGTGCTGGAACTTCTTAGCACTGTTGGATTTATCCATCGGAACACCATCATTGAAGTCCACCTTACGCTTCTTGTACCCATGATACCCCTGTGATTCTCCAATCTCCATTTCAACCTTGAGGGCACATCGGACAATTTCCTCATAGCTGTCGAAGTCACGGATCGCTAATGCTTTCCGCAAGCTAGGCTTCAGCCCACCAATGAAGCGGTCAACCTTGCATTCGGGGGTAACGACAAAGCTGGAAGCGTATCGTGCAAGCCTTGTGAAGTTTTCCTCGTACGCTCCCACATATTCTTCATCTTTATGCTTGAAGGAAAGGAAGTCCCTTTCAATCTTAAGACGGAGGGTGCGCAGAAAATATTTATCAAAAAACATCTTCCAGAATTCCTTCCATTCCAAAGCCTCGGTCTCCTCCTTGGGCATCGTATTTTTGATCAACATCCACCATTGATCAGCTTCACCCTCCATACGATAAGCATGCAGTAGAACCTTCTCTTGTTCCGAACATTGAAGGATAGAGAAGATCTTTTCAATGGAGTTGATCCATTGCTCAGCGATCGTGGGATCAGATGATCCACTAAAATTAGGAGGCCTTTGTATCATGAAGCTCTCGATAGTGACTTGTTCTTTCTTAGGGGGGGTTGAACGTTCCTCTTGACCCGTGTTTATATTCAAAACTTGAGTTAGATGAGAGGGAAACGTGACAAAGTTCTCGATTCCCGCTCCCATTGGATTGGGCATCTCATTAGTACAATCATCACACTGATCTTAACAATGGTTGTTAGCCCGGGTTCTCCTATTACCGGCCATTGGCTGGAATAAAAGGAAAGTTAAGGGTAACACATAAAGGGTAATCCAAAGAAAAAAGATGATGAATTATAAATAACCGTTAATCTCTTTAACTCATGAGTCTATAGGATTCAATCCAGGCTTTTCATGATCTTCCTTCTAACATATATTCTTAGGGGAATTTTTCCCTTAATAAGGGTTCATACTAAGATTGTGAATTTATCAAAACATATCCCACAGGAGTTTCGTAACCAAGAGTGCAGCAAGGACCATTTTCATGCACCAGTTCCCGTTCGAGTCTAGCTCAAAGCGGTGTATTCGGGTTTTACCCTTAGGATACATCCGTTCCAGAGCTGCCTCTACCTACTCGTATCTCGACAGGGATGTATTTGTTTGATAAACCACTTACTTAGTATTTACCAAAACTTAGGGATGTTTTTATTATACTTAGTCTTGTATCTAAGGATTTACCAGGGTTTCCTAATCCCAAAAATAACTAACCCTATCCTTTGATACCAACTATGACAACCCTGCTTTCTATTACAACTTAAACATGCTTTATTACATATAAATTCACTTGATACAACAAAGAATATCGAGAGGTATAGTGTCTTTGGGGCTTAGGATCATTACATAAAAACTTTAAACAAGAAATAAAACATCTTTATTAAAAACATCCTTTACATGACCACTACATTCCTTTGTACTTAGCATTTCATGGGATAACCTGAGGACATGCATAAGAGAAGGGTGAGCTATAATGCCCAGTAAGGGAGTACACAATGAATAACATGAGGAGTTCAATAAATTTTAGGCAATAGGAATATAAATAGAGCATAAGAGTAACATTAACATAAAGGCATGATAAAGCATGATAATCATAACATGGAAATGTGGCAACAACACTTAACATTGAATTAGCATGAGCCAAGGCTCATTGCACATGGGGCATGAGTAAAACCTCATTGCACTTGAAGAACGAGTAAACCCTCATTGCACTTGAATTATCATGAGTCAACACTCATTGCACATGACGTATCATGATGCTATACTTTACCCAATGCAATAGAGCGCTATAAGGGCACACCCTTCTTAAACATTTCTTTTCATGCATAAGTGTGCCACATGGATCATAAAACATAGATTCATAAAACATAATCATTTATTCCACGATAAAGGAATGTGGAATTCATACATGAAACTTTATAATCAATATGTAAATGTGCATAAAGGTGAATACCTTTGATGGATAAATGGGCATGGTATTCACTACACAATGATATTGGCTTAGAAAATCGGTGTGATTTCGGCAGCGTAACGGCGTGACACAAGAATTCATAAAAATGGTTGATGAGAGAGAAAGGGGTTCCACATCATATTTACATGTAATGGACAGTAAGGAGGTCATATAGATACATGTCCCATCAATTGAAAAGGAATTTAGATTCATGATACAAAAGTATTGCTTGAATATAAAAGAGGAGAAAAAAGTTCCTTTCGGAATTTTGGCATAGTAACGGGTGTACATGGGAGGCACTTAATGAGAGAGAAAGGGGTCTCCCATCATTCAAAAAATAAGAGTGCAGTATCGGGGAGGTGAGAAACCATACCCCAAAATTCATAATTGAAATTAAAAGGGAAATACAACTTAAAGTAAATTGACAAAAATGAGAAAGGAAGAAAAAAATCCTTACTTGGAAGTGTGCTTCCAAAGGCTAGAGAGAGGCTTGTGAGAGGATTCTTGGGAGCTTGGGGAACCTTGAGAGTATTATAGAGAGAGTAGGGCATAGGTTGGACGAACTCCAAGGGCTTTGAGTGAGGAGTAAGTGGGATCTTGGTTGGGTTTATATAGGAAAGGTGAGGGAATTCTTTATTATTTAGGTTTGGGACCCCTTATATTAAAATAATCCAAAACACAAACCATCCCATGGTATTTGCCCATGGTTTCTGGAAAAGGAAAGAGGAAAAAAATATTTTACAAGGCCAAGGTCCGAACATATTAAAAAATTAGGGTTGCTTATGTGGAGGTGAGTCACACTCCCATGGAAATTAATTTAAAAAGGCAAAGTGTTGAATAAGTATTGAGGGCTCCATTAATTCTCTGAAAAGTAATTCAAACAAACCCAAAACCTCATTATTTTAATGATAAAACACATATTGGACGAAAATAAGGATTATGGTATTTTATTACATCACCATTGGGTCATTATGATGTCATAAAACCCATTATATATTTAAATGGTATTTAATTTTTATCCAAAAATTTGATTGTCTCAGAAAATTATGAAAAAATCACCATTGGATAATTTCGATGTCCTGATTACAAAAATAATATTTATTTTATCTAAATAATTTTCTAAATATGTGAATTTTCACTTTTAAAATAAAAACCGACATTTATAAACAATTCACGGGTTTTGACAGAAATGGATTTCAAACCTTAATAAAAATTTTAATTACATTCATAAAATTATAAGATCATTTATATTTAATAAAAATTAATTTAATATTAATAATAATATTTTATTAAAATATTATTTAATTCAAAAATCATTTAATTTTAATAAAATATAATTCTTAATTAAATAATAACTAAAAACACCATTTGTACTTTTAAAAACTAATTAAAATGTGTCAAAATTGACTAGAAATTATATTCATTATTATATACAAAAATAATGTACATGAACATGGTTCTACTTATTTGTTACATAACCCCTTAAAATATCCGCATAAGACCTAAGGGCAAGGTGTGCGATGGTGACAGACTCTTGGGGCGGCTCGGATAACATCGCTCGAGCGGTAATCTCTATCAACTTCCACTTTTCCCATAGACGGTCCCATTCAAGCTTGACATAATGAATCTCATCTTGGTCTTGGTCAAGGGAGAAGACCAAAGACGCCACCTCTTTTTCGAGCTCCGACAAATGGGCTTCGTAAGGGGCAATTCTACTGGATGAGGCCATCGCTTCCTTTGTCTGAGTAGAAATGGGTTCGTTAAAGCCTTATATTTATACTACTCAGATGATCATTTTTCAACAGCTATAAAATTAACGGTCACAAATCTTAACGTAAAAATAAAGAAGTTGACATCTTATAAAAACATTTTTCATAAAGAAACTTTTAATTGGATCAAGAGGGATTTTCCATTAATGAAACTTTGGGTCGTTACAGGAAGAGTTTTATGAAAATATATGATATATATATAAAATTAATTATTCTGAATGTTTTATTATTGATTACGTTTATTTCAATCCATTAGATATAAAATGGAAACTTAGTTCATGCATATGTATGTCCTACCGTCTCCATTAATAGTGTAATTCATTTTTTTATCTCAACTTTTTTTATGAATCATTAAAAATATGTATATAATTAATATATGTTATTATTATACCATGATTAAATTTTTTTTAATGATGTTACTATGTTAAATATATATGTATTAGGACTAATCAACCAAAACATGCAAGGAAAAGAAAGCAGTTATTACCTAAAACAATGATTTCAATAACAAATTTTTAACAAACTTGTAATGATATGATATAATAGGATCCTATATGATATTAATAATATAAATATGGTTCTATTATAAATTAATAACATTATTTAAACAACTATAAATGTATTTGAATCAAATTAAAATGAAGGAAATCGTAAGGTAAGTAATTTTTGTCTCACTTTTATTTTTGCGGGGAACACGCCATATACACTACATGTTTCTATTGAGTGGTGTATATACTAGACATGAATGTATTTTATGATATAAATTATAAATTATATGATTATTTAAATATATATTTATTTTTATTTCTTTCTTGGGATTATGATTCAATAGCAACCAAAGTAGTAAGGATTTATTTTACAATCTCATTATTATTCAAAATTGTTTTTGATAATGTGTATGTAGTGGAATATTTAACTTCTATGTACATATATTACAAAAATAGAAATGGTTTTTAGTGTCCCAATATTAATTATTAAATTCATTTTTACCCATTTATTACTTTTTACAAAAAAAATTTTAATGTAATAGTTTTATCATTTTCCAAACAAGGCACATTGTGACTTTTCCAAAAAAAAATACAGAATAATTTTTTTTAACATATATAGATTGATCATATATTCCATCCATTAGCACAATTTAATTATTTATATATAACTTTTAAAACATATAAGGTTATTTTAAAATAATTGTTTTCCATTTTATTTTCATATATTTTCAAGAAAAATGTTTTCAAATGGAAAAGTTTTTTTCCCCGACAAATTTTCTTAGTGATATTGGAAAATTATTTTCCACATAATATGAAATCATTTCATACTAGTTATAACTTACTAAGTTATTATTTAAGAATATTATCCTTATTATTTGTTTTAGTGGTTTATTTTTATGATGTCATGATGTATATAAATTTCATTACATTTACATAAGTTATGCAATGATGAAATCTTTATATAACGCATTTTTATGGGTTTTGATATGATGAATGATTTATAATAATAAGGAACACATATGTATGATTTTTATTATGAGATGTTTGGTACCTGTATCTCCCTCCAATTAATTGGGTAAAGATAAATATATTACGAGGTAATAATGATAAACAAGATGATTTCCTTGATCCACTATGGGAAATAGGTCCATCCTTATCTACAATGAGAAATATATGTATCCTAATCCACTATGCTGATAGTCTTTATAGTTAACCTTAGCATATGAAATGGTTTTCTATATTAATGATGGTTACACACTTTTATTACATGATATTATGATTCATGATTTATTTATAATTATTTACTACTATAATATAAAATGTTTTTTAAAATGATGGTTTTTTATACAATGAATCATGTTTATGATTTATGACTAGTTTAATATCAACTTATTTAGTCGTGTTTAATATCACATAGCCCTATTTTTATCTTTAACTTTTATAAGATCATTGATTGATATATCTTCTTTTTACCCTAACTAATCATCTAATCTCAACCTTTCTTATGTTTCCTTTCCCATTTTTTAAAGAAATTTCTAATTACGATATATCTAAGAAGGGTTCTTGACGTGAATGATTTTTTTGAGATGATATAGATTCTTATGAGGCATTTGATTATTTTTCTATGATATGTGTGATTTTTTCTGAATTATATAAAACTCTAATCCTAAAAGGTCCTTTTCTATATAAGTGATCCAGTATTTCCAATTTTCATTATAATTTTTGATGGAAAAAACTAGGTCACATTTATTAGAATCACAGCCACAAATGTGATGTCTATATTTTTATCGCCAAATCTTGAAGTGTAGGTCTTGGGATGTTACATCTTCTAAATGTTATTCTTGCAGAAGAATAGAATACACAATATATATATATAATGAGTACACTTTAAAATTATTATGTACCTATTGTATTGGAATTAATTGATTAATTTTTCGAGGAATTACTTGAACATCCACCAGAGCATGATGTTTAGTTTTCCAATGATTTAATTCATGATGAAGACTTATATCAAATAATCCTTATAGAATTAACACTTTGTAATTATTTTAGTTTAAGAAACAACTAGATGTTTTTTTAGTAAGGTATTTATACACCCTAGTGATTTACCACATGGAGCCCCTATTCTTTTCATAAATAAGAAAAATGGATCCATGATGTTTTTTATCCATTATAGGAAATTTAATGATATTATGATAAAGAAAAAGTATCCTCTACATCACATTTATAACTCATTCAATCAAATTTACTGAGCTAAATATTTTTCAAAGATTTAACTCCATTCTAGGTATTATCAATTAAAATTAAATATGGAAGATGTTATTAATATAATATATCTTATGAGATATTGACATTATGAGTTTACAGTAATTCAATTTGGATTAACTAATTCATCCACTAATATTATGGATATAATGAACAGAGTGTTCAAGAAATATCTTGATTTTTTTTATATTCATTGATGATATATTGGTGTACTCGAGAATATATGAGGACTATGATAATCAAATAAAAATAATTCTTGAGACTCTCAGATGAAAAGAGTAATATAATAAATTTTGCAAGGGTTAATTATAGTTACAAAAAGCTTCTTTTCTTTTCCATATTTTCTACAATAATGGAATATCATTTTATCTTGAGATGAAAAATGAATTCAAGGATTGTTCTGCACCAATGAAAATAACTATGGTTTATAATACATTAGTTTTGGAATATTACAATAGGTGATTTATTCAAAAAAATCCCAACTATCTTACCTGTTAACCATGCATACATGCAATGGGGTTTTGTTCACAAGGATAAAAGAATGTGATGAATTTTTTGAAGAATTTAAGAGGATACTGGTTAATGCTCTATTTTTTACACTACCTTCTAGAAAAGATTGATTTGTGATATACAGTGATGTATCGAAGAAGGGAACCAATTGAATCTTTACATAGAAAGATAAATTTATTTACTATTAATCAAGGCATTTAAAAACTCATGAAAAGAACTATCCAACCCTTGATATTCATCTCGAATTGTTAATATTTACTTTGAATATATGGAGACACTATCTCTCTAAAGAAATATGAAAGATATACATAGATCATAATGGCTTATAATATATCTTTCCACATACAGATATCAATAATATGTAAATATGGTAACTCAAGAAACTCAAGTATTGTGATTTCTCAATACACTACCACCTAGGGAGATAAAATTAGGTAAATAATGAATTGAGAAAGAAAGATCATGGAGTTTTGAAAAAAATGGGGATGGATAGGGATCTTATGTTCCTGGATATAGTAATGATGGATATGATAATTATTATGGAAGGGGTGACATAAACCATTTTTAAAATGATTTCCTATCAATATTTATTAGAAAAGATAAAAATTTATTAGCCTGATGGTGAAAATTTAAAAAAAATTAAATCAAAAAATGATGGTAAATTGAAAGATTTTGTATATGATGATGGAATTTCAAAATTTGAAGAGAGGCTATGTGTTCCATCTATTCCTAAGATGAAAATGTAATTATTGTATGATTCTCATAGATCAATTTTTTTAATACACTCTAGAAACATTAAGATGTATAAGGATTTTAATGAAAAAATTTTGTCGGATAATATGCTGTGAGGAATTTTTTAATATGTATAAAGATGATTAAATAAAAAATAGGTGAAAGATGAGAGCCAACATCCTAGAGAATTCATTAAACCCATACTTATACCTGTTTGGAAATTGGATGATGTTGTAGTATGATTTTTTACTAGATTAAAAAATACTCCTAAAAATAATGATGTAACACGATTTAACATTGATTTACATACCAAATCTATAAATTTCCTTTCTATAAGAGAATATTTACATCTTTATAACCTTAAAGGACTATATATTTATGAATTTTTAATACTTCAATGTACACCTTTTTCAATTGTGTTAAATCGTGATCCATGATCTACTTAAAAATTAGGAAACTGTATTTTGAAGGATCTGGATAAAAATCATAATTGGATACATCCTATCACCCTCAAACCAATGGATAGTAAAAAAAATATTCGTAATTTAAAGGCCACGTTGATGTAATTCTCACATGACATCCAAGATATATCATATTATTATTTACCTTTTGGAGAGTTTTCATATAACAATATCTTCCATTCAAGTATTCAAATGGTTTCATATAGAGTATTATGTGGAAATAGATTTCACAATATAGATTTTTGGGATGAAGTTAGTTAAATGAATCTTATAGGACTGAAACTTGTAAAGGAGACAACAAAAAATACTATTCATAGTCATATTAAAGTATCTCAATGAAAGAAAAAGTGTAACATTGATAATTGAAATATGTGACGACCCCAACCCATGTAGCCCAGATCCGGTGCCTTTCTTTATTACATTGGTATAGATACAATATTTGAATCTAAATGGACTGATCACTTTAGCATTTTTTTAAATTTATATTTCATTCATTAGTTCTACATTTAATCTGAAAATGATAAACAACATAGTAACTCCTCTGAAAACACTATAATTCCCATTGCTTATCCTTACTAGTCATTCATAATATACATCTTCACATCCTCAGGAAAAATGAATCATAATAGGGGGGATCTCAGATTCTTATTAAGGATAACCAATATAGAATGAGCTATTATAAATAAACATAAAAAATAAGGCAAGGTCAATATCTAAAAACACACTCCATTAAAACAGAATCAAAAGAATAATATTTCAAGGATATAATATTATCAAATAATTCCATATAAATAGACACATGACAAATATACATAACCATATGTATTTTAGTAGTATTATAATAACATTTAATATCAATATCAATTTTCATAGTGAGGGAATTCATATTTTCATATATCATAAACATTTCATCATGGTTTCGGCCAAGACACCGTGAATAAATAGGTAATACATTTTCCAAAAAAAATTAGTCTGTCTCATGAGACCTACTGATACATCGAGGTCCTATAGTGAGCCCCACCTATGACTTACTAAATCCAATTCAACCCTCATATGAAAAGGGTGAAACATAACCAACATAAACATTAGTATTAAAACCAGAAAACGAAATTTTAATAAATTAACCATAAACCATGAATGGAATCAAAATAGAATATCCACAGTTAGAAATATCATAAACCCTTTCAATAAAATATTGTATATAGTATCTTAAGATACCAAGCTCAATTAATTATCAAATTTAATAATGTATTTTGACAAAGATGAAAGTAGTCTAATAAAATCATTAAAAGAACCTAGTGATAAATACCCCTTTTTATATAGAAATTATTTTAAAAGGGAATACAAATTTTAAAAGAAAACATTTTCCATGAAAAGAATATTGTAAATTTATAGAGTAATCCTTACTCATGACACATTTGTTAAAAAAACATTCCTTCTATATTTTGTTAAAAATGTCATAAAGTGCCCCATTTGTAGAAATAACAAAACATTCCTTACAAAATGTTTTGTAAATAGTAAAACATGGGTAAAAATGATATTAAAAAATTTTATAGGAATAGTAATAATATTTTGAACTAAATTTTTACAAAACATGGACATGGATGATAACTAAGTCCTAGTAAATGCATTTTTATAAACAATCATGGATAATAATGTGATCATAAAATTAACCCTTACCTCATACATTTATATAGTTGAGGCTGAATCAACCTCATGTATAATGGTTAAATAATTTTTTTTAAATTAAAAAATAACAATATCCATAATTATGATATCAGATATGATCCTCTAATACAATTTTGTTAATAATATTTCAGTATTACCATTATTTCAGCTGTTAACTGCTTCATTTTGTGAAGCATGTTTCATTCTGTAAGTCCTACTAATTATGAATAGGATATATTTTATTCATATCCATAATGATATTAAGTTAATAAATATTATATTTATACATCATATAAATTTTTATAATCATTATTAAGAGGTTATAATAGAGTATTAATCTTGTCACATCATGAAGGAAATAGGTTGTACAAATGCACGAATGACAGTATCATCTCGTAACGGTAAAGTTGTATTGAATTGGAAGGTATATTAGTTAAAAATAATAAATATCATGTCAAATTTATTATTTATATCCATTATATTCCTCATTATACTCATCCAAATAAGGTGGTGATGAAAATAAAATCTCACCACGTCATGTATATGGTAAATCGTACGTACGCACGAAGTGTGATATTATTTTTTAGGATTATAAATAACCAAGAATATGGTTGTACCATAATAAAAAAAATATTAATATATATGAGATAATGTATTTTTTACTTTAGTATGGAAACAACATAAGAATTGTAAGAAGAATAAGAAATAAACATGAATGAGTAGGTAAAACATTTTTCTCTTCTTCAAGGGACTTCCTTTTAGTATCTTCTTAGGGAAAATATGGGTGATATTTTCATAAGAAAGGGAATTAAATATCTTATATAAGAATTTTTAAGGACAAAATTTCAAAATTTGTTCCATATATAAGGATAAAATTTCAGGTCATGAAGAAGTGGGGGATGAGGTCCCTTTTTATAATAGAGGGGAGGAGAACTCTTGGAAACTCTAAAAATAATAAATTAATATAAATTAATTTTCAATTTAAAATGGATCCAAAGTAATTTATTTAGAATTTAAGATATTGATGTGTCTAAATGAAACATCCCAGGTTAATAAAGAATACAAAGTTTTCATATTTTTTAATATTTGTGAATTAAATATTCATTTTACTTTAAAGGGTATGATAAGTTTGATGGCGTACCTGATACACAACAATGGGTTTCGTTGAAATCTATGTTGCACACAACCATGGGTTATAATAAAAAATAATAATATAATATTATTTTAAAAAACTTATTTTTTCATTTAAATGATGTTTTACCATTTCTGAGATTTGAATTTCAAAAATACGATACACATTGTTGTTATTAGTATGTAAAATGTGGTTCAATAAGATGAAATTAATGTTTTGGTGAATAATAACTTTTGACTTTTATTTACCGCGATTAAAGGTAAGTAGGGTAATTCAAGGTAGATAGAATATTATAACAATACAAAATTACCATAACACTTTTACTAACATTATTCGATGAGTCAAGGATTACCACGAGCATCCTTGGGTCTATTTTGGGACCCCATGGAGCCACTTGGAAGTGTTAATGACACTAGATTTATTAATTTAAAGACAAAAATGACACAAAAAAATAACTTTTAGTAAATTCAATTTTACATGGGGTTATATAAGTTATCGTTGAAACTGTAAATATTCTTTGGAAAGCTAAAAATATCTCCTACATCATGGTATTTTTTTATAATTTTTAGACATCAAATAAATAAAATTATTTATGACACAAAAATTTTGTAGTATTTACATTATTAATAAATGATTTAAATAAATAAGATTATAAATATTAAAATAACAACCAAACCTATCCAATTCTTATTAGATAAATTTATTTCGACAATGTGTCATCTTATATATGACTTTAACGAGTTTTGAACCTTTAGAAACCGAAAATAATTATATAATAAAAAAACATTTTCACACTTTCCTAAAGAACCAGTCCCCCCGCTTATAAAAAACCCTCACTTATAAACCATTCCTCACACCTCTCAAGCCCTTTGTAACTTCCAACCATGGACCAAATAAGCTCTCAAGATCCCTCTATTCCTCCTAGATTTCTTACCTTAGGCATAAAGAACTTCAATAAGTCCTTTGGGTTCAAACAAAAGGGAGTTACCCGAAATAAAGGTAACAGTTTCTATTAAATTCTTTTCTTTTATTTTAATTCTCAAACCCCTAAACTCTTTTCACTCCTTTCTTTTATAACAACACAAATATATTAAATATATTAGGAAGTTTTTATGAAAAATAATCGAACTACACTTACACAAACCTCCAACTAATGGGTAAAGAACATACAGTTTCTGTGGGTGGAAAACTAATGCCTCATGAAACGATGATTGTTCAATTATATCCTATCGCCTCTTATGGTGGACATTATGATGGAACTGTATATATATATGATATATATGATTTTTATGTTTTCTTTATTCTTCGTTATTTTTAATTTATAGCATGCCTTTATGGTTTCCAATTTGAATAATGCGATAATTTCATTTGAAGAAGTGCGGACTACCACCCCCTCAAAGTGATATGAATCATTCATACCATACATGGGATGTATAAAGGATGGAGTTATTGAAATTACATAGGATTTTATACTGGAATTATAAAATATCTATGTATCATTTAGTTTTCATTCAATTAGAATATGAAATAGAAATGAATGTAGTGTTCATGCATGCGTACGGCTTACCATCTCCTTGAATGGTGCATTTCATTTATTATCTCCAAATGTAATGTAATTTTATAAATACATATATATACTAAATATATATGATATATGGGATATCTAAATTATGAATATAATTCTGGAGATAATGGACTCTTGACCACATGGACAACTTGTAATTATATGGTGTTCATTTTTGACTCAAGTACCAAATATCGACAAAATGGCCATTATTAACATAAATGATTACATAATGTTTATAACGTAGTAATAAGTGATATAAAAAGAATAATAAACATTAAAAATGTTTATTAATCCGGTATAAATTAACTTAAGTTTACTATTTTTGAAGAACAAGGAATAGACAAGTCAAGTCGGACATGAGGTAAGGGATTTCTTATCTCACTTTTAATTCCGTGAGAATTCCATTGTGCGCCACTTATTTATTTCATGTGGTGTATTATGTACTTCCATTTGATATATATTATCATTATTACCTTAATATTCATGGTATTTTGTCATTCATTTTGTGTTCATTTACATTAGTTCATACGACTCGATTGATTACAACGGGGTAAGGGGTTTTCATCTCACTTTTTATTCCCATGGGATTCATGCTATATTGCCACTATCCTCCTTTTGTTTGATTTATGTATAGACCATGATTGTATTAACTGTGTAATATTCTTAAATTTATGTTTATTTATATCTTCATTGTATGATCCATCTGTCATGGGTGTATGTTTAGTAAGTTATGAAATCGGTAAAGGAACCTTTCACCCTCCTCATTTTAAAAGGCTTATTTTTGTTATGGATTTTAATTTATGTATTCTTATGTTGGGATATGTTCTTATTTATTGTTATTGCAGAAAATTTAACTTCCATGTAATGTGATACCCTTTTCTTCCCATCAATTCATTTTCTTAATTTTAATGTGACGTCGTTAGGCTATCTAATCTCTATAAGGGAACTTCTTTACCCAATTTCAATTCATTGGGTTAAACTTCAACTTCTTGATTATGTCATTATATGAATATCTATGAGAAACCTCTGATTGTTTCACACATAATATACACTTATATTGAGTTTATTATTATTTTTCACACTTTACTATGTAATGGGTTTATCCTTATTCTAAGGATACATTTTTTATAAGGTATTTCATCTCAATTTACATGCTATTGAGACTCCATCGTTGTTTTGTGCCATTTCACTATTATGTGGTGTATATATTGTACTTTGGCATATAATATCTTTAATAACTTTATTCCAATGATATTATAATGTTATGAAGAAATTTTATTCCTAAATTATTTGTATTCAAGCGTCTCTCGTTTTCTAAAAAACTCTATAAATAAATATCGTTTTAAATGTTTTAAATATTTATTCTTCTAAATATTTCCCATTAATGTCCATGTTTTAAAAATGGCTTTTATGATTCATTTATATGGAAATTAAGGTTTTCAAATGATAATTCATTAAAATATTCAATGTGGTATGGGACACTTTTATTCAAAATCACTTTATTAAATGTTTTAAATGGTTTTGTAAATGGTTTGATAAAGCATTGTTTATTTCAATATCTTGACTTGATATATTGGAATGTAGAAATGTTATCTTTCCATTATACTTGTGTTATGTGTTACGATTGTTTGATGGTTATTTGGATTTTTTTACGTATATGGGTGGTTTCATGATAAACCTAGGGTGGGTGAGCCTGAGATAGCTCTCTAATGCATTGGGTAATGTGATAGAGGTAAAAGTTAATGTTTCTCTTAAAAGATTTAAGGAATATATTGTGAGGGGTATTCCAAATGTGACTCCCTATGTAGCTTGTGATAGCTACAATGTAATTATGTTATGAATACGATTTTTACCTTTATGATTTTTTATTTCAATGTGTTATTCATAAATCTTATGATTTCGTAAGGTTTTTTCCAATTAAAAAGTATGGGTTTCATTATTTTTTATTTTTTAATGGGATAATGTTTTTCTTTATTATTTTATAACCCTTACTGTTATTTTTATGCTCATCCCATGATTTTGAAATTTTTCCACACGACTTAAAGATGAATATGGTCAAGGATGGGATCAAAGAAACTTCATTCTCTCTAAAACATGGAACTAGACATGTTTCTTTTTAACTTTTTTATATTTTATAAAAAATGGATACTTATTGCAAAGCCATGTTTGGATTATTGTGAATATTTTTCTAACATACAACCCACATGCAAGCATTTGTTTTATATATCAAAAACCTCCACTATACCTTGTTATCAACATGGATCATGGGTTGTATTTAAAAAAAATCTTATTTTAACAATATTCTCATATTTTCAAGAAAGGTAAACATTATCAAGGAATTTTCAAATATTTTACCCTATCACATGATTTTGAAGCATATTATGATTTTCAAAAATGTGCTAAAGAAAAGACCCTTGTGGAACCTATTTTTATTTTCTTTTACAATATTGTATCTCAACACATACTTATGGTATTTTAAAAGAACCATTAATTTAAAGATTCAACTCAAATTCGGTCTGAATGTTTTATTGAAATAAAGTTTTATCAGATATTTTGAAATTATATGTCATACAAGATTATTTTCCAGAACTATTTTTTTGTGAGAACCCATAAGACCCATGTTGTACAAGGTGTATTTTGATAAAGGAAGCAAATGGTTTCGAAAGATCTTTTAATCATTATTTCAATGCATGGACCTTCTACCTATGTGAACAAGATGATGATAAAACCAAGTGGACACCATAATCAAGGTATGATGTTCTTTGTTTTGGGGATCATTTTATTTTATCATATGGTGGTGAAATAAAAAATGAAAATATATATATGAATTCAAGGATAGAGATGTTCATATAATAATGAATTCGGATGAAAATGACATATATAAGGAAACAATTCAAGTTAAAACATGTTAGGGAAATTCCTGAGTTTTATAAAAAGGACAACATGCAGGCCGTGTGACAACCCATCACATTGAACAAAGATGTGGAAATAGAACCCGTAACCAATGTGCGATTGGGATTTATCGCCTACCATTATACTATGTGGAGTCTCTGGTTAATATGACTTGTTATTTTTAGTTAAATGATTTTATTAATCAAGAATAATTTGATGTGGTATCTTATGTTTTATCAAATTGATATCCTTAGTATAAGAAAATTATTTGGTGATTAAGTGATAAAAATGATTTTGGAAGACGTTCTCTCTTTTGGGAACACTATATGCTTAAGAAAAATATAATAATATAGGATTAAATTTAGAGTAATGATTGATATTTTATTTTGGAAGAATGTCTGTTTTTTTTGTGGACATATAGAGATTCGGGTTTTTTATGGAAATGATTAACCTATCATAGAGAATATGGGATTAAGTTAATTACACTTCATAATGGGACTTCAAGAGTATATGGGAGTTTTGTAGATAAAGGTTAATATTTACTATGGAAGAATATGTGATAAAATCCTTCTGAGTTTTGGGTTTCAATCTTATTTTGGATTATTTTGATGAATTTTTAGGACGATTGTGTATTGAATGGTATGTCTGGAACTTTGGGTACTTTCTGTTGAATTTTGGAGATTAATAGTAGTATTTATTTTTAAAAAGGATTGTCCTTTTTTTCATTATATGATCCGTACTAACAATTTTGGCTTTATTTGATGTCTAAAGACAAGGGAAGTTTATAGTTCTTCTTTTGTGGATTATGCAATTCTTTGTAAGATGATTCTTGTGCTTTTTATGGGACCAAGTATTTTTGAATACTCATTGAATGGAGAAAAGATTAGTTTTTGGTAGAAACTTATTAAAGCATGAAACTATACTTGAAGGTAAGTATATTTCCTTATGTTCTTATTCTATGTAGTAAATGAATTCTTCAAAATTAAGAAAAGGAACTTAAAACAAAAATGTTGTTGCTTTATGTTTCCTACTGGGTAATCAAATACCATTTAACGTATCATAAGTTTGTGATTTTCTAGTGGTTAACTTTATTCTAATAATGATTTTTGTCACTCTCCATAAAAAAATAACGGTTTTTTTATCTTCCATGTCCATTTTTTCTTATATGGAATCCTAATATGGGTTATCTCAGGTGACCCTTGTACTTCAATTTATTTATTTTAAAGTGTTTGTTTTATTTACTCTTTTTTCAACGGGGGGCTTTCAATGATGTTTTTGAGCCCAATTTTAAAATTGTGAGGACGCAATTCCTAAAAGGGGAGAGGGATTTAACATCCTAGGTAAATAATGAATATGATGTTTTCATATTTATTAATATTTGTGAATTTAATATTAATTTTACTTTAAATGGGATGCTATGTTTGATGGTGTACCTGATACACAACAATGGGTTTATTTGAAATCTTATGTTACACACAACATTGGGTCATACAAAATAGTAACAATATAATATTATTTTAAATGGTTATTAACACCTAGCCATTGTAATGGCGGGAATGAATAGAAATAACTAAAAAATTATTATACTTGTTTGTTAAATTATTTTACATTTATCCAATAAATTTAAGAGGATTCAAAAAATAATTAATGTGATTTTGAGCATAAATACTCTAATATTCTTTAAAAGGACGATTTACGGCCTTTTGATGGTGATCCCTCCTTAAATCCAGTTTTGGTGACTTTTATATGTTATATTTGACAATATAAAGTTTTTATTTATAATCGGGACATCAGAAATTACTTTGGGTAAATTTTTGGTATTTTTCTGATAATTTTCATTTTTAATGAACAGTGAAAAATATTGTATTTTAATTCAAAACTACCTTTTAATCCAACTTATTTATGTAGATAGATTATCCTTTTAAATGGTTTTAAAGTGTAATTATATTATATTTTTACCATTGAATTCAATTCTAGTCATTGGAAGAAATTTAACTTTGAGATTGGGCATAAACAAGTGTCAATCTTTTGATAGATATTATCTCTTAAAAACACGCTATTCGTTTTGACCACGGAAATTAATTTTAAATTAATTAATGAAACTTATTTGTTTTTAATTTATTAAAATAGACATAATTTTTTAATTTTGAATTTAAAATATATAATAGGCTGAAATTTAGGAATTTTTCTGAAAAACATCAATTTTTGATTAATAGTGAAACCACAATGTAGTAGTTAAAAAACTGACTTTTTAATTAAAATAAGATTTTACCTTTTCTATGAATTGAATTTCAAAAATATGACATACATTGTTTTTATTAGTATTTAAAATGTGGTTCAACAAGATGAAAATAATATTTTAGTGAATAGTAACTTTTGAATTTTATTTACCGTGGTTAAAAGTAAATAGGGTAATCCAGGTAAAAGAAATATTATAATAATATAAAATTATCATAACACTTGTCCTAAATTTATTGGATTAATAATTTCCGACCTTGGGCATCCTTGGGTCGATTTTGGGACCCCATGGAGCCACATGGGGGTGATATTGACATTTTAGATTAATTAATTTAATGTAAAGACAAAAAATGACACAAACATATATCTTTTAGTAAATTAATTTTTACATGGGTTTATATAAGTTATCATATAAAATATAAATATTCATTTGAAATTTAAAAATATTTCCTACATTATGGTATTTTTATAATTTTTAGACATCAAATAAATAAAATTATTTATGAGACATAATTGATGTAGTATTTACCACATTAATAAATGATTTAAACAAATAATATTATAAATATTAAAATAACATCCAAAACCTGTCCAATTCTTATTGGATAAATTTATTTAGACCATGAGTCATCTTATATTTGACCTTAATGAGTTTTTGACTTTGAGAAACCAAAAATCATTATATAATAAAATAATATTTTCACACCGTCCTAAACAACTCATCTTCATCCTTATAAAAAGCCCTAACTTCTAACCCAATCCTCCCACCTCTCAAGCCCTTTGGATCGTCTAACCCCTGTCCAAATAAGGTGTAAATATCCCTCTCTTCCACATAGAAGCCTTATCTTAGGAATAAAAAACTTCAAAAAGTCCTTTTGGTTCAAACCAAAGGGAGTTACCCAAATTAAAGGTAATAGTTTATCTTAAATTATTTTCGTTTATATTACTTCTCCAAACCCTAAAATATTTTTACTCAATTTTATTATAACAACACCAGTATCCTAAATATACTTGGATGTTTTTATGAGAGGGATATGAACTACACTTACACACAACTCTATCAAATGGGTGAAGAACAAATTGTTTTTCTAGGTGGCAAACTAACGCCTCACGAAATGATGATTGTTCAATTATTTCATACAGCATCTTATGGTGGCCATTATGATGGAACTGTATTTATATATAATATATATTATTTTTATTTTATCTTTATGATTCTGTGTTTTTAATTTTTATTTTACCTTTACGGTTTCCATTATGAGTAAACACAGTAACTTCATTTGAGGAAGTGCGGACTACCGCCCCCTGAAAGTGCTATGAATCGTTCATAACATAAGTGGGATGTATAAAGGATGGATTTATTGAAATTATATATGATATTATACTGGAATTATAATATAACTATGATTCATTGTGTTTTCATTCAATTAAAATACAAAATAGAAATGAAAGTAGCGTGCATGCGTACGTACAGTTTACCGTCTCAATGAACGGTGCATTTCATTTCTTATCTCCAAATGTTATGTAATTTTATAAATACATATATATACTGGATATATATTATATATAGGATATATAAATCATGAATATAATTCTGGATATAATGGAGTCTTGACAACATGGACAACTTGTATTTATAAGTTGTTCATTTTTGACTCAAGTACCAAATATCGACAAAACGACCATTGTTTACATTAATGGTTACATAATTTTTATAACATGATAATAAGTGATATAAAATGAATAATAATCTATAAAAATGGATTTTAATCAATTATAAATTAACTTATGTTTACTATTCAGGAAGAACAAGGAACAAACAAGTCAATTCAGACATGATGTAAGGGAATTTTTATCTCACTTTTAATTCCATGAGAATTCGATTATTTTCCACTTATTTATTGCATGTGGTTTATTGTATACTAAAATTTGAAATATATTATCATGATTATATTCATATTCATGTTATTCTATGATTCATTTTGTGGTTATTAACTTCTGGTCATATGACTCGATTGATTACATCGTGGTAAGGGGTTTTCGTCTCACTTTTTATTCCCGTGATATTCTTTCTATATTGACACTATTTTCTTTTTGTGTGATTTATGTAATTATCATGATTGTATTCATTGTTTAATATACTTAAATTTATGTGTATTTACATGTTCATTGTATGATCTATCTTTCATGGGGTGTATGTTTCATAAGTTACCAAATCGGTAATGGAACCTTTCAACCTCCTCTTTTTAAAAAACTGATTTTTGTTATGTCTTTTAATTTACATCTTATTATGTTGGGATATGTTCATCTATATCCTTATTTCTGTAAATTTTATGACCATGTGATGAGATACCATTTTTTCTCTCATCAATTCATTTTATTAATTTTAAAGTGACATCGTTAGGATGTTAATTTTCTTGTAAGGGAACTTCTTTACACAATTTTAATTATTTGGGTAAAACTTATACTTCTTGATTATGTCATGCTATGAATATGTGTGAATAATCTCTGATTGTTTCACACTTAATATAAACTTATATTTAGTGTATTATTATTTGTAACTAATTATTAAGTAATTTATTTATCCTTAATCTAAGGATACCGTTTTTATAAGGGATTTCTTCTCAATTTACATTCCATTGAGACTTGATTGTTGTTATGAACCGATTCACTCTTATGTAGTTTATATACTGTCCTTTGTCATACTATATCATGAATGTTTTTATTCTCATGATATTATAAAGTTTTTTATTAAATTTTATTCCTCAATTATTTGTATTCAAGCGTCACTCATTTTGTTAAAAACTCTTTAACTAAAATATCATTGTAAATGTTTTAATGATTTGTTCTTAGAAATATTTATCAATAATGTCCATGTTTTCATGATGGTTTTTATGATTTATTTATATGGACATTAATGTTTCCAATGATAATTCATTAAAAACTTCAAAGTGGTATGGGACACAATGATTCAAAATCTCTTTATTAAATGTTTTAAATGGTTTTGAAAATGGTTTGATAAAGCATTGTCCATTTCCATATCTTGACTTGATATATTAGAATGTGGAAATATTATCATTCCTTTATGCATGTGTTATGTGTTATGGATTTTTTATGTTTATTGGGAATTGTTTATGTATATGCGTGGTTCCGTGATAAACCTTTTGTGGGTTCACCCGAGATCGCTCTCCAATGCATTGGGTAACGTGATAGAGGTAAACATTAATTTTTCTCCTAAGAGGTTTAAGGAATATACTATGATGGGTATTCCAAATGTGACTCCCTATGTAGCTGTGATAACTACAATGTAAGTATGTTATGAATGCCATAAGTTACATTTATGATTTTTGAATTTTGTGTGTTATTCATAAATCTTATGATTTTGTAATGTTTGTTATGATTGAAAATTATTGGTTTCATTGATTTGTATTTATTGATGGGCTAATGTTTCCTTCCTTATTTTATAACCCTTACTAAGCTTTTTATGCTCATTAAATTTTTTTGAAATTTTTTCCACCAGACATAAAGATTATTAGGATCATGGATGGGATCAAAGAAAAGTCATGCTATCTAAAACATGGAACTAGACATGTTTCTTTTGAATAGTTTTTATTTTATGAAAAAAATGGATACTGAGTAGTAGTGTCTACATTTAATTTTAAACTTGATATGTAATAGTTATGGCCAAATTATATAAAACTATAACCCTAAAAAGATCCTCAAAGTGAATTATTATTTTAATTTAAGATTATGTAATGTTTCAGGTCAGGTGCTTATACTAAATCCTCTAGAGAAATAAAATGGCAATCATGATCCAACATAATCGATTGTGGTACACCATGTAGTCTTACAACTTCACTAATATAGAGACTTGTGAGATGATCAAGATTCATGTATTCTCTTATTGCAGAGAAATTTTTATATTTGGTCTGGTTATCAATAATGACCCATATTGAATAATTCTTCCTAGGAGACCTTGTTTCACCCAGGAAAAAGTCCATAGTAATTTCATCCAATTTCCATACATAAATAAAAATAGGTTATAGGACTCCCTTAGGACTTCCCCACATCTATCACTTGTTGAAAAACCACTCATTTGGACACATAATCAAAAATTTCACATTTCATGTTATCCCACTTATAATATTCCTTAAATTCTCTATATATCTTTATTCTACCTAGGTGTATAGAGAAATTTGATCTATGAGTATCATCCAATAATTATCTTTCTAGATCATGAATATATGGAACACATATCCTCTATCTAAATTTTAGAACACCATGTTCACAAAAAAAGTCTACAAATTTTTCTTCATTCACACTTTTAGTCTTCTTCTAAAAGTATTCATCATCATATTGATAATTATTTATATTATCAAAAAAAATATAGTTACAAAATAATTTGAAATATGATTGATGTCTCTCCTTCATTTAAAATTCCCATATCCATCTTTACTAGGTCCATGAACATTGGATCCCTCTCAATCCTCATTTGGTTCCTAACACCATGATCCTTACTACCCAACACATATTCTACCTTAATTTCCTTCTCGGGGTGGTAGTGTATTCAGAAATCATAATCCTTAAGTAAGTAAATTTGTCTAATCTGTCACATGTTGTGTTATTTCTATGAGAAAATGTATTTTATGATTTTATTATCTATACATATATCAAATATTTCTCCATAGATATAGGGTATCCATATCTTCGAAGTAAAGATTACAACATCAATCACTAGATCTTAGGTTAATTAGTTATGTTCATGAGTCTTAAATTTCCTTGATATATATGAGATAACATTATCATTATTGATTATGACACAACCAAGTCCACACTTCAATTAATCGCTATATATAAAAACCCATTACTTCTAGATGGTAGATTCAAAATAAGATCATTGACTAATATTTTCTTTATTTCATCGAAAATCATTCACATGACCTTTTTCAAACAAAAATAACAACATGACTTGTAATATTTTTAATGAGTTATCCAATCGGGAAAAATATTTAATGAACCACCTATAATAACCCGCCAATCCAATGAAACTACATACCTTGGTTATGTTTTCTGGTGTAAGTCCACTCTCTAATTTCCTTTTTCATTGAAGGATCAACTGATATTCAATCCATAGAGACAATATGTCAATCAAAAGAAACTTTCGAAAGATATAAATCTACCTTAAAAAATTTACCATATAGCTATTCCTTTCAGCATATCTTAAGAATAATCCACGAGTCATTATCTTGATGTTTGTCGATTTTATATTATAGAATAATATCATAAATTAGTAAAAAAAATATCATCATGATATTCTTTGAATATTACATTGATTAGTTCTATAAAAATATAGGTTACATTAGTTAATCGAAATATAATTACTATAAACACATAATGTCCATACCTCATCGGAAAATATGTCTTAGTAAAGTCTTCCTTCATTACATGAAATTAGTGATACAAAAAATGAAGATTAATCTTTGAGAAATATTGGGTTTCATAAATTAAATTAAACAAGTCATCAATGCAAGGTATAGGATACTTTTTCTTTATTTTAATTGCATTTATTTCCTTATGATCAATAAACAACCTCATTGATATATCTTTATTATTAACAATGAGAATAAGGTCTTCCCATGGTGAAACAATATGGAAAATAATACCTTATTACCCAAATACAGTAGTTGATTCTTCAACTCCACAAATTACATGTGGTACATTCTATAGGGGGTGTTTCATATTGTCCTTGCATCATGTATTGAATCAAAGGAAAATTCAACTTCACGTTCTTCGAGAAGTCCATGTAATTCCTCAAGAAATACATTAATGTATTACTGTACAATAGGTACATCCACAATTTATTGATTCTCCTATTGAATCCTAGATTTAGTTTAATCTTCCTCCCCAATAATTTCATTCAGTAGAGTAACTGGTGGTGGATCTAGAAAGGAATCAGATGACAAGGATTATACTTTAAAGATAACAGATTCTTCTTCTTCCTCACAAATTGTAATATCCAACTTCTTGAAATAAATTTATGCATCATATTTTGAAATAAAATCCGTCCAATGTAGTATATAAAAGTGAACCAAATGTATGGTGAAAAGTTCAACAAGTTAATCATGTTTTTGTTTCATAAATGAGACAGACCGATACATCTTTATTGCAATGATACTTCCCTTAAGAGTTTTAACAGAAAAATACCATATTAAATACAAAGGGAAATGTATAATTTTTATGAAATAATGGAAATATATAAATGAATGCAATGATACATAATTAAATAAATCATTTTTTATGTTTGAGGAGATAGTTAATGTAACTACCATCGCATCATTATAAACATCAACGTCAGCAATTGTGATGGAATAGGCTTGGTCTTACTCCCTTGGTATTTCATGGGTAAAATTACCTTGACGCTTAGGACTATAATTTGCACAATATACAATTTATTTAAAACTTTATCATTGAATGTTGGTAGCTTCTTTATTTCCCCTGGAATCATGGGCTTAGTGGCCTTTTTATCCACACTTTTAACAAACTCTCATTCCCTTCAGGCAAGTAAAGGGATGTTTCCTTCAACAATTATTATAGGATGGAAAGTAAACTATGATCTTCTTTCCCTTTTACTTATTTCCTTTTTCAAATTGTTCAACAACCCTTTTATTATCTTTCTTTCCTGTAAATTCATCAGAATTTTATAATTAATTGTTTTTCTTGATAGCACATTAGACTATATGTTCGTATAATGATAATTTTTGTGATATTAGTGCATGTCACAAGAATATATTTAACCCATAAAATAATCAATAAAACTTACTCTTTTGATTATATATGTAATCTAAATAATTCCTTTCTAACCTTTTTATGTTAGTTTCATACTTTGAAAAATTCTCATCTTCCTTCTATATCAGACTCAAAAATTGACTCTCCATATCTGTGCATTGTTCATGAGGAAAATATTTTTCTTAGAAATGTTTTTTAAATTACCAATTTAAAATGTTTTCTATTTCTTCATACTCATTAATGTTTTGAATAAATGAATATTTTTTATCTAAATATCATGAGAGAAAATAAATTTCAGGACAACCATATCCCTTTTATTACTTCCCAAAGAATGAAATATCTTCTCTAAAGAAATTATCCATTTCATAGCTAGAGATGGATTTTTAGACTTGTTGAATAATGTAGGTTCTTATATCATGAATCTGTTTAATATTTTCACTCCATGTTCTGGATTAGGTTTCTTCATATGGTAAGGTTATTGTTCATAACCTGAGCCATTTTTCCCATTATAGTTATAAGTCGTTCAACACTAGTTCTTGCTCTAGCTCTAATGTCATTATCTTTCATAAGAGATAAATCCCTACATGGATTACGTTAATTGATACAATTTACATTTCATCCACTAGGAACCATTTATAAACAATGGAATTCCCAAGATAATCTTATGAATCATAATCCATAATTTCAAAATTAAAAAACACATAACATATATTGAAACTTTATGCATAGATAATCTCGTAATCATATAAATGATTTACTTGGGTTCATAATTAATTTTAAATCCTTCATAATTGTTTGTAATGAAAATTTTAATTATCCTAAGAATATCCCCTAGGATTTTCAAAACAAGTGATAAGTAAGGCCAATTTTTAGATACTATGTTACGCTGAGTTCGGCATGACAGACCTTCTCAGAGTTGGTACTCCTAAGTACATTTGTGCTAGAACCACCTCTACTTTTTGTATCCAGAAAAAGAAGTATTCTATGAATACCCTCATAATATCTACTTTACTAAAATTCAAGGATATTCTTATATACTTATCTACAATTTCAATCATATGGATATGTTCCCTAATCTTTGTTTAATAAATCTTATTTCCAATGTTTCTAATAAACATCTTCTAATACCAATTATAACATCCATAATCCTAGTATTTCGAAGATGGTGTCTTAATTTACTATTTTGGAATAGATACAAGATTCAGATACAAAATCACTGATCAATATAGTAGTTTTAGAAGAAAGATTTCATACATAAGGTTTACATTACATCTTAAAATGAAAAAAACATATTAACTCCATTGAAAACACTCGTATTCCCCTTTTTTTCCTATAAGTCATTCATAATATACATATTATCATCCTGGGAAAAAATTAAACATAAGAAAGGGGTGAGATCATGTTATCATCAATGATAAATAATACATTGAAAGTTATCATAAATAAACATAAACAATAATTCAAGGTGAATAAAAATAAGTGCATTCCATTAAAAAAAATTCTTGTGCATAATATAGAATGGATATAAGTTGATCAAATAACACCATATAAATACCTACAAGAGAATTATACATAACCATGGTTATTATAATAGTCAAATAATCACATGGAATATCAATTACTAATCTCATGATGAGGGAATTCATAATTATAAATATCATAAACAACCTTCCAAGGCTTCATCCAATACATCATACATAAATTGGTAAGATATTAGCCAATACCCAAAATAGTTTTTATCTTGAAGCCTAGTGATGCATTGAGGGACTATTGCTGGCCATGCATGTCACTTACTAAGTCCAATACATTCTTCATCTGAAAAGTGTGAAACTTAATCGACCTAAACATTTTTGTTAAACATATATCTTATCAAATATTAATACATTAACTATAAACCACCAATGGTATAAAAATATCACATCCATAGTCAAATATTTTGTAAACCTATTCAATAAATGTAAATATGTATAATAAAATTTGGTATATGGTATCTTAAGAGACCAACTCCAAATTAAAAAAAATCTAAAAAAGGATATTGACATAGATTAAAGAAGTCTAATAAAATCATTAAGAACATATTGAGATAAATACCACTTATTATACTGCAGTTATTTTAAAATGGGCATGAAATTTTAAATGAAATTTTTTTAGTGAATAGAATCTTATAATATTTTAAAGGAATAATTTCTCATTCTGTCTAAGGTTAAAAAACATCCCTTCCATATTTTTTCCAAAATGTCATAAAGTACAATTTTTGGAAAATGACAAAAATATTCCTTTCAAAATGTTTATAAAGAATTAAAGCAAGGGTAAAAATGAATGTAAACCATTTTATAATAATATTTAGTATATTTTGAAATATATTTTTAGGAAACATTGACATGGATGATAATTATTTCCTAGTAAATACATACATATAAATAATCTTAGATAATGATGAGATTGCGAAATTAACCCTTACCTCATACTTTATTTTAGTCGAGGATGAATTTATCTCCTGTAAAATGGTCATAATTAGGCTATTATTTAAAAAAAATCCATATCCATAATTATGTGATCATATATGATACTATTATATCATTTTATTAATAATTAATCATTATTACCATTGTTTCAGGTGTTAACTATTTCATTTTTATATGCATGTTTGGTCCTGTAAGTCTTATTACAATAAATAGGATATATTTTATTCATATAAAAAAAATTATATTAGGTTCATAACTATTATATTTATTCATTATATAAATTTTTATAATCCTTCATAAATGGTTATGGTAGAGAATGAATCTCATCGTGTCATGGAGGCGGTAGGCGATACGTACACACGAGTGACGGTATCATCCCATAATGGTAAAGTGGTAAAGAATTGGATGTTAAATTAATTATAAATAATCAATATCAGGTCATATTTATTTTTTATATACATTATATTTATCATTATACACATCCAAATAATTTTTTGATTAAAAGAAAATTACACCACAATGTGGAGAGGGTATGTCGTACGTACGCATGCATGGTGATATTATTTTTTGTAGGTTGGATAAAAATAAGAATATAGTTGTCCCATAATCATAATAAAATATTAGAATATAGATGATAAATGATTTATTTATTTATTATGAAAACAACATAGGACGATTATGTAGAAGAAGAAAATAACTTGAATGAGTAGGTAAAACAATTACCTCTTGTTTGATGGCCTTCCTTTGGGTCTCATGTTATAGACACTGGGGGTGTTGTTTTTAGAATACCAGGTCCTCAAAAAAAAATATAAAAATGTTCATAGGATATATTTTAATGGGTTTTTTGAATTATAAGGCACAATGTAGTGATATAATATGGGGATAAAGTGCATTTTTATAAGTGTGGGGACATGTATTCTTGGAAACACTCAAAATATTGAATTAATATAAATTAATTTTCTACATAAATTGTCTCAAAAATGATCTATTTATAAGATAAGATGATTACGGTTCAAAATGATTTTGAACAATAATTTTTATACAAGTTTAGGTCACATTACTACCCTTATCATTTAGCCTTAACCATTAATTAAACACTTTAACTCTTATCATGACAACTTGTCATTTTTACTCTTTAAGGGTTAATATAGTTACATTGAAATGTCAAATGAACCCCAAAAGGATCATTGGTGAAATATTTAACCTTATTAATGTAATTTTTCTATGTTTAATATTTTTACAAATTTTATATCATTTAATAAAATATAACTTATTTTAATGTATAATTTATGTCAATTTTGATATTATTCATTATTTTTCTTTTTGAAAATATCGTAACAACAAGATAACATCTAACAAAAACTTTAAATATACAAATAACATGTATAATTTATCTATAAAATTCTTGTATTTCATTAATTATGGTAAATTATATTTATTTTAATATTTTTGATATATTTTATTCGATATTCTCATTAAACAAACAATTATTGCATCATTATTATGAATGACTTTAAATAACTTAATTAATATCTAAAAAATAAATAGAAATTTAAATAAAAATTTAATATATTTTAAAATAATATTTATATTTTAATTTATATTTTGTACAACCATGTATTAAAATTTTAATACTAATTAAAAATCATGTGTGTGACCTTTTTAACTTGTCTTTAACTAAAATATTAGGAATTTTATATTTTTAACCAACTATCTTAAAAACATTATAATTCTATAATAAGGTTGATTTTGTTTAAAACCCACTCATCCAGCGAAATTAAGACAGGTGTTAGGGTAATATTATAATTTTATAATATTATTTTTACCATTAATTATCTGATTTACCCTTAACCATAGAAAATTGAAATGAACTATAGATATTATTCATAGTATCTAGGGAAATTATGTTTTTCTTATTACAATATAAATATCATAATGGTTACAATTATGTATGTCCATTTTGTTAAATTAAATTCAAACAACTGGGTAAATTAAGTCTAACAATGATCCTGCAGATGTTGCGAGAAGGTGGGTAAAAGAGACATTCAAGATTAAAATAAAATTTTATATATAATTTTAATATAAAAATTATTCCCATACATACTATAAGGCCCCAGCCTTAAACCTTACTTAATCTTGAGTTATCACAAGATTACACGTTGAGGATCTTTTCAGGTTTAGAGTTTTAGAGAATTAGAACATAACTATTACATCTCAAAAGATTACAAAGTAGTCACTTCTACTAAGTTTTCATAATAAAAAAAACTCTTAAAAGAAACATGTCTAGTTCCATGTATTATATAGCATGGCATTTCCTTGATCCCATCCTTGAACTTATTCCACATTAAGTCCTGTGAAAAACATTTCAAAAAAACTTGGGGTGAGCATAAAAAGCTCAGTAAGGGAGACACAAAGAATGAAAACTGTTAGTTTTTCAAAATCAAGTAAACCATGTATACTCTATCAAAGTAATACCTTCACCTTCATGAATTAGTAAATACTCTTCACTGAATAAAGTGTCATTACATACCTTTTTGTAACCAAAGGATTACCATAAAACCCATAAAAAGAACACATAACATATATAAAGGTAACTTGGGACATAAACATACTTAAGTGGAATAACCATACGGTCGACTTCCACACATATCACTTAATGGAATAGCCATACGGCCAATTTCCATACATACTTAAATGGAATAGCCATACGGCCGACTTCCATACCCAATGCATTGGAGGTTATAACGTAACCACCCATCCTGGTATTCACGGCACCACCCGTCATATGGTTTATAACGTAACCACCCGTTAAAATGTCCAAGTACCAATATAAAATCATAAAATATAAAACCAATATAATGGAATGATAACATTTCCACATTTCAATCACAATATATCATAAATATATTGACATAAAAGAATCCTTTATCAAAACCATTTTCAATACCAAAATACATAAAAGCGTATATGGTATTTATTTTATTCTAAAAGCATTACGGCTTGTTGAGGAAGCCAAAGACCAAATAATACTCGCGGTGGTGGAAAAGGTCGTTGTCGCCGCGTATGTTTAAAGAAACATTCCTATTTTTTGTTTTGTAAAACGCTTCATAGAAAAAGATTCCTTTTTTATAAAAGTAAAATTCAAAGGGTTTTATACACCGTATAAATGAAAATTGTGTATAAAACGAAATATGCCTCAGTGAAAGGAGATTGAGACGAAGTCCCTTACCTTGGGTCCGACTTGACTCAATCATTCTTTAACGTCCTGAATAATAAACTTGAGTTAATTTATACTTGATTAAGAACCTTTTTAAAGTTCATTATTCTTTTTATATCACTTATTGCCATGTTATAAACATTATGTAACCATTTAAGTTAATAATGTTTGTTTTGTCAATATTTGGTTCTTAAGTCGAAAGATGACTTCTTACAATTACATGTTGTTCGTGTGGTCAAAAGTTCATTATATCCAGAATGAAATTCCTGATTTGGATATCATATATATCATATATATCCAGCATATACATGTATTTATAATATTACATAATCATTTAGAGGTAAGAAATGAAATGCACCGTTCATGGAGACGGTAAGCCGTACGTACGCATGAACGCTACTTTCATTTCTTTGTCATATTAGTGGAATTAAAACTAAATGAGAGGTATGTATATTTTAATTCCAGAATTATATTCATCATTTAGATATATCATTAATTATATATATACATTATATACATGTAATTTTAATAGTACATTACATTTGGGGATAAGAAATGAAATGCACCGTTCATGGAGACGGTAAGCCGTACGTACGCATGAACGCTACTTTCATTTCAATATCATACTTTAATGGAATGAAATAATAATGATATAGAGGTATATTATAATTCCAGTATAACATCATATATAATAACTTTAAATCCATCCTTTACACGTCCCACATATGGCATTAACGAATCACATCACTTTTAGGGGGCGGTAGTCCGCACTTCCTTAAATGAAGATATCGTGTTTACCCATAATGGAAACCATAAATTTATGCCAAAAATGAAAAATACAGAAGCTTAAAGAAAACATAAACATATTATATATCATATATAAAAATAGTGACATCATAATGGCCACCCTTGAAGGTGTTAAATGATTATTGAACAATCATCGTTTTGGGAGGCAGAATTTCGCCATCCACGGAAACCGTATGTTCTTTAACCATTTGATGTAGTTGTGTGAGTGTGTAGCTCAAATAAATATTATAACAACATCCTAGTATATTTAAGATACTGGTGTTGTTACAAAATAAGTAAATAAAAAGAGTTTAGAGGGTTGGAGAAGAAAAATAAAACAAATGAACAAGAGAGAATGAATTACCTTTAAAAGTGTAACTCCCTTTTGATTTGAGCCTAAAAGCTTCCTTTGAAAGGATTATGCCCAAAGTTAATCCTCTAGGATGAGGAGAGGGATGTTTAGAGAGTAATTGGTCAGGGGTTGGCCGAGCCAAAGGCTTGAGAAGTGTGTGAAATGAGGTAGAGGTGGGGGCCTTTTATAAGAGGAGAGGAGGGGCACTTTTGGAAAGTAAAGAAATATTACTTTATTTGAAAATGAGTTTCGGTTTTAAAAGGTCCCACAATGAAATAATTCGTGGATAAGGTGATAAGGGTTCTAAATCCCCTAATCCAATTTGTTTTGGCCATGTGTAAGTTTTTTATTTTTCATTATCTTTCCATTTTATTTAAATCATCAAATAATGATGTCATCGCTGCATCATTATTATGTCATATATAATGTAATTTATTTAATGTCTAAAAATTATAGAAAAAATACTATGACGTATGAAATCTTTTTAGCTTTCCAATGACTATTTATAATCAAAATTTGGACTTGTATAACCCCACTCAAAAATTATTTTAGTAAAACAATTTATGTTAGTGTCATTTTCACTTTAACATTAAATAAAAATATATTAATGTCATTTTCCAAATAAAGTGGCTCCATGGGGTCCCCAAGTTGGCCCATGGCTTTTCTTGGTCGGCCATGACACAACCAATATGGTTGGGACATGTGTCTAGGTCATTTCATATTATTAAAGCATTATTTGTACCTTAAACTACACTAATTACCTCTAATCGCGATTAATGAAAAAAAGTTACTATTCACCAAAAAAATTATTTTAATCTCATTGAACCACATTTTACTTCTTAATGACAACCATGTATGTTGGATTTTCAAAATTCAATACAAATTAGTGGTAAACTTTCATTTAACTGAAAAATCAGTTTGCTTGATTACCACTTAGTGGTTTCACTATTCATCAAAAAATTGACGTTTTTCAGAAAATTACTAAAAATTCACCCTAAGCTATATTTGATATTCCGAATTCAAAAATGAAGTCCATTTTACAAAATTCAAAACATATAAGTCAAATTAATTAATTTAATAATTAATTCCCGCTGTCATGACAAATAGCGTGTTTTTGTGAAACAATAAGTATCAAAAGATTGACACCAGTTTAAGTCCAATTTCAAAGTGAAATTGATTCCAATGACCACCATTGGATTAACTGGTAAAAATATTTTCTAATTTCACTTTAAAACCAATTAAAATAATAATCGAATCATATAAATAATTTAGATGAAAAAGATGTTTTGAATTAAAATACAACATTTTACACTATTCATAAAAAAATGAACTTTAACAGAAAGGTACCAAAAATTTACACAAAGTAAATTTTGATGTCCCGATTCTAAAGAAGAGTTATATTTGGTCCAAAATAAAGTATAAGTGTGATCAAAACTATATTTAATGACGGTTCACCATTAAAAGGTGATAAGTGAACCTTTAGTGAAAATTAAAGTATATATGCCCTAAAATTGAACTCTTTCCGTATTTTAAGCCTTTATCATTTATTGGGTAAATGTATAAACATTTAAAAACATATCTAATCATATTTTAGTTATTTCTATCCATTCCCGCCAGTACAACGACTACTTGTTAACTAACATTTAAAATAATATTATTTTATTACTAGTGTGCTACGTAAGTTTCAAAGAAACTCATTGTTGCGTATCGGGTACGCTATCGAACATAGAAACCCCTTTAAAATAAAATTAATATTTAATTCGTAAATATTAATAAATATGAAAATTATTTATTCTTTATTTACCTGGGATGTTACATCCTTCCCCCCTTTTGGGAATTGCGTCCTCGCAATTTTATTCACTTATCAAAATAAGTGGGGGTATTTATCCCTCATAGCATTTTCAGATTCCCACGTTGCCTCTTCAATCACAAGGTTCTTCCACAAAACCTTTACCTGATGGATCACCTTATTCCGTAACACCTGCTCCCTGTGGTCAAGAATCTGGACCGGTTGTTCTTCATAAGATAGGTTCTCTTCCAGCTAAACTACCTCTGGACTCAAAACATGAGATGGATCTGGCATATACTTTCTCAACATCGAAACGTGAAAAACATTGTGTACCTGAGATAAACTCGGAGGTAAAGCCACTCGGTATGCAACTGATCCAACTCTCTCCAGATTTCCATATGGTTCAACGAACCTTGGACTCAACTTTCCTTTCTTACCAAATCTCATCACACTTTTCCAAGGAGAAACCTTGAGAAAAACATGATCACCTACCTCGAAAGATAGATCCTTCCTCCGGCCATCCGCATAACTCTTCTGCCTGCTCTGAGCTGTTCTCATGTGTTTCTGAATCAGTCTGAACTTTTTCTACCATCTCTTCTACCAATTCTGGTCCCATCAGCTTCCTTTCACCCACTTCATTCCAAAATGATAGAGTTCGACACCGCTTCCCATATAATGCCTCAAATGGTGCCATCTGTATACTGGAATGAAAGCTGTTATTATATGAAAATTCAACCAAAGAAAGATGTTGGTCCCAACTTCCCTGATAATCCATAGAACAAGCTCGTAACATATCCTCCAATGTATGGATTGTTCGTTCTGACTGCCCATCTGATTGAGGATGAAAAGCTGTACTAAAATTTAATTCAGTACCCAACGACTTCTGAAGGCCTTTCCAAAAGATAGAAGTAAACCTGGGATCACGATCCGATACAATGGAGAGAGGAACTCCATGTAACCTAACTATCTTTTTAAGATACAAACAGGAAAGTTGATCTAGGGAAAAAGTATCTCGTATAGAAAAGAAATTAGCAGATTTGGTCAAGCGATCAACAATAACCCAGATTGCATTATTACCTCTAGATTTCCTCGGTAATCCCACAACAAAGTCCATGGATATGTTTTCCCATTTCCACTATGGCACTGGTAAAGGATGAAGCATCCATTTCGGTAACATCTACTCTGCTTTAACCTGTTGACATGTCAAACACTTCACAGTAAAATCAGCAATGTCTCTTTTCATTCCATCTCACCAGTAATACTCCCGCAGACCTCTGTACATCTTAGTACTGCCAGGATGAAAAAACAACTCATTCTTCAACTGTGAATAACAAGGCACACACAATCTCTTCCCAAATCTCAAAACACAATCATTATCAATGTTGAATTCAGGCAACTTACCATTCTGAACTAGCTTTACCTTTTTCTGCAACTCACTGTCTTGCTTCTGTGCTTGCTTGATCATCTTCCTTACAGTTACGAGCAATATGACCAGACTTACCACACCGAAAGCACTTACCAGACTTGGATAAACATTCTCCAGGATTCATTTTACCACACTTCTCACAGGATGGATATTTGGTTTTCTTACCTCCTTGCTTCTTTGATGAATTCTTCCCCTTTTCCTTCCAACTAGACCTCTTATTCTGTTGTTTGTCATAGAACACCTGATCATCGGCAAACTCCATTTCTACCTTCTCCGTACATCGAACAAGTTTTTCATAACTTTTGAACACACGAGAAGCTAAAGCCCTTCGATACTTTGGCTTTAACCCTGAGTAAAAACGGTTTATTTTACTATCAAGATCTCATATGAAGTTTGGAGCATTCCTTGCCAATCGAGTGAACTTTTCTTCATAAGCAGCCACTGAATCATCCTCCTGCCTCAATTCTAAGAACTATTTTTCCATCCTAAGACGAACCACCTTAGGAAAATATTTCTCAAGAAACATACCTTTGAATTCGTCCCAGTGAAGATCCTCAATCTCATCACTATCCCTTATATTTTTCACCATCGACCACCACTGATCAGCTTCACCTTCAAAATGGTAAACAGCAAGACTAACCTTTTGATGTTCTGAACACCCCATGACATCAAAAATATTCTCCAGTGCTTTAATCCACCCTTCAGATTGCACAGGGTCAGATGATCCTCTGAATGATGGGGGATGTTGCCTCATGAAATGTTCCACCACTGACATGTTCCGCTGCGGTTGATCTGGCTGATCTCGTGCATGGATACCACCACCATTTATAGCCTGAGTCAACTGTTCCATCACTGCAACAAACTGTTCAGTTCTGATTCCGACCATCTCAGGTTGCTGATTTGGAAGGTTATCTTCCTCCTGATGTCGTCCCAACATAGCTACTTTGTTTCCTCTGCGGAAAACCATTCTGAACACCGAAATATCTTAGGTGAAGCAACATGGTAATCCGTAAATTCTATATCATTTCAATCATATTATAATTTAACACTTCTCTAACTCCTAAAGTTGTCTAAACCGACCTTTGATACCAACTATAAGGCCCCAGCCTTAAACCTTACTTAATCTTGAGTTATCACAAGATTACACGTTGAGGATCTTTTCAGGTTTAGAGTTTTAGAGAATTAGAACATAACTATTACATCTCAAAAGTTTACAAAGTAGTCACTTCTACTAAGTTTTCATAATAAAAAAAACTCTTAAAAGAAACATGTCTAGTTCCATGTTTTATATAGCATGAAATTCCCTTGATCCCTTCCTTGACCTTATTCCACATTTTTTCCTGTGAAAAACGTTTCAAAAAAACTTGGGGTGAGCATAAAAAGCTCAGTAAGGGAGACACAAAGAATGAAAACTGTTAGTTTTTCAAAATCAAGTAAACCATGTATACTCTATCAAAGTAATACCTTCAACTTCAAGAAGTAGTAAAAACTCTTCACTGAATAAAGTGTCATTACATACCTTTTTGTTACCAAAGGATTACCATAAAACCCATAAAAAGAACACATAACATATATAAAGGTAACTTGGGACATAAACATACTTAAGTGGAATAACCATACGGTCGACTTCCACACATATCACTTAATGGAATAGCCATACGACCAATTTCCATACATACTTAAATGGAATAGCCATACGGCCGACTTCCATACCCAATGCATTGGAGGTTATAACGTAACCACCCGTCCTGGTATTCACGGAACCACCCGTCATATGGTTTATAACGTAACCACCCGTTAAAATGTCCAAGTACCAATATAAAATCATAAAATATAAAACCAATATAATGGAATGATAACATTTCCACATTTCAATCACAATATATCATAAATATATTGACATAAAAGAATCCTTTATCAAAACCATTTTCAATACCAAAATACATAAAAGCGTATATGGTATTTATTTTATTCTAAAAACATTACGGCTTGTTGAGGAAGCCAAAGACCAAATATTACTCGCGGTGGTGGAAAAGGTCGTTGTCGCCGCGTATGTTTAAAGAAACATTCCTTTTTGTTGTTTTGTAAAACGCTTCATAGAAAAAGATTCCTTTTTTATAAAAGTAAAAGTCAAAGGGTTTTATACACCGTATAAAAGAAAATTGTGTATAAAACGAAATATGCCTCAGTGAAAGGAGATTGAGACGAAGTCCCTTACCTTGGGTCCGACTTGACTCAATCGTTCTTTAACGTCCTGAATAATAAACTTGAGTTAATTTATACTTGATTAAGAACCTTTTTAAAGTTCATTATTCTTTTTATATCACTTATTGCCATGTTATAAACATTATGTAACCATTTAAGTTAATAATGTTTGTTTTGTCAATATTTGGTTCTTAAGTCGAAAGATGACTTCTTACAATTACATGTTGTTCGTGTGGTCAAAAGTTCATTATATCCAGAATGAAATTCCTGATTTGGATATCATATATATCATATATATCCAGCATATACATGTATTTATAATATTACATAATCATTTAGAGGTAAGAAATGAAATGCACCGTTCATGGAGACGGTAAGCCGTACGTACGCATGAACGTTACTTTCATTTCTTTGTCATATTAGTGGAATTATAACTAAATGAGAGGTATGTATATTTTGATTCCAGAATTATATTCATCATATAGATATATCATTAATTATATATATACATTATATACATGTAATATTAATAGTACATTACATTTGGGGATAAGAAATGAAATGCACCGTTCATGGAGACGGTAAGCCGTACGTACGCATGAACGCTACTTTAATTTCAATATCATACTTTAATGGAAAGAAATAATAATGATATAGAGGTATATTATAATTGCAGTATAACATCATATATAATAACTTTAAATCCATCCTTTACACGTCCCACATATGGCATTAACGAATCACATCACTTTTAGGGGGCGGTAGTCCACACTTCCTTAAATGAAGATATCGTGTTTACCCATAATGGAAACCATAAATGTATGCAAAAAATGAAAAATACAAAAGCTTAAAGAAAACATAAACATATTATATATCATATATAAAAATAGTGACATCATAATGGCCACCCTTGAAGGTGTTAAATGAGTATTGAACAATCATCGTTTCGGGAGGCAGAATTTCGCCATCCACGGAAACCGTATGTTCTTTAACCATTTGATGTAGTTGTGTGAGAGTTTAGATCAAATAAATATTATAACAACATCCTAATATATTGAAGATACTGGTGTTGTTACAAAAGAAGTAAATAAAAAGAGTTTAGAGGGTTGGAGAAGCAAAATAAAACAAATGAACAAGAGAGAATGAATTACCTTTAAAAGTGTAACTCCCTTTTGATTTGAACCTAAAAGCTTCCTTTGAAAGGATTATGCCCAAAGGGAATCCTCTAGGATGAGGAGAGGGATGTGTAGAGAGTAATTGGTCAGGGGTTGGCCGAGCCAAAGGCTTGAGAAGTGTGTGAAATGAGGTAGAGGTGGGGGCCTTTTATAAGAGGAGAGGAGGGGCACTTTTGGAAAGTAAAGAAATATTACTTTATTTGAAAATGTGTTTCGGTTTTAAAAGGTCCCACAATGAAATAATTCGTGGATAAGGTGATAAGGGTTCGAAATCCCCTCATCCAATTTGTTTTGGCCATGTGTAGGTTTTAGATTTTTCATTATCTTTCCATTTTATTTAAATCGTCAAATAATGATGTCATCGCTGCATCATTATTATGTCATATATAATTTAATTTATTTAATGTCTAAAAATTATAAAAAAAATACTATGATGTAGGAAATCGTTATATATTTCCAATGAATATTTATAATCAAAATTTGGACTTGTATAACCCCACTCAAAAATTATTTTAGTAAAACAATTTATGTTAGTGTCATTTTCACTTTAACATTAAATAAAAATATATTAATGTCATTTTCCAAATAAAGTGGCTCCATGGGGTCCCCAAGTTGTCCCATGGCTTGTCTTGGTCGGACATGACACAACCAATAAGGTTGAGACATGTGTCTAGGTCATTTCATATTATTGAAACATTATTTATACCTTAAACTACACTAATTACCTCTAATCGCGATTAATGAAAAAAAGTCACTATTCACCAAAAAAATTATTTTAATCTCATTGAACCACATTTTACTTCTTAATGACAACCATGTATGTCGGATTTTCAAAATTAAATACACATTAGTGGTAAACTTTCATTTAACTGAAAAATTAGTTTGCTTGATTACCACTTAGTGGTTTCACTATTCATAAAAAAAATTGACGTTTTTCAGAAAATTACAAAAAATTTACCCTAAGCTATATTTGATATTACGAATTCAAAAATGAAGTCCATTTTACAAAATTCAAATCATATAAGTCAAATTATTTAATTTAATAATTAATTCCCGCTGTCATGACAAATAGCGTGTTTTTGTGAAACAATAAGTATCAAAAGATTGACACCAGTTTAAGTCCAATTTCAAAGTGAAATTGATTCCAATGACCACCATTGGATTAACTAGTAAAAATATTTTCTAATTTCAATTTAAAACCAATTAAAATAATAATCTAATCATATAAATAATTTAGATTAAAAAGATGTTTTGAATTAAAATACAACATTTTACATTATTCATAAAAAAATGAACTTTAACAGAAAGGTACCAAAAATTTACACAAAGTAAATTTTGATGTCCCGATTCTAAAGAAGAGTTATATTTGGTCCAAAATAAAGTATAAGAGTGATCAAAACTATATTTAATGATGGTTCACCATTAAAAGGTGATAAGTGAACCTTTAGTGAAAATTAGAGTATATATGCCCTAAAATTGAACTCTTTCCATATTTTAAGCCTTTATCTTTTATTGGGTAAATGTAAAAACATTTATAAACATATCTAATCATATTTTAGTTATTTCTATCCATTCCCGCCAGTACAACGGCTACTTGTTAACTAACATTTAAAATAATATTATTTTATTACTAGTGTGCTACGTAAGTTTCAAAGAAACTCATCGTTGCGTATCGGGTACGCTATCGAACATAGCAACCCCTTTAAAATAAAATTAATATTTAATTCGTAAATATTAATAAATATGAAAATTCTTTATTCTTTATTTACCTGGGATGTTACACATACATTGGATTAATATATGTATTATTGATCTATTATGGCTTTAAATAATCAATTTAAAATAATTTTAAATTAAGAGCGGTTTTTAACTACAATGCGGTATTTTTCACTATTCATTAAAAAATGAAACCTCTTAGAAAAATACGAAAGATTCACCCTAAGATAAAATTTATATTATGAATTTAAAAATTAAATCTATTTTTTAAAATATAATTTATAAAATTTTCAAAAATTAGTATTAAAATTGGTGCACCATTAAAAGGTGGAAATATACCTCTTAAAAAATATTGTTTTTATGCATAAAACTGGATTTTTTTCTTTTATATTTTTATAAATATAATTGTGTGGAATATACATAAATTTAATAATATGGTTAATTCTATTCGTAGGGGTTATTTAAATGGCCAGATTAATAGGTTTGGGTGCACTCAAACTTAGTGTTTCATACAATGAAAGATATTGAATTTATTTAAAGAGAAAACATATCGTGAAGTCTTGGGGTGTTGCAAAATAACTATTTAAAATTTAAAGTGTTAGATCATGTATTTTTGAAATTAAATCCATATAAGGGTGTCAAAATGTTTTATAAGAAAGTGTAACTCATCTCCAGGCACATAAAACATTTTTTATTTTCAAAAATAATTGGAGTTGTGTATTACCATTTGGAAATTCCACCAATAGAATTTAAATTAAATGATGTGTCCCGTATTTCATTGTTAAGGAAGTACATTCTAGACCAAATGCAAATGCATTCTTAAGAAGAAATTGAATTATAACATTTTTTATCTTCCTATGAAGATCCAAACCATATTCCTAACACTAGAGAACATGTGTTGAGTAATTAAAAGGTGTGACTCGAAAAGGTAATTTGTAGAAATAATAAAATACATCAAGAAAGATGGGAACCTCTAGATGGTACAAAGAATAATGACACTAATTTGATTAGAAATTAATATCCATGAAAATTTCATGATAAATTTTTTTAAGGGGTAAATAATGTAAGATGTGATATTCAATTATAGTAAGTGAACATTATATTTTAAAAAGACTATAATACAATTAAAATTTTAATAATTCATGGAAAACATTTCGAATTTTATTAGATTAATATCAATTTTGATCTTACTATGTCAAAATAATCCTAGGAAGAGTTTTTGAAAATTTCTCTTAGAAATAAGACTCCATGTATAATATATATTGTATTATTTAACAATTAATCATTTTATTTAGAATATTTTTTATAATATTTATAATTTAACATTAATTTACTATCAATTTGATAGAAAAAAATATAGAGTCATTAGGAAGATAAAATGTGATTTTTTTTGGAAAATTGATTTTAAAAGAATAATGTCCTTAAATTTAAATTAATTAAATTAATATTCAATAATTAAATGTTTAAATTAAATTTATATATTAGAAAATTAACTATAATAATTTATTTTAATATATTAAATACTATCATTCCTACAGTTAATGTCATTTCATCTTATACTTGAAAACTACATTTCTTTAAAAATTATTTTTCCATCATATTTTGCAAGTATATTTTTAAATTAAATTATTAAACTTTTATGAATTGAATTTTATAATATGGATTTAATATTTTAATTTATATTAATTAATATAAGGTAATAAGGTCAACTAATGTTTTGTTCATAAGTAATATCAAAAAGATTAAAAATTAATTACTACGGGTAAGGGTAAAATAGATTTACCAGGGGTTGATCTAAAATGATATGGGTTAAAATGATCTAAAAACATTTTGACACATAACTATATATATTTATTTCAACCTTATCCATATAAAATACTAATATGAGTATTTTCTTATGCCATTTTTCCATGAATGTGCTTGGATTTTATTTTAAAACATTGAAAATCTAGAAGTGTGTCACTCACCTCAATTATAAAAGGTAACCTCCTCCCCCACTTATTATCACCTCTTGATAAATTTATCCCTATAAAAACCTACCAAACTTTATCCCCAAAATCCATAGTAACATCATATAGGTTGTTTTCCTCCAAAAATACCAACCATATCACCCATAATAAGATATCCGAAGGAGGTTTTTCATGAAAAGGTAATTATCTTCTACAAACTTTTTATTTTTTCATATTCTATTACCAAATTCAATTATGTCATAAAAATTACTATATAATAACACAAGTATATTCCACATAATTAAATATTATTATGTTTATGTGATAATATTTATCCATCTCCAACTCTATCAAATGGGAAACACAACTATCGCTCATGTGTACGGAGGACTACCGCCTCATGAACAGATATAATTTTCCTCCATCATCAACTAATATGGATAATAATAATGATTCAAATAATGAATATATATGATAATTATAAAATAATATAGATATTATAAATTTAATATATTGTAAACTTCCATATAATTTCACCCATTAAGGAATTGGTAATGTTTCACATGTCTACGTATGGCCCATCGTCTCCACAAAGCGATTTGATTCATTTTCAATTTCCAAATTTTAAGACTGATTAAAAAAATAATTTATTAATATCATTCCGAATTTGATATAGCTATATCCAAGGAACTAGAACCAAAACTTCCTAAAAAACATCGATGAGAAAATGAGGTAGTTAACACCCGAAATAATGGTGATAATGAAATATTGTAAAATGAATGGGTGTTAAGATGTTAAAAGAAGTTCATATATGATATTATAAATTTTAATTTGGTTCAGGTATTAATTAATAAAAAATATTAATACCATTATATAGATGTTCAAATAATTTTAAACAAATGGGAAGTGTGAAGAAAGGGATTTCATCTCAATTTCTACTCCATTGAACCATATTTGACATATGAAACAATTTAATTTTATGTTTTTATATACAACCTCTAACAACCCTTTCTCAACATATATGGACATTACAATTATTTTTCATAAAACATAATACATTACACAAAATATATTCCGAATAACCAAATTAGTTTAGTGTCTTTTGAATTTCAGAACATAATCTTATAACTTGGTGAATGGTCTTCAACATCTCCCATAAATATCATCCCCTTTTGTTTTTTACATAAAATCATTATTTATATCATTTGTAAAAGAAAACATAAAAATAGTGAGCTCAAATTATCATTAAAGGAAAACATGTAGAAAATAAAACAAACCATAAACATTTGAACGTAAAAACATGAACATAAAGTATAAACATGAAAATCCTAAGTCATGAAATAATTCTTTGTAGTACATAATTCATATATGATAAATGAACATTAACCAGGATAGAATATCATTTTCATAAATCACGTAATTATGGAAACATAATAATCTCATAATAATATTTCCTTAGTAGCTAAGGCATTGCTGCCAAGACCAACATAGTGGAAAAATTCCATTATTGAACAGGGTTTACATGATGTTCTAGCCATGTATTACTGAAATAGATTTACTTTCCATTCCTCTCATGTATATATTATGATATATAAATATTTACCTAATGAATTGGATGGACATATATGTCAAACCCATCTCATAGTGAAATTATTCTTATATGTGCCACCAAAACATAAATCATTCCTCATAACATAACACAAGAAATAAAATGGGTTTCTTAAACATCATCATAATCCATATAAAATATCATTTCATCATTAAGAAACTAAAATCATAGTAATAACAGTGATATAAACAGAGCCCTATTTAAAGATCATCATCATATATAGAAAATAATTTTGCTAAAACCCTATAACTTAATTCCTCAAGAAAATATCCTTTCTTTATCAAAATCATTTTCTTTTCTCAAAATTCCATGAAATTTTAAAATAAGACAATTTAATTGAAATAAATTTGTAATATTATAAAGTAAGATTCATGGAAATAAGTAATCATGAAACTGTAAAATTCCATTCATGTTATATAAGATAAAAAACATTCTCCTCATACTTTTGTCGGAGAAGTCAAAAAGTAACTCATATGGTAAATGAAATAAAGATTCCTTCCCAACCATGTATTAAAAGAAAAAAATGGGAAAAAATTACATTAAACATACCTAGAGTAATAGTAAACATTTTATGAATGAATTTTTGGAAAATATGGACATGGATGATAAATATACCACCAGTAGATACTTACGAATAAACAATCTCGGATAAAAACGAGATTTGCAAAGTTATCCCTTACCTTATGTTTTATACCCATTGTATGTGTAAAAAACTCTTGTATATTGGGTTTAAACATATTATTAAATTGTAACATAACTATAATCATATTTATTACATCATATATGATTCCCTAATGACTTTATATTACCTGTTCATTTATCAATTCCATGTTAAAGCAACGTTTTGGGCAACAATCATTTTATTTATCTTACATTTCTTTGACTTTTTATTCTTGATATTATTACTTTTATCATGAGTTAATTACCTAAAGAATGTCAAACATGATTTATATATCATATTTATTCATTAAATTCATTTATATAATCATTCTTTAATTAATATTTTGTAGAACGAATCACATTGCACCATGGAGACGATAAGTCGTACGTAGACACGAGCGATGATATCATTCCCATAATTATTGAATGGTATTGAATTATATGGTGTATAATATTTCAGAATTAGTATCATGTTATAAAAATAATATAAAGTTATTATTTCCACCAATATACCTATCCAATTCAGGTGTTGGTGAAAAATAGTATACACCACAGTGTGGATACGGCGAGTCATACGCACGCACACGCGTTGATTTATTTTTTCATAGGATGGATATAAGGAGAAATAGGGTTGTTTAATATTTATATTAACGTATAAGTATATTATTAGTTCTGATTTTATTACATTATGATGAAGAAATTAATGAAGAGGATGTAATAGAATACATAAATTTGAATGAATCGGTAGAAGAGATTACCACTCCCTTGACGTGCCTCCTTTCAATTTTACCTTATGGCACCATATTTTGTCTTTAAAGAAGACCAAAACCTATAGAATGAAAATAGGGAAGTTTAGAATGAGTAATTGAAGGTTTTGGCCTTGATTTGAGGCACAAAATGAAGTGAAGAGGTGAAGGAGGAGGTTCCTTTTTGTAATTGAGGTGAGGGGCACTTTTGGAAATCTAACAACTATTAATTTATAATAAATTAAATTTCGATTAAAAATGGTCCAAAATTTATGTAATTAAAATATAGGATGATTTTGGTTCTAATACCCATCATAAAATAATTCTTATTCAAAATTTTAATATTTTTTAATCCTTATCTTTTTTAACCCTTTTTAATCTTATAGTGATATCATGTCATTTAAACATTGCGGTAAATGTAATTACCATATTATGTCAAAAGACCAAAACACATTTATGACATATTTGGAATTGTAATAAATATTTGGTAGAATCATATAATTTTTGGAATTTAATATCATTTAATAATCAATTTTATGTCTTAAGTTATTAATTATGTCCATTTTGGAAAATCTTCATACTAGATTTTTTACAAATTCATAAAAACATGATTCCTTCAAAAAATGAATTAAATAAAAAATAATATTCCAATATAATCAATAAAATTCATGTATGGAATCAGAATAATCAAATTTCATTTATTTTAATATTTATAATATCATTTATTATAAATTAATCTCTCACTCTGTCATCATTGTGTCATAATTAAATTTATTTATTTAATGTCTACAAATCATAAATAAAATTCCATAATTTAGGAAATCATTTTATATTTATATTTAATATTTATGGTCAAAATATCACTTATATAAACCAATATAAATTTTTTTTTATTAAAAGATACATGTTTATGTTATATTTCTCACTACTTTAAATTAATTCTTATAAAATCTAATTTTCACATCCATGTGAATCCATGAGATCCCCAAAATTGACCAAAGGATAAACATGGTCAAAAATATCTCATATTATAATATTAGAACATGTTTTATTGTAGTTTTATATTATTAAATTATTATTATTTTACACTTATTTACCAGATTTTCCCTTTAACCATGCTAAATAAAAATAATTTCTGAAGTTTCTATTCATAATGTCCAAAAATAAAAGGTAAATATTAACACAATTTGGCCCTTATAATTACAAATATGGAATCCATTTTTCAAAATTCAAAACAAATAAGTTTCAATAATTGATTTAAAATTAATTCTCATTGTCAAAACCAAAAATCAGGTTTTTTAAGAACAATCTTATCAAAATATTATTTTGTGATTATGTAAACATTAAATGTAAAAACGCATAAAATGATCATAATTGGATTAAATTATAAAAACATGGTCCAATTAAACTTTAAAACCAATTAAAAAGATAATCTAACTATATAAATAAATTAGAAGAAAAAGTAGTTTTGAATTAAAATGCCTTACACTACTGGAAAACTAACATATACCAACGGTTTGGAACTGTTGGTATAGGTCTCCAAACCATTGGTAAAGCCTATACCAACAGTTTGGAGAACCGTTTCCATGTAAGTTGTTGCAATAGGTCTATACCAACGGTTTTCGCAAAACCGTTGGTATAGACCTATACGAACGGTTTTGGAAACTGTTGGTATAAGTAATATGAAAATCTATACCAACGGTTATGGAACCGTTGGTATATGTATTCCAAAAAAACATTCAATGGGATTTGATCCAAGGACCCCTTGTTTATCATTGAACGGCTTAACCACTAACCTAACATGACTTTTGTGAACATAATTACATAAATATATATATATGTATTGTCATAATTATTTTAAATTTTGATTTATATAATGTTCTCGGTAAGAAGATATGATAAAAATTCTCAAGACCTATACCAACGGTTGTCAAAACCGTTGGTATAGGTCTATACCAATGGTTTTGACAACCGTTGGTATTGTTCTTGATTCTGGTATTTATTCTGGGTTGGAGGTTGATTTCTAGGGGACCTTTCCCAACAGTTTTGGAAAACTATTGGGATAGGTATACCCTTTCTGGACTTTTCCCAATGGTTTCCCAAAACCGTTGGGAAAGGGTATACCTATCCCAACGGTTTGGCCAAACCGTTGGGAAAGGTGGCCATAAAGTGGGATTTCCCAACGGTTTGGCCAAACCGTTGGGAAAAAGGACCTATACCAATGTTTTTTACAGACGGTTGGTATAGAAGCGTTGGGAATAGTCATATTTCTAGTAGTGTTATTTTTTACTATTCAACAAAATATGAATATCATCAGAAAAAAAAATTCTACCAAGTTAAAATTTTTATATCTCAATTATAAAAAATATGTTTATTATTTCAAATATAATATATAAAATTTTTAAAAACTAGATTTAAAATTGGTACGCCATGAAAAAGCAGAAATACTGCATTTTTTTAAAAATAAATCTTTTATCCAAAAAATTAAATTTGTTCTTATATCATGTTATAGAAAATACATATGATGAATGTTAATGTCCTATAAAAATAAAAATTTGGCCAATAAATTTCATAATATAAATTTTATATAATATTTTAATAATATATCGTTGTTTACTGAAACTCGGTATTGCGTACAACACAAGCTAACGAGGAAGGTTTCTCTTCTGTGTAACGCAAGCCAAGAATAGTGTTGCATATACTGCAAACTAAAAAAGTGTTGTGTAAAACACAAGACATCAATGTAAATAAAAATAATCTATCCCATAAAATCTTAGGTTGTTACATTTTACTCCCCTTAAAATGAATTTCGCCCTCGAAATTTATTAGGGTTATAAATAGTTTACTGAATGAAAGTTTCTTTCATGGAACCCACATCGTAAAAAATAATTCTAAAACTTCGTTTTAAAATGGAAATTTAGATACATAACAGTTACCCAAATTAACTCATCATTGGGTTTTCACACTGGAGAACGTAGGTAAGAAGTGAAAACCAACATATGAAAGAGAAATATAACCATCATGTTCTGATGGATAGTGATAGAGAATAATGTTTTGAGAAATTTAACTTCCAGAAATCCAAAAAACTATATTGATTTAATGGACCATCTGATTCATCGGATTAGAAGGTACTAGGATAACATTTTTGGTTTCAAAATCCTTTTCCTAAAGTTCATGAATTTTTTCATGGGAAGAAATACATACTTTATTTTAGTACAATCTCACCATTGATAATTCCCTAAAAAATTTCCACTTCATCTCTTATTTAATGAAATGAAGTGAAATTTTTTATTCCTGATGTGTTATCTGATCATGCGATAGAATGATAGGTCATTCAATCTATCTCAAAAAGGTTATAAGAGGTTATAAAATATGCATAAGTCCAAGTATAGTGAGATAATACATTAATCTAAAAAACTTCAAGAGGAATATAAGTTATACTATCAATAAATGGATACCATTAAAATCCTTCCAAAAATTTGAAAATATAAAACTTTAGAAGGCATTGAACTAATTCGATTTACCATTCATCTCCTATATCTCATTTTCTAGTTATTGGTTTCTATATTCAAAAAATGTGAATACCTTAATTATTTATTCTCTGTAAACATGATAATTACATGAATTACCATAGAATCTTAGTGAAAACATGAATTCTATCAAAGTTACCACTTTCCACAAACCAATAATACCAGAAATTCTAGGTACTCAAACCATGATATCACTTTGTCCTTATATCAGTCATGAACTCATTAATACAATCAAACATATCATTATCTCTTTATCCCTTCATTATGCACATATCATATGCTTTCCAAAAATATTTCAATTACTTATCATTGTTACTGGTACAATATAATTATGGAAAACCACAATAGACCAATACATAGATATTCTAAAATTCCATAATACTATAAATGAGATTCCACTACACTATTTTGGAATCCAATTATATAAACACATAATCATTCCACCACATTGTTCTCATACTCAACATCACCAATAGTGGTCGCATTTGACTTCTCATTTTCTTTTTCCTTAGGAGGATGCAAACTTTGATCATCCTTAACAATTGTATTAGAGAATTGGTTAGCATAATTCCCCATTTCCTTGCAGTTGTAGCATTGAAGTGTTGGTGGTGCGTTCTCTATAGTCTTTTCTCTTTTCAAACCATTAGCAACATTTTTCCCATTAATTCATCACTCAACTTCTTGATAACCTTTTTTTCCATGATTGTATCATTTTCTAGTCATTTAATCAAAATGTCCACTATTTTTCTCTCCACGCTTTAAGCAGAAGGAAAAATTCAACTTCTTTTGACCATTTTTTTGAGATTTTCCCTTGAACTAAATATTTCATTTTTTGTCAAAACCATAAGATAGATATATAACACCAACTAGATGTTCTACCTTGATAGCACAACACACAATCTCTTCATAACTACTAATGTCTCTTCTAGCTAATTCCCTTTGAATAATTTGTTTTTAACCACTGACTAAATAACAAACTATACATTCTGGTTTGATGATAAAGCTAGAAGCATACCTTGCAAGACTTGAAAAATTTTCCTTGTATGTAACAATAGATTCATCATCCTTTTTCTTAAGCTCAAGGAACTCATTTTCCATCTATGTTCATAGAATATGTGGTAATTACTTATTGAAACATAAGTTCTTGAACTAGTCCAATTCCATGGATTCAATTTCATCTTTCTTCCATGTATTCTTAATTATATGTCACCACTAGTCTACTACACCTTCTAAATGATAACGAGCCAAAATTAATTTTTCAATTTCTGAATAGGAAAGGATAAGAAATTTCTTTTCAATGGAATTGATCCATTATTAACCAACTAGTGGATCAGAATTCCCTCTAAAATAAGGTGGATGTTTCCTCATAAAAGACTCAATAGAATATTATTCCCTTCTCTGCTCATTTGGAAGTCTAGAATGATTCATATCTTGTATAAGAATATCAGTATGATTTTTCATTCCATCTCATATAACATTTGGTTGTTAAGGAGGAAAATCATTGAATTTCCTTGTGCATTGATCATTAACACATTTCCTTCAGGTCCCATCCATCTTCTAAAACCCAAAACAAATACTGTGAGAGGCAAAAGTAATATTAGAAAAACAACATAATTAAGGGGGAGTAATTTCAATCAATAACATCATTGGTATAATCCTAGGTTATTCATTATAATTACCAAAATTCTAGGACTTTACACTATAGTCATACTTATCCTTAGGGGAATACCTAGACATACCTTAGAAATATATCTAGGGATCTTGCTAAAGTTTTCACATCCCAGTTTCCAAGGGGTAACTAAACCTTCACTCTGATACCAACTATAAAAACCTTAACTCTACATACATGAAAATTACATTTCCTTTTTTGAAAACATAATACATTACAAAAAATATATTCCCTAAGATAGTATTAGTTTAGTGTCTTTGGAAACTCAGAACATAATCTTCTATCTTGGTGAAAGATCTTTAACATCTCCGATAAAAATATTCCCCTTTTATTTTCCTACCTAAACCCATTTTTTATATCCTAGGGAAAATAAAACATAAAATGGTGGTCTCAAATGCTTAGTATTGGTAAACATGGAGAACATAAAACAAACTATAAACTTTTGAACATAAAAACATTATCATATAGTTTAAACATCAAAATCTTGAGTCATGAAATAAATTTTGATGGTATGTTAGGAATATATTATAAATAAAAATTAATCATGATATAATAAAATTATCATAAATCATGTAATTATGGAAAACCAATAAGTAAATAATATGATTTCCATTATACCCAAGGAATTTCTTCCAAAAACATCATAGTGGACAAATTATATTACTGAACCTGGTGTACATGTGGTTCCTTCCATGTATTACTGAACCATGTTTAATTGTTGTTCCATTCATGTTTATCTCATGAAATATAAATCTTTACCCAATGCATTAGAGGGAGATATAGGTCCCAACCATCTCATTGTGAAATCATTCTTACATGTTCCAAAAAAACATAAATCATTCATCATAGCATAACCAAATAAATGAATGGGTTTCATAAACATCAACATAATCCATATAAAATATCATTACATCATTAACACACGAAAATCATAGTAATAATAGGGATAGAAACATAACCCTATTTAAATAGATTCATCTTGGAAGGAAAATAATTTCGTTTAAACACTTGAACTTAATTCCTGAGGAAAACAATATTCTTTTTCAAAAACTTTTTCTATTCTCAAAATTCCATGTAAATTTAAAAGAAACTAATTTAATTGGAAATAAACAAGAAATATTGTGATGTAAGATTCATGGAAATAAGCCATCATGAAACTATAAAAATCCATTACTACCCTATAAGTGAAAAAAAATCCTCCTATTTTTGTTGGAGATGTCAAAAAGTAACTCCTATGGGAAATGAAAGAAAGATTCCTTCCCAACCATGCCGTAAAATCCAAAATGGGTAAAAATGAATTTAAACAAACATATAAGAATAGTAAACATTTTATGAAAACATTTTTAAAATATGTTGACCTCACCTGTTTTGATAATCTCAATTATTCTTTATTATGTTTTGACAATCCAAATTAAGCTTTAATATGTTTTGATAATACCAATTATGCTATAATATGTTTTGATAATCTCAATAATTTTTTAATATGTGTTTATAATCCTATATATATGTAAAATTATGTTGACAAAAAATTCAAAATAATCATTGGAATGTGTTACTCAATATTTATCAATCTTTATACATACTTAGAAATAATTCTAAATCAATATGGATATGTTTTTCATAGAAAAAAAGTGTTCAGTCCACCGGTATGCACATAGCTACAGATACAAATAAACAGATAGAATAATTCTACCGATACAAACAAATATCCAGCCACTAATAAGGCTAAGTACACCGGTACATAAGTCTACTGATATGGATAAGCCCACTGATAATAACTGCTATTGATAGAAAAAGAGATAATGATAGAATAAGGCTATTGATATGCATAAGTCGACTGATACAGACCTACCAGTACATAGTCTACTGATAAGTAAAGGTCACTTATATAATCTATCGATACAAATATATAGACAGACAGCTACTGCTACAAAGTCTTCTAATTCAAGAATGCTACCAGTACAAGAGAGCTGCCGATAGAAGGAGCTGCTGATACACAGAGCTACTATTATAAAGAGTAACAACTGCTGATAGGAGAAGCTACTGATTCCTATGAGCTACTATTATAAAGGATAACGGCTACTGATATAGAAGAGCTACTGATACAAGCTCACTCATACTAAGAGCTACCGATGGAAACCATTCATCATATCTCTAAACTATATTTCTATTTATTTATTTAGAAACAGTCATATTTGATGTTTTTAATGTACCTGCTATTAATTAATGATAGTGGAAGGAATTTCAGGATGTGTACCTCGTACCTATAATATAAGGCCCCAACCTAAAACCTTGCTTAATATTTAATTAAATGAATAATTCACATTGAGGATCTTTTCGGGTTTAGAGTTTTAGAGAATTAGTGTAACACGACGACCCCAGTTACCCAGAGTCGGTGCATTATTACGTAGAATTGGCGTGATCACAAAAGATAGAGTCTCGAAACACCGATTAGTTTAGTATCCTTGGCAACACTAGATACATTCATAAAAGTTACATTACATCGTAAAGTGAAAAAACACAATAACGTGGTCTCCAGAGTCCACACTCATATCCCCTTCTGACTATCCCTACAGGTCATTCATAAAATAATTCTTCACATTCTGGAAAATATTAAAACACTAAAATGGGTGACCTCAGATGCTCAGTAAAGATAACAATATTGCAGATGCTTTCATAAATAAACATAAACATTTAATGCAATGTATAACTAAAAAAAGCCTTTTAAACTTGAACTTCAGCATAATATGGAAAAAGTAAAATGAAATAATACCATTTACTTATTCACATGGATATTCTACTGGTCGAATAATCACATGAAATATCAATAACCACTTTCATAATGATGGAATGCATAATTCCAGAATATAATAACCACGTAGCCAAGGGCTCGTTCCAAGACTAAAAATATGATTTTGCCAAGGCCTCGTGTCCAGACACTAGTTTGTCTCATTAGACCTACCGATGCATCGAGGTGATATAGCGGGCTCCACCCATCACTTAGTATGTCCAATTCATTCCTCATATGAACATGTTTAAAAATATCATAAACCATAAGGTAATCGTATCACATAAAACATGCATAAAGGAAAATTAACTTTTCCACATATCAATCACAAGATATCAATACAACATATTTATATGATAAAAACACTTTTAAAACCATTTTCAATACCAAAATAAAATAAAATTAATACATGGTATTTATTTTTCATTTAAAAAAGGTTATGGATTATAGAAGAAGTCGATACTCAAATAATAGTCACGGAAGTGGAGAAGTCATTTTCGCCGAATACATAATAAAAAACATACCTTTTGTCGTTTAGTAAAAATGCTTCGTATAAAAAGATTCCTTTTGAATAAAAGTAAAATTCAAAGGGGAGTATACACCATTTAAAAGAATGTTCTGTATAAAACAATATATGCCTCAATGAAAGAATATTGAGACGAATTCCCTTACAAAGATATTTTTTTTAAATAAAATAGATCTATTATGTGTATTAACTATAAGTACACATAATGAAAGTACAAATAAAAGATATGAAATAATAATATCATGACATAATTTGAATGTAGGAGATTAACCCAAAGAACATAAATTGGGTTAAGAAGTTCCCTTACCTCGTGTCCGACTTCACTCGACCGTTCTTTAATCTCCTGAATAATAAACTAGAGTTAATATCTACTTTCTTAAGAACCTTTTTCAAGTTCATTATCTATTTTATATCACTTATTACAATGTTACAAAAATTATGTAGTCATTTAAGTTAATAACTGTCGTTTTGTCGATCTTTGGTACTTGAGTCAACAATAAACTTCTTATAATTACAAGTTGTTCATGTGGTAAAATTTCCATTATATCCAGAACTATATTCATGATGTAGATATCATATATATCATATATATCCAGTATATATATTCATTTATAATATTACATAACATTTTGAGGTAAGAAAGTAAATTCATCATTCATAGAGACGGTAAGTCGTACGTACGCATGAATGATACTTTCATTTATATTTTGTATTTAATGGAATGAGATCATAATGATATAAAGGTGTATTATAATTCCAGTATAATATCATATATAATATCATTTACTCCATCCTTTACATGTCCCACATATGGCATTAACGATTCAAATCACTTTGAGGGGGCGGTAGTCCACACTTCCAAAAATGAAAGTATCGCGTTTACCCATAATGGAAATCATAAAGGTATGCCATAAATGAAAATACAAAAGCATAAGGAAACCATAAACATAATATATATCATAAATAAATATAGTGACATCTTAATGGCCAGCATGAGAGGTGTTAAAAGATTATTGAACAATCATCGTTTCATGAGGCAGAAATTCGTCAACCATAGAAAAAGTATGCTCTTTAACCATTAGACGAAGGTGTGTGTAAGTTTAAATCAAATACTTCTCATAAAAAAATCGTTGTATATTTAAGATACTGTTGTTGTTACAAAATAAAGGAATAAAAAGAGTTTAAGGGGTTGGAGAAGCAAAATAAAACAAAATAACATAAGAGAAGACATTACCTTAGAATCGGGTAACTCTTTTTGATTTGAGCCAATGGAATCCTTGGGAAGAATTCTCCCCAAATTGAGGCTTCTAGGAGTAATAGTGGGAATTTGAGAGAGTATTTGGGAAGATTTTGGCCGTGAAAATTGGCTTTGAGGGTGTGAATCATGTGGTAGAGGTGCGGGCCTTTTATAAGAGGAGAGGAGGGGCACTCTTGGAAAGTCATGAAATATTACATTATTATGAAATGATTTTCGGATTTTAAAGGTCCCAAAATGATATATTTATAGGATAAGGTGATAAGGGTTAGAAATATACTCATCCAATAGGTTTTTTACAAGTTGAAGTCTTATATTTTACATTATATTTTCATTTTATTTAAATCGTTAATTAATGAGGAAATCGCTCCATCATCATTGTGTCATAAAAAATTATTTTATTTAATGTCATAAAATTATAAAAAAATACCATGATTTAGGAAATAATTTTATATTTCCATTGAATATTTTTAGTAAAAAATTTAACTTATATAACCCCATGTAATAATTGTTTTTGTAAAACAACACATGTTTGTGACAATTTTATTTTTACTTTAAATAAAACATTATTAATGTCATTTTCTTACCCAAGTGGCTCCATGGGGTCCCCAAGTTGACCCATGGATTTTCTTGTTCGTCCATGACTCATCCAATAAGGGTGGGACAAGTGTAAAGGTATTTTCATATTTTTATAATATCATTTTTACCTTAAATTTCACTAATTACCTTTAATCGCGATTAATAAAACTTAAAGGTTACTATTCACCAAAAAATTATTTTAATCCCACTGAACCACATTTTACATCTTAATTACAACCATATATGTTGTATTTTTGAAAATCAAATCACAGAATTGGTAAAGATTCATTTAAATAAAAAAATCAGTTTTTAACTACCACTTAGTGGTTTCACTATTTATCAAAAATTGATGTTTTTTAGAAAAATACCAAAAATTTACCCTAAGATATATTTGATATTCCGAATTCAAAAATGAGGTCTATTTTAAAAAATTCAAAACATATAAGTTGAATTAATTAATTTAATAATTAATTCCCATAGTCACAACAAATAGCATGTTCTTAAGAAACAAAATATATCAAAAGATTGACAATTTTTTAAGTCCAATTTCAAACTGAAATTAATTCTAATGAACACAATTGGATAAAATGGTAAAAATATATTCTAATTATACTTTAAAACCAGTAAATATTATAATTTACACGATAAATAATTTTAATTAAAAAATTGTTTTTAAGTATTTTTCACCATTCATCTACAATTTGATGTTCTTAGAAAAATACCAAAAATTCAACATAGGCTAATTTCGATATTCCAAATCTAAAAATGAAGTCCATTTTGAAATATAAAATTTATATAAATTTAAAAAGTAGGTATTACTATTCATAACGGCTAGTTTGATTGGTTGTGGTGTCTGTTAGAACTCGAAGTTACGTACAACACATGCTACTGTATTATTCAAAGAGAAGCGTACCGTGAGAACTTGTGGTGTTACATTCTCCCCTCCTTCAATAAATTGCGTCCTCGCAATTTGAAAATGTTCTTTGATAATAAAAGGTTGAAAATAGAAAATACCTTTGTGGAAAACTCACATCGGAAATAGGGTTAATAAAAATATAACATTAAAAGAAAGAAAGAGAAGTAAAAAAGTCACCCGAGATATCCCATACTAGTATTCTATGAAAATATGGATATGGAGGAAAAAAAACATCATGGTATGATTGAGAGTTGTAGAAAACAGGCTTAGGAGAAAGTTTAACTACAAGAAAATCACAAACGTGTGATTGGTTAAACGATCATTGATTCCCCAGTATGAAAAGTTAACCGACAATGTTTTTGTTTTAAGTTACCTTTCATAAATTTGGGGAATTTATTCAGGTGATTTACTAATAACGTAAGTAAATATACATACTTTTCAAGTAGACTTTTCATTCTCTAATAATGTTTTACCACAAACCCATCTTTCACTCAAAATGATAATAGAACTCCAAAATATTATATTTATCCTAATCATACAGGGTTCAAAATATTAACTCATACCATTTAGATTAGGAAAACTATTTTTTAATAACCAGGGACTTCCTGTAGGCTAGTGGTAGGTAATAAAGGCCTGTCGCACTATGGTTGTGGGTTCGATTCCTGCATCTTTGTCCGACCCGATGGGTTATCCCCCAACCTGCAGGTTGTCCATTTCCTAAAACTATAGTATTATAATATTCCAAAAATAACCTTCATAAATGTTTTAACCATAAACAATACTATCCAAAGTTCAACTTAATCCATTCCAACATTTTTAGTTATCCGAAATACCTATGTCCCGACTTTCTCTAAAAGGTCTCTAAATTCCATGCTCAATTGTAACATCAGATTCTCCAAAAAAAGTAAAGTTTCACTTATTGTCACATACTAAAAATATGATTAAATTCATCATATTAAAATCTTAATTAAAACAAAAAAGTATTGTAGTACAATCCTTATATATATCACATTATTCTTATAACCAGAATATAATCCTTGAGTCCCAAAAGCACCAATAAATTAATTATTCCACTTCAACTGTAGTAACAGCATCAGATTAGCCTTGATCCCTTGGACTTTTCTGAGGTAAGTTTCCCTGACGCTTAGGAAATTAATTTTCATAATTCACCATTTCCCTAGAATTGTAGCATTCAACAATGATAGCCTCTTTCTTTCCCTTGCAATCATGAGCCTGGTGACCTTTTTCTCCACATTTATAACAAACTCACATTCCTTTTAGGCACGTACCGGGGTGATTATTCCCACAATTATCACATAATGGAAAATACTTCTTTCCATTTTTCCTTTTATCTATCTCTTGTTCCACTGTTCTTTTCTTCTCTTGCTTTACTTTATTGTCATTTGATTTAGAGAATTTCTTTTCTGTCTTGATAGCACAAGAGACAATATCTTCGTATGATGAGAAGTTTTTTGAGACTAATGCTCTAAAGATAAATGGTTTTAACCCATCAAAGAAACAATCAATATTACTTCTTGGGTTACGTATATAATCTGGAGCATGCCTTACTAACCTTGTAAAGTTAGCCTCATTCTTTGCGACATTCTCATCGTCCTTCTGCCTCAGACTCAGAAATTTCCTTTCCATATCTGCTCGATGTTCATGTGGAAAGTATTTTTCTAATAAAATTTCCTTAAACTCCCTCTATTCCATACTTGATACTTCTTCATCTCCCTTTGTGTTTTGAATTAGCGACCACCATTGATCGGCATCTCCAGTGAGGTGGTAAACTTACATTAAAACCTTCTCCCTTTCGCTACACCCCATGGCATGAAATATTTTCTCTAAGGAGTTTATCCATTGCTCAGCTACTAATGGATTTGTACCCCCATTAAATTTTGGCGGTTGTTTCCTCATGAAACGATTTAACATTGATCCTCCACAGTGCGGATCAGGGTGCTCCATACGAGTAAGGTTATTATTCATAACCTGAGTGAGTTGTCCCAGTATGGTGATAAGTTGATCAGCACCAGTTGTATCTCGAGCTCCACAATAATTTTCTTGAGTTGGAGGGAAATCCCTACATGGAGTACGTGCATTGATATGGTTTCCATTCCTCCCACTAGGCTCCATTTCTAAACAATGGCATAAACTAGATTAGTTTATGAATCAAAATACATAATTACAAACTTGCAAAACACATAACATTAATAGTACTATTTATGGATATAATCCATAATCATAAAAAAAATTTCTTTCAGGATGTATATACTCATAACCGTTCATAGTGGTTTGTAAAGAAAATGATAATTATACTAAGCATATCCACCGGGAGTGTCGTAACCAAAAGTGCAGCAAGGCCCGTTATCGTCCACCAGTTCCCATTCGAGTCTAGCTCAAAGCGGTGTTTTCGGGTTTTATCCCTAGGTACATCTGTGTCAGAGCCACCTCTACCTACTTGTTTCTAGAGAGGGATATATTTCTCAGAAAACTCACAAAATCTCTATAATACCAAAATTATAGGAATTTCTTTTATATTAATCCTCAAATTTTATCATAGGTCTATGTGCTCTAATCAGAGTTTATCTAAATCTAACTTCTAAGGTTAGTACTAAACTGTCTCTGATACCAACTGTAATGCCCCGACCCTAGTTACCCAAAGTCGGTTCATTACTGCGTAACATTGGAATGATCACAAAAGATCAAGTCTCAAAAGACCAACTAGTTTAGTAGCCTTGGAAACAATAGATACATTCATAGAAGTTACATTACATCATAAAGTGAAAAACAACAATAACATCGTCTCCATAGTCCACACCCATATCCCCTTCTGACTATCCCTCTAGGTCATTCATAAAATACTTCTTCACATCCTGGAAAATATTAAAACACTAAAAGTGGTGAGCTCAGATGCTCAGTAAGGATAACAATATTTCAAAATATTTCATAAATAAACATAAACATTTAAGGAAATGTATAACTAAAACAAAAGCCTTTTAAACTTGAACTTCAGCATAATATGGAAAAAGTAAAATGAAATAACGCCATTTACTTATTCACATGGATATTATACTAGTCGAATAATCACATGCAATATCAATAACCAATTTCATAATGATCGAATGCATAATGCCAGACTATAATAACCACGTAGCCAAGGCCTTGTGCCAAGACCAAAAATAAGATTTTGTCAAGGCCTCGTGCCAAGACACTAGTTTGTCTCATGAGACCTACCGATGCATCGAGGAGCTATAGCGGGCTCCACCCGTCACTTATAAAGTCCAATGCATTCCTCACATGAAGAGGTTTAAAAATATCATACACCATAACATAATCGTATCACATAAAACATGCATAAAGGAAACATAAAATTTCCACATTTCAATCAAAAGATCTCAATAGAACACATTGATATGATAAAAACACTTTCAAAACCATTTTAAATACCAAAATAAAAGAAAATTAAAACATGGTATTTATTTTTCATTTAAAAAAACGTTATGGATTATAGAGGAAGCTGAAACTCAAATAATAGTCACGGCGGCAGAGAATTCATTGTCATTGAATACATAAGAAAAAACATTCTGTTTTTCGTTTAGTAAAAATACTTCGTATAAAAAGAATCCTTTTGAATAAAAGTAAAAGTCAAAGGGGTTTTATACACCGTATAAAATAAATTTGTGTACAAAACAAAATATGCCTTAATGAATGGAGATTGAGACGAAGTCCCATACAAAGATAATTTATTTAAATAAAATAGATCTATTATGTGTATTCACTATATGTAAACATAAATAAAGTACAAATAAATGATAGGACATAATAATATCATGACATAATTTGAAAGCAGGAGATTAACCCAAAGAACAGAAATTTGGTTAAGAAGTTCCCTTACCTCGTGTCCAACTTCACTCGACCGTACTTTAATCTCCTGAATAATAAACTAGAGTTAATATCTACTTTCATAAGAACCTTTTTCAAGTTCATTATCCCTTTTAAATCACTTATTACAATTTTTCGAAAATTATGTAGTCATTTAAGTTAATAACGGTCGTTTTGTCGATCTTTGGTACTTGTGTCAACAATAAACATCTTATAATTACAAGTTGTTCATGTGGTAAAATATCAATTATTTCCAGAATTATATTCATGATGTAGATCTTATATATATCATATATATCCAGTATATATAATCATTTATAATATTACATAACAGTTAGAGGTATGAAATTAAATGCACCGTTCATGGAGACGGTAAGTCGTACGTACGCATGAACGCTACTTTCATTTCTATTTCGTATTTAATGGAATGAGATCATAATGATATAAAGGTGTATTATAATTCAGGTATAATATCATATATAATATCATTTAATCCATGCTTTACGCATCCCACATAAGGAATTAACGATTCAAATCACTTTGAGGGGGTGGTAGTCCGCACTTCCTAAAATGAAATTATCACGTTTAATCATAACGGAAATCATAAAGGTATGCCATAAATGAAAAATACAGAAGGATATGGAAAACATAAACAAAATATATATCATAAATAAATATAGTGACATCTTAATGGCCACCATGAGATGTGTAAAAGAAGATTGAACAATCATCATTTCGTGAGGCAGAAATTCACAAACCATAGAAACGGTATGTTCTTTAACCATTAAACGAAGGTGTGTGTAAGTTTAAATCAAATCATTATCATAAAAAATCCAAGTATATTAAATATACTGGGTTTTTACAAAATAATTTAATAAAAAGAGTTTAAGGGGATGGAGAAGCAAAATAAAACAAAATAACATATGAGAAGACATTACCTTAAAATCGGGTAACTCTTTTTGATTTGAGCCAAAGGATTTGTTGGAAAGAATTAATCCCAAAGTGAGGCTTCAAAGAGTAATAGAGGGATGTTTAGGGAGTATTTGGGTAGATTTTGGACGAGCCAAATAGCTTTAGGGTGTGAATAAGGTGGTAGAGGTGGGGGCCTTTTATAAGAGGAGAGGAGGGGCACTCTTGGAAATTCATGAAATATTACATTATTATGAAATACATTTCGGATTTTAAAGGTCCCACAATGATATACATAGAGGATAAGGTGATAAGGGTTCGAAATATACTCATCAAATAGGTTTTTGACAAGTGTAGGCCTTATAGTTTACATTATCTTTTCTGTTTATTTAAATCGTTAATTAATGAGGTAATCGATGCATGATCATTGTGTCGTCCAAAATTTAATTTATTTAATGTCTAAAAATAAAAAAAAAATCATTACGTAGGTAATATTTTTGTCTTTCCAATTAATATTTATAATAAAAAATTTAACTTATATAACCCCATATAATAATTGTCTTAGTAAAACAACACATGTTTTTGACAATTTTATTTTTACTTTAAATAAAAAGTTATTAATGTCATTTTCTTACCCAAGTGGCTCCATGGTGTCCCCAAGTTGACCCATGGATTATTTTGGTCGGCCATGAATCATCAAATAAGGGTAGTACAAGTGTAAAGGTATTTCCATATTTTTATAATATCATTTTTACCTTAAATTTCACTAATTACCTTTAATCGCGATTAATAAAACTTAAAGGTTACTATTCACCAAAAAATTATTTTAATCCCATTGAACCAAATTTTCCTTCCTAATGACAACCATATATGTTGGATTTTTGAAAATCAAATCACAGAAGTGGTAAAGTTTCATTTAAACAAAAAATCAGTTTTTTAACTACTACTTAGTGGTTTCACTATTCATCAAAAATTGATGTTTTTCAAAAAAATACCAAAAATTCACCCTAAGATATATTTGATATTCCAAATTCAAAAATGATGTCTATTTTAAGAAATTCAAAAAAAAAATAAGTTTAATTAATTAATTTAATAATTATTTCTCACTATCACAACAAATAGCGTGTTTTTAAGAAATAAAATATATCAAAATATTGACAATTGTTTATGTCCAATTTCAATGTGAAATTAATTTTAATGACCACAATTTGATAAAATGGTTAAATTATATTCTAATTACACATTAAAACCACTCAATAGTATAATTTATCATAATAAATTATTTTTATTATAAAATTTGTTTTTATGTATTTTTCACTATTCATCTAAAATTGGATGTTCTTAGAAAAATACCAAAAATTTAACATAGGCTAATTTCGATATTCCAAATCTAAAAATGAAGACCATTTTGAAATATAAAATTTATATAATTTCAAAAGGTAGGTATTACTATTCATAACGGCTAGTTTGATTGGTTATGGTGTGTTAGAACACGAAGTTGCGTACAACACACGCTACTGTATTATTCAAAAAGAAGCGTACCATGGATACATGGGGTGCTACAATTAGATCATAACTATTACATCTCAAAAGATTACAGAGTAGACACTTATAAAAAGTTTCCTTTTAAAAAAATGTGAACTCTTAAAAAAAGAGTCATGTCTAGTTCCATGATTAAGACAGCATGACTTTTCCTTGATCTCATCCTTGACCCTATTCCACATTCTGTCCTGTGAAAATCATTTCAAAAAAAACATGGGGTGGGCATAAAAAGCTCAGTAAGGGATACACTAGAAGGAATACCGTTAGTTTTTCAAAACATAAAGTAAACCATGATTACTTTATCAAATCAACACTTTTTACCTTTAAGAAGTAATAAATACTCTTCACTGAATAAAAGATTATTACTTACCCTTTTGTAACCAAAAGATTACCATAAAACCCATATAAAGAACACATAACATATAAAGGTAACTTGGGAAATAAACATACTTAAATGTAATAACCATACGGTCGACTTCCACACATATCACTAAATGGAATAGCCATACAAACAACTTCCAAACCCAATGAATTGGTGGTTATAATGTGACCACCCGTCCTAGTATTCGCGGCACCACCCATCATTTGTTTTATCATGTAACCACCCGTCAAATGTCCAAGTACCATTATAAAGACATAACACATAAAACAATTATAAAGGAAAGAAAACATTTCCACATTTTAGTCACAATATATCACTTAAATATGTTGACATTACAAATCCATTATCAAAACAATTTTAAATACCAAAATACATAAAAGATTATATGGTATTTATTTACTTTTAAAAACATTACATCTTGTTGAGGAATCCAAATATCAAATAATACTCGTGGCGGCGGAAAGGTCGTTGTCAGCGCGTACGTTAAAAACAAACATAATTTTTGTCCTTTAGTAAAACGCTTCCTATTGAAAAGATTCATTTTGAATAAAAGTATAAGTAAAAGGGGTTTATACAGCGTATAAAATAAAGTCTTGTATTAGAAAAAAATATGCCTCAATGAAAGGATATTGAGACGAAGTCCCTTACCTCGTGTGTGACTTGACTCGACCGCTCTTTAATCTCCTGAATAATAAACTAGAGTTAGTTTCTACTTGCTTAAGAACCTTTTTCATGCTCATTTTTCCTTTTATATCACTTATTAACATGTTATGAACATTATGTAGTCATTTAAGTTAATAACGATCATTTTGTCGATCTTTGGTACTTGAGTCAATAATAAACTTCATATAATTACATGTTGTTCATGGGGTAAAATATCCATTATCTCCATAATTATATTCATGATCTAGATATCATATATATCATATATATCAAGTATATTCATGCATTTATAATATTATATAACATTTAGAGGTAAGAAATGAAATGCACTATTCATTGAGACAGTAAGCCGTACGTATGCAGGAACTCTACATTCATTTCTATTTTGTATTTAATGGAGTTAAATCATAATGATATAAAGGTATATTATCATTCCAATATAATATATTATATAATATCATTAACTCCATCCTTTATATTTCCCACATATGGAATTAACGAATCAAATCACTTTGAGGGGGCGGTAGTCTGCACTTCCTAAAATGAAATTATCGCATTTACCTATAATGGAAACCATAACGGTATGCCACAAATGAGAAATACAGAATCATAAAGAAAACATAAAAATGATATATATCATATATAAACAGATTTACGTCTTAATGGCCACCATGAAAGGTGTTAAAAGAAGATTGAACAATCATCGTTTCGTGAGGCAGAAATTCATTATCCAGAGAAACAGTATGTTCTTTAACCATTAGACGGAGGTGTGTGCAAGTGTAAATAAAATCCCTCTCATAAAAAATTCCTATTATATTTAATATACTGGTTTTTTTACAAAATAATGGAATAAAAAGAGTTTATGGGGTTAGAGAAGAAAAATAAAACAAAAGAACACAAGTGAAGACATTACCTTTAAATCGGGTAACATCCTTTGGTTTGAACCAAAAGGGTTTCTTGAAGAGCTTTCTTCCTAAGGTAAGGCTTCTAGAATTAGGAGAGGGATGTGGAGAGATAAAATTAGAAGATCCTGGTCGGGCCAATGTAATGATAGGTGTGGGTAAGGGGGTAGATGTGGGGGCCTTTTATAAAAGGGAGGAGCGGCACTCTTGGAATGTAATAAAATGTTACTTTATTATATAATAAGTTTCAGATTTTAAAGGTACCTAAATTATATATTTTAAGGATATGGTGATAAGAGTTCGAAATCCACCCATCCAATAGGTCTTTGAAAAGTGTGGGTCTTAGATTTTACATTATCTTTTCATTTTATTTAAATCGTTAATTAATGAGGTAATCGATGCATCATCATGGTGTCATAAAATATTTAATTTATTTAATGTCTAAAAATTATAAAAAAAATACCATGATATATGTAATATTTTTAGATTTACAATGAATACTTATAGTTGAAAATTTAACTTATATAACTCCATGTAATAATTGTTTTAGTAAAACAACACATATTTATGTCAATTATATTTTTACTTTAAATAAAAAGTTATTAATGTCATTTTCTTACCCAAGTGGCTCCATGGGGTCCCCAAGTTGACCCATAGATTGTCTTGGTCGGCCATGAATCATCCAATAAGGGTAGGAAAAGTGTAATGGTAATTTCATATTATTATAACATTATATTTACCTTAAATTACACTAATTACCTTTAATCGCGATTAATAAAACATAAAAGTTACTATTCACCAAAAATTATTTTCATCCCATTGAACCACATTTTACATCCTAATGTAAACCATGTAAGTCAGATTGTTGAAATTCAAATCACAGAGGTGGGAAATTTTCATTTAAACGAAAAATCAGTTTTTTAACTACCACTTAGTGGTTTCACTATTCATCAAAAATTGTAGTTTTTCAGAAAAATACCAAAAAATAACCCTAAGCTATATTTGATATTCCAAATTCAAAAATTATGAATATTTTACAAAATTCAAAACATATAAGTTGCATTAATTAATTTAATAATTAATTCCCATTGTCAAAACAAATAGCGTGTTTTTATGAAACAATATATATCCAAATATTGACCCTAGTTTAAGTCTAATTTCAAAGTGAAATTAATTATAATGACCCCCATTGGAATAAATGGTAAAAATATATTCTAATTTCACTTTAAAACCAATTTAAGAGATATTATAATCATATAAATATATTATATTAAAAATAGGTTTTGAATTAAAATACAACATTTTCCACTTATTCATTAAAAACGAAATTTATTAGAAAAATAACCAAAACATACACAAAGTAAATTTTGAGGTTCTAATTCTAAAGAGGGATTTCATTTGGTCCAATAGAATGTATAAGAGTGACCAAACCTATTTTTAAGTAGGGTTCACCATTAAAATGCGATAAATCGACCTTTTAGTGAATATTAGTGTATTTAGGCTTAAAATTGAATTATTTTCTTATTTTAAGCATTTATCTTTTATTGGATAAATGTAAAAACATTTGAAAAATATATATACTCATATTTCAGTTATTTCTATTCATTCCCTCTAGTACAACGGCTACGTGTTTTCTACCATTTAAACTAATATTATTATATTACTAGTGTGCAACGTAAGATTTCAAAGAAACTCGTTGTTGCGTATCGGGTACACTATCGAACATAGAAACCCCTTTAATGTAAAATTAATATTTAATTCGAAAATATTAATAAATATAAAAAAGTCTTATTCTTTATTTACCTGGGATGTTACATCCTTCCCCCCTTTTGGGAATTGCGTCCTCACAATTTTATTCCCTTATCAAAATATGTGGGGGTATTTATCCCTCATAGAATTTTCAGATTCCCACGGTGACTCTTCAACCATATGGTTTTTCCACAAAACCATTACCTATTGAATTACCTTATTCTGCAACACTTCCTCTCTTCAGTCAATAATCTGGACTGGTTTTTCTTCATAACAGAGATTCTCTTCCAACTGAACTACCTCTGGGCTCAAAACATGACATGGATCTGGAATATACATTCTCAACATCGAAACATGAAAAACATTGTGTACCTGAGATAAACTCGGAGGTAAAGCCACTAGGTAAGCAACTGATCCAACTCTCTCTAGAATTTCATATGGTCTAATGAACCTTGGACTCAGCTTTCCTTTATATCCAAATCGCATCACACTTTTCTATGGTGAAACATTGAGAAAAACATTATCACTTACCTCGAAAGATACATCCTTCCTCCGGTTATCCGTATAATTTTTCTGTCTACTCTGAGTTGTTCTCATGTGTTTCTGGATAAACTATACTTTTTCTTCCATCTCTTCAACCAATTGTAGTCCCATCAGCTTTCTTTCCCCTACATCATCCCAAAAAGTTGTAGTTCGACACCGTTTACCATATAATTCTTCAAACGGATCCATATGTATACGAAAATAAAAACATGTATTATAAGAAAACTCAACCAAAAAATAATTTTGGTCTTAAATTCCCTGATAATACATCGATCAAGAACATAGCATATCCTCCAAGGTCTGAATTGTTCCTTCTGACTGCTCATCTGATTACGGATGAAAAACTGTAATTAAATTTAATTCAGTACCCAACAACTTCTGAAGGCCTTTCCAAAACATAGAAGTGAACCTCAGATCACAATCAGATACAATGGAGAGGGGAACTCAATGCAACCTGAATATCTCTTTAACATAAAACAGATAAAGTTGATCTAGAGACAAAGTATCTCGAACAGGAAGGAAATCATCAGATTTATTCAATCGATCAACAATAACCCAGATTTTATTATTACCTCATGATGTCTTCGGTAATCCCACAACAATGTCCATGGATATATTATTCCATTTCCACTCTGGCACCAGTAATGATTGCAGCATCCCTTTCGATAACTGCCGCTCTGCTTTATCCTGCTGACAAGTCAAACACTACACCATAAAATCAGCAATATCTCTTTTCATTCCATCCCACCAGTAATAATCCCGCTGATCCATGTACATCTTAGTACTACCAAGATGAACTGAAAATGGGGAACTATGAGCCTCACATAACAACTCATCCTTCAACTGTGAATCACAAGGCACACATAATCTCTTCGCAAACCTCAAAACACAGTCATTATTAATGTTAAATTTAGGAAACATACCCATATGAACCATCTCTACTTTTTTCTACAAACAACTATCTTTCTTATGCTCTTTCTTAATTCTATCTAATAGAGATGATCTCACTGACACCTGAAACAAAACAGAAGAACATCCCACACAAAAAACTTATATGCCAAAGTTTATCAAATCAAAAACCAAAGGATCTCATTCCAAATTTATCATGGTTAATGAATCCTTACTTTTTCGACTCAAAGCATCAGCCACTTTTTTTATTTTCCCAGATGGTAATGAACTATACAATAATAATCCTTGATTAATTCTAGCCATATGCTTTGTCTCATATTCAATTATTTATGAGTGAATATATACTTTAAACTTTTGTGATTAGTATATATTTCACACTTTACACCATACAAATGATGCCTCCAAATTATTAGAGCAAAAACAACAGCAGCTAATTCCAAATCATGTGTAGGGTAATTTACCTCATGACTTTTCAACTGATGTGAAGCATAAGCAATTACCTGATCATTCTGCATTAGGACGCAACCAAATCCTTTCATTGAAGCATCACTGTAGATAAAAAACTCACCATTCCTGGAAATAATTTCCAAAACTGGATAATTCACCAATCTTCTTTTCAATTCTTGAAAACAATCATCACATTATTTTGTCTAGATGAACTTAACACCTTTTCAAGTTAACATAGTCATTGGACTAGATAACCATGAAAATTTCTCAAAAAACCTTCAGTAATAACCTACCAAACCAAGAAAACTACCGATCTTGGTTATATTTGTAGGTCTTGGCCATTCTTCAACAACTTTTGTTTTAGTAGGATCAATAGTTATGCCATTTATGAAACAATGTGATCAAGGAAAGAAATTTGTTGTAACCAAAACTCACTCCTGCTAAATTTTCCACAAAGTTTCTTTTCTTTTAAGGTTTGCAAGATAACCATTAAATGACTTTCATGGTCCTCTTTACTTTTAGACAACACCAAAATATCATCAATGAAAACAACAACAAACTTATCCAGGAACTCATGAAAAATTCTATTCCTAAGGTCCATGAATACAGCAGGTTCATTTGTTAACACAAAAGGCATAACTACAAATTCATAATGCCCATATCTAGTATGAAACACACTCTTCAGAACGTCATATTATTTTACGTTCAGCTGATGGTTCCCCGGCCTCAAGTCAATCTTCAAAAAATACTGAGCTCCCTAGAGCTGATCAAACAAATCATCTATATGAGGCAATGGATACTTGTTCTTAACAGTGATTTTATTCACTACTCTATAATCAATGCTCTATAATCAATGCAAATCCTCATTGAACCATCATTCTTTTTAAAAAACAAGAAAGGATCACCCCATGGTGATGTGCTAGGTCGAATGAAACCTTTATCTAATAACTCATGCAATTGCTTATTTAAATCTAAAAGTTCAACTTGAGCCATTCGATAAGCGGGTTTTGAAATTGGCATATAATCAGAAACTAATTCAATAATAAATTCAACTTCCTAAACATGAATAATACCAGGCAGATCATCAGAAAAAAATCAAGATAATCATTTACCACTGGAACATCATTAATCTGAACAATTCATTTATTTTCAAAAATATGTGCAAGGTAACATTAATTTCTATATTTTACTAGTTTCTTAACTTCTTGATATGTTATCAAAAGAAAAGGTTCATTCTTATACACAAACTGAAAATATTTCTGAAAAGAAACCTCTTTAGCTCTGTAGTCAATCTTTGCATGATAAACAGAAATCCAATCCATGCCCAAAATAACTTCAAACTCTACTAGAGGAAAAACAATAAGGTTTGCAGGTAGATTCTTCCCGCAAACAAGGATAATAAGGTTATTATAATTTCTTTTTGTATCAACGTTCCCATAGTGTGTTTTTACCATAATTTCAGGATTCATATCTTGAGATGGAATTCCCAATTTAGTAGAAAACTTCTTAGAAATGAAAGAATGTGTAGACCCAGAAATGAACAACTCATTGGCATAATATGAACAAACAAACAATGTACCTGATACTACATCATTCGATGGCCCTACATCTGCTGAAGTAGTTTCAAAGGATTTCACAATCCCTTTCTTCTTGTAGGCTAGCTGCTTTCCCCCAATTGAGTCCTTCGTTAGACAGTCATTTGCATAATTACCCATTTCGTTACACTTAAAACATCCTACCACTGGATTTTCATTGCCTACATGATCATATTCCTTACAGTTACGAGCAATATGACCAGACTTACCACACCGAAATCACTTTACATACTTGGATAAACATTCTCTAGGATGAATTTTACCACACTTCTCATAGGATGGATATTTGGTTTTCTTACCTCCTTGCTTCATTGATAATTCTTCCCCTTTGCCTGCCAACTGGACCTCTTATTCTGTTGTTTGTTAAAGAACACCTGATCATCGGAAAACTCCATTTCCCCCTTCTCCAAACATCGAACAAGTTTTTCATAACTTTTGAACTCACGAGAATCTAAAGCCCTTCGATACTTTGGATTTAACCCTGAGTAAAAACGGTTGATTTTACTATCAATATCTCATATGAAATTTGGAGCATACCTTTCCTGTTGAGTGAACTTTGCTTCATAAGTACCCACTGAGTCATCCTCCCGCCTCAATTCTAGGAATTTTTTTTCCATCCTAAGATGAACCACCTTAGGAAAATATTTCTCAAGAAACATACCTTTGAATTCATCCTAGTGAAGATCATTAATCTCATCACCATCCCTGATATTTTTCACCAACGACCACCACTGATCACCTTCACCATCAAAAAGGTAAACAAAAAGACTAACGTTTTGATGTTCTGAACACCCCATGGCATCAATAATATTCTCCAGTGCTTTAATCCACCATTTTGCTAGCATAGGGTTAGATGATCCTCTGAATGATGGGGGATGTTGCCTCATGTAATGTTCCACCACTAACATGTTCCTCTATGGTTGATATGGCTGATCTCGTGCATGGATACCACCATCATTTATATCCTGAGTCAACTTTTACATCACTATAACAAACTGTTCAGTTTCGATTCTGACCATCTCAGGTTGCTGATTTGGAAGGTTGTCTTCCTCCTGATGTCATCCCAACATATCTTCCCTGTTTCCTCTACGGAAAACCATTCTGAACACAGAAATATCTTAGGTGAAGCAACATGGTAATCTTTAAATGCTATATCATTTCAATCATACCATATATTAGTTTATGGACATAAATTTAACAATTTTCTAACTCTTAAGTTATCTAAACCGACCTCTGATACCAACTATAAGGCCCCATTCTAAAACCATACTTAATATTTAATTAAATGAATAATTCACATTGAGGATCATTTCAGGATTAGAGTTTTATAGAATTAGATCATAACTATTACATCTCAAAAGATTACACAGTAGAGCCTTCTAAAAAGTTTACATTTTTTACAATACATGAACTCTTAAAAAAAGAGTCATGTCTAGTTCCATGTTTAAGATAACATGACTTTTCCTTGATCCCATCCTTGACCATATTCCACATTATGTCATGTGAAAAACATTTCCAAAAAAACATGGGGTGATCATAAAAAGTTCAGTAAGGGATACACAAGAAGGAAAACAGTTAGTTTTTCAAAACATCAAGTAAACCATGAATACTTTATCAAAGCAACACTTTTTACCTCCAAGAAGTAGTAAATACTCTCACTGAATAGAAGATCATTACTTAACATTTTTTAACAAAAATATTACCATAAAAACCTTATAAAGAACACATAACATATAAAGGTAACTTGGGACATAAACATACTTAATTTGAATAATCACAGGGACAACTACCACAAATATCACTAAATGGAATAGCCATACGGCCGACTTCCATACCTAATGCACTGGAGGTTATAACGTGACCACCCGTCTTGGTATTCACGGCACCACCCGTCATTTGTTTTATCACGTAACAACCCCTCAAATTTCCAAGTACCATTATAAATTCATAACACATAAAACAATTATAAACGAAAGAAAAAATTTCCACATTTAAATCACAATATATCCCTTAAATATATTGACATAACAAATCGATTATCAAATCCATTTTCAATACCAAAATACATAAAAGAGTGTATGGTATTTATTTACTTTTAAAAACATTACGTCATGTTGAGAATCCAAAGATCAAATAATACTCCCGGTGGCAGAAAGGTCGTTGTCACCGCGTACGTTAAAAAGAAACAGACTTTTTGTAATTTAGTAAAACTCTTTGTATAGAAAAGATTAATTTTGAATAAAATTAGATTTCAAAGGGGTTTATAAATCGTATAAAATAAAGTCTTGTATTAGAATAAAATATGCGTCAATGAAAGGAGATTGAGACGAAGTCTCTTACCTCATGTCCGACTTGTCTCGATCGCTTTTTAATCTCCTGAATAATTAACTATTGTTAATTTCTACTTTCTTAAGAAGATTTTTGAAGTTCATTATTCCTTTTATATCACTTATTACCATGTTATGATCATTATGTAGTCATTTTAGTTAATAACGGTTGTTTTGCCGATCTTTGGTACTTGAGTCAACAATAAACTCCTTATAATTACAAGTTGTTCATGTGGTAAAATATCCATTATCTTCATAATTATATTCATGATATATATATCATATATATCATATATATCTGGTATGTTCATGCATTTATAAATTACATAACATTTAGATGTAATAAATGAAATGCACCGTTCTTGCAGATGATAAGATGTACGTACGCATGAACACTACTTTCATTTATATTTCGTATTTAATGGAGTGAAATTATAATGATACAAAGGTATATTATAATTCTAGTATAATATCATATATAATATCATTAACTCCATCCTTTATACATCCCACATATGTAATTAACGAATCAAATCACTTTGAGGGGGCGGTAGTCCGCATTTTCAAAAATGAAATTACCGCATTTACCCATAATGGAAACAATAAAGGTATTCCATAAATGAAAAACCCATAAGCATAAGGAAAACATAAATATAATTTATATAATATATAAATATAGAGACATCTTAATTTCCACCATGAAAGGTGTTAAAAAAATATTGAACAATCATCGTTTCGTGAGGCAGAAATTCACCATCGACAGAAAAAGTCTGTTCATTAACCATTAGATGGAGGTGTGTGTAAGTGTAAATCAAATAACTCTCATTAAAACATCCTATTATATTTAAGATACTATTTTTGTTACAAAATAATGTAATAAAAAGTGTTTATTGGGGTTCGAGAAGCAAAATAAAACAAAAGAACACAAGTGAAGACATTACCTTTAAATCGGGTAACTCCTTTTGGTTTGGACCAAAAGGGTTTCTTGAAGAGCTTTCTGCCTAAGGTAAGGCTTCTAGGATGAGAAGAGGGATCTGGGGAGATACAATGATCATATATTGGCCAAGACAATGGCTTGAGAGGTGTGGGTAAGGGGGTAGATGTGGGGGCCTTCAATAAGAGTGCGGAGGGGGACTCTTGGAATGTTATAAATGTTACTTTATTATATAATGAGTTTCGGATATTAAAGGTCCCATAATTATATATTTTTAGTATAAGGTGATAATTTTTCTAAATACACCCAACCAATAGGTTCTTGACAAGTTTAGGTCTTAGTGTTTACATTATCTTTTGATTTTATTTAAATCGTTAATTAATGAGGTAATCGCTGCATCATCATGGTGTCATAAAAAATTAATTTAATTAATTTATAAAAATTGTAAAAAAATACCATGATATAGGAAATATTTTCTTCCTTCTAATTAATATTTATTGTCGAAATTTTGACTTATATAACCCAATATAATAATTGTTTTAGTAAAACGACACATGTTTGTGACAATTTTATTTTTACTTTAAATAAAAAGTTATTAATGTCATTTTCTTGCCCAAGTGGCTCCATGGGGTCCCCAAGTTGACCGATGGATTTTCTTGGTCTAAAATGACTCATCAAATAAGGTTAGGACAAGTGTAAAGGTAATTTCATATTATTATAACATTATATTTACCTTAAATTACACTAATTACCTTTAATCGCAATTAATAAAACTTAAAAGTTACTATTCACCAAAAATTATTTTCATCCAATTGAACCAAATTTTACATCCCAATGAAAACCATGTATGTAGGATTTTTGAAATTCAAATCACAGAGGTTGTAAAATTTCATTTAAATAAAAAATCAGTTTTTCAACTACCACTTAGTGGTTTCACTATTCATCAAAAATTGATGTTTTTCCGAAAAATACCAAAAAATAACCCTAAGCTATATTTGATATTCCGAATCAAAAAATTATGTCTATTTTAAATATTTCAAAACATATAAGTTTCATTAATTAATTTAATAATTAATTCATGTTGTCAAAACAAATAGTGTGTTTTTGTGAAACAATATATATCCAAAGATTGACACTAGTTTAAGTCTAATTTGAAAGTAAAATTAATTATAATGACCACCATTTGATTAAATGTTAAAAATATATTCTAATTTCACTTTAAATCCAATTAAAAAGACAATATAATAATATAAATAAATTAGATTAAAAAGTGGTTTTGATTTAAAATACAACATTTTCCACTAATTCATTAAAAATGAACTTTATCGGAAAAAATAACAAAAATATAAACAAAGTAAATTTTGATTTCCAGATTCTAAAGAGGGATTTCATTTGGTCTAATATAATGTATAAGAGTGACCAAAACTATTTATAAGGAGGGTTTACCATAAAAAGGTGATAAATCGACCTTTTACTGAATATTATAGTATTTATGCTTAAAATTGAATTCTTTTCTTATTTTAAGCCTTTTTCTTTTATTGGATAAATTTAAAAACATTTGAAAAACATATATAATCATATTTTAGTTATTTATATTCATTCCAGACAATACAACGGCTACGTGTTAACAACCATTTAAAATAATATTGTTATATTACTAGTCTGCAACGTAAGATTTCAAAGAAACTCGTTGTTGCGTACCGAGTGCGCTATCGAACATAGAAATCCCTTTAATGTAAAATTAATATTTAATTTGAAAATATTTATAAATATGAAAATGTCTTATTCATTATTTACCTGGGATGTTACATGTAAAAAGGTAATCATTCCCATTATTGGAGCTCAAGGTATAAAAGGAAGATCAAGCTAATGAAGAAATGAGGAGGAATACAAGTGCATGTGTGTGACAACTGAACTGAAATTAAAAAAATAAGAACACGATAAGAACTCAAAGAACAGTCACACCCATCAAGAATGAGTTTAAAAGAAGAATCTCAAGTGTTATAAAGAATACTCACTTACTCGAGCTGAACACCTATACTGGAAGTCAAATACAAAAACAGCACTTTGTTTCTTGACCAAAAACCCGAAAAGGACTCAATGCCTCATATGCATAAATCAAAGGAGTCTAGAGCTTCACTCACACCACATAGAGAACTATAAACTCATCTCTATCTATTTAGCTCTATTCTGTTTCATTTATTTACATATTGAGCAGTGTGTGTGCTCTGTATTTCAAACAGACGCTGTCTCCTGTGGGGAACTGGAGGATTTCTAAATCCTCACTCAATCTCCCCCTAAACTCTCATATCCCATTGTGGATAGTGGTAGAGGTCATGTGTGGCCTGGATAGCCAGTGTACTATTGTTTTGTTTTTTCCATGAAGAACTGTGGTAGAGGTTTGAGTACATGAACAGTCTTTGTAATGTTGTTAATCCCAATCCAGGGTGTGGATCAAAATTTATATAAATTGTTTGAGAGGACCAAGTCTCATCTTGAGACTGAACCACTTTGTTAAAAATGTTGTTCTTATTTATTTTGTTTCAAACTATATTGAATATTCTGTTGCTAAGTATTTTGAAATACAAATATATTTTAAAGTTACTCTGATAGTTAAACTAGAAAGTGTTTTTATTTATAGTAAACTAGTAGGTTATTTTCAAAAGAAAATCTAATCTTCAGATTAGATTAACTAAGAACTAACCAATCTCTTGAGAACCTAACTGACCCTTTACTATATTACAAATTCACTACAGTTTAGATTGTTATTTAAATTGAGAGATTTTTATATAAATCTTTTTAACAAAATTTTTTAACTATAACTCAATTCAACCCCCCTCTTGAGTATCCACTCTGACCAACATGTGGTATCAAATGTTGTTATTTATAAATGAGTTTCAAACACTCTGTTATTCAACTGTGATTTTAGTTGTATCTTAAAGATCTTAAATTTTTTTAGTTTTAAATTTTATCTCTTTAAATATATTTTCTAAAATCTAATAATGGATAATAGATTCGAAGATTCTACTACCAACATGCCACCTTTCTTTAATAGTGTTAATTATTACAAATGGAAACTAAAAATGAAAATTCATTTAGAATGTTTGAGATTTGATATCTAGACTGTTATAGAGACTCAGTATAATATTCCAAAAACTGAAAGAACTACGTGGGATGAACCTACAAAAACAACATAAAATAATAATTGTGAAGAAATTAATGCCATGTACTGTGCTTTATGAGATGAATAATTTAATTGAATATCTACATGTAAAACTTCTTATGAAATATTGTATATCGTGGGTGTTTACCATGAGGGAACAACTAATGTTAAAGAAATGAGATTGAATACCTACACTATTAAGTATGCTAATTTTAAAATAAAACCTGACGAACCTATTTCTAACATGTATCTTAGGTTCAACGAAATTTTAAATACAATGAGCTCACTTGGAAAGGCTATTACTGCTAACGAACAAATCATGGGGTTTCTAAGATGTCTTCCAGACAGATGGAGAGGCACATCAATTTCAATAAGAGAATCATGTGATATATGTTCACTGCATCTTAAATACCTGATTGATAAGTTAATGATGTTTGAAGAAGAGATGAAAGTAAACAAGGAGGAATATGATGAACCAAAGAAGAATTCGGTGGCATTTAAGTCTAATGCCTCAAAGAGTAAGGATAAGGAGAAATTTCACATACCAACTGAAATATCAAGAAGTGAAGGTTCAGATTCTGGTAGTAACGAAGAGATAGCTCAGATATCCTTGAAATTTAAGAATATTTATAGAAAAAATAAGTTTTTAGAAAATCCAATTACAAGGGAAATTATGAAAATAAAGGTCATTAGAAGAAATATTGGAAAAATACTGATAAAATTGATGACATAGTTTGTCACGAATGCAAGAGGAAAAGACATGTTAAGTCCGACTGTCCAAAATTGAAATAACAGATGAAATATGACTACAAGGACAAAAATATAAGAAATCTATGAAAGCAACCTCGAGTGCTTCAGAAGATAGTTCAAGTGATTCTGATTCCACTCAAAATGAAAAAATCTCAAAAAGATAATATGTGTTTCATGAAAAACACATCTGAGGTAACATTGGATACTCCTGATTTAAATTTTTATTATTCTGGAGATGATTCTGATTCTGAAAACATGTGTACTGAAGAGTTATTTGAATACTTTAATATGTTAGAAGAAACCTACAATGAGATAAAATATAAGCATAAAACCTTAAAGAAACAATATGCATTAACTAGCACTGTACGGTCTGTATTATAAGTAGAAAATGAAAAGAATACTCAACTGTTAAAGGAAAATACTGAACAAAAACTATCCAATGAGAAACCTAGAATAGATTTATAAAATTTCACAAATGGAAATAACACTCTTAGACAAATTCTAGGAAAACAAGTAGCACCAAAGTATGCTACTGGTTCAGGCTATCAACCTGGATAGAGACAGCTTGTTAAAAATAAATTCATTCCTAAATCTGGACAGTATGCTGCTAGTTCCAGTTTTGGAAATTCCTATGCCTCAACTAGCTATTCACATTGTTATAGATCATAAAAAGTTAATCTTTCAAAATATTTTGAACCTACTGATTATATGAGACCCATTAGAAAAATTTGGGTACCAAATGATTTTCTTGCTAACCTGTCTAGACCCAAGAAAATCTGGGTACCAAAATCACTTTATGTTTAAACCTATTTTGTACGAAACCTGCTTAAAGAGTTCCTATAAGAAGATATGGTACATGGATTGCAGATTTTCAAGGCATATTACTGGAGATTACTCATGTTTAAAAATTAAAATCAAGGTTGATGGAGGACATGTCACCTTTGGTGATAATACAAAAGTAATAATCACCGGCTTAGGATAGATTGGTAACACTGAATCAGCTTTAATTTATAAACTATTATTTGTAGATGGATTAAAATACAACCTGTTAAGTATTTCTCAGTTGTGTGATGATGGTTGTAATGATAAATTTGAAAATGATGTTTGAAATGTTTTTTATTCTAAAAATGTTTTTGTATTTTAGGCCCTAAGAAATGAAAATGTTTATGCTTTAGATTTAAATTCTTTAGCCAAAAAATGGTTACCTGTTTAAATAAATTTCATAGAGAATCCTGGCTATGACACAGAAGATTAGGACACTGAAAAGTTCACTCAGGAAACTGACAAGGAAGAACTTATTTAGAGACCTACCTAAACTAAAATTCCCATCAGACAATGTTTGTACTCCCTGTCAAAAGGGAAAGCAACATAATGTTTCATTCAAATTAAAGAAAGAAGCTTCAAATTCTCAACCTCTTGAGTTGGTTCACATAGATTTTTTTGGACCTTCAAGAGTTTCTAGTTTAAATGGGAAGCACTATGTCTATGTCTTAGTAGATGACTTTTCTAGATACACTTGGGTATACTTTCTTGCTCACAAAAGTAAAGCTTGTTCTTATTTTATAAAATACTCCAAATCTATAGAGAACCTTAGTGGACTTATGATTAAGACCCTGAGAAGTAGTCATGGACGTGAGTTTGAAAATCACGAGTTTGAATCTTATTGATGACACAATGGCTATAGTCACAACTTTTCTTCCCCTAGGACACCTCAACAGAATGGTTTAGTAGGAAGAAGAAATAAAACCCTTCATGAAATTGCACAAAATATGCTCAATGAGTATGAACTACGTATTTAATTCTGGACTGAATCTTTGAATACAACTTTTTATATTATAAATAGAGTCTTGATTAGACATGTTCTAAAGGAAACCCCTTATAAACTGTGGAATAATAGGAAGCCTAAAGTTAGTTACTTTTGAGTTTTTGGTTATAAAGTCTTTATTCTCAATACTAAGGATAATCTTGAAAAGTTTTCTTCTAAAAGTGATGAGGGAATCTTTTTAGGTTACTCTATAACCATTAAATCTTATAGAGTCTCTAAAAAAATAACCAAATGTGTGGAAGAATATTTTCACATCAAATTTGATGAAACTAATAAGCATGAACCTAAGTCTTTTCTTGAAAATCATGATGAAGAACTGTCTATTCTGGACCTAAATGATAAAATTAGTGAACCTCCTGTAAAACCAAACAATTCTGGAAATTTTCCGGAGTCTTCTCCTCTTGAACCCAAACATAGAGGAGAATCTGAAATTTATAGTCCTAACATTACTAGATCAACTAGGATTCTATTGAATCATCCTTTAGATGTTATTTTTTGGTAATCTTGATATAGGGACCCAAACTAGAGCTTCTCTAAGAAATCAGGTTAAACATAAAGCCTTTCTATCACAGTTAGAACCTAAAAATATCAATTATGCAATCAATGATGAATTTTGGGTAATGGGTATGCAAGAAGAATTAAATAAATTTGAATGAAACAAAGTCAGGGAATTAGTTGACAGACCTAAGGACACTTTGACCATAGGCACTAAAAGGGTTTTTAGAAATAAAGTTGATGAGTCTGGAAACATAGTTAGAAACAAAGCAAGGCTTGTAGCACAAGGATATAGTCAATAGGAAGGAATAGACTAATAGGAAACCTTTTCACCTATAGCTAGATTAGAATCCATTAGGATTCTACTTGCCTATGCTTCCCATCTGAATTTGAAGTTATATAAAATGGATGTTAAAAGTTCTTTTTTAAATAATTTTATAATTGATGTTTTTTGTTGAAAAACTACCTGGATTTGATAATCCTCATTTTCCAAATCATGTTTTAATCTCTCTAAATATTTATGTGGTTTGAAATAAGCCCCTCGAGCTTGGTTTGACAGACATAGTAGTTTTCTTATTTCAAAAGGTTTTTCTTAATGGATTGATGATCCAAATCCCTTTATTAGAATAATTTCCAAAGATGTTTTTATAGTGAAAATCTATGTTGATGATATTAAATTCAGATCTTCTAAAAATTCTTTGTGTATTGATTTTTCAAAGAGTATGCAAAATTAATTTGAAATGGGTTTAATGGGAGAACATAAATATTTTCTTGGATTTCAAGTTTTTCAAAATAAAAATGGTATTATATTAAATCAATATAAATATACAAAGGACCTCTTAAAACATTTTGGTTTAGATAGTATTAAGGAAATTGATACACCTATAAGTACTATTTTTAAGTTGGATGCTGATGAAACTGGAAAACCAGTGGATCAAACCAACTACAGCGGTATGATAGGGAGTCTGCTTTATCATACTACTAGTAGAGCAGATATTATGTTTAGTGTCTGTATGTGTGAAAACATTCAAGCTAATCCAAAAGAGTCACACTTGATTGTCGTTAAAATAATTTTCAAATATATTAAACATGCTACTAACTTAGGATTGTTTTATCCCTAATGACAATCATTAAATTTAATAAGTTATCCAGATGCTGATTCTCCTGTTTGCAAGTTAGATAGAAAGAGCACTTCTGGAACATGTCATATTCTAGGTAAGTCCTTAGTATCATGGTGTAGTAAAAAAGAATAACTTTGTAGCATTATCTACTGCTGAAGCAGAATACATTGTTGATGGTAGTTTCTGTGCACAAATTCTGTGGATGAAACATACTTTAATAGACTACGGATATCAGTTTAGACATGTATCTATAAACTGTGATAACACTAGTGCGATTAACATCTCTGAGAATCTTGTATCTCACTCTAAGGCCAAACATATTGATGTAAGTCACCAATTTTTGAGAGATAATTACCAAAAGAGTGATATTACTCTTGAATTTATCAGTACGGAACATCAATTAGATGACATATTCACCAATAATTTATGTTCAGATAGGTTAAGTTACATTAGAAATGAGTTAGGAATGATAGACTCTATGAGTTAGAGACCTCACCATTAGAAACGTCACCATTAGAAACCTCACCATTATAAGCCTCACTATTAGAAACCTCACTGTTAGAAACCTCACCATTAGAAACCCCAGCATTAGAAACCTCACTGTCAGAAACCTCACTGTTAGAAACCTCACCGTTAGAAACCTCACTGTTGAAAACCTCACCGTTAGAAACCTCACCGTTAGAAATCATCACCGATAGACAGAACCTCACTATTATACCTCACTATTATGAACCTCACTGATATACCTCAATGGTAGGAATCCTCACCGGTATGTGTTACCGTTAGGTTGCGCTGTTTTTAAACTTCTGCATCTTAATCCGCCAGAATCTTCATCGTCCGTATTATACTTATTATGTTTTCTTTATTTATTTTGTGATTTCTAAATGATAAAACATCAGTCTTGACCTCATCTCGATCCACCTCAAACCCTTTACCTTCAAGCCATAGCTCCCAAATCTTCAAACCCCAAGCCTCACGATTCGCAGAATGGAAAGAGTGAAGATACCATCAGTCAGGGGGAAGGATGATGATCCAAATGCAAAGAGACTCAAGGGAGAGTCTAGTGGTGTAAGTAAAGTGAAGAAACCTACAAATCCACATCTCTTTAAAAAGTAAATAGTAGTTGAAAATGATCTATGAGTGGAATGTTTGATGACTAGTAAGTATTTAGTTCTAGAGGTGATGGAGGACAAGAAATGGGTATAATGATTCTCGATTAACAATGATCCTTATTATCCGAAGCTGGTAAAATTATTCTATGAGTTTTTTCGTTTCGAGAAATCAGAAGTTGAGAATAGAATGGTTTCAGTTGTGAATGGAAAGGAAATATCATTTTCCTCTATTGAGGTGGTTGAATGTTTGAAATTCCCTCATGAAGGAATTTTTGGGTATTTATTGAAATCAGTACCTCCTACTTGTAACATCTTTGAGTATGAAGCTTCTTTGGATGAATTAACAGGAGATGGTCCAACAAGGAAGATAGTTTCTACAGAAATGGATGGAGAGAACCAGTTACTATTCAAGTTCATTCAAAATGTGCTATTTCCAAGAAGAGGGGACTTTTAAAATCAGAAATACCAAGATATTTATTTGTTTCATCTGTTAAGACATGGTGTTAAGGAAAATCTGTGTAGACTGTTAATGATTCAGATTGATGATATGACCAGGCCAAAGTCAAAAACTAATGCTCTATTCTTTGTAAAACTGATCTCTGCAATGATCAAGGTAAGAGGTGGGGATAAGTCTCAGGATGAGACAGTGGTTATGAAAGAAAACTTCTGTGTTACCAAAACTATCTGTAAATACATGAAGATCAATTGGAATCCGTGGAGAAGATAATAGGTTAGTGATGATGATAATTTATATGATAATTTTAATCCTATAGATCATCCTTCTAGGAATAAGGATGTGAGGTATCTAGGTCTAAGACCTGATGAAGAGGAACCTCAGTATAGTTATGATACTGATGACGAAGATACCTCCATAGCTGATGGAAGGGACCCGGACTCGCCTCCAAGTCCTGTTTCAGAAGTTGTATCATCCGGAAAGGGAACAGTGTTGGGAGTAAGAAATGAAGAATCCCCTATTGATGAAGAAGACCAGCCTGCTCCAAAGAATGAAGAGGAATAAGTATCTGAAACTGAAGCATCTGCTTCTGCTTTCTTGAGTCATAGTCCACTGATTGGGTACTCTTAAATGCCTACTAAGGAAGTTGTTGATGTAGATAGACTTACACCTGTTCCTGAGGAGCCTCCTGCTGTCGGAGAATTGGAGATGGTTGTGGATGATTCTTTTTAGGAAGACCGAGTTGCTGATGGTGATGTTGCTATAAATACACAAGAGAATGCACTAGTTGATAGGGAGTATCCAACTAGACTTTGAAATGTTTCAGTAGGTGATGGAATTGAATATTGGGCAGAAGACCCAGGTTTTGTGGTTTGTGGGTTGGACTATCCTGATTCTGAAGATGATACACCTTTCAATAGACCAAAAATTAACTATAATATCTCTTCTGAGTTTTTACCTCAGGATGTAGTAAGAAAATATGATCTAGACCTGTTGAAGTCTGATCTTAAGACCTCATTTGTGTATAAAATAAGAAGAATAGAAACCACTTTAATATCATCCATTCAATCTGTTATGAATGACTATGTGGCTAGTATTTGGACAGAAAGAGAACCTGTAGTTGTGCCTAAAAATCTGATCACTAAGGCTGATCTTGAATATTTAAAGGATTAGTTGAAGGAGACTTGGACTGCATCCGTTGCAGACATAAAGAGCTATCTTGATGAAGAGCTGAGAAAAATGGAAAAAATATTTTGAACTCTCTCTTGGTTGTGTTGTGTCAACCACTTTGATAGAAATGATGAAAGAGATAAGAGTATGTCATTCTCAGATTGAGAGCTGGATATGAGTTGTTGTTCCCTTGAAGTAGTCTGTTGCTTCTCTAACTACCATGAGTACTTCTCAAGCTCAAATGAGTGGTGATATAAATTACATTAAAAGTGTAGTAAGGCATTTTATAGATGTTTTTGAGGGATTTAAGAAGTCCATGGAGAAGCATTTAAGCACCCATGACTCTATTGTGAAAAATCTCATAAGTGAGCTGAATAAATATTTTCAGGAAACAGTAGCCTTCACTATTGCACCTCTGAGTTCTACCAAGGATTCTTTGTATATTGATCAGATTCGAACTGTGATGAGAGAGGAGATTGGATAGTCTTCTACCAGTGGCTCTATAGACTCTACTTCCTTGACCCAAGTGGTGACTACCACTAGGGATACAAGGAAAATTGTTTAGAATTTTATGAGAGAAGCCACTACTTCTCATAAAGAGGTAAAAATCAAAGTGGATTACTATTTCCAAGGGTTCTATACCAAGAATTATCTCCACAACCATTTCAAGCTTATGTTAGAAAATATTAAGCTACCCCTAGTCACTCAATCTTTCAAAGAAAAAGTGAGAAAGATGAAGGAGTTGACTCCTGCTCTAGATAAATTTATGGAGAACAAGGATGACTTCATTTTAGCTATGGAGAGAGGAGGAGGGATCATAATGGACATTAGGAATCTGTTGCTGCTATTTTTTCATGTAGAAAATACGCTTATCATTGCACCTCCATCTCTGCTTACCTCTGCTCAGTCTTCCACCATTCCTCAGATGACTCCATTCCAAGCAATCCAAATCCTCACTCCTATGATAACATAGAGAGCTACACCACTACATGTTAGGAACAGTTTCTATTTCTCAACCTCTAGTTGTGCTTCCTGCAATTCCCAAACCTTCTAGTGATGCTACCCATCCAGAGTCTACCTCCGAACCTAAATCCAAATCCATAGTAGAAATTTAGGAGGTGGATTGATTAGTTACTTGGACCTTTGATAGGAATCACTTGTATTCCTATTGATTCACTTCTGTATTTCTATGTGTTTTTGCATCAAGTACTGTATCAATGATTTCATTCTCTCTTACTTTCTGTTCCTTTTCTCATATTTGTTTACTTCATTTTGCTAATCACAAAGGGGGAGAAATAATATAAAGGGAAAGGGGTAGAAATAATATAACAGGGGAGAAATAATACAAAAGGGGAGAACTGATATGGAGAAATATGGTAGGATAAAGGGGGGAAACTATGATATGAAGAACCATTCTATTTTTCCTCTGATACATCTGTTTTATAATTCTAGTACATTGTTCTAATTATTACCTCAGATAAAATTTCATTTATTAATATATCCTTTGATACATTAATGATTATTTTGGACTATAATACCATAGGTTGTGATTATCAAAAATGGGGAGATTGTTGACCTCACCTGTTTTGATAATCTCAATTATTCTTTAATATGTTCTGATAATCCCAATTATGCTTTAATATGTTTTGATAATCCCAATTATGCTTTAATATGTTTTGATAATCTCAATAATGCATTAATATGTGTTTATAATCATATATATATATATATATATTAAATTATGTTGACAAAAATATCAAAATAATCATTGTAATATGTTAATCAATATTTATCTATGTTTATACATACATTGAAATAATTCAAACTCACTCTGTATATGTTTTTCCTAGAAAAGATAAGTGTTCAGTCCAGTATTCACATAGCTACTGATACAGATAGACAGATATAATAAGTCAACTGATACAAACAAATACACAGCTACTGATCAGGCTAAGTACACCGGTATAGAAGTCTACCGATATGGATAAGCTCACTGATACTAACAGTTGCTGATAGAAGAATATCTACAGATAGAATAAGTCTACCGATATGCACAAGTTCACTGATACAGACCTACCAGTACATAGTCTACCAATAAGTAATTGTCACTGATACAAGCTACTGATACAAACAGACAGACAGACAGCTACCGCTACAAAGTCTACCGATACAAGAATGCTACCAGTACAAGAGAGCTACCGATAGAAAGAGCTACCGATACATAGAGCTACTATTATAAAGAGTAACAAATACTGATAGGAGAAGCTACCGATTCATGTGAGATAATTTTATAAAGTATAACAGCTACCAATACATAAGAGCTACCGATACAATCTCACTGATACTAAGATGTACCGATGGAAACTAGTCATCATATCTCTAAACTCTATTTCTATTTGTTTATTTAGCAATGGTCATATTTGATGTTTTTAATGCACCTGCTATTAATTAATGATAGTGGTTCGAATTTCAGGAACCGTACCTCGTACCTGTAAAATGGTAATCATTCCATTTACCAGAGCTCAAGGTATAAAAGGAAGATCAAGCTAATGAAGAAAAGAGGAGGAATACACAAGCAAGTGTGTGACAAATGAACAGAAATTAAATAAGAAGAAGACGATAAGAACTCAAAGAACAGTCATACACACCATGCAGAAGTTTCAAAGAAGACGCTCAAGTGTTACAACGAATACTCTCTTACTCGAGCTGAACACCTACACTGGAAGTCAAATACAAAAACGACACTCTGTTTCATGACCAAAAACCAGAAAAGGACATAAAGCCTCATCTTCATTAATCCAAAGAGTCTAGAGCTTTACTCACAACACATAGAACACTCTAAACTCATCTCTATCGTTTTATCTTTATTGTGTTTCATTTATTTACATATTGAGCAGTGTGTGTGCTCTGTATTTTAAACACACGCTTCCTCTTGTGATGAACTGCAGGATTTCAAAATCCTCACTCAATATTTCCCTATACACTCATATCCCACTCTGGATAGTGGTAGAGGTCATGTCTGACCTGGATAGCCTACGTGCTATTGTTTTTTTTCCACAAAGAACTGTGGTAGAGGTCTGAGTACCTGAATAGTCTTTGTACAATTGTTATCCCTGATCCAGGATGTGGATCGAAATTTATATAAATTGTTTGAGAGGAATAATTCTCATCTTGAGACTGAACCTCTTGGTTAAAACTGATGTGATTATTTTTTTTAAACTGTATTGAATATTCCGTTTCTAAGTACTTTGAAATAAAAATCTATTTTAAAGTTACTCTGATAGTTAAACTAGAAAGTGTTTGTATTTATAGTAAACAGGAAGGTTAGTTTCAAAAGCTAATCTAATCTTTAGATTATATTAACTTACAACTAATCAATCTCTTGAGAACCTAACTGAACCTTTACTTTATTACAAATTCACTAAAGTTTAGCTTGTTATTTAAATTGGTGGATTTTTATATAAATATTTTTAACATAAATTTTTAATTAGAACTCAATTCACCCCCCCCCCTCTTGAGTATCCACTCTGACCAATAAAATATATGGATATGGATGATAAATATACCCCTACTAAATACTTACAAATAAACAATCTTAGATAAAAATGATATTGGAAAAGTTTTCCCTTACCTTTGGTCTTATATCCTTTGTTTGTGTCCAAAAATACTTTATAGTGGGTCTAAACATATTATTAACTTGTAAAAGAACCATAATAATATTTATTAAATCATATATTATTCACATATGATTTTATATTACCCTTTCATTTATCAATTCCTTGCTAAAGAAACATTTTGGTAATAAACGTTTTATTTACTATTTTTTTCACTTGTTATTCTTGATGTTATTACTTTTATCGTAATTTAATTACTTCCAGGTTGTCAAACGTGATTTATATATCATATTCATTCATTTAATTCATTTATATAATCATTATTAAATTAAGATTATTTATAATGAATCACATCGCACCATGGAGATGGTAAGTCGTGCGTACGCATTAACAATAATATCATTCCCATAAATGTTGAATGGTATTGAAGTTGATAGTGTATAGTATCTCAGAATTAGTATCATGTTATAAAAATCATATATATTTATTGTTTCCACCATTATACCCATCCATGTAAGGTGGTGGTGAAAACAGTTTACACCACGGCACGGAGAGGGTAAGCCATACGTACGTATGCGCGGTGATTTCGTTTTTCATAGGATGAATAAAAATTGAAATAGGTGTGTTTCCTATTTTAAATGACATATATGTATATGAGTGATATTTATGTAATTAAATTATAATTAAACAATAAATTAATAGGAGGAATATGATTAAATAAATTTGAAAGAATCTGTAGAAGATATTATCTCAACCTCTACATGCCTCCTTTAAATTTCTTCTAAGGGAACTTCAATTGGTCTTTGAAGAAGATCAAAACATATTGAATGAAAATAGATAAGTTGAGAAGGAAAAATTGTAGGTTTTTCTGAGAATTATGTCTCAAAATAATTGAATTTGTTTGGGAGGAGGTTCTTTTTTAAAATTGAGTTGAGGGGCACTTTTGGAAATCTCAAAAATATTGATTTATAATAAATTAAATTTCAATTAAAAAAGTCCAAAACTTATTTAATTAAAATATAAGATGATTTGGATTCGAATACTAATCATCCAATAATTTTTATACATGTTTTGAATATATTTTTATCCTTATCCTTTTTGTTTAATCCTTATTTTACCCTTATAAATCTTACAGTGATATCATGTTATTTACGCATTATGGGTCAATGTAATTACCATATCATGTAAAACGACCTAAAAAAGTCATTTATGACATATTTTGACTTTTACTAAACATTTAGAAGAATTTTAAATTTTTAAGAATTTCATATCATTTAATATACTATTTTATGTTTTATGTTATGAATTATCTAAATTTTGGACACTATTCACACTGGATTTTTTAAAAATTCATAACAACCTGATTCCTTCAAAAGAATGAAATTAACAAAAATATAATATGTCAATATAATCTATAAAATTCATAGTTGACATAAAAGTAATCTAATAACAATTATTTTAATATTTATAAAATCATTTATGTGAATCCATTATAAATTAATCACACACCACATCATCATTGTGTCATAATTAATTTTTTTTATTTAATGGATAAAAATTATAAATGAAATACCATGCTATGTAAAATAATTTTAGATTTCTAATTAATATTTATAGATGAATATATCACTTATATAACCTCATATAAAATTTTTTTCAGTAAAAGATACATGTTTATCTTATATTTCTCTTTACTTTAAATTAATTCTTATAAAATGTTATTTTCACATCCAATTGGATCCATAGGGTCCCAAAATCGACCCAAGGATGCGCATGGTTGTAAATATCTCATCCAATAGGATTAGGTCACGTTTAAGGGTAGTTTTATATTATTAAATTATTTTTTACCCTAATTTACGAGATTTACCCATTAACCATGGTAAATAAAAATAATTTCTGAAGTTACTGTTCATAATGTCAAAAACATAAAAGGTACATATTCACAAAATTTGGACCTTATAATTCCAAATATGGAATCCAATTTTTCAAATTCAAAACATAGAAGTTTCACTAATTAATTTAAAATTAATTCTAATTTTCAAAACCAAAAAGCGGGCTTTTAAGAAGTAAAAACTTATCAAAATATTTTCATGTGTTTATATATAATTTTAATGTGAAATTATTTAAAATGAACAAAATTGTATTAAATTAAAAAAAATAGTTCAATTTCAATTTAAAACCAATCAAAAATATAATCTAATTATATAAATAAATTAGATGAAAAGGCAGTTTTGAATTAAAATACAATATTTTTAACTATCCTTCAAAATATAAATTTCTCCCGAAAAATACCAAAATTTTAACCAAGTTATATATTTATGTGCCTCGTACAAATAATATATTTATTTTTTCAAATAAATATATAATATTTAAAAACTATATTTAAAATTGGTGCAGCATCAAAAGCTGACCAAACCGCATTTTTTTAAAAGAACTTATTTTATACGAAAAATTAAATGTGTTCTTATATAATGTTATAGAAAATACACAAGATGAATGTTAATGTCATATAAAATTCCAAATATGGTTAATACTATTAATAATGTCTAGTTTATATAATATTTTAAGAATATATCTTTGTTTAGTGAAACTAGGTGTTCCGTAGAATGCAAACTATTGAGGAAGGTCAATTTTTCTTGTAAAGAAAGCCAAAAATAGTGTTGCTTATACTGCAAACTAATACGCTATTTTTCACAACACAAGACATCAAGGAAAATAAAAATAATCTATCCTATATATTATCAGGGTGTTACACTACCCCTTTGAGGTACATAAAGTGAATATATAATAATTTAGGATGATTATAGTTTTATATAAATTTTACTATTTCAGGGGTTTACAATTTGAATGTCACCAAAGTTGTAGGAAGTTATTTTAGAATCTCATTTTTTGGGACTCCTCTTATTTTCATTAAAGGAATGTTATAATATATCCTTAATAAAATACTTTTATCTTCTTATACTAAGGATATTTAAGGAGTTTATATATTTTATTCAAACATTTCTTATCTTTAAAATTTGAATCAAGAAAAGAAACATTTAAAACAAAACCTGATCTTATTTCTATTTTTTTATCAGTTATATTTATCTTTCATGACCAAATTTTAAAAAATTGGTTACAAAAACTACTATTTATTTAAAAAAATGATTCATTGAGTATATCATATATTATAATTAAATTTTATATGGTTTGAAAGAAATATTTCTAATTTTTTCTTGAATTATTTTTTCAACCATACAACAAAATCAAAAGAATATATTTTTAACATATATGACATTAACATATTTTCCCACCATCATAACTATTTTATTATATTTATCTTATTCTACATGTTTTAAAAGGTTTTATAAATAAAAATATTTAATGAAATCTTATGTTAATGGTTTTCTTTAAGTTTTATTTATCATCCAAAGAACATAATTTTATGTCAAAATCAATATTTCATATGTATTGATGGTCATATTTTGTCCCATATTAAATTTTTGGTGATTAACATAAAGGTTCTAGGTGCAGCGGAAGCACATGGGTGGATATGTCTACTTAGCTCTTTGTCATTAATGATGATCAGTCCGGGATCAATACGACGATAAACGCCAGTCTCCATGGATCGAATCATAGAAATAGACAAAGAAAAGAAAAGTCCCGGAACCACAAAGTCGAATCGTTACAGGTTGATTATAATTAATTTAATCAATTGAACAGAAATACATGTTGGGTGTTCTTTCTTCATTTATGTTCTTGGTCACATTCAGATGTGATTCTTCGTTGCGTCACAGAAGACAAGTGTAGACATCCTCTACGGTCATCCACACATGTACCTCGTATCTCGGGACGTCGCCAAAGAAGTATTTGGGTGCTAGCGTAGAGAAACATTTTATTGCATTATCTGCCTTAGATCATCTTGATCTGATGGAAGAGGATCTCTCTCGGTCTTGAGAGCGTTCATAGAGGAAGAGGTTCTTTCAGCCTTGAAAGAATTATCCAAAATTGTTATGCACAACGATTCTCTTAGGTTAGGAAAAGTGATGGGGTTGTGAGGATATTTATAATCGGGTTTTAGGTTGTAGAGTTAAGATAATAAATAAACATGTTACACCTTTTATTTATTTAATTAAATCCATTTTGAAAACCCCATGTCGATTCATTAATTCCTTGACATGAACCCACACTGATTATAATAAATATCATTTAATAAAACGATATTCCCCCAAAATACCAACTGGAAAAACTACACGGCGTGTATTATTAAATACACGACGTGTACTTGGTTTTCATTGAAAACTACAGGGTGTGTACATTCAATGTACAAGGAGTGAATATCTTGTATTCATTTATTAATTTCCTTTCCAAAATGAAAACTACATGGCGTATACATTTAATAATTCACGGCGTGTACTTGTTTTCAAAATAAAACTACATGGCGTGTAATTATTGGTACACGACGTGTAATTGTTTTATTTTATTCTTCCTACAATATTAATATGATTTTAGGCTTCGTTGAATAATTATTAAACCATGTATGGGTGTAATATTTATTCTACTTGAGATACATGAATACACTTAGTGTGTGACCCTCTAGGCCTCTTTGTCGTTGGCATTAGGCGGGCTTTCTTAAAGTCCAAAATTACTCTCTAGCAACGGGTCAAGGCACCCAAGAGAAACAAGTTGACGCCGCATTGACGTATCACCTCATATGAATTCTTATTGTGTAATTTAATCCCTTTGTCTCAATATCTCATCAAGCAGGTTTCATAGAAGTGTCATAAACCTATATGCTTGAACCGTCATTCTTTGACTACCTGAAATAAACACGTCGTTTACACCATGGCCATGGAATTTAATGCAACAGTTCTATTTCAATCAAAGGGATGAGATATCAACTTCCATAAATGGAAGGGACAAATCCTTCCTTGACATATCCATTAACAACATGTCATTCGTGACGCACCCAACGTACCCTACATTCCACCAACTATCTGCATGACGGTTTTTGTCAGTAAATCTAAGTGTGCGAGTTATGAAATGAGTTAATGATAATCTTCCAGTCCATGGACCATTACACACATTCATAGATTGCAATGTCCGATGACACCAAGACATTCAGAATTGCTATAGGTGGGTCTGTTCTCATAATCTCCCATCTTTGAGATTACCATGTGCGAACTCCATGAGAGAGAGTCTCGTCTTCTTACGAGTACTCGCACATGACGGTCACTATACTATGTGTCCTATCATAGTATGTCATCCAACTGAAGAACTTTAATTAAGAATATTGTTATATCCTTTAAATGTTCTCATCATAGCGGGGGTCTTCCATGACCTTATCAATGCAAAAATATTCCAGGACATTATTTATATTATAGTCATACAGAACAATGAACAATATATAATAAGTGAACATTCATGTAATCAATGTACAAAACAGTTGGTTCTCAGGACACCAACCCTTAAGAACTCCCACTTGGACTAGAGCCAACTGCATACAACTTTTAGTCCGCTAGACCTCACATGATGATAATGTTTCTAATGATTTAAGGATTTAGTCAGGGGGTCCACCACATTGTCTTCTGTGGAAATACTGCTCACTACAACTTCACCTCTCTAAGAAAAATCCCTCAAGAGATGATACTTCTGAAGTATGTGCTTTGTCTCCTGATGTAACCTTATCTCTTTTTCAAGTTCCACCGCTGCAGTATTATCACAATAGAGTGTGATGGGATTTTTACTACTCGGTACAACATCCAGCTCTTGGACGAAGCTTCACATCCATACTTCTTGATTAGCTACCTCAAAAGCTGTGATATACTCGGACTTCGCTATAGAAACTACCACCACACTTTTCATTGACCTCTTCCAGCTCACTGCACCTCAATCGAACTGAAGATGTATCATGTCTGCGGCTTCATGTCATGTTGATCAGTCTGAAAGCTAGCATCTACATGTCCTCTAATGACTAGTTCCTCATCTACTCCATAAACCAGGAACATATGCTTAGTACGCCTCAGATACTTAAAAATTGTCTTGACTTCCATCCAATGGTGGTCTCCAAAATCAGCTTGATATCTGCATACCACACTTAATCTGTAAGCAGTATCCAGCCTCGTACATAACATAGATTACATGACTGACCCAATCGCGGATGCATAAGGTACCCTTTCTATTCTCTTTCTTTCCTCATGTGTCTGAGGACACATTTTCTAGGATAAATGAATGCCATGTCACACAGGCAACAATCCCCTCTGGGATTGTTCCATATTGAATCTCTTCAGTATCATGTCAATGTATGTACTTTGACTCAGGCCCAACATTATCTTGGATATACCACGATGGATCTTGATCCCAATAATATATGTTGCATCTCCCAAGTCTTTCATGGAGAAGAATTTATGCAATCATTCCTTAACTAACTGTAAGATAGGTACTTCGTTTCCAATTAGTAATATTTCATCAACATATACAATTAGGAAAACGACTGCACTTCCACTAAACATTTTATAAACACAAGGCTCACATTCGTTTTAACAAAGATAAATTCTGTTACAGCTTCATCAAAACGAATGTTACGTGACCATGATGCTTACTTTAATCCATAAATGGATTTCTGCAACTTTCATGCCTTGTTGGCATCCTTTGGAGTCACAAACCCTTCAGGTTGTGTCATGTAGACATCTTCCTGGAGGTTCTCATTAAGGAATGTTGTTTTGACATCCATTTTCCAAATTTCATAATCATGGTAAGCGGAATTGGCCAATATGATTCTGATGGATTTCACTTTTCAACCGGTGAAAAGGTTTCATCATAGGAAATTACTTGATGTTGTCTAAAACCTTTTTCAACTGGTCATGACTTATAGGTGCTGACATACCCCCTCCATGTCCAGTTTCTTCTTGAATACCCATTTATTACCAATAGGCTTTACATCAACTAGAGAATCTACCAAAATCCAAACTTGGTTTTGGTACATGGAATCCATTTTAGAATTCATGGCTTCTTTCCACTTGGAAAATTTCGTGCCTTCAACTGCTTACTTGTAGGTAAGAGGATCATCATTGTCAACCAACAATGAGTCACCATCATCATTGAAAAGAAAACCATATCGTTCTGGTTCTCTGACCTCTCTTGTTCTCATATGTAGTTCTTGTGTCTCTAGAACATATTGTTCTTCCACGGGGCTTTGTGTAATCAATTATTGATCACACTCCAGTGTATCTTTAGCCTCGACTTCATCGAAGTCTATCTCGCTCCCACTATCTCTTTAGCAGATGTGCTCCCTCTCAAGGAATATGGAGTGTCTTACCACTGTAACCTTTTTGTCTGAGGGGTTGTATAGGTAATATCCCCTAGTTTCCTTGGGATATCCTAGAAAGATACACTTTGTGCCTCGGGGTGCAAGTTTGTTACCTGAAGAAGCCTTAAAAATGCTTCACTACCCTACACATGTAAATTCGAAAACATGGCTTTGCGTCCACTCCATAACTCGTATGGAATACAATTTATAGATTTAGTTGGTACATGGTTTAGTATGTGTGCTTCTATTTGTAATTAATATCCCAAAAAGAATAATAGAAGACTCGCATGACACTTCATTGATCTCACCATTTCTAACAGGGTGTGGTTCCTAATTTCTCTTACACCATTCCACTGAGGTGTGTAAGGAGAAGTGAGTTGAGATAGAATCCCAAAATCCCATAATAAATAAATGAAGTTTTGATTAAGATATTCTCCTCCTCTATCTGAGTGGAGTTTCTTAATATTCTTACCAAGCTGGTTCTCAACTTCATTTTTTTAGTCTTTGAACCGATCAAAAGAATCTGACTTATACCTCATTATGTAAATATATCCATATCTACTAAAATCATCAGTAAAAGTTATGATGTACGAGAACCCACCCATTGCTTCAATTGGAAATGGTCAACACAAATCTGTGTGAACTAATTCCAGAAGCTCTTTGGTCCTTTCACCTTTCCCACTAAATGGGGCTTTGGACATTTTTCCTTGTAGACATGCATGACAAACACCAAGTGGTTTTAGTTCGAAAGAATCTAAATAACCATCTTGATGTAATTTTTACAAACATTTCTCATTGACATGACCTAGCCGGTGATGCCATATTTGGGTGTGGTATGAGTCATGTGAATTAACATTGTCATTGATTTCCATTACTTGGTTTGTGTAGTCTAACACATAAAGGCCATTATATAAATGTGCCCTACCAAAACAAATGATATCTTTATAAGAGTAGCAACATCCACTTCCAAACTTGAAGATGAATCCATCAGTATCTAATAGGGATACTGAAATTATGGTTTTGGTTACAGAGGGTACATAATAAAATCCTTTCAAAACCAAGACCTTCCCAGTAGGCAATGTGAGATGGTAGTCTCTGATAGCTACATCAGCGAGTCTGGCTCCGTTGGCTACTCATAGATCCACCTCACCTTGGTCAATATTTCTGAATCAACTTGGTTCCTATATTTGGATACAGATGTGAGAACCACAAAAAGTATCTAACACCCAATTTGTAGAAATAGATAAATTACACTCGATAACAAACACACCTGAAGCTTCCGCTTGATTCATTGGATGGGTGCAGGTTTTCTTCCAGTGGCCCTTCTTGCCACATACGAAACAAACGGAATCTTGTTCCCTTGCCTCCCCTTTTCTCTTCCTTTTCATGGAAGGCCATGAAGAAGCTTTGTCCTTAATTCTCTTCTCCTTCCCATTCCTTTTTTTCACCATAAAGACAGAAGGTTTTTCAAGAATCATGTCATTATCCACTTGACAAATAAGGATAAGAAGATCAGACAGAGACTTCTCAATGTTGTTCATGTTGAAGTTCACAATAAAGATTGAGAAGCTCTGGGGGAGTGATGCAAGAATGAGATCGGTACCCATTTCTTTAGGGAGTTTAAACCCTAGAACCTCAAGGCGCTCAATGTAGCCAATAAACATGACTACATGAGGCCCGGATGGGGTACCCTCTCCAATATTGCTCTGAAATAGAGCCTTGGAGATCTCAAACCTTTCATGTCTTTCTCTCTCCTGGTATAGACCACGGAGGTGCTTGAGCATGCTATAGGCATCCATGTCTTCACGAGACATCATGAGATCACTAGACATTGATGGGATCATCAAAAATTGAACGTCAAGTTCATCACTCAAATGTTGATCATAGTCCAGGAAATCTTCATCACTCTCCCCATGGGCAGGCAGATCAGAAAGTGAGGACTCCAGCATGTAAAACATTTGTTCATGGTGTAGGATATCCCGAAGGTTCCCAAACCATTCTTGAAAGTTACTGTAGGTGAGGATATTGTCTTTATCCAGAATTGATCGCAGAGAAAATGTGGTTGATGAGTTTGTCATATCGATTCTACAATTTAAAATATCATATTTATCAGTACCTTTTTATTACATTTTATGAAAAATAATAAATGAATTTATTAATTCTCCCACTATTTTATCAAGTCCCAATGGAACTCACCATTAAACTTAGAATGTCCAGTTTTTTTGACATTCTAGTGGAAAGGATCCATATTCCCCTTCGCATAACCCCAAAAAGGGTTGGTCAAGCTATTTGAAGGTATTTAGGTAGGCAGGTCATTGCCAACTGTGAGCTTACAGTTCCTTGATCTGTTGAGTGGACTCCCCAATCCCGAAATCCGGACATGGATTTCCTCAACTCCTACCTCCAATATTACATCAAGTCTAGCAAGGGCTACTCCTCTTGATGTAATATGGTTAAGTCAACCCGATACCTTTCATAAGAGATTCCATTAAATAAGTGTCCCAACAAGGGTTGTTCAAACAAATAGTTTTATTTAGTCTTTCCATTAATCAAGTAACGGAAGGCTTGGTCTGACTTAATATGGTATTTGAGGGAATTTATTCATTATGAGTAGTTTTTCATTACCACGTGCTTGTTAATATTAAGTGATGCATGCTTATGTGATTAACCATGTTCTGATAATGTTTACGCATAGTCTGATTTTTATTTTATTCCATCTTTTCATGATTGTTCATTTAATTAACTATGTGATCGTGACAACACATACATAATAAATAAACCATGCAGTCAGAAATAAATAAAATAATATGGCATGACCATGAGCTTCTATTGGTTAGCTTATTCAGCGGTTTTGATAAACTAACCCAGACCTATGGAAAAACACCTTGAACCTAATGGTTCGTGTTTTGAAGCTCCCACCTATCCTCTTTTTTATCTTCTTGGGTTGGTTTCTCCTCAGATTCGGATTTCGAACCGTCTCCTCTGGCTTGGGAGATCCTCCATTACAAGGGTTTACATTAAATAAACCATGGGCACAAAGGCCCTACATTTTATTGGAAGAAGTCTTGCAGGCCAAAAAATATAAATTTAATAAATTTAAATGAAACCATACACATGAAAAGGGTCTTTGGTCTAGCTCATGATCACCCATAGTATGCAACAACATTTACGCATATTTATAATTCAAATTCTTTTATTCGTTCTATTATTTAAGATAAGTCGTGATTGAAATTAATTAATTATTATCTAATAATTAATCAATTCTTTATCTTAAATTCCTTTTTGAATTTCCTTGAGAATCTTCTAATCCATATCCATTATAAAGGTCTTTGTACTTTTGGAGGAAACCAGGTGAAATTTCTGGAAATTACACTATGTGTAGGTTATATTTACACGGTGTGTATTCCTTTTCACCCTTTATCCAAAGTACACGCCGGGGGATTTGGTGTGTTTTCTCTACTTTGGAAATTTTGGAGTACACAGTGTGTAGATAAATCATAAACGGCGTGTACATCCTTGTTACGCGTTAACTGGCCTGGTGATCCCGTATATGTGGTACATGGCTTCTCCTTTGTACACGGGTTCACTTGGGCTGGATCGGACTACACGGCGTGTTGCTCCAACATATATGTCGTGTATTCTGGTGCCCACGTGCCGTTTAATTCTGGTCAACACGGGGTGTTAAATGTTTAGGTGTAATCAGTTCACACGACGTGGTTTGGCGAACCTGTACCGGTTCATTAAACCTAAGTACACAACTTGTAGTTATCATTACACGTGGTGTATTCCCGTGTTGTATAGACAGAAAGAGCAGCTCCTCCGGATGAGATCCTCATTTTTATTTTAATCAAAATTAAATTTCAAAGTCCGTTTCTATGATATGATTCTAGAAATGAAGGAGGAAGAACAAATCATGTTTATTCAGACTTATAGAACGATTTATTTCCAATTGAATCAAATATAAATGTGTAAATTATCAACGAAAATTAAATAACTATAATCATCGTTGTAACCTCCCTTTGATACCATTTGATGGTTTTGGGCGTAGCAGAAGCACGTTGGTGGATGTGCCCACTTAGATTTTTGTCATTAATGATGATCAATCTGGGATCAATACGATGAAAAATGAAAGTCTCCACAGATCGAATCATATAAATAGACAAAGAAAAGGAAAATACTAGAACCACAAAGTAGGATCGTTATAGGTTGATTATAATTAATTTTATCAATTTAAAAGAAATACCTTTAGGGTGTTCTTTCTTCATTGATGTTCTTGATCATGTTCTGATGTGATTCATTGTTGCATCGCAGAAGCCAAGTGTAGAATTCCTCTAGAGGTGATACGCATGTGTACCTCGTATATCGGGACGTCGCCAAAGGAGTCTCCGGGTGCTAGCATGGAGAAACATTTGCTTGCGTTGTCTGCCTTAGATTGTCTTGATCTGAAGGAAGAGGATCTCTCTTGGTCTTGAGAGCATTCTTGGAGGAAGAGGTTCTTTCAGCCTTGAAATAATTCTCTATAATTTTTGTGCACAATGATTCTCTTAGATTCGGAAAAGAGTTGGGTTTTGATGATATTTATAATCGGGTTTGAGGTTGTAGAGTTATGACAATAAATAAATGCATTACACATTTTATTTATTCCATTAACTCCATTTTCAAAACCCCATGTCGCGTCATTAATTCCTTGACATGCGCCCACACTGATTATAATAAATATCATTTAATAAAATGATATTCCCTCAAAATCCTAACTGAAAAAACTACACGGCGTGTATTAATAAATACACAGCGTGTAATTGTTTTTCATTGAAAACTACACGGCGTGTACATTCAATGTACACGGCGTGTATATCTTGTTTTCATTTATTAATTTCCTTTCCAAAATGAAAACTACATTGTGTGTACATTTAATAGTACATGGCGTGTACTTGTTTTCAAAATAACACTACACGGCGTGTAATTATTGATAGACGGCGTGTACTTGTTTTATTTTATTCTTCCTCTAATGTTAAATAAATTTTAGGCTTCCTTGAATAATTATTAAACCACGTACGGGAGTAATCTTTATTCTTCGTGAGATACTTGAATACACTTAGTGTGTGACCCTCTAGAACTCTTTCTTGTTGGAATTAGGTGGACTTGCCTAAAGTCCAAGATTAATGTCTAGAAACTCGTCAAGGAACCTAAGAGAAAGAAGTTGATGCCGCATTGATGTATCACCTCATACAAATGCTTATTGTGTAATTTAATCCCTTTGTCTCAATATCTCATCAAACAGGTTTCCTGGCAGTGTCATAAAACTATATGCTTGATCCGTTGTTCTTTTACTACCTGAAATAAACTCATCATTTACACCATGGCCATGGAGTTTAATGCAAAATTTCTATTTCAATCAAAGTGTCGAGATATCAGCATCCATAAATGGAAGGGAAAAATCGTTACTCGACTTATCCATTAACCACATGTCATTTGTGACGCACCCAACGTACCCTACTTCCTGCAAACTGTCTGCGTGATGGTTTTTGTCAGTAAATATAAGTGTGCGATTCATGACATGAGTTAATGATAATATTCCAGTCTAAGGACCATTACACACGTTCGTAGATAGCAATGTCTGATGACACCAAGACATGCGGAATTTCTACTGGCGGGTCTGTTCTCATAATCTCCCATCTTGGAGATTACCAAGTGTAAACTCCTTGAGAGAGAGTCTCTTCTTCTTACGAGTACTCGCACATGACGGTCTATATGATATGTGTCCTATCATAGTATGTCAACCAACCGTAGAACTTTTTTTAAGAATATTGTTATAAAATTTCAGGGTTCTCATCATAGAGGGGATCTGCCATGACCTTATCAATGCAACAAATATTCTAGGACATTATTTATATTATAGTCATGAAGAACAATGAACAATATATAATAAGTGAACATTAATGTAATCAAAGAACAAAACAGTTGGTTCTCAGGACACCAAACCTTATATAACTTTCCCTTGATTCATTAAAATTCTTATGATCATTTTTCATTAAAAATTCAATTTATATTATATATCATTACTATTTCATTCTTGTATAATATTATTTTCTAAATCAAATTTTATTTCTATTATGAATGATATTTTATTGACTTGGGAAAACATTATTATAATGTATTCATTACTCAAAATTAATATTTGTTCATAAGGTATAGCATTCATCAATTATATTGATCATTACATATATGAGAAATTCATTAGATATAGAGTGATGGGTGGGGCTTGAATATAGATATTTAAAGACCCATTTTTCTCATACATATGTATTACATCTTAATAGATTCATATTCATTAAATAACAGAATGTTACATTCTATAATCTTTCAGGTCATATGCCTTTGGAAACATAGATACATAAATAACTAGTGCATAAGTGATCTATATTATCTCCCACAAAGTTATTTATAACTAGAAAACTTTATGAAGCATATCATACATAATACATTTATTTATAGACTAGGTAAAGGAAACATAAGAAAGGGTGATCTCAGATGATTTGAAAGTGTAAAAAAAGTGTAGTATATAAACATAATGTGAGAATGGGGGCTTTCAAACTTGATAATAAAATTTAAAAAAAAAGATTTTATAAATCAGAGATAATAATATTTTGTCATGAAATAAATATTAGAAGTTAACAAGTCATAAATAATAAGGTTATAAAAGATCAGTATCTATAAGATCATAACAATGGGATATGATATAGAATTTCAACACACACTTAAGAATAAAGAATAATTTCCTTAGTAGTGAAGGAAAATTATCTAGGCTATAATAGTGTAATTGCTTCACTCCCTAAACCTTCATAGTACTCAAGGTTTTGTCCCATGATTATCATGGTGGAGAGGATCCCTTACTAAACTAGGTTCCTCCCTATTCCAGCCTTGTTTATCTCATTTTATATCAATATTTACCTAATGCATTGATGGAATATATAGGTCCCACTGATCACATTTTGAAATTCATACATACATGTTTTGTAATATACATAAACATTTATTATATCAGAACCCATAGAATTAAATGGGTTTCATACATCATTCATCATATTAAAACCCATTAAAAGAAGTGGGTTTCTGATAACATTTCATCATACCATAACCCATGGTTAAGAAACGGGCTTCATAAAAATTTATTCATCATAAATAGAAACCTTCAATAGAATTACTAATGATCATTATATTCTAATAAAGATAAAGTACCATCAAATTATTTCATCGTACGTGTAAACTGATTTTTACATAAAAATAACTGAGAATTTTTCTTGGGGAAAATTTCTTTTATTTGATAATATACTTTTTATAATTTAAAATTCATAAAATATTTTGGAAATAATTTTCGTTGAAAAAAACCTCTAAAATTTATAATTTAATCTTAAAATATAATAATGGTTCTAATAGCATGAAATCTCATTCTTGAAATATATTTTAAAAAAAATATTCATTTCATATTTTCTGTAAAATACAAGAAAACATTGTTTTCAAAATCACAAGAACATTAATTTTCAAACACCGTGTAAAAACTCAATCATGGGTAAACATTTATTTAATAACTCCTTTGGATAATTTTAAAAAATTTCAAAAAACCCATTTATGGATATGGAAGAAAAAAGTGGTTTGACAAAAGAGAGAAAAAAGACTACTTTGAAATTAAAACATTTATTTTCATTAAATAAATATAGTAGAATAAAATTCATGAATTAATTTAGAAATATATCATAATATTTCATAATGAAAATCATAAAAAAAATATAGTCATGATATAATAATTAGAGTGTGACATCATACCCTTACCACTTTGGTACATTTAAATCCTAGGAACCATTAAATAATGACATAAAATGAAAACATTAATATCATGAAAATAAGTATTGTCATGATATAACATGTAAAAGTGTAATTATATACACCTCATAGAATAATATAGTTTCATAACATAAGTTATGACCCAAATAAGGCAATTTGAGACAAAAATCTATTACCTAATGTCTCGATATCCTCAGTACACATTAAAGATTCTATTAAAATAAATATTTGTTTATTATAAATATATTTAAAACCCATAATTATATATATCTTTCCATATATTAATTACTTATGACATTTATTACATTTTTACTGATAATTCCATGTTAAAATCATGGTTTGGGTAGTAACAGTTTTAATTTCATGTATGTTTTGATTTTATATTTTTTGTCCTATTACTATTATCATGGTCATATAACATTGAGAATTATAACCATGGTATTAATATCATATATATTCATTATATATGTATTTATAGAAAATCCATAAATTTAGATACATAAAATGAAATACACGATTCATGGAAATGATAGGTCATATGTACGCATGAATATTGTTTCCATTTTCTCAATGGATAAGAAATGAAGGTAAATAATATATTAATATTAATAGATTAATTTTTATTTCATATATATCACATATATTCATTAAATTTATCTTTTTTTCCTTCCATGAAAATCATTAGTGAAGAAATGATCACATCGATTTGTGAGGCGGTATTTTGTCGTACACACAAACGACGTTATCATATCCCCCATGAAGTGGAAGGTATGATGGTATATGTGAAATCATATATCCATCAGTATAATAATATCATATATATCATATATATATATATATATTAAATCTGTCATTATATCTATCCATGTATGGTGGTGATGGAAAATGAATAACATGAGTTCGCGAGACGGTAGTCCATAGTACACAGGAATGATGATTTCACGTACCATTTGATGGAAGGGGATATATAATTATGTTATTTAATCAAATAATAAAAAATTATTATTTGGTATATAATTTTGATTTTATATCATCATAATTAAAATTTTTTTAAGGAGGTGGAAGAAGAAATAAAATAAAGACACCTAGTTAAGCAGGATGCCTCCTCGTAGGACAAGATCCTTATGTAAGCACCAAAAAACATATTAGGTTGGATTTATGATAAAAATAATGGATCTATGTAATGCGTAAGGAAATAAGAAAGATAATTTGGAAGTTATTGGATGATCCAAATTGATTTTAAGGTGTTAATAGGATAGTATATGGTGTGGCCTTTTATAAGTGAGTTGAGTGGCACAATTTTAATTTTTAAAAATAAAAAGGTGTAACCAACCTTTCCACATGATAAAAGGTGCCAAAAATATACCATTAGCATGAATTATAAATTATACAGTCTATATAATGACGTAAAATATATTTTAGACATGTTTTTTGTTCATTTTATACCATATCAATTTGGTTTAGCATCTAAGTAAATTAATTTTAACCTTAACTGTGGTAAAATATTATAATTGTTTTCATTATACATTATGAAAAAAAATTATGTTGGCCATATTAGGTAATATAAATTATTATTATTCTATATATTAAATCTATTATATCAAATTAAATTCACAAAAGTGGTAGAATATAGTTTAAAATTACACCCAAAAAAGTGATCAGGAAGTTGTGTATCAAGAAGTGTGTTTTTAAGAAAATAATTATTTTATATTTACCCTATGATAGTAATAAAAATTTTAGGAATTTAAAATAATATTTATTGATATATTATCTATAAATTTCTTTTAAATAATTCCTCATTATTTTTTTAGTAATTAAAAGGGATAAACAATATTCACTTTGAAACAGTTTTCTGAAAAATTCTATTTAAAAAAACAAAAATAAAATTTTATGAAAATGTAATATAATATTCATTAAAAATTAATTAGTTATATAATATATAAATTATGAATAATTATTCTAATTTTAATAATATAAAAAATATATTGATACTTTCTATTTACTTAATTTATTAAAATTAAATGACATCTTTTTACAGAAAACAATAGTTTTCACAATTCACCAACAAATCTATATTTTTGAAAAATAAATAATTTTTGAAAAATCCTTACAAGAATTTTGAATTCAATTTCAATATTAATAATTAAAAAATTATTTTTAAAAAAAAGTTACAAAAAATTAATTATTAATTTAATTATTTTTTAATAAATTTTATAAAACCATTTTTTCGTAAAATAGTATTTTCAAAACATATAAACACATTACTTAAAATTAACATCTTTTTATTAGTATGTTTTATTTATATTAATCCATTATAATTAAAATTTGAAAACGTGGTTATTCTTATTCATGCCTCCATGTTTAATGGATATGTAAATATGGTAATGTTTAAATAATAATATTCATAGTTCATCGTAGTTGGTTAAAACTATATGATGTGTGAAAAAAACATTTAATGAAATTAAATTTATTCATAAACATATTTCATAAAATATAATGGTGTTACATTATACACCCCTTAAAATGAATTTCACCTTAAAAATTCAGTAATTTGATACAAACATATGAGGATACTTCTACGTCATCATATCCTCCAGTTTCCACATAGCTTCTACATACTAGTGGTTACGCCATAAAACATGACCAGGTGACTAGTCTTTTTTTTAGAACATTCTATATTTAATCCAGTATCTTCACTAGTTTCTCCAAATAAGATAAAATCATTTTCTAGTTTTATATCCTCTAAGTTTATCACATGTGATGGATCGAGTATGTACTTCCCTAGGAGAGATACAAGGTGGAGATATTGAAGTTGATAGATGATTGGTGGAAGTACAAACTGATAGGATACCATCCAGATATGATCATGAATTTCAAAGGGACTCATGTAATTAGCAATTAGTTTTCCCTTTTTTTAGAATCTCATAAGCTTCTTCCATGGAGAGATTATAAGAAACACATTATCACCAAATTCTGCTTCTAGATCACATAAATGATTATCAACATAGGGTTTCTATCAACTTTGTGCTAAACTTATGTGTTGATGAATTTATCCAACCTTATCTGCCATTTCTTCAACTATCTGAGGTCCAAATAGAATTGTTCTTCAATATTCATTCAATAACATTGGTGCTATATATTTATTTCTATAGAGGGATTCATAGGGAGACATTTGAATACTTGAGTACAATCTATTATTGTGTGTAAACTGAACTAGAGGATGGTGTTGATCCCATAACCTTTGAAATCCATAGAATGAGATCTCAACATATCCTATAGGGTTTGACTTGTTCTCTTGTACAGACCATTTGTCTGTGGATAATACTAAGTGATGAAACTCGACTCTGTATAAATTTCTTGTTAAAGAATTCACCATGACTTCAATATTATATAACTATCCTTTAACAGTGCTGGTATTTAACAGTGCTAGAAAAAAATGGGGATAAATTTAACTTATTATCAATGCTTTATTTTCAGCACTAAAATGGTAACAATTATTAGTGCTTTAGTTTTAGCACAAATAAATGGTACCTTTTATCTATGCTTTATTATTTTCACTGATAAATATTTAGTTCATCACCGATTTATTAGTACCGATAAAGGTCCAAATAAATAAAATGAAATAATTAAATAAGTGAAAAATTAAAAAATTAGTTTATTACAAAAATTGAAATTTTATTAATTAAATAATTATTGATAAAAATGAATAAATTGATTATACATTGTTAAAGATTAAACATTTTCTTAATTAGAAAATTATGATAATTACTGTTATTAAATTATATATATTAAATATATAGATATATATTAATTTATATAAATTCAATTTATATATTACAAAATATTTATATACTTTACATTAAATAACAGTAAATTTATTAAATAGTGTCTTAGAATTAAAAATTAACATGAATTAAAAATATTGTGTAATTGAATAGTACTCAACATATAATCGAATATCGTTTGATTTTTCAATTTAATATAGATCAAATCTGTGTTATATTGATTTCAGATATAAGCAATTAATTCATTTTTATATACAATTCACAGACATAACCCTTATCCATTTTTTCAATATTTTTAAAGTGTACTTATTATTAATTTATTCTATTTAACTCATTTTTAACATATATGCATACACTTAAAATTAGATATTCATTAATAATGTTAAAAATATAATTATAAAAAAATATTTAAAGATAAAATTATTTATAAATGTAAATTTACTCTATTTATACAATTATATATTTATAATTATAGATAAATAAATATTTTTTAAAATTATTTAAATAATTATAAATAAATAATTATCTATATTTAAATAATTATTAAACATAGAATAAATTTTCGTAAAAAATGAATATATTTATATATATTTATTAAATATATATATGATTAATTATATAAATATATATAATGACATAAATAAAAATTTTTAAAAATATTTCTATAAATATCAATAAATAATTAATAAATTATAATATATATATAAATAGTAGTATATTTACTATATTTTTATATATTAATATTTATAAAGTATATATAAATATTTAGAATTTTTTATTTATAATTATAATTATAAATCCATTATCAGCGCTTAAGTAATAAGCGCTGATAAAAGAATCATTATCAGTGATTTTTTCACACTCATAAAGATGAGGATTTATCAGCACTAAACGATGCACTGATAAAATCAATATCCATCAATGCTATAACTTTAACACTGATAAAGATTGATTTCATCATTATTTATTATCACTGATAAAAGTTCTCTTTATCAGGACTTATTTGTAAGAATTAATAAAAGTGTCCGGATCTATTTAAAAAACCCTAACCATTTGTGAAACCATTACGATATCATAATCTTTCCATGGAATCCACCCTCTAAATTCACTCATCCTCAGGAAATCAATTCTATAATCATACCTATCGACCACCACTAATTGCTCAAACATCTCATCTGACATCTGGTGTTCGATTGTTGTTAGGGTTTCTAAAGAGGGTCTCATATTTTCTTAAACCTCGTGAGGTAGGACATCTGATTTCATTTGTGTATTTTTGTTTCATTTTTTATTTCTTTCTTGATGATGTAATTATATTTTTTTCTGGTGGTTCTATACTATTTTGATTCCATATTATTAATGGAATGATTTGGTTATGATCCCTTGTTTGATTTACTACCAATTTATAGACCCTCTTGATATATGGTGTTATTAGTTATATCTGACACTAAACCATGGATTTATTCATTGTTGTTTTACTGCTATGTTTTATATCTTATTACTATAAAAATTATTATATTTACATCAATGTGTAGAAATTTTCAAGTATATTCTTTTTCATTAACTACCCATTTGATGCACATTGGCGGTTCCCTAAATATTGACACCATTCATGGACACCTCAATGGACATGCAGCTTCAGATGGTATTTTCCATGAATAAAGTTAGTGGAGTGATGTATCGTCCTTTATTGGTTATATGTATCATAGGATCTAGTTCCTCTTAGAATTTACTATGGTCTTTAGTTCTCTTATGGAGAAGATACAAAGGGGTCATCCCTAGTTAAGCACCTGAAGTTTTATCACATGAAGCCTTCTCTTTATGAATCATTATGGTTCCATTGGTACATGTTATTTTTGAATATCATGTCACTACTGGAATTTCAGATATTTATGATAGGATCCCACCACGAAAACCCTTTTGTGATGGGGTCTTGTCGTAAGTAGTACATAGCAAAAAACAGCGTTGCAACTAATATTTTTAACGATGGGTCCATCGCAAAAAATACTACATGTAATGGGAAGTGGTCCTGTCGCAAATATATCTATGACTATATACATTATATATATACAAGATCTTGTTCTGACAGGCCCATCACATAAAGTATTTGCGATGGGACAATGACCCGTCGCAAAAAGCTTTATGTTATAAACATGTTGTGATGGGTCCGTGGCAAAAATGATTTTGCGACGATAAAGTAACTCGTCAAATATAATATTTAAATATATATATATATATATATATATATTCTATTTGTGATAGGACCCCATCGCAAAAGCCTCCGTCGTGAATACATAATAACATAAAAAATAATAATATAATTATGATTAATGAAAAAATAATATTAATATTATTAAAATATATAAAATATAAAAATTATTTAAATTATCAATATTTGAAAATAGTTAATCAAATAAAAAATATAATAAAATTATGATTCATGGAAAAATAATATTAATATTATTAAAATAATAAAAAAATATTAAAATTCTCAATATTCAAAAAATAATATAAAAGAATCCTAATATAATAATAATATTATTATTATTATTAGTAAAATAAAGAAACTTTAAAAAATATAATACTAATAATAAATAAAAAAATATAAAAAAATATTCAAAATAAAAAAAATTAAGCAATATTCGTACCAAAATAAAATACAAAAATTGTAAATAGTTCGTATTACAATAATTGTTCAATTCAAATGTTTTTAATAGAACAAAAAAATCAATGGGGGATCATCTTCTGGGGGAGCATGAGGAGTTGGATGAGATGGTGGAGGAAACATCATCCCTAAACTAGGAGTCAGACGGTGCATGTACTCCATCTACTCGTGCTGTTGCTGCTGCCATCGACACATATCCTTCTTGTTCCACTGGCACATCTCTTCCTACTACCTCTGCCACCTCTCTATAAGCTCACTTTGAGCTCGCAACATCTCCTAATACTGTGAACCATAAGATGATGTCTCTCTATGTGCTCCTCTTAAGCTAGACACTAACATCACAACAATACCATAATAAGTGTCAGGAGTTAAATGAGAGCCGATACCAACTACTTCTCTCTTCTTGAAGTAATACTGGGTCGCCTCCATCCATGTCACCTCATGAAAATTGTGGGCACTAGTCTGATAAACCATATCGGCAGAACTCTCATCCCATGTCTGAGAGGTCGCGACCTCATATGAATCCTTTAGTTTCAATTTTAAAATAAAATAGTGAAAATATTAAATGCAGTTAATTTTCAAACTAAAAATGAAATAATATAGACCACAATCTGACGCTGGCGATCTCATACAATCTCTCCAGTTTTTGGACTACTACATATTCTCTGATAAACATTGTACTCCGTAATATCGGGATGCTCGACTACCTATATGAATATAAAATAAACTGTTTATATTTAATGTCATATAAAATATTTAAAAAAGAAACTTACTTGGATTCTCTCTATGCATAATGAATGTACGGCTACCAGCTCGATGTTTCACGTCTAGTATCCACCAGTTCTACCGACCCAATGAATATCTCCTCTGAAACCCACCACTCAACCAGTGTAAACATAATCCATCCCAAACGTGTGATGAAATTTACTCTGGTGGGTGGGATCAACATGAATCATCAAATACTGCCACTCCTACTTTATTAATGGATATCCGTCTCAAATTATGCAAAAAATGATGGAAACGCTCACGCATAGACACCTCCCATGCCTCATGGATAGCATCATGCATTCTATTATCAATGGGATACCATAAACCTTACAAATAATTTATAATATAATGTTACTAATGAAATAAATTTCTAAATAAGTATTATTTATTTACATATCTTCAAATGATCGAACATTTTAAGCTGCACATTAATGGAAATATGTTCCTTTGTGATCCATGGCAAAGAAAAATAGTTGTGCAAGATAGTGATCCCATGTCCAACAGCTACACACACAAAACTGTGAAAAAAGAACAAAAATAAAACAATTAGTATATAAATAAATTAATAGAAGCTAATAAAAATACACAGGTTACCATACCTCCATGTGGGTGGATCAAAACCAAGATATGGGCGTCGCTCAAGCATAGGGTCAGAAATCATCAGTCATGCAAGACCGCACCCCCTTCATGTACCCCAAGAACCACCAGTAGGTTGAGGGTCATATGATCCCAAATACTCTTCATCCAAAGGTAGATCAGCCTCCTCCAACTCATGAAATTAATCAGGGTCCATCTGAAACACAAAATTATTGTTGTTAACAAATAGCTGAAAATAACTATTACATATAGATATATAATAGTTATGATTATAACCAGCATTTTATTGTTTCAATTTACACCTTCATCATCATCTTCATATCTGATGATGTCAATGTCTTCATATTCATCAACGACATCATCAATATCCATAAGAGTTTTAGTTTCATCATCTCTTACCATTTCAAATTCATTTTTAACATCATTAACATCATTTTCACCATCGACCCTTAATTGTGGGGTGTCATCATTTATATTCATGTCTCTTTATAAAAAAGATGGATTTTGAGTGGTTTCTTAAAAAAATTTAGTTCCTTGTACTTCATCTGAACTACATTCAGTTTGAGTGAACTGATTTTCCTGAGATTTCATTTTTATTATGCTCCACCAATCACTCATCTCTCTTGAAGTAGCACAATACTTTGCGTAATATATTCGATGTGCCTATTGAGCCAGTAAAAATGGTTCATTTACTGCAAGAATACTTTTATATATAATATTGATGATTCCATGAATCAGATGAACACACAAGTCTTTCTCTGTATCCAACCACCAACATTTAAACATTGTTATGTAATTTTTTCCCAGATAACACAGTTCAATAATTTCATCCAGCATGCCATAAAAGGAAACGTTAGTTTCTATATGATGCGATCCTCTCAAGAAAACTCCATTTTTCATTGTTTTATGGATTCCCCATATTCACGTGTATGATATCGAAAAACATTCACCATAAATGCATTATAATATTTAACCATTTTGGAAGGTCGGTTACTCAATATACACAGTCGCTTATAAATTTTATCAGCATGTTGGGACACCAGAATATTTTTAAAACAATTATCAATATAATAAATATTAAACTGAATTGATATATTAAACCATCAATAATTTATGTTACCAATTATTGAAACCATTAAGAATTTTTTTCAGTGTTCTTTATGAGTAGCTGCTGTAATTTTTGGAATCTGTTTCTTGATATGATTATCATATAACCTACAAGTAAAATAAGTTTACGTATTGTAGCAGAAATTATACAATAAGTGATAGAAGCACTCATAGTACAAATGATGTAATTTTCTTCACAGTTGAGTTGAACATATGTATGAGCTCTGTGATGTTTATCATCTAAAAGCCATAATTCATGAACTTCACCGAAGCCAAGCTCTGGCTGATTAAAAACTGATAATTGATTTTCCATTTCATTATTAACATTCCCCTCGTACTATTCCATGTGGTAGTGTTTTGAGAGATATTCAGATACAAAATAATGAGAGTAGAAAATAAAATTTCCTCTTGAAAATAAGCATTAGTAATTAAGCCTTCAACTGATTCTTTGTTACATAATTTTTTCTTCAATTTTTGCATGCATCTCTCTAATTATTACTATTTATTAGTATTTATTTCTAATTATTACTATTTATTCTTATTTATTACTGTTTACTACTAATTGTTACTAATTATTACAAATTTTTACAAATTTTTACAAATTATAACTATTTGTAAGTACTTATTACTATTTATTATTATTTATTACTATTTATTAGAAATTATTACTAATTATTAGTATTAATTACTAATTATTCCTATTTATTACTATTTATAGCATTTAATACTATTTTTTATATTTATTTCTAATTATTACTAATTATTACTAATTATTGCTATTTATTACTAATTATTACTATTTGTTAGTATTAATTACTATTAATTACTATTTATTACTATTTATTACTATTTATTACTAATTATTTCTAATTATTAATAATTATTAGTATTTATTACTATTTATTACTAAATGTTACTACTTATTACTATTTATTTGTATTTATTAAGATTTATTACTATTTAGTACTTTTTTTACTATTTATTACTAATTATAACTATTTATTGCTATTTATTACTAATTATTACAATTTATTACCATTAATTACTATTCATTACTGTTTATTACTATTTTTTAGTAATTATCACTATTTATTAGTATTTATTACAATATATTGGTATGTATTACTAATTATTAGTATTTATTAATAATTATTACTATTTATTGGTATTTATTACTAATTATTAATATTTATTAGTATTTATTAGTATTTATTAGTATTTATTACTATTTTTTAGTATTTAGTACTATTTATTAGTATTTTTTACTGTTTATTATTATTTATTACTATTTATTAGTATTTATTACTAATTATTACTAATTAATAATATTTATTACTAATTGTAAATATTTATTACTATTTTTTTCAAAATATGATTATTTATTTCTAATTATTATTTATTAGTGTTAATTACTATTAATTACTACAAAATAAATCTACTAAATACTAATTACTTCTAATTATTTAAATGTATTACTAATTATCATTAATAACTATTAATTATTACTAATTACTAAGAATTACTAGTAATGTTTTAATTTTATTATTACAAATAAATACTGATGACAAAACAATTTAAATTTAACTTAATTACAACTAATCAATAATTACTAAAATTAATATAAATAATTCAAATAGATACTAAATTAAATAAAACATAAATACCTTTAAACTCGATCTCTTATAATTGTAGGTGGATTCAAAGCTTCTTCGTAAAAAAAACTAAATCTCAAAAAATTTCACTCTTAAATTAGAGTTTAGAGAAGCAGAGGAAGAAGGAATTCAAGAGGAGTGAAGAAAAAACAGATAGGCGGTATATATAGGTTAAATTATTTATGACGGGATTCTCAACGCAAATAGTGTTTTATGCGACGGGACCCATCGCAAATACCATCAACCACAATAATTAAAGTTGGTGGTTAGAAGGTTATTTGCGATGGGGCCTGTCTTAAAAAGTAACTATCTAACACACTATTTGCGATTAGACTACATCCCATCACGAATAGGTTTTTACCACCGGTGGTTATTTATGATGGCTCTCATCACAAATACCCTCCGAGGGACAAACTAGTTGTGATGGAGGATCCCCTGCTGCAACTAGTTCTTACCATCTCTCAGTATTTTCAATGGGCGGTTCCTACCCAACGCAAATACCCTTTCGCGTAGTTTGGCGCGCAAACCGTGCCAATTCGCACGTATGTTTTTGTGGTGGGGCACCATTTCCCATCGAAAATAATTCATTATTTGTGACGGGTTGATTGTCCCATCACAAATAACCACTACGACGGACTATTTGCGACGGGTTTTATTCCAGTCGCAAATAACCCGTCCTAAAAATGGTTTTTACCATAGTGAGTTTTTATCTATTTGATATTTCTTATGGACTATAAGTGAGTTTTTTTTTCTGGAATGACCTGTATGTGTATCTATATAGCTATTGAATCATTTATTTCTATAGTTATTCATCTAACAGGTATGCCTAAATTAGGTATTGATGATTTTTGGTATGTAAGTCCATTGACCCTAGGGTTCATGCTCGAATTGTTTTCAACCTCTGTTACTAATTGATCCTATTTGGGTTTGGGGACCACCCATTTATGGTTTCTTACACCCAAATATTAAACTATCCTTTTGTGACATTGAGGATTGTTCGATTTCATATGATGATCTGACCAAGTGTTGTTTGGGTAATTTATGCTAGGGTCATTACACTATCTATCTTGCCGTTTACACTTATAAATTTTACTGTTAATGTCGTTTATTATCTCTTTTTATCTTTGTTTCATTATCATATACTTCGAGAAGACTCTACATATTTTATTTATCCATATCCTTATCTTGTATCCTTATATCAGAGACATAATTAATAACATGGTTCATCAAAAATATGATATATCCCCTATGTTCCATTTATAGGAATCCTTCTCACCCTTACTCTCTCAAAGTGGTGGATAATCAGGTATAAGGGATTCTGACAAATTTAACTTCTATTCTTCGTATTATATAATGATTTAGTTTTTACATCGCTTCTAGAAGATTTCACTGGATATGAGATTTTATTTCTGAAATTTAGATCATAAGTAAAGTGATGTAGTCAAGTAACATTCCATTATCTACAAAAATAAAATAATATTTATTACATTTTAATGATTACTTATTACGATGGTGTTAATGATTATATTATATCAACCATTATTTTTTAAAATCCCAATGGCCTATATTTTTGGATTTAAAATATCTAGGCACTCCGATATTCTAGTATAAATAATCCATATTTCCCTTCATCGAAGTAGTAATCCCCTCAAACAAAGAATTCTTTCTTTCTTTCCAAATTCACCCAAAATTTACCAAAAGAATCATAGTTATTTCCCTTTTATTATTAGATTCATTCCTCAATCCATTAATCCACTGATCTAGTTGATTAAATATGAGTTCGTTATTATTTTTTATCATATTGAGTTTCTTATTACTTCTTAATTTCTTATATTATATTTTCATTTTTTTAAGGGATTTAAAAAAGATTTTATGTGGTGTAATTTTTTTCTTAAATTCAATTACCCATTTTCTTCAACATACTGAAATTCATTGAAACAATCAAATGTTGAGATTCCCTTATGAGAATTTTCAATAACTTTCACTTTTGATAATGAATATATTATGTGTATTAATTTATATGTTGTACAAAATTATTCTTTTATAAACCCAATAGAATTGTTATGAACTCAAAATGGACGCATGCTAATCTTTTGAAAAATTAATATAAAGATGGAGATAAAGAGTTCATCAAGTTTTCAAGAGAGTATGCAGATGACCCATCAAAAATCCTCTCTCCATTTTTACATTCTTATTATTCAAGACAAATTAGTCTGGAAGATTTAAAATAACATTGATTTCTTTTTTTCACTTTTGATCTATAGATTCAAAACAGTTATTGGTTGTGCACCACTTACATAGTTAATAACAAAACTAAATATTTTCTATGCACTATACTACTATAGGTTAACTACCACTTAGCATAGCATATGGACTGAACTTCCTACCCAGATTTCCATTGATGTTATCATCCCACCCATTGAGAGAAACAAACTAATTATATTATAGAACATAGAGATAAAATTTATAGAATAAGTCAATTCATTAGGTAAAGGATTGTGGAAAACACATATGATTGAAGAATAAATAAGAGAATCAGAAAATTATTTGATGGAAAAATATTCCCAGTTATTAAAATAATTAATAAAATTGATATTTAGAGAAGGAAGCCTGAATACTGAATGTTTGATATGATACAGATGTTGGTGAGCATATGTGGGATGAGAGCATCATGGGGATGCCAGATAGGAAGTTCAGGTCAGATGCTATGGTATGTTGTAGTAAACCAATAGTAGTGAAGTGCAGAAAGAATCCTTAGTTTTGTTATTAACATTGTTATTGATGCACAACCAGTCCTAGTTTTAGATCCATTGATAAATGGATTAATATTGACATCAATATCATTAATTTTCTTGTAGTTTCTAGACATCCTTATAGTCTTCTAAATCACAATGAAGTGCATAGAGAATCCTTACTTTTTCTATTAGCTTATATCTAGACCATAGAAACCCTTTTGAATGACGTAAAGGTAATGCTACGATATACATTATCTATTTTAGATAAAAATTATATAATGAAACATGGATTTAATTTTAATTATTCCTTGCACAGTTCATTTATTTTAGAATATTTTTGTCTATGTGTCATTCCTTTGCAGGAAGATAAATTATGTTGCCTATACTCAATCATAATGGTAACCTTGATATTTTAAATATATAATCATTTTCCATAAAATTAATGTATTTTTCATATTTATGTTTAAATTATTTATTTTTAGTATTACTCACATAATAATTATTTTCACATAAAGGTGGATTATTTTATTCGTGTTGGGGGGATCTGTCCATCTTTCATGACTTTCTACACCTAAAATTTAACAGAATTCTTCTCCCTCAACACCTTTTCACCCTTACAGTGTTTCATTTATCAATTTATTTCATGTTCTTTCAACACCCATTGTAGGAATAGAAACGATTCTGCCTCTTCTCAATTAAAGAGGTAATCTTGATGTTTGCACCTTAAAATCAGGGTTCATAAAATTAATGTATTAGTTCATATTTATGTTTAATTTATATTTTTTAGTATTACTAACATAATAATTGTTTTCTTATATTGGTGGATTATTTTTTTCGATTTGGGGTTATCTATCCAACATTAATGCTTCTTCTCCCCCAAAACATTTTCACCCCTACAGTGTTTCATTTATCACTTTCTTTTGGGTTCTCTCCACTGCCATTATAGGAAGAGAAACACCGCTACCTCTACACAATTATAGAGGTAATATTGATGTTTTGATAGTAAAATAATTTTCCATATTATTAATATATTATTTTATATTTATGTTTTATTTATTTATTTTTATTATTACTCAAATAATAATTCTTATATTATACTGGTGAATTATTTATTTTTGGGTTGGGGTGATCTGTTAATCTTTCATCCTTTTCTGCAGCAAAACATCTATAGACATCTTCTCCCTCAAAACCCTTCCCCCAGTAGTGTTAACATTTACCACTTTCATTCAATATCTCATTACCTCTCAATGACAAAGGTAATCATGATATTTTCATAGAAAAAACATTGTCCATATAATTAAAGTATTATTTCATATTAATGTGTAACTTATTTATTTTTATTATTACTCATTATAATTTTTTATTATATAGGTGGATTCTTTTTTTTTGAGTTGACGTGGTTTGTTTGAAGCTGTTCATGCATTGTTGGTAGTTCAACAAAAAAATCTCAATTTAAATCATAGTAACATTGATAGTTAGAATTGTTTTGTGACTTTGGGATGTGTAAGTTTCATCCAATCCTCAACTATACACATGATGTATCATGTATAACTCTAATTACTTATTTCTTTTCAAAACTGATATTAATTTTAGTAAAAATTACAACTGACTCAATGTGTCCGTTATCATATTAAAATTGACATTTCACTTTAAAATAATTCATTCACTAAAATTGAGAAAATGCACTCATATTTTGATGATAATTTAGGGAATTGACTCATAAATCATGTGTGACTTGAAGTAATTAGTCTCACATCATACTAATACACGATGTGATCTATATCAGTCAAAGTGTGTGTTTAAAATTTAAAATGACATTTTCAGGAAAAACAACAAGTGACATACTCAAAATAAAGAAAAAACATTCAGATTGTTTTGATAATTTATTATAATAATCTATATGTGATTTGGAAAGTTTAGGAATCATCCACACCTCAATCTGATGCGTGGTGTGACTAGTAAGACTCTAAATGCGTCTTTATTTAAAATTAACATTATTTTTTGTAAAAAAACTACACAAAACTAAACAAATGCAATCATATTTTTTTGATACTATAGGAAAGAAACCCATAAGTGATTTGAGACATGCATGAATCAGCAACACATTAATCTGATGCACAGTGTGACCGATATGACTCTTAGTGCATGTTTTTATTTAAAATTATCATTGATTTTAATAAAAAGGCCAATTGACCTACTCCAAACTATGAAAACCCAATAAAGTTGTTTAAATACTTTAGTAAAACAATCCATAAGTCATTTTTATGTGTAGTAATTGGACACAATTGAATCAGATACACAATGTGATCAGTATGAGTTAATGTACATGTTTCAATTTTAAAATGAAATTTTAGTAAAAAAAGTCAAATGACATACTCAAAAACGAGAAAAAAAATTCATATTATTTTAATACATTAGTAAAACGATACATATGTCATTTGGGACATGTAGGAATCAGCCACACCTCAATTCTACGCACGATGTGACCGGTATGAATCAAAGTGCCACAGTTTATTTAAAATTGTCATGAATTTTAGTAAAATAGAAAATTGTTCAACTCAAAACCGAGAAAACACATTCTGATTGTTTTGATACTTTACAAAAATTATCCATAAGTCATTTTTGATATTTATGAATATGCAACACCTCAATCCATCACACGATGTTCCTGATATGACTCAAAGATTTTTTTATCGGTTTAAAATCAATATTTTAGTTTAAAAAGTGTCACTCACTGAACACTGATCAAACATGCTCGTATTTGATTGATAATTTAGGAGAACGATTCATAAGTCATTTGTGATGTTTCAGAATTTGTCTCACATAAAAACAATACACGTTGTTATTGGAAGTAGTCAATAGTATTATTTCTTGTATAAATTGAATTTTTTGTAAAAAAGATATTTGACGTACTGAAAACTAAGAAAACCCATATAGATTGTTTTGATCCTTTTGGAAAAAAATCAATAAGTTATTTGGAACATGTAGGAATCAGCCACACCTCAATCCCATGGATGGTGTGACCGGTATAAATCTAAATTCATCTATATAAAATTGACATCAGTTTTTTTAAAAAAACAAACAGACCTACTCTAAACCAAACAAACACATTCATATTGTTCTAATACATTAATAAAATGATCCATAAGTGATTTGAGACATGCATGAATCAAATTCACGTCAATCTGAACTAAAAAGTGTTTGTTATTAGTCTAAAATCGATATTTTAGTTCAAAAAGTTTCACTCACTAAAAACTGATCAAACACGCTCTCATTTTCTTGATAATTTAGAATAATAATTTATAATTCATTTGTGACATGAATGAATCCATTTCACTTAAAAATGATAGATTATGAGATCTGAATGATTCAAAAGTATGTTTTTCCAGTTTAAATTACATTTTAGTAGTAAATAAAATTGATAGACCTAAAACTGAGTAAACACATTCAGATTATTTTGATATATTAGGACAACAATCTACAAGTCATTTGAGATATTTTGGAATCATCCACACCTCAATATGAGGCACGATGTGACCGGTATGACTCCAAAAGCATATTTTTTTTAGAAAATTGACATCAATTTTATTAAAAGTAACACATTATAATAATTTATTTATTTATATTATTACTAATATAAAAATTGATTCCATATACAGGTACGTTATTTTTCTCGAGCAGTGGTGGTTTATTCAGTAATATCATGTGTAACGTACCGGATGCACATGCTGCCCAATGTTGCCCCATACCTGGTGGGTCACATGGCCTCAAGAACCTTTCCCCAGAAACTAGTGGCTACCGACTAGCAGTAGGGCCTTGGGTGTCATATTGGGAAAATTATTCCCTCGTTGGAAGAGTAACACAATGGAAACAAACACTAAATAGTAGGGTAAGTACAATACCATACAACAGAAGTAAACAGTTGAAGAATTTTAGTAAATAAACAATTATAGAACATATATAAATGATGTGTGTCACTTATGTGTCACAAAGAAACCAAACAAGTCACAATTCTAGAAAATATAGTACTAAAGCAAAGTAAAAAATAAAACAAGTAAACTTCTGCAGCATCGCAAGCCTTATCTTAGTCACATGCTCTCCAGCTCCATCCATTATCAAGTACATGATGTAGAATGGATCATTCCCTTATCTATACCTACAACAATATAATCAATTTGGGTTTAAAACATGACCAAAACAGGGTGTGATGCAAATCCCAGTAGGAAAAAACCAAAATATAGGTTCCTAACTATCAGTAGGTATATATAGAAGACAATAATGAAAATAAATCCAAAAACTAGGTGTACTCGAAAGTAAATAGTCCTATATTTTATAATTATATCAATTTTAATTTATTAATTATTCAAAATGATTAATAATAAAACCATGGGATCTAGCCTCAACTCTATATCCTCTATGTAATTGAAAATTAATAGATGTATCAGAAGACTATCAAACTATCAAGTAAGTCCGAGTCCAATCTTGTACTTTGGCTTGGAAGACTCGTCAAAATCAACATTCGAATTATCGTATTGTCCCTCTAGGTGGATCACATAGTCTAACCCCTATGATCATGTTTTCCAACCAAAAAAGAATCTATGAAGAAGCACTCACCATCAATTCCCCTAGTGGTCTTTTAATGATAAACTATAGACTCTCTAAGGAAGCACTAAACATCCATTCCCCATGTGGTCTCGTAATGTCATACTAGTGAAACTATGAGAGAGAACTCATCATCAATCACTCTTATGGTCTCACAACATAAAATATAACAGACACTCTGGGGAAGACCTCAATGTTAATTCCCCCGATGGTCTATCTCCACAAAGTTCTCACAGGCCTGTGTAATACATTCCTACAAAAAAATATCCAACAGCCCAAAGTAATCTAAACTACTACAAGGCTAAGCAGATACAATGCATACACATATATTTAACAAGAATCAATAAGAAATCAATTCCAACCTGATATTCAAGGAAAAGAAACAAGGATTGAATCGTAGGCAACCCGGACCTAACGGCCATAAACGTTCAAACACAAAAACACACCCATGATGTTTCCCGTAAACATGAAAATTAGCATAATATATCAATGAGAACTATTAATCTATCAATCAATCTAAGGCAGATGATAACATGGTTTAATTCCATAACACAAATACTTGAATCATAGGTTATCGGCACTGATGAATATATAACTCAAATAAAAACTCTAAAAGGCAACAAACCACCTACCACGACATTATGAGATTGATATAGTTAATTTTTAGCCTTTGAATTGGTCCAAAACGTCATCGATCTACAAAAAGGTCAAAAATTTTCAACTTTGGATAACATGAAAGATAGGAGAAACTGGAAGAGAGATTCAAGAAGAACCAAGAACTCTCTGAGGCGATTTCAACACAATCGAAAAAGTTTAATTTGGATAACGGATGAAAGATCGATGGCTCGGAGAAAATTCGGCGATTCCGTACACTCCTTTGCGAGGATTGTCTGGAAGAAGGTGAAAATGAAGGTTAAAAGCGACCCATGTCCAATATCACAATTAAAAATAAAGCTACATGACAAGTTCATTTAATGTACATTCCATGTACTAGCCTCGATTGGCCCCCGCTTTAGGTGGCCCACATAACCATGTACTCAACAATTACATATCCAGTACAAGGCTAACCAAAGAAAACTGGTTACACATGGGGTACTTAGGAGTACACAGTGTGTACAGAGAAAATTTCCAAAAATCATCCAATTTCCAAAAAAACACCCGAAATCTAGATCTAATCCTGAAATGAATATCCAGGTTCTTACAAACTTCCCCCTTAATGCAATTCATCCCATAATTTCCCTACCAATAGTGGTCAAGAAGAAACTTCAAAAAACATTGGCCACTACAATCGAATGTCGGCCTCCCCCTCCCATGTCTCATCCTATACTCACATGTGCTGCCATAGTACCCATACTAGAGGAACAAACTAACCATGTAGAACCTTCATGTTGTGATCCACAATCCAAATAGGGTTCTCCTTGAATGATAAACCCACCTCAAACTCAATCTCCTCGAGTTGAAAAATGTGACATGGGTCTAAAAAGTAACATTGTTGCTGAGAAACATGGAATACTTCATGCATTTCCCAGTACCTCTGAGGTAACTGCAACTGATAGGCAACCGGCCTGACTATTTACAAAACCTCAAATGGCCTGACGTATCTCAGTGAAATTTTTCCCTTTCTCCTAATCCTCTTGTGTCCCAACCATGACGTGGCATGTAAGAAAACCCGATCCCCAACCTTAAACTCTAGAGGTCATCTCTGATGATCAACATAACATTTCTGGCAGGATTACGTAGAGTTCTTCCTCTTCTAAATCAACTCCACTTTCTTAGTGGTCTCATAGATAGGACAAGGTCCCAACATTAATGCATATCATGTCTCCAGCCAACATAGGTTTGATAAGCATTTCATACTATACAAATCCTCATATGGAGCTATCTAAATGATCTCTTGAAAATTGTTATTTTAGGAAAATCCCACTAGGGGTGTGTGTCTCTCCCAAGATCCCCCCAAATCCAATACTCATGCTCGAATCACGTCCTCCAGAACCTGAATCAGTCACTCGGACTGGCCATTTGTCTAGGGATGGTAAGCTATAATCAAAAGTACCTATGTACCCAAATCCCTATATACTCCCTTCCAAAAATGAGATGTAAAACAAGAATCCCTATCTGAAACAATAGAGTGTGGAACCCCATGTAAACATACAATCTCTCAAATGTAAAACCTTCCAATCTCATCAACACTAAAAATTTCCTTGATCGACAGGAAATGTGAAACCTTTGTGAATTTGTCAACAACCACACAAACTACATCATTCCCCTGAGGATACCTCAATATAGCTATCACAAAACTTTTCACAACATAATTCCACTTCCACTCGGGAATAGGTAACTACTGTAAAAGACCTGCTAGTTTCTGATGCCCCGCCTTCACCTGCAAATAGGTGGAACATGTCATCAAAAAAGCAGCAACATATATCATTATACCTAGCCACCAATACGGAAGGAGTATATCTCTATACATCTTGAAGACACTAGTATGAACTACTATAACTGAGTAATAAAATTCAGAAAAAGCTCTTCATGTATGTCCGATGACACCCACACACGCCCATGAAAATGCAAGATATCATCCTCATCTATGGTCTATCCAGGAGTAGGGTCCTCTCCAAACACACCCTCTGGTAGGACTAGGCCTTTAGAATCTAATAGCTTCCCCATTCACACTCAATCCAGAAGAGTAGAGGTTACATCTACAAAAGAAATAAATGTCTCCCATGTCTCTTGAGAACCTCTAAATGCATATCAGAGAACAGATCCATAAGATGACACTCACTACTGGCCTCCTGAACTGCCTGTATCTGAGTCCTCCTACTCAATGAATCAACCATTGTGTTTCCTTTTCTAGGCATGTAGGCAAGCTCAAATTTAAAAGACGGAAGGTACTCCACCCACCTTCACTCTATCAAATTCAAATCATGTTGAGTAAAGATATACTTGAGAATTTTGAGGTTAGTGAACACAAAAAAATTCTCCCTCAAAAGATAATGTCTCTAACATCGCAAAGCATGCACAACAGTGGCCAAATAGAGTTTTTTTCATAGGGTAATTACTCTCATGTGGCCACAACTGCCGAGACCAATACACAATAACTCCTTCCACCATCATAAGAATAGATCCTAGTATGATTCCTTATTCACCACAGTAAATGGTGTAACTGTTTCCCGGCTCCAGAAAAATCATTATTAGTTCTGAATTCAATCTCCCCATTAGCACCTAAAAGGATGAATTGCAAGATTCTATCCTTAAATCAAAGAATATATTTGGATGCTCCTAGGAAACTACTACTCTCACTTCATTTGGGTTTACTAATACTCCTCTATCTGAGATAAAATGACCTAAGAAGTCAATCTGGTCAATCCAAAAGTGCAATTATGGGATTTTGATATATAACTAATGATCTCTTATGTACACAAAATTATCTCAAGATGGTTGGAATGGTCATGTTGACTGTGAGAGTATACCAAGATATCTCTCATGAAAATAACCAAAAATGAGTTAAAGTATGGATGTAACACTCGATTCATTAGTTCTATGAGAACTGCTGGTGTGTTTTTGAGACAAAACGGCATAACCACATACTCGTATTGACCATATCTATTCCAAAAGGATGTAAGAGGTATATCTAATAGTCTAACATGAAATTGATGATAACTGGATCTCAATTCAATCATTGAGAACACACGGTCTCCATGAAGCTGATCAAAGATATCATTAATCCTCAGAAAGGAATATTAGTTCTTAACTGTCAACTGGTTCAGATTCTAAAAATCTACACAATGTTTGAGGGTACTATACACCTTATTTGAAAAAGGAAAATCCAACCCCTAGGAGAAGTACTGGGTCGGATGAATCACTTTTATGGGAAATAATATGACTACTTCTTGAGGTTTTGTAACTCTAGTGTATCTATCCTATAAGGAGGAACAGACACCAGTGCCTCTCCTGGAACAAGATCAATAGAGAAATCTACCTCTCCTTCAGGAGGTAAACCTGAAATGTCATCTAGAAATACATCTATGAAATGATCCCCCAATAGAGGAAATTCCATCTGTGAATTCCCCTGGTCATCTAGATATAAACTAGAAACCTGGGGTGTAAATCCTTTCATCCCAAGATGCTAGGGTCCCGCTCTAATCACCAAGACATCCCATTCACTCTTATGTAGGAAATAAATTCTCTCTAGTGGCATTAAATTCACCCTATAGTGATAGAATTCAAAAAAATCTTGGAAGGGTACCAACCAGTCCATTCCGATAATTAAATAGAAGCTTGTCATCTCTATGACATAGATTTCCCACAAGATGTGACACACACAAACCTCCATAGGGCACTACATTCACTAACATAGACTAGCCATTCTAATCACCAAAAAAGTTTATAACATCATAGCATCCTCAAATGTGAGGATACAAATCCAAAGGCTCTCTACAACATCCAAAAATAAGAAAATATGGGAATCCCCTATTTCAAAAATAGTTGAATCTAAAACATAGACAACTATAATAGTACCTCTAACCATAGAGGGTCTGGGATACTTCGCCAGCTATGTCTACTACACTACAAAAGTTTGACCTGTATCATGGCCTTGTGACCCTGCATGTCTACCCTGAACTGGTCCACCCTGTGATCACTAAAAACCTATATCCTGACTCCCATGGCTATAGCCAACTACTCAGCTAGAATGTCCTGATGAAATCGAGTTCCCTGACTGATGAGAGATTGGTGGTTCTTCTCTTGAATGTGCAGTTATAGAAGAACCACTATCTCTAGATACTGAGGAGAAAAATGGAAAAAAATCTCAAGATAGATTATCTTACCGCAATCTCGGCACTCAACTGGGTCTCTTGGGAACTAAGCTATTGTATTCCCATTCATACCAGACCAGAATCATACAACCTAGATACCTGAACAAGTATCTCGTCTACTCAGATCTCTTCACGTAGACTCTATGCAGCACTTCCTACTTTCATTCATAGGAGTGCCTAATCTGGATACCAAACCTCCTAGGCTCACATCTCCATACTCCCTCAGATTAAGCTTGGTGATCTATGCTTGGTAACCTATAGAAGATATGGTAGTCAACCAAAAGATGTTAACTTAAGATTGGATGTCATTTCTGAGACCATCCTAAAACTTCCTGGATAGAAATAACCCATCACCCCTTGGAATGGGTGTGAAGCGTAGAACCTCTATGAAGCGAGAAGAATACTCCATGAATGTAATATTACTCTATTCTAAATCCATGAACTTTTTGTCTCAGTCGGCCCTCATGGTCTCTGGGTATAAATAGTCATAGAAGGTCTGCTCGAACTCATCCCAATTCATAACTCTTTGGCATCCCACCTATGATATCACATCCCACCATATCTTAGAGGAATATCGATTCATGTAGGCTGTGAGATTCACCCTCCTCTCAAGAGGTGTCTCAAGATGATCGAAGGCAGACAACATGGATTCTAACGATGAAATTGTAGCCTGAGGTCCTCCTTCCCATAAGAAAGTGCGAGGATATTTCTTCTAAGAAACCTGCTTCAACTCTTCCATAGATAGGTAATAATGCACTGCTCCCCGGTAGGTCTGCATAAACCTCATGAAGCCTTCTCAGAACTCTGCATCAGCACCTGTGTCTGGTATAATAGATGGTGCCATGATAGGCACAATAGTAGGATTGGCTGGTAGTCCCCTGTCTACCATTTCTAGTCTATGATCATTTCCATGTAACTGGGGTACCATCGGTTGATGTCTCAGTGTAATGAATCTTCAAGGTCAAGATATCACCTCAATTTAGGATTATCAAGGACTGAAATTATAAGTGAAAGAAGGAACATGAGAAGAAAAAAATCATTTTTTTTAAAATAGGGTTAAAAGGCGTGTATAACATCCACACGATGTGTTTCCTTAGGTTTCAACACAGTGTGTACCTCTGCCAGACCTGGTCGTGTAACACCCCAACACACAGCGTGTTCCTCCACTGACATGGCTTGTACTTGAATCCTTCCCTCATACTCGAGTTCTTCTACAAAAACAGACCACACGGTTCTCCCTTTTGTAACACTACATAGTGTGTTCACCCTACACATGACATGTAGCATGTACGTTCAAACTATCTATGTCGTTAGTCACACAGTCGGTGACACATTCGACTCTACACAGCGAGTAAGAATGGGTCATTGTGTGTATAACGTTAGTTTTCTAACCCCATTTCTCTACTCACACTGTCAGTGACACAGTTAAAGACTACATGGTATGTACATATAGTAAACGGGTTGTACTAATGAAAAATTGTTAATTCCATAATAGAAGAACACATGGTGTGGGTTTATAGCACCACACGCCGTTTTGTCTGGGTTTCTAGATAGTGGACCTCTGAAGCCTCTCTGGAACCCATAAAATTTTAAAAAAAATTCCCAATGAATGAAAATTTATGACCCATGAAGGAATATACTCCAACATATCAAATTTTTGCATCCTTATTCATATCATAACTTAACAAAATTCAACTAAATTTCATACATGATCCACCAAAGTTTTATCCAAGGGGGGGCCATAACACCTGAGGGACCAAAGTTTGGTGTTCATCTAAATTAGACCATACATATTCCAATGCCCTATCAAAATAGTAGGTATGTTATCACAGCTTCTATCATAATAGCATGCATATCTTGCTCAACATCAATCACAACATAATGCAACCAGTAATTGCCCCTAAATGGCAAGATAAGAATGCATGACAAGTGATCCCTAATAAGTGCCTATATGATGCATAAGATGGAATACCCTCATTTAGTCGGGTTGATATAGAAATCTAACCTCAATAACATCAATGATAACATCAAAATACTATTGAATCGCCCAATAGTGAAATCAAATAAACTATAGCAATTGAAAAACCAAAAAAATTGCAATATTCAAGGAAAATTGGTTTTTTCCCGTACACGGGTTTGCTAATCCTGGAAAACACTTATTTCCAACAACCTATTCATTCTTATCCCTATCTATAGGCTCCAAGTAGTATGACTAAGAAGAAAATAACCTTCTCTGATACCACATTGTAATGTCCTGGATTTGGGTGTCGCCCAAAGGTGCCACATACCTAGTGGGTCACATGGCCTCAAGTATATTTCCCCAAATTCCAGAGGTTACCGACTAGTAGCGAGGACCTTGGGTGTGATAGTGGGGAAACTATGCTCTCATTGGTAGAGTAACGAAGTGGAAACAAATAGTAAATAGTAGCAGAAGTAGTAATACCATACAACAGACGTCAACAACAAAAGTTTTTTAGTAAATAAACAACTAGAAAACATATATATATATATGATGCATGTCATGTATGTTTGGGAAAGAAACAAAACATGTAATAACTCAAGAAAATACAGTAATAAACCAAAGTAAAAAAGAAAAAAAGTAATCTTATGCAGTATCGAAAGCCTTAGCTTGGTCCCTTGTTGTCCAGATCCATCAACAATCATGTATCTGATGTAGAAGGAAACATTACCTTTTTTATATGTACAACCGAATAATATGTTTGGGTAAAAAAACATGACCCAAACAGGGTGTGAGAATGAATCTCAATGGGCAACCAATAAAATATCTTTGTCTAACTATCAGTGAGTATATATGGAAAATAATAATGAAAAAAAAGCAAGAAACTATGAGTACTCATATGTAAACAGTCCTACGGTTTTAGATTACATTCATTTTCATTTATTAATTATTCAAACCATTGAATAATGAAACCCTGAGATATATATTGCATCTCTGTATCCCCTGTGTAATAGAAAAATAACATATGTCTTGGAAGACCATCTAACTATCAAGTGAAACCAAGTCTAAGCCTGTTCTTTGGCTTTGCAGACTCATCACTATCATTATTAGAATTCTCATATAGACCCTATGGGTGGCTCACATAGTTTATCCCCTATTATCAAGTGTTCCAACAAAACAAAGTCTCTCTGAGGAAGCACTCATCATCAATTCCCCCTGGGGTATTTTAATGATAAACTACAGACTATCTGAGTAAGAACTCAATGTACATTCCCCATGTGTTCACTTAACGGTATATTATACACACTTTGATGGAGCACTCACCGACAATCACCTCTATGGTCTCACAATGTAGAATATAACAGAAACTCTGGGGAATCCATCAACATCATTTACCCCTATGTTCTAACTACATGAGGTTCTCACAGCCCTGTGTAATACAATAGTACACAAATGATATCCAGTAGCCCAATGTAATCTCAACTACTACAAGGCTAAGTAGCTACAATGCATACACAATCATTTGACAAGCATCAATAAGCAATCAATTCCAACATAAAAAGTAAGGAAAATAAACAAGGTATGCCTCATAGGCAACCTGGACCAAATGACCATAAACATTCAAACAAGTAAATGCAATCACGAGGTGTCCCTAAAACATGAAAATTAGCATAATATATCAACAAAAACCCTTAATCTATCAATCAATCAAAGAAAGATGATAACATGGTTAAATTCATTAACATGAAATACTTGAATCATGGGCAATTGACACTTAGTCATATATAACTCAAAGAAGAACTATGAAAGGAATAAAACTAGCTACTTGACATTGTATGATTGTTTTAGTTGAACCTCATCCTTTGAATCGGTCTAGAACGTCATAGATCTACAGAAAGGTCAAAAACGTTCAACCCTAGATAACTCGAGAGAGAGAGAGAGAGAGATAAAAGAAAATAAGAAGAGACATTAAAGAAGAACCAAGAACTCACAAAGGCATTTCTAATCCAAACGACGATGTTTGATTCAGAGAATGGATGCAAAATTTGTGGCTCGAATAAGATTCATCGATTCCATATGCTCATTCATAAGGAACGACCAGAAAAAGATGAAAATGAAGGTTAGATGCTCCGCGAGTCCGATGTCTCAGTTAAAATTAATGGTACATGGCATGATAATTTAATGTGCACGTTGTGTACTAGAATGAACAAGCCCCCACTTTCGGTGGTCCACACAACAATGTACTCGACGATTACATGGACAGTATATGGATACTTACGGCAATTGGGAACATGTCTTGTACTCAAGAGCACATGGTGTGTACTCAGAAAATTTCCAAAATATTCATTTTTCCTCAAAAACACATGAAATCATGATTCATACCTAAAATAATGATCTAAGTTCTTACAGCTTGTGTCAGGATAGGATTAAATGATAAAGAAACATTGATGTTTTTTAATGTATGTGATAATTTTTATTTATGTAATTGTAGGAAATATAGTTTTAAATGACTATAATATAGTGTTTCTTTCTATTTGTGTTGTAAATTTAATCTAATTTAAATCCTATATTGGGACTTGTTTTGGTTGATATCTGGAGCTTTTTTGGTGTTGCAGGGTGTTGTAGTAACATGCTACAGGGTTACTGTAGTTTTCTGTTGTAGCAAACTGTAGTGTGTTTGTTTATTAGTTCATATAAAAGGGATGATAAAGGTATAATTTATCTTCTCACATAGAAGCACCGGTAAAGGTCTTTCTTATCATCACTCAAAAATCATTGATAAATAGTTCCTTTTGCAGTGCTAAATTAAAGCGTTGATAAATGGTTCCTTTATCATGGATTTTCAAAGAACGAAAAAGGCCTCATTTATAATTACTTCTTAGGACTGATAAATTACCCTTTTATCAGTTCTTTTTAATCACTGATAAAATACCATGGATTTTAACCTCACTCATATATTTAGTGCTCTTCTAGAACTGTTAAAGGCCAATTTTATTTTAGTGCTTCTAGGTAAATCTTGGATCCTGATAAAAAAATGGAATGTGATACTCCATGAAACCTTATCACTTCATTAATGTATATACTATCAATCTATTCCATAGATAATTCTTCTTTGATAATGATTAAGTGTGCTTAATTTTTTAGTTGACGATGGCCCATATAGCATTATTCCCTTCAGATATTTTTGGATTCTGATGACAAAATCCATGGTGATGTTTTTCTATTTCCATTCTGGTATGGGTAATGGATGTAACATCTCATTATATGTTTTCTCTCACCCTTAACTCTTTGACATACCAAGAACCAAGATAAAAACACTACTATATCTCTATTCATTTCATCACCCCATAAATACTTTTTAAAATTTTTATACATCTTCATACTTCCATGATGTATAGGTAATGAAAGACTATCAACATCCTCTATCAATTACTTCTTTAAACTACTATTTTTGGAAAATATTCAAGGTTTATAAAACATATCCTTACAACATGATCAATTTCAAACTCAAGATCATTTATAGCCTTCATTTGTAGATCTACATCTTCCTTTTTCACCTCTTTATTTAACTTATCATTCCATTATGATCAATTTCAGACACCTTTCCCAGTTTTCTAGAGTGGTAATTTATTGAGAAATCATAATTTTAAATTACCTCTAACCACCTTCTCTAGTTCATATTCAACTCATATGTGAATATAAACATTAAAATTTTTGTATTTATGAATATATCACCCTTTTCTCTTTAAAGATAATTCCTCCATATCTTAAACGAAAAAAATAACATAGATAACTTCAAATGTTGTGTTAGGTAACTTTTATCACGAGCCTTCAATTTTTTTAGGCATATGTTTTCACCATGTCATTATACATAAGAAATAATCTCAATCCATTATTATATGAATCATTATAGATTACAAACCCTTTTCCACTATTGGTTAATGCAATCATAGGTTCACTGTCAAATATTCTCTTTAGTTCCATGAAATTTACCGCACATTAACTATTCTAAAGAACATGGATTGCTTTTGAGTTAAGTTGGTAATTTTATTAGACAATTGTGAGAAATTATCAAAAAAACATCAGTAATATCCAACTAAACTAATAAAACTATAGATCTCAGTCACCAAGGTTGGTCTAGGCCAACATTTAAAATCCTCTATCTTTGATGGATCTACTGATATACCCTCTCTTGAGATATTAAGACCTAAAAATGAAACCATTTACGACCAAAATTTATATTTTGTAAATATTTTATACATTTTATCCTTCCTTAGGGTATTTAGTATAGTCTTAAAATGATATTCATGTTCTTCCTTTAACTTTGAATAAATAATAATATCATCAATGAAGACTTCCACAAACAAATCATGGTAATCTATAATATATTTATTCATTAAATCCAATAAGATAGTGGGGGAATTATTATAACCGAATGAAATAAAAATATATTTATAGTTTCCATAACATGTCTGAAATGTTTTCTTGGGTATATCTACCTTCTTCAACCTCCATTGATGATATCCAAAATTGAGGTCAATTTTGGAAAAGAATTGATCTCTACAGAGTTGATAATAAATGTCATCAATACAAGGTAGAGCATACTTGTTCTTGGTAAGGATATTTTTCATATCCTGATAATAAATATAGAGTCACATGGATAGCTATTTCTTTTTAAAATATATAATATGTGTACCCCAAGGTGACACACTTTTCTGAATGAGTCCATTTTCAAGGTTCTCATGGAGTATCTTCTTCAATTACTAAAACTCAATACAGTTCATTCTATTGGGAGTCATTGATATAGGTGTGGAACCTAGTATGTGTTCTATTGAGAACTCAATATTACATTACATTTAGTTACTAGTATACACTTCAATAAAGTAATCAAAAATATCCCTTGTAATAGAAATATCATTGATGCTGAGTATATCCCCTACCATCACAGATAAACGCCCCTTTTGAATAGGAATAAAAACTCTGGAAATGGATGTGATTTCCATAAAATGATCATATTTATCATTAAACTAGTAGATTAACATTTGTTTGTTAGGAATATAAAATGTGACATCCCTTCCCCAGAAATTAATGTGGGATTTATGGAGAGAAATCCAATAAATTCCTAATATAGTATCATATTCAAACATATAAATATGAAAAAGTATTAAAGAAAAACATTCCCAAAAACATCAATCAGACAATAATAATATCCTTGGGATGAAATCATAGTACAATTTGAGGTTTTGACACCCAACTATACATCCAATCATTTTGGAAGAATCGTTATTCCCTTAGAAAATTCTTTAGATATGAAATAATGGGTAGATACAAAATTAAATAAAGCATTATAAATTCTATAGGTGATCGTGATTGTTCATTTCACCATGTCATTTTCATACCGTTCTAAACAAATAATGATTTCATAATATATTCACCTTTAAAATAGATTAATATTTTACTGATGTTGATTGTCATTATTAAATTTCAAATTTGGACAATGTTCGGCATAATTCCCATAACACTTGCACATGACACACTATAGTGTCGGTGGTACATTATCTGCATCTTTGTATAGATTCAAATCAATATTTTTCTTCTTCTCAGTACATTGGAAAATAATTACTAAATGAAATTACATCAAACACATAAAAATTTTACCTATTTACTTAAGATTATTTCTTCCATGTTTCCCTCTACACTTTGAACATGGAGGAAACCTCATCATCTTTTATCTAGGGTTTTTATAATTTTCATTTAATTAAATATTTATTCTCCTATAAAAACCATGTGATTGATGGCTAAACCCAATATCAATTTCTTAGTTGATATCAAAATTCAGGATTTCATTATAGCTATTCAAATAGAATTCCCTTATGGCCAACGCACTTTGGAGACATGGTTTTAAACCACTGAAGAATCAATCAACCTTACATTTGGGTTGGATGATAATATCATTATAGTACCGCACAAGTCTTGTAAAATTCACATCATACATACCAATGGATTTATCCCCCTTCTACATTAACTAAATTAATTACTTCTCTATTCTCATGTGAAGAATATGAGGAAAGTAATTATTTAAAAATATGTTCTTAAACACATCCTATTTTAAGGATTAAATTTCATCATGGTGATTCATATTATTGATAAGAGTACACCATTGATCTATACCACATTCCAAATTATAGATAGCTAAAATGAATTTTTGATGCTCCAAACATTTAATAATGGAAAATTTCTTTTAAATGGTACTTACCATTCTGCAAAATAGGTGGATCAATATAACCAATAATAAAATCTTTATGTCACATCAAAAGGGAATAAAAATAATTTGGTTCCCATGTTTAATCATTCGGTAGTTCATAAAGAGTATGTGAATTTCATCTCAATGGTACTTACCATACTCCAAGGTTATCATAGTGTAATGGGTTTACTCACAAAAACTATTATAATAGTTGTACGATCCCAAACAATTTTTCATATGTATTAGGATCATTCAAAGGTACTCCTCCAAAAATTATTCAAATATTTCCCGAACCCATATATAATACCACAAACTTCCCTAGATCAAACCATAATTTATATTTATTTATTATAAATCTTATCGGAGGAATTACAAGGACATCCAACCTCTATTCATGGGGATTTGAAGCCCTATTTACAGATCATCACCTCTTCGGGTATATGGTTTCTTCCCGATTGATTTCATATCTCTCTCTCACATTCTTCTCACATAAATTATAGGGTTATTCGTTCCTGTTTTGGATGGATATAGATCTAATATTTTTTATTTAGAATTATATTTAAGGTATATTGAATTGTTTGATCTGGATTTTGGGATTAAGATATGGATCTCATTATACGTCATTATTCCGTAAAAATTTGGGATTTCTGTTGGTATATCACTCATCAAAAAATAAAGGAAGTTGGTCTATAATTAAACATTCATTGTCCTGATTGTAATTATATGAATGAAACAGTAAAATGGCTGTTATATGTTTAGAAATTTAGTTCTTGATAGAAATAATTAATTTGGTGAAATGATTAATTAAGGGAAATTTGGAATTGGAGATATTTGGGATTATATATTTGAGATACGTAATTTATGAATTAATTATGAAGTATTGATAATATTAATGAGATAATTAATTTATGAATTTATTGTGAAATATTTATATTTTTAATTCAGTGATTAATTGTTGAATTAATTGTGATATATTGGGACAGTTGACATGAGATAATTGATTACTGAATTAACTACTATATACTTTGATTGTGAGTTGTGATAATTAATTGTTGAATTAATTATAGGTTATTGATTAATTAGTGGTTTAATTAATTAATGGGTTTTATGTGCTTAATTAATTAAGGAATCAATTAAAAGGAATTATGGGATTAAATATTTTTTAATTAGTAATGGAATTGATGTGGTTAATTAATTTCTGAATTAATAATGTGTTGATGAATTCTAAAATGGGAATTCAAGTGTGAATTAAGGAATGGGAACATGGTCATTCAATTATGTGAAATAAATAATGGTAAATATGTAATTCTAAGATGATATCCTTTTGGAATAGTTAAGTCTCTAACACAAGATGAATAATGTATTGAAATACGGATTCCCATAGGAAAACGGGGGTTTATGTGGATAAATAAATAATAGTTGAAAATGTGATAATTTATTTTTTATGCTTTGTGATTTAATCTTTATACAACTTTATAGACTGTTATTTGGATAGATATTGTTTTATACGATATTGGTGGTGGTCTAATAAGTTATAGTGACTCCCTAATTAGGATACCTCATCGATACCCGAATAGATTTCATATTTTTAAGAAAGCATAATGGAATAGTCCTTGTGTTAGATGGATAATTTGGAATGGAGCATGGATGAGAGAACCAGACATGGTTCTGGACCCGCATGGGAGTTTTCTGTGTCTTTACTTTTGAGTTTCCATTTTAATACATGCCATGTACATTAGAATGGAATATCTATTATTTAATTTTGATATTGTATTTCTAATTTTTGTCATCATGTGATATTGAAATTCTATTGGTTGCGGTTATATATTTGGTTATTATTTATTTTATTTATTCTAGTTTTTTACTCTAAGAACGATAGTATAATATCTCCAGGACTGATATTGGACCCTCGCTGCAAGTTAGAAGCCTCTGGAATATATGGAGGCACTCTTTAGTGGATGATACCAATAGGATTAGGGAACCAATGTGTGTCACCCATGTCAAGATGTTAGAAAGGTGTATCATAGGATTTTTATTTTCTTTTCTTTTATCTTTCTATTTATGAAAGGAATATAGGATACTAAAAAGATTTAGTCCCTCGCTATGATCTCATTCATGGGAGTAGCTAACCCATGTATGGAGGAGAACCCAAGTACCCAGGGAGGGATTATTGTTAGTGTTGTTTTCTATTACATTTGATTATTATTTCACCTCAAGTGACACAATTGTTGTGTGTTGTGATTATTAATGTTGAGATTTTTTGTGATTTGAATCATGTCCTGGTATGGAATAAGAGTTGAGGTACACGTATCATTTTAGGAACTCATGGTTATTATGAAAAGTATCATTTTAGGCATGCATGCGAAAAGGGGTTATGGTTAAGTTGGTGAACTTGGACTATTTTTCCTCACATGTGAAATTGAATTGAAAATGTGCCTAATATGAAATTGAGATTTTTGAAATGATGCAGGACGAGAATAAATTTGTGTATAAATGAGATTTTTGAATAATGAGAATGAGTTTCCATTTCTAAACCATGAACTAGTTGTAGGATGGTTAATGGTATTGATAGCCCCTCATTTTTAAACATGTGGCTGGTATTAATGAAAAACATTTTTTGAGTCTTGTTTTGTTTCCCTCTTACATAAAAATGTTAATGTTGGGAAATGAGTCATAAATAATGAATTTGGAAATGTAGATATAGGTCTCCATGAAGTCACTTTTTTATAGGATGACATGATGATATGGCTAGATATGATCTACCAGTAGTGGGACCTGAGGCACTGATTATTCCAAGTGAGGGAAGGGCACGTCAGAACTGATGAGGGACTTTCAGTTATATTAGCCTATATCATTTACTCGAGAGTGTGGACCAAAGGGATTTGAGATCTATGTTGAGTCCATCGAGATATACTTGACCAATTAAAGACATATTTTAAGAGGGGGGTCAAATTATCTACTTATATTCTATGAGGATCAGTGAAGCACTTGTGGGACATTCAGGTGAAGAATGGACTGGATGATGGTATGTTGTGGAAGGAATTCTTGGAAAACTAATATCCAAAGATGTCGAGTAAGGAGAGAGTAGCTGAGTTCATGTGGCCAACTGATTGGAGTATGTCCGGGATGGGCTATGCATGATGCTTTAAAAACTTGCATCTCTTTACTCTAGAGTTATTAAGGGATGAGATGACAACAATGAGATGTTTTTAGAAAAGACTTAAAAGTAAGATTATGTCCCAAGATAACCTCTTTTGGTTAAAGACTTTTTTTTTGGTGGTTGATCAATATCTCATAAATGAAGGGAACCTAAAGGAGGATTACAGTGCATAAAAAATAGTTGCCACTAGATGATCAGCTGGAACAACTTCCAAGAGTAAAAAGTGTAGATATGAGAGATTCATTAAGGGAAGTGGGAAGAAGGGTTCACAAATAAAGGGTCCAGTTTCTGAAGATCATATTTGAGTGATCTTTAACTAGTGTGGTAGGTCATGACACTTTTGGGGACTATTCACCCAACCACCAGTATATTTCTCTTCTTGTGGAAAGATGGGAAATCTATAAAAGTTCTATAGGACCTAGTGCCTGATGAGAAGTGACATAGGAGATAGATAAAGAAAGGGTGAAATAAGGGGATCTTCTTAACCATATAAATTTGACAGTTGTAGTTCTACTAGTTTAGGCGGTAGAGGAAGTGGACACAGTGCTTCAGAGCTTGAGTGCCCATACCAACAGAGTGATAAAGCTTATGGGTTTCAAACTGCATCACAGGAAAGATGGGTAGGAGAGTTTCATGCAGTGTAGCCTAAACTTTTGGACATAGAGGTTATACCAAAGATAGTGAGAGATAATAATCTTGTAGATTATACTTTACTTAGCGCCATATTTGATACTGGTGCCTCTCATTACTTTATTTCTATACAACAAAAGAATATTGTGAGCATGTTGGTGGAGTTCATGAGAAGTGTGTTGAGGATAGATACACCTCTGGGATTATAGTCGAGGTACATTTTCTAGTGAAAGGAGTGTTCTCTCAAGGTTGTAGAGTATAGTTTTTTGTGGGATCTCTATATTCTTGACATTTTAGGCTTCGACCTAATAATGGGTTTGGACTGTTTAGTAGAATATTGATCCCACATATACAATTATCACCTGAGGGTGACTTTTATGTCCCTTAATGGTGACAAGTATATTCATTGTGGAGAGTGGGATATCCAAGATATCCAAGTTGAGCCAATTACTCAGCAACTAACAGATATGATATCCTAGGTTTCTAGTATATTACTCAATGGTGGAGGTGTAAATCGAGAATGATTTCAACCTATACTTGATAGGTTTTAGAATCTATTTCCTAAAGACTTCTCAGGGATTCCACCTAAGTGGGATGTGGAATTTACTATATCACTCGTGTTGTCGTTTAAGCCAATTTCAATTCCACCATAGAGAATTTCACCTATAAAGCCTCAAGAGATAATGAATTAGATGGAAGAGTAGGTGGATAAGGGATTTATCCTTCTGTGTATATGGCCTTGAGAATCACTTGTTTTTTTATAGATGGATAAGGGGATTTTTCACTTATGTGTATATTATTAAATGTTTATTTAGATTAATATAAAGCACTAGTATCTTATTCCATGTATCAATGATATTTTTGACTAGTTGATATGGGTTTTCATCTTCCCAAATATTTACTTGAGATTAGGGTATCATCAATTTAGAGTTTTTACTTCTGATATACTGAGGACTTCTTTCAGAAGTAGGTGTGTCCTATATGAGTTCTTCGTGATATTTTTGTGGTTGATGAATGGACCATTAGTGTTTATGGACTTGATAAACAAATTATTTCTTCCATACCTAGATTATTTTTGTGTGGTGTTTGTGGACCATATCTTGGTGTACTGCATGACTCGTGATGATCATGCCAAAAATCTTGAGATCATCCTGAGTACACTGAGAGAGAATCAGCTATATACCAAGCTATATAGGTGTCTTTTTTGGATTTATTAGGTACATTTATTGTGCCACATCATCACGGAGGAATATGTGTCTATGGTCGAGAAAACATTTAGGTAGTTGCTTCTTGAGAAAATTTGAAAAATGTCTTTGAGCTCTGTATATTTCTGAGGTTGGAAATATATTATCAAGGGTTCATCAGAGACTTTTAATTATTGGAATCACTACATTCAGTCATGACCTAGAAGGGGATGATGTTTTATTGGTTTGGATCATGTGATTATTCCTTCTAGTAGTTGAATAATTGGATGAAATCAGCACCACTTTTGATCCTACCTGAACCAGGTTAGGAGTGTATGATGTACTGCAATTCTCCTGGAAACGTACTAGGAGTAGTATTGGTGATGGGGGATTGAGTTGTGAAATTTGGGGCTTAGATTTTGAGGCTACATGAATGTAATTAACCTTCACACAACCTTGAGTTGGTAGTAGCTTTTAATTCATTGAAGTGATGGAGACATTATCTATTGGGGGAAAAATTTTACTGTGTATACAAATCATAATAGATTAAAGTATATATTTTTAAAATGAAACTTGAATCTTTATTTGTGGAGGTGGGTTTAGAATATACAGTCACTCAATTCTGATCTAGTATATATGCCTATAATGGGGGATAGTTTTATTGACGATTTGAGCGGGAAAACTAAGACACGTGTGATTCTAGAGTCTAGTGTGGAGTGGATGATGGTGACTCTACTAACTGAAATACACATAGTGGTGTAGGAGAGTATGGATATGATGATTATGGTATCAATTTTAGTTGAGTCTACACTTTTGATATGGGTTATCTAATGATTTTATGAGGATCCAAAGTTCTTTACCTCACGGTAAATTCATGATTTTGGGGATACAACATTATATTAGAGCATAAGTGAGGATGAGATCATCTATGTTAGTAACCGTTTTTGGTGACTAAAACATGAAGGAAAAGTTGATTCAGGTATTTCATGCTGCAAATTGGGTGGTACATCCAGGTGTGACCCCAATTTATTGTGGAATATGATGATGTTTTTGGTGGTCGGACAAGAAAAAAGAGATATCAGAGTTCATGACATGATGCTACACATATCAACAGGTGAAGGCTAAGCATCAAAAACCTTGTCGTTTACTACAGTCATTTCCCATTCTGAAATGGAAGTGGGATGACATTACTATGGTCTTTTGGTTCATCTCTCAAGTACACCATGGTATAATTACTCTCTTTGGGTTATTGTGGATATAATGATGAAGGTAGAACATTTTAAGGCTCTACAGGAGACTTTCTCAGTGGAGCAGCTAGGATATTTGTATGTTTCGTATATAGTCAATCTATATTGGAAACCATGAACTATTATTTTAGGGTTTGATTTGTGTTTTACTTTTTGATTATGGAAAGAATTTCATAAGGCACTTGGTATCATGGTTTTTATGATTACAACATTTTACCCATAGATAGATGAGAAATTGATGTGTACTATATAGGTGCTTGAGGATATATTGTGAGTGTGTGTCCATGACTTGAATGTGTCTTGGGAGATGCACCTAGAACTACTAATGTTATCCTATTACAATAGTTATCTTACAACTATATAGATGGAACCGTACGAGGCTCTTTATGGTAGTCCATGTAGATTACCTCTATGTTAGATGGAGGCATGTGAGTCTGAGCTATTCAGACTGAGTCTTGTGAAGGAGAAATCAAAGTAGGTACAACTGATTCAGAAACATATGGATAAGGATCAGAGTAGAAAGAATTCATATGTTGATATAATTTGATGACCCCTACAGTTTATAGAGGGTTATTGTGTATTCCTTCACTGTCACCTAGGCTGGGTCACCACAGGATATAGAGGTAGGGAATTCTGGCACCCAGTTATGTTGGTCCATTTGAGGATGTGGAGAGAATCAGGATGGTGGAATACAAATTGTCTCAACCATAAGATATAGTTATAGTCTTGATGTTAACCATGTGTCACAACAATGTAGGTATCACCTCGACCCTTCTCATGTTATTAATATATATGATGTTGATCTTGAGAAAGATGTGTCTATTAAGGGGCTTCTGATATGTGTGTTGGATCGCAGTGAGAAAGTGTTACATGGAAATACGAGGTCAATAGTTCATGTACTGTGGAAATGTGGTCACAACCAGGAAGAAACATGGGAGAGAGAAATATATATAAGGGCTCAATGGCCTGATCATTTTGAATCAGAATCTTATAGATAATTGGGAGTAAAGATCGAGGATAACCTATTATAATATGGGGAGATTGTGAGATCTTTACCATTTTGGGAGATTTCTCAAGCTTGTTCACTAGTGATATTTTGTTTGTTGTTGGGTAGTTTTCTTTTTTGGTTTACCTTGTGGTTTGTTTTGGTGACGTTTAGAAATTTGTGAAGAAATTGTTATGTGTACAGTTGGAACACGATTTTCCCAAATCGTGCTCCAATGCCCCGCAAATCGTGAAACCCTTGACAGTGGAAATTTTTATGAATGGTGAATAGTTTTTCAAACCAGGCACCCGAATAGGAGAAACTGTGACCCCCCCCCCCCCAAATGTGTTCATGGTTAGGAGCATGGATAGGAGAAACCGTGTGCTCCGAGCAGCAATCTGTGCATATGAGATTTTACTCCCCAAAAAATTATTAAAATATTTCCCAAACCCCTATAAAATACCCCCATGTACCTTATCTCAATCCATAATTGTTTTCTTTTGATTATAGAGAATCCAAGAGGAAATCTACGGTCATTCTTCCTCATTTATTGGTGATTCTATGCCCATTTGCAGATCTTCACCTCTTGTGATATGTGGTTTCTTCCAAATTTATTTCTCATGTCTCTCTCATTATACTACCATCTATTGTAGAGTTTTTCTTACATGTTTTGGTTGGATATATATCTAGGTTTTTCATCTAGATAATGATTTAAGGTATCATGATTTTTTTATCTTGATTTAGGTATTATGTTCTAGATCTCATTCAACATCATTAATCTGTCAAAATTGGGGATTTCCCTTGGGAGATCACTCATTAATGAATCGAGGTAGGTGGTCTATAATTCATATCCAATAGTATTGGTTGGAATTATGTATATATAATTTTGGAAATTATATTATATGTTTAGAAATTTAGTTCTTGATTTAATTATTTAATTTGGTGAATTAATTAATTACGTGATATCTTAAATTGGGTGTATTTTATAGTATAGTTTTGAGATATTTAATTTTTGAGTTAATTAAAAGTATTGAAATTTTGAATGAGATAATAAAATATTGAATTCATTATGAGATACTGAAATTTTTGATTTAATTATTAATTGATTAATTAATTATGAGATGTTGAGATAGTTGATTTGATATAATTAATTGATGAATTAATTATGATATGTTGAGATTGTAAATTGAGATAATTAAATTTTGAATTAATTATAAGTTATTGATTAATTAGTTATTGAATTAATTAATGGGGTTGATGTTCTCAATTAATTAGTAGGAATAATGGGACTAAATAATTGTTGAATTCATAATGGAATTGATAGGCATAATTAATTACTAAATTAATTATTTGTTAATGAATGTTAACATGGGAATTCAGGTTTGAACTAAGGAATGGGAAAATTGTCATTCAGTTATGTGAGGTATGAATGGTAACATCGGTATTTAAGTATAAATTAAATAATAGGAACATGTTCATTCAATTGTGTGAGGTTTGAATGCTAACATGGGAATTCAAGTATGATTTAAAAAATGGGAACATGGTCATTCAATTGTTTGAATTAACGAATGGTAACAATACAATTATGAGATATGATATCCTTTGTGAATAGTTTATACTCCCCCATAGGATGAATAATGTTTTGAAATATAAGGGTCCATGGGAACCGAGGGGTTTATGTGGTTAAATAAATAATTATTGATAATGTGATAACTGTTTATTTATGCATTTTACATTATAATTTGTACAACTGAATACACTGTTATTTGACTATATAATTTTTTAGACGTCATTGGTGGTATCCCACTGAGTTTTACTCACACCATATATTGGGATACCATCTCGGTACTCGAATAGATTTTAGGGTTATTGAACATGATAATGGAAAAGGTAATGTGTTATAAGAATGACTTGTTAGAGAGCATGGATGAGGGAACCAGACATGGTTTGTAACCCAGTTAGGAATTTTAGTGTATTTACTTTTGAGTTTTCCTTTTGACACTTTCCACATAAATTATCATGGCATATCTATTATTCAGTTTTGATATTGTATCTCCTATTTTAGTCATTATGATATATTGGTATCCTTCCTGTTGTAGTTATATATTTGGTTATTATATATTTATTTTCCAATTGTGTTTAATGATAACATAGAGGGTATAATCTCTCTATGGCTAACATTATACTATCGATGCTACTCGACAGCCTCTATATCATAGAGAGGCCTTCTTGTTGTCATGTGATAGAACATATTAGGGAACTTGTGTGTGTTACCCAGGAAGGGATGTTACTGTAGTTAAAGTTCACTACTAAGACTCATATTGGAAAAATTCCCTTATATAACTGAGTTTACTCCCCATTATAGTCATGTTTAGATCATGAGACATCAATCATTACCCAATGAATTGAAGGTAGATATAGGTTCCACCAGTAAAATAATGAAAACAATACATATCTCTACCAAAAGATCATAAAATATGCATCATATCAACACTCTGTAAAATAAATTGGATTTATAATTCTTTCATCATATCAAAACCCAAAAAAAGGAAAAGGCTTTCCTTGCAAATTTCATTATAGCATAACCCATATAAAAGGATTTGGTTTTTATAAACATGTTATCATCATAAACCTAAAAAATTTATAGAAATAATATATATGGTATCATTGGATCATCCTCTCATTAAATAATATGTAACACCAAAGGATTTCATCTAAAATGTAAAATTATTTGTGAAATAAAAATTACTTGGAATGTTTTGTTAAAGAAAATGTCATTTTTTTAAACTCATCATGTAAAATTTAAAATTCATAAAAAATTTTGGAAATAATTTTCTTCAAAAAGAACCATTAAACTTATAAATTAATCTTAAAATAAAATAATGGTCATAAAAGATGTAAATTATGTTCATGTCGTATACGTTAAAACAAAGATTCCTTTCACATTTTTTGTAAAACCGAAACGGGAATTCATTGGAAAATGAAATCGAGATTCATTTTTACACAATTTAAAAAAAATTAAAACGTGGGTAAAAAATCATTAATAAATCCTTTGGATGATCTTATAACATTTTTTAAAAATGTTGATATGGAAGAAAAAATGGTTTTTTACAAAAGAGATAAATAAAGATGGTTTTTATTTAAAACTTTATCTTAGTATACTTATTATATAAAGAAAGAAAAATTAAAGTAAAAATATATTTTCATAAAATAACCAAATTAAAATAATATTTATGAAATTATTTATAAATATATTATAATATTTTATCATTGAAATCATAATCATAAACAATCAAGATGAACATTGAGATTGTAACAACAAAACCTTACCACTTTGTTATCTTTTGAATTATAGGCCCCATTAAAGAATATAATCAAATTAAAATCCAAATAATATTAAAATAATTATATTCATGGAATAAAATGTCATATAGTAAGTATTTACACCTCATATAAGAATATATGAGTCTAACATAACTTATGTCCCAAAGAAGGCAACTTGATAAAAAAATACTTTACCTTATGTCCCGACTTCCTTCATACACATTCAAAACTCAAATATAATAAATATAATTTTATTATATGTCTATTAAGTAACCATAATTATATATTTCATACCATATATAAATTAATTATTACTGATTTTTACCCTTTTATTAAAAATTCCATGTTAAAATCATGTTTTGGGTAAAAACTACATTGTTTTTCATGTATGTTTTGATTTGGTATCTTTTTTCCCTTACTTTGATCATGGTTTCAAATATATAAAATATTAAATAGGATATAAATATAATAAATATTCAGTATATTTTTATTTATATTAATCCATTAATTTTGAGATATAAAATGAAATACAACATTAAATTTGATAGTATTCCATACGTACGAATTAACGTTGTTTCCATTTTCTTGATGAATGAAATGTAAGAGGGTAAATACTATATTACTTTTTCATAATAATTTTAATTTCACATATATCACATATATTCATTAAATTTATCCTAATTACCAATTATTCAATGTATTGGTGAAAAAGGAATCGCATCACTTCATGAGGCTATAGTCTGCCAAACATATGAACAACATTATTGAATCCCCCACAAAATAGAAAGAAAGATGGAATATGTGATATTATAATTCCAAAAGTATAATAAGTTCATAATTATCTTATACATATATAAAATTATTCATTATATTCATTCATGTAAGGTACTGATGGAAAATGAATAACATCAGTCTACAAGGCGGTAGTCTGTAGTACACACGAATAATGATTTTGTATCCAATTGCATGTTATAGGATACAAAATTAAGTTATTCAATTAACATAATAATATATAATTATATTTTATATAATGTTTTTGTTATATCCAAATAATTTAATTATATTTTAAGGAGTTTTTATAACAAATAAAATAAATATGATCTGTTAATCATGATACCACTTCTTCAGAAAACCTCCTTACAAAATCACCAAAAGACTTGCCTTTCTAATTAAGATAAGTGATACTGTTCATGGGGAAGTAATTAATTAATATATTTGGTTAATAATTTCTTTATCAAACTATATTTGATTTTTTAAGAGCATAATAGAGGGGTGGGCTTCTATAAAATGAGGTGACTGGCACACTTGTAATTTATAGAAAGAAAAAGTTCTACCCACTTTTTCCGCATGCCAAACAGTTCCAAAATACAAAATTATTGAAACATATTTATTTTAAGGTATGAATATGTCCATAAAATTTATTTTATAAATTTATTTAGGCCATTTTAACCCATATAATATTTGTATAACCCCTAGTAAATCTATTTTTTTACCTTAACCATGGTTAATGTTTTTTATAATTTCACTATTCATTATGAAAAAAATGAATTTATTAGATAATATCAATAATTATTATTCCAAAAATGAAATATAATTTACCATGTTTAATTCATAAAATAGTTGGAAGTTAATTTAAAATAAAACTTGCTGATGTGATGAAAAAGTTGTTTTGAAAGAGGTAATGATGATTTTATATTAATTCTATGATGAGTAATGATAAGAATATAGATTTTAATTAATTTTTATTTATATATAATATATTAATATGAAAAAATAATTCATCATTAGGGTTTTTTATTTAATTAAAAAGGATAAACATTATGCACTTTAAAAGAGTTTTCACAAAAATCTTATTTTTAAACCCAAAAATAAATTTATACTAAAATACAATGTAATTTAGATTCAAAAGTAATTAAGTGGATTAAATATAAATAAATAATACTTATTTTACTTTAAATTACATTAAAAACATAAACGTACTTTTTATTTACTTAATTTATGGAAAATAATTTTCATTTTTTACAAATAATTGTATTTTTCACTCTTCACTGGAAAATCAATATATTCTAAAAAATACAAAAATTTCACCCAATGTAAATTTTAATATCATGATTCAATGGAAATTATTATTTTAAATACAAATTATAAAATGAGAAAAAATATTTTTTAGTTTTTTACAAAATGAAATATTAACAGTTTTTTGAAAAAATAGTATTTTTTAAACATATAAATATTTATAAAAAATTATATAATTATTTATCAGTATGTTTTATTTATAAAAAGCAATTATATTCAATATTTAAAATTTTTTAACTCCTATTAATTACAAAAATTTTAATGTCTTTGTAATAGTGGGCATCTTTAAATAATAATATTAACAAGTCGTTGTTTGTTAAAACTTGGTGTTGCGGGTAACATAAGCTAACAAAGAAATTAAATTTATTCAAAAAATATATTTCATAAAATATCAATGTATTTGAAGTTATATTCTCAATAATTCAATAGGTATCATGAGAAAATCTAGTTAGAATAACATAATAAATGGGTTTCTTGTGCATACCTACCCATCGATTAATATGTCTCACCATAAGTCCCTAATGGTAAAGATATCATGATGTCTGAGATCATAATGTCTAAACATTATTCATATCCTTAATTAAGAGTTAAATTATTAGTATCCATGATATTACTACATTTATAATTTCCATTTATTCATTTTATTTAAAAATTATTGATTAAATGGTAGGTGGTTTTAGTTATCTTTTTTTCTAAATGATAATGTCTTATTTACTCATGGAAGATTCTGTTGAATGCAACCCTTACTAAGAATTTGAGTTCACTATTATTTTAATTATATTTTTCCATGTTATAAGAAATAAATATTTTAATTATATTCAATAATGAAAATAATTTACTTTTTGAGGATTTATAAATTTATTTATAATGTAATAATGGAAGAATGTATGAATGTGGTTCTTCAAAACTACTAAATTATTCAATCATTGGTGATGTGATCTCTTTCATCTTATGATAATGTATAAAAGTGGATTATAACTCCGAGTTACTATATTTGGGGTTGTTAATATCTAATTATAATGTGTGTACTTCCAAAAATTTACATTCCACGTATAATAATGAAATTTGGTCTGTCATCATGATACTACATTTTTTATGATCTGGATTTCCTATCGAGAAACCCCAGTATACCTCTTTTCACCCTAATTCTCCCTATTTTTGAATAGCTCAATTTACATAGGGTATTAAGTAGTCATTATAGGGTTATAAAAAAATAAATCAATAAATATATGTGGATTTATGAAAAAACATAAAATTAACCAACCTTTGGGTGGAATCCACCTAAGATTCACTTGTATCTGTGTTCCATAAATGTTGCACGACCATCTGGCTCCTCCTGAGCTCCATAGTGGTTATAATCTTCTTCCCTCCATCATTTTCTATAATTCATAACCATTCATATCCTATTCATTACAATTATGATCCCATAGTGGTAATTTGTAATAATATATGTAAAGAGAAGAAATAAAAAGGAGAAGAAAAAGAAAATAAAGATCAATCCAAACCTTAGAACCCAATATGAGTTTATATCTCAACTTGGAAAATTCTCCCATTCCAAAATCATCCATAAATATGGAATCTCAATCCGAATCTTCTTAAAAAATATATCTCCAAAAAAATTCAAGGGAATAAATTAATATTTAATTAATTAAATATTTAATAATAAATATTCATTGAAAATAGAAACTGCTTAGAATTCCACAAAACATCATTCCTAGGGAAAATACCCCATTCTAGAACCAAATATTTCGTTAAAAAATTATTCTTATATCTTATAATAGGGGGAATATAGTTTTTCCCTCTTAATCATCTAAAATAAAAAATTTAATTTTATTCTCACCTTCACAGTCTGAAAAAACAAGGGTCTTTACATATTAAGTTAGTGGGAAACCCCGAGGGAAGGCTGACCATGAGTGGAAGAAGAGTTGAAGCTTATGTGGTTCAATTTAATTATGAGGTTGTTTGGGTAGTGCTGATAAAAATCCATGGGATGGGGTGAAATCATGGAGTTATAGAAAAAAAATTTACTAATGGATTTAAATGAACACCCTTGGGTCCTCGAGGATAATGAAATATCACCCTCTTGTAGAAAAAAATGGTAGAGGCATTTAGTAGGGAAAAATTCATCCCCAGATGTGTTTCATGTTACCATTGAACCACACACATCATCATCATGTTTCACTCAACATGTTCACACTCCACCTATAAACCATTTTTTTCATTAAATTCTTACACAATGTAATATCAATCATATCCTAACATTATCCAAACTTCAGGTATATAAACATAATGCTCTTTTTTAGATATAAATAAAAATAGTTCTATCCAATAGTTATTTCTATCCATCTCTATCCTGGTCTTGTTAAAAACATAATATAATATCACTGATGGAATATGATATAATGCAATATCATGTGAATCCAAAACAGTTACAATGAATATAACGTGTTCTTTATTCAATAGTGGTTGAAACACATTTAATTTTAAAATATTATGTCTTTATTACAATATATGGATATTCAAGGATAATCATAAGATCGTAGAAAGTGAAATAAAACTAAACACATGCTTATATAGCCTCAAGAGTATAAAAATTTTCATGAAAAAAACACTAAAATATATAGCAAACCTATAATGCATGCACAATGGACACCTTGTTCTCACAAATGGAGTATGACTTCATGATGATCACTGAAGAAAAAAATGTAGGTTCCCAAACTCCTTAGGTGATCCACTGGCCGAAGGATCCAATATTGTATCATGATAATTCCCAAACACCAAATATATTATATTTCCATCATTATAGAACAATAAAGGTCATTCTAGGAATAAATTAGGTATAAAAATATTTGAACAAAATTGATGGTTTTTATAACCTTTAATTCACTTGAAATCAACACCCACACTAATGAGATAATTCCCATTATATAGGTTTTACCTTATTCTTCTCCATTAATAAATAACTTTTCAGGAATATTGAGTGTTATCAACATCCACCATTGAATTATATCTTCTTTATGAGTTCATTGAAATCATTTAGCTAATGAATAAAAATCCATTTATCCATTTAATGAATTATGTGAGAGAGGATGTTGGTTGATTCTTATTTCCTCGGGCTACATCACATGAAACCAGACTATGTTTTCATCAACATAACCTTGGGCTCATTGTTAAGGAGGAATTAGTATGAAACAAATTATTAATAAATATGTGTCACAAGAATTGTATTTTTTTGTATATCTAAAATATATTACCTAAATATTAATTTATATTTGATATACATTTGCTTATATTATATTGTATGATATGCGTATATCATTTTGTATGAAATACACAAAACCAAGGCATTTGTATTCCTTGTTAGGGATATTTTTAGGCATGGTATAACAGATATGATACCATTGCATTTACTATATTTTATTATTTGATATATTTATTTCCCCATGGGAGTATCCTAGTGGCTACAACATTAAGGTGTCTCATGGGAGGTTTTGAGTTCAAGTATCCCGGAGTACTTGTAGGTGTCATATATATTATTTTTTTCTTTGTATCCCCTCCCCAAAACTATTATAAAATTAAATGATATATTTATATCATAAATTCAATAATATGGGTTGATTGTATAATATTATTTGAAATAGGTTGTTTAATTATAAATATTCACACTTCAGTTTCATTCCAGGCAAGTTGTCACCATTCTACACATTTTATATAAGGTCATTTATGGGATAATCCAATAAATATATTTAAAAATTAAATTCAAGGATATTTATAAGATAGGTAATAAATGTTTTGTAACTATAAACCATTTACTTGAACGTTATGAGTTAATTCATAGAGGATCATGGAGAATCCCAAAGGCTTAAATGAAGAAGGTTGGGTCCATAAAATGGGATTCATTCTAGGTGTATAATTTGTTGACAAATTTTAGTCTTAATCACTTTTATCCTTATTCTTTATATCCAATATACTAGAAGATCAAATTAAAAAGTATAATCCTACCCAAACATTGGGTGACTCATCAACCCATGGATTCCATAGGGGGTAATTCCATTTCTATACTATAGTTTCAAAAAAGGGGATAATAACATGCATTCCTTTATATACCTTTCCAATTATAGGGAGAATAATTATACTGACCTTTGGAGTAAATTTGAAAGTGATAAAAAATTCAAAGGGGGAAATTGATGTTCCATGTGGTTGAAGTTTTATTAGGTGTCAATAATATTTCTTCTTATGTTCTTCTCAATGTAATTATACAAAGCCAATGTCATGGGAGATGGATTGAGAATCCACCCAAAGAAAGTGAAGGAGACCCCCAATTGTGTTTGGTAATGAAGATTATTCCCATCGATAATTTTCTGGAAAGATTCAAAGGGTGTTCCATACATGTAACTATTAAATAAATTGACTTCAAGTATAAAACTTGTGTTGAATATTTTAGAACATTCTAAAATTTTTATAAGAAGTTTAAAAGAATTTAAGAGTTGAGAATAGAGAATTTGGATAATGAATATTCTCTAGATAGGATGTAAACATGAAATTAAATATCTTTTTACATATTCAAAGTGGTGGAGATTCCATGAAATGTTTTTATACCCTTGAAAGAAATGTTGATCTTTAAGATTACTAAAATTCAATGTGTAAAATCACATAGATAAAGGATAATGTGAATCTAGTGTGTTGAGGAAATTAAGGGTTATGATAACCTTCAATAATGAGTATATATGCTAAAAAGTAATTTGAATTTGTGTTAAATATATTTTTAATTATTCTAAAAATATATAATATCATTTTAATTAATTTGATTATAATTGGAATGGGATTAGAATTCCTGAGAAGATTTTACATGCCACTAGTCTTATATGAAACAATTCCATAATGTTGTATGTTCAGTCTATAAATTTCCATAAGGAGTACTAAACCTCGTAATGATTAAGTAGTTGTAATGATGGTTTTTTGTGGTTGAGAACACTATAAGGGTCACATTTCCTTATACATGAATATGAGAAGATAGTAAGCATGATCTCTATAAGGGTTAACTGATTAAGAAATAAGTCATGGGTAAGAATGAATCCACATAAGCATAATGATCCCATAAGGATCATTCAACCATATGAACTAGTTATTGAATATCTCTATATGTATGAGAAGAAATTCAATGGATAGTGCATAAAATTAATTCAAAAGGATTTAGTTTTAAGGATCATTTTACCATTTTATTAATTTTGAGTTTCTAGAATAGCTTATTCTGATGACAACACACTAGTTGATGCTAAATAATAGATTCAAGTCCAAATAATCTTGATACTTGGTTTGTAATTATGAAATATTTATTTGTGGAAAATAATAGGATGAGTGGAATGAAAAAGATACCATTGCTATTTTTTCTAGGATATCAAATGAGACGACTTGATATTCCATTTTTTTTATCTAAATAGAAAAATGAATATGACAATGCTCAATTTTTAATTCTATGATTTTAATATCACAAAAATATTTATGATTGTTTTTATTAGAGAAAGAACAAGTAGGTTTTAATGTGTTCTTATGGTATATTGATTCAAGTTGAATCTATACAGGTATTCATGAAAACACTCACGTTGTAAGAAGGAAACCTCCAAGATGCAACTAATAATGCTATATATGTTTATACAACCCATGAAGAATAATTTAAATGTTAAAATCATTGTGAATTTATATCGAGGAATATGAATTAGATCTTGTTTAATAGTAAAATAAAAATATATTCAACCATGTGATATGAATTGAATGAATGTATTTTTTGAATATCCTTTGAGTTTAATATATATTCATAAAATATCATGGGACACCTAAAGTGGATATCTTATAATATTTATTTTTGACTGGTTGTGATAAATTCTTCATGTATTCCATTTATAGATATTAGAAAAGAATATAAGATATTAAAATTTCCACATGTGATCATTATTATATCAAAAAATATAAAAGGAGGAGTCATTGAAAATATATTTTCGTAACTGTGTTGGTTGAGAGAATTGAGGATCTAAATGTAGAAGAATCTTAAATAAGTTTCCATATGTTTTAGTGATAAAAAGGAGTTTTCTAAACCTATATGTAATTGAAGACCTCTATTATTTTAAAGAAGAAAATTATAAAGAGAAAAAAAGTAGAGGAAGAAGACTAGGTCCTTATGTGTAGACTGAGTGAAAGTTAAAGATATTTGATAAAGAAGAAGATGTAGACCCTTCAAGGATCTTATTGAGTGACCAAGAACATAACCTTATCTTCAATACTTATATCTCCAAGAAATATTTTTGATAACTATAGTTGATTGTTTATTCACATGGTAAGATATTTTTCGAGGATGTATTCTGGAAGAAATTATGTTTTAAGAGTTTTTGACAATTACTTTTTAAAATACTTGTGAATATTTTGAGAGGTAATGATATCAAGTTTCATAAGTTTTTATAATACATATTTGTTTCCTATGAAATATTTTATTTAGTAAATAGATCATATTTTGTGATTTAGTGAAATCCTGGATAAATTAAAGGTTCAACTTCATGGTTAGAATGAAGAGAAAAAAAGTCAATGGGATTCCAACATGATGTGAATTTGTAGAATATAGGTTATGGTAACATGTGTAATATTTTTAACCCTCACTTGTGTATTATGGTGACAGTGGTATAGGATAAAAATATCCCAAAATCCTCTTGTATTAACAATTATATTCGCAATGAGAATCCTATGGACTAGGATAATAACTCACTACAATAAATAGTAGGACCATATTCAGATCAAAGCTGGTAAAAATGAATATCAAAATTTTCTACTTTATATGCACTTTATATATGTGAATTTGAGGTTATATATTCTTAACCAGCATTAGAGGTTTAATGTCTAAAGGATTATAATGTTTCAGACAATAAATGGGAATTAATAAGATTTGATCGGGCCTATTTCACAACCCCTCCAGTGTGTTTGTACAGATCCACTAGGAATATCAATTTGTATATCAGGATAGGTTCCCTCTAATTAGATATATCTTGTTTATCAAAACTGTTATATGAGTAAAGGACATCTCTAATTGGATTAATTTTTTCCCTACTTTTTTTATATATGTACATATGAAGATAAAATTTGAAGTATTTAAATATGATCCTCATATATGAGATGTAATTTTTGTCCCTCTCAAAATATATTTTTATGATTAAACTAAACCCTTTAGAAATAATAATAAAAATATGTAAAAAAATCAACAAATAGTGTCAAAAAGAATGAGGAATCACTACTAAATGATGTTGGTCAATGTTGTAACTATTTTCATGATTTTTTTATTATTGTTACTCTAATTATTTAAGTATATTTTCTTAGAAATGTTTCATGGAGTCTACTATATAACAATACCTTAAAGTAAAATATGATTTGAATAAATTATCTATTGAAGCATTGACTTATGTATTTATATTCATTTAGGAAAAAAGTGTTAAAAATTCACAACATGAATAAGAATTTAATGTTATAAAATTGGAATTAGAAATGAAATTAAGTTGTTGTAACACTATCATGAAGCTGGTGAATGTCAAAGAACAAATTTTCACAGTTTACAATAAAGTAGTCTTAGTGGCTAATAGAGAATCATAAAGTCCATTATGCGAGATTTTTTTTTTTGAAATGGTTTTTTAGAAGTGATTAATTAATTATAAATGTATTATAATGTATCTATAGATGTATGGTCTACCCATCTAAAATATTAGTATAATATAGTTGAATAGATTTAAAATTATTTAACTTGGATTAGGAAAATATATTAGGATCAGTTAGATAAGATGGTTAAATATTGTGAATAAGGCATGAAGTCACCTAAAGATAATAATTACATGATAAATATGAAATGTCTATATTTGGAAGTAAACAGTACAAACTCTTAAAACCACAAAATATGGATGATCATAACATTCAATGAAAAAGAGTGATTGTACACAAACTTCAGATATGTGTCTATATAATTAGAAGAATTATAATTGTGGATCAAATACTTTATTGTAATCTAGAGATGCATCCAACTCAAGCTCATAGAAAAATCAATCCAACAACTCTAAAAAAATCTGTTAGTACAAAATCTATTTCAATTGAATGTACAGATTTCAAGTAAAAAACTATTAAAATATGGAAGTATTAAATTTAAATGAAATTAACCACAACATCTAGGGTGAATACAGGAATGTATATGAATTTTTTCTATTTACACCAAAAAATAGAAAGGCATAAATTCTATAAAATATGGAAATCATGCTACGAAAGATAACACAAGTAGATTAATTGGCTGTGTTTGGTTTGATTTGATTTTTGGGAATAGGGATATTAATTTATGACACAACATTTAAGTGTCTGAACATGTTAGACTCCTTTAATATAGGGGAAAAATGATAAAATAAGTAAGGAGCCTAATTGTGAAAATGATACATCATAGATGATGAAAAATATATCTATAGAGAATAGAATTGAGAGCATTGATAGGTTCTATGATTTTTCAATAAATTTTGGAATTTTTATGGGGAGGGTTGGAATATAATAACTCATTCTAATTTTTCCTGATTCTAAAGAAATATATAATAGAGAATAAAGAAGATGATTAAGATGTTAGGTCATATAGGGTGATGGAAAATGGTCTAGAGAGGGTGTGTATAGACCAAAGTAAAAATTATAACTGGAAAAAATTATTATCCATCCAACACAGAGAATTTTTTTTTTGGGGAAAAAGTGGGAGAAGCTCAAAATAAGTAAAGGAGGTATAAAGTAGTGAAAACCGAAGGCATTAGCATGAACCAAACAAATGCACTCAAGGGGAAGGGACCCAATAAAACTACAAATAATACGAGGATTTTAAGGCATAGCCCATGTTACCAGGAAGTCCATGACTTTGTTTCCATCCCTTCCCATAAGATTAGGAATAATATTATCACGATGAAGATGTTAATAGTTGAAAATTAAAGAGAGTTAATTAATAGAGTTAATTAGAAATATGTTCTAAATTAATAAACGCATGGAATTTTTATTATGGTTTAGTACAAAGTGGAACTACTCTAATATTGTACCTCTATACTCTATGAAATATACATTATGTACTATACCTGTTTTTAAAGGGGAATCATACCCCGGTTACATGATTCTTTTCTTCAAGGTGGATGGATAACCACCCTGACAAAAATAATTTTTCATGGGAGGAACAAACCATTTCCAACATTGAATTTATGCTAAAAATTCATAACATAAAAGGTCTTAACTTTAATATTCCACAGTTAAATCCTAAAAAAAGATATAATTCTTTTTGAATTTAAAAGGATAAACATAAAGTGTGATCACAAGAGAGATAGCATAGAAGAAGTGTTACACACACAAGAAAATAGAATTAAATAGATAGAGTTTGGAAAATAGAAGAACTGGTACTCATACTTGGGTAGTAGATCAAATCATTTGGTCAAGGAAATGGAATTTGAAGAAGTTGTTGTTCATTACTTGAGGGATTATCTAAAATAACAAACAATTACTACCCCAGACTTCACATAATTATATAGAACTTTAAAATATCACAAAATTTTTGTCAATATAAAATCAATGTGTTGAAGTTTTTGTCAGTGGTATTCAATCTATTTCATTTATAAACCACCTCAGTTTAAATAGAGAACTACAAGGGCTAAAAAACACCTTCTATGGGAAAAAATTCAAGAAAATAATAACAATTCCAAAATTTTTCAAACAATTATTGAGGATAGATAAATAAGTTTCCATAATTATTGGCAATATAGGCATTCAAAAACTTTTTAATAAATTAAAAAAAATCTCTTTAATTATATATGAAAAAATATTTGACTAAAAAGGTAAAAAAAATATATAATTTAGTCGATCAAAGAAATATATTGAAAATATTTTAAGATAAACTATTATAAAATTACAAATTGTAATTCAACCTCAACAAACATCATTAAATACTATAAAAATAAATTTAATGGGATATATAATATCATTGTTAAAGATAAATAATAATTTATAGATAAAAAATAAAATAAAATTATAAAAATTAATAAATATGATATTTATAATTATATATTGCCAATATTCTTTATGAAAATAAATAATAAAATATATTTTCAACGTAAAAAATTTAAAATATATAAAAAAATTAATTGTTTAAAACTAATTTAAACAAATTATTTAAATAACTTAAATAAAAACACATATAACAAACTTTTTATAAATCATACATCTAAGAAAAGAGTTTCATAAATATAATTTAAAATTATAAAAAATAATTTATATTTTCAGACATGGAAATAAAATAAAAAACCATAAAATTATAGTGCAGTATGGTCATGTCAACCATTTCATATCATGGTAAATTTCTATAGTCACATTCCAAGGTCGCGGGACCAAACTCAAGGTCTTGCACAAAACATTAGGTCACAAAAGCAATGCATAACTCAGTGACATGTCTTTATTAATATAGTCATGGTATCCAAATTTCTTCTCACGGTCACATAGAATAAATAGATATATAAGGATGGTGAGAACTAATAATAAAATGAGAATTCACATTTAATATTCACTGTATTTTATAGGATATTTTTTGAAACTTCCTTGAACATCACGGTCACAAAACAATGTTTGGATGGTACTAAAATCTCATGGAAGTATAAGGTGAACATGATTCTATATAAATTAATTTCATTCATTTCATAGAAATTGAAAACCTAAATCATTCTGTATATTCCAAATGGGGAATATCACACCACCAAGCATGTGAACACATGCATATAGTACTTCAAGTCAACCATTTATAGTAAAACAGAAACACACAAGCATCATGCAGAGTCGTGTTGATGAACAATGCTCACTGTAGGATGTATATTCATGGTAGTATACACACTCTTGCATGGATGTATCCTTTGTGGTTATTGATAAATAAAAGATATGGAATCAGTATTAACAAAGAACCAATACACATGGAAGAAGAATTATAAAAGGTAGATAAATTTTACAGTTCTATATAAATTTTAAAAATAATCATTAAAAAATATAAACATTATTAAAAATCTTAAAGTAAGTTTTTTAAATAAAAATTAGTAAAAAATATAATATTTAAATAAAAATATAATAAAAAATAAATGTTGAAATAAAATTTATTTAAAGTAAGATAAAAAACTATGATAAAATGTAATTACCCATTTTATAGACAATAAACATTAAATAATTATTTAAAAATAATAAGAATAAAATATTAACATAAAAGAGGATAAACATTTTTTAAAAATTCAAAAACACACTTTAAAATTATATTAAAAAACACTAAAAATTTATATCAATCTTCAAAAATATCTCTCGAACAATCTCCAAAAATCTCCCCATATTTGGAAATAAAAAACTATAAAATATATGAAAAATATTTTTCAAAAAAATATCATCCTTTTTTAAATTTAGGAAAAATTAAATAAATGAAATGATTTTGTTAGAAACACATCCATTATCAAATTATTATTGTATAACATGAAACAATAATAATAAATCTCCAACATAGTAGTAAACCATTATTTAAGGAAATATATCACATACTAACAGAGTCAATATCCCACTATATAAATTCATATACAAAATTCTTCTATAAATATGAATACTAGTAAATAAGTATTTTTTAAAAAATGTGGTTAGATAATAAAAATGGTAATAAATTATAAAAAATCTAAGATACCCAATTCAAATTTAATATTCTTAGGTCTAAAAGAATTCTAAGCTTTAGTAAATATATCGTCAAGTTTATTTTCAAAAGGAATATATTCTAAAATAATACAACCTTTATTAAATTAATCTCAAATAAAATTAAAATGCATGTCTATATGTGTAGATATATAATGAAATATAGGGTTATTTTAGAAATAAATAATAGGTGAATTATCTAAATATATAGATAAATTTTTTAAAATTTAATGGTAGTTACAAAAAGTGTATTTAATCAATAATGATTCAAAGAAAAAAGTTTCATCAGAGATATACTCACTTTCAATATTAGATAAAGCAATCAAATTTTGTTTCATTGAACTCCAAGAAGCTGTATTCTTTATAAAAAAATGAAAGATATCTGATATACTTTTTATGTCAAGTCTACATCCTCCAAAATCATTATTTAAGTACCTAATTAAACTATAAATAATTTTTCTAGAATAAAAAATCGTTATTAATTGTTCCTTTAACATGTCAAATAACATTTTTAATATCCATTAAGTTATATTACTTGGAAACTGAATAGAATATAGAATATAAACAAACACCGAATATTATATTGGGTATAAAAATAGTGAAGTTCAACAAACTACTGATCATTCCTCTAAATAATTTTAAATTGATAAATTTTCAGAAATTATCAGAATATTAATTAAAACTAATAATCATAAGGGTTTTAAATGTTTTATAATAACAAATATAAAAAAATAGTCAAACCTTTATAAAATTTTTATTGATTTCAAAATATTACATCATTTCCTTCAAAAATTTTAAATATAAGAAATAATTTCAATTTTGTCAAAAAAATCATATCAAAATCATTATCTAAGGAATTTGAAAACTATTTTTATATCAAATAATTTGAAGATAAAAACAAAAAATCAATAAAATAAATTTCAATAATTAAAATATCATTTTAAATCATTTAGATAAATAAATTTGGATCAAAATTACTTATAATAAAATAATTTTTCAACAAATATAATGTAAATCTATCATATCAAGTATGAGGTTCTTTTTTAAGTCAATATAAATCATTTTATAACTTTAAAACATGATTAAGAAATTTATTATTTTCAAAACTATGGGGTTTCAAAACATAAACTTCTTCTGAAATAAAACCATTTGAAGTTTTACTTTTCACATCTATTTTAAATAACATAAAAACATGAAAAGTGAAAAATATAAAAAAAATTGATAGATTAAATTATAGAAATATGAAAAAAAATAGTCCACAAAATCAAGACCTACTTATTGGTAAGAACCTTGAGATAAAATCCTAGCTTCATTCTTAACAACTTATCCTGATTCATCCACCTTATTTCTAAAACAACAATTAGTTCCAATAGCATGCTTATATATACGGGTTCAAAAAAATTTGAAACATTATTATGAGAAAATTGATAAATCATATCCTGTATATAGATAATGCAACTAGAATATTTCAAAGAATCATAAAAACTATTAGGAATAAAATCATAAATAAATGAAGAATTAATACAAAAAATGAAAATTGTATTTCTATTTTTAATAAAAAATAATAATATTTCCTATAAGAATATAAATAGGCCGATCTCTATGAGTCATATAAGATATAGGATTGGGTCAATGAGTATTATTCTCCCCCTAAATTTATTCATCTTTATCTTGAGGTCATTCTTCACAAAAATGATAATATATAAACTCATCATTAAAGACGTGAAAATAAAAATTCAATTTCACATTATTTTAATCAAACATAACATTAATATATTCTTCAATAACCATGGTTATTTTTCAAGATAATCATTATGCCATATAAATATTTGAATAACCAAAAAAAACCTTCACAACATTTCCTATCAATTTAATCTAAATTATCCTCAGAATTTAACAATAAATACTTTTCACATAAAAATGATAAAATAAACAACTTTAGGATTCATAAATGTTAACAATTCATAATAAGTTATATTCAAAAAAAATTATAATAATAATAATTCAATTATAAATATAACAAAAATTAAAAAAATATTCAATCCAATAATATCTAGTAAAATTATACACCCTTATCATAGTTCTAGCCATTTCCATAAGAGTTTAATTTTACATTTATACAAAGTAATTTTTTATGGTGTTTTAGGAAAAAATAATTATTATAATAACTACTATTTTCCAAAAACAAATATTGCAAAATATAAATTATGAAATTTACCTCCATTACCATAATGAGTTGAAAAAATCAAACAACCGTTTTCGTTAAGAACTAAATTTCAAAAAGAATTAAATATTGATAATGTATCATTCTTTTGTGTAAGAAAATAAAACCACGTAAATATATAATAAACATTAATAACAACTAAATTATATTCATTTCCTCCATGTATATAAATTAGATATGACCAAATAAATCAATATGCACTAAGTGTAAATTTCGATCAATATTTATATGATTGATAGGTCATAATGTAACATTAAACTATTTCCCTTTCAGGCACTTATTAAAAACATTAAGTCATTCTTTCTTCATGGTAGGTAACTATAGTGCATTTTCATGTTAATAGAGATTATGTTTCATTATAAAATTAACATGACTAAATCATAAATTCCAAATAATTCTATCACTCCATACAGTAATTAAACACTTGACATGTTGAACAGTTAGTTCATCAAAATCAATAGTATAAATATTTTCCTTACGATTAGATAATAATAACCAAGAATTGTCCCTAGAAACTAAATGATTGTCATTTTTTAATTTAACTTCCATTTTATAATTAAATAATTGATATATAATAATTAATATATGTTTTAAAACTAGAACATATAATACTTTATAAATAAAAGTAGAATTAGAAATACCAACATTACTGAAACCTTTTAATTTGAATTCTGAATCATATCCAAATGTAACAGTTCCTCTTTAAAATTTTCTATATGTGATAAACATTAAAATATCTCTAGTGATATTCCTAGATCATCCAATGATCATGTACCAAAATCATTCTTGAGATATCCAACAAATTTTTCCTAAAAAATAAATTACTTGACAATGTTGGAACCTAATATACTTTGGGTCCAATTGGATTACTAAAAAAATTTGATACCCACATAGAATTTAAACAAGTATTTTAAGTTACTCAAGATAAAAAATGTTTTAGAAATATTATTATTCATAATTTCCAAAGTCTATTTAAATCTAATATAAAAATTATTTTCATAGTGTCCCTTTATCCCACATCAAAAACATATAACAGTTAATGTACAACCATTTTTACTTTTCAAAAAATTATTTTGACAAATTTAACACAATCAATTATCATAGAAAATAAAATCATTATTTTTATTTATTTTATTATAATAAATCATTTTATGATACTCATTATGACCTTAAATAAATGCAAAAGAACTTGGATTAAGACACTCAACTTCCTTTTTCAATTTTTCATTCAAATCAAGAGAAATTTTAAAATCATTAAAAACATTAACATGATATTTAAAATTAGTTTTCTTGAGTTTTTAATTATCTTTTGAAAGCAATATATTTTTAGAAATAAGTTTATCATTAGTTTCTTGAATCCTATTATATAAATCCGTAACTTTAAAACATCTTTTCCCAGTCTTTATTTTTTTTCACTTAACTCAGAGACATTCAGATTTTCAGAATCATAGTCAGAATCAAAATATCTTGAATATAATCCAAAATAAATAACCTCATTTAGGGACTTCATACAGCATATGTTAAAAGAATATTTCTCAATTCTAAATTCTTCACTAGAATCAGATTCTTTGGAAAAACATCAACTAGATGTTAATTAATTTTTCTCCTTCTATTTGAGTCTGTATTTATTATTTTATTTTGGGAATTCAGTATTGATATGAACATCTTTTATGAACTCGAAAAAATTAACATATGATGTATTATAATTGGTACCACCATTACTATCTAAATTTCATTTTTTTCATGTTGATCGTTTCTTCTAAATAGTATATTTAATTTATTCTTTGTCATTATTTTGTAAACTCACATCATAATATAAAGAATATATAATTTTTCAATATCTTGGTGTTCATAATGAGAATAATAAATAGATAAAATATTTCTAGATTTATGTGTTATAACTTTTTTCTCTTCATTATATCCTCCTTAGTGATGTTCTTTAGTTATAGATCGTACTAAAGTAGTGATCCAACAATTTCATCAAGATTGTACTCTTCAATTTTCTTTCTTTCATCAATGGAAAAATCCTACACATTCTATCTATTTCTAAGATCTCATAGAAATCAAACAAGAAGTGACATATTTTAGTATGATTCTCCAAGTGAGGTGATTATATTCACAATGGTATTGAGTCAGTGGAATATCTATTTCACATCAAAAAACTTCACCCATCGGAAATTCTTCGTGCTCATAATGAAGTATTCCATGATTAATTAGAATTAAATTATCTGATATTAGTTGATTAACTTGTGGGAGTTTTTAGGCCTCATGAGATATATTACAAGAAGATACATGACTAAAAACCTTTCTATTAATATAAGTATATAAGATATTTATAACGTTATAATTTAAAATATATTTTGAAGTACCACTTATTATAAGAGTATCAAGGTCATAATCAGATAACATATATGGTTTTCCCATTACTATCCAATGATTAATATTCAATTTCATAAGGTAATATTTCTTTTCATTTCATCAATATTCGTAATATGTTTCATCAAAATAAGGTGGTATACTAGTTCAATGTCCTGACCCGACTGACTACTAAATCGATAGTTGGACCAGTTCCCACATGACCTCAAGTGCATATCCCAATATGCAAAAAAGCATTTTACTCGTAGTGAGGGAATAGAGTGTGTTTGTTGGATACTATTACCTCATAGATCAGATTATGAAAAACTATAAACAATAGATAGTAGTGGAGTCATTAGCTAAATGAACGACAACAAAGGAAATATTAATAAATGACATAACAATGAAGGTATACTATAATAACAAAATAAAAAGACAAAAACTACCAATTTATAAAAAGCAACAATGAAATTTCTAATTATTATACATAATCTATAATAAAATATATACGGTATACAATGGTCAAATATTATATATGGAAATGAAAAGATGCAAAGTTCTATGGGTGATCTCGGTGAGAATCCAGACCTCCAACAGAATCTTGTGCTCCTAACTCCAATATAAAATCCAAACAATATATGCAACCATCATGTTTAAGTGAAAGAGAAACTCTACTCAGGTACCACAGTGCAATGGTAGCCCAAGAAGGATGTGAGATGTAAATATTAGTAGGCTGGAACCCATAATGTATTTCCCAATTGAGTTGGTGTAATACAAATTAAAGCAGTGCAGGTCTATAGATTAATAAAAAAGGGAATAAATAAACAACCCCTCATCTAGGTTTCTTAGGGGAACCTGACGGATATACCAACATTGTTTAGTAGCCCTAATATATTTGATCATCCACCATGTATATAAATAGTAATAATTGATGGATAGGGTATATTCCATACACCCCTATAGAGTGAGAGACACTGTGCTACAATACTAAGGATATGAGTGAGCCACCAAAAAATTATCTAATCATGAAACGTGATTCCTAAATACCATCTCTCATATAGTATCTCTAGTTGATATGGTATATTCCATAAATCCCTATAGAGTGATACACGCCATGCTAGAACACTCGGGTTGCCCGTAAGCCACCAGGAAACACTCTAATCATAGAATGTATCACATAAATCCCATTTCCCATATAGGTGGAGTCTTGTGGCTGTCCAAGGATATCTAAAAAGAATCACAAGTATATCAATAGGAATATATGATATAATCCAATACCACCAATTCCATCCATAGAGATCCATAATCAGTCCCTTGTATCACTCAAGGAATGGAAAACTATGGGTCCAGACAATGTATCGCACATAGGGGATCGAGTATCACCCATAGCAATATGTAGCCATCATGCTAATGGTTCTGACCATGTTTTCTCCCCTAGGGAACATGTACCACACATGAATATAATAAACCTATAGGCAATCCCTTGGTTGGAAAGCCAAAGCATCACCCCTAGCATGTCAGATCGTAACCCAAAACCGCATGATGATTTCATACATGAGTCCTTAATACAGAACCCATGATCTCTCCCAACCCATATCAAGTGATCCATATCAATAAAAGAATTGAAAAATAAGGCAATCCATCTATATAAATTCATTTCACCAATTAAACTATTCAAGAAGGACTATGTCTCTAGGATTTCATTTATTCTGACAAAACATGACAATTGAATTCATATTATTCAAAGGAGAACATAGCAAGTACCACTATCAATTGGTCATTTACCCACTTAGGAAAATCCCATTCATAAAGTAGTCTATTAATATTTAAATAATCCACTCAATCTACCAAAACATGGAAATTCAATTATAGGCCTCAAAAGGTACGTAGTAGGTACCTAGTCATCTAGGACTTTACCTACATGGGTAAATCATTTTACAAGTCGGTCCAAGTCAAACACATAGAAGGTACATAGGTCCCATTTAATACATATGTCTCAAGGAAAATTACACAAAAAGGATTATAAGGAAGCTAGTAAGGTGTTCCAGTTAATAATCATTTGACTAGAATGGGGACACTTATTTAGGGACATCTCTAAGGGCCATGTCCAAAACATTCCATGAAACCTTCCATAAAATAGAAAAAATCATTAATGAAAACAAATGAAACAATATAAGTATGATATAAACTATAATCCCTACTTTTTATCCTAGAATACAGTGTGCCTCCATTGGAGGGGTTTTATTATAAAACCATGATTTTGTTTATTAGAGAGATCATTTTTCATAGTTAAGAATTTCATTAAAGATTCACAATTAAATTTATCAAAGGAAAGGAAAATTCAGCATATTTTAATAAGCAATTAAAGTGTTATTAAATTTTAAAGGGATAAGGATTGGGATCCTGCCTTAAGAGAAGACCATGCCAACTCAAACACTTGGTCACTTGACACCTTTAGTGAAGATCACACCACACTTGTATGCACATACACTCCTATATATATACCCCATAATACAATGTACACATTTCCATCACCATGAGGGAACATCTATAAGGAGGATATATGTGTGTGTGTGTGTGTACCTATGTAAGTGTTTGAAAGTCCATGAGCGGAAACCAAACAATCTACAAAAAATATTAGGAACTCAAATACACCACGGGAAGATCTAATTCACTTAAATAATAATACCAAGAACCTTAGAAATATAAAATCCCCAAATATAAATGGAGAAACAATGAATAACAGAGGAAAACATTACTCTGAAAAGATGATGGTGAAGGAAAACACTCCGAACGGCTTTACTTTCGGCAGAAAATTATATGAAACACATGAAGTGGTCTTAGGAGAGGCACCGCACACCATAACATCGGAATAAAAACAAATAAAAATAGATTAACACTAACATAGGGTTCATCCAAGGGGAATATGGGAAACAGGAAGAAGAAAAATTACCAATAAGGGGATGATGAGGGACTAAAGATCATACCTTGACATGATCAGAGGATAACTCGGGAAAAAAATCTGTTAAAAATCAGTGGATGAGGGGAGGCCACATAGAGGCATGTTGCATTGGTCGATATCTTCAATGGGGGGTCACATTGTGCTTAACTGGGAAGACCCCTTAGGTCTCTTAATACATAAATTAGTAATAATAATATCAATAATAATAATAATAATAATCAATATAATTATGCTGATTATTATTATTATTATTAAAATTAATTTTATATTATTTTTCATTGTTCCATTTAAATTTTTTACTTTTAATTTTTAATTTATTTTTATCTAATTTATTTAAAAAACATCATTGAGTTACAACTCTTGAGGTTATCTTTTGAAGATCAGTTTGTAAAATATACCATTTAGTATAAAAATTTTCAAATTCTCATGGAATTTTATTGCGGTTTAAAACACGAGACCTTACAACCACCCCACCAAAGAACATATCATCCCTAAGAATCCTAGGGGAAACAAAGATAACATCACTCTACCTAAATGGGTCTTGATGTTTCCTTTGAACCATCAAATAGAATTTCCAATTCCAAACATGCTTGAAATCACTACTTAAGCATTTCACACTTAATCTGTAAAAACTCAAGACAATTCTCAATTCTCTAAATGAAACATAGAAATAATGAAAACTTGACCCCGTTAAGCCAGATACATGATCATCGCGTCATCTAATTAAACATTTGGTTAATGGTGTTGCCTGTTGTTGGGCTTAACAATTGAAAACAGGCTAATTCCAAGTCATGACTCCTCCACCGTTGTAATTTCCTACAAAGAATAGCCTTTACACATTTTAACGATGCACCTAATGTGATTTACATTAACTAGGTGAACCTGATAACATTTGTGGCCATAACAAGTACCTTATTATAAAGGAATGGTCAAATCTCCATCAACCAAACTAAAACATTTCATTCATACTATCCTTGAAAGATGAGTCCTACCTCTTAAACCAGGCTCACCTTAACTTGGTGATGTGATCAAACTGATTCCTTACAACTATTCATAATGAATAAGAAGGATAGCGAGTTGAGCCAAATCCAAATAAAATTCCTTGAAATTTCCCATCTTATACGGCCAATGAATTATCAATAGAATAATTATGTCTTCTAAAAGTAACCATTTGTCTATAATGATCATGCTCACCAAACACCATACTTTACTTCTGTGATGTTTCTCAATTAATCCTCAAATATGAGCCCGATGACAAGTTGGGGATAACCTCGGATTCAACAACTAGAGCATAAGAAACTACCAAAATATGTTATATACAACCTTTTTACAAGAATAATGTCATTACAATCCAAAACATCCACGTTCAATCCTCAATTGAGCCCAAAGTGTCATCCTTTGGCCTGTCAATTCAGAATAAATGGATGGTGTCCAAGAGTCTATGAAAGGCATACCTACTTGGGAACCCAAGTACCACTAAACATTAACCAACCCTCAATAAGAACCACACATCTAGAGTTTAACATAGATAAGGACAACCCAAACAAGCCCAGTGCATTTTAAAGCTTTATCATGGGATAAGACCAATGCTCTTATAGTGAGTCTAGGACAATGTCAAGATAGAAAACATGCTCATCTCTATGTAGAACACTAAGAGGATTTGAAATGGTATCCAATCAACCATACTAGACTAGTTCAATGAACAAAAGTTGAACCACAACTAGTTGACTATGAGGAAGAAGCTCTACATCAATTGCCGACGCACCATCCTTAACTGATCACAATTCCTTTACCACCTAAGGAATTACATGATCACTCAATATAATCCACTGAATTCCTCTAATACCAACAATGTTTCTTAGAGGTTTCATACACATCCAACCTCATCGACATCATGGTTTGGAGAAAGAACCGAACTGTATATAAAAACATAAAAGTATCAAGGGAACACAAGAAAACTTACAACTTTTAAATGGTTCTTCTAGGTTTGGTTCCTTCTAATTGGAACCAAATGTAACCTCTGTGACCAACATGACCCCACCCCTATCTTAAGAGTGTCCAATTCGTCGACAGAAGGGATTAAATAGTTTCTCACAAGAACACTAGGCCCAAAACCCTCTTAAACATACCATTGATGCTCCTTTGATCCATGCTCACATATGTCAAGTATTAAACAAAAGAGTTTTAACAAAAAGGATCAACATGTCAAAACACCCATGCCTCAAGGAAGTCATGTCGAGCATTGGGAAAAAACTGATCACATCAACACACAAGCCACTATACTCTAGAGATAGCCTCAAGAGGCAACAAACAATGTAACTAAAATTGTTCATTACACTTTTATAACTCGGCCGAAACTGTGTACACCAATGCATACTACCACAGGATTATAAATGGATGACGTCTCACCCTCAATACTATCTATGGGTTTTAATCCCTATGAATTATAGTATCTGATGGTATCTACAAAATATTTAAAATACATATTCATATTTCCCCATAAGACCATTAACTAGGATGATGGCATGCCAGGACACCCATCATAGAGATGGAGAAAGAGTCACTCGACCAACGAGATGACTGACCATGATCGAGGAATGTCTAACCTGCTAAAATTGGGCATTTCATAATGATTTCACCAGTAAAAATGGTCAATGATACAACAAAAACCCATCCAAACCAGGTTTTAATATCAAATTTATGATTCCTAAAAGGGAAAACACCACTTGAACGACACCAAATTTCATAAAAGTCACTACATTAACAAGGAATGTAAATTTAAGGGTTCAACCCACTATGGTCTAGCCCATAATGATGGACAAATGCAAACCCTAAAAATAGGTCATTCCAAACATACCTTCACTATGCTTAAATTCATATCATATAATCAATTTCTAAAATTAGTAAGCCTATAGAAAACACTTATGATTCTATTCCAAGGAAAATCAAAGTAAGGTTTAATCTACCCATACATTAGGGTTTAAAGAGATGACCCCAACTAGGGTCCCATTTTATGTCCATCGCATTGATTCTCTTTCAATATCTAAACATTTAAAATATTTTGATCCAAAAAAAGCACCAATGATAAAACAAGGAACCTAGTATAAGTCAAAACAAATATGCAAAGTTATATCAACTTATTTATTTAAATATCTAAACATTTATTGACATCCCATTATAAAGAGGAAATTTATCATATAAATTCTTTGTAACAGATGAGGGAAATATGAGGGTCCCATATGAAGTCATGGGTTTATCAAAATTCATCCCAATAGACTTTTATTAATTTTAAATTTCATAACACCCACAACGGGTTGTCTGAGAAGAAACAATCCCCAAAAAACCTACTTGGGTCCAATTGTGCATTTGAACATAAAATAAATTCACATTAAATAAGAATTAAATAAGCTTCAAATTTATAACCATTTCACAATATAGAATTCTCAAATATATAATATTACAGAGATATGATTGGCCATATACTGATCCATAAGTAAACCATACACTTTACAGGGGGCATTTGGCTCCCATTCAATCAAAATCATTTCACTTTAAAATTTAAACTCTACCGGCCTTTACATTTTAATCAACGGTATAACATATTTAAAGCTCAAAAATTATTCTAGTATATGTGGGTTGACTTTTCCAATCTTTGTGGCACTCATATACGTTACAAATGAAAATTGGTTCCCATTTATTCAACACCATTTAACTTAGCCCACGAAACCATTTACATATTTATACAAAGAAAATCATGTCATTACAGGCAGATAACACTGAATCATGCTAATGAGTATTGAATCATGGAATATAGACAAGTAATGCTATATAAATAGGAATTTTGGAACATAATCACCAAATAATGGAATACTAAACACAAAATCATGATATAGAAATTACTTAGAACATAAAGAATGATAAATAAAATAAAGGCATGTCATATCATTCAAGGAATGCAATTGTATCATACAAAAACCTATAATTGTGTATATATGGAATGGAATATGCATGGAATTTTAATTTACTATGTGCCTATAATGATGCATTTAATGCTTCTTCCACTCCATATTAGGCGAAGGGTATAATTCCATAAATTCCATAAATAAATCATCAGCTGAATTTACACCATTCACTCATAGTGAAATTATATCCACTAAAATAATAAAAAGCATGAACATCAATCCCAGACCTGGAAACTTCGTCATTTCCTCATAAAAGGGTTGATCATTCCCAATTAAGGCTATTTACCAAGAGTTAACACATTCCTATTCTCCTATCTACCTGTCAAAAATATTAAGAAAACGAAAAAGTTTCTCTGATACCAATTTTTAATGTCTCATCCCGACTGACCACTAAACTGGTAGCCTAACCGATTGATAAATGACCTCAAGAGCGTATCCCCAAATGAGAGAGTCTTCCATTTAGCAGTGAGGGTCGATGGTGTTTCCATAGGGAGACTATGACCTCATAGATCAAAGTATCCATACTAATAAATAACAGATAGTAGCGGAAGTAGTAGATTAAAGAACAACAGTAAAGGAAATTTTAATAAATGAAATAACAGTGGAAAAATAATAAAATAACGGATAAAATGATGGAAAACAACAAATTATACAAAGAATGCATGGATGTAATAAGTATTATACATAATATAAATTAAAATACATATGGTAGGAAGTGATACAACATGATCAAGGAAATGAAAAGACACATATCCCGGTCTTGTGAACAATAAATTATACTCCGGTACCCCAGTGTAATGGTGTCTTGAGTAGGGTGTGAGATATTAATCTTAGTATGGAGGAACTCATGATGTCTATCCCAATCCAGTTCACACAATATAAATTAAATAAGTGCATGTATATAGAATAATAACAAAACTTAATATATAAACAACCACCTATATAGGTTCCTGAGAGACACATGAAAGTTATACCTACTTTTTCTCACAGCCGGAATATGTTTGATCATTCGCCATGTATATATATCATAATAACTGGTGGATAGGGTATATTCTCTACATCCCTATAGAGTGAGAGATTCCATGCTACAACACTCAGGATGTGAATGAGCCACTAGGAAATGCTATAATAATGGAACATAGATCATAAATCACATTACCCATATAGTATCTTTGATTCACAATGTACATTCCCTATATCCCTATATAGTGATATACATTATGCTATAACACTTGGGATGTGAGTGAGCCATAAGGAAACACTCTAATGACATAATGTGGTGTGTAAACCACATAGACCATATAGGTGGAGTCTCATGCCCATCCAAGGTGATCTAAAATGAATCCTAAGTATCGTAATAGGATCATAATGTATAAACCAATACCACTGAGTATGTCATATATGATCCTTAATATGTCACTTATGTGACTCGAGGAATGGTAAACTCTAAGTATATCACTAGAATCGCACATACGGGACTGTGTTTCACCCATAGCATGGCATAAACATCTTGCTAATGGGTCCATCCACAGTTTCTCCCCTATAGAACTGGTATCACCCATGTGTATAATAAACCACTCGGAAATCACTCACTTGGAAAGACAAACCATCACCCCTGACGTGTTGGGTCGTAACCCAAATGAGCATGGTGAGTCCATCTATGAGTCCATAATACAGAACACATGTTCTAACCCAACTCATATCAAGTGTTCCATATAAAAGAACGTCCAATAATAAGGCAAGTAATATATATAAATAAATTCCACCAATTAAATAGTTTAATAAAAATTATGTCTCTATCATTTCATTTATTCAAACAAAACATGAAAATTCAATTCATATTATTCAAAGGGGAACTTTAAAGGTACCGTTATTAATTGAAAATTTACATACTTGGGAAAATCCCATTCATTGCACATTATATTCTAATTTAAACATTCCCTTAAATCTATAAAAACATGTAAATTCAATTAAAAGTTTCAAAAGTTACTTGGGATGTTTCTTTTCATCTAGGCCATTACTTACATGGGAAAATCCTTCTAAAAATCAGGCCAATCATACACTTAAAAGGTGAAAAGTTCCCATTTAATACTTATTTCCCAATGAAAATTGCAATTAAATGTTATGTCGTATGCTATTATGGTGTTCCATGTAACAAGAATTTAACCAATAATGGGCAACTCAAATAGGGACATCTCTAAGGAATATAACGTAAACATGCTTCAAAACTTTCTATAACAAAGGAAACAAATAATAGAAGAAATCCAATTCAGAAATCTAAGAATGATATAAACTAATATCACTAAATTTATGCTTAGAAGAAATATCCCCTCCATTGAAGGGGTTTTATTATAAAAACATGATTTTTTATCACAAAATCATTTATAATATATAAGAATGTCATTCAAGGTTCATAGTTAAATTTATCAATGTAAAATATAATTCAAATTATTTAAAGAAGAATTTATAATGTTATTAAATTTAAAAGGGTCAATGATCAAGATCCCACCTCAAGAGAAGACTATTCCAAGATGAGCACTTTGTCACTTGACACCATTGATGAAGATCTTACCACACAAGCATGCTTATACACTCTTATATATATACCCCTTAGTTAAAAGTAAACATGCCCTGAACCATGAGGGAACATGTACAAGGAGGATATATATGTGTGTGTGTGTGTGGACATACCTATGTATGTGTGAGAAAGTATTCGAGGGGCCACAATAAAATATATAAAAATTATTAGGAACTCAAATACACCATCACAAGGTCCAACGCACATAAATAAGAATACCATAAACCATAGAACAATGAATTCTGCATATATAAATGGAGAAATAATGAATAATGGAGGAAAAACATACCCCAAAACGATTGTGGTGAAAAAAAATGCTCTAAAAAACTTCTCCATTGGTGGAAGATGTCCAGACACACACGAAGGGGTCCTAGGGGAGGCACTACACTCCCTCGAATCTAAAGAAAATAAAAAAACAGATTAACCCTAACCTAGTGTTTGACCGATCGAAATTTGGGTGATGGGAAGAAGAAAACCCACCAAATGGGGGAATATGTGGGATAAAATCTCATACCATGACGAGATTAAAGGAGAAACCGGAAGAAATCTCATTGAAATTGGTGGACTATAGGAGGTCGTAAGGAGGGAAGTCACGTGCATATAGGGCCCTAAGGGAGGTCATGTCATGCAAGAAGGGGGAGACCCCTTGGGTCTCTTTAAACCAAAAATAGTAATAAAAATTATAATAATCAATAATAATATTATTCTAGTTATTATTTATAAAACATATATATTATATTTTAAATTTATTTCCATTTAATTTATTCTCCATTTAATATTTCAAAAAACAAGTTGGAATCATAGATTACACAATCTTCATGATGTTCTAAAATTGATAGAATAAAAAAATCATCTTTATATTTTCATTTCATCATAATTAAATAATTTTGGGAACACCTATTCTCACTAATCCTTGATCTTCACTTTCAATGTATGAATATCATCTTCTATTTTTTCTCAATTTTTGATCACAACACTTTGTTTGTGTTTCTGATGTTCAAACCATGATTGAATAACTATTGAATTTTCATGCTCAATCTTATCTTTATTTGATTAAAAATATCAAAACGTGAATCTTTTTCTAGTATAAAATACAATATTTTTCTAAGCATTGAAGTTTTATGTTGGTGTCTTTAAATATTTACACTTGAAAAGCCTTTCGGTGAAGATTTATATTCTACTATGAGAACATCAATTCATCCAGTAACTTCTAAATTGTTTACTAACTATTAAAACTTTATTCCAATCCAAATATTTATGATGGGGACTTCAATGAATTTCATTCAACGGTATAAGTATTATGATCATGCCTTAATCAAATTTTCATGAACTTGAAAGTATTATGATGATGTCGTATGGTAAGAAAAATATTTATGATCGAGAAATTTATATTATGAAGGTCAAATTATTTTGACGGATTCAAATATTTTTCTCTTAGCACTAGAATTCTTACATTAGATAGTAGAGTCTTATGATTATAGTAGGAAAGACTATACATTTAGGATTTATCCATTTTTCAGGAACTCCAAAATGCATACTTCTATTGGTAGTTTCTAAAGAACAAGGTTTTACTACAATTATTCTCCAAAATTATTAAAATAATATAAAAACTTCATCCAACAATATCAAGATTTTGTGAATAATTCCAAATTCCATCAAATACATTTTTGAGCTGTTTCATCATGCATAATACTCAAATAGCAGTATTTCTATGAATTAATCTATCGAATCAGCTGAATCCTTCTTTAATAAATCATAATCCATATCTAATAAGTTTTATTTTTACCTATGAGTGTATAAATATTACATACACAATAACTAACATTTTTTATAATCCCCATAGGGATACTCCATTATTATCTAAGGAATGTATCTAGAAAGTTATTATATGGAACTATGATCTTCTTATTTGTCTTTTATTACTCATGGAAACAACTTTTATTACGTGGTTGGATACTTACTTCTTCACCTAAGACCACATATACACAGAAACAATCATTCATTATACTCTCCATGTTGGTTCACCTTGAGGATCCATGGATTTTATCCAGATAGTTATTCTAAGCACCTATGATCTTCTTCTTTACCATTTTTTCCTCATGAAAAAACTCTTATTAAATGTGGGGTACTTAATTATTCACCTTATACTTCATCTACACAAATACCATTACACTTTTTAATCCTTGGATGAATTCTTCATTAGGATTTATTGAATGTTTATAGCCTTATATTCCAAGGCCAATGATCTTATTATTTTCCATGTATTCCTCTTGGAAGAAACTCTACATTCATGGGTTGATACTTTTTTATTCACATGATACCTCATATTCACATAGAAATAATTTTATTATCTTGATATTTAATAACAAATACAGCAAACACAATCATATCTATCCTCTGGCCACAAAAATCTCTACCATTATTTTTCTTTTCAAAACTCAAATCACATCAAATTAAATGATATACACTCCCCTTAGTTAAAATAAATGCAATGGGTAAGATACTCTCTCCCCTCTCAGCACAGTAGGGTCAATCATCAATTTCATCTTACCCTTAATTATTTTATGTGACTTGATATTTATACCACTTGAAATACCAAATTATATGAAAATTGATAGCAATTTAAGTGTTAGGGGTGGATCTTATTTAAATAAATATCTATTTTTTATACCATCTAGAGGAATTTATATTAGAAATCATTTCTTATCAATTGGATGTGATTGTAGGAACTAGAAAATAGCACAACTTTCTTAAAAATAAACATGGAATATCATTTATCTTACAAATGTGTCATAAAAATCAACTATAAATCTATATGAGCTAACCATTTTTAGAAACAATGAGTGGAATGTTTAGAGAACATGGTTTTCCTACATTTCAAATATTATTCCAATTTTTTACATCACATTTTGGGGGGAAGCACATATAGAGTTTCTGGAAATTTCATGAAACTATACTAACTCAAAAAAATACATAAAAACATTTTAAGTGTTAGGTATTATCCATACTATTAAATAATCACTCCCTATTTATAAACATAAGAAATAAATTTTAAAAAATAATGGGAGAATGAAATCATACCCCATACTTCCAATTTTGATGGGAATACTTAGATTTATATATTTAAGTAGATTTGATAAATTCTAGAAGATTAATTCATTTTTAAATCTTCCCTAAAGGGAATAATCTCTATAATTCATCACCATACTTTCTCGTCATTTAAAAACCATCAATAAAATATGGGGTGATGCTGGATCTTCCAATTTTTCCTCATTTTGAGAAATAGCGTTAAGGAATATTTCTCATCTTGGAAAATATATTCTTTTTTGTTTTAAAATTTCTTTACCAATTCAAGTTTACATCACCCTTCACTCTCCAAATTTTATCACCTTTGGGAATTATGGTATTCACTCTGTTTCCAAATTCCTTCATTACTATAAAAACCTTCTTTACATTGAAAATAAGAGAAGTTTGATTCTTTTCAGCTTTCTCTAGTCTTCTAACCACTTATAGATATTTTGGGATTATGATGAGAATATTAGTAGGCTCATGAACATACCTCTCTTAATTTTTGATCTTATTTTTTGAAGAATAATTTTTTGAAAATGAAATCACATGTAATTTCCCTTTTGATTTCGCCATCTCCACTAGTTAAAGGAGACATTTCATGCATTTGATAGCACTATGGATTACATTCATTAACCTTACACACACCTCTTAATCTGATTTTTATTTACCCTTACTGGATATCTTCTAAAACTCTTTATAAGGAGTTTCAACCACCAAACCAATTCTGCTATCTCTTTAATTAGTTGGTTCACCTTTGGAATTCAGATTTATACCTTTCCTATTCATGTTCATAGACATTTTTTAATGGTTTTTTGGTGTCCAAATAAAATCATTTCCTTATAGTGGGAATTAAATCATACTCATTTATATTCCATTTATTCATGGGAGAAGATGATTCATCATTACTCTTCTTATATTTTCTACCCATGGTCGATTAATATTCTTTGTTCACCCAATTATCAGACTGTGGTTATTCTATTTTTTATCCAGAAAGTTTATGATACCTATAAGGGTCGTACAAATATTCATAATATCACTGTCCACCTGTCTCACATATATCCTAGAAATGTTTCAAACATTCAACTATATTCTTCAGGGATAGATTCTTCCTTTTTTAAGGTTTAAATATTTCTATCGTGTTTCTTTTTTTCAGTAGCATTTATCTCACTATTTTTAGGTATTATAAAACATGTACATACCAACATGTTGTTCCATAAATCATTGAATATGTTTCCAATCCTCTAGAAGTAGCAACACCTTCCAATTAACCATGTTCTTATCACTTCATATGCAATCTATCTGGAATTACAGGGTTGATATTTTTAGTATTCAACCCAAATTTTTGAGCTCCTTTATGGGGGAATAACATTATATAAATAAACACATATATCCTTAACATATTGTTGATTGTCCCACTGTCTGTGTACTTCCAAATTTGTATATAGTTTTTCTATTTTATATTCCTATAAAAACCAGATTTAGTTCCATAAAATTCATCTTCATATTGGATTACCTTTTTCACGGATACTAAGGTGTATGATTCTCTAAAAGAACTCAAACACTCTATACCACCATTTTGATTATCGCTTTATCCAAGGATCAACTTTGATCTTTTTTGGTAGAGAATTTTTTCTTTAATATATTGGTAAAATTAATATTTTTCCTCTTCTATATATTTCAGTTTTACTTTCAACTCAATACATTTCAGGTTATGAGTATTCTTCTCATACTCAACTAATCGTAGCCAGTTTTCCTAATTAATATTACTCTTAAAAATTTTATTTACATGAAATTCCTTTCTTTCATATAGAATATTTCTCAACAATTTTTCACTTTTTTATTTATGTTTCTACAATAATGATTAAATATTCATAGAGACATTATAAAACTTCTCAAATGCATGGATTAATTCATTCACAAACTTTTCAAATATATCACTCCTAAAAAAATATTTTCAATTATCAGTCAACTTCAATGAATTTTTTCTTTCAAACTGAGAATTTTTCCTCTTTATTTTTCATAATCTTTTTAAAGGAGTTTAATGATCCCATATTTTTTACCAATGCTTCTTCTACAACATCACCCAATTCTTCCAATTGTGAATTTTTATATATATATTCCATTAAAGAATCTAAATATAATTATATTTACTTCAATGTAGACATTCTTTGGATGATCGTTAACCTCAAGATAATATTTTCACCTTTTTAAATTCAATAATCACCATATCTTGAGCTACATTCACAAGTTGAATTGTGATCTATTAATTTAACCAAAAAAACCCTCTCTATTCTTATTAGTTTCATCTAATGGTGTTTCCTCTTTCTTTTTTTGTAAATTTTATGAGATTCTTAGACTCTATATTTTTTTTAGTTATTAATGTCTTTCCAGACACTTCCATATTTTTTTAAACAAAATATTAAGTAGATACAACCACTTGAAGTTCTTATTCAAACTTTTAAAATCTCCAATTCAAATATATCTAATGAATCAAATGGTAAATAATTAATAATCCTTATAATATGTAACATTTTTATTATTATTCAATGGAGATTATCCAAAATATATAATAAAATAGAATATGTGATATGATATAACTTGAAATTCTCAATATTATTTTTTATGAACATGGGAGGGGGTTGAATCTGGTGTTGACTAATTTTTACCAATTACTAAAATTCTCTTTTTAATATTTAACCCCCATAGGTAATTTAAGCAATGTTTCTGGATAATGAAAAATTTTCAATTAGTGTTTTACCTACTAATTGGAAATGGCATGCATGCAAGTAAAACAATAAATAAGCACACAATGTTTTTAAAAGGTTTGGTATAATGACCTTCTACTTGACTTGATTGGTAGTTCACCCCAATCAAGGATTATCTACTATAATACAGGTGAATAAATTGGGTTTAATGTTTCCCACAACTATTATTTTTGAGTCTCACTAGAATCAAAAATTACTACTTCACATAGTAATTCCTCCAACAGCTTCTCACTGTATTCATATAGTCACATTGTGATCTCCCTGTATACCCGAAGTCACACAAGTTCTATGCATTCCCATCATATGTATGAATGTTTTTATTTTAAGTTTATCTTCTAATTAGATCACAAAATCTATACACATTATGCTTCAACATAAATAAGAAAGATCTATTTCTCACAAGAAACATGTTAGAATGTCAGTAAGTCTTCAATAATACTCGACATCTCGATCACTGATAAAAACCCAGATTTATATAACATCTTCAGATGCTTCTCGTCATGATGTCTCGTCCACTGAACTCTTGTAATCTTTAAACTCAACAATATCCTCATCACTCATCTAGTGATTTATCTCCAATAAATCAAACCATACATGACATGTCAGTCTGGATCAGTTTCCTTCCTCTTAAACTTCTATAATAATTATTAAATCAAGAATCCATTCTTATTCCTTTAGCATTGATACCAAGAAGTTCTTTATCTTTAGAATCAGATTAGATTCTCCTCATTATTTTTCTTTGATTGTTTTATTTAATATTTTTATAGCACAACACAATAGATATAAGATACACTAAATATCCCACATCTAATGCCACAATACAATGGTTTCTTCTTTTTCTTCTTCTCGTGGTCTCTTCAAACACATATGAATAGGAGGATACATTAATTACATTATTCCTTTTTTAGATACAATATATGGTATATTGAGTAGAAAAATAGACCATAATCACAAAAGAACTATTTTAGAATAACCCGTTAGATTTCATAGGATTTCTTATACACTGTTTTTCCTCAATGTGTACTATGCAAAGAACAATAATAAATGATTCTAATTTATGAAAAACATCCAAATAAAATATTTCTTTATTTTTCAATATAGATTCTGATTCCTATAACAATCCGAAAAATTCTCACTTTAATGATCCCCAACATTATATAATAATTATACAACAAATAAATTCATCTATAGCATGGTCTTCCATCTCAAAGTTTCACTCATGGGAAAATTCCAAAGCTTCATCTCAATTACTCTAAAACACTCGAACAACTTCAAATAAAAATGATTTCTGTTATGAAAAATAGCAGGTTATGGTTTAGTGGTTCTTCATCTCCATTTTTATTGAACACAAGACAATTCCATTTTCAGCATCGAGAAATATATATAGTGGAAGTATATTTTCAATATTTACAAAAAAAATTGGATAATGGATTACACAAGATTCATGTTGTTCTGAAATTCATAGAATAGTAAAATCAATTTCATACTTGTAGTTCCTTGGAATTTAATAATTCTAAAAACTAATTTTTAATTTAGCTTTGATCTTCCCTTTCTACGGATGAAGATCAGCTTCTATTTCTTCTCAAACTTGGATCGAAACCATTTCCTTGAGCTTGTGATGTTTAAACCATAATCAAACAGTTCTTGCATCAATATATTTAATCTCATCTTTACCAAATTCAAAATTTGGAAACTCAATTTTCTATCTACCAGAATTTGAAAATTTTCTATAATTATTTAATTCTTATGTTATGGACATTCAATCTTTTTGCCTGCAAAGCGTTGTATTAATGGTTTAAATTATTCTCCCGTAACTTTAATTCATCTAGTATCTTTCTGAAAAATTCTTTATGTATTGAAGCATTATGATCAGATAATGTTTTACGCTAGAGAATTCGATGACTTATTTTCAGCAGTATAAGTTTTATGATTATTCCTCGGTCAATTCTTTATTGAATTCAAAGTCTTATAATGAAGTCATATAGTCAGCAATGATATATGATTGACAAAGATATACGATGAAGCTAAAAGTCATACAATAACTTTAATGTTTTATGATCAGCACCTAAAGTATTACATAATAGTAGGAAAAGCCTTACATTCAACATACACTATGCCAGAATTGGCATTTAAGAGCAGTTTAAACTGCCACAAAATCTTGTGTCAATATTTTTTAGCGTTGGTTTTTCGAAACTATCATAGAAAGATTTGGCAACAGTTTCTAAAAATCATGAGAATCATTTTGAGGTGTTTTTTATTTTTTATGATTTATTATTTTTAATTTATTATTTATTTTTTATTTATTTTTTATTTTTTTATTGTTATTTTTTTATTATTTTTTATTCATTATTTTTTATTTTTTATTTATTATTAATCTTTTATTATATATTATTTACCATTAAAGATTTATTTATGACTTACTTATTTATTATTTAGTATTTATTACTCTGCACATGCACATCCATATTTCATATATTGAAATTCTGCATTTGGTGAGATTTGAACCTGTTACCTTTCAAAAATTCACCAAAGACTTTACCACTCCAAGATGCTCTTCATGTGGTGAATAAATATGAATTTAATATATATATATATATATATATATTGATTGAAAAAAATAAAAAATACATAACAAAAAGCTAATAACTAAATAATTATTAATTATTAATTATCATTTATTATTTAGTAGATATTAATTATTAATTAAAAATCATTAATTAATAATTAACAATCAATCAAAAATAATCAATAATTAATAAACGATAATTAATAACTAATAACTAATAAGTAATTCTTAATATTTATTAATTATTAATTAAAACATAATAAATAAAATAAAGATGGATAATAAAAAAATAAAATATCAATAAATAATAAATAAATAAATATATAATATGTTAGTGACTGGTAAATAATAAAATGTAAATAATAAATAGTAAATACTAAATACAAAATAATAAATAATAAATAGTAAATAGTAAATAGTAAATAGTAAATAATAAGTAATTAATTGTTAATAAGTTAATAAAAAATTAATAAAAAATTGATAAAATAAAAAAATTAAAAAAATAATTATTGTATAAATAATAAAAAGACAATAAATACATAAATAATAAAAATATAATTTGGAAATAAATAATAAAATAATAATGAAAAATAAATATTAAATAATAAATAATAAATTAGACTAATAATAAATTAATAGTAAAATAATTGTATATTAATAAATAATAACAATTAATAATTGGGGTTTACATAATAAAAAAATAAATAATAAAGGAAAAATAAATAAGTAATAAACAAATAAATAATATCTAAAAAATAAAATAAAAAATAAAAGATAAAAAATAAATAAATAAGTTGAAGATCAATATTAAATAAAAAATCATAAATACTTACAAACATACACATATACATAAATATAAAAAAATTAATGAATAATAAATAATAAATTAACAATAAATTATTAATTATTAATTATTAATTAATGAAAAAATAAATTTGAATAAATAAATAATAAATAAATAAATAAATGATAAATGATAAATAATAAATGAATAATAAATAAATAATAAATAGTTATTTAACAATAATTTAATATTGAAAATAAATTTTGTAAATAATAAATCAAAAATAAATAAATATTAAAATAGTAATTAATAGTTAATAATTAATAATTCAATAAATAATAAATTATAAATTATAAATTAAAAATATAAAATATAAAATATAAAATTGAAATAAATATCTATAAATTTATATTCATATAACAAGAATTACATAAATATATATGAACACAAATTTATGTTGCAAAATTATATATAATCTCCCTCATATATATAATTGTATATTAATATATATTTATATACACATAAGTAAATATAAATATCTCTCTATATATATATTTACACATATATGATATGAAAATATATAAACATAAATAAGTATAAATATTTACAAATGTATATAAAGATACACAAATGTTCATAAATTCATATAATATATATATATATATATTTATATATAGTTGATAATAAATTAACAAAAGAGGGGAAAGAACAATAATTCCAACACCATCAAATCAATTGGACTGAAAATATAAATATTTATCTGTTTATTAATACCCATGTCTATGTATATATTAACATTTTTTACATATGTGTATATATATATATATAGTTTTACTATAAATTGACTTATATATTATATTTAATGATAATTATGTCTTTAAATACAGATATATTTATATATGATATATACACTTAATATTATTGACGCACAAGTGCATATATATATATTTTTCAAATACACACACATGTATTTATTTAGATATATTAAAACATACAAATGAATATAGATATTTTTATTCACACACATAGGTTTATATATAAACATTACCTGTGTAGGTATATATATAGAAATTATAGAATTTTTTAAGATAAATAAAATAGATAATTATATATTTTAAATGAATTTAATATGAAATATTTATTTCCAAATGGGTTATATATTTAAAAACACATTTCTGTGTAAATATGTATTTCTACATGTGATTTAATATAAGTAAATATAAGAAAATATGTATATATTTAATTATAAATAAAATTACATTGTGAAAAATGATAAAAATTCAAAACGATATTATCAATATGAATGTAATCCTTATTAATAAATTCAGTCCCCACAAAAAAAAGATAATAAAACCCCCTTAAACTCAGTTGAAATTTCATCGAATGTTAAAAAATTGGACACCATAACTAAAAACTCAATTTTGAAGGACCAATGGACATTTTTTGGACCTGAAATATTTTTCCAAGATTCCTCGGGTCACTTGGTTGTAGTTCCCATCGCAGGCCTTGATTTGATATTTGGTATAACCCAAACAGAAACCTGGACCCAAAGTTATGGACATTTGAAGTTACAGTTGAATTTCTAACTTTTCATGGAACAATATTAAATTTTATTAATTTAATTATTCAAAATTTTAAATCTGATTTTTTTTATTTCATTTTATAATATTTTATTTGAATAGTTTTGGAGCTAAAATGGACTATGGGATCAAAAGTTAGGCCAATTGATGTCAAAGTGTAATTTTCAACATATTCAATACTTTTTTTTAAGTTTCATATTATTAGTAACTAATACTATAAATATTTATTAATTAACTCATTTTTATTATTTAAAATTATATATAATAAACTACATATGGTAGTAAGAAATAAATAAAATATCATAATTAATTTTTTAATTTTTTTAAAAACATTCCATCTAATTTATTATGGTTTTTTGAAAATCACCACTAAAAATTAAATTAAATTTTTTAAAAAAATTAAAAAAAAACATGTATTGGAGTTTTTGGAAATTTCTAAATAATGTTTTCCAGAAAAAAAATTAAGAAAAATTGTTAAATTTGTTTTCCCTGTAGTGATATAACTATTGTTTATGAACTCTGAATTGAGGGATTCTATCAATGACTTCAAAAAGACTTGTTCTTTATTCGGGAATTCTCTAAACATCTCTAAATCAACTCATAACTTCTTTTAATGATATTTATAATTATTATAATAATTCCAAACTTCTTCAAATTCATTTTGAGGTGTTGCAACATATAAAATAATCAAATAAGAGTATTTCGTTGAATTCGTCTTCCATATTAGGTGTCGACTTATTCAGTCAACCAAAATCCATATAGGATTACATAAACCATCAACCAAAAGTGTGTAAACATTATCTTCATAGAAACCAACAATAGTTTTACTCTATAGATGGGATCTCATTATGGATCTAAAGAATTTTTCCTCCGCAACATTTGAAGGACCTATGATCTTTTTCATTAATATTTATTCATTAGGGAAGAAACTCCACTTAGAATGGTTGATACATACTTCATCACTCTACACCTCATTTTTATATCATCAAATATAATTTATAATCTTTGTATAGTTTCTCCTTTAGGATCCAATGAATTTACCTATTTGACTATTCCAAGAACCTATGATATTCTTATTTTATCTTTATTTATCATGGTTGTGACTCCTCTTACACTGGTAGATACTTAATTATTCACGCAATACCCCATCTTAACTTATAAATCATATCATTTAATTGAACTTCGATAAAACATAAAACAAACACAACCATATATAGCTTTTGAACACAAAATTAACCACTCACATCACTGGAGACAATTTAAATCAACATAGGGGTCATTTATTGTATGAATAAATTATTAACATATGATTGGAATGAATTTCATAAATTATATAATTGGATGTCAAAAATTACACTAATATTGAATATTTATCAATGGGTTTAAATTATCTCTAATGCTATCGGATTGGGAGCCATAAATTTCTGAAATTTTTATGAAAATACGAGTGTTGAATATTGATATATATTCATGAAAAATATAATTAACAATCTGCCCGTAAAAATATAACTCCCCCAAACATAAAAATATTTCTTTTTCTTATGAAATGGTGATATCAGAAGACACAAGATAATCGGTGGGATAAGTCTCATCTCAAATATAATATGAAAAAAATATGATAAAGTACTTCAAAAACTAAAAAATAATTATAAGAAATATCCTGAAAACATGAATAAGTAGATAATTATCTATATAATATCAGGGAAATTATGTCATATAACTCATTTTCTCAAAAATTAATGGGTTATCTCTTTTATAGGCATCCCTAAAGGTAATGGTTATTGTGTAATAACCATAATTATACCCATTATTATAACTAAAAGATCATATTTTCATGTCAAAATGTACAAGTGAAATGAATAGATAAACAACGTGAAGAAACATTTATAGCATTATAATATGATTTTTATCCATGTTCATCACATAACTCATATTCCCACAAGAAACCCTCTCCCTGAATGGATCTCTTCCCCATACTAAAATTCAAAATCATTTTTCAAATATAAATGAAACTTTTAGGGAAGGATTTTCACTATTAGATCATCCTAAAACGGATTCCCCATTAATAAAAAGGGTTATAAAATAGAAAAAACATATGTGTGGATTAGTGGGTCAAAATTAATTAAAAAAATTACATTATTATTTCAATTGAACTTTTAAAATTATTATTCTTTTGATGGGAAAACATGGAATGTTTGAGATGACATCTCATGGTCGAAATCTGCTTAAGAAAAAGAGAAATATAATCCAATGTAAATGGCGAAACTAATTTCTCAAGTATGTAAATTTGATTTTGGACAAAATGGATGATCATAAGTTAAATTATGTATTTAAAAAATAAACATGTTTTGAAAAAAATAAAATCATGTAATTATATCAATAATGTAAAAACCGTGAAGTCATGCCCTAGATTCAATAAAAAAACATGTTGTTTACCATTTTATAAAAGTTTAAAAACTATGTAGTTCTCTATATTGTTGAGGACCTATTCCGATCTACATTCTAGATAATCATATAATAGCTTAAAATTTATCAGAGTTGTATAAAAAAGTAAAATAAATTAACTATCTCGTTTTGCATGAACTAATACCAAAAGCGAAGTTCTCCATCATAAGATTTAAATGATACCTATGAAAGTATATTTAAAACATTATATGAGCATTAAATTTACCAGTAAGGGATTTTAAATCTAGTGAAAAATACTTTTATATATACTCATTTTAAAACTCTTTAAAACGTTTTAAATAAAATGTAAATATTTAATGTATATATAATAATTTTCATAACTAAAAAATTTATATCAAATATAAATATTATATATATAATACTCTTCAATACCTTTCAATAACACTTTTTAATTTGGAAATACATTCAAAAAATAATTCTTTAAAATTCAATTGGATTTCTCAAGAAAAAAATAATTTGAAAATAATAATAATTTTATGGATTATAATGACACTTGATGGACCATATAAAACCCTTTATTCGACATTGAAATATAACCATTCAGACAGCATCTCGATGAAGTCAAGGGTTCACTCCTTCCTCTTCGTCATAAAATTTGATATGAATGTGATGAATTATTTTGGGGGAAAAAGTTCATTCGAAGATCCATTTTTCTCATAAATAACCCACTAATATCATTTAACAATCCTTTCAAGAAATAATTTTATTATTTTCAAGTAGAAAATAATATTACGTCTTCCAAGTTTTATAAAAATAAACTTTTTCATAAAACACATTGGACACTTGGAGAAATCCCTAAATTTAATAAATTATGGAAAATAATTTTTAAATTCACCTCATAATTAAATTAAAAATAAATATTTTATTCACTGCATATAATGTTATTGGTATGAATAAATCATGTCCATGTCGATATGAAATTGGAACATCCAAAATTTAAATTCATACAAAATGATAATATAGTTTAATAAACTTTTCATACATCAATATTCATTTGAAAATAATATATAAAAATTTATAATTAGAAACTATTATTATTTAATAATAGAAAAAAGACCATAATTCTTCTTGCACCTAAATTATTAACTTTGTCTTAAAACCCTAACATGCTTTTGTAAACAATTAAATTTTGTTAATATCTGAGTGCAAAATAATCAAAATAAGCTTTGAAACTAATAAAATTTAAATCCATCCTTTTAAATAAAAATAATAGAATTATTTTTCTATATCAATTATATTTACACATAAATTGTTTCTAAATAAATCATCTCTATAGAAATAATTTTAAAAATAAATAAATGTTTGAAAATTAAAATATTTCCCTTAAATAAATGTAATTTTGAAGAACTATATTTCATGAAAATAAGACCCTAAAAAATTTAAAACTCAATCTTGAAAATATTTTTATCACCCATATTTACATTAACTAAAATAAAAGAAAATATGAAAAAAATAAATTAATAAAATAATCCCATTACTTTTTTATTATTTGAAGTCTTTGATGGGAAAAAAATTTGTTATTTTATTTTTCCTACATTCAGAACCTATGTCTTCTCTATTTATATTAGTCTTCCTCTCTTCATGATTTTCATAATTCTTCTAATATCTCAATAGAGCATTCTATTTATTGTCACAATTCTACTCTATAATATTAAAATAATACCATGGTACGTCATTTTATATTAATGCATTGTTTAAAATAAAATTTGTTTGATTTTTTTTTAAAATCATGGCTTAAGATTTGGATACCAGAATAAGTCTTGGTCTCATACTACTCATATTTAAAATGATGTTAAATGTAGATAAATAATTAGCTGAATCACAATCAGTAGCCCGAAGAAGATAACGGAGGGATCATGATATTCTCTAATTTTGTGGTTCAGAGGTAATATTTTCCAAGAAAGATGAATGCATACATATATTTTATATTCAATCATAATATAATGATATAATTGTGAGTTAATACAATATATTATAATTTTATTACTCAGGACAGCAAACGAATGCTAATAATTGTTTACTTTAGATCGAGCATCAGTCCACATCCAAACAAAAAATCAATAGATACAATTAATGAACCACAAGAAGGACGAACATATTTGAAAATTACTGATTGAAAAATAATTTATTGTAGATAAAGATCGAAGGATGGAAAATCCAAAAAAAGGTAGATAAGGAATGAAATCATAATCCAAGAGAGAAAATAGAAGGTTATGGAAAACATAGAAATTAATACACTGGAAAGGATCCAACATATAATATTAAGACACCTAAAACAAATACACCAACCTAGAATGGATCTCCAAACCAAAAAATAGGAGGAATCCAATTCCTATTTGAAACCCACATCATCCTCAAATTAGGCCTTCAAATTCCCTCTATCATTCAATATTAACTCAAACCACATAGGTTTAACTCTTGGGTCTATATTGAAATCCCTAGAGGTTTTACAACAATCAGATCTCCCTCACCTTTCACTCTACTACTCAGTTTCCACTAGAGAACCCTCAGTCGGTTCTCCCATGAGGATTCGCCTCCCAAGATAAAGCTCACACATCAGTCGATCCCTCCCAGTTAATGAGGCTCTCTCTTCCCTCATTTACCATTTATCTCGATTTCCCTTATCTTTTATTTTTCTCATCGATACATTTTTTTACCATATCCATATGTTATTTTTTATAAATATAGTTACAATTTATAAAAGGATTTTATTAAAACAAAATTTTTCCTAATTTTTTATATAATTATATTTTCTTTTCAAAATTTCATTTATTTATTATATTATTAAATACAAAATTTAAATTTTATAATCATCTCATAATTCAAAATAATACTCACATGTATATTTTTTATAATTTTCAGAATATCATTTATATATTTTATAAATTAAGTTAACATTAATTATTCATATCATTTATAACATTATTTATATATATATAGGGATAAAATCTTTATTACAACATTAAATTTTTTATAAAACTACTAATTAAAGATAATTAGTAAAATTGATTTATGTAAATTTAACTAGTTATAATTATAAAGAAATTAATTTAAAATGTTAAATTAGAATTACTTTAATTTATTTATTAAAAAAGTTTTATAATCAAAATATAATTTCGTGAAAATAATTTATTTTTTAAATAAACTCGATTATACCAAAACATATTTTTGCAATTATCAACTAGATAAAATTAACTAGTTAAAATAGTATTTAATAAATTGTTATTATAACTTCATCATTTATTTGTTTATTTTCTTAATTATTAAGTTAATATTCAATTTAATTAATAGTTAAATAAAAATTCTAGTAATATAATAAATAATTCTTTTATTTAAACTAGGTATGTTATAGACAATCATATAAAATCATAGATATGTGGAATTAAATAAATTTTGACCATGAATCTTGTTCTCATGAAATGAACAAACATGAAAGTTCTTTGTACCTCACTATTTTAAAATTGAAATACAATCATTTTCAATGTGGTATTAAAAATTACATAGATTTTATTTTTTTTCTTAGTTTTTTAAATTATTTTAATTTTTTTAGATTTTTTAAAAGAATATACTATAAAATGAAACACCTCCAAGTGTAATTGTAAATAGATGGGGAGAGGTCGTCAGTATCACATGAATATCTGAAAATGATGTAACTGTAAATATTTAAGGGACACAAAATTGGCCAACATCATATCATAAAGATAACACCAAAAAAATAGTCACATGTATCAAAATGTGTATATAATAGAATAAAAAAACCACTAAATTTTAAGGATTGAAATGAAAATGATTCAAACATTCTAGTTTCATTCTTGAATCAAACTAAAATAATGCAATAGAAAAAATAATTGGTATCTAACCATTAAGTACTAATTTTATCATCTCTAGCCAAATGCACAACCTTTAATTTTAAATGAATTTACTTAATTATTATTTTCATATATAAAGTGCGATAAAGTGTGAGTAGTTTCCCATTTACCTCGTAAAGTTTCATTTTTTCCATAATAAATTTTTACTACACCATAGGGATATACAATAGTGACGATGTTTTCCTTTGACCATATTTATTTAATTTTTCCTGCTCTAACTCTAATCCATGATTCGAAGAGTAGGAAATTGTTACCCTGTGAAAAATTTCATTGATGGATTATCTTATCATCTCATAGTATAGTTTTAGTTTTAGGTATCATGAAATTTAATATGATTCTCTCTTTATCTTATACTAATTATGAATTTATAAAAAGATATTTTATTTATTATTTTTCAAATCCATGTTCGACTTTTTCATAGCCCAATATGATTTATGTTCAAACTCTATAAGTAGATGATATATTTCTCCAAAGAGTAGAAATTTTAAGGAAATTAACCTTGGTGTTTTGTATGATATCATATATGACCAGATTGTTTCATCAATTTTAGTATCCGAATATATTTATAGAAGTTCACATTTTTCTCAAGGATTCCTTTGATCTGTGATAAGAGCCTAATTTTTACAATTTTTTATTAAATTTCATTATATTCAAACTCTTTATTTTAAAAAATATCTAGGAATTAATCACATTTTATTAGTTTTATAATAAAATAGAGTTTTATTAAAAATGGATTAATTTAACAAGTTTTATTATGTTATTAATTATGGAATTATTTTAAAACAAATACTAATATTAAAAACGAGTTTCTAATTTTTTTTACAAGAGATGTATATGATTTTAATGAAATTTGGGAGCTTTTGTGATATTAAATAAAAAATACCAAGGGTTGTGTGTGATTATAATTGAGAAATATGGACCTGCATAGGTTTAAATGACATTATATCACCTTCATAAGGATAAATATCTTGGATAATGTACTAAATGTGATTAAAATCACTCGCATTAGATTAGAACCTTGCCTTAAGTCACTATATAAGTTGAACTATGTCACACAATCCTCATATATGATTAAAGCAACTAGATTTTAGTTTCATTATATTAAATTAAAACATAAAAATATCATGTAAGATCAAGCGAAGATCATGTAAAAATAAATTCTACTCATGCATATATAATTGGGGCTCATCTAAGATAAATAAGGTCATGCCACAACTAATGTAAGAATAATTTACAACCCATGTCAGATCAAAACATCATGCAAGGAGATATGTGTGACTAATCTAAAAATTTTAAATTTCATTTCATATTAACTTATTATTGTACAAGATTAATTTAACTATACATGGAGACAAACCCATTCTTCATTCCCAACCACATCGCTACCTACAATATACGAAGTAACAATTTGTAATTATTACATAAAAATCTTGAAATCAATTTCAATAGATTAAGTCTTGTAGTCACAATTAAATTTGAATTCATAAAAAATTGTTCATGAATACTCTATGAGGATCTATTAACATTCATGAAGATCAACAATGGTTGTGGGATCAATCCAAGTTCTACATGACCAACATGAAATGTATCACTCAACTGATGTGTTATTCTCAAATGATACACTTAAAACAATTTTGAAACACTCTTATGATATACTCCACTATTCATTCATCCTTGTAAAATATCAAACAATGATAATGGGTTGATTAAAATATTGATATAATTATTTAAGAGAATAATCAATAATATATCCATGTGGAAATATCATGAACTCACAATATATACATGGAGAGTATTACATGTATAACTTGTTTCCTCCCTATATTTTTTAAGTAGTGATCATAATCAACATAAAGGATTTAAATCCTTATACTTCAATCAAGTAATTTATTTATAATTTGATTTCGTATTTTTTTTATGAAATTTAATTCAGTGTAGTTTTCTTTTCCTTATTTTTTACTTTTTCTTCCATATTTCATCAATTTCAATTATTGCCTCTAACAAACCATGGTTGTAGATTATCTTACTGAAGGGTGTGATAACCATCAGAGATTCAAGGAATTATTGAATCAATATTTAAGAATTTCTATAATTTTTCCTCCATTATGTGATATGGAATTGGTGTGTGATATGTTGGTGAGGCAGGATCCTATCTTCACTTAAAATTCATATTTATGTTCCTACCCCTACCAAATATTATCTCCATCCTCACTTAAATTATAACATTTGTGGTTTAATAAGGTTATTTGAGTGTCTAACAGTGGTGGGAAGTGGTTTCATACTGTTTAAAATGTGTGTTATCAATTTCCCCTATGGATGAGGTGGGATCATTATATTGCGGAAGTTTTTCCAATGTATGTTGAGTTCTAAAAATTATGTAGTGGTGGTTAATTAATGATTGGTTATCATTGAATTAAAAAATTCATTTTAACTTTAGAAATAGATAATTATGGTTTCCTTGGACAAACTCTAAATATCATTGTCTTTTCATTGCCAACATACTTTTTTCATTTCCATTATATAGTTCGTTTTCTTTATAATCCCTTATAATTTCCCTATTTTATTTATTTATTTTATTTTATGATTGAAAAAATATAAAAAAAATTAATAAGTGAGTAAAGTGATATTTTCTAGTCTGACTCTTCATGTGAGATAACCCAAGTAAACTCTATAGCTTCATTCTAGGTTTACAAATATATATTGATAATGAGACTTTGGTGACATCCTTTATCAATCTCTAGATTTGAAATTTCATCTTCTCCATTAGTTCTGGGATTATTGGGGCACTCATATAATAATGGAATCTACATTGAGTTGTTAACTTTTGAATCACAGCATTGTTGAAGTGATTATTGTAGTCACTAATGATGAGTGATTGTATTCTGGCCTAGGTAAATATATATTGACTTAGAATTTTAATTAAACTCATGAAATGTTTTACTAAACTATTTCAAATTGCACCCACTATTACACATGTCCAAAATTGATTAGTATTTAATATTTAACAAATAATTTGAAAAATGGACTCATGAATCCATTTCCCTATATGTTAAAAATTTCAACACACATATTGGGATGTTGTGATATCTCAATCTTCCAACTAATACTTATAGTTATTTAAAATTTATCAATCTTATTGACAATGTATCAAATATATTGATTTAACATGGGCCAGCATACACTAAATTGAATCACTTTTCTAATTGTATTTTGAATACCAGGATGTCCTCCAACTTCTATAGAGGAGAAAAAATTTAAAATATTACCATCCACTTATTAGGGGATATATGTTCTAATCATTCAATCAGTATAATCCTTAAAAAATAATAGATCATCAAAAAATAAATGGAAAACTTTATTTAAAATTATTCTCATCATTTCTTTTAACAAATCAAAATGAACCATAGTTGAAGATAAGTAGTTTTCAAAATTGGCATACCAAGGTCTAGTAGTCTCGGTAGTATAGAGTTCCTCATCTGGAAATTTTTATTTAAATAATTCTATGTTTATATCAATTGTGTCTAGTTTTGGGCGGGAGAAATGATCAATAATATCATTTTCAATTCCTTTTTTATCCGTGAATTAAATTTAAAATTATTGAATCAGTAAGATTCACTAAATGATTCTGGTCTTTCATTTTTCATTTACATTAAATATCACAAGGTAGAACAATCGATATATATATAGTGAATTTTGATAATATTAAGTATGATGGAGATTTATTGAGTGTGAAAACAATACTTGTCATGTTTTTTTAGTTTTTCTATAGTTGTGTCAAGTATTATTCAATGTTTTTATAGAATAATAAATCAATTTGAAGATCTTCTCTTTCTTTTATTCCCAAAAAACACCAGCTGCCCAATCTCTTTCATGACACATTAATTCAAATGGATTCTCCAAATATAGCGAAATAATAATCAATGATTTTACTAATAGTTTTTTTTACAATTGAAAATCATACTAAAATTTCAGCCCAAAATTAAAGGTGAAATTTTTTCCTAATAGGGTAGTTCGGGGTGAGAAATAGTATAAAAATACATAATAAAGAACTAGAAGAATAAAAAATGAACCATGAAAACCACTGATAGAATGAAATGATATATTCATGGGTAGCTTAATAATTTTATTAATATTGGATGGGATAACTCAATGACTTTATTTGAAATTTAATGTTCTAACATTATCGCACATTGTACCATGATGTAAGATTTTTCATAATTAAGAAAAATATTATTTTTTTCAGTCAGGTAATAGAATATTACCATCACAAATTGTTGAAACTACTAGATTTTATATTCATTAGAGCTAGTAAAATATATTAATAAACCCAATATAATATATCCAAGAAAGATATATAAAACCACACCAAACTGGAAATGAAGAACCAAAGATAATGAAGTGTGTACACTTCACCAATTATCTATAATAGCAGCCATCTTCATCATATGTGTTTGATAAAGATCAAAAGAGTGGGAATCAATGGACTCCAACCCATGGGGGTATCCACAAGACAAGTTGAATCATATGATATTCTGATGGGATCCATATTCACTCCATGATGTGATATCACCTTGTAGTGATAAAGAGAAAGATAAAGGGAGCTTTAGGGACTATGGAGCTTAATACAAGAAATGGGTAGTCTCACTCCCATACTAACTCATTTTAATATTTGTTTATACAGATCTTGAGTATTTTCCTTAGGTTCTCATACATTAACTCGTGCATTATAATGGATGAATTAATTCTTTGTTTAGTTCATGCTTCATATACATGAATGAAACAAAATCACACAAGTTAAATCTAATGTAACACCACTTAAATGATATATTGGGTGGTAATATCACTTGAAAATTAATCATTAATGTTCAATTCCTTATACAAAGGAATTCAGTAGAACCCATATCATGCCTTATGACTTGTCCCCAATCATACCTTACGATTGGAGAAAGGGAGTAGCATGGAATACAATTTCATTCATCATTATTTCCAATGGTATTAAAATATGAAATAACATTTTAATATTGTATGTATGTCACAACCCATCTCTGAGGGTCATGTTCCATGACTACCCCAAGCCCACCTCTTATACGCTAGGGGATGGTGATTAGAACCGAGTAGGCATATCCTATAAATGGAAGGCATTCACTTAAGTACATGTACATACACACATCTCCAAGCCTAAATTGATGAAATATAAAAAATCTATGTAAAAAATGACTTAATTGACTATGTTACGAACCCATGAGTACGATAGTATGAAATCTGGAAAGTAAATAGTACTTGAATACAAGCCCGCCAAAAGAAAGAATCTGTCATGTGAATGCACAAGTTCTTGAAAGTCACCCACAAAAAACCCTACAATAAGGGTAGGTGTAGGATATATTCCTAAAGAAATAGGATCACAACACATCTATCTGATCCCTCTAAGCACCACCTGGTGCTGGTCCACCTAGAACTCTATCAAAGCATTGATCGTCGACACAAGACACGACACATGTGGGAAAATCCTGTGCATGGGTGAGTAAAACAATACTTAGTAGGGCACCCTAAAACCAAAAATTATAAACACAAAGTACACCAAAATGTAAACACATAAATAACACTACAATGTAAACACATGAAGTACATCATAAAGGAAACTCATGTAGTACTGTCAACTCACACATGTAGAAATCTAATGTACGAAGACATGGTTTTTCAATTTTAATAAACAAATCTCCATGTTCCCTCGACACATGGTGTTACAATGATGCATGTAGAATTTATGGATAATATAGAACTGATTTCACATGGAGTGTCTATGGTGCAGGAGTGTTGATGGTGCCTGGAGTGTCAATGGCACCTGGAGAGTCGATGGTTCCCGGAGTGTCAAAGGCTCCTAAAGCATCGATGGCGCACGAGGCATTCTTGTCGGACAAATCATTGATGGAGAGTAGAGTATTGATGGTGTAAAGGGATTTTATGGTCCACATGGTGTCGATGGTGCATAGAGCGTCGATGGGTTATGCAGCCCCCAAGTCACGTAGTCACCAAGTCACAGCCAGCTACAGGATTCCGCTCGTAGCTCGCTTGTTCTAGGAGAACCAACTCCTCCAACCATTTTTTCACATTAAAAAACATATAAAAACTCACATATATTATCTAAAAAGGAATGCCTCATCAAAAGGGTCCTAATAATTCCAACATATCATCAAACATATTCAAGGTTTGAATGTTATGGTTGTTTTTCTAAAAAGGTCTGACCAGGGTCCGATCCAACCTACCAGACCCATCCCGACCCATCGGCCAAACTAACCTAGTCCAACCAGCAAGAACTAACCTGGATTGAATGACCTAACTTAATTTGGTCCTACCCTCTGTCCCTGCAAGGCCAATGGATCGGCCTAGCTACTCTGGTCCGACCCGCACTGTGGGTCGACATGTGCGCCCCACGTAGCCCATCCTAGTTGTGTCAGATATTGTTCCATGTAGTTCACCCCAACAGCATGGTATCTACATCTTCAATGCATCCATCCATGGCATTCCTTCAATGCAGGCCTTCATTGCAGTTGCCGCCATCACAGCCTCCTATTGTGGTCCGCTAGTCGCCTCCCGCGGCCCCCGTCACTGCGGGCTCCCTCCAACACAATCCCGCATATACCACATATGCATGTCGATGGCACATCCTGTCATTCTTCTCCTGGAACAACCACACCATTCTCCCCCTGGCCTAGCCCCTACCGAGCGTCTACTGCCTTCGCAACCGGCCGCCTTGTAGGCGGCCTATCACCACCTCACACTCCCCCTAGACCGGCCGCGTCCTATCATCACTTCTAGCTGCCCTGCCGAAGGTCTTCCTTGCACCTTCATAAGTATTCGGCTCACCTGAACCATTCCACACTACCTTCACACCTCTTCTATTCCATCTCGGGGCCAAACCTTCAATCTCGGACCATTGCACCATGGATCGGGGGCGCGAAAGATGATCATTCTCAAAGAGGTTTCATGTGAGAATAACATACGAATAATGCAATAGATTGAGGGTGAGATAATGTATGGGAATTACCAATGAATGGATATTTTTATTTTTTGTTTCGTATTTGATCCGTTCATATTAGAAGGTTTAACTAAGAATAAATAAACAAATAAATTTCAATCCCCATTGAAAACCCCGCAAACATAACACTCATCCCGTAATTGATTGAACTGCTGATCAACCTGTTCTTTGGTTGGCATGTATTCGCAGTTGGTTATAATAAGGGGAAACCAAATAAAAAAGAGAATAAAACACCATGCCTCAAGGTTGGATCAATCATTGATGAAGAATGGAGGTCCCTATCTTCAATGATCCTCGATCTACCGGCATTCGTCGTCGCTAGTCAGGGAGTTCTCCATCTAATTACCTTAGAGAAATTTCTAGGGTTATGTAAATAACTGAGGATAACTAAAAATAGAATTTAATTAACATAAACCAACATTAAATTAAATAAATATATTTTAATGATGGTTACAGCCAATTTCTAACTTTCACATTCGACATGTGTTGGTCGATGTTATGCCCCACCTAAGGTGAAGTCACTACTCTGAACGCAACCATGCCCTCAAATTTCTTATCCATGAAACAGTTTAGAATTTATTCAAATTTTAATGAAAATATTCCCATTCACTTTATTAAAAACATAACATTTTTTATCTAATCATTATGATAACACTGGTCCTTGGAATCTCATTCTATCTGAGCACCTGGTCTCATAATTTTCCTAATTAATTTATAAAAATAAAATCGGAGAAAATTCAAGTCATTACATTCTGCCCAACTTAGGGATTTATGTACCAAAAACGAAAAACAAGGTCTACTCATCAAATAGATGAGGGTAATAAGCATGAATCTGAGTCTCCTACACCCAATTTTTCTTTTACTTATGCTTTTGCTTCCATCAAACGTGCACCAATGAAATAGACCAACCATGAAGGATCATCTTTTTCTGATCCTCTATCTCCACCATGTACTCTGAAAAAGTCATCGCATCATCAATGTCCAGCTTGTTCCAGTCATAAACGTGTGATGGATAATTAACGCGCTTCCTAAGTCGTGACATGTGGAAGACATCATACACCGGGTGAAACTGTGGGGGAAGAGCTATACGGTATGCCATCTCACCATTTCTAATCAAAATCTAAAAAGAGATTTTTTATCTCATAGATAACTTGTGTCCCTGGACAAATCTCTTCAATACCCATCAAGGTGAGACCCAATGGAAAACATGGTATCCCTTCTCAAGCTCTATAGGCCTATGTCTCCTATCTTTTTATGAATTTTTTCACTTTGTGAAGTCTTCATCGAACCCCATATGATCTAAACTGTTTTGGTGGTAGACTTACCTAAATTTGGACCCATGTGTACTAACTCCACTAGGATCATCAAGTATAGTGGTGACCTACATTGTGTCCTATATAAATACTCTAATGGTGCCATACTAATGGAAAATTGATAGATTTTGTTGTAGGAAAACTCCACCAGTGGTAGGTGATCCACCCAACTACAGCCAATGTCTTATATGAAATCACATAACATGTCCACAAGAACATGGATGGTATGTCACGACCCGCCCTCGGGGTCCGTGCCGTGACTACCCCAAGCCCGCCTTCCATAGGCCAGGGGCTGGCGACTAACACCAAGGCGTAAATCCCAACAAAAAGGGAAGGCATTGCCTTTGAAAAGTAAACAAGCACCACAGAGTAAGTCAATAAAAGATCACCAAGATGGTATAATATCCCCTGGATATCCATGGTAAACATGTAATGAAGCCCATCAATAGCCCATCCCACTTCCACTCTAGCACCTCAAGTGGTTGGGTTAAGCCCGCTGGAACCCAGTGCTCAGCCTTCACATGTTTACAAGTAAGGCATCGAGAAACAAACTCAGCCACTTCCTTCTTCATCCCCGACCACCAGAACTGACATCGGACACCCTGGTACATCTTTGCCACACCTAGATGTATTCCCAATGGGGATGTGTGGTACTCCCTCAGAACCACCTCCAACAATGTCACAGGTACCACTATACGCCCTCAAAAAAGAACAATCTGATCCCCACCTATCGAATATTCATAAGGGGAATTCCCCATGGACAACTAAGCAAATCAGATCTCACAGTCGATATCCCTAAGATATGCCTCCTTGACTCACTATATGTTTGTAGAGGTGAAAACCATCGACTATAGGTAAGTTTCACCATCTCCATCCAAAAGGATATCTCTAATGTGTCCAACTGCTCTGACGTGTCACTCAAAAACTACAAGCTAGATGTCCTGCTGAGAGTTTCTACCACCACATTCCCTTTCCCAGGAGTATAAAAAATACCAAAGTTGTAATCCAGGAGGAACTGTATCCATTTTCTCAATCTCAAGTATTGATCCTTATGATATAATATTTTATTGAGACTCTTGTGGTTAGAGTAGATGGTAAATCAATCCCCCATTAGGTAGTGTCACCACATCTTCAATGCGAAGACTACCGTTGCAAGATCAAGATCATGGGTCGCTTAGTTCTTATCGTACTACATCTATTGGAGCTAACCATATGAAATCCAAGGTTTACCTTGTATTAGGATACCAACAAGAATGGTCCTTGATGCATCATAGAATACCACTTACTCAACACCCTCCACTGATAATCTCAAGATACAAACTCTTATCAACCTCTTCCTTAGATACAAAAAGAACTTCTGGAACTTCTCTATCAACACAAAAGGCTTCCACATCCATGTCAAGGTCGTAAAGGGTTCTGATAATCTTGAAATGTCAGGTACAAATCTATGATAGTGCCCAGCTAAACCCATGAAACTCTGCACCCTGTTAACATTGTTGGGTGGCTCCCCAGAAAGCACTACTTTAATCGTCATCGAATCCACTGCATCTCTATCATTTGAAGCGATGTGTCCCATAATGTGGAACACCTAAATCCTAACCTGACACTTATAGAGATTCACATAGAGTTGGTTCCTTCAAATTGTGTCTAGGACCATATTCAAGTGTGTCACTCTCTCCTCCTCGGAGGCCCAGTACACTTGGATGTCATCAATGAAGGCAACAACGAACCGGTCTAAGTAAGGTTGGATGATTCTATTCATCAGTACAAAGAACAATGTCGGTGTATTTTTCATGCCAAGCATCATCACTATGTACATCTAATGGTCATACTGAAATTTTAAGGTTGTCTTCAGAATGTACTCATCTTGTACACAAAGGTGGTGATAGCCAAATCTGAGGTCTATCTTCAAGAACCACATCACTCCCTTCAATGGATTGAAGTGGTCCTAATTCTATGGAAGTGGATACTTATTCTTCGTGGTCACCAGGTTTAGGCACCAGAAGTCCACACATAATCTCAATATCCTATCTACCTTCTCAGAAAACAAAACTAGGGATGCCCAAGGTGAAACACTAGGTCTCATGAATCCATTCCTCTATATGTCCTCCAGCTGTACCACCAACTCACAAAGCCCTGTGAGAGACATATGATATTAAAGTGTATATATCAGTGTTTTCCTAGGTATAGGTCAATTTAGAAGCCTACCTCCATGTAGGGAGGTAATACTAGTAAATCCTCCGGAAAGACGTCGTCATACTCCTCCACCACTATATGAAATTACAAACTATAATCATCCAATGTATCGAGGGTCAGGAAAGCCTACATGTTAGTAGTCGAATGCACCATCCAATCCATAAGTCTTTCCTATGATTTATTTTTTTCCTTTTCACCAACAAGGAAATCCTTGTTCCATCTCTACAACCACATGGCACTTTAAACCTAAAATAGTCAATCTAGGCACGAACTGAAGATAACAAATCCATACCATGAATAACATCATATAACCTCGACACTGCCACCATGATATCCCAACTAAAACAATCACCCCCAGAGTAAGGGAACACTTTAGTCACCATTGTGTGATTGTCGAATCTACCCCATCAGAGTCTCTAAGCATATGGATCAAGTCCATTGTTCCACTGGAATCACTGAGTATTGAATGAGGGTTATCGCAAGAAAAGAGTGACTGGAACCTGTGTCTTTCAAAACTGCATCTATGGTGGGTAATACATAGATCGTACCTCTAGTAATATTTAGAGCACCAGGGTTTTAATACTCTTATATTGCTTGAATCTAGCCTCAAACCTATCCACAACCTCCCTAATCTCCCAGTTTAGACCCTATTTGAAGGTCCGGGCCTAGAAGAATGGGTCCCACACCATATTCAAGGAGTAGCAAGAAATGTCTGTAAATCTCGCTGAGTACTCTACTACTATCTGACTTCACTAATACAGAAGCAAGATCTCATGTTTGCACATAGAGAATAACATCGCCCAAAAAAACATCTCCATGAAGGTTCACTAAATTTATTCCCAAGGGGGAGTCATCTCATCATGTGTTCGGATCACTAAGCTCCACCATTTCCCTATTCATCCCCGAAGAAGGCTCGATACTAGAACTACCATCTGGTCAGATGATATCCTGACTAGGAGAAAGACACATATAACTACCTCTATCCAATCCTTAGATACATGGGGGTCTTGATCACCACTAAAATGGGGATTTCGCTACCTCTGAAACTCATGAAATGCACAAAGCCAGTGTGAATCTTCTATCGGTAGCATTGATAGTAACTACTTCTCTCTGGGTTGTGGTATCCCAAGTACCCCACTCAGAGGTTCTATCTCTGGTGCTATTCCATGTAACGACACCTCATCTTTATGAGTATTATCCTTGTTATCAATTCATTGAAATCCTGTATGGGTGTCTGCAAAGATGAATCCTAGAATAGAACAAGATGTACAATAGTCAATAAAGTAAACATAGTGAGCTGACTCAAGAAGGACATGAGAACACATTCAAAATCTTATATGATGCATGCACCATTCATTTTCCATACAACTAGTGTTTTCATGTACCATGTTGAAAAGAATAATTTAGAGTCATGGTGTATGGATGCATAGGTCGATGCACCAACACCAGAGTCCCTAGTCTAAATGTCGAACTCCAATCTCATTACACGATAGACCCAAACCAAACTCACAGACCATTGGTCCATTAGGTAGAACTAACCAGATCATATACCACTCTATCATGACCCATCGTAGAGGGTACTGTATTGTGACTACCCCATGCCCACCTCTGATAGTCTATGGGAAAATGACTAGAACCGAGTAGGCATATCCCATAAATAGAAGGCATTTTCCTAAGTACTTGTACACATGCACACATCTCCAAGACCAAAATTCTGAAATGTAAAAACACTTAGTAAACAATGAATTCATACACTAAGATACCAAAAAAAGTGTATGATTGTAGGAAAAGTGGAAAGTAAATAGGTCCAAAATACAATCCTACCAAAAGAAAGTGTATATCATGTGAATAGACAAGTACCTAAAACTCATCCACAGAAAACCTTATATCAAGGGTAGGTATATGAAAATTGCCTGAATTCATAGGAGAACAACACTTTTGTATGATCCCTCTAATAACCACCTAGTCCTGATCCACATAGAGCTCGGTCAAAGCATCAATCATCTATATAAGACATGAAAAGTGCTGGAAAATCCCATATAGGGGTTAGTAAAACAATACTCAATATGACACCCCAAACCCACAAAGGAAAATCCACTAATAAATACACAAATTTTACCACAAAGGAAACAAATGAAGTACACCACAAAGGAAACACATGAATTACACCATAATGGAAACACATGAAGTAGACCCCAATGGAAACACACAAAGTACAGTCAGCTCTCACAGTTATAATCTTATAGCACCGGGAGAATTATTTTCAGTTGTAGTCCATAGATCTCATAGTTTCCATGAAACAGGGTGTTTTGATGGTGCATAGAGTGTCAATGGGGAACATAGCATTGATGGCACCCAAAGCGTCGATAGAGCATAGAGCATCGATTGTGCACAGAGCATCGATGGCGCACAGAGCATCGATGGAACCCACAGTGTCGATGGCGCCTGGAGCATCGATGGAACCCGCAACGTTGATGGATCCTGGAGAATAAATGGAACTAGAAGCATAGATGGTTCCCAGATCCTTGATTTCTCCTAGAGCATCGATGGCACTGGAAGCGTCGATGGTGACCGGATCATCGATCGCTCCCGGAGCTTCGACAGTGCCCAGAACATCGATGGCACCCATAGCTTCAATGGTTCCTAAAGCATAGATGTCACCAAGAGCTTCAATGGGGCCTTGACTATTGATGGCGCCCAGAGAGTCAATGGCACTCGGTGCATCGATGGTCCCTAGAGCATCTATGGTGTCGGGAACATCAAGGGTGCCCAAATTGTCGATGGATCCTTGAGAATCGATGGCACACAGAGCATCGATGAGTCATGCAGCCCCCATGTCATGTGGTCACCAAGTCATATCGAGCAATAGGATTCCATTCATATCATGCTTGTTTGAGGACAACCCACATCTCATACCATTAGGTCACATGCCAACACCCATAATAACTAACTTAGAGTATCTCAAAATTAATATCTCGTCTCAAGGGTCCCAATTCCTTGTACGATTTATCAAACGAAATAATGGTTTAAATTTTATGGTTGTTTTTCTGAAAAGGTCTGACTCAAGTCCAATCTGACCTGCCATACCTGACCCAACCCACCATCTAGCCCAACCCTGTCAGGCCAACCCGACTTGACCCGGTTTGATAGATTGGGCTCGGCCTTCCACTCCGCATCCCCTACAGGTCCACATGGTATCCCCTAACCGTGTGGCCTCTACTTCTACATTCATGCAACTACCATAACAGCGGCCTCCATTCATAACCCCTTGTTCCTCTCTCATGTCCACCACTACCATGTCCTCCCTCTAACATAGTCCCACATGGGTTGTGTCCTACTGCCAACCTGCCATTGGCCTATCATACCATACTCTGCCTGGCCCAGCTCACACCAGGCCGATACTACCTCTACTGCCTTATTTCTAATCTATGCACCCATTTAGATTTTATTCCCATTTTAAAGAAAAACATCACATATGGTTTATTTAAAACATCACATTTTTCATCATGTCGTTCCATGAACTCTCATCCTCAGAACCTCATATCGTCTCAGGTCCTAGTCTTATAATTTTTCCACTTAATTTATAAAAATTAAATTAGAGAAAATTTGAGGCATTACAATGTAATACGATTTAAGGCATACTTTCTTTTTCAATCCCCCACATGCACTAAATCCTAAAATCCCTTGTGAAATTTCACCTTATTTTGTATCTTATACAATAGCTCATGAAAGCATATTAAAAACCCTTTTGGATATAATCCAAAAATATTTTTGAAATATTTCATTAACTTTACCATGTTTCAAATAATATGTGATACCTTGTGAAAATCCATCCAATACTCTTTTGGACTAACTCTAAAACACTTTTAGGGAAACTCTATCAGTAAAACTCAATCATCATTTAGTCAAATACAATTTGTAACTCCAAAACAACTTATAGTAGTGAAAATAAATAAGAATATATTTATCTATAATGTTTAAAAAAAGTTTCCTCTAGTAAATAAACAATCATACTCAAACTATAAATGGATATGGAATGATCATCATTAAACACAGGTATATCAATACATGTGTTCCCTTTTTGCATCACATAGGATAACTCATTCCCATACATTCCATTTTCCATGATATCGAGTGACCATGGTATGTGGATTATATTGACTTCAAATATAAAACATATAAATTCTAGGTTCTCTGAGTATAGAATGAACAAATTGATGAATAAATCACATATTATTCACCATTATGGATGATCACATCACATGCCTCTAATTAGAACTTATAATCACATCATATATACTCTCTAGGATTTTCCACAGACTCCTTTATCAATATCAATCGAGGTCACATATTTCATAAACATCATACAAGATAAAAAATCCCATCTTAATTGAGGTCAAACCAATGGAATTATCATAAATATATCCAACCGCCCTAGATTATCTAATATACAACGTTTGAAAAAGAAAGGTATCAAATTATGAGAATTCTCATGCTATGTATCTCGCTATGCTCGATTATCAGGGACCAACTATGATCCATGAATCACTATTATACCAAATACATGGTGTATAACATTGAATATGACATACTTAGTACTCCATCTAGTGAAAAAAAACTTTTTATGTCCCATGATCATATATTATATCTCATACAAGAATCCTACTCTTGTTAACCAGAACATTTCATCATAACCAATAATACTCCATGATTACCATCAGCTAGGGGTAACACAAAGTCTGACTTTGATAGGTTAATTATCATTATATTTCATGAAATGTCTATTAATATATACATTTATATAGTCAATGTGAAAAAATAATAAAATTTATATTTCCTTATATATAATATATTTTATATTATAAATATTATTTAATAATATTGAAAAAAACCTAGATAATCTCTTATCTATCATATCATATATGATAGAATACCTGATTAGCCTTATGTTTTATTCAAATTCTAGGGTTTTATTAAATCATTTCATCTATATATATTCCCTATCACATCTCTATGTGACCACCAAATAAAACATTCCCACTATTATCTTTAGTGGGTAAATTTTATAAAAAATCCATTTTGAATAATGGTGATATTTATGATTCATTTTCATAATGTTTAACTCCTTAAACTTATTCAAACTCATTAACTCCATGAAATCAAATGTCACAATGTAAAACATTACTGTCTACTTGAAAATTTTCTAAGGTTAGCGTCATCGTTTTCCTTAGAACCCCTTCCATAAAACATTTTACTTGAAATATTTTTCTATATAATGTAACTATTTACATTATTACTTACCAATACATCCTAAAATCCTTTAGCATAAAGTCACATTCACTTTTTTAGGGAAACTAAATGTAACTATTTTTATATCTATATTCTTCTATATATAAAAACTATTTTAGAATATAAAATGAAATTCACTTTTATTTTTAAAGGTGGAATCCATTATAAAGTAGTGATATTTACTTGATCATGTAGACTAAATTAAACACTTATATTTTCTTATACTTGACATATTCAAAACACTTTAGGATTTCAAGTGAAAAACACCTTGAATTTTATGCTGATCTAATCATTTTCTTGTTTACTTGGGACTTCTCATTTCCAAACATTCTCTTACTAGCCTCTTAGACACTATATTCTCTTCAGAATATCATTCTATAATAAATAATATTTTTTTGTTAGGAAATAACTCTTATTCCCATTCAATATTAATAGATAAAAAATAATTCATTGTTTCAATATCGTATATGGTATTTTATGTGTTTGGACCATTTGATCTAAAAATAAGACAACTTGTCAAAATACATCACTGGTGGGTAGTGGGAAAATCATCCATTATATTTTAACAAACTGCAAGATAAGAACATAATTATTTTTATATAGTCTGATGAATCATAAACCATTAGTATTTAATGTATTATTTCAAAATATTTATAAAAAATATTTGTTAACCAAAAACTCCTCTTATCATATAATATAAATGAGATAACTATACATGTATTTTATTTAGATTCAACTAATCTTGTTAAAATAATTTCCATCCAAATATTTGATGTGAAAACTCTTTTCTTCATCACTTAAATGAAAACTAAAATATCAATCAACTGTTACCTTGATTTTGAACTATTGTATACTTAAAATGATTATAAATTATATATTTGGTAGCATATAACCTTTAAAATAGAATATTCGATCTCTTTAAAATTAACACCTGACATGGAAATTCTATAGAGTATCAGAACCCCCTATGAGTATCTGGAACAACATAATACTATGTTATCATTAATGCTTCCGAAAAACATCTAATTTTAATAACCTCAACTAGTTTCTTGAAGAAAATTTTAGGGAATCACTAACTAACTTTTCTTATTCCAATTTGCACTTTTACCCAAATTTACTATACATAGAACATAATAAATTAGATTTAATATTCCAGGTTTATCTATTATCAAAACTTTAAAATATCAAGTATGATTTTCTTGAACTAATCTAAATTATCAAACCATTTCCATCAATGAAAATTGGATATATTTATTAACCAAAAAATCCTTATAGGGAATATATAGTCTTCCAAGGTCATTAGAAAATTCAATTATATTTAACAATATTGATATACCCAATCATATTAAAATATGAGAATAAAACTATTTAGGTAGTTTTTAATCTTATTCCAATGAAACTTCAATTTAGTAATTTTATCAAACTCATTAGAATCTAGATTCACCTCTTGAACAACTTCAACCCTTAATTACTCATGAAGAGGTTTTTAACACATATAATTTCTATTACATATAAATTTTTTTATGTAAATAATCTTATAATTTTCATACCATAATAATTTTTATCTATTATTAATTTCAATGTTATGTTTTTTGATTATGATGATGTTATTTATCTATAAAAGAATCTTTTATCATATTATTATGATGTTTTATCACTATTTAATATAGAATTTTATAAAATAGGATCCCACTAAAATGATGAAGCCTTTAGAATCTGATCATATCGATTAGCAGTATAAGATAAATATTTCCATATGTAATGAGTCTACTTTGGGTTTCTCGCACCAATTAGTTATTTAGGTAAGTCATAATCCCAATCATATTATATATGATTCTTGGATATTTAAGTAGAAAAATATTTTTCTAATCCATCAAGTTGACAAATATAACATTATTCCTCCTGTAGCTAAATTATATTAGTGTCTCCTTGTTATTTAACCCCATAGAAAACTATAAGAACACTTTTACTCAATAAAACAGATGGAAACACATCTTTGAAATTTCCTGCCTAGTTAGAAAATCTAGGATCATCAATTACATTCATTCCTTGCATAAGATAATCCAAGGGAACCCATCATTATAATGACCAGACTAATTTCATGATAAGGGTCTTTAAAAGTACCTCTTTAGAAGGAATCTAAAACATAATATTTAGAATTTTATTTAATAACACTATCCTAAATCATTTTTACCCTTTATATATTCATTCTTCTTATTATTTTGTTTTGAATCCTATAACTTCGACCAAATAAATATACTCTAACTATATTCATGTGTAACTTCTTAAAAATCGTTGTTTATATTACTCAGTTACAATATAATCAAAATATATGTGTACACATGCAAATGAAACTCATGTATGAGATACATGAACTATTAATGTAAATATTAATAATTATGAAAAATTATAAACTTCACATGAGTAAGTCCATGTCCATAGATAGCCAACCCATACCTTTGTTGTATAAGGAAAAGTCTTCTACTGCATTAGGAATTCAAACCCAAAGTCCCTCTACTCGAGGACACTTTATTTAAGAGAGATTATAATTCATCATAACTCTAACACCTAATTTGTATAAACTATATTCAATAAGTAGATTCAATCTAATAACCTTAATAAAAAACGGATGTCATGGTAGTTGAAAACTAAATCTATTATCATACCTAGAATGTAACTACTTATATTAAAATATGATAATCTCTTTAATTTTTTTTAACAATTAAACTAAAGTATACACATATTCATAATATAAAAAATTTGTAACTATGAATAAAGTAGGTAAAACTTTTAAGTAAATGATCATTTCAAATATTTAAACATGATAAAATGTTTATGTAAAATTCATAAATAAAATTTAGCTAAAACAAATTAATATTTTATATAATCATAATAGACACTTCTTAACATGGAATATAAATACTATATATTCATGTAATAATATAAAATTCTCTTATTACTCATTATTTTTAATTTCACTTTAAATACATAATATTTCCTAAAATATAAACATATTACATTTTCATATCAATTTTATAAAATTTTACATAATCAAAAATTGATTTACTTAATATTATTTAAACAATGATCAAATAAATCATCAAAACACCTTTTATGTGATTTAAATAATATCCTAAATAAGGATATTAATTTAAATAATTAAAATTAAGTATTATGAATAATTCATAATCCTAGAATCTAATCCCATTATTTTTTACTTATTTTTTTATTTATACACAGTATAAATTACCCATATGATTTCAAAATGAACACTTTATTTCAATGTCATAATGAATGACATATAATTTTCTAGTCCATGAGTTTGTGAGTTGTTTCATTTTCTTGTAACTTATTTTCTTTAAACCTATATGACCTTAATAAAATATCTGTAGCTAATAAATTTATAAAACCTTTATAATTTAATAAATATCCCCCTAATACCTTTTATAATTATTTATCAATATTTTATAAATTATAAAATACAATTAATAATTTAATTAAAATAAAATTAATTTCCAACATCAATCGTATTTTATGATCCACCTGGAACTGTAGGATCCTATTCATAATCTTATATTTTGATTAATATATGATTGAAACAAGAGATGCTCTCTATCTATAGTATTGTATAGCTGAGAGTCATGTTAACCTCTATGATATCTAATATCATATTTTACGACTCACCTCATTATCAATATATAAATTTGATGATATGTTTTAGATATACGGTACAACAAAATCAAAATATATTTCACTAAGAATTCAAACACTTTGAATGATAAAAATTCATGGGATTTTAACTGATACAATTACTATGATATCCCGTGTCATAAGTATAGACTCCACAAGCCAGAATAATTTTTGGAATCATATTTTATGAGTGTGTTAAAACATGCACTATTATTTCAAATATCCTAATTTTTAGAATTATTTCACAAATCTAAATTCATGGTGGGATAATACCAATTCGTCATAAGTATCTAATAAAACATATTATATGGAAAATAATTGATTGATAACCCCAAATATATATCTTCAAGTAAGTTATATGAAACCATGAATAATCAAAGATAATAGCGCATATAATAAACATTGATGAGACACAGTCACATAAGTATTCATCATATATGTTTAATGAGTATTAAAAGATTTAAAATCAAAGGAATCCTACCCTTGAAGATATCAATGGTCCAATCTAAACTAAAATATTCCCAAGGGGTCCATATTCACTCCATGATAAGTTAGTGACTAATAGTGATAAATAGGGAAATGAAGATTTATTCGAGGCCCAATGATAATTAGATAATAATTGGATAGTTTACCCACATATATCTCAATAGAATTTCAACTTTATAGAGAACTCAAGTATAATCCCTGGGTGGTCATGCATTAACTCATACATTATAACATATCAGTTAATTATTTTTCTAGTTTCTACATGAAATTCATTAATGAAATAAACTACATAATGTTACATCGCATGAATTCCTTTTAAATGATTTCATAGGTGTAAATATATTTTGAAAATTAATTCCTGACATTTGTTTTATCATCTAATCTAAAGCAATAGAATGTATTTCATGAAGTATGTTATTTCTCCAATAATAAATTATGATAAATAATATGAAGTATCAAGAAATAATATTCAATGAATTATGATATCATTTATTAATAAAATATGACATAACCTAATGATTTCATATGTAATAGGAAATAAGAAATATCTTCTCCCTCGAAAATGTGGCTAGTGCAATGCACATTCCAAAAAGGAATTCACTGATAAGTAAATGTACCATATGGTCGTGTGAATATTCTCTTCTCTTGATCTTTTATTGTCATAATAATTTTATTATACCCAAATTATCCAGTTATAAAATATTAGTAATCTCTTCCAATCAGTTTTTAGGTACTTTTATTAATAAAGGTTACTGGGAATGGACTCTTTCTAGTTACATCATCCAATTTTTAGTAGTTGATGAACACTCTCCATCCAATTTTAGTTATTGTGGATAAAAATTCTCCCTTTTTCATTTTAAAAAACTATAATCCCACATTTTCTAGTAACCACTTTAATTGGGTTGACCCATTGACCATCAAGGATAAGAAATATTATACTAGTGTTGAGAATTTTAATCATTTTTTTCTTGACGACTTCCTTTATCAAAGGTGTTAATAATTTTTTATGAATCCTAGAAGGTTTAAAATTATATAAAATATATATTATATGGTTTTAGTTTGAAGGGATTATACCTTTTTTATAAGCTACCATCAAACCTATTAATGGTTTTTTTGTGAAAATACACCGAAAAATTTATTTTTTTGTGCACATTAAATACTACCATTAATGATTAATGATGAAGTATTTAAATCTCCCAATTATCTATATAAAAAATTTAGGTGAATAAATTTATGATAAAGTGTTAAATGGTTTTCATGTGACTGACCAAATGATGCTAACTCCTATCTATCTAATGGATATAATATATTGTTGATGAATTACACTTCTATAATTGATTAAGTTGATTCCCCTTTTTCCTTGTAAAATTACATAAGATTTAGTGATTCCTTTATTAATTTAACCCATTAATTAGTAGTATCCATGAATTTATGGTCACCCACTAATGTTTTTTTCATATATTCCAGGACATCAAATGTTATATTTTCTTTTTTATCTCCAAAATTTGGTTTTCCTTATTGGACATCAATTAGGGTTCTATATATAATGAAGAAATTTATAATAAGGATAATTTTGATATCCTTATATTATACAATATTAAAAATACAGAATTTATCATGGATGTAAAAAAATTCATCTTCTATGAGAAAATACTTTAAAATTCTAAAAGGGTGATTCACTTATTCGTCTACTATTTACAAGGTGCAACTAGTTGTATTTAACCCCATAATCCTGAATTCTTCAAGAACTCTATATAGAATGAGGTTAAAAATAGATTTGAGGTCTCATAACACTATCCCAAATTAATAGTCTCTATATTATACTGTATTTGGAAAATTATAGGTCCTCTTATTTTAGTTTTAATAGACTCTGGGATAACAATCAAGTATTCCACATACATTAAAATAGTTCCCTTGTAATTGAGTTTTGTTATTTAGATAGGATCTCTTCGAAAAATATAGAATAGTGGATATTTATCATAATGGATCATAAAAAATTAATGTTTATATGAAGAATCCAAAACACCTCCATAAATATTACAAACAGGTTATCCAACATTCCTTTCTTTAAAATTTGTGAAAATGACGTTGGTGACGTATGGTATTTCACTCTTTCAATGGGTAATTTATTTTCCTTTCCTTTTCTAAATTTTTATAATTCATCATTTTTTATAATATTATTTTTTATTTTATTAATCATTGATATATTTTCTCATTGAATTCTTATCCTCTATAGCAGGTATATGTGTCACTTTTATTTTCTCTCTTATCTAAGATTAACCCATGTGTTACCAAGTAGATTTCCTTATTGTTTTCCTTTCATGTCTGAATCTATCTCACTTAATGGATTTTCTATGTTATGCATAGAATATTATATGTTTTGAGTGGATTTCTCATTATTCTCATATTTTTATTGAGTGTATGAAGTGAATTGTGTTATAATTTATTCAAAATTAGGTTATCTTTGTGTTGAAATTGAAGTATAGTTCATGGTTTAACTTTGTTCTTTGTACTATTGTTGTTGATATAAGGGAAGTCGATAAGTAAATTGAGATACTCATCCTGATTATTATCTTATATGTATAAATGAGGGTTCATTAGGAAATCTTAGTGAAACTATGTTCTTATTGGGTGGTTAACTAACTCATAGTTTCTTCCAACTAATATTTTGGTTATTTTACCACTTTATGCGATAATAATTTTCACAATTTCCTCTAATTTAAAATAAACAAGTATCTCATGTATTTTTTCACACTTATGTGTTCTATGTAAGCGTTAATTATTCATGATAATCTCCATAGTATTGAATATTTTCATCTTTGATTGAATGAACTCTCTATGAAAAAATCAATTACACGTTGTTTATCATCTTTTTGTGAGCTTAAAGTTATGAAACTATGAATTTCAGAGAGTGGAATAAATCTAATCCTTATTTACACCTTGTAATGTTTTTTGAACACCACAAAATATGTTATTACATGTTCTGAATCAATGTTTATAGATCATATAAATCCAAAACAAGGAATTTATTTCTTGTAGTTGTGTTTATGGCTAACTTACTTTCTAATTAAATTTCATGGTAGAAAGGTTAGAACTACTTCACCAATATCATTCAATTATTATTAAAATACCAAAACATGGATTTCAAAAACTCTCAATATACTACTATTTATTTTTACTCCTTATAAATTAAGGAATCGAGTTTCTCTTTTTTCAGTGACCATGTTATCCAATAATAATTATTAAAGATTTTTCTTCCCAACACATCCCAAGTGAAAAAAGTTTTTAAGAACAATTTCCCTTAAAAGTAACACCCTTGTTTTTATGAAGATTTTTTTCAAATAAATTAAAATTTCATTGATGTAATTAATTACATGATAAAACATTTCATTTTTTTCATTTTACACAATAACAAGTTAATCTTTCACTACAGACAACATTGTCTTAGATTAAGTTACACGTGGTAGTGAGTTTTAACAAAACCTCAGTATATGCTTAATTTAGTTATTTTAATGATACTATTGTAACCTATCACTTTGACCTAGAAAAATGAAAATTAGTAACTTCTCTATAAATATTAATTATAATGGATTTCATAAATGATATATATTTATAATAAAATATATATGTTTTTGTACAGACATTATATCTTTGAAAATACAATTTTCTCAAAAAAATAATGTTTATGTCTTTGTCTGAAGAATAATAAAATTAAATTTTTACACTTTTAGAAATTAAAAATTAATAAAATAATATTGATTTTTGAATTCATAAGGTAAAAATTAGATTTGGGTGGTTTTTTGTATTTTTTATTAAAAGTCTTATTTTTTGAAAAATAGTGAAAAATACTGAATCATAATTAAAAACATCCTTTTCAGTTAAATTATATATAATGTTTAATTTAATTTTTAATTAGTTTTAAAGTATAATTAGCACAATAATACATATATTAATTCAATTTAACTCGTTATTACAAATTTCTCTTTGAAATTGGATATGAAAACGGTGTAAGCTTTTGACCTTTTTCTCTTTAAAAACCAACATCTCAACACGTCTTGGGGATTGAAATTAAATTTCTTTTTTATTCTTCTAAGATTATAATTTGGATAAATTTATTCCATATTTGAAATAATCATAATTTATAATTTTTAATAATTTCAACTTAATTTTTTACCAAATCAATTAGTGTATGATATTAAAAATTAATTACAGTGATATGTAAAAACAACATTACTTATTGGTTAAACAAAGAAGATAAGGAGTAAAAATGAACCAAAAATTTCAAAAACAAAATTTTATGGAATTATTTAGACATTATAGGGTCTAATATTATAATTTTATCCATTTTTTCACTATTTAAATATGAAAATTGTGGGTTGAAGTCTCTCTTTAAAAAATTTACAATTTTTACAGTCACCTTCTTTATAAGATGATACCACCTCTCCCCCTCTCTTCGCACATATAAATAGACTTATATTTTTCAATAAACATAAAAATATATTCAAAAAATAAGTTATATTGTCATATAATCCTTAATTTTGGCAGAAAGAGAATGAATAAAGGCTTTTGGTGCAGACCAAAAGGAGATACACGAATAAGAGTTAACGTTCATAAACGATCATTTTTTTATTTCATCCCCAAACTCCATAAATTATTTTTATATCATAATTATATAATAACATAAGTATCGTAAATATATTTATATATTTTTATGTTATTTTTAATTCCAAATACTACACACACTTCCATCAAATGGGTCATGAAATCATTGTTCGTGCGTACGGCAGACTACCGCCTCATGAACCTATGTTGATCATTTTTCTATTACCATCTACAAAGGTAGGTAAAATTGATTGAAATAATATTTATATATAATATTTATGATTTAATTGTGATTCTAGAATTTTTATATACCACATAACTTCATTATTTCCATTTTTTATGAATACAATAACCTCAATTGTTTGTGTGGCAGACTACCACCTCGCAAAGCGATGTGATTTCTTCATGATAAACGTGGAATTAAATAATGGTGATTTAAATAAAAATATGCTATATATAGAATATAAATATGATTATATTATTATAATAAATCATATACTTTTCTTTCTTTCAATCTGATAAGAAAATGAATATAGTGTTTATGTATACGTATGAACTATCGTCTTTTTCAACGGTGTATTTCATTTCCTATTTATTTATTTAATAGATTATTATTGATAGATATATAATAATTATATATGATATCTTCTTTCTTAGTTATCATTATTTATATTGTTAAATCATGTTTAATATAGGAGAAAAAATATAACAAATCAAAACATTTACGAAAAAAAAACAGGTTGTTACACGAAACGTAACCTTAACATGGAATTGTTAATAAACATGTAATAAAAGATCATAAAAAATAAAATATTTTAGGATATAAATTTATATGGTACTGTAATAGATATATAATAAAATTATGTTTATTTTATCAGATAATTGAATGAGTACAATGGAAATATGAACTTAAGGTAAGGGAATGTTTGTCTCGCATTTATTTTATTAGAGAAAACACAAGCCATTTGAACCACCTATTTATTATATGTGTTGTGTACAAGGACCACGAATGTATTTTATTATTATTATACTAATAATTATTGGTATTTATATATCCATTTTACTCCCTCTTGTTTAGGGGGTTTACAGTTCCAGAGATACCAAATCAGAAAGATATTTGGGTCTCAATTTCTATTCTTTGATATGTACATTATGTGATGAACCTATAATATTTCATTAGGTGAATATATATCCCATTTTAAATGTATTGAATTTAATTTTTTCACGATCATGTAATTTGAATTTTCATTTTTTTTGTTACTTCATGGGGTTTATGATTCAATGTTACCAAAGTGGTAGAAATTTTATATTACAACCTTATCATTTATCAAGACAACTTATGATTAAGTATCCAATATTAAAATATCATGATCTACCTCTGAATAATTCTAAAAAAATATTCTCCTTTGGTTATTCATGATATATCTAATTAATTTTACATTTTTTGAAATATTTTGTAACTATGACAATTAATAAAATGTTTTTACGAAAATTCGACTACATTTCTCTCTTCAGTCGGGAATCTGTTTTCTTTCAAAACAATATTTTATAAATAAGTTTTCAAAATTTTTTTTATTTATATTTTAAGATCATTTAATTAGAAATGTATTTTGAAAAAATTGTATGTTTAAAAACTATTTTAAATGGTATTCAAAACATCCTTAATATGTTTTAAATGTTATTTTCAAAGAAAATGATTTTAAAAATGTTTATATATTAATTAGTTTTTAAATGATTTAAAAATATTCCTTTTTATGTTTTAAATGTAATTTTCAATAAAAAAGTTTTTAAATATGTTTTATGTTTTAAAAATAATTTTTCAAATTAGAAACGACATTTTCATCAAGAAATGTTTTAAATAATATTTCTAAATTTTTTTCTATCTAATATATCATATCTTGGTGTAAATTATTACATACTAGGGATATGATTCAAGAATACCATTCATATTCTTTCTATAAATGAATTATGTTAATATGTCATGATTTCTATGAAACCTATATCTCTTCTACAGGTTGGACCATGATAAAATTATTTTAAATAACTGATTCTTTTCATAGGTTATTCTATGATGAGGTGATCATGATACCTATCGATTTGCACCAGTTATGATATGATTACATATTCATGTTACCCATTTCATGGGATGTGATATGAAGTATTTTTATGATCCTATGGAACACATATGTATTATTTCATTATGTGATGGTTGGGAAATATATCTCCCTCTAATTCATTGGGTAATGATTTATATCTCATGAGATTGACTGGACTAGAATGAGGAGTGAACTCAGTTATATAATATATGGCTAGAATATTAAGTTAAACTTGTTAAATAACACAGAGTTAGAATAGGGAGTGAAACTGGTTTAGTAAAGGGATTCTTCTATTATGATAGTCTTGATAGTGATCTGTAAATAAAATTGAAATAATTTTCTATGCTTATGTGTATGTCAACAATTCTATGTCTTATGCTCTCTGGGATCTGGTTCTTTGATTCCCTTACAAATGGTGTCTTATGAACTGCCAATGTTTATTCCAAGACTCATAATTAGGATTTTTCATATGCTGGGTATGGTTTTAAAATGTTTTTCTCATATTCTGATACCCTAATGTTCATTTTATGCTTATGTTTCTCCCTTGTATACCCTTATTGATCATTTTAGATCACCCTTTTTATGATTTCTTTCCCCAAGTTATGAATATATATATATTATGTACGATATATATAATAAGGGTTCTAGTTATGAAAAATGTAGTAGGATAGGATGTATCTTACTTATGGTCTGTTGTTTAAGTTTCATGTTTCCAATGGCACTAAACTATTATGGTTCTTAGGCATGTGTTTATATAATGTGATGTATAATCTAAAAAAATGATGTAATGTGTAACATCCCAGGTAAATAAAGAATATACCTTTTTTATATTTATTAAAAAATTTGAATTAAATATAAATTTTATCTTAAAGGGTATTCTATGTTCAATGGCATACCTAATACAAAACAACAAGTTTCATTAAAAACATACATTGTACACAACATTGAGTTATATTGAAAAATATTAATATAAAATAATTATTTTAAATGGTAGTAAACACATAGCCTTTTTATTAGTGAGAATGAATTAAATAACCATATTATGATTAAATATTTTTATTAAATATTTTTACATTTATTCAGTAAATATTAAAGGCATAAAATAAGAAAGAATCTGATTTTAAGTATAAATACTCTACTATTCATTAAAAGGTTGATTTAACACCTTTTGATACAGAACCCCCATTAAATCTAGTTTTGGTCGCTTTTATATGTTTTATTAGAAAAAATAAAATTACTTTTTAGAATCGGGACATTATTATTTACTTTGGGTAAATTTTTGGTATTTTTCTGATAAAATTAATTTTTTTAATGAATATTGAAAAATACTGTATTTTAATTCAAAACTGCATTTTTATTTAATTACGTTATAAGGATAGATTATCTTTTTAATTGTTTTTACAGTGTAATTATATTATGCTTTTACTATTTAATCCAATTTTGGTCATTGGAAGTAATTTCACTTTGAAATTGGACGTAAATAAGTGTTAATCTTGTAATAGCTATTATTTCTTAAAGACACGCTTTTTGTTTTGACACTGGGAATTAATTTAAAATTAATTTTCACCACTTATGTGTTTTTAATTTTAAAAAATTGAATCCATATTTTAAATCAGGATGTCCAAATTGTGTAAATAGTTAACTTTTAGTTTTAGACATTATGAATATTTACTTTAGTAAAAATTTTGTTTACCATGGTAAAAGGTTAAATCGAGTAAATAAGGGTAAATAATTATATTATCATAATATTAAATTACTATAACATGTTTCCTGATCCAATTGGTCGATACATTCCTACCATGCGTATCCTTGGGTTGATTTTGGGACCCCATGGAGCCACTTGGGAGTGATAATGACACTATCTGTTAATTAAATAAAAGTAAAGACAAAAATGACATAAACATATATCTTTTAGTAAATAAATTTTTACATGGGGTTATATAAGTTATCTATTATACTATAAATAGTGATTTGAAATATAAAAATATTTCCAACACCATGGAATTTGTTTTATAATATTTGGACATCAAATAAATAAAATTAATCATGACACAATAATAATGCAGTGTTTACCTCATTAATGAATGTTTTAAAAAAATAGGATTTTAAAGATTAAAAAATATCCTTAACCATTCCAATTATAATTTTATTATTTTACTTCTAACATGAGTCTTCTTATCTTCTACTTTCATGAGTTTTGGACCTTTAAAAACCAAAAATCTATATATGATAGAATAATATTTTTAAAGTTTCCTAAAGAGCCCCCTATAGAAATCCTTCACTTCTAACCCATTCCTCAGAATTATAAAGGCCCTTGGCTCATCCAAAATCTGCCCAATTAGGCTCCTTACATCCCTATCCTCCTCCTAGAAGCCTTACCCAAGGAAGAAGACAATTCAAAAAAACCTTTTGGTTCAAACCAGTGGGAGGTACACGATTTAAATCTAATAAATTCTCTTAAGTTCTTTTGTTTTATTTTACTTCTCTAACCCCATAAACTTTTTTTATTCATTTATTCTATAACAACACAAGTATCCCTAATATACTATGTTTTTTTTAGAATTATTCGAACTACACTTACATGCACCTCCATCTAATGTTAAAGAACATACTGTTTCTGTGGACTGTGAACTACTGCATCACGAAATGATGATTTTTCAATTATCTCCTACCGCCTCTCATGGTGGCCACTATGATGGAACTTTATTTATATATGATTTATATTATGTTTATGTTTTCTATATGCTTCTATAATTTATATTTACAAACAAACATTTATGCTTTCCAATATGTTTAAATATGATAATTTCATTTGAGGAAGTGTGGACTACCGCCCCCTCAAGGTGATATGATTCGTTCATGACATACATAGAATGTATAAAGGTTGCAGATAATGAAATTATGTAACATATATATTATATGATATTATAGGGGAATTATAATATACCTATGTACCATTAAGTGTTCATTCCATTAAATATTAAATATAAATGAAAGTAGTGTTCATGCGTACGTACAGCTTACCGTCCTCATGAATGGTGAATTTCATTTATTATCTAAAAATGATTTTTAATATTGTAACTACATAAATATACTCTATATATATGATATATATTACATCTAAATCATTAGTATAATTCTATATATATTGTAATTTTGACCACATGAACAACTTGTAATTTTTAGAAGTTCATTTATGAATCATGTAACAAATATCGACCAAACGACCATTATTAACATAAATGATTGTATATTGTTTAAAAAATGGTAAGAATTGATATAAATAGAATAATAAACATGAAAAAGGTTCTTATTCAAGTTTAAATTAAATTTATCTTATTATTCAGGAGATTAAAGAAAGAATGGGTGAAGTCGAACACGAGGTATGGGGTTTCTTATCTCACTTTTAATTCTGTGATATTTCCATTGTTCAGCACATATTTATTTCATGTGGTGTATTATGTACGGGCATTTTATATGTATTATCTTTATTATCCTTATATTCATGGAATCATGTGATTCATTTGGTGTTTATTAACTTTTGTTCATACTTCTTGATTAATTACAACATGGTAAGGGGTTTTCATCACACTTTTTATTCCTGTGAGATTTATGCTATATTTGACACTATTTCCATTTGTGTGGTGCATATACTACCCATTATTGTATTATTTTTGTAATATACATTAATTTATCTATATTTAAATCTTCATTGAATTATCCTTCATTCATGGGTTGTATGTTTTGTATGTTACCAAATCGTTAAGGGAACCTTTCACCCTCCTCTTTTTAAAAGACTCATTTTTGTTATATCTTTTAATTCACATATTATTAGGTTGGGATATATTCTTCTATATCATTATTGCTATAAATTTTATGTCCAAGTGATGAGATACCCATTTCTCTCTCAACATCTCATTTTCTTAATTTTAAAGTGACATCGTTAGGCTGTCGAAATTATGTAAGGGAACTTCTTCACACAATTTCAATTCTTTGGGTTAAACATATACTTAATGTTTATGTTGTGATATGAATATGTGTGAATAACATATGATTTTTTTACACGTAATATCCTCTTATATTTTGTGTATTTATATTTTTCACACATAATTATTTCATTGATTTACCTTTAATCTATGGATACTGTCTTTATAAGGGATTTCCTTTCAATTTACATTCCATTGAGACTTCATTGTTGATATTCACCAATTCAAATTTATATGGTGTATATAATGTTATTTGGAATATTATATCATGAATACCTTTATTCTCAAGATATTAAAACATTTTGATTAAATGTTATTCCTCAATTATTTGTATTCATGCATCTCTCATTTGGTTATGAACTCCTTAACTAAACTATCATTTTAAATATTTTTTATTCTAAATCAATGTAATTGATGTCCATGTTTTAAAAATGGTTTTAAAAATTTATTTATATGGACATTAATTTTTAAAAATGTTAATTCCTAAAAAATATTTTGATTGGTATGGGACACTTTGATTCAGAAATATCTTTATTAAATGTTTTAAATGTTTTTAAAAATGGTTTGATAGAGCATTGATTATGTCAATATATTGAAATGATATGTTGTGATTGAAATGTGGATATTATATCTTTAATTTATTGTTATTTTATTTTTTATTAAAATGTTATGGTTATTGGGCACTGTTTACGTATACATGTGGTTCTGTGATAAACCTGTGGCGGGGGAGCCTGAGATAGCTCACCAATGCATTGGGTAACATGACGGAGTTAATTTGAATGTTTATCCTAAGTGATTTAGGGAATATAATGGGATGGGTATTCCAATGTAACTCCCTATGAAGCTGTGATAGTTACAATGTAATTATGTTTTGTATGCCACAAGTTACATTTATGATTTATGATTTCTATTTGTTATTCGTAAATATTATTATTTTATAAGGTATGTTATGATTGGAAATTATGGTTTCATTGATTTGTATTTATTGATGGGATAATGTTTTTTCCTTATTTTATAACCCTTACTGAGCTTTTTATGCTCATCCAATGTTTTTGAAATGTTTTCCAGAGGACTTAAAGATGAATAGGGTCAAGGATGGGATCAAGGAAAAGTCATGTTGTCTAAAACGTGGAACTAGAAATTTTTTATATGAATTTTTATATTATGAAAAAATGGATACTTAGTAGTATTGTCTACATGTAAATTTAAAACTGATATGTAATATTTATGTCCTAATTCTCTAAAACTCTAAACCTAAAAAAATCCTCAATGTAAATTATTCATTTAATTCAATATTATGTAATGTTTTAAGGTGGAGTCCTTACAGTTGGTATCAATGGCCGGTTTAGATAACTTCATAGGTTAGGGTGTTATTTATTCATAAGTGAAATAAACATAGTGGTTAGCATATGATAAAGATCCATGATTATTTTATATAAATTGAATGAGCTTTAGATAACATGAATAAGTCAATCTTAGTATTTAGCCCCCCCATAAGATATTATATGATGATTTTTCTGATATACATACACTGACATTTTTTGTTTTAGTAAATGTCTGGATCTAGAAAACACCAATGTAACAGTGGATATGAAGAAAACTATGACGATTTTATGAATGAGAAACTGAATGAAATGGGAGTTGAAATAATAACTATTGTAGTTATTCTCAAACATCTGTCTGGATTAATGATTGACAACCTAAGCCATCATGATTTTTAAAAAGAATTTTATATGTGAGAAACAAATCCCTACAGATGATCAGAAAATAATCCTACTATTAAGTATGTTCAAAAACCTATTTGTCGAGGATGTGGAAAGAAACACCTTGAAAAATGCTTCAAAGGGATGGGAAGATGCTATTGATGAGGGAATGAAGGTCTTAAAACAAGAACCTGCCATGTAAAAAAAAGAATCATCCAGTTGACTATATGAAAGGGAAAGAAGTTCTTTCTAAGAGATCAATTTAATGTTTTAAATGTGGTGTGCATGGTCATTATACAAAAAGATGTCCAATGAAGATGTTTCGGGAATGGGATTGTAACACCTGAGACTTTTATGTTATATAAATCATCAAAGGAATCTTTTTCTACACAACACTTTCTTGGCTTGATTTACATGAAATCGCGACCTTCCTCGATAGCTTACGTCGTACGCAATACCGAGTTTCACTAAACAACGATATGCTATTAAAATATTATTAAAACTAGCCATTATGAATAGTAATAACCACTTTTTGAAATTTTATAAAAAAAAAATTTCAAAATGGACTTCATTTTTGGATTCAGAATATCGAAATTAGCCTCGGGTGAAATTTTGGTATTTTTCTAAAAACTTTCAATTTTGATGAATAGTGAAACCACTAAGTGGTAGTTAAAAAACTGAATTTTTCATAAAACATAATTTTACCGCTTCTGTGAATGGAATTTCGAAAATCTGAGAGACACGGTTAATATCAAGGACTAAAATGTGATTCAATGAGATGAAAATAATTTTTGGTGAATAGTAACTTTTTACTTTTTTTCCCGCCGTTAATAGTAAATAGGGTAACTAAGGGTAAATATGATATTACTATTACCCTAACACATGTCATAATTCTATTGGATAAGTGTAATTCGACCAAAAACAACCTTATGAATATAATATGACAATTTAGGTCCACTTGGATTAGATTATGACATTTAATATTATTTTATTTAATGAATAGTTAAAATAGTTAAAATCAAAGTTTAATAACTAAAACATTTTTAATATGGGTTTATACATAAGATAAATTCGATTATAAATATTAATTAGAAAGATAAAAAGATTTCCTACATAATGATATTTTATTTATAATTTTTAGACTTTAAATAAATTAATTTATTTATGACAGAAAGATGATGCATTAATTACCCTTTTAAGGAAATGTTAACATAATTAATGTTATAAATTCCCAAATAAATGTAATTTGAGACTTTTTATGAATTCCACTAATTTTCTAGGTTACTATGATATATTATTGTTGATTTAATCAACTTGGTTCGAACATATAATTCTTTTATGACTTTCACAAAAATCATATATCAAATAGTGTCAAAATTGACACAAAATAGTTTTTAAATCAAATATTATATTATTAATTGTTATTTTATTTCTAAAAATCTAAGGTTCGGCCAAATGACTTAGATAAAGATATATATATTAATAATAAACAACTTGGGGTTCGTTTGGCATGTTATAGTAAGTGTATTAACTATATAGTGTAAGAAAACAAAAAGACACGGTAAAAGTAAAATTATTTAACTTAATGTTAAATCTAAATGATAAGGTTAAAATAGGAACCTAAACTTGTCTAAATTCTATTGGATGGGAGTATTTTGACCCATCCCCACCTTATCCTCGAAATAAATAAATTTGGAGCTATTTAAAACCGAACTTGACTTTATAATAAAATAATATTTTTAGTTATTCCAAAGGTGCCCCTCTCCTCCCTTATAAAAGGGCACCTCCTCCCTCTCTTCCTCACACCACATTGAGCCTTCAAGCTCGGCCAACCCCTACCACTTTCTCCTCTCCACTTCCCTAGAGACATCCTAGAGGTTCTGGTCTTCTTCAAATACTCGTTTTAGTGCCCTAAAAGGAGGTCTCAAAGAAGCACTTCAAAGAAGAGGAGGTTCGGACACTTACAAAGCAAGTCGGACCTAAGGTCAGGAAGAAGGTTATTAAGTAAGATATGCCAAAAGGGATTGTAAATATGTTGAAATAAATGGGAGACAATTTAGACGCTTTATGAACCAGTTGTTTATGATTCCCAGTTTTTAAAGACACTATGCCTATATGATCCTTTCGTGGTTTTTGTTATATGTTGTAATAAGTATGCTTCAATTTTGAAGTATTAACAATGTATGTAAAGTATGGGTCGTTATAGTTGGTATCAGAGGAAAGGTATAGTCAACCTTTGAAAAATAGTATGTGAAAGACTTAGTAAGAACCCTAAGGATAAATCTACGCATAGAACACAATCTTAGTGTTTTAGAAATGGCCATGAATAACCAAGGATAAGACCTTAAGCGTGAAAATTTTATTCTTGAATTGTGTGGTTTTCCTAATATAATTAGTGTTGCTCACACTATTCTTCATGGTTTTAGTCAATGGTTGGAACCCGAAGGAACCGTGTTAATGCAGAATGCGATGGGCAATGCAATGATTGTCCACCTGAGCAACCAAACGATATGGGAGCTGGAATGAAAAATCTTGTAGCCATGCTCACACAACTTTCTCAAGCTATGAATCATGCAGGACTTCCAAACGATCAAAGGAAGGAGCAACATTCTGTTGAATCTTTCATGAGGCAGCGTCCACCTTCTTTCAGCGGGTCTACTGGTCCATTAATTGATGAACAATGGATTAGTACTAATGAAAAGATATTTTCAGTTCTTCAATGTTCTGAACTTGATAAAGTCATCCTAGCATTGTATCGTTTGGAAGGAGATGCTGATCAATGGTGGAATCTTATTAAGAATACGAGGAAAAAAAATGAAATTGAGTCCATGGAATGGGACTAGTTCAAGAACTTATTTTTCAATAATTACTTCCCTCGTATTCTCCGAACAATGATAGAGAAAGAGTTTCTTGAACTGAAGCAAAAGGATGATGAATCTGTTGGTACCTATGAAGAAAATTTTGCTACACTTTCAAGGTACGCTTCTGGTATTATTATCCAACCTGAGAGTAAGATCGATCGGTTCTTTAGTGGCTTAAAACCAAGTCTTCGAAGGGCGTTAGCCATAAGGGAATTCAATAGCTACGAGGAAATCATTCGATGTGCTCTCAAAGTTGAGATGGAGATTGGAGTAACCCATCAGTCATATGGGTTTGATAAGAAGAGGAAAATGGAATTCAAAGGAAAATATAAAGTTGACACTGAAAAGAAGATGAGCTTTCCCTTATGCTCAAAGTGTGGAAAGAAACACGGAGGGAGTTGTCTTAAAGGGACAAGTAAATGTTTCAAATGTGGAAAGGAAGGTCATCGGGCATTTGAATGCCGCGATAATGGGAAGAAGATGTCTAATGATGCAAATAAAGGAAGGTATAGACAGAATGAACCTACTACACTTCAATGATTCAAGTGCAAGGAGATGGGTCATTATGCCAATAAATGCCCTAATCCAAGGGTTGATGATGATGGTCGACGTCAACAAACTCTTAAGGCTAAAGACAAAGGAAAGTCGCATGAAATTTCTATCAGCGATGTGGAGTACGATAACGAAGTGGTGAAAGGTACACTTACCGTCCACTCTAAAGTAGAAAATGTTTTATTTGATTCTGGATCCACCCACTCTTTTATTTCTGAATAATTTTCTAAGGGTATCACCGTATTACCTCAACAATTAGATGTTGAGTTAGCTGTGACAACACCTAATGGCACATCAATCGCATCAAACGTTTATAATTCTTCTCCAATTGACGTTTGTGGGAATGTGCTTCCTCCAAATCCTGTGATCCTTCCTTTAGTGGAATTCGATGTGATTATTGGCATGGATTGTCTTTCTTTATACGGAGCTCATATCAATTTCCAAAGAAATGAAGTCACATTTCATATTCCAGATCAATATATGATCATCTATCAATGCAAGGATGAACATAACCTTCGAGTGGAAATTTCTTCCATTTTATCGGTATTGATTCCACTAAATGAAGGTTATTTATCTCAAATGGTTGGTGAGAAACTCACGATTAAGAATATGCCCATTATACGAGAGTTTGATGATGTCTTTCCGGAGGAATTACCGGGTCTTCCACCAAATTGTGAGGTTGAGTTTTCAATAGAACTCGTACCGGGTGCTTTGACTATTTCAAAGACACCTTATAGAATGGCCCCAATTGAGTTGCAGGAAATGAAGAAGAAACTCCAAGAGAATCTTGATAAGGGATTCATACGCCCTAGTGCATCACCTTGGGGAGCACCTGTTCTATTTGTTAAGAAGAAAGATGGATCAATGAGACTCTGCATTGATTATCGAGAACTTAACAAGATCACTATCAAGAACAAATATCCTCTCCCACGCATTGATGACTAATTTGACCAACTACGCGGAGCTCAATACTTTTCCAAGATTGATCTTCGTTCAGGGTATCATCAATTAAGGGTCAAAAGGGAGGATATACCAAAGACGGCTTTCCGTACAAGGTATGGACACTATGAATTTATAGTGATGCCATTTGGTCTTACTAATGCCCCTACTATCTTCATGGATCTAATGAATATAGTCTTTAGATACTATCTTGATCAATTTGTGGTAGTCTTTATAGACGATATTCTTGTCTATTCAAAGAGCAAGGAAGAGCATGAAGATCACTTGAGAATTATATTGAAGACCCTGAGAAAGGAGAAGCTTTATGCCAAATTTACCAAGTGTGAATTTTGGCTTCAAAAAGTTGCATTTTTTGGTCACATAATCTCAAAAGAGGGGATATATGTGGATCCAGCAAAAACAGAGGTTATCGAAAGATGATCGAGACCAACAACAGTAACTGAGATCTGATGTTTTCTTGGTTTGGCTGGAAATTATCGACGTTTTTTGAAAGATTTTTCACGATTATCTAATCCACTCACCAAGTTGACTCAGAAAGGAGTTATGTTTGTTTGGACAGAGGAATGTGAAGATAATTTCAAGGAGTTGAAAAGAAGGTTATCCAGTGCACCTGTGCTCACACTGCCTTGTAATGGAGAAAGGTTTGTGATCTACAGTGATGCATCCAAGAAGGTATTGGGGTGTGTTCTTATGCAAAATGATATGGTGATAGCTTATGCCTCACGACAGTTGAAAATACATGAGCAAAATTACCCAACACATGATTTGGAGTTAGCTGCAGTAATCTTTGCATTAAAGATTTGGAGGCAGTACCTTTGTGGTGAAAGGTGTGATATTTATACTGATCATAAAAGTTTAAATTATATTTTCACACAAAAGGATCTGAATATGCGTCAATGAAGATGGTTGGATCTGATTAAGGATTATGACTGCTCAATCCATTACCACCCTGGGAAAGTAAACAAGGTGGCAGATGCATTAAGTCGACAAGACCATGCTAGTTTATCCATGATGAGGATCAGAAAAGATCCAATATTTATGGATTTACAAAGGATGGATCTTGGAATTATAATGAAAGGGTAAAAATCTTAACTTTCTCAAATGAATGTTCAACCATCTATACATGTGAAGATAAAAGAGGCACAGAAAGAAGATGTTGAGTTACAAAAGAAGGTGAGAAATGTTCCTGAATTCAACCTTGATTGTGATGGGATAATAAAGTTGAGGAATCGGGTTCGTGTTCCTCCCATCCCCGAATTAAGGAAGGATCTGCTGGATGAGGCTCATAGTTCTTCATTCTCTATTCATCCTGGAATCACGAAGATGTATAGGGACCTGAAAGAGTACTTCTGGTGGGATGGCATGAAAAGAGATGTTGCTGAATATGTCTCTCGATGCTTGGTTTGTCAACAAGTTAAAGCTGAGAGACAGAAGTCTAAGGGGATGTTACAACCATTACCCATACCCGAATGGAAATGGGAAAACATTACTATGGACTTTGTCACATGACTTCCTAAAACATTCAAAGGCAATAATGCTATCTGGGTCATAGTTGATCGTCTTACAAATTCTGCACACTTCATTGCTATTAGAGAGGATTTCTCTCTGGATCAGCTTGACAGGATATATGTAAAGGAATTGGTAAGATTTCATGGAGTACCACTTTCTATTATATCTGATCGGGATCCGAGATTTACCTCGAAGTTCTGGCGAAGTCTTCAGCATACTCTGGATACAGAGTTGAGTTTCAGCACTGCTTATCATCCTTAGACAGACGGTCAGTCTGAGAGAACAATTCAAACCCTAGAAGATATGTTGAGAGCTTGCTCTATGGATTTAAAAGGTGGTTGGGATCAACACCTACCTTTGGTGGAATTTTCTTATAATAATAGCTTTCACTCCAGTATTCAGATGGCTCCTTATGAAGCTCTCTATGGAAGGAAATGCAGGACTCCAACATTCTGGGATGAAGTTGGGGAAAGAAAGCTATTAGGACCTGATCTCGTTGATGAAATGGAAGAAAAGGTCAGATCTATTCAACAACACATAAGAGAAGCTCAGAGTCGACAGAAAAGTTGTGCCGACAACCGAAGAAAAGACCTAGCGTTTGTAGTGGGTGATAAAGTGTTCTTATGAATATCTCCCTGGAATAGGGTTATGAGATTTGGAAAGAAGGGGAAGTTGAGCCCTAGATATATTGGTCCTTTCGAAATACTGGATCGTGTTTGAAAGGTAGCTTACCGATTGGCGCTTCCACCGAATCTCTCTCAAGTTCACGATGTGTTCCATGTATCTCTCCTGAGAAAGTACATACCTGATCCTTCACATGTACTCAGCTCAGAAGTTATACCGCTGGAGCAAGATCTTTCTTATGAAGAACAACCGATAGAGATTCTGGATCGTAGCGAAAAAGACCTATGAAACAAGACCACTTGATTGGTGAAAGTTTTATGGAGGAACCACCAACTTGAAGAAGCTACATGGGAGCTTGAGGATATGATGAGGGAGAAGTATCCTCATCTGTTTGTTACAAAGTGACGAATTTTGAGGGCGAAATTCTTTTTAAGGGGGGTAGAATGTTACACCCGAGACTATTATGTTATATAAATCATCAAAGGAATCTTTTTCTACACAACACTTGCTTGGCTTGCTTTACACGCAATCGTGACCTTCCTCTATAGCTTGCGTCGTACGCAATACCGAGTTTCACTAAACAACGATATGCTTTTAAAATATTATTAAAACTAACTGTTATGAATATTAATAACCACTTTTTTAAATTTTATAAATTTTATTTTTCAAAATGGACTTCATTTTTGGATTCAGAATATCTAAATTAGCCTCGGGTGAAATTTTGGTATTTTTCTGAAAACTTTCAATTTTTGATGAATAGTGAAACCACTAAGTGGTAGTTAAAAAAACTGAATTTTTCATAAAACATAATTTTACCGCTTATGTGAATGGAATTTTGAAAATCCTAGAAACATGGTTAATATCAAGGACTAAAATTTGGTTCAATGAGATGAAAATAATTTTTGGTGAATAGTAACTTTTTACTTTTTTTACTACGGTTAATAGTAAATAGGGTAACTAAGGGTAAATATGATATTACTATTACCCAAACACATGTCCTAATTCTATTGGATAAGTGTAATTCGACCAAAAACGACCTTATGAATATAATATGACCATTTAGGTCCACTTGGATTAGATTATGACATTTAATATTATTTTATTTAATGAATAGTTAAAATAGTTAAAATCAAAGTTTAATAACTAAAACATTTATAATATGAGTTTATACATAAGATAAATTCGATTATAAATATTCATTAGAAATATAAAAAGATTTCCTACATAATGATATTTTATTTATAATTTTTAGACTTTAAATAAATTAATTTATTTATGACAAAATGATGATGCAGTAATTACTCTTTTAAGGAAATGTTAACATAATTAATGTTATAAATGCCCAAAAAAATGTAATTTGAGACTGTTTATGAATTCCACTAATTTTCTAGGTTACTATGATATATTAGTGTTGATTTAATCAACTTGGTTAGAACATATAATTCTATTATGACTTTCACAAAAATCATATATCAAATAGTGTCAAAATTGACACAAAATAGTTTTTAAATCAAATATTATATTATTAATTGTTATTTTATTCCTCAAAATCTAAGGTTCGGCCAAATGACTTAGATAAGGATATATATATTAATAATAAACAACTTGGGATTCGTTTGGCATTTTATAGTAAGTGTATTAACCATATAGTGTAAGAAAACAAAAAGACACGGTAAAAGTAAAATTATTTAACATAATGTTAAATCTAAATGATAAGGTTAAAATAGGAACCTAAACTTGTCTAAATTATATTGTATGAGAGTATTTCGACCCATCCCCACCTTAGCCTTTAAATAAATCAATTTGGAGCTATTTAAAACCGAACTTGACTTTATAATAAAATAATATTTTTAGTTATTCCAAAGGTGCCCCTCTCCTCCCTTATAAAAGGGCACCTCCTCCCTCTCTTCCTCACACCACATTGAGCCTTCAAGATCGGCCAACCCCTGCCACTTTCTCCTCTCCACTTCCCTAGAGACAACCTAGAGGTTCTGGTCTTCTTCAAAGACCCATTTTAGTGCCCTAAAAGGAGGTCTCAAAGAAGCACTTCAAAGAAGAGGAGGTTCGGACACTTACAAAGCAAGTCGGACCTAAGGTCAGGAAGAAGGTTATTAAGTAAGATATGCCAAAAGGGACTATAGATATGATGAAATAAATGGGAAACAATGTAGACGCTTTATGAACCAGTTGTTTAGGTTTCACAGTTTCTAAAGACACTATACCTACACGATCCTTTCGTGTTTTTTGTTATATGTTGTAATAAGTATGCTTCAATTTTGAAGTATTAACAATGTATGTAAAGTATGGGTCGTTATAGGGATCACCAGGATCATACAAATATATGTTTACCAGTACCTAATGCCATTCTGATTGAGTATGAAGAAACTGACAATGACCAATGAAATGTGTGGATTATTTCTTTACATATGTTTTGATATTATTAAATCATATGATATGATTCATGATTTTGTTTTTAGGAAAGAATTATTTCAGAATAAGTTGGCAAGGAATGGTTAATGGATCATGAAAAATGTTGAATGAGTAAGAAGTAAAAATATATAGGATTCAAGAGTTATGGTATATTTTAAGATTATGAATTGCTTAAAAGTATTAAGGATCTTTTAAGGATGGGATTACATTGGAAGAATTTTTATACTACGTGTAACCCTGAAGTTTGATGTATGAAAATGTTATTCAAGGAATAATTATCTTTTCTTTTGATGAGTAATGGTGGAATTTTATTTTTAAAGAATCTATGTTTTTATTATGGAAATATGGTGATTTGGGTTATTTATGGATATTATTGACTTATCATAGAGAATATGTTATTTGGTTAATTAAACATCAGTATGAGAGTTTAAGAGTAGTCGATTTTATTTGGGGATAAATGTTAAGATTTACTATGGAAGACTATGTGCATAAATCCTTATGGGTTTTCAGTTAAAATCTTAGTTTGGGTTACATTGAATAATTTTAAGGACATTTGTTTATTGAATGGTCTTTTCTAAACTTTGGGAATTGTTTGTCAAATTTTGGGGATTAACAGTAGTATTTCTTTTTATAAAGTATTATCATTTTTTGGGGATTATATGGTCTTGTACTAAATGTTTTGGTTTTGGTTGATGTCTAAAGATAGTGGAAATATATAGTTCATATTTTTCAGATTTTTTAATAATCTAGATATTTATTCTCATGCTTTTATGTGACCATGTAAGTTTTAATACTCATATTTTTGAGAAAAGATGTTTTTTGTAGAACTTTTGTAAAGGATGGAATTCTACATGATAAGTAAGTATGTTTCCTTGGGTTTTTAGTTAAACTCATAAATAAATTCCTCAACTTTATGAAAATTAACTTAAAATAAAAACATTTTCTGTTAACTTTTTCTATTGGGGAATCTAAGATCATTTATCCCATCACAAGTTGGTGATTTTCTTGTGGTTAACATTATTATAATCATGTTTTCTACAACTCCCCATCAAACCTTGATGTTTTGTTTCTCTTCCATATCCATGTTTTCCTACATGGAATCCTAGTATGGGCTATCTAGGGTAAACATTATATTTTTCTTTCTTTATATTAATGTGATATTTTTATTGACTCTTTTTCTAATGTGGAACTTTCAATAATTATTCCAATGACAATTTTAAAATTACGAGGATGCAATCCCCAAAAGGGGGGAAGAATGCAACATCCCAGGTAAATACAGAATATAACTTTTTTATATTTATTAAAATTCGTGAATTAAATATTAATATTACCTTAAAGGGGATACTATGTTCTATGGTATTCCAGATACACAAAAACAAGTTTCATTGAAAACTTACCTTGCACAAAACGTTGAGTTATACAGAAAAATATTAATATAATATTGTTATTTTAAATGTAAGTTAATGTGTAGCATTTGTATTGGCGGGAATGAAAAAAAAAACCATATTATGATTAAATATATTTCTTAAATGTTTTTACATTTAACCATTAAATTTTAGAGGCTTAAAATAACATATAATCTGATTTAAAGCATAAAACTCTAATTTCTATTAAAAGGTCGATTTACCGCCTTTTGATGGAGAACCCTCTTTAAATATATTTTTGGCCCCTTCTATATTTTCTATTTGAAAAAATTAAATTCTTCTTTAGAATCAAGACATCAAAATTTATTTTGGGTAAATATTTGGAATTTTTTTAATAAAATTAATTTTTTTAATGAATAGTGAAAAATAATGTATTTTAATTCAAAATTGCCTTTTAATATAATTTATTTATAAGGTTAGATTATCTTTTTAATTGGATTTAAAGTTTAATTATTTTATGTTTTTACTATTAAATCCAATGTGGGCCATTGGAAGTAATATCATTTGGAAATTTGACATAAATAAGTTTCAATCTTTTGATAGTTATTATTTCTTAAAAACATGCATTTTGTTTTGACAGTGGGAATTAATTTTAAATTAATTTTTCTTATTTATATCTTTTGAATTTGGAAAAATTGATTCCATATTTGGAATTAGGAGTTCCAAATTGTTTAAATATGTAACTTTTATTTTATTGCATTATGAATATTTATTTCAGAAATAATTTTATTTAAAATGGTTAAAGGGTAAATCTATTAAATAAGAGTAAATAAATAATATTATAAAAATATTAAATTACCCTAACATGTGTCCTAATCATATTGGTTGATAACGTTTCCAGCCATCGTCATCCATGGGTTGATTATGGGACCCCATGAAGCCACTAGAGAGTGATAATGCCACTTTATATTAATTAATTTAAAGTAAAGACAAAAATAACATAAACATATATCTTTTAGTAAATCATTTTTTACATTGGGTTATATAATTTATATATTAGATTGTTAATATTCATTTGAAATCTAAAAATATTTCCTATATCATGGTACTTTTTTTATAATTTTTAGACATCAAATAATAAAATTATTTACGACACAATAATGATGTAGTGTTTGCCTCATTAATGAATGATTTAAATAAATACGATTATAAGGATTAAAAAATATCCATAAACTAACCATTTTTTATTTGATGATTTTATTTATAACATGAGTCCATGTATCTTATACTTGAATGAGTTTTTCACCTTTATAAACTGAAAATCATTATATAATAAAATAAAATTTCCAACAATTCTTAAAGAGCCCCTCCCCCCCTTACAAAATGCCCTCACTTCTAACCCATTTCTCACACTTCTCAAGCCCATTGGATCATAAAAACTATAAAAAATTTATCTCCCTACATTCATCTCTTCTTCCTACAATCCTTCCCCTTGGTAGAAGGCTATTCAAGTAAACATTTTGGTTCAAACCAAAGAGAGATACCTGATTTAATGGTAATGTCTTCTCTTAAGTTCTTTTGTTTTATTTTACTTATCCAACACCATAAACTCTTATTAATCATTTATTTTATAACAAAACCCTTATACTCAATATACTAGTTTGTTTTTATGAGAATTATTCAAACTACCCTTACACACACCTCTATCTAATGGTTAAAGAACATATTGTTTCTGTGGACGGCGAACTATTGCCTCACAAAACGATGATTGTTCAATTATCTCCTACCGCCACTCATGGTGGCCATTATGATGGCACTATATTTATATATGATATATATTATTTTTATGTTTTCTCAATTCTTATGTAATTTTTATTTACAAACATACCTTTATGCTTTCCAATATGTGTAACTACGATAATTTCATTTGAGGAAGTATTGACTACCGCCCCCTCAAGGTGGTATGATTCATTCATGACATAAATGGAATGTATAAAGGATGAAGTTAATGAGATAAGTTAACATATATATCTTATGAAATTATTATTCAATTATAATATACCTATGTATCATTAAGTTTTCATTCCACTAAATATGAAATAGAAATGAATGTTGCGTTCATGCGTACGTACGACTTACCGTCTCCATGAACAGTGCATTTAATTTATTATCTCCAAATGTTATGTAATATTATAAATACATAAATATACAGTATATACAAGATATATATTATATCTAAATCATGAATATAATTCTATAGATAATGGACTTTTTACTACATTAACAAATTGTAATTATTAGAAGTTCATTTTTGACTCAAGTACCAAATATCTGCAAAATGACCATTATTAATTTAAATGATTGAGTAATGTTTATAACATGGTAATAATTGATATAAAAGTAATAATAAACTTTAAAAAGTTTCTGAATATATAAATTAACTTTATTTTATTATTCAGTACATTAGAGAATGAATGGGTCAAGACATACATGAGGTAAGGGATTTTAATCTCACTTTTAATTCCATGAGATTTCCATTGTTCGCCTCTTATTTATTGCATGTGTTGTATTGTGCATTTTAATATGATATATATTATCATGATTCTTTTTATATTCATGGTATCATGGGATTCATTTGGTGGTTATTAACTTATGTTCATACGACTCGATTGATTACAACTTGGAAAGTGCTTTTCATCTCACTTTTTATTCTCATGAGATTCATGATATATTTGCCACTATTTATTTTTATGTGTTGGATGTACTACCTATGATTGTATTATTTGTGTAATATAATTTAATTTATCGGTTTTTACATCTTCATTGAATTTTCTTTCTTTCATGGGGTGTATGTTTTGTATTTTACTAAATCGGTCAGGGAACCTTTCACCCTCATCTTTTTAGAAGACTTATTTTTGTTATGTATTTTTATTTATATATTATTATGTTGGGATGTGTTCTTTTATATTCACATTGCTATAAATTTTATTTCCATGTGATGAGATACTCTTTTCTATCTCATAACTCATTTTATGAAATTTAAAATGACGTAGTTAGGAGGTGGAATTTCTGTAAAGGAACTTCTTCACCAAATTTCAATTATTTGCGTTAAACATCTACTTCTTGATTATGTCATGCTATGAATATGTGGGAATAAACTATGATTGTTTTACACATAAAATCGACTTATATTGGGTGTATTTATATTTGTCACAAATTATTATGTCATTGATTTATCCTCAATCTAAGGATACCATCTTTATAAGGGATTTCGTCTCAATTTACATTCCATTGAGACTTCACTTTTGTTATGCACCTATTAAATTTTATATGGTGTATATACTATCCTTTAGAATATTATTTCATTAATACTTTTATTCTCATTATATTATAAAGTTTTGATTAATTTTTATGCCTCAATTATTTTAATTCAACCATCTCTCATTTGGTTAATATCTCCTTTACTAAAATATTATTTAATAGATTTATTCTTATAAATATTTCTCATTAATGTCCATATTTTAAAAATGGGGTTTTAAGGATTTATTTATATGGAAGTTAATGTTTTAAAATGTTAATTCATTTAAAATATTCAAAGTGGTATGGGACTCTTTTATTCAAAAATTTCTTTATTAAATAATTTAAATGGTTTTGAAAATGGTTTGATAAAGCATTGATTATGTCAATATCAGGAAATGATATATTGTGATTGCACTATGAAAATGTTATCTTTTCTTTATTCTATATTATGTGTTACGAATATGTTATAGTTATTGGGAATTTTTTACGTTTATGGGTGGTTCCATGATAAAACCAGGGCGGCTGAGCCCGAGATAGTTCTCCAATGCATTGGGTAACGTGACGGAGGTAAATGTGAATGTTTCTCCATAGAGATTTACGGAATATACTGTGATGGGTATTCCAACTTAACTCCCTATGTATCTATGATATATACAATGTAAGTATGTTTTTATGCTATAAGTTACCTTTATGATTTATGATTTATATGTGTTATACATAAATATTATGATTTCATGTGGTATGTTATGATTTAAAAGTATAGTTTCATTGATTCGTATTTATTGATGGGATAATTTTTTATTTACTTATTTTATAACCCTTTCTAAGATTTTTATAACCATCTCGTGTTCTTGAAATTTTTTCCACATGACTTAAAGATGAATAGGGTCAAGGATGGGATCAAGGAAAAGTATTATTGTCTAAAACATGGAACATGACATGTTTAATTTTAAAAGTTTTTATTTTATTAAAAAATGAATATACACTAGAAGTGTTTACATGTAATTTTCAAGTTGATATGTTATAGTTATGGAATAATTATCTAAAACTCTAAACATGAACATAACCACAATGTGAATTATTCATTTAATTTAACATTATGTAATGTTTTAAGGTCAGGTCCTTATATAATTTTTATTTATAAATTGTTGTGGTCATTATAGTTGGTATAAGAGAAAATTTAGTTAATATTTGGAAACTCAGATAACAAAACAATAGTGATATACCTAAGGACATGTTTAAGGATAAGTATATATATGATTCAAAGAATTAAAATTATTTTGGAATTTTGTTGAAGGATAGAGAGAGTTTTTTCATTGTAATACATCCATTTCTAGATACAAAAAGTTGATATTTCTTACTTTATGATTTTTTGGTTTTAGTCAATGGCTTGAACCAGAACAAACCATATAAATTTTGAGTGTGAGGGAAAATGTAATTTTTTTTATCTTGAGATTAAAATAGGATATAGGAGATGGAATGAAAAATCTCATTTCAATTTTCACTTAAAATTTTCAAGCATCGAATCTTGCTGGACTTCCAAACGAACAAAGGAGCGAAAATTTTTATTGAGACCATCAAGAGGAAAAGTCTAAATTATTTCAGTGGGTCATCTGATCCACTAGTTGCTGAGAAATGGACCTGCACCACTAGAAAGCTATTTTATATTGTCCAATGTTCAGAAAATAAAAAATTCATATTGGTTGTATACTGTTTGGATGGTAAAGTTGTTCAATGGTGGAATCTTATCAAGAATATGAGGCACCAATAAGAAATTGAATCCATGGATTTGTACGAGATGAAGAACTTATTTTCAATAATTAATTTCCCTATATTCTTCATAAAAATATTGATAAATAGTTCCTTGATCTAATAAAAAAGGATTATGAACATGTTGATACATATGAGGCTAATTTTACTGGACATGCGTTGAACACTTCTGGTATTATCATCCAACCAAAAATTAAGGTTGATCGATTCTTCAGTGTCTTAAAACCAAGTCTCTGAAGGAAGTTATCCATAAGATACATTAATTAATTTAAATATATTGTTTTATGTGAAATCAAGTAGGAAATAGAAGTCATATTTATGAATCAATTTCATGGTTTTAAAAAAAGAAATATGGGGTTCAAAGGAAAATTTAAGAACCACGTAGAGAAGAAGATGGAATTTCCTTTATGATCAAAGTGTGGAAAAAGCATAAAGAAAATTTACTTAGTTGAGTAGTAAATTTTTTAATATTGAGAGGGAAGGTCATCGGCCAATTTATTATCGAAGTGATGGGAAGAATTTAGTTGATGATGTGAATAGAGGGAAATCTCTATAAAATACACCTCCTCCACTTCATTGCTTCAACTGTAAAAAGAATGGGATTTATGTTAATCAATTCCCAAACCTGAACTTAAATGATATGATCAATGTCATCAACCCATGTAGCCACGGTATAAGGGTAAATCTCATGTGATAATTATTTCAAAAGATTGGTGTAATAGAAATGTGGTGAAAGGTACACTTACCATCCTCTCTAGAACTGATAATTTCTAATTTAAATTTGGATCTAATCATTATTTCATATATTAATATTTTTATAAGGGTATCAAGATGAAACCCAAATTATTAGATGAGGAATTAGTAGTATAAACACCTAATGTTACGATCATCACATCTTAATTCTATTATTCCCCTCTGGTTGACGCTAGTGTGAATGTGTTTTCAAAAAATATTGAAATTCTTTATCTAGTTGAATTTAATGAAATCCTATAAATGGATTGCATTTAACTACATAAATACTGTATCAAATTTCAATGAAGGGAAGTTATATTTGATATTCCAAACTAAACTAGGATCTTCTATCAATGTGACGATATGTATGAACATGTAATGGAGATTAAATCCATTGTATGGGTCTTTATTTCCATTCATAAGGGGTGTTTATCTCAAATGGTTGAGGATAAACTCGACATTGATAATATTTCTATTTTTCAATATTTTTTGATGTCTTTCGTAAAATATTTTTCTAGCCTTCCACCAAAATTTGTTGTTCAGTTATTAATAGAACTCATACCTGGTGACAAACCAATTTAAAATACTTTTTATCGAATGGACCTAATTGAGTTGAAATACATGAAAAATAAACGTGACAAAAACCCTAATGGGGGATCACTCTTCCAAGTGTGTCACCTTGGGGTGCACCTATTCTTTTTGTGAAAAAAAATATGGATCAATGAAACTCAATATTGATTTTTAGGTGCTGAACAAGATCACAATTAATAATAAGTATCATCTTCCACATATTGATGACTTGTTGGATCGCCTGTGTGAAGCTCAATACTTTTCTAAGATTGACCATAATTCTAGATATCGTCAATTGAGGGTCAAGAAGGATATGCCCAAGATAGAATTCCATACAAGTTATAGACACTACGAATATATAACGATGCCTTTTGGTCATACTAATGATTCTAATATCTTCATCAATTTAATGAATAGGGTCTTTAGAGATTACCTTCATCAGAATGTAGTGGTATTTATAGGTGATATACTATCTAATCAAAGAGAAAGAATTGTCATTAAGACCACTTGAGAATTGTACTAAAAACCATCAAGAACAATAAACTATATGAAAATTTTACATAGTGTGAATTCTGAGTGTAAAATGTTTTATTTTTTGGTCACATAATCTCAAGAGAGGGTGTATCAGTAGATCCATCAAAGAAAGAGGCTATTAAATCATAGAACATGCCTACCACAGTGACTAAGATCCATAGTTATCTTGGTTTATATTGACATTATCAATAGTTTTTGTGTAATTTCATGACTATCTAATCCACATACCTTGTTGACTTATAAGGGATATAAGTTCCTCTTGATAGATAAATTTGGAGAAATTTTCAAGTAACTGAAGAGAAGGTTAGTCAATGCACCGGTGCTAACCTTACCCTATAATATAGAAGGTTTTTTGATCTATAGTGATAAACACATGATGGTATTGAGATTTTTTATTATCAATAATTCCATAGTTATAGCTTCTTCCTCAAAAAAAATAAGGTTCTTGATAAAAATTACCTAAATAAAGATTTAGAGAAAGTTATGGTAATTTTTTCATTAAAGATATGGAGGCATTATCTCTATGGAGAAAAGTGTGATATATATACCGATCATAAAATTTTGAAGTACTTATTCACAAGAAGGAGTTGAATATTATCTAGAGAAACTGGTTAGAGATTATAAAGGATTATGATGACACAATACATTTCCATCCAAGGAAAATAAATAAGGTGGACAATGCTTTAATCCAAAAGGATCATACCATCTTATCTATGATGAGGATCAGAAAATATCCAATAATTCTTTATTTTCATAGTATGGACCTAGAAATCCTTATGGACGGGGTAAATCTTATCTTTCTCAAATGAATGTTCAACAATATGTCTAAGGGAAGATTGAGGAGGTGCATTAGGAAGTTTTATAGATAAAAAAGTGGGTTATAATTTTTTTTTATTTTAATATTGATCTTTATTTGATGATAAGGTTTAGAAATAATGTATGTGTTCCTCTCATACTAGAATTGAAGGACTTACGAGAAAAATCTCATAGTTCTTAATTATTTATTCATACTAAAATTACGAATATGTATAGATATTTGAAAGAATTCTTATATAGTTGGATTTCATAAGGAAAGATATCGTAGAGTTTGTATCTTGATGCTTAGTGTGTCAGAAATTTAAGGCTGAAAGAAAAATGTTATTGGGATGTTGCATACATTACCCATACTAGAATGAAAATGGGAAAACCCCCATTTAATGTTTTTTTGACTCGCCAAATCCTCTGAAGGGAAAAATTCTTTATGGGTGGAAGTTGATTGCCTTGCTAAGTCAACACACTTCATCACTATCATATAAGACTTCTCTATCAATTTTCTGGTAATGATATATATTAAAAAATTGTTAAGGTCTCATAGAGTACTAGAATCCATTTTATATGATTGGGATATGATGTTAACCACAATATTCTGGCGATGTCTTTAGAAATCCCTTAATACTGAATTGAGTTTCAGCACTATTTACCATCCTCATATGGATGATCAGTTTGAAAGAAAAATTCAAACCCTAGAGAATATGATGAGATTTTATTCGTTGGATTTAAAAGGAGGTAAGGATAAATACCTTCCTTTAGTTGAGTTTTCATACAACAATAGATTTTACTAAATCATTTAGATTGGACTTTTTTAATCCCTTTACGGAAATAAATGTAGGTCTCAAATATTCTAGAATCAATTTGGCAAAATAATGTTATTGGGACCTATGATGGCTTATGAAAAAGAAGAGGTTGTTAAAACCATTCAGTATTATATCGAGGTAGCTCATAGTTCGTAGAAAATTTAGGGTGATAATTGTCGATGCGATCTAGAATTTTAATTTGGTAACAAGTTTTTTCTAAAAAATTATGTCATGAATAAGGTTATGAGATTCTAGAAGAAATGAAAATTGAGCCCCTGGTATATCGATCCCTATGAAATTATTGATCACATCCAAAAAGTATCCTATCTATTAGCGCTTCCACAAAACCTCAATAAATTATATGATATTTTCCATGTATCACACCTAATGAAGTACATACCTAACCCTTATCATGTTCTAAAATCATTGGTCATATCGATGGAATGATATCATTCATAAGATGAACAACCGGTAGAGATTCTAGATCATACAAAGAATGTTCTGGGAAACAATACCACCCACCATGTAAAAGTGTTTTGGTGAAACCACCAATTAGAAGAAACTACATGGGATCTTGTTGATATTATTAGGTATAAATATCCCCATTTTTTGTATGGGAGTGATGAATTTCAGTGGAAATATTCATTTTAAGGGGGTAGAATGTAAAATCCCAAGTTTCTATGATCCTCTTTTTATAAATAAAATTTATTTGATTGATTATATTTCATGATACACCAATCTATGTTTACTTTTTATGAAACAACAATTTAATCTTTCACTAGATGAAACAATGGCTTAGATTTCGTTATATGTGACACTGACTTTTAATAAAACCTCGGAATATTATTAATATTGTTATTTAAATGTGATCATTGTAACCATCCCTTAGACTTAAAAAAATTAACAGTAACAACTAATTTTTTAATATTAATTATAATGGTTTCCATAATGTAAACATATTTATAATACAATATATAATTTTTGGTAATGTCTTTAATATTTTGAAAATAATATTTTCTCTGAAACAAATTTTTTTTATGTCTTTTTGTGAACAATAATAAATTTAAATTTTGAAAATTTTATAAATTTAATTTTATAAAATAAACATTATTTTATAATTCAAAATTTAAAAATTATCTTAGGCCGCTTTTTGGGTTGTTTTTCTAAAAAGTTTTATTTTTTGATGAATAGTTAATATAATGAATCTTAATTAAAATCTTCCTTTTCATTTAATTTATTTATGAAGTAAAATAAAATTTTAAATTGGATTTAAAGTATAATAATTTCAATTATACATATATGTATCCAATTTAGGTCATTTGAACCAATTTTAAATTTAAATTGGATATAAAAACTTTGTAAAATTTTGATATTTTTTGCTTTAAAACCCCTCTTTCTAGACACTTATCCGGGATTAATTTTAACTTTATTTTTTTTTATTATGTGATTAGAACATGTAAATATGGATTCCATAGTTATAATCCTCAAAATTTATAATTTCAAATAATTTCAACTTAATTTTTTGCCAAACTGATTAGTGAAATCATATAAAAATCAATTTCAACGATTAAGGTAAAAATAGGATTACATAGTTGTTATACAATGAAAATAAAATTTAAAAATGACCCAACACATATACAATGCCCATTTTATGTAAATATATAAACCTTATAGTGTCTAAGTTTCTAATTTTATTATTTATGACTTTAGTTTCATTTGAAAAAACAAGGGCGGAGTTCTCTCTATAAAAACTTTGTAAGTTTTTCACTCACCTCCATTATAAAAGGCCACCCCCTCTCTTTACACCTCTCAAGCAATTTTTATTAGAAAATAGAAATCCAAATTACTTACCAACTTCCCTCACCTTATCATATAATCCTTAATTTTGTAATAAATCCAACTAAGGAAGTCATTTGGTTCAAACCAAAAAGAGATACCCAAATAAAGGTAATGTTCATCAACAAATATTTTTTTTTATTTCATCCTCAAACACATTAAATTATTTTTATATAATGTTTTTATAATAAAATTAATATCATATATATAATTATATTTTTTTATATTAATTTTATGACCTATAACCACACACACATCAATCAAATGGGTTATGAAATCATCATTTATGTGTACGGGATACTACGGCCTCGCGAACCGATGTTATTAGTTTGTCCATTACCACCTATAAAGGTTTGTAATAATTATTTAAATAATATTTATATAAAATATTTATTATTTTTATTATTTTATTATGATTCTCAATTTTTATATCACACATACATTCATTCTTTCAATTTTTTGGGAATATGATAACGTTGTTCACGTGTACGACGTACTACAACCTCGCAAAGCAATGTGATTCATTCACACTATACATGGAATGTATTGAGGATGATTTTTATAAAATATTTCACATATATAAAATAAAAAATATCCACAAATTATAATATATAATATACTTTTTCTTCTTTAAATTCAATAATAAAATGGAAACAATTCTCATGGGTACATATGTCCTACTGTCTCTGTAAATGGAGTCCTACATTTCCTATTTCTTTCTTTTATAGATTATTATTAATGTATATAAACTGAATATATATGAAATTTATATCATGGATATAATTTTTTTATATGATTAAATAATTATTAAGTTAAGATAAAAAAACTTAATGAATATAAACATTTACAAAAACCAATGCTGTTATTTCCCAAAACGCAGCTTTAACATTGAATTATTAATAAATAGTTGATAAGAATCAATAACAAAACATATATCATGTGATATAAATTAATATGGTTATTTAATATATGTATAATAAACACGTATTTAGTATATAGGATTATTGAATGAGTACAATGGAAGTAAATACTTAAGGTAATGGAATTTTCGTCTCACTTTTATTTTCTAGGAGACACATGCCATTTTCAACACCTATTTATTTGTTGTGGTGTGTACAATCCCCATTAATTTATATTATTATTCTTATAATGATAATTATTAGGATTTAAATAACCATTTTAGGACATCTATTTCATGGTTTATTCGATTGAAGAGTCACCAAATCGGAATGAGATTTTTGTCTCAATTCTCCTTCTTTGAGACGTATGTTATGTGATGCACCTATACTCTTTAATGTGTTGTATATACAAACCAATTTACATGTAATATAATTTATTTATACATCATAATGACATTTTATGTGTCATTTTATATTATTACATTATGGTTCTTATGATTCAATGTTACCAATGTGGTAAAAACTTTATTTTAAAATCTCATCATTTATCAAGACAATTTTTTATTAATTCTTCTGTATTGAAATATCATGATCTAATTCTCAATAAATATCCCAAAATTTTATTATAGTATATTTTTTCATGATATATCCATGTAATGTTACTATTTTTCCGATGTTTGGTACTTAATATAATTTTTAAAATGTTTTTTAAACAAATTTAACTATATTTCTCTATTTAGTCGAAAATCTTCATCCTTTCAAAATAATGTTTTCTAAAAATGTTTTCATAAATTGTTTCAAATGATAATTTAAGATAATTTTCACATAAAATTATTTCGAAAAAAATATGTTTAAAGGGTGTTTTAAATGATTCTCAAAGCTTCCTTTATCAGTTTCGAAGGCCATTTCCAAAGAAAATGATTTTAAAAAAGATTTCTGTTTTAAAAAAACATTCTACTCATTTTTGAATATTCCTTAATATTTTTCAAATTTATTTTCCAATAAAAAGTATATAAAAATCATTTATATTTTAAAAATATTCTTCAAATTGAAAATTATATTTCATCAATAAATTTTTTAAATTATCTTTCAAAATTATTTTTCATATAAGATGATATTTTTTTGTGTTGTATACTTCTTATTGGGGTTATGACCCAAGAATACCATTCATGTTATTTCGATGAATGGTTTATTTTTTCATGGAATGATTTTTTGAACCTTTTTTCTCTTACAAGGTTTGTTAAATGATAAAATTCTTATGAAACCCCTCTTTTATTCATGTGTTATGTTGTGATGAATTGATCGTGAAACCTGTTGTTATTTCCATAGGTTAAGATATGATGACATATTTATGAAACCCATTTCATGGGTCAGGATACGAAGCATTTTTCGGATATTTTGTCCCTTATATGTATGATTTCATTATGTGATTTTTTATACCTATATATCCCTCAAATTCATTAGGAAAAAGATTTATATACTACGAGATAGGCAGGAATGGAATGGGGTGTGAACGCATTTTTGTAATATAGGGTTTGAACGGGAAGTGAACCCAGTTCAATAATACAAAACTATCATATGGAGTAAACCTAGTTTAGTAATGTTATTTTCCCTCTATGATGGTCTTGGACGATATCTTTTATTAATATGGAAACTATTTTCTATGCTTATGTGAATCCTAAAAATTCCCTATTTATGATCTCATGGCTCATGTTACTTGAATCCATTATGACTCGTGTATTTTGATTTTCCAATAATTATGCCATGACTCTTGATTAGGATCTCTAATATATATTATATAGTTTTAAAATTTAGTTCTCATATTCTCAAACCCTTATGTTCAAGTTTTGATTACGTATCTCCCTTTTGTACCCTTACTGAGCATCTAGAATCACCCTTTTATGTTTCCTTTTCCCAAGTTATAAAGACATTTATTTTGTTTGATATGTAGAATAAGGGTAACATTTAACAATAACATAGTGTGTAATGATGTATCTTACTTATGGTATAGTGCTTATATTTCCATGTTTTCAATGTCACTAAACAATTACGGTTCTCAAGATTGTTTTTTGTAATGTAATGTAAATTATGGAAAAAATAATGTAATGTATATATATAAAAAGCCTATGTCATTATACAATAAAATGAGTTTTGCATCTTATTACTGCAATTTAATCCTCAAATTCTTCAATTAAATATTTTTCCCTAGATCCTTAGTCTTTAAATGCTTGAGTTGGATTTGACTGTGTTGGGTCTTAGTCATTTTCTCATAGTATCCCTAGGTTTTTTATCATTGATAATTTTTAATAAATGATGATGGAAATTCCCAATTGGAAGAATTTAAATGTGATTCTCAATTCCCTCTTCTGATATATCGGTCCTAATGTAGGAGGATATACCCATATGATATTTTCATTTTTCTGGTTTTATTCTTTAAGATCAACTATAAGCTTATTTTTTTACTATGAATAATTATGAGTGTTCATCATAAGGAAAAATAATTCATAAATATGTGTTTAGTTAAGACTACTCTAATACTAGATAGGATTACCCTCCATGGAAATTATGCTAAATATTTTTTACATGATATTAATGCACAACAAAATTAGAAATTTTATTACATTTTAAATACAATAATAATGGAATATATGTTGAATCAACAAGGAAAAATGTCCCAGATCTCTAACATAAATATTTTTAGTAATAATCTGTACATAGATATCTGAGAGATATGTTTTTTTAAAATAAAACTAAAATTAAATGAATAATATATAATATAAAATGAAATTTTAAAGGATTTTGAAATTCAGTCAGACAGTCATGTCTAAGATTAAAAATTTGTAAGAAAAACTATTTCTTTTGCCAAAAAAATATTTCATGGGATTAAATAATTATTCCACTTCATTATTGAAAATTATAAATTTTTATTATTTTGTAATGAAGAATATTTTTATCTCCTAATTTTCCAAGTGAATTAATCTTTTGAGTTATAAATAAATAAGGACATTAACTTGAGTACCTAATTAATGTGTCAAAATGGAATGGTCTACCATTCAAAAATCCAAATAACATATTTGTATTATAATTGGTTGAAAATTTAAACTTTATTAGTATCACTTGATCAGCTGGGTATTAAATTTGAAGAATATAATTTATGAATTAAATTAAAAAAATATATAATCAAGCGAAATAAAACCCTAATAAAAAAATTAAACTCAAAAATAATAATAACAAATTAATATCTTGGAAAGTGAAAAAATTATCCTACTCTACTAAAATCATCACATATAATAAATTATCTTAACTTCATGGTCAAAAATTTCATGAAATAACAAAACTAAAAACACAAGAAAAATATAAATATATTAATGAATAATTATCATGACAAACTAAAAGACAACTGAGTGAATAAACTTTGATGTTTTGGATCATAAAAATTAAAAATATGACCGCCCTCCACACCATTGGTGTGTATGAAGAATCTCCAAACACAAATGTGACATGACCCTCATTAAAATAAATCTAACAAAACCCATTGAAAGCTGTTGTTATAAAGAACACATACCAATATCATCAACAACCAGCACAAAATAAACATCTATCACTGAGCATGAAGTGAAAACTATTACAGAAATATGGAATGGATCATGGAAGTCAACGATGTTATGATGTAAATGTAGATATATATAATATACTACACAAAAAATAGTTCATAGACTTGGTTTACTAATAGTGGTTCTAATAACAAACATAAAATAAATCATATAAAATATATTTCAAATAGCAGCAATTTTATTAAACAGGAATTGTATTTTTTAATTTAACAATTATTTTTTGTTTCAATAAAAGTGATGATAAATATTTTTAGAAAACCCTAAATTTTTCCCCTCCATTCTTCTCCTCTCTCCCCTCTACGACCCTCAACCCCAACATCCCCCCCAACCATCCTCTCCCCTTTTTAGTAGTGACACCTCCACCTCCTGCTCCCCTCATTGGTTGAAACCCCGGACCCGACACCCCCAACCTCTATCTCCCTTCAGTAGATACCCATCCTAACCTCGTGCTGATCTTAGTGGGGACCCCACCCTCACCACCCACTCCCCTCAATTGTGACCCCCGACCCCCCCCCCCCCCCCCCCCACCTCTCACTCCCCTCGGTGACTGCTGCGACCCCGACCCCATACTGGAAATCTCCCTAATCTTGAACCCATTGTAAGATACCTATGTCACTTAACACCCCTTCCAGATACATTCATGACCACAAATCCCCTTGTGAGTGACTGTCGTGACCCTGAACCCACCTACAAGAGACGATCATTACCCTAACCCTCTTTGTCATCTACTTTCATGACACCAACCCTACAGTCGACAACCACCATGACCCCGACCCCCCTACATGGTGATTTCTTTACCAACATACCCCTTTGTGGAAATCATCGTGACCTAGAACCCACCTTATGGTGACTTTTTTGACTCTGAATCCAACCTTCTCTTCAATAGAGCCCCTCAAGGGGTCCTCTATAAATTTTTATGATGATTGTGTCCCCTACATTGTTGAAGGTACTATTGATTTAATTTTTCTAGGAATTAAATTAAATTTTATAAATTTCTGTGTAAATTAGTATTGTTTATATTTTTTATGTTTAATTAAATCATTTTTATATTGAATTTATGTTATTTCGAATAAAGACCCTACCATATTCAATAATGAAGTTGGGTGATGTTTAATTTTGATTGTACCTTTTTTTATTAAACATTTTTTTGTTTTTATTTTAATATATATGGAGAACATAATCCAATACCTATAGATAAAATATAGAGTAATTTACTTCGAAACACATCTCATTATTCCAATTGTTTGGTATATTTTTTAGATTATGCAATTGAAAACATCTAAGTATATGGTAGAATAAAATTACCATGCCCTGCTTGTGAATTCAAGCAATTGTTGAAAAGAAACAATGTATATGATCGTTTGATATTGAATCAGTTTATTTCTCCATATGGATGTTTTATTTAGTATGGGTAATAGAATTTATTAGAATGTTAAAAGAACTAAAATGTGTTCAACAAAATACAGAGTGACCTGGCTGATGAGAACTGAGTTTGGAGTTTGTTAAATGACGCATTTGGTTTTGTAGAATACCATGTACTAGATTTTAATAGATCAATAGAAGCTTCAGTTAAACCTAAGTATTTTAATCATCTAGAAACTAGAGTTACTAAAAAATGAGTTTTATCAAACCGATATATGAGTAGTATAATACAAAAATTCAATGTGATGATTTTCTATTGCAAATGGGTCGACAAAATGTGTGCATTGAATGTTGATAAAATGGGCTTCATGAAGGTTAATTTTAGTGTGGAAGAGAATAATATGGGTCATTCATTGTGGAATCACAATAATTTCAAGTATTTTATGTCCTATATCGATTAAATAACAATGGGTCCGTTGTCCTGCTGTTTACTAAAACAAATGTTGGGTTAGAAGAAAATTCAATCAACGATGACCCTTTCATTGGGAGATCATAATATGTTCATGGAATTCTCAAGGTAGACAACGAATAATTTGTTATATGTGAAAAAGAGTTTATTTGGATTCATTATATATGAACAAAATCCCTAGAACCATTTAAAATATAGGGAGTTCAATGAGAAGGTAAAAGTGTTTTTTAACAAACTATGTTTTTTCACATAATATTATATGTTCTCTAATATAATAACATAATCTAAATTAAATGTTTGACTACTCATGTACACAATATCTAATGTACATGAAGATGTTACCAATCCATCATAAGAATAAACAATAATGAAGGAAACCCATAGGGATGATGTAAAGGTAATGTTACTATATACTTTCTCTATTTTACCAAAAAAAAATTATAATTAAACATTGATATAATTTTCACTTTTACATGGATATTTCACATATTTTAGAGTATTTTTCTATATTTCATTACTTTATGCACCAAAACATAAAAATAATTCTTCTACCGCAAAAACTATTCACCCTTGTAATGTTGCATTTAGCACTCTCTTTCAACTTCCCTCCACTGCCTTTGTAGGAAGAGCAATGACACTGCATCTTCTCAGTAATAGAAGTAATATTGATATTTTCAAAATAAAATCTGTGTTAATAGAATTAAGGTATTTTTTTTAATATTTATGATTAATTTATTTCTTTTTAGTATTACTATCATAATAATTATTTTCTTATATAGGTGGATACTTTTATTCATGTTGGGGTGGTCAATCAATCTTTAATGCCTTTCTACACCAAAAAATCCACACACATATTATCCCTAAAAACCTTTTCACTCCTACAGTGTTTCCATTTTTCCCTTTCCTTCAATTTCCCTCCACTGAAAAATCATATAGGTAATCTTGATGATTGAATAGTAAAACCATTGTCCATAGAATTAATGTATTAATTCATATTTTTTTTAATTTATTTATTTTTATTATTACTCATATAATAATTGTTTTACTATATCTGTGGATTATTTTGTTTGAGTTTTTGTGGCTTGTTTAGTTCTGCTCATGCTCCTGAGATATTAGACTTCGAGCCTCCAATTGAGATAATGAAAACAAGAAAATGCATCAAGAAATCAAACAATCATCAGAAAAATGTGAATTCTTACAACTTATTTAATTAATTATTTCATAATTGTATCAACTATTTGTATGTTCACTTTCATATAATTTTTATCACATTTTTCTTTTATTTTTATCATAGATCTTTTCGTAATTCATACTTTTCTTTCTACTGTCTCCAAGAAGCCAAAAAATAGATAAAATGTTAATTTCTGCAAATTTTACCACGATTTCCATTGAAATTCTTTGTCGAATGACGGAAACTGTATATTGATTCAATTATATTATCTGAAAAACCTTTCTTGTTGTTTAAATCAAAAATATTAAAGGAATATCTCTTTCCCATTGTGTTGACTTCTTGTGATTTAATGGGAACATGAGATTCCTCTATTCTTCTAGCTTTCAAAAACGAGAATGGTTTTTGGGATAAGAACATCATGTCCATATGTAGTGTAAGAAATTTGATGCAATAAGGAAATATAAATCATGGGAATTTTGTTAGTTAGGATTGTTTTGAGACTTTGGGATGTGTAGGAATCAGTACCACCTCAATCTGAGACATGGTCTGACTGGTATGACTCCAAGTGCTTATTTTTATTTAAAATTGACACAAATTTTAGTAAAAAGGACAACTGAAATACCCAAAACTAGGAAACATATTAATATTTATTTAATACTTTAAGATAAGGATCCATAAGTAATTTGTGATGTCTAGGAATAAATCACATCTTAAGTTGATACATCATGTGCCATGTATGACTCAAAGTATCTATTATATGTTTAAAATTGACATTTTATTCAAAAAGTGTCACTCATTGAAAACTAATCAAACTCACTATTATTTTATTGATAATATAGATTAATTATTCATTAATCATTTGTGACATATAAGAATCAGTCTAATGTCAAACTGATACATGATGTGATCAATATGATTTAAAGTGCATGTTATGATTGTGAAATGGCGTTTTAGTAAAAAAGAAAAGAGAAGTGATGAAAAATGAGAGAACATATTTTTATTATTTTGATACTTTAGTAAAGTGATCAATATGTCATTTGAGACATGTATGAATCAGAAAAACCAAAATTTGATGACTGTTATGATTGTTATGACTCCATGTACATTTTTTATTTAAAATTGACATCAATTTTAGGTAATAGGACAACTGAACTACTCAAAACCAAGAAAATGCATTTCGATTTTTTATATACATTAAAAAAACTATCCATAATTTATATTTGATGTGTTGGAATCAAAATAACTTTATCTGATACACTATGTGCCTGATATGACTCAATGTGTCAGTTATCATTTTAAAATCAACATTTTATTTCAAAAAGTGTCACTTACTAAAATAGAGAAAACGTGCTCAGATTTATTTGATAATTTCTTAAACAAATTTAGAAGTCATTTTTTATGTGTATTAATCAATCTCTTTTCAAACCAATACATTATGTGATCGGTATGAGTCAAAGTTTATGTTTCCACCTTAAAATGACATTTTAATAAAAAAGACAAGTGGCATACCCAAAACTATGAAAATGAATAGATATTTTTCTGATACTTTATTAAAATGATCAATTAGTAATTTTAGATGTTTATTAGTCATCCAAAGCAAAATATGATGTATGGTGTGACCATTATGACTCCAAGTACATCATTTTATTTAAAAATGATGTCAATTTTAATAAAAAGAAAAAATGAACTACACAAAACCAATAGAAAGAATTCATATTATTTTTATATTTTATTAAAATTATCTATAATTAATTTTTTGATGTTTAAGAATTATACTCTCTTTAATTGCATGCATGATTTTCCTAGTATGACTTATTGTGTTCCTTATCAGTTCAAAATCAACATTTTAGCTCAAATATTATCACTCACTAAAAAAATTCACTTGTGTTTTCTTGTTAATTCATGAACATGATTCATAAATCATTTTTGAAATTTAGTGGTCAGTCTCACATTAAAATGATATATGATGTTATTAGTATGAGTCAAAGTGCATATTTTTATTTAAAAATGACACTTTAGTAAAAAATACAAGTAATGTAATAATAAAAGATAAAACACATTCAGATTGTTTTGATACATTATTATCATGACCCATGAGTCATTTGATATTTTTAGTAATAATACAAATCTTTCAATGATACATGGTGTGACCAATAAGTATCCAAATGCGTCTTTTTATTTAAAATTGACATCAGTTTTAGTAAAACGGACAACTAAACAACTCAAAATTGGTAAAGTGCATTCAGATTGTTTTGATACTTTATAAAAACCATCCATAAGTCATTTTTTACATGTAAGAGTCATATTTATCTCAATATTATACATTATGTTCTTGGTATCACTCATTGTGTTCGTTATCAGTTTAAAATTGACGTTTTAGTTCAAAAAGATTCACTCATTGAAAATCAAGAAAACACATTCAGAATATCTTGATAATTTAAGAAAATGATACATAATTCATTTGTGATGTGTAAGAATTAGTATCAACTCAAACTAACATATGATGTGACTAATAAGAGTCAATGTGAATGTTTCTAGTTTATAATGACATTTTAGTAAAAAAAGATAACTGATGTACTCAAAACTAAGAAAAAACATTCAGATTCTTTTCATACATTAGTAAAATGATCCTTAAGACATTTGATACATTTTGGAATAATCATCACCTAAATATTATTCATGGTGTGATTATATTGACTTCAATTGTTTTTTTAAATATATAAGTATAATTTTATATTACAACATGCATCACATCGCCAAAACTGAGAAAACGAGTCTATATTTTTTTCTCATAATTCTATCGGATATTATATTATTTATTTATTTATTATTTTTATCTTATAAAAATTTATGTAATATTGTTCAAGGGAGGAGGAATAAACAAATTAAAAACTACCTAAATGTGCATGTGGAGGCTCGAAACTAACACCTCTGAAACACCACCATAGGACGCAACCACAAGGGCACACTGATGGGTCTTTATCTTATACATATTTAATTAATTTGTAGAGAGATAATTATTGAATACAAATATGAAATGGTGTGAAGTTTAAGAACAAGCTACAACTCAACTCGATATATAGTGTTCTAGGTATGACACAAATTTTACGTTAAAATTAACACTTTCTGTTAATTTATTTCTTTAAATTATTAATAACACAAGACTTTTTTCTTATATATGTGTGCTCTTTTTCATGAGTAGGGTTAGTTTTTTTTTTGAAATCGCATGAGTCAGGGTCATAATAAATAGACAAAGGAACATTGATGTTTTTGAATGTATGTAATAATTTGTACTTATGTAATTGTATAAAAAAATTTTGAAATGTCTATAATATTGTTTTTTTTCTATATTTGTGTCGTAAATTTCATTTCATTAAAAAAAATTATTTTTACTTGATTTTTTGGACATCTATGGGTTTTTATGGTTCTACGGTGTGTTATTATAGTACATTGCATTAGTGTTGTAGTGTGTTGTTATAGTGCACTACAGTATGCCCCTTTATCAACACTTTTATGAAAACAGATAACGGTACACTTTATCACTGAGTTTATAAGCACTGATGATATACTAGGTCTTTTAATCTTGCTCCGCTAGTCAATGATTCTCTAGAAATGATAAAGTCTATTTTTAGTGTTGTTAAAGGCTTAGTTTGTACTAGTACTAATGGAAGATTCTTGGGAAGATTGGTTAAAAAATGGTGATCTATCCTGATAATTATAAATATTGGAGGCATATTCCTACATCTTGAAAAAATGAGGTCTTTGATACTCAAGTAAAGGTAATATTAATTTAATAATCTTTTATAACTAATTTAAAATACACTAGTAAAATTTCTTATTATACATATAATGTGTTATGATTTTTATTTATATATTTTTTACATTTTTATGTCCCTGACTCCATTTCACTCCAATAGACATTGAAAATTTTGGGAAAGAAAAAAAATGCTTTTAAATGGACATTATGGTATGATTTTAATGACACATTTCTGAGCTCATCATAGTTCTCTATGAAATTTCATGAAGGCATTTCTTGTGAGAAACCGAAGCCCTTTTTGATATTAACAGAGATTCATCTCATGAGGTAATTACATATTTTATATTATTTAAATAACATAATCAAAATAAAATTATATTTTTTATATTTTTTGTATTTTTTGTTGGAATTATCTAAAAAATTATTTGAATCGTGAGAAGCAATTAATTCATCACATCTCTAGGTCTCATAGTTTTTGATGAAAAAAAAATTTGGTTTTAATTTTATTCAATATTATTTAATTTTTTTTTATAATTCAAGGTTTTTTCTAACTGTTTTATCTTTTCATAAAATCTCAATGCATTAGGTCACTGTATTGGCCCAACAAAGATGTTATCTACAACGAATATGAAACCCAAGGATTGTTTTGTAAATGACCCTGCTGAAGACGTTGGAGTAAGAAATTTTTATTACCATTTCATGACATTTCATTACTATAAAAACATAAACATAAAAAATATTTTATAAAAAAATAAGGATTAAACTCAATTAAATGGGGCCAGCTATATTGATCAAATGATGTCAATTTGGAGTCATTTGATATATCAAGTCAGGATCAATTAATATGGTTTATGGATTTTTTTTATTATAATATATTTTTCATTTTTATGTTTTTATATTAATGAATTAAAAACAAAAATTAATGAATATTTTATCAATTATATAATGTTAGAATTTTCAGATATTTTAAAAAATCATTTTTAAAAATTTTATATTAAAATGTTAAAATTCAAGAAGTATGGAATCAGGACCCTTCACAAACATAATTAGTTTCCTAGAATAAAGAATTTCTGATCATTTTAGGGAAGGATCATATCGTACATCAACAAGTGATAGGTTTTTGGCTTACTCTGTGTGTTGTCTTTGGTATGACATTGTTATTCATTACTGCATCACCCAGTAGGGTTTTGAGTAGTGTTGTTGATTAGAAATTATCAAAGGGAATTGAAATATTCAAATAAAAAGTACAATAACATGACTCTTATAGAAAAAACATAGGATTAGTGGTGGTAAGAAATGGAGAGTGATTTAGTATATGTCTTTCAACGGATGACTGTTATGATCCCTAAGTAAATTTTCAAACTTATATATCATCATACTGAGGTAAATTCTAAATTCAATAGATCATTACCACATTTGAAAGGAATAAAAACAACTTCCCTATAAAAAACTAAAAAGAAACTTTCATATAGAAAACAATCATTTCGAGTTATACTGACCACATCTTTTATCGATTTTATGTGTGGTTTATTCCTAAAAATCAAAAAGGAATTATAAATTGTTACACATAATTGTGAAAACAATATGACATGGTTTTCTTGGTTTTGACTCCGTAAACAATTATTAACGGTACAAAAGGCATTAAAAATGTGTTTTGGGGGATTAAATTCCAAAAATATATATTTTATTTCCCTCAAATCAAAGGAAAATGACCGTATATTTGATTTTGAAATATAGGAACTAAAATTACGTCATTCCAAGTTATAGTTTTCTAGGGATGGTCGTAAATACATTTCATGTGTTTTAAAGCAATAAAAAACACAAGGAATAATAAAAATCATATAAAATGACCTCATATTGATGTGAAATCATTGTAAAAAAACCTTTGAGTTATGTTTGACATGTACTCACAGACAATATGTCGATTTTACATGCAGTGTGGTCAGAATGACTCAGTAAACCCTATATAAAGGCTACCAAAGCCTTTAAAAATGTTTTTTGGGGGGGAGGGGGGGTTAAAACTAATAATACGACATCTTATTACCCTAAAATAATATGAAAACAAATGTAAATTTAATTGTTAAATGTAAGAACTGATGGTATATCATTCCAAGATATGGTGTTCCCGGGATATTTGTAAATGCGTTTTTAGTGTTTTAAAACACTAAAATGTGCATAAAATTGTAAAATCCATATAAAACACATCTTATTGACATGAAATCGTTTGAGTACCACCTTTGAGTTATTTTTGATGTTTATATAAGGATAATATGTCAATTTGATGTGTCGTGTGGTCAGAATGTCATGGTAAAAACCAATTAAAGGGTACAAAATCCTTTAAAAACATGTGTCAAGGGGTCAAAGTTAAGAAATAAAGGTTATATTTCCCTAAATTAATAAGGAAAATACCAAAAATTGAATTATGAAATGTAGAAATTAAGAGAGCATCATTCTATGTTAGTATTTTCCTGGGATGGTCGTTACTTCTTTTTTAGTGTTTTAAAAAATAAAAACTTGTATGGAAAGGCCAAAACCATATAAAATAACCTCAAATTGATATTGAATTATTGGAAAACCACCATTGTGTATTTGTTTTGATATGTATGTGTAGACAAAACAAGAATATGATGTGGAGTGGGGTTAGATTAACTTAGTAAACACATCTTAAAGGGGTACCAATGCCTTTAAAACAAAGATTCAGGGGGGTCAAAACTAGAAGAATAACATCAAATTGCCCTAAAATCCTATAAAAATGTTCTAAGATTCAATTTTGAAATGATGGAACAGATTGAAAATCATTATGATTTATGGTTTTCCCAAGATGGTCTTAAATAGGTTTTTAGTGTCTTAATACACTGAAACGTGTGTGTAATGATCAAAATCTTAGAAAACGAAATCATATTCATGTGAAATAATGGGAAACCAATGCTGAGTTATTTTTTCATGTTTACACATAGAAAACATGTCAATATGACATACGGTGCGGTCAGAATGACTAGGTAGACACATTTTAAAGTTATAAAGAACGTTAAAACATGTCTCAGGTGGTCAAAACCAAGAAAACAATATTATAATGCCTTGAAATCAGGGGAAAATTACTATAGATTGAATTTTCAAATATAGGAATAGGCATCACATCATTACGAAGTATGTTTCAACCAAGATAGTCAAAAATGAATTTTTTGGGGTTGAAAAAAACAAAAATGTGCATGGAAAGGTCAAAACCATAAAAAAGACCCTAGATTGATGAAATCCCTTGGGAAAAATATCATTGATTTATTTTGGACATGTAAACATAGAAAAAACATCAATTCGATGTATAATGTGGTCAAGATGAATTGTTAAACACCTCTTAAAGGTATAAAATCCATTAATGACATAATCATGGAGGTCAAAATAAGGAAAACAACATCATATTTCCCTGAAATCAGAGTAAATGACCATAGATTTAATTGTAGAAACTGAAGGCATATCATTGCAAGTTATGGTTTTCCCAGGAGGGTCGTAAATATGTTTTTAGTGTTTTAAAAAACCAAAATTTCTAATGTAAAGACCTGTAAAATTCGAGGTAATTTTTTTCTATATATTTTTTGGGATTTTACAAGAACACAGTTTTTGACGGCGCCTGATTCCGAGGCCCGGTGTGCCCGGAATTTCTATCCGAAGTTTAGCTCGGGTACATTCAGTGAACGAACGATCAGGAATTTCTAACTTTTGAACCGGTGCCTGTAATCAAATTCTGAGGGCTCTGATGGAACCACAGCGCCGGTAATTGCTTAGGAATTCATGTTCCGGAGATGCATTTACATGAGTGTTGATGATAAAAATTGTGGAAGATTATTTTATAATTACTCTACAATTTTTATTATTTTTACTCTAAGTGTTTAGTTCTTGATGGATGTTGGGTAACCACCCAACATCCCTTGGGAGGTTATGAGGGTGGTGGGGCCCACACGAACCCCACCCCTTCATATTCTCTAAAACCCCCCTCAACTCCCACTTTAATTTTGTTAACTTAAGTTATAACTTATGACTTTAATGTAATAAGTTTAATGAGGTGAGTTTTGTGTGGTTATTGAATTTCAAACTCTTGAAATTCAAAAGATTTGTTGTGTTAATAATATAAGAAAGGAACTTATTTTATTTGGGTTGTTAGAGTTTTACGTTGAGAGGTTTTGGGAAGAATATCTTCTTCTTCAATGAAGAACATCTCCGTTGAAGAACGCGGAGAACTTCTTCCGTGACGTTTCCTCTTCGGACGCACCTCGACGACAACAGAATCAACGTTCTTTCTCTGTGACATCGACCCGCGACGTGACGTCTCTTTCCGCAACGATTATTCCACGACGCCATATCCGCGACGCGATGTTCTTCTTCCGCGTTGTCTCTTCTGCGACGGTTTTCCGCGAAGAAATCCATGTCAACGTCTTCGAATCCTCGCTTCGTGACGTTGACGTTCTTTTTCCGCGACGCCTGACCTCCGCGACGCTTGTCTTCCGCGGCTCGTTGACGTGCACCATTCTTCAAACCGAGGTAGGGGTTTTATTTATTTAATTGTTCGTGAATACCAACTTGATGATATTCGTGGATTAAAACCAATTGTTATCGAATAACGCGAGGGGGTCGGACCGCACAAACACGGCCGACCCTCCTCCTTATTTTCGTGTTGGTTTCTTTGTGGTTGGTACGGGAAAGCGTGGTACCATCGCACCACGCGGTTTCATGCGGAAGGATAAGCGCGGCGCCGTCGCGCCGCGCCGTGGAAAGAAATTCAAGGACGTGATGCCGTCGCGCCGCGTCGAAGAAAACCGAAGACGCCGCGGCCGGAGCGGGGTCGTGGCGGAGGGGTGCGGTGTCATCGCACCGCGCCGGACGATAAGGGCCGCGGCCGGTTCTGGGCCGCGGCGGAGCAGGGTGACCGGCGGCCGGTACCGGGCCACCGACAATGGAGCTGGAAGGGGACCGGCCATCGCCGGTCCCGTTGAGCAGAAACCGGCCGGCCAGGTCGGGCCGGCCGGACAAGGGGGAGACGGGGGAATTTATTTCCCCCGGCTGGACTTCAAGCGGCCCCAATTAAGGGGCTGCGGCTACTAAAATCGGGAGGGGCTCCCCCCCCCCCCCCGTGCGGCGTCCAAGAAGAGGGCCCCCATGTGGGGGGGGGGGGTGTTTCCCTCAAGGTGCGGAATAATGCCGCGCCGTTTTGAAACCAAGGGGGGGGGGAATTTGCCCCCCGCGCGTGGCGCACAAGCGGTGCCCAGGAAGCGCCGGCCCACGCCGCCGGCCGGGCCGGAATTCCGACCCGGGCCGGGTCGTCGGGCCGAGTCGCCACCCGGGCGGGGTCGACCCTGTTCGGCCGATCCATGGGGGGTACTGGGTCGGGCCGGGCCGGGCGGAGACCCCCTATTTTCGGACTGAGTTGGTTCAAACGCCCATATCATGCGATATGGACCTCCGATCGACGCACCGTCAGTTGCGTAGAAATCCTTAGGACGCGACGGTCGTTTCGGTATATCGCACTCAAGGTTTCGGAATACTTTGAGTTCGGCCGGGTTGGTTCGGATACGAAACCAACCGGGCCCTCGGAGCGGAAACGCTCGTAAATTGTGCTCCAGACGTCCGATTGACATGCTGTCGACTTTGTTGGATTCCTCTTAGTGAGACGGATCTTTTGGCTTACTCCGCTCGAGATTTGGATGCCGTCGGAGTGCGGTCGGGTTGGTTCGCTCACGAAACAAACCGGGCCCCTGGAACGAAAAAGCCAATAACTCACAGACCGGGCGTCCGATTGACGCGCCGTCTGTCTCGTTGTTGTCCTCTTGATGAGACGGAACTTTTGGCATACTTCACCCGAGTTTTGGTTTCTGTTGGATAGTGGCCGGGTTAGATTATACCCGAAATCCAACCGGGCCCCTGGAACGGAAAAGCTGATATCATTCAAACCAGACGTCTGTTTGACGAACCGTCAGCGGCGTTGTTGATCACATTGAGAAACGGTCCCTTTGAGTATACCCTATGAGTGTTCGGGGTATAGTTGAGTTACGGCTGGATTGGTTCGCACATGAAACCAACTAGGCCCCTGGGACGAAAAGGCTAATAACTCACAGACCGGGCGTCCGATTGACGCGCCGTCTGTTGCGTTGAGACCCCTATGACGAGGCGGTCCTTTAAGATACTTATTTGTGGGACATTGTGATACTTGGAGTATCGACCTATATCTCGTGGAGCGGACCCTCCCAGAGACGAGCGTACGGAGTACGGAGACCGTGTAGCCGGCTGAGACCTGACGTCTGCTTGACTGACTCAACTTGGAGTGAGTCGACTAGCCCAGTGGAAGGAGCGCCCGGTATTTGTCGACAGACCCACGGTGGACGGAGCGCCTAGTATTTGGCCACAGACCGGCGGTACTCGACAGGAGGAGTACCTATGTAGGCTATTAGGGGGAGCGCCCGGTATTTTGCGACTGACCAACAGCGGACGGAGCGCCCGGTAGTTGGCCGCAAACCCGCAGTACTCGACAGGAGGAGTACTTCAGCAGTCTTAGGTTAGTGAGTAGTACCTCAGAGACGCGACAGGACCACTATACACTCCAGAGACGGGGCTCTTCATCAGTTACGTTTCGATAATGAAAATCCTGGTTTGAGCTGAGACTTTTGACCTTTGTGTTTACCTCATGATTGAGATGGGTCACTTGATAACTTAGGTATATGTATGAGCATATACCTCGGTAGTGGGTATCCTTTGATTTCATAATTTTTGCGTTACCTTATGATTGAGATGGGTTACTTGATAACTTAGGTATATGTATGGGCATATACCTAAGTAGAGGTTATTTGTTGAGATCTTCTTTGTGGTTATCCTTGTTGGTTTTAGTGAGACCCTGAGGGTCTCGGGGTTCTTACTGAGTATCGTTATACTCACCCCTGCACGGGCTATGCCCGCACCTCATTTTGTTGGTTGCAGACGACGGGCAGTGCTGATAGAGGCCGAGTATTCGAGGACTGGACGGTACCCGAAGGTGGACTACACGACGAGTCAGTATCTGGAGGATGACTTCACGGCGAGACAACACACGGAGGATGTTGAAGGGCGAGAGCATTGAGGAGGCTATCTGTACCTACCCTTCAGGTAGGATCTGAGGAGGAAGACCCCGGACCTGCTTCCTTCTTCCAGTTGTTTTCCTTTTTCTGTTGTACTTCCGTTTAGTTGTAGCTGCACTTTCAGTTGGTTTGTATTCTGGCCCATTTACTTTTCAGCACTATCTTTTGTACTTAGTGTTTTGCTTCTTCTTGTACTCTGTGGTGTTTTTTAACTTTTAAAAAGGCAATGCCTTCCCAGTTATTGGGATTTACACCTTTGGTGCTAGTCGCCATCCCCTGGCCTATAGAAGGCGGGCTTGGGGAAGTCACGACACGGGCCCCGAGGACGGGTCGTGACAGTAATGGTCAAAAGCATAGAAAACGACCTCAAATTGATATGGAACCATGGGATAACAATTTTTGAGTTATTTTTGACATGTACAGGATGAAAAAATGTCAATATAACATATGGTGAGGTCAAAATGACTCAGTAAACACTTCTTAACGTTATAAAAGCCTTTAAAACATGTGTCACAGGTCAAAACCAATAAAACGATGTCAAATTTCCCTAAAATCATAGTAAAATGACTATAAATTTAACTCTGAAAATTAGGAACCAAAAAAATTTAATTTCAAGTTAGGGTTTTCCAAGGATGCCTACAAACCTATTTTTTCTGTTTTAAAACACTAAAACATGTGTGAAATGGTAAAAATAATAGAAAACGGCCTCAGATTGATTTGGAGTCAAAGGAAAACTATCGTTGTGTTATTCTTGATTTGTGAACATAGATAGCATGTCAATTTGGCATGTGATGTGGTCAGGATGTCTCAATAAACATTTCTTAATGGTATATAACCCTTTAAAACATTTTTTCGGGTGTCAAAAACTTGGAAACTGATATCAGGTGACCCTAAAATAAGTGTACAATGGCGATAGATTGAATTTTAAAATATAATAACTGATGAAACATCATTCTATGGTATTGTTTTCTTGATATGTCTGTAAATTCATTTTAGTGTTTTAAAACACTAAAATATGTCTGGAACAGTAAAAAACTTAAAAAAATGACATCATATTAAGTTGAAATCTGGGTAAAACCATTGTTGAGTAATTTTTTACATGTATGTGTAGAGAGTAGATAAATCTGATGTCTAGTGTGGTCGGAATGACTCGAAAAACACTTCTTAAATGGGTGTGTAATCCTTTAAAAATGTTTCACATGGTCAAAACTAGTAAAAAATCATATTTCTATTAAATCAATGGAATAAAAAATTCGATTGAATTGTGAAATTTAGGACCTGATGGCTTATCATTTCAAATTAAGTTTTGTCTGGGATGGTTGTTAACGCATATTTGTATTTTAAAATACTAAAACGTGTGTGGAATAGTAAAAATCATATATAATTACCTCATATTGATCTGGAATCATGGTAAAACAACTTTTTTGTTATTTCAGATGTTTACACATAGACAATATTTTAGTTCAACATGCGGTGTGGTTGGAATGACTCAGTGAACACTTCTTAAAAAGAAAATTGGAATTAAAACAAGTGTTACAGGGTCAAAATGAGACCAATGATCTTGGATACCCCTAAAATCATAATAAAATGAAAGTATATTATTTTTTTAAATGTAAGAAATGATGACACACCATTCTGAGTTATTAATTTCCAAAGATGGACATAAATGTGTTTTTTGTGTTTAAAACACAAAAACTTGCCTGGAATAGTCAAAACCATAGAAAAAAAACATACATTGATGTAGAATCATGGGACATCTACCATTGAAATATTTTTTATGTGTACATAGAGACAGCACATCAATTTAATGTGTTGTGGGGTTGGAATAACTTGGTAAACACTTCTTAAAGGTACAGACCCAATTAAAAACATGTGTTGTTTTAAAAAAAATTGGGAATAGATGTTAGATTGCCTTGAAATCAAAGGAAAATGACCGTATATTGAATTGTGAAATATAGGAATTTACGAGAAGTCATTCTGAGTTACATTTTACTAGTGATGTATGTAAAGGCATTTTTAGTTTTTTGAAACAATAAAACATGCATGGAATGGTCAAAACCACATAAAATGGACTAAGACTGACGTTAAATCATGGAATAACCATTTTTGTGTTATTTTTGAAATATAGGGCATGTTTTGATATTAAAATCATTAAAAAAATTATTATGTAAATTTCAAGAACACTACACATCGATTTAAAAATTAATTATAATATTTACAAATCACATTTCTATTTCATGTTTTTAATCATTTCATAAATAGGTAAGTTCATGTTTTCAACGTTTTTTTCAAAATATATTATTTTCTTTATGTTAAAAAATACTTATTTGATTAAAAAAAATTGTTAAATGTCCTAGTTTACATTATTTTCTATATATAATATTTTCCTTTCCTCTTTCACATTTCTTTTCTTAAATGTCCTAGTTTACATTATAGGTGATATATGCTGGTAGTATGTAGGAGTTTGAACATTATAATCCATGAAAATTATTTAGAAGGTGGTCATGGTGGTTCTTAGTTTTCAGGGAATGTTAAAATTTAATCAAATATTCTACTATAATTCTGATTTATTATGTTTAGTTTTAATTTATATTTTCTTTTATGTTATAGTTTATTAGATATTATGGTCAGTTTTAGTTGATGAGATGATGTGGAGGTTGATGTATGTAGTGGAAGTCATGGCATCGACATATATTGGGCATGCATTATTATTGAACATATTTTATATGTATATATTAATGACTAAGGTATGGGTTGATTGAGGTATCTATTGACTGAGGTTATTATGATTGTGGATGTTTGTATATATGACTATGGATATATGACATATGTATGATAGGTTTTATCATAAATTTATGTTTTACTTTATTTCTAATAACTTATTTTATATTTGAACATTTTTATTTAATACTTTACAAAAAAAGTATAATTCTAATATTTAGAGGCTTTTCTTAGTAACCAATTATAGGTAGATAAATTATAATTATATCTAGTTGTATTTACCCTTAACATCCACTAGACATTAATGCTAATAATATAAATTTTAGCAGTTATTTTCATGTAATATATATTTTCCCTGGGTAATTTTTATTAAAAAAATCGTTAAATAAAAATGAAAGCACTGAAAAATAAAAATTAAACTGATGCTAAATGATTCAAAAATGATACATACCAAAACCACTGTAAAATTAAAGGAACCGCTATTAAATTACTAGAGACCATGCAATATGTGGCAGTTTTGGTAACCACTGTAATATTATTAGGTTGTGGTTTAAATTGCCTCTAATTCATGAAATAACCATCACTTTTTATAGTGATAGAGTTATGTAACTGGAGTAAATTGAAACTAGATGCTGAAAACTCCCAACTATTAACAAGGGGGTGGGAGGTGGTCTCATAGATAACCATTTCAGCTGAGTTGATGGTATAGGGATTGCATTTTAAGCTTAGTGAAAAATTTTTACTACAAAATTCCGGATACAGGTTGGTTATTTATGATGGTTAAGAAAACATAAAAAGATAAGGGAGTAGTTGATGGGTGGGATTATAGCTTCAATCTAATGATGATGGAAGAAAGTTCTCAAGAGATTTTTGATGATTCGAAAAAGGAGTAGCTCCAAAATCTTGTGTAATCCTATCTACTCACTCAATAATCATCATGGGAAAAATTCAGAAATTAAACACAATTATCCTTAAAAATTAAATAATAACAAAAATAATAATCAAAGAAGGTTTATAATGTATGTAAAGGAAGAAAATACACCCACTCTCGAGTTTTATCGTGGACCGTACACCCAAACCACCATCACCAATATAGGGTGTATATAATAACATTAATAATAATCTATATTAGGTAGAGGGTATTACAAACTACAAAAACACACACCTAGCCACCTTAGTCGGTTAATCTTAATACTTTCCTTAAAGTATTGAAAATCACTCAATGGATCTATTTTATTATGTATTATTGTCCTGATATACCAGATACTATAGCCTGAAAGCCCCTATTTTCATGGCCTGAATTCCCTTGATTTTCTGGCCCCTAAAGGCCCTCATTTTTGTTATGATTGGGTGGCCCATTGATTTTTTGTCCTTTGAAGGCCTTGATTTGTCTGAATAAAAGGCCCTCATTTTGTATAACTATGAGGGCCATTGATTTTTTTTCCTTTGAAGGCCTTGATTTTTCTAAATAGAAGGTCCACTGATTTTATGAACCTTTAATTCCTTGATCTCTAACCCTTCAAGTACCTGATTATTCTAACCATGGGCCCATATTCTATGGCTCGAAATCCCCTTTGATTTTAACATACTATTAAGACAATTAGTGTTTTTATTTATTTTTATTAGTGGACGATAACTTTCTTGATTTTTTTTTCATTCAAATTGCGCATGCCACATCATCAATATAAGGAAAATCCTTTCATGAACCCCTTCATGACTTCATCTAAGTTGACGTCAGGGTCAGAATCTGTCAATGCACCTCTACTTTTCAATTCCAAAGGACTACATTCCTACATGCAACTCTCCGAGTTTCCACCCAACCTGATATAATACCACATCGCACTCATCTATCTATAATGTCTGGATAACACCCCCACCTAATTCCTAGTTCTTTATACTCATGATCATTATGCATCACTAGTTCCATCCATTCATCCCAAATCAGAAATCTATGTGCCACTACCATATGTCCACGTATATGCAGCTCCGACTTTTATCAGTTATAAAGAGAAAGAAATGATTAAAGGGGTTTCTTTATCAATGGTAGATAAATTCCCGGATAAAGGTAAACTTTATCATTTTTAATTAAATTCTTAATAAAGATGTTTCTTTATCAGTGATTTTTTTTAGCACTAATAAACATTGATCCTTATCACCTCTATTCTTAGATCTAATAAAACATTTTAATAAAAATATTATTAATATTTATTTATTTATTTTATTTTTAGTAAAAAATAATGTTTATTTATAAACTTTAATTAAAAATGCATGTTTATAATCATTATAAATATGATATATTAATATATTTTTTTAATAATTAAAATATAGATATAATTCTTAAAAAAGTATTTATAAAATTTTAAATAAAAAATATATATTTAAACATTATAATTTTATAATAAATATATTTAAATAATAAATATATATAGATAAATATATATATAAAATTATAATTATAAAATTATAATCAAAATATTTAAATAATAATTTTTTTATTTTATCTATAATTAATTTTTTTTTTCTATTAATAAATATTAATATAATTACATAAATATGTATATTTATATACATATATGTAGTCAAAAGGATCAGGAGATAGATGAGTCTACTCTTAAAGAAATTTACTAGAAAAATAAAGATGACCAGGGGATAAGAATGGACGAGTTCAAACAAAGAGGCATATCGTCATCCCTTAGTATCAAGCACCATGCAGTTCTGCATGGGGAAATGTGAACCTATTTTCCTTGAGAGCCGGGGAACCAAGCGCCTTGAATGATGTAGATGTTGGGGAGGGTTAGTACCAAAATATAGTCAGGTATTGGTCCTTCAATGGTCATATACTAGGCCCTGTGTCTTTGGGCCTTCAAGTCATGTATGGTCCTTGTGCCTTTGGGCCTAAGGGTCATGTAAGGGTTCCCTCTCAACCCTTTAAAGGGGATTATCCAAAATTCAATAATCAAATATAAGACCTTCGGGATTTCGGTGTAAAAAATTCACCTTTCAATATTTCTTAATTTTATTTAATTTAATTTATCGATTTATTATTATTTATTTATTATTAATGTAAAAAATATATTTAAAACTTTTTTAATATTTATTCATATATTTATTTATTTATTATATACATGTAATTTTTTAAATATGTTTTTAATTTATATGGATTGTATTAATCATTTTTATTTATTAATTTTGAACGTTTAAAATATGTTTGAAATTTATATAATTAATCTATTTAAATGATTTTTCTGATAATTTTTTAATTTAAATATTTAGTATATTTATAATTATTCATACATAAAACGTTTGGGGCCATGCCACTTATTATAAAAATTAAATAAAAAGAATCATGTATGTGAAATATACCAAAGAGGTGTGAACCATATTATATAATTATATAAATATATATAATTATAAAAATGTATTTATAATTATATAGAAATATTTTAAAATATAAATATTTATAAATAATTATATATTTTAAATAATTATATATATTTTAATTCTATAAAAAAATTTATTTTATATATTAATAAATATATATATTTAATTATATAAATTTATATATAAATATATTTATAATTATATACAAATATTTATAAAACATTAATACAAATATTTATTATATTTTAAAATTTAAAAATATATATAATAACATAAATATATATAATTATATAATTATACTTAAAAAAATTCTAAATATTTATAAGTATATAGAAATAGTTTTTAATATATTTATTTGTAATTATAATTATAAATAAATATATGTATATATATTTTTAAAATAATATCTTTATAACTGTTTTTCTAGGACTAAAAATATACCCCTTTATCATTCCTAAAATAGTAATTACAAAATTCTTCTTTCTCGGTACTAGAAATTTAGCACTAATAAAGATGAGTTTTATCAACTTTTTCTATTTTATCACTAATAAAACTACTCTTTATCAGTACTTTTTCGAAAGAACTGATAAAATTATTCCTAAATATTATAAAAATAACTTTAACACGGTCTTTGTCTCTCATGCCTTCCGAATTTCATGGAACCTAACCCTTTTCGATGAACCCACCAAATATTTTTGTTGCTGATGTTTCCAATTGCTGCCACCGTCGCTGCCAAACCCTACTATTGTCGTTAAACCCTCTACAAATCTAAAGTATGTGGCGTCTTTTTTCTTGTCTTCTTCAATGTTGAAGTGTCAAGCATTCCATAATATAATTTCTACCTCCTTCACCTTACCTTTATTTATTTTATTGATTCTTGTTGTTGTTCAGTATTATACTTTGGTTATTCTTCATTAAAATGAAATAACTTATGAGTGTCGACAAACCTCTAAAGGAACTCATTACTTGAGGTGGAGTAAGGGTGTCATTATTTGGGATGATTGTTATATTTAATCATGGTTTTCCACAAAATTTATTTCATTTTAATTGAAACTATAGCATCCACATCCCCACTGTAGAACAGATTCTCTTTTACTAAACTACATAAAACATTTACCTCTTCTAAACTGCTCCCATGTCTCTCAAAATATCAACATGTCCCTACTATAATGTTTGAATTGTTTTTATTTTTTGGATTATTTTATTCTTTATTTTTATTTCCAATTTATGTTTTTGGTATTCTATTTTTAATTATGTTATAATTGTACCAACAAATATGATAATTTTCAGTTCATTTAGAGTGAGTCCAAATTCAACACTAACGATCATCAATAAAAAAATCAATTGCTTCTTATTATCCGGCCTCTCCTCTTTGATATAAATTTTTTTCCCTTTCATGGAATAAAATATTTGAAAATGCCCTTGACCAATATGATAATACTTCCATATAATTTCAATTCTCATTATTATAGGGGATTTTAAGCATTGCATCGATGAAAAAATCATTTTCCCCTTTCCATAATACTTCTCAGTGTTGCATTAAGGAGAAAATAAATCTTCTAATTTTATAGACAAGTGTCATCAAGATTAAATTTTCCAATTATCCATAAAACATTAATGGGAAAACAATTGAATAATTTTTAAAATTAATGTTATTTTATTTTATAAATAGCATAATAATTCTAGTTGGTAGATATTTATCAAAATTTGGTAGTCAATGGGATTACAGGGAAACAAATTCAAAAGAAAGGCGTAGTTTTAGACCTTGCCTCAAAAGATTTGCATACAAATTGTTGAGGTCCTAAATGAAACTTTTTTAGAAAAAATGTATGAAATTATGTTATGGGATTATACATTTTTTTTTGAAAAAAAAATTGGTAGGGGATCATACCATGCACCCATCTTGGGAGAACATTATAAATCTAGATAACATAAGTTTATTGACTTATTTTGAAGGCTATCGATTACAAATTTGATGGTTACAAAACAAATAGTGTCATCCGGATTACTTCAATAATTTTATCTAATATTTTGATCAATTAAGTTTACCTTAAAAATTATTTTTTAGAAAAATACATGAAATCACTCCCATTTATCCTCTTCCTCATTGTGATATGAAATATAAAACATTTTTGGGAATGTTTTGGTGGTTCTATGAATCTTGATATAATTAATATTAGATTTTTTTAGTGTTTTATTGCTAAATGTATTGTATTTCTGTACCAAATATATAATATCCCTTAACATTATTATATTTCACTTGGTAAAAACCAATTTAAAGAAGATTTTATAGAATCAAATTTTATGGGTTAAGATGAATAAGGGATTTATTTCCTAGTTGTCAAAGAAGGATTATTAGAGTTAATATATTAATTGTAGATGTAATATTTCTCTATGGTATAATAATTAAGGTGTGTGTCCTCTTCTATATGATAATTTTTGACAAATTGTGAAGGCTAAAATATTGAATTTTATAAAAAAAATAAGTTTATAAATTCTAAATTAATTTATAAATATATTTAAAGTGTTTATGAATATTTTTTTTATGGGAAAATGTTTTAGAAATTTCTTTGTGGATTTTCATGGAATTTCTGTGATGTTTTTAAAAGAAGAGGATTGATAAGGGTATTTTTCTCATGGTGGTGGTTTAATTTATACATTAATTTTTTTAAGAATAATAATAATAATTATTATTTCTATTTTTGATTAATATAAAATCATTTCTCTTGGCCACATTACTAATTATTTTTTTGATTCATTCATGGTGATAATTTTATTTTTCTTTTTTATTAGAACCATTAATTGAATTTTATTAATAATATTTTATTTCAATGTTGAAAATGTTTTAAAAATATAATAATTATTTTTATTTATTTTTCAAACCATTATTATATTCAGTAGTCATATTTTATATTATAAAAATGTTTTTCAAATAATATATATGTTTTTTTTATTTCCATGTAAGTTTATATATGTAAATTATTATATGTATTATATTGTTTAATATGTTAGAAAAGCTTCTCAAAGCGGCTTGAATGTTGTCAAATGTTTAAAATATTAATTCAAAATAGAAAGAAATTTCTTTTGAAAATAGTGAGTGATTTTTCTAAGGAATTTTGAAAATATATTCGCTTTTTTTTCTAATAAATGTTTTTTAAATGTGAAAACCTTTTTAAAAAAAGTGATTTTAAATAAAGGGGCTTTTGTTTTTAGCAGTGTAAATTGTAACGACCTGAATAATTATATGTAAAATTTCTATTTTGATTTAATTAAATGTCTTATTTTGTAAAAAGGATATAGAAAAAGAATGCATACTATTTTTTTATTATATCTAATTGGATTTAAATGACCATTAAGTATCATTACCCTTGACGATATAGTCATTGAACAGTGACCACATGACAAGTATAAATATAGGGTTTTAACAAATCCTTTTGATACATACAATGGAGGTGATGAACTCAACCAGTAAAATAGTTTCCTATGAAGCCCATTTATCAGAGATTCTGAGGGCGATAGCATTTCTGGGCTTTTCCTTAGACCAAGCCTAAGCTGAGATCCAACAAATTAAGCATGAGAAAAGCCATTTACGGGAGAAGTTCAAACTCATCGAGATCACGACCCAAACCATGTTCACCAAATAGCCCCATGAAATCCCCACCATCACACACCTTACTCTAAGGGAGTATTCTAGTTAACAAAGGGATATGTATCAAGAACCTATAATTAGGATTATATGAATTATTTGGAATAGAATAAAGAATATACTTTTATTTTATAATTGTTTTTAAAGCACAATTAGTGTTTTTTGTAAATATTCCAATTGAATTAAGAAATCTATATTGATTAATTAATAAATAATATTTTAATAAAATTTGATTATTTAATGTTTTATATTAAATATAAATTATCATATAATTTTTATGAGGCCAAATTCAATATTTAATATGGTATAATAACTGTTTTTTATCAAAACCCTTCAATTTTCCACAAATGTAGGTTTTTATTTTAAAAGTAAAAATTAACATATTTAAAAAATTATTTGGATAAAATTTATATTATTTTTGGGATCAGTACATTAAAATTATCCAACAAATAATTTTTCATACTTTTCAGAGACAGTCTAATTTTTGGTTAAAAAATAAATACCATATAAATATATAGTCTGTTTTATAAAATCATAATGGGACAATAGTGATGTAATAAAAACTATAAAAGGAAAATTAAGAAAACTATAAGTTTTACCTTCAAAATAAAAGTTTTTTTATTTTTATATTTATTTTATAAAGCCTTAGTGAATCCTCCAAAATATGGAATATATTTTATAATTTTATGTTAATTTCTTTAATAATGTGACTCACCTCCTCATAATAAATGCTAATATTTTAATAAATTGTACCAATGTCCATATAAAGTAATTTTTTCTACTCTTATTTGGAAGAAAACATTGGAAGGTTCATGGTTTTGAATATTTAATACTATAGATTCCAAAACCAAAGTTTGTGAAATATTAAATAATTCCCCTCACATTTCCTATATAAACCCACCTGAGGTCCGACTTCACTTTACTAAAAATATTGGGAGCATTTCATGACACATTCATCCCCTATCCTTAATCCACCCAAGGAACCCCAATCTCCGAAGAATCCCCTCTTAAATCTTTTGAAGTCGCACACTCAAGAAAGGGTTCCCTCTATTCCCATTTTTTCCAAGTTTCCTTATACTGTTATACCCTTTCATTCTGACTTAAAAATGATGGATATGTTTTCAAACCTCCCCAATACTTCCCTTATTATTTTTTAATGATGATATTCCCCTTTCCCTTTCATTAATCTCTCCGACATACACCTGTTACGATGCAAATAGTTTATAAGAGTAATTCCATTTCTCCTCTTTATTCAAGTTTAATTATTATGATATACCTTATATTTTCAAATTTCTTATGTTAGGACATGTATTTATATGACCCTATTGTTTTAAATTTTAGATATATATATGATGATATACTTCTTTCTCTCTAATAAACCATTTTTATGAATTTTTGTGTCACACCATTAGGCTGTCAAAATGGCACCGTGAATATCAATTACAAAACAATTGTGTAGGTGAATGTTGTACCCATTCCCTATTAGGGGTGTTTACTTTTATACACATTTACCTTTTTATTTAGGACTTAAAAGTATTTATTCCACACCCCTTGATTATGGAATAAATTATAATGATAAATACATCCATTCTTTATGATCTATGTCACACACTTAAGCATGAGAATGAAATGTAAGTGACAGGTCCACCTAGAATTATATAGTTTTCAAATGCATTGGGTAATTTTTAGTATCATGATGTGACATGTTGGGATAGGGTTTACCTGATTCCTTTATGGGACTTTTTCCACTATGATGTCTTGGAAGATTATCCTTGACCTATTATGCAATGTTATAAATTATGGCCACATTTCCATGTTATGATTATCATTCTATATCATGCCTTTATGTTCATGTTTATTTTATGCTCTGTTGATATCCCTATCGTCTAACATGTATTATATTCCTCATTTTATTTCATTTTTATTCCATAATTGTGCTTTATATCCCACTCCTTACTTATGTATGTCCCCAGGTTATCCCATGAAATTTTAAGTACGAAGGAATGTTGTGGTCATGTATAAGAGGTTTTAACAAATTATGTTGTATTTCATGTTTAAAATTATTATTTAATGTTCCTAGTTTCCAAAGAAACTATAATTATCAATCTTTTATGTTTTATAAAGTGTAATTTTATGTCATTAAATCATGTATGAATGTAATATAAATAATAGGGTTGTTATAGTTGGTATCATAGGAAAGGTTTAGTTATTTTTTGTATTAGGATTTAAAAACCCTAGTAAAACCCATTATGGATATGACTAAGTATACGAAAAACATCCCAAATTTTTTATGAGTGTGGAGCAAGTGGTTTATAAATAAAATACATTCGTGTCCAGATATGAACAGTTTGATAAGACTCTGGCACAGATGTATCTAGGGGTAAAACCTGAAAACACTAGTTTGAGCTAGACTTGAGTGAGAATTGGTGCACAACAAAGGGCCTTACTGCACTCCTGGTTTGACACTGCCAGGGGTATGATTTGGTAAATCGATAAGCTCATTATGAACCATTATGAAAGGAACAAAAACCAAATTCACAAAAGAATATATGATGGGATGTAGATCATTGATAATATAGACTAAAGCCTAGAAACTCATAATTCAAGGAGGTAAATTTAATTTATATGGTGTCCCATTAATGTCATTAGATTCCCCTATATGTGTTTAATAGTTTATAAGTAATAATCCATAAGTATATATCAGATAATTTAGATCCAAAATAAAAAATTAAAAGGTAGGTTTGTCATCTATAGTGTTATGAATTCATTTAAATAAAAAAAATTAGTAGAAAAATCCAAAAACCACCACAAATAATGGAATTAGAGATGTTGGTGAAGCCAGAAAAGGGGGATATTATTTCATGCCATGAATATAACTCCTCCCATATCACCATCTTTTTATTTATCTTCCCATATGACCTTTTTATACCTCCCTTTGAATAATTTTATGCAATTCTAGGCATCGATTAACTTTTCCAATTTAGAGACAATATAAGTTGTCATGAGAGGGAAATCATTCTCCATATGGTGAATCGACACAAGATTCTATTCAAGTGCAAGGAAGAGAATGAATCTTCCTTAGCACCATTATCCCAATCAGGGATATTACTTCCCTATGAGAATGTGTATCTATAAGGACCCGGCCATAAACCTTACATGATATTGAATTAAATGAATAATTCATATTGAGGATCATTTCAGGTTTAGAGTTTTAGAGAATTAGGACATAACTATTAAATCTCAAAATATATACAAAGTAGACACTTCTACACTGTTTCCTTTTTTTAAAAAACATCAACTCTTGGAAAAAAAAGAATCATGTCTAGTTCTATGTTTAAGAGAGCATGACTTTTCCTTGATCCCATCCATGACCCTATTCCACATTATTTCTTGTGAAAAATATTTCGAAAACTAGGGATGAGTATAAAAAGCTCAGTAAGGGATACAAAAAGAAGGAAAAATGTTAGTTTTTAAAAACAAAAAGTAAACCATGAATACTTTAACATAAGTAATACATTTCACCTTTATGATGTAGTAAATACTCTGCACTGAATAAAAGATCATTACTTACCCTTTTGTAACCAAAATATTACCATAAATTCCATATAATGAACACATAACAAATAAAGGTAACTTGGGACATAAACATACTTAAATGGAATAACAATATGGTCGACTTCCATACCTATCCCAAAATGGAATAGCCATACGGCCTACTTACATACCCAATGCATTGGAGGTTATAACGTAACCACCTATCCTGATATTCACGACACCACCCGTCATATGGTTTATGACATAACCACCCGTAAAATGTCCTAGTACCATCCTAACACATAAAATATTGAAAATATAAACATTTCACTAATAACATTTCATTTGCAATCACAAGAAGTAATATCAAGATATTTAAATAATCAATCCATTTTAAAAAACAATTTAAAAAAATATTTTTGAATCGAATTGTCCCATACCACTTTGAAGATTTTAATGGAATTATAATTTTAAAACATTAGTGTACATATAAATAAATACTCAAAACCATTTTTAAAACATGGAAATCAAAGATAAAGATTTAGAATAATAAATCTTTAAAACATTTAAAAATGATATTTTTGTTAAAGAGTTTTTTAGAAAATAAGAGACTCTTGAATACAAATAAATGAGGAATAAAATTTATTCATAAAATTATTATATCATGAGAAGAAAGGAATTCATGATATAATATGTAAACGGACAGTATGCACACCACATAAGAGTGAATTGATGCATAACAACAACGAAGTCTCAATGTAAATGTGAATTGAGATGAAATCCATTATAAAGATGGTATCCTTAAATTAATGATAAATCAATCTCATAATTATGTGTGAAAAATATAAATACACCCAATATAAGTGGATATTATGAGTAAAACAATAAAAGGTCATTCCCCCATATTCATATAATGAAATATTAAATAACTATAAGTTGAACCCAAATAATCGAAATTGGGTAAAAAAGTTCCCTTGTAAAAATTTGACAGCTTAACATCGTCACTTTAAAATTCAGAAAATGAGTTGATGAGAAAAAATGGGTATATCATCACTTGGAAATAAATTTTAAATCAATATAGATATATAAGAACATATCCAAACATAATAAGATGTAAATTAAAAGACATAAAAAAAGAAGTCTTTTAAAAAGAGGAGGGTGAAAGGATCCCTAAACGATTTGGTAACTTACAAAACGTATGCCTCATGAAAGAAGGATCATACAATGAAGATGTAAATACCCATAAATTAAATTATCTTACACAAATAATACAATAATGGGCAGTAAATACACCACATAAAAGGATGTAGTGGAAATAATAGCATGAATCTTACAAGGATAAAAAGATAGATGAAAACCCCTTACCACGTTGTAATCAATCGAGTCGTATGACCCAAAGTAAATAACCACCAAATGAATCACAGAATACAATGAATATAATGATAATAATGATTATATATATCAAAATTCATTACACAATACATCACATGCAATAAATAAGTGGCGAACAATGGAAATCTCACAGAATTAAAAGTGAGATAAGAAAATTCCTTACCTCGTTGTCCGACTTGACCCATTCGTTATTTAATCTCTTGAATAATAAACTAATGTTAATTTCTACTTTTTTAAGAACCTTATTTTACAGTATATTATTCATTTCATATTACTTATTACCTTGTTATAAACATTTTGTAATCATTTAAGTTAATAATGTTTATTTTATCGATATTTGGTACTTGAGTAAAAAAATGAACACCTTATATTTACAAGTTCTCTGTGTGGTCAATAGTACATTATATCCAGAATGGTTTTCATGATTTAGATATCATATATATCATATATATCCAGTATATACATGAATTTATAATCGTATATAACATTTGGTGGTAAGAAAAGAAACGCACCGTTCATGGAGACGGTAAGTCGTACGTACGCAGGAACACTACTTTCTTTTCTATTTATTATTTTAATGGAATTAAAACATAATGATACATAGGAATATTATAATTAAAGTATAATATCATATATAATATCATTAACTCTATCCTTTATACATCCCACATAAGGCATTAATGAGTCACATCACTTTGAGGGGGTGGTAGTCAGCTCTTCCTCAAATGAGATTATCGTATTTACCCAATATGGAAACCATAAAGGCATGCTATAAATGGAAAATACAAAATAATACATAAAACTTAAACATAATACATATCATATATAAATACAGTTCCATCATAATGGCATCCATGAGAGCCAGTTGGAGATATTTGAACAATCATCTTTTCCTGAGGCATTAGTTTTCCATCCACATAAACAATATGTTCTTCATCCATTAGGTGGAGTTTTCTATTAGTGTAGTTATAATCCTTCTCATAACAACATCCTAGTATATTTAGTATAATCTTTTTGTTACAATTGAAAGGAATAAAAAGAGTTTAGGGGTTAGAGTAGAAAAATAAAAGAAAACAAATTAAGAGAAACCATTACCTTTAATTTGGGTTACTCCATTTGGTTTGAACAAAAGGACTTCTTGAAGTGCCTTATGCCTAAGTTAAGGCTTCTAGTAGAAGTAGAGGGATGTAGGGAGCTTAATTTCACAGATTTAGGACGATCCATAAGGCTTGAGAGGTTTGAGTAATTGGATATAAGTGGTCTCCATTTGTAAGGGGGGGAGGGGCTCTTTAGAAAAGTGTGAAAAGATTATATTATTATATAATTATATTCGGTTTCTAATGGTCCAAAAATCATTATAGTCGAAGATAAGATGACTAAATGTCGAAATAAAATAATCCAATTGGAATTGGACAGGTTTTGGATAATATTTTAATCATGATAATCTTATTTATTTAAATCATTTATTAATGAGGTAAATACTGCATCATTATTGTGTCATAAATAATTTAATTTATTTGATATCTAAAAATTATAAAAAAATACCTATATGTAGGAAATATTTTTATATTTCTAAAGAATATTTATAGTTGAAATGATAATTTACATAACCCATTCTATAAATTAATTAACTAAATGATATTTTCTTTTTTCTTTTTTGCATTTACTTTAAGTTAATTAATCTAAATTGTCATTATCACTCCAAAGTAGCTCAATGGGGACCCAAAATCGACCCAAAGATTCTCATGGTCTTAAATTACTCAAAAAATAAGTTTTGGACCATTGTTAAGGTAATCGTAAATTATTATAGTATTTGTTTTACCTTCAATTACCTTATTTACCTTTAACCGTGGTAAATAAAAGTCAAAAGTTACTATTCACCAAAAATTATTTTCATCTTATTGAACCACATTTTACTTCTTGATAACAACAATGTTTGTCGTATTTTCGAAATTCAATTCACAGAAGTGGTAAAATTTCATTTAAACGAAAAAGTCAATTTTTTTAACTACCACTAAGTGGTTTCACTATTCATCAAAAATTGATGTTTTTTAGAAAAATACCAAAAATTCTGCCTAAGCTATATTTGATATTCCAAATTCAAAAATGATGTATATTTTTCGAAATTCAAAAAATAGAAGTGGAATTAATTAATTTTAATATTAATTTCTGTTATCAAAACAAATAGCGGGTTTTTAAGAAACAACAACTATCAAAAGATTGATACTTGTTTGTGTCCTATTTTAAAGTGAAATTAATTCCAATGACCAAAATTGAATTAAATGGTAGAAATATATTTTAATTTCACTTAAAAACCAATTTAAAAGATAATATAACCATAAAAATAAATTATATTAAAAGGCACTTTGGAATTAAAATACAATATTTTTCACTATTCATTAAAAAATGAACTTTATCGAAAAAGTTCCAAATATTTACACAAAGTAAATATTGATGTCCCAATTATAAATAAGGCTTTTATTTGATCATATATAATGTATTAGAGTGACAAAAACTAGATTTAAAAAAGGTTTTCCATTAAAAGGTGATAAATCGGCCATTTAATGTAAATAATGCTTAAAATTATATTCATTCAGATTTTAAGCCTCTAACTTTTATTGGATAAATTTAAATACATTTAACAAACATGTATAATAATATTGTAGTTATTTTCGTTCATTCCCACCAATACAATGGCTAGGAGTTAACTACCATTTAAAATAATAATATATTATTAGTGTGCAACGTAAGATTTCAAAGAAACATGTTGTTGTGTATCGGGTACGCTATCGAACATAGCAACCCCTTTAAAGTAAAATTAATGTTTAATTAAAAAATTAATAAATATGAAAAAATAAAATTCTTTATTTACCTGGGATATCACATCCTTCCCCCCTTTTGGAAATTTCTTCCTCACAATTTTAAAATTTGGGCTCAGAAACATTATTCAAAGCCCCATATCAGAAAAACTGAGTCAGTAAAACTATCACTTTAAAAGAAAGAAAGAGAAGTACAATGGTCACCTGAGTTAACCCATAATAAGATTCAATGAAGACATGGATATTGAGGAGAAAACAAAGGGTCAGGTTCTGATGGAGAGTGATAGAAAACATGATTAGGAGAAAGTTAACCACAAGAAAATCACAAACTTATGATGTGTGTAAATGCTATTTGATTCCCTAGTAGGAAAAGTTAACAGACAAATTTTTTTGTCTTAAGTTACTTTTCATTGAGGAATTTACTTATGAGCATAACTAAATCATAACTAATCATAATTACTTGTCATGTAGACTTTCATCTCTTACTATATTTCTTACACAAACTCATATTTTTACCAAAAGATTAGTATTTAGGATGACTTGTTCGCATTAAGTGCGCTATAATCAACATTGAGATAATCACCTAATCCACAAAAGATAAACTATATATTTCCAATGTCTTTAGACCATAACCAAAACCAAAATGGTTAGTACAATATCAGATAATCCCCCAAAAGGATAATCTTTTACAAAAAGAAAATCTACTCTTAATCTCCAAAATTTGTCCAACAAAACCCAAAGTCCATCAAAGAACATTCAATAAAAAGTTATCCTTAAAATTATTAAAAGTAATCCAAACTAATATTGAAACCCAAATCTCCGAAGTATTTAATCATATAGTCTTCTAAGATAAATATTAACATTTATCTCCAAATAACATCAGTTACTCTTAAAGTCTCATATTGAAAAGTAATTAACCCAATCACATATCCTCCATGATAGGTTAATCATTTCCATAGATAACCCAAAATAAAATTATTCTTGATTCATAAGATCATTTAACTAAAAAAATAATTCATACTAACCAGTGACTTCACGAAGTCCAGGGGTAGTCAATAAATACCAATCACACTTTGGTTGTGGCTTCGATTCCCACAGCTTTTTCTGATGTGACGGGTTGTCACACAGTCTGTGTGTTGTCCTTTTTCAAAATCTATATAATTTTATAACATTCCCCCAAAAAGATAAATTCATAAAAAATAACCATATGATATTATAACCACAAATGTTATCTAATAACTTTCTTTTTGCATCCCAAAAAGTATTAACTGGTAATTGCCTCAAATTCAAGGATCATATAAACCCAAATAGTTTTTTATGACTATATCCACAGAAGAAAAGATAATTAATCCTTGAATAAAATTTTCATATACCAAACATCAGGTTTACACAGGATATAAAAAGTCTTCTAATGTAATCTCATCATCAAAAGAGCCTTAATTATTTGAAGAATTTCACCATCCTAAAATCTATCATAACTCTTGAATCCCTTATATATTGACTTCTTACTCATTTAACATTCTTCATGATCCATTAACCATTTTTTACAACATATTCTGAAATATGTATTTCTTATAAACAAGATCATGAATCATATCCTAAGATTTCAATAATAGGAAAATATATGTTTGAGAAACAATCCATACCCTTCATTGGTCATTGTCAGTTTCTTCTTCCTCAATTGGAATGGAATTAGGTATTGGTAAAAAGAATATTTGTATGATCCGGGTGATCCCATTCCCAAAACATCTTCGTAGGACATTTGTTTGCATAATGACCATGCACCCCACATTAAAAACATTCCATTGATCCTTAAAAAAGGAATTATTTCCCATTCATAGAGCCAACTAGATGCTTCCTTTTTTCATAGAAGGTTCTTGCTTTATGACCTTCATTTCCACATCTATAGAATCTTTCTATCCCTTTGATACATTTTCCTAGGTGTTTCATTCCACATCATTGACACAGAGGTTTTTTAACACACTTACCTTTATGATTATTAACTGAACTTCCTTAGGGATTTTTTTCTCGCATATGTGTTTCCATATAAAGATCACTAAGGTTCATGTGGTCAATCATGACTACATATAGTTGGTTGAGAATAACCACAAGTGTTCTCATTGTAGCTCCCATATCATTCACTTTCTCATTCTGAAAACCTTCACATTTTTCTTCTCATCCATTGTTACTTTTGTGCCTGCTAGATCCTGCCATTTACTAAAACCGAAAAGGTCAGTGTGAGTATATAAGGGTATCAAGATGACACCCAAATTATTAGATGAGGAATTAGTATTATAAACACCTAATGTTACGAACATCACATCTTAATTCTATTATTCCCCTCTGGTTGACGCTGGTGTGAATGTGTTTTCAAAAAATATTGAAATTCTTTATCTAGTTGAATTTAATGAAATCCTATAAATGGATTGTATTTAACTACATAAATCCTGTATCAAATTTCAATGAAGGGAAGTTATATTTGATATTCCAAACTAAACTAGGATCTTCTATCAATGTGACGATATGTATGAACTTGTAATGGAGATTAAATCCATTGTATGGGTCTTTATTTCCATTCATAAGGGGTGTTTATCTCAAATGGTTGAGGATAAACTCGACATTGATAATATTTCTATTTTTTAATATTTTTTGATGTCTTTTGGAAAAGATTTTTCAAGCCTTCCACCAAATTTTTTTGTTCAGTTATTAATAGAACTCATACCTGGTGACAAACCAATTTAAAATACTTTTTATCGAATGGCCCTAATTGAGTTGAAATACTTGAAAAATAAACGTGACAAAAACCCTAACGGGGGATCACTCTTCCAAGTGTGTCCCCTTGGGGTGCACCTATTCTTTTTGTGAAAAATAAATATGGATCTATGAAACTCAATATTGATTTTTAAGAGCTGAACAAGATCACAATTAATAATAAGTATCATCTTCCACATATTGATGACTTGTTGGATCGCCTGTGTGAAGCTCAATACTTTTCTAAGATTGACCATAATTCTAGATATCGTCAATTGAGGGTCAAGAAGGATATGCCCAAGATAGAATTCCATACAAGGTATAGACACTACGAATATATAACGATGCCTTTTGGTCATACTAATGATTCTAATATCTTCATCAATTTAATGAATAAGGTCTTTAGAGATTACCTTCATCAGAATGTAGTGGTATTTATAGGTGATATAATATCTAATCAAAGAGAATGAATTGTCATTAAGACCACTTGATAATTGTACTAAAAACCATCAAGAACAATAAACTATATGAAAATTTTACATAGTGTGAATTCTGAGTGTAAAAGGTTTTATTTTTTGGTCACATAATCTCAAGAGAGGGTGTATCAGTAGATCCATCAAAGAAAGAGGCTATTAAATCTTAGAACATGCCTACCACAGTGACTAAGATCCATAGTTATCTTGGTTTATATTGACATTATCAATAGTTTGTGGGTAATTTCATGACTATCTAATCCACATACCTTGTTGACTTATAAGGGATATAAGTTCCTCTTGATAGATAAATTTGGAGAAATTTTCAAGTAACTGAAGAGAAGGTTAGTCAATGCACCGGTGCTAACCTTACCCTATAATATAGAAGGTTTTTTGATCTATAGTGATAAACACATTAAGGTATTGAGATTTTTTATTATCAATAATTCCATAGTTATAGCTTCTTCCTCAAAAAAATTAAGGTTCTTGATAAAAATTACCTACATCAAGATTTAGAGTAAGTTATGGTAATTTTTTCATTAAAGATATGGAGGCATTATCTCTATGGAGAAAAGTGTGATATATATACCGATCATAAAATTTTGAAGTACTTATTCACAAGAAGGAGTTGAACATTATCTAGAGAAAATGGTTAGAGATTATAAAGGATTATTATGACACAATACATTTCCATCCAAGGAAAATAAATAAGGAGGACAATGCTTTAATCCAAAAGGATCATACTATCTTATCTATGATGAGGATCACAAAATATCCAATAATTCTTTATTTTCATAGTATAGACGTAGAAATCCTTATGGACGGGGTAAATCTTATCTTTCTCAAATGAATGTTTAAAAATATGTCTAAGGGAAGATTGAGGAGGTGCATTAGGAATATGTATAGATAAAAAAGTGGGTTATAATTTTTTTTATTTTAATATTGATCTTTATTTGATGATAAGGTTTAGAAATAATGTATGTGTTCCTCCCATACTAGAATTGAAGGACTTACGAGAAAAATCTCATAGTTCTTAATTATTTATTCATACTAAAATTACGAATATGTATAGATATTTGAAAGAATACTTATATATTTGGATTTCATAAAGAAAGATATCGTAGAGTTTGTATCTTGATGCTTAGTGTGTCAGAAATTTAAGGCTGAAACAAAAATGTTATTGGGATGTTTCATACATTACCCAGACCAGAATGAAAATGGGAAAACCCCCATTTATGTTTTTTTTTACTCGCCAAATCCTCTTAAGGGAAAAATTCTACATGGGTGGAATTTGATTGCCTTGCTAAGTCAACACACTTCATCCCTATCATATAAGACTTCTCTATCAATTATCTGGTAATGATATATATTAAAAAAGTTTTAAGGTCTCATGGAGTACTAGAATCAATTTTATATGATTGGGATATGATGTTAACCACAATATTCTGGTGAAGTCTTCAGAAATCCCTTAATACTGAATTGAGTTTCAGCACTATTTACCATCCTCATATGGATGATCAGTTTGAAAGAAAAATTCAAACCCTAGAGAATATGCTGAGATTTTATTCGTTGGATTCAAAAGGTGGTAAGGATAAATACCTTCATTTAGTTGAGTTTTCATACAACAATAGATTTTACTAAATCTTTTAGATTGGACTTTTTGAATCCCTTTATGGAAGTAAATGTAGGTCTCAAATATTCTAGAATCAATTTAGAAAAATAAAGTTATTGGGACCTATGATGGCTTATGAAAAAGAAGAGGTTGTTAAAACCATTCAGTATTATATCGATGTATCTCATAGTTCGTAGAAAATTTAGGGTGATAATTGTCAATGCGATCTAGAATTTTAATTTGGTAACAAGTTTTTTCTAAAAAATTATGTTATGAATAAGGTTATGAGATTCTAGAAGAAATGAAAATTAAGCCCCTGGTATATCGATCCTTATGAAATTATTGATCACATACAAAGATTATCCTATCTATTGGCGCTTCCAAAAAACCTCAATAAATTATATGATATTTTCCATGTATCACACCTAATGAAGTACAAACCTAACCCTTATCATGTAATAAAATCATTGGTCATATCACTGGAATGATATCATTCTTAAGATGAACAACCGGTAGAGATTCTAGATCATACAAAGAAAGTTCTAGGAAACAATACCACCCACCATGTCAAAGTTTTTCGGTGAAACCACCAATTAGAAGAAACTACATGGGATCTTGTTGATATTATTAGGTATAATTATCCCCATTTTTTGTAGGGGAGTAATGAATTTCAGTGGAAATATTCATTTTAAGGGGGTAGAATGTAAAATCCCAAGTTTCTATGATCCTATTTTTATAAATAAAATTTATTTGATTGATTATATTTCATGATACACCAATCTATGTTTACTTTTTATGAAACAACAATTTAATCTTTCACTAGATGCAACAATGGCTTAGATTTCGTTATATGTGACACTGACTTTTAATAAAACCTCGGAATATTATTAATATTTTTATTTAGATATGATCATTTTAACCATCCCTTAGACTTAGAAAAATTAACAGTAACAACTAATTTATTAATATTAATTATAATGGTTTCCATAATATAAACATATTTATAATACAATATATAATTTTTGGTAATGTCTTTATTATTTTGAAAATAATATTTTCTCTAAAACAAATTTCTTTTTATGACTTTTTGTGAACAATAATAAATTTAAATTTTGAAAATTTTATAAATTTAATTTTATAAAATAAACATTATTTTATAATTCAAAATTTAAAAATTATCTGAGGCCGATTTTTGGGTTTTTTTCTAAAAAGTTTTATTTTTTGATGAATAGTTAAAATAATGAATCTTAATTAAAATCTTCCTTTTCATTTAATTTATATATGATGTAAAATAAAATTTTAAATTGGTTTTAAAGTATAATAATTTCAATTATACATATATGTATCCAATTTAGGTCATTTGATCCAATTTTAAATTGAAATTGGATATAAAAACTTTGTAAAATTTTGATCTTTTTCGCTTTAAAACCCCACTTTCTAGACACTTATCCGGGATTAATTTTAAATTTTTTTTTTTTCTATTATGTGATTAGAACATGTAAATATGGATTCCATACTTATAATCCTCAAAATTTATAATTTCAAATAATTTCAACTTAATTTTTGGCCAAACTGATTAGTGAAAGCATATAAAAATCAATTTCAACGATTAAGGTAAAAATAGGATTACATAGTTGTTATACAAAGAAAATAAAATGTAAAAATGACCGAACACATATACAATGCCATTTTATGTAAATATATAAACCTTATAGTGTCTAAGTTTCTAATTTTATCATTTATGACTTTAGTTTCATTTGAAAAAACAAGGGTGGATTTCTCTCTATAAAAACTTTGTAAGTTTTTCGCTCACCTCCATTTTAAAAGGCCACCCCCTCTCTTTACACCTCTGAAGCCATTTTTGTTAGAAAATAGAAATCCAAATTACTTACCAACTTCCCTCACCTTATCATAGAATTCTTAATTTTGTAATAAATCCAACCAAGGAAGTCATTTGGTTCAAACCAAAAAGAGATACCCAAATAAAGGTAATGTTCATCAACAAATATTTTTTATTTATTTCATCCTCAAACACATTAAATTATTTTTATATAATGTTTTTATAACAAAATTAATATCATATATATAATTATATTTTTTTTATATTAATTTTATGACCTATAACTACACACACCTCAATCAAATGGGTTATGAAATCATCTTTTATGCGTACGGGATACTACGGCCTCGCGAACCGATGTTATTAGTTTGTCCATTACCACCTATAAAGGTTTGTAATAATTATTTAAATAATATTTATATAAAATATTTATTATTTTTATTATGTTATTATGATTCTCAATTTTTATATCACACATACATTCATTCTTTCAATTTTTTGGGAATATGATAACGTCGTTCACGTGTACGACGTACTACAACCTCGCAAAGCAATGTGATTCATTCACACTATACATGGAATGTATTGAGGATTATTTTTATAAAATCTTTCACATATTTAAAATAAAAAATATCCACAAATTATAATATATAATATACTTTTCTTTCTTTAAGTTCAATAATAAAATGGAAACAATTCTCATGGGTACATATGTCCTACTGTCTCTGTAAATGGAGTCCTGCATTTCCAATTTCATTCTTTTATAGATTATTATTAATGTATATAAACTGAATATATATGAAATTTATATCATGGATATAATTTTTTTATATGATTAAATAATTATTAAGTTAAGATAAAAAAAACTTAATGAATATAAACATTTACAAAAACCAATGCTGTTATTTCCCAAAACGCAGCTTTAACATTGAATTATTAATAAATAGTTAATAAGATTCCATAAAAAACATATATCATGTGATATAAATTAATATGGTTATTTAATATATGTATAATAAAAACGTATTTATTATATAGGATTATTGAATGAGTACAATGGAAGTAAATACTTAAGGTAATGGAATTTTCGTCTCACTTTTATTTTCTAGGAGACACATGCCATTTTCAACACCTATTTATTTGTTGTGGTGTGTACAATCCCCATGAATTTATATTATTATTCTTATAATGATAATTATTAGGATTTAAATATCCATTTTAGGACATCTATTTCATGGGTTATTCGATTGAAGAGTCACCAAATCGGAATGAGATTTTTGTCTCAATTCTTCTTCTTTGAGACGTATGTTATGTGATGCACCTATACTCTTTAATGTGTTGTATATACAACCCCATTTACATGTAATATAATTTATTTATACATCATAATTATATTTTATGTGTCATTTTATATTATTACATTATGGTTCTTATGATTCAATGTTACCAAAGTGGTAAAAACTTTATTTTAAAATCTCATCATTTATCAAGACAATTTTTTATTAATTCTTCTGTATTGAAATATCATGATCTAATTCTCAATAAATATCCCAAAATTTTATTATAGTATATTTTTTCATGATATATCCATGTAATGTTACTATTTTTCCAATGTTTGGTACTTAATATAATTTTTAAAATGTTTTTTAAACAAATTTAACTATATTTCTCTCTTTAGTCGAAAATCTTCATCCTTTCAAAATAATGTTTTCTAAAAATGTTTTCATAAATTGTTTCAAATGATAATTTTTGATAATTTTCACAAAAAATTATATTGAAAAAAATATGTTTAATGGGTGTTTTAAATGATTCTCAAAGCTTCCTTTATCAGTTTCGAAGGCCATTTCCAAAGAAAATGATTTTAAAAAAGTTTTCTGTTTTAAAAAAACATTCTACTCATTTTTGAATATTCCTTAATATTTTTCAAATTTATTTTCCAATAAAAAGTATATAAAAATCATTTATATTTTAAAAATATTCTTCAAATTGAAAATTATATTTCATCAATAAATTTTTTAAATTATCTTTCAAAATTATTTTTCATCTAAGATGATATTTTTTTGTGTTGTATACTTCTTATTGGAGATATGACCCAAGAATACCATTCATGTTATTTCGATGAATGGTTTATTTTTTCATGGAATTATTTTTTTGAACCTTTTTTCTATTACAAGGTTTGTTAAATGATAAAATTCTTTTGAAACCCCTCTTTTATTCACGTGTTATGTTGTGATGAATTGATCGTGAAACCTGTTGTTATTTCCATAGGTTAAGATATGATGACATATTTATGAAACCCATTTCATGGGTCAGGATACGAAGCATTTTTCTGATATTTTGTCCCTTATATGTATGATTTCATTATGTGATTTTTTATACATATATATCCCTCAAAATCATTAAGAAAAAGATTTATGTACTACGAGATATGTAGGAATGGAATGGGGTGTGAACGCATTTTTGTAATATGGGGTTTGAACGGGAAGTGAACCCAGTTCAATAATACAAAACTATCATAAGGAGTAAACCTAGTTTAGTAATGTTATTTTCCCTCTATGATGGTCTTGGATGATATCTTTTACTAATATGGAAACTATTTTCTATGCTTATGTGAATCCTAAAAATTCCCTATTTATGATCTCATGGCTCATGTTACTTGAATCCATTATGACTCGTGTATTTTGATTTTCCAATAATTATGACATGCCTCTTGATTAGGATCTCTAATATATATTTTATAGTTTTAAAATTTAGTTCTCATGTTCTCAAACCCTTATGTTCAAGTTTTGATTACGTATCTACCTTGTGTACCCTTACTGAGCATCTAGAATCACCCTTTTATGTTTCCTTTTCCCAAGTTATAAAGACATTTATTTTGTATGATATGTAGAATAAGGGTAACATTTAACAATAACATAGTGTGTAATGATGTATCTTACTTATGGTATAGTGCTTATATTTCCATGTTTTCAATGTCACTAAACAATTACGGTTCTCAAGAGTGTTTTTTGTAATGTAATGTAAATTATAGAAAAAATAATGTAATGTATATATATAAAAAGCCTATGTCATTATACAATAAAATGAATTTTGCATCTTATTGCTGCAATTTAATCCTCAAATTCTTCAATTAAATATTTTTCCCTAGATCCTTAGTCTTTAAATGCTTGAGTTGGATTTGACTGTGTTGGGTCTTAGTCATTTTCTCATAGTATCTTTAGGTTTTTTATCATTGATAATTTTTAATAAATGATGATGGAAATTCCAAGTTGGAAGAATTTAAATGTGATTCTCAATGCCCTCTTCTGATATATCAGTCCTAATTTAGGAGGATATACCCATATGATATTTTCATTTTTCTGGTTTTATTCTTTAAGATCAACTATAAGCTTATTTTTTGAATATGAAGAATTATGAGTGTTCATCATAAGGAAAAATAATTCATAAATATGTGTTTAGTTAAGAATACTCTAATACTAGATAGGATTACCCTCCATGGAAATTATGCTAAATATTTTGTACATGATATTACTGCACAACAAAATTAGAAATTTTATTACATTTTAAATACAATAATAATGGAATATATGTTGAATCAACAAGGAAAAATGTCCCAGATCTCTAACATAAATATTTTTAGTAATACTCTGTACATAGATATCTGAGGGATATATTTTTTTAAAATAAAACTAAAATTAAATTAATAATATATAATATAAAATGAAATTTTAAATGATTTTGAAATTCAGTCAGACAGTCATGTCTAAGATTAAAAATTTGTATGAAAAACTATTTCTTTTGCCAAAAAAATATTTCATGGGATTAAATAATTATTCCACTTCATTATTGAAAATTATAAATTTTTATTATTTTGTTATGAAGAATATTTTTATCTCCTAATTTTCCAAGTGAATTAATCTTTTGAGTTATAAATAAATAAGGACATTAACTTGAGTACCTAATTAATATGTCAAAATGGAAAGGTCTACCTTTCAAAAATCCAAATAACATATTTGTATTATAATTGGTCGAAAATTTAATCTTTATTATTATCACTTGAACAACTGGGTATTAAATTTGAAGAATATAATTTAAGAATTAAATTAAAAATATATATAATCAAGCGAAATAAAACCCTAATAAAAAAATTAAACTCAAAAATAATAATAAGAAATTAATATCTTGGAAGGTGAAAAAATTATCCTACTCCACTAAAATCATCACATATAATAAATTATCTTAACTTCATGGTCAAAAATTTCATGAAATAACAAAACTAAAAACACAAGAAAAATATAACTATATTAATGAATTATTATCATGACAAACTAAAAGACAACTGAGTGAAGAAACATTGATGTTTTGGATCATAAAAATTAAAAATTTGACCGCCCTCCACACCATTGGTGTGTATGAAGAAGCTCCAAACACAAATGTGACATGACCCACATTAAAATAAATCTAACAGAACCCATTGAATGCTGTTGTTATAAAGAACACATACCAATATCATCAACAACCAGCACAAAATAAACATCTATCACTGAGCATGAAGTGAAAAATATTATAGAAATATGGAATGGATCATGGAAGTCAACGATGTTATGATGTAAATGTAGATATATATAATATACTACAAAAAAAATAGTTCTTAGACCTGGTTTGCTAATAGTTGTTCTAATAAAAAACATAAAATAAATCATATAAAATATATTTCAAATAGCAGCAATTTTATTAAACAGGCATTGTATTTTTTAATTTAACAATTATTTTTTGTTTCAATTAAAGTGATGATAAATATTTTTAGAAAACCCTAAATTTTTCCCCTCCTTTCTTCTCCTCTCTCCCCTCTACGACCCTCAACCCCAACATCCCCCCCAACTATCCTCTCCCCTTTTTAGTAGTGACACCTCCACCTCCTGCTCCCCTCATTGGTTGAAACCCCGGACCCCGACACCCCCAACCTCTCTCTCCCTTCAGTAGATACCCCTCCTAACCTCATGCTTATCTTAGTGGGGACCCCGCCCTCACCACCCACTCCCCTCAATTGTGACGCCCGACCCCCCCCCCCCCCCCCCACCTCTCATTCCCCTCGGTGACCGCTGCGACCCCGACCCCATACTGGAAATCTCCCTAATCTTGAACCCATTGTAAGATACCTATGTCACTTAACACCCCTTCCAGATACATTCATCACAACAACTCCCCTTATGAGTGACTTTCGTGACCCTGAACCCACCTACTAGAGACAATCATTACCCTAACCCTCTTTGTCATCTACTTTCATGACACCAACCCTACAGTCGACAACCCCCATGACCCCGACCCCCCTACATGGTGATTTCTTTACCAACATCCCGCTTTGTGGAAATCATCGTGACCCAGAACCCACCTTCTGGTGACTTTTGTGACTCTGAATCCAACCTTCTCTTCAATAGAGCCCCTCAAAGGGTCCTCTATAAATATTTATGATGATTGTGTCCCCTATATTGTTGAAAGTACTATTGATTTAATTTTTCTTGGAATTAAATTAAATTATATAAATTTTTGTGTAATTTAGTGTTTTTTATATTTTTAATGATTAATTAAATCATTTTTATATTGAATTTATGTTATGTCGAATAAAGACCCTACCATGTTCAATAATGAAGTTGGGTGATGTTTAATTTTGATTGTACCTTTTTTATTAAACATTTTTATCTTTATATTTTAATATATATGGAGAACATAATCCAATACCTATAGATAAAATATATATTAATTTACTTCAAAACACATCTCATTATTCCAATTGTTTGGTATAATTTTTAGATTATGCAATTGAAAACATATAAGTATATGGTATAATAAAATTACCATACCCTGCTTGTGAATTCAGGCGATTGTTGAAAAGAAACAATGTATATGATTATTTGATATTGAATAAGTTTATTTCTCCATATGGATGTTTTATTTAGTATGGGTAATAGAATTTATTAGAATGTTAAAAGAACTAAAATGTGTTCAACAAAATACAGAGTGACTTGGCTGATGAGAACTGAGTTTGGATTTTGTTAAATGACGCATTTGGTTTTGTAGAATACCATGTACTAGATTTTAATAGATCAATAGAACCTTCAGTTAAACCTAAGTATTTTAATCATTCTAGAAACTATAGTTACTAAAAAATTAGTTTTATCAAACCGATATATGAGTAGTATAATACAAAAATTCAATGTGATGATTTTCTATTGCAAATGGGTCGACAAAATGTGTGCATTGTATGTTGATAAAATGGGCTTCATGAAGGTTAATTTTAGTGTGGAAGGGAATAATATGGGTCATTCATTGTGGAATCACAATAATTTCAAGTATTTTATGTCCTATATCCATTAAATAACAATGGGTCCATTGTCCTGCTGTTTACTAAAACAAATGTTGGGTTAGAAGAAAATTCAATCAACGATGACCCTTTCATTGGGAGATCATAATATGTTCATGGAATTCTCAAGGTAGACAACGAATAATTTTTTATATGCGAAAACGAGTTTATTTGGATTCATTATATATGAACAAAATCCCTAGAACCATTTAAAATATAGGGAGTTCAATGAGAAGGTAAAAGTGTTTTTTAACAAACTATGTTTTTTTACATAATATTATATGTTCTCTAATATAGTAACATAGTCTAAATTAAATGTTTGACTACTCATGTACACAATATCTAATGTACATGAAGATGTTACCAATCCATCATAAGAATAAACAATAATCAAGGAAACCCATAGGGATGATGTAAAGGTAATGTTACTATATACTTTCTCTATTTTACCAAAAAAATTATAATTAAACATTGATATAATTTTCACTTTTACATGGATATTTCACATATTTTAGAATATTTTTCTATATTTCATTCCTTTATGCACCAAAACATAAAAATAATTCTTCTACCGCAAAAACAATTCACCCTTGTAATGTTGCATTTATCACTTTCTTTCAACTTCCCTCCACTGCCTTTGTAGGAAGAGCAATCACGCTGCATCTTCTCAGTAAAATAAGTAATATTGATATTTTCAAAATAAAATATGTGTTAATAGAATTAAGGTATTTTTTAATATTTATGTTTAATTTATTTCTTTTTAGTATTACTATCATAATAATTATTTTCTTATATAGGTGGATACTTTTATTCATGTTGGGGTGGTCAATCAATCTTTAATGCCTTTCTACACCAAAAAATCCACACACATATTTTCCCTAAAAACCTTTTCACTCCTACAGTGTTTCCATTTTTTACTTTCCTTCAATTTCCCTCCACTGATAAATCATATAGGTAATCTTGATGATTGAATAGTAAAACCATTGTACATAGAATTAATGTATTAATTCATACTTTTTTTAATTTATTTCTTTTAAGTATTACTCATATAATAATTGTTTTACTATATCTGTGGATTATTTTGTTTGAGTTTTTGTGGCTTGTTTAGTTCTGCTCATGCTCCTGAGATATTAGACTTCGAGCCTCCAACTGAGATAATGAAAACAAGAAAATGCATCAAGAAATCAAACAATCATCAGAAAATTGTGAATTCTTACAACTTATTTAATTAATTATTTCATCCTTGTATCAACTATTTGTATGTTCACTTTCATATAATTTTTATCTCATTTTTATTTTATTTTTATCATATTTCTTTTGGTAATTCATACTTTTCTTTCTACTATCTCCAAGAAGCCAAAAAATAGATAAAATGTTAATTTCTGCAAATTTTACCACGATTTCCATTGAATTTCTCTGTCGAATAACCGACACTGTATATTGATTCAATTATATTATCTGAAAAACCTTTCTTGTTGTTTAAATCAAAAATATTAAATGAATATCTCTTTCCCATTGTGTTGAATTCTTGTGATTTAATGGGCACATGATATTCCTCTATTCTTCTAGCTTTCAAAAACGAGAAAGGTTTTTGGGATAAGAACATCAAGTCCATATGTAGTGTTAAAAATTTGATGAAATAAGGAAATATAAATCATAGGAATTTTGGTAGTTAGGATTGTTTTGAGACTTTGGGATGTGTAGGAATCAGTACCACCTCAATCTGAGACATGGTGTGACTGGTATGACTCCAAGTGCTTATTTTTATTTAAAATTGACACAAATTTTCGTAAAAAGGACAACTGAAATACCCAAAACCAGAAAACATATTAATATTTATTTAATACTTTATGATAAGGATCCATAAGTAATTTGTGATGTTTAGGAATAAATCACATCTTAAGTTGATACATCATGTGCCCTGTATGACTCAAAGTATCTCTTATATGTTTAAAATTGACATTTTACTCAAAAAGTGTCACTCATTGAAAACTAATCAAACTCACTATTATTTTATTGATAATATAGATTAATTATTCATTAATAATTTGTGATATATAAGAATTAGTCTAATGTCAAACTGATACATGATGTGATCGATATGATTTAAAGTGCATGTTATGATTATGAAATAGCATTTTCGTAAAAAAGAAAAGAGAAGTGATGAAAAATGAGAGAACATATTTTTATTATTTTGATACTTTAGTAAAGTGATCAGTATGTCATTTGAGACATGTATGAATCATAAAAAACAAAATTTGATGACTGTTATGATTTTTATGACTCCATGTACATTTTTTATTTAAAATTGACATCAATTTTAGGTAATAGGACAACTGAACTACTCAAAACCAAGAAAATGCATTTGGATTTTTTATATACATTAAAAAAACTATCCATAATTTATATTTGATGTGTTGGAATCAAAATAACTTTATCTGATACACTATGTGCCTGATATGACTCAATGTGTCAGTTATCATTTTAAAATCAACATTTTATTTCAAAAAGTGTCACTTACTAAAACAGAGAAAACGTGCTCAGATTTATTTGATAATTTCATAAAAAAATTTAGAAGTCATTTTTTATGTGTATTAATCAATATCTTTTCAAACCAATACATTATGTGATTGGTATGAGTCAAAGTGTATGTTTCCACCTTAAAATGACATTTTTATAAAAAAGACAAGTGGCATACCCAAAACTAAGAAAATGAATTGAGATTTTTTTGATACTTTACTAAAATGATCAATTAGTAATTTTAGATGTTTATTAGTCATCCAAAGCTAAATATGATGTATGGTGTGACCATTATGACTCCAAGTACATCCTTTTATTTAAAAATGATGTCAATTTTAATAAAAAGAAAAAATGAACTACACAAAACCAATATAAAGAATTCATATTATTTTTATAATTTATTAAAATTATCTATAATTAATTTTTGGATGTTTAAGAATTATACTCTCTTTAATTGGATGCATGATTTTCCAAGTATGACTTATTGTGTTCCTTATCAGTTCAAAATCGACATTTTAGCTCAAATATTATCAGTCACTAAAAAAATTCCCTTGTGTTTTCTTGTTAATTTATGAACATGATTCATAAATCATTTTTGAAATTTAGTGGTCAGTATCACATAAAAATGATATATGATGTTATTAGTATGAGTCAAAGTGCATATTTTTATTTTAAAATGACACTTTAGAAAAAAATACAAGTAATGTAATAATAAAAGATAAAACACATTCAGATTGTTTTGATACATTATTATCATGATCCATGAGTCATTTGATATTTTTAGTAATAACACAAATCTTTCAATGATACATGGTGTGACCAATAAGTCTCCAAATGCGTCTTTTTATTTAAAATTGACATCGGTTTTAGTAAAACGGACAACTAAACAACTCAAAATTGGTAAAGTGCATTCAGATTGTTTTGATACTTTAGAAAAACCATCCATAAGTCATTTATTACATGTAAGAGTCATATTTATCTCAATCTTATACATTATGTTCTTGGTATAACTCATTATGTTCGTTATCAGTTTAAAATTGACGTTTTAGTTCAAAAAGATTCACTCAGTGAAAATCAGGAAAACGCATTCAGAATATCTTGATAATTTAGAAAAATGATACATAATTCATTTGTGATGTGTAAGAATTAGTATCAACTCAAACTAACATATGATGTGACTAATAAGAGTCAATGTGAATGTTTCTAGTTTATAATGACATTTTAGTAAAGAAGATAACTGATGTACTCAAAACTAAGAAAACACATTCAGATTCTTTTCATACATTAGTAAAATGATCCTTAAGACATTTGATACATTTAGGAATCATCATCACCTAAATATTATTCATGGTGTGATTATATTGACTTCAATTGTTTCTTTTAAATATATAAGTATCATTTTATATTAAAACGTACATCACATCGCCAAAACTGAGAAAATGAGTCTATATTTTTTTCTCATAATTTTATCGGATATTATATTATTTATTTATTTATTATTTTTATCTTATAAAAATTTATGTAACATTGATCAAGGGAGGAGGAATAAACAAATTAAAACCTACCTAAATGTGCATGGGGAGGCTCGAAACTAACTCCTCTGAAACACCACCATAGGACGCAACCACAAGGGCACACTGATGGGTATTTATCTTATACATATTTAATTAATTTGTAGAGAGAAAATTATTGAATACAAACATGAAATGGTGTGAAGTTTAAGAACAAGCTACAACTCAACTCGATATATAGTGTTCCAGGCATGACACAATTTTTACGTTAAAATTAACACTTTATGTTAATTTATTTCTTTAAATTATTAATAACACAAGACTTTTTTCTTATATATGTGTGCTCTTTTTCATGAGTAGGGTTAGTTTTTTTTGAAATCGCATGCGTCAGGGTCATAATAAATAGACAAAGGAACATTGATGTTTTTGAATGTATGTAATAATTTGTACTTATGTAATTGTATTAAAAAAATTTGAAATGTCTATAATATTTTTTTTCTATATTTGTGTCGTAAATTTCATTTCATTAAAATTTTGTATTTTTACTTGATTTTATGGACATCTATGGGTTTTTATGGCTCTACGGTGTGTTATTATAGTACATTGCATTAGTGTTGTAGTGTGTTGTTATAGAGCACTACAGTATGCCCCTTTATCAACACTTTTATGAAAACAGATAACGGTACACTTTATCACTGAGTTTATAAGCACTGATGATATACTAGGTCTTTTAATCTTGCTCTGGTAGTCAATGATTCTCTAGAACTGATAAAGTCTATTTTTAGTGTTGTTAAAGGCTTAGTTTGTACTAGTACTAACAGAAGATTCTTGGGAAGATTGGTTGAAAAATGGTGATCTTTCCTGATAATTGTAAATATTGGAGGCATATTCCTACATCTTGAAAAAATGAGGTCTTTGACACTCAAGTAAAGGTTATATTAATTTAATAATCTTTTATAACTAATTTAAAATACACTAGTAAAATTTATTATTATACATCATATAATGTGTTATGATTTTTATTTATATATTTTTTACATTTTTATGTCCCTGACTCCATTTCACTCCAATAGACATTGAAAATTTTGGGAAAGAAAAAAAATGCTTTTAAATGGAGATTATGGTATGATTTTAATGACACATTTCTGAGCTCATCATAGTTCTCTATGAAATTTCATGAAGGCATTTCTTGTGACAAACCGAATCCCTTTTTGATATTAACAGAGATTCATCTCATGAGGTAATTACATATTTTATATTATCTAAATAACATAATCAAAATAAAATTATATATTTTATATATTTTCTATTTTTTGTTGGAATTATCTAAAAAATTCTGTGAATCGTGAGAAGCAATTAATTCCTCACATCTCTAGGTCTCATAGTTTTTCACGAAAAAAAATTGGTTTGAATTTTATTCAATATTATTTAAATAATTTTTTTATAATTCAAGGTTTTTTCTAACTGTTTTATCTTTTCATAAAATCTCAATGTATTAGGTCACTATATTGGCTCAACAAAGATGTTATCTACAATGAATATGAAACCCAAGGATTGTTTTGTAAATGACCCTACTGAAGACGTTGGAGTATGAAATTTTTATTACCATTTCATGAAATTTCATTACTATAAAAACATAAACATAAAAAATATTTTATAAAAAAACAATGATTAAACTCAATTAAATGGGGCCAGCTATATTGATCAAATGATGTCAATTTGGAGTCATTTGATATATCAAGTCAGGCTCAATTAATATGGTTTAAGGATTTTTTTTATTATAATATATTTTTCATTTTTATGCATTTCTATTAATGAATTAAAAACAAAAATTAATGAATATTTTATTAATTATATAATGTTATAATTTTCAGATATTTTAAAAAATCATTTTTAAAAATTTTATATTAAAATGTTAAAATTCAAGAAGTATGGGGTCATGACCCTTTACAATCATAATTAGTTTCCTAGAATAATGAATTTCTGATCATTTTAGGGAAGGATCATATCATACATCAACAAGTGATAGGTTTTTGGCTTACTCTGTGTGTTGTCATTGGTAGGACATTGTTATTCATTACTGCATCACCGAGTAGGGTTTCGAGTAGTGTTGTTGATTAGGAATTATGAAAGGGAATTGAAATATTCAAATAAAAAGTACAATAACATGACTCCTATAGAAAAAACATAGGATTAGTGGTGGTAAGAAATGGAGAGTGATTTAGTATATGTCTTTCAACGGATGACTGTTATGATCCCTAAGTAAATTTTCAAATTTATATATCATCATACTGAGGTAAATTCTAAATTCTATAGATCATTCCCACATTTGAAAGGAATAAAAAAAACTTCCCTATAAAAAACTAAAAAGAAACTTTCATATAGAAAACAATCATTTCGAGTTATACTGACCACATCTTTTATCGATTTTATGTGTGGTTTATTCCTAAAAATCAAAAAGGAATTATAAATTGTTACACATAATTGTGAAAACAATATGATATGGTTTTCTTGGTTTTGACTCGGTAAACAATTATTAACGGTACAAAAGGCATTAAAAATGTGTTTTGGGGGATTAAATTCCAGAAAAATATTTTTTATTTGTCTCAAATCAAAGGAAAATGACCGTATATTTGATTTTGAAATATAGGAACTAAAATTACGCCATTCCAAGTTATAGTTTTCCAGGGATGGTCGTAAATACATTTCATGTGTTTTAAAGCAATAAAAATCACAAGGAATAATAAAAATAATATAAAATGACCTCATATTGATGTGAAATCATTGTAAAAAAACCTTTGAGTTATGTTTGACATGTACTCACAGACAATATGTCGATTTTACATGCAGTGTGGTCAGAATGACTCAGTAAACACTATATAAAGGCTACCAAAGCCTTTAAAAATGTTTTTTTTGGGGGGAGAGGGGGGTTAAAACTAATAATACGACATCTTATTACCCTAAAATAATATGAAAACAAATGTAAATTTAATTGTTAAATGTAAGAACTGATGGTATATCATTCCAAGATATGGTGTTCCCGGGATATTTGTAAATGCGTTTTAGTGTTTTAAAACACTAAAATGTGCATAAAATGGTAAAATCCATATAAAAACACATCTTATTGACATGAAATCGTTTGAGTACCACCTTTGCGTTATTTTTGATGTGTATTTAAGGATAATATGTCAATTTGATGTGCCGTGTGGTCGGAATGTCATGGTAAAAACCAATTAAAGGGTACAAAATCCTTTAAAAACATGTGTCAAGGGGTCAAAGATAAGAAATAAAGGTTATATTTCCCTAAAATAATAAGGAAAATACCAAAAATTGAATTATGAAATGTAGAAATTAAGAGAGCATCATTCTATGTTAGTATTTTCCTGGGATGGTCATTACTTCTTTTATAGTGTTTTAAAAAATAAAAACCTATGTGGAAAGGTCAAAACCATATAAAATAACCTCAAATTGATATTGAATTACTGGAAAACCACCATTGTGTCTTTTTTTTTATATGTATGGGTAGAAAAAACAACAATATGATGTGGAGTGGGGTTAGATTAACTTAGTAAACACATCTTAAAGGGGTACCAATGCCTTTAAAACAAAGATTCAGGGGGGTCAAAACTAGGAGAATAACATCAAATTTCCCTAAAATCCTATAAAAATGTTCTAAGATTCAATTTTGAAATGATGGAACAGATTGAAAATCATTATGATTTATGGTTTTCCCAAGATGGTCTTAAATAGGTTTTTAGTGTCTTAAAACACTGAAACGTGTGTGTAATGATCAAAATCTTAGAAAACGAAATCATATTCATGTGAAATAATGGGAAACCAATGCTGAGTTATTTTTTCATGTTTACACATAGAAAACATGTCAATATGACATACGGTGCGGTCAGAATGACTAGGTAGACACATTTTAAAGTTATAAAGAACGTTAAAACATGTCTCAGGTGGTCAAAACCAAGAAAACAATATTATAATGCCTTGAAATCAGGGGAAAATTACTATAGATTGAATTTTCAAATATAGGAATAGACATCACATCATTACGAAGTATGTTTCAACCAAGATAGTCAAAAATGAATTTTTTGGGGTTAAAAAAAACAAAAATGTGCATGGAAAGGTCAAAACCATAAAAAGACCCTAGATTGATGAAATCCCTTGGGAAAACTATCATTGATTTATTTTGGACATGTAAACATAGAAAAAACATCAATTCGATGTATAATGTGGTCAAGATGAATTGTTAAACACCTCTGAAAGGTATAAAATCCATTAATGACATAATCATGGAGGTCAAAATAAGGAAAACAACATCATATTTCCCTGAAATCAGAGTAAATGACCATAGATTTAATTGTAGAAACTGAAGGCATGTCATTGCAAGTTATGGTTTTCCCAGGAGGGTCGTAAATATGTTTTTAGTGTTTTAAAAAACCAAAATGTCTAATGTAAAGACCTGTAAAATTCAAGGTAATTTTTTGGGATTTTACAAGAACACAGTTTTTGACGGCGCCTGATTCCGAGGCCCGGTGTGCCCGGAATTTCTATCCGAAGTTTAGCTCGGGTACATTCAGTGAACGAACGAGCAGGAATTTCTAACTTTTGAACCGGTGCCTGGAATCAAATTCTGAGGGCTCCGATGGAACCACAGCGCCGGTAATTTCTTAGGAATTCATGTTCCGGAGATGCATTTACATGAGTGTTGATGATAAAAATTGTGGAAGATTATTTTATAATTACTCTACAATTTTTATTATTTTTACTCTAAGTGTTTAGTTCTTGATGGATGTTGGGTAACCACCCAACCTCCCTTGGGAGGTTATGAGGGTGGTGGGGCCCACACGAACCCCACCCCTTCATATTCTCTAAAACCCCCCTCAACTCCCACTTTAATTTTGTTAACTTAAGTTATAACTTATGACTTTAATGTAATAAGTTTAATGAGGTGAGTTTTGTGTGGTTATTGAATTTCAAACTCTTGAAATTCAAAAGAGTTGTTGTGTTAATAATATAAGAAAGGAACTTATTTTATTTGGGTTGTTAGAGTTTTACGTTGAGAGGTTTTGGGAAGAATATCTTCTTCTTCAATGAAGAACATCTCCGTCGAAGAACGCGGAGAACTTCTTCCGTGACGTTTCCTCTTCGGACGCACCTCGACGACAACAGAATCAACATTCTTTCTCCGTGACATCGACCCGCGACGCGACGTCTCTTTCCGCAACGATTCTTCCACGACTCCATATCCGCGACGCGATGTTCTTCTTCCGCATTGTCTCTTCCGCGACGGTTTTCCGCGAAGAAATCTCTGTCAACGTCTTCAAATCCTCGCTTCGTGACGTTGACGTTCTTTTTCCGCGACGCCTGACCTCCGCGACGCTTGTCTTCCGCGGCTCGTTGACGTGCACCATTCTTCAAACCGAGGTAGGGGTTTTATTTATTTAATTGTTCGTGAATACCAACTTGATGATATTCGTGGATTAAAACCAATTATTATTGAATTATTGGAAAACCACCATTGTGTCTTTTTTTTATATGTATGTGTAGAAAAAACAACAATATGATGTGGAGTGGGGTTAGATTAACTTAGTAAACACATCTTAAAGGGGTACCAATTCCTTTAAAACAAAGATTCAGGGGGGTCAAAACTAGGAGAATAACATCAAATTTCCCTAAAATCCTATAAAAATGTTCTAAGATTCAATTTTGAAATGATGGAACAGATTGAAAATCATTATGATTTATGGTTTTCCCAAGATGGTCTTAAATAGGTTTTTAGTGTCTTAAAACACTGAAACGTGTGTGTAATGATCAAAATCTTAGAAAACGAAATCATATTCATGTGAAATAATGGGAAACCAATGCTGAGTTATTTTTTCATGTTTACACATAGAAAACATGTCAATATGACATACGGTGCGGTCAGAATGACTAGGTAGACACATTTTAAAGTTATAAAGAACGTTAAAACATATCTCAGGTGGTCAAAACCAAGAAAACAATATTATAATGCCTTGAAATCAGCGGATAATTACTATAGATTGAATTTTCAAATAAAGGAACAAACATCACATCATTACGAAGTATGTTTCAACCAAGATAGTCAAAAATGAATTTTTTGGGGTTTAAAAAAACAAAAATGTGCATGGAAAGGTCAAAACCATAAAAAGTCCCTAGATTGATGAAATACCTTGGGAAAACTATCATTGATTGATTTTGGACATGTAAACATAGAAAAAACATCAATTCGATGTATAATGTGGTCAAGATGAATTGTTAAACACCTCTTAAAGGTATAAAATCCATTAATGACATAATCATGGAGGTCAAAATAAGGAAAACAACATCATATTTCCCTGAAATCAGAGTAAATGACCATAGATTTAATTGTAGAAACTGAAGGCATGTCATTGCAAGTTATGGTTTTCCCTATAGGGTCGTAAATATGTTTTTAGTGTTAAAAAACTAAAACGTCTAATGTAAAGACCTGTAAAATTCAAAGGAATTTTTTTCTATATTTTCTTTGGGATTTTACAAGAACACAGTTTTTGACGGCGCCTGATTCCGAGGCCCGGTGTGCCCGGAATTTCTATCCGAAGTTTAGCTCGGGTACATTCAGTTAACGAACAAGTAGGAATTTCTAACTTTTGAACCGGTGCCCAGAATCAAATTCTGAGGGCTCCGATGGAACCACAACGCCAGTAATTACTTAGGAATTCCTGTTCCGGAGATGCATTTACACGAGTGTTTATGATAAAAATTGTGGAAGATTATTTTATAATTACTCTACACTTTTTATTATTTTTACTCTAAGTGTTTAGTTCTTGATGGAAGTTGGGTAACCACCCAACCTCCCTTGGGAGGATATGAGGGTGGTGGGGCCCACACGAACCCCACCCCTTCATATTCTCTAAAACCCCCCTCAACTCCCACTTTAATTTTGTTAACTTAAGTTATAACTTATGACTTTAATGTAATAAGTTTAATGAGGTGAGTTGTGTGTGGTTATTGAATTTCAAACTCTTGAAATTAAAAAGAGTTGTTGTGTTAATAATATAAGAAAGGAACTTATTTTATTTGGGTTGTTAGAGTTTTCCGTTGAGAGGTTTTGGGAAGAATATCTTCTTCTTCAACGAAGAACATCTCCGTCGAAGAACGCAGAGAACTTCTTCCGCGACGGTTCCTTTTCGGACGCACCTTGACGACAATGGAATCAACGTTCGTTCTCCGTGACATCGACCCGCGACGCGACGTCTCTTTCCGCAATGGTTCTTTCGCGACCCCGTATCCGCGACGCGACGTTCTTCTTCCGCGTTGTCTCTTCCGCGACGGTTTTCCACGACGAAATCTCCGTCAACGTCTTCAAATCCTCGCTTCATGACGTCGACGTTCTTTTTCCGCGACGCCTGACCTCCGCGACGCTCGTCTTCCGCGGCTCTTTGACGTGCACCATTCTTGAAACGGAGGTAGGGGTTTTATTTATTTAATTGTTCGTGAATACCAACTTGATGATATTCGTGGATTAAAACCAATTGTTATCGAATTACGCGAGGGGGTCGGACTGCACAAACACGGCCGACCCTCCTCCTTATTTTTGTGTTGGTTTCTTTGTGGTTGGTACGGGAAAGCATGGTACCATCGCACCACACGATTTCATGTGGAAGGATAAGCGCGGTGCCGTCGCGCCGCGCCGTGGAAAGAAATTCAAGGACGTGACGCCGTCGCGCCGCGTCGAAGAAAACCGAAGACGCCGCGGCCGGAGCGGGGTCGCGGCGGAGGGGTGCGGTGTCGTCGCACCGCGCCGGACGATAAGGGTCGTGGCCGGTTCTGGGCCGCGGCGGAGCAGGGTGACCGGCGGCCGGTACCGGGCCACCGGCAATGGAGCTGGAAGGGGACCGGCCATCGCCGGTCCCATTGAGCAGAAACTGGCCGGCCAGGTCGGGCCGGCCGGACAAGGGGGAGACAGGGGAATTTATTTCCCCTGGCTGGACTTCAAGCGGCCCCAATTAAGGGGTCGCGGCTACTAAAATCAGAAGGGGCTTCCCCCCTGTGTAGCGTCCAAGAAGTGGTCCCCCATGTGGGGGGGGGGGGGGGGGGGGTTCCCTCAAGGCGCGGCATAATGTCGCGCCGTTTTAAAACCAAGGGGGGGGGGAATTTTGCCCCCAGCGCGCGGCGCACAAGCGGTGCCCAGGCCGCGCCACCGCGCCGGCCCGCGCCGCAGGCCGGGCCGGAATTCCGACCCGGGACGGGTCGCCACCCGGGCCGGGTCGACCCTGTTCGGCCGATCCAGGGGGGTACTGGGTCGGGCCGGGCCGGGCGCAGACCCCCTATTTTCGGACCGAGTTGGTTCAAACGCCCATATCATGGGATATGGACCTCCGATCGACGCACCGTTAGTTGTGTAGCAATCCTTGGGACGAGATGGTCGTTTCGGTATATCGCACTCAAGGTTTCGGAATACTTTGAGTTCGGCCGGGTTGGTTCGGATACGAAACCAACCGGGCCCTCGGAGCGGAAACGCACGTAACTTGAGCTCCGGACGTCCGATTGATGTGCCGTCGACTTTGTTGGATTCCTCTTAGTGAGACGGATCTTTTGGCTTACTCCACTCGAGGTTTGGATGTCGTTGGAGTGCGGTCGGGTTGGTTCGCTCATGAAACAAACCGGAACCCTGGAACGAAAAAGCCAATAACTCACAGACTGGGCGTCCGATTGATGCGCCGTCTGTCTCGTTGTTTTCCTCTTGATGAGACGGAACTTTTGGCATACTTCGCCCGAGATTTGGTTGTTGTTGGATAGTGGTCGGGTTGGATTGTACCCAAAATCCAACCGGGCCCCTGGAACGGAAAAGCTGATTTCATTCAAACCAGATGTCTGTTTGACGAACCGTCAGCGGCGTTGGTGATCTCGTTGAGAAACGGTCCCTTTGAGTATACCCTACGAGTGTTCGGGGTATAGTTGAGTTACGGCCGGATTGGTTCGCACATGAAACCAACTAGGCCCCTGGGACGAAAAGGCTAATAACTCACAGACCGGGCGTCCGATTGACGCGTTGTCTGTTGCGTTGAGACCCCTATGACGAGGTGGTCCTTTGAGATACTTCTTTGTGGAATATTGTGATACTTGGAGTATCGACCTATATCTCGTGGAGCGAACCCTCCCAGAGATGAGCGTACGGAGTACGGAGACCGTGTAGCCGGCTGAGACCTGACGTCTGCTTGACCGACTCGACTTGGAGTGAGTCGACTAGCCCAGTGGACGGAGCGCCCGGTATTTGGCGACAGACCCACCGTGGACGGAGCGCCTGGTATTTGGCCGCAGACCCGCGGTACTCGACAGAATGAGTACCTATTTAGGCTATTAGGGGGAGTGCCCGGTATTTGGCGACTGACCCACAGCAGACGGAGCGCCCGGTAGTTGGCCGCAAACCCGCAGTACTCGACAGGAGGAGTACTTCAGCAGTCTTAGGTTAGTGAGTAGTACCTCGGAGACGTGACAGGACCACTGTACACTCCAGAGACGGGGCTCTTCAGCAGTTACGTTTCGATAATGAAAATCCTGGTTTGAGCTGGGACTTTTGACCTTTGTGTTTACCTCATGATTGAGATGGGTCACTTGATAACTTAGGTATATGTATGAGCATATACCTCGGTAGTGGTTATCCATTGATTTCATAATTTTTGCGTTACCTTATGATTTAGATGGGTTACTTGATAACTTAGGTATATGTATGGGCATATACCTAAGTAGAGGTTATCTGTTGAGATCTTATTTGTGGTTATCCTTGTTGGTTTTAGTGAGACCCTGAGGGTCTCGGGGTTCCTACTGAGTATCGTTATATTCACCCCTGCACGGGATATGCCCGCACCTCGTTGTGTTGGTTGTAGACGACGGGCAGTGCTGACAGAGGCCGAGTATTCGAGGACTGGACGGTACCCGGAGGTGGACTACACGACGAGTCAGTATCTGGAGGATGACTTCACGGCGAGACGACACACGGAGGATGTTGAAGGGTGAGAGCATTGAGGAGGCTATCTGTACCTACCCTTCAGGTAGGATCCGAGGAGGACGACCCAGGACCTGCTTCCTTCTTCCAGCTGTTTTCCTTTTTCTGTTGTACTTTCGTTTAGTTGTAGCTGCACTTTCAGTTGGGTTTGTATTCTGGCCCATTTACTTTTCAGCACTATATTTTGTACTTAGTGTTTTGCTTCTGCTTGTACTCTGTGGTGTTTTTTTTACTTTTATAAAGGCAATGCCTTCCCAGTTATCAGGATTTACACCTTTGGTGCTAGTCTCCATCCCCTGGCCTATAGAAGGCGGGCTTGGGAAAGTCACGACACGAGCCCCGAGGACGGGTCGTGACAGTAATGGTCAAAAGCATAGAAAACGACCTCAAATTGATATAGAACCATGGGATAACAATTTTTGAGTTATTTTTGACATGTACAGGATGAAACAATATCAATATAACATATGGTGAGGTCAAAATGACTCAGTAAACACTTCTTAACGTTATAAAAGCCTTTAAAACATGTGTCATGGGTCAAAACCAATTAAACGATGTCAAATTTCCCTAAAATCATAGTAAAATGACTATAAATTTAACTCTGAAAATTAGGAACCAAGAAAATTTAATTTCAAGTTAGGGTTTTCCAAGGATGCCTACAAACCAATTTTTTTTGTTTTAAAACACTAAAACATGTGTGAAATGGTAAAAATAATAGAAAACGGCCTCAGATTGATTTGGAGTCAAAGGAAAACTATTGTTGTGTTATTCTTGATTTGTGAACATAGATAGCATGTCAATTTGGCATGTGATGTGGTCAGGATGACTCAATAAACATTTATTAATGGTACATAACCCTTTAAAACATTTTTTGGGGTGTCAAAAACTTGGAAACTGATATCAGGTGACACTAAAATAAGTGTACAATGGTGATAGATTGAATTTTAAAATATAATAACTGATGAAACCTCATTCTATGGTTTTGTTTTCTTGATATGTCCGTAAATTCATTTTAGTGTTTTAAAACACTAAAATATGTCTGGAACAGTAAAAAACGTAAAAAAATGACATCATATTAATGTGAAATCTGGGTAAAACCATTGTTGAGTAATTTTTTACATGTATGTGTAGAAAGTAGATAAATCTGATGTCTAGTGTGGTCGGAATGACTCGGAATAAACTTCTTAAATGGGTGTGTAATCCTTTAAAAAAAATTCACGTGGTCAAAACTAGTAAAAAATCATATTTTTCTTAAATCAATGGAATAAAAAATTCGATTGAATTGTGAAATTTAGGACCTGATGGCTTCTCATTTAAAATTAAGTTTTGTCTGGGATGGCTGTAAACGCATATTTTGTATTTTAAAATACTAAAACGTGTGTGGAACAGTAAAAATCATATATAATTACCTCATATTGATCTGGAATCATGGTAAAACAACTTTTTTGTTATTTCAGATGTTTACACATAGACAATATTTTAGTTCAACATGCGGTGTGGTTGGAATGACTCAGTAAACACTTCTTAAAAAGAAAAATGGAATTAAAACAAGTGTTACAGGGTGAAAATGAGACCAATGATCTTGGATACCCCTAAAATCATAATAAAATGAAAGTATGTTATTTTTTTAAATGTAAGAAATGATGACACACCATTCTGAGTTACTATTTTCCCAAGATGGACATAAATGCGTTTTTTGTGTTTAAAACACAAAAACATGCCTTGAATAGTCAAAACCATAGAAAAAAAACCATACATTGATGTAGAATCATGGGACATCTACCATTGAAATATTTTTTCTGTGTACATAGAGACAACACATCAATCTAATGTGTTGTGGGGTTGGAATAACTTGGTAAAAACTTCTTAAAGGTACTAACCCAATTAAAAACATGTGTTGTTTTAAAAAAAATAGGGAATAGATGTTAGATTGCCTTGAAATCAAAGGAAAATGACCGTATATTGAATTTTGAAATGTAGGAATTTACGAGAAGTCATTCTGAGTTACATTTTACTAGTGATGTATGTAAAGAAATTTTTAGTTTTTTGAAACAATAAAACATGCATGGAATGGTCAAAACCACATAAAATGGACTAAGACTGATGGTAAATCATGGAATAACCATTTTTGTGTTATTTTTGAAATATAGGGAATGTTTTGATATTAAAATCATTAAAAGAATTATTATGTAAATTTCAAGAACACTACACATCGATTTAAAAATTAATTATAATATTTACATATCACATTTCAATTTCATGTTTTTAATCATTTAATAAATAGGTAAGTTCATGTTTTCAATGTTTTTTTCAGAATATATTATTTTCTTTATGTTAAAAAATACTTATCTGATTAAAAAAATAACAATTTTTTTAAGCAACATTCTATATATAATATTTTCCTTTCCCCTTTCACATTTCTTTTCTTAAATGTCCTAGTTTACATTATAGGTGATATATGCTGGTAGTATGTAGGAGTTTGAACATTATAATCCATGAAATTATTTAGAAGGTGGTCATGGTGGTTCTTAGTTTTCAGGTAATGTTAAAATTTAATCAAATATTCTACTATAATTCTGATTTATTATGTTTAGTTTTAATTTATATTTTCTTTTATGTTATAGTTTATTAGATATTATGGTCAGTTTTAGTTGATTAGATGATGTGGAGGTTGATGTATGTAGTGGAAGTCATGGCATGGACATATATTGGGCATGCATTATTATTGAACATATTTTATATGTATATATTGATGACTAAGGTATGGGTTGATTGAGGTATCTATTGACTGAGGTTATTATGATTGTGGATGTTTGTATATATGACTATGGATATATGACATATGTATGATAGCTTTTATCATAAATTTATGTTTTACTTTATTTATAATAACTTATTTTATATTTAAACATTTTTATTTAATACTTTACAAAAAAGTATAATTCTAATATTTAGAGGCTTTTCATAGTAACCAATTATAAGTAGATAAATTATAATTATATCTAGTTGTATTTACCCTTAACTGCCACTAGACATTAATGCTAATAATATAAATTATAGCAGTTATTTTCATGTAATATATATTTTCCCTGGGTAATTTTTATTAAAAAAAATTCGTTAAATAAAAATGAAACCACTGAAAAATAAAAATTAAACTGCTGCTAAATGATTCAAAAATGATAGATACCAAAACCACTGTAAAATTAAAGGAACCGCTATTAAATGACTAGAGACCATGCAATATGTGGCAGTTTTGGTAACCACTATAATATTATTAGGTGGTGGTTTAAATTGCCTCTAATTCATGAAATAACCATTACTTTTTATAGTGATAGAGTTATGTAACTGGAGTAAATTGAAACTAGATGCTGAAAACTCCCAACTATTAACAAGGGGGTGGGAGGTGGTCTCATAGATAACCATTTCAGCTGAGTTGATGGTATAGGGTGTGCATTTTAAGCTTAGTGAAAACTTTTTACTAAAAAATTCCAGATACAGGTTGGTTGTTTATGATGGTTAAGAAAACATAAAAAGATAAGGGAGTAGTTGATGGGTTGGATTATAGCTTTAATATAATGATGATGGAAGAAAGTTCTCAAGAGATTTTTGATGATTCGAAAAAGGAGAAGCTCCAAAATCTTGTGTAATCCTATCTACTCACTCAATAATCATCATGGAAAAAATTCAAAAATTAAACACAATTATCCATAAAAATTAAATAATGACAAAAATAATAATCAAAGAAGGTTTATAATGTATGTAAAGGAAGAAAATACACCCACTCTCGAGTTTTATCATGGACCGTACACCCAAAACACCATCACCAATATAGGGTGTATATAATAACGTTAATAATAATATATATTAGGTAGAGGGTATTACAAACTACAAAAACACACACCTAGCCACCTTAGTGGGTTAATCTTAATACTTTCCTTAAAGTATTGAAAATCACTCAATGGATCTATTTTATTATGTATTACTGTCCTGATATACCAGATACTATAGCCTGAAAGCCCCTATTTTCATGGCCTGAATTCCCTTGATTTTCTGGCCCCTAAAGGCCCTCATTTTTGTTATGATTGGGTGGCCCATTGATTTTTTGTCCTTTGAAGGCCTTGATTTGTCTGAATAAAAGGCCCTCATTTTGTATAACTATGAGGGGCGTTGATTTTTTTTCCTTTGAAGGCCTTGATTTTTCTAAATAGAAGGTCCACTGATTTTATGAACCTTTAATTCCTTGATCTCTAACCCTTCAAGTACCTGATTATTCTAACCATGGGCCCATATTCTATGGCTCGAAATCCCCTTTGATTTTAACATACTATTAAGACCATTAGTGTTTTTATTTATTTTTATTAGTGGACGATAACTTTCTTGATTTTTTTATCATTCAAATTTAGCATGCCACATCATCAATATAAGGAAAATCCTTTCATGAACCCCTTCATGACTTCATCTAAGTTGACGTCAGGGTCAGAATCTTTCAATGCACCTCTACTTTTCAATTCCAAAGGACTACATTCCTACATGCAACTCTCCGAGTTTCCACCCAACCTGATATAATACCACATCGCACTCATCTATCTGTAATGTCTGGATAACACCCCCACCTAATTCCTAGTTCTTTATACTCATGACCATTATGCAACACTAGTTCCATCCATTCATCCCAAATCAGAAATCAATGTGCCACTACCATATATCCACGTATATGCAGCTCCGAATTTTATCAGTTATAAAGAGAAAGAAATGATTAAAGGGGTTTCTTTATCAATGGTAGATAAATTCCCGGATAAAGGTAAACTTTATCATTTTTAATTAAATTCTTCATAAAGATGTTTCTTTATCAGTGATTTTTTTAGCACTAATAAACATTGATCCTTATCACCTCTATTCTGAGATCTAATAAAACATTTTAATAAAAATATTATTAATATTTATTTATTTATTTTATTTTTAGTAAAAAATAATGTTTATTTATAAACTTTAATTAAAAATGCATGTTTATAATCATTATAAATATGATATATTAATATATTTTTTTAATAATTAAAATATAGATATAATGCTTAAAAAAGTATTTATAAAATTATTAATAAAACATATATATCTAAACATTATAAATTTATAATAAATATATTTAAATAATAAATTTATATAGATAAATATATATAAAATTATAATTATAAAATTATAATCAAAATATTTAAATAATAATTTTTTTATTTTATCTATAATTAAATTTTTTTATGTATTAATAAATATTAATTTAATTACATAAATATGTATATTTATATACATATATGTACTCAAAAGGTTCAGGAGACAGATGAGTCTACTCTTAAAGAAATTTACTAGAAAAATAAAGATGACCAGGGGATGAGAATGGACAAGTTCAAACAAAGAGGCATATCGTCATCCCTTAGTATCAAGCACCATGCAGTTCTGCATGGGGAAATGCGAACCTATTTTCCTTCAGAGTCGGGGAACCAAGCGCCTTCAATGATGTAGATGTTGGGGAGGGTTAGTACCAAAGTATAGTCAGGTATTGGTCCTTCAATGGTCATATACTAGGCCCTGTGTCTTTGGGCCTTCAAGTCATGTATGGTCCTTGTGCCTTTGGGCCTAAGGGTCATGTAAGGGTTCCCTCTCAACCCTTTAAAGGGGATTATCCAAAATTAAATAATCAAATATAAGACCTTCGGGATTTCGGAGTAAAAAATTCACCTTTCAATATTTCTTAATTTTATTTAATTTAATTTATCGATTTATTATTATTTATTTATTATTAATGTAAAAAATATATTTAATACTTTTTTAATATTTATTCATACATATATTTATTTATTATATACATTTAATTGTTTAAATATGTTTTTAATTTATATGGATTGTATTAATCATTTTTATTTATTAATTTTGAGCGTTTAAAATATGTTTGAAATTTATATAATTAATCTATTTAAATTATTTTTCTGATAATTTTTTAATTTAAATATTTATTATATTTATAATTATTCATAAATAAAATGTTTGGGGCCATGCCACTTATTATAAAAATTAAATAAAAAGAATCATGTATGTGAAATATACCAAAGAGGTGTGAACCATATTATATAATTATATAAATATATATAATTATAAAAATGTATTTATAATTATACAGAAATATTTTAAAATATAAATATTTATAAATAAATATATATTTTAATAATTATATATATTTTAATTCTATAAAAATATTTATTTTATATATTAATAAATATATATATTTAATTATATAAATTTATATATAATTATATTTATAATTATATACAAATATTTAAAAAACATTAATACAAATATTTATTATATTTTAAAATTTAAAAATATATATAATAACATAAATATATATAATTATATAATTATACTTAAAAAAAATTCTAAATATTTATAAGTATATAGAAATAGTTTTAAATATATTTATTTGTTATTATAATTATAAATAAATATATGTATATATATTTTTAAAATAATATCTTTATGACTATTTTTCTAGGACTAAAAAATATACCCCTTTATCATTCCTAAAATAGTAATTACAAAATTCTTCTTTCTCGGTACTAGAAATTTAGCACTAATAAAGATGAGTTTTATCAACTTTTTCTATTTTATCACTAATAAAACTACTCTTTATCAGTAATTTTTCGAAAGCACTGATAAAATTATTCCTAAATATTATAAAAATAACTTTAACACGGTCGCTGTCTTTCATTCCTTCCGAATTTCATGGAACCTAACCCTTTTTGATGAACCCACCAAATATTTTTGTTGTTGATGTTTCCAATTACTGCCACCGTCGGAAATAATTGTTGTGGTCCTAAATGAAACTTTTTTAGAAAAAATGTATGAAATTATGTTATGGGATTATACATTTTTTTTTTGAAAAAAAAAATTTGGTAGGGGATCATACCATGCACCCATCTCGGGAGAACATTATAAATCTAGATAACATAATTTTATTGACTTATTTTGAAGGCTATAGATAACAAATTTGATGGTTACAAAACAAATAGTGTCATCCGGATTACTTCAATAATTTTATCTAATATTTTGATCACTTAAGTTTACCTTAAAAATTATTTTTTAGAAAAATACATGAAATCACTCCCATTTATCCTCTTCCTCATTGTGATATGAAATATAAAACATTTTTGGGAATGTTTTGGTGGTTCTCTAAATCTTGATATAATTAATATTAGATTTTTTTAGAGTTTTATTGCTAAATGTATTGTATTTCTGTACCAAATATATAATATCCCTTAACCTTATTATATTTCACTTGGTAAAAACCAATTTAAAAAATATTTTATTGAATCAAATTTTATGGGTTAAGATGAATAAGGGATTTATTTCCTAGTTTTCAAAGAAGGATTATTAGGGTTAATATATTAATTGTAGATGTAATATTTCTCTATGGTATAATAATTAAGGTGTGTGTCCTCTTCTATATGATAATTTTTGACAAATTGTGAAGGCTAAAATATTGAATTTTATAAAAAAATTAAGTTTATAAATTTTAAATTAATTTATAGATATATTTAAAGTGTTTATGAATATTTTTTTTATGGGAAAATGTTTTAGAAATTTCATTGTGGATTTTCATGGAATTTCTGTGAAGTTTTTTAAAAAAGAGGATTTATAAGGGTATTTTTCTCATGGTGGTGGTTTAATTTATACATTAATTTTTTTAAGAATAATAATTATTATTATTATTTATATTTTTGAATAATATAAAATCATTTCTCTTGGCCACATTACCAATTATTTTTTTGATTCATTCATGGTGATAATTTTATTTTTCTTTTTTATTAGAACCATTAATTGAATTTTATTAATAATATTTTATTTCAATGTTGAAAATGTTTTAAAAATATAATAATTATTTTTATTTATTTTTCAAACCATTATTATATTCAATAGTCATATTTTATATTATAAAAATGTTTTTCAAATAATATAGATGTTTTTTTTTATTTCCATGTAAGTTTATATATGTAAATTATTATACGTATTATATTGTTTAATAAGTTAGAAAAGCTTCTCAAAGCGGCTTGAATGTTGTCAAATGTTTAAAATATTAATTCAAAATAGAAAGAAATTGCTTTTGAAAATAGTGAGTGATTTTTATAAGGAATTTTGAAAATATATTCGGTGTTTTTTCTAATAAATGTTTTTTAAATGTGAAAACCTTTTTTAAAAAAGTGATTTTAAATAAAGGGTCTTTTGTTTTTAACAGTGTAAATTGTAACGACCTGAAAAATTATAGGTGCAATTTCTATTTTGATTTAATTAAATGTCTTATTTTGTAAAAAGGATATAGAAAAAGAATGCATAATATTTTTTTATTATATCTAATTGGATTTAAATGACCATTAAGTTTCATTACCCTTGACGATATAGTCATTGAACAGTGACCACATGACAAGTATAAATATAGGGTTTTAACAAATCCTTTTGATACATACAATGGAGGTGATGAACTCAACCAGTAAAATAGTTTCCTATGAAGCCCATTTATCAGAGATTCTGAGGGAGATAGCATTTCTGGGCTTTTCCTTAGACCAATCCTAAGCTGAGATCCAACAACTTAAGCATGAGAAAAGCCATTTACGGGAGAAGTTCAAACTCATCGAGATCACGACCCAAACCATGTTCACCAAATAGCCCCATGAAATCCCCACCATCACACACCTTACTCTAAGGGATTATTATAGATAAAAAAGGGATATGTATCAAGAACCTATAATTAGGATTATATGAATTATTTGGTATAGAATAATGAATATACTTTTATTTTATTATTGTTTTTAAAGCACAATTAGTATTTTTTGTAAATATTAAAATTGAATTAAGAAATCTATATTGATTAATTAATAAATAATATTTTAATAAAATTTGATTATTTAATGTTTTATATTAAATATAAATTATCATATAATTTTTATGAGGCCAAATTCAATATTTAATATGGTATAATAACTGTTTTTATCAAAACCCTTCAATTTTCCACAAATTTATGTTTTTATTTTAAAAGTAAAAATTAAAATATTTAAAAAATTATTTGGATAAAATTAATATTATTTTTGGGATAAGTACATTAAAATTATCCAACAAATAATTTTTCATACTTTTTAGAGGCAGTCTATTTTTTTTTAAAAAAATAAATACCATATAAATATATAGTCTGTTTTATAAAATCATAATGGGACAATAGTGATGTAATAAAAAATATAAAAGGAAAATTAAGAAAACAATAAGTTTTACCTTCAAAATAAAAGTTTTTTTATTTTTATATTTATTTTATAAAGCCTTAGTGAATCCTCCAAAATATGTAATATATTTTATAATTTTATGTTAATTTATTTAATAATGTGACTCACCTCCTCATAATCAATGCTGATATTTTAATAAATTGTACCAATGTCCATATAAAGTAATTTTTTCTACTCTTATTTGGAAGAAACCATTGGAAGGTTCATGGTTTTGAATATTTAATACTATAGATTCCAAAACCAAAGTTTGTGAAATATTAAATAATTCCCCTCACATTTCCTATATAAACCCACCTGAGGTCCGACTTCACTTTACTAAAAATATTGGGAGCATGTCATGACACATTCATCCCCTATCCTTAATCCACCCAAGGAACCCCAATCTCCGAAGAATACCCTATTAAATCTTTTGAAGTCGTACACTCAAGAAAGGGTTCCATCTATTCTCATTTTTTCCAAGTTTCCTTATACTGTTATACCCTTTCATTCTGACTTAAAAATGATGGATATGGTTTCAAATCTCCCCAATACTTCCCTTATTATTTTTTAATGATGATATTCCCCTTTCCCTTTCATTAATCCCTCCGACATACACCTGTTACCTTGCAAAAAGTTTATAAGAGTAATTCCATTTCTCCTCTTTATTCAAGTTTACTTATTATGATATACCTTATATTTTCAAATTGCTTATGTTGGGACATGTATTTATATGACCCTATTGTTTTAAATTATATATATATATATGATGAGATACTTCTTTCTCTCTAATAAACCATTTTTATGAATTTTTGTGTTACACCATTAGGCTGTCAAAATGGCACCGTGAATATCAATTACAAAACAATTGTGTAGGTGAATGTTATACCCATTCCCTATCAGGGGTGTTTACTTTTATACACATTTACCTTTTTATTTAGGAAATAAAAGTATTTATTCCACACCCCTTGATTATGGAATAAATTATAATGATCAATGCATCCATTCTTTATGATCTATGTCACACACTTAAGCATGAGAATGAAATGAAAGTGACAGGTTCACCCAGAATTATATAGTTCTCAAATGCATTGGGTAATTTTTAGTATCATGATGTGACATGCTGGGATAGGGTTTACCTGATTCCTTTATTGTACGTTTTCCACTATGATGTCTTGGAAGATTATCCTTGATCTATTATGCAATGTTATAAATTATGGCCACATTTCCATGTTATGATTATCATTCTATATCATGCCTTTATGTTCATGTTTATTTTATGCTCTGTTGATATCCCTATCGTCTAACATGTATTATATTCCTCGTTTTATTTCATTTTTATTCCATAATTGTGCTTTATATCCCACTCCTTACTTATGTATGTCCCCAGGTTATCCCATGAAATTTTAAGTACGAAGGAATGTTGTGGTCATGTATAAGAAGTTTTAACAAATTATGTTGTATTTCATGTTTAAAATTATTATTTAATGTTCCTAGTTTCCAAAGAAACTATAATTCTCAATCTTTTATGTTTTATAAAGTGTAATTTTATGTCATTAAATCATGTATGAATGTAATAAAAATAATAGGGTTGTTATAGTTGGTATCATAGGGAAGGTTTAGTTATTTTTTGTATTAGGATTTAATAACCCTAGTAAAACCCATTATGGATATGACTAAGTAAACGAAAAACATCCCAAATTTTTTATGAGTGTGGAGTAAGTGGTTTATCAATAAAATACATTCGTGTCCGGATATGAACAGTTTGATAAGACTCTGGCACATATGTATCTAGGGGTAAAACCTAAAAACACTAGTTTGAGCTAGACTCGAATGAGAATTGGTGCACAACAAAGGGCCTTACTGCACTCCTGGTTTGACACTACCAGGGGTATGATTTGGTAAATCGATATGCTCATTATGAACCATTATGAAAGGAACAAAAACCAAATTCTCAAAAGAATATATGATGGGATATAGATCATTGATAACATAGACTAAAGACTAGAAACTCATAAGTCAAGGAGGTAAATTTAATTTATATGTTGTCCCATTAATGTCATTAGATTCCCCTATATGTGTTTAATAGTTTATAAGTAATAATCCATAAGTATATATCAGATAATTTAGAGCCAAAATGAAAAAGTAAAAGGTAGGGTTGTCATCTATAGTGTTATGCATTCATTTAAATAAAAAAAATTAGTAGAACAATCCAAAAACCACCACAAATAATGGAATTAGAGATGTTGGTGAAGCTGGAAAAGGGGGATATTATTTCATGCCATGAATATAACTCCTCCCATATCACCATTTTTTATTTATCTTCCCATAGAACCTTTTATACCTCCCTTTGAAGAATTTTATGCATTTCTAGGCATCGATTAACTTTTCTAATTTAGAGACAATATAAGTTGTCATGAGAGGGAAATCATTCTCCATATGGTGAATCGACACAAGACTCTATTCAAGTGCAAGGAGGAGAATGAATCTTCCTTAGCACCATTATCCCAATCAGGGATATTACTTCCCTATGAGAATGTGTATCTATAAGGACCCAGCCATAAACCTTACATGATATTGAATTAAATGAATAATTCATATTGAGAATCATTTCAGGTTTAGAGTTTTAGAGAATTAGGACATAACTATTACATCTCAATATATTTACAATGTAGACACTTCTACAAAGTTTCCTTTTTTTACAAAACATCAACTCTTGGAAAAAAAATAATCATGTCTAGTTCCGTGTTTAAGAGAGCATGACTTTTCCTTGATCCCATCCATGACCCTATTCCACATTATGTCTTGTGAAAAATATTTCGAAAACTGGGGATGAGTATAAAAAGCTCAGTAAGGGATAAAAAAAGAAGGAAAATTGTTAGTTTTTAAAAACAACAAGTAAACCATGAATACTTTAACATAAGTAATACATTTCACCTTTATGATGTAGTAAATACTCTGCACTGAATAAAAGATCATTACTTACCCTTTTGTAACCAAAATATTACCATAAATTCCATATAAAGAACACATAACATATAAAGGTATCTTGGGACATAAACATACTTAAATGGAATAACAATATGGTCGACTTCCATACCTATCCAAAAATGGAATAGCCATACGGCCGACTTACATACCCAATGCATTGGAGGTTATAACGTAACCACCTGTCCTGATATTCACGACACCACCCGTCATATGGTTTATGACATAACCACCCGTAAAATGTCCTAGTACCATCCTAACACATAAAATATTGAAAATATAAACATTTCACTAATAACATTTCATTTGCAATCACAAGAAGTAATATCAAGATATTTAAATAATCAATCCATTTTAAAAAACAATTTAAAAAAATATTTTTGAATCAATGTGTCCCATACCACTTTGAAGATTTTAATGGAATTATAATTTTAAAACATTAGTGTCCATATAAATAAATACTCAAAACCATTTTTAAAACATGGACATCAATGATAAAGATTTCGAATAATAAATCTTTAAAACATTTAAAAATGATATTTTTGTTAAAGTGTTTTTTAGAAAATAAGAGACTCTTGAATACAAATAAATGAGGAATAACATTTATTCATAAAATTATTATATCATGAGAAGAAAGGAATTCATGATATAATATGTAAAAGGATAGTATACACACCACATAAGAGTGAATTGATGCATAACAACAACGAAGTCTCAATGTAAATGTGAATTGAGATGAAATCCATTATAAAGATGGTATCCTTAAATTAATGATAAATCAATCTCATAATTATGTGTGACAAATATAAATACACCCAATATAAGTGGATATTATGTGTAAAACAATAAAACTTCTTTCCCACATATTCATATAATGACATATTAAATAACTATATGTTGAACCCAAATAATCGAAATTGGGTAAAAAAGTTCCCTTGTAAAAATTTGACAGCTTAACATCGTCACTTTGAAATTCAGAAAATGAGTTGATGATACAAAAAGGGTATATCATCACTTGTAAATAAATTTTAAATCAATACAGATATATAAGAACATATCCAAACATAATAAGATGTAAATTAAAAGACATAAAAAAAGAAGTATTTTAAAAAGAGGAGGGTGAAAGGTTCCCTAAACGATTTGGTAACTTACAAAACGTATGCCTCATGAAAGAAGGATCATACAATGAAGATGTAAATACCCATAAATTAAAGTATCTTACACAAATAATACAATAATGGGCAGTAAATACACCACACAAAAGGAAGTAGTGGAAATAATAGCATGAATCTTACAAGGATAAAAAGTGAGATGAAAACCCCTTACCACGTTGTAATCAATCGAGTCGTATGACCCAAAGTCAATAACCACCAAATGAATCACAGAATACCATGAATATAATGATAATAATGATTATATATATCAAAATTCATTACAAAATACACCACATGCAATAAATAAGTGGCGAACAATGGAAATCTCACGAAATTAAAAGTGAGATAAGAAAATTCCTTACCTCGTTGTCCGACTTGACCCATTCGTTATTTAATCTCTTGAATAATAAACTAATGTTAATTTCTACTTTCTTAAGAACATTATTTTAAAGTATATTATTCATTTCATATTACTTATTACCTTGTTATAAACATTTTGTAATCATTTAAGTTATTAATGGTTATTTTGTCGATATTTGGTACTTGAGTAAAAAAATGAACACCTTATATTTACAAGTTCTCTGTGTGGTCAATAGTACATTATATCCAGAATGGTTTTCATGATTTAGATATCATATATATCATATATATATCATATATATCCAGTATATACATGAATTTATAATCGTATATAACATTTGGTGGTAAGAAAAGAAATGCACCGTTCATGGAGACGGTAAGTCGTACGTACGCAGGAACGCTACTTTCTTTTCTATTTATTATTTTAATGGAATTAAAACATAATGATACATAGGTATATTATAATTAAATTATAATATCATATATAATATCATTAACTCTATCCTTTATACATCCCACATAAGGCATTAATGAGTCACATCACTTTGAGGGGGTGGTAGTCCGCTCTTCCTCAAATGAGATTATCGTATTTACCCAATATGCAAACCATAAAGGCATGCTATAAATGGAAAATACAAAAGAATACATAAAACATAAACATAATATATATCATATATAAATACAGTTCCATCATAATGGCCACCATGAGAGCCAGTTGGAGATATTTGAACAATCATCTTTTCCTGAGGCATTAGTTTTCCATCCACATAAACATTATGTTCTTCATCCATTAGGTGGAGTTGTCTATTAGTGTAGTTATAATACTTCTCATAACAACATCCTAGTATATTTAGGATAATCTTGTTGTTACAATTGAAAGGAATAAAAAGAGTTTAGGGGTTGGAGAAGAAAAATAAAAGAAAACAAATTAAGAGAAACCATTACCTTTAATTTGGGTTACTCCATTTGGTTTGAACAAAAGGACTTCTTGAAGTGCCTTATGCCTATGTTAATGCTTCTAGTAGAAGTATAGGGATGTAGGGAGCTTAATTTCACAGATTTTGGACGATCCAGAAGGCTTTATAGGTTTGAGTAATTGGTTATAAGTGGTCTCCATTTGTAAGTGGGGGAGGGGCTCTTTAGAAAAGTGTGAAAAGATTATATTATTATATAATTATATTCAGTTTCTAATGGTCAAAAAATCATTATAGTCGAAGATAAGATGACTAAATGTCGAAATAAAATAATCTAATTTTAATTGGACAGGTTTTGGATAATATTTTAATCATGATAATCTTATTTATTTAAATCATTTATTAATGGGGTAAATACTGCATCATTATTGTGTCATAAATAATTTAATTTATTTGATATCTAAAAATTATAAAAAAAATACCTAGATGTAGGAAATATTTTTATATTTCTAAAGAATATTTATAGTTGAGAGGATAATTTACATAACCCATTCTAATAATTAATTAACTAAATGATTTTTTCTTTTTTCTTTTTCGCCTTTACTTTAAGTTAATTAATCTAAATTGTCATTATCACTCCCAAGTGGCTCAATGGGGTCCCAAAATCGACCCAAAGATTCTCATGGTCGTAAATTACGCAACAAATACGTTTTTGACCATTGTTAAGGTAATCGTAAATTATTATAGTATTTGTTTTACCTTGAATTACCTTATTTACCTTTAACCGTGGTAAATAAAAGTCAAAAGTTACTATTCACCTAAAATTATTTTCATCTTATTGAACCACATTTTACTTCTTGATAACAAAAATGTTTGTCGTATTTTCGAAATTCAATTCACAGAAGTGGTAAAATTTCATTTAAACGAAAAAGTCAGTTTTTTTAACTACCACTAAGTGGTTTCACTATTCATCAAAAATTGATGTTTTTTAGAAAAATACCAAAAATTATGCCTAAGCTATATTTGATATTCCAAATTCAAAAATGATGTATATTTTTCCAAATTCAAAAAATAGAAGTGGAATTAATTAATTTTAATATTAATTTCCGTTATCAAAACAAATAGCGGGTTTTTAAGAAACAACAACTATCAAAAGATTGATAATTGTTTGTGTCCTATTTCAAAGTGAAATTAATTCCAATGACCAAAATTGGATTAAATGGTAAAAATATATTTTAATTTAACTTTAAAACCAATTAAAAAGATAATATAACCATAAAAATAAATTATATTAAAAGGCACTTTGGAATTAAAATACAAAATTTTTCACTATTCATTAAAAAATGAACTTTATCGAAAAACTTCCAAATATTTACACAAAGTAAATTTTGATGTCCCCCTTATAAAGAAGGATTTTATTTGGTCATATAGAATTTATTAGAGTGACAAATACTAGATTTAAAAAAGGTTCTCCATTAAAAGGTGATAAATCGGCCTTTTAATGTAAATAATGCTTAAAATTATATTCATTCAAATTTTAAGCCTCTAACTTTTATTGGATAAATTTAAATATATTTAACAAACATGTATAATCATATTGTAGTTAGTTTCATTCATTCCCACCAATACAATGTCTAGGAGTTAACTACCATTTAAAATAATAATATATTATTAGTGTGCAACGTAAGATTTCAAAGAAACCCGTTGTTGTGTATCGGGTACGCTATCAAACATAGCAACCCCTTTAAAGTAAAATAAATGTTTAATTAAAAAATTAATAAATATGAAAAAATAATATTCTTTATTTACCTGGGATGTCACATCCTTCCCCCCTTTTGGAAATTGCTTCCTCACAATTTTAAAATTTGGGCTCCGAAACTTTATTCAAAGCCCCATATTAGAAAACCTGAGTCAGTAAAACTATCACTTTAAAAGAAAGAAAGAGAAGTACAATGGTCACCCGAGTTAACCCATAATAAGATTCAATAAATACATGGATATGGAGGAGAAAACAAAGGGTCAGGTTCTGATGGAGAGTGATAGGAAACATGAATAGGAGAAAGTTAACCCCAAGAAAATCACAAACATATGATGTGTGTAAATGGTATTTGAATCCCTAGTAGGAAAAGTTAACAGACAAATTTTTTTGTCTTAAGTTACTTTTCATTGAGGAATTTATTTATGAGCATAACTAAATCATAACTAATCATAATTACTTATCATGTAGACTTTCATCTCTTACTATATTTCTTACACAAACTCATATTTTTACCAAAAGATTAGTATTTAGGATGACTTGTTCGCATTAAGTGCGCTATAATCAACTTCGAGATAATCACCTAATCCACAAAAGATAAACTATATATTTCCCATGTCTTTAGACCATAACCAAAACCAAAATGGTTAGTACAAGATTGGATAATCCCCAAAAAGGATAGTCTTTTACAAAAAGAAAATCTACTCTTAATCTCCAAAATTTGTCCAATAAAACCCAAAGTCCATCAAAGGCCATTCAATAAAAAGTTATCCTTAAAATTATTAAAAGTAATCCAAACTAATATTGAAACCCAAATCTCCGAAGTATTTAATCATATAGTCTTCTAAGATAAATCTTAACATTTATCTCCAAATAACATAAGTTACTCTTAAAGTCTCATATTGAAAAGTAATTAACCCAATCACATATCCTCCATGATAGGTTAATAATTTCCATAGATAACCCAAAATCAAATTATTCTTGATTCATAAGATCATATAACTAAAAAAATAATTCATACTAACCAGTGACTTCACGAAGTCTAGGGGTAGTCAATAAATACCAATCGCACTTTGGTTGTGGCTTCGATTCCCACAGCTTTGTCTGATGTGACGGGTTGTCACACAGTATGTGTGTTGTCCTTTTTCAAAATCTATATAATTTTATAACATTCCCCCCAAAAAGATAAATTCATAAAAAATAACCATAAGATATTATAACCACAAATGTTATCTAATAACTTTCGTTTTGCATCCCAAAAAGTATTAACTGGTAATTGCCTCAAATTCAAGGATCATATAAACCCAAATAGTTTTTTATAACTATATCCACAAGAAGAAAAGATAATTAATCCTGGAATAAAATTTTCATATATCAAACATCAGGTTTACACAGACTATAAAAAGTCTTCTAATGTAATCTCATCATCAAAAGAGCCTTAATTATTTGAAGAATTTCACCATCCTAAAAGCTATCATAACTCTGGAATCCCATATATGTTGACTTCTTACTCATTTAACATTATTCATGATCCATTAACCATTTTTTCCAACATATTCTGAAATACTTATTTCTTATAAATGAGATCATGAATCATATCCTAAGATTTCAATAATAGGAAAATATATGTTTGAGAAACAATTCATACCTTTCATTGGTCATTGTCAGTTTCTTCATCCTCAATCGGAATGGAATTAGGTATTGGTAAAAAGAATATTTGTATGATCCGGGTGATCCCATTCCTAAAACATCTTCATAGGACATTTGTTTGCATAATTACCATACACCCCACATTAAAAACATTCAATTGATCCCTCTAAAAGGAATTATTTCCCTTTCATAGAGTCAACTAGATGCTTCCTTTTTTCATGGAAGGTTCTTGCTTTATGACCTTCATTTCCACATCTATTGCATCTTTCTGTCCCTTTGATACATTTTCCTAGGTGTTTCATTCCACATCATTGACACATAGGTTTTTTAACACACTTACCTTTATGATTATTAACTGAACTTCCTTAGGGATTTTTTTCTCGCATATATGTTTCCATATAAAGATCAATAAGGTTCATGTGGTCAATCATGACTCCAGATAGTTGGTTAAGAATAACCAAAAGTGTTCTCATTGCAGCTCCCATATCATTCACTTGCTCATTCTGAAAACCGTCACAGTTTTCTTCTCATCCATTGTTACTTTTGGGCCTGCTAGATCCTGCCATTTACTAAAACCGAAAAGGTCAGTGTGAGTATATCTGTAAAATCATCATATAATATCTTATGAGGAGGGTAAACACTAAGATATTCTTATTCATGTTATCTTAAACTCATTCACATTATCTAAAAAATAATGACTCTTTCTGAAATCCTAACAATTATGGTAATGTCACTTATGCTTAAAGAATACCCTAACCTTTAATGTTATCTAAACCGGCCTCTGATATCAACTATAAGGAACCAGCCTTAAACCTTACATAATATTGAATTAAATGAATAATTCACATTGAGGATCTTTTCAGGTTTAGAGTTTTATAGAATTTGGACATAAATATTACATCTTAAAAGATTTATAAAGTAGAAACTTCTATATAGTTTCAATTTTTTTTACAAAACATGAACTCTTGAAAAAAATAATCATGTCTAGTTCCATGTTTAAGATAACATGATTTTTCCTTGATCCCATCCTTGACCCTATTCAACATTATGTCCCGTGAAAAACATTTCAAAAACTTCGGATGAGCATCAAAATATCAGTAAGGTATACACGAAGAAGGAAAATTGTTAGTTTTTCAAAACAACAAGTAAACCATGAATACTTTAACATAAGTAATACTTTTCACCTTTATGAAGTAGTAAATACTCTTCCCTGAATAAAAGATCATTACTTACCCTTTTGTAACCAAAATATTTCTATAAAACCCATATAAAGAACACATAACATATAAAGGTAAATTGGTACATAATCATACTTAAATGGAATAACCATATGGTGGACTTCCGGACATATCACTAAATAGAATAGCTATACGGCCGACTTCCATACCCAATACATAGGAGGTTATAACGTAACCACCCGTCCGGGTATTCACGGCACCACCCATCATATGGTTTATCACGTAACCACCTGTCAAATGTCCGAGTACCATCATAACACATAAAATATTTCAAATATAAAAATTTCACTAATAACATTTCATTTGAAATCAGATGAAGTAATATCAAGATATTGAAATAATCAATCCATTTTCAAAAACCATTTAAAAAAATATTTTTGAATCAAAGTGTCCCATACCACTTTGAATATTTTAACAAAATTATAATTTTAAAACATTAATGTCCATATAAATAAATAATCAAAACCATTTTTAAAACATGGACATTAAAGATAAATATTTAGAATAATAAATCTGTAAAACATTTAAAAATGATATTTTTTAAAGAGTTTTTAACATAATGGGAGACTCTTAAATACAAATAATTACAGAATAACATTGAATCATAACTTTATAATATCATTAGAACAAAGGGATTCATGATAGAATATTTCAAAGGATAGTATATGCATTATATAAGAGTGAATTGATGCATAATAACAATGAAGTCTCAATGGAAATGTGAATTGAGATGAAATCTATTATAAAGATGGTATCCTTAAATTAAAGATAAATCAATCTCATAATTATGTGTGACAAATATGAATACACCAAATATAGGTGGATATTAAGTGTAAACCAATCATAGGTCATTCACACATATTCATAGGATGACATATTCAATAACTACAAGTTGAACCCAAATAATCGAAATTGGGTTAAGAAGTTCCCTTGTAAACATTCGACAGCCTAACAGCATCACTTTAAAATTCAGAAAATGATTTGACGAGACAAAAAGGGTATCTCATCACTTGGAAATAAATTTTACATCAATAAGGATATATAATAACATATCCCAACATAATAAGCAGTAAATTAAAAGACATAACAAAAAGAAGTCTTTTAGAAAGAGGAGGGTGAAAGGTACCCTGGCGGATTTGGTAACTTATAAAACATATTCCACATGAAAGATGGATCATAAAATGAAGATGTAAATACCAATAAATTAAATTATCTTATAAAAAGAATACAATCATGGGCAGTACATACATAACACAAAAGGAAGTAGTTGCAAATATATCATGAATCTCATAGGGATAAAAAGTGAGATGAAAACCTCTTACCATGGTGTAATCAATCAAGTCGTATGAACCAAAGTTAATATACACCAAATGAATCACATAATACAATGAATATAATGATAATCATGACAATATATATCAAAAGGCAGTACAGAATACACCACATGCAATAAATAAGTGGCGAACAATGGAAATCTCACTGAATTAAAAGTGAGATAAGAAAATATCTTACCTCGTTGTCCGACTTGACCAGTTCATTCTTTAATATCCTGAATAATAAACTAATGTTAATTTTTACTTTCTTAAGAAACTTTTTTTAATGTTTATTATTCCTTTTATATTACTTTTTACCTTGTTATAAACATTATGTAATAATTTAAGTTAATAATGGTCGTTTTGTCGACATTTGGTACTTGAGTAAAAAAAATGAACACCTTATATATACAAGTTGTCCATGTGGTCAATATTCCATTATATCCATAATGTTTTTCATGATTTAGATATCATATATATCATATATATCCAGTATATACATGTATTTATAATAGTACGTAACATTTGGAGGTAAAAATGAAATGCATCGTTCATGGAGACGGTAAGCCGTACGTACGCATGAACGCTACTTTCATTTATATTTCTTATTTTAATGGAATTAAAACATAATTATATATTTCTATATTATAATTCCAGTATAATATCATATATAATATCATTAACTCTATCCTTTATACATCCCACATAAGGCATTAACGAGTCACTTCACTTTGAGGGGGCGGTAGTCCGCGCTTCCTCAATTGAGATTATCATATTTACCAACTATGGAAACCATAAAGGCGTTCTATAAATGGAAAATACAGAAGAATAAAGAAAACATAAACATAATATATATCATATATAAATATAGTGCCATAAAAATGGCCACCATGATAGGAGGTTAGATATATTTGAACAATCATCGTTTCGTGAAGTGTTAGTTTTCCATCCACAGAAACATTATGTTATTCATCCATTAGATGGAGGTGTGTGTAAGTTTAGTTCGGATAATTCTCAAAAAAACATCCTAGTATATTTAGTATACTGGTTTTGTTACAAAATAAAGGAATAAAAAGAGTTTAGGGGTTGGAGAAGTAAAATAAAATAAAACAAATTAAGATAAATTGTTACCATTAATTTGGGTAACTCCCTTTGGTTTGAACCAAAGGACTTTTTGAAGTGACTTATGCCTAAGTTAAGGCTTATATGAGGAGTATAGGGATGTAGGGATCTTAATTTGGTAGAGTATGGATGACCCAAAATGCTTGAGAGGTGTGTGTAATTGGTTATAAGTGGTCTCCTTTTATAAGGGGGAGGAGGGGCTCTTTAGGAAAGTGTGAAAACATTATTTTATTTTATAATTATATTCGGTTTATAATGGTCCAAAAATAATTATGGTCGAATATAAGATGACTCACGGTCGAAATTTAATCATCAAATAAAAATTGGATAGGTTTTGGATAATATATTAATCATTATAATCTTAATTATTTAAATCATTTATTAATGAGTTAAATACTGCATCATTATTGTGTCATAAATAATTTAATTTATTTAATGTCTAAAAATTATAAAACAAAAACCATGATTTAGGAAATCATTTTATATTTCTAATGAATATTTATAGTGTAACAAATAATTTATATTACCCATTATAAAAATTAATTTACTAAAAGATATTTGCTTTTGTCATTTTTGCCTTTACTTTAAATTAATTAATCTATATTGTCATTATCACTCCCAAGTGGCTCAATGGGGTCCCAAAATCGACCCAAAGATGATCAAGGTCGTAAATGACTCAACCAATAAGGTTTGTACAAGTGTTAAGGTAATTTTGAATTATTATAATATTATGTTTACCTTGAATTACCTTATTTACCTTTAACAGCAATAAATAAAAGTCAAAAGTTACTATTCATCAGAAATTATTTTCATCTTATTGAACCAAATTTTACTTCTTGATAACAATAATGTATGTCGTATTATCAAAATTCAATTCACAGAAGTGGTAAAATTTCATTTAAATGAAAAATTCAGTTTTTTTAACTACCACTAAGTGGTTTCACTCTTCATCAAAAATTGACGTTTTTTTAAAAAATACCAATAATTCAGACTAAGCTATATTTGATATTCCGAAATAAAAAATGATGTATATTTTTTCAAATTCAAAACATAGAAGTGTAATTACTTAATTTTCAAATTAATTCCCGTTATCAAAACAAATAGCGTGTTTTTAAGAAACAATAACTATTAAAAGATTGATACTTGTTTATGTCCAATTTCAAAGTGAAATTAATTCCAATGACCAACATTGGATTAAATGGTAAAATATATTATAATTTAACTTTAAAACCAATTAAAAAGATAATCTAACCATATAAATAAATTAGATTAAAAGGCACTTTTGAATTAAAATACAATATTTTTCACTATTCATTAAAAATGAACTTTATCGTAAAAATTTCAAAAATTTACAAAAAGTAAATTTTTATGTCCCCATTCTAATGAAGGATTTTATTTGGTCATATAGAATGTATTAAAGTGACCTAAACTAGATTTAAAAAGGGTTCTCCATTAAAAGGCGATAAATCGGCCTTTTAATGTAAGTTATGCGTAAAATTAGATTCATTCATTTTTTAAGCCTATAACTTTTATTGGATAATTGTAAATACATTTAACAAACATGTATAATAATATTGTAGTTAGTTTCGTTCATTCCCACCAATACAATGGCTAGGAGTTAACTACCATTTAAATAATAATATATTATTAGTGTGCAACGTGAGATTTCAATGAAACTCATTGTTGTGTATCGGGTATGCTATCAAACATAGAAACCCCTTTAAAGTAAAATTAATATTTAATTCAAAAATTAATAAATATGAAAAATTAATATTCTTTATTTACCTGGGATGTTACTGTATCTTTCATAGATGATTTAATCTAGGGAAGAAACCATCCTCAAAGACATTCCTGTCATGAGGGAATTCTCTTATATGTTTCCTAATGAATTGATTGGTCTTCCTACAAAGAGAGATGTTGAATTTTTGATTGATCATATACCTGGCATATTTCCAATATCCAAGACTTAATATAGAATGGTGATTATGAATCTTGAGTAGCTGAAAAACAACTAAATTAGAATCTGGATAAAGGATTTATTTGCCCAAGTTCTTCACCATGGGGTGCACCGGTCCTCTTCATCAAGAAGGATGGGTCAGTGCACCTTTTCAATGATTATTGTGATTTCAACAAAATCACAATAAACAATAAGTATCTTTTTCCATGAATTGATGACTTGTTTTATCTGCTATGTGGATCACAATACTTCTCCAATTTGGATCTGTAGTTAGGATATTACTAAGTAAGTGTGAATAAGAAAGATATCCCCAAGACTACTTTTTGTACAAGGTGTGGGAATTATAAGTTAATATTGATTCCATTCACACTTACTAATGCTCCAAAAATCTTCATGGACTTCATGAATAGATTCTTTATAGATGACCTTGAAAAATTTTTGGTTGTCTTTATTAATGATATTCTAATATACTGTAAGAGTGAGAAGTATCATGAGGAGAATTTATGTACTATGATAAATACCTTATGAAAAGAACATATTTATTCTAATTACAGAAAATGTGAGTTCAATTTGAAGGAAGTCTCATTATTGGGGAATATCATCATGATTAATGGGATGTCTATGGATCCTTCCAAGAAAATGTAAATTGAGGGATGGTGAAGACCAATATCTATGAAATATATCAGTAGATTACATAGGTTAGCTAGATATTATCTCCAATTTGTGATAAATTTATCTTGATTTTCAAACCCTCTTACCAAGATAACTCATAAGTGAGTCATCTTTTCATGGAATGATGAATGTGAATAATTCTTCATGGAGTTTAGAAATAGTCTTATCACTTCTGTTGTGCTCACACTACCCACAAGTGGGGTTCCTTTATTAATCTTCTAGGATTCTTCAATGAAGATATTGGGATCTTTGTTGATGAAAAATGAAAAAATCATTTCCAACAACTCAAGGAAGTTGAAAATTAATGTGAAAAACAATCTCACTCATGATTTGGAGTTAGAAGTTGTAATCTTTGCGTTGAGAATATGGCGGAATTATCTCTTTGGGTAGAAGTTTGAAATATATAAAAATAACAAAATTCTAAATTATATATTCACATTGAAAGAGATAAATATTTTCCAATGAAGATGATTAGAGCTCATCAAAAATTACGACCTCTCAATCCACTACCATCCTGGTAAATAAAAAAAGGTTCTAGATGCTCTAAGAAGAAGGGACACATCTATTCTATCACTGATGATTATTGAAAAGGATCCAATATTAAAATATTTAAAGAAGATGGACATGGAAATCATAACAGAAGGAACATCATCCATCCCTTCACAAATGATTTCTCAACTGTCTCTTCTAGGGAGGTTAAAGGATGCTTAAAGATATTATGTGGGAATTAAAAAGAAAGTGGAAACTATTAGAAAAGGAAAATCCACCGAGTTTAATTTTAATGAATAAGGTGTTTTAAGATTTGGTTCAAGACTATTCTTACTATTAAATCTTGAGTTAAAGGAGGAGTTATTGGATGGTACAAATATCTCAACCTTCTATGTCCACCCTGGAAGCACAAATATGAATCCAGATCAATGGGAACACTATTCACGGATAAATATGAAGAATGATATTGCAGAATATACCTCATGATTTCTCACATGTCAGCTATTGAACGCAAAAAGAAAAAAATATAAGGGGACGAATCAACCATTACCCATACAAACATGGAAATGGGAAAACATCCCTTTGGAAATTTTCACAGAGCTTCCTAAAACATATAGAGGAAACAATTCTATCATGGTTGTGGTGGATTGTCTTAAAAATACTGCACACTTCATTAAGATTCATAAGGATTTTTAATTGGATCAACCTGCACAGATATATATCAGATAAGTGGTGAAGTTGCATGGTGTACCACTATCGATTGTATCTAATTGAGATCAAAAATTCACAACTATGTTCTGGAAGATTCTTTGATAAGCTCTGAATAATGAGTTAAACTTCAACCTATACTATCACCCTCAAACTGATGGAAAATATGAGTGGACTATCTAGACACTTGAGAACACGTTGAGAGCATAATAAATGGAATTCAAAGGAGGATCAGATCAATATCTTTCTCTGGTTTAGTTCTCCTAAAACTACATTTCTCCACTCAAGCATCCAAAATTCTCCCTATGAATCCATTTATGAGAAGTGGTGTAGAACACCTGCATGCTGGGATGAAGCTGGGGAATGAAAATTTCTAGGTCTTGAAATCTTTGAGGAAATGGTAGAGAAGGTTACGACCATTAAGCAGCACATCCAAGATTCTTAGAGTTGACAGAAAAGCAATGATTACAGTCTTCAATAAGACCTAGAGTTTGATGATGGAGACATGGTATTCCTCCACATATCTCCATGGAAGAGAGTAATGAGATTTGGTACGAATGGAAATCTTATTTCAAGGTATATAGGCCCTTTTGAGATCCTTGATCACATCGAAGAGGTGTCTGGTTGACTAGAATTTCCATCTATCCTGTCTAAAGTACATGATGTATTCCATGTATCCCTCTTGAGAAATTAAATACCAAACCCCTCTCATATACTCAATCTAGCGGTGGTACTATTGTAGAATGACCTCTCTTTTGAGGAGAAGCTAGTGATGATCTAATATTGAGGAGACAATGTTTTATGGAATAAGATAATGCACCTGCCCAAAGTGTTGTGGAAAAACCACAAGTTTGAAGAAGAAATGTGGCAACCAGAGTAGGTGATGAAACAATGTTACCCTCTTCTGTTTTAATGTGAAAATTAAAATTTTAAGGGTGAAATTTTATAATGGGGCAATATTGTATCAACCCGAACTGTTATAAGTGAAATTTAAATTTTGATTTAATGTAATGTATTATTTTTTAAAATGGGTATAGAAAATAAATGTTTTACATTTGTTTTATTACATTCAATTAGATTTAAATAACCATCGAGTATCATTAACATTGATAAAATATTTATTGAACAGCGATCATATTACTAATATAAATATAGGGTTTTAACAAATCCTTTTGACACAAAAAAATAAGTTGATGGCCTCAAAAAGTGGGATAATTCCCTATATTATCACATTTATTAGAGCGTCTGAGGGAGATAGCATTTCAGGGATTTTTCCAAGACCAATCCCAATCCGAGATCCAAGAACGTAACAACGAGAAAAAATATGTATGGGAGAAGTTCAAGATCATTGAGATCACATCACAAACCATGTTTACCTAAAAGCACCATGAAATACACACCATCACTCACCTTACTCATAGGGAATATGCTGGTGTTATAAAGGGATAATTATCAAGACGCTAGCATTATTATTATGTACATTGTTTTTGTATTGAAATAATGAATATACTTTTATTTGGTAATTATTTTTAAAGAAAAAATAGTATCTATGGTTAACATTAAAATTGAATTAGGAAATATATTTTGATGAATTAATAAATAATATTTTAATAAAATATGATTATTAAATTAATTTTATTAAATATAAATGATCATGTAATTTTTATGAGGCCAAGTGTAATTTTTATTTTGGTTTTAAAACTAATTTTGTCAAAACCCATCAATTTCCAAACAAATATCACTTTTTTAGGAAAATTGACATATTTAGAAAACTATTTGGATAAAATCATTATTATTATTTTTTTAATTAGGACATAGAATTAATCCAGTGGTGAATTTTTCATTATTTTGTAAGACAATCAAATTTTTTGGTAAACATTAAATACCGTATAAATATATAGTTTGTTTTATGACATCATAATAGCCCAATAGTGATCTAATAAACACTATAAAAGGGATATTATGACAAATATAAGATTGATCTTTAAAATAATGTGATTTTAGATTTTTTGACTTATTTTATAAAGCCTTAGTAAATCCTTTAAAATATATAATATATTTTATGATTTTAAGTTCATTTCTTTAATAATTTGACTCACCTCCACCTAACAAAGGATAATATTTTAATATCTTCGGCCCATGGAATTATAAAATAATTTTTTCCACTCTTATTTGGAAAACATCATGGGAAAAAACCATGGTAAGGTTTTTGGTTTTGAATATTTCATTATATAGATTCAAAAACCTAAGTTTGTGAAATATGAAATAAATCCCCTCTCATTTCTTATATAAAACCACTCAATCTCCCACTTATATTCACTAAAAATACTTGTATCATTTCTTTAATCTGTCCTCCACTCTATAAAATGCTCCCAAGGCACCCGAAAATCTCAATAATCTACAGTTCACGCTTTTGAAGTCACACACTCATCTAAGGGTTTATATTATTCTCATTTTTATCCATGTTTCCCTATATTGATGCTCCATTTTATTCTAATTTAAAAATGATTGGGTATGTTTTCAAAACTAACCCATACATCCCTTATTATGTTTTAATTATGGGAGACCCATTTCTCGCCCATTAATCCCTCCCGCATGCACTCGTTACCATGCCAAAATTTCATAAGAGTTATTTCATTTCTCCTATTTCTTCAAGTTTCTGTATTATATTATGCTTTCTATTTCAAAATTCCTTATATTGGGAAGTTTATTTATAGGAACCTATTTCTATAAATTTCATTTTTTTATTATGAGAGACCGATTTCTCTCTCATCCACCCCTTTTATGAGTTTTTATGTCACGTCATTAGGCTGTCGAAATTGCATCGTGAATCTTTATTCCAAAACAATTATGTAAGTGAATACCATTACCCTTCCCTATCAATGGTGTTCACTTTTATACATATATATCTTTTTATTGAGGACTTAAATGTATTTATTCTACACCCCTTTATCATGGAATACATTATGATGATGAATAAATCCATGCTTTATGGTCGGTGTGGAACACTTAAGCATGAGAATGAAATGAAAGTGATGGGTGCACCCAGAATTATATAGTGCTCTAATACATTGGGTAACGTTTAGTATCATGATAAGACATGTTGGGATTGGGTTTATTCCTTGTTTATTCCCTTACTAGTCTTTATAGCTCACCTCTTACTTATGAATGTACTCAGGTTATCCTAAGTAATGTTAAGTACGAAGGAATATTGTGGTCATGTAAAGGAAGTTTTCAATAATGATGTTTTATGTCATATTTTAATTTGTTATGTAATGTTATTAATTTCCAAAGAAACTATACTTATCAATATTTTAGGTTGTATTAAGTGTAATTTTATGTCAATAAATAAAGAATTAATGTAATAAAAAGAACATGGTTGTTATAAAATTCTTTTTAAAAAACTAATAAAAAAGTGCAGTAGTGATTAATTAGGGAAATATTCATCAGTTTTATATATTTTAAATGTGTTTTTAAGGGTTAATGATTGGTTTTGAAGGTAATAAATTATATTTATATTATGTTTTAGAATAAGGATGATATTGTTTATTTCAATGATGATCTAAAGAAAGAATATTTTAAATTTTACACAGACATTAAAATGGAGTTTTTTTATTTGAAATTTTTTTGAATAGATTGGTCTATTTTTTTATAATGTTGTATACTCTATCAATAATGATAAAGGAATCCATGAAAACTATCCCCTCCAACCAAACCAATGGAACATTGAATATTCTAGTGTAGTGGTAATTTATCGGTCTTGATAATAACACCAAGATAAGCGCATGTCACTAGCTCCATCGAGCCCATAGAATATACATCATGACCCCACTTCTCCCATGAAGCTAATTAATCTGAATTTTAGTCCTCATACTAAGATCCTTATCCTTTTCTTGTAGTAGTTTAAAACTTTTTTTGAATGTCAAAAATATAACAGTTTTCTTAGCATGAGTTTTTATAAGAACATCGAGCTGGGCCTTCTCACAGTCACACCAATCCAGGAACTCCTTGTAGGGATAAGACTACTACTAATGCTTTTTTAAACATTAGAAAGAAAACTATGAAATTTTTTCCAATGCTTTTCCAACTCCCCAACATGATAACATTTATATTTAAGGATACAATTGTCATCTTTATCATTTTCATATTATATACATTTATTATATCATTTTTTCTGAGACTCATCTCCCATTTCTTATAGACATCCACCTATGTTATTTAAACTACCCATAACAATAGTCATCACATACTAGGTACGAGTGATCATTGTAGATGAATTAAAATGACAAAACCTACCCCCCAATGGAGTAATGTTTTTCTTCAATTCAGTTACCCATTTCCTTCAAAGCATGCTGAAATTATTAGAAACATTCAAATGATGGGTTCCCATTATTTGAAAGGACCATTTTGGGGTATTTATTTATTTTGATAAATATTTATATTACCAAGTCAAATTGGATGGATATGAATCAAAAATTTATTGATAGCAATCGTATGAATTAAAACAGTATTAAGATGAGGTGAAAGAGTGCATCAAGTTTTCAAAATATCATTCATATGAACCTTCTCAAATCCTTTGAATGTGTTTAAGCAGTTTTTAATCAACAATAATTATTCTGTAGGAGTTGTTAGAACACTAGATCTATCATAGAATAGATCTATGTAGTAAATGTTCTACTAAACACAGAAAAAAAGTGAATGTAGCTAGTTACAATGATAACACTTGGTTTTACGGATCATATTATATAATTACAGGTGTGGAAAATAGATAATACCATGTCAAGGATGTGATTACAGTTTTCAATGATGATATAGATTATATAGAGGAAATGAAAATGATAGTTGAATATGAACTTTATGATTTCCAAAACAAAATTGAGAAGTTAAGAGTTATAAAAAGATGCCAGTGATTGTCGCTTACTATAAATATAAAGAATTGTTAGTCGTGGTGAAAATATATAATTTACAAGATGGAAAAGGATGGTGTGACTCTAGTTTTACTAAACTGCTTTTTATATTCAATGATATGATTCTAGAAGATAATGAATTTCCTAGCTGAATTTATTATGGTAAAATAATGTTACATCTAATGGGTATGATCTTTGAAAGAATAAATGTCAGTCAAAATGATTGTATACTATTTCACAAGGACCAAAAAGCACATAATGAATTCCCAATGTGTGGTACTTCTTAATACAAGAAATCTGAATCAGAACTTTTGAAATTTTTATGGTACTTTCAAAAAATTCCAAGGATTAACCGCCTATATGAAAGTGAGGATACTACAAGTAATTTAACATGGAATGTAGATAAAATAAATAAAAATGGGAAACCTTTTCACTTAGTAGAATATTCTTAGTGGAAGATAATTGATCATTAGTATCCTAAATTTAGAAATGAGTTGAGAAACCTTTGTATTATGTTGTCTATAGATGGAGTGAATCATTTTATTTTTCAAGTAGCACTCACAGAACATGATTGGCTATGTGGGTAAATTATTTATTTCCACCATGGTTATGCATGAAATGAAAATACATTATGTTCTATGTTAATCTCAATTCCAAAATAACCATGAGGTTATATTGATGTTTCTTTGTCTCCATTGATAGAATATTTAAAATAATTGTGGTATTCGGGTGTTAGGATGTATGATGCTTACAGAAATTAAAATTTCACATTGAGGTCAATGTTGTAAAGGATGATAAATGACTTTCTAGATTATTTAAATTTTCAAGAATATATAATTAAAGGAACTTAAAGGTTTCTAATTTTTTAATATGGTACATAGTCGATTAGGTGGAAACATTCTTCAAATACTATGTTTCAAGGACATCTTAGATTTCTATCATGGAAAAATAAGTATTAATATTTTACGACATCATTCAATGCGTGTTCAAAAGAATGTACAACATCATCTCCCCTAAATAGTGATCTACTATTTGATAAATTAAAATATATGGACACTTATTTTGGTAAACATTTTTCCAAAAAACATGATGAAAATTTGTTGAAAAAAGAGATCAGTTTGTTTTAGTTTTAAAACTGTAATTGATTATAAATATGAAATTTTCTAGGTGTTTTGAATATTGAAAAAATTGTATATAATAGTTTCATTGACACATTACTAAATTCACTTGAAATAATTAATTGATGGATTTAAGTATTGTTTGGACATGATTGATAGGGGAATATAGGAAGAGTTGGTGTTAGTGAAGGGTAAAAAATATATTATTTTTTCTCCATCTAATTACACTCTTTCAAGGAAGGGGAGATTTTAGTTTTGAAACTTCTTAACTAATGTAATAGTTTTATAGTGGTATTCATCGAATATCAATAATTTCATGTCAATGACTAATTTAAAGTTAAAGGGTATGAAATCACAAGATTGACATGTTTTTATGCAATATCTAATGCTTGTTTCTTTTCATTACATTTCTTCGAAGAATGTTAATCACACATTAAAAAATATCTATTTTTTTCAAAGCCATATGAAGAAAATTTATATAATTAACATAAATTCCAACTATATAAAAGGAAAATGTCATCATATAATGTGAATTGGAAATATTTCTCCTGCCAACATTCTTTTATATGGTGGTTCACTTGACGGTTCACTTGGTGAGAGAGATTCGACTATGTGGTCCTGTACATTATAAATGGATATACCCCATTTAATGTTATAGGAAAATTTCCAAAGGTAATTTAAGAAATAAAATTCAAATAGTGGGTTTTATTTTAGAGAGATATGTTACTAAGTAATCTATTAAATTCTGTAGTGACTATCTATCTAGTGTGGAAATAATTGGTCTACCAAAATCTTGTCACACTAAGTGGCTTTTGGGTAAATAAATTTCTTGAATAGATGTGTCACAATAAATATTATATATTAGGAGAAGGTACAACTTTACATTTTTTTCCTAATATTTTTGAGGTTTCCCCATATATTGAATACCAAAAATAAATTATTAGGAATTTTAATCCAATAAGGGATGAAATACAGATATTTGATACATATACTCAATAGTTTTTATGATGGTTTCAAGACCATATTTTTAAGGATTCATTAGAAAAGTTAGATTTAATTTCAAAATGACATAAATGGATATCCAAAGAACTTATTTTGAATGTATTATCTTATAATGGTTATGTAATTAATGGCTATATGTTCTAAACAAATAAACATGATGAAGGAAGTTCCATTCAGAATAGTGGAGTTACACTTCTGGATGAAGTGATACATGTATCTTATACTGAGGACATAAATCCAATTTATGAAAATATTTCATATTTTGGAATCATTATACCGATATGGGAGTTACACTATAAAACATTCTATGTGCTGATTTTTCAATGAAAATGGGTTGATAATAGAAGTGCTATAAAAATAGATGAATTAGGATTTGTGAAAGTGGATTTCTATAAGAAAGGGTAAAATCATTAACCATTTATAATTGCATCACCAGTATTGAAATTATTTTATATTCTATAACCCAAAAAAAGTGATCAATTGTTTTGTTATCGTATAAAACCACTGAATGATCAGATGAAAATGAATCTATGGATGTATCTTTCATTGGGACATTTCAATCATTTCACAGTTGTCCCTATGTAGATGAGGTCTTTTTAATTAGAGGAGACCATAATGAAGGAATTTTTATACTCTATAGAGGGTTAATATTCCTACAACCTTTTAAAAAAATATAGTTGAATAATACGGTTATTTTTTTTTGTAATATACATTTCATTACCTCATATTATTATCTATTCACTACTACATTTATATAATATAAATTAATTATATACCCACTTCTATAGATAATTACTTATTTATGTCTCGATGCTCCCAATCCTAAGAAATAATAGGTTTCTCAACCTTCTAATAAAACATGTTCATAAGAACAATGAAATTATTTACATATCGGTGCTACCAATCTAGAGGAACAACGTATTGATGAAGGTAAACCTAATGAAATGGTATGTAGAAAAGAACCAATGTCATTGAAAAAATAAGATCATTGTAAATTTTGGTGTTAGAAAAAAAATTTAAGGTGAAAATAAAATGAATCAAATTCTAGGTCATATAGAATGTGCATGGCCAACCTATTTACCCCAACAAGGCCATGTTCAATACATTTATTGGGATCATCACTCAGCAGTGCATGTTGATTAATGTATATTCATGGAACCATGTTCTACCCATGATTAAGAAACTAATTTTGAAAGATATTAGGGTAACATTATGATGTCCTTTATTTATTTAAAAAAATAAAATAATGAAACATTTACTTACTCTTGATCGTCAATTATAGAGTGAATCTATAGTAAGAAACTCCCACATGAAGTTTCTATTAATGCTTTATGTAAAGGATCAAATATTTTTTCACAAAATTCTTAATGAAATTTAATTTCAAATATACCCAAGATAAAATAAACTCATAACCAGCACATATGTATGGAAAATTGAGGATCTAATAAGTGTGGGATGCATTTATTTTCAATCGTGAGGAGATATATTTTTAGAAACATTTTTTATGGTAATAAATTGTTTTACTATACCAATATTAATCACTTTGATTAATAAATTTATAATTTATTAAACATAAACTTGGTGATGAAATAATCAACGGGAAATAAAACCGATGTACCCATATCATAAAGCAAGGATAGGGTACGCTCTAATTGAAAAAAAATATTAAATATTTTAAATCTATATTAATACTTTTATGTTACATGAGAGAATAACGTAATTATGTTCTTCTATTTATACTTAGATTGATGAATCCAAATCCAAATCCACATTCATACCACTTCAAGTTCTATGGATGTAGGCATGTGTAAATAAATATGGGATACTAATATATGAAAACACACAAAAAGATTCATAAGAATGTGTAAGTATGATATAATAAAAAAAATTGATTTAAATTGATATTACATAATATTGATTACTTATTTTCCTATATTTTTTATCCAACTTAGGCACGAGATTCATAAATATATGCATTTTATTAACACATACTATCAATGGCCCTGAAGAATCTAGAACAGTGTGGTCATGTTAGAGGTGTGGGTTTTGGAGTGACACCCTAAACATGTTTTGGGAAATTAAAAGAATATGGGTATAATGATAAACAAATTGAATAGATTTAGGCATGATTATCATCCCATGAAGAAAACTGTTTTTGGTAGACTAAGTTTCTAAAAAATGTTATGGGGAAGAAAAAAGAAGAAAAAACTCAAAACAACCACTCCATGAGGATATCCCTTACCCCCCCCCCCCCACCAGATTTGAGGCAATGCATTCCCCTCAACGATCTATCCTATATGAGGTAATAAAAATTATAATATTTTTTATATGAAATGATTCATATGAATATACAGATACATTTCCTAAACTAATATTCTACAGAGTGAAAAAAACTATTATTTATATCTACCAATAACCACCAATCACTTTGCTTTGAGGATTACCATGTTCAATATCCAAGAAGACACTCTACACATCAGACAAAATCCGACATGTCATGTGAGATTGAGGATATGTTTAGCCCATGAGATGAAAATCAAGGTACAGGTTCCACATGATGATTCAGATGTTCACATAGTAGATCAAGCTATTAAAATATTCATATCATGCCCGTCAGATCTTGTAAAAAACATATCCCCAAGGAGGTATTCTTTTGAAATTTATTTTTCATGCTAAATATTTAATAATTAATAGGAAATGATTTGATTTGTGAATGTTATTATTGATGGATAAAGGGAAGGGGTAAAACAAAAGTTTCAATAAAAATAATCTAAATAAAAAACTGGCCAATCAAAAATATCTTCACAATGAACATTTATCCCACTAGTTAAATATCTGCATTTACTGATATTGAAGGTTCATTCTGATATATGGTTACAAAGTGGTAGTATTCACCTAGTTTATTTTGAAGAAAGAATGTATGGATATTCAAATTTATAATTCATTTATCTTGTGAATGTAAATTAAATCCATGAGTTTTAATGGCTATATATCCCATTTAAAAATCTATACATGAGGTGTGTTTTCATGATTTGTTTTCAATAGCTAATCTACTATGTCAATAATGACTAAATAAAATTATTATTATTTTAAAGTGTCCATATAAATACAATTTTAAGGGAAAATATTCTGAACATAAATATATATCCATTACTCATCACATCACTTTTACAAAATAGACCAAAATAGAATCGGCTAAAACCGATCAATAGTGGAAAAATGTCCATAGTGTCTGAAATAAAAATTACAGAAGATAGAATATTATTATTTTCATTGATTCTGGGGTAAAAATTTAATATTTAATCATATAAAATATATTTTCATTCCTTTAATTATTCTTTTATGTTTTTTATATAGTATTGGGTATTCATTATTCCTAATTTAGACAATCCAAATATTTATTTTCTGGATTCACTAAATGGATAACCAACAAACTGACCATGTGTGATGACATTTGTCAATTTGTAATATATTTCATCCAATTTTCTAAACTAAAATTCACATTATATATTTTTTATTATATTTTAATGATAATTCTATTTTGATATAGTGGTGTTCAAATATCATGAAAATCATGGAATGAGGACAACCCATGTGTACATGGATCTTGTCTACTTCTACAAGTGGATAATTATTGTGTTATATATAATAACATATCTCTATCAAAAACACATATCAAAACAAATTACTTATTTTTATCAATGTTTCTTCAAGGTCCAAGACAACCCAATGGTTAAGATTTGTGGTTATTATGTTTTAAAATTTATGAGAGATATCATATGCCATCGACCAACAAGCATCATGAAATGGTATTTTGAAATATAATTACTATTTCAATTACAATGTTAATTATTAATTTGTGAATTTATATTTTTCTAGTAATACCATGACTTTTTAAAGTACTTGTATTCAGAGGATGAAATATATTTGTTTAGAAGTGACTGGGCAGCATACATGATGTCATAATGTACACATATATCATTAAGATGTGACTTACTATTACTTATTTAGTTGATTTTCTTTTTATTTTATATATGAATTTTTAGTTAACTTCCTCATAATTTTTATCTAATACTTATTTTGTTAATTTTCAAAGAGATAATAAATAAAATAATTCATCAACAAGGATGATTTACTCCCATAATATGATCATGCACTCAATATGGGTGATGCACTCATGATGATGGAATTTTACTTTTATTCCTAGATGTATTCCACATTTTGGGTTATCAAACAAGAATATTGTTAGATAACCCATATTGTTGAATGCATTGAAGGAGAAAAAAGATGCAGTGGAATCAACCATACCTCAATCTAATAGACGGTGTACCCAGTATGACTCAAACTATATGGTTTCATATTAAAATTGACATTTTGTTAATGTATTGCTTCATATTTTTGTTAATTTAATGTATTTATAGTATTATTAACATAATATATTATTTCCTACACAAGGGGATTATTCTTCTCAAGTTGGGGGGTGGTTTGTTCAAAGATACTCACGCTAGTGAGAGATTGGAATTTGAGGCTTCAACTGAGATAATGAGGATGAAGAAATGGGTCAAGAAAGTATACAACAGTCATGAAAATGGGAATTACAACTAAATATTTAGTTAATTTTTTCATCATTTTATATACTATTTATAAGCTAATTTCCTTATCATTATTATCTAATACTTATTTAGTTTTTTGCATATATCTTTTTGGAATCCATATTTTTCTTTCAGTAATATGAAACAAGCTAGAAAAGAAAGAACATGTTCTTTACTAATAGAAGAGGAAACCCAATACTGGTTGAAATTTGAAGTGTTTGAGGCACCATGGCGTTTCATCGTCAATCGTAATGGAAAGTGTTATCTATTTTATGGATTTTTAAAAATAGTTGAAAGAAAAAATGTATATCACATACTCAATCATCCACACCTTAATCTTATAAAATGTGTGCTCAGTGGGACCAAGAATGTTTGTTTTTAGTTTATAATATCTATTTTAGTTCAAAACACAGATCACATACACAAAATTGAGAAAATGGATTAATACTATTTTTATACTTTAGTACAAAAATCTATAAATCATTTTTGATGTGTAGGAATCATACACACCTTAATCAAAAGCATGGTGTGGCCGGTATGAATCATCGTGCATCTTTTTATTTTAAATATAAATTTTAGTAAAAAATACAAGTGACATACTCAAAACTATTAATAAACGTTTTGATTGTTTTGATACTTTATAAAAACAGTCCATAAGTCATTTTTGACATGTATAAATCAGCCAAACCTCAATCTGATACACATTATTTCCGGTATGACTCAAAGTGACCATTATCAGTTTAAAATTGATATTTTAGTTTAAAACATGTTTCACTCACATAAAACTAAGAAAAACATGCTCATACTTTCTTGATAATTTAGTAAAGTTATTTATAAGTCCATTTTAATGTTTAGTAATTAGTATCAAATCAAACTAACCCATGTTGTGACCGATATGGCTCAAAGTGTGTGTTTCTGGTTTCAAATAATTTTTTTTCTAGAAATGATTCAATAAAACTAATAAAATGAATTTAGATTAGTTTTATAATTTAGTAAAAAGACCCATAAATCATTTGAGACATTTGGGAATCAGCATCACCTTGATCTGCAACATATTGTGACCTATAAGACTCCAAGTGTGTCTTTATATTAAAAATGTACATTTTAGTAAAAAAAGGGGGCATACTTAAAACCAATAAAAATCAATTGGATTGTTTTTATAATTTATTAAAATGATACATAAGACATTTTTAATATGTAGGAATCAATTAAACCTCAATCTAATACATGTTATTCCTGATATGAATCAAAGTGTCCATTATTACTATTAAACATGTATTTTAGTTAAAAACATGGGTAACTCACTAAAAACAAAGAAAAATAACTTGTATTATCTTTATAATTTAGTATAAGTAATAATAATTTATTTTTTATTTTTAATAATCTGTCTCCTATCAAAATGATACAAGATGTGGACATTATGACTCAAAGTGCATGTTTCCTATTTAAAATAACATTTTAGTAAAAAAAAGGCATACTCAAAATCAATAAAAACACATTTGTATTATTTTAAAACATTAAAAAAATAAGTCATTGGTGATGTGTATGAACTAGTCTCACCTTAATCCAATGAACTATATGACCGGTATGACTCCAAGTGTTTCTTTTTAATTGACATTTAAGTAAAGAAGACAAGTGACATACTCAAAACCATGAAAAAACATTCATATTGTTTTTTATTTAAAAAAATTATCCATAAGTGATATTTTTATGTGTATGAATAATTCACACCTCAATCCGGAATAGGATGTTCTAGGTATGACTTAAAGTGTTTGTAATTAGCCTAAAATTGACATTTTAGTTTAAAACTTGTTTCACTCACTAAAAAGTGATCAAAAATTCTTGGATTATCATGGTACTTTGTGAAAATTATTCTTAATTAATTTTTGACATGTAGTAATTAGTCTCACATACAAACAACACACTATTTAACCAATATTAGTCAAAGAGCATGTTTCTGGTTTCAAATGACATTTTAGAAAGAAAGACAAGTGGCATACTCAAAATCAATAAAATTCATTAGTATTTTTTTGACACTTTAGAAAAATTATTATTATGTAATTTTCAAAATATAGGAATTTTCACCACCTCAATCTGATTCACGGTGTAACTAGAATGACTCTAAGTGTGTCCTTTTATTTAAAATTTCCATTTTAGTAAAAAAGACAAGTGACATACTCAAAACAATGAAAACCCATTCATATTGTTTGCATACTTTCGTAAAGTGATCCATAAGTTATTTTTTTGTGTATAAATTATAATCACCTCAATATGAAATACGATGTTCCCGGTATGACTCAATGTTTCTTTTATTAGTCTAAAATTGACATTTTAGTTCAAAATGTGTGTCACTCACTGAAAACTGAGAAAATGCACTCAGATTATCCTGATACCTAATAAAAACAACTCATAATCCATTTTTTGAAGGGTAGGAATTATTCTCTTGTCAAATCGACATATGATGTGATTGGTATCACTCAAAGTTTGTGTTTTCAGTTTTTAATGACATTTTAGTAAAAACGAAAAGTGACATACTCAAAAGAGATCAAACATATTCATATTATTTGGATACTTTAGGGAAAAGATCCATAAGTCATTTTTGTTGTGTATGAATTATCCCTACCTTAATTTGATGCATGGTGTGACCAGTATGACTATATGTGTGTCCTTTTATTTAAAATTAACTTTTTATTCATGTATTGTTTCATATTATGTTTAATTTATATTTTTGAAGTATTACTAACATAATAATTTTTTCCCTATATAGATGGATTGTTTTTCACGAGTTTGGGAAGTTTTTTCAGCAATTGATACCATGATTTGTATATTCTGAGAGTGGGTTAGGTGTTGAAGACTATGAAATATTTATGTTTTTTAATTTTTATGATAGTACTTTCTAATGTAATTGACCAAAACATTTTTTGAAATGTCTAAAATATAGTGATATTTTTTATTTGTGATTTATTTTTTATTTCAATTAAACTTAGAATTTGGAATGTGTATTAGGGTTGTTTCTGGAGTGTTCTATAATTCCAATAGAACAATACAGCATTAGGGCCTTTATGAATGCTAATTCTAGGGTTGATAAAGGCCCCCTTTATCAGTTCATAAGAAAGAACTGATAAATTGTTCTCTTTATCAGTGCTATAAAAAGAGCTGGTGGAGGGGGCATTTTAATAGTTCTAAACTAGAACCAATAAATGAGAACCTTTATCATCGCTTTTAGTACTGATAAAACCCCCTACCCTAATGCCACTAAGGAAAACAACAATTTTTTAGTGTTATTAAATTCATCTTTTCATGTTGTTAAAGGGCCTAACTATGTTAGTGTGGGTATAGGTCGAGTTGATGACCCACAGTATTCTTGTCGTTCTCTCGATCATTCCACCAAGTTGAACACCTTGACTCATCACCAAGCCTACAAATAGTCTCATGGAATATGTCATGGTGTCTTTCTAGCCTGACATACAAATTGAGGAATATTTTAAAATAAAATCTATAAATAGCCCTGATAAATCCCCCAACAATGGATGAATCCAGGATTTGAATCCTAGTAAGATATAATATTATAGGGTAGCTTATAATAATAATCATCACCATCATCTTCATAATAATAATAATTAGAAACATCCCAAGATATTAATCTAAGTGATCTATTCCATGTAAATTAATTAAAATATGGCACGGCACATGTGAAGTCTAAGAAATACAGGTATAAATAACATCGGACACATTCAAAAAATTAAAATACATAAATCAATCATTATGGGCAAAGGACTAAAATGAATCATAATCTTACACAGAATTCTTTACAAAAGCATTTAAAACTATTTTAATTATTTTGAGATACAAATTGTTTGATGACCCAAAAAGGATAAAAAAATAAAAATAACACAAAAGGACTAAAAATGGTTAAACTAACTAATTATGTTTGTCTTAAAAATATAAAAAAATGATAGTGAATTACATGTGAATCACAGGTACCCATAAATTTTCCATTTATAGAATTCATCACATACTTTTTCCAAAAGACACTAAAAACTAATCCTATTAATGTTTCATAACAAAAAAAGCCCTGGAATGACTTCTTCTCCTACATACAGTGACCACATAACCATCGAGATGGAACCCAAAGAAGTAACCAATCATGGATTTCACTACACTTAATTTTTATAAACAATCCTCAATGTCTATGAAAAGATTCATCACTTTAGGAATAGGATAAAGTAGTTCCTTATTAACCTAAAACCTCATAAAAATAATATTATTAATTTTTAGTTTTTGATATTAATCTCTACGAAATATTCATATTTTATTATCTATTGATACCTAGATATTAGTTTTATGGAATGGAAGAGACAATATATAAATAATAATTAATTGATCCGTGAAATATAAATCCACGACCTTCCTAAAATCCTTTTGTTTAATAAAGACTAAGAAACAAAAATTTCAAAATAATTGTATTTGTTGTTATCTAGAAAAGGTGAAATCATCATCATATTGGAGATTAATACTCACATTAAGAGGTTATAAGATTCTAATGATCACTAGAACTAATACACTTAATATTGAATCTAATTTTAATATATTTAGTAAAATAAGTCGCAAAAGTGTGAAATTATTTCATGCTTTTGCTGAAATCCATTTCATGATTTTGTTTTATTTAAAAAAAAATATTATTACTATTTAATATATACATACAAAATTAGTTAAGTAGTGTTTAACTATTATAATATTATTTATTACATTTATTAATTTTATTTGATAATATTACTCAAAATCTATTCCAATACACCCTTTTATATAAATCTAGTCCTTGAAATCATTTAAGGATTTTTTTACATGAGATTCATGTTCTACTTTTAGGAAATTTAAATAATAATATGTCATTAATAATAATAATTAATTAATATTACATGATAATAATGTAAAAAATAATGATAAACAATAACATATCATAAAAATGTAATAAAAAATAAAAAATATAATTATAATTATGAATAATTTAAAATAAAATTAATAAAAATACGTTAGAGTTTGTGCCTAGTTGTTAATAGAAATTGAACATGTTATATATGTCGTTAGAAATTTATAGTTGTGTGAGTTTGTCATGGTCCATATACTTGATATCATTATTCATATATAACATGAATCATGTACTTTAATTTTCTAATGAAAACCAAAACAACATATGCCAATGGAAAGGTGGGATATGTTGGATGTGTCATAAGTGATATGGAATTAATTAAATAAGTTGATAAAGGATTTATATCTTTTCAGTTAATATAAGATGATATCTCTATCCATTTGATTGAAATGTAATTTTTTTATTCAATCAATAGATATTTTATTTCATTTAAACGTTTATTTCAGGGAATCAAAGAAATATAAATCCAATATATAGGTTTATGACACAAGTATGAAATCTTCTTTATGAGATAACATGATAAAGATATTATATTACATAATAAGTGTTTGTATGTGAATTTTTTCAGGGAAACATTATCTTATTTCTACATGAGAGCTTTGACATGTTTGTAGATGCTAGTCTTGGGATTTAGGCAAGTCTTCATATTTACATTGAGAAATAGGCATAGAGGGTCACACACTAAGTATATATCAAATCTTAGTTAAATTCTATTTGAATTTACTATTAAGAATAAATATTATTCTAGTCATGTGGAATAATAATTATTCATGTGAGGTGGTCTTATAAATTCAAGAACTAGTTATTCAAGATTATAACATATGTAAGTTGAATATTAAATCAATATTATTTGTGTACTAAAAAATATATAATATTGATACATCTCTTGTTTACTATTCACATGGTAAAAATAATTACGTATTTATTAAATAAATTTTTATTTACTTATCTGGATATTAATAATAAATATTTATTCTCAAGTGTTTATAATTTCGTAAAAACTTCATACACTATAAGTTCATCCACCAGACGACTACACTGGTAAAAATAGGTCACAAAATAAAATCATCTGAATTTCAATATAGCAGACCCTAGATGAAAATATTCACCCAAATCACTATACTGAATTCAAATATCAAGCATATTTTCTCCAAACTCAAACAAATATTCACATGTAATGAAATAAATAAAATGAAAGTATGTAAAGACATAACAAGGTTTTATGTGGTTCAAACTTGCATACTACTTTCATGGGAGGATAATTGTACACTCTTCATTTCATCAAAAGGACAAAGTTACCACCACTATGACTTGGAAGCCATGTAGACTACTAACAAATTTTTATCCACAACCCATCATAAAAGAGCTCCCACCCCCTTTAATAGAGGGTCTCATACAATCATCTTAATTCTCCACCTTCTTTAAATTTTGGGAGTATATCCATTCACTATGAAACTGACGATTCCTTGTAGCTTTTATCATCTTAACAACTAATCACTGGTTAATCAATAGTGCTCTTATGCCTCACTCATCTCCAAAAGAGTCACTCCAATAGTGATAAAAATGTAGAAACTACCTCCTTCCAGTAACCACAATATTCATATAACTGCCAGTGATCTGACCACCAAGATTCATCAATCATAAATTCACAATTTCCAACAACCCTATTGAAATCTTGTTGAATATCATTGTCCCTTCTCTAGCAAGGAAAAAGGGTTCACCAGAGTTTCTCCTTATAGTGAACTGAATTCTTATCTTGAAGAGTTTTTATAATCACAAAAAACGATCGCATAAATACTCTTTTAAGGAAACCTCATCATCCTCTAACACTTTAACAATCCTTCTTAATTACACATCATAGAACACTCCTCCATTTCTTTTGCATTCACCCAAGTCTGAATAAGGATTGATGTTTCCTTATAATCTCCTAGACCAAAGACTTTGTTAACACATCCACTAGATTATGTCATTTTTCTATCTTTCATTACCCTAAAACACCTCTTTAATAACTTACAAATGTAATGATACATGATAGAGATGTGCTTAATCCTCTCATAAAACACCATATTTATGGAAAATGTGTTGCACTTTGACAATCATAGTAGATCAATACACTTTACAAGATACATTCAAGATCCTCATTCATATTTTTGAACCACAACATTTCCTTTATTATCATTCTCCCACATACTTTTCTTCAATTATGAAGAGATAAATCACTAGTTTAATATTTGATGTCTAGATGATTTTTGTACCGCTATAGATAAAGACAAACCCAATTGTGCTATTTTTGTGATTCTGATCCCCCCATCCCCAAATTTTCTTCCAACATACCCGATAAAAATATCATCATCTATAAAATAAATATTAGTAACTTTCATTCCATTAAAATTTCTTATAATCTATTTTATAATTTTATAATGTTCTTTACAAGTATTAGACATGAACTAACAGAAAAATAACACTGTATGTATAACGACCCAAAGTTTAAACAATGGAATTCCCTTATTATAATTATTCCTTATAGTAAAATCCTATTTGGAAGAAAAATTAGATATGATAATAATAAATATTATGTGTTCATTAAGCAAAATTTTGAAACTTCTATGTTTTGAATTTCGAAAATCTAATATATATGGTTGTGATCAGTAAGATGTTTGGAGTCCGATAGGAAAAACATATTTTTTGGTGAATAGTAACCTACCCTTATTTATAGTGACATGACCATTATGAATAGTAAATCATCCAAAAATAATAGTAACCATCCCATGAATAATTAAATAAAATTTAGGCATCTTAGAATGTGACAATTTGACCATAGTAAAAGCATTGGTATTTATTTAAATTATAAATAAATAATTATAATTAATTACTTAATTTCAAAGAAAATGAATTTTCTTAAAATGTGTTCATAAATTAACAATTTTATGTTTTCTAGTTGCAAGATAATTTTATTAGACTTACTTAATTTTTGAAGGAATTATAAAATCAATTTTAATTTTAAAAACAGTATTTTTTAGATAAATTAGGAATTTAATTAAAAATTAAATTAATCATAGTTAGAAAATTGTATTTGGAAAATAGACATAATTTTTGTTTTCAACGTGTTTGAAAATGGTTGGGGTGAATTTTTGGGATTTTTCTAACATACTATAATTTTTTATGAATAGTGAAATACCATAATTTACAAAATAAGATGAATAAGCTAATTATAGAGTCATTCATTATGTTCTGTAGATGTAAGCCTAACTATTTCAAGTTCACATGATAAAATTACTATTCTTGGTCATCGAAGACTCACAATTCCTATTATTTTGGTGAAATAATAAATTAATGAATATTATATTGAGAAAACCCCTCTCCCCTCCATTATAAATACCACCCTATAGGATATTATACCATCTAACCACCTTCTCCCCTTTCTTTTATGTTATAAAAGAAAACATTGTTTGTGAGGTGTTAATCTATCACCTTCAAAAATAACATGTTTTCTTTTTACATTTCTACCTTCAGATCTAGTCATGAAACCATTTTTACGTTTAAAACAGAATATTTTATATGTATTATTTCTTATTTAAAGTTCTGGAACTAACTTATGTACATATTACTAAATGATTAATCAAAATAATTCGTTGTGGTCGAAAACCCGTCCAAATTAACCCAAACAATCATAATTTAATTCTTATCTAACGATTAATCCACATGGTATATAATATAATTCATTATAAGGTCATTTTAACTTCATTAATATCATTAATAACATGAATGATTAGTTCTGTTTGTTTATCCATGTTCTACACAATCTTTTATTTATGAATACAAGTGAACCACTCAAGAAAAAAATAAAACGAACATTCCAAAACAATGTTCTTCTAAACTCTATAACTCATCCCAAGGCCAATAAAATACCTTAATGAAACCATAATGAACCATATTAATGTACACAAGGTTTTAAAATTGTTAATTAATTCATCTAATGTTGTTATATGGGACATTAAAGTGAATAAAGCGTTTGGATACAGGGTAAGGGGAAAATCTCGAACCCAGATTTTTTTCATTGGGTTCTCCATATTTCACTCCATTTTTTGTATTTTCAATCCTTAAAAATAATTTTTTTCATTATTGTATTACATTTTATAGAATATACATGTTTGTTACAAAATTTTATGTCTAACAATTTCTTTCCAAAATACCCCTTCTTTCAAAAACACACCGTTCACATCTCTCTCTAGGTTTATGGTTATCGTATCAAGTGAGTTATTCACACTTTATTTTGGGAAACCAATTTTTATGAATGTGTTATTATCATATGAAACTCATTACATTTCATGGGTTAGTTATGTTCATTTTTTATATAAGTTCATTGGGGCATGCATTATAATGGTAATGTTATGATGTGACGGGTGCGCCCTGAATTATATAGCGCAATTTGAATGTTTCTATGTGACAGGTGCACCAAGAATTATACAGTGCACCAATGAATTGGGTAAAGTAATGAATCTCATCTGTTTAAGTGAAATGATGTGTGAACCATATTCAATCATTTTTCACAATTATGTGTTTTAGTTAACCACTAAGACCTAATGTTTCATTTTTTATGCATTGCCATGTTTCAAGTCTTTTATTAATGATTTATCTCATGTTCAAGATCATTTTCTTATGATATGATTGTGTCCACCCCATGCTATATTGTTCTTATTTATCCTCTTACTGGTCTTGTAGATAACCCCTTAGGATATATATCCTCAGGTGACTACATGTACTAAGGATAGGTCATGTTCCATTAAGAAGCTAAAGAAGAAGGAATTAAATAAATGATTATGCTTGATGTTGTATTTGTTATGTATGGTAACATTTTTCCCAAGACACTACACCATTGGATCATCTATGTGTAATAATATTATGTTTTTTATCTTTAAAATTATTTAATTGTATTGTAATAAAAGGATGGGTCTCTAAAGTTGGTATCAGAGTCAAGGTTTAGTTAATTTGGAAATTAGGATTAGTGAACCCTGGAGAAAACCTCTAGCATGAGTCTAAGTACAAATATGAACACAAAAAAATTTACATAGGTATCCCATAAGTTGTGGTTTTAGTATAAATCATATAAATGAATACGTTATTCATGACTTGTTGACTTATGTTTTGTTCTAACCTTTTCTATTTTATAAAATGGTGGGAACCAGGATAAACTAGGCCAAAAACTCAAGTGAGGGATAATGCAACGATTTCATGAATGACATACCCAATGATTTGGGAGGTGGAATTAAAAACTTCATGGTGATTCTTACCCAACTATCTCAGATTATGAAAAGTAACCCCTATAATTGAAAATGTCCTCTTCCACAAAATAGAGAGTAACTGGATATCGAATGTTTTATAAGGCAATGACCACCAATGTTTAGTGGATATTTTGATCCACTAGTTTCAGAATAGTGGTTCAACTCCATGGAGAATATAATTTCTGTTCTCTAATGTTCTGATATAGAGAAGGTGACATTATTATTTTATTGTCTTGATGGAGAGGTCGATCAATGGTGGGTTCAGATTAAGAATACCAATCCAAGGGAGGAAATTGAAGAGGTGGAATGTGAATACATTAAGATTGTGTTTCTCAATAAGTACTTCCCACTAACTCTTCATACAAAGATGGAGAGATAATTCATAGAGCACAAGAAAATAGATGGAAAATCTATCACAACCTATGATAAAACTTTCAGAAGGATTACAAGGAATGATTTGGGTTTTCTTATCAACAACGATAGAAAAATTGATATATTCTTTAGTCTATCAAAACCACACCTTCAAAAGGCTCTTTTAATTCGATACTTTGGGAGTTATGAAGAAGTTTTTCGATGTGATCTCAAATTGGAGATGGAGTTTGGAGAATGGTCTCATGGCTATGGTAATAAGAAACGAAAGATGGAGTTTCAAGCTAGTGGATCTAATGACAAAGGTGGGAAGAAAACTCAATGACCCACATGCCAAAAATATGGGAAGTTGCACCATGGGAACTGCCTCAAAGGGATGGGGAAGTTCTTCAAGTGTGGGAAATAATAAAACCCATAAAAAGAGTTTCAAACAGAAATGAAAATGAAAGAGAATGTGGTGGAATAAAGGAGAGATCCACCCATGGTTCAATGCTACAACTATAGAGAGCAAGGGAATTATGAAAGCTAGAGCACTAAACCTATAGTTCTAAAGGTTAATCAATGTCAGTAGCCACCAAAGCCAAAGGAACAAGGGAAGACTTAATCCATCACTACTGCAGAAGTGCCACAAGATAATGAAGGCGTAAAAGGTACACATCCAATTCACTCAAGAATTGAAAAAGTAGTATTTGATTCTGGTTCTACACAATCCTTTATATCTTGAAAATTTTCTAGAACTATAAAATCAAAGCCTAAAAATATGGAAGTAGAGATATCTTTAAAAACACCAAGTGGTGAAATCATTTCAACCCAAGTGTTTTAATCTTCTTTTTTTGGTGAATGTGGGAAGATTCTTCCATAAAACCTTTTAATACTTCCCTTGCTAGAATTAGACTCTGTAATGGGAATGGATTGACTCTCATTATATAGAGAACATATCAACTATCAGGAAAAGTAAATATCTTTTTATGTTCCGAACCATCCAATGCTCCTCTACAAAATCAATGAAGACTGGGAATCTCCTTTGAAAAATACTTCAACAGTGTGGGTTTTGATTCCCTATAAATAAGCACACCTCTCTGAAATGGTTAAGTGAAAGGATTGTACCAACCATTCGGGAATTCCCATCATGAGGGAATATAGTGATGTGTTTCCCAAAGAGTTACCGGGAATTCCCCAAGATCATGAGGTAGAGTTCTTAGTAGAACTCATACCCAGATCTACTCTTATATCAAAGTATCCCTATAGGGTGGCACCTATCGAACTGTAGGAGTTAAAGAATAAGCTGCAAGAGAATTTTGACAATGGTTTCATATGCCCTACTGCATCACCTTGGGGTGCACTGGTGCTCTTTGTGAAAAATAAGGATGGAACAATGCAGTTGTGTATCAATTATTGGGAACTCAACTAGATCACCATAAATAACTAGTATCCTCTTCCAAGGGATTGATGACATGTTTGATCTGTTAAGAGGGGATAAATACTTATCAAAGGTGGATATTCATTATAGATATCATCAGCTAAAGGTGAAGACGGAAGATATTCAGAAGACCATTGTCCGTACAAGGTATGGGCACTATGAGTTCATGGTGATGCCCTTTGGTCTTACTAATGCACCTAGAATATTCATGGATTTGATGAATATAGTTTTTATACATTACCTTGAAAAATTTGTGATAGTGTTTATTGATGATATTCTAATCTAATCCAAGAGAAAGGAGGAGAATGAATAACATCTAAGACCTGTGTTGGCGAAAATGAGAAAGGATAATTTGTACACCAATTTCACCAAGTGTGAATTTTGGATGAATAAAGTGACATTCTTGGGACATGTGATCACAGGTGAAGGAATTTCTATGGACCCTCCAAAAACAAAGGCAATTGAGGAATGGCATAGGCCCTCTAGTGTCACAGAAATCCGTAGTTTTCTTGGATTAGATGGGTACTACCAACATTTTTCGAGACATTTCTCATTATTTTAAAGCCTCATAACTATGTTAGCAAGGGAAGGGGTAAAGTATTTTTGGATGGAAGAATGTGAGGGAAGCTTTAAGGATCAATAGAGAAGGATGATCACTAAACATGTACTCACACTATCGAAAATTGGAGAATGTTTTTTGATATACAGTGATGATTCAGAGAAAGGATTGTGTTGTGTACTCATACAAAATGATAATTTGATAGCCTATTCATCATTATAGTTGAAGATTCATGAGAAGAACAACCTAATGCATGATATAGAGCTGGAAATAGTGATTTTTTCCTTGAAAATATGGCGGCACTACCTTTATGGAAAGAAGTGTGACATATACACCGACTACAAGAGAGTAAAGTATATATTCACAAAAATGATATCAACATGCATCAAAGGAGATGGTTAGATATAATCAAGGATTAAAATTTCTCTATTCACTATCATCCTAGAAAGTCGAACAAGGTAGTCAATGCTCTAAGAAGAAAATAACCTGCTACTCTATCCATGATACGGATTGAGAAAAACTATATCTTCTTGGATATGAAAAAGATGGATTTAGAAATCATAAGGGCATGGGATAAATCCTACCTTTCCAAAATTATTTCTCAATCATCCAACCAAGAGAAGATTAAGGAAGCATAAAGGGATGATATGGAGATACAAAAGAGGGTGAATGCAGTAAAGGAAGGGAAGCTGCAAAAGTTCCATATCGACGATGATGGTTTGATTCAGTTTGGAATGCTGATTTTTGTCCCTTCATCATTCGGGATAAAGAAGGATCTATTAAACAATGAACATAGCAAAACATTCTCTATCCATATTGGGAGTAGAAATATGTACCCTGGTCTCTGATAACACTTCTAGTGGGATAACATGAAGAGTGAAATTGTAGGATATATATCAAGGTGCTTGGTAGGTCAGAAAGTTAAAGAAGAGTGACAATAGTCTAAAGGGATGTTGCAACCATTTCCTATACCCATGTGGAAATGGGATAATGTCACTATGGACTTTGTCACTTGTCTCTACAAGAAGTCAAAGGGAAATAATTTTATATGGGTTGTGGTTGAATGAATCACTAAGACTATCCCTTTTATTTATAATTGGGAAGACCTCTCTCTGGAACAACTTACAAAGATATAAGTGAAGGAAGTGGTGAGACTGAAAGGCATTCCACTCTCGATTGTATCTGACCGTGATCTAAGGTTCACATCTAAATTCTAGAGGATCCTTCAACATGATTTGAGTAATGAATTAAATTTCAGCACATCCTATCACCCCCAAAATGATGGAAAATCTTAAAGGACTATTCAGATGCTTGAAGATATGCTAAGAGAATACTCTCTAGAATTCAAAGGTGGATGGAATCAGCATCTCCCATTGGTTGAGTTCTCATACAAAAATATCTTCCACTTGAGTATTCATATGGCTCCATATGAGGCTCTGTATGGAAATAGATATAGAACTCCAACCTGTTGAGATGATGTTGGAGAAATAAAGCTACTTGGACCTGATCTTGTGAAAGAGATGACAAAGAAGGTTCAAGTCATCCAGAAACACATCATTGCTGCCCAGATTCGGAAAAAGAGCTACGCTGACAACCGTCGAAGGGACTGGGAGTATGTCGTTGGAGATAAAGACTTCCTTCAAATATCACCATGGAATAGAGTCATCTGGTTTGGAAAGAAAGGGATGCCAAGCCCAAGGTACATTGGTCCCATTGAGATCCTTTGCCACAAAATAGTTTCTGTCTATCACCGTGCACTTCAACCACATATGGATCAAGTTTATATTATGTTTCACATATCACTCCTAAGGAAGTACAAACCAGATCCCCCAAATGTACTGAACTCAGAGGTGGTGTCACTGTAAAATTATCTCTCTTATAAGGAGCATCCAGTAGAGATTCGGGGCCGGAAAGATAAGTTTATATAAAACAAGACAACCCACCTTATAAAAGTGTTATGGAGGAACCATATTATTGAAGAAGAAACCTGGGAACCAAAAGAGGTGATGAAGGAGAAGTACTGTCACCAATTTATGTAAAACAAAATTTCGAGGGTGAAATTTCATAAGGGGGGAAAATTTTAACAACCCAACGTTTTATCAAGGGGATTCCCTTCTTATAATTATTCCTTATAGTGAAATCCAATTAGGAAGCACAATGACGTATAATGATAATAAATTTTTTGTAATCCTTAAACATAATTTTGCAACTTCTATGTTTTGAATCTCGAAAATGTGGCATACACGGTTGTCATCAGAAATTTTTTTGGAGTCCGATAGGGAAAACTTTTTTTTGGTGAATAGTAACCTACCCTTAGGAATATTAATAGGACCCATATTAATAGTAAATTGTCCAAAAAATAATAGTAACCTTACCCATGAGTAGTTAAATAAAATTTTGGCACCTTAGAAAGTAACAATTTGACCATAGTAAAGGTATTGGTATTTTTATAAGTCATGAATAATTAATTATAATTAATTAATTAATTTAAAAGAAAATTTATTTTCTTAAAATGTGTGAATAAATTAAAAAATATATGTTTTATAGTTGTAAGACAGTTTTATAAGACCTTACGTAATCTTTGAAATCATTAAAAAATCAGTTTTAATTTTAAAAATAGTATTTTTCATGTAAATTATGATTTTTATAAAAAATTAAATTAATAATATTTAGAAAATTATTTTTAAAAAATTAACTTCATTTTTTGATTCTACACATCAAATAATGGTTGGGGTAAATTTTTGGGTTTTTTCTGAAATACTTGAATTTTTCATGAATAGTGAAATGCCATAATTTACAAAATAAGCTAAATAAGCTAATTATAGAGTCATGCTTGATGTTCTACTGATGTAATCCCTAATTTTTCGAGTTCACATAATAATGTTACTATTCTTGGTCATGTAAGACTCTCTATTCCATATCTTGTTGGAAAATAATAAATTAATGAATATTATATTGAGAAAACCCCTCTCCTCTCCACTATAAATACCACCATTCACACTCTCATTTCCTCACACCTCTCAAGATTCAAACAATGTATAAAATCTTCCAAATAATATTTCATATCCCCTCAATTACATCCATGATCTTTTGGTCTCATCAAAATACCAAGACTAGGTCCCTTAATGAGGATCTCAAGAGGAGGATTTAATAGGTAATTTCTCTACCTCTTTTCCTTTAATTTCCTTTCAATTTCAAGTTGTTTTCTTCTTCTCTTCACACATACTTTTATCCACATGTTATGGTAACTCTAGTATCATAAATCTAATATAAATTTATGATAATAATGGGATATTATACCATCCAAACCCCTTCTCACATTCCTTTTATTTTATAAAAGAAAATGTTGTTCATGAGGTGTTAATCTATCACCTTCAAGAATGACATTTTTTTTCCGTTTCTACCATCAGATATGGTCATGAAACCATTTTTATGGTTGAACCATAATATTTTATATTTATTATGTCCTATTTTATGTTTTTAACTAACTTATGTACATATTACTAAATGATTAAAAAAAACAAGTTTGTTGTGGTCAAAAAACCACCCAAATTAACCCAAACAATCATAATTTAATTCTTATCTAATGATTCATCCACATGGAATATAATATAATTTATTATAAGATAATCTTAACTTCTGTAATATCATTAAAAACATGAAATATCATTTCTGGATGTTTATCCATGTTCTACATGAACTTTTATTTATGAATACATGTAAACTATTCAAGAAAACCATAAAAATGAACATTCCCAAACAATTGTTTTTAATCTCTATAACTGGTCCAAAGCCCATAAACTAACTTAATTTTCAATATTCATGTAAAAAAGGTTATTTAATTTTTAATTAACGCATATAATGTGGTTATACATGATATTGAAGTGAAAAAAGCGTTTGGATTCAAGGTAAGGGGTAAATCTCGAACCCAACTTTCTTTCTTCGGGTTCTCCCTCTTTCACTCCATTTTTGGTATGGTCACTCCTTAAAAATTATTTTTTCATCATTATATTACCTTTTACTAGAAATAAATAGTTTCTACTAATTTTTATTTCAAACAAATGATTTTTAAAATAACCCTTCTTTTAAAAACAATCCTTTTACTTCTCTCCCAAGGTTGATGGTTATCGTATCAAGTTTGTTATTCCCACTTTATTTTGGAAACCCAATGTTTATTAATGTTTTATAATGAGTATAAAACCATTAATTTTCATGGGTTATTTATGTTCATTTTTTATATATGTTTATTATGGCATGAATGATAATGGCAATTTTGTGATGTGACGGGTGCGACCAGAATTATACAACGCAATATGAATGTTTCAATGTGACTGGTGCACTTGAAATTAAACAGCATTCCAAGGAATTGGGTAAAGTGATGAATCACATGAGTTTAAGTGAAATGATGTGTAAAAATATTCTATCGTTGTTCACAAGTATGTTTGGTAGTTAACAACTAAGACACGATGTTTCATTTTTTTATACATTGCCACATTTCAAGTATTTTATTAATGTTTTGTCTCATGTTCATGATCTTTTTCCAGTGATATGATTATCCTCACCGCATTCTATAGAGTTATTATCTATCCATTTACTAGTCTTTTACCTCACCCCTTTTTAGGTATATCCTCAGGTGACTACATGTACTAAGGAGAGGTCAAGTGCCAATAAAAAACTAGAGATGAATGAATTAAATAAATGTTTACGCTTGATGTTATAATTTTTATGTGTGGTCCTAGTTTTCCCAAGACACTAAAACTTTGGATCGTATTTTTTTAATACTATTATGTTGTTTATCATTGAAATGATGTAATATTAATGTAAGAATAACCGAGTCACTCTATTATGTGTAAAAAGCTAGGTGATGTTAAGATAAATCATTTTCATATCTTATTAACAATAATTAATTATATTTTAAATATTTATAATTATTATTATAATATTAGTTAATTTTTTAGTAAAAAAAGGAAAAAAAATTATTTGTAACCAAATTAGGCTTTCATGCATTATATGGCTTCATTTAAATAAATTTATCTCCAAATTTGAGAATTTGGATTTGAAAAATTTAACATCATTTTTGAATTCATCATATCAAAATTATCATAGGATAAATTTTTTATAATTTTTTAAAAATATCTATTTTTCAATGAAGAGAAAAAAATACTAATTTTTTATTGAAAATTAACTTTTCTTTTCAAGGATTTATAAATTCACATTCCATTTTGGATTAGTTTCAAATTTTAATTAGTCAATTTTTAATAAAATTCAATAAATTTTATTGTAATAAAATTTTTAATTTGATTTGGTAAAAAACATTTTATACTAAAAAATTCATTTTTTATAGAAACACGTTTTTCAAAGTGTTTTTTTAGTTTAATTTGAAATTCAATTATACTAATTTTATTAATTTAATTTTATAAAATATATTTTATGTAACACCCCAAGATTCCACGGTACGTTTCCCTTCGAATAATGCAATAGCGTGTGTTGTACGCAACCTCGAGCACTAACACACACCACAACTAATTAAACTAGCCGTTGTGAATAGTAATACCTACTTTTTGAAATTTTATAAATTTTATTTATCAAAATGGACTTCATTTTTGGATTCGGAATATCAAAATTAGCCTATGTTGAATTTTTGGTATTTTTCTGAGAACTTCTAATTTTTTATGAATAGTGAAAAATACTTAAAAACAACTTTTTAAATCAAAATAATTTATAGTGAAAAATTATACTATTTATTGGTTTTAAAGTATAATTAGAATATATTTTTACCATTTTATCTAATGGTGGTCATTATAATTAATTTAACATTGAAATTGGACATAAACAATTGCCAATCTTTTGATATAAATTGTTTCTTAAAAACACGCTATTTGTCGTAACAGCGGGAATTAATTATAAAATTAATTAATGCAACTTATATGTTTGGAATTTTTTAAAATAGACATCATTTTTGAATTCGGAATATCAATTATAGCTTAGGGTGAAATTTTGGCCTTGTTCTGAAAAACTTCAATTTTTGATGAATAGTGAAACCACTAAGTGGTAGTTAAATAACTGATTTTTCGTTTAAATGAAATATTACCACTTCTGTGATTTGATTTTCAAAAATCCGACATACATGGTTGTCATTATGAAGTAAAATGTGGTTCAATGAGATTAAAATAATTTTTTGGTGAATAGTAACTTTTAAGTTCTTAATCGCGATTAGAGGTAATTAGTGTAGTTTAAGGTACAAATAATGTTTTAATAATATGAGATGAGCATGAAACTTGTCCTAATCCTATTGGATGAGTCATTGCCGACCAAGACAACCCATGGGTCAACTTGGGGACCCCATGGAGCCACTTTAGTTGGAAAATGACATTAATATATATTTATTTAATGTTAAAATTAAATTGACACAAACATGAGTTATTTTACTAAAACAATTTTTAAGTGGGGTTACACAAGTCCAAATTTTGACTATAAATATTCATTAGAAATATAAAAATATTTCCTACATCATAGTATTTTTTTTATAATTTTTAGACATTATATAAATTAAATTAATTATGACATCATTATGATGTAGCGATGACCTCATTATTTAACGATTTTAATAAAATGAAAAGATAATGCAAACTCCAAGGCTTACACTTGTCCAAAGACTATCGGATGGGTCTATTTCGAACCCTTATCACCATAGACACGAATTATAAAAGTGTGGGACCTTTAGAATCCGAAAAGCATTGTGTAATAATGTAACATTTCAATGTTTCCAAAAAAGCCCCTCCTCTCCACTTATAAAAGGCCCCCACCTCTCCCACCTTATTTACACCTTAAAGCCATTTGGCTCGGCCAAACTCTTCCCAAATACTATCCCAACTTCCCCCTATTACTCCTAGAAGCCTCACTTTGGGCAGAACTCTTCTCAAGGAAGCCTTTGGCTCAAATCCAAAAGAGTTACCCGATTTTGAGGTAATGTCTTCTCTAATGTTGTTTTGTTTTATTTTTCTTCTCCAACCCCCTAAACTCTTTTTATTCATTACTTTTGTAATAGCACCAGTATCCTAAATATACTAGGATGTTGTTATAAGAAGGATTCGAGCTACACATACACACACCTACATTTAATGGTTAAATAACATACAGTTTCTGTGGATGGCGAATTTCTGCCTCACGAAACAATGATTGTTCAACACTCATATAACACCTTCAAAGGTGGCCATTAAGATGTCACTATATTTATATATGATATAAAATATGTTTATTTTTTACTTATGCTTCTGTATTTCTCATTTATGGCATACTTTATGATTTCCATTATTGGTAAAACACGATAATTTCATTTTAGGAAGTGCGGACTACCGCCCCCTCAAAGTGATTTGAATCGTTAATTCCATATGTGGGATGTATAAAGGATGGATTTAATGGTATTATACACTATATTATACTGTAATTATATTATAAATTTATATCATTATGATTTAATTCCATTAAATACGAAATAGAAATGAATGTAGCGTTCATGCGTACGTACGGCTTACCGTCTCCATGAACGGTGCATTACATTTCTTACCTCTAAATGTTACGTGACATTATGAATGAATTTATATTCTGTATATATGATATAGATTATATCTAAATCATGAATATAATTCTAGATATAATGGATATTTCACCACATGAACAACTTGTAATTATAAGAAGTTTATTTTTTACTCAAGTACCAAAGATCTACAAAACGACCGTTATTAACTTAAATAATTAAATAATGTTCATAACATGGTAATAAGGGATATAAAAGGAATAATGAACATGGAAAAGGTTCTTAAGTAAATATAAATTAAATCTAGTTTATTATTCAGGAGGTTAAAGAACGGTCGAGTCTGGACAAGATGCAAGGTAAGGGAATTTCTTAACCCAACTTCCATTCTTTGGGTTATTCTCCTACTTTCAAATTATGTCATGATATTATTATGTCCTATTTTGTATTTTTACATTCTTTATGTGTACCTATAGTGAATACACACTATAGATCTATATTATTTTAAAAATTATCTTTTTAAGAACTTCGTCTCAATCTCCTTTCATTGAGGCATATTTGGTTTTATACACAACTTTATTTTATACGGTGTATAAACCCCTTTGACATTTACGCTTATTCAAAAGGAATCTTTTTTATACGAAGCGTTTTACTAAATGACAAAAAGGGAATGTTTTTCTTTCCGTACATATGTGGCGACAACGACCTCTCCACCGCCGTGACCATTATTTGAGTTTCGACTTCCTCTACAAGCCATCACTTTTTATTAATGAAAAATAAATACAAAGTTTTAACATTCTTTTATTTTGGTATTGAAAATCGTATTGAAAGCGTCTTTATTATATCAATGTGTTGTATTGATATCTTGTGATTGAAATGTGGAAATGTTATGTTTCCTTTATGCATGTTTTATGTGATACGATTATGTTATGGTTTATGATATGTTTAAACCTATTCATATGAGTAATGCATTGGACTTAATAAGTGACGGGTGGAGCCCGCTATAGCTCCTCAATGCATCGGCAGGTCTCGTGAGACAAACTAGTGTCTTGGCACGAGGCCTTGACAAAATCTTATTTGTGGTCTTGGCACGAGGCCATGGCTACGTGGTTATGATAGTCTGACATTATGCATTCCATCATTATGAAAGTGGTTATTGATATTGCATGTGATTATTCGACCAGTAGAATATCCATTTGAATAAGTGAATGACATTATCTCATTTTACTTTTTCCATATTATGTTGATGTTCAAGTTTAAAAGGCTTTTGTTTTAGTTATAAAATGCCTTAAATTTTTATGTTTATTTATGAAAGCTTCCGCAATATTGTTATCCTTACGGAGCATCTGAGCTCACCCCTTTCAATGTTTTAATATTTTCCAGGATGTGAAGAAGTATTTTATGAATGACCTGCAGGGATAGTCCAAAGAGGATAGAAGTGTGGACTATGGAGACTATGTTATTATATTTTTTTCACTTTGTGATGTAATGTAACATTTATGAATGTATCTAGTGTTTCCAAGGATACTAAACTAATCGGTCTTTCGAGACTTGATATTTTGTGATCATGCCAATGTTACGAAGTAATGCACCGGCTCTGGGTAGCTGGGGTCGGGGCGTTACAGATTATATTTTGATTCATCATAATTAAAATTAGTTAATAAGTTGAACTTAATTTTTTCATAATTAATAATAATAATATAATAAAAATTCATCACGGTAAGGTTAAAACAGTTTTTACGAAGGATTAAAATAAATTGATAATTTTTAAAATGACAAAAAAAATTATAAATCCATTTTTATGGCCATTTTTTCACCTTATATCATCTAATATTCATAAATAGTCTATATTGGATCCTTTTACATGAGTAATACGTCAATATATTATAATATTTTTAAAAATTCCAAGTGTATCCTCTCCCCACTTATAAAAGATAACCCCCTCTCCTCTCCTCTATACACTTCAAGAGCCTTTTGGTTTTTCCAATCCATATTAAAATCCATTCGTTACATCAAACACAATGTCCTATACTATAAGAACCCAACCATAAACATTTCATAATCTTGAGTTAAGTCAAGAATTCACATTGAGGAACTTTACAGGTTTATAGTATTATATAATTAGGCCATAAATATTACATAACATCTCAAAAATTACAAAGTAGACACTTATACGCAGTTTCAATTTTTTTCATATAATAAATAACAACTAAAAAAAGAAATATGTCTATTTATATGTTTTATACATTATGATGTTTCCTTGATAAAATCATTGACCCTATTCGTCTTTAAGTCCAATGACAAACATTTCAAAACATGGGATGAGGATAAAATTATCATTAAGGGTTATAAAATAAGGAATGGAAACAATAAGCCATCAATAAATACAAATCAATGAAATCATACATTTCAATCATAAACTTACCACACAAAATAATAAAATTTATGAATAATTAATGGAAATCATAAGTCATAAAGGTAACTTGTGGCATTAAAAACATACTTACATTTTAGCTTTCACAACTATTTAGGGAGTTACATTTGGAATACCCATCACATTATATTCCTTAAATATTTTAGATGAAACATTAATGTTTACCTCTGTCACGTTACCCCATTCATTGGACAGCTATCTCGGGCTCACCCATCCTAGGTTTATCACGGAACCAACCATATAAGTAAACAATTCCCAAGAACCATAACATAATCATAACACATAAACAAGCATAAAAGGAAAATAACATTTCCACATTACAATCACAATATATCATTTCATGATTTTAACAAAATCAATGCTTTCTAAAATCCATTTTCAAAACCATTTTCAATACCAAAATATATAAAAAGACTATATAGTATTTATTTTACTTTCAAAAATATTATGGTTTGTTAAGGAATCCAAACATTAAGTAATGCTCGCGATGGTATAAAGTTTATTTTCACAGAATACGTTAAAAAGAAACATTCCCTTTTGTCGTTTAGTAAAACGCTTCATAGAAAAAATATTCCTTTTGAAAACTGCTTAAAACATTTAATAAAGATATTTTTGAATCAAAGTGTCTCTTACCACTTAGAAAATTGTATAGGAATTATCATTTGGAAAGCTTAATGTCCATATAAATAAATCCATAAAACTATTTTGAAAACATGGACATTAAGAAGAATTATCTATAAGATTAAATAATTAAAACTTTTAAAACATTGTTTTAGTTAAAGAGTCTCTTACCACTTGAGAAAATACATGAAGAAAATAGTTAAATAATAAAATTAAACAAAACTTATTATATCATGAGAATATAAAGATTCATGATATAATATGTCCAAGGGTATTATATACACTCTATAGGATAATAAAGGTGCAAAAGATCATGATATGCTTCAAATCAAAGGAGATAGAGACATTGTCCCTAATGAAAAATCGACAGCCTAACTATGTCACTTAAAAACTGAAAAAATGAGTTTATGAGATAGAAAAAGATCTCTCATAACTTTTACATAAAAGGTACATGAAAATGGATATATAAGAACATATCCCAACATAAGAAAAAGATAATTTACAGACGTATAAAAAATGTTCCCTTACCTCGTGTCCGAATTGATTCGTTTGTTCCTTTTTCTTCCTGAACAATAAACTTATGTTAATTTATTTTTTCTTCAGAACCTTTTTCATGTTTATTATTACTTTTATATCTCTTATTACCTTTAAATAAAATTTTGGTAATTATTTTAATTCATATTGGACATTTTGTCGATGTTCGGAATTTGAGTTAAAAATGAAGTTGTTATAATTACAATTTATCCATGTGGTCAAAAGTACATTATAAATAGAATGATATTCATCAATTAGATATCTTATATATATTATATATCTAGTATGAATTTATTTATAAAAGTCCATAAAATTTTGACATAAGAAAATAAATGCACCGTTCATGGAGATGGTAAGTCGTACGTACGCATCAACTCTACATTCCTATATTTTTTTAATTTTTAAAGAAATGAAAACTTCATGATACATAGTTATATTATTATTCCATTATAATATCATATTTTATATATGTTACATAATTTCATTAACACCATCATTTATACATTCCATGTATGGTATAAACGAGTCATATCACTTTGAGGAGGTTGTAGTCCGCACTTCCTCAAATGAAATTATCATATATATACAACATGAAAAGCATAAGGGTATTTTATAAAATTGAATTACAAAAGCATAAAGATAAAATAAATATCATAAATTTCATATCTAATTAAAGTCTCATCATAATGGCCACTATAAGAGGTTGTATAATAAGATTGAACAATCATCATTTCGCGAGATAGTAGTTTGTCGTCCACAGAAACATTATGTTCTATACCCATTAGATAGATTTGTGTGTAATTTTAGTTCAAATAATTATCATAAAAAACCTAGTATATTGATGATATTACTTTTTTTATTTAATCAATGAATAAAAATATAATAGGGAGTGAATAATATTGAACAATAATATTCATAAAATAAAATAAAATGTCTATTATATATTATAAAAGATCCAGCATAATGGCCACCATGAGAGGTGGTATAAAAATATTAAACAATCATCGTTTTGTGAGGCAGTAGTACACCGTCCACAGAAACAGTATGTTCATATCCATTATATGGAGGTGTGTGTAAGTGTATTTTGAATTATTCTCATAACAAAAAATATTATATTTAATATACTGGTTTTTTTATAAAAGATTGGTATAAAGAGATTTTAGGGGGTTGGGAAAGGAAAATAAATTAAAAGAACTTGAGAGAAGACGTTACCATTAAAATGGGTAACTACCTTTGGATTGAACCGGAAGGATTTATTGAAGTTCCTTATACCTAATTTATGGATCCTAGGTGTAATAGAGGGATGTTGGAAGCTTATTTGGGTCAAGGTTGGATAATCTAAGGGGGATTGAGAGATGTGACTAAGGGTTAGATGTGATGGCTTTTTATAAGGGGGTAGGGGCTCTTTAGGAAAGTTTGAATGTATTATTTTATTATAAATTTCATTTCAGTTTAAAAAGATCCAAACATATTTAATTATAATATAAGGTTCATATAAGTCAAAATAAAATCATTCAATAAGAATTGGATAGGTTTTGGATATTTTTTTAATCCTTATCATTTTCATTTAGCCTTTTGTTTACTTATTTTACTTTTACCTTATTCATACAATAAGGTTAATATATTTACTCTAAAATTCCAAGTGACCCAAAATGGATCATTAATGAAATTTTTAAAATCATATATATCAGTTGAAGAATCTTATATTTTTATGATTATTTAACATTTAAAATATTGGTTATTTTAAAAACACATTTATGTCAATTTATAAACTATTCATATCATGAATTTTAAAATATATATATAAACAATATTCTTTAAAAAACGTCATTAATTAAAATATAACAAGTCATTATTGTCTATAAAAATAGTGTTTGTCAAAAAAATCCTCAAAATAAATTTATTTCAATAATTATAATATCATTTATTTGTATCCTTTATTAATTAACCAATTACTACATCACCATTGTGTCATAATTAAATTTATTTATTTAATATCTAAAATTATAAATAAAATACCATAATGTATGAAATATTTTTAGATTTAAAATAAATCTTGATAGTCGAATGTATCACTTATATAACCCCATATAAAAATTGTTTTACTAAAAGATATATGTTTATGTCATTTTTCTTTCTTCTAAATTAATTAATAGAGTGTCATTATCACTCCTAAGTGGCTCCATGGGGTCCCAAAATTGAACCAAGGATGACATTGGTCGGAAAATATCTCAACCAATAGGGATAGTAAAAGTTTAAGGGTTATTTAATATTATTATTATATTATTTTTCACCCTTATTTACCAGATTTACCATTTCACCAAAGTAAATAAAATATTTACTGAAGTAAATATTCATAATATATAAAAATAAAAGTTAGCTATTTACACATTTTCGACCTCCTGATTCAAAATATGGAATCGATTTCTCAAAATTCAAAACACGTAATTTTCAGAAATTAATTTAAAACTAATTTCCATTGTTAAAACAAAAAGCGTGTTTTTAAGAAATAATAACTATCAAAAGTTTCACTCTAGTCTATGTCCAATATTAAATTGAAATTACTTCTAATGACCAAAATTGGATTAAATGGTAAAAATATAATCCAATTACACATTAAAACCATTTAAAATAACAATATAACTACATAATGAAATTATATGAAAAGGAAGTTTTGAATTAAAATGTGGAATTTCTCATTATTCATTAAAAAGTTAACTTTATCAAAAAAATCCATAAATTTACCCAAACAAAATTTTATGTCCCAATTTTAAAGTAGAAATTTATTTTTTCAAATAGAAAATATAAAAGTGAAAAAAACAAGATTTAAAATGGGTTCTCCATCAAAAGGCGGTAAATCAACCTTTTAATGAATATTAGAGTATTTATGCTTAAATTTGTATTCATTCTCATTTTAAGACTCTTAAATTAATTGGATAAATGTAAAGTCATTTAACAAACATGTATAATAATATTTTAGTTAATTCTTTTAATTCCTGCTAATACAACAGCTGGGTGTGAACTACCATTTAAAATAATATTATATTATTATTTTTCATTATAACTCAGCCTTATGTGCAACATGAGATTTTCAGAGAAACTCATTTTTGCGTGTTAGATAAGCCATCGAACATATCAACCCTTTAAAGTAAAATTTATATTTAATTCAAAAATATTAATAAATATGAAAATTTCATATTCTTTATTTACCTGGGATGGTACATATACCCCCCATTTTGATTATAAATCTATCCTAGGAAGGATTTTGTTATAAACCTAAATAGGTTGTATGAAGAATAGGTATAGCTATTTACCAAGGATTTTTGTTTTATTTCTTTTTATACCTAATTATAATATTATTCAATAATTATGAAAAAATAAAATCAAAATATACCATATAATTATATTTTTTTATGTTAATTTCATAACAAATATCCATAACCTTCTTCCATAAATTGGAAAATGAAACCATCCTTTTTGTGTATGGTGGAATACCACCACATGAACTAATGTAATTTATTTTCCATCAACATCTATCAAAACTGGTTATAATGATAGATTTAATGTATATATATGATATTCAAGAAATTTTAATCATTATTTAAATATAATATATCATCTATTTTCTTACCATTCAATCAATTGAAAATGATAATGTCATTTGTGGGTATGTTTAGATTGTCACCTCCATGAAGCGATGCAATTTGTTTTTCATGAACACATCACATGGAAGATATATATTAGTTTACCTAAATATATAATATGATATTTATATTATAATAATTATTATATAAATATAGAATAATTCTTACCTTTTATCCCTCTTGTTCATTAAAAAATGGAAACATTACTCATAACAAATTCATTTTTCAAAACCATCTATCGTTGTTGGTTTTAAAAGATTAATTGATTTATAAAAATTATTATTATTTATTGTTTATTATTAGAGGTATTATGGAATATTGATATATTTAACCATAGTCAACTTACCAAAGTAAATTTAGACAAATGAGTTGAATATTCTCAAAACATCCTACATGGACATAATTGACTAAGTAATTGTATATAACATAGTAATAATTAAAATAAAAGGAATAGTAAACCTAAAAATGTTATCAATAAATTAAATAATTAATATATGTTTATTATTAAGAAATAAAAAAGCATGTATTTGATGATTCAGACTTGAGGTAAGGGACAATTTACCTAAAACCTCAATTTAAATGTTTTAAAGATTTATTTTATAAATTGTTTTATTTCATTTACCTATTCTTAAAATTATTTTATGAAGAATTTATATGAAAATAAATGAATTATTAAGCAAATTTATGTCACTATTTACTTTATTTCAAGGTTTTCCACGATGAAACTTATTACGTATTGTATATGAAATTTTTTGAAAAAAAGGAAAATGGAATGTTACATTTTAATTTTTATAGAATCAATAGTTTTTCCCACTTAAAAAAACATTATTTAATGTTTGCATTAATTTAAAATATTTTGTTTTTAATTTAAATAAAAACCATTCTTCTTATAATTTTGGATATTTTCAAAAAAATGTTTTAAATGGAATTTTTATTTTGATATCCAAAAATATTTTTCTTGTGGGTGAAAATATTTTTATGAGTGTAATGATGAAAATCAAATATTTCAATTTTTTATGATTATTTTATGGTTATTAGGACTTTTTATGTTTATAAGTGATCCCAATATATATCATTATGATGGGTGAGCCAAATATAACTCTCCAATTCATTTGGTAATGAGATGGAGTTGTCTCGTTAGATTTCTTCTAAGAGATTATTGGAATTTACAAGGTAGGTCATTCCATTTGTAAGAGTCGTTGTAAGAGTGACATGTAAATGATATCCCAAGTAACCTATATGATTTAAATATTATTACTATGCTTTTTTATGGAAATATTATTATTTCACAAAGTAAGCTAATGATTATAATTTTAAAGGGAATTTTATGCTACTTATTAAGTGTGCAATTTATAAATTTATAAAAAAAATATTCAAGTGATTTTATTGATTGAAAAAAAACCTTTATGAGTTATATTTTTTACTTTATGATTTATTATGAAATGTTATATTAAAATTTTTGGGTAGTGATGTGGATTTTTTGGGTAATAAAATTTTTATTTTGATTATAAAATTTATTTTGAAAAAGGGAACATTTTATGAGTATTTATGGAGTAACAAGTTTCTTTATTTCTTTTTATATGTTCCCTGATGAGATTTTTTTGGTCATCCCATGTTTTAAAAAAAATTATTGTGTTTTAAGGATGATTAAATAAAATTAATGAGATTAAGATAAGAATTATGAAGATATTTTATGAAAATAAAACTTGTTATATCTTAAAAGTTTTGTATTGTGATAAAAATGGATACATAGTGGTAGTGTACACCTTGTGATGTATTATTTATTTATGTAAGGGTGATTATTTAATTATCTAAAACTATAAATAGTATCTATCATAATAATTCAAGAGAGTGAATTATTAACATAAAAGATTATTATCATGTGACTTTTAATGTTTTGTCATTGTAGTTGGTATCAGAAGAAAGATTTAGATAATTTAGAGGTTAGGATAGTGAAATTAAATACAAAAAAGAGAATATAATTATTTTTATAATGATATATCATTTAAATATTACCATGTTTATTCATCTAACATTTGTCTTTTTATAATGGTATTACATATATGGAACATGGAAAATAAACAAGGAAGGCACCAAGAGGATAATATTCTTCCAAATCAAGAATGTAGAATGGTTGGAATTAGAACTAATCAGTTTGTTTTTGTAGTGTCTCAATTGAAATAAGTTATAAATGGTGGTGGAATTTATGATAAATAGAAACCAGATATACCATAGAATAATATATAGATAGTGGAGAATTTCATGAGACAACACCCTTAATCATTTAGTGGATATTCAGACTTACTGATAGTTGGGGGATGGATTAATGCTCTAGAAAAAATATAAAAAGTCATGGGTTGTTCAAAGAATCAAAAGGTAACAATTTATATTTTTTATATTAAAGGTGATGTTGATCAATGGTTGTCAATGGTTATGAAAACTAGATAAAGAAAAGATATCGATTCCATAGAATGGGATACAATTAACAATATTTTCCTTGAGAAGTATTTTATTAAGGGTTTTCAACATATGATGGAAAATAAATTCATATAATTGAGGCATAAGGAGGAATATTTAGTTATCATGTATGAAGAAAAAATCACCTAATTGGAAATACATTCATCAAATTATATCCAAAATATTGTTTGTAAAATTAATCACTTTTACTTAATATTAATGTTAAGATACTAAAAAAACATTAGCCTCTCATTGATTTAAAATTTATAAGAAACTTTTTCACTTTGTTGAGAAGGTATAAATTAAGTTTGTTTATGACCATGTGTTTATTGAAAATAAGTATAAAAATTGATTCAGATAGAAGGGAAATGGGAAGAATACATTAAATAAATCTAATAGTTAGAAAATCAAGTTTTCAGATTGTGATATCTGTGGTACAAATCAACCCTGGGAATGTCTTATGAAATCTTGTAAGTTTTTCTGATGTGGTATGTTTGGGCATGTGGATCGGGATTGAAAAGAAAAATATCTTGGTAGTTGTAAGACCAATTTTGATAAACAGGAATTAGGTTGTTTTAAATGTAATGAGATAGGTCATTATGTAGATGTGTTTTTGATGAAGAGAACAAATAGTGGGAAGTAGTAAGACTACAAGAAGAAGGGTGTGGTGAAAACCTATATAACTACATCGGTAGATGTTGGGCTATTGATTGAAATTTTAATATGTATATTACTTGTTTATTAATATTATGCTAATATCTTATTTGATTTGGGGTCTAAAAATTCTATCATTTTTAATAAATTTACTGGTAAAATGAGAATTTCACATTATGACAAGAAATCATCACTTTTGAGTTTATTCTTTACTTAGTTAATGACTCCAATACAATTCTAAAACCCACTTATTGAATTGATCAAGTAGAACTTATGGAATTGAAAAGTAATGTGAAAGAGTCTCTTGACAAAGTTTACATTCATCCTAGAACATCACCATGGTGTGATCCTGTTTTTTTATTAAAAATAAATATGGTTTCATGAATATATTTATTGGTTGTGGATCATTGAATAACACCACTATTAAGAATAAGAATATGTGGATTTATATTGATGACTTTCTTATTAGATCAAGAGATATTAGTATTTTCTAAAGGTTTATCTCAAGTCCATGTACCATCAGCTGAAGGAGAATGAGGATAACATCCCTAAAACATCATTTCTTACTAGGTACAAGAATTATGAGTTTTTGGTAATTCCATTTGGGTTGAAAATTGCTTCGGCTATATTCATAAATATTATCAATCGATTTATCCATGAATATTTGAATATGTTTTTGGTTGTATTTATTGATGATATTTTGAGTTATTTAAAAAGTAACCAGGATCATGAAAATCATATAAATATCCTTCTACAAACCCTAAAAGACAATAATTTTATAGAAGATTTAATAAATGTGATTTTTTGTTACAATAAATTTCTTTTCCTGGACATGTCAAAAATAACGATTGAATAACTATTGGTTCTGAAAAAACTAAAGTAGTTAATGAATGGACAAGACTTAAAAATATTACTGAGATTCGTATTTTTCTTGGATTAGTAAGCTATTACTAGCATTTTGTTAAAAATATTGCTTGGTTATCTATCATGTTGACTAAGTTAACATGAAAGGGATAAAGGTTAATAAGGATAAATGAATTTGATGAATGTTTCTAATAATTGAAAATAATATTTGTGAATTATCCAGTTTTGGAACTTCCATATAGAAAATGAGAATTTTTTATCGAAAATGATGCATCATTAATGTGATTGAGTTGGGTTTTAATGTAGAATGATTAGGTAAATACTTATGCTTCACATCAATTTAAACCTCATGAGAAAAATTATCCAACACATGAAACTAAATTTGTGGTTGTAGTGTTTGCTTAAAAATTTTAGAGACATCATTTATATGGAGTAAAGTGTGATATAAATAAATAAATATATATATATATATATATATAGTTGGGGATGAAGCCTCTTTTTATTAAGAAAGTAAATACCTCTTCATATCTCAGAAGATGGAGACCCATTACATAGCTCGCAGGCTTAAACCAAATGGCCCATGATCATGGACCAAAGGCCCTGTGTAGTGTCATGTATGCATCAACCAGCCTGTGTCAATAGGCCTATATCATGCATACCTCACCCCTTTCTAGCATAGTGCCTTCATATCTTTCTACCTACATCATGCATACATCACTTCCTCCATTGTAAATCCCGCAAGGGGTTTTCCCGGATTTGAAAAGATAAGGGTACATTAACCATTCTATGTTTAGAAAATTTTACTTTTTTATTTATTTGTTAAGTGTTATATTATAAATTGTTTATATATAATCTCCCAAAATTTTGTTTTAGGTGTCAGTGAAATATTATTTGTAAAACAGAATTAAGAATGCTCAGAAATAGGATTGTGTTTTACAATAAAAGGTAGAATCTATCTAGAAGGTTATGTTTCCATAGTTTAATTTTGATGAAGAAGGTTTTAAAAAATTTGTAAAGAGTTTTGGTATTCTAATTGATCCCCAGTTAAATAAATAACAAATTGAGTGAGGCTTATAGTTCTCTATTTTCTATTCATCATGGAAATACAAAAATGTATAGGGTCTTTCAAGAACATTTCTGGTGTGAAGGAATGATGAAATATTTTATTGATTCTACTATGAAATGTATGACTTTTCAACATGTTAAAGATAAATGAAAATTCCCAAAGTGGATGCTTCTGTCTTTTTATGTTCCGAAATAGAAATGAGAAAATATATTTATGGATTTCATGATGGAGTTACAAAAGATATCTCAGAGTAATAATGTGATTTAGGTAATTGTTGACTATTAAACTAAATATCATAATTTTTTTCCTATTCAATATAATATGTATTTTGATTAAATTAATCAATATTATATAAAATATATAATTATATTAAATTTTTTACCACTTTACAATGTATCTGGCCATGATATCGGGTTTACCTCTAATTTTTTGAAATTATTCATAAATCATTAGGTATTGAATTAAATTTCAGTAGAACTTTTCATCCAAAATCTGATTGGTAGTCCAAGTAAATGGTTAATATTTTGGATTCTATGATTTCAGCTTAAAAAATATATTGTTAGGGAGGCTGATATCAATATCCGACTCTGGTTGAGTTTCTTTATAATAAATGATTTCATTCCACTATACAGATTGCACCTTATGATGCATTATATGGAATGTGATGTTGGACTCCATATTGTGGGGATGAAGTATGAGAAATAATGAATCTGGGACCATAATTGGTATAATAAATTTTTAATATAGTAAATATGATTCAAAACATATGAGGATATATCAAAGTAGGAAGAAAATTTATGTAGATGGTGGGAGGAAATATCTTCTTTTGAGGTAGGAGATCATGTTTTTCAAAATGTATCTCCATGGGAAATTATTATTTGTTTTTATAAAAAGGGAAAGTTAAGACCATGGTTCAATGAAAAATAAATTTTTTTGGAGAATATTGGATTGGTTTCATTCTAAGTGGCCTTTTCTATAAGTTTATCTCATGTATGTGATATATTTCATGTATAGTTCTTATTAAAATGTGTGTAAGATGCATCTCATGTTTTGAGATCTGAATTGTTTTAGTTAGTATAAATCTTTTCTTACAAGGAATAAACAATATAGATTATTGACCATATAGAGAATGGGTTTAAAAATAAATTGATTTACATGGTTAATGCTTTATGAAAAAAATAAATTATTGAAGAAGAAACATTGGAATTAGAAAATGTTATAGGGGAAAAATATACCCACTTGTTTATGAAATGAATAAAATTGTGAGGATTAATTTATAAAATGGGAATAGTGAAAAAAACCAGGTAATTTTAAGATAAATCATTTTCATGTCTTATTTATATTCATTAATTATATTTTATATATTAAATTCAATATAACAATATTAGGCTATTTTCAGTAAAAATGAATAAAGCTTTGTTTCTAGTTAAATTGGGCTTTCATCCATTATATGGTTTTGTTTAAATTATTTTTTAAAAAATTAAAGAATTTTAACTTCAAAAAATGAACTTTTTTTTTTAATTCAACATTTCAAGATTATATTTGGGGGAATTTTGGGATAATTTTCTGAAAAGTTATATTCCTCAATGAATAGTTGAAAATATATCGATTTTTATTGAAATTTGTCTTTTATTTTCAAGTATTTACAAAGAAATATTATATTTTGGATTACTTTTAAAATTAAATTAGTTAATATTTATTTTATATAATAAAAAAATTATTGAAATCAAAATTATACTTTAATTTGGTATGAAAACATTTTTATACTTAAAAAGGACATTTTTTCAGAAAAAAACTATTTTTCATTACGTTTTGTGGGTTTAATTTTAAATTAAATTTTACAAATTATGTGAATTTTATTTGATAAAATGGATTCCATATTTGGAATTTCCATAATTAATATTATTTAATAATTTTACCTTAATCATGGGTCGTAATTAATAATAAAAATGGTAAAAATATTTTACAATGGTTAAGGTTAAAACAGATTATATCGAGGGTTAAACTAAAGTGATAAGGATAAAAATCACATAACAATTTTTCTAAATAATATTTTGTGGCCATATTTTGACCCTATATCATATTATATTCAAAAATATTCCATATTGGATCCATTTTTCTTGAGTAATACATTAACACGTTTTAATATTTTTTTAGATTTCAAGTGTATCCTCTCCCCAACATATTAATGGAAACACCCACTCATCTGATTTACACCCTTAAAGATCCTTTTTATTAGGGAAATACCTATCCAAATCCCTTAAATTCATTCGTCCTCAGGTCCTATATTATTTTTTATCATAAAACCAACCTAGTAAGGATTTATGTATAAACCTAAAAAGGTTGTCTCAAGAGGATGTATAGTTCTTAAAAGAAATTTTTTGTTTTATTAATATTTATACCTCATTACAATATTATTTAACTATGATAAAATAATAAAAACAATATATTCTATATACTGATACATTTTTTATGTTAATTTTATAACCAATATCTGTCTTTTTCTTTCATCAAATGGGTCATGAAACCATCATTAGTGGGTAAGGAGGATGACCTCTACATGAACCGATGTAATTTATTTTCCATCACCTACTCTCACAAATATTTATAATGATAAATTTAAGTTATATATATGATATTAATGAAATAATTTTCATTATTTAAATATAATATATCATCTAATTTATTATCATTCCATGCATTGGAAAATGAAAACATCATTTGTGCGTATATGTGGATTACCACCTCCACGAAATGTTTTTTCATGACCACATCACATGGATAGTATATAAAAGTTTATTCAAATATTTAATATTATATTTATGATATAATCATCTCCATGATTGTAACATAATGCATTTTTTGAAACCATATTTCATGGTCAGTTTCAAAAGTGTAAATGATATATTATTATTATTATTATATATAACTTAATGATGACCATTTTGACCATAGTCAACTTACTTAATTCATTTTTGACATATGAGCCAAATAATGTCAAAACATACGACCTGAACATAATTGAGTAAGTAATTTTATATAAAATGGTAATAAATAAAGTAAATAGATAAATACAAATTAAAAAATTTCTTAATCATGGGGTGTTCAGGTTTCAAAATGAGGACCCCTGGTTTCATCCTCTTCAACTCAAGTATTCTGTTTCACAATATTGGATCTATGTTAAAAAATTGAATTGGGTCTTTTGGAACCCATTCATCATGTGGGAAATCAATTTAGCTATTTTCCCTCCAATTAATATAGAAAAATAGACTGCATTGATCTAGTATGGTCATTTTTGTCACATGTTGGTGGAGTTGGATATGTCAATACCTATTTTTGAGACTATTTATCTGATTGCTGGCGAGCTTAAATTTCAACATGAGATTGAATTTGTACATGTTCCAGAATTCTACACTAATTGCTAAATGGTTGGGCATGTTAAGGCTAACTGTCATAGTGGCATCTGGTGTTCTGATTGTAAAAAACATGGACATCTTGTTGAGAAATGTAAATTAAAGGTTCCAGGTGTTGGTGATAACTCTAAGCTTATTCAATGGAATAGCTCTGAGAAGTGATTTCCTTCATCTCAAGTGGTTATGGAACCTATTAATATTTTATGGGAAACTAAATGAGGTAACTCTATCTTTTGTTGATGTTGTGGCTGGTAAGAATATTAATCATAATAAATGTGAGGAAGTCCGTAGTCGGAATGTTCTTAATGTACATCCACACATTCCTCCTGCACATACGACTATGAGGGAGAGCAGTTCTAAATGGTGTGATGTTGACAGCCATGCTGTTGATTATGATGATCCATAAATGATGTTGGAGGGACCATTTCTGTCAAAAGGGAAACTTGATATCGGTCCTATTAATATGGTCCTTCCACTTAGGGTTTGGAAGTATACTCTTTGTTTACAGGATATTCTTGATGGTTCTTTGCAAGATTATTCTGATCAAGAGGATGTGGAAACTCCTACACATGCTCATGGTTTTTCTCTGGCTCTTCGGGAGCACATTTCTACTTCTGTTCATGATGATTCCAGCGCACCTGCATCTTTAGGTGATGAATTTGGGTTGTTGGTTGTATATCTTGTAGCTACAAATGATTTTTCACCTGTTGTTACTCATTACAGTAGCCTTTATAGGATGATAGTGAGGATTTATCCATTTATTCCATTATAATATCCAATAAGGGGCAACATGTGTTGTCTTCACCTGTTACTTTTTTTGATTTGGTACATATTTCCTTGGTTCTATAGGCCTTTACACATACTGATACATCATCACCTTTGAAAAACCATTTTCATGTGGGTATACACAGCTCCGGTGTCCTGAAGCACAACTTATTTACCATATTGTAATCTATAAACTCTCTAGACATTGATGAGTTATATAGAGAGAGAAGGGAAATTAAAGGTAAAAATTATTTACCAGCACCTGTTACTAATGACTATAGTGTCAAGCAGGTTGGATCCAAAGACATATAGGCATGGCAGCCCTCAACATAGGAAGTCCTGGGCTGAAGGGATGCGGAATGAAGGTTTGAAAGAGCATGATGCTGCTCTTGTTGAGCCAATGGATGATCAAAATTTTTCACACAAAGTTGATGTGGTTGATGAACTGGTGGATGTCGATGAACAACATGGTGTGTGGAATACCTCAAAAAAAATTGTGAAGGGGAAGGCACCTAAGAAGTCATGGAATATTTTGTGGATAGGGTGGAAGAAATAAAGGATGAGTTTGTTATCTATCTTTTGGGATGGTGGGGTTTTCTCCACCTTCATGATATTTTCCCCTTTTTGAACTATTTATCTTTTCTTATAATAAATTTCAGAGATCATAGAGATTATCCTTGGTCTACACTATTTTGTAAATACTATTCTTCCATTTATTCGTGGTATTTTTACAAAGGGTTTTAAATGTAATGGATATTTCAATATCCAGAAATATTTTTCTTATGGGTGAAAAGAATATTTTTATGAGTGTAATGATGAAAATGAAATATTTCATATGTTATGATTCTGTTTTTTGTTTTTGGGAATTGTTCATGTTGATGGGGGATCACGATATAGCTCATGATTATGGGTGATCCCAATATATATTATAATGGTGGGTGATTTAGATATAGCTCTCTATTTTATTAGTGAAAGGGATGGAGTTAACCAATTAGGTTTCTCCTAATGGATTAATAGAACTTTTTAGGTGGGTTATTCCATTTGTAAGAGTGACTGTAAGAGTGATACGAAGTTGATTTACCAAGTTACGAATATGATTTAGCTATGTGTTCTATAGGTTTTCATGGAAATATTATCATTTCAAAAGGTAATTTATTGATATTTGGTTTAAAGGGGTGTTTATGCTACTTTTTAAGGATTAAATGTATACCTTTTTTAAAAATAGTTTTCAAGAGTTTTACATGATTGAAAGAAAACTTTATGAGTTTTATTTTTTTCCTTTATTATTTCTTATTAATTTTTTTATAAAAATATATGGGTAGTGAAGTTGATTTCTAGGGTAAGAAAAGTTTTATTTTTATCTCAAGCTTTATTTTGAAAAAGACATGTTTTTATTAGTATTTATTGAATAAAATATTTCTTTCTCTATTTTTATATGTCCAATACTGATTTTTTATGCTCATTCCATATTTTTAAATTTTTTTCATAGGGTTTAATGTATATGTAGGGACAAAAATGAGGTCAAGATTCAAATTTTAAAGATATTTCATGAAAATAAAAAATTTATATCTTAAAATTTTTATATTGTAGGAAAAATAGAAACATAGTGGAACTTTCCACCTTGTAATTTAATAATTTTTATTTAAGGGTGATGACATAATTCTCTAAAATCTAAACCATAAATATCCTAAAAATTTAATAGGGTGAATTATTGACTTAAAACTCAATATTATGTAATTGTTAATGCTAGTCCCTTATAGAATGGTCAATATTTAGTCACATGTACACAATTTTAAGAATGATACTTTCTACCATTAATGCATATGGTATTACCACTATGTGCTTAACAGATTATTCTGTTTTTGGTGCTTATTCCCATGATAGTTTTAAGTGACTGACTAGAGGAGTTGAAATATATTTGTGTCTGGCCATCACAAATTTTTCTATGATCTTCCATATAGACACTTTTTTCAATAAAACCAAACATATTATACTATTTTCTTTCTCAATCCTCATTCCTAAAGTCCTCTTTGCTTTACCAAGATCTTAAATTTCAAACTTCCTCAACAAGTCCTTAGATCCTAGATCCATGACGTTAAAGGACCCACCATAAGGCTAACATCCATTTAGAATAGTAAAATGACTAAATTCCCATAATTTTAATCTTTCTGATAGCAACAATGTCTTAAATTTATTCACATGAAAATTTTCTTCTCCGTGAAAGTGTTGAACTCCTAATTCCACTATCTTGGAACTTGTTACAACCTATGGATACTTTAGTTGAGTTAACACAACAAGACCTGATTTCATTGATCCATAAAACCAAGAGTTTTATTCAAATATATTTCTTCATCTAGATTCTCATGAAGAAAATACAACTTCATATCCATATATTATATATTTTAACCTCAGGTAGAAACCAAAATAAAAAATAGTTCAAATGGTAGTATTATTTTATACCAATGAGAAAATTTTAGAAAATTGGATTCCCTCTTTATATCTAAATACCTTGACCACCAGTCTCATGGTATAGCTTCCACTTTAATCAAATTAATCTTTTAACTAGAAAATACACTTTTTCTCAAGCACCATATGTCTAAGTGTTAAATATATTAGCTCCCATGTGTTATTTGCATGAATAAATTCAAAATCATCCTTCATGTGAAACTCCCAATTATTAGAATCATTAAAGATAAGTGTCTCTTTAAGGATACCTATTTCTTCACCATCTGTTAAAAGAAAGAAACTAAAGTCAACATTAAACCTTTTTACTTCTCATGTGACTCTTTTAGACCTTCACAGATCATCCAACATTTCTTCTCTCTCTGGAACTAAACCCTCCATAATCTCATCCTATAAAACTCTGGAATGAGCCACACCAATTCTCGGGATTTTTGGTATATCTTTCATTAGTATCATTCTTAAAACTTATTTACTTATCCTAGATATTCCTCTAAAATTTTAAAACTTTTAGTGGTCCCAAACCATCTAAACTACCCTAAATATTTGAAATAATGGTACCTCTATTAAAATGAACATGAAATAAAGTTTATTTTTTAACATAAACATTATTTTTATACAAATTTGGGTCCTTCCATACAACATTCTCATTAAATATCACATTTATACTTCTAATGGATTATTTTAATTCAAAATCCCAAAGATAAAAACCATGTTACTCATCTGAATAACCAGGAAAGAAACAATCATGATATTTATTTTCAAGATTATCTATGTCCTTGGAAGCCACATGAACATACGATATACTTCTAAATACTTTAAGGTGATCTAAATATTGTATCTTTCCTATCCATGGAGCTTTTAGTAGATCATGTCGCATTGGTGTTAATCTGATTATATTAATAAAGTAAGTTGAAATATTCACTACATCCACCCAAAAAACATTAGGAATTAATGAAGGAAATTTTATACTTCACACCCTTTCAATAAATTTTAGATTCATATATTCATCTATTCCATTTTGATGAGGCATTCTAGGTAATATTTTCTCATACCTAAAGCCTTCATACCTAAAGATGTTTCAGAAACTTCTACCAGTATACTCACCTATATTGTCTGATCTCAATCATTTAATCTTGAATCATATCTCCCTTTCAAAAATATATTTCCATTTCATGAATACTCTAAAAACATTATATTTATTTTAATGAATTATAATCATACGTTCCTCGTAGATTCATCAATTAATGTCAAAAATTATTGTGATCCTTCTAGATATTTAACTTGGAAAGGTCCCCATATATATATATATGTACATGTTATAACTTTAAAAAAAATTATATTCTTCCACTCATGTTAAATCTCATATTATATTTCATACTGACTATAAAACTATCATAGATTATAAAGTAAGAATGAACCATCATCAGTATGACTTTATCCACTAAAACATTCATAAATTTCTCACTGAGGTGACCTTTTCGGGCATTCTATAAATCTAAACTTTTGGAAGTTGAAGTTTTTGTGAGTGTAGATCCCACTAAACTTTTTTTTAGAGATAGAATACTATCCTTTAAACCTTTAACTGTAACCAAGGATCCCCCAGTGATTTTCCAAATTCCATCAATAAAGGTAATTACATATCTATCTTTATCTAACTGAATTACTAAAAAAACACAATAAAAGTTCTAGTATATGTAAAACATCCATTAACTCAAGGAAACATCAATTATTCAAATAAATTCAAACACCTGACTTCCCCTCATTTTTAATAGATTCATCATCGTCTATATTCTCTCTTCCAAATATTCCATACACATAATTTTCTATGAATCCATTTTCATCGGTGGAGTTGAAATAACCACCTAAATCAGTGAACTAGGATTCCACCAATGTGTTAACACTCAGAATTATATTTTTAGTAATCTCTCTAATTGAACCAATGGAACATAATAATTCATAATTTGGTCTTATAAAATTTTCATTACATTCACAACATTCCTTCTTGAGGTGTACCATTTAACCATGGTGTCTCACACTGGTTTGGATTTTAAATATTTTCTTCTACTCTTATCCCTTGGATTATCTTCCGGTCACCTTTAACTTCTATGATGGGGTATATAACCTATTCCCTACGAATTGTATTCATTTTTTAATGGTTCTTGTATCTTCCTCATTTTATGATCTTCAATCACAATAATTTTTTATACATCATAAAATATCATGTTTCTATTTCTATAGGAGTAACTTACTGTAGTTACCATTATATCCGAATTTTATAGTAATTATTACAAAAATAATATTTCATAAACATAATCAATGAATAGTTCCTTCACATACATTATTTTTATTTGAATTAAGTTGAATTCATTCGCATGATCAGTTGGATATCTTAATTTTTATATCCTCTTGTTGAATAGTAAGATCATAAAGAAATATCTGTTGAGTGTTATAGGTTTCTCATACTTATATACAAAAGCAACCATAAACTCTGATATGGCCTTCTTCTCCCAAATGGTCAGATCCATTTTTCAGGATAATGGAATCCTCACCAATCCCAATGCCATTATATTCGGACTTTCCTATTCTCTTTTCTTCAATTTCTCCAACATAACACATTTCAAACAAAGCTCTAGGTATTTTTAAATGTGGAAATCCTCCATATGAATTCTAAAGAAATTGAAATTCATTCCATCAAATATGGATACTTGATTGTAGTTTTATTTTAACATCATCACATTTTGACATAATGAATCCCACTAAATCAAAAAAAAATATAAGAAAGACTGAATGGTACCTATGGTAATATTGAGAAATCTATTGATCCTCTATAAACCTCTAACCACTCCAATACTAATAGTTTATAATTAAACAAAGACTTCACACTACATAATTTAATCCACTATAAGACTATACTAATAGAAATAGGTCACCATATGGAATACTTAAAATTTCAATGGATAGGAACTTCGAAGAAAAGATTCTCCCAAATCACTATACTAAATTTGACACTCAATCCTATTTACTCCAAACTCAAATAAATATTCATATGAAAATAAAGAGTTGAAATGAAATAAATTAAAGACACAATAATGTTTTTCATGGTTTTTAAATTCATCCTATTTCCATTGGAAATACAATCCACACTCTTCATTTTATTAGAAGTATAATGTTTCAATCAGTATGACTAGGCCTTAACATAATTAACTAACATAGGTAAATCCATAACCCATCTGCAAAGTAGCCCCACCCCCTTTAATAGAGTCCCACAAAGTCATCAGGTTGCAGAAAAATCTTATATTTTCAATATTCTATTTATTTCACTATGAAATTGTTGATTCCCTCTACCTTTCCTCGTCTTTTCCACCAATCACCGATAAATCAAAGATGCTCATATGACTAAATTGTTTCTTGTAAACTCTATACTAAGAGTGACTCAATTGTAGACATTGCCTCCTCCAAGTGATAACAACATTCAATGAACATCTAGTATTTTAATCCCCATGTTTTATACATCATAAATTAACAATTTTTTAAAATGTCGCTACCCTCCTGCTAAAGGCCACTGTCACTTCTCTAACAACGAAATGGGGTTCCCCAAAGTTTCTCATATTGGTGAACTGACTCCATCACTTAAATAATATTCAAAATCCTGAAAATATGTTTCATGAATATGATGTTTATTTATATATTAAATTAATAATATATTGATGTATATTTATTTAAATAATTTTTTTTGATAAATACCGAGGAGAATTGTCAAGATGAGTTAAATGGGCCCGAGGGGAATCGATATATTAATCAATGAAGTTAGAACATGATAAAAGGATATATTATTATTATTATTATTTAATAAGGGGTAAAATTTTTATAAATAATTATATAATGGGAATTTTTGAAATTATCAATTTCTTAACGATATGTATATAATCTGATTTATATCATTTTACAAGATGTGAGAGTTGTTCACAATGAATTCTCCCAAGATAATTATCTCAAATCCCTAAATAGAATATATCCAGAACATTCTAAAAAATAAGAGATAATGGTTTTCCATTCCCTCAAGATCAAGATAACAAGGGATAAATTCTCTTAATCCCATGAAATTCCTTATTACAATCAATATCAAAAAACACAAGGTGCTTAGTTCCTCTATCCTAGTAACTCGAATACCAACGACAATGTTCCAAGATTAATGGGTCATTTGTGGATACCAATAGAGGCATTATATTTTGGATTATTCACTACAATTATGATATGATAAGCGAAGATACCAAATTGACCAAAAATAAGAATAATTAGCAAGTTGGGGTAATTAATGTTTTAAATTAATTAAAAATTATATGTGAAAAGATCGTATCAATGATGAATCTAGAGTTTCTTCACAAAGTTCATCAGATATTATCTAGTAAAATTCATGAAAATATAATTGCTGGGAATAGGCCTTATAGCTTTTGTTTTACATTATATCCTTCAAGAAGTATCAGAGAGTTCACATTATAATTTATTATTTTTTTTAATTTGGTTTATCGATTTCTTGTTTTTTTATCAAAATCCAAATTCTAGTTTTTCATTATTTAATAAAAAAGATTAAGTTAACATGTTTTTTCAATTCATATGACCAATATCATGTAAATACATTTCATTTCCATGTAATTTTCTTAATTAATTGGGAATTTTATGAGTCCAATAAAATTTATGGCACATGATTCCAAGGCCCGGTGTGCCCGGAATCAATTTCTGAAGTATTTTTGGGTGCGTTCAGTAAACGTATGAGTGGGTTTTTATAAAAATTGAACTAGCACTCGGGATTAAAATCATAGGGCACCATTAAACTCGCAGCACTGGTATTCACTTAAGGAGAATTTCACCTCGATGGCAGTGGGTCGAGAGTAAAAGATAGTTTTTGGGTTTTTAGTGAATGAATAAAATAAAAATAAAGATGTGAGGCTTTATTTTTATTTGTTGGTTAAAAACCTCCATGTTGAAGTTTGAGGTGGGGTCCACCATAACTTAACCTCCCATGAGAGGTCATGGTGGTGGGGTCCACCCGAGGTCTAAACCTCGTCTTATTGTTTATTGTGGTGGGGACCACCCATGGTTAAACCCCCTTGAAACTCCCCTTTTATGGGGAGAAACCCTTCACCTTCCATTAAGAGTAGGGGAGCCACTTCAACTCCCCAACGCTTAATTTTTTCCAAATCCTACACATTAATTAAGTGGATCCATCCTAATTTAATTCACCCATTTTTAATATTAAGCAAATTATTTAATAGGATATTATAACTTTTCCTTGGAATTTGTTTTTGGGTGAAACTTTAGAGAAGAGAGAGATTGGAAAGAAAAGATCTGGCCAAAGAAGGACGCTCCCAACGAAGAACGCCTTCAACTATGAAGAATGATCTCCTTCGACCTTCACCCACAGACTCCTTCCGACATGGGACGTCTTTGACCGACCTTACCTCCTCATCGTCATCAACAAACCGATGCACGAGCTTGGGATTGGACGTGTGCGGCGGGCGCGACGAACTACGACATCATCGTCTTCTTACCCACGACTCTGTTAATGAACAAAGAGAAAAGGTAGGGGTTCAAACATTTTTTTTTCTCATTCTTCCTTTCCCGTTGATGTTTATTATTCTGAGTCACATGTTATCACTCTAACTTGGAGGGTGCGAGCCGAATGAACACGGCCCAAACCCTCCGCCTTACTTTGTGGAATTTGATGCTAAATGTTTCAGGAGTCCGGGATGAGAGATTTTCATCAACAATGGTTGGGGATTGAAGGCGACGTCTCGAGGAGTGTACGGCTACTTTCAGAACTATAATCGGGCCACCAGAACTCGTCTGGTTCCTGTGGATGGTTTGTCGGCAGTCGTAACCTACGAACGTCACCGGTGGGATGAAGGGACGGGAGGACGTCTCTCCGGCCAGCCGTGTGGACAGCGATGGCACAACTATGCTGCCAGAGGAGCAGACCGTGGCCCACGGGGTGCGGTGGAGTAGCGACGGCCAGCACAAGGTCGGCCGCAAGAAGAACCGGCGATACGGGCCGCTGGGTTTTCGGGGAGGGTGTGGTGCAATGTGTGCCACGCAGTGGAGGAGAAGGCTGTGACCTTGGTCGTGGCGGCGTGGGATGGGTGGCCGGCTCTGCCTATCACTAAAGGAGAAGCTGCACAACCGCGCTGTGTGGGAGGTGGCTGGCCGATCGGCCAGCCCAAAAAAGCGGGACCCCACAGCATGGGTCCCACGTGACACGGACCGGTGCCATGTGACATGGACCAGTGCCATGTGGCATCGGTTTTTAACCCCCCCCCCCCCCCGAATAGCTATGTTGTTCAGGATTCTAGGGGGCGCGGCCTCCCCCATCGACATGGCTAGGGTAGACCCCACGAGCCACCAGCCGTGTGCCCAGCACGGGCTGAGCCTAGCACGGGCCGGACATAGCATGGGCCGGACCCATCATGGGCCGGGGTGGACCCCATTCTGGACCCGGATCGGGCTGGGTTGGGCGGGGTCGGCTTGACTTGGTCGATCCTAACCCGAACCCACTTTGACCTATTTACACTCTTTTGCTCGTAACATGAGTTACGTTTGTCCGATTGAGGAACTGTCTATAGTGATGGAAAACTCGGAGGGAGACGGTTCTTTTGGTATACCCCACATGAGTTTTGGACATAGTTGGGATATAGCCGGGTTGGATCGAATGTAAATCCAACTGGGCCCTCGGAACAAAAATGCCAATAACTCTCAGATCGGGCATCTGATTGACGCGTCGTCTGTCGCGTTGGGTATCTTATGGTAGGATGGATATTTTAGATATATCAACTTGGGACTTCATGGAAGTTTATGTATATACACTTGGCTTGAGGAGCGGATCCTCTTGGAATCAAGTGTGCTATGTGCGGAACCCTATGCTTGGCTGCATTATGATAAAGGGATCCTACATGGGTTCGATAAGATTCACTACTTTTCCAAGATCCTACATGGGTTAAATAGCTCTAACTATTGTTCTAGGATCCTACGTGGGTTCGACAGCTCTGACTGTTGTTCTAGGATCATAGGTGGGTTCGACAGCTCTGACTACTATTCCAGGATCCTACGTGGGTTCGACAGCTCTGACTACTGTTCCAGGATCATACGTGGGTTCGACAGCTCTGACTACGGTTTCAGGATCTTGAGTGGGTTCGACAGCTCTGACTACTAATCTGGGATCCTATGTGGGTTCGAAATCTCTGATTTCTGTACCAAGATCCTACGTGGGTTCAACAGAATAGATGACTTAGGGGATACATCTAATCATCCCTAACTCTCTAAAAAAGTTTTATACCTATGAGAGCTGAGTCCGTAACTTTTGTGTTTTTCTCATTATTGGGATGGATTACATTATGACTTAGGTATATGTAAAGGCATATACCTAAGTGGGTTTATCTGTTAATTTCATACTTTTTGGTTTATCCTTGTTGGATTTTATAAGACCTTGAGGGTCTCGGGGTCCCTACAAAGTATCGTTATACTCACCCCTAAATGGGCTATTCCCGCACCATGTTGTGTTGGATGAAGAAGATGGACAACGCTGACTAAGGTTAAGAGTACCAGGATTGGCCAGTACCCGGAGGTGGACCTTATGATGATTCGGTACACGGAGGAGTCTGAAGGATGTGGAGTATTGAAGAGGATATCTGTACCTACCATTCAGGTTAGAATTTCAAAGGACGACCCAGTAGCTGTTTTTCATATCATCAGTTGTATTTTTACTTCCAGTTCCTTGAACTTTATAGTTGGGCTTGTATTTCCATACCCTTTTACTTTTCATCACCCTTTTGTTATGTAGTTTACTTAGTGTTTTTTATCCAACTATGTGCTATTTTGTGTGTATTACAGGTTATAAAGGCAATTACTTCCCGATTTTAGGGAATTACGCCTTTGGTGCTAGTCTCCATCCACTGGCCTATGGAAGGTGGGCTTGGGGTAGTCACAACACGGGCCCTGGGGAACGGGTCGTGATAGATCAGGCTAATAATAGATAGATAACACTCAAAGATCCCATCTTTAGGTGAATAAGATGCTAGCTACCGGACATTGTTATGTGGAATTTAACTAAAATTACACATTGTGTACCCCTACTCAACCACACAAACATGGGTCGTGTAAATCAAAACACACCATTTGGGGTCAATATGTGACATCATTACTCATTGTGTATTAACTTCCATTAGAAACACATTCTAACAGGGATTACCTGGAATGTATCAAATGTACATGTTGTGTAACCCCACTTGGTTTTGACCCCACAGAAATCACTAAAATCATGTGGTCAAAGTACACAATGTGTAATTAAGATGCACAATATGTACTTACTGTCAGTCGAGTGAAACCACATAACATGAAATACATAATGTGAATATGGATTTACACATCATGTAACATGTGATAATCCATGCATGTTCCACAATGAGTCTTTAGGCATGTAGATGGGTGGTTGGAAACGAATTACACAACATGTAGCTGGATGTGCATACCATATAACATGGGAAAACTCATGAAAGGTAAATTTCAAGAAATACATGTTGTGTAAGTTAAATATGTGGATAATTAACATCAATACTGATTTATATGGGGTGTATTTGGTTGTATATGTCATGTAACAAGTAATTCCCTGCCATAGTACATGCTGAGTGATTTTTAGAAGGTCGTGCGGAAATAAATTGTTTTAATTAATATTTTTTATGCTAAAAATAAATGATGTGTATGTTTGTCTCACAGACCTTGTACTTCATGAGTATCTCTAGTGGTTCATACTGCATATATTCATGCAATGTTATATGGTCATACATATCATATAAGCTACAACAAATGATCCAGAGAACAATATGTTATATAATATCATGACACATTTTGTGGAAATATATGACTTGTAAGTAAATATTGTATGATGAGGACCATAGACAACATAATTCACACACCATGTCAATTGATAGTATATTATATTTTAATATTAAACAAAATAAATTTACTTAATCAGCCACATGAGGGTACATGTTTTACTTCTTCCCTTACGAGTCATGTACTTTATAATTTTAAATTAAAATTAATAAATTTAAATTAAAAAGGATTTGAAAATCATGGAAATTTTAGAAATAAAATTAAGATAAAAATTAATTAATTAGTAAGATGATTAAATTATTAATTCAATAAATTTATCATAATGAATTAAAAAAATAGAAATGAATGTTAGAATGTATAATGGATAATCATTTCATGTTTTGAGTGATCATTAGACTAGCCAACTTTTGCATGTGTAGGGTTCCTATTTAATTTAATTATTTATTCCTTAGGTTTTTTTGATAAATATATTATTAAATTAAATATGATGATATTCATGTAAACCCTTAATCTTGTATGATTTGTGGGATTTGATGTCCAAATATTATTTATGTAACCCTTAACCACTTAATCCCCTCATGTGTGAGTGAGTAATAAATTGTAATAGTAGGAGATCCCAGCAAGAGTATATGTTTACGAACTTCAGTCAAGGTGAAACCAACCAAGGAGGTACACAATTTAATGGAGGACTCATGTAACTCCATCTAGGTATTGGTTCAAGGATTTTTTCCCCTAGGTTCATAGTTGATTTATCTTTCACTCAATAAAACAACTAATAGTTGAAATCTCATGATCATATCACTTTTTTATGTTATTTGTCAAGTGAATTGTCATTTAATTATGTGCTTATTATTTATTTGATTATTAAACATTGTCACATAAATTAAATAAATAAAATATCAAGCAAGATGAATTAAATAAGATAAAAGATGTTAGGTGATTCAAATTTAATTCATAGTTAAAAAATAGCTATAAATTCTTTCAGTATTAATTGTTCCTTTCTACGTAAAATTCTGATGAAAATAATTTTAACTCTTTAATCATTCCAGAAGTTTTTGAAATCCAAATACTAATGTTAGATGATCAAAACATGCCAACTCTTCATTTTTGATTAGATCATGATTTTTTTATTCAAATTACTCCCTACTTTGAAGTTATGTTTAATTAGATGAAGAGGGGGTAACTCATATTTATATAACCTTAAAATCACATCTACGAATTCTATACTTATAATTTTTGATATTAAATAACTTAATAAAGATAGGGACATCAACATAAATTTAAAAAATGATGAAATGAAACATATACATGAAATTTTTCCATTGTATCTTATATAATAATATATTATAATATTTGAAATGGGTCAAGATGGATATAAGGACACAAGCATTCATTTTTTAACCTCCTTTACTAGATCTTCTAAAACTTACAATGTCATATTGACGGAATATTTTCTGATTATATACACATTTATTCACCTCAATTTTTATTATTTTACATTGAATTTTCCTTATACAATAGTTTTTTAATACATATACAATGGTTTATTTTCAAATATTGTATGTCATCCATTTTAATTAGAAATAACTGAGAGCTGATATTAATAATGAATTAAAATTTACTAATCTCAGAGGTGGATTTGAAGAGTCTTCATGTGGAAAAAATATTATTTTTTCTTCTTCTTTCACAAGTGGTCCAAGTTATATGATACAAAATTACTAATATAAAATGGTTATTTTTTACTATGTATGATATGTGGATTTTTTATTATATTCACATCAAAACTAACTTGGCCTAAAATTTCTCAATTTGAAAATAATCAAAACTTTTGGATTTTTTATTATACATAAATACATTTTATAGAATTCAATATAAAGGTTGATCATATAATGACTAATTTAATAGTAATATCTTTCATTGGAATGTTTTGATATGGTATACCTATTAAACCTATTCATATTCATTACTTGTATACAAATGAATATTTAAACTTTTTTTCTATCTTTGTTAATAAAAATTATACTTTGGAGCAGTTGTTCGTAAAATTGTGTTCTAAAAATGTGGTTTGCCTCATGTTCATATACATCTTTTACTCAACAGTGAGAAAAAAATTTCTTCAATGATCGATATTTATAAAATTGCATCTCCGAAAATTCTATGTAAATATGATCATCCCTAACATTATGAAGAAATAAATAATTTTATGGCTCATGGTTCATTTGGAAATAAAAATCCCCAATCTCCATGCATAAAAAATAGAATATGATTGATGTTTTTTCCAAAACAAATTGTTTCCATTGAAACTATGGATGATGATGAATTTTTGTTTATTGAAAAAGTGATAGTTTTAATTCAATAGTGAATACTAGTGTCTAATTAAAAAACAACTATTTTTTACCTTATAATCCATGTATATTGATAAAATATCAATATCGTCTTAATATATAGATTTATAGTCATTCTCATTCAATAAATTATTTGTTTAAATATATAAAAAGTCCATCATAATTTGAATATTATAATTTTTGAGGACGACGATAATCATATTAATGAAATTAATATATATTATGATGTTGATATATATCAACATTTGAGACTACAAGAAGAATATTTAGTTATGATATCCATTATAGATTACCTAAAGTTCAAAATTACATTTTTATTTACCATATAAAAAATCATTACTTATAATGATGATGATATTGTTGAGGAAGTTTTGAAAAAGAACAAAACTACTCAAGTAATGTTTACATCTTGGTTTGAAGAAATTTACTATATCCCTAGGAAATGTGTCTAACTTATGTGGAATTTTTAATAAAATTATCCATAACGCACATGATAAAAAATGGTACCTTCATAAGATAGGTTTTGTAATTGGAATATTATATTATGTTCCCCACATAATTACAGATATCTATTATTTTATAATACTTATTATTAAGGTTAAATTCATAGCATGTTATGAATATATATCAATTATGAACCATACCATGAATCATAAATATAGATCTATATGAAAAATTCTTAAAAGTAATTCAAAATGAAAAAGAGATTATTAATATTAATAAATTGGTTTCTTCTTGGGATATAGGATATTCATTATCAAGATTTTTTCCCACGTGATTATCTCCAACATTGTTTCCCAAACTTTTCATTTTTGGAGACAAACTTGGGATATTGTTTTTAAGATATTGTATATATTAAATGAAAGGGGTTGTAATTACATGGTATCCCTAAAACAAAATTAACCATACAATAAAACATAAATTTATATATATGTTTATGGTTATTTACATTATTGGTTTTAGTTATTACTATACAATAAATAACTATATCTTTACTTTTTAACTATGTTGATATCCTAAATATTCCATATCTATTTCTAACCCTTTTATTTAATTGAATAACATAACCATATTTTACTAATAAATATTTTTTACATATATATTTCCCCCCATTTTTCATTATAGATACATTAGTTACATCAGTTTATAATAGAATGTGTAATTTATATTTTTTTATATTATTAAGATGTATTGTTTTCATTTGTAATGCCATAACTCAAACCATCATGTCTGATATGGAGAGACACAATGCATCATGTTTTCCACCTTATATACAAGATGATTCGGACTAACATTAAGGGTTCAAAGTATATAAATGTGGATACTATACCCTATATATCATATCCTTGAACCGATAATATAAATAAAATATAACAACTCAAAGTAAACAATGAAAAACAAAAAAAAATATCAAATGGATTGCATTTTAGATAACAAATAAACATGCTTCCTAAGTGGAAAATAAAACCATATTAAAAGTTCATGTTGGTAAATAAATAAATAAAACTATATGGTAATCCTTTAAAGTCTATCCCAGAACCACCAACAACTCTAAGCTCCATAACATAGCTATCTTTCATTATCCTCTTTCCCAATACTAGATCCCTATAAATAAAAGCTGGTTTTTCATCAAAATGCCTGAATAACATGTGAGTAATAAAACCTAGTAAGACACCACCAATGTGTCCCTTTTAAATGTAGTCATGTATAATAGGTTTATACCATTGTAATAATAAATTCACAATAAATCATGAACAACCACATACCGAGCACCTGTGTGCTAACCATTCCACCATGAGCCTCATTCGTGCCTGGTTTGGATCCATGCTAAAAGTAATATCAATATATGTGATGAAATCAAGTTATATCCACAATTAAAGTAAACATGTTGTTCGAAATATTGTGAACATGCTACTCGGATTCTATTAGGCATCAAGTGAATTATAATAATCAGTAGTCAATAGGCATCAAGTGGTCCTACTACTTGACATCAACTAGGCATCTAGAAACCATGAAACATGGAATCCACTGGGAATTGAGTGAATCACATGGAATCTATGATGCATTTTCGTTTCCATACCCTATTCTTATGCCAATCATCATCATCATTGTAAGTCCTACATACTCCCCCGCTAAGGGATAACCATGTCCTGGTGGTCTACCTGTTACAAGCACCAAGAAAATACCTCCCAAGGAATGGTAACACATATAAAAGGGTAGAGAATATAAATAAAATCATGGAATATCATCATGAGAAAAATGTAGAAATGTAAAATACATGTTAGAAATATCAAACATGAACAAACAATTTATAATCAAACTCATTGTAACACATATCATAAATGGGTCCCATGGGCTATTCACACACCAAAATGTCATCACCATCAATAACGATCATCAAATTATACCAATACAATAATTATACCAATGAAAAATGTGTACAAATTATACCAAAATGGTATGAAATTATTACCTCAATGTTGTTTATGAATTACACCAAGGTTCATCAAATGATCAAAGACTAAAAACCCTTCAAAACCCATGTAGAATGATCTCAAACATCAAGGATTCCTTATTTAGGTTCTAGTTTATCAATAAATTGGTTTATATAGGATTTTAAAGGAGATTTCATGTCAAGAATCGTGGTTCTAGTATCACATATATTAAGGAGTTTGTTAAATAAACCAATTCTTATGTATATCAAAGGAGGGGTCATCAATTTACTCAATTCCTTGTTCATTCAAGGACAAATCATGAATTACTCACCAATTCTTAAAGAGAGCCTCATTTAAAAGAAAAAAACATCTAATAATTTAAACTCTTTCAATGGAAAAAAGAATCATGATGATAATCTATGATAATAGAGTCACAAGACGATCAATCTATAATTACTTACCAGAAAACATCTATTATTCTGGGGAATTATATCTATGGTCAAGGGGGTTTTCATTGACACATCGATACCTCCACTGATATACCAAATAATCATCAATTTATTGAGTTTTTTCACCAATACTATATCAATATGATGTCTTGTTATTTGGTCCTTGGATAATTACCCATAAAATGTATTTATTTGAATTTAGATCTTGATTTGATTAAGGAACGACTTCAAATCTCTATATCTACCATTTTAATGTGAATATGTGAAGGAAGTGACCTTGTATATTTATGGAATTCATAGACCTGGAATAGAACCAGGAACATACCTCAATGAGGAATAGGAAGTGGGTGTATATCTAGAAAAATAGTAACATTATATTGTTGTTTGATCACTCCAATGTTGAAGGATCAAGGGGGATAATGGAGGATCCATGATTCTAGAGGGAGGTTTAATATTAAGAATAAGTTCATTAGGGTAAAATTTTTCTGTTAAAGAGGTTCAAAATAATTGAGTTTAAAATCATGGGTTACATTTAATACACCCCAATATTGGGTGCATCAGATCTCTAGTGGCACCACCGGAAAGCTGGTTGGCTGGAAAGAGCCACCTGAGTTCATGAAATACCATCATTTGGCTAGTGGCACACCAAAATATGGATGGTGTCACCCCACCATTTTGATGGTGTCACCACTCTGGCTATTTTTTGGGGTCCACAAAATTTAATATATCTTCTGTAATCTCACCAGCTGGCTGGTGGCTACATTCTAGTTGCCACTAGGTAAAGCCTCAAATCAACATTCCATCTTTCATTTTATCCGAATTTTATCTCTATTCAAGGGGGTTATCATTTACACATCAATACGTACACTATAATACCATGTAATCATCAATGTATTTAGTTTTTATCATAAATCTACCATAGAGAAGAGGTCTATGAAGATGATCCATAAACACATACCCATAGAAAATCTTTATTTGATAGTAGATCTGGATTAATCAAGTAATGACTTCAACTCGCTAGATCTTAAACTTTTCTATAAATATAGGAAGAAAATGTAATATGATATTTATGTAATTCATATATCTAAATATATCCATGCATGTATCTCAATGTGGAAGAGGAAACATGTGTATATCTAGTGAAATATTACCATTCTAGTCTTGTTGGATCACTCTAATGTTGAAGGATCAATTGGTGAATGAGAGGATCCTAGAGTCAAGGGGGAGGTTTAAAATTCAGAATAAGTGCATTGGGGTAAGATTTTGGTGTTAAATATGTTCAAAATGAGTGAGATTAAAATATCATATGTTGAATTTAATTCACCCCTAGACTAGGCACATAGCTAGCTAATGGAACCACCGACAAGCCTGTAGTCTGGGAAAACCACCTGAGTTTCTCCAACACCACTGTTTAGCTAATATCACCCCACTAACTACCCTGGTGGTGTTTGCAAAATTATATAGGCCTTCTGTAATCCTCCTAGATGGCTAGTGGCTACTTTTATGTTTCCACTAGGTTGAGCCTGGAACCAATATTCCAACCTTTGGTTCATGTACCCTTGTCACTAATGACCAACCTCCTAACAACTCATTTTGTAGATGAAATAAAGGTGCAAGGATAATTTAATAGAATTAAAAAACTCATCCATTTAAAACAAGGGCGGATGTTATAATTTCCCCCTATAGTGACTTATAATTCCCAACAAGTTCCTTAAGAGGTTATGCTCAAACAATTTGTGTCATTAAGACCGAACATTAGCCTCCTGCCCCTTGTTTTACTCCTAGATCCATCCATAATACCATAGAATTTATACTAGTGGTATGTTCTTCCATCTAAGTACTTTCCTGTTCCAGTATACAATCCACAATGGGTGTTCCACCTATGATACATGAGGATTCAGCTCAATATCATCATAGTCGATGATATTCAAGGGATGAAGCATGTACCTCCAGAGCTAAGACACATGAACCACATCTTGCATACCTTAGTAGAGATAATGAATATATAGATGGTACGCCACTATCCCAACCCACTTTGTGATATCAAAGTGTCTAACATAGAGAAACTCTATCTTCCCTTGCTTCATCAAATGTCTATAGCCTAACCAAAGAGTCACTCTCTAGAAAACTTGGTCACCTATAGAAAACTCCAAAGGTATCCTCTTATAATGGTGTATGACTTATGTCTGATCTAAGATATGATAAAACTATTTTGAATAATCTACACTCCCTCAAATGACTCCAATACCATAATAGCCCCTAAAACTATTGTATCACTATTATCGTGCCATCAAATTGGTGAATGGAATGTACTATAATAAAGATCCTCATAAAGATTCATATGAATATATGTTGGGAAACTATTTTTATATGAAAACTCAACCAAGTCATAGTGATAATCATTAACTCCACCTACGTCTAAGGAAAAATCCTACAGCATGTACTTTAATATAAAGATCCTCTGCTCTGACAATCCATCTGTCTAGGGATAGTACGCTATGATCAATCTCAGCTGAGTCCCTAAGAACTTCTGTAATCCCTTCCAAAAACATAATGTGAAGTATGTTTCTCTATCAGATACAATAATCATGCTAGCTCCATAAAATCATACAATCTCATAGAAAAATATATTTCTCATCTATTCCATTGAGTGAGTCTCTCAAATTTATATGAAATTAAAAAAATTCGTTAATCAATTGACAATCATCATAATCAAATCACAAATCCTCAGGGTTCTAAGTAACCACATAACAAATTCCTTTATGACTTCATCCCACACCTACATGGGAATTGGAAGCGGTTAATTTATTCCACCTAGATCCTAGTGTTCATCTATTATCCTATGGATGGTAAGGCATTGAGAAACCAATACAACAATGTCTCTATTCATCCTTCGATATGAGAACTGTCTCTTAAAAACATGGTACATATTTATTTCTCTAGGATGTACCACCCACATAGAGGTAAGGAAGTATCTCATCAACTCTTCCCTAATTGAATACAGTACTACAACTCTCTCATGTACTAGGATCACATCATCGTTATCCAACAAGCACTTCAGTAATGGGACACCTCTTTCTATTTACTCCCACATCATGATAAACATAGGTTTAGTCTCGTGTCCATCCTTTACCAGGTTTACTAGAGAATATTTTACCACCACTGAAGCATGAATTATTGATCCCTGATCCCCAAAAGCATCAATTTTCCAATTTTCTAGCAACATCATTAAGTACCATTGTTCCTCTAAAGGTTGATCACCAAGCCCTGGGATGCCTATTACTTATGGGTAAGAGAATATATAATGAGTTAAACCTACCTAGTTCATAAGCCATATAAAATTTGAACATCTAGTATTACTCTTTTGAACACCTCTATATCAAGTTCATGTCATATTATGTCAAGATATTGTGAAGTATCAATTGTTCAATGCATTCAAAAAACCTTTTGCTGAAGATATAGTGTCACCAAAACATCCAAGAATAGACCAAAACTACTACCTCCAATTCATGGGTAGGATAGTTCTACTTAAATGGTTATCAATAACGTGAACCATAAGCTACCACCCATTATTATTCTATCATAACATCTCCTAAAACAAGTCATGATGCATTACACTAAACAAAACAACCAATCCCTAACTCAGGATGTATCAATATAGGATTTGTATTTAACCTCCACTTTAACTCAAGAAACACATCTTCTCGCTGTTCTAACCACTATAACATCAATCCCTTCATTGTTATAACATCTATAGGTGCTGATAATTAGGATAAGTCTTTGATTAAACATTGGTATTATCCCACTAAACCTCAAAATATTCAAATCTCAAACATGTTTTGGGGATGTTTCCTAGACATTAGTGCCTCATCTATATTGGGCTCTCTGGGTATATCTTTCTCAAAAACCACATGCCCTAATAATTTCACCTCCTGAACACAAAAGTTACACTTTAACAACTTATCATAAATCCAATGTTCTTATGGTGTACTGATAACTATCTAGAGATGTTTGGAATACTAATCGGGGGTCAGTGAGTAGATGAGTATGTCATCAATTAACACTATTAAAAATGTGTCAATATATGGGTGGAAGATCTTGTTCATGAGATCCATGAACACTACGAGCACATTGTTCAATCCAAATATCATCACTACATAATTTTATATCCCATACCTACTCTCAAAATCAATCTTTGGGATTTTATCCTCCCTAACCCACAACTATTGATATCCTCGTTATAGATCAATATTTGAGAACCATTGGGCTCTCGTTAACTGATAAAAGAGATCATCAATCCTGGGATATAGGAAACCTATTCATAGCCATCACATAATTCATATTACTAAAATTTTTCAGATTCGAATACTACCATCCACATTCTTAGTGAACAAGATAGGTTTACCCCACAGTGATGCACTCGTCCTGATAAATCCCTTCTTCAATTCCTCAAGATGCCCGTTGATCTCCTTCAACTCAGCTAGATCTATATGATAATGGGATATCAAAAGGGGATATTCAACTAAAAAAATATCTATCTATAATTCAATTCCTATATATAGGGTAATTCCTATGAATTCATCTAGGAAGACTTCCTCATAGAGATCCAAAACTGTAGAAAAAATTTGGGGGCTTCTACTAATACAGCTAAAATTGTCAAGCATGTAATAAGAACCATGATTAACCCAAGTTGGATCATATCTAAACCAAATCTACCTACTCCCAATTCTCACTCACTATTCATCATGAAATTCTCTCCCATAAGTGAAGTAAATGATACCCATCTTTGATATAAATAAATATGGGCTTGAAAACTGGCCAGCCAATCTATGTTGAGAATCACATTGAAGCTCATCATCTCAAGAATCATGAAGCCCCACAAATATCTATAACCATCCATGAATATTGGAAAATTTGAGCATCAATGAATATGGTCCACTATAATGCCCAATGGGGTATTGAGAGAAAGTTACTTAGAAGACAAATTGATCAGTATGTCAATTCCCACCATAACTTGTGAAAATATAGAGGAATGAGAAAGACCAATATCAAACAAGGAATCAAAAAATATAGAAGTGATCAAGATTGTGCCTCAAATAGTAGAAGGTTCCTCTAAATCATCTAATAGAGTTTGATTCACTATATATACTCAGCCTATCGTAGATCTGCAACCTTGTCCATTAGACTTATGACCAGTCTGAGTTGTCATCATCTTAGTCTACTGTTGAGGAACCTAGTCAGATCCTTGTTTACATAATCATGTTTAACTCAATAATGTAAATAAACATAACCTCATAGTCATTCAAAAAAACTATTTGAGATACCTCATCTTTCCAAACTATCAACAATGGATCTGAGGTAATATGTAGACTCTGTGGTATTAACCGAGCTTCCCATAGTTAAGCATTGTGGTACTCCTCTTAAGGGAACTAAAGAAGTCAAACTCTAATCCCCCTTCTTACAAATACCTTACTATAGATCTCCATTATTCCTCTTCCTACTACCACTCATAGTATTAGTGAGAGGTACACTCTCCAAAGTACTAAAACTTGGGAAAAGACTAACTACTAGATCCACCTCCTAGAACTTCTCGATAGTCAATCTTTTTTTGTAGAACCTTCGGGTATGTTTCTAGGTCAATATTCCTACCCCCCCCCCCCCTCCCACCTAATGTTAGGTTGAAGAAAGATCTAAAATTTTCTAGCCTTATGTGAATCATTTCCATACAAGATAGGATAACAACAAAGTATCTCAGTGAAATGAGTGGAGTATGAGGATACTATTATGGACCCCTAATGTATCTCCATAAACTCCAGTCCTTAGTCTATCTTCAGCATCTAACAACCCTAATATTTAGTTAACATTAATACATTAGTTATTACATAATATTACATGTAACACATCATGAAATATTGATAAGTATATTGTCTTTAGGTATTAGGTTCATTACATAACAACTTAAAATAGTAAATACAACATCCTTACGTAAAACTTTTTTAAAATGATCAAAATATTCCATGGATTTTAGACCTAGGTCAAGGCTAACTACCAATAAATCTTGATGGAAAAAAGACCCATAAATGGATTTGGTTCACTACCTGTCCCAATATGACGTATCATGATACAAAAAATTACCCATAGTATAAGAGTACTATGTAATTATGGATTCACCTATCACAGACATTTCATTCTCATGCTTAAGTGTGCAATATAGATCACACAACATGGATTCATTCATTATAATTATTTATTACATGATCAAGATGTATGTAATGAATTAATTTAAGTACCCAATAAAAAAATTATATGTTCATAGAGCTGAACACCCCTGATATGAAATGGGTAAGGTACTCCCTACACAGTTGTTTTGGCATGGAAAATCGTGATGATATTTTAGCATCATAACTGCATCACTTAAAGATTTTTAAAAATCGGTTGATGAGATGGAAATGGGTCTCTCAACACTTAGAAATAAAATGGTCAGTTATAAGGACATGGAAGAACATACCCAAAAATTATAAATGGAAAATATAAGTCCTAAGATAATTAAAATACATGAATAAAGAAATTAATCCTAACTATATTTCGGTAAGGTAACAGGTGTACATAAAGGATCATGGGAGTCTTAATCAGAGTGAAATGGGTATATAATCATTTATAAATAAAATGGAAAGTAAGGATAATATGGAATAACATATATTAACATAATAAAATTGAATTTAAGATATATTACATAGAAGAAGTGCTTGAATGAAAATGAGAAGAGATAAATCCCTAACAGAATTTCAGCATAGTAACGACTTAGGTAATAGTCAAAATGAGACATGGTAAATAATATATAATTAAAATAAGAAATTAATAGAAAGATAGTGTTTATAAATGAATGGAAAAATAATAAATTGAAATTAAAAAGACTACTTTCAAATGAGGTGCTTGAATTGAAAGGAGAGAAGATAAACCCCTTACTAGAGTGTGTGACACCAAATGCTTGGGAAGGACTTCTTGAGAGATTGGGAGAACCTTGGGAGGACTCTTAAGAGGTTAGGTATGAATAAAGATGGGATATAAGTATTTTTTTTGAAGAAAATTAGGAATTTGGGTGATTTGAGATATGAAAATAGGTGGGAATTCTTTATTATTTCTCAAACTTGGGTTTTTGACTCCATATAATAAAAGACCTAAAAACAAATATCGTCCCTTGGTTCTTGCCCGTGGTTTCTGAAAAATGGGAGGGGTTTTAATTATATTATAAGAAAAAGGTCTGATATTAGTAAAATAATTCTATTTCTTATGTGAAGATGTTTCATACTCTTAAAAAAATGATTTTAAAACCTTAAAATATATTAATGGTTTTGGAGGATTCATAAGGGCTTTATAAAATTAATCAGATAAATATAAAATCACATTATTTTAAAGGTAAAATATATATTTTTCCATTTATACCCTTTATAGTATTCATTATATCACTTTTGAGTCATTATGATGTCATAATACACAATGTATATTTACACAGTATTTATTTTTTACCTTAAAATTCTTCCATATCAAAAAATTATGAAAAATTAACCTTTGGATAATTTAAACGTAATAATTCCAAAAATATTATTCATTTTATCTAAATAATTTCAATAAATATTTTAATTTTCAATTTTAAAATATTAATCTACATTTATTGATAAATGTTGGGGTTTTTTTACAATACCAGTTTTTTAACCCTTTTAAAAATTACATTTGACTTCATAAAAACTATATGACCATTTATATTTAATTTACATTATTTAATTCTAATATTTCATTAAAATATTATTTATTTCAAAAATCTATTAATTCATCAAAATAAATTCCATGATTGAATTTGAATATTACCCAAAAATACTATTTTTGATTTATTATATCAATATAAAAATCATTTATAAAGTAACCATAATTGGATAAAAATATATTCATTATTATATTAAAATAATGTATATACTCATAATGATAGGGTATTTATACATATCCATTTATTACACTAGAAATATCTCTAAGAATAAGGTGTGTGACGTTGAGACTTTCATTGGGTGGTTTGACAAACATGGTTTGGGTCGTGATCTCGATATATTTGAACTTATCTCATAGATGGTTTCTCTCAATCTTAAATTGTTGGATCTGAGCTTGGTCTTTGTCAATATAAAATCCCAATGATGTTATATCCCTCAAGATCTCTAATATATCAGCTTTATAGGGTATGATCCTACTGGTTGATGTTGTCACTACCTTTTTCTGTGTCAATTGGTTTTTAAAAGCATATTTTTATACTAATCATGTGATCATTGTTCAACAATTATATTATAAATGGAAGTGATACTTAACAATATTTCCAATCAAATTGGATTTAATAAAATAAAATAAGTTCATGTGTTTTCTATAACTATATTATATAATAATACATTTAATTAAATCAACTGGGGTTTTTATTTATAATAGTCCGGGTCATCACTATATTCCCCCTTATGAAATTTATCACTTGAAATTTTTTTCCCACCTTAAAATATATTAGTGTAACTCTATTTTATCACCTCCTTTAGTTTCCATTTCACTTTTCACACTTTTGGTTTCTCCACAACACATTGAAAAGTTATATTGTATTATTTTGAAGAACTTTGTCTCTATAATCTAAGATCTCCACCGGATGATAATAACAGGAATGGTCATTCTCCCTTGTTACCACCTATGGATTTATTACATGTAAGGGGTATGGTGTGTACTTTATCAAGAAGGATAAGTGGAATACATCATGTAATTGAGATAGATTGGGTGGGTGTTCAAGTCGATGGGCCACCACTCCGATGAGATCAAGGATATCAAAGTGCTTGATGTAGCTTGGAATAAGTATTCCATTATTCCCAAATATCATTACTTTTTTTCATGGAGATATGTGGAATAATACCATTTCCCCAACATCAAACTCCAGGTATTTTCAATTATTTTCATCATAGCTCTTCTATTGACTCTGAGAAGCCTTAATGCGATGTTGAATGGACTTAACATTTTACACTATTTATTTAACCATTTTAGGACCTTGAATCTTTTGTTCTCCAAGTTCATCCCAGCATACAGGTGTTTTTCACCTCTACCCATAAAGTCCTCAATAGGTATCTATTTGTATTCTCAAGTGGAAATTGTAGTTGTAAGACAACATGACCAGTTGGTCATATCATCCTTTGAAGTCCATATAACATGTTCAAAACATTTCTTCTAGTGTCTGAATAGTATTCATAGGTTGGCCATCAGTTTGAGGATGATATAACATACTGATGTTCAGCTCAATTTTTAGAACATATAAGAAACTTTTCCAGAAAATGGAGGTGAATCTCGAATCTTGATCGGATATAATAGATAGTGGCACTCTATAAAGCCTTACCAGTTCTATAATGTATATCTATGAAATTTTATCTAGTGATAAGTCCTCTTAAATTGTGAAAAATTGAGTTGTCTTTGTAAGGTTATTTACAAAAACCTATATTTTATTATTTCCCTTAGATTTCTTTGAAATTATGGTGTCAATGTCGATGGTGATGTTTTCCCACTTTCATGTTGGTATGGGTAATGGTTACATTGTCCCCTTAGACTACTACCTTTAAACATTCACATGGTTTCATACTGGGAAATTTGATGTATATTAAATGATATAATTCTTTATAATGTCCCATGAATATAGCTCTCAAAAATCTCAATACATATTCGTGCTCTCTAGGTGAATGGAGAAAGTTGAACAATGTGCAACATCCAATAGCTCCTTCGTTAACTTAGGATTTAATGGTACACATAATACTGACCCAAATCTCACATATCCTTCTTCATTAACATTGAACTTCGAGGATTTCCCTTTTCTTATAGTTTCCACTTTCTTCTAAACTCCCACATCATCTCTTTGATTATCCTTTAATCTCTCCACAAGATACAGTTAATTAATAATTTGTGAAAGGATTGATGATGTTCCTTCCTTTCTGATTCCCATTTCCATACTTTCCAAATCTAAGAAGATTAGATCCCTCTCAATTATCATCAATGATAGAATTGATGGGTCATTTCTACTTATAGAATTCGCCACTTTATTCCTTTTACTATGATGGTAATGGATTGAGAATTCATAGTCCTTGATTATCTCTAACCATATTCATTTGTTCATATTCATCTCTTTCTGTGTAAATATATATTTTAGAATTTTGAGATTCATATATATTTCACACTTCTCCCAAAATAGATAATTCTACTATATTTTCAAATCAAATATCACTGTATACAACTCTAGAACATGCTTTGGGTAGTCCCATTCATGAAATTTTAACTACTATGACGCATATGCTATGAATTTTTCATTTTTCATTAACACACAACCCAATCCCTTCTTCGAAGCATTGCTGAATACTTTGAAAATTTCTACACCTATGGGTAGTGTGAGAATAGGGGTAGTGATAAGACTTCTTTTAAGTTACTTGAATCTCTCATCACACTCATCATTCCAAAATAACTTAACTTCCATCTGAGTTATCTTGGTTGGAGGGTTTAAAAATCATGAGAAATTTTTCCCAAATCGACCATAATACCCAACTAATCTATGGAAACTATAGATATCTATCACAGATGTTGTCCTCATCAATCATTCAACTGTATCTATATTTCTAGGGTCCATAGATATTCCATTGCATGTGATGATATTCCCAAAGAATGAGACTTACATCAACACAACCCACATTTTTTGTACTTGGTATAGAGCTTCTCTTGTCACAAGGACTTTAGCGTGGTGCTAAAAAGATCCTCATGCTCCTCCTTGAGTTTTTATTATATTTGAATGTCATCTAGAAAGACTACCAAAAGATTGTTGATGTGATATATATATAGACTCTATTAATTAATTCCATGAAGATTACTAGATCATTAGTGAGTCTAGATGAAATTACTATGAACTCATAGTTCCCATACCATGTATGAAAAGTATTATTATGGATATCCTCCTTCTTTGTCCTAACTTGGTAATATCCCAACTACAGATCTGCCATGGATAAGTATTTTTATCCATGTAGCTAATTGATCAAGTCATCATTTTGTGGAAAAAGATATTTTTTTTATCGTAATATTGTCGAAATCATGATAATCAATGCAAAGGTGAATTAACACATCTTCTTTATGATGAAGCTAATTGGTGCACCCCGTTGTGAAGCACTTGAGAATATGAACCATTTATCTTGATTCTCCCATAGTTTTTTCTTAAAATGCTCAATTTATACAAAATCCATTATATATATAGTCTTGGATAGTGTCAAGGCCCTAGGTATCATCTCGATTGAAAACTCATCCTCTCAACTAGGAGGAAGGACATGAAATTATTCGGGAAACACTTCAATGTATTCTCTCATAATGGGCACATCTTCAAGGATGATATTATCCTTAGTCTCTCTCATTTAATCATGATATTCTTTCTCAAAAGGTAATAACATTTATTCTTGAGATGTTGGTGCTAAATAAAATTCACCCACCTTCTTGAACTTGTATGGAATCGAGGTTCGATTCACAATATGAATAGTGATTTATTTATCATGGAAATCTATGTTGGCTCTATATAGGGAAATTTAATCCATGCCCAAAATTGCATCAAACTCCAAAAAATTTAGTAGGACAAGGTTCCCTGAAAAGTTCAACCCACAAATGGTAATAGGGGAGGAGTTATATAGTTGGGATAAAATAATTAATCTATTTTACATCTTCATCGACAGAACTAATTTCATGATTTTTTGTGGTGTTTGAATGGTTCTATTAAACATTAATGATACGAAGGAATGTGCAGAACCAAAATCAAGGGAATTTTTTCTATTCTTGAATTAATAACTATCATACTTGTCACCACTTCATTATTGGGATCCACCTCAATGGTTGTGATGAAACAAACTCTCCTTTACTACCTTAGAGGTTTTTGGTTGTCTCTAAAAACCCTTGGCTTAGTGTATTGTTTTGAAAAGTGCCCTAGTTCCTTGAAGTTTAATTAATAAAGAACTTGTTGAGGGTTGACCGGAGTATTCTTCACCTCTATCAGATTAGTGGGATTCTCATGTCGGCAATAGTAAAATAGGTTTCCTTCCATTGGACACCTAAGTCATTTCCTCATTCCCATTAATCAATTTTGGAGTTTCTTATTTCCACGCCTTTGACAAGTGGGGTTTTAGAATTTATTGGCACCATTATATTTCTCTATCGGGCCGCAAGAATTAAACTTCACTTTCCACCTCTTCCCCTGTGATACCCTTGAGATTCTTTGATCCCTATTTCAACTTTGAGGGTACATCGGAGAATTTCCTCACATCTATCAATGTCAAGGATCTCCAGGGATTCTGCAGACTAGGTTTTATCCCACCAAAGGAGTGTACAACCTTGAATTCTAGGGTAACGACAAAGGATGAGGTGTATAATTAAAGTTTTGTGAAGTTTTTCTCATATTATATGATAGATTTTTCATATCTTTTCTGGAGGTAAAATAAATTCCTTTTCATTTTAAGTCATAGATTAGGAGTAAAATATTTATCAAAAAACATTTTATGGGATTATTTATGCTCCATCAATTCGATCTCTTCCTCAAGCTTTGTATTCTTGATCAATATCTACCACTGATCAGGTTCTCCCTCCATACAATAACCAGGAAGTTGAACCATCTCTTGTTTGTATCATTGAATAATTGATCATATATTATCAATATAGTTGATCTGTTGTTCTGTAATTAAGGTTTCAGATGATCCATTGAAAGATGGATTCTCTTTATTGAATTAATATCTCAATCAAAGCTTGTTATCTCTTAGAGGGATTTGGGAGATCCTCCTAATCTAGGATTCTATTTAAAACCATATTTAACTAATATATTACTTTCATAATGTTATTGATTCCTACTCCCATCGAGATAGGCATCTCTTTGTGGGAAATAATCACATTTACCATCACATTTATTGTTTTTCTAATTCCTCCAATTTCTAGCCATTGTCTGGAATAAAGGGCAAATTAGGATATGAATTTTTAAACTATTAACAAGCCAGTGGTTTAGCCTAGTTCCCATTGATTCTTGGTCAAATGGTTTCCATTGGTGAATGAGTTCAAGATTAATGCTGATGGTTCTTTTATTAGTGGAAAGATCCGTGGGGGAGTCTTCTACATGAAGAGCATGGTTTGGTGTTGTTTGCATTCATTAGCTTTCACAGTATGGGGAGTTTTTTGTGCACATTTTTTAAAGCATTACACACCATTGTCATGGTTTACTATACTCTTGCACTGATATTTTCATAGGTGGAGTCAGATTCGGAGATCTTAGTATAAGATTTAAGTGGGAAAGTGGATCCACCTTGGCACTTCATTTACCTTGTTCAAAATTTATATTTTGAGATTAACCATCGATGTTCTGTTTGACATGTTCCATGAGAGGCCAACTTTACTACAGTTTCCCTTTATTGGGGGAGTAGTCCAAAGGAACGTTTGATTGTGTATTCTAGTTTGGTATCGCTTCCTCCAGAATTCAGTAATTTTTTTCAAGGGGATGCCCTTGTACATCACCACTTTAGACCGTCTTGATATTTTCCCTATTTTTATGGGAGTTTATGACCATAGTTTCATAATAATTAATCAATTTTCGACCAAGGAATTAAATTATATTAAAGGGATAACTTATAAATTACATTTATTTCTTATCTTATAAATTTATAAGTTTCAATCTATATTATCCAAGATATATTTCATAACATATATTCTTATGGTCATTCTTTGTTCCTTTAATAATGGTTCGTAATGAGCTTATGAATTTACCAAAACATATCACCTGGGATTGTTAAACTAGGAATGCCGTAATTCATGTTTTCATGTATCAGGTGACATTGAGTAAGGTCATGCACACTTTGTCGAAGTTGTTACCCCTTGGTACATCTGTGCCAGAACCATGTTCATTTGTAATATCCAGATAGAGTTGTACTTTCTTGATAAAACACTTAATCTATATATACAAAAAAAATTAGGGAATGTTTTATTATACTTAATCGTATCCATAAAACTTTTTCTAAATATTTCTAATTATAATCCAAAAATAACTAATCTTTTCCATTGATACCAACTCTAACAACCCTTCCCTTAATTTCACATTAACACATTATTAATTACATAATATTACAATTAATAAAACCTAGAATATTTAGAATTATAGTGTCTTTGTGAATTAGGTAAATTTCATAATATCTTAAAATAGGAAATATATCATCTTTATTTAAAACATCCTTAACCTTATCTTAATATTCTATGGCTTTTAAAATAGCATGGGATAACCTAGGGAAATACATAAGAAAAGGGTGAGCTATAAAGCTGAGTAAGGGAATAAACATGTCATATCATTATGATAATAATATAGGTTTGACAATAGGTATATCAATGGGGCATAAAAAGAGTTGTAATTATAAACATAAACATGGAGACATGGTATAGATTGATAATCATAACACGGGAAATATGGAAACAACATAAAATATTTCATCATAAACATAGGTCAAGGATAACTACTGAGATATAATGATGAAAAAAGTCCCATAAAATAATTAGGTTCACTCCCTATCTTAACATGACATATCAAGATACTAAACCTTACCCAATGCATTGTATCTCTATATAATTGTTGTCACACAGATCATATTTATTTCATTCTGAAGCTTATGTGTGCCACATAGATAATACAAAATGGATTAATTCATCATAATAATTTATTCTATGATAAAGGAGTGTGGAATAAATAAATTTAATTCTCAAATAAAAAATTATTTGTGTATAATTTTCAACACCCTTGATAGGAAATGGGTATGGTATTCACTACACAGTTTTGTTGGAATGGAAATCATGCTGATATTTCAATAGCATAACTGTGTCACTTAAATATTATTAAAAATTGGTGGATGAGAAAGAAATGGGTATCACATCACATAGATATAAAATTTTCAGTGATAGGGACATTTAAAAACATATCATAACATTATAAATTTGAAATAAAAGGCATAAGGTAATGAAGAAACATAAATAAATAAATGAATCCTAACTATATTCTGGTGTGGTAAAGGGTGTACATAAAGGATCATGGGAAGATTAATGAGAGTGAAAGGAGGATCTCATAATTTATAAATTAAATGGATGGTAATGGTAATAATGAAGAAAATATCTCAACATAAGAAAATGGAATTTAAGATACATAACATAAAATAAGTGCTTGAATGGAAATGAGAAGAGAGAAATCCCTTACGACATTTCGACATAGTAACAACATATGTAATAGAAAAAATGAGATTGGATAAATTATATATTATTAGAATATAAATAATTTTATGGTAAGGTAATGGTTATAAATGAATGTAAATATAATAAATTGAAATTAAAAGGACTAATTTCTAAGGAAGAGCATGAATAGAAAGGAGAGGGGAGAAATCCAATACTTGAGTGTGTGACCCCAAATTATTGGGAGGGTACTATTGAGATATTGGTGGAATATTGGGAGGAATATAGAGAGTGCCGAGAGTAAGTACATTTTCCAAGTATTTTTATTAATGATAAATGGGAATTTTGGGGGTTTATATAGGAAAAGAGGGGGTAATTATTTATTATTTTTCAAACATTGGTTTTGGACTCTATATAATAAAATAACTTAAACCAAAAAACCTTGACATGGTTTTTTACCATGGTTTCTGTTAAATGAGTGTGGTTTTTATTATTTTGTAAGGTAATGTGATTGAAATAATAAAATGATTCCCTTTATTATATAGAGTCAAGTCATACTTTTAAATAAGTGATTTTAAAACTTTAAACTATATTAGTTGTTTTATAAGAATCATAAGGGCTTTATAAAATTAATCAATGAAACATAAATCACATTATTTAAATGTTAAAATATATACCTAGTTGTTGAAAACATTTATAGTATTTATTACATTAGTTCTGGGTCATTATGATATCATAATACACAATGTATATTTATACGGTATTTAATTTTTAACGGAAAATTCAACTATCTCAGAAAATTATGAAAAATTCACTATTGGATAATTTTGAAATTATGATTCTAAAATTAATATTAATTTTATCTAAATATTTTTATAAATATTTTTATTTTTTATTTTTAAAATATGAATCTACATTTATTGAGAAATGGTGGTTTTTTTACAATAACTATTTTTGAACCCTTATAAATATTACATTTGACTTCATAAAAATTATATGATCATTTATATTTAATAGAAATTATTTAATAATAACATTTTATGAAAATAATATATTTTATGTTAAACCATTAATTCATAAAAATAAATTCCTTAATTGAATTTTAATATTACCCAAAAATATTATTTGTGTTTTATTATATTGAAATAAAAATAATTTATAAAGTAGCCATAAAAGGATAAAAATATATTCATTATTACATAAAAAAAATAATGTACATATTCATAATATTAGGGTCTTGATACATATGTATTTAATATATCAAAAAACACCCTAAAATTAAGGTGTGTAATGGTAAAACATTCATGGGGTGGTTCAGTGTACAAGGTTTGGTCCCTGATCTTGATGAGTTTGAGATTCTCTTGTAAATGGTTTTTCTTACACTTTGGTTGTTGGATCTCAAATTGGACTTAGTCAAAGAAATATTATGGTGATTCTATGTCCCTTGGGAGTTTTGATAAGTGGGATTCATTGGGTATGATCCTACTGATTGAGGTCATCACCTCCTTTTTCTGTGTCAATTGAATTTTTTAAAACGCTATATCTATAATAATCATGTACTCACTATTAAATAGTGATATTTTCAATATTATTGATACCTAATAGTCTTTTAAATACAATTGGATATTATAAAACAAAATAATTTCTTGTGTTTCCTATAACCATATAACATAATAAGTCAATTAATTAAATCAAAAGGGGTATTTTATTTATAATAGTTTGGATCATTACACATCATATAAGGAAGGAATTCTATAAATGATAAGTCCTTGAACGCCTCTCAAGTGAGACCCAGTTGTTTTCTAGCTTGTCTCATCATTCCCCACCACCTCTTCGTTGGTCCTTGTAGCTTTAATGTTTCCAGCTTCACTCTTCAGCCCTCATTGGCCCTAAAGAGGTCAAGTACACACTCAATGGTGTTTATCTAATCCTCAACATCGTGGGGTCCCCCGGTGTCCTAAATTTCTAGTGGATGCTGGAGATAGAAGTCTCTGGTGTAATCGGCCATGGAACTTGGTGCCCCTCTTCCCTGTATAGTAACAAGTGGAAGGACTCTCAACTAAGGTGGCCCCACTACCTACATCACTTGAGAAGGTGTGGGTGTGTGCTCAGTTGCACCCTCATTCATAATAGGATGTGGAATAGGGGAATCATACATATTGGTAGCATCTCATACCATTTTAGTTTGAGGTCCCATCAGTCTCCTCCTGAGAAACATCTTCCAAAATTTTAAGGCACCACTTATAGAAACTGAATTCATTAGTATGAATCTTAAACAATCTATGGAATCACATAAAGTTTATCATTGGATTCTAAACATAACCCAAGGTGTATCCCTCCTAGAACCTACTAAGGCCTTCACCCCTACACATTATTCATATTCACATATATATAAAAAATGTAATAGTGTATTTAAGTTAAACTAATTAGTGCCAAAATATATATTACAACAACATGGAAATAGATATGTCACTCAATCAAAAAATAAAAGTCTATCCAAAACAGATATCAAAAAAAAAATACATTAAATTAAAAAACTATTATGTCCAATATATATATATATATATTTGTGTGTGTGTGTGTGTGGAATGTGATCCTAGATACTTAGTCATGATGCATAAACACACCCAATATTCCATAAAATAGTAACAACAATCCAATCAATGCTAACCTAGAGTTCCGTTTCATATGACCTATCTAGACACATAGAACCTACCCAAACCCAAGTCTTACACAATTATCTCTTTTTTACCACATCTCGAGTTAGTCAAAAAGAAAAGAAGAAAATTGTACTATGATGACATTTTGTAGTGTCCTAACTAAACCACCAGGTCTAATCCAGGGAGGAATAAGATTTCATGTGTTTATCCCCATATTTAAAAGGTTTCCATCTAGTAGCGAGGGTATGAAGTTCATCTGTGGGGAGACTATACCCTCAGTATCATGTCTGTGCACCAATAATATAAATAAAATATAACACCTCAGAGTAAAAAATGAAGAATAAAAAAATATCAAATGTAATTCATGTTATAAAACAAATAAATGGGATCCCTATATGGAAATACAACCATATTATAAGTGTATAAAGGTAAATAAATACATAAAACTATATAGGAATCCTAAGAAGTATATCACAAACCTACCACTAACTCTAAGCTTCATGACTCAAATATCTTCTACATGCCCATTTACCATTCTTGGATCCCTATAAATGAAATATGTATTCACATAGAAATATTTGTATGTGGTTTAAGTCATAAAATTCAGTAGGACATCACCAATTCATCCTTAAAAAATGTGCTCATGTATAACAAATTTATTACATGATAACAATAAATTAATAAGTAACCATAAAAAGTCACATACAAGAAACTGGTATGTTAACCAAGTTATTATAAGTTGCATATGTACTTGATTTGGCTCCATGTCAAAAGGAATATCAAGATATATGATGCAGTCAAGATCTAGGCACAAGTCTAGTAAGCATGATTCTCAATATCATTTGAACATGATACTCGGCATCTACTAGGCATCAAGTAAATCATTATACTCAGCATCCAATAGGAATCAATTAGTCTTGATACTCAACATCCACTAATAATTGAGTAAGCATGCATCTTAGAATCCTCTAGGTATCGAGCGAATCACATGGCATCCCCAAGACATCGTTATATCCCAACCATATGATCAGGTCCATCATTGCAAGTGATGCACACTCCCCTTCTATGGGATAACCATGTCACGATGGTCCACTTATTTTGAAAACCCAGAAAAATACCCACCCCCCCCAACTCATGGTAACACACATAAAAGTGTAGATCAAATAGAAAAAACATATCATATCATCATGAGAAAAAAATTTCCACATACAATACATGTAATCGACATAAAACATTAAAAAAATAACCTATAATCATACTCACGCAGGATCATATCATAGATAGGTCTCACAGGATACACACACACCCACATGCAATAAAAATAAAGACTGGTCATTAAATTATTCCAATAGAACAATTATTCCAAACCAATAAGTGTATAAAAGAGCTCTGAAAAGGTAAGGACCTTTCTAACTCAAGATTTTTTATTAAGTGATCCAAGGTTCATTAATGTATCAATGGTCAAACTTGTTCACACCCACAAAGAATGAGTACACACATTAAAGACGTCTAATTCAGGTTTTATTCATCAATAAAGAGGTTTAAAAAGAATACTCCAGGAGATTCCATGTCAAGAAGTGTGGTAATAGAATCACATACCTTAATGGGTCTGTCAATGGAAGAAATTATGATGTATGTCAAAAGAGGGGTATTCAATTCCATTGATCTATTGTTGATTCAATAAAGAATCATAAATTACTCACCAATTATAGAAGATAGCTTCATGCCTATCCAACAAGCATTGATCCACCACTAATCCATCAATAGAAATGGGATTCAATATGAGAATCGAGGAGAAGAGAGTCTCAAGATGATCGATATGTGGTGACTTACCCAAAAACGTCTGTTGTTCTTGATAATTCTATCTCTGGTAAAGGGGGTTGTAATTTACAAATTGATACCTCCACCAATATAACAAAAAAAATATAAATTATTAAGGTTCTATCATCAATCATCAATCAAGGAGACGTCAATGAACATTATCCATATACACTTAATTTTAAAATGTCCATATTCAATAGTAGATATTGATTTTATCAACGAAAAACATAAACATGATATATCCTCCACAGTTCTAAAAAGAGATGAATAAAATGTATTTTGATCTTTATATAATTCAAACATCCAATATAGATCTATGCACATCTCTAAAAGAGGAAGAAAAAATTGGTGTGGATCTATAAAAATATTATCATACTATCATTATTAGATCACTACAACATTGAATGATCAAGGGGAGATGAATAGAAAGATCCATGAGTCAGGGGAGTGGTTTAAAATTCTAAATAGGTTCATTGGGGTTAGTTTTGGATATTAAAGGGGGTAAAAATGAGTGAGTTTAAAATCCCATGGGGTAAATTTAATACACCCCTAGATTGGGCACACTATTTGGCTAGTTAATGGACACCAGTTGGCTAGTGTGCCTAGTAGAACCACCTGGGTTCATCTAGAACCACTGACTGGCTAGTGGAATCTATAGAACTTAGTAGACCATATAGAACCACACTAGTTAGCTAGTGGGTTCTACCAACTCGTTGGTGACTACTTTCCTGTTAACCCTAGGTTGAGACTCAGACAACCATTCCAACCAACAGTTCCCAAACTCTTTTCATTAGAAAAAGAACTCATAACAACCCATTTTAGAGATGCAACAAAGAAGAAATGAGAATTTAATAGACTTAAACATCTCGTACATCAAAACAATGAGGACGTTACATAATTACTATTTCATAACACCACTAAAAAATTTTATCACTGATTAATATAGTGTTATATTTACGTTTTCTTGTACTTTTTTCCATTTAAATTTCCCAAAAATACCATTATACTTCTCGTTTTACATGATATAAATTGTATTTATACAGAAAACTCTAAATATAACACCTCTTTTTCGAGAAATTTATTTTTTAATATACAAATATATTTTTATCTTTAAAAAAAGTTTTTCTGGAAATATTTTTTTCATAAAAATAGTATTATTTTTAGTGATTATATTTATGAAGATATATTTTAATAATAAATATATAACCAACAGGAATGTGTACATTTCTGATAAAAATTGAAATACTTTTATGAATTTTAACACAATTTTTTATTTCTAGTTTTATTCCAACAAATATGTTATCTTTACTGTTTAGAATTAATTAAAATGTATTTACACATTCAATATACCACCAATATGACATATACTTTACTATCTCAATAGATCAATATGTTTATATATATATAAATATATTTTCATGACATTTATTTTTTTTAAAGTGATATTATGGTTACACATTTATACTCATTAATGAATTTTTATTTTGATATTTATAAAAACCAAATACGTATTAAAAAATATGTCTTCCTTTTTATACCATATATAACACTCACAAGTGAAAAAAATATATATGTGATATGACATATTGATAATATCTTATGCTCTAATAGACTTACATTAAACTATTATCCTCTAATACATGTTCTGGATTTTTTATGTTTAAATTATCAAAATTGATAAGTTCTAGAAGAATTCATTTATGATAGAGATTCCCTCAAATAATAATTTAACTTTTTTATGTAATAAACTTAAAATTAAAAGAAACATGCATTGATCACTTTTGTATCATCAACCTTTACTCTTAAAGGAGGTGTTTTTCTCTTTTTAGATATGGAGGGATAGTAAAAACTTTCATATAGGGAGATTTAACCTCTTCAATATTATCCAAATGTCATATTTCCATTGTAGATGATTTAAGTGTTATTGCATCACTACTACAGCCAGGTGGAAGGAAAAATCATTCTCTTTTTTATTTTATAATATGTGTTACTAAATATTTGAATAGAAATATATTAAAAGGTGATGATCTATTAGAACATTTATGTGATGCCACATACCCACACTCTTGAATCTGGTCCCACAAACACATACTTATATCATTTATAAATGTCTATATATTAGAATCCTTAAAATTAAAAATTGATAATAATGCATGGACCAATTACATCCCAAGGATCCTATTAGGATTATAGAAATTAAAAATTAGGAAAAAACAAAAACAAATAAATCCCATGTCTTTCTTGACTAATATAATTTTTCCCACTAAATATAAGAAAATACTTAATTCATGATAAGTTTTCAACATCTAACATAAATTATTCAATAAGTGATATCCTTCTAAACATCTCACATATACTAATTTTTGTCATAAATTATAAAATTTAAATATAAGAAGGGGTTAGATTAAACACTCATTAAGGGGAATCATAAAACATAGGAAACCGTGGCATAAAAGCGATATAAATATTATGTTAAGAATAATTTAACAACATGAAGACACAAAAAACCTGAAACTAATATCATTATTTATCAATGAAAATAAATAAAAAAATGGATATTAATAATACTGATATCATGGGGATGTAATGTATAATGATGAACATTAAAAACCTACTATCAAGACATTGTTCCAAGACATTATCCTACCATAGGAAGAGGTATAGACCAAAACCTAAATTGTTTTTTCTCATGAGACCTATCGATGCATCAAGGAGATACATAATTATATGCCCCACCCATAACCTAATAAATACCAAAACATTCACCCTAAGATTCATCAAGACCTTTTATACCATTCTCTTAGAAACCTGTTATTTAATAAAACTTGGTTTTTGTATAATGAGAAATATAAAAATATAATACATAATCAACCAATAAAATAATTAAATAATCAGAAATAATGAAAATTATTTTCACCATGTCAACAAAACTGATAACATGATTATAACTGATCCATAGAAAGAAGTTGGATGGTCAAAAAATACACAATGAACATTCCAGTAATCATCCATATTGGAATAATACTTAACAAAATGCCAATAAATTTTTCCATTTCAATAAAATGGATAAAATGATCATAAACCATTTGGAAAAATAAGGTATATGGTTAAAAAATTCATAGTAAACTTTTCAATAATCATCCATGTTCGAATAAAAATATAATGAACACTGATACTTTTACCCCATGTAAGTGAATGTATAACATGGTAATAAATAATCCAGAGAAAGTAGGGGGATAGTTTAAAATGATTGTAACCCCATTTTAACAAAGGAAATTAATAAGTGTGTTTATGTAAAGTAAAAACACCCTCACAAAAATATTGCTCAGAATGGTATCACAAAATAAGGGATCAAGAGTCAAATTGTTTGATACCATGAGTTAAATCGTACAAATGATAAATATATATATTATATGATAAATAATGAAACATATACCCCATTAGGTTAAATAATTTTTAATATTAAAGGCAAATTGATGTGAAAACTTAAAATATATTTCTGGAAAAAAATTAACATAGGCGTAAAATACAAATTTACATGGCGCTATCAAAGGTAAATTTTAGAAGGGTTGTATGAAAGATTTTAAAACACTTTAGTTTAAAAATAATCTCTAATAATGTATTATTACAAATACATAATTTCTATATTGGTTAAATAGGTAGAGGAAGAAAAAAAATATGAAAGTGAAATGAAAAACCTTTTTTAATAATTTCAAAATACCTTTCTTCAAAACACATATTTTAATGAGATTAAAAAAATATTGATTTTTTTAAACATAATTTTATTAATGAAGGTTATTGAATACGATATAATAAAATATTAGGATGGTATAACCCAAGCATAGAAGGAACAATTTTCTGATGAAACAATATAACTCATGAAAAGTATACTTGAGTGATCAATAGCCCTTATGAGCAACATACTCTATGAAGCATGAATCACTTGAAAAGTAATTTATGAGGTAAAAATTAAAAAAACTATAGTATAACACAAAATAAAATAAAATGGTCTTATATAGTAAAATTATATGAAATAAGTTCAAGATAATGATTATATACTCAATGAATGAAACTTTAGTTATCGAAAACCCATATGACTAGAGTATCACTTGAGTCAAAAAGACAATTGAAGAAAAGAACTTCATATGTACTAGTTTATCCCATAAATAAAAATTAAATAAAATATATAGCATTCATGGGATATTAAATCAATAGAACACTATATAAATTAAACATAGTGCATTCCACATATCTTGTCTCAAATAATCAAAATTGTGACAAAAAATCATGTTGTTTAGTAACTCTTTAATAAAAAACCCTTGAAAGATTTGTCTTGTGATTGAATTTAAAATAAAATAATTAAATTATAATTAATGATATTATATCTATAAAATTAATTTTATACACCTCATAATTTAAAATAGGTGTATAATACTGAACATGTCTCAAAGAAATGAATTTGAGATAGATACACTTACCTCGGTCCCGATTCGCTATGAAATTTCACAAAATAACCTAAATAATTCAATTAATTCAATTAAATACATACTCAATAAACTTATTCATAACCATAACCATTTATACTCCTAATTTATAATTATTTCATACATATATATAACTTAGTTTTTACATATTTTCCACATCGGGTTTAAGTAATCTTAATCCATTGAACTAGTTTCATAAAAGTGGTGTTGGTATATATTCTTCCCAAAAGTTACTTCATTATTATGTCATATAAGGAAATACAATATATGTTCCAATATATTTTATAAATCTATAATATCATTTCATGGTAGTTTTGGTTATGATCTATGACATTGAAATAGACAATGAGAACGCTTCAATGATTCTTAATAAATGATGGGTGATTTCTTAATTAATGAGTTAAATGTTGAAATAACAAGACCATATTAAAAAACAAAAAAATTTATTTAAATATTTATAAAATATTATATCATTAAATAGGTTCTCATAGTCATACATGATATAAATTCATAATATTGTATAAGAATGTGGCTAAACAGACCCAAACATGAATGTGGCATGATTAATTGATGATTATGATGTGGTTTAGTTGAAAAATCACTATAACAGAAGCATAAAGATATTATTTAGTGTTTTTTTGTATGATATATCATATTTTTAAAGAATTTTTTATATAATATAATATTTATATAAATTTTTTACTTAGGAAGAAGATATCATATTTCTCTTAGTTCTCTTGTTTTAAACGATTGAATTAATTATCACCATTTGTTAATAATATCATTAATAGGTTAACTAATTTCTCAAAATAAAGCCTTAATTATATCATAAACATCATATTTACCAATTAAAATTATTTATAAAACCATCTATGGATGGTGGTAATAAAATGAAAAATGAAAATCAATCGTTCCATGGAGATATTTCACCACATGTAAGCATAGATAGTGATTTAATTTTCCAATAAATGAAATAAATATATTGTAATGAAAAAAACAACAGTAGCCTAGATCTGGTGTCATACATTATTACATTGGAATAAGATACTAGTTATCTCTTTCCGAAGGACCGAATGGTTTAGCAGTCTTCATAAACTATATACATACAAGAAATACACATTACAATCTAAAACTTAAATGAAACTAAGAATTTTTATCGAGCATGACATTAGTCCACTTTTGTGTAACCCTTCATATCAGTTATAATATAATTCTTGAAATCTTGAGAGAAAATGAAACATATTAAAGGGGTGATCTCAAATTCTCAGTAAGGGTAAGCATACAGTGTAAGCTATGAGTAAATATGTCATAAACAATATGGAAAAGTAAATAACTAAAACACAAGTCATTTAAATAATAACATGATCTAGGAAACTTAACCATTGATATTATACTATTATAATAATCACATGGAATATGAATAACTAATATCATAATTATGTAATGAAAAATTCTTGGCATGTGAAACATACCGCCGAGACCTCACCCAATATATCTAAAAATTAGATGGGTAAAGCCTCTTCCATAACCATATCTGCTTTGTCTCATGAGACCTATCGATGCATCAAGGGGATATATTGGGCCTCTCCCATCACTTACTAATTTTAATACATTCCTCATATGAAAATTTTGAAACATAAACAACATAAACATTCATATTAGGAAAATAACATATCACATATGGTTACTTTAACAATAAACTATAAATGGTATCAAAATAGCACATCCATGGTTAAACTGATCATAATACCTTAAATGACATGTTTTTTTTGGTTTCATAAGAGATAAAACTCAATCAAGTACAATATTCAAAAAATTATGTTTAAATAGATAATGATACTTTTAAATGATACCATTGAGAATTATTGAGGAAAATAATGTTAAAATATTCCAAAGTGTCTCATGCCACTTTTAAACACTTAAATAAAAATAACTACAATAAAATAGCATTAAATAAAAATTATAATGTCATGAAAATAAATAAATTCATGATATTAAATTTCAAAGGTCAGTACATACACCATAGACAAGGAATAAGTGGTCAACAAGGCATATATCTCACAGAATTAAAAGTGAGATGAGAAGACCCTTACCTTGTGCTTTCCTTTAGTTTAACTTTTTTTAAACTCATGTATAATCATTTAAATTATGTTATTAATTTATAATAGAACCATATTCCTTTTAATTATATCATATATTATCCTTTTATATCATCTTACCACCCACTAAATAATATTATCTCATTATTTCCCTTAATTTGGGTGTTAATTGCATCATTTTCCTATACACATTCTTTCATGTAAATCTGTGTTCATGTGCATAGGATATAGTTCTGTCATATGAGTAATTCTATAAAAAAAATATGTATTATATTTGTTGATAATATATATTTTTATAATCATTCTTGAATGGTGAACAATGAAAATTAATCACATCACGTCGTGGAGATGGTAGGACGTATGTACGCATGAGTGACGATATCAGTCCCTCAATTGTGAAATGGTAAGGAAGTTGATGGAATATTAATTTTTTCAGAATCAATATAATGTAATAATTATAATATATATCCATTACCTCCATCATTATACCAATAAATGTAAATTTCTAATGAAAACATATTATACCATGGACCTGGAGATCAGAGTATGACCGGCTGCTGGTCCAGTCAGTATCGGTAGGCGGGTCAGACTGCACGACTATGCCATTTGATGGTCTGGCTAGTGCAGGCATGTTTTGGGCCCAGGGACATTAAATGATCCTATTTTTTGATACGAGCCTCCAATTCATGTTTCGTCTATGGAAACATGATCCTTTAGTTGACCAAGAATATTTTAGGTGGTTTTGGAAATTTTAAATTTCAAACCTGAAAACGGGTGGCATGAAAAGCTCAATTTATCAATAATAATATTTAATAATAATTATTAAAAAATATTGTTTTGGAATTATATCCCAAACCAAGCCCATGTTTCATGTCATCTCTACGGACACACATTTCCTTTAATGAGACAGACCTTTTAAGATAAGTCTTGGAATTTTATGACTTCGATTTTAGGTTCAGTTTCATGAAATGCCAATGTTTAATAATATTATTATTATCATAATTTAAAAAAAAATATTTTGGTCATATATTCTAAATGGAACATCTAAATGATGAACCATCAGTGGTTTCATGACCTTGGAGTTTAGGCATCTATTCCAAGACTGATTCTAAAAATTTAAAACTGAAATCATGTTGTAGGACCCACGAGGCCCAGTTTGGCAGTTTTGGTCACTTTTTCACTGAGTGTCTATTCTGGATGAATGAGTAGTCAATACTATGTGTTTTTTCATGAGGATTTAAATGGATAGAGTTGCTTAATTATACCAGGAACGTGGAATGGGCGCTATGATATGTCATTAAATCAAAATGTAGTGACATAAAACTCTACTATCAGATGTTTGATTGGAGTGAGTGGATAGTTTATCTCACTTGTTTTTTCCCAGAAAGGTTCATAACTGTGTGATCCATTTGAATGTGATGAGTCTTGTATTTGATCTCATAAAATGTGGAAGTATGAAAGGAATATCAGTGGAAAATCATTTTTATGTGTTCAGAGCCCGATGCTCCAACTAGTTATGTTTGATGACAACAGCGATGAGAAAATCTATCAGTTACATCTGAGTGGAATCCCCCAACATAGTAAGTAGTTGGAACTCAATGAACAAGAGTGGAATCCCCCTATCACATTAGGGCAGAATTCCTCTATGATGAATTTTATAGTTCAATCGTCCATTAGAAAGGGTTAGGTCCTCTACCAACTACTATCCGAGTGGAACCCCCTAACACACTAGGGTGTGGATCCTTGATGAATATTGGAGTGGAATCCCCCTGACATACTAGGGTTTGAGTCCATTACTTTGATTTTTCATTATCTAGCCTTTTGGATCAGACAACACATAGTTTGGTATTACCTTTGGACCAAGAGTAAGAGGGGCACCTTCCCCACCGACACACGTCCTTGTGACACAGTGTAAAATCAAGCGGGTGAGATAGAACCGCCCAAAGTGGATTATTTCAAGGTGTTGTGTTTGATACCCTTTGACTTTTAGTTTAGGGAAGACATGAGGAATTCTAGGTATCGATAATGGATACTTCTAGGACAATTGGAAACTATTTTCTTGATTTGAGATATTATATAGAGATCCCCTTACTCTCTTGTTTGTGTTCCTTTTGACTGGTTATATATATATATATATATATATATATTTCTTTCAAATAATCACTCCTTGGGTTTTGGTTACTCTCCTTCCAGGAGAGGTGAAGGGGTGTAGGGTATGTCACATTATTTCCATGTCTATCTTCTCATGGTTAGACAAGTCTAATCTCTTACTATAGGTAGAAAAGACTCGAAGAGAAGTTCGTATTCTCATTGTTTCTAGATCCTTGTGTTTTGGATGAGTTTACATCACTCTCTTGTTGGGTTAAGTTGCACTCTTATGATGTGATTTGTTCCATATTTTGTACTTTTTTTACTTTTCTTATCTCTTACTACTCCCTCTTCTGTTTAGTGTGTCCTATTGGGTATGTTTATACTCACCTCCGCTTGGGCTTTTCCCGCATGTATCGTGCCTTATACAGATGACGCACAGGTTTGATCGTGACTTTAGAGGATCTAGGGGATACATGAGTTTAGACCACATATGGTGGTCAAAGTGTGGGTTTCATTTGTGTGGATTCTTCAGTAGTTTTACTTTCATTTTTTCTATCAATTTGGGTCAATTTTGTGTTGTTCATGTATTTTGACTATTTTCCCTTTTAGTTTACTTTATTGTATTCTTGTTATTTAGTGGTCCATGCAGTTATAGATTATTTTTATAGTAGGATGCACCTTTTACTCTTTTCCCTCTATACTTTTACATTGAGTGGTTGTGTATATGGGTATGGGTATATAAGCAAAGGAATCCCCATGTTTTTTACCACTTTGGTTCTTATCTCCACCCCATGTCCCATGGAGGCGAGCTTGGGGTAGTTGGGGCTCGATCCCCATCATGGTTTGGGTCATGACAGTAACATTATCTCCCGAAAGGTTCTTCAGGACTAGCACCCTTCTTATACAGATCTTACATAATGAATATCTTTATAACCTAGGGAAAGGAAATGTAAAAATGGGTGAGCTCAGATGCTCAGTAATGGTAAATAAGGGAGATATGTAAGAATAATCATGAGCGTAAGGGTATAATAACTTGATCATAACATTATAAGATCATTCCCTTAATATCAAAGATTATTAACATGAATTATGGCATAACGATTGGTAGTTAATAAGAAATTAATCATTAGGGAATCAAGATCATAGGCTTTGAAATCAAAACATAGTTATAATATATAAAATTATGGAATATATATAAGCATAAAAAATTATTTTCATTGTAGTCATGGCTTATTTTGAAGGCCATCTTAGTAGTGTGGGTTAACTCCTCTTTCTATATTGGTAGTCATGGTTCACTCCCATTACCATATAAGTAGTCAAGTTTCCCTTCCTAGACTATATGTGTGGATTAATTTTTTTACTGAACAGAGTTCACTCCCCGTTCCATCCATGTATATCTCATGATATATAAATATTTACCCAAGACATTGGAGGTAGATATAGGTCTCACCCATATCATAATGAAATCGTATATATGTGTTCCATAATATCATAATAAATCATATCATAATCCATGTAATGAAATAGGTATAATAAATATGTAATAATATCATAACATGTGGATAAGAGATAAGTTTTATAATAATTTCATCAAAGCATAACCTGTGAAAAGAAGTGGGGTTCATGATGATATAACCTGTGAAAGAGAAATGGGTTTCATAAACATCATGCCATCAAAACAAAAACTATTAAAAGAAATAATTTGAATGAAACCATTGGATCATTTACCTAGAAAGGAATTATTAATGAAAATGGATTTCATTTTACATGTAAAATAATTTGGAATGATCTTTTGAAAACATTTATTGAAGAAAATACATTTCTACTTTGGAAACGTTTTTTCAAGCATAAATCAATTTTGAAAACCTTTTTCTCTAAGAATAGTTGTAAAATATTATAAATGAATATTTGAAAACCATAAAAAAATTAAAATCCTTTTTCCATGAAAATGATCTTAAGATATCATTTTAAAAAACATTTTTGAAAACATTATTTTTTTTAATAGAAAAGATTTATGAACAAAGAGTTAAATAAGGAAATGTTTTCCTAAAAATATTTTCCTAATTATGTGAAGTACCAAAGGGGGGGAATGGTACTAATACATGAATATATATTTTATAAGTTTATTATAATTAAATATATGAGTGTTCTTGAGATATAGAACATAATATTTTATCAATGGAAGCATAATCATAAACAATCCTAGTAAACGATGAGATTGTTGCAATAAAATATAACCACTTTGGTAACATTGAATAAAACTCACTATGTCAGAAAATGAAATTACATGAAGCTTAAAATATCATGAAAGTAATCAGGTTCATGATATATCACGCCAAATGGTAATATATATACCTCATAAAATAATATATGTGCGTAACATAACATGTGTCTCAAAGAAGGCAAATTGAGATAAAACTACCTTACTGATTTGGTAGATTTTGTACTATAAAAACCCATGAAATTGAGATCATAAAATGGTAATCTAAATACCAATAAATTTAATTATAATAAACATAGTATACAATCATGTTTATTATATACGTTCCACAAAATAAACGACTGGTGAATAAGGAATAAATCACACATAAATACAAGTGATACTTGTAATCCCCTTACCTTATGTCTTGACTCTCTTAGTACTTGTTAAAGCCTAATGTATAATAAATATCGGATAATTATAAATATATTACATAAGCATATTCATTAATATAATACCATATATGATTTTCTTATGACCTTTTATTACCTGTTTATTAACACTTCCTTATTATAGTTTCATTTCGGGTAATAACTGCTTTGTTTTTCTCAAGTGTTTTGATTTATTATATTTTTTCCCTCATGATTATATCAGGATATAAGGAAGTTAAAATGTAATATAAATATCATATATATGCAGTATATATTTGTTTATAATAACCTATAAAGGATATAAATATAAAATTAAATACATCGTTCATGGAGATGGTATGTCGTACATACGTATCAACTTTATATCCATTTTATGTTGTGTTGAAAGAAATAAATAAAATGAAATATATATGTATATAAAATATCATTAAAGTATAATTATTTTATATATATATATATCATATAAATTCACTGAACCCATCCTTAATGCATTCCACGTAAATTGTGAATGAATCACAATACTCTGAGGAGGCGGTAGTCCACAAGTCCATAAACAAAGTTATCATATCTAAAAAAATGGAAAACATGAATGTCTGTGTTATATAATGATTAAAAAGTTCTAAATAAATTGTAAATTTAATATATATAATATAAAAAAATATCCTCAGTATTTCTAACCTCGAAATGTCGTAATGAAAGAATGAGTGACATCGGTTTGCGAGGCAGTAGTCCACCACACACACGAGTGATGATTGTGTATCTTATTTGATGGAAGTTTGTGTGAGTGTAGTTAGAAACCATAACATAACAACATATAAATATATTTACCATAATTAGGGTGTCATATAGGCATTGAATAATAATAATTGGTGGGGTAGATAATGAAAATAATACAAAAGAGGGTGTGGAAGAATGTTTCCTCCTGTTTGGGTAACTTCTTTAGGTTTCCATCAAAGGGATTCCTAGGTTGGATTTTTTCACAATGTTTGTCTAATAAAATGAAAATGTAGGTGTTTTCAAGAAATTATGGAAGGTTTTGGATGAACCAAAGTCATTTATAACTATCCAACAATGATGGGGGTGAGTACCCTGTTATAATGGATGAGGAGTGGCATTCCTGTAAATATAAAAAGGTAAACATTATTAAGAATTATCCATCACATCTTGGGCCTCCGAAAATTATATATTATTTGGGAAAATATGGAACTTGGTTGGAATATTTCCATACAATGGATATTGGACATCTGTCTAGGTTATTTTTCCTTTTAATATTAATGTTTAACCATTAATTAAGAATATTTTTCCATAATCACTCTAATTAATTTTAATTACTTTAACTAATATTTTTGGTAAAAAATCTATGTTAAACTTATTATATATTATAAATTATGTATATTACCAATATTGTATCCATTTTTTTATATTATAATCATAGAATCGGGAAAAATTAATTTAAAATTAATATCATATATGTGTCACGACAATGGGATTTTTAAGAAATTTTTTTTAAAGGTTTTAAATGTTTTTATATGAAATTTCAATGAGAAATTAGTTCAAATAATCTATATTATATTAAAGGATATAAAATTGATCTGATTAAAATATAATATAAAATTAAAATATAATTTTATCATATAAATAAATTAGATAAAAAAAATATTTTTGAGTTAAAATTCATTATTTATCACTATTCATCAAAAAATGATGTTTTCTAGAAAAATAAAAAAACTATCACTAATATAATTTTAAAATTATGAAACTAAAAATGAATTTTATTTTATCTAATTCAATTTAAAAATATTTCTAAAATTAATTTATTTATTTTTCAGAAAAAAGACATAAAAAGTAGTTCATTTGAGAAATTAGTATTTTCAAATATGTAAAGAATTTTCCATAAAATATATGATTTATATATATAAATCATTATAAAAAATATTTATAATGTAGTTATTACTATTTATATTACTAATTTTAATTTCTATGTTATAAATATCTCATTTAAATAATCATAATTATAATATGTCGCTTTATAGAAAGTCAGTGTTTTGTGTAACGCAAGCTACGTTGATATAGCATGTAGAACAAGACTATCTTGTTGTAGATTATAATGAAAGCTTAAATTGATGTATAATTCAATTAAATTCATCAAATTAAATCTTTTTATTTAGAAAAAAATGTTCCTAAAAACTCGATGTGTTACAAAACCATTGCCTCTAAGGGAACCAATAAACCTAGGACAACACCTCTAATTAGTTTCCCATGATTAAAACCAAACACTGACAGAAAATATTTTCAGTCACAAATATGGGCCTTTAGGTCTCCCACATAACCCTACCAGTCATTACTCATAACATTTTCAATAGTTCTTACCACCTAAACCATGGGCATCTCACACAAGTACCGCAATATCTAACGCATCTGTCAAATCTATCTAAAAGAGGTAAAATCTAAAATAATGTAAGGATATCGTATACCTATGTTATTTAAAACCATCCAACATGGTTCAAATTATATAGTCTTTCAATTCCAATTTATAGGGGAAAAACCTATTAGTTTTAATTGGAAATCAATTTATATGAAACACATTGTAACTACTAACCTTAGTAAAGGCCCGAATGGAATCACCTATCAAGAATAAGCCTACCAGGCCCAAATCCTATCCAATAATAATCATATAGGACTACTCCTTAGAGTGTCATGATTGTTAGGTCAGAATAGCTATAGTGATAACATAAGAGGGGGTGAATTTTGTTCTTTTAAGAATTTCACAATTTTTTCGATGCACATAAACAGTAGATAGAGCTGGTGGCATTTCTGTATGAGAAAATATATATAATGGATAATTAACAAAGAACAAGGAACAACATTTTATAGTGGTTCGGGGCATGATGGTCCCCTAGTCCACTCCACCAACAACCCACTATATCGGCTTGGTGAATTTAACTAGTAAGGTCCTCGTATCATAAGATAGATCCACAACTAAGTGCAATTGGTTTTCACCCTTACAAACAAAGGATTAAAAAACAAGGCCTTCTGGTTATTTTATAGAGAACTGATAAAACCACAGCTTACTGCGAGAAGATCACACTCAACCATGACTGAATACTAGCATTTGAAAATCAAGATATATAAGATGTACTTTGGTAACAAACAGATGTAGCACGTAGTTGTAGTAGCGCGCAACTGATAAAAGATGAATCTTGTCTTAAGAATAATAATATACTTGAAATTTATCTTAAGAGATCATGTTTCAAAAGAGATATTGGATTTTAAGTACTGCAACAAAAATATATCATCGTGATTCTTGATTTGAACACTTATATCTCTAAAATGTAATCCTTGAATATGTGGTGATTCATCATGGAGCAGTGAAAATAATTTGTAGAATAAATCTTGATGAATAATTATTATATATACATCCAAGAAATCACCAGATCATTGTATCAAAATATACAACACATGAAGATATATATATCAATATATCGCATAGAAATATTTTATATCCACAAAAGATTCCTGATAAAATTATTGAATTCAGATTCGAAGACTATAACTTAGAGTAATTATAACTTCCCTTAAGAATAGAAGAGAAAATCTTTAATGTAAACAGATTTTTAAATCATTTAAAATGATCTAGGAATCAATAGAAATCAATTTTCAATCGCTCTAACATTCTGCCAAGATTGTTGAAAATGCTTTGATAAAGATGTAAATTCAAATTTCTAACGATGAAAAGTGAAACGTAAGGTTCATTCACAAAAAAAATAACAAACGTAGGATTTGACTTCATAACGTAGGGTTGATGATCCATACATTTATCAATGTCAACATAGATCTATGAAAGTATCATTGATTATCAATTCATCCACTTTTCCAAACGAAAGGTTGATAATGTATGGTTGATCATAAAAGTAAGGATGATGATCCATACTTCTGTAAATTTCCATACTTACATAGGGTTCTTTAACCATAATTTTTCTTTCTAGAAAACTTAAGGTTCTTATCCAAACAAAATGTTCCTTAAACTTATGATTAATCAAATTTAAGGGTGATTAACCATGCGTGTTGATCTTTCAACATAAACATAAGGTTTGTTCCATACGTTACTTTCTTTGATGAATTGAATAAATAGTATTCCAGGTTAATGTAAAACAGTGAACAGTGTTTCTAGAATATTCTTAGGGGCATTCAGAACACTTTAACGAATATTTCTCATAAATAAATAGTTGAATATTATTTCAAGATAATAATTAATAATGAATATAAATTTCTTGAAATACACTCAAAATAAAATCATTAGAAAGAAAAGGGTATTTGTGATCATCAAACTCATTAATATTTATAGAGTATTATTGAGACAATACATGCCCGACAATGATATCAAGGAAAAAAATTAACAAACCAATCCTCACCAAGAATCCATATATGGAAATACCTCTTAGTGGTTATATTTTACAATTAATGTTTATGTACATACCATCATCTCCTAAAATGATCTAACTAGATAGACATAAATGAATATTTGTAATTTAAAATATCATAAAAATTTATTTGGGAAAACTCCTTGTAGTTTGTTATAAATATCTCTTCAACACACCTAAAATATATATACCCAAAACTATTTACTAAAATGGAATCATCTACCAATGCTGATCAACAAGGGTAAATAGTACACATATGGGATCCTCTCAACAATCCCTATACTACTACACTCACACGATTTATTTATGTATAATACCATTAAAATCTATGTTATAAATAACCTTATAGGTTGTTATTATAACTTTAAATAAGTGAACCTAATAAACAACACCCCACAACGGTTCCAACACTTGGCATCCATGTCCCTTATCGACCCACTAGGGTCACTATATCTCCTATTTATGAGGAATGAGACGTCATCCACACTCTCAAATGTCTCACCATAGATCCACATGACCTACCATACAAAATGTAACAAAGGTGGTCTAACTATGTAGAATGAATCCAAGAACATATATGTTAAAACATAATTTAATTTGTTTTTTACACTTTAAATATTTATCCTAATCATAAATGGTAAACTATCACACTAGGAAGCCTATAACATATAGAACCTATGTTTCAATGATGTTTCATGAACAAATCCCTCTTACGTCTGTCATCTAATGGTCAAAATCAATCACTAGACTATAACCAATAATCTAAAATCTTGAAACACATAATAAATCATACACTCAACACCATATATTTTTCCCTCAAAGAGGAAACCATGTGAATTTGTAACATAACATATCAAGAATAGAAATCACAAATCCTAGGTAACGTGGACTTCTTAATGGAATAGGTCTTGCAGACACACTAGTTTGATATTAATCAAAAGTTACAACACATTCATAAATAACTAATATATCAAATCAAAAATTGTAAACAATTAGAAATGAACTTCTCTGATAACACTTTTTCATGAAACGACCTGGATGACTCTATGAATATTAGTTGGACCGGTTTCTGACCAAGAACCAAGCACTCCTCCTTATATTCTAGAGGCTACCAACTAATAATGATAAACTAAGGTGTGTCCATGTGTATACTATTTCATTGCTTCATAGTAAGAGATACGACGGAAATAACTAAACATCATACATAGCACTAAATAATAACAGTGTGGAAGAAAATTCCACATCATTTATACAACACTGCTCACCCATTGGTTCTATCACATATAAAGGAATAAAACAAATAAATAAAAGTAAAAGGATCTACTCCTAACTATGATTTTAACCAGATAAAAAATATCTAAAGACTCTACATAGATAATCTAGCCTTCTTATAATAATTGACATGAGATAATCCACTAGATCATATAGCCATGGGACTCACCCAATCAATATTGAATCTATGATCATCCTAAAATAATACATAAAGTCTACATAAACATGGTGGTGCACATATAAAGGGTAATAAATAAATCATGGTATTCCACTTCCAACAGTGAACCTATAACCACCTTACATAAGTTCATTCTCATGCAATATTCTTATCCTAGATGAGACACATATAGAATGAATGAATAAAATCAAACCATAGTTGATTCTTTGATTTTAGACCCCAATATACTATACATTCTATTAATAGGTCTTTGAGATTGATTTCATTCCACTCAATCCATGTGTAATCTAGTCTATCCTTGGTTTTGTGATCCTGATCGGCCATACCTACTTTTTCGGTGCTAAAAATATCTCTAAGAAAGCTACATCACCACAAGTGGATTCAATTTATAACCCTGGGATTGCCTATACTCTTCTCCAATCACTATAATAAAGGATTCCATATATAATATGGGAAACTTGTAAATAAATCATAGATTTGGATGCCATTCCATTCAAGACATGTGTAATCCAGTCCGATTTATTAGTCATAAGTCCCGGTTTGTAGCTACTTAGGAAATTGTAGCTCATATAATCCCAAAGGGGGATATCACTTAAATGATATGAACAGAACACTATCTAGATGTGGGAAATTAACTTTTCATCATTAAATAAATTTCCTAAATAACCATTTATAAAAAATTCTACGAAATGCCGAAAAGATGCATCCACCTAACCTTATAGAATATCCTTTGAATCTATCAAGGTGATCATTATCAATCCTCGTGTATTTTTACCTCTGGGCATCCCTTCCATATTGTATAACCTCATCTGTCACATAAGACAGGTACTAAGAAACACATATGGAAATTTTAGTTGCATAAAAAATACCGACTGAATGAACAAATAAAATATTGAAGGTGTTCAAACACAAACAATCACCACTAATTACATATCCCCTTGATTTCACATGTTTGTTATAGGTTCAAATGTAAAACCTTCTATAATCTCTACCCATACCCACAACATAGTAGGTTGGGGCCGGTCAACTGTTGGGGCACTTACTAGGGTCCCCTATGTTAATACGCAAGAGAGTCGTACCTTGTGGGATCCACAGGGTCCACAATTAAGAAATTTATACCTCTTAGAATCCTCATAAATCATTCATAATAATAGTAATCGCTCTTAGAATCCTCATAAATAAAATGTAATCATATGAATACCTCTTGGGATCCTTAGGGTCAAAATATGGGTCAAGGAATCCCTCGTAGAATCATCTAGTTTAGTTCATAAGTAGTGTCATCCCATAGGGATCCTTGGAGGGATAAAGTAATCAAAGAAATCCCATAGGGAATACTCTAGTTCGGTTCATAAATGGAGGCATCCCATAGGGGATACCCAGTCACACAAAATTCTCTTGGGGTAAACACGCTCTTGAGTAGTATAACCACAAAAGATATAATATTTTTCCTATAGGGGAAATCCATTTAAAATTTAGTCTATAGAGACGTATCATGGACCATCTTATATCATGTTCTAAATCAAGGTTATCTCAATCACCGAACTATTCCATCTTTTAAAGCCACAAACCAACCCCACCAAATTGGGATGGTCCCATAAAATTCACCAAATGAGGACATTTTATACCCCATAAAAATTCCTCCAACCATTATCATGAATCATAGATGGGTTTTAATCAACTTATCTCTCTAGAGACCTATGAATTAAATTTATGGAGGATTAACTTCTTCTTCGTAGCTTGTTCACCCTAAAATACCTATTAAGAGTCCTTAAATCACCATAAGGGTTCTACTATCACGATCTATGTGGAAATTGTAACGCCCCGACCCCAGCTACCCAGAGTCGGTGCATTACTACATAACATTGGCATGATCACAAGAAAGATCAAATCTCGAAAGACCGATTGGTTTAGTAGCCTTGGAAACACTAGATATATTCATAAGTTTTACATTACATCATTAAACGAAAAACTACTACAACAACATATTGTCTCCATAATCCACACTCATATACCCACATAATATCCCTGCAGGTCATTCATAACATACTTCTTCACTTCCTGGGAAAAATAAAACATAGAAAAGGGGTGAGCTCAAATGCCCAGTAAGGATAACAATATAGCGGAAACTTTCATAAATAAGAATAAACTTTTAAGGCAATGTATAACTAAAACAAAATCCTTTCAAACATGAACTTTCAACATGGTATGGCATAAATAAAATGAAATAATTCCATTTACTTATTCACATGGATATTCTACTAATCGAATAATCACATGCAAAAATCAATAACCACTTTCATAATGTTGGAATGCATAATGCCAGACTATCATAACCACATAGCCAAGGCCTCGTGCCAAGACTACAAATAAGATTTTGTCAAGGCCTTGTGCCAAGACACTAGTTTGTCTCATGAGACCTACCGATGCATCGAGGAGCTATAGCGGGCTCCACCCGTCACTTATTAAGTCCAATGCATTCCCATATGAAAAGGTTTAAACATAACATAAACATTCGTATTAAAACTAGCATACGAAATGTCAATAATTTCACCATAAACTATGAATGGTATAAAAATAGCACATCCACAGTCAAACATATCACAAAACCTTCAATACAATATAGAAGTTTTGTATCATAATAAATCAACTTCAAATAATCTTAAAATCCATCAAAGGATGTTGACATAGATGAAATCAAAATTCTTTTTAAAGAAGTATCTCCTTTTATTTTGAAATCATTTAAGATCCATATAAAATAAAACATTTTCTTTGAAAATATTCTTATAAGCTTGTAAGGAAAGCTTTGAAGATTTTATAACGGTGTAAAATAACCGCACCCGCCGTATAAGTTAAAAAAACATTCTTACCTCAATTCTGTCGAAAAGGTTAAAAAGGACCTTGTTTTGAAAACGACGGAAAGATTCCTTTATAAACCTCTTATAAAAAGTCAAACAAGGGTATAAATGACCTTAACCCATATTCTTGTAAATAGTAAAAATGTTTTGAAATACATTTTGAAGAAACATGGATGTGGATGATAACGAGATCCCAGTAGATTATTACATATAAACAACCTCGGATAATGAAGAGATTGTGAAATAACCCTTACCTTGTACTTTTCCTTTGTTGGGGTAGGTTAACCTCCTGTATAATGGTTAAATAATTGTTATTAAATTATACAAGAATCATATACATTAATATGATATCATATATGATCTTTTAATATTGATTTGATAATAATATCTTAGTATTATCGTCGTTTCGGGTGATAATCGATTCGTTCTTCTTAAATGTTTGGTTACGTAAGACATGTTTGTAATGGATAGATTATATCTTATTCATAATCAGAATGATATTAACATTATTTTTAACCCTAAAATGAGAATAATACTTGAATGGATATGATGGAGAATGAATCTTATCGCGTTCGTGGAGACGGTAGTCCGTACGTACGCACGAGCGACAATATCATTCTTTTGATATTAAAATATTATATAAATGAATGGTATATCATATATACAGACTCATTAACATGTTATATTTATTATTTACATGAGTTACACATCATTATTATACCCATCCAAATAATATTATATTGAATAACAATTACACCACGACGTGGAGACGGTAAGCCGTACGTACGCACGTATGGTGACATGTTATTCAAAGGGTGGATAGAATACTGAATATGGTTGTACCATACTTATAATAACATCACAGTATATGTGAGATACTGGAGTTATTATTTTAGAATGGTAAGAACAAAGGAAGAAGAAGTGGAAGAATAAATGAACTTAGAAAAGGGTGGTGAAATCATTACCTCTTCTTCGGGTTCTTCCTTTTGATTTGATCAAAAGGGCTCCTTAGGTTGGCTTTCTGATCAAACTAAGGCCTCTAAGTTGTAGTGAGGGATTTTGGGAGAGTATTTGGGCAGAGTTTGGCCGAACCAAAAGTCTTTAGAGGTGTGAAGAAATGAGAAGGAGGAGTGCCCTTTTATAAGAGGGGTGAGGGGCACCTTTGGAAAATCTAAGAATATTAATTTATAATAAATTCATATTCGGTTTCTAAAGGCTCCAAAGTTGATTATTCAAAGGTTAAGGTGGTGTTGGGTCGAAAACAACTCATCCAATAGAATTTAGACAGGTTTGGGTACTTATATTAACCTTATCTTTAAGTATTAACTCTAAGTTAATTAGTTTCACTTTTACAATGTCTCTTTGTATTTTTATATAATATGGTAAATAAACATACTATATACATCCAAGAGACCCCCAAGTGGTCCATTAATAATTAACCTATCATGATATAAGTCTCTTGTCCGAACCTTAGATTTTTAGGAATTTAATATCAATTAATAATATAATATTTGTTTTAAGAACTCTTTTATGTCAATTTTGACACTATTCAATGGTTGATTTTTGTGAAACTCATAACAGATTGATTACTTCGAACAAAGTCAATTATATCAATCCTAATATATCATATTATCCTAGAAAATTATTTTAATTCATTAAAAGTTTCATATTATAATTATTTGGGTATTTATAATATCAATTATGTTAATTTTTTACTATTTTAGTAATTACTGCATCATCATTGTGTCATAAATAAAATAAATTATTTAATGTCTAAAAATTATAAATAAAATATCATTATGTAGGAAATCTTTTTAGCTTTCTAATTAATATTTATAATCTAAAATCCAACATATATAACCCTATGTAAAAATTGTTGTTCTAAAAGATATATGCTTGTGTCATTTTTGTATTCATTTTAACTAAATTAAAATAAAGTGTCATTATCACTTACAAGTGGATCCATGGGGTCCCAAAATAGACCCAAAGATGCCCATGGTCGACCATGTATCAACCAATAGGGTTAAGACACGTTTTAGGGTAATTTTGTATTATAATATTATTATTTTTTAACCCTTATTTACCGGATTTACCCTTTAACCATGGTAAATAAAATATTTACCGCAGTAATTATTCAAAATGTCTAAAAATAAAAGTTACCTATTTACACAATTTGAACATCCTGATTCCAAATATGGAATCCATTTTCCTAAATTCAAAACACAGAAGTGGCAGAAATTAATTTAAAATTAATTCCCGCTGTCAAAACAAAAAGTGTGTTTTTAAGAGATAATAACCATCAAAAGATTGACACTTGTTTATGTTCGGTTTAATTGTAAAATTATGTCCAATGACCAACATTATATTAAATAGTAAAAATATATTCTAAATATACTTTAAAACCACTAAAATTCATAATTTATTACTATTAATTATTTTGATTAAAAAAGTTGTTTTTAATTAAAATTTAGTAATTTTCACTATTCATCAAAATATGAAAGTTATCCGAAAAGTACCAAAATTTCACCTTAGGCTAAATTTGATATTAAGAATCCAAAAATGAAGTCCATTTTAAAATATAAAATATATATAACTTCAAAAAGTAGGTATTACTATTCATAACAGCTAGTTTGATTGGTTACGGTGTGTTAGAACTCGAAGTTGCGTACAACACACGCTACTGTTTTATTCAAAGGAAAGCGTACCGTGGAAGCTTGGGATGTTTCATTTTAAATTTTTTTGATGTCTCCATTTAGTCAAAAAGTTTAAAATATTGTATTTAAAAAGGTTTCACTATCAAAAGTTGATAAAAGTGCAATACTGAAAATGAATTTGTTCTTGCATTATGACTAAGAAACTCATAATAGGGATTCTAAAATTATAAGGATTATATAAAGTTCAAAATGTAGTTAATAATATTCATGACCTCTTTTAATGGTGTGATTGAACTCGGTGTTGCGTTTAGTGCAAGTTATTGAATTATTTTTAAGAAATAACACACTCTGAAATCCTGGGGTGTTACATTCTCCCCTCCTTCAATAAATTGCGTCCTCGCAATTTGAAATTGTTCTTCGAAGATAAAAGGTTGAAAGTAGAAAATATATTTGTGGGAAAACCCACATTGGAAATTGGGTTACTAAAATTTAGTCTTAATATGAGGAAAAGAGAAATTAAAGGGTCACCACCAAATTATGATCTCGATTAGGAGAACATTGGTGGCAATTAGAGACATATAATCAGAGGAAAAACGTAAATATTTATAGGTAGTGATTGAGGTCATAAATCACAAACAAGTGTATAATTGAGGTCCTTAAACTCATCAATCTATGATGATTTGAAATACCATCGGTTCAACAAAACATAGGATATTAGGTTAACACATTTTTGACGTTTCAAAATATCTTAGTTGAAATCCCACATCGAAAAATGAATTAATGAGGCCTCTATTTAAAATAAAGAGTCAAAAATAACACATACTAGGGTTCCATGTAGGAAAATATGGATATGGAAGAAAAATCTAACCATCAATTATCTGATGGAGAGTGGTAGAGAACATGGCTATGAAAAGGCCAACAATCCCAAATCCATAAATTTGTGATGATTTAAGGTACCATCTAGGACAACATTTTTGTTCTAAGTTTCTATTATTAATGTTGAGGAATTTATTTATGATATTGGATAAGATAATAAGGAGATATACTTACTTTATAATTAGAATTTTACCCATTAATAAATTTCTACCAAAAACTCATCTTTCACTCTAAAAGATAATAGAACGTAATTTTTTTTTCTATTTATACTATTCGTACAGGGTTCCAAAATAAATGAATTTATAATTCATCTACCAGATCTTTTTTAAAAAAAACTACATTATTTAATTCGGACATCTCGTGGGACAGTGGTAGGTGATACACCCTTGTCTCCCTTCGGTTGCGGGTTCAAGTCTCGCAGCCTTGCCGGACGCGATGGGTTGCCGCCCGACCTCCGGGTTGTCCTTTTTTGGCAATCCAAAATAATCCAAACTAGAACTATCCAAAATACTTCTATCCAAACACACAGTCCAACATTTATAAGTAAGGTAAACATAATGTAGAACCTTTTTACCCCGTAATAGCATATGAATACCTTCATCATGTATTACCATATTCCTTATTGATTACATTCATGCTCCCTTATTCCATATAGAATGCTGGATATACTTCATCAATCCAAAAATGTTTTAAACCCCAACAATGATGGAATATACAAATCATTAATCAGTTCCAAGGTAGTCAAGAATATCCAATATAATTTATCCAAAACAATCACATATTATTCCAAAATCACTACCTCAGTATCAGAACTATATTATGGTTTATCATTCTCTCAACCATATATTTTCCAAAAATCTATCCTGCTAATGAGTCACTTTTCTTTGTTCCACACAATCTCAAGTCCTTAATGAAATAGTACTGCAGTACAATCCTTATATACTCCATAATTATTATAACAAGTACATTGTTGATACAAAGCTCAATTGACATAATCAACATAAGAACTCTAATCATTCCTCTTCATCTGTGGTAGTATCATAACCTGATTATTATCCAATAACATCATTTGCGGCATAGGTTCGCGTAGTGTCCAAACTCCTTGCAAATGAATAATTGTACATTTAAAACCATTTTCTTACCCTTGCAGTCACGTACTTTGTGCCCTTTTCCTCCATACTTATAACAAACTCCCATTCCTTTCAGGCAAGTTCCAGGGTGTTTCTTTCCACAGTTACCACATATGGGAAAATTCTTCTTTTCCCTTTCCATTTATCCATCTTTCTCTCTTTCATCCTTTTCTTCTCTTGCTTCCCTTCAAAGCCATAGGACTCAGTAATCTCTTTACTTATCTTATCAATACATGATATTATTTCTTCATATGATGATAATACATGGGAGACTATTTCTCTTATAAATTCTAGCTTAAGACCATGAAAGATATGATACTTCCTTCTCTTTGGATCATGTGCATTTCCGGAGTTCTCATTCCTTCTACTGGGCGCCATTTCTAAACAATGGCATAAACTAGATCAGTTTATGAATCAAAATACATAATCCCATACTTATAAAACACTTAACATAAATTGAACTATTTATGGATATAATCCATAATCATAAGAATGTTTTCTTTAAGGAAGTATATACTCATAAACCCTTCAATATGATTTGTAAAGAAAATGAGAGTTATCCTAAGCATATCCCCCGGGAGTGTCGTAACCAAGAGTGCAGCAAGGCCCGTTGTCGTGCACCAGTTCCCGTTCGAGTCTAGCTCAAAGCGGTGTTTTCGGGTTTTACCCCTAGGTACATCTGTGCCAGAGCCACCTCTACCTGCTCGTATCCAGACAGGGATGTATTGCTCGGAAAACTCACAAAATCTCTACAATACCAAAATTCTAGGAAGTTCTTCTATACTAATCCTCAAAGTTCATCTTAGGTCTACGTGCTCTAATCAGAGTTTATCTAAATCTAGCTTCCAAGGTTTGTACTAAACTTCCTCTGATACCAACTGTAACGCCCCGACCCCAGCTACCCAGAGTCGGTGCATTACTACATAACATTGGCATGATCACAAGAAAGATCAAATCTCGAAAGACCGATTGGTTTAGTAGCCTTGGAAACACTAGATATATTCATAAGTTTTACATTACATCATTAAACGAAAAACTACTACAACAACATATTGTCTCCATAATCCACACTCATATCCCCACATAATATCCCTGCAGGTCATTCATAACATACTTCTTCACTTCCTGGGAAAAATAAAACATAGAAAAGGGGTGAGCTCAAATGACCAGTAAGGATAACAATATAGCGGAAACTTTCATAAATAAGAATAAACTTTTAAGGCAATGTATAACTAAAACAAAATCCTTTCAAACATGAACTTTCAACATGGTATGGCATAAATAAAATGAAATAATGCCATTTACTTATTCACATGGATATTCTACTAATCGAATAATCACATGCAAAAATCAATAACCACTTTCATAATGTTGGAATGCATAATGCCAGACTATCATAACCACATAGCCAAGGCCTCGTTCCAAGACTACAAATAAGATTTTGTCAAGGCCTTGTGCCAAGACACTAGTTTGTCTCATGAGACCTACCGATGCATCGAGGAGCTATAGCGGGCTCCACCCGTCACTTATTAAGTCCAATGCATTCCCATATGAAAAGGTTTAAACATAACATAAACATTCGTATTAAAACTAGCATACGAAATGTCAATAATTTCGCCATAAACTATGAATGGTATAAAAATAGCACATCCACAGTCAAACATATCACAAAACCTTCAATACAATATAGAAGTTTTGTATCATAATAAATCAACTTCAAATAATCTTAAAATCCATCAAAGGATGTTGACATAGATGAAATCAAAATTCTTTTTAAAGAAGTATCTCCTTTTATTTTGAAATCATTTAAGATCCATATAAAATAAAACATTTTCTTTGAAAATATTCTTATAAGCTTGTAAGGAAAGCTTTGAAGATTTTATAACGGCGTAAAATAACCGCACCCGCCGTATAAGTTAAAAAAACATTCTTACCTCAATTCTGTCGAAAAGGTTAAAAAGGACCTTGTTTTGAAAACGACGGAAAGATTCCTTTAGAAACCTCTTATAAAAAGTCAAACAAGGGTATAAATGACTTTAACCCATATTCTTGTAAATAGTAAAAATGTTTTGAAATACATTTTGAAGAAACATGGATGTGGATGATAACGAGATCCCAGTAGATTATTACATATAAACAACCTCGGATAATGAAGAGATTGTGAAATAACCCTTACCTTGTACTTTTCCTTTGTTGGGGTAGGTTAACCTCCTGTATAATGGTTAAATAATTGTTATTAAATTATACAAGAATCATATACATTAATATGATATCATATATGATCTTTTAATATTGATTTGATAATAATATCTTAGTATTATCGTCGTTTCGGGTGATAATCGATTCGTTCTTCTTAAATGTTTGGTTATGTAAGACATGTTTGTAATGGATAGATTATATCTTATTCATAATCAGAATGATATTAACATTATTTTTAACCCTAAAATGAGAATAATACTTGAATGGATATGATGGAGAATGAATCTTATCGCGTTCGTGGAGACGGTAGTCCGTACGTACGCACGAGCGACAATATCATTCTTTTGATATTAAAATAATATATAAATGAATGGTATATCATATATACAGAATCATTAACATGTTATATTTATTATTTACATGAGTTACACATCATTATTATACCCATCCAAATAATATTATATTGAATAACAATTACACCACGACGTGGAGACGGTAAGCCGTACGTACGCACGTATGGTGACATGTTATTCAAAGGGTGGATAGAATACTGAATATGGTTGTACCATACTTATAATAACATCACAGTATATGTGAGATACTGGAGTTATTATTTTAGAATGGTAAGAACAAAGGAAGAAGAAGTGGAAGAAGAAATGAACTTAGAAAAGGGTGGTGAAATCATTACCTCTTCTTCGGGTTCTTCCTTTTGATTTGATCAAAAGGGCTCCTTAGGTTGGCTTTCTGATCAAACTAAGGCCTCTAAGTTGTAGTGAGGGATGTTGGGAGAGTATTTGGGCAGAGTTTGGCCGAACCAAAAGGCTTTAGAGGTGTGAAGAAATGAGAAGGAGGAGTGCCCTTTTATAAGAGGGGTGAGGGGCACCTTTGGAAAAGCTAAAAATATTAATTTATAATAAATTCATATTCGGTTTCTAAAGGCTCAAAAGTTTATTATTCAAAGGTTAAGGTGGGGTTGGGTCGCAAACAACTCATCCAATAGAATTTAGACAGGTTTGGGTACTTATATTAACCTTATCTTTAAGTATTAACTCTAAGTTAATTAGTTTCACTTTTACAATGTCTCTTTGTATTTTTATATAATATGGTAAATAAACTTACTATATACATCCACGCGACCCCCAAGTGGTCCATTAATAATTAACCTATCATGATATAAGTCTCTTGGCCGAACCTTAGATTTTTAGGAATTTAATATCAATTAATAATATAATATTTGTTTTAAGAACTCTTTTATGTCAATTTTGATACTATTCAATGGTTGATTTTTGTGAAACTCATAACAGATTTATTACTTCGAACAAAGTCAATTAAATCAATCCTAATATATCATATTATCCTAGAAAATTATTTTAATTCATTAAAAGTTTCATATTATAATTATTTGGGTATTTATAATATCAATTATGTTAATTTTTTACTATTTTAGTAATTACTGCGTCATCATTGTGTCATAAATAAAATAAATTATTTAATGTCTAAAAATTATAAATAAAATATCATTATGTAGGAAATCTTTTTAGCTTTCTAATGAATATTTATAATCTAAAATCCAACATATATAACCCTATGTAAAAATTGTTGTTCTAAAAGATATATGCTTGTGTCATTTTTGTATTCATTTTAACTAAATTAAAATAAAGTGTCATTATCACTTACAAGTGGATCCATGGGGTCCCAAAATAGACCCAAAGATGCCCATGGTCGACCATGTATCAACCAATAGGGTTAAGACACGTTTTAGGGTAATTTTGTATTATAATATTATTATTTTTTAACCCTTATTTACCGGATTTACCCTTTAACCATGGTAAATAAAATATTTACCGCAGTAATTATTCAAAATGTCTAAAAATAAAAGTTACCTATTTACACAATTTGAACATCCTGATTCCAAATATGGAATCCATTTTCCTAAATTCAAAACACAGAAGCGGCAGAAATTAATTTAAAATTAATTCCCGCTGTCAAAACAAAAATCGTGTTTTTAAGAGATAATAACTATCAAAAGATTGACACTTGTTTATGTTCGGTTTAATTGTAAAATTATGTCCAATGACCAACATTATATTAAATAGTAAAAATATATTCTAAATATACTTTAAAACCACTAAAATTCATAATTTATTACTATTAATTATTTTGATTAAAAAAGTTGTTTTTAATTAAAATTTAGTAATTTTCACTATTCATCAAAATATGAAAGTTATCCGAAAAGTACCAAAATTTCACCTTAGGCTAAATTTGATATTACGAATCCAAAAATGAAGTCCATTTTAAAATATAAAATATATATAACTTCAAAAAGTAGGTATTACTATTCATAACAGCTAGTTTGATTGGTTACGGTGTGTTAGAACTCGAAGTTGCGTACAACACACACTACTGTTTTATTCAAAGGAAAGCGTACCGTGGAAGCTTGGGATGTTTCATTTTAAATTTTTTTGATGTCTCCATTTAGTCAAAAAGTTTAAAATATTGTATTTAAAAAGGTTTCACTATCAAAAGTTGATAAAAGTGCAATACTGAAAATGAATTTGTTCTTGCATTATGACTAAGAAACTCATAATAGGGATTCTAAAATTATAAGGATTATATAAAGTTCAAAATGTAGTTAATAATATTCATGACCTCTTTTAATGGTGTGATTGAACTCGGTGTTGCGTTTAGTGCAAGTTATTGAATTATTTTTAAGAAATAACACACTCTGAAATCCTGGGGTGTTACAGAAATAAATACTCAAAATAGACTACACATTTTTTAAATTATTACTCTAGGGATTATAATCACACAAAACCATCAAATGGATATTAGAATCATAGTACATTATGTGCACCCTGAGTACACAGTGTGTACCTCAAAACCTATTTACTTCTATGTGGTCTGGAATACTTATAGTATAGACGTTTACTACTAATGGAAATGGGAATTAATGGTGTGTAACCATGTACTACTACACATTCAAGGCACACATAGGTCCCATACATATACTACTACATGGCCACACACCCCTTACATGGGTACAAGCCAAAGTACCCATCCACGTGACCATGTAAAACAACACATCACACACTCCATGTAACACTGGAACTTTAATTATAGTAACCGAACATTATATTTTTATATATCTATAATAAAATTAACATTTTAATATTTCCTGGTATAAAAATTCTAGTTTGATAATATGAATATTAATTTTGAACTTACTTGGTAACAATAATCCAAGAATGGTTTTTTCAAATATTCCCTTATAAATAAGCATAAATGAATAATTTAAAATTTAGTATTTTACTATTCCTACTTTTATTTATTATAATGTGTTATAATTTGTATAATATACCATGTTTTTATAATCAATTTGATATAAATAAAAATAATATCATTTAGAGCTACAAAAGGGATATTTTTCATATTTTTTTAAAGCATAATGTCTTTCCCGTTCAATTAATTAAAATAATATTTATTAATGAATTATTTAAATTAAATATATAAATTATAAATCTAAATATATTAATTTAAATACATATATTTACTATTATTAGGCATATATTTAATGTAAGACCATCTTATTCTAGATAAATGCATTTCTTCCAAATGTGTTATTTAGCTGCATTTTGCGAGTCAATTTTTAAATTAAATTCAAACACTTATATGAATTGAATTTGATAAAATTATTTCCATATTTGGGATTTTAATAATTAATACTATGTAATTTTTTCATATTATTTTTTTTATAATGAATAATATATATATTGAAAATTAATTAATACATTTAAGGTCAAAACAGGTTTACCGGTAGGTTAATCTAGAAAATAATTGTTAAAATGACATAAATAATTTCTAATAAAACATTTTTCCGATGTATTTTGAACTTATCCTTATAAAAATATAATATGAGTCGTTTTGGAGCCATTTTTTCAAGAAAGTGCATTAATATTATTTAAAAACATTGAAAAATGCCACTCACCTCAACTATAAAAGGGCTCCTCATCCCCTCACTTATTCACACTTATTTATCCATTTGTATCTAAAAAACCTGTAAATGTATCTAACCAAAATCCATATCCATATTATAGATATTTTTTAATCTCAAAATACTAACCCTAGGGTCCTCAAGAAGATATTCAATTGAGGTTTTTCTATGGAAATGGAATTGTCTTCACCAAACTATTTATTTTTACTTCTTCTTTTACTACATTAAATTATGACATAAAAATTTTAGTATAACGATACCAACATAACTCATCGGAATGGATGTTATTAATTTTATGTTAAAATATTTATCCATATCTTTCTCCATTAAATGGAAAAACATTATCACTCATGTGCACAGTGGACTGCAGTCGTGCGCACCAATATGATTTTTTTCCATCCCCAAATCATATGGATATTAATAATGTTGAAAAAATGAATATATTTTAAACTTATAAAAAAATATTCTCAAAATTTAATATATCATCTACTTATTTTCCCTTTCACCCATTAAGGAAATGTTAATGTCGCTCGTGCGTACGTACTACCTTCCATATTTGTGAAATGATGTGATTCATTTTCCAAGTCCAAATTTCAATAATAATTCAAAATATATTTATAATGGATATATATGATATTTTTAACATTATTATAATCCTGGATATGATGTTACTATATCCTATGCATAAGAAATAAAACTTCCATAACAAAAAATGCGTGATAAAATGAATCTGTCAACACCAGAAATAATAATAATAATAAAATATTATTAAATGATAGGGTGGTAATATGACATAAAGATATCATATATGATATTATAAAGATTAATACGGTTTTATTATAAATTAATTACATGTTTAAAACCATTATATAGGAATTTTAATCACGTTCAACTAAAGTAAAGTGTAAGTTAAGGGATTTCATCTCAATTTTCACTCCATTGAGACATATTTGGAATTGTGGACCTATTTTCTTTTTTGTGGTGTATAAAATACCCCTTTTAGGTTTAAAACATGATTATATATTTATTATTAATTATTAACGTTTCATTTCAATTTTACTCTTTCAATGGTTTATAATTTTAAATTTAATAATGAGGTCAGAATTTATTTTGTCGTCTCATTTTTTGGATTTCTCTAATTTCCATTAAAGGAATATTATAATCTATCATTATTAAACTCAATATATTTTATTATATTAGATATATTAAATTATTTTCTACATTTTCTTCCAACTCTTCTTCTATTTGTATCTTTAATCATAAAAAAAATTAAAATCAAAGTTAATCTTTTTTCTCTATTTGATTGGGTATGTTCCTCTTATATGTCTTTATTTTCAAAAAAATACAAAAGTCGTTTTTACTTACTCAAATTATTCATTAAAGACATTTTATATTATACATTACTTTTAAAATATTTTAAGGAATCTTTCTTTGTTTATGTAAGGTTCATTTTTAACATTCCCTAAAAAAAGTCAACTGTAATTTTTTTAATGTTTGTAACGTTAATTTATTATCCTACCATCATAACCATTTTACAATTTATATCTTATTATATAAGTTTTAAATGGTCTTAAAAATAAAAATATCTGATAAAATCATAGGTTATTTTTTTTTCAATTTTTCTTTATTCTAGAAAGGAAATAATTTTTTGTCTAAGCCTATATTTCTAATGAATTGATGGTCATGTTTTATCCCTTATAAAATGTTTTGTCATTAACATTATATTAATAAATACACTTTAATTTAATAATTTTTCCTTGTAAATTAAATTTCTCTTAAATATACATACTCGTTGTGTTAGGCATATGATTATTTCTGAAATTGTACTCTATTTCTACATATGGTGTTTTATTACATAATTTTTTTGATTAATTGATAAAAATATGAGTATTCCATATTATTTACTCAAGGTAGATATTTTTTTATAAGGAATATTGTTCATGAATTAAATTGATCATTCAATATATGAGGAATGCATTACATATTTAGTGATGGGTGGTGCTTGGTTAGAGATTTCCCCTGCTGCATCAATGGGTATCATGAGACAAACCAGCTAGACAAACTTTTTAAATGGGTTTGTGGTAAAAACCTAACGGTCGATTAAATTGTCTTTCCATAAGGCCTTGATTGAAAAGATATTACAATTTTTGAAATAAAGAAATCCAAAAAATATTTATTTCCTTCATTGAGAATTCAGTTATTATTATCCATGAGATTACTACAGTTATAATATCTATGGATTCATTTCATGCTCAAATTATTAATTAAATGGAATGTGTTTTTAGTTATCTACCATACCATATTGATAAAGACATATTTACTCATGGTAGATTCCACTATACATAACCTAGACTAAGAATTTGAGATCATACTTTTTGTGTTTCTTTCATCCCAGGTTATGAAGAATAAATCATTGAATGAGTTTCAAGGATGAAAAACATTTATTATTGTTATGTTTTATATTTTTCAAATGTAATAAGAGAATAATTTATGTATATGATTATTAAAGACAATTAAAATAATTTATACTTAGTTACATCAACCCTTATATCTTAATACAATGTAATAAAGTACACACTGACTCTAAGTTTATTGATTTGGTGTTGTTGTAGATGATATCTGAGCATGTTTAGTTGAATCCTTGAAAAATTGATTTAGAAAAACATAGATTATAGAACATAACCCTGTAACTGAATTTTAGGATATGTCTATTTGTATAAAAATATATGTAAAATCTTGGTAAGGTGGTGATTATGTGGTTTTCCAGAAAAATCAATCTATGTCTGAATACTTTAAGTGGATGTCATTTTGCAAAATAAACATATAGGGGTAATAACCCAAAATATAGTTGGTTGAGTATATCTCACCCATTTTTATGGTGTTGGTGAATGATACCTTACTGTGCACCTGGTTTTACACTCTTAAGATATATGAATATTTTAAGTCACATTTTCTTAACAACCCATTAAGAAATATTTGAAAATATTTTTATGATTTAATGATATTCCCAAAGAAACAAAGTTTATGATTCCAAGATAAAAAATGAAATAATTTTAAATCTATGTTAAGGGTTACATCAAATTTATAATTATAAATAATGATTTAAAATTCATGATCTAGTATAATCCATTTTTTATAAATGGTTTTTGGAAAAAGAATGGAATCAACACTCACTGCCAATCTAGATATTTTCATTTTGATCAAGCTAATAAAACTGGTGTTTGGGATGATTATATCATCGCTATATTAAAGAATTTTCTCTAGGTTATGACTGATAAACATTCACTTATAGAGAAACATGGTGCCCTATCACATGATACGCCTATATTGGATCATTTCATCTGACATAATATTTAAAGTCCATGAACCCAGTATCATAGACTCATTGTCTACTTTATTGAATTAGAATAATATATTTGAAATCACATCACAAAGGCCCAAATAATTTAGTTGTCTTAGTAAACTAGATACATATATGATTCCTATATTATATTTTTATAAAAAAATTAGAACATAATTCTTTTTCAATAATATTAATATTCTCTTTATCCTATCCTTTCATATCATTTATAGTACCTTTCTTGGATTCCTGGAAAAGGAATCAAAATAAGGGTGATATAAATTACTTAGTAAGAGTTATTTAAAATAGAAGATATCAAAATTAAATAAAGAATAATAAATAAGGAATAATCAATATAGAAAGGTAAATGTTTGAAGAAGTTTTGATTTAATAAATAACATGAATATAAATATTATAGAATAAGTAATAAATATGGAAAGCTAAATTACTAAAACCACATGTCATTTAATCAATAAATTCAGAATTAAAATCATTGATACATAATATCATTTTGAAAATATAATGGATGATACTTAATGAATTCTTAATAAAGTAAATTCATAATTATAGCACATCCTGATCTCATACATCATGATACCTCAACTATCAAGACATTTTACAAGACGGTTTAAAAATGATGGGTAGGTATACACCAAAAACCCATTTAAAGAAGGTTACCAACTGATTTCAATCTTGAAATTATTGATGCATTAATGGGGATATCTATAACTTGGCCCCACCCATATCTTTATGTCCAACACATTTCTCAGATATCGAATGATCATTTTTATTCATGAACAATATACCTTATCAAAAAAAAATTATATATATGGTAAGCAATTTGGATTAATAATAACTTCCCCATATAGTCATATAGATTTCAAAGTAAAATACCATATGTAGAAATTATCAAAATTTTAATTAATAATTATATACATTGTAAAATTAATATAGATATATAATATAAATGTAATGACCAGTGATCATAAGATAATGAATGATTCAAGATAAATTTAAGGACTATAAAATTAATCAGGAATTTGAATTTCAATACAATCTCTAGTCAAACTGATCATAAACCATTTGGAGAAATAATAAGTATTTTATTAATAAAAAATACACACATTTTATTAAAAGTAAAATAAAATTTTTCTTTCATTCATGAATATAAATAATATATAAATATCTTTTAATCATTCTTATCAAAGATACACCTTTCAAAAAAATAGTTTTAAAACTAAAATTTCAAAAAATATTTTGAAAATAATTTTCTTTTAAAATAACCTTTTAAGATTATAAAGGAATATTTAAAACATTGAGTGTTCAAGATGGTGGTAATTTCTATACATTCCATTAAAAAACATTCCTTTCACATTATTTTAACAATTTTTTAAAATTTCCTCATTCAGAAAATGACAAGAAGATTGCATTCAAAAGAAATATTTAAAATTCAAATATGCATAAAAAGTGCTTTATTAAATCATTTAGATAAATTTTACATACATTTTGTAAATAAGTTTAGAAAAAATGGTTTTTTATTAAAGAGGATTTTCGACTTAAGAAAAAATAAAATCATTTTTTCTTAAAAAACATTTTATCAATCATTTTATATACCAGAGAGAGGGAAAATGGTACAATTACTTGAAATTTACATGAATAAATAGAGTATGAAGTAAAATATTTGTTTTCATATAGAAATACTAAATAATTCTCCTAAGTTATATTTAAAAATAAATAATCCCAAATAATGATAATATTTTAAATAAATCCTTACCGTAATCAATAAATTAATCTTATAATTAATCAATTATTATGTTATGTGTATATAATATAAATACACATAAATATATTATAAATGAATAATAAAGTAATAAAAGTCAATATAACCCAATGAAAAGAAATTATCATATGAAATTCATTAACACTTAGTAATTTTTGACATAAAATAACTTGATTATTATATATACGTTATATTATAGGTAAAATAGGTATTATATATAGAATATAAAAGGAATTAGGTGCATTAAATTATGATATTTCTTAAGGAAGGGAAATTGAGATGAAATTCCTTACCTCAGGTCCAATTTAATTTTTATGTTTTTTGTACTTCATTTATAATAAATAGAGTAATATTATACATATTTTTTGTAAACATAATTATATATATCATACCATATATGATTTACTTAAGACCTTTTAGTAACCTTTTATTAACAATTCCTTGTTAAAATCACATTTTATGTAATAGTGAATTTGTTTTTCATGTTTATTTCAATTTAGTATTCTTGGTACTTTTAATTTGATAATGTATAAATATTCTCCAAAATTTAAAACATGATATAAATATAATATATATTAACTACATATTTTTTTATATAAATCCACAAAATTTAAAGATATAAAATTAATTATGTTGTTCATGGAGATGGTAGGTCAAACATAAGCATGAACCATATTTCCATTTTCTCGATGGATGTAACAAAAGGAAAATAAATATGAATTAAAATTTATAGAATAATTATTTGGTCATATATATAATTAAAATTAATAAAATCCATCTTAATTACCATCCATGTAAAAATAAATTGAAAAACATTTCACAATGCCGTGTGGAGGCGGTAGTCCAAATGTATACATGATTAACTTTATTGTTTTCAACAGATTTGAGGGTAAGAATTTGGATGTTATATTTTATTTTTAGAATTATTTTTTGGCCATAAATATCACCTATTTCATCAAATTTATCCTTTATTACATTCCATACAAGTTGTAAACAAAAACTAAATCACATCACTTCACGACACAGTGGTCCGCCACACACACGAGTGACGTTATCGTATCCCCCAACATAATGGAAAGTAAGAAGGTATAAGTTATATCATAATTATAGAAGTATAATAATTTCAAAAAAAATATTCATATGTTAAATCCTTCATTATGTCTATCCTTTAAAGGTGGTAATGGAAAATTAATTGCATCGGTTCTCGAGGCCGTAGTCTGTAATACACACAATTGATGATTTTGTATCTCATTTGACTGAATAATATGTGGATATAGAAAATTTCCTTAACAAAATAACATATTACTGTAATTAATATACTAATGAAATTATTTAATAATTTTTTCATAATAATTTTATTAGTTTGAAAAATAAACAAAATTATAATTATAATTTAATAAAATAACCTCTTCTTTGGAAAACTACTTCAGGTTTTCACCGAAATACTTCCAATGTTTGCTTTATGATAAAAACATGGAATTTGGTCTGGTGCAAGACGACTAAGTAATTAATTTTTTAGGTATTTTCTAAACCAAATTATTTTTTATGTGTGGGGATAAGAGGAGAGAGGTATCCTTTTATAAGTGGGGGAGTTGACTCAAATAGAAATTTAGAAAACAGTAAAGTTTACCCACATTTTTCAAATGTAAGAATTATGTAAAATGGTTCATCATCCAACCTTATATTTTATAAGTTTTAAATATGGCCTTCAAAATTAGTGTTTTATAATTTTTAGTTAATTTTTAATCTTTATCTTCTTAGTTTAACCCTCGGTAGACATGTCTTTACCTTAAATACAAAAATTAATATTTACTATTTTTATTGTTCATAATGGTAAGAATTTTAGTTGATATTATTAAATAATATAAATTATGATAATTAAAAATACTTAATATATTTTTATAACTTCAATTCACATAAGTTACAGAATTGAATTTAATATTAAACCCACTGACACGTTGAAAAAATGGTTTATCCAATGAAAAACATTCAAATGTTTAAAAAGTTTTTATATCAGAATTAAATATAAAATTGATTTAAATAAACAAAATTAGTTAAATTATAATATAAATTAACTATTTATACTTTAAAATAAATTGAATTAAAATTTAATATTTTATATATTTTAAATGAAAAGAATGTTTTCAACCAAACCAATATTTTTTACAATTCATCCACAAAGTAATATTATGAAACAAATATCAAAAATTAACCTTTTATCTTTCAAATCAATCTTATTATATTGATTTTAAATACATAACCAATGAATTAATTTATTAATTTATAAAAAATACAATTTCATAATTTATTAAGTATTATTCATACATCCAATTTGATGGCTAAGTTATAACGGTATATTATATTACGGTTCATTTTGACTCGGGCTTACATGTTTTTTAGTCTATTAAAAAGATAAAATTTATTTAAAAAGAAATATATAATAATGTATTGGGGTATTAAATTATCATATAAACTTTTTGTGGTGTGTGAAATATTCTATCCAACCCAATTTTCTTCTTTTAAAATCTGTGGGTGTTGCATTCTCTCCACCGTCAATAAATGACATCCATGCAATTTCAACATGAGAACAGAAGTCAAGGGATTTATATTTAAAATTTACTTATTTAGAAACTCACATATTAAAAAGGGTTAACAAAACATCTTATTATAGGAGGGAAATAAAAATATGAATCTTTATTCAGATTAACACATAAATAGGTTACCAAGTGGAGAAAAAAGGGGGAAGTGAAGATATATACATATAAGAAAATTTTAGTTCCCAAATATAGATGACAGATTATATAGGTCATTGATCAGAAGAATTTTAATGATACAGAGAAAGTCAACTACCATAAAACCATAAATCTATGATAATTCAAAATATCAATTATTCATTGGATATAAAGGTAATAGGATGACATTTTTGTTTCAAGATCCATTTCGTAATGTTGAGGAATTATTTTACTATCTAAGAATATAATGAAATATACTCGCTTGATATCTTTCCATTTATAAGAAAATTTACATCCTTTCGTTGTGCTTCCATCAATTTCAACTTCATCTCTTACTTCAATAAATGAATATCCAAAATGAATTTATATGCCTGAATCGCTAAAATAAAATTCAAACAGATCATCATATCTATAAAAGCGTTACATGTCCTTCTACAAATTTATAAATATTTTATAAACCCATTGTGGTTATAATAGGTTATCCAATATAATACATTAATCTATAAACCTCAATAATAACACCATTGGTTCATCATTAATATTTATTCATCAAATAATTTAGGTAAAAATGTAGAGACCCGAAGCCTGACGTACATGGACATTACATTAAATTTGCAGAATACTTAGTACATAACAAAAACACACACACAAGGATCGTAATAGTTTAGTGTCTTTGGAAACTCGGAACGTAATCTTCTAATCGTGGTGAAAGATCTTCAACATCTCCTATAAAGATCTTCCTTTTTTTTACCTAAAACCTTTCTTTATATCCTGGGGAAAAGAAAACATAAAAGGGTGAGCTCAAATGCTCAGTAAGGGTAATCAAAATAAATATCAATCACATCATATACATAAGCACATAACTTTTGGAAAACAAAACCTGCAAAAGAGATCATAATTTCATAACATGGGGTAAATAATGGCAGTGAAATGTAATCACAATAATCATAACCTAAAACATGAATCTTTGTGGCATTCACACATAATCATAGAGAATCATTTCTTGTTAGTCAAGACTCATTTCCAAGACTATCTTAGTGGACAAAGTCCCTTTCTGAATCGAGTAACCCTCGTTTCAGTCCTGTTTCACTGAACCGGTATAACCTACCGTTCCAGCCCTGTCTATCTCATGAGATATAAAATCTTTACCCAATGCATTGGAGGGAGATATAGGTCCCACCCATCTTATAATGAATCCTTTCTTATGTGTGCCACATAATCATAAACCATACATCATAGCATAACCCATGTAATAAAAATGGAATTCTTAAACAACATGACATCATAAAACAATTCATATAAGATAAAGGAATTCATAAAAATATTTCCATCACAACATAATCAAATCCATGTTATAATAGGGATAAAAACAGTACCCTTTTATTATCTTAGATGGAAAATAATTTTGATAAAATACTTGAACTCCATTCTTGAGGAAAATATCCTTTCTACTTCAAAAACATTTTTCCTTTCATAACATGTCATACGACTTTAAAACAAAAGAAGATGATTAAAAATAAACTTAAAAACTTGTAAAGGAATCTTCTTGGAAATAATGTTTTAAAAATCCATTCCTGCCATATATGTTAAAAAAAACATTCTTCGTACTTTTGTCGGAAAAGTCAAAAAGTACCTCGTACGAAAAAAACGACAAATGATTCCTTTCATATCTTTTACTAAAAACTCAAGGAAGGGTAAAATTGGATATAAACTATTGTAGAAGGATGGAAATAATATTACATATTGAGGGAACATGTATGTGGATGATAAAATACACCCCAGTAATTACCAAAGTAAAAACAATCTCGGATAAAAGTGAGATTGTGATATTTTCCCTTACCTTATGTCCGACTTGTTTTGTTAGTGTCCGAACCTCCTGTATAATGATTTAAATCATGTTATTGACTTATTACAGAATCATACTCATTGTTATGATATCATATATGGTTCCTTATTAATTTATATTATCCGTTCTTTTGTAAATTCCATGTTAAAGAAGCGTTTTGGGTAAAATCGTTTTATTTATCGTAGGTGTTTTGACTTGTTGTTCTTGACATTATTATTACTTATATCATGATTTACTTACATCCAGAATATAAAACATGATTTATATATCATATATATTCAGTATATATATATATAGATAGATAAATGAAATGAAAAACACCGCTCATGGAGACGGTAGTCCGTACGTACGCATGAGCGCTGTTTTACTTTCCTTATTGTCTCGAAATGGAAGCAAGTAGATGACATACATATATATATATATATATACATAAATCCAGTAGCTTTATAATGTCATATATTTCATTATTATTTCTTATATATACTTTATAATCATTCTTAAATGGTTAACATGGAGAATGAATCTCAACGCGTCGTGGAGACGGTATTCCGTACGTACGCACGAGCGATGATATCATTTCCATAAATATTGAACTGAATTGGAGTGGATTATACAATATATCAGAATCAATATGATGTTTTAATAACTATGTATAGTTATTCTTTACACCATTATACCCATCCATGTAAGGTGGTGGTGGAAAATAGATTACACCACGGCGTGGAGACGGTATTCCGTACGTACGCACGCGCGGTGATTTCTTTTTCCGTAGGATGGATAGATGGTGAAATAGGGTTGTTTCATACTTATAATAACATATCAGTATATGAGTGATACTGATGTTATTACTTCATAATGAAACAACCTAATAAGAAGAAGTGGAAGAAGAAATAAAGATGAAAGAATTGGTAACGGTAATTACCTCTTCTTTGAAGCGCCTCTTTGAGACCTCATCTTAGGGCACTAAAATTGGTCTTTGAGGAAGACCATAACCTCTAGGATGTTTCTAGGGAAGTGTAGAAGAGATTTTGGAAGGGTTTGGCCGAGCTTGAGTGCTCAAATAGGTGTGAGGAGGAGGGAGAGGAGGTGTCCTTTTATAGGGGAGGAGAGGGGCACCTTAGGAATATCTCAAAATATTATTTTATATTAAAGTCAAAATCGGTTTATAATGGTTCCAAAGGGTCTTATTTCTAAGATAAAGTGGGGAAGGGTCGAAATCCTATCAACCAATAAGATTTAGACAAGTTTAGGGTATTATTTTAACCTTATCAATTCGATTTAACTCTAAGTTAAATAATTTAACTTTTACCGTGTCTTTTTGTTTTCTTTCACAATATGGTTAATAAACTTACTATAACATGCCAAACGAACCCTAAATTGTTTATTATTAATATATATATCCGTATCTAAGTCATTTGGCCGATCCTTAGATTTTTAGGAATAACATAACAATTAATAATATAATATTAGATTTAAAAACTACTTTGTGTCAATTTTGACACTATTTGATATATGATTTTTGTGAAAGTCATAACAGAATTATATGTTCGAACCAAGTTGATTAAATCAACACTAATATATCATAGTAACCTATAAAATTAGTGGAATTCATAAAAAGGCTTAAATTACATTTATTTTGGTATTTATATTATCAATTATGTCAATATTTCATTAATAAGATAATTACTGCATCATCTTTGTGTCATATATAAATTAACTTTTTTGATGTCTAAAAATTACAAATAAAATACCATCATTTAGGAAAGCTTTTTATCTTTCTAATTCATATTTACAAACTAATTTATCTTATGTATAACCCCATATTAAAAATGATTTACTTATTAAACATTGATTTTAACTATTTTAACTCTTCTTTAAATAAATTAATAATAAATGTCCTAATCTAATCCAAGTGGGCCTAAATGGTCATATTTTATTCCTAAGTTTGTTTTTGGTCGAATTAAACTTGTCCAATAGAATTAGGACATGTGTTAGGGTAATATTAATATCATATTTACCCTTAGTTACCCTATTTACTATTAACCGCGGTAAAAATAGTAAGAAGTTACTATTCACCAAAAAATTATTTTTATCTCATTGAACCACATTTTACTTACTGATATCAACTGTGTCTGTCGGATTTTTGAAATTCCATTCACAGAAGTGGTAAAATTATGTTTTATGCAAAATTCAGTTTTTTACCTACCACTTAGTGGTTTCACTATTCATCAAAAATTGAAAGTTTTCAGAAAAATACCAAAATTTCATCCTAAGCTATATTTCATATTCCGAATTCAAAAATGAAGTCTATTTTACCAAATTCATAACATAGAAGTTGCATTAATTAATTATATAATTAAATCCCGCTGTTAAAACAAATAGCGTGTTTTTAAGAAACAATATCTATCAAAAGATTGACACTTGTTTATGTCTGGTTTAAATGTGAAATTACATCCAATGACCAACATTGTATTAAATTGTAAAAATATATTCTAAATATACTTTAAAACTTCTCCAATTAATAATTTATCACTATTAATTATTTCGATTAAAAAAGTTGTTTTTTAATTATAATTTAGTAATTTTCACTATTCATCAGAATATGAAAGTTATCCGAAATGTACCAAAATTTCACCTTAGGCTAAATTCGATACTCCGAATCCAAAAATGAAGTTCATTTTGAAAAATAAGATTTACAGAATTTTAAAAAGTGGTTATTACTATTCATACCGGCTAGTTTTAATAATATTTTAATAGCATATCGTTGTTTAGTGAAACTCGGTATTGCGTATTACACACGCTATCGAGAAAGGTCGTGATTGCGTGTAATGCAAGGCAAGTCAAGGATGCGTGTTGTGCAAGCTCCTTTTGCTGTAGCGTACAACACAAGACATTAATAAAATTAAAAAGAATATTTTTTATAAAATCTTGGGCGGTTACATTCTACCCCCCTTAAAATGAATTTCGCCCTCGAAATTCGTCGGGGTTATAAATGGTTTACTATTTGAAAGTTTCTTTAATAGAAACCCACATTGTAAAAAGGAATATCAAAACCAATCTTTAAAAACAAAGGTATGAAACGTAACGGTTACCCAAATAAACTAATCATTGGGTTTCCACATAGGTGAAAATATGGATATGGAAGAGAAATCTAACCATCATGTTCTGATGGAGAGTGGTCGAGAACATGGCTATGGAAAATCCAATAATCACAAATCCATAAATTTGTGACGATCTAAGGTACCATCCGATTCATCAGGTATAAGATCACTAGGACAACATTTTTGGTTTTCAAGATCATTTCCCTAAAGTTGAAAATTTGAATTGGAATAAATACTTTCTTTATTTTGGAACAATCTCACTATTGTTCGTGCCTAGAACAATTTCCACTTCATCTCTTAAATAAATGAAGTTGAATTTGTTATTCGTGAAGTGTTAGCAGATCATGTGATAGAATGACGGGTCATTCCATCTGTCTCAAACAAAAGGTTAGCAAAAATTATATACATAAGTCAATCTATAGTGAGATTAATCATATATAGTTCCTAAAATGGACTTATACTTCATATATCATACTGCTTAATATAATAAAACTAGTTTCTACTAAACAGGGACTTCCTGTAGGCCAGTGGTAGGCGATAAAGGCTAGTCGCATTTCGGTTGTGGGTTCGATTCCTACGACCTTGTCCGACGCGATGGGTTGTCACCCGTCCTGCATGTTGTCCCTTTTTCTAAAACTATATTACTATAACATCCCATCAATAATATCGAAAAAACTTCTATCCTTAAACAATACTAACTTATGTCCAACATAATCCATTCTAATCTTTAGGCTTATCCATAATACTGCAGTCCACTCTCATAATATAGTGAAAACGATTACCAGAGATTTAATACTATCGTTAATCCCCATATATATGTCTTGGTGGTCACATTCCAAACATTCAAAGGCCTTAATCATGTATTCTCTTGAATACCTTAGTGAAAACATGAATGCAGTTTAAAGTTAACACTTTCCACATACCAAAATCCTCAAAATTTTATATACTCAAACCATGATATCACATAGTCCTTATATCAATCATGAGCTTATGAATACTATCAAACATATTAGATTCTCTTTATCCCTTCATTATGCGCATATCATCCACTTTCCAAAAAATATCTGAATAACCTTTCATTGTTACTCATACCATTCATCATAAACTTTCAAAACATAAGGAAAGACAACAGTTTAACAATCCTTAGATGTCTTTTTATTCTATAGTACAACATTACACTTGATAAACATGTAATCATTCCACTACCTTCTTAAACCATTGACCGAGCTTCAATAATTCTTTCATCTCACATATCATTTGTAGTCTCTTCATCATCATCAACATAAATACTTCCCATACGACCATACTGATTATCTTCAAGAGACTTTCCCTTAGGGCATCGGTTTGCATAATGCCCGTACATTCCACATTTAAAACATTTAACCAGTGTTGATGTCGTAGAAATACCATTATCCTCATCCCTGGTGTTAACTGAACCTTTTCCTTTGCACTTACTGGATTTGTGTCCTTCTTTTCCACACCCAAAGCATCTTCCAGTTCCTTTCAAACATTCTCCTTGATGCCTCTTCCCACATGAATTACATAGGGGAAATTGAACTTTCTTTCCTATATGATCATCATGAAACTCCATCTTTATCTTATTAGACGAGTCAGGAAACTTACCAAATTTTACTTTATTAATCATATTATGAGATTGCTGATTCGGCATAATAATTATGTTTGGACATCCAAATCCCATTTCATTATGAAGAATATCATTCCATTGTCCATCATATCCTCCATTATCGTGAATCATCTTGTTTCCAGCCATTCTCTAAAACCCAAAAAGAATAGTGTGAGAGGCAAAAATCATGCTAGGGAAAACAACATAATAAAGGGGAAGTACCATCAATATCTAACATCTTAGGTTTAATTCTATGATCGTTAGCGTAATTCTAGTACAATAACCTATACGTATACTTAACCTTAGGGACATCCCTTGACATACCTTAGAAATATCTCTAGGGATCTCACTAAAGTTCTCGCATGCTAGTTTCCAAAGGTTGACTAAACCTTTCCTCTGATACCAACTGTAGAGACCCGAAGCCTGACGTACATGGACATTACATTACATTTGCAGAATACTTAGTACATAACAAAAACACACACACAAGGATCGTAATAGTTTAGTGTCTTTGGAAACTCGGAACGTAATCTTCTAATCGTGGTGAAAGATCTTCAACATCTCCTATAAAGATCTTCCTTTTTTTACCTAAAACCTTTCTTTATATCCTGGGGAAAAGAAAACATAAAAGGGTGAGCTCAAATGCTCAGTAAGGGTAAACAAAATAAATATCAATCACATCATATACATAAGCACATAACTTTTGGAAATCTTAACCTGCAAAAGAGATCATAATTTCATAACATGGGGTAAATAATGGCAGTGAAATGTAATCACAATAATCATAACCTAAAACATGAATCTTTGTGTCATTCACACATAATCATAGAGAATCATTTCTTGTTAGTCAAGACTCATTTCCAAGACTATCTTAGTGGACAAAGTCCCTTTCTGAATCATGTAACCCTCGTTTGAGTCATGTTTCACTGAACCGGTATAACCTACCGTTCCAGCCCTGTCTATCTCATGAGATATAAAATCTTTACCCAATGCATTGGAGGGAGATATAGGTCCCACCCATCTTATAATGAATCCTTTCTTATGTGTTCCACATAATCATAAACCATACATCATAGCGTAACCCATGTAATAAAAATGGAATTCTTAAACAACATGACATCATAAAACAATTCATATAAGATAAAGGAATTCATAAAAATATTTCCATCACAACATAATCAAATCCATGTTATAATAGGGATAAAAATAGAACCCTTTTATTATCTTAGATGGAAAATAATTTTGATAAAATACTTGAACTCCATTCTTGAGGAAAATATCCTTTCTACTTCAAAAACATTTTTCCTTTCAAAACATGTCATACGACTTTAAAACAAAAGAAGATGATTAAAAATAAACATGAAAACTTGTAAAGGAATCTTCTTGGAAATAATGTTTTAAAAATCCATTCATGCCGTATAAGTTAAAAAAACATTCTTCGTACTTTTGTCGGAAAAGTCAGAAAGTACCTCGTACGAAACAAACGACAAAAGATTCCTTTCATATCTTTTACTAAAAACTCAATGAAGGGTAAAATTGGATATAAACTATTGTAGAAGGATGGAAATAATATTACATATTGAGGGAACATGGATGTGGATGATAAAATACACCCCAGTAATTACCAAAGTAAAAACAATCTCGGATAAAAGTGAGATTGTGATATTTTCCCTTACCTTATGTCCGACTTGTTTTGTAAGTGTCCAAACCTCCTGTATAATGATTTAAATCATGTTATTGAATTATTCCAGAATCATACTCATTGTTATGATATCATATATGGTCCCTTATGAATTTATATTATCCGTTCTTTTGTAAATTCCATGTTAAAGAAGCGTTTTGGGTAAAATCGTTTTATTTATCATAGGTGTTTTGACTTGTTGTTCTTGACATTATTATTACTTATATCATGACTTACTTACATCCAGAATATAAAACATGATTTATATATCATATATATTCAGTATATATATATAGATAGATAAATGAAATGAAAAACACCGCTCATGGAGACGGTAGTCCGTACGTACGCATGAGCGCTGTTTTACTTTCCTTGTTGTCTTGAAATGGAAGTAAGTAGATGACATACATATATATATATACATAAATCCAGTAGCTTTATAATGTCATATATTTCATTATTATTTCTTATATATACTTTATAATCATTCTTAAATGGTTAACATGGAGAATGAATCTCATCGCGTCGTGGAGACGGTATTCCGTACGTACGCACGAGCGATGATATCATTTCCATAAATATTGAACTGAATTGGAGTGGATTATACAATATATCAGAATCAATATGATGTTGTAAAAACTATGTATAGTTATTCTTTACACCATTATACCCATCCATGTAAGGTGGTGGTGGAAAATAGATTACACCACGGCGTGGAGACGGTATTCCGTACGTACGCACGCGCGGTGATTTCTTTTTCCGTAGGATGGATAGATGGTGAAATAGGGTTGTTTCATACTTATAATAACATATCAGTATATGAGTGATACTGATGTTATTTCTTCATAATGAAACAAACTAAGAAGAAGAATTGGAAGAAGAAATAAAGATGAAAGAATTGGTAACGGTAATTATCTCTTCTTTGAAGCGCCTCTTTGAGACCTCCTCTTAGGGCACTAAAACTAGTCTTTGAGGAAGACCATAACCTCTAGGATGTTTCTAGGGAAGTGTAGAAGAGATTTTGGCAGGGGTTGGCCGAGCTTGAGTGCTCAAATTGGTGTGAGGAGGAGGGAGAGGAGGTGTCCTTTTATAGGGGAGGAGAGGGGCACCTTAGGAATATCTAAAAATATTATTTTATATTAAAGTCAAAATCGGTTTATAATGGTTCCAAAGGGTCTTATTTCGAAGCTAAAGTGGGGAAGGGTCGAAATACTATCAACCAATAAGCTTTAGACAAGTTTAGGGTATTATTTTAACCTTATCAATTCGATTTAACTCTAAATTAAATAATTTAACTTTTACCGTGTCTTTTTGTTTTCTTTCACTATATGGTTAATAAACTTACTATAACATGCCAAACGAACCCTAAATTGTTTATTATTACTATATATATCCTTATATAAGTCATTTGGCCGAACCTTAGATTTTTAGGAATAAAATAACAATTAATAATATAATATTAGATTTAAAAACTACTTTGTGTCAATTTTGACACTATTTGATATATGATTTTTGTGAAAGTCATAACAGAATTATATGTTCGAACCAAGTTGATTAAATCAACACTAATATATCATAGTAACCTATAAAATTAGTGGAATTCATAAAAAGGCTTAAATTACATTTATTTTGGTATTTATATTATCAATTATGTCAATATTTCATTAATAAGATAATTACTGCATCATCTTTGTGTCATATATAAATTAACTTATTTGATGTCTAAAAATTACAAATAAAATACCATCATGTAGGAAATCTTTTTATCTTTCTAATTCATATTTACAATCGAATTTATCTTATCTATAACCCCATATTAAAAATGAATTACTTATTAAACTTTGATTTGAGCTATTTTAACTCTTCTTTAAATAAATTAATAATAAATGTCCTAATCTAATCCAAGTGGGCCTAAATGGTCATATATTATTCCTAAGTATGTTTTTGGTCGAATTACACTTGTCCAATAGAATTAGGACATGTGTTAGGGTAATATTAATATCATATTTACCCTTAGTTACCCTATTTACTATTAACCGCGGTAAAAATAGTAAAAAGTTACTATTCACCAAAAAATTATTTTTATCTCATTGAACCACATTTTACTTACTGATATCAACCGTGTCTGTCGGATTTTTGAAATTCCATTCACAGAAGCGGTAAAATTAAGTTTTATGCAAAATTCAGTTTTTTACCTACCACTTAGTGGTTTCACTATTCATCAAAAATTGAAAGTTTTCAGAAAAATACCAAAATTTTATCCTAAGCTATATTTCATATTCCGAATTCAAAAATGAAGTCTATTTTACCAAATTCATAACATAGAAGTTTCATTAATTAATTTTATAATTAAATCCCGCTGTTAAAACAAATAGCGTGTTTTTAAGAAACAATATCTATCAAAAGATTGACACTTGTTTATGTCTGGTTTAAATGTGCAATTACATCCAATGACCAACATTGTATTAAATTGTAAAAATATATTCTAAATATACTTTAAAACTACTCCAATTAATAATTTATCACTATTAATTATTTCGATTAAAAAAGTTGTTTTTTAATTATAATTTAGTAATTTTCACTATTCATCAGAATATGAAAGTTATCCGAAATGTACCAAAATTTCACCTTAGGCTAAATTCGATACTCCGAATCCAAAAATGAAGTTCATTTTGAAAAATAAGATTTACAGAATTTTAAAAAGTGGTTATTACTATTCATACCGGCTAGTTTTAATAATATTTTAATAGCATATCGTTGTTTAGTGAAACTCGGTATTGCGTATTACACACGCTATCGAGGAAGGTCGTGATTGCGTGTAATGCAAGGCAAGTCAAGGATGCGTGTTGTGCAAGCTCCTTTTGCTGTAGCGTACGACACAAGACATTAATAAAATTAAAAAGAATATTTTTTATAAAATCTTGGGCTGTTACAAAAAACAATGAAATATTATCCAAAACATGATGTAGGTCAGTGGTAGGTGATAAAACCCTATCATCTTTTAGTTATGGGTTAAATCCCTTTGATCTTCACTATATGAAATGAGTTTTAACCTATCTTATGGGATTTCCTTTTTACAAAAATATATTAATATAATTTCTATAGGGTTCCCAAATCGTGATGGTCCATAATTACTACAAAATCAAATGTAAGATAAAATAAACTGGTTATCAATGCCTTTAATCATAAGTCCAAAAAATATAACAGAATTATTCTTCAAATTACAATTTCTTATACTAAAACAATGGGTTGTATTCCAATAAATATTTTCAAAAATATCCTTAATTTTATTATTTTTATTGAACACAAATTTTACAAAAGGGGTGTTTAAGAATTTTAACTTATGAGCAACCTTAAAAACATAAACCCCAAATGGTATCCATAACTCTTATGTTACTAAATACATATATTATTATAAAATTTAACACTTTAATTAGATGTTTCATGATTCATATAACCAAAATATCATTGATAAAAATAGTTCTTTAATTTAATTCTTGAATCCAAATACATAAATACTACATTAATTTTATTTGAACATAGGTTCTTCAATATTCTATGGGTTAACCATTAAAAGGGGGAATTGAATTAGATTTGTACTATGTTCTCACATTTTATACAATGAACTAAAATGTATCCCAATGATGAAATTTATTTCCTTCCATTGTAATTTTCATTTTTCATTGCAAATTCATCGTTTTACAAACTTCTTTTCCACACATAAATATGTTTTTAATTACTTAGATACACATTAATGGGTGTATATTTACACATTTCAAAAACGAAGGAAATTGATCCTACTATCCACCATGACCTCCACCACTCGATCTATTAGCTAACTCCACACTTGGTTTCTTTGGGAAGTCTGGGAGTTGGTTAAGGGATAGGTTGATACTAATATTTTGGGAGAAATAATTAGGAATAATGAATATTTTTCCACTCCTATCATAATCCAATTTGTATTCTCATAGTCACCTCATTTTCTATTATGTTTATTTTTAACACAATTCTTTCAGGTTCTATCCATTGACTAAAACCAAAAATCATAGAGTGAGCAAAAATAATCTTAGTGGGAAAACCATATAATCATTTATAGGATGTCAAAATCATTACACCTATTTTCAATCTAAGACACATTAGGTCTAACATAGGTTATTCATTTTCATAATCTATTCAAAACCATTATAATGGTTTATAAATAAAATGTGAATTCACTTAATCATATCCCTGGGGAGTGTCAAAAAAAGTGTGTAATATACCATGTTATCATGTATCAGGTAATGATCTATCCAAGACTGTCATGCCTTTTTTGAATTTATTTTCCCTAGGTACATCCATTCTATATCAATTTCTACTTGTAGTATCTATAAAGGTATTTATTTCTAGAAAAACCACATATTATCTTCCTTATTGAAACATTATGATGTTCTTCTTTACATGTCCTTAAATACTACCATAGGGTTATGTTCCATAATCTATGATTTCCTTAATATAGTCCCAAAAGATTATACTAAAATTTATTTGATACCAAATATAAATACCCCCACTCCAATAGCATTGATCCAATGTATACTTTTTCACGTAAAAATAATATAAAAGAAATCACATCCCAATGGTTGGAATAGTTTAGTAGTCTTGGTAAAGAAGATACTTACATAATTCTCATATTTTATGTGAAAAAAAAAATGAAAACAAATTTTTTTTGATAATATAATTATTTCCCATAAAACATCCTTGAATATCATTCATAGTACACTTCCTCGATTTCTATGAAAGAAAACAAAATAAGAGTGATCTCAAATGATCAGTAAGTGTTACAGAAATAAAAAGTTAACATGAATAAATAAAGCCTAATCAATAACGTGTAATCAATATGGAAGGGTAAATTTATGAATACACATTCAATTTAAACAATAACATGCTTATCCGGATTAGATAACGTCCAATAAATATGAAAATGTGAATAATTAAAAACATATTTCATTTAATCAATAAACTAATAATGAAATGCATTCAGTGATTATATCATTGAAAAATATCATGGATAATAATAAATGAATTCTTAATTAAGTAAATGATTAATTATTTGATGTCATGAATTTGGGAATCGTGGTACCTCTTCTATTAGTGCCTTTCATATGATAGTTAAACTTTTATGGGTATGTATAAACCAAAAACACTTTTAAATAAAGCTAACCAACTTACACATCTCCTGAGACTTCCAATGCATTGAATGTCTCTATATAATTGTACCCAACCCAAATCTTCTTTTCCAACACATTCCTCATATATCGAATGATCAATTTAATTAATGAAAAATATTCCTTATCAACAGTTTTATGTATCAAGGGACATGGATTAATGATAATTTTCCCACTAAATCATATAGCATTCAAAGAAAAATACCATATGTAGAAAATATATGTTGTTTAAGTAATAATAATATCCTTGATAAAAATAATATGTATATTTAAGATAAATGTAATGGAAAAAGATCACAAGATATTGAATGATTCAAGGTATAGTTAATGGATAAAAATATAATCAAGAAAGAAAATTTCAATACCATCCATATTCAAACTTATCATAAATAATCCAGATAAAGAAGGAGGTTGGTGTCAAAAAAACATACCTCCACTATAGTGTAATTTAAAAAATGGTTAGTTTTCATAGATTAATAGTTATACCATATAAGGATATTTAAAACATTTTTGAGGAAAACACCCTTTTCAAAAAAAATTAAAACTAAAAGTTCAAAAAATTATTTGAAAATAATTTTCCTTTAAAATGACATTTGAAACTTATAAATGAATCTTTAAAACATTTATTATTCATTATGGTGGAAAATTCTATACATGATTTTTATAAAATATTCCTTTCACATTATAGTAAAAAGGTTTAAAATGCCTCATTTGAAAAATGATAAGAATATTCCTTCAAAAACATTTTTAAAAAAATATAAAATGGGTAAAATAATATTTAATAAATAATTTGGAGATTTTTCAAAAAAAATTGAAAATATTTTGAGAAAAAAAAAAGATTTGGATGATAATGAATTTTTTACTTAATAGAGAAAGAAAGTTATATTTTCTTAAAATAAAATTTCCCATTCATTTAAAGTACCAAAGAGAGAAAAATAGTGATATTACTTGGAAATTTAAGGAATAAGAAGAGGACAAGGAAATAGAATAGTTTTAAAATTGAATTAAAAATATTCCCCCAAGGGATATTTAACTATAAACAATCCTGAATAATGATGATATTTTGAAGTAAACCCTTACCAAGATCAAAACATTCATATGATAATTAATAAATTATTAGATCATGCATATAAAATGTAAATAAAAATAAACCAAGTTTAAATATAAAATATGGAAATAAAATTTAATTCATGCATAATCCTAGAATATTAAATACCATTAATAGGTAATATAAGACAGTGAAAATAAATTGAGTTGTGAAATTCTTTACCAAATGGTAATTTTCAAGTCAAATCCCCTTAAATGAAATAATTAAAATTAAAACAAAAAATTCTATGAAGTATAAATTTTACATGGTATTAAAATATAAAATAGTTATTACATACACTATATTAGAGTAATTAGGTGCATAATAATATGGTATTCCTCAATGAAGGGTCCAAATACCTTTTTTGTATTTTTAAAACCCACTTTATGGCTAAGTGGTAACCTCACAGACAGTCAAATGCAAACCATACCAACTATGAAAATTAAAAACATCAAAATGTTTCAAGAGTCCAAAAAAACAATAGAGCCCAATTTTGAAATTCAAACTGGAACTGCATCGAACCCATCACCAAAACGCGTCAGTCACAAAACCTCTAGCGGTGAGTCTCCCCGAGCCGTGCCCCCTGATGGACTAGCATCCCATCATCATTACCACATCACCAATGAAAACCCACCGGCCATCCACCGTAGCACCGGCGTCATCAACCGCGATCTAACCATAACAAAATTCCACCATCATTGATTCCAAGAACGAAGAACACACAAAACCAGACATATCTCATCTCATCGAACAAAAAACTAAACAGAAAATTTTCTTAACAGAAATGAACCCAGAAAACCTTCACCAGTGGCCATGAGGAAGAATCCCAAACAAAACTGAAAAGAAAACCAACTGTCAAACGAATGATCTGCGAAAACTCTGGCATCCCCATCCACTGCCATAGAAATGTGCTCGCTGAACACCTGGTCACCGTCAGGTCGAGGGAGAAAGACTAATGCCTCTTTGGGCTGGAAGGACCGCCACAAAAACCTTAAGGGACTACCGAGGACACCACTGAAGAAGACCCTTATCTGAAGCCTCCACTAAGCATTGCCTCTGAACCAGGAACCAAACGGGAAGGATGAATCCAGTTGCTGAATGACGAGACACACAGCCAAGCATGGAGGAGCAGCAAGATTTGAAGAGGAACAAGACAAAACGGTAAACTGAACCATCAAATCTTAAGGGACAGAGCTTGAAGAGGAACAATAAGATTAAGATAAGAAATAAGGCAAGACACAACCCTTAAAAACATCATGAAGAGGAAGAAGAGGCGCCGCTGAGCACAAGCACCCTCAACGAAGGGAAATTGAGACGAAGTCCCTTACCTCTGGTCTGATTTCCTTAATAAATGTATGTACCTCATGTATAATAAATATAGGTTTATTATAAATATTTTCCAGATATATTCTTATATATATATAAAAATATGATATATTTATGACATTCTATTACTTTTTTATTAACAATTCCATGTTAAAATCATGTCATGTGTAATAATTGTGTTGTTTTCTTGTGTCTATTGATTTAGTTTTTTTAGTAATTTTATTTTTATAGTGGTTACATCATCCCCAGAATTTAAAAAATTATATAAATAAAATATATATTCATTATATATTTTTTATATTATTCCATAAAATTTAAAGATAGAAAAGAAATTACACCATTCATGGATATTGTAGGTGGTAAGTATGCATGAATGATGTTTACATTTTACCCATGTAAGGAATGAAAGGAAAATAAATTTTAATTAAGTTTTACAAAATCATTATTTTTACATATATATATTTTATAATAATAAAATTCATCCTTATTACCATCCGTTTAAAAAAATGAAAAACAATTTGCACCGCTACGTGGAGTCAATAGTCCACATGTATGCACAAGTGACATAATTATTTTCAAAAGTGCTGAATGGAAAGAATTTGTATGTGATGTTATATTTTAGAAAGTATTAGTGGGTAAAAAATTTAACATATATCCATTAAATTTTTCCTTACTACCATACATGTAAATCATAAATGAAAAATTAATCACCTCCTTTCATGAGTTTGTGGTCATCCGTCCACTCGAGAAACGTTATCTTGTCCTCCCAAGGAATTAAAAGTAGGAATGTACAATTGAAGTCATAATTCCAAAAGTATAATAATTTTATAAGTAGAATATACATTTTTTAAATCCATAATTTTATCCATACTTGAATAGGGATGATAAAAAATGGACTACATCGGTTTGCGTGGTTATAGACCATCGTACACTGGATCGACAGTTTTGTTTCCGATTTGATGAAATATGATATGAATATACATAATTAACGTAACATAATAACATATAATTATATTTAATACACTGATTTTATTATATAATCATGGTTTAATAATATTTAAATGTGTTTTAAGAATAAATAAAATAAAAATATTCATTTAAAAATGTTAACTCATCTTCAGACGACTTCTTTAGGTTTCCACCAAAAACTCTCTAGGTTGTCTTTATGATAAAAAAAGTCTATAGAAGGTTGGTATAATATTAATAAATTTATTTTTATGGGTATTTTCCAAAAAAAAAATTAAGTGTGAGGAGGAGATTAGATGGGTGGCCTTTTATAAGTGGGGTAGAGGATAAACCATGAATTTTAAAAAGAATAAAGTGTTCCCACATTTTTCACATGAAAAAAGAAAATAAAATTGGTTATTATGGAACATTATAGGTTATAAGGTATAAATAATTTCATGTAAATGGATTTTGGAAAATTGTAGACTATTATATAACCATTATCCTCTTATATTAACCCTTGATAAACCAATTTTTACCTTAACCATGGTAATCAATTTTTTACAGATTTTACTATTATTAATGGAAAAAAATTAAGATAAACCTATTAGATAACATAAAATATTTTGTATCTAAATATTGAAAACAATTTTAAAATTTTTATTCATAGAAGTGGTAGAATGAAAATTCAAATTAAACCCATAGATATGTCAAAAAATGGTTTTTTCAAAGAAAAACTTTCAAAAGTTCAAAAAGTTTTTATACCAGAATTAAATATGAAATTTATTAAAATGAAATAAATAAGTGAAATTTTAATTTAATTGAATTAAATTTATTTTAAATCCAATTTATAATAAAATTTAACTCGATAAATAATTTAAATGAAAAGGAAAGTCTCTATAAAAATAAGTATTTTTCATTAATTCTGGAAAAAATCAGCCTTTTTGGAAAATTCTAAAAAAATCAGCCAAAAATTTAAAAAATTATATTTCAAAAATTAAGTTTATTTTTTCAACTAATGTTTCTTAAATTGTTAAATAAATTATATTAAATTATGTGCAAAAAGCGTGGTGAACCTTCCTTTTAGAAAAATATAGTTTCGCCAAAAACATTTTTTTGAATAATTATTATTATATTTATAATCAATAGATAACCAATGATTTTTTTATATTATTTTAAACCATCTAATTTTAAAATTTTTGTTGTTACTATTCATAACCAATAATTTAGCAGCTAGGTTATAATGGTATACAATGCTTTATTTAAAAACGGGGTTGAGTGTTCCGCATGTTATTGAAAAGTTCAAATTTATTTATAAAGTAATATATAATAAAGCCCCATGGTGTCAAATTATTTTATAATCTTTGTGATTCAAGTTATGTATTCTATTGAACTTAATTTCCTTCTTTTAAAATCACATAGTGTTTTATAAGTCCACATATTTTAGTGGGGCCACTAATCCTTTGGTTAATGAATAATGGATTAAGTCTCTTGAAAATATATTTATGGACTTGCGATGTGATAAAAGGGAAAGTTTTATAATAGAATTATATTATATCAATGAAAATTGTGATCAATGGTGGTCTTTGATCAACAATGTTAGGGAGGAAGAAGAAATAAAACACAAGGAATAGAGAGATTTTAGGGTAACATCTTTGAAAAATATTTCACTGGTGAGAAACAACTGAAATGAAAATAAATTTCATCTTTTTAAAGAAAAAGGAAGAAAAAATTATTTACAGTATAATTATACCTTCACAATATTATCCATGTATTCTATAGATTAAAAATCAAATACATATTGCAATATTTACAATTTCACTGAAGGTATTAAGCTAAGTCTCCAAAGAGTACAGGTTTCTCAGTCTTTTTCATGGCATGATGAAATAGTTTTATGCTCCATAAAAAAAGAAAATTAATTTTATATATACTATATATTAATCATAAATAAAAATAATAAGATTTATATTGAACACTAAGAGAAATAGAACACATAAAAGAAGAAGAAGGAAATGAAGAAATTTCTATATTGTGTAAATTGGGGAAAGAAACATATTAGAAAATGATTGAAGGGAACAGGAGTCTGTTACAAGTGTGGATATCAGTTTTAAATGGATAATTTATGTAATGTAAATATACCACTGTTCTCTAAGGGTTCAACTTTAAAGAAATGGGTAATTATTTATACAAATGTCTAAAGCATCAAGGGAACTTCTCACCGAATAGGCTAAGGGGAGAACGCCATGCTTATGTAATCACTAAACCTATGGTTTAAGTTCCTAAAGTTGTGGTGGAAGTTATGTTAAAAATATATTAAAATTTAGCTAATAATTTATTTGATTTTAAATCTTTTTATTCTTTTATATCTTCCATGTTTTCCAATAAAACTAGATATTTCCCTAGCATCATGAAAAAAGAGTTATCTATCAAAACTCCTAGTTGAAATCACACTAAAACATAGATGTTTCACCCAATTCCCATTATTACATATAAAAATTCCCTATTTCATAATTTATTATTATATAAATGGTTCACTTTGATATAATCCTTGATATAGACAAGATTTCAATATATGATGTAAAAAATCATTGTAAATTGAAGGAAATTATTATTTGTGATGATGATGTTGAATTACTTATCTTTATAGAGGATACTTCATCATATTATTCATGTCTAGATCCACCCCCAATATCTCTTCTATAATATAATGATATTTACGAAGGAAATACTATATTTCATAGTGTACAAGATATGCAACACTGAGCTTAAATGAATAGATATATATTAATATGTGATCGTTATAACCTATATTATAAAATTGTGGGTATTTATAATAATAAATAATTTATAAAATAAATATATACTTACTAATAAATATAAATTTATTGTTAAATTTTTTTAAAAAAATCACATGTTTTTTTAGTAAAGTCATTTTATTCTTTAAAAAAATATGTTTTCTTCATAAATGGATTTTCTTACTTTTTATGAGTAATTTTATAATTAATTTCTAGAAGTTTTATAAATTATATTTTATAAAATGAACTTAATTTTTGAAATCAGGATAATGAAATTTTCTTATGGATAAATTTTCATAATTTTATAAAAATTTTGATTTTTGAATGTAAAATGAAAAATACAAATTTTTAAAACAAAATTAAATTTTCAAGGTAAAATTATGTATTTGATTATCTTTAAATTTTAATTATTTAAAAAATTATTTAAAATATTTCAATTATTATTTTTTTAATGTTCTTTATCATTGATTTTAATATAAAAACATTTTACATTCAAAAGAGGGAATTTTTTCCAAAAAAATTATTTTTCATTACGTTTTTACATTTTAATTTTAAATTAAATTCTAAAGTTTCTTGGGATTGAATTTTCAAAAAATTATCTTATATTTGGAATCAACAGGAAAAAAATTATTAACTATTCCAATTTTATTTTTTACAATATGAATAGTAACCTTGTCAATTTTATTACCAAGGTAAAGGGTAAATCATGTAATTAAGGGTAAAAATAATGTGATGAGGACTATAAAATGACCCTTACACTTGACCCAATTTTATTATATGGTTAATTTTAATCTATAACAATTAAATTTTATAATATATGGAATTTTTTCTATTACTAAGTGATTATGAAAATTATAGTATTTTATTTAAAGAAAAGTAAAAGATGTTTCACTTATATTTTTAATAATTATAACTTTTATAATATTAGGTTATCGAGAGGTTGTATAGGACTTTAAATATTAATTTGAAATATAAAACATTTATATTAATCATGGTAATTAATTTTTAATTTTTAGTGAATAAATAATTACCTTAAATTCCTACACAACGGTAATGCATTAATTATTTTATTAATGGAAATATCAAATAAATGTTATTAAACATGTTATAATAAATATAATTTTAGATAATTAATTTGATAAGAAATATTAATGACCCTAGAATGATATGAATGTAATTAAAAATAATATTTTATTTAATGATATAAATAAATAAAAACATTAAATTCGGAAAAATTATTTGGATAAGATTTAATCTTTTATTATATATTCATTTATGATTCTTTTTTCATTTTATAGTCACTGTATTACCTCTCAAAAATTAAAAAACCATGTTTTCCTGGTAAGAGTTAACGGGGTTAAATAACGGTTAAAATGAAAAGATAAGTGTATAAATATATTCACAACTTTTGTGATTTTATTGTTTGATTGGGTTAAAATCATATCCCACATTATCTTATAATATGTTTACATTTTGTGGTATTTGGATTGATAATTAATTTATTATAAATTAATGATTTTATAAATTTCAAAAGTTCCCTTAACCTCAATTATAAAAGGACACCTCACACTTCAATTCAGTACACCACTTGGAGCCTTCTATATCAACCATACCCTAAAATATTCTCTTATAAACTTACTTAGACACATTCTTGAGGTTCTTTTCTTCTCAAAAGACGAATCTTAGAGCCCATAAGGAGATACCTAAAGGAGTCATTTCGAAGTAGATTTAATCACTATAAACGATCACTTTCTTTTTCTACTCTTCATTACCTCTTTGAAATCTATGATATATATCATAAAATAATAACTTCAGTATAATAAATATTCTGAAATGTTATTATTATTATTTAAACAACATTATACATCATATTTCAAATAAAATAAGAAGTGAACTTATCGCTCGTCCGTATATATGAATTACCATCTCCATGTAGCAATATAAAACATTTTTCATCATCATATTTTATGTATGGAAATTATGATGAATTTATTGTTTATATACGATATTTATGATATAATTATACTAATTTAATTATAATATTAGGTCTCCATTATAATCATAAAATATTTTAAGAAATGATATAGTCATTTATGTGTACTTTTGGACTATAATCTCAATGTTACGATGTGATTCATTTTACACTATTTTTTAAAATGGAAGGTAATAATAATGAGTCATATAAATATATATGATATATATAACATAATAACTATTCAATTATGTTGTATTAGAATTTAACTTTATTTGTTTCCATTAGATGAAAAATATAAATAGTGTTCAAGCGTACGTATGGCCTACAGTCTCTATTGAACAGTATATTTCATTTTTCTATATCTATTTTTTGAAGATAATAAATATGTTTATAATGAATATATATAATATCTATAAAATTATTAATTTTTTTAAATGATGGTACCATGATCAAATTATAAGGACCTGTACTATTGATCCAAAATATTCTTGCAAAAAAAAAATTATTACACAGAACAGTGATTTGAATAAAAAAATATTAACAAATTGGTGATAAGATGATATAAATGGATCATATATGATAATATAAATATTAATGTGGTTATTTTATAAATAAAAAAAATTATTTAAACCATTATACATGAATTTTAAGCATGTTAAACTAATGTAAAGGTCAAGATAAGAGTTTTTTGTCTCACTTTTATTTTTGTATGGCACATACTTTGTATACTACTTGTTTCTTTTAATTAGTGTATATACTAACAATTAATGGTTTTTATGATATGTATTATCAATTCTATGAGGTTTTAAATTACAACTAATTTTTATTTTTTTCATGGTTTTATGATCAAAAGTTACTAAAGCGGGAAGGGTTTGTTTAAAAATCTAATTATTATTGGAGATTGTTTATGTTTAAGTATTCACTAAGGAATATTTCTCATCCGTGCCCATGTTTTATAAAAAACATATAAAAGGTTTTTAATATTACTTTATTAATTTTTAAACTCATTTTTACCAATAAATTAATTCTTACAAAATTTTTTGAGATAACTATTTTTATTATTTTCCAAATTAGGTATTTTGTGACTTTTCTAAAAAAAGGGAAAGAAAATTTTTTAACATGAATATAATGATAGTATTTTCCTATAGTCATTCTGACATAAGTATTTTAAATTTCATTTAACATTTTATAATTTTATTTTCCATGAAAATTTTTATCTTCTTAATTGTGCATATTTATAAAAAAATGTTTTCAAAATGGAAAAGTTATTTTCTGGAAGAATTTTTCAAACCGATCTTTCAAAAACATTTTCCATGTAAAATGAAATCCTTTGATATTAATTATATTTTACTAGGTTTATTAGTAAAGGTTACTATACTTATTATTTCTTTTAATGGTTTATGTTTATCATGGCATGATGTTTGTCAATCTTGTTACTTTTCCATGGGTTATCCAATGATGATATAATTATAAAACCCATTTTTATGGGTTTTGACATGATGAATGGTTTACAATATTGTGTCACACATAAGTATGATTTTTATTATATTATGGGTGGAACCTATATATCAATAAAATTAATTGGGTAAATATAAATATCCCATAAAATAACAATGGGAAAGAAGTCTGTAGTCTGGATCTACTATGTGAAATAGGTGTATCCCGATCCGCTAAGGGAAAAAAGTGTGTCCAGATCCACTATGTTGATGGTCTTCGTAGTTAACCTTGAAATATGAAATGTTATTATATATTTATGATGGTTCCACACTTTTATGACATGATATTATGATTCAATATTTATTTATGATGATTTCTTCCTCTAATGGACCATGTTTTCTGAAGTGATAATTTTTAAACCATGACTCGAGTTTAATATTTATGACAGCTTGGGTATAACATTATTATGTTATGTTCATGATAACATAACCTTATTTTTATCTTATAATTTCATATTATAATGGATTGGTATCTCTTATGATTACCCTTACCAGTCATCTTTTCTCATCCTTTAATTATATTTCCTTCCTCAGGTTATGTTGAAAGGTTGTCAATTGGATTTGTCTAAAAAGGCTTATAGACATGATAAAATTTCGGTATAATATAGATATTTTTATGGGAAACATTTTTATTTTCCAAATAAATATATGATATTTTCCAAATTATCTCATAATATAAACCTAAAATCTCCATAGATATGAAATTAATTCAATATTTCTATCTCATGTTGTGAGTTTTGGTGGAAGAAATCGGGTAATATTTGTTAATACCGATGCTAAAAATTTAATGTTCATGTTTTTATCACCAAATATAGAAGTATGGGTATCTATTTTTTATATTAAGTAGGGTTCAGATAACTTTGGTGATTAATATTTTTCTCATAAGAAGTAATCTTAGGGATTATACATACCATCATGGATATATAAGACCATGAGTTTAGAGTCTTTAACAACCCTTTTTATTTTTTAAGTTATGAAATTTTAGGGTGACCAATGATATTTTTTGAGACATTTATTCTTATGGTAATTATGGGTTGTTACATTTTGTGATGAAAAATTATAGGTATGATATAACCATTGGGGTGAAGATATTTATTTTTTGTTAAACACAATAAGGTTATTTTTTATCTTGTTTCTCAAATTTTTAGAATTTTATAAGGATAGTTTTAGAAAAAGTAAAACCCCAAGGATGGGTGAAAACCCTTCATATCTGACATGTCCATGTGGTTTGAAACTTCAACCTAACATTAACAAGGATTCATTTCACAAAAAATTCCTATGTGAATTCCCTGTTAGTATGAATGTTTTTTTAGTTAAACAGTTTTATGGAAGAAGAATAAGTTGATTTTGGGGAACATATGTTTTATTATATTTATAAACATGGGTTTATATATTTATTTTGTGGCTAATTGATTAATGGTAAACATATATGATATTATGGGATATTATTTGAGCAATAACAGTTGAGTTATCTTTTGTAAGAACATATGGTTTTATTATGGATTTATAGTGGTTCATATTATTTATTTAAATGATTAAAATATCTTGGATATTACATTATTAGGGAATTTATTTTAATGAGACTTTAAGAGTGATTGATTTTATCTGAAGATAAATATTAAAATTACTTTTGGTAGACTATGTGAAAATACATCAATTTTAGTGTTTTAATACTTTTTAGGAATATATTGAGGAATATTAAGGATAGTTATTTTTCAAATAATATAAGTTCATCTTTGTGTTCTACTAATTAATTTTGGAGAATAAATTAGTTTTCCTCATATGGGGGTTCATTTTTATTTTGAATCAAATTATATTAATGCAATCATTTTGTTTGTGGTTAATGTATAAAAATAGTGGGAATAAATTGTTATCCTTTTACAGAATTCATTATCCATGGAAGATGATTATAGTGCTTTGGGATATAAAAATTCATACTCAATATTTATAGAAAAATATAAGATTGTTGTTGAAACTTATTAAAGAATAAAACTCTACTTTTCAATAATGTTTATTTCCTTTTTTTATTACTATAGGATGTAAAAAATATTCAATTTTAAGAAAATTATTTTCAAACAAAAACATTATCTTTTTTACATTCATTACTGGGAAATCAATATCCTTTTAACCTATTATAGATATACAAACTATTGGTGGTTAAATTTCTCATGAACATGTTTCATATCACTATATATCAGTATATAGTAGTTATTATTCTATTCAATATCCATGTTCTCTTACATTGAAACCTTATATGTGTTATTTAATATGACCTTTGCACTTCCTTTTTTCTCTTTTCAAGATGATGTTTTTTTACCCTTTTTACGATGTGGGATTTCGACTTGGATATTTTAAAAAGTCAAATTTTAGTTACTAGTAATAAGTTCAAATTTAAAGGAATAAATTTATGATATGGGGGAGAGTTTAATATTTCTATATTTTAGAAGAAAATACATTATTTGTTAGTGTACAAGATACGCAATTTCGAGCTTAAACGAATAGAGAAATATTATTATACGGCCGTTATAACCTTTATATTAAATTAGTAGGTATGAATACGAATAAATAAATTATGAAACAAATATAAAATTCCTACTCAATATAAATTTATTGGTAAATTATAATAAAATAATCACATAATTTTTATTAAATTTATATTATTCTTCAAAAAATATGTTTTCTACAAAAATTAGTTTTGTTTCTTTTTATGAGTAAATATTATAATTAGTTTATAGATGCTTTAAAAAATCTTTTTTCTAAATTTAAAATTATTTTTTAAATTATCATATTTAAAATTACCTATGTTGATTTTTTTATAATATTCTGAAAAGTTTTATTTTTCAATGAATTGTGAAAAATACAGATTTTTATTAAAATTTATATTTTTCAAGGAAAAATGGGATATTAGATAAGTATTAAATTTTAATTAGTTCAATATTATTTCGAATATTATAGTTAGTTTTTTGAAATTTTTTTATACTTTAATTTAGTATAAAACTCATTCATATTTAAAAAATGCATTTTTTCAAAAAACTATTTTTATTACGTTGTGTTAGATTAATTTTACATTAAATTAATAAAAAATTTGGTTTTGAATTTTGAAAAATGGATTTCAAATTTTTAATCATAGGGTTTAAATTTAGTAAATAGTACCCTTTATTTTTGTACAATATGAATAGTAACATTGGTAAATTTTTGTTACCATAGTAAATGGTAAATATGGTAATTAACGGTGAAAATAATGTGATACAAACTATAAAATGACGTGTAAAATTGATCCAATTTTATTTTATTTGTAATTTTCTTCCATAATTATTCATATATTTAACATATGGCCTTTGGTTTCCATTTTTATGTGATTATGACATTTATAATTTTTTATTTAAAGAAAAGTCAAAAATGTCACTATCGTATTTTTAGAAGTTATAAAATTTTTAATATGGGGTAATCCATAGGTTATATTATAAAATAAATATTTATTTCAAATATAAATGATATATCTTCATTATGTTTATTTATTTTTAATTTTTATTTGAGAAATAATTAACTTAAATTCCTACACAACGCTAATAGAGTGATTATTTTATTAATAAAAATATCAAAAAAATGTAATTAAAAATATTAAAATAAATATCATTTTAGAAAATTTATTTGATAAATGAATTTTCTAAATTGAAATGACATTTTATTTATTTAATAAAATTTTTGGTTTGAATTATAAATGTTGTCTTCATATTATTAAAGTCAAAGTGATGAATAGTCCTTAAAACTGATATAATGAATATTTTATAGTTAATAATATTTTATTAAATGATATAAATTCCTAAAAATTTTAAATTCAATAAAATAATTGAGATAATGTTGACTCTGTTATTTATGATCCATTTATTGTTCATTTTTCAATTTATTGTAACTATATTAACCCTTAAAGTGTAAAAATCCTTATTTTCCTGAAAAGATTAAAAGGGGTTAAATAATGTTCAAAATCAAAAGGGAAGAGTAGAGATATAGTCATAAAATATGTAAATTATTCTGGTTAATAGGTTTAAAACCCTATACCACCTTATATTTGAATCCCTTTCCATTTTGAGGTATTTTTATTAATATTTTAATTATTATAAATTAATCTTTGGGGGAATTCTAAAAGTGCCCCTCACCTAAATGATAAGAGGACATGTCATCCATCAATTCATTGCAAAATTTGGAGCCTTCTATCTCAACAATATATACTATATTATCTTCTTAACTTCATTAGACTCATTACTGAGTTTCTGTTGTTTTATAAATACTATCCTTATATCCCTTTAAGGAAATCTAATGGAGTCATTTCGAAGAAGAGGTAATCTCTCTAACCAACCACTTTATTTTTTGACTCTTATTTACCTCCTATAAATCTATGATAGATATCATAAAATAGTAAATTTATAATCATAAAAATCCTTAAATTTTATTATGACTAAAAAATTACCATTATACACCCTCTTTCCCATCAAATAACAAGTGAATGTATCGCTCGTGCGTAAGTACGACTTACCATCTCCACATAACAATATACTTAATTTTTTGTCACCACATTTTATGGATGAAAATTATTATGGTCTCAATTATTCCATATGATATTTATGAAATAATTATAATTATGGAATGATAATATTATTTCTACTTTTTTATCATCTAATCTTTTGACAAATGATAATGTTTCTCGTGCATACGTCAGGAATACCATCTCCATGATGCAATGTGATTCATTTTTCACTTATATTTCACATGGATAGTAATAAGGATGAGTTTTATGAGAATATAAGATATATATATATATATTTAAAAATAATTACCCTAAAAAATTTTATTATTATTTACCTTTCTTTCATTCCATTATATGAAAAACGGAAAGAATGTTCATGCAAACGTACACCCTACCGTCCCCATGAATAGTGTAATTAATTTTTATATCTATACTTTTTATGAATGATTATAATTATGTATATAAATAATATAAATTATATTTATACCCTGATTAAATTTTTTTAAACTATGTCACTATGATCAATGTATATGTATCAGGACTACTAAACCAAAATAATCTTGGAAAAGAAAGCAGTTATTACTTAAAATAGTGATTTCAATAACAAATTTTTAACAAATGGGTAATAAGATGAAATAATAGGACCATATATGATATTATGAATACAAAAATTATTCTATTATAAATAAATAACATGATTTAAACCACTATACATGAGGTTGAATCATGTTCAACTGAAGGAAAGCGTAAGGTAAGGGGTTTTTCTCTCACTTGTATTTTTGTGGGACACATTACATATACTCTAAATGTTTCTTTTTAGTGGTGTATACTCTAACCATGAATGTATTTTATGATAAATATTAAGAAGTTTATGATAATTTAAATTCCAACTTATATTTCTTCAAAAAAATACCAACTTACACTAATTTCTTTCATGGGGTTATGATTCAATAGTAACCAAAGCGATGAGGATTTATTTTACAATCTCATTATTATATTATATTGTTTATGATTAAGTTATTACAGGGGAATATTTATCTACTATGTACATATTTTTAAAAAATATTTTATGAACAGTTTTTATTATTACAATATTAATTATTAAATTCATTATTATCAATTTATGACTTTTTACAAAAAGTTTTTAATGGAATATTTTTATCATATTCTAAAAAGGTACATTGTGAGTTTTAAAAAAATAATACAGAAGGATTTTTTTTAACTTATATTGCATGATCATATATTCCCACCATTATAAAACTTTAATTATTTAAATATTAATTTAAAATTTTATAAAGTTTTTTTAAAATAAAATTTTTCCCTTATTAATTTCATAGCTTTTCAGTAAAAAAAGTTTTCAAAATAGAAAATTTATTTTCCTCAAGAATATTTCCAAGTGATCTTTGAAAATCATTTTCTACATAGGATATCATCATTTGATGTTAGTTATACCAAATTGATTTATTATTCAAGAATATTTTTTTTAGGGGTTTATTTTTATAATGGTATGATGTTTATGAATTTGTTTACTTTACATTAGTTATGAAATGATGAAATGTTTATGTAGCTCATTTTTTATGGGTTTTGATATGTTGAATGATTTATAAACATGTGGAACACATATGTATGGTTTTCATCGAAAATGTTAGGGCATCACCCTTTTATTAAAAAGATAAAAGGAAAACAATAGAAAGGTGATGGATGGGGTCATAAAAGAATTTATGCCCTCATGCCAAAAGAAACCAAGGAAGATCAAATATCAAAATCAATGGAATCATCACAATCATCATACCAATCATAATCAGGTAAGGGACCATGAGATCTGGTGACCATAGTTGGCTTTAAATATGAATATTTCTTCCTACATCTTGTATTACTAGAATGAAGATATTGAAAACCATCATCATTCATAACATTTTTTCCTTTAACCAAAGCCTGACTATATGATGGTTTTTTGGGGAGTCATCCTCAACATAATTATGGTTTTTATTCTGTGATGTTTTTGACCTATATCTCCCTACAATTAATTGGGTAAAGGATAATACCTCACAGCATAATAATGAGAAACAAGTCGATGTCCTTGATCCATTATGGGAAACAGTCATATCCTAATCCACTATGTAGACAGTATTTATAGTTAACCTTGATATGTGAAATGGTTTTCGATATTTTTGATGGTTGAACACTTTTATTACATGAGATTGTGATTCAATATTTATTTATGATTATTTCTTACTCTTATGGCGAATGTTCTTGGAAATAATATTGTTTTATACAATGACTCATATTTATGATTTATGACAGGTTGTATATGAATATATTTATTTATGCTCATGATCACATACCCCTATGTTTATCTTTCACTTTTATATGATAGTGAATTGATATATCATATGTTTACCCCTATTATGTATCTAAGATCACCCTTTATTATGTTTCATTTCTCATTTTATAAAGAATGGTTGTATGTTAGATATGTCTAAGAAGGGTTCTAGATGGGAAGAAATTGTGTGAGATGATATAGATTCAGATGGGACATTTGATTATTTTTCTATGATATGTATGAGTTTTTCCTAATTCTCTAAAACTCTAAAACTAAAAGTTAATTGTGTATGTAAGTGATCCAATGTTTCCTTTTTTACATTTTTGGTTTTCATGGAAAAACATTGGGTCACATTTATCAGTATCAAAGCCATAAATGCGATGTCAATACTTTTATCACCAAATCTGCAAGTGTGGGTCTTGGGATATTCCATCTTCTAAATTATATTCTTGGGGATGAATAGAATACACAATCTTCATATGGAATAGTTAATCTTTAAATTGATTATGTACCTATTATATAGGAATGAATTAATGAATTTTCATAGGGATTACCAGAACATCCACCATAGCATGAAGTTGAGTTTTCCAATTATTTAATCCATGATGAAGACTTATATCAATGAATCCTTATAGAATTAACATTTTTTAATTAATATTGTTAAAGAAACAACTAGATTATTTGTTTAATAAGGTATTTTATACTCCCCAGTGATTTACGATATGGAGCCCCGATTCTTTTTGTTAAGAATAAAAATGGATCTATGAGGTTTATCATCGATTATAGGCAAATTAATAACATAATGATAAAGAACAAGTATCCTCTACATCACATTTATTACATATTCAATAAAATCCATGGAGCTAAATATTTTTCAATGATTTACCTTCATTATAGGTATTATCAATTGTAATTAAAGATGGAAGATGTTATGAAGATAGTATTTCGTATGAGATATAGACATTATGAGTTTACAGTAATTCCATTTGGATTAACTAATTCACCCTATATTTTTATGGATATATTGAATAGAGTGTTCAAGTAATATCTTGATATTTTTTGTGGTATTTATTGATGATATATTAGTGTACTCCAAATGGTATGGGGACCATGAGAATAACTTACAAATCATTCTTAAGAATCCTAGAGAAAAAAAAGATATATAATAAATTTAGCAGGTGTGAATGTCACGACCCGTCCTCGGGACCCGTGCCGTGACTACCCCAAGCCCGCCTTCCATAGGCCAAGGGCTGGTGACTAGCACCAAGGCGTAAATCCCGAAAAAAAGGGAAGGCATTGCTTTGTAAAGTAAACAAGCACCACAGAGTAAGCATGTGGAAAAGTAAACAATAAGTAAAATCTGGTACAACAGTAAGTGCGGAAAAGTAAAGGGGGTCGGAAATACAATCCCAACTGTAAAGTACAACTGAAAGGGGAAAAACAGCAACTGAAAAGTAAAGCCGCAACGTCGAGCTGTCCACTGGGAGTCCCACATGAAGGGTGGGTACAGATAGCCTCCACTACTCCTCGGCTCCAGCCGACCGCTCCGAGTACATCCCAACCAGTGGTCCACCTCCAGATACCATCCTGCTCCGCAAGCCTCCACCGCAATCAGCGCTGTCTGTCGTCTGCAACCAACACAACGTAGTGCGGACATAGCCCGTGCAGGGGTGAGTATAAGCTACTCAGTAGGGACCCCGATACCCCCGAAGGTCTCCCAAAATCCACAAAGGATAATCCACAAAGGAAAGATACAATCACATAGTAACAACCGACACTTCTTAGATATATGCCCATACATATACCTAAGTCATCAATTCAAATACGCTCCAATCTCCGAGCCCAAGTACAACCTAGTCCACACAGGAAAGTATACGTATTCCACATTGGAAAGAAAAACATAATCCACACATGATAGCACAACACAATCCACAAAGGAAAGCAAACAGGATTCAGCTCACACAGGTATACTTCTTCGAAAGACGATATAGATGATCACTGATCCATCTAAGTCACCGGACCCACAAAGGATCAATAGGTACTAACCCCCGCAATGACCCACACAGGATCGGACCCACATAGGATCTGTAGGCGCTGGCTCACAGAGAACCGTTGAGCGCTGACCCACACAGGATCAGACCCACACAGGATTGGTAGCACTGATCCACACAGGATCGCTGAGTGTTGTAGTCATCATCATCGAATCCACTGAGGATCTCTGTACACTCGTCGTCGCAGTCACAGTAGTAGTCGCAGCTAGCACTAGGGTTCCCGCACACAAAAAGCTCATTTGGGAGGGTCTGCTCCACAAGCTGAGAGGCTGATACATCAACTGACACACAATCCAGAGTTGATGTATCCAAAAGTTCTGTATCGTCAACAGGAACTCAACATCGCAGACGGCGCGTCAATCAGACGCCCGGTCTGAGAGTTATTGGCTTTTTCATCCTAGGGGCCCGGTTGGTTTTTAAGGCAAAACCAACCTGACTGTACTCCGCCTGCGCCCAAACATCGGGCAGAATAAGCCAAAATATCCGTATCACTAAGAGAAAACCAACAAAGTTGACAGCACGTCAATCGGAAGTCCGAAGCTCAAGATATGAGTGTTTCCGCTCCGAGGGCCCGGTTGGTTTCGTGTACGAACCAACCCGGCCGAACTCAAAGTAATCTGAAACCTTGAGTGTGATATACCGAAATGACCATCTCGTTCAAAGGATCGTGTTGCCACTGATGGCTCGTTGAGCGGACCCTCCCAAACGAGCTTGTTGTATGCGGGAACCCTAGTGCTGGTTGCGGCTGCTACTGTGACTACGACGACGACTATGCAGAGATCCTCAGTGGATTCGATGACGATGACTACAGCACTCAGTGATCCTGTGTGGATCAGTGCTACTGATCCTGTGTGGGTCCGATCCTGTGTGGGTCAGCACTCAGCGGTTCTGTGTGACCCAGCGCCTACAGATCCTATGTGGGTCTGATCTTGTGTGGGTCATTGCAGGGGTTAGTACCTATCGATCCTTTGTGGGTCTGACGACTTAGATAGATCAATGATCATCTCTATCGTCTTTCAAAGAAGTATACCTGTGTGAGATGAATCATGTTTTCTTTCATTTGTGGATTGTGTTGTGCTATCCTGTGTGGATTACGTTTTTCTTTCCTGTGTGGAATACATATACTTTCCTGTGTGGACTGGGTTGTACTTGGGCTCAGAGATTGGAGCGTATTGGAATTGATGAGTTAGGTATATGTATGGGCATATACCTATGCAGTGTCAGTTGTTACTTCGTGATTATATCTTTCCTTTGTGGTTTATCCTTTGTGGATTTTGGGAGACCATCGGCGGTCTCAGGGTCCCTACTGAGTAGCTTATACTCACCCATGCACAGGATATGCCCGCACTATATTGTGTTGGTTGTAGAAGACGGACAGCACTGATCGTGGTGGAGGCTTGCGGATCAGGACGGTATCTGGAGGTGGACCACTGGGTGGGACGTACTCAGAGCGGTCGGCTGGACCCGAGGAGCAGTGGAGGCTATCTGTACCCACCCTTCAGGAGGGACTCCCAATGGACAGCTCGACGTTGCGGCTTTACTTTTCAGTTGTTGTTTTTCCCCTTTCACTTGTACTTTACAGTTGGGCTAAGTTTACACGCGTAAAATAATGTGAAGAATGTTTTGAATAATTGAAGGGGAGATTGTTTAATGATCTAATTCTGAAACTACCTTCAAGAAAATATGGATTTGTGATATATAGTTATATATTGAAGAAGGGAATTGGTTTTTTATTTATGTATAATGATAAAGTGATTGTCTGTGAATCATGGTAGTCAGAAACTCAGTAATAGAACTATCTAACTAATTATCTTGATCTAGAAATGGTAATATTTACTTTGATGATTTGGAGATATTATCTCTATGAAGAAACTGTTAAGAATTACATAGATCATAAGAGCTTAAAATATATCTTTCCATAGAAAGATCTCAATATTAGGAAAAGTTGGTAGCTCAAGATAATCTTGAATTGTGATTTCTCAACACACTACCACCCAGGGAGGGAAAATAAGGTAACTAATGCATTAAGGAAGAATGATCATGGAGTTTTGACCAAAATGAGGATAGTTAGGAATCTTATGTTAATGGATCTAGTAAATATGGATATGAGAAGTACTGTGGAAGGAGATACATTACCCATTTTTCAAATTATTTCCTAACCATATTTATTAGAAAAGATAAAAATTTATCAGCCTGATGATGTAAATTTTCAAATAAAAATTAAATCCATGAATGATGGGAAATTGTAAGCCTATGTACATGAATATGTAATTTTGAAATTTTGGGAGAGGCTATTTGTTCCATATATTCCTAATATGAAAATGGAATTATTTTCTGATTCTCATAGCTTAAATATCTTAATACACCCTAGCAACATCAATATATATAGGGATTTTAGGGAACATTTTTGGATGGATAATATGATTTGAGTAATTTTTAATATGTATAAAGATTATTGGTTTAAAGATAGGTTAAATATGAGAGCTATAGTTCTAGAGGATTAATTTAACTTATACCTATTCCTGTTTGGAAATGGGGTGATATTACGATAGAATTTGTTAATAGATTACCAAATAATCCTGAAAATAATGATGCAACATGGGTTACTATTTATTTAATTACCAAATATAATAAATCAATTTCTATAAGAGCATATTTACCACTTTAGCACATAAATTGAATCTATATTAATGAATTTTTAATAGTGCATGGTACACATCTTTCAATTGTGTCAGATTGTGATCTGTGTTTTACGTAAAAATTTTGGAAAATTATTTAAAAGGCTCTAGATACTGATCTTAATTTGATACTTTCTATCACCCTGAAACCAATGGTTAGTCAAAATGACTATTCAAAATTTAGAAGACATATTGTGCTCATGCTCACATGACTTCCAAGGTATAAAATATTGTTATTTACCTTTGGTAGAGTTTTCCTATAACAATATCTTCCATTCAAGTATTCAAATGGAATCCTATAAAGAATTATATGGAAAGAGATGTAATAATCAATATTTTTGGGATGGAGTTAGTGGATGGAATCTTATAGGACTAAAATTTTTTAATGAGACAATGAAAAATCTAAAGACAATTCATAATCATTTTAATATAGCTCAATGCAAGAAAAAGAGTTATGTCGATAAGTGACATATGTAATGACCCCAACCCCGGTATCCTAGAGTTGGTTCCATGCATTATTTCATTATAATATATACAAGATTTTAATCCCAATGGAACAATCATTTTATCATTTTTGGAAGCCCAATTACATACATAAGTTTTACATTACATCTTGAAATGAAAAACAACATAGCAACTCCTTTGAAAGAACACTTATTCCATTTTCTTATCACTACAATTCAGTCATAATATACGTCTTCACATCCTCTGGAAAAATGAAATATAACAAGGGGAGATCTCATATTCTTAGTGTGGGTAAAAAAAATATAGCGGGAGCCATCATAAATAAACATAAATAATAAGAAAATGTGAATAACTAAAAACAAATTCCATTAAAACATAATCTTGATCATAATCTGGCAGGGATATAAGCTTATCAAATAATTCCCTTAAATAGACTCATTATAAATATACATTACCATTGATATTATACTAGTCGAATAATCACAAGGAATATCAATAACCAATCTCATAATGAGGTAATTCATATTTTTGGACATCATAAACATGTCTTAAAGGTTTCTACCAAGACACCACACATAAATAGGTAAGACATTAGCCAATACCAAAACTAGTTTGTCTCATGATACCTACCAAAGCATCAAGGTCCTATAACAGACCCCAACTATCATTACTAAGTCTAATTCACACTTCATATGAAAAGGGTGAAACATAACCAACAAAAACATTCGTATTATAACAAGAATATGGAATGATAATACATTAACTATAAACAATGAATGGCATCAAAATAGTACATCCATAGTCAAACATAACAAAAACCATTTCAATAAAATATGGTAGATCGTATCTTAAGATACCATCCTCAATTAAATATAAAATACAATAAAGGATATTTCTATATATGAAAGTTTTCTAATAAGATCATTAAATCATATAGTGATAAATAACCCTTTTATAATGAAATTATTTTAATAGGGGCTGTGAATTTTAAAAAAAAATTAGTGAAAAGAACATTGCAAATTTATAGAGGAATATTGACTCATGACATATAAGTTAAAAAAACCTTCCTTCTATATTTAATTGGAAATGAAATAAAGTACCTCATTTAAATAGTAAGACATGGGTAAAGATGACATTAGAAAATTTTAGAAGAATAGTAATAATATTTTGAAATAAATTTTCAATAAACACAGACATGGATGATAAATATGTCCCAGTAAATACTTATATATAAACTATCCCGGATAATAATGTGACTGGGAAATTAACACTTACCTCGTACTTTACTATAGTTGAGGGTGTGTAAACCTCACGTATAATGGTTAAAGAATTATATTAAATTATAATAAGACCATTTCCATATTTATAATATTGTATATGATCCTCTAATATCATTTTGGTAATAATATTTCATTATTTCCATTGTTCTGGTTGTTAACTTCTTAATTTTCTTATGCATGTTTCATTTTCTAAGTCCTACTTATTATGCATATGATATATTTTATTGATATCAATAATGATATTAATATCATCAATATTACATTTATTCATCATATATATTTTTATAATCATTCCGAAATGGTAATAATAAAGGATGAATCTCATCACATCATGGAGATGACGGGTTATATGTATGCACGAGCGATAGTGTTATCCCGTAATAGTAAAGTGGTATTGAATTGGAAGGTATATTAATTAAAAATAATAAATATAATTTCATAATTTTTATTTATATCAGTTTTATTAATCATTATACCCATCCAAATAAAGTGGTGATGAGAATAAAATTACACCACATTATGGAGATGATATGCCACACATACACATGCATGGTGATATTGTTTTTTGTAGGATGGATAAAAGGAGGAATATGGTTGCACCATAATAATAATAAAATCTCAATATATATATGATACTATATTTATTACTTTATTATGGAAAAACAAAGTAAGAGAGAGTAGAATAAGAAAAGAACTTGAATAAGTTGGTAAAACAATTACCTCTTCTTTGATGGACTTCCTTTGGGTCTGCTATTAGGGAATATATGGGTGATATTTTTAGAAAAAAAGGACCTCTATAACTTATCTACGAATTTTTAAGGATAAAGTTTCAGGTTTTTTTCGAGATATAAGGATAAAATTTTTGGGTTTGATGAAGTGAGGGAGGAGGTGCCTTTTTATAATAGAGGGGAGGGGCACTCTTAGGAACTCTCAAAATATTAAATTAATATAAATAATTTTTCAATTTAAAATGGATCCAAATTATTTTATTTAGAATTTAAGATAAGTATGGGTATAAATCCTATCAACCAATAATTTTTAGACATGTTTAGGTCACATTATTACCCTTATATTTTGTCTTTAACCCTTAGTTAAACCATTTCTCTCTTACAATGACAACTTCTATTTTTACTCTTTAAGTATTAATATAGTTATAATAAAATTTCAAAGAAACCACAAATGGATCATTTATGAAAATATTATAATTATTATATTAATTTAAATGAATTTTATTTTTTAATAAATTTTATATCACTTAATAAAATATTATTTATTAAAAGTATCATTTATGTAAATTTTATAATATTTATTATTTTCCTTTTTAACAATATCAAAAAAAACATGATAACTTTGACATAATGCTTATAATATATCAATAACATGTATAAGTTATCTATAAAAATATTGGACTTCAATAATTGTGTCAAATTATATTTATTTAATTATTTTTAATATCATTTATTTGATATTTATATTAATTAAACAATTATTGTGTCATTATAATGGAAGCCTTTGGTTAAATTATTTCTTCTCTAATAATTAAAAAAAATCCTGATGAATATATATTTATTATATTTTAAAATAATATTTATAATTGATTTTATAGTTTGTATAACCTTGTATTAAAATTTAAAACTTATTAAAAAACATGAGTTTGATATTTTTAACTTACATTTAAATAAAATATTATAAATGTAATATTCTTACCCAAATGGATTAAAAAATTTATAATTTCATCCTAAGGTTGATTTTTATAGAAACCCACTTATCATTAGCCATGGTAAATAAAAATTTACTAAAGTTATTTTTCATAATATCCAAAAAGTAAATAAGTTAATCCTATTAGAATATAAATATCATACTGATTAAAACTATTTATATCCTTTTCTCTAAATTCAATTCACAAAAGTGGAAAATTTAAGTTTAACACTAATCTCACAGAAGTGGCGAGAAACCAAGTAAAAGAGATATTCAAAAGTTCAATAAATTTTTATATCTAATTTTAATATAAATATTATTCCAATGAAAGAAATTAGATTAATATATGTATTATTCATCTATTTGTACTTTAAGAAATCAATTTAAAATAATTTTAAAATAAAATTAATTTTTTACCAATAATGTAGTATTTTAGACTATTCATCAAAACATCTAACATCTTATAAAAATAACAAAAATCTCCCAAAGATAATTTTGATATCCAAAATTCAAAAAATAAGTATATTTTGAAAAAAATAAAATTTATTAAATTTCAAAAAAAATTAAAATAGGTGCGCCATTAAAATGTAGTAAAATTCCCCTTTTAAAAAGATTATAGTTTTTATGCATAAAATCATATTTGTTCTTATATAATTTTCTAAAAATAACAATATAGTATATAAATAAATTTAATAGTGTGGTAAATAATATTAATAACCACAATTTAAATGGCTACGTTAATAGATCATGGCTCTCTCAAACTAAGTGTTGCGTACAATGCAAGATATTGAATTTATTTAAAAAGGAAACGAACAGTGAAATCAAGGGGTGTTACATAATTCCCTCCTTAAAAAATTTCTTCATCAATATTTCAATAATATCACCTCATAAAAATATTCATGTGGTTCTTCATCATAAATTCATCAAGTTCCTATGTAGCCTATTCCATTTTGTGGATTCCCCAAAAAACCCTTACCAGTCGAGTCATATGATTCCTCGACACTTGTTTTATAGTGTGAAGAATATCGATAGGATCTTCTCAGTAAGATAGATATGGTCCAGTTATATTTATTAATAGATTAGTAAATACATTGGTCCTATCATTTATTTCCTTAATAGTGCAATGTGGAACACATCATGAACTTGGAAGAGACTTGGCGGAATTGCTATTCGGTAGGGCACAGGTCCAATTCATTCCATAATTTTAAAAGGTCTAATGTAATTGTGGTTTAATTTTCATTTCTAACCAAATATTATAACACCCATCGATGGATATACCTTCAATAGAACATGATCTCCTACTTGAAATTAAAAATCCTTCCTTTGATTATCGATATAGCTCTTTTTCCTACATTGAGATTCTTTGATCTAGGTTTCAATAGTCTTTACCTTTTCCTTTATTTCCTCAAAACGTTTTGTTCCTACATGTTTTCTTTCACCAACATCATACCAACATGTTGGAGTACAAAATATCTTTCCATATAATGCTCCAAACGGCACCGTTTGAATACTTGAATGAAAACTATTATTTTAGGAAAACTCCACCAATGTAAATTACTGATCCCACATACCTTGGAAGTTGATTAAGCATTAACTAAACATCTCTTACATTGTTTGAATCGTTATTTCAGACTGTACATCAGCTTGAGGATGGTAGGAAGTTCTCAAATAAAGCTCAGTATCTAGGGCCTTTAGAATACATTTCCCTAATTTTGATGTAAAATGGGGATCATGACTAGACACAATCAATAGTTTTACATCATGAAGTCTTACAACTTCACTAATATAGAGTATTGTTAGGTTCCCAAGAGGCATGTATTCTCTTATCGAAAGGAAATGAATATATTCAGTCAGGAAATCAACAATGACTCATATTGGATTATTCTTCCTAGGAGACTTTGGTAGTCCCATGAAAAAGTCTATAGTAATTTCATCCAATTTCCACATAGGAATAGAAATAAGTTTTAGGGATCCTTTTGGACTGCCTCATAGATTTCACCTATTGAAAAACCAAACATTAGGACACATAATCTATGATTCCCCGCTTCATGTTATCCCACCAAAAATGTTCCTTAAATTCCATATACATCATTATGCTACCATTGTGTATAGAGAAATTTTATCTATGAGTATTTTCCAACAATTATCATTCTAGCTCTGGAATAGATGGACCATTTAACCTCTATCTAAATTTTAGAACACCATCTTCACAAATTCTACTAATTTTCCTATATTCACACTTTTAATATTCTTCATAAAGACCTCATCATCAGATTGATAATGTTTTATATTAACAAAAAAATATGGTTTTCAAATTATTTTAAAGATTATTGATGTATTCCCTCCCTTTATAATTTTCATATCCATGTTTACTAGGTCCACGAATATTAGATTCCTTTCAATCCTCATTTGGTTCAGAACACCATGATCCTTCCAAATCAACACATATGCTGCCTTATTTTCCTTCCCTGGGTGGTAGTGTAGTGAGAAATCATAATCCTTAAGAAGCTTGATATGTCTCCTCTATCTCAAGTTTATCACTTTCTCTAAGAAGATGTAAATTGGGATTTTATGATCTATGTATATCTCACATATTTAAAAATAGATATAAAGCCTTCATATATTCAAAGTGAAGATTACAGTCTCTAGCTCCAGATCATTGGTTGCTTAGTTATATTCATGAGTCATTAATTTCCTTGATACATAAGAGATAACTTTTTCATTTTCAATATGATATAACCAAGTCCCCAATTAGATCAATCACTATATATAGAAACACCATTACTTATTAATGGTTGAGTAAAAATGAGAGAATTGATTAATATTCTCATTATTTCATCAAAACATTCTTCACATGACTTTTTCAAAACAATCATAATGCCTATACCTGTAAGCTTGGTTAAAGAGTTAACCAATCGGGATAAATACTGAATGAACCACCTATAATAACCGGCCAAACCAATGAAACTACATACCCCAGTTATGTGTTTTTGGTGTATTTCATTCTCTTATTTCCTTTTTCATTGAAGGATCAACTTATATTCCATACTTGGGGAAAATATTTCCCAGAAAAGGGAATTCTAGAAACCAAAAATTGAAATTACTAAATTTCTCATATATCCCTTGCCTTCTAAGTGTCTTAAGAATAATCCAAAAGTGATTCTAATAATTTTCATAGATTTTATAATACCCCAAAATTTCATCAATTAATACGAAAAAAATCATCAAGATATTCCTTGAATACTCTATTCATTCGGTCCATAAATATAGAGGTTTCATTAGTCAATCCAAAAGTCATTACTGTCAAGGCACAACCTTATTTATCTATCATTATTCTTAATAAAGAGAACAAGGGATTCCCATGGTGAAACACTACGGAAAATAATCCTTTATTACCCAAATACACTAGTTATTTCTTCAACTCCACAAATTCCATAGGGGACATTTGATAAGGATTCTTTGATATTGTCCTTGCATCATGGATTAAATAAATGGAAAATTCAACTTCATGTTCTAGGGGAAGTCTAGGCAATTCCTCAAGAAATACATCAATTTATTCCTACACAATAGGTACATCCTCAATTTGAAAATTCCCTTCTTTATCCGTATTTTTTTTCTTCCTCTCTAAGAATTTCATTTAGTAGAGTTAATGGGGGCGGATCTAGAAAATAATTAGATGATAAATTTTCTTCTTTAAAGATAACTGATTCTTTTTCTTCTTCACAAATTGTAATTTCATTCTTATAATAATAAATTTTTGTATCAAATTTGAAACACAATACATACAAAGGATTATATCAAATTAAACCATATGTATGATGACAAGGATATCAAGTAAAGCATGTTTTATGTGTCATAAACAGGACTGAACAATACATCATTATTGAAATGAGATCACCCTTAGGATTTTTGACTGAAAAAACCCATATTAAATCCAAAGGGAAATATCTAATTTTCAAGGAAATATGGGAATATAGAAAGGAATGTGATGATAAATAATTAAATAAATCGTTTTCTAAGTTTGAGGAGACAATTAATGTATGTACCACCACATCGTTATGAACTTCAACCTCAGGATTTTTAATTATATAGGCTTGTCCTTTCTCCCTTGGTCTTTCTTGGGTACAATTACCTTGACTCTTAGGAATATAATTTGAACAATATCCCATTTCATTATGATTATATCATTGATTATTGTTAGCTTCTTTAGTTCTCTTACAATAAATGGATTTGTGGCCTTTTTCTCCACGCTTTTAACAAACTCTCATTCCCTTCATGAAAGTACAGGGGTGTTTCTTCCCAAAATTATTGCATGATGGAATGTCAACTATTCTCTTCTTAAAATTTTACATATTTTATTTTTTAAAGTGTTCAAAATCAATCTTCTAATATTTCTTTCCTTTAAATTCACAAGAATTTTAGAATTAATTTTATATCTTGATAGCACATTAGACTAAATCTTCATATGATGAGAAAGTTTGGGAGATCAGTTCCTATCAGAGGAATGGTTTAAAAACATTAAAGAATAAATCAGTATTACTCTTTTTATTATGTATGTAATCTACAACATTCCTTTTTAACCTCGTGATGTTAGTTTCATATTTTGTAGGAGTCTCATCTTTATTTTGTCCCAGACTCAAAAATTGACTCTCCAAATCTGCTAATTGTTCAGGAGGAAAATATTTTTTTCTAAGAAAAGGTCTTTAAATTACATCTATTAAATGTTTTCTATTTCTTCATCCTCCTTCATTTTTTGAATAAATGAACACCATTTATCTGTACCTCCTGAGAGACAATAAATTTTCATGATAACCTTTTCCCTTTCATTACTTCCCAAAGCAAGAAATATAATCTCTAGTAAACTTATCCATTGTTCAGATAAAGATGGATTTTTACTCCCATTGAATAATTGTGGTTGTTGTATCATGAAGAATTCTAAAATTTCCCTCCATGTTCTGGATTAGGATACTCTATATGGGAAAGTTTATTGTTCATAACCTGATCCAGTTGTCCAAGTATAGTTATAGTTCGTTCAACACTAGTTCTAGCTCCATCTCAAACATATTTATCTTGCATAAGAGGGAAACCTCTATATTGATTACATGCAATGATAAGATTTTCATTCCTTCTAATAACAACCATTTCTAAATAATGGTATTTCCTAGATTAGGTTATGAATTATAATCCATAATTTTAAACTTGTAAAACACTTAACATAAATTGAAATTTTATGCATAACTAATCTCATAAAAAAAATTATTTCCTTGGGGACATATTTAATTTTAAATCCTTTATAATTATTTGTAATGAAGATGTGAATTATCCTAAGCATATACCTAGGTGATTAGTGAGGACCATTTTCATAAACTAGGTTACGTTGAGTTAGGCCTGACACACCTTATCAGTGTTGTTACTCCTAAGTACATTTGTTCGAGAACCACATACACTTTTAGTATCCATACAAGGATATATTCTAGGAATACCCACATAATCTCTACTTTACTAAAATTCTATGATGTAATTCTATACTTATCCATGAATTAAATCTTAGGGTTATGTTCCCTAATATTTCTTTTCTAAATCTAGTTTTCAATGTTCCTACTAAACTTCCTCTGATACGAATTATAACAAAACTGATCCCTTGAGAGCAAAGCTGGTGTCTTTCTTTATTATATTGGCATAGATACAAGATTCAAAACTCAAATCACTGATCATTTTAGTAGTTTTAGAAGAGAGATTACATACATAAATTTTACATTACATATTGAAATGAAAAACAACATAGTAACTCCTCTGAAATCAATCTTAATCCATTTTCTTATCCCTACATGTCTGTCATAATATACATATTCTCAACCTAGGGAAACATTAAACATAAAAAATGGGTGATCTTAGATGCTTAGTGAGGGTAAATAATAAAATTAAAGATATAATAAATAAATATAAACAATAATTACTGGTTAATAACTAAAAACACATTCTATTAAAATATAATCTTGAGAATAATATGGAATGTATATAAGTTGATAAAATAACTCTATAAAAATTTCTAAAAGAGAAATATACATAACCATGGATATTATACTAGTCGAATAATCACATGTAATATCAATAACTAATCTCATGATGAGGGAATGCATAATTCCAGATATTATAAACAACCAGCCAAGGCTTCGGCCAAGATATCATGCTTAAATGGGTAATATGTTATCCAATACCCAAATTAGTTTGTCTCATAAGACCTACTGATGCATCAAGGAGATATAGCAGGCCTTGATTGTTTCTTAATAAGACAGATGAATTCCTTATATGAATACTATTAAACTTAACCAATATAAACATTTGTGGTAAAAAAATATCATATGAATTGTTAATACATTAACCATAAACCATGAATGGTATCAATATAAAACATCCATGGTCAAACATATCAGAAACCCTTTTAATAAAATATGGTAGATAGTATCTTAATATACTAGCCTCAATTAAGTAAAAAATCCAATAGAGGATGTTGGTATAGTTGCATGTAGTCTAATAAAATCATTAAGAACTTCTTGAGATAAATAAAACTTTTTATATTTAAATTATTTTAAAATTGGCATGAAATTTTAAAATAAAAACTTTTCAGTGAATAGAATCTTATAAGCTTGTAGAGTAATCTTTCCTCATGCCTTATAAGTTAAAAAAACATTCCTTCTATATTTTTTCGAATAGGTTATAAACTACCTCTTTACAAAATGAAAAAATTATTCCATTAAAAATGTTTTATAAAAATTAAAACAAGGGTAAAAATGACTATAAATTTTTTTAGAAAAATAGTAAAAATATTTTGAAATACATTTTTAAGAAACATTGACATGGATGATAAATAATTCCCAATAAATACATACATATAAACAATCCCGGATGATAATGAGATTGTGAAATTAACCTTTACCTCGTACATTATTTTAGTGGAGGGTGGATTAACCTCCTGTATAATGGTTATGTTATTAAATAAAACCAGAACCATATCCATATTTATTATATCATTTATGATCCAATTATATTATTTATTTAATAATGTATCATTATTACCATTATTTCAGGTGTTAACTATTTCAGTTTCCTATGCATGTTTTGTCGTGAAAGTCTTCTTCAAAATGCATCGGAAATATATTATTCATATAAAAAATTATAGTAAGTTCATAAATATTATATTTATTCATTTCATACATTTTTATTATGAATCTTAAATGGTTATCATGGATGATGAATCTCATTGAGTCGTGGAGGCAGTAGGTCATACATACACATGAGTGACGATATCATCTCGTAATGGTAAAGTGGTAAAGAATTTGATGGTATATTAATTATAAAAAATCAATATAATTTTTTATTTTTTATTTATATACATTATATTAATCGTCATATCCATCCAATTAAAGTGGTGGTTAAAAAATTACACCACAATGTGGAGACGGTAAGTCGTACGTATGCATGTATAGTGACATTTTTTTGTAGGTTGGATAAAAGGAGGAATATGGTTATCCCATAATCATGATATAATATAATAATAAAGATGATACTTCATGTAATGCCCTAACACCAGTTACCCAGATTCAGTGCATTATTGCATAACATTGGCATGATCCCAAAAGATGAAGTCTCGAAAGACCGATTATTTTAGTAGCCGTGGAAACACTAGATACATTCATAAGTCTTACATTGAATAATAAAGTGAAAACTACAACAACATCTTGTCTTCAAGGTCATATTTACTTATATTATCCCTATAGGTAATTCATAAAATACTTCTTCACATCCTGGGAAAAATAAAACATTGAAAGGGGTGAGATCAGATGCTCAGAATGGAAAACAATATAGCAGAAACATTCATAAATAAGCATAATCATTTAAGGCAATGTATAACTAAAACAAAAGCCTTTTAAACTTGAACTTATGCATAATATGGAAATACAACATGAAATAATTCCATTTAATTATTCGCATGGATATTTAAATAATCGAATAATCATATGCAATATCAATAACCCCTTTCATAATGATGGAATGCATAATGCCAGACTATCATAACCACAAAGTCAAGGCCTTGTGCCAAGAGTACAAATAAGATTTTGTAAAGGCCTTGTTCCAAGACACTAGTTTGTCTCATGAGACCTACCGATGTATCGAGGAGCTATAGCAGGCTCCACCCATCACTTATTAAGTCCAATGCATTCCTCATATGAATAGGTTTAAACATAACATAAACATTCGTACTAAAACTAGTATACGAAATGTCAATAATTTCTCCATAAACCAGGAATGGTATAAAAATAACACATCCAAATTCAAATATATCACAAAAAATTAAATACAGTATGGAAGTTTTGTATCATAATAAATCAACTTCAAATAACCTTAAAATCCATCAAATGATGTTGGCATAGATGAAATCAAAACTATTAGAGAGTAATATCTCATTTTTTGAAATCATTTACAAATCAAATAATTATAGAAGAAAACATTTACATTGAAAATATTCTTATAAGCTTTTAAGGGAAGCTTCGAATATTTTATAATGGCGGAAAATAGCTGTACCCACCGTATAAGTTAAAAAAAGACATTCTTACCTTAATTCTGTCGAAAAGGTTAAAAAGGACCTTGTTTGGAAAATGACAGAAATATTCCTTTATAAACATCATATAAAAAGTCAAACAAGGGTATAAATGACTTTAACCCATAGTCTGTAAAATATTAAGAATGGTTTGAAATAAATTTTTAAGAAACATGGATGTGGATGATAAAAAGGTCTCAGTTTAGAATTATGTATAAACAGCCTTGGATAATGAAGAGATTGCGAAATAAACATTTACCTTGTACTTTTCCTTGGTTGAGGGTAGGGTAACCTCTTGAATAATTTTGAAATAATTGTTATTAAATTATAAAAGAATCATATACATTAATATGATATCATATATGATCTTTTAACATTGATTTGTTAATAATATCTTAGTATTATGATGATTTCGGGTGTTAACTTACTCCTTTTATTTTATATTTCTTGTTACATAAGACGTGTTTATTATGGATAGGTTGTATATCATTCATATCCAGAATTATATCAAGTCCTTAAACATTATTTTTAATCATAAAATGAGAATTATACTTGAATGGATACAATGGGGAATGAATCTCATCGCGTTTCGTGGAGACGGTAGTCCATACGTACGCATGAGTGACAATATCATTATTTTGATATTAAAATAATATATAATTGGATTTTATATCATATATAGAGAATCATTATCATGTTATATTTATTATTTATATCAATTACACATCATTATCAAACCCATCCAAATAATAATGTTTTGAATAACAATTACACCACAACGTGGAGACGGTAAGCCATACGTACGCACGTATGGTGACATGTCATTCAAAGGATGGATAGAATACTAAATATGGTTGTACCATATTTATAATAACATAAAATTATATAGAATATACTGGAGTTATTATTTTATAATGTAAATAACAAAGAAATAAGAAGTTGAAGAAGAAAGGAACTTGAAAAAGGGTGCTGAAAACATTACCTCTTCTTCGGGTTCTTCCTTTTGATTTGATCAAAAGGGCTCCTTATGATGGCTTTATGATCAAAAAAAGGCCTCTAGGTTGAATTGAGGGAAGTTGAGAGAATATTTGGGCAGGTTTTGGTCGAACCAAAAGGCTTTGAAGCTGTGAAGAATTCGTTAGAAGTGGTGTCCTTTTATAAGGGGGAGGAGGGGCTCTTTAGGAAAAACTTAAAGTATTATTTTATAATAAATTCATATTCGGTTTCTAATGGCTCAAATGTGTATTATTAAATGACTAAGGTGGGGATATGTCGAAAAAAACTCAACCAATAGGTTTTAGACAGGTTTGGGTCACTTTATTAACCTTATATTTTATTTTTACCCCTTAGTTAATTAGATTGACACTTACCATGTCACTTTGTATTTTTATGTTATATTGTTAATAAACATACTATATACATCCAAGAGACCCCCAAGAGGTCAATTAATAATAAAAATTCCATTATATAAGTCCTTTGGAAGAACCTTAGAATTTTATGTAAAGAATATCAGTTAATAATATAATATTTGTTTTAAAAACTCATTTATGTCAATTTTGACACTATTATATACTTGATTTTTTGTTAAAGTCTTAACAACTTTATTAATTCGAATAAAATTCATTTAAGCAATCCTAACATGTCATATTTACCAATAAAATTCGTGTATGTCATCAAAACTTTCAAATTATATTTATTTTATCTTTTATAATACCAATTATTTGATTCTTTTATTATTAAGGAAAATACTGCATCATTATTGTGTCACAAATAAATTAAATTATTCAATGTCTAAAAATTATAAATAAAATACCATTATGTTGGAAATCGTTTTATATTTCTAAATAATATTTATAGTTGAAAATATAATATATATAACCCAATGTAAAAAATTTCTAAAAGATATATGCTAATGTCATTTTTGTATTTACTTTAACTTATTTAATATAAAGTGTCATTATCACTTACAAGTGGATCCATGGGGTCCCAAAATAGACCCAAATATGCCCATGGTCAGACATTTATCAACCAATATGGTTAGGACACGTTGTAGGGTAATTTATTATTATTATAATATTATTATTTACCCTTATTTTTTGGATTTACCCTTTAACCATGGTAAATAATATATTTACCGAAATAATTATTCAAAATGACTAAAAATAAAAGTTACCTATTTACACAATTTAGAACTCCTGATACTAAATATGGAATCCATTTTTATAAATTCAAATCACATAAGTGGTAGAAATTAATTTAAAATTAATTCTCGTTGTTAAAACAAAAAACGTTTTTTTAAGAGATAATAACTATCAAAAGATTGACACTTGTTTATGTCAGGTTGAAATGTGAAATTATGTCCAATGACCAAAATTGTATTAAATGGTAAAAATATATTCTAAATATACTTTAAAACCACTCAAATTCATAATTTATCACAATTAATTATTTCGATTAAAAAAGTTGTTTTTAATTAAAATTTAGTTATTTTCATTATTCATCCAAATATAAAAGTTATCCGAAAAGTAGCAAAATTTCACCATAGGATAATTTTGATATTTGGGATCCAAAAATGAAGTCCATTTTGAAGGATAAAATTTATAATATTTCAAAAAGTGGGTATTACTATTCATAACAACTACTTTGATTGGTCGCGCTGTGTTAGAATCTCGAAGTTGCGTACAACACGTGCTACTGTATTATTCAAAGAGAATAGTACCATGGAAGCATGGGGTGATACACTCCAGTTATTAATTATATATGTAAACAACATAAGAATGGTAAGTAGAAGAATAAAAGAACTTAAATTTTTTGGTAAAACAATGACCTCTTTTCGATGGCCGTCCTTTGGGTCTCCTCTTTGGGACACTAGGGGTGTTCTTTTAGAATTCCAGGACCTCAATAACATATATAAAAAATTTCACAGTATGAATTTTAAGGTTTTTTCGTGCTATAATGCTCAATTTAGTGTTATAAAGTGGGGTAGAATGTGCCCTTTCATAAGAGAGGGGGGTCATTCTTGGAAACTCTCAAAATATTAATTTAATATAAATTAATTTTCAACATAAAATGGATCCAAAGTGAGTTATTTAAAATATAAGATGATTATTGGATAAAATAATCTTAAAAAATAATTTTTAGACATGTTTAGTTCACATTATTTCCCTTATCATTTGGCCTTAACCCATAGTTAAACCATTCAACTCTTACTGTGACAACTTGTCTTTTTACTCTTTAAGGGTTAATATAGTTACAAATAAAATGTCAAATGAACCCCAAATGGATCATTGATAAAATATATAACCTTATTATAGTTATTTTCCCAAGTTTCATATTTTTATGAATTTTATATCATTTCATAAAATATTACTTATTTTAATGTATCCATTATATCAATTTTGATAATATTCATTATTTGACTTTTTAGCAATATCATAACAACATGATAACATCAAACTGAAAATTCTAATATATCAAAAACATGTATAAGTTGTCTATAAAATTTCATTATGTTATTAAATATTGAAAATTATATTTATTTTAATATTTTTAATATCTTTTATTTGATATTTTCATTAATTAATAAATTGCTGCTTCATTATTATGAATGACTTTAATTAAATTAATTCTTATCTAAAAAAAATTATCAAGATGAATATAAATTTAACTTATTTTAAAATATTATTTATATTTTAATTAATATTTTTCATAACCATGTATTAAAACTGTAATACTTATTAAAAACAAGAGTATGACATTTTTAACATATCTTTAAATAAAATATAATAAATTTTATATTCTTTCATAACTATCTTAAAGAGGTTATAATTTTTGAATAAGGCTTATTTTTTTAAACTCCACTTATCCAATGCAATTAGGAAAATTGTTAGGGTAATTTTATGTTAATATAATATTATTTTTTCTTTTAATTACCTCATTTTTCCTTAACCATGGTAAATAAAAATTAACTGAAGTTACTATACATAGTAACTAAGAAAATTAAGTTAATACTATTAGAATATAAATATAATAATGGTTACAAATATTAATGTCCTTTTTTTAAAATTCAATTTACAGATGTTTCTAAATTAAGTTTAACACTAATCTCGTAGATCTGGCGAGAAGGTGGGTAAGATAGACGTTCAAATTTCAATAAATTTTTATATCAAATTTTAATATAAAAATGATATCAATCACATAAATTGGGTTAATATATGTATTATTGATCGATTTTGCTTTAAAATATCAATTTAAAATATTATTACATGAAAATCAGTTTTTTAACTAAAATGCAAAAGTTTTCACTATTTATAAAAAAATTAACATCTCAAAAAAATACCAAAAATTCACCCAAAGATAGTTTTGATATTATGAATTAAAAAATTATGTTTCTTTTTAAAAATAGAATTTATGAAATTTTAAAAAAAATTAAGATTTGTGCACCAATAAATGTGGGAAAATTATCTTTTTAAAAAATAAATTTTTTATTCATAAAATTTGATTTTTTGTTTTATATTTGTATAAACAATTTATATGGAATGTACATGAATTTCATAATATGGTTAATTATACTCATAATGTCTTCTTAAATAGCTAGGTTAATAGATTTTGGTGTGCTCAAACTTGTTGTTTCAGACAACACAAGCTATTAAATTTATTTAAAAAGAAAACATACCATGAAATCTTGGGGTATTAAAAAATAAATATTTAAAATTAAAAGTGGGAGATCGAATTTTTTTGAAATTATATCCATTGAAAGGTGTCATATGGTTTGGTAAGAAAGTGAAACTCATCCCCAGGTGCATCAAATATTTTTAAATTTCAAAATGAATTGGGGTTGTGGCTTACCATTTTCAAATTCCACCAATATGCTTTAAAGTACATGATGTGTTCTATATTTCATTGTTAATTAAGTAAATGACAGAACCAATGCATGTGCACACCTCTTAAGAAATTCAATTCGAACATTATTTATCTTCCTCTGAAGATCCTACCCTTATTCTTAACACTAAATAATATCTGTTGGTGAATTTAAAGTCTTGACCAGAGAAGGTACATTTTATAAATCATAAAATATAGGAATCATCATGGCAACCTATGTATGTTATAATGAATAACGGCCCTCATTTGTTTATAAATTAATATCCATGAAAATTTCAAGGGTGAAATTTTTTAAGCAGGAGAGAATGTAACTCATGAGATTCAATTATAGTAATGGAACATTATATTTTAAAAAACTATAACAGAATGCACATGCTTATAATTTATGGAAAATTTCTAATTTTATGGGATGAATATTGAATTTTATCTTAGTAGGTCAAAATAATCTTAGAAAGTTTTTTTGAAATTTTTCCTTAGAAAAAAGATTTCATGAATAATTTCAAATGTGGTATTTAACTATTTCTTTTTTTATTTAGAATATTTTTTATAATTTTTATTATTAACATTAATTGACTATCAATTTTATAGAAATAAATATAACAACATTAGGAGGAAAACGTGAAATATTTTAGAAAATGGTTTTTAAAATCATAATTTCCTTCCATTTTAATTAATTAAATTAATATTTAATAACAAGAGGTTTAAATTAAATATATATATTATAAATATAACTATATGAATTTATGTTCATATATTAAATATTACTAGTCCAATAGTTAATGTAACATCATCTTATGCTTAAAAATGCATTTCTTTAAAAAAATATTTTTCCATCATGTTTTGAAAGTTTATTTTTAAATTAAATTATTCTACATATATGAATTGAATTTTATGAAATGGATTAAATATTTTTAATTATCATAATTAATATAAGGTAATAAGGTCAACTAAATTTTTAGTTATAAATAATAGTAAAAAGTGTAAAAATTAATTATTAGGTTAAGGTCAAAATAGATTTACCAGGGTGTTGATCTAAAATTATATGGATTAAAATGATATAAAAACGTTCTTAGACCTAATAAGTTAGATTTATTTCAACATTACCCATATAAAATTCTAATATGAGTTTTTTTGGATCCATTATTTAAATAAAGTGACTTAATATTATTTTAAGACATTGAAAACCTATAAGTGTGTCACTCACCTCAATTTTAAAAGGGCACCTCCTCCCCCAATAATTCACAGCACTTGATAAATTTATCTCTACAATAAGCTACCAAAATATCTTAACCAAATACTTAGTCACATTATAGAGGTTATTTTCCTCCAAAAATACCAACTATATGGTCCTTAATAAGATATCCAAAGGTGGTTTTTCTAAGAAAAGGTAATTATCACCAAAAAAATCAATCTTTTTACTTCTTCTTTTACCAAATTCAATTATGTCATAAAAATTACAATATAATAACACCAGTATATACCATATAATTATATGTTATTATATTGATTTCATAACATTTATCCATCTCCCACTCCATCAAATGGGAAATAAAACTATCACACATGTGTGTGGAGGACTACCGGCTTGTGAATTGATATAATTGTTCTCATCACCAACTCATATGGATAGTAATAATGGAAACAATGAATATATATGAAAATTATAAAATAATATTGATACTATAATTTTAATATACCTAATACTTCCTAATAATTTCACCCATTAAGTAAATGGTAATGTTTCTCATGTGTATGTATGACCTATCATCTCCATGAAGTGGTGTGATTAATTTTCCATTTCCAAATTTCAATAATGATTATAAAAATGTTTTTAATTAATTAATATTGTATTTATAAATTTAATATTATTCTTGATATGTTGGAATTATATCCTATGCACCAAAACTAGATCTTCCAAACAAAACATGCATGAGAAAGTGAAGTAGTTAACACCCAAAACAGTGGTAATAATGAAATATTATTAAATGAATGAGTGGTAAAATGATAAAAGAATATAATATATGATATTATAAAAATTAATTTGGCTCAGTTATAAATTAATAAAAAAATAAATAAAAACCCATTATATGGGAATTTAAATAATTTTAAACTAAAGATAAGTGTGAGGTAAGGGATTTCATCTCAATTTCTACTCCATTGAGACATATTTGACATTACGCACAAATTTAATTTTTTGTTTTGTATATACTACCACATTTAAGTAAATAAATGAATATATAATTATTCATGCTGATTATAGTTTCATATCAATATTACTCTTTCAAGGGTTTACAATTTGAATGTTACCAAATATGTAAGAATCTATTTTACAATCTCATTTTTTGGGAATACTTTTATTTTTATTAAAGGAATACTAAAATATATCCTTAATAAAATACATTTATATTCTTCTCCTAAATATATTTAAGGAGTTTCTGTATTTTATTAAAACATTTCCTATCTTTAATATTTGAATCTAGCAAAGAAATATTTAAAATAAAACCTGATCTTATTTCTCTTTTTTTTGTCTGGTATATTTATCTTCCATGAGAATATTTTCTAAAATTATTTTAAAAAGTACTATTTATTTACTAAAAATATTGATCGAGTAAATTTTAATTTATCACATAATTTTATACGTTTTGAAATAAATCTTTCTAATGTTTTCTAGAAGTAATTTTTCAACCATAAAAAAAATAAAAAGAATATTTTTTTAACATATATGACGATGACATATTTTTCTACCAGCATAACTATTTTATGATATTTATATTATTTTACAGGTTTAAAATGATATGGTAAAAAAATATTTAATGAAATATGATGTTAATTGTTTTATTCTAGTTTCCATTATTATCCAAGGGACACAATTTTATGTCAAAACTAATATTTATTACGAATTGATGGTCATAATTTATCCCTTATAAAATTTGTGGTCATTAACTTTCTTTTCAAACCTTAAATTTCTTATGACCATTTTTCATTAGAAATTAAATTTATATTAAATATCTATAATATTCATTTTATGTATAATATTATTTCCTAAATCATATGTTATTTCTAATTTGAAATATTTTTTATTGACTAGGGAAATATTATTATTTTTTATTATTTACCGAACATTAATGTTTTTTGATAAGGTATATTATTCATTAATTCTATTGATCATTACATATATGAGTAATTAATTAGATATATAGTGATGGTTGGGGCCTGACTATAGATATGTAAAGACCCAAACTCCTCATATATAAGTATTAAATCTTAATTGATTCATATTTGTTAAATAAAATAACATTCAACACCATCATATTTTAGGTCAAGTGCCTTTGGAAACATAGACACATAAACAACTAGTCCATAAGTGATCTACATTTTCTCCCACAAAGTTATTCATAACTATAAACCTTATTAAACATATAATACATAGTACATTTATTGAAAACCTATGGAAAGGAAACATAAGAAAGGGAGATCTCATATGCTTAGTAAGTGTAAACAGGTGAGGTACATAACCACAATGTGACAATAAGGGATTTAGAACATGAGCATAAAATTTTAAAACCAGACCCTACATATCAAAGATAATAATATTCATTCATGGAATAGATATTAGAAGTTAATAAGACATGAATCATAATGGAATCAAAGAAAATTGTCTACAAGATCATAACAGTGTAATAAGATATTGAATTAGGGCATACACATAATCATAAAAAAAATTCCTTCGTAGTGACGGAAAATTTTCAAGGCTATCATAGTTGAACTGCTTCACTCCCCAAACCATCATATTATTCATTTTTTGCTCTCAATATTATCATGATGTAGAGGTACCCCTACTGAACTAGGTTCACTCCCCATTACATTCATGTTTATCTCATTTGATTTCAATATTTACATAATTAATTGGAGGGAGATATAGGTACCACCTATCACATAATGAGATTTATACATACATGTTTTATAATATCAATAAACATTGATTATATCAAAACCAATGGAATTATCTGGGTTTCATAAATCATTCATCAAATAAAAACCCATGAAAAGAAATGTGTTTTAGATAACATTTCATCATACCATAACCCATAGATAACAACAGAGCTTTATAAACATTTATTCATCATAAATAGAATCCATCCATAGAAGTAGAAATGATGATCATATCTCAATAATGATTAAGTAGCATTAAATTATTTCATTGTATATGGAGAATTATTTTTAAATAAAAATCACTTGGAATCCTTGTTGAGGAAAATATCCTTTCATTAATAATATCTTTTTTAAAATTAAATGTTCATAAAATATTTTTGAAATAAATTTCATTAAAAATAATCTTAAAAATTTATAATTTTATATTAAAATAAAATAATTTTAATGATGGACTGAACTTCTATCTAGGTCGTATAATTTGAAAAAAAATATTCCTTTCACATTTTTGGTAAATGACAAACGATCATTGGTTGCAAAATCACAAGAAGAATCCTTTTCAAACACTATGTAAAAAATTCAAAAATAGGTACAAATTTATTTAACAAATACATTGGATAATTTTAAAAAAATTATGAAAAATATTTTATAAAACTTGGATATGGAATAAAAAGGGGTATCGACCAAAGAGAGAAAAAAGACAATGTTTATTAACAACATTATTTTGTAATGTTGAGTATATAGGGGGAGTAAAATGAAATTAAAACATTTATTTTCATTAAATAAATAGAGGGGAATAAAATTCATGAATTTAGTTAAAAATATATCACAATATTTCATCATCTATATCATAAAATAAATATATTCAGGATATAATAATAAGAGTGTAGCATCAAACCCTTGCCACTTTGGTAAATTTGAATCATAGGAACCATTAAATAATAACATAAAATGAAACATTTAATATCAAGAAAATAAGTATTTTAATGAAAAAAAATTCAAAGGGTTATTATATACACCACATAGAATAGTATAGGTGCATAACATAACTTAGGTCCCAAAGAAGGATATTTGAGACAAAAATCCCTTAACATAAGTCTCGACATCCTTAGTACACATTAAAACCTCCTGTAAAATAAATATAAGTTTATTATGCATATATTTAAAAACCATAATTATATATATATATATATAATATTAATTACTTATGACCTTTATTAGTTTTTTATTAATAATTATAGGTTAAAATCATGTTTTGGGTAATAACTGATTTGATTTCATTTATATTTTGATTTGGTATTATTAATCCTCCTACTTTGATCATGGTTATAAAATATCAAGATTTTTAACCATGGTTTTATTATAATATATATTAATTATACATATATTTATATAAATCCATAAATTTAGATATATAAAATGAAATACGCCATTCATGGAAAGGATAGGTCATACGTACGCATGAATATTGATTCTATTTTCTGAACGAGTGAAAAAACCTAAGAAAATAATATATTAATCATAATAAAATAGTTTTTATGTAATATATATCACATATATTCACTATATTTTTCATAACTTCCTTCTATGAACTGGATTAGTGAAAAATTAATTTCATCTCTATGTGAGGTAGCAGTCTTTCGTACACACGAACGACATTATCATATCCACCGTGAAATGGAAGTTTAGAAGGTGTATGTGATATCATAATTCCATAAGTATAATAATATCATAAATACCATATATATATAAATATATTAAATCTATCACTACATCTATTCATGTATGGTGGTGATGGAAAATGAATAACATCAGTTCACGAGACGGTAGTCCGCTGTACAATAGAATGATGATTTCATAAACCAATTGATGAAAGGTGATATATATTTATGTTACTAAATTAAAATACTGCCAAATAATTATATTTTATATAATGGTGTTATTATATCATCAAAATTTAATAATATTTTAAGTACATGGAAGAAGAAATAAAAAAATACACTCAGTTAAGCACGATGCCTCCTCTTCAGACAAGATCCATAGGTAAGCACCAAAAAACTTATTAGGATGAATTTATGATCAAAATAATGGATCTAGGTCATTGGTATATAATTAAGGAAGATATTATTCAAGACATTGGATGATCAAAATGATTTTTAAGGTTTTAAGTGGAGAGTAGAGGAGGTGGCCTTTTATAAGTGAGTTGAGTGGCACCATTTTAATTTTAAAAAAGAAAAAGGTGTACACATAATGTTCACATGATGAATGTCTCAAAAATTGTCCATTATCATGAATTATAAATTATAGGGTAAATATATCTCAATAAAATAGATTGTAGATAATTTTTTTTGGTTATTTTATCATTTTAGATCAACTCCCCAGTATATTCATTTTTACCTTAACCGCAGTAAAATATTTTTACTATTTTTACTATTCATTATGAAAAAATTAAGTTAACCTTATTATATAATATAAATTATTATGATTCTAGATATTAAATCCATTTTATCAAATTAAATTCATATAAGTGGTAGAATTTAATTTAAAATTAAACCCACATACACGATGAAGAATCAGCTTTTCAAGAAGTGTGTTTTTTAGAAAAAAAATGATTTTATATTAACTCTATGACTAGTAATAATAAGTTTATGAATTTAAATTAATATTTTTTTTATATATTATCTATAAATTTCATTTAAATAACTCCTTTTTATTTTTTCAATTAATGAAAAAGGATAAATATTATGCACTTTGAAACAGTTTTCAGAAAAATTCTATTTTTAAATGCAAAAATAAAATTTTACTCAAATCCAATATAATATTTATTAAAAATTAATTAAGTGGATTAAATATAAATAAATTATTATTATTTTACATTATATATTACTAAAAAACATAATGGTTCCCTATATTTAATTAATTTATTAAAATTAAGTGACATTATTTACATAAAACGGTATTTTTCAAAATTCAAAGAAAAATTCAATATTTTTCGAAAAATCATAAAATTTTTCCCTAAGAAAATTTTACTATTCTTATTTTAAAAAATAATTTTTTTAAAATAAATTTTACAAAATTTTAAAATATTATTTTTATTATTTTTCTTTGAAATGTAGTAAAAACACTTTTTTGATAAAATATTATTTTCAAAACATATAAAGACTTTAGTAAAAATTAAGATCTTTTTATAAGTATGTTTTATTTATATAAAGTCATTATAATTAATATTTAAAAATTTATTCATTCTTATTCATGAATTCCTGTTTAATGGATTGGTAATAATGGTCATGTTTAAATAATAATATTAATATTTCTTCGTAGTTCGTTGAAACTCGGTGATGCATGTAAAACAATATATCAAAGAAATTAAATTTATTTGAAAATATATACTTCATAAAATATCTAGGTGTCACATTATACACCCCTTAAAAAATCACAACTCCAATACAAACATCTGAGAATACTTCTACCTCATCAAATCTTCAAGTTCCCACCTGGCTTCCTCAAACTCGTGGTTACACCATAAAACTATAACCAGGTGAGTGGATTTGTTTTTTAGAACTTTATATATTTGATCCAGTATCTCCAATGGTTGTTCGTCATAAGATAAATCTTTCTTTAGTAGTATGACCTCTTAGTTTATCTAATGTGAAGGGTTGGGTATGTACTTCCCAAGGAGAGATATAGGTAACATATATTGAACTTGATAGATGTTTGGTTGAAGTACCAATTGATAGGATACCATCCTAATATGATCAAGAATTTAAAAGGGACTCTATAACTAGTGATTAGTTTTCCCTTATTTCAAAATATCATGAGCTTCTTCTGGGGAAATTCATTGAAACACCTTATCACAAACTAAAAATTCTATATCATGTCAACAATTATAAACATATCTTTTCTATCAACACTATGCCAAACTTATGTGTTGTTCAATTCATCCAATCTTATCTACCATTTCTACTATCTGAGGTCAAAATAGCATTGTTTCTCCAACTTAATTTAATCACATTGGAGCTATACATTTCTTTCAATAGATTGATTCATAGGGTATCTTCTTAATACAGGAGTGAAATCTATTGTTTTATAAAAACTCAACTAGAGTAAGGCCTTGATCCCATAAGCTTTGAAATCCATAGAATGATATATCAACATATCCTTAAGGGTTTGAATTGTTATCTTGGACTCACCATCTTTCTGGGGATAATATATAGTGCTAAAACTCAACTTTGTGTCAATTTCTTATTAAAGAATTCACAGTGACATTACTGCAATAGAACTAACCATTAATAGTGGTAGTATTTATCAGCGTCAGAAAAAATTTATATAAATTTAACCTGTTATCAACACTTTTTCAACACTAATAAAGGGAACCTTTATCAACACTTTATTTTTAGTGCTAATAAAGGGTATCCTTTATTATTGCTTTATTTTTAGCATTGATAAAGGGTAACATTTATCAGTGCTTTATTTTTAGCACTGATAAAGGGTAACCTTTATCTACGCTTTATTGATAACACTAATAAATATTTATTTCATCTGTGCATTATTAGCACTCGTAAGGAAACAAATAAATAAAATGAAATAATTAAATAAATAAAAAATAAAAAATTAGTTTATTAAAAAAAATTACAAATTTTAATAAATAAATAATTATTGATAAAAATGAATAAAATGATTATACATTATTAAATATTAGACATTTTATTAATTAGATAATTATCATAATTAATGTTATTAAATTGTATATATTAAATATATATATATATATATATATATTAATGTATATAAATACGATATACTTAAATGATGAATATATTTACTATATTTATATATATATATATTAAATATATATGTTTAATTATATAAATATATATAATGATATAAATATTATTTTTTAAAAATATTTCAACAATTATAAATAAATAATTATAAAATTATAATAAATATATTTAAAATGGAATATATTTACTATATTTACATTTATATATATATATATATATAAAGTATATATAAATATTTAGAATTTTTTACTTATAATTATAATTATAAATCATTTATCATTTCTTAAGTAATAACCAATGATAAAGGAATTATTATCAGCACTTTTTTCACGTTGACAAAGATGAGTCTTTATCAGCACTAAACAAAGAACTGATAAAATTAATATCGATCAATGCTATAACTTTAGCACTGGTAAAGATTGATTTTATCAGTGCTTTTTTAGCGTTGATAAAAGTACTATTTATCAACTCTTTTTTGTAAGAATTATTAAAATTTAACCGATCTATTTAAAAAACCCTAACCATTTGTTAACCCATTATGATATTAGACATTTTATATAGAATACACCCACTGCAGGTGCACCTCCTTGGTGAATCAAATCTCGAATCACATCACTTGATCACCCCCAGTTTCTTGAACAACTCATCTGACATCCGGTGTTCGATTTTAGTTTGGGTTTCTGAAGAGGGTCTTAGATTTTCTTAAAACTAGCAAGGCAAGCCTTCCGATTTTCTTTGTGTTTTTTTGGTTTTGTTTTTTATTTCTTCTTCAACTATGTCATTATTTTTGTTCTAGTGATTGTATACTATTTTGATTTTATTTAATTAATAGAATGATTTTTTCATTCATTTTTTGATTTACTATTGATTTATGGACCCTCTTGATATATGGAGTTATTGGTTATATCTAACAGTGGACCTTGGATTTATTCATTGTTATTTAACTACTATGTTTTACATCTTCTTAGTAAATAATTTTTTCATATATTTATATAAATGTGTAGAAAAGTTTGAGTATATTCTTGTTTATTGACTACTAATTTTAGTCACATTTGTGGTTCCCTAATGATTATATATCTGTTGACACCTTTCATGGACACCACCAAGAACATGCAGCTTCAGATGCTATTTTTTAGGTACCGAGTTAGTGGAGTGATCTATGGTTTTCTATTGTTTATATGAATCATAGGATAAAGTTCCTCTTAGAATTCACTATAGCCCTTATTTTTTTTATGGAGCAGATTCAAAGGGGTCATCCGTAGTTAAACACTTGTGATTTTATCTGATCAAGACTTCACTTTTTGAATCATTATGGTACCTTTAGTTCATGGTGTGTTTGAATATTAGGTTTTTATCTATTTCATATTTATTATATATTATAAGTGATTTTTTTATACTGACACGAAATGTTTGTGTTTCTATATGGCTGTTGCAACATTTATTTTCATATTTGTTTGTCTGATAGAGTATGCCTATATAGGGTAATGATGATTTAGGGTCTTCATGTCCATGGATGCCAAGGGTCATGATAGAATTTTTTTCGACCTCTAGTACTAATTGTTTCTATTTTTTGGTGTGGGGGGACTCCAATTTATGGTTTTTTACACCCAAATTTTAAACCATTATTTACTGACTTTTAGGTGTGTTGGAGTTAATACAATTATCTGAGCTGGTGTAGTTTTGGTAACTCAGTCTAGGTTCATTACACTATCTATCTTCCATTTTATGCCTATAAATTTTAGTGTTAATATCATTTATTATATACCTTTATCTCCTTTTCATTATCATATTCTTTGAGATGATTATACATAGTTTATTAATCTATATCTCTATCATGTATCCTTATATCAGAGACATAAATAATAACACGATTCATCATAAATATGATACATCCCCTATCTACCTGCTATAGGAATCATTCTCACCCTCACTCTCTCTATGTGGTTGATAATTAGATATAATGGATTCCAAAAAATTTCACTTCATTTCTTGGTATAATATAATATATCATTTTTTATCACTTCTAGAAGTTTTCGCTGGATATGAGATTATATTTCTCCAATTTAGATAATAAGTAAAGTAATGTGGTCAAGTAACTTTCCATTATCTACAAAAATCAAATAATATTTATTAAATTTTAATTATTACTGATTTTGATGTTATTAATGATTATATTATATCTCCCACTATTTTTTAAATTCCCAACATTCATAATTTTTGGATTTGGAATATCTACGTGCTTTGATATTCTAGTATAAGGGATCCGTCTTTCCCTTCATCAAAGTATTATTCCCCTAGCACCATGATTTATTCCTTTCTTGCCAAATTTAAAAAAAATCTATAAAAATAATGATAGTTCTATCCATTTTATCTTAAGTGTCATTCCTCAATCCATGAATCTACTAATCTAGTTGATTAAATGAGATTTTATTATTTTTATTTATCATATTTGTGTCTCTTATTACTCTTTAATTGCCTATATAATATTTTCATTTGTTTAGGGGATTTAAGAAATATTTTATGTGGAGTAATTATTTTCTAAATTCAATTACCCATTTTCTTCAATGTAACTCCCCGACCCTAGTTACCCAGAGTCGGTGCATTATTACATAACATTGGCATGATCACAAGAAATATCAAATCTCGAAAGACCAATTGGTTTAGTATCCTTGGAAACACTAGATATATTCATAAAGTTTTACATTACATCATAAAAATGAAAACTACAACAATATAGTCTCCATATTCCACACTCATATCCCCACATACTATCCCTGTAGGTCATTCATAAATTACTTCTTCACATCTTGGGAAAATTAAAACATTGAAAAGGGGTGAGCTCAAATGCCCAGTAAGGATAAAAATATAGCGGAAACTTTCATAAATAAGAATAAACATTTAAGGCAGTGTATACCTAAAACAAAAGCCTTTTAAACTTGAACTTCAACATAGTATGACAAAAATAAAATGAAATAATTCCATTTACTTATTCACATGGATATTCTACTAATCGAATAATCACATGCAATATCAATAACCACTTTTATAATGATGGAATGCGTAATGCCAGACTATCATAACCACATATCCAAGGCCTCGTGCCAAGACTATAAATAATATTTTGCCAAAGCCTTGTTCCAAGACAATAGTTTGTCTCATGAGACCTACCGATGCATCGAGGAGCTATAGCGGGCTCCACCCGTCACATATTAAGTCCAATGCATTCCCATATGAAAAGGTTTAAACATAACATAAACATTCGTATTAATACTAGCGTACGAAATGTCAATACTTTCACCATAAACTATGAACGACATAAAAATAGCACATCCACAGTCAAAAATATCACAAAACCTTCGATACAATATAGAAGTTTTGTATCATAATAAATCAACTTCAAATAAGCGTAAAAACCATCAAAGGATGTTGACATAGATGAAATCAAAACTCTTTTTAGAGAAATATCTCTTTCTATTTTGAAATCATTTAAGAGTCTTATATTTATGAAATAAAACATTATCTTTGAAAATATTCTTATAATCTTGTATGGTAAGCTTCGACGATTTTATAACAACGTAAAATAACCGCACTCACCATATAAGTTAAAAACAATTCTTACCTTAGTTCTGTCGAAAAGGATAAAAGCACCTTTTTTGGAAAACAACAGAAAGATTCCTTTACAAAACTCTTATAAAAATTACAACAAGGGTATAAATGACTTTAACCCATATTCTTTTAAATAGTAAAAATGTTTTGAAATACATTTTTAAGAAACATAGATGTGGATGATAAAGAGATCCCAGTAGATTATTACGTATAAACAACCTCGGATAATGAAGAGATTGTGAAATAACCCTTACCTTGTACTTTTCCTTGGTTGGGGTAGGTTAACCTCCTGTATAATGGTGAAATAATTGTTATTAAATTATACAATAATCATATACATTAATATGATATCATATATGATCTTTTAACATTTATTTGTTAATAATATCTTAGTATTATCATTATTTCGGGTGTTAACTTACTCATTTTCTTTTATATGTTTTGTTATGTAAGCCATGTTTTTAATGTATAGGTTGTATCTTAATCATTTCTAGAATGATATCAAGTCCTTAGATACTATTATTAATTATCAAATGAGAATTATACTTGAATGGATACGATGGAGAATTAATCTCATCGCGTTCGTGGAGACGGTAGTCCGTACGTACGCACGAGCGACAATATCATTCTTTTGATATTAAAATAATATATAATTGGAAGTTATATCATATATACAGAATAATTATCATGTTATATTTATTATTTACATGAATTACACATAATTATTATACCCATCCAAATAATAATTTATTGAATAACAATTACACCATGACGTGGAGACGGTAAGCCGTACGTACGCACATATGGTGACATGTTATTCAGAGGATGGATAGAATACTAAATATGGCTGTACCATATTTATAATAACATCACAGTATATATATTATACTGGAGTTATTATTTTAGAATGGTAATAACAAAGGAAGAAGAAGTGGAAGAAGAAAGGAACTTGGAAAAGGGTGGTGAAATCATTACCTCTTCTTCGGGTTCTTCCTTTTGATTTTGATCAAAAGGGCTCCTTAGGTTGGCTTTCTGATCAAACTAAGGCCTCTAGGTTGTAGTTAGGGAAGTTGGGAGAGTATTTGGGCAGAGTTTGGCCGAACCAGAAGGCTTTGAAGGTGTGAAGAAATGAGAAGGAGGAGTACCTTTTTATAAGAGGGGTGAGGGGCACCATTGGAAAAGCTAGAAATATTAATTTATAATAAATTCATATTCGGTTTCTAATACCTCCAAAGTTGATTATTTAAAGTTTAAGGTGGAGAGGGGTCGAAAACCACTCAACTAATAGAATTTAGACAGGTTTGGGTTACTATATTAACCTTATCTTTTAGTTTTATCTCTTAGTTAATTAGTTTATAATTTACCATGTCACTTTTTATTTTTATATTATATAGTTAATAAACTTACTATATACATCCAAGCGACCCCCAAGTGGTCCATTAATGATACAACTATCATGATATAAGTCTCTTGGCCAATCTTTATATTTTTTAAGAATTTAATATCAATTAATAATATAATATTTGTTTTAAAAACTCTTTTATGTCAATTTTGACAATATTCAATAGTTGATTTTTGTGAAACTCATAACAGAATGATTACTTCGAAAAAGTTAATTAAATAAATCCTACTATGTCATATTAACCTATAAAATTAGTGTAATTCAATAAAAGTCTCAAATTATATTTATTTGGGTATTTATAATATCAATTATTTTAATTTTTTACTATTATGGTAATTACTGCATCATCATTGTGTCATAAATAAATTAAATTATTTAATGTCTAAAAATTATAAATAAAATATCTTTATTTATTAAATCTTTTTATATTTCTAATGAATATTTATAGTCGAAAATCCAACATAGATAACCCTATGTAAAAATTGTTTTTCTAAAAGATATATGCTTATGTCATTTTTGTACTTATTTTAACTTCATTAAAATAAAGTGTCCCTATCACCTACAAGTGGCTCCATGGGGTCCCAATATCGACCCAAAGATGCCTATGGTCGCAAATGTATCAACCAATAAGGCTAGGACACGTTTTAAGGTAATTTTGTATTATTATAATATTATTTTTTAACCCTTATTTATCGGATTTACCCTTTAACCAAGGTAAATAAAATATTTACCGCAGTAATTATTCAAAATGTCTAAAAATAAAAGTTACCTATTCACACAATATTAAAATCCTGATTTCAAATATGGAATCCATTTTTCCAAATTCAAAACACAGAAGTGGCAGAAATTAATTTAAAATTAATTCCCGTTGTTAAAACAAAAAGCGTGTTTTTAAGAGATAATAACTATCAAAAGATTGACACTTGTTTATGTCCGGTTTAATTGTAAAATTTTGACCAATGACCAACAATGTATTAAATGGTTAAAATATATTCGAAATATACTTTAAAACCACTCAAATTCATAATTTATCACTATTTATTATTTTGATTAAAAAAGTTGTTTTTAATTAAAATTTATTAATGTTCACTATTCATCAAAATATAAGTGTTATCCGAAAAGTTCCAAAATTTCACCCTAGGATAAATTCGATATTCCGAATCCAAAAATGAAGTCAATTTTGAAATATAAAATATATATAATTTCAAAAAGTATGTATTACTATTCATAGCGGCTAGTTTGATTGGTTATGGTGTGTTAGAACTCGGTGTTGCGTACAACACACACTATCACATTATTCAAAGAGAAGAATACCGTAGAAGCTTGGGGTGTTACATTCTCCCCTCCTTCAAATAATTTCATCCTCAAAATTTCTAGAATATTATCGCATGAAAAGACTCGGGTGGTTCTTCATTATAAGTTCCTCGGGTTCCCACGTTGCCTCTTCCATCTTATGGTTTCTCCACAAAACTTTTACCAGACGCGTCGTCCAGTTTCTCAGTACTTCTTCTCTTGTATCAAGAATCCTGACAGGATCTTCACAATAAGACTGATTGGGTTCCAGTTCTAATTCTTCATAGGTGAGTACATGTGTTGGGTCAGGCATTTATTTCCTCAATAGAGATACGTGGAAGACATCGTGAACTTTGGAGAGACTTGGCGGCATTGCCAATCGGTAAGCTACAGCCCCAATTCATTCTAAAATTTCGAAAGGTCTGATCTACCTAGGACTCAATTTACCTTTCTTACCAAAACGTATGACTCCCTTCCATAGATATACCTTCAGGAAAACATGATCACCGACTTGAAATTCCAAATCCTTCCTTCGATTATCGGCATTTCTCTTCTGCCTACTTTGAGCTGCTTTGATGTGACTTTGGATTACCTTCACCTTTTCCATCGTTTCCTCCACCAGTTCTGGGCCTACAAGTTTTCTTTCACCAACGTCATCCCAACAGGTTGGTGTACGACATCTCTTTCCATATAACGCTTCATATGGTGCCATCTAAAAACTCGAATTGAAGCTATTGTTATAGGAAAATTCTACCAGAGGTAAATATTGATCCCACATTCCCTGGAAGTCAAGTGAGCAGGATCTCAACATGTCTTATAAGGTTTGTATAGTTCTTTCTGATTGTCCATCTGTCTAAGGGTGGTAAGCAGTGCTCAAATGAAGTTCAGTATCCAGGGATTTCTGAAGACTTTTCCAGAATCTTGAAGTAAAACGGGGATCACTATCTGAAACAATCGATAGGGTTGCTCCATGATGTCTCACAACTTCATTAATATATAGTCTTTCTAGACGTTCCAGGGGTAGATCTTCTCTTATAGAAAGAAAATGTGCTGACTTGGTAAGACGGTCAACAATAACCCATATTGCATCGTTTCTTCTAGGAGTCTTTGGTGGCCCCATGACAAAATCCATCGTAATATTGTCCCATTTCCACTCTGGTATGGGAAGAGGTTGCATAAATACTCCAGGCTATTGCCTTCCAGCTTTCACTTGTTGACAAACCATACATCTTGACACAAAATCAGCAATCTCCCTCTTCATGTTGTCTCACCAAAAATGTTCCTTCAAATATCTATACATTTTGGTTCTCCTAGGGTGTATAGATAAATTAGTACTATGAGCATCATCCAGCAATTCCCTTTTTAGATCAGGTATATCGGGAACACAATGTCTCTTCCCAAATTTCAAAATTCCATCTTCATACACAAAGTCTCTCAATCTCCCATCATTCACAACTTTAATCTTCTTTTGAAATTCTCCATCATTAGTCTGAGAACTCTTAATCCTTTCTAGTAAAGATTTATTGGCAACCATTTGAAAAAGCATTGATGTTTCACCTTCCCTGGTTATTCCCATGTCCATCTTCACTAGATCCATCAAAATTGGATCCCTTTAAATTCTCATCACGTTCAAAACTCCACGGTCTTTTCTGCTCAAATCATCTTCCACATTGTTTGCTTTACCCGGGTGGTAGTGTATCGTACAATCATAATCCTTGATTAATCCAAGCCATCTCCTTTGCCTCATGTTGAGTTCTTTTTGTGAGAAAATATACTTCAATCTCTTGTGATCAGTATAAATCTCACATTTTTCACCATAGAGGTAGTGCCTCCATATCTTCAAAGCAAATATCACAGCAGCTAACTCGAGATCATGAGTAGGATAGTTTTGTTCATTAATTTTCAACTGTCATGATGCATAGGCAATAACCCTATCATTCTGCATAAGGACACGACCAAGTCCTTTCTTCAATGCATCACTATAAATAACGAACCCATCAATCCCCTATGGTAGAGTCAATATAGGGGCATTGAATAATCTTCTCTTTAGTTCTTCGAAACATTCTTCACACTCTTTTGTCCAAACAAATTTAACCCCTTTACGTGTGAGCTTCGTTAATGGGTTATCCAATCGGGAAAAATTCTGGACGAAACATCGATAATAACCTGCTAAACCAATAAAACTACGTACCTCAGTTATACTCGTAGGTGATGGCCATTCTTGTACTTCCTTGCTCTTAGAAGGATCAACAGAGATTCCATATTTAGAGACAATATGGCCAAGAAAAGAAATCTCCTGAATCTAGAATTCATACTTGCTAAACTTCCCATATAATTCATGTCTTCTCAGAGTCTTCAGGATAATACGCAAGTGATTTTCATGATCTTCGTAGATTTTTAAGTATACCAAGATATTATCAATAAATACCACCACAAATTCATCGAGATACTCCTTGAAAACTCTATTCATCAGATCCATGAATACAGAGGGTGCATTAGTCAATCCAAAAGGCATTACAGTAAACTCGTAATGCACGTACCTAGTTCGAAATGATGTCTTCGGAATTTCTTCCTTCTTCACACACAACTGATGGTATCCAGATCAAAGTTCAATCTTTGAAAAGTATTGAGCTCCATGCAGTTGGTCAAATAAATCATCAATACGAGGTAGGGGATACTTGTTCTTTATTGTTATAGCATTGATCTCCCTCAAGTCGATACATAACCTCATGGATCCATCTTTCTTTTTAACAAAAAGAACAGGGGCTCCCCATAGAGAAAAACTAGGGTGAATAAATCCTTTATTACTCAATTCCTCTAGTTGTTTCTTTAGTTCGAATAATTCTATAGTTTCCATTCTATAAGGGGTCTTCGATATAGGCCTTGATCCAGGAATTAAATCAATGGAAAACTCAACTTCTCATTCTGGAGGATGTCCAGGTAAATCTTCTGGAAATACATCTACATATTCTTTCACAATAGGTACATCGTCTATTTGAACATTCCTTTCCTCACCCATAGTCATTTCATTATCTTCCTCCATAATAATTGAATTTAGTTGAGCTACTGGGGGTGGATCAAGATAAGAATTAGGTGGTGATGATTCTGCTATAAAGATATGGTGTTCCTTATCATCACCATCAAGAATCGTAACCTCTTTCTTCTTATAATAAATCATTGCATCATAGTCCGAAATCCAGTCCATACCGAGGATTATATCAAACTCAATCATAGGTATGACGATGAGATCAACAGATAAAGAACATTTATGTGCTCTAATGGGGACTGATTCACAAAACATTGTTGCAATGATACTTCCCTTAGGAGTTTTAACTGACAACTCCCTTGCTAAATCAAATTGGAAATATCTAATTTTCTTAGAAAACTAGGAAGATATGAAGCAATGCGATGATCCAGAATCAAATAATGCATTTTCTAAACTTGAGGAAACCATTAAATTACCTGCCACCACGTATTTCGGAGCATCTACCTCAGCAGTAGTGATAGCATAAGCTTGGCCTTGATCCCTTGGACTTTTCTGAGGTAAGTTCTCCTGACACTTAGGACATTAATTTGCATAATATCCCATCACCCTGCAATTGTAGCACTGCACATTGGTAGCTTCATTCTTCCCTTTGCAATCACGATCTTGGTGGCCTTTTTCACCACACTTATAACAGATTCATGTTCCCTTCAAGAAAGTACCAGGGTGTTTCTTCCCACATTTACCACAGGTTGGATATTCAACCTTTCCCTTCTTCCCCTTATTTCCATTCCCAGATTGATTAGGAGGTCTCTTATTATCTTGATTTTCTTTAAAGTCATAAGACATAGAGAATTCCTTTTCAGTCTTGATAGCACATGAGACAATGTCTTCGTACGATGAGAAGGATTGTGAGACTAATGCTCGACGGAAAAAGGTTTTAACCCATCAAAGAAACGATCAATCTTACTTCTTGGGTTATGTGTATAATCTCCAGCATACCTTGCCATCCTAGTAAAGTTATCCTCATACTCTGTGACATTCTCATCCTCCTTCTGTCTCAGACTCAGAAATTGCCTTTCCATATCTGCTCGATGGTCACGAGGAAAGTATTTTTCTAAAAACAGATCTTTGAACACCCTCCATTCCATATTTGATACTTCATCATCTTCCTTCGTATTTTGAATCAATGACCACCATTGATCAGCATCTCCAGTGAGGTGGTAAACTGCCATGATAACTTTTTCCCTTTCACTACTCCCCAAAGCCTAATATATTTTCTCTAGGGAAAATATCCATTGCTCAGCTACTAAGGTATTTGTACTCCCATTTAACGTTGGTGGTTGTTGTCTCATTAATCAATCTAACATTGATCCTCCACGCTGCGGATCAGGGTGCTCCATACGGGTAAGGTTATTATTCATAACGTGAGTGAGTTGTCCCATTATGGTGATTAGCTGGTCGGCACCAGTTGCATCACCAGCTCCACTATAATTATCTTGAGCAGGAGGGAAATCCCAACATGGAGTGTGTGCACTGATAAGGTTTCCATTTCTTCCACTAGGATCTATTTCTAAACAATGGCATAAACTAGATCAGTTTATGAATCAAAGTACATAATCCCATACTTATAAAAAACTTAACATAAATTGAACTATTTATGGATATAATCCATAATCAAAAGAATGTTTTCTTTGAGGAAGTATATACTCGTAAAACCTTCATAATGATTTGTAATGAAAATTAGAGTTATCCTAAGAATATCCCACGGGAGTGTTGTAACCAAGAGTGCAGCAAGGCCTGTTGTCGTGCACCAGTTCCCATTCGAGTCTAGCTCAAAGCGGTGTTATCAGGTTTTACCCCTAGGTACATCTGTGCCAGAGCCACCTCTACCTTCTCGTATCCAGACAGGGATGTATTTCTTGGAAAACTCACAAAATCTCTATAATACCAAAATTCTAGGAAGTTCTTCTATACCAATCCTCATGTTCAGCTTAGGTCTACGTGCTCTAATCAGATTTTATCTAAATCTAGCTTCCAAGGTTTGTACTAAACTTCCTCTGATACCAAATGTGACACCCTGACCCTAGTTACCCAGAGTTGGTGCATTATTACATAACATTGGCATGATCACAAGAAAGATCAAATCTCGAAAGACCGATTGGTTTAGTAGCCTTAGAAACACTAGATATATTCATAAAGTTTTACATTACATCATAAAAATGAAAACTAGAACAATATAGTCTCCATATTCCACACTCATATCCCCACATACTACCCCTGCAGGTCATTCATAAATTACTTCTTCACATCCTGGAAAAAATAAAACATAGAAAAGGGGTGAGCTCAAATGCCCAGTAAGGATAACAATATAGAGGAAACTTTCATAAATAAGAATAAACATTTAAGGTAGTTTATAACTAAAACAAAATCCTTTTAAACTTGAACTTCAACATAGTATGGAAAAAATAAAATAAAAAAATGCCATTTACTTATTCACATGGATATTATTCTAATCGAATAATCACATGAAATATCAATAACCACTTTCACAATGATGGAATGTATAATGCCAGACTATCATAACCACATAGCCAAGGCCTCATTCCAAGACTACAAATAATATTTTTCCAAGGCCTTGTGTCAAGACACTAGTTTGTCTCATGAGACCTATTGAGGCATCGAGGCGCTATAGAGGGCTCCACCTATTACATATTAAGTCCAATGAATTCCCATATGAAAAGGTTTAAACATAACATAAACATTCGTATTAAAACTAGCATACGAAATGTCAATACTTTCACCATAAACTATGAACGGTATAAAAATAGCACATCCACGGTCAAACATATCAAAAAACCTTCAATACAATATAGATGTTTTGTATCATAATAAATCAACTTCAATACAATATAGATGTTTTATAACAGTAGAAAATAACTGCACTCACCGTATAAGTTAAAAAAACATTCTTACCTTAATTCTGTCGAAAAGGTTAAAAGCACCTTGTTTGGAAAACGACGGAAAGATTACTTTACAAAACTCTTACAAAAAGTCAAACATGGGTATAAATGACTTTAACCCATATTCTTTTAAATAGTAAAAATGTTTTGAAATACATTTTTAAGAAACATGGATGTGGATGATAAAGAGATCTCAGTAGATTATTACGTATAATCAACCTCGGATAATGAAGAGATTGTGAAATAACCCTTACCTTGTACTTTTCCTTGGATGGGGTAGGTTAACCTCCTGTATAATGGTGAAATAATTGTTATTAAATTATAAAAGAATCATATACATGAATATGATATCATATATGATTTTTTAACATTGATTTGTTAATAATATCTTAGTATTATCGTTGTTTCGGGTGTTAACTTACTCGTTTACTTTTATATGTTTTGTTACGTAAGCCATGTTTGTAATGGATAGCTTGTATATTAATCATATACAGAATTATGTCAAGTACTTAGATACTATTATTAATCATCAAATGAGAGTTATACTTGAATGGATAGGATAGAGAATGAATCTCATCGTGTTCGTGGAGACGGTAGTCCGTACGTACGCACGAGCGACAATATCATTCTTTTGAAATTAAAATAATATATAATTGGATGGTATATCATATATACAGAATCATTATCATGTTATATTTATTATTTACCTGAATTACACATAATTATTATACCCATCCAAATAATAATTTATTGAATAATAATTACACCACGACGTGGAGACAGTAAGTCGTACATACGCACGTATGGTGACATGTTATTCAAAGGATGGATAGAATACTGAATATGGTTGTACCATACTTGTAATAACATCACAGTATATGTATGATACTGGAGTTATTATTTTAGAATGGTAATAACAAATGAAGAATAAGTGGAAGAAGAAAGGAACTTGGAAAAGGGTGGTGAAATCATTACCTCTTCTTCAGGTTCTTCCTTTTTATTTTGATCAAAAGGGCTCTTTAGGTTGGATTTCTGATCAAACTAAGGCCTCTAGGTTGTAGTGAGGGATGTTGGGAGAGTATTTGGGCCGAGTTTGGCCGAACCAAAAGGCTTTGAAGGAGTGAAGAAATGAGAAGGAGGAGTGACTTTTTATAAGAGGGGTGAGGGGCACCTTTGGAAAAGCTAGAAATATTAATTTATAATAAATTCATATTCGGTTTCTTATAGCTCCAAATTTGATTATTTAAAGTTTAAGGTAGGGATGGGTAGAAATCCACTCAACTAATAGAATTTAGACAGTTTTGGGTTACTATATTAACCTTATCATTTAGTTTTAACTCTTAGTTAATTAGTTTGATATTTACCATGTCACTTTGTATTTTTATATTATATAGTTAATAAACTTAATATATACATCCAAGAGACCCCCAAGTGGTCCATTAATGATACAACTATCATGATATAAGTCTCTTGGACGAATATTAGATTTTTTAGGAATTTAATATCAATTAATAATATAATATTTGTTTTAAAAACTCTTTTATGTCAATTTTGACACTATTCAATAGTTGATTTTTTTTGAAACTCATAACAGAATTCTTACTTAGAAAACAGTTACTTAAATCAATCCTAATATGTCATATTAACCTAGAAAATTAGATTAATTCCATAAAAGTCTCAAATTATATTTATTTGGGAATTTATAATATCAATTATTTTAATTTTTCACTGTTACGGTAATTACTGCATCATCATTGTGTCATTAATAAATTAACTTATTTAATGTCTAAAAATTATAAATAAAATAAAATTATGTAGTAAATATTTTTAGCTTTCTAATTAATATTTATAGTCGAACATCCATCATAGATAACCCTATGTAAAAATTGTTGTTCTAAAAGATATATGCTTATGCCATTTTTGTACTTATTTTAACTTAATTAAAATAAAGTGTCCCTATCACCTACAAGTGGCTCCATGGGATACCAAAATAGACCCAAAGATGCCTATGGTCGAACATGTATCAACAAATAAGGCTTGGACACGTTTTAAGGTAATTTAGTATTATTATAATATTATTCTTTAACCCTTATTTACCGGATTTACCCATTAACCATGATAAAAAAAATATTTACGGTAGTAATTATTCAAAATGTCAAAAAATTAAATTTAACTATTCAAACAATATGAACATTATGATTCCAAATATGGAATCCATTTTTCCAAATTCAAAACACATAATTGGAAGAAATTAATTTAAAATTAATTCCTGTTGTTAAAACAAAAAGCGTGTTTTTAAGAGATAATAACTATCAAAATATTGACACTTGTTTATGTACGGTTTAATTATAAAATTATGTCCAATGACCAACATTGTATTAAATGGTAAAAATATATTCTAAATATACTTTAAAACCACTCAAATTCATAATTTATCACTATTAATTATTTTGATTAAAAAAGTTATTTTAATTAAAATTTAGTAATTTTCACTATTCATCAAAATTTAAGTGTTATCTGAAAAGTTCCAAAATTTCACCCTAGGCTAAATTTGATATTACGAATCCAAAAATGAAGTCCATTTTGCAATATAAAATATATATAATTTCAAAAATTAGGTATTACGATTCATAACGGCTAGTTTGATTTGTTATGGTGTCTTAGAACTCGGTGTTGCGTACAACACACGCTATCACATTATTCAAAGAGAAGCGTACCGTAGAAGCTTGGGGTGTTACATTCAACATACTGAAATTCTTTAAAATAATAAAATGCTGAGTTTCCCTTATTATAATTTTCTTTAACATTCACTTCTATTAATTAATATCTTATGTGTATTTATTTATATGATGTATAAAATTAATACTTTATGCACACAATAGTATAGATATGAACCAAAAATGGATGTACACTAGTCGTTTGACAAACAAATATGAAGATAGAGTTAAAAAGTTCACCAAGTTTTCAAAATATCATACAGAAGACCCTTTTAAAATCCTTTTTCCATGTTTAAGTTCTTATCATTCAATAAAAATTATCTCGAAAGTTTTTGAATAATATTGATGTCTATTTGGCTCCATTGATTAATGGAACCAAAACAAGTATTGGTTATAGATCACAAAGATAGAAAAATAATAATTATATTCTTGAACATAGATATGGAATTTCATTGAATAAGTTCATTAATTGGGTAAAGGATTTGTGGAAAACACATATGATTGAAGAAGAAGCATGAGAATCAGAAAATACTATGAAGGAAAAATATTTCCTCTTTTTTAAATATTGAATAAAATTGATAGGAAGAGAAAGAAAAGTGGATGTTGAATGGTGATATGATAGTGATGGTGGTGAGCGTGTGTGGAATGAGAGAATAATGGGGATGTCGGGAAATAATTTCTGGTCATATGCTACTCTAGGGAGTAGTTAACCAATAGTAGTGAAGTGTATATAGAATCCTTAGTTTTTTTATTAAATTTTTGTGTGATGCACAACCAAATCTAGTTTTGGATCCATTGATCAATGGATCAAAATAGACATCAAAATAATTAATTGTCTCATGGTTTCTAGATGTCCATAAAGTCTTCTAAACCATAATGAAGTGCACAAAGAATCCTTAGTTTTGTTATTAAATTATATTCAGACCAAAGAAAACCTTTTAAAGATGTAAACAAAATGTCACGATATACTTTTTCTATTTTACCAAATATTTATATAATGAAATTTTGATTTAATTTTCATTATAGTTTGCATTTTTTTTATTTTAAAGTATTTCTGTCCATGTTTCATGCCTTTGTAGGCAGAGAAATAGTGTTGCATCTACTCAATCATAGAGGTAACCTTGATATTTTCATAGTAAAATCAGTGTCCATATAATTAATGTATTGTTTCATATTTTTGTTTAATTTATTTATTTTTATTATTACACACATAATAATTGTTTTCTTATACAGGTGGATTCTTTTATTCGATTTGGGGTTCTCTATGCGTATTTCATTCCTATTTTCACCAAACATTCACATACTTCTTCTTCTTCAAAACCTTTTCACCCCTATAGTGTTTAATTTATCACTTTATTTCAATTTCTATCCACTACCTTTGAAAGAAGATAAATGATGTTTTATATGCTGAATTAAAGAGGAAATATTGATGTTTTCACAGTAAAATCATTGTTCATAGAATTAATGTATTGTTTCATATTTATGTTTAATTTATTTATTTTTAGTATTACTCACATAATAATTGTTTTCTTATACGGGTGTATTATTTTTTTCGAGTTGGGGTTCTCTGTCCAAATTTCATGCTTCTTATCCCTCAAAACCTTTTCACCCCTACAGTGATGCCTTTATAACTTTCTTTTACGTTCTCTTCACTACCATTGCAGAAAGATAAACACTACTACCTATACTCAATTATATATGTAATATTTAACTTTTCATAATAAAACCACTTTCCATATAATTAATGTTTTTTTATATTTATATTTAACTAATTTTAAGTATTACTCACATAATAATTTTCTTCTCATACTGGTGTATTATTCGATTTGGGGTGATCTATCAATCTTTCATCCTTTTCTACACCAAAACCACCAAATAATTCTTCTCACATAAAACCATTCAACCATGTAGTGTTGAAATTTATCACTTTCCTTTATGTTTCCATCACAGGTCATTAAAAAAGGTAATCTTTATGTTTAATTTATTTATTTTTACTATTACTCATGTTAATTGTTTTCTTATACAAGTAAACTCTTTTTTTTAAGTTGATGTGGTTTGTTCAAATTTTCTCATGCAGTGTTGGATGTTCAGAAAAAAAAAGTCAATGGAAATCATGGTAACATTGATAGTAAGGATTTTTTTGAGAATTTCAGATGTGTATGAATCATTCTCACCTCCACTCCAAGTAATTATTTATATTTTAAATTTAAATTAATTTTAGTAAAAATGACAACTGACTCAATGTGTCCATTATCATTTTAAAATAAAAATTTGACTTTAAAAAGTTCCACTCACTATAAACTGAGAAAATGAACCTATATTTTATTGATCAATTAGGTAATCGAATCAAAAATCATTAATGATGTGTAGGAATTATTCTCACATAAAACTAATACACAATGTGATTTGTATGAGTCAAAGTGCATGTATCAAGTTTAAAATGACATTTTAGTGAAAAAAGATAAGTGAAATACTCAAAAATGAGAAAACACATTAAAATTGTTTTAATAACTTATGATAATAGTCTTTAAATGATTTAGAAAGCATAGGAATCATACTCACCTCAATCTGATGTACAGTGTGACTAGTATGACTCTAAATGCGTCTCTATTTAAAATTGAGATCATTTTTTGTTAAAAAAACAAACCAGCCTACTAAAAACTCAACAAACACATTCATATTGTTTTGATACATTAGGAAAATGACCCGTAAGTGATTTGATATGTGCATGAATCATACAAACCACAAACCAACACACAGTGTGACTGATATGACTCCAAGTGCATGTTTTTATATAGAATTCAATTCTATTCTATTAAAAAGGCCAAATGACCTACTCAAAACCAATAAAACCCATTCAAATTGTTTAAATACTATTGAAAAATGATCTATAAGTCATTTTTTATGTGTAGGAATCAGCTACACCTCAATCTGATACACAATGTTATAAGTATGAGTCAAAGTGAAAGTTTCAATTTTAAAATGACACTTTTGTAAAAAGAAGAAAAGTGACGTTCTCAAGATGGAGAAAACGCCTTTAAATTATTTTGATAAATTAAGAAAATGATTCGGATGTCATTTGGTACATGTAAGAATTATTTTCACCTTAATCGGGTGCACGGTGTTACCGGTATAACTCAAAGTGTGTTCGTTTAATTAAAATTGCCATCCATTTTAGTAAAATAGACAATTGTCCAACTCAAAACTAAGAAAACACATTTTTATTATTTTCATACTTTATAAAAATGATCTATAAGTCATTTGTGATGTGTATGAATCAACGGAACCCCAATATGATACAATATGTACTTGGTATGACTCAAAGTGTCCATTATAAGTTTAAAATCAATAGTTTAGTTCAAAAAGTGTCACTCACATAACACTGATCAAACATGCACTGATTTTCTTGAAAATTTAGGAGAAAGACTCATAAGTCATTTTTTACATGAGGGAATCAGTTTCACGTCAAACTGATACACAATGTGATTGGAATGAGTCCAAAGATTGTGTTTCCAGTATAAATTGACATTTTAGTAAAAAAGACAATTGACGTACTAAAATCTTATAAAACACATTCATATTGCTTTAATACATTATAAAAATAATCCAGAAGTTTTTTGAAATGTGTATCAATCATCCACACCTCAATTTGATGCATGGTGTGACCGGTATGACTCTAAGTGAGTTTACTTAAAATTGACCTCAATTTTTGTAAAAAACACATTGACCTACTCAAAATTGAACAAACAATTTCAGATTGTATTGATACTTTAGTAAAATGATCAATATGTGATTTAATACATGCATGAATCAGTCACACATCAATTTAAATAACAATGTGTCTATTATCAGTTTAAAATTGACCTTTTAGTTCAAAAAGGGTCACTCACTAAAAACTGATCAAACAAGCTTGAATTTTAATTATAATTTAGGAGAATGATTCAAAAGTCATTTGTGACATGTAGGAATCTGTTTCACATCAAGACAATACATTATATGATCATAATTAGTCAACAATGCATGTTTCTAGTTTAAATAACATTTTAGTAAAAACTATAATTGACAAACTTAAAACTGAGAAAACACATTCATATTATTTTTATACATTAAGACAACGATCAAAAAGTCAGTTGAGCTGTGTTGGAATCATCCACACTTCAATATAATGCACAGTGTGACCAGTATAACTCATAGTACGTCTTTTTATTAAAAATAGAAATTAATTTTAGTAAAATTAACACTTTCAGTTAATTTATTTCTTTATATTATTACTAACATAAGAATTTTTTTCTTATATAGGTTTGTTATTTTTCTTGAGAAGGGGTGGTTTATTCAAAAATAGCATGAATCGGGTCGGGATTAAAAGATAAATAAATATCAATTTTATTAATGTATGTAAAAAAATTATTTATGTAAATGTACAAACCAATGTTTGAAATGTCTATAATATAGTTTTTTATTTTTTGTGTTGTTAATCTCAACTCATCTAAATATTTCATTGTGAACTATTTTTATTGATATTGGGTGTGTTTCTGGTGTTGTTGTGTGCTTTAAAAACACACAATAGGGGTGCTTTAGTGTGCTGTTGTAGCACACTACAGTGTGGCACTTCATCGGGGCTTTTAAAAGCAATGATAAAGTCCTTTTTTATCAGAACTCCAAAATCATTGATAAATGGTTCCTTTATCAATGATAAATTAAAGTGCTGATAAATGACCCCTTTATCACTACTTTTCAACACTAAAAAAAGACCAGGGCTTTTAACCTCACTCATATAGTCAATGCTTTCCTAGTACTGTTAAAGGCCGATTTTATAGTAGTTCATCAAGGTAAATCTTGGACCCTGATAAAAAATGTAATTTTATACTCCATGATACCTTATCACTTCCTTAATGTATATACAATAAATTTGTTCCAAAGATAATTTTTATCTGATAGTGATTAAGTGTGCTGGATTTGTTGGTCGACTATGGCCTATATAGCATTATTCCCTTTAGATGTTTTTTGGAGTCTGATGAAAAATTCCATGGTGAAGTTTTACCATCTCCATTCTTGTATGGGTAATGGATGTAACATCCCATTATAATTTTGTCTCTCAACCTTAACTTTCTGACATACCAAGCACCAAGTTAAAAACCCTACGATATCTCTCTTTATTACATCCATCCATAAATACTCTTTAAAAATTTTATACATCGTTATACCTCCAGGATGTACAAAGAATGAAAACAATGAGCATAATCTATAAAATCATTATTTAATATAGTATGAATGGAAATAATACACAGTTCATAAAACTTATCATTCCATCATGATCAATTTCAAACTCAAGAACATTTGTATCCTTCTTTTTTAGCTCTTTATTTTCCTTTTTCACCTATTTAAAATTCCCTTGGATAGATGGTTGAACATTCAATTGAACAAGATAATATTTTTCCACTTCATTCAAGATGTAAAGATCCATCCTTTTTATATATAAAAATACTATAAATTTTTTTATTCTCATCATGGATAGTCTAGCATGATCCTTTCTACTAAAAGCATTATACACCTTTCTCGTTTTCTTAGCGTGGTAACGTATTGAGCAGTTTTAATATTTAATTACCTCTAACCACCTTATCTAGTTAATATTAAACTCCTATGTGAATATATACTTTAAAAAAATTTGATTGGTAAATATATCGCACTTTTGTCTTTAAAGACAATTCCTCCATATATTAAATGAAAAACTATTGTAATTAACTTCAAATCGTGTGTTGGGTAACTTTTATCATGAGCCTTAAATTTTTTTGAGTCATAAGTTATGACCATGTCATTATATATAATAAATAGTCACAATCCCTTATTAGATGAAATACTATTTTTTACAAACCCTTTTCCACTATAAAGTAATGTAATCATAGGTTCACTGTCTAATCTTCTCTCCAGTTCCATGAAATTTACCTCAAATTTATCTGTTCTTAAGAACTTGTATCCCTTCTTAGTTGAATTAGTGATTTTATTATATAATTGTGAGAAATTATCCACAAACCATCAATAATATCTAACTAAACCAATAAAAATATAGATATGAGTCACCATGGTTGGTCTAGGGCAACATTCAACAACCTCTATCTTTGATAGATCTACAGATATACCCTCTCTTGAGATTATGTGACCCAAAAATGAATCCTTTTACAACCAAAATTTATAGTTTGTAAATTTTCAATACATTTTAACCTTACTTAGGTTCTTTATTAAAATCTTCATATGATATTCATGTTCTTGCTTCTACTTTGAATAAATGATTTGATGACTACCACAAAGTGATCATGGTAATCTCTAATATCTTTATTCATAAGATATGAGAAGATTTTGGGGGAATTAGTATGACTAAATAGAATAAATATATATTAATAGTTTCCATAACTTGTATGAAATATTTTATTGGGTATATCTTCCTTCATGAACTACAACCAGTGATATCAAAAATAAAGTTTAATCTTGGAAAAGTATTGAGCTTCGTAGAGTTGATAATATAGGTCATCAATATAGGGTAGAGCATACTTGTTCTTGATAAGGATATTGTTCATCTCTTGATAATAAATACATATTCACATCAATACCTATTTATTTTTAAAATATTTAATAGGTGTACCCCCCAAGCTGATACACTTGATTGAATGAATTCCTTTTCAAGGATCTCCTGGAGTTTCTCCTTCAATTACTAAAACTCAATTTGGGGCACTCTATTGAGATTCATTGAAATAGGTGTGGCACCCGTTATGATTTCTATTGAGAAATAAACTTCATATTTAATTTAAATACTTGTATAAACTTATATAAAGTCATAAAAATCTCCCTCATAATAGAAATATCATTGACTTTGAGTTTATCCACAACCATCAATGATTAACATCCCTTCAGAATAGGAATACAAACTCATACAAAAGATGTGATTTACATAAGAAATTAATATTTATCATTGAACTAGTATATGGTAATTGGTTGGTTTGGAATATAAAATGTGACTTCCCTTCCCTGACAATTAATGTGGGATTTATGTAGATAAATCCAATAAATTCCTAATATAGCATCAGATTCGAACATAGAAAAATGAAAATATTTGCAAGAAAAACATTCCCACAAAGTTCAATTAGAGAGGAATAATATAGTAAGAATGTAGTCGTAGTAAAATTAGGGGTTTTTACTACCAATTCTATATCCAATCATTTGTGTGGAACCACGATATCCTTAGAAAATTCTTTAGATATGAAAGAATGGGTAGATATAGAGTAAAATAAAACATTATCAATTCTAGAGGGGATCATAAGTGTTCCTTTCACCATGTAATTATTATACCCCTCTACAAAAATAGAAATCTCATGAGATCTTCCACTTTACCCTATATTAATAGGTTTCTGATGTTGATCATCATTATTAACCTTCAAATTTGGACAATGTTTGGCATAATTCCAATAATTCTTGCACTTGAAACATTCGAGTGTCATTGGTGCATTCTACGGATATTTTCATATATTCAAATCATTATTTGTATTCTTACCATTTATTTGGAAATTAATTACTAAATGGAATTCCATCTCACACTTGAAAATTTTACTAATCCCCTTAAGATAATTTCCTCCATGTTTCACTCCACACTTTGACCATGAAGGAAAGCTCAACTTCGTTTTCCATTGTTTTTATAATTTTCTTTACGTTAAATCTTTATTTTCTTATCAAAACCATGTGATTGATGGGTAAACCTAGTAAACATTTAGTAATTAATATCAAAATGTAGTATTTCCTTATAGCTATTGAAATTAAAGTCCATTATTTCCAATGCTATTTGGATACTTGGTTTTAAACCACAGAAGTATCAATCATACTTACTTTTAGGCTGGATGATAATATCATAAGAGTACCTCACAAGTATTCTAAAATTAACCTCATACATACTAATGGATTCATCACCCTTCTATATTAACTCAAGTAATTACTTCTCAATTATCATGTTAAGAATATTAGGAATGTACTTATTTAAAAATAAGTTCTTAAAATCATCCTATTCAATAGTTTAAATTACATCATATTGACTCATATTCTAGATAACTGACTACCATTGATCAGATTCACATTCCAAATGATAGATAGCTAAAATGACTTTTTCATGCTCAAAACATTTAATAATGGAAAATATCATCTTAATGGTACTGACCATTATCCAAAACAATTTTATAAATATTACCAATAAAATAAAGTATATTTTCCTTCTTGAGGGACTCAAAAAAAATTTGTTCCCTTATTTAATCATTTGGAATATTAGAATGATTCGTATCTTGATAATGTTTTTGAGAATACAAATGAGATTTTTCATTCCAACTCCCAAAAAAATGGTTTCTCAGGAGAAAAAACATTTCATTTTCTAACACACTCAACATTAATATGGTTCCTTCAGGTTACATCCACTTACTAAAACCAAAAAACATAGTGTAAGAAACTATAATCATAGAGTGGAACCACATAATCATGAAAAATTACTTATACAATGTCATAATGATGACACATTCTCTTCAATATTTAACATAGTAAGATTAACCTGGGTCATTAATTGTCATTATTTAAATCATTCATGGTGGTTAATAAATAGTATGTGAATTAACCAAAGCATATCCCCTATAAGTCTCAAACCAGGAGCACAGTAAGTCCTATTTTTATTTACGAGGTAGCGCCCGAGTCAATCCCAACACTCATTTTATGAAGATATTACCCTGAAGTACATCTATTCTATAACCACTTATACTTATAATATCCAGATATATATGTATCTCTAGGAAAAACACACTCAATTTTTTACCATAACTTAGGATCTCTACATATATTTAAGACTATCCAAAGGGTTCTCATTGATGGTTTCTCGTCCTAGTTCTAATGGATAGATTAAACCTTACTTAGAAACTAATTGTAAAGACCCAAACTTCTCATACATAAGTATTATATCTTAATAGACTAATATTAATTACATAACATAATGATACATACCAAAATTTGGTAGGTCTAGTGCCTTTGGAAGCTTAGACACATAAACATCTAGTCCATAGGTGAGTTACATCCTCTCAAACTAAGTTATTCATAACTACCACCCTTCTTAAACATATCAAACATAATAAATTTATTCATTGCCTTTGTAAAGTAAACATAATAATGGGTGCTATCAAATGATCAGTAAGGGTAAAAATTTGAGATACGTAAACATAATGTGAGAATAAGGGTATGAGAACATGAGAAAAACATTTGAAAATAATACAATGCATATCAAAGATCATAATCTTAATTCATGGCATAAATATTTCAAGTTAATAATATATTAATCATTAAGGCAATCAAATAACATGTACTAAAAGAGTATAAAATTGGCATAAGACAAGTAATTTTGGAATACACAAAATCATAGAAAATAAGTCTCTTAGTAATAAACGCTCATTTCCAAGGTTATCATAGTGGAATGGGTTTATTCCCAAAACCACCATAGTAGTTGTATGATACTGAATGTTTTTGGATATGAATTAATATAATTCCATGAAACTGCTCTCCTACTGATGTTGTAGAATCTCTTGGTTACGCATCAACCTCAGCATGGCCGGATAAAACTCCTCCCAAAAGAGGTTCTCAAAATCTTCCAAGGTGAGCAACTCCTCATTGTGCATCTCTGTTACAATACTCCACCAGTACCTGACCGAACAATGAAAAAGGCTCTCTACTAGGACCACCATCTGATCGGGAGGTGTCCTGACGAGGCGGAAAACTCAATTGATTGACCTAATCTAGTCATCAGCTGCCTGGGGGTCTGGGTCACCCCAAACCTCATAGGTTACAACCTATGGAACTCGTGTAGTTCACTCAGCCTATGTTCATCCTCCTCCTACATTTTCATCACAACCAGCTACTCAATAGGTGGTTTTTTTACAAGAATACCACCTAGGGGACTAGTCTCAGAACCCATTCCTTTATCTAAAGCCTCTACTTGGGGTGGATCATTGCCAAAATTCGTGTGTGGAACCCTCTCTTTCTATCGTCTTAGTGGAATCCTGAAATACAATCAGGACACACCACAATCAAAAAGTATATATGGGGATCCAACACAATAATGATTGGAAAAACCAAAACTCAATCATGTATGATGCATGTACCAATTTTTCCCTGCGAATAGTGTCCTAATGTTCTGAGTTGAAAGGTAGGTAATCAGAGTCATGGTGAACCGATTCGTCAACTGCCATACTAACATTGGAGTCCCTATCCAGAAACATAAACTCAAAACATCATAACACTTCTGTTTTGAAACTCAAACCAAGATCACATCTAGACAAACTACACTCCAAGGTCACAAAGGAGGAACCTCCTCTTATACCACTCTATCATGACCCGACCCAACGGGGCTCGAGTCGCGACTCCCCAAACCCGCCTCCAATAGGTAAAGGGTTGGTGACTAGCACCGATTATATTATCCCGCACATGGGAGGCCTTATCCAAAGGTACCTATACACATGCACCCACATACAACTCGATGAAATATTGTAGAGATATATAAAACTGAAAATAAATTCATGCATACATTTATCCCACAACTAGAGTACAACAGTAGTACAAAAAGGGAAAATACAGGGCCCACTAAAGAAAACTATAAAAGTGACTGACATACTCAGAAACAGGGGATCTCTATCAAATGAACCTATTGGAATGCTCCTAAGCCAAGCTCTGGTCAAAAACCTGGTCAGTCTAACTCCCTATGATCCGCCTTCTTTGGGTTCTCCTAGGACTCCGTCAAAAGGCTTGTTGTCTGAAAGAGGCAAAAAACATGTGTGGAAAAATCTTGTGTAGGTGTGAGTATAAAGATACTCAGTAGGCACCTCAAAAACCCTAAAAGAAAACGGAGAAACTGAAAGGCATATGTCCCCTCATCCCGGCCAGAGAAGAACCAAACAAGAGATAAACTCCATCTCGAGAAAATCCTCAGCTAAACTCAACCGGTCATCTCAAACCATAGGGTGTGTCATTGAATATGTAACAACACCGCAAGGAAGCTCAAAAATCACCCATAAAAACTTGTCTCAGGCACCAAGACCTAGGAGGTTTCAACCTCAGCACCATTTTCATATACTACTCAAGGCTCTAAGGAAGCACATAACCATGAGAACCCATTCCATGATACTTTTCATCCAAGATGACACTAATCCGATAGAAACACTCCCTCGAATCTTACACCACCATCCCAAATGGTCCATCTAAGAGAACACACTCTTCGGATATCATCGTTAAGAATGTCACACTAAAACTCAGTAGAGACACCTTACTTTTTAGATAGGGAATCACTCCTAGGGCGCGTTAGGGGATATGAGAACCCAATCCGTTAACTCAAATATCTCTCAGATAGGGGATCACTCCCAGGGTCTACTAGGGGATACTACAACCTCATATGACATTCCATATATCACATCACTTAGATAGTGGATCTCCACTGGTGTAAAGGTGGTCACGACGATGCTGAAAACCCCATCTGGTAAAACTCGCGAAGTAAGGGGTCGTACCGACGATACCAAAAACCCTACTAAAACCGCATGCTGAGTAGGGGATCAGATAACCAATGATACTGCAACCCTAATATTACCACCCACTACATAAGGGATCATATTCCCAATGATGCTAGAAACCCTACAGTGTTTTCCTACTAGATAAAGGATCATTTCCCATGTAATGATCGTCACGATGATACCAAGAACCAGATCCAGTGAAGCGATGGTAAAGGATCATACCCCAGCCTCACCAGAGGGATACTAAAACTCTATTTGAACTCATCCAGTTGAGGGTATCACAAACCTATAATGGGATTTTAATGCCACACGAACCCTTGTTGAATGAATCAAGGGATTTCACTCAATCATTTCTGGTCAAAATGTCGGTAACCCAAGATAACCACAACATCACCACACTACGCACCTCCTAGGCCCAAACTGCAGCCACCATCACAGTCTATGTGGAAAAAAAAACAGGATTGGCTATTTACTCGCCCGAAATGGACAACCGGTGAAAAAGGTACTATTCACCACAGCAAGCCTGAACGAGTCACCTTGGGGATCATTCCTCGATCCTGGAACCCATTAAATGTATAAGGCCATTGCAATCCTCTTGTAAAAACAGATGGGGTTCACCACTCATTCATCTAAAATGGACACCTGGTGAAAAGGTCACATTTCACTGCAAACGCCTAAATCAGGCATCATGGGTCCCACACCCTGACTTCGGTTCCAGCACCCAAAATTTGTTTCAAATTTTCCTCCATTAATTCAGGGACACAATGCCACTAATAGTTCCTCAATCTGACATCGGACGCAGAAGATACGTCTGATTAAACAATCACCAAATAATAATAAATTATTATTATTATTCGACATTTCACACCACCTAGCATTGAGTCTGACTCAAAAACTTTGAAAAGTGGACTTAAAAGGTCTGTCTTGAATCAAGTTTCATGTCACCATAGACATCATGTGAATCAGACCCCCAGTTTCTGAGAAATAGGGGTTTGAAAACCTTCGGACCAAAACTGGTTGGACCGCCGCCGCTCGCCGAATTCCACCGCCACCGCCACTAAACAGATTCCTCCATCGCTTGCTAAAAACCACAATGTCACACTGAAAAACGAATATGGAGGCTCCATGGACCACAGGGTCTACTCCAGTGGTCCAAAAATCAATCAGATACCTTTTCTGGAACCCTCAAGACCGTAGCTACACAGACTCGATGACAAATTGAAGAAGAATGATGCATAATCTGGGGGTATGGGATCAAGTCCCAACCCACCTACCTCATTGGAGAATCACCGAAGATTTGGGTGCAGAACGATGCCTATGAGGCACTGAATCCTGATCTGTCGACGAACGACAATGAAAATGGCACTAGGTGGCACCCTTTGGCCATGGTTTGTCGAAGCAGAGAGAGAGCGAGTTGACCTGCATAACAATGAGGTAAGGGGAAGAGATGATGGATTTTTATTTTTATTTTAAATAAAATCTTCATTTAACTCCCTTCCACCACACCCCCGACCTGGCACCCAGAGTTGACTATAATTATGTCGCATCTAGGGTAAACATGACATTCCAAACTCAACTGTAGTCTTAGAACATCAGCCTGAGACACTATTCAAGAGTAATTTGAGATCTGATGTCAAAATAAATTAATTTATTTCTTTACAATAACACTCTTGATAACTTTTTCCAGAGCAGGCCCGTGTTGACAAACCTTATACCCCTCCTAGTGTAAACATTATGCTTCGGACGCAATCATGCCCTCAGATTTCAGATTTGAGATACCGTTTAGGATCTAACCTATTTCCTCTATGTTCATAGTATAAAAATACTTAATATTTTTATAAAATTAGTTTCAGTCACACTGGGGCTCGGAATCACACTCCGTCTTTCCACCTAGCTCTAGAATTAGTCGTTGGAGTATTCGAAAATCTCCCGGGAAAAACCTGAGTCACAACAAAAATATAATTTTTTTGATATCAACTTTTAAAATTTAAAATTATGAAAATTTTTTGGATATAATTTTCTTTGAAAAGAACCTTAAAATGTATAAATTAATATTCAAATAAAAAAAATTTCATAATGGTGGGAAATTCTATTCAATCTTATACGTTAAAATAAACATTCTTTTCACATTTTTGGTAAAACTAAAATGGTAATTGTTTGGAAATTGAAATGAATATTCATTTTAAATCACTTTTCAGAAAATTAAATCATGGGACAAAAAATCATTAATAAATCATTTGGATGATGTTAAAACATTTTTTAAAATGTTGATATGGAAGAAAAAAGGGTCTTGATCCAACTATCAAATAAATATGATTTTTATTTAAAAAATTATCTTTTTATCTTGAGTATATAAAGAGAGAGAAATTAATGTGAAAATAAATTTTCATGAAATAACCATAGTAAAATAAAATTTATGAAATTATTTATAAATAGATCATAATATTTCATCATTGAAAGCATAATAATAAACAATCTTGATGAACAATGAGACTATAACATCAAAACTTTACCACTTTGAATATCATGAAAATAAGTATATTCATGAAATAATATGTCAAATGGTAATAATTTACACCTCAAATAATAATATATGTGTCTAACATAACTTATGTCCCAAAGAAGGCAATTTGACACAAAAATCTTTTACATTGATTATCGAATTCCTTCATACACATTAAAAACTCATATATGATAAATATAATTTTATTTTATGTCTTTTAAATAACCATAATTATATATATCATTCCATATATAAATTAATCAAGACCCTTTATTACTATTTTATTAATAATTTCATGTTAAAATGACATTTTGGGTAATAAATATTTTGTTTTTCATGTATGTTTTGACTTGGTATTTTTTTCCCCTATTACTTTGATCATGGTTTCATAATATCTAATAATTTTAACAATGATATAAATATAATATATATTTAGTTTATTTTTATTTTTATTAATCCATTAATTTTGAGATATAAAAATTAAATACAGCGTTCAATGAGACGGTAGGTCTTATGTACGCATGAAAGTTGTTTCCATTTTCTCGATGGATGAAATGAAAAGAGAGTAAATAATATATTACTTTTTCATAATAATTTTAATTTCATATATCTCACATATATTCATTAAATTTATCCTAATTACCTTCTATTCAATGCATTATTTAAAAACGAATCACATCACTTCATGAGGCAGTAGTCCTCCATACACCGAATGACATTATTGTATCCCCCACAGAATATAAATAAAGATGGTATATGTGATATAATAATTCCATAAGTATAATAATTTCATAATTATAATATAAATATATAAAATTATTCATCATATTCATCTATGTAAGGTGGTGATGGAAAACAAATAACATCATTCAACGAGGCGGTAGTCCAATGTACACAAGAATAATGATTTTGTATCCCATTTTATGTATGAGGAGATGGATTTAGGTTATTATATTTACATAATAACATATTATAATATTTTATATACTGGTGTTATTATATCAAAATAATTTAACAATATTTTGAGGTGGTTGCAGAATAAATAAAATAAATACTCTCTGTTAAGCATGATACCTCTTCGTCGGACAACCTCCTTACGAAAGCACCAAAAGGATTGTATTTATTATTAGAAGAAGTGATATAGTTCATGGGGATGTAATTAATTAGTATATTTTTTTAGTTATATACTGATAAAAATTATATTTTATGTTTTTAAGAGAATAAAATATGGGTGACCTTTAATAAAGGAGGTGAGTGGCGCACTTGTAATTTTTAAAAAGAAATGGTCGTACCCACTTTTTTCCAATGGAAAACAGCTCCAAAATGGACCATTATTGACACCTATAAATTTTAAGGTATATATATGTTCATAAAATATATTTTATACATGTATATAGGCCATTTTAACCTATACAAATTTTGTATAACCCTCAATAAATCAATTTTTACCTTAACCACAGTAAGTGATTTTAACAATTTTCACTGTTCATTATGAAAATAAATAATTTGAACTTATTTGATAATATGAATAATTATTATTCCAAATAAAATATATAATTTACCAAATTCAATTCATAAAATTGGTATATTTTAATTTAAAATTAAACTCACTGACGTGATGAATAATCTGTTTTACAAGAGAAACTAATGATTTTATTTTAAGTCTATGACGAGTATTGATAATTATATAGATTTAAATTAATATTTGTTGATATATAATATATTAATATCATTTAAATAATTCCTTATTATGGTTTTTTAAATTAATTAAAAAGGATAAACATTATGCACTATAAAACAGTTTTCAGAAAAATCCTATTTTTAAACCAAAAAATAAATTTATACAAAAATAAAATATAATGTCAATTAAAAAGTAATTTTAGTGTTTAAATACAACTAAATAATACTTATGTTACTTCTAATAATATTCAGAACATAACCATACTTTCAATTTACTTATTTTATTGAAATTAAATTACATTTTTTGCAAAAAATAGAATTTTTCACTATTCACTAAAAAATCTAAATATTCTAAAAAATTAAAAAACATCACCCTAAGTAAATTTTAAAGTTATTATTTAAATAAATAATTAAATACAATTTATAAAATGATAAAAATTAATTTTATAATTTTTTTACAAAATGAAATAAAAACAGTTTTTTGAGAAAATAGTATCTTCAAAACATATAATGATTTTACTAAAAATGAACAAATTTTTATAATTATGTTTTCTTTATATTAAACTAATTTATTTAATTTTTAATTTTTTTTATTCCTACTCATTAGACAAACTTTAATTTCTATGTTATAAATGGAATGTTAAAATAATAATATTAATAAGTTGTTGTTGTTTGTTAAAACTCGGTGTTGCGTGTAACACAAGCTATCAAAGAAATTATATTTATTAAAAGAAATATTTTAATAAATCTAAATGTATTGGAAGATATATTATCAATTAGTCTACAGGTATCCTGAGAAAAAATATTTTCAAAAACATATGAAATGGGGTTTTGGTGCATACCTACCCATCGATTAATTTGTCTTAGCATCAGTCTATTATGGTAAAGATATCATGATGTCTGAGATCATAATGTCTAAACATTATAAATCAACATCATTAAGAGTCCAATTATTATTACCCATGATATTACTACATTTATAATTTCCATGTATTCATTTCATTTAAAAATTATTGATTAAATTAAATGTGTTTTCATTTATCGTCCTTGCTATATTGATTATGTCTTATTTACTCATGGTAGCTTCTATTGAATGTAACCCATTATAAGAATTTGAGATTACATTTGTTTTGTTTCATTTTTTCCATGTTATAAATAATATTTATTTGAATGATATTCAGTAATAAGAAACATTTATTTTTCTTATGATTTATAAGTTTATTTATAATTTAATAAGGGAAGAATGTTTGTATCTCGTTGTTCAAAACTGCTAAACTGTTTGATCCTTGGTTATGTGATCTCTTGTATCTTATTATAATGAAATAAAGTAGATTCTGACTTGGGGTTACTATATTTTGGGTTGTTACACTCCAATTATAAGGTGTTTACTTCCAAAAAATCATCTTCCCCATACAATAATGAAATGTGGTGTGTGCTCACGATACTACATTTCATATGATCACAATTTCCTATTGAGAAACCCCAGTATAACTCTTGAAACCCAATTTATCCCTATTTATGAATAGATTGATTTACATGGGGTCCTAAGTAGCCATTATAGGGCTATAAAACTATAAATCGTTAAATATATTTCTATGTATGAGAAAAATCATTAAATTAACTGACCTTTGGGTGGAATCCACTGAATATTCATCTGTATCTATGTTCCATAAATGCCACACAATGATCGGGCTCCTCCCAAGCTCCATTATGGTGCCACTCTTCTTCCCTCCATATTTTTCTATCTTTCCTAACCAATACTCTCCTATTCATGACAACGATAATCCAATTAAGGGAATATTTGATAATCTAGTTAAAGAGAAGAAAGAAAAGGGAGAAGAAAAAGAAAACAAGGATCGATCCCAACCTTGGAACCAATTATGAGTTTATATCTCAACTAGAAAAAGGACCACATTCCACACACACCCATAAATATGTAATCTCAGTCATATGCTTCTTAAAAAATATACCTTCAAAAAAATCATGTGAATAAATTAATATTTAATTGAATAAATATTAATTATTAATTATTTAGTAAAAAATAAAAACATCTCAGAATTCCACAAAAATCTTATCCTATGGTAAACACCCTATTCTAGAACCAAATTAGTGGTTATAAAAATTATTTGAAATCATATAATAGGGGAAAATAAAATTTTAAACATCATAGTCATCTAAAAGAAAAAATTCAATTTTATTCTCAATTTCAATGTCTAGAAAAACAAGGGACTTTTTATATTAGGATAGTGTAAAATACCAATGGAAGGCCAACCATGAGTGGAATAAGAGGTGTATCTTGGGTGGGTCAGTGTAATTATGAGGATGTTTGGGTGGTTCTAGGAAACATCCGTGGGATGTGGTTGAATCGTGGAGTTATAGAAAAAGGTGGTACTAAATTATTTGAATGAATTCCCTTGGGCATCAAGGTTAATGAAAAATCTGCCTCATGAAGAGAAGTCAGATTTGCGATGAAATTAGTAGAGAAATATTCATCCACACATGTGTTGCATGTTACAATTCAACCACGCAATTCATCTTCATGTTTCACTTGATTGGCTCACACTTAATCTATAAAACGTTCTTTTCATTACATTCTCACACAATTTAATATCAAAAATATACTTACATTATCATAACTTCAGGTATAGAAACTTAATGCTTTTTTTGTAGCTTGAAAAGAAAAAAATGTTGTCCAATAATTCTTTCTATTCTTCTCCATCCCGGTCCTATTAAAAAATTAATATAATATCACTAATAGAGTATGATATAATTCAGAATCATATGAATCCAAACTAGTTACGATGAATATTACTTGTTCTACATTTAATAGTGGTTGAAACACATTGACTCTTCCAAGATAAAGGCTTTAATACAACTTCTTGATATTCAAGGATAATCATAAGATCTTATAAAGTGAAACAAAACCAAACTCATTCTTATCTAGCCTCAACAGTATAAAAATGTACATGAAAAAACAATGAAAACATAACATACCTATAATTCATGTACAGTGGAAAACTTCTTCTCACTGATAGAGTTTGAATTGTTGATGATCACTGAAGAATAAAATGTAGGTTCCATGTCTCCTTAGGTTGTCCACTGGCCGAATGATCTAAGATTGTGTCATGATATTTCCCAAACACTGGAGGGATGATAGTTCCTTCATTATAGAACATTAATGGTCATTTTGGGAAGAAATTAGGTATAAAAATATTTGTATGAAATTTATGATTTTTATCACCTTTAATGCGATTCCAATCAACACACACACTAATTAGATAATTCCCATAATATTGGTGATACCTGATTCTTCTCCATGAAAAAAGAACATGTTAAGATTATATAGTGTTATCAAAATCCACCATTGAATTATATCTCGTTGATGAGTTCGTTAAAATCATTTAGCTAATGTTTACAAATCCATTTATCCATTTAATGAATTCAATGTGAGAGGGATTTGGTATATTCTTATTCCCTCAGGTTTCATCACATGAAACCAGACTATGTTTTTTAAAACATAACTTTGGGACATGGTTAAGGTTTAATTAGTATGCAAAACATTGTTAATTAATATGCATAATATGAATTTTATTTTGGTGTATATCCAAAAATATATTCCCTAAATACTAATCTATATTCGATAAACATTGGCTTATATTATACTATATGATATTTGTATATCATATTGTATAAAATACACAAAACCAAGTCATTATTATTTCTTGGTAAAGGATATTTTTAGGTGTGGTATAACTGATATGATACCATTGTGTTTACTATATTTTTTTATTTGATATATTTATTCCCCTAGGGGAGTAGCCTAGTGGTTATGTCATTAAGGGGTCTCATGGGATCTCTCAAGTTCAAGTCTCCCAGAGTACTTGTAGGTGTCATAGATATTATTTGTTTCGTTGTATCCCACTCCCCCAAAATATTATAACATTATATGATATATTTATATCATAAATTCAATGATATAGGTTGATCATTTTATATTATTATAAACATATTGTTGAATTAAAAATATTAATATTTGAGTATAATTCCATGAAAGTTCTTACTATTATACACATTTCATGTAAGGAAATTTATGGGATAATCAAATAAATATATTTAGAAATTAAATTCAAGGATATTTATAATATATGTTGTAAATGGTTTGTATCCATAACCCATTTACTTGAATATTATTTGTAAATTCATGGAGGCTAAAGAAGCATCCCTGAGGCCTAAATGAAGAAGGCTGAGCCCATGAAAATGTTATTTTATCTAGGTGTATATTTTTTTGATTATTTTTAATCGGAATCTCTCTTCCCCTTCATTCTTTATATCAAAGATACTAGTAGACAAAATTCAAGAGGATCATCCTGCCAAAACATTGGGTAATTCATCAACCCAATGATACCAAAGGGAAAAGCTGTAATTTATATATTATAGTTTCAAAAAAGGGGAGAAGAACTTTCCTCCCATTAAATTTCATTCAAATTAGAGGGAGAATAATTATATTGACCTTTGGAGTAAATTTGGAATTGATAACAAATCCAAAGGGTGAAATTGTTTTTCCCTTTGGTTGAATTTGTATTGGTTGTCAATAATATTTCTTGTTAAGTTCTTCTCAATCTATTTTTACAAATCCAATGTCATGGGAGATGGATTGAGAATCTACCCAAAGGAAGTGAAGGAGACCCCAATTATGTTGGGTAATGAAGATTCTTCCCAGGAATAATTTTCTAGAAATATTCAAATGGTATTCCATTCCTCAAATGATTAAAGAAATTAACATCATGTATAAAACTTGTGTTGAATGTTTGATAATTATCTTCTACTGTTACAAGAAGTAAAGATTAATGGAAGAGTTGGGAATAGAGAATTTGGCTAATGAATATGCTCTGGATAGCTCGTAGACATGAAATTAAATATCCTGTAACATATTCAAAGTATTGGAGAATCTAGGTAAAATCTTGGGTTATCCATTAAACGAGTGTTGATCATTAAGATTACTAAAATTAAATGAAGAAAATAACTTCGATAAAGGATAAAGTAAATCTAGTTTATTAAGGAAATGAAGGGTTATTAGAATATTCAAAAATGAGTATATATGTTTAAAAAGACTTTTAATTTGAGTTATATAACTTTTTAATTGATTTAAAAATAATTAATTTCATTTTAAGTAATTTTATATCACATGTAATGGATTGATAATTGATGAGAATATTTAAGGTGCCACTAGTATTACATGAAACAATTCCATAATGTAATATGATCAGTATATAAATTTCTATAAGAATACCTAAACCTCATAAAGATTAATTATTTTTAAATATGGTTGTTTTGTGGTTGATAATACTAAAAGGGTCATCGATCCTTATACATAAACATGAGAAGATAGTAAGAATGATCTCCATAAGGGTTAACTGATTAAGTAATAAGGTATGCGTAAGAATGAATCCACAAAAGCATAATGATCCCATAAAGATCATTCAACCTTATTAACTAGTTATTTAATATATCTATAAGAAAGAGAATAGATTGTATGGATTATCCAAGATAGTGATCCATAAGGATGTAATTTTAAGGATCATTTTACCATTTTGAAAATTTTGAATTTCTAGAATTCCTTCTTCTGATGACAAAACGCTAGTTGATTCTAAATATGAGATTGAAGTTAAAATAATCATGATGCTTGGTTGGTCAATATTCAATCTTTATTTGAGAAAAATAAATGGATGAGAGGAATTATTAAGATACCACTATTCTTATTTCTAGGATTTCAAATGAGAATATTTGAAATTTCATTTTTATGATCTAAATAGAGAAATAAATATAACGATACTCAATTATTACTTCTATGATATAAATATAAAAAAATAATTTATGATTATTTTTATATAAGAAAGAATAAGTAGGTTCTAAAGTATTGTTTATGGCATACTATTTTAAGATGAATCTCTACAGGTATTCATGAAAACACTCACGTTGTAAGAAGGAAACCTCCAAAAGGCAACTTCTAATGCTATATATTTCTATACAACTCATGAAGAATAATTTAAATGTTAAAATTATTGTGAATTTATATTAAGGAATATGAATTCAATACTGTTGAATAATAAATTAAAAATATATTCAACCATGTGATATGAGTTGAAAGAATGTATTTTATGAATATCTGTTGAGTTGAAAATATATTCATGAAATATCAAGGGGCACCTCAAGTGGGTATTGTATAATACTAATTTTCAACTAGTTGTGATAAATTCTTCATATATTCCATTTATAGATAATAAAAATGAATATAGTAAATTAATTTATCCATATGTGAACATTATAAAATCATGAAAAAATAAAATAGAGAATGAGGGGTCATTGCCACTATATGTTCATAACAGAGTTGGTCGAGAGAAATGAATCTCTAAAAGTAGAAGAAGATCAAAGAATATACCACATGTTTTAGTAATGAAGAATATTTTTCTAAACATTTATAGAATTTAAGAACTGTAATATTTCAAAGAATAAAAAAAGAAAGAGAAAAATAGGATGAAGAAGATTGGATCCTTGCATGTAGATCTAGTGAAAGTTGAATACATTTGAGAAAGAAGAATAGGTAGTCCATTCAAGGATCTTATTGAGGGACCAAGAACATAACCTGAGCTTCATTACTTATATCTATAAGAAATATTTCAGAGAAGTGTAGTTGATTTTATATTCACTTGGTAAGATATTTTTTGGGGATGTATTCTTGAGGAAATTATGTTTTTTGAGTTTTTTGAAATTAGTTTCTAAAATACTTGGGGATTTTTGTAGAGATAGAGAGATCAAGTTTCATAAGTTTTTCTTAAATAAATTTAGGATTCCTAATAAATTTTTTGTTAAGTAAATAGAACATATTTTCTGATGCAATGACATTCGGGATAAATTAATTTTTTCTACTTCCAGGGTTAGATGAAAAGCAATAACAGATAATGGGATTCAAACTTGATGTGTAGTTGTAGGATATAGGTGTTGTTCGTATGTGTAATATTTTTAACCCTCACTCATGTAATATGGTGAGAGTGGGTTAGGATAAAAATATCCCAAAATCCACTTTATTTGATAATTATATTCGTAGTGAAAATCCTCCGGACCAGGATAATAACTGAATGAAATAAAGAGTAGGATCATATTCCGATCGAAGCCTATAAAAATTCATATACCAATTTACTAATTTATATGAACTTTATATAGGTTAATTATAGGGTAAATAAATATTATATATTCTTAACTAGTATTAGAGGTTTAAAGTCTAAATGGGTTGAAAGGTTTAAAGAATAAATTGGAATTTGTAAAATTGGAGCAGGCCTATTTCACCCCCCTAGTGTGTTTCTACAGATCGACTAGGAATCTCAATTGGTATATTAGTATAGGATCCCTCTAATTGGATCTATCTTGTTTATCACAACTGTTATATGAGTAAAGTATATATATGATTGGATTTTTTTTCTACCATTTTTATATATGTATATATGAAGATAAAATCTGAAGTATTTAAATAAGATCCTCATATGTGAGAAGTTATTTTGATCCCTTTAAAAATATATTTGGAATATTCAACCAACACCATTATAAATGTGAATAAAAATGAGTACAAAAATCAACAAAAAGTGTCAAAAATTAATGAGGAAACACTACTAACTGGAGTTGGTCAAAGTGGTAACCATTGTTGTGAATTGTTTATTATTGTTCCTCTAATTATTCAAGTCTAGGTTTTGAGAAAGGTTTCATTGAATCTACTATATAACATTACCTTAAATTAAATTATTACTTTAATAATTTATCTATTGAATCTTTGACTTGTATATTTATATTAATTTAGGGAAAAATTGATAAAAATGCACAACATGAAAAATAATTTAATGTTATAAAAGAGGAATTACCAATGAAATTAAATTTTTGTAACACTCTCATGAAGCTGGTGAATGTAAAGAACAAATTGCCATACTTTACAATAAAATAATTTTAGTGGCCAATGGAGAATTTTAAAGACCTTTATTTATGAATTTTTTTAAAAGGTTTTTTGATAGAAATTTCATGAATTGGAAAAGTTTTATATAGTCTCCATGGATGTATGGTCTACCCAGATATAAGTTAAATTAAAAAGAGTTATAGAGATGAAAAATTATCTAGTTTGGATAAGTAAAATGGATGAAGATCAAATAGAGATGATGATAACATATTTTAAAGAAAGTCTTAAGTCCCTTGAAGACCATAAGTACATGATAAATATTAAAAACCTGTACTTGGAGGAAAAAATACAAACTCTTAAAAACACCAAACCTAGAACATCATAATCTTATAAGAAAATTATTGATTGTACACAAACATCAGATATGTGTCTAGATTCTAAGAAGAATTGTAATTGTGGATCAAATAGTTTATAGTCATATAGAGACACATCCACACCAAGATCATAGAAAAATGTATCACACAACCCTAAAAAATATGTTAGTAAAAAATCTATTCAATTTTAATGTGCATATTTCAAGTAAAAAACTATAAAAATATGGAAGGATACAATTTCAATGAAATTAACCACAACACCTAGGGTGAATATAAAAATTAATTTGAAAATGTGGTGTTTATACCAAAAAATAGAAAGACATAAAATATATAAAATATGGAAATCATGCTACTAAATATAATATAAGTAGATTAATTGTCTATTTTTTATCCGATTAGATATTTGGTCATAGGGATATTAATTTATGACACAACATGTCTATGTGTGAACATGTTAGAATCCCTTAATATAGGGGACTAATAAGTAAAGAACTTATTGGTGGAAAGCATACATCATTGATGAAGAAAAATATATTTATAGGGAATATCATTGAGGGATAGGAGAGGTTCTATGATTTTTTAATAAATTTGGTCATTCCTTTGAAGAGGGTAGGTATCTACCAGCTCATTCTAATTTTTTCTAATTAAAACAAAAATTTATAATAGAGAATAAAGTAGATGAATAAAATTTTAGGTCAATTTAGTTGATGGAAAATGGTCTAGAGAGGGGTAAAATAGACCATACTAAAAATTATAACCAGATAAAATTATTACCAATGTTAATTAATAGAATTAATTAGAAATGTAATATAAATTAATGAATGTAGGGAATTTTTATTATGGTTGAGTCCAAAGTAGAACTACTCCACTCCAATACCTCTCAACTCTCTGAAAGATACATTGTGCACACTACAGGTTTTTAAAGGGGAATCATATCCCAATTAAATAATTTTTTTCTTCAAAGTTGATGGATAACAACATTGATAGAAATAATTTTTCATGGGGATGGACAGACCATTTTCAATAATGAATTTATACATCAAGACTCACAACTTGAACGGTCTTAACTTTAGAAGCTTAGATTCAAAACCTTAAAAAAGATAGAACGCTTTTGAATGTAAAAGGATAAATATAAAGTGTGATCATGACTATGATAGATAATAAGAAGTGTTACAGACACAAGAAACTATAAAGAAATAGATAGAGTATGAAAAGGAGAAGCACATGTACTGATACTTGATTAATAGATTAAATCATTTTTTCAAGGAAATGGAATTTGAAGAAGATGTAGTTCATTACTTGATGTATTAACCAAAAGAAGAAACAATGATTACACCATAATTCGTAGAATTATATATCAATTTAAAATTTCCCAACATTTTTCCTGAAAAAAAACAATGTGTTGAAGTTGATGTCAGTGGTATTCAATCTATTTCAAGTATAATTAACCTCACTTTAAATAGAGGACTGCAAGGACTGAAAAACACCTTCCACGGGAAGAAACAATTCACAATAATAATAAAAATTCTAAATTATCGAAATAATTATCAAGGAGATAGAAATTAATTTCCATAATTATGGGAAAGATCGTTCTTCAAAAATGTTTTAATAAATTCAAAACAATCTCCATAATAATAGGTGAAAGAAAATTTGAAAGAAAAATTTAAAAATATATCCAATTTAATCAATTAGATAAATATTTTAAAAATATTATAAGATAAATATATAATAATTTTGAAATTATAATTCAAATTCAATAAAATCATAGAATACTATTAAAATGAATTTAACTAGTTATAAAATATTTTTGTTAAAGATATATAATAATTTATAAATAAAATTATAAAAATAAATTATTGTAAAATTTTTAAATATATAATGACAACATTTTTCATCAAAATAAAGAATAAAATATATTTTCGATATAAATAATTTAAAATACATAAAAAATTAATTTTTTCCAAATAATTTATTAGATTTTTTGAAAAACAATAAAATAAAAACACTTAAACCAAACATTTTGTAAATAGAACTACTAAAAATAGAGTATCATAGATATAATTTAAATTCTAAAAAATAATTTATATTTTCTCACAAGGAAGAAAAATAAGAGAAGCTTAAAATTACAGTACAGAATAGTCACAGTCCATGGTTTCATATCATGGCCAAAGTCTATAGTCACATTCCAATGCCGCTGTACTAAACTCAAGGTCTCACACAAAATGTGTGGTCATAGAAGCAAGGAATAACTCAAGGTCATGTATTTATTAATATAGCCGAGGTACCAAAACTTCTTCTCATGGTTACATAATATAATTTTATGTATAATGATGGTGAGATCTAATAATAAAATGATACTTCCCATTTAATCTTCACTGTATTTCATAGACTAAATTTTTTTGGCAACTTCATTGTACATCACGATCACAAAACAATGTTTGGATGGTACTGAAAGCTCACGGAAGCATAAGGGGAACATGTTGCAGTATAAATGAATTTCATGTATTTCTTGGAAACTGAAAACCTCAATCATACAGTAGACTTAAAATTGGTGATATCACACCACCATGCATGTGAAATCATGGATATAGTACCTCAAGTCAACCTGGTACATTGAAACTGAAACACGCAAGCTTCATACAGAGTCATGTTGATTAAAAGTGCTCACTGTAGCATGTATATTCATGGTATCGTACTCACTCAGGCAAGGATGCATCCCAAATGGTTATAGATAAATAAATGGAATTGATATAGTATTATCACAGAACCAGTACCCATGGAAGAAGAATTTTTAATGGAAGATAAGTTTTATAGTACCATATTAATTTAAAAAATAAACATTAAACAATATAAACATAATTCCAAAACTAACTGTTATTGTTTTGATAAAAATTAATAAAATTTATAATATTTAAATGTAAAGATATGAAAAAATAATGTTGAATTAAAAATTATTTAATGTGAGATAAAAACTATGACAAAAAATGATTACTCATTTTATAAACAACAAACATTAAGAAAATTATTTCACAATAATAAGAATAAAATATTAATAAAATATAGGATAAACATTTTTTAGAAATTTTGAAAACACACTCCAAATCATATTAAAAAATAAAAGATTGATAAAATATAACAATTTATAACAATCATCAACAATATCCCTCCAAAAATTCCCGAAAATCTCCACCTACTTGGAAATCACAAAACTGAAAAATATTTAAAAAATATTTTTCAAAAAAATCACTTTCTTTTTTAAATTTACCAAAAAAAATAAATAAATTAAATGATTTTGTTAGAAACATATCCCTAATAAAATAATTATTTTATAACATGACTCAAGAAAAAAAACCTCCAACATTATAGTAAAACATTATTTATGGAAACATATCACATAATAATAGAGTTAATATCCCACTATATAAATACATAGACAAAAATATTTTATAAAAAGGAATATAAGTAAATTAGTATTTAGAAAAAATGTGTTTAGATAATAAAAAAGTAATGAATTATTAACAAACTAAGATACCAAATTAAAATTTAATATTCTTAAGTCTAGAATAATTCAAAAGTATAGTAAATATATCAACAAGTTGATTTTCAATAGGAATATATTCTAAAACAATATCACCATTATTAAAATGATCTCAAATAAAATGAAAATTCATGTCTATATGGTTAGTTATAGAATTATTTATAGGGTGATTTTAGATAGAAATAACAGAAGAGTTATCAAAATAAATAGATATATTTTTAAAATATTATCGATTGTGAGATAAAGTGTATTTAATCTGTAATGATTCAGAGAAATAAAGATACAGCTGAGATATACGCACTTTCACTAGTAGATAAAGCAATCGAATTTGTTTCATTGATCTCTGAAAAACACTATTCTTTCCAAAAAAAATGACACATACCAGATATAATTTTTCTATCAAGTATACATCCTCCATGATTGTAATTAAAGTAACTGATTAAATCATAAATATTCTATCTAGAATAAAAAATCATTATTAATTGTTCCTTTAACATGTCTAATAAAATTCTTAACATCCTTTAAGTGATATTCCTAAGAAACTAATTAGAATCAATCATATAAACAAACACTGAACATTATATCGGGTATAAAAGCAGTTAAATTCAATAAACTACCAATTATACATCTAAAAAAATTGGAATCAATAGATTTTCTATGAGTATCATAATATTACTTAATACTAATACTAATAGGGTTTTAAAATGTTTTATAAGAATAAATAGAAAAAAACATATCCAAACCTTTAGCAAATTTGGATTGATTCGAAAATAGTACATCATTTATTTGAGAAATTTGAAGTCTTGGAAGGAATTTTCATTCTATAAAAAATCATATAAAAATCATTATCAAATGAATTTGGAAACTCTATGTAAACAAAATCTTTTCAAGATCAAAACACAACATCAATAATATAAATTTAAATAATTAAAATACCATTTTAAATCATTTAAGTAAATAATTTAGGACCAAATTTACCTATAATAAAATTATTTTTCCAGAAACATAAAGTAAATATATCATACCATGTATGAGGTTATTACTTAAGACTATATAAATCTTTTGATAACATAAAAACATGATTAGTAAATTTATCATTTTCAAAACCAAAGGGTTGTGAAACATAAACATCTTTAGAAATAAAACCATTTTAGAAATTACGTTTAAAATCTTTTTGAAATAACTTAAAAACATGAAAAGTGAAAAAATATAACAAAATTTTGGTAGATTAAATTCCAAAAATAGGTACAAAATAGTAAAAAATCAATAACTTCTTCTTGGTAATGAACTATAGGAAAAAGGATAGCTTTATTCTTAATAACCTATACTAATTCATCCATATTATTTATAAAAAAACATAGTTCCAATAGCATGCCTATATTTAGTGGTTCAGCAAAATACCAAACATTATTATGAGAAAATTGATTAATCTCATCATGTATATAGATAATAAAAATAGAATATTTCAAATCATCAACAAAATTATTAGGAATAAAATCATAAAGAAAAGAAGAATTAATATAAAAAATTAAAATAATATTTCTAGTTTTAATACAAAAATAAATATTACCTATAAGACAATGAATAGGATGATCTATATGAGTAATATATGACCTAGTATTAGATCAAGGAGTATTATTATCCCCCTTAATTTATTCATACTTATCCAGAGTTTTTCTTCACAAAAATGAAATTATATAAACTCATTATTAAAAACATGAAAAAAAAATTCTAGTTCACGTTATTTTAGTCAAACATAACATTTATAGATTATTCAATAACCATGGTTCTTTTACCAGAAACCCATTATGCGCTAAAATTATTTGAATAACTAAAAAATACCATCACAAAATTTCACATCAAATTTATTAAAATTACCCTTAAAATTCAAAAATAAAAACTTTATATCCAAAAATTATATAATAATCAACTTTAGGATTTTTACTTTTAAAAAATTAATAACAATTTTTATTTAACAAAGTTATAACAATAATTACATTATAAATATAACAAGGAGTAAAAAAATCTTCAATACAAAAATATCTAGGAATATTATTCTCACTTATCATAGTTTGGGCCATTTCAATAAGAGTTCTATTTTTCCTTTTTACAAAATAATTTTGTTATGGTGTTCTAGGAGAAAAAATTATAATAATAACAATTATTTTCAAAAAATATTTAAAAATAAAAAATATGAAATTTTCCTACTTTACCATAACGAATTGAAGCAATCATACAACTTTTTTCAATTTGAACTAAATTATAAAAGGCAGCAAATATCGATAATGTGTCATTATTATGTGAAAGAAAATAAACCCATGTAAATATACTATAATCATAAATAATAACTAAATTATATCCACTACCTCCAAGTCTATAAATTTAATTAGCACTAAATAAATCAAGATGCACTAAATATAAATTTCTATCAATATTTATATGATTGATAGGTCAGAATGGAACTTTACACTGTTTCCCTTTCATGAATGTGTTATAAACATAAAGTTGTTATTTGTTCAAGGTAGGTAACTATATTACATTCTCATGTTTAGATATATTATGTTACATTCTAAAATTAACATGACCCAATAATCAATTCCAACTAATTCTATCACTTTATACATCATTCAAACACTTAACATATTGAACATTTAGTTCATCAAAATCAATAGTATCAATATTTTATTTACGATTAGCATAAAATAAAAAAGAATCATCCCTAAAAACTAAATAACTATAATTTTTAAATTTAACATAAATTTCATCCTTACATAATTGAGATATAATAATTAATTTATGTTTTAAACATTGAACGTAAAATACTTTATAAATAAAAGTAGAATTAGAAATAATAACTTTACTAAAACCTTTTAATTTGACTTTGGAATCATATCCAAATGTAATAGTGTCTCAATATAATTTTATATATGTAATAAAAAATTAATGGTTCTCTAGTTATATTCCTAGATCATCCACTTACCATGTACCATATTTCATTCTTGAGATATCCAAGCCTTTTTTCCTAAAAAATCATTTACTTGAGAATTTTAGTACCTAATCCACTTTGGGTCCAATTGGATTAGTAAAACAATTTCTAATACCCACATATAATTTTATAAAATATTTTAGGTTACTGAATATAAAAAAATTAGAAATATGATTATTCATAAATCCCAAAGATTATTTAAATCTAATATAACAATTATTGTTATAGTTTCCTTTCATGCCACATCAAAAACATATAACAGTTAAAGTACAACCATTTTTACTTTTCCAAAAATTATTTATATAAATTTAATATAATCACTTATCATATAAAATAAAATCTTCATTTTTATTTATTTTATTAAAATACATCATTTTATGATACTTTTAATAACCTTAAATAGAAGCAAACAAACATTGATCAAGACTTTCAACTTCCTTTCCCAAATTTTCATTCAAATCAAGAGAAAATTTCAAATCATCAAAAACATTAATATAAGAATTAGAATATGTATTCCTATGTTTTTAATTCAATTTAAAAATAAATCTATTTTTATAATTAAATTTCTCATTAGTTTTATTAAGATTATTATATAAATCAACAACATTAAAACATATTTTCACAGTCTTTAATTTTATTTATTTGACTTAGAGAGATTCGGATTTTCAGAATCATATACAGAATCAAAACATTTAGAATATAATCTATATTAACAAACCACATTTTGGGATTTCATAAATCATATACTAAAATATTATTTCTCATTTCTAAATTACTCACTAGAATCAGATTATTTGGTAAAACTTTAACTGACACTCAATGACTTTTACTCCTTCTTTTTCAGTGTGTATTTATTACTATTTTTCAGGCATTCATGATTGAAATGAACATTCTTTATAAACTAAAAATAATTAATATATGATTTATTATAATTGGAACTTCCTTTATAATCTCTATTTTATTTATCCTTTTGATAGTTTCTTCTAAATGGGTTCTTGAATCCCTTCTATGTCATTATTTTGTAAACTCTCATAACAATATGAGATATATATACTTTTTAAATATCTTAAAGTTCATAATCAGAATATTCAATAGATAAAATATTACCAGATTTAAACGTTATTCCTTTACTCTTTATTATCTTCTCCCTAGTGATTTTCTGTAATTATAACTCATACTAAATCAGTAATCCAATCAATTTATCAAGACAATACTCTTTTATGTTCTTGAATTCATCAAAAGAAAAATCCTTCACATTCTATTTATTTGGAAGATCTCAGAGAACTCATTCATGAAGTACCATATCTTTTAATGTTTCTCCAAATAAAGTGATTTCATTCACAATTCTTGTGGGTCGGTGGAATATCTATTTCATAGCTTCATCTTCACCCATCGTAAATTCTTGGTGCTCATCTTTAAGTATTTCAAGATTATGTAGAATCATCTTTTCTAATATTAGGTGATTAACTTGTAGAATTTTTTAGGAATCATGAGATATCATACATGAAGACACAGAAATGCAAAAATTTCTATTAATAAAATAATATAAGATATTAATAACATTATAATTTAAAATATATTTGTAAGTACCACTTCTTATAAGAGTATCAGGGTCATAATCAGGTGACTATATGGTTTTACCATTACTATCCAATGATTAATATGCAGTTTATTAAGGTAATATTTCATTTGAGTTTTTTAATATCTGTAATATGTTCCATCAAAATGTATGGTACAATAGTGTAATGTCCTGACCCGACTGACTAATAAATCGTTAGTTGGACTAGTTTCCACATGACCTCAAGCACATCTCCCGGAATGACATGGGCTTCCAACTAGTAGTGAGGGCCTCGAGTGTGTCTATTGGGGTATTATGCCCTCATAGATCAGATTATGAACAATGATAAACAATATATAGTAGTGTAATAATTAGATAAATGAACGACAACAATAGAAATATTAATAAATGATAGAAAATGGAAGAATAATATAATAACTGAATAAAAAGATAGAAAAACCAATTTATATAAATAATGCATGATTTTTTTTATTATTATACATAAACTAAAATAAAATACATACAATAAGAAATGATATAATATGATATATGGAAATGAAAAGATGATAATCCCTATGGGTGATCTCCATGAGCATCTCGAACTCCATCACAATTATATGCTCCTAACTCCAATATAAAATCCAAACAACATATGAAATCATCATGTTCCTATGAACAAGAAAGTCTACTCAGGTACCACAGTGAAATGCCAGTCCAAGCAAGGTGTGAGATATAAATCTCAGTAGGCTGTCACCCATGGTGTCTTGTCTAATCCAATTCATGCAATATAAATTAATGCAATACAATTATACAGAATAATAACAAAACTGAATAAATAAACAACCCCTCATCCAAGTTTCTAAGGGTCACCTGATAGATATACCTTTTTTGGATAGTAGTTGGAATATGTCTAATCATTCACCATGTATATATATAGTAATAATTGGTGGATAGGGTATATTCCCTATACACTTATAGAGTGAGAGACGTCATGCTACAACACTCGGGATAAGAGTGACCACCAGGAAACACTCTAATCATGGAATGTGACCCATAAAGTCCATCTACCTTATAGTATCTCTAGTTGATATGGTTTATACCTTATATCCTTATAGAGTGATAAAATCCATGCTATAATACTCAAGATGCGAGTAAGCAGCTATGAAACACTCTAATCACAGAATGTGGAATGTAAATCCCATCACCCATGTAGGTTTTTGTCTCATTCCTGTACAAGGTGATCTAAGTAGAATCCCAAGTATCACAATGGGAACATCTGGTATAAACCAATACCACCAAGTTTATCCAAGGCAATACATACGGATTCCCTTGTATCACTCAGGTCATGCTAAATTGTGATTTCATCGTAGGTTCACACATTGGGGACCAAGTATCATCCATAGTGTTGCATAGCCATATTTCTAATTGGTCTGACAAAATTTTCTTCCCTAGGGAAATATTATCACCCATTATTATAATAATCTACTCAGGAATCCCTCACTTGAAAATCCAAATCATTATCCCTGCAACATCAGGTCATAAACCAAATGTGCACCATGAGTCCATCCATGAGTCCTTAATACAGAACCCATGTTCTCTCCCAAACCATATCAAGTGATCCATATCAAGAAAGGAATTAAAAGCTAAAGAAATCCATCTATATAAATTCATTCCACCAATTAAACACTTAAATAAAAACTATGTCTCCAGCATGTCATTTATTCTAACAAAACATGAAAATTCAATTTATATTATTCTAAGGGACACTTAGTAGGTACTGCTATCAATTGGCCATTTACCCACTTATGAAAATCCCATTCATAAAGTAATCTGTTCAGATTTAAACATTCCACTCAATCTATCAAAATAAGGAAATTCAATTACAAGGATCCAAAGGTACTTAGAAGGTACATTGTCATCTAGGACTTTATCTACATGTGAAAAGCCTTTTAGAAGTCAGTTCAAGTTATATACACTTAGAAGGTACATAGGTACCATTAAATACTTATGTATCAAGGGAAATTACACCTAAATATTAAGCAAAGAGCTACTAAGGTGTTCCAAAAAAAAGCATTTGACCCACTAGGGGCCACTCATTTAGGGACATCTCAAAGGTCCATGTCCTAAAAATTCCCCAAAACCTTCCATAAAAAAGGAAAAAATCATAGAATAAAAACAATGCAATAAGCTAAGTATGATATAAACTATTATCACTACTTTTTATCTTAGAATACAGTACACCTCCATTGGAGGGGTTTTATTATAAAAAACAAGATTTTGTTTATCAAAAAGATAATTTCTCATAGTTAATCATTTAATTCAAGCTTTTAAATTAAATTTTTCAAAGGAAATAATAATTAAACTTATTTAAAGAAGCACATAAATTATTCTTAAATTTAAAAAGGTTAAGGATTGGGATCCTACCTTAAGAGAAGCCCAATCCAATTTGAACACTTAGGAACTTTAAACCTTTGACGAAGATCACACCATACTTGCACACACATACACTCTTATATATATATTCCCACTTAATACAAAGTATGCATTCCCCTTACCATGAGGGAACATGTACAAGGATGATATATATATTTTTGTGTGAGGGTGTGTGAACATACCTATGTATGTGTGTGAAAGTCCTTGAGGGGGCACCAAACAATCTACAAAAAATTATTAGCAACCCAAAAACACCACCACAAGATCCAATGCACTTAAATAAAATACTAATAACATTATAACAATGAATTCCCCAAATATAAATAGAGAAACATTGAATAATGGAGGAAAACCTTTCTACAAATTGATGGAGGTGAACCAAAACACTCTGAACTGCTTCACCTTCGGTGGAGGATGTTGAGACACGCATGAAGGGGTCCAGGGAGAGGCACTACACACCCTAACATAGGAATAAAATCAAATATATAGATTAACTCTAAATTATGGTTCTAGAAACTTGAATTAGGGCAATGGGAATAATATAAACAACCAAAAGGGGAAATATGGGGGAGTAAAGATCATAACTAGATAAGATTTGAGGAGAAACCAGAAGAAATCTGGTTGAAATCGGTGGATGAGAGGAGGCCACAGAGATGTGAGTCACGCACATAGAGGGCTCCAATGGGGGGTCATGTCACGCATAAATGGGGAGTCCACTTGGGTCTCTTAAAAAATAAATTAATAACAATAATAATAATAATAATAATAATCAATATAATTATTATTATTATTATTATTATTAAAAATCTATAACATTTTTCATTTAATTTATTTTACAATTAATTTTTAATTTAATTTTATCTAATTTATTTAGAAAAATATCACAAAGTTACAACTCTTGGAATTAAGTGTTGAAGATCAGTTTATAAAATGGACTATTTAGTAAAAAAATCTAATTCCCTTGTAAATTTATCGCGATTCAAAACACAGGACATTACAACCAACCCACCTTAGAACTTCTCATCCCTAAGAAGCCTTCCAGAAACAAATATAACATCACTCGATCTACAAGGTTTTTGATTTTCTATTCTAACAGCCACATTTCATTTCTAATTCCAAACGTTCCGACAAGCACTTCTAAATAATTCCACACTTAAGCTAGTAAAACTCAATCCAATGCTCAATTATTCAAATGAAATATCGAAATAGTGCATACTCAAGCCCTTTTAGCCAGAGATATGGCCATCATGTCATCTATTTAAAAATTTGGTAGACGGTGTTCCCCACCCTGGGCCTCAACAATTGAAAATAGACTAATTCCAAGTCATGGCTCCTCTACCAATGTAATTTCATACAAATCATGTCCTTTTAGCATTTTAACAATGCTCCTAACTTGATTCCCATTAACTGGTCGAACCTGATTCTGTTTGGGTCCATAATTGGAACCTCATTTTAAATGAATATTCAAATCTACATCAACCAAACTGAAAAAGTCCATTCATTCAGTCCTTGAAATATGAGGCCAACCTCTTAAAACACACTTGACTTAACCTGGGGACGTGCTCAAACTGATTCCTTACAACTGTTCACAACGAATAAGAAGGATAGCGAGTTGAGCCACCTGTAGATGAACTACATTGAAGTTTCCCATCTTAGATGGATAGTGCATTATCAAGAGAATGATGATGTTTTCTACAAGGCATCCTATGTCTTCAGTGATCATGCTCACAAAATCCCATACTTGACTTCTATGACGTTTCATCATTAAACCACATCTATGAGCCCGAAGACAAGTCAAGCATAAACTAGAATTCAATAAATTTAGTCTAAAGAACTATTTAAAGGTATTACACACACCTTTTTACAAGAAGGATGTTATTACAATGAAAAATATCCACATCTGGTCATCGACTAAGAACATAGAGGCATCCTTCAGATGGTAAATTCAGAATAAATGATTGGTGTCTAAGAGTCTGTCCAAGTCGTTCCTACTTGGGGACCCAGGTATCACTCAATATTAACCAAGCCTCAATAAGAACTATACAACCAATATGAAACACTAATAAGGACCAACAAAACAAGCCTAATGGATTTTAAAGATTTATCATGGCATAAGACCGACCCTCTTGTAGTGCATCTAGGATGATGTCAAGATAATGAACATGCTCGTCTCTAAGTAGAACACTAAAAGGATCTGAAATGGTTTCCAGTCAATCATACTTGACTACTAGAAATAATGATAGTTGAACCACAACTGGTGAACATCAAGGTAGAAGTTGGTCTTCACCTTCCGATGCACCATCATTAACTAATTACAATGAATTTACCCCCAAAGGAATTACATGATCTTTCAATCTTAACCACAAAATTCCACCAAGACCAATGGTGTTTCTTAGATGTTTCTACACATCCAACCTCATCAAAGTCATGATTTTGAGAAATAACTGACATGTATTTAAAACTTGCAAGTCTAAAAGGCATAAAAGATAACTGACCATTTTCAAATGGTCCTCCTTGGTTTGGTTCCTTCTACATGGAAGGAAATGTAACCACTATGACCAAAGTAATTCCACCCCACCTTAGTATTGTCATATTCATCGACAGAAGAGATTAAATAGCCACTCACAAGAACAATAGGCCCAAAACAAGCTTAAATGTACTCGTGATGCTCCTCTGAGCCACTCTCACATATGTGAATCATTAGAAATAAAAGTTAGAACCAAATAGATCATCATGTCAAAACACTAGAGTCTCAAGGAAGTCATCCTGATGATTGTGATGAATTGATTACACCAACCACAATGTCACTCTACCTCGAGTGTTTTGACATGTCGAACTCAACCTATTAGTTACACATTTAGAACTCGACTGAACCCGCATACATCAACGCATACTACCCCAAGATTATATGGGGATGAAAGAACACCCTATATACTATCCATAGGTTATAATCTCTATAAATTAAAGTAGCTGATTTTCCATACAAATGATTTAAACACAGAGTCCTATTTCCCCATAAGACCATTAACCAAGATGATGATATACCAAGCCAACCATCATAGAGAAATAGAAATAGTCACTCGACCAATGAGACAGCTGACCATGCTGGAGGCATGTCTAACTAGCTGAAATTTGTAATTTCTTGATGCTCTCACCAGTAACAATAGTCAAAGATATAGTGACCACCCATCCTATCAAGGGTTTAATTTCAAATCTAAGATTCCTAAAAGGGACAATAGCACCCGAACAACACCATACATTAGAAAAGTCACAACATTAACAAGGCATTTAAATTTAAGGGTACTACCTACCACGGGATAGGCTATCATAAAGGACAAATGTTTACCCTATCACTAGGTCACTTCGAATATAAATTCATTATGCTCAGAATCATATCATCTAATATATTTCTAAAAGGTTGAATCCTATAGAAAACACCTACATTTCCATTCAAATACAACTCAAAGTAATGTTTAATATACCCTTACAGGAGGGTTTGAACATATGACACCCCCTATGGTTCCATTTTAAGTCCATTTCATTTATTCTCTTTCAATATTTAAACATTTAAATGATTTTGATTCAAACATCAAGCACCAATGATAAAACAAGTCACTTGGTATAAGTCAAAATAAAGTAGGAAAGTAAAATCAACTACCTGCGTTAAACATAAAAAAATTAATTGACATCCCATAATAACATGGAAATTTATCATATAAATTCATTTTAACAGATAAGGGACATATGAGGGTCCCATAAGCTAACCCTGGTTCATCAAAATTCAACCCAATAGTAGTTTCTTAATTTTAAATTTCAAAACCCCCATAGCGGCTTATCTCATAAGAAACATGCCCCAACTAACATACTTGGGTCTAGTTGTGAATTTAAACATATAATCAATTCAATTTTAATGAAAATTAGAGAGCCTTCACATTTATAACCATTTCACAATATAAAATTCTCGTATATATAACAGTTTGGTGATACGAGTGGCCATATACCGATCCATAAAGCACCCATACACTTTACAGGTTTCATTTAGCCCCCATTAAATAAATATCAACACACTTTAAAATTTAAACTTTATCACCCTTTACAATCCAATCAATGGTATAACATATTTAAATCTCTAGAATGGTTCGAGTATACGCTGGTTACCTTTTCTCATTTGTAATTCACCCATGAACCTTAAAAATTAAAATTGGTTCCCATTTATTCAAAACCATTTAACTTATCCCATAAAACCGTTAACATATTTAAACAAAGAAAAGCATGTCATTACAAGCAGATAACACAGAATCACGATAATGAGCATGAAAGCATGGAATAGAGACGAGTAATGCTAAATAAATAGTCAGAATGGAACATTATCACCTAATCATGGAATACTAAATACAAAAGCATGATATAGAAAGCAGTAAGAATAGAAAGAATGATAAATAAAACCAAGGCATGGCCTAACATTCAAGGAAGGCAATCATATTGGAAGGAAACCTATAAATGTGGCTACATGGTTTGGAATATGCATGTAATGTTTATTTACTATATACTTATAGTGATACATGTAATGCTTCTTCCTTCCCATTTTAGGACAAGGGTGTGATTACATAAATTCCATAAAGAAATAAGAAACAGAAAGTACACCATTAACCCAGGGTGGAATCATATCAACAGTAATAACAAACAGCATGAACATCAATCCCTACCCTGGCCACTTGGTCATTACCCCGTACATGGGTTGATTGTGCTTAGGTATGGCTATTTACAAAGTGCTAACACATTCCTAGTCTCATTTCTACCATCCCAAAATATTAAGACAAAGTAAAAATAGTCTGTGATACCACTTTGTAATGTCCCAACTCAACTGACCACTAAACTGGTAGACGGACCAATCACCACATAACCACAAGAACATATCCCCAAATGAGAGAGGTTTCCATTTAGCAGTGAGGGCATAGGGTGTGTCCATTAGGTGACTATGTCCTCATAGATCAGAGTATCCATAGTGATAAACAATATAGAGTAGCGGAAGTAAAAGATAAATGAATGACAGTAAAGAAAATTTTAATAAATGACATAACAGTGGAAAAATAATATAATAACTGAATAAAAATATGGAAAATGAAAATTTATACAAAGCATGCATGAATTTATTTATTATTATACATAATCTAAAATAAAATACACACAACATGTGGTGATACATACAAGTAAAGGAAAATACACTTAGCCCTATGGGCGATCACTATGAGCATCCTGAGCCACAGCTCGGTCTTGTGCTCCTAACTCCATGGTAAAATCCAAACAGCATATGTGATCATCATGTTCTTGTAAACATGAAAGTCTAATCAGGTACCCCCAGTGTAATGTTGGCCTAAGTAGGGTGTGAGATATAAATCATTGTAGGTCGGCACCCATGATTTCTATCCCAATCCAGTTCATGCAATATAAATTAAATCATTGCATGTATACAAGATAATAAAAAACTAAATAAATATAAAACCACCCATATAGGTTCCTAAGAGACACCTAACAGTTATACCAACTTTGTCTCATAGTTGGAATAAGTCTTATCATTCACCATGTATATATATAGTAATAACCGGTGGATAGGGTACATTCCCTACATCTCTATAGAGTGAGACATTCCATGCTACAACACTTGGGATTCGAGTGATCAACTAGTAAACACTATAATCATTGAACATGATGCATAAATTCCATCACCCATATAGTATCTATGGTGGATAGGGTACATTACCTATATCCCTATACAGTGAGATAACTTTGCAACAATACTCAAGAAGTGAGTGAGCCACATGGCAATACAATAATCACATAATGTAGTATGTAAATCCCATCACCCATATAGGTGGAGCCTCATTCACATCCTATGCGGTCTAAAAAGAATCCCATGTATCATAACTGGAATATCCGATATAAACCAATACCACTGAGTATGTCAAAGACTATCCATAATATTTCACTTATATCACTTGAGGCAAGGTAAACTCTGAGTCTGTCCTAGGTATCGTAGATAGGGGACTAGTTTTACTCATAGCATGTCGTATCCATATTTCTAATGGTTTTATCCACATTTTCTCCCCTATATAACTGATATCACCCATGATTATAATAAAATTCCCAAAAATAACTCACTTGGAAATCCAAAGCATCACCCCTGATATTTTAGATCGTAACCAAAACGAGCATGGAAAGTCCATACAAGAGTCCATAATATAGAACACATGTTCTCTCCTAACCTGTATCAAGTGTTTCATATCAATAAAGGAACAAAAAATAAGTCAAGGAATATATATAAATGAATTCCCCCAATTGAATAGTTCAATAAGGACTATATCTCAATCATGTCATTTATTATAACAAAACATGACAATTCAATTCATATTATTCAAAGGGGGAACTTAGAAGATACCTATATCAATTGGGAATTTACCTAATTGGAAAAATCATATTCATAACACAAACTATTAAAATTTAAACACTCCATTAAATCTATCAAAATATGGAAATTCAATTACAAGTCTTAAAAGGTACTTATGAGGTTCTTTTTCATCTGGGCCTTTACCTACACAGGCAAATCCTTTTACAAGTCGGGCCAAGTAATACAGTTCGAAGGTGCATAGGTCCTATTTAATACTTATTTATTAATTTAAATTGAACATAAATTTTAAGACAAAATCTAGTAAGGTGTTCCAAGTAATAATCATTTAACCAATAATGGGCCACTAATTTAGGGACTTCTCTAAGGGCCATGTCCTAAACATTCCACAAAACAATCCATAACAAAGGCAGCAAATCATAGAATAAATTTAATGAAAAAATATAAGCACGATATAAACCAATATCACTAATTTTTATCTCATAAGATATAACACCTCCATTAGAGGAATTTTATTATAAAAACTTGAATTTTTTTATCAAAAAATCATTTATCATAGTTAAGAATGTCATTCAAGATTTATAGTTAAATTTATCAAAGTAAAACATAATTCAACTTACTTAGAGAAGAATTTAAAAGGGTCAAGGATTAGGATCCTACCTCAAAAAAATACCATTCCATACTGAGCACTTGGGAAATTGACAGCTTTGATTAAGATCTCACTACACTTGAATCCATATACACTCTTATATATATACCCTTTAATACAAAGTAAACATCCCCCTCACCATGACAGAACATGTACATGGAGGATGTGTGTGTGTGTGTGTGTGAAAACCTATGCATGTGTGAACAAGTTTTTGAAGAGACACAAAACAATCTAAAAACATTATTAGGAACACAAAAACACAATAGAAAGGTCTAAAACACTTAAATAAAAAAACCCGAAACCTCAGAACCATGAAATCCCTAAATATAAATGGAGAAACGAATAATAATGGAGGGAAAACATACCCCAAAATGATGGTGGTGAAAAAAATTCACTGAACCACTTTCCATTGGGCAGAGGATGCTGACAAACGCATGAAGGGATCCTGAGAGAGGCCCCACACACCCTCAGATCAGACAAAAAAATCTAGATTAACCCAAACCTAGGGTTGGACTGAGTGGAATCTGGGTGATGGGAAGAACAAAAACCACCAAAAGGGAGAAGAGGAAGGAGAAACGATCATACCTTGATGATATCAAAGGAGAAACCGTAAGAAATCCAGTTGAAATCAGTGGATGAGAGGAGGCCTCAGAGAGGGGAGTCTCGTGCATAGAGGGATCTAAGGGGGATCTCATAGTGCAAAAGGGGGAGACCCCTTGGGTCTCTTAAAACATAAAATAATAATAATAATAATCAATTATTATTATATTATAATTATTATTATTAAATCATTTTTTTATTTTTTTCAATTTATTCCCATTTAATTTATTATCCTTTTAATTTTTAATTTAATTTTAATTTAATTTGTTGAAAAAAAATCAAAGAGTTACAAATCATGAAATTAATTTTTGAAACTCGGTTTGTAAAATAGACCGTGTAGTAAACAAAAATTTCAAATTCCCGTGGAATTTTACCGTGGATCAAAACAGAAGATGTTAAAAATGGAACTTTTTTTGGCTATCTTATTATATTTCTCTTAAACTATGAATTCTAGGAAAGGGTTGGTATAATAAAATATAAACACATTCTATATATCCAAAAGTAACAGTTTCTTTGTACCAGTTTTCCTTGATATCAAGAAAATAAATAGTAGAACTAAAATATCCTTAACTAGTTCAAACTTTTATACCAGTTGTTAGGTTAGATAAGGTGATAGAGTGTGGTCTAGAGGGGGTGAATAGAACATATTAAAATTTTTAACTAGATAAAATTACTATTAAAGTTAATTAATAGGGATAGTTTTTATCAGAAAATAAATGAATGAAAATGATGAATTTTTATAGTTTCTCAATCCAAGTTGGTCATACTCTAATCTTATACGTCTCTACTATATGATAGATATATTATTCGCTATAATTATTTTTAAAGTGGAGTCGTAACTTGTTTTTAAAATAATTTTATATAAAGTTACGAGATTACGACACAAACACACTAACATTTTTATAGGGATTCACAACCCAATTACAATGCTAAATTTATACTAATGGTGTCACAACCTAAACAATCCTAACATTAGACTATAAGAGTCATAATATGAATAATGAAATATATACTTTTGAATGTAAAATCATAAATAGATAGTGTGATCAAAAGTGTGAGAGATATGGATAGGTGTTATATACACAAGAAACCATCTTCAAATATATAGAATATTAACAAGATAAGTACAGGTTTTGGTTCTTGAGTAATGGATAAAATCATCATTTCATGGAAATATAATTCAAAGAAGATGTAGTTTAGCGCTTGAGATATAATCTATAAGAAGAAAAAATGATTACATAGGACATCAATGAATTTTATGGCTCTTTGAATATTCGTAGATTTGTTCTCAAGGATAATATAGTGTATCTAAATTGTTAACAATTATATTAAATCTATTCCAATAACTCTCATCCTCCCTTTAAATAGATAACTGCAAAAACTAACAAATACCTTCCACTGGTGAAACAATTCAAAACAATAATAATAGTTCCAAAATTATCACAATGATTTTATAAGAGATAGAAATAAGTTTCTATAATTATTGTAGAAATAGTTATTCAAAAACATTTGAACAAATTCAAAACAATATCCTTAATAATATTTTAAAAAGTATTTGAAATAATACATTCAAAATTTGTCTAATTTAATTGATCAATGAAAACATTTAAAATGACTCAAAAAATATAATAAAATTTAAAAATATCATTAAAATTTAAGAAACATCATTTAATACTATTGAAAATAATTTTGAATGGATATAAATTATATTTTTAAAAGATAAATAATAATTTAAAAATAAAAAAACAAATAAATTAATCAAAATAATAAAATTTTAAATTTTAAAAAAAATTAAATGTTATTATTCTTTATAAAAATAATGAAAAAAAATAAATTTTAAATATAAAAAATTTCAAATACATAAAAATTAAAATTTTATAGTTTGAAGATAATTAAAAAATTAAATAAAAAAATAATTCACTTAAAAAATATGTAGTAAATCAAACTACTAAAAATAGTGTATCATAAATAAATTTTAAAATTCTGTAACATTTATCAGGAATCCATACATATGGCTCCATTTGAAGCATTGTATGGGCGACCATGTTGTTCTCCACTATGCTTGGTGGAAACGGGTGAGTCCAAGATGGCTGGATCGAGCCTTGTCTAAGAGACTATGGAGAAGATCAGGTTAATCAGGAGAAGAATGGAGATGGCTCGGAGTCGTTAGAAATCGTATGCAGATCATCGTCGATGACCGTTTTCTTTTAAGGTGAGTGATCATGTTTTCTTGAGGATCTATCCTCGGTTGGGACATCATCATTTTGGGAAGCAGGGAATGTTATCTCCAAGGTATTGGACCTTCTGAGATTCTTGAGTGGTTTGGTGAGGTGGCTTATCATTTGGCTTTTCCACCTAGGTTCAGTGCGGTGCACAATGTGTTTCATGTGTCACAGTTGAAAAAGTATCTTCCAGATCTGGGCCATGTTATTCGATGGGACTATGTTAAGCTAGAGCCGCATGCTTCATTGGTGCATGTGCCAGTGCGGGTTGTGGATAGGCAAGAGAAAGTCTTACAGGGTAAAAGCATCAGTCTAGTTTGGGTTTTGTGGCATCATGGCCAGATCCAAGAGTAGACTTGGGAGTGAGAGAAATAAATTGTCTAGAAGTGGCCCGACCTCTTTCAGCAAAGGGCGGGTTCACTACTTTTTGAGGGTGGAAATACCAATGGTGGGGAGAATGTAGAACCCCCAGTTTGAGGTATGTAGCCTTTTTTATGCCTTTTTATGTGTTTAAAGTGCATGGGATGAGTTTAGAAGAGGTTGGGAGAGGTTGGAATGGTTTTGGATAAGTTTAGAGGTCTTTCTAAGGAAGCACGGTTTGAGTACAGTTAGTTCAAACTGTGCGGGTTCTCCAGAAAACCGTGGAGGGGGAGATAGTAGGCATCGCATGGCCTACGCACGGTTTGCCAAAATGTGTGAGGAAACCATGTGGACCCTTTCTCTCGAGGTAGTGGTGTGCGCATGGTTAGCGCACGGTTTTCTAAACCATGCGGTCTAACCGTGCGACCAATTAAAAATAGGGTTTTAAAACCCGGGTTCACTCGGGCTTGCCTCATTCCTCTCCAAATTCTCTCCCACTTGAGCCTCACTTAGGATTTCAGGTTCTCAGAGGTTGAATGTGGTTTCTCCCAGGTAGGTCTCTCTTCTTGGGTTCCTTTCATTTTCCTCTAGATCTACAACTCCCTCTCTCTCAGTTTTCTAGATCTAAACCCGTTGTGTGTAGATCTAGGGATGTGGTTGCCTTGGATGTTAATTTTAAGGCTTGTGGATGTTTGGTAATGAGATCATGAGAGGTTTCGGAGGTGCATTTTCTGGTTTTTAGGAATAGTTGCTTGTGGGTCAGTTTTTCCTGAACCCTAAAGGTAGGTGGAATCTCTCTCGACTCCACTTGGTTAGAACTAGTGGTTTGGTTACAATTCATTTGTTTTGATTGAAAATTTATTTACGTTGTTGATGTACGAAATTGGATGGAAATCCCTTTGATAATGGTTTGGGGGATTTATGAGAAAAAAGGGCTTCTGGAAAAATGCTCTTGATGTGATTTTAAAATGGGATTTTAAAATGAGTTGTTTTCTTGGTTGATTTAGATGAACTGAGAAAATGGTTTTCAATAAAAAGGGTTGTTTTATTGAAATGGGGTTTGGCATGGAAAATTGTTAAAAGGTATTTTCAATAAATTTTTGATATATTGAAGTGGATTGGCATGTAATGGAAATGGTTGATTGCGTGTTGTTGTGGCCTTGGTGGGTTATGTTCTTGGTTATGTATTGATTGGAATGTTTTGCGGAAGTGGGTAGGAATTACCACTATAAAAAGGGTATGGATAGTGTATAGAAGGGCCACCATCAAAAGATAAGTGGTCGGGAAGTACCGCTAGTTGTGAATGGGTAAACGGGTTGGACGGAAATTCTACCATTATGGTTTCTTTGTGTGCATTTTTTTTGCAAGATAGAAATTGTTGTGATAATGTGTAAATTATGAAATGGCTTCTGGCATGTTCATTTTTATTTCTCTTGGTTTTTTGGTTTGGGTGAGATGGCTTGGTAAGGGTGTGTTTGGATTATGGTAATTGTTGCACTTGTGATTATTTTATATAAACTATTTTGTATAAATGTGCTAATGGTTTTATCCTAGTGGCGTGTGTAGCGAAGTAATTTTGGCAAAACCTACTGAGTAGTTTTACTCACCCCATGCTTTGGCACTTTGGTGTCTTTGAAGATGTCATGTACCGAGATATAGGAAAAGTTAAAGCATCTCATTACTAGTGGTTCGTGGTGATTCTTGTGATGTGTTGGTGGAGATGGATCTTGGATCGTGGTGTGAAGTTGTGGTGGTGTCATGGAACATGGTGTTTTGTTGTCTAATATTCCGCATAGTACTCTGATTTATATTGTTTTTTGGGTTGTATTGTGGAACAACTTGGTTGTATTTTGGGAATACATGTTGGAATGGTTTATTGACATGCATCATATATTGGTTGATAGTGGATGGTTTGGTTGGTTTTGTCTTAAAGTCAAATTGTTCCCCAATTTGTTCTTGAGGACCTTGGAATTTATTGCCAGCATTGGGTGCCATGGGAATGTCACTTAAGGCCAAGTAACCCTCACGGCATCCTCAAGACAATTAGGTAGGGGTGGGGTGTTACAAGTGGTATCAGCATGTTCGGTCCTTTGGAGTTGATTCTCATTTTTGGAGTTTACATTTTTGTGGTGTATTCCTTGAGTTGAGAGGGAATAAAGGTGTATAAATGTCAGAACGTGGAATGTAAAGCATGAAAAAACATATCTAACCTTTTATGTTGAATATCAAGTTACCGGGTAGTTTGGTACATAAGTTTTTGGAGACACTTATAGGCATTGGATATCTCATTGCTGTGGGTGTATCCAATGAGATGGTCATGGAATGCATGGTAGAAATTACTTCCCTCTAGGATGCACATTTCATTGGGGTATAATGATTTATGTTGTGATATGAATGTGTGGATTTTGAAAAATCATAATTGGGTTTCAAAATAGAAGGATTTCAATCCTGTAATGTGGTGGTATATTGAAAATGGTTTGATTTTAAAAAATGGTGAAACATGGAAAATGTGGAAAGGTGGAAAGCATCATTTTGATAGTGTCGTGTAATTAAATTTTAAATAGGAACTATAGATTTCTACAGAAGTGATACTCATGGTTGTTTGTTTTCTGTTAATAGAAATGGCACCATGTAGGCGTCATAGAGACCAACCGAATGCGGCCGATGAGAATGTGGTTTTGCCTGAGCCTTAGGTGAACCAGTAAGTAGTGTGAAGCATAGTTAAAGCTTTCCAAGCTATGGAAAGTGGAAATAAAGAGGATTAACCAAGGCATGTGGATAATGTGGTTCAGTTTCAAAAGCAAAATCCACCCATCTTCAAGGGTTATTCAGAGCCATAGAGGGAAGAAGCGTGGTTGAATAGAATGAACAAGATCTTCGAATTCTTGGGAACACTTGTAAAGTTAAAAATGAAATTTTCCACGTATATGTTGGAAGATCTTGCCCTTCAGTGGTGGGAGTTGGTAGCCTAAGTCGGGATGGACCAGGGTATGGCATGGGAAGGCTTTGAGGAATTGTTTAGTAAACAATTCTACCCACATACGTTTAGAATTCAACGCACAATGGATTTATTCCAATTGAAAAAGAAAAACCTTTATGTAACGGAGTATGTAGATATGTTTATGAACTTAGTGAGATTTTCACCCAAGGTGGCGGGTTGTACATCATTGAAATCTCATATCTTCGAATATGGTTTGAGGTAAGATATTTGTTCCAAGATAGTGGTGTTGTGTATAGATGATTACACAGAGATGGTGAATAGAGGCACAATGGCTGAGCGGGATCTGTTGTGAGCTCCAGGCAGAGGAAGCATGGTTTTACCCATGGGTAATAGTGGGAACTCTAACGATGGGTTGAAGTTGAGGAGGGATATGTAATCTTAGGGTGGGAGTATGGAACATAATCTGACGGCAGGATCATAAAATCTTCTTCCAAATCCCCAGAGCAAACCAAGATGTTTTGACGGAATGCTCTGAGGTCGGGTGTGCATGACACTCATCAGGGATCACAGAGGTCGTATGCATCTATGGGATTAGAAAAGAACCATACCCCTCGTTAGTAGAGAAAATTCAGTTATGGTGATTATAGGAACACCAAAACTCATCGACTGGGCAATATAGAGTAGAGTGTGGAAACCAAGGTGTTGTTCGGAGCCGAGCAGGTTATGGTGGATGATCAGTCGGGACCATCCACGGTGCGAGGTACTATTCTTTTAAATTCTACATGGATGCAAGTGTTGTTTGATACATGTGTCTCATACAATTTTATTGATGCATGTGTGCTTGAGTTGTTGGGTTTAATGGTAGAAATTATGCATTCGGTTTTGAAACTTCAAACTCTTTTAGGTCAAATAGAGTATCGAGCCTTCTTTTGTAGAGCATGTTGTATCGTTTTGGGCGAGGTTGAGATAATGTGGAATTTCACAGTGCTTGAGATTTATGGGTATGATGTAATCCTGGGAATGGATTGGCTTGTGGGGTTTAAGGCCCACATAGACTATAATGTGTGGATAGTGGATTTTAAAACACACGATGGTTTTAGATAACTCTTTAGAGGAGAGAGGCATAAAAAGCAGGGTGCAACAGATTTTTTGGCCCCAGTAGTGGGCACGTTATCATATCAGTTAGCGGTGTTGTCATTGGAATCGGTAGACGGTGTTGAACAAAGTGTTCTTTCAGTAGTGGTGGATCAGTTCATGGATGTATTTCCCAACTAGTTCTCTAGGTTACCTTCTATAAGATAAGTGTAGTTTACGATTGATATCCTTCCGTGGACCAATACTATCTCACTTCCGTCTTATCAGATGGCACCTACTGAATTGTGGGAATTGAAAGACCAGTTGGAGGAGTTAGAAAAAAAAGGGTTCATCCGGCCTTGCATGTCTCTGTTGGCAGTGCCGGTGTTGATTGTGAAAAAGGAATATGGAACTTTGAGGTTATATATTGATTATCATAGACTTAAAAAAGTTATGATAAAGAATAGAGATCCACTTCAATGTATTGATGAGTTGTTAGACCGGTTGAGAGGAGCCCAGTGGTTCTCCATGATCGACCTGAGGTCAGGATATCATCAATTGTGGGTGAGGAAGGATGATATTCCAAAAACAGCTTTCAAAAGTAGATATGGCCATTATGAATATTTGGTTGTGCCCTTTGGTCTAACGAATGCACCAGCGGTGTTCATGGAATTCATGAATTGGATATTTTAGTGATATCTGGATTCATTTGTTGTAGTGTTTGTAGACAATATTCTGGTGTATTCTAAGACAAGGGTGGAGCATGAGCAGCATTTAGCGATAGTGTTGGGGATCTTGAGGGATCATCGGTTGTATGCCAAATTGTCAAAGTGTGACTTTTGGATACTGGAAGTCTGTTTTCTGAGCTATTTTATTTCTGAAAGGGGCATTTCAGTGGATCTGGAAAAGATAGAGGATGTTATATCGTGTCAACCGCCAAAGAATGTTCTTGAGGTACAGAGTTTCCTCGGTCTAGCAGGGTATTATCGGCATTTTGTTTGTAATTTTTCACGTCTGGCTTCACCAATGACAGCTTTGAAAAGACAGCATGTCCCATTTCAATGGATTGAATAGTTCCAATAGTGTTTCAAAGAGCTAAAGGGTCACCTTACATCAGCAATAATCTTGGTTTATCCAGAACCTGGAAGAGGGTACGTGGTGTATTTTGAGGCATCGGGATCAGGGTTCGGGTGCATTCTTATGAAAGGGAATCATGTGTTTGTGTATGCATCACGAAAGTTGAGGGTTCATGATAATAACTACCCAACTCATGATTTTGAATTGGCAGCAGTTGTCCTTGCTTTGAAAGTGTGGCGTCATTATCTCTTCAGTAATAAATTCACAGTATATACAGATCATAAGATCTTAAAGCACATTTTCCATTAAAGGAATTTGAACTTGAGGCAAAAGATATGGATGGAATATCTCTAGATGTTTGATTTTTACTAGATGTACACACTGGGTAAGGGAAATTCGGTGTCGGATGTATTAAGTAGAAACTCATATGCTCAGGCGGTGAAATAGTAATTGGACCAGTGGTAGTTGATGTCGGTTATAGCTGACATGCAGTTGGAATGTGAGGACCAGGTCGATAGAGTGTTCTTCTTTCCGGTTTTTTTATTCCTGACTTGGTTGGACTGGTTAAAGAGGAACAAATATCTAATTCTCAGTGTGTTACCATGATGTCGAAACTCAATGGTGGGGAGACCATTGAGGGTTGCAACTGAATGGAGATTCAGTTTTGTGTTTTTGGAATCGGATAGTTGTACCAGTTGCTTGTCAGGAGGATCTTCTCTGGGCATATCATCATTCCAGGTGGTTTTTTCATCCTGTAAATCAAAAAATGTATAAATCATTGAAATCACAGTTCTAGTGGGCTGGTATGAAAAAAAGAGTGCCTGAGTTTGTTTCGAGATGCTTGACTTGCCCGCAGGTCAAGGCAGAGCATTAGAGGCCAGTGGGAATGTTGCAATCTTTACCAATCCCTATTTGGAAGTGGGAGAAAATAGAGATGGATTTTTTTATAGGTCTCCCAAGAAAGTTCAGGAAGAAATATTCCATTTGGGTGATAGTGGATCGGCTAACGAAGTCGGCCCATTTCATCCCGATTCGTGAATCTCATACGGTGGAGGATCTGTCCAAAATCTATATCCTGGAGGTGGTAAAGAGGCATGGCATTCCATTTTCGATTGTATTAGATAGAGATTCGAGGTTTAAATATTGTTTTTGAAAATCCTTGCAGAAATCCCTTGGGACACAGTTGACTATGAGCACAACATATCACCCTCAGACGGGTTGTCAATCCGAGAGGATGATAAAAACTTTGGAGGATATGTTACAGGCTTGTGTCATGGATTTTGGTGGCTCGTGGGTGGAGCACCTATCTTTGGATTAGTTCTCATACAATAACAGTTATCATGAATCCATACATATGGCTCTGTTTGAAGCAGTGTATGGGATACTGTGTCGTTCTCCACTATGCTGGGTTAAAATGGGTGAGTCCTCGATAGTTGTACTGAGCCTTGTCCAGGAGACAATGGAGAATATCAGGTTAATCGGGAGGAGAATAGAGACGGCTCAGAGTCATCATAAATCGTATGCGGGTCATCGTCGACGGACGTTGTCGTTCAAGGTGAGTGATCATGTTTTCTTGAGGATCTCTCCTAGGTTGGGACATCATAGGTTTGGGAAGAAGGGAAAGTTATCTCCAAGGTATATTGGACCTTTTGAGATTCTTGAGCGGGTTGGTGAGGTGGCTAATCGTTTTTCTTTCCCACCTAGGTTTAGTGCGGTGCAAAATGTGTTTCATGTGTCATAGTTGAGAAGGTGTCATCTGGATCCGGACCATGTTATTCGATGGGATTATGTTGAGTTAGAGCTGGATGATTTGTTAGTGCATGTGCTGGTGTGGGTTTTGGATAGGCAAGAGAAAGTCTTACAGGGTAAAATCATTAGTCTGGTTTGGGTTTTGTGGCATCATGTCGAGATCCAAGAGGAGGCATGGGAGTGGGAGAAGGAAATGGTCGAGTAGTGGCCCGAGATCTTTCGGCAAAGGGTGGGTTCACTGCTTTCCAAGGACGGAAAGCCCAATGGTGGGGAGAATTTAGTACCCCCGGTTTGAGGTATGTAGCCTTTTTTATGCCTTTTTATGTATTTAAAGTGCATGGGATGAGTTGAGAAGAGGTTGGGAGAGGTTGGAAAGGTTTTGGATAATTTTGGAGGTCATTATTAGGAATCACGGTTTGATCACGGTTAGGGGAAACCGTGTGGGTTCTCCAAAAAACTATGCAGGGGGAGATAATAGGCTTCACATGGCCTGCGCACAGTTTTCCAAACCATGTGAAGAAACCATGCGGACCCTTGCCCTCGTGGCAGTGGTGTGCGCATGGATTGACAAACTGCGCGGGAAAATCGTGCGGCCACTTAAAAATAGGGTTTTAAAACCCCAGTTCACTCAGTCTTGCCTCGTTCCTCTCCAAATTCTCTCCCACAGGAGCCTCACTCGGGATTTCGGGTTCTCAGAGGTTGAAGGTGGTTTCTCTCGGGTAAGTCTCTCCTCTGGGTTTCCTTGTGTTTTTCACTAGATCTACATCTCCCTCTCTCTCGGTTTTCAAGATCTATACCCATTGTGTGTAGATCTAGGGTTGTGGTTGCCTTGTATGTTAATTTTATGTCTTGTGGATGTTATGTAAGTAGATCTATAGAGGTTTTAGTGGCACGTTCGCCGGTTTTTAACAAATAGTTTCTTGTGGGTCGATTTGGCTGGAAACCTAAAGGTAGGTGGCTTCTCTCTCTACTCCACTTGGTTAGAACTTGTGGTTTGGTTACAATTAATTTGTGTTTCTTGAAAAATTAATTGTGTTGTTGATGTGCGAAATCGGATGGAAATCCCTTTGGTAATGGTTTGGGGGATTTTTGGGGAAAAGGGTCTTGTGGCGAAATTCTCATTATGTGATTTTAAAATGGGATTTTAAATTGGGTTGTTTGTTGGTTGATTTAGATGAACTGAGAAATTTGTTTTCAATAAAAAGGGTTGTTTTATTGAAATGTGGTTTGGCATGGAAAATGGTTAAAGGGTGTTTTCAATAAATTTTTGATTTATTGATGTGGATTGACATGTAATGGAAATGGTTGATTGTATGTTTTTGTGGCCTTGGTGGGTTATGTGCTTGGTTATGTCTTGATTGTAATGTTGTGTGGAAGTGGGTGGGAAGTTCCACTATAAAAAGGGGATGGATAGTGGATGGAAGGGCCACCATAAAAAGATAAGTGGTTGGGAAGTACCTCTAGTTGTGAATGGGTGAACGGGTTGGACGGAAGTTCCAACGTTATGGTTTCTTTGTGTGCATTGTTTTGCAAGATGGAAATTGTTGTGCTAATGTTTAAATGATGAAAGGGATTGTGGCATGTTTGTTTGGATTTCCCTTGGTTGTTTGGTTTGGGTGAGATAGCTTGGTATGGGTGTGTTTGTTTTATGGTAATGGTTTCACTTGTGATTATTTTATATAAACTATTTTGTATAAATGTGCTAACGGTTTTATCCTAGTGGTGTGTGTAGGGAAGTCATTTGGGTAAAACCTACTGAGTAGTTGTACTCACCCCCTTCTTTGTCACTTTTGTGTCTTTTCAGTTGTCATGTACCAGGATATAGGAAAAGGTAAGGCATCTCATTTCTAGTGTTTTACGGTGATTCTTGTGATGTGTTGGTGGATCTTGGAGCTTGGATCATGGTGTGCAGTTGTGGTGGGGTCATGGATTGTGGTGTTTTTTAGTTTATTCATCCGTATAGTACTCTGATTTATATAGGTTTTTGGGTTGTAATGTGGAACATCTTGGTTGTATTTTTGGAATACATGCTGGAATGGTTTATTGGCATGCATCTTTTAGTGGTTGATAGTGGATGGTTTGGTTGGTTTTGTCTTAATGGAAAATCATTCCCCAATTTGTTCTTGAAGTCGTCAGCATTTATTTCCAGCCTTGGGTGCCTTGGGAATGTCGCTTAAGGCCAAGTAACCCTCACTGCCTCCTCAAGACAATAGGGTAGGTTTGGGGTGTTACTGTAGTGATAATTTTCCATGCAATATATTCAAAGATATTTAATGCACCTGCATGTAAAGGTTATAAAATCAAGGAAGAAATAAAATAATGAAATAGGGGGATTTGTTATTGTTGTGTGGTTGTAACTAAGTTGTCTAAGAGAAATGAAGCTCTCAAAGAAAAAACATAAAATAATTCATTGTGTATTGTATTGAGTAAGAATTGGTTTTGAAACCTATATATTATAAAATACCAATGTTATTTTGAAGAATAAAATGATAATGAAAACTAAGATGAGGAAGTTGGATGGGTCCCCTTATGAAGACCTCGTGAGAGTCGAAGAAGTTTGAGAAAGAAGAAGAATCAGACCATTCAAGGGTCTTCCTTTGGGAGGAAGAATAGAAAATGAGCTTCAACGATTATACCATAGGGAAAGATTCTATAGAAGTTCAGTTCATTTGATATTCACCATATAATATATGTTTTTGTTCTTCATTATTAAAGAAAATATAAATTGTTATTTTCTAGTAACCAGTTTGTGAAAGAACTAAGAAGCTAAAAAGAGGTATAGATGATCAGTTGCGTGATATATTTTTTAAGTCATTAGGGTATTCTAATAAAATATTTATTGAGTAATGAGATCATCTTTTATGATACAATTAAATCCTTGGTAGATTTTTTTAATCTATTTCAAGACGAGGAAAATAAAAAATGGATGATGGGATACCAGATTGTAGTGAAGCTGTCAGATACAATGTATGTTCACATGTGTAATGTTTTTAGCCCCCACCCATTTAATATTATAAGAGTGGGTTAGGAATAAAATTTTCCAAATCCACTTTTATTGATATTAATATTAATAATTGAAACTCTATGGAATGATATAACAATTGACAGTAGTAAATAGTAGGCTCACATTGTGGTAGAACCTTATAAAAACACATTTTCCATTTCACTGCTTTATCTTCATTGTATATAGGTGTATACTAGGTTAAAAAATATATATAACAGTCTTAACTATAATTAGAGGATCAATGTTTAAATCGGTTGAAAATTTTAAAGGTTAAATTAGACATTGGTAAAATTGGGCCACACCTAATTCACCCCACCACCCTCCATCATGTTTGTCCACATAGATCCACTAGGTATCTCATTATCAAACCAATTATCACCACCAATATCAACTAAATCAATATGGTGATCAATAACATTAATAACTGAGTTTATTTTTCTACCCACTAATCCATCAATATCTCCTTCTTGGGTAAAAGTTTCAACACTAGTACAAGTTTTCTATTCCACTAGGATCTCATCATCAACTTATCTCCCAACTTTAGACTTAGGTAACTCTACTCACATATTGTATTCCTGATCATGATAAGCTGGGGGTTCATGATCCAATACAATAGGGATAGATACTAACTTTTTTAATATAGGACCTTAATCCATTAACAAATATGAGTTAATATTTTTTTAACGCCCCGACCCCAGTTACCTAGAGTCGGTGCATTATTACATAACATTGGCATGATCCCAAAATATCTAGTCTCGAAAGACCTATTAGTTTAGTAGCCTTGGAAACACTAGATACATTCATAAGTCTTACATTACATCATAAAGAGAAAACTACAACAACATCTTGACTTTACAGTCATATCTCCATATACTATCCCTGTAGGTTATTCATAAAATAATTCTTTACATACTAGGAAAAATAAAACATTGAAAGGGGTGATCTCATATGCTCAGTAAGGATAACAATATAATGGAAACTTTCATAAATAAGAATAAACATTTAAGGCAATGTATAACTAAAAAAATCCTTTTAAACATGAACTTCTGAATAATATGGAAAATAAAAAATGAAATAATTCTATTTACTTATACACATGGATATTCTACTACACGAATAATCACATGCAATATCAATAACCACTTTCATAATGACGGAATGCATAATGTGAGACTATCATAACCACATAGTCAAGGCCTCGTGCCAAGACTACAAATAAGATTTTTTCAAGGCCATGTGGCAAGACACTAGTTTGTATCATGAGACCTATCAATGCATCGAGAAGCTATAGCGGGCTCTACCCTTCAATTATTAAGTCCAATGCATTCCTCATATGAATAGGTTTAAACATAACATAAACATTCGTATTAAAACTAGCATACGAAATATCAATACTTTCTCCATAAACCATGAATGGTATAAAAATGACACATCCACAGTCAAATATATCACAAAACCTTAAATAAAATATGGAAGTTTTGTATTATAATAAATCAACTTCAAATAAGCATAAAATCCATCAAAGGATGGTGACATAGATGAAATCAAAACTATATGAGAGAAATATCTCATTTTTTGAAATCATTTAAAAATCACATAATTATAAAAGAAAACATTTACTTTGAAAATATTCTTATAAGATTGTAAGGGAAGCTTGAAATATTTTATAATAGAAGAAAATAGCCACACCCACCGTATAAGTTAAAAAGAGACATTATTACCTTAATTCTGTCGAAAAGGTTGAAAAGGACCTTGTTTGGAAAATGACGGAAAGATTCCTTTATAAACTTTTTATAAAAAGTCAAAAAAAGGTATAAATTACTTTAACCCATAGTCTTTAAAATATTAAAAATGGTTTGAAATAAATTTTTAAGAAACATGGATGTGGATGATAAAGTCGTCCGAGTAGATAATTACGTATAAACATCCTCGGATAATGAAGAGATTGTGAAATAAACCCTTAGCTTGTACTTTTCCTAGGTTGAGGGTAGGGTAACTTCCTATATAAATGTTAAATAATTGTTATTAAATTATACAAGAATCATATACACTAATATGATATCATATATGATCTTTTAACATTTATTTGTTAATAATATCTTAGTATTATCATCGTTTCGGGTGTTAACTTACTCGTTTTATTTTATATATTTTGTTACATAATCCATGTTTTTTATGGATAAGTTGTATATTATTCATATCCAGAATGATATAAAATAATTAAACAGTATTTTTAATCATCAAATTATAATTTTACATGAATGGATATGATGGGGAATGAATCTCATCGAGTTTCCTGGAGACGGTAGTTCGTACGTACGCACGAGCGACAATATCATTCTTTTGATATTAAAATAATATATAATTGGATAGTATATCATATATAAAGAATCATTATCATGTTATATTTATTATTTACATCAATTACACATCATTACCATAGTCATCCAAATAATAATATTTCGAATAACAATTACACCACGACGTTGAGACGGTAAGCCATACATATGCATGTATGGTGACATGTCATTCAAAGGATGGATAGAATACTAAATATGGTTTTACCATATTTATAATAACATAAAATTTTATATAAGATACTAGATTTATTATTTTATATTGGAAATAACAAATAAAGAAGAATTTGAATAAGAAAGGAACTTGAAAAAGGGTGGTGAAAACATTACCTCTTCTTCGGGTTCTTCCTTTTGATTTGATCAAAAGGGCTCCTTAGTATAAATTTAGATCAAATTAAGGCCTCCATGTTTAATTTAGGGTAGTGGGGAGAATATATGGGCAGGTTTTTGACGAACCAAAAGGCTTTGAAGGTGTGATGAATTGGTAAGAAGTTGTGTCCTTTTATAAGGGGGAGGAGGGGCTCTTTAGGAAAAACTTAAAGTATTATTTTATAATAAATTCATGTTTGGTTTCTAATGGCTCAAAAGTGTATTATTCAATGTCTAAGGTGGGGATAGGTCCAAAAAAACACAACCAATAGGTTTTAGATAGGTTTGGGTCACTTAATTAACCTTATCGTTTAGTTTTAACTCTTAGTTAATTAGTTTGACACTTACCATGTCACTTTGTATTTTTATAATATAGAGTTAATAAACAAACTATATACATACAAGAGACCCCAAAGTCGTCCATTAATAATTCACCTACCATTATATAAGTCATTTGACCAAACCGTAGAATTTTAGGAAAATAATATCAATTAATAATATAATATTTGTTTTAAAAACTAATTTGTGTCAATTTTGACACTATTCAATAGTTGATTTTTTTTAAAGTCATAAAAATTTATTAATTAGAATAAAATTCATTTAAGAAATAATAACATGTAATATTAACAAATCAAATTTGTGTATGTAATCAAAACTTTCAAATTATATTTATTTTAACTTTTATAATACCAAATATTTGATTCTTTTATTATTAAGTAAAATACTTCATCATTATTGTGTCATAAATAAATTTAATTATTCAATGTATAAAAATTATAAATAAAATACCATTATGTAGTAAATCATTTTATATTTCTAATTAATTTTTATAGTAAAAAATATAACATATATAACCATATGTAAAAATTTGTTTTCTAAAAGATATATGCTTTTGTCATTTTCGTATTTTCTTTAACTTAATTAATATAAAGTGTTATTATCACTTACAATTGGATCCATGGGGTCACAAAATCAACCCAAAGATGCCCACAGTCGGTGCATTATTAAATAACATTGGCACGCTCCCAAAAGATCAAGACATGAAAGACAGATTTGTTTAGTAGCCTTGGAAACACTAGATACATTCATAAGTCTTACATTACGTCATAAAGTGAAAACAACAACAACATGTTGTCTTCATAGTCATATCTTCTTATACTATCCCAGAAGTTCATTCATAAAATAATTCTTCACGTCCTGGGAAAAATAAAACATTGAAAGGGGTGATCTCTGATGCTCAGTAAGGATAACAATATAGCGGAAACTTTTATAAATAAGCATAAACATTTAAGGAAATGTATAACTAAAACAAAATCCTTTTAAACTTGAACATCTGCATAATATGGAAAATAAAAAATGAAATAATTCCATTTAATTATTCACATTGATATTGTACTAGTTGAATAAACACATGCAATATCAATAACCACTTTCATAATGAGGGAATGCATAATGTCAGACTATCATAACCACATAGTCAAGGCCTTGTGCCAAGACTACAAATAAGATTTTGTCAAGGCCTTATGCCAAGACAGTAGTTTGTCTCATGAGACCTACCAATGCATCGAGGAGCTATAGAGGGCTCCACTTGTCACTTATTAAGTCCAATGCATTCCTCATATGAATAGGTTTAATCATAATATAAACATTCGTATTAAAACTAGCATACGAAATGTAAATAATTTCTCCATAAACCATGAATGGTATAAAACTAACACATACAGAGTCAAATATATCACAAAACCTTCAATATAATATGGAAGTTTTGTATCATAATAATTCAACTTCAAATAATCTTAAAATCCATCAAAGGATGTTGACATAGATGAAATCAAAACTATTTGAGAGAAATATCTCATTTTTTCAAATCATTTAATAATAACAAAATTATAAAAGAAAACATTTAGTTTAAAAATATTATTATAAGCTTTTAAGGGAATATTCTAATATTTTATAAAGGTGGAAAATAGTCGCACCCGCCGTATAAGTTAAAAAGAAGCATTCTTACCATAATTCTGTCGAAAAGGTTAAAAAGGACCTTGTTTGGAAAATGACGGAAAAATTCCTTTATAAACTTATTATAAAAAGTCAAAAAAGGGTATAAGTGACTTTAACCCATAGTCTGTAAAATATTAATAATGGTTTTGAATACATTTTTAAGAAACATGGATGTGGATAATAAAGAGGTCCAAGTAGATAATTACGTATAAACAACCTCAGATAATGAAGAGATTGTGAAATAAACTCGTACCTTGTACTTTTCCTTGGTTGAGGGTAGGTTAACCTCCTGTATAATGGTGAAATAATTGTTATTAAATTATAAAAGAATCATATACATTAATATGATATCATATATGATCTTTTAACATTGATTTGTTAATAATATCTTAGTATTATCATCGTTTCTGGTGTTAACTTACTTTTTTTATTTTATATGTTTTCTTACATAAGTTGTGTTTTTTATGGATAGGTTTTATATTATTCATAAAAATAATGATATCAAGTATTTAAACATTATTTCTAATCATAAAATGATAATTAGACATGAATGGATATGATGGGGAATGAATTTCATCGTGTTTCGTGGAGACGGTAGTTCGTACGTACGCACGAGCAACAATATCATTCTTTTGATATTAAAATAATATATAATTGGATGGTATATCATATTTAAAGAATCATTATCATGTTATATTTATTATTTACATCAATTACACATCATTATCATACCCATCCAAATAATAATTTTTTGAATAAAAATTACACCACAACGTGGAGATGGTAAGCCGTACGTACGCACGTATGGTGACATGTCATTAAAAGGATCGATAGAATACTTAATATGGCTGTAAAATATTTATAATAACATCAAATTATATCTAAGTTAATGTAGTTATTATTTTAGAATGTAAATAAAAAATAAAGAGGACTTTCAAGAAGAAAGGAACTTGAATAAGGGTGGTGAAAACATTACCTCTTCTTCAGGTTCTTCCTTTTGATTTGATCAAAAGGGCTCCTTAGGATGGTTTTATGATCAAACTAAGGGATCTAGGTTGAATTGAGGTAAGTTGAGAGAATAGTTGGATAGAGGTTGTCCGAACCAAAAGGCTTTGAAGGTGTGAAGAATTGGTTATAAGTGGTGTCCTTTTATACTGGGGATGAGGGGATCTTTAGAAAAAACTTATTGTATTATTTTATAATAAATTTATATTCGGTTTCTAATGGATAAAAAGTGGATTATGAAAATAATAAGGTAGTTATAGGTATAAAAAAACTCAACCAATAGGTTTTAGATAGGTTTGGGTCACTTTATTAACCTTATCTTTTAGTTTTAACTCTTAGTTAATTAGTTTTACACTTACCATGTCACTTTGTATTTTAATATTATATAGTTAATAAACATACTATATACATCCAAGAGATCCCCAAGTGGTCCGTTAATAATACACATACCATTATATAAGTTCTTTGGGCGAACCTTATAATTTTTGGAATAAAATATCAATTAATAATATAATATTTATTTTAAAAACTCATTTATGTCAATTTTGAAACTATTCAATAATTGATTTTTTTTAAAGTCTTAACAACTTTATTAATTAAAATAAAATTCATTTAAGAAATTATAACATGTAATATTAACCAATAAAATTCGTTTATGTCATCAAACCTTTCAAATTATATTTATCTTAACTTTTATAATATCAAATATTTGATTCTTTTATTATTAAGGAAAATATTGCATCATTATTGTGTCATAATTAAATTTATTTATTCAATGTCTAAAAATTATAAATAAAATACCATTATGTATAAAATATTTTAATATTTATAATGAATATCTATAGTCGATAATATAACATATATAACCTTATGTAAAAATTGTTTTTCGAAAAGATATGTGCTTATGTCATTTTTGTATTTTCTTTAACTTAATTAATATAGTGTGTCATTATCACTTACAAGTGGATCCATGGGGTCCCAAAATCGACCCAAATATTCCCATGTTTCGACATGTATCAAAAAATAAGGTTTGGACACGTTTTAGGGTAATTTAATATTATTATAATATTATTTGTTTACCCTTATTTACCGGATTTACCCTTTAACCATGGTAAATAAAATATTTACCGAAGTAATTATTCAAAATGTCTAAAAATAAAAGTTATCTATTTACACAATTTAGAAATAATAATTATAAATATGTAATCCATTTTTCTAAATTCAAAACACAGAATTGGCAGAAATTAATTTAAAATTAATTCCCGTTGTTAAAACAAAAACTGTGTTTTTAAGAGATAATAACTATCAAAATATTGACACTTGTTTATGTCCGGTTTAAATGTGAAATTTTGTCCAATTACAAAAATTTTATTAAATGGAAAAAATATATTCTAAATATACTTTAAAACCACTAAAATTCATATTTTATCACTACTAATTATTTCGATTAAAAAAGTTGTTTTTAATTAAAATTTATTAATTTTCACTATTCATCAAAATATAAAAGTTATTCGAAAAGTACCAAAATTTCACCCTAGGATAATTTCAATATTCCTAATCCAAAAATTATGTCCATTTTGAGAGATAAAATTTATTAAATTTCAAAAAGTGTGTATTTCTATTCACAATGGCTACTTTGATTGGTCGCAGTGTGTTAGAATCTCAAAGTTGCGTACAATACACGCTACTATATTATTCAAATAGAATCGTACCATGGAAGCTTGGGGTGTTACAATTAAAATCCCCACCTTATTAAAAATTTGAGACTTTTGCAATAGAACTCGATGTGAATTTAATAACAGAATCGGGAAAGCAAGAAACATTATTACTTGACTAAAGGATACCCCAAGGTAAATCTTGATGAATTAAAGGTCAAGGGAAAAATAAGACATTAAAGTGTATTGGTATAAGATATCATGAAATGAGAAATTTATAAATTTTATAACCTACTAACTAATATATAAGTGGAAATAAATTTTGAACCATAAGGATCATAGATCATGGTTTCTAAATATATGGCATTTAACAATGTTTAGAAAATCGATCTTTGAGGGATATATTTTTATAGAAATAAAATATAAAATTAAATTAACTAAATATATTAAAAATGATATTTAAAATGATGATAAAAATTAGTTATCAAGGTGTGTCTAGGATAAAAAATTATGAAAAACTATTACGAAATCCATAAATAAATGTTTTTATTAAAATAATTATTTTTCCCAACTATTACCAATTCTAAATTTTTATGATTTTTCAAAAAATAATATTTTTATCTCATAATTTATTTAAATTCTCATTCTTATGTGTCATAAATAAATTAAAATATTGATTTTAGTACAAAATTAAATTGGTGAAATTAAATGGTTTATTTTTCAAAAATTCAAAAATCACCTCTTTATAATGAAGTTTGTTGAACAAGTTAATCATTCAGTGTTACATAATAAACATAGTAACAAATTAGATAGATCTAGTTTAATAATTAAATTCAACACAAATATAAATAGTTTATATAAAAATGAAATAATGTAAATTTAACCAGAAAATTAACAAAAAAATTAAGTAATATTATATCATGCATAAAAATCCTCATAAGAGGGGACTCACGAGTAGAAAATAAATTGCATCGATTTTGATCATCAAAAAGTTTAATCTAAACACATCCCAAATTTTTTATATGATATAAAAAATTCATCCATACTATTATGATCAATAATGCACACAACACCATTAACAACCACCACACAACTAACATAAATCACTAAACCCGAAGTGTGAAATGGTTCATTAATAATGAATGGGTGCCAACAACTAGTGATGATAGGTTACTATTTTGGAATTAGATGATAATTATATGGAACTATAGAAATCAAAATTTGGTTTGAACTCCCTATTAAAAACAAGTTGGGATATGGGAGGAGGTCTCATGGTAAACTACTAGAGTAGATGAGGATGTGGATGGTGAATTGGATGGATGGGCACTATGGACTTGGTGCAAAATCTCTACTAAATAGTTAAAGATGAGGGGGGGTTGTTGATGATGGTTAAAATAAAAAATGGTGGGGAAGGGAAGGAGAGTGACAGGTCTATGAGGACTGGGGAAATGGTTGTGAATTGAGGATGATGGAAGACAATTCCTAAGGGTATTATAAAGAAGATGGGTGAGCTCTCGGAGCCTACTATGTCCTATATAATCTCCTATGTCTACATAAAATAAATTCAAATATTAAACACTAATATCATTAAAAGTTAAATAATAATAATATATTTCCATATTTCTAGGGAGTATAAAGGGGTATTACAAATCACAAGCACACAATGGGGGAGGGGATAGAAGGATTGAACCCAAAATAATTTTAATAATAATATATTATATTAATATACAATAAAATAAAAATTATAAAAAAACTAAAATACTATAAAAATATAAAAATACATCAAAAACACAATAAATGGTAAAACTAACTAATTAAAATAGAGTTACAAATATGAAAAAATGATATTGTATTTTATTTCCTAAAATCCCCCACACTTAAGATTTTTAACTCCCCAACTGAAAAATCAAGAAGAAATACCTCAATTCACCATCAGTTGAATCAAAGTAGCATAATTACAAGCTAAAAAATTTTCAATAATTTTACCCACTAGATATACTACTTTCTTTAAAATTAAAATTTTCAAAAAATAATTTTTTTCACTCATATTCTTTTCAAAACATGTATATAAAATCATTAATCAATGTGACCTACATCTCCACTAGATTTCCCAATATGATATATGAAAACAATTTAGGGGTGAATTAGGTGTTGACTAATTTTTAATAATTACCAAATTCTTGAATGAATAATTGACCCACACAGGTAATTTCACCTCATTTTTGGTTAATTAAAATGGATTTATTAATGTTTTACCCTTCAAAAATCAAATATATGATTATATGTACATAAATAAAGAGGCACATATTATTTTTACAAGGTTTAGTATAAAGACCTACCCCTTACCTTGATTGGTTTTTCACCTCAATAAAAGGTTCTACACTATAATAAAGGTAAATACAATGGGGTTTTTGTTTCCCACGCCTATAATTACAAAGCCTCATTGGATTTACACATTCCTATTTCACACATTACTTCTTTAAACATCTTCTCACTATATTCATATAGTCTCTTTGTGATCTCTCTCTATAGCCTAATTCAAGAAGGTCTTATGGACTCCCACCATTTATATGAAAATTTTCCCTTTAAGTTCTCATAATTTTATCAATAGATCTATACATATTCTTTATGCATAAATAAGATAGATCTCATTCTTCTCACAAGAAGCTTCTTTGAATGTCAGGAAGTCATTAAAAATACACTCCAAATGAGTCACTACTCATAGCTCAATATCATAGAACATATTTTGAATATTCTCAACGAGATGTCTCACTCAATATGATCATGTGATATTCAAACCCAGAAGCTCCTCATCATTCTTTAAGTGATTTGAATAAAATAAATCAACCCATACCCAACATGTCATTATTGATTTTTTTTTCTTCTTCTTATTATTTATTTATATTAAATTCCAAGAAGATATTCAACATTCACACAGGCTTGTACTCTCCTTCTTCTTGTTCTTCATTATTTTTCGTCAATATTTTTAACAACACAGCACAATATCTCTAATATACACAAATGCCTCTATCATCTATATCCACAATAAAATATATTTGTTTCTTATTCTCATCTAAATATACTCAAAATCACATTCATATGGAGATAAATTAATTTAATTATTCCTTATTCAAATACCATAAATGGTATAGTGAGAAGAAAAATGACCACAGACGTAAAACCACCATTATATAATATCTATTTTGGGTTCTTAGGATTTTTTATGCACTTCTTATCCCTCTAAAGTAGTATTCAAAAAATAACGCAAATAAATGATTCTCATTAATGAAGCATAATCAAATAATATATTCCTTTATTTTTATCTAGAAAAATATTATTCTTCTAAAAACAACAAAAAAATCCACACCTTATAGATCTTTATATTTGTATAAAAAGTATATAGAAAATCATTTCTTCTATGGTGTAAAACTTATTTTCTTTCACAAACTTCGATTCTTGGAAAAATTCACATATTTCCATCTCAGTTACTCATGAACCCTTTAATATCCTTGAATAGAAATTATGTAATCTATGATAAAAAAATCATGGTTTGATGGCTCTTCATCTAAATTATTCTTAAATACCTGACAATTCCATTTTTCTAATCAGGGTATAAATGTAGTGAAACTAACCTTTTAATATTTACAAAAAAAAGCTGGGATAATGTATTACACAAGGTTAATAATGTTCTAAAATTAATAGAATAACAAAATTATGTTTATATTTTCATTTCCTCATAATTAAATAATTCTGGGAACAATCATTCTGATTTATTCTTGATATTCAATTTCCATTGATGAATATCATCTTTTATTTTTTCTCAATCTTGGATCACAACAGTTTCTTAGTGATTATGATTATTAAACCATGATTTAATAACAATTGAATTGTCATGTTTAATCTAATCTTCATTGGATTAAAAATTTGGAAACATGAATTTTCTTCTTGTATAAAATACAAGATATTTCAATGTATTGATGTCTTATGTTAGATAATTCAAAGATTTACGCATTCAAAGCCTTACAATGAAGATTTATATTATACTTTAGGCACTTCAATTCATCTAGTACATTCTAAAAATTTACTACGTATTAAAACTTTATTCCCATCTATATATTTATGGTAGGGACTTCAAAGACTTTCATTCAATGACAGAAGTCTTGCGATTAAGCCTTAATCAATTTTTCATGAAATTGAAACTCTTATGATGATGTCATATGGTCAAAAAAAGATTTATGATCAAGAAATTCATATGATGAAGATCAATGTATTATTATGGCTTTAAATATTTATTCTTTGAACTTTAATTCTTACATTCGATAGCAAAGACATGTGATTATAGTAGGAAATTCCATACATTCCGGACTTATAAATTTTTTTCAGGAACTCCAAAATGCATACTTCTATTGGTAGTTTCCAAAATACATGGTTTTACACCAGTTCCTCTACAAAATTATTCAAATAATATAAAAACGTTATACAAAAATATTTAGAATTATTTTAATAATTCCAAATTTATTCAAATACGTTTCTGAGATGTCGCATCAGGCATTATACTCAAATAAAACAATTTCTATGAATTTAACTACCAAATTAGGTGAATCCTTCTTTAATAAATCCTAATCAATATCTAATAACATTGACCTTAAATAAAGAGCATATAAATAGTATATACCCAAAAACTGACATTTTTTTCTCCTCATATGGATTCTTCTTTAGGATCTAAGGAATCTATCTAGAAATCTATAAGAAAGACCTATGATCTTCTTATTTGTCATTTATTACTCATTTAATCAACTTCTATTACATGGGTGCATACTTAATTCTTCACCTGAGACCTCATATGCACAAAAACCAATATTCTTTATACACCTCATGTTGGTCTCTTTAGGATACATGTATTTTATCCGGACAGTTATTTTAAGGACATATGATCTTCTTCTTTACCATTTTTCACTCTTGGAAAAACTTCTATTATATGTGGGGTACTTAATTCTCCACCGTATACTTTATCTACACAACAACCAACATACTTTTTAATCCTCATATGGGTCATCTTTATAAATTAATGAATATTTATAGCCTACTATTCCAAGGACATATGATCTCATTCTTTTCCATTTATTCCTTATGGAATAAACTCCTCCCATGTGGGTTGATACTTAGTTATTCACACGATACCTATTATTCCCTTAGAAATCATATCATTAGCTTGATATTTAATAACAAATACAAAAAAAACAATTATATAAAGCCTCTAGCCATAAAAAATCTCCACCATTGTGTTTATTTTTAAAACACATATCACATCAAAGTCAATAATATCCTCTCCACCTTTTGATAATAAATAAAATTAGCAAGATACTATCTCTATACTCTCATCACGGTAGGGTCAATCATCAATTTTTTCTTAAACTTAATTATTTTATGTAACTTCATATTTATACCACTTTAAATACCAAATGATATACAAATTGACACCAATTGAAGTGTGAGAGGAGGATACTATTTAAATAAATATCTCTTTTTTATACCACCGAGATGAATTTCTACAAGAATCATTTCTTACCAATTGAAAGTGATTGTAATAACTAAAAAATAGCACAAAATATTATAAAATAAACTTGGAATCACATTTATCTTAGATATGTGTCATAAAAATCAACTCTAAGTCTACATAATCAAACCTTTATAGAAAACAATAGTGACAAGTTTCGACAAAAAGGTTTTCCAACTTTTCAAATGTGATTCCAATTTTTTTGTATCACATTTTGGGGGGAAGCACATATATAATTTCTTGAAATTTCATGAACCTTGACTCACTAGAACAAATACATAAAAATATTTCTAGTGTTAGGTCTTATCTATACTATTAGATAATTCCTCCCTCATAAAAAACATAATAAATGAAATTTAAAAAATAATGGAAGAATGAAATCATACCCTATAATTAAAATTTTTATGGGACTTTTTAAATTTATAAAATTAGTGGATTTGATAAATTCTAGAAGATTTATTCATTTTTAGATCTCCCCCATGAGGTAATACTATATAGCATTCATCACCTTCCTTATCCATTATTTAAAAACCATAAAACAAATATAAGGTGAGGGTGGATCTTGAAATTTATCCTCGTTTTGAGAAATAGAGTTGAGGAAGATTTCTCATCATAGAAAATACTTTCTTTTTAGGTTTAGAATTTCTTAACCCATTCAAGTTTACTAAACCCTTCAATTTCCAACTTTTATCACCTTTGGGAATTATAGTCTTCATTCTATTTCAAAATTCCTCCAGAGCTATAAAAACCTTCCTTACCTTCGAAATAAGAGTAGTTTCATTCTTTTCATCTTTCTCTAGTCTCATAACCACTTCCATCTATTTTTGAATTATGATGAGAATATTAGTAGGCTCATGGTCATATATCTCTTTGGGTGTGAACGAATTTTTTGAAGAAACAATTTCTGAAACTGAGATCACATGTACTTTCCCTTTTGATTTCATCATCTCTTATTATTGAGGGAGACATGTCATGCATTTTATAGCACAATGTATTACATTATTTCACCTTCCACACACCTCTTAATCGGTTTTTTGTTTACCATTCTTGGATATCTTCTCAAACTCTTTATAAGGATTTTCGACCACCAAACCAATTCTATTATCTCTTTAATGAATTGGTTCCCATTAGGATTTATGATTTATACCTATCCAATTAAAGTTTATATATATTTTTTAATGGTTTCTGTTGTTTCCTCTCCTGCCAAAATAAAATCATTTCCTTCTAGTGTGCTTTACCTTCTACTTGTTTATATTCTATTCCTTCTTTATAGGAGATGATTCATCATTACTCTTCATTATTTTCTACCCAAGGTCGATTCACATTATTTGTTCACCTGATTCCCACACTATAGTCATTATATTTGTTATTCAAAAATTGTATGATACCCAAAAGGGTTGTACCAATATTCATAATAGTAGTGTCCACCAGTCTCACATATATCATAGAAATTTTTCAAACATTCAAATCTATTCTTTAGGGATAGATTCTTACCTTTTTTGAGGTTTGATTATTTTTAGAATATCTCTTCCTTTCAACAACATTTATACCACTATTTTTAGGATTTATAAAACATGTACATAATAACATGTTGTTCAATAAATCATTCAATATGTTTCAAAACCTCTATAAGTAGTAACACCTTATGATTAACATTTTTCTTCTCACTTCATGTGAAAACTATCCAATATTACATGATATTTTTGGGCTAGAACCCAAATTTTAGATCTCTTTTTTGTGGGAATATCTTCTTGTAAATTCACAACTATATCCTTAACATATTGGTGAGTGTCCCATTGTTTTTATACTTCCACTTTTGTATATATTTTTCCTATTCTATATTTTTATAGAAACTATATTTAGTTTCATAAAATTTATCTGCACAGGGGGTTATCCTTTCCAATAAGACTAAGGTGTATGATTATCTATATGATCTCAAATTCTCTATACCACCATTTTGAGTATCCCTTGAGCCAAGGAACAACTATGAACTTTTTTGCTAGAGAATGTTTTCTTAATATATTGGGAAAATCAATATTTTCCTCTTCTAAATTTTTTTGTTTTATTTTCAACTATAAGCATTTTAGGTTAAGAGTTTTCTTCTCATATTCCACTAATCTTATCCAGTTTTCCTAGTTATTATTTCTCTTCTAAATTTTATTTACATGAATTTCCCCTATATCATATAAAAAATTTCCTTTCAATTTTACTCTTTTTTATTTGATTTTCTACTAGCATTATTTATTATTCATAGAGACTTTATGAAACTTCTTCAACGTATGTACTAATTCCTTGATAAAATTTTCAAATACTTCCCTCTCAAAAAAAATATTTTCAATTCTTACTCAGTTTCATATAAATTTTTATTTCAAAGTGATAATGTTTCTTCTTTAGCTTTCATAATCTTTGTAAAGGAGGTGTATGATCTCATATTCTTTACCAATGCCTCTTCTACTACATCATCCCCTTCTTTTAGCTGTGAATTTTGATTATCAATTCCTTTAATGAATCTAAAGATATTGATAATTACTTTAAGGTAAACCTTATTTGGATGATAGTTAACATCATGATTAATTTCTTCACCTTCTTAAATGCAATAATAAATGTATCTTGAGCTACATTCACTAGTGGTATTAGGATAAATTGATTTAACCAACAACCCCTCTCAATTCTAATTAGTTGAAGCAAATTGTGTTTCCTCTTTCTTTCTTTGTTGCATTTTATTAGATACTAAGACTCTATATTATAATTATTTCAAAAATTCTTTTCAAAAACTTCGAAATATGTTCAGAAAAATTTTTAAGTAGATACTTACATTTGAGGTTCTTCTTCAAACATTTGAAATCACCAATTCATATATATCTCATGACACAAATGATAGAAAATTTATTATCCTTATTATAGGGAAACATATGATTATTATTCAATTAAGATGATCCAAAAGATCCAATAAAATAGAACATGGGCTCTAATATCACATAAAATTCCCAATATGATATTTGTAGGCACATGAGAGGGGGTTGAATCAGGTGTTTACTACTTTTTACCAATTACCGAAATTCTCCTTTAAGTATTCAGCTCCCATAGATTATTTAAGGTATGTTACTACATAGTGGAAATGTTCAGTTCATGTTTTACCAAACAATTATCAATTGCATGCATGTTAGTAAAATAATAAATAAGCACACAATATTTTTAAAAGGTTTTGTATAAAGACCTACTACTTTCCATGATTGGTAGTTCACCCCAATCAAGGATTATATAATATAATCAAGGTGAATAAAATGATTTTAGTGTTTCCCCCACCTAATCTTATTGAGTATCACTAGAATTTAAAATTCCTATTTCACATAGTACTTCCTCCAATAGCTTCTCACTTTATTCATAGAGTCACATTGTGTTCTACGTGTATATCCTAAGTCACACATGTTTTATGGATTCCCACCATATATATGAAAGTTTTAATTTTAATTTTATCTTTTAAGTATATCAAAAAATATTCACATGATGCTTCTACATAAATAAGACAGATCTATTTCTCCCAAGAAACTTCTTCGAATATCAGTAAGTATTCAATAATACTTGGCAGCTTGGTCGCTACTCACAACTCAACTTTATATAACATCTCTTGAATCTACTCATCTTGATGTCTCACTCAATGACCTCTAGTAATCTTAAAATATACTAACTCATCATCATTATTCAAGTGATTTATCTCTAATAAATCAAACCAAACATGACGTGTCAGTCTTGATCTGTTTCCTTCTTCTCAAACTTCTATAATAATTATTATAGTATGAATCTCTTCTTCTTCCTTTAGCAGTGATACTATGAAGATCTTTAGCTTAAACATTAGATTATATTCTACTCCTTTTTCCTTGAGAGTTTTATTTAATATTTTTCATTCCACCTCGCAATAGTTATCAGATACACAAAAAAATATCTCACCTAAAGCCACAATACAATGGTTTCTTCTTTTTCCTCTTCTCATTATGATCTCTTCAAACCCATATGTATTGGTGGATACATTAATTACATTCTTCTTTTTTAAAATACCATAAATGGTATATTGAGAAGAAAAATGACCATAAACACAAAAGAAACATTATAGAATAACCCTTTAGAGTTCCAAGGATTTCATATAGACTATTCTTTCCCTCAAGGAGTATTCTACAAATAACCCTAATAAATTATTCTAATTTATAAAAAACATCCAAATAAAATATTACTTAATTATTCAATGTAGCTTCTTATTCTTAAAATAATCCAAAAAATTCTCATTTTAATGATCCTAAACTTTATATAAAAATTATACAACAAATAAATTCATTTATACCGTGGAACTCATTCTTCTTTCTCAAACATTCATTCTTGGGAAAATTCCCAAGATTCAATCTCAATTACTCTAAAACATTCAAACAACCTCAAATAAAAATGACGTTTGCTATGAAAAATATAAGGTTCGGGTTTGGAGGTTCTTAATATACATTATTCTAGAAAACAAGATAATTCCATTTTCAGCATCAAGAAATACACATAGTGAAAGTATCTTTTCAATCTTCACAAAAAAAAATTGGATAATGCATTACACAATAATCATGATGTTATGAACTTGATAGAATAGAAAAAGAATCTTCATATTTGTATTTCCTCATAATTAAATGATTCTAAGAAATCCTTTTTCTTTTAGCTTTGATCTTCCCTTTCCAGGGATGAAGATCAGCTTATATTTCTTCTCAAGTTTGTATCACAACCATTTCCTTGAGCTTGTGATGTTTCAACCGTTATCAAATAGTTCTTGCATCAATATATTTAATCTCGTCATTATAAAATTCAAAATTTGGAAACTCAAATTTCTATCTACCAAAATTTTCAAATTTTCACTAATTATATAATCCTTATGCTATGGACTTTAAATATTTACAATTTCAAAACCTGGTAGTGAAGGTTTAAATTCTTCTCTAGCAACTTCAATTCATCTAGTATCTTTCTAAAAATTTCTCTATGTATTGAATCATTATGGTCAGATAAAGTTTTACGCAAGAGACTTTAATGACTTATTTTCTGCGGCATAAGTCTTATGATTGTTCCTTTGTTGATTTTTTATTGATTTCAAAGTCTTAGGATGAAGTCATACAGTTAGTAAAGAATTATGATCGAAAACGTTATACGATGAAGCTAAAAGTATTACAATCACATTAATATTTTACACTCAGCACCTAAAGTATTAATTAATAGTAGGAAAAGCCTTACATTCAAGATACATTATGCCAAAATAGTTGTTCCACAGTGATTTAAACATCCACTAAATCATGTGTCAGCATTTTTTTAGCGCTAGTTTTTCAAAACATTCATAGAATGATTTAGTAGTATTTTTTAAAAATCAAGGAAATCAATTAGAGGTGGTTTTTTATTTTTTATGATTTATTATCTTTTGTTTATTTTTTATTTTTCAATTTTCATAATTTATTTTTTATTTCTTATTTTTTATTATTTATTTATTTTTATTATTTATTGTTTGTTATTTATTCTTTACTATTTATTATTTATTATTTATTATTAACTATTTATGATTTTTTTAAGATTTTTTTATTTTTTTTATTTTTTGTAGTATTTTTAACTATGTACATGCAAATGCATATTCCATATATAGAAATTCTGAATTAGGTGAGATTTCAACCCCTAATCTTTTTCTTATTCTCCAAAGACTTTACCACTCCCTCAAGCTCTTTATGTGATGAATAAATAGAATTTAATATACTTATATATATATTGATTGAAAAAATAAAAAATACATAAAAAATAGATACAAACAAAATAATTATTAATTATTAATTATTCATCATTCATTATTAATTATTAATTATTAATTATTAATTATTAATTATTAATTATTAATTATTAATGAATATATATTAATCAACAATTAATAATTAATCATAAATAATCAATAATCAATAATCAATAATCAATAATCAATAATTAATAATTAATAATAAAAAAATAATTATTATTGTTTATTAATTATTAATTATGACTTAATAAATAAAATAAAGATGAATAATAAATAAATAAAATATCTATAAATAATAAATATATATAATATGGTAGTTAGGGGTAAATAATAAATCATAAATAATAAATTGTAAATAAAAAACTAGAAAATAATAAATAATATATTGTAAATTGTAAATAGTAAATAATAAATATTAAATAGTAAACAATAGATAAGTAATTATTAATAAGTTAATAATAAATCTAAAAAATATTAAAATTAAAAAAAATAAAAAAATAATTAATGTACAAATAATAAATAAACAATAAATAAATAAATAAATAAGAAATAAATAATAAAATAATAATGAAAAATAAATAAATAATAAATAATAAATAAGATGTTGATAATAAATTAATAATAAAATACTTGTAAATTAATAAAAAAATTATTAATTAATGTATACATAGTAACTAAATAAATAATAAATGAAAAATAAATAAATAATAAGAAGATAAATTATATCTAAATAATAAACTAATAAAATAGTAATGATTAATAAATAAATAAATTATAGATAAATAATAAACAAATAAACAAATAAATATAGACATACATACATATATAAATAAATAAGTAAATAATTAATTAATTAATAATTAAATAATAATTAATAATTAATGATTAATAAATAAATAATAAATTATGAATAAATAAACCATAAATAATAAATAAATAAATGATAAATAAATAAATAATAAAAGAATTCTAAATAAATATTTGCTAGTTATTTAACAGTAATTTAATAATAAAAATAAAATCAGTTAATAAAAAACCAAAAATAAATAAATATTAAAATAATAATTAATTATTAATTATTACTAATTTAATAAATAATAATTAATAATTAATAAATTATAAAATATAAAATAATAAATATCTATAAATATCTATAAATATATATACATATAATAAAAAATACATAAATATATATGAACACAAATTTATGTTACATAATTATATATAATCGTACTCATTTATATATTTACACATTAACAAATATATATATATATATATATAAACATAGGTAAAGATAAATATCTAAATATATATATATATACATATATGATATAAAAATATATTAACATAAATATGTATAAATATTTAAAAATGTATATAAATATACACATACATTCAAAAATTCATATAAACCTATATATATATAATTGGTAATAAATTAACAAAATAAGGGAAAGAACAATAATTCCAACACCACCAAATAAATAAGAATATAAATATAAATATTTATCTATTTATCAATACACATGCATATGTATATATTAACATTATTTACATATGTGTGTATATATATTCATATAGTTTTACTGTAAATTGATTTATATATTATATTTAATGATAATGATGACTTTATATAAAAATACATTTATATATGATATACACACACAACATAAATGAAAAACTACTGCATATTTATAATTTTCAAATACAGACACAAATATTTATATATATATATATATATATCTGTGTGTGTGTGTGTGTTTATTTAGATATATTAGAATATACATATAAATATAGATTTTTTTATTGACACACATATGTTAAAATATAAATGTTACTTGTGTAGGTATATATATAAGAATTAGTGCATTTTTATAATTTAAATAAAATAGATTACTATATATTTTAAATAATATGAATAATAAATACTTATTTCATATGGTTTATATATTTAAAAATATATTTTTATGAAACTTTTTATTTGTAAAGGTGATTTATTATAGCTAAATATAAGGAAATATGCATATATTCATTTATAAATAAACCTACATTATGAAAAATGATAAAACTTCAAAACCATAATATCAATATGAATGTAAACCCTAGGAATAAATTCATTCCCCCCAAAAAATGATAATAATACCCCCTTAAACGAGGATGAAATTCAATCGAATGTTAAAATTTTGGGATACCCGGACTAAAAACTCAATTTCAGAGGCCTTATAGACCTTTTTTGGCCTTGAACTGTTTTACCAAGGTTCCTTGGGTCACTTGGGCATAGAGTTCATTGCAGGCTTTGAATTTATATTTCATATACCCCAAATAGACACCCGGATCAAAATTTATGGTCATTTGAAATTCAAGTTCAATTTCATAATCTTCGAATTGACTGGTTTTGGAGCTAAAATGGACTCTCATCTCCAAAGTTATGGTCAATTGATGTCAAAGTGTAATTTTTAACTTATTTAATATTTGTTTTAAGTTTCATATTATTATTAACCTATACTATAAATATTTATTAATTAAAACATTATAATTAATTAAAATTATAAATAATAAACTACATATGATAGTAAATAATAATGTATAAATCATAATTAAACTTTTAATTTTTTTTAATTTTTTCCTTTATTTTAGCGGTAATTTTTTAAAAAACCGCTAATAAAAAATAAATTTTAATTTTTTTTGAAAAAAAAATTAAAAAACATGTATTATAGGTTTTGAAAATTGCAGTAAAATTTTTTCAAGAAAAACAAAAGGTGGCAGTTCTGAGTACCACCGTGAAAAAATGCTTCTAAAACTGTTTTTCCCTGTATAGATATAACAACTTTTTCAAGAAATCATAATTAAGGGCTTCTGTCGGTGACTTCAAATAGACATGTTCTTTCTTCGAAGATTCTCAAAACTTCTCCAAATCAATCCATCACTTCTGTTAAATGATAGTTATAATTAATTTAATAATTCCAAACATCTCCAAATCGATATCTGAGGTGTTGCAACATATAAAATACTCAAATAAGTGTATTTCATTAAATTCATCTTCCAGATCAAGTGTAGGCATATTCAATCAATCATAATCCATATCTGATCACTTCAACCTTCAACCAAGAGTGTTTAAACACTGACTTTATAGAAACCAACAATCATTTTACTCCTTGGTTAGGGTCTCCTTTTGGATCCAAGGACTTTTTCTTCACAATATTCCAAGAACCTTAGATATTTTTCATTAACATTTATTCATCATAGAAGAAACTCCACTTAAAAGGGTAGATACTTACATAATCACTCAAAACCTCATTTGTATAGAATCCAACTTACTTTATACTCCTTGTATGGTTTTTCCTTTAAGATCCAACGAAATTATCTATCCCACTATTCCAGGGACCTGTGATATTATCATTTTATAATTATTTCTCATGGTTGTGACTCCACTTACATGGTTGGATACTTAATTATTCACCCAAAACCTCATCATAAATTATAAATCATATCATTGACATGAACTTCGATAAAACATACAACAAAAACAACCATATACAACTTTTGAACCCAACATTCACCACAATCATCACATGAGAAAATTTTAATCAGAACTATTATCAGTCATTGTATTCATAAATGTTTAACTTATTATTGGAATGAATTTCATAAATTTTATATTTGGAAGTCAAAAACTACACAAATATTTAGGATTTATCATTAGGATCAAATTATCTCAAAGGCTATGGGATGGGGGTCCATAAATTTTTAAAAATGTTTAGGAAAAAATGAGTTTTGAATATTGCTATATATTCATGGTAAATATCAAAACGAATTTGTCCCTCAAAATCTCACTCCCCCACACTTAAAAGAATTTATTTTCCTCGTGAAATATTGATATCATAACATACAAGATAATCAATGGGATAAATCTCATCTCAAATATAATGTGAAAAAAATACGATAAAGTATTTCGAACCTTATGAAATAATTATAATACAATATCCCAGAGAAAAAAAAATACATAAGTATCTAAATATCTATATAATATCTGTGAAATTAGGTCATATAACTCTTTTTATCTAAAATTAATGGGTTGTCGCTTTTATAGGTACTGCTTAAGGTGAAGGTTGTTGTGTAATAACCACAAATGTACTCATTATTAAAACAAAAAAAATCAATTTTTTAAATTAAAATATACAAGTGAAATGAATATATATACTATGTAAAGAAACATTTATAACATTATAACATGATTTTTTTTCATGTTCTCCTAAATCACTTTCCCTAAAAAAAAACTCTCTCCGTGAATGGCTCACTTCCCCACACTTAAATTTAAAATCATTTTTCAAATATCAATGAAATTGGTAGGGAAGGATTTTAGCAATAAGATCATCCTAAAAAGGCTTACTCATGGATTTAAGGGTTATACAATGGAGAAACATTAATGGTGGATTATTGGTTCAAACGGAATGAAAAAAAATTACTTGATTTTTTCAATGAAACTTTTAAAGTTCTTAATGTTCGGCTGGGAAAACATGGAAAGTTCAAGATGACATATCATGGTTGACATCCCATAAAAAAAAGGTAAATATCATCAAATGAAAAATGGGAAATAATTTTCTCATGTATATAAATATGATTTTGGAAAACATGGATAATCTTGACTGAAAATATGTCTATAAAAAATAAAAAAGTTTCAAAAAAATAAAATCAATTAATTATATATAAAATTTAAAAACCCTAAATTCAGGCTTATGGATTCATTGAAAAAACATGTTGTTTATTTTTTATATAAGAAGACTCAAAAATACATATTTCTTTATATAGTTGAGGACTATTCCGATCTACATTCTATAGAATTATACAATAACTTACAATTTATCACAAATGTATAAAAATTAAAATAAAATGACTATCTCATGTTTCATTTGCTAACTCCAAAAGCAAATTTCTGCATCATAAGATTTATATGATACTTACCAAAATATTTTTAAAACATGGGATGAGCATTAAATTTCCCCGTAAAGGATTTTAAATCCAGTGAAAAATAATTTTATAAAAACTCATTTTAAAAATATTTAAAACATTTTATATCAACTGTAAATATTATATATATATATATAATACATTTCAAAACTATACATTTTATATAAAATATATATTTATTATAGATAATAAATTTCAATACTTTTCAATAATAGTTTTTAATTTGAAAATTCATTCCAAAAATAATTCTGTAAAAATCATTTGGATTTCTACTGAAAAAAATAATTTGAAAATAATAATATTTTTATGGATTATAATGACACTATAGAACTTATAAAAAACTTGTTTCCACTTCAATATATCACCATTGGGACAACATCCTAGGGAGGTCTTGGTTCCACTCCCCATTACTCCTCATTATATAAATTGATATAAAAGTGCAGAATTATTTTTGGGAACAATTTTCTTTTGAAAATCCATATTTCTCCTAAATAACCAACTAAAATCCTTTAAAATACTTTCAATAATTACTTGAATTATTTTAAATTATAAAATAATTTTACCTATTCTATATTATCTAAAAATAAAATTTTTCATAAAACAAATTGGAGTTTTGGAGAAATCCATGAATTTAAAAAATTTCAAAACAAAAATTTTAAACACACCTCATAATTAAATTAAAAATAAATAATTTATTAAATTAATATTATGTTATTTGTATTCATAAATCATGGTCATGTCGATATGAAAATTGAACATCCATTATTTCAATTCATACAAAATGATAATATCCTTTAATAAAATTTTCTAGTAGGAATATTCATTTGAAAATAATACTTAAAATTTTATAATTAGAAACCAATACTTTTTAACAATAACAAAAATACTATTATTCGTATTGCAATTAAATTATTAACATTAACTTGAAAACATAACTAGATTTTGTAAATAATTAAATTTTTTTAATACTCAAGTAAAAAATAATCAATATATTCTTTGAAAAAAATAAAATATAAATTCAGTTTTTAAATAAGAATCATAGAATGATTTTTCTATAACAACTAAATTTACTCATAAATAATTTATAAATAAATCATCATTATAGAAATATTTTTGAAAATAAATAAATTTTTAAAAATTAAAATATTTTCCTTACATAAATATAATTTTGAAGAGCTATATATCATGAAAATAAGACCCAAACAAATTTAAAAATAAATCTTGAAAATATTATTAGCACCCATGTTTCCATTAATAGAAATACAAAAAGTTATAAAAAATATAATTATAAAATAATTCCCTTACATTTTTATTTTATGATGTATTTGATGGGAAACTAATTTTCTTATTTCTTTTCCTATATTCATACCCTCCCTCTTATCTATTTCTATTAGTCTTCCTCTCTTCGTGGTTTTCATAATTATTATAATCTCCCAATAGGGCTTTCTATTTACAGTCATAACTCTAAAATATAATATTAAAATAATAGCTTGGAACGTCGTTTTATATTAATGCATTGTTTAAAAAAAAAATTGTTTGATCTATTTGAAAATCATGGTTTAACATTTGGATATCTGAATCAGTATTGGTCTCATACTACTGTATATATAAAGTGATGTTAGATATAGATATATAATTAGCTAAATCACTATCATTAGACCAAAGAAGATAAGGGAGGGGTCATGATATTCTCTAATTTTTTGGTTGATAGGTAATTCTTTCCAAGAAACATGAATATATATATATATTATATGCAATCATAATAATTGCATATAAATGTGATTTAATTCAATATATTATATTTTTATTGATGAAGACTCCAAATGAATACTAATAATTGTTTATTTTAGATTGATCTTCGGTCCACATCTGAATAGAAAAGCAATAGATAAAATGAATAAACCATAATAAGAATCCACATATATGAAAATAACTCATAGAAAAGTAACACATTTTGGATAAGGATCGATGGAAGAAAAATCCAAAAAAATTATAAGGAATTAAATCATCATCCAAGGGTGAAAAATATAAGTTGATGAAAAAAAGAAATTAATACACTGAAAATGATCCCACAGGTAATATTTAGACACCAAAAACAAATACACCAACCTAGAATGGATCTGAAAACTGAAAAATAGGAGGAAGTCGATTCGTGTTCGAAACTATCATCAGCCTTAGAGTAGGCCTTAGAATTCCCTATAACATTCAATATCAACTCAAACCACATATCTTTAACTCCTTAGTATATACTTAAATCCTAAGAGGTTGAACCACACTCGGACCTCCCTCACCTTCCACTTCACTACTCAGTTTCCACGGGAGAACCCTCAGTTGGTCCTCCCATCCTGCTCGACCTCCCAAGACAAAGCTCACACTTCAATCAATCCCTCCAAATTAATGAGGCTCTCTCTTCCCTTGTTTCCCCGTTATCTCAGTTTCCCTTATCTTTTACTTTTTTCATCGATTCATTTTTTTGTCATATCATATATCATTTTTTATAAATAGAATTATAATTTATAAAAATATTTTATTTAAACAAAAATTTTCATAGTTTTGTATATATTTATATTTCCTTTCAAAATTTCATTTATTTATTATATTCTTAAATCCAAAAATTAAATTTTCTAATCTTCTCATGATTTCAAAATAATACTCACATATATATTTTTATAATTGTCATAATATCATTTATATATTTTATAAATTAATTAATCCTTAATTATTATTATCATTTATAACTTTATTTATATATATAGGAATAAAATTTTAATTAAAGCACTAAATGTTGTATAAAACTAATAATTAAAGATAATTAATAAAATTTATTTATATGAATTTTAGTATTTGTAATTATAAATTATTTTTTTTAAAATATTAAATTATAATTACTTTAATTTACTTATTAAAACAAAAATTTTATAATCAAAATATAATTTCATGACCATAATTTAATTATTAAATAAACCTGATTATACCAAAATATATTTTAACTATTCTTAACTTGATAAAATTAAATAGTTAAAATCTTATTTGATAATTTTTTCGTTATAAATTATTCAAAGATTTATTTATTTTCTTAACTATTAATTTAATATTTAATTTAATTAATGATTAAATTAAAATACTATTAATAAAATAAATAATTATTTTTTTTTAAACTTGGGATGTTACAAAAAATCTTCTAAAACCATGGGTATATACAATAAAATCATTTTCATCAAGAATCATGTGCCCATGACATGAACAAACATGAGAGTGTTATTCCCCTAACTATGTTAAAATAGAAATATAATCATTTTCCATGTGGGTTAAAAATTACATGGATTTTATATTTTTTTCATTATTTTTCTAATTACTTTAAATGGTTTTTTGGTATTTTTTAAATAATATAATATAAAATGAAACACCTCCCTATGTATTTACAAATAGATGGGGAGAGGTTGTCTATATCACATGAATCTCTAGAAATGATGTAACCATAAATATCTAACAGAGGAAAAATAGTCCAACATCATATCAAAAAGATAACACCAATAAAAAGGAATCACGTGGATGAAAATGTGTATGTAATAGAATAATAAAACCACTAAAATTTAAGGATTGAAAAGAAAAAGATCAACACATGATAATTTCTTTCTTGAATCAAACTGAAATAATGTGATAGAACTAATAATTGGTACATTACCATTAAGTGCTAATTTTAACATATCTATACAAAGGCACAACCTATCATTTTAAATGAATTTATTTAATTATGCTTGTCATATCTAAAGTTTGATAAAGTTTGAGAAGTTTCCAATTTACCTTAAATGGTTTCATTTTCATATAATAATTTTCCACTACACTATGGGGATATAAAAGAGTGACTATTTTTTCCCTTGAGCACATCGATTTAATTTTTTATATTATAAATGTAAGCCATGAGTTGAAGAGAAGGACTTTGTTGCCATTAAAAAAATTTCATTGATGGGTTATCGTATCATCCCATACTGTAGGATTATCTTTATATATCATGAAATTGTCATATGATTCTATCTTTATCACATCCTATTTATTCATCTATATAAAGATATTTTATTAATTATTTTTGAAATCCATGTTTAGATTTTTCACATCCCAATACGAATTATGTTCAAAATCTATAAGTAGATGATAGATTTCTCTATTGAGTAGGCATTATAAGGAAATTAAAATTGTTTTTTTATTATATCCTATATTCCCATAGTGGTTCATCAATTTTGGGGGCCCAAACTATTTATAAATGTTCAAATGTTTCTCTAAGATTAATTTTATCTATGATGAGAACCTAATTTTTACATTTTTTTATTAAATTTCATTATATTGAAACCCCGAATTTTAATAAATAACTTGAAATTAATCACATTTTATAATTTTATAATAAATTAGAGTTTAATTAAAAATGGATTAATTTCATGACTTTTATTATTTTATTAATTCTGGAATTATTTTTAAACAAATAAAAATATTAAAAATGACCATCTAATTGTTTTATAATAGCTGCATATGATTTTAATAAAGTTTGGGAGGTTTTGTGATATTAAATCAGAAATACAAAGGGCTGTGTGTGATTAATATTGAGAAAAATGGACCTACATAGGTTTAAATAACATTATATCACCTATATAAGGATAAATATATTGGGTTAAGTACTAAATGTGATTAAAATCCCTCGCATCAGATAAGAACATTGCCTCAAGTCACTTTATAATTTTAACTAGGTTACACAATGCTCATGTATAATTAAACCAACTAGATTGTAGCTGAAGGAGATTAAATAAAAAGGGAAAACACTCATGTGAGATCAAGTGAAGCTCATTTCAAAATAAATTCCACTCATACATGAATAATTGGGACTCATCTAGAACTATGTAATATAAATAAGGGCATTCCACAACTAATGTCAGAATCATCCACTACTCATGTCGGATAAAAACATCATGCAAGGAGATACGTTTGATTAAACTAAAAAATTAAAATTTTATTTCATATTAACTTATTATTTTAGTAGCTTAATTTAACTATAACTAGAGACAAACCCATTCTACATTCCCAACCCCATCACTTTCTATGATCTATGAAGTCACTATCTGTGATTTTACATAAACATCATGATATAAATTTCTATAAATCAAACCATGTAGTCACAATTCAACTTGAATTCATAAAAATAATTTTTCTTGAACACTATGGTAGGATCTAAGACCATTCATGTAGATCAATGATGGTTATGGGATCAATCTAAGGGCCACATGAACAACTTGAACGACATCACTCAACTGATGTGATATTCTCAAATGATCCACTTGGAATAATTGTGAAACAATATTATGATCTACTCCACATATCATTCACCCATGTAAAATATAACATAAGGATAACAGTTTGATTAAAATAATTATATAATTATTTAAGATAACAATCAATAAAGTGTCTATGTAAAAATATCACGAACTCACAATATATACATGTATATTATTACATGTTTAACTTGTTTCCTACCTATATTATTTAATTAGTGATTATAATAGATATAAAGAATTTAAATCCTTATCCTTCATCCATGGATTTGATTTATAATAGGATTTTATATTTTATTTCATGAAATTAAATTTAGTGTTGGTTTCTTTTTATTATTTTTTATTTATGCTTCCATCATTATTCCCTCATAATTTTGATCTATTGCACACCATGGTTATAGATTATCTTAATCAAGGGTGTGATCCCCATCAGAGATTCAATTAAGTATTCAATCCTTATTTATGAATTTCTATAATTTTTCCTCCATTATGTGATATGGAATTGGTGTGTGATATGTAGGTGAGGTAGGATCATATCTTCACTCGCAATTCACAGTTATATTCATACACCAACCAAATATTATATTCATCACCACTTAACTCATTACACTTGGGGTTTAATAATGTTATTTGACTATCTAACAGTGGTGGGAAGTGGGTTCATACTAAATCCAAGGTGTGTTGTCAATTGACACATTGGATGAGGTGGGATCATTATGTTGTGTAAGTGGAGGGTAATTCATGATTGGTTATTATTAAATTGAAAAATTAATTTTAACTTTATAAATAGATAATTAAGGTTTCCTTGTCCAAACTCTTAATATCATTGTCCTTTCCTCCCAAACTTTCTTTTTTCATTTCCTTTATTTTGTTTTTTTCTTAAATAACCCCTTTTATTTCCCCCTTTTATTTATTTATTTCATTTTAACATTAAAAATTATATAAAAATAATAATAATTATTGATTAATGTGAAATTTCCTAGTGTTACTCCTCAAGTTAGGTAACCCTATTGAACTTCCTAGCTTCATTCCAAGTTTACAAATATATATTGATAATAAGACTTTTGTGAGGACCTTTATCATTCTCTAGATTTGAAATTTCAACTTTTCTATTAGTTCTGAGATTATGGGGGCTCTCATATAATAATGTAATCTACATTGAGTTATTAGATTTGGAAACACAGCATTGTTCAGGTGAGTATTATAGTCACTAATGATGAGTCATGGTATTCTAAACTATGTAAATATATTTTTCCTGAAAATTTAAATTACAACTCAAGAAATGTTTTCCTCAACTTTTTCAAATTCCACCAACTTTTACACATCGTCAAAATAGATTAGGATTTTTTATTTAAAAAATTATTTGGGAAAAAGGACCCATGAATTCATTTCCCCATATGTTAAAATTTTTAACACACATAATGGGATATTGTGATATCTCAAGCTTCCAACAAATACTTCTAGTTATTTAAAATTTTCAAGACTAATGATGATGTATCAAATATATTTGTGAAATGTTGGCTAGATTAAACCAAATTTAATCACTTTTTTAATTGTATATCGAATCCCATGATGTCCTCCAACTTCTATAGAAGATAGAAAATTCAAAATATTATCATACACTTTTTCGAGGATATATTTTCTAATCATTCAATCTATATAATCATTAAAATATAATGGATCATCCCAGAATTAATGGAAAAAATTATTTAAAATGATTCTCACATATTCCTTTGATAAATAAAAATGCACCACACCTGAAGCTAAGTAATTTTCGATATTTTCATACCAAGTTGTGGTAGTATCAGTCATCTAGAGTCTCTCATTGGGAAAGGTTTCTTTAATTAATTCTATATTTATATCAATTGGGTCCTTTTATATGCATTATATATGATCAATAATGACATTCTTATTTATATTTTTATCCTTCACTTAAATTTCAAATTATTGAAGTAATAATATCCACAAAATGATTCTATTCTTTCATGTTTCTTTGACATTAAATATGACAAGGTAGAACGATCAATATATACAGTGAATTACGATAATAATAAGTATGATGAAAATTTATTAAGTGTGAAAACAATCCTTGTCATCTTCTTTTTAGTTGTTGTGTAGTTGTGACGAGTATCATTTAATGTTTGGATAGAATAATAGATCAGTTTGAAGATCTTTTCTTTATTTTATTTCTAGGAAACACCAACTTCCTAGTCACTTTTATCACACATTAATTCAAATGGATTCTACCAATATCGAAAAATTATAATCAAATCTTTTACTAAGAATTTTTTTTACAATTGAAATTCTTACTAACATTCAATCCCAAAAATAATGGTGACATTTTTTCCTTATAGGGCATTTCAGTGTGGGAAATAGTATTAAAATACCTAATAAAGAACTAGTAGAATCAAACATGCCCAAGAAAACCTTAGATTGCATGAAATAACGTAGTTATGGGTATCTTAATTATTTTATTAATTTTGGATGGGCACACTCAATGCCTTTATTTAAAATATAATGGTCTAACATTATCCCACTTTGAACCATGAAGTTATATTTTTCCTAATCAAGCATAAAATTATTTTCTTCAATCACCTAATAGAATATTACCAACAATAATTGATAAAATTACTAGATTTTATAGTTATTAGATCTATTAAAATAGATTAATAAACCCAAAATAATATCTTGGTGAAAGATATATGAAACTACACCTAACTATAAATGAATAACCAATAATAATATAGTGTGTACCTTTCACCAATTATCCATAATATCGTCCACCTTCATCATATGTGTTGGATGAAGATCACAAGAGTGGGAATCAAAGGACCCCCACCCTTAGAGGTATCCATAGGCCGTGTTGAATCATCTGATATTCTTATAGAATCCATATTCACTCCCTGATATGATATCTCTTTATAGTGATAAGTAGAAAGATAAAGGGAGCTCTATGGCTTAGGGAGATTCATCTAAGAAATGGTTAGTTTCACTCACATACTACCTCATTTAATTACCCTTTAATACAAAATTTGAGGATTCCCATTAGGTGATCCTACATTAACTCATGCATTATAATGCATGATTTAATGCTTTGCATAGTTCATGCATCACATACATGAATGAAATAAAATCCATCATGGTAAATATCATGTAACACCACTTAAATTATATCTTGGGTGGGAAGATCACTTGAACTTTAATTATTAATGCTCAATGTCTTATACAAATAAATTCACAAACATGCATACCATGCCTTATGAATTGGTCCCAATCATACCTTACAATTAGATAAAGGTAGTAGCCTGGAATCGTATTTCATTCATTATTATTTCCCTTAGTTTCAAAATATGAAATAACCTTTTAATATTATATGTATGTCACAACCTTTCCCAGAGGGGCTCATGCTATGGCAACCCAAAGATAGCCTTTGATAGACTATGGGATGGTGACTAGAACCGAGTAGACATATCCCACAAATGAATGGCATTTTCCTTAGTACATGTAAAAATGCACACATCTCCAAGACTAAAATGATGATATGAAAAAAATCTAAGTAAAAATTGATTTCATACACTAAGTTACCAACCAAGGAGTATGATAGTAGGAAAACTAAAAAGAAAACCGGGCTAGAATACAAGCCCACAAAATGAAAGAGTCTATCAAGTAAATTAAAAAGTTCCTAAAACTTTCCCGCAGAAAACCCTACCTCAATGGTAGGTGTAGGAAAGAATCAAGAAGTTGTAGGATCACAACACATCCATTTGTTCCCTCTAACACGACCTGGTCCTGGTCCACCTAGAACTCTATCAAAGCATTGATCGTCTGTACAAGACACGACTCATGTGAGAAAGGCTTATGAAGGGGTGAGTAAAACATTACTCAATAGGATACCCTGAAACAAAAAATAAACACACTACATACTCCAAAAATGAAACTAATGAATAACACCATAAAGGAAACACACGAATTACACCATAAAGGAAACACAGGTAGTACAGTCAGCTCACACGGGTAAAAATCCAATGCATGAAGAGAATAATTTTCAGTTGTTGTCCAAAAATCTCCTAGTTTCCATGACAAATAGTGATTTGATGATGCAAGGAGCATCGATGGAGCATGAAGTGTATATGGATCATGGAACGTCTATAGTTCATGGAGCGTCGATGGCACTTGGAGTGTCAATGGTGACCAGAGTGTTAATGGTGCACGGAGCATCGATAGAGCATGGAGCATTGATGGCGTATAGAGAATTGATGGAGAATGGATTTTTTATGGCACACGGAGCATCTATGGCCTATGTAGCATCTATATCACATGGAGCGTTGATGAGTTATGCATCCCCCAAGTCATGTAGTCACCAATTCACAGCCATCCGAAAGATTCTTCTCATAACAAGATCTTTCTAGAAGAACCTACACCTCACACCATTAGGTTTCATTCCAAATTCCATAAAAACTCACTTATACAATCTCAAAAGGACTGTCTCAAAAAAAGGGTCCCAATTCCACAAATCTCTCATCAAATGGATACACTGTTTAAACGTTACTACTGTTTTTCTAAAAAGGTCTGACCTGGGTCCCATCCGACCTGTCGGACCTGACCCGACCCGTCGGCCGACCTAACTAGGTCTATCCAAACTTACGTGACATAGGATGAACAAACCGATCGGGTTTAATAGACTCGACTCAGTTAGGTCTAGCCCGCTGGGCCTACACGGCCACTAGAGCATCCTGGCCGCTCTGGTATGGCCCGCACTACGGGCTGGAAAGTACGCCCGACACGGCCCGACCTAGTCATTTCCCCTATTGGTCCACTTGATCCACCTAAACCCCATGGCCTTCTCAACCTCAACTCATCCTCGCGTGGCATGCCACCACTGCAGGACTTCAATGCGACTTTCGCCACGTGGCCTCCTATCGCGGCCCCCTAGTCGCCACTCGCAGCCCCTACCGTCGCGGCCTCCCTCCGACATAGTCCCGCCTAGACCGCATCTAGCTTCTAACGACCCATCATTCCATGATTTTCCTGGCCTAGCCCCCATTGATCCATTGTTTCCTCCTCCTCCTACCACACTACTGACAGCATGTCACCACCTCTCACTCCCCCTTGACCGGCTGCATCATGCCCTCACCGCTGGCCACCCCACTGAAGGTCTTCCTTGCGTCGTCATAAGCTGCTGCCATGCTCGAACTATACCACGCTCCCATTTCACCTCTTCTATGCCATCACAGGTCCAAACCTTTGATCTCGGACCACTTCTCCATGGATCAGGGGTGCAATGGTTTATCATTCCCATAGGGGTTTCAAGGGCGAAGAATTTATGAAGAATGCAATATATTGAGGGGGATAAATTAAAATAATGCCCAATGAACGATTCTTGGCCTTGTTTTTTTTATCATGGATTTGTTCATGTTAGAAGGTTTAATGAAGAACAAATTAACACAAAAATTTAAATCCCCATTCAAAATTCGGTAAGCTTAACACTCATCCCATAAGCAATCGAACTGCGGATCAACTTGTTCTTTGGATAGTCCACATTCTTCATTGGATCTAAGAAGGGGAAGGGAAATAACAATGATAATGAAATTCCCTACCTTGATTTTGGATCAGTCCTGGAAAAAGAATGGAGGTCCATTTCCTCATCGATCCCCAATCGATTGACGTTCTTCATCCTTTGTCAGAGAGGTCTCCATCTCCTTACCTCATAAGAATTTTCAGAGTTATGGTGATGACCTTGGATTACTATCAATATGACATAATTAAAAGAAACCAACAGGGCATCAAATAAAACACTGTAATGATGGTTACATCCAATTTATAACTTTCATAGTCGACCCATACTGATCAATGTTATTCTCTTCCACATGTAAAGTTTTTACTCTAAACACAACGGTACCCTCAAATTCCTTATCCGGGAAAAAGTTTAGAAATTATTCCAATTTTAAATAAAAACATATCATGCACTTTATTAAAAACATAAAAATTTTCATTATATCATTTCGGTAACACAACTCCTTGGAATCTCATGTTGTCTCATCCTATGGTCTTGGAATTTTTCCAATTATTTTAAAAAAAATCATAGAAAACACAAGTCACTACATTATCTTCAACTTAGGGCTTTATTTCCTCGAAATCCAAAATAAGGGCTACATAAAAAAGACGAGGGAACTGAGCACGAATTAGAGCCTCCCGCTCCCAAGTTCTCTACTAGAGACTCATGTACTGCCACCGGATGTGCACCACAGAACTACACTACCCCTTAAGGATCCACTCTTGTCATTCCTCAATATCCACCATGTACTCCACAAAAGTCACCCTATCATAAATTTCCAGAATGCCCCAGTCGATGACGTGCGATAGATCATGCACTTACCTCCTCAACTACGACACATGGAAGACATAATACACTTAGTGAAACTATGGGTGAAGATCTAGGTGGCATTCCACCTCACCAACTCAACTCGGAATCTAAAAAGAGTTGATGTATCTACATGATAACTCCCCCCCCCCCGAGAAAATCTCTACAATCCCCATCGAGGTGAGACCTGAAGGAACACATGGCCTCCCTCCTTGAACTCAATAGGCCTCTATATACTATCAACATACGAATTTTGTAGGCTTTTTGTAGTCATCATCTGCTCTAGGATGATTTTCACCTTCACAGTGGTAGCCCGCACCAAATCCGGAACCTTGAGTGTTGACTCCCCTGGATCCATTGAGCATAGTGGTGACCTGCATGGTCTCCCCTACACGGCATCAAATGGTTCCATAAAATGGAGTGATAAATGTTATTGTATGCAAACTCCACCAATTATAGGTGATCCTCCCAAGTGTAGAAAAAGTCTAATATACAAGCATATATCATGTCCTCATGAACATGGATAGTCCTCTCCATCGGGTCAACCATTTAGAGATGAAATTCCATGCTCAAGTGCAATAGAGTCTCAAATGCCTCTTTCAATCCCTTCCACAACCAGGATATGAAACGATCATCACGGTCTGAAATAATGATCAATGGAACTCCATGAAGCGAAACTATCTCCTTCATGTAGAGGTATTCTAAGCTCTCTGATAAACTCTACTCATGGATCGGTAGAAAGTGCGATGACGTGGTGAGTTTGTAAAAAATAACCTATATGGTATAGTGTTCCCCGGATGTTCATGGTAAACCCTTCACGAAGTCCATTGATATCTCATCCCACTTCCACTATAGCACCTCAAGCGGTTGGGTCAAGTATAATGGAACTTGGTGCTCATCCTTCACTTACTAACAAATGAGCTATCGAGAAATGAACTTTGTCAACAACTTCTTCATTCCCAACCACTAGAACTAACATTAGAGTAAATGGTACATCTTCACTACACCCAAATGTACCGTCAAAGGGGATGTGTGGAACTCCCTCAGAACCACCTCTTACAACATCAGGGTTGCCACTATGCACCCTCAAAAAATAACAATATGATCCCCACCTATCAAATATCCATCAGGGGCATGCCCCATTGAAAACTGGGCATGTTAGGTCTCATAGTTGATATCCTTAAGTTGTGCCTCCTTGACTCGCTATAAGAGTGGAGGGGTGACAACCATAAACTGGAGGTAATCTGCACTATCTCCATCCACGAAGGATATCTGTAATGTGGACAACTACTCTGATGCCTCACTCAAAAGCTGCAAGTTATATCTCCTACTCAGAGTGTCTTCCACCATGTTCCCATTCCCAAGAGTATAGAAAATATCAAAGTTGTATTCTTGGAGGAACTCTATACGACACCTCTATATCATGTTTCGATCCTTCTGAGAGAAGATATAATTGAGACTCTTGTGGTCAAAGTATATGGTAAACTGATCACCCATCAGGTAGTGTCGCCACATCTTCATTGTGAAGACTACCGCAATAAGCTCAAGATCATGGGTCATGTATTTTTTCTCATGTTACCTCAATTGATGTGAACCATAGGCAATCACTGATTTCACCTACATCAGTAAACAACCATGTCTTGTCCCTAATGCATCCTAGAACACCACATTCTCAACACCCTTATTCAATAATATCAAGATCGGAGTGCATATCATCCTCTACCTCAGATCTTGAAAGAACTATTGGCACTTCTCAGTCCACACGAAAGGATTCCCCTTCCATGTCAAAGTCTTCAAGGGTGTTACTAATCTAGAAAAGTTGAGTACAAACGTCTAATACTACCCAGCCAATCCCAAGAAACTCTGCACCCTGGTAACACTCTTGGGTGGATCCGAGGAAATCACTGCTTCAATATTCATCAGATCCAACACAACTCCAGCCTCTTAAATGTTGTGTCCCATAAAGTGGACCTCATAAATACAGAAATAATACTTAGAGAGCTTCCCATAAATTTGGTTCTCTCATATTTTTTCCATGACCATCCTCAAGTGTATCGCGTGCTCCCCCTTGGATGTCTAGTATACTCAGATGTCATCAATGAAGACCATGACGAACCGGTCTAAGTAAGGCTGGAAGATTCTGTTCATGAGACCCATGGACACTTTTGGTGAATTTCTCATGACAAACAGCATCACTAAGTACTCTTAATGGCCTTAGTTACATTTGAAGGTTGTGTTCGGGATTTCCTCATCCTATAAATGAAATTGGTGATAGCCAGATCTAATGTATATCTTCAAGAATCACCTTTCTCCCTTCATTTGATTGAAGAGGTCATCAATCCTTGGTAGTGGATACTTATTCCTCAAGATCACCTTTTTCATTCACCAGAAGTCCAAAAATAATCTCAAACTCCCATATACCATCTTGGAAAACAAAATTGGGGCCTCTTAAGGAGAAACATTGGGTCTCACAAAGCCCTTCCTCTATAATTCCTCCAGTTGTACCCTCAAATCGCAAATCACAGTGGGATCCATCTTATATTCAGGTGTAGATATTGTTTTCATCCTGGGGTATAGGTCAATGTAGAATTCTACATCCCTATGAGGAGGTAATCCGGGGAAATCCTAAGGAAATATTTCCTCATACAACTCCACCACTACAGGAAACTGTGGCCTCCTATTATCCACCATAACGAGGGTGAGGCTATCCAATAAGTGATTAATCAGTTAATCCATCCAATTAATGATTCCCTCTTACATTTCATGTGTTTCTTTTTTTCCAACAAAAGAAAGCCTTGACCCATCTCCACATGAACACTACACTTTATGCCTAAAATAGTCAATCTAGGCATGAACTACAGATATCTAGTCCATACCAAGAATTACATCATAAGGAATCAACATTGCCACCATGAGATCCCAAATGAATATATCACCCCCTATTGTAAGTTCACACTATCGGCACCAGTTTTTGATTATCGAATCTCTCCTGTAGAAGTCTCTAAGCATAGGGATTGATTCAATAGATCCACTGGAATCTCTGAATCCCGAACAAGGGGCTTGGGGAGAAAAGAGTGATTGGTACTTCTGTATATCAAAATTTCAACTATGGTATAAAATAAACATATCATACCTCAAATAATCTCTAGAGAACTGAGGTCATAAGCCTCCTATATCTCTGAATGCTAGCCTCGACTCAGTCCACTAGCTCCCTAAGCCCATGGTGGACCACCTGGGGGTGGTGGTAGTGGTACGTCGAACATCCACCCACCGCCCGCTACTCCTCCTACTCCTCTGCCACACCCACCACCCTGCAGACCACTCTTCTCCTACCTCCTCCTCTTCCTCAGCGGTCCCTCAACCGTATTCTGATCGTCTGCACGGTGAGTTGGGCAGTCTCAAGCCAGATGTCCCCAACCGCCGCATGAGTAACATAGCATATCGTTAAGTTAACCCGCTCTACCCTGGGAGACCTGTACCACTAACCTCATATCCTAGGGTAATTCCTTAGAGTGCATGACCCTCTTGGTCTGTGGCTTCTATTTTCAGCTACCTAACACCAAAGAATCAGCTTCCTGGTTCCTGTTGGTAGCTCACACTACTATTGTGTACTCTGTAATAAATATCTCCATTAGCAAAGGCTCACTCCTGTACCCTAGAAAATATAGGGATTATAAGGAATATCATGATTTTTCTGATCTCTTGGAGTATCCCCTTATCGAAGGTCTAAGCTCGAAAGAATAGGTCCTGCACCATTTTTTTGGAGTAGCAAGAAAGATCTGTAAATCTCACCGAGTACTCTGCGACTGTCTAATTGCCCTGCTACAGATGCAGGATCTCCTATATTCACACTGAGCATAACTTCATCGAATGGAACTCCTCCTAAAGATATTATCAAATTCTTCCTAAGATAGATTCATCTCATTATGTGTTCGGATCACTAAGCTCCACCATCACCCTACTGATCCACAAATAAAGCTCGAGGCTGGAACTGCCATCTGGTCGGAAGGTTTCCTCACTAGGAGGAAGACACATGTAACTACCTCCATCCAATACATAGCTACCTGGGGGTATGGAACACCACTAAAACTGGGAGTTCGCTGCCTCTAGAACTCATGCAATGCACTCATCCTGTGTGCATCCTCTATCAGTAGCACTGGAAATAACTACAGCTCCTCGGGTGGTGGTATCACTGGTACCCCACCCAAAGGTGTTATCTCCAGTACTAGTCCATGTACCAATGCCTCTTCTGTAGGTGGATAAATATCATGATCACGCATTGAATTACTGGATGGTTGTCTACATAGAGGAATCCTGGAATAGATCAAGATATACCACAGTCAATAAAGTATACCTGGTGAGATAACTCAAGAATGACATGAGAACACACTCAAAATCTTATATGATACATGTACAAATTATTTTCCATGTAACTATTTTCTTCTTGTACCAAGTCAAAAAGAAGAGTTCATAATTTCGGTGTATGGATACGTCGGCCATCGTACTAACACTAGAGTCCCTAGTCTAAAATCTGAACTTGAAACACGTAACACTATTGCCCCAAGTAAATGTCCTAGACTCTTAGTCCTTTAGGTAGAACCAACTACCTCTAATACCACTCTATCATGACCTATCCTAGAGGTTCCCATGATGTGACTACCCCAAGACCACCTACGATAGGAAAAGGGATAATGACTAGCACTGAGTAGGAATATCCCATAAATGGGATTCATTTTCCTGAGTACCTATACACATGCACATATCTCCAAGACCAAAATGTTGAAATGTAAAAGCACTAAGAAAAAAATACATGCATACACTAAGATACCAAACACAAAGTATGATAGTAAGAAAATCAGAAGGTAAACTAGGCCAGAATACAAGCCCACTAAAATAAAGAGTCTATCAAGTAAAGGCACAAGTTCCCGAAACTCATCTACAGAAAACCCTACCTGAAGGGTAGGTGTAGGAAAACTGCCTAAAGTCATAGGATTACAACACATATGTATGATCCCTCTAATAATAACCTAATCCTAGTCCAGTGAGAGCTCTATAAAAGTGTCGATCGTCTGCACAAGGCAGAACACGTGCAGGCAAATCCTGTGTAGGGGTTAGTAAAACAATAATCAATAGGACACACCGAAACAACAAAGGAGAAACCACTAAGAAATACACAAAGTATGCCACAAACGAAACACATGAAGTACACGACAAAGGAAACACATGAATAACACCACAAAGGAAACACACAAATTAGACAAAAACGAAAAAAAAAGTACAGTCAGATCATAAAGTTATTAGTCTAAAGCATAAAGAGAAGGATTTTCATTTATAGTCCATAGATCTCCCAATTTACATGAAACATAGTGTGTTGATGGTTCATAGAGTGTCGATGGAGCATGAATCATCGATGGTGCATAGAGAATCTGTGGATCCCATAGCATCGATGGCTCCTAGAGCATCGATGGGGCCTAGAGCATTGATGGTGCTCGGAGTGTCAATAGTGCTCGGAGTGTCGATGAATCTCAGGGCGTTGATGGAGCCCAAATCATTGATGGAGCCTGAAGCATCGATGGAACAAAGAGCATCAATGGTGCATGGAGCATCGATGGCGCCTAGATTTTTTATGGATCATTGAGAATCGAGGGTTTATGTATCCCCCAAGTCACATAATCACCAAGTTATAGCCAACCACGGGATTCCGCACGTAGTGCGCCTATTCCAGGAGAACCCACACCTCGGGCCATTAGTTCACATTCTGACATCTATAAAAACTCACTTAGAATGTCTAAAAAGGGTTGTCTCATCTCATGAGTCCCAATGCTGGAAAAAAATCATCAAACAGACACACAATTTGAATGTTATGGCTCTTTTCTTTAAAAGGTCTGACTCGGGTACAATCCAACCTAACAGACCCAACCCGACCCTATCTGGCCAACCCAACCTGACCTGGTTCGACCCACCGGGTCCAACCTGTGCCCGACCATTTCCCCTACTGGTCAGCATGGTCTTCCCTGACCGTGGGGCCTCTGTGTCTGTGTTCAAGCAGTTGTCGCCGCAGTAGCCCCCCGGTCGTCACCCACAACCCCTACCATCAAGGGCTCCCTCTGATGCAATCCCGTATGGATTGTGTCCTTCATCCACCCAGCTAGTGGCCCATCCTATCGTGATTTTAATTTCATGGATCCCACTAGACCACTGCTACCTCTACTATCAAATTTATGATCTGGGAACCCATTTAAAATTTATTCCCATTTTAAAGAAAAACTCCCCCTGCACTTTAAAAAACATAACATTATTCATCATATCGTTCCAAGAACACTCCTCCTTGGAATATCATGTCATCTTAGAAACCAGTCTCAAAATTTTCTCAATTAATTTATAAAAATAAAACTAGAGATAATCAAAGTCATTGTAAAGTTATAAGCTTTAAGGAATATTATCTTTTTCAATCTACCACTTGCACAAAATTTTAAAATCCTTTGTGCGATTTCACCTTATATTTTATCTTATAAAATAACTCATGAAATCATATCCAATACTTTTTTTCTTATATTCTAAAAAACTTTTTTAAATCTATCATTAACTTTACCAAGTTTCATATCATATATGATACCTTGTAAACACCCATCCAAGACTCTTTTGTATTCACTCTAAAATACTTTTAGAGAAACTCTCCCAGTCAAACTCAATACTCATTTAGTCAAATACAAAGTGTGACTCCAAAATCCTTTATAGTGTTGAAAACAAATAAGAATATCTTAATATATGAATGTAAGAATAGATTTTCTTATAGTAAATCATCAATGATACTCAATCTATAAATGGATATGGATTGATCTTCATTAAACACGTTTATATCTATACATGTGTCCACCAGTTGCATCAAATAGTAGAATTCATTCTCACATGTTCCCTTTTTTCATGATATTGAGTGACCATGGGACTTAGAGTATATTAATTTTATATATACTTCTCATAATTCTATGTTCTCTGAGTATAGACTGAACAGATCGAAGAATACATCATGTATTATTCACCTTTATAGATGAGCACATCACATGCCTCTCATCCAAACTTATAAGCACATCATATATACTATCTAGGTTTTTCTAAACTCTCCTTGGTCTATCTCAATTGAGGTATCATATTTCATAATCATCATATGAGTTGAAAAACCCCATCTTAATTGATCTCAAACCAATGGCATTATCAGTAATATATCCAACCACCCCTAATTAGATAATCCTCATGGCTTGCAAAATATAGGTATCATATTATGAAGGTTCTCATGAAAAGTATCTCACTAGGATCAATTATTGGGGACCTGTATATGATCCATGCACCCCTATTATACCAAATACATGGTGTATAACATTTAATATGACATACTAAGTAGTTCATCTAGTGAAAGAAACACTTTTTGTGCCTCGTGATAATATTTTATATCTCATGCAATAATCTTACTCATGTTAACCTTAACATTTCATCATAACCTATAATACTCCATGATGAACATCAGCTAGGGGTAATGCAAAGTCATACTTTAATAGGTTAATTATCATAATATTTAATGAAATGTATATAAATATATACATTTATGTAGTCAATGTGATAGAATAATAAAATATATATTTCTTTATATATAATAAATTTTATATTATAAAAATCCAATTAATAATATTAAAAAAGCCTACATAATATCTTATCTATCATATCATATATGATACACTACCTTATTAGACTTATGTTTTATTCACCTTCTAGGGTTTTGTTAACTCATTGCATCTATATGTGATCCCTATCACATCACTATGTGGCCACCGAATAAAACATTCCCTCTAGTTTATTTAGTGGGTAACAACTATAAACCAATCCAATTTGAATAATGGTGATATTTATGAATCATATTCTTAAGGTTTAACTCCTTAAACTTATTCAATCTCATTAACTCTACAAAATCAAATGTCACAATGTAAAATTTGTTTGTTTACTTACAAATTTTCTAAGTTGAACATCAGCATTATCCATATAACCCTTTCCATAAAAATTTTTACATGAAATATTTTTCTAAATAATGAAACTATTTACATTATTACTTACCAATACATCCTAAAATACTTTATGATAAATTCATATTAACTTTTTTATGGTAACTAAATGTAACTCTTTTAATTTCTCTTTACATACATATAAAAAACTATTTCATTATTTAAATTGAAATTCACTATGTATTTTGAATGGAATAATCCTTTAGGAAGTTATGATATTTACTTGATCATTTTAACTAAATGAAAATCTTATATTTTCTTTTCCTTCACATATTCTAAACACTTTAGGATTTTAAGTGAAAAACACTGTGAATTATATACTGATATGATCATTTATTTTTTAACATGGTACTTCTTAAGTCCAAACCTAATCCCACTAGACTCTTAGACACTATATTATCTTTAGAATATAATTCTATAATAAATATTCTCCATTTTGTTATAAAATAACTCTTATTCCCTTTCAAAATGAATACTTAATAAATAAATCATTGTTTCGATATCATATATGCCATTATATGTGTTTGGATCATTTCCTATGAAGATAAGACAATTTGTAAAAATACATCACTAATGGGTGGTGGGAACATCTTACATTATATCTTTACAAACATCTAGATAAACACTTAATTATTTTAATATAATCTGTTGAATTATAAACCATTGGTATTAAATTTTTTATTTCAAATTATTCCTAAAAAATATTTGTTATAAAATAACTCCTCTTATCATATAAGATAAATGATATAACTATGAATTTATTTTATTTAGATTCAACTAACCTTGGTAAACTAATTTACATTCAAATATTTGAAGTGTAAACTATCTTATTCATCACTTAAATGAAAACTACAAGATCTATCAATTATTACCTTGATTTTGAACTATTATATACTTAAAATTCTTGTAAATTATATATTTGGTAGCATATACCCTTTAAAATAGAAGAATCGATCTCTATAACATTAATACCTGACATGGAAATTCCATAGAGTTTCTAAAAACCCTTTGAGATCTTGAACAATTTAATATTATGGAATCATTAATCCTTCTTGATAACATCGAAGTTTAATAACCTTAAATAGTTTCTTAAAGAAACATTTTTGGAATCTCTAACTAACTTTACTTCTTCCAGTTTAATCTTTTACCCACATTTACTATCTATACAGCATAATAAATTAGATTTCATATTCTTAGTTCATCTATTGTCAACACTTGAAAATATCAAGTAAACTTTTCTTAAACTAATCTTCATTATCAGAACATCTCCATCAATGAAAATTGGATATATTTATTAACCAAAACAAGCTTTATAGGAAATATCTAGTCTCCCAATATCATTAGCATATTTAATTATATTTAACATCATTGATATACCCAAACATATTAAAATATGAGAATAATATTATTTAGGTATTTTCTCATCTAATGCCTTTGAGACCTCAATTAAATATTTTTATAAAAATCATTAGCATCTGGATTCACCTCTTGAACAAATTCAACACATAATTACTGAGGAAGAGATTTCTTTAACACCTATAATTTATCTTACTTATAAAATTTTCTTAATTAAAAATTCTTATAAGTTTCTTACCATAATAGTTTTTTCTCAATTATTAATTTAAAAGATAAGTTTGATGATTATGATGATGTTATTTATCTATAATAGAATCCTATATCACATGATTATCATCTTTTATAACCATTTAATATTGAATTTTATAAGATAGGCTCCCACTAAAATGATTACCCCTTTAAAATCTGATCATTTCCATTAACAGTCCAATATCTATATTTCCATATGTGATGATTTTTCTTTGGGTTTCTCTCACCACTTATTTATTTAGGTAAGGCATAATACCAATCATATTATATACTATTCTTGGATATTTACGTAGAAAAATATTTTTTTAGTTAATCAAGTCGATAAATGTAACTTTATTCCTCCGATAAAATAATTATATTAGGGTCTAATTACTATTTTAACCCAAAGAAAACTCTAATAACAAGTTTACAAAATAAAATCTAGGGAAAAAATTCTTTGAAATTTCCTACCTAGTTAGAAAATCTAGGATCATCTATTACTATCTTTCCTTGCGTAAGATAATCTGAGGGAACCCATCTTTATATCGACCGGCCTAATTATATGATTAGGGTCTTGAAATATACCTCTTTGGAAGGAATATAACACTTAATATTTAGAATGGTATTTAATACCATCGTCATATCTTAATTGTTTACCTTTATTCCTCCATGATTCGATTTATTTTGTTTGGAATCCTGTAACTTCAACCAAATAAATATGCTCAACCCATATTCATGTGTATCTCCTTAAAAAAATCATGGTTTGTGTTACTCACTTATAAATAGAATCAAAATATATGTATACATATCCTAATTCTTGTCATGTATGAGATACATAAACTATTCATGTAAAGGTTTATAATTATATAAAATTAATAAACTTCACTTGAGTAAGTCCAGGTCCATAGATAGATAACCCCTACCTTTATATAATATGGAGAAAAACTATAGGGAAGTAGGAAGTCTAACCCAAAGTCCCTCTACTTGTGGGTATGTTATTCAAGAGAGAGTCTAATTAATCATAACTCTAACAACCGATTTATATAATCTATATTCAACAACTAAATTCAATCCAATTATTTTAATTAAAACTGAATTTAAGGTACAAGTAAACTAAATCCATTATCATACCAATCATGTAACTACTTAGATGCAAGTATGATAATATATTTAATTAGTTTAACAATTAAACTAAAGTATGCACATATTCATAAAATAAAAAATATATAACTATTAATAATGTAGGTAAAACCTTTAACTAAAAGAACATTTGGAATATTTAACCATGAGATAAATTTTTATGGAAAATTCATAAATAAAATCTAACTACAACTAATTTATAATTTGGATAATGATAATAGACACTCCATACTATGGAATATAAATACTCTATATTAATTTAATAATATCAACTTTTCATATTACTCATTATTTTAAATTTCACTTTTAATACATGATATATTCTGAAATATAAACATTTTACATTATAATCACTATTTTGTAAACCTTTTACATAATTAAAATTTGATTTACTTAACATTATTTAAATCATAGTCAAATAAATCATCAAAACTCCTTTGATGTGATTTAAATAATATCCTAAAAAAGGATATTAATTTGGACAATTCAAATTAAGTATTATGAATAGTTCATAATCATAAAATATAAACACATTATATTTGTACTTATTTTTTAATTTATAAACACTATAAATTACCCTAATGATTTATAAATGAACATTTTATTTCTAAGTCGTAAGGAATGAAATATAATTTTCTACTCCATGAGTTTTTGAGTTGTTTCATTTTCTTATGACTCATTTTGTTGTAACCTATAGGACCTTAATAAATTATTTATAACAAATAAATTTATAAAAACTTTATAATATAATTAATATCCCCAAAATACCTTTTTTTATTATTTATCAATATTTTATAAATTATAAAATTCAATTAATATTTTAATTAAAAAAATGTTAATTTCTTATATTAATCGTATTTTATGATCCACCTTGAACTATAGGCTCCTATTCATAATCGCTTATTATGATTAATCTATGATTGATAATATGATATGCTCATTATCTATTGTATCTTATGACTGAGTGACATGTTATCCTCCCTGATATCTAATATTATATTTTATGACTCACCACATTATCACCATAGAAATTTGATGCTCTATTTTAGATATACGGTACAATGAAATCATAAGATATGTCACTAAGAAGTCGGAAAATATGAAAGTTGATAATTCATGGGATTCTCACTGATCCACTTCTTATGATATACCATGTCATAAGTCTTGACTCGATCATCTATAATGACTTTCTGAATCATATTTTATGATTGGGTTACAACAAGAACTATTATTTGAAATATCTTAATTTCAATAATTTTTTCACAAATCTTAATTCATTGTAGGATGATACCAATTATTCATAGGTATCTAAAAACACATATTATAGTAAAAAATTGATTAAGAAACCCCAACCAAGATCTTCATGGATGATTTATGAAACCATAAATAATCAAAGGTAATAGAGTAGGTACCTCACACTGTTGGGACACAACCACATCAATATTCATCATATGTGGTTAATGAATATTATAAGACTAGTAATATCACTTCCTAATATATCAATGTCACAATCTAAATTATCCAATATTCATAAGGGATCTATATTAACTCCATGATATGTTAGTGCCTCATAGTGCTAAGGATGAAAATGATGATAGATTTGAGGCCTACAGAGATTTAGCTAATAATTGTATAGTTCACACACATATATCTCAATGTAATTACCTCTTAATAGAGAACTAAAGGATAATACCTAGGTGGTCATGAATTAACTCATACATTATAACATATTACATAACCTTTTGATTTTATATGTAATGGGAAATAAGTAATATCTTCTACCCCGGAAATATGGCCAGTGCATTGCACATTTCAAAAAGGAATTCAGTGATAAGTGAATGTACCATATGGAGATGTGAAAATTATATTCTCATGATATTTTGGTGTGACCATAATTTTATTATCCCCAAATTATCCATTTAAAAAATTGTATTAATCTCTTACAACTATTTTTTTGGTAAGTTTATCAATGATGGTTAATGGAAAATGACTCTTTCTGGTTACATCATTCAATTTCAGTAGTTGGCGCGAACTATCCATAATCCTTTAGTTCTAGTGGATATCAATTATCCTTTTTTATTTTAAACCACTCTAATCCCACCTTTCATAGGTACCACTTTCATTGGGTTGACCCATTGACCATCAAATATAGGAAATATTATTCTAGTGTTGAGAATTTTAATCACTTACTTCTTCACAACTTCATTTATCATAGGTTTTGATAATTATTTCAGCTTCCTAAATGGTTTACAATTATATTCCAAATATATTAGTGGGTATAGTTATTAAGGATTGTACCTTTTAAGTAAGATACCATCCAACCTATCACCGATTATTTTGTGACAATACATTGAGAAATTTAATTTTTTTCAAATTAAATATTACCAATAATGATGAATGATAAAGTATTTAAATCTCCAAATTAATTATATCATAATTTTAGTGGAATAGATTTAAGCTCAAGTGTTAATGTTTTTTCAAGTGATTTAGCTAATGATGTTAACTCCTATCTATATAAGGGATGCAATATATTTTTGATGAATTACATTTATTTGATTGATTAATTTGATTCCACTTTTTCCTAGTGAAATTACTTAATATTCATGGATTCCTTTATTAATTCAACCCATTAATTAATTTATCATGTAAGTAAAAAAAATAAACTTCTATAAGAATATACTCTAAAACTTCTCAAGGATGATTCACTTATCTTTATACCATATACAAGGTATATATAGTTTACTTTAACCCCATAATCCTCAATTATTCATGAAATCTAGATAGAATGAGGTTATCACTAGATTTAAGGTCACATAACACTCTCCCAAATTAATAGACTCTAATATTAATGGGTATTTAAAAAATTATAGGGACTCTTATTTTAGTTTTAATTGATATAGGGATAACAAATGAACATTAAAAATGCATTAAAATAGTTCCCTTGAAATTGAGTTTTGTCTTTTTAGATTGAATATATTTGATAAATTTAGCACAGTGGGTCATTATCATAATGGATTATAAAAAAGTAATGTGTATATTATGAATCTTTAAAACCTCCATAAATTTTACAAACTGATTATACAACTTTATTTTCTTTAAAATTTGTGAAAATAAAGCAGGTGGTGATGTATGGTATTTCACTCTTTCATTGAGACAATTATTTTCCTTTCCTTTTCTCAGTTTCTATAATTCATCATTTTTTAAAATATTTTTTTTATTAATTATTGGTATCTTTTTTCATTTAATTATCAACCTCTATAGTAGGCATCTGTGTCACTTTTATTTTTCCTCTTCTCTTATATTATTCCATGTGTTACCCAACAGAGTTCTTTATTGTCATCCTTTCATGTGTTAATCTATCTGACCTAATGGATTTTCTATGTTATGCATAGAATATTATAAGTTTTTAGTGGATGTATCTTGATTCTCAAATTTTTATTGAGTCTATGAAATGAATTGGTTATAATTTCTTCAAAATTTGGTTATCTTTGTGTTGAAGAAGAAGTATAGTTTGCGGTTTACCTTTGTTCTTTATACAATTGTTATTGATATAAGAGAAGTTGATATGTCAATTGAGATTCTCATCCTTGTTGTTATATTATATGTATAAATTAGGGTTTATCAAGAAATCACAGTGGACTTGTGTTCTTATTTGGTGGTTAACTAACTCATAGGTCCTTCCAATTATGATTTTGATTATTTTACCACTTATTTCTATAATAATTTTCATAATTTCCTCTAATTTAACATAAAAAATTATCACATGTCATGTTTCCCACGGATGTGTTCTATGGAAACACAAAATATTCATTATGATCTCTCTAGTGTTGAAAATTTTCAGCTAAAACTATATAAACTCGCTAAGGAAAAATCTGTTACAAGTTTTATATCCTCTTTTTAAGAGCATGAAATTATGAAAACTAAGAATTTCAAAAATTGGACTTAATTTAATACGTATTCACACATTTTAATGTCTTTTGAACACCAAAAAATATGTTATTACGTGTTTTGAATCAATGTTTGAGGATATTATAAAACCATAACCATGAATGTATTTCTAGTATCTATATTGATAGATAACTTACTTTCTGGTTCAATTCCAAGGTATAATGTTTACAACTAGTTCGCCAACATTATATAATTAGGATTAAAACACCAAAACATAGATTTTAATAACTCTCAATCTTCTCATAGTTATTTTTACTCTTTATAAAATAAGGAATAGAGTTTATATTTTTTCAATGATCATGTTATCCTATAATAACAATTAAATAATTTTCTTCCCACCACATCCCATGTAAAAAAATAGTGTTTATGTATAATCACTCTAACAAGTCTTTGGATTTTCATTACATAAAAAGTGGATATTTTCTTTGATCATCACGTCATCAGTCACCCCAATATACTTTAATGTATCACAAACTTCAAGAAATATGTTTTCATGCATATGAGGCTCATCATTGCCCAATATATAACCCCCTAATTTTTTATGAAACTTTTTTTTAATAAATTAAAATTTCTTACATGTAATTCATTTCATGATAAACGAAGTAATTTTTTCATTTTAAAAAATACCAATTTAATCTTTCACTACACACAACATTTTCTTAGCTAATGTTACATGAAACATTGAGTTTTAACAAAACCTCAGCATATTATTAATATTGTCATTTAAATGTGACAATTGTAACCTAGCAGTTAGACATAAAAAAATTAATAGTAAAAATGTATATTTAAATATTAAGTATAATGGTTTTATATAAAGTAAATATATTTATAATAAAATATATATATTTTGGTAAAGTCTTTATAAGTTTGAAAATACTATTTTTTCAAAAAAAATGCTTTTTATGTATCTTTGTGAACTATAATAAAATTAAATTTTGAAACTTTTAGAAAATAAATTTGTTAAAATAAACTTAATTTTTTAATTCATAATGTAAAAAATTATCTTAGGGTGAATTTTGGGATTTTTTTTCTTAAATGTTTTATTTTTTGAAGAATAGTGAAAAATAATGAATATTAATTGAAAACTGGATTTTCAGTTAATTTATTTATAAAGTTGAATTATATTTTAAAGTAGTTTTAAAGTAAAATTAGTAAAATTATACATATATTAATCCAATTTAGTTCATTATTACCAATTTCTCATTGAAATTGGATACAAAAACTTTGTAAACTTTTCATCTTTTTCTCTTTAAAAACACACATTCTCAACACTTCTCTGGGATTAATATTAAATTACTTTTTTCCACTTAGGTGATTATAATTTGGTAATATTTATCCCATATCTGAAATAATTGAAATTTCTAATTTCTAATTAATTAAAATATATTTCTTACCAATGTTATTAGTGAAATAAATTAAAAATTAATTACAGTGATTAAGGTAAAAACAAAATTACTTTGTGGTTAAACAAAGAAGATAAGGGGTAAAAAATGAACCAAATCTTTTCAAACCCCAATTTTATGTACATATTTAGAATTTATTAGGTATAATTTTATAACTTTATCCATGTTGGACACTTTTTCAATATGAAAAACATGGGTGGAATTCTCTCTTTCCAAAATTTACAATTTTTCTACCCACATTGATTATAAAAGGACACCACCTCTCCCCAGCTCTTCACACCTCTAAATAAATTCATATTGGACAATAAAAATCCAAATATATTCCCAACTTTAATTCCCTCATCATATAATCCTTAATTTGGGGAAAATCCAATGAAGGAAGGCCTTTAGTGAAAACCAAAAGGAGATACCCAGAGAATAGGAAACGTTCATCAACAAACATTTTTTTTTATTTCATCCTAAAACGCCTTAAATTAATTTTATATAATGATTATATAATAAAATAATTATATTAAATATATTTTTATATTTTTATTTTATGTTTATGTTCTACAACTACACAAAAATTCATCAAATGGGTCATGAAATCATCGTTTGCGCGTACGGCGGACTACCGCCTCATTAATATATGTCATTCGTTTTTCCATTACCACCTATCAAGTTTGGTAATAATTATAAACATAAAATTTATATATCATATTTATTATTTTTATTATTTAATTATGATTATATAATTTTTATATCCCATGTAACTTCATCATTTCCATTTTTTATGAATATAATAACCTCATTCGTGTGTGCGGCGGACTACCACCTCAAATAGTGATGTGATTTGTTCACGCTATTCATGGAATTTATTAATGATGAATTTAATAAAAATATGTTATATATATCACATAAAAATGATTCTATAATTATAATACATCATATAATTTTCTTTCTTTCAGTGCGATAAGAAAATGAAAATATTTTTCATGTATATGTACGACCTACCATCTTTATGAACGGTGTTTTTCATTTCCTATTTATTTATTTATAGATTATTATAAATACATATATAATAAGTATATATGATATTTATATCATAGTTATCATTATTTATATTATTAAATCATGATTAATATAAGAGAAAAAAATATAACAGATCAAAATATTTACAAAAAAACAAGCGGTTATTACACAAAACATAACCTTAACATGGAAATCTTAATAAACATGTAATAAAATATCATAAAAAAATAACAGGAGATGGAATAACAAATCTCACTGTTATTTTCTGTGATACACAAGCAATTTGAACCACCTATTTATTTTATATGATGTGTATAATGACCATGAATGTATTTTATGATTATTATAATAATAATTATTGGTATTTAGATATACATTTTATTATCTCTCTTTTATGGGTTTTACAGATCAAGAGTTTCCAAATCATTAAGGGATTTGCATTTTCAATTTTTTATCTTTGATATGTATGTTATGTGATGCACCTATACTCTTTCATGAGGTGTACATATAGACCCTTTGACATGTAATATCATTAATTTATTCAATCTCATGATAATTTAAGTTTCATTTTATGTTATTACTTCATAATGTTTATGATTCAATGTTACCAATGTGGTATAAATTTAATGCTAAAATCTTATCATTTATCGATATTATTTATGATTAAGTCTCCAATGTTAAAATATCCTGATCTACTTCTCAATAATTATCAAAAAAAATCTCCTATTGTTATTCATGATATATCCAAGTAATTTTACCATTTTTAAAATCTTTGGTACTTAATATAATTAAGAAAATGTTTTTAAGAAAATTAGACTATACTTCTCTCTTCGATCAAAAATCTGTTTTCTTTCAAAACAATGTTTTCTAAAAACGTTTTCAATTTTTTTTAAAATGATATTTTAATCTCATATTCTAGGAAAAAGTTTTTGAAAATTTTTAAGGTTTAAAAAGTGTTTTAAACTATTTTCAAAACTTTTTTTATATGTTTCAAGGTTTATTTTCAAAGAAAAGTATTTTAAAAATTTTATATGTTTTAAAAAGTGTTTTAAATTATTTTCAAAGCTTCCTTTTTATGTTTTCAAAGTAATTTTCAATTAAAAATGTTTTAAAATGTCTTATGTTTTAAAAATGTTTTTTCAAAGTGGAAATGATATTTTCATAAAGATATATTTTAAATAATCTTTCACAATTATTCTCTATCTAAGATGACATCTATTGGTGTTACTTATTCCTTACTAGAGATACAACTCAAGAATGCCATTCATATTCTTTATCTGAATGGTTTATGTTTTGATTTCGTGATGTATATGATAAATGTTTCTCTTCTATTGGTTGAACCATGATAAAATTATTATTAATACCTTCTTCTTTTCTTGGGTTATTCTATGATGAGATAGTCATGAAACCAATCTCTTTTTCACAAGTTGTGATATGATGACATGTTTTTGTTACCCATTTCATGGGATGTGATATGATAAGTGTTTATGATCCTATAAAACACATATGTATGATTTAATTACGTGAAATTTGGGACCTATATCTCTCTCTAATTCATTAGATAAAGATTTATATCTCATGAGATAGACATGACTAGAATGAGGAGTGAACTCAGTTTTATAATATACGGATAGCACAAAATGTGAACCTAGTTCAATAATACAAAGATGTAATAGAGACTGAACCTGGGTTATTAAATGACTTCTTCCACAATGATATTCTTGGTAGTTATCATTAGCTAATATGGAAATTATTTTCTATGCTTATGTGTATGCCAAAAATTCTATGTTTTACGCTCTCATTGATCATGTTCTTTCATTCCCTTATGACTCGTGTCTTATGAACTACCAATATTTATTCCATGACTCATAATTATGATATTTGATGTATATGTTATGGTTTTAAAATGTTTTTATCATGTTCACATACCCTTATGTTCATGTTATTCTTATCTATCTACCTTGTATACCCTTATTGAGCATTTTAGATCACCCTTTTATGTTTCCTTTCCTCGGGATATAAATATATATATTATGTATGATATATATAATAAGGGTTATAGTAATAAAAAAATTATAAGGATATAATGTATCCCACTTATGGTCTTGTGTTTATGTTTTCATGTTTCCAAAGGCACTAAACTATTACAGTTCTCAGGCGTGTGTTTATATAATGTGATGTATAATCTAAAAAAATGATGAAATATCTATGTATGAAAATCTTCAGTAATTATAGTTGGTATAAGAGAAAAGTTTCAGTTAATATTTGGAAACTATGATCAGAAAAAAATAGTTATATCCCTAAGTACATGTTTAAGGATAATTCTATGGATGAGTCAAATAATAGACTTTTTTGGGAATTTTGGTAATGGATAGAGTTTTTGGTTTCATATTAATACATCCATGTCTAGATACTGAAAGTAGTAGTTTCTATAGAATAGATGTACCTAGGGGTAACAACCCCAAAAACATCATATTGAGCTTGACTCGATCGGGAACCAGTTCACGAATATGGGCCTTGATGCACACCTAGTTTGACACTCCAAGGGGATACGCTTTGTAAATTCACAAAATCATTACGAAAATACATGAAGGATTTAAAAATAATATGGAAATTTATGAACTTGGATAAATCTAAGGTTTCATGGATTAAATAAGGTGTCATAATTTAGATATTCTATAAGTAATTTCCATGATTATGCGGCCTCCCACTATAATTATTGTTTATTACTTTATGATTTTTGGTTTTAGTCAATAGATGGATCTTGAAGGAACCTTGTAAATTCTGATGTTAGGGACAATGTAATGAATTTCCTCTTAAGAATAAAAATTTTATAGGAGATAGAATAACAAATCTCATTTAAATTCTCACATAAATATATCAATCTATGAATCTTGTTGGACTTCCAAACAAACAAAAAAGGGAGAAATATTTTTTTGAGTCCTTCATGAGAAAAATTATATGGTCTTTTAGTGGGTCTTTAGATACACTAATTGTTAAGAAATTGATCGGTACAAATAAAAAGATATTTTATATTCTCCAGTGTTCGGAACATAAAAAAGTCATTTTTTGTATTCTACTATTTGGAAGCTGAAGCGAATCAATGGTGAAATTTTATTAAGAATATGAGGCACCATGGTTAAATTGAATCCATGGATTGGTACAAGTTAAAGTACTTATTTTTCAATAATTACTTTACTCGTATTCTTCATAAAAATATGGATAAATAATTCCTTGATCTAATATAAAGGATGATGAATCTGTTGGTACCTATGAGGCTAATTTTACAAGACCTACAATGTACACTTCTGGTATTATCATCCAACCTAAAAGTAAGGTTGATTGATTCTTTAGTGTCTTAAAATCAAGTCTCCTAAGGGATTTATCCATAAGATACTTCAGTAACTTTAATATATTGTTCTATGTGAAATCAAGTTATAAATAGAAGTTGGATTTATGTACCAATATCATGATTTTGATGAAAAAAGAAAGATGGGTACAAAAAAAATATAAGAACCATAGAGAGAACAAGATGAGATTTCCTTTATGATCTATGTGTGAAAAAAACATAGAGGAAATTTCCATAGGGGGACTATTAAATGTTTTAAGTGTATAAGGGAATGTTATAGGCCAATTTATTGTCGAATTGATGGTATGAAGTTAGATATTGATACGAATGGAGATAAATCTCTGAAGAATGCACCTACCACACTTTAGTGCTTCAAGTGTAAGAAGAATTGGTATTATGTTAACCAATGCCCAAACCTGAGGCTGAATGATGATGATCAATTTCATTAACCTCTTAAGCCAAGGGACAAAGGTAAATATCATGTGATCACTATTTTTTAAGAGGGGTGTGATAACAACTTGTTGAAAGGTACACTTACCATTCTGTCTAGAACTGATAATTCTTTATTTTAATTTGGATCAAAACACTATTTCATATCTAAATATTTTTATAAGGGTATCAAGATGACACCCAAATTATTAGTTGTGCAATTAGAAGTATAATTATGTGATTCTTATATGTTTGATGTTAGTGAGAATGTACTTTCCTAAAATCTTTTCATTCTTCATCTGGTTGAATTTTATGTCATCCTAGGAATGGATTGGATTTATCTACATAAATCCCTATCATTTTTTGAGGAAGGGAAGTTATATTTGATATTACAAACTAAAATATGATCTTCTATCAATGTGATGATAAGTATAAACTTTAAATGGAGACTAAATCCATTTTATGGGTCTTTATTCCCATTCATAAGGGGTTTTTATCTCAAATGGTTGAGGAGAAACTTGACATTGATTATATTCCTATTTTTTAGGAATTTTTTGATGTCTTTCCCGAAAATTTTTCTATCCTTACAATAAAATTAAAAGTTGAGTTCTTAATAGAACTCATACCTAGTGCCACACTAATATCAAGGACTACCTATATAATAGACCTGATTGAGTTGCAGTAATTGAAGAATAAACTTTAAGAAAAGTTAATAAGGTATTCACTCAGCCAATTTTGTCACCATGGTGTGAACTTAATCCTTTTGTGAAAAATAAATATGGATCTATACGACTCTACATTTATTATCAGGAGATAAACAAGATCCCAATTAAGAATATATATTCTCTTCCCCGCATTGATTACTTTTTTGATCACCTATGTGAATCTAAATAATTTTATAATATTAATCATAATTCTAGATGTTATCAATTTAGGGACAAGGAGAATATACCTAAGATGGAATTCCATACAAGGTATAGAAACTATGAATATATAGTGATTCCTTTGGATCATACTAATGCATATGTTATCTTCATGGATTTAATAAATAGAGTCCTTATAGATAAGCTTCATTAGTTTTTTGTCGTCTTTATATATGATATTATATCTATTCAAAGAGAAAAGAAGAGAACGAAGACCACTTGAGAATTGTATTAAATACAAGAAGGAATGAGAAACTAAATGAAAAAATTACAAAGTGTGAATTATGGTGGTAAAAGGTTTCATTTATGGGTCACATAATCTCAAGAGAGGGTATATCAGTAAATCCATCAAAGAAGAAGGCTATTAAATGTTAGACCATACCAAACACTGTAAAAGAGAACCATAGTTTTCTTGGTTTCGATGGATATTATCAACAGTTTTTGGATAATTTCACAACTATATAATCCTCTCACCAAGTTTACTTGGAAGGGATCCAAGTTCCTCTAGATAGATAAATGTGAGGAAAATTTCAAGTAACTAAAGAGGTGGTTATTCAGCGCAACGGTGCTTATATTACCCTAAAATAAGGAAGGGTTTGTAATCTATAGTGATGAATACAAGATGTTATTTATAAGTTTCTTTTTGAAGAATGGTATACTTATAGATTATGGCACACGAAAATTGAAGGTTCATGAGAAAAATTACCCAACTCAAAATTTGGAGTTCGCTATGGTAATTTTTTCATTAAATATATAGAGGCATTATCTCTAGGGAGAATAGTGTGATATATATACCGATCATAAAATATGGAAGTATATATTCACACAGAAGAAGTTGAACATTCCCTAAAGAAAATGTTTAGACGTGGTAATGGATTATTACTACTCAATACATTATCTTATAGATAAAATGAACAAGGTGCACAATGCTTTAATTCAAAAAGATAATTATAGATAATTAATTATGAGGATCACAAAATATCCAATATTTATATATTTTCAAAGTATGGTACTAGAAATCATTATGGAAGGGGGAAAATATTATCTTTTAGAATTTAATGTTCAACCATCTATCTAAGGGAAGATTAAAGAGGCGCATAAGGAAGATGTAGAGATGAAAAAAAAGGTTATAAATTTTACTGATTTTAATATTGATCTTGATGAGATGATAGGGTTTAGAAAATGTGTATGTGTTCCCCCCATACTAGAATTGAATGAGTTATTTGAAAAATATCATAGTTTTTCATTCTCTATTCATACTAAAAGTATGAATATGTTCAAAGATTTGAAAGAATACATATAGTGGCATGGAATGAAGAGATATATCATAGAGTTTGTATCTTGATGCTTTTTATGTCAAAAAGTTAAGGCTAAAAGACAAATGTCTATGCGAAAGTTTCATCCATTACCCATACCAGAATGAAAATGGGAAAAAATTACCATGGATTTTTTTTGGACTCCCCAAATCCACTAAAGGGAATAATTCTATATGGGTTGAAGTTGATTGCCTTACTAAGTCAAAAAAATTCATCACTATCATATAATATTTCTTTATAGATTATCTTTTGAGGATATACATTAAAGAAGTGGTAAGGTCTCATAGAGTACCATAATCTATTTTATCTGATTGGGATATGAGGTACACCTCGATATTCTGGTGAAGTCTTCTACAACCCCTTGATACCGAATTGAGATTTATCATTGTTTATCATCCTTAGATTTATGTTCATTATAAAAGAACAATTTAAACCCTAGAGGATATGTTGAGATCTTGTTCGTTGAATTTCAAAGCCGTTCAGGATAAATACCTTCCAATAGTTGAGTTTTCATACAAAAATATCTTTTAACAAATCATTTAGATGGATTTTTATGAATAAATTTAAGGAAAAAAAATTGAGCTCCCATATTCTAGAATGTCGTTGAATAAATAAAGTTATTGGGGCCTGAGAAAACTGAAGAAATGGAAGAGAAGGTTAGAGCCATTCAATAGCATATCAAGGTAGCTCAAAGTTGTAAAAAAAACTAATGATGATAATTTTTGTTGTGATCTAGAATTTTAATTTGGTAACAAGTTTTTTCTAAGAATTTCCATAGTGAACAAGGTAATGGAATTCAGGAAGAAATAAAAATTAAGCCATCAGTATATTGGTCCCTATGAAATTCATGATCACGTCGGTACGGTAGCCTATCTATCATCGCTACCAAGAAACCTATATAATTTCCATGATGTGTTCCATGTATCACTCCTAAGGAATTAAATACCTAAACCTTCAAATGAACTGAACTCATTGGTCCTGCTGCTGGAGCAAGATCATTCTTGGGAGGAATAACCAATAGAGATTCTAGATCGTACAGAGAAAGTTCTAGGAAGCAATACCACTCACCAAGTCAAATTTTTGTGTTGAAACCACCAATTAGAAGAAACTTCATGGGAACTTGATGATATGATGAGGTATAATTATCCTCATTTTTTTAATGGAGTGAAGAATTTCGAGGGTGAGATTCATTTTATGGGGGTATAATATAAACCCCAAGTTTTTATGTACCTTTTTTAATAAATTAAAAATTATTTGATGGATGGTATTTCATGATAAAAAAAATTTATTATTAAACTTTATTAAATACATAGTAAATATTTCACTACATGAAACATCGACTTACTTGCATTACATGTGACACTAACTTTTAACAAAACCTAGGCATATTATTAATATAGTTATTTAAATGTGATTGTTGTAACCTATCCATTATACTTATAAAAATAAATATTAATAACTAATTTATTAATATTAATAATAATGGTTTTAAATTAATTAAACATATTTTTAATAAAATATATAATTTTAGGGAAAGTATTTATAATTTTGAAAATACTATTTTCTAAAAAAAAATTAGATCTTTTTGTGTACAATAATAAAATTAAATTTTGAAAACATTAGAAATTTAATTTGATAAAATAACATTCATTTTTTAATTCAAAATGTAAAAATTATCTTAGGTTTAATTTTTGTTTTTTTTCTGAAAAGTTTTAATTTTTGATGAATAGTGAAAAATACTGAATCTTAATTAAAATATGCCTTTTCATTTAATTTATTGTTGAAGAAAAATTATTTTTTCAGTTGGTTTTAAAGTATAATTATTTTAATTATAAATTTATTAATCTAATTTAGGTCATTTTAACCAATTTCACCTTTAAATTGGATATAAAAACTTTGAAAACTTTTGAAGTTATTCTATTTAAAAACCCTCTTTCTAAACACATCTACAGGATTAATTTTAAATTAATTGTTTCCACTTATGTGATTAGAAAATGGAAAAATTTATTCCATATTTGGAATCATCATAATATATAATATCTACTAAATTCATGTTAATTTTTGACCAAACTGATTTGTGAAAGCAATTAAAAATTAATTACGGCAAGTAAGGTAAAAACATAATTACTTAGTTGTTAAAAACAAAAAATAAGATATAAAAATGACTTAAAACATTTAAAAGACCAATTTTATGGAAATATTTAAACCTTATAATGACTAAGGTTCTTATTTTAACTTTTTTTACATTATTTCATGTGAAAAACTTGGGTGGAATTCTCTCTTTCAAAAATTTACATAGTTTCCACTCACCTCCCTTATAAAATGCCACCCCATATCCCCCTACCTTAACACCTCTAAATCCTTTTTTATTATAAAATACTTATCCAAGTATCTTAAAAACTTCACCCAACTTCTCATTGTAGCTGTAATTTTGTAATAAATCTATCCAAGGAAGGCATTTGGTGCAAACCAAAATGAGATACCCAAAGAATGGGCAATGTTCACAGCAAATGTTTTTTGATTTATTTCATCTTAAAACACATTAAATTATTTATATATAATAATTATACAATAATATCAGTAAATTAAATATAATTATATTTTTTTAATGTTAATTTTATGACCTAAAACCACACACACATCCATCAAATGGGTTTTGAAATCGTCATTCGTGCGTACAGAAAACTATCACCTCGCAAACCAATGTCGTTTGTTTGTATATTACCAACTATCAAGGTTGGTAATAATGATTTAAATAATATTTATATAAAATATTTATGATATTTATGATTTTATTATGATTATATAATTGTTATATCACACATACTTTCATGATTTCCATTTTGTGGGAATACGATAATGTCATTCTTGTGTACGATGTACTACCACCTCACGAAATAATGTGATTATTTCGTGCTATATATGGAATGTATTAAGGGTGATTTTGATAAAAATATTTTAAATATATCACATAAAAAATTTCCAAAAATTATAATATATCATATACTTTTATTTCTTTCAATTTGATAAAAAAATGGATACAGCGTTCATGTGTATGTACGACCTACTGTCTCCATGAATGGTGTCTTTAATTTCCTATTTATATATTTTAAAGATTATTATTAATAGATATATATGAAATATATATGATATTTATATCATGGTTATCATTTTTTGTATGATTAAATAATTATTATGTTAAGATAACAAAAAATATAATGAATCAAAACATTTATGAAAAACCAAGCGGTTATTTCCTGAAACATAACTTTAACATGGAATTTTTGTTAAACTAATAATAAAAGGACTTAATAAAATAATAAATGGCATGATATAAATTTATATTTTTCTTCAATATGTATAATAAAATATTATTTATGATATAGTAGAATTTAATAAGTACAATGGAAGTAAAGACTTAAGGTAATGGAATTTTCGTCTCAATTTTATTTTCTTTGAGAAACAATACGTTATCACCACCTATTTATTTTATGTGGTGTGTATAATGACCATGAATTTATATTATTATTCTTATAATAATAATTTTTATGATTTAAATATCCATTTTAGGATAACTATTTCATGTGGTTTTCTGTTCAAGAGTCACCAAGTCGGTTTGGGATTTTTGTCTCAATTCACCATCTTTGAGACGTATGTTATGTGATGCACCTACACTCTTTAATGTGACGTATATACAGACAATTTTTCATGTAATATCTTCTATTTATCCATACTCGTGATATTTTAAGTTTAATTTCATGTTATTACTTCATGGGGCTTATGATTTAATGTTACCAAAGTCGTATAAATTTCATGTTATAATCACATCTTTTATCGAGATGATTTTTTATTAAGTATCCAGTATTGAAATATAATGATATAATTCTCAATAATTATCCAAAATTTTATTATAATATAGTTATTGATGATATATCCAAGTAATGATACAATTTTTTTACTCTTTGGTACTTAATATAATTAAGAAAAAAAATTAATAAAATATAATCATATTTCTCTCTTCGGTCGAAAATCATTTTGTTTTCAAAATATTTTTTTCTAAAAATGTTTTTAAATGATATTAAAGATCATTTTCCAGTAAAATTATTTTGAAAAATATATATATTTAAAAAAAATTAAATGATTCTCAAATATTTCTTTACAAGTTTCGAAGGTTATTTTCAAATAAAATGATTTTGAAAATTTTTTATGTTTTAAAAAAAATTAACTGATTTTTAAAGATTCCATTATAAGTTTTCAAAGTTATTTTCAAATAAAAAGGTTATCAAGAAAATTTATGTTTTTTAAATCTTTTTTCCAATAGGAATTTATATTTTCATCAATAAATTTTTTAAATTATCCCTCAAAATTATTTTCCATCTAAGATGATATTTTTTGGTGTTGCGAATTCCTTACTCGGGATATGACCAAAGAATACAATTAATAATATTTCTATGAATAGTTTATTTTTTTATGGAATGATGTTTATGAAACTTGTTTCTATTTCAAGGTTTATACCAAGATAAAATTATTATGAAAACCATCGTTTATTCATGGGTTATGCTATGATGAAATGATCATAAAACCTGTCTCTTTTCCATAGGTAATGAAGTGATGGAATGTTTATGAAACTCATTTCATGGGTCATGATATGATGAATGTTTAGGATATTCTGTCACTTATATGTATGATTTCATTATGTAATGGGTGAGACATATATATATATCCCTCAAATTCATTGGGAAAAATATTTATATCTCAAGAGTATAGAGGAATGGAATAGGGAGTGAACTCAATTCGGTAATACAGGGATGGAATGGGAAATTAACCCAATTTAATAATACAGGGCTAGAATGGGAAGTAAATCTAGTTTAGTAAAAGGATTTTCCCTTTATGATTGTCTTGGCAGAGGGCCTTAACTAATATGGAAATTATTTTCTTTGCTTATGTGTATGCCAAAAATTCTATGTCTTATTCTCTCATGTCTCATGTTCTATGATTCCATTATGACTCATGAATTATGAATTTCTAATCATCATTACATGACTCCTGATTAGGATCTCTGTTATGCAGGGTGTGGTGTTCAAATTTTGATATCATATTCTCATACCCTTATGTTCATTTTATGCTTATGTATCTCCCTTTTTTAATCATACTAAGCATCTAAGATCACCCTTTTTATGCTTCATTTTCCCCAGTTATGAATATATTTATTTTGTATGATAAGTCTAAGAAGGAATCTAGTTATAAATAATATAGTGTGAGACGATGTATCTCACTTATGGTCTTGTGTTTATGTTTCCATGTTTCCAAAGTAACTAAACTATTATGGTTCTTAAGAGTGTGTTTTTGTAATTTAATGCTTATTCCACAAAAAATAATAAAATTTATATATATGAAAACCCTGTATCATTATACAATCTAAGTAATTTTTCATGTTATTACTGTAAGTTAATCATCAAAGGCTTCAATTAAATGTTTGTTATTTGGATCTTAGTATTTCAATGCTCGAGTTAGATATGGGTGTGTTGGGTCTTAGTTCTTGTCTCATGGTAGCCCTAGGTTTTTTATCATTGATACAATTTAATAAATGATGATGGAATTTCCCAATAGAAATAATTTAAATGTGAGTCTCGATTCACTCTTTTGATAGATCGGTCCTATTGTAAGAAGACCTACCAATATGAGATCTTCATTTTCTCTGGTTTTATTCATTAAGATCAAGTGGCAGATTATTTTTTAACTATGATGAATTATTAGGGTTCATCATAAACAAAAATAATTCCTAAAGAAGTGTTCAGTAAAGATTACTCTAACATTATACTGGAATACCCTCCATGGAAATAATGCTAAAAATTCAGTACATGCTATTACTGCACACCTAAATTATAAATTTCATAACCTATTAAACACTATAATAGTGGAATATAGGTTCAATCCATGGGGAACATTGGTCTAGATATCTAAGATAAATCTTTTTAATAATACTCAGAAAATAGATATTTAAGGGATATATTTTTTTTAAATAAAACCAAAAATTAAATGATTAAAAGATACTAAAAATTAAATTTAAAAATAAGTTAAAATTAAATTAGTGAGGCATGTCTAAGATTAAAATGCTATAAGAAACACTATTTCTTATGCCATAAAAATATTCCATGTGATTAAATAATTATTACACTTAATTATTGAAAATTATAAATTTTTAATCTTTTGTCATAAAGAATATTTTTATCTCCTAATTTTTCTAGTGACTTATTCTTTGGTGTTAAAAATAAATAATGACAATAACTTGAGTACCTAATTAATGTATCAAAATGTAAAGGTCTGCCTATTACAAATCCAAATCACCTATTTGTGTTATAATCGGTTGAATTTTTTTACTTAATTAGTATCACTTGATCGACTTAGTATTAAATTTGAAGAATCTAATTTAAGAATTTAATTAAAAATATATATAATCAAGTGAAATAAAAAACAAATTAAAAATTGAATTGAAAAAATATTCAAAAAAACAAGTAATATCTTGTAAAGTGAAAAAATTCTCCGGCTCCACTAAAATCATGACATATAATAAATTTTCTTAACATCATGGTCAAAAATTTCATGAGATAAAAAAATACATGAAAAATATAACTACTTTACCAAATAATTATCATGAAAAACTAAAATACCACTAAGTGGAGAAAATTTTATTTTTTGGATCATGAAAATGACAAATATGACCACCCTCCACACTATTGATGTGAATGAATAAGCTCCAAACAAAAATGCGACATGACCCGCATTAAAATAAATCTACCAACACCCATTGAAAATAATTCTAAGAAATCGCACACACCAATTTCATCAAAAAACACCACAAAATGAACATTTATCACTGAACATGAAGTGAGAACTATTTCAGGCACAAAGAATGGATGATGGAAGTAAGTGATGGTATGATGTTAAGTCTCTCTAGATAATAAACTACAAAAAAATAGTTCTTAGTGGTTGTTTATTAGAGGTGGTTCTAATAACTACTATAAAATAAATCATATAAAAAAATCTATAATATAGTGGTAGTTTCACTAAATAGGCGTTGTATTTTTTACTTGAACAATTATTGGTGGTTTCAATTAAATTGATACTAAATATTTTAAGAAACACTAAATTTTCCCCTTACCTCCTTCACCCCAATCCCCTATGTGGCCCTCAACCCTAACACCCCCCTTCTGACCTTCCTCTCCCCTCCTTAGTAATAATCCCCCCACCTTTTTCTACCCTAATTGGGGGAAACCCCCCGACCCCCCCCCCCACCCAACTCTCTACCCCCTCGATGGCGACCCCCCCCCCAAAACCTCTTGTTGCACTCGGTGGGGACCCCATCACCCACTCCACTCCGTAGAGATCCCCAACCCCCCCCCCCCCCAACCTCTCACTCTACTCAGTGGCCACCATGACCCTAACCCCTACCGGTAACCACCCTGATATTCAACCCCCTTTCAAGATACCTCTGTCACTTAACACACCTTCTGGATAATTTTGTGACCCCAAAACCCCTTTTTGGTGACCATTGTGACCTCGAACCCCCATACTAGAGACCATTATTACCCTGAACCTCTCTTTCATCTACCATCATGACCTTGACCCTGTAGTCGGAAAACGCCAAAATCCCAACCCCCCTACTGGATACATTCATGACCCAGATCCCCCCTAATGGAAACCTTTGTGACCTCAAACCCCCCTTCTGGTGACTGTTGTGACTCTAAATCCAACCTTCTTTTTATTGGAGACACCCAAAGGGTTCTCTTCAAATTTTTATGATAATTTTGGTCCTTGAAATTTGTAATGGTATTATTGATTGAATTTTTCTAATAGTTTTAATTAAATTATAAAAAAAAATTAATTGAGTGTTGTTTATGTTTTAAATTTTTTATGAAATCCTTTTTATGTTGAATTCGTGTTATGTCTAATCAAGATCATACCTTGTTCAATGAAGAAGTTTGGCAATTTTTAATTTTTATTGTACCTACTTGATTAAATATTTATATCTTTGTATCTAAGTGTATAAGGAGAACATGATTCAATGCTTATAAATAAAATATGGATTAATTTTCTTCAAAACATTTCTCAGTATGTCAATTTATTGTTAAAATTTTAAGATTATGTAATTTCACACATATCAGTGGATGGTAGAATAAAAATTTTATGCCCCGGTTGTGAATTCAAGCAATGTTTGAATAAAAAAATGTATACAATCATTTGATATTGAAACAATTTCCTTCACTATATGTATGTTATATTTATTATGGGGAATTCAATTTTATAAAAAGTAAAAATAATGAAAATATAGTCAATGAAACACAAAGTGACCTGGCAGAGGAGAATTCAGTTCGTAATTTGTTAAATGATGCAGTTGGTTTTTTAGAATACAATGTACGAGATTTTAATAGATCAACATAACCTTTAGTTGATCATAATTATTTTAATATTTCTCTAAAATTAATAGAGAAAAAATATTTTTATCAATCATATATACAAGTTTTATTATACAATATTTCAAGTTATGATTCTCCGATGCAAATGTGTTGACAATATGAGTGCAATTAAAGTTGATGAAATGGGCTTCAGGAAGGTGGATTTTCGTGTGGAAGGGGAAAATGATGATTTATTCATAATGGAATCACAAGCAGTGCAAGTATTTTATGTCTTATATCTACTAAATAAGAATTGGTCGATTTTCCTTATGCTTACTAAAAGAAATGTTGGGTTAGAAGAAAATTCAATCAATGATGACCCTTTCATTGGGATATCATAATCTGTTCATGTTGATCCCAATATAGATAATGGGTTATATGTTATAGGGGACCATAAAGAGTGTATTTGGATTCTCAATAAAGGAAAAAAATCCCTAAAACCATTAAAATATAGAGGGTTCAATGAGAAGAGAAAAGTGTTTTTTAATATACTATGTTTTTTATCATAGTATTATATATTCTCTACTATATTAACGTAATATAAATTAAATGTTTGACCAAACAAGTAAAAAATATCTTATACACAAGATTATGTTTTCCAATCCATTAGGAGAACAAATTATAATGAAGGAAACCCTTTGGGAAGATGTAAAGCTAATGTTATAATATACATTCTCTATTTTACTGAAAAAATTTTATAACGAAGCATTGATTTAATCTTTTCTATTAAATAAAGATTTAATTTATTTTAGAATATTTTTTTCATATTTCATTTCTGTATGCACCAAAACTTCAAAACACTTCTTCTCCCTCAAAAACGTTTCACCCCTGTAGTGTTTCATTTATCACTTTCCTTCAAGTTCCCTCCATTGCCTTTGTAGGAAGAGCAATGATGTTATCTCTGCTCAATCATAGAACTAGTATTGATATTTTTAAAAAACATCATTGTATATATAATTAATTTATTCTTTTATATTCAAGTTTAAATTATTTCTTTTTGTTATTACTCAGATAATAATTGTTTTCATATACAGGTGGATTCTTTTATTCAAGTTGGGGTGTTCTATCCATATTTAATGTATTTCTACAAAAAAAACATCCATATACTTCTTCTCCCTCAAAACCTTTTCACCCCTATAGTGTTTTAATTTATCAATTTCTTTAAATTTCACTCCACTGATAAATCATATAAGTAATCTTGATGTTTGAACAGTAATACCATTTTCCAAAGAATTAATGTATTATTTCAAATTTATGTTTAATTTATTTCTCTTTAGTATTACTCATATAATAATTTTTTTATTATATAGGTGGATTATTTGGTTTTATTTGGGGTGGTTTGTTCAAATCTAATCATGCTCATGAGATATTAGGTTTCGAGACTTCAACTGGGATAATTACAACAAGGAAATGCATTAAGAATTCATACAATCATCAGGAAAATGTGAATTCCTACTACTTATTTAATTAATTTTGTCATCATTTTATCTAAAATTTAGAAGACAATTTTCATATAATTTTTATCTTATACATATTTAGTTTTTTCCACACTTATTTTGGGAATTCATATTTTTCTTTCAACTATCAGTAAGAGGCCATAAAAGAGATAAAATGCTCTTTTCTGCCAATGTTACCATGATTTCCATTGACTTTATTTGTCGAAATACCAACATTGAATATTTATTTAATGATATTATCTAAAAAACTTTCTCATTATTGAAATCCAAAAGATTTTATGAATCTCATGTTTCTATTTTGGTGACTTCTTGTGATATAAGGGGCACATGAGATTCCTCTATTCTTATGGATTTTAACAACGAGAAATGTTTTTTGGCTAATAACATCAATTAAATATGAATTTTTGGATGTTTTACAATTAAATTAAATTGAAATATTGGAAACATTGGTATTTAGGATTTTTTTTGAGACTTTGGGATGTGTAGGAATAAGCGGCACCTTAATATCACACATGGTGTGACTGATATGACTCCAAGTGCTCCTTTTTATTTAAAATTGACATTAATTTTAGTAAAAATGACAAATGAAAAACTCCAGACCAAGAAAACATTTTCATATTGTTTTGATACTTTAATTAAAGCATCCATAATTTATTTTTTATGTGTAAGAATCAGCCACACCTTAATTTTATACACAACGTTCCCAATATGAATTGAAGTGTCTATTATCAGTTTGAAATTAACATTTTGGTTCAAAAAGTGTCACTCATTGAAAAATGATCAAACTCACTCATATTTTATTGATAATTTATTTTAAACATTCATTAATAATTTTTGACATGTAGGAATTAGTCTCATGTCAAACCGATATATGATGTGATTGGTATGAGTCAAAGTACATGTTTCCAGTATAAAATGACATTTTAGTAAAAAAGAAAAGAGACATGATCAAAACTGAGAAAACATAATTGTATTATTTTGATACTTTATAAAAATGATCTATAAGTCTTTTGATACATGTAGGAATTAGTTACACCTTAATCTGAGGAACGGTATGATTGGTTTGACTTGGAGTGTATCTTTTTATTTAAAATTGACATCAATTTTAGTAAAAAGGATGACTAACCTAATCAAAACAAATAAAATGCATTTTTATTGATTTTATACTTTAGGGAAACTATACTTAATTAATTTTTTAATCTTTTGAATCATAATAACCTCAATCAGATACACTATGTGCCCATTATGACTCAATGTGTCCGTTATTATTTTAAAATTGATATTTTATTTCAAAAAGTGTCACTACTAAAAACTGAGAAAACACACTCATAAATTTTTGATGATTTAGTAAAATGATTCATAAGTAATTTTTTATATGTATTAATCAATCTCATGTCAAAACTATACACGATTTGATCGGTATGAGTCAAAGTGTGTGTTTCCACTTTAAAATGACATTTTAATAAAAAAGGAAAGTATCATTCTCAAAACTAAGAAAATGAATTCATATTGTTTTTATAATTTAGTAAAATAATCCATATATAATTTTAGATGTTTATGGGTCATCCATACCCCAATCTGATGCATTGTGTAACTGGTACGACTCCAAGTACATCTTTTTATTTAAAATTGACGTAAATTTTAAAAAAAAAGACAAATGAACTAAAAAAATTAATAAAAAATTCATATTATTTTATACTTTATTAAAATTATCCATAAGTAATTTTTGATGTGTAGGAATTATCTTCACCTTAATCTGATACACTATATATCTGGTATGACTCAATATGTTCGTTATCAGTTTAAAATCAGCATTTTAGTTCAAAAATTATTACTCAATAAAAACCAAGAAAATGCACTAGTGTTTTCTTGATAATTTTGGAAAATTATTAATAAGTATTTTTTTACTTGTAGGAATTAGTCTCACATAAAATTGATATATGATGTGATCAGTATGAGTCAAAGTACACATTTCCAGCTAAAAATGGAATTTTAGTAAAAAATACAAGTAACATACTCAAAAATTAGAAAACAAATTCATATTGTTTCATACTTTATTAAAATTATCCATAAGTCATTTGAGACGTTTATTAATAATGAAAACATTGAAATAATAAACGTTGTGACCGGTATGTCTCTAAATACATCTTTTTATTTAAAATTGACATTAGTTTTAGTAAAAAAGACAACTAACCAACTCAAAACCAACAAAACACATTCAGATTGTTTTGATACTTTAGGAAATACTTGTAAGAATAATTTGTGCCTTAATCGGATACACTATGTTCCTGGTATGAATCAGTGTGTTCGTATCAATTCAAAATTAACATTTTAGTTTAAAAAGTGTCACTCATTAAAAATCAACAAAACGCGGCTAGAATGTATTGATAATTTAGGAAAATTATTCGTAATTAATTTTTGATGTATAGGAATCATTATCATATCAAACTGACAAATGATGTGATTGGTATGAGTCAAAGTGTATGTTTCTAGTTTAAAATGTCATTTTAGTAAAAAAGAAAAATGATGTATTCAAATCTAAGAAAACACATTCAGGTTATTTTGGTACTTTAGGAAAATGGTCCATAAGTCATTTGAGATGTGTAGGAATCATCCTCACCTAAATCTGATGCACGGTGTGATCGGTATGACTTCAAGTGTTTCTGTTCAATATATAAGTGTCATTTTAGTTTAAAACATGCATTACATCGCCAAAACTGAGAAAATGAGTCTAGATTGATTTCTCATAATTCTATCTGTTATTACTTAATTGAATTCCTCATTATTTTTATTTTATATATGTTTATATGGCATCGTTCATGGGAGGAAGAATCAACAAATTAAATCCTACCTAAATGTGCATTGTGAGGCTCAAAAATGAGACCTCCCAAACACCACAATAGGACGCAAACACTTGGACACACCCATGGGGCTTTATCTTATACATATTTAATCAATTTTGACAGAGATAATTCTTGAATAAAAACAAAAAATGGTGTGTTGTGTAAGAATCAAATTTCACTCAATCCAATACATAGTGTTCTTGGTATGATAAAAAATTTACTTTAAAATTATCACTTTCTGTTAATTTATTTCATTATATTATTACAAATATAATATTTCTTTATATATGTGCATTATTTTTCTCAAGTAGGGTGGTTTATTTGGAAATAGCATGAGTCAGGGTCAGGATAAAAAGACAAAGGAACATTGATGATTTTGAATGTATGTAATAATTTTTACTTGTGTAATTGTATAAAAAAATTGTTGAAATGCCTATAATATAGTGTTCTTTCTTGTATTTGCGTTGTAAATTTCATTTTATATAAATGTTTTATTGTTACTTGATTTTTTTGATATTTGGTGGTGTTTATAGTTCTACAGTGTGTTATTATAGTACATTTCATTGAGGTTGTAGTGTGTTATTCTAAAGACCCGTAAAATTCAAGGGAAATTTTTTCTTAATTTACTTTAGAATTTTACAAGAGCGCGGTTTCAGACGGCACCTGATTCCGAGGCCCGGAGTGCCCGGAATCAATTTCCGAAGTCTGGCTCGGGTACGTTCAGTGAACGAACGAGCGGGAATTCCTAAATATTGATCCGGTGCTCGGAATTGAAATCCGAGGGCACCGATGAACTCGCAGCGCCGATATTCGCTTAAAGAGACCTTTTCGGAAGTTGCGTTTGTTGCAGGACGAAAGTTAGTTTTTGGGAGAATTTTAAAAAGATGAATAAAAAAATGTGGAATTCTTTTTATTTTACTTTTGTAGGTTAACTCCTCTCAAAGGGAGTTAGGGGTGGGACCCACACCCACTTAACCTCCCTTGAGAGGATTAAGTGTGGTGGGACCCACACGAACCTAAACCTCTCATCTTCCCCCTTAAACTCCCCTCTCTCCCTCTTAAAAGTTTGTTAACTTAACATCTAATTAATTACACATGACATGTATAATTAATTAAGTGTTATGTTTTTGAATTTGAAGTTTTGAATTCCTTGGCATGGTAAATAAAATAAGGAGGAACCTTATTTTATTTGGTTAGTTTTGTTTATTCATCTTGAGAGGTTTGAGATATTTTTCTTCCTTCTTCAATCTTTGACGAAGAACGCTCAACTTGACGAAGAACGCTCAAGCTCTGACGAAGAACGCCGCTCCTCTCTTCTTCGTCTTCCGTGTCAACAAGAGGGAACACCACTTCCTCATCGGACTCCCTTCGTCGACATAAGAAGTTTCGCCAACGACGTGCCTCTTCGGACGTACCTCTTCGTCATCGGATTTGACGAACGATTACCGTGTCGCCGACCTCCGCGACGTTGTCTTCCGTGGAACGTTGACAAATCTCCGAACCTATACCTAAGGTAGGGGTTGTTGTATTTTGTTTATTTATTTATCCTTGTTCGTGGTTCATGCATGATTAACGTAAGGATTTTAAGTTGTGTTATCATTTAACGTGAGGGGGGCCGGACCGCATGAACACGGCCGAACCCCCTCCATTGTTCTTGTTGATTTACCTTGCGGGTGCAAACAAGGTGGCGTGGTGCCGTCGCACCACGCGGTTAATCGTGCGATTATATTACGCGACGCCGTCGCGTGCGCGCCATGGAAGAATAATCAAGAACGCGACGTCGTCGCGCCGTGTTGAAGGAAATCAAAGGCACGGCGGAGGGACACGGTGTCGTCGCACCGCGCCGGACGACGAACACCGCGGCCGGTTCTGGGCCGCGGCGGAACGAGAAGACCGGCGGCCGGGCCGCCGGTGTCGGAAGCCGAAGAGGGGACCGGATTTTCCGGTCCCGTTGGAGAAAACCGGCCGGCAGTTGGCCGGCCGGAAGGTCAAAGGCCGGGGGAAATAAATTCCCCCGGCCAGCTCTAAAAACCCCCCTCATTTAAGAGGGGGGCAGTTTCCTTGAGGGGGGGCAGGAGGCCCCCCGGTTTTCTTCAAGCCGGCCCCCACGTGGGGGGCCGTTTTTTTTCAAAGGGTGCCGCATATAGCCGCGCCGCCTCTTCAATCAAGCGGGGGCTTGATTCCCCCCGCGCGCTGCCTCCGTGCGGCGCCAGGCCGCCGCGCCGGCCTGCCGGGCCGGGTCGGACCCGGGTCCACCCGGTTCGGGCCGACCCAGGGGGGGTCGGGCCGGGTCGGCCCGGACCCGGACCCCCCGTTTCGAATCAGTTTCGGTCTTTTGGCCATAACTTGAGCCACGGACCTCCGATCGACGAACCGTCTACGGAAATGCGATCCTTGGATCGAAATGGTCGTTTCGGTATATCGCACTCAAGGTTTCGGATTACTTTGTGTTCGGCCGGGTTGGTTCGTTCACGAATCCAACCGGGCCTACAGAGCGGAAACGCTCATATCTTGAGCTACGGACGTCCGATTGACGTGCCGTCAGCCGTGTTGTGTTCCTCTTAGTGAGACGGATCTTTTGGCATACTCCGCCCAAGGTTTGGACGCAGGTGGAGTACGGTCGGGTTGGTTTTGCCTTAAAAACCAACCGGGCCCTGGGAACGAAAATGCCAATAACTCTCAGACCGGGCGTCCGATCGACGCGCCGTCTGTTGCGTTGAGTTCCTGTTGACGATATGGAACTTTTGGGTACATCAACTCTGGACTTTGTGACAGTTGATGTATCAGCCTCTCGGCTCGTGGAGCGGACCCTCCGAACGAGCTTGCTGTGTGCGGGAACCCTAGTGCTGGTTGCGACTGTTACTGTGACTACTACTGCTACTACTGCTACTGTGACTGCGACGACGACAGTACAGAGATCCTGTGTGGGTTCGACGACGACGACTTCAGCACTCAGCGATCCTACGTGGATCAGTGCTACAGGTCCTGTGTGGGCCCGATCCTATGTGGGTCTGATCCTGTGTGGGTCCTTGCGCTCAGCGGTCCTGTGTGAACTAGCGCCTACAGGTCCTACGTGGGCCCGATCCTGTGTGGGTCTTTTGCGGGGGTTAGTTACCTATCGATCCTTCGTGGGTCCGATGACTTAGATGGATCAGGGATCATCTTTATCATCTTTCGAAGAAGTATACCTGTGTGAGCTGAATCCTATTGCTTTCCTGTGTGGATTGTGTTGTGCTATCCTGTGTGGATTACGTTTTGCTTTCCTGTGTGGAATACGTTTACTTTCCTGTGTGGACTGAGTTGTACTTGGGCTCGGAGGTTGGAGCGTATTTGAAATTGATGACTTAGGTATATGTATGGGCATATACCTAAGCAGTGTCAGATATTACTTCGTGATTGTTCCTTTCTTCGTGGTTTATCCTTTGTGGATTTGAGAGACCTTCAGGGGTCTCGGGGTCCCTACTGAGTAGCTTATACTCACCCCTGCACGGGCTTTGCCCGCACTACGTTGTGTTGGATGCAGACGACGGACAACGTTGACCTTAGCTGAGGCTTGCAGAGCAGGACGGTACCTGGAGGTGGACCACTGGGCGGGACGTGCTCGGAGCGGATGGCGGGACCCATGGAGCAGTGGAGCTATCTGTACCCACCCTTCAGGTGGGATTTCCAGTGGACAGCTCGGTGTAGCAGCTTTTACTTTTCAGTTGTTGTTTTTCCCTTTCGAGTTGTACTTTACTTTCAGTTTGGGTTTGTATACTGGCCCAATTACTTTTCCGCACTTTCAGTTGTACTCTGCTTTTGTTTAGTGTTTACTTTCCGCTTGCTTACTCTGTGGTGTTTGTTTACATTACAAAGGCAATGCCTTCCCTTTTTACCGGGATTTACGCCTTGGTGCTAGTCGCCAGCCCCTAGCCTATGGAAGGCGGGCTTGGGGTAGTCACGGCACGGACCCCGAGGGCGGGTCGTGACAGTTCTTACAGTACACTAAAATATTACCATTTATCAGCACTTTTACAAAAACTTATAAAGGTACAATTTATCATCACTTCTATAAGATTTAATAAAATACTAAGGCTTTTAATCTCGCACTATTAGTTAGCGCTTCTCTAGTGCTGATAAAGGCAATTTTTTGAGTTGTTAAAGGCCAAATATTTTTACTAGTACGGAGAGAAGATTCATTGGGAGCTTGCTTGAAAAATAGTGAGCTTTCCCATTAATTATGAATTTTGGAGTCATATTCCTACATAATAAAAAAATTATGTCCTTGATACTCAGTTAGAGGTAATATTAATTTAATAATCATTTATAAATAATTGAAAATACATGAGTAAAATCTTGTAATATACTTATAAATTGTTATGTTTTTTCTATCTCGATGTTTCTTCATTTTGATGTCCCTAACTCCATTTCACACAAATAGACATTAAAAATTTTAGGAAATAAATAGAGATATTTTAAATGGAGATTATGGTATGATTTTAATGACACATCTCTGAGCTCATGATAGATGTTTAAGAAATTACATGAAGGCATTCCTTGTGAGAAATGGAATCCCCTTTAGATATTAACTGAGATGCATCTCATGAGGTAATTACCTATTTTATAGTATCTAAATAACATAGACACAATAAAATTATAATTTTTATATTTATTCTATTTTTTTAGGAATTATCTAAAAAATACTATGAATTGTGAGAAGCAATTCATTCCTCACGTCTCTAGGTATCATAGTTTTTCTGGAAAAATAAGAAATTTTGTTTTTATTTTATTAATTATTATTTATATCATTTTATTATAAGTCAAGGTTTTTTTAACTTTTTTATATTTTTTATAATGGATAATGAATTAGGTCACTTTGTTGGCTCAACAGAGATGTCGTTTAAAGGGAATAGGAAACATGATGGCCATTTTGTAAATGACCCTACCAAAGACGTTGGAGTATGTACTTTTTATTACCATTTCATTTCATTCCATTATTATAAAAAAATAATAATAATAAATCATTATAACAAATAACAAGCCTCAAACTCAATTAAAATGGGCCAGCTACATGGATCAAATGATGCCCATTTAGAGTCGTTTGATATATCTAGTCAGGCCCAATTAATTTATTTTTACATTTTTTTATTATTATAATATATTTTTCATTATTATGTTTTTATAGTAATGAAGTAAAAAGAAATAGTAATAAAAAATTTATTAATTAGATAATATCATAAAGTTAGGATATTTTAAAAAATCACTTTTAAAATTTCTGTATTGACATGTTAAAATTCAAAAAGTATGGGGTTTGAACCCTACAAAATCATCATTAGTTTCTTAGAATGATCCACTTGTAATCATTTTCAGGAAGTATCATATCATACATCTACGGGTGACAGGTTTTAGGCCTACCCAATTAGTTGTCTTTAGAAGGACATTGAAATTTGTTATTGTTGCACCTAGTGGGGGTTCGAGTGGTGTCTTTGATTGGGAATCATAAAGGGAAATTGAAATATTGAAGGAAAAAGTGAAAGAAAAGGAATCTTATAGAACAAAATTGGATCATTGGTGGTTATAAATGGAAAATGATTTAGTTTCTGTATTTCAATGGATGACCGGCATGATCCCTGAGGAAATTTCCAGCCTTATATATCATCCTACTAAGGTGAATTATAAATTTCATATATCATGCACGCATTTTTAAAGAATAAAAACAACTTCCAAAAATAAAACTAAACTGACAATTTTATATATAATGATGAACGTATATTGAATTTTGAAATTTAGTAATTGATGGTATATCATTCTAAATTATGGTTTTTGCTAGGATGGCCATAAATGCATTTTTAGTGTTTTAGAAGAGTAAAATGTGACTGGAATGATAAAAATAATCACTACTAGAAAAATACCTTATACCAACGGTTTGGAATCGTTGTTATAGGCCTCCAAACCGTTGGTATAGCATATACCAACGTTTTGGAGAACCATAGGCAAGTAAGTCATAGGGATAGGTCTATACCAACGGTTTCAGGAAAACCGTTGGTATAGACTTATACCAATGGTTTTCAAAACCTTTGGTATAATTAATATGAAAATATATACCAACAGTTCCATAAAACTGTTGGTATATGTAATTTAGAAATAAATCATTTGGTGGGTTTGGATCTCAGCACCTCTCATTTGTGATTGAACGACCTAACCACTAACCTAACTTTTTTGAACATAATTTCATAAATATATATATGTATTATCATAAATATTTTAAATTTTGATTTATTCAATGTCCTCTGTAAGAAAATTCCATTAAAAATACATGTACTTATACCAACGATTCTCAAAACTGTTGGTAAAGGTTCTTTGATTTTGGGACCTATACCAACAATTTTGGACAAACTGTTGGTATAGGGGGGACCTATACCAATGGTTTGGCCAAAACCATTGGTATAGTGTCTCTATAATGGACCTATCCCAATGGTTTTTGCAAAATTGTTGGTATAGCTCCAAAATAGTGAACTATACCAATGATTTTCCCAAAACCGTTGGTATAGCTCCAAATTAGTTACCTATACCAATGATTTTGGCCAAACCGTTGGTATAGGTCCAAATTAGTGGACTATACCAACAATTTTCTCAAAACTATTTGGTATAGATCATATTTCCAGTAGTGAATAGAAAAAAACTTCATATTGATGTGAAATAATTGTACAATAACCTTTGAGTTATGTTTGACATGTACTCATAGATAACACATCAATCTGACATGTAGTGTGGTTAGAATAACTTAATAAAAACTTCATAAATGATACCAAAGCCCTTAAAAGCATGTTTCAGGGGGTCAAAACTTGGAAAACAACATCCTATTACCCTGAAATAAAAGAAAAATAATTTCATATTGAATTTTGAAATGTAAGAAATGACGGAATATCATTCCAAGTTATGGTTTTCCTGGGATGGTTGTAAATGAGTTCTTAGTGTTTTAAAACACTAAAATGTGCATAGAATGGTTAAGACCATAGAAAAGGACCTCATGTTGACATGAAATCATTGGAAAACACCTTTGAGTTACTTTTCATGTGTTTGTAAGGATATCATGTCAATCTGATGTGTGGTGTGGTCAGAATGTCTTTGTAAAAACTTATTGATGGTTATAAAATCCTTTACAAACATGTGTCGAGGGGTCAAAACCAGGAAAAAATGTTAGATTTCCCTGAAATAAGAGGAAAACTACCATAAATTAAATTATGAAATATAGAAACTAAAATACCATAATTCTGAGTTACGGTTTTCCTAGGATGGTTCTAAAGTGTTTTTAGTGTTTTCAAACACTAAAACATGTGTTGAATGGTCAAAACCATATAAAATGACCTCAAATTGACATGTAATTATGGAAAAACCATCGTTGTGTTATTTTTTATGTGTATGTGTAGACAAAACAACTATCTGACGTGCGGTGTGGTTAGAGTAACTAAGAAAACACTTCTAAAACGGGTACCAAAGCCTTTAAAAGAAAGTTTCAGGGGGGTCAAAACTAGGAAAATAACATCAAATTTCCCTAAAATCATAGAAATTATCTTATATTGAAATTTGAAATGTAGGAACTGACAGTACATCATTATGAGTTAAGGTTTTTTTGAGATGGCTATAAATATGTTTTTAGTGTTTTAAAACACTGAAACGTGTCTAGAATGGTCAAAACCATAAAAAACAAAATCATATTGATGTGAAATCATGGGAAACCACTGTTGAGTTATTTTTTATCAGTACACATTGATAACACGTTAATATGATATGTGGTGTCTTTAGAATGACTCGGAAAACACTTTATAAGTTATAAAGGCCTTTAAAACATGTGTAGGGAGGTCAAAACCAAGAAAACAATTTTAGATTTCCTGTCAATTAGAGGAAAATGACTGTAGATTTAATTTTGAAATATAAGAACGTACATCATGTTATTTCAATATATTCTTTAACCAAGATGGTTATAAATGCATTTTTAGTGTTTTAAAACACTAAAACATGCATGGAACTATCGAACCCATAAAAAAGACCTCAGATTGATTAAAACCCATGGGAAAACTATCTCTGAGTAAATTTTGACACATACACATAAAAAACATCAATTCGATGTTTGGTGTTGTCAGAATGACTTAGTAAACACTTCTTATAGGTATAAAATCCTTTAAAGACATAAGTTAGGTGGTCCAAATGAAGAAAATTACATCATATTGCCCTGAAATTTGAGGACAATGATCATATATTGAATTTTAGGATCTGAATTCAGGTCATTACAAGTTATGTATTTCCCAAGATGGTCATAAATGTGTTTTTATTGTTTTAAAACACTAAATCATGCATAGAACGGTCAAAACCATAGAAAACGTCCTTATATAGATGTGGAATCATGGAACAACTGCTGTTGAGTTATTCTTGACATGTATAGGTAGAAAAATGTCATCTAACATATGGTGTGGTCAAAATGACTCAATAAACACTTCTTAAATGTATAAAAGCCTTTAAAAACATGTGTGAGTGGTCAAAACTAGGAAAACTATGTTGAATTTTCCAGAAATCAAAGGAAAATGACTATAGATTTAATAGAGAAATTTAGGAACCAACAAAATTTCATTAAAAGATATGGTTTTTCTAGGATGGATATAAACACATTTTTAGTGTTTTAAAACACAAAAACATCTGTAAAATGGGCGAAACCATAGAAAAAGACCTCATATTGATTTGAAATCATGGTAAAACCATCATTGCTTTATTTTTTATGTTTACACATAGATAACATGTCAGTTTAACACTTGATGTGATTAGGATGACACGGTAAACACTTCTTAAAGGTACGAAACCCTTTAAAAACATGTGTTGTGGGTCAAAACTATGTAAAATATATCAGGTTTCCCAAAAATAAGAATACAATGATCGTAGATTGAATTGTAAAATATAAGAACTGACGACACGTCAATATGACTTATAGTTTTCCTGAGGTGGTCGTAAATGAATTTTTAGTTTTTTAAAACACTAAAATGTGTATGGATCAATAAAAAATAGATAGAATGATGTTATATTAATTTTAAATAACGGTAAAATGATTGCTGAGTAATTTTGGATATGTATTCATAGAAAACAGATCAATATGACGTGCGGTATGGTTGGAATAACTCGGTAAATGCTTTTTAAAGGGTATGAAAGCCTTTAAAAACATGTGTCATGGGGTCAAAACTAGTAAAATAACTTCATATTTCTCTTAAATCAGAAGAATAAAAACATAGATTGAATTTTGAAATTTAAGAACTGAAGACTTTTTATTTTGAGTTAAGGATTTCCTAAGATGGCCGTAAATGCATTTTTAGTATTTTAAAACACAAAAATGTGTGTGTAATTGTAAAAACCATATACAATGACTTCATATTGATTTTGAATCTTGGTAATACCACTTTTTGGTTATTTATAATGTTTGCGCATAGACAACATGTCAATATGGCATGTGGTGTTGTCCAAATGACTTGGTAAACACTTCTTAAATGTACAAAAGCCTTCAAGAACATGTGTTAGGGGGTCAGAATGAGACCAATGATGTTTTATTACCCTAAAATCATAAGAAAATGAAATTAGATTGTTTATTTAAATGTACAAATTGATGACACAACATTATGAGTTACAGTTTTCCTAGGATGGTTGTAAATATGTTTTTAGTGTTTTAAAATACTAAAACATGCTTGTAATAGTCAAACCCAGAGAAAAAAACCATATATTGATGCAAAATCATGGGACATCTACCACTGAAATATTTATTTATGTGTACGCATAGACAAAATATCAATCTAATGTGTGGTGTGGTGGGAATAACTTGGTAAACAATTCTTAAAGGCACAAAAACCTTTAAAAACATGTTTCAGGGGTAGAAAATAAGAAAAAGATGTCATATTACCTTGAAATAAGAGTAAAATAATTATATATTGAATTTTTAAATGTAGGAATTGATGGGAAGTCATTCTGAGTTACATTTTTCTAGGAATATCGGTAAATGCATTTTTAGTGCTTTAAAACAATAAAACGTGTGTGGCATTGTAAAAACCATAAAAAAAGACCTAATATTGATCTTTAGTCATGGAAAACCCATCATTGTGTTATTTTTGAAATTTAGGACATGTTCTGATTTAAATTCTTTAAAATCTGTTTATTAAGTAAATTTCAAGCACCATGCACATCAATTTAAAAATTAATTATAATATTTACTTATCCCATTTTAGTTTCAAGTGTGTAATCATGTCTTAAATAGGTATGTTTATGTTCCCAAAGTGTTTTTCAGAATATATTATTTGTTTTATGCTGAAAAAATTTCTATTTGATTAAAAAAATAACAAATTTTATGTGAAAAATTCTAAATATATTCTTTTTTTTCTATTTCGCATTTATTTTCTTAAATTTTATCGTTTACATTGTATGTGAAAGATGTTCGTAGTAGGAAGGAGGTTTACCATTATGATCCATGAAATTCTTCAGAAGGCAGTCATGGTGTTTCTTGGTTTTCATGGGATGCTATAATTTTATCAAATATTCTACTGTAATTCTAATTTATTGTGTTTATTTTTAATTCATATTTTCTTTTTTTTTGTCTTTTATGAGATGAGATGGTCGGTTTTAGTTGATTAGATGATGTGTTGGTAGATGGATGCAGTGGAATTCATGGAATGGATATATATTGGGCATGTATTATTGTTGTACATATTTTATATGTATATATTTGTAACACCCTAGATAAATGAAGAATATAACATCTTTATATTTATCCATATTTGTGAATCAAATATTAATATTACTTTAAATGGGATGCAATGCTCGATGGCGTACCCAATACGCAACAACAAGTTTCTTGGGAATCTTACGTTGCACTCTAATAATAAAATATTATTATTTTAAATGGCAGTTAACATGTAGCCGTTGTATTGGCGGGAATGGATAGAAATAACTAAAATATGATTATATATGTTTTTTTAAATGTTTTTACATTTACCCAATAAAAGATAAAGGCTTAAAATACGGAAAGAATTCAATTTTAGGCTTTTATACCCTAATTTTCACTAAAGGTTCACTTATCACCTTTTGATGGAGAACTGTCATTAAATATAGTTTTTATCACTCTTATACATTCTTTTGGACCAAATAAAACTCTTCTTTATAATCGGGACATCAAATTTTACTTTGTGTAAATTTTTGGTATTTTTCCGATAAAGTTCATTTTTTAATGAATAGTGTAAAATGTCTTATTTTAATTCAAAACCTCTCTTTAATCTAATTTATTTATATGATTATATTATCATTTGAATTGGTTTTAAATTTAAATTAGAAAATATTTTTACCATTAAATCCAATAGTGGTCGTTGGAATTAATTTCACTTTGAAATCGGAATTAAACTAGTGTCAATCTTTTGATACTTATTGTTTCCTAAAAACATGCTATTTGCTCTGACAGCGGGAATTAATTATTAAATTAATTATTTTGAATTATATGTTTTGAATTTTGTAAAATAGACTTCATTTTTGAATTCGGAATATCAAATATATCTTAGGGTGAATTTTTGGGATTTTTCTGAAAAACTTCAATTTTTGATGAATAGTGAAACCACTAAGTGGTACTTATAAAAACTGATTTTCCGTTTAAATAAAATTTTGCAACCTTTGTGTTTTGAATTTCAAAAATCCGACATACATGGTTGTCATTAAGAATTAAAATGTGGTTCAATGGGATTAAAATAATTTTTTGGTGAATAGTAACTTATTAAGTTTTTAATCGCGATTAGAGGTAATTAGTGTAGTTTAAGGTAAAAATAATGTTTTAATAATATTAAATGAACTTGACACATGTCCTAACCTCATTGGATGTTTCATGGCCGACCAAGACAAGCCATGGGTCAACTTGGGGACCCCATGAAGCCACATTGGATGGGAAATGACATAAATAACTTTTTATTTAATGTTAAAGTAAAAATGACACACACATGAGATGTTTTACTAAAACAATTTTTACATGGGGTTATACAAGTCATATTTTTGACTATAAATATTAATTAGAAAGCTAAAATAATTTCCTACATCATAGTATTTTTTTTATAATTTTTAGACATTAAATAAATTAAATTATTTATGACATCATTATGATGCAGTGATGACCTCATTATTTAACGATTTAAATAAAATGGAAAGATAATGTAATATCTAAGACCTACACATTTCCAAAACCTATTGCATGAGTGGATTTCTAACCCTTATCACCTTATCCTCGAAACAAATCAATGTGGGACCTTTAAAATACGAAACTAATTTGAAAATAAAGTAACATTTTGTAACTTTACAAGAGTGCCCCTTCTCTCCTCTTATAAAAGGCCCCCACCTCTACCTCATTACCCACGCTCCCAAAGCCTTTTGATTGGCCAAACCCTGCCCATTTTGTCTCTCCACTTCCCTCTCTTACTCCTTGAAGCCTATCTTTGGGAATAAGTCTTCCCAAGGAAGCCTTTGAGCTCAAACCAAAGAGAGTTACCCGATTTTAAGGTAATGTCTTCTTTTGAGTCCTTTAGATTTATTTTGCTTCTCCAACCCCCTAAACTCTTTTTATTATTTTATTTTGTAACAACTCAAGTATCCTCAATATACTAGGATGTTTTTATAATAATTATTCGAGCTACACTTACACACACCTACATCTAACGGTTAATTAACATACTGTTTCCGTGGATGGCGAATTTATGCCTCCCGAAACGATGATTGTTCAACATTATTTTAACACCTTAAAATGTGGCCATTAAGATGTCACTATATTTATATATGATATATAATATGTTTATGTTTTTTTAAGCTTCTTTATTTTTCATTTTGGGCATACCTTTATGGTTTCCATTATGGGTAAACACGATATCTTCATTTAAGGAAGTGTGGACTACCGCCCCCTCAAAGTGATGTGATTCGTTAATGCCATATGTGGGACGTGTAAAGGATGGATTTAAAGTTATTATATATGATGTTATACTGGAATTATAATATACCTCTATATCATTATTATTTCTTTCCATTAAAGTATGAGATAGAAATGAAAGTAGCGTTCATGCGTACGTACGGCTTACCGTCTCCATGAACGGTGCATTTCATTTCTTATCCCCAAATGTAATGTACTATTAAGAGTACATGTATATAATGGATATATATAATGAATGATATATCTAAATGATTAATATAATTCTGTAATTAAAATATACATACCTATCATTTAGTTTTAATTCCATTAATATGACAAAGAAATGAAAGTAGTGTTCATGCGTACGTACGGCTTACCGTCTCCATGAACGGTGCATTTCATTTCTTACCTCTAAATGATTATGTAATATTATAAATACATGTATATTCTGGATATATATGATATATATTCTATCCAAATCCTGAATATCATTTTCGGTATAATGAACCTTTGACCACACGAACAACATGTAATTGTAAGAAGTCCACTTTCGACTTAAGAACCAAATATCGACAATACAAACATTATTAACTTAAATGGTTACATAATGTTTATAACATGGAAATAAGTGATATAAAAGGAATAATTAACTTTAAAAAGGTTCTTTAATCAAGTATAAATTAACTCAAGTTTATTATTCAGGACGTTAATGAATGATCGAGTCAAGTCGGACCCGAGGTAAGGGATCCTACACCTCTCTTTCTTTTAAGTACACTCTTTTATGTCATTCCTTTTAATCTCATCCTTATTATGATTGGGATGTTATTTTATATTACTCCTACTGTAATTATCATTTTCATATGATGAGAGACCCTATTTCTTCTCATCAATCCATTTTTTGGAAGTTTTGAGTGGCGCCGTTAGGCTGCCGAGTTTTCGTAAGGGATTTTTTTTCATCTCACTTTTATTCCTGTGAGATTCATGCTACATTTGCCACAATTTCCTTTGAGTGGTGAATGTACTGACCATTATTTTACTCATTGTGTAATATTCTTTAATTTATGAGTGTTTACATCAATGTTGTATTGTCCTTCTTTCACGGGGCGTATGTTTCGAAAGATACCCATGTCGGTAAGGGAACCTTTCACCCTCCTCTTTTTAAAAGACTTCTTTTGTTATGTCTTTTAATTTACATCTTATTATGTTGGGATATGTTATTATATATCCTTATTGATGTAAAGTTTATGTACAAGTGATGAGATACCATTCACTCTCTCATCAACTGATTTTTTGAATTTTGAAGTGACACCGTTAGGCTGTCGAATTTTACCAAGGGAACTTTTTAACCCAATTTCGATTTCTTTGGGTTCATCATGTAGTTATTGAATATGCCATCATTTGAATATGTGTGAATGAACTTTTATTGTTTTACACTTAATATCAAATTATATTGGGTGTATTTATATTTGTCACACGTAATTTTGAGATTGATTTATCCTTAATTTAAGGATACCTTCTTTATAAGGGATTTCATCACATTTTACATCTCTATTGAGACTTCATTGTTGTTATGCACCAATTCACTATTATATGGTGTATATACTATCCTTTGGAATATTATATCCTGAATCCATTTATTCACATGATATTATAAAGTTCTGATTAAATGTTATTCCTCAATTATTGTATTCAAGTGTCTCTAATTTTGGTAAAAACCCTTTAACCAAAATATCGATTTAAATGTTTTAAATATTTGTTCTTATTAATATCAGTGTTTTCAAAATGGTTTTAAGGATTTATTTATATGGATATTAATGGTTTAAAATTTTAAAATCTTCAAGGTGGTATGGGACACTTTGATTCAAAAATCTCTTTGTTAAATGTTTTAAATGGTTTTGGAAATGGTTTCTTTTTCAATGGATTCATTATTTAAATATACTAAAATGTTATATTGTGATTGAAATGTGGAAATGTTATATTTATTTTATGCATGTTTTATGTGATACATTTATGATATGGTTCTTGGGCATTGTTATGAAAACAGGTGGTTCCGTGATAAACTAAGGGCGGGTGAGCCCGATATAGCTCTCTAATGCATTGGGTAACGCGAAGGAGTGAAACGTTAAGGTTTCTCCGAAGAGATTTAGGGAATATACTGTGATGGGTATTCCAAAACGTAACCAAGAGGGTTACTCCCTACGTAAGAATGTTATGAATGCCTCAAGTTACCTTTTATGTCTTATGATTTCTATGATTTATTCATGATTTGATGAGGTATGTTAAAGTGCCTATGTTTTATGGGTAAAGTATGATTTTATTCTTATGTATATATGAACTCATGTTTCCTTTCCACATTTTTATATCCCTTACTGAGCTTTTTTAAGCTCATACCAAGTTTTTGAAATGTTTTTCACAGGTCAAGGGAAAAGTACGTGATGTGATGTTAGTTTCAAGGATGTGTCAAGAAAGAATCCAAGTTTTATTTTAAATATGTTTCCGTTGATGGGAAGAATGAATCCTGTCTTTCATGTAACCACTTTGTTTAAATGTGGAATGTAATGCAAGTTTTATGATCTAATTCTCTAAAACTCTAAACCGGAAAAGATCCTCAATGTGTAATCTTGTATTAACTCAAGATTAAGTAAGGTTTAAGGCTGGGGCCTTATAGTTGGTATCAAAGGTCGGTTTAGATAACTTTAGAGGTTAGGGTATTCTCTAAGCATAAGTGACATTACCATAATGGTTAGGATTTCAGAAAGAGTCCTAGTTTTAGATAATGTGAATGAGTAAGTATATCTTAGTGTTTACCTTCCTCAGTAGTACATGATGGTTTTGTTGATATACTCACACTGACATTTCTGTTTTTAGTGAATGGATGGATCCAGCAGGAAACAAAGAGACTACAAGTTTTAAGGAAACTGTGGTGGTTCTCTGATTATGATACTCGATAAAATGGGGGATTCAATGAGGAAACTCGTGGTTGTTCTAAACAAACTATCAAGGAGTCATGATTAACCACTTGAACCTTGGTATGTACTATAATGCATCATGTATGGGATGACCAATCGATGTGGAAGTTCAGGTAATAATTATAAAGGTAACCATTAGAGTTTATATGATCCTTACTTTTGAGGTAATTATGGGTTATTATATGATATGATGGAAAATTAAAGGCATGAGATAAACTTGAGGTTAAAATATGTTATGATTATTTTTGAAGATTTTATCTCATTTTGGGGAATGTTTTAATAATTATATAGTTTTGGCAAAAGGACAACACGCAGACCATGTGACAACCCGTCGCGTCGGACAAAGCTGCGGGAATCGAACCCACAACCAAAGTGCAACTGGTATTTATCGCCTACCACTGGACTACGTGAAGTCCCTGGTTAGTTTGACTGATTCTTTTTAGTTAGATGATTTTATGAATTAAGAGTAATTTGATTTTGGGTTATCTATGGAAATTGATTAACCTATCATGGAGGATATGTGATTAGGATTAATTACTTTTCAATACGAGACATTAAGAGCAACTGATGTGGTTTGGAGATAAATGATACCATTTAACTTGGTAGACTATGTGACTAAATCCTTCAAAATATTTGGGTTTCGATCTTAGTTTGGTTTACTTTGAAGAATTTTATGAACAATTTGTTTATTGAATGGTCCTCGTTGAACTTTGGGTTTTGATGGACAAATTTTGGAGATTAAGAATAGATTTTCTTTTTATAAAGTGTTATAATTTTCTGGATTATCTGATCTTGTAGTAACCTTTTTGGTTTTAGTTTTGGTTAAGGTTTGAAGACATGGGAAATGTATAGTTCTTTTTTTGTGGATTAGGTGCTCCTCTAGAAGTTGTTTATAGTACTCTTGATGTGAACAAGTCTTCCTAAATACTCGTCTTTTGGAGAAAGTATGAGTCTATGTAAGAAATCTAGTAAATGTTGAATGTCAACATGACAAGAAAGTATGTTTCCTTATGTTTTAGTTAAGCTCAAAAATAAATTCATCAATAAAAAGTACCTTAAAACAAAAATATTGTCTATTAACTTTTCCTACTGGGGAACCCAACACCGTTTAACCCATCACAAGTTTGTGATTTTATTATTGTTAACTTTCTCCTAAACATGTTTTCTATCACTCTTCATCAGGACATGACCCTACGTTTTCTCCTCCATGTCCATGTTTTCATACTTTGAATCCTAGTATGGGTTAACTCGGGTGACCTTTGTACTTATCTTTCTTTATTTTAATGTGATTGTTTTACCAACTCTTGTTCCGATGTGGGACTTTCAAGGATGTTTCCAAGATCAATTTTAAAATTGTGAGGACGCAATTTCCAAAAGGGGGGAAGGATGTAACACCCTGGATAAATAAAGAATATAACATCTTTATATTTATCCATATTTGTGAATCAAATATTAATATTACTTTAAAGGGGATGCAATGATCGATGGCGTACCCAATACACAACAACGAGTTTCTTGGGAATCTTACGTCGCACTCTAATAATAAAATAATATTATTTTAAATGGCAGTTAACATGTAGCCGTTGTATTGGTGTGAATGGATAGAAATAACTAAAATATGATTATATATGTTTTTTATTAAAAGTTTTTACATTTACCCAATAAAATATAAAGGCTTAAAATACGGAAGGAATTCAATTTTAGGCTTTTATACCCTAATTTCCACTAAAGGTTCACTTATCACCTTTTGATGGAGAACTGTCATTAAATATAGTTTTGATCACTCTTATACATTCTTTTGGACCAAATAAAACTATTCTTTAGAATCGGGACATCAAATTTTACTTTGTGTAAATTTTTGGTATTTTTCCGATAAAGTTCATTTTTTAATGAATAGTGTAAAATGTCGTATTTTAATTCAAAACCTCTTTTTAATCTAATTTATTTATATGATTAGATTATCATTTGAATTGGTCTTAAAGTGAAATTAGAAAATATTTTTACCATTAAATCCAATAGTGGTCGTTGGAATTAATTTCACTTTGAAATCGGAATTAAACTAGTGTCAATCTTTTAATACTTATTGTTTCATAAAAACACGCTATTTGCTCTGACAGCGGGAATTAATTATTAAATTAATTAATGTGACTTATATGTTTTGAATTTTGTAAAATTGACTTCATTTTTGAATTCGGAATATCAAATATATCTTAGGGTGAATTTTTGGGATTTTTCTGAAAAACATCAATTTTTGATGAATAGTGAAACCACTAAGTGGTACTTATAAAAACTGATTTTCCATTTAAATAAAATTTTCCAACCTTTGTGTTTTTAATTTCAAAAATATGACATACATGGTTTTCATTAAGAAGTAAAATTGGTTCAATGGGATTAAAATAATTGTTTGGTGAATAGTAACTTATTAAGTTTTTAATCGCGATTAGAGATAATTAGTGTAGTTTAAGGTAAAAATAATGTTTTAATAATATTAAATGAACTTGACACATGTCCTAACCTCATTTTATGTGTCATGGACGACCAATAAAAGCCATGGGTCAACTTTGGGACCCCATGAAGCCACTTTTGATGGGAAATGACATAAATAACTTTTTATTTAATGTTAAAGTAAAAATGACACACACTTGAGATGTTTTACTAAAACAATTTTTACATGGGGTTATACAAGTCATCCTTTTGACTATAAATATTCATTAGAAAGATAAAAATATTTCCTACATCAAAGTATTTTTTTATAATTTTTAGACATTAAATAAATTAAATTATGAATGACATCATGATGATGCAGCGATGACCTCATTATTTAACGATTTAAATAAAATGGAAAGATAATGTAATATCTAAGACCTACACATTTCAAAAACCTATTGGATGAGTGGATTTCGAACCCTTATCACCTTATCCTCGAAACAAATCAATTTGGGACCTTTAAAATATGAAACTATTTTGAAAATAAAGTAACATTTTGTAACTTTACAAGAGTGCCCCTCCTCTCCCCTTATAAAAGGCCCCCACCTCTACCTCCTTACCCACACTCCCAAAGCCTTTGGCTCGGCCAAACCCTGCCCATTTTGTCTCTCCACTTACCTATATTACTCCTTGAAGCCTCAATTTGGGCAGAAGTCTTCCCAAGGAAGCCTTTGAGCTCAAACGAAAGAGAGTTACCCGATTTTAAGGTAATGTCTTCTTTTTGAGTCCTTTAGTTTTATTTTGCTTCTCCAACCCCCCTAAACTCTTTTTATTCTTTTATTTTGTAAAAACTCCAGTATCTTCAATATACTAGGATGTTTTTATAATAATTATTCGAGCTACACTTACGCACACCTACATCTAATGGTTAACGAACATACTGTTTCTGTGGATGGCGAATTTATGCCTCCCGAAACGATGATTGTTCAACATTCTTTTAACACCTTCAAATGTGGCCATTAAGATGTAACTATATTTATATATGATATATAATATGTTTATGTTTTCCTTAAGCTTCTGTATTTTTCATTTTTGGCATACCTTTATGGTTTCCATTATGGGTAAACATGATATCTTCATTTAAGGAAGTGCGGACTACTGCCCCCTCAAAGTGATTGATTCGTTAATGCCATATGTGGGATGTGTAAAGGATGGATTTAAAGTTATTATATATGATGTTATACTGGAATTATAATATACTTATATATCATTATTATTTCTTTCCATTAAAGTTTGATATAGAAATGAAAGTAGCGTTCATGCGTACGTACGGCTTACCGTCTCCATGAACGGTGCATTTCATTTCTTATCCCCAAATGTAATGTACTATTAAAAGTACATGTATATAATGGATATATATAATGAATGATATATATAAATGATGAATATAATTCTGGAATTAAAATATACATACCTATCATTTAGTTTTAATTCCATTAATATGACAAAGAAATGAAAGTAGCGTTCAAGCGTACGTACGGCTTACCGTCTCCATGAACGGTGCATTTCATTTCTTACCTCTAAATGATTATGTAATATTATAAATAAATGTATATGCTGGATATATATGATATATATGCTATCCAAATCATGAATACCATTCTGGATATAATGAACCTTTGACCACATGAACAACATGTAATTGTAAGAAGTCCACTTTCGACTTAAGAACCAAATATCGACAATACAAACATTATTAACGTAAATGGTTACATAATGTTTATAACATGGAAATAAGTGATATAAAAGTAATAATGAACTTTAAAAAGGTTCTTAATCAAGTATAAATTAACTCAAGTTTATTATTCAGGATGTTAAAGAATGATCGAGTCAAGTCGGACCCGAGGTAAGGGATCCTACACATCTCTTTCTTTTAAGTACACTCTTTTATGTCATTCCTTTTAAGCTCATCGTTATTATGATTGGAAAGTTCTTTTATATTACTCATACTGTAATTATCATGTTAATATGATAAGAGACCCTATTTCCTCTCATCAATCCATTTTTTGGAAGTTTTGAGTGGCGCCGTTAGGCTGCCGATTTTTCGTAAGGGATTTTTTTCATCTCACTTTTATTCCCGTGAGATTTATGCTACATTTGCCACAATTTCCTTTGAGTGGTGAATGTAATGACCATTATTTTACTCATTGTGTAATATTCTTTAATTTATGAGTGTTTACATCAATGTTGTATTGTCCTTCTTTCACGGGGCGTATGTTTCAAAAGATACCCATGTCGGTAAGGGAACCTTTCACCCTCCTCTTTTTAAAAGACTTCTTTTGTTATGTCTTTTAATTTACATCTTATTATGTTGGGATATGTTATTCTATATCCATATTGATGTAAATTTTATTTCCAAGTGATTAGATACCATTCACTCTCTCATCAACTGATTTTTTGAATTTTGATGTGACGCCGTTAGGCTGTCGAATTTTACCAAGGGAGCTTTTTAACCCAATTTCGATTTCTTTGGGTTCAACATGTAGTTATGGAATATGTCATCCTTTGAATATGTGTGAATGACCTTTTATTGTTTTAAACTTAATATCCAATTATATTGGGTGTATTTATATTTGTCACACATAATTTTGAGATTGATTTATCCTTAATTTAAGGATACCTTCTTTATAAGGGATTTCATCACATTTTACATCTCTATTGAGACTTCATTGTTGTTATGAACCAATTCACTCTTATATGGTGTATATACTGTCCTTTGGAATATTATATCATGAATCCATTTATTCACATGATATTATAAAGTTATGATTAAATGTTATTCCTCAATTATTGTATTCAAGTGTCTCTAATTTTGGTAAAAACCCTTTAACCAAAATATCGCTTTAAATGTATCAAATATTTTTTCTTATTAATATCCATGTTTTCAAAATTGTTTTAAGGATTTATTTATATGGATATTAATGGTTTAAAATTTTAAAAGCTTCAAGTTGGTATGGGACACTTTGATTCAAAAATCTCTTTATTAAATGTTTTAAATGGTTTTGGAAATGGTTTCTTTTTTAATGGATTAATTATTTAAATATAATAAAATGTTATATTGTGATTGAAATGTGGAAATGTTATATTTCCTTTATACATATTTTATGTGATACATTTATGTTATGGTTCTTGGTAATTGTTATGAAAACAGGTGGTTCCGTGATAAACTAAGGCGGGTGAGCCCGATATAGCTCTCCAATGCATTGGGTAACGCGAAGGAGTGAAACGTTAAGGTTTCTCCAAAGAGATTTAAGGAATATACTGTGATGGGTATTCCAAAACGTAACCAAGAGGGTTACTCCCTACGTAAGAATGTTATGAATGCCTCAAGTTACCTTTTATGTCTTATGATTTCTATGATTTATTCATGATTTGATGAGGTATGTTAAAGTGCCTATGTTTTATGGGTAAAGTATGATTTCATTATTATGTATATATGAACTCATGTTTCCTTTCCATATTTTTATATCCCTTACTGAGATTTTTTATGCTCATCCCAAGTTTTTGAAATGTTTTTCACAGGTCAAGGGAAAGGTATGTGATGTTATGTTAATGTCAAGGATGTGTCAAGAAAGAATCCAAGTTTTATTTTAAATATGTTTCCGTTGATCGGAAGAATGAATCCTGTCTTTCATGTAACCACTTTGTTTAAATGTGGAATGTAATGCAAGTTTTATGATCTAATTCTCTAAAAATCTAAACCTGAAAAGATCCTCAATGTGTAATCTTGTATTAACTCAATATTAAGTAAGGTTTAAGGTGGGGGCCTTATAATATTGATGACTGAGGTATGGGTTAATTGAGTTATCTATTGACTGAAGTTATGCTGTCTATGGATGTTTTTATATATGAATATGGATGTATGATGAATGTATGATGGGTTTCATCATACATTTATGTTTTAGTTTATTTCATGTCAATTTTTTTATAATTATAATTTTTTATTAAATATTTTACAAAAAAATATAATTGAAATATTTAGCTACTTCTTTTGGTAACCACTGCTAAGTAGATTAATTAAAATTATGTCAACGGGCGGTTACCCTTAACCTATACTAGACGCGACTGCCAATAATATAAATAGTGGCGGTTAGTTTCATGTAATCTATTTTTTTCTGGGTAATTTTGGAAAAACCTTCCACTAAATAAACATAAAACCACTGAAAAATAAAAATGAAACTGCTGCTAAATGACCCAATAATGATACATATCAAAACCACCGTGAAATTAAAAAAATTGCTCTCAAATGATTAGGGATCGTGCAATATGGGTAGTTATGGTAAGAACCTCTATATTATTATGTGGTGGTTTAAACCTCCTTTAGTTAACAAAATAACTACTACTTTTTGTAGTGATAGTGTTACTTAACTAGACGAAACTAAAACTGGATGGGGAAAACTACATATTATGAACAATGGGGAAAATAAGAGGTGGTCTCATGGAGAACCATTACAGTAGAGGTGATGGTGAATGGTGCACGTTGCAATCTTAGTGAAAACTCTATATGACACAATAGAGGATAAGTTTGGTTGGTTATTATGGTTAATAAAACATAACAAGATAACAGATTAGTTGATTGGTGGGGTTATAGCTCTAAACTAAGGATGATGGAAGATAGTGTCAAGGTTTTGTTGATGATTGGAAAAAAGAAGGAGGAGATGCTCCCAAATCTTATGGAATCCTATCTACGCACTCCCTCATCTTCATGGAATAAATTAAAATTAAAACACCATTATCCTTAAAATTTATATAATAATAATAATCAAAGTGGGTTTATAATGTATTTAATGGAAGAAAATACACCCAAGATTGAGTTTTATCTTAGACCGTACACCCAAACCACCATCACCAATATAGGGTGTATATAATAATAATAATCTATATTTAGTAGAGGGGATTACAAACTACAAATACACACACCTAGCCACCTCGGTGGTTTAAGCTTCTTTCCATCCTTCAAGTATTGAAAATCACCCACTAGATCTATTTTATTACATATTAGTGGCCTGAAGGACAAGATAATATAGCCTGAGAGCCCCTATTTTCATGGCTTGAAGTCCCTTGATTTTCTGGCCCTTAAGGACCCTCATTTTTGTCATACTGGGTGGCCCTTTGATTTTTTGGCCTCTAAAGGCTTTGATTTTTCTGACTAAAAGGCCCTCATTTTTGTTTGACTAGGAGTCCCTTTGATTTTTTGGCCTTTAATGACCTTGATTGTTCTAACTGGAAGGACCTGTGATTTTATGAACCTTTAATTCCTTGATCTTTGACACATAAAGGACCTAATTTTTCTAACAATGGCCCCATATTCTATGGATCGAAATCCCCTATGATTTTAACAGACTATTAGGCCCATTTGTGTTTTTAATTATTTTTGTATGTGGACTATAACTTTCTCGGGATTTTTTTATCATTCAAATTGAGCATGTCACGTCATCAATAGAAGGAAAATCCATTCATGAACCCCTTTATGACATCATCTAAGATGAAGTCGGTGTCATCATCTATCAATCCACCTCTACTTTTCAATGGCAAAGGTCTGCATTCCTACATGCCACTATGTGAGTCGCCACCTTACCGTTTATAATACCACATCACACTCTCCTATTAATGTTTTTTGGTTGAAAACCACACCTAATTCCTAGTTCCTTACACTCATACTCATCATGCATCACTAATTCCATCCATTAATCACACATCAGAAAACCAAGTGCCACTACCACAGATCGGCACATATGCAGCTCTTGCTTTTATCAGTGCTAAAGAGAAAGCAATGATAAAATAGTAATATTTATTAGTGCTAGATAAAAACACTAATAATGGTAAATTTTATCAGCACTCAAAAAGCCCTGATAAAGGTGTACCTTTATCAGCCCTTTTTTGGCACTGATAAAGGTTGATCTTTATCACCGATATTCTTAGAGCTAATAAAACCTTTTAATAAAAAATATTACTATTTTATATATATAATTATTATATTTATATTCAAAAAATAATGTATATTTTTATACTTTATTTAAAAACGCATGTTTATAATTAATACAAAAATGATATATTGATATATTTTTTAATAATTCAAATATATATATAATGTTTAAAAAACTATTTATAAAATTATAAATATATATATATATATATAAAAATATATATTTAAAAAATTATAATATCATAATAAATATATTTAAATAATAAATATATATAGGTAAATATATATATATATATATAATTATAAAATTATAATAAATATATTTAAATAATATATTTTTATTATATTTATAATTATATATTTCTATGTACTAAAAAAGATAAATATAATTACATAAATATTTATAATTATATACATATATATACTCCAAAGGTTCGGGATACAGGTGAGTCTGCTCCTAAAAAGATTTATTAGAAGAAGAAAAAGATGACAAAGAGATGAGAATTTATGGGGTCAAACAAAGACGCATGTCCTCGTCTATCAGTATCAGGCATCGTGCAGTTCTGCATGGAGAAATGCTAACCAATCAACCATGAGAGGTGGGGAGCCAAGCGTCTTCAATGATGTAGACGTTGTGGAGGGTAGTTCCAAATCATAGTCAGGTCTTGGTCCTCCAATGGTCATGTACTGGGCCTTATGTCTTTGGGCCTTCAGGTCATGTATGGGCCATGTGCCTCTAGACCTATGGGTTATGTAACGGTTCCCTCTCAACCCCTTAAAAGGGGGTTATCCAAAAATAAATAAATAATATAAGGCCTTTGGGCTTTCAGAGTTACAAATTCACCTTTTAATATTTTTTTAATTTATTTATTTGAATTTATCCATTTATTATAATATATTCATTAATAATGTTAAATAAATATTTAATCATTTTTTAATATTTATTTATATATATATATTTATTTACTATATAAATGTAATATTTTCAATATGTTTATAATTTATATGAATAATATTTATTCTTTTTTTACTATGTTTTAACATTTAAAATATGTTGGAAATTTATATAATTAGTCTATTTAAATGATTTTTTGATAATTTTTTAATTTAAATATTTGGTATATTTAAAATTATATATACCAACAAAGTTTGGGTTCAATCCCCTTATTATAAAAAATAAATAAAAAGAAACAAGTACATGAAATATACCAGAGGTGCAGACCATGAGATATAATTATATAAATATATATAATTATAAAAATATAATTATAATTATATAGAAATATTTTAAAATATATTTATTTATAAATAATTATAATATTTCAATAAATACATATGAATAATAAATATATTTACTATAATTTTATAAATATATTAATTTATATATTAATTTATATATATATATATTCATAATTATATACAAATATATATAAAACTTTAATACGTATATTTATTACATTTGAAATTTTATAAATATACATAATAACATAAATATATATAATTATATAGTTATATTAATAAATATATATATATATTTGAAAATATTTATAGGTATAAAGAAGTTGTTTTCAATATATTTATTTACAATTATAATTATAAATAAATATATGTGTATATATATTATTAAAATTAGATCTTTATCAGTGTCTTTTATCACTAATAAATATACCCCTTTATCAGTGCTAAAAGAGTAATAACAAAATTTCTCTTTATCAGTGCTAGAATTTTAGCACTGATAAAGAAGAGTTTTATCAGCTCTTTCTATTTTAGCGCTAACAAAACTACTCTTTATCAGTACTTTTTTGAAATCCATGATAAAATTATTCCTAAATCTTATAAAAATAACCCAAAAATGGTCTCTTTCCCTCATGCCTTTAAAATCTCATGGAACCCAACTATTTTTTCTGAACCCCACCACTATCGTCGCTACCAATGTTGCCAACTGCTTCCACTACTATCTCCAAACCATACCATTGTCCCTAAAACCTCTCCAAATCTAAGGTATATTGCATATCATCTTCATGCCTTCTTCAATTTTGAAGTTTTAATAATTCCATGATATAAATTCTTCCTCCTTCACCTTCCCTTTATTTATTTTGTCAATTCTTGTGGTTTTTTGCTATTATCCTTTAATTCTTATTCTTTATGATGAAATAACTTGTGAGTTTCGATGATCCTCTAAAGGAAGGCATTACTTGAGGTGGAGTAAGGGTGTCATAATTTGGGATTATTGTTATATTTAGTCATGGTTTTCCACAAAATTCCTCGCATTTTCATTGAAACTATAGCGTATGCATCCACATTGTAGAACTTATTCTCATACACTCTATTGCATCAAACTTTTTCCACCACTAAACTGCTCCCACATCCCTCAAAATAGAAACATGTCCCTACTCTAATGTGGGAATTTTTTTTCTTATTAGGATTATTTTATTCTTTATTTTCATTTCCGATTTATGTTTCTAGCATTCCATTTTTTACAATTTTATAATTGTACCAATGAATGTGATAATTTTCAATTCATTTAGTGTGTGCCCAAATTATACTCTAACAATCATCAATGAAAGAATCATTTGATTCTTATTATCCAGTCTCTCCTCTTTGATATAAAATTTTCTCCTTTTCTTGGAATAACTAATTTGAAAATGGCCACGAACATTATGATAATTCTTCTATAGAATATCCATTATCATCATTGTAGTGTATTCCAAGCATTGCACAGGTGAAACAATCATTTTCCCCTTTCTATAATACTTCTTAGTGTTGCATTACTGAGAAAATCAATCTATTAGTTTTATAGTCACATGTCATCATGATAAAAGTTTCCCATTTTCCATAAAAATTTAATGGGAAAACAATTTACTAGTTTTTTAAATTAATGTTATTTTATTTTTCCATTTAGTATAATAATTTTATTTTCCACATATTTACAAAAATTCTATTATTAGTGGGAAGACATGGAAAAAATCAAAATAAAGGTGCAGTTTTATAACATTCCTCAAAATATTTTCATTCAAAATAGTGTGGTCCTAAATGAAACCATTTTGTTAAAAAAATATAAAAACGTATGTTCTAGGATTATACATTTTCTTTTGAGAAAAACACTATTTTTTGTAGGGGATTATATCATGAACCCATCTTAGGAGAACATTATAAATCTAGATTATATAAGATTATTGCCTTCTTTTGATGGATATGGATTACAAATTTTAGGGTTCCAAAATAAATGGTGTCATCCTGATTATTCCAATAAATTTATGTAATATTTTGATCAATTAATTCTACCTTAAAAATGTTTTTTTTAGAAAAATATATTAAATCTATCCCATTTATCCTCTACCTCATTGTGATATGCGTTATAGAATAATTTTTGGAATGTTTAGGTGGTTATCTCTATCTAGTTATATTTTATATTGGATTTTTTTAGTGTTTTAACACTAAATGGAATGTAAGTTTATACCAAATATATACTATCTCTTAAAAATCTTACTTTTCACTTGGTAAAAATTATTTCAAAGTGGTTTTTATGGAATCAAATATTATGGGTTAAGATAAATTAGGGATTTATTTCCTATCTATCAAAGGAGGATTATTAGGGTTAATATATTAATTGTAGATGTGATATTTCTCTATGAAGTGCATTGTGTTGCATTTGTTGTCAATGAGGCATGAAGTTGTCTTGGAATGAATGGAAGTCAAGGAAGGTCAAGATGTGAATGCCAAAGGTTGTGATGGTGTTGGAGATGAAGGAGAATGGCCATAGTATTAAGATGCATGTCACTTAGGAGATTCACTAAGTGGTATTGGAAATTGTGGTTGAAACATTCTCCATGAAAATCTGACGATTGTTGAGCTGATCATTAAGTTCCAAGAACTTGTATCAACTGGATACAAAGTCACAACACTTTTAGAAGGCCATGCATTGTCTTCACAATGCATGAGGAGATTAAGAGAGCCATCCACAACTTCTAAGTGGATGAAGTGAGCTGAAGAAGAACATGTACTAATCCTTAGTGCATGACAATGTGAATGTGATCCAACTTGACCTCTAATTGGATCATTGAAGAACATTGAAGAATTATTTGATTCAGGAGCTTCGGTTGATGAAGAACCTTCGGAATTCCCTCCTAAGTTGTGAAATGTTGAAAAGTTATTAAGAACATGAGGAGGAAATGGAGGAATTTTAAATGAAGAAGAAGAGAGGAAGAAGGCTTGGAGTGGCTTGGCATTTGGCTTATACTCATGGAGGACTTTGTTTTTGACAAAGTCTTATTCTATACTTTGCCAAAAAATATGGCCAGCCCGTGAGCACCTTGTGGGTTCAACCCCAAGGCTCATGTGGGCCTAAGGCGCCACGCCCAAGGGGGAACCCGTGGGGCGAGCTCAGGGCGGCAGGGGCGCACCCGCAGACACCACAGAGGCGCTGGGGCACGCCTGGAGGAGCGCGATAGGGGGCCGTGTGTAAGCCCCCGAGGACATGCGGTGGTGAAACCCGCGCGCCGGAGGAGCATAGTGGGCGCTAGAAGCGCGCCCGCAGGAGCAGAGAGTGGGCGCAGAGCGCGCCCGCAGAGAGAACCCGGTGCGGGGCGGCACCGGGAGGGGAGAAGTTCAACTGGCGGGTTGAGGCAGCGCCAGGGTAATAAGCCGTGGATAAACCGGGCTTCGTTTCGATGTGGGACGCGGGATTTTCCCGCGGAAGAGATCCTGGCCGCTCATCCAATCGCGCGGACGATCTAAGCCGCACATCTGATCCCGCGCGAGATCTTCTGATCCAGGCCGTCCGAGATCAATTGAATCGCCGATCCAACGGCTGCGAATCCGTCTTCCTCCTCGAGCTCAGCCGAAGGCCGCCCGAAGCCACCCGCGAGCTCCGTCGAACCAGAGGCCCTCCGACGACCTGTTTTCGATCTCCCGGCCACCATAGTTTGATCCGAAGGCTCCAATGAGTTCGTCCGGCCCTACTGAACACAACCATGTATAAAAATGGGAATGCATGCTATGTTTGGAAGAATTCGAAGAAGGCCGAGACAAGAGAATCTGCCGAGGCTTTGAAGGGTTTATGGTTTGCATGGATTAGCCTAAACCGAAGGCCGTGCATGCGTTCTAAGTTGCATGCACGTGGAGGAAATTAAGGAAAGAACCCGCGGTGGAAACTGAGGAGAAAAACAAGATTTCACCGAATCTTGAAAACCCGAAAACATCGGGAATTTGAGTTATTATCACGCGGATGATGCGAGGCAGCCTCTGCCTATATAAAGAGAGGCCGAGACCTCCGAGCAGCTTGCTGATGCGCTGAAATTTTAAGAAGTCCCGTGAGAGCTCTTGAGCCTCGCGAAGAACTGAGCTGCGCGCCCCCTGCGCGGCAGTAAAGCCCGGAGCCATCAGAGGCTCCGTGAAGTTCCTTTTGCGCATCTCTTGTGCGAATGAAGTGAAGGGAAGTCCCCTGCGCGTATCCCTTGCGCGACAGGAAGGAGCCGAGCCGCATACTTGCGTGCTCGAGTCTCTTGCCACCCTCTCTGCCCGCACACTTGCGTGGCAGGAGGAAGGAGCCCGCGGCAGTGTTGCACCCTTGCACACTTGAGCCTTGCGTGGCTGCCCCTTGCACCCGAGGAGGTTTCACTTGCGCGGCCAAGTGATCCTTGTGCCTTGTGCTTGCGCGGACAAAAAGTAAAGATATGCCGCACCTTGCATGCCCTTGTGCATCTTGAAGACCTATGCGGCAGTGGGAGAAGAAGAATTGGCTGCACCCTCTTGCATGGCTTGCTTGAGGCAGTAGGGGTTCGGGTTGTGTGTGCCAAAGAAGGCTGAGGCCTTGCCTCGTGTGTGTGCTAAGAGAAGAAGAAGAACCCGAGGCCTTGTGTGTGAGATCAAATGAAGAAGACCACCTACGGACAGTGGGTGTGTGCCAAGTGGAGAAGAGGACCCGAGGCATAGTGCCTTGTGTGCGCACCAAGTAGAGAAGGACACATTCAAGTGTGTGTGCAAGAAGGGAAGGAAAGGCCACAGCCTTGTGCATTTGAACAAATAAGAACACACTTTAAGTGTGTGCATTTGAAGAGGCCGAGGGTTGTGACCTTTTGTGTGCACCAAGTGAAGACACATTTTGTATGTGCAAAATTGAAGAACAACCTACGGGTTAAGGGTGTGCAACAAGAATAGAGGAGTAGGCCAAGATCAAGTGTGTGCAAAATGAAGAATTTGTGTGTGCTTAACAAGTGACAAGTGAAGGCCGAACCTAGTGTGTGCACTAAGAAGTGTGTATACACATAGAAGAAGAAAAGGGAGGACTCACACTAGAGTACAACACACTTCTAAGTGTGTAACCAAATTGAATAAAGTGTGTGAAGTTCAAGGAGTTGGTGTGTGCTTAAAGTGTTACACCCTTTGTGGGTCTACTGCACCAAGAAGAGGAAAGGGAAAGTGCATGCATGCATGCATGCACGTGCACACGTGAACAGAGCCAAATCAGTGGTGTGCATTTGAGTTGTCCAAGACCAGGACTGAGACTGAGCCAGACTGATGTTAAAGAGATTGGTTGTCTGAGTTTTCAGTAGATTGAGAAGACCCTGATCATCACAAGTGATCAGAGGTACAGAGCAAGGCCAGCAATCTTTATCCCAGACTGCTGAGGATACTTGAAGAAGCCTAAAGAGAAGAAGAGCTACTCGTGTGACTCGAGGAGCCAGGAGAAGACCCTGTGGGACTCAGGGAGAAGAAGTCTTCAGTGGGATTCTGGAGCAGGCCAGTGGGACTCTGGTAACACTGTGGGACGCAGTATAAAGACCCTCCTGTGGGACTCAGGAGAGATACAGTGGGACTTTGTATCGACCATTGTAATTTTAACAGGTTATAATGGAGAATCTATGCTGGGAGAGCATGGCAAGGATGTAGGCCTTTGGTGCTGAACCTTGTAAATCCTTGTTTCCTGTGCCTTTTCATTACTGCATTATCCGGGAAAGGTTGAGAGATACAAGAAGAGTGGATCGAGGCTTTAACCAGCCATAGGGGTTTAATTGATAAGAATCAATTAGTAAAAAGTTTTAAGGGATCACTGATTCACCCCCTCCCCCTCTCAGTGATTCACACTGATCTGGGCACTTCAATTGGTATCAGAGGGAGGTTACCTCTAAAAGATCCAAGAGAGTCTTTATGGAGTGCAGATTTAAGGAAATGAATGACCAACCTCTAATGAAGATATCTGCCAAGACTCAGAAAAACAGAATGAAGAAACAGGCCAAGAAGATGAAGAAAGCCTGTCCTAGCTGTGATGAAGTTGAAACAATGAATGATCTTCAGAGTGCACTCAAATATCTTCAGAAGACAGTTCCCATGGAAGTGGCAAAGTGTATAGTTACAGGAATCCATGATCTTCGAGAAGAAAAATTACAGCTAGAAGAAGAAGCCAATGCAATGGAAGATGAGCTGGCTAAAAGGGTTGGCATATCCAACACTCTCAGAAAGCTAGTGAAAGCCAAAGATGAAACAATTTCCCTTTGCAATGAAATGTATGACGACACTGCTGAAGAATTTCAAAGAAGCTCTTCTGAGAAAGAAATATTTTTGATAATGATCAAAGATGTTTTCCGTGCACTGGAAAAGAGACATAGAGTTTCAATGGTTGTCAAAGATGCTCAACTTGAAGACAAAGCAAAAAGGGTGAAGGAGCTTGACAATTCATTGCTTGAATTGAAGACAGTGCATGATGACCAGATGAATCAGCTGAAAGAAAGTTGGGAAGGAAAGCTAAGAGCTGTTGAGGATGAGAAGAACTCCCTTAACATGAAGTGCTTAGAACTAGAGGTGATATTGAAAAATCTGCAAACACCCAAAGCTGAAGCCTCCCAGTCAGCTGATAGAAGAAATGTTGCTACACAAGTATGCATTGAGAAGGATGATTCTAAAAGAAAGACATCCTCTAATGAAAGGGCAACATCTTCTAAAAAGAAGGTACCATCCATCCCATCTTGTACTTATGTTACTAAATGTGTTTCCACAAAAAATACAGGATGGAAGAATAACATTGATCAAGTATGGATGAAGAAGATGAAGAAAGAGAGCTCTCCTGAAACAGCACAACAAGTCAAGAAAAGTACCCTAAAATCAGAAGAACTCAAGAGGTCAAGATTTGTGGGTCAATGTTGGTGTTGTAACAAGTATGGGAATTGTGCAAAGGATTGTTGGTACAATCCACTGAATGCCAAAGCACAGAGGAAGCCCATGCCAAGGGGGAGCAAGCTAGAAGGAAAGAAGCAACATCCACAGGTCCAGAGACATCTGTTTACTGCAAATAGATTTGGATTACTTGACAACATCTGGGATGATTGCAAAAGTGGTCAACAAATAGATACATGTCAATCTCCAACTGTATCCAGAGCTCAAAAGAAGAAAATACCACAGAACCTGGCTCAGAAAGATTCCTTGGGAAGAAAGCATAAGAAATTGGAAGATGCTCCCAAGAAGATTTTGAAGAATGAAGAGAAGTCCTTGGAGTCTAAGTCCAAGAAGGGTGAGTCATCCAGTAGGACCACCAAGAAGACATGCTTCTACTGTGGAAAGATTGGTCATACCATGGATCTTTGTAAAGAAGCCATGAAATTCAATAGAGGCAGACTAAACTCAAAAAGACAATCAATCCAGAAGAAGAAGGGATTGATTGAAAACAAGTTGCCTAAGAAAGGTAGCTTGACAGTATCTAAGGAACCATGTGGAACTTCCAAAACTGAGGCCACTCTTCCAAATGATTTACTTGTCATATGGCCACATCAGTTGCAACTTGCCAGAGAACTACAAAGAGCTGAAGATGAAGCTCTGGAATTTGCTACAGCAAAAGGGAAAAAGAAGATTTCACATGAAGATGGGTTTAGAACCACACAAGTACAAACATCAATGAAGATCAAATGTGCAAGTGTGAAGACTGGTGAAAATGGGACATATCGGTTGAGAGAATCTTCTCAACCTTGTTGTTCACATTGATGAACCAAGGAGGTTCCATCTTATTCCCTTATACTATTGGTATTTACATGTGCTGACATTGCAGGGAATTGAAGATGATGATCATTCTCAGCTGGAGGATGGTTTGGATTGAATGGAGTGCACCCCTTGAGGGGGAGCCAATCTGAAGAAGATGGCATTCTTAGATTAATACCATCTTGAGAAAAGTGAAGGTATTCCAATCATACTTTCATCCCTTGTTTCTTAATTGAGTTTATCTTGTCAATTAAGGGGGAGTATGGATTTAAGACTAATGGATGAAAGGGGGAGCTTTATCTTTGCACCTGAACTTTCTAATGAGTTTTGTGAAGCATGTGCAGGATTTAGCAAATTCATTGTTATATCTGAAAAATTTCAAGCCCCTAAGCATGATCTCACATGTGTAGAGAATTGTGGACAGCATTGAGTTCCTTGGTTACATCACTCTTGTTTTCTACACCGGGTTAGCCCAAGTAGACTTAGAGTTGATTTACTAAAGGTTCTTTGCTAAAGAAGAACATGTGGCATCATCCCTCTCTTAGTGATTTTCAAGAAGATGCTATTCAAAGGGAGGAAGATATTTTTGAAAGAGAACCACACCACACATTTGCATTTGATTGCCAATAAGGGGGAGAAAATATTGGCACACATATTGACCCATTCATATGTGCTGAAGGAGTGTATTGACAACAAATACAAAGGGGGAGATTGAAGTGCATTGTGTTGCATTTGTTGTCAATGAGGCATGAAGTTGTCTTGGAATGAATGGAAGTCAAGGAAGGTCAAGATGTGAATGCCAAAGGTTGTGATGGTGTTGGAGATGAAGGAGAATGGCCATAGTACTAAGATGCATGTCACTTAGGAGATTCACTAAGTTGTATTGGAAATTGTGGTTGAAACATTCTCCATGAAAATCTGACGATTGTTGAGCTGATCATTAAGTTCCAAGAACTTGTATCAACTGGATACAAAGTCACAACACTTTTAGAAGGCCATGCATTGTCTTCACAATGCATGAGGAGATTAAGAGAGCCATCCACAACTTCTAAGTGGATGAAGTGAGCTGAAGAAGAACATGTACTAATCCTTAGTGCATGACAATGTGAATGTGATCCAACTTGACCTCTAATTGGATCATTGAAGAACATTGAAGAATTATTTGATTCAGGAGCTTCGGTTGATGAAGAACCTTCGGAATTCCCTCCTATGTTGTGAAATGTTGAAAAGTTATTAAGAACATGAGGAGGAAATGGAGGAATTTCAAATGAAGAAGAAGAGAGGAAGAAGGCTTGGAGTGGCTTGGCATTTGGCTTATACTCATGGAGGACTTTGTTTTTGACAAAGTCTTATTCTATACTTTGCCAAAAAATATGGCCAGCCCGTGAGCACCTTGTGGGTTCAACCCCAAGGCTCATGTGGGCCTAAGGCGCCACGCCCAAGGGGGAACCCGTGGGGCGAGCTCAGGGCGGCAGGGGCGCACCCGCAGACACCACAGAGGCGCTGGGGCACGCCCGGAGGAGAGCGATAGGGGGCCGTGTGTAAGCCCCCGAGGACACGCGGTGGTGAAACCCGCGCGCCGGAGGAGCATAGTGGGCGCTAGAAGCGCGCCCGCAGGAGCAGAGAGTGGGCGCAGAGCGCGCCCGCAGAGAGAACCCGGTGCGGGGCGGCACCGGGAGAGGAGAAGTTCAACTGGTGGGTTGAGGCAGCGCCAGGGTAATAAGCCGCGGATAAACCGGGCTTCGTTTCGATGTGGGACGCGGGATTTTCCCGCGGAAGAGATCCTGGATGCTCATCCAATCGCGCGGACGATCTAAGCCGCACATCTGATCCCGCGCGAGATCTTCTGATCCAGGCCGTCCGAGATCAATTGAATCGCCGATCCAACGGCTGCGAATCCGTCTTCCTCCTCGAGCTCAGCCGAAGGCCACCCGAAGCCACCCGCGAGCTCCGTCGAACCAGAGGCCCTCCGACGACCTGTTTTCGAGATCCCGGCCACCATAGTTTGATCCGAAGGCTCCAATGAGTTCGTCCGGCCCTACTGAACACAACCATGTATAAAAATGGGAATGCATGCTATGTTTGGAAGAATTCGAAGAAGGCCGAGGCAAGAGAATCTGCCGAGGCTTTGAAGGGTTTATGGTTTGCATGGATTAGCCTAAACCGAAGGCCGTGCATGCGTTCTAAGTCGCATGCACGTGGAGGAAATTAAGGAAAGAACCCGCGGTGGAAACTGAGGAGAAAAACAAGATTTCACCGAATCTTGAAAACCCGAAAACTTCGGGAATTTGAGTTATTATCACGCGGATGATGCGAGGCAGCATCTGCCTATATAAAGAGAGGCCGAGACCTCCGAGCAGCTTGCTGATGCGCTGAAATTTTGAGAAGTCCCGTGAGAGCTCTTGAGCCTCGCGAAGAACTGAGCTGCGCGCCCCCTGCGCGGCAGTAAAGCCCGGAGCCATCAGAGGCTCCATGAAGTTCCTTTTGCGCATCTCTTGCGCGAAAGAAGTGAAGGGAAGTCCCCTGCGCGTATCCCTTGCGCGACAGGAAGGAGCCGAGCCGCATACTTGCGCGCTCGAGTCTCTTGCCACCCTCTATGCCCGCACACTTGCGTGGCAGGAGGAAGGAGCCCGCGGCAGTGTTGCACCCTTGCACACTTGAGCCTTGCGCGGCTGCCCCTTGCACCCGAGGAGGTTTCACTTGCGCGGCCAAGTGATCCTTGTGCCTTGTGCTTGCACGGACAAAAAGTAAAGATATGCCGCACCTTGCATGCCCTTGTGCATCTTGAAGACCTATGCGGTAGTGGGAGAAGAAGAATTGGCTGCACCCTCTTGCATGGCTTTCTTGAGGCAGTAGGGGTTCGGGTTGTGTGTGCCAAAGAAGGCCGAGGCCTTGCCTCGTGTGTGTGCTAAGAGGAGAAGAAGAACCTGAGGCCTTGTGTGTGAGATCAAATGAAGAAGACCACCTACGGAAAGTGGGTGTGTGCCAAGTGGAGAAGAGGACCCGAGGCATAGTGCCTTGTGTGCGCACCAAGTAGAGAAGGACACATTCAAGTGTGTGTGCAAGAAGGGAAGGAAAGGCCATAGCCTTGTGCATTTGAACAAAGAAGAACACACTTTAAGTGTGTGCATTTGAAGAGGCCGAGGGTTGTGACCTTGTGTGTGCACCAAGTGAAGACACATTTTGTATGTGCAAAATTGAAGAACAACCTACGGGTTAAGGGTGTGCAACAAGAATAGAGGAGTAGGCCAAGATCAAGTGTGTGCAAAATGAAGAATTTGTGTGTGCTTAACAAGTGACAAGTGAAGGCCGAACCTAGTGTGTGCACTAAGAAGTGTGTATACACATAGAAGAAGAAAAGGGAGGACTCACACTAGAGTACAACACACTTCTAAGTGTGTAACCAAATTGAATAAAGTGTGTGAAGTTCAAGGAGTTGGTGTGTGCTTAAAGTGTTACACCCTTTGTGGGTCTACTGCACCAAGAAGAGGAAAGGGAAAGTGCATGCATGCATGCATGCACGTGCACACGTGAACAGAGCCAAATCAGTGGTGTGCATTTGAGTTGTCCAAGACCAGGACTGAGACTGAGCCAGACTGAAGTTAAAGAGATTGGTTGTCTGAGTTTTCAGTAGATTGAGAAGACCCTGATCATCACAAGTGATCAGAGGTACAGATCAAGGCCAGCAGTCTTTATCCCAGACTGCTGAGGATACTTGAAGAAGCCTAAAGAGAAGAAGAGCTACTCGTGTGACTCGAGGAGCCAGGAGAAGACCCTGTGGGACTCAGGGAGAAGAAGTCTTCAGTGGGATTCTGGAGCAGGCCTGTGGGACTCTGGTAACACTGTGGGACGCAGTATAAAGACCCTCCTGTGGGACTCAGGAGAGATACAGTGGGACTCTGTATCGACCATTGTAATTTTAATAGGTTATAATGGAGAATCCATGCTGGGAGAGCATGGAAAGGATGTAGGCCTTTGGTGCCGAACCTTGTAAATCCTTGTGTCCTGTGCCTTTTCATTACTGCATTATCCGGGAAAGGTTGAGAGATACAAGAAGAGTGGATTGAGGCTTTAACCAGCCATAGAGGTTTAATTGATAAGAATCAATTAGTAAAAAGTTTTAAGGGATCACTGATTCACCCCCTCCCCCTCTCAGTGATTCACACTGATCTGGGCACTTCACTCTATGGTATAAAAATTAAGGTGTGTGGCCTTTTATATATGATAATTTGTGAGAAATTATGAAATATTAGATATTGAATTTTATAAAAAAAATAAGTTTAACAACATTAAACAGATTTATAAATATATTAATTGTAGATGTGATATTTCTAGTTTTCAGTAATATAAAATCATATCTCTTGGTTACATTATGAATTCTTTTAGTGATTGATTCATGGTGATCATTTTATTGTTCATGTTCATTAGAACAATTAATCATGTTTTATTCCTTATATTTTTTTCCAATGTTGAAAACATTTTTGAAAATATAATAATTATTTTCTTATTATTGAAACCATTATTATATTCCATTGTTATTTTTTATATTATGAAAATGGTTTTCAAATAATATATATTTTATTTTTTTCATGTAAATTTACATATATAAATTATTATACATATTATATTGTTTAATAAATGAGAAAATCTTCTGAAATGGGGTTGGATGATGTTAAAAGTTTAAAACATTAGTTCACAGTGGAAAGGGATTGGTTTTAAAAATAGTGAGTGAGTTTTCTAGGTAATTTTGAAAATGAATTTGGTGTTTCATTTCCCAAAAAATGTTTTTTTAATGTGTGAGAATTTTGATCAAAAGTGATTTTAAATAATTGGTAATGTGTTTTTAGCAGGGAAAATTATAATGACCCAAACTATTATAAGTGAAATTTCCCTTTTGATTTAATTAAATGTATTATTTTGTAAAATGGATATAGAAAACTCTTGCACTCTGTTTTTTTATATACAATGGGATTTAAATGACCATTATGTATCATTACCATTGATAATATAGTCATTAAATAGTGATCACATGAAAAGTATAATTATAGGGTTTTAACAAATCCTTTGGACACAGAAAAAAGAGGTGATGACCTTAACCAGTAGTATCATTCCCTATGAAGCCCATTTATCTGAGCTTCCGAGGGAGATAGCATTTCTTGACTTTTTCCTAGACCAATATAAGATCCAACAACTTAAGCATGTGAGAAACTGTTTACAAGTGAATTCCAAGCTCATCGAGATCACAGCTCAAACTGTGATCACCGAACATCCCCATGAAATCCCCATAATCACACACCTTACTCTTAGGGATTATGGTAGTGTAATAAAGGATATGTATCAATACCCTATAATTGTGATTATGTACATTATTTTTGTATATAATAATGAATGTACTTTTATTTTATTATCGATTTTAATTCACAAAAATTACTTTTTGTTAATTTTCAAATTGAATTAAGAAATATATTTTGATGAATTAATAAATAAAATTTTAATAAAATATTATTATTAACTTTTTTATATTAAATATAAATGATCGTATAATTTTTTTGAGGCCAAATGTAATTTTTATTAAGGTTTAAAAACTGTTTTTATCAACACCCGTCAATTTTCAATAAATGCCGTTTTTTATGTTAAATTTTAAGATTTACATATTTAGAAAATTATTTGGATAAAATAAATATTATTTTTGGAATTAGGATGTCCAAATTATCCAATGCTGAATTTTTTATAATTTTTTTAGACACTCAAATTTTTGGGTAAAAATTAAATACCATATAAATATATAGTGTGTTTTATGACATCATAATGGCCCAATAGTGATGTAATAAACACTATTAAATGAATATATGGAAAAATATAAGTTTCCCCCTTAAAATAATGTTATTTTAGAGTTTTTGTACCTATTTTATAAAGCCTAAGTGAATCCTCTAAATATATATAATATATTTTATGATTTTAAGTTCATTTCTTTAATAATGTGACTCACCTACACATAATCAAGGCTAATATATTAATATCTTCCATCCATGGACTTATAAAATAATTTTTTCCAATATTATTTTGAAAAAAATATGGGAATTTTTTTGGTTTTTAATATTTAATTATATAGATTCCAAAACCTAATTTTGTGAAATATTAAATAATTCCCCTCTCATTTCCTATCTAAACCCATCAAAGATCCCACTTATCTTCACTCAAAACACATGGAGAACATCCTTACTCTATCCTCCTCTCTATTTAATATTCTCAAGTAACCCTAATCTCTCAATAACCCCCTCTTCAAGCTTTTGAAGTCACACACTCAAGTAAGGTTTCCTTTTATTCTCATTTTTATCCAAGTTTCCTTTTATTATTACACCCTTTTATTCTCATTTAAAAATGATGGGGTATGTTTATAAACCTCCCCCATACTACCCTTATTATTTTTTTAATGATTATATACCCCTTTATCTCTCATTAATCCCTCCCACGTACACTAGTTTTTAAGCTGAAAGTTCATAAGAGTTATTCCATTTCTCCTCTTTCTTCAAGTTTCTTTATTATGCTATGCCTTATATTTCCAAATTCCTTATGTTGGGACATGTATTTATATGACCCTATTATTTTAATTTAATTTATATATGATGATATACTTATTTATCTCTCATCAACCCTTTTTATGAATTTTTATTTCATGTCATTGGGCTGTAAAAATTGCCCTGTGAATCTTCATTCCAAAACAATTGTGTGAGTGAATATTTTACCCATCCTCTATCTAGGGTGTTCACTTTTATACACATATACCTTATTAATTTAGACTTATATGTATTTATCCCACACCCCTTGATCTTTGAATAAATTATAATGATGTATGCATCCATACTTTATGATCTATGTGGCACACTTAATCATGAGAATGAAATGAAAGTGATGGGTGCACCCAAAATTATATATCACACCAATACATAAATAAATGTTTGGTATCATGAAACAACATGTTGGGATAGAGGTTTACATGATTCCTTTATGGTACTTTTTCCACTATGATGTCTTGGGAGTTTAGCATTGACCTATGATGTAATGTTTTAAGTTATTTCCACATTTCCATGTTATGGTTATCAAACTATATCATGACTTCATGTTAATGTTTCTTTTATGATCCATTTATATTCCTATTGTCTAACAGGTATATTTCTCCTCATGTTATTCTATTTTTATTCTCTTACTAGGCTTTTTAGCCCAACCCTTTCTTATGTATGTCCTCATGTTATCCCATGCAATGTAAGGTATGAAGGAATTTTGTGGTCAAGTAAAGGAAGTTTTCAATAATGATGTTGTATTTCATGTTTTAAGTTGTTATGTAATATTCCTAATTTCCCAAGACACTAGACTTCTTAATATTTTGGTTTGTATTAGGTTTCATCTTATTTTATTAAATCATGTATGAATATAATAAAATTAATAGGGTTTTTATAACTGGTATCTAAGGATATGTTTAGTTTTTTTTTGGGATCACGATTAGAAAACCCTAGTGGAAGCCATTAGGTATAAGACTAAGTATAATAAAAACATCCCTCAATTTTTGTGAGTATATAGTAAGTGTTTTATCATGAAAATACATTCCTATCTGGATATAAACAAGTGGATGTGGCTCTGGCACAGATGTATCTTGGGGTAAAACCCAAAAACACTGCTTTGAGCTGGACTCAAATGGAAATTGGTGAACAAAAATAGGCCTTACTGCACTCCTAGTTTGACACTCCTAGAGGATATTCTTTTCTAAATTCATAATATCATTACGTACCATTATTAAGGGAACACAAAAAAAATTCCCAGAAGAATATATGATGGGAAGCAGATCATAGATAATAAAGACTGAAGCCTAGAAACTTGTAATTCAAGGTGATAAATGTAATTAATATGTTATCCCTTTAATTTAATTGGATTCCACTTTATGTGTTTAATAGTTTATAAGTACTCATTCCTAAGTCTATATCGGATAATGAAGAACCAGAATCAAAAAGTCAAAGGTAGGGTTATCATCCATAGTTTTACACATTCTTTTAAATCCTGAAAATTTAGTATAACAATCCAAAGACCACCACAAAGAATGGAAGTAGAGATGTCAGTGAAGACGAAAAATGGGGCAATTATTTCATCACATGAATATAACTCCTCCCCTGTCACCATTTATGGATTGAACATCCCATCAAACCTTATTATACTTCCCTGGGTAAAATTTATGAAATTATGGGCATGGATTGTATTTCCATATATAGAGCCAATAGAAATTGTTGTGAGAGGTAAATCACTCTCTATATGGAGAATTGACCCCTAATTCTAAAAAATTTCAAAGAGGAGGATGAATCTTCCTCAATACCATTATCCCAAGCATGGATAATACTACCCTATGAGCATGCTTATCTTTCTTAGATGATTGAGTCTAAGGAAGAAACCATCCTTGAAGACAGGCCTATCGTAAGGGAATTCGCTAATCTATTTCCTAGGGAATTTTATGGTCTTCCTCCTAGCAGAGATGTTGAATTATCGATTGATCTTATACTTCGGGCATTGCCAATATCCAAGACTCCACATAGAATGGTTGTTCTGAAACTTGGGGAGCTAAAGAAAAAACTATAGAAGAATATAAATAAATGGTTTATATTCCCAAGTGCTTCACCAAGGGGTGCACTATTCTTCTTCATCAAGAATAAGGATGGGACAATGTGCCTTTTCATTGATTATCGTGAGTTGAAAAAAAAATCACGATAAATAACAAGTATCCTTTTCCATGAATTTATGACTTTTTTATCAGCTATTTGGATCACAATACTTCTCTAAAGTGGATATGTGGTTGGGATATTACCAAGTAAGTTTGAAGAAGGAGGATATCCCCAAGACTGATTTTTGTACATGGTATAGGCATTATGAGATCATAGTAATGCCATTCAGATACACTAATGCTCCCGTAATCTTCATGGACTTGATGAATAGAATTTTCAGATATTACCTCATAAAATTTGTGGTAGTATTTATTTATGATATTCAAATATACTCCAAAAGTAAGAAGGATCATGAGGAGCATTTAAGTACTATGCTAAAGACCTTGTGAAAAGAAAATATTTATGCCCAATACAGAAAATTTGAGTTCTGGTTTAAGGAAGTTTTGTTCTTGGGAAATATCATCATGTGTAATGGGATATCTATGGATCTTTCCAAGATAATGAAAATTAAATGATGGGAAAGGAAAACATCTATGATAGATATCTATATCTTCCTTTGGATAGCTAGATATTATCACCGATTTGTGATAAATTTCTCTAGATTGTCAAAATATCTTACCATGATAACTCATAAGGGAGTCAATTTTGCTTATAATAATGAATGTGAAGAAAGATTCAAAGATTTGAAAAAGATTCTTATCACTGCCCATGTGATCACACTACCCACAAGTGGGGAGAATTTCCTAATCCTCAATGATGCTTCAAATAAGGGATTGAGATGTGTGTTGATGAAAAATGAAAAATTTGTTACCTATGCCTCAAGGAAGTTGAAAATTAATGAGAAAAACTATCTCATGCATGATCTTGAGTTAGTAGCTATGATATTTGTGTTGAAAATCTCGGGGCATTATCTATTTGGGGAGAAGTTTAAAATATATACTGATCACAAAAGTCTCAAGTATATATTCACACAGAAAGAGATGAATATATGCTAACAAAGTTGGTTAAATCTCATCAAGGATTACAATTTCTCAATCCACTACCATCTTGGGAAATAAAACAAGGTGGTGGATGCTCTAACTAGAAAGGACCCAGCAATTCTATCATTGATGATAGTTGAAAAGGATCCAATCTTCTTATATTTGATGAAGATGGACATGAGAATAATAAAGGAAGGAACATAATCAATCCTCTCACAAATTATTGCTCAACTGTATCATTTGGGGCAGTTAAAGGATGCTCAAAGAGATTATGTGGGAATTCAGAAGAATGTAAAAACTATTAAAAAAGGGAAATTTTCAAAGTTCAATGTTAATAAAGAAGGTGTTTTAAGATTTGGTTCAATACTATGAACCATAAAATCCTATGTTAAAGAAGGAGGTATTGGATGATTCACATAGCCCAACCTTCTCTATCCACCCTGGAAGCACAAAGATGTATTGATATCTTTAGGGATACTATTAGTGGGACAATATAAAGAAGGATATCGCAGAATATAGATTAAGATGTCTCGAATGTCAGCAACTAAAGGCAGAGAGGAAAAAATATAAGGGGATAAAGAAAGCATTACCCATACCTACATGGATGTGGGAAAACATCCCCATAGACTTTTTCATTGGGCTTCCTAAGACATATATAGGAATCAATTCTATCATTGTTGTGGTGGATCATCTTATAAATATTGCACACTTCATTTTGATTCGTAAGGATTTCTCATTTGATCAACTTTCACAGATATACATCAGATAAGTGGTGAGGTTTCATGGTGTACCACTATTGATTGTATCTGATCAAGATCTAAGATTCACCTCATATTCTGGAAGAGTCTCCAACATGATCGGAATAATGAGTTAAACATTAGCACGACCTATCACCCTCAAACTGATGGCTAATTTGAGCGGACTATCCAAACACTTGATGACATGTTGAGAGTATTCTCAATGTAATTAAAAGGAGGATGGGATCAACATCTTCCACTGTTTGAGTTCTCTTACAACAATATTTTTTCACTCAAGAATCCAAATGTCTCCCTATGAGACCCTTTATGGGAAGAGGTAAAGCACACCTACATGCTGGGATGAAGTTGGGGAATTAAAACTACTTGGTCCTAAAATTGTCGATGAAATGGGGGAGAAGGTTAAGACTATTCAACAACGCATCAAGGCTGCTCAGAGTCGACCGAAAATCTATGATGATAATCGTCGATAAGAACTAGAGTTTGATGTTGGAGACATTGTATTTCTCTACATATATTTATTGAAGAGAGTAATAAGACTTGAGAATACTGGAAAGCTTAATCCAAGGTACATAATCCCTTTTGAGATCCCTAATCACATTGTAGAGGTGGCCTATCGAATAGCACTGTCACCTAACTTGCCTCAAGTACATGATGTATTCCATGTATCCCTCTTGAGAAAGAAAATACCATACCCCTCTCATGTACTCAATATAGAGGTGGTTCCATTGGAGAATGAACTCTCTTATGAGGAGAATCTAGTGAAGATATTAGATCATAGAGACAAATTTATATGAAAAAATACAGTACACCTCGTCAAAGTGTTTTGGAAAAAAACAAGTTTGAAGAAGAAATGTGGGAACTAGAGGAGGCAATGAAACAAATTTACCCTCATCTGTTTTAATATGGGAAATAAAAATTTCAAGAGGGGACTCTATTAAGGGGCAATGATTGTAACAACCCAAACTATTATAAGTGAAATTTTCCATTTGAATTAATTAAATGTATTATTTTGTAAAATGGATATAGATAAAACATTCACTCCATTTGTTTTATTATATCCAATAGGATTTAAATAAACATTAAGTATAATTACAATTGATAATATATTTGTTGAAAAGTGATCATATGACTAGTATAAATATAGGGTTCTAACAAATCCTTTCGACACAAACAAAGGAGGTGATGGCCTCAACTAGTAGGATTGTTCCCTATGTATCCCATTTATCATAGCTTCTAAGGGAGATAGCATTTATAGGTTTTCCCTAGCCCAATCCCTAGTTGATATCCAAAAACTTAAGCTTTAGCGAAACCATTTAGGGAAGAAGTTCAAGCTCATCGAGATCACGACATAAACCATGTTCACTGAACAACCCCATGAAAGCCCTGCCATTACACACCATACTCTTAGGTAATATGCTAGTGTAATAAAGTTATATGAACCAAGACCCAAGCATTATAATTATTTACATTATTTTTTATAGATAATAATGAATATACTCTTATTTTATTATCTTTTTTAAAGCACAAATAGTATTTTTTGTTAATATTCAAATTATATTAAGAAATATATTTTGATTAATTAATAATTAATATTTTAATAAAATATTACTTTTAAATTACTTTTATTAAATATAAATTACAATATAATTTTTATGAGGCCAAATATAATTTTTATTAATGTCTAAAAACTATTTTTGTCAAACCTGTCAATTTTCAATAAATGTCAGTTTTTATTTTAAAAGTAAAAATTCACATATTTAGAAAATTAATTGAAGATAATGAATATTATTTTTAGAATTATAACATTAAAATTATCCAATGGTTACTTTTTCATAATTTTCTGAGGCAATCTAATTTTTTGGGTAAAACTTAAATACCATATAAATATATAGTGTGTTTTATGACATCGTAATGGACTAATAGTGATATAACAAACACTATAAAATGGATATTCATCCAAATATAAGTTTTACCTTTAAAATAATGTGATTTTATATTTGTTTGACTTATTTTATAAAGCCTTAGTGAATCCTCCAAAATATATAATATATTTTATGATTTTAAGTTCATTTATTTAATAATGTGACTCACCTCCACATAAGCAAAGAATATATTTTAATATCTTAATACCATAGACTTATAAAATAATTTTTTCCACTCCTATTTGTAAAAACCAAGGGAAAAATGGGATGCTTTTTGGTTTTGAACATTTAATTATATAGATTCCAAAACCTAAGTTTGTGAAATATTAAATAATTACTGTCTCATTTCCTATATAAACCCACCGAATCTTCCACTTCTCTTCACTCAAAATACTTGTATCATGTCCTTAATTTTTATTTACCTCTCTATAATACTCCCAAGTCACCCCAAGATCTCAATAATCCCCTCTTCAAGCTTTTGAAGTCACACACTCAAGTAAGGGTTCCATCTATTCTCATTTTTATCCAAGTTTACATATATTGTTACACCCTTTTATTGTCATTTAAAAATGATGGTGTATGTTTTTATACATACCCCATACAGTACTTATTATTTTTTAATGATGATAGACCATTTTCTCTCTCATTAATCCCTCCCACATACACCCGTTACCGTGCTGAAATTTTATAAGAGTTATTCAATTTCTCCTCTTTCTTCAAGTTTCTTTATTATGCTATGCCTTCAATTTCAAAATTAATTATATTGGGACATGTATTTATATAACCATAGTACTTTTTATTTCATTTATATATTAATAGATACCACTTTATCTCTCATCTACCCTTTTTATAAATTTATATGTCATGTTGTTAGGCTGCTAAAATTGCACCATGAATATTCATTCCAAAACAATTGTTTAAGTGAATACCATACCAATTCCATATCAAGGGTTTTTACTTTTATAAAAATATAAATTTTTATTGATTACCTACATGCACGTATTCCACACCAATTTTCTCATGGAATAAATTATGATGATGAATGAATCCATGCTTTTTTATCTATGTGGCACACTTGAGCATGAGAATGAAATGAAAATGACGGGTGTACCTGGAATAATATAGTGCTCCAATACATTGGGGAATGTTTAGTATCATGATACGAAATGTTTGGATAGGGGTTTAACTAATTTTTTATGGTAATTTTTACACTATGATGTCTTGGAAATTTATCTTTAACCTATGATGCAATGTTTTAAGTTGTTAGCACATTTCCATGTTATGATTATCATGTTATATCATGCCTTTATGTTTATGTTTCTTTTATGATCCAATGATATTCCTATTGTATAAAATGTATTGTGTTCCTCATTTTATTCCATTTTTATTCCCTTATTGGGCTTTATACCTCATCCATTTCTTATGTATGTCCCCAGGTTATCCCATGCAATGTTAAGTACAAAATAATGGTGTGGTCATGTAAACGATGTTTTCAATAATGATGTTGTATTTCATGTTTAAAGTTTTTATGTAACGTTCCTAATTTCATATAACACTATACTTATAGATCTTTTAGGTTGTATTAAGTGTAATTTTATGTCATTAAATAATGTATAAATGTAATAAAAATAAGAGGATTGGTATAAAAATCATTTTTAAAAACTAATAAAAAGTGAACCAATGATTTATTTTGGAAAGATTCATCAGTTTTATATAATTTAAATGTGTTTTTAAGGATAAATGATTAGTTTTAAAGGAAATAAATTGGTTTTATATTATGTTTTAGAAAGAGGATGATATTTTTGATTTCAATGATGATTTAAACAATTTTTATTTTAAATTTTACATTGACTATAAAATTGAGTTTTGTTATTTGAAATTTTTGTGAATAGATTCATATGTTTTTTTATAATATAGTATGCTCTGTCATCAATGTTTGAGACATCCATTAAAACCATCCTATCCAACCAAACTTAAGAAACATTTAAGATTCTAGGGTAGTGGTAATTTATCATGGTTGATAATAACTCCATGATAAGGGCATGTCACTAACTCCATTCAACCCATAGAATATCCATTATGACCTCACTCCTCGCATGAAGCTAAACACTCTGAAATTCATTCCTTGAACTAATATAATTACTCTTTTAATGTAGGAATGGAAAACTCTCTTTAAAATTTGAAAATACAACGGTTATCTTAGTGTGAGTGTGTATAAGAACATCCATCTGAGCCTTCTCCCAGTCACACCAATCAAGTATCTCCTTGTGGGTATAAGAATCCTACTACTAATTTTTTTTAACATTAGAAAGAAAACTAAGAAATGTTTTATAGTGCTTCGCTAACTACGCAATGTGATAATATTTACAAATAAGTACAAAATTGTAACCTTCACCAGTTTCATATTCCATATAGTTATTATTTCATTTTGTTTCCTAAGACTCATCTCTATTCGCTTGTAGACATCCACCTATATTGCTTAAACTACCCTGAGTAGTAGTCATCCCATACCAGGTACTAGTGATCATTGTGGATGAATTCAATACATAAATCCTACTACCAGTGGAGTAATTTTTTTCTTAAATTCAGTTACTCATTTCATTCAAGGCATGCTGAAAATATTTGAAACATCCAAATGTTGGGTTCCCCTTATTTGAAAGGCCCATTTTTTGGTGTTTATTTATTTTGTTAAATATTAATACTATCATGTAAAAAAGGCTGCATATGAATAGAAAATGGATGGATACCAATCTTATTAAAAAATAGTAGGAAGATGAGGTGAAAGAGTTTATCAAGTTTTCAAAATATCAAGAATATGACCCTTCTCAAATCCTTTGTCTGTGTTTAAGTAATTTTTATTCAAAAATAATTAGTCTATACGAGTTGAAAGAACCTTAGATCTATCATAGAATAGATCTAAGTTATAAATTTGGACTAAAAATAGAAAAAAATGGAATGTAGCTAGTGACTGGGATAACACTATGTTTTATGAATCATCAGATATGATTCCAAGTGTGGAAAATGAATAAGATCATATCGAGGATTTGATTATAGGTGTGAATGATGATAAAGATTATATTGAGTAAATGAAAATGATAGTTGAATATAAACATCATTATTTCCCAAAAAAATTGATAAGTTAAAGATTTATGAAAAGACACCATTTATTATTGGATGTACTTAATATAAAGAATTGTTAGTCGTACTAAAAATATATAATTTAAAATATGGAAATGGATGGAGTGATGCTAGTTTTACTAAACTTCTTGCTCAATTTAATGATGTGATCCTAGAATATAATGACCTTCCTAGAAGAATATATGAAGCTAAAGTAATACTACAATCAATGGGTACGATCTTTGAAAGAATGCATGGCTTTCAAAATGACGGTATACTATTTCACAAGGACCAAAAATCACTTAAAGAATACTCAATGTGTGGTTTATCTTGATACAAGAAAGTAGAATCCGGACTTCTGAAATTTTTATGGTACTTTCCAATAATTCTAAAGTTTATGCCCATATATGGAATTGAGGAGACTATAAGGAAATTGATATGGAACTCAGATATAAGAAATAAATATGGGATTTTCATTCAATAGACTCTTCTCAGTGGAATAGAATTGATCATGAGTATCCTAAATTTAGAAACAAGCCAAGAAACCTTCATATGTTTTCTATAGATGGTGTGAATCCTTTTTTTATGCAGTGATCACAGTACATGTACGGTTATGTTGGTAAATTATAAATTTCCACTATGGTTATGTATGAAATGAGAATACATTATGTTTTATGGTTATATCAAGTCCAAAACAACTATGTAATGATATTGATGTTTATTTGGAAATATTTATTGAAGATTTGAAATAATTGTGGTATTAATGTGTTATGTTGTATGATGCTTATAGAAATCAATATTTCACATTGAGATACATGTTGTACGAGATGATAAATGACTTTCCTGTGTATGGAAATTTTTCAGGATATAGCATTAAAGGAACTCAAAGGTGTCCCATTTTTTAACATGGTACACAGTCAATTAGGTTGCAACATTCATCAATGACTATGTTTCAAGTACATTTCAAATTTTTACCCCAGAGAAATAAGTATCAATATTATATGACATCATTCGATGTGTGTTTAGAAGAATGTACAACATAATCTTCACTAAAAGGTGATCAATAGTTCAAGAAATTAAAATATATAGACACTTGTTTTGGGAAACCTTTTTTGAAAAAACACTATGAAAAATAGTTGGAAAAATAGCTTTGTTTTTTTTAATTACCAAACTAGAATTTTTTGTAAATATGAAATTTTCTCAATGTTATGAATATTGAAAAAAAATGTACATAATTGTTTCATTGGCACATTACTAAATTCACTTGAAAAAAATAATGGATGGAAATAAAGATAGGTTGTACATGATTAACGTGGGAATACAGAAATATTTGGTGTTAGTGAAGGGGGAAAATATATTATTTTTATTCTAGTTAATTACACTCTTTATGTGTAGGAGAGATATTAATTTTAAAACTTCTTGACTGATATAATGTTTCCATAGGGTTATTCATTTAATATCAAGAATATCATATTAATGACTGATTTAAATTTAAAGGGTATGAAATCACATGACTATAATTTTTTGATGCAATATCTAATGCTTGTACCTTTTCATTACATTTTTACCAAGAATTTAAATCATATATGAACAAATATCTATTTTTTTAAACCTATATGCAGAAAAATTATCTAATCAAAAAAAACTTCCAACTATAGAAAATGGAATTTTCATCATATTATGTCAATTGGAAAGATTATTCCTATCTATATTCTTTTATATGATGGTTCACTTGTTGAGAGAGATTCGACTATGTGGTCCTATATATTATAAATGGATATAACCCATTGAATGGTATATGAAGATTTTAAAATTGTATGTCAAAAATAAAATTCAACCAGCGGGTTGTATTGTAGAGATATATGTTGCTAAGGAATCTATTGAATTCTGTACTGACTACCTATCTGGTTTGGAAATAATTGTTCTACTGAAATCTTGGCACACTGGGTGGATTTTGTGTGAAGAAATTTTGGGAATAGATGTGTCACAGTCAATATTATAGATTACGAGAAGATGCAGCTTTATGTTTTTCATAATAGCTTAGAATTTTCCCCATATATTACCCAAAAATAAATTATTAGGCATTTAAATCTAATAAGGGATGAAATATGGATATCAAATACATAAAATCAATAGTTTTTATGATGGTTTCAATACAATATTTTTAAGGATTCATATGAAAATCCATATTCAATTTCAGAATGACTTCAATGGATATCTATAGGACTAATTGTTCATGTATTTTCTTATAATGGTTATGTAATTAATGGTTATATGTTCTATAAAAATGAACATTATGAAGGAATATCATGAAAAATAGTGAAGTTACACTTGTTGATGAAGTGATTCATGCATCTTGTACCATGGGTAGAGATCCAATTAATGAAAATATGTCATACTTTGGCATCATTAAAAAAATATGGGAGTTAGACTATAAAAAATTCTAAGTGATGATTTTTCAATGAAAGTTGGTTGAAAATAAAAGTTATATTAAAATAGATGGATTGGGATTTGTGAAAGTGTTTTTCAATAAGGATGAGTAAAAATATTAATCATTTATAATCACATCACTGGTATTACAATTTTTTTAAATTCCAAAACCCACAAACTGAAAGTGGTCAATTGTTCTGTTATCGAATAAAACCACTAATGGTTCAGATGAAAATTCATTTAAGGATGACCCTTTCATTGGGTTTTTTTAATCATTTCACAGCAGTATCAATGTATATGGCGTCTTATAAATCATAGGAGACCTAATGAAGTAATTTAGATACTCGATAGAGGGTTAAAATTCCTTTAAACTTTTAAAAAAAAGTTCAATAATCAGGTTAAATTTTTTTTGGGATATACATTGCATTAACTCATGTTATTATCTATTCACTATTGAATTTATTAATATAAATTAAATATTGAACTAATCCTATAAATAATGACTTAATCACATGTTGATTCTCCCAATCCTGAGGAATAATAGGTTTCTCAACTTTCTGAAACTACTTTTGTAGAAGATCAACCACCATCTACACATGTCGATGCTACTAATCTAGAGGAACAACATATTTATGATATTAAACTTAAGGAAATGTTAAGAAAAAAAAGAACCAATGTCCTAGAAAAATTATTGGCATCGTAGAATGATGGTGTCAGTAAAAATTATTAAGGAGGAAAGAAAATCAATCAAATTCTAGGTAAAATTGAATGCGAATGGCCAACCTATTAACCCCAACAAGGAAATGTTTAGTAGTTTCATTGGGATCATTACTAGGTAGTGCATGCTGATTGAGGAATATTCATTGAGCCATGTTGTACCTAAGCTTAGTAAACTGATTTGGGAAGATATTAGGGTAACATTATGATATCCTTTCTTTATTAAAAAAAATTAAAATAATGAAACATTGACATACTCATTATCATAAATTATAGATCAAATCTATAGTTGGAAACTCCCATAGGAAATTTGTATTAATGCTTTATATAAAAAATCACAGTCTTTCACACAATTCTAATGAAATTTATTCTCAAATATGCCCAACGGAAAATAAACTCATACCCACTACATATGTATGCACAACTGAGGATCTAATAAGTGTGGGATGCATTTGTTGGCCATCATGAGGAGATATCTTTTCCGGTACATTGTGGCTGGTAATAAATTGTTTGACAATACATGTATTAATCACTTTGAGTAAGATTTTTTAATTTATGAAAAAACAAATAAGTGATAAAAATAAGTAACGGGCAATAAAACCGATATACCCCTACCGAAAAGCAAGGATGGGGTATGTTTCAATTGAAAACAAATGATACACATTTTAAATCTGTAGTAATAATTTTATGTGATAAGAAACAATAATATAATTATGTTCCTATATTTATATCCATATTGATGAATCCATTTCCAAATCCACATTCATCCTACTTCATGTACTATTGAAGGAATCATGTGTAAATAAATATGGGATAATAATATATGAAAACACATAAAAAGAGTCAGAAACATGTATAAGTTTGATATAATAAAAACTTATTTTGATTTAAATTGATATTACATGACATTGATTACTAATTTTACTATATTTTTTATCCAAATTAGACAGAGGATTCATCAACAACTATATCGGATGAACACATACTATTAATGTCCTTGATGTGTCTAGAATAGTATGGTCATGTGAGAGTTGTGGTTTTTGGGGTGACACCCTGGTCATATTTTGAGAAAATAAAATAACATGGGTATAAAGAAAAACAAATTGAATAGATGCAGCAATGATTAGATTCTCTTGAATAAAAATTTCATTGGTAGACTAAGTTTATAAAAAATGTTATAGTGGGAATAAAAAAAGAAGAAACAACTCAATAACAACCACTACATGAAGATCTCCCAAACCACCCACCAGTTTAAGGCAATCCATTCCCCTTAAATTGATTCCCTAGATGAGGTAATAAATATTATCATAATTTCTTCTGTGAAATGAGACATAAGAAGACACTGATACCTTTCATGTACTGGTATTATACAAGGTGAAAAGGACTATGATTTATATCTATCAAGACCCACCCATCGCCTTACAACGAGGATTATCGTATTCAATATCCAAGAAGACACTCTATATAATGGAAAACATCCAAAATGTCATGTGAAAGTGGATATTTGTGTATCTCATGAGCTGAGCATCAAGATACATTGATGATGTAGATATTCATATAGTCGAGAAAGCTATTATAACATTCATAGCATAGCTGTCAGATCATGTAAAAACATATCATCACTGATGTATTCATTTCCAATTTATTTTTCATATTAAACCTTTAATAATTATTGAGAAATGTTTTCAACTGAAGTATGATATTATAAATGGACAAAGGGAAGGGTTGAAATAAATGGTCAAATAAAAATAATCTAAAGGATCAACTGGCCAATATAAAATATCTCCACCAAGCACATTTATCTCACTAGTTGAATATTGGCATTTATGGACATTGAAAGTTAATTCAGATAAAAGGTTACAAAGTCATAGTATTCACATAGTTGATTTTGAGGAACAAATGTATGGAGAGGCCATTTTAGACTTCATTTTTCTTGAGAATGTAAATGAAATACTCAATTTTGAATGGCTATATGTCTCTATTGTAAATATAAACATGAGGTGTTTTTTCAAGATTTTTTTTTTCAATAGCACATCTACTAAGTCAATTATGACTAAATACAATTATTATTATTTTTGGGTGTCTTTATAAATACTATTTGAAGGGAAAATCCTATGAACATTAATATAGATTCATTAGTCCTCACATCACTTATACAGACCAAACCAAAATGGAATTAGCTAATATTGATACAATAGTGGAAATACTATCCATAGTGTTTGAATGGAAACTTATGGATAACAGAATCCTATTATTTTCAATGATGCTGGAGTAAAAATATATAATTTAATCAGATCAAATATATTTTCATTCCATTAATTACATATTACTTTATGTTTTTAAGAAGTATTATGTACTGATTTTAGTTAATTTAGATACTCCAAAGATTTATTTCCATGATTCAATACATGGATACACAACAAACCGACCACACGTGATGATGTTTATCAATTTGTAATATATTGCATCCAAATTTTTAGAACTAAACTTCAAGTTATATATTTTATATTATATTTTAATGATAATTATATTAGCATAGAGTAGTGTTCAAATATCTTTGAAATCATGGCATGAGGACAACCCATGCGTACAAGGATCCTGTTGACTTCTATAACTGGATAATTTTTAGGCTATATATAATAAGATTTCACTATCAAAACACATATCAAAACAAATTACTTATTTTTATCAATGCTTATTCAATGTCAAAAACAACCCAATGGAAAAATTTGTGGTTATTATGTTTGAACATTTATGAGAGATATCATATACCATCAACAAACAACCATCCTGAAGAGGTATTTTCAAATATAATTACTATTTCATTTAAAATATTCATTAATACTTTGTGTATTTATATTTTTCAATTAATAAAATGGATTTTAAAAGTACTTTTATTCATAGGATGAAATGTATTTGTGTAGAAATGACTAGGAAGTATACCTGATGTCATAATGTAAACATATATCACAAATATGTGACTTACTGCTACTTATTTAGATGATTTTCTCATTGTTTTATATACTTTATTTAGTTTATTTCATCATTTTTTTATCTAATACTTATTTTGTTAATTTTCATAGAGATTGTAAAGAAATGACTTCATCAAAAAGGATGATTCACTCCCATACTATGACCATGCAATCAATAACGGTGATGCCACTATAATGATGAAATTTTATTTTCATTCTCAAATTCATTAAATATTTTAAATTATCAAACAAAAATATTGTTAGATAACCCATAATGTTGAATGCGTTGAAGGATAAAGAAGACATTGTGGAATCAACCATACCTCAATCTGATACACGGTTTACCCAGTATGACTCAAATTGTATGGTTTCATTTTAAAATTCAAATTTTATTAATGTATTATTTCATATTTATGTTTAATTAATTTATTTATAGTATTACTAACATAAGAGATTTTTTCTTGTAAAAGTGGATTATTCTTCTTGGGTTGGGGTGGTTTGTTCAAAGATACTCATTTTAGTGAGAGATTGTAATTTGAGGCTTCAACTAAGATAATGAGGATGAGGAAATGGGTCAAGAATGCATACAACCATCATGATAAGGCGAATTCCTACTACATATTTAATTAATTTTTTCATCATTTTATATAATTTTTATAAGTTAATTTACTTATCATTATTATATAATACTTATTTAGTTTTTTTTTATAAATCATTTTGGAATCCATATTTTTCTTTTAGTTATCTGCAAAAATATAGAAAAGATAGAATGTGTTCCTTTCTGATGGAAGAGGAAACCCAATGTTGGCTGAAACGTGAAGTGTTTGAGGCATCATGGAGTTTCATCTTCCATCACAATGGAATGTGTTCTCTATGTTATGGATTTTTAAAAATAGTTGAAATAAAAACATATATCACCTACTCAATAATCCACACCATAATATGATATAATGTGAGCTCAATGGGACCAAGAATGTATGTTTTTAGTTTATAATTTACATTTTAGTTTGAAACACACATCACATACCCAAAACTGATAAAATGAATTAATAATATTTTAATACTTTGGGACAATAATCCATAAGTCATTTTTGATGTGTACGAATCACACAAACCTCAATCAGATGCACGGTGTGGTTGGTATGACTCTAAGTGCATCTTTTTATTTAAAATTGACATTTTAGTAAACAAGAGAAGTGACATACTCAAAACTGAGAAAATCCATTTGGATTGTTTTGATACTTTAGGAAAACAATCCATAAGTCATTTTTTGACATTAAGAATCATCCAAACCTCAATCTGATAGACGGTATGTCTGGTATGACTCAAAGTGTCCATTATCAGTCTAAAATTGATATTTTAGTTGAAAACGGGTGCCACTCACTGAAAACTGAGAAAAACTTGCTCATATTTTATTGATAATTTATGAAAATTATTTATAAGTCATTTTTAATGTTTAGGAATCTGTATCACATCAAACTAACCCATGATATGACCGATATTACTCAAAGTGCATGTTTCCAGTTTAAAATGACATTTCAATAAAAAATGACATACTCAATACTAAGAAAATTAATTTAGATTATTTATATAATTTAAGAAAAAATTCCATAAATCATTTGAGATATATAGGAATTATCATCGCCTCAATCTGACACACGGTGTGACCGATATGACTCCAAGTGTGTATTTTTAATTAAAATTGACATTTTAGTAAAAAAAAGTGACATACTCAAAACCAAGAAAAATAATTTGTGTTATTTTGATACTTTATTAAAATGATCCATAAGTCATTTTTAATATTTAGGAATCAATTTAACCTCAATATAACACATGGTGTTCTTGATATGACTCAATGTGTCCATTATTAGTGTGAAATTGACATTTTAGTTCAAAACATGTGTCACTCACTAAAAACCAATAAAAATAACTTGTATTATCTTTATAATTTAATATAATGATTCAGAAGTTATTTTTGACATGGAAGAATCAATATCATATCAAACTGATACATGATGTGACTGGTACGACTCAAAGTGTTTTTTTCTAGTTTAAAATAACATTTTTGTAAAAAACAAAAGTGACATACTCATAATCAAAAAAACACCTTTTTATTATTTTTATACTTTAAAAAAATAAGTCATTTGTGATGTATGTGAACTAGTCTCACCTCAATTTAACTCACTATGTGAACGGTATGACTCCAAGTGTGCCTTTTTATTAAAAATTGACATTTTGGTAAAAATGACCAGCGACATACTCAAAATTGTGAAAACATATTCATATTGTTTTTATTATTTAGAAAAATAATCCATAAGTTATTTTTTATGTGTATGAATCATCCGCACCACAATCCGATATAGGTTGTTCTATGTATAAAGTGTTTTTATCAATCTAAAATTGACATTTTAGTTTAAAACATGTGTCACTCACTAAAAACAATGCAAAAATCTTGGATTTTCTTGATACTTTAAGAAAACAGTTCATAATTCATTTGTGACATGTAGGAATTAGTCTCACATCAAACCAACACACTATTTAACCGATATCACTCAAAGTGCATGTTTTTAGTTTCAAATGACATTTTAGTTAGAAAGAAAAGTGACACACTCAAAATCAATAAAACACATTAGTATTTTTTTATACTTTAGGAAAATTATTATTATGTATTTTGCAACATGTAGGAATTATTCCAATACTGTGACCACTATGATTATAAGTGTGTACTTTTGATTAAATTTTATATTTTATTAAAAAAGATAGGTGACATACTCAAAACAATGAAAATGCGTTCATATTGTTTTAAAAATTAATGAAAGTGATCCATAAGTTATTTTTTTTATAAACCATAATCACCTCAATCAGAAACAAGGAGTGCTTGGTATGACTCAAAGTGTCTATTATGAGTCTAAAATTGACATTTTAGTTAAAAATGTGTATCACTCATTGAACACTGAGAAAATGAACTCATATTATCCTGATACATTATAACAGTAATTCATAATTCAATTGTGATGTTTTTTAATTATTCCCATATCAAACTGACACACGATTTGACCAGTATCACTGAAAGTGTTTGTTTTCATTTTCAAATGACATTTTAGTAAAAAAGAAAAGTGACATACTCAAAACTAGTCAAACATATTCATATTATTTTGATACTTTAGTTCAATGATCCATAAGTCATTTGTGATATGTAGGAATTATCCCCACCAAAATTTGATGCATGTTGTGGCCAGTATGACTCTAAGTGTGTCTTTTTATTTAAAATTAACATTTCATTCATTTATTGTTTCAAATTATGATTAATTTATATTTTCATAGTATTACTAAAATAATAATAGTTTTCATATACATATGGATTGTTTTTCTTGAGTTTGGGAATTTTTTTGGCAATTAATACCATGATTGCTCTTTTTTAAGAGTGGGTCGGGTGTTGAAAACTATGAAATATTGATGTTTTTAAATTTTTGTGGAATTACATTCTAATGTAATTGAAAACCCATTTTTTGAAATGTCTATAATACAATGACATATTTTTATTTGTGATGTAATTTTTATTTCAATTAAATTATGAATTTGGAATATGTATTCAGGTTGTTGCTGGAGTGTTATGTAATTCCAATAGCACACTATAGTAGTAGGCCTTTATCATCACTACTTCTAGGGTTGATAAAGGCCCCCTTTATCAGTTCTAATGAAAGAACTGATAAAGTGTTCCCTTTATTATTTCTAAAAAAAGTGATGATAGAGGGGGTATTTTATTAGTGCTAAACTAGCACTGATAAATGAGAACTTTTTTCATCACTTTTTAGCACTAATAAAACCCCCTCCCCCTAATGGCACTGAAGACAACAAACAAATTTTAGCGTTGATAAATTTGTTATTTCATGTTGTTAAAGGGCCAAACTGTGTTATTGTGAGTGTAGGATGAGTTGATCACCCATGGTATGCCCATTGTTCTCTTGATAATTCCACCCAGCTGGCTATCGTGACTCATCACCATACCTACAAATAGTCTCTTGGAATCTGTAGCGGTGTCGTTGTAATCTGACTTACAAAGAGATGCATATTTTAAAATAAAATCCATAAATGGATATGATAAATCCTCCATCAATGGAGTAATCTAGGATTTTAATCCTAGTTAGATATAATATTACAGGGTAGCCTATAATAATAATAATAATAAGAAAAAAACATCCAAAGATATGGATCTAAGTTATGTATTCCCAATAAATTAATTAAAATAGGGTACGGTGCATGTGAAGTCTAAGAAATACAAGTATAAAAAACATTTGACGCATTCAAAAAATAAAAATACATAAATCTATCATTATGAAAAAAGCACTAAAATTAACCATAGTCTTCAAATGCTTTCAATACAATAGAATTTGAAACCATGTGAAATATTTTGAGATGCTCGTTGTTTAATGGAACATAAAGGCTAAAAACATAAATATACCTCAAAAGAACTAAAAATGTTTAAACTAACTAATAAAAATTCTATTTAAAATGTAAAAAAATGTTAGTTAATTCCATGGGCATCACAGAAACCCATAAATATTTCATTTAAATAATCCATCAAATAAATTTTCCAAAGGACACTACAAACTAATCCTATTAGTGTTTCATAACATTAAATCCACTAGAATGACTTATTCTCCTACAAATAGAAACCATGTGACCATGGATATGGCACTCAAATTAGAATCCAATCATTGATTTCACCACACATGATTTCTATAAACCATCCCCAATGTCTATGAAAAGATTGATCACTTTAGGAAAAGGATAAATTAGTTCCTTCTCAACCCAAAAACCTCACCACAATAATATTATTAATTTTGAGTTTTTGAGATTAATCTATAAGAAATATTTATATTTTATTATTTATTGATTCCTTGATATAAGGGTTATGGAATATAAGAGATAATATATGAATCATAATCAATTTATCCATGAGATATAAATCCATCATCTTCCTAAAATACTTTGGTTTAATAAAGAATATAGAAACAACAATTTCAAAATAAATGTAATTTTTGTGATCAAAAAAGGGTGAAATCAGCATCATAGTGGAGATTAAAACTCACATGAAGAGGTTCCAAGATTCCAATGACCACTGGAACTAATACACATAAGATTGAATCTAATTTTAATATATTTACTGAAATGTGTCTAAAAATTGTGAAACCATTTCACGCTTTGGGTGAAATCTATTTCATGCATTTGTTTTATTTAAAAAACTATTATTATTATTTAATATATACATAAAAAAATATTCAAGTTGTGTTTAACTATTGTTATATTTTTTATTACTTTCATTAATTTTATTTGAAAATATTACTCAAATCTATTCCAATACACACTTTTATATGGCTCTAGTCCTTGAAATACTTTAAGGATTTTTTATATGAGATTCAAGATCTAATTTTTTGAAATTATAATAATAATATTTTATTAATAATAATAATTAATTAATAATACATGATAATAATGTATAAAATAATAATAATCAATAAAATTTCATAATAATATAATTAAAATAATAAATAATAATAAAATTATGAATAATTAAAAATATAATTAATAATAATTTATTAGAGTTTGTGGCCTACAATCAATTGAATTTCTAATTTTGGTTACTAGAATATTCGATAAACTGAATAATTATCTAATCACATGATGATGATTATTCTGGATAACATTAATGTTGTAATGTCCTTATCACATTTTTAGCATTGAAAGGGTATAATAGTTCTCCTCTATAATGGGAACTTATAAATGTTATGACAATATTATTAAACATGTGCCTTATGGTCTAGATGACATTTTTATGATGGGACATAGATGATCTTTAACGATCAGGTATTGGATGATCGTGAGAGGATGATACTTCTTTTTATAAATTTTATACATGGTAATATAAAATAGATAAGCTGATGAGGATATACTTGTTAACCGGAATTACACATGTTATATGTGTCATTAGAAATTTTTTGTTCTGTGAGTATGTCTCGGTCCATATACTTTATATCATTATTCATGTATGACATGAATCATGTACTTTGATTTATTGAGGAAAACAATGACAACATATTTCCATGTAAAGGTAGGATATGTTGGGTGTGTCATAAGTGATATGGAATTAATTGAATAAGTTGATAAAGTATTTATCCCTTCTGAGTTAATAGAAGATGATATCCCTATCCCTTTGATTGAAATGATATTTTTTGATTCAATCTATAGAAATTTTATTTCCTTGAAAAGTTCATTTTAGGGTATCAAAGAAATATAAATCAAGCATATAGGTTTATGATACAAGTATGAAACCTTCTTGATGAGATATAAATATAATGGTATTATATTACATAATAAGTGTTTATATGTGGTTTTGTTCTTGGAAACATTAACTTATTTCTATATGGGTGGTTTGAAATTTTTCTAGAAGATAATCTTGGAATTTAGGCAATTATACCTAATCCCATTGAGAAAGAGGCATAAAGGGTCAAACACTAAGTACATATCAAATATTAATTAAATTATATTTGAATTTACTATTAATAATAAATATTATTCTTGGCATGTGGAATAATAATTATTTGTGTGAAGTTGGTCATATAAATTCAATCACTGGTTATTCAAGATTAGAATATATGTATGTTGAATATTAAATCAATATTATTTGTGTGCTAAAATATACATAATATTTACATCTCTCTTGTTTACTATTGATATGGTAAAAAATAATTATGTAATTATTAAATAAATTTTTATTTAGTTATGTGGATATTAATAATAAATATTTATTCTCAAGTGTTTATAATTTCTTAAAAACTTCATATACTGTAATTTCATCCACAATAAGACTATACTAGTAGAAATAGGTAACCAAATATAATCCTATGAATATCAATGTACCAGAACATTGAAGAAAATATTCACCCAAATCACTATACTGAATTCAACAGTCAAGCCAATTTACTCCAAAATCAAACAAATATTCACATAAAAATAAATAAATTAAATGAAATTAATTAAAGACGCAAAAAGGTTTTATGTGGTTAAAACTTTCCTACTATGTTCATGGGAGAAGAATTATACACTCTTCATTTCATCGAAAGGAAAACGTTACCACCAATTTGACTTGGAAGCTAAATAGACCACTAACACAAATATATTCATAACCCATAAGAAAAGTGTTCGCACCCCCCCCCCTTTAATAGAGGGTCTCACATAATCATCATAATTCACCAACTTATTTCAATTTTTGGAGTACATCCATTCACTATAAAACTATCGATTCCCTGTAGCTTTCATCATCCTAACCACCAATCACTGGTAAATCAATAGTGCTCTTATGCCTCACTCATTTCCAAAAAAAATCATTCCAAGAGTGATAAAAATGTACAAAATACCTCCTTCTAGAAACCAAAATATTAATAGAACTTCCAAATATCTAACCACCAAGCTGTATCCATCATAAATTCATAATTTCTAAACACACCATTAACATATTGCTGAAGAACACTGTCCCTTATTTAGCAAGGAAAAGGGGTTCACCGGAGTTTCTCCTTCTAGTGAAATTAATTCTTATCATGAAGAGCTTTTATAATAATAACAATTGATCACATAAATACTATTTCAAGGAAACCTCATCATCCTCTAACACTTTAACAAGCCTTCCAACTTACACTGCATGAAACACTCCTCCATTTCCTTCTCATTCACCCAAGTTTAATTAAGGCTTGATTTTTCCTTATAATCCACTAGACCAAAGCCTTTTTTAACATATACACTAGATTATTTCATATAACTATGTTTCATAACCCTAAAACTCATCTTCAATAACTTCCAGATGTAATGGTACTTCAGATCGATGTGCTTCGTCCTCTCATGAAACACCAGATTTTTGGCAAAGTGTATTGCACTCTGAAAAATCATAGTAGATCAATACACTTTACAGGATACTTTCAAGATCCTCAATAAGATTTTTAAACCACACCATGTCCTTTATTATTTTTCTCCCACATACTTTTCCTCTGTTTTGAAGAGATAAATCACTAGTTTTGTCCTCGAGGTCTAGCTCACTATTGTCCCACTAAAGATAAAGACAACCCCAATTGTCTTATTTTTTATTATGAGACCACCATCCCCAGATTTTGTTCCAACGTACCCAATCAATATATCATCATCTCTAAATTAAATATTACTATCTTCCATTCCTTTAATATGTCTTAGAATCTATTTTATAATTTCCTAATGTTCTTTACCTGGATTTTACTTGAACCAACGAAAAACTACGACTGTATGTGTAAAAACATAGGTAATGTTAAGATAAATAATTTTCATATCTTATTAACAATAATAAATTATATTTTAAATGTTTATATTCATTATAATAATATTAGTTAATTTTTTATTCAAAAAGAAAAACCTTTATTTCTAACCAAATTGAGTTTTCATGCAATGTATGGTTTCATTTAAAAGATTTATTTCCAAATTAGATAATTTGTATTTGAATAAAAATAACTTTATTATTGAATTAGTCATGTCAAAATTATCTAAGGATGAATTTTTTATAATTTTCTAAAATGATTTCGTTTTCAATGAAGAGTAAAATATAGTGATTTTTTTTATTAAAAATTATCTTTTATTATCAAGTATTTTTAAATTAACATTCTATTTTGGATTATTTTTTAAATGTAATTAGTTAAATTTTATTAAAATTAAATAAATTTTATTGAATTAAAAAATTTTCTTTAATTTGGTATAAATAATTATACTAAAAAATGCATTTATTTTCTAAAAACATGTTTTTTATTGTGTTTTGCGGGTTTAATTTTAAATTAAATTATACCAATTATAGGAATTGAATTTTATAAAATATATTTTATATTTTGAATCATAATAATTAATTTTATTTAATAATTTAACTTAATTTTTTTATAATGAATAATAAAAATAGATAAAATTTGTTACCACGGTTAAGGTTAAAATAGTTCTTACCAGGATTTAAACGAAAGTTAAAATTGTTAAAATGACATAAAATATGTATAAATCTAATTTTATGGTCGTATTTAGACCCTATATAATATAATATTCAAAAATAGTCTATATTGGATCCATTTTACATGAGTAATACATTAATATATTTTAATCATTTTAAAAATTCCATGAGTATCCTCTCCCCCACTTATAAAAGGAAACCCCCTCTCCTCTCCTCTACACACTTCAAGAGCCTTTTGGTTTAGACAATACTTATAAAAATCCATTCCTAACATCAGACCCCAGGTCCTATACCCCCTAGTTTTATTATAAATATAACCTATGAAGGCATTAGTTATAAACCTAAAGAGGTTGTATGAGGAAGAGGTATAGTTCTTAACCGGGGATTTTTGTTTTATTTCTTTTTCTACCTAATTAAAATATTATTAAATAATGTTGAAAAAATAACATCAAAATATTTCACACACTCATATGTTTTTATGTTAATTTCATAACCAATTTCCATCTCCTTCTTCCATAAAATGGGAAATGAAACCATCCTTTGTGTGTATGGTGGACTACCGCCTCGTGAACCGATGTAATTTTTTTTCCATCAACATCTCTCAAAATTGGTCATAATTAGAGATTTAATGTATATATATGATATTCATAAAATATTTAACATTATTTAAAAATAATATACCATCTATTTTCTTACAATTCCATCTATAGAAAAATGATAATGTTGTTAATGGGTACGTATAGATTACCACCTCCATAAAGTGATGTGATTTTTTTTCATGAACACATCACATGGAATATATATATTAGTTTACCTAAATATATAAAATTTTATTTATTATATAATAATAATTATATAAATATAAAATAATTCTTAACTTTTATCCCTCTTCTTCATTTAAAAATGGTAACATTACTCATAACATAATTCATTTTTCAAAATCATCTATCATTGTTGGTTTTAAAAGTTTAATTGATATATAAAAATGATAGTTATTTAATGATTGTTATTATAGATATTATAGATAAATTATATCTTTGATCATAGTAAACTTACCAAAGTCAATTTAGACAAATGATTTGAATATTGTCAAAACATCCAACATGGACATAATTGACTAAGTAATTGTATATAACATAGAAAAAATTAAAATAAATGGAAAAATAAACTTGAAAATGTTTTTAATAAATTAAATAATTAATATAAGTTTATTATTCATCAATAAAAATAATTTATGTGATGATTCAGACTTGAGCTAAGGGAAAATTTACCTTAAAACATCGATTTAAATGTTTTGAAGATTTATTTTATAAATTGTTTTCTTTCATTTCTATATTCTTAAAATTATTTTATAGATGCATTTATATGGAAACAAATGGATTATAAATTAAATTTATGTAACTATTAAATTTCTTTAAATTTTTTCAAAATGAAACTCATTACGTATTGTATATGAAATGTTTTGAAAAAACGGCAAATAGAATGTTATATTTTAATGTATACAACATCAACAGTTTTCCCCATTACCAAAACCATTATTTTATGTTTTTATTACTTTAAAATATTCCATTTTTTCTTTAAATAAAAACCATTCTTCACATTATTCTATATATTTTAAAAAATATATAAATGAAATGGATATTTCGATATCCGAAAATATTTTTCTTGTTAGTGCAAAGAATATTTATATGAGAGTAATGATGAAAATAAAATATTTCATGTGGTATGATTATGTTATAATTATTAGGAATTGTTTTTGTTTATAGGTGATCCCGAAATATATCGTTATGATGGGTGAGCCAAATATATCTCTCCAGTTCATTAGGTAATGGGATGGAGTTAGCCCATTTGGATTATTCTAAGATATTATTTGAATTTACTAGGTAGGTCATTCCACTTGTAACACTTGTAAGAGTGATTGTAAGAGTGATATGGAAATTATATCCCATGTTACCTACATGATTTAAATATGATTTTTTTCCTCTAGAATTGGGAATGACCTCATTGGTTTAAGGTTAAAACATTCCAAGTGGTTTCTAACGGGTTTGTCCGTAGAACCGGAAACATCCAATGATTCTATATCCATTTGGACCTACTTTCCAAAGTTAGGTGCTCATTAGTTATGGACCAATGAGACTTAAGAATTTGCATTGGTCAAAAGGATGGGAGGTCGGACTCATCACGCCTTTTTTAGGGGAATTATTGTCTACTCTGGGACTCTCTTTATAGATTTAAGTTATTTCCATGAATCCTTATTAAATTACCAAGTATAAAATGAGCTTTCCTTTAGATCTGAAAATTAATGATTGATATGTAATAAATTTAGAGAATATTTTATATATATTAGAGGTTCTTCATCGATAGAGAATCATTTATATTTGTTAGATATTCTTAGTCAATGGTATCCATTAATAAATTATATAAAAGTCTCTTGTTCATTATGATGACCATACTGGTTTTAAAGCCACTCAGTGGGGCACTTGAAGTTTATTGTCATTCAGAAGAACATGGATTATTTCAGAGTTGGGATCGTACCTGCAGATGGGATACCTACGCATCCTTTATTTAGAAAAGGAATCAAAACACACATAGTTCGAGTAAGGTAGTATGATATTTATGTATGATTGATGGCTCAAAGAAAGATGTCATAATTAATTTTACACTCTAAGCTCACGTGAGTCATGCTCGGTGTGAGAAACAAGAGGTATTGGTAAAACTAGAAAATTCTTCCATGAAAGATGCAATCATAAGAAATGATGTGGGGCTTATGTATGCATGACTACCCAAATAGAGATCAGGACTTATTTTAGAGAAGAGTTCCAGGAATAGGGTCCATAAAGGTATATGTACTTTATAGAGATTTGGATACTCTAACTTGGGGCTTACTCCTAAGGAAGATGCCCAAATTAGGAGGGGACTTATGATTGGTTTTTATCCCTGAGAAGGAATCCCAGATCAAAAGTAAATTAAGACTGGTTAAGAAAATTAAGACTTGGGCTTACTCTTAAGGAGGAGGCCTAGGTTAAAGGGATTTGAAGACTGGGGCTAACTCCTAAGGAGGAGGCCCAGGTTAAGGGAATTTTAGAATTAGGGGACTTGGTCCTTACTCCTTAGAAGGATACCCACATTTGTAGATTTTGAGATTAGGGATTACTCTTGAAAAGGAAGCCCAGGTTAAGGGAATTATAGTTGGGGCTTATTCCTGAGGAGGATGCCCAGATATGGGAACTTTGAGACTGGGGCTTACTCCAGAAAAGGAAGCCCATACTTGGGAAATTATGACCAGGTCTTACTCCTAAGGAGGATGCCCAGGTTAGGGGACTTGGGGATAATTATTAAGGAGGATTCCCAAATTAATGAGAACTTGGACTGGGGCTTACTCCTGAAAAGGAATCCCAGGTTAAGGATTCTATCATCTTAAAGGATGAGGTTAAATGAATGAAATCTCTAACCTTAGTGACATAAAGATGTGTAAATCACTAGGTTTTGAGAGATGTTCCACAGAATTCCTTTCATATAAGGAATCCAACAAGGGAACCATACTGAAGAAAATGGCTTTGAAGAGGGTTCTGAAGTCTGAATCTTGAATAGGAGTGTTGCATAGGCATAGGAGAGGTGAAATGGGCAGGAAGGGCACCCAAAAAGAGGGGGGTGCGTAAGTGTTGGTCGCGTAGGTGTACCTCCGCGACACGTGGGTACCTGCGCGATGGTCAACCCTTAGGGTAAAACTTGGGTGAGGCTTGACTCAATCCCTTAGTACTTTCCCTAGAGGATTCCAAAAGAGTGGTGCATAAGTTAGGTTGAAGGGGTAAGGCAGCGCGCAAGTGTGGCCATTTCCCTTAAGGGTTGGCCACTTAGGCGTGCAAGTGTTGATGAGTTTCAAAACTTAGGCCTTACTCTCTCTCTTTAGATCTTCTTTTCTAGGTAAGAAATTACCTTAGAAGTGTTCGGAAGCTTATAGAAGAGACTAGGGCGTCGAGAGCTCAAATCTGAGTTTCTGGAATTTTTCCTCTCTGAAATGGGGGGGGGGGGCATAGGCGTATTTATAGGCTGGAGAAGAACCTGGACGAATTTTAAAGAGGGCGTGCAAGTCACCTGCCCGACCAATGGGCAGTACTCAAGTATACTTGCGCGACCTTGGTGGAACTTGCCTGACCCAAGTGCATTTGAATCTTTGTTCATGTCTTTGTCAATTTTTGATGTTTCTTCAAAGGATGAATCACTTTGGGTTCAAGTTATTTCCCTTTTCAATTCATTAGACTCTGTGACGGAAATGAGCATCAACAAAAGTCCCCCCTCAGAGTTGGATCCGAATGAAATGAGGATGTAACTCTGTGGAAAGAAGAAAACCAAGGAAACTTCGGCGCGCAAGTGTTGAGCGCACAGATTGCGTCGCACAGGTGTTGATCACACTGGCTTTAGAGCGCACTGGCTTTTAGGTGCACAGGGTTGAGGCCTAGCCTATACATATGTGGCCATTCTCATGCAAAGTACCCGGATTTGAAATTTTCGAGCTCTCGCCACGCAAGTTACCTTTTCTGCGCAGGTATCTCTGTTTTCCACTGTTTCTTTGCTATCGGGCTGCTGTAGAGGTATTTGGACTTGTGCGGTGATACCTGCGTGCCAAAAACGTGCATGACACATCCATACTTGTGCGACACATTCATACTTGCGGGCCAAATTTTAGGCTTGCGCGCCTTAATGTCTTATCCATTTTTTTCGAATTTCTTCAAAAATTTTATGAAAAATCAACCCATTTAAGAGTTAATTTATTCAACTTTTGTGCAGATTCAATGGCTCCCAAGAGAATCGGAACGGCTGATGAACTAGCTAGCAAGAGAATTGATGATATGATGAGTATCATTGGACATGATTATTATACCGTCTACGACAGCACTCTCCCAGATTTGGCTAAGTATTTGAAGAAGTATCCTCGTGACTTCCCCCAGAGTATTTATCTTACTTTGTATGGCTATTGTCATCTGTGAGAAGTTACCATTCTAGAATCAAAGAACTATCTACCAATTTCTTCGTTTCAGAATTACACCAATTTTTCTTCAGAAAATATCTCATGTGGAGGAGTATTTATAAAGGTTGGAACAGTGGAGAAGGCCTACATGATGCATCATAGCCCTTGTACGCCAGATCTGAAACCTCATAAGCCTGAGCTACAACCACATTGTTATCCCTCAATTTTCTGAAACTCTCAGATGGATCAATCCAAAGGTTGGAAGAGGAGTTGAGCCTTTTGTCCGGGAGGAGGTGTGAAGCCAACTTGGATGTGGTCATACTGGGTACGATAGACCAGTGTTGAGCTTGTCGAGTATTTCAAAGGTGTAGCGATATATGAAGCCGTCTGGGCTAGGAAAACATATGTTTACAGACATGATAACTTCGTGCTAGAGATACTCAGCCATTAGAGCCCAGAAACCAATTATTTCCATCTGACTCATGGAGAAGTAGGCATCAGTCTATGGGATGTCCACAAGATCTCAGGGGCTCCAATTTTGGGTGATATGTATGATGAATTCGTCCCTCCCAAGGAGACTTAGAATTATTTGGAGAAGACTCCGGCTTTAGCTCAGGAATTATTGAAAATCTTCCACAAGCTCAAGAGTTCAGATACCTCCTTAACTAATTATAGAATGGATATTCATCCAGATGAGTGGATGAATATGTTTCTTATTGAGAAGCAGGTGACGGAGCTGAAGGAGAATGGATCGAAGGAGAAGGGATCCACGAAGAAGTGGCCCAATGAGAAGAGGCCCACTCGTCTTACCACCTGCCCCAAAAAAGATAAGAGGGGTGATCCTGGCACATTCTGGATGACCCTAGAAGCAGGAGAATTTGAGAAGTGGGGATAAGAATTGAATCAGAGACTCCCAAAGAAGACTCCTCTGGCGGGCTTCTTGGCCTTATGGCTCAGCATTTATCTTTTTCCAGTCAGGGACTCAAAGGGAGGCGTCACACCAGGGACCTTCATTATTACATCCAAGTTGGCTGAGGGGAAAATGGTTGGGTTGGCTACCCCCATTTTAGAAAATATTCAAAAGAGTTTACTCCATGTCTTCATGGGTAAGTCTTCTTTGAGAATAGTGGGACCATTCCAAGTTTTGTGGGGATGTATCACCACTCACTTCAGAACATATAATGTACAAAATGGAGTACAGATTCCTGGAAGTTCTTTCAGGCCATTAGTGCAAGAATTCTCTGGAATTTCTCCACTAGATATCAATTCTTATGACATGAATATGAGGCTAATCATGCATAAGGAATTCAGCTTCTTTCCTTATGGAAATCCACCAACCGGGAGGTTTGTTGATGATGGAACAACAAGTCTGGAATTAAGGGCATAAATGCTGGCCTGCAGAGATGGTGTACTGGTCACCAGGATTGACGAAGAAATAATATGTGAGGCCTATGCTCCATATAGATTTTCACGTCAATTCAAATGTTTGCAGCGGACTGTTGTATCTACCCCTGTGCATGTCAGGTCAGAGCAACATCTGATGGTTTATCGAAAACTATGGTTGCTGACATATAGAGAGAAGACAGGGGCAGTGTTTGATCTACCAGTTGATAAAGCGGCAAATAACTTGATTACATGGTATGCCAAAAACTGGATAGCATCATACCCTAGAGGGGTGCTGAATCACCCAGTTTATCAGGTGGGGAAAAGGAAGAGAACTATAGAGAAAGAAACCCTTCCTCAGGAAGGTGATTCTTCCCCACCTAGAGCTGATTCGCCAGATTCCTCATCTAGGATCGACTCACCGAATTCCCAAGATGGGGATGATGAGGCACAACAAGTGGAAAAGAAGCCTTGTGCCCGATATAATCCTCTAGTCAGAATCAAAATACCCACCCCATCAACTCCTAGTGAGTTACTTATTGTGGCAATTTACTCACCATTACTTTATAGAGCAACAAGTCTTATTTTCTTATTCTCTATATGTATTTTCAGGAGCTGGAAAGAAACTGAAGTCCAATATTGTAGGACCTTCCTCACAGCCTTCTAGTACACATAATGAATATCTACGACCAGAGGCTGTCCAGACATGGAGGACTTTATACTGTGATGCTAAAACTCCTTGGCTAGACTTGTGTGAGGGGCTACACCTCCCTGTAATAGAGAATCTTCTGGATTCTACAGATATATGTTTCAAGGATAACCCCGATGAATTGCGGGCTTACATCAGAGAGCTGGAAATGCTCATATATTCCACCGATGATTCCATTCATGTCACCAAGTGGGTGAAGGAAATGATTGATCATGGAACCATTTAGGGGACTAGTGGTTCCGGAGATGAGGAGTGGCACGATTACGTGGCTCTTGAAGATGTAAGTTTCTTTCCTTGTTTTCTTTTCAAATTGATTTCAGTCAAAGCCTTGTTACTCAAGGAAAATATTTTTTTTATCCTGTATCTTGAAAAGAAAGGAACTACTGAGGTTCTTTCTCCACAGTATAGCCCTAGTGGTACCGCCATCGGGGCTGCTAATGAATCTCCTCGCGAGTCGGGCGAGATATCTCCAGGACAGTATGCAATAGAAGAGGAGTTGGACATGGCCTTCCATTCTCCAATTCATGTAACTGTAAGGGAGACTACGGAAACTCCCAAAAAGCCAAATAGACAAAGGCATCAAAGGAAGAAGTCCATAACTAAACGCTTCAACAGTTGTGGTAAGTCCTTCGGATAATCACGAGTCTTAACCCGTGAAAATGTTGCTCATACTTCTTGGGATTGTAGGGGCTTCTTCAATTTCCCCTCTGAGGGAAAGGATTGGCCCTCCTTTGAGGATCACAGAGGGTACTGGTGAACAATTACAAGTTCAGGATAACTTGGCTGCTCTTGGAGAAGATCCAGTGTCTGTTCCCAGTATCCCTCCTGCTTCTATTGCAAGAAGAGAAGAGCATGCTTATGTTAAGTTAACAATGTTTCATAAAATGTTGAATGAAACATCAACTGACTTCCATTCTGTGATACTTTAGGTTCAACCCCTACACTCGAGCTTTTGGCGGCCATTGAAACTAACGCCGCTGTTTTATCTGAAGATGTTTTCCAGGGTCAGAGACCGTAGGATGAAGGTTTCCAAGAAGACATATTTAATGCTCACACTGGTGAGATTAACCAGGATTCTTAGATTACATTGGATGAAATTATGGGACTTGGCGTATCTTTTGAAGATTTTTTAAATCATGTTAAATTACCATGTAATTTAGAAGATTATGGACGTGAGTGTTATACTTCGTCCTATTAAAAAATAACTTCTTATTACATGTCTAATCATGATCGGTTGAAATGTGAAGTTCTATCTAAGCAAGATACTAGACTACCAATGTCTGAAGGGGGTACAGAAAACCCTACTATTGAAGATACATTAGCCCAGGTGGAGCTGAACCTCGTAGTGCTTCCTCAAACTCACCCTAAAAATCATGTTAAAGCTAGGAAAGATGGGGACGAACCTTCTCAAGTTACTAATTTACCATTGGGTAAGGGATAAAAATTTTGCGACTGTACTTAATTTTCAAGACAGCCAACCAACTTTTTTTATTCTTTGAAACTAACCAAAGGATTCAATTGATTATGCAGGTCCATCAATTTCAGTGGCTAAATCTAGAGGTGAAGCCTCTGCCTCTGCCCCAACGGGAATTAAAAGTTAAGAAGCATAGGTCAGGGGGGGATGGAGTAGAATAGGGCACTTCCCTAAGTGCATTAATCCCGGATTATATGCCCCCTTGTGACAGTGATGCTGAGTCAGATCCATAAGTACAAAAGGTGTTCTAAATTTCAAGATGCTAGGCATGGAAAAATATATGGAAGATCATGTTTGAAGTGCCACTTGAAGAGCTATCATTGAAGATCCCACTACTATTGTCCATGTTTTTCATGTTGGGACTTGGCGTTTTTGGATATCAAAAGATCCATGCTGCAGTGAAGCAAGTCATCTTAAGAAGGGATCAGGAGCAAAAGTGCCGTCAAGATTTGACCAGGATGAAGCTGTCAGCCAATATCACTGAATTTGAGGCTGCTGTATCCAGAGCAGAGGCTGATTATTCTGCCATGATGAAGGAGCTGAAGCATAAGATCAAAGATAAAGTCGTCCAGCAGATGCACCTTCAGCAACAGTTAGATGCTGTTACTGGGGAACTTGACCAACTCAATAATTCACTGGAGGTAGCTCAAACGAGTGGTATGAAAGCCATCTCAGATGCCAAGAAATCACTCCATCAAGCTGAAAAGAGTGAATTTGGTTGAGTGGATGAGCTTCAAGTGGCTGTTGATGAAGCTCGGGATGTTGTACATCAAGTGAAGACTTATGTTGACAGCCTCTTGTAATTTCTTGGAAAAGGGAAGAGACTCCAATCGGTGGACATCCTTCTAATTCTTGTGCATCAAATGAAGAACTTTTTCACCTACAATCATTTGTGCCTGCATTCTTTTGCTACCTGTTTTAGATTTTTACCTAACCCAATGGGCCTAGTAAGCATAGTTTGATTTTTGCTGGGATTATTATAAATAACCCTACAAACTTTTGAAACTTTTTATTGCTAAATATTACCCAAAATCATACAAAATGTATGTTTAGTGAGCTATAACTTGACTTTTATTCAGATTTCACATGTCTTTTGTGGGCATTTTAAAGTCATGCACGTCAGACATAAAAAATGCTAATGTGTAAGGTCGAAATAGCTTTGACCAAATGGATTAAAATTGACTCAATTCCTTGACAATTTATCTGAAAACATATTACCACACTCAAGTATGACGGAAAAAAATGTAAAATATGATTTAATAAATTTTGAATCTGAGGGATGATATGAAAGAGGGGAAAAAAACATTAGAATAAGTAGTTCCTAAGAATGAAGTTACCATTATTTAACAAACCTGTTAGGGGGTTGAATTATGCAGGGCCACCTAAGGGCATTGGCTGCATAGTCAAATAATAGCATCTTTTGAATGACAGGTCTGTTATGTAGACTACTTATGCAAGGCAGCCTAAGTGAACGTGCTGCATAGTCGTGAAAAAGAACTCTCAGAAACTTACTTTTCTACTGCTAAAAAGCCAGTGAAAGTTGATGGGGATTAAAATTTTCCAAAGCATAGAGTTTGTTGTATGGAGAGAGGTACTTGAACATGGCGAAGATATTTCCAAACAAGATTGTCTAAGAACTGGATGAATGTCACTCCTACGAAGGTCTGACACAATCGTAGGGAAGAGAAATATAAACCATAGACTTTAATACTTTTAGATCATGAAAAAGAGTATGAGACAAATATATTAAGGATGGATATTTTTGTGGATCCCTACAAATTTTCATTAAGAACAAAAAAGAAAAAAGAGGTTTTCTTTCCAAGAATGAAGTTACCACTATTTAACAAACCCATTAGGGGGTTGAATTATGCAAGTCCACCTAAGGGAATTGGCTACATAGTCAAATAATAGCATCTTATGGCTGACAGGTCCGTTATGTAGACTGTTTATGCAAGGCTGGCTAAGGGCACGTGCTGCATAGTCAAGCAAAAGAACTCTCAGAAATTGGACATGTTGTGACCAGAAGTCGAGAAAAAGGGTATGGAGATCTGAAAATATTTAATCTTAGGATTCTGACACATAAAAATGGGTATTTTTTCAATGCATGTAGAGATACACAGACCAATGCTAACCAAAATCATGTTGTGGCTGGGTCCTGAATTGAAATATTGTACTTCACTATATATCCCATAAGTATGGGAATCAAGCCATACATAGTTCTTTAAATACAGTTTAACGTCATGTGGGACAAAAGTATGGGAGATCTTATTTTAGGGTCATAGAGCTTGGACCATAATAATGAATACACCGTGTGTGTTTTCACAAGGACTTTTTAGCTAGGGGACTAAAAGTGGAATTTGGGTTTAAGCCCAAAGACTTGTGGCTCGGATGTTCCTACGTATCTCATATTGATGGGAATTAAGCCCACGATGTTCTTGAAATACCCTCTATAGAGATTTGGTTCGTACATGTGAAGGGTGAAAGGGGACTTTAGTGCAATGATGGTTTGACCCAAGATAAACGGTTCGGGCATTGCCAGGTATGCACATAGTCTTTTGAATGTAACATGATTGGAAATCAATATAAATAATGATTCCCTCTCAGGTGAGGGTATCAAAGAATGTTGTATTTTATTGTCATACAGGACAAAAGTGTTGTACAGTTTAACGTCATATAGAAAGGACAAAGGTGAACCAATGTAAAGATATTTATTCTGGGGGCGGTTTCATGAATCAACATCGTATGAGATGGACGTGAACTGATGTGAAGAGATTGGTTTTGGGATTGAACCTTGGGAGGTTGTCTACGTACCCAGCCTAGAAGGCAAGGATCAAAGTTCACATAGTTCAATTAAAAAATAATAATTAGTGATCAAGTTGTTCTTGGGGACAACGACCTAAAAAATGGTGTTGGGACTTACGCATGGTTAGCGGCTTAGAGAGGGTGTTATGGTTAAAGTTTACTCTAAGCTCACGTGAGTCATACTCGGTGTGAGAAACAAGAGGCATAAAAAACCCTAATGATGCACAGTTTAATGTCATGTAGGACATATGAAGGGACTATGCAATTTAAAGTCTTGCAGTGAGGACTATTGGTGTTGCACAGTTTAGTGTCATGTAATAGGGTCAAAATATAGTTTAATGTCACGTAGTATGTATTAAAGGGTCACAGTTTAACGTCATGTTGGACAATAAGGGTACTGTATAGTTTAGCGTCCTGTAGCTAAGACGATGGGGGCAATGTAGTTTAACGTATTGTTGGATGAAAGGGGGACTGTTAAGTTTAATGTCATGCAGTAAGGACAAAATGTCACGACCCGTCCTCGGGGCCCGTGTCGTGACTACCCCAAGCCCGCCTTCCATAGGCTAGGGGCTGGCGACTAGCACCAAAGGTGTAAATCCCGATATTATGGAAGGCATTGCCTTTATAAGAGTAAACAAACAACACAGAGTACAAGCGGAATAAGTAAACACTAAGTAAAACTGTACAACAGTAGGTGCAGAAAGTAAAGGGGGCCGGAAATACAAGCCCAACTGTAAAGTACAACTGAAAGGGAAAACAGAAACTGAAAAGTAAAGGCCGCCACGCCGAGCTGTCCACTGGGAATCCCACCTGAAGGGTGGGTACAGATAGCTCCACTGCTCCTTGGGTTCCGCCGTCCGCTACGATTACGTCTCGCCCAGTGGTCCTCCTCCAGGTACCGTCCTACTCTGCAAGCCTCAACCACGATCAACGTTGTCCATCGTCTGCAACCAACACAACGTAGTAAGGGCATAGCCCGTGCAGGGTTGAGCATAAGCTACTCAGTAGGGACCCCGAGACCCCCTAAGTTCTCCCAAAATCCACAAAGGATAAACCACAAAGGAATGTTAAATCACGAAGTAACACCCGACACTACTTAGGTATATATCCATTCATATACCTAAGTCAACAATTCCAATACGCTCCAACCTCCGAGCCCAAGTACAACTCAGTCCACACAATAAAGTATACGTATTCCACACAGGAAAGAAAACGTAATCCACACAGGATAGCACAACACATTCCACACAGGAAAGCACAGGATTCAGCTCACGTAGGTATACATCATTGAAAATGTAAAAGAGATGATCAGACATAGATACTGAATCATCTAAGCTGGGACCCATATAGGATACAAGATCAGCCGTCTTCATTGTTTCGTTTATGCTGGGACCCACATAGGATACAAGACCGGCACAGCTAGGACCCACATAGGATACAAGACCAGCTGTCTTCATTGATTCATCTATACTGGGACCCACATAGGATACAAGACCAGTATTGAATCATCTAAGCTGGGACCCACATAGGATACAAGACCAGCACAGCTAGGACCCACATAGGATACAAGACCAGTTGTCTTCATTGATTCATCTATACTGGGACCCACATAGGATACAAGACCAGTATTGAATCGTCTAAGCTGGGACCCACATAGGATACAAGACCAGCACAGCTAGGACCCACATAGGATACAAGACCAGCTGTCCTCATCGATTCATCTATACTGGGACCCACATAGGATACAAGACCAGTATTGAATCATCTAACCTGGGACCCACATAGGATACAAGACCAGTTGTCTTCATTGTCGCAGTCCACTGAGGATCTCTGCACAAACGTCGTCGTCGAAGTCGCAGTAGCAGTCGCAGCCAGCTCTAGGGTTCCCGCACACAACAAGCTCGTTCAGGAGGGTCCGCTCCACGAGCCAAGAGGATGATACATCAACTGTCACAAAGTCCAGAGTTGATGTATCCAAAAGTTCCGTATCGTCAACAGGAACTCAACGCAACAGACGGCGCGTCAATCGGACGCCCGGTCTGAGAGTTATTGGCTTTTTCGTCCCAGGGGCCCGGTTGGTTTTTAAGGCAAAACCAACCCGACCGTACTCCACCTGCGTCCAAACCTCGGGCGGAGTATGCCAAAAGATCCTTCTCACTAAGAGAAACTCAACAAAGCTAACGGCACGTCAATCGGACGTCCGTAGCTCAAGATATGAGCGTTTCCGCTCCGAGGGCCCGGTTAGTTTCGTGTACGAACCAACCCGGCCGAACTCAAAGTATTCTGAAACCTTGAGTGCGATATACCAAAAAGACTGTGTCGATCCAAGGATCTCGTTTCCGCTGACGGCGCGTCGTTCGGAGGCCCTTAGCTCAAGTTACGGGCAAAATACCAAAAATGGTCCGAAGACGGGGGGTCCGGGCCCGGGCCGACCCAGCCCGATCCCCCCCCCCTTGGGTCGGTCGAACCGGGTCGACCCGACCCGGTCCAACCTGGCCGGCTCGGCCCGGCAGCTCGGCCTGGCCCGGCGGCGCGGGCCGGCGCGGCCTGGGTGCCGCATGTGCGCCGTGTGCGGGGGAAAAGCCCCCCCTTTGGTTCAAAAGGACGGCGCGGCTTTATGCCACGCCTTTGAAGAAAACGCCCCCCTACATGTGGGTGGGGCCGCCTCTACGAAACTGGGGAATTCAATCCCCGGTAATTAAGGATCATGGCCCGCCTTAGGCCGGCCGTTTTTATCACACACGGGACCCGCGGGTCCCGCCTCCTTTGCAAACCGGCGGCCGGCATGGCCGGCCGCCTTCCACCACTTCGTCGCGGCCCGATGGCCGCGGCTCTCCTGATCTCCGGTGGCCGGCGAGGCCGGCCGCCTCCGGCTGCTCCGCCGAAGCTCTTCCTTATCCGTCGGCGGCCGGTTTTCCGGCCGCCCCTTCTAGCTCTGTCGTGGCTCAAGCCGCGGCCCTTGTTCGATTGGCACGACGCGACGGCACCGCGCCCCTCCGCCATAGATCGCTCCGACCGCTGCCTCCCTCGGGTTCTCCGGCGCGGTGCGTCGGCGCCGCGCCCCACCACCGCGGCCCGCTTCGGTCGTGGTCCTCGTGATTTCCACGCGGTGCAATGGCACCGCGCCGCCTTTGCCTTAACAACAACGAAGATCAACGAATGGTGGGAAGGAAGATCGACCGTGTTTGTGCGGTCCGATCTCCTTCCATTATTTCGATATCAAGCGGTCCAAGCGAATGAAATAAAACTTAATGACAGACGAGCACAATTTTATATCAATTGAACTGAACTAACCCCTAACTCGGTTTCAAGTGCAGAGCACGTCAACAAGCCGCGGAAGACAAGCATCGCGGAGGTCGTGCGTCGCGGGAATCGAACGTCGATTCCGTTGACGTCGAGGTGCGTCCGAAGAGGTAACGTCGCTGGAGAAGCTTCGTAAGCTGACGAAGAAAGCCTGAGGAGGAAGCGGCGTCTCCTTTCATTGACACGGGAAGAAGATCGAAATAAGCGGCGTCGTCGATCTTCGGAAACACACCGGCTGCGAAGAAGAGAAGAGACGACACGTCTTTCTCTTCTTATGGTGACGGCGTTCTTCGTTGGAGCCTAAGTGTTCTTCGGGTTCATCGTCGTGGTTGAAGAAGAAGAAGAAAGCTTCCCAATCCTCTCAAAGTGGCAAAAGAAAACTAACCCAAATAAAATAAGTATAAGGCTTATTTTATTTACACAACTAAACCACTTTGAATTTCAAAAGTTTGAAATTAAGTCACTCATCTTAATTAATAACACAAGTTATCAAAATTAAATAGAGTGGAGTTATTGGGGAGTTTAAGGGGAGTTGAAGAGTTAGGGCTCGTGTGGGACCCACCACACTTAATCCTCTCATGGGTGGTTATGTGGGTGTGGGTCCCACCTCTAACTCCCTTTTGGAGGAAATAACCAACATGGATAAAAATAAATTGTGTTTCCACAATTTATTTAAATTCATCTAATTTCCCCCAAAAATAACTCTCAACCCGCATAAAACGCAACCTCGGAAAAGGTCTCCTTAAGAGAATATCGGCGTTGCGAGTTCATCGGTGCCCTCAGAATTCGAATCCGGGCACCGGTTCAAAAGTTAGAAAAACCCGCTCATTCGTTCACTGAACGTACCCGATCCAAACTTCGGAAATTGATTCCGGGAACACCGGGCCTCGGAATCAGGTGCCGTCAGAAACTGCGTTCTTGTAAAATTCCAAAGAAAATTAAGAAAAAAATTTCCTTGAAATTTTCGGGTCTTTACATTACTCCCACCACAGGGCTTTACGTCCCCGTAAAGCTTCAACACAAACTAGGGATACAAAGGCGGTAGAGCTAGGCGGTAAGCCACCTCGCCAATCCAGCTGAGGACCTGGAAGGGTCCGATGAAGCATGGAGACAACTTGCCACCTTGGAGATATCTCCGTAATCCACGTCGAGGTGAGACCCGCATGAAGACGTGGGCGCTATCCGCGAACTACAGTGGCCTCCGCCTCCTGTCAGCATAAGACTTCTTCCGGCTCCGAGCTGTCCTCATCCGCTCCTGGATGACCTGGGCCTTCTCTGTCGTGGCCTGGACCATCTCCGGTCCCACAAGAGCTGCTAAGATTTCCCCTTTGCCGATAAGAGAAATCTGGTCTCATCCCGTGGATGAACCACTTTCTTTTCCTAATACCATCAATCCTGACATGGATGATACTAATCCATACCAAGGATGACGTCGTAAGGCCTCGACGCTACTACCAAGAGATCCAACTGTTAATCTCGCCTCCAAGGGTTGAGTCACACTGTCGGCATCAGTGTGTGGTAACCAGGTCTCCTCCAGTAGATGTCTCACAAGTGAGGGTCAAGTCAACAGTCAAAACTGGAACCTCTTAGTAACAACACAAAAGAGGACAGGAATGAAAACATCACAAAGGTAAGCGTATTTTACTATTACAGCTCATAATACAAAGAAGCTACACAATAGAAACAAAGAACTAGAAGTACAAAAGACGTATCCACTAGTCCCGCTCCTGTCCATTTTCTCCCAGAGCTCCATGATCGAAGGCCTCAGCTGCCTGAAGCTGAGCTCTCGCATGTCCACCGACTCCCTGCGGTCGAGGCGGACCTCCCGGTGGTGGTGGTGGAAACACCTCGAAGTGTCTCCCACCATCGGCTACTCGGCCAGCTCCTCTGCCTCGTCCACCTGCACCCTGCGGACCACCGTGGCTGAACCTCTGTCTGGGAGGTCCCTCTACCACCTGCTTCTCATCTATAAGACGAGTCGGGCAGTCTCGAGCCATTTGACCTTGCCTGTCGCATGTGTAGAAATGCCTGCTTCTCGTGTAGCTGGCTCTCCTTCGTGTGCCCTGCACAACCGAATCTTCATCCAGTGACTGCCCATCTGATGGTCTGGCCCGTTTGGACCTCTGCATCACCTGTCTACTGCCAACTGCAGAAGACCCTGCTACGGGCCGTCCTGCGGAGGGCCCTGTCACTGGAGCCTGCTCGGCGAGAAAACTCTCTACTAGTAGGGCTCTCTCCAACACCTCTGCCTCCGTCGGAATGTTGAGGGAGATCATCAAAGCCCTGATCTCATGCCTTAGTCCCTGCTCGAAGGTCCGGGCCCGGAAGAATGGGTCTCGTACCATATTGGTGGAGTAGCGTGAGAGATCAGTAAATCTCGCCGAGTACTGGGCCACTGTCAAGCTGCCCTGCCGCAGCTGAAAAAGCTCCTGAATGCGCACCGTACGGAGGGTGGCTGGGACGAACTCGGAGCGGAAGATGCTCTCAAAGTCCGTCCAGAGAAGAGATGTCTCGTCGTGCACCTGGAGCATCAAGCTCCACCATCGGCCTGCTGCTGCGTGCAGTAGGCTCGCTGCAAGGATCACCATGAGGACTTATGGTGTCCTCATTAGCCTGAAAACTCGTACGACTGCCTCCATCCAGTCCTCAGCTGCTTGGGGGTCCGTCTCCCCACGGAACCTGGGTGGTCGCTGACACTGAAACTCGTGCAGCGCGCTAAGGCGACATGCATCGTCAACGGCTGGGGCTGGTAGCATCGGTGGCTCGGCGAGTAAAGGTACCGTCGGTGCCTCTGCTGAAAAGGAGCCATGCACCGAGGCCTCGTCGATCGGTGGGCTGTCATCTCGCTCCACTCTTGGAACCCTAATTGGCTTCCATCGTGGGGCCATCCTGAAAAAAAGCAGGTGCGCCACGGTCAGAACTGTATACATGGTGAGCTGACACAAGTAATCACAAAGAAAACTTGAACACACGGGCAATCAATGTTTTCATGCATTAAGTCGGAAATCAGAAGTCAGGGTCCTGGTGTACGGATACGTCGGCCGCCGCACCAACACTGGACTCCCGGGACTGATAACCACACTCAATACGCTAAACCCTATTGTATCACATAGAAAAGATCAGAGTTCGCAGTAGAACCGAACTCCTCTGATACCAATTTGTCACGACCTGTCCTCGGGGCCTGTGCCGTGACTACCCCAAGCCCGCCTTCCATAGGCCAGAGGCTGGCGACTAGCACCAAAGGCGTAAATCCCGATATTAGGGAAGGAATTGCCTTTATAAGAGTAAACAAACAACACAGAGTACAAGCGGAAGAAGTAAACACTAAGTAAAACTGTACAACAGTAGGTGCAGAAAGTAAAGGGGGCCGAAAATACAAGCCCAACTGTAAAGTACAACTGAAAGGGAAAACAGCAACTGAAAAGTAAAGGCCGCCACGCCGAGATTACCACTGGGAATCCCACCTGAAGGGTGGGTACAGATAGCTCCACTACTCCTCGGGTTCCGTCGTCCGCTCCGAGTACGTCCCGCCCAGTGGTCCTCCTCCAGGTACCGTCCTGCTCTGCAAGCCTCAACCACGATCCACGTTGTCCGTCGTCTGCAACCAACACAACGTAGTAAGGGCATAGCCCGTGAAGGGGTGAGTATAAGCTACTCAGTAGGGACCCCGAGACCCCCGAAGGTCTCCCAAAATTCACAAAGGATAAACCATAAAGGAAAGTTAAAATCACGAAGTAACAACCGACACTGCTTAGGTATATGCCCATTCATATACCTAAGTCAACAATTCCAATACGCTCCAACCTCCGAGCCCAAGTACAACTCAGTCCACACAGGAAAGTATACGTATTCCACACAGGAAAGCAAACCTAATCCACACAGGATAGCACAACACATTCCACACAGGAAAGCACAGGATTCAGCTCGCGCAGGTATACATCATCGAAAATGTGAAAGAGATGATCAGACATAGATACTGAATCATCTAAGCTGGGACCCACATAGGATACAAGACCAGCCGTCTTAATTGTTTCGTTTATGCTGGGACCCACATAGGATACAAGACCAGCACAGCTAGGACCCACATAGGATACAAGACCAGCTATCTTCATTGATTCATCTATACTATGACCCACATAGGATACAAGACCAGTATTGAATCATCTAAGCTGGGACCCACATAGGATACAAGACCAGCACAGCTAGGACCCACATAGGATACAAGACCAGCTGTCTTCATTGATTCATCTATACTGGGACCCACATAGGATACAAGACCAGTATTGAATCGTCTAAGCTGGGACCCAAATAGGATACAAGACCAGCATAGCTAGGACCCACATAGGATACAAGACCAGTTGTCTTCATTGTCTCAGTCCACTGAGGATCTCTGCACAAACGTCGTCGTCGAAGTCGCAGTAGCAGTTGCAGCCAGCTCTAGGGTTCCCGCACACAGCAAGCTCGTTCGGGAGGGTCCGCTCCACGAGCCGAGAGGCTGATACATCAACTTTCACAAATTCCAGAGTTGATGTATCCAAAAGTTCCGTATCGTCAACAGGAACTCAACGCAATAGACGGCGCGTCAATCGGACGCCCGGTCTGAGAGTTATTGGCATTTTCGTCCCAGGGGCGCGGTTGGTTTTTAAGGAAAAACCAACCCGACCGTAGTCCACCTACGTCCAAACCTCGGGCGGAGTATGCCAAAAGATCCGTCTCACTAAGAGGAACTCAACAAAGCTGACGGCACGTCAATCGGACGTCCGTAACTCATGATATGAGCATTTCCGCTCCGAGGGCCCGGTTGGTTTCGTGTACGAACCAACCCGGCCGAACTCAAAGTATTCTGAAACCTTGAGTGCGATATACCGAAACGACCGTCTCGATCCAAGGATCGCGTTTCCACTGACGGCGCATTGTTTGGAGGCCCTTAGCTCATGTTACGGGCAAAAGACCGAAAATGGTCCGAAGACGGGGGGTCCGGGCCCGGGCCGACCCGGCCCGATCCCCCCCCTGGGTCGGCCGAACCGGTTCGACCCGAACTAGGTCGACCCGACCCGGTCCAACCCGGCCGGCTCGGTCTGGCAGCTCAGCCCGGCCCAGAGGCGCGGGCCGGCGAGGCGGCGCGGTCCGGCGCGGCGGCGCGGCCTGGGTGCCGCGTGTGCGTCGTGTGCGGGGGAAAAGCCCCCCCCCCTTTGTTTCAAAAGGGTGGCGCGTCTTTATGTCGCACCTTTGAATAAAACGCCCCCCTCCACGTGGGGGGTGGGGGTCCCGCCTCTACGTAACCGGGGAATTCAATCCCCGGTAATTAAGGATCACGGCCGGCCTTAGGCTGGCCGTTTTTATCACACGCGGGACCCGCGGGTCCCCCCTCCTTTGCAAACCGGTGGCCGGTACGGTCGGTCGCCTTCCACCACTTCGCCACGGCCCGATGGTCGCGGCTCTCCTGATCTCTGGGGGCCGGCAAGGCCGGCAGCCTCCGGCTGCTCCGCCGCGGCCGTAGGGCCGCGGCTCTTCCTTATCCGCCGACGGCCGGTTTTTTGGCCGCCCCTTGTAGCTCTGCCATGGCACAAGCCGCGGCCCTTGTTCGATTGGCACGGCGCGCCGGCGCCGCACCCCTCGCCATAGATCCCTCCGACCGCTGCCTCCCTCGGGTTCTCCGGCACAGTGCGTCGGCGCCGCGCCCCACCACCGCGGCCCACTCTGGCCGTGGTCCTCGTGATTTCCACGCGGTGCAATGGCACCGCGCCGCCTTTCACCTTAACAACAACGAAGATAACCGAAAGGTGGGAAGGAGGATCGACCGTGTTTGTGCGGTCTGATCTCCTTCCATTATTTCGATATCAAGCGGTCCAAGCGAATGAAATAAAACTTAATGACAGACGAGCACAATTTTATATCAATTAAACCGAACTAATCCCTACCTCAGTTTCAAGTGCGGAGCACGTCAACAAGCCGCAGAAGACAAGCGTCGCGGAGGTCGGGCATCGCGGGAATCGAAGGTCGATTCCGTTGACGTCGAGGTGCGTCCGAAGAGGTAACGCCGTTGGAGAAGCTTCGTAAGCTGACGAAGAAAGCCCGAGGAGGAAGCGGCGTCTCCTTTCGTTGACACGGGAAGAAGGTCGAAGGAAGCGGCGTCGTCAATCTTCGGAAACACACCGGCTGCGAAGAAGAGAAGAGACGGCATGTCTTTCTTTTCTTATGGTGACGGCATTCTTCGTCGGAGCCTAAGTGTTCTTCGCGTTCATCGTCGTGGTTGAAGAAGAAGAAGAAAGCTTCCCAATCCTCTCAAAGTGGCAAAAGAAAACAAACCCAAATAAAATAATTCTAAGGCTTATTATATTTACACAACTAAACCACTTTGAATTTCAAAAGTTTGAAATTAAGTCACTCATCTTAATTAATAACACAAGTTGTCAAAATTAAATAGAGTGGAGTTATTGGGGAGTTTAAGGGGATTTGAAGAGTTAGGGCTCGTGTGGGCCCCACCACACTTAATCCTCTCATGGGTGGTTATGTGGGTGTGGGTCCCACCTATAACTCCCTTTGGGAGGAAATAACCAACATGGATAAAAATAAATTGTGTTTCCACAATTTATTTAACTTCATCTAATTTCCCCCAAAACTAACTCTCAACCCGCATAAAACGCAACCTCGGAAAAGGTCTCCTTAAGCGAATATCAGTGTTGCGAGTTCATCGGTGCCCTCGGAATTCGATTCCAGGCACCGGTTCAAATGTTAGAAAAACCCTCTCGTTCGTTCACTGAACGTACCTGAGCCAAACTTCGGAAATTGATTCCGGGCACACCGGGCCTCAGAATCATGTGCCGTCAGAAACTGTGTTCTTGAAAAAATTCCTAAGAAAATTAAGAAAAATTTTTCCTTGAAATTTCCGGGTCTTTACACAAAATAGGACAAAGTTGAATGTCATGTTGGACATATTAGGGATTTTTCCACAATTTAACGTCATGTTGGATGATGGAAGAGGGGCGATACGGTTTAACATCATGTGGGACGAAAGTGTGAATAGTTTAAGGTCATATGCAAGGACCGTAATGGTTCAGTTTAACGTCCTGCTGGACATGAAGCATGAAAATAGTTTAAGGTCAAATGCACGGATAATAATGATGTATTTTGTGTTTATACAAAATACTTATTCAGAATTCTGGAATTGGTTGGAGTAGTTATGAGTTCTCCATCCATTGAGATTAAATAATAAGCTCCATTGGAATATACCTTATGTATTGAGTATGGTCCTTTCCATTTTGGTTCAAGATTGGGAGGTTTCTTTCCTGGTATCATTAGAGTTCTGAGAACCAATACCAATTCTCCCGGAATGAATGAATGAAGATGAACTTTTTTGTTCAAAGCTTGTGTTATTCAATCCTGATAGACTTCCAAATGATGTAGGGTGCACAATCTTTTCTCATCTAACAATTCAAATTCATCCAATCGCTTTTGAGATTGTTCATCTGTAGATGATTGATCACAAATGGCTACTCTGAGAAAAGTTAATTGAACTTCAATGGGAAATACTGCTTCCATTCCATATACCAGTGAAAATGGAGTTGACTGCGTTGCAGTGCGGGTGGTGGTCCGATAAGCCCATAATGCATGAAAGAGTTTATCAGGCCATGACTTCTTATCTTTATCCACCACCTTTTGCAGTATGTTTGAAAGAGCCGTGTTGAAGGCTTCTATCTGGCCATTGGCCACTGCATGATACCGAGATGAATGATTGGATTTGATATTATATTCTTGATACAACTTCCTCATCTCTAATATACTTAAATTGCTTGGATGTAGATGAAGGGTAAGGTCCCACCACATCCATTCCCCATGTGGAAAATGGCCACGAATATTTAGCTGTATGAAGAAACTCTGGGGACTGATGAATGAATTTCGCATGTACTTGTCATTAATGAAACTTCTTTGTGAAATAAACACAATCTTGTATCATTGAAGGCCAATAGTATCCAATCCTTTGAATTTGATCAGACAGTCTATGTCCAGACTGCTGGGCACCACAGACTCCTGCATGCACTTCTTTCATGATAGCCATTGTCTCTTCACCATCAATGCATCTGAAGAGAACTACATCAAAAACACTCTTGTAGAGAATTTTCATTAGGTGATATGGGCTATCATAAAAAGTAAAATTTACCACACATCACCGGATTTGTTATTTCCTGGCTCTATTTGGTGGAAGTGTTCCATTTTGAAGGTATTCCCTGATAGGTGTCATTCATCCTATAGAATGACCATATGGTTCAGGAATGGGACTAATTTCATTGATTTCCTATGTTATGGTTTGAGCATAAGGTGAAATTATACAACGGTGGGCAATACTGATGGTTATCTCGTCCCGATTTGGATCTGCCAGAGCTGTGGCTATATTAGCCAGTGAATCAGCTTGGGCATTTTGTCATCGAAGGACATAAGAAAATGTCGATTCCGTAGAAAATTCTTCCATTAACTCTCTGACATAATCATACAAAGGGATTAGTTCTTCCTTTATGATAACATAATCCCCATTCACTTGTTTGATTACCAAGTCTGAATCACCTTTCACCTTTAAGTGATTCACTTATACTTGAAGCACTAACTCCGAGCCTGCGATGAGAGCTTGGTATTCCACTTCATTATTTGTACCTCCTCCCAACAATGAGAAGGAATAGAGTAACACTGCCTTTTCTGGAGAAATGGGCACAATTCCAACCCAACTTTTTTGAATTTAGGATTTTCCATTTTCCTTCATGTTGGACTTCTAGAAGCACCATCAGAGTACATTTCCCATGTTTGAAGACTATCTTGAATAAAGAAGACTTCCTCATTAAGAAGTTCAATATCTGAAGATGTATCTTCTACTGAAGGGTGTTTAGCAAGGAAATTAGCTAGAGCTTGGCCTTTTATTTCCTTTTGAGACACATATTGGATATCAAATTACTACAAAAAAACATCCCACCTTTCCAGACGTCATGTATGCATTGGACGACTAAGGATGAATTTTAGCGGGTTATTGTAAGATACCAATTGGACCTTGTGATGTTACAGGTAATGTCTCATCTTTTTAACTGCAAAGATTAATTCTAGGCAGCATTTCTCAATACTTGAGTATCGGGTTTCTGCTACAAGCATAGTCCGACTGAGAGATTAGAGGCTGTTTTCATTCCCATCATCATTCTTCTGAGCAAGAAAGGCACCCAATGATCGCTCTAAATCTGTCACATAAAGGATAAGTGGTCTTCCTTCGACAGGTGGAATTAATACCGGTGGACTCAATAGATACTTCTTGAGAATATCGAATGATTCTTGAAATTCATTAGTCCACTAGTAAGTGACTCCATTCTTCATCAATTTGGTTAAGGGTTAACTTTTTCCTGTCAAATTGGCGATGAAACGCCGAATATAGGCTAAGTGTCCTTGAATTACTCTCAATTATTTCAAATTTAGAGTAGGATACATACCAAGGATTGACTTTGTCTTCTCAGGATTGACTTCGATACCACGATGGCATACAACAAACCCGAGAAATTTTCCTGAGGTTACCACAAAAGCACATTTTAAGGGGTTCATCTTCAAATTATATTGCCGAAGTTTGTGGAATATAACCTCCAAATTAGTCATGTGATTAGGAAGTTGTTTTAATTTAACCACCAAATTGTCCACATCACATTCCACAAATTTCCCTAAAAAGGGTTTGAAGATATGATTCATGGAACGCTGATATGTTGCGCCTGCATTCTTTAGGCCAAAGGGCATTACCCGATAGCAGAACACACCCTGAGGGGATCTGAACACTTTAGATTCTTCATATTCTGGGGCCATTCGTATTTGATTATACCCAGAATATCTATCCATGAAGGAAAGTTCTTCATATCTAGTTGTTGCATCAATTAAGAGTTCTGTTATCGGAACTAGAAAATAATCCTTCAGAAAATGCCGATTAAGATATCTGAAATCAATGAAAACAATAATTTGTCCATTATTATTCTTCACAAGGACAAAATTAGCCAACCATTTGGGATATTGAACTTCTCTGATGAAGTTATCTTTGATAATCTTATCCACTTCAGCTTCAATTTTGGAAGAATAAGTTGGGAGTGTTCTTCTTGCGGCTTGCTTAAATCCTCGTTGTTCTTCTAGTAAACCCAAACGATGAGTAGAAACATAAGGATCAAGGTTGGTAATCTCTCTATAGTTCCAATCAAATATATCTATATTTTTCTTTAAACATGAAGTATACATATCTTTCTCTTCAAGAGTCATGGTCGCACTAATTAAAGTGGGGCGTGGATCTTCTTTTGTACCCAGATTTATTTCTCTGAGTTCATCCACAGTGGTAGAGATACCCTCCTCAAATGATGGAGAAGAATCCCTGAGATCTTCCTCTTCTTCTTCAACATATGTTACTTCTTCTGTTTCTACTTTCATAGTAGATGATGATGTAGAATTTTCATGATCAGAAGAGATGTTAAAATTTGAACATCTTGAAGAAGAAGCTTCCATTTCCGACCTGATTGATGATGAAGGGTCTACCATGGGTATTAAAGAGGATTTGATGGATTGAGAATCGACATTATCATTCACCTATGACATTTCTATAACTTCTTATGGCCTGGTTGGCAAAGTATAGACTTGCTGGATTTCAGCATATGAAATGAAGACATCCCCATTTGAGCTTTCATCATTGCTTGGTGAATCACCAATTTCTCCCATGTTGTCTGGCTTGATTGTCGTAATTGACATTATGGAAGTTTCTATAAGAGTATTTGGATTTGGGTCTATCCTGTCAATTTGACTGATAAGAAACACATAATCAGTACTCACATGTGTAAATGGATTTACTGGAATCTTTTCCAAACCATATGGAGCATTAACTTTGGTAATATCCCTTATTGTGGATTTATCATTTCCCTTCATGTGATAGAATTCTGGCTCAATGTATTGAGATTCACATGTCTTGAACGGGGACTTATCACCATACAATGTCCCAACATGACCATAGAAACAATACTTGAGACATTGATGGTATGATGAAGGGATAGCCACATGTAGATGTAGCCAGGGTCTTCCAAGCAAGATGTTGAATGCTGAGTCTTGGTCAACAACCATGAAATCTGAATTGGATACAAGATCTCCAAACTGAGTTCTGAGTGTAATCTCTCCCAGTGGTTCTTGTTCATTTTTATCATATCCTTGTAACATCATAGTATAAGGAGATAAAGCAGATTCCATGCGGCCCAATCGACGAAGTGTGAGAATGGGCATGAGGTTGACTCCTGAACAATTATCAATGAAAGATCTTCAGTTGTCTACACCATTGACCTTTCCAAATAAGTACAAAGGTATAATATATCCATGCACGACATCATCTTCATCTTCATCTATGAAAGATATCACTGCATGGAATTCTTCAATATTATTCTCTACATGATAGGCTTTAGCTGCAGCAATTTCAGTTTCAAACTCCTGAGGACTTGACAAAGCCTCAATGAGTGCCTCCGGAAGATCCTTTGATAAATTCAAGGCATCGAAAATTGATAAATTGGCCGGTACTTGGGACAGGTGTTTCAATACATCATACTTTTGATCCAAAGGTCTCCGTTTCCCAACAGGAACATGTGGTTTAGCAGGTTCCTTGGAATTTGATGCTTTGGAAGTTGATACATCTTGTATCGGGGTAGGAGTTGTTAGTACTCCTGGATTTGGAAGATTATACTGAAGAGGTATATTTACTTGTTGAGAGGAAGAAGGTGTAACTTCCAACAGATCTTCTAGAATAACTGTGTCAGGAGAGAATCTGCCTTGTGTGGAAGAAATTGCTTGTTCTTGTTGAGATCGTTGAAGGGATCTGCTACGAGTTTCTGTCGCATACATAGTTCTAGCAGGGGAAAAATTGGAATAGTGTCCTTTGAAAGATCCACGTCTTCCCCTATATCCTGAGCCTCTGGAACTTTCTCTGATTCCTTTTTTTGTTACAGGGAACCCAGGCTCATCAGGATCAAAACTGTGACTAGCATAAGGATCTGTTAAGTGAATCATATTAACAGAACTGAAGATCAACTCTTGATCTGATGAAGACTCTTCCTGACTAGCCTATTTAGGTTATGCCGTTTGGTGGGATGGTGCCCGTGGCTTTGAAGTATATGGCATAAAATCTTCCAGAGTCAAAGACAATTTGGGCTTTTACACATACTCATCTTCTTTTGATTCTTCCTATTTTATTTAATTATGTTGTTTCATTGAGTATTTTTTCCTTGATGAGGAGGGGTTTACTGTGGAATTTATAGCAGAAGACACAATTGGTTTCTTCAATTGCGTTCGAAAAATGGAATGAGTTCGTTTGATCGTTTTTCTGACCATACAATCATCATATTTCTACTAATTTTTGATTTTGACTTCCTGCCACTCGCCTTCTTCCTATGGATTTGTAGCAGCAACACATGCTACTTGAGCTGAAGAACCTTTCAAATTGACTTGTCCTGGGTCGACCATTTCTTGCAGGAGTTCCTTGAAGACAAAACACTCCTGAATGGGATGACCTAATATCTGATGAGAGGGGAAATAGTTAGGACGGTCTTCATCTTCTTCCTTATTTGGCTTTTTGGGCCTTGGCAATTGAACCAAATTATTTTCCAGAGCCGAAATGAAGTAGCCAAAAACTTGTTCATTTCGAAAAGAGTAAAATTTGATTTTCAAATCCTCAATTTTTTTTTGTCTTTGATCTCTTTGATCATCTTGATGAAACGGCCTCTGTTGCTGACACTCAGGAGGAGGATCCCTTCGAGAAGATGAATGTTTTGAAGTAGAAGCAGGTACTGGTGCTTGTTTAAGCATACCTATAGCAGTCTCTGCTCTACCCATTCTCCTTCTTGGAGCTGATGGAATTACATGAGTTTTGTTCTTAGTCTTTATAAGATAATCTTCAATATGATGAGCGATTAAAGTAAGGTCTCGAAACCCCCCTGTGTATTTCACAGGGATCAACGGTGTGCGTAACTCATCACGTAGATTTTCCACACAAATTGGCAACAATTCTTCTTGATGGAGTGCTAAGCTCATGGAATATGTTAATCCCTTCCAGAGAGCAATAAAATATGAAACCCTTTCATTCTCCCTTTTCTTACAGTTTGTAAGATCAAAAACTGTTGTCTTTGGCAACGTTGAGCTGAACTGGAGAAGGGATTTTTGGCGAAGATCCTCCCATCCGATAATTAACTGGTATTGCAAGCTTGTGTACCAGACAAAGGAAACCCCTTGTAATGAATGTACAAAACACCCGAGCTTAACTGATTCTTGTTGCTGAAGGGTTCCCATCATAGGATAACAACGAGAAACAAAATGTGTTAAGTGTTTCTCTAGGTCTCCTAAACCATTAAAGATTAGAAATTTGGTACTTGCAAAATTTGATAGGGGAGGAATTGCATCAACCCATTCAGGATAAGCTCTATTTTCTGGATGAATTTGAGCACGCTTTCCCTCCATAGACTCCAACCAAGATGTTAATGACTCAATAGTAGTTATTAACTTTTGGGAAATATCTGGTTGAGCTTGGACCTAAAGAGGTGCAATGAGTGGAGCCTGGGCAGATATGGCAGCTGGTACTGCAACTGATGGCAGCATTGCCGATTGTTTTTTCACTTGACCCGTAGGATTAGACCTGTGAGGGTGTACTGAAAAAGGAGGATATTCTTGATCCATCTCAGTATCTACAACAAATTCCTTTGGCTGACTGACTCTAGCACGCTTAGGAGGAAGACTACCCTAAAGTAGTTCTGCATTCATCCTCCTCAATTCCTTCATTTTTTCCTCTTGTGGTGCAAATCTTCTCTCTAGTGAGAGAAATTTTCCTTCTCCAAAGGAGGGATATGTAACCTGATTATTTCCTTTACCCTTGTGAGGATCCCTTTCGGAAATGTGGGAGCAGAATCTTGAATTCCAATAGATAATTGTTTAAGGGATTCAATAACTCTAGCATCGATCAAGGCCTTATTGCAGATTGGATCTTGATTTCTTGACTGTGTTGGGTGGGTCTTCTTCTTAGCCGCATTCTTACTCAATTTGGGAACCACTTGTTGACTAAAGTGGTCATTATGGGCAAGTGTATGTTCCTGCTCAGGAGAAATGATTAGGTTAGGCTGATTATCTCCGCTCAAATCAGGTGTATGTTCTGGACTTGGTTGTTCGTATGATATGGGGGAGTACACCCCCACAACCCTCTTGGACTGGAACAGAGGTGTGTGACTATTCTGGAGTGAATTGTTGACGTGTCACTCTACTGGTAAGGATATATTTATGTGTCTTTCCTTGAGATGCTGCTGAAGCTGTTATAATATCCTGGCAGGCATCCAGAATATGAGCAGGGATTTGCTTCTACTCTTTCACCATTAACATAATGTGCTTGGTGGCTTCAGCTGCCAGAACGGGGATATACGTCCATTTTGTGCTTGGAGTAGGTGTGTGTTTCTGCTTATATCCCCCTTTTCCTATTAGTGAATCCTGACAGTACTCAAGTGTGGGGGAAAAGAGTTGAGTCTGCCTCGTGTTTGTCGCTGGAGCTTTTCGACTGACTTCTCTGAATGCTACTAAACGAGACTGTTGGTAGGCTTGATCAATACTAGCATGTGTATGTACCTTTTGATTGCACTCCGCCAAACGTGTTTGACGATCTTCCTTCAATACTGACAGACGAGGCTGCTGGTAGGATTGATGAGTGTAAGCAGGTGTATGTGCCTGTTTACCAGTTGTCAACGCATTGGGTTGGAGGGCTTCATCGTAAGTATTCAGACGAGCCTACTAAATAGATGATGATTTATAAATAGGTGTATGTTCCTGTCCATAGTAACCCACCGGAATTTCCTAGTGGGATTGGCCTGCTGCTACCAGGCGAGTCTGCTAGACGGCGGAATTAAAACGGACGGGTGTGTGTGGCCGCTCGTTGCTTGCCACCAAGTTAGGTTGGTGGAATTCTCTGGACATGGTAGAGATGAGAACCTGCTTACTGTTGACCGGATTTCGCCTCTGGCGGTTCGTCTTGCCTACTCGGGTTCGAGGAACCAGAGCTGAATGCCTGGAGACGATACCCTCATCATGTTGAGGGCACACTGCCGCACGAGTCTGGCGACGATTGTTGATGGGATCCCTCGGGAAGGACTCCTGTCTCCTTGAATTAAGGCCCTGAGGGACCGGGTCATTCACCTACCCATAATATGGACGGGAATGGGGATTGTGTTCTGAGGATAACGACCCGAAACGGTTGGAGATGGTGGTTCACACCACCAGCTTCTTGATTGCTGGTCGTCGTTGTCTGGATGACCAGGGTGAATTATTGACTTTGAGGGCTTGTCGAGTAGCCTCCAGAGTCGTAATAGTACCATTTTGACGGTACTCCTTAACCAGCGCATTTGATACCCAGCGTTGAAGACGCTGAGCAGGTAATGTCGTTCTCAGAGCAGACGACGATCCAGCATGAGTAGCAGCAGAGTCCTTCCCAGCAGAATTATTCATAGCTTAAGTATTCACAGGTGTGAACTTAAGAGAATCCATTTCTGTAACGCAGAAGATCTTGGAAAAGAGTATCTGTTTGATATAATAGACGTAATCAAGATAAGTCCGACCACTACATCTTTTGGATAAGCACATATGTTATTGATTGTCTTGTTGGCCCTCTTATTGAGTTTAAATAGGGGCCTAACAAATAGGGAAAATATCATTTCAACTTGGTTAAGGATTCATGATGGGTTCACCATTTTTGTTTCCTCTAGAATTGGGAATGACCTCGTTGGTTTAAGGTTTAAACATTCCAAGCAGTTTCTAATGGGTTTTCTCATAGAACTGGAAACATCCAATGATTCTATATACATTTGGACCTACTTTCCAAAGGTAGGTGCTCATTAGTTATGGACCGATGAGACTTAAGAGTTTTCATTGGTCGAAAGTATGGGAGGTCAGACTCGTCACACCTTTTTTAGGGGAATTATTGTCTACTCTATGACTCTCTTTATAGATTTAAGTTATGTGTGTGAATCTTTACTAAATTACCAAGTATAAAATGAGCTTTCCTTTAGATCTGACAATCAATGATTGATATGTAGGAAATTTAGAGAATCTTATATATGTATTCTAAGTTCTTCATCGATAGAGAATCATCTGTATTTGTTAGAGATTCTTAGTCAATGGTATCCTTTAATACATTATATAAAAGTCTCTTGGTCATTATGATAACCATACTGGTTTTAAATCCACTTAGTGGGGCACTTGAAGTTTATTTTCATTCAGAAGGACATGGATTATTTCAAAGTTGGGATCGTACCAACAGATGGGCTACCTACGTATCCTTTATTTAGAAAAGGAATCAGAACCCACATAGTTCGAGTAAGGGAGTATGATATTTATGTATGATTGATGGCTCAAAGAAAGATGTCATAATTACTTTTACACTCTAAGCTCACGTGAGTCATGCTCTATGTGAGAAAAAAGAGGTATTAGTAAAACTACACAATTGTGCCATGAAAGATGAAATCATAAGAAATGATGTGGGGCTTATGTATGCATGACTGCCCAAATAGAGATCAGAACTTATTTCAGAGAAGAAGTCTGGGAACGGGGTTCATAAAGGTATATGTACTTTATGGAGATTTGGATACTCTAACTTGGGGCTTACTCCTATGGAAGATACCCAAATTAGGATGGGACTTATGATTGGGTTTTGTTCCTAATAAGGAAGACCAGATCCAAAAAAATTAAGACTAGTTAAGAGAAATTAAGAATGGGGCTTACTCTTAAGGAGGAGGCCCAGGTTAAAGGGATTTGAAGACTGGGGCTTACTCCTGAGGAGGAGGCCCAGGTTAAGGGAATTTTAGAATTAAGGGACTTGGGGCTTACTCCTAAGGAGGATACCCACATTTCTAGATTTTGAGACTGGGGATTACTTCTGAAAAGGAAGCCCAGGTTAAGGGAATTATAGTTGGGGCTTACTCCTGAGGAGGATGCCTAGATTTGGGAACTTTGAGACTGGGGTTTACTCCTGAAAAGGAAGCCCAAACTTAGGAAATTATGATTGGTGCTTACTCCAAATGAGGATGCTCAGGTTAGGGGACTTTGGGCTTATTCCTAAGGAGGATGCCCAAATTAATGAGAACATGGACCGGGGATTACTCCTGAAAAGGAATCCCAGGTTAAATATTCTCTCATCTTAAACGATGAGGTTAAATGAATGAAATATCTAAACTTAGTTACATAAAGATGTGTAAATAACTAGGTTTTGAGTGATGTTCCACAGAATTCCTTTCAGATAAGGAATCCAATAATGAAACCATGCCGAAGAAAATGTCTTTGAAGAGGGTTCTGAAGGCTGAATCTTGAATAGGAGAGTTGGATAGGCATAGGAGAGGTGAAATGGGAAGGAAGGGCACCCAAAGAGAGGGGGGCGCACAAGTCCTGTGTGGGCGCACAAGTGATTGTCGCGCAGGTGTACCTACGTGACACATGGTTACTTGCGCGACGGTCAACCCTTAGGGTAAAACTTGGGCGAGGCTTGACTCAAGCCCTTAGTACTATCCCTTGAGGCTTCTAAAAGAGTGGTGCGCAAGTTATGTTGAAGGGGTAAGGTGGCACACAATTGTGGCCATTTCCCTTAAGGGTTATCCACTTAGGCATGCAATTGTTGATAAGTTTCAACACTTGGGCCTTACTCCATCTCTTTAGATCTTCCGTTCTAGGTAAGAAATTACCTTATAAGTGTTCGGAAGCTTCAAGAAGAGACTAGGGCATCGGGGGCTCAAATCTGAGTTTCTGGAATTTTTCATCTCTGAAATGGGGGGCCCATAGGGGTATTTATAGGCTGGAGAAGACCCTCGGTGAATTTCAAAGAGGGCGCACAAGTCACCTGTGCAACCAATGGGCGGTGTGCAAGTATACTTGCGCGACCCTGGTGGAACTTGCGCGACCCAAGTGCATTTGAATCATTGTTCATGCCTTTTTCAATTTTTGATGTTTCTTCAAAGGATGAATCACTTTGGGTTCAAGGTATTTCCCTTTTCAATTCATTAGACTCTGTGACGGAAAAGAGAGTCAATAGATTTCTATGGGTTTTTATGGAAATATTATTATTTCACATGGTAAGCTAATGAGTTAAGTTTAAAGGGAAGTTTATGCTACTAATTAAGGTAAAATTTATAACTTTGTAAAATAACTTTTCAGGAGAATTTAATGATTGAAAAGAAACCTTTATGAGTTTTATTTTTCACTTAAGATTTAATATGAAATGTTTTACTAAAATATTTGGGAAGTGAAGTGGATTTTTTGGGAATAAAATTTTTATTTTGAGCCAAAAGTTTATTTTGAAAAAGGGAAACTTTTATGAGTATTGATGGAGTAACCAGTTTCATTATTTCTTTTTATATGTTCCTTACTAAGCTTTTTTTGGTCATACCATGTTTTAAAATGTTTTAAATTGGTTTTTAAGGATTATTAGAGAAAAATTATAAGGTTAAGATAAAAATTGTGAAGATATTTCATGAAAAGAAAACTTGCTATATCTTAAAAGTTTTGTATTGTGAGAAAAATGGATACTAAGTGGAAGTGTATATCTTGTGATGTAATATTTATTTATATATGGGTGATTAGTTAATTCTATAAATACTTAAACTATAAATATCATTAAAATTAAAGAGAGTGAATTCTTAACTTAAAATTTAAAAATATATTATTTTTAATATTGCTTCATTATAGATGATATCAGAGGAAAGGTTTAGATAATTTTAGAGGTTATGATAATGAAATTAAATACCATTAAGAGATTATAATTATTGTTATAATGATATAGATTTTAAATATTATCGTGTTTCATCATCTAAACTATGTCTGTTTAGAATGGTTTTCCATATAGGGAACAGGGAAGCTGAACTAGGAAGGAACTAAGAGGATAATATCCTTCCAAATCAGGAACCTAGAATGGTTGGAATTGTAAATTATCAGTTTATTGTTGTAATGTATTAGTTTACATAGGTTATAAATGGTGGTGGAATCAATTATAAATAGAAACTGGATATACCATAGAGTAATATATCAATAGTAGAGAATTTTATGATACAACACCCTCCATCATTTAGTGGATATTCTTACATAGTGATAGTTGAGGGAGGGATTAATGCTCTAGAAAATATATTCAAAGTCATGGGTTGTTCAAAGCATCAAAAGGTAACTCTTTCTATTTTTCATTTTAAATTTGAATTAGATCAATGGTGTTCAATGGTTATGAAAAATATAGAAAGATAAGATATTGACGCCACATAATGGGATACATTTAAGAATATTTTCATTGATAAGTTTTTTCCTAAGGTTGTTTAACTTATGATGGAAAAGAAATTATTGGAATTGAGGCATAGAGGGGAATATTTAGTTTTAATTTATGAATAAAACTTCACCTAATTAGAAATACATGCACCAAATTATATCCATAATATTGATAGTAAAATTAATCACTTTTAATTAAGATCAAAGCTAAGATACCAAAAAAATTGTACTCTCATGGATTTAAAATTTATAAAAAAACTTTTTAAATGTGTTGAGAAGGTGGAAATTGAGTTTGTTTATGACCATGTATTTAATGAAAATAAAAAAAATAAAAAGAGATCCAGGTAGAAGGTAAATTGGAATAATACATAAAATAAATATAAATATAGGAAAATCAAGTTTTTCAGTTTTTGATAGGTGTGGTAAAAAAACCCTTGGGAATTTCTTATGAAATCTTGGAAGTGCTTCTGATGTGGTATGTTTGGGCATGTGGATCATGATTTCCAAGAAAAATATATTGTCAGTGGTAAGACTAATTTTGATAAATAGGGAGTAATTTTTTTTAAATGTAATGAGATGGATCGTTATGCAGAGGTGTGTTTGATGAAGAGCACCAATAATGGGAAGCAGTAAGACTATGAGAAGAAGGGTGTCGTGGAATCCTTTATAACTACTTCGAAAGATGTTGGGATATCAAATTAAGTGGTAATATGTATATTAATTGTTTATTCATATTATAATAATATCTTATTTGATTTTGGGTCTACACATTCTTTCATTTCTAGGAAATTTACTGGCTAAAAGAAAATTTCACCTCAAGATAAGAAATCAGGACTTTTGGTAAAAAAAATACCTAGGATTAGTGTTAATCCAACAATAATGTTTTATGATATTGTTATTATCATATGTAAAAGTGTTTTTCTTATGAACCTTATTTCCTTAAACATTATATAAATTGATATTATTTTGTTTATATATTAGATTTAAGTTTATCATGTTAAGATATATTACAAAGAAAAAATGTTATTTTTTAAAATGAGATTCTATTTTTATATAATAATAAATTCATACCTTTGATAACATATCAATAATCTAAGAAACTTTTAAGAGATGGAAATAAAATCTATCATTCTCATATTATTGAAAATAAGGGAATTGTTTATATTATTGATGTACTCGTAGTAAGAGAATATATATATTTCCTGATGAGTTACTTGGTATTACATCTGATCAGGAATTTGAGTTTATTATTGAGTTAGATCAAGATGCTAATACAATTATTAAATCTTATTATTGAATTGATCAATTAGAACTTCTGTAATTGAAAAAGCAGTGGTAGGAGCTTCCTGATAAATTTTCAATTTATCCTAGAAATTCACCATGGTGTGATCCTCTTTTATTTATAAAAAAGAAATATGGTTCCATGAGGATTTTCATTGATTGTAGAGCATTCAATAACATCACTATTAGAATAATTATTTCTGGCTTCATATTGATGACTTGTTTATCTACTCCAGAGAGATCGGTATTTTCTAAAGGTTAATCTTGATTCAAAGTACCGTCAACTGATGAATAATGATGGAAAATATCCCTAATACATAATTTCTTACTAGTTATGGGAATTTTGAGTTTTTTGTTATTCTATTTGGTTTGAAAAATGCTTCAACTATATTCATAAATCTTATGAATCAATTTTTCCAGGAATATTTTAATAATTTTTTAGTTTTTTTATTGATGATATTTTGGTTTATCAAAAAGTTATGAGGAACATAAAAATCATATAAATATTATTCTATAAATCCTTAAATAATCGAATTTATATAGAAAATTTATTAAATTTGATTTTTTGTTACATTAAATTTCATTCCTTGGACATATCAAAAATAATGATTGAATAACTATTGATTCTACTAAAACTAAAGTGTTGGATGAATGTAAAAGACCTAAAAATGTTTCTAAGATTCGTATTTTTCTTGGATTAGTATGATATTATAGGCAGTTTGTTGAAAATCTTTCATGGTTATCTATCCCGCTGACTAAGTTAACAAGAAAGGGATTAAGGTTCATCAGGATAAACGAATGTGGTGAATGTTTCCAGGAATTGAAAATAATATTGGTGAATGCTCCAGTTCTGGACCTTCCATATAGAAATGGGGAATTTTTTATCTACAATTATGCTTCATTAAAGGTATCATGTTTTTTTTAATGTATAATGATTAGGTAACTACTTATTCTTCACATCAATTAAAACCTCATGAGAAAATTAATCCTACGCATGACCCTGAACTGGGGGTTTTAGTGTTTTCTTTAAAAACATAGAGACGTCATTTATATGGATTAAATTTTGATATATATATATATATATATATATCTGTGTGTGTGTGTGTGTGTGTAAAGTTGGGTATGAAACCTATTTTTATTAAGAAAGAAAATACTAATTTCTATCCGGGTAGATGGAGCCCCATTACATGGCCCATAGGCCCAAACCATGTGGCACATGATCATGGACCAAAAACCCAGTGTAGTGTCATGTCTACACCAACCTAACTATGTCACCATGCTTCCATCATGCCTACCTCACCGCCTTTCGGCATAATTCTTTCATAACTTTATTCCCACTTCATGCCTACATGACTACCTGCATTGTGAAACCCCCAAGGAGTTTTCTAGGATTAAAAAAGATAATGCTACATTAACCTTGCTATGTCTAGAACATTATCCATTTTATTGATTTCATGAGTTTTGGATTATAAATTGTGCATATAAGAACTCCCACTATTCTGTTTCAAGTTTTAGTGAAATCTTATTTTTCAAAGAGAATTAAGCAAGCTCCGAAGGAGGATTTTTTTTACAAGAAAAGGTAGAATCTATCAGGAAGGGTATGTTTCTATATTTTAATTTTTATGAACAAGGTTTTATCTAATTTTTAAAGAGTATGTGTATTCTAAGTGATTCTTAGTTGAAGAAATAACTAATTAAGTGAGGCTTATAGTTCTCTATTTTCTATTCATCTTGGTAATACAAAAATGTATAGAGACTTTCAACAACATTTCTATTGTTATGGAATGAAGAAATATATTGTAGATTATACTATGAAATGTATTACTTGTCAACATGATAATGTTTAATGAAAATTTACCAAAGGCGATGCTTCATCATTTTTATGTTCCAAAGTGGAAATGAGAAAATATATATCTATGGATTTCATGATGGGGTTACCAAAGATATCTCAGAGTAATAATGTGTTTTGGGTGATTGTTGATTGTTTAACTAAATATGTGAATTTAATTACTATTCAATATAATATGTATTTTGATTAATTTTATAAACACTATATTAAGGATATAATTATATTAAACTGATTACCACTTTATAATGTATCTAACCATGATCTCAGGTTTACCTATAATTTTTTGAAATTATTTATTAATCAGGGGGTATTGAATTAAATTTCAGTAGATCTTGTCATCCTAAATCTGATATATAGACAGAGTTAATGGTTAATATTTTGGATGATATGATTTGATATTGAAAAATGGATTTTTAGGGAGGTTGAGATCAATATATGACTTTGGTTGAGTTTTCTAATAATAAAAGTTTTCATTCCAGCATACAGATAGCACCTTATGAATCATTATATGGAAAGTGATGTTGGACTCCATCTTTTGGGGATGAAATATGAGAAATGATGTTTTGGGGACCATAATTGGTATAATAAATAGTTATGATGGTAAATATGATTCAAAAACAAATAATGATATATCAGAGTTGGATGAAAAGTTATGTAGCTGATGGGAGGAATATATTTCTTTTGAGGTATGTGATCGTGTTTTTCTTAAAATATCTCTATAGAAAAGTGTTATGTGTTTTGGTAAAAAGGGAAAGTTAACACCATGGTGCATTGAACTATAAATTTTTTTGGATAATATTGGATTTGTTTCATACCAAGTGTCCATTCCTACATGTTTACCTCATGTACATGATGCATTTCATGTTTCATTGTTATGAAAATGTGTGCCAGATGCATCTCATGTTTTGAGATCTGAATTAGATTAGTTAGTAGAAATCCTTTATTATAATAAATAACCAATATAGATTATTGAACATATATAGAAAGGGTTTCAAAATAAATTAATTTACCTGGTTAAGATTTTGTGGAAAAACATATGATTGAAGAAGCAACATGGGAATTAGAAAATGCTATGAAGGAAAAATATCCCCACTAGTTTAAGTAATGAATAAAACTGTGAGGGCGTAATTTATAAAAGGGGAAGAATGTAACAAACTAGAAAATTTTAAGATAAATCATTTTCATGTCTTATAAATATTCATTAATTATATTTTATATATTTATATTCAATATAATAATATTAGGTAGTTTTCATTAAAAATGAAAAAAAGCTTTATTTCTAATTAAATTGGGATTTTATCCATTATATGGTTTTATTTAAATGAATTATTAAAAAATTTATAGAATTTTATATTTGAAAAATAAAAAAAAATTAATTCAACATGTCAAAATTATATTAGGATTAATTTTTTGATAATTTGCTGAAAAGTTTTATTTTTTAATGAATACTCAAAAAATACCAATTTTTATTGATATTTGTATTTTCTGTTCAAGTATTTACAAAGAAACATTATATTTTGGATTAGTTTTAGAGTTTAATTAGTTTATATTTTATATATATAATCAAATAAATTTTATATAAATCAAAATTATACTTGAATTTGGTATAAAAACATTTGTGTACTGAAAAAATAAATTTTTTCAAAAAAAACCTCTTTTTCACTGCATTTTTCAGGTTTATTTTTAAATTAAATTCTAATAATTAGGTGAATTTAATTTGATAAAATGGATTAAATATTTTTAATAATCATAATTAATATTATTTAATAATTTCTATTTAATCATTGGTTATAATGAATAGAAAAATTGGAAAAAATTTGTTACCATGGATAAGGTTAAAACATATTCTATTGGGGGTTAAACTAAAGTGATAAGGCTCAAAATGAAATAAAAACTTGTCTAAATACAATTTTATGGCCATATTTGAGCCTTATATCATATTATATTCACAAATGTTCCACATTGGATCCATTGTTCTTGAGTAATACATTAATACATTTTAATCTTTTAAAAGATTTCAAGTGTGTCGTCTCCCCCACTTATAAAAGGAACCCCCCACTCCTCTCATCTACACACTTCAATATCCTTTCTGTTATTACAATACCTATCCAAATCCCTTAAATACATCCCTCCCCAAGTCTTAGAGTATTTGTTTATCATAAACCCAACCTAGTAAGGATTTAGGTATAAACCTAAAAAGGTTATCTCAAGAGCATGTATAGTTATTAAAAGAGAGTTTTTATTTTATTTATTTTATATATCTCATTAAAATATTCTTTATCCATGATAAAATTATAAAACCAATATATTCTATATACTAATATACTTTTATGTTAATTTTATAATCAATATCCATCTGCTTCTTTCATCAAATGGGTAAAGAAACCAACATTTGTGTATAAGGCGGACGACCGCCACATGAACCGATGTAATTCATTTTCCATAACCTACTCTCAAAACAATTTATAATGATATATTTAATTTATATATATGATATTAATGACATAATTATTGTTCTTTAAATATAATATATCAGGTATTGTCATTTAATTCCATGCATTGGAAAATGATAACATCGTTCATACGTACGTGTGGATTACCACCTCCATGAAATGGTTTTTCATGACCACATCACATGGACGGTATATAAAAGTTTATTTAAATATATAATATTATATTTATGATATAATTATCATTCTAGAAATATAAAATAATAATTACCTTATTTCCCTCATGCTTGTTGAAAAATGGAAATGTTATCCATGCATACATACGCCCTATCATCTCCATGATTGTAACATAATTCATTTTGCATAACCATATTTCATGATCAGTATTAAAAGTGTAAATGATATATAAAAAATGATAATTGTTTTATGATTTTTATTATATATATAATGTAATAATGACCAGTTTGACCATAGTCAACTTACTAAAGTCATTTTAGACATACGAGATGAATAATGTCAAAAAAATATGATGTTAACTTAATTGATTAAGTAATTTTATATAGAATAGTAATAAATAAAATAAATAGAATAATAAACCTGAAAAAATATCTCAATCCTGGGCTGTTGAGGTTTCAAAACTAGGACCCCTGGTTGATCCTCTTCACTTCAAGCATATTTTTGCACAATCTTGGATCTGTGTAAAAGTATTGAATTGGGTATTTTGGAACCCAATCATCTTGCATGGTATCGCATTGAATATTGTAACTCTAATAAATATTGTAAAAGATATTGTATCAGTTAGGTATGGTCATTTTTATCGCATTTTGGTTGAGTTTAATATGTCGATACCTATTTTTGAAACTGTTAATCGGATTGATGGTTAGTTTAAATTTGAACTTGAGATTAAATTTCAAAATGTTCTTGAATTATGCACTAATTGTTCAATGGTTGCGCATGTTAAAGCTATATGTCATAGATTTTATGGTGTTATAATTGTAAGAAACATGTAAATATTGTTGAGAAATATAAATTCAAGGTTCTAGGTGTTGGTGATCACTCTAAGCCTTTTCAAAGGAATAACTCTGGTAAGGTATTTCCTTTATCCTATGTGGTTATGGAACCTATTAATATTGATGGGACACTGAATGAGGAAACTACTTATTTTACTGATGTTATGGAAAGTAAGAATCTTGATCATAATCAATGTATGGTCTTCTATAGTGGGAATGTTCTTAATAAACATCCACCACTTGCTGCTACTAATATGACTCTCAGGGAGAGCACTTCTAAATGGGGTGATGTTGATAGTCATGATGGTGATTATGATGATCCAGAAACGATATTGGAGGAACAATTCATATCAAAAGGGAAAATTTATCATGGTCCTATTAATAGGGGCCTTTATATTGGGGTTGGGAAGCATAATATACCTTTATATCCTATTCTTTATGGTTATTTGCAAGTCGATTCTTATTAGGAGCATGTGGAAACTCCTTCACATGCTCCTGGTTCTTCTCAGGCTCCTCTGGAGAAAAATTCTACTACTGTTCATGATGTTTCCAGTGTACCTATATCTCTAGATGATGCCTCTAGGTTGCAGGTTGTAACTCATGTAGCTGTGAATGATTATTCACCTCTTGTTCCTCCTTTACAGCTGCCTTTGCAGGATAATGGTGCATTTGTATACACAAATGCCAACATAATCTATACTAAGGAGCAGCATGTGTTGTCTGCACCTACTTCTTCTACTGATTGGGTACCTCCTTCCTTGTGTTTGCAGGCCTTTGCACATGAAGATACATCATCACCTCTACAAACCCATTTTCATGTGGGTTTACACAGTTGTGTTTCCATGAAGCACAACCTCTTTACCTTGTTGGAATCTATAAACTCTTTAAACATTGATGAGTTATATAGATAGAGTAGGGAAAGTAAAGGTAAAAATTATTTACCGCCTCTAGTTACTAATGATTATGATGTCAAGAAGGTTGGTTATGAAGACATATAGGAAGGGAATGCCTCAACATAGGAAGTCCGGGATAAAGGGATGCTAACTGAAGGTGTGAAAGGGGATAATACTAATCTCATTGACCCAGTGGATGATCAAAGTGTTTCTCATAATGTTGATGTAGTTGATGAACCGTTGGATGTCGATGATCAAGGTGGTGTGTGGTAGACCATAAATAAATGGAAAATGGGAAGTTTCCCAAGAGTTCATGGAAAATTTTATGGACGGGGTGGTAGAAATAAAGGATGAGTATGTTATATATCTTTTGTTCTGGTGGAGTTTTCTCCACTTTTACCCTATTTTTTTCCTTTTTTGTACTATTTACCTTTTCCTATAATAAATTTCAAGGATCATGGAGCTTCTCCATGGTCTTCACTGTTTTTTAGAAACTATCCTTCCCTTTATTGATGGTATTTTTAAAAAAAGTTTTAAATAGAATGGATATTTCAATATCCATAAATATATTTCTTATGGGTGAAAAGAATATTTTTATGAGTGTAATGATGAAAATGAAATATTTCATATGTTATTATTATGTTTTTAGTTTTGGGTAATTGTTTATGATGATGGGGGATCTCGATATAGCTCATGATTTTGGGTGATCCCGATAAATATTATGATGCTAGGTGAGTCAGATATATCTCTCTAATGTATTAGTTAAAGGTACAAAGTTAACCAATTAGGTTTCTCTTAAGAGATTATTAGAACGTATCAGGTGGGCTATTCCATTTGTAAGAGTGATTATAATAGTGATATGAGAATGATTTCTCAATTTACATATATGATTTATCTATGATTTCTATGAGTTTTCGTGCAAATGTTATGATTTCAAAAGGTAAGTTATTGAGATAAATATTAAATGGAAGTTTAGGCTACTTCTTAAGGTTTAAATGTATAACTTTCATAAAAAAAATTCAAGAGTTTTACATGATTGAAAATAAAACATTATGAGTTTTATTTTTTCATTAATATTTCTTATCAAATGTTTTATGAAAATATTTGGGTAGTGAAGTTGATTTCATGGGTAATAAAATGTTTATCTTTATCCCAAAGTTTATTTTGAAAAGAAAATTTTTTATGAGTATTCATAGAATAACATATTTCTTTATTTATTTTTATATATCCAATACTGATGTTTTCCACTCATCCCATATTTTAAAATATCAATCATAGGTTTTTAAGTATGATTATGGATAAGGAGAGGTCAAGATGAAAATTGTAAAATTATTTCATGAAAATAAAACTATCTATATATTAAAAGTTTTATATTATAAGAAAATAGATACTGAGAAGAAGTTTCTAACTTGTGAAATAATAAATTTTATGTAAAGGTGATGACTTAATTATCTAAAACTATAAACCATAAAGACCCTAAAAATTTAAGAGGGTAATTATTGAATTAAAACTCAAGATTATGTAATTTTTATGCCTGGACCATTATAGCATTGTCAATATTTAGTCAAGTGTACACAATTTCATACATGATAATTGTAACCATTGATGGATATAGAATTCCCACTATGTGCTTAACCTATTATTCTATTTTTGGTTCTTATTTTCATGATAGTTTTAAGTTCTTCATAAGTGGAGTTGAAATATCTTTCCATCCAGCCATCAAATTTTTTTACAAAATATTATAGAAGGAAACTTTTTCAATAAAACCAAACTTATAGTATTATTATCTTTCTCAATCATCATTCTTAAAATATTCTTTGCTTATCCAAGATCTTTCATTTCAAACTTTCTCAAAAATTCCTTCATCTCCTAAATCCATGAAGTTGAATGACCCACCAGAAGCTTGACATCCATGTAAAATTATAAAATGATAAAATTCCCATCATTATACTACTTATGATAGAAACAATGGTTTTAATTTCTCCACCTTAAATATTTATTCTCCATGAAAGAGTTTAACTCCAAATTCTACTATATCTGAAGTTGTTTTAACCCGTGGATGCTTTTAGTGTGTTTATACAACAAGACCTGATTTCATTGATCCATGAAACCAATAGTTTTCTTCATATATATTTCCTCATCTAGATTCTCATGAATAAAATCCATCTTCATATTCATATATTATAGATTTAAACCTTAGGTAGAAAACAAAATAAACACCGTTAAAATGGTGGTATTCTTTACTACTGAAGAGAAAATTTCAGAAAATTTGATTCCCTCCTTCTATATAAATCCCTTGACCACCAGTATCATCTTATACATTCCAATTCTGTCAAATTCCTCTTTTATCTAGAAAACCCACTCGTTCTAAAGCACTTTATTTCCAAGTGGTAAACCTTTTAGATCCCATGTGTTATTCACATGAATAAGTTATAACTCCTCCTTCATGTCAAAATCCAAACTATTAGAATCACCAAGGATAATTGTTTCTTTGAGGATCTCTAATTATACACCATTTGTCAGAAGAAATAAACTCAAGTCAAATTTATACCTTTGTACATATCATATGACTCTTGTAGACCTTCACAGTTCATCCTATGATTCTTCTCTCTCTTGAACTAAAACCTCCATAATTTTATCATTTAAAACTCTGTAATTAACCTCACCAATTCATGGGATTTTTGTTATATCATCATTTGGTCTCATTATTAAACCTTATAAACTACCCCTAAACTTTCCTTCAAAATTTTAAAACTTTTACTGGTCTCAAACCATCTATACTACCCTAAATATTTGAACTTATGGAACCTCCATTCAGATCAACATGGACTAAAGTTCATTCTTTATCTTTAACATTATTTTCATTCAAATTTGGGTCCTTCAATAGGAATTATTCATTTAAAATCATAATTATACTCCTGATGGATTATTTTATATCATAATCCCAAATTTGAAAACGAAGTTCCTTATCTCAATGATATAGAATGAAAAATTCATGTGATTTATCCTCAATATTATTGATGTCCTTGGAAGCCACATGAACATAGGATATACTTCTAAAGACTTTAAGGCGAGGTAAATCTAGTATCTTTAATGTCCATGGAGCTTCTAGTAGATCATGTCCCACTGGTGTTGATCTGATTCTATTAATTAATTTTTGATATTCACTACATCTACACAAAAAACCCTAGGAATTAATGAATTAAAATTCATACTCCACACCCTTAACATAAATTTCAGATTCATATTTTCATCTATGCCATTTTTATTAGGCATTCTAGGTAATATTTTCTCATACCTAATGCCCCAATGTCTAGAGACATTTCAGAAACTTCTTCTAGTATACTCACCTATATTTTCTGATCTCAATCATTTTTTATTGCATCCTCTCTCCATTTAAAAAATATATTTCTATTTCATGAATAATCTAAACACTTTAGATTTATTTTTCATGAAGTATAATCATACATTCCTCATCGATTCATCAATAAATGTCATGAAGTATTGTGATCCTTATTAATATTTAACTAGGGTAGTCCCCATATATCTATATGCCCCAGATCTAACTTTCAAAAAATTTATGTTCTTCCACTCATATTAAATAACACATTCTATTTCTTACTGATTATAAAACTCTCATAGATTCTAAAGTTAGAATGGACATATTTAGTATGATTGTTTCCACTAAAACTTTCATAAATTTCTCACTGAGGTGACCTTATTGATCATTCCATAAATCTAAACTTTTGGAAGTTGAAGTTTTGACGAGTGTAGATCCCACTACCCTTTTGTTTGAATATAGCATACCATCCTTTAAACCTTTATCTATGACCAAGGATCCTCGAGTGATTTTCTAGACTCCATCAGTAAAGGTAATTCCATATCTTTCTTTATCTAACTGAATAACTAAAATTGAATTATTTAAAAGTCATAGTATATGTCGAACTTCCTTTAAATCAAGGAAACTTCCATTATTCAACTAAATTAAAACATCTCCCTTCCCCTCAATATTAATAGTTTCATCATCCTCTCTATGCACTCTTACAAAGATTCCATAAACATAATTTTCTATGAATCCATTTTCACAGGTGGAGTGGAAATATGCACCTAAATCTGTAATCCAAAATTCCACCAGTGTGTTAAAAATCAAAATTATACTTTCACAAATCTCTCCAATTGAACTAACATAACATAAAACTTCAAAATTTTGGTCTTATAAAATTTCCCATACATTCAAAACATTAATTCTTGAGTTGTACCCTTTTACCATGGTATCTCACACTAGGTTGGATCTCGTAGATTTGCCTCTACTCTTATCCCTTGGATTATCTTCTGATCACCTTTAACTTCTATGATGAGGTGAATTCCCTATTCTCTATGAATTGTATTCAATTTTTGAATGGTTCTTGTATCATCCTCATTAAAAGATATTCAATCAGAATCAAGTTTTATACATCGTCGAATATCAAGTTTCCCTTTATACAGGAGTTACTTACTACAGTTACCATTATATACCATGTTTATAGTAACTTTGAAAAAAAATATGGCCCAAACAACATCAATGAATAGTACCATCACATATACGAGTTGGATTCGAATCAAGATGAATTCATTCACATGATCAGTTGAATATCTTCATTTTTATAGCCTCATGTTGAAATTTTAAAAACTATATAAAAATCTATTAAGTGTTTTAGGCTTTTCATACGTATCTACAAAAGCATCCATAAACTATGATATGGTCTTCTTCTCCCAAATGGTCAGATCCATTTTTTGGGATAATGGAATCCTTACCAAATCTAATCCATTTATATTAAGACTTTCCATTCTCCTTTATTCATTTTCTCCAACATAACACCTTTAAAATGAACCTCTGGGTATTTTTTAATGAGACAATCCTCCATATAATTCTCAAGGAACTGAAATTTATTCCATCGAATATGTCTATTGGATCCTATTCTTCTTTTGACATCATCACCTTTTGACATAATGAATCCAACTAAGTCAAAAAAATCTAATCAAGAATAAATAGTACCTAGGGTCATATTGAGAAATAAATTGATCCTCTGAGAACCTCCTACCACTCTAATACTAATTTTCTGTAATTACACACAAACTTCACACAGTGGGATTTAATCCACCAGAAGACCACACTAGTAGAAATAGGTCACTATATATAATCCTTAAAATTTCAATATATAGGAACTTTGAATAAAAGATTAACCCAAATCACTATACTGAATTTGACACTTAATCCTATTTACTCCAAACTCAAACAAATATTCACATGAAAATAAAGAGCTGAAATGAAATAAATTAAAGACATGATTGGGTGTTACATGGTTTTTACTTTCATCTAAAGTACATGGGATATGAAATTCACACTATTCACTTCATTGGAAGTAAAATGTTATAATAACTATGACTAGGCAACCACATAAATCACTAACACAAGTAAATCCATAACCTATCAGCAAATCGGTCCCACCCCCTTTAATACAAAGTCCCACCTAGTCTTCGGGTTGCACAAACTTCTTATATTTTCAAGATTCTATCTATTACACTATGAAATTGTTGATTCCCTATAGATTTCCTCTTCTTGTCCACCAAGCACTGATAAATCAAGAATGCTCATATGCCTTAATCATTTCCTATAACTCCATAATAATATTGAATCAAATGTAGACATTGCCTCCTCCTAGTGATCAAAACATTCACTGAACTTACAGTGATCTAACCACCATGTTGTATCCATTAGAAATTCACAATTTATGACAACTTCATGACCATCCTGCTAAATACCATTGTCTCTTCTCTAACAAGTAAAAGGGTTTCACCAAAGTTTCACTCTTTGGTGAACTGACTCCAGCTCTTGAAGAGTCTTCCAAATCCTGACAATATGTTTAGTGAATATGATGTTTTTTTATTTATTAAATGAATAATATAATGATATTTATTTATTTAAATAATTTTTACTATTCAAGGTTTGATATATACCAAGGAGGATTGTCAAGATGAGTTAAAAAGGACCGATGGGAATTATTTTATTAATCAATGATTTTAGAACATGTTAAATGGACATATTATTATTATTATTATTTGATGAGGGGTATACGTTTTATAAAAAATTATAATTGGAATTTTTGTAATTATCATCTGTTTAACCATAAGTATATAATATTATTTATTTCATTTTAGAGGATGTGAGAGTTCTTCATAATGTATTCTCCCAAGATAATTATCTCAAATCCCTAAATAGAACATATCAAGAACTTTATCAATAATAAGATATAATTCTTATCCTTTCCCTCATGACTAAGAGAAAAAGAGACAAATTCTCTTAATCCCAAGAGATTTCTTATTACAATCAATGGGAAAAAACACTAGGTGATTGGTTCCTCTATGATAGAACCTCAAATACCAACAAAAATGCTCCAAGATACATGGGGCATGTCTGGATACCAATAGAGGAATTATAGTTTGGATTATTCACTGTAATGATGGTATGATAAGTGAAGCTACCAAATTGACCAAGAAATAAGAATAATTAGAAAGTTAGGGTAATTATTGTTTTAAATTAATTATAAATTATATGTGAAAATATCATATCAATGATGAATCTCGGATTTCTTTATCAAGTTCATCAGATTTTATACAATGAAAATAATGAAAAAAATATTGGGAACTGGACTAGTCACTTCTGTTTCACCTTAGATCCTTTAAGAAGTATCAAAGTTCGTATTATAATTTATAATTATTTTTAATTTGGTTGATCGATTTCTGTTTTTTTTATCAAAATTTAATTTCTAGTTTTTCATTATTTAATCCAAAAGGTTAAGATAACAAGTTTTTTGAATTCATATAACCAAGATCAATCCAACAACAGATAGAGATCACTCAAAGATCCCATATGTAGGTGCATAGGATGTTACCTATAAGACATTGTTATGTGAAATGTAACTGAAATTACACATTGTGTACCCTTGGTCAACCACACAAATATGGGTCATGTAAATCAAAACACACCATTTGGGGTCAAAAAGAGCATCATTACTCATTTCATATTGAATTCCATTTGGGACATAGTTTGATAGGGATTACATGGAATATAGAAATTGTACATGTCGTGTAACCCAACATGGTTTTGATCCCGCAATAATCCCTAAAATCATGTGGTCAAAGTACATGTGTAATTAATATGCACACTATGTATTGACTGCTAGTAGAGTGAAACCACATCACTTGAAATACACAATGTGTAAATGGATTTACACATCATGTAACATGTGATAATCCATTCATGTTACACACTGAGTCTTTAGTCATGTAGCGGGGTGGACGGAAACGAATTACACAACACGTAGCTGGATATACATACCATATAACATGGGAAAACTCATGAAAGGTAAATTTCAAAAAATACATGGTGTGTGAGTTAAATATGTGGATAATTAATAGTGATACCAATGTATATGGTGTGTATCTGGTTGTACATGTTTTGTAACAAGTAATTCCCAACTATAGTACATGCCGAGTGATTTCTAGAAGGTCGTCTGGAAATAATTTATTTTAATTAATATTTTTTATGCTAAAAATACATGATGTTTGGGAATATCCAATGGTGCACACCGCATATATTCTGGGAATTTCATATGGTCATACATGTCATATAGACTACATGACTTGATCCACATAACAATATTCTATATAATATCATGACACATTGTGTGGAAGTTTATGTTTTATAAGTAAACACTATATGATAAGGACCATATATTAAATAATTCACACACCATGAAAATTGATTGTATATTCTATGTTAGTATTAAACTTCATAAATGTGTTTCATCAGGCATATGAGGGTACAAGTTGTACTTCCTCCATTACAAGTCATGTAATGAATAATTTTAAATTAAAATTAATTAATTAAAATTACATAGGATTTGAATCTCATGGAATGTTTAGAAATATAATTAAGATAAATAATTAATTAATTAATAAGGTGATTAAATTAGTAATTCATGAAATTTATCATAACAAAATAAAAAATTGAAATGAATGATATAAAGTGTAATGGATAATCATTTCATGTTGTGATTGATCATGAGCCTGGAAAACTTTTTCATGTGTTGGGTTCCTATTTAATTCAATTATTTATAACATGGGTTTTTTTGATAAATTTATTATTAAATTAAATATGATGATCTTCATATCATACCTTCATAATATATTCTATATAGTATTTAATGTCCAAATATTATTTTATGTAACCCTTAAACATTGAATCCCCTCATGTGTGAGTGATTAATAAATTATAAAGGTAGGATCTCCTTGTAATAGGATAAGGTTCTGAAGCTAAGTCGAGGTAAAACCAACCAAGGAGGTACACAATTTAATAGAGGAATTATGTAACTCATTCTAGGTATTGGTTCAAGGATATTTTTTTTCTAGGGTCATGGTTGATTTATCATTCATTCAATAAACCAACTACTAGTTGAAATATCCTGATCATATCACTTATTTATTTTATTTTTCAAATGAATAGTCATTTATTTATGTGATTCATGTTTATTTGATGATTAAACATGGTGACATTAACTAAATAAATAAAAATCATGCAATATGAAATAAATAGAATACAAGATGTTAGGTGATTAAAATTTAATTCATAATTCAAAAAATCACTATAATTATTTTCAATATTAATTGTTCCTTTATAAATGAAATTTTGATGAAAAAAATGAACTCTTCAATCATTATAGAAGTTTTTGAAAACCAATGACTAATGTTAGATTATCATAACACGCCAACACTTCATTTTTTATTAGATCATGTTTTTTTAATTCACGTGACTCTGTAACTTTTAAGTTATTCTTAATTAGATGAATATTGGGTAACTCGTATTTATATAACCATCAAACCACATATGTGAATTCTATACTTATAGTTTATGATATTCAATAACTTTATGGAGATTGGGATATCAACGTACATTTAAAAATTGATGAAATACAATGTATTCATGAACTTTATCCTTTGTATCTTATATTATACTATCCTATGATATTTTAAAATGGTCAAGATGGATAGAAGGACACAAGCACTCATTGTTTAACCTCGTTTACTAGATCTTACAAACAATACAAAGTTATAATGAGGGAATAATTTTATTATTATCTACAACTTCATTCACCTCAATTTTTAATTATTTTACATTAAATATTCCTTATCCAATAGTTTTTTATACATATAAAATGGTTGATTTTAAAATATTGCATTTCATCCATTTTAATCAGATTTAATTGAGAGTTGATATTTATAATGAATTGAAAGTTACTTATCTTAAAGGTGAATGTGAAGAGTCTTCATGTGGAAAAAAATATAATTTTTCCTTATTCTTTCACAAGTGGTCCAAGGTATATGATACAAAATTACTAGTATGAAATGGTTATTTGTAACTAAGTAGGATATTTGGATTTTTTTATTATACTCACATGCAACCTAACTTGTCCTAAAATATCTCAATTTTCAAAAAATAAAAATCCTTGTCTTTTTTATTATACAAAAATAAATTTTATAGTATTCAATATAAAGGTTGATCATATGATAACTATTTTAAGAGTACGATGTTTCATTGGAATGTTTTGATATGGTATACCTATTAAACCTATTCATATTCATTAATTTTATAAAATTGAATATTTAAACTTATTTTTTGGAAATCTTTGTTAATAAAAATTACACTTTGATGAATTTGTTTATACAATCGTGTTCTATAAAGGAGGTTTTCCTCATGTTCATATACATCTTTTCCTCAATAGTGATAATAAAATTTCCCCAACGGTCGATATTAATAAAATTGTATCAGTTAAAATTCTAAGTAAATATGATCATCCCCAACTTTATGAAGAAATAAAGAATTTTATGGCTCATGGTTCATGTGGAAATAATAATCCTCAATATATATACATAAAAAAAAGAATATTCTCAAAGTCATTTCCAAAAAAAATTGTTTCCAAGGAAACTATAGATGATGATGAATTTTTTTTACTGAAAAAGTGATATTTTTAATTCAATAGTGAATACTAGTGTCCAATTAGATAACATCTATTTTGTACCTTACAATCCATGTATATTGATAAAATATAAATCTTGTCTTAATATATAGATTTATAATTATTCTCATTTAATAAATTATTTGTTTAAATATATAAAAAAGGCCATCATCATTTAAATATTTTACTTTATGAGGATGATGATACTCATGTTAATGAAATTATGATATACAATGATTGTCAATATATATCAACATCTGAGGCTACAAGGGGAATATTTAATTATGATATCCATAATATATTTCCTATAGTTTAAATATTAAATTTTTATTTACCATATAAATAATGTATTAGTTATAACAATGATGATAATGTTGAGGAAATTTTGTAACATAACACAACTTTTCAAATAATGTTTACATATTGGTTTGAAGATATTTACTATATCCCGATGAAATGGGTCAGACTTATGTTGAATTTCTATAAAAATTTATCCATAAAGCATATTATAGAAAAAGGTACCTTCATAAGATAGGTTTTGTAATTGGAAGATAATATTATGTTCCCCCATAGTTGGAGATCTATATTATTTGATAATACTGCTTATTAAGGTTAAAGGCCCAACATATTATGAAGATATATCAACTATGAGCCATACCATGAATCATAAATATAGATTGGTCTAAAACATATTAAGAGTAATTCAAAATTAAAATGATTTTATTAAAGTTATTAAAGTGGTTTCTTTTTGGGATATAGGAGATTCATTATCTAGATTGTTTCCCACATGATCATCTCCAGCATTGTTTCCCAAAATTTTCATGTTTGGAGTCAAACTTGGGAGATTTTTTGTGATATATTGTTTATATTAAATGAAAAAGGTTTCAAATATATGGTATCCCAAAAACTAAAATAACCCTACAATAAAACTTAAATTTATATCTATGTTTATGGTTATTAAAATTATAAGTTTTAGTTATTACTATATAAGAAATAATTATTTCCTCACTTTGTTACTCTGTTGTTATCCTAAATATTCAATGTCTATTTCTAACACTTTTAGTTAACTAACTAACATAACCATATTTAACTAATAAATATTTTTTACATATATATTTCTCCTCATTTTCCATTATATATATATTAGTTACTTCAGTTTATAATAGAACATGTAATTTATATTTTTTTATTTTATTAAAAATGTATTATTCTCATTTGTAGCATCCCAACCCAAACCACTAGGTGTGAGATGGAGAGCCACAAGAAATTATGTGTTCCTCCCTATATGCAATAAAATTAAGACTAACATTGAGGGTTTGAAGTCTGTAAATGGGGATATTATACCCTATATATCATATCCTCTCACCAATAATGTGGAATAAAAAAAATAATGTAGAATAAAAATAATATCAAATGGAGTTCATTTTATAAAAACATAAACAGGATCCCTGAGTGGAAATTCAAACCATATTAAAAGTTCAGGTAGGTAAATAAATAAATAAAACTCTATTGGAATCCTCTAGAGTCTATCCTAGACCCGCCACCAACTCTAATCTCCATAACTTATCTATCTTTTATTATCCATTTTCCATATACTAGATCCCTATACATAAAATCTACTTGTGTATCAAAATGCCTAAACAATGTTTGAGTAATAAAATCCAGTAGGACACCACCAATGTGTCCTTAACAAATGTATTCATGTATAATAGGTGTATTCCATGATAATAATAAATGCACAAGAAATCATAAACAACCACATATCGAGCACCTGTGTGCTAAACAATCCACCATGAGCCTCATTCATGCCTGATTTGGCTCCATGTCGAAAGGAAGATCAATATATGTGATGAAATCAATATCTCACCACAAGTCTAGTAAGAATGCTGTTCAACATCATGTTAACATGCCACCCATCATCTGTTAGGCATCAAGTGAATCATAATAATCAGCATCCACTAGGCATCGAGTGGTCCTACTACTTAACATCAACTAGGTATCTAGTAAACATGAAACTTGGAATCCCCTAGGAATTGAGTGAAACACATGGTATCTATGAGGCATCATCTTATCCATACCCTATGACCAGGTCCATCATCGTCATCATTGTAAGTCCTGCATACTCCCTTGCTAAGGGACAACCATGCTGTGATGGTCTACCTCTTATAAGCACCAAGAAAAATACCTCCCAAGGAATGGTAACACATATAAAAAGTTAGATAATATAAATAAAATCATAGCATGTCATCATGAAAAAATGTATAAATTTACAATACATTTTATCAATATCAAACATGAACAAACAAGCTACAATCATACTCATTTAAACACATATTATAAACATTTTTGACGGGATACGCACACACCAAAATGTGATCACAATAAAAAATGATCATCAAATTATACCAATACAAGAATTATACAAAGTAAAAAGGTATATAAAATATCAAAAAAATGGTAAGTAACTTTTTACCTCAAGGTTGTTGATGAAGAACTCCAAGGTTCATCAAATTATTGAAGACTGAACACATTTCACACCCATGAAGAATGATCTCACACATAAAGGATTAATTATTTTGGTTCTAGTTTATCAAGAAATAGTTTTAGAAAGGATATTAAAGTATATTTAATGTCAATAAGAATGGTTCTAGTATCACATACATTAAAGAGTCTATTAAACAAACCAATTCCTAGGTATATCAAAGGAGGGGTCATCAATTTTCTGGATCCGTTATTGATTCAAGAACAGATCATAAATTCATCACCAATTATATCATAGAACCTTGTCTCTAGAAAAAAAACATATATTCATTTCCACTATTTCAATGGAAAAAGATTTGAGATGATAATCTAGGAGAAGAGAGTCTCAAGATGATTTATCTCTGATGACCTATCTGAAAACATCTACTATTCTTGAGAATTCTATCTCTGGTCAAGGAGGTTTTCATTGACACATTGATACCTCCACAAATATACCATGTAACCATCAATTTATTGAGTTTTTATCGTAAATCCTCCATTAATATGATGTCTAGTAATATGGACCATGAATAATTACCCATAAAATGTCTTTATTTGAGAGTAGGTCTTTATTTTATCAATGAATGACTTCAAATCACTATATATACCATTTTTATGTGAATATCGGAAGAAAATGACATTGGATATTTATGGAATTCATAGACCTTACCTAGATCAATGAACATATCTCAATGAGGAGTAATAAATGGGTGTATGTCTAGAAAAATATTATCATTCTAGTGTTGTTCGATCACTCCAATGTTGAAGGATCATGGGGGTGAATGGGGGAGACAAGATTCAAGAGGGAGGTTCAAAATTAAGAATAAGTGCATTTGGGTCAGATTTTGGTGTAAACGAGGGTAAAAATTATTAAGTTTAAAATATCATGGGGTACATTTAATGAACCCCCATACTAGGCGCATCAGCTAGCTGGTGGCACCAACGGCAAGCTGGTTGGCTGAGAAGAACCACCAGAGTTCTGGAAATACCATTGGCTAGCTAGTGGAACACCACCATCTAGATGGTTTCACTCCACCATTTTGATGGTGTCACCCCTCTAGCTATTTTGTGGGGGTATAAAAAATTATATATATCTTCTGTAATCCAACCAGCTGGCTGGTAGATACTTTTTAGTTTCCACTAGGTCGAGCCTCAAACCAACATTCCAACATTCAGTTCTTGAGAATTCGATCTCTATTCAAGGGGGTTATCATTTACACATAAATACATATACTAATACACCAAGTAATAATCAATGGATTGAGTTTTTATCATAAATATACCATCAATAAGAGTTCTAGGAAGATTATCCACAAACACTTACCCGTATAACATTTGTATTTGATAGTAGATCTTGATTTGGTCATGGAATGACTTCAAATTGCTATATCTTCCATTTTTGAATAAGGATAGGAAGAAAAGGTAATTTTATATTTATGTAATTCGTATATCTAACATATATACATGAACATATTTCATGTTTGAAGAGTAAACATTTGTATATCTAGAGAAATCATACCATTCTAGTGTTGATGGATCACTCTAATGTTGAAGAATCAAGGGGTGAATGGGAGGAGCTAAGAGTCAAGGGGGTCTTAAATTTAGAAAAAGTGTATTGTGGTAATATTTTGGTGTTAAATATGTTCAAAATAAGTGATACTAAAATCCCATATGTTAATTTAATTCACCCCAGGACTAGGCGTATCGTTGGCTAGTGGAACCACTGGTGAGCTAGTGGTCCTGAAAAAACCACCTGAGTTCTTCCAATGCCATTGTTTATCCAATATCACCCCACCATCGGGCTAGTGTCACCCCACTAGATATCTCTGGTGGGGTCTGTAAAATTCTATAGGCCTTATGTAATCCTATCGGATGGCTAATGGCTAATTTAATGTTTCCACTAGGATGAGCCTCAAACCAACATTCCAACCTTAGATTCATGTACCCTTTTCACTAACAATTAACCTCCAAATAACCTATTTCATAGATGAAATAAAGGAGAAAGGATAATTTAATAGACTTAAAAAACTCATGCATCAAAAACAATAGGGAATTTTATAATTCTCCCCTTATAATGACTTATCATTCCCAAGAAGTGCCTTCAAAGTTTCTACTCAAACAACTTGGGTCATTAAGCCTAAACATCAACCTCCTACCCCTAGTTCTCCTCCTAGATCCATCCATAATACCATATAATATAGACTAGTTGTATTGTATTCCCTCAAATTACTTTCTTGTCCCAATATACAATCCACATCGGGTGTTCCACCTATGATACGTGAGCATCCAACTCAATATACTCATAGTCGATGATATGTATGGGATCAGCCATGTACCACCAGTGCCAAGACACATGAACCACATCATACATACCTCAATATAGAGAATTAAGATCAAGATGGTGAACCACTATCCCGACCCACTTATTGATATCAAAGTGTCCAACATGGTGCAACACTAGCTTCCCTTGCTTCCTCAAATAACGATATCCTAACCAAGTAGTCACTGTCTGGAAAACTTGGTCACCTATAGAAAACTCCAAAGGTTTCCTCCTATAATGGAATATGACTTCTGTATACTCTAAGCTATGATAAACCTCTTTTTAATTATCTGCACTCTCTAAGAGGTCCCCTATACCATACTAGGCCCCACAACTATTGTCTCACTAGTCTCATTCCAAGAAAGTGGTGAATAGAATGGCCTATAATAAAGATCCTCATAAGTTTTCATATGAATATATGTTGGGAAACTATTTTTAATTGAAAAATCAACCATGTCTTAGTGATAATCCTAAACTCCATCAAAGTATAGGTAAAATCCTAAAGCATGTCCATTAATATATGAATCTTATTCTCTCACTTTCCATCTATCTGGGGATAGTATGTTATGGTCAATCTCAGCTGAGTCTTTAAGGACTTGTGTAACCCCTTCTAAAACCACAATGTAAAATATGTTTCTCTATCAGATGAAATGTTCAAGGTATCTCTATAAAATCATACACTCTCATAGACAAATATATTTCACATCTATTCTACTGAGTGAGTCTCTCGAATCTATATGAAATGAAAAAAAATTCTTTAATCGATCGGCAATCATCAAATTCGCAAAAAAAATCCTTAGGTTCCTAGGTGACAACATCACAAAGTCCATAATGACATCATCACACTTCTTTATGGGAATTTCAAGTGGTTGAAGTAGTCCAGTAGGAAACTGGTGTTTATCCATTATCCTATGAATGGTAAGGCATTGGGAAACAAATCCAGCAATGTCCCTCTTCATCCTTGGACACCAAAACTGTCTCCAAAAATCATGGTACATATTTGTTTCTCTAGGATATATGGACCACTTAGAGGTAAGTAAGTATCTCATCAACTCTTCCCTAATGGGAGCCAGTACTACTACTCTCTCATGTACGAGGATCACATCATCTTCATCCAATAACTACTCGAGTATCGGGAAACCTCTTCCTATTTACTCCCACATCACGATACATTCAGGGTAAGTATTCTATATAACATTTACCTAGTCTAATAAAGAATATTTTTACCACCAATGGAGCATCCACTATTGATCCTTGATCCTCAAAAGCATCCATGTTTCAATTTTCCAACAATATCATTAAACAGCATTGTTCCTCTAAAGGCTGGTCACCAAGCTCCTGAGATGCCTATTCCTTATGGATAGGATAATATACAATGATTTAAACTTAACTATTTCATAAGACATATAAAGTCTTAACATATAATATTACTCTATAGAACACCTATATATCATTTTTTGGTGCTATTTTGTGATAATATAGTGAAGCCTCATGTGTTCAGTGCATTCAAAAAACCTCTCATTGAAGAGATAGTGTCTCCAACATTTCAAATCATAGACCAAAACTACTACCTCCAATTCATGGGTAGGATAGTTCTACTTAAGGGGTCATTATTAACATGAACCATAATCTACTACCCACTCTTGTTGATCAGTACATCCCCTAAACCAACTCATGATGCATTATAGTAATCTGCATATCCAATCCCTAGCTCAGGAAGTATCAACATAGGATTTGTTTATAACCTCCTCTTCAAATCAATAAACACATCATAACACTGGTCTAACCACTATAACTTCACTCCCTTCTTTGTTAGAACATTCATAAGTTCAGATAATTAGGAAATTTTTTGTATTAAACATCGGTAATATCCCACTAAGCCTCAAAATATTCTAATATCAAACATGTTTTGGGGATTTTTCCTAGACATCAATGCCTCATATTTCTTTGGGTCTATAGATATATCTATCTTAGACACCACATGCCCCAATAATTTCACCTCCTAAATCCAAAAGTTGAACATTGAAAAATTATCATAAATCTAAGGTGCTTCAAGTGTACTTGGTACTATCTTATGATATTTGATATACTTCTTTGGGCTAAGTTAGTAGATGAGGATGTCATTATCGAACACTATTAAGAATGTGTCAATATATGGGTGGAAGATCTTGTTCATGAGATCCATGAACACTGAGGGAACATTATTCATTCCAAATGGTATCACAAAGTAATTTTATAGCCTATATCTACTCTCAAATTCCATATTTGGGATTTTATTCTCTCTAACCCACAACTGGTGATAGCCTGGTCGAAGATTAATCTTAGAGAACCACTAGGATCACTATTACTGATCAAAGATATCATAGATCCTAGGAAAAAGCATACCTATTCTTCACCATCACATAATTTATCTTCATAGAATTTATTCAGAGACAAATACTACCATCCACATTCTTGGTGAACAAGATAGGTTCACCCCACAGTGATGTACTCATCTTTATAAATCCCTTCTTCTTCAATTCATTAAGATTCACCTTGATCTTCTTCAACTCATCCAGGTCCATATGATAATGGGGTATCAAAATGGGATATTCCACTAACATAATATCTATCTAAAATTCAATTCCTATATCTATGTAAATTCTTATGAATTCATCTAGGAAGACATCCTGATAGAGATCCAAAACTATTGGAAAAATGAGGGGGCTTCCACTTATCTGGATTATATTTTAAAGCATCCAATCAACACCATGATTATACTAAGTTGGATCATATCTATACCAAATCTACCTACTCCCAATTCCCACTCACTATTCACCGTGAACTTCTCTCCCTTCAGTGAAGTAAATGATACCCATCTCTGATAGAAATCAATATGGGCTCGAAAACTGGTCATCCAATCCATGTTGAGAATCACATCAAAGATCATCATCTCCAGAATCATGAATTCCCACAAATATACATGACAAGGAAACAATATAGGAAACTTTAGGCATTATTGAAGATGGTCCACTTTAATTCCCAATGGGTTATTTAGAGAAAGTAACTTATAATACAACTTAATCAATAAGTCAAGTCCCACAATAACTTGTGAAAATATAAAGGAATGAGAAAGACCAATATCAAAAAAAGACATAAAAATATAGAATTGATCAATGTTGTACCTAGAATAGTAGAAGGTCCCTCGCCATCATCTACTAGAGTATTATTCACTATATATACTTGGCCTACCTTAGCTCTGCAACCTTGTCCGTGAGACGCATGACTATTCTGAGTCATCATCATCTGAGTATGCTACTGAGGAACATAGTAGGATCCTTGTTTTTTGAATCATGTTTAACTCAATAATGTATGGAAACATTATCATATAGTTCTAGAGAAAACATATTGGAAATAACCAATCTTTCCACACTGTCGATAATGGATTTGAGGTATTATGCAGACCTTGCAGTAATGAACGAACTTCCCACATTTAAGCACTATGTTACTCCTCCTAAGGGAACTAAAGAATCCAAACTTTGATCCACATTATTACCACTACCTTACTATGAATCCCTATTATTCCTCCTCCTTTTACCACTCATAGTAGTAGTAAGAGGTCAAGTCGCCAAAGTATTGAAATTTGGAAAAGACCAACTGCTCGATCCTCCCCCTGACACTTCTTGATAATTAGGACCTTGTGTAGAACCTTCAGGTATGTCGCTAGGTCAATATTCCTAACCTCCAACCTAATTTCAGGTCAAAGAAAGATCTCAAAATTCATAGCCTTATGTGAATAATTTCAATCCAAGAGAGGAGAAAAGTGAGGTAGCTTAGTGAAATGAGCAGAGTATGAGGATACTCTTATGGACCGCTAATGTATCTTCATAAACTCTTGTGCTCAGTCTATCTTCAGAATCTAACAACCCTACTCTTTAGTTCACATTAATACATTATTTATAAAATAATATTACACTTAATTCATCCCAAAAGATTGATAAGTATAGTGTATTTGGGAATTAGGTACATTATATAAAAACTTAAAATAGGAAATACAACATCTTTGTTGAAAACTTCCTTAACATGATCATAATATTCCACGGTTTTAAAAGTGCATGGGATTACCCGGGGACATACATAAGAAAGGGGTGAGCTATAAAGTGAAGTAAGGGAATAAAAATGGAATAACATAATACATTTTAGACAATAGGTTTATTACTGGGGAATAAAAAGAGTAATAATCATAAACATGAACAATGAGACATGATATAGAATGATAATCATAACATGAGAAATGTGGCAACAACTTAAAAAACAACATCATAAACATAGGTCAAGGATAACTTCCAAGCAATCCGGATGGAAAAAAGTCCCATAAATGAATCAGTTTCACTACCTATCCCAACATTATGTATCATGACACTAAAAATTACTCAATTCATCGGAGTGCTATATAATTAAGGATGCACCCATCATATTCATTTCATTCTCATGCTTAAGTGTGACATATAGATCATACAACATGGATTCATTCATTATAATATTTTATTCCATGATCAAGTAGTATGGAATGAATTCATGTAAGTCCCAAATAAAAAATTATATGTTCATAAAGTTGAACACCCTTGATAGGAAATGGGTATGGTATTTAGTACACAGTTGTTTTGGCATGGAAAATTGCGAGGATATTTTAGCAGCATAACAGCATCACTTAAAGATTTTTAAAAATGGGTTAATGAGAGAGAAATGGGTATCTAATCACATAGAAATAAAATTGGAAGTAATAGTGACCTGTAAGAACATACCCAAAGATTATAAATTAGAAATAGAATGCATAAGGTAATGAGGAAACATGAATAAAGAAATTTATCCTAACTATATTTCAGTATGGTAACAAGTGTACATAAAGAATCATGGGAGGATTAATTAGAGTGAAAGGGGGATCTACTCATTTATAAATTAAATGGAAAGTAAGGGTAATATTGAAGAACATATACCAACATTAGAAATTTAATTTAAGATACATAACATAAAATAAGTTCCTAAACGGAAATGAGAAGAGATAAATCCCTTACGGAATTTCAGTATAGTAATGGCTTAGGTAACGGTCAAAATGAGAGAGGATAAATAATCTCTAATTAAATTAAAAAAAATTGAAAGTAAGAAAAAATTTATAAATTAATTTAAAAATAATCAATTGAAATTTAAAAGACTACTTTCAAAGGAGGTGCTTGAATTGAAAGGAGATAAGATAAATATCTTACTTGAGTGTGTGACTCCAAAAGATTGGGAAGGGATTCTTGAGTGATTGGGGGCACCTTGGGAGGACTCTAGAGAGTGGAAGAAAAACTAAGGATGTAATATACGGATTTTTAGTGAAGATAAATGTGAGTTTGGGTGATTTTATATAGGAAAAGATATGGGAATTATTTAGTATTTCTCAAACTTAGGTTTTGGACTCTATCTAAAAACATAACCAAAACCACAAACCTTACCATGGTTTTTGCCCATGGTTTCTAAAAAATAGGAGCAGTTTTAATTATGTTATAAGAAAAGGGTCCTAAATTAATAAAATAATTCCCATTCTTATGTGGATATGATTCATACTATTAAGGAAATTATTTTAAAATTTTAAAATATATTAATGGTTTTGGAGAATTCATAAGGGCTTTATAAAATTAATCAAATAAACATAAAATCTCATTATTTTAAAGGTAAAACATATATTTTTTCATGGATACCCATTATAGTATTAATTACATCACTTTTTGGTCATTATGATGTCATAATACACAAAGTATATTTATATGGTATTTAATTTTTACCTAAAAATTCAACTATCTCAGAAAATTATAAAAAATTAACCATTGGGTAATTTCAAAGTTATGATTCGAAAATTAATATTAATTTTATCTAAATAAATTTATAAATATTGTAATTTTTACTTTAAAAATATTAATCAGAATTTATTGATCAATGTTGGGTTTTTTGACAATAACAATTTTTGAACCCTTATAAAAATTACATTTGACTTCATAAAAATTATATGAAAAATTATATTTAATATAAATTATTTAATTATAATATTTTATTAAAATATTATTTATTTAAAAAATCCATTAATTCATCAAAATAAATTCCTTAATTGAATTTGAATATTACCCAAAAATACTATTTGTATTTTATTATATCAAAATAAAAAACATTTATAATGTAACCATAATAGGATGAAAAAATATTCATTATTCTATAAAAAATAATGAATATGCTCATAATCCTAGGGTATTGATGCATACCCCTTTAATACACTAGAAAACTCCCTAAGAGTAATGTGTGAGATGGTGATATGTTCATGGGGTGGTTCAGTGTACATGGTTTTGGTCGTGATCTCAATGAATTTGAACTTCTCTCATAGTCAGTTTCTCTCATGCCTAAATTGTTGGATCTCAACTTGGTCTTGGTCAAAGAAAAATCTGAGTGATTTTATCTCTCTCGGGATATTTAATAAATGGGATTCATAGGGTATGATCCTACTAGTTGAGTTCATCACTTCTTTTGTCTATGACAATTGGTTTTGTTAAAACCCTATATTTATACTAATCATGTCATCACTGTTCAAAATCTATATTATCAATGGTAATATTATTTAAAAATCTTTTAATTCCAATTGGATGTAATAAAATAAAATAATTTCATGTGTTTTCTATAACTATATTATGTAATAATAGCCCGAATGGCCCGAAGGCCTTATTTTTATTTTTATTATGGATAATCCCAATTTTTAAGGGTTGAAGGGGAACCCTTACATGACCCGTAGGCCCAAGGAACAAGGCTCAACATGGACTGAAGTCCAATACATAACCCGAAGGCCTAGAGGCATATTATGACCAGTACATGACCCATAGGCCCAACCCACTAGAGCTTCCCCTCCCCAGCTTCTGCATCATTGATCGACTAGATCCCCACATTGCATTGCTGATTGGATAATATTGCCCCTTACAAAGCCACATGGTTCCTGGTCTCGATGGTGGTTTCCATACCCTCTCATTATTCCCATCTAGTTAGTTCTGCATCTGGTGACAAGCTGAATTGTCTTATTTCTTACAACTTTATCTCTACGATCTAAGATCTTCATCAGATGATAATCACAAGAAAGGTCATTCTCCAACGGTACCACCTATGGATTGAGTACATGTAAGGGGTTTGGTGTGTAATTTATTGAGATGGATAAATGGAATACATCATGTACTTGAGATAGTTTAGGTGGGAGTGCAAGTCGGTAGGCCACCACTCTGGTGAGATCAATGATATCAAAGTGGTTGATGTATCTTGGAATAAGTATTCCATTATTCCCAAATCTCATCACTTTCTTACATGGAGATATGTGAAATAATACCATGTATCCAACATCAAACTCAAGGTCTCATCGACGATTATTAACATAGATCTTCTATCGACTCTGAGCAACCTCAATGTGTTGTTGAATGGTCTTAACCTTTTACACTATCTCCTTAACCATTTCAGGACCTAGAAGTTTTCTTTCCCCAAGTTCATCCAAGCATACAGGTGTTCTTCACATATTCCTATAAAGGGATTCATAGTAATCCATTTGGATTCTCAAGTGGAAACTGTTGTTCTAAGATAACTCAACCAGAAGTAGATGTTGGTCTTATCCTCTTTTCAAGCCCATATAATATGCTCGCAATATGACTTCCAGTGTCTGAATAGTCTTCTTAGATTGGCCATTAGTTTGAGGATGATAAAACATACTGAAATTCATCTCAATGTTTAGATCATGTTGGAAACTTTTCTAGAACTTGGTGGTGAATCTTTAATCTTGATTAGGTATAATCGATTGTGGCACTCTATGTAGCCTTACCAATTCTCTGATTTATATCCATGCAAGTTTATTCAGTGAGAATTCATCTTGAATTTTGATAAAGTGAGCTGTATTTATAAGGTCATTTAAAACAACCCATATATCATTATTTCCCTTATATGTCTTTGGAAGACTGGTGCCATAGTTCATGGTGATATTTTCCCATTTTCATGTTGGTATGGGTAATGGTTGCATCATCCCCTTAGACTTCTACCATTCATCATTCACTTTCTGATATACCAGTCACTGTGATGTATATTCATAGATCTCCTTAATTATATTATCCCAAAAATAGTGATCTAAGAGATCTCGATATATATTTTTGCTCCCTAGGTGAATGGAGAATTTCAAACTACATGCATCATCTAACAGTACCTTCTTTAACTTGGGATTTTATGGTACAAATAGTCGTGAACCAAATCTCACAACTCCTTCTTCATTAACATTTTACTCTGAGGATTTCTCTTTTCTTATAATTTTTACTTTCTTCTAAATTCCCACATAATCTCTTTTATCATCCTTTAATCTCTCAAGAATATATAATTTAGAAATCATTTTTTAAAGGATTGATGATATTACTTCCTTTCTAATTCCCATGTCCATCATTTCTATATCTATGAAGATCAGATCCCTCTCAATTATCATTAATGATAGAATTGATGGGTTCTTTTTACTTTGAGAATCCACCACTTTATTCACTTTCCCATGATGGTAGTGGATTGAGAATTTATAGTCCGTGATCAGCTCTAATCATATTCATTTTTGCATATTCATTTATTTCTATGTGAATATATATTTGAGAAATTTTGTGATTCATATACATTTCACACTTCTCCCCAGATAGATAATAATACCATATTTTCAAATCAAATATCACTGTATCCAACTCCAAAACATAAAGTGGGTAGTTCTGTTCATGAATTTTTAACTACCTTTAAGCATAGGCTATAACTATTTCATTTTTCATTAACACACAACCCAATCCCTTATTCAAAGCATCGATGAATAATATGAAAATTTCTCCACTTGTGGTTAGTGTGATCATAGGGTTAGTGATAAGACTTATTTTTAGTTACTTAAATCTCTCTTCACACTCATAATACCAAGAAAACTTAACTTCCATCTAAGTTAGCTTGGTTAAAGTGTTTTAAAATCATTAGAAATTTCTCACAAATCAATGATAATACACAACTAATCCAAGGAAACTATAGATATATGTCACAGATGTTGGACTCAACCATTCTTTAATTGTATCTATCTTTGAAGGGTCCATAGATATCCCATTTTTGGTGATGATATGACCCAATAAGGAGACTCATTTCAACCAAAACTCACATTTGTTGTACTTGGTATAAAGCTTCTCCATACATAAGGTTTTAGCCTGGTGCTCAAATGCACCTCATACTCCACCTTGGTTTTTGATTATATTAGAATATCATCTAAAAAGACTACCACAAATTTGTTGAGGTGATCTCTAAATATTCTATTCATCAATTACATGAATATTACTAGATCATTTCTGAGTCTGAATGGCAATACTATGAACTCATAGTTCCTATACCTTATATGAAAGGCAGTATTAGGGATATCCTCTTTCTTAACCCTAACTTGGTAATATCCCAACTGTAGATCCACCTTGGATAAGTATTATGATCCATGTAGCTGAACGAACAAGTCATAAATTTTTGGCAAAAGATATTTGTTCTTTATCGTGATCTTGTCGAGCTCACGATAATCAAGGAAAAGGCATATTGACCCATCCTTCTTCTTGATGAAGAGGATTGGTGCACCCCATGGTGAAGAACTTGGTGATATGAACCCTTTATCTAGATTCTACATATTTGTTTCTTTATCTCCTCTTGTTATAAAATAGCCATTAATTATGGAGTCTTGGATAATGGGAACTCCCTAGGTATTAGATCGATTGAAAATTTAACCTCTCGACTAGGAGGAAGGCCAGGTAATTATTCGGGAAACACATCAATGTATTCCGTCACAACATGTCTTAAAGGATGATCTTTTCCTTAGTCTCAATCATTTGAGCTATATATAATTTCTCATAAGGAAATAACATCCCTGCTTGAGATATTGGTGCTAAAGAAAATTCATCCTCCTCCTTACACTTGTATAGAATCGTGGTTTGATTCACAATATGGATATAAATTTTCTTCTCATAGAAATTTATGTTGGATCTATAAAGGAAAAGCCAATCCATGCCCAGAATTGAATCAAATTCCACCAAAGTCAATATGACAAGGTTCGTTGAGAATTTTATCCAAAAAATCATGACAAAGGAGGAGTTATATGCTTAGTAAGCAATAATTATTCCATTTTCCATTTTCATCGGTAACACTAATTCTATGATTTTTTTGTGGTGTGTGAATAGTTCTACTAAACATTCATGATATGAAGGAATGTGTAGAACTAAAATCAAAAGGAGTGTTTTTTATTCTTGAATTAATAACTAGAATACTTTTCACCACTTCATTGATATGATTCACCTAGGCAATTGTGATGGAAAAAAACTCTCCCTTGCTACCTTAGAGGTTTTTGGTTGTCGCTAAAAACCCTTGGCTTAGTGTATTGATTTGAAAAGTTCCCAAGTTCCTTGCAGTTGAAGTAATAAAAAACATGTTGAGGGTTAACCAGAGCATTCCTTTCCACTATCACATTATTGGGTTTCTCTTGTCGGTAATTGGTAGATAGGTTTACTACCTTCCCACACCTAATTCATTTCCTCATTCCCCTTAAGCAGATTTTTTAGGTGCTTATTTCCACACCTTTGACAAGTGGGATGTTATAATTTATTGGCACCATTAGATTTCCCCATCAAAACACCATAATTAAACTCCACTTTATACTTCTTATCCCTATGATATCCTTCAGATTCTTCAATACTTATTTTGACTTTGAGGGAACATCAGAAAATTTCTTTAAAGTGATAGAAGTCACAGATCACCAGAGATTTATATAGACTATGTTTCATCCCACCAAAGAAATGGTCAACCTTGCATTTTGTGGTAATGATAAAGACGAAGTTGTATCATTCAAGTCTTGTGAAGTTTTCCTCATACACCCCAATAGATTTTTCATATTTTTTCTTGAGGGAAAAGAAATTCCTTTCCACTTTAAGTCATAGATTATGAGGAAAATATTTATTGAAAAACATTTTCTGGGATTATTTCTAATTCATCACTTCAATCTCTTTCTCAGGCTTCATATTCTTAAACAATATCCACCACTGATCAGATTCTCCCTCCATATGATAAATATCCAGTTGAACCTTATCTTGTTTGGAACATTGAAGGATGGAGAAGATATTTTAAATAGATTTGATCCATTGTTCTATGATTAAGGGGTCAGATGATCCATTGAAATTCAAAGGACTTTGTCACATAAAGGTCTCAATCGAAGCGAGTTTTTTTAAATAAGTTTTTTAAAAAATTTATTTTTTAAAAACTGGGTAGGTTAAAAAAATCAAAAATACGCCACAAAGGCGACATCCACGATGCCGCCTTTGGGATCAGGTGAAAGGAGGCGTCCTATATGCTTCCTTTCCCCTCAAACAGAAAACAAAAATATTTTTTCTAGAAATTTTTTTTTTGTTTTGTCTATATATATATAACAAAACAAAACAAATAAAAATAAAAATAAAATTTTCAGCAGAATTTATCCGCTATTTAAAATCTAGCTGTACTGCCATTACAGTAGTCTGGATTCTGACAGAAGCTCTCACCCAGGGCTCCTTTTTATAAGAGATCTTATCCTGGAAATCATTCTGCATTTCCGATGTGGGATTCTGGTTCTCCATTTCCTGCATAGAACATTCTGCATTTTCGATGTGGCATTCTGTTTCAAGTACGTGATTTTGAAAGACTATAAAATATAAACTATAAGGCCAATATAAATGAAACTTAAAACATGGATTAAACATATATAAAATATCTTTTAACAAAAAAATCATAAAAATGATGATAAAAAATAATTTATAAGCTTTCAAAACCACTTACTAGAAACTTAAGAAGTTTCAAGTACGTGATTTTGAAAGCTTATAAAATATAAATTATAAGACCAATATAAATGAAACTAAATACATGGATTAAACATAAAACAAATATTTGAAAATAAAAAATAATTTCATAAAAAATATTGATGAAATATAATTTATAAGATTTCAAAACGACCAACATGAAACATAAAAATGTTTCAAGCACGTGACTTTGAAAGCCTCTAAAATATAAACTATAAGGCCGATATAAATGAAACAAAAAACACAGATTAAACATATAACAAATAGTCAAAAATAAAAAAAAATCGTAAAAAATGTTCATGAAAACTAATTTATAAGCTTTCAAAACAACCTACTTGAAACTTAAAATGATTAAATTATGCAGTTTTAAAAGACTAAAATATAAACTATAAGACCAATATAATTTAAAGTTATAACATGGATTAAACATATAATAATTTATTTAATTATTAAATTAATATTATTAATAATTAATTATACAACTATTAATTAGTTAATTAGAAATTGTTAATAATTAATTATATAATAATTAACTAATTAATTTGTAATATAATTATTCAGTATATAATAGTTAATTAGTTAATTAGTAATATAATTATAAATTATATTTATCCATTATAATTAATAAGTAGTACTTATTCAAAATTTTTATATAATAATTTATTAGTTAATTGGTTATATAATTTTTAATTATATAATAGTTAATTAGTTAATTAGTAATATAATTATAAATTAAAATTATTCATTATAATTATTAATTATAATTAATAATTAAATATTAATTTCTTAATTAATAATATAATTATTAATTATATAACTATTAATTATATAATAATTAGTTAGTTAATTAGTAATTATTAATAATAAAATATATAATAAATAATAAGTTAATTACTAATATAATTAGTAAATTAGTAATATATTTATTAATTATTTAATAATTAATTAGATACTTAGAAATATAATTATTAATTATTTAATAATTAATTAGTTACTTAGAAATATAATTATTAATTATATAATAATGAATTAGTTTATTAGTAGTATAATTATTAACTATATAATTTGTAATTTGTTAATTTGTGTTTATTAATCATTAATTATATAATAACTAATTAGTTAATTAGTAGTAAAATTATTAATTATATAATAGTTAATTAGTTAATTTTTTGAGAAAGATAGAGTCGAGGCCCTTTTTATAATTAGTTAATTAGTAATATAATTATAAATTATAATTATTCATTATAATTATTAATTAGTATTTATTAATAATTATTATATAATAATTAATTAGTTAATTGGTAATTTAATTATTAATTATATTATAGTTAATTAGTTAATTAGTAATATAATTATTCATTATAATTATTCATTAGTAATTATTAAAAATTATTATATAATAAATAAGTAGTAAATTAGTAATATAATTATTCATTATAATTATTCATTAGAACTATTAATTATTAATTATTAATTATTAATTATTAATTATATAATACTTAATTAGTAATATAATGATTAATTATATAATTATTATTAATATAACTATTAATTATATAATAATAAATTAGTTAATTAGTAATTTAATTATAATCTTTCAATGTCACGTACTTGCAACATTTTTAAGTTTCAAGTAGGTGGTTCTGAAAGCTTATAAATTATTTTGCATTAACATTTTTTTGGAAATCACTTTTTTTTTCCACTATTTCTTATATGTTTAATCAATGTTTAACGTTTCATTTTTATTGGTCTTCTATTTTATGTTTTATGGTCATTCCAATTCACGTACTTGAAAAATTTTAAGTTTCAAGTAGGCGGTTTTTAAAGCTTATAAATTACTTTTCATCAACATTTTTTTTGAAAATTCCTTTTGTTTTAAACTATTTATTATATATTTAATCAATGTTTAAAGTTTCAATTATATTCATTTTATATTTTATATTTTATAGTCCTTCAAATTCACGTACTTGAAACATTTTTAAATTTCAAGTAGTCAGTTTTGAAAGGTTATAGATTATTTTTCATCAAATTTTTTGAGGAAATTCTTTTTGTTTTCAACTATTTATTATATTTTTAATCAATGTTTAAAATTTCATTTATATTGGCCTTATAGTTTATATTTTATTATATTTCAAAGTCACATACTTGAAACAGAATATCACATCGGAAATGTAGAATGTACTGCGCGGGAAAGGGAGAACCTGAATCCCACATCGAAAATGCAGAATGATTTTCAGGGAAAGCCCTCTTATAAAAGGGAGGCCTGGGTAAGAGTTTCTGTCAGAATCCAGACTACTGTAATGGCTGTAGCGCTAGATCTTTAATAGCAGAAAAATTTTGCTGAAATTTTTTGGTTTGTATATATATATATATATAAACAATAAAAAACAATAAAAATAAAAATAAAAATAAAAATTTTAAAAATTTTTTTGGGGAAAGGCGGCATCGCAGATGCCGCCTTTGAGGTGAATTTTTAAAAATATTTTTTCCCTAACCATTTTCTGGAAAAAAAAAATTTAAAACTTAAAAAAAATCCCAATCGAAGCTCTTTCTCTCTTAGGGGGATTTGGGTGCTCCTCCTGATCTAGGTTTCTATTTAGAACCTGATTTAACTAATAGATTATTATCATAAAGTATTTGGTTCCTACTCCCATCTGGTTAGGCATATCATTGGGGTAGTCATCACATTGCCCATCACATTGATTGTTTACCTGAATCCTCCTATTTCTGGCCATTGTCTAGAATAAAGGAAAAATTAGGGATGATAATTTTTAAACTATTAAACACATAAAGAGAAATAAAATGATATTAAATGGATAACTTATAAATTGAATTTATTTTTTAACTTATGAATTTATAGGATTAAATCTATGTTATTCATGATTTATTTCCTAACATGTATTCTTATGGGAATTTTTCTCTTGATAATGGTTCGTAATGAGCTTATAAATTTAATAAAAGATATCCCCCAGGAGTGTCAAACCAGGTATACAGTAAGGTCTATTGTCATGTATCAGCTTACACCAAGTCAGGTCGGGCACACATTATCAGAGTTGTTTCCCCTAGGTACATCTATTCTATAACCATGTCCACTTGTAGTATCTAGATAGAGATATATTTTCTTGAAAAAACACTTACTCTATATTTAAAAAAAAATTAGGGATGTTTTCTTATAATTTTTTTTATCCATAAAGATTTTACTAAGGTTTTCTAATCATAATCCCAAAAATAACTAAAAATTTCATTTGATACCAACTCTAATAAACCTTCTATTTATTTGACATTAATACATGATTTATTACATAAGATTATACTTAATAAAACCCAGAATATTGAGAATTATAGTGTCTTTGGGAATTAAGTACATTGAATAACAACTTAAAATAGAAAATACATCATCTTTATTGAAAACTTCCTTAACCTGATCATAATATTCTATGGATTTTAAAATAGTATTGGATAACCTAGGGACATACATAAGAAAATGGTAATCTATAAAGCCCAGTAAGGCAATAAACATGGAATAACATGAAGATAATAATACATGAGAAATAATAGTTATATCAATGGGGCATAAGAATAGTAGGAATTATAAACATGAATAATGAGACATGATATAGCATGATAATCATAACATGGGAAATGTAGAAACAACTTAAAACACTACATAATAATCATAGGTCAAGGCTAACTGCTAAGAAATCATGATGAAAAAGTCCCATAAAATAATTAGGTACACTCATTATCCTAACATGACATATCGGGATACTAAACATTACCCAATGCATTAGAGCTCTATATAATTCAGTGCGCATCCATCATATTTATTTCATTCTCATGCTTTAGTGTGACACATAGATCATAAAAAATGGATTCATTCATCATAATAATTTATTCCATGATAATGCAGTGTAGAATAAATAAATTTTAGTATAAAATAAAAAGTATATGATCATAAATTTGAACACCCTTGATAGAAAATGGGTATGGTATTCACAACAAAATTTTATTGGCATGAAAAATCATGGTGATATTTCAACAGCATAACTATATCAGTTAAAGATTATTAAAAATGGGTTGATGAGAGAGAAAGTGTATCTCATCACATAGACATAAATTTTTTAGTGATAGGTACATGTAAAAACATATCCTGAAATTATAAATTGGAAATAAAAGGCATAAGGTAATAAAGAAGCATGAATAAAGAAATGAATCCTAACTATATTTCAGTATGGTAAATGGGTGTACATAAAGGATCATGGGAGGATTAATGAGAGTGAAAGGGGGATCTCAAAATTTATAAATTAAATGGATGGTAATGATAATAATTAATAATTTTTCTCAACATAATAAAATCTAATTTAAGATACATAACATTAAAGAAGTGCTTGAATGGAAATGAGAATAGAGAAATCCCTTATGGCATTTCGGCATAGTAATGGAATAGGTAACAGTCAAAATGAGAGAAGATAAATGATATATTATTAAAATAAAAACAATTGTATGATAAGGGAATGGTTATAAATGAATTTAAATATAATCAATTGAAATTAAAAGGACTAATTTCAAAGGAGGTGCTTGAATTGAAAAGAGTAGATTGAAATCCATTACTTGAGTGTGTGACCCCAAATGATTGTGAGGGGATTATTGAGATACTGGGGGAAAATTGGAAGGAATATAAAGATTGGGTATAGTAAGTACATGATACAAGTATTTTTTTAAAGATAAATGGGAGATTTTGGGGGTTTATATAGGAAAATAGAGGATAATTCTTTATTATTTCTCAAACTTTGGTTTTGGACTCTATATTAAAAAATAACCAAAAACACAAACCTTAACAAGGTTTTTTACCATGGTTTATATAAAATGGTAGTGTTTATTATTTTATAAGGTAAATTCATGACATTAATAAAATAATTCCCTTGCATATCTGGAGGTGATTCAAACTTTTAAAGAAATTATTTTAAAACCTTAAAATATATTAATGGTTTTAGAAGATTCATATGGGGTTTATAAATTTAATAAAATAAACATATAATCAAATTATTTTAATTCTAAAAGATATATTTGGTCATTGATACCCTTTATAGTATTTATTATATTAATTTTGGGTCATTATGATGTCATAATACACAATGTATATTTATACAGTATTTAATTTTTACCGGAAAATTTGACTATCTCAGTCAATTATGAAAAATTATCTGTTGGATAATTTTGATATTATGATTTCAAAAATAATATTAATTTTATATAAATAATTTTATAAATGTTTTCATTTTTACATTTAAAATAGTAATCGATATTTTTATAGAAATGATGGTTTTTTGATAATAAGAGTTTTTGAGCCCGTCTAAAAATTACATTTGACTTCGTAAAAATTATATGATCATTTATATTTAATAAGAAATTATTTAATAATAATATTTTATAAAAATATTATTTATTTAAAAAATCCATTAATTTGTCAAAATAAATTCCTTAATTGAATTTGAATATTACCCAGAAATACTATTTGTGTTTTATTATATCAAAATAAAAATCATTTATAAAGTAACCATAATAGGATGAAAATATATTAATTATTCTATAAAAAATAATGTACATACTCATAATGCTAGGTTCTTGATAGATATTCCTTCAATACATCAACAAACACCATAAGAGTAAGGTGTTTGATTGTTAAAATTTCATGGGGTGGTTCAGAGTACATGGTTTGGTCCATGATCTTGATGAGTTTGAAATTATTCTGTAAATGGTTTCACTCATGCTTAAGTTATTGGATATCAACATGGGATTGGTCGAGGGAAAAGACCAATGATTCAATATCCCTTAGTATATTTGATAAATGGGATTCATAGGGTATGATCCTACTGGTTGAGGCCATCACTTCTTTTATGTCAATTGAATTTTTTAAAACCCCATATTTATACTAATCATGTAATGACTTTTCAACAACTAAATTATCAATATTAACGATACTTAATAGTCTTTTAAATCCAATTGGATATTATAAAACAAAATAAGTGCATGTGTTTTCTATAACCATGTTACAAAATAAGACATTTAATTAAATCAATAGGGCATTTTATTTATAATAGTTTGGGTCATTAGACCGCATATCAGGAAAGAATTATATAAATGATAGGTCCTTGAAGGCCTCTCAAGTGAGACCCACTTGTTTACTAGCCTTCCCCATCATGCCCCACCACCTCTTAGTGGGTCCTTGTGGCATGAATGTTTCTAACTTCACTCTCCTATCCTTGTTTGTCCTAAAGAGGTCAAATACCCCCTCAATGATTTTTATCCAGTCCTCAACATCATGTGGTCCCCCAATGTTCTGAATGTCCAGTGGATGTTGGAGATAGAATTCACTAGTGTAGTCAACCATGGACCTTGATACCCCTCTTCCCTGGGTAGGAACAGGTGTAAGAACTCTCAACTGAGGTGGGACCACTACCAACATCACTAGAGAAGGTGTGGGTGTGCGATCAGTTAAACCCTCATCCACAGTAGGAGGTGGAATACGGGAATCCACCCTATTGGAAACATATCGTACCATGTTAGTATGTAGTCTCATCAGTCTCCTCTAGAGAAAAACTTCTAAAATGTGAAGGAAACACTTATAAAAATAAAAGTCGTTAGGATAGATCTTAAAAAATATATGGAATCACATAAAGGTTATCTTATTATTCTACCCATAACCCAAGGTGTATCCATCCTAAAAAAAACTGAGGTCCTAATCCATACACGTTATTCATAGTCACATATATATTCAAAACACAACAGTATACTTAGGTTAAACTAATTAGTGCTAAAATATATATCACAACAACATGGAAATATATATATCACTCAATCAAAAAATAAAAATTCATCTAAAATAGATAGAACAAATCAAAACATTAAATTAAAGAACTATTATGTTGAATATATATATATGTGGAATGTGATCCTACATGATTAGTCATGATTCATGAATTCACCCAATGTTCCATAAAACAGTAAAAACAGTCCCATCAATGCTAACTTGGAGGTCCATTGCACATGAACTAGCTAGACACATGGAAACTCCCCAAACCCATGTCATATACAACTATCTATTTTCTACCACATCTTGGGTTAGTCAAAAAGAAAAGAAGAAAATTTTGCTCTGATAAAATTTTAATGCCCTAACCTAAACCACCAGGTCTAAACTATATAGAAAGAAGACTTCATGTGTTCCTCCCCATATGTAAAAGGTTTTGAACCAGCAGCAAGGTTATGAAGTTCGTCAGTGGTGAGACTATACCCTCGGTATTATATCCTTGCACCAATAATCTAAATAAAATATAACAACCCGGAGTAAACAAGGTGGAAGAAAAATAATATCAAATGGAATTCATCTTATATAAAAAAAATAGGCTTCCTATTTGGAAATCCAAACCATAGTATATGTGTAGGTAGGTAAATAAATACATAAAACTTTGTGGGAATCCTCTAGACTATATCACAAACCTACCATTGGCTCCAATATCCATGACTCAACCATCTTCCATGGGCCCCTTTCACTTTCATGGATCCCTATACATGAAATATGAATACACATAGAAATTTTTGTATATGATATGAGTCATAAAATTCTGTAGGACACAACCAGTGCATCCTTTAAAAATTTTATCATGTATAATAAATTTATTCCATGATAACAATAAATTCATAAGTAACAAAAACAATCACATACCAAGAAACGGTATGTTAACCAAGATACTACGAGCCCTATATGCACTTGATTTGGATCCATGTCAGAAAGAATATCAAGATATAGGATACAATCAAGATCTAGGCACAAGTCTTATGAACATGCTTCTCAGTATCATTTGAACATGCTACTCAAAATCTGCTAGGCATCAAGTAAATCATGATACTCAACATCCAGTAGGAATCAATTGGTCATGACAATCAACATACACTATAAATCAAGTAAAAATACATCTTGGAATCCACTATGCATCAATTGAATCCCATGGAATCCCCAAGACATCGCCATATCCTTACCCTATGCTTAGTTCCATCATTGCAAGACATGCACACTCCCTTTATATGTGATAACCATGTCACAGCGGTCCAATTATTCTGAGAACTAGGAAAAATACCTCCCCCAAGGCTTTTAACACACATAACAAGGTATATCATATAGAGAAAATCATATCATATCAACATGAGAAAAACATTATCAACATAAAATACATGTGATCAATATAAAACATGAAAAAACAAGCTACAAGAATACTCATGCAAATTGTATCATAAATTGTTCTCGCATGATACACACACACCCACATGTAATCAAAAAAACAATGATCATTAAATTATACCAATAAAATAATTATACCAAACCAAAATGTGTATAAAAGACCTCTGAAATGGTAATGAACTTCCTAACTCAAGGTTTTTTTTTGAAGTGCTACAAGGTTCATCAAAGGATCAAAGGTTGAACCTGTTCACAACCATAGATAATGAGCTCACACATTAATGATGTCTAATTCAAGTTTTGATTCGTCAAGAAATATGTTTAGAAAGTATAATCAAGGATATTTCATGTCAAGAAGTGTGGTAATAGAATCACATACCTTAAGGAGTCCATCAATGTAACCAATACTGAGGTATGTCTATGGAGGGGTCTTAAAGTCCTCGGATATATTCTTGATTCAATAATTAATCATAAATTACTCGCCAATTATAGAAGATAGATTCATTTCTAGAAAATAAACATCTATCCATCACTGACCCATCAATGGAAAATGGATTCAATATGAGAATCAAGGAGAATAAAGACTCGAGATGATTGATGTGTGGTGACACACCCGAAAACATCCACTATTCTTGAGAATTAGATCTTTAGACAAGGGGTTTTTCATTTACAAATTTATACCTCCACTAATATACCAAAAAAATTAAAGGATTAAGGTTCTATCATCAATATTCGAACAAGAAGAGGTCAAATGAGATTATCCATAAACACTTAACTGTAATATTTCTATATTCAATAATAGATCTTGATTTGATCTAAGAAGAACATCAACTTCTAGATCCACCATTGTTCTACAAAGATATAAATAAAACTCATTTTGATCTTCATGTAATTAAAAAATCCAACATATATCCATGAACATCTCTAAAGTAGGAAGAGTAAATTGGTGTGGACCTATAAAAATATTATCATTCTCTCATTATTGGATCACTACAACATTGAAGGATCAAGGGGAGATGAATGGAAGGATCCAAGAGTTGGGGGAGAGGTTTAAAATTAGAAATAAGTTCATTGGGGTCAGTTTTGGGTATTATAGAGGGTACAAATGAGTGAGTTTAAAATCCCATGGGGTAAATTTAATACACCCCCAGACTGGGCACACTGTTTGGCCAGTGAATGGACACTAGCTGGCCAGTGTGCCTAGAACAACCACCTGGGTTCTTATAGAACCACCAACTAGGTAGTGTAATCTCCATAATTCTATAAACCATATAGAACCATGTAAGTTAGCTAGTGGGTTTCACCATCTAGTTGGTTACTACATTCTAGATAACCCTAGGTCGAGACTCAAACCACCATTCCAACCTTCGGTTACCAGACCCTTGTCATTAAAAAATGAACTCATAACAACCCATTTCAGAGACACAACAAATAAGAAATGATAATTTAATAGACTTAAACATTTCTTACATAAAAAGAATGAGGATATTACATAATTATTGTTTCATAACCCCACTAAAACATTTTCATCACTAATAAATATAGTGTTATATTTACATTTGCATATACCTTTTTTATTTCCTTTAAATTACTCATAAAAGACCATTATACTTCCTATTTAACATGATTTGAATTGTATTTATACAAAAAACTATAAATATAACACCTCTTTATCAAATACATTATTTCTCAATACACCAATATATTTTTATATTTAAAAAGGTATTCTCATGATGTTTTTTTCACAAAAAATAATTTTATTTTTAGTTTTTATATTGATGATGATAAATTTTAATAATAAATATATAACCACTAGGAATGTGTACATTTCTAATAAAAATAGAAATACTTTTATGAATTTTAAAACTATTTTTTATTTGTAGTTTTATTCCAACAAATATGTTATCTTTACTTTTTAAAATTAATTAAAATGTATTTACACATTCAATATACCACCAATTTGACATATACATTACTAGCTCAATAGATAATTATGTTTATATATATAAATAATTATTATTAATGTTTCTTTTTTAAGTGATATTATGGTTAAACTTTCATACTAATTAATGAATTTTTGTTTTGAACTTTATAAAAACCAAATACATACTACAAAATATATATTTCTTTCATTACCATATTTAACACTCATAGATGAACAAAAAAATGCATTTGTAATATCATATTGATAATATCTTCTACTCTAATAGGCGCACATTAAACTGTTATCCTCTAATACTTGTTCCAATTTTATTATTTTAAATGATGGAAATTGATTAGTTCTAGAAGAATTCAATTATGATAGATATTACCTCAAATAAGAATTAAATTTTTTGAAGTAAAAAACTTAAAACTAAATAGAAACATGCATTGATCATTTTTGTATCATCAACCTCTACTTCTATAGGAGGTTTTTTCCTTTATAGATATGGAGGGATAGTAAAAACCTTCATATATAGAGCTTTTAACTCTTCAATATTCTCAAAATATCGTATTTTCATTGTATATTATTTAAGTGGTATCACATCACTACTAATGTGATGTGGTAGGAAAAATCATTCTCTTTTTTGTATTCTGATATGTGTTACTAAATATTTTAATAGAAATATATTAAAATGAAATGATCTATTAGAATATTTATGTGATGCCCCATACCAGTACTCCTAAATCTGATTCCATAAACACATACTTATACCATTTATAAAAGTCTATATATAACCATCCTTAAATACAAAAATAAATAATTATCTATGCATCAATTACATCCCAAGGATGTTTTTAGGATTAGAGATTTATAAAAATAAGATAAAACATAATGTTAAAAATCCCATGTATTTCTCACCTAATAGAATGTTTAAAACTATATATAAGAAAATAATTAATTCTTGAAAATTTTTCAACATAGTCCATAAATTCATCCACACGTTATATCCTTGTAAACATGTCACGTGTGCTAATTTTTATCGTAACATAAGAAAATGGATATATAATAAGGGGTGAGCTCAAACACTCAGTAAGAAAAACCATACAACATAGTAAATCATGGCATAAACATGACATAAATATTATGGAATGAATAGGTGAAAAACATGAAGCCACATTCAACATGAAACTACGATCATGCTTTATCCATCAAAATAAATAAAAAATGGATATAAATAATACTAATCCCATGCGGATGTAATAAATAATGATGGACATTAAAAACCTACTGTCAAGGCCTTGTTCTAAGACACTATCATATCATAGGAAGAGGTATAGGCCAAAACCAAACTTATTTTTCCTCATAATACCTATTGATGAAACAACGAGCTATATAATTCTAGGCCCTACCCATAACCTGATAAAGACCAATGTATTCACCATAAGATTCATCAAGACCTTTTGTACCATTATATTAAGAACATATTATTGAATAAAACAAGGTTATATATATAATGAGAAATTTTGAAATCAAAAACATAATCAATATATATTATAAGTAAATAATCATAAATAATGAAAATACTTCTCCCCAAGACAATAAAAGGGATAACATGATCATAACCCATCCATAGAAAGAATTCATATTGTCAAACAATACATAATCAAATTTTCATTAATCATCCATATTGGAATAAAAATTTACATAATGCCAATTATTTTTCCCATGTTAATAAAATGGATAACATGATCATAACCTATTTGGAAAAAGAAGGTATATGGTTAAACAATACATAGTCACCTTTCCAATAATCATCCGTACTATAATAAAAATATAATGAACGCCAATACTTTTTCACCATGTCAGTAAAAGGATAACATGATCATTAATCATATAGAGAAATAATGTGGACGGTTTCAAAATATTTTAACCCCATTGTAACAAAAGAAACATAGAAGGGTGTTGACATAAATGAAAACACCCTCACAAAAAAGAATGCTCAGAATGGTATCACAAAATAAGGGACTAAGAATCAAATTGTTTGATATCATGAGTTTAATCCCAAAAATGATAAATATATATATTGGAGGATAAATCATGAAACATAAACCCCGTTAGGGTAAATCCTTTTCAAAATTATAAGGTAAATAGATGTGAAAACTTAAAATATATTTCTAGAATGAAAATAGAATAGACGTAAGATACAAATTTACTTGGTGCTTTCAAAGGTAAATTTTGAATGGGTGATGTGAAAGCCTTTAAAAACCATTATTTTAATAATAATAATATATAATAATGGAGTCCTAAAAATACATAAAGTATATATTGGTTAAAGGGGTTGAGGAAGACAAAATATATGAAAGTGAAATGAAAAACATTTTTTATTATTTTTAAAATACCTTTGTTCAAAACACACATTGTAAGAAGAGTAAAAAAACATTAATTTGTATTAAAACATAATTTTACCAAATAGGGTTATTAAATACCATATTATAAAATATTAGGGTGGTAGAACCTAATCATGTAAGGAATAATTTCCTAATGAAACAATATAACTCATGGAAAGGATACTTGAGTTATCAATAGCCCTTATGAGCAACATACTCTATGAAGCATGAATCATTTGAAAAGTGGTTTATGTGGTAAAAATGAAAAAAAAACTATAGTATAACACATACTAATAAAATTTCTAATATATTTAACTTGTATTAAATAATTTCAAGAAAATTATTATATACTCAATGAATGAAACTTGAATTTCTGAAAACTCTTATGACTAGGGTATCACTTGAGTCAAAAGAAATTTGAAGAAAAGAAATTTATATGGATTAGTTTATCCCATAAATTAAAATTAAATAAAATATATAACATACATGGGATAGTAAATAAATATAACACTATATAATTGCAACATGGTGCATACCACAAATCTTGTCTCAAAGATTCTAAATTGGAACCTAGAAAAACTCATACTACTTGAGTAACACTTTAATAAAAACCCCTTGAAAGAGTTGTCTTGTGGTTGTAATAAAAACAAAATAAATAAATTATAATTAATGATATTATATCTCAAATATGAATTATAAACACCACATAATTGAAAATAGGTGTATAATACCAAACATGTCTCAAAGAAAGGAATTTGTGACAGAAAACCTTACCTTGATCCCGATTCATTATGAAATTGCACCAAATATCCTAAATAATTAAATTAATTCAATTAAATAAATACTCAATAACCTTATTCATAACAATAACCATTTATACTTATAATTTATAATCATTCCATACATATATATATTAGTTAGTTTTTACCTATTTTCAATATTGGGTGTAACTAATCTTTATCAGTTGAACAAGTTTCCTAAAAGTGGTGTCGGTATATATTATTCTCCAAAATTAAATAATTATTAGATAATATAAGGTACTATAATAGAGGTTCCAATATATTTTATAAATCTATAATCTCATTTCATTGTATCTTTGGTTAAAATCCATGATGGTAAACTCGATAATGAGCATGCTTCCGTGATTCTTAATGAACGAAGAGTGATTTCTTAATTAATGAGTTAAATGTTGATATAAAAAGACCATAAAAAAGAAAAAAATTATTTAAATATTTATATAATATTATACCAGTAAATAATTTCTCAAATTCATCCATGATATAAATTCATAATATTGTATAAGAATGTGGTTAAACAGTCCCAAACATGAACGTGTCATGACTAATGGATGATTATGAAGTGGTTTAATTGCAATGTCATTATAAAAAATCATAAATATATTATTTAGTGTTTATTAGTATGAAAAACCATAATTTTAAATAATTCTATATATAATATAATTTATATAAATTCATTACTTATAAATAAGATATCATTTTCCTCTTTGTTCGTTCGTTTTAAATGATCTAATTATTGATAACCATTTGTTGATCATATCATTAATAGGTTCTCATATTTCTTATAATAAAACCTTAATGATATCATAAACATCATATTTACCAATTAAAATCATTCCTATGGCCATCTATGGATGGTGGTAACAAAAAGAAAAATGGAAATCAATCGTTCTATGGAGGTAGTAGTCCACACGTATGCATGGATAGTGATTTCATTTTCCATAGAAATAAATAAATATATTGTAATGACCCAAACCCCAGTAACCCAGATCTAGTGACTTAACATGTTACATTTGAATAATATATAAGTCATTGCATCCCAAAGGACCAAATGGTTTAGTAGTCTTGGTAAACTAGACACATACTTGAAATACACATTACAATCTAAAACATAAAAGGAATAAATAATTTTTCTCAATCATTCCATTAGTCCTCTTTTGTGTAACCCTGCATATCATTCATAATATAAATATTTAAATACTAGATAAAAAATGAAACATATTAAAGGGGTAATATCAAATTCTCAGAAAGGGTAATCATACAGCGGAAGCTATAAATAAATTTGGAAAAAACAATATGCCAAGGTAAATAACTAAAACACGTGTCATTTAAAAAATCACATAATCTAGGAAACATAACCATTGATATTATAATAGTAGAATAATCACATTGAATATTAATAACTAATATCATAATGAAGTAATGCATAATTATTGACATCTGAAACATACCGTCGAGGCCTCGGCCAAGACATCTAAAAAATAAATGGGTAAGGCCTCAGCCAAATCCATATCTGCTTTGTCTCATGAGACCTATCGATGAAGCTAGGGCATATATCGGGCCCCTCCCATCACTTAATAATTCTAATAAATTTCTCATGTGAATAGGGTGAAACATAAACAACATAAACATTTATATTGAAAAACTAGCATATGAAATCTGAATACATTAACCATAAACCATGAATGGTATCAAAATAGAACATCCATAGTTAAATTGATCAAAAAACCTTAAATAACATATGTTATATAGTTTCATAAGAGATAAAACTCAATTAAGTACAAGATTAAACAAATTATTTTTACATATATGAAGATGCATTTAAATAACACCATTGAAAAATTCTTGGGGAAAATAATCTTCAGACATTCCAAAGTGTATCATGCCACTTTGAAACATTTAAATCATAATAACTATGAAGTAATAGCGTTAAATAAAAATTATAATATCATGAGAATAAATATATTCAGGAAATTATATATCAAAGGTCAGTACATACACCACAAACAAGGAATAAGTGGTGAACAAGTCATATATCTCATATAATTAAAAGTGAGATGAGAAGACCCTTACCTTGTGATTTCCTTTAGATGGATGTTATTTAAAATCCTATAAAATCATTTAAATAATGTTATTAATTTATAATATAAACATGTTCATATTAATGATAACATATATTATCTTCTAATATCATCTTATCACACATTTAATAATATTATCTCGTTATTACCCTTCTTTTGGGTGTTAATTGAGTCATTTTCATATACACATTGTGTCATGTAAGTTCCCAGTTTTTTTGAATAAGATATAATTATTTCACAAGAGGAATTATATTAAGTTCATTTATATCATATTTATTCATTATATACATTTTTATAATCATTATTTAATGGTGAACAAGGAAAATGAATCACATCACATCGTGGAGACGGTAGGACGTACGTACGCACGAGCAACAATATCATTCACTTAATGGTGAAATGGTAAAGAATTGTATGGTATATTGATTTTTATAGACTCAATATAATGTTAAAATTATAATATATATCCTTTATTTCCATCATTATACCAATATAAGTAAATTTTTGATGAAAAACTGATTATACCGTGGCGTGGAGATGGTAAGTTGTACGTACGCACGTGTGGTGCTTTCATTTTTCATAGGATGGATAAAAGGTGGAATATGGTTTTACCATAATAATAATAATAACATATAAAAATATATATGACATTATATTTAGTATTTTATCATGGAAACAACTTATTAATAGGGAGTGGAAGAAGAAACAAACTTCAAAGAGCCGATAAAGATGATTATGTCTTCTTCGGTGGACTTCCTTTAATATCTTGTTAAGTGATTTAGGTTAGGTATATTGGAAGAAATAAAACCTATATAACTTAACTAAGTATTTTTATAAGAGAAATTTTTATGTATTGGTAGAGATATAATTCTCAAATTAGTGTGAGGAAGTGATGGAGGAGGTACCCTTTTATAATTGAGGTCAGGGCCACTTTCAAAAAAACTCCAAATATTAAAATATAATAAGGCTATTATAGGGAAAAAGACATTTAAATGGCCAATATATGAATAGGTGAATACATTTTATACCATATATTATACAATTTTTAATTTTTTAATGTAATTTATTATTTTTGAGTAATTTAATAAAATATTAATTCAGTAAAATGTAATTATTGTCAAATTTGATACTACTCAATTAATTTGACTTCAAATACATCAAAATAAAGTGATAATTAGAATATAATGATTTAAAATATCTCTAATATATACTATAGATCTATAAAATTAATTAGAAACATTAATTCATCCAAAATATATCGAAAGTGATGATTTTAAAATCAATTATTTTATTTTATTTTTCTCTTAATTAAATAAATACCATATTATAATTTCATAAGAATTTAAGGTAATTAAATAATTTATAAAATTAAAATTAAATTTATATAATAAAAATAATTTCATTAGTATCATAATATTCATTTATTTTCATTCATATCTTGAATTTTTCACAATTTGGACTCATAAATGATATTAAATACAAAGAGAGTGACATTTTGTAACTATATTTGATTTAAATAATATATAATTTATTCTCATGTACAAGTGTCCATAAAACAACTCCAATTAAATAAGAAGTTTATAATCATAGAATCAAATTTATACAAGAATGTTTAGTTAATTTTAGGTCATATTTTGACTCTTATCTTTTGGTTTTAACCCTTATTTAGACCTCTTGACTCTTACTGTGACAACTTTACTTTTTAACTTTTAAGGGTTAATATAGTTAGTATAAAATGACAAAAGAACCATAAATGAGTAATATATGAAATTTTTAAATCATATATCAATAGTTTTTCTGAATTTTATATTTTTTTGGATTTTATATCATTTAATAAAATATTATTTATTTTAAAATTTCATTAATGTCAATTTGGACACTTTTCATTTCTTGACTTTTTAAAAAATATCAATACATAAGATAACTTCAAAAAAACCTTAAATACATTCCAATAGGTCAAGGTAATCTATAAAATTTATGGTGGGCATTAATTATATCAAAATATATTTATTTTAATATTTTTAATAGCATTTATTTTATATGTCCATTAATTAAATAATTATTGCATCATCCTTGTGTCACCATTTAAGGTAATTATTTTATCACTAAAATTATAAAAAAAATTGCAATGATGTAGATAAACATTTTATATTTCAAAATATTATTTATAGTTGAACATATCCTTTATATTACCCCATATATAAAAAATTTCTCTTGTTAAAAACAAAAGTATGACAAAATTGACTTTCCTTTGAATATAATATTATAATGGTTATTTTCTCATCCAAAGAGCCATAAATGGTCACATAAATGATTATTTAATGATTAGGTACTAAAAAAATCATTAAATAAAATTATTACAAGTTTTAGGGTGATTTTATAATATTTATAATATTATTTTTACCCTTAATTATCTGATTTACCTTTAACCGTGTTAATAAAAAGATTACTAAAGTAACATTAATAATGTTCAAAAATAAATGAATCCTATTCACATAATTTTGAACAACTGATTAAAATATAGAATCTATTTTTCAAAATTCAAAACATAAAAGTTACAATAATTAATTTAAAATTAATCTCCTTGATTAAATGAGAAAATAGGTTTTTAAAGTAAAAAACATTCAAAAGATTGAAATGTTTTTATATACAAATTCAATGTAAAATTGATTCAAATTTTATATAATTATACTTAAAAACCAATAAAAAATAACACTTGACACCGTAAATTATTTGATAAGAATCATGGCATGAATTGGCATCGAGGGGTTGAAGGTGGTCTAAGTGAGGAGGGCAGAAGGCGCATGATTTCACAAGACCTGCTACGAGGAATCGGTGGCCCAATGACAAGGGAGTGGACCAAGAGAATGAAGGACTTAAATGGTTTAATCAAGTAATTAAAATATGAGTATCAATACCCTTTATTAAGGAAATATTTTAGGCCTATAATAACATTAATTAAGGCCCAAACATGCTTTTAAAAATCCAACCCTAGTGGTGCTACAAATTATCAATTCCACCCCACTATGGAATTTTCAAAGTCAAAAGGTGGTGGGCTACATGTCATTATTTTTCTAAAAGGGTGTTATACTTGTCTCTTTAAGTCATGTGCAAGTTCAAAAGGTGTCAAATTTTTCATTTTGTCCTTTTGGATTATAGAAACTATGTGTTAGAATTTTGTATCACTCTTTGGCTATAAATATCCACCCCCTTATACTCTCAAAAAATCATGAATGAGGGTAATGTTATTATGGTGAGTTTTTCTTGAAACCTTTGTGTTCTTGATTAATTATTTACTTATCAATGTATTGTTCATCCTTTTTGGTGTCTTGTGGCTATAGTTCTTAGAGACAAGTTCTCTTTGGGTTCTACCTTTCCATTTACCTCTTCCTTTTCATTTTCACTATCTTCACACAACCTTCAATTGTTTTCTTATGGATATCCAGGTGCTCAATGCATGAAAATTGAACAAGGTTACTAGGACAATTACTAGTGTTTCTTTCATCTTGTATCATTTGGTATCAGAGCCCACTTTCAAGAAATTAGGTTCCTTATTTCTTATCCTTTATTTTATTTTCATTTCTCTTCGAATCAGGCCAACATCAATTATGATCCATTTTCTTCCTCATCTATAGACATAATTTCTTATTCTTTTTGGATGTACATTATATCATTATTATAGTTTAAAATATCATCTTTCTTCTCCATTTAAAATCATTTATATCCAAGCTATAAATTGAGAGATACAGCGGGTTCAAATTTTGTGATGACTTCTGAAATTTTAAAACCACTCAAATCTCACGTTGATTCCATTTCATTTTACAAATTATTTCTTATCATTCATTTAAATTTTGAAAAATTACTTTTTTGCTGATTAATTTACTCAAAAAAATATCCCAAAAATCAAGAAAAATCAAAAATAAATTAAAGGCTCAAAAAATTGCAACATTTTGAATTCTACGTCCCATTTTCATTCTTCTTCATCCATTTTCTTCCCCTTCCCACATTTTTTGTCTTGAGTCCATTTTGAATTTTATCTTTTAATTATAGTTTGGGATTTCCACATTTTAATAATCCTTTATATATTTTTGTAATTGGGTAAGAATACTATAGGAAGAAAGTTGAGTGGTAAAGGAAAGAGTGTTACATTTTGATAAAAGCCAAAATTGAGTGAAACGCGAGTGAACAAATTATTTTTTGAGTGTAAACATGTGTGGGAGTGTGTGAAGTCCATTTTCCTTTATTTTAAAATTTTTTCTCAAAGGATTCCTAAATTTTGGAGGTGATTAACACCAATGAAGCGGACATTATGTTTTTTATGAGGGTTGTACAAGAAAAATTCTAAAGGTTGAATGTGAGGATGGATGAATTGCAATACCCTTCCAACTCTAGAGAACCAAGGAGGTGGGTTGTTGAAGAAGAAGAGGAGTTGTCCGATTTTCATGAGTCACCAATTTAGAGAAATCAACTACCGTGGAGATAATCCAATGATCTTGGAGGAGTAAAGTTTAGGATCCCTTCATTACAAGGTAATAATGACCCCGAAACATATTTGGAATGGGAAAGAAATGTCAAAAAAAATTTTGGTTGTCACACCTATTTGGAGGAAAACAAAGTGAAGTTGGTGGTACTAGAGTTCACAAACTATGCTAGTATTTAGTGGGACCAACTTAAAGTGAGTCGACGATGAATTGGAGAAAGATCCATCCACATTTGGGACAAGATGAAATTAGTAATGCAAAAGAGGTTCATTTCTAGTCACTATTATCATGATTTGTTCCTCAAGTAATGTGGTTTGAAAAAATGGGTCATGAGTGTTGAGGTGTATCACAAATAGATGGAGATCATCATGATTCAGGTGAATATTGATGAGGAGCGAGAGTCCACCATGGAAAGGTTTTTGAATGGCCCCAACCATGACATTCAAGAAATAGTGGGCATGCACCACTACTTGGACATGGAGGATATACTTCACATGGATATTAATGCAGAGAGTAAATTAAAGGAAAGAAGGATGAACCCTACATCTTATGGTAAGGATTCAAAATATTCATTCAATTTTTAAGGATTCCAAACCATAAGAGAACCTAAGGGAACAAAAATCAGATTCAAAAAGGTGACCAAATCGAAAAACCATTATTTATAGAATCCAAAGGTAAAATGGAGGGTAAGGTTGTTTCCAAATCACGTGATATCAAATGTTTTAAATGTCTAGGATTTAGACATATTACCTCACAATTCCCAAACAATAGTACAATCATTATTTTAGATGATGGAGGTATTCTTAGTGCTAGCTCTAGCGAAGATGAAATGCCACCACTTAAGGATTATTCATATGTGGAAGTAGAGAGCCCAATACATGGAGAAATGATTGTGATAAGGTGTTCTTTGAGTGATCAACCCGAATGATAACATGATAAAGAGAAAAGGGAGAACATTTTTCATACTAGATGCCTTATCAAATATAAGGTATGTAGTATGATTATTTATGGGGGTAGTTGTACAAACGTATCAAGTGGTTTGATGGTTGATAAATTTGGATTAGCTACGACTAGACATCCTAGGCCCAATAGACTTCAATGCTTAAATAATAGTGGGGATGTCAAATTGAATAAGAAAGCACAAGTTCTATTTTATATTGGGAATTATGAAGACAATGTGATGTGTGATTTTGTTCCAATGCATGCTAATCATATCTTGTTAAGAAGAACATTCCAATTTTATAGGATGATCACACATGATGGATGCACCAATCGATATTCTTTTGAGTATAATTGGAGGAAGATTATTCTTGCACCATTGAGTCCTTTGCAAGCATAGGAAGACCAAGTGAGGATTCAAAGAGATTGTGAGAAAATAGAAAAAGTAAATAGGAAAAAAATAGATAGAATGAGAAGAGTGGAAAAAAAGAGTGAAAAAAGAGTGTTGAGTGAAATAAAAAAAATGAGGGAAATAAAAGAGTTGAAAACAAGAGTGAAAATAAGAGTGAAAACAAGAGTGTTGAGGGAAAAGTGAGCATATTTTCAGGAAAAAGAGAGATAGAGATAGCTTTATAAGGGGAGGAAACTCTTGTGCTTATATACAAGGGAGAATGTTTTACCACTAACTCTCATAACCCTTCTATGCCTTCTAGTGTTATGTCTCTTCCACAGGAATTTGGTGATGTTTTTCTGGAGGAAATTCCCGATGGCTTACCTCCCTTGCAGGGTATCGAGCACCACATTGACTTCCTCCCAAGATAAATGCTTCCCAATCTACCAGAATATCATGCTAACCCGGAGGATACTCAATAAGTCTAATGGAAAGTGGAAGAATTGATATGAAAGGGATTTGTTCAATAGATCTTGATTCTATGTGCAGTACCGGTAATTCTTGTCCCAAAAAAAGATGGTAAGTGGAGAATGTGTGTTGATTGTTAAGCTATCAAAAAAATCATGATAAAGTATTGTTATCCCATAACTCATTTGGATGATATTCTTGATGAACTCCGTGGTGCATGCTTGTTTACTAAAATTTACCTAAGGAGTGGATACCATAGAATGAAAGATGAAGATGAATGGAAAACCTAATTTAAAATTATGTTTGGATTATATGAATGGATTTTTATGCCTTTTGGACTAACTAATGCCCCAATTACATTAATGAAATTAATGAATCGCATTTTCTGTCCATTCATTGGAAAATTTGTTGTTGTGTATTTTGATGACATCCTTTTTTATTCTAAGAGCCTTGATGAACATCATAAACATTTGAAACTTTTTTTTGAGACTCTTAGGAAAAATAGGTTGTTTGCAAACTTGGGAAAATGTGAATTTTATTTAAATTCGGTTGTTTTCCTTGGATTTTTTGTAGGAGCTGATGGAATGAGGGTTGATGAAGAGAAGGTGAAGGTGATTCTGGATTGGCTAACACCCAAGAATGTCAATGAGGTGAGGAGCTTCAATGGACTTGAAAGTTTTTACCGAAGGTTCATGAGGGAAATTTCAACAATTGTGGAACCATTTAATGAGTTGGTAAGGAAAGGGGAGAGCTTCAAGTGCATAAAATCTCAAGAAGATGCCTTATCTACACTCAAAGGTAAGTTGACCAATTCACCTCTCTTAATTCTGCCCAAATTTTCTAATTTTTATGAGGTTGAGTGTGAGACCTATGAAATAGGAATTGGGGTTGTTTTAATGCATGACTCTAAGCTTATCACCTAATTTAGTGATAATATTATTGGGGCTTCATTTAAGTACTCTACCTATGATAAGTAATTGTATGCTCTCAAAATAACTTTAGAAAATTGGAAAAATTACTTATGGCCAAGGGAATTTGTGATTTATTTGGATCACAAAAGCCTAAAATTTCTGAAGTCACAAGGAAATTTGAATAGGCGTCATGAAATATGGCTTGAATTCATTAAAACATTTCCTTAAATCATTAAGTATAAATAAGGAAAATAAAATTTTATTGTCGATGCTTTGTCTAGGAGATACTCTCTTATCACTTCTATGCATTCTAAAATGCTTGGTTTTGAAATGTTGAAAATCATGTATGAGAATGGTGTGAATATTTCTGAAATTTGGAAGTTGTGTGAAAAACATGGGAAAAGTGATTTTTACAAACATTATGGATTTATTTTTCAGAAAAATAAATTGTGTGGTCCATCTTGTTCGATGCGGGAATTGCATGTTAGAAAAACTCATGGTGGTAGATTAATGGGGCATTTAGAGTTGAGAAAACTTTTTTCTTATTGAGTGAACAATTTTATTGGCCTCACAAGCATATGGATGTGGTTAGTGTTTTTGGAAATTTTAGTATGTGTAAACATGAAAATTTGAAAGTGCTACAACTTGGATTATACACCCTTTTTCGGTTGTTTCTCATCCTTGGGTTGACATTTCAATGGATTTTCTCTTCGGATTTCCAAGATCACAATCAGGTATGGATAGGATCTTTTTGGTTGTGGAAAGGTTTAGTAAAATGGATAATATTATTTCTTGTTCTAAAACCAATGATTAATCTCTTATAAATAATTAATATTTTTCTCTAATAGTGATAAAATTAATTTATTATATTAAAATAACATTCTATCCATAAATGTAGTTTTTTAATAAAAACACATCATTTATATTCAATTGATTTTAATTTTAATTTCTAATGAATTCATTTCATAGAAAATTTTAAACTATATTTTCATAATTTAGCTAATAATATTCACAATATCTAACTTAACAGCTTGTATTAAAATAATAATATTTAATTCTATATCATGGTTTGTTTATGTTCGGTGTTGTGTGCAACGTATACTATCAAAGAAATTGAATTTATTTAAGAAGAGACATACCATAAAATCTTGGGGTGTTAAATTCTCTAATACTTCAACAAATTTCATCCTATTGATTTAAATTTTACTTCAAAATCAAAAGATGAAACTTAAAAATTCCATTGTGGTAAATTCTCATTGAAAATAGGGTTAATAAAACATCCTCTTAATAAGAGGAAAAAAATGTGAAGGTCTTTATAAAATTAGGCTTTAAAATAGGAAATAATTAGTGGAAATTGAAAACTATGACATGTAAGAGAAATCAAACAATCAAGTTATGATAGAGAGTGTTAGATAACATGATCATTAGAAAGTCTACCATTACAAAATCGTAAATCTGTGATGGGTTAAAGAGGTCATTGGTTACTCGATAAGAAAATTAAATGAGTAGAATTTTCATTTCAAAATCCTTTCCTATAGTTGAGGGATTATTTTACTATCTAGATAATCACTTGAGAAAATAATATTTCCTGACTTCATTCCATGTTATAATCATGATCTTATCCTTTGGTTGTGCTTTCATCTATTTTCAATTCATCTCTTATGCCAGGAAATAGATATTCAAGTTGAATTTTTCATACATGAAGTACATTAATGAATCATAAGATCCAATTTTCATTAATTCAGCCTTTAAATATTTACTCAAACCAAAATGGTTAGCACATAGTATCCAATAAATCATACTTTATCCTCAAACAATAATATCCAATGTTGAACTTAATCCATTCCAACCATAAGACTCATTCAAAATAAATCTGTCTAAATTCACAGTCCAAAAAGATCTCTAAATTTCCAAAATCAATCATAACAACATATTCCCCAAACAATGTAACGTAGCTCTTATTTTATCATTCCAAATATCTGATCATCTATACCTTAATGAAAACATCCATGCTTCCAAATCCTTATTGAATTAGTATTATAGTAGGATCCATTTATATCTCATGATTCTTATAACCTGAGAACCATTGATGAAATAATTCTTTAATCCAAATACACAATCACATTAATCATTCAACTTCATTCATAAACCATTAACTATGGTTCATAATCTTATTCCTTAATACCTCCTTCCTTTATTTTTTCATCCTTAGTCTCTTCATCATCAATAGTATAACCATTACTTGTATAACCATGTTGATTATCTTCATGAGTTTTCACCCCAGAACCTAGGTTCCCATAATGACCATATTTTCTATATTTTAAACATTTAACCCTTATTAATACCTTAGGAAGACCATTATTCCAATTTTTTCATTTTTCCTCAGAAATAACTTGATTTATATCCTTCTTTCTACACCCAAAACATCTTCTTGTTCCATTAAGACATTCACTTGGGTGTTTTTTGTCACATTAAAAACGTATAATAAACACAATATTCTTTCCTCCATAGTCTTTTCCAAATTTATAGGATTTTATTATATACTTAGACTTATTTTGAAAGTTATTTATAGGGCTATATTCTCTAATCTATGTTTTCCTAAATCTATTTCTCAAGGTTTCGATTAAAATTTCTTTGAAACCAATTGTAATAACCCTGACCCCAGTCATTTGATGTTGGTGTCTTACTTTATTACATTGGAATAAGATAAAAGTGATTTCATCCCAAAGGATCGAATGGTTTAGTAGTATTGGTAAACTAGATATATACTTTAAATACACATTACAATCTAAAACATAAAACACACAAAGAATTTTTCTCCATCATTCCATTAATCCAATTTTGTGTAACCATTCATATCAATCTTAATATACTTCCTGGAATCCTAGGTAAAAATTGAAACATATGAAATGGGTGAGCTCAAATTCTCATTAAGGGTGAGCATAGAGTGGAAGCTATGAGTAAATACGGCGTAAACAATATGGAATGGTAAATAACTTAAACACATTCCATTTTAATAATGAAATGATCTAAAAAAATTAACCATCAATAAACTATTATTAGAAAAATCACATATAATATCAATAACTAATCTCATAATGAATGAATTAATAATTCTTTTCATCTGAAACATATTGTCAACGCCTCAGCCAAGAAATCTGAAAAATAAATGGGTAAGGCCTCAGCCAAATCTATATCTATTTTGTATCATGAGACCTACCGATTCATTGAGGGGATATAGTGGGACCCACCCATCTCTTACTAAGTCCACTACATTCCTCATATAAAAATTATGAAACATAAAAAACATAAACATTTGTATTGAAAAACTAGCATACAAAATCGGAATACTTTAACCATAAACCAAGAATGGTATCAAAATAGAACATCCACAGCCAAAATGATCATAAAACCTTAAATGAAATATGGAATATGGTATCAAAAAAGATAAAAACCACAATGAAGTACAAGATTCAACAAATAATGTTTACATATATGAATATACTTTTAAATGAGACCATTGAAAAATTCTTGAGGAAAATAATCTTCAAACATTCAAAAGTGTCTCAGACCACTTTCAAAAATTTAAATCATAATCTATATGAAGGAATAAAATTAAATACAACTCATAATATCATGATAATAAGGATATTTATGATATTATATATCAAATGTCTTTACATACACCACACATAAGGAATAAGTGGTGAATAAGGCATATATCTCACAGAAGTAAAAGTGAGATGAGAAAACCCTTACCTTGTGATTTCACTTAGTTAAACATTATTTAACCTCATGTATAATAATTTAAATCTTGTTATTAATTTATAATATAACCATTTTTATATTTATTATATCATATAATATACTTTCATATCATCTTATCACCCGTTCAATAATATTATTTAATTAATAACCTTATTTCGGTTGTTAACTGCGTCATTTTCCTATGCTCGTTCTATTGTATAATCCTAATTTTCAAGCATAGGATATAGTTACATAATATCTAGAAATATCTTAAGGTAAATGATATAATATTTATTAATTATATATATTTCTATAATCATTCTTTATTAGTGAACATATAAAATGAATCACATCGCGTCGTGGAGATGGTAGGAAATATGTACACACGAGCGACGATATCATTCCCTTAATGGTGAAATTTTGAGAAAAGTGGAAGGTAAATTAATTTTTATAGAATCAATATAATTTAATAATTATTATATAAATCCATTATTTCCATCATTATACCCAACCAGGTAAATTGGTGATGAAAAACATATTACACCATTACATGGACACGGTAAGTCGTACGTACGCACGTGCTGTGCTTTTGTTTTTTGTAGGATAAATAAAAAGTAAAATATGGATGTCCCATAATCATAATAACTTCTCAACATATATATTATATTGTATTTATTATTTTATCATGGAAACTACATATTAATAGTAAGGGGAAGAACAAAAAACTTGAAGTAGCTGATAAAGATGATTACCTCTTCTTTGGCGGACTTCCTTTAATATCGTCTTATGTGATTTAGGTTAGGTCTATTGGAAGAACCATATACTACATAAATTAAATAATGATTTTTAGAAGAGAAATGGTAAGGTTTGGTTGAGATAGATTTCTCAAATCAGTGTGAGGAAGTGAGGGAGGAGGTAACCTTCTATAATTGAGGTGAGGGGCACTTTCGGAAAACCTCAAAATATTAAAATATAATAAGGCTATTCTAGAGCCAAAGACATGAAAAAGGCATATAAACGAATAGGGGAATAAATTTTAGACAATATATTATCTCATTTGTAATTATATAATATTTTTATTATTTTAAAAAAAATAAAATATTAATTCAATAAAATATCATTATTGTCAAATTTGATAATATTCATTTAATTTGACTTCAAATACATCAAGAAAAAGTGGTAATTCGAATATAATGCTTTAAAACATATCTAATATATACTTTAGATCTATAAAAATTTATTAGAAAGATTAAATCATCCCAAATATATCAAAAGTTGAACTTTTAAAATCAATTATTTTGTTTTTCTGCTAATTAAATAAATATTATATTAGACTTACAGAAGCATTTAAGGTAATTATATAATTTATAAAATTAAAAAAAAATTATATAATAAAAATAATTTCATTATGATCAAAATATACATTTAATTTCATTCATATCTTTATTTTTTCACTATATGGACACATAAATGATATTAAATACAGAGAGAGTGTCATTTTGTAATTATCTTTGATTAAAATAATATATAATTTATTTTCATGGAAAAGTGTCCATTAAACAACTCCAATTAGATACTAGGGTGATAATATTTGAATACACTTCATCCAAAAAAAATTAGACAATTTAAGGTCATATTCTTAACCTTATCTTTTGGTTTTAACTCTTATTTAACCTTCTTGACTCTTGTCGTGAAAACTTGGCTTTTTACACTTTAAGGGTTAATGTAGTTACTATAAAATTGCTAAAAGAACCATAAATAAGTCATGTATGGAATTTTAAAATATTGAATCAATAATTTTTCCAAATTTTAGATTTTATTAATTTTATATCATTTAATAAAATATTATTTATTTTAAAATATCATTAATGTCAATTTTGACACTATTTATTTCTTGACTTTTAAAAAAATATCAATACACAAGATACCTTATAACCAAAACCTTAAATACATACCTAATATGTCTAGGTAATCTAGAAAATTCTTTTGGGAATTAATTATATAAAAATATATTTATTTTATTATTTTTAATAATATTTATTTAATATGTCCATTAATTAAACAATTACTGCATCATCGTAGTGTCACTATTTAAGGAAATTATTTCATCACTAAAAATTATAAATAAATTACCATGATTTAGATAAATATTTTAGATTTATAAATAATATTTATAGTCTAATATATCCCTTATATAACCCCATATTAAAAATATTTCTCTTATTAAAAACAAAAGTATGACAAAATTGACTTTCCTTTGAATATAATATTATAATGGTTATATTCTCATAAAAAATGCCATAAATAGACTCATAAATAATTATTTAATTATTATGGATGAAAAATACTCATCCAATAAAATTAAGACAAGGGATAGGGTAATTTTATAATATTTATAATATTATTTTTACCCTTAATTATCTGATTTACCTTTAACCATGTTAATAATAAAATTACTAAATTTACTATTCATAATTTTCAAAAATAAAAGAAAAATATTGTAACGTCGTGGACCAGGTGCCACACACTGGTACCCAGATCTGGTCAGTCACATTAACTTAGGCGTTCCTCTTCATACACCAAAGGCTTCCGACTAGTAGCGAGGGTCTGGTAAGTCAGTCATGGGGAGACTATACCCTCTTTTATCAGAGTAAACACCAGAGGAAATAAAAATCAATAAAGAAATCAATATATATATATATATATCATATTCTCAAGATAATGAAAGTAGGAAATACAATATCAAACAAAAACATAAAACATGTAATGTTGAAGTACGTGTCAGGTGTCTAAAATGAAAAATAAAAATCAAATACACTGAAAATGCCCAAGCGGGTCTCGAACCATGTCTGGATCCATCATCAAAGCTCCATCCCAACTCATCCATCTAACTCAGGGTCTTTTCCCTTAACCTATCCAAAAAAATACAAATTCTGCTCAGTTACCGATCTGGTAGCCCATGTAGGGTTTGAGTATAACTCAGTAGGCCACCACCAATGGTGTCTAAAATAAATCCAATCAATAACAGTGTATGTAGTTGTATAAAGAATAAAATATGGGTAATGAGGTAAATAGTTTATATTTATTCAATTGTACATTATTTAGCTGCATAAACCCCTAGGCTCCCATGGACATATGTATCTCAATACTTGCTTCAGCCTGTGCCATAGTCTGAACCATTTTACATTATCAATTCACATTTCTTTTAAACCAATTTGTTTTAATTATCCATTTCAATTCAATTAATATCACAAATAATTGGAACCTAGTCCAATGCCAATTAATGGGAGTAGAATTCCATATATAGCACCCTTATGATAATTTAGATCATCAGTCCCTGTCTCACAACCCATTGGTATTTGGAGCATTAGTCCATATCCCACAAAATAATATTTACATGCATGCTAGGTGTAGAGAATCATATCTATCATCCCAAGAGTATTCGGAGCATCAATCTATGTCTCAAACCCTCTTTATCAATCATACATATATATCATGGGTGTAAAAATCCATTTCTAGCACCCTGTGAGTATTTGAAGCATTAGTCCCCATCTCACAACCTGTTTCTCAATAAAGAACATATATCACATACATCACATTATTCAAGATTAATAAACATTAATCTTTTATCACAATATTACGTATCACATGTATCACAATATCACATTAATTAATTCAACAATTAATAAATCAAAACATCACATTAATTAATTCAACAATTAATTAATCACATAGTCCCATTAATTAATTAAAAAATTAATTAATCATTTCGCCACATTATTTAATTTAACAATTAATTAATTACATCATTACATTAATTAATTCAATATTAAATTAATCATATAGTCTCATTAATTAATTCAACAATTAATTAATTACCTCATTACATTAATTAATTAAACAATTAATTAATCACATATTACCATTAATTAATTTAACAATTATTTAATCACATTGTCCGGTTAATTAATTCAATAATTAATTAATAATACCATCACAATAATTAATTTAAAAATTCATTAATAATTATTCAAAACTTGAAATCTCATAATTAATTCAACAATTAATTATCTCATTCACAATATCAATAACTTATAATTAATTATATATTAATTATCTTGAATCATCTATTTCAATATCACATAATTAATTCAACAATTAATTATTCAACTTATAAATATTATTGCCTCATAATTAATTCAACCATTAATTATTTGACCTTATCAATTCAATATCTCAACCCTCCACATTAATTAATTTATCAATTAATTAATCTAATTCATTCAATTACACCTTCACAACAATTCTCATTAATTGATTCACCAATTAATCAATCTAACTCATTCAATTGCTTCAACATGATAATCTCCATTAATTAATTCTTCAATTAATTATTCTAACTCATTTAATTATTGTAACACAACAATCCCCATTAATTAATACGTTACTTAATTAATCTAACTCATCCAATCATGTCAACATAACAATCCCCATTAATTAATTCTCCAATTAATTAATCTAACTCAAAAATCATAACATTTCATCCATTAATTAATTTACCAATTAATTAATCCAAATTATTCTCATTTACTAATTCCTCAATTAATTATTCTAACTCAATCCCTTTAATTAATTCACCTATTAATTTTCTATGTCATCTCATATTAATTAATTCAAATTAATTAATTCACATTCAACCCCCCCCCCCTCAATTAATCCACCAATTAATTGTTTTCTTCGATTCTATTATTTAGTTCAAAAATTAAACAATTATGTTAATTAAATTAATTAATTCATCAATTAATTAATTCCATTATTTAATTCAACAATTAAATAATCACATTTTTTCATTAATTAATTTTACAATTAATTAATCCCATTATTTAATTCAACCAATTAAATAATAAAATTTCTTCATTAATTAATTCATCAATTAATTAATCTCATTATTTAATTAAATAATTAAAAAATCACATTTCTTTATTAATTAATTCATTAATTAATTAATCTCATTATTTAATTCAAAAATTTAAATAATAATATTTCTCATATTAATTAATTAATACACCAATTCTATTAATTAATTCCACAATTAAATAACCAAATCCATCATTTCAATATCCTAATAATTAATTCATTAATTAATTGTTAAACCAACCAAATTAATTATCACATCATGACTATTAATTAATTCCAAAATTAATTAACCAATTCCACCATCACAAAATCCTCATAATTAATCTATAAATTAATTATTTAAACCAACCAATTCTATTCCAAACTTCATAATACCTCCAAATTAATTAATCTACCCAATTAATTAATTGAATATAGAAAACCCCAATTGTTAATCATGTCATAAAATTTACACAATCGCATATACATAAACGAATTGAGACTATAGGATTGGGATTTAGACAACCTACCTCATGAACGGTGATGACGAACGCTCACCAAAGGAAAACCCCAAATTGAATCAGAACAATAGTCAATGTTGAAAAGAACGGTATTTAGATCTAAAACTCAGGAGGTGTGTGGAGGGTATTCAATTGAAGATGGTGGTGCATGGAGGAGATTCGGCCCAACACAGAGGTATGACGATGACTTTCAGTCCAAGGCGGAGGTGTGTGGAGTCTCTACGGCAAAGAAGAGAGGGTTTTAAAGCCCTATAGTGGAGGTGAGATAAGTCTAGAGGTTTACACAATGCTAGAGATGCATTTTTAATATGTTGAGAATCAAGATTACATGATATGAATTCCCATTTCACATCATCTAAATGTTGTAACGTTTTTTCATTAAAATCCTATCACAAAACATTAAATATCAATTAATTTAGTTAAATTTATTAATTGAATCACTTATTTATTAATCTCTCCTATTAATTTCATGCATCAATACATCATCATATTGGATGTTTCATGGACCTATACCATGAGCCTGAATTAAATATTCAAAATTGGTCTTGAAATGACTGCCCCAATTTTAGGGCCACGCTACCTCTGACAGCATGTCAAGCTGACACCATATGAGAATGTTATGGTTGAAACGGTTTTTTTGACAACAATTGTTTTCTCAATTTAATAATAATAATAATAATAATAATAATAAATGTTATTATTATACAGCATTTTTCACCGTTTAAAGTTTTTCCAGCAACTTTCATTAAATGTCGATAATAGTTAATAATTTAATATTAACTCCACATTTGAATTTATTTAGTATTGACTAATAATTCCACTATTATTACATTGATCAACAACAATTATTCACATGTGCCAAAATGTTATTTACCATGTAAGTGAAAAAATGTATTTAATTATACATGTGTTTTTCAATTCATTTTATTTTACAAAATAATAATAATACACTTATTATTATTAATATTATTTTTATTAAAAATAGTAACCTTATTCATTTAATTTCATAAATTTTGGATTAATTATTAAATTAATAAAATTTATCATTTAACTTAAAAATTAAAATAACATCAAACGCTCATCGCGCATAAAAGTTATTCCATGACTAGGTTAAACCCCACAATTCGAAACCAACGATGGTCTCATATTTCTCATACAATGAACCATTTGAGAGATATTAATTATTTAATATTCAAAAAACATATTAAATAATTAATTAAATTTAAAAAGGTTATTTTCACAAGTGAGACATCCAAACGTCCGACGCTTAAAAATGTTATACCTTGCCTAGTGTAAACACCATGTTCTGGAAACAATAGTGGTCTCGGATTTCCCATACAATGCACCATTTGAGAGATATTAATTATTTAAAATTAAAAAAATGGATTAAATAATTAATTAAATATAAAGCGGTTATTTTTGTGAGAAAAACGTTCAAACGTTCGATGCTTACAAATTTTATATCCCTCTTAGGGTAAACACACTGTTCTAGACACAACTTTGGTCTTGGATTTCCCATATAATTCATCATTTTGGACTTATTCAAGTATTTTGCATAAAAAGTGTGTGTGTAATATATTATATTTAATATATTTTTATTCATTGTTCACCAAGACTTTGCGGGACTCAGAATATCACACTTAACTTAGTGTCTAACTACAAAAATATTCAATTGGATATTCTAAGATGTTAACTGGTATTTAAAGTCTTTAACACATTTATCAAAATTTTGCTGATAAATTATTTTTTTGTGAATTAAAAAAAACAACCCATCTTCACCAAAAAAAAATTATAGAGTCATACCTAGAAAAAATGATAGGATATTACAATCTTTCCACCTTATAACATCTTTTCCTCGAGCTGAACTCCCAAGAACCTTTATGAAAAATTACGTTCTTACAATCTACCCACCTTTGGAGCATCATTAACTCCTCTTGTTTTGTATCTCAAAAACCATAGTTTTTATCGAGTTCCAGTCAATCCTGAGAACCTTATCCATAAATTTTCAATGGAGTACCTCACACCATCAAGATCCACATATATACTAGTTCATAAGCACAACCTAGAAGGGGGCCCGTATCTAACCAAAACACATTCATTTAGCTAGGAGTAAAGCCAGAGCTTTCTCAGCATACCCAGGATGATGTCAAGGTAAGTGACATGATCATCACTAATTAAAAGTACACTAAGAATTCATCGATGGATACCACCACCAATCTTTCATTACCAATGTTTCCTCCCCTTTTTTCCATACGGTCAAAACCGAGGCAATATCACTACCCTTAACCATCCTAAACATAGGTCCTAGTTAACAAGGGTAAACACATTCTCATTATTCAAGTTTATCATTTAGATAACAATTTATTCTCATCTTGTATCATTTTACAAAATTTCTCAATTTCATATTTGGAATTGTTTTCAATTCAGTTTCACAAGTAAGGAAAATAGTTCAAGTTCAACAACTTACCCAAAACCTCATTTCCCATGTGTTTCTACAATGATGCATGTCAAACAAATTGTCATGAGTGCCTAGAATGATGCATGTTGATTCAAATCTCATATTATTTAGGGAAACAATCCAAAACTCATAAAATATTAATAATATTCACATTACACAATAAGTGCATCCCCCATGGTAAAATAATATTCAACTATAATAGAAAACAATAATAACAACAATCCTACTCTGGGTACATGGGTTCCCCCCCATACATGGGGTAACTACTCCCACAAATGAGCTCATAACCAAGACCCAACTCTTCCTAGTCTCATGTCTACCTTTCCCAAATAGTAATACAAAATAAGAAGAAAAGAAAACTTGAGCCTCTGATACAAATTTGTAACATCCCGACCCGGGTGCCATGCACCGGTGCCCCAAGCCGGTCGGTCACATGACCTCAAGCGCACCTCCCTGTATGCCAGAGGATGTTAACCATTAGTGAGGGTCTAGTAAGTCAATCATGGGGAGATTATACCCTCTTTTATCAGAGTAAAAACCAACTGAAATAATAAACAATAACATAATCAATATATATCAATAATAATACCAACTTCTCAAGATAATGAAAGTAGAAAATACAATATAAAATTGAAAAATAAAACATATCATGTTGAAGTACGTGTTAGGTGTATAAAATGAAAACTAGAAAGTAAATACACTAATGACTCCAAATATGGTCTCAAACCATGTCCAGATCCCTCATTCAAGATCTATCCCAACTCAGTTATCTAACTTAGGGTCTTTTCCCTTAACCTGTCCAGAAAATACAAAGTCTACTCAGGTACTGATTAGGTAGCCTGAGTAGGGTGTGAGTATAACTCAGTAGGTCACAACCAATGGCGTCTAAAATAAATTCAGTCAATAATAGTGTATATAGTTGTATAAAGAATAAAATACAAGTAATATGGTAAATAGTTTACATTTATTAAATTATCCTCTATTTAACTGCATAAACCCCCAGGTTCCTATGGACACCTATATCTCAATACCTACTTCATCTTGTGCCGGAGTTTGAAATATTTTACATTATCAATTCACATTTTATTTAAACTAATGTGATTTCATTATCAATTTCAATTTCAATTAATATCACGGCTAATTAAAACTACTTTCCAATGTCATCAGTCCCTGTCTCACAATCCATGGGTATTTGGAGCATCAATCTTTGTCCTATAAAATAATATTTTCATGCATATTGGGTGTAGAAAATCATGTCTATCACCTCGTGGGTATTTGGAGGATCAGTCCCTATCTCACACCCTGGTTATGAATCATACATATATATCATGGGTGTAGAATGCCATGTCTAGCACCCTGTGAGTATTTGGAATATTAGTCCATGTCTCACAACCTGTTTCTCAATAAAGAACATAAATCACATACATCACATTATTCAAGATTAATAAAAATTAATCTTTTATCACAATATTACATGTCACATGTATCACAACATCACATTAATTAATTCAATAATTAATTAATCATACATTCTCATTAATTAATTCAACGATTAATTAATCATATCACCATATTAATTAATTCAACAATTAATTAATTACATCATTACATTAATTAATTCAACAATTAATTAATCATATAGTCTCATTGATTAATTCAACAATTAATTAATCATATCACCATATTAATTAATTTGACAATTAACTAATTATATCATTACATTAATTAATTCATCAATTAATTAATCAAATATTCTTATTAACTAATTTAACAATTAATTAATCACATCATCCCATTAATTAATTAATAATACCATCACATTAATTAATTTAACAATTAATTAGTCAATATTCAAAACTCTAAGTCTCATAATTAATTCTATAATTAATTATCTCAAATCATCTATTTCAAAATCACATAATTAATTCATAAATTAATTATTCAGCTTAAAAATCTCATTGCCTCATATTTAATTCAACTATTAGTTATTCGACCTTATCTATTCAATATCTCAACCATCCATATTAATTAATTTATCAATTAATTAATCTAATTCTTTCAATCGCACCTTCACAACAATTCTCATTAATTAATTCACCAATTAATTAATCTAACTCATTCAATTTCTTCAACACAATAATCTTCAATAATTAATTTTTCAATTAATTAATCTGACTCATCCAATTATTATAACATAACAATACCCATTAAATAATTTTTTAATTAATTAACATAACTCAATCAATTATGTTAACACAATAATCCCTATTGATTAATTCTCCTATTAATTAATCTAATGGAAAAATCATAACATTTCATCCAATAATTAATTTACCAATTAATTAATCCAAATTATTCCCATTAATTAATTCTCAATTAATTAATTTAACTCAATCCCTTAAATAAATTCATAAATTAATTATCCATGTCATCTTATATTAATTAATTCATATTAAAACCCCTTCAATTAATCCTCAATTAATTGTTTCCCTCAATTCCAAAATATAGTTAAATAATTAAATAATCGTGTTACTTCAACTAATTAATTCATCAATTAATTAATTCCATAATTTAATTGAAAAATTAAATAATAACATTTTTCATTAATTAATTTTCTAATTAATCAATCCCATTATTAAATTCAATAAATTAAATAATCACATTTCTTCATTAATTAATACATTAATTAATTAATCTCATTATTTAATTCAATAATTAAATAATCACATTTCTTTATTAATTAATTCATCAATTAATTAATATTGTTATTTAATTCAACAATTTAAATAATCACATTTCTCGCATTAATTGATTTATTAATTAATTAATCCACCAGTTCCATTAATTAATTCCACAATTAAATAACCAAATCCACCATTACAAAATCCTAATATTTAATTCATTAATTAATAATTTAAACAAACCAAATTTATTAATCACATCATGACTATTAATTAATACCAAAATTAATTAACATATTCCACCATCACAAAATCCTCTTAATTAATCTATCAATTAATTATTTAAACCAAAAAATTCCATTCCAAATATTATAATCCGCCTAAATTAATTAATATAACCAATTAATTAATTGAATATAGAAAAATTCAATTGTTAATAATATCATAAAATTTCTACAATCACATACACATAAAATAATTGAGACTATCATATTGTAATCTAGACCTCCTACCTCATGAATGGTGATGACGAATGCTCCCCAATGGAAAACTCCAATTTGAAGTAGATCAATTATAAATGTGGTGAAGAATTAGATTTAGATCCAAAAATCGAGAGGCGCGTGGAGGGTATTCAATCAAAGATGGTGGTGTGAAGAGGATATTATGTCCATGAAGTAGGTGTGCCGATGAATTTTGGTCCAAGGTGGAGGTACATAGAGGCTCTGTGGAAAAGAAGAGAGGGTTTCAAATCCCTATAGCAGAGGTGAGGTGAATCTGGAGGTTTATGCAACGCTGGAGACACGTTTTTAATATGTCAAGTGTCAAAATTACACGATGTGAATTCCCATTTCACATCATGTAAATGTTGTAATGTTTTTCCACTAAAATCTCATCATAAATCTTTAAATAATAATTAAAGTAGTTAAATTTATTAATTGCATCACTTATTTATTAATCCTTTCTATTAATTTCACGTGTCAACTCATCATCATATTGGACGTTTCATGGACTTGTACCATGAGCATCAATTAAATATTCAACATTGGTCTTGAAATTACTACCTCAATTTTATAGTCACGCTACCACTGACGGCGTGTCAATCTGACACCATATGAAAAATTTATGGCTGAAACGGGGTTTTTTACAACAATTATTTTTTCAATTTAATAATAATAATAATAACAATAAAAATTATTATTATAATTTAATATAAACTCCATATTTGCATTTATATAGTATTGATTAATAATTTCACAGCTATTACATTGATCAACAACAATTATTCACACGTGACGAAACGTTGTTTATTATTTAAGTGAAAAAAAATATTTAATTACACGTGTACTTTTCTATCAATTTTGTTTGAAAAAATAATAATAATACACTTATTATTATTAATATTATTTTTATTAACAATAATATAGATATTATTAGTAATATTATTTTTATTAATAATAATACACTTATTCATTTAATTTCATTAATTTCAGATTAGTAAAATTAATCATTTAACTTAAAAATTAAAATAACATCAAATGCCCATTGTGCATAGAAATTATATCTTGAATAGAGGTAACACCTTGTTCCAGACCCAACGGTGGTCTTGGATTTCTCATACGATGTACCATTTGAGAGATATTAATTATGTAATATTCAAAAAACATATTAAACAATTAATTAAATATAAAAAGGTTATTTTTGTGAACGAGACATCCAAACGTCTAACACTTACAAATGTTATACCTCACCTAGGGTAAAAACCCTATAATGGACACAACAGTAGTCTTATATTTCTCATACAACACACCATTTTAGATATATTAATTGTTTAAAATTAAAAAAATGTATTAAATAATTAATTATATATAAAAAGATTATTTTCATGAGCGAGACGCCCAAACATCTGACAATTACAAATTTCATACCCTGCCTAGGGTAAACACCCTATTTTGGACACAACGGTGGAATCTTATTTCTCATACTATTCACCATTTGGGAGTTATTAAATTATTTTTAATAAAAAGTGTCTACTTAATATATTATATTTAATATATTTTTATTCAGTATTCACCGAGACTTTTCAGGCCTCAGAATCCCACTATTAACTCAGGGTTGAACTCAAAAAAAATATAAATTGAATATTCAAAGATGTTAACTGGTATTTAAGACCTTTAAAATATTTATCAAAAAAATATAATAAATCATTTTTTTTGAATTAAAACAAATACAATCCATCATCACCAAAAAATGAGTAATACCTAAAAAAGGATGGGATCTTACTCATATTTACATAAATTGCACTCACTGATTTTAAATATAGAATCCCTTTTTCAAAATTCAAAACACATTATTTAAAGTAATTAATTTAAAATTAATCCTATTGATGGAACGAGAAAATGATTTTTTAAACTAAAAATGTTCCAAAGATTGAAAGTTTTTTATATCTAAACACAATATGAAATTGATTCCAACAACCTATATTATATTAAATGATAAAAAATTGATTTAATTATACTTTAAAACCAATAAAAAATATAACTTAACACCATAAATTATTTAGATGAAAAAGTTGTCTTCAATTAAAATGAAATATTTTTTTACTATTCATCCACACATGAAACTTGTCATAAAAATACCAAAAAATCAACCAAAGTAAATGTTGATATTAAAAATTAAAATAATAGGTTTATTTTTTCAAATATAATTTATAAAAGTGTCAAGAATTTAACTTAAAAAAAGTATGCTATCAAAATGTGACAAGACTTCCTTTAGAAAAATATAATCTTTTATGCTTAAAATTTGTTTTATTCTTATATTAATTCTATAAAACTTATTTAATGAAATTAGAAACATTTTTTTGAATATATAACATATAAATTTCATTAATATCTTTCTCTAATAGTGATTAATTTAATTTATTATGATAAAATACCATTTTGGGCATGAATATATTTTTTAATAAAAACACATCCTTTATGTTCAGTTAGTTTTTTTTAATTTATAATGAATTCATTTTATAGAAATGTGTAAAAAATATTTTCATAATTTAGTTAATCACATCCACAATATCCAACTTAATAGATAGTGTTGAAATAATAATATTAAATATTATATCATGGTTCGTTTAAGTTTGATGTTGTGTGCAACGTATTATATCAGAGAAATTGAATTTATTTAAGAAGAGGAATACCCTAAAATCTTGGGATATTACATTCTCCCATACTTTAATAAATTTCATCTTCACAATTTTAAATTACACTTCAAAAATCAATGGATAAAACTTAAAAATTTCTTTTTGGGGAACCCACATCAGAAATAGGGTTAATAAAACATCCTCTTAAAAAGAAGGAAAGGTAAATGTGAAGGTCATCACAAAAATTTGGCTTTGGAATAAGAAATAATTAGTGGAAAGTGAAAACTGGGACATTGAAGAAAAAACAAACCATCAAATTCTGATGGAAAGTGTTAGAGAACATGATCATCAGAAAGTCCACCATCACAAAATTGTAAATCTGTGTAACACCGCGACCCCAGTTACCTAGAGTAGGTAAATTATTTTAATACATTGGCATGATTTCAAGGGATCAAGTCCCGAAGGACTGATCAGTTTAGTTGTCTTGTAAAATAAATTACATACATGAACGTTACATTACATTATAAAATGAAAAACAACAACAACATTGTATCCATTGACCACATTCATATCCCTTAGACTATCCCTATAGGTCAGTCATAATATACTTCTTCACATCTTGGGAAAAATAGAACATAGAAAGGGGTGATCTCAGATGCTCAATAAGGATAAAAATATAGTGGAAACATTCATAAATAAGTATAAACACTTAAGGGAATGTATCAAACTAAAACAAAATCCTTTTAAACTTAAAATTCAGCATAATATGGAAAAGATAAATCAAATAATTTCATTTACTTATTCACATGGATATTCTACTAGTCGAATAATCACATGTAATATCAATAGCTAATTTCATAATGATGGAATGCATAATTCCGAACATTATAACCACATAGTCAAGGCCTCGTGCCAAGACTACAAATAATATTTTTTCAAGGCATTGTGGCAAGACAATATTTTGTCTCATGAGACCTACTGATGCATCGATAAGCTATAACGGGCTCCACCCATCACTTACTAAGTCTAATTCATTCCTTATATGAGAATGTTGAAACATAACATAAACATTCATATTAAAACTAGCATACGAAATGGAAATACTTTAACAATAAATCATGAATGGCATAAGAATGGCACATTCGCAATCAATCATATCATAACTCATTAAATACAATATTAAAGATAGTATTTATAATAAATCAACATCAATCAAGAATAATATTCAAAAGGATGTTGACATAGTTGAAACTGATTAGTAAAAATCTTTGAGAGAAATATACCTTTTATGAAAACATTTAAAATTCACACAATTTATAAAGGAAGACATTTAAAATACATTTTTCAATCAAAGTGTCCCATAAAAACAATCCTTCTAAAAACCATTTTGAAAACATGGACATTAATTAGAATGATTTAGAAGAATAAATATTTAAACCGTTAAAATGATATTTTAGTTGAAGAGTCCCTTATAAATAATCCTTCTAAAAACTCCTTTATCTAACATGGGAATGGATAATAAATATGTCCCGGTAAATACATACACATAAATAATCTCGAATAACAATGAGATTGAGGAATTAACCCTTACCTTGTACTTTTCGTTGGTCGAGGGTATGTTAACCTTCTGTATAATAGTTAAATCATTGTTATTAAGTTATATAAGAAATATATACATAAATATGATATCATATATGATATTCTAATATTTATTTTTTTAATAATATTTTAGTAGTATCATTGTTCTAGGTGTTAACTGATTCGTTTTCCTTTATATGTTTTGTTATGTAAGTCATGTTTTTTATGGATAGGATGTATTTGATTCATATCCAGAATGATATTATGTTCTTAAATATTATTTTCAATAATTAAATGAAAATTATTCTTGAATGGTTACGATGGGGACTTAATCTCATCGCGTTCATGGAGACGGTAATCCGTACGTACGCACGAACACTACTTCTATTTCATTTTTTTATTTTAAAAGGAAATAAAAAAAATGATACATAGTTATATTATTATTCCAATATAATATAATATTTTATATATACTATATAAGTTCATTAACACCATCCTTTATTCATTCCATGTATGGTATGAAAGAGTCATGTCACTTTGAGGGGGAGGTAGTCCGCACTTCCTCAAATAAAATTATCGTATATATATACAACATGAAAAGAATAAAGGTATGCTATAAAAGAGAATTGTTTCTGATTATTTTGTCGGGGCGTGCATGTATATCTTGTTCGGGGATGGTGGTGGTGTTTGTTGCCCCGCATTCCTGCTTTCCAAAGGCGAGCGGAATCTGTTCCTTGTTCAGGCACATTTCCTCCTTGATAAAAACGGGATGATGGGATGTCGGTTCTTCCTTCCATGGATTCCTCCTTGGAATTAGTCACCTATTCTGGGTATCCCTTATAGATTTAAGACGTTTTTCGTGAAACTCATCCTAGTTCCATATCTTCATGGACACTAGTTAATTACACTGCTTATGTTGGGACATTCCAAAGGGTCCGATTAGGGCAGCAAACTTCGGTCAAGGGAGTAGTCATGTTGGACATCACTAGCGTGTCTGGACGTTGGGATACTGGTGCATCTTGGTTTCTTCCTATTATTATAGGGCTTCTCGAGGGCATGGAAGCCCGAGGAATCCCACATCTAACGTGGGGAATTTTATGCCATAGGCATGTATCTGAGGTTTTCCTCAGCTTCCCATGTTTAACACAGGGTATTTCGTGAGATTAACATCTAGCGGAGAAGGATTGGACAGATCAAAACACTGATTAGAGTAGATCATATGGGTGAAACCCCTAGAGGGAACACTGAATTTGGGGCCAACATGTGGTTAGTTACCCGATTGTTGTTAAAGTGAATGGGGAATGGGGTGGAATGATCCCATCGGGATGTGGTGGCCTAGGTAAGAATCAGGATGGATAATGGAGAGTTTGATGAAGTGGATGGAGAATGAGATGGAGTCGACACAAGGAAGACGGTGATGTTGGGATTGAATCTCAAAGAACCTCCTACATATCCCTGTGGCATGGAATCAAAGTCCTCGTAGTTCATCTCAATATGACTTACCGTCAGATGGGGTTGACAATGGCTTACCACTGGATGGGGGATGCAGTTTAACATCACGTGGGAAGAAAAGGGGGCATACAGTTTAACGTCATTTGAGACGAAGGTGGTCCGACGTGAAGGGGTTCAGAACCAATGGGTGGTAGGATTGAACCTTAGGGAGGCTTCCTACATACCTTTCCTTGGAAAGGATCAAAAACCACGTAGTTCAGAAGGAGTGGGAACCAACGTGAAGGACGTCGGAACCAATGGATGGTGGGTTTGAACCTCAGGGAGGCTTTCTACATACCGTTCCTTAGTAAGGATCAAAGACCACGTAGTTCAGGTGGGTTTGGTGCACCCACGTGAAGATGGTCGGGACCAATGGTTGTTGGGCTTGAACCTTAGGGAAGCTTCCTATGTACCTTTCCATGGAAAGGATAAAAGTCCACATAGTTCGGGATGGGTTTGGTGCACTGATTTGAAGATGGTCGAGACCAATGGTTATTGGGTTTGAACCTCAGGGAGGCTTCATACATACCTTTTCTTGGAAAGGATCAAAGTCCACATAGTTCAGGATAGTTGTGTGGGGATTACACTCTAGGCATCCCAAATAGGAAATAGGGTCTTACACGTGGTTAGTGGCCCAAAGAGGAAACATGGACTTACGTGTGGTTAGAGGCCTAAAGAGATGGAGATTGGGACTTACTACAGGGTGGAGGCCCAGGTGGTGACAATGACAAAAGGGAGAGGGATTTGGAACCGAAGAAATTAGGGGCCTGGTGTCCATCCCCCCCTGGTCCTTGCGACCGAAGAGGAAAGGAGGAACAGGGATATTGCCTCCTGCAAGAAAGGCTAGGGGCTTACACCAAGGTGGTTGCCCTGTCCCTGCAAACAAATTTTGCTCCCATAAAGAGGATCTCATTACATGTGAGGAATTATTACACTCCCGTGGAGACCAGTGGGCATAGATAATGTCCGATACGGGGCACCCCATGTGCAAGGCATGGGGTGAGGTCACAGTTTAACGTCATGTGATGAGGATGATGGTGCTTGGAAGTTTAACGTCCTGTAGCTCGGACAAGGTGGGTGCGCTCCACACCCCTAGGACTTACACAACTGATACTCACCCTCCCTTGGGGGAATGAAGGCATCAACAATGTTGTGTGATTGGATGTTATGGAGCAATCCATTGGGGAGTCCACGTTAGTGTGGCTATGCAAAGAATCAATAGTCATTATAATGCCTATGTGAAGAAGCATGAGGCGAAGAAACGCAATGGGAAGTATCATCCAAGGGAATTTGAAATTTCTTCGTGAAAACCTGAAGGGCCCCATGGGAAAAGGAGTTGTAGAGAAAATGGGTTCATATATAGAGGCCTTGTGATACTCTGGTGCTCTATGAAGTGAAGGGGATTCGTGAATGGATGTGCTTTGCGAAGTGAAGTCGCCTAGCCTAGGAATAGGGAATAGGTTTATATGGAAGGTTCTTTGTGAAGTGGAAAGGTATTCGCGGAGCAATTCCTTGTGAAGAAAGGGTGCCTCATGAAGCATAACATTGTGAAGCAATGTCTTCGTGAATTACAGTGATCGCACCATAGCATGCGGGTCACATTTTTATGAAGGGTATTTCACAATGCATAAACACTTTATAACTACCCGAGTCCCCTTGGGGTTATCCTTTCTTCGCGGAGGCCCATGGGCTCCGAGAAGGGCATCCCTCATTTAAGAGGGAAAAATTCATGCAAAGGGTAAGGCACTTCGCGATGCAAAAGTACCTTGAGAAGCTCATGGTTCACAGAGCAAGAAGTGCTTCGCGATTTGAGAGCTCAGAATTTGAAAGGTCGGATGATCCTTCCTTTTGGCTTGATAGGGCCTTGTATTTATAGGCAAGAGGTTCCATGAAGCAGAGCTTGCTCAGCATGAAGATAGAGTTTGCTCTGCGGTGGGTCACGAACTTCAAATTCGTTAGCGGAGGATCCCACCTCCTTGCTCTGTGGCGGGCGCGGGGCCATGGGGCTCCACAAAAGACCTTCGCGAGGCAACCCCGGACACTTCCCTCTTGTTCTTGTTCTTCCCAAATTTTGGGTGCCAACAAATTCCCCCCCTAGACTTAGAACCTAGGAGAAATCATGGTTCAAAGTCTGAGGGTCAATCTCCAAAATCCATCGGTCATCCGCGAAGCTATTTTGAGAAGAGGGCTCACGAGGTGGATAGGAGATGTGCAGGCTGAGCGTGCCGCAAAGCTCGGCGTGATATGGACGTGCCGCAAAGCTCCTAAGGTTTTCACCTATAAATAGGGGAGCTGGCATCTATTTTGTCCATTATTTTCTCCATGAATTTATATTTTAGCACTCTTGATTCACGAAGCTCCCGCATACTCTGTGATTACTCTCCGCGAATTGGGTCTTCTTCTTCATAGCGCATAATAAGTCTTTGACTTTGCATTAGAGCGCTTTGCATCTTGGCGTTGGTAGGCCGAGGCAGGGTTCCGTGAATGAGCTTCTCAAACCAAATCCAAAAATCACCCAAACTCAAAACTAAATGGCTCAGCGAGAGGCTCCCAGGGGGGTCCTTGAAAAAGCTACCCAAAGGGAGGAGATGGTAAATAACTTGGGCCTAGTGGAGTTAATATGGAGCCATTTTGACCATGGTTCATTGGTGGAGCTATTGTCGGAGAGCCAGAGGAACTATCCACTATGCGAGAGAAGACTTCACGCCCGTCAATGTTGACTGGTTGTATAACCACCTGAACAATGTGGATGGGATGGAACTGCAGCCGGAGACATCCCCCCCTCTGTACCAGACAATTTTTAAGGCAACCTTGAAGAACCCAGGGAAGGGATGGTCTGCAGAGTGGGACCTGCGCTAGGGAAGAAAGTTCACAGATGATTGGGCCTCGGTCTACTAGGTAGGTGCCTCGTATGAGGAGTTCGAGGTAGAGCTGAGAAGAGTGGGTCTGTATGAGGTGTCTTGGGCCTCCCAATTCCACATTTACCAAACAAAGCAGCTGATGCTGGAATTGTTGAGCAGGTGGTCAATGAGGACCAATACCTTTCACTTGCACCATGGGGAGGTTGGCATCATCATGTGGGATGTGTACCAGATATGAGGGGTCCCGATATTGGGGGTGATGTACGATGAATTCTTCCCCATTATGGGCATGTGGGAGGATCTAGATCAGATGTCACCGCCGGTGACGGTGTTGATGAGGCTGGTGCCCGGAGAGGACAAGGAAGCAGTAAGGGACGACCATTTCAGGTGGTGGTTCAAGAAGTTTCTGAATTTTCTGAAAGAGAGGTAGTTTCCGGGGAGGCCTCAGACTTTCCTAAAAGGGGCTCAATGGGGAAATGAGCACTCGTACTGGAGGCTCTTGGAAGATAGTCCGTGGAAAACTTGGGGATTTAGTGTCAGCACCGAGCAGCAGCTGATAGTCATGCTGGAGGCATTCATCGTGGCTCTCATCTATGGTTGGATCCTGGCAGTGAGGGATACAAACATGGGTGTGTGAACAAGAACATTCATCATGGCGTCCATGTTAGCGATAGGAGGGTGAGTCAACCTCGAGATCCCAATGCTCGCTAAGCTATACAAGATGTTTTGGCACATCTGTGAGGGGAAGAGGTCATATAGGATATTCCAGCCATTCCACCTCATGTATGGGTGGATAGCGGCGCATGTTAGGAGGTTTTATAAATACATGAACCCCATATTGCCTCTAGGATCGAATTTCCTCCCATCAATCCTGAATGCCATTTGAATCTTTCTGGCCAAGCTAACCACACCGTTGGTACTGAACCGGTTATGGAAGGTGGAGGAATTCAACTTTCACCCATTTTCGTCGCTAACATGTACTTTTACCGATAAAGGCTGAGGAACATAAGAGTATTGGTCCTATCTCCTTGCATTTAGAGGTGGAGTGCTGGTGGAAAAGGTGGACCATGATCCCCTCTGTGAGCCGTACACCCCGTACCGATTTTCTAGGAAATTTTGGTGTCTGCAGTGACTGACCCCATGGGTCTATCTAGGGTTGTGCCACAAGGAACACATGTGTGTGATGAGTCAAATGTGGCTCATGTTCACATGGGAATATGGGAAGATTTAGAATGAGCTGCCTCCGCCTATTGTTGTTTTTGGGTTGGTAAAGAAGTATTCCCAAATATGGGAGGCGGCCTACCCAAGGGAGATGCTGAAGCATCCAACCATTCGGGTTGGTGATGGTGAGCCTTCCCAACCTCAGGGCCCGGGCTGGAAGGCGGCAAGGGAATCTTGCGGTGGCGGGGTTGCTGTGTCGGTGAGGCCTGCACTGATTGAGGGGTAGGTAGTGGCAGCAGATCTAGGAGCGGTAGTGGACCTGGTGGTCCTCGATGAATAGGGTTATCTAGAGGGGAGGCCACTGAGAGGATTCCATAGGATATCCACCCAGGATCTAGGGAAGCGGCTGCACCACATAGAAATTCTGGAGAATTCTATCTTCCCGGAGGCCTGAGACATCTGGGAAGTCAACTGGAAATTCCTCAGCCCGTCTGAGATGTGGAAAAACTTGAATCGTCTCGGGATGGACTTTCCAGGAATTGGCCCTATCAAGGCCAGCTTCGTAGTATCTAAGGAGGAGGAGGAGGGATACCTGACCGAGATATATGATTTTGTCCACTCCTGAGGTGCCCCGCATCCAATAAAAGACCTATTGAAGGTGTTGTTGGATCGAATGGTCCCTCCTCAATTGTCGGCCACTGAACTGAGAGATCATGTCCCTCTGTTGGAGGAATCGTATGATTCCTCCAGGGGGGAGGAGGCCGGTAGAGGGAGCCCATTGGAGGAGGGCGAAGTCAGTGATCAAGACCCGGATCTTGAAGATTTTGCAGAGGCCCTTGAGGTAAAATCCCAAACACCTTCATTAGTGTATGCTTCTAGGTCATTTTGGACTCCTTAATAACTTGAACTGTGTTGGAGAGTCTCATACACAGAACCCGTTCTCACCCCTCAACAGATATAGATGTGGTACCTTTAGGATATACACCTATGGATGCATTGATTACCAGGTCTGGTGGGGCCAAGACACCCGAGGTGGCTTCTTCGGAGCTTTCCGACCTTCTGAACATATACGGGGGTCCACGCCTCGGGGTCTCAATGGCGTCAACCCAAGAACGAGACCAGAAATTTGACCTTTGTAAGTCGCCTCTACCAAATTCATGATTGTCACCCATTGACTATGTCAATTGACGTCCAAACCTCTTTTTGGTGCGCATAGTTCTTCAAATGGCGTGGGCCACCTTGGTGAGGTTAGTCAGGGCTTCTAGCGGCGTCCTTCCTAGAGGAATACTGGTGTTCATAGAGGCGGATACCCAAACTGACCAAGCTGTGGTGCTCCCAATAACTGGTGGGACCGACAGTAGGGTTGAGCCCGAGATTATTAAAGTGGGGTCTGATGATGAGGATTGACCAGACTGCTCAAGTCCCACCATGCCCAATCAAACACCGGACTCGGACCCTGCTGATGAGTTCCTGGGGGTGTTACCCGCATATGATCCTACCAATCACACTGACTGGTACGAGATTTCCTCTGACGAAAAGGATAACAAGACTGTCTGTCGCCTATTGTGGAAGATGATCAAGCGCTTCATCGATGACACCCCCAAGCACTATGGATGGATGAGATGGATAGACTTCACTCACGACTATGAGAACTGTGTGCTGGAGGATTGGATACCCAGCGTCCCCATACGCTCGTCCGAGATCTTATGGCGGAGAATATTTGGGAGTATGACTGTGGCCTTGGTGTGGGCTGGCAACGGAGAAAAGCAGTGAACATCAAGAGGATCCAAGAAGCTGAAAATGAGGTCCAGAGGCTGCAGAGTCGGGAAGACGAGCACTCAACCTCCATAAACTCACAATCTAAGATAATATTGTGATTTAAGGCCCAGCTAGCAGAGGCTGAAAATGGAATGAAGCGAGCCTCCAAAGAAATTACCTTCATACCGGCCGGCATTGAGTGGGCCCAGATTATGGCTGACAAGCTGTGCCCCATCACTGACGTGGAGGAGCGGGAGCTGAATAGGTGGCAGTAAATCCTAGACTCCACAATCCAGATGGTGTCAGATCTACAACTCTCTTTTGACAGGTTTAACCCGTCCATGGGAGGGGTCGATCATAGGGTGTTGTAATTCATGTAACCTCTGAACGTACTTTCACACTTGGATTTATTTTATGCCAATTTTATGCATGAGTTCTATTATTTTTGTTGGTATATTGCATTGCTGTGACATTTGTGGAGCGTCCAGCGATCATTCCCTATGCTCCCGTGGTTCGGGCCTGATGTGACAAATAAAGGATGACCACCTTATTACCCCATCCATATGTAAGAGTCAAAACCAAGATTCAGGCATCCGGGGGTTTGAACAACCAATCCGGATTTCTGGGAAGAAATGGTAGAGGCCCGACTGGAGGAACAGGGCCGCAAAATAATCAACATGTCGTCCTTACAATGTGCTCTAGCATGCGAGGGGGGTAAGGCCAGGGGCGTTCGACTTAATCTGAACATAGGGGAATGGAAAGTGTGAATCAATATACCCAAAGTTCGGAACATTTTAAGGGAGGCATGCCAAAAAAGGATGACTGTTGACCATGTTTAAAACATAGTATCCTTATTACATTAGCTCGGAATGGGATTATAAAATGAGGGTCAACTGTTGACCATGTTTAAAACATGGGTCCTGACTCGAAATACCATTCACTTGTCTTCCAAAATATTGGCTCAGGATAGTAGGTGAGCTATAGGCCGAGCATCCATATTGTTACGGGGTTCCTTAGACGTGAAAGAGGATGAGGGTTCGAATGAAGGGCACGCAAAGCATGGAGTTAGAGTGATGGGTTGTTCAAATGGATTCCAACACTCTTGAAATCACGCCACCATGATGATGGAACATTAGGTGGGTGTATCCATATGATCATGGATCAAGCATACCTCCAAGCAAGACCTCTTTGGCAAGGGATCTGGTGCATCCCATCACAAACATGGGGTGTCCTGAACTTGTTCCGGGTAGAATCGCAGTTTAGTGTTATACGTCAAGGACATAAGGACTCGTGCAGTTTAACATCATGCGATAGGATGAATAAGGAAAGGGGAGATCCCAGGAAGGGATTATGTGGTGCGGTAGCTATAAGCCTTACGTGAAGGAGGAAATAAAGAGTCTGCACCATGCCACGTATCCCCAAAGAAAGTTCTTTAGGTCAAGGGACCAAAAGTGAAAGTTAGGATGGGCCCGAATCAAAGTGTTCAGGCATTCCTACGTACCCCATGAGGATGGGAATCAAGTTGCATGTAGTTCTGTGAGATGTCACGCAGTTTAACATCTTGCGGTAAAGATGCAGAGTGATCTTTGTTTATGGTCATAGAACTCAGACCATAGATGGTAGGGAATGTGGGAGATGCATGGTGAGGTAATTATGAAACCCAATAGGAATGAGGACCTGGAGTCCAGATCACTATGTGTTCCTTGGGAAGATTTTAGGTCAAAGGACCGGAAAAAAAATTAGTCTGGGCCCAATGCAAAGTGAACGGGCGTTCCTACGTATCCCATGTAGATGGGAATCAAGCCACAGTTAGTTCCGAAGGTGGAACGATAAGGTACCAGTGGTGGAGACAATAAGGTTGTGTTGGTCTGGACCTTACATTGAAAAAATCAGTATTAGATATATCTTGTTTGTCCTTTAGGATGAATGAGTGTTTTTTTAAGTGATGGACCTAGGATAGAAAGTCCAGGCATCGCCACAAGAATCAAGCCATATGCTGGAATTGATAAATGGTATGGTGTGTGACTGATACCAAACATGATTCCCCCTCTAATGAGGATATCACGGTGCAATTATGTTTTTCATCGTGCGGCCAGGATGATAATGTCACAGTTTAGGGTCAGGTTATGGGACCAACCATGCATTTTAACATCGTGTGGTATAGACGAAACAGTTTAAAGTCATGTGGGACTAGGAATCATAGTTTAAATTCATATGGCTCAGACATACATACAAAAGATGAGGTTCAGCAGAGAATGTGCACAGCGTGATAAAGCATACCCGATGTGAATGAAGACGAGGTCCACATCATACCGTGTGTGATTCTGAGTAGGAAACCTCAGGTCAAAGGGATATAAAAGGTTAGAGGATATGGGACAAGAGAGGCTAGCCCCTAGTTGAGATAAACCTGAAGTCAAGATGTTCGGGTGTTCCTACGTATCCCATGGGAATGGGAATCAAGCCATACGTAGTGCTTGAAGGTTCCTTTTAACGTCGTGTGAGACAACATACAGTTTAATGTCACGTGGGATAGGAAGTAGGGGGTAACTCCTAGAAAGGCGCATACATGGTGTGGCTAATGAAAACTCAACATGAATGAGGACATAATCCCATACCACTCCACGCAATCCGATAAGATTTAAATCCTTGAAGGCATAACAGAAGAGTTAAATTAGTGGAACTCGAGTTGGAACCAGAGACGAGGTGTTTGGGTATTCCTACGTATCCCAAGGGAATGGGAATAAATCCACACATAGTTTTAAAAGAGATCATAGTTTAAGGTCTTAGAACTCAGACCAAGGAGAATCAGAATTATTCTAAGTGTGGACCTCATCCTTATCCCTAATCCCACGTGAGTCAAACTCGGTGTGGGAAACAAGGGCGAAAGAGGTTTTCTTCAATACCTGGAATGCACGCCAAAGGGAAGTCGGTGCGGATCCCCAAACAATGCCTTTACCATGGATTTTTTTCTCCTAAATTTCAAATGCGCACTGAGGGATAGTTCTAGGGGTGTCGAAATTCCATTTGAACATGATGGGGTGGAAACTAATGTGAATCATGTAACCAACATTCAAGGATTAAAGTGGATGGCATGACGATGGAGGATATCTATTGATCGTGTTCGAAACACAATATCCATATCATGTGGCCAGAAATGGGAATAGCAAATGACCGTCGACTGCTGACCATATTCTCAATGCGGGGCTTGTATCGATTTTTCGTCTGAAACCCTTGAGGATGTTGGCTTGTAATGGTAGGAGTTCCCTTAGGCCTAGCATCCATGCCATTTGGGGGTCCCTTTTGGTGTGAAAGGTAATTGAATCCCAAATTAAGAGGAACATGAAGCCTAAAAAGTGGGTGAAATCATGTCCACCTAGAATCTGACACTTCAGGTTCTAGACCAGAGTACTCATGGTCCAATTTGGTGAATAACTGGAGAGGACCGAGGGACTCGATTTAAGGGCAGCTGACTCAAAGAGAAGAGTGTAGGGAAAGTGAATGAAGGTCACTCAAGAGAGAGAGAGAGTTATGTGGCTTGGTTTTCATGGACCTGACATGAATGGGGACATAAGCCCATACCACACTGTATACCCCTCTTCTGGAAGAACATGGGCCAAGGGGCCAAAATGATAGGGAGGTTTCTAAGAGATGGGGTTGGACCCAAAGACCAGACGTTCAGGTGGTCTTATATATCCCATTAGGATGGGCAAGCCACACATATTTCTAGAAAATATATTATGTAAATAAGGGCCAGATACCCCCAATGAGGGGTGTGTACGGCACGGTGAGTAACCCGGCGTGAATGACGACACAATCCCACACCACATCGTACAACCCTAAGTGAGAACTTGGGACAGGGGCCCGAAAAGGCCAAGGGGCCTAAGGCTGGGCCATGAACATAATGTTATGTCCAGACTGTAGTTTAACATCTTACAGTGAGGATGAAGGTAGGGGTAAGGTATCTCATCTGTGGATGTGTATGGCATGACGAGAAACCCGACATGAATGAGGACATAATCTCGCACCACACCGTACAACCCTAAGTGAGAACTTGGACCTGGGGCCTGAGAAGGCCAAGGGGCCTGAGGTTGGGCCATGGATAGAATTTCATGGCTAGCTTGCAGTTTAACGTCTTATAGTGAGGATGAAGGTGATATTAGTTTAGGGTTATAGAGCTCGGACCGTACATTCCTAGTTTAATTTCATATGTGTGGGGCAGGTGATGGGTGAATCATCGTGCTTATGGAAGACCAAAAAGCGGCAACAATGATAGAGGAAAACTGTTGACTAGGTTAGAAACACAGTATCCACCCATGTGTGACCAGAAGGGGCAAACAATTGAGCATCGACCATTGACCATATTCGTAACACGGGACTTGTATCAACTTGTCACTCGTAGTCCTCGAGGGTATTATCCCGTAACGGTAGGATATCCCTTGGGCTAATAATCCATGCCATTCGAGGGCTATTTTGGATATAGAAGGTGATGGAAGCCCAAATGATAGGACTTGCGAAGCATGGCAGGGCTCATTCTCGTGGGAAGGAAGATAAACGAATGGATATACATCTCAAGGGGATATGTGTGGAATGGAAAAATAGGCCAATGTGAATGAGGACATGAGTCCGTACCGCACCACACAATCCTAAATGAGAACTTGGGCCAGGGGCCCAAAGGGTTCGAAGGACCTGAGGCTGAGCAACCTATCCAACTTTAGCCATATGACCTCTCATGCGGGCATTGCCTTCACAACTCCTAAGCCCACGTGAGCAATGCTCGGTGTGGGAAACAAGGAGTAGGACTAGGCTCTCCCCATTACATAAGGGTCTGAAATCTAGAATCACACTTTCTGCTCGAGGCAAGCTGATATTTGGAGAGACGGTGGGGTAGAATGAACCACTACACTCAATGTTTGGGATAAATGGGGGTGGTGACAAAAACAAAGGGTGTTTGTTGACAAGATTCAAAACACATCATCTATATCGTGTGACCCGGAATGGGAACAACAAATGAGCATTGATCGTTGACCATATTCGCAACACAGGACTCATATTGATTTTTTGTCTAAAACCCTTGAGGCCATTGGCCCGAAATGATATGAGATCCCTTGAGCTATGTTTCCTTATCATTTGGGGGGCGTTCAGATGTGAAAGATAATAGGGACCCAAATTATGGGGTGTGTGGAACACGAATTCACCCATACAATTCCAAATAAAGTTGGGCAAGAGAAGAGACAGAGATCTTTAGGGAAGAGAGATACATGGTACGGTTAGGATGAACTTGATGCGAATGAGGGGAAAAGGCATGTGCCACACCATGTGTTTTGTCCCAATGGAAGGTCCCAAAGTTTTGGGGTTGGGCCTACGGATGAAATGTTTGGGCGGTCCTACGTATCCCATGAGGATGGTAATCAAGCCACACGTAGTTCTGAAAAGGCCATGCAGTTTAGCATCATGAGGTAAGGATGTGAGAGGATTAGAAGAACAAAGAAGGGCACATGGTGCAATCATCATAACCCTGACATGGGTGTGACCTAAGAAGCCTACACGGCCCCATGTGAGATCCCCCAAAAGAACTATTCCTAGGAAGGGATAGTCAAAGAGGAAACTGGGGCTGGACTCAAGATGAGGTGTCTGAGTGTTCCTATATATCCCATGAGGATGGGAATCAAGCCATATGTAGTTCTTGAGATACAGTTTAATGTCATGTAGGATGATGCACAATTTGAGTTCATGTAGGGCTATGTAGTTTACGGTCATGTAGGATCGTCATGAAGTTTTAGGTCATGCGGGACCATACAGTTTAAGTTCGTGCAGGACCATATAGTTTATGGTCATGTGGGACCCTATAGATCAAGCAAAGTATTGCTTGAGGAACGTGGCATTGGTGAGAGGAGTTATACACTCACCATCCATTGTAACCAGTGAGTATGCGCTATTGGAGTAAACCTTGTGAATGATATAAGGTCCTTCCCATTTGGGCTCCAACTTGGGTGGTTTCCTACCAGGTATCATTGGTGACCTCAAGGCGAATACCAAGTCCCCTTGCAAAAAGGAACAGAGGCAAACCTTCTTGTTGAAAGCTCTGGAAATCTTGTTCTGATGCCATTCCAGATTATGCAGGGCACAAAGCCTGTTCTCGTCGAGCACTTCCAACTCAGCCAGACGGATTTTGGATACTTTATTTACAACTTTCTGATCATAGATAGCTATGCGTAATAAGGAAAATTGAATCTTGATGGGCTGGACGGCCTCCGTTTCGTACACTAGGGAATATGGGGTCACCCGGGTGGAATTATGAGTCATCATCCGATAATCCCAGAGGGCATTGAGGAGCTTTTCTGACCAACTCTTCTTATTCTGACCAACCATTTTCTACAAAATGTTAGAGAGGGTTTTGTTGAACACTACGATCTGTCCATTTTCTTGCGCATGATAGTGGTAGGTATGGTTAGAACGGATATTGTACCTAGTGTACAACTTATTTAGCTCAGCCGCTCGGAAGTTCATGCCGTTATTGGTGAGGACGGTGTGAGGAACTCCAAATCGGTAGAAGATGTTGGAACTTGAAAAGTCAACGATGGAATGAGCCTTGACCACCTTGAGAGGAACTGCCTCTGCCCACTTTGAGAAGAAATCTGTAGTCATCAGGATGAATCTACACTGGAGAGCTGTCGTCAGTGGATATGGTCCCACGACATTGAGTCCCCATACCGCAAATGGACAAGAGTACTTGGTGGAGTGGAGAGGCTCTGGCGGCCGATACATAATGTTAGCATGAATTTGGCATGCATAACATCTCTTGGTGAACTTGATGAAATCATGGATCATGGAGGGCCAAAAGTACCCCAGTCTCTAGATCTGGTGAGATAGTTTGGGTCCAGCCTGATGATCCCCATAGGAGCTGGCATGGACCTCTTGTATGACCTGAGGAATCTCAACTCCTTGAATGCAATAAAGGAGAACCCCGTCAAACCCACGCTTGTAGAGGATATGCTCACGGCTAGGACCGCCCTTGAGGGTAAAATGTGACATGCGACATTAGATTCGCTCGCGCTCGGCCTGATCTAATGAGAGATTACCATTTTTGAGATACTCAACAAAGGGGTCTCTCCAATCGGGGGTCGCTTCCATCACCTAATCTAGGGGACCCGGGGGTCCTGATGAGGAGGCTCTAGCGGAAAAATGGCTTACCTGCGGGCCATCGTCGTTATCATGGGTGACAGGATCAATGACTCTTCTATGTTCCACATGGATAATAAGATCATATTGCTCAGGCTCCGCAAGTGATGCATCCAGGCTGGCCAGGGAATCAGCTCGACCATTCTAAGATCAAGGAACATGAGTAATTTCCAGCCGAGACGGGGACTGGTCCATTAGCTGGAGAGTGTGCTCCTAAAATGGTACGAGATTTGAGTTTATAATGACTTAGTCACAGTTGATCTATTTGAGGACTAGTTCAAAGTCCCCTTTCACATGTAAATGGGGAACATCAATCTCGAGAGCCAGCTCGAGGCCAGTGATGAGAGCCTGATACTATGCCTCATTGTTCGTGCAGCCTTCTGAAAATAGGAATGAGTATGGCAGGATTGCTTGTTCCGGGGTAATGAAGATGATACCTAGGCCTACTTTGTTTAGCCTGGGGTCATTGATCCTCCAGCCGATGGGGCTCCAGGAAGCACCATCGAAGTGCATCTGCCAGCATGGTGTGGCTTGATCTACCTAGAGAATAGCTTCATCGAGAAAATTGAGATCCAAGGACTGGTCAGCACGAGCCGGATGGGCAGCAAGGAAGTCTGCCAATGCTTTCCCCTAATATCTTTCTAAGAGACAAACCTGATATTGAACTGTCAGAGAATTACTACCCACCGAGCTCGATGGCCCTGTCAATATGGGACGGTTCAGGATGTACTTCAGTGGGTCTACTTGGGAAACCAGTTGTACCTCGTGATGATGCAAGTAATGTTGAAACTTATATACTGTGAATACCAGTGCAAGGTAGCTCTTTTCGATGAGGTAGTATCTATTCTCGGTATCGAGTAGTGTGTGGCTGAGGTAGTAAAGGTTGTTCTCCATCCCCTCATTGTTCTTCTGGGAGAGAAGGGTGCCGAGAGATCGTTCCATGGAGGTCACATAAATGACCAGTATCTTTCCAAAGATAGGTGGCATTAAGACCGGAGGCTGAAGAATATACTTCTTGATCTCCTCAAAAGCAGTATGAAACTCTTCATCCCACTCATAGAGTGTCCCCTTCTTCATGAGCCATGAAAAGGGCTTACCCTTGCCGGCCAGATTTGTGATGAATCGGTGTATGTAGGCTAAGTGGCCTTGGAAACCTCAAAGATCATTAATGTTGCTCGAAGGAGACATTTGGGTAATGGCCTTGATCTTCTCTAGGTCGATATCAATGCCCTTGTATCTAAAAATTAAGCCAAGAAACTTTCTAGAGGTGACCCCGAAGGCACAATTCAATGGGTTCATCTTCAGGTGATGGGAACGAAGGAAGATGAACACTTTCTCAAGGTCTTTGAGATGGCCGTGATACTGGTGATATTTGACCAGTAGATCATCCACATATCATTCCACTAATGTTCTAAGGATCATCTTAAATATGTGATACATAGCCAGTTGTAGGTGGCACCTACATTCTTTAAACCGAAGGGCATGACTTGGTAACTAAAAGTACCTTATGGTTCCCTGAAAGCTGTGAACTCCTCATCCTCAGGGGACATTAGGATCTGGTTGTACCCAGAGTACCCATCCATGAAGGAGAGGTCTTGGAATCCAGCTGAAGCATCAATCAACAACTTCGTCACAGGAAGGGTAAAATCATCCTTCGGAAAATGACTGTTGAGATCCTAGAAGTCGATACAGACCCTGATCTGCCCATTCTTCTTTATAACTGGCAGAATATTTTCCAACCATTTGGTGTACTGGAACTCATTAACAAAATTGGCTTAGATGAGCTTGTTAACTTCTGCCTCTACCATGGCACCGTGAGAAGGGTGAATCTTTCTGGGAGGTTGTTTGAACCCATGATGATTTATCGGGAGACTGAGGCGGTGGAAGGATACCTGAGGATCTAGTCCTGGCATATAATCATAACATCAGGCGAACACATCATGGTGTTGTTTCAAGAAGCCTATGTACTATTGTTGCTCGTCGAGGGGCATGGCGGCACTGATCAATGTGGGTCTCTGGTCTACCTTGCTACTGAGGTTCACCTGTACCAACTCATCGACTTTGGAAGAAATTCCCTCCTCAAAGGCGGGGGGTATCATTATCTAAATCCTATTCTTCACTTGTAGAGGGGGAATCCTCAGTGGGAGGAGTTTCTTTTGAGTCGGCAGATCCCGACGGAAGGCTGGTACCCACCTAAGCGGCAATGGGCACTGCATCGGAGGACTCTTGTGTTGCCGCAACCATAGCGATGAAGGTTGTTGATCTAATCCCATCTGGCCTTCGGCCTAAGGGGACGCGCTTGATGATGTCAAAGAAATAGTGGCACGTTGTCTTGATCCGGTTAATTACATCCCAGAGGAACAATCAAGTATGACATATTTTCGTTTCCATGGGGTGGACATCCCAATACCTTATGGGGGTAGGAGGCTCCGGGATCACCTGAGCATGATTTGTATAGTAGTACGAGGTGATCTTTCAGCATCTCTTGGCCCTAGGAATGTGTTTTCCCCTCATCCCATAAACAACAAAGCATTTTCCCATGTCTGGGATCGTCAACAATTTTTCCTGAGTCAGCGGCATGTCGAGGGAATATGTGATTCCTATCCACCAGGAGACAAAGTCGGCGACACACTTATTAGGACTCTGCTTTCACTTGAAGAGGTCTGCGATACTCATCTTCCATGTGGTGGAGTTAAACTGGTACAATAATTGCCTATAGAGGTCCTCCCATCTTTTCACTGATCCGATGGGGAGCTGGTTGTACTAGAAAAACATAGGGCCTTCCAATGTCTGCACAAGACACCGAAGTTTGGTAGCTTCCTGGTGTGTTGGAGTTCTCAGCATGGGGCCACACCTTGAGGTAAAGTGTTCCAGGTGCTGTGGTGGGTCCCATGTCCTATTGAATGGGGAAAATGTGGGATTCCCGAAACCTGGGGGTGCTGGTATATCATCCACCCATTCCAGATATGGCTTCCCATTGGGTGGGAGCGCCACCTGTCGTGTTTCTAACACCTCGATTTGGGCGATGAGTGCTGACATTGGATCATATGGGTGGGGGTCCCTGTATTGATGGGGATCCCTAACCCCGAGTACATTGGAGGGTTCATCAACACGGTAAGCAGTCCCAGCTGCTCGTGGAGCAGCTGGTGGAATAACCCTCGGGGTAGCTAGGGGAACCCGAGCTGGGTCACTTGGATTTTCGCGCCATTCAGGAGGATTTCGCAAGACATACCGTGCCCTCTTGTCATAAGTCCCGGCTTTAACCCTATCTGTAGGGGCAGGATGGTCCGGGTCACCTGGAGGCATCTCGTTGAGGGGAATTTGTTCCTGCCCCTTCTACCCTGACCTAGGATTACCATAGTCTAGTCATCCCTATACAGCACGCTCATCTAGGAAGTTATCGACTACCTTCTTTTTCTCTACGAGCTACTGATGCAACACAGCCTTTTCGGGGTCTTCCTATGTCTTCTACACTATGTCGGACGGGTCGGAGGGTTTCGTGGCTCTGAGATGCTCTTCACCCTTACCTTGATTTCTGCTAAGGACTAATGCCTCAGCGGGCAGAGGAAGACCCAGTAGGATTCTCTCTCGATGAGTAACCCTTCTCGATGGATCCAATAATAGTGGTACACTTTCATGGGGGAGGTCCCCATCCAGGTGATCCAACTCATTTTCCTCTTCCGATAGGGTGTCCATGTTAACCGCGACTCTACTCGGGGGCATTTCTTCAATGTTTCTTAGAGATTCAGGTTGTCGTCGAATAGGACTGAAGAGAAGGGCAACATATTTCCCCCAGCCATAGATCTACAGGTGGGGGGAAGCCTCCTTGATAATCTTGCAGAGTACCTTGAAACTCTAGACGCATTGCTGTTGGAGGGCCCTATGGAGACCTGGTGACTCAGGGAGCTTGGCCACAGGGAGTGTGGTCAAATAAACTAGACGACATTGTTTACCAATATCTTCAAAATGCACTAGGCTCTTCAGATAAGTCACTCACTAGTGACGAAGGTGGAAGTGCGTCATCCAGAGGGTTTGACAAAAACACTCAACTTCCTTTGGGGTGAGGGATTCTGGAGCGCATAAATTTGGCACTGCCACGGGCCAAAACATCTCAGGGAAGTGGTCCACTACGAGGATATTCCATAATATCCTTGGCTCGGATTCAGGGTCTGTCCCTTTATTGCCCCACTCATCAACTGGAGGCGGCTAGGGAATTGGTAGCGGTACCAAAACAGATCTCTGGGCCGGTAGGCTGGCTGGTGGAGAATACGACGAGTGAGCTGAAAAACCGCCGCATCTCGAGTTGTCCTCCTAAGAGTGTAGTGACATATCCACCACATCGCGGTAGGATAGGCTGACAGCTGCAGTTCCTAGTTCAGGGGATAGGGCTAATGGCAATGGACCGCACTGCTGCTCACCCACCATTGGTCCCCAGAATAGCTCTTCATGATCTCTAGTCGAGATAGAGAGTGCTTATGGTGACGATAGTGGTGATTGCATGACTGTAACCTGTGGGGTTGCCAAATGTTATCCCTCTTAGATATACCTATGAAGGGAGGCAGGAATCTGGTGGACTTCACATTCTAGGAGTACGAGGCCGATGTGCCTTGTTCCTGCCCCCGAACCTTGAAATGTTGGACCTGGGTGAAGGTTCCATCGTTGAGTCATATTCGGCTTCAGAATATGAGAAGCAAACCAGTTTGATCTCAGTCTGAATATTCTCAGTGTTCCTTTTATCGCGGCAACGACCGGTCCTCCTACCCCAGGATAGTTCTTCATGTTAGGGTAGATTTCTGGAATGAGGAGGTCCTTCAGCCATACTGGTGTTGGGGAGGGGAGGACTTCCGCCAGAGTAAGCCAAGGTGCAAGGAGAACTAGGAAAAATATCAAAGGGGATACGGGGAGGACCTCCATGGGAAGCACTGGAGGGGGTAGGACCTCCACTGGAGTAGATAGGAGCATGGGTGAGAACCCCATGCTTGTTTCCCCTGGCGACATCAGTGCGAGGAAGTTCCTCATAGTGGTTGAGCCGAACACGGGTAGGACCTTCATTTTGGGTGGTGATGTGAAGCTGGCCTTCACCCCTTTGATTATTGAGGCAAGGAGGACCTCTATCGGCTATTGTAAGAACATGGGAAGGGCCCCCACACTGGAGAGTGACAGGATGTGCAACGTCCCCGTATCGGCGGTCTGTGGCAGGAGGGATGACTCCATACCCGATGTAATGATCATGATAGAGGATTGTGTGTTGAGTGTCACCATCATGGGAAGGTCCCTCATTTGTAATGGGGGTAGCATGAGGCAGATATCCATGCCGATCTTGGGAGTAGGGAAGACCCATGTTCTCCATGGTGGTGGTGCGGGGAGGGCCTCCGTACTGGCGGCAACCATTACCTGCACCGGCAGGTGAGAGAGTCGACCTAGCATGCCCATGGGGCAGTTGGGGCCTCAATCCAGGTCGAGTATGCAAGTCCCCCTACTCAGCATATATAAGGGGTTGATGATATACGCTGGCAGTGGCCTGAGCTATAGTAGGTGCTGACGTTGACGCCCCTTGGCGGGCATCCTCCTCATCCTGTGCCCGACGCTGGCGTCGGGTCAAAGGGAGACACATCACCTTGAAGCATGCCCACTCGACCATTAATGGGGTAATTGATTTACTAGTGATATGATGAGGGAACTGCTGCATGTAGGTAGAGCCATGGTCTTCCCATCAACGCATTGTAGGCGGTGTCCTGGGAAACTACCATAAATTTGGTACTGGCAACTAGGCCACCAAACCGGGTCTTCAAGCGGATATTACTGACTGATATCTATTCTGTCTTGTCATAACCTTGGATTCTTAGGTTAGAGGGACTCAGATTATCTTTAGACAATCCCAGCTTTTGCATTATTCGAGTCAGGATTAGGTTAATTCCAGAGCCCATGTCGACAAGACAGCGATGAACCTCCACGCCATTGAACTGGTCGGTGATGTACAATGGGAGAATGTTCCCCTATATAGAGGAGCCTTCATCTTCTCCGTAGAATGAGATAATGGCCTGACATTCTGCATTCTCGACCGCTTCAGCATGAAAAGCTTATATGGGTGTTACTTCCGTCTCAAACTGTAGGTGGCTTCTTAAAGCCTCATCGAGGGCCCTATGCATATCTGACGATAGGTGAAGGTACTAAAGGATGGAGAGCCTTACTGGGATACTGGAAAGATTCTTAAGAACATCATACTTCTATTCCAGGCGTGAACTTATGCTTGCAGGAGGTCGCTCTATGATATGAGGTATGGTGGGCCCTGCCGACTGGACCGACTGCCCACTGGTCGAGGCCTATAGAGTGGCTACCAGGTGAGGGCCGAACGAGTGAGACCAGTTTGTAGTAGGGTATGGCTGGTCATGTCATGGTTGAGGTGGATCTGCCTGATCCATCAATATTTCTTGATCCAGCAATACGAACTGCGAAAAAGTTGAGCCTCATGCCACCAGGTGAGAAGGCTGTGCATGCTGACCTCTACACTAAGCCTATTTTCAGGTTTTGGTTGCATGCATAGCCTAGCTGGAGGTGCTGACTGAGGAACTCTGATGACCCATATAGCCACGGCTCCATCGATGGTGGAAACAGCTGGGGAAGTAGAGAGGATCTTCCTGGCACTCATCATCATCAGGAAACATGTACGGATTTACCATCTCTACGGTGTTAACCGAGGCATACCCTTGACCGTCACTTGGAGAGTCATCCACTACTAGATGGATTCTTAGAGGGATCTCCATCACTATGGGCATGAAGTCACCGAGAGTACGGAATGATGATGGAATCTGTGGGGGACTTTTCTTTCCCTTGCATCACCGGTGTTTTCTCTTCTAGGAAGAGGCTGATAGAGACGATGGTGTAGAAGTGGTGGATGTAGCTTCTGAAGGCTTTGGCCGATTTAGGAATTCCCAGATGACACCATGGGAATAGGAAACTATTTTGCGAGCCATCCAGTCATCATACTTCTGGGATCCGCGACTGGAAACCTGATGCCACTCGCCCTCACTATCACTGCTGCTATCTGGCCTCACGAAGATGCATGCCACCTATGTCGGGGATGGGCCCAACCTTACTATGTTTTTTTCAACCTAGTCTTGGAGCCATTATTTAAACACATAGAACTATTTGAGGGTTTTCCCCAGAATCCGATGGTAGGGGCAGAAATTAGGGAGATCAGTAAGTTTTGTCTCTTCCGGGCAGTGATCGAATTCCTGCAGTATCTTGGTTCCTAAAAAGTAGGGAGATAAACCCATTAGTGCTGAAAGGAAAGTAATCGAAGATCAGTGCCCCAACTCCATCCCATCTTCTATGGCTAGCAAGGTGGATCCACTCTGACAACGTCGCAGACCAAGATGTCCAACGTTTTGACTGCCTCAACTTCTGGTGAGTTTCACGGTAGGCCTGCTATTTTCTTGGCGGGACCCGGTACCAGATAGTTGGATCTGGTGACATGCTAATCCGCTGATGTCTCAAAAGCTACTAATCTTCATATTAAGGAGAATATATTAACATAAGGTTTACCATTTCTGTTTCTGATGCTTTTTCTAGGGTGAGCGTGGCTGTCTTGTTTAAGGATGGCGGTGTTGTTTGTTGCCCCACATTTCCGCTTTCCAAAGGTAGGCGTCATCAGTTCCCTGTTCAATGACGTCTACTCCTTGATCGAAATGGGATGATGGGATTCCAGTTCTTCCTTCCGTGGATTCCTCCTCAGATTTCATCACCTAGTCCAGGTCTCCCTTATAGATTTAAGACATTGTTCATGAAACTCTTCCTAGTGCCATATTTTCATGGACACTAGTTAATTGCACTGATTATGTCAGGACATTCCAAAGGGTCCGGTCAGGGAAGCAACCTTCAGTCAGGGGAGTAGTCACGTTGTACATCACTGGCATGTCTGGACACTAAGACACTCGCACGTCTGGATTTCTTCCCCTTATTATAGGGATTCTTAAGGGCACAGAATCCCAAGGCATCCCACGCCGAACACGGGGAATTTTATGCCATATGCATGTATCTGAGGTTTTCCTCAACTTCTCATGTTTAACATAGGGTATTCCATGAGTTTAACGTCTATCGGAGACAAATCGGACTAATCAGGACACTGATTAGAGTGGAACAGATTACTGCAACCCCTGGAGGGAACACTGATGTTGGGGCCAACGTGTGGTTAGTTACCTGATTGTTGTTAAAGTGAATGGGTAATGGGGTGTAATGATCCCACCGGGATGTGGCGGCCCGAGTAGGAATCATGATTGATGATGGAGAGTTTGATGTAGTGGATGGAGAATGATATGGAGTCGACTTGAGGACGATGGTGATGTTGGTCTTGAATCTCAAAGAGACCTCCTACGTATCCCTATCGCAGGGAATAAAAGTCCTCATAGTTCATCGGAATATGGATTACCATCGTATGGGGTTGACAATAGCTTACCGCAAGATGGGGGATGCAGTTTAATGTCATGCAGTATGAAAAGGGGGCATACAGTTTAACGTCATACGGGATTAAGGTGGTCCGAAGTGAGGGGGGGTCGAAACCAATGGACGGTGGGATTGAAACTTATGGAGGCTTCATAAGTACCTCACCTTGGCAAGTATCAAAGAACACATAGTTCAGAAGGAGTGGGAACCGATGTGAAGGGGGTTGGAACCAATGGGTGGTGGGCTTGAACCTCAGGGAGGCTTCCTATGTACATTTCCTTAGCAAGGATCAAAGACCACGTAGTTCAGGTGGGTTTGGTGCACCGAAGTGAAGATGGCCGGGACCAATGGTTGTTGGGATTTAACCTTAGGGAGGCTTCCTATGTACCTTGCCTTGGAAAGGATCAAAGTCCACCTAGTTTGGGATGGGTTTGGTGTACCGACGTGAAGATGTTCAGGACCAATGGTTGTTGGGCTTGAACCTCAGGGAGGCTTCCTACATACATTGCCTTGGAAAAGATCAATGTCCACGTAGTTTGGCATAGTTGTGTGGGGCTTACACTCTAGGCTGTCCAAAGAGGAAATAGGGGCTTTCTCATGGTTTGTGGCCCAAAGTGGAAACAGGGACTTACGCGTGGTTAGCGGCCCAAAGAGATGGAGATTGGGAATTACTCCAGGGTGGAGGCCCAAGTGGTGAAAAATCCAAAGGGAGAGGGATTTGGCACCAAATAAAGGAGGGGTCTGGTGTCCATCCCCCTCCCCCTCTCTGGTCCTTAGTACCAAATAAGAAAGGAGGAGTAGGGATGCTTCCTCCTGTAAGAAAGGCTAGGGGCTTACACCAAGGTGGTTTCCCTATCCCCACAGACAAACTCCACTCCCATAAAGAGGATCTAATTCCATGTGAGGAATGATTCCACTCCTGTGGAGACCAGTGGGTTTAGAGAATGTCCAATATGAGGCACCCCGTGTGCAAGACATGGGGTGAGGTCACAGTTTAACATCATGTGCTGAGGATAATGGCACTTGGCAGTTTCACGTCCTGCAGCTCGAACGAGGTGGGTGTGCTCCGCACCCCTAGGACTTACGTAACCGATACCCGCCCGCCCTTGGGGGAAGAAAGGAAATGGAAATGTCATGTGAGGGGGATGTTAGGGAGTGATCCATTGGGAGGTCCACTTTAGCGTGGCTATGCGAAAAATCAATAGTCGTTAGCATGCCTATGCGAAGAAGCATGAGGCGAAGCAATGCAACGGGTATTATCGTCCAAGAGACTTTGAAATTGCTCCATGAAAACCTGAAGGGCCGCACGGAAAAAGGATTTGCAGAGAAAAGGGGTTCATATGTATAATCCTTGTGAATCTATGGTTCTCCATGTAGTGTACGGGCTTCATGAAGGGATGTGATTCTCAAAGTGCAGTCCCCAAGCCTAGGCATAGGACATAGGTGTATAGAAGGTGCTTCGCAAAGTGGAAAGGCATTCGCAGAGAAATGCCTCATGAAGAAAGGGTGCCTCGTTAAGCATAACATTATGAAGAAATGTGCTTCATTAAGTACAATTATTGCGCCTTAGCATGCATGTCACATGTGTATGAAGGGTGTTTCGCGAAGCGTAAATGCTTCGCGACGACCCGAGTCCCCTTGGGGATCTCCTTCCTTCGCGGAGGCCCGTGGGCTCCATGAAGGACATCCCTCCTAGAATAGAGGAGGAATTAATGCAAAGGGGAAGGAACTTCATGATGCAAAAGTACCTTGAGAAGCTCATGGTTTGCAGAGCAAGAAGTGCTTCACGATTTGAGATCTCAGAAGGTGAAAGGTTAGATGATCCATCCTTTGGGATCTAGGGGAGCCATGTATTTATAGGAAAGTGGCGCCGCAAATTAGATCTAGCTCGGTAGGAAGATAGAGTTTTCTTCGTGGTGGGTAGAGAATGTCAAATTCGTTCACGGAGGATCCCACATCCTTGCTCCACGGCGGGCGTGGGGCCATGGGGCTCCGTGAAAGGTCTTCAAGAGGCAGCCTCGGAGACTTCCCTCTTGTTCTTATTCTTCCAAACTTTTTGGAGCCAAAAATAATTACAAAAGATTATAGATAAAATAAATATCATAAATATTATATATAATTATAGTGCCATCATAATGGCCACCATAAGAGGTGGTAGTAGAAGATTGAACAATCATCATTTCGTGAGGCAGTAGTTCGTCGTCCCCAGAAACATTATGTTCTATACCCATTAGATGGAGGTGTGTGTAAGTGTAGTTCAAATTCTTATCATAACAACAAGATAGTATATTTAGGATACTATTTTTGTTATAAAAGAAATTAATAAAGAGAGTTTAGGTGGTTGTAGAAGTAGAAAAAATAACTTAAGAGGAGTTTTACCTTTAAATCGGGCAACTCCCTTTGGTTTGAACCAAAAGGCTTCCTTGAAATGCCTTCTGCCTAGGATAAGGCTTATAAGAGGAATAGAGGGATGTAAGGAGATTAATTGGTCAGATTTTGGATGATCCATGGGGTTTTAGAGGTTTGAGAAATGGGTTAGAGGTGAGGGTTTTTATAAGGGGGAGGAGGGGCTCTTTAGAAAAGTTTGAAAATATTATTTTATTATATAATTATTTTCGGTTTCTAAAGTTCCAAAACTCATTAAAGTCGAAGATAAGATGAATCATGTTATAAATAAAATTATCCAATAAAAACTGGATAGGTTTTGGATATTGTTTTAATTTTTATAATCTAATTTATTTAAATCATTCATTAATGAGGTAAACACTGCATCATTATTGTGTCATAAATAATTTTATTTATTTGATGTATAAAAATTATAAAACAAATACCATGATGTATGAAATATTTTTATCTTTTAAAATAATATTTATAGTAAAAAAGATAACTTATATAACCCCTTGTAAAAAAATTTTTTACTCAAAGATATATGTTTATGTCATTTTTGTATTTACTTCAAATTAATTAATATAGTATCATTATCACTCTCAAGTGGATCCATGTGGTCCAAAAATCGACAAAAGGATGCCCATGGTCGGACATATATCAACTAATATCAGTACGACACATGTTACGGTAATTTAATATTATTATAATAATATTTATTTACCCTTATTTACTAGATTTACCCTTTAACCATTTTAAATAAAATATTTACATAAGTAAATATTCAAAATGTCTAAAAATAAAAGTTACCTAATTACAAAATTTCAACCTCCTGATTCCAATATGGAATCCATTTTTCTAAATTCAAAACACAGAAGTGGCATAAATTAATTTAAAATTAATTCCCGTTGTCAAAACAAAAAGTGTGTTTTTAAGAAATAATAACTATCAAAAGATTAACACTTGTTTATGTCCAGTTTAATTGTAAAATTGCATCCAATGAACTAAATTATATTAAATGATAAAAATATAATCTATTGATACTTTAAAACAACTTAAATGTATAATTTAACACTATAAATTATTTCAATTAAAAAAGTTGTTTTCAATTAAAATTTAGTATTTTTCACTATTCATCAAAATATGAAAGTTATCAGAACATTACCAAAAATTTATCCAAACTAAATTTTTATGTCCCACTTTTAAATAATAATTTAATTTCACTAAATTTAATTTATAAAATTTTCAAATATTGGTTTTAAAAAAGGTTCACCATTAAATGGCGGTAAAATTTCATTTTTTTGAAAAATACTACTTTTATCTGAAAAAATGAAATTGTTCTTATATTATGTCTAATAAACACATAATATGGATTCTAAAATTATATGGATTATATAAAATTCAAAATTCAGTTAATACTATTCATAACTGCTTTTTGAACGGCTAGTTTGGTAGGTCGTGGTGCGCTCGAACTCGGTGTTGTGTGTAGTGAATGTTATTGAATTTCTTTAAAGAGATAACATACTATGAAATCTTGGGGTGTTACATTCTCCCCTCCTTTAATAAATTGCATCCTCACAATTTGAAATTTTTCTTTGAAAATAAAAGGTTAAAAATAGAAAAATACCTTTGTGGAAAACCCACATCGAAAATTGGGTTAATTAAATTTAGTCTTAATAAGAGGGAAAGGGAAAAGAAAAAGTCACCACCAAATTATGATCTATATTAGGATAACATTGGTGGAAATTAGAGACATATAATTGGAGGAAAAACGTAAATATTTATAGGGAGTGATAGAGGTCATCAATCATAAACAAGTGTAAAATTGAGGACCTCAAAGCCATCAATCTACGTTGATTTAAAATATCATCGGTTCAACAAAACATAAGGTATTAGGATAACACGTTTTTGGTTTTAAGATCCCTTCCCTAAAGTTTAAGAATTAATTTATTCATTGAATAAGAGGGGAAAAATATACTTGACAAGTATAGTTTTATCCTTCAACTAATTCCTACAAAAAACTCATCTTTCACTCCAAAAGATATTAGAATTAAAAAAATATTATATTTATCATAATCGTATAGGGTTCCAAAAATATTTAATTTATAATTCATTTGTCAAACTATTTAAAAAACAACATTATACAAACTAGGACATCATGTAGGCCTGTGGTGGTGATGCACCCTTGTCACCCTTCGGTTACAGGTTCAAGTCTCACGTCATTGTCGGATGCGACGCGTTGTTGCCCGACCTCCTGGTTGTCCTTTTTATAACAATAAAAAAATAATATTATGTAATGATTTATCCTTAACAATAGTATACAATGTCAAAATTAATCCATTCTTACCTTTAGATTTATCCAAAATACTTCTTTCCAAACTCACAGTCCAAAATTTATAAGGAAGGTAAACACAATGAAGATATTTTTTTCCATGTAATAACATGTGAATACCTTCATCGTGTATTATTTTAAAACATGGTAACACCTTGAATTACCATAAAAACTTATTGATTACATTCATGCTCCCTTATTCCTTATAAAATACTGGATATACTCTTTATATCCAAAAATGTTGTAAACTCCAACAATAATGAAATAAACAAACAATTAATTAGTTTCAAAGTAGTCAAGAATATTGAATATAATTCATCCAGATCAATCATATCTTATTCCAAAATCACTACCTTAGTATCAGAACCATATTAAGGTTTATCTTTCCTTCAACCATGTATTTTCCAAAAATTTCAACTTGATATTGAGTTACTTTTCTTAGAAACATATAATCTCAAATCCTTAATGAAATAGTACTATAGTACAATCCTTATTTATTTTTATAATTCATATAATAAATACATCATTGATAAAACACTCAAATGAAATAATTTCTTAATAAAAACATAAGAACACTAGTCATTCCTCTTCATATGTGGTAGTATAATAACTTGACTATTGTCCAATAGCATCATTTGGGGCATACTCTGATGATTTGGACTTGGATTCACGTAGTGTCCCAACTCCTTGAAGATGAAGAATTGTATATTTGAAACCTTTTTCTTACCCTTACAATCACGTACTTATTGTCCTTTTTCCACACTTATAACAAACTCTCATTTCCTTCAAGTATTTACCAAGGTGATTCTTTCCACAATTATCACATATAGGAAAATCCTTCTTTCCCTTCTTCTCTTTATCCATATTTCTCTCTATGGTCCTTTACTTCTCTGTAATCCCTTCAAATCCATAGGACTTATAGAATTATTTACTTATCTTATTAACACATGATAATATTTCCTCATATGATGAGAATACATGGGAAAATATTTCCCTTATAAATGTCGGCTTAAGACCATGAAATATATGATCCTTCTTACACTTTGGATCATGTGTATTACTGGAGTTATCATTCCTTCTACTGGGAACCATTTCTAAACAATGACATACACTATGTTAGTTTATGAATCGTAATGCATAATTCCAAACTTGTAAAATACCTAACGTGAATTGAAAAGTTTATGCATATAATCCATAATCATAAAATGTTTTCATTGAGGAAGTATATACTCATAAATCCTTCATAATTACTTGTAAATAAAATGTTAATTATTCTGATCATATCCCCCAGGAGTGTCATAACCAAGAGTGCAGCAAGGCCCGTTGTCATGTATCAGGATACCCCGGGTTAAGCCCGAAACTCCTTGTTAGAGTTTTCACTCCTAGGTACATTTGTGCCAGAGCCACATCTACCTTCTTGTATCCAGACAGGGATGTATTTCTTGGAAAATTCACAACATCTCTACCTTACCAAAATTTTAGGATATTCTTCTATACTAATCCTCAAATTCTATCTTAGGGTAATGTTCTCTAATCAGGGTTTTTCTAAATCTTGTTTCCAAGGTTATTTCAAAACTTCCTCTGATACCAATTGTAATGCCCCGGCCCCAATTACTTAGAGTCGGTGCATTATTTTAATACATTGGCATCATTATAAGGAATCAAGTCCCAAAATACCAATCAGTTTAGTAGTATTGGAAAGTAGATTACATACATGAACGTTACATTACATTATAAAATGACAGAACAACAAAATTGTATCCATTGACCACATTCATAATGTCATGACCCGTCCACGGGCCCGTGTCGTGACTACCCCAAGCCCGCCTTCCTTAGGCCAGGGGCCAGCGAATAGCACTAAAAAGGCATATCCCAGAGAATAGGGAATGAATTTCCTTTAAACCTACAACTCACACAAACTTTATACAACCAGAGATAACCAAAAAGTACTAATAATGTAAAGAGTGTTGAAAGTAAATCGTCCAGTATACAAACCCAAATGAAGTACAAGTATAGGAGAAAGGTAAACCAGATCCTAGATCGTCCGCCGGGAAATCCTACCTTAAGGTTTGGTACAGATCTCGATCAAGTCGTCCTTAAGGTATGTCCTATCTAAGTCCAGCTCCGAGCATCCTCCCATTCATCTCTCTCAGCCTCGATCACTATTGTCCGTCATCTACATAGGACACAACAAGGTGTGGGAAAAGCCCGTGCAGGGGTGAGTATAACGATACTCAGTAGGGACCCCGAGACCCCTAAAGGTCTCCCAGAATCCGCTAAGGATAAACCACAGTAGTAAGAATATTATCAAAAAGTATCATCCAACCCTACTAAGGTATATGCCCATGCATATACCTATGTAATCAAATACAAACCAGCTCCATCTCTTGAGCCCAAGCATAACCTGTTCCACAAAGGAAGAAAGATAACTTATTGATAACTACATAGATTCAAGTCTCAACTCACACGGGTATACAACTTATGTATAGAGATAGAGATGATTAGATGTAGCCACTGAATCATCTACTTTGTCGAACCCACGTAGGATTTTAGTACAGTAATCGGAGCTGTCGAACCCACGTAGGATCCTGGAATAGTAATCAAAGCTGTCAAACCCATGTAGGATCCTAGAACAGTAGTCGGAGCTGTCGAACCCACCTACGATTCTGGAATAGTAGTCAGTCCTATCGAACCCACGTAGGATCCCTTTATCACAATGTAGCCAGCCATTGGGTTCCACACAAAGCACGCTTGATTCCAGGAGAGTATTCTCCTCAATACAAGTTTCTATACATCAACCGCCACTAAGTCACAAGTTGATGTATCCAAAAGATCCGTCTTTCCATAAGAAACCCAACGCAACAGACGGTGCGTCAATCAGACGCCCGGTCTGAGAGTTTTTAGCATTTCCGTTCCGATGGCCCGGTTGGATTTACGTTCAATCCAACCCAGCCATACCCCAACTATGTCCAAAACTCAAGTAGAGTATACCAAAAAAAACCATCTTCCTCCAAGGTTTCCATCTCCTCAGACGGTTCATCAATCAGACACCCATAGCTCAGGTTACGGGCAAAAGAGTGGAAACAGGTCAAAGCAGGTCCGGGTCCGGTCCGGCCCAGTCAGCCAGACCCAACCCGACCTGGGTCCGGACTGGGGTCTTACTCGGTCTGCGGGTCTGACCCGGCCTGCGGGGGTGGCCCGGCCCACACTGGGTCCGGCCCGCACTGGGCCCGCGGCTGGTGGTCCCCATGGGGTCCGCCCTAGCCAAGTCCAGGGGGAGGACGCGCCCCCTGGAGTCCTGAATGGATTAGCTGTTCGGGAAGTTCAAATCCAGTGCCACGTGGAGATAGTCTGGGTCACGCAGGACCCCCACAATGGGTCCCTCTATTCCCGGCTGGCCGAGTGGCCAGCCACCTCCCATGCGGCATTGTTGCACTGCGCCTCCTCCAGCAGCCGGCTCTGCCGGCTGCCCGTCCTCCGTCATCGTGGCCAAGGTCGCGGCCTCTCACTCCACTACGTGGCGCACATTGTGCTACGCCTTCCCTGGCAACCAGGCAGCCTGATCCGCTTGTTCTTCTCGCGGCCGACCTTGCACTGGCCTCCGCTGCACTGCTGCGACCCGTCGGTCGCGGCCCACTCCTCTGGCGGCACGGTTGCGCCACCACCATCCACACAGCCGGCCGGAGTGCTGGTCGCCCTTCCCTTCGTTCTACCAGTGACGTTCGTCGGTTCCGATGGCTAGCGAACCTTCCACGGGTCACCGAATGAGTTCCAGTGCCCCAATTCTCATTCTGAAAGTATCTGCGCACTCCTCGGGACGTCGCCTTCAATCTACAACCATCGTTGACAAAAATATCTGATCCTAGACTCATGCTTCGATTAGAGTCAAAATCCACAAAGTAAGGTGGAGGGTTCGGGCCGTGTTCGTTCGGCCCGTACCCTCCGCATTAGAGTGATAGCATGTGACTTCGAATCTTAATCCACAAAGGAAAAAAAGAACGAGAAACAAATAACAAAGCTCGAACCCCTACCTCAGATTCATTGACATCAGGAAATAATATGAAGAAGTCGAGGAAAATGTCGTCGGTGTTCTTCAAGGATGGTGTTTCCTCCCATGTTCTGGTAGGAGATCAAAGAAGAAGAATATTTTTGTCGTTGGTGGAAGAAAAGTTCTTCCTCCAAGGTTTCATCCAATAGAAAAATCACCAATTCCTACAAATCCCAAAGGAGGGGAACAAACACATCAATTTGTGGAGTCTCCCCCTAATCACTTCATTTAATAAAGGAAGGGGTTGGAAAGAATTAAAGCGGGGGTTTAGTTCATGTGGAACCCACTTTAATTCAAAAATATTTGAATAAAATAAAATTTACGTTTTAACAATTTTATTTTATTCCACATATTTTTTTTTATCCTCCACAAAAGGTTGGAAAACCAACTTCTGTTCACAACCAAACACAGCTGAGGTGAAGGTCCCCTTAATCAATCATCGGTGCTGCGAGTTCAACGGTGCCCTCAGATTTCAATTCTGAGCACCGGTTCTAAAGTTACCAAAACCCGCTCTTAATTTCAATGAACATACTCAGAAACTTCAGAAAAAAATTCCAGGAACTCTAAGCCTCGGAATTACGTGCCGTTAGAAACCGCAGACTCGGAATAATTCTATATAATTTTTAAAAAAATACATGGATTTTCGGGTCTATACATTCTCCCCACCTTAGATATTTGTGTCCCCAAAATCCAAAACTCAAAAACTAGGAAAACAAATGGGGGTATTTAGCGCGAATATGAGACTCTCACTCCTATGTGCTCTCCTTGAGGTTCTCGTGCTGTCATCACACACACACCAGAGGTATCGATCGCCATCATCGATGTCAAGCTCACCCTGATCTATGATGTGAGTAGGATCATGCATGTATCTTCTCAGCTGGGATACGTGAAAAACGATGTGCACCAGGTGCAACTGAGGGGGATGTTCCAGGCAGTAATCCACCTTGCCTACTCTGCTAAGGACCTGGAAAGGTCTGATGAATCTCAGAGATAACTTGCCTCCTCGGCCAAATCTCTGCAGACCTCATCGAGGTGAGACCCATAGAAATATGTGGTCGTCATCCTTGAACTCCAGAGGTCTCTACCTCTTGTCAGCATACGACTTCTACCTGCTATGTGCAGTCTTCATCCACTCCTGGATGATCCGCACCTTCTCCGTAGTAGCCCATAACATCTCTGGTCCCACTAGTGCTGACTCCCCTGGGTCTGTCCAGAACAATGGAGATCTACAAGGTCGACCATACAAGACCTCAAAAGGTGCTATCCCGATGGTGGAGTGATAGATTTTATTATATGAAAACTCCACCAAAGTCAAGTGGTCCTCCCATCTGCGACTGAATTTGAGGACGCATGCATGGAGCATGTCCTCGAGACTCTGAATGATCCTCTCAGTATGGCCATCTGTCTCAGGATGGAAGGTGGTCTCAAACTAAGCTGTGTCATGAAATCCTTATGCAACCCCTTCCATAGTCGGGAAGTGAAATGTGCATCACAATCAGAGACAAATGTCGAAGTTACCCCATGTATTCGCACAATCTCCTGCACATAGAGGTGTCCCAACCTCTCTACTAAACCATGCTCTCTGATCGGTAGGAAGTGGGCCGACTTGGTGAGTTGGTCGACGATCACCCAAATTGAGTCATGTCCCTTGGATGTACGTGGAAGTCCTGTCACAAAGTCCATGGATATCCCATCCCACTTTCACTCTGGGACCTCTAAATGTTGAACCAAGCCTGCTGGTACATGGTGCTCCACCTTTACTTGACGACAAGTGAGGCATCTAGAGACAAACTCTGCTACTGCCTTCTTCATACCTGGACACCAGTGTTGTCGTCGAAGGTCCCGGTACATCTTTTCCACACCTAGATGTACCGCTAGAGGTGATGTGTGGAACTCCCTCAACACTACCTCCTGAAGCGATGTTGGTACCATGGTATGTCCTCTGAAGAGGATGATGTGCTCCCTACCTACAAAAAATCCATTAGGTGCCTGTCCTATGGATATATATGAACGTCGAGCCTCACAGTCAGCATCCCCACGCAGCGCCTCCCTGAATCTCTAAAGGAGTGAGGGTGTGATTATAAGAGACTGTAGGAAATCTTCTCCATCTCGGTCCACATATAAAATCTGCAAAGAAGCCAGTTGCTCAGTCACCTCTCCTAGCAGCTGAATACTTGATCTCTTGGTGAGAGAATCAGCTACAATGTTCCCCTTCCCAAGAGTATAGACTATCTTTAAATCATAGTCCTAGAGGAACTCAATCCAATGTCGTTGTCTCAGGTTCAGGTCAATTTGCGAGAAGATATACCTTATACTCTCGTGGTCAGAGTAGACTGTGAAATGCTCACCCATAAGATAGTGTCTCTAAATCTTCAAGGAGAAGACCACTACTACTAAATCCAGGTCATGGGTATAGTATTTCTGCTCATGTTTTCTCAACTATCGAGAACCATAAGCTATCACTGCTCGCTCCTACATCAGGACGCATCCGAGCCTGGTCCATGATGCATCGGAGTAGACCACATACCAAACGCCCTCCTCCGGAAGCCTCAAGATGGTCTCACTAGTCAGTCTCTACCTCATCTCCTAAAAACTCCACTGGAACCTCTCTAACCACACGAAGGGTTGCCTCTTCTTCTTCAACACCGATAAGGGTTCTACAAATCTGGATAAGTCTGACACAAATCTCCGATAATAACCGGCCAGACCCAGGAAACTCCATACCTCCGTTACACTCCTAGGTGGCTCCCAAGCTAGCACAGCCTCAATCTTCGCTGGATCAATAGCAACTCTAGCCTCTGAGATGACGTGTCCCAGAAAGTGAACCTCTTGGATCCATAACTGGCACTTCAAGAACTTAGCATAAAGCTGGTTCTCTAGGAGTGTGTCTAGTACTATCCGCAAATGATAGTCATGATCCTCTTTTGTAGTCGAGTAGATCAGAATGTCATTGATTAAGACTACCACAAAGCGATCAAGGTACGGCTGGAAGATCCTATTCATAAGTCCCATAAACACAGTTGGTGCGTTGGTTATGGCTAATGGCATAACCAGGAACTCATAGTGGATATACCGACATCTGAAAGCCATCTTCTGCACATCCTCATCCTGTACTCTAAGCTAATGGTAGCCCGATCAGAGGTCTATCTTCGAGAACCAATGTGCTCTCTTAAGCTGATCAAAGAGGTAATAAATCCTCGGAAGTGGATACTTGTTCTTCACAGTCACCTGGTTCAGGCACCGGTAATCTACATAGAGCATCAAACTCCCGTTCGCCTTCTTGACGAACAAAATCGGGGCTGCCCATGGTGAAACACTGGGTCTGACGAACCCCTTTCCTTGTAAGTCCCTCAGTTGTACTCACAGCTCAAGAAACTCCACAGGAGCCATCTGATACGCTGGTGTAGATATCGATGTCATCACAGGATACAAGTCATTGTAAAAGTCTACCTCTCTGCGAGGAGGTAGTCCTGGAACCTCATCAGGAAAAACATATGCGTACTGATCCACCACAACATGATAGCTCAGAATATGCATATCAACCGCTATGAGGATAAGGCTAGCCAACTGATGATTAATCAGCTGCCCCCTCTTATGGGTAATTCCATCCTCTGTTGCAAAGGCTCCCTTCTCGTCAGTGAAGGTAAACCTAGTCCCATCCTCGTGGACACACCACACTTTCCGCCTAATATAGTCAATCTGAGTGTGGACTGTAGAGAACCATTTCATACCCAAGATGACGTCTTAAGGCCTTGAAACCGCTACTAGGAGATCCCAACTGAAGATCTCACATCCTAGAGTAAGCTCACACTACCGGCACCAGTGTGTAATCGTCGAATCTGCTCCTGTAGGGGTCTATAGCCATAAGGATTGAGCCAACGGCTTCTTCGGAATATTCGATCTCCGAACGAGGGTAGTGGAAATGAAAGAGTGATTGGAACCTGTGTCTATAATCACTACAGCTATGGTGGAGTAGACACAGACTGTAACTCGAATCAACTCTGGAGTACCATGATCGTAAGCCTCAGCTGCCTGGAGCTGAGCTCTCCAATGTTCACCAGCTCCCTGCGGTCGGGGTAGACCTTTTGGTGGTGGTGGCGGTAACACCTCGAAACATCACCCACCGCCAGCTGCTCGACCAGCACCTCTACCATGTCCGCCTGCACCCTGTGGACCACCTCGATCGAATATCTGTCTCTGCCTGGGAGGTTCTTCGACCGCCTGCTGATCATATGCATAGTGGGTCGGACAGTCACGAGCCATGTGACCCTACCTGTCTCATGTGTAGCACTGCCTGCTCCTCATATGACTGGCTCTGTCTCGTGTGCCCTGCACCACCGAACCTGTATCCTGAGGTCATTCACTGAATGGCCTGGTCTGCTTGGATCTCAGGGACATCTGTCTGCTGCCAGCAGTAGAAGACTCTGCTACGTGACGCCCGGTGGTGGGTCTCGCTGCTGGTGATTGCTCAGAAAGGAAACTCTCCACTAAGAGGGCTCACTCCAACACCTTTGCCTATGTCAGGATGCTGAGGGAGATCATTGAAGTCCTGATCTCTCTCCTGAGCCCCTGCTCGAAGGTCTAGTCCCTGAAGAATGGGTCCCGAACCATATCTGTGGAGTAGCAAGAGAGGTCGGTGAACCTCACTGAGTATGGTGCCACCATCATTATTCCCTACTGCAGATGAAGTAGCTCCTATATTCGCACTGCACGTAGGGTGGCTGGGAAAAACTCCGCCCGAAACAGGCTCTCGATGTCTTCCCAGAGAAGTGTCTCCATGTCATGCACCTAGAGCATCAGGCTACACCAACTTCCTACTACTTCTTGAAGGAGACTCATGGAAAGGATCACCATAAGGTCGGCCGATGTCCCTACCAGTCTTAAGACTCTCACCACAGCCTCCAGCCAATCCTCAACTGTCTGCGGGTCCATCTCACCCCTAAACCTGGGTGGCCTCTGGTGCAACAACTCGTGCAATGCACTCAGGCGGCATTTACTCTCTACTGTTGGGGCTAGTGGCATCGGTGGAACAAGGGGTAGTGGTACTGCTGGTGCCTCCGCTGTGATAGGGCCCTACACCAAGGCTTCGTCGCTCGGTGGGATTCCATCTCGTACAAAGCCTGGAACCCTGGCTGGCTCTCTGCGTGGGGCCATCACGAAAAGAAAGAGGTGTGACACGGTCAAAAAGTTATACCTTGTGAGCTGACCCAAAGATATCACAAAGAAAAATTTTCAAAAGAAACACAAATGAAATCAATGTTTTCATGCACTGAGTCAGAAATCAGAAGTTAGAGTCCTAGTGTATGGATACGTCGGCCGCCGCACCAACACCAGTTTCCCTAAACTGATAACCACACCCAAAACACTTAACATTATTGTCGTTAAAAGATTAGAGTCCAATTTTATATGGTATAACCGACTCCTCTGATACCAATTTTTCATGACCCATCCATGGGCCCATGTCGTGACTACCCTAAGCCCACCTTTCTTAGGCCAGGGGCTGGAGACTAGCACCAAAAAGGAATATCCCAGAGAATAGGGAAGGCATTACCTTTAAGCCTTCAACTCACATAGAATGCATACAACCAGAGATAACCAAAAAGTACTAATAATGTAAAGAGTGCTAAAATTAAATGGGACAGTATAGAAACCCAACTTAAGTACAGTACAGAAAAAATGGAAAACAGCTCCTAGATTGTCCACTGAGAAATCATACCAGAAGGGTAGGTATAGATCTTGATCAAGTCATCCCTGAGGTATGTCCCGTCTAAGTCCAGATCTAAGCAGCCTCCCATCCATCTCTCTCAGCCTTGATCACTGTTATTTGTCGTCTCCACAGGACACAACAAGGTGCGGATGAAGCCCGTGCAAGGGTGAGTACAACGATACTCAGTAGGGACCCCGAGACCCCCGAAGGTCTCCCAGAATCCACTAAGGATAAACTATAGTAGTAAGAATACAATCACAAAGTATCATCCAACCCTAATTAGGTATATGCCCATACATACACCTAAGTCATCAAATACAAACCGGCTCTAACTCTTGAGCCCAAGCATAACCCGTTCCACGAAGGAAGAAAGATAACTCGTTGATAACAACACAGAGTCAAAGCTCAACTCACATAGGTATAAAACTTATGTAGAGAGATAGATATGATTAGATGTATCCACTGAATCATATACTCTGTCGATCCCACGTAGGATCCTGGTACAGTAATCAGAGCTGTCGAACCCACGTAGGATCCTGGAACAGTAATTAGAGCTATCGAACCCACATAGGATCCTAGAATAGTAGTCAGAGCTGTTGAACCCACGTAGGATCCTGGAATAGTAGTTAGTCCTGTCGAACCCACGTAGGATCCCTTTATCACAATGCAGCCAGCCACAGGATTCCACACAAAGCACGCTTGATTCCGGGAGGGTGCACTCCTCAAGCCAAGTTTCTATACATCAACATCCACAAATTCCTAATTTCATGTATCCAAAAGATCCGTCTTTCCATAAGAAACCCAACGCGACAGACGGAACGTCAATCGGACGCCCGGTTTTAGAGTTTTTGGCATTTCCGTTCCAAGGGTCCGGTTGAATTTACATTCGATCCAACCCAGCCATACACAAAATATGTCCAAACCTCATGTGGCGTATACCAAAATAACCTTCTCCCTAAAAGGTTTCCATCACTGCAGATAGTTCATCAATCGGACGCTTGTGGCACAAGTTATGGGCAAAAGAGTGGAAACAGGTCAAAGCGGGTCCGGGTCAGGTCCGGCCCAGTCGGACCGACCTGACCCAACCCGGCCAGAACCGGGTCCATATGGGGGGTCTGACCCTGTCTACGGGTTTAACTTGGCCCGCACTAGGTCCATCCCGCGCGAGGCCCGCGGCTGGCGGCCCAGCCCGCGCTAGGCCCGCGGATGGCAGTCCCCATAGGGTCTGCCCTAACCACGTCCAGGGGGGAGGTCGTGCCCCCTGGAGTCCCGAATGTTTTAGCTGTTCAGGTAGTTCAGATCTGGTGCAACATGGCTCCGGTCCGGGTCACGCGGGACCCCTGCGGCGGGTCCCACAATTCCCAGCTAGCCGAGCGGCCAGAAGCTTCTCGCGCGGCGCTGTTGCACTGCCCCTCCTCCGGCGGCTGGCTGTGTCGGCCGCCCGCCCTCCGTCGCTGCGCCCCTCGCTCCACCGAGCTGCATCGCACCTTCCCCGGTGGCCTGAGCCGCCATTTCTTCTCGCGGTTGGCCTTGCGCCGGCCGCCGCTGCACCGTCATGACCCATCGGCCGCGGCCCACTCCTCCGGTGGCGCGGTTGCACCGCCGCCATACACGCAGCTGGCCAGAGTGTCGTCCGCCCTTCCCTTCGTTCTACAGGTGACGTTCATCAATTCCGACCACCGGCGAACCTTCCACGGGTCACCGGATGAGTTCCGGTGGCCCGATTCTCATTTCAGAAGTAGTTGTGCACTCCTTGGGACGTCGCCTTCGATCCGCAACCATCATTGATGAAAATAGATCAACCCGGACCTGTACCGCAATTAACTTCAAAATCCACAAAGTAATGTGGAGGGGTCGGGCCGTGTTTAATTTGCCCACACCCTCCACGTTAGAGTGATATCATGCGGCTTCGAATCTTAATCCATAAAGGAAAATGAAGAACGAGAAACAAATAACAAAGATCGAACCCCTACCTTGGATTCGTTGACGTCAGGAAAGAAGATAAAGAAGTCGAGGATGATGTCGGTGGCATTCTTCAAGGACGGTGCTTCCTCCCTTGTTTCGGTAGGAGATCAAAGAAGAAAAAGATGTTTGTCATTGGCGGAAGTAGAGTTCTTCCTCCAAGGTTTCCTCCAACAACCAAAACACCAATTCCCATAACTCCCAAAGGATGGGAACAAACACATCAATTTGAGGAGTCTCCCCCTAATCACTTCATTTAATAAAGGAGGGGGTTGGCAAGAATTAAAGTGGGGGTTTAGTTCGGGTAGACCCCACTTTAATTCAAAAATATTTGAATAAAATAAAATTTAAGTTTTAACAATTTTATTTTATTCCACCTCTTTTTTTATCCTGTACAAAAGGTTGGAAAACCAACTTCCATTCACGACCAAACGCAGCTGAGGTGATGGTCCCCTTAATCAATCACCGGACCTGCGAGTTCAACGGTACCCTTGGATTTCAATTCCGAGCACCAGTTCTACTGTTACCAAAACCCACTCTTAAGTTCACTGAACGTACTCAGAAACTTTGTTAAAATATTCTGGGCACTCCGGGCCTCGGAATTACGTGTCGTCAGAAACCGCAGACTCAGAATAATTCCATATAATTTTAAAAAAAAATTACATGGATTTTTGGGTCTTTACACATATCCCTTATACTATCTATATTGGTCAGTCATAATATACTTCTTCACATCCTGGGAAAAATAAAACATAGAAAGGGGTGAGCTCAGCTGCTCAATAAGGACTACAATATAGCAGAAACTTTTATAAATAAGCATAAACACTTAAGGCAATGTATAAAACTAAAACAAAAGTTTTTTAAACATAAACTTCATAATAATATGGCAAAGATAAATCAAATAATTCCATTTACATATTTACATAGATATTCTACAAGTCGAATAATCACATGTAATGTCAATAGTTAATTTCATAATGATGGAATTCATAATGTCAGACATCATAACCACATAGTCAAGGCCTAGTGACAAGACTACAAATAAGATTTTGTCAAGGTCTTGTTCTAAGACACTAGTTTGTCTCATGAGACCTACCAATACATAGAGAAGCTATAGCAGGCTCCACCCATCACTTACTAAGTCCAATTCATTCCTCATATAAAAATGTTGAAACATAACATAAACATTCGTATTAAAACTAGAATATAAAATGTCAATACTTTAACCATAAATAATGAATGGTATAAAAATAGCACATTCGTAGTAAATCATATCATAACTCATTCAATACAATATTGAAGATTGTATTTATAATAAATCAACCTCAATCAAGAATAATATCCAAAAGGATGTTGACATATTTGAAATTGATTAGTAAAACTCTTTGAGAGAAATATCCCTTTTTCATGAAACATTTAAAAGTTACACAATTTATAAGGAATACATTTAAAAGACATTTTTGAATCCAAGTGTCCCATACCACTTTGAAACTTTTGAAAGAATTGACATTTTAAAACATTCATGACCATATAAATAAATCCTTTAAAACCCATTTTGAAAACATAGATATTAATTAGAATGATTTAGAAGAATAAATATTTAAATCATTAAAATTATATTTTGGTTAAAGAGTCCCTTAAAAATAATCCTTTTGAAAACTCCTTTATCTAACATAGGCATGGATAATAAATATGTCCTAGTGAATACTTATACATAAACAATCTCGAATAATAATAAGATTGAGGAATTAACCCTTATATTGTATTTTTCCTTAGTCAAGGGTATGTTAACCTCCTGTATAATAGGTAAATAATTGTTGTTAAATTATAAAAGAACTATATACATAAATATGATATCATATATGATCTTCTAATATTACTTTTTTAATAATATTTTAGTAGTATCATTCTTTCGGGTGTTAACTAATTTGTTTTCCTTTATATATTTTGTTACGTAAGTCATGTTTGTTATGGGTAGGATGTAATTGATTTATATCCAGAATGATATTTTTTTCTTAAATATTATTGTTAATAATCAAATGAAAATTATTCTTTAATGGTTATGATGGGGAATGAATCTCATCGCGTTCGTGGAGACGGTAATTCGTACATACGCACGAACGCTACTTCCATTTCATTTTTTTGTTTTAAAAGGAAAGAAAACCAAATGATACATTGATATATTATTATTAAAATATAATATAATATTTTATATATGTTATGTAACTTAATTAACACTATCTGTTATACGTTCCATGTATAGTATGAACGAGTCATATCATTTTGAGGGGTGGTAGTCTGCACTTCAACAAATGAAATTTTAGTATATATACAACAAGAAAAGAATAAAGTAATGCTATAAAAGAGAATTACAGAAGATTATAGATAAAATAAATATCATATATAATTACATTTCCATCATAATGGCCACCATAATAGGTGGTAGTAGAAGATTGAATAATCATGTTTCGTGAGAGAGTAGTTCTTCGTCCACAGAAACATTATGTTCTATAACCATTAGATGGAGGTTTCTGTAAGTGTAATTAAAATAATTCTCATAAAAAACCTAGTATATTGAGGATAATGGTTTTGTTATAAAATAAAGGAATAAAGAGATTTTAGGTGGTTGGATAAGTAAAATAAAAGAAAAGAACTTAAGAGGAGATGTTCCCTTTAAATCGGATAACTCTCTTTGGTTTGAACCAAAAGGATTCCTTGAAGTTCCCTCTGCCTAGGGTAATGATTCTAAGAGGAATAGAGGGATGTATGGAGCTTAATAAGGTAGAGTTTGGATGAGACAAAAGGCTTGAAAGGTGTGAGAAATGGGTTAGAGATGAGGGATTTTTATAAGGGGAGGGGCTCTTTAGGAAAGTTTGAAAATATTATTTTATTATATAATTATTTTCTGTTTTTAAAGGTCCAAAACTCATTAAAGTCGAAGATAAGATGACTCTTGTTCGAAATAAAATCATACAATAAGAATTTTACAGGTTTTGGATATTTTTTAAATTTTTATAGTCTCATTTATTTAAATCATTCATTAATGAGGTAAACACTGCATCATTATTGTGTCATAAATAATTTTATTTATTTGATGTCTAAAAATTATAAAAAAAATACCATGATGTAGGAAATACTTTTATATTTCAAATAAATATTTATAGTCATAAAGATAACTTATATAACCCCTTGTAAAAAAATGTTAACTAAAAGATATATGTTTATGTCATTTTTGTATTTACTTTAAATTAATTAATATAAAGTGTCATTATCACTCTCAAGTGGCTCCATCTGGTCCCAAAATCAACCCAAGTATTCCCATGGTAGGAAATGTATCAACCAATATGAATAGGACACATGTTAGGGTAATTTATTATTATTATAATAATATTTGTTTACCCTTATTTACCAGATTTACCCTTTAACCATGGTAAATAAAATACTTACTGAAGTAAATATTCATAATGTATAAAAATAAAAGTTACATATTTACAAAATTTTGACCTCTTGATTCCAAATATGGAATCCATTTTTCTAAATAAAAAACACAGAAGTGGAAAAAAAATAATTTAAAATTAATTCTCATTGTCAAAACAAAAAGCGTGTTTTTAAGAAATAATAACTATCCAAAGATTGACACTTGTTTATGTCCAGTTTAAATGTGAAATTACATAAAATGAACTAAATTATATTAAATGATAAAAATATAATCTATTGATATTTTAAAACCACTTCAATTTATAATTTAACACTATAAATTATTTTGATTAAAAGGTTGTTTTCAATTAAAATTTAGTATTTTTCACTACTCATCAAAATATGAAAGTTATTAGAAAAGTACCAGAAACTTATCCAAAATAAATTTGTATATACCTATTCTAAAGAATAATTTTATTTCATTAAATTTAATATATAAAAGTTTCAAATATTGGTTTTAAAAAATGTTCGTTATTAAAAGGCGGTAAAATTGCATTTTTTGAAAAATACTTCTTTTATCTAAAAAATGAATTTGTTCTTATGTTGTGTCTAAGAAACACATAATATGGATTCTAAAATTATATGGAGTATGTAAAATTCAAAATTCAGTTAATACTATTAATATCTGCTTTTTGAACGGCTATTTTGATAAGTCTTGGTGCCCTCGAACTTGGTGTTGTGTGTAGCGCAAGTTATTGAATTTCTTTGAAAAGATAACGTGCTATGAAATCTTGGGGTGTTAAAATCTATGTTGGTTAAATAAGTCATTTATTTCTCGATAATAAAATTAAAAAAAATGCATTTTTATTCCAAATTCATTTCATATAGTTGAAGGATTATTTCACTATCTTGATAAACACTTGATAAAACAATATTACTTGATTTCGTACCATTTTATAAGAATGATATTGTCCTTTTTTGTGCTTTGATCAATTTTTACTTCATATCTTATGCCAGGAAATGGATATTCAAGTTGAATTTTTCATAATTGAATCACTTTAATGAATCATAAGATCCAACAGTCATTCCTTCAACATTTAAATATTTATTGAAACCAAAATGGTTAACACATAGTATCCAATAAATCATAATTTAACCTCAAACAATAATATCCAATATTGAACTTAATCCATTCCAACCTTAATACTTGTTCAAAATACTTATTTCTAAATTCATAGTCCAAAAAAATATCTAAATTTCCAAAATCAATCTTAACATCGTATTCCCAAAATAATGTAATGTATCTCTTATTGTCACATACCAAATATTTTATTGTCCTAAAAACCTTGATGAAAGCATTTATGCTTCCAAATCCGTAAAGAAGAAGTACTGCATTACAATCCTTTTATATCTCATGATTTTTATAACCAGATCACCATTGACGAAATAATTCTTGAATCCAAATACACAAGCACTTTAATCATTCCACTTCATTCTCAAAACATTAACTATGCTTCATCATCTTATTCCATAATACCTCCATTTTATTTTTCATTTGTAGTATATTTATCATCAATAGTATAACCATTACTTGTATAACCATGTGGATTATCTTCATGAGTTTTCACCCTGGTATATAGGTTTCTATAATTCCCATATTTTCTATATTTAAAACATTCAATCATTGATAATACCATAGGGAGACCATTATTCTAAACATTTAATTCTTTCTCAAAAATTACTTGATTTATATCCATCTTTATACACCCAAAACATATTCATATTATTTTAATAAATTCACATGGGTTTTCTTCTCACATTCACAATATATAAGAAACTGATTCTTCTTTCATCCATGTTCTATAAATAATCAATAGGATTTTATCCTATACTTAGACTTATACTCAGAGTCAATTACAGGGTTATATTCCTTAATCTATATTTTCCTAAATCTTGTTCTCGAGGTTTCTAATAAACATTGTTTGATACCAACTATAACAACCATGACCTCAGTATCCTAAAGCTGGTTCCTTAATTTATTACATTGACATAATATACAAGTGACTGCATCCAAAAGGACTAAATGGTTTATTAGTCATGGTAAACTAGTTACATACTTGAAATACACATTACAATCTAAAAAATAAAATACACAAGTAATATTTATCGAACATTCCATTAATCCCCTTTTGTGTAACCCTGAATATCATTAATAATATACTTCTTGGGATCCTGGGGAAAAAATGAAACATATGAAAGGGGTGATCTCAAATTCTTATTAAGGTTAAGCATACAGAGGAAGATATGAGTAAATATAGCAAGGTAAATAACTGAAACACATGCCATTTAAATAATCACATGAGATAGTAAACTTAACCATGGATATTATACTAGTAGAATAGTCATATAGAATATCAATAACTAATATCATAATGAATTAATTCATAATTCTTTACATCTAAAATATATCTTTGAGGCCTTAACAAAGACATTTGAAAAATAAATGGGTAAGGCCTCAGTCAAATCCAAATATTCTTTGTATCATGAGACCTACCAATCCATCAAGGGGATATAGTGGGACCTTCCCATAACTTACTAAGTCTAATATATTTCTCATATGAAAGTTTTAAATATAAACAACATAAACATTCATACTGAAAAAAATAGCATATGAAATCTGAATACTTTAATCATAAACCATGAATGGTATCAAAATAGCATATCCACAGTCAAACTGATCATAAAACCTTAAATGAAATATGGTAGATGGTATTATAAAAGATAAACCTCAATGAATTAAAATATTAAACAAAGTATTTTGACATAGATGAATATACTTTTAAATTATACCATTGAAAAATTCTTGAAGAAAATAATATTCAAACATTCCAAAGTTTCCCATACCACTTTGAAACATTTAAATCATAATCCCTATGATGTAATAACATTACATAAAATTTAAAATATCATGATAATAATAATATTCCTGATATTACATGTCAAAGGTAATTATATACACCACATACAATGAATAAGTGGTAAACACGGAACATATCTCACAAAAGTAGAAGTGAGAAGAGAAGACTCTTACCTTACGCTTTCCTTTAGTTGAACATTCTTTCACCTTATATATAATAATTTAAATCATGTAATTAATTTATAATATAACCATATTCACATTTATTATATCATATATTATCCTTTTATATCATATTATCACCCATTTATTAATATTATTTCGTTATTACCCTTGTTTCAGGTGTTAACTGCATCATTTTCCTATGACTATTTTGTTGTGTAAGTCCTTATTATTTTGAATAGTATATATTTATGTAATATCCAAAATTATAGTAAAATCATAAATATCATATTTATTCATTTTATTCATTTTTATAATCATTCTTGAATGGTGAACATGGAAAATGAATCGCATTGCGTCGTGGAGACGGTATGATGTATGTACGCATAAGTGATGATATCATTCTATTAATGCTAAAATAGAAATGAAGTGGAATGTATATTAATTTTTATATAATCAATATAATTTCATAATTATCATATATATCAATTATTTCCATCATTATACCCATCCAAGTAAATTGGGGATGAAAAACAGATTGCACCATGGCGTGGAGACGGTAAGTCGTACGTACGCACGTGCGGTGATTTTGTTTTTCATAGGATGGATAAAAGATAAAATATGGTTTTACCATAATCATAATAACATGTCAGAATATATATTATACTAGATTTATTAATTTATCATGAAAACAACATATGAATAGTAAGTGGAAGAAAAACAAACTTGAAAGAGATGATAAACATGATTACCTCTTCTTCGGCGGACTCCCTTTAATATCTTCTTAAGTGATTTAGGTTAGGTCTATTGGAAGAACCATAACCTATAAAAATTAACTAATAATTTTTAGAAGATAAATGGGCATGGGATTTTCGAGATATATTTCTCAAATCTATGTGAGGAAGTGAGGGAGGAGGTTCCCTTTTATAATTGGGGTGAGGGGTACTTTCGAAAAACCTCAAAATATTAAAATATAATAAGTCTATTCTAGAGCCAAAGAAATTAAAATGGTCTATAAATGAGTAGTAGAAGAAATTTTAGACCACATATTATCCCATTTATAATTTTTTAATATTTTTATGATTTCTAAATAATTTAATAAAATATTAATTCAATAAAATATCATTATTTTCAAATTTGATATTATTCATTTCATTTGACTTTAAATACATCAAGAAAAATTAAGAATTAAAATATAATCATTTCACACATCTCTAATATATCCTATAGATATATAAAAATAATTAGATACATTAATTCATCCCAAATATATCAAAAGTAATACTTTTGAAATCAATTATTTTATTTTTATGTTAATTAAATAAATATCGTATTAGAATTGCAGAAGCATTTAAGGTAATTATATAATTTATAAATTTAAAATTAAATTTATCTAATAAAAATAATTCCATTAGGATTAAAATATACATTTAGTTTCGTTCATATATTTATTTTATCACTATGTGGACACATAAATGATATTAAATGCAGAGAGAGTGTCATTTTGTAACTATCTTTGATTTAAATAATATATAATTTATTTTCCTGGAAAAATGTCCATTAAACAACTCTAATTATATAAGAAGGTGATAATTGTATAATAATATTCATCAAATAATTTTTAGACAAGTTTAGTCCATATTTTTATCCTTATGTTTTGGCTTTAATATTTATTTAATCTCTTTAACTCTTACCGTGAAAACTTTATTTTTTCACTCTTTAAGGATTAATATAGTTACTATAAAATGAAAAACGATCCATAAATGAGTCATGTATGACATTTTAAAATATTTTCTCAATAATGTTTCTATTTTTTCTATTTTTAATAATTTTATATCATTTAATAAAATATTATTTATTTTAAAATATCATTAATGTCAATTTTGACACTATTCATTTCTTGACTTTTTAAAAAATATCAATACACAAGGTAAATTTGAAAAAAAACTTAAATAAATCCCAAATATGTATAATACATCTATAAAATTATTGGGGGCATTAATTATATCAAATTATTTTTATTTTAATATTTTTAATAACATTTATTTGATATGTCCATTAATTAAATAATTATTGCATCATCCTTGCATAACCATTTAAGGTAATTACTTTATCACTAAAAATTATAAGTAAATTACCATGATTTAGATAAATATTTTATATTTATAAATACTATTTATAGTTAAATATATCCCTTATATAACCCTATATTAAAATTGTTTCTCTTATTAAAAACAAAAGTATGAAAAAATTGACTTTCCTTTGAATATAATATTATAATGGTTATATTCTCATCCAAAATGTCATAAATGGTCTCATAATCGATTATTTAATGCTTAGGGATGAAAAATAATCATCTAATAAGTTTAGGACAATTGTTATTGTAATTTTATAATATTTATAATATTATTTTACCCTTAATTATCTGATTCAACTTTAACTGTGTTAATAAAAAATTAATAAGGTTACTATTTATAGTTTCTAAAAAGTAAATAAACCTATTTACATAATTTGGAATCACTGATTCCAAATATGGAATCCTTTTTGAAAAAATCAAAACATATAATTTATTGTGATTAATTTAAAATTAATTCCATTGACGGAATGAGAAAATGAGTTTTTAAAGTAAAAACGTTCAAAAGATTGAAAAGTTTTTATATCCAAACTCAACATTAAATTGATTAAAATTACCTAAATTATATTAAATGATATAAAATTGATCTAATTTTACTTTAAACCGAATTAAAAATATAACTTATCACCGTAAATTATTTAGATGAAAATGTTGCTTTCAATTAAAATGCAATATTTGTTTACTATTCCTCAAAACATGAAACTTGTCCTAAAAATACAAAAAAATAAACCAAATTAAATTTTGATATTATGAATTAAAATAAGAATTTTATTTTTTAAAAATATAATTTATAAAAGTTTTAAAAACTTTTTTTTAAATAACAGTTCCATCAAAAGGAGGCAAAACTTCCTTTAGAAAAATATAACCTTTTATGCTTAAAATTTGTTTTATTCTTTTATTAATTTTATCAAATTTATTGAATTAATTAAAAAAAATAGAATATATAACATATAAATTTAATTAATATATTTCCCTAATATTTATTTATTTAATTTATTATGATAAAATACAGTTATGGGCATAAATATAGTTTTTTAATAAAAACACATCCTTTATATTCAATTAGTTTCCAATGAATCCATTTTATAGACATGTGTAAACTATATTTTTATAATTTATTTAAAGATATTCATAATATCTTACTTAATATATTGTGTTAAAATAATAATATTTAATATTATATCGTGGTTTGTTTAAATTTGGTGTTACGTGCAACGTATACTATGGAAGAAATTGAATTTATTTAACAAGATACATACCATAAAATCTTGTGGTGTTAAATATATAACATTTTTTATCATTTAATAATACAAAATATGTTATAAATATTTTAATTATATTTTAAATACTTTATTAGGACCATAATTTTAAGGAAGTGATGGAAAATGAAACACGTTCTGTCGTAGAGGCGGTAGTTTGCACAACACAGGAGTGGCTGTTTTGTTTTTATTAATAGAAAATGGGAATATTTTTAATGCATGTAAAATAATTATAATAACATAATGGTATAATATAAATATTTATTTTATTATTTTAATATGGTGAAAATAAATTTTAGGAAGAAGAAAAACACATAATGAAATAGGAAAGAGAAAGAGATGTTAAGAACTTATACCTCACTTCTTGAAATATCTCCTTGGTAAAGGGGATTAAACCCCTAAGGAATGGTATTTTGATAATAAAATAACTTCCTTAAGGTGTATAGGTGTGTTTAATAGATATTTGTTCTGGTTTTTTGCCAAACTTAGGGGGTTTTGGTTTGAGGGGAAGTGAGTAGAGGAGTGTTCCTTTTATAAGTGAAAACTTATGCATTTTTGTAAATACCTAAAAGTTTTCAATAATGGAAGTCATTGTCTAGTAAAGTGGATCCAAAATTGATAAATAATAGAGTTTGGAAGGGATAAGGTTTATAAATTCCTCAAAAACCCATTCCCATGCATTTTTTAAACATGTTTGAGGTATTTTACTTCTTTACTTTTACCATTTTAGCTTTTACCGTGGTAACTAGTTTTTACCTAAGATAATTTATCCTTTGTGACCAAAACAATGGTCCTTATTATGTAATTTGTACCCACTAATTCTAAATTTAAAATCCATTTAATTTTATTCAATTTATAAATCTGATAAAAATTAATTTTTAAATAAAAAACTGTAATTAATCAAAAACATTTTTTGAGAAAATTTTACTTATATTCTAAAATATCATAGATGGTTTTGTAAATTAAAACCAACATTTTTAAAAGTATAAATTCAAATATAAAATACATATATATATTTATGAAAATGTTTCATGAATTTCCAATTCATACTTATATACTAATAATGTTATAAACATCTTGTTATTTGTAAAAATAGCATTTTTCACTATTCACCTAAAAATCATTTTTTAAGAAAGATTGAAAAAATCCATATTAATATTATATTATTATTATTAATTAAAAAAATATGTTCATTTTTTAAAATTTAATTCCTAATATTTGATAATTCAATACTTAAATAAAATCCCAAAATATTGTGAAAAACTATTCATATTGGATAATAGTTTTTTTAAAATGTTGATTATTCTTTATTCTTATTTCCTATAAATTACTAATTAATTTATTTGTAATATATTATTCATATTATCAATATATTTTATTATTATATAATCAATATAAACATAGTTTTTTGAAATAAAATATTTATTTATAAAAATATATTTTTTAGCATAAAATGATTTTCAAAGTTGTTTTAGTTATACTAATTGAATTTAATTAATATTAAAAGTATCCCTTATTTTATTTCTATAAATATTTCATAAATTGGTACTCCTATTAATTCCTTCTAATTCAACGACTAGGTTTTAATGGTCTAAACATATCATGGGTTTGTTTTAGTTTGGTGTTGCATGTGGATAAAACTATTGAACACACTTACTTATTTAAATGTAAGCATATATTAAAAATATTGGGGTGTTACATCCCACCCTAAATAAATCATATCCTCACAATTTTAATGATTACTAATTGAATAATTAGTTGAGGGTATTCTTAACATATTCCTCATTTGGGATATAACATCTACCATTTTCTCTTATGCTAGATTAAGTTACTTATATTTCCTCAAAAAAAATTAATCCTTTATACAATCATATACGCAAGTATGTATCTAACATAATCATACATTATTCCAAAATATATCTTTCCCAAAATTATCTGAATATCTAAGACATTAAACCCAAAAAACCCATTTATTCTTCCAGAAATTAACACTATTTTTAACCCTGAAATGATATTAACCGCTAGTTTATAAGGTCGCACACTAGTCGATATATATCATAATACCAAAAATAAGATTAAATTCACCAAAAATATCTTGGATCACTTTTTTATTAAATAAATAATCAATTCCAATGCCATCAATGCTATCTAACTCACTTTTCTCAAAATAAATCAACCCTTTATTATCTTAACATCAAGTTTATATTAGATCTAAGAGGTGTCCATCCCCCAGTTATGTGTTTTCCAATAGTTATCTTAAAAATATAAATTTTTTATAAAATCACTTTTCAAGGTTATTGATACCATTTAACATATTTTTCAAATAATTTAAAAAATATTAGAGAAAAATTCTTAGATGTTTCACATAATTATCATAAATTTTAGAATATACTATAATATCATCAATAAATATCACTCACTAGTTAAAATAGCTAAATGTATTTAAGAATTAATTTCTCTTAAGATGTCATTATCACTACCTTAGGTAATACTAGAAAACTCACATTCTCTATCATAACATGAATATACTAATATTCTTAACCATTTAAGTATACTCCCTTATTTTGTTATATGATATAGTGGTTTCTAGATACATACCTTTCCCAGCTTTATCTTAATAATCCTATTTCAACCAATTACTAAAAATAAAATGGTTGTGATAATATTAGAAATATGAATATGAAAATATGAATATGAATATTTATTTCCTTATAAAACATTTTTTTAACACATAATACTTTTGGATCAACCTATGACTCTCTTTGTTCAAACCTTGGTTATCCATGGTCATTTTTCTATTAGTTTCTCTAACATAATTATTTAACATCATTCTTAAATATTTTATAATGGTTCCTAAAGATAATTTTATTAAGCAAATCATATCCTATGGGAGTGTCAAACTAGATGTTCAGTTAGGGCTCATTTTTGTGAACCAGGTGATGATTGAGTTAACACCCAATCTATCCTTTTTTATTGTTATTACCCCTAGGTACATCTATACCAGATTCTACATCCATTTATATTATCCATACAAGGATAAAATTACTAGGAAAACCACATACACAATATTTTACCAAAACTTCATGATATCATCCTTTAATTAGACATATTCCTGGGATTTTCATTGAAGTTATCTTATCCTAATCCCTAAATAAAATATGAATTATTACCTTAAAATTAAATCATATAGTTTTACAAAAGTATTATGTATATCATTGAACTTATGATCTAACCTAACTTATAAACCCTTAAATTATCCTCAACAAATATCTTAATCTCCAAAGTTACATAACCCTTTCCTTTGATACCAACTGTGATAACCCAGACCTGCACTCCAATATCTGTTTCCATAAACACATACTTTACAGAATCACTTTGATTCTAGATTTAAAAGACAGGATATAACCATATTTAAATACAAAATTAAAAATTATTCATGTATCAATTACATCTCGAGTATATTTTTAGGATTAGAGCTTTAGAGAATTGGAAAAAAAACATAATATAATAAAGCCTATTTCTTTCTCAACTAATGGAAATTATTTCCCACTATATATAAGCAACTAATTAATTCATGATAAATATTAAAAATCTCCCAAAAATTACTCCATGTGTGATATCATTCTAAACATGTCATTTTTATTAATTTTCTTTAAGACCTGTGGAAGTGGAAACATAAGAAATAGTGAGCTCAAGTGCTCGATAAAAGAAAACATGTAATAGAAGAAATCATGGCATAAACATGGGATAAATATTATAGTAGTAATAGTTAAACAACATGAATCAATAATCAATTTGATTCAAATAGAATTCTTTATCCATGGAAACAATGAAAACATTTATATTAATAATAATGATCTCATACTGATGGAATGCATAATGTTGGGAATCAAAAACCTATTATTAAGGCCTTATTCCAAGACATTATCCTATTATTGGAATAGGAATACTCTAAAACCAAATTTTTTTTTTCATGAGACCTGTAGATGCATCAAGGGGTTATATAATTCTGGGCCCCACCCGTCATATGATTAAGTCTAATGCATTCCCCATAATATTCATCAAGACCTTTCATATCATTCCTTGAGGAATCTCATTCTGAATAAAACTCGGATATCCTTATAATGAGAAATACCAAAATAAAATAAATAATCAATCTATATTAGCAATAAATAATCATAAATAATGTCAATACTTTTCTCTATGTCAATAAAATATATAACATGATCATAACTAATCCAAAGAAAGAACTTTGAAGGTCAAATAATACATAGTCAACTTTTCATTAATCATCCATGTCAGAATAAAAATATATGGAATTAAAATACTTTTCCCCATGTTAGTAAATGGGATAACAAGATAATAACCCATTTGGAGGAATAAGGTGGTGGTTAAACAATATATAGTCAACTTTCGGATAATTATCTATATCAGAATAAATATATACTGAACCCCAATAATTTTCCACCTTATCAATAAAACGGATAACATAATCATAACTCATCTATAGAAATAAAATGGATGGTTTCAAAAGAATATAACCCCAGTTAAACAAAGAAAACATATAAGGTAATTAACATAAATGAAAAATATCATCACAAAATAATGTTTTGAATAGTATCACAAAATAAGGGATCAAGAATCGAATTATTTGATATCATGAGTTCAGTCCCCCAAATGATAAATATATATACTTGAAGGCAAATCATGGAACATAAAACCTATTTGAATAAATCCTTTTGAAAATTATAATAGAAATGGAAGTGAAAACTTAAAGTATATTTTTAAAAACATTTTTATCATAAACATAATATACAAATTTACATGTTTCTTTTAAAGGTAACTTTTGAAAAGGTGATGTGAAATCTGTTTAAAACCATTAATTTAAAAATAATCTCCAATAATGGAGCCTTTAAAATATATAAAGTTTATTTTGTTGAAATTAGGATAGGAAGACAAAACATATGAAAGTGAGATGAAAAATTCTTTTTATTATTTTTAAAAAACCTTTGTTCAAAACTCACATTGTAAGAAGTATAAAAAACACTAATTTTTATTAAGAATTAATTTTTAAAATGGTATTATAAAATAACATATAATAAAAAAATTATGGTGGTATAATCCTTTCATGGAAGGAAGAATTTCATTAAGAAACAATATAACTCATGGAAAGGTGACTTGAGTTATCAATATCCCTTACAAGCAACATGCTCTATGAAGCATAAATTATTTGAAAAGGGGTTTATGTGGTAAAAAATTTAAAATGATAGAATAAAACATAGAAAAGTAAAAGGGAATAATATAACTAAATTATATGAAATAATTTTAAGATAACTATCGTATATTCAATGAAAAAAACTAAAGTTACCAAAAACTCTTACGATTGGGGTAATAGTTGAGCCAAAAGAAATTTAAAGAAGAGATCTTGATATGGATTATTTTTTCCCATGAATTACAAATAAATAATATATATAATATTCATGGGATAGTAAATCAATATAAAATCATACAAAGGAAACATGGTGCATAACATGTACCATTTCTCAAAGAATCAGAATTGAGACCAAGAAAAACCCTTACGGCTTGAGTAAAACTTTAATCAAAACCCATTGAAAGAGTAGGATTGTAATTAAACTTAAAATTACATAATTAAAATATAATTATTTATATTTTATCTAAAATAGGTAGTATATACACTACATAAATGAAAATAAGTTCATAATACCAAACATGTCTCAAAGAGGGGAATTTGAGATAGAAAACCTTACCATGGTCTTGATTCATTCTGCACTTACAAAAAATGTTCTTGATAATTAAATTAAGTTAATTAAATACATACTCAAGAACATTATTCATAAATATAACCATTTATACTACTAATTTATATTAATTTCACACACACACACACACATATTAGTTAGATTTTACCTATTTTCAACACTGGGTGTAAGTAATATTTATCACTTGAACTAGTTTCATAAAAGTGGTGTTAGTATATTTAATTTTCCTAAATTACATAATTATCATATCACATAAGTTTTTTGATATATATTCCAATAATTTTTATAAATTTATAATCTCATTTCATTGTAGCTTTGGTTATGATCCATAATGTTGAAATCGATGACAAGTAGGTTTCGATGATTCTTAATGAATGAAGGGTGATTTCTTAATTAATGAGTTAAATGATGATATAACATTACCATAAAAAACAAAATATTATTTACTTATTTATATCATATTATACCATTAAATAAGTTTTCGTAGTCATCCATGACATAAATTCCTAGTATTGTTCAAGTATGTGGTTAAACTGGCCCAAATATGAACCTATCATGATTAATTGATGATTATGAGGTGGTTTAATTGAAATATAATTATAATAGAAACATAATGATATTATATAGTGTTTATTATTGTGATATATTTTAATTATAAATAATTAAAAAGATAATGTAATTTATATAAATTCATTACTTATAAAGAACATATCATTTTCCTCTTATTTTTCAGGTTTTAAACGATTGAATTAAAGATAGTCGTTTATTAATCATATAATTAATAGTTTCTATAATTTTCAATAATAGAACCTTAATTATATCATTAAAATAATATTTATCCATTAAACCCATTCATAAGAGCATTCTTAAATAGTGGTAATCAAAATCAAAATCAAAATCAATCGTTCTATGGAGGCAGTAGTCCACACGTATGCATAGATGATGATTTCATTTTCCATAGAATGGTAGAAATGTATGATATTTTTATTATTTTAGAATTTAAAATATGTTATAAATATTATAATTTTATTTTAAATTTACTATTATGACCATCCTTGTAATGCGGTGAAGGAAAATGAAACATGTTACGACATGGAGGTGGTAGTCCGCAAAACGCACGAGTGACGATTTTGTTTTTCTTAATAGAAAAGGGGAAGATGGTTAATACTTGTAACATAATTATAATAAAATAAAATTATAATAATGATAATTCTGTTATTATTTTAATATGGTGAAATAAAATTTTATGAAGAACAAAAGAACATAAATAAATATGAAATAAAAAGAGAGGATAAGAACTTATACCTCACTTTTTGGAATATCTACTTTGCAAAGGGGGATAATCCCTTGAGGGATGTTATTTTGAGAATAATAAAGCATAATTAAGTTAGATAAAAGTTTTTATGAGGTTTAGGGTATATTTCGGGATGAACTTATGGTGTTTTGTGTGAGAGGAAGTGGGGAGAGAAGTATCCCTTTTATGGGTGCAAAGGGATGGCATTTTTGTAAATACCCAAAAGTTTTCAATAATGAAAATTCACTCTCAAGGAAAGTGAATAAAAAATGATAAATAATATAAGGGTAGATATATGGTTGATAAAGGACTAAAACACCCATTCCCAAACATTTTTTAGGTCTTTTACTCTTAGATTCTTTACTTTTACCATTTTAGCTTTTACCGTTGTAACTAGTTTTTACCTAAGGTGAATTATACTTTATGCCCAAAAATAACATGGTCCTTGTTATATAATTTAGAACCAATGATTATAAATTTAAATTCCATTTCATTTGTTTCAATTAATAAATGTGATAAAAATTAATTTTAAAATAAACATGTATAATGTATTAAAAATAATTATTTAGAAAATATTACTTATATTCTAAAATAACAAACATGGGTTTATAAATTAAAACCAACATTTTTAAAATTATAAATTCAAATATAAAATACATTTATTGTATTTTAAAAATGTTTCATGAATTTAAAATTCATACTTATATATTAATAATTTTATAGAAGCCATGTTATTTGTAAAAACGACATTTAGAACTATTCACCTAAAATTCATTTTTTAAGAAAAATACGAAAAATATATCTTAAGATTATATTATTATGATTAATATAAAAATTCTGTTCATTTTTTCAAATTAAATTTTTAAAATTTGATAATTCAATATTTCAATAACATCCCAAGATATAGTGGAAAACTGTTCATATTTGAAAATGGTTTTTTTTAAATGTTGACTATTATTTATTATTATTTTCTATAAACTTCTAATTGATTTATTGTTAATACATTATTAATATTATAAATATATTTTATTATTATATAATCTTGTTGTACTTAGTTTCTTGAAATAAAACACCAATTTGGACAAATATATTTTAAAGCATAAAAAGATTTTCTTAATTTTTTTAGTTATACTAATTGAATTTAATTCATATTAAATAATATTTTATTTTATTTCTATAAATACATCATAAATAGGTTACTTCTATTCATTCTTGATAATTCAACATATATATTTTTATGGTATAAACATATCGTGGTTTCATTTATTTCGTTGTGGAATGTGGAGGAAGTTATCAAACACATTGACCTATTTAAAGGTAATTATATATTAAAATATCAGGGTGTTACATTTTATAAAGAGATAAACTTATTATATGGGACAAGGCACTGATGATACATAAATATTGTTTCAAATCTCATTATTATTCATTGAGAGACATAAGGCCACAACAAATACCAAATTCAAGTAATTTACCTTTTGGTGGGAAATTAGTTGTTTTTATGGGAGAATTTTGAAAAAAAATACCCATCATACCATGTGGAAATTTAAGAGCCATGGTATTTTCTATTATTAAACCATATTGTATTTGTAATCATCATCATATCCTTATATTGACCCAAAAAATGTGTCCATATTATAACAATTCTAATACTAATTTACTTGAGCTGAAGGACTTTTCAGATTGGATTTTGAAAATTAGTGACGGTAAACTTAGTGTAGAATCTGATAGTGAAGCCAAAATACAAATTCCAAAATATTATCTTATTGTGTAATATTATAATCCAATTGATTCATTTTTTAATTATGTATACCCATATTTATTTGACAACATCAACAAATTATAATACTTGAAAGAGTGTATTATCTTAGCTGTAACCCATGACATTATTCAAAAAGTAAATAACTACATGTTATGTTTGATATTTTAGAAAGATAAGGTGTATCCCAATTCAAATTTAATTTTCAAGTTTGGTTTTGATATGGACAGTCCAGAGAACATATATACATCATAGATTTTAAAAAAAATTAATATCTCAAGTTTTCATCCCTATAAAATTACAATGAAAATTTGAGTTCTGATAATGTCCCTTAGAAATGTAAATCAACAGTTTGGTCTATGTAATAGTACCTACTTAATTATTAAAAAATTGAAATGTCATGTTATTGGATCTAAAATATTAATAAGAACTCATGGTGGAAAAAATGCATTTATTATGAAGATTAATACGAAAAATTTAAATTCAAAATGGTCATTAAATCTTTCATAAATACAGAATGTTTTAATAGTTTCCTATTTAATGAATTTTAATAAAATTCAAGGGCATACACTTTCTTATGTTGGGTTGTATCTAAAAAAACAAGTTTTCTATCATAGACAATTATATGTTGTTTTCTCTAGAGTTACAAGAAATGAAGCTCTAAATTTTCTAATATATGACAGTGACCATAAATGCTTGAGTTATACCAATAATATTGTATGCAAAGAAATTTATGACAAATTAAACTAGGTATAATATTATCACACATTTCTTATAACATTACTTTTTTCAAACCAATTTGTTCATAAATTATTTATTATGCTATTAAATTTGTTACATATCACTTATCTTCCTTCTAGATTTTGATACTCTCTATAAATGGCTCTGTGTTTTATTTTCCTACGTGACATGACAATTGAAGATGATGAAACTATCAGAATCCAAGTTAGAATTCTAAATCTTTGGTAAAATAAATATTTATGTTTTTCAAATGACATAGTTGTTGGAGACTTAATTATAATTGATAAGAATGTAATTATTATTTTCCTACTTACAGTTTCATTTTATTTTTGATACTTATAATATTGTTTCATATATTATATATTGAATATCTAATAATTACAACGCTTTCATTTGATAACATAATATAAATGTATCATTTAATTTTAAAACGCAATTCAACATTATCAAATTATGTTATATATTTTATATTTTTAACTTTATAATTTACATTACTATCTGTAGGAAATAAATATTCAAGCAACTATTGGTGGTCAATAATTAATTAAAAAGTTCAATAGACTTATTCCTGACAGATTGTGTTGTATTATATAGAACTTTTGAATAACTGACAAATGTGGAATTATTTTAGGAACTCAGCATAGCAATGATAAATTTTTAAACTGGAGTTCCCTTGTTCAGCCTTACGATGTGTAGTTTCCATACTTCAGGTTTTATTTCATTTCTTTTGATGATATAATTCAAATTTAAGTCCACAAAGAACACTTAATAAGTTAGTTGATGTCAGTAATTTATCTAATTTTTCCCAAATATTTAGTTTGTTAAATGTTATTCCAAAGTCTGTAAAAATTAGTACACTCTAATATATATTTTATCTCTAAACCATGAACTTCTGCTACTAACATGGGTCCTGCAAAAATGTATCAATTAAATTATGTTACACTTTGTATGTGTATGTTAAATATATTGTGTTCAAGTTTTTTATGTTTCATATTATGGAATAAAAGCACTAAATTTGTAAGTCGTCTAATTTTTATCTTTAGTCATTTTAAATTCATATATTTTCCTTTTTATCTTTTTAATTTTAATTTTTTTTCTTCTTCGGTGTATTTTTTTGAGAGTCTTGTTAGGATTTCAAAATTCAAATATAAATTTACCACAACATCTCATACCTCAAGAAACATTTTTTCCATTCTCATTATCAATGGTTACATGTAGCAGCTGTAATGTTTAGATATGAGTTGGTGTGCTATAAAATTTTGTAATATTATCCTCCAATGATGAAACCCCTACAACATTACATTGATGAACCTCTAACAGACTGAAAATGCAGAAATTATGTTCAGGAACCTTAAGAAATAAAATTCCTTAGGGTTAAAGTTCATGAAGATCACTCAAATCCTTAGGGTCACAACCCAACTAATTCTCTACTTGAAATCTCCAATTTACATCCTCATTTAAATCCTCTATGAAATTAATCTTAACTATATTTGATAATCATTCTAAATCATCCTTCCAAAATTCTCCATGCGACACAGCCCCTTCAAAAATATTTTCCAAACTTTCAATATATAAGAATATTTATACATAATAATTAATACTTTCTAAAAATTTCAATACTTAAGAGTCTTTATACTGAAGATTATTTATATATAAGGGTTCATACTTTGCTAAGCTTTCAATGTGAGAGAGTCTTTTACGTAATAGGTCATACTTTTCCAAATTTTTAACACATCAAATTCTACATACATTTGAGTCTTCATACGTAAGTATCTTCATAAGTAAGGGTTCATACTTTACTAATTTTTTAACAATCATCGTATGTAATATAATTCCCTACGATAGAAAATCAATATGTAATATTCCTCCCTTCATATATAAGATAATCTTCATAAGTAAGATATTCCCTTTGTGAAAATTCTAATATATAAGATAATTTATCGATACAAAAGATTCTAAAATTCACATGTAAGGTTCTTTCCTTAGCAGAATTTCTAATGCCTATGTTTTTACAACTTTCACTGTATACATAAAGTTTTGTACTTTGAAATTTTCTAAAAGATAAGGCTTTTTATAAGGAATAATAACAATGAATAATAACACCATCAAAGATCCGGGCAAGGGATGCATCGGCTTTTATCAGCACTAAACAGAAAGCGTTGATAAAAGGGGGTCTTTATCAGCGCTAGCTAAAAGCACTGATTAATATAACCATTATCAGTGCTATTATTAGCATAGATAAAAGTTTTTAATAAAAAATATTATTAATTTATATAAAATTATTATATTTATATTCAAAAATAAGGTTTATTTGTATAAATTAAATAGAAAACGCATGTGTATAATTAATATATATTTTTTAATTATTCAAATATTTATATAATGTTTTAAAAAAAGTATTTCTAAGGTTATATTTAAATAAATATATATTTAAATAATTATAAGATTATAATAAATTTCGTTAAATAATAAATATATTTATTATATTTATTATATTTATTATATTTATTATATTTATTATATTTATTATATTTATTATATTTATTATATTTATTATATTTATTATTTTTATTATATTTATTATATTTATTATATTTATTATATTTATTATATATATTATATATATTATATTTATTATATTTATTATATTTATTATATTTATTATATTTATTATATTTATTATATTTCTTATATTTCTTATATTTATTATATTTATTATATTTTATATATTTATTATATTTATAATTATATATAAATACTTTTTAAATATATATTTATAATTATAAAGAAAAATATATATATTTAAATAAATATATGTTTCCAATGAATTTGGGCAATAAATATATTGATGCATGAGTATAATTGACCTGCATATATGTTATGTATTCATCATGATTGTTTATTTATACATTACACCCTTATTATTATTCATGTTGTCCATATGAAATGGCTCGTTTTTTATTATTTATACTTTACTAGGTATATGATTCATTCATGGTATACTCATGAATCTATTATGTTCTCAAAAGTACATATAAAATTAAAATAAATATATTTATTATACTTATAATTATAAAATTTTAATTATATATAAATACTTTTTAAATGTATTTATTTGTAATTATAATTATATATATATATATATTTAAATAATTATAAAATTATGATAAATACATCTATTATAATTTTATAAATATATATATATAAATATATTTATAATTATATACAAATATTTATAAATAAATTTATTTATAGTTATAATTATAAATATATATATATATATCTGTATGTAAATAATTATAAAATTATAATAAATATATTTGTTATACTTATAATGTTATAAATATATATAATTAAATTAATATATTTATAAATAAATAAATAAAAGTTTTTATTATAATTTTAAATAAATATAGATATATTTAAATAATTATACAGTTATAATAAATAGATTAATTATATATTCTTATATACAAATATTTATAAATAAATACAAATAGTTATAATTATAATTCTAAGTAAATACAAATATATTTAAATAATTATAAAATTATAATAAAGTTATTAATTATATATATTAATAAAATTATAAATAAAATAAAAAAATTCTTATAATTTTATAATTATTAAAAAGAATATATATTTATTTATCATTATAAATATAAATAAATATTTATATATTTATTTAAATAATTATAAAATTATAACAATAAATAAATACATTTATTTAAATAATTATAATATTATAACAAATATATTTATTATATTTATAATTTTATTAATATATATAATTAATATATTTATTATATTTTTATAATTATTTAAATATATCTGTATTTATTTATAATTATAATTATAAATATTTGTACTTATTTATCAATATTTTTATATTTTATAAATATATTTATTTAATTATATATATTTATAACATTATGAGAATAATAATATATTTTTTATAATTTTATAACTATTTAAATAAATATATATTTATTTATAATTATATGTATTAGGTGTTTGGGGGTACAATTACATTAAATACACGTACACCACACACACAAGTTGGAAAGGAAGACCATAGCCCCCCAAGGGATAACTCACCCATCAAATCTTATTTATTTAGTACATGACCCGAAGGCCCTGTGGGCTTGAAGCCCATTACATAGCTCAACGGCCCACAAACTGGTTCGAAGGCCCAGTGTAACGTCGTGCTTATGTCATGCCTGTATCACCACCTGCATGCGTCACCATCTACCAGTGAAAATTCGCTCCAACCTAGATTTGAACTCAGGTCTGATGCAGGATTACGGGGAGCCTTTACCACTCGGGTAAGCCCTCAACTGCTTAATTATATTTATAACTATAAATATATATATATATATTTGTAATTAAAAATTATAATAAATATATTTTTTATATTTATAATTTTATTAGTATATTTAATTAATATATTTATTAAAATTTTATAATTATAAATAAATATTTATTTATTTATAATATTTTTAAATATATATAATTATATAAATATATTTATTATATATATATATATATATATATATTATATATATAATTGTATAAATATATATAATAATATAAATAAATTGTTAACATTATATCTTTATCATCGCTTTTTTAGTGCTGATAAAGACATGTTTTATCAACACTTTCTATTTTAGCACTGATAAAACATACCATTATCAGTACTTTTTAACTAGCACTGATAAAAGCTTCACCTAATTTTATAAATGAACTCTAACTATCAAAATCTTCTCTCACACACCTCAAACTCTAGTGGAAGCCGACCCTTGAATCACTGACCCCTCCTCTGCCCTGACCTCACCTCTTTCGTCATCAACCCCACCTCTGCCATCGACCCATCCTCTACCACCGTGAATCCCTCCTCTACCGCTGCAAACCCCTCCTCCACCACAAACCCACCTCCACCATAAACCCTCCTCCATCGCGAACCGACCTCCATCATGCGCTGAACCTCACCTCTATCTCGAACCCCTCCTCCGTCGCAAACCCTCCTCCGCCACGAACCCTCCTCTATCACAAACCCACCTCCTCCATGAACCCCACCTCCACCGTGAACCCCTTCACAGCCTTCGTTTCCACCATCGCCGCTACTTACCCCGACTCCACCGTTGTCAGACCCTACTACTATTATCGAACCTCCAAATTTAAGATATGTTCATATTTGATTTGGAATTCTTATATAGTGAAAGATTAATTATAGGGTTTTAGTGTTCAAAATCTTTTTTGATATATAAATTATGTGTTTGGTTTGATTCATTAGTGTGAGAGAATGGTTTGTTGTTTGGTAAAGTGTTTGATTGGTTTTTTGGGCATATTCTATGAAACTTTTGAGTTGATTGTGTTGCATTTGTATTGCAACAATATTCTAGTGTGATTATTCTCTTAATTTTTCAACATAGATTATCTCATTAGGCCTTTGGTAGGTACCCCTTAATGGTTGATGCTTGGTATTTTATTACTATTTTATCTTATGCTTGTATCTTGGTAAATTATATTTTCTTTAAAAGAAAAATATATGTTTTGTTATTTTTATTTACTAAACTCTATGTAATAAAAATATTTTCATTATTTTCCCTTAAACTAGAATTTTTTGGTTTGTCTTAAAAATTGGATGGTATAAAATATTTGAAAATATCTTATTAGTCTCTTTGCTCACACCATACATATACACATTAGTGTGTATATAGACTTATTTTTCTATGATACAGGTAAAAGGAAAGGGTCTAACTTTTATAATGGTGTTCCATAGTCACTTATTAAATATATAATGATAATGGGATGTAGAGGTCGCCATATGGTATAAATATACAATATTCATTTTGTGTTATTTTAAGATATTTACTATAAAGTGCCTCTCTTGAAAGTAAATTTATTTTTGTTTTATGTTTATATTTTGGATCATGTGTAAACCTTTTATAGCTTTATATTTTATAAAATCTTGGTTATTTTTTATACATGTATCTTTTATAAATTGCCTCTCTTGGGATTTATATCTTTTTAAAATACCTAAGTGGCTCTTTTAAAATGATTCAAGTGTTTTGAGATGTTTCTTAAAAAATTATATGTGTTCAACATACCCTTTTTTGGTTTTAACTAGCTTTAAAATGATTTAAACACTTGGCATGGACTTATGTTGCATTCCAATTGTTTGTCAACTCACCCGATTGGGTTTCATAAAGGGATGTGACTATTTTGAAATCATATTTAATGGTGGCTTCATTTTAACAAGGGGTGTGTGGAGTTTTAAATATAAATTTGTAAAATATAGAGGGTTGTAACTCATTTTAAATGATTAATATTATTGGGTTATAATGTTTCCTTTAATGCTTTAAAAAGGTAATTTTGGTTTTCTGAAAGAGTTATTGGAATTGATTGGTTTATTTTGAAAAGGGTGTGTTATTTTAAAGAGGAATTTGTGTAAATGGTTGGCTTTTTAATGGGATTTCAAATGTAATTTTATAAATAGTGTTCAAAGGACATCTGAAATGTAGTTTTTCCATAATCTTTTAAGTTTATATTTTTATAGAATTAGGAAAAATAATACATTATATATGGAATACATGTAGATTGATAATAACACCATGAAAAGGGCATGTTACTAACTCTATCCAACCCATAGGATATCCATCATGACCTCACTCCCGCAAAAGGTGAATTAATTTTTAACCCTAGTGAAACTCCTAAACCTACTTTATATCCAACATCACCTGCATGGTTTAAATTAGGGGTCCTTATTTGATATGTCTATTTAGGCATTTTCTCTCATAGGTATGCAATTTATTATTAATATTAAATTCTTGGTGCTTATTCATGGATGTGAAAATGGTCTCCTTCTTGTGAGGGTGTTATAGTAGACATGTGATTTAATACTTATTCATGGATGTATTTAAGACCTCACTATCCTTTTCTTAAATCTCAAAGGAAAGATGAATATAAATGAAAATGAAAGAAAGTCATGAATGATACTAGTAATTCATATGAAGATTCAAGAAATGAATCTACTACAAACTCAAAATATGAGTATAAAAATCAAAATGTTAATCTATGTCTTATGGCTCGTGCTGATGAGACGCAATCTTCTAACTCTGAATGTTCTAATTCAAAAATAATTTCTTATGATAAACTTAATAATATTTGTTTTATTCTTCAAGATAAATTTGATTCTTTAAAGAAAGAGAATAAAAATCTTAAAAAATCTTATGATGTTATTTCAATTGATAATGAAAGTTTTTCAAAATAGATTGCCGATTTAAGATCAAATTCTACCAAAATTTCTTGTAATCTACATGAAACTAAAATTAAAGAATTATTGGATGAAGTTGATAATTTAGAAGCAAGATTCAAGTATGCTTATTAAGGGAGAGAATTATTTAAATCAAATTCTTGGTAAAAATAAAATTCACAAAGGAAAACTTGTTATTGGTAGTAATGAAGAAAAGACAAAATTATATAAAGATTATTTTGTTCCTAGTTCAAACAATAAAGGCTTGTATATTGTTAAATGTTTTTATTTTGGTATTAACAGACATTATACTAATGACTGTTATTTTAGAAAACCTCAATTTTGTGGTGTTAAGTATGTTCATTATTTGAAATCATTATCTAGATTAAATTATAAAATGTTTGATCAAAATAAACATATTTAGTTACCTAAATCATTAATTTTTGATACTCACAGACCCAAAAGTATATGGGTACCAAAAGGCACTTGTATTTGATACATTGCAGGTATGTGCCACTGAACATCGTCATTAAATCATCATGTGGTTGCTTGAAAATTGTGGGAATTAATTATATTCTTATTTCTTATTCTATTAAATAAAATATTCATTAGAGATGGAATGGTTTATCCAGGAAGTATTTTATTTTCAATTTTAATATTCAACTTCAATTCACTAACTGTATTATACAGGGGGAGAAAAAAAATGGTTTAATCTTTTATTCCTTTATATTTAATTATTCTTATGCTTAAAAAATTATATCTTTTCACGCTATTATTTTATCAAATTAATTAATTCATTTATTTATTTTATTAATCAGTGACCATCAATGTAACACCCCAAGATTCCATGGTACATTTCTTTTTAAATAATGCAATAGCTTGTGTTGAATGCTACTTGGAGTTTTAACACACCAGGACAAATCAAACTAGCCATTATGAATAGTAATACCTAATTTTTGAAATTTTATAAATTTTATTTTTGAAAATGGAATTCATTTTTGGGTTCAGAACATCACAATTATCTTAGGGTGAATTTTTGGTATTTTTCTGAAAACTTTCAATTGTTGATGAATAGTGAAAAACACGGCATTATTGTTTAAAACCGACTTTTTATTTAAATAATTATTTATTTTATTTTAATTTATTTTAATTCAAAATATATACATAATAACTATATAAGTTCAATACAATTCATTGGAGTCATTTTATAATAAGATTAGATGTATAAAATTTTATTGAACTTTTTACCATCTTTTACCCACCTTCTAGACACATTTGCAAATTTGCATAAAACATAATTTTACCGCTTCTGAGAATTTAATTTCAAAAATCTGAGAGACACAGTTGACATCAGTAAGTAAAATGTGGTTCAATAAGATGAAAATAATTTTTGGTGAATAGTAACTTTTGACTTTTATTTACCACAGTTAAAAGTAAATAGGGTAATTAAAGGTAAAAATGATATTATAATTACCCTAACACATGTTCTAATTTTATTGGATAAGTGTATTTTGACCAAAATAACTCTTAGGAATAAAATATGATCCTTTTAGTCCACTTGGATTAGGAAACTAAAAATATTTCCTACATAACAGTATTTTATTTATAATTTTTAGACATTAAATAATTAAATTTATTTATGACACGATGGTGATGCAGTAATTACAGTATTAATGAAAAATTAAAATAATTGATATTATAAATATTCAAATAAATATAAATTGAGACTTTTTATGAATTCCACTAATTCTATAAATTAATATTACATGTTAGGGTTGATAAAATAAATTTTATTCGAAGTAATCAAGTTGTTAGGACTTTAACAAAAATAAAATACTAAATAGTGTCAAAATTGACATAAATGAGTTTTTAAAACAAATACTATATTATAATTGATATAATATTCCTAAAAATATATGGTTCTTCCAAAGAACATATATAAGGTTAGATATATTAATAATGAACCACTTGGGGTTCTCTTGGATTTTTATAGTAAGTTTATTAATCATTTATTATAATAATACAAGAATACATGGTAAAAGTTAAACTGTTAAACTAAGAGTTAAATCTAAAATATAAGGTTAATATGGTGACCTAAACCTATCTAAAACCTATTGGTTGAGTTTTTTTCAACCCATACCCACCTTAGCCTCGAAATAAATTATTTTGGAACCATTATAAACCAGATATGATTGTATAGTAAAATAAATTTTCAAGTTTTTTCTAAAGTGTCCCTCACCCTCTTATAAAAGGGTACTTCCTCTTCTCCCAAAATCACACCTCCAAATCCATTTGGATCGGCAAACCCCTACTCAAATATCCTCCCAAATTCCCTAAATTCAACCTAGAGGCCTTACTTTGATCAGAAATCCAACCTAAGGATCCCTTTTGATCAAATCAAAAGGAAGCACCCGAAGAAGAGGTAATAATTTCATCACCTCTTTCAAAGTTCTTTTCTTCTTCCACTTCCTCCTTATTTGTTGTTTCCATACCAAAATAATAAATCCAGTACCTTCTACATACTGTGATGTTATTATAAATATGGTACAACCATATTCATTATTCTATCCATCCTATGAATGAAAAAGTCACCACACGTGCGTACGTACAGCTTACCGTCTCCACGTCGCGGTGTAGTTTTTTATTCAACACTCCATTATTTGGAAGGGTATAATAATGAGTATAATTGATGTAAATAATAAATATAACTTGTTAATGATTCTTTATATGTGATATACCATCCAATTACAAATGATTCCACCGTCAATAGAATGGTATTGTTGCTCGTGCGTACGTACGGATTACCGTCTCCATGAACACGATGAGATTCATTCCCCATCGTAACCATTCATGAATAAATTTCATTTTATGATTAAAAAATAATTTTTAAGAACATGATATTATTCTAGATATGAATCAAATACATTCTATCCATAACAAATATGGTTTACGTAACAAAACATATAAAGGAAAATGAATCAGTTAACACCCGAAACACTGATACTACTAAAATATTATTAATAAAGAAATGTTATATGATAATATATGATATCATATTTATGTATGTGGTTCTTGTATAATTTAATAACAATTATTTAACTATTATACATGAGTTTAACATACCCTCGATCAAATAAAATTACAAGGTAAGGGTTAATTCTACAATCTCTTCATTATCTGAGGTTGTTTATACATGAGTATATACTGGGACCTCTTTATCATCCACATCTGTGTTTCTTAAAAATATATTTCAAAACATTTTTACTATTTCCTAGACTATGGGTTAAAGTAATTTATACCCTTGTTTTAATTTTTATTATATGTTTATGAAGGAATATTTTTCTCATTTTCCAAACAAGGTCCTTTACGACCTTTTCGACAAAATTAAGGAAAGAATGTTTTTTTAACTTATACGGTGGGTGCGGCTATTTTCCACCATTGTAACACCATCGAAGATTACCTTAAAATATTATAATAATATTTTCAAAATAAATGTTTTCTTTTAAAATTACATGACTTTTAAATGATTTCAAAATAGAAAGAGATATTTCTCTCAAATAGTTTTGATTTCATCTATGTCAACATCCTTTGATGGATTTTACACTTGTTTGAAGTTGATTTATTATGATACAATCTTCCATATTGTATTGAAGGTTTTGTGATATGTTTAACTGTGGATGTTTTATTTTTATACCATTCATGGTTTATGGTTAAAGTATTAACATTACATATGCTACTTTTAATACAAATATTTATGTTATGTTTCAACCTTCTCATATGAGGAATATATTGGACTTAGTAAGTGATGGGTGGATCCCACTATAGCTCCTCGATGCATCGGTAGGTCTCATGAAACAAACTAGTTTCTTGGCACAAGGCCTTGACGAAATCTTATTTGTATTCTTGGCACAAGGCCTTGACTATGTGGTTATGAAGTCTGGCATTATGTATTCCATCATTATAAAATTGGATATTGATATTACATGTGATTATTAGACTAGTGGAATATCCATGTGAATAAGTAAATGGAATTATTTGATTTATCTTTTCCATATTATGTTGAAGTTTATGTTTAAAAGGCTTGTGTTTTAGTCTTATACATCACCTTAAATGTTTATGCTTATTTATGAAAGTTTCCACTATATTGTTATCCTTACTGGGCACTTGATCTCACCCCTTTCTATGTTTTATTTTTTCCGAGATATGAAGAAGTATATTATGATTGACCTACATGGATATTCTAAGGGAGATGAATATGTTAAAAGGAGACACAATGTTGTTTTTTTTCATTTCATAATGTAATGTAAAACTTATGTTTGTATCTAGTACTTCCAAGGCTACTAAATTGATTAGTCTCTTGGGATTTGATCCCCTGTGATAATGAAAATGTTATGTAATAATGCACCAACTTTGGGTAAATGGGGTTGGGGTGTTACAGTTGGTATTAGAGGAATTTTAGTACAAACCTTGGAAGATATATTTAAAAAAACTCTGATTAGAGAACATTTCCCTAAGATAAACTTTGAGGATTAGTATAGAATAACTTCCTAGAATTTTGGTAATGTAGAAATTTTGTGAGTTTTCCAAGAAATACATCCCTATGTAGATACGAGAAGGTAGAGGTGGCTCTGGCACAGATATACCTAGGAGTGAAAACTCTGACAAGGAGTTTCGGGCTTGACCCGGGGTATCCTAGTACACGACAATGGGCCTTGCTGCACTCTTGGTTACGACACTCCCTGGGGATATGCTTAGGATAATTCACATTTTATTTATAAACCATTATGAAGGATTTATGAGTATATACATCCTCAAAGAAAACTTTTTTATGATTATAGATTATATCCATAAACTTTTCAATTTATGTTAAGTGTTTTATAAGTTTGGAATTATGTATTGAGATTCATAAACTAACTAGTGTATGCCATTTTTTAGAAATGGTGCCTAGTGGAAGGAATGGAAATCATATCAACGCCCATAATACATATAAGGATTTCCCTCCTACTCAAGATAATTATAGTGGAGATGGTTATGAAACTGGTGTCTATCAACTTATCACCATACTGGGACAACTCACTTAGGTTATGAATAATAACCTTACCTGTATGGAGCACCTGATCCACAATGTGGAGGATCAAGGTTAGATTGCTTCATGAGGAAACAAACACCGACATTCAATGGGACTACGAATCCATTTGTATCTAAGCAATGGATAAGTTCCTTAGAGAAAATATTTCATGCTTTAGGTAGTAGTGAAAGGGAAAAAGTTTTTATGGAAGTTTATCACCTCACAGGAGATGCATATCAATGGTGGTCATTAATTCAAAACACAAAGGAGGATGAAGAAGTATAAAGTATAGAATGTAGGGAGTTTAAAGAGATTTTCTTAGAAAAATACTTTCCTCATGACCTCGAGCAGATATAGAAAGACAATTTCTGAGTTTGAGGCAAAAGTAGGATGAGAATGTCGCAAATTATGAGGCTAACTTTACATGTTTAGCAAGGCATGTTGAATATTATATATGTATCCCAATGGGTAAGATTGATCTGTTATTTGATGGGTTAAAACCATTTCTCCATCGAGCATTAGTCTCACAATCCTTCTCATCATACAAAGATATTGTCTCATGTGCTATCAAGATAGAAAGGGAATTCTCTAAGTCTTACGACTTTAAATAAAATCTAGAGAAGAAGAGATCTGTTGAACACTCTAGAAATGGAAATAAGGGGAATAAGGTAAATTTTGAATATCTATCCTACGGTAAATGTGGGAAGAAACACCTCGGTACATACCTGAAGGGAATAGGAGTCTTTTAAAAGTGTGGTGAAAATGGCCACCAAGCTCGTGATTTCAAGGGAAAGAAAGAGGCTGTCAATATTGAATGCTAAAATTGTAGAGAAAATGGGCATTATACAAATGAATGTCTTAAGCGCCAAGGAAACTTACCTCAGAAAATTCCAAGGGAGAAAAAAAAGCTTATGTGATCACTACTGCAGAGTTTTAATCTCTGAAAGACGTGGTGGTAGGTAATTTAATGGTTTCCTTAAGTTTAGCCAAAGCTTTATTTGATTCTGGATCATCACATTGTTTCATATCTTCCCAGTTTTCTAAGAAAATTAGATATTTCCAATTTGATTTAACAAGGGAGTTGTCAGTCAAAACTCCTAAGGGAAGTATCATTGTAACAAAGTTTTGTGAATCAGTACCCATTAGGGCATATAAATGTTCTTTATCTTCTAATCTATCATCATACCCATGATTGAATTTGATATAAATTTCAGTATGTATTGGATTTTGGACCATGATGCAAAAAATTATTATAAGAAGAAAGAGGTTACAATTTTTGATGATGATAATGAGTACCTTATCTTTAGAGCAGAAAAATCACCACTTGATTGTTATCTAGATCCACTCGCAGTAGCTCTAATAAATCCTATTATTATGGAGGAAGAGAATGAAACAACTATGGGTGGGGAAAAGAATGTCCAAATAGAGGACGTACCTATTGTCCAAGAATATGTTGATGTGATTCCAGAGGATTTACCTAGACATCCTCTAGAATGAGAAATTGAATTTTCCATTGATTTAATTCCGGGTTCAAGGACCATATCGAAGACCCCTTATAGAATTCCCATTGTAGAAATAGTGGAACTAAAGAAACAACTAGAGTAATTGAGTAAAAAATGATTTATTCTCCCTAGTGTTTCTCCATGGGGAACCCTTGTTCTTTTTATTAAGAAGAAATATGAATTTATGAGGTTGTGCATTGACTACAGGGAGATCAATGCTATAACAATCATGAAAAAGTACCACCTACCTCGCATTGATGATTTATTTGACCAACTTCATGGAGCTCAATATTTTTTAAAGATTGACCTTTGATCTGGATATCATCAGTTGTGTGTGAAGAAGGAAGACATTCCAAAAATAACATTTTGAACCAGGTATGGGCATTACAAGTTTATAGTAATGCCTTTTGGAATGACTAATGCACCCTCAGTTTTCATGGATCTAATGAATAGAGTTTTCAAGGAATACCTTGATGACTTTTTAGTGTTATTTATTGATGATATCTTGGTTTACTCCAAAAGCTACGAAGATCATGAAAATCACTTGCGCACTATTCTAATAACCCTTAGAAGAAAAGAATTATATGGGAATTTTAGAAAGTGTGAATTTTGGATTCAGGAAATTTCTTTTCTTGGACATATTGTATCTAAGGATGGAATCTCATTCGATCCTTCAAAGACCAAGGCAATCCTAGAATGGCCTGCACCGACAAGTATAACCAAGGTATGCAATTTTATTGGTTTATCATGTTATTATCGGTGTTTCGTCCAAAATGTTTCCTGATTGGCTAACCCATTAACGAAGATCACATGTAAAGGGGTTAAATTTGTTTGGAAAAAGGAGTGTGAAGAGTTTTTTGAAGAACTGAAGAGAAGATTAGTCAATGCTTTAATATTGACTCTACCATCAGGGAATGATGGGTTTATTATTTATAGTGATGCTTCAAAGAAATGACTTGGTTGTTTCCTTATGCAGAATGATAGAGTTATTGCCTATGCATTACGGTGGCTAAGAATTCATGAACAAAACTATCCCACTCATGATCTTGAGTTAGCAGCTGTAATCTTTACTTTGAAGATTTGGAGACACTATCTCTATGGTGAAAAATGTGAGATATATACCGATCACAAGAGCTTGAAGTATATTTTCTCCCAAAAAGAACTCAACAAGAGGCAAAATCGATGGCTCGAGCTACTCAAGGATTATGATTGCACTATACACTACCATCCGGGGAAGGAAAATAAGGTGGCATATGCTTTGAGCAGAAAAGATCATGAAGTTTTGAACAAGATGAGAGTTGAAAGGGATCCTATGTTCATGGATCTATTAAATATGGATATGGGAATAATCATGGAAGGTGAAACATCAATACTTTTTAAAATGGTTTCCAAACCATCTTTACTAGAAAGGATAAAAGGTTCTCAAACTGATGATGAGGAGTTTCAAAAGAAAATTAAAGCTGTGAATGATGGAAGAATGATCAACTTCATATATAAAGATGGAATATTTAAATTTGGGAAGAGAATTTTTTTTTCCTGACATACCTGATCTAAAAAGGGAATTGTTGGATAATGCTCATAGCTCCAATTTCTCTATACACCCCGGAAGCACTAAGATGTATAGAGATTTGAAGGAACGTTTTTGGTGGGACAACATGAAAAGAGAGATTGTTGATTATGTGTCAAGATTTATGGTTTGTCAATAGGTAAAGTTTGGAAGACAACATCCTAGAGGAGTCATGCAACCTCTTCCCATACCTGAGTGGAAATGGGATGATATTACCATGTATTTTTTCATGGGGCTACCAGAGACTCCTAGAATGAATGATGCAATATGGGTCATTGTTGATTGTCTTACCAAGTCAGCACATTTTATTGCGATAATAGAAAATTTACCACTTGAATGTTTAGCATAACTATATATTAATGAAGTTGTAAGACTTCATGGAGTACCCCTATCGATTGTTTCTGATCATGATCCCCATTTTACATAAAGATTATTGAAAAGTATTCATAAGGCCCTAGATACTAAACTTCATTTGAGCACTATCTACCACCCTCAAATTGATGGGAAATCAGAACAGACTATTCAAACCTTAGAAGACATGTTGAGATCTTGCTCAATTGATTTTCAAGGTATGTGGGATCAGTATTTACCTCTGGTATAATTTTCCTATAACAATAGCTTCCATTAAAGTATTCATATGGAACCATATAAAGCGTTATATGGAAAGAGATGTCGCACACCAACTTGTAAGGATGATGTTGGAGAAAGAAAACTCGTAGGCCCGGAACTTGTTGAGGAAACAATGGAAAAGGTTAAGGTTATCCAAACCCACATCAAAGAAGCTAAAAGTAGGCAATAGTGATATGCTGATAACCGAAAGAAGGATTTGGAATTTCAAATAGAAGATCACGTTTTCTTGAAGGTATCTCCATGGAAGGGTGTTATACATTTCAGTAAGAAGGGTAAATTGAGTCCCAGGTACATCAGACCTTTTGAAATTCTAGAACGAATTGGAGTTGTAGCTTATCATTTGGAAATGCCGCCAAGTCTCTCCAAAGTTTATGATGTATTCCACGTATCACTTTTGAGAAAATACATGTCTGACCCAACACATGTACTCATCTATGAAGAAATAGAACTGGAACCGGACTTGTCTTATTGCGAATATCCTATCAAAATTCTTGACACCAGAGAACAAGTGTTGAGAAACCGGATGACTTGTGTGGTGAAAGTTCTATAGAGAAACCATAAGGTGGAAGAGGCAATGTGGGAACCCGAGGAACTTATGATGAAGAACCACCCAAATATTTTTGTACAGTAATATTCTAGAAATTTTTAGGACAAAATTATTTGAAGGAGGGAATAATGTAACACCCTAAACTTCCATGGTACGTTTCCCTTTGAATAATGCAATAGCTTGTGTTGTACGCAACTTGGAGTTTTAACACACCATGACCAATCAAACTAGTTGTTATGAATAGTAATACCCACTTTTTGAAATTTTATAATTTTTATTTTTTAAAATGGACTTCATTTTTGGGTTTGGAATATCAAAATTAGCTTAGGGTGAATTTTTGGTGTTTTTCTGAAAACTTTCAGTTTATGATGAATAGTGAAAAACACTGCATTATTGTTTAAAACCAACTTTTTATTTAAATAATTATTTATTTTATTTAATTTTATTTTAAGTCAAAATAGATACATAATACCTATATAAGTTCAATATAATTCATTGGAGTCATTTTATAATAATATTAGATGTATAAAATTTTATTGAACTTTTTGCCGTCTATTACCCACCTTCTAGGCACATTTACAAATTTGCATAAAAAATAATTTTACTGCTTCTGTGAATTGAATTTCAAAAATACAAGGGAAACAGTTTAAATCAATAAGTAAAATTTGGTTCAATAAGATGAAAATAGTTTTTGGTGAATAGTAACTTTTGACTTTTATTTACCACAGCTAAAAGAAAATAGGGTAATTAAAGGTAAAAAATGATATTATAATTACCCTAAAACATGTCCTAATTTTATTGGATAAGTTTATTTCGACTAAAATCAACCTTAGGAATAAAATATGATCCTTTTGGTCCACTTGGATTAGGTTAAGACATTTATTATTATTTTATTTAAAGAAGAGTTAAAAGTGTTAAATTCAAATTTTTATAACTAAAACATTTTTAATATAGGGTTACACATAAGATAAATTAAACTATAAATATTAATTAGAAAGATTAAAATATTTCCTACATAATGATATTTTATTTGTATTTTTTTATATTAAATAATGAAATTTATTTATAACACAATGATGATGCAGTAATCACCTTATTAATGAAATATTAAAATAATTGATATTGTAAATATCCAAATAAATAAAAATTGAGACTTTTGATGAATTAAACTAATTTTATAGGTTAATATGACATTTTAGGGTTTATTAAATATATTTTATTCGAATTAATCAAGTTTTTAGGACTTTAACAAAAAACAAATACTAAATAGTGTCAAAATTGACATAAATGAGTTTTTAAAACAAATACTATATTATTAATTGATATAATATTTCAAAAAATATAAGGTTCATAAAAAGGACTTATATAAGATTATATATATTAATAATGAACCAGTTGGGGTTCTCTTGTCTTTTTATAAAAAAATTATTAACCATTTATTATAATAATACAAGAATACATGGTAAAAGTTAAACTATTTAACTAAGAGTTAAATCTAAAAGATAAGGTTAATATGGTGACCTAAACCTGTCTAAACCCTATTTTTTGAGAGTTTTTAGACACATCCATACCTTATACTAGAAATAAATCCTTTTTGAGCCATTATAAACTGAATATGATTGTATAATAAAATAATATTTCCATCTTTTCTTAAAGTGACCCTCACCTCTCTTATAAAAGGGTACTTCCCCTTCTCTCAAAATCACACCTACAAAGCCATTTGGCTCAACCAAACCATTCTCAAATATCATACAAACTTCTATAACATCAACCTAGAGGCCTTTGATCATAAATCCAACCTAAGGAGCCCTTTTGATCAAATCAAAAGGAATCACCTAAAGAAGAGGTAATAATTTCATCACCTCTTTCAAAGTTCTTTTCTTCTTCTACTTCCTATTTATTTGTTTTTTCCATACCAAAATAATAACTCCAGTAACTTCTACATATTGTGATGTTATTATAAATATGGTACAACCATATTAATTATTCTATCCATCATATAAATGAAAAATTCATCATACGTGTGTACGTACGACTTATCATCTCCAGGTCGTGGTATAGTTTGTTATTAAACACTCCATTATTTGGATGGGTATAATAATGAGTAAAATTGATTTAGATAATAAATATAACATTTTAATGATTCTGTATATATGATATACCATCCAATTACATATGATTCAACCATCAATAGAATGGTATTGTCACTCGTGCATACGTATGAATTACCATCTCCACCAACGCGATGATATTCTGATGTTATTAATATTTTCATGACTTATTATATACTCCCTTTACTGATTTTATATGAAATGTGCATAATTTTTGGGAAATATTAATGTTTTAATATTAAGTATAATTTTTGAGCATTTTTATATGTAGTCCAATTGAGTCAGTTTATTATTTTAATAATAACTATCACCATACTGATATAAATTGTGTGGTTATTGTTTTTTATAATTCTCATTTAAATATACAACATTTCATTAGAAGGTACCATGAGCCAATTCTGCTATTTGAAGGGTCATATGGTCCTCACAAACAAGACCAAAGAATCTGTGAAGAAACTGGACTATTCGTGAATATTGATTTACTGGGCTCAATATAGAAGTCCAAAAACATTTATTCTCCACCATAATTCTGGGGACACTACATGTCATCTTGGATAAAAATTTCAAGGCCCAAATCCAAGTACAATGAGCCCAAATGAATCTTTGAAGTCCAGCCCACCATTTTGGCCGAGAAATAAAATTAGTACAGTATTCATGACATCTCTCATGATGTAAGCATCCAATCAAGATGAGATTTTGCAGTGTGAAAGAGGATATATATCCGGCCGACTTTTTTGAAGAAATAATTCGGCTTTGAAGGCATCTTACTATTCTAAAATCCATTCACATTTTGGCCATTGAAAAAGCATGGATAGAAATGGACAGTTTACTTTTGTTTAATAAAACCGCCATAACTTTGGTTTCACTTGTCCAAATGCCTCCATATTTTGACAGTAGTCGGAAAAATTTATTATACAAAACTTTTAAGAAAGGGATATTTAGAGATTCGACTGTCTGAATAGCCAAATTGGCGATGTAAGTGGAGGGACATATTGGGAATGCAAACAGTCCACTCCTTGGGATATAAATACTCTCCCCTTATCTCCTTGAGAGGGGTTGGCATTTCAGAAGAGACGAGAATATATTGGCACGACCAAAGCCTTGAAAAAGGCTTGGGAGGATCTTTCATACACATGTTTTCACTTGAGTGACCTTTCCTCCTATCTTTTTTTTCACTTACTTTCGTGTTCTTCGTTTTTGTAATTTTGTAAGTCCTTTCTTTTGTAATTCTATTTTAATGCAAGTTACTTATTCAATATCTCTTATTCTCATACACATTCTGTATCTTAATATTTATGTTCTTAAAATAGTTTAAATTCAGCTGAATCCCCTTCCCATCTTCTGCTTCCTCATTCAATCGAAAATCCATTTTTAATTTTCTTCATCGTTTGTGTGTGTGTTTGGCGCACTATTATTATCTTGTCTCTTTCTTTTTCTTCTCTTTATAATTCATCACCTTAAACATATATTACCAGATTAATAACCATATTAATGGATGAGTAAATCTCTCATTGGGGTGAGTTTTAATTTAGGTATGTTAAGCGATTGAGAGCTTTTACTCGATGAGTATTCGTTGAATTAACATTGTGTATGATGGGCTTAGCATGTCATGGATTAATGACTTGTTTTGTTTAACGTGTGGTTTCCATGGATTAATGGAACCATAAATACACTACCATAAACAAGATTTGATCAATATTAGAACCCTAAGTTATGTTAAGGCTTGTATTAAAGCCTTAACACTTAGGAATTCAAATCAACATCAACTTGTGACATGGGTGTTAATTTAAATGCAATATAAAGAAAAGCTCAAGGATATCACAAGCTTAACTAACCTAATGATGAACTCACCCCAATAATTATTAATTTTTAAATAAATCATAATCAATTAGTCATTTCAATTAAGCTCTGCAAACAACCCCCCCCAATTAGAATACAATCAACTAAAAACAAATGACTATTTCAAAGTATCATCACTGAGGATTCGACTCGAGTGCTGCTATACACATTAACAGAGCACCAGAAATTTGATTGGTCAATAGGTGAAAACTAGCCATGTGTTTCAAATGGCGTCATTTCCAGGGATGGTGCTTTATGTAGTCATTAGTTTCTGGTTATTGTAAAAAAAATCCAAAAAAAAAATAAAAAAAAAATTGAAAAAAAACACAAATAAAAACTCGTCTTCCTCTTAAAAATCATAAACTGAAAAAAAAATACAAAGAAAAACACATCTTCCTCTTTCTTCCAAAATCTCTCGGAATGCCCCGTAGTCTTCCAAACAATCCATCAGATTTGTTTAACCCTGAAATTGAGCGAAAACTTCACCAACTTAGGAGGAACATCAAAGATACTCAAATAATTCAAGAACCAGTCCTCATCCAACCAGTTGAATTTAAAATGGCCTATCCTAGGGAACAAACCCATTAAGAACTCGCTTCCCCTGATATGAATTACCAACCTCTTGGTATTCAATATCCAAACATAGAAGCTGACTTTGAACTCAAATCGGGTTTGATTCATCTTCTCCCTCATTTTCACGGGTTAGCCGGTGAGGATCCACATCTCCACCTTAAAGAGTTCCAAGTAGTGTGCTCTACCATGAAGCCACAAGGGGGTTTTGAAGAAAAAATAAAACTCTGAGCCTTCCCTTTCTCCCTAGATGATACTACTAAGTCATGGCTCTACTACCTTCTTATTGGTTCCATAACTTCATGGAATGACATGAAGCGACTCTTCTTTGAGAAATTCTTTCCTGCTTCTCGTACAGCTTCTATCCGAAAGGAAATAAGTGGTATACGTAAATTCCCAAGTGAATCACTCCATGAGTATTGGGAGAGGTTCAAAAAGCTTGTGGAAACCTGCCCACATCACCAAATCTCTGACTAACTCTTGATCCAATACTTCTATGAGGGGTTATTGGCTATGGAGAGAACTCTCATTGATGCCGCAAGTGGTGGTTCTCTTGTTGATAAAACTCATGCAGCTGCAAGAGATCTCATAAGTAACATGGCTGCAAACACACAACAATTCCATACTTGAGCACATGCTCAAGTCAAACAAGCCCAAGATAATCAATCAATTGAGCCGAACAAGATTACCGAGTGGATGAGTGAACTTACAGGTCTTGTGAGACAGCTAGTTGTGGCCACCAAATCCCCAACCTCATCTTCTCCACAATCAATGTTTCCTGGACCTATCAAAAACTGTGGAATCTGTAACTCTCCATCTCATCCAACTGAAACATGTCCACAACTTCAAGAGGATCAATCCAATTCATCTGGACCAATGGAGCTCAATGCAGCATATGCTCAGCGGAACACCAATCCTCAACTATCAGGTCAGTTTGTTAGAAACTTCAAACAACCTCACTCTAAGCCCTTATCCTCTAACTTTAACCAAGGATTGAGGTATAGTAACCCCATGTCTCACCCCCCTCAATTCCCTCCTCAAAACCCAAACCAATTCCAATATGGTCAAGGTGGTGGTAACTTCCATCAACCTTATCCTTTTATTACTGAACCTCAAGGGAACAATCCTCCTCCTGGATTCCATTATCCTAGTGAGCCTTCCCAATTCAAAAACCAATACAATCGATTTCCTAAGAACCAAAATCAAGGCAATCCCAACCAGGGACAATCCTCTTCTTCCAAGAAACCATGGGAATGTATAGTGGAAGATCTTACCTCCTTCACCTGTTCTATCCTTAAAAACATTGAAACTCAAATAGGTCAACTTGCATCCCACCTGAGCTAGCAACAACAATCAAATTCTTACCAACTCCCAGCTCAACCATTACCCAACCCCAAGGGTAATGTAAGTGTAATTTCACTTAGATCAGGAAAGAAACATTCTATACCTCAATTTCATATTATTGAACCACATTTTACATACTGATATCAGCCTTGCCTCTTGGATTTTTGAAATTCAACTCACAGAAGTGGTAAAATTAAATTTTACGTAAATCTGCAAATGCTCCTAGGTGGTGGGTAAAAGACGGTAGAATGTTCAATAAAATGTTTATATATCTAAAATTATTATAAGATGTATACAATTAATTATATTGAACTTATATATGTACTATGTATCTATTATCAACTAAATTTTTTTAAATAAAATAAATAATTATTAAATAACAATTCTGTTTTAAACAATAACTGATTGTTTTTCACTATTCATCAAAAATTGAATGTTTTCAGAAAAATACCAAAAATTCACCCAAAGTTAATTTTGATATTCCAAATCCAAAAATGAATTCCATTTTTAATGATAAAATTTATACAATTTCACAAAGTGGGTATTACTATTCATAATGGCTAGTTTGATTGGTTGTGGTGTGTTATAACTTGAAGTTGTGTACAACACACGCTATTGTATTATTCAAAGATAAGCGGGCCATGGAAGCTTGAGGTGTTACATTCTCTACTCCTTAAAATAATTTTGTTCTCAAAATTTCAAGAATATTACTGCATAAAAACACGTGGGTGGTTCTTCATCATAAGTTCATCGGGTTCCCACGTTGCCTCGTCCATCTTACGGTTTCTCTATAGAACTTTTACCAGACGATTCATCTGGTTTCTCACCACTTGTTCTCTTGTATCAAGAACCTTGATTGGATCTTCACAATTGGATTGATGGGGTTCCAGTTCTAACTCTTCATAGGTAAGTACATGCATTGGGTCAGGCATGTATTTTCTCAACAGTGATACGTGGAACACATCATGAACCTTGGAGAGACTTGGTAGCATTTTCAAATGGTAAGCTACAACCCCAATTCGTTCTACAATTTCAAAAGGTATGATGTACCTGGGGACTAAATTTACCCTTCTTACTGAAATGTATAAAACCCTTCCTTGGAGATACTTTCAAGAAAACATGATCTTCTACCTGATATTCCAAATCCATCCTTCAGTTATCAGCATAGCTCTTTTACCTACTTTGAGCTGCTTTGATGTGGTTTTGGATTAACTTCACCATTTCCATCATTTCCTCCACCAGTTCTGGGCCTATGAGTGTTCTTTCACCAACATCATCCCAATAGGTTGGTGTGTGACATCTATTTCTGTATAACGCTTCATATGGTGCCATCTGAATACTTGAATGGAAGCTATTGTTATAGGGAAATTCTACTAGAGGAAAATATTGATCCGACATACCTTGAAAGTCATGTGAGCATGACCTCAACAAGTCTTATATGATTTGAATAGTCCATTCTTATTATCCATCAGTTTGGGGGTGGTAGGCAGTGCTCAATTGAAGTTCAGTATCCAAGTTTTCTGAATAATTTTCCAGAATCTTGATGTAAGACGTGTATCATGATAAAAAACAATCGATAGTGGTACTCCATGAAGTACTTAAACTTCATTAATATATAGTCTTTCCAATCGTTCAAGTGGTAAATCTTCTCTTATAGAAATAAAATGTTTTGACTTGTTAAGACGATCAATAATGACCCACATTGCATGGTTCTTTCTAGGAGTCTCTGGTAGTCCCATGAAAAAGTCAATCGTAATATTATCCTATTTCCACTCAGGTATGGGAAGAGGTAAATGACTCCTCTAGGATGTTGCCTTCCAACATTCACTTGTTGAAAAACTATACATCTTGACAAAAAATCAGCATTCTCCCTCTTTATGTTGTCCCATAAAAAATGTTCCGTCAAATCTCTATACATCTTAGTGCTACCAGGATGTATAGAGAAATTGGAACTATTAGCATAATCCAAATATTACCTTTTTAGATCAGGTATATTGGGAACACAAAGTCTCTTCCCAAATTTCAAAATTCCATCTTCATACACAAAGTCAATCAATCTCCCATCATTCATAGCTTTAATCTTTTTTTTAAACTCTTCATCACCGGTCTGGGAACACTTTATCCTTTATAGTAAAGATGGTTTGGAAACAATTTGAAAAAGTATTGATGTTTCACCTTCCATGGTGATTTCCATATCCATCTTTACTAGATCAATGTATATAGGATCCTTTTCAACTCTCATCTTATTCAAAACTCCAGGATCCTTTCTACTCAAATAATATGCCACCTTATTTGCCTTCCGAGGGTGGTAGTGTATAGTGAAATAATAATCCTTGAGTAGTTTAAGCCATCCCCTTTTCCTCATGTTGAGTTCATTATCTGAGAAAATATATTTCAAACTATTTTGATCGGTATATATCTCACATTTTTCACCATAGAGATAATTTCTCCATATCTTCAAAGAAACAATTACAGCTTCTAACATAAGATCATGAGTAGGATAGTTTTTCTCATGAATTTTTAGCTGTCGCGATGCGTAGGAAATAATCCTATCATTCTGCATAAGGACACAACCAAGTCCATTCTTTGAAGCATCACTATAAATAACAAACCCATCATTCTCCAATGGAAGAGTCAACATAGGATCAGTGACAAATATTCTCATCAATTATTCAAAACATTGTTCACATTCATTTGTCCAAAAAAAATTCCCCCCTTTACGTGTGTGCTTGGTTAATGGGTTAGCCAATCAAGAAAAATTATTGGCGAAACGCTGATAATAACCTGCTAAACCAATAAAACTGAGTACCTCAGTTATACTTATCGGAGCTGGCCATTATTAGATTTCTCTTGTCTTAGAAGGATCAATGGAGATTCCATCCTTAGAGAGGATATGGCCAAGAAAAGAAATCTCTTGAAGCCAGAATTCACACTTGCTAAACTTCCCATATAATTCATGTCTTCTAAGAGTCTCCAGGATAATCCACAAGTGATTTTCATGATATTAAAAGCTTTTATAGTATACCAAGATATCATCAATAAATACCACTACAAAGTCATCATGATATTCCTTGAAAACTCTGTTCATTAGATCCCTGAAAACATAGGGTGCATTAGTCAGTCCAAAAGAAATTACTGTAAACTCGTAATGCCCATACCTAGTTCAAAATGTTGTTTTCGGAATGTCTTCTTTCTTCACATACAACTGATGATATCCATATTAAAGGTAAATCTTTGAAAATTATTGAGCTCTATGAAGTTGGTTGAATAAATCATCAATGCGAGGTAGGAGATATTTGTTCTTTATTGTTATAGCATTGATCACCCTGTATTCAATGCACAACCTCGTAGATCCATATTTCTTCTTAACAAAAAGGATAGGGGCTTCCCATGGAGAAACAATAGGGAGAATAAATCCATTATTACTCAATTCCTCTATTTGTTTCTTTAGTTCCACTAATTCCACAATGTCCATTCTTTAAGGGGTCTTCGATATGGGCCTCGAACGAGGAATTAAATTAATGGAAAACAAAATTTCTCATTCTGGAGGATATCCAGGTAAATCACTTAGAAACACATCAACATATTCTTTCATAGTAGGTACATCCTATATTTGAACTTTCCTTCCCTCACCCACAGTTATTTCATTCTCTTACTCCCCAATAATTTAATTTAGTTTAGCTACTAGGGGTGGATCTAGATAAGAATCAGGTGGTGACATTTCTGATTTAAAGATAATGTTTTCTTTATCATCGTCATCAAAAATAGTAACCCCCCTTATTCTTATAATAAAGTTTTGCATCATGGTCCAAAATCCAATCCATAATGAGGATTATATCAAATTCAATCATGGGTATGACGATGAGATCAGTAGATAAAGAACATTTATATACTCTAATGGGGACTGATTCACAAACTTTTGTTGCATTGATATTTCCCTTAGGAGTTTTGACTGTCAAATCCATTGTTAAATCTAATTGGAAATATCAAATTTTCTTTGAAAATTGGGATGATATGAAACAATGCAATGATCCTGAATCAAATAAAGCATTTTCTAAACATGAGGAAACAATTAAATTACCTGCCACTATGTCTTTCAGAGCTTCAACCATAGAAGTAGTGATAGCATAAGCTTGGCCTTGATCCCTTGTCCTTTTCTGAGGTAAGTTCCCCTGAATCTTAGGAGATTCATTCTCATAATGCCCCATTTCTCTATAATTGTTCCATTCAACATTGACAACCTCTTTCATCCCCATGCAATCATGAGCTTGGTAGACTTTTTCACAAACTTGTAACAGACTTCCATTCCCTTCAAGAAAGTACCAGGGTGTTTCTTCCCACATTTACTACAGGATGGATGTTGAACTTTTTTTTATTCTCTTTATTTCCATTTCCAGAGTTTTCAACTGATCTCTTCTTCTCTTGCTTTGCTTTAAAGTCAAAAGACATAGAGAATTCTATTTCTGTCTCGATAACACATGAGACAATATCTTCATACGACGAAAAGGATTGTGAGACTAATACTCAATGGAGAAATGGTTTTAACCCATCAAAGAAACTATCAATATTACTTCTTTGTTTGCATATATAATCTTCTACATGCCTTGAAAACCTTGTAAAGTTAGCCTCATACGTTGCGACATTCTCATCCTCCTTTTTCCTCAGACTAAGAAATTGCCTTTCCATATATGCTTAACAGTCATGAGGAATGAATTTTTCTATGAAAAGCTTTTTGAACTCCCTCTATTCCACATTTGATACTTCATCATATTCATTTGTGTTTTGGATCAATGACCACCATTGATCAACATCTCCAGCGAGGCAATAAACTGCCATGACAAATTTTTCCCTTTCGCTACTCCCCAGGGCATGGAATATTTTTTCTAAGTAATTTATCCATTGCTCAGCCACTAATGGATTTTTACTCTTATTTAATGTTGGTGGTTGTTTCCTCATTAAGAGATCTAACATTGATCCTCCACGCTATGGATCAGGGTACTCCATACGGGTAAGGTTATTATTTATAACCTGAGTGAGTTGTCCCGGTATGGCGACAAGCTGATCAGCACCAGTTGTATCAACAACTCCACTATAATTTTCCGGAGTATGAGGGAAATCCCTACATGGAGTGCGTGCATGGATATGGTTTTTATTCCTTCCACTAGGTGCCATTTCAAAACAATGGAAGAAACTAGAATAGTTTATGAATCGAAATACATAAATCCAAACTTGTAAAACACTTAACATAAAATGTACTGTTTATGGATATAATCCATAATCATAAAAATTGTTTTCTTTGAGGAATTATATACTAATAAACTCTTAATAATGATTTGTAAATAAAACTAGAATAATCCTAAGAATGTCCCCCTGGGAGTGTCGTAACCAAAAGGGGAGTAAGGACCGTTGTCGTGCACCAGTTCTCGTTCGAATCTAGCTCAATGTGGTGTTTTCAGGTTTCACCCCTAGGTACATATATTCCAAAGACACCTCTTCCTACTTGTATCTGGACAGGGATGTATTTCGTGAAAAACTAACAAAATCATTACAATACCAAAATTCTAGGAAGTTCTTATATACTAATCCTCAAAGTCTATCTTCGGGCTATATGCTCTAATCAGAGTTAATATAAATATAGTTTCCAAGGATTGTACAAAACTTCCTCTCATACCAACTATAACGCCCTGACCCCAGAAGCCTAGAGTTGGTGCATTATTATGTATCATTGGAATGATCACAAAAGATCAAGTCTTGAAAGACCGATTAGTTTAGTATCCTTGGAAGTACTAGATACATTCATAAGGTTTAGATTACATCATAAAATGGAAAACTACAACAACATTGTTTTCATAGACAACACTGAGATCCCAGAGACTATCACTATAGGTCAGTCATAATATACTTTTTCGCATCCTGTAAAAAATAAAACTTATAAAGGGGTGACTCAAATGTTAAGTAAAGATAGAAATATATCGGAAAAGTTCATAAATAATTATAAACATTTAAGGAAATGTATAAGACTAAAACAAAAGACTTTTAAACATGAAACTCAGCATAATATGGAAAAGATAAAAATCAAATAATGCCATTTACTTATTCACATGGATATTCTACTAGTCGAATAACCACATGAAATATCAACACGCACTTTTATAATGATGGAATGCATGGTGCCAGAATTTTATATCCACATAGTCAAGGCCTTGTGCCAAGACTACAAATAATATTTTGTCAAGGTCTTGTACCAAGACACTAGTTTGTATCATGAGACCTACCAATGCATCGATGAGCTTTAGCGGGCTCCACCCGTCACTTACTATGTCCAATGCATTACTCATTTGAAAAGGTTTAAACATAACATAAACATTCGTATTAAAGCTAGCATAAAAAATGTAAACAATTTATCCATAAACCTTGAATGGTCTAAAAATAATACATCCATAGTCAAACATATCAAAAAATCTTTAATACAATATGGAAGTTTTGTATCATAATAAATCAACTTCAAATAAGATTAAAATCCATCAAAGGATATTGACATAGATGAAATCAAAGTCTTTTTTCGAGAAATAACTCTTTCTATTTTGAAATATTTTAAAATTCATATAATTATAAAAGAAAAAATTTAGTTTGGAAATATTATTATAATATTTTAAGGGAATATTTGATGATGTTATAACGGCGTAAAATATCTGCACCCACTGTATAAGTTAAAAATGCATTCTAACCTTAGTTTTTTCGAAAAGGTAATAAAGTACCTTGTATTGAAAATGACGGAAAGATTCCTGTAAAAAATGGTATAAATGACTTTATCCCATAGTCTAGTAAATAGTAAGAATGTTTTGGAATAAATATTTAAGAAAACATGGATGTGGATTATAAAGAGGTCACAGTAGATATTTACGTAAAAACAACCTTAGATAATAAAGAGATTGTGGAATTAATGCTTTCCTTGTACTTTTCCTTGGTCAAGGGTAGGTTAACCTCCTGTATAATGGTGAAATAATTTTTATTAAATTATACAAGAACAATATACATTAATATGATATCATATATGATATTTTATCATTTATTTGTTAATAATGTCTTAGTATTGTCATCGTTTTGGGTGTTAACTGATTCATTTTCCATTATATTATTTGTTACATAAGTAATGTTTATTATGGATAGGATGCATATTATTCCTATTAAGAATTATATTATGTATTTAAACATTATTTTTAATCATCTAATGAAAATTAGTCTTGAATGGATTACGATGGGGAATGAATCTCATCGCGTTCGTGGGGATGGTAATACGTACGCACGCACGAGTGACAATAACATTCATTTGATATTAAAATAATATATAATTGGATAGTATATCATTTATAATGAATCATTGTCATTTTATATTTATTATTTACATCAATTACACATCATTATTATACCCATACTAATAATAATGTATTTAATAACAATTACACCATGACATGGAGATGGTAATCCGTACAAACACACATATGGTGACATGTCATTCAAAGGATGGATATAATAATTAATATGGTTATGCCATATTTATAATAACATCACATTATATAGAATATACTGGATTTATTATTTTATAATGTAATCAACAAAGAAATATGAAGTGGAAAAAGAAAAGAACTTGATAGAGGTGATGATATTTTTACCTTTTTTTCGGGTTCTTCCTTTTGATTTGATCAAAAGGGATACATACGATGACTTTCTGACTAAATTAAGGCCTCTAGGATAAATAAAGTAAAGTTTAGAGTGTATTTGGGTAGAGTTTTTCCGAGCCAAATGGATTTGAATGTGTGAATTAGAGAGAAGGGGGAGTGCCCTTTTATAAGAGGGGTGAGGGGCACCTTAGGAAAAGCTAGATATATTAATTTATAATAAAATCATTTAAGTTTTATAATGTCTCTAAAACGAATTATTTAAAGGATAAGGTGAGGATAGGTCAAAAACAACTCAACCAATAGGTTTTAGATAGGTTTGGGTCACTATATTAACCATATCTTTTAGATTTAACTCTTAGTTAAATAGTTTGACATTTACCATGTCTCTTTGTATTTTTAGATTATATGGTTAATAAACTTACTATATACTTCCAAGACAACACCAAGTGGTTTATTAATGATACTCCTATAATTAAATAAGTCTTCTGGATTGATCTTATATTTTTAGGAATAGAATATCAATTAATAATATAATATTTGTTTTAAAAACTCTTTTATGTCAATTTTGACACTATTTGGTATTTTGTTTTTACTAAATTCATAACTGGATTATTACTTCGTAAAAAATTCATATAAACAACCATAATATGTCATATTAACCTATAAAGTTATATAAACTTATAAAAAGTCTCAAATTACATTTATTTGGATGTTTATAATATCAATTATTTTAATCTTTCATTAATATGCTAATTACTGCATCATCATTGTGTCATAAATAAATTTAATTATTTAACGTCTTAAAAATATAAATAAAATACCATTATGTAGGAAATATTTTTATCTTTCTAATGAATATTTATAGTCTAATTTATCTTATGTGGTACGATATATTAAAAATGGTTTAGTTATTAAACATTGAATTTAACACTTTTAACTCTTCTATGAATTAAACAATAATAAATGTCGTAATCTAATCCAAGTGGACCTAATATAAGGCCCCAAACTTAATACTTACTTAATATTGAGATATTTCATGAATACAGATTAAGTATTTTTTTAGGTTTATAGTTTGAGAGAATTAGATCATAAATCATGCATCACATTCCACATTTAAACAAGGTGGTTAAATAAAAGAAAATATTCATTTTTTCCATCAACATAGTCATAATTAAAATAAAACCTGGATTCTTTATTGATAGTTCCTCGACACTATCATCACATCATGTGCTTTTCCGTTGACCTGTGAAAAACATTTCGAAAGCTTCGGATGAACACAAAAATATCAGTAAGGGATATAAAAATACGGAATGAAAACATTAGTCTATGTATACATAAGAATAAATGAAATCATACTTTACTCATAAAAAATAATCACTTTAACATACCTCATGAAATCATAAGATTCATGAATAACTTATAAAAACCATAAGACATAATGGTATCTTGAGGCATTCATAACATTCTTACGTAAGGAATAACACTCATAGTTACGTTTGGAATACCCATCGCAGTATATTCCCTAAATCTCTTCGGAGAAACCATAGCCTTTAACCCCCTTTTGTTACCCAAGGCATTGTAGAGCTATATTGGGCTCACCCACCCTTATTTTATCACAAAACCACCTGTCTTCAAAAATAATTTCCAAGAACCATAACATAATCGTATCACATAAAATATGCATAAAGGAAACATAAAATTTCCACATTTCAATCACAAGATATCAATACAACACATTGATATAATAAAAACATTATCAAAACCATTTTCAATACCAAAATAAATGAAAAGTAAAACATGGTATTTATTTTTCAGTTAAAAAAGTTATGGCTTGTAGAAGAAGCCGAAACTCAAATAATAGTCACGGCGGCGGAGAAGTTGTTGTCGCCGCATACGTACGACAAAAACATTCCCTTTTTTCATTTAGTAAAATGCTTTGTATAAAAAATATTCCTTTTGATAAAAAGTACAAGTCAAAGGGGTTTATACACCGTATAAAATAAAGTTGTGTATAAAATAAAATATGCCTCAATGAAAGGAGATTGAGACGAAGTCCCTTACCTCATGTCCAACTTGACTCGATCGTTCATTAATCTCCTGAATAATAAGCTTGAGTTAATTTCTACTTTCTTAAGAACATTTTTTAATTTCATTATTCCTTTTATATCACTAATTACTATGTTATTAACACAATGTATTTATTTTAGTTAATAACGGTCGTTTTGTCGATCATTGGTACATGAGCCAAAAATAGACTTCTTATAATTACATGTTGTTCATGTGGTCAAAGGATCATTAAATCCAGAATTATATTCATGATGTAGATATAATATATATCATATATATCTAGTATATACATGAATTTATAATATTACATAACATTTAGAGGTAAGAAATGAAATGCACCATTCATGGAGATAGTAAGCCCTACATACGCATGAACGCTACTTTCATTTCTATTTCATATTTAATGGAATGAAATCATAATGATATAAAGGTATATTATAATTCCAGTATAAAATCATATATATTATTATTAACTCCATCCTTTACACGTCCCATATATGTCATTAACGAATCAAATCACTTTGAGGGGGCGGTAGTCCCCACTACCTAATATGAAATATTTGTGTTTACCTATAATGGAAACCATAAAGGTGTGCCATAAATGAAAAATAAAGAAGCATAAGGAAAACATAAACATAATATATATCATATATAAATAGAGTGACATATTAATGGACACCTTTAAAGGAGTTAAAAGAATATTGAACAATCATCATTTCGTGAGATAGTAATTCTCCATCCACGGAAACAGTATGTTCTTTAACCATTAGATGGAGGTGTGTGTAAGTGTAGCTCCAATACTTCTTATAAAAACATCCTATTATATTTTAGATACTGTTTTTGTTACAAAACAAGTAATAAAAAGAGTTTAGGGGGTTGGAGAAGCAAAATAAAACCAAATAACATTAGAGAATACATTACCTTAAAATTGGGCAACTCCGCTTGGTTTGAGCCAAAAGGGTTTCTTGTAGAGATTTCTGCCAAAGGTAAGGCTTTTATGTTGAAGAGACGTATGTGGAGAGATGAAATGAATATATTTTTTCTGATCCAATGGCATGAGATTTATGGGTAAGGAGGTAGAGGTGGGGGCCTTTATAAGAGGGATGAGGGGCACTCTTGGAATGTAATGAAATGTTACTTTATAATATAATGAGTTTCGGATTTTTAAGGTCCCACAATTATATATTTCAAGGGTAAGGTGATAAGGGTTTGAAATATACTCGTCCAATAGGTTTTTTACATGTGTATGTCTTATATTTTACATTATCTTTTCATTTTATTTAAATGGTTCATTAATTTGGTAATCACTGCATCATCATGGTGTCATAAATAAATTAATTTATTTAATGTATAAATGTTATAAAAAAATACCATGATGTAGGAAATATTTTTAGCTTTAAAATGACTATTTATAGTCTAAGAGATAATTTACACAGACCAAATTAAAATTGTTTACTTTGGTGTTACATACTTTTCTGATATTCTCCTTCCTTTAAAAATAAAATGATAAAGTGTCAGTATCACCCAAAAGTGATTCCATGGGGTCCCTAAGTTTGGAACAAGGCATCCCATGGTCGGCCATGAAACAACCAGTAGCATTAGGACACATGTTGGGGTCATTATTTATTATTATGATGTTATTTTATTATCCTTAACTACCAGATTACTAATTAATCATGATAATTATAGATAATTACCGTCGTTACTATTCAAAATGTCGAAAAAAAGAGTCTTAATTACATAATTTGGATTTTCTGATTCCAAATATGGAATACATTTTACCAAATTCCAAACACAGAAATTTCAATAATTAATTTAAAAATAATTCCCGTTGTCAAAACAAATAGCGGGTTTTTTTGAAACATTATCTATGAAAAGTTTGGCACTTTTTTATTCCCAATTCCAATGTGACATTAATTATAATGACCAACATTGGATTAAATGGTAAAAATATATTCTAATTACACTTTAAACCCAATTATAAAGATAATCTAGCCATATAATTAAATTAGATGAAAATGAAATTTTGAAGTAAAATGCAGTATTTTTCATTATTCATTAAAAAATGAACATTGTTAGAAAAATACCAAAAATTAATCCAAAGTAAATTTAAATGTTTTAATCCTAAATAATAAGTTTATTTTGAAAAATAGAGTTTATAAAATTGTCAAAAGTTTGATTTAAAAATGGTTTTCCATCAAAAGGTTGTAAAATATTCTTTTAAAAATATTATTGTAATCCATGCTTAAGAATGATTTATTCTCATTTTAAGCCTCTAAAACACTATCTAATTCATAAATAGACAAAGATATGAAAATACATAATTCTTTACTTACATGGGATGTTACATCCTTCCCCCTTTAGAAAATTGTGTCCCCGCAATTTATTTACTTATCGAATAAGTGGGGGTATTTATCCCTCATTGCATTTTAAGATTCCCATGTTTCCTCTTCAATCATGTGGTTTTTTCACAAAACCTTTACTTGATGAATCACCTTATTCCGCAACACTTGATCCCTATGGTCAAGAATCTTGATCGGTTTTTCCTCATAAGAGATATTCTCCTCCAGCTGAACTACCTCTGGACTCAAAACATGAGATGGATCTGGCATGTACTTCCTTAACATTGAAACATGAAAAACATTGCGTACCTGAGATAAATTCGGAGGTAAAGCCCCTCGGTATGCAACTGATCCAAATCTCTCTAGAATTTTATATGGTCCAATGAACCTTTGACTCAACTTTCCTTTCTTACCAAATCGCACCACACTTCTCCATGGTGAAACTTTGAGAAAAACTTGATCACCTACCTCAAAAGAGAGATCCTTACTCTTAATGTCCGCATAACTTTTCTGCCTCCTTTGAGCTGTTCTCATGTGTTTCTATATCAGATGAACTTTTTCTGCCAAATATTCTACCAATTTTGGTCCCATAAACTTCCAATCACCTACTTCATCCCAAAAATATGGAGTTCGACACCGCTTCCCATATAATGCCTCAAATGGTGCCATCTGTATACTGGAATGAAAACTGTTATTATAAGAAAACTCAACCAAAGAAAGATGTTGGTCCCAACATTCCTAATAATCCATCAAACAAGCACATAATATATCCTCCAAATTCTGAATTGTTCGTTCTGACTGCCCATCTGATTGAGGATGAAAAGCTGTACTAAAATTTAATTCAGTACCCAACAACTTATGAAGGCCTTTCAAAAATAAAGATGTAAACTTGGGATTATGATCAGATACAATAGAGAGGGGAACTCCATGTAACCTCACTATCTCTTTAAGATACAAACGAGAAAGTCTATCTAGGAAAAAATAATCTCGTATAGAAACGAAATGAGCAGATTTAGTCAAGAGATCAACAATAACCAAGATTGCATTATTACCTCAAGGTGTCTTCGGAAATCCCACAACGAATTCCATGGATATATTCTCCCATTTCCACTCTGGCACTGGTAATGGATGAAGCATCCCTTTCGATAATTGTTTCTATGCTCTAACCTATTGACAAGTCAAACACTTCATAGTAAAATCTGCAATATCTCTTTTCATTCCATCCCACCAGTAGTTCTCCCGAAGATCTCTATACATCTTAGTACTCCCTAGATGAAATGAAAACGAAAAACTATGCGCTTCACATAACAACTCTCTCTTCAACTGTGAATCACAAGGAACACACAATCTCTTCCCAAATCTCAAAACACAATCATTATCAATTCTGAATTCACAAATCTTTCCCTTCTGAAACATCTCTACCTTTTTCTGCAACTCACTATCTTTCTTCTGTGCTTTCTTAATTCTGTCTGATAGAGAATATTTCACGGATACCTGAAACAAAACAGAATAACATCCTACACCAAAAAATTCAATGCCAAAGTTCATCAAATCCTTAACCAAAGGATCACGTTCCAAACGCAACATTGTTACTGAAGCATTACATTTTTTGACTCAAAACATTAACCACTTTATTTGCATTTACCGGATGGAAATGAATTGTACAATTATAATCCTTGATTAATTCCGGACTTCTCCTCTATCTCATTTTCAATTCTTTTTGAGTGAATATATACTCTAAACTTTTGTGATCGGTATATATTTCACACTTTACTCCATACAAATGATTCCTCCAAATTTTTAATGTGAAAAAACAGTTTCTAATTCCAAATCATGTGTGGGGTAATTTACCTCATGAGTTTTCAATTGACGTGAAGGATAAGAAATTACCTGATAATTATGCATTAGGATGTAACTGGGTCCTTTTAATGAAGCATCACTGTAGATAACAAACTCCCCATTCTGGAAAGGTAGTTCCAAAACTGGAGCATTCACCAATCTTATTTTCAATTCCTGAAAACAATCATCACATTCTTTTGTCCAGATAAACTTAACGCCCTTCTGAGTTAGCTTAGTCATTTGACTAGATAACTGTGAATAGTTTTAACCAACGTTCGGTAATAGCCTTCCAAACCAAGAAAACTACGAATCTCGGTTACATTTGTGGGTTTTATCTATTCTTCAACAACCTTTTTTTTGTTGGACCAACAGTTATCCCATCATTAGATTCAATGTGACCAAGGAAAGAAATTTGTTGCAACCAAAACTCACACTTGCTAAATTTCCCATACAATTTCTTTTCTTTTAAGGTTTTCAAAATAACCCTTAAATAACTTTCATGCTCCTCTTTACTTTTAGAAAACACCAAAATGTCATCAATGAAAACAACCAAAAACATATCCAAGAACTCATGGAAGATTATATTCATAAAGTCCATGAATACAGTAGGTGAATTGGTTAGACCAAAAGGCATTACTACAAATTCATAATGGCCATATCTTGTACGAAACGCGGTCTTCGGAATATATACTTCTTTTACCTTCAACTGATGGTACCCCGATCTCAGGTCAATCTTTGAAAAATACTGAGCTCCCTCGATCTGATCAAACAAATCATCGATATGAGGAAAAGGATATTTGTTCTTAACAGTGATGTTATTCAAGGATCTATAATCAATGCAAAGTCTCATTGAACCATATTTCTTTTTAACAAATAAGAGAGGAGCACCCCATGGTGATGTGCTAGGTCAAATGAGCCCTTTCTCTAATAAATCATGCAATTTCTCCTTCAACTCTAAAAGTTCAATTTGATCTATTCGATATGGGGGTTTTGAAATTGTCTTAGAATCAGGAACTAAGTCAACAGTAAATTCAACTTCCCGATCTAGTATTATTCTAGGAAACTCATCAGGAAAAACATCAGGATACTCATTTACCACTGGCACATCATTAATCTGAATAGTTCTTTTGTTTTCAACAATATGTGCAAGGTTACATTCATTTACATCTTTTACAAGTTTCTCATCCTCATGATATGTTATCAACAGTAATGGTTCATTATTGTACACAAACTAAAATTCTTTCTGAAAGGAAACTTCATTAGCTCTATAGTCAATCTTAGCATGGTAAACAGAGAGCCAATCTATACCCAGGATAATATCAAACTCTACTAGAGGTAAAACAATAAGGTTTTCAAGTGGTTTCTTTCCACTGATAAGGATAGGAAGATTATTATAAATTCATTTGCCTTAACATTTCCCCCAGGTGTTTTTACCACAAGTTCTGGAGTCATTTCTTGAGATGGAATTCCCAATTTACTAGAAAATGTTTTAGAGATGAAAGAATGTGTAGACCCAGAATCAAACAACCCACTGGAATAATCTGAAAAAAAAAGTAACTGATACCACTTCATTTGATTGCCCAACATCTGCTGAAGTAGTTACAAAGGATTTCACCACCCCTTTCTGCTTGTAGTCTGACTGCTTCCCATCATTTGAGATCTTTGTTGGACACTCGTTTGCATAATGACCCATCTCATTGCACTTGAAACATTTCACTAACCGTAAATCAAATTTGGTCTTACCATCACCTTGATCTTTTTCAGTGCAATCACGAGCCGTATGTCCCATCTTACCACATCGGTAGCACTTTCCAGAATTCAAAAGACATTCCCCAGCATGCGTTTTACCACACATATCACAAACTGAAAACTTGGTTTTCTTACCATCAGACCTTTTTGAAGGATTCTTCCCTTTCTCCTACCACCTTGGTATCTTCTTTTGTTGGTTTTCATAGAACACTTGATCATCAGAAAAATCCATTTCCACCTTCTCAGCACATAGAACAAGCTTTTCATAACTTTTGAACTCATGAAAAGCCAATTCCATTTGATATTTTTGCTTTAATCCTGAGTAAATATGATTGATTTTACTATCAAGGTCTCAGATAAAATTTGGAGCATACCATTCCAATTGAGTGAACCGTTCTTCATAAGCAGCAACACAGTCATCCTCTTGCATCAATTCCCAGAATTGTTTTTCCATCCTATGTCAAACAGCCTTAGGAAAATATTTCTCAAGAAACATACCTTTGAATTCATCCCAGTCAAGAGCATCAATCTTATCGGCATCCATGATATTTTTAACCATCGACCACCACTGATCTGCTTGACCCTCCAAATGGTAAATAGCAAGACTAACCATTTTATTGTTGGAACACCCCATGACATCAAAAATCTTCTCCAATTCTTTAATCCACCTTTAATATAGAACAGGGTCAGATGATCCTCTAAATGATGGGGGACGTTGCCTCATGAAATGTTCCACCACTGACATGTTCCTCTGCGGTTGATCTGGCTGATCTCGTTCATGGATACCACCATCATTTATCTCTTGAGTCAAATGTGCCATTACTGCAACAAAATTTTCAGTTCCAATTCCGACCATCTCAGGATGCTGATTCAGAAGTTCATTTCCATATGTATGCCTTCCAAGCACTGCTTCATTGTTTCCTCTGCAGAAAAGCATTCTGATCAAACATCTCTTAGATGAAGCAACATGGTAATCTTAAAATTCTATATCATTTCAATTTGAACATAAAAAAATATTTTTGGATAATTATTTAATATAATTCTAACTCCTAAAGTTATCTAAACCGAAATTTGATACCAACTATAAGGCCTCAGCCATAATCCTTACTTAATCTTGATATATTTCAAGAATTCACATTGAGGATCATTTCAGGTTTAGAGTTTTATAGAATTATATCATAAATCATGCATCACATTCTACATTTAAACAAAGTGGTTACATAAAAGAAAATATTCATTTTCCCATCAATAGAAACATATTTAAAATAAAACATGGATTCTTTCTTGACACGTCCTTGACACTATCATCACATCATGTAATTTTCCCCTGACCTATGAAAAACATTTCAAAAACGTGGGATAAGCATAAAAATCTCAGTAAGGGATATAAAAATACGGAATGAAAACTGTAGTCCATGTATACATAAGAACAAATGAAATCATAATTTACTCATAAAACATAATCACTTTAACATACCTCATGAAATCATAAGATTCATGAATAACTCATAGAAATAATAAGACATAAAGGTAACTTGAGGCTTTCATAACATTCTTACTTAGGGAGTAACTCTCATGGTTACGTTTAGAATACCCAAAACAGTATATTCCAAAAATCTCTTCAGAGAAACCTTAGCATTTAACCCCTTCATTTTACCCAATTCATTAGAGAGCTATCTCGGGTTCACCCGCCCTTAGTTTATCATGGAACCACCCATCTTCATAAACAATTCCCAAGAACCATAACATAATCGTATCACATAAAACATGCATAAAGGAAACATAAAATTTCCACATTTCAATGAAAAGATATCTATACAACACATTGATATAATAAAAATATTATCAAAACCATTTTCAATACCAAAATAAAATAAATGTAAAACATGGTACTTATTTTTCATTTAAAAAAGTTATGGCTTGTATAGGAAGCCGAAACTCAAATAATGTTCACGGCGGTGGATAAGTCATTGTCGCCGCATATGTATGACAAAAACATTCCATTTTTTCATTTAGTAAAACAATTCGTATAAAAAAGATTCCTTTTGAAAAAAAGTAAAAGTCAAAGGGGTTTATACACCTTATAAAAGAAACTTCTGTATAAAACAAAATATTCCTTAATGAAAGGAGATTGAGATGAAGTCCCTTACCTCATTTCCGACTTGACTCGATCATTCGTTAACCTACTGAATAATAAACCTGAGTTAATTTAAACTTGATTAAGAACCTTTTTCAAGTTCATTATTCCTTTTATATCACTTATTACCATGTTATTAACACTATGTAATTATTTAAGTTAATAATAGTCGTTTTTCGATCTTTGGTACATGAGCCAAATATGGACTTCTTGTAATTACATGTTGTTCATGCGGTCAAAGGTTCATTATATCTAGAATTATATTCATGATGTAGATATAATATATATCATATATATCCATTATATACATGCATTTATAATATTACATAACATTTAAAGTTAAGAAATGAAATGCACCGTTCATGGAGACGGTAAGTCGTACGTACGCATGAATGCTACTTTCATTTCTATTTCGTATTTAATGGAATGAAATCATAATGATATAAAGGTATATTATAATTCTAGTATAATATCATATATAATATTATTAACTCCATCCTTTACACATCCCACATATGGAATTAATAAATCAAATCACTTTGAGGGGGTGAGAGTCCGCACTTCCTAAAATGAAATTATCGTGTTTACACATAATGGAAACCATAAAGGTATGCCATAAATGAAAAATATAGAAGAATAATAATAAAATATAATATATATCATATATAAATAGATTGACATCTTAATGTCCACCATTAAAGATGTTAAAAGAATATTGAACAATCATCATTTCGTGAGGCAGTAATTCGCCATCCACAGAAACAGTATGTTCTTTAACCATTAGACGGAGGTGTGTGTAAGTGTAGCTCGAATAATTATTATAACAACATCCTAGTATATTTAATATACTAGTTTTGTTACAAAATATAGGAATAAAAAGAGTTTATGGGGTTGGAGAAGCGAAATAAAACAAAAGAACATTAGAGAAGACATTACCTTAAAATTGTGTAACTCCCCTTGGTTTGAACCAGAAGGGTTTCTTGAAGAGGTTTCTGCCTAAGGTAAGGCTTCTATGATGAAGAGAGGTATGTGAAGAGATTAAATGATCAGATTTTGGCCGAGACGATGGCATTATAGGTGTGGGTAAGGAGGTAGAGGTGGGGGCCTTTTATAAGAGGGAGGAGGGGCACTCTTGGAAAGTCAGGAAATGTTACTTTATTCTATAATGAGTTTCGGAATTTAAAGGCCCCACAATTATATATTTCTTGGATAAGGTGATAAGGTTTCTCAATATACTAATCCAATTGGTTTTTTACAAGTGTATGTCTTAGATTTTACATTATATTTTAATTTTTTTAAATGGCTCATTAATGAGTTAATCGCTGCATCATCATGGTGTCATAAATAAATTAATTTATTTAATGTGTAAAAATTATATAAAAATACCATGATGTAGGAAATATTTTTATCTTTACAATGACTATTTTTAGTCTAAGATATCATTTACATAGATCAATCTAATTTTTTTACTTAGGTGTTACATACTTTTGTGATATCTCCTTCCTTTAAAAATAAAATGATAAAGTGTCACTATCACCCAAAAGTGATTCCATGGGGTCCCTAAGTTTGGGACAAGGAATCCCATGGTCGGCCATGACGCAACCAGTTGAATTAGGACACATTTTGGGGTCATTTTTTATTATTATGATATTATTTTATTATCCTTAACTACCCGATTACTAATTAATCACGATAATTAAAGATAATAACCGTCGTTACTATTCATAATGCCCAAAAACAAAAGCGTCTTAATTACATAATTTGGATTTTCTGAATCCAAATTTGGATTCCATTTTACCAAATTCCAAACACAGAAATTGAAATAATTAATTTAAAAATAATTCCCATTGTCAAAACAATTAGCGGGTTTTTTATAACAATATCTAGGAAAAGTTTGGCACTTGTTTATGCCCAATTCCAAAGTAAAATTAATTCTAATTACCACCATTGGATTAAATGGTAAAAATATATTCTAATTAAACTTTAAAACTAATTATAAATATAATCAAACCATATAATTAAATTATATGAAAAAGAAGTTTTGAAGTAAAATGCAGTATTTTTCACTATTCATTTAAAAGTGAACATTGTCAGAAAATTACCAAAAATTTATCCAAAATAAATTTTAATGTCCCAATCATAAAGAATAAGTTTATTTTGACAAATAAATCTTATAAAATTGTCAAAAGTTTTATTGAAAAATGGTTTTCCATCAAAAGGTAGTAAAATAATCTTTTAAAAATATTAGTGTATTCCTTGCTTAATATTGGATTTATTCTCATTTTATGCCTCTAAAACACTATCTAATTCACAAATGGACATAGATATAAAAATCCATAATTCTATACTTAATTGGGATGTTACACCTAAAGGATCATATTTTATTCCTATGGTTTTTTTGGTCGAATTAAACTTATCCAATAGAATTAGGACATGTGTTAGGGTAATAATAATGTCATTTTTAACCTTAATTACCCTATTTACTTTTAATTATGGTAAATAAGAGTAAATAGTTACTATTTAATAAATATTAATTTCATCTTGTTGAACCAAATTTTACTTAATGATATCATCAATGTCACTCAGATTTTTGAAATTCAACTCACATAAGCGGTAAAATTATGTTTTATGTAAATTTGCAAATGCTATTAGGAGGTGGTTAAAAGATGGTAAAAGGTTCAATAAAATTTTTATATATATAAAATTATTATAAACTGACTCCAATGAATTATAATGAACTTATATAGGTATTATGTATCTATTTTGACCTAAAAAAATTTAAATAAAATAAATAATTATTTAAAAAAAAATTCTGTTTTAAACTATAACTTAGTGTTTTTCACCATTCATGAAAAATTAAAAGTTTTCAGAAAAATACAATAAATTCACCCTCATATAATTTCGATATTCTAAATCCAAAAATGAAGTCTATTTTGAATGATAAATTTATAAAATTTCAAAAAGTGGGTATTAATATTCATAATGGCTAGTTTGATTGGTTGTGGTCTGTTAGAACTCGAAGTTGCGTACAACACACACTATTGTATTATTCAAAGAGAAGCATACCAAAGAAGCTTGGGGTGTTACACAGGGTGATTGAGTCATTTTTATTAAATTTATAACTTATCAAAAAATTTCCCAAGAGAAAAATACTTTTCAAAGTGGATTTTATATAATTATAATCAAATTCATAGTCAACATCTATAAACCAAAAAAGATTCAAATCATTTTTCTTCTAATAAATAATATTATACCTCATGGTCCCTTTAATATACCTCAGAACCCTTTTAGAATCCATAAGATACGACTCTTTCAGGTCACTCTAATATATTGAACAAAGAATCACAACCAAAACAATATCTAGTCTAGGAGTTGTATGATAAATTAGGACACCAATAAATCTTCGAAATCTATTTTCATTACACATACACTATTAAATTATTTTGACATTTTTAGGGAAAATTGAATATGTGTAGATATATTATTTGACTCCATGAATTCAATAATCTTTAATGGTTATCTAGAATTATTATCTTGACATATTACAGTATTTTTTTATTGTGTCACTTATAATCCCATGAAAATTATAAACTCATTTATCATGGACATCTCAAACTGTTTTTTCATGTGACCATAAAACTCTTGAAAATAATTCTCATGATCACCTACAAAGATAATATCATCAAAATATACAATGAAAATTATAGAACCTATTTTATTTATTGATAAATTGGTTTAAATACAATTTTCCTTTGATGAATTGTAATTCCTTCAACCATTTTTTCTACATTGAATACTATTCCCTTGAATCTTGTTTCATTCCAAAATGATATTTATTTGGCTTTCACACTCTTGAAGAATCATTTTCAATCATAAAATAATATAGTTTCAACACTTATACTTTACTTTTAAACTCCTTATTCACAAAGGAATATTTGAAATCTATTTGATAGATTTTATATTTTATTTTATATACCACAATAAAAAACATTATTATGGACTCCAATAATGAAATGGTAAAAATAAATCATCAAAATAGATATCTTTATCCAAATAATACCCTTTACACACAGGTATAACTTTATTCTTTATTACTTTACCTTGACCATCTAACGTATTTATAAATACCCACTTTGTTCTGATGATATTCTTATTAGAAAGTATTGTAATAAGTTCTCAAGTTTAATTCCTCTCAATATAATTTATTTCCTCATCCATATATTTAATGAATTATTTATGATGAAAGGAATCATCCATTGAATATCACATAACATGAGAGATTACAATTATTTGATTTTTGACCTGCAACCTTCTTCTTGTATGCACTTCTGAAAATTCACCCCCAATCATATTTTATACCACAACATTTTTTCATGTCTTTTAATATTTTCTTCGTAGAATTATTAGCAACCTCCTCTTCATCATCACTCTGATAATACTCAACACCTCTAGAATTAGTTTCAATTTCAAATTTTCATTCTTTAATTTGTCTAAAAAATTGCATGTTTTTCCTTATATTCTTTAAAAGAAATAACATAATGCTCATGCTTCTTGGGTTTATTTTAAATAATTTTTACATCACATCTTTTGACTATTTTTTGAATTTTTTTTATTTAGACATCAATATCCATTACTATTTGATAGGTATCTAAGAAATATACCCTTATCTTCTCTTTCATCAAAATTTCATTGGTTTAGCCCTTTGATCTTGATCAAGAATGTACTACCAAATACTCTAATGTAATTAAATATTGGACTCGTATAATACCACATCTCATATAATGTTAAATTTTATATTTTCCTCAATAGTATCAATCTTTTATACATATATCTGTGAAAACAATAACCCTCCAAAAGAAAACGGATCATTCAAATTTAGTAAGCATAGTTATACCCATTTCCATAGTGTTTCTATTCAATCTATCAATAACTCTATTCTATTATGGTGTTTGTGGTCATATAATGATTTTTAATCCCATAATTACCAAGTTAGGATTGAAAATAATATACATTGCACTAATTCCCTTAAACAGTTCTTAGTTTCTTGATATTAATCCCAAGACTTCTTTCAACCTCTCTTATATATATTTTTACCAAGCCCACTTCATGTGAATTTTTCTTCATTAATAATAATAATATTATTATTTTATTTTCATCATTATAATTAATGAAATAAAAGTCACCGCTTGTGGATTTATGTCTCATGGTTAAAAAAATATCTGAATGAATTAATTCAGGAGTCCTTGTTTATTGTGCTTTTACTCTTTTTAGGTCAAACTTTGACTATTTTTACCTTTTAGAAAGTAAAACATATATTGTATCTATCTATAATAAATTAAGGAAGATCCCTTACCAAGTTTTCCTTAAATATTTTAATTAAATTATCAAGACTAATGTGTCCATGTTTTCCATGACACATATTTTTCTCTTCTCTTCTAATGAGATAATAAGAATTACAAGAATATATAATCTAAAAAAATTATCAATGGTACTTTAAAATATAGTGAAAATCCTTCCATCTTAAAATATTTTAATGAAAGAATCATCCTTATTGAAAATAACCTCATTTAACTCATCAAAAATATGACTTACACTAAAAATTTTGCACGTGAGTCCATTAATAAATAATAACTCCAGTGAATTCAGCATATTGGGTTCAATAATATAAGATATAATTCCTTTGATTGTTAGTGTGATTTTATTTACAAAGGTCACTATACCACCATCATGATCTTAAAATATTTCAAGATCCTAATACCTCTTATCATGTGTGAGGAGCATCCACTATAAAAAATCCAACAGGGTTTTTTTATTTTTTTAGCTTTTAAGGACACATCAACAATTAGATAATTTTCAAAAATGTTTCTCTATTTAATATTATCACTTTTAGAAATTTTTTGTTCTTATTATCTAGTAGTCACGATCAACCACTCTTCATCACCATTAACTTGTTTATCACACCTTCTACACACCTCCTTATGCTTTTTAAAACTATTATAGATATAAAGAATAAAATAATTTTCATTTTTTGATTGTATTTTTATAGGACTGTTAATTCAATAATCTTTGTAACTTAATTTGAACTTCATTATTATATGTTTCTATGGGAGTGAAATGTTATACTAGAAAATAAAAAAATTGTGTCGATATTCTCCATAAAACCAATAGTTACCTATGATGCTTATTCTTTTAAGAAATTGTTAAGTCTACCCTTGAAAATATTATTAATATTATCACATAAATGGGTATTTTTATATAGTTTTAGGATCATATTTATTCTTATGGGTTCTATCTATTATCTCAAATACAGTATGAATTTTCTATAGTTTTGGTTAAACCCATTTTTTCTACACTTTATCATAGACCCTTCACTGTTATATTAAATAGTTTTTGAATATTAAAAATTTACCAGTTTAGAAAATTCTTGGTAATTCATACAATTATTCTGAGTGGATGAATAATCCTGTGAATCAGTAGGTTTTTCAACGTAAATATTTAATTTTAGAAGATTAATATAAGATTTACAACATCTTGATTTGGTCTTATCATTTTTATTTTTTTGAGAAACATTATTATTTCTATATTCTTTTAAAACTCTATATTTCTTAGACACTTTCACCTTGAGTAGTTTAATCATTTAAATTTATTCATATTATATTAATAGAAAATCATTTTCAACTATATCCATCATGTAATTTTTTCTTTAAAGACTTTATCATCCTTCTTAAGATCACAATTCTTTTTAAGGATAACTGCAAGTTCTGTCATTAACATGTGAATCCTGAAGGCATCACTTTCCTTTTATTCTCCAATATTAGAGTCATATTCATCACTTTTAATATTCTCCATAGATTTAGTGTATTTTATAGAACCATTATCTTATTAATCACTACCTGAGTAAGAGATATATAATTCTTATTTTCTCAACATGATTACATTATTCTACCTGGGTGTCTTCTTTTAGGATTTTGAATTTTTTAGTTATTTTTATTATTTATCATCTAGTTAAATATGTTGTTCTTATAGGACTCAAAAGAAAAGATAATAATTACCCCACATTTAAATCATTTATGAGTAATAATTGTTTTATATTTTTCTTTTCCTTTTTTCATATTTTTAGATATGAGAGAAAAAAAATATTCCTCTCATAAATCTCATTATATCCATCTAAATATATTTAAGGTTTGTCTTCCTATTCCATGTTCATTAATACATTCATGGATTTAAAGGTAATTTCCACTTTTAATTTCTTCATAATAATAGAATGCTTTCTAATATCATAGTTCAAGAGGTTATTGTATAGCTCAATAAGGGATATGTTATGAATCTCTTATAAAGTTGAGATAATTAGGTTAAATATATCTAAAAAATACCTCATTAATGTTTTGATTATATTTTAATAATCAAGAACATCCTTGGAGCCTCTAATTTGGATAACTATTTCATTCACCAATGTGAAATAGTCATCAACATCATACACTTCATCAATTCCAACACCTTTAAATTTTTATCTCTAGATTTGTAGTTTTTATTTTTTTTATTTTAATGTTCCCTTCATACATGTTTTCAAGATTATCCCAAATTTCCTTAATCGACTGCATCCTCAACACCTTATTATACACTTTATTAGTCAGTAATAATGGAATTTTATTTTTTTCCTTCACATTTATATCAATATTTCTCTTGTATACAAATGTTATAGAACAATCCCTAACCATTTATAGATAATCCATGGTGAATAAATCAGTCACTTCAAATCCTTGTAAAAATAAAAATGGTATCATTTGATTCTTACACCCATGAAAATTATTTCCATAAAAAATAACACCTCTACAATTAAAATAGTTTAGAATCTCTTGGAAAAATGAAAAGAGTTAAATCTTATGGGAAAACTTCTCTAATACCACTTGTGGGGCCCAAATAATGTGAGATACTTGGGGGGAGGTTGAACTAGTAGTTATTTTTATTTATTTATAATCAAACACTTATGATTGGTTAAATTTGTGCTTTAATATTAATAATATATTACTCACCTGTATATAAATATCCGAGAGAGATAAAGCACACCAGAAATTTTACAATTTTGGGCCTCGATGTGAGAGCCTACTCTTTTCTGTGTTCCACTATTTTCGTGTGCATGGATTTTCATATCACTATAATGTTTTTAGTGGTTTCAAGTGTATTAAATGTTCTAATAAGGTTCAACTAAAAATTATAAACTTCTATTTATATGAAATATTGGTATTGTTTGGATTGGAACCAACAATTCTTAAATGATTTTCCCTTCACTCTCCAATGAAGAAAATATTCACTAATCTTATGGGTGATTCTACAATAAATTTATATATTCTTTTAGAAGGTACTAAATTTCCTACATCATAGTATTAAAATAACAACAAATCATCCTTCCTCTCACCAGATCAGAAAGAATAGTCTAAGAATTAGAGCATGCATGAATTAACTAATATAATTTATCAGTAATAAGTTTTTAGATGAATAGTATTCTAATAATCATGAATTGTCCTTCTTAGAAAAATAGTTTTTTAATATACTGATATTTCTCGACATATCTTTCTTTGATATGGTAGAGCATAAATAACAACAAAAAACTCATCGAATACCAAATTCATATATAAAAACACCCTATAGTCTTTGGTAGTGATGTTTAATATTTTTTTAAACTCAGTCAAAATCATTTGAATACCCATTAAAAGATTCATTATAATACTTTAAATACTAATGATTAATTCTTCCACATTATATAGAAATATCTACACCCACAAGTTCACTTTTATATTTTTTAATGGCTCAGCTTTTATTTCTTGATTTTTTTATTAAAATATCACGATCTATCGATCCAAAAGATCTAAATTTTAAATCACAAGAATTACCTTGATTAAATTTAGCCTCATAATAGTCAAATTCTAGAAACCTAAATAATTTTATATTCTATGTAACCAAAAATATCTCATGTGAATAATTCAGCTAAATGACCACACTCCCTTATGTCAGCCTAATTGCTTACATTAATCTTTACTCCACATACATATCAATCTTTTTTTAAGTGATTTTATCAAATTTTCATGGATAACATTACATGTTGATGTGATTTTTTATATGTTTCTGCAATCATCTACATGGATCACATTGTCTATATGATTATATTTGGTTATGTCACAACTTTTAGCTATATAACACATTAAAATACATGAATAATTTGGACATGTGATAGCATATTATTCTATTTAGAAGAGTTAAACTATGTGGTTCCATATAAAATACAAAAATTACAATGTGAATTATTTTTTCTACATCACTAAAATTCTATACGTGAGAATTTAAGCTATATGATTTGGCTACATTGATCTAGGAAATTCTATAATTCCCTATAATTAATTTTGAACCTCTTCATCCAATTTCCTTGATTTCCTAACCACTTTAAAACTTCTCAAAAAAAAAATATACAATTCCCCTATATTTACTTCCTTTTAAGATTATCTCATCAATTATCATAGTAAAACACAAGCTTTAAAACAATGAAAAAATCTTCAATAATTCCAATTTAATTTCAGTTATAATTTGGCAAGAAGACATGAATTTTGAAATGGATTCAATATACCAGGACCAAGTCGAGGGTTTTGTAGATCCTCCAGAAGATGTAAATCCTTTTGTGTATAAGTGGGTATTAAATAAGAATCTAGACAAAGATAGTAATGTTAGAAACTATAAAGCATGCCAAGTGATTAAAAGGTATATTAAATGTAAAGGCATAAACTATAAGAAAAGCCTTTTCACTAGCTTCTATACTGAAATCTATTAGGATTATACATAACATAGTTTCTTAACATAACAATGAGATTTGAAAAATCGATGACAAGATAACCTTACTTAATAGAAACCATATGGAAGATTTCTATATGATAGAACTAGAAGGTTTTGTTCCTCCAATGGATGAAAAATGGTTTCTAAGTTGAAAAGATCCATTCATGATTTGAAACCAAATTCAAGATCATGGAAAATATCATTCTATGAATCCCTAAGAGAATTTGGTTTCATAAATAATGGATGTGATCCCTGTGTCTATAAGAGGTTTAATGAGAGTGTATTCATTTTCATAGTATTATATGTCGATGATATATTTTTTATGGGAAACATGATACTGGTATTATAGTAAGTTTATACATGGTAAAAAATTATTCCATCAAATACATAAGTGAATCAGCCTCAATTTTAGGGTTTTGTATCCATCGATATAGATTTAAGATGTTACATGGACTAAGACAATGTATATACATTGAAAAGTTATTAAAGAGATTCGATATTGAACATTTTAATAGGGTATTGTTTTCAATATCACATGGTATACATCTATCCAATAAAACGTGTCCTTAGACAGAAGTTAGGAGTTATAAGATGATTATAATCTGTTACAGTTTTCATATCAGTTCTATCATGTATTCCAAGCTATGTACTATGATGTATGTTTCTTGTGCCTTGAGCATAGTAGGTAGAAATCAGCCAGAACCTGGTAAGCCACATTAGAATATTATAAATAATATACCAAAGTACCTACTGTGTACAAAGGATATGTTCATAGTTTAAAGAGGATATAATAAATTCTTTATAATAATATTTAAATTTTATAGTTTCCAAGTAAATCATAATTATATGAGATCATATTTGGTATATGTTTTCTTTTGAAATGGAAGAGATGTGAGTTGGATGATTTCTAACAAGAGAATTGTCATTGATTCTATTACAAATTATTAGTATATAGATGCTTATGATGAATATAATGAATAATTTTTTATATTAAACTTTATCTGGGATCTTTATGTGGTGCCTGACAAAAAATATGGTATCACACATTATTTTGATAATACTATAGTAGCGGTCATAAATATGGAACCAAGGTCACATAAATAGATGAACCATATACATCATAAGTATCACCTCTTGATACATTTTACTCAGAAGTGTGAGGTCATAATTAATATAGTTTCCAAAAAAGTAAATATGGAAAACCAGTTGACTAATGCCTCATATTAGAAAAACCATTAATATTGTGTGAGAGCTAATAAAATCAAAGTTATTTGAAATTGGATCCTGTGCAAGTGGGAGTATATTGGTGTTGGTACCCTAGAACCAACTAACTTTTTAATTTTGATTACCATAATATAAATAAATATATTATCACTTGATGATTGTTCTTCTACATAACATTTATGTGATAATATTATTATATTATTTATCATATTAAGTGGTTATAACAGTTCCCTACTATAAAGTGACCATTGAAATGTTTTGAAAATATTATTAATGATATATCATATGACCTAGATTAAAAATATATAAAGAGACACATATGATGTTTGAATGTCATGTATTTGGTTCTCATAAGATACTGATACTTATTCTCATGAAGTTTTCACTTGGAAATCATCAAGAAGGGAGATTATGAGGATACATCTGCTAACAGGAATTCCACTTGTAATATGTGACATTGGATATGTTGGGTGTTTCGAAAGTGACATGAAATTAATTGAATGAGTTCATAAAGGATTTTATTTTTCGAGTTATGGAAAATGATATTGATGGGTCATTGATTGAAATGGAACAATCTGATTAAATCCATGGTCATGTTAGTTCATTGAAGAGTTCCTATTTGGGAGTCAAAAAAAATCAAGCATATAGGCTGATGACCCAAAGTAGGCAACCTACTTCATAAGATAATTTTAAAAATTGATTATATCACATAGTAACCATTCATTTGATGTTATTATTGCTGTGACATTAAATTTTTTCGATACAGTTTCCTTGATGTATTACAAGATGATGATCTTGAACATTAAGAAATATCACCTTATTATACTCATTATGAGGCTTAGTGGATCATACACTATGAATATCTAGAATCTCAATTAAATTCTATTTGAATTTAATATTAAGAATAATTATTATTCTTAGCTTAGTGAATAATTATTATTTAGGTTAATTTGATTGCATAAACACAATCACTAGTTATTCATGTTAGAATATGTATAAGTTAATTATTAAATAAATATTATTTTCTCACTAGTGAATATGTATTATTTATTCAACTATTGTATATTATTCACAAGATAATAAATAAATATTTATTTTGTTACATTAATATTAAAATTAATATTTACTCATAAGTTTGGGGAATATAATATTTATTTATTTATTAAAACAATAATATAAAGATATTTATTTATTTGAATAGATATTTATTATTCAAGGTTTGATAAATACATAGTAGGATTGACAAGATGAGTTAAGGGACTGATGAAAATAATATATTTTATTTAATATCATTTAAATAAATATTAATTTATTTCTTTGAAAAAATATATTTAAATATTTGTGAGTTAGCGCATATCATTGAATAGAATATTATTATTATTATTATTATTTTACATGGGAAATATATAATAGAGCATATTTGATGATGGGTTGCAATGAAATTATCAAATATCAAACCATAACTGTATATTCCATCTTATATCATTTTTCAATGTTATGTGAATTTTTATGAGAAAAATTTCATAGCAAGATAATTTTCTTAAGACTAAGAGAGTATATCGAGAGAACTCTCAAGAGTAAGAGAAAATACTACTACCCTCTCTCTAGACTAATATTAATGGTTAATTAATTATTTCAATCCTAATAGAATTATTTTTTAGACCAATGATGAACAATGTGTGGTATTTGGCACCTCTTCAATAGCACCCGAAATACCAATGGAAACATTTCAATATTTTCAAAGCACGTGATAATACAACTAAAGGTATCCTAATTTGGATTCTTCACTGCAATTACATGTTAAAAAGAGTAAAAACATAATTTATCTACACTCAAAAGAATTATCAAGATAAAAAAATCATATTTTAAATTAATTATAAACTATATGTGAAAATATCCTCTCTATGAAGAATCTATGATTTATTTTTCAATTTCAAAAGATTTAATCCATTTAAACCAATGAAAAAAATTATTTGTTATGGGATAAAAGACTTTTATTATGCCCTAGATCCTTCAGATGTGCACATGAGTAATCTAATGATGAATTTGGGAATTCTCACAGAAACATAGATCCTAGTGTAACACATGGTTATTAATTTGATTTGAGAAATTAATTTGGATTAGTGACTTAGGATGAAATTATTTTTTGATGATTATCTCTCTGAGGATAAGTGGAGATGGAAATTCTACAGTTTCAGATCATTATGATACAAACCTTTAGTAAGATTGATAGTTGAGTGATAGTTTTTATAGACTTGATCTAGAAAATTAATTTTATGGATGATTTGTGTATCAATATATGATATGATGTGACATTAGATATAATGATACTCACATACCCCTAATTATTTTATATAGGTAGTTTTTGTGATACATTGTGTGGTTTATACTATGTGGTATTTATCTGATGTTCCTATGTATTCTGTAATAGGATAAATGATTTTTGTGTGATATGGTTTGACATATAATTTGGTTGACTATCTTGAATAATTATGGGGTATCATTTGGAGAGTATGATCTACTAAAATTCTTCTTATAACTATGAGTATGCCTATTTATTAGATGGATGAATTATGTCTTGATATTTTTGGACTTGTTTCCAAATATAATGATGCGACGATGTAATGATTTATTCACAAGATCATCAGGTGATGGGAGATGATACTATGAATTTTTCAACATTGGTCCTGACTATGAGATTAAATTGTTGTTTGAGGTAACATCATGGGTTTTTATATATTTTTTATTTATATTATTTATGTTTACGATTTTTATTGATATATTTTTTGGTTTTGCGGTATTGGGATGAATGGAGAAGAAAATGATGGAGTTATGTTTCTGTTTAATATATAATTAACCAAGTAAGAACCACCTAGTATCTTTTGTAGGGTACCAGGTACTAGGTGGAGCTAGTAGTGGATTTAATTTATAGGTTTACAACTAGGTACTTGATATTTATGGACTGAGAAACTATTATAGTGATATTTATTTAAATAGGATCATTTATACCTTTATGTTATCCATGTATTTAACTCTAACTCATGGTTTTCCTCATCCTAGGGGCTATTTGGATGAATTTATTCATATATAGAATCTGTCTTTACCCCTCTAAATTCAGGTGAAAATTTCACTTTTATCCCAAGTTAAAATTATGATCCATCTATATCATTTGATATGATTCAATAAGATCTATAAGTACCCTATAATTTTTTATGAGGGAATTTATTTATCCATTGTGATATTCTAATTCTCTATATTTACAACTAGTTTTGTGATTTGATTCATTTATTATGTTCCTAAAAGAATCATTCCTCCATTCCTTGTATAGTTTGTATACTTAGTGTGAGATAGGTAGCCTCTTAATTCTATTTGAGTTTTAATATGTGATTTTACATGTTTTGTGATTTTCTTTTATGATTTAACAATTCGTGTGAGTTAGTTGGCCTAAAAAATTAGTTCTAATATTATCAAATAATATTTCATGATTTTTTATGAATCATGTATATTTAATAAAACTGTTTTAATGAAAGAAATTTGAATTTATAATTGTATAATTGTTTTTTAATGAATAATATGATTAAATAAATTTTGAATTTTTTTAAAATTTAATTGTAGATTTAATTTTATGAAATCAGGGGATTAAAATGTCTTTTTTAAATTAATTTGATGTTTTTAAATGTTATTTTCTGCTATGGTACATCATTTATTTGGTTAATGAATTATAAATAATTATTTTTGATTAATTTATTGACATTTTTAGTGTCTTGGTTAGTGATTTCAACTATATTTATTGTATTTAAAGTGATAATACATGTGAAAATGGATTTAAACTCATATATTGAACCAGAAGAAATATCTATATGTTTTAGTGATTTCAATATGAAAATATAATTGTATAAAGAAGGTAAATCCAACTGTAATAACCTTTTTAATTTCATAATAAAGGTAAAAAAGTGGCATGGTTTTAAAATAGAGATTTAATAGTAATGTGTGTTTAAGGGCCTTAAAATGGGAACATTTCTGGGAAATATTTTTACTAGAATTAATAGTTTAAAACTAAAATGATATTGAATATATGGGTACTTAAATTTATTTGTTCATTATAAATGACGTTATTATGTTGGATAAATTGGATATTATTTTATGATATTTTATGCTATAAATAAATTTATGTTTCTGGTATTTTCATCAAAATGTTTTCTTGAGAAAAGTGCTATGAAGTTAGACACTTGCAAGGAGCCTTATCCTAGGATGAGAAATGAGAAAATTTGATATGTGAACCTTGAGTTTGGGTAACAATTGAGTTGATAAAAAATTACCAAATAAATCATGTGTCTAGGATAAGGGATGATTTTATTTATGTGTTTGAATAACATTTTATATCATTGAAAAGAGATACATAAAAATTAGTTGAGGTAGGTATGGAATTATTTAGGTATCTTAGATAATAAATAATACTTTATTTTCATATTGAAAATGATTCTTTTAAATAGTGTAAATGTTAAACTTTTTATATATTATCATAATTTAAACTAAGTGTTTTCTGGGGTTTTAGTGGTTTATATAGATGGTTTTTTCTCAATCCCTATATGTATACAAATCATGTCTGGATTGAATATAGGCATGATATTTTAGGTAAAATGAAATAAGTATTTGTAGATGAATGATGATGTCAGGAGACATGTTAGAGTAGTTCTTAAATTCATTTAGAGTTTTATAGAGGGTTTTTTACATTTTGGTTTAGTTTTAAATTTTGATTTATTGATCATGTACTAGTATATAAGTTTTTTATTTTGAGTCTTGTTTTGATTTTTGAAATATATAATTATTTTTTTGACATTGATATGGATTCTTAATCATTTTTATATTATTTTCCACAACTTGTTATTATTTTTTCATTTATTTTGCTATCTTATTTTGATGAAATATTAGATGGTAAATTTCTTCTAATGACATATAATTAAACCAATTATTCTAGTCACCAAAATTTGGAAATTGGGGAGTATATTATAGGCCATTTAATATTTCAACTCAATGAAACAGTCATACTATAGTGGGATGTTAAAAAATGGTGTCAAATTAGTTTCTTTTTTGAGATATCTATATTTAGGACTTTGAAAATTTGAGATTATAATTTGGTATTTGGTATAGAAGTTTTGTGTGTTCCTATCCAACAAAACATAGTATATAACTAAGTTACCTAGAGAATATGGGATTTTATTTATATTATTTATAAAAGGGATATTAGGATATGATTCTTACTATGATGAGGGTGAGTAGTGGGGTATTCATGGATCATTTTAGCATGTATGAACATGATATATGGGTGATCTCATATGTTTGTGCTTTGTTAGAATTTAAATTCCAAATAAATAATTGAATTATTAATAAAATAGTTGATGTTTTTTAATAAATTATTTATAATATATTAGTTAGTTGAAATTTAAAAATTAAATTAATAATTCAATTTTATTAATTTTATTTGATTAATTACCTTGTGGTTTTATATAGGAAGTGACACATTATGTTTTTTGGTCATTGAAATTTTGATGTTGATTGTTAACCGGTGTGTTGATTTTTTCTAGAATTATGGTACCAAATAAATGTTTTTATGTGCCTTATTAGGAGGTTGAGTGGGTTAATTATTATGAGTAGCATATATATAGGGAATATTAGTTTGTTAATTTCATAGGTGACACTAATAATCTAGTAGAGGGTAAAATCATTAATAGTATTCTTAATGTAATTTAGGACATCCAAGGGATGTCACTTTAGGAGGTCATATTGATGTCAGACGTGGATATAGTTTTTTGATCCGACCAACCTCTTATATTAAGAGAGACTTTTAGGACTCCTGGATAGAAATAATATATATAAGGTATTGAGAATATATTTGAACTGATGGACACTCCTAAAGGGAAGAAAGAAGCTCAGAGTCTTTATGCTAGAAGGATCAGCTCGACATTGGTGGAATTTCTTGGTCCAGAAAAATAGATTTGATGAGTTTTCATGGGAAGATTTCCAAATTCCCCTTTTTAATTAGTTCTACCCATATAAATTGAGGAAGTATATAGTCTAAGAGTTCATGTAATTGAAGTATATAAATATTATTGTTCTATATTATTTATCTAATATCATGAACTTTCACCATTTTATTATGACATAATACAACGATGATACCTTTAAGGCCCATTAATTTGAGTATGGGATAATGTTTAAGACCCAATATATGGTTTAAATATTTTTTATCAACTATCATAAAGGTGGTAAAAAATGATATCATGTCAAAGAAAGATCTTGAAGTTGATAAAAGGGAATATCTGGGAGTAGGGGGATCCATTTGTGGTAAGGAGTGGAAGAGAGGTGAATATCATAGGGATAATGGGTAGTCAGTTCATGATCAGAAGACTCTTTTTTCTCTTTCATCCAAAGGTGATGTGTTTTTATAGTGTTAATAATGCGGTTAAATAGGATATACTTATCTTATATGTCCTGATGAGCCAAATAAATTTCACTTTTCAAAAAAATAAGTCATATTTAGATGTTCCATTGGAAGGGATCTCAGAGGGGTAGAGGTCATGATTCAGCTTCCATGAAAGAATACCATGCATGGGATAGTGTACCAAATTAGATAATAATCATTATTTATTTTAAGAGTTGTATTTATGGAGGAAACAAAGGTTCTTAGGGATAGGTTCATATAGTTGATGCAATATAGGGGAGTCGTGTGGCCCAAAGTAAGGTTCTAGGTGAAGGGTCTGGTTAGTTGTTTACTATTGACCATGATCCAATGGATCTGGGTGCGGGTTCTTCAATAACTAGATGTAAAATAAGGGTTAACTCTAGATTGGTCAATGTTTAATTTTATTATGGTGATTCTAATTATTTTATGTCTTCTTTTTGGTGACTAATTGGGGTTTGGTTCACTATCAAAAAATGGGTTATACCAACAAAACCTTTTTGACAGATAATATATCTGTTGGAAAAAATGAGTATTTCCAACAGATATTAACTTTTATTGGTATTAATTTTTAATACCCACACTAATTTTTTCCAATAGATATATCTATTGGCATTGGTTGTTCTATACCAACATATCATTTACCAACTGTTGAATCTATTTCTTTATCATACTAATACCAATTATTTTACGAACACATGAATCTGTTATTAATAATGACTATTACCAACAAATATTTTTGAATAAATAAAAAAAGTTACAATAAACCATATAATAACAAAAATAATATTTTATCAAAAAATAATTTAGATATATATATATATATATGTATATATATTATTTTTAAAGACAAAATTTAAAATATTTACCGAGGTTTTATTAAAAACATGTCATAATTGATTTCAATTTTGTACTTTCTCAAAATATTATATGATTTTATATTTTTCAATATTTTTATTCAATTTTATCTAAACATTAACTATTTTTATATTTTTCAATATTTTTTTTAATAAACTATTAAATAATTTTTTATAAAAAAAACTTTTCTAATTGACTATTCCTCATTTAAATTGCCACCCACACAACGATGACATCACCCCGCCTTGCCTCCTACCCCATGTCTAACATCCTCCCTCGGACTCACCTACCATCTTCCTCACATCCCCCAATCATCACTTATTCCATGCGCCTCTATTCTCCATACTTCTTTATAACCCACTACCTCCACTTCGATGATCTCTTCCCACACTCACAAACCTGGTTCATCATCGTTCACCCCAGGAAAGGACCTATCTCCCTGGGTTTTCCACTTCATACTCAGTTCTCTCTTCACCCTCTTTCAGTGATTCATTCTTCTTCTTTAATGTGATGATGTGCATGTATGGCTCCCCATTCCCCAGTTTTCCAGATTAGCCTCAAGTTAGGGTTCCTTCCCAGCGCCACCGCTCTCTCTATCTCACCAACGCCCTCAAAGTGAGTGGTTTCCCTCCAGCATTCTCCTCCATTCTTGAGCGTATCCCCATGTTTTACTATTATCTAATTTCATCTTCTTTTTTACCTTCTTTGGTCAATTATATTGTCATTGCTGCATTTTTGTTGCTGCTTCATGGGCCTCGGTCGCTACGACTTTTGTCTTTTTTATGGAACCATTGTTAATAAAACTCAATTTGGTTTAACTTTAAGTAACTCTAGAAATTTGGGATTCTTAGTGGCATCTTGCGTGGTCTTCATCTAATTATTTGGAAGTATTTAGGATTTTTCATTCCTTTATCCTTCCATTTCGGTTGGTCTTTTGCGACCATCCTCTTCTTCTCACCTCTCGGTTTCATTTTTTTGTCAGGTTCTTTTTAGATGGATCTCAAGTCTCCAAACCAATTCCACTCCAGTTTACTCTATCATATACATTTCCCTCTTTTTTTTCATTCCCCCTTTCATGTTTGGGGTATTTTTCTGGTTCATTTCTATTTAGTGGAATTGATTTTCACTCATCGTGGCTTCTAGTTTCTGATTGTGTGTCCAATGTTATGTGGTTTCTTTTTTGTTTTGGTTCAATTTAAAATAATTTGGTTGATATTTTTGTTCGGTGACACTTAGTAAGGACGATTATGGAATCATGATCTCTGGTTTAACATGTCATTTTAATTCCAGGTGGCAGTGGTGGTGGTTTGGGGGTTTTTTTCTTTGTGGTGGTTTTGAAATGTAGGTGATGATAGTGGTTCAAAAACAGCAATGATGGATTTCAGTGACTCAGTTTTGGTTCTATGGTGGATTTTTTACAACGATGATACAATGATACAACATTAGTGCGGTGATAGTTAGGGTGTGTGGATCGAGACAGTTTTCAGTCCGAGGCTTTGACACCTTCCTTTCTTTAATTTCAACTGCTTTTGAAATTTTAATCCTTTTATTGCTTAAAATTAGTTAATAGGTTTCTCTGTTTGAATTTTCTATTGAATTTTTTGAATTTTTTGTGGTTCTCACCATAAATTGATACTTTAAAAATATAAAAATATGAAATTGGAGGTGATGTTGTGTAGGTTTGGTCTTGTATGGAGATTTCAATGTTCTATAGGTTTCTATTATTGTTTTATTTTTAGGGTTTCTTCCCCTACATCCTGGAACTAACCTCAAATAGATTTACTGTCCTCTTTATCTATTTACCTTTGATGAGTAGATCAGGATGGGTACACCTTTGATATCTAGATTATTTTAATTTTATTTATTCATTCTTTTTTGGATATTTCTATATCATTTGTGAGTGTGCTTTTAGGAATCAGGGGTTGTATGCATAGTTCATTGGAGTGGTCATTGAAGTGATGTATATACTAGAGGAGAGTTAGTTTGATATCGTTTTGATGAAATGAATGAAATAATGATAAGGTATTTTTTATATGATATTATTCATGGTGTTTTTCGATGATTCTTAGTCTTATTGTTTCCAATAATTGGAAACATTAAGGCTCCTATTCACTACACTTGCCTGGTAAGCACTGCATTATTCATGTTTAGAATGTAATAGTTATTTTCCATCTATTTTTTAACAGATTTTCCTTGAATTTATCCTACATATTTTTCTCTTTATGGTTATAAATATCCCATATCTTGTGTTCTTTCGTGTCAGCAATGAAAGTCATACGCCCGTATTTTCCAATCAATGCATTTTCTCTTTTCACATGATTTACATGTAGGGCGGTCATAGACCTAATCACATTAACACCTATTTTGTTCTATGGGTTTTGATAATGTCTAAAAATAAATAACAACAGCTTTTAAAGTCGAATTCTCAATGCCTTCAATAGAAGATCTCTTCTACATCAAAGTGGAATACATAGTAATCTTAGCAGCACTACCACTAGATATAAACTTTGGATTCTTAATAATTTTTCTTTTTAGGGTATAAAAACATGAAAATAAATTTACACGTCATTTAGAAGATCCTTTATAACACCCATTGTTATAACGGTTCAATTTTTTGGCTCTGAACACTCCATGATAGTAGATAAAAAATAGTAACTCGTCCACATGACCGAAAAAATCCCAACTATTGTTCCCATATAGGATTCCTATTCATTAGGCCTATTTAGAAAACACATTTCCACACGCCTATATTACCCTGTTGTCTTCTTTTCTTAATCATATAAATACAATGACTCCAAATTTTATTATTTAATTTCATTCCAAATCACTCATCCCTCTCTTGGTTATAGCCATATCATGTTTGTAATTCTGATCTATATGTCAAGATTCTCAATGTACTTTTCATTTTTCATACTCCCAAAGAATATTCTCTCACCAACTCTACATTTTTTTGGTTCTCCAATATATTTTTACTCCAGAGGAAAATCAATAATAATGATGTAGGGGTTCACAATCCTTTTTCCCATTTTTTGGGGGTAATATAGCCTTTATTGAACATTAAACCATCAAGAACCTTTAAATCCTCTAATTAGAATCCAAAGACTTATTTTAACATTATATACATAATGTAATGCCATTGAAAACCTTGATGAAGGACCTTGACAACTATTGTCATAACATAGAGTGAAAAATCCGATATGAGATCCCTAAAATGGATCACAAATTTTTACCAATGCAACTCTTTACCTGTTCAAGCATTACAAAATGATCATTCACATTGACATGCATCATAATATTTTCAAGAACTACAGTTTCATCCTTTGGATTTAAAAATTACTATAGAACATTTTAGTGAAAATTATGTTAGCTATAGACTTTAATGATTGGATATTGTCAAGGCACACCTTATTCCTTGATTAACACCTAACATGTTCATGATTAGAGCAGAAATGTTCAAAACCTACTGATGTTGCGATTGATTGTTGTGGAGTCGGTTTTTATTTAGTGTGATGTTTATCTATTATTTATTAGCTTTATTAAACCTCATTAAATTTTATATTATCCAAGTGACAAATCGAAGAAGTTATTATGGTCATATATGATAGGAATTCTGTAAATTTAGCATCATATGACTCTTTTATGTACTTTTAGAGTGTTTTGTAAAGTTGAGTGTGTGGAGCATTGTGTTGATATGGATAATTGGAGTATTGGAGTATTGTATTATAATATTATTTGTAGGGTTCTCTTTTTTGCAGTACAATAACATTTATACATGTACAAAAGGCATTGTGTCCATAAACTATACGAGTTTGAAAAAATGGTGTTTTGATTTGATAATTTTTATTATTTAAGAAATGTATTTATTTGTAATGTCATCTAATTCATGTTTTAATATTTTAATTTTATATGTGCTATTGGTGTGAATATCTAGATCATGGTCTCACATTAAATGTTATAATAAATCTATAATTCATTTCCATTTTTAGGGATGGTATAACTTAGGTGATCCCTTCTTTATTCTAATTTTATACATGAAATGTTTTTACTTTTCCATTATTTTAATGATGTAACCTAGTATTTGTTTGTGTTGGGTTTTTTCCAATAGATTCCCATGGAAGATGGTAGGATATTATGGTGATGTCATGTAAGAGCGGGTGAACTACATGTGTATTCCCCACCACGGCAGCAAAAAAATATACATGAGAGAAAAAAATGAATTAATGCGTTTTTAATCTTTTTTTCCACAATGTCAATGAAAACCGATTTGTCTGAGAACTCCAAAAACAAAATTTTCTAGCTGTAGAAGATCAATTGATGGTGATTTTGGCAATTAAAGTGTTAAACATTTCTAAATTTTTGAACGTATGGTTTTTATTGTTTTTATCTTATTTTTACTATTTTAATTATTATTATTTTCTCTTGTATATTTTAATTTTGTACAACAATTTGGGTAAAAAATATAAATTATTTCTTAGGTGAGGAAAATATTATACTATTTCTTTGAATCTTCTACCATGTGAGAAGTAGTACATGGAGAAGGATTTTCATGTTTTTATTATTTAATAATGTAACTAATTTATATTTTTTTTCTACTATTTATTGGTTGTCTTTCAGCTTTAATGGATTAGAATATGTTATTGAATTGGTTTACTGCTTATTTATTTTCTGAAATTTAAAATGATCATAATAAATAATTTAGATATTCAATATTTTTTTGGATTTATCAAATATTTCATATAGCCATTTTTTCTGGGTCATTGAGTGATTACTTGAACAAATTAAGGATGTTTGATTAGTTTGACTATTTTTTTCAGTTGGTTTCTTAGAGATTTTTCATCATTTTTTTTAGTTTGAATTGATTTTTTGTGTTCTTCATGGTCACTCATCATCTCTAGGTTGATGGTTTGATCAATTACCATGTGATATTTATTTGTGATATTGGTATTCTAGAGATAAATTGAATGTTCATGGTCTCCCTTTTCGTTTACTGATTTTTTCTAAGAACAGAGGATGTTCCCTTTGATAAATCTGCAATGATGCACATGTTATATGTGTGTTTTTTATGGTTTGTGATAGGTTTTTGTGTGTGTTTATTTTCTTATTCTATTTCAGAATTTATGGTTCATTTTATGTTTTTTTATGTGTAATTTGGCATTCATGTATGGTTTCTAGTGCTGTGTTGTAGTGTTCGTAGTGGGTGTCCAACACTAGATTCACAGTAATTATTCATGGGTGGGTGGTTCTAGAGGTATGACTATTATTTAGAGTGTTCATTAACATTGGGTTTGTTGTTTTGGTGCAGTATGGAAACAAGTGGCTTGGATTATGAATCCATTGGATGGCATGGGAAAAGAAATGGAGATTAATATGTTTTTCCTCATGGTTGTAGGCTCTGGGTGTTTGATCATCATTGGAGTAGGAAATCCTGAGGTGGATATTGAATTTTTCTATACATTGGGTCTCCAGGTGGATGGATTGTTTTTTGAGTCAAGATTTCATTTGGACGCACCATTTAACCCATTCTTCTCATGAAATTTAGGTATTTATCCTTATTTTAGTTTCTCATGTATAAAGTCAGCATGGTTTGTTGGATTCACCTTTATTTTATCTTGTTTATTTGATCATCTCGATGAAATTTTTCTTGGATGCCTTGGCCAATATTACAAATATCTTACTGGTTGGAGAAATGAAATGCAACAAACTATCTCACACATTGATTTCATGTACTAGTTGGAAACTGGGACTCTTATTATGTATTCTGAAGCTCAGGAACAAATTGGGCATGGTGACCTCATTTTACTATACCAGTACCAAGAAACATTCACCTCAGGGAAACAATTGAATAAGTTAGAATTTTTCCTGGACATAGAAGACTACCTCACTAGAATCTAATTCATTTCTAGTGATTTTCCATGGTATGTTGTTAACTGGGTGATAGTCAGGGACTATGATTTCCTTGTAAGGGTGTTAGATTTTTTAATAAATATTTATGTTTCCTTCTGTGTGCTAAATCATTAAAATGATTTCTTGCTAAAAAAGAATGATGATTCTTAGAGATCTAATATTTTACTAGAAATATGAAGTTGGAAAATTTCTTCCATTTTTGAATCCCTCTATCTACTGAGAGTGAACGACTGGAATGAAGTATGATCTAAAGAAGGTGGAATAGGTTCAATATGATGTTAGGGTCGTTGGATTCACAAATATGTGTGACTGAATTCGAGGAGGAGAAATGTGTGAATGATTTGAGGTTGTCATTTTTTCTGTTTCGTTTACTCTTTATGTCTATTATCATTTAATCATGGCCATGTTTTACATAATAGATGACAAAGATGGAATAAAGATACTATAGGTCCATTATTTTGTTATTTTTAGGGTTTTTTAATGATTCTATCATAGTGTTATGGTGTCCCATAATGGGAATGTGTCAAGCTTCTGTTCACTGCACTCATCTTGGTTAGCTTTTAATTCTTTTATGTATAGCCTATTTTTGTTATATTTAAAGCTAGTTTTTAATATATTTTTCCTTATAAAAAATAATTTACATTGTAAATATTATTTAGGTCTTGGAATAGTTAGTTTCACTTGTTGGTATTGCAACACTTGAAAAATTTTAGGTCTTCTTTCACACAAGAACTCAACAATTAAATTAAATAAAATTGGATTTCGATTGAATGATGATATCCTATTGGTATATTGATGTCTGTAGTTGGAATGTTTAAATGTTGTGTTGTTGGGAGTGTGAGAGAAATAGATTTATTTTGTGAAACACTGTAGTGATAGTTGATGTTGTAAGATCATGGATGGATGCTATAGTATTATGAGATGCAGTTTGGGTTTTTTATTTTTTAACAGGCTGAGTTTCTATTTCAAATGTACTTCTTGATGTTATCCTTGAGTTTTTATTTATTTTTTTAATATAATTTGGTGAAATAATACTTTTCTATAGAATTATTATGGAATTTGATGTTGGAAGACCATGTATGGATTCTAGAAGTGTTTGAAAAGAAGCATGGGATTCTAGCATGGTGTTGGATCACGTTGTGCATGAGACTATTCCAAAACCACTATTTCTAGTCAATGTTAAATATTCTTTTATCTGGAGCCGATCTCTAGAGTTGGAGGTGACTAGATGGCATAAATTGGTCGGTGGCATGTTTGGGGTTCTTGAGATGGTGTTTACTAGATGGAATGGATGGGTCGCTTGCATGGTTGGAATACTGGAGCTATAGTTGACTAGATTACATGGATAGGTCACCTGAAGGGGGGGGGGGGTGGGGTGGACCTTATTTGGGGATCCAACATGGGGGGGATTGGGGGATCCAAATTTTTTGTATAAAAAATTTCATTATTAATACAATTATTTTTTTTCTATGTTTGAACATGTTCTACAATAGTATTTCATGTATTATATATGATAAAATAATAAATATAATATGAAATTTTATTAGTAATAAAAATATTAATTTTTTTTATTAAAATATAATTTCTAAATATATATATATTACATGTTTGTCACATTATTACTGATAGATCAATTTGTCACCATAACCTATTGCTAAACACTTTAACCAACATACATATTATCGATCGGTATAATTATAACTGCAACAGAACTATTTTAGCTGTTGCAAAAACATTTAGTGATAGAGTTTTTACCAACAGTTTAGTGACTATGACATATATGTTTGTAAAAGATTTTACTAATAGAAAATGAACTTTTACCAACAGATATGTCCCCTTTGGAGAAAGTGAAATAATTTTTTAGTGGTTATTGAGTTTATTTCTACAGTATTGATTTTGAATACCCCTTTGGGAAAAAGAGAGGGTCCTATTTAGAGATATATAGATTACATTATTAATATATCAGTATATATATTTACTTAAGATTTCTATATTCTAGGTATTAAAGGATTTTATGTGATTATTTGGAATAATTGTTTATTACATTTCTACGAACATATTAATTTTTATTGGAGAAGAGCTATGTTATTTGCATATTATCATGAATCATATTTTTTCTATAAGAATGGGATTATCAATCCAATAGATCTGGTTATGATATGGGATAACTAGGGAGGATTATATCAAAAGTAGCAGGGATGGTTCGATGATCAATTTAGGGTGTCTGTAAAAATATTTCCTCTTATGTTTGATCAATTTTAGGATATATTTCCTAAATATTTTATAGGATTTATACTTGAGAGGGCGGTTGAGTTTTCAATTTACTTAATTACCTATATTGATCTAATGTTTATACCTATTTATTATATGGATCCATATTATATTAGAGAGTTAAATACTCAATTATAATAACTTCAATCAAATTTATTCATCAAGAAAATTTTGTCACTATAGGGAGATCCAACGATTTTTATCAACAAAGAGGATATGAGATTACAATTATGTGTTGAACATCATAGGAAAAATTAGGTCATAATTTAAAATTAATTTTCTTTATACGATTTTATGACTCATTCAAACAATTGAGAGGATATACGTGGTTTTTAAAGATCATCCTTTGATAATGTTATCATTAGTTGAGAGTGCGAGCTAATGATATATATATATGAAATTTTTTTGGACATGGTATATCTATTTTTTATTTTTTTGTTATTCAAAGTGAAGAACACACAATTTTTGTTTATGTCCATGATTGACTTGGTTTTCCATCTTATTTGGAGTCCTTTATTATTATGTTTATCAATGATATATTTATATACTCACTATACTATGAGGATCACATGGAACATTTGGTTATAATTTTGGATACATTGAGATCTCATCACATGTATACTATGATGTCAAAAAAATCTATATTTGAGAGGTATTTTTACATGGAAATGTTTTCATTAAATCTAGGATACCAACATCACCAAAGAAAGTAGTAAAAATGATATCTTAGGATATTACCAATAATGAATGTATAATTTATAATTTCTTAGGCTATGCAAGTTATTATCATTAATTCATTCGTAACTTCTCTGACATAGCTATAATGAATATACCATTAACGAGGAAATGTGGGATGTTTTAGTGGGATGATAAATGTATTTCTTTAATTCAAGAGTTGAATAAGAGGTATAAATTAACAATAATTCTCATTTTGTTGGAGTTTGGGAAGTGTTATATGGTATATTGTGATGCCTATGGTATGAGATTAGGATATGTACTGATATAATAAGGAGAAGTGGTGGAATATGGTTCGTGAAATCATTATATGCATAAGATTAATTATCCTTCACATTATTTTGAGTTGGACTTTATTTTAAATATGAATAAAAGGTAGTGTAATTATTATTTTTGGTTAGACTTTTTTGGTATTCACTGATAATAAAAGTTTGAACTATATATTATCTTGGTGGGTTTAAAATGCATTATATATGGAATGGGTTGAATAAATTGATTCTTTTATTGTCAATATGATATATACTCCTATAATGGGGATTCTGTTTTCTTATTTTTTATATCAAAAGTCTCAGATGGATGTAGTTCATAATTTGAAAGAGGAGTGGAATATTATATCTCAATTATGGGAGCTTAAACTTGATATTTATGAGGAGGAAGGTGATGTTTCTCCAGAACCATTTAACATCACTTCATCTTTGATATAGTATGTTAATGAATGATAGATTTTAGATTATGATTATGAGGTTTATAAAGATATATTATACGGTGGAGAGTAGATGTTTGGATACTCACATTGTGTAGATTCACTCTCCTATTTCCATGGTCATATTTATGTTACAATGGCTCATAGGGATGAGGCAATTAGATGTTTTCATATTTCTATAAATTTAGTTCATCTTGGTGTTATTAAAATATACCATTATGTTTGATTTCTTTTTTAGTGACATGTATAAGATATGACAAGGATAGTTTTGTCTGGATATGCTTCACCTATAAGTGGGTGAATTCTAAACATAAACTATCATCTACAAATAATTATTCACAAAAAAGTACAAAATGAAAAATATATTATTTTATATGTATTTTTTATAGGACTCTTGAGATTACAGAAAGAGAAGGATTCATTTTGGTTTATTATTGATCCATTCATTAAATTGGAATATTTTCTTCTAGTTAGGGAGACCGAGAGAGTTAAAGAACAAGGAAAGCATTATTTCAAAAAAAAAAGTGACACTATGGGCTACCCAATATTATTTTATCAAATTAATATACGATATTTATATATTAATTTTGGAAAGTATTGTAAACTTATTATTTTTATCATATGAAGATAAATATGGCTTATAATCCATAAAATAAGGCCAAACCTTTAATAATATTTAATATATCGAGGATATTTTTTTTCCATGTATTCTTGATTTGACAAGGTCTTGGGGAGATCATGTATACCTGGTAGATTTTTTTTTATAAAAAAACCATAAAGAGCTTATTCTGATGGATCCATTTTATTTCTTAAGTAAGTACATGTCATTCAACAATATGATTGAAAGGAAAATAGTGACACATATTTCATTAATCAAATATTGCTTCATATCAAATCCTGACCCGGTTTACTATACATTAATCAGACCAGAGTTTCACAAGACCTCATGCATGCATCCCTATAATTCAAAGGGTCTTGATTAGAAGTGAGGGTCTAAAGATATATTTGGGGAGATTATACCCTCACATCAGAGTGTAATAATTTTATAGAATCATAGAAAATCATGAATAATAATAAAAAATCAGATTATAAATAATTCATTGAATAAAATCATGCTATAATAAATGGAATGTGGAAGCAAACAGTAATACAAAATAATGGCCATTTAAATATAATATAATTAGTATGCCATTAGGTTCATTATACATACCAAATAAATAAAGAAAAATTCAAGTAAACGAGGAAATACAACCCTTCCTAATACATACATAAAATCCAAATTCCAATTCCCTATAAATTTTCTCTATACTGGCCATTCAACACTAGTCCTCAGACCATTCCACTACACTTCTGATGATCTACCTCAATGAAGAAAGAAGTACTACATGCATACTAAGTTTCCAATGTAGGGGTTATTAGGACATTCCTAATGGCTTACCTATCATCTATTGTCTGTAGAGTGAATGAACACATGATATGACCAGTCTATATAAAAAATAATTGAAATAAAATAAATAAATAAACCACCATCAATCTTTAGGTTCTAACATGTCACGCAAGATTGATCAAACATACTTTGTCTAGTGATGGAGTGTCTATGAGCACAACATACCACCTAGGGGGGAACACATCCAACCCCAAAACTAATATCATTCAATTGAAGGAGAAGCACATATTTCTTGGGAACCTATATTTGAATACAACTTTAAGTGACTAAGTCTTACCCTAAATCTTGGTTAGAAAAACCATCCAATAAGGGGAACCAATCCTTGAATGTTACCAAAATATCATACACTCAGGTTTGTAACACACTTCGAACTATTATATCCTATATCAAGGGGAATCCAACTCTAAAAACAAAGAATCTTACACACAAGGGGTCATATCCCCTACAAAGAACATGTATTAAGCAATCATTACTTAGATATACATATCTACACCACTATCAAAAACCTCCTGTCATATACAGATAGGGGGTTTCATCCCTTACCCAAATTAGGTCTTAGGACATCATTACTTGGAGAACTATATACCCCAAAATCTTAACCCTCATTGACATACAACAACGTGTTTCATCCCATACATAGTTTAATTACTAGGCGATCATTACCCATATAACCATACCCCTCGACACTTAAACCCTATATCATAAGCCCTTTGGGAGTTGAATCCCCTACTTAGATTAGGTATCATGCAATAATTACCCATATAATGATATCATTTATTTCTTTAACCCTCATTCACATATAGTTGGAGGGTCGAATCTCATACACGAATTAGGTTTTAGGCCATCATTACCCAAAGAAACATATCCCTCGATCGATAAACCCTCATTCATATACACATGAGGGGTCTTTTCCCTTACACGGATTAGGTAAGAAGACATAATTACTCCAAGAACCATATCCCTTGGTTCCAGAACCCTCATTCACAGAAACACGCAAAGAGGGATAAAGAAAATACACTTAGAGGAACCACCTCTCTAATAATACCTCTAGTAAAACTACATGGGTCAACCACCTACCTAAACCTGTCACGCATCACCTAGGATAGTTCCTTACAAACACCTTTTAGAATCAACAACACAATCACACCAGGCTCATAGTTTCGGTCTTTGGACTCTATGGTGACACCCAAGATTAATGATACCTTCCTTCCCATAAATTTTTTTCCAAGTTAAACATAACACTGCATAGTAACTGTAGTCCCCAAAGGTCTTATCACAAACAGGCCACCCTACATGGTCTCTTTGATATATATCTCATATATATACCCAAGATTGTTACTCGTAGGGAATTCAACTCCTCATCATTATCCTTATCATTTTATGTACTCAATGAACTCACAGGATAATTTGTATTGGCATCATCAAAGTGAGATGGGATAATGCCCATCATACTTTATAAGGCCATCATAGGTTATTCTATTTTCTGAACCTATCCATACATATAACATTGACCTACACATTTAATTAATTCATGTATACTACACCCTTATGGGATCTGAGTATCTGATGGTTCACACTCCTAACCAAATCCCTTGGTGATCCCCTACCAAGACATCTAGTCATCCTCATGACCCTCACCTAAATATTTTATCACGTCTCATATAATAGAACTCTTAATCCATCATCCTAGATACAATTTTCAATTATATTCATAATTTTCCCTAAAAAATATCTTAAAAGTACTCAAAACACCAATCGTGTTTCACTATCACTCTATACATGAAAAAGAACCCAAAATTGAATCCTCACCAATACAATTCTATATCCAGGGCATAAAAACAAGAAAACCCTGTAATGAACCAAAATTTAATAAATTAAATTTCATTTTAAATGAACAAATTACTTATAAGTAGTGTAGTTATAAAAAAACTTTCACTACCTTGGATATTTTAGATCATTATAAAATATAGCCTTTTATATTTAAATCACTCTTAAACGCTATAAATTTTGATAATATAGATATTGTACATTGAACATTTAGATTAGTATATATTATGGGTTATGATAAAGTATACTTGACATAGAATGAAGAATTCATGGCCAAGAATAGTAGTATCACACCCTATGAATCCCATTTATTATAGATTATGAAGGATATGGGATCACTGGGACTTTCCCTTGACTAAGACCATGTTGGGATTCAATAACTAAAACACACATGAAACCATTTATAGAATTAGAAGATTATAATTGTCATAAAAACCATTATTTTTCAATTAATGAGGATTATTATTTAAATGAGTAAATTATCATTTTAGAATATATTTTTTATGATAAATATTATTTTATAAATTGGCATATCGAAATTATCCAATAGGGAATCTTTCTTAATTTTCTGAAGTAGTAAAATTTTTGGGTTAAAATTAAACACGGTATAAATATTTAGTCTGTATTATGACAACATAATATTTAAAAAGTGATGTAATAAATTAAATAAAAGGAGTAAATGACCAAATATATTTTATCCTTTAAAATAATGAGTTTTTGAAGTTATTTTATTAATTTTATAAACATTTAATGAATCTTCAAAAACCTATATTACATTTTTAGATTTTAAAATCATTTCTTTATGAACTTGAATCACTTACACATTGGCAATTGTATTATTTTAATATCTTTATTTCCTGGACTTCTATATTTTTAAAACCACTCCAATTTAGAATAAACCATGTAAAAAAACATTGATAATGTTTTTGGATTTTATGATTTAATTATATAGAGTCCAAAACCTATGTTTATAAATTAATAAAGAATTTACCTTCTATCTTACAATAAATGCCCACCTAAAATTCCACTTGACTTCACTAAAAATATATTTATCCTAAATTTCCTCATACCATCCCTCTTTTAACAACTCATAGGGTTTCTTCATTCTCTTTAGAAGATCCTCCCAATCGTTTAAAAGAACCCTTTCAAGGTAAGCGATCATCTTCTCTTATTTTTTATTTCATGTACTTTCTATGTAAAAATATTTTTAATTTAACATTATTCATGTTTTAATGTTTTATAAACATACCTTTATGATCCTTATTATTAAAAAGTAATTATGGATCACCTTTTACTCTAATTAAACCCTTTCACGAACCTTCATGTACACCTGTTATGCTGTAGAAATTATCCAATGATTTCTCCATGCCAAAAAAATTATTGTGAATTCCCGTCCCCATTTCCAATAATTGGTATTATCCTATAGTTAACTATTAATATTTTATTCTATTTATGTAAACCACAATCCTTAATCATGGTATTAAAATTGATGAAATACATTCTTATTTTTTATGATCTATGTGGCACAAAATTGCATGTACAATATATTAATGTGATGGGTGAGCTTAAAATTATATATCCCTCTAATGATTTGGGTAATGTTTTTTTATCATGATATACCATGTTTAGTTTAATATTATTTATCCTAATTACACTATTATTATTTATTTGTTTCTATCCTTGACATATGCTTATGATTTCATGTTTTATATTGTTTCCACGCTCCTATGTTTCCTTGATGTTATAATATTATATCACGATTCAATGTTCATTTTTATGATTCTAACCCTTTTGTGTCACTTTGATATCCCTCATGACTCATATGTATTACTTTAATCATGTTATTATTATTTTATTCCATTACTGGGATTTATAGAACACCCCTTTCTAATGTACATCCCTAGATTATCTCACGCTGTATTAGAAGACCAATCAATTTTTAAAGAATGTTAAGAAGTTTTAAAAAATTTATTTGTATACCTATTTTGTGTTAATGTTATATGTATCTAATTTATCAAATAAAATATTCATTTTGATCTTATGGGATTTTATTATGTGTATATTAATGTAATATATCATGAAATAAGGCATATAAAATTTATGGGGGTTCATAGTTGGTAACTGAGAAAGATCTAGTTATTTTAGGGGATTAGGATTTGAAAAATTTAGTGAAAAATATTGGTATAATTCTAAACATAGAAAAATATCTTTAAATTTTGGTAATGTATAGACTAATTTGTATTCAAAGAAAATATTTCCTTTTATTGATACTAGAAAGTGGGTGCAACTATGGTACAGTTGTACCTAGGTGTTATAAACCTAAAAAAGAACATTTGGTATTAACTAGATCATCACATAGTTCATGAAAAAGATTCCTAATAATACACACCTGGCCAAACACATTTGGGGGATATTATTTTTTTAATCATATAATTTTTACAAATTATTATTATGGGAAGAAAAATGGCCATGAACTTTAATGCTATAAAATAGTCTATGGCTAACATAAATTGAAACCTAAAAATTCATAGGTTTAACAATAAATTCCATTTATGAATTATCCATTAAATCTTCATAGTTTCAATTTTATATGTTAATAGTTCTAAAATTTATTTCCCTAACCCTATTTTTGAGGAATTAAATGATTAAAAAAATAATCAGACAGTGAAAGGTAGGCTTATAATCCATTCATGATCTTTAATATTGTATGTGAAAATAGTTCTATGCATTCTTTAATATCATGAATGTTTAGTAGAAATATTCAAAAAACAACTCAAAATATAGAATTATAGTTATTAGTGAAAATATAAAAGAGAGAAATTATTTAATCCCAAGAATATAACTTCTCCTCTATTAATATTTTTTGGCTAAAATTCCAGGAAAAAATTATGATGCCCTATTTAGCTGAATTTGATTCTATTTTAGTTATGAATTGAGTTTCCTTGAATAGATATAACATAAATTTTCATAATATGGAGAACACCCTCTATATCACAAATCATACTCAAATTCATTAAAATTTAAAGTAGTATAATGAATCTCCATTGAAATTTTCATCTTGAGCGTCCAAATACTTTGTTTATGAAAAAAATATCTAGATTTAATGATTGAGAATAAGGAAAAAGTCATCCTTAATGACATGCTGATTGTAATGGAATATACCATTTTGTTTCCTGAATAAATGCTGATTCTTCCACCAAGATGATATGTTGATCTCTCAATAATACTTTTACCTAGAGCTTTTCCAATATCCACGATTCCATATAGAATAGGTACTGTTGAACTTGAAGAGATGATGAATTAACTACAATGGAATATGGATAATGGGTTTATATACGCTAGTTCTTTACCACTGGGTGTATTGATCCTTTTAGTCTAGAGGAAGGATGGTTAAATGGACCTCTTCATTGATTATCATGATCGCAATAAGACCAAAATAAATAAATAATATTATATTCCATAGATTGATGACTTTTTCAAGTTTCAATGTAGAGACCATAACTTCACTAAGGATGAACTTAGATCGAGATATTATCAAGTAAAATTAATGAAGTAAGAAATTCCTTAGAATTATTTTCATACATGGTATAAGAACAACAAGTTAAAAGTGATTCTATTTAGACTCACTATTACTTCATCCATCTTCATGGACTTAATGAATAGTGTCTTTAGGGTTTACCTTGATAAATTTGTGGTAGTATTTATAGATGATATTATTTTCTAATCCAAAATCAAAATGGATCATGTTAATAATGTGAATGATATCTTTAATACATTGCAAAAATAATATTTATATGTGAAGTACATTAAATACTAGTTTAATATGGATCAAGTAACATTTATGGGGCATGTTTTCACATGAAAATGGATATATAAGGATCCTTTAAAGAGGGGGGTAATTAAAGTATGGCCTATAGAAATATCTATGATAGAGATCTATAGTTTCCATGGAATATCTTGGTACTATTGTTGATTTTTTAGAAACTTCTCATGATTTTAAATCCCACCTACCATGATAACTCAAAAGAGAGTAAAGTTTTCCTAGAATGATGAATTTTAGGAGATATTTATAGAGTTAAATAATAGAAAAATAACTTCACTTGTGCTCACATTACCCACAAGTGGGGAAGGATTTTTGGTCAATAGTGATGCATCCAAAAAGGTCTTGGGTTGTGTACTCATGAAAAAAGACAAATTGGTAGCCTATTCCTCCCACCAATTAAATTTACACGAGCGGATCTACCCAACGCACAACTTGGATTTTCTTAATTTGAACTTTTAATTGAATATTTAGTGAAATTATCTATATGGGGAGAAGTGTGACATATACATGTAACATAAAATCCATGAATATGTATTCATAAAAAATTAATTGAATATGTGCCAATGAAGGTGGTTAAATTTGATCAAGGATTATGATTGTTCAATTCATTACCATCGTAGGAAGGAAAAAAGTGACATATTAATTGAGTATAAAGGATCCCTCAACCCTCTCCATATTGATGATTGAAATGAATCCAATATTCTTAGAAATTCAAAGTATATGCATGGGAATCATAAAAGTAACATCATACTACCTTTCTCAAATAAATTCTCAACCATTCATACTTGAGAGCATCAAGAAGGTATTACAAGACAACGACAAGCTACTATGAAATATAGATAATATTTATAAATTTAAATTTTCAAAAGATAAAGTTATAAGGTTTGAAACTCATATATTTCAACCATAAAAACAATAATGGAAGAGTATCTTCTAGGTGATTCACATATCCCATACTTCACTATTAATCCATGAATCACTATGATGTATAGAGATCTAAAGAAAAAATTCTAGTGGGATAACATGGAGAGATAGATTATAGAATTTACATCCTGATTATTGGTATACCAATAAGTCAAGGATAAATGATAAAAGTACAAGGGTATGATGTATTAACATTATATTCTAGTATAAAAATTGGAAAACATTTCCATGGATTTTATTATAGGTATCCCCATGATATCTAAAGGTAGTAATTCCATTTGGGTGGTTAGTGATCATCGTACAAAGGAAAAACATTTCATTTTTGTTGAGAAATAATTTTCTCTTTGATAACTCACTGAGATATATATATATATATATATATATATATAATATACGTGGTAAGACTACATGTATTACCACTCTCAATTATATACTATCAAGATTAGAGGTTTACATTGAGGTTCTAGAGAATTCTTTAGTAAGATTAGGATACAGGGCTGATTTTTAGTACTTCTTATCACCCTTAACTTTATAGTTAGTTTCAAATAAATAACAAAACTCTATAGGATATTTTGATATGATGTTTAATGTGTTAGAGTAGGTGGAATAGAACCAACTACTTTATACATTATTCATTAATAAATACCTTATAACATCTTGATTGTTCTTCTACGTGACAATTCATGTGATAATATCCTAAGGAGAGCTGTTAAATTAATGGGTCATATAGGATCCCTACTATGATGAGAACCCAGAAGTTCTATAACACTGTTATTAAATATATCTTCTATGGACTGATGGTGTTATTTGAGAGACACAAATAACACAGTCCATTAGGGGTGATGACTCATAATACTTTGAGGCACCTTCTCATAGTGTGTGCCCTTGGTAATATCCAGGAGGATATTACGAGAACGAGACCCGCCAGTAGGAAATCAACATTTCATAGTTTCATTGGATGTTCCTATTTGTGGACGTGTGTATTGGTCCTTAGACTATAAAATTATTATTAATGGGTATTACAACTCTCACACTTAGATGTATTGCCAAAAAATGTGACGACACATTGTTCACAGCGAGGTAGGATATGTTGGGTGCATCACGAGTGATACTACATTAACAGATAATGCGATAAAGGATGTGTCCCTTATGTTCCATAATAGATTTAGATATCTCAATCCCGTTGATGGAATTGATATAGACTAAATAAATCCATTTCTATGTTAAGGTATGGGTGAGTTCAATTTCAGAATGTCAAATAAAGAATAATCGAGCACATGGGTTGATGAAAATAGCATGAAACCCACTTGATTGGAGATATTGAGATAATGGGATTAAATTACATGGTAAGAGTTCGTATGAGGTGACACGTCAATGAGGCATCAACTTTTTTCTCTTGGGTTCCTTTACCCGTTTCTAGAGAGTAATCATGGACTTTAGGTAAGCCCACCTAATGCCAACAAGAAAGAGGCCTAGAGGGTCACACACTAAGTGTATCCATGTATCTCAAGTAGAATAAAGATTATTCTCGTATTTGTTTTAATAATTATTCAAGGAATCCTAAATTGTTTTTATTATTGGAAGAATAAATGGAATGAACACAAGATATACACGTCATGTATTGATGATTACACACTGTGTAGTTTTCATTTTGGAAAGGAAATGAAAAGTAGATATGAATTCCGTGTATTAATTATTACATGCCATGTAGTTTTCATTTTGGAAATCAGGTACACACCGTGTATTAATGATTACATGTCATGTAGTTTTTCATGTCATAATTTTGAGGAAATAATATCATATTATTAAATGATTTTTATTATAATCCGCTTTGGCACATGTTATGTAATTAATGATTCGACATGGGGATTTTAAATAAGAGTTAACGAAATAAATAAAACATGTAACATGTTTATTTATTATCATAACACTATAAACTCAAACCCGTTTACAAAGATCCTCACAACCCAAAACTTTTCCCTAATCATTGTGCTCAACAATTTTGGAGAATTCTCTCAAGACCGAAAGAAATCCTTCCTTCAAGAATGCTCTCAAGACCGAGAGAGATCATCTTCCATCGGATCAAGGCAATCTAAGGCGGAAAATGCACGAAATGGCTCGTCCACGCTAGCTCCTGGAGATTCCTTTGGAAATGTCTAGAGATATGTGGAGCACGTGTGGATCACCACTAGAGGAATCCTACTCTTGGATTCTACGGCGCAATGACAGATCACATCGGATCATGACCAGAGACATCAATGAAGAAATAATTCCATAAAGGTAATTATTTTCAACTAATTAAATTAATTATAACCAACATATGATGATCATCCATTGTGGTTCCAGGACTCCCTCTTTCTTTTTCCATTCTTCGTTCTATTCTGAAGACCATGCATTTTATTATTGGGACGGATCTCGGATTGATCGTTTTTAATGCTAAAATTATTGTTCAGAAAACTGACCAATGAGCTTCCGCTACACCCGGAACCTACAAGTGGTATCAAAGGGGTCATATAGTTGATTATAATTATTTAGTTTTTCGTTGGTGATTTTCACATTTAATAATTTATTTGTTTCAATTCAAGTTAATCGTTCTTTAAAATCTGAATCTAGAGATCTGTTCCTCCCCTCTAATTTATCGTTCACCTTAAAGAAACAATTTTTTCTTTTAATTTTGATTAAAATAAAATAGAGTCACTCATCCAGAGGTGTCAAACACTCCTGGTCATATAACACCAGAATACACGGCGTGTATTCGGAAGTACACACCGTGTAGTCTAGGTTCAATGCATTGACTGATCTTCCAAATCAGGCCGTGTATTGGATCCGATCATAGTCATTTATGACACGGTATGTTGACCAAGAATAGGTGGCACATGGTTTTTGGATTACACGTTGTGTGGTCCAACTTAACATGGTCTGTAGTCCCTCAAGTTTAGGGTTGGACCATGTCCCCTGTACATGGCTTGCCCGACTGAAAACCGTGTAACGCGAATACTACACGGCGTGTGTGCAATTGAACACACCATGTACTGCAAAAATTTCCGATGTACATCTACACACCATGTCCCTGGGCATGTACTTTGAATGGACGCTGAAAAAAAGTACACTTCGTGTAGTCAGAACTATATGTTGTGTACTCATCCAAATTACGCAGATTTATTAAAATTTATTATTAAATTATACAAACCCTTGAGACATGTACCATAGTGAAGTCATAAAGCTGAGGCACAACACGTGATATGTGTTTTATATATGTGTGTTTAATTTGACATATGTGTGATGAATGGGAATTCACCAGGTTTCCTCCAAGGTACAAGTTATGTAAAATGATAATTTTAAATGAAATTATTTGTTTAAAATTACGATGGATGAGAATCTCAATGAAATTCAGAAAAAGGGTTTAAGATAAAAGGATTGATTAATTAAAGATAATTAATTTATTCAAGCAAGATTTATCATAAACAAGAACAATTAAATAATTTAATGATACTTTTATGAATGTGTTATATCGTTGCATGCATGGATGATCATGATCTAGACCAAGACCATTGTATGTGAATGATTTATTTTAATTAATTTATTAAAATTAAATTTGTTTCCCAGTGAGCCTTATCCTCATTAATATGTAGGGTGTGTGTGCCCAAGGTTTCTTTTATGTAGAAGCCCCTTTTACCCCTCACCTGCGTGTTAGATAATTTCATATGTAATGGACGGAGCTCCCAAGCTAGTGGAGGTGGCTCAAGTAAGGATCCAAGGTGAAATCAATCCAAGCAGATACAAAGGTGGATATATGGAAATATGTAAACATGAACCTGAAAGGTTCCAGGTGTTTCTCCCCTAGGTCATGCATTATTTTATCAACTGCTAGATAAACTAACCAATAGAGCATTCTGATGATCATACCATTTATTTTCTTTCTGTTAGTTTCACGGTTTATTTATTGTGGGTGTGTTGTCACGATCACACAATTAATGAATTAAACAAGCATGCAAGATGGAACTAAAATAATACTAGCTTATGTGTAAATATTATCTTAGACATGGTTAATCACTTAAGTATATCCCACTTAATATTAACAAGCATGAAATTAAAGATAATAAAATGGAAATATACATATAAGGATAAAATCCCTCAAAGAAATATTAAGTCTGTATAGCCTTCCATAATCATTGTTAGAATCGAACCATAGTTCAAATTGCCTGACCAACCCTAGTTGGGGTGCTTTCAATTATTGGGGAATTATAATTAAAGGTTTTGGGTTGACTTAATTTGGTTCGCATCAAGGGTTGACTTCCACAATAGGACTTGGTGTGACCAAGAGGAAAAGGTTGAGGAAATCCAAAATAAAAGGATTTTAGGATTTGGGAGTCCACTCAACAGATCAATGAGTTATGAGTTAATGCAGTTGGAATTTGGAATACCTACCTAAAACCCTTCATGTTTCTTGACCAATCCTAGTTGGGGTAATGTGAAGGGAAATATGGATCCTTGGCACTAGAATATTTAGGCAACAGAATATTCTGAAGTCAATGGCGAGGGCTATTGGATTTCGGTAAAATAGTGGGAGAATAATAGGTATTAATTTGTTTATTTTTATAAGTTTTGTAATTAAGTACTAAACCTTTTCTCATTTTAATTTGTATAAACGACATGAAAAATGACTTCAAACAAATAATTGTGAACCATACTCGAGAACAAAAACATTCTCACTGGTACCAATTTCCAAGAGTGGCAGAGGCGTTTACGCGTCATCCTTCGCCACGAAAGGGAATTATATGTGCTGGAAGAGCCTATTCTAGTTGTGCCTAGAAAAGAGTCTAGTGATGAGGAAATATCTCTCTATGTGAAACATATGGATGATGACACATATGTAAAATGTTTCATGCTATAGACTAATTCTAATGACCACTTAAAGTATCATGAAAACATGGACGCGTATAGCATGATGTCTCACCTTAAGGATCTCTACCAAGAGAAGGTGAGAAAAGAGATATATGAGATCTCCAATGCTTTTTTTAACACTAATATTGGAGAGTCTTCACCAGCTGGGCCTCAAATAGTGAAGCATATTGGCTACATCGAATTCCTTGACATCTTAGGGATTAAATTCATAGATGAGTAGTGTACAGATATCATCCTATCATCACTACCCAAGACCATATCAAGATTTATTGTCAACTAAAACATGATAAATAATGAGAAGAGTCTACCATGAACTTATAACCTTGATTCTCTAGTTAGATGAGGACATGGGGATTGACAAACCTGCATTCCTTATGGTGAATAAGAAAAGGAAGGACAAGGAAAATGGGCTAAAGACATATAAATGGTCCAAATCCACTGAGCGTCATCCCTCCAAGAAGTGTAAGATCCATATGTAGGGCATGGAATGAGAGAAATTATGTTTTTAATGTGGCAAGCTAGGCCACTAGACAAGGAACTACACTCAGAAGCATGGGGACACTAATGGTGTGTTAATTATCGAGTGTAATATTTCCATTTCTACACATTGGGTATTAGACACAGCTTGTGGGGCTCACATCAGTATTCAAATGTAGTAACCAAGTAGATTTAGGAAGATTTCTAGAAGATATGTGGATCTTCATGATTTCAATGGCACGAGGCTGGCTGCATTTTCCATTAGCGATTACCACCTCTCATTGTCGACTGGGAAGATTTTGGTTTTACATAAATATTTTTATGTGCCTAGTGTCACCAAGAACATAATTTCTGTATCTTGTTTGGATATGGATGGATTTATTTTCAAGTTTGTAAATAAGGGTTGTCTCTTTTATAAGAACAACATATGTTATGTTATGGCCCATTTAAATAATGTTTTGTATGTATTAGATTACAAAAACCAAGTGTTGGAAATCAATAACAAAACAAACTCACATGAATCATACATCACCCATTTGTGGCATCACCATCTCATTATTTTAAACGAGAAGCGCTTGACAAAGCTCTAACATGATGTTTATTTGGACTCTACTATGCTAAAACCACTAGATAGATGTCATGCTTGTTTACAATGAAAAATGACCAAGCCACCCTTCGGTGGACAAGGTGAAAGGTCCACTGAGCTTCAAGGATTGGTGCACACGGATGTGTGCAGACCATTTCCAGTAGAAGCTAGAGGTGGATATTCTAACTTCATTACTTTTACTGATGATTTGAGTAGATATGGCTATGTCAACATAATGAGGTATAAGTCAGAAGTCGTAGAGAAATTTAACGAATTCAAGAATGAAGTAGAGAATCATCTTTTTATTAAGATAAAGAAACTTTGATCGGATCGAGGTGGAGAATATCTAAACCAATAGCTCATCGATCTTCTATGGGAGTTTGAGATTATATATTAGCTCACTCTCCCTTATACACCCCAGAGGAATGGTGTTAGTGAAATGAGTAACCGAACCTTGTTTGACATGGTGAGGTCGATGATGAGTCGTTCAGATCATCCATTATCGTTTTTGGGATATGCATTACAAACTGCAACATACACAATAAACAGAGTACCAACTTATTAGGCAAATGAAATTACCTTCAAATTATGGAATGGAAAGGAACCCATTTTGTCACATACACATGTATGGGGATGCAAAGAATTTTTTAAGGCCTTCTCAGGCTACAAACTAGCACCCCGGGGCATGAGGTGTATCATTATAAGATATCCCAAGGAAAAAATAGGATATTACCTATATAACCCTAAATATAAGAAAGTGATTGTCACCAGAAAATCCGTCATTCTTGAGAGGGAGAATATCCTCAAAAGAGATAGTGGGATCAATATTGACTTCGATGAAGTTTATGATCAAGATATATAGATGTTGGTACATGAACAAGTTCCACAGGTCCCTGTGGAAGTGGTTCCGGAAACAAAAGTACAGCGTAGGAGCTCAAGAGAGGTAAGGGAACCAGAGAGATTTGTTTATCTAGTCACTGAGGATGATGAATCATTATAGTAGGAAAATGATGAACCTATCTCTTACAAGGAACTAGTAGAAATCTCATAAGTTGCAAGATGGTTAGAATCCATGAATTCTGAGATGGATTCCATGTATCATAACCAAGTATGGGTTCTGGTCGATGATCCAGTTGATGTAAAGCCAGTTGGATGCAAATTGGTATTCAAGAGAAAAATTGACATGGAAGTTCAAGTTAGCACCTATAAAGTAAGGCTAGTGGCTAAAGGATTCATACAACATCAAGTAATTGACTATGATGAAACCTATTCACCGGTTTCCATGTTTAAATCCATAAGAATCATACTTTCCATAGAAGTTTACCATGACTATGATATTTGTAAAATTGTTGTCAAAACAACATTCCTTAATGGGAACCTTCAGGAAGATGTCTATATGACACAACCAGAAGGGTTTGCGACACAAGGTGAAGCCAAACATGTTTTCAAGTTCTAGAAATCCATTTATGGATTAAAGAAAGCATACATGTCATGGAACATTTGATTTGATGAAGCCATAAAAGAATTTTGATTCATTAAGAATCAATGTGAGCCATATGTTTATAAGTGGTTTAATGGGAATGTGATCGTTATCCTAGTAGTCTATGTTGATGACATATTGCTTATTGGAAATGATGTTCTAGTATTACATTCTGTTAAGGACTGGTTGAACAAGTGTTTCTCCATGAAGTACTTGGGTGAAGCAGCCTACATTCTAGGGATCAACATCATTCATGATAGATCCAAGAGGTTGTTTAGACTAAGTCAAGGTACATAAATTGACCAGATACTAAAGAGATTTACTATGGAACAATCCAAGAGGGGATTGGTTCTACTGTCACATGGACAACATATTTCTAAGAAAATGTGTCCTCAGACACAACAAGGGATAGATAGAATGTGTACGATCCCATAAGATTCATCTATAGGAACGATCATGTATGCCATGTTATGTACTAGGCTTGATGTTGACTATGCACTGAGCATGGTAGGCATATATCAAGAAGATCCAGGAGAATAACATTGGACTGCTGTTAAGACTATCCTTCATTATCTGAGAAGAACAAAGGATATGTTCCTGGTGTATGGAGGAGATGAAGAACTTGTCATTAGAGAGTATGATGTTGCTGGTTTTCAGATAGATCAGAATGATTTGAAGTTATAATGTGGATATGTTTTCTGTCTCAATGGAGGATATATGATCCAGAAGAGTTCAAAGTAGCCAGTTGTTGCGGATTATACAGCGGAGTCCGAATATATAGCGGCTTCTGATGCAGCCAAGGAAGCCATCTGGATTCAGAACATTGTCTGGGAGCTTGATGTGGTTCCTAGATGTAAATATCCCATCATGTTGTATTGTGATAATACTACAATGGTGACTCTGGAAAAATAACCAAGGTCACATTAACAAACAAAGCACATACTCTGAAAGTATCACCTCTTGAGAGATTTTTATCAAAGGGGTGAAGTTTCAATGAGAAGACTGTCCACATAAGAGAACATGGGAGACCCCATGACTAAAGGCATATCTCAGTAGAAGCATTAATATCATGTGAGAGCTAGAAGATTAAAGGTTGTTAGCAGTTGGATCTAGTCTAAGTGGGAGTCTGTTGGAGTTGGTGGCCTAGAACCAACTACTTTATAATTTATTCATTAATAAATACCTTATCGCATCTTGATTGTTCTTTTGTGTGACAATGCATGTGATGATGTCCTAAGGATAGTTGTTGCATTAAAGGGTCATAGTGGACCCCTACTATGATGTGAACTCCGAAGTGCCATAACACTGTTATTAAATATATGTTCTATGTCAAGATGATGTTATTTGAGGGACACAAATAATACAGGCCATTAGGGGTGAGGACTCATAAAACGTTGAGGCACCTTCTCCAGGTGTGCACCCTTGGTAATATCAGGGAGGATATTATGATAACAAGAACCACCAGTAGGAAATCCACATTTCATAGTGTCATTGGATGTTCCTATCTGCGGACATGTGTATTGGTCCTTAGAATTTAAGATTATTATTAATCGGTATTAAAACTCACACACTTAGATGTATTGACGAAAATTGTGACGACAAACTATTTACAGCGAGGTAGGATACGTTTGGTTCATTACGAGTGATACTACATTAATAGATAAAGTGAGAACGGATTTTTACCTTCTGTTCCATAATGGGAGTAGATATCTTAGGCCCTTTGATTGAATTGATATAGCCTAAATAAATCCATGGACATGGTAAGGTATGGGAAAGTTCAATTCCGAAAAGTAAAAGAAAGAATAATTGAGCACATGGGTTGATGGCACAAGCATGCAACCCTCTTGATTGGAGATATTGAGTCAAGGGGATTAAATTACACGGTAAGTGTTCGTATGAGGTGACCTGTCAATGCGGTGTCAAATTGTTTCTCTTGGGTGCCTTGACCCATTGCTAGATAGTAATCACGGACTTTAGGCAATTCCGCCTAATGCCAATGAGAAAAAGGCCTACGGGGTCACACACAATGTGTATCCAAGTATCTCAAGTAGAAATGATTATTCTCGTATGTGTTTTAATAATTATTCAAGGAATCCAAAATTGTTTTTAATGTTGTAGGAAGAAAAAAAATAAAAATATGATATACAAGTCTTGTATTAATGATTACACGCCGTGTAGTTTTAATTTTGGATAGGAAATGAAAACAAGATATACATGTCGTGTATTAATGATTACACACCGTGTAGTTTTTATTTTGGAAAGAAAGTACACGTCGTGTAGTTTATCCAGTGGGGATTTTGAGGAAATAATTTCGTTTTATTAAATTATATTTATTATAATAAGTGTGGGTGCATGTCAAGGAATTAATGATTCAACATGGGGGTTTTAAATAAGAGTTATTGAACTAAATTAAACCTATAATGCGTTTATTTATTGTCATAACTCTATAACCTCAAACCCAATTATAAATATCCTCACAACCCAAAAATTTTCCCTAATCATTTTTCACAAGAATTTTGGAGAATTCTCTAAAGACCGAAAGAACTCTTTCCTCCAAGAACACTCTCAAGACCGAGAGAGATCCTCTTCCATTGGATCAAGGAGATCTAAGGCGGAAAACACAAGCAAAGGATTCTCCGCGCTAGCACCCGAAGATTCCTTTGGCGATGTCTAGAGATACGTGGAGAACATGTGGATCACTACTAGAGGAATCATACACATGGATTCTATGACATAACGATGAATCACATCAGATCATGACATGAGACATCAAAGAAGAAAGAATTACATCAAGGTAATTATTATCAATTAATTAAAGAAATTATAACCAAAATATGATGATCCTTCTTTGTGCTTCTAGGACTATTCTTCTTATTTTCTATTTCTATGATTATATCCATGGATTCTTCCATTTAACAACGTATTGATCCTAGATTTATCATGGATAATGAAAAAAATCCATGTGGTCACATCCACCCATGACCTTCTGTTATGCTTGGAACCTACACAATGTATCTACGAGGATGTTGGTATCATTACCTTCTCCTAGTGGTGTTCTCATATGACAATAGTTTTTAGTCTTGAATTCAAATATCACCTTATATGGAACTATATGGGAAGTGGTTTTGGACTCACACATACTGGGATAAAGTTAGGGAGAGAATATTTATGGGACCTGATCTTATCCATGAAATAAAAGATAAGGTTCAAACCATTCATGGATATTCCAAATCCATGAAAATTAAACATGAAGTATACATAAAAATCATAAAAGAGGCAAAGAGTTTGTGAACAGAGATAAAGTGTTCCTTTCCATATCACCGTGGAAGAAATTCCACTGGTTTTAGAATAAGGGAAAGAATATTCCATGATACATCTTACCCTTTGAGATCCTTGTTCACATTGAAGTTGTGTCCTACTGATTATCACTGCCACTTAACCTATCTCAATTACATTTTTTGTTCCATGTGTCCCTCTTAATTAAGTACATCCTAGAACCCTCACTTTTATTAAATCATAAGGCGGTGACTTTGGAGAATGATCTTTCATATGTGGATAAATCATTTTATATATATGATATTATAGATACAATGTTTTATTAAACTAGACAACTCACTAGATAAATGTGTTGTATTATAACCACAACTTTGAGGAGGAAATATGGGGACTAGAAGATGCAATAATAAAATATTACCATCCTCTATTTTAGTGTACACACTGAAATTGTTAGGTTAAAATTTTTTATTTGGGGAATAATGTAATGAAATAAAATTTAATAAATTATATTATATTTTGAATGAATAAATACTTAATTAAGTAATATAATTATAGAAAACGCATGCACTAATTTTTTATTTTGGACCATTATAAAATATAGCTTGTTAAATTTAAATGAATATTAAGAATCATAATCATTGATAATATAGTCATTGTACAATGTACATTAATATTAATATATTTTACGGGTTATGATAAAGTCTAATTGACATATAAAAAATAATAAATTTCCTCAAATAGTATGAGAGCACTTTATGGAGACCATTTATTAGAGATTCCAAGAGAGATGGCATCATTGATATTTTATCTTAACATAACCCAATGCAAGATTAAAAAAATAAAACACAAACAAAACTGTTTATCATATAATTTTAAGCTTATCAAGATCACACATCAAACCTAGTTTTTTGAACCACCCCAATAAAGTATGATGATTCCACACATTACCCTCACGTCATAGATTGGTGTAATAAGGGGTTATGTATCTAGATCCTTATATTTTGAATTTTTATGTGTTATTTATATTAAAATAATTATTATATTTATACCCTTTTTTATTACTTTATATATAAAATTATATATGTGTCGGTGAAAATTAGATTTTGATTTGAAGAAACCAAAATTGTATTTTTTAGAAAATATATGTTTTAATTAAATCACACATTTTAATAATTTTAATAATTTTAAAATAAATGTTATTTTTTTATAATATTATTATAAAATAAAATTTATTTTTAAAAAAATTATAATTTAATTTAATTATGTTCGATCTAATCTTTATAGGAGTTTGAAGATTGGAAATGTCGTAAAAACCTATATTTTTCAATAAATATGGTTTTTTTTATGAGTAAATTATCATATTTATAAAATTATTTTGCTAAAATATATAATATTTTCTAAATAATTTTATTGATATTATCTAGTGGTTTATTTTTCCTAAAATTCTAATATGGTTAATTTTTTGGGTAAAAATTAAATACGGTATAAATATACAGTTTGTATTATGACATCTTAATAGCCTAAAAGTGATGTATTAAATTTTATATATAGAATCCATGAAAAAATATAAATTTAATATTTAAAATAATGTTTTTATCATTTTTTTATTAATTTTATAAAACATTATTGAATTATCCAAAACAAATATTATATTTTTAGATTTTTAAATCAATTATTTATGAGCATGACCCACTTCCACATCACCAATGGTATTATTTTAATATATTTGGGTTTTTGCCGTATAAAATATTTAAAACTACACATATTTGGTATAATCCATGGGGAAAATAATGTTAAGGTTTTTTTGATTATTTTATTATATAGAGTCTAAAATCTATGTTAAGAAATTAATAAAGAATTACCTTATCTCTTGCTATAAACACCCACCATCCTCCCACTCCTCTTCACTAGAAATCCATTGATTCTGATGTTACTCCCTATATATCTCTCTAAATATACCCAAGGTGTTCTAAATTTATTAATAATATCCTACCAATATTTTAGTTGTTCCCTCTCAATGTAATGGATCCTATTCTCTTCCTTTTTATTTCAAGTACTTTATTTATACGAAACCTTTTTATTTCCAATATTTCATGTTGTATTATGTTTTTACGTATCCATTAACTATAATTATGGTTAAAAAGTAATAAAATTACACTTTTCCATCACATTAAAACCATCCATGAACCTTTATATACATCCCTTATGCTTGTAAGATTATCCTATGATTTCTCCATGCCAAACATTTTGGTGAGAATATCCCTCCCCATTTTCAGTCAAGGGTATTCACCTAGAGATAAATATTCCTAATTGATTGGGGAAATATATTTTTATAACCCAATATATTTAATCAAGTTATTAAAATTGTTAAAATAAGATCTTATGTTTTATAATATATGTTTCCCACTAATGAATGTACATGATATAAATGTGACGGGTGGGCCCAAAATTATATATCTTCCCAATGCATTGGGTAATGTTTTTATCTCATGTGATACCATGTGTAGTGCATAAGTGGTTAGACTAATCACACTATGTTATGATATCTCATTGGATATCCTTGACTTGTGCTTATGATGTGAAGTTTTATGTTTTTGTTACATTCCTATATTGCCTTGATGTTGTCTTCTTTTATCATACTTCAATGTTCATGTTTATGATTCTCATCCTTTCATGCCACCATGTTATACATATTAATTCAAATATATTAATTTTATCAAGTTATTATTTTATTATTAATTTATTAGTATTTTTAGATAGCCCATTTTTTATATACATCTTCAGGTTATCCTGTGAAGTATTAGAATATCAATGGATTTTACGTGACTATTAAGGAGTTTTAAATAATTTCTTTCTATTTTTTGTTTCATGTTAATACACTATGTTTCTTATTAACCAAAGAAAATAGGCCTATTAGTCCTATAAGATTTAATTATATGTATCTTTATATAATAAATCATGAAATAATGTTTATAAAATATATGGGTTGTCATAAAACCCATTTAAGGGGAAAATACATGACATGTGCCTCTGAGTAAAAAATGTGTACTCCTGATTCACTTATCTGGCCATGTAGCTCAGCCCAACCTATCATGTTTTCCCAAAATACACGGAATGTACCAAAAAAACATGGAATGCAACCCATATAGGTTACCTATTTGTGTACCTCACATAATATCTAAAAAAATAATCCACTTCCCCTCTAGCCTTATACCACCCATATAGTCTGGCCATGTACCGTACACGACCATGTTCCCCTGCACAGGGTGCCTGGATGTGTACTCAGCCACACCTTGAGTCTCCCTATACTGAATTCCCTTGGGTACCAAATTTCATGTAGCCACATATTATACCATTTTCCCAAACAATGAACACATGAAGTGTTATCATAAAAACTAACCATCATGTAGTCATGTTTCCCAAATGAAAATCCCCAATGATCGACTAGAAACCATAATTTCTCCCCAAATCACCCCAAAACGGCCCTAAATGGGTTCTTAATAGTTTATATAATGAATTATAAACTTAGAAATATGAATATAAAAGGATAAATGGTGAAAAATAATAATATAACCTATCTTATTATGAAAATGGTGTAGCTTCATGTTCATATCTTCACCCCGCACTCATTGCACCTAGATATAGGTTTAATAAGACTATGTGGTTGAATATGGAATGATCCTATCCCTCCGTAACTCTATATCTATTGGTCGTCACATGTTAGGAAGTCCCTCCCCCTAGAGTTCATTATAAAGAGAATGAGGGGTGGGGGAGTGAGAAAAAACAAAATTAAAGAAAAAGTAAAAGAACACCCACTAAATTTCTAACCCTAGTCCCAAAACATGAGCTGACATTATACATTTCTACATGGTCTAATGGAAAGATAAATTGGCAATGTATTTTTATATGTTTTTTTATCATCTTACAAATAATGCTAATTTCATTACATTTTGATATGACTTCTCACTCGATCAACATGAAAGGACATACATTAGAGAAGCAATGACTCTTACTAGAAGACCAAAACCGATTATATTCCGTCGAGATATAAGGTTTACCTACATGTCTAGAATAGTCTAAAGCATGATATAAACACTAATTTAAATGATAGTACAACTTTCCACCCCTAAAATTTTAGCAAATATGATCAAACTATCCAAACCCGGGAAAATAGGGTGAGAGCATGCTTGATGGACATCAAATGAGGATGGGATCTATATATTCTTCAAGTAAAGTTATTATACAATAATAGTTTCCACTCAAGCATACAAATGGATCTATAAGAGGACCATTATTGGAAGATATGTTGAATACTTTTATGATGGGATGAAATTGGGGGTCATAAGCTTCTAGGAACAAAAATGGTTGAGGAAATGGTTGTAATGGACAAGACCATTCAACAGCACATCAAGGTTTCTTAAAGTCTAAAAAAGAGATATAATGACAATCATAAATGATACCTAGAGTTTGAGGCTTAAGATAAAGTATTACAACACATATATCCAAGAAATATAGTAATGATATTTGTAAATATGGGAAATCTAAGTCCTAGTTACATCATTCCCATTGAGAATTTTGATCACTTGAGATCTTTTTCCGATCAGGTAACACTCTCACAAACCCTATATCATGTTCATGGAATGTTCCACACATCAATATTAATGAAGTTAATACTATATCACTCAAATTTTATAAATTAAAATGTGGTATAACTATGAAATTATATATCTTCTGAGAAATAACTGGTCAATATCTTGGATCGTAGAGACAAAATTCAATGCAACAAGACGACTCAAATAGTAAATGTATTATAGTAAAACCATAAGTATGAGGTGGTAACCTAGGAACTTCAGTAAGTAATAAATTATAAGTACCCCCACTTATTTTCACATTATTTTTTAAAAATAATTCATGGATTACATTTATTTATGGGAGAAAATGTAACGACCTAGAAGTTTATCAATGTAACTTTTCCCTTGAATATATAACTATCTCATATTTTGTAATATAATATAATATAATGCACTTGAACCACATTATAAAGACAACTAAATTTTATTATATTAATTTTATCATTACATTAATAGAATATAATGTTCTTAATAATGGAAAATATTTCAATGGGATAAAAAATAAAAAATAAGATGACTAAAATATAAACAATTTGATATGCTCGATCCACCAGAATAACTAAACCCACCGAAAATTTTTTATAAATGAAAAATATATTAGTCATAAAATATTCATCATGAAAATGAATATATATATAAATTTGATATAAAATAGATATGAATTAATAATTAACATAATATAATGAATTTATAGAAAGTAGTATACTTATACGATCCTTGTAAATATGAATGTTGGGATAGTAATATTACTATTAAGAGTAGTAGCCTAATTGTAAAAATAATAAAAACTCTTTTGGAAGTGTAAAATAATATTTAAGTATATTATAAAATAAAAACATGGCATATTTATATCATGATATAAGAAAATAAATGTTTTTAAAATGATAAAATAAGTGTTCATATTTTTTGTAAAACATATATTTTTATTTTTCATTTTCATACAAATTTTAATGATTTAAAAGAATGTTTATTTTCATATAGTGTATTTATAAATTATTATTATATTTTATTATAATTATAAGATAATTTTATGACTCCATAATTACTTTTCCAAAGGGTTGGAAAATTGATCATAATATTAAAATTGATATTTTTAAAATAAAATAGGATTTTATTTAAATAATAATTTTTCCATATTTAGAAAATTATATTCATAAAATTATTTTCATTTTATTAATCTACACATAGAAAAATGGTTCTGGAGAATCTTTTAAAATTTTCTAAAATAGTTGAATTTTTTGTGAATAGTGAAATATAAAAAACTGATATTTAATATTATAAGATTAACACATGAATTTTTGAGTCATGGATTATGTAAGAAACCATTATTTCAAAACAAAATGAACCATTTACTTTATTTAGTCAGAAAAAATCAATAATATTGATATTCTTGATCCAAAAATAATAAAATAATAAAAATAATTTTAAAAAACACCGCTCTCCTCTTATCAATACCACCCCTCACCACCCCTTTCCCTCATACCTTATAAGACTTATATATTTCCAAATTTATTCCAAATTACTTTTCATGTCCTATAAACCATGTACTAGTGATTATTTTATCACAAAAATACCAATTCCAAGTTCATTAAAGAGCTTTTCATGGAGATGACATTTAAGAGGTAATATTCTCAATTTACCTAATTTAAATTCATTTATTATTCTACCTTTTCATCTATTCCATCATCAAAAATTACATAATGAACATGGTATCATAAATATACAATTTTTTATTTTTTTATTTTAATATCCATATTTTATCCTCCATTTATTTGATTCTTAAATAAATAAGGTTTTCATAATATGGCTGGTTCACCACCCCCTTAAACAATACACTTCATTTTTATCAATTGCATTAAATGATTGTCATAAAAATAGTATTATGGATAAATAAGATAATAATAACTACATTTTAACTTATTTAATGTTATAAGTGAATATATTCCATAATATTAACTAGAATGAATCAAATTTGTAACTATTAGTAAAACTGCCTAAATGAACTAAATGTGTAACATTAACATTTTTAATAAATGATTTGTCTCTATATGATAAAAACTTATTTTTTGGGAACATTTAAATTTATATAATTTCATTAATATCACTTATTTTTACTTTTATAGTTGTATTCTCATTTTAAATGAACTTCAATAATTATATACATGTGGTCCAACCATGGAACCATGAAATGAAATCTCTAAAAAAAGAAAAATTAATCATTATATCTCAATTAAATGGAGATAAATGAACATAATTTTTTTAATAAATAAAATATTGATGTAACTGGTTCTTAATTAATCAATTAATGAGTTTATGTTGATTATTTACGTCATCAAGTGCAAGTCCAGAATAATTTTGGAACCCAAGTTAAGGGATCTTTCCAAAAAACCCTTTTTCTTTGGGTTATGAACTTTCTATATAAAACATACATTATATATCTATTTTATGTTAATAAATGATTATAAATTATATATATATATATATATATTAAATAAATAACTTTCTTATTCCGCCTTCCTTTGATGGGGTAATACATGTATTAAATTTATTTCTGAAACGCCTTCTTTAAAATCATACCTGATTAAGGGGAGCTATTTTATTCATTAACCCATTTATATAATGCAAATATAAATTATTCATTTTCATTCATGATTTCATTAAATAAAGAAATATTTTTGGTATAATTTTTTTTGTTTACCTATTATTTTCAAATAAAATTTCCGACTTACTATTTCCCGAAATGTATTTAACCAATTCCATAAAACATTATTTTGAGAGTTAATCTATATACCAAATTATATACCATTAATCATGATATTATTTAAAAATTAAATCCATATTTTTAGACCTATGATTATGTATTTTAATATGAAAATAGAAAATATTTAATTCCTTATTTTCTTTGGAATATTTATGAAATATCCTTTGATTAAGATATGTGGAATGATTATTTAGCCCATTTATTTCCATGGGTAAATTTTATATTTATTACTTATGATTGATTTTATTTTGTGGAACACATAAGAATATTAAATTTATAATGGGTCCACCTAGATAAAAATCTAATTAATTTGGTAATTTTTTGGTCTCATGAGATGTTATGTATGAGATTAGGTGGTAAACAAAATCCATTATGGGACTCTATCTACCATGGGATGTTGTTTGGGAAGTTAGCCTTGACTTATGCCTATTTAATTATTATATTTATACCACTTTCAAATGATTCCATGATATTATGATACCATGTTCTTTATATTATTCTCCCATGTTATTATTCATGATACTTCACTTTTATGATATCATGTTATGTCGTTTGACTCACATGTTATGCTTTGTTATCATGTTTATTCTCTTATTGGGATTAATAGCCCATCCATTTATTTTAAGTATTCCACAGGTTATCTTATGTAGTTTTAGGATATTTATGGATTTAGTACATCATTATAGAGAATAAAATAAAGATTCCTTTTATTAGTTTATTTTTGATGTATTATAACCCTTGTATTCTGAATACACTAGGTATCACAATCTTCGGATTGTGTTTATTTGTTTTTTATTTTCAAAATGGTGTAATAATATGTGTAAAAGGGTCGAATCACTATACATAAATATTTGATTGTATGGTAATTATTTATAAAATTATGTATTCCATCATTTTACGATATATTATCATTATACATGTGCTTTTTATTTACATTTTTAGTTATGTAATGATCATGTACATTATTTATATGAATCTATTTGAAATTTTACTCCTATCATATTTTAAATATCATTTTTAGATCATGTTATCTTTTGTTCCATACAATCCAATACTAAGTATTTATGTTCACTTACTTATATAAATTATACATTTACCCAGGAAACCATAAATAACATTATGTATTATTAAAGTTAATCATTGATAAATAATAACTTTTTACTTATATTTATGATATAATTTAAGTTTTAAATGTAATATATTGTTTATTAATGTATATAGTTTGTTGATACTGATAAATTTTTGGACATTTTGTAATATTCTATTTTGTATTCTATTTTCATTGTAACAAATTACCATTGGATCTAGGATTTTGGATTCAGGGTTGTTTTTTTCCATATTAGAGAAATTTTGGAAGAAATATTTGGAAGTAGTTTCAAAATATCATATCTATACAACCAAACATTGTAATAAAACCCTAAAGAATTCATGAAATTTTTCAATAATGGATAGAATAATTGATATTCATTTGTAATAAATGTATCAAAATTATATTATATGATTTATAAATCATAGATTCATTCATGAATGAATTAATATATTCCATTATATATAAAGAGTTCTTAATGGAAGGAATGAAAATCATTTTAAAACTTTTACTCGATTTAGGGAATGAATTATTGAGAAAAATAATGAAGTTGTTAAAGATGATAAAATTATCACAATATTTGGGCAGTTGACTTAGGTTATAAAAAATTACCATTATTATATAAAACAATCTATTTCCCCTTATAAGGTGTAATAAAATTTGACCATTTCACGAGGCACAGACCTTTATATTTTATTTAAAACACTAATCTTTTAGTGGTAGATCAATTTACCATGTCTCAAGATAATTTATTCTCCACATTGGGATGTTATGAAATGGATAAGTTTATCAAGGTCATATATTATTTATGGAGAGATTCTTATGAATGGTGATCATAGATTTAAAACACTAAGAAGTATTAAGAGATTAAAAACATGTAATGTAACTCTTGTAAGGAAATATTACTTTATAAATATTTTCCTCAAGAGTAATGAATTGATATAAATAATAAATTCCCAAATTAATGACTAATGGAATAGGAAACATTTTTTGAATATAATGTTAATTATATAATTTTTGTAAAGAATGATATATGTTTTTAATGAAATACAAAAAGAAATATTGATAATTTATTTAATGGAAAAAATAAAACCCATAATAGGGAAATAATCTCTCAAAAAATTTTAACACGTGAGGAGATAGGGATAATTGATAACTAGATAGAGAATGAGTTTTTCAAGTCTTATAATTTTAAAGGAAATCTATAGAATAAGATGATTTTTGGGTACTATGTAGAAATAAATTTTTTAAATGAAAATAAGGGGAGGGTATAATTTAAAACATGAAAAAATTATGGGAACAGACACCCTTGGGTTTTGTTTAAGGTATTGGGATTTTATTTATGGTTTAGAGAGAAATTCCATCAAAAAAATAGTTCAAAATCAAGAGATAATATTACAATGTACAATTATTCAAATATAAGGATATGAGATACTATTTTAATCAAGGCCCTAATTATTAAAGGATTATTCACTAGATGTGGCCATGAGAGAAAATTCAGGAATATAAAATTACTATAGTAGATGTTGAGGACCTATCTAATGTTGAAAAAAGTATATTGATCATAAACTAAAATTTAGATAATATATTATCTGATTCTATATCTACACACTTGTTTATATGTTACAAGTTTTATAATAACATTTAATTAACCCTTGATACACTAAGGAATACGTTTTTAGTTAAAAAAATAAAATTAATTTTTTTAATGAAAATATATTGGGTTATTTTTACTGTAATTCATGGAGGTTTCCTAGCTGTAAACCTGATTATTATAAAACTAGATAACTTTTAATGTATTCTAATGATATATTGGATTTTAAATTATAATATAAGAATTTATTTATGATCATAATAGATTATAATTTGTATGTTAGACATATAATCACTTGTTTATTAGAAGATAAAATTTATTTCCAAAGTCTTCTATCAAACTACCTCTAGTGGATCATCTTAATTAAATTCTTATGGGAGAAGAGGATCAAATATAATCTATGAAGGTTAAAAATATTCTATGAATATAATATGTATCAAATTTTTAATATTTCATTAATGTATTTTATGAGTAATTATAAGGTTATACATATGATCATTAGTTAAATTTTCTGTTGACCTTAACCCTACAAAAAACCCATATCTAAGATTCCCTATAGAATGGACATGACAAAATTAGTGTAATTAAAGAATAAAATACAATATTTTTTGGGTAAGGAATTCAAATTCCCTTATTTACTTATTTAGAGATCAATAATCCTATTTTTTAAAAAGAAGGATTAATATATTGGGTTATGAATTGACTTTAGGGAAATAACTACCTTAGTTATTTTGATTAGTAATCTTTTATGACACAGTGATTAATTGTTTTATCAACTTCACAGGTCTCAATACTTTTCAAAGATTGATCTTTGTTCTTGTTATCTTTAATAAAAAATTAATAATGATAATATCCTAAATGAAACTTTTCATACAAGGTATAAGAATTATAGGTTCACAATAATCTCCTGGGGATTAAAAAATCACGTTTAGTGTTTATTTATATAATGAATAGATTATTCATGTATTATGTAAATAATTTTTTTTTTATTTTTGATATATTAATATACTTTAAGAACTATTAAGATCATGATAACCATTTATAGATTATTCTTAAGACCCAAATAGAAAATAATTTTTACATGAAAATAAATATGTATGAATTTTGGAATTAACAAGTTTAATTTATGGGTCTTATTATCTTTAAGGATAGAATATTTGTTGACACACCAAAGACTGAGGTGGTTGAATAATATAATAAATGATATATTGACTAAAATAGTTATATATATGATTTGTATACATATTTTATATCATATAGTATGATATTACAAGTCATACAATGTCATTTTTTTGAAACAAAGTGATTTTTTTCATGAATTTAGGGTAGATAATAATATACGATATGGCATATTACATGGTATTGAATAATATTTCATGGCACTAACTTACTCAATTATATTATATGATTCGTTGATATAGTATAGTGTGTTTTGAGTATAATGTAAGATAGTATTTACAAATATATCCTTTGATAGATAAGGAAAAAATATATTATGTTTTTAAATTTGAGTGATTTCCCCCATAGGCAATCATTAATAATTTTTTCAGGAGAAGAAACAGATAGGTGTTTGTGAATTCATTCGTGGTTTACATGAACTTGATGAAGTTTTCATTTGATGTAACCACATAAATTAAATCATAACATATGATTTAATTTATATAAACAAGAATATAATTTGTGAGTTATTTATAAAGTGGATTCACTATGAGATGGTGGCTATGGATGCCTACTCAAACTATGGATAAAATAATCCTTCATGTAAATCCCTTCTCCTAGATCAATTACATCACAAGACACTAGCATGTTATAATGGATGTAAGGATCCAACTTGTATGACAATAAATTCCATTTCATCCTATGGATTCCTCTGAAATAGGTGTTTCATTCGACTAACACTATTGTGATCTTCATCAATCATGGATGAAAATTATTGTTGTGATCAATGACACAAAGTATATATCATAGTTTCTTCATTTACAGTTTATAATTGATTTCATTTATCTACCATGTTTGATCTTGGATTTAGGTTTCTTTATTTATTTATTTTATATATAACATGTGTTGTTTTTATCATTTGTAACTCATCAATGGTATTAAAATCTTACCATGCCTTTTGATTCATGAAATTATGCTGATAAATAAATAAATTTTCAATCATATTCTTTATTTTATTCACTGTCTTAAAATATGATTATTTATTTTTTTCTTCCCAGTTGGGTGAAAAAATAGGATATGTGATATTATAATTCATGAAAAAGTAAAAAATATTTGATTTTGTATCAGTCATATCATATAATTTTGGGATTTAATAATTAACAATAGTGTTTTTCCATGAATATGAAAAAGAGTATCATATCACGTTTTCGATATTTTTTTTGAATCATAAAATATGATATGTGATATCGAAGGAGATTATATGGCCATTAGTCATGAAATATGACTGATAACACTTAAACCATTTAAATTAGTTGACCCATCAATCAAATTTTATGACACCATTTGAATCTTTAAATGTTATTTTGATGAAAATTTTTTTTTTCTTAAAATTAAATTTTGAATTGATTTATTTGATTTATAAAATGTTTATAAATCATTATAAACGATATATTGGGATATTTATTACCATATGAATTTTTTAATTTAATTAATTATAATGTGTTTATAAATAATTATTTAAGTGTATATGAAACATTTTTTAACAAATATTCCATTATATTAATTGTTAATATTAATATACCTTTTACAAAATATTATGGCCTCCCTTATGAATGAGAAATAAAATTTTTATTTAGAAATCATAATTATAATTTATAAGGTGTTTATAAATTACAAAAATAAGTTCAAATTCTAAATATGTTTATATTCAATTATGAATTGTTCATAATTAATCAGTTTTAATTGTTTATAATTAATCAATTTGAATTGATCATAATTAATCAATTTGAATTGTTCAAATTAAAGGTATTATTTGGATTATTATCTATACTACATAAAAAAGGTTTGATTATTGATTTGATAAAGGTTTAAATAATTATATATATATTATATTTAGATTATTTAAATAGTTTACGTAATATATGTAACGCCCCGACCCTAATTACCTAGAGTCGGTGCATTATTACATAACATCGGCATGATCATGAGAAAGATCAAGTCTCGAAAGAACGATTAGTTTAGTAGCCTTGGAATAACTAGATACATCCATAAATTTTTACATTACATCATAAAAAAAACATCTTGTCTTCATATCCCCTCATACTATCCCTGCAGGTCATTCATAAATTACTTCTTCATAATCCTGGGAAAAATAAAACATTGAAAGGGGTGAGCTCGGATGCTCAGTAAGGATAACATTATAGCAGAAGCTTTCATAATTAAGCATAAACACTTAAGGCAATTTATAACTAAAACAAAAGCCTTTTAAATTTAAACTTCAGCATAAAATGGCGAAGGTAAAATGAAATAATGCCATTTACTTACTCACATGGATATTCTACTAGTCGAATGATCACATACAATATCAATAACCACTTTCATAATGATGGAATGCATAATGCCAGACTATCATAACCACATAGCCAAGGCCTCGTGCCAAGACTACAAATAAGATTTTGCCAAGGCCTTGTGCCAAGACACTAGTTTGTCTCATGAGACCTACCGATGCATCGAGGAGCTATAGCGGGCTCCACCCGTCACTTATTAAGTCCAATGCATTCCTCATATGAATAGGTTTAAACATAACATAAAAATTCGTATTAAAAACTAGCATACGAAATGTCAATACTTTTACCACAAACCATGAATGGTATAAAAATAGCACATCCACAGTCAAACATAACTCATTCGATACAATATGGAAGATTGTATTGTATCACATTAACCTCAATCATGAATAATGAAGGATGTTGACATAGATGAAAATAATCATCAAAACTATTTGAGAGAAATATCCCCCTTTTCTTGAAAACATTTAAAAGTCACACTATTTGTCAAGAAGCCATTTAAAAATAGATTTTTGAATCAAAGTGTCCCATACCACTTTGAAACTTTTTAAAAGGATTTTTAATTTCTAAACTTTAATGTCCATATAAATAAATCCTTAAAACCATTTTTAAAACATGGACATTAATGATAAAGATTTAGATGAATAAGTCTTAATAACATTTAAAAATGGTATTTTAGTTAGAGATTCTAACCAAAAGAGAGACACTTGAATGAAAATAATTGAGGTAATCAAAACTTTGTAATATCATGAGAATAAAGGGAATTCATGATATACTATTTCAAAGTACATTATATACACCACATAAATGTGATTTGGTGTATATCAACAAAGAAGTCTCAATGGAATGTAAGTTGAGATGAAATCTCTCATAAAGGTTGTATCCTTTGGTTAAGGATAAATCAACGACATAATTATGTGTGACAAATATAAATACACTAAATATGATTGGATATTCAGTGTAAATCAATCAAAGTATATTCACACATATTCTTGTAAAAACAATACCAACGAATTGGATGTTTAACTCAACAAATGGAGAATGAGTTAAAATTACTCTTATCAAATTCATATCAATGAATTGAGAATTATCAATGGAGTGATTATGTGTATAAAACTTATATCCACAGGAAGGGGAGTGGAAATTATGACATAATCAAATGAATAGTGATTCCACACATAATCTTGGGGTAATATAATCAATGAAATATGTGTAAAGCCAAATGAGTGGAAATTGAAATCTCAAATTCCCTTATTGATTAGGTAACTTAAGAAACAAACACCCATGAAAGAAAGATCATACCATGATGATGTAAATACCCATAAAATAAAGTATATTACACAATGAATACAATCATGGGTAGTACACATACACCACATTCAATAATTAAGTGGTGATCAATGGAATTCTCACGGAATTAAAAGTGAGACAAGAAACCCCTTACCACGTTAATCAACTGAGTCGCATGGCCAAAAGTTAATAACCACCAAATGATTTACAGAATAACATGAATATAAAGTGAATCATGATAATATATATCAAATGGAAGTACACAATACACCACTTTCAATAATTTAGTAGCGAACAATGGAAATCTCACGGAATTGAAAGTGAGATAAGAGAATCCCTTACTTTGTACTTTTTCCTTGGTCGATGGTAGGTTTACCTCCTGTATAATGGTGAAATAATTGTTATTGAATAATACAAGAATCATTTACTTTAATATGATATCATATATGATCTTTTAACATTGATTTGTTAATAATATCTTAGTATTGACGCCGTTTCGGGTGTTAACTTACTCATTTTCTTTTATATGTTTTGTTACATAAGTCATGTTTGTTGTATCTTATTCATATCCAGAATGATATCAAGTCCTTAAACATCATTTTTAAATCATTAAATGATAATTATACTTGAATGGATACGATGGATAATGAATCTCATCGCGTTCGTGGAGACGGTAGTCCGTACGTACGCACGAACGCTACTTCCATTTAATTTTTTATTTTAAAAGAATCGAATCCAAATGATACATAGGTATATTACTATTCCAGTATAATATAATATTTTATATATGTTACTTAAGTTCATTAACACCATCCTTTATACGTTCCATGTGTGGTATGAACGAGTCATATCATTTTAAGGGGGCGGTAGTCCGCACTTCCTCAAATGAAATTATCGTATGTATATACGACATGAAACGTATAATGGTATGAAATAAAATGGAATTACAGAAGCTTATATATAAAATATATATCATTAATATCATATTTAATTACAGTGCCATCATAATGGCCACCATGAGAGGCGGTAAGATGTTTTTGAACAATCATCGTTTCGTGAGGCGTTAGTTTGCCATCCACAGAAACATTATGTTCATCATCCATTAGATGGAGTTGTGTGTATGTGTAGTTTGAATACTTCTTATAACAACATCCTAGTATATTGAGGATACTGGTGTTGTTACAAAAGAAGGTAAATAAAAAGAGTTTGGGGTTGAAGAAGCAAAATAAATGAAAATAATTTAAGAGAAATCGTTACCTTTAATTTAGGTAACTCACTTTGGTTGGAACCAAAGGACTTGTTGAAATGCTTTCTGCCTAAGGGGAAGCTTCAAGGATGAGGAGAGGGATGTGGGGAGCTTAGTTGGGCAGAGTTTGGACGAGCCAAGTGGCTTGAGAGGTGTGAGGAAATGAGAAGGAGGAGTGCCCTTTTATAAGAGGGGTGAGGGGCACCTTTGGAAAAGCTAGAAATATTAATTTATAATAAATTCATATTCGGTTTCCAATGGCTCCAAAGTTGACTATTCAAAGGTTGAGGTGGGGATAGGTCGAAAACAACTCATCCAATAGAATTTGGACAGGTTTGGGTACTTATATTAACCTTATCTTTAAGTATTAACTCTAAGTTAATTAGTTTCACTTTTACAATGTCTCTTTGTATTTTTATATAATATGGTTAATAAACTTACTATATACATCCAAAAGACCCCCAAGTGGTCCATTAATGATTAACCTATCATAATATAAGTCTCTTGGCCGAACCTTAGATTTTTAGGAATTTAATATCAATTAATAATATAATATTTGTTTTAAGAACTCTTTTATGTCAATTTTGACACTATTCACTAGTTGATTTTTGTGAAACTCATAACAGATTTATTACTTCGAACAAAGTCCAATAAATCAATCCTAATATATCATATTATCCTAGAAATTTTTTTTAATTCATTAAAAGTTTCATATTATATTTATTTGGGTATTTATAATATCAATTATGTTAATTTTTTACTATTTTAGTAATTACTGCATCATCATTGTGTCATAAATAAAATAAATATTTTAATGTCAAAAAATTATAAATAAAAAATAATTATGTAGGAAATCTTTTTAGCTTTCTAATGAATATTTATAATCTAAAATCCAGCAAATATAACCCTATGTAACAATTGTTTTTCTAAAGGATATATGCTTGTGTCATTTTTGTATTCATTTTAACTTAATTAATATAAAGTGTCATTATCACTTACAAGTGGATCCATGGGGTCCCAAAATTGACCAAAAGATGCCCATGGTCGACCATGTATCAACCAATAGGGTTAAGACACGTTTTAGGGTAAATTAGTATTATTATAATATTATTTTCTAACCCTTATTTACCGGATTTACCCTTAACCATGGTAAATAAAATATTTACCGCAATAATTATTCAAAATGTCTAAAAATAAAAGTTACCTATTTACACAATTTGAACATCCTGATTCCAAATATGGAATCCATTTTTCTAAATTCAAAACACAGAAGTGGCAGAAATTAATTTAAAATTAATTCCCGCTGTCAAAACAAAAAGCGTGTTTTTAAGAGATAATAACTATCAAAAGATTGACACTTGTTTATGTTCGGTTTAATTGTAAAATTATGTCCAATGACCAAAATTATATTAAATGGTAAAAATATATTCTAAATATACTTTAAAACCACTCAAAATCACAATTTATCACTATTAATTATTTTGATTAAAAAAGTTGTTTTTAATTAAAATTTAGTAATTTTCACTATTCATCAAAATATGAAAGTTATCCGAAAAGTACCAAAATTTCACCTTAGGCTAAATTCGATATTCCGAATCCAAAAATGAAGTCCATTTTGAAATATAAAATATATATAATTTCAAAAAAGTAGGTATTACTATTCATAACGGCTAGTTTGATTGGTTGTGGTGTGTTAAAATCTCGAAGTTGCGTACAATGCACGTCATTGCATTATTCGAAAGGAAACATACCGAGGAAGATTGGGGTGTTACAATATAAATTGAAAATAAACTTTTTATATTTCATGAAATATCATATATTTAGAGTGAAATTTCATATGATGAATAATATAGATTAGTTTATATTATAAAATGAATTTAAATTGTTTATATTAAATTTTTTGGAATTTATATAATAATTATGTAAAAATAAAAGGTGTTTATGATTAAACTTGATTAATGAATTGTTTATAAATTTTTATCCCATGTTCAAATATGTGAAGTGTTCATTTATTGAAACTTTATTCCCTTGTTAATTATTCAGGGATATAAATCATTTATATTTTGAATATTTGTATGATTTAGTTTAAATACATTAAACTAATTCTATGATTTTTATACTTATATTTAAAATGTTACATGCTAGGGGTGATAGTAAATTTTATTTCTATATACCATGAATTTGGTCTGAAATTAATGTTATTAGATTAAATTTTATTATTTGATATAATTTATAACTATTAGGTATTAGAGTCATGATGAATTGGAATACATATGAAGTAAAGTATCCTTGGGTAGTGGGACTTTGGACCAAACTTCCAACTTTCTTGGAGGCTTATGCCTTATTCTAGAAAGGATTCCAAGGATAATTATGTTAAAAATAATTGATTTATAAGTAGAGAACCGAATTTAAAATCATACTATTTAATGTTTTAAATTTAAGGAGTTTGAATATGTTCAAAGAGGTGAACATTATGAATATGTTCCCTAAGTCTCATTACTATTAAATATTTCTTTATTCAATGATATTAATCTCTAAATATTTTTGTGGTATGGTTTTCCCGAGTGCTCACATAGTGATGTGGTAGGAATTACATCTACATATAATTATTTGACGAAACCATAGAAAGTATATCAAACATAAGGGTGGTATGGTAGTATTTCATATATGATATGTTATAAAGACACATGTTAAGGGTTTTGTTATGTATTGTTAAAGATGTCTAGGAATATAAATGTATTTTATAAAATCCAATCTACACATTATCAATATTTTATACATGTTGCATATATTTAAATATTGAAGTAATTTTTTTGAATTATAATGATAATTTAATTATTAAATTATAACTTTCAGTTATACCTTGTTTATTTTTTTTCATGGAGTATCATAGGTTGTGATGAAATGTTAAGGTTCTCATGAGTAAAATTCTTGTATTGATATATGGAATATTCCCATGAGGTACAAAAATAATTTTGTATGATTTATTACCCACTATGTGTACCATCTGGAGTGTCATATACTATCTATTTGATATACTGGGGTTTCATGGATCATATTTTAAGTCCTAACTACCTGAGGTTGGTGATATACCCTTTGAACCTTCATACTTTGATATCTTTATTTAATAAGGTCATGTACTGGCCTAGATACCCAGGTACACTAATAACTGATATAGATCTAACATAGACCAAAGGGAATTCACAATACCCATGGGTTGGATAATAACACCTGGAATCATACAAGATAAAATAGGAAATGAATTTACCACAAAATTGTGGAAGATAGATGAACAATCCAGTATGCTCAACACTTCAAAAAGGACCAGAATCAAAAAAGATATATGAAAACCCAAAATATTACATCATCAAATTATGCATAAGAAATAAAAACATCCCAAAGGAAACATCACTCCAATCCCAAAGGATTAAGAACATCCACCACCTCCAAGTGTAATTTCCACTTTTTTCATACCTGGTAGAAGGTAATCTACAAATTCCCAAAGGAAAAGTTATAATGTGGGCTATAAATCCCAATAGGATCTCACCAAGTGGTCCATAACATATTAAATAAAAAAACAATTCTTCCAATTTTCAATAAAAAAGATATGTCATAATATAACATTTTCATATTTTAAATAAAACACGATTCATTAAAAATGATGGAAAACATTACAAATAATTTATTAAATAAAAATTTTATATAAAAAATATTATATAAATCAACATGAATAAAGAAAATAGTTCTATAATCAATGGAATATATATATCAAAAAAATCACAATAATCACCATGGTTATCTACCATTTGGTATGATAGTTTCTAGTTAAATGACCCTCAAACATCTCATATTATTGATTGCAGCTAATATGTGTACACATGCCCCTCATGTTTAGGCTAAATATGACTCAACAACATCACATCGCTTTTTTAGAGTTTTCATCATTAATAAATTTTTAGGGAATTATCGAACTATAATTCTTATCCCAAATAACACATTAACTACCCGAGATCGCATGTGATTAATAAATCAATAGAGAAAAGTGAAAATCATCTCATTTCAAATCAATCACCATTCAAAATTCAATTTCACAATTTTCAGATTTAATATGATAATTAAATTTTAAAAAACATGGTTATTTCATTATTTCATGCCTTTTAAATAAAAAACAAATTAAATGTTTTTATCATTTCAATTTAATCCATTTTTCTCAAAATAATTTTAAAACAATCCATCAATTTCAAAATATTCCCAAATTCCAATTCCATTGGAATTGGATATTTTCCCCCAAAATCTATGTTATTTAAAATTCCAATTCCAAATCATATGAAATTGAATTTTAACAAATTAATTGAAAGATATTTCAAACAATAAACAATCAACGTATTAATTATATGGCCAATCACAAATGGAACCACCTTTCTTTAAGCATAGAAATCATAATGCACAACACCCACAACAAGATTTTCTAATGAATAAAAAGGGTGATGGTGGTCAATAAATAAAACTAAGAATCAAGATTCAATGAAACAAAGTTTACATACATTAATAAATTGATGATCTAACACTCTCTAAGGAGTAGATAAAGAGAGAGAGTTATAAAACACATGAGAGGAGATTCACTTACTCAGAGGAGATCGAATGAGATCCACCACAGTTTGATCCACCTAGATAAGGGTTTGGAGGGACTAAAATCAATTCTTGAGAGACATAAAATACTTCTAAAATGATTTAGGTTGATTGGGGGTTAATAAGGGGTTAAACTAGGGGGTTCAATAATTTAAAATATTTTTTGGAATAGAATTATCCCGCACACATAATTTCTTGGATATGGTCACATGGTTAGAAATCTTATGCTCCATACACGTATATCCTATATGGAATCACTATCCAAGGTGTATGGTTTATTCTAGGTGGTTTTAATTTTTTTTAAATAATGTGATAACTATGAAAACCCTAAATTTCTCAGGTTACATGGTTTTCCCTAAAGGGCGCATGGTTTTCCCAAACCATGAGCCAATCATAAACAACCTACAAAACCACCAAAATCATAAAAATTCCACCCAAAGCACCTAAAAAAAATCCCCAACCCAAGCATAATCATAATAAGGGTTGAGGTGTACTGTACGTAAGTAATGATATGATATAACTTCCCCACCATAGAAACATTATATCCCTAGAAATCATATTAATCAGTTTCCATATCGAAGAGATGAGGTTACTTCTCTCTCATTTGTTCCCCATGATCCCATGTATAATGATATTTAGAACCATGCTATCATTACACATAGACCAAATATTTTATCCTCTTACATAATACCTTTAACATAGAATAAACTATCCTGAATGGATACCCATTAATGGATAAATTAGGTTCAATGCCAAGATCCGTCCGGCTAAAGACATGATATGGGTTAGAAAGATACTTTTGAAGCTTAGATACATGAAAAAATCAGGTATAAAAATAAAATATGGATGATGTTATAAATGGTAATTCACTTTACATAGCTACTCAAGAACCTAAAAAGGTCCCACTTAATGAGGAGTAGTCGTCCCATGCCTCCCAATCCATTGATGACCCAATCGAGGTGAAATTATAAAGAACACCTGGTCACTAACAAATAACTCCAAATTTCTTTGATGATGATCATTATAAGGTTTATACTAACTCTTTCCATCAAAATTCTCTAATGAATCAAAAAAATCTTTGCTGACGTCTCTTGAACCTTGTCTGGTCCAACCATGGAACTTTCACTGATCTCTGACTGACACAATAGAGATTCACAAGGGTAACTATAAAATTTCTTAAAAGGATGAATTATAATCATTGATGGGTATCTATTGTTGTAGTGCAACTCTAAAAGTCCCAAATGGTCATCCTAAGCTCCACCAAAGTCAAGGATGTTGGCAGCAAGCATATCATCAAAAATATGTATAGCCCTATATTCTTGGGGATATTTCTGAGGATGGTATGTCATACTCAAAAGAACCTAAGATCCTATCACCACCTAATGGACTCTCTAAAAATGAGATGTAAAATAGGTATCTCTATCAGAGACTATAGTAGATGCAACTCTGTTCAAATGAACAATCTATTTCACATAGAGATTTCCTAACTATTCATCTATGGCTATTTCATAAATGTGTATAAATTGATCTAATTTGGTCAGACAACTTATCTAAACCCATACACATTATTCTTTCTCCAGGTATGTGGAATCCCAACCAAAAATTCCAGAGATATCTCATCTGGGTTCTAATTTTGAACTAGAAGTTGATGAAGTAAACCTCAAGGTCTATGATGCTCTTCCATGAAAAATTATAGCAGTGGGAAACAAATTCAACGATGTCTCTTCTCATACATGGCCACCAGAATAATCACCACATATCATAAAAAATCATTGTGGTTTACAGTTGTTTGACCCATTGGTAATTATGGCATCCTGCATTACAGATTTCCTCATAGATGGCACAACATCCCGATTCTGGAATTAAAGAATAACTTCCATAAATAATGACCACCCAAAAATGGTCTCCCTTCTAAAATATAGTTCTCAATTCTATAGAACTCATCATCCATATACTATTCCGTAATAATCATCTTTGGAAGAGTGGTGGTCAACTGAAAATTGGATAAGACAAACTCGAGAACCTCCTCCTAGTCTCCTAAATAAAATTGTGAAAAAATATCCTTCATGTTTCACTCTTATAATGAATCTTTCATGGTATGGGTTTTTATTTTCATACTCAACACATCAACAATGAAATTACCTTTCCATGGGGTATATGAAACATAGAAATAAAAAAACGGTGGGTGCCCCACCCAACTCCTATGGTGTAAATTCAAATAATTTTTATAGAATCTATAACTCTATATATTTTGTTCAGAATACATAGTAAACCTTTCTCCAAAATGGTAGTGTCCCTATCTCTTAAGAACATGAATCACAACTGTGATTTCAATGTCATGGTCCAACTAATTCTTCTTGTGCATCCTAACATACTAATATAAATAAGCTACCTCATAATCAACCGGTATAACACCACAATCAAAAAATAAACCTAATGCATTATAGAGTACCAAATATCCCTTAAAGGTCCTCTAGAAGAGTCAACAATAGACTATAATTCAAAAGGAATTTCAACTTAACCAAATAACTCTAACATTTATCATCCCAAACACTCTTCACTCCCTTCATAGTGAGGGAAGTCATCAAAGAATACAACTTCCATAAATACATTAAAACTATTGATAATACCCTATTAGGACCAATAATCTATGAATTTAAAAAATATTTCATGGTTTCTCCCATTTCATAAAAACTTTCACCTTCTTAGGATCAAATATATATAATGTTTTGAGACCACATGTCCAAATAAAATCATGTCCAAAATCCATAAATCACATTTCTATAGCATGTCATAAATTCAATAATTTATCATTAATTCTAGAATAGCTCTTAAATGACACACATGATCCTACTCAAACTTAGAGTAAACTAGAATGTCATTTAAAAAGATCACCATGAATGTATGATGATGCTTTTAAAAGATCTTATTCATTAAATCCATAAAATCTGAAAGAGCATTAGCCAGACCAAAAGGAATTAAAAGATACTCATAGTGGACATACCTGCTCTGGGATGTGGTTTTATGAATGTTATATTATTTTATTGTTAACTAGTGATAAACAGATAGAAATCATTCATTAATAACAACTTCTAACCTTCCAACTAGTTAAACATATCATCAATCCATGGAAATGGATACTTTTTATTTAGCATAAAAAGGTTTAGTTTTTAGTTATCAACACATAGGTGAAGCATTCCAACAAAAATATTTGTAATGATAACATGAACCTTCCAAGGTGACACAGCCAGGCTTATAAATCCATTCTCTAAAAAAATCATCCAACTGAGTTTTCAACTATTTTATTTTAGCTGGTTTCATATGGTATGTAGGTATAAATATGAATTCAGTACCAATAACTAAATCAATAGAAATATATACCTATCATACAGATGTAAAACTAGATAAATCGAAAGGAAACACATTAGGGAACTCAAAAACAACTTAAGGGAGATCATCACTCAAATATTCCCATTCTATATTAAAATAAAACACTAATATTAATCTGGATGAAAAGGTCGAACTATAATCAACCATGGGTCCCATTCTCTATAAAAGACACAACACACCCTATCGATCACAGTATAGGATACTATTCAAATATAGAATCCAATTCATGCATTATTATCAATAATTTAATCTATCCTAAAAATTAAATCAATAGGTTTCATGTTGAGAAACAAAAAATCCCAGGTATGTTCAAACTATGATAAAGATAAGAAATAATAATGACAATAGAGAACCTAATCTATCTTCATTATGAGAGGCATATTAATATCTATCAAATAATATAAAATATTCATATGAAGATTTAGTATCTTCAAAATAAGAGTTGATATTAAAGAGTCAGATACACCAGTATCAAATAATGTAGTCACTAAAGATGAAGATATAGTAATAGTACCTCTCATGGCCATTGGACATGCGTCTTCTTCATTCAGAGACTCTTCCACTATGTTAAGAAGATTTTTTCAGGATTCCTAGGGATGTATCTTCTTATATCATGAATCATATGATTTCACCACAATATCTTTTGGTGGTGATGATCTTGTGCCACTATGTGGGGTAGAAAATATATAAGAATAATGCTTCATCAAGAAAACCTGATCAAGTTAAACTATCAATGACCTATTTAGTACATCATCATAAGAATAAATATTCAGTAAGAAAACATGATAATAAATATTAGGTCAAAGCCCCATCTCCGACTATTGATTATTTATCTTACTATTCAATACATTCTCGGGTGAAAAATGCACAAGCTCGACAAAGTGGGTTTCATACACATTCATAGTCCTGTTATCCTTCTCAAGTCTGATAAAATACATAGCCTTATCAATCATTATATACTCTAGATATAAATAAGTAGTGAATATAACCATTAATTCTGTCTACTCTAACCCCTCATGCTTCTTAACCATCACCATCGAGTCCCACAATCTTCTACTAGGGCCTTCCATCTTGAAGGTGGAATATTTCACCATAATTTAATCAGGTGTTTCCAAGAATTCAATTAAAATATCTATCTTCCTCAACTAATCCTCATACTCTTGAGGATTATGTGATCCTTGGATCTATGGTGGATTATGGAAAAGGAACTATTGAGCATGATTCTGGGATTCATCCCTCTAAGGTTCCAAAACTAGAGTGGGATTGGGTAGGGGGGAATGTGTATGTCCTAGAGCCTAGACAACATGCACAATAATATAAAAGAGATTTTTGTCCATGAGAGGACTTTCTCAATGTGGTTCTTCAATATCTTCCTCCTAGATCCCATTCACATGTCTTATAAGAGGTATCATGCTCCACAATATCAGCAAACAACATTGAAGGAATTATAAGATTACTTCGATCAAGAACTCAGAAAAGATAAATGGGAATATTTAATGCCATCAGATAAGAAATCAAGATCTATATTTGAACCTATCCAAATCAAAAATATGGAAAATATTAGAATAAGATAAAATTATTCCTTAATATTCCTTTCCGAAACCACACTTGGTAACTTAAGGCTCATTACAATGTGATCTATCCTGAAACTCACTAGAAACTACCTCCTAAGTCATGAAAATATACTCTAAAACTGCATACTAACATCAAGGAATGATCCTTAACCTTAAAAATTAAAACCCCTTTGTCATAAACCATCCTAGATACCCTGGTATCATGATATCTAAGCTAGATTGGACATACCATGAAGGGATTTTAGGATCCCCATTGGTTGGAGAATAATGCATGACATCATTCAAGATAAAAGATGGAAAAAATTTCCACAAAATAATGGAAGATAATGAAACTAATCAGTACGATCAAAACTCTAAAATTGAGAAAGTATTAATAGTAGAAGATGTATATAAAAACCCAAAACAGTACATCATCCAAGTACTTAGAAAAAATATATACATCTGATATGAAACATCACTGCAATCCCAAAGTATTAAGAACCCCCACTACCTTCAAGTGGTTATTTCATTATTCTTAGACATGGAAGAAGGAAATCTAAAAATTATCAGAGGAAAAGGTAGGGTGTTATCTATAAATCCTAGTAGGGTATCAAAAAAATTTCCATTACAAATTCCATAATAAGAAAATCATGCTTCCATTTTTCAATAAAATAAGAAATGGAATGATATAACCTTTTTTTTTATTTTAAACAAAACATTATTCTTTTAAAAGGATTAAAATATTTCAAATAATGCCTTAAATAAAAATTTTATATAAAACTGTTTATATAAATCAACATGCCTAATGAAAATAGTTCTATAATAAATGGAATATATATATATATATCAAAAAATCTCAATAAGAACCATGTTTATCTTCCCTGTGGTATAATAGTTTCTGGTTATAGGATCCTCACACTTCTCATATCAGTGATCATGGATAATATATATACACACATCCGTTAGGCTCAGGTCGAATATAAATCATCAACATCTTATCGAGGATAAGATCTACAAAACTATGTTTTATTTTTGAGATTCCTTTGTTAATAAATTTCTAGAGAATTATCATCCTTGTGTAATTGTCCCAAATAAACCCCTAAAAACCTAGGATCTTAAGTTCACAATCAATAAATAGAAAATAGGTGAAATCATTTCATTTAAAATCAACCATCATTCAAAATTAAATTGCCCAAATTTTAGTTTTAATATTCCAACTCAATTTCAAAAAATAAATATGAGGTTTTCATCATTTCATGACATTTTAATAAAAACACAATCATAGGTTTTTATCATTTCAATTTAATCCATTTTTAAAAAAACAATTCTCACATCAATTTTTCAATTACATCAATTTCAAAAAATTCCCTAAATTCCAATTCTTTTGGGATGGGGGGATTTTTCCCCTAAATCCAATCCATTTCATGTTTCAATTCCAAATCATATTAAATTGGGTTTTCATTAATTAATTGAAATATATTTTAAACAATTAAGAAATCAAGTTATTAATTATATAACCAATTAAAAATAGAACCACCTACCTTTAATCATGGAAATCAAATTACACATCACCTGCAACAAGATTTTCCAAACAAGAATGGGGGAAATAGAGATCAATAAATCAAACCTAGAATCCGGAATTAATTAAATGGAGTTTAGAAGTGTTTTGAATTTGTAAAATCACTTATTAAGATATTTCAATGAAAAAGAAAATAATGTTGGTTTAGTGGGGATCAATGTGGGGCTATATCAGGGTTAATGAATTTAAAATATTGTTTCGAAATAAATTTATCCCGCACACATGGTTTCCTAGAGAGGGTCACATGGGTATACAAATTGTGTGCCCTAATCATGACGCTCCTCTGGACCTAGTGTCCCAAACATGCGGTTTGTACTAGGTGGGTGCATGTTTTTTCAAACCATGTGTCAATCATGCAAACCCTCACAAACCAGGGTCGTATGATTTTCACTGAATGGGTGTACAGTTTTTCAAAATCATGTTCCAACCATGAAAAACCCATAAGACCACAAAAATATTCCAAATTACACCTAAAGCACCCCAAGAAAATCCCTAACAAAAGAATGATCAAAATAGGGGGTTGAAGAGTGCCTAAAATAAAGTTACTATATGTCACACATAATCGCTGATTCTTAGCTAATCAGGGGTGGTTGAGTATATTGTTGATCATGTCATCGGTTGGAGCTCAACTATGATGTGATTTTTCACTCATGTGATGATTATAGAATTAGGTCACTCAATGATGATTGATTAAGGAGTGTGTTTCTTCACATATATAGTACAAATGATGATATTATCTATTTGGTTGAGGGTTATTTTATGTGCTTAATAGAAGCTAGTAGGCATAGACATCTATTTAAATGAAATAATGAAAATATTTCATTATAATGCATTCATAATAACTTTTCAGTTTGGAGTTTTATAAAATTATGAAAAAACAATAGCCAGTAAATTTTATTTCCTTTTCATCTAATGGAATATCTCCCACTATATACGGAACAATATAATATATAAAAATACTTCAACATATATCAATAATTCTTCAAATAATATACAATTCTATACATTTCATATTTTTCATATCTTTATAAACTACTGAAATAAAACCCTAGGTGAGCTTAGATGATCTATAATGGTACACTTAAGCGATAAAAAATGAAGATCATAAGTGATCATGTGAGGAACATATAGGTATAATCTAGATACATAAAAAATCACACCTAAAAAATCTTTGGTCATAATCATGGAATAAATCTCGAAATAAAATAATAAATGAATCGAAATAGTGAGTTAATAAAAATTATCCATGATATCATAACATATTTAATAGAATATGTATAAGACTATGAAACATCTATTAAATATGGTATATAAATTAGTATATGGAACATTGATTTCATGATATATTCCATCATTTCTGATGCTTACAAGAAACCGAATAATAATCAATAACACTTATTTTATGAAATATAAACACTTAAATAACGCATTGGAGGGTGATATAGGTCCCAAATTGTCATAATCAATAAATATGTGTGCCATAAAAAACCAATCATTGATCACACCATGAATAACCCCAGGAAATAAAATGAGTTGCATCCAACACATCATAAATAAATCATAGAAATAAAATAGATTTAAATCATTTTAAAATGGATTCACATTCGGAAATCATTTATAATTCCATTGACAATCATAACATGATAAACCCATTGAAAATAAATGGGTATTTAATAACATAAAGTTAAATTCTAGGTAAATAACATTCAATCAAGATAATAAATCATATGGTATTTACAACATATAATTAAAGACTATATGGTTAGGGTAATAATTTTTCTCAATCAATCGATGAATGAAATCTAGGTGAACATCCTTAAATCAAAGGAATAATGAATAGGGTATTTATAGAGGAAAGGTATTGGAATAAAAAATATAGTTATACACTGAGTATTATTAGGCAAAAAAAGGAGGCGTTGGATAATTTCTCAAAAGAGAAGGACATTACAAAATTCCTTGAGGAAATGAAGGTGGATATATTCATTATAAAAACATCCCAAATCTAGCGTATGATATTTCAAAGGAAAATGACATAAATAAAAAATTATTTTAAGGATTATTGTAAAAATTACTTTGGAAATAATAAATATCTTTAATCTTTTGAAACAATTTTGAAATATTTATTTCATAAATCTCGGAGAAAAATACTTTCACTTTTAGAAACTATGAAAAAAATAGTGAATGATTCAAATAAAACTCCAATAGTTTGATAAATATGTGTTCACATGATAAATAGTAAAAGTGATCATTTTCCACATATTCACAATATAATGAATTTACAAGTGACTTTTGAATGTTATTTTAAAAAAAATTGGAGTAAAATATTTGGAAAACCTTTTTCGTTGAAAAATAAAATTCAATAAATGATTCCTTAACAAATCATAAATATTATCAAAGAAATATAGGGAGATATTTTTGAAAAAAACCTATTTCTGGAAATCCAAATCATAAAAATAGTCTAAGATTTTCCTTTTCAAAAGGGGTACATAGAATCATTATAATCATATAAAATAATCAATATCATCATTCATAAAAATTGAGGATAAAATTGGTGGGAATAAAAATATGGACTTGAAACAAAGAGACAATTAAGATATGGGGGTTCATTCTTGATAATGTTATACTTTTAGGTGAGAGAAAAATAAATTAGGAAAATTTGAATAAAAAAAATTTCAATATGTATATAAAATATAACATCATATAAAATGGGAAACCAATTTATAAAAAGAATATTTATAGTTTAAAATCAAATGAAACCATATAACCTAAAAAATAGATTTGAGTCACCAAAGTCCCTAACGAGCAACATAATTAATGAAGTATGAAAATTTTTAAAAGGGTATTATGTGGAAAAAATGTAAATCCAAAAAATTAAAGATAAAATACCACATAATACAATCATAGGGAATTCTTAACCCAAATTATATAAAACATGTTCAAGAAAAATAATTATAACTCAATGAATGTTAATTGATTTACCAAAAACCCTTACAACTTGAGGAGAATTTAAATCAAATCCTCTTAAAATATATTTATTTATTTTAAAATTAAATTACCATGAATGAAATGTATTTCCTGATATAATAACTCAATTATGAAACATACATTCCACAAAATAAATTAGGTTCATAATACAAATCATGTCTCAAAGAGATAAATTTGATACAAAAACCCTTACCTTAGTCCAGAATCTTAATTAACATTCACAAAACATATTAAATAATTAAATAAAGTTTATAAATCACATACTCAATGTAATTATTCATAACTATAACCATTTATAATCCCCATTTATAATCATTTCATACATAAATATATTAGTAATTTTTTACATATTTCCCCATTCATGTGTTTATAATTATAATGGTCTATGCTAGTATAATATGATTGGTGTTGATATTTTTTCTTATTAAAAATTTCATTTTAAAAAAATAAATAATTTAACTATAAAGGATCATTTGTAATGATTTTTTATGATTTTTTTATGATTACTATAGACTTTATGGTAGAAGATGATATCAACAATGAGCATTTTTAGTAATTTTTAACCTATGAAGAGTGTTTTATTTATTAATGTGTTAAATATTGATGTATACCTTCCCAAAAAAATATTTATATATTTATATCATTTTATACTAGTAATTATTTTTTTATAATCATCAATAATATAATTTCACAGCATTTCTCAAGTGTGTGTTCAAACGTACCCAAATATGAACATACCATGATTAATGGATGATTATGAGGTGATTAAGTTACTATATCATTATACCAGTAGCATAATGATATCATTTAGAATTTTTTTGATATATTATAAATATAAATAATTGATATATGATTTAATAGATATAGAATAATATCATAGTATGAATAAATTGTTTTATTATTAGTTCACATGTTTAAGATGTTTAGTTTTCTAATGATTTTTTATAGTTCACACAGTCAAGAAGATATTTAATTTTTATTATTGAAAACTTATTCATATCCTAAATATAATATTTATACTTTAAAAGTATCCTTATAACCATCCACTAAAGGTGGTAATGAAAAATGAACTTGTTTATTAATGTAGATGGTAGTCTGAACACACACATGATTTAAATTTTTATTTTTCATAATGGAAATAGGAATAGGTGGTTAATGATTATATTATATTTGTTATAAAATATCATAATAATAAGGATACTAATGTTATCATTTAACCTGATTTAAAAAATTTTAAAAAATAAGTATCTCGTAAAAATAAATTGAAATGAGAAAGAGAGGTTAGGAACTTATTCCTCCGTTCTAGGACTATCTTTTTTTTTGGAAGGGGTAAATCCTTTAATTGATGATATTTTTAGAGTAACATAACCTATTAAGGTGAATATTTTTATTTTGGAGGGTTTTAGGTAGATTTTGGTCTAAAATTAGGATATTTTTGTGTGATGGGAAGCTAAGAGAAGAGATCCCCTTTTATTAGTGAAAAGGGATGTCATTTTTGTAAGTAACAAAAAATATTTAATAATGGGAAGTGAATATCAGGGAAATTGGACAAAAAATTAAGCAATAATTTATTATATAAGAGATAATATCTATAAAAACCTCAACTACTCGATTAAAAATAATTTTTCAACATGTCATTTCCTTTATCTATTATGTTACTCATTTTTACCATTTTGGTTTTCCCAAGGTAAAATATTTGACCTAGTTAATTTTTCATTTATTCATAAGAATAAAATATTATTTATTATATAATTTGAAACTAATGATTAAAAATTTGAAATCAATTTTTTATTTAATTTTTAAAATTGATAAAAAGTAAATTTCAAAATACTAAATATATAATATATAAAAAATTATTTTTATAAAATATAACTAAAGTTGTAAAATATAAAATATGGGATTATAAAATAAATTTTTACTGATAAAATCATGGTTAAAATACATATTTTTTATTATCAAAAGATTTCATGAATTTCTAATTTATACTAATAATGTCATAAAGGTCATGTTATTTGTAAAAACTAGATTTGACAATGTTCGCTTAAAAAATAAATCTTTTATGAAAATAAAACAATTAATGGCAAGATAATATTTAAATGTTTAATATAAAAATAAATTTATTTTTTTCTTAATATAAACTCTAAAATTTATAAATTATATTTTAAAGGAAAATACAATATATTAAGAAAAAATTCTTTTATTAAAAATGGTCTTTTTAAACATCAAGTGTTTTAAATCGTAGTTCATATAGATTTATAAATAATTGAAAATTTATATATTAGTTTATAAATATAAATATTAAAAATTATGATAAAAATTTAACTATAATCATTTTAATTTATTATGTTAAAATTAAACACCGATTTTTAAATGGTTCTTAGAATGACATTATTTCTTTTAAAATATTGTTTAATGAAAATTATTAATATATAATTATTTTAATTGATTGTAATCTTTTTTTACTAATGATTATATTTTTCATATAAATTTAATATTTCATTTTTCATTTTTTTCTCATCTTAGTGTTGTGTGTGACATACACTATCAATGGTAGTATCAATTTAAAGTAACCAACATTTTAATTCATTTCACTTTACCCCCTTAAATAAATTGTAACCTCATAATTTTATTTCTTACTCACTCCTAAACCTGTTTGAGTGTAATTTTCACATATCCATAATTTGGGATATAACTTCTAATATGAAGTCTAACTTAACTTATTATATTATAAAAAGTTACTTGTCTTTTCTCAAATAACATTAGTCATTCATTCAATCATGTCCCCAAGTATGCATATACTCTAATAATATATTCTCTATTGCACACCTTTAACAAAACCATTTGAATATCCCAGATAATAAACCATAGTAAAATAATATATTAATCCAAAATATAACCCTATATTTAACCCATAGATTTATTAACCAATATTTCATGAATTCACACAATAGTAAATATATATCACAATCCCAAAAAATACACTAAACTACACCAAAAATATAATGGATCACTTTTCCCTTAAATCAATAATCAATTCCATGGACATCGATAGTATGCTACTTACTTTTTACAAAATAAATAACCCCTTTATTAACTCAGCATCAAATATATATAAATCCTATAGTTTTTCATACCTCAATCATGTGTTATCCGATAGTTATCCGTAATATATAACCTTGTCATAAAATCAATTTTCATAGTTGTTGATACATTTTAATATATTTTTAGAAACCATTAAAGGAGAAAAATATATAAATGTTTCATATTAACCTTATAAATTTTAAAATATTCTAGAATATCATTGATTAGTATCTCTCATTAAGGAAAACAACTAAGAGTATCAATATTTAATTTCTATTAATATATCACCATAACTACCTTAAGTATGACTTAGAAACTCAAAATGTTCTATATTAAAGGCATATAATAATATTATATAATATTTTAGTGTCCTTACTTATTATTCTATAATACATGGTGGTTTCTAGATATTTACCCTTTTCCAGTTTCATTTATATGATCTTAATTATTATAAATACTAAAACCAAAATAGTTATGATAATATCTAAAAGAATTAAATTATATGAATATGAAAGCTCAATCCTAATTTATATTCCCTAATGACACCCTTTTTTCATCCTATGATACTATTTCATAATTGTTTCATCCTATAAATCTCTTAGTTCAACATAGATTACTTTAAGTTGTGTTCTATAATTTTTATTAACCTAATCCATTAAATAAATTATGAAATAATCCTTCACAATGATTTGTAAAGAGAATGATATTGACCCAATAATATCCCCCTAGAAGTTTCAAACTAGGAGTGTAGTCAGGCCTCTTGGTAATGCACTAGGTAATGATTAAGTTAATACCCAATATTCTAAATTTCAGAATTTTTACCCCTAGGTACATCTTTTCTAGATCCTTCATCCAATTTTAGTATATAAAAAGATATGTAATTATCTGGGAATCCACACAATCTGCACTTTACCAAAATATTAAGAGGTTATCCTAAATTTAAACTTATCTCTTAGACTTATCCCTTGGGTTTTCACGATACTTTTCCTATAAAAATACAAATAATATTTAATATTCCCTATAAAAACCTAATGGTTTTTCTACACATTTTAAAGTATAATAAAAAACAACTTATCAACCCTTAATAAAACTTATAACTCATAATGTATCCTTAACAAATAACATCCTAATATCTAAATTTATCTAAAACTTTCTATGACACCAACTATAATAGAGCATATGTATCTATCATATTACATAAATTAAAGAAAATATTTCAATGTAATACATTCCCAAGACCTTTTAGGTATAAAGTTTTAGTGAATTATGAAAAAACATTATCTAACAAAATTGATATCTTTTTCAACTAATGGATATTTTTACCACTATATGATAAATTTTTTAATCCATTACACATCTTCAACATCTCCCACTAATTATTCACTTAATATTCTCTTCTATACATTTCATACATTTATTATATTCATAACCTATGGTAATAGATATAGAAAAAGGGGTGAACTTAGATTCACAGTAAGGGTAAACATAGTTGACAATAATTGAATATTATAAGTGAGTGTAAGATGAGAATGTGGGTATAATCAAGGTAAATAATAAAATCATAACCAACAAATTTTTTGTTATGATAAAGGAATAATGTTTGAAATAAAATATTTCATTAAGCAAAAGAGTGATTCAATAAATATGAGCCCTGATATCTAAAAATAGTCATGATAATAATAATAAAACAAGGAAGAACCTTTTAAATATGGAATGTAAATTATTATAGGGAACATATATTTCATGATCCCAACCATCATTGGTTATTCTTACAAGAAATTTAAACATACTCATGAATACATATCCTATAAGATATAATCATTTAATCATTTCATTGGAGGGTGATATAGGACCCCACCTATCATTATTCTGGCATATGAGTTGTATGAGAAATAAATCATTCATCATACCATAAATAAATCAAAGAAAGAAAACATGTTTCATTTAACCCAACATAATGAATCCCTAGAAGGAAAATGGGTTTCATATACATTTTAAAGGGATTCATACAATGAAATTGTTCATAATTCCATCAATAATCCGAAACCGATAGTCCAATGAAACATAAATGGGTATACAATGAAATAAAAAATAATTATAGTTAAATTACATCAAATAAATATAATAAAGCATATAGTATTTACACATTTATTAAAAGAATCATGAATAAGGTATTTATAATAAAGAAAAAAAGTGTTTATAGATAAAATACAATAATTTTCCCCAATAAATCTATGAATATAATCTTTGTTATCAACTTTTAATTAAAGGGATCATGAATAAGGTATTCAATGACGAAAAGAATTGGAAGAAAAATTAAATTTATACACCCAAAATGATTAGGCAAGACAACGGATGTTGTGGATAATTTCTCCGAAATATAAGGACATCACAAAATCCACCGATAGAAATAAGGTGGGTTGTTACATTTGAAAAACATCCTATATAAATAATTAGATCTTTTAGAGGAAAATGGCTTAAATAAAAAATAATTTTAATGAGTTTTGGAAAAAACACTTTGGAAATAAGAAATATTCTTGATCATTTGAAATAATTTTGAAAGAGATGTTCTTTAAATTTAGGAGATAAATAATTTTTCTTTTAGAACCCATTAAGTCATATAACTAAAGTTTAAAATAAAATGATAATTTTTTGGAAAGATATTTTCCAATGAAAAAATTAAAAGAGATCATTTCCAACATATTCATAAAAATATGAAGTTATGGGTCAATTTTGAAAGTTATTTTAAAAAATGACAATTGAGAACATTGGAAAAAAATTACCTTGGAAAAAAACTTCAATAAATGATTACTTGAAAAATAATAAAGATTATTAAAGAAATTTGTGGAGGAAAATATTTTTTTTAAAAAAAATTTATATAAATACCCACATCACAAAAACAGTATTATAATTTTATATTTAAATGGGTAAATAAAATTATTAGAATCATAAAATATAATCCATATTATCTTTCCCAAATAGAGAGTATAATATTGGACTGAAAGAAAATATGGACTTGATATACAGACCCAACTAAGTGATAAATGTTCGTTCATGATAATGTTATATTTTTATGTGAGATAAAATTAAAGTAGAAAAAATTTGAATCAAAGGATACTTTTTACCCATAAATATAAAATATAAAAACATTAAAATTGGAAAAATAATTAATAAAGATAATATTTAATGTAAGTTAAAATAACTATATAATTAGATTAAAAATATTTGAGTTACAAAAGCCCCTTATGAAAAACATAGTTCATGAAGTAAGTATCTTTTTAAAAGTGGATTGTTTTGTAAAAATTTAAATCCTAAGAAGCTAAGAGAATATACCATTTAATATTATAATCGTATATAATTTACCCAACTTATTAAATATGTTCTATAAGAACAATCAGAAAGAAATAAATGAGATTTGTGTTAATAATAACTCTTGCTACTTGAGGATTATTTAAATCAAAACCTCTTGAATGAGAGAGATTTAAATTAAACATAAATTATGATGAAAAAAATGTTATTTCATGATATAATTTATCAATTAAATAACATATACACAACAGAAATTAATCAAGCTCACTATACGAAACATGCTTCAAAGAGACATATTTGAGATGAAAACCCTTACCTTTGTCCTAATACATTCTACACTTGCACCAAACATCTAGAATAATTTAATTAAGTTTATTAATTTCAAACCCAAGATCATTATTAATAACTATAAACTTTTATATTCGCAATTTTTAACCATTACACACACACACACACACACACACACACACACATATATATATATATTAGAATTTACATATTTTCCAACATCAGATGTTTATAATTTTAACAAGTTATTCTAGTTTCATAGGAGTGGTGTTAGTATTTGTTCTTATTAAAAATTTCATAATTAAAAATATATAATGTTACCATAAGGGATTACTTATAAGGATTTATGAGATTTAAAATTCCTTTTATGAGCACTTTAGTCTTTATCCTTGATGTTGAAATCAACAACAATAATTTTCGGTGATTTTAAACATGTGAATGGTGTTTTCTTAATTAAAAAGTTGAATATTTATTTATCTATTACATAAAAAAGTTATTATTTAAATATTTATATCATATTATACAATAAATTATGTATTCAAAATCATAAATGATATAATTATATAGAATTGTAGAAGTAGGCAGTCAAATCGACCCAAACATGAACATACCATGATTAATGGATGATTATGAGGAAATTAATTAAAAATTTAATAATAGTAGTAGAGTAATGATATAATTTGGTTTTTATTAGTGTTAAATATTATAATTAAAAATAATTAGAAGAATAATTTAAGGATACAAAACAATTTGGTTGTATGATTAATATTTTTCCTCTTAGTTCTCTTGTTTAAGATAATTATTTTTTTAAATATTGTTTACCATTCACATAATTAATAGGATATTTAATTTTTTATTTCCAAAAACTTATTAAAATAATAAATATAATATATATCATTTAAATAAATCCATATCACCATCTTCTAAAGATAGTAATTAAAAACGAACTTGTTTATTCATGGAGGTGTTATTCCGCACACACACACAATTCATGATTTCATTTTTATTAATGGAAAAAGGAAAAGGTGGTTGTTGTTTCTACCATAATTATATTAAAATATCATCATAATAGTTACACTGGTGTTTTAATTTTAATATGAAGTTATTAAATTATTAAAATAAGATCTTCATTAAAATTAAATAGAAAAGGGAAAGAGAGGTTAGAAACTCATACAAAAATTCTTGGATTATATCCTCTATGAAGGGGGATAATCTATTTAGGTATGGTATTTTGATAATTCCATAACCTCTGTAAGGTATTTACTAATATTTATAAGGGTTTTGGTTAGATTATTTTCTGAAATTAGGGGGTTTTGGATTGAGGGGAAGTGAGAAGATGAGATACAATTTTATAAGTTAAAAAGGGTGACATTTGTTATAAATACCCATATCTTTTCAATAATGGGAAGTCACACTCAAGGAATGTGGGTAAATAATTGATAAATAATGGATTTTGTATGATATAAGGTCTAATAACACATCAAAAAACCAATTTAAAAACTTGTTCCAAACATTTTATACCCTTTTCCTCTTAGGTTTCTAATTTTACTATTTTGGTTTTCACAAGGACAGCTAGTTTTTACCTAATTCATTTACCCTTTCTGTACAAATTTTTTTTACTTATTTTGTAATTTTAAATTAATTATTCCAAATATTAAATAAATTTATTTTTATTCAATTTTTAAAAGTGATAATAATCAATTTTAAAATACTAAAGTATAATATACTAAAAACAATTTTTTAGAAAATATAACTTATGTTCTAAAATGTAAAATATGGGTTTGTGAATTAGAAATATTATTTATAAATATTATATATTATATTATAAAACAAATATTTGGTCTTATAAAAAAGGATTCATGAATATCCAATTCATTTTAATAATGTCATAAAAGTTATGTTATTTCTAAAAATGATATTTGACACTATTCACTTAAAAGTCCATATTTTTGGAAAAATAAAAATAAAATATAGGGATATTTTATCTAAAAATGATTTTTTTTTGTAAAATTAAATTTTTTAAATTAATATATTATATTTTAAATTAAAATACAATATATAAAAAAATACATGTTAATTAAAAAACCATTTTAAACTTTATAAATTTTTAATCTTCTTTTGTATATATTTATAAATAATTGTATAATTATATATTATTTTATAAATTAAAAATATTAACTATTATGAAATTTTTTAACTATTATAAATTTAATTTATTAATGTAAAATACAATACCCTTATTAAAAGGTTCTTCGAAAGACATTATTTATTTTTAAAAATTAATGACTGAAAAATAATATTTTGTAATTATTTTAACAGAATGTTATCATTTTATTTAATAATTATTATATAATTCATGTAATTTTAATACTCTATGGTTTTTTTAGTTAAATGTTCATGTTGTGTGTGACAAGAGATATTGAAAAAATTATCAATTTAACAGATCAAAAATCTTGTGTCATTACGCGCTCATCTATAAAGGTGAATGATATGTCATGCATTCATCAACCGAGATGGACTATAATCAGAGATTGAAGAATGTATTAATTGGATATATGGGATTTAAAAACTCTGTTTTCCATGGTCACTCTATGTCTTGTAGTAGGGGAATTTATGATAATTCATGCTACCATTTTTGAAACTAGTAGACATAAGTATAATGATATATGTGTTTGATAAAGATCAAGCCAAGTCACTTTATACCACGAGTATCATTGATGATTTTCTAGAGGACATAATATTATTATGTTTATGAATTTTATTGTTTATATTTATTTTCCATGATACAAAGGCTTGTGGGTTTTTACATTGTGGTTTAATAAATATAGATTGAGTTTGACTCAAAGAGCGACTCTAAATGTTTATTAGAGTTTATATAAATTTATTTTGGATGGGTTTTCATTGGTTATTTCATGTGATGTGATAAAAAATAAAATTCATGGTTTATTTACAAATAAATTTGAAGAAATTAAAAAGGATTTTTGGATATATTTTCATAAGTTATTTTTTATGACATGATATAATGTGAAATAGAACATAAGTGTCCTAGGATTTAGTTTAAGTGGGAGATTAAATGAGATATGAACTAAAGACCTTATATATATGTTATATATATTCTATATTGTATTTTTTGATAAAACCAGTTATAGAATATGAATTGAATAAAAGTTTGTTTGTTTATAAATTTAGGGTACATCATAATATATGATAGGATATATCACATGGAATGTAATGAGATTACATGCCACCGCCTTACTCATTTATATTGTAAAATAGGGTGATATAGTATAGAGTGTTTTGAGTAAAATAGTAATGTATGATATACACTTACATGTTATACTTGATAAGTTGCACGAACATTATGTATTAACATTTGATTGAAATTACACATTGGATTTCATTGATAACCATTTCATGAAATGAAACAAAAGGGTTTGTAGATACATTCATACAAGGCTTCCATGAGTTGGCTGAAAGTTTCATTTGACGTAATCATATACATTAAATTTTAATGTATGAGTTAATGCATATAAAATTATGGATTATACATGAGGGATCTATAAATGGGGTAATGTGTTTAGAGGGGGTAATAACCCCTCTAATCGGGTCATTTTTTAATGGTAAATTCCTTCTTTCAAGGCGTGCATGAGTAGGTAGATGGTTTCATTTGATGTAACCAGATAAATTAAATTTTACCATTTGAGATAATTAAAAAACAAACAAGATGTGTCCTTGAGGGATTTATAAAAAGGATTCAGTAAGATACAGTGACTATACATCCCTTCCCAAGCCCTGGATGAAACACTCCTTATCATTGATCTGTTCTCCTACCTCATTTACCTACTCAAAATCCTTTTTTTTTGTATTTTAAAAATCAAATATTGGGTTGAGTACTGACCTCATAGATTTTCAGATATTTCAAAATTCAAAACCCAACACAACATCAAATACAAACATAAAACATTAAAAGTATGCAAGGATGAGCAGAAAATCAAAGAGGCCAAAGAGTGTCATCCCGATCATCGCCACATCCCAGTCATCCAGTCCAAGAATCATCAACATCCACATCTATTCCCATTGAGAATTAATTATAAGTTTCAATTTCAAAATTCAAAATACAAATAGAAACCATTATCACCGCCTCGACTAATAAGTCGCATTGCGTCACACATCCTGACACAAAATGTACACCCCGACCACACTAGTCTGCCGGGGACAATAGCCCATCATAATCGAACATTGCCACTAAAGAAACCATTAGCAAAGCACCACATAAAATCAAATACATAAGAATGACTAGAATAAGAATCTTCACATCCATCATGAGATATTTTCAAACAAAAAATGCAAAAAATCACCATCTTCACTTTCACCGATAAGAACACCGGATAAAAAAAATCAGCCACCTTGAACATATACCGAATTAGGAAAACACAACATCAATTGGAACAAAAACCACCTAGAACATCATTGACCACAGAAAATCACCTCCCAAGAAACCTTGAAAATAACCATGTAGATTTGACTTGGAGGAGAGTGGTGGAATCTCGGGAAAGAGAAGAATAGGAGTGAACTCCATCGATCAAGAACACACTCACCAAAAAATTATGTTTTCATCGAGTATGTAAACATTGAAAAAAATCCAAAACATCATGAGGCCAAATATTGATCATGACAAAAAAACATAATCTGAATCGAAATACCTCTAAACAATAGAGCGACCCAAATCACAACTAGTGAAGAAGATTGAAACCCTAAGGTGGAAGAGAACCAACACAAATCATGGCTCCTAGAAAACAGATGAGCTCTCAACCAACAAATCCAAACCCCCCTACCATAATATCCACTACATAAAATTGAAATAGATTTTAGTGCATTAGATCTTGGAGAAAGAGTAGAGACTGTGATGAACAATGCCTCGATAGAAAACCACGATCGCATAAAAGACTATGGTGTTCCCTTATGTGAAACGATATATTTATATATTATGATTCAAGAAAACTAAATATCCATGAACAAAATTTTCCAACACTTGATCTAGAGTTATTAATAACAATATATTCCTTTGATATATGGAGGTGCTATCAGTATTGTAAAATATGTGACAGGTATAAAAATTAATTGTTTTTGAAGAATATATTCACATAGTAAGATTTCAACATGATACAAATGATATGGATAAAACTACTTAGTTTGTATAACATTATAATACATTTCAACATTAAAAAGAATAAGAAGGTGGGAGGTTCATTTTGGAGTAATTTTAATGGCATATTATCCATGATATGGATGGATAAGGATAATATATTCATGAATTTAGTAAAATTGGACATTAAAATTATTATTGAATGATGACCATCACTCCATTTCCAAATAACATCCCAACAATATTTATTATGGAAGATAAAAAGAATCAACAAAATGAAAATGGTCTTTAAAAATGACGATTTCAATTGAATATGGGATATTAATAGATGTCAATTATAATGTTGGAGTTTTATAGTTTAGTAATAGATTAGGTGCACCATCAGTACCTGAGATGAATAAATGATTCATTGATAAACATCATAGCTCAAAAGTTTTCTATACACCAAAGAAAAATCTAGATTTATAAGATTTATGATAATAATTATAATGGGATAAAATGAAGTGATAAATTATAGATGTTGTTTCAAGATGGATGGTATATCTAAAAGTAAATTATAAGAGATATATTCTAAAGTGTGTCATGAAGCCTCTCTCTATACCAATGTTTAAGTGAAATAACATCACAATAGAATTTGTTACTAGGATTATGTATACATATAAGAGGAATTATATAGTATGGGTTATCTTAGATCAAATATAAAATTATATAGATTTAATAGAAATATGATTGTAACTACCCATTGAGTGACTTGTATATATTTATAAAAAAAATTTAAGGATTTGTGGTGCCCATCTCTTAGTTGTGTCTAATCATAACCTTAAGCTAACATAAATATTTGAGGGATTATTTAGAATGATTTGTATATTGAGATAAATTTTAGAAAAATTTATCACACTCTAACTGATAGTAAGTATAAAAAGACTATCCAAACATTAGAGGAAATATTGAGATCATGATAGAAAAAATTATAAGGAGTATGGGACCAGTATCAACATTGGTGGAATTCACATAAAAAAATGTTTCACTCTAGCATAAAAATAGAACTATATGAATTTTTATGTTTGAAAATATTTCATACTACAAGATTTTTGAATGATTTCTAGTAAAGGAGTCTAATTGGTTGATTATATGTTTATGAAACAACTGAGAAAATATGAGTTTTCTAGAAACACATCAAAGTAGTTCAACTAAAAAAATTCATGATGATAATCATATAAAGGACTTGGTGTTTAAATCAGTGGGACGCATCTTCTTAAAGGTATCACTATGGAATAATAGTTTTAAGGTTTGGTAAGAAGTGGAATCTATTTCCAAGGTATATTAGGCTTTTTGATATTTTGGATAAAATGGGATTTGTAGATTTTCATTTGGACATGTCACCCAAAAACTCTAAATTATAAGTCATATTCCATGTCTCACTATTAAGGGAGTGAATATCAAACCAAACACATGTACTTAACACAGATGAAATACACATATAACTAGACTGTTTTTATAATTAAGTGATTATCTGGATTCTTTATATTATAGAGAAAGTGTTTTAGAATCCATTAACATGGATAGTGAAGGAACATTAGAGGAATCTCAAGTTTGATGAAGTTATGTGGGAACTTGAGGAAGTAATGAAAAATATTTACCCACATTTGTTTAAGTATTGATGTATACCCAAATTTTGAGGTTGAAATTAGTTAATAGGGGATAGGATTAAACTGGAGATTTCAAAAAAATAATTTCAACTGAAATTTTACAATATAATTACTTTAATTTCATCAAAATGTTCCAATGAAATATATATAGTTTCAAACACTATCAAAACTAAAATTAGATATATAAAACATATGACAATTTATGACAGTGCCATAATCTTTAATTCTGGATTATTATATATGAATAATAATAATAATAATAGATACATATTTTTTATAAATAAATTAATAATAAAATGAATATAAATGTTAAAGAAACTAAAAAAATGATATAAATTATTTTGGAAGTTTTAATGAAGTGTATTTTTATTCTGTAATATGATTGTTGGATGTGTATGGTGAAATTTTAAATAATAATAAAACTATGGGAATAATAATGTGACTATTATATGTAATATACATGTGTTCATTACAATACATAATATATCGTTATAATAATAAAATGGATACATATATATAATATTTATTTATTAATTAAATTTTATATATTTGTCTATCAAGAATAAGTACTTCTAAAAATGAGATTTTTAAATTCTTAGAGTTAAATTAATTATTTTAAAATACAATGAGGGCTTTTATTTAGTATTTAGATTTCTAAGATATATAAAATTATTTTTATAAAAATGGATATGTATTTTTAATTTGTATATTGAAATTAGTTAATGAATATTTTTTGAGAATTTTTATGTGATAGTTATATTTTTAGGAGAATAAAAAAATATTGTATACATATATGGTATATATAAATACTTTTCATTGATATAAAAATGATTTAATAAATAATATAAATTCTTCGATGATCTAAAATATGTTTATTTTTTAAAATAATATATTTTAAAATAATAACGAAGATTTTATAAAACATATAAAGAAGTTTTCAAAGTCTAAAATGTTTTTTTATATTTATAAAATATTTATTAATGAAAAACTTTCCTTCACATCATAAAAATAAATTCATTAAATTATTTTCATTTATTTAATTAATAAATATCAAAAACCATGGTTTAAATGTCTTATACTATTATCTAAAAGCATTGGTAATCCAATGGTATTAAATTTTCCGCATCCTATATTTCCAAATCCGAAATTCAAAAAATATTAAACAATTATCCATCGTTTTCTATAAATACCCAACCAAACATCAATTTCTCTTCATTCTAACACCAATGATCATAGTTCTAATCACATGTTATTATTCAATAGTCCTTCCAAGAATCTCTTATAGAAGTAAAGTTCTCATTTTCAATAATTAGAACGTTATTTAGCGTGGTAATGTTTTCCAATATCTTATCTTTATTCCTTTTTTATAATCATTTTGAATTCCTTTATATTGGAATATAAATTTTTTATGCATCATTATCAATAAACATGAGATATTATGATTCCCCCTCATTATAAAATATTTAAAAGTTGTTATAATACATAAATATTTTTATATGTATAAACTTCATTATCCAAATCCTCACATATTACATGTATTGATAATGGAGGGAGTATTTATAGTGAAGGATAATTCTGATATATCCATTCCAACCACTTCCAAGTACATTGTGAAACTATAACATCCCAAAACAACCCAAACAATTAACCCCAAAATTCAGTAAAATCAAAATGATAATTATCCCTTGGAATTTCCCCCCAATCACCAAAGGTTGGGAAACAAAAGTAAACTATACACTAAATAACATATGGAATTTTATGAAAACCCAAATGAAATTACAACCGCATCTATGAAAAATTTATATAAAAGAATCAAATTAATGTAAATACATGAAAAAATACAATAAACTAAATGATACAAATCTAATATCACACAAAGGCTCAAGTCACCATTGATAACCACCTTTGGTAGACTCTATTAACCAGATTTAACAATTTCATCCCATATAATGAAGTAATGATCTATATAATATTTAACTATCGTAACATCAATTTCATGTGTATAAAGATACACATGTAGGGGGTGAGCACAAGACATAGTTGGACACCCCGAACACTTCCCATGCACCCCATCCATTTAAAAATCAAGCATCTCATTTTCATTATATAAAATCATTCCCAAACCATAAATATTTAGAAAATGAAACAATATATATCAAACATAATCAATATAAATGACTTACCATTAAATAACAACCCAACATTCTATAACCACCACCACATTCATGCCAACCCCCTCACACACATAATTCTACCTCCAACTTGAGACAACTACAAATACATTATGAAACCATCATCACATTACCAATAACCCTAAAACTCAATTGGGATTTCCAAAAAAACTTCAAGGACCTCACACTCATATGGGGTTTACAAACTAGACTTTCTAAACCCAGAGAGGCCCCCATGCTCAGGTGTAGTTTCCAAACCTACCACGGCTAACCTAGAGAGGCCCCACAATGAAATTGAGTTTTCCAACTAATATTCCTAACCCAATGCATCCCCACTCCGAGGTGGAGTTTCTCAAACAAACCTCACCTAACCAGGTGAGGCCCCCATACTGAAGTATAGTTTCTTAAACAACCCTCACCTAATACATCGGGGATTCAACAGTCAAGTGATGTTTCCATAACAAGTCTAAGACTACACGAAAATCTATCCTAACCGTCCAAAAAAATTTAACAGAAAAAATTCCTAATAAAATTTCATATAATATTAACTAAGTCGGAATAATCCACACCCTAATCACTAATTCCAAAAATTGTACCTTTTCTATAAATCAATCACACTCCGTAAAAATCCACTTTTTTAATTTGAAATTTATACACACAAAAATTAATTATGAAAATATATAAACCACATTTATAAATACCATTAAAGTATATTTAAAATATTTATATAAACCCAAAAATACAAGCCAATATAATTTATCATATAATATAAAGTATAATAATCAACCCACCATAATAATTATATCACCACAAACTCAATTTTTTCTACATAGATATATAATTCCGATATATTTAATTAAAATATTAATGGAAAATCCTCAAATTTAATTAATAATGGAAAACATATGATTCTTATATTGATAAAGAATAATGAAACACTCGCTGATAATTGTAACAAAATTCATTGATGAAGTAACTATATGAATACTACTTATTTAAACTTCTTCTATAATCCCTAAGGAAATACCTAATCTATCAACACTATATTCCTTAATTTCACTAAATCCTATGATTTGGGTTACTTAAAGAGAGAGTATAAGAAGGGAAGATAAAATAGATGTGATATTACAATAAATTATAGACTTTACCAACTAATAATGTAAGAAATAAACTTTAAGAGTGGATGAATACTCTAATACCGCAACCCTCCAGACGCTAATCACTTAAGAAACCCCTATCTGATTATATGGTCAATATGGTGTGTGAAAGATGGTTTTTGTGGTAAAAAATAATGTTTTATGAAATCTATAAAGTTGCCATATTTTTATGGATCAATGAGAGGGGGGGAGTGAATTATTGATCTCTTTTTTCTTTTGATTTATTCCCTTTAAATATATTCTATAGAACTAGTTAATGTCATCGATCCACATAATATTATCTCACAATCACACTTCGTGTGCAGTAATAGTAAAATATAGGGAATCAAAAAATGTTTACTAGGTTCTGTATAAAATCATACTCTTTTCTATGTTAGTTAGACAAACCAATTTATATTCTACACTATAAGAACAAGTAGTTACAACTACTTAGACACCCCAATTATAGTTCTTTAAAAATTGGTTAGACACCCCAATTGCACTCTTTATGTGAATGGTTAAACACACCAATCACAAGCCTCCGACAAATGGTTAGACTCCCATGTTAGAAGATCATTATTCATATTTTATGTAGTAGTAGAATAATTTTCCTATTTAGATTGTATTAAAACATATGAAAATTGGATCTACTTAGCTCATGTACTTCTTCAATATATTCAACAGTTTCTTGAACATATATGTTGGTGCTGAAACTCTCCATAGTTCTTGAGTGATCTAGTTCACCTCGGTATTTTAAAAGTCATGAAATTTGGATATCCTTATTTTATAATAACCTGGATTCAACTCTTTCTCTCTCTATTCAATATTCTGATGTATTAGCTCTAAAAATTATTGTAATGATATTCAATATTTCACTAAAAAATATTCTCAAAGATCGGACATCTTATTCCTCAAAGCCTATAGAAAGATACAGTTCTCATATATAGGTTTTTGTTCAAATATTTAAAAACAATAATAAAATAATTATAAATATTTGAATTTAAATACTATATATTAGATTCTATAATCCCATGATTTCAACATCATAACTAAATATAACCCCAAGAAGTTAATTATCTTATAATTTGGGGAAATTAATCCGAAAATATCTCCGCATTTTATCCCATATTAAATACTAAAAATAATAGGGTATTATACCTTTAGTTTCATTAAATTTTTTTTCAATAACAACAACCTCATATAACTTCTTAATGCACTCAAGTATCTTGTTTATTCACACGGTTTATTTGTAAACCATATATCCTTTATTTTAACATGATTTTGTGTATTAATTTTCTTCTATTCATCATATTTCCTATTTAAAATCACGTGGAATCTTATCATTTTTCTAAAACATCATTACATATAGATTTCATGAAAAAGTTCATTTAATTCATTTATGGAATATTTAACAAATATTTTACACACAATGAGAACATCTCTATATGTTTGAACATACCATGTACTTAAATATTGACTTAAAAGCATAAAAGTTAAACTACATGATTTTTTCAATATATTAAACTCTATCATTATATTCTAATGGATTGTAATAATTATGGAAATAGATGGCCCAATCTCTTAAATTCAAGTAAGAAAAGGGCACGGATATATCATGTGTTTTATGAACTCAATGCTACCCCTGGCACCCCTATATTTCATACATGTAGATAAAAAATTTATTACATTTCACTTGATGCTATTTATCATACCTATGGACACACATATTCAAAAAATATCCATTTAAATAACAAATTAATGAAGATTCATGATTATAGAAACAACTTATTACTTCATTGAAGATACATGCAAAGATTATATATTAGATGCACTATGATCATAGATGAAACTTTTTTACTTCATGAAAGATCAGTGTTATTCTCATGGAAGAACTTCAAATTCATAGATGATCCACTCCTCAAGGAATATATATTCCCCTCATGGAAGTTGTGTTTATGGGAAAGAAATATTCTCAAGGAATAATCACAACTCTTTATGCAATGACCTCATGAAATATTATTCTTCTCATACTCATGGAAGTATCTGTGTTTGCGTAGAAGGTTTATCAAAATGCATGCAGTTGATAGGAACTCAACACATATGTTCAATCTTCATCTTGAACATGTGATTGACCATAAAATGAACCCATTATCCTAGAAGCTTCTAAATTGGGGGTGGGAGATATGATAACTCCCAAGTTTTATCAAATATATTAGATAAATTTGGTCAAAAAACATTGGTTATATGTGTATTTTTTTTGAATTGGAACCGAATTGTTCTTAACTACCCCCAAAATTTCTTTTCATACCATTTTTTGATCATTTATATATACTAACATCCCAAAATATTTCTATTTGTGTGTTATCGGTGTCACTCTAAGCTTATTTTACCTCTTTAGTTGCTCCACCCAACATGGAGGTTCTCCTTCACTCATGTGCATTCCTTATATGTGACCCATTTTTAATCATAAAGTCTCTCTATTTCCATTATGTTCCCTACCACCTAATGTTGGTGATAAAGGTTGGTTCCCACATGCGTGGTTGAGATATTCCCTTAGATTTTTTGGATATGGATTGATTTTTTACTAAAATATAATAAAAATAGTTTCTAAAATTCTCAATAACATGTATGGACACATTATATATATTCATGGAAAAATATAATTTTTTTCCATGGACTCATTAAGAAATATCACTAATTATCTCATCATGAAATAATAGAATATATCATAGCCTTATTCTTAAATCAAATCCTCCAATGGTATTAAATCACTTAACATAGACTCATTGTAATCAAATGCAATACATGGTCTAAAAAATATACCAATTTTTCTTTTTTTTGTGAATATAGACACACATTTTTCAATTCAATATTTGTGATAATTTATTTATCCCTTATTTACAATCAAATTCAAAGGATCTTGCATGGTTTTTTATTATCTTAATATATTCCCAAATTTTTATACTTTTATCTCTAATAATAGCCTATACAAGTTTATTGAGAAAAGAATGATTCCATATAAATTTATTAGCAAAGAGACATTAAATAAAAAACTATAAGTCTATTTTGGATAAAATATCATATAAATTAAGATTTTATAACCAAGATGATCAATGATGTCCATAAAATACAATAAATATGATTCCATACTCAAAAAATATTTCATGGGGTTCGTAGAAAAAAAAATTCATTAAAACATCATACACACACTTCAACAAACACATCAGAATGTTCAGGTGTAAGATGAATAACTCCCCCTTTACATTATTATATCATTAACTAATGCTCCCAATTAATCTTATGAATTTATAGAATTATATAAAGGACTGAATGTGTGATTTTTATACCACATACCTCAAATTTTATAAGCTATCAAAAAATTCTATAAATATTGTGAATATAAAAATGATGGAATCCTTCTAAGTTTTGTTCAAATAAAAGGATGAAATTATATTCTTTTCATCATGTATATATGTATTTAAGAGATATTATTAATTTAAATAAACTTTTTGTTGTCCAATTAGTGACATATTCATTAATATCCTTCAATTCCCTATATGTTAGTTCCAACCACAAAATTTAATAGGGAATAATGAGGGGAATTTTGTTCTTTTAGAAGAAACACTTAGGATAAGAATTTTCTTTAGGCCTAACCTTCTTTGTTCCTCTATTATCATCACTTTTATTTTTTTCATACACTACATCATGATATGAATTAGTTTCCATCACATAGGAAGTTAAGGTAACGTCATTCTCTTATATCATATTCATCCTCCACATACATTATTCTTTTTTCAGTAGTTTAGCCATATAGTTATCAAGACCATTCTCAAATTGTTCCAATATTATAGACTTCTTTGGGATCTTTAAGTCACCTCTTGTGGATGAATCCTCATGTACATTCACCTTTATCTTTTTAATTCAATTTCATCCTGATAACCCCAGTAATTTATATCTTCTTATGTATTTTCAAAAAAATATAGTTATATTATGAAGCATTCATTATTGAAATTTTTGTTATGCTTCTCATTTTAATTCTTAAAATATTTATCTTTACATGAAAATTCTATAACTTCCATTATATTTGGTAAATTATTCCCTCTTGCACCATAGAGAATGTATCCTTATAGTCTAGTCATGCTTACCTCAACTTGGTGACCCTTCTTTCCACATGATCCATATGAAAACTCGAGAAATTTAAATCTATTTTGATCAGAAATGTTTTTTAAAGATATGATCACTTATTTATTTCCTTTAGATTTTATCTTCTGTTTCTCACCTATGTTGAAATATTTGTGAAAACCATTTATTTTAAATGGGTTATGCTATGATGAAATTATTATGAAACCAATTTATTTTCATGGGTTTTGATATGATGAATTTTTTATGATCTTGTGGAACACACATGTATAATATACATTATGTGAAGTGTGGAACATATTTCTTCCTCTAATTCAATGGGTAATGATTGATATATCATGAGATAAACATGACTTGAATATTGATTGAACCTAGTTTATTAAGGGAATATATCCACTATGATGGTCTTAGGAGTGAACCTTTACCATTATGATAGTTTAGGGAGTAAACCCAATCCAATATGATACTCCTGGAATTGATACATGAATACTAAGGAACTCATTTTATTTTATTATGTGTATGCTAAAATTACATGACTTATTCCTATATTATGTTATCATGGATCATATTATTTGATTATAATATGTTTCATGTGTTAAAAAATACAAATATTTATTCCATGACTTAATATTAGGATCCTATACATGATGGATATAGTTTTAAAATGTTAAATCATTTTCTTATACCCTAATTTTTATGTTATGATTATTTTTTTATTATGTGATCATTTATATATCTCTTGTTTACACTTACTAAGCATCCTATCTTTATCTTTCCTTATGTTTCCTTTCCCTAAGTTATAAAGAAATTCATGAAGTATGATATTTCTAAAAAGGGTGTTAGTTATGAAGAAATATGTGAGATAAGATGTAGATTTTTTTGAAATGATTTTTTGGTTTCAATGTTTCTAAAGGCACTAGACCTATATAATTCTAGCATAGATCGTTATGATATAAAAATAATATTCATATATTCAGATATAATATCTATGTATGAAATGTACGGGTCACTATTGCAACCATCAAGGTTATTTTACTAGGAACCTTCATAAAAAGAGAAAGGGAGATAAAAAGTGGGTTTATAATTGAGGATACCTGTTATAAGATAAAACAAATAGAAGTTAAGAAATATCCAATAGAGATGATAAGAAAAAAATGTATCACAAGGAGAGTATTATGAAATTATGAATAATAATATCTTTAAAGAATCGATATATATCTTGAAAACTCTTATTATTTTTGAATAAAATAGAGAAACTCACAACGATGTTAAAGAGAGAGTGTTCTAAGATGATAGTCTATGGGATTTTTTCCTTTTATATATTCTTTTTATTTCACACACTGGAATATACATTCATAACTCCTCTTTTTATTGAATATCATTAAATCTATAAAATCCTAGATTTGAATTAAATGTCATATTTATTTTTCTTTTAAATACCTAAATAACAAAATTGGGAATTAAATTTTCAGTTTACTATGTTAGTTTCTTGGTACTTGTAGATTTTTATAATCATTTTTTTATGATAAATTGGTAATCCAAAATTTAATGAATTCAGGGAGGAATTAATTCCCATTTAAAGTACACGAATCGTAACAAATAGTAGGTTGTATAAAAAGGTAGTCAATTGGGGATCACAACATAGTCTAATTCCATTTATTTGAATTCATATAGTCAAATTTATCCTCATAGCTAAATTTTCTTAGGCATTATTCACATATTTTATTTATCAATGTAGATAAATTTTCATAGGTGTTCTTTAAATAACTGATTTAATTCATGCAGGATTGTTGATAACTTATCCAAATTTAAAATATCTGAATTAATTGTATAGATATTTGGTATAACATATCTATTTTCACAATGTATCCAGATCATGTAGTTGATTAATCCATGTAACAATTTCACGTAGGTGACTTATCAACATAGGTGATTCTTATATAGCTAATTTAATTATATAGCCATTTAATGTAGGTGAATCCTTCACAAATTTTATTTACATAGTCGATTTCTCCCTTATCCATATCTCAATATAGCCAAATAACACACATAAACTATTTTCCATACATTGGAAAATTTTTATAAAACTTATAGAAATATCATATTTTAGTAGAATGAGCTAAAAATATGATAAAACCTGATTAAAACATTTAAATAATATTTGTAATATATGAAAGGTATTTTGGATCATAAAAACCTAAATTACATTGGATATGATGAAATAACATTAATTCTAAAAAAACAACCAATCCTAGTGTGACCACTATCTCTACAAATCAAACTCGACTAGACCAAGAGAGGTCGACAAGAAGATCTGTTGTGGGCCTACCCACCATAAAATTATTATGCTAAATCACTATCAATCTAAGGAAATGTAATCACAATGGGACTAAATAATAATAAAGGATTTATAATGTTCATGACGCTGAAAGGGGGATTTAAAAGGGATACTACAAAAAAATTCATAAGTACCATAGTAAGACAGATATCCAAGAACTATGTAATATACCAATTTTAAACAAGAATAACTTGAATGAACTAATGATATAAATCAATGAAAAAATAGAATTACCTTAAGGGATATGTTCTTTAAATGATCTATCGATGATAGCTTTGAAACATAGGTGGAAGAGGATTTAACTTGGAGTGTCATTCCCAAAACACTGAAACCATAGCGAATACATCTAAATAATAAAATTTTCACATAGGGTAACAACTACACAAGAATAATACCTATCTCAATCATCCATAAATGCAACCAAGACATACAACTTCTAAACATCTTATCACAAGATCTCATGTAAGTCTATCATCCCATAAACCCAAAAACAAATATTCACTCTCCAAATGGTCACAAAAAAATGATAGAACAATACAAGTGAGAAAAAAAAGGTAAATACCTTGAAGTTGTAAAAACCACTATCGTGATCCCAAAACAAGGGTGGATATTTTCCCCAAAATATGCTTCCAATTTAAAAACTTATGGTGGTACCCCTACCGACCTAATTAGTGATAGGTATTTGGAACATTTGATAAAGAGGGATTAGATTGTTCAAACCAACCACATCAGAATCACAAAATATTAGGATTCATTTCTAAATAAGTTTCAACTGAAGGATGTTCTTGTAATATAGGATTCTATATTCCGCACTTCTCAATAAATGGGAAGACTTCACTAATTCCAAAAGGAACATTTCCACTTAAAATCCTATAACATGAGTAATTTATATATTCTTGTCCATTTACAAATAATATAGTTAGATTATCAAGAACTATTTCTTTAAATTTTTTTATGCGTCTCATTTTCCTTCTTAAAAGTATCATCTTTTCAAAAACATTCTTTCAATTCATTCATATTTTGAAGATTCTTCCCTCTTTCACCATATGGAATCTCTTCTTGAAGTCTAGTCATGTACACAACAACTTGATGACCCTATTATCCACACAATTAGTATGTATCTTATTTAAATGAAAATCTATTATGAGTTTATATATTATATACAGATATGATAAATACTTTATTTCCTAGATATATTATCCTCTATTACTCACCTATGATGAAATGTTTATAAAATCCATTTATTTTCGATCGGTTATGCTGTGATGAAATGTTTATGATTCCAATTTCTTTTCATAGGTATTGATATAATGAAATATTTATGATATTATGGAACACATAAGTATGATTGACATTATGTAAATGGTGGGACCTATATCTACCTAAAATACATTGGGTAATGATTGAAATCTCATGATATAAATAGGACTCGAATGGGGAGTGAACCTAGTTCTGTAAGGGAATCTAGTCTTGGGAGTGAACCTTTACAACTATGATGGTTAGGGGAGTAAACCCAATACACTATTATTGTATTTAAATTGAGACTTGAATACTAAGGAAATGATTTTTTATGTTTATGTGTATACTAAAATTAGATGAATTATTCCTATAATATTCTCTCATGGATAATTTTCTTTGATTACATTATGATTAATGTGTTATAAACTAAAAATATTTATTCTGTGACTTAATATTATGATATTTTATATGTAGAAAATGGTTTTAAAAGGTTAAAATCATGTTCTTATACCCTTATTCTCATTTAATGATGTTGTGATCATGGTATCTCCATTGGTTAGCCTTAATGAGCAACTGATCACACTCTTTTCTTATGTTTCCTTTCCCCAGGTTATGAAGAAATGTATGAAGTATGATATGATTAAAAAGGGTGATATTTATGAAGAAATAAGTGGGATATGATTTTGATATTTTCTGAACATGTTGTTTATGTGTCAAGGTTTCTGAAGGCAATTAACCAATATAATTATGGCATGGATCATTATGTAATATAATGACAATTCATATATATATATATATGTAATAACTGTGTATAAAAAGTATGGGTCACTATAAAAGCCAGGATGGTTGTTTTTAGGGAACCTTCACTGATAGATAAGGAGAAAACAAATAAACAGAGTGTTTACATATGAGGCTCCTAAATATAACATACAAATGATAGAAAATAAGAAATATCCATGAGAGAAGATAATAATGAAATGTATCTCAAGGATAGTAGTCCAAAATGATGAAAAAAATGATCGTGATATAATAGCTATATATCTCTAATATTCGCATTCTTTTTTAATAAAATTGAGATACAAACAAAGAGATTCAATAGAGAGTGTTCTATGTTGATATTATAGGGGATTCTATTCTTATTTATATTCTCTTCTTTACCACACACTTTTGAATATGAATTCACAACATCTTTTTTAATTAATCAACATCATATCTTTAAAATCCTATATTTATATTAAATTTCATACGTCCTTTTCTTATAAATACATCAACAATAAAACTATCTATTAAATTATCATTATACTATATTGGTTTCTCAGTACTTGAAACATTTTATAATAAATTTTATGATAAATTGGTAATAATACATTTAATGAATTTATGAAAGAATTAATTCCCACTAAAAGTAAACCTATGATAACTTATATAAGGCTGTATAAAAATATAGATGATTATGGATCAAAATATAGTCGAATTAAATTGAAATGAATTCATATAGCTGAATTTATACCCATAGCTAAACTTGCGTAGGTGTTCTTCAAATAATTTATTTATCAATATAGATGAATTTTCATAGGTGTTATTCATGTAACTGATTTAATTTATATAGTATTATTAATCACTTAGCCAAATTTGACATATCTGAATGATTTACAATGCTATTTGGAACCACATAACTATTTTGGAATGTATCCAAATCATGTAGCCGATTACTCTATGTAACTAATTCAATTATGTGATTTATTGACATAGGTGATTTCTATGTAGGCAATTTCACAATGCATCCATTTCATGTAGGTGAGTACTTCATATATGCGATTGACATAGTCAATTTCTCACATATCCATTTTTACATATAGATAAATATCCCACATAGACTATTTTCATACTTGTGAAAAGATATAGAAAAATTATAGAAATTACATATTTCATCATAATGAACTAAAATAATGCTAAAACAAGATAAAAACACTTAAAAACATCAGTAATATATGAAGGGTCTTTTAGATAATAAAAACCTAAATTACATGGGATTTGTTGAAAGAAAATTGGTAGTCCAAAAAAAATAACAACTCCAGTGTGACCACTATATCCACAATTCACACCCGACTAGACCAAGAGAGGTCAACAATAAGGTCCAATGTGGTTCTACCCACCAAAAAAGATTTATGATAAATCATTATCTCTCCAAGGAAATATCATTATAGGGATGGGAAAACTCAATAGGGAGAAATAATTTCTAAAGGTCATCACACTAAAATGAGGATTAAAAAGGGATACTACCAAAAATAATTAAGTACTATAGTAAGACACATATCTAAGAACATGGTAAAATCTACATTACACACAAGAAAAACATAAATGAACCAATGATATAAATCAAGGTACAACAAGAACTACAACAACTGAGATGTTCTCGAAAAGATGAACCATTTATATCTTTGAAACAAATGTGGAAGAGTAAGTAAGATTGGGTGCCACAATTGAAATACTGAAACCTCAGTGAATATATCTATCTAATAAAAGTTCCACATAGGGTAAATTCTACAATATAATAATACATATCCATTCATCCATGAATGCAACGAAGACTTAAAACTTACAAAACTCTCAGAACAAGATCTCATGTAACACTATCATCCCACAAAACCCTTAAAACAAAAATTCACTCCCCTAATGGGAAAAATCAAATGATAGAAAAAAACAATTGATAAAAGAAAAAGGGAAATAGTTTGAAGTTGTAAAAATACTATCAAGATCCAAAAACTAGAGAGGATCTTTTCCCCAAAATATACTTCCAATTAAAAAACTTCTGGAGTTTTCCCAACTGACCATAGTAGTGATAGTTCTTTAAAACATCTATGTAAGAGGAATTAGAGTGCTCAAACCAATCACATAAGAATCACACAAGAGAAGGATTCCTTTATAAATATGTCTCAACTGAAGGAGGTTCATACAAGATAGGCCCTTCTAGAATGCACTCCAGAATAAATGGGGTGACTTCACCAATTCATAAAGGAACATTGACGCTACTTAGTAAGGGTTTACCCATAAAATACAACTTGTCTAGTTATTAATCATTCCAAAAAATCTCAAATAATAAATTCCCAACTGAAAGGACTCAAGCATTGAGATACAATAGAAGACCCTTCATGAATTGATGACCCTTCACAGAATCACTCAAAAAGACCTATAGAACAAAAGGAACCAAATCACTAAGATAGTTGATGTTATCTTTCACCATCTGTTGACTATTTTAGAGGCATATGAGATCCACGATATTTTCTGTCTTAAAAAACCTTGGATGTAACCACTAAAAAATGTGGTCTTAAAGATATCCCATGACATCACAACTTTTAACTGAGATAAGATTATGACGTTTCACTGATATAAACTCATCCGCTTAATAACCATAGAACTTATTTAAAATTAATGACATTAGGAGTTCCTAATAATTGGAAGACTCCCTTAGCATCCCCATGACACTTTACTACCAGTCTAGAACGATGATCACCTCGAAAGAATGAAAATCCCTACAAAGAAACTAGCCTCACCACTATATCTTGAGTTTGTGTGGTGAAAAAAACTGACCAAGACACTATCAAATCCATATGAACCATAAAATACATTCTAGAAGTAATAATCTAAATAATAAAATCACACAAGGATGAATAAATAAAAATTTCAATTTTAAACCTAAAATAAATATTTGAATCTCAACTCAAAGTTATAGTCCCAAAAAGGAAATTTACCAAAACACCAAACACAGTTTAGAAATCTCATCCTTTGAATACATTTAAAACTTCACAATTCGTATTTAAAAATGTATATATTTATCTTTTAAATTTAAAACAACTTTAAATTACATTGTTTAATTTATAATCGTTTTCCTCAAATAGGACCATTTTAAAACATCAAAATATTTTCATTTAAAACATTCATAGTACATTGAACTAAATCTATATTTTTATGTGAAACCTTTTTTACCCTTCCATGATTCAATAAAATAAACAATCCCCCTTTCCGATTTTACTTCATACATTCTCTCCATTCAATTTCCATCCCAATTACATAATCAACGGGATTCCCAAATATGGGTTTTCATTTTGGATAAAAATATTCAAAGTGATAAACAAACCTTATAAATTATTAAATAACATCATTTATATCAAAAACCACTCTCGTTACACCGTAAAACCAAACATCAATTTCAAAATCCATTTAAAATAAAACCAATTTTTTTAACAAAACATAGAAATTCTACATTTTTTAAAAAACTATTATTCTAAAATAAATCCTTAAGATCTAATTTTCTTCATTTATCTCAAATAAAAAAACATACCATAATAAAATAAAAATAAAACCAAACAATCCCAATGCATAATTTCATGATGAGACTGGTGTCGGTGCACAACTTGGATGCATGAATTGGCAGACCAAGTTCCATCTATGAAACAAGTTATAAGAGTCATCATGAACCATGTACACATGATCCACATGGATTTACATGACCTATGAGTTCACCAAGTACCACCAGTTCACTCCCATTTTTCTTCCTCAAATCACCAAACAATTAAACAACTCAAAAAATAAATGACCCAGATCCATAATTCCTATGGTAACTCTAAGATCAGATTATGTAAGAGAATGTGGAACTCTTCATTATTTTATATCTTAGTTTTTGATAGTTATAATATCTAACCTAATATAGATACCAATATAATAAATGGATGATCTGATACCATTTTTTCATTTAGCAAACCAAGACGTACCTCTATCGGATGCCCTACCCTATTCTTGATAAGGTTAAAAGAGAATTTGTGATCCCTACAGGCAAGAATATTTCCTTTGGAATCAAGGAATCCCTTTTTAGGGAATGATTTATCCAAATAAAAATTAATTAAATAAAAAATTTAAATTAAATAAAATTATGACATAACATGTGCATACATCAGATGACCATGCTTGTGAAAAATAAAGATAAATAAAAAGATAATTTCAATCTAGTAAAGAGATAAAAAATAGTATGAACCAAAAACTCCTCTCACCACTCGGGTCTCCCTCTATTTTAAAGTAATGACACCCACCACTGGATTTCCTTCACCCACTAGTAGATATAGCTATCATCCATCTAGAAGAATAATTAAAATATTAATTGTCTAATGTGAAAAAAAAACAATTGAAATAAAAATGAACTATAAAAATACCTTCCACCTTATGACTATATGAGTCACCTCCCAATAAAAGAATCACAATACCCTACATAAAATAATAGATAAGTTGAAACTTATTGTTGAAAATGATTATGTAGGATTGAGTAATAATATCGGTAGGGATTAAAAAATTAAAAAAAACTCTTTATAGCTTGCCTTTTAAAAATAAAACCATTTCATGCTAGATTGAGATACTATATTATAATAATGTTTTCAATTTATTTTAAAATAATAAATAATATATTAATTTTAGAAAAGTCATTTTTATTTCCATTTTCTAAAAATAGTTTCTAAAAAACAAAATTTTTTCCAAAAATACCTTTATAAGGAGAAACATGTTGTGAAAGAATTATCCCAATGAAACATAAAAAGTTGAAATAATATCCCAAAGTGATACCAAAATAAAGGAAAGTAGAATATAAGTAAATAAGTGACAAAATAAGAGTTTCTATTAAAAGCATAATTGTTGAAATGATTTTATAAATACACCATGAACCAGTGGAAATTTAAATGAATGTAAATTTTTTATCTTGGGATATTCATATATATCAAGTGAAGATACCCAAGAAGTCAATTATTCATATCTACGTACTATCCTATTGATGTAATCCATAGTTTGTAACCAATTGGTTGCTCTCAAAAAGCCTTATCGGTGGCTCAACCCACCATGTAATTTTCTTATAAAGGTGATTTAGTTCATCTTATCATGATTAAGTAGAAACCATCACTAGACTGACACAAAAATTCCAAGAATCTTATGGTTATAGAAAATGTTTGAGATGAGGAAGAAAATAAAAATTCCAAAACTCAATCATGAAAAGTGATGATACATGTTAATCCCACCATCCAACACCATCCATGTGAATTCAACCTAGAATCGAGAGTATCAATGGAGGTGTATAATTTTTAAGAAAAACATATGGAGGTACCAATTGAGCATCATCATTTGAATACCCATTTTTCAAACCAATGGTTTTCAATTTCTAAAGTCACTCATCAACTTTATACATATATGCACCTCTGTATATATATGAATACAATTTGTCCTAATATACATATTCACACAACTTGTGTGAATATTTAAAAAGATAATACCTATATCTATACTCATGTTTATATGTATAATCCATATTTAAAAATTAAGAAACATTTAGAACCCATTTTTATGCTCTTTAGAAATCTTATTTTCTATTAGGCCTTTATGGAAAATTGGTCAAAAGGATAAAACATACTAAATATATATATATTTTTAAAAAATTTATTTTGAAAGATAAAACAAGAACATGGAGTGCTTATCCTTTCAAAACATATTTTTTTAAAATCTTATAATGAAGAAAAACTAGGGAAAAATCTTAAAAAACATTTCAAACATAAAGGAAGACAATTTCATCTATTGAAAATAGTTTATAAATTTATTTAACTCATCATATTATGAATACACGCAAGAAAATATATTTTTAAATTTAAAATCTCATACATATGGTAACCAACCTCAAATGGTGTCATCTTCACTAATGACATCCAAAATATACCTCAATTCATTGGTGAATGGTATGAGGATTTGAGGAAGAGGTGATAGGGTCCATGAATTAACATCACAAACCCTTGAAATTGATTCAAACAATAAATAGGAACCTTAAACCCCTATTATGGTTCATCTAATCATGAGATAAAACTAATATAAGAGAAAACAGAGAGGAAGAGGTGGATAGAAGGATGATGAACCCTAGGCTTCAGGCACCAAATCACGAAGTAATCGAGTGGATCTGTTATGAATTGGAGAAAAATGGAGGAAGTTGATGATCAATGGAAGGGGGGTCTAATCACACTAAAAAAATAAGGAAGAGTAGAGAGGGATCTATTAGGATTAAAAAATAAGGGTAAAATATTAATTCTAAAATTTTTAAAGAGCTGGGTGAATTACATGACAGCTGCATAGTTTACCAAAACCATGTTCCAACCATTCACCCTTTAATGGGAAAAAATAAAGATACACATGATTGGTTAAAATGGTTTAAAAAAACAATGTTCCACCCATGTTAAATGAGGAAACCAAAATTATAGATTTAAAATCATGGGATTAACAGAGTTACTTCTTATCGCTTGATAACCATACAACTGGCCATTCCCCCCTTTTTATCAAAAAAATTATTTTAAAAAAACAAGACATGTATGAAACTAAATGAAATTAATATAAATAAATAAATTAATGAAATATTAATATAATAAATGGTTTGGGTGTGACATCTCTTGACATATATGAGCCACCACAAATATTCTAATGCTCACATTTAGTTTAATAAAAATACTATTTATCCTACATAGCTAATTATATTAAAACTTCTCTAGAAATACCCATATTCAAAAAACACCATCAAACTACCGATATAAAAAAATATTTTTCCAAACTATCCACAAACCAATAATTGAGAATTATTTTTTATTACATCCCAAAATTATCCATCCATCTACCATAGAGTTCCCAAACTCAAGCTGTTAGGTCGAATCCACATACAAATCCATCTTCTTGGATATACTAATGTGTTTATAACATGTATCAATATTTCATATTCTTTGTGCGCAAAAAATTCTCCATTTTTTTACTAATAAACTTATCTTAAGTGGTTTTAGTTAATTAATTCTTTTTAAGTAATATTTTATTTTGGATTATTTTGGTTAATTATGTGATTTCACATTTGATGAAATTTTAATAAGGAAAATATCATATATGCTGATAAATTATCATATGAGTTGATAATTTATCTTATGATCTATCAAATGATGCAAAAAATAGTTTTTTTCAAAAAAATATTTTTATGGATAAGTAGACATATTCTCATAAGATTTAATTATTTTAACTATGTATAATATATTAAAAATGTATCATATAGAATAATTTTCATATGGATAGAATACAATCATTTGATCATGATATTTCACCAAGTCATTTATCATAAAAAGATATAATTTTTTCTGTGAAATAAAAATACAATGAACCAATATTAGATAAAGGAAAATATCATATGATGTTTATAATTCTCATACATAGATCAAAAAAATCATATAATGAATTAAATTATCTTAAGGAATAGTTTTTATAGTTAATTTATCCTTAAATAACAGGATTATATTACAAAGATATGAAATATCATACACAATAGATTATCGTATGAATATGAATATTTATTTCAAAGTAAAAATATTCTATGGAGTTTTAATGGAGTTATATTTTAAGATTTCACTAAGTTTAAAATATTATGATGTTTTAAATGTAGAAATAGCTAATGAGGAAGATAAAGTCCTTTTATGCTAAAGTTATTTGGAGTAAGTATTTTTAGGTGTATTTATTTTCTCATTTGAATAATTACTTTCTATTATTTGAATTCTAGAAAATTAAACACCTAATTTTATTTTATTTTCATAGTTTTATTGGCTAGATGAGTAATGATGAAATAAATAATACATATATTTCCAGGAATTCATATAGTTCTAATGAAGGCCATGTTTACACTCAATATTTATATTTTCTTTTTTTATTATTTTTAGAAACTAAGGTCGCATATATGAATATGGAATTCCTTTTTGGATTATTCTATTTTCTCTTAACGATTGGATTATATATGGAAATTATAATTCAAAATCAAAAACAATAAAGTATGTACGTGGGAATAATTGAGTAATATATGAAGAATGAGGGTGATGATATTCTTTCTAGTACATAAAATCTATTATTTATTTTATGTGAATTTGAAGAACATATTGCATCCATGATTTTAAGAAAAAATCATCTATAATTCAGAGATATTATAAATATTATTAATAAATCCTTATTACTTTTTGTAATAAAATATCATATTTTTTTAAAAAAATCATCGTCTAACTTTTAGCTGAATATTAATCCCATTTCTATATTATTATATTATTTATAGTGTGAAAACTTCTCATATGACTTCATAAAGGCCATGGATATGACTTTTAAAAAGGGTGAGTACAATAAAATCTCTTTAAACTTTTATAACATTTTGATGTTTCTTTCACTCAATTGTATAGGTCCTCTAAAAAGGAAATGCATAGTGAAACCCACTAATCTCTATGAGAGAGAATTGGTTGAGTGGGCTAGGGGATCGTTGTGGCCAAAACCACTATAAGTCCTACATGTTCTACTATTTTTCTCTATATTTTCATTTTCCTTTACCTTTTGAAAAAATCGTGAACAATTGTTCAAGGGAATATTTAATTTGGGTTAAATTTTTAAGAACTCAATTCACCCCATTCTTGATTCATTTTGTATCTTCTATTGGGACCACATTTGGTATCATTGTTTGAGACTCTTTATTTCTACACTATAACTTATTTAATTCATAAAGATCATTTTTTTAATGGATAAAATATATGTAAATTTAGAGGTAATTTCTATGGACAGATATTTTTATTTAAATGGAGAAAACTATGGATGCTGGAAGGATCAAATGATTAGTTATCTAAAAATTTATGGTATAAAGGATTATTTTAAATTTATCAAACCCTATAAAATTATTAAAGGATAACTAGAGATATGTGATGCTACTAAAGAAGAAAAATATGGCATGAACTATAAGGATATGAAGGCTATTATTTGTGGATTAGGTCTTAATTAGTTCAAATAAGTTTCACAATGTAATGTTGTATATAAAATTTTGAAAACTATATATGTTACTTATGAAGGTATTGATAATGTAAGACAACTTAAGTAAAAAAAATCTAAATTAAAGTTTGATACATTCATAATGGTTAATGGTGAGATAATAGCTTATATTAAAGAAAGGTTGAGTAAAATTTTAAATAGTGTATCATCCTCTAGAGCTCTTGTTCCTAAAGGTGATTAAGCTCTTAATGTAATTAGCGTTTTTCCATCACAATGAAGTGAATTTTAAAATTCTATTTATAAATATATTATTATGAAAAAAATAAAAATAAAATATATCATTGAAAAAATTATGAAGTATAAAGCTGATATAGAATCCAATATAAAATATTATAAGATGATAAAAATAGAGAATGTTTCTTTGAAAGCATCAAATGAAAAATATGATAAGAGTAATTAAACAACAGTATCATTATCATATGATAAAGAGAATTCAAGTAATTATGAGTCAAATAATGACCATGCTCAATTTCCAATAATTTCAAGAAGTTCTATAATAAGATAAAGTAATTCAAGAAATCCTTTGACAAGTTTAAAAATAATGATGGAAATACCAAATAAGTCAGATGCTATGAGTGTAATAAGATCTAGTATATCAATATTAATTTCCTTTAACTTAAAAAAAAGAAAATTTAGGAAAATTAGTATAATAATATATCATAATATAAGGAGGATTACAAATAAATAATGGCTATATGGAGTTCCTAGGAGGAATCCAATGATGACTCCTGTTCTAATTTTTAACATGATGTATCTAATCAGAAGTGAAATATGTGCTTCATGGTATAAACTAATGTGGTGAACCCTATTTATTATTCTTCCTCTAAATCCAAATAATAAAAATCCACTTATGAAAAACTAAATGGAGACTTTTATATTTTATAATACTACTATCAATACTTGAATAAAAATAATATGAATCTTATGAAATCATATGATGTAATTTTTAAAGAAATTGAATCTTTGAATAAATATGTTTCTAAACTAAAATCTAAACTGGACGAATTTTCTTGAAGTTTTATTTTCTATAAAAATATAATATCATAATTAATATCATAATTAAAATAAATAATAAATGATTATAGTGTCTTTATTAAGGGAGATAATCACCTAAATCAAATTATTGAGAAAAAACAAGTTATTAAAGGTAAACAATGAATAAAATGTAATCAAGAGAAACCTAATCTGTATAAAAATTATTTTATGCCTAGTTTCAAAAATAGAAATTCATCCAATATCACTTGTTTCAACTATATAATAAATATAAATTTTGAAAATGATTATTTCTTAATATATCCATATATAAATAGAGTAAATAAATCATTTATTTCTATAAATTTATGTAACTATAATTATTCAAATTAGAAATATTTTTGGAAAGTATAAGGATATTTATCCTCCTAAATCGTTATAGCTTATATTAATGGACCCAGGAGCGCTTTGGAAACAAAAAAACTTCTTATTTAATTTTTTTAGGGAACTAGCGACATAAAAAATTAAAATGGTTTTTAGATAGGGTTTTTTTTCAATACATATGAATGGATATTTTTTCATCTTTCAATCACTACATAAAATTGATAGAGGATATGCCGCATTGAATAACAATAAAAATTTTTGGAATAGAATTTGTTGGAGAACCCCATTAAATCATCATAAATTAATTACATAATGTTAATATAATAATTCACAACCTGATATGTATTTCTCAGCACTATGATGATGTATTTTCTATTTAAATTTCTAACTCCTATTTTATCTTTAATGATAACTTTCTTAAATTTAGTTCACCAAAAACTAAAATTTTTTACACACTATATTTTCATTCCTTGTATAAAAAAATGTGAACTGTTTTTTTAACTCTTAATCATCAATTATTTTAATTGAAAATTTAATTTTTATGAAACTATAAAAAAATAAATATTCTGAAATTTTATTACACAAAAATTCTAATTCGATTGGATAAATTTTGATTTTGAACTAACTATATCAAAATTAGTGTCGAATTAATTTTTGAAATTTACTATTGGAAATAAGATTTTATGAATAATAAAAAAATATAATATTTAAAACATTCTCATTTTATTTACAAAAATGTTTTATAATTTTTATCATTGACAATGCACTTATTATCAATTTAACAAAAACAATAAAATGATCTTTTGGACGTAAACAATATATTTTTTTAGATATTTTTTTAAGTGCATAATGTTATTTATATTTTATTTAATTAAAATAATAACATATAATTTAGGGTATATAATTTATTTTTAGATTATATTTCTTAATGTGTGAATTTAAATTCATATAATTATTAATACTAGTCATATATTTAATGTAAGACCATTTTATGCCTAAAAAATGCATTTTTATGAAAACCCATTTTGCGTCACATTTTTCTAGAATATTATTTAAATTAATTTATTACACTTATAGGAATGGAATTTGATAAAATGGTTTCCATACTTTTAATCATAATTTACAATTATTTAATTATGTCCATTTCATTTTTTTCATTATGAATAGAAAAAAATGGTAAATATTGGTTACCACAAATAAGTTTGAAACTATTTTACCGAGGGGTTAAACTAAACTGATAATGATTAAAATTCCCATAAAACATATCTAAATCCTATTAGATTAATATATTTAGGCCATATATTATATAAAATTTCTAATATACTCAATTTTGTTCCATTTATAAATGAAATATACTTAATAATATTTCAAAACATTGAAAAATTACAAGTGTTCCACCCACCTCACATATAAAAGGGAACTTCCTCACCTTACTTATTCAAAAATATTGATCAATTTATCTAAAAAACAAAAAACATATATCCCCATAGTTCTTATCTAAATTATATAGGTTTTTTTCTTTACAAAATAAAAACCCTATTTTCTATAACTGAATATCTAAAGGTGGTTTCTCAAAGAAGAGGTAATCATCATAACCAAACACTTTCATTTATTTAATTCTTTTAACATAATAAATTATTTCCTAACCATTATAATATAATAAAACCAGAATATATCATATATTTTTATGTTAATATTTTAACGTAATAATATTTTCCATCACCTTCTATATAAAATCGGAAATAAAACCACCACTCATGTGTATAGCATACTACCATCTCTCTAATTGTTTTAATTTTTTTCCATCACCACATCACTCGAGTAGTCATAAGGATGGATATAATTAATTTATATTATAATTATTAAATAATAATAAATAATTGAATTTAATATATCATCTACCTTAGTACCCTTACACCCAATAAAAAATGATAATGTTGCTCGTGTGTATGTGTAAACGGCCACCTTCACAAAGTGATGCAATTCATTTTTCATGTCTTATTTTTATAGATGACTCTAAATAAGTATATAATTCATGTGAATAATTTTTATGTCATGATTAAAATTATGAATATTATATAACCATGATCAAAACACATGAACAAGGAATTTCATGATAAACACTGCATGAGAAAATGAAGCAGTTAACACCCAAAACAATGATATTAATGAAATATTGTTAATGAATGGGTGATAATATGTTATAAGTGGAATATATATATATATTATATTTATATCAGTGTGTGTGGGGGGTGTGAGTGTGTTTTTGGTATGTGAGTATAATAAATCTAAATTTATTATAAAGGAGGTTAAATCAAGTTCAACAATGAGGAAGCCTAAGTTAAGGGGGTTCTATAATCAATGTCTATACATCGAGTTATACCACTCGTTAATTGATTATGCTATTCCAAGACTATGCATAAAATAAACTATGATTGATTTATATATTATTTTATATTTTATTATCTATATTTAAATTTGTTTTACATGATTACTTCATTTATTTATTCTCACATAAAAAGTTACAATCTCTTTAAGGGATTTTGTCTCAATTTACACTTCATTGAGACGTATTTTGTATTATGAAAATATTTTATTTAATGTGGTGTAGATAATTCACATTTCAATTACTTATAATGAATATCCATTTATTCATGGTTATTAAAGTTGTAATTAAAGTTTAGTTTTTAAATGGTTTATCATTAAATGATACAAAATAATTAAGAATTTATTTTACTATCCCATTTTTTGGGATTGATTATATTTTTTTATTAAAGGAATCATATATTTTATCCATATTATAATCTATATATTTTTATATAATATATATATATTTAATGATTTTATATTTTTTATTATTGTTTTCCCACTTATTTTACAAGAATCAATTAAATATATGTTTAAATTAAACTCAAATATTATTTTTATTTTTGATTTTGAATATTTTTATTCAATTTCCATATTTTAAAAAAATTGTTTTAAAAAAGTTATTTTTATTTACTCAAATGATTTATCATGTAAATTATATATTATCCTTAAATTTTTTATAATTTTTGAAAGGAATCATTCTATTTTTTTCTAAAAGGTTAATTTTTAACTTTCCTTATAAAAAGTCAAAAGTAATTTTTTCATTTAACGTACATAGTTTTAACATATTCTCCTACCTCCATATCTGTTATATGTTATTTATCTTATTATATAAGTTTTAAATGGTTTTGTAATGAAACGTTATTCTATATGTTTTACTTATATTTTTTAATATTCACTAAAAAATATTTTATTATAAAACCTATATTTTGGAGGAATTCATGGCCATATTGTATCTCTTATCAATTTTGTTGTCATAAAATTTCTCTTGAAACATTCAATTTATTATTACAATATTTCATCATACATTACAATTATCATTCATATCTATATCCTTTGTAACATGGATATTTTTATTGTATAAAACATATACCAATTTTTTATAAAGTGTATTACTATGAAAGTTATATAATTGGTAGGGGAATCTTGATATTTCATATTATTTACTCCATATAGATATTTTTTGTAAGACATTACATTTATGAATTAAATTGATCATTATATATGTTAGGAATTAACTAGAAAAGAATTGATGGTTGGGGACTAGAAATACATAGCCCCCCATTTCATCTGTGGGTATCATGAGATAAACTAGTTGGTTAGCCTTATAATTATGTTTTTGTTATATTCCTACTCATTGAATTAAACTATTTTTGCACAAGGCCTTCATGTAAGATATCAGTCTCTTTAAAATAATAACATCCAACATTATTTATTTCCAAAAATGAGAATTCAATTATTAATATCTATGAGATTATTTCTTTGATATTATGCATGAATTCATTTAATTATCATGTTATTGATGAAATGAAATGTGTTTTTAGTTATTCACCATACTATAATCATTATGCATTATTTTATATGCAACACTTATTGAGTGTTTGAGAACACCATTATTTTTTCCCAGTATTTGAAGAATGAATCTTAAAATGAGTTCAAGGATGAAGAATATTTACTTTTACTATTATTTATATTTTATTTTCAATTTAAAATGAAAATCATGTTACTATTTGGTTCTTTAAAACTATAAAACTGATTAATCATTGGTTATGTGGTCCCGTATGTCTTCTACCAGAGTAATAAAATAGTCACTAACTATGGATTACTAGATTTGGGGTTATGACAGTTTAAATGACACAATTAATGAATCTATGATTTTTAATTATCTTATTAGACATTATAATATTCATTCTATAAATAAATTGTCTGTGAAAAATTTAATTTCTAATTTTCCCCAATTTAAATTGTATAAAAATAAATTATGTTATGTATGCTAAATGGGAAAGTAAAAAAAAATCCTCTTTCATATCAATTAAAGAGGTTTCTATATATATACCCTTATAACATATTCACATGGATATGTTTGGTCCATCTAAAATAGCTAACATCAGTGGTATATACTGTTTTTCATTTTGGTTGATGATTTTTCAATATTTACATGGGTTTAATTTCTTAAGGAGTAAAATTGAAGCTTGTACTATTTTTATTAATATTTTTAAGATTTTTCAAAATAAAAAAAAGGTTATAAAAAATATCCTTGATAAGTGATCCTAGGGGATAATTCTAAATTTATGAATTCAATTTATTTTTCTCAAAACAGGGCAACAAACACAACTTCTATTTCCCAAAAATTAGATAAAAAATATTGTTTTTGAATGGATAAATAGAGCCTTGAAAAATATTTATAGGACTATATTGTGTGAATATATCATTCCCATTAACTTTTGGGATAATATGTTAATACAATATGTTATGAAATCAATATATTTCTAATACGACCTATTATAAAGAAAACACCCTATGCACTATGGAATGATATAAAGCTAAAGGTTGGATACTTTAAAAATTTTAATGTAATGTGTATATATTGAACACCAAGGATAATGTTGTTGAGTTTGGTCTAAAGGCTAATGAATGAATCTTACTAGGTTATTTTACAACTTATAAATCCTATAATATTTTCAATAAAATGTAAATAATATTTTCAGAATATACTCATGTGAAATTTTATGAAATTGAACCCTTGATAATAGGAAATTAAAAATTGATGACTTGAGTTATTCAATGGATAACATTAATTTTTAGCCTCTATTTAGAAACAAAAAGGATGATGTATGGGTATATTATCATGAAAAATATATTCCTCAAAGGGAAGATACTAATGATCCTAAAATAGTTTTACCTATAATACCTAGGAAACTTATAAACTATGATTTAGAAACTATATTAGGAAAACTAGATGAATGATTTATGATTAAAATAAGTGTATAAAATAGTGTTGATATATTTATATTTTTTTATTATCTTGAAACTAAGATAATTGAGGAATCTTTAACTGATTAGAGTTAGGTAGTTATTATATAAGTGGAATTAAATCAGTTCAAGATGGAAAACATATGATAATTATTTGATGGAACCAATTATTATCTTATCATTGGAACTAATATGGGATTTATAAAAATTAGGATGATCACGGTGAGATAATAATGAATAAGGATTGTTTAGTTTTCAAATTTTATAATCGAGAAGAAGGAATATATTATAAAGAGATCTTTTCCCTGGTTTCAAGGTTATAAGTAAGTAGTATTCTTTTCTCTTATGCATTTTTATGAAAAATAAATTATACCATAGGGATGTTAAAGCTACCTTCCAGGAAGGATATTTTATGGAGGAGTTTAATGTTTAACCTCCAGGTTTTGAAGACCCTAATTTCCAAATTTTATTTTCAAACTTACTAAAGTTTTTTATAGTCTCAAAAAAGCACCAAGATCTTGGAATGAATTATTATTTTTATTTATTTTATCAAATAGGTTTTCTATGGGTTTTTAAGACACTACACTTTTTAATAAATCTTCATCAATAGACATATTGTTAGTCCAAATATATATTGATTATGTTATTTTTGTAACCAAAAATATAGAATTATATAATGTTTTTTAAAAAGTTAGACAAAAATAATCTAAAAAGAGTTTGATGGGTGGGTGGGACTTTTACATTGGGTTTTATATTTACCAAAAAATATTATGGTAATGTTTTAAACCAAATTAAATACATACATTATTTATTAAAAATTATTTAACTTAAAATCAATATGAATTTTTCAACTCCCATGATTTCAAACATTAATCTTGACTGGGATAAAGGTGGGAAACTGATTGACAACAATATATATAGGGGAATAATTATAAGATTTATTTATCTAACTAAAATTAGATCAGATATTGTGTTTTTAGTATGTCTATGTGAAATATTTAAAGAAATAACAAAGTAATGTTACATAACAGATACCAAGATAATTGTAAGGTATTTAAAAGGAAGATATTATTTATCTTTACTTTTTTCCAAATCATTCTATATTCAATTTAATTTCATAGTCAAATATAGATTTTGGTTATTGTAGGAAAGATAGAAAAATTACATCTCGAACCTGTCGCTTTTTTGGAAAGTCTTTAGTTTTTTAACCATGTTTAAACTAATATTTTATTATATTATCATCTTTTGAAGTTAAGTATATTGTAACTATTTTTTACTCAGGTATTGTGGATTAAAAACACCTTAATCATGTATAAATAAAATCTTAGAACACTGATATTAGGTTAGATAGGAAGAAAAAAGATTGTATGGAGGGGGCTGAATTGACCAAATTAAAATTTTTAAATAAATAGAGCAATTGTAAAAATTAATTAAAAAAATTAATTTTGGGAGTTAATTAAGTGAAGAATAAAAAGAATGAATAATAGGATATTTTTTATAGTAGTTTGGTCTAATGTGGACTTAGTATACTCTTAAACCTCTTTATGTAGCGAGAGATGCAATGTCCATTACTTGATTTTTAAATGAGAATCACAACCTGATCACAACCTACTTTTTCTAGTGGAAGAATAAATAGACACATAACATTTTTATGGGGAGTAACAACCAAATTACAACCTTGAATTTATATAATATGAGTCACAACCTGAATAGTCCTCAAATTATAATTCAAGAGTCACAACTATAATAAATAAAATGATTTTTTATATGAAAGTATAAACATAAATATAGAGTGTGAGTATAAGATGAGAAATAGTGTTACAAACACTAGAGACAAGGATGGAAGTGAAGATAAATAATGGAATCACATGTACTTGTTCTTCAGTAAATGATCGACTCCTCTCATCAAGGAAATATAATTCTAACAATATGTAATTTGACAGTTGAGATATTACATAGATGATGAAAAATATTATCGCATGGTACATTATAGATTGTAAAACACTTTGAATATTTACAACATTATTCTCATAGAAAAATAGAGTGTCGAAGATGTTATCATTTCATATTAGTACATCCTCTAAGTACTTTATATAAATTATTCAAAATATCACAACAACTAAAGATATCTAGTGAAAATTTTTACAATCAACCAAAATAACAACAACAATATCCACCAAAAATATTGTGAAGATAAAATAGATTCCAAGAGAGTTGAAATAATTCCAATATATCATTTGAATAATTATAAAGATTTAAACAAATTTACTTGAATTATTTAATCAAATTCCATAATAATTAGTCAAATAATTCCAAAAATATTGTAAGATTTAATAATTTCTAAATATAATGTGTTAAATAGAAAAAGTAGAGTAAAAATAGGCTTTAACCAGTTTTTAAATAATTATTTTTAATTATGGAACAACTAAAATAAATAAAGTGTGTAATTTTTTTAAATAAATACTAGAAATATATAGAAATAAAAAATAATATTAACAAAATAATATAAAATATATTTAGAATAAAAATAAATTAGTATTAAAAAATTCAAAACTTTTGATAGAAAACATTTGGATTGTAAATTACTAATAAATTGAAATGGTGTTAGATTAAAATTTTTATTGGTGGTAGATTAAAATTTCAATCAGTGGTAGATTAAAAATGGAAGTGGCAGTAGATTAAAAATTAAACTGGAGGTGGATAAAAATTTAAACTAGTGATAGAATAAAAATTGAACTAGAAATAGATTAAAATTTGACCTGGTGGTAGATTAGAATTATAATTGGTGCTTTATTAAATTTTTAAAAAATAACACATGATAAATATATGTAATATGATACTCCAACATGCTATAAATTTTCAAATATGAGGATTTATCCAATGTAAAGAAAGTGAGGAATCATAACAAAACATAGAATATTTGAATCACCCATACACTATAATACTCCCATGTAATAAAAAAAGAACACAAACAAAGAACATATAATAAAAAAAATAAACAAACAACATATAATCCAATAAAATAGAACATAAAAAACAATATACAAATTTTGTTTGATTACAAAACCGAACATATAAAATAAAGAACATTCTATTTACTCCCCCTTTTTTATGTAAACAAAAAGATAAAACATAAATTCCCAATATAATTATGAAGATAAAATAAATAATCTGCCAACATCACAAGTTTAAATTTAATTTTTTTCAAAAAGTGTAAATTCTAAAGGCTTAGTAAAGATGTCTTCTAGATGATTCTTAATAGGGGTAAATTTAAAAACAATATCATCCTAATTAAAATGATCTGCTATAAAATAAAATATAAGGTCTATACTATTTTTTCTTGAATGGTGTAAAGTATTTGTAGAAATATAAATTGCATATATGTTATCACAACAAAAAGGAAATTTATCAATGGAAAACCAAAAATTACATAAGGTTTTATTAATCAATATAATTTGAGCACAAAAACTATTAGAAGATATATACATAACATTTTCAGTAGATATAGTAATAAATAATTTCTTCTTATAAGACTAATAAATTAATCAGTTTTCCAAAAAAATTACACCAACATGATGTGATTTTTCTATTAATTATACTTCCTCTAAATGGAATTTAAAATAAAATATTACATAAAAATAATAATATTTAGGATAAAAAAAATTGAGTTAATAGTTCCTTTAATACGTATAATTATTATTTTTACTACCTTAATATGTCTCTCATTAAGATTATCTTGAAATCATGAACATAGATATGCACTAAATAGGATATCTCCTCTAGATGAAATTATATAATGTAAGCTACATATCATACCTCTATCAGCTTTAATATTAATAGATTTAGTAGATTTATCAGCATATAATTTTCAACTAGCACTCATAATTTTTTCATAAACTTATAATAATTGATAGAATTACATTTAAACAGCTATTTAACATACATATATTTATTAAGAAAGATCCCATATTTATTTTATCAAATTTAAAGTCAAAAAAAAGAACTTTAATTATCTCATTATACCGATTTCTAACACAAATTACATATAATTATAAAAATCATTAAAAATAAATTCACCAGAATAACCAAAAACTATAATATCTACATATATTTTCACAATTAGAATATAATTATAAATTATTTTAATAAATAGTGTAGTATCATCAATATCATTCATGAAACCATTATTCAATAGAAACAACGAAATCCTTATAAACCAAGAATGAGGTGTTTGTTTAAGACCATATAAAGATTTTTATAAATTAAAAACATGCTTAATAAATTTTTTATTTTAAAAACTATAGGGTAGAGAGACATAAATTTGTTTACTTATATAACTATTTAACAAATCAATTTTAACATCCATTTGATAAAATTTTGAAATTTGAGAACTATAAAAATCTAAAAATATTCTAATATCATTAAATGTTGAAATAGGTGAAAATTAATATTCAAAGTCTATTCCTTATTCTTGAGAGTATCATTTGGAAATAAGTAAGGATTTATTTTTGACAATTTGTCCAAATTCACCTATATTGTTTCCAAAGATCCATTTAGTTACAATTTCCTTCTTATCCTTAGGAAACTATACTAAAGATAAAACATTATTTCTGAAAAAATGATTAATCTCACATTGTATAATAAATTTCCAGTTAGAATAATTAAAACCATCAAGAACATTATTAATAACATAATCAGAAACAAAATCATACTTGGAAAAAAAAGTTTAAAATAGAGCTTATAGTTTTTATACCAGAAATAACATTACCAATTACATTGTCAATGGTACGATATTTATCAATTATCCCAAATCTAAGATAACATTGATAATCATTTTTATCCCACTCAATTGATACATTATCTTGAGGTTTTTCTTCAAGAAACAAGAAATTCCTAAAATCCAATTTAATATTATTTGAAATGTTCTCAAAATATCATAAGATTTATCAAATGCATAGACATTTCAATAGTCATAGTATTCTTATTATAATCTCTATAATATTTATAGTTAGAATAATGACCAAGAAAGATACCTTAAAAACATTTATCACCAATCTTATCTAAATTATTTTTCATATTCATGATATAAACTTTACAACCAAAAACATTAAAATAACCATCCTATGGGTTTATACTATTAAAAAATTAATCAGAGGGTTTCTTCGGCATTTATCTAACATAAATTCTATTAAAAACACAACAACAAATATTAATAGATTCATCCAATTTTTTTGTGGTAAATTAAATTTCTTAAGAATTTTTTGAGCCATTTCTTGGATAGTTATATTTTTTACTTTCGTGATACCATTTAGATATGGTGTTCTGGGAGCATAAATATTATGAGGATGACCATTTTCTTCACAAAATTTTCATAATTAAAGTTGAAAAATTACCCTCCATTATCACTTCTGAAATAAACAATTTAATTTTTTTTTTATTTTGAACAATATTATAAAAATAAATAAATCTTGAAAAGGTTTCATTCTTTTGAGACATAAAATAAATTCTTCTAAATCTATTGGAATCATCAAAAATAAAAAAATTACACTTAATCTAGCAGTTTTGTTGAACTAAATAAATCAAGATGTAATACGTTAATAGGTTTATATATAGAAACATGATTTATTTATTTGAATTATTCCTTGTGCTTCCTACATTTTAAGTATGAATCAAAAACAAAGTCTCTTTTTTCATTAACATGGGTAAATCTGGAAAATTTCCATTGTTGAATAAAATGTGTTTCCATTAATAAATGATAATTTCCAATCATTATGTGTTATAGAATATCATATGTTTCTATATCATTGTTAGAATTAATATATTGATTAGTTAAATCATAGAAATTAACCGAATAAATATTATCTATTATATTAGACCTAAATAAAATATTATCCTTTTTAAAAAAAAACATTGTTATTATTATAAATTTTAACATTCATACTATCATAAAAAAGATTAGGTACTCTAATTAGATTATTATTAATCCCTTAAATATATAAAAAACTATAAATTAAGAAAAAATAAGAATTACTTACTTCACCAAATCCCTTTACATTTTCATTAGATTTATCTCAAAAAGTGATAGACCATACATCATATATATAATAAGAGAGGAAATTCAATAGGATACCAATATTTTTATAGAAACAACCATTTTCTGTGTACCATTTTTTATTCTTGAGACATCCAAGATGTTTTTCCTAAAAAATTAATCAATTGATGTTTTTTGTACACTTTCTATTTTGGTTCCAATTGGGTTAGGAATAGAATTCTTAGGTACCCGAACATATTTGAAATATTTATTATAAGGTACTATATCATATAAATTCATTGAAATAATAGTCCTAGTATAACCAAGATATTGAGAATATATAATAGAACATTTGTTAAAAATATTTCCTTGAATATAACATTTAAAGCACGGGATAGAAAAAACTTTTCCAGAAAATTTTTAAACAAAGGTAATCATGTATGAATAAATTATGTGTAGATTATAACAAAAAATTGTTTTATCTTTAATAATTTTACAATATTTTTATTTTTTTATTTTCCTTGGATATATCTGGATAATTTTTATTTTCATCTTAAAAATTCTTTTCTAATATTTTCATTTTCCTTATTAATATACTCAAAATAATCATAGAACTTACTTTTATAACATGAGGTCAGATTTATTATTTCTTCCTTAAGAGTTCTATTATCTTTATTTACTTTATTACTTTCCATTATAAGACAAATATTTTATTCTTTTAACTCATTATAAAATTTAGCGACTCTCAAAAAATCCTTTTATATTTTTTTCATTTTATTTTTAAAAATCATCAAGGATGCCACCAACTATTTTAGAATAATATCTATAATTAGAATCATTATATACCTCATTTTTAATTTCTAACATCAAGAATAGGTTTATTGACTCTTTTTCACTTCTAGATTCATCACTTGAATCAAATTATTCAATGAAACTCCTTCCAGCCTGACAATCACATTTCATTTCCTTTTTGTATTTCTTATTTCTTTCATCTCACTTATACATTGTATAGTTGGGTTTTATGTGTCATTTATTTCTACATTCATAATATGATATTTTCAGTCTATATTTAATAACCTTATTTTCATTTAAAACATTGTTTTGATCTTTACTTGGTCACTAATTGAACCTTTTTTCTCTTCATAAAATTATAATTACCGTTTATAATTTTGGAAATTTCCCATTTGTAATATTTCTATACCTTAGCATAAAAAGAATTACAAATAACATTTATATATTATTTTAAATAAATAACTTTCTTCTACTAAGGCTCTTTTTCAAAAATATTCCATAAATAAAGATCATATTGTAACAATTATCCAATTAACCTAGAGTGTACCCTTTGAAGTTCTTTCTTTCATCAATCGAATCATTCTTTGCATTCCATTTCATGGGAATAACTCTCAAGACTTTTTCAAGAAGTATGAGGTTCTCCAATGTTTCTCTAAGGAAATTAATTCCATTCACAATGATTTTTAATTGATGGAACATTTAATTTATAGTTTCATATTCACCGATCCTGAAGTTTTGGTACTATACTAAAAGAATTCCAAGTTAATTTTTAATCAGAGTTTATGATACAAGGTGAGTTACTTGTATAATATTCCAGATATCATGAGATATCTTACATGTAGACACATTAATAAACACACTTTTATTAATAAAACCATATAAAATATTTACTACTTTTTAAATCAAAAAATATCTAAAAAAATAATTTCCCATAAGAGTGTGTGTCTAATATTCTAGTATCTGGTTTGAATTTTTCAAGATTGACTAGTTTTTAATTCGTAGTTACTTGAGGTAAGACTAATTTTTAGATTTCCAATAACCATAACTGTTTCCATACAAGTGTGGTGTCTTTTGAAAAATTCATCCATCATTTTTATTCATTCATTCCATCTTATGGATCTTGTCCTTAGACTATGAGGTCTAAGAGAAGGTTAACATAAAAAATAGTTTACTCTATAGAATGATTAAGATAAATTTGAAAAAAAAATCCTTTGATATCAATTTTTATCTCAGGTTGGAAGAAGAAAATTGCTCTATAGGGTAAAGGGTCGGGTTAATAGACCAAATTATAATTTACTAAATAAATCAATAATTTTTTAAATTAATTATAAAATTTAATTAATAGAGATAATTATAATGGAATAAAATAAAAAACATAAGATTTTTTTTATAGTAGTTTAGTAAAAAGTTGAACTTGTATACTCTTATACCTATCTACTAGGTGAGAGATATGTTATGCACTACCTGATTTTTAATGGGGAATCATAACCCGATTACAACCTAATTTTTCTAGTAGAATAATAACCAGACACATAACTTTTGTATGGTTATTCATAAGCCAATTACAACCCTAAATTTGTATACCAGGATCAAAACCCAAATGGTACTGACTTTGGAATCTATGAGTCAGGACCCAATGAAATAAAAAAAATATGTAAAAGAATAGAAAAAAATATATAGTGTGAGTGAGAGATATAAAATGGTGTTACATACACAATACACTACTAATCATCCATGTATGGGAGTTTTTCTTGGATAAAAGGAGAACTAAGATCTATTTTTATAATTAAGGTAGAGAGTTTTATTAGAATGTTGAGCTGAGCATTAAAGATACTAAGGATATGGTCATATCAAAAGTCAACAAGACAATATTTTTGATATCATCATGGGATTTTTTTGAAGTTATTTATTTCCCACAAGAAGGAATATTAGATTATAACTCATATTAATAAGTATTTATGGTGCCTGGAATTATAAAATTTTGATATCCTTTTTTGGATCTTCCATTTTAGAGAAATAAAAATTCAAATATTTAGAGGCTGAAAGAATGATTTTAATAAAATTTATCCAAACTGGGATCTCTTAGAGAAATTATGAATATGAGAAAATGTTTTAGCTAGAAATTCAAGTTCTTTATATGTTTCTAATTGAAAATAAATCCAAATTATTGAGGTGTTTCATTATACATATGTACCCTTATTTTCATAGATCTTCTGTATTTTATTATTTTTGAGTAAATATAACTTTTTTGTTTGAAAAAGATGCAGTAGATCTAAGTGAGGACTTAGTAACTAAGAGTTATATGTTTTATACTCTAAGATATTTATTACATAATATTATTGGATACTTTGGGATCCATTCTCTAAATAGATTAACACCCATTTGGGATGAATAAATAGAGTAAATATCTACTCATATTGAGTGAGAGAATCCTATTGAAGATAATGATGTTGCTACTATTTTTAGAGATAAAATAGAGGACTCAATGGCTGATGAGTATCAAAACCAAACACTATTTATCCTCTTTTGTCTAATTTATTTAATTATTTTTTATTGTGTCCTCAATGTTTTGGTCAAATTGGGTGTCATTTTACAATTTTTGTAATTTTTTCATTGGTGCACGGTTGATGTATGGTCAGTATAAACCATGTGATAACCTTGTGAGTACATCTATAACTTTAAAAGTTCAAATTTCATGTTTGGTTAATGGTTATGTTAACCATGTAGAGTAACCCTAAAAGGTGATCTATTCCTTCTTGTAGAGCTATCATGGTTAAATCACCCTTTATCCAACCATAAACCACTATCATCATTTTATAATTTTGATATTATACATAAATGGACAATATTTTCTACCTTATTCATGCCCCACCCGCTCCATTCTCCTTCCTCATATGCAAAAGCTTGGGGGAGCCCATGTACAACCCTTCTCTTCCCCTATTTTTCAATCCACACACCATGCAAGAATGAATCTCCCTAACGTGAATCACTTAACCCCAAGTGTTATCCCTCTCTCCCAAATTATAGCAAGCATGTGATCCTGGTTTACAGAACCCCCTCTAGCACACCATTCCATGTATCCTTCTTTTTTGGTGTTAAATTATTGTCTAATTTTTAGTGTAAATCAATTTGACTGAGATTTCTTTACCTCCTCATATTTATTCTGCCATTTTCCCCCAATTTTAATCACTTTATATCCCACACACCATTATTAGATGAACACTAATAAAAATTGGGTGTTTATTTTTGATGATTTTTGGTTCTTAATGTTAATTACGATTCGCTCGAGGCTGATTCATGCAGTGACCATAAATAGAGATGAGTTCCACTCGATTCCATATAAGATTCCCATGTTTTGGGAATTTAAATTTTATAACCTTTATTAATTTAATTTTTAATCCCTTTTAATTTATTTCAATTCATAATAATAAATATTTTCAAAGTTTATTTGAAGGGGAAATAAATTTTCATTTAAATTTGACTTCAATTCAAATGTTTTCTCATAAATGGAAGCTTGTTAATTTTTTTGATTCAATTCAATTTTTATAGTAGTTGTTTTAAAAAGTCTCAATTTTTTTTAATAAGTTATAAATGATTTAAGAACTGTTTTTATTTTTAAATTGTGGTTATCTATTGTTTTCAGGAAGCTTTTAAAATTTGTCTGTTCTTAAAACATCTTTATCCATATATGTTTTATGAAAATATTACCTGTTGTATATATGTGTGAGTGTAAAAATTCACATGATAATATTTGAATTTTTTCAATTATATACATATATAAATTTGTATGTTTATATGGGTATAATGGTGGAATGAAAACCTTGGGGTTTTAAATGTGATACTAGAGATTTATTTCTAAATAGATTTTACATGGGTTTCTAAAATAAATTATAAAGTATGGCTAGAATAATTTACTTAGATCATGAAACTTATTTTGTAAAGGATTTTTGAAATTAATGAAATCCATTCCTAGAATGTTTTTATTTTTTTTATATATCACTTTTGTGTGTTAAATTATTACACTTTATTTGAGAAATGGATAATTTTTAAAAGACATGTGGTTTTGTTAAACTGAAATTTTGTGATGGGTTTCTAAAAGAAACCTTATTTTAAATGAAATGTGACATATTTTAAATGGATGAATCACATGGTATGATGTGTAAATAATTTCCACAACCCAATACTTTCTCACATGACTGATCCATTTGGGCTATGGGACCTCAAGTGTGCCTCTCGGTATTCCAAATGTTGTTGAATAGTTGTGAAAGAATAAAAAATATATTGGGGAGACTATAACCTCTGGTAAATAGTGTAAATAACAATAAAAATAATAAAATGTATTGGAAGGAATATCAATATTTAAATAGGAAACTCAAGCTGATTGTGGAAAAATTCAGTCACTCGAAGTATAATAGAATCATTTAATGACATTCTAAAATGTAACTAAATAACATATTGAACGTCATAAAAATAAAATATAAAACTAAAAAAGTGAGAAAAAACCAATTCCCAAGCCCCATGCTGGTCTTATCTTATTAATCTAACCCATATAGTAAGAAACACTCAAAAATAGTGTCTATTTACCTTGGGCATACCTGTATTTAAAAAATCGACCCAAGTACCAAATGGTGGTTTGAATGGGATCAGATTACAACTCAATAGGCCACCACCAATGCTCTCTCAAGAAATCCAATCTGATTATATCAAGCATGAAATAAATTAATAAACATGGGTATTAATTTAATAAATTAATACTACACATACAATTTACCCAACAACCCTCGAGTTCTTGGTCGAAACACAGGTCCAGCCAAATTTGCATAGACATGATGTCAAATATCTTGGATCATGTCATGGAACCATGAAAACCATATCCATAACCTTATTAGGGTATATCCCATGAATTATCGTAGGAGAACCGAGTAGATCTATATAATAATTAAAGTTATTTGGGCCAAAACCTATAAACATTGCAACATAATCAGGCCAAGACTTATAAGTATTTTAGCAAAAGAAGGATTTGACCTATAATAATTATAGTGTAATCAGGAAAATCTCTATAAGAATTAGAACATAACCAGGACAAGGTCCAATAAGAATTATAGAATAACCAACATACCATCATAATCCAAATTGATCGATTCAATCAATTACCATTAATATATCGAAATACATCCTATGATGTTAGGTTCCCAATCATCGTAACAATTATAACAATTTCAACTTCGCTTATAAAATTATCTCAAAATAATATAACATTCTGATATATATATATATATATGTTAACACACTAAGAAAAATACATGCTAATTAATAGATTTCAGTCCATGTGATTCTATTTCAAGCATTCACCACAATTCACAAGATATGAAAATTCATAATATTAATCCCTTATTAAACCAAATTTTGATTTATCTTAGGTATCTAGGTTCAACCAAACCCAGTTCAAAATCAAGGCCAAATATTGGCTTACCCCTCTGATGTCTACAATTCTGGTCTCCATGCCAACAAACCCAACATGATCCATTGTGGAGGTTGAATTAGTTAAATTAACATCAAAAAAGTGTATTATCCATTTAGTTAGGTTGTGTGCATTATTTTCCCACGCGATCACTCTTATTGAACATACTATAAGAATATAAATAATCTAAAGGGATATGTTCTAGACAACTCACCTCAAAAGAAGTGTTGAAATTGACCAAACCTTACTGTTTTCTGCAATGATCTGATTATCCATCAATCAAAATATAGGACTAAAATAGAAATATTTGATTAATCTTACTTCTTTTTTAAGGTGGATGATTAGAGGTATCCACTAGAAGGCTTGTATCACCAAGTATTGATCCCGATAAGGTGTGGCTTCAATTCGATCAAAACGGGATGCAAGGCCTTCGAGAGGCACTCTGGGGTGTCTATTGTTTGATAAGAGAAAATAGGAGATAATTTTATTCATAGGGGTTTGTGGTTTTTATAGAAAACATCTAAAAAAAGACCACAACTCAAGCTCTGAGATAATACATTAAAAGAGGCTGACCTGGGTTGGACTATGATGTACCACATGGTGCCATGCCACAACTTGCCTAGTAAAAGGTGTGTTCGAGAAACATGGTTCCATATAAATTGTAAATCCTATATAATTTGGGAGAGGATATGATGCATCTTAAATCCCCATGCTATAAAAAATAGAAAAACGAGTTGTAGGCTACAAAAATTTATACCACAACACCACCATGGTACTGGTTTTAATAAAACTGATTAAAAGCCAAACTGAGGCCCTTACACCACCAAACAGCCCATCCATGCAATATATATCAGCTAACCTATGTCGTATCCAACCTCCTTGTTTAATCTATACCAAATTTAGTAGTAGCTTCAAAATACATCATCCAAGGAACTTACACCATAGCCCAGATCTTCACATCACAACCACTAGCCTTACGCCACAACCCAGAGCTCCACAATATAGAATACTCTACATCATATTTCTTAGATCACATTTCCTAATTCCTCTTAGAATAACCCAATAGTTCCAAGGCTTGACAACTAAGGTTCAAACAAAAAATAAAAGGTTTAAATAGGCTTACCAAAACATAAAGAGGGTCAAACCTTGAAAAAATGGATCTTAAAACCTCCACAACATAGAAAAACTCATCCCCAAGGTACTCCAAACATCAATGTTATGAATTAGAAAAAAATATTGGACACTATGTCTACATATCATACTCTTACTCCCTAGCCTACTGTTTCATATGCCCATGATTCCACTATAAAAGCACTAGTGGAATGGTCTTCCCATATACATTATTATCACTATGATCCATGATAGATATAAAATTATCCTCAAAGGATTCATCAAAATCACATTTAATTTCATCAACATATATCACTTGAGAAGAGTCATGATGATATATCTAATGTCCGGATATGCGAAACACATCATGTAGCACTATGGGACGGTCAAACAGCATGCTACTGGACTAATCATTTCCACTATATCAGATTTCCCACCAAACCATGGAGGTAGATTTCAATTTGTTGGATATGGTGATACCCCATCCTAGGAAACACACAAAATAATCATGATGGAAAACCTCAAACTCTAGAGGTCATCACTAATATACGGCATAATATTTCTTCTCACTCTGTGTGATCACCAAATTCTTCCTGATCAACTGAACATATTCATATATCTCTTACATAATAATTGTCCCAACTAACACTAAATAACCTACCACTAATCATTAAATAGGTGAACAACATGACCATCCATACAAATCCTCTAAATCTTCCATTTGAATCAATTCCTAGAGGCTATTTTTATAAGATAACTTCAAAAGTGCCAAATGCTACTCCTAAGAACCACCATAATTAAAAACATAGGCTCATAAAATGTATTATAGAATCTCAATCATCCATTTCAATTGGCCATCAGTCTAGGGATGATTGGTTGTACTTAGATGAACCTACAATACCAAGGACTCCAGAAGACCCTACTAGAACCTAGATGTTAAATGAGGATATCGATCATAAATGATATTTCTTAGAATACCATTAAATCAAACTATCTATTACATGTAGAGAATATCCTTATCATCAATGGTGAAGGTATCCCTGATAGAAAATAAGTCGGATACCATCATCTGTTAATCACTAACCAACCATACTTCATTGTTATTATGAGGTGTCATGGGTAATATTTTCATGAAATCCATTTTGACATCAACCCATTTTAATTATTAAATAGGTAGAGGTTGTGACATCTATATATGACTTTAATGATCAACCATCACCTACCAACTGGTGAAACAACTCACTATGAATACTGCTATATTTTTCTTCATCCCTATCGATTAACATTGCCTACGAAGGTCATGATTCATCTTTGTAATACCTAGATGTAGCGTCTATCTGGAATCATGAATATCTCTCATAATCTCAACTTGTAATCCCATAGGAACCCATACATGGACTTGGAAAATAATAACACAAACTATACCAAGAGACCAACAAAATAGTGGATCCACACCATATAAACAATCCCTCATAGTTAATCTCTCTATATCAAATATATACTCTACCTTGTTCCAGTATGTAATAATGAGTAATATATATGTTGGAGTCAGGGTTAATCATCTCTGGGGCTCCTAAAAATATATATACATGTATAAAAAGAATTTAATTGGTCACCACTTCTCACAAGACTCTTTTAATACCTCTGTCAGTGTCTTATATCTCAAATAATCAACAGAAACATTTCCCTACCTCATTGGGTATACCAAATCGAAGTCAAAATACTATAGATGCTCGACCCACCTCCTCTACTAAAGGTTTAGGTATTGATATGAAAATATATACTTGAGGCTCTTGTTATCTATGTACACTAAAAATCTCTCACCCAATAGATAGTGCTAAAATCATCTCCAGACATGTAACACTATATCCAAATTCAGATAATGTGTAGGTTAATTCCTCTCATATGGTATCATTTATCTAGAGCCATAAGAAACAACTCAGTCCTCCAATATTAGAACTAATCTGAGTCCAACTCTTGATGTTTCATATTACATAATATATGTATTTCCAGGCATTGGAAAGGCAATGATTAGTGTTGAGGTCAGCCTACTATTCATCTCTTGGGATTTCATTTCTCTAGAATATATCCAAATAAACTTCACCTCTTTCTTTTTCATCCCTAAAATTGGTGCTTCCAAATGGGAGAAGTCCTAAATGAAACCTCAATTGTAGATTTCTAGACACAAATAGCTCCGAATCTTGAATACATTCTTGGGTATCTCCCAATATACCATAGCTTCAACCTTCTTTGTTTTTACTATAATACCAGACTCTGAGATAACATGGCCTAATAAGTGCACCCTATCAATCCATAAATTTCATTTACGTATCTTGGTGTAAAGATGGTTCTCTCTCAGTTAACTTAGGACAATGTCAAGATTTCGGGAACGATATTCTATAGACTAGGAGTACACCAAGATTTCATCACCTAAAACTATCACATGATGATCTAGGAATGGATTAAATATCCAATTTTTTAGATCCATGAATACTACTAGTGCATTAATCAATTAAAATGGGATCACCATGAACTCATATATTCCATACCTACTCTTAAAATTAGTTTGAGGTATGTCAGACTATGTCACACTCAACTGATGGTACACTAACATTAAGTCTATCTTAGAGAATATAATAGAACCACTTTGTTGATCAAAGAGATAATTGATTTTTTTGAAGGGGATATCAATTATTTCCCTTCATCTAGTTTAGTTTTTGATAGTCCATACATAATTGAAAAATATCATCATTTTTTTTGCTAAAAAACACTGAAGAACCCCAGGGAGATGTACTAGGATATATAAATACCTTTTATTCAAGATATTCAAACTGAACTTTAAGCTCATGAAGCTGTGCTGGTGAAATTCTATAAAATGGGATACAATCTGTCTTGGATCTCTACACCAATTCGATCATGAAATTGATCTCCCATTCATGTCATAATCTGGAGAACTCTTCAAAGAAGACATAATGAAATGGTCCACCACTAGAGGAAAAATATCTTTTTTATATTCCACCTTCATTTGAAACAAGTCTTTGTATTTTATCCATGAGAAAATCCAATCTGCACAAAATTGGTCGTGTATAACCAGTTGGAAGATCTCACTCACCCTGGTTTGTATAACTTCCCCTTAAGAAGATATAAAGATAAATCTCCTCCAATAATAGTTGATATGATCTTGGTATAGAAATGACCAATCCATACCAAGATCAAATTGCAGCTTTCAATTTCCATCACAAAAATATATCAAAGGAAATGATAACCACAATTTTCTAGAGTAAATTCCTCACAGTTTTTTATATCCTCTAAATACACTCCCAACGATGCATTGATGGTCATAGCAACATCCATGCTCTCCTTGAAGAAACCTAAACCATTTTAAAAGAGAGTAGATATAATGAAATTTTTTTGTCCGTGTATCAAAAAACATAGCATATGGTAGATGATACCTGAATCATTCTTCAAATGGTATAAGTTCTTACATCCAGACTAGTTGGAGTAGACTTCATGTTGTGTAGATGACTCACCCCTCTACCTTGGGATGTGGTATTACTCCCCTATGTTGATCTTTTTGAAGGGTACTACCATCCATATATCAAGGTAACACATCCCCTACTTTGTCTTGAGATTCCCATGGAACTCAAAAAACAATTTTTAAGGGTTATTCGAGTCCTTACCAGATGTTAGTGCTTGTCTTGATCACTTACCACTATTTTTCTATTATGGGATCCTACCAAACCATTTCAAATTCCATAACATTCCATAATAAGGAAACTCTATAGTTAGTTAAGGACACTAATGGAACTTGTGTCCAACCTTTCCACACTAAAATAAAGGTAACATACCACAATTCAATGATGTCTACCCACTGCCCTGACTACTCTATCCACTACTTCTCTAATGACAACCGTCATAGCAGCACTTCTTGTTTCCTAAAGAAGTGATCCCATATCAGCCTACTAAAACTACTTGGATGACACTAGATTCCTCTCTTTTATTCCCTTTTATGATGTGGGAATGTTTCATCATTTCTATGAAGCTTCTCAGGTAAAATACATTCATGTATAACTTTATCTCATAACAAAGATCATCTTATAAATTTCTAGTCCTTGTGAACTAATCATCTGATAAAGATAGATTAAAATGATGTTGATCAATAAAAAATACAATGTAGTCCATCACTGGAATTCCCTCCTAAGTCATGTGCTTGAAGTCTTGATCGCTCTCACCCCTGAAACACATTTTTATAGAATTTTTTCAGGAATATCACCTCAAATTTCATTCAAGATAGGTCTTATTACTACATAACAAATTTTAGGACACCACACCAATGCTTAATAAGCCCTTGTAGTATAAAAGTAGTAATATTCACCTTCATATAAAAAAGTGACTCAAGGTTCTTAAAAATCATTTGTACTGACATGATCCCAAACTTATTTTCTTAGGGGCTTCCCTCCCTGATGAACACAGCTGGATGTTGTTTCTAGAACTCTCTCACTAGATTTTGCATCGATGGTATGGTGAAAACAATATCCCCTTACATGGATCATATAGACCTCAGTAAAATATCATTGATATGATAATCTATCTGATTCCCCAGATCTACATGGAGTTCTACCTCTGCTGGGTTAGAAGTGTGCTTATTACCAATCTGATGAAGCTCAATTTGATGATTTTGTGGAGGTATTTCCACTAAAAGGTTTAATAAACACTATAGAAAATTGGTTACACAACAAGGTCAACCTCAATATGTGGAAAAAGAGAACCACTAGATCAAGTTTCCTCTACACTAGAAATAATATGTGAATTGTCATAACATAACAGTTTCTTTCATTTCATTTTATCTAGTGTACCAAGGGTTTTATTTTCACATGTTATATGGGAAAATATTTCACATACAATAAATTTAACCCTATCATAAACAATGTATGTCAATGTATATCCCTATGTTCTTATCATGAATCAAGTATACTCATCTCCTGTTATACCAAGAAATAATTAAAATCTCAATAAATAATAGAACTAAACAATCAGTGAATCACCCAAGGTGAAATAACATCAAAATATTAACAAGTGAAAAACCTGATCAACAATCCCATCCATGGGAAATCAGTTTTCCCCTACACAAGGGTCAGCTACATCCATGGATGAGATCATTTCTATGCCCCAAAACATTCGTGTATCTTTTTTTCCTTTCCCAAATAGAAAACCGACTTTAAAAAACATGATCCTACAATACCACTTTGTAACCTCCTCAACCTGATACTCACCCACATGACCGTCCTGGGTAGTGTAGTCGACCACAAAGTTCCCTCCATGTATTCCAAAGGATTACAACTTGTTAAAAGGGTCAAAATAATATAATGTATAGAATATACCCTATGGTATATAGTTTTAATAATAGTTAACATAATAACATAGTATCAAAAATAATTTAAATAATAAAATAGAATACTCTAACTGAATGAGAAACAATATAGTCAATCCAAATAAAATGGAATCATGTAGTGATAGGATGAAATATAAATAAATTATTAAATGAAAGTTATACAAAAAAATAAGGAATGGAAAAGGTAAAAAAACAACAAAATTCCCAATCCCAAGCCCCATGTTGGTCATGTGAAGGATTATCAGTTTAAGGAAATTATAGGGTATTTGAGAGACAAGTCTAGTTTAAGTATATATTCTTTATTATTAAACATTACAAACTAATATAAATATATGAAGGACATGGTATCATAGATGAACAACAACACACCTGTATTCCACAACATGAAATCCTTTGTAGGTGAATTAGATGTGCTCTCCCATATGGGAAACACTATTCTGCTAGTATAAAGTATGTGATCCTTAGTGGAATACTCTAGACTAAGGCATGCACTCCATTGTCACGACCCATCCTCGGGGCCCATGCCGTGACTACCCCAAACCCGCCTTCCATAGGTCAGGGGCTGGCGACTAGCACCAAAGGTGTAAAAATCTAATAACTGGGAAGGCATTGACTTTATAATAGTAAACAAAACAACACAGAGTACAAGCAGAAGTAATACACTAAGTACAAAAGAAAGTGCTGAAAAGTATGTGGGCCAAAATACAAACCCAACTGAATGTATAGCTACAACTGAACGAAGTTACTACAGAAAAAGACAAACAGTTGGAAGAATAGAAGCAGCTCATGGGTCGCCCTCCTCGGATCCTACCTGAAGGGTAGGTATAGATAGCGCAGCTCCTGGATCATCCACCACGGATTCTACCTAAAGGGTAGGTACAGTTAGACTCTACAATGCTCTCTCCCGTCAACCTCCTCCGTGTATCGTCACGTCATGAAGTCCACCTTTGGACACTGGCTCATCGAGATATCCACCTCCGGGTTTCGTCCAGTCCTCAAACACTCGGCCTTTGTGCGCTGCCCGTCGTATGCAACCAACACAACGAGGTACGGGCATAGCCTGTGCAGGGGTGAGTATAAAGATACTCAGTAGGGACCCCGAGACCCTCAAGGTCCCACTAAATCCAACAAGGATAACCACAAAGAAGATCTCAACATATAACCTCTACTTAGGTATATGCCCATACATATACCTAAGTTATCATGTAACCCTTCTCAATCATGAGAAAACACAATGATTATGAAATCAACGGATAACCAATACCCAGTTATATGCCCATACATATACCTTAGTTATCAAGTGACCCATCTCAATCATAGGGTAAACACAAAGGTCGTAGACTCAGCTCAAACCAAGATTTTCATTATCGAAACCGTAACTGCTGAAGAGCCCCATATCTATCGGGTAAAGTGATCCTATCACGACTCTGAGGTACTGCTCACTAACCTAATACTACTGAGGTACTCCTCCTATCGATTACCGCGGGTCAGCCACCCAAACACAGTAGTGCTTCCCGTCGGGGTCTGGCACCCAAACACAGTAGTGCATCCCACCTAATAGCCTGCAGAGGTACTCTCCGGATGAGTACCACGGGTCTACACCCAAACTCAGTAGTTCTCTATTCTCCATGGGTCTGCACCAAACCAAAGTAGTTCTTCATCCACTGGGCTAGTCGACTCACTTCAAGTCGAGTCGGTCAAGCAGTCGTCAGGTCTCAGCCGGCTGCACGGTCTCTGTACTCCGTACGCTCGTCTCCGGGAGGGTCCGCTCCACGAGCTACTGTTCGATACTCCAAGTATGACAAACTCCCACGAAGAGGTATTTCAAAGGACCGCATCATCATAGGGGTCTCAACATAACAGACGGTGCGTCAATCGGGCGCCCGATCTGTGAGTTATTAGCGTTTTCGTCCTAGGGGCCCGGTTAGTTTTGTGTGCGAACCAACCTGTCCGTATCTAAACTATACCCTGAACTCTCATAGGGTATATTCATAGGGACTGTTTCTCAACTAGATCACCAACGCCGCTGACGGTTCGTCAAACGGACGTCTGATCTAAAAGTTATCAGCTTTTCCGTTCCAGGGGCCCGATTGGATTTCGGGTACAATCCAACCCGGCCACTATCCAACTACATCCAAACCTCCGGAGAAGTATGCCAAATGTTCTTTCTCATAAAATGGAATCCATCAATGTTAATGGCACGTCAATCGGACATCCGGAGTTCATGTTATAAGTGTTTCCGTTCTGAGGGCCCGGTTGGTTTCGGGTTCAAACCAACCCGGACCTACCCAATGTTCTTCAAAACCTTGAGTATAATATACTGAAACGACCATCTCGATACAAGGATTGCATTGCAACTGATAGTGCATTGATCCGAGATCCGTAGGACATGTTATGGTCCATTAAACGATTCTGACTGAAATTTGGGGGTTTGGGCCCGGTCCGACCCGGCCCGCGGCTGGCGCGGCCCGGCCCAGTAGGCCGGCTGCGACTCGGCGCTGGCCGAGAGGAACACAAGGGGCGCGGCCCCTTGTCTTAACCGGCAGTGCCAGCTGGCGCCGCCCTACCTACAGGATCTCGCGCGGTCGCGGGGTCCCGCTCCTCGCCATTGCGGATGTGCAGCGGCAGGTTTTCTTCCAGAGGCGTGCTGGGGCGCCACTGCCTCCAGGCGGTCGGACGGCTCTGGCCGCCGCCTCTGGTCATCGGTGCCGCCCCGTATCCCCCTTCTGTGTGTCACTGTATCTTCATTCAAAGCCCGAAAATTAAAATGATCACATATTTGCGATCCTCGGGTCGAGTGCACAATGTCAATATGTCGCGCTCAATAGAATATTGTGTTTCCTGCATCGATAAATATTTGGCTGCCTCCTTCCGCGATCCATTGCAGCTTCGTTCCAATCCCGAATAATTAAACGATCGCATATCTGTGATCCTTGCGTCGAGAGCTTCGCATCCATATATTGCACCCAACAAAACTCTGTGTTTCCAGCGTCAATAAATATTTGGACGCCTTCTTTTGCGAGCCATTGCGGCTTCGTTCCAAGACCGAAAAATTAAACGATCGCATTTTTTTGATCCTTGCGTCAAGGGCTTCGCATCCATATATTGATCTCAACAAAACTCCGTGTTTCCACTGTCAATAAATATTTGTAATTAAAGAACGCACGAAGACAACGTGAATAATAAAAAGAAAAAGGAGCATGGTTTATGTGCAGGACGATGATCATGTTCATTTGGTCATCATCGTCGTGAATTTAGGATATGAGGAATCATTAAAACAAATTCAAATATATATAAAAAACCCCTACCTCGAAAAGACGTCACATGTCGTCGTGCCGCAGAAAGAGGCAAGTGCCGCGATGATCGGTCGTCGCGGAATATCGGTGTTGATTCCGTTGTCATCGGAGGAAGAGTCGTCGTCGATGGAGATGTTCCCCGCGGTGGTGTATCCTCCCTTGACGCAGAGGAAGAAGATGAGAAGGCATGTCGTCGTTGTCTTTGTGTTCTCCGTCGGAGGCGTTCTTCGTCGAAGAGGTGTTCTTCGTCGGAAGGTTGGCGTTCTTCGTTGTGAGAATAAAACCCTACACTATTTCCCCCAAGCTCTCTCACCCCAAACCCCACAACACAACGGAAGCCCCCAAAAATAATAGCAAAGCCATTATTTTTTATTCACCCATGCCATTCTAAATTCAAATAACTTAATTAATTGAAGAGGTTGAACTCATTAATTAAAAAGTGTTGGCATGCACTTAAGAGGGGGAGTGGAAGGAGAAGAGTTTTCATTAAAAAGGGGGAGTTGTTCAAGAGTTAAAGAAGGGGTGATTAAATGGGGGTTAAAGGAGAGTTATAGGAATGTGAAAGGTTGGGGCTCGTGTGGGCCCCACCTTTCAAGTATCCACTCGTGGTTGGTTAACAACATGCAGGTCCCACACCCATCTCCCTTACATAGGATAAAACAACCAAGTAGAAAATAAATGATATTTGAAATATAATTTTATTTATTCCTCACTAAAACCGCAAATTTAAAAACTCTTCCTGAGAAAACGCACCTACAGAAAAGGTGCTCCTAAGAAATTACCGGTGTTGCGGTTCCATCGGTGCCCTCGGATTTTGATTCCGAGCACCGGTTCAAAATTTAGAAAAACCCGCTCGTTCGTTCACTGAACGTACCCAATCCAAACTTCAGAAATTGATTCCGGGCACACCGGGCCTCAGAATCAGGTGCTTTCAGAAACTACGTTCTTGGAAAATCTCAAAGAAATTAATAAAAAATTTACCTTGAAATTTCCCGGTCTTTACATTACTCCCACCTCAGGGATTTACAACCCCGTAAAGCTTTAACACAATCTAGGGATACAAAAATGGTACTGAGCACGCATCTGAGCCTTTCGCTCCCATGTGCTCACCTGGAGGTTCCCGTGCTGCCTACAAAAATTCACAAGAGGAATCGACCATCCTCGTAGGAACCGCTCCTGTCAATCCTCAACCACTACTGGAACTCTGCAAAAGTCACCCCATCACCAATGTACATCTCCCCATGGTCGATGATATGTGAAGGATCATGCACGTATCTTCTCAGCCGAGGTACGTTGAAGATTTCATGCACCCATTGCAACTGAGGAGGAAAGGTGAAGCGGTAAACCACCTCTCCTACCCTGTTGGGGACCTAGAATGGTTCATTGAACCTCAGAGATATCTTTCCGCCTCGGCTACATCTTCATAAACCTCGTCGAGGTGAGACCCGTATAAGAACGTGGTCGCCATCCTCGAACTCAAGAGGTCTCCCTTTCCTGATTAGAACTGAAACTCAAAACTCCTATTGCCACAAGGGTAAGGTTGACCGACCCAAGAATGATCGGCTACACCCTCCCATGCATGAGTTTATCCTGTTCTTCCTGGGATTTCCTTTTCACCGACCAAGGAAAACATATCCTGACATTTTCTTAATACCGTCAATTTGAGAATGAATAGTGATTTCCCAATCCATACTCAAACTAACGTCGTAAGGCCTCGACGCTACCACCCAGAGGTCCCAACCGAGACTCTCACCTCAAGGGTTAGATCACACCATCGGCGTAAGTGTGACTATTGAGTCTCCTCCCTAAGGTATCTACAGACGTGAGGGTCAAGTCAATGGATTAACCGGAAACTCTAGGTCTGCAACTAGATTCATGGAAGGAAGGGATGATTCGTATCGATGTCTGTGGCTACGACATCTAGTAGAAGACAAAGACCGTACTTTGAATCATCTTTAGAGCCCTTTCGGTCACACTCCTTGACCTCATGTAGCTACTCTCTTCCCCTGCCCTCCAGCTCCCTGAGCCTGGCAGGGGCTACAAAGGAGGGTGATTGTAAAATGTTGAATTGTACACCACCTCATGCTACTCTCCTAGATTTTCCTCCGCATCTGCTGCTTTGCAGACTCATCTATCCTTAATATTTCCTCTTCTTGAAACATTCGCATTCCCATGTCTCTGAGACTGGCACCAGCTCGCTGCGTTCCAACTTCTAGCACTCTCTAGCTGTATTCGTTCAGCCAAAGAACATGCAACCTCAAGGTTCTCTCTAGAACCCTAACGTGAGTAGGAATGCATAGAGCAAAAAGTTATTGGCTCGAATTTCCTTAAACACACCACGTTCAGAGGTCCGAGCTCTATAGCACTGATAGAATCACATTCATCGAGTACCAGGAATGGTTTGGGACGCCCCGATGAATTCTCAACTACTGCAAAGTCGTCCTGCCGAAGCTGTATAAGCTCTAGAAAACTCTCAGCCACCTCCTCAAGCCAGTCATCAACTGCCTGTGAGTCGGTCTCGCCTCAGAACATGAGGGTATCTAATGTTGGTACACGTGTAAGGCAGTAAGCCTACATGTGTCACCTATCGGTACCGCAGGTTGTAACTGCTGACCAACAGGTAGTGATGTATAGCTGACACACTACCCGAAGGCACTATCTCAAGCATCGGTCTACGTACCAAAGCCTCATCACTATGCAGACCATCCTCAAGGTCATTCACGGGAAAACAGTAGTAGCCAAGTCTACCATCCACTCCACTGCTGTCTCAGCTAGGCGGAAAACTCTAGCAATCGCCTCCAGCGAGTCCTCTGCTGTCTGGGAATCTGCCTCGACTCGTAACCTCAGAGGCTGCTGCTGCTGGAACTCGTGCAATGCACTTAGCCAGCGTGCACAATTCACTAGTTTAGCTGGTGGCATCTGCTACCCAACAGGTGGTGGTGCTGCTGGTACACCACCCGAGGGTTCCAACATAGTAATAAGGGCCCTGCTCCAGAGCCTCGTCGCTCGGTGATCCATCTTTGAGTACACTCTCCAAACTCCAACTCACTGTCTGCGTGGAGACATCCTGAACAGATGCGACATGGTCAAAGTTTTATACCTTGTGAGCTGACCTAGTTTGAGCTGACTTTAAAACTTTTGGAAACACACACGCAATCAGTGTTTTCGTGCACAAAGTCGTAAATCAGTAGTCATGGTCCTGGTGTACGGATACGTCGGCCGTCGCACCAACACTGGACTCCCTAATCTGAATACCACACTCGGTACCCTTAACACTATTGCTTCACAGAAAAGAAAATATCAGTGTTATAAGTCCTGTAGTAGAACTGACTCCTTTGATACCAATTTTTCATGACCCATACTTGGGGCACGTGCCGTGACTACCCCAAGCCCACCTTCCATAGGCCAGGGGATGGAGACTAGCACCAAAGGCGTAAAAATCCGATAATTGGGAAGGCATTGCCTTTATAATAGTAAACAAAACAACCCAGAGTATAAGAGGAAGTAATACACTATGTAAAAAAGAATGTTCTGAAATGTAAGTGGGCCAGAATACAAACCCAACTGAAAGTACAGCTACAACTGAACAAAAGTACAACAGAAAAAGACAAACAGATGGAAGAATTGAAGCAGCTCTTGGGTCTCCCTCCTCAGATCCTACCTGAAGGGTAGGTACAGATAGCGCAGCTCCTGGATCATCCACCATTGATAATACTTGAAGGGTATGTGCAGTTAGCCTCTACAACGCTCTTTCCCGTCAACCTCCTCTGAGTATCGTCACGTCGTGAAGTCCACCTCTAGATACTAACTCGTCGTGAGATCCACCTCCGGGTACCATCCAGTCCTCGAACACTCGGCCTCTGTCAGCGCTGCCCGTCGTCTGCAACCAACACAACGAGGTGCGGGCATAGCCCGTGCAGGGGTGAGTATAACGATACTCAGTAGGGACCCCGCGACCCTCAAAGTCTCACTAAATCCAACAAGTATAACCACAAAAAAGACCTCAACAGATAACCTCTACTTAGGTATATTCCCATACATATACCTAAGTTATCACGAAACCCTTCTCAATCACGAGGAATCACAGAGATTATGAAATAAATGGATAACCAATACCCAGGTATATGCCCATACATATACCTAAGTTATCAAGTGACCAATCTCAATCATGAGGTAAAAACAAAGGTCATAGACTCAGCTCAAACCAGGGTTTTCATTATCAAAACTGTAACTGATGAAGAGCCCCATCTCTGTTGAGTACAATGATCCTGTCACGACTCTGAGGTACTGCTCACTAACCTAAGACTGCTGAGGTACTCCTCCTGTCGAGTACCGCGGGTCAGCCACCCAAACATAGTAGTGCTTCCCACCGGGGTCTGCCACCCAAACACAGTAGTGCATCCCCCCCTAATAGCATGCAGAGGTACTCTCCGGACGAGTACCGCGGTTCTGCACCCCAACTATGACAACCCTGCATTTTATTACAACTTAAACATTCTTTATTACATAAAACTTCACTTGATACAACAAAGAAGATCGAGAGGTTTAGTGTCATTGGGGATTAGGATCATTATATAAAAACTTTAAACTTGAAATACAACATATTTATTGAAAACTTCTTTTACATGACCACTACATTCCTTCGTACTTAGCATTGCATGGGATAACCTGAGGACATGCATAAGAAAAGGGTGAGATAAAAAGCCCAGCAAGGGAGTACACAATGAATAACATGAAGAGTACAATACATGTTAGGCAATAGGCATATCAATAGAGCATAAGAGAAACATGAACATAAAGGCATGATAAAGCATGATAATCATAACATGGAAACGTGGCAACAACAGTTAACATTGAATTAGCATGAGCCAAGGCTCATTGCACATGGAGCATGAGTAAACCCTCATTACACTTGAAGCACGAGTAAAACCTTGTTGCACTTGAATTAGAATGAGTAAAAACTCATTGCACATGACGTATCATGATACTATACTTTACCCAATGCATTGGAGCGCTATAAAGGGCGCACCCTTCTTAAACATTTCATTTCATGCATAAGTGTGCCACATGGATCATAAAACATGGATTCATAAAACATAATCATTTATTCCACGATAAAGGAATGTGGAATTCATACATGAAACTTTATAATCAATTAGTAAATGTGCATAAAGGTGAATACCCTTGATGGAGAAATGGGCATGGTATTCACTACACAATGATATTGGCTTAGAAAATCGGTGTGATTTCGGCAGCGTAACGGCGTGACATAAGAATTCATAAAAATGGTTGATGAGAGTGATAGGGGTTCCTCATCATATTTACATGTAATGTATAGTAATGAGGTCATATAGATACATGTCCCAACAATTGAAAAGGAATTTAGATTCATGATACAAAAGTATTGCTTGAATATAGAAGGGGAGAAAAAGGTTCCTTTCGGAATTTCGGCATAGTAATGGGTGTACATGGGAGGCATTTAATGAGAGAGAAAGGGGTCTCCCATCATTCAAACAATAATAGGGCAGTATGGGAGAGGTGCGAAACCATACCCCAACATTCATAATTGAAACTAAAAGGGAAATACAACTTAAAGAAAATTGACAAAAATGAGAAAGGGAGAAAAAACCCTTACTTGGAAGTGTGCTTCCAAAGGCTAGAGAGAGGCTTGTGAGAGGCTTCTTGGGAGCTTGGGGCACCTTGGGAGGATTATAGAGAGAGTAGGGCAGAGGTTGGACGAACTATAAGGGATTTTAGTGATGAGGAAGTGGGAGCTTGGGTGGGTTTATATAGGAAAGGTGAGAGAATTCTTTATTATTTAGGTTTGGGACCGCTTATATTAAAATAATCCAAACCAAAAACCACCCCATGGTATTTGCCCATGGTTTCTGGAAAAGGAAAGAGGAAAACAATATTTTACAAGTCCAAGGTCCGAACTTATTAAAAATTTAGGGACGCTTATGTGGAGTTGAGTCACACTCCCATGGAAATTAATTTAAAAAGGCAAAGTTTTGAATAAGTCTTGAGGGCTCCATTAATGCTTTGAAAAGTAAGTCAAAAAAACCCAAAACCTCATTATTTTAATTATAAAACACATATTGGACGAACATATGGATTATGTTATTTTATTACATCACCATTGGGTCATTATGATGTCATAAAACACATTGTATATTTAAATGGTATCTAATTTTTACCCAAAAATTTGACTGTCTCAGAAAATTATGAAAAATTTACCGTTGGATAATTTTGACGTCCTAATTCCAAAAATAATATTTATTATATCTAAATAATTTACTAAATATGTGAATTTTCACTTTTAAAATAAAAACCGACATTTATAAAAAAATTCACGGGTTTTGACAGAAATGGCTTTCAAACCTTAATAAAAATTTTAATTGCATTCATAAAATTATAAGATCATTTATACATAATAAAAATTAATTTAATATTAATAATAATATTTTATTAAAATATTATTTAATTCAAAAATCCTTTAATTTAATAAAATATAATTCTTAATTAAATAATAACTAAAAACACCATTTGTACTTTAAAAACTAATTACAATGTATCAAAAATGACTATAAATTATATTCATTATTATATACAAAAATAATGTACATGAACATGGTGCTACTTATTTGTTACATAACCCCTTAAAATAGCAGCATAAGACCTAAGGTTAAGGTGTGCGATGGTGACAGACTCTTGGGGCGGCTCGGATAACATCGCTCGAGTGGTAATTTCAATCAACTTCCACTTTTCCCGTAGACGATCACATTCGAGCTTGACTTGATGAAGCTCAGCTTGGGCTTGGTCAAGGGCAAAGCCCAAAGACGCCACCTCTTTTCCGAGCTCCGACAAATGGGCTTCGTAAGGTGCAATTCTACTAGATGAGGCCATCGCTTCCTTTGTCTGAGTAGAAATGGGTTTGTTAAAGCCTTGTATTTATACTACTCAGATGATCACTGTTCAACGGCTATAAAAGTTATGGTCACAAATCTTATCGTAAAACTAAAGAAGTTGACATCTTATAAAAACATTTTTCATAAAGAAACATTTAAATGGATCAAGAGGTATTTTCTATTAATGAAACTTTGGGTCGTTACAATATTCCCCCCTTAAGAAATTTCTCCCTCGAAATTTTCCTTTTCCCACACTAAAACAAATGTGGGTAACTCAGCTTCATCATATCCTCTGACTCCCAAGTTGCTTCTTCAAACTTGTGGTTTCTCCACAACACCTTGACGAGGGGAATTGTCTTATTTCGTAGAACGTTTTCTCTATGATCTAAGATCTTCACTGGTTTCTCCTCATAAGAAAGATCATCTTCCAATTGTACCACCTCGGAAGAGAGTACATGTGAAGGGTCTAGTATGTACTTCCTTAAGAGGGATACATGGAAGACATCATGCACCTTGGCCATAGTAGGTGGAAGTGCTAGTCGATAGGCCACAGCCCCAACACAATCAAGAATCTCGAAGGGGCTGATGTACCTTGGACTTAACTTCTCTTTCCCTCCAAACCTCATGACCTTCTTCCACGGAGATATGTGTAAAAACACCATGTCTCCGACTTTAAACTCAACGTCTCATCGACGATTATCTACATAACTCTTCTGTCGACTTTGGGCTGCCTTGATATGCTGCTGAATGGTTTTCACCTTCTCCACCATTTCTTTGACCATTTCTGGTCCAAGCATCTTACGTTCACTGACCTCATCCCAACATGCTGGTGTTCTACACCTTTTCCCATAGAGGGCTTCATATGGTGCCATTTGGATGCTAGAGTGGAAACTATTATTATAAGAGAACTCAACTAGAGGAAGATGTTGATCCCATCCTCCTTTAAATTCCATTGAGCATGCTCTCAACATATCCTCAAGTGTTTGGATAGTCCGCTCGGATTGGCCATCAGTTTGAGGATGATAGGTCGTACTGAAGTTCAGTTCAGTATTCAGAGCATGTTGAAGACTCATCCAAAACTTAGAGGTAATTCTTGGATCTCAGTCAGACACAATAGATAGTGGTACTCCATGCAACCGTACCACTTCCCTGATATATATCCATACCAGTTGATCCAAAGAGAAATCCTCTCGAATAGAAATGAAGTGTGCAGTCTTTGTAAGACGATCCACAACAACCCAGATTGCATTATTGCCTTTGGATGTCCTTGGAAGTCCGGTGACAAAGTCCATGGTGATGTTCTCCCATTTCCATTCTGGTATGGGCAATGTTTGCATCATCCCCTTAGAATTCTGCCTCTCTGCCTTCACTTGCTGACACACCAGGCACTTTGATGTATATTTAGCGATCTCCTTCTTCATATTATCCCACCAAATGTTTTCTCGGAGATCTCGATACATCTTTGTTCTCCCTGGGTGAATAGAGAAATTTGAACTATTTGCATCATCCAAAAGTTCCTTCTTCAGCTCTGAACTTGATGGAACTCATAGTCTTTTCCCAAACCGCACAATTCCTTCTTCATTAACATTAAACTCTGAGGATTTTCCCTTTTTGATAGCTTCCACTTTTTCTTGGATTCCCGTATCATCCTTTTGAGCATCTTTTAACACTTCCAAAAGAGATGGTTGAGCAATCATTTGTGAAAGGATTGATGATGTCCCCTTCTTTATGATTCCCACATCCATCTTCATCAAGTCTAAGAATATTGGATCCTTATCAGTTCTCATCATTGATATAATAGCTGGATCCTTTCTACTTAGGGCATCCGCCACCTTCTTCGCTTTCCCAGGGTGGTAATGTATTGAACAGTCATAATCCTTGATGAGCTCTATCCATCTTCTATGGCGCATATTAAGCTCTTTCTGTGTGAATATATATTTAAGACTCTTGTGGTCAGTATATATCTCACATTTCTCTCCATAGAGATAATGCTGCCCGATTATCAAGGCAAAGATCACCGCCGCCAACTCCAGATCATGTGTTGGATAGTTTCTCTCATGGATTTTCAACTGCCTTGAGACATAGGATATCACTTTATCATTCTGCATCAGCACACATCCTAATCCCTTCTTCGAAGCATCACTGAATACCACAAAAATCTCCCCACTTGTGGGTAAAGTGAGCATGGGTGCTGTGATGAGCCTCCTTTTCAACTCCTTGAAGATTTCTTCGCATTCATCACTCCAAGCAAACTTTACTCCCTTTCGAGTTAGCTTGGTAAGAGGGTTGGACAATCGTGAGAAATTTCTCACAAATCGTCGATAATATCCAGCTAACCCCAAGAAGCTACGGATATCAGTTACCGATGTTGGCCTCGGCCATCCCTCAATTGCATCTGTTTTGGAGGGGTCCACAGATATCCCATTGCTTGTGATGATATGGCCCATGAATGAGACCTCCTTCAACTAGAAATCACACTTGTTGTACTTGGCATAGAGCTTCTCCTTGCGCAAAGTCTCCAGTACAGTTCTTAAATGCTCCTCATGGTCCTCCTTGGTTTTGGAGTATATTAGAATATCATCTATAAAGACTACCACAAATTTGTCTATGTAATCTCTAAAGACTCTATTCATCAAGTCCATGAATATTTCTGGAGCAATGGTGAGTCCAAAAGGCATTACTATGAATTCATAGTGCCCGTACCTTGTACGAAAAGCAGTCTTGGGGATATCTTCCTTCTTCACCCTTACTTGATAATATCCCGACCGCAAGTCCACCTTGGAGAAGTATTGTGCTCCACGCAGCTGATCAAACAAGTCATAGATTCTTGGGATAGGATACTTGTTCTTTATCATGATTTTGTTTAGTTCATGATAATCGATGCAAAGCCGCATTGACCCATCCTTCTTCATGAAGAAGAGGACTGGTGCACCCCATGGTGATGCACTTGGGCGTATAAACCCTTTATCCAGATTCTCCTGTAGTTGTTTCTTCAGCTCTTCAAACTCAACAATAGCCATTCTATATGGAGTCTTGGATATTGGTAGCGCCCCAGGTATAAGTTCAATTGAGAACTCAACATCTCTTCTTGGAGGAAGACCAGGAAGTTCCTCGGGAAATACTTCAGCGAATTCCCTCACAATAGGCATTTCTTCAAGGGTGGTTTCTTCCTTGGACTCAATCATCTGAGCCAGATATGCGTGCTCATAAGGCAGTAATATCCATGCTTGAGATTATGGGGCTAAAGGAGATTCATATTCATCCTGACACTTGTAAAGAATCGGGGTTCGATTCTCCATATGGAGCGTGATTTCCCTCTCCGGACAATTTATGTTGGTTCTATATAAGGAAAGCCAATCCATGCCAAGAATTGCATCAAATTCCACCAAAGGGAGTATGATGAGGTTCGCCGGGAAATTCAATCCACATATTACAACAGGGGAGGACTTATACTCATGGGATGAAATGATTTCACCATTTTCCGTACTCACCAACATCTTTACTTCCATGATTTGTGGTGGTGTAGGGATTGTTCTACTAAACTTTTGAGATATAAAATAATACGTAGAACCTGAATCAAAAAGTACGTTCTCTATTCTTTAATGAATAACTAGCGTACATTTCACCACTTCGTTGTCGGGGTTCACTTCGGCAGAAGTGATGGCAAAAGTTCTTCCTTGCTATCTTGGAGGTTGTTGATTGCCTCCGATAACCCTTGGATTTGGGCACTAATTCGCAAAATGACCCAGTTCTTTGCATTTGTAGCATTGAAGAACACTTTGAGGTTAGAACGGAGCATTCCTCTCCTCTATCGCAGCCGTGGGTCCTTCTTGCTGACAGTTAACAGCTAGGTGCCCTTCTCTTCCACACTTGAAGCATTTTCGTGTCCCCCTAAGGCAATTTACAGGGTTCTTATTTCCACACTTTTGGCAAGTGGGGTGCTGGAACTTCTTAGCACTGTTGGATTTATCCATCGGGCCACCAGCATTGAAGTACACCTTATGCTTCTTGTCCCCATGATACCCATGTGATTCTCCGATCTCCATTTCAACCTTGAGGGAACATCGGACAATTTCCTCATAGCTGTCGAAGTCACGGATTGCTAATTCTTTCCGCAAGCTAGGCTTCAGCCCACCAAAAAAGCGATCAACCTTGCATTCGGGGGTAACGACAAAGCCAGAAGTGTATCGTGCAAGCCTTGTGAAGTTTGCCTCGTACGCTCCAACAGATTCTTCATCTTTTTGTTTGAGGTAAAGGAAGTCCCTTTCCATCTTAAGACGGAGGGTGCGTGGAAAATATTTATCGAAAAACATCTTCCGAAATTCCTTCCATTCCAAAGCCTCGATCTCCTCCTCAGACTTCGTATTTTTGATCAACGTCCACCATTGATCAGATTCACCCTCCATACGATAATCCGCCAGGAGAACCTTCTCTATTTCAGAGCATTAGAGGATGGAGAATATCTTTTCAATGGAGTTGATCCATTGTTTAGCGATCGTGGGATCGGATGATCCACTAAAAGTAGGAGGCCTTTGTCTCATTAAGCTTTCAATAGCGACATGTTCTTTCTTAGGGGGGGTTGAATGTTCCTCTTGACCAGTTTTTCTATTCAAAACTTGAGTTAGCTGAGAGAGAAGCGTGATAAAGTTCGCGATTCCCGCTCCCATTGGATTGGGCATCTCATAAGTACAATCATCACACTGATCTTCACAATGGTTGTTAGCCCGAGTTCTCCTATTACCGACCATTGGCTGGAATAAAAGGAAAGTTAGGGGTAACACATAAAGGGTAATCCAAAGACAGAAGTTGATGACTTATAAATAAACTTTAATCTCTTTAACTAATGAGTCTATAGGATTCAATCCAGGCTTTTCATGATCTTCCTTCTAACATATATTCTTAGGGGAATTTTTCCCTTAATAAGGGTTCATACTAAGATTGTGAATTTATCAAAACATATCCCCCGGGAGTGTCGTAACCAAGAGTGAAGCAAGGCCCGTTGTCGTGCACCAGTTCTCGTCCGAGTCTAGCTCAAAGCGGTGTTTTCGGGTTTTACCCCTAGGATACATCTGTGCCAGAGCCGCCTCTATCTGCTCGTATCCAGAAAGGGATGTATTTGTTTGATAAACCACTTACTTAGTATTTACGAAAACTTAGGGATGTTTTTATTATTCTTAGTCTTGTATCTAAGGCTTTACTAGGGTTTCCTAATCCCAAAAATAACTAAACCTATCCTCTGATACCAACTATAACAACCCTGCTTTTTATTAAAACTTAAACATGCTTTATTACATAAAACATCACTTGATACAAAAAAGAAGATCGAGAGGTTTAGTGTCTTTGGGGCTTAGTATCATTACATAAAAACTTTAAACTTGAAATACAACATCTTTATTGAAAACTTCCTTTACATGACCACTATATTCCTTCGTACTTAGCATTGCATGAGATAACCTGAGGACATGCATAAGAAAAGGGTGAGATAAAAAGCCCAGTAAGGGAGTACACAATGAATAACATGAGGAGTACAATACATGTTAAGAAATAGGCATATCAATAGAGCATAAGAGAAAAATGAACATAAAGGCATGATAAATCATGATAATCATAAAATGGAAATGTGGCAACAACACTTAACATTGAATTAGCATGAGCCAAGGCTCATTGCACATGGAGCATTAGTAAACCCTCATTTCACTTGAAGCACGAGTAAACCCTCATTGCACTTGAATTAGCATGAGTAAAAACTCATTGCACATGACGTATCATGATACTATACTTTACCCAATGCATTGGAGCGCTATAGAGGGCGCACCCTTCTTAAACATTTCATTTCATGCATAAGTGTGCCACATGGATCATAAAACATGGATTCATAAAACATAATCATTTATTCCACGATAAAGGAATGTGGAATTCATACATGAAACTTTATAATCAATTAGTAAATGTGCATAAAGCTTAATACCCTTGATGGAGAAATGGGCATGGTATTCACTACAAAATGATATTGGCTTAGAAAATCGGTGTGATTTCGGCAGCTTAACGGCGTGACATAAGAATTCATAAAAATGGTTGATGAGAGAGATAGGGGTTCCTCATCATATTTACATGTAATGGACAATAAGTAGTTCATATAGATACATGTCCCAACAACTGAAAAGTAATTTATATTCATGATACAAAAGTATTTCTTGAATATAGAAGGGGAGAAAAAGGTTCCTTTCGGAATTTCGGCATAGTAACGGATGTACATGGGAGGCATTTAATGAGAGGGAAAGGGGTCTCCCATCATTCAAACAATAATAGGGCAGTATGGGAGAGGTTCGAAACCATACCCCAACATTCATAATTGAAATTAAAAGGGCAATACAACTTAATGAAAATTGACAAAAATGAGAAAGGAAGAAAAAACCCTTACTTGGAAGTGTGATTCCAAAGGCTAGAGAGAGGCTTGTGAGAGGCTTCTTGGGAGCTTGGGGCACCTTGGGAGGATTCTAGAGATAGTAGGGAAGAGGTCGGACGAACTCTGAGGGATTTTAGTGAGGAGGAAGTGGGAGAATGGGTGGGTTTATATAGGAAAGGTGAGAGAATTCTTTATTATTTAGGTTTGAGACCCCTTAAATTAAAATAATCCAAACCACAAACCATCCCATGGTATTTGCCCATGGTTTCTGGAAAATGAAAGAGGAAAACAATATTTTACAAGGCCAAGGTCCTAAATTATTAAAAATATAGGGTTTCTTATGTGGAGGTGAGTCACACTCCCATGGAAATTAATTTAAAAAGACAAAGTGTTGAATAAGTCTTGAGGGCTCCATTAAAGCTTTGAAAAGTAAGTCAAACAAACCCAAAACCTCATTATTTTAATGATAAAACACATATTGGCCGAACATAAGGATTATGGTATTTTATTACATCACCATTGGGTCATTATGATGTCATAAAACAAATTATATATTTAAATGGTATTTAATTTTTACCCAAAAATTTGAGTGTCTCGGAAAATTATGAAAAATTCACCGTTGGATAATTTCGACATCCTAATTCCAAAAATAATATTTATTTTATCTAAATAATTTTCTAAATATGTGAATTTTCACTTTTAAAATAAAAACCGACATTTATAAAAAAATTCACGGGTTTTGACAGAAATGGCTTTCAAACCTTAATAAAAATTTTAATTGCATTCATAAAATTATAAGATCATTTATACTTAATAAAAATTAATTTAATATTAATAATAATATTTTATTAAAATATTATTGAATTCAAAAATCCTTTAATTTAATAAAATATAATTCTTAATTAAATAATAACTAAAAAACACCATTTGTACTTTAAAAACTAATTACAATGTATCAAAAATGACTATAAATTATATTCATTATTATATACAAAAATAATGTACATGAACATGGTGCTACTTATTTGTTACATAACCCCTTAAAATAACCGCATAAGACCTAAGGGTAAGGTGTGCAATGGTGACAGACTGTTGGGGCGGCTCGGATAACATCGCTCGAGTGGTAATTTCAATCAACATCCACTTTTCCCATAGACGATCACGTTCGAGCTTGACTTGATGAAGCTTAGCTTGGGCTTGGTCAAGGGCAAAGCCCAAAGACACCACCTCTTTTCCGAGCTCCGGCAAATGGGCTTCGTAAGGGGAAATTCTACTGGATGAGGCCATCGCTTCCTTTGTCTGAGTAGAAATGGGTTCGTTAAAGCCTTATATTTATACTACTCAGATGATCACTGTTCAACGGCTATAAAAGTAACGGTCACAAATCTTATCGTAAAACTAAAGAAGTTGACATCTTATAAAAACATTTTTCATAAAGAAAAATTTAACTGGATCAAGAAGGATTTTCTATTAATGAAACTTTGGGTCGTTACACCAACTCATTAGTGCTCCGTCCGCCATGGGTCTACACCCAAACAAAGTAGTGCTCCGTCCACTGGGCTAGTCGACTCACTCCAAGTCGAGTCGGTCAAGCGGTCGTCAGGTCTCAGCCGGCTACACGGTCTCTGTACTCCGTATGCTCGTCTCTGGGAGGGTCCTCTCCATGATCTACTGGTCGATACTCCAAGTATCACAAAGTTCCATGAAGAAGTATCCCAAAAGACCGCCACGTCATTGGGGTATCAACACAACAGACGACGCGTCAATCGGGCGCCTGGTCTGTGAGTTATTAGCTTTTTCGTCCCAGGGGCCCGGTTGGATTCGTGTGCGAACCAACCTGGTAGTATCTCAACTGTACCCTGAACTCTCATAGGGTATATTCATAGAGACTATTTCTCAATGAGATCACCAATGCCGCTGACGGTTCATCAAACGAACGTCCGGTCTGAAAGTTATCAGCTTTTCCGTTCTAAGGGCCCGGTTGGATTTCGGGTACAATCCAACCCATCCACTATCCAACTGCATCCAAACTTTAGGAAAAGTATGCCAAAAGTTCCATCTCATCAAGAGGAATCCAACAAAGTTGACGTCACATAAATCGGACGTTCGGAGCTGAAGTTATAAGCGTTTCCGCTCCGAGGGCCCGGTTCGTTTCGGGTTCGAACAAACCCAGCAATACCCAAATTCTCCGAAACCTTGAGTGTAATATACCGAAACGGCAGTCTCAATCCATGGATCACATCGCAACTAACGATGCGTCGATCGGAGGTCCGTAGTACAAGGTTTGGGCCTTTGAACGATTCTCACTGAAAGTTGGGGGTTTGGGCCCGGTCCGACCCGGCCCAATACCCCCTAGGTCGGTCCGAACCGGGTCGACCCGACCCGGGTCTAGGTCCGTTCTAGTTGGGTGTGGCCCAGCCCGGCTGGCGTGGCATGGCCCGCGGCAGGCGCGGCCCGGCCCGGCAGGCCGGCCGCGACTCGGTGCTGGCCGAGCGGAACACAAGGGGCGCGGCCCCTTGTTGTAACTAGCGGCGCCAGCTGGTGCCGCCCTGACTCCCAGATCTTGCGCGACCACAGGGTCTGGCTCCTCGCCGATGCAGCTGTGCGGCTGCGAGTTTTCTTCCAGCGGCGCGCTAGGGTGCCACCGCCTCCAGGCGGCCGGACGGTTTTGGCCGCCGCCTCCGGTCGTCGGCGCCATCGCGTCTCCCCCTTTCGTGCGTCGTTGTATCTTCATTCAAAGCCCGAAAATTAAAATGATCACATATTCACGATCTTCAGGACGAGAGATCCATGTCCATATGTCGTGCTCAACAAAATATTTCGTTTCCAGCGTTGATAAATATTTGGCCGCCTCCTTCCGCGAGCCATTGCAGCTTCGTTCCAAGCCCGAAAAATTAAATGATCGCATATCTGTGATCCTTGGGTCGAGGGCTTCGCATCCATATATTGCACCCAAAAAAAACTCTGTGTTTCAAGCGTCAATAAATATTTTGATGCCTTCTTTTGCGAGCCATTGCGGCTTCGTTACAAGCCCGAAAAATTAAATGATCGCATATTTGGGATCCTTGCGTGAAGGGCTTGGCATCCATATATTGCGGTCAACAAAAATCCATGTTTCCAGCGTCAATAAATATTTGGCATTAAAGAACGCACGAAAACACGTGAAGAATAAAAAGAAAAAGGATCATGGTTTATGTGCAGGACGATGATCATGTTCATTTGGTCATCATCATCGTGAATTTAGGATATAAAGAATCAATATAATGAATTCAAACATATATAAAAAACCCCTACTTCGAAAAGTCGTCGCATGTCGTCGTGCCGTGGAAAGAGGCAAGCGTCGCGATGATCAGTCATCGCGGAAGATCGGTGTCGATTCCTTTGTCATCGGAGGAAGAGCCGTCGTCGATGGTGACGTTCCCCGCGGTGGTGTATCCTCCCTTGACGCGGAGGAAGAAGACGAGAAGGCACGTCGTCGGTGTCTTTGCGTTCTCCGTCGGAGGCGTTCTTCGTCGAAGAGGTGTTCTTCGTCTGAAGGTTGGCATTCTTTGTTGTGAGAAGAACACCCTACACTATTTCCCCCAAGCTCTCTCACCCCAAACCCCTCAACACAATGGAATCCTCCAAAAATAATAGCAAATCCATTATTTTTTATTAACCCATGCCATTCGAAATTCAAATAACTTAATTAATTGAAGAGGTTGAACTCATTAATTAAAAAGCATTGGCATGCACTTAAGAGGGGGAGTGGAAGGAGAAGAGTTTTCATTAAAAATGGGTAGTTGTTCAGGAGTTATAGAAGGGGAGATTAAATGGGGGTTAAAGGAGAGTTATAGGAATGTGAAAGGTTGGGGATCATGTGGGCCACACCTTTCAAGTATCCACTCGTGGTTGGTTAACAACATGCACGTCCCACCCCCAACTCCCTTAGGATAAAACTACCTAGTGGAAAATAAATAAAACATGTAATATAATTTTATTTATTCCTCACTAAAACCACAAATTTAACAACTCTCCCTGAGCAAACGCACCTACAGAAAAGGTGCTCCTGAGCAGTTACCGGCGCTGCGGTTCCATCGGTGCCCTCAGATTTTGATTCCAAGCACCTCATCAAATGTTAGAAAACCCCACTCATTCGTTCACTGAACGTACCCGAGCCAAACTTTGGAAATTGATTCCGGGCACACCGGGCCTCAGAATCAGGTTCTTTCAGAAACTGCGTTCTTGGAAAATCCCAAAGAAATTATGAAAAAAATTTCCTTGAAATTTCCGGGTCTTTACATCCATATTGTATTTGATGTGGTGTTGTGGATGGATTTCACCACACCAATATAAAAAAACATGTTTCCCTTAGTCATTAAGTGCACAATGGTTTTTGATAGATTATTTCATGAGAGATTCATGTAACTAGAGGGCCCACTTACCTAAAATGATATAGGGATTTCACTTGGTTTATACTTTATAGAATGATTACTTTTATAATTCATGATTTCCTTTTATAAAAATTTTTAAAGTATGGAAATTTATATCATTTATAAATTTATAAATTATATTTTCTGCTTCCTTGCTTCCATAAAATGTTTTTAGAAGGTTTTGAAAAAAAAGCTTCTAAAATGTAATTAAAAGTGGTTTTCAAATGGGATTTTCAATAACAATGGAATATTTTGAATAATTTTTTTTAAAGTGATTGTTTTCATTTGAATAAACTGAAAAATTAATTCCTTTAAAATTATATTGGATTTTATTCATTTATGAATAGAAACCTATTTTTATATATTGTTTTTTCAAAATATCATGAAAGGGTTATTTTATTTAAATATTCATATTTGGGGTTTAGTTTATTTGGAATCCCTACTAATCTCTTTTTTTCATTCCCACAATCATTCCAGTTTTAGGTTCCAGCTCATTCATTTTCACCTTTGGAGCATTGAGATATTAGTAGCATATGGTAAATTATAAATTAAGATGGTGATATTTATTTATTTATTTTATCTATTTTATCATATTATCCAAGTTCACATTTTTAAATGATTTATTTGGTTTATATTGTTTAGATAATGTACAGTGTGTGTCCCTTTAAATGATTTACTTCATAAAAATAATCCTTTAATACGTTATTTTAATTTATAAGAGGTGTATTATATTTATGGAGGTCATAGTGGGGATCAGAGCTGGCTAGGTGATGGAGATTAGAGGGTGATATAAGGGAATAGTTTGTATCTATTTATCTCTACATTTTTTTTTATTTCTGCATATTTGATTTTTTGTGGAATTACAACATACAGATGGTTCATTACCATTTTATAATGTTTTAAGCTATGATTTTTTGGGTGAAACCATTCCCAAGCGATGATTCCTTCATTTCAAGAACTTGTACCAATATATGATGATCATGGTTGACCTTTAGATGTGTAATGATTCATCCAAATTATTTGACATATGGATAGACCAAGTTGTGTTCATGACAAAATAACTTCAAAGAGATTGGTTCTTAAGTTGGACTATGTTCGCAATTCACCTTTTTATTTAAGTGTGTCTGGAAGATAGAGTTATGGTTATTTAAACTCATGAGGTTGGAGTGGGAATAATGCCATGATCTCCTTCTTATTATGAACCTCAAGTTTCCATGGGTGTTTGGGTTTTTATTTTAGAATTTTTGAGTTTTTTAAATTTATTTTTAGTATGTTTTGAGGGTATTATGTTTGGGGGTGAAAATAGGAGTGAACTAGTTGTACCTGATGAGATTGGATGTCCTAGATTTCCAGGTGGATCCCTAGTGCATGGTTTAATGAGACTCTTGGTGCTAGTTGTGTAGTTCATACATGGTATTCTAAGCCATGTGACCTGGCCACACAAAGACACTTGATCCCCTTATAATTATGTATTAGACTTCTTTTGTTTCTAATTTTCTTTTGATTATGAAATTTTTCATTATTTAGATAATGAATGGGTTTTAATTTTAATAATTCAGGTTAAAATATAGATGTTAAATTTTTTAGAATGATAAATGAGTTTTCTTAATTTAATTAAAACAGAAATTAGATTTATGTATTTTTAATAAAAGTTTTTAATGTGAAAAATAGAATTTTATTGGAAATTTACATCATTTTTTGCAAAAAAAAAATACGGGGGAAGGTGGGTTTTTAGAAATTTGTTTTGTCTTGGATTTCCAAATGTGATTAAATGACTTTGAATTTTTATAAGTAAAATGAATTTTTGAAAGGGTGTTTTAGCTTAATGATTTATGTTTCTGGGTATGCCTTTTTGGTTTAACTTTATTATTTTTGGCTTATGATGTAAGTATGAATTATTTAGGACTGTGACTTCTATTACTTGTATTCAGAATCCTATAAAGGTCTGCATAAAATGGTTGGGTTTATTCCTAATATAGAATATTCCATTAGCTGTCTAAATGAATATATACAATAGGATGGTGGTGAATATCTCTTTCAATCTTATTTTGGATGATTCCAGAGTATGTGGAATTTCTCTATTTATTGTGGGTTAGTGGGATATGATTGGTTCATAGTAGAGTTTCCACAAGTGGAATTTAATCAATGAATATTCGTAGGAGATCCATTAATTGAAAATTATAGAATATGGTTCGTCTGAACAATGCCTCCACCTTAGATTTTTATTGATCCATTCGTGACTTCAATATGATTTTATCCTAGTGATGAGGTTTTACCTTTGAGGGTATGTTCATGGGATGTTTCGGATGGCTGTGTGAATTTATGGTGTGATTACTATGTTCTGTTGGATCAGTATGGTTCACTAAGAGTCATTTTTATGAGAGAAAAGTCTCTGGTAACTATCTCTCTAAATACACATGCAGGTCCTTTTTTTATTAAGTTGGATGTCATTTGAGGTAAATATAGTCATTCATGTTTTATTATATCTATTTTTCTTGGTTATCTCTATTTAAGATGATATATATCCTCAGATTTTGGTATTTATTTCTTCATAGAGTGAATAGTTATCATGTAGTGTTGATGTAATGGTGGAATTCTATTTTGGTGGGGAGACCACCATTAATGTTTTTCTTTTTGAGTTCTGGTCTTATTTGATTTCTCATGTGCCTTTATCCTTATATGGAAAATGTGGTGTTTGGTTGGGATTTTGTTTCATGATTCATTCATAACCATTACTACCCAAAGTAATAATGTTAGTATCTATTAATTATTTTTGATTGAGGATGTTTCTTTAGGGATGAAGATTGATTTTAAATAAATTTTATTCTATATTCCCTTTATAGTCATGATTTTCTTTGTATTTCTTGATTTTTTTGATTCCTTCATTATTTCCTATTATAGTACTTTATGTTGTTCTATGATGAGGGAGTTAGAACCCATTTTTTGTTGATTAAACCATTTCATCCACAAATTTCTAGGGGATAAAAGTGTTCTAGTGGGGAGTTTTTTCACATCCTGACATGAGTTATCCTATTAGATCATATATAGTTACTTATTTTTGATTGTTTATTCTACGTTTATTCCCAACAAAGTATAGATTGTTTTTTTAAATTTCAACTTGGGAACATAGTTAGTGAACGGTTGGTAGAAACCTTATAGCAACCTTGTTAATTCATCTATATCTTTAGAGATCCAAAATTTCATGGTCAGCACATGGATAAATTATCCATTCATCCTACACATGTTTGGTGATCTAGTCCTTCCAGTATAGCTTTCATGGTTGGAGCATGTTTTTTCCAACTGCTAAAAGATTGATATTTTATATAAATGCCCCTACGTTTAGTCCTAGGTTGATCCTCATACCCTCTCTTATGCTGCTTTATGAAAACCAACATGGGGGATACCTCAAACAACCCTCCCCTCTCCCTATATTGATTGATATGCACACCAAGTAGCAGGGAGGCTCCCTTATGTGACTACATTATCTACACATGAAATCCCTCTACCCTTCTTTATACCTAGTGCATGCTACCAAACAAAGGGAGACACCACCAACTTTCATGCTTCTCCTCATATCCTCTTTCATTAGTTGATGATTCTTTTCCAACATTGAGTAGAAATTGTTATATGTAAGATTCATTTCCCAAGTCCTTCTTACAACCTTTCCCCTTAATCTTCTTATCTTCCTATATTATGTAACATTCTTATTTGATCCCTGGTCCAATATAGATGTTTATTTTTGATTATTTTTAGTTTCTATGGTTTTTAAGACTTGGTTTGCGGTCGACTATGGGGGCATCCATTAGAGGCGATGATTTCCACTCGATTCCAAGTAGGTTGACCCATGTTTTGGTTATTTAAATTTTGAAAGCATGATTCATTTCGCTTTTAATCTATTTTTTTATATCAAATTATGATAAAAAAATATGTTACAGTATTATTTGAAGGTAAACTAATGTTTCACTTGATTTTTAATTCAATTTAACTGTTTTCTCACAATTATAAGCTTGGTAAAAATTTTCTTCAATAAATTTTTATCACTGGTTGTTTTATATATGTTTGAATGGAATTTGTTAATATTTTTTAGATGTTTCAAGATTTTTTTTATTTTAAAATTGGAGTTATGTCTTTTTTAAAATAATATTATAAAATATATGTGTTCTTAAAGTGTTTTTTCCATCTTGTTGTTATATATAGATACCAAGTCATATATATAGATGTGTGTGTGTGTGTTTTAAAATAGACATAACAATATGTGATTTTTCTCAGTGAGAAACATATATAAATGTGGAAGTGAATATGGGAATAACATTGGAAGGAAGCATTGGAGTTTAAAATATGATACTGATGATTTATTTTCAAATAGGTTTTCAGTCAATTTCTAAAATAAATTTTAAAACTCAGTTGAAATAATTTACTAGGATCACAATGCATATTTTAAAAATATGTATTAAATTAAATAATTCCATTTCATAGAAGTTTTTATTATTTTTTATACATTTCATGGATTTATTTAGTGATTTCTTTTGATTTTATAGATGAATGGGTTTGAAGAGACATGTGTAATTTTAAAATAGAAATATTGTGATGGTTTGTTGAAAGAAACGTTATTTTTAAATACAATGTGACATATTTGAAATGGGTGAAGAACTTGGGAAGTTGGGTATCTAAGAGGTAAGAATATTTTATGTTTTTATTTTGGATTATTCCTCATTACTAACTATATTAAACTAGATTATGGTTGTGGTGTCATGGATAGTGGTATATCTCTAAGACCATGCATGTTCTCTTTAGTGGATTGGATGTGGTGTCATGGATTGATGTCGCCATGCCACTAAGACAACATATAATCTCTTTAGTGGTTGAAAATGTAATAGATTTTGAATTGATTATATCACAAGTGATATGAGGAGCTAGAGGTCCTACTAACCATGGATAACCAAGCTTTGTTTTACCTTGGTTCATACATTTTGAAATGATTACATTCGTTATTTTTCAATTATTTTTATTAAAATATTTAATGTATAGATCTTAATCTCATTTATAAATTGTAAAAGTAGGATATCTCTATCCATGATTTTTAAAATGGATTAAAATGGTTTTAAAAAATGATGCTTCTAAAATGGATTTGAAATTGGATTTCAAATAATCTTCTAAATAATAGTGGTATAGGATGGTGAATTTTTTCAAAGTGATTATTTTCATTTAAATAAAATACAAAGGGAATTTTATAAAATGATGTTGAATTTTTTGAATTTATTCATGAAAATCTATTTTTAAATATTGTATTTCAAATTAGCATGAAAGTTTTATTTTATTTAAATATTAATACTTGGGGTATGGTTTATTTGGTATGCATACTAAGCTATTTTTTACATGTCTATAATCATTTAATTTTTATTGTATCACTAATTCATTGCTACTCATTGGGCATTTTGATCATAGTAGAGGATGGTCACTTGTAAAGTCACATAGGGGTATATTGGTATTTATTTTAGTTTTTTATCAAATTATTCTAGTGTTAATTATAAAATGATTTGGTATATTTTCTTTTTTAATAGTTTTTCCATTTTCTGGCCGTTTAAATAATTTACTTTAGCCAAATAAGCCTTTGCTTCTTTTTTTTACTTTATTAGAGGTGTATTATCTTTATAGAGGTCAAAGTGGAACTTTGAGTAGGCTAGGTGAGGGAGTTTTAAGGGTGAGATAAGGAATTAATTAGTATCTATTTATAATTTTTTTTATTTCTATATACTCGATTTTTAATGGGAATTCGACAAACATATGGGTCAAGCTTGTTTTTACACTATTAATAAACTTTTTTTGGAAGAAACTATTCCCAAGTGGTGTTTCCTTGATGCCTAGGAACTTATGTAAACTCTTAAGTGTTGGGTCGGAACAAAACGAGGAAATGATGGCAAGAGGGGGGGTGAATTGCCTTTTAAAAAAGATTAACAATTTAAAAATCAAAGTTAAGATGCAGCGGAAATAAATGAGGCAAGACACAAGAAATTGATAACGGAGTTCGGCCAAAACCCGGCCTACGTCTCCGCTCCCAACGCAACCGTTGAGAGATTCCTACCGCTTGCTTTTCAATGGTTTTAGCAAGAAACCCACTAGGCTTTGAGGTAGCACTAGGACCTATTACAGCTTGCTTTTTGTGGTTTAGCAAGAACCCACTTGCTTTTGATGGTTTAGCAAGAACCCACTAGCCTTTTTAACGGGTGAACGCTAGCTCACCGGTGACACAAGCCTTTTAAAAGGAAAGGCTTGAAGAAACCTCTTTACACCTTAATGGTGATGTGAAACCCAAAAGAAAGGGGGGATGAGAAATAGAGTGGTTTGTAGACACAAACCCAAATTAAGCTCAAAATCAATAAAGAATGAAAAACCGTAATGGAGGAAGTCTTGGGCGCCTTTGATTGATTGGAGATGTTGAAGGCCGCTTCCAAGCTTCTTCGAAGGAGCTCCTTGGATGTGGAAGTTGTTGGAGAAAGGTGGGGTTCCCTTGGAGGAAGTCGCCGGAGGTTGGCCAATTGATGCAAAATATGTCTGTGGGCTTCCGTATAGTTCCGGTTGATGTCCGGGGCTTCCTTGGCCTTTATTTATAGGCATGGAACCCATTGGGGGGCTTCGGAGCCGTTGGAGAATTCCTCGGAGCCGTTGGAGGCCAAAAGAGGGTTGACTGGTCAAACCCAACGGCTAGTTTGACTGGTCTACCGGCTGGCCGGTACAGGGCCACCGGCTGGCTGGTGCCTTGGCAGAGGAGGAGAGATTTGGTCCAGGCTCCACCGGCTGACCGGTGCCAGAGCCACCGGCTGGCCGGTGGCAAGACAGTAGCTCACACTGTTTGATCTGGGTGCCACCGGCTGGCCGGTGACAGAGCCACCGGCTGACCGGTGGAACCTGGCAGTGGGCAATGCCTCTGCCAGGTCCACCGGCTGGCCGGTGCCATCACACCGGTTGGCCGGTGGACTGAATTTCAGTCCACTTCTTGATTCTTTCTTGGGCCATTTTCTTGGCAACCTTGTGCCTATCAACACAAACACTTGAAAACAAGTTAGATAAGAAAGAGGGTGATTGTGATCATGAAAATTAAACCTCGAGGGGTTCGAGAGGTACAACAATCTCCCCCTATTTTGATGATCACAATCACCAAAACAATTAATGTAAAATCATAAATGAGAGACATGCTTAAAGAAAGTAAATGCTAAGAACGATCAAAAGGATTCTCCCCCAATCAATCAAGAAATTCTCCCCCTTTGTGATTATCAAAATAGAATGGGGCATAAAACTTGATTGAGGGAAAACGTTGAAAAACAAGATATGGGATTTGAAAATCAATTGAAATTTTGGAAATGAAATGAGAATTTGAATAACAGTTTGAATTGAATGTTTTGAATCAAAAACCAATTGAATTTTGAAATTTGAAACCATGAGTTGAAATTGAAAGTTTGAATCGAAAATTTTGAATAAAACAAAAAGCTTAAACAAACATAACTCCCCCTAAATAAAAACAATAAATCACCGGGGAGAGGGATTTTGAAAAGAGACAATTTTAGGCCCGGAGAGACTCGCTAGAAGGGAATTTTCAATCCATACTTGTCTCATGGCGGGTCTTCTCCTATAAAACTCATCGGAAAAGAAAAAAGACTTTGGTTGGCCGTACCGGGCATTTTTGCAATTGCACTCATAGATTAGGTGCCCGGGTTTTTTACAATAATTGCAAAATTTAAAACTAGAGCTCCCCCTTACAAAAACAGTTGGAGCATGGGAGGAGGAAGCTTGGTTGGTGTATCCTAGCCCTTGGGTGGTTCTTGAAATTCGCTGGGAACCAAGCAATTTTGAAAGATTTTGTTCCCCTTGGGTGAATTTGGCTAGGGATTCTCTAAGGTCCTTGATGGTTGATTCCAAAGAATCAACATTTGGGAAATTTTGGATTTTTAGGGAGAGTTCCTCCTTCTCTTTGAGAAGTTGTTCTTTTTCGGAGGAAAGTTTTTTGAAATTCTTTTTCAAAGAAACAAATTTAGAAGAAAGTTCATGAAAACCATTTTCTAATTGATCTCTAGCGTGTGAGAGTTCTTCATAAGAAAGATGATTAAATGAATTAGAAGAACTAGAAGACGAGGAAGAAGAGTCAGAAGATGATACCTCATGATTTTCCATTAGGCAATTATTGCCATTGTCGCTCGAGGAGAAAGAAGAGAAGGAGGAGCTATCACTCCAGGTTTTCTTTAAAGCCTTCTTCTTCTTCTTGGCCCTTTTCTTGTGAGGTGGGCAAACGGGCTTGATCTTTTCGTCGGATTCTTGCTTTTGAGCGGGTTCTTGCATTGGAGCCTTGCTAGTACCTTCATAGGTTAGTTCTAAAAGCTTCCAAATATCATGAGAAGATGTGCAAGAAGAAATACAATAAAAAACATTACGATCTAACCCACAATGTAGAGCATTCATGGATTTGCCATCAAGCTCGAAATTTGCAATGTCTACAGGGGTCCATTGAGATCCATCTTTACTAGAGAGAGTATAACCATGCATGACAATTATAAAAATAGGATAGCTAATGCTTTTAAGAAATGTGGTCATGCGGGTTTTCCAAAAAGTATAATCGGCTCCATCAAAGAATGGAGCACGATCCAAAGAATGTCCTTCGGGGGATTGAGAGGAAGAAGCGGTAGAAGCCATCAAAAAAATAGGATCTTTAATTTGAAACCGGTTTAGGGAATTATTCAAATACGTCCTCTGATACCAATTGTTGGGTCGGAACAAAACGAGGAAATGATGGCAAGAGGGGGGGTGAATTTCCTTTTAAAAAAGATTAACAATTTAAAAATCAAAGTTAAGATGCAGCGGAAATAAATGAGGCAAGACACAAGAAATTGATAACGGAGTTCGGCCAAAACCCGGCCTACGTCTCTGCTCCCAACGCAACCGTTGAGAGATTCCTACCGCTTGCTTTTCAATGGTTTTAGCAAGAAACCCACTAGGCTTTGAGGTAGCACTAGGACCTATTACAGCTTGCTTTTTGTGGTTTAGCAAGAACCCACTTGCTTTTGATGGTTTAGCAAGAACCCACTAGCCTTTTTAACGGGTGAAGGCTAGCTCACCGGTGACACAAGCCTTTTAAAAGGAAAGGCTTGAAGAAACCTCTTCACACCTTAATGGTGATGTGAAACCCAAAGGAAAGGGGGGATGAGAAATAGAGTGGTTTGTAGACACAAACCCAAATTAAGCTCAAAATAAATAAAGAATGAAAAACCGTAATGGAGGAAGTCTTGGGCGCCTTTGATTGATTGGAGATGTTGAAGGCCGCTTCCAAGCTTCTTCGAAGGAGCTCCTTGGATGTGGAAGTTGTTGGAGCAAGGTGGGGTTCCCTTGGAGGAAGTCGCCGGTGGTTGGCCAATTGATGCAAAATATGTTCGTGGGCTTCCGTATAGTTCCGGTTGATGTCCGGGGCTTCCTTGGCCTTTATTTATAGGCATGGAACCCATTGGGGGGCTTCGGAGCCGTTGGAGAAGTCCTCGGAGCCGTTGGAGGCCAAAAGAGGGTTGACTGGTCAAACCCAACGGCTAGTTTGACTGGTCTACCGGCTGGCCGGTACAGGGCCACCGGCTGGCCGGTGTCTTGGCAGAGGAGGAGAGATTTGGTCCAGGCTCCACCGGCTGACCGGTGCCAGAGCCACCGGCTGGCCGGTGGAAAGACAGTAGCTCACACTGTTTGATCTGGGTGCCACCGGCTGGCCGGTGACAGAGCCACCGGCTGACCGGTGGAACCTGGCAGTGGGCAATGCCTCTGCCAGGTCCACCGGCTGACCGGTGGAACCTGGCAGTGGGCAATGCCTCTGCCAGGTCCACCGGCTGGCCGGTGCCATCACACCGGTTGGCCGGTGGACTGAATTTCAGTCAACTTCTTGATTCTTTCTTGGGCCATTTTCTTGGAAACCTTGTGCCTATCAACACAAACACTTGAAAACAAGTTAGATAAGAAAGAGGGTGATTGTGATCATGAAAATCAAACCTCGAGGGGTTCGAGAGGTACAACATTAAGGACCAATAATTCCCTACAGTTGTGTTTTGGGATGGAATAAGCATTCTATGAATAGAAACTCTGTGTTGAATTCATGAAAATGATCCTCTAGATATGAAAATAAGATGAATAAGAGTTTTATCTGAATAAATTTATTCTCAAAATGTAGCTCAAGTTAGATTTAATTAGGAAACTACATCAAGTAAAAGAGATTATGAAGAAGATGATATTTTTAAAGAAGATACTTTTTTTTCTTGAGATTAGATTATGTATACAACTGTCAATGTTTTGGTAACTTAGGAAAATGTGAATGAGATTTTTTTTGATGATGTGGACTTATTGAGGACCCATGCTGATGTATCACTTAGTGTTTCTCTCAAAAGGTCAGTGTCTATGGAATTTTTAGAATCTAAGACTATATATTTTCAAGTATATATTTATAATAATATTCTGTATTTTTAGTTATAGTTATATAGGTATATTAATATAAACTATATTGAGTAATTTATAATTAATCTAGATCCTCTGGTTGTTAAAGTTTAAAATATAGGAAGTATTAAAATCTTAGAGATTGATGGTTTAGAATAAGAATCTATCAAGGAAACTTCATTGGCAATGAAGAATAAGATTAGCTGACCACTAGAGGAACTAGATCCACTCATTTCATTTTGAAGGATGACTGATCATATAGCGGAAGAACATGATAGTTCTAAAGTTGATGAAGAAATGGAAAACGTTATAGGAATATTATTCATGAATTTAATTATATGATTTCTGAAATTGATAGGATAAAAATTCAAGTGGTAGATCAGGTTGAGAATTAATGTTCAAAGTCTTGTTATTATGACTTGAAATTGATGTTAAAAAATCAATCATATATGGTTAATAATTTTCAAGTTGGTCTAATCAGAAATCTCTTCATTAGTTATAGAAGAAACCAAGTATATTAGAATAAATATCAACTATTTAAAGAAGATTATGATATCTAAATTTGAGTTTATAAATAGGATTCCATCTGATTCCACTTCATCATTATATAAACAGGAATCTAGCACTTCCTTTAAAAATCCAAATAATTTATACTCAGATTTGGAAATGTTAGATGAGAGGGTTCAAGAGATGAGATGTGACATCGTATCTTGGGAAACCATTCACGAAATACGAAAGTATATCATCAATGAACTCAATATTTTTAAGACTAATTATTAAAAAGGAATAGATCACCTATACAAGATGTAACACCCTAATATTTCATAGTACGCTATAGTTTCAATGTAATTCAATAACTCGCGCTACACGCAACATCGAGTTCGAGCGTAACACAACTTACTAAACTAGCCATTCAAAAAGCGGTTGTCCGTAGTATTAACTAAATTTTGAATTTTATATAATATATAAAATTTTAGAATCCGATTATGTGTTTCTTAGATATAATCGAAGAACAAAATCATTTTTTAGATAAAAGAAGTATTTTTCAAAAAAATGAAATTTTACCTCTTTTTAATGGAGAAAACTTTTGAAAACAAATATTTAACACTTTTATATATTCCAATTAATAAAATTAAATTATATTTATAATCGGGACAAAATAATTTAGTTTTTACAAATTTTTGGAATTTTTCTGTTAACTTTCATATTTTGATGAAGAGTGAAAAATACTAAATTTTAATTGAAAACAACATTTTAATAAAAAAAAATTTAGAGTGTTAAATTATAATTTTGAGTGGTTTTAAAGTATAATTAGATTATATTTTTACCATTTAATCTAATGTTGGTCATTAGATGTAATTTCACATTTAATATGTACATAAACAATTGTCAATCTTTTGATAGTTTTTATTTCTCAAACACACACTTTTTATTTTGATAGCGGGCATTAATTTTAAATTAATTTCTTCCACTTCTGTGTTTTGAATTTGGAAAAATGGATTCCATATTTGGAATGAGTAGGTCTAAATTTTGTAAATAGGTAACTTTTATTTTTAGACATTTTATATATTTACTTTAGTGAATATTTTATTTATCATGATTAAAGGGTAAATATAATAAATAAGGGTAAAACATAATATTATAATAATATTAAATTACCCAAACATGTGTCCTAATTCTATTAGATGATTCATAGCCAACCATGGGAATCCTTGGGTTGAATTTGGGACCCCATGGATTTACATGGGAGTAATAATGACATTTTATATTAATTAATTTAAAGACAAAAATTACATAAACAAATATCTTTTAGTAAATAATTTTTTACATGGGGTTATATAAGTTATATTTTCCACTATAAATATTTTTGGAAATATTAAATTATTTCCTATATCATGGTATTTTTTTATAATTTTTGTACATCAAATAAATTAAACTATTTATGACACAATAATGATGAAATATTTACCTCATTAATAAATGATTAAAATAAAATAATTATAAATATTAAAACAATATCAAAAACCTATCCAATTCATATTTGATTATTTTATTTTGACCATGAGTCATCCTAAATTTTTTATTAAATAATAGTTGACCTTTTGTAACCGAATATGAGGTTATAATTAAATAAATGTTTCAAACTTTCCTAAAGAGCCCCTCCTCTCTCTTATAAAAAGCTCTCACTTCCTACCCATTTCTCACACTTCTCATGCCTTTGGATCATACCACCCCTACCCAAATATCCTCAAAAAATCCCTCACTTCATTTTAGAGGTCTTATATTAGTCAGAAAGCCAACCTATGGAGCCCTTTTAATCAAATCAAAAATAAGAACCCGAAGAAGAGGATGTTAACCTACCCTCGACCCAGGAAAATAACAAGGTAAGGGTTATTTCTTCAATATCATTACTTACCCAAAATTGTTCATGTGTAAGTATTTTCTAGGAAATACTCATCATGGATACCAATATTTCATTAAAAAATTTTCAAAAGATATCTTTTAAGGTTTTATGGGAGGATCTATTTAACTAGATCAACATTCTAAATGTTTCAATGATTTATCTTTCTAAACCCTTTTAATTAATGTCCATGTTTTAAAAATGATTTTAAGGATTTATTTATATGGACATGAATGTTTTGAAATGATAATTCTTTTCAAAATATTCAAAGTGGTATGGGGAACTTTGATTCAAAAATCTCTTTTAAATGACTTCCTTTATAAATTGTGAGAATTTTGAACGATTTCATGAAAAAGGGGTATTTCTCTCCAAGAATTTTACTGATCATTTTCATCTATGTCAACATCCTTTGATGGAATTAAAATTTATTTGAACTTGATTTATTATGATACAAATATTCTAAATTGTATGGAAGGTTTTGGGATTTTTTTGACTGTGGATGTGTTATTTTTATACCATTCATGGTTTATGGATAAATTATTGCCATTTCATATGATAGTTTTAATAAAAAAATTTATGTTATATTTCAACCTTTTCATATGATGAATGTATTGGAATAGTATGTTCCGGGTTGGGGACTGGTAAAAGTAAGCCCTCTGGGATGGGGTCCAGTTACAATAGGCCCTCCGGGTTGGTGTCCGGTTACAAAGGCTCTACGGGATGGAGTCTGGTTACAGAGGCTCTCTAGGATGCAGTTCGGTTTCAAAGGCTCTCCAATTTGGGGACCGATTACTGTTATCCCCTATGTCTTTTCACGAGTCCATGACATAAAAATCAATCTTTTGCATTATAAATTCCCTCATTATGAAAATAATATTGATGGTTCATGTGGTTATTCGACTAGTAGAATATTAATGACTATGTTTTATTATGACATTATTTTCTTATCTCATATTACTTCCATAAAAGTCATCATTTTTATTATTTTTAAAGGCATGTGTTTCCAATTATTTACCATGCCTATTATTTGTAACACCCCGCGCTTCCACGATACGCTTCTCTTTCAATTATTTAATAGCTTGCATTGTACGCAAGTTCGAGTTCTAACACACCGCGACCAATTAAAATAGCCATCATGAATAGTAATACCCACTTTTTGAAATTATATATATTTTATATTTCAAAATGGGCTTTATTTTTGGATTCATAATATCGAAATTAGCCGATGTTTAATTTTTGGTATTTTTCTGAGAATGTCCAATTTTTTATGAATAGTGAAAAATACATAAAAACAACTTTTTAAATAAAAATAATTTATACTGATAAATTATACTATTTAGTGGTTTTAAAGTATAATTAGAATATATTTTTACCATTTTATCCAATGGTGTTCATTATAATTAATTTAACATTGAAATTGGACATGAACAATTGTCAATCTTTTGATATATATTGTTTCTTAAAAACATGCTATTTGTTGTGACAACGGGAATTAATTATTAAATTAATTAATGAAACTTATATGTTTTTAATTTTGTAAAATAGAAATCATTTTTGAATTCGGAATATCAATTATAGCTTAGGGTGAAATTTTGGCATTGTTCAGAAAAACTTCAATTTTTGATGAATAGTGAAACCACTAAGTGGTAGTTAAAAAACTGGTTTTTCTTTTAAATGAAACATTACCACTTCTGTGATTTGATTTTAAAAAATCAGACATACATGGTTGTCATTAAGAAGTAAAATTTGGTTCAATGGGATTAAAATAATTTTTTGGTGAATAGTAACTTTTAAGTTAAATTAATCACGATTAAAGGTAATTAGTGAAATTTAAGGTAAAAATGGTATTATAAAAATATGAAAATACCCTTACACTTGTCCTACCCCTATTGGATGAGTCATGGCCGACCAAGACAATCCATGGGTCATCTTGGGGACCCCATGGAGCCACTTTGGTAGGAAATTGTCATTAATATTTTTTTATTTAATGTTAAAATAAAAATGTCACAAACATGAGTTATTTTACTAAAACAATTTTTACATAGGGTAATAAAAGTCATATTTTTGACTATAAATATTCATTATAAAGCTAAAATTATTTAATACATCATGATATTTTTTTAATAATTTTTATACATTAAATAAATTAAATTATTTATGACACCATGATGATGCAGCGATTACCTCATTAATTAACGATTTAAATAAAATAAAAAGATAATGTAAAATATAAGACATAAACTTGTCAAAAACATATTTAATGAGTATATCTCGAACCCTTATCACCTTATCCTAGAAATATATAAGTGTGGGACGTTTAAAATCAGAAACTCATTATATAATAAAGTAACATTTTATGACTTTCCAAGAGTGCCCCTCCTCTCCTCTTATAAAAGGCCCCCACCACTACCACCTTATTCACACCTTCAAAGCCTCTTGGATCAGTAAACCTCCTCCCAAATACTCTCTCAACTTCCCTATTTTACTCCTAGAAGCCCCACTTTGGGCAGAATTCTTCCCAAAGAAGCCTTTGGCTCAAATCAAAAAAGAGTTACCCGATTTTAAGGTAATGTCTTCTCTTATGTTATTTTGTTTTATTTTGCTTCTCCAACCACATAAAATCTTTTTATTCCCTTATTTTGTAACAAAAATTGTATCTTTAATATAATAGGATTCTGTTATGAGAAGGATTTTATTTACACTCACACACACCTTCGACTAATGGTTAAAGAAGATACTGTTTCTAAGGTTGGCAAATTTTTGCCTCACGAAACGATGATTGTTCAATCTTCTTTTAACACCTCTCATGGTGGCCATTATGATGACACTATTTTTATATATGATATATATTATGTTTTTTTTTCTTATGATTCTGTATTTTTCATTTATGTCATACCTTTACGATTTCTATTATGGATAAACGCGATAATTTCATTTTAGGAAGTGCGAACTACCGCCCCCTCAAAGTGATTTGAATCGTTAATGTCATATGTGGGATGTATAAAGGATGGAGTAAATGGTATTATACATTATATTATACTGGAATTATATTATACATTTATATAATTATATCTTCATTCCATTAAATATGAAATAGGAAAGAAGGTAGCATTCATGCGTACGTACACCTTACCGTCTCCATGAACGGTGCATTTCATTTATTACCACTAAATGTTATGTAATATTATAAATGCATGTATATACTGAATATATAGGATATATATGATATCTACATCATGAATATAATTCTAGAGATAATGGATATTCTACCACATAAACAACTTGTAATTATAAGAAGTTTATTGTTGACCCAAGTACCAAAGATCGACAAAACGACCGTTATTAACTTAAATGACTACATAATTTTTGTAACATTGTAATAGGTGATATAAAAGGTATAATGAACTTGAAAAATGTTCTTATGAAAGTATATATTAACTCTAGTTTATTATTCAGGAGGTTAAAGAGTGTTCGAGTCAAGTCGGACACGAGGTAAGGGAACTTCTTATCCCAATTTCCATTCTTTGGGTTAATCTCCTACTTTCAAATTATGTCATGATATTATTATGACCTATATTGTATTTTTACTTTCTTTATGTGTACTTATATTGAAAACACATAATAGATTTATTTTATTTTAAAAAAATATCTTTGTAAGGGAACTTCTTAACCCAATTTCCGTGCTTTGGGTTAATCTCCTACTTTAAAATTATGTCATGATATTATTATGTAATATCTTGTATTTGTACTTTATTTATGTATAATTATGGTGAATACACATAATAGATCTATTTTATTTAAAAAATATCTTTGTAAGGGACTTCGTCTCAATCTCCTTTCATTGAGTCATATTTTGTTTTATACACAACTTTCCTTTATACAGTGTGTAAACCCCTTTGGCTTTTACGTTTTTTCAAGAGGAGTCTTTTTTTATATGAAGAATTATACTAAACGTCAAAAAGGAATGTTTTTTGTCATACGTATGCGGCGACAATGACTTCTTTTCCGCTGTGAGTATTATTTGAGTTTCGGCTTCCTCTATAAGACATAACTTTTTTTAAATTATTTCAAAAAAGAGAGAGATATTTCTCTCAAATATATGAAAATCCAGTTCAAATTTATACGTATTTGACGCAAGAATAAAAATATTTTTAGAAAACCCGACTCTCGAGTGTGGTAGACAGGAAGGGATTGGGAGTGGACCCATTATGGCCTGTAATTAGTCGAGCAGTTTCAGAATTAGTTATTTTGTTTTCAGAAGCATGAATAATGTTTTCAGAAAAACATGGAGTATATTTGTGCAATTTTAAACGTAAGTATATTCTAAAGAAATTGCATTGGTAGGTCTCATGAGAAAAATTAGTTTCTTGGCACGAGGCCTTGACAAAATCTTATTTGTAGTCTTGGCACGAGGCCTTGGCTACGTGGTTTTGATAGTCTGGCATTATGCATTCCATCATTATGAAAGTGGTTATTGATATTGCATGTGATTATTAGACCAGTAGAATATCCATGTGATTAAGTAAACGGTGTTATTTAATTTTACTTTTGCCATATTATGTTGAAATTCATGTTTAAAAGGATTTTTTTAGTTATAAATTGCCTTAAATGTTTATGTTTATTTATGAAAGCTTCTGCTATATTGTTATCCTTACTGAGCATCTGAGCTCACCCCTTTCAATGTTTCAATTTTTCCAGGATGTGAAGAAGTATTTTAGGAATGACCTGCAGGGATAGTCTAAAGGGGATATGAGTGTGTAAAATGGAGACTATGTTATTTTAGTTTTTCACTTTATGATATAATGTAACATTTATGAATGTATCTAGTGTTTCCAAGGCTACTAAACTAATCGGTCTTTCGAGACATGATCTTTTGTGATCATGCCAATGTTATGCAATAATGCACCGACTCTGGGTAACTGGGGTTGGGGCGTTACAGTTGGTATCAGAGGTAGCTTAGTAATAACCTTGGAAGCTAGATTTAGATAAACATTGATTAGATCACATATCCCAATGATAGACTTTGAGGATTAGTATAGTGGAAATTCCTAAAATTTTCCTATAATAGAGATTTTGTGAGTTTTCCGAGCAATACATCCCTGTCTGGATTCAAGTAGGTAGAGGCTGCTCTGGAACAGATGTACCTAGGGGTAAAACCCGAAAAAACCGCATTGAGCTAGACTCGAACGAGAACTGGTGCACGACAATGGGCCTTGCGGAAATCTTGGATAGACACTCCCGAGGGTTATGCTTAGGATAATTCGACTTTTATTTACAAACCACTATGAAGGGTTATGAGTATATACATCCTCAAAGAAAACTTTTTTATGATTAAGGATAAAATCCAAAAATAGTTCAATTTCTGTTAAGTGTTTTGCATGTTTGTAATTATGTATTTTGTTTCATAAACTAATATAGTTTATGCCATTGTTTAGAAATGACGCCTAGTGGGAGGAATGGAAACCGTATTAATGCACGCACTCCATGTAGGGATTTCCCTCCTACTCAAGATAATTATAATGGAGCTGCTGATACAATTGGTGCTGATCAGCTTATCACCATACTGGGAAAACTCACTCAGGTTATGAATAATAACCTTACTCGTATGGAGCACCCTGATCCACAATGTGTATAATCAATGTTAGACTGCTTCATGAGGCAACAACCGCCAACATTTAATGGGGGTACCAATACATTAGTAGCTGAGCAATGGATAAACTCCATAGAGAAAATATTCCACGCCTTGGGGAGTAGCAAAAGGGAGAAGTTTGTCATGGTAGTTGACCGCCTCACTAGAGATGCTGATCAATGGTGGTCTTTGATTCAAAATAAAAAGGCAGATAATGAAGTATCAAATATGAAATGGAGGGAGTTCGAAGATATTTTCCTGGAAAAATACTTCCCTCGTGACCATCGAGCAGATATGGAATGACAATTTCTGAGTCTGAGACAAAAGGAGGATGAGAATGTCGCAAATATGAGGCTAACTTTACAAGGTTAGCGAGGCGTGCTGCAGATTATATACATAACCCAAGAAGTAAGATTGACTGTTTCATTGATGGGATAAAACCATTTCTCCGTCAAGCTTTAGTATCACAATCATTCTCAATGTATGAAGATATTGTCTCATGTGCTATCGATATAGAAAAAGAATTCTCTAAGTCATATGACAACAAACTAAAGCAAGAGAAGAAAAGAATGGTGGAACAAGAGACAGATAAAGGGAAAAAGGGATAGAAGGATTTTCTGTTATGCGATAATTGTTGTAAGAATCACCCCGGTACGTGCCTAAAAAGAATGGGAGTTTGTTATAAATGTGGAGAGAAAGGTCACCAGTCTCATGATTGCAAGGTAAAGAAAGAGGCTATCAATGTTTAATGCTACAATTGTAGGGAAATGGGGAATTATTCAAATGAATTTCCTAAGTGTCAGGAAAACATACCTCAGAAAAGGCCAAGGGATCAAGGACAATATTATGTTGTTACTACAGTTGAAGTGGAATAATTAATGTATTGGTTCTTTTGGACTCAAGGATTATATTTTTGTTATAAGAATAATGTGATATATATAAGGATTTTATTTTCGTACATTTTGTTTTTATTAAGGTTTTAATATGATGAAGGTAATCATACTTTTTTATGTGACAATAAGAGAAACTTTACTATGTTTGAGGAATCTGGTGATACAATTGATTTTGGAATTTAGAGACCTTTTAGAGAAAGTCCGGACAGAGGTATTTTGGATAACTATAAAGGTTGGAATGGATTAAGTTTTACTTTGGATAGTATTCTTTAAGGTTAAAACATTTATGAAGATTATTTTTGGAATATTATAATACTATAGTTTTAGGAAAAGGACAACCTACATGTTGGGGGATAACCCGTCGTGTCGGACCAAGCTGTAGGAATCAAACCCACAAACATAGTGCGACATGCCTTTATTACCAACCACTGGCCTACAAGAAGTCCTTGGTTATTAAAAATAGTTTTCTTAATCTAAATGTTATGTGTTAATATTTTGAACCTTGTACGATTAGGATAAATAGAATATTTTTGAGTTCTATTACCTTTTGGAGTGAATGATGGGTTTGTGGTAAAAATTTATTAAAGAATGAATGTATACATGACAAGTAAGTATATTTCCTTACGTTCTTAGTAAATCTCCGAAATAAATTCCTCAACTTTATGAAAGGTAACTTAAAACAAAAATGTTGCCGATTAATTTTCCAACTGGGGAATCAATGATCGTTTAACCAATCACAAGTTTGTGATTTTCATGTAGTTAACTTTCTCCTAACCCTGTTTTCTACAACTCTCCATCATACCCTGATGGTTTTTTCCCTCCATATCCATATTTTCATAGAATCCTAGTATGGGCTATCTCGGGTGACCTTTGTACTTCTCTTTCTATGTTTTAAAGTTATATTTTTATTAACCTTATTACCGATGTCGGTTTTCCACAAAGGTTATTTCTATTTTCAACCATTTATTTTCAAAGAAAAATTTCAAATTGAGAGGATGCAATTTATTTAAGGAGGGTAGAATGTAACACCTCGAGCTTCCACGATATGCTTCTCTTTCAATAATGCAATAGCTTGCATTGTACGCAAGTTCGAGTTCTAACACACCGTGAAAAATCAAAATAGCCATTATGAATAGTAATACCAATTTTTTGAAATTATATATATTTTATATTTCAAAATGGACTTTAGTTTTGGATTCGTAATATCAAAATTAGTCAATGTTGAATTTTTGGTATTTTTCTGAGAACTTCCAATTTCTTATGAATAGTGAAAAATACGTAAAAACAACTTTTTTAATAAAAATAATTTATAGTGATAAAAAATACTATTGAGTGGTTTTAAAGTATAATTAGAATATATTTTTACCATTTTATCCAATGGTGTTCATTAGAATTAATTTAACATTGAAATTAGACATGAACAATTGTCAATCTTTTGATATATATTATTTCATAAAAACTGGCTATTTGTTGTGACAGCGGGAATTGATTATAAAATTAATTAATTTAACTTATATGTTTGAAATTTTGTAAAATATACATAATTTTTGAATTCGGAATATCAATTATATCTTAGGGTGAAATTTTGGCATTGTTCTGAAAAACTTCAATTTTTTATGAATAGTGAAACCACTAAGTGGTAGTTAAAAAACTGATTTTTCGTTTAAATGATACATCACTACTTCTGTGATTTGATTTTCAAAAATCCAACATACATGGTTGTCATTAGGAAGTAAAATTTGTTTCAATGGGATTAAAATAATTTTTTGGTGAATAGTAACTTTTAAGTTTAATTAATCGCGATTAAAGGTAATTAGTGAAATTTAAGGTAAAAATGGTATTATAAAAATATGAAAATACCCTTACACTTTTCCTACCCCTATTGGATGAGTCATGGATGAAAAAGAAAATTCATGGGTCAACTTGGGGACCCCATGGAGCCACTTTGGAAGGAAAATGACCTTAAAAACTTTTTATTTAATGTTAAAATAAAAATGTCACAAACATGAGTTGTTTTAGTAAAACAATTTTTAAATAGGGTTATACAAGTCATATTTTTTACTATAAATATTCATTAGACAGATAAAAATATTTCCTACATCATGATATTTGTTTTATAATATTTAGACATTAAATAAATTAAATTATTTATGACACTATGATGTTGTAGTGATTACCTCATTAATTAACGATTTAAATAAAATGAAAAGATAATGTAAAATATAAGACATAAACTTGTCAAAAACTTATTGGATGAGTATATTTATAACCCTTATCACCTTATACTCTAAATATATAAGTGTGGGACCTTTAAAATCCAGAAAGCATTATATAATAAAGTAACATTTCATTACTTTCCAAGAGTTCCCCTCCTCTTCTCTTACAAAAGGCCCCCACCACTACCACCTTATTCAAACCTTCAAAGCCTTTTGGATTGGAAAAACTCTTCCCAAATACTCTCTCATCTTCCCTATCTTACTTCTATAAGCCTCACTTTGTGCATAATTCTTCCCAATGAATCCTTTGGCTCAAATCAAAAAAGAGTTACCTGATTTTAAGGTAATGTCTTCTCTTATGTTATTTTGTTTATTTTGCTTCTCCAATACCTTAACTCTTTTTATTCATTTAATTTGTAACAAAACCAGTATCTAAAATATACTAGGATTCTTTTATGAGATTTATATTATTTACACTTACACACACCTTCGTCTAATGGTTAAAGAACATACTGTTTCTGTGGTTGGAAAATTTATGCCTCACAAAACGATGATTGTTGAATCTTCTTTTAACACCTCTCATGGTGGCCATTATGATGAGACTATTTTTATATATGATATATATTATGTTTATGTTTTCCTTATGATTCTGTATTTATCATTTATGGCATACCATTACGATTTCCATCATGGGTAAATGCGATAATTTCATTTTTTGGAAGTGTGGACTACCGCCCCCTCAAAGTGATTTGAATCGTTAATGCCATATGTGGGATGTATAAAAGATGGATTAAATGGTATTATACATTATATTATACTGGAATTATATTAGAAATTTATATAATTATAACTTCATTCCATTAAATATGAAATATGAATGAAGGTAGCGTTCATGCGTACGTACGGCTTACCGTCTCCATGAACGGTGCATTTCATTTCTTACCTCTAAATGTTATGTAATATTATAAATGCATGTGTATAATGGATATATAGGATATATATGATATCTACAAAATGAATATATTTCTGGAGATAATGGATATTCTACCACATAAACAACTTGTAATTATAAGATGTTTATTGTTGACTCAAGTACCAAAGATTGACAAAACGACCGTTATTTACTTAAATAAGTACATAATTTTCGTAACATTGTAATAAGTGATAGAAAAGGGATAATTAACTTGAAAAAGGTTCTTAAGGAAGTAGAGATTAACTCTAGTATATTATTCATGAGGTTAAAGAGCGGTCGAGTCAAGTCAGACACGAGGTAAGGGAATTTCTTATCCCTATTTCCATTCTTAGGGATAATCTCCTACATTCAAATTATGTCACGATATTATTGTGTCCTATATTGTATTTGTACTTTCTTTATGGGTACTTTTATTGAATACATATAATAGATTTATTTTATATCAAAAAAATGATCTTTGTAAGGGAACTTCTTAACCCAATTTCTGTGATTTGGGTTAATCTCCTACTTTAAAATTATGTCATGATATTATTATGTCCTATCTTGTATTTGTACTTTCTTTATGTGTAATTATGGTGAATACACATAATAGATCTATTTTATTTAAAAAAATGATCTTTTTAAGGGACTTTGTCTCAATCTCCTTTCATTGAGGCATATTTTGTTTTATACACAACTTTCTTTTATACGGTGTATAAACCCCTTTGAATTTTACGTTTATTCAAGAGGAATATTTTTTATACGAAGAATTTTACTAAACGACAAAAAGGAATGATTTTTTTGTCGTACGTATGCAGCGACAATGACTTCTCCGCCGCCATGACCATTATTTGAGTTTCGTCTTCCTCTACAATCCATAACATTTTTTAAATGATTTCAAAAAAGAGAGAGATATTTCTCTCAAATATATGAAAATCCAGTGAAAATGTATACGTATTTAACAATAGATTAAAAATGTTTTTAGAAAACCCGACTCTCAAGTGTGGTAGACAGGAAGGGATTGGGCGTGGACCCATTATGGCCTGTAATTAGTCGAGCAGTCTCAGAATTACTTATTTTGTTTTCAGAAGCTTGCATACTGTTTTCAGAAAAACACTGGAGTATATTTGTGCAATTTTAAACGTAAGTATATTCTAAAAAAATTGCATCGGTAGATCTCATGAGACAATCTAGTGCCTTGGAACGAGGCATTGGCAAAATCTTTTTTGTAGTCTTGGCACAAGGCCTTGGCTACGTGGTTATGATAGTCTGGAATTATTCATTCCATCATTATGAAAGTGGTTATTGATATTGCATGTGATTATTCGACCAGCAGAATATCCATGTGAATAAGTAAATGGAATTATTTCATTTTACTTTGGAAATATTATGTTGACTTTCATGTTTAAAAGGATTTTGTTTATTTATACATTGCCTTAAATTTTTATGTTTATTTTTGAAAGCTTCTGCTATATTGTTATTCTAATTGAGCATCTGAGCTCACCCCTTTCAATGTTTTAATTTTTCCAGGATGTGAAGAAGTATTTTAGGAATGACCTGTAGGGATAGTCTGAATGGGATATGAGTGTGGAAAATAGTGACTATGTTATTTTAGTTTTTCACTTTATGATATAATGTATCATTTATGAATGTATCTAGTGTTTCCAAGGATACTATAAAAATTAGTCATTCGAAACTTGATCTTTTGTGATCATGCCAATGTTACGCAATAATGCAACGACTCTGGGTAACTGGGGTCGGGCGTTACAGTATTTATGTTATCTTCCGTTGTATTGCTTACCCTTACTGAGCATTTGAGCTCACCACTTTCTTATTTTTCATTTTCCCAGGATATGAAGAAGTTAGTTATGGGTGACTTACAGGCATAATCTAGGAGGCTTGGATGTTTTTAATGGAATAAATTAGTGCTATATTTATTTTCAAGATGTAATGTTGAACTTATATATGAATCTTACATCCAAGGCTATGAAACTAATCGGTCATTCAGGATAAGATTTCCTTGTATCATGACAATGTTATGTAATAATGCACCGAATCTGGGCAACTGGGGTCGGAGCGTTACACAAGAAGATAGATGATGTATTTATATTTGATGAAGTTTTATTTTTCTCCCTAAAGGAAATGTTTGTTGAAACAAATGTACAAACTAGGATGGTTTTTTCATTAATTTTTTAATGGGAATCTACATTAAGCACTAACATACCATCCATGAAATCCACATTATAGTAAATATTAATGGAATTTTAAGTGATTTATTCACATGGTTTTGAGTATACATAGTTTTATAGTATACTTCTACTAAGATATTTGTCTAAAATGATTATAAAAGTTAAGATAATTTTTTCTAGGGGCAATAATGTTGTGTCCAACACGTTATTTTAGACAGTGGTATTCAATTGCTTCAGAATATAGTTGAGATACTGGTTTTCAACTATAAAGTCATTAAAGTTTTGAATAATAACATTAATGACAGATATAGAGTCTTCAAGGATTATCTCGTAAATTTTCTTAAAATCTTTGGGGGATAATATTATTATATGATTTTTTACTTATTAAATTTTTGTCAGGATTCTTCTGTCATAAGGCTAGAAATGTTTGTAAAATCTCTATATGAGTTTAGAGTAAAGATTCCTCTATGAGATAATCCTTTTATTTTTTGAATATTATTCAGAGAAATAATAATATATTTCCCCCTCCTTACATTGGAAGGGAAAATGTTGTAGTGGTTGTTTCAATTCAGAATAAAGCATATTCATATGCTCCATAGATTCCTTTCACCAATTTCAGATTCTATTTACAGCTAATCATAAATATTATGATTAAATAGATAGGATGTTTTATGATGATTTTGTTTCTTTTCTTATGAAACCTTCCAAATATTCAACTATTCTTATTTTATATTGGTCCAAGAATTTCTTATCTATCCCTATCCTTGGAAACCTTTGACCAGGACCTACCTTTCCAAAACATCACCTTGTGAATTAAGGGTTCAATGACACCCCTATTTTGAGATATATTCCACTATTTTATGTTTTTTGAGATACATTTTAGTTTGGAATATTATTGGGAATTTTCTAGGTTATTTTAGAATATTTTATAAGTATTTGATAGGTTTCATGATTGGTGCATGGTTAGGGGAAACAATAAATATTCCCTAGGTAACCAGGAAAAATCATGTGGGAATTCAAGATATGGTACACAATTAGTGCATATTAAGGGTAAAACATGTTGATTACCTTGATAATTAAGTTAAATGGGATAAAGACATTTCACATGGTTTGTACATGTTTTTCCAAACTATGCAGCCAAACTGTGCGATCTAGAAGTTTTGAGACAGTTTCACCCACATGGTTAGCACACAGTTTGGTAAACCGTGTGGCCTAATCATACAATGAAATTAATTAAATCCAAAAAATTTATTTTAAATTGCAAATTCACTTGAATTCCTTATTCTTCTTCTATTTTCCTTTTATATTTATCTAATGTAATCCTCTAAGAATGTTTTTCAATTATCTTGGTTCTGGAGCCAATTTAAATGGATATTGGTATGTCAGATCAAGAGAATCAAGATATATTTTATATTTATCCTCATATATATCTTTTTTTCCTCTCAAAAAGAACCCTAGATTGAATTTTTTTGATTTGATCTATGGGTCATGAAATTTTTTATGGGATTTTTTGGGAACTATTGATGTAAAGGAACAAGTAACCCAGATCTAAATAGATAATTATGAGATTATTATGGAATGGAATCTATTTTAGGTAGGTGGATTATCTGCCTCTCAACTTATTTTAAGAAATTTATGTCTTCAGATATTTTATTTATGATTTCATTTAAAAAACCTTCGATGAAATATTAATGACAATGATATTGTTATATGGTTTTAAAATCATGATTTTAGAAGGATGTAAACTACATGTTTATTTATATTCATAAAATAGAATTATTTTAAATAAAGTATATTATGAAGAGTCCATTTCATACATAGGTTGACATGTGTTCATGATTACATTATGAGGGGCCTTTTCAGGTTTAACTTGGTTTATTATTCCAATTAGGGCATACGGGTGCACAACCATGTGACGACTACCACTCATGAGTATTAGAATTGTTAACTTAGATGCATTCTTGTGTGTGTGTGATTATATAGAGTGGTATTTCTAAGAAGAAGTAATAAATATTACATTTATAAAAATACTTTTTTATAAATTTATAGATCATGGAAAGCATGTTGGTTTATTCATTTATATAAGCTAATTTGGTTGGGATTTTCCCTAATTTTTATGAAATAATTAGTTGATTATTTTCATACTCTTACTTGTCTATATAATTCATGATAACATGTTCTATTGTTAGTGATGTGTATGGGAATCTAATATAGGATTTTATTCTAATTTTATATAATCACCCCTATATATGCACCATGATGTGTTTGAAAATGTTGTTTTTCAATAAATATGTATGGGAAAGATTTTATATTTCTATATTGGAGCATCGTGATATTTTGGTTGTTTATTATGGGAGGTGAATCTTGGCAGTTGATTGAGTCTTGGTTCGTGGATTGGTTCTACCTTGATGACTAGGATCTTGCATCTCTTTTGATTGGTGTTTCCTATTTTTATTCGTTTCTATTTTTACTTTTTTTCATTTTTTTGGATATTTTATTGTTTTAGTTACCTTCATGCATTATATTATGTTCCATCAATATGGTGTTCTGTACATTTTTTCAAGATAAAAACGTGCACCATATTTTAGTTAATCCCATAGAATTTATTACCAACCTTTGGTGTTAGGGGGATATCACCTAAGGCCAATAGCACCTATGGATCTTTCCAACTCAATGAGTTAGGGGTGGAATATTATAAATGGTATTATTTTGGTTTGGTTTGTCTATTGGGATGGTATTTCTAGAGATTGGATGTGTTAACTTGAAATATATATCATTAAATGGTGTATCAAACATCTATATATTTATCTTTAGGATTCTAGGGTAGTTTGGGTGTTAAAGGTGTTCATAAACACCTTTCTAAGTGTTTTTACATTATGTTACTGGGTTTAGCTTATAAGTATAGAGTATCGTGCATTAGTAGAGAGGCTTCTAACTAGTATTGTATCATCCATATTTTATTTGATTACTGTTGAAATATTATTGACATATATTGGTTTTTAATGATTTAAAATATCTTAAGCCTTTAGTTTAGTTATAATGTGGTGGATAAGTGAAAATTTACTACGCTTATATAGTGATGTCATCAATATAGAGATTGAAAAAACGATAGGAGGGAATGGGTGAAAATGTGGTTCAACCTAAACCTTCATTGAATCAACAAATCATCGATAATATAGTTCAATCATTATAATATATTGATAAGGTAAAATATATTCATCAACCACTCCATGAAAATCTTTTTTTGAAATTTTAGAAGAAAAATACATGAATATTTCCCTGGGATTAAAGACTATAAAACATAGAGGCATAGCATGCTCAGATTAATAGAATCTTTTATTTTTTTTAAACCATGACTGGTATCATGGTAAATATAGTTGTATAAATTCTTGAATATCTTTTAAGGGAATGGTTGGATATAGTTTTTTAAACTACATATGACCATGTCCCTAGAAAGGTTTCGAGGAATTATTTAAAATAAAATTCAATCAACACACCTTCAAGATCACAATGATGAAATATTTATTTACTCTCAAGAAAGAGAATATATATGACATAGAGTATGCATCAAATTTCATGATGATATCTCACTTTAATCTAGAGTTTGGTTCTAGTTAGTACCTGAAAGTATGTATCTTTAAGGTAGGGTTGTGACCATACATTCTCTCTAATGTAGTAATTTTCTATATTGATGATTATACAAAGATTTTCAATTGGGATATTATTGTAGAAAAAGGAATTTAAATAACCTATATTGGTAGGATCACTTTTACCTATATGGGTACAAGTGAGAACTCCAATTTTTGAAATTAGTAGAAAAGGGAAACCTCATCTCAAGGGAACGTGGAACTAGAGAACCAATCAACCAAATTAGTTTCTTTTTCTCTACATCGCAATACCTTACTAGGTTATTTTAAATACGGGTAGTTGGAACACATTAACAGGGATTATACAACACCGTCTTATAATTATCACTATTTTTTTCAAATGGGACAAATTTTATGTTATTGTATAAGAAGCTTAAGGAAAACTGGATGAAATATCTCCAATGTTCCTCAATCCTCTTTTTATCAAATGGGTTGGTCTCGTTAGAATAGTTATCGACCCCATAACCAATAAAGTAGAGGTTATTATAAGAACACCTCAAAATTATATTTGATGAAACAATAATAGGTAGGAAAAGTATTTTCAATATGACATAATAAATAGTTTTATAGCATTGACAAAATTGTCACAAAGGTTCAATCTTGCCCTTCAATGGTGTGAGGTACCATCCTTATGAACTCAACTCTTATGAATGTTTTTTTGATATATGAACATCTAACTGTTTTATTAATTATTTTATTTTAAATATTATAGGGTAACATGTGGGAAAAATGCCTCATGTTATGATCATATAAATACCTCTAGGGCAATGGGAGTGTATAGTTTTTAAGTGTGTAACATGTTTTATAACTATTTGTGGGGCTCAATTTGTTTAGAATATTTCCATTCTAGAGATAGAAATATTTGATATCATTTTGATAATGGTTTGGTTGATATATTTCAGATCCCACATTTATTGTTATTCCCAAAAAATGTGTTTCACATCCTTTGGTGTAATGGAACATCTCTTTAAGGGATATTTGGACCTGAATGTTGGTAGAGAAATATGATTGGTACTAGTGATAGGGACTATCTCATATTAGTTGGGAAAATAATTTTATAAATTAATGGTCGTGTCAAGATAATATATTTCATATCCTTTAGAGATTGATATCCTAATTTTTCCTCTAAAGATTATTTAAATTTCCACCTAAATGGATAGAGGAATTTTCAATTGATGTGTTAATAAGGACCCATCATCTTTCACTTACATCTTATAGGATGGAACCAATTGAATCAAGAGAATTGATGGTCCTATTGGAAGACTTTCTAAATTCATCTTCTAGAGGCATTTATATTCATTATGAATACCATGTTATTCTCTTTGGTCTTACGAATGTACAAGAAGTTTTCATGTAATTGATGAATTATATATTTCATATGTACCTTGACATATTTTTTGTGTTATTTGTTTTACAATATCCCATTGCATTATCAGACCAAAACTGGCCATGAAAAACATTTTGAAGTTGTATTAAGTTCCCTATGGGAACATTTTATTTATACTAAAGAATTTATATATGACTTATGGGTATAAGAAATATTTTTCTTTTCCATGTTATTTATGAGAAAGGTGTATCAAAATATCATATGGAGATAAAAGTTATTATGTATTGAAAACCACCAAATAATTACTTTATGTTACAAAACATTCTTAGCTTAAAAGGTTACTATAGTGTATTTATTCAGGTCTTTTCATATCATTCATCTCTAATTACCACTTTGATAAGGAAATATATTCCATTCTAGTGGAATGATGAGTATTATAAAATATTAATGATCCGAAATCTAGACTCACTTAGATATTTATATTTACCTTTATAGAAAGAGAGAAGGTTTATGTGGTGTATTATTAGTATTATGGATCTAGTTTGGGTTGTGTTCTCATACAAGGATATCAAGTCATAGATTATGGCTCATGAAAGTTTTGCATGCGTGAAAATAATTATCCAATGTATGATAAAAAATAGTATATTCATTGAAAACATGTAATCTTTATCTCTTCATTGAAAAGTCCACTATGTTTACTATTCATAAAATATTGACATATTTCATTTTATAATTATATTTTAACCTTTTGAAATGGAAATGAACGAAATTTCTTTTGTTGTTTTATTTTAACATAGTGTATACATCAGGTGATGGAAATTTTGAGGCTGATTCTCTAAGTCAAAATTTGTATAATCAATTTTTCAAAAAAGATTCTCATTAGTGGTAGCTAATGAGAGTGATTGTTGACATGCATTTGGATTTTATTGAGAAGGATGTTATTTCATTCATCTTCCCATTATATCTTATTTTTTATATAGTTTAGTGGTTTGAGGATTCTCAAATATATGACCATGATTGTCAAAACACAAGGTTAAAAATCAATGGTGTGGATACCCTTGAAAAATGGAAGAAATATGGGAACTCAGTCTTGCATTTTTTTTAAATTATACAGTAGTTACTCCATCTTACTAGGAGTAGATTCTTACTTCTTGGCACCATTCAAAATGCTATATACATCTAGGTATCCAAAAGTTGTACAAGTAACTAAGAACCCATTTCTGGGGTCAGATTTGAAATGAATTGTGGCCAGTTATGTTTCAATATATCTCACCAATCAATAGGACAAAGATGAACATAAATGACTTGATGATATTTTATAATCCTTACCTATACCTACATAGAAGTACAAGAAAATAAATATCTACATTTTCATGGTTTTATTGAGAACACTTCAAAAGAATGAGGCTATATAGGTGATGATAGACACAGTTGGAATGTTAATAAAATTCATTTCAATCAGTAAATATAATATAGTAAATTACCTAGAAAAGGTTTATATTAAAGAGGAAATAAAGTTTCATGGTGTACCGGTTTTATTCATATCTGACTAAGACCTGAGGTTTACCTCTCAATCTTGGAGATCCATATATAAATCCATTGGAACTCTATTAAACCTGATAATGGGATATCATCATCAAATGGATGGGTGTTTAGAATGGATAATACTGATATAGGAAGACATGTTTGAAGTTTACATTATGGATTTTTGTGGTGTATGGGAAGATCATTTTCCATTAGTGGGGTTCTTGTATAAAACTATTATTAATCTAAAATACCTATGACTCTATTTAAATTTTTTTATGACCATCCTTTTTTCTCTCCACTTTGTTTGGTAGAGATATTAGAGACTTAACTAATTTGAACTAGACTTGTCCATAAGACAAAATAGAATATTCAAATAATCATGAAAAGAATGATAATATCCCAAAGACATTAGAAATATCATGTGGATAATTTTCATTAGTGTTATTGTTTTTAGTAGGATAATGTTTTCAGGGAGGTATCTCCAAGGATAAGACATCATTATTGAAGTATAAAAAGGAGTTTTTATTCTAAATATGATAGAACTTTTGAGATACTTGAAAAAATTGGTGATGTGTGTTATTGGTTGGTTTTACCACTATGGTTTAGAATAGTTCATAAGGTGTTTCACGTATCTCAACTAAATAAGTACCCACCTAACCCTAACCATGTCATTAAATTAGATCATGTTAATTTTATACTAAACACAACATTTATGCATGCACAAATACATATTATAGATGGATGAGGGAAGTAATTATATGTGAAATCCAATTTTTTTGTTAGGGTGTTATTGTAGCATGGTCAGATTTAAGAGTAGACATGGAAATGATAAAACATCATGCTTGAATAATGGATAGAGTTCTTACTAAACAATGTCAAACTTTATCTTTATAAGGTTGGAAATATTAATGGTGGAGGTAATGTGACACCCGTTATTTGATATATGTGCCTCTTTTTTTGAGATACATTTTAGATGGCCTTATTCTTGGGATGTTTATAGTCAATTTTGGAATGTTTCAAAAGTGTTTGAGAGGTCACATAGTTGGGACACAGTTAGGGGAAATCATATAGATTCCCTAGGTAACCGGGTGGCACCATGAGAGAGTCCTTGAGGATATACATGGAAGATTCATGGTTATAGGAAACTGTGAAGATACCCTTGATATCCATTAAACATGGGATATAGGTGTTTTTAATGGTAGGAACATGTATTTTTTAAATCCTTGTGACCAAACGGTGTAATCTGGGAATTTTGAGATAGTGTCACTCGCACGATTGGCGCACGGTTTTGAAAATTGTGTAGTCTAAGCATGCGACACAATTAATTAAATATAAAAATTGGAGTTTTAGATTAAAAAATCCCATAAAACCCTTAATATTCATTTATTATCCTAATATATTGAACCAATAGACTTATCTATGTTTTTAGTCACTCTATTTAATTTGGAGTTCATTTTAATGGATCATGGTGAATTACTTCTAGAAAATCAAGGTATCCTATTTTGTTTCTCCTTGTTTATCTAGATATATTTATTTTCTATCAAGAAGAAATCTTGACTAGACTATTATGTCTATATGAATGGTTTAATACATGTTATTATGGGTTTTGTGGATATTTTTTACATAAAGGAAGAAGGAACCTGAATCTACCTATATCAGTGTGCAATTATTCATGAATGAAAATTGTTTGAGTTAGGTGTCTTATCTCCCTCTCATCTTATTTAAAGAACAAGAATGTTTTTACTTATAAAAATAATTTTTATTTTTTCATTGGAAAAATAAATTTCTATTTTTTTAAGTGATCATGTTATATGGATTTAAATCATGGTTTTAGAAATATGTACGTAGTGTGTTTGTTTATAATTTTAAAAGATAAATTGTTTGAATAATCTATGTTCTAAATATACTTTGGCATATATAAGTTTTTTTGGTTCATGATTTCATTAGGAGATGTTCTATTGCATTTATAATTGGTTTCATGTGTCAATTGGGGAACATGGGAACATGATTATGTAATGACTATATATAGAAGAGAAGGTACCTATCATGACTGTTTGAATTTTTATCTATGATGCATGAATATGTGTGTGAGTATATGGGATGGGTATTCAATGAAAAAACGAATACATTGTTTGTAAAAAGCCAATTTATAAACTGGTTGATCATAGAAATCTTGTTAATTTATTCTTTTATTTTAACTATCTTGATATACTTTTATTTTGATTTTTATGAAATGATTTGGTAACTATTTTAACAATAATGTTTCCCTATATAAATCATAGTAACTTTTTATAGTCTCAGTGGTGTGTGTAGGATAACTTTAGCATATTTTGTGCTAATTCAATACACTCACCCCTACATATTTACCTTGGTGCATATGAATACATTATTTATCATGAAATGGGAAAGGGGGAGATTTTGTATTTCTATAGAAGAGTATTGTTATGTTTCAGTTGTGGGTGATGCGAGATGGATCTTGGGAGTTGATTAAATCTTGGTGTCTGGAGTAGTTTAAACATGGTACTCGGTGTCTCCCTTGTCATTGGATTTTGGTACCATATTTTATTTATTTATTTTTCTACTCCGATTTTTATCAATTCTTTTGGATATTGAGTTTTTTTAGTTACCATCAAGAATTTTGTTATATCTCATAAATATTTTCTATTATAGGTTTTCTATATAAGGATAAAACTTCTTCCACACTTTGTTAAAGCTCTAAGAATTTATGTATAACTTTTTGTGTCCTAGAGTTGTCACCTAAGGTCAGTAGATACTTCACCTCTTTCAAAGTGAGTGGGTTAGGGTTGGGATGATATAACTGATATATTTTTTGTTGTGATAATGTAATTATATTCTTTGAATTAAATAAATTAAGTGCCATGTGCTTCCTTTCTCCATCCTTTTTTTCTTATTTTATGTTTAATATTAATTTATCCACAAATCTATTTTCATTTAACTTTTACAAAATTAATCTAAGTTAATGAAAAAATCTATTCATTAAAATAATGTAACACCCCAAGATTTCATAGTACGTTATTTCTTCAAACTAATGCAATAACTTGCACTACACGCAACACTGAGTTCAAGCACATCATGACTTACCAAACTAGCCGTTCAAAAGCTGTTATGAATATTATTAACATAATTTTGAACATTATATAGTCCTTATTATTTTAGAATCCATATTATGAGTTTCTTAGACATAATTTAATAACAAATTAATTTTTTTCCAGATAAAATAATTATTTTTCAAAAAATGAAATTTTACTGCCTTTTAATGGAGAACCCTTTTTAAATATAATATTTGAAACTTTTATATATTCAATTTTATGAAAAAAACTTCTTCTTTATAATTGGGACATAAGAATTTAGTTTCAATAATTTTCTGTTGTTTTTATGATAACTTTCATATTTCGGTGAATAGTGAAAAATACTATATTTTAACTGAAAACAAATTTTTTAATCAAAATAATTTAAAGTGTTGAATTATACATTTTAATGTATTTTTTAGTATAATAAGATTATATTTTTACCCTTTAATCCAATTTTGGTCTTTGGATTTAATTTCACATTTAAATTATACATAAACAAGTGTCAATCTTTTGATAGTTATTGTTTCATAAAAACACAGTATTTGTTTTGACAACGAGAATTAATTTTAAATTAATATATGAAAATTATATGTTTTGAATTTGGTAAAATATATTTCATTTTTGGATTCTGAATTTCAAAATTATCTTAGGGTGAATTTTTTATATTTTTAGGAAAACCTTCAATTTTTTATGAATATTGAAAAACATTGAGTTATAGTTTAAAACTGAATTTTTATTTAAATAATTATTTATTTTATTTAATTTTGTTTTATATTTAAATAGATACATAATACCTATATATTTTCAATGTAATTCAGTGATGTCAGTTTATAATAATTTTAGATATATAAAAAATTTATTGAACTTTTCATCGTCTTTTACCCATCTCCTAGGTGAATTTGCAAATTCACATAAAACATAATTTTACCGCTTATGTGAGTAGAATTTTGAAAATCCGAGAGACATGGTTAATATCAAAGAGTACAAAGTGGTTCAATAAGTTAAAAATAATTTTTGGTGAATAATAACTTTTTACTTTTATTTACCACGGTTAAAAGTAAATAGGGTAATTAAGGGTAAAAATGATATTAATATTACTCTAACACATGTCCTAATTCTATTTTACAAGTGTATATCTACCAAAAAATCCTTAGGAATAAGGTATTATCATTTAGGTCCACTTGGATTAGATTAGGACATTTATTATTATTTAATTCAAAGAAGAGTTAAAAGAGTTAAAATCAAAGTTTAATAACTAAAACATTTTTAATATGGTTATACATAAGATAAATTAGATTATAAATATTCATTAGAAAGTTAAAAATATTTCCTACATAGTGGTATTTTATTTATAATTTTTAGACATAAAATAATTTAATTTATTTATGACACAATGATGATGTAGTAATTACTGTATTAAGGAATGATTAAGTAAATTGTTATTATAAATATCCAAATAAATGTAATTTGAGACTTTTTATTAATTAAAATAAATATATAGGTTAATATGACATATTAGGATTAGTTATATGAATTTTTTTGAAGTAATAATGATGTTATGAATTTATCAAAAACAAAATACCCAATAGTGTCAAAATTGACATAAAAGAGTTTTTAAAACAAATATTATATTATTAATTGATATTCCATTCCAAAAAATCAAAGGTTTATCCAAATGACTTATATAATGATATTTGTATCCTTAATTGACCACTGGTGGGTCTATTTGAAGTTTATAGTATATTTATTAACCATATACTATAAAAATACAAATAGACATGGTAAATGTCAAACTAATTAACTATGAGTTAAAACTAAAAGATAAGGTTAATAAAGTTACCAAAGCCAGTATAAAACCTATTGGTTGAGTGGATTTATACTTATACCCATATTACCCTCTAAATAAATTAATTTGGAGCCATTATAAACCAAATATGTATTTATTATAATATAATATTGGATGTTTTTTCTAAGGTGCCCCTCACCCCTCTTATAAAAGGGCACTCCCCCTTCTCTCTAACTCACACCTTTAAAGCCTTTTGGCTCGGCCAAACCCTACCCAATTATTCTCTAATCTTCCTTCACTTAAACCAAGAGGACTTAGTTTGATCAGAAAGCCAACCTAAGGATCCCTTTTTATCAAATCAAAAGGAAGAACCCGAAGAAGAGGTAATGTTTTCACCACCGTCTTTCAAGTTTCTTTCCTCTACCACTTCTTCTTTATTTCTTATTTCCTTTCTAAAATAATAAATAAAATATATTATATATACAGTGATGTTATTATAAATATGTTACAACCATATTCAGTATTCTATCCATCCTTTGAATAACATGTCACCATACGTGCGTCCGTACGGCTTAACGTCTCCACGTCGTGGTGTAATTGTTATTCAAAACATTATTATTTGGACGGGTATGATAATGATGTTTAATTGAAGTAAATAATAAATATAGAATTATAATTTTACTGTACATATGATATACCATCCAATTATATATGATTTTAATATCAAAATAATGATATTGTCGCTCGTGCATACGTACAGACTATCATCTCCACGAACGCAATGAGATTCATTCCCCATCATATCCATTCAATACTAATTCTAATTTGATGATTAAAAGTAATTTTTATGAACATTATATCACTCTGGATATGAAAAAGATACAACTTATTCATAATAAACATGGCTTTCATAACAAAGTATATAATGGAAAACGGATCAGTTAACAACAGAAGCAACGATAATACTAAGATATTATTAACAAAGAAATATTAAAAGATCATATATGATATCATATTAATGTATATGATTCTTTTACAATTTAATAAAAATTATTTCACCATTATACAGGAGGTAAACCAACCCTCAACCAAGGAAAAGTATAAGGTAAGTGTGTATTTCACAATCTCTTCATTATCCGATTTGTTTATATGTAATTATCTACAAGGACCTCTTTATCATCCACATCCATGTTTCTTAAAAATCTATTTCAAAACATTCTTACTATTTTAAAAAATATGGGTTAAAGTCCTTTATACCCTTGTTTGACTTTTTATAAGAAGTTTATAAGGGAATCATTCTGTCGTTTTCCAAAGAAGGTCCTTTTTAACCTTTTCGACGGAATTAAGGTAAAATGTCTTTTTTTAACTTATACAGAAGGTGTGGCTACATTCTGCCGTTATAAAATCGTCGATGCTTCACTTAAAATATTGTAAGAATATTTTAAAATTAAATGTTTTATTTTATAATTATGTGAATTTTAAATGATTTTAAAATGAATATTTTAAGAATTTTTGAAAGGAACTCTTTATCAAGATCATAATTTTAAATGTTTTAAAGATTTATCTTTCTAAATAGATTTAATTAATGTCCATGTTCTCAAAATGAGTTTACGGATTTATATATATGAAAATGAATGTTTTAAAATGATATTTCTTTTCAAAAGTTTCAAAGTTGTATGGGACACATTGATTCAAAAATCTCTTTTAAATTACTTCCTTTTTTAATGTGTGACTTTTAAATGATTTCAAAAAAGAGATATTTCCCTCAAATAGTTTTGATTTCATCTATGTCAAAATCCTTTAATGGATTTGAATCTTTTTTGAATTTTATTTGTTGTGATATAAAACTTCCATATTTTATTGAAGGTTTTGTGATATGTTTGACTGTGGATGTGCTATTTTTATACCATTCATGGTTTATGGAGAAAGTATTGACATTTTTCATGCTGGTTTTAATATGAATATTTGTGTTATGTTTAAACCTGTTCATATGAGGAATTCATTGGACTTAGTAAGTGATGGGTGGAGCCCGCTATAACTCCTCGATGCATCGGTAGGTCCCATGAGACAAACTAGTGTCTTGGCACAAGGCCTTGAAAAAATGTTATTTGTAATCTTGGCACAAGGCCTTGACTATGTGGTTATGATAGTCTGGAATTATGCATTCCATCATTATGAAAGTGCTTATTGATATTGCATTTGATTATTAGATTAGTAGAATATCGATGTGAATAAGTAAATGGAATTATTTCATTTTATCATTTCCATATTATGCTAAAGTTAAAGTTAAAAGGCTTTTGTTTTAGTTATAAATTGCCTTAAATGTTTATGTTTATTTAAGAAAGTTTCTGGTATATTATTATCCTTATTGAGCATCTGAGCTCACCACTTTCAATGTTTTAATTTTTCCCATGATGTGAAGAAGTATTTTATGAATGACCTGTAGGGATTGTATAAGGGGGTATGAAGACATGATGTTGTTGTAGTTTTTCTTCACATTATGATGTAATCTAAGACTTAAGAATGTATAGAGTGTTTTCAAGGATACTAAACTAATCAGTCTTTCGAGACTTGATCTTGTGTGATCATGCCAATATTATGTAATAATGCACCGACTTTGGGTAACTTGGTTCGGGGTATTACAGTTGGTATCAGAGGAAGTTTTGTATAAACCATGGAAGATGGATTTAGATAAAATCTGATTAGAGCACATAGCCCTAAGATAGACTTTCAGTATTAGTATATAAGAACTTCCAAGAATTTTGGCATTGTAGAGATTTTGTAAGTTTTCAGAGCAATAAATCCCTATCTGGATAAGAGTAGGTAGAGGCAGCTCTAGCACAGATGTACCTAGGGGTAAAACCCGAAAACACCGCTTTGAGCTAAACTCGAACAAGGACTGGTGCATGAAAATGGGCCTTTCTGCACTCTAGGTTATGAAACTCTCGGGGGGGTATGCTTAGGATAATTCTCATTAACTTTACAAACCATTATGAAGGGTTTATGAGTATATAATTCCTCAAATAAAACATTTTTATGATTATGGATTATATCCATAAACTGTTCAATTTATGTTAGGTATTTTTCAAGTTTGGAATTATTCATTGTAATTCATAAACTGACCTAGTGTATGCTATTGTATAGAAATGGCACCCAGTAGAAGAAATGTGAACTCCAGCAATACATATGATCTAAAGAGTAAGAAGGATCATATCTTCCATGGTATTAAGACAACATTTAAAAGGGAAATAGTCTCTTATGTTTTCTCAACATATGAAGAAATAATATCTTGTGTTAATAAGATAAGTAAAGAATTCTCTTAGTCATATGGCTTTGAAGGGAAGCAAGAGAAGAAAGGCATGGAAGAGAAAAAGATAGATAAAGGGAAGAGAGAAGAGAATAAATTTCCCATATGTGATTATTGTTGGAAGAAACACCCTGGAACTTGCTTGAAGGGAATGAGAGTTTGTTATAAGTGTGGAGAAAAAGGACACCAAGTACGTGACTGCAAGGGAAAGAAAAAGGTTTCAAATGTACAATGCTTCATCTGTAAGGAATTGGGACACTACACGAACCAATGTACAAATCATCAGAGTATGCCCCAAATGATGCTATTGGATAATAATCAAGTTATGATACTACCTCAGAAGATGAATAATGACTAGTTTTCTTATGTTTTTATTATAGGATTATTTCATTTGTGCGTTGTATCAAAAATATACTGGTTATATGAATTATGGAAATAAATAATGATTATACTGCAGTACTATTTTATTGAGGATTTGAGATTATGTGGTTCTACAAAAAGTGACTTAATAGTGAGCTACACTTTTGGTAAAATACATGGTTGAAGGAAAGGTAATCCTTAATATGGTCCCGATAATGAGGTAGTAATTTTTGAATAAGAGATGGTTGATTTGAATATATTATATTGAATATTACTGACTACCTTGAAACTGATTAATGATTTTTCATTATTGGAGTTTACAAAATTTTTGGATAGAAGCAGTATATCCAATATTCTAGAAGGAATAAGGGATCATTGATGTAATCAAAAGGGTTTTATGGTAATTCAGGATGTTGCAGTGTTTTAAAAAGAATACATGATAAAGGTGTTCACTTGTTATTACGTGGAAAAAAGGATCTTCATTGTGTTTACCTTCCTTATAAATTTTGGAATGTGAGTTTGGACAGATGTATTTTAGAAAATTCTAGTTTGAGATTATTTTTGGATTTCAATAAAAGGACAACCTGGTGTTCGAGCGACAACCCGTCGCATCCAGCAAGGCAGCGAGACTTGAACCTGCTAACGAAGGGAGACAAGGGTGTATCACCTACCACTGGACCACGTGATTTCCTGGATTAAATAATGTAGTTTTTTAAAAATTTCTTGTAGATTAATTAGAAATACATTTTTTTGGAACCCTATATGAATAGGATAAATGGAATTTTTTATGTTCTATTATCTTTTAGAGTGAAAGATGAGTTTTTGGTAGAAATTAGTGAAAGGGTGGAAATGTACTTGTCAAGTATATATATATATATATATATATATATATATTCTTTCTTCACTTATTCTATGATGAAATTAATTCATACACATTAGTTAAGGGATCTTAAAACCAAAAATGTGTTATCCTAATACTTTATTTTTTGTTGAACCGATGATATTTTAAATCATTATAGATTGATGGATTTGAGGCCCTCAATTCTGCAATTGTTTTTGACTGATGACCTCAATAACTCCCTATAAGTATATATAATTTTTCTCCAATTATGTGTCTCTAATTACCACCAATGTTCTCCTAATCGAGATCATAATTTGGTGGTTACCCTTTCATTTCTCTTTTCCTCTTATTAAGACTAAATTTTATTAACCCAATTTCCGATGTGGGTTTTCCCACAAAGATATTTTCTAATTTCAACCATTAATTTTTAAAGAACAATTTCAAATTACTAGGACGCAATTTATTGAAGGAGGGAAGAATGTAACACCAAAAGATTTCATAGTACATTATTTCTTCAAAGTAATACAATAACTTGCACTACACACAACACTGATTTCAAGCGCATCACGACTTACCAAACTTACCGTTAAAAAGTGGTTATGAATAGTATTAACTGAATTTTAAACATTATATAATCAATCCAATTTTAGAATCCATATTATGTGTTTCTTAGACATAATTTAAGAACAAATTCATTTTTTTAGATAAAAGAATTATTTTTCAAAAAATGCAATTTTACAGCATTTTAATGGAGAAACCTTTTTAAATACAATATTTGGAACTTTTATATATTCAAATTGAAAAAATAAACTTCCTCTTTAGAATTGGGACATAATAATTTAGCTTCAATAAATTTTTGTTGTTTTTCTAATAACTTTCATATATCAGTGAATAGTAAAAATACTATATTTTAACTGAAAACAACTTTTTTAATCAAAATAATTTATTGTGCTGAATTAAATATTTTAATGTTTTGGAAGTATAATTAGATTATATTTTTACCCTTTAATCCAATTTTGGTCATTGTAATTAATTTCACATTGAAATTATACATAAACAAGTGTCAATCTTTTGATAGTTATTGGTTCATAAAAACACAATATTTGTTTTGACCATGAGAATTAATTTTAAATTAATAAATTCAACTTATTTGTTTTGAATTTGGTAAAATAGATTTCATTTTTGGATTCAGAATTTCTAAATTATCTTATGGTGAATTTTTGGTATTTTTATGAAAACTTTCAATTTTTGATGAATAGTGAAAAACACTGAGTTATAATTTAATATCGATTTTTTATTTAAATAATTATTTATTTTATTTAAATTTATTTTAGGTTAAAATAGATACATAATTCCTATATAAGGTCAATGAAATTCATTGAAGTCAAATTATAATAATTTTAGATATATAAAAATTTTATTGAACTTTTCACCGTCTTTTACCCATCTACTAGGAGAATTATCAAATTCACATAAAACAGAATTTTACCACTTCAGTGAGTAGAATTTAGAAAATCCTAGAGACATGGTTAATATCAAGGAATAAATGTGATTCAATAAGATAAATATAATTTTTTTTGAATAGTAACTTTTTACTTTTATTTAACATGGATTAAAGTAAATAGGTCAATTACAGGTAAAAATGATATTAATATTACCCTAAAACATGTCCTAATTCTATTGGACAAGTGTATCTCAACCAAAAACAACCTTAGGAATAAAATATTATCATTTAGGTCCACATGGATTAGATTAGGACATTTATTATTATTTAATTTAAAGAAGAGTTAAAGGAGTTAAAATCAATGTTTAACAACTAAAACATTTTTACTAAAGGGTTATACATAAGAATTATTAGATTATAGATATTCATTAGAAAGATAAAAATATTTCCTACACAATTGTAGTTTATTTATAATTATTAAACATTAAATAATGTAATTTATTTATGACACAATAATGATGCAGTTATTACCATATTAATGAAGGATTAAGATAATTGATATTATAAATACCCAAATAATTGTAATTTGAGACATTTTATGAATTCAAATAAATTTATAGGTTCATATGACATATTATTATTGGTTATATGAATAATTTTGAAGTAAAAATTCTGTTATAAATTTTTCAAAAACAAAATACTCAATACTGTCAAAATTAATATAAAAGAGTTTTTAAAACAAATAATATATTATTAATTGATATTCTATTCCTAAAAATATAAGGTTCGGCCAAAGGACTTATATCATGATAGGTGTATTATTAATGGACCACTTGGGAGTCGATTAGAAGTTTATAGTATGTTTACTAACCATATAATATAAAAATACAAAGAGACATGGTTAATGTCAAACTAATTAACTATGAGTTAAAACTAAAGGATAAGGTTAATAAAGTGACCCAAACCAGTATAAAACCTATTGGTTGAGTTTATTTAGACCCATACCCACCTTATACTCTAAATAAATCAATTTGGAGCCATTATAAACTGAATATGAATTTATTATAAAATAACATTTTATGTTTTTCCTAAGGCGCCCCTCACCCCTCTTATAAAAGGGCACTCATCATTCTCTCTAATTCAATCCATAAAAGCCTTTTGGATCGGCCAAAACCTACCCAAATATTCTCTAACATTACTTCACTTCACCCAAGAGGCCTTAGTTTTATCATAAAACCATCGTAAGGAACCCTTTTGATCAAATCCAAAGGAAGAACCCGGAGAAGAGGTAATGTTTTCACCACCCTCTTTAAAGTTCCTTTCTTTTTCCGCTACTTCTTTTGTTGTTATTTCCATTCTAAAATAAAAACTCCAGTATATTCTATACACTGTGATGTTATTATAAAAATGGTACAAACATATTCTGTATTCTTTCCATCCTTTGAATGACATTTCACAATACGTGCGTACATACGTCTTACCGTCTCCACGTCATGGTGTAATTGTTATACAAAACATTATTATTTGGATGGGTATGATAATGATGTGTAATTGAATTAAATAATAAATATAAAAATATAATTATTATGTATATATGATATACCATCCAATTATATATTATTTTAAAATCAAAAGAATGATATTGTCGCTCGTGCGTACGTACGGACTACCGTCGCCACGAACGCGATGAGATTAATTCCCCATCGTATCCATTCAAGACTAATTTTCATTTGATGATTAAAAGTAATGTTTAAAAACTTTATATAATTTTGGATATGAATACTATTAAACCTATTCATAAAAAACATGGCTTACGTAACAATGCATATAAAGTAAAACAAATCAGCTAACACCCGAAACAACGATAATACTAATATATTATTAACAAAGCAATGTTAAAAGATCATATATGATATTATATTAATATATATGATTCTTGTATAATTTCATAATAATTATTTCACCATTATACAAGAGTTAAACCAACCCTTGACCAAGGAAAATTACAGGGCAAGGGTTTATTTCACAATCTATTCATTATCCGAAGTTATTTATATATAATTATCTACTGGGACCTCTTTGTCATCCACATCCATATTTCTTAGAAATCCATTTCAAAACAATCTTACTATTTTACAGAATATGGGTTAAAGTCATTTATACACTTTTTTGACTTTTTATAAGAATTTTATTAAGGAATATTTCTGTTGTTTTCCAAACAAGGTCCTTTTTAACCTTTTCGACATAATTAAGGTAAGAATATATTTTTTTAACTTATACGGTGGGTGCGGCTATTTTCCGCCATTATAAAATCATCAAAGCTTCCCTTAAAAGATTATAAGAATATTTTGAAATTAAATGTTTTATTTTATAATTAGGTGAGTTTTAAATGACTTAAAAATGAATATTTTAAGAATTTGTGAAAGAAACTCTTTATCAATATCATAATTTTAAATGTTTTAAAGATTTATCTTTATAAATATTTTTAATTAATGTCCATGTTTTCAAAATGATTTTAAGGATTTATTTATATGGACATGAATGTTTTGAAATGATATTTCTTTTCCAAAGTTCTAAAGTTGTATGGGACACTTTGATTAAAAAATCTCATTTAAATTACTTCCTTTATAAATGTGTGACTTTTAAATGATTTCAAAAAAGAGATATTTCTCTCAAATAGTTATGATTTAATCTATGTAAACATTCATTGACGGATTTTAAGATTATTTGAAGTTGATTTATTATGATACAAAACTTCAATATTGTATTGAAGGTTTTGTGATATGTTTGACTGTGGATGTGTTATTTTTATACCATTCATGGTTTATGGAGAAAGTATTGGCATTTCGTATGCTAGTTTTAATATGAATGTTTGTGTTTTGTTTAAACCTGTTCATATGTGGAATGAATTGGACTTAGTAAGTGACTAGTGGAGCCCTCTATAGCTCCTCGATTCATCGTTAGGTATCATGAGACAAACTAGTGTCTTGGCATAAGGCCTTGAAAAAATATTATTTGTAGTCTTGGCACAAGACCGTGACTATGAGGTTATGATAGTCTGTCATTATGAATTCCGTCATTATGAAAGTGGTTATTGATATTGCATGTGATTATTCGACTAGTAGAATATCCATGTGAATAAGTAAATGAAATTATTTCATTTTATCTTTTCCATATTATGCTGAAGTTCAAGTTTAAAAGGCTTTCGTTTTAGTTATACATTTCCTTAAATGTTTATGTTTATTTATGAAAGTTTCTGTTATATTGTTATCCTTATTTTTCATCTAATCTCACCCCATTCAATGTTTTAATTTTTCCTTGGATGTGAAGAACTATTTTATGAATGACCTGCAGGGATGGTATGAGGGGACATGAAGACATCATGTTGTTGTAGTTTTTTTTCACTTTATGATGTTATGTAAGACTTATGAATGTATGTAGTGTTTCCAAGGATACTAACCAAATCAGTCATTCGATACGTGATCATTTTTTATCATGCCAATGTTATGTAATAATGCACTGACTCTGGGTAACTGGGGTTGGGGCATTACAAATAACATATATTCTATATGTTCCAAATTCTATGTTTAATATTGATTGTATGTTATCTCACTCCCTTATTATTATTTTTTGATATAAAAAAGGGGAACATATAGGAGTAAACACAAAATATTAGGTTTTACACTCACACTTATTCTTCAAGAGAGATGATTACCGGATTATATATTTTATATGATATTTTTTTAATTTTAAATTTAAATTATTATGTGTTTTACGATCATCAAAAAGGGGGATATAGTTGGATATACTAACATTATTTCTATATATCTTAATATTTCATATGATTTGATGCACATAAAATCCCTATTTGTATTACCTATAAACTTATCTAATTGTTTGTAGGTAACTAATATTTTTTTAATTTAATATATTATTTTGGAGTATTTTGGTTAAATACATAGTTTCATTATTGAAGAAATTTTCCTTAGGACAAAATAAAAACATCTAATAAATTATTATATGAGATAATAATTTATCGTACCAGCTTTGAAATTTTCATGAACTACTAAAAAATTATTTTTAATCAAATGAAATCATTTCAGAGATAGATAGACTTATTCATGATGGATTTTAGTTTTTTGATTAACTAAAATATATTATGAAGGCCTCACCATAAGGTAATTTTCATACGAGGTTAAATAAAATTATATGAGTGTTATTTTTAGCTAAATTATTTATCATTTAATGATTAAATATTTATACAAATCACTAGTGTTTTATATGAGATGACAAAGTCAAAGTACTAATATTCAATAAAATAAAATATCATATGAGTCTGAGAATTATTGTATACATATTAAAAACATCATATAGTTAATAAAACTATATTATGGAATAGTGTTTTCTATTCATTTATCATATGGTGATAAGATTGTCTATGAAGTGATGAAATACCATATGTAACATACTACAATATGAATATAAATATTTATTTCAAATTAAAAATATTCTATGGAGTTACAATTTAAGTATTTTTCTTAGTTTAATGTCTAATGATGTTTTGAAATCGAAAATAACCAATGAATAAGATAAAATACATTCACGCTATTGTTATTCAAAGTATGTATTTTTAGGAGTATTTATTTGATCATTTAGTTAATTTATTACCATTTCATAATTTAAGAAAAGTCCATTCCTAATTTTATTTTTTTAGAAATTGTGGTGGTTTAAAGATGAAAAAAAAAATTAAATGATACATATTTGTGTATTTTTAATGAAGATTATGGTTACAGTCATCCAAAATTAATGAATTTTCTCTTTTTGGAAATAAATGTCACATTTGTATCCAAACCAAGGTAAATTTTCTGGCAGTGAGTATACAACCCAGTAGGTAATCTCCAAGAATTCCCACACACAACACTATAACAAGATGATGTTGGAAGACAATAATAAATGCATAAAAAACAAGGAGAGTGGAATGAAATACTAAATGAGATATATGTTAGGAGCATTGAATGTAACACACACAATGAAGGTCATCCATGTCATGAATATAAACACCCATGAAAAAACCCAACTAGTGTGTTCCCATAAAATATGTCCCCTGAAAAATCCAAACTCATGAGTAGAACTCACCACTCCATACCCAATTTACCACATGGAAGAACAGTCCAGAGTTTCCCCAACTCATCATGATATGGAAGTCCAATCAATAAGGACCCCATATACAACGTGATCATACACCAGTAATGTTATTCCATATACTCACACACCAATATTTCTTTAAAAAAAACTTCATTTAAGAATCTTTTCTAACATATTGTATGAATCATCCACAACTCATAGTTTTAAATTCAATAAAAAAGAAATATTGACATGGGATTTCTATAAATAAATACAAGGAATTAATTTTTGAAAACAAAATTATTCAAGCTCTAAGAATAATCATTGTGGGAGAGAATCTTCCTACTCCAATGGGTTCTTAAAAAATATTTATATAATGAACTCATGGATTAAGGATCTCCTCACCTTCCCTTTAATGGATCATAAGAAAATTACCATTAAAATATTTTAGATACCATATATTCATGGAATCCAATTGTTTTTATATGGTTTTCCACAAATTTTTTGTCTATATAGATTACCCCAAATACTCCTTCATGGTTATCAAAGACTTATTCATGGTTTCTCCTAATAGTGAAGAAACCATGTGACTACCAAAACCCAATAAAATATTCAAAATTTTACCACGACTTAATGAAAAAAATAAAAAAAAATTTATAAATTATGAATACCACATAAAATTGTAAAATAATAAAAATTAGAGTTGTTATATTCTCCCCACCATTGGTATTTATGTCCTCATAATGTTGGAATTTGTTTTCACATTGGAAGGAATGAGGAAATTTCTCTAGAAATACTTCTCATATTCCCAAGTATATTTCTATATATAAACATATTGCCCCAAAAATCACAACAAAAATATATGTCTTCCATGAAAGACCTTGTCCCACCTATCCAAAATATATACGATGTGTGTGAAATTATCACATCATGATGAAGAGTAATATGGACCCAACTAGTTAAATATGTATGGTAGGGTTGACACCTCTTGAATTATGAGATGTAAAAAATGTTATGAATTAAAATGAATCTTGGTGGGAGAGATAGATAATAAGAAACATTGATAGGATATTCATGAATTTTAGAAGGTCTAACATACCAAAGATCCAACTTCCCTTTCTTACCAAAACAATGACCCCCAATCCTCAACGAAATGTGACAGAGTGCATGATCACCCACTTAAAAAGATAAAGGCCATAAATGACAATCAAAATTAAATTTATGTTGACTATAGTATGCTTTCATCCTCTTCTTAATAATTTATATTTTCTTAGTAGTATCACACAAATATTTGTCTAGTCAATGAATTTTCCACAGTCACTACCCAACAAAATAGAGAGAGAAGTGGACGGCCATTAAATTCTTCATACAGGGACATAATTATCGTGGCCTAATAACTTTTAATATAAGAAAACTATATGTAATGAAAATGAAATTCATATTAATTTCCAAAGTCTATGACATAATATTAGATCATGTATTATAAATTCAAAATAGCACATTCTGACTAAACATAAATTAGAGTTTGTTATGGTGTGGTCATGTTCAACTTTGTTCCTATGGAATATTGTATGGACCATAAAAACAATGAGGGAATTCTAGGAATGCAGTGAGATATAATATAAGTTGGTACCCCATGAAATTTCACCATTTCCCTTATGTATAGATTCTTTAATTTTTCTATTATATTATTCCCATGAATTGAAATAAAATGGACTAACTTGATGAGTTAGTTCATGATCAGCCAAATAAAATCATGCTTCTGAAGTGTTCTCAATAGACCTATGAAAAATTATAGAGCAATTTTCTCCCACTTCTATACAAGTATAGGCAATTATTGTAACATTTTACCTGGTAATTAATGCTTGGGCTTCACCTATTGATAAGTGAGACACCTCCATACATGATTGAAAAACTTCCTCTTCATCCCCGACAACCAAAAATGTTTTTTTATTTCCTTGTAAATTTTCACTATATAATGATGGATAACCCACTTTGAATGGTGATAATTACAAAGGATTTTCTCCTAGAAATATGAAGGAATTAAAATCCAATATTATGAGAAACAAATTTTATATCCTCTATCTATCCATCAATAGTCTCCCCATTATTGATTATTGACAAAATAATAAGATAATTAGGGTCTGATTGTTGGGCTCCGTTAACTTTTTGAACCAAATTAGGTATAAGAGTGACTAAAAAGAAAACCAAAACATCATTCCTCTCAGTATATTCCAAGTGCATGTTAGCAATTACCCCCATTAGTTTCAATTACACTAAATATTCTCTAACCACTTGGTTATATGACTTATGACTTAATGTATCATCCAAAAAATATCATTTCATGTGTATATAAACCGAGATAAAGTGAATAATCCTGGGATATTTCATCCAGTATTTTTGTCTGAAGTTAAATTCTCATTGTAAAAATTTGTGTCTGAAGATTTTTTTTACCCATGAACATAGTGGAATTTACACCGAAGAGATAATGACGCTATATTTTTAATGAATAGACCACCACAACTAATTCTAGATCATGGGTTGGATATTTATTTTCATGTTTCCTTAGTTTTCATGATTCATAAGTTATGACATGATATACTTGCATGAGAATTCAACCCAACCCAGATCCATTTGTGTCACAAAAGACAAAATAACCCTCACCTAGTTCTAGAAAGTTAAGGACAGTAATGAAAGTGATATTGTAACATCCCAGGTAAATAAAGAATAAGACATATTCATATTTATTAGTATTTTTTAATTAAATATTATTTTTTTTTGAAGGGGTTGCTATGTACGATAACACGCCCGATACGCAACAATGATTTTCTTTGAAATCTTACGTTACACGCTAATAATATAATTTCAAATGGTAGTTAACACGTAGCCGTTGTACTGGCAGGAATGAATATAAATAACTAAAATACGAATATATATGTTTTTACATTTATCCAATAAAAGATAAAGGCTTAAAATAAGAAAGGAATTCAATTTTATACATAAATACATTAATATTCACTAAAAGGTTCATTTATCGCCTTTTGATGGCGTACCCTATTTAAATATAGTTTTGGTCACTCTTATACATTCTTTTGGACCAAATAAAATCATTCTTTATAATTGGGACATCAAAATTTACATTGTGTATGTTTTTGTTATTATTCCGATAAAGTTCATTTTTTATGAATAAGTGAAAAATTTTGTATTTTAATTCAAAACCTCTTTTAATATAATTTATTTATATGATTAGATTATATTTTGAATGGGTTTTAAAGATAAACCATAAAATATTTTTACCATTTGATTCAATGGTGGACTTTGGAATTAATTTCACTTTGAAATCCGACATAAACAAATATCAATCTTTTGATATATATTGTTTCATAAAAACACGCTATTTGCTCTGACAGCGGGAATTAATTATTAAATTAATTAATGTGACATATATGTTTTGAATTTTGTAAAACAGACTTCATTTTTGAATTCGGAATATCAAATATAGCTTAGGGTGAAGTTTTGGTATTTTTCTGAAAAACTCCAATTTTTGATGAATAGTGAAACCACTAAGTGGTAATCAAGCAAACTGATTTTTCAGTTAAATGAAAGTTTACCACTAATGTGTATTGAATTATGAAAATCCAACATACATGGTTTTCATTAAGAAGTAAATTGTGGTTCAATGGGACGAAAATAATTTTTTGGTGTATAGTAACTTTTTTTCATTAATCGCGATTAGAGGTAATTAGTGTAATTTAAGGTAAAAATGATATTATAAAAATATGAAAACACCATGACACTTGTCCTACCCATATTGGATGAGTCATGGCCGACCAAAAAAACCCATGGGTCGATTTAGGGGACCCTATGGAGCCACTTGGGTGAGATAATGACTTTAATGCCTTTTTTTTAAATAAAGGTGAAAATGACACTAACATAAATTGTTTTAATAAAACAATTTTTAGAAGGGGTTATACTAATCATATTTTTGTATATAAATACTCTTTGGAAATATAAAAGGATTTCCTACATCATGATATTTTTGTTATAATTTTTAGACATTAAATATATTAATTTAATTATGACATCATGATGATGCAACGATGACCTCATTAATGAACAGTTTAAATAAAATGAAACGATAATATAAAATCTAAGACCTAAACTTGTCCAAAAACTATTGGATGGGAATATTTCGAAGCCTTATCATCTTATCTTCAAAATATATCAATTTGGGACCCTAGAAATTCGAAACACTTTTAAAAATAAAATAATAGTTTCATGATTTCCAAAAGTGCCCCTCCTCTCCTCTTATAAAAGGCCCCCACCTCTACCTCATTTCACACACTCCTCAAGCCTTTGTCTCGGCCATACCCTGCCCATTTACTCTCTCCACATCCCTATCCTCATCCTAGAGGATTCCCTTTGAGCATAATCCTTTCAAAGGAAGCCTTTATGCTCAAATCAAAAGGAGATACACTTTTAAAGGTAATTCATTCTCTCATGTTCATTTGTTTTATTTTGCTTCTCCAACCCCCCTAAACTCTTTTTATTTACTTCTTTTGTAACAAAACCGGTATCTTAAATATAATAGGATGTTTTTATAAGATTTATTCGAGCTACACTCTCACACAACTACATCAAATGGTTAAAGAACATATGGTTTCCGTGGATGGCGAAATTCTGCCTCCCGAAACGATGATTGTTCAATACTCATTTAATAGCTTCAAAGGTGGACATTATGATTTCACTATTTTTGTATATGATATATAATATGTTTATTCGTTCCTTATGCTTCTGTATTTTTCATTTATGGCATACCATTATTGTTTCCATTATGGGTAAACACGATATCTTCATTTTAGGAAGTGCGGACTACCGCCCCCTGAAAGTGATTTGATTCGTTAATACCATATGTGGGATGTGTAAAGGATAAAGTTAATGATATTATATATGTTATTATACTGGAATTATAATATACTCTTATATAATTATGATTCCATTCCATAAAATATGAAATAGAAATGGAAGTAGCGTTCATGTGTACGTACGGCTTACCGTCTCCATGAACGGTGCATTTCATTTCTTACCTCTAAATGTGATGTAATATTATAAATACATGTATATGATGAATATATATGTTATATATGTTATCCAAATAATTAATATCATTCTGTATATAGCGAACCTTTGACCAAATTAACAACATGTAAGTGTAAGAAGTCTATTTTTGACTTAAGAACCAAATACCGACAAAATGATCATTATTAACTTAAATGATTACATGATGTTCATAACATGGTATAAAAGGAATAATGAACTTGAAAAAGGTTCTTAAGAAAGTAGAGATTAACTCATGTTTATTATTCAGGAGATTAAAGAACGGTCGGGTCAAGTCGGAGACGAGGTATGGGACTTCGTCTCAATCTCCTTTCATTGAGGCATATTTTGTTTTATACACAACCTTATTTTATACGGTGTATAAACCCCTTTGACATTCATGCTTATTCAAAAGGAATCTTTTTTATATGAATCATTTTACAAAACGACAAAAGGGAATGTTTTCTTGTCATACGTATGCGGCGACAACGACTTCTCTGCCGTTGTGACCATTATTTGAGTTTCGGCTTCCTCTACTAGCCATACCCTTTTTTTAAATGAAAAATAAATACCATGTTTTACTTTGGTATTGAAAATGGTTTTCATAATTTTTTTATTATATCAATGTGTTGTATTGATATCTTGTGATTGAAATGTGGAAATGTTATGTTTCCTTTATGCATGTTTTATGTGATATGATTATCTTATGGTTCTTGGGAATTATTATGAAGACGGGTGGTTTCGTGATATACTAAGGGCGGGTGAGCCCGTTATAGCTCTCCAATGCATTGGGTAACGTGAAGGAGTGAAACGTTAAGTTTTCTCCGAAGAGATTTCGGGAATATACTGTGATGGGTATTCCAAACGTAACCAAGAGGGTTACTCCCTACGTAAGAATGTTATGAATGACTCAAGTTACCTTTATGTATTATGATTTCTATGATTTGTTCATGATTTTATGAGGTATGTTAAAGTGCCTATGTTTTATGGGTAAAGTATGATTTCATTCTTATGTATAGATGAACTCATGTTTCCTTTCTCTGTTTTTATATATAACCCATACTGAGCTTTTTATGATCATCCCAAGTTTTTGAAATGTTTTTCATAGGTCACGGGAAAGGTACATGATAAGATGATAGTGTCAAGGAAGTGTCAAGAAGGAATCCATGTTTTATTTTCAATATGTTTCCGTTGATGAGAAAAAGAATAATATCTTTTTTTGTAACCACTTTGTTTAAATGTGGGTTGTAATGCATGATTTAATATCTAATTCTATAAAACTCTAAACCTAAAAAGATCGTCAACGTGTAATCTTGTGATAACTCAAGATTATGTAAGGTTTAAGGCTAGGGCCTTATAGTTGGTATCAAAGGTCGGTTTAGATAACTTTAAGAGTTATAATTCTATGAAATGATTATCCAAAAGTTTTTTTTATGGTCAAATTGAAATGATATAGAATTTAAAGATTACCATGTTGCTTTATCTAAGACATGTTTGTTCAGAATGGTTTTCCACAGAGGAAATAGGGAAGCAGTGCTAGGAAGGCATACAGAAGGAAATAACCTTCCGAACCAGTATCCTGAGATGGTCGGAATTGGAACTGAACAGTTTGTTGCAGTAATGGCACAGTTGACTCAAGTGATAAACGGTGGTGGTATCCATGCACGAGATCAGCCAGATCAACTGCAAAGGAACATGTCAGCGGTGGAACAATTCATGAGGCAACATCCCCCATCATTCAGAGGATCATCTGACCCTGTGTTAGATGAAGGGTGGATTAAAGCACTATAGAAGATTTTCGATGTCATGGGGTGTTCAGACAATCAAAAGGTTAGTCTTGCTATTTACCGTTTGGAGGGTGAAGCAGATCAGTGGTGGTCGATGGTTTAAAACATTAGGGACGCTGATGAGATTGATGCTCTCGACTGGGATGAATTCAAAGGTGTTTTTCTTGAGAAGAATTTTCCTAAGGCTGTTCGACTTAGGATGGAAAAACAATTCCTGGAATTGAGGCAAGAGGAAGGCTCAGTGGCTGCCTATGAAGAAAGGTTCACTCGATTGGGAAGGTATTCTCCAAATTTTATCCGAGACCTTGATAGTAAAATCAATCATTTTTATTCAAGATTAAAGCCAAAATATCGAAGGGATTTAGCTTCTCGTGAGTTCAAAAGTTATGAAATGCTTGTTCGATGTGCTGAGAAGGTAGAAATGGAGTTTGCCGATGATCAAGTGTTCTACAAAAACCAGCAAAAGAAGAGACCGAGGTGGCTGCAGAAAGGAACGAATTCTTCAAAAAAGTATGATGGTAAGAAAACTAAGTTTCCAGTTTGTGATAATTGTTGTAAAAGGAATGCTGGGGAATGTCTTCTGAATTCTGGAAAGTGCTACTGATGTGGTAAGATGGGACATAAGGCTCGTGATTGCACTGGAAAAGATCAGGGTGATGGTAAGACCAAATTTGATTTACAGTTAGTGAAATTTTTTAAGTGCAATGAGATGGGTCACTATGCAAATGATTGTCTAGCAAAGATCTTGAGTGATGAGAAGCAGTTAGACTACAAGCAGAAAGGGGTGGTGAAATCCCTTGCAACTACTTCAGCAGATGTCGGGCCATCAAATGAAGTTGTATCAGGTACTTTGTTCATTTTTTCAGATTATGCGATTGTGATATTTGATTCGGGGTCTACACATTCTTTCATATCTGAAAACTTTTCTAGTAAAATGGGAATACCATCTCAAGAAATGACTCGTGAACTTGTGGTAAAAACACCTGGGGGAAATGTTGTGTCAAAAAGGATTTATAAGAATCTTCCTATCCTTATCTGTGGAAATAACCTACCTGCAAACCTTATTGTTTTACCTCTAGTAGAGTTTGATGTTATCCTGGGTATGGATTGGCTCTCAATTAACCATGCTAAGATTGATTGTAGAGCTAAAGAAGTTTCTTTTCAGAAAGACTTTCAGTTTGTGTACAAGAATGAACCCTTACTTTTGATACCATACCAAGAGGCCGAGAAACTTGTAAAAGATGGAAATGAATGTTACCTTGCACACATTGTTGAAAACAAGGGAACTGTTCAGATTAATTATGTGCTAGTGGTAAATGAGTATCCTGATGTTTTTCCTAATGAGTTGCCTAAAATAATACCGGATCGAGAAGTTGAATTTACTGTTGACTTAATTCCTGATGCTAAGCCAATTTCAAAACCCCCTTATCGAATGTCTCAAATTGAACTTTTAGAGTTGAAGGAGCAATTTCAAGATTTATTAGAGAAAGGTTTCATCCGACCTAGCACATCACCATGGGGTGCTCATGTTTTATTTGTTAAAAAGAAAGATGGTTGTGTGAGACTTTGCATTGATTATAGAGCCTTGAATAATATTACTGTTAAGAACAAATATCCTTTTCCTCATATCGATGATTTGTTTGATTAGCTCTAGGGAGCTCAATATTTTTCGAAGATTGACTTCAGGTCGGGGTACCATCAGTTGAAAGTAAAAGAAGGAGACGTTCCGAAGATTACTTTTCATACTAGATATGGCCATTATGAATTTGTAGTTATGCCTTTTGGGCTAACCAGTTCACCTGCTGTATTCATGGAATTAATGAATAGAATTTTACATGAATTCTTGGATAAGTTTGTGGTGGTTTTCATTGATGATATTTTTTTGTTTTCTAAAAGTAAAGAGGAGCATGAAATTCATTTAAGGGTTGTTTTGCAAACCTTAAAAGAAAAGAAACTATATGGAAAATTCAGCAAGTGTGAGTTTTGGTTGCAACAAATTTCTTTCCTTGGTCACATTGTTTCTAAAGATGGGATAACCGTTGATCCTGGAAAAACAAAGGTTGTTGAAGAATGGCCAAGACCCACAAATGTAACCAAGATTCGTAGTTTTCTTGGTTTGGAAGGCTATTAACGAAGGTTTGTTAGAAATTTTTCACAGTTATCTGGTCCAATGACTAAGCTAACTCGGAAGGGTGTTAAGTTTATATGGACAAAAGAATGTGATGATTGTTTTCAGGAACTGAAACGAAGATTGGTGAATGCTCCAGTTTTGGAACTACCTTCCAGAAAGGGTGAGTTTGTCATCTACAACGATGCTTCATTGAAAGGACTTGGTTGCGTCCTAATGCAGAATGATCAGGTAATTGCTTATGCTTCACGAAAATTGAAAACACATGAGGTAAATTACCCAACACATGATTTGGAATTAGTTGCTGTTGTTTTTTCTTTGAAAATTTGGAGGCATCATTTGTATGGAGTAATGTGTGAAATATATACCTATCACAAAAGTTTCAAGTATATATTCACCCAGAAAGAATTGAACATGAGACAAAGGAGATAGTCAAGTTGCATGGAGTTCCCCTCTCCATTGTGTCTGATCGTGATCCCAGGTTCACAGCTAACTTTTGGAAAGGCCTTCAGAAGTCTTTGGGTACTGAATTAAAATTTAGTATAGCTTTTCATCCCCAATCAGATGGGCAGTCAGAACGAACAATTCAGACTTTGGAAGATATGCAATGAGCTTGTTCGATAGATTATCAGGGAAGTTGGGACCAACATCTTTCTTTGGTTGAATTTTTTTATAACAACAGTTTTCATTCCAGTATACAGATGGCTCCATTTGAGGCATTATATGGGAAGCGGTGTCGAACTCCAGCTTTTTGGGATGATGTAGGGGAAAGGAAGCTGATGGGACCAGAGTTGGTAGAAGAGATGGCAGAAAAAGTTTAGTTGATTCAGAAACTCATGAGAACAGCTCAGAGCAGGGAGAAAAGTTATGCGGACAACAGGAGGAAGCATCTCTCTTTTGAGGTAGGTGATCATGTTTTTCTCAAAGTTTCTCCATGGAAAAGTGTTATGCGATTTGGTAAGAAAGGAAAGCTAATTCCAAGGTTCATTGGACCATACGAAATTCTGGAGAGAGTTGGATCAGTTGCATACCGAGTGGCTTTACCTCCGAGTTTATCTCAGGTACACAATGTTTTTCATGTTTCGATGTTGAGAAAGTATATGCCAGATCCATCTCATGTTTTGAGTCCAGAGGTAGTTCAGCTGGAAGAGAATCTATCTTACGAGGAACAACTGGTCCAGATTCTTGACCACAGGGAGCAGGTATTGAGGAATAAGGTGATTCATCAGGTAAAGGTTTTATGGAAAAACCATATGGTTGAAGAGGCAACATGGGAATCTGAAAATGCTATGAGGGATAAATACCCCCACTTATTCGATAAGTGAATAAAATTGGGAGGATGCAATTCCCAAAAGGGGGGAAGGATGTAACATCCCATGTAAATAAAGAACAAGACATATTCATATTTATTAATATTTTTTTATTAAATATTAATTTTTTTGAAGGGGTTGCTATGTATGATAGCGTGCCTGATACGCAACAATGAGTTTCTTTGAAATCTTACGTTACACGCTAATAATATAATTTCAAATGGCAGTTAACACGTATCCGTTGTACTGGCTAGAATGAATAGAAATAACTATAATACGAATATATATGTTTGTACCTTTATCCAATAAAAGATAAAGGCTTAAAATAAGAAAGGAATTCAATTTTATACATAAATACATTAATATTCACTAAAATGTTCATTTATCGCCTTTTGATGGCGAACCCTCTTGAAATATAGTTTTGGTCACTCTTATACATTCTTTTGGACCAAATAAAATCCTTCTTTATAATTGGGACATCAAAATTTACTTTGTGTATGTTTTTGTTATTCTTCCGATAAAGTTCATTTTTTATGAATAAGTGAAAAATGTTGTATTTTAATTCAAAACCTCTTTTAATATAATTTATTTATATGATTAGATTATATTTTGAATTGGTTTTAAAGTGAAACCATATAATATTTTTACCATTTGATTCAATGGTGGACTTTGGAATTAATTTCACTTTGAAATCCGACATAAATAAATATCAATCTTTTGATATATATTGTTTCATAAAAACACGCTATTTGCTCTAAAAGCGGGAATTAATTATTAAATTAATTAATGTGACTTATATGATCTGAATTTTGTAAAACAGACTTCATTTTTGAATTCAGAATATCAAATATAGCTTAGGGTGATGTTTTGGTATTTTTCTGAAAAACTCCAATTTTTTATGAATAGTGAAACCACTAAGTGGTAATCAAGCAAACTGATTTTTCAGTTAAATGAAAGTTTACCACTAATGTGTATTGAATTTTGAAAATCCGACATACATGGTTGTCATTAAGAAGTAAAATGTGGTTCAATGGGATGAAAATAATTTTTTGGTGAATAGTAACTTTTTTTCATTAATCGCGATTAGAGGTAATTAGTGTAATTTAAGGTAAAAATGATATTATAAAAATATGAAAACAACATGAAACTTGTACTAACCCTATTGGATGAGTCATGGACGACCACTAAAACCCATGGGTCAATTTAGGGGACCTTATGGATCCACTTGGGTGAAATAATGACTTTAATGCCTTTTTTTAAATAAAGGTGAAAATGACACTAACATAAATTGTTTTACTAAAAAAAAATTTAGAAGGGGTTATACTAATCATATTTTTGTCTATAAATAATCTTTGGAAAGATACAAATATTTCCTACATCAGGATATTTTTGTTATAGTTTTTAAACGTTAAATAAATTAATTTAATTATGACATCATGATGGTGCAACGATGACCTCATTAATGAATAGTTTAAATAAAATGAAACGATAATATAAAATCAAAGACCTACACTTGTCCAAAAACTATTGTATGGGAATATTTCTAAGCCTTATCATCTTATCTTCAAAATATATCAATTTCGGACCTAATAAATTCGAAACACTTTTGAAAATAAAATAATAGTTTCATGATTTCCAAAAGTGCCCCTCCTCTCCTCTTATAAAAGGCCCCCACCTCTACCTCATTTCACACACTCCTCAAGCCTTTGGCTCGGCCATCCCCTGCCCATTTACTCTCTACACATCCCTCTCCTCATCCTAGAGTATTCCCATTGGGAATAATCCTTTCAAAGGAAGCCTTTAGGCTCAAATCAAAAGGAGTTACACTTTTAAAGGTAATTCATTCTCTCATATTCATTTGTTTTATTTTGCTTCTCCAACCCCCATAAACTCTTTTTATTTACTTATTTTGTAACAACACCAGTATCTTCAATATAATAGGATGTTTTTATAATATTTATTCGAGCTACACTCTCACACAACTACATCAAATGGTTAAAGAACATACGGTTTCCGTGGATGGCAAAATTCTACCTCCCGAAACGATGATTGTTCAATACTCATTTAACACCTTCAAAGGTGACCATTATGATGTCAATATTTTTATATATGATATATAATATGTTTATTCTTTCCTTAATCTTCTTTATTTTTCATTTATGGTATACGATTATTGTTTCCATTATGGGTAAACACGATATCTTCATTTTAGGAAGTGCGGACTACCGCCCCCTGAAAGTGATTTGATTCGTTAATACCATATGTGGGATGTGTAAAGGATAAAGTTAATGATATTATAAATGTTATTATACTTCAATTATAATATACTCTTATATAATTATGATTCCATTCTAGAAAATACGAAATAGAAATGGAAGTAGTGTTCATGCGTACGTACGGCTTACCGTCTCCATGAACGGTGCATTTCATTTCTTACCTCTAAATGTGATGTAATATTATAAATACATGTATATTATGAATATATATGATATATGTGTTATCCAAATCATTAATATCATTCTGGATATAATGAACCTTTGACCAAATTAACAACATGTAAGTGTAAGAAGTCTATTTTTGACATAAGAACCAAATACCGACAAAAAGAACATTATTAACTTAAATGATTACATGATGTTCATAACATGGTATAAAAGGAATAATGAACTTGAAAAAGGTTCTTAAGTAAGTAGAGATTAACTCATGTTTATTATTCAGGAGATTAAAGAACGGTCGGGTCAAGTCTGATACGAGGTACGGTACTTCGTCTCAATCTCTTTTCATTGAGGTATATTTTTTTTATACACAACCTTCTTTTATACGGTGTATAAACCCCTTTGACTTTCACGCTTATTCAAAAGTAATCTTTTTTATACGAAGAATTTTATAAAACGACAAAAGGGAATGTTTTCTTGTCGTACGTATGCAGCGACAACGACTTCTCCGCCGCCGTGACCATTATTTGAGTTTCGGCTTCCTCTACAAGCCATACCCTTTTTTTAAATGAAAAATAAATACCATGTTTTACTTTGGTATTGAAAATGGATTTCATAATGTTTTTATTATATCAATGTGTTGTATTGATATCTTGTGATTGAAATTTGGAAATTTTATGTTTCCTTTATGCATGTTTTATGTGATATAATTATGTTATGGTTCTTGGGAATTATTATGAAGACGGGTGGTTCTGTGATAAACTAAGGGCGGGTGAGCCCGTTATAGCTCTCCAATGCATTGGGTAACGCAAAGGAGTGAAACGTTAAGGATTCTACGAAGAGATTTAGGGAATATACTGTGATGGGTATTCCAAACGTAACCAAGAGGGTTACTCCCTACGTAAGAATGTTATGAATGTCTCAATTTACCTTTATGTCTTATGATTTCTATGATTTGTTCATGATTTTATGAGGTATGTTAAAGTGCCTATGTTTTATGGGTAAAGTATGATTTCATTCTTATGTATATATGAACTCATGTTTCCTTTCCTTGTTTTGTTTATATAACCCATACCGAGCTTTTTATGCTCATCCCAAGTTTTTGAAATTTTTTTCACAGGTCACGGGAAAGGTACATGATAAAATGATAGTGTCAAGGAAGTGTCAAGAAGGAATCCATGTTTTATTTTCAATATGTTTCCGTTGATGGGAAAAATAATACTATCTTTTTTTGTAACCACTTTGTTTAAATGTGGGTTTTAATGCATGTTTTAAGATCTAATTCTCTAAAACTCTAAACCTGAAAAGATCCTCAACATGTAATCTTGTGATAACTCAAGATTATGTATGGTTTAAGGCTGGGGACTTATAGATATGACCCTTAAGTTCCTCAAAATATTTTTGAAAATCATCACTTCGATAGAATGAAATGCCTTTCCATTTCAATAGTGTCATGAGAGAAGTGAGACATGATAAGTAATAGTCAAATAGATGAAGATACCCTAATTATTATAGAAAAATTAATATCTCACATGCATTCTTAAGTGGGTTCTAAAAGATAACAACCTTTATTTTACCTTGATCAGTCGTATACATTTTTCTGAAATGACATTCCCAAGGAAGTGAACTTCATGTATCCATATTTCACACTTTTTAAATTTATAAAAAATATGGTGGTCACATAATTTAATTAATAAAATCTCAATGTGTATTCCATGGTTATCTTTTATGAAATATTACTCTAATATTTCATTAATGAATAAAACAATGAAAGATTCAAAATATCTATAAAATATAAGATTCATCAATTCCATAATGTCTATTGGTTCATTAGTGCGACCAAAATCATGACCATGTATTCATAGTTTCCATAAAATCTTCAAAAATTTGTCTTAGGAATATCCTCTTTTTGGACCTAGATTTGGTTATACTCCAATCATAAATCAATTTTAGAAAACCATTGATATATCCTTAATTGATAAAATGTATCATAAATTTGTGGAAGAGGGTATCAATTTGTAATTACAACTAGATTTAGGTAATGGTAATTGAAACAAAGTTGAGGGGTACAATCATCATTCTTAATAAATAGAAATAAGTTGGACCAATGTTATGTACTTGGTCTTATAACTGCTTTGATTTTTAACTCATCCAATTAGACCTCAAATTTGTGAAATTCTACTGGGTTCATTCTATATGATGTAAGTGAGATATTATTTATTACTATGAGTATGCTTATTGAATAATCCACGTCCCTATTTGATGGTGCTGATGGGAAATTTTCATAAAAGATGTCATGGTATTTGTCTACTATGATAGAAAAATCGCAATGCTCCATCACAATAATATCCCCAAGGTGATCATTTCTAATTTATATGAGATAATCGTAACTGTTTCTAATAATGGTCCTACTTTTCCTACATTCACATCCTAGTACCCTTTTAATAACTAAATAAATCATTCAGAATTTGTAAAATTCACTGACTAACATTAGTAGTCAATGTGATTTTTGGAAGATATCATCCATTCCATCCTTAAGATTAAATTGTAGATGAAAATTTCCAGTATAGTAAACTCCTACAAAAAATGAACCAATTAAATGGTTATAGTACAATCCAAACATTCAAATCCCTTTCAATCTCATTTCCCAAGAGGTGTCTTGATGCTCAAAACAGAAGGAATAATTTCCACAGGTAATCCCAAATTCATTACAATGAAAGACTAAATAAAATAATGGGAAACACTGATGTCAAAAAAAACATGGATTGAGTCTAATTTAAATAGAATACCACCTCATACTATTAAGATATGTAATTTCTCATTTAGTATAATATAATCTTCTTTTATGTTTTATTGATCCAGTATCCCTAAATGGAACCTTCTCCCATGTTGAAACAATGCTTCATAAGGTGGTGGGGTGTTTCTAGAATCACCCTTATTAACCTGATTTTTGTTAGAGTTTGTGTCATGAGAACCTACTGTTTTTACTTTTATTACATGAATTTACATTTATTATATATTGTTCATTGTTCTGCATGACAATAATATAATAATGTCCAGGAATATTTGTTGCATTTAATAAGGTCATGGAAGATCCCCGATATGATGAGAACCTTGAAATGATATAACAATATTTTAAAATAATGTTCTACGGTTGGATGAAAAACTATGTTAGGACACATAGTATATATACCATCATGTTCTATTATTCGTAAGAAGACTGGACTCTCTCTCATGGAGTTCTCACATGGTAATCTCCAAGATGGGAGATTATGAGAACAGACCCACCAGTAGTAATTATTCATGTCTTTGTGTCATCGGACATTTCTATCTAAGAGTCTATGTAATGGTCCCTAGACTGTAAGATTATCATTAACTCATGCCATGACTCACGCACTTAGATTTGCTGACGAAAACCATCACGAAGACAGTTGGCAGGAAGTAGGGTACATTGGGTGCATCACGAATGACATGTTGTTAATGGATATGTCGAGGAAGGATTTGTCCATTTCATATTTATGGAAGTTGATATCTCTGGTCCTTTTATATAAATAGAAAAATCACCAAAATTCCTTATCCATGGTTTCACGATGAGTTTATTTCTGGAATTCAAAGAATGACTGATCAAGCATATAGGTTTATGACACTTCCATGAATCCATGAGATATTGAGACAAAGGGATTAAATTATAATATAAGGATTCATATGAGGTGACACGTCAATGTGGCGTCAACTTCTTTCTCTTGGGTTCCTTGACCCATTTCTAGATAGTAATCTTGGACATTAGTAAATCCCTCTTAATTCCAATGAGAAAGAGGCCTAGAGGGTCACACACTATGTGTATCCAAGTATCTCAAGTAGAATAAAGATTATTCTTATACGTGGTTTAATAATTATTCAAGGAAGCCTAAATCGTTTTAATGTTGGAGGAAGAATAAAATGAAAACAAGATATACATTATGTGTACATTGAATGTATACGCCATGTAGTTTTCATTTTGGAAGTAAAATGAAAACAAGATATACAGGTCGTGTACATTGAATGTACATGTCGTGTAGTTTTCATTTTGGAAATAAAAAAAAAGATATACACACCATGTACATTGAATGTACATGCCATGTAGTTTTCATTTTGACGAATAAAATGAAAACAAGATATACATGCCATGTACATTGAATGTACACGCCGTGTAGTTTTAATTTTGGAAAGGAAATAAAAAACAAGTACACGTCGTGTATTAATGATTACACACTGTGTAGTTTTTCAGTTGGGATTTTGAGGAAATAATATCATTTTATTAAATGATATTTATTATAATCCGCATGGCCGCATGTCAAGGAATTAATAATTCGACATGGGGTTTTTAATAAGAGTTAATGAAATAAATAAAATGTGTAACGTGTTTATTTATTTTCATAACTCTATAACCTAAAACCTGGATATAAATATCCCCACAACCCAAACACTTTTCCCTAGTCATTGTGAACAACAATTCTAGAGAATTATGTCAAGGCCGAAAGAACTCCTTCTTCCAAGAATGACCTCAAGACCGAGAGAGATCCTTCTCTATCAGATCAAGGCGATCTAAGGTGGAAAATGCATGCAAATGCTTCTTCATGCTAGCTCCTGGAGATTCATTTAGTAACGTCCTGAGATACGTGGTGCATTTGTTGATCATCATTAGAAAAATTCTACACTTGGCTTCTGTGATGCAATGACGAATCACATTGGAACGTGATTAGAAATATCAACGAAGAAAGAATTCCAGAAAAGTTAATTATTGTCAATTTATTAAATTAATTATAATCAACCAGTGATGATCCTCTTTTTTGGCTCTGGTACTATTCTTATTCTTTGTCTATTTCTATGATTCGATCCGTGGAGTCTGGCGTTTATCATTGTATTGATCCCGGATTGATCATTTATAATGACAAAAAGCCATGTGGTCACATCCACCCACGTGCTTCCACTCGACCCAGGACCTTCAAGTGATATCAGATGGGTCACCACATTGATTAGAGTTATTTAATTTTCATTGATAATTTACGCATTTATATTTGATTCAATTCAAGATATAATGTTCTATAAAACATAGTGAACAAGATCTGTTTTTCCTCATTCGTTTCATGATTCATATCATAGAAAAGAACTTTTAATTTTATTTTGATTAAAATAAAAATGGGGAACTCATCCAGAGGATCCTCTCATTCTATCTGTACAACACAAGAATACACAGCATGTAGTGAAATCTACACGCAGTATAGTTAGGTTCAATGAACTGGTACTGCTCTGCCAAACCAAACCTTTGTGAATTGAGCATACCTTAGTTTTTTAATACACAATGTCGACCAGAACTAAATGGTGTGTGGAAACTCGAATACACAGTGTGTATGTTGAATCCATACACCTTGTAGTCTGATCCGACCAAGGTGAAACCGTGTACAAGGAGAAGTAGTGTAACTGTGTACATGGGATTGCCAGGTCGGTAACCATGTAACAAGGAAGTACATGCCATATTAGATTAATCAACATGCCGTGTACTCCAAAATTTTCAAAGTACAGAAAACAGGCCAAATCCCCCGGCGTGTACCTTTGCTAAATAGTGAAAACAAATACACACCATGTAATATAGCCTACACACCGTGCAGTTTCCATAAATGGAATTTCACCAGGTTTCCTTCAAAGTACAAAGACCCATACAAGGAATATGGATGAGAAGAATCTCAATGAAATTCAGAAAGGAATTTAAGATAAATAATTGATTAATTGTAATACCATAATTAATTAAATTCAAGCACGACTTACCTAGAATAAAAGAATGATTAAAAGTATTTGAATACTAAATATGCATAAATGTTGTTGCATACTATGAATGATCATGAGATAGACCAAAGACCCATTGTGTGTGTATGGTTTCTTTTAAATATATTTAATTTAACTTCGGTGTCATGTGAGCTTTCTTCCATTAAAATATAGGGCCTACATGCCGGTGGTTTCTTTAATGTTAACCCCATGAACTGGAGGATATCCCATGCTAGAGGAGAAATTTCAAAATCCAAATATGAGGTGAAACCTACCCAAGAAAATACAAAGGTGGATAGGTGGAGATGCAAAACACGAACCATTGGGTTCAAGGCATTTCACCCCAGGTTTGGATTAGCTTATCAAAATCGCTAGATAAGCTAACTAACAGAATCTCATGATCATGCCATCTTATTTTATTTCTATCAAATTAAATGGTTTATTTATTATATATGTGTTGTCGTGATCACATAGTTAATGAAATAAAAAAGCATGCAAAGATAGAATAAAATAAAAACCGGACTATGTGTAAACATTATTAGAACAGGGTTAATCACTTAAACAACCATCGCTTAATATTAACAAGCATGTGATAATGCGAAACTATGCATAAAATATTGAAATACCTCAAATAACATTTTAAGTCAGACCGAAACATCCGTTACATGATAAAGGTAAAGACTCAATAAAACAATGTGTTTGACCAACCCTTGTTGGGACACTTACTTTTATAAAGGAAGCTCTTATGAATGTTTCGGGTTGACATAAACATTTTGTATCAAGAGGAGTATCCCTTTATAGACATGTTGTAAAATGAAGGCAAGTGTTGAGGAAATCCATGTCAGGATTTTAGGATTGGGGAGTCCACTCAATAGATCAAGGAACTGTAATCTCACAGTTAGAAAATTCCTGCCTACCAAAATACCTTTAAATATCTTGAACAACCCTTGTTGGGGTTATACAAAGGGAAATATGGATCCTTGCCACTTGAATGTCATAGAAACTAGGAATTACATGTTCAATGATGGGGGCCATTGGGACATGATAAAATAGTGGGAGAATTAATAGATTCATTTATTATTTTTCATAAAATATAATCAAAATGCTTTGATAAATCTGATCTTTTAAATTGTAAAATCCATATGACAAACTCGTCAACCACATTTTCTCTACGATCAATTCTAGATAAAGACAATATCCTCAGTAGTAGTAACTTTTAGGAATGGTTTAGGTGCTTTCAGGTTATCTTACACAATGAATGAAAGTTTTACGTGTTGGAGTCCTCACTTCCAGATTCAGCATCCCAAGGGGCAAGTGATGAAGATTTCCCGGTCTATAATCAACATATTAATGATGGACTCAACATTCAATATTTGATGTTATCATCGATGTCTAGAGATCTCATGAAGTCTCATGAAGACATGGATGTCTATAGCATGCTCGAGCACCTCTGAGGTTTATACTAGGAGAGAGCAAGACAGGAAAGGTTTGAGATCTCCAAGGCTCTATTTCAGAGCAATCATGGAGAGTATACCTGATATGAGACTCATGTAGTAAATCTAATTGGATACATTTAGCGCTTGGAGGTTATAGGGTTTAAACTCCCTGAAGAACTAGGTAGTGATCACATTCTCGCACCACTCCCCATAGCTTCTCTAAATTTTTTGTAAATTTCAACATGAACAACATTGAGAAGTCTCTATCTAATCTTCTTATCCTCATTCACAATGTGGACAATGATATGAATCATGAAAAGCCTTCTCTCCCTATGGTGAATAAAAGGAAAGGGAAGTCTAATATATTTAATCCCAATGCTTCTTCATGGCCTTCCATGAAAAGGTAGATCAATGTGGAGAAAAGATAATAGGATAATGTTTGTTTCGCATGTGGCAGGAAGGGCCACTGGAAGAAAAACTACACCCAACCAAAGAAGTAAGGGTATGCTTCAGGTGAGTTTGTTATCGAATGAAATCTATCTATTTATACTAATTGGGTATTAGATACTGCTTTTTTGTGCTCACATCTGTATCCAAATATAGGAACCACGTAGATTCAGAAAGATTGACCGAGGTGAGATGGATCTGCAAGCAGCCAATGGAGCCAGAATCACTGCAATAGCTGTCAGAAACAACCACCTCACATTGCCTACTCGGATGGTCTTGGTATTAAAAATAATGTTATAATGTACCCTTTGTAACCAAAAACATTATTTCAGTATCCATATTAGATACTGATGGATTCACCTTCAAGTTTAGAAATGAATGTTAATACTTTTATAAAGATATCATTTGTTTTGGTAGGGCACATTTATATAATGACCTTTATGTGTTAGACTACATAAACCCAGTAGTGACAATCGAAGACAAAGTTAATTCACATGACTCATACCGCACCAAACTTTGGCATCACCGACTAGGTCATGTCAAAGAGAAATGCTTGAAAAAATTACATCAAGATGAGTATTTAGATTCTTTTGAACTAAAACCACTAGGTTCTTGTCATGCGTGTCTACAAGGCAAAATGACCAAAGACCCATTTAGTGGGAAATTTGAAAGGGCTAAACAGATTCTAGAATTAGTTTACACATATGTGTGTGGTCCATTTCTTGTTGAAGCAAGGGGTGGGTTCTTGTACTTCATAACTTTTACTGATGATTTTATTAGACATGGATATATTTACTTAATGAGGTAAAAGTCAGATTATTTTGATCGGTTCAAAGAATACAAGAATGAAGTTGAGAACCATCTTGGTCTAAAGATTAAGAAACTCTACTCAGACAGAGGATGAGAATATCTTAATTGGTACTTAATTGATTTCTTACAGAATTTTGGGATTTTATCTCAAATCAATCCTTCTTACATGCCTCAGTGGAATGGTGTAAGTGAAAGGGGGAACCGCACCCTGTTGGACATGATGAGATCAATGTTGAGTCATACAAATCCTCCATTATCCTTTTGAGGATATTCATTACAAATAGTAGCACATATACTAAACCAAGTACCAACTAAATTGATAAATGGTATTCCTAATGAGTTATTGAGTGGAACCAATTCCATGTTAACAAATTTACATGTGTGTGGTAGCAAAGCATTTGTCAAAGCCTCTTCAGGTAAAAAACATAGACGCCGTGGCATATAGTGTACCTTTATAGGATATCCCAAGGAAACAAGGGGATACTACCTATACAAATCCTCAGATAAAAAGGTTACAGTGTCAAGACACACCATATTCCTTGAGAGGGAGGACATCTCCAAAAGAGATAGTGGGAGCGATATAGACTTTGATGAAGTAGAGGCTCGAGATACACAAGAGTTGGTACACGAACAGATTCCACAAAGCCCCGTGGAAGAAAAATATTTTCTAGAGACACAAGAACTGTGTAGGAGCACGAGAGAGGTAAGAGAACCAGAATGATATGGTTTTCTTGTCACCGAGGGTGGTAACTCATTATTGGTCGACAATGATGATCCTCTTACCTACAAGGAAGCGGTTGAAGGCATAGACATTGCCAAGTGGGAAGAAGACATGAATTCTGAAATGTATTCCATGTACCATAACCAAGTCTGGATTTTGGTAGATCCTCTAGTTGATGTAAAGACTGTCGGTAATAAATGGGTATTCAAGAAGAAACTAGACATGGAGGGTCATGTCAGCACCTATAAGGAACGACTGGTTGAAAAAGGTTTTAGACAGCGTCGAGGAATTGACTATGATGAAACCTTTTCACTGTCTGCGATGATGAAATCCATCAGAATCCTATTGGCCAATTCCACTTACCATGACTATGAAATTTGGAAAATGTTTATCAAAGAAACATTCCTTACCGGGAACCTCCAGGAAGATTTCTACATGAAACAACCTGAAAGGTTTGTGACTCAAAAGGATGTTAACAAGGTATGTAAGTTTCAAAAATCCATTTATGGATTAAAGAAAGAATCAAGGTTATTGAAAATTTAGTTTCATGAAGACATAACATAATTTGGATTTGTTAAGAAAAAATGTGTTCCTTGGGTCTACAAAAGGTTTAGAGGAAGTGTAGTTGTTTTCCTAATAGTATATGTTGATGACATATTACTAATTGGAAACAAAGTACCTATATTACAGTTATTTAATCCATGGTGGGATAAATGCTTCTTTATGAAAGACTTGGGTGAGGGAACATATAATCATGGGATCAATATTCATCGTGATAGATCCAAGAGAATGAGGGTCCTGTGTCAAAGTATATACATTGACAAGATACTGAAGAGATTCAGTGTGGAATAGTCCAAGAGGAGATTGTTTCCAGTGTCACATAGAATTCATATTTCAATGAAAATGTGTCCTCAAAAACATGAGGAAAGAAAGAAAATGGAAAGGATCCCTTACACATCGATTATTGGGTCATTCATGTATTCTATGCTATATACAAGGCTAGACGTTGCTTGCACATTAAGTACGACAGAAAGATATCAAGATGATCTAGGAGACCGCCATTGGATGGAAATCAAGACTATCCTTAAGTATCTGAGGCATACAAAGGATATGTTTTTGGTTTATGGAGGAGATGAGGAAATAGTCATCAGAGGACATGTAGATACTAGTTTCCAGACAGATCAAGATGACATGAAGTCGTAGACTGGATACATCTTCAGTTTGAATGGAGGTGTAGTGAGCTGGAAGAGCTCAAACCAAGGTGTAGTCGTAGATTCTATTGTAGAGTCTGAGTATATGGAAACTTCTAAGGTAGCTAAAGAAGTAGTATGGATGCGAATATTCTCCCACGATCTGAATGTAGTACCTTGCAGAAAAGATCCTATCACACTCTATTTTGATAATACTGCAGTGGTGGAACATGAAAAAGAGCCAATGTCACATCAGTGGAAAAAGCACATACATCAGTAGTATCATCTATTGGTGGATTTTTCTTAGAGAGGTGAAGTTGCAGTGAGCAGTCTTTCCACGAAAGACAATGTGCCGAACCCCTTGACTAGAGATTTGAGTCAACAGAAACATGATCATCATGTGAGGTCTAGTGGACTAAAATTCATAGGTAGTTGGCTTTAGTCTAAGTGGGAGTTTTTTAGAGTTGGTTTCCTAAGAAACAACTATTTTTACATTGATTACATGAATGTAAACTTATTATATATTGTTCACTGTTTTGTATGACTATAATATAATAATGTCATGGAATATTTATTGAATTTAATGTGGTAATGGAAGATCCCCTCTATGATGAGAACCTTGAAATGATATAGCAATATTCTTAAATAAAGTTATACAGTTGGATGACATACTATGATAAGACACATAGTATACAGACTGTCATGTGGGAGTACTCATAAGAAGATGAGTCTCTCTTTCATGGAGTTCGCACATGGTAATCTCCAAGATGGGAGATTATGAGAATAGACATGACAGTAGTAATTCCTCATGTCTTGGTGTCATAGAAAATTTCTATCTATGAGCATCTGTAATGGAACTAATACTGGTAGATTATCATTAACTCATGTCATGACTCACAGACGTAGATTTTCTGATGAAAACCGTCATGAAGAAAGTTGGCGGGAAGTAGGGTACGTTGGGTGCATCACGAATGACATGTTGTTAATGGATATGTCAAGGAAGGATTTGTCCCCTCTATATTTATGGAAGTAAATATCTTGGGCCCTTTAATTGAAATATAACTGTCGCCCAAATTCCATGTTCATGGTGTCACAATGAGTTTATTTCTGGAAGTCCAAGAATGACGGTTCAAGCATATAGGTTTATGACACTGCCATGAAAACTTCTTGATGAGATTTTGAGACAACGAGATTAAATTACATGATAAGCTTTTGTATGAGGTGACACATCAATATAGAGTTAAATTATTTCTCTTGGGTGCCATGGCCCATTTATAGATAGTAATCTTGGACTTTAGGCAAGCCCACTTAATGCCAACAAGAAAGAGGCCTAGAGGGTCACACACTAAGTGTATCCTAGTATCTCAACTAGAATAAAGATTATTCTTATATGTGGTTTAATAAGTATTAAAGGAAGCCTAAATCATTTTAATGTTGGAGGAAGAATAAAATTAAAACAAGATATACACACCATGTACATTTAATGTATACTCCGTGTATTTTCATTTTGGAAATAAAATAAAAACAATATATACACACCATGTACATTGAATGTTCATGCTGTGTAGTTTTCATTTTGGAAAAAAAGAAAACAAGATATACATGTCGTGTACATTGAATGTACATGCTGTGTAGTTTTTTATCTTGAAGAATAAAAATAAAACAAGATATACACGCTATGTACATTGAATGTACATGCCGTGTAGTTTTCATTTTGGAAAGGAAATGGCAAATGAGTACACGACATGTATTAGTGATTACATGCCGTGTAGTTTTTCTAGTCAGGATTTTGGGGAAATAATATCATTTTATTAAATGATATTTATTATAATCAGTGTGGGATCATGTCGAGAAATTAATTATTCGACATGGGGTTTTCAATAAGAGTTAATGAAATAAAAAATGTTTAATGAATTTATTTATTATCATAAATCTCTAACCTCAAACCCGATTATTAATATCCTAACAACCCCAAGAATATTCCATAATCATTGTGCACAACAATTTTGGAGAATTTTCTCAAGGCCAAAAGAACTCCTTTCTCCAAGAATGCTCTCAAGACCTAGAGAGATCCTCCTCAATCGGATCAAGGCATTCTAAGGAAGACAATGCAAGAAAAGGCTTCTCTGTGATAGCACCTAAAGATTCTTTTAGTGATGTCTAGAGATATGTGGTGCATGTGTGGATCACCACTAGAAGAAGTCTACACTTGGCTTATATGACGCAATGATGAATCACATCAAAAGGTGATCAGAAATATCAATGAATAAATAATTCCCTAAAAGGTGATTCTTGTAAATTAATAAAATTAATTATAATCAACCTGTGATGATCCTACTTTTTGGTTTTAGAACTATTCTTATTCATTGTCTATTTATGTTATTCGATCCATGGAGTCTGGCATTTATCTTTGTATTAATCCCTGATTGATCATTGATAATGAAAAAAATCCAAGTGGGAACATCCACCCACAAGCTTCTGCGGTGCTCGGGACCTACAATTATGAGGGAAAGAACTATTATGATATGCTCTTATTGTTTAAGTATGATAATCCAGTTGCATTTTTGAGCGATCAACACTAGATGAGTCTTGGGAATTTTTAATAAAAATATTTAGGTATCTCCTTTATCCATAGTTATGATAGTTCGAAGGAAGTGACATGTATTCCTCATTGTGTTCTATAAACAACCAAATCGGAAGCAACATGGTTGATTAATATGATACTGAGGAAATAAAACTAATCTAGTGGATTTTTCTGTGGTTCTATGCTATTGTGGGAGTATCTATCCCTTATATGATTATTCATAATAGTGGAGTTGTTACCTATGTTTAGGATGATATATGTTTTTCATCTCCTAATATTTCTATCATTGTCTTTCTCTGAAACCAAGGCCTTGTTCACCATGTCCATGTAATTATCAACATAGAATTTCACCACTATGAAGAAAATATCTGGTTGTAGGCCCGATTCAAATATACATGCATTAATTGATTCACTAGATTCCACTTCAGTAAAAAAAGAGCATGGTGTTTATATATGGTCCCATATTACATAACTATGATATTTTCATGATTCATGTTAAAGAAACCAAATGTTTATGATACACAAAAGTTATGTTGTTAGAATTTTTTTTAAATAATTCCTCAGTTATTTCCCAGTTGAAGTCTCGATCGAACATTTCTTTAATGACTATGTCCCTCCATTATCATTCTTGATCTATAACCATACACAATACAAGATTCACTTTAATTTTCATTGGAGTTACATGGAAATTAAATAATATATTCATTGTTCCAATCCATTCTTTATATTTCTATGGTCTCGAGTCACACTAAAATATTAGTGGATTCCACCTTTTTAATTATAGTGAGTGATACACATGATGTATTTCCTTGGGGTGATTTCTTTTTTCAATATCCTAAAAATATTCCACAATTTTTCTTATCAGTTTCTAATTCAGTTGTGTTTTATGTTGAACCCCATTCTTAGTAGCAAACATCTGGTTTATGTCAAAGTCTATTGACCAGTGGAATTTTCTATGACTATATTAAAATCACCATTCATTAAATCATATTATATCATATTAATTATTAAATTATAGTGATATATATCTTTGTTAATGCGTGATACCCAACTTTCATTAGCTAAACACGTGGTGATGGTTGAAAAAAAAATCTAGAAGCACTTAACACACTTTTTGTACCAAAACCACCCCACTAACTTGAATATCATTATAAATAGGTAATATATTCTTTTTTATACTATAAATATTCAGTCCAAAAACATATTATCTCCATGACTACCATCACTACTAATGGATCGTACCAAACTGAAACCATTTTTAATATCACAATCTTGGTCCATTGGCTTAGGAAGGATCAGTATTCCACTAAACATAGGTGTGTCCCTCTAACACCAAAGGTTGAAAATAAATTTCAAGCATTTACTTTATCATTGGTGGTTTAATTACCCTCATACATAACATAATATAACAGATAAAACTAACAATAATATAATAAATAAATAAGATTCTTGAAAGGAAACCAATCAATATAGTAGAATATAATAAAACTACAGTTGTAGGTGAAAGAGTCAAAATACAATTTATAAGTATAAAAATCCAATGATGCAAAGAGACACTAAGGGACTAGTGGGGCACCCTGAGATACTATTCTATAAGAACATATCAAAAGTACACCTCCCATAATACATGAGTGCAACATCAACATTCTCTACTATAAAAGTTCATGATCTTCCCATTACATGTATAATGATAAACAAAATATACATATACACCAAGTTATATATGTAGGGGGTGAGTATAAAACATAATAGGCAATCCCCGAGATTTACCACAAACATCACTAGAATAAGAAAAAGTTAGTTCACAATAATAAATATATATAAAATTTAGGAGAGTATCAATAATGTTAAAATAAGACATATATAAGGAGTAGTGAAAGTAACAAGCACTGAGAAGGTCACCTAGGTCATGAATACACAAAACCATTCAAATACCCAACAAGTGTGTTATCATTTAATATGTCCCTCGAAAATTCAAAAATCATGATCAGAACACATCATTCAAGACCCTAGTTGTCACTTTGCGGTATAATCTTGAGTTCCCCCAAATTAGCAAGGTATCTAATTTTGATCCTACAAGGACCCAATATGCATCTTAAACACACACTGACAATGTTAATCCATGATCTAACACCCAATACATTTATTTATAAATAAATTACCATTTAATATATTTTTTTGAACACAATGTGTGTTCCATAAAAAAATATAGTTTTAAATTCAATAAATAATGAATTTATTCACGTGTTTTCTATCAATAAATATAAGATGATCATTTTTAAAAACTGAAGCCTTCAACTTTAAGAAAATGTAGAGTGGGAGAGAATTCACCTACATATAATGTGTTTGTCATGAATGTTATTCCATGATATCATATATCTAAGATCTCCCCACCTTCCATTTAATGGATCATATTAAAATTCCCATTAAAACCCATCCTATCCCAAGGATCTTGGAATGGTATCCTTAGTATAGGGTTAGTCCTAAGAGAGAATAAGAATATCATGAAGGGAAAAAAATGAAACTCTTACCTTGGATTATATAGGTACAACACTATATGGTTCGGTAAAATATTCCTTAGGATGGAAGGAGATCAACAAAATCACCCAAAGGATCCCTGATGTTTAAGATCCCTAGTAGAGAGGAGAACTATGGGGGGTTTTTGGGAAGTAATCAAGTTTAAAATCCAATTTCAAAACTCTTTAATTACACACGTGGTTTAGCACCACATGTTAACCATGTGAGTGATACTAGATGATTCATAAGGTTTCAATGTTTGAATACAAGGATTAATAGACTATGTCTGAACTGGGTGAATAATCAATTTCCAAAAAATCATGAGGTTTCACGGTTACTACATGATTTTCCAAAAATCATGGTCAAAACCTGATCCTACCAAGATTCCCCCAAACAAACCTACACGTTTACCTAATAATTTTTCATGATTTTACTTAATCATTCACAAAACATAAAACCTTTAGAAACCTTCCAAAACATCCAATATTTTATTATGACTTCTCAAAAATAACCCAAATTATATCATAACATAATAATACCACATGAAATAGTAAAGTTCCTCAAACCAGGGGTGTTAAACCTTTAAAAACATGACCTAAAATATTTTCACTATATTATATAATTCCTGAGATTAAATTACCTCCCTAGTCCACTATGGAAATAAACCATACTAGGGAAAAGAAAAAAACCACATTTTGAGTCAACCAATCACTCATGTTTCCAATATATCCCAGGATACTTGAGTCTCACTATAAATACTTTTATTATGAATTTTTATATTTTACATTATGATTACCAACACATCCTATATCCATACCCATTAATAGATAACTAAACAAAAAAGATTCCATTTATAACATCCTGATCATACCCAACCACTCAATCTTGATAATCATCCAAATCAGAATGTTAATATTCCCTTGGATATGTCCCCCAACTTCTAAAGTATGGGTAATAAAAGTACAATATATATTATATACCATGGAAAGAGGTCTAAAAACCTACCTCACAATATAATCTCATTATAGTAAAATAGTACGTAGCAGAATCCAAGGAATGTAAATAAATAAAATATTAAAACATAAATACAATAATAATATAATAAACTCTATGACCTAAATATGATCCTATGTAGAAGGACCAAGTTGACTGATGTGGATTTATTTTATTACATCTTTCAACACTAAATTTTTCTGAATGAATTTTGATTTTGATAAGAAAGTACATTTAAAATGAGAATATAGGAATATTTGATCATTCAGTGTGGATTATGTCATTATTTAAAATTCATAATAAAAATGTCCATTTTTTTGTTTTTTTGGTTAAATGTTCTCCACATTAAATTAATATATATCATTAAAAAGAATATTTTTTTATAAATTTTGTTTAATTTTTTTTTCTGAACATACTTTTTTGGGAACATTAATTTATATTTTGAAAGGACATACATTTTTAGACTCTTCCCATTATTTCATTTGGTTTTGAATTAATTTTTTCATAATTCATTACATTAAATTTTAAATATTTTATGGAATTTTTCCATTTTAAAATGAAGTTATTTTTTGTCCGATTGATTTTTTTATTGGAATATTATATTTCACTATATTTTGAATTCTATTTTGGTTTGGATCAGTAAAAAAACAAAAAAAATATTTTAAAGTGACAATGAAGAATAGTCATGTAATCACTATACTGAGCACATGTATAAATTTGAAGCTAGAATTGACTATTTCTCGTAGATGAAGTGAACATGGTGCATAGAGAAAAATGATAATATTGCAACCTACCGTTGTAAGTGACTATGTGTCCCTATCATGGTCACCTATGTGATTACAAGGAAAAAAGTGAAAAATGGGCTAAGTGTCCACATGAAGGGAACTCTGCGGACCATGAGTACTTAACATATGAATACGCTTGATCACATAAGTGACCGTGCATAAATATGGAGAAATGACAATGCCATATTTTCATTCATGTAATTGTGGAACTCACAAAATATAGTGGTCATTTGTGAACCAGAAACTGACTGTGAGTTTTAAAAAATGAAGTTTTATTTCCTATCCATCACACCTACCATACATGTTTCTAAAACCTACCACACATAGGGATAAAGCTACCACACCTAAAAAATAGTTTACTACATCCTCACTATCACTATAGTGACTGCAAGCATGCTTACTAAGCTATTGTATGGAGAACCCTAAAGAGGGACCTGAGAATATCTATAACCCAACATCAAAATGATAGGAAAAGGCAATTTTATCTCAAAAATTACCTCCAACCTAGCACTAATTTCTATGTCAAAATGGAGTTCTGCTGTAGTACATCGCCATATTTGGTGTTGCATTGTTGATACACTATCTTTTTATTTAGTTTCTACTCATTGTATCAGTAAAAAAAATGTTTATATTTATTTGTAAACTATATATTTTTATCATTATATTTAATTAATTTTCATATTTTAATATTCTATTATTAAATTTTTTTCAAAAATAATATTAATGTTCTCTTTAATATATGAAAATTATTATTATCCACCATTCTTTTCAAATTTTTAATAAAAATAAATAAATTATTTATTCATAATTATTCTATTTAATTGGTTATTTTTATATATACATAATGAAATTTAGATTATAATAATCATATAATTAGTGAAAAATACATATATAATATATTAAATTATATAATGAATTTCAGTTCATTTAAACTAATAATAGATAATAATTAAATAAAATAAGTATTAAAATGCATTATGCTATTGGCTTATAAAAAAATATAAATTAAAATTGAACCAATTAATATATATATATATATATAATAAGTATTTCTGTGAAAAAAATTGGACAAAATATAATCATTAATGTTTACATGAAAAAATACAATATTGAAACTAATATACACAATGATATGTAATAACTAGAACATAACACACCGAACACAATATATAACTCAAATTCTATATACAAAAACAGTTCTTGACTACCATAAAAAATAAATAAAAGGTATAAAAATAACAATATAATAATATGGTAAATTAACATTTCTTCCCCTAATTTTTTTTAAATTTTCAAAAAAGTTGATGTTTGAGGAGATTGAAAAGGTGGCTCTGGTGGTTGCTGGATTTTTCATCATATTTTCTGTATAATTTGTGTTTGTTCAACTAGAAAAAAATCATAAACATTCAGATTATTTATTTTATTTGAATCTTTTGATACGATTTTATTTTCTTCTTTAAAATCTTTGAAATCCATTATCATTTCTTCAATTCCCATTTTTTGTTTCCTTGACTTATTCAAAATAAATAAAACCTGTTGATATTATTCTTTAAAAGTTTCTACAATATCATGATATTTTTCATTATTTTCCCTATTTATCTTATCATTATTCACCCCAATGGGTCATGTTTAATAAGTGCCACTAACAACATTATCTTTATGTACAATGAAAATGATGATAAGCTAATAGATTTAAGTGGATATGGCTTGGGAATTGGATTGTATGACTCTGACAATACACAATTATGTTTTCGAGATATTTTTCTTGCAGTACTTACACCATATTTTAATTTTTCAAATAAAAATTGACTTTTCTCCATGCGTGGTTAAAAGAAATTTTTTATAACTCATTGGATCTTACATGAGGAAGATTTTTCTCGATATAATTGAAAAAAATTCACAATTTCTGTGTTATGTATTTTCATATATAAACATAAAAGATGGAAAAAATAAGTTACTCACAATATATTGTTTTGATGAACCATTGGGATTCACCTTTTCAACATGTAGGATGAATATATTTAATTTCTTCATAGCGTTATTGATATCTTGTATCCGAAACTAAAAAGATATTTTTCTTAGAAGCTCCCAACCCTCATTCATGCCTTTGTTGCATTCATTCTCAATGAGAGAAAAGAATCAGATGACTTTTAAACACTAGTAACAGGATCTATTGATGTCTCTATGTAGACATCACATAAGAGTATATCTTCACCAACATAGTAGATAGAATACTAAGAAACAATATTTCTAAAATAGAATGTTTATTAGAAGATGTTTGTGAAATGAAGGAATCGAGAGTTTTGGTTGAATGAAACTGATAGTTATTTATAGAGAATATCTTAGATAATTCATATCTGGAGTATAAAAAATAGAGCATTGGATGTATTTCATATTGATCTCAATCTTTGGAAAGATTTTATCCACATCCATCCTTATCATGAATGCACCTTCATCCCAACCATTGGAGTAATTTCATTTTGATATGAATAGTAAGATGAATTTTATCTTTCTGTAAACCTTATAATGATTTAACTACAATCTCAACAATCCATTGGATTTCATTTTGAACGCTTCCATTAAATGGGTTTTATGTTTATCTAACTTATCATAGTCGCATATCTACCCCAACCATTGGATGGATTTTATATTGATCTCAATCATTGGATGGATTTTGTCCTTATCCAACCTTATCATGGATGAAACTTCATCCTAACCATATGATGGATTTAATATTGATATGAACCATCAGATTGAATTTATCATTATGTAAATGTTATCATGATTTCACTATGATCTCATCCATCCATTGGATTTAATTTTTATCATTGTCGTTAGATGAGTTTTATCTTTATCTAACCTTATCATGATCACATATTAATATTTAATATATTTTTATACATATTTATTTATTAGAATTTAATGTTTTTAATATAGTAATAATTTTCATAATTAATATATGTATTCATTTAATTTAATTTTAGAAAAATCATATAATAAACAACTCTTATCCATTATTTTAATATTTTTTAATCTATTCATATTTTGGTTAAATTTTAATCATTTATAACATTCATAGTGAAATATATATATCATTATATGGATTTCATATAGATCTAAGTCGTTATATGGATTTATTTCTCATCCAACCTTATCATGATAGCACCTCTATCCAAATTATTTTATGGATTTCATATTGAAATGAATCATCAGATGGATTTTATCTTTATTCCATCCTTATAAAAATTTCACTATAATATGATACATATGTTTGATTACTTTTTGATCACATTCATTGGATGTGTATTAACCATATATAACCATATCATGATCACATATCCATCATGAATTTGGAGGGATTTCATATTTATCTCAATCACTAGATGGATTTAATCCCTATCCCAACTTATCATGATTGTATATTTATTCCATTGGATTTGTCAACATATAAGTATCACCATATCAGTGCATGAGAATAAATGATAGATAATATTATAAAAATGAATTACAATACTGAAGTGACTTCTGATATTCATTTTGAAATTTCATCATCATCATCTCCATCTTATTATTATTATTTTTCCAATGATGTAGCAAAAAATTCATTTGAAGAGATGTAATAAGAAGTAAATAGTGTAGTAAAGAGGAACGATATGATGATGAAACATTATTATAGTGAAATCAATGATAATTTTTAGTACGCCAGATCCATCTAGGGGCACAGAGTTATCAATCATGATCAAGAGGTTGTAGATCATAATTTGTATGATGGTTATTTTTCAATAAATCGATGATATAAAGTGACATTGTTCGATAAATGATTTCAAATATCTCAAATTTTCATTATTTGTATTGTTGATGATGTTAAATAATATGATCACTACTTTAAAAAAAGAAGTGATGGGATTTGTAGATTTGGATTTTCACCTCTATAGAAATTGACAGTTGTGTTTGAAATGTTGGCATATGGCTTCCCAACTAATGTTACTGATGAATATGTCAAAATTTTTGAGTCTACTATAATTTGAAGTTCAAAAATATCTTTTGTGCAATTTTTGAGATTTTTTAAGAGTGATACTTGAGATCACCTAAGGAAAATGATATTTCAATATTGATTTATATTTGTTAAGGCATTATTTTCTAGGAATGTTCGGTAGTTTGGATTGTATGCACTGGAAGTGTAAAAATTGTCCTATAGCATGGACTGAACAATATGCAGGACATTTTGGATCCACAACTATAATTATATAAGTAGTGTCCAATTATGATATTTTAATATGACACACATATTTTCGTATGTCGGGGAACAATAATGACATCAATGTGCTTGAATTATCTCATTTGTTTTCTAATATCACTCAAGGTATTGCTCCTCCAGCTAATTATGTCAATCAAGGAAAAGAATATGATATGGGATATTATTTGTTGGATAATATATATCCAAAGTGGTAGAAAATTTTTCAATGTATCCACAAGCCACCTAGTTAGAAGAAGATATATTTTTTAATGATGCAAGAAACATGTAGAAAATATGTGGATCAAGAATTTGGAGTTTTATAGGTACACTTTTTAATCATTACAGGACGTACACAATTATGGAGAAAACATGTATTACAAGATATAATCATTACATTCATTATCATGCACAATACTATAATTGAGGATGAACATGCTATGAATTCTTTAATTATTGATGAGATGGATGTTCTAGCTCCAGCTGTTGAGATAAAAAGAGATGAAAATGTTCAATTACAACACCTAATAAATCATCATAGACGAATCAAGGATTAAGATGCTCATATTTCACTCTTTATTGCATTAATCGATCATCTATGGTAGTGATATGATGATATAGATAATTAATAATAATCAAGTATCCATAGTAATTTCTTAAATTTTCAATTTAATATCATTTTCAATAGAATGAAATTTTCTTACATTTAATTTTATATTTTTTATTCACTAATAATGTTATGTAAGGGTAATAAAATGTTATATAAGGGTACATTAAAGTTAATTTTGGTTCGACGAAAGTTAAGGGTAAAACAAAATTAATTAAGGGTACACAAAAGTTACATAAGGGTAAATTAATGTTATGTATGGGAGAACTAAAACTAAGTAAGGGTGAAGTGAAGTTAAGGATGGGGGAAGTAAAGTTAATTAAAGGTGAAACAATGTTAATCAAGGGAAATCAAAGTCACAAATGGGTAAACAAAAGCTACATAATAGTAAACTTAGTTAAGTAAGGGTAAACTAATAGTAAGTAAGGGTGAAACAATGTTAAGTAATGGTAAACTGAAGTTAAGTAAGGGTAAAACCATTTTAATGGTAAATGAAAGTTATATAATGGTAAAATAAAGTTAACTAAGGGTGAAAAAATGTTATGAAAGGTTATAACTAAAGTTAACTATAAAAATGATGTTTAGTACGAGCATACTAAAGCTAAGTAAGGGTAAACTAAACCTAAGTAAGGGAAAAAAAATGTTATGTAATGGTAAACTAAATTTAATTAAAGGTCAAACAAATTAAATTAATAGTAAGGAAAAGGAAATTGAGGGTAAACTAATGAAAAGATTAAACTAAGGGATGTAAAGGTAAACTAATGGTAAGTATGGGTAAACTAAATGTAAGGTTAAACCAAAGTTAAGTAAGGGTAAACTAAAGTTAAGTAGAGGTAAAAAAAAGTTATGTAATGGTAAAATAATGTTATGTAAGGGTGAAACAAAGCTATATAAGAGTAAAAAAAGTTAATTATGGGTAAAACAAAGTTAAGTAAGGGTAAAAAAAATTAAGGGTAAACAAAAGATAAGTAAGGCTAAAAAAGTTAGGTAAGAGTGAACCAATGTTAATTAATATTAAACTATAGGTAGGAAAGGGTAAAAAAAATCCTACATAAGGGTAAAATAAATATAAGTATGGGGAAACTAAAGTTGAGTTTGGGTAAAACAATGTTCAGTAAGGGTAAACAAATATAATCTGAATTCTTGGATTGTATATGCGATGGAAGTGTTAGCTCTAACTATTGAGTTAACGATTGATGAAAATGTTTGATTTCGGCACTTACTTAGTCATCATAGAATAATCAAGAATATGGATACACATATTGCACTCTAAAATTCAATAATTGAGTATTTATTACATCAATATATTAATTTAGAAAATTATTTGTAAATGAATATCTACTGTAATTTTTTTCATTTTTAATTGATTATCATTTTTAATAGTTGAAAATTTTATTTTATTTTATTTTATACTAATAAACAATGAGTTCATGTATAATTAAATTTTTTCATTAATTATTCACGTATTTAATTTTATTATTGGATTAAAATTTCTTTATTAATAAATAAATAAATAAGTATTATTTAACTATTTTTTTCAACAAAAATCACTTAATTAATCAAATCACACACATGCAATTATACAAATCATAAAAGTGTATTTATTACTAAAATAAATTATATTAATCTATAATGAAAATAAAACATAATTTATTATATTTAATTTGATATTGTTAAATAAAGATATCAAATTTAATTTAATTTAATTATTAATCAATATCCAATTTAATTTAATTTAATTATTAATAATATTAAATATGATAATATATCACATTGGTAAATTTTATGAAGGAATAATAATTTTAATATAATGTGTTAAATTAAAGTTGTAATATAAAATATATAAAAAATAATTTTCAAATAATTTTAATTTTGAAGTGAAAAATGAAGTAATTGGATTGAATTTTTAATTCATTGCTTCAAAATGGAGTAATATTACACTGAAATGGTGTGTGGGTTGGAGTTTCTCTAAATAAGGGGTTGGATCCTGACTAAACATAACCCTAACTTGATGAAAATTTAAGCCCTCGCCGAGGAAAAATTGAAGTAGCTTGATGAAGGGACACTGGAGCCTTGCCTATTGATGAAGAAAACTAGAGATTGTTAAAGATGAACAACGAACCAGGTGAAGCCCAATCGATTGAAGCTATAACATGATTGAATTTGACCAAAGATCACTAAAATCATTGATTTAAGGATGAACTGATGCCACCATATGATCAACCAAACAAAAATCTGCTGACGATTCGAGAAAACAAAATCTTGATGAAATTAGGATTTGATCTATTGAAATATGAGGCCATTGTTGTCAATCATTGTAGAACCGAGCTATTATTGTGCTTCTAGATGAGTAGGTAATTATTTGGCATGATTTTTTTCTTCATTTTCTTGTCCTTGGTTTTTGGAGGTGTGAAAATGATATAAAATCAAGCTTCTAAACCAAGTGGCTATGATCATGTCTGATGGCACACTCGTGGTGATCGAAGAAATGTAACCATTGATAATAAAGCCTTGACATCACATAGGATGACATTGGAGGGGTGAATTTTATGTACTCTAATTTAATATCCACAGAGTTGAATATTCATTCATCGTAGAGTTTTGTAGAAGGAAATTTGGGTTCTATTGAAAAGTGCCATTAAATAGATTAGCTAAAAAAATTCCAAGCTATGACAAGACCAGAAAAAATTTGGAAACCTAAAAATAATTTCTTGAGTAGTAGATCTACATAATATCTTTTTCCAATTTTTTGAACTATTTGGGAATGATCATTATGATATGAAGGTGATTGTGAGCGTTTCATGACATGAAAAACTTTGAGGGGTAGTATATGTCATTGTGGGAGGTTTTCTAATCTTACAGGGACTTTACTAGGAGTTAGTGAAAATCATATGAAAGCATACCATAGGGATTTCAAATTCTTATTAGTTAGGATGTCATGGTTTTTATCTTCCCATTTTTTATTAAGAGGAGGTGTTCTCCTCCTTTTTCCAATATTCCCAAGGATGTGATACAACTTTTTTATTCCTGATTCCCGAGAACTATCTTGGATATTCTCTCTTCTTCTCCAATTTCTCTCATTGTGTAATGCAGTTTCTGTTTTGTAAATACATGAATTTTATTTTTCCTTCCTCCTCGATGTGTTATGATCTTGAACATTCACCAATGATGGACTAATTTTCAATTCCATCTTCAATAATTGAATCTCAACGTTTTCCAATATATCCAAACATCATGAAGATCACCATCCTTCATCATTCCTCTATGCAAACAGTGATGGTGTAAGTTGGTAAGTAGGAGTGTGACCATCCTTCATCACTCTATACCCTTAATATTTATCTCCTTACCCTATATTATTTCATGATATAGTATTAAAATAGAGTATGTGTGATTCAAGATCTCATGAATATCACTTCATCTAGGAAGAAATTCTTGGTAGGAGTGGTTCTACTGGGTGATGCATACCCTTTGGGGAGAATATTTATGTACTGGAAGTAATTTTGTGAAAAAGTGTTCATTATTTGGGGTGAGAGTGGTGTGTGACTTGAGAGATTTAGCAGGCACTAAGTGGGCTTGGGAAATTATCTAATCTATTAGAGATCAATGAAAGGTAGTTGAAGAGTGGATCAACATGAATCTAGGTTTATTTCTTGGTGACTTTCTTTTCTTCCACTTTGTCTTGTTTTCTTGGTTTATAATTCATTTTCAATGTTTATGTTCTAATCACTTACACTATGATTTACTTCACTGTTTCATGTTTTTATTTACTACTTTAAATTATATATAAACATAACATGATTTTCTAAAAGACCACCAGGGAATTCGACACTACTTCCTTGAGAGCGACACTGAAATTGGACACTATTCTATATTTAGGGGTTTTTCATATTTATATTTGACCGTTATCACAACAAGGATACATAAGAAGAAGTAAGATGTTGAAATAAAGAATTATACGTTTTCCAAAGTTGAATCTGATAATCGATTCCCAGCTAGATTCAAAAGAAGCTATAAGGTACAGTGAAAAATTAAAATTCTAGTGATAACCACGTGACCTTTAAATTATGGAAATTACATTAAAAAATATCAATGAACAAAAAGGGTAGAACAAACCTGGGGGTGAATAAGAATATTTTGGAATGTTCTAGATGTTCTAATAAGGTAGATCAGGCCACATTTCAGAAGTTCTTCTTAAGGGAGATTCACTCCATTCACCCGAGGAGGAAGATGTACAGTGGAAACCTTTCCATATAGAGGACATTGAGGCAAGACTGAAGTTGATGTCTATGAGTTGTTGGTGATGAAAATAAAAAGACATGAATTTAAGAATAATATTATAGAGATCAGAAAAAACCCCAATGGGAGGAATATAGGGATTTCGGATAGGAAGGGGAAAGAAGAGAACAATTGGATATCTTCCCGGATCCACACCATCTATCTCGATTCCATATCTGGTCATCATTCCATTCATGGGATCATCAATCATCCATCAAGAACACAAAATGGTATTGGAGTAGGATCAAATGATGGAGAACATTTAAACAAAGAGGGTAGTGTACATGTAGTTGGATGAAGAGTCTATGTCCACAAAGAAAACCACCTATACTAGTCTCCATTTTCCATCCTCAATTACTTCATTCCAGTTCTGATCACATGATACAAATATGATACTATATAGAAGGGTTGATTCACTGTTGATAACCATCTATACTGGCCTCCACATTCCAACTGTTATTACTTCATCTCAACCAAAGAAGCAATAATCCCTACAAAATGAAATTAAAGAAACATCATCTGCATTTGCACCAGGATAACATAAAAGGAGTTAATAAGAATCCTAGTAGTATGTAACTAGGATTTTATATGAATCCCATACACGTGAACACAAAGTATATCATATTTTTTTATTAAAAAATGACCGACTAATGACTATTTATATAACCAAACAACATGTATCTGTCAAAATTAATGTAAATAACTTCCCATTTAAAAAAAACCAATATATCATAACCATATCAAACTTATTTCAACCCACTCACACACACCATTCCACCTACAACCTGAGGTAACTCTATGTCCATTCTATAACTATATTTTTCTTACCAAAAAACCCCACACTCAAGTGGGATTTCTAAACCAATCCTGAGGCCTACACACACAAGTGGAGATTCTAAACAAACCTCTATTAACCTAGAAATGACTAAAAACTCAAGTGGAGTTTCTAAAATAACTTCTCTTATATAGAAAATTCCCTCATACTCATTCTTATTTTACCATGAAAACCAAACCTCGTCAGGTAAGGCCACCACACTCAAGTAGAGTTTCCCCACCAAACCTCACATAACCAAGTAAGGCCTCCACATTCATGTGGTGTTTCCTATATATATACAAGATCATAGGAAAATGAATCCCAGCCATCCTAATAATTTCACTAAAATATAACCCTAATAATAATTTATATAATATTCACCAAGCCATTATACACAAATCCATAACCCTTAATTTCCCAAATCCATTATTTTTGAAAACAACTCGCACACCGGGAAAATCAACCTTTCCATTTATTTGAAATCCATACATACCAAATCCATGAATCAATATATATATGACACATTCAAAATTTTATTCAAAATAAAATTAAATAACTTATTTAAAATAAAACATGCATGCTGAAAAAATTATCACATAATAATGACTGGAAAAATCTGCCTACCTCAATTATGATATAAACACCAAATCAATATTCAAAATGAAATACAACATTACTCTATTCTTAATTGAAACCTATACAAAAAATCCTTAAATTTTTCTACAAATTAAAATCCAAAATTATTAAATCAAGGAGGAATAGAGAAACAATCATTAGGTAGTGTAATTAATTTGATCGACAATGAAATGTTATGAATACTCATCATTTATGAATTCTCTTTCATCACTAAGAAAATGTCCTAAATTATCTACCCTACATCCCCCCATTTTAAAAAATACATATGATTAGGGTTCCTTAAAGATAGAATATAATAATGGAATATGAAATAGAGAAGGGAATTCCATAAATTTGAGGCATCATTGAAGAACATCGAAATAAATCCACCTAGAGGGGAGATGAATAATATAACTTCATGACCCACTATTATGAGTTACAATTCAAATGGTAGAGGAAAGGGGGTGTTTATGGTTAAAAATTATGTTTTTGGGAAACGAAATCGTATACACAATCACCATGCACAATCTACAAGATCTTTTAGGAGAGTGTGTATATGTCACTCCCTCAAAATCAAAATGTGCAACACACCTTACATTTCTCTAGAACCATAAAGGTGAGTGTGTATTTTCACTTGTTACCCATTTCTCCCATATTCTTCTCCAAATATCCCCAAACATTTCCACAAACCTCATTATAATCCTTTATGTGTTCTTTATAACCCCCAATCACAATCAAATAGCACTTTAACAATATCATACCAGATTTTCCAATCCTATCTAATTTTATACATAATATATCAGCAGAACTATACTAAACACCTATTAAAATCCCTATAAACTTCTCAAAAAACAATACAATAGATTGTAAGAACTCTAAACACATTATACAATTGTTTAACCCAACCAATATCAAAAATTTCATTTAATCCTAAAATTAGTCTCTACAGGAATAAAAATTGGGTTGGTGAATGTAAAACTTTGTTAATGAAGTATACTAACTTCAAAGTTTCACCTTAAAGAAATTTATATTCATAATGTATATCAAATATATGTGTCACATACTCAGAGTTTTTAGAGTGTATTTTTATATCATTGTTATGGTCTCCTACCATTGAAAACAATTGTATCCAATGGTTAATTCTTATTTATATCCTTTTATAATTAAAGTAGACAACCCTATTAGCCCCTTATATTTCCTTCAATAAGTGTTATTTCTATTTAATTGTGAATATCCTATTAGATTATAGTTTTATTAATGGACATTCACCTAGATATCCAAATTATTCCATTGACTAAGGAAATCATAACAATACTTATATCCATTATTTCTATATATATAATTATTTATTTCTTAGAAATTTTAATGAATGTTGTTCCTTGGGGATAATTATATATATTTTTATTATATATATGGTTATTTTCATTATATATGTGATTATTTATTTCAATTTTTAGATAATTGATTCTTATTCATTTCATTTATAAAGATTCATTTTACTATTTATCTCTTATATAACATGTAATGTTTATTACTTGTTCACTTTTATTGTACACAATCCATTATTGGGTTTCTAAGTATGACCGTTATATAGTTCCCCATTTCCCTAATAACTAATAAATAATACTATGGTTGATATTAGGATAATATTAGATGAATAATAATGTTTCAGGTATTATTATGATGTATTTTATGTTTCCAATGTAATATAATTTTCATATATATATTAAGTTTTCAAGACTAATAAACTTCTATACTTGTGTATTTTGATCTTATGTATTTTATTATAGGTCAAATAAAGGACCAATGTATTTGGGTTACTAGAGTTACAGTTGTTACACATTCATTTTAAACTTTATCCCTAACAACTCTCTTAATTGAAAAAAAAATTATTCCTCAAAATTAAGAGAAATCAAGTCATAAAATATCAACATAAATTTGTATTTTTGGAACAAATATAAACATCTAGTGTTTATCAATATGGAATTTTCAAGGATTAAAATTAACAAAAAAAATTTGATTGGTTAAATTGAAATAATGTTTTAAAATATGATTACTCTTACAGTGATTGTAAAAATTCAAGTAATAGTTAGTTTTCTAAATAAAAATATTTATATTTTTAGGAAAAAAGTACTCTTTATTTATGAGGTTCCTCCCATATTTTATTTAGGATAAACATATGAATTTTACAATGATATCAAATTTGGATTATATCAATTGAAAATAAAATATAATAAAGACAAAATTAAGTTAAATTCAAAACATAGAAAAATAAAATAAAATAAACTATATACGAAACTTAATTATTCATCCAGTTAGTCTTAAAATTTAAATGAATTAATTGAAATTTTTCCTCTTAAATTTTAAAATATTATTTTAATGTGAAGGTTAATAAATTTAAACAAAGGTAATGAAGATTTACAAAATTTGATTATCATTTAATGACCAATAAAATATAAAATACGAATTAGATATACATAATCCAATGAAATGAATATTATAATAAATTTTATGTTCCAAACCTAATTAAAATAGATTTCTAGGACCAAGCTGATGAAGAAGGTGTTGGTTTAAAAATGTTGTATTTTTTTCAAGGTAAGTTTTTGAAGAAAGAAAATCACCTCACTTTGTATTTGGTGAAAATTGTATTGAAGGTTGTTTTCAAAAGTATCGGACTCACTTTGTCGATCATAATGAGAAAAAGTTTTTTGGAAGAAATGTTTCTGATCGGAGTGATCTCGGGTTCAGAAAACGAAAGATAATGTATCTTTGTAGAAGTAAATATTTATCAGATTCGCTCTGAATTCAGTGTGAAAGGATTGGTTTTTTTATGAATAATCTGAGTCTCTATGACTATGATAAAAATGTGACGATCCATTGAATATATGTATTTCATAAATCATAAGTCAATTGGAGAAAATATGATGCAAGATTGGTGAAATAAATGGGTAGTGAAAAATATTTAGGCTGATTGTATTCTGAGATGAAAAGGTTGCTAGGAATCGTACTCAGTATGATCGAACTCAAACCGATCAAACATGGAAAATCCTAATCAGTCTGAGGAAGAAAAAGAGAGAATATCTAGAATGATTATATGAAAAGATGACCATATCCAAGATAATTATACCTAGAATGATCGATCCTAGAAATGATCATATCCAGGATAATTGTACCAAGAATGATCATACCCAGGATGATCAAACTCAAAATTATTGTACCCATAAAATCTTACACAAGATGTGATGGATATAAATAAACACTAATGAATCTAAAGTTATGATAATTTCCAATTGAATTCAGATGATGGTGAATCTGGTCTCAAATTAATTTAAAGTCATGAATAAGGTTATGATACATGCACAAGTTTGGGAATGAATGAAATACAGAATGATCAGATGAGGTCGATGAAAATTGTTATGAAAAATTGATAAACAGTGTTTCCAAACATTAAAAAAGGGTTGAATTACTATGAAGGATTCAATTGGGGTCAAGACCCATTTTAAAAGTGTTAAATTGTATTATATTTCCAACTGGTTCATGAGAATAAGTGATGAAGTAAGATTGGCTTGAAAGGAGAGATTTCTAAATTAATAGTCAAAAGGGATATAGACATTCAAAATAATGATTGTATTTAGCATTTAGAGTGGTATCTATTTCTTCATAAATTTTCATTTAATTGATACTGAGCTTTGTATTGATGAAATAAAATTCATAAAATTGGACTCAAGAATAGAAATCTGACTGGTGAATGAAATGAATGACTGAAGAACAGATAAATCTTAAAAAATATTCTAGAAGAGTTTAATAAGTCAAAATAAACTTCATATTTTAGGGGAAATTAGATTAGGGTGAATTTGATTAAGTGGGAATTTTTTTTGGATTTCCCGCCAAATCCGCTCGAGGGTCACCTATAATAGAAAAAAGTACATTGTAATTTTCTAAAGACTGATGTATTGTTCATCACATAAGATAGAGAAGCATTGAGTTTTTAGAGAGGAGAATAAGATTCAGTATTCACTTATGTTGAAGAAGTTTTGATGGAGAAATGAAAGAGAAGAGACAAGATCACAATGTTGTATTCAATTGATCATTTTAATCAATGATAATCATACTCATATGATAACTTTACTAAACTTGTTAATCATATCTGGATGATTGTTGTATTTGGATAAATAATCAGATTCAGAATTTTCATAATAGGATTTCTAGACTAATGAAGAATAATACAGGGAAAATCGTACTGGATTTTCCATACTCAGATTTTAAGTGGATTAAATTATTCTCTACCATATTCTATCAAATTCATAATTATCATATTGGGGAGAATTTTATTTGGAAGAATCATACCTTCAATAATCATACTGAGAAGAATCATATCATGGAGAATTGTACTCAGAGGAATCAGAATAGGAAAATGGTAATGGGAAAATCAGACTTGGGTTTTCCTTTAAAAGGGCTGGGAAATTTTTACTATTTTCCGGGTAAGAAATTGAAGATGTTTTTTCAATAGAATATATTTGTGAAATTTATAATGAATCATAGTTAACATGAGTTGGTATATAAACATTATTTTTCCGTATTTGTGTTAAGAGGGTGCACACACACTATTGGATTGTTTACATGATGATACATGAGTGAAAGGGTATATAATACTCATTGTAAACCAAGGATTGTTTTGAAGTGTATTGTGTAGTATTGGATCATTTCTAAACCATATCAAGGACGTTACTATTCTTATAGAATAGTAAACCTTGTAAATACTTGGGTTCTGGTGGATGTGTGTTTGAATTGTTTTTATCAAGGAATAAAATCTCTAACAGGAGGTGAATGTTGTTTTTATTTCAAGGAAACATAAAATAAGATGTATCACTGACTCAACCCTCCCCCTCTCAGTGATACAATTACACTAACTGGGAAGTTACACATGTTATTAGAGAATTGGTTCCCTTCGCTTATTCTTTACTGATGGAGAATTGGGATTGTCTTTAAAGTAAAGGTATTCCAGTATATAATGGAAAGAATTATCATATCTGGAAAGTTGGATGATTGATTTATCTTATGTATTTCATTTATGATATTCTTGAAGCTACAACATTTAAGTTTCATCCCATTGATGATAAATCTCCTCTTACATCTGTTGATAACAAGAATATGTTGAATGGTGGAAGAACCAAGAATGCTATTTTATCATCACTTTCTGAATGTGATTTTTTAAGAGAGAAATGTGTTTCCATAACTAAAGGTATACCTGATAATTAAAAACATATATGAAGGAATTAAAAAAGTGAAGAAAAAAAGTTACAAATATGGAGATCGAAATATGAATATTTTTAAAGATGGGTGAGAATAAATATGTTAGGGACTTCTATACTTGGGTAAAAGAAATTTTGAATTCTATCAGATGTCTTAGTGAAACTTTGTATGACTCAATATTTGTTGAAAAATATTAGCAATATTCTTCCTGAAATGTTTTATACAAACATTTATTCATTGGAAGACAGAGATCCTGAAAAATTATCTATTGATGACTTTCATATCACTCTCATTACTTATGAAATGAGAAGGGAGAAAGTTATGAAAAGAAAAAAAATTATAGAGATATTTATTTTATGGATACAAATAATGAAAAGTCAAATAAGATTCTTATTGATGAAAAATCAAGGGAATATAATTCTGAAGATGAGGCATTTATAAATCTTGATAATATTTTATTCTTGTTTTCTAAAAATGTGAAAAGGCGTACATAGAAATACAACGGGAATCTTTGTAACACCCCGAGATTTTATGAGAAATATTATTTTTTAATTTCTTTGATGTATTATGATTATACGCAACACAAAAGGGAGGTTTCACTACACGCATCCCTGACTTGGCTTGCATTACACACAATCGCGACCTTCCTTGATAGCGTGTGAATTACGCAATACCGGGTTTCACTAAACAATGATATATTATTATAATATTATAAACTAGCCATTATGAATAATATTAACTACATTTTGAATTTTTTTACATTATTATTCATCTTACACATTTTCTAAAACATGGTATGTGAACAAAATAAATTTTTCGGGGAAAATAAGTATTATTCAAAAAATTCAGTTTTGCCGCCTTTTGTTGCCGCACCCATTTTATATATAATTTTTGAAAAGTTTATAAGTTAAATTTTAAAAAATAAAATTCTTCCTTTGAATCAGGATATAATAATTTACATTGGATAAAGTTTTGATATTTTTCTGATAACATTCATATTTTAATGATTAGTAAAAACACGCTATATTTTAATTAAAAACAACTTTTTTCATCGTAATAATTTATATGGTTAAATTATAATATTGAAAGGTTTTAAAGTATAAATAGAATATATTTTTACCATTTAATATAATGTATGTCATTAGCATTGATTTTTCATTGAATTCGTTGGTTAAATCAAATCAATCTTTTGCAATGTTTTAAACAAAAACCCGATTTCTTTCGACAACAGGATTTATTTTAATTTAATTTCTGCAAATTCTGTGTATTGGATTTGAAAAAATGGATTCTATATTTGAAATCAGTGGGTACAAATTATTTTAATAGGCTACTTTTTATTTTTTTGGGAATTATGAATAGTAACTACATAAAATTTTATTTACTATAGTTAAAGATAAATCGGGTAATTAAGGGTAAATATAATATTATAAAATTACCCTAACACCTGAGAAAATTCAATTAGATGGATAAAAGTCGACCCATATAACCTAAGAGTTGGATTATATTCATTTTATGTACTTTTGACCATGAAAATAATTTAATTATTTTTAAAACCGAAGAAAGTGACAACATGTCACTCTCTTAAATCTTATAAGTATAATAATTTTAATTTAGTGATAAACTACATAAAACATCAAAAATTAATATTCTCCAGATAGATAATAAAATTATCTAAATCATGATAATTTATTTAGAATTTTCAGGGATTAAATAATTGTCATTAATGGTGATACATTAATGATGCAAAAATTATTTGTTAAGTGAAAAATCAGTAATATAGTTTTTATTGAAATAATAATACCCATTAAAAGGCCCAAAAACCTGACCAAAACTTATTGGTAGTGTATATCTACACCATAATCATCCAAAGACCAAATATATAACCGTTTGGATTCTTATAAAGCTGATTATGACACTTATATTATTTTATTTTAAATAATGTTAAAGTTGTCAACTTCATAATTTAACAAATATAACATTTTAAAAATTTGGTGTTTTAGAAGATAAATCCGACTAAAAGTATTATTATGAAATATATAAGATATATATTTATCCAAGTATTTTATTTTTAATTTTTATTTAACAGATAGGTATATTAAATATTTATACAAAAATGGTGTAGTAATTATTTTATTAAGAGAAATTCACAGAAATGGTTTTATAAATATTAAAATAAATATTATATGAACTATTTAATGTGATCCACTAATTTTATAGGTAGATATTACATGTTATGAATATATTAAATATTTTATTTAGAACATGTCTTCTTTGTGGATTTTATTTAAAATCAAATAAATGAATAGTGTCAAAATTGGCACTATTGTTATTTTATAAAAATAACATAAAATAGAATTGTTTAAAAATCACAAAAATATTTAAAAATTATAAATTGAAATTTAAATGGCCGAAACTTTCATAAATTATCCAATTATGGACATTTCACCACTCACAAGTAATTATTTATAACAATTTAAAAATTGGAATCTTATTACCACAAATAAAATTAAATAGATTAAATAAGGATAAATCAAGTTGATAATGTTTAAAATAAATTCCCAACATGTCTAAATTTTTTTGGTTGATGATATTACTACCCTATTGAATCTAATATTCGGATATGAGTTATTTTTTGAGGTTTTTAACTAGGGCTTCTATTTATTATAAATTAATATTTCTTATGTTTCCAAAGGTTCCCCTCTCCTCCATTATAAAAAGGGCACCCCTTCCCACTTCTCCTCACGCCCATTTGAGCATTTATGCTCCGATAAAATCTTCCCATTTCCCTTATCAACTCCCCTAGAAACAGTATAGAGGTTCTTGTCTCCTCAAAAAGCCAACTCTAGTGCCTTAAGAGGAGGTTAAGAAGAGGCGCGTCAAAGAAGAGGTAATATCCTTTACCGATTCTTTCCAATTTATTTCTTCTTCTACTTATTATTCTTTATTTATTTCATCATAAATTAATAACATAAGTATCACTCATATAAGGATATGTTATTATAAATATGAAACAACCCAATTTCACCTTATATCCATCCTATGTAAAATGAAATCACCGTGCGTGCGTACGTACAGAATACCGTCTCCACGCCGTGGTGTAATCTGTTTTCCACCACCGCCTTACATGGATGGGTATAATGGTGTAAAGAATAAATAAATATGGTTATTATAAAATCATAACGATTATAAGATATTATATCATCCAATCTAATTCTATTCAATAGATATGGGAACGATATCATCGCTTGTGCGTACATACGGATTACCGTCTCCACGACGCGATGAGATTCATTTTCCATGTTAACAATTCTGGAATGATTATAAAGTATATATAATAAGTAATCATGATATATATGACATAATAATGCTACTGTATTTATGTATATATATATATATATGTATGTCATCTACTTAATTCCATTCAATTCAATAAGGAAACGAAAACATCGTTCATGCGTACGTACGGCCTACCATCTCCATGAACGGTTTATTTCTTTCCATTTATTGATATATTATATATATGTATATTCTTAATATATATTATATATAAATCATGTTTTATATTCTGGAATCAATTAATCATGATCTAAGTAATCATATTAATAATTACAAGTTGAAACATGTATGATAAATGAAAGGATTTTACCCAAAATGCTACTTTAACATGGAATTTACAAAAGAACGGGTAATATAAAGTCATAAGTGAACCATATATGATATCATAAAAATGAATATGATTCAGTAATAAGTCAATGAAATTATTTAAATCTTTATAGAAGAGGTGCTCATACATATGAATCATATCAGACGTAAGGTAAGGGATAATTTTTCCAATCTCGTTTTTATCCAAGATTGTTTATTCGTAAGTATTTACTGGGGTTATATTTATCATCCATGTACCTATTTTACAAAAAAGGTTTCATGTATGTTTAAAGTCCTTTTTACCCATTTTTGACTTTTACTACATGGTATTTAAGGAATCTTTCTTTTGTTTACCATATGAGGAACTTTTTGACTTTTCTGGAAAAAGTACAAGAAGAATGTTTTTTTAACTTATACGGCGTGAAATGATTTTTACAGTTTCATAACTACTTATTTAAATGAACCTTCCTCTAAAATATTTCATGAATATTTTCAAAAAAATTCCTCTTCTTTTAAAATTTCATGGAATTTTGTGAAAAGAAAATGATTTTGAATAAGAAATGATATTTTCCTCAAGAATTTATTTCATGTGTTTTATCAAAACCATTTTCCATCTAAGATGACATTATTTCATATGTGTATGTTTCGAGTATAATGTCTCTATGATTTAAATGGTTTCACTTCTCTTATGATATCCATTTGTTTTATATGGATTATGTTATTATGGAATGATGTTTATGAAACTCATTTTATTCTTTGGGTTATGATGAATGAATTATGTTTATTTTGTGGCACAAGTAAGAATGATTTCATTATGAGTTGGATGGGACCTATTTCTCCCTCTAATTTATTGGGTAGAGATTTATATCTCATGAGATAGACATGGCTGGAATAGTAAGTTAATCTGGTTCTGTAATATAGGACTGGAATGAGGAGTGAACTCGATTCCGAAAGGGACGTTGTCCACTCAGATGGTCTTGGCAGCAAATCCTGGGCTACTATGGAAATCATATCATGTACTTAATGGTTTCCACAATCACATGTTTTATTCCCATGATATTTTATCATTATTAATGTTTCTTTATAATCTATTCCTTATGTACTGTACTATTTTATGTCATTTCCCATGATTTTGATGTTTCAACATTATGTTCATGTTTTTAAGTTCAAATGTATATGATTTGTTTTATTTTATCCATGATTACCCTTACTAAGAATTTGAGATCACCCTTTATATGTTTTCTTTTCCACAGGATTGAAAGAAAGGCGTTATGTAAGAAAACCAAAAGGGGAAGATCTTTATAGGAGATGTTGAAGATCTTTCACCACGATTAGAAGATTATGTTTCGAGTTTCCAAAGACACTAAACTATTACGGTCCTTGTGTGTCTGTTTTTGTTATGTATTAAGTATTCCACAAAAGTAATGTAATGTCCATGTACGTCATGCTTTGGGCCTCTAAAGTTGGTATCAGAGGAAAGGTTTAGTTAACCATTGGAAACTAGGATGTGAAAGATTTAGTGAAATCCCTAGAGATATTTTTAAGGTATGTCAAGGGATGTCCCTAAAGTTGCGTATAAGTATAGGTTATAGTCCTAAAATTATGGTAACGATCTTAGAATTTAACCTAAGATGTTAGATATTGAAGGTACTCCCCCTTGATTATTATTTTTTCCTCTCAAACAATTCTTTTTGGGTTTTAGAAAATGGATGGAAAGAGAAAGATTCACGATAATGGAGAATATGGTGGACAACGGAATGATATTCTTCATGATCAAGAAAATGAAATGGGATTTGGAAGGAGAAACATAGTTATTATGCCTAATAAACAATATCATAACATGATCAATAATCTAAACTTTGGTAAGTTTTCTGACTCAGTTAATAAGAGAAAGAAGGAGTTTCATGATGATCATAGAGGAATGAATGTTCAATTTTCCTCATGTGAATCATGTGGGAAGAGACATCGAAGAGAATGTTTCAATAGAACTGGAAGATGCTTTGGGTGTGGAAAAGACGGACACAAATCCAGTAATTGCAAAGGAAAAGGTTCAGTTAACACCATGGACAAAGATAATGGTATTTCTAACACATCCACAATGGTTAAATGTTTTAAATGTGGAATGTACAGGAATTATGAAAACCAATGCCCTAAGGGAAAATCTCATGAAGAGAATCAGCATGGTTGTATGGGTAGTATTTATATTGATGATGATGAAGACACTACAAATGATATGTGAGATGAAATAATTGTTCAAGATCTGTCAGTGGTTTAAGAATGTAGTGGAATGATTACATGTTTATCAAGAGTAATGTTGTATAAGTAATCTCATGGTACTATGGAATAAAGAGACATATAAGGATTGTTACATTATTATTTTTCCTTATGTTTTTGAAATTATATGTGAATGGTACTGGTAACAGTGAAAGGTTATTCAGATATTTTTGGATAGTAGATGATATGTGCATAATGAATGGATAAAGAAAAAAAATGAAATGAGCTCATATAAAGACAAAGTTATATCATGGTATAAGTATATAGAAATTTTGGGATTTTGGTATGGGGAAAGAGTTACCTTTTAACAGCATTCATGTTTTCACTAAGGTTCTATGGTAATTTCTGTTTCAACAGAATACATTATTAAGGAATTCACATGTTTGGAATGTGACCAACAAGATATATCATATGATAAATGATTGTATTCACGTTCTTGTTATGTGACCTTTCCAGTAATTTTTTTCTTTATACTATGAGATTAGACAGATGTATTTTGGATAAGTCTAAAGATTAGAAAGGGTTATTTCAGACATCAGATAGTATTTTTTAAGGCTAGAACTCTTTATGAAATTATTTCTTTAATGTTATAATAGTATAGTTTTAGAAAAAGGACAACCCTAAGGACGGGCGACAACCCGTCACGTCGGGAAAGGCTGTGGGAATCGAACCCACAACCGAAGTACGTCAGGCCTTTATCGCCTACCACTAGCCTACCGAAAGTCCCTAGTTAGTAGAAATTAGTTTTAATTTATTAAGTGGTATGATAGATGAAGTTTAAGTCCATCATTAGAATCATATACGATTAACCTCACCATGCATGGACTTATGTATTCAATAACTTTTGCTAACATTTTCGTTGAGACAGATGGAATGTCCCATCATTCTATCACATGATCTACTAACACTTCAAGAATGACAAATTTAACTTCATTTCTTTAAGAGATGAACTGGAAATTGTTCAAGGCACAGACAACAGTGAGATTGTACCAAAATCAAGTAGGTATTTCTTCTAATTCAAAATTTTCAACTTTAGGGAAATGACATTGAAAACCAAAAATGTTGTCCAGGTTCTCTTATTTTTGATGAATCAGATGGTACCTTAGATCATCAAAAAATTTTGGCTTTGTGATTATTGGATTTTTCATGGTCATGTTCTCTACCACTCTCCATCAGAACATGATGGTTAGATTTTTCTTCCATAACCATATTTTCACCTATGTTCTTCTATGTGGAAACCCATTGATTAGTTAATTTGGGTAACCATTACGTTTCATACTTTAGTTTTTAAATATAGTTTTTGGTATTCCCTTTTTACGATGTGGGTTTCTATTAAAGAAAATATCATGTAGTAAACCATTTATAACCCCGACGAATTTCGAGGGCGAAATTCATTTTAAGGGGGGTAGAATGTAATACCCCGAGATTTTATGACAAATATTATTTATTAATTTATATGATGTATTATGATTATACACAACACCAAAGGGAGCTTTCACTACACGCATCCCAGACTTGGCTTGCATTACACGCAATCGCGACCTTCCTCGATAGCGTGTGTAGTACACAATACCGGGTTTCACTAAACAATGATATATTATTATAATATTATGAACTAGACATTATGAATAGTATTAACTAAATTTTGAATTTTATAACATTATTATTCATCTTACACATTTTCTAAAACATGGTATGTGAACAAAATAAATTTTTCGGGTAAAATAAGTATTAAAAAAAACAGTTTTGCCGCCTTTTGATGGCGCACCCATTTTAAATATAATTTTTGAAAATTTTAGTAGATAAATTTTACAAAATAAACTTCTTATTTTGAATCAGGATATAAAAATTTACATTGGATAATGTTTTGATATATTTCTGATAAATTTCATATTTTAATGAATAGTAAAAACACGCTTTATTTTAATTAAAAACAACTTTTTTCATCGTAATAATTTATATGGTTAAATTATAATATTTAATGGTTTTAAAGTATAAATATAATTTATTTTTACCATTTAATATAATGTATGTCATTAGAATTGATTTTACATTGAATTCGTAGGTTAAATCAATTCAATCTTTTGCAATGTTTTAAACAAAAACCCGTTTTCTTTCAACAACGGGATTAATTTTAATTTAATTTCTGAAACTTCTGTGTATTAAATTTGAAAAAATGGATTCCATATTTGGAATCAGGGGTTCCAAATTATGTTAATAGGCTAATTTTTATTTTTTTGGGAATTATGAATAGCAACTACAGTAAATTTTATTTACCATAGTTAAAGGTAAATCAGGTAATTAAGGGTAAATGTAATATTATAAAATTACTCTAACACCTGCCAAAATTCTATTGGATGGCTAAAAGATTACCAATATCATCTAAGGGTCGGATTAGATTCGTTTTATGGACTTTTGACAATGAAAATAATTTAATTATTATTAAAACCAAAGAAAGTCCCCACAAGTCACTCTCTTAAATCTTATAAGTATAATAATTTTAATTTAGTGATAAACTTCATAAAACATCAAACATGAATAGTCTCCATAAATATAATAAAATTATATACATCATTAGAATTTATTTATAATTTTTAGGGATTAAATAATTATCATTAATGGTGATACATTAATGATGCAGAAATTATTTATTATGTGAAAACTCAGTAATATAGTATTTATTGAAATAATAACACTAATTAAAAGGCCCACAAACCTGACCAAAAAATATTTTTAGTGTATATCCACACAATAAACATCCAATGACCGAATATATTACCGTTTGGAGTCTTATAAAAGTGATTATGACACATAAATTATTTTATTTTCAATAATGTCAAAGTAGTCACCTTCATAATGTAATAAATATAACATTTTAAAAGTTGGGTGTTTTAGAAGATAAATCCGACTAAATTTATTAAAAAGAAATATATAAGATATATATTCATCCAAGAATTTTATTTTTAGTTTTTATGTAACAAATAATTATATTAAATAATTATACAAAAACGGTGTAGTAATTATTCTATTAAGGGAAATATCACATAAATGGATTTAGAGATATTAAAAAAAATATTATATGAACTATTTAATGTGATACACGAATTTTCTAGATACATATGACATGTTACAAATATATTAAATATTTTATTTCGAACATATCTTCTTTATGGATTTTATTTAAAATCAAATAAATGAACTGTGTCAAAATTGACACTATTGTTATTTTATAAAAATAACATAATATAAAATTCTTTAAAAATCAAAAAAAACTTAAAAAATATAAATGAAATTTATATGGGCTAAAAGGTCATTAATTATCCAATTATGGAAATTTCACACCACATAAGTAATTATTTATAATAATTTAGGTATTTTAATCTTATTACCACAAATAAAATTAAATAGATTAAATAAGGATAAATCAAGTTGATGATGTTTAAAATAAATTCCCAACATGTCTAAATTTTATTGGTTGATAAGATTACAACCCTATCTCATATAATCTATGGATATGATTCATTTTTGGAGGTTTATATGTGGGGTTTTAATTTATTATACATTAATATTTCTTATGTTTCCAAAGGTGCCCCTCTCCTCCCTTATAAAAAGGGCACCCCTTCCCACTTCTCCTCACGCCCATTTGAGCATTGATGCTCAGAAAACACCTACCCAGTTCCCTTATCAACTCCCCTAGAAACATTATAGAGGTTCCTGTCTCCTCAAAATACCAACACTAGTGCCTTAAGAGGAGGTTATGAAGAGGGGCGTCAAAGAAGAGGTAATATCCTTTACCGATTCATTCCAATTTATTTATTCTTGTTATACTTCTTCTTATTTATTTGTTTCATCATAAATTAATAACATCAGTATCAATCATATATGTATATGTTATTATAAATATTAAACAACTAAATTTCACCTTCTATCCATCCTATGGAAAATGAAATCACCACGCGTGCGTACGTACGGAATACCGTCTCCACGCTGTGGTGTAATCTGTTTTTCTACCAACACCTTACTTGGATGGGTATAATGGTGTAAAGAATAAATATATATGGTTATTATAACATCATAATAATTCTATGATATTATATCATCCAATACAATTCAATTAAGTAGATATGGGAGCGATATCATCGCTCGTGCGTACGTACGGATTACCGTCTCCACGACGAGATGAGATTCATTTTCCATGTTAACAATTCAAGAATGATTATAAAGTATATATAATAAGTAATAATGAAATATATTACATAATAATTCTACTGTATTTATGTATATATATATATATGTAGTTCATCTACTTAATTCCATTCAATTCAATAAGGAAACGACAATAGCGTTCATGCGTACGTACGACCTACCGTATCCATGAACTGTATATTTCATTCCATTTATCGGTCTATTATATATATGTATATTCTGAATATATATTATATATAAATCATGTTTTATATTCTGGAATTAAGTAATCATGATTTATTTAATCATATTAGTAATTACAAGTCGAAACACATACAATAAATGAAACGATTTTACCCATAATGCTGCTTTAACATGGAATTTACAAAAGAACGGGTAATATAAAGTCATAAGTGAACCATATATGATATCATGACAGTGAATATTATTATTTAATAAGTCATTTTCATTTATTAAATCATTATACAAGAGGTTCGGATACATACGAAGCATATTAGACATAAGGTAAGCGATAACTTTTCCAATCTCGTTTTTATCCGAGTTTGTTTATTCATAAGTATTTACTGGGGTTTTATTTATCATCCATGTACATGTTTTATAAAACTAGTTTCATGTATTTTTAAAGTCCTTTTTAACCATTTTTGACTTTTACTACATGGTATGTAAGGAATCTTTCTTTTGTTTACCAAACGACTTACTTTTTTACTTTTCTGGAAAAAGTACTGGAAGAATGTTTTTTTAACTTATATGGAATGAATAGATTTTTACGATTTCATAATGAATTATTTCAATGAATCTTCCTCTACATGATTCCATGACTAATTAAAAAAATACACTTCTTTTAAAATTTTATGGCATTTTATGAAAATAAAATAATTTTTAATAAGAAAGGATATTTTCCTCAAGAATTTATTTCAAGTGTTTTATCAAAACCATTTTACATCTAAGATGAAATTATTTCATATGTGTATGTTTCAAGTATAATGTCTCTATGATTTACATGGTTTCACTTCTCTTATGATATCCATTTGTTTTATATGGATTGTGTTATGATGAAATGATGTTAATGAAACCCATTTTATTCATTAGATTATGATGAATGAATTATGTTTATTTTGTGGCACAAGTAAGAATGATTTCATTATGAGATGGGTGGGACCTATATCTCCCTCCAATTCATTGGGTAAAGATTTATATCTCATGAGATATACATGGATGGAATATTAAGTTATTCCGGTTCAGTAATACAGGACTGGAATGAGGAGTGAACTCGATTCAGAAAGGGACTTTTTCCATGAAGATGGTCTTGGCAGCAATGCCTTGGCTACTATGGAAATTATATCATGTGCTTAATGTTTTCCACAATCACATGTTTCATTACCATGCTATTTTATCATGATTAATGTTTCTTTATGATCTATGCCTTATGTACTTCCATGTTTTATGTCATTGCCCAAGATTTTTATGTTTAAACATTTTGTTCATGTTTTTAAGTTCAAATTTATATGATTTTTTTTATTTTATCCATGCTTACCCTTACTAAACATTTGAGATCACCCTTTATATGTTTTCTTTTCCCAAGGATTTAAAGAAAGGTTTTAGGTAAGAAAACCAAAAGGGGAAGATCTTTATGAGAGATGTTGAAGATCTTTCACCACGATTAGAAGATTATATTCCAAGCTTCCAAAGACACTAAACTATTATGGTCCTTTTGTGTCTGTTTTTTTTATGTATTAAATATTCCGCAAAAGTAATGTAATGTCCATGTACGTCAAGCTTTGGGTCTCTACAAACATTCCCTGCAATGTTTTGAATGTGGCGTCGTTGGGAACTTTGCATCCAATTTTCCTTGAATTAATAAAGAAGTTTATATTTAAGAATAATAAATAAATCCAAGAAGAGTGTGGAAGAAACACGATGATAATGGAAAATTATATTCCACATAGAAATATAGAAAAATATTTAATTCCAAAAGAATAATATTCTTCTATAAAGATGAACAATAAGAAGGAAATAACGTTGAATCTGAAATATTAGTTTATTATGAAATTGAGAAAATTTTTATTACAAAATTTAATGATGAAGAATTCATAATAATTTGTTTTGAAGAAGAAGAAACTTAACTTGAAATGAATTTGAAAGAAGAATTGAATGAATGTATGAGAAAGATCAGGAGGCTTAAAAATTAAAAAAAATTAGAAGATGAAAGCTCTTAAACAAGAAATAAAGAATGTTTTTATGGTGAGAATGTAAAGTTGTTAAATGATATTGATGATTTGAGGAAATTTTTTGAATAAGAAAACAATCATAATGAGAAGATGGGAAAGTGTGTTTGATGGCGTCTGCCACGTCAGAGTTTCAAGCACAACATGGATGGGTTGATTTTCATAGGGGGGATGCAAGGGGGAGGAGTCGTGAGAGATCAGATGGGCTCAGTAATTACAGTGATCACTGCATCTTATAGAAGAGGAGATGTATTGCATGAAGAGGCAATGGCCATGGCGACCGGGCTGGAGGTATACAAACAAAGAAATATTATTCTTAAGATGGTGGAGACGGATTCCATGGTTCTATGTAAAGATCTATTGAGTAAGTAAAGTATCCATTGTAACGTCACATATACTATCTGAAAGTGAAATTTTCTCATGGGTAACCCCATGGAGGTATCTCATACATGATGGTAGGGGAACATGGTTGTAGAAGTTTTTGCATCTATGGAAACATCAAATCAAATTATGTTTTCATTATTTTTCTTGGTTTCTTTTCTTAAGGAGGTGATGAAATCAGTTTTCAATGATTATTTGGGTCTAAATTACTTGATACCAACATGACTTTTCTTCTTTTGGGGTTTTCTATACGGTGATATTTTTGAAAAATCAATAAAAATGTTAATTTTATTTATCATATAGAGGTCAAATTAAAGGAAAAAAGAAGAGTAGTTGGAAATTTTTCAAAAAAACTATCAAAAGATAAATTAAGAAATAAAATTTCCCAAAAATATATCAATGTTGTTTTTGAAAGTTCTAGAAATGAGAAATCGGAGAACGTTCAACAAAAGATACGTTTAAATGTTGAAAATAATGACAAAATATTTTCTGAAAGGAAGAAATCTTGGAAATTTATGTATGTGGCCAAGACCAACAAAGTTGGGAATTAAGAAGTCTCAAAAAACCACCAGTCTGAAAATGTTTTGAGACAATATATATTCGAAAAAAATTTAAACACTTCAGGTTCTGAAAAATAATAGAATAAAAATCATACTTTTATTGATAATAGAATGTTTAGTGGATCAGAAAAGAAAGAGAAGAAGGTGGTTGAGAAATGTATTCATAGTTCCAGTCAATATTGGTGGTTTAGAGGCAAATACTCCTTCTATGGCTATTCCAGGTATTGCGGTGGATTTAGATATATAGAAAATATGTGTTGGTTCAACCAACAACATTACAATTATTCCATAAGTTATGAAACTCATATGTTTAGGGGATGTTAATTCCCTCAAATGAAGAAGTTTGATAAGGTTGAGAAAGGTGGAGTGACATTTAAAAATAGGTTCCAAATTTTGGAAATAATTTTTGAAATATGTGAATAACCTAGAAATCATGTAAAAGGATGTCTTATTTTGTTATCAACATAAAAAAAGACTCGTAACAATTCTCAGAAGCTGAAGATGAAGAAAGAAAAAGAAGAAGTAAAGGCTCATGTTGTTGATACCACTTTGGAAGCTACAAAAGGTGAAAGACCTTGTATTAATGATAGTTGGTGTTCTTATCATATGATAGTAGATTTGAAATTATTAGAGAATGTAAAATATTTTAAGGATTTCATAGAGACATTTGGAAATGTTGAATCCCTAAGAATCAAAGGTGTAGGATCAACCATCATTGGAAAAGAAAAGATGAAATAAAAGAAATATTTTAATGTTGATTGGATGAAACACTATATGATAATTGTTCAACAACTGTTTGATGAGGGTAAAATATTTATCTTAATAAAATATGGTTTTGTTGTGAAAAATGAAGAACATGGAAAAATTATTACAAGATGCCGACATACAAAATAAAATTTGTTTCAGATTGGTGAAATACAAAACTCTTATGGCATGAGTATGGTGGAAGAGAATAAATTATGGAATAAAAGGTTGAGACGCAAGTGTCAAAGAAACATGACCACGTTATGAAAAATAGATAGTGTACAAGAAATTCTAGATTTTCCAAGAAGAAGTGATTGGTGTTTCACTATTTTTTAGAATGGAATGATTACAAACTCAGTGCATAAAAGAGTTGAGATTTGTTCATGACAACCCCTAGAGTTGATTAATTCTAATATTTGTGGACCGATGAGAAAAAGATCAATAAATTAAGATAAGTACTTCATCACTTTCATTTATTATTTTTATCACATTACTTTAGTTATGTATATGAAACCAAAATTATATTCTTTAAAAAGTTAAAATGTTTCATAAGGAAAGTTGAAAAAAATGCAAGTATTCTGTGAAGAAGGTGAGAACTGACAATGATGGTGAATACAAAATTGAGGAATTTGAAAGTTATTTAGAGAAACATAGAATTTTACATGACTATAGTTCTACATACAATCCTAAAAAAATGATGTTACTGAAGGAACTAATAGAAGTTTGGTGAAAATGGGATGAAATATGTTAATTGAACACAGTCTTTCTCTTTAAATTTGGAGGCAAGCCCTGAGTACTACTGTATATTTCCAAAAAATTATTTCTACAGGCCTTAATTAGATATGAATCCATATGAAATTTTTATGAGAAAACAACATGATTAAATAATTTTAAATTTTTTAGGATTCCACGCATTTAAATTAAGAAAGGTGGAAACTATGGAAAGTTCAATATGAAAGGTGAAAAAGGCAATTTTCTTGGTTATTCTCCGAAAGGAAGAAGATATAGATGTTTCAACAAATAAACTGGAATATGTTTTGATTCAGTTGACATGAAAGTGATTGAAATAGAAGTGGAAGATAAACATACTTAGGTTGATGGGAAAGATGAGAAAGATTATTTTAAAAACAATTTTGATAAGGATGCAGACTGTTGTATTCCTCATTAAGAATAATAATCAGACTCATCCATTTATAGTGATAAGTAATATACTTGAAAATATCATTCTAGGATGAGGATGAAAGTGGAAGGTCATAATATTATTATGGATCAACATTAGAAGGTTGAAAAAAGAATAACAAAAAATGCTACTACACATACATCTTTTTATTAACAAATGGAGCCAAATTATGGGGAAAATATTTAGAGTATATGAAATAGGTTAGGACCATGAATGAAGAGTTATATAAAATTGAAAAGAATGATACATGGGAACTCATACCAAAGATAGAAAACAAAAACCTTATTGGAACCCAGTGGGTTTTCAGGAAAAAGATGAATGAAGAATGTAATGTGATAAGAAACAAATAAAGATTGGTATGAAAAGGGTATTCACAAATTGAGGGTATTGGTTTTAATGAAAAAAATTTCTAGTGGAAATACCTAAAATAGTCAGAATCTTTCATTCCATTTCTACACAATGAGGCTACACGATATTTCAAATGGATGTTAAATTAGCATTCTTGAATAGTGATCTTGAAGAGGAGCTTTATATTGAAAAATCTTGTGTCTTTATTATTGTGAAACAAGAAATTATTGTGTTCTTATTGAGAAAAGATTTTTATAATCTAAAACAAGCTCTGAGGGGATTATACTCCAAATTGGATGCATTATTAATGAATATGAATTTATTAAAAGGAAGAGTGGATAGAAATATCTACATAAAATAAAGTCATGTGTATTCCCTTATTTTAGTTGTTCATGTTGATGATTTTATCTTTTCTGGGAAGGATGAAAGAACGTGAGAAAGGTTTTCTAAATAAATAATTAACATTTTTGAAATTTCCATGATGGGGGATATTAAATACATTCTTGGGTAAAAAATATAACAGAGAAAGGAATACATTTTTCATTATCAACAAAATTATTCTAAGGAACTCATTAATAGGTTTGGTATAGAAATCTCAAAACATGATTCCACACTAATACTAATGGAATAATGTTATCTAAATATAGAGAAGGAAAAGAAGCTAATAAGAAATAATTTTGTAAGATAATTGGATGTCTGTTGTATGTAACCGCCTCTAGACTATACATTTTTTATTCTATTACATTATGTTTAAGATTTCAGAGTGATCCAAAATAATCACATGTATTTTATGGAAAAAATATTCTCAGATACAACAATGGCATAATAGAATATAGAATTAGGTATGGGAGATTATATAGTATTGATTTTTTTGGGTATTTAGTTGCTGATTGGCCAAGAAATATTAAGGATAGAAAATCCACATCTGGTGGAGTATTCCTTCTGAGAAATAATTGTTTTAGTTGGAATTAAAATAAATATAATTCAGTAAATCATAGTCCGGCTAATGTTTATTATGTTTCTACCACTTAAGACACTACTCAAATTATGTGGATGAAAACTCAATTGTATGATGTGCTTGTTGAAGTGAATTTTCCCCTTCTCTTGGATTTTTATAATCAAAGAATAATCAATATCACAAGGAATCCTATTTAACATTATTATAAAAAATAAATTAATATCAAATATCATTTTTCAAATATCATGTGGGGAATAATGAATTGAAGCTGGAATATTTTCCAACATCAGAACATGTTACTCATATTTTCACAAATACATTACCGAATGAATAATTCATAAAATTAAGTTTGAACATGTGTGTCCAACATATTTCTCATCAAGGGTGTGGTATGTGTTTTTGTCGTGTCTCTCATATTACCTTTGGATGGTGTTGTCAGGGAGATTAATTATTTCATAAATATATCCATTTGATGCATGTAAAAAGGGGGTGTTGTGGGTAAGCTTTAAATTTAGGATTGTTTTATGAGTGAACTATTCTAACTATTTTTAGAGTGTTTGTAGAAAAATAAAACTTTCTTATTCCAGTGTGGATGAAGAATAGATGAAGAAGGAATAAGAAAAAGGATTTCTTAATCACTACTTTTGAACAACATGGTTTTGCTGTCAATTATTATTGTTTCCCACAATGATTTATCGCACGTAGGCTTAGAATTATTGATAAGTAATCCATTGATTGAGGATAAAAATTACAGTGATTAAAAAACATTGTTGACAAAAAAATCCAAAGGGGGAGTTTTTTAGGAGCAAGCTACTAAGAAAGGTGTTTGTTTTCAAATGTTTTCTTTATTTTATTAAGGAAATGGTCATCGAATTCACTCTGAATTCAGTGTGAAAGGAGTGGTTGTTTTGATGAAGAATTAGAGACTCTATGACTATGATAAAAATGTGACAATGCTTATCTAGATAATATTTTATAAATCATAAGTTAATTGGATAACATATGATGCAATATTGGGTAAAGAAAGTGGGAGTGAAAAAGATTTAGGATGATTATATTGTGAAAAGAAATGGTTTTTGGGAATTATACTCATTATGATTGTAATCAAACTGATCAGACAGGGAAAATCGTACTCATTCTCATAAAGAGAAATGTATGTTCATAATGATCATACACAGAAATGATCGTATCCTAGATAATTGTACTTAGAATGATCATACCCAAAAAAGATCGTATCTAAGATAGTCATACCTAGAATGATCATACCTAGAATGATCACACTCACAATGATTGTACCTAGAAAATCATACTCAGTCTATTATGGAAAGAAATAATCTATAATTAATGGGAAATTATGATACTTTCTAATTGAAGTATAATGATGCTGAAGCTGGTCTCAAATGAATTTAAAGTCATGAAGAAAGTCAGGATACATGAACAAGTTTTTGAATGATGAAAGTTGCTGAATATGAGATGAGGTTTATGGAAATTTTTATGAAAAAAAATCAACATTTTAGTCAACCATTAAAAAAAGGGAAGAATTATTTTGTATGTTTAAATTGGGGTCAAGTTCCATTTTAACATAGTTAAAAAAATTTATATTTCCAACTAGGTCAAGAGAAAAAGTGATGAATCAAAAGTTGTTTGAAAGCAGAGATTGTTGAATGAATTTTCAAAGGGTAGATTTACATTCGAAATAATTAGTTCATTAAACATTCTTAGTGGTATCCATTTTTTAATACATTTTCATTCAATTAATAAAATGATTTTTATTAAAGAAATCAGATTCAAAAAATTAGACTCATGAATGGAAATCAGGCTGGTGATTGAAATGAAAGTCTGAAGAAGAGATAAAGTTTAAAGAATATATGAGAAGAGTCGAGAAGAGTTGTAAAAGAGAAAATACAACTAATATTATAGGGGAAATTGAGATAATGGTGAATTTGATTTACTAAGAAAAAATTTTAGGACTCCCACCAAATCCACTAAAGGGAAACCTATAAAAGGAAAAAAGTACATTGTACTTTTATGATGACCGATGTACTCTTCACCATGGAAGAGAGAGAAGATATGAGGATATAGAGTGAAGAAGAAGTTTATGTACTCACTTATGTTGAATATTTTTTGATAGTGAAGTGAAAAAGAAGAGATAAGATAACATCTTTTTATTTATCTGATCATTTTACCCTGTGATAATCATACTTAGATGATTAACGTACTCGAATTGTAAATCATATTCGCCGGATTATCATATTGGGATGAATAATAAGATTCGGGGTTTTCATACGGAGATTTCTATACTGTGGAATAATTGTACATGGAGAATAATACTTGGTTTTCCTTAATTATAATTGAAGTGGTGTTGATACATCTCTACAATATTCCATAAATATCATCTTTTTCTTATTAGGGAGAATCATACGAGGAAGAGTCATATCAGGGATAATCATACACATAGGAATTACACTGGTAAAATCGTTCTGGGGAAATCAGACTTGGTTTTACCTTAACAAAGTATAGGATGTTCTTACCATATTCTGGGTTTGAAATTGAAGAAGTGTTTTCAATTGAATAAATTTGTGAAATTAAAAATAAGAACATATAACATGAGTTGTTACATACATTTGGTATTTCCCTATTTGTGCTAAGTGGGTGCACACACACTATTGAATTGTTTACATAGAACTACATGATTCAAAGGGTATATCATACTTGTTGTAATCCATGTATTTTTTTTCTAGTGAATTTTGTGTTATTGGATCATTACCAAACCATACCAAGGATTTAGATATACTTGTTTAATAGTTAACCATGTAAATACATGTGTTCCTGTGGATGTGTGTCTGAATTACATTCATGTAACGACCCAATGTTTTACAATGGAAATTCCCTTCTCATTATTATGTCATATAATCACATGAAATCACAAATTAATTAACTACTAATTACTGTGTGACCTTTAAACATAATATTGTCACTTTTGGGGTTTTAATTTCAAAAATCTGACATACACGATTACGATTAGTATGATGTTTTGCGTCCGATGGAAAAAACATAAATTTTGGTGAATATTATCTTAACCTTATGAATAGTAACCCACCATTATGAATAGTAATATGACACTTATGAATAGTAAATCAACCAAAATAATAGTAACCGCACCCATGAATGAATAAATAAAATTTAGGCATCTTTATGTGATAATTTGACCATAGAAAAAGTATTAAAATTTTTGTGAATAATATATAATTAATTATAATAAAGTAATAAATTTTAAAACATTTATATTCCAAAAAGGTTTTCATGAATTTACAATTTTATGTCTTCATGATTTAAGATAATTTTATAAGACCTTATGTAATATTGGAAAGCATTATAAAATCAGTTAATGTTTTAAAATCCACATTTTTCAAGACAATTATGATTCTAATTGAAAACTAAATTAATCGTATTTGGAATGTTTTTAGAAAAATGGAATTAATTTTTAGATTCTACATGTCAATAAATGGTTAGGGTGAATTTTTGGGATTTTTCTGAAATACTTGAATTTTTTATGAATAGTAAAATATGATAATTTATGATAACTACTAAAACCTAAATTTCAGTATCATTATTGAGTCATGGATGATGTAAATGGACATTGCATCAAACTCACATGCACTTATTACTTTTTTTCAATTAATAATCACTATTTTCTTGTCTTATGGATAAATAAAAGACTAATGATTAAAATATTAAGAAAGCTCTCCTCCACTCCACTATAAAAACCAACCACACTCTCCTCTTCTCTTAACTCCCCTAAATCCTTGTTACTTGCCTATGTTCTTCTGAAATTTCTCCCCAAGATCCTACCCCGTGTCCATAATCCTTTTTTCTCCTCAAAATACCAAATCCTTTTCCCTTAAGAGGCTCTCAAGGAAGATTAATTCAAGAGGTAAATCCACTTTTCAATTATTTTACATTATTTTCAAGTTCCTTTATTTTATTTTTTATCATTACCTATCCAAATTAAAATGTTATTAAAACTAAATTACATTATATTTACTGGAATTGTTTTATGATAATGGAATAATTTATTGTCATATCTCATTTACCCTTCTTTTATACTAATAGTAAAAACACCACCCAAGATGTGTTAATTTACCACATTTAAGGGTGATGGGTTTTCAATTTCCATTACTGTCTTAAATTATAATCATAAAACCAAAATTATGGTTGAAACAGACTATAATATAGGTATTATGTCTCATCTATGGTTCTGGAATCTTTTTGTACACATGGTTTTGATTTATAAAACAAAAAATATTTGTTGTGATAAAAAACCGCCAATTAACCCAAAAGGTTATCACAAAAGTGTTACATATTGATTCATATTCACTCTAAGTAACCTAATTAAAATTTATAACCATATAAACTTATGTATTTTAAATATTAAAACTCCAATTCTTGAAAACAATCCCCATTTTACATGATTTTCCGTTCATAAGTAAACTGAACATGAAATATCCGGACCTGGACAATGGAATTGAAACTCATAACCAATCAAAAAGGTTCTGAATGAACTTAAAAAGGTTATAAAAAATTAATTGCATTTAAAAGAGGTAATTAAATTATTAATTAATACACTTAATTTTATTATTCATGTCATTATTATCAATAGGGTAACACCTTTGGACTTAATGTATGAGATTCTACCCGAACCTCCAATATTCCATCGGGTTATTTTTACTCTCTTTTTACCCAAATGAAATCTTATATTCTATTTATGTACATATTTTAGATTCTATTTATATGTCAAAACTCATGTATCAAGGTCTATTAATCATTATATTACAGTGATATACATTATTTTAAGTGATTCCCTCCTCAATACTTCCCGATAAGCAAACCCCTTTTAAGGAAACTTTCTGATTTCTTACCCAATATCATGTTCACTATATTATATGTTTTAAGAAACCATTTTTTTTATAAAACCCCTATTTTTATCATGGAAACTTTCTTTCTTCACTTATGGTTTTATATAAAACATTATTCCCTTTTATATTTTAAATGATCTTTGATAATTTCCTTAAAACGCACTAAAATGTTTTAATTTTAAAGTTTCTTAAAAACACTTTTTCAAGTTATCACTTCAATTTGGAATCACTTATTATGATATATTCGTATAATACCATAATAATCTCCATGCGTGGTCAAATTATTTTTTTATGGACACTTGTATCATACACCCATTCATTGTGATTTATGACACGATTATGATACACATTTATTTTCGTGGGTACCCTTATGTTTATGTATGATTTATTTTGTATAATTATTTACAAGTCTTAAAAGATAAGCCTCTATAATTAACATGGATATTAGAAGCATGGTGGATCGCTTATTTAGGGGAATAAATACAATTCTACAAAAAGTGTTGGTGCATTTAGACTTTGACAGTTATAAGAAGATTGCATGTTCTACCCTCATGTTTAAAATGGATATCAAAGAATCCAAGTGGTCTCATGGTCTCAGTGATAAAAAGACTAATATAAATTCTAATATGGGTTCTCTGACAAATAAATCTGAATATAGAAAGAATATCGAACATCCCACATTTCAAAATTTTGGGAAGAAACATCCTTGATACTTTCTAAACAGAATTAGAAATTTCTTCAAATGTGGAAATATGATACATCTAGAAAAGAACTATTGAAGGGATATAAATAATCCCACTAATTTGGAATAAGAAATATAGGATAAGATCAATGATTATCCTAGAACGTAATGTTACAACTTTATATAGCATGGGAATTATGCGAACAATTTCCCTAAGCTAAGGGTTATTGGAGGCAATCAACTACAACCTCCAAGGAAAAGGAAGGGATTATGCAATAACTACTAATGAGGTGGAGATGAACTAAGATGTGGTGATAGGTATTCTAATTATTCATTCAATAGTAGTGAACATACTATTTGATTCTGGTTCTACACATTCTTTCATATCATGCATGTTTAGTAGATCTATTCAAATACCACCTCAAAATTTGGAGGACAATTTATCTGTGAGAAAAGAGAATGGTCAATTATTTGGTCCAAGGTTTGTAAATCCTCCCAGAAAATATTATCATACTTTATTTAGTATATTTTGATATTATTTTTGGAATATATTGTCCATATTTATAAAAATACAACATCAACTATTGGGAAAGGAACATCACTCTTAAAATCATGAAGAATCCTCCAATTCTTTAATAGTGTGAGGAGAAAGATGAATCTCCTTTAGAATCATTTTCTCAAGTTTCGATTTACTTCCTTTTGATAAACCATGTCAAATGATTGTTGAAAAAGAGATGATACTTCTCAAAGATATACCCATTATGGAGGATTACATTGATGTATTCCCAAAAGATTTTCATGGTCTTCCTCCTGATCAAGAGGTTGAATTCTCAACATAAGTTATTCCTGGATCCCTATCTATATCAAATACACCATATAGAATGACCACCATGGAGTTGGAAGAGCTGAAGAAGAAATTACAGGAGAATCTGGAAAAGGGTTTTATACGCCCGAGTGCTTCAACATAGGGTGTTCCAGTCCTCTTTGTCAAGAATAAGGACGTAAAAATTCACCTTTTTTCTGTTTAATGATAGCTTAATAAAATAACAATAAAGAACATGTATCCCCTACCATGGATAGATGACTTGTTAAATTAGCTTTGTATGGACAATTATTTCCTTAAGGTGAACCTTCGGTGGGGATATCACCAACTAAAGGTGAGTAATGAATATATTCCAAATACTTCCTTTCGAATGAGACACAATGAGTTCATAGTGATTCCTTTCAGACTCACTAATTTTATAGTAATTTTAATAGATTTAATGAATAGATTCTTTAAATATTACCTTGTCAAATTTGTGGTAGTCTTTATTGATGATATTATGATATACATTGAGAGAAAGGAGGAACATGAAGAGCATTTGAATACTATGCTAATGACCATGAAAAAGGATAATATATATGCAATATAAAGTAAATGTGAGTTCTGGATGAAGGAAGTATCGTTATTGGGGAATGTTATCACCAAAAAATGGATATTTTTAGACCCTTCCAAGAAAATGGAAATTGAAGAGTGGACCAGGCCTACATTTGTAATGGAGATCAGAAACATTATGGGTCTATCCAGATATTATCGATTATTTTTTAAGAAATTATCATGATGGTCAAACCCAATTAAAAAGTTGACACGAAAGGATGTAAAGTTCGTATGGACTCAAGAATGTTAAGACTAGTTTAAGGAGTTGAAAAAGAGGCTCATAACTGCGCCAATACTTACACTCCCAAAGAGTAGAGAACTCCATGTGGTGTATAGTGATGCTTTAAATAAGTTATTAGGATGTGTGCTGATGAAAAATGATAAATTGATAGACTACGCCTCAAGGAAGCTAAAAATACATGATCAAAACTATCCTACAAATGATCTGGATTTGGAAGTAGTGATCTTTTCAATAAAAATCGGGCAGCATTATTGATATGGGGAGATATGTGTGATATATACTGATCACAATAGTCTCAAAAATATATTCACATAAAAATTGATTAATATGCACCAATAAAGTGGGTTAGAACTCATCAAGTATTATGACTGCTCAATCCACTACCATCACCTTGTAGAAAATAAGGTTGTAGATTCTCTAAGTTAAAAGGATCCTATGTATTTATCCAGGAAGAGAATTGAAAATGATCCAATATTCTATGTTTTTATATGTATGTACATGCGAATCATTAAGGGAGTAAAATAATAAATCCTTTATCAATTGATTGTTCAACCATCCCCCATAGAGAAAATAAAATATTCTCAAAGAAAAGATGATGAAATTCAAAAAAGGGTGGAAGTAATTAGAAATAGAAATCCTCCGAGTTCAATATTAATGAGGAAAGAGGTTTATGATTTTGGTCATGATTATTTTTACCATAATATCCATAGATAAAGAAATATATTTTGAATGAATCGCATAGCTTAACCTTCTCTATTCACCCAGGGAGCACAAGGATATATTGTGATCTCCAAGATAACTTTTGGTGGGAAAATATGAAGTAGGAGACTACTGAGTATACATCAAAGTGCTAGGTATGTCAACAAGGGAAGCATGAAAGACAGAAGTATAAGGGGATGATGAAACCACTACCCATACCATCATGGAGGTTGGATAACATCACCATGTAGTTTTTCACTGTACTTCTAAGGACATCAAGAGGAAACAACGCTATGCGGGTCATTATGGATCATCTCACAAAGACATCTCATTTTATCACAATTAGATAGGACTTACCAATAGATCAAATTTCAATGATATATATCAAATAGATGGTAAGGAATCATGGAGTACCACTATCTATTATATCCGATAGAGATATGAGATTCACTTCAAAGTTCTGGAAAAGTGTCCAAAATGTTGTAAGCACTGAACTGAACTTTAGTACGACCTATCATCCCCAAACTGATGTCCAATCTGAGCAAACTATTTATACACTGAACGATGTGTTATGACAATTTTCTATGGACTTAAAAGGAGGATGGTACCAATATCTTTATCTGGTCCTATTCCCCTAAACAATAGTTTCCACTTGAGCATTTTAATGGAACCATATGAATCCATTTATCATAAAAAGTGAAAAAATGGCGTGTTGAGATGAAGTAGGTGAAAATAAGATGCTAGGACCTGAAATTGTTGAATAAATAATGGAGAAGGTGAAAAAACTCATAATCACATCAAGAAAGGCAAAAATTAAAAAAAGATTTATGCAGATAATCATCGATGAGAGCTTGAGTTGAATGTTGGAGACAAGGTATTTCTATATATTTCTTCATGGAATAATTTCATATTGTTTGGTAAGAAAGAAAAGATAATTCGTAGGTACATCAGACCCTTCGATATTCCTGATCGTGTTGGAACTGTAGCCTATTGACCAGTACTTCCACCTACCATGTCTAAATAACACGATGACTTACACGTATCCCTCTTAAGAAAGTACATACCAGATCCTTCACATGTACTCTCTTTAGAGGTGGTACAGTTGAAGAATGATATTTGTTACGAGGAGAAGCCAGTGAATATCTTGGATCATAGATATAAAGTTCTACTTAACAAGACTACTCACCAGGTAAAAGTATTGTGGTAGAACTATAAGTACAAAGATGCAACATGGGAACTAGAGGACGAACGAAGGAAAAATACCTACACCTATTTTGGTATAAGAATGTAAAATGAAATTTCAAGGGAAAAAATTTCATAAGGGGGAAGAATGTAACAACCCAATGTTTTATCAATGGAAATTACCTTCTTATAATTATGTCATATAATCACATGAAATCCCAACTCAATGATCTATTATGTACTATGTGACATTTAAACAATATATTGTCACTTCTATGATTTGAATTCTGAAAATCTGATAGACACGGTTGCGATTAGTAAGATTTTTGGAGTCCGATTGAACAAACAAAATTTTTAGTGAATAGTAACATACCCTTATGAACAGTAACCTACCCTTATGAATAGTTATACGATCCATATGAAGATTAAATCATCCAAAATAATACTAACCACACCCATGAATGTATAAATAAATTTTAAGCATCCTATAAGTGACAATATGACCATAGTAAAAGTATTGGTTTTTTTATAAGTCATGAAAAATTATTTAAAATTAATTAATTAATTAAAAATAAAATTTATTTTCCTAAAATTTGTTAATAAATTAACAATTTTATATCTTCTTGTTTTATGATAATTTTATAAGACCTTATATAAATTTTGTAAGCATTATAAAATCAGTTATAGATATAAAATATGCATTTTTCAAGTTAATTATGATTTTAATAAAAAATTAAATTAGTCATATTTAGAAAATTATTAATGAAAATTAATTTCATTTTTATATTCTAAACATTGAAAATATGGTTAGGGTTAATTTTTGAAGAATAGTAAAATATGATAATTTACGATAAGTGCTAAAACCTAAATTTCTGGATCATTCTTGAGTCACGGATGATGTAAATGGCCATTGGTTTGAACTCAAATGAACCTATAACTACTTTTGGTCATATAATCATCCCTATTTCATTTATTGTGGAGAAATAATAAACTAATGATTAAAATATTATGAAAACCCTCTTGCCCTCCAATATAAAAAACCACCCACACTCTCCTCTTCTCTTCACTCCTCTCAAGACTTGTTCCTTGCCTAATATCTACACAAATCTCTCTCCAATATCCTCCCCAACATCCATATTCCCTTGTTCTTTATAGAATTCCAAATTCTCTCCCCTTGAGAGGAACTCAAGGAAGATTAATTCAAGAGGTGAATTCCTCTTTTCTATTCTTTTACTTTCTTTTCAAGTACCTTTGCTTTATTTTCTATCCTTACCTATCCACATCCAAATGTTATGAAAACTACATAACCTTATATTCCCTGGAATTTTTTTATGATAATGTAATAAGTTATTATCATCTATCCTTTACCCTTCTTTTATTCTGTTAGTAAAAACACCATTTGATAGGTGTTAATTTACCTCATTCAAGGATGAAGGGTTTTCAATTTCTATTTTCATCTTCAATTCTAGTAATGAAACCATTATTATGGTTGAAATAGACTATAATATATATATTATCTCTCATATATGGTTATATAATCTTTTTGTACAAATGGTTTTTTATAAAACAAAATATGTTCATTTTGATAAAAAACCTCCAGTTTACCCAAAAGGTTATCACAAAATTTTTACACGGTGATTCAACTTCACTACAACTAACCAAATTAAAATTTAAAACCATATTAACTTGTGGATGTTCAATAATAAAACTCCAATTTTGGACAACCATTCTCAGTTTACAAGATTATCCATTCAATAGTAAACCAAAAATGAAACGAACAAACCAGAACAATGAAATTGAACCACATAAACAATAAAAAAGGTTATGAATGAAATTAAAAGGGTTATACTAAATCAATTAGATGTAAAATTGGTTCTAGGATTATTAAATAATGAAAATTATTTTAATATTCAGGTTGCTAATATGAATATGGGAACACCTTTGGACATAAGGTAAGGGATTCTACCTGAACCTCCAATATTCCTTCTGGTTATTCTTAATCCCTTTTCACCCAAATGAGATCGTATATTCAATTTATGTAAATCTTATAGTTTCTATTTATATGTCCAAAATCATATATCAAGATCCGTTATTAATTCTCTTTTGGGGATATATATTCTTTTATGTGATTCCATCCTCAATACCTCCCGATAAGCAAACCTGTTTTATGGGAACTTCCTGATTTCTTATCCAATTTCTAGTACACTATACAATATTTTTTATAGAAACCATTATATTTTTAAAACCACTATTTTTATCATGTAATATTTTTTGGTTCACTGTTGGTTTTATATAAAAAATCATTCTCTTTTCTATTTTAAAGGATCTTTGATATTTTCATTAAACATCACTAAAATGTTTTAATTTTAAAGTATCTTAAAAACACTTTTACATGTTATCACTTGAAATTAAAATAACATATTATGATATATTACTATTATACGTTATTAATGTTCATGTTTGATCTAATTATTTTTTTCATGGACACTTTTATGATATGCCCTTTCATTATGCTTTATGACATGATTATGATGCCCATTTCATTCCATAGGTACCCTTATGTTTATGTATGATTGATTATGTATGATTCCTTATGTGGAAATTATATTCATGAAAATTTTAAGATGAGTGCTCCCAGATAAAACTTTGATGCATTGGGTAAGGTTGAGTGTCATAAGACGTTATGTGCAATAGTCTTAGCAGTTATCCTTGACTCGTGCTACCATGTGCAATAGTCTTGGTGGTTAACCTTGATTGGTTCTCCTCTATGTGAAAAAGCCTTGACTCATGCTAAAGTAAGTTATATATTGATTCCACATTACTATGAAACCATGTTTATATGATACCATGTTTATATTTTATGATTCCATATGTTTCATGCTTTTTATTTTCATTATGTTATGTCTTCAAACCCATGTGCTAAAGCTCTATTCAAATGATTATTCCCTTACTGGGATTTTTAGCTATCCCGTTTGTTCATGTTATCCCCAAGTTATACTATGATGATGTATTAGAAAAATGGGAGTTATGAAATCAATATGAAGATTAAATAATTAAATGTTTTACGTTTTCATTTTTAGGTAATTGGACTTCAAGGACACTAGACTTCATGATCATTGGCTTGTATTCTGATGTATAATTATGCATAAAATCATGTAATGTTATGTGTAAAATGCTAGGGTCACTATATTTCAGAAGGGAATATAATCTTCAACAGGAGGTGAAGGTTGTTTAAATTGTAAGGAAACATAAAAGAAAATGAATTACTCAATCACCCCTCCACCTCTTAGTGATAAAATTTCCATGAATGGGAACTCACATATATCACACAAATAGAAAATGTTTTTTTTTTGAATTTTATAACATTCTATGTATACTTTTTTCATGAAAATAAATCAGTCATATGGTGTAAATAAATACCAAAATTACACAATTTATTTAAGACCCAAAAATAAAGAAGGATATGAATGTTTTGGAGACTAAGGTTATTATATAAAATCATGTGGCATATAAAATGATATTGGAATAGCTATATCTTCTTGTTTTAAAAAAATCATAATTAATTACTATGAAACAACCGAATCAATTTATAGTATTTTTATAGTAGATATTTTTAACACATGATAAGATACCAATCTAAATTTAATTTTTTTTACAAAATTTAATTGAGGGAATTAAATTTTCTGGATAATTACAAGGAACATTTATGTCTTAGAGAATTATAAAAAATAATCAAATCCATTATTAACAATAGTTTTACTAGTATGAGGTTTTAAACATAATCCTACAAGAATAATATATTTTTGGGATCAAAGATATTGTTTCATATTTGGTATAATAAATATATTCTATCCAATTAAAAAGAAAATACCTTTATATTCTATTATCTAGTTTCATAATGATTACATTATTTTTGAGACGAATTTTATTCCTAAAACATGAAATGTTTAAGTTTACATGAGAAATATTAATTGTTACATCATAGATATTTATCACCTAATAGTATTGGGATACTCAAATTTTTTTTATGAAATCTGTAGTTATTTATATATAAATATTAATTTTTTTATATTTCTTTTATATTATTTCAATGTTTATATATATCTTATATAAATTAAAGCATTTGGATAATTTTAGTGAGATATTTAGATCATCTCACTTGACTTTTAAGGAATATTTTAATGGTATTTGTATACCAATTAAATCATAAAATATATGGGTGATAAATGAAGATACAAGGGTGGATATTTAGTATAAAAATGATTCCACTACACTTGATGATCTTCATTTCGTCAATAGAGTACTTAGATGGATGTCTTGGATGGTTGTAGGACTTCTAGTTTATCATAGATATAAACGTTTACGACCCCCTTTCATGTCTAAAAGGGATAAATAATTTAGTTTGTATACAAACATGAGGGGGATGCATTTTTTGTTGAGTATTATAACAAAGGATGATGTAGCTAATGAATTATTCAATTTTTAACAGTGATTCTTAATGGGTTTATACATTTAGTTATTCTTTCACACACTTTCTTCGTTATTTATACATGATCAGTTTTTATTGATTAATTTATTTCAATTTAATGCATATACCAGTGGTTTGAATTATTATTTTTATTATAGAATGAGTTTGAGTATGATATTCTTAAATATAGTTTTAAATTTACTAATTTCTAAATTAACGAGAGTAATTAGTCATATGAAAAGGGGAAGTTAGTAACTATAATGTAAATACTGGAACATGGGATTACTTTTATTTAATACCATAAACAAAAAGATTATTCATTAAAAAAATTAGATCCACAATTATCTTAAGATGTTGTATTTTTTAAAAATCAATGTTCTTTGACTCATATGATGTTATTTCAAATCAAACTAGTTTTATTTGACTATTTTTATCAATTGTTTTAACTTTTCATTCAAAGTTCCATGTTTAAGAACACTTGTCTAAGTGGTTTTGACCACACAATTAAAATATACTTTTCTTTTTAGTATTAGTTTTAAGGAATAGTAAATATATAAATTTTTAAACATCATTCATTATTGTAGTTAATGGATCCTCATGGGAGGTCGTTAATAGTGGAAGGTTATGGGATTGTTGGCATACATTCACATAGTGGTGTCAGAAATGATTAACAGTATATTTATGTTTAATGTTAATGTGATATCCATATTGATGGACTATGAAAAAGATTAATTGTTAATAGAAGATTTTGAGCGATGCCCCATATAGTGGGAATACAACTGCTTGATAGAATGTGGAACCAAACATTGTACTATATTTCAATGGATAAATCTGGTTTCTAAAGATTTATGGAATGAAGTTTAAAAAATAACCATTTGATTTTAAAAGTAAACCTCAAATCCACTGATGTAAAAAAATTGGTAATTATGGAATAAATAATTTGCATGTATTATTAATATTCATTAATTATATTTTATAGAGATATATTCACTATAAGAATAATAAGTAATTTTCTAGTCAAAAATAATTAAGTTTACTCTTACTAAACATTTTTATATATTATATGGTATTATTTCAAAGAATGATTTCCAAATTTTATAATTTGAAGATGAAAAAAAGGAATTTAATTTTTTTAAATCATAATAAAGAAATTAGATTAGGATGTATTTTTGATAATTTTTCTAAAAGTTTGATTATTAAATGAATAGTGAAAATAATGTATTTTACTAGAGACTATATTTTATTATGAATTATTTACTAATAAAATTATATTTTTTATTAATTTTAAATTTTAAGTAGTTATTTTTGATTAAAAATAATCTAATTAAAGTCTTTGAAATGTATTCTATATTTTTATTAGGTATAAAATATTTTTTATTCCTAAAAGTCATTTTTCTACAAAGCCATTTTTGTCATGTTTTGTGTGTATAATTATAAATTAATTTTGTAAAACTCTATAAATTGAATTTTTAAAAATAGATTATGTAATTAGAATTAGGTGTTCTAAATTTAATAAAAATTTCCCTTTTATTTTTGGTCATTATTAATATTAACCATTGTAAATTTTTCTATCCACGGTAAATGTAATATAGGTTAATTAGTGTTAAAACTTATGCGATAAGGCTTAAACATAATTCAAACACTTATATTTATTTCATTAGACGAGACTATTTATTCTATAATCATTAAAAGTTATAAAAGATTAAATTTTACCCATTTATAATTCATTTTGACCTTTATAATATTCAAGTAATGGTAAATTCAAACATGTCACCCTCTTTATTTTAATATCTATAATATTTTGTGATGGAGATATAAAAAAAGTATTTTCAGTTATAAATATTTATTTTAAATTTGAAAAAATTTAAGTTAATTTATTTTTAATTTTTAGTGATGATATAATTACCTTAAGAACATATACAATGCTGATTCAATGCATGTTCAAGTAGTATAAAAATTATGAAATTTAGTTTAAAAACTCTAAAAGTAATTATGTTTGGGTGAGTTATAGTGTTATGTGAATTTTATAGAAATAATAACATATTAAGTATGTTTTAATGTATTATATTATAATTCCATTATTTTCATGTTGTTTTAAATTTCAAATTAAATGAATAGGTCAAAAAATGACAAGAATGATTTTTTATAATAAAAAATATTTTATTAAATGACTTAAAATTCCTAAAATAATATAAATAGTCAATTGAATGGGATATGGTTGGTATCATAATCCATGGTTCATTTATTTATCACTTTTCCATTTATTGTAACTTTTGTGACCCTTAAATATTAAAAATCTTTGATATCGCATTAATTGTCAAAAGGGTTAATGAGGGTTAAAATAAATAGATGAGGGTGAAAAAATCTCCTAAAATGTACAAATATTATTAAATTATATTATTTAAATCCATTATTATCCTATATAATAAATTTAATATTTAGGATCCATTTTTTTCTAGAAAATTAATTTATATTAATTTTATAATTTAAGGAATTCTAAGAGTGCCCCTCCCCTCATATATAAAAGGGAACCTCCTCTAATCTATTCCTCACCCATTATAAGAATTGTTTTTCAAAAAAACCCACCAAAATATCTTTGAATCATCACTCTCATCATCCTAGACGTTTTGGGTTGATCATAAGACCAGCCTAGGAAGGCTTTAGTTATAAACCTAAAGAGATTGTTTGATGAATAGGTATAGTTCCTAACCAAGAATTTCTATTTTATTTTTTATTTTACCGATTTAAATTAATATTAAAACATGATAAAATAACTAAATAAGTATCTTATACTTAATGATTTTTTTTTAATTTTAGTTTCAGAATCTATATCTATCTTTTCATCACTTAAATGGGAAATAGAACCATTGATTGTCTGTACGGAGTACTACCATATCGTGAACTGATGTAATTATTTTTCCATCACTAACCATCATGGATGGTTATAATGATGTATATAATTTATATATGATATTTAAGATATATTTATCATTCTATAAATAAAATATATCATCTTATTTATCACATTTACATCCATTAAAAATGGAAACGTTGTTCGTTTGTATGTGTGGATTACCCACTCCATGAAGCGATGTGATTCGTTTTTCAAGATCACATAACATGGATACTATATATAAGTTTATTTAATGAAATAATATAATATTAATGATATAATCATAACTCTAGAAATATAAAATTATACATTATTTCCTTTAGTCTCTTTGAAAAATGAAAATGTTACTCGTGCAAATATATGACCTACCATCTAAATTACTGTAATGAAATTCATTTTAAATAACCATATCTAATGGTTGGTTTTAAAAAGTGCAATTAATATATAAAAAAGATAATTATTTCATGATTATTATTCTAGATATGATGGAATAATGGCCTCTTTGAACACAGTCAACTTACCAAATTCATTTTGAATATATGAGCTGACTATCATCAAAATAGATGACGTTAACTTAATTGATTAAGTAATTATACAAAACATGGAAATAGATTAAATAAAAGGAATGATAAACATGAAAAAATTTCTTAAACAAGTAAATAATTAACATAAGTTTATTATTCTGGAAGATACGGATCACACTAATGGTATCATACATGCAATGGAAGCCTGCAAAATTAAAAATTTAAAATTTTAATGCTATTGTTGATTTCATAAACTCATCACCAGTACAAATGCTTCCTAGTTAAAAATCAAGGATATTTCATGAATAAATTAATAAAAATATGAATCAGATAAATACATCAATTGATTTGATGTTTTGAATGAAAATTTCTTACTACCAATGATTGTTTACTTAAGGAACTAAAGAAGGTTCCATCTTGATCATTAACAAATGGATCAAAAGTCCATATAAATGAAATTCATTAAATTCTATGTGCTATCACAAAGATTGGATGAAGCCTTCGACATCCCAATGATCACCACTATATTGTTCCATTAATCTGAAATGGAGATCTTTGATTAATAGCATTAAATAAGTGATTCTCTCCCTATGAAGTGGGAGAGTGGAGAGAGAGGCTCTAAAAATCATAGTATGAATAGTACATTGGATAAGATCCTCATCCTCCTTATATATTGAGTTAAAAAGTACCTAAAAATGCCTCCCTGGTCCCATAATATTAATTTCCCACTAAATAAATAATAAGAAATGTGTTATCATCAACTATCTATTTTATAAATTTCATTTATATTTTTATCACCATATTATAATATAATAAATATATTACATGATAGAAGAAATCCATTAACTCAACTATCCCTTCCAAAAAATATAAAACAATCCTTGAATATTAAAATAATATTCGTTCATATAATATTTTTAAATGTATTCACTTTAATACTTGTAAATAAAATTAATAAGTAAATTAAATAAAAATTATTCTAAAATAGAATAATATGAATTTATTTATTTAATGGAAATCATATATTCTTAAAAATTCATAGACCCCAATGGTGGGGTCCACCATGTCCTAAACTCATATTCATCACAATATGGAAGGCTTTTGAATATGCTAAGTGTGTGACCCTCTATACCCTTATCTTGATTGTAAAGAATATTATTCACATACTAAGGAAGGTTTCTAAAACCCAATCAAGGACCCTAATGAGATAAGTAAAATTTATAAAGAATAAATTTCTTAAATACACACACCATATAATATAATCTCTTTGTGTTATGATATATCATAAAGTAAGATGCAAACTTTGTGTCATTATCCTTTCTTAATTTATAATTTATTAACCAAATTGTATGGGATTACATTCTTCTATCATTAAAATAGATTTAGTAAAAATACTATTATCTTGATCAACTAGGAACAATATATTACTTCCTTTCATAATTGAGAAATTATTTCTTGATTATTCAATCAATTTCATACCCCCAATAATGCACCCAACATAGGCTATATCACTATCTATTCAATACCAGAGTTTTCATAATTCATCAATGTAAATAACTAACGAGTATACACTTATAATAATCTTAATTCTGGATCCCATTACATGTGTCTATATATAGGAATTAAAATTGACACTTAAAGCATGTGGTCTAGTTATTAGCAGGTCAGTCCTTATTATCTCATCTACTAGAGAACAACAAGTGATAACTTTATTAGAAGAAGTATCAATGATCATTATCTCTCATCACCTAATGGTCAAACATCATGCGTGTCTAGTCAGTATGATATATATATACTATAAAAAATATGGTTAAGATTGATGTGATATCATTTCAAGGTTCTCATTATAGACTAGGAACTTTTATAACCTTTTGACATGAAAAATAATATATGACCATTAATAAGTAAATAGTGGACATAGAAATAAAAACATTATTACCATAGTGTACATCATTCATAACCCATTTTATACCTGATATGGTAATAGAGAAGTACATATTATTTGGGTCTAGGGAACCCACTATTACAACACTCCCACTTGTCCTATATCAAACTTTCCAAATATCCTTTATAGATATCACATGATACGATCATGATTCTAACAAGTTATGGATTTTCTTATTAGTCGAACCATGTCTCCTCACTAGTGCAAAAACACTTTTTCGCGTCGGTTTTTTTTAATTTTTAACGTTGGTTATAAACTGACGTCTTTATAGGCGACGTTAAAAATACAGTTTTCGCGTCGGTTCTTAGAAACCGACGCAAAAACTAATTCTCTTATGAGCTTCGGCGTCGGTTTTTTATAAAACCGACACCGAAGCTACATTTAGACATTATTTTCCGCGTCGGTTCATTAAAAACCCGACGCGGAAAATATAGTCGACTAGGTTTTTGGCGTCGGTTTTATATAAAACCGACGCCGAAATATTGGTTTTCCGTGTCGGTTTTTATAAAAACCGACGCGGAAAACCGGTTAAAACAGGATTTCCGCATCGGTTTTCCTAAAAACCGATGCGGAAAACCCGTTTAAACAGACTTTTCCGTGTCGGTTTTTCTAAAAACCGACGCGGAAAACCGCTTTAGACAGGATTTTCCGCGTCGGTTTTTCTAAAAACCGACGCGGAAAACCCTTTCGGCGTCGGTTTTTAAAAAAACCGACGCCGTAAATAAATTTTTTTTACAATATTCGGCGTCGGTTTTTAAAATAACCGACGCCGTAAATTTTTTTTTTTTAAATAAAATACATATATTTTCTCCTCCAAACAAATCGGAACCCTGAACAAAAATAACGAAGTATACAAAAACAATTAAACAGCTTTAACAGAAGTACTTGAGAAAACTCAAAGTAAAGCAGAATTAAAATACACATACCTACATGGTGCATTTTCTTAATCTAACCATACTCAGTATCAATCATTGTAAGTTTCCTCCCATTGATAGCACCAATCCTGTCAAAACAGTAATGAAACTAAGGAGATGTGCGTGAAAAATCAATCCAAGATATTAGTGCAATGAATAAACATTAACTGAAAATGTGTAATTTATTTGAATCATTCATTTTTTCACAAAGTAAATTACCAAAATGAAATGTTACGACTCCTGATCAAAATTCCAGGAACACTCAGCCGATGCAACCTCTTCCTCACCTCCCCCACTGAAGATGTTGGGGGTGTCTTTTCACCATAGGATCCCCACCACCCCCAACCTCAGGTTTTTATATTTGCTCTGTATAGACGTGCATTACCCATTCACTATTGTTATTTGTTTAAGTTATGGAATAACAGAGAAATAAGTTTGAGTGCAAAAAATAGGTTAGAAAATTGAAATCAAATGCAGATTGAAGAGACATAAAGAAACATACCTTAAAAATTGACGCCTTCTATTTTATCTTTGTGCGAACCCACTAAGCGTTGTTTCAGGTATTATGTGATATGCTTCTCGGCAATCATTTTTCGATATTTATTTGCATAAAAAATAAAAAGGCCTAGAAGATATTGCTGTGAATTCAAGGGAGACAATTTTTAGTGTTTGTGAATGTTATTTCTCTATACGAATCTCTATGTTCGTGATCCAAGTACCACCCTACAGATCTGTCACTGTACAGACAAATGATTTTAAGAAATAACAATGAAAAGAAATATAATAACTAATTCTGAATTAAAATACACGTACCTGAAATATACGACATGCTTATTGTTGGTTATTGTTGAAGGATTCATTTGATTATTAGTAGATTCAATAAAACAGTTTTTGCAGAGGCACTTGAGAAAACTCAGTAGAGCAGAATTAAAATACACGTACCTGAAATATATGACATGCTCATTGTTTGTTATTGTTGAAGCATTCATTTGATTATTAGTAGGTTTAAACACCTAATATATCATAAGAGTTAGTTTTTTAAACCCATATATATTATTATTTATAAATATTAGTATACATACCTCAAATCTTAATCAGACTTAACAAATAGTCCGCAAAAGTAGATTGAATATGAATCATATCAGATTGAGAATATGACTGTGAATCATTGAATACCTAAAATAATATTGAATGATATGAAATTAATAAATAGAAGAAAGTGGATGAAAATATATAAAAAAGTTAATACAACTAACCTTATGAAAATCAGTAGTTTCCCCAGTTGTGATTATCTCGTACATAAATCGTAGAATATAATAACCACATTCAACGCTTCCATTTTGACGATGACACTGCAGTTATAAAACATTTAACTAATAATGAAACCCAATATATAACAAAAATATAAAAACTAATTACCTGTACTTCCACATATTTGATTTTCGTTGGTTTCTTTTCATTTGTAAAATGTTTCCATGAACTGCATTTTTTTATATAAGAACTAATAAAACTTTTGTAAACAATTAAAATTAAACATAACGAACTTCTAAAAATAAAAAAACAACTTACCTGTTTAATAAGTTGGAAAATGGTTTACGCACTTTTCCTAATAAAGAGCAAAACCAATATAAGGTGCATTCATTTGGGCAAAATACACCTAACATCCAATGCCCCCTATAATACAAAAAGTTCATAATTAATGACATTATAATGATCATGAGTTCAAAATTATGTTGATATTCTTACTTATCAAGAAATGGAAAAAACCAGCACTGAATCTCTATTTGTGATAATCTCTCGGATATATATTGAACTCTTTCATCATTTTTCACATGTTTGACTTCCAAGGAAATGTACTCTGGATCTATAAAGCTATAAATGCTTGTAGTTTCATTTTGTAAAAGAATCCTGTATAGATACCTAATTTAAAAAGAAAATATAGTTAGTCAATGACATAACAATATTTTATTAATGAAATAGCAATTCAAACGTCAATTTACTTACATGGAAAACAACTGCACCACATTCAGCCCGATCTCTTCAAAATTAACTAAATTCATGATATCTTCTTTCAATATTCTCAATTTATAATTTCTTCCACATATATCGGACGTCATCCGAAACTCATAGATAAAATTCAAGGAAGAAGAGGACTGAGATAATCTTTTCAACCCAGAAGAAATATCAGAAGTATCTACAGCCGACTGTTTCTGAACATTTTGCTGCATTTGTACAGTTTCTTTTGCTTTCAGATATTCCAATATAAGTTAAATGTCAGAAAACATTATAAGTAATTTGGAATCATTTCTAATTACTAGTTTAAAAAACTCATACCTCATGTGAAATATAACGAAGAAGTGCAGTTGGCCAAAGTAAAAAATGGCCCATGCATTCCCCAACACTGGTGATCTCCGCAGTAGGAAATGGTAGTAGAGCAGTAGGATCTATAATAACAAGTACTGATACTCTAACCTGACCCATCTGCATAGGCTGATGATGTACCGAGTCCCCCAAAAAATACACTTGTCCTAACGCAACAATATGTACATGAGGATCTCCCGCAAACAACTCACAATATAATGTTCGATCCGATGGAGGAGGTGGAGGCTCAAAGTTAGTAGGTGGGGCAGGGTAGTCAGGGTGAGCAGGCTGAGAAGTCAGAAAAATGAAAAGGGTATATTAGTGTTTAAAATTTATAACATAGAAAAATTGATTAAAAATTAAATAAAATAATATTACTCAAATGGTTGCGCAGACAGGGCAGGGTAAGCAGATGAGGCAGGGTAGTCCGGGTGAGTTGGCTGAGAATGTTGAAAAATGAAAAAGTTATATCAGTGTTTATAATTTATAAAATAGACAAATTTATGACATTAAATAATATACCTCAGAAGGTTGCCCAGACGGTGTTGGGTAAGCATATGAGGCATGATTGTCTGAGTGAGTAGGCTGAGAATGTTGAAAAATGAAAAAGTTATATCAGTGTTTATAATTTATAGAAAAGAAAAATTGTTAACAGTAAATAATATACCTCGGAAGGATGAGCAGACTGTGACTATCTTTCCAAGTGTTCTAATAAATCCTTTTGTACTGCTGCTTGAATTTGATCACCCATAGACCGTTTCATATCCTGCAGCTCTTCTTTTAAGGATTCGATTTCCGGGTCTCTTGGTTTCTTACTCTTACCAAAAACCTTCCGAATACTAACACCCGCCTGATATCCTCTAACACGGCCGGGGTGTTCAGTCTTTCCCAAAGCAGTGGCTAGGATATCCATCCTACCCTCGGGGATAAAAGAGCCATGTGTCTCTTTCTCCTGAAGTTCATCCTGAAATGAAAAATAAAAAATTTATATTAGTGTTTATAAATTATAAAAAAGGAAAATTGTTAACAAAGAATTAATATTTACTTACAATTCTATCAGCCACTTGATGAGCTTCATCTGTAAGATATTGTTCATTTTTTCTTCTTCTTGCTCGTTTCCATTTCTCATGGAGAGTGGGAGGAGATGGAGGACCATACTGGACCTCTTCTGAACCACTACTTGATCGAGCTCTTAATGCTTCAAATTTTTCATCAATAATTTTCTGCTCCAAATACGAGTATCCTCCACGTGATAAAGTATGAAGGTATACATTTTTCAACTGGATCTCCTGATGAGATCTTCTGGAGTCCTGTTACATAAAAATAAACACATAAGTAATAAGGAAAATATAGCATAAATTTTAAAATATAAAACAATTACAATACCTGAAATTTCTCTTCCTGACGACTGTCAACAAATCGCTTCCATGTTTCTTCATCTATATATGGATACTTAAGACATGGGCTTTCAAACCTTCTCTTTCCAAAAACATAATCTTTCGTCAGTTTGTTTTTAAAATCTCTCCATCGAACCGCCGCTAAAGAGAGATGTCTTTTCCTAATTTCTTTGGTTTCCTCAAAATTGAATGTCATCTGTAATTGAAAAAATTAAATATGTCATTTAAACTATATAATATTAAAAAAATGAGATAAAATAAATAAATAAAGATATTTTACCGTCACGGCCTCCCAAAGCTGTTGCTTCGCCGTCCTGTCCACTGACTTCCAATCAAGATATAAAATACTAATCCTGCAACGGCTCTGCATCGCTATATAACTGACAAACTGAACTGCATTTGGGCCAACTTCATTACTATTATCATCAAAACGGATGTGTAATTTGTTATCATCACGAGCGAGTGATAGTTTTGGTAAACGTGTAATACCACGTTTACCAACTAGAGAACTTGATTTTTCAGTAGTAACTGGAGAAGTCTCCTCCGCCGAGGACGCATCAGTAGTCCTGCAATTTTTTTTAATAAATTAACAGTTTTATTTCATTAAATATGTATATTACTGAATATTTAATAATATTTCAAAATAGATATACCTCGGTAACTGCTCATCTCTATCTGTATTTGACATTGCTACTAGAAAGTGTAATGAAATTTTGGGTACCTGCATATCATTAGAAAACTGAATAATTAGAAATAAGGAAATGAAAAATAAATATGTAAAAATAGAGGCATGCATTTGTAAGTTTTAAAAATAGACCCAAAATATAAATATTTACCAGAAAAATTAGGAGACTAATTTAGTGTTTTCCCACGTCCCTTCATCATGATCGGTACGTACTGCATGCACTATGTCTGTCTTATATTCATTGTAATCATCTGAAAATTGCATAATAGATGAATAACGCTCATGTAAATCACTAGCATCATCAGAATCATCATCATCACCCAAATGATATCTTTTCCCTTGCAAAACAACTGACCACTGATCATTCGACGGATCAATGACATAAAATACTTGTTTTGCATGTGTCGCCAAGATAAATGGTTCCTCATTGTGATTAAATCTTTTCAAATCAACCAGTTTAAACCCATATTCATCATGTTTCACGCCACTATTACTATCAACCCAATTGCACTTAAAAATAGTGACTCGAAATTTAATATAATCAATTTCCCATATGTCTTCAATAACTCCAAAATATGATGTTGATGCAGAAATTGGGTTTTTATCTTTGGCACTCGAAAAATGCACTGCTTCAGCGAATACCATCACACCACTATTCTGAACGGTACTCTTGTCATCCAGGTTTTTTGTGTAAAATGTGTAGCCATTGATATCAAAACCAGACCAAGTGATCATATTAAAAGATGGTCCCCCTGATAACCACTTCAATGTTTCTGATACAGATATATCTGAGGTGACTTTCTCTTTAAACCATGAAACAAATGTCTTCTTATGCTCAATCATCAACCACTTTTCATTTCTTTTCTGATATCGTAACTTTAATTCAGCAATATGTGAGGATATATATGGTTGAACCTCATCTGTGTTGTTCAAAATGTATAAATGTGCTTGCATCACTTCATCACGTGGAATGAACTTTACCTTTAAGCCTCGAACCCCTCTACCTTCTCTGTCAACTGTCATATGTCGAGATAGAGGGAGACCAATATGCTCCACCTCATTCAAATAATCAGTACAGAACTCAATCACCTCTTCTGATACATATTTTTGAACAATAGAGGCCTCTGGTCGATAAGGATTTTTAACATATCCTTTCAAAATTTTCATATATCTTTCAAAAGGATACATCCATCTTAAATAAACAGGCCCACACATTCTTATCTCACGCACCAAATGAACCAATAGATGAACCATTATATCAAAAAATGTGGGTGGGAAATACATTTCTAGTTGACAAAGAATAAGAGTTGCTTCATTCTCCATCAAATCTAACAAATTTGGATCAACGACTTTGCTACAAATGGATTTAAAGAAATTACATAACCTGATGATTGTCTTCCTGACAGCTTTCGGTAATATACCACGCACTGCTACTGGTAGAATTTGTTGCATTAACACATGACAATCATGTGATTTCATACCTATTAATTTACAATCCTTCAATAAGACAAAATTATTCACATTTGAAGAAAAACCGCTGGGTACTTTAATACCATGAAGACACTGACAAAAATTCATCTTTTCAATATTGCTTAATGTGTGACAAGCCGGAGGTAAATATGTTCTTTTTCCTTTCACAGCGGGAGCTAACTCCAAACGAATTCACATTAATATCAAGTCCAATCTAGCATGTAATCCATCTTTTGTCTTTCCTTTTATGTCTAACAAAGTTCCAATCAAACTATCACATATGTTTTTCTCAACATGCATAACATCAATGTTATGTTTTATCTCTAAAAATCTCCAATAAGGTAGTTCGAAAAAAATAGACTGCTTCTTCCAGATATGTTTTTGTAAACCAGAACATTTTCTCTTTCCAAATGTTGAATCAATATCTTTCACTCTGTCATAATATTCTTCATCTGACAATGGTTGAGGGGGGAGGTTGTATTCTTGTAAACCGTTAAATGATTTTCTCAATCTGCGATAAGGATGATCAATTCGAAAAAATCTTCGATGTCCCATGTACACTGTCTTTCTTCCATTCTGCAATTGATAATATGAAGTTTGTTCTTCACAAATTGGACATGCTTTATGTCCCTTAACACTATATCCAGATAAGTTTCCATACGCAGGAAAGTCGTTTATAGTGAACATTATCATAGCACGCAAAAGAAAATACTCTTTCTTGTATGCATCGAAAACTGTAACACCTTTCTCCCATAGCAGTTTTAAATCCTCAATCAATGGTGTAAGATACACATCAATATCATTTCCCGATTGTTTTGGTCCAGAAATCATCAAGCTCATCATAACATATTTTTTCTTCATACATAGATGTGGGGACAAGTTGTAAAGTACCAGCAAAACAGGCCATGAACTATGTTGGCTACTGAGGCTCCGATATGGATTCATTCCATCAGTACACAATCCCATTCTGAGATTTCTAACTTCACTTCCAAAATCATGAAATTTTTTATCAAAACTCTTCCACTGTGGTGAATCGGCAGGGTGACGTAAGTTACCATCAGAAATGTGCTCATCTGAATGTCATCTTAACCTTTTTGCATCATTTGAATTTGCAAATAGACGCTTCAAACGAGGAATAATTGGAAGGTACCAAAATGCTTTAGATGGAGTTTTGATTTTGGTACCTAAAAATAAATCAGAATTGAATTATCAGAATTGTTTGAAAAAAATATTGGATGATATCATTGGAAAGTAAAAAAATTGTTTTTTCATAACGTTACATGACATCACCTGAAAATGAATCTGAGTTGACTTTCTCATCCATCTTATAGCGCGATGTTCCACATGTAGGACAACTTGATAAATGTTCATTTTCTTTCATATACAGTACACAATCATTGGGGCAAGCATGTATCTTTTTATACCCCAATCCCATTGGGCATAATATTTTCTTCGCCTCATAATTGGAATCTGGAAGCCCATTGCCTTCTGGAAGAAGCTCTTTTAAAAGCTCAAGTAAACTGGAGAAACTTTTATCACTCCACCCATTTTTTGCTTTTAAGTTAACTAATCTCAAAACTGCTGATAACACTGTATATTTACTGCAACCTGGGAATAATGGTTTCTCAGAATCACCATACAATCGTTCAACAGTTGGTGTTTTTTCGATGGTTTCAACACCTAAATCATGAATTAATTCTTCAATACGATCCTCTGCCTCATTATGAATATCTTCATCAACATTGGATGTTGAATTTTCAGTTCTTTCACCATGAAAGATCCAACGTGTATAATTAAGGCTAAAACCATAACAAATGAGATGATCTTTGATTTCTCTGAAGTTTAACTTTCTCATATTTACAAACTTCACACATGGACAGAAAATCAAATCAATATTTTGATTATGCCGTTTAGCAAATTCCAAAAAATTGTCAACTCCTCTTTCATATTCACTAGTAGTTCTTCGTAGATAAATCCAATTATGATCCATTAATACCTGATATCACAATATAATTGATGAATATATTAAAACATAAAAACATTTAAATATCTATCAGATAAATTTTAAACAAAAACATATTCCATAAAAACTATTGATAATCAGATAAAAGACATCAGATATGAAACACGTTTACAAATACAGTAAACAGTTAATTTTAATATTATATACATGTGTGTTATATTGAAATACAAAGACAAAATGGTTAAATCAAAGGTTTCATTTTTTGAAAATAAAGTTTCATGATATAAATATTATATGAATGACATACAAGATAATATGATTTCTCACTATGACTACTATTGATCACACTATATTTATTTTTTTATTCATTTGATGTAACATGAATGAATCATTGAAAAATTAATGTGACAAATAGTGCAATAACTATCCTTATTTAAGACAATGTGTATTAAGAGACATGATACAATTTTTGGTGACTATGATAACTCAACTCCCTCAATCCATGAGTTTTATAATAGGGAACTATGAACATATAAATTCATTATGGAGGGATAAAAATTCCATTGCATATTGTAGGTGACAACTTACACCCCCATCCATGGGTCTATTGCAGCAAAACATGTCAAGGAATGGATCAACATGAAGAGAAATATATTATCCATCCATGAAAGATTAGATCATGAGAATGTTTTATTTGCAGCCTATGACTTAGAGGGGGAAGTAAATCATTTCATGACTATTATTTAGAGGGAGAGAAAGATGAATACATATAATCAATGGAATGAGATTAGTTTAAGAGGACATTTATTAAAAATGCATGAATCTAACCCCACATATGAAAGTGGAAAGGTATTTTTGAACATTAATAGAGGGATAATGATTATATTATTATCTACGAAGAAATAATTACAATACATTATGATTCTAGTCGTATTATGGACATTGCAAGAAAAATTATTTATTATATAATGGAATGAAAATAATTATTCAAATTTTTTTAACATAATAGATAGTGGTAATTATTCATATCTTAGTTAAATGATGAGACCCAAAAAGAATTGAGGAATTTGGCATGGTAAATCTCAAGAAGGAATGAAATAACAACAAACTACATGCAAAAATGTGAGTGAATTCATTTAACACAATAAAATTATTTTTTTGAAGAAGAATTTATTAAAATGGAAATGGAATTAAAAATATAGTACTTCATAATGTAATGAAAGATCATTTTAAACAGGAATAATGATAATACAAACAAAAAATTTGAAGTTCAACCCGAATGGAGATGTTAAATCGAAACTGCGACCGGTATAATTACTTCCAAAAACAAACAATATCAAATCTACACCAATAATGATAATACAAACAAAAAATAATGATAAATTAAAACTAAAATCTAACCAATAATCAAAATCACGCAAAATAGGGTTATTGATAAAGAAATAAACAATGGGATATGAAACAAGAGATAAATAGGAAGAACACATACCCAAAATCGTGCAGACGACAAAAAACCTTCAAAAATGGCCGTCCAAGATCGCAAATCAAGTTCGAAGGTCGTCGGGAGTCCGAAGCGCCACAGCGGAACTCGATTTCGACGAACGAACAAAATGAGGGTTTCTGACCGTGAATATTTTTAAAAGACCTTTCGCGTCGGTTTTAAGAAAAACCGACGTGGAAAATAAATTTTTAAAATTTTCCGCGTCGGTTCTCAGGAAAACCGACGCGGAAAATATTTTTTTTTTTTGAGTTTCGGCGTCGGTTTTCATGAAAACCGACGCCGAAACATTTTAAAAATTTATTTTCCGCGTCGGTTCTCAGGAAAACCGACGCGGAAAATATGTATACTAATATTTTCCGCGTCGGTTTTCCTCAAAACCGACGCGAAAAATCAACGCATAATATTATTCGCGTCGTTTTTTAGGAAAACCGACGCGGATAATATGTATACTAATATTTTCCGCGTCAGTTTTCCTAAAAACCGACGCGAAAAATCAACGCATAATATTATTCGCGTCGGTTCTTAGGAAAACCGACGCGGATAATATGTATCCTAATATTTTCCGCGTCGGTTTTCTTCAAAACCGACGAGAAATATCAACGCATAATTATATTTGGCGTCGGTTTTTTGTAAAACCGACGCCAAAATTTCCCCGCACATACTATTCGCGTCGGTTTTTAAAAAACCGACGTTATTACGACGACGTTAAAGCCCGTATTTCCACTAGTGCCTCTACATGGAAACTCTGTTATCTATGAATCCACCACCTTTTTTAATACTTCTCAAGAGATAATAACCCCAACTTTATTCCTTTTTTCCACTATAAAAGCATGAAAACATGGCTACTATCAGAAGTAGGATTATCATAATTTGTATTATGATAAAAATTTATTTACTTGGTATGATTATATGAAGAGGAAAAAATCATTTCATATTTTATAATTCTTGATTTACTAAATCAGAAGCCACAATGAACTTATTATCCTGTAAATATGCGTACCAGTAGCTTGAATGAGCATCTCTTTCTCATTAATTTAGTATGAATTTGATATCATATCATGTTGATCAAAAGAAATTATTTTTTTCATCCTATTATAACCAATGTACATTCCTATCTAAGTACATGGTATGTAACATACCTCTATCTCCTCATTGGCTTGATAGGGAAGTGATATGTTACTACGACGTATGCGACATCCCCATGATGTCAAAGGCTGACAATAAATTCTGAAGGGATTCAATACATGTGGGGGATGATTTTACCTTTAAAAATAAAACCACTAACCATATAAACCGTAACCGATAAACCGCCACATGATGTATTATAACTATAAAATACAACTCAACATTTCATTTATCCGAATCATACTAAAATATAGTTCCCTAGTGGAAGACTACAAAATCAAAGTAAAAAAAGAATAAAAAACTAACAAAAAAACAAGATAGTGACAAGAACCCATAATCCACAAGCTCAATGCTCTACCTTTTTAAAATATCCCAAGTATCAAGAAGTATTTATAAAGATGTGTGATAATTTTTCTTTTCCAATATCATGATAGATGACATCTGCAAAGGATCCAAAGTTCCAAAGAAGGGGTGAGAACTAAAACTCAGTAGTTTTTTCTCAATGAATTCTCTACTCACACCACTAGGATAAAAAAGTTAGAAACATTTATATAAAATAAATATCATAAAACGTTTATAGATAAATATAAAAAAGCACCATGTCACCCAATTTTCCAATAAAATCCATCATCAATAGAAAGAAACCAAACAATTCCTTAAATCCATTTCACAAGTTCCCTATGGTATTAACATTACATTCCACAAATCAACACTACAATCCATGAATGCATCATTATGATAGTTCCATACCCATGAGTGGTTTCTCACTGATCTACCAAGTTTTCATAAAGTAATTATAACCCACATTCCATACACCTTCGGCACCAAGCACAAAGGTCACATTTCAACCAAGCATTGTAATTTCAATATAAAAACATGCACAAAGTATTCCCATAACTCATGCCTATACAAACATGCCAAAACCATTTCAATAATACAACCTTTTCATTGAGTATTGTTTTCCAACAATTCATTTATAAAATCTAGAAAATCCATATTTTAAAACATACATTTTAAAATCAAAAAACAAAAGATCTTTTCACAATAAATTTCCACAATTCCACAATTTCTCCAAAAACCATAAATCAACACTAAAAATGATTTATATAACTATTTTTACCACAATTTCACTATAAATTTCAATCAATTAAATTAATTTAATACTATGAAAATCTATTCTAGAAATAGGAGTTGAAAGAGAAGCCACCTACCTCAAGTGTTTTGGCAAAAACAATAAACGACATGAAGAACATCACAAAACCAAGTAGAATCTCCATGAACCCACCATATATATACTCCCATAACATAACAAAAAAAAATCTAATCATATTTGGCATCCAAAACCTTACATTTACCTAGACAGTTAATTGACCTTAGAAACTGAGAGAGAGGGTGAAGTAGATCTAAGAAAAACATCAAGAATAGTCAAGACTGATCACGTACCATGATGAATTAGCTTCTAATCACCAAGGGAAGCCTTTGAATCACTTATGAAACCATAGTAGAACCTTCCTTGACTTTTAAGGCAGAAAAATATCATGTTATGGCTATATTGGGGGAAAATGAGTTGTCAAAAGCTTAAACCGACCTAGATCCACTTATTAATGAAGTGGTTTATTTCCACGCACAGTTTAGTCACCTCATTAGGAAAACCATGCACTTAAAATGCATTATTAACTACCTTAAGGATGACCTATGCATGGTATTATCGCATGGTCTCCAAACCATTCCCCAACTATGCTTATTACACTACCTCAAAATGGCCAAATCCATTTTTCAAAGAGCACAATTTCTACTAGAAAGACCCATGGTTTGGAAAAACCTTAAACCACCCACACACCTTTCCTTTTCCCCTATCTCACTTTTCATGGATTCCTATAACTTTTTTATGCTTTACAAAACCCCCGAACCACCCATACACCTATATAAAATCCCCAAAACTGTCAAAAGATCTTCAAACTATCCCAAACATTACCCTTATACAAAATATGCTTAAAAATCCCACAGAAAGGGTTACATAACAAAAAAATAGAGGTGTTATATTATCCCCAACATTGTTCTTTCCATCCCTAGAAAATTTAAAATTATCACTACCTTGAAAGAGTTTTGATCGTTACTCTTTCATTTCTATCTTATGTTCCCAAATCTCTTCCTAGATCTGACGATGTTTCCATAAAACACTCCCTAGACTGATGTTTTTTCCATGCATGACTTTCTCTTTCCTATCCACAATCTTCATAGGGATATGTACTAATTAATAATCCAAATCTATGTTAACGTGATACCATATAATCACATGGGCAGGGTCATACTGATTATTTTTCAATAAAGTTTCTTGAAATACATTATATATCGCACTGAACCGTGGGGGAAATCCTAACCGATTTTCCACCTCACTAACCTTTCCCATTATCAAAAAAGGGCCTATGTATCAATGATATAACTTTCCATACTTCCCCAAATGTCAATTTATAGGCCTTGAAGAGATCCTTAAGAACACATTATTCCCTCATCAAATTAATAGGTCAATCAACGTTGATCCAGATATGATTTATGACTATTTTGATCTGTTTATAGTGGTTTCTTAATCAATTGAATCTTCTCCATTGTTTCTTGGAAAAGAGATATCCCAACTAGTAAAGATTCACCTATTTCCACCCATAAAAGTGGAGAATGACAAGCACAACCATGAAATGATTTAAAAGAATCCTTGTGTATTGAGGCATGATAACTATTGTTGTATAAGAACTCCACCATCAAAACATTATCTTCCCATGATCCAACAAAATCCATTACAGATGACTGAAAAAGTTCTTCCAATTTTTTAATCATCCTTTCGGATTGGCCATCTGTCTGAGTATGATACGCCATTCTCATAGTCAAATAAATCCCAATGGATTTCTATATGGATTTACATAAATGAGACATGAACCACAGATCTCTATATTATACAATAAAAATTGGTGTAACATATCTCTTTACAACTTATTAGATATAGATTTTGGACAGATCCTTCACCACGTGATTTTCAAAAATAAGGATGAAATGGGACAACATTGTGAGATGATTCACAACCACCCATATGGAATCATGGTTCTGAACCATTTTTGGGAAAACTATTAGAGAATCCATAGTTATCTACTCCCATTTAAACACTAGATTTGGCCAATATTGTAACACAACTACTAGTATCTAATGTTATGCCTTAACTTACTAACAAGTTAAGAATATTGAAACAAAATCAGCCACCTTACTTTTCATGTCGACCAATAAAAACATCATTTTCATCATATTATAAATCTTATATATTTTAGGATGGAAAAACCATATAGAATGGTGGTATGCATGAATGAGTTTATCCTAATAAGCCATAGGTACAACCATCTGATTCCCAAATCAAAACACTGAACAATCATTCAGTTTACATCCTTGAATGGTCTCCCCACTATTGATCTTTGAACTCATTTCAAAACATTAGGAATCAGATGTATGTTCATCCATTAATATCTTTATCAAATCAAGAATCAAAGTGACATGAAATAAAACAACAACATCATCTTGGTTTCCACATTCTAAACTGATGTTTCCTAGGACTGATATCATCTTCCACTCAACTGAGGCCTCTTTTCCAGAATAATTATATGAATTCATTCTTAATTAATATTCCATCATATATCCTTTCCCCTATATATATGTCAAGTCAAATTCAAACATTTGGAGATACTCCATCCATATTATTTGTCTCAGATTGAAATCTCTTTGTGATAAAATCGGTTTCAATATCTTATGATCTGTAAACATAGTAAATTTCCTACAATGAGGTAATCATTCTAAGTCTTCATATCCGGGAATATGGTATCTAACTCCAAATCATTTTTTGTGTAGTTCTTCTTATTAACTCATAACTAACAGGGGACCATACGAAACAACATGATCTATTAGCATGAGAATATACCCCATCCTAGATCCTGAAGCATCACAATAAACCACATACCCTTGTCCTGAATCTAGAAATATCAAGATAGGTGTTGATTTAAGGTGAAACATTAGCTATGGGAAAGACATATGGAATCCTTCATTCCATTATAATGGAACATTCTTCTTTTTCAAAGCATTCATAGGAAAATCCATAAATGAGAATTCCTGAAAAAGGAATCCATAATAACCACCTATGCCAAGAAAAATTCATATCTTGAATACATTCTTCGACGATTTCCAAGAGATAAAAAATTCTATCTTTTCGGATCCACTGAAGCACCTCTTTCAAAAATCACATGGCCAAGAAAGAACACCTATTATATCCAAAAATCACACATTGATAATTTGGAATACAAACTATACTCTCTTAATATTCCTAACACTCCTTCCATGTGTTTCTCATGCTCAACCCTTGTCCTTGAATACAATAGTTTGTTTTTCAATAACAACACAACAAATGAATCCAGATATCCCTAAAATATCCAATTAATCACTACCATAAATAATGTTGGTGAATTTTTATTACCAAAAGGCTTTACCATATATTGATAATGCCCATATGTTCTTCTAAGAGCTATATTTGGACTATCCTCCATCTAAAATCGCTAGTGGTGTTATCATTATCACGAGTAAATCTTAGATAACCATTGTGATCCACTCAATTGATTGAAAAGATCATCAATGTGTAGAAGTGGATATCTATTCTTTATTGTAACTTGGTTAATTTTATGATAATCGACACAAATCAAAAGAGTTCTATATACCTTCTTGACAAACACAATTGGTGCTACACATAGAGACGTTCTCATTCAGGTTAAACCTTTTCTTTCCAATTCTTCAAATTTCACTTCTAGTTCCCTTAATTCTATTTGTTTCATCTGATAAGATGGAAGTGATATAGGACCGATCCCAAGGAAGAGATCAATTGTAAACTCCACATTACATACTGGTGATAACCAAGAAAAACTGTCCAGAAACACATATGGAAACTGGTCCTCCATAGCTGGAAAACTATTAATTTTGATCTCTTCCATTGAGGCCAAGTTCAACTCCACCGACTAGTTAGAGATTGTTCCCACTATAGGTTACCGCTATCCAATTGCACTTATCTTCACACTCGAGCCTCTTCAAAAGATATGCTCGATGATATCTTCTGTTTTGAAACTCACATTTCTAGTATAACAGTCAATATGAGCCTTGAATCTTATCAACAATTCCATACCCTAGATTCCCTGATAGGAATCCATGTCAAGCACAAATAAATCACATTTCATCTTGGATCCATTAATGGTTATATAACATGCTTTATACAAAAAGGCTTGGAATTATATTTTCCCAAGAGGAGTTTGAAGTCTTATGAAAGTGGGAATCCTATCAAGTTTTAATCTCAACAATTTAATAGTAAGAGAAGAAATAAATTAATCCAGTGCAACAGTATTGAAAAACACTTACAAAAGGGTACAATTAAAAATAATCATACCTCTCACCATAGATGGTTTAGCCTGATCATACAGAATCACCTTCTCATCTCAATATAATTTCTTCTTCAATGTAGTTTGTTCGTTATTTCCCTGTTGATGTTTCACTTGATGAGGAGTAATTTTATTTCTATAATCACCATGTATTTCTGTATTATTATGACGAGATTCATTTTTCTTCCCTTGCCCTGTCGAATCATATGATGCATGCGGTACCTGAGAAGTGTCCCAAGAACCTAACCTCATAGCATAGTGACAATAGCATTGAAGATGCACTATCTGGTTGCAATTATAGCATGATCAGGATGATTCTATTCACTCTCTATTAATGTGTTAGAACAAAACACATTGGAATCATCCTGCTTGGCTCTTTGGTTGTGGAAGAAGGTTTATTGATCCCACTGTCTGATTTTGATTCATGGTCCCACCTTGGAAACTGGTGTCCCTATTTTTATAACTCCCAGCATTATAATTCTCCTTGGTTCTTATGGGTATCAACATAATTCCTCCCCCAATATCCCCTGATATATCCTTTTCAACCACTATTTTTCAATTGACTATCTATGGATAGTTAGTAATACAAAGTACAAAAATCTTCAAGAGAATCTCCTATAGCATCCCTGATTCAAATAAGTGTACCTTCAAGGATGCACTAGCATAAACTTCGGTTAAAAAGTTCACTGAATTCATGAATTTGGTTGTATACTCAATGATAGAGATATTTCTTGCTTCAGGTTAAAGAATTATATTATTCTATAAATATTTAACATGTGAGGATATTGTTTTTTGTTTAAACATTCTAACATATAATCCCAAAAATGTCCCATATCCATATTATCATGGAATGTTAGATCCCACCACTAGCATGCAAGATCCTATAGAAAATACGATTCTAACATGACTTTCATCCCCACTCATGTGATGATGAAATCAAAGATACAACTGATCATATTCAGAAATACCTCACCCCTTTCTGGTTTGGATTCCCCTCTGAAAATGGGTGGATTTTACTTTTGTAATTGGATGGAATGATCCACTTTTCTTAGATAATCCCTCTGGTTCCTGATTTCCCAAGTTTTAAATTACATGAAAATACTCTAAACTAGTTGTTGGTTCTCTTGTGTCTTAGGTGAAACCACATTCTCCAATTTTTCTTCTAGTTGGTTTCTACAACACCATATAGTTAACATTTTCTAAAAAAACAATAAATGTACTAAGTCTCAATCTCAAGAAACAAGATGCTATGAATTTAAAATTCTATCACACCAACTATGACAAAATTTATTCCCAAAATAAACTGTTTCCATGTTCAAATTTTTTTAAAAAAATATATACATTCTTTTGAATATAAAACTATTTTCAAAATACCACAATCACTCTCTTTTTAAAAAAATTATTTTGAAACAAAAATCAACTAATATCAATAATCAATACACTACACCAAATAATATATCATTTATGAAAATGAAATATGAAATCCTAGTGGGAAGTACTTCCCTAATGCATGTTATGCTCGTCTTATTGGCTAAACACATGATAATGGGATTTCAAATTCCTTTATGTTATTGTAAACACTTATGTACCCAAATCCCAGGTAATATGAAGTTCATTATTAAAAGGTTAGTTACGTATTTTTATGCTCTATATTTCATGTCTCGATAATCCTACTCCTTTCTATGATCCGAAATCATGGAATAGACATGAATGAAATTCAACTCCAATACTGATTGAACTAATGACTACTTGTTCCACAAGGAAAGGAACAAGTTGATTCTATTTTTCTCAAACATACATTTAGATAAAAAAAATGATACCATTTGTAACATCCTTCATTCTTCTCTTTGGCTTGAGAGGGAGGTGATAAGTTACTAGCACTTCAGTGACATACCCAAGATTCCAAATGGTGGTAACAAATACTAAAGGGATTCAATACATGTGGGTGTGATTTTTACTTTAACAATAAAACCACTAACCAAAAACCCCTAACAGAAAACCACCATAATATTCAAGATAACTATAAAATTCATCTCAAAAATTCATTTATAAAAATAATACTAAAATCTAGTTCCATAGTGGAATACTACATAATCAAAGTAAACAATGGAAGAAAATATAATAAAACTCCAAGACAACAACCAGACCCCATGCTCCAACTTCATCAAACAACCAATGTATCAAAAAGTTTTGATAAATACATGTGATAATTTACCTTTTCCCATTTCCCAGTAGTTGACATCTAAAAAAGCACTAATGTTCCAAAGCTGGGTGAGTACTAAAACTCAATAGGTTTTTTTCCAATTACTTCCCTACTCATTCCACTAGGAAGAAAAGTTAGTAACATTTTTATAAAATAATTTATATAAAAACAATTTCTAAAGCAGTTTATAAATTAATATAAACAAGCACCATACTACCAAGTTTTCTAAAAAAATTATTTTATAAATAAAGCAACCAAACAATTTATTAAAACCATTTCACAAGTTCCCTTTGTCATTACCATTCCATTCCACATATCCACACTACCAACCATGCATGAATCCTTATGATAGTACTATAATCATGAGTGGTTTCTTATCAATCTACCAAGTCATCTAAAGGTAATTACATCCCATGTTCCATTAAACATTTGGCACCAACACATGGTTATATTTCAATCAAGCTTGTAAATACAATATGAACACACACTGTAATTATTCCCAAAAACTATTCCAATACAAACATGCCAAAACCATTTCTATAAAAGAACCTTTTTATAGAAAACCCTTTTCCAACAATCCATTTTAAAAATCCAAATAATCAATATTTTAAAATAAACATTTTAATATCAGGATATCAATGCACTTTTCACAAAAAATTACCACAATTAAACAATTTCACTAAATACCATAAATCATCACTAAAGAGGATTTATATGATGATTTTCACCACATTTTCACAATAAATTTCAATAAATTAAATCTATTTGATAATAATTGAATCATTTTTATCAAGAGGAGTTGAGAGTGAAGCCACTTACCTCGAGTGTTTTGGAGAAAATGATAGAAGACACAAAAAAACATCATAAAACTGGGTTGATTCTCCATGAACCTACCATAGATCACTTCCACTAACATAAAACAAGCCAAATATAATCATATTTGGCATCCAAAACCTTGTACCTATGAACCAAGAGCCTTGATCTAATAAACCAAGAGAAAGGGTGAATTAAATCTAATAAAAACATCTAGAATGGTCACATACTATGGGGAATCAGCTTCTAATCACAAAGGGAAGCCTTCAGATCGCCTCCATATCGATGGAAAAATCTTCTTTGAAATTGCATTTATAAAATTACCAATTTAGAGCTACAAAGGGGGAAAACGAGGGTATAAAAACTTAAACAAACTGATATCCACAATTTATGGAAGTGGTTTATTTCCATGCACGGATTAGTCACAAAATTAGGAAAAATGATCCCTAAGCATGGATTAGCTGCTACCTTAAGGATGACCCCCACATGGCCATATCGCACAGTCTCCAAACTAAGCATCAACTGTGTTGAAGCCACAACCTCAATATAAATAGATCCACTTTTCAAATCTAATGGTTTTTACTAGGTACACGCACAGTTTGGAAAAAAAATGCACTGCCCATGCGCCTTCTCTTTTGTCCCTATCTCACTGTGCATGGTTTTCTATAAGTGTTTCACGGTTTCCAAAACCTGTGAACCTATAGAAAAGCCTAAAAACTCTCAAAATTTCTCCAAACTCTTCTAAAATTCACCCTTACATTTTATATAATTAAAAATATAATAGAGAGGTTTATATACCAGAAAATTGGGGTGCTATAAGGTACATATACCATGTACTTTATCAAGTACATGGGTCTAGTTCTACCTACATCCCAAGAAATTATCCAATATTTAACTAATATTCGCTTACCATAAAGTATATGTAGACAATATCATATTTTTTACATTTCATGGAATATGTGATATATCCATTGTTGGTTCTTATAAAATTCTTGTCACCACTTTAATATCCTCACATGTCTCATACAAGTCTCTTTGTAGAGATTTCTTCTATGTGATAATGGTAATAATTATCTCTAGAATATTTTGAACATGAATTTTTTAATACCTTTTGAGTATATGTAATTTTGACTTGGTCTATGAAACCCACAAGATCTACATTATTAGATCCCATTCTTTGAAAATTAGGTTTCTAGATTAAGTTAATTTCCAGAGAGTTAATTTCATTATGTTATTAGTTAACTATATGGATAATGGATATTTTCCATATGTTATAAAATATATTTTCTTTGAAAAATAGTGGATCTCCCACTAAATGCTTTTATAAACATTAAAAAACCTCATTCCCAATGAATATTCTACGATCATGTTGCTTATTTAAATCAAAAAATGGATTGCATTTAATTTTACCCCTTATTTGTGTTCTATTGTGTAACCAAATCATTCTAGTTGTATCATATAGACATTTTCCAAGAAAGGTGGTCATAACATTCAATGCCAAATAAAATGATCATATAAAGTAGCTATGAAAATTTAAATTCTAATGGATTTAGGACAATGACTCAGTATATCCAATAAATCCTTTTCGGTACCATTCTGGTAGAACCCGTGTAATGTTTCTCTTGAATACCACCAAAGTATAAAGATTTGAAAAATTAAAAATACAATGATCATATACTATGAAACATTGGACCCATTATTAAATTTTAATTGACCTTGTCAATCTTATATGAATTTCAAATAATAGTAACTTTTAGGATTCATTATTCTCAATGAATAATGTATCACCGTTCATTGTGAATGTAAAACTATTACAATGGTTTTATCCTTCTTACATGGTATGTGTGTCTAAATTTTTTTTTTCATAATATCTTATATGAATTATACCTATGATAAATATTTATTCATATACAATATTCATTAAATATAATAAATATTTCGACCACTCTCTCAAATAGATATGTGCACCATTTATAGAAATATAGTCTAGAAATTAACCATAACTTTTCTATCTTTTATATTTCTATAATATCCATAGAAAAATATTAGGATAATTACTTAAACTGAACACTTTATTTTTCTTGATGTAATTTTGTTTATATCATTAACAATCACATTTAATCTAAACACTTTATCTAATGTAATGATGGGTTTATATCTTACTATACCTCATATGATATCCATTTTTCTTTATAATTGGAATATATTTATGGGATCATGCCACTATTTTTGAAGCATGTCATGAAAATATTGGATGTTTCTATAATTCTTATGAGTCTAAAAATTGATGATCATTTTACATACATCATGAATTTGATGTGTAAAAGGAAATGTGATTTTAGGAATTACTCCAGGAAACATTTTAAAGATCAATTATTTCATGTCAAACTCATCACTAATCTTCCTTACTTACAATATAACATTGATTTATGTAATAAAGTTTTATTTTTGGAATAAATACTCTCTACATTTCATGATCGATGAATGCTTGGTCAAGATACAATTTGGTAGAAGGTCCTAAAGAAACTCTTATCTTGTAAGTATTAATATTATATAATTAACATTTACATTCCTTAAAAATACTTAAAGGAATCTTATGAAGTATATTTACCATTATCTTAACCTTGGAATAGTTCACTCCTTCTTGCTAAACTAGTTTTGAAAGCTTTATAAAACACATTTATTGCAAATGGTTTATTTTTCCAAAAACTAGATAATTCAATTTGTTTATAATAACTAATGTGTTTAACTCCAAATATTCCAAATAATATAATTGGTATATCCTTGAAAACTACTTTTAGTTTCACTACAAAAATAATAATCTTTCTACAATTGGGTATTAGAGTCTTACATCATATATTCAGCAGTTATTTTAAATGATTCATGCATTAATTAACAATTAGTTGAGTATTACATACAATAAAAAACATTCATTCCAAATCTGGAATAATTTATCCTTGTATCCAATGGACATGTGAGATAATTTTTTGGTAATTCTCAAAAAAATCTAATAGAATCATTAAATATGAAAAATAAAAGTTGTTCACTTTTACTTATTGACTTAGGAATCGCCCTTTAAAATTTTCTTAGAGAGTTCTCCTTACTTCTTGAAACATTTATATCCTTATTTATTAACGATATTTATATAAAAATGTGTGATATGTATATTGTATTAATTACCCAAAAAGTGTGGCAAAAACATTACATACGAATGATGAATATTATTTAAGAAAAAGTAACTACTTGATTATTAAATTAAGATCATTGTATTTAAACTTATATAGATTTATCTCATGATATGAAATGAAAATAACCTACCGTATAGTGATCAACCTATTTTCCATTTAAGGACATTGAAAATGTGCCTTCTGAGTCACACATTCCAATAGCCTTTAACCTTGTAATTTAACTAGTTCACTCTAAGAACTAAAGATTAATCTTTATTTATGTTCTTATTAACTTGGAGAACCTTACACAAAAGGTAATGTGTTTTCTCAATATGTTTTATAATATAGTAATTGGGTTAAGATGATATAAGAAAGGGATTTATAAAAAGATTATAAACCATCTTTGAATTTATATATATTTAGTGTAATCATCATGCCATTCATATGTTTCTTCACTTTCTCCTCTAAAAGATGATACAATATGTGATATTATCCATTTCCTAATGTTATAAACACATATCATTAGAAATTTATTATTATACTATGATGCAAACATAAAATGCATCAAATATTACTCTCTTATATGAATCTTTCACACCATGGCTTCATGATGTGGCATAACAATTAGTGGGGACTCCAACATTTAGAATTTCTTATATCATAGTACTTTGTGAAAGCGCATACAGTACTCTTAAAAATCCACACTAGTTAGGAAATGTTCATTGTCCAATAGTAATCGTAGTGTTCCTACCATTTTAATTTTCATTGTCTTAAAAAATTAAACATATATAAGATTAATATTTTTTCTTGATTACAAAGTAGACATTATAGGTTAAATTATTAAATGTCTCCTACTATTTGAGAGAACCCTATTATCCCTCACTGCTGGATTTATAATACCCAATAACTCAAGTATTTTAGTGAAAATGATCCCTAAAACATTTCCTCATAGTCTAAGCTACGAAAATGCCACTACTCAAAGATTTTCAAGGGAGGTTTTTGACTGTGTAACCACATTAACTCATAGCTCCTTGAACTATTGAGTGAAGTACTAGCTTCTAGAAATAGTAATCATGATTTACTCAACATTTTCCTCTAAATATGAAACAAATATAGAAATGAATACTTATTTTCTTATATATTTAGTTAATTTGACTCATCACTTTTATAATAATACTATATCAGTAGGAGACACCCTCAACTATGGATGATGAGAACTCCTTACACCCTATTTCTTTCAAACTCAAATGATGGTAGGTGGAATAATTTAATATTAGTTTGAAGGGTTTGAAATTATTTACTGATGAGTGGAATAATTTTCTATCGGATATTCATATTCTATGTGATGTATCTCTCAAATTATTATACCTTAAATAGAAAAATCTTCACTGTATCTTAATTTGTTTTAATATATGCATTAATTTTTTATTATTCTATGTGTTCACATTAACATGCATATTCAAGAAAAGGTTCATAACTTAAATAAATGTGACCAATCATGAGCATTAGGTATTTTTTGATCCATTTACACTAAATGGACCAAATATAAACTAAAGTGTAAAATACCTCAGTCATGTCTGACAAGTATTGCAGCTCACACCATGGTTCGATATATCACTATCTCATCTCAATTTACACCTCATCTCGGCATGTTCCCCATCATACAACATCCTCGAATTTATAAATAAATAATTTCATATAGGCGAAGGTGTCTCAATAATGCATATTACACATGCAATATAGCTCTCATGGACATGTATACCCTTATATATATAAATTGGGCTAAGATGATGCACATACCGTCATAATAAATTTAATTATTACATAAATTACACACAATTGTAATATATATTTAAATAATAAATTCTAGGCATATATTGGTCAGTCGATACTCAATATAAGTCAACACACAAAACAAATGCGTAATAAAAATTTAATTTTTGATAAATATATGTAGAATTAATTAAATGAATTAAAATAATTCATCTAATATTTTAAATTATATATAATATGCTGCATAGTCCAAAAAATAAAATAATTTTATTCCAAAAATTTATCTTTCCTTTTGAAATTATTAATTTATTAGGGGCCTATACCATCTCAGAAAATCCCTTAAAGGTGTTTAAAAATAATAATTGACCCAAAATAGGCCTCGAAGGTTGGGCAGGTCCCCTCCCACCTCATCCTAGTTTGGGCCAACCCTTCTTGGTTGTTAGTTGGCTGACATGAGGCTAACCCGAGTGGGGTTTCGATGTGACAGGAAGGGAGAAGCACCAACAAAAGCAAGGGAGAAAAGGATTGATAACCGAGAACATTGTTCTAATAAAGGGATGCCATAGTGGAAGGGAGGCCAGTCGATCCGACTATAGTAGGAGGCTAGCTATGGCCGAGCACAGTATTTGTGCAGGGAAGGGCCAGAATTGGGGAGTCAGACATCAGTGGTAAGGAGGGGTTCTCTAGTGAGGGGAGTCCATGTGATGGGTTTTGGATAGGACGTCGCATGATAAGTTCCAGCCAGGACGCTATGGGATGAGGTTTATTAGGAGTTCATCATGGGTCAGAAGGCGCAATGATAGGGAAAGTTCCACTAACATTAACTGAGCATGACGACACCATTGTTAGAATTTGGGATTGAGCGACAATGATAGGCACATGGGAGGATCATGGTGAGGTGTCTAGAGTCCACACATGGCTGGTGGAGAGGTGAATGGTGGTGAGCGTCACACCTAGATAGTGACGGGTCATCAAAAACCTTTAAACCTTTAGTTTATTTAGGTTTATAGAAAAAACTCTTTAAAAGGTGTTTTTAACTATTTATAGTCATGTATGAGCCCACCCCACCTTTCCTCATATTTTTTTCTTATTATCCCTTTTCATATACAGCTTCCCCATCCCCTTTTAATTTTTTATTTGTATCATGTTTTTCAAGGTTATTATTTAGGCCATTTGAAAAACCCGTTTAAATGAATTTCTATAAATAGGAGAATTATTTCATTGTGGGAGAAGACTATTCTGGACACCAAAATCTGGTTGGAACAAACACCACTGCTGAAAAAAATAAAACTCATATATATATATATACTTAAAATTTTAATTTCCCAAATCATATTTTGATTTCTCTTTTGTTCTTATAATGGTCATATCATAGAAATTCTTTACTAAATTGGATTATTTCTATGGAATTGGTATCATTGCAATGTAATCTACATGAATTTATTATAAATTTAATTTTTCTTATTCTAAATTTCACTTAGTCACATTGATTAAAATTAAAGGTATTGAATCTGCAATAGAATCCTAAAAAATCATAAATTTAAAATTTTAATGTTGTGAAAGATCTCATTACATTATCACCATCATAAACCGTACCCAATTACAACTCAATTATCTCATATTTAATAAACAGACATAAATATTAAATAAGATAAATACATTGATCGATATAAATCCGTGCTCAAAAATAACCATTCGTCGGCATCCATTGCTCAAAGAAATCAAAGACATATCACTCTAGATTGTCTACATGTACTTTTAAATCCTATAGTAATGTTATTAGTCATATTGTAGGTGATATCATAGAGATTCAAAAAATAATTCAACATCCCAATGATCACCACTATGTTGTTCTGTCACTCCGTAAAGGAGATATTCGATCATTTTCTTGAAATAGATGATTCTCTCTCTAGAAAGCATGAGATTGGAAAGAGAGGCTCTCAGAATCGTTATATGAATAGCACCACAGATGATATCCTCCTCCTGCTTATATAGAGAGTTATAAAATACATGAAATTTCCTTACCGACACCTAAATATTAATTTCTCACCAAATAATCCATAAATAATGTGTTAAAAAGAACTAATTATGGAATACAATTTAGTTATAATTTTTATCAATTTTTTATAATACAATAAATACATTACATGATAAAAGTGACCCATTATCTTGACTTGTCATTCCATAAAATATTAGAAAACCCATTAATATTAAAATTATATTTATTCATATAATAGTTTTCAATATATTTACTTTAATAAATGTAATCACATTTAATAATAAAATTCATTACCAATTATTCTAAACTTGAATAATATGAATTTATTTATTTCATACAGATCATATATTCGCATAAAATTCTTGGACCCTAGTGTTGGGGCCCAACATTTCTTAAACTCTTATTCATCAAATTAGTTAAGGATTTTGAATATGCTATCTATGTGACCCTCTAGTCCCTTATCATGATAGTAGTGAATACTATTCATAGATCATGGGACGATTCTAATAACACATCAAATCCCTTAAGGGGATAAAGAAAATTTATAGAAATAAAAACTTTTCCTATGAACACATGTTGTGTATTATAATCTCTTTGTATTTCAATATCTCATAAATCAGGCTGCATACTTTGTCTCATCAACCTTTCTTTCTTTATTATTCATTGACCCAACTGGACTGACATACATTCTTCTACCATATACATGGATTTAGTGAAGGAACTACCATCCTGATCAACTATGCATGTGATATTACTTACTTTTAGAAGTGACAAAATCTATCATGATTATTCTTTCAATGGCACACAACTAGTTACACACCCAACACAAGATACCTCCCTAAAAAATAAATTCCATAGATTTTATATTGCATGAAATTTAATAATAAAATTGTATAAAATTATAATAATATCAATTCAGGATACAATTACACATTTTCATACATAGAAACTACCAATGACACCTAAAACATTTGGTCTTCCTATTGGTGGTTCTGTCCTCATGATCATATCTACTCGATATTACCAAGTGAGAACTTCATGAGAAGAAGTATCAATGACTCTGATCCGCCAACACCTAATGTTCAAAAATCATATTAGTCTATTCAACATGATTTATCTATACCATATAACATATGTTTAAGATTATTTTCATAGTATCTTAAGGATATTTTTATATCCCATCAACTTATATAACCTTTTGAAAAGAAAAATAATTTTTGGACATTACCATATAAATAGTACACTCAAAAATATCAAGCCAATTATGGTAAGTATTCATCATGCATAACACATTTTATAAAAATATATGGTAATCTAAAAGTACTAATTAGTAATCTCAAGGAAACCCACTATTACAATACGTACATGATGAGTTAGACTCAAGGCAAGGGAACCTTAAACATAAAAACCTCATTTTTAATTTTTTTGAAGATTTATTTTATAAATATTTTTCTTACATGTTGATATTATTAAATTATATTATTGATTTATTTATATAGACATTAATGAATAATAAATGACACTTTTTATTTCTTATAAAGGTTTTCAAAATGAATATTGTTTCGGAATGTTTTTACTTTCTTTACAAAAATGAAAACAAAAATGTTTTTAATTAGTATATATGATGCCAAAGATATTTCATTCAACTAAAAACTTATCTCATGTTTTTATTAACTTGGAATATATCATTTTTCCATTATATAAAACCCCTCCTTGCATTTTTATAATTATTTTCAATATTGGTTTTAAATGGAATGGATATTTTTATATCGGGAAATGTTTTTCATACAATTGAAAATAATATTGTTATATAATATTTCATGTGTTATAAATAAATTACATATAATCGTAATTTTTATGATAAAGGGTGGTTATATTATAAACCAAGGATGGGTGGTTCCATTATAATCTAAGGATATGTGGTTCCCTTATAAACCAATAATGAATAGTTATATTATAATCAAAGAGTGGGTGAGCCCGATATAGCACCCCAATGCATTGAGTGTTTGTAAAATTAACTGTAAGAGTGATATGAAAATTATGTATGAAGTTACCTACCTAATTTATCATTGATTTATATCAGTTTTCATGTAAATCCCAATTTATCATGGCATTATAATTAAATTATGTTTAAATTAAAGTTTATGAAACTTATTAAGGGTGGCATGTAAATCATTTTGAAACTGTTTTATGTGTTTTCCATGAATTAAAGGAATCCTATATGATTTTTATTTTTTTACTTTAATTCTTATTTTGATTTTATTTTGAAAATTTTTGGGAAGAGAATTTTATTTCATCTATAATAAAATGATTTTTTGGAGCTCTATTTTTTTTAGAAATGGATACTTTTTATGAGTATTCTTGGACTAATGAGATTCTTTCTTTATTTTTTTTATATATCACTTATTGAGATTTTTGTTCTCATCCCATATGTTTAAATGATTTTCATTGGGTTTTAAGAGTATATAGGGACAAGGATTAGGTGAATATAAAAATTATAAATATATGTTATGAAAAGAAAACTTGTTATATATTAAACAAATTATATTATGGAAAAATGGATACTGAGATGAAGTGTTCTCTTTGGGATTTAATATTTTTTTATATAAGAGGGATTACCTAATTATATAAAATTAGAAAACCTATTGTTTTTTAGATTGAAAGAATGTGATTTCCAGTATAAAGTAATTAGATTATGTTTTGTTTAAGGTGGGGTCATTTTAGTTAGTATCAATGAAAAGATTTAGATAATTTTAGAGGTTCAAATAATATAAGTAAATACTCATAAAAGGTTATGAATTATGATATCATGATATATAATTTAATGATTACCATTATAAATCATCTAATCTATGTCTATTTATAATGATTTTCCTGAGAGGAAACATGGAAGCTGATATAAGAAGGTACTAAGAAGACAATATCCTTCTGAATTTGCAACCTAGAATGGTTGAAATTGAAATAGAGTAGTTTTTATTGTGATGTATCAGTTGATATAGTCTATAAATTGTGGTGGCATCCATCTGAGAGAGAATCCATGTTGACCAGAAAGTAACATGACTGTAGTAGAGTCTTTCATAAAACATCAACCTATAGTATTCAATGGACCTTATGAAAATATGGTAGATTAGGGATGTATTAATCCCTAAAAATATATTTGAATTCATGGGTTGTTTGGATCACGAATAAGTTTCTATTTTTGTTTATCATTTTGAATTTGAAGTCGATAAGTGGTGGTGAATGGTTAAAAATTATATAAATGTAAGAGGTTGATGCTATGGAATGGGATTCATTTAAGAATACCTTCCTTGATAAATATTTGCCTATGGTTTTTTTACATTGGATGAAAAGTAAATTATTGTAATTGAGGCAGAAGGAGGAAGATGATGTTGTCATGTATGAATCAAGATTCACCCAATTTTAAAGGTAGGTACCAAATTTTATCTAGGATCTAGATAGTAAAATTAATTAGTTTTACTCATGATTGAAGCCAAGATATCAAGGGGAATTAGATTCCTTTGAATCGAAATGTTATGAGAAACTTATTTTATACAATGGGATGGTATAAATGGAGTTTACTGATGATCGTGTATTCTAGGATAATAGGAAAATGAAAAGTTTTATATGGTAGGAAATTGGAAAGAATCCATCAATGAAACCCTAATGTAAGAAAACTGTGTTTCTAGTTTGTGATAGGTGTAGTAAAAATAACACTATGGAATGTATTATGAAATATGTTATGTTCTTATATTATGTAGTTTTTTTTGCATATTGATCTCAATTGGAAATTAAAAGATCTTTGTAGTGGTAGGATAAATTTTGATAAGTAGGTAGTAAGGTATTTTAAGTGTATTGATATGGGTTATTATTTAGATGAGTGTCTTAAGAAGAGCATGAATGATAACAAGAAGAAAAAATAAAAGTAAAAGGGTGTGTTTAAATCCTTTGTAACTACTTTGTAATTTTTTGGTTCATCAAATGATGTGGTAACATGTAAGTTATTGTTTATTAAGATTATGCTTATGTATTGTTTGATTTGAGGTTTAAAAATTATTTTATTTATGATCAATTGACTGGTAAAATGAAAATTTGAGTTTATGAATTTAATTTCAGATTTTTGGTAAAAATAATTGTGTGTAGTATTAAGGCCAAAAAAATTTACAAATATCATCATGTTATCATATGTGAAAGGATTTTCCCTAAAATCATTGTTATCTTTCCCATTTTATAATTTGATGTTATTCTAGGAATGGGTTTTATATTATTTTATCACGCTAAGATACATTATAGATCCAAAGAAGTTAATTTATGGATTGAGTTTCAGTTTGTATATGATAATCCATTAAAACCTTTGATAACATATCAAGACGTTAAGAAATTTATTGAATTTGATAGTGAATGTTACCTAGATCATATTGTAAAAAAATGTTTAAATTAGTGATGTTACCATAATGAAAGAATATATTGATGTATTTATTGATGATTTTTTTGGAAATATTCCCAATTATGATGTTCAATTTACTATTTAATTACTTTCTAATACTATGTCAATTTCTAAACCCCCTTATTGAATGGATCAACTAGAACATTTGGAAAAGAAAATGTTGTTGCAGTAGTAGCATCATGAAGGATTCATTCTTTCTAGAACTTTACCTTGGGGTGATCCAATATTATTTTTTAAAAAGAAATATTCTTCCATGAATATTTTCATTTATTATAGAGCTTTTAATATCAGTACTATTTTAATATGTATTTTTTACCTCATAATGATGGATTGTTTGATAAACACCAAGGAGATTAGTATTTTTTGATGATTTATCTAATGTTTAAGTACCATCAACTGAAGGTGAATGATGATGGAAATTTGAAAACAACATTTCATACTAGGTAGGAGAATTTTCACATTGTGGTTAGTCTCTTTGGGTTAAAAAATGATCTAGTTGTTTTTATGGATCTTAAGAGTAGAGTTTTACTAGAATAGTTGGATAAGTTTGTGGTTTTGTATACAAAACTTTTTTGGTTTATTATAAAATGTATGAGGATTATGAAATAAATATAAGGATTTATTCTAAAAACCATGAAATAAATGATGTTACTTGTAAAATTCAGAAAATGTGAATTTTGGTTATAATATATTTCAATACTTGGATATATCACAAATAAATATTCCATAATTGTTGATCCTACAAAAAAAGTGGCTGATGAGTGGCCAAGACATAAAAAAGTTATTGAGATTCATAGATTTATTAGGACATCTAGATATTATCAAAAAAAATTAAAAACATATCAGGGTTAACTATCCAACTAAAAAAATTAACATGAAAATTATTTAGGTCTATCTCGATAATGGAATGAAATAAATGTTTCAACGAATTTAAAATAAGATTACTAAATAATCAATTTTTGTACATTCCTTCATAGAAAGGTGACTTTTTTATCTACAAAGATTCTTATTTGAGGGGTATGAGTTGTGTTTTTAATTTATAATGATTGGATAATTTTATATACTTCATATCAATTAAAACCTCATGAGAAAAATTATACCACACATAACCTTGAACTGGAATTTGTAGTGTTTTCATTAAAAATTTAGAGACATTATTTATATGGATTAAAATATGAAATATATACTATCGTAATATTTATATATATATACTCTCATAGAGAGTTAAACATGAGACATAAGATAAAGGTGGAATTGAAAAGGGATTAATACTACACAATTCATTACCATCCATGTAAAGAAAATAGAGTAGCTGATTATTTGAGTAAAAAAATAACACATCATTAATTATGATACGTCTAGAACAGAATACTTTGGTAAATTATTTGATTAATTTTTTTTTGAAATTGTACATTAAAAAAATCCCACTAATTTGTTTAGGTTTCTATGAAATAATAATTTTAATACAGGAAAAAAAGATCAAAAGGAAGACAATGTTTTAGAGGAAATGGTGGAATTAATAAAGAAATTCTAGTTGCATGAATTTAATATTGAAAATAAGGTGTTTTGAGATTTATAAAGAGGTCATGTGTTTTATTTATCCCCAAATAGAATACATAATTTTTGATTAAGGCCTAAAATTCTTTATTTTTGATTCATCCTAACCACAAAAAAAATGTTTAGCGACCATCAAGAACATTTCTGGTGGGAATGAATGAAGAAAGATATTATTAATTTAATTATTAAATGTTTAAAATGTTAACATGTTAAAGTTGAACAAAAATTAATGAAGTGGTGAATTAGTCTTTACCAATGACAGAATGAAAATAGAAGAATATATCCATAGATTTCATGGTGGGATTACCAAGATATCTTGAGGTAACAATTTGATTTGGGTAATTGTTAATCAAATAAATAAATCTGTTCATTTTTTCCTATTTGAGATAATATTTCATTGGATAATCATTATCAAATTTATATTGAAGAGATAATTATATTTCATGGATTGCCTATTTCTATTTTATCTGATCATAATCTCATATTCACCTCTAATTATGGAATGGTCTTCATTAGTATTTGAGTATTGAATTAAATTGCAGTACAACTTTTTATCCTCAATTTGATAGATAATCCGATGGAACAATTTAGACTTTTGAGGATATGATTCAAGATTATTAAATGGGTTATTATGTATGTTATGATCAACATTTTACTTTATTTTAGTTTTCATATAATTACGTTTTTCATTCCTGTATACATATTGTACCTTTTAATGTTTTATAAGGAAAGTGATGTCAATTTCTATCTTGTTGGGATAAAGTCTGGGAAACATGTTATTGGGAATATAATTGGTAGATAAAATGGATGATAAGGAAAGATTATTTACTAGGAAATGGGGGAACCTCAAATCAAGAAAATAGTTAGGCAGATAACTAGAGTAAAGATCTTTATTTTAAAGTTGGTGATCATGTTCTGTTTAAAAAAAATATGTGATAGATGAATCTCATGTTTTGAACTCTAAAGTAGTTAAGTTGGAAAAAAACCATTCTTATGAGGAACATTCATTATATATTTTTTAACATAGAGATAAAGTGTTGTAGAATAAGTGAATTCATCATGTTAATGTTTTTTAAAAAAACCATATGTTTGAAGAAACAACATGGGAATCAAAAAATAATATGAGGGAAAAATACACTCACTTGTTTAAGTACTGAATAAAATTTTAAGGAAATAATTTCTGAAAGGGGGTAGAATGTAACGACCTATGTAATTTTAAAATAAATCATTTTCATGTGATATTAATATTCATTAATTAAATTTTATATAGACAAATTCACTATAAGAACAGTATGTAATTTTTCAATCATAGAGGAAATAGTTTTATTCTTACTAAAAATTGTTTACATATATTAAATAAATTTATTTAAAATAATTATTTCACAATTTCTTATTATTAATTTGAAAAGTTAAATTAAAATTTTAAAATCATCATATCATAATTATCTTAGGATTACTTTTTGATAATTTTCTAAAATTGTTTTTTCAATAAATAGTGAAATGCTAATTTTTATTTGAAATTGTATTTTATTTTCATGTATTTCCAATGAAAAATTATATTTTTGATTAGTTTTAAAATTTTATTAGTTAATTATGATTAAATATAATCCAATTATGGTCTTTGGAAAAAAATATTTTAATTTGGTATAAAAATATTTTTTATACTTAAAATGGCATTTTTTTGAAAAACCATTTTTCATCATGGTTTGAGGGTTTAATTTTAAATTAAATTCTTTTACTTATAGAAATTGAATATTAAAAAATAGGTTCCATACATAGAATTGGGAGTCCCAAATTTGAGAAATAATTTACATTTATTTTTGGTAATTATGAATCGACATCATAAGAAAAAGAATTTACTTCAATAAAGGTAAAATGAATTAACTATAATTAAATCTAATTTTATAAGGATAAAATTCCTTAACAAATGAATTTATTTCTTTGGATGAATCCATTTGTTCCATAATCATCCAAAATTTGAAAATATGACATTTTCTTTATATTTAGTTTTGATTTTCACCTTTATAATATTTGTATAAATGATAAAATCATCAGTGTTAGTCTCTTGATTTTAATATCTATTATATTTTTTAATAGGGGTAAACAATTTTAATACAGTTATGAATGGTTACTTAAAATATGAATAATTGTTTTACCATGGTAACATGTTTTTAATTTTTAGTTTTGAAATAATTAACTTATGTTCTTATATGATGTTGAATCTGTGCTTGTGAAAGTAGTAGAAAAAACATATAAATGATTTAAAAAACTCTAAAAGTAATGTTTATTGGTTGTGTAATAGTGTAAAAAAAATTATATATAAAAATAAAATATTGGGGGTGTTTGAATAGATTTTATTGTTTTTCAAAGTCAAATTAAATGAACAAATCTAAAAATTATATTAATGATAATTTATAACTAAAAATGTTTTATTAAATGATTTGAAATCACTAAAAATAATATATTCATCCAATTTAATGGTATATGGATTCAAATATAAACTATTAATAATTTATATGTCACTTTTCCTCTTATAGTCACTTTCTTAGACCCTAATGAGTAAAAAACATTGATACATAAGTAATTGTCAAAAGGGTTAAATGGGGTTAAAACAAAGACATAAAGGTGAAAAAATCATCTAAAATTGTCAAAATTTTATTAAATGATAGTATTTTGAACCATCCTCATCCTATCCATGAAATATATTAGTTTATCTCTATTTTTCTTTGAAAATTAATTTATATTAATTTAATACATTATGAAATTCCAAAAGTGACCCTCCCCTCACTTAAAAAAGGGAACCTCCTATCTTCCCCAAAACCTTTTGAGCCCTTTATTTCAGGTGAGTTATACCAATATATCTCCTAAAATTTACTCTATATGTCCAAGATATATTTTTTATCAGAAAACCTACCCAGGAAGGATTTAGGTACAAAACCAAAGAGGTTTTCTAAAGAAGATGGATCATTCTAAAACAAAAAATTTTATTATTATTTCTTGTTATACCTTATCCAAATCATTATCAAACATGATAGTATATTAACATCAGTATCTTCCATATACATGATATTATTATGTTAGTGGAATATCAATATCCATCTCCCCATCCATCGAATAGAAAACAGAACCATGATTTGTATGTATGGCAGAATATCGCCTCAAGAACTGATTTAATGTGTTTTCCATCTCTACATATAATGTATAGTTATAATAATGGATTTAATATATATATAATATATTAATTAAATATTTATCATTATGAAAATATATGATATAATATACCATCTTACATATCTATCCATTGAAAAAATGACCACGTTACTCATATTTACGTGTGAATTACCACATCCAAAAAGAGATTTGATTCATTTTTTTATGACTTCTATAACATCCATTATTTTTAGACATTACATATTCTTATAAATTTTATATTGTTTTTTATCTATAGGGAAATTCATAATGAGTACCTAAGGGTTTCAAAAGAATTCATAGCTTGTTTAGAACGTGGATTTCTATTATTAAGATTAGCGGATTGGGGTGCATGGTTGACATAGCATTGGTACTAACGCTAAGGATCAACAATTTAACCCATTTGTAGAGGACCATAGTTTTTTAACCATGTGATGGAGGATTAACGACCATTAAAAAATCCATAGAAATTTTTCATAGGTAAACTGAATGGTGTGCACATAGTTTGTCAAAACATGGACGAAATATGTGCAAACCGTGCAAGGGGGTGTGCCACATAGGCTGTGGTGGAACACATTTCGGTCAGCCATGCGGTCAAACTAGTCACCCTTTCAAAATAATTGAAATTATCAAATTTTTAATATTTAATTTAACCATTACTTCACTCTTTTTTCTTTCTTTTTTAGAGTGTCACTCCTCCACTCGATCTCCTCCTCCATCTCCATCTAGGCCTTGAAAAGAATCCTCCACCCGATGTCTGATTCAAGCATTGTTTGTCTCATTGGATCGCCTACATAAGAAGATAGATCCAATTAAATCTTTTAATTTTTTTCTTCACCATATTGAATGATATTTCCATTATTTGTATTTTTTTTTGTTTTTAGGGATATTTTTGCAGCCCCCTGATATTTTTTATGAAATATTTTTCTTTAAAAAATTTTATTTCTTCGATAACTTGTGTTTCACATTACACTGAGTTTAAATAAACATTGATATATTATTAAAATTTTATTATTATATTCTATAAATTTAATCAATGTGTATGAATAGGAATAACCATATTAAAAAATATATTCATTTTATTCTTAAAAAAAATGTTTTCTTAAAAAAAGTCAATTTTTTTTATTCCAATGAGAAAATAAATATAATTAAATTTTAAACTTTTAGAAAATGTATATTATAAAATAAAATTAATTTTTTGATTCATCATGTCAAAATTATTTTATGTTGAATTTTTGGGAATTTTCCAAAAATTTTGAAATTTTAATTAATAGTGAAAAATATTGATTTACATTGAAAAAAATTTATTATTTTAAAATATTTACATAGATAAAAATTAAATTTTTTATTATTTTTAAACTATAATAAATTCTTTCTTATGATAAATAATCTAATTTTGGTATTTGGAACAAATTTTATAGATGAATTTAGTATAAAAACTTTTCATACTTAAAAGGGGGTTTTTCATAAAAATTATTTTCATTGCGTTTTTTCCATATTAATTATTAATTAAATTCTAGAACTTTTTTGTTTTTCATTTTTGAAGAATATATTTCATATTTTTAATCATTATTTCCAAATTTTTTAGGTAACCCCTTTTATTTTTTTCTAATTTGAATAGTAATCGTGATAAATTTATCATCTCATTAAAGGGTAAATCAGTTTAATCAAGATTGAAAATAAGTAATAAGGCCATAAATTTCAACCCATGCTTTTACTGGATGGATAAAATTTTACCCTTAAAACATAAGGCTTCAAATTGAGTTATTTAATTGACACTTTTCCAAGAAAATTAAGTAGACATTATAAAAGTCATAGAAAGTGAAAAAATGTCACTCTTATTTTTAAAAAGTATAATATTTCTTAATATGGGGCTATAAAGAATATATATTTTACCATAAAGAGTTTTTTTAAAGATAAAATAATTATCTAAATAATATTAAATTAGTTTTAATTTTCAGTAAAGAAATAATTAGCTTAAATTCTTACACAACTATGATACATTAATTATTAAATTAATGTTAAAATTAAATAAATTATATTAAAATTATTAAAATAAATATAATTTGATATATTTAAGATGATACAAGAATTATAAAGATTTCAATGGAATTTTTATGACATAATTAAATAGTTGTATTCAATTTTACTTGTTGTCTTGATGTTTTTAAATGTCAAAATAGTGAATAGTATCAATATTGATAGTAATGGTATTTTTATTTTATTACGTTTTTTAAATCATAATTTTTTTTAAAAAAAAATACAAAGTGATTATTATATGATCTATAATTTTATAAATGGTTCATTTATGTTAAAATTTACTTTATATAAGTAAAAATTAGAACCTTTTAATATAGAAAATATTATTACTATATTTAAAATTAAAATAGGTTAACTAAGGATTAATCCAAATGATAAGGTTTAAAATAAAACCAAAACATGTATAAATTTTATTATTTTATGATATTACAACATTAAATTATTATAGGTTCAAATAAATGTTCATTTGGTGGTATTTGTTAATGAAAATGATTTATTATAATTTAATTTTTGAGAAATTTCCCAAACACCTCTCTAATCCCCTTATAAATACCACCACTCACAATCCCTTTTCCTCACACCATCCAGGCCTTTAAGGGATCATTTAAGGAGGTGATATTCAAGATGTTACTTTCATAAACAACCTCTCTTAATTTCGTTTCTTCATATACCATCTCCTCACCTAATTCATACATAAAATAATAATAACTATAGTATAATTAATAGACTAGAATTTTATATTTATAATGAAATATTTTATAACCATCCATTTTTCTCATATCCTCATATTTAAATAGAGTAAACAATTGTTCAAATTATAGCCATTAATCGTCTCCATGGATAATGAGTTTTCATTTTTCATTACCACATTCAACGTTGGTCGTAAAAATATTATGATAATTAAATTATATTTTAATACGTATATTATAACTCATTCAATGTTTTTTAACTAATATATATATATATATATATTTTTAAATAAAACAAAACTAGTTTATGATGGATGGAAAAACTGCCAAAAAAACATTTTTCATTAATGTTTTATCAAATGAATCATCCTCATGTCAAAATGAAATGATATATGGGAAAATTTAAAACTATTAAATTTCATTAATTCCATTTTATATCACTTATGGAGTTTTATTTCTATTTTACAAAAACATCCATAAATATGAACAAGTTAACCCACTATGAAACCATGAAATGAACATTCCCAGAATGATGAAATTGAACCTTATAACTCATAAAAATGGACATAAATGAACTTAATAAAATTATAATCAATAAAATTCATGTGTTATAGGTTCTTAATTAATCAATTAAAAAATCTATTTTTCTATCTAGGGAATTAAGTCCAAATGGAGAACACATTTGGACATAAGGTAATGGATATCTATGAACCTCCATATTTCCTTTAGGTTATATTTTATCTCCCATTACCATCATTTTTCTCTTAATTATTCTTATACAAATGTCTTATATTACATTTATATTTACCACACATATATATGCATCTAAATTCATTTTTCATTTATAGGTATTTAAATGTTTCATATGGTTCCATTATGAATTCCTCTCAATAAAAAAAACCTGATTAAAGTTAACTTATATGTTTCTTACCCATTTTAATGTACACTACATAAAATGTTTTGTGCCTCTAATATTTTTATGAAATCAATAAAAAATCAATAATTACTACTTTATATCATTTCTTGTTTTATGATAACAATTATTCTTTTATCGTCTTTAAAGTCTCTTTTCCACTAAAACTCTGATGAAGTGGAACATTTTTAAAGTTATCTAACTAATATATTTAATGTTTTTAAATACCTTATTTCATTAATACCATTATTATATTCCCTTTTTTATGACTTATGACCTGATTATGATAACCATTTCATTCCTCAGGAAGTCCTTCTATTTATTCCTTATGTTTGATTTGTTATTTGGAACACATATAGATGAACATGATATGATGGGATCACCAAGATAGAAATCCAATGCATTTGGTAATGTATTAGTTTCACGAAATATTAGATATGGGATTAGGGGTAAACCAAATCCATTATGGAACTTTGTGCACCATGTGAAATATTCTTTTCATTTATCCTTGACTCATGTTTATGTCATGTTATATATTATTTCCACTTTCCTATATTTCCATGATCATATGACTCCATATTATATATGTTATGATTCAAAATTATTATTAATGAGCCATGACATTTATTTATCATGTTGTTCCTTATAACTTAGGTTATATGCTTCATTCAAATATTTTCCCTTACTGTCCTTTTTATCTCATCCCTTTTGTCTATGTATTCCCTAGGTTATATTATGTAGTTATAGGAGCTCAAAAGGAGTTAGAAGCTCATTTTAAAGATTAATAAAAATATGTTTTATTTTAGTTTCATGTTTCCTAATGATATACCTAGTCTTCCAAAAATACTTCTCTTTTGATCCTTGGTTTATATTTCATAGATAATTATGCTTAAATCATTTAATAATATGTGAAAAAGGATTCGGTTTCTATAGTTGGTATCATAGAACGATCTGTTTTTTATTTGAATTAAGACTAAAAAAAATTATTATGAACCCTATGGATAATTATATCACTATAGATAACATATATTGAAACATAGGGAAACACAATATAAAATATACTTTTAATTTATTTTTTTTCCTTATATGTTTATAATTGTATTTTTATATACCCATTTTATATGTATTAAATCCCCATAATTTTATTTTTATTTTATAGTTAATGTATGGAAATAAAAGGACCCATGTCCGAAAACAATTTGATTGGTTATGTGATGATTTCATGAGGGATATACAAAAATTTTTGGGAATGGGATCTCATAACTTCATGAATGTACTACATCAACCATCTCAAGTTATTAATATTTACTTGAATCATGTGGAATTCCACCTTTCTCATAAGAAAGGTAAATTTGTTGTTAAATCCTTTATGAAACAAGGAAATATTATCTTTGGTGGATCATATAATCCTCTCATTGTAGAACAATGGATTAACTACACTGAGGAGATATTCTCTGTTCTATAATGATCAGAAGAAGAGAAATTAGTGCTGGTAGTCTATCATTTTGATGAGGAAGATTATCAGTGGTAGAAACTGATCAATAACATGAAGTTTAAATTAGAAATTGAATGATTATATTTGGAAGGATTCAATAAAATAATTTTCAATAATAATTTTCCCTAAACTCTATCTCTCTTAATATATAGAGGGAGTTCCTTGGAATGAATAAAAAATAAAATGATTATATCAGAACATATGAGGAAAACCTAACACATGTTTCAAGATGTACCTATGGCTTTTTCATTAACATAAAAACAAGGTCGATCACTTCTTTAGTGGAATAAAGTCGATTCGATGAAAATAATTTTCTATTCCAGACATTGAAAACTATGATGAGATTTTCTATTCTTTCCCTAAGTTTGAGATGGAGTTTGGAGACTCATAGTAGTCTCATGGGATCAATGATAAAAAGAGGAAGATGGTTTTTAATATGTGAGGATCCACATATAAATCACATGGAGGAAAGAAAACCCATCATCCCAAATATCAAAAGTCTAGAAATAAGTATCATGAGAATTGTCTAAATGGAAATAAGATATGCTTAAAATTTATAAAAGAGGGAAATCAAGATAATAATTGTCAAAGGGTTATGAAGAATTCCACAAAATAAAAAGAATAATGGATGGTTTAGATCAACACTCAACCTATATTATAGTGTTTCAACTATAAGGAACATTGGAATTATGCAAGACAATGCCATATTCCATGGGTTGTTAGAGAAAAACAATGACAACAACCTTCAAGGCAGCAAGGGTATATTATAAAACTATTGTTAAGGTGGAACATTAAAATAATGTGGTGATAGGTAAACTAATTATTCATTTTTATAATATTGAACATACTATTTGATTATGGTTCTATACATTCTTTTATATCTTGTATGTTTTGTATAACTATTCAAACACCACCTTAAAATATTAAGGTTGATTTATCTGTGAGAATAAAAAATGGGAAAATTATTTCATATAAGTTATATAACTCATCCCTGATAATTTTTTTGTGGACTAAAACCCACATAAAATCTCATATTACTTCATTTGGTGGAGTTTGAAGCTATACTGGGCATGTATTGACAATCTTTATATGAATACAACATCAACTATCAAGATAGGGATGCCACTCTTCACATTCTGAGGAATCCTCCAATTATGTAAAAGTGTAAGGAGGAATATGAATCTCCTTTATAAGAATAGAATCATGTGATGATATTAATTCATTATAATCAAGAATATATATCTCAAGTGATTGAGACAAAAGAGAGGAGCTTGCTTGAAGACAAACCCATTATGAGGGACTGCACTGATGTGTCCCCTAAATAATTGTCTGATATTTTTTCTGATTGAGAGGTTTATTTATCAATTGAACTTATTCCTAGATATTTGACTATATCAAATACACCTTATATAATGTCAACCATTTAGTTGGAATAATTTAATAATGTTTTACAGGACAATCTGAACATGGGTTTCATACACCTGAGTGCTTCATCTCGGTGTGTTCCATTCCTCTTCGTCCAGAAGAATGATATATCAATGCACCTATGTATTTATTATTATGTGAAAAAAAATAAAAAAAATGATAAATTATCTCCTTCCTTTGATAGATGATTTTTTCAATCAACTGTGTGGGGAAAATTGTTTCTCTAATGTGGACCTTTGATCGAGATATCACTAATTAAAGGTTATGAAGGAAGATATTCACAAAAATCCCCTTAAAATGAGGTATGGACACTATGAGTTCATAGTAGTATAAATAAAATTTACTATATATATTGAAATATTCATAGACAATATGGGATTATTCTTTAAATATTATATCATAAAAATAATGGTATTATTTATAGATTATATTCTGATATACTCCAAGAGTAAGGAGTGGCATGAGAGGTATTTTAATACTATACTAAAGACTTTTAAATGATGGAAACTATAGGAAAATTATAGTAAATCAGATTTCTAGAAGGAGGAAGTATCATTCTTGGGGCATGTTATCAGTAATAAAGGAATATTATTAGACTCCTCTAAGACAAAGGCAATTAATGAGTTTCCCAGAACATAATCTATAATGGAGATCCATAATTTTCTTGGTATATCTAGGTATTACCGATGATTTTTAGGAACCTATCAGGATTATAAAACCAACTTTAAAAGTTGAATTAAAATGGAGTAATGTTTTTCTGGACCAGTAAATGTTAAGACTACTTTACTGAGTTGAAAATGAATCTCACCATTACACTGGTACTCACAATACCCACAAGTAGATAACTCTTCATGGTATAAAATGATGAATCAATGATGGTCGTTGGATGTGTACTGATGAAAATTGATAACGTAATAACCTATGCCTTGATGTAGTTGACTGTTCTTGAGAAAAGATATCCCATGTATGATCTGGAGTTAGCAGTTGTGATCTTCCCATTGAAAATCTGGCAGTATTATCTCTATGGGGAGAAGTGTGAGATATATTTTTATCACAAGATCCTCAAATATATATTCAAATATAAGTTTATTAATATTAATAAACAAATATGGTTAGTGATCATGAAGGATTACGACCCACAATTCACTACCATCCTAATAACGCAAATAAATTGGAAGATGATATAAGAAAAAGGTATCCATCAACTTTATGAATAATGACAATTGATAATTATATAGTATTATTATAAATAAAAAGTATGGATATGTAAATTATAAGGGATGGAATATCAAAATTCATTTCTCAAACTATTTCTCAACCATCTTTTATGGAGAGGAAAAAGGGTGCTCAAATAAATAATGTGGAAATTCAGAAGAAGGTGGAATCTATTAGAAATGGGAAATTCTTAGAGTTTAAACTTTATGAGGGTGTATTCTTAAATCTTTGGTCACTACTATGTGTAAAATAAAACCATGAGATAAATAGGGGTATATTTAATGATTCACATAGCTCATCCTTATCTATCCACCTATGGAGAAAAAAGACGTATCGATGTCTTTGAGAGAAATTTTAGTGGGAAAATATGAAGAATGGTATAACTAAATACTCATCAAAGTGTCTAGTAATTTAGTAAGTAAAGGTTAGAAGAAAAAAGTCTCAATGGATTATGTAACAATTACCTATACCAACGAGGAAATGGGAAGACATAACCATTGACTTTTTTCAATGGTCTTCTGATGTCATTCAGAGAAAATAATTATATATAGGCTGTTACGGATTGTATTATAAAGATAACTCATGTTATTTAAATTTGAGAGGACTTTTCACTTGATCAACATTCATGGATATATATCATATAAGTGGTGAGGCTTCCTAGAGTACCATTATTCATTGTATCCTATTAATATTCGAGATTTACCTCTATGTTCTGTAAAAGACATCAATATTATCTTAACACTAAATTGAACTTCATTATATCTTATAACTCTCAAACTGATGTCCAGTCTAAGCAGACCATACAAACATGGGAAGACATGTTGAGATCATGCTCAATGTACATAAAAGGTGGATAATATTAGCATCTTCCACTGGTCTAGTTATCATACAAAAATAGTTTCTATTCAATAATTCAAAGGGACCTATGTGAATCCCTTAATAGGGAGATATGTATAACACCTTCAAGATGGGATGTAGTTGGTGAGAATAAGATTACAGGACCTAAAATGGTCAAGGAAATGGTACAAAAGTTGAATACAAATCAGAAACACATCAGGACTACCCAAAGTCGATAAAAGAGCTATGCATACAACCATATACGTTACATAGAGTTTGAGGTTAGAGAAAGGTATTCCTCCACATATCTCCATAGAAGAGAGTAATTATATTTGTGAACAAGTTTAATCTATGTCACTGGTACATTGGACCCTTTCAAATTCTTGATTTCATATGATTTGTCGTATATTAACTATCACTTCCACCAACCATGTCTCAAATACCTGATTTATTCCAATTATCCTCCAAGTGAATTACTCACCAGATCCCTCATATATACTAAATTATGATGTGGTACTACTTGAAAATTATATTTCTTATGAGTATCAACTTGTGATGGTATTGGAGCATAGACATAATGTTTTTCTCAATATGACCACTTGCCTAGTTAAAGTACCAAAGAGGAACAACAAATATGAAGAGGCGACATGAGAACCAGAGGAAGCAATGAAGGAAAAGTACCATCTCCTATTTCAACATTAGTATGTAAAATTAAATTTTTAGGGAAAAGTTTCACAAGGGGGGAAGAATGTAACACACTAAGATTTTTTTATCAAATATTTTTCTTTAAATAATTTGATTTCTTTGATAGCTTGTGTTGCACACAACACCGAGTTTAAACAAACTATGATACACTATTAAAATATTATTATTATATAATATCCATTTAATTAGATATTATGAATTCTTATAACCTTATTATGAAATATATTAATAAACACATAATTTGTATTATTCATTTTATTATTCAAAAACATGTTTTATTAAAAAATAATTTTATTTTTTCTATGAGAAAATAAATATAATTAATTTTTACACTTTTAGAAAAATTATTTTAGCAAATAAGATTCATTTTTGAATTCATTATTTCAAAATTATATTAGGATTAATTTTTTGTATTAATATAAAAAGTTTGAAATTTTAATGAATTGTCAACAACACTGATTTACATTGAAAACTTTATATATTCATTTAAACAATTTACAAATTAAAATTCTAATTTGGATTAGTTTTAAATTTTTATTAGTTATTATTTATTATATATAATATATTTTTTTAAATGAATTTTATCCATAAATTTAGTATGAAAACATTTAAACGTAAAAGGCCATTTTTCAGAAAAAATTATTTTTCGACATGTTTTTCAGTTTAATTTTAAATTAAATTCTTGAACTTTAGTTTTATGAATTTTTAAAAAGAAATTCCATATTTTTTAATGAGGAGTTCCAAATTCATTAACTAAATGCTTTTTTCAATATTAATTTTATTTGTGTTAAAATTTATCATCTCGATAAAGGGTAAATTTGGTTAATCAATCTTAAAAATAAGTGATAAGTCCATAAATTTTAATCCAAATTTTTATTTGATGAATTAGATTCTACCATCAACACCTAAGGTTTTAAATTGAGTTATTTAACAGAAAATTTCCATGAAAATGACTTAGACTTATGGAATTCAAAGAATGTTACAAAATGTCGAACTCTTATTTTTAATAAGTATAATTTTTTTTAATACGGAGTTGTGAAAAAGATATCTTAAACCATAAATAGTATTTGGAAATATAAAATAATAATCTAAATCATTGTAATTTTTTTGTTTTTAATTAATAAATATTTATCTTATATTCATACACAATAATGATACAATAATTATTAAAGTAATGGAAAAAATCCAATAAATGTTATTAAAAATATTCACATAAATATAATTTGAGATATTTAATCTGATCCAAGAATTATATAGATTACCATTAAATTTATAGGATATAATATTTTTTTTCAAATTTCCATGTTTTCTTTATATTTTTAAACATCAAAGTAGTGATTACTTTGAAAATTGATAATAATGATATTTTTATTTTATTAAATTAATTAAAATTTTTAAAAAAATAAAAATAAAAATTATTATTATATGATATAAATTTTCATAAATTTTACATTTATTATCAAATTGACCTTATATAAGTAAAAAATTGAAACATTTTATCATTGAAAAAGTTGTTAATGTATTTAAAATTAAAATAGGTTAACTATGGGTTAATCAAAATGATATGGTTTAAAATAAAAAGAAAACATGTCAAAATTTTATTGGATGATAACACTATATAATTATATTATCTTATATTTTTATAAATAGATTTTTAGTGTTATATGGATAGAAAATTAATTTATTATAATTTAATCTTTTTAGAAATTCCCAAAACTCTCATATCCATCCTCTATAAATACCTCCCCTCACGACCCCTTTTCCTCACACCATACAATACACTAATATTTCTAAATAACTTAAAAACATTATCCTCACAACTATAGAAATATAAATGTTCTTATGGTCTCACCAAAGTACCAATTCCATGTTCCTTAAGGGATCCTTCAAATATGTGATATTGAAGATGTACCTTTCTTAAACCACCTCTCTTAATTTTATTTCCTCTCCCGGCTTATCCTTACCTCATTCATACCAGAAAGATTAATAAATGGTGTTTCATGTTTATTTTATAATTTAATATTTATAATAAAATATTTTCTATCTTTCCATTTTTATCATCTCTTATTATTCAAATAAGGGAAACCATTTTCTAAATTATGATGATTAATCATCTCTGAGGATAATGAGTTTTATTTTATCATTAACACCTACAAATCTTTTCATAAAACTATTATTGGGTTTAAAAAATATTGTAATAAGTATATTATATCTTATTCAATGTTATATGTCTAATATATAGAAATAATATTAAATAAAACATACATAATTCATGATGGATGGAAAGACTGCCAAAATAAACTAGACATTTATCATTAACATTTTATCAAATGAATCATACTAATGTCAAAAAAATTCTATATGAGACCACTTAAAATTATGTAATTTTATTAATACCTTATAATTTCTCTACTGGATTTTTATTTCCATTTTATATCTACATCCATAAATAGTCACAAGTTAACCAACTATGATACCGTGAAATAAACGCTCTCAAAATGATGAAATTGAACCTTATAACTCATCAAAATGACCATAAATTAACTTAATGAAATTATAATGAATAAAATTAATGTGTAATAGGTTATGAATTAATAAATTAATGAATATTATTTTATTATCCATGACATTATGTTCCAGTATAGAATACATTCATACATAAGGTATGAGATCACTCCAAACCTCCATTTTTCCTTTGGGTAAAGATTTATCTATCTTTTCCTCAATTTATATCTTGATTATTACTATATAAATATAATATATTATATTTATATTTACCAAACATATTGAGTTATCTCAATTCCTCTTTTTTATTGGTATTTACATGTTTTATAAGGTACCCATCTCAATTCATCTCGACAAGAAAACCCGATTAAAGAGAACTTCTTTATTTCTTACCAATTTTCAAGTACACTACATAAATTTTTTTAAGGCTCCAATAATTTTATAAAATGAATTAATTTATAATTTAGAAATATTTTTGTTCATTTCTAGTTTTATGACCATAATTATTCCATTATCCTCTCCAAAGACTCATTATTCTTTTCCCAAAACTATGCTTAAGTGGCACATTTCTAATGTTACCTAAATACTCTTTTAAATGTTTTCACGTTAGTTGGAATTCATTATTGATGTTATATTATTATATTTCCTTTATGAATGGAAAATAATTATTTAAATCCATTATTTCATGAATCTCATTGTTATATGCCATTTTCATATGCCTTATGACCTGATTACGATACTCATTTCTTTCTATGGGTAATCCTTATGTTTATTCCATATGTTTGATTCTCTATGTGGAAGACATATGCATAAACATGTTTAAAAGAGTGTTCCCATATAGAATTCCAATTAATTAGGTAATTTCTTATTCTTATGAGACATTATGTATGGGATTAGGGTCTAAACTATTTCCATTATGGTACTTTTTCCACCATGTGATACAATCTTGGTAGTTAGCCTTGATTCATGTTTATGTCTTGCTATATATTTATGACCCATTCTTATATTTTCATGATCATATGATTCCATGTTCTATTTTTTATGATTCTATATGTTCTTCCATGATCTATTCCTTTAATGTTATCATCTTATTCATTCTAACTCATGTGTTATGCTACATTCCCATGTCTACTCCCTTACGAGGCTTTTTAGATAATCCATTTTCTCTATGTATTCCATTGGTTATTATATATAGTCATAGGATCTCAAAGTGAGTTATGATCTCATTATAATTATTAATAAAAATATGTTTTATTTTAGTTTAATGTTTCCAAAAAATTTACCTAGTCTTCCTATACAACATATTTTAATCCTTAGTTTGTATTTCATAGATAATTATGTTTAAAATCATGTTATATTATGAGACAAATTCTTGAGCTTCTATAATTTCTATTTCGATTATTTCTCAAAATATAGTCTATATTAGGGATTATACAAGATGAGGATTCTATGACCAATCTAACATAGGTAGTCATATTATTTAACCTTAAAGTTTTGGGGTTTATATTATATCGTTGTTGTGACTCACACCAAACCTTCCAAGCATTGCTACAAAAATTGATAAACGCATACATTAACTATTTAAACCATATTATGGATATGCAACGACACCATTATTATTGGTTAGAGGTTTATGATCTCAACATGAACTACCCCTTATGTGGGTTCTATTATAGTTCTTAATAACTTATGTTTCCATTATAACTAAAACACCACCAAGGCGTGTTTGACATTGCATTGGATAATGAAATGTTATAAAGTGAGTTAATGAAATTATTTAGTGGAATTAATTATGTTCCTTGTCTCCATATTATTACTTATTAGTTATATGAATAAAATTTTGAAATTAATTGAATAATGGAAAGAGTTAAATTCATTATCCTTAAATGTAATTTGACAAGGATGTGATTACAACATGCTTACCTTTTACAATGGACATGAATTTTCTTATTGTTATTTGAAATTTATGGACACTATGTTCAATATTTGTCAATTGAAATTCATGGAAATGATGTTCTATATTTTTAATTAGAAAATGGAAATGATATTCCATATTTTTTATTTAGAATCAAGGGACAAAACATTTATTATTTTTTATTTACAATTAATGGACATGATGTTCCGTTATGTCTAATTATAATTAATAGACGTGACATTTCATATTACCTATTTGTAATCAAGGGACATGGAATATAATATCCCGACCTAGGTTCCACACATTGGTACCCTGATCTAGACTGCTATGTGACCTCATGGGCATCTCCCCATACACCAAAGGCTACCAATTAATAGTGCGGGTCTAATATCAATCATGGGGAGACTATACCATCTTTATCAGAGTAATAGACCAACATAAATAAATAAAAAACCAAATTATATAACTATTAGAAAACCTAAATCCATTTTAAAATATGACCAAAATTGTAAGTTAAATATTAAAACAAAATAGTAGACATGTCATTCCAAAGTACGTGTCCAGTTTCAAAATACAACTCAAAAGTAAATACACTAAAAAATCCCAAGTGGGTAATAATACCATGTTTGGTTCCCTCATCCATTCTCTATACCAACTCATCTATTTAATAGAGATCCCTTTCCCTTGACCAGTCCCACAACATGACATCTATTTAGTTACCTATTAGGCAGTCCAAGTAGGGTGTGAGTACAACACAGTAGGCTGCCACTAATGACATGTAAAAAAATCCAATAAATAATATTGTATGATGTTTTATAAAGAATAAAATAAAATAAATAAAGTAATCATTTTATATTTATTAAATTATCCTTTATTTAAAAACATAGTTCACCAGATTCCTGAGGATAACAAAACCACAATCCCTTCTTTGGATCATGCCTCAGTCTGGACTATATTACATATATAATTCACAATTCATTATAAAAAAATGAAATTCATTATCCATTTCATTTCAATTATATTTTGACTAATTGTAACTGTAGTGAAATTCCATCATTTTGGGCATAAACCGTTATATCTAGCACTCCATGAGTATTTAGAGCATCTGTTTCTATCTTACACCTCATGGTTATTTAGAGAATCAGTCCCCATCCTATAAAATAATATTTTCAAGCATTCTTTAGCTCTTATAATTTCATGTATAGGACCCCATGCGTATTTAGAGCATTATTCTATTTCCCACACTCATTTATCAATAAATTACATATAGGTATTTGGAGCATTGGTCTGTGTCCCACACTTTTATATCAAGCAATCACATATATCACATGTTCCATAATATCACATTAATTAATTCAATAATTAATTAAACCAATTTATAAATTTTATATTCACATCATTCCATTAATTAATTCAATAATAAATGAATCACATCTATCCCATCAATTAAATCACCACTTGATTTTTTCACATCAAATATATAAATTAATACAAAAAATAATTAATCATATCAATAATTGTATAATAAAAACAGCCACCATTAATTAATGTGACAATTTATTTAGTCCAATTCAAACAATTACATAATCAAAACAATATCTCTTAATTAATCCAAAAATTAATTAATCCCATTTGTTCATTTAAATAATCACAAAATTATACATTAATTAATTACCAAATTAATTAATCCAATTCACAATCCCTATATTACTAAAATTATTTCAATAATTAATCATTCGAATTCCTCCAAATACACAAATCCCCAATTTCAATATACCTTAATTAATTAATCCAATTTAAGAAACTCAACTACTAATCAACCGATATCAATTCTAAAATTAAATACACATAATTGAAATAAACACTATGTGATTTGAAAAATAGACCACCAACATCATGATTGTTGATAGACGCTCACCAATGGAAATCCCCAATTTGAGCGGGATAATGATGAAGAATGAGATCTAGACCGGGAACCAAAATCCAAAATTAAATAAATCAAGATTAAAAAATCCAAGATCTAAAACCAATAAACCGAGATTTATATACAAAAAACTATATCTAGATCTATAACACCCCAATATATCATACCAAGTTATTTTCTTTAATGTAATTTAATAGCTTGCACTACATGCAACATTGAGTTCGAGTGCAACATGACTTACCAAACCGGTCGTTCAAAAAGAATTTATGAATAGGTTTAACTGAATTTTTAATTTTATAAACTCTATATAATTTTAACATTTTATATTATGTGTTTCATTGACATAATATAATAACAAATTTAATTTTTCAGATAAAAGAATTATTTTTAAAAAAAATGCAATTTTACCGTATTTTAAGGGAGAGTCCATTTTAAATACAGTATTTTACACCTTTATATATTCAATATAACAAAATGAAACTCTTCATTATAAGTGGGTCATTATAATTTGGTTTGGATAAATTTTCAATGCTTTTATGATTACTTTCAAAATTTGATAAATAGTGAAAAATACAAAATTTTAATTGAAAACAGCTTTTTAATCAAAATAATTTATACTGTTAAATTATAAATTTTAATTTTTTTGATGTATAATTAGATTTTATTTTTATCATTTAATCCAATTTTTTTATTGGATGTAATTTTACATTTAAATTAGCCATAAACACATATCAATCTTTTGATAGTTTTTACTTCTCAAAAACCCACTTTCTAGTTCTGAAAATGGGATTTTTTAAAATTAATTAATACAGATTCAATGTTTTGAATTTGGTAAAATAGACTTAATTTTTTAATTTGTAATATCAAAATTATATCTAGGTGAAATTTTGGTATTTTTCTGAAAACATTCAAGTTTTGATGAAAAGTTAAAAACAGTACATTATTGTTTAAAACCGACTTTTTATTTAAATAATTAGTTATTTTATTTAATTTTTTTTAATTCAAAATAGATATATAATACATATTTTATTTAAATGTAATTCATTGTAGTCATTTTATAGTATGATTAGTTGTATAAAATTTTATTGAACTTTTTAACATATTTTACCCACCTTCTAGGTACATTTGAAATTAAAAAAAAACATAATTTTAATACTTCTATGAATTGAATTTAAAAAATCTGAGATACATGGTTTACATTAGTAAGTAAAATGTGGTTCAATTGGTGGAAAATATTTTTTCGAGAACAGTAACTTTTGAAATTTATTTACCACGGTTAAAATGAAATAGGCTAATTAAAGGTAAAAAAGACATTATAATTGACCTAACACATGTCATAATTCTATTAGATGAGTTAATTTTGACCAAAATTAACCTTATGAATAAAATATGATCCTTTTCGTCCACTTGTATTAGATTAGTACATTTTTTTATCATTTTGTTTAAAAAAAGAGTTAAAAGTGTTAAATTCAATGTTTAATAACGAAATTTTTTTTAATATAGTGTTATACCTAAGATAAATTCAACTATAAATATTAATTAGAAAGATAATAATATTTCCTACATAATAGTATTTTATTTATAATTTTTTGACGTTAATGAACTAAATTTATTTATGACACAATGATGATGTAGTAATTACCTTATTATTGAAATATTAAAATAATTGATAATATAAATATTAATAAAATTACAAATTGAGACTTTTAATATATTCCACTAATTTTATCTGTTAATATTACATGTTAGGGTTGATTAAATAATTTTTTTTCTAAGTGATAAATTTTTTATGACATTCCCAGAAACAAAATTCTAAATAGTGTCAAAATTGACATAAATGAGTTTTTAAAACCAATACTATTTTATTAAATTATATAATAGTCTTAAAAATCTAAGGATTAGAAAAAGGAATTATATAATTATATATATGTAATTAATGAACCAATTGAGGTTATCTTGTCATTTTATAGTAGGTTTATTAACCATGTATTAAAATAATTCCAGAAGGCATAGTAAAAGTTAAGCTATTTTACGGAGACTTAAATATAAAAGATAAGGTTAATATAGTGACAAAAACTTGTCTAAAGCCTATTGGTTCATAGGTTTTCAACCCATCACCTCATTATCCTAGAAATTAATTAATTTGGAGGCATTAGAAACTGAAAATGAGTTTATAATAAAATAATATTTCAAGCTTTTCCTAAAGAGACCCTCACTTCTCTTATAAAAGGGTACTTACCCTTCCATCAAATTAACTCATCCAAAGCCATTTGGATTGGCCAAACCCTACTAAAATATCATACCAACTACCCTAAATTCAACCAATAGGCCTTAATTTGATCATAAATCCAACCTATGGAGCCATTGTTTTCAAATTAAAAGGAAGAACCCGGAGAAGAGTTAATTATTTCATCACCTCTATCAAAGTTTTTTTATTTTTCCACTTCCTCTTTATTTGTTGTTTCTATACAAAAATTAAAACCCCATTACCATCTACATACTGTGATGTTATTATAAATATGGTACAACCATATTCATTATTATTTCCATCCTATGAATGACAAAGTCACCATACGTGGGTATGTATAGCTTACCGCCTCCACGTCATGGTTTAATTTGTTATTCAACACTTAATTATTTTGATGGGTATAATAATGAGTATAATTGATGTAAATAATAAATATAACAAGATAAAAATTATGTATATATAATAATCTGCAACATCCCAGGTAAATAAAGTATATGACATTTTCATATTTATTAATATTTGTAAATTAATTGTTAATTTTACTTTAAAGGGAATGCTATGTTTGATGGCTTACCTGATACACAACAAGATGTTTCTTTGAAATCTTACGTTGTACAATAATAATATGATATTATTATTGTAAATGGTATTCAATTCCTAGCTGTTTTATTGGCAGGAATGAATAAAACTAACTAGAATATGATTATACATGTTTGTTAAATGTTTTTACTTTTATCCAATAAAAGTTAGTGGCATAAAATATTTATGAATCTAATTTTAAGCATAAATACTCGAAAAGGTCAATTTACCACCTTTTAATGCTGAACAATATTTAAATATTTTTTTGGTCACTTTTATATGTACCACTTGAGAAAATAAAATTCTTCTTTAGAATCGGGACATCAAATTTTACTTTGGGTAAATTTTTGGAATTTTTCTAATAAAATTAATTTTTATATGAATAGTGAAAATACTATATTTTAATTCAAAGGTGCCTTTTAATATAATTTATTTATATGGTTAGATTATCTTTTTAATTGGTTTTAATGCGTAATAATAATATATTTTTACAATTTAATCCAATCTTGTTCATGGAAATTAATTTCACTTTGAAATTGGACATAAACAAATATTAGTATTTTGATAGTTATTGTTTCTTAAAAACACTCTATTTGTTTTGATAAAGGTAATTAATTTAAAATTAATTAATTCAACTTATATGTTTTTAATTCTGTAAAATAGACATCATTTTTTAATTTGGAATATCAAATATAGCTTAGTCTGAATTTTTGGTGTTTTTCTGAAAAACCTCAATTTTTTTATGAATAGTGAAACCACTATATAGTAGTTGAAAACTAATATTTTCATTTAAATAAAATTTTAACACTTATTTGGATGAGTAATTACCTAACATGGGAATCCTTGGGTTGATTTTCGGATCCCATGGAGCCACTTATGAATGATAATGACACATTATTTTAATTAATTTAAATTAAAGGCAAAAATGACACAAACAAATATCACTTTGTAAATTAATTTTAACATGGTTTTATATAAGTTATATTTTCAACTATAAATATTCATTGGAAGAATAAAAATATTTATTAAATCATGGTATTTTTTCTATAATTTTTAAACATCGAATAAATTAAATTATTTATGACACAATAATGATGCAGTGTTTACCTTATTAACAAATGATTTAAATAAATAAGATTATAAATATTAAATTAAAATCCAAAACCTATCCAATTATTATAGGATGAATTTATTTATACCATGATTCATCTTATCTTCTACCTTAATTAGTCTTGGACTTTTAGAAACTGAATATCATTATATAATAAAATAATATTATCACACTTTCCTAAAGAGCCCCTCCTCCCCTTATAAAAAACATTCACTTTTAACCAATTACTCACACCTATAAAGCCTGTTGTCCCATCCAAACTCTGCCCAATTAATCTCACAACGTCCCTCTCCTCCACATAGAAGCCTTACCTTAGGCAAAAGGAACTTCAAGAATCAATTTTGAGTCATACCAAAGGGACTTACCTAAATTAAAGGTAATAGTTTCTCTTAAATTATTTTGTTTTATTTTGTTTTATTTTACTTCTCCAACCCCCTAAACTCTTTTTGTTCCTTTATTTTATAACAAAAACAGTATCCTAAATATAATAGGATGTTTTTATAAGATTTATTGAAACTATACTTACACACACCTCCATCTAATGGGTGAAGAACATACTATTTCTGTGGATGGAAAACTAAAGCCTCGTAAAACAATGATAGTTCGATTATCAACTACCGCCTATCATGGTGAAGATTAAAATAATATTATATTTACATATGATATATATTATTTTTTTATTTATTCTTCTTTATTTTTAATTTATATCATACCTTTATGGTTTCTATTATAAGTAAACGTGATAAACTCATATGATGAAGTGCATACTAACGCCCCCTCAAAGTGATATGACTCGTTCGTACCATACATGGGACATATAAAGGATGAATTTATTGAAATTATATATGATATTATAATTTAATTATAATATAACTATTTATCATTATGTTTTCTTATAATTAAAATATTAAATAGAAATGAAAGTTGCTTCCATGCGTACGTACGACTTACCATCACCATGAACGGTGCATTTCATTTCTTATCTCCAAATGTTATTTTAAATATATATATATATATATATACTGAATATATATGATATATTTGATATATAAATCATGAATATCATTCTGGATATAATGGACTCTTGACCACATGGATAACTTGTAATTATAAGGTTTTCATTTTTTTACTCTAGTACCAAATATCGACAAAACGACCCTTATTAACCTAAATGATTACATATTGTTTATAACATGGTAATAAGTAAAATAAAAGGAATAATAAACTTGAAAAATGGTTCTTAATCAATTATAAATTAACTTATGTTTATTACTCAACAATAACAAGGATCAAACAAGTCAAGTCGGACACAAGGTAAGGGGTTTCTTATCTCACTTTCAATTCCGTGAGATTTCCATTTTTCGCCACTTATTTATTGCATGTGGTGTACTGTGTACTTAAATTTGATATACATTATCATTATTGCCTTTATTATCATGGTATTATCAGATTAATTTGGTGTTTATTAACTTTTAGTCATATGACTTGATTGATTACAACGTGGTAATGGATTTTCATCTCACTTTTTATTCCCATGAGATTCTGGCTATATTTTCCACTATTTCTTTTTGTGTGGTGTATGTACTTCACATAATTGTATTAATTGTGTAGTATAATTTAATTAATGGGTAATTACATCTTCATTTTATGATCCTTCTTTCACAAGGTGTATTTTTCGAAAGTTACCAAATCTGTGAGGGAACATTTCACCCTCTACTTTTAAAAAGACATCTTTTTTTGTTATGTCTTCTAATTTAAATATTATTGTGTTGGGATATGTTATTTTATATCCTTATTGATGTAAATTTTATTTCCAAGTGATGAGATTCCCTTTTTTCAATCATCAACTCATTTTCTGAATTTTTAATGTGACGTTGTTAGGCTGTCAAAATTTTGTAAGAGAACTTCCTAACCCAAATTCAATTATTTGGGTTAAGCTTCTAATTCTTGATAATGTCATGATATGTATATGTGTGAATAACCTATTATTGTTTCAAACATAATATCCAATTATATTTAGTATATTATTATTTTTCACACATTATAATGTAATTGATTTATCCTTAATCTAAGGATACGGTTTTTATAAGGGATTTCGTCTCAATTTACATTCCATTGAGACTTCATGGTTGTTATAAATCAATACACTCTTATGTGGTGTATATACTATCCTTTTGAATATTATATCATGAATCATATTATTCTCATGATATTATAAAGATCTAATTCAATGTTATACCTCAATTATTTGTATTCAGGAGTCTCTTGTTTTATTAAAAACTCTTAAACTAAAATATCATTTTAAATGTTATAAATATTTATTATTATAAATCTTTCTAATTAATATCCATGTTTTAAAAATGGTTTTAAGGATTTATTTATAAAGAAATTAATGTTTTAAAATTTTAATTCTTTTAAAAGCTTCAATTTGGTATGTGACACTTTGATTCAAAAATCTCTTTATTAAATATTTTAAATTCTTATGAAAAAGTTTTGATAAAGAATTGTTTATTTCAATATCTTGATTTGATATATTGTTATTAGAATGTGGAAATTTTATCTTTATTTTATGATCATGTTATGTGTTATGAATATGTTATGGTTATTGGGAACTGTTTACCTATACAGGTGGTTTCGTGATAAACCTAGTGTAGGTCAGCCTGAGATAGCTCTCCAATACATTGGGTAATGTGACGGAGGTAAACATTAATGTTTATCTTAAGAGATTTAGGGAATATACTATTATGGGTATTCCAAATGTGACTCCCTATGTAGTTGTGATAGCTACAATGTAAGTATGTTATGAATTCCATAATTTACCTTTATGATTTATGATTTATGTGTATTATTAATAAATCATATGATTTCATGAGGTATGTTATGATTGAAAATTATGGTTTCATTGATTTGTATTTATTGATAGAATAATGTTTTCCTACACTATTTTATAACCCTTATTGAGCTTTTTATGCTCATCCCAAGTTGTTTAATTGTTTTCCAATGGACTTAAAGATGAATAGAGTCAAAGATGAGATGAAGGAAAAGTCATGCCTGTCTAAAACATGGGACTAGACCTATCTATTTTTTTAAGAGTTTTTTATTTTATGAATAATGGATATTAGGTAGTAGTGTCTACATGTAACACTTGAGGTTGTTATGTAATTGTTAGGGACAAATTCTCTAAAACCCTAAACCTGAAAAGATCCTCAATGTGAATTATTCATTTAATTTAGGATTATGCAATGTTTAAGGTCTGGTCCTTATAGTTGGTATCAGAGGTCGGTTTAGATAACTTTAGAAGTTAGGGTGTTCTCTAAGCATAAGTGACATAATAATAATGTTTAGGATTTTAGAAAGAGTCATAGTTATTTTAGATAAATAGAATGAGTTTATGATAACATGAATAAGTATATCTTAGTATTTACCCTCCTCGTAAGATATTATATGATGATTTTACTGATATTCTCAAACTTAACTTTTTTGTTTTAGTAAATGGATGGATCTAGCAGGCACCAAAGTAAAAGTGGATGTGAAGAAAACTGTGATGGTTTTATGAATGAGAAACTGAATGAAATGGGAGCAACAATGATAACTCTTATGGTTATTCTCAACTAACTATCTGGAGTCATGATGGACCACCTAAACCTTGGTGATTTTTATAAGTCATTATATATGAGAGAAACAAATCCTTACGGAAGTTCAAGTAATAATCATATAGGTAAGAATGTTCAAAAACCTTTATGTCAAGGATGTGGAAAGGAACACTTAGGAAAATGTTTCAAAAGGATGGGAAGATTCTATAGATGTGGTAGTGATCTTCGTAAATCTAGAACCTATCATGGAAAAAAGAAGCATCCAGTTTACTCTAGGAAAGGGAATGAAGTTCTTTCTAAGGGATCAATTGAATTTTTTAAATGAGGTGTGCATGGTCATTATTCAAACAGATGTCCTACAACAAAATTTTAGGAATGGGATCACATGTATCATACAAATATATGTTTACCAATACCTAATTCCATTCTTATTGAGGATGAAGTAACTAATAATGACCAATCAAAGGTATGTATTATTTCTTAACTGATGTTTACACATTTTTGAAATCTAAGGATATGATTCATGATCCTTTTTTTTGGAAAGAAGTATTTCAGAACAAGTTGGAAAGGAATGGATAATGGATCATGATGAATGTTTAATGAGTAATATGTCAACATATAAGGGATTAAATAGTTACGGTATATTTTGGGATGGTGAAATTCTTAAAAGTATTAAGGCTCTTTTGAGGATGAGATTACATTAGAAGACTTTTTATAGTATGTGTAACACTGAGTGTGATATATGAAAATTTTATTCAAGGAATAATTACCTTTTCTTTTGTGGATATAGTTATATAGAACCATTTGGGTTTATATGATCCTTTAATTTGAGGCAATTACATGTTAATACATTTTGGGATGCAAAATTAAAGTTATTATAAAACCTTTGCGGTTAAAATATGTTATGGTTATTTTTGATGAATTTATCTATTTTTGGGAATGTTATAAAATTATATAGTTTTTGAAAAGGGACAACAGGCAGACCATGTGATAACCCTTCGCGCCGGACAAAGCTGTGTGAATCGAACCCACAACCAAAGTGAGACTGGGATTTATCACCTACCACTGGACTACATGAAGTCCCGGGTAAGTATGACTAATTGTTTTTAGTTAGATGATTTTATGAATCATGAATAAGATGATTTTTGGTTATCTATGGAAATGATTAACCTATCATAGAGAATATGTGATTTTGTTAATTACACTTCAGTATGAGGCTTTAAGAGTAGTCGATTTTTTTGGAGATAAATGTTGAGATTTTTTTGAAGACAATGTGATCAAATCCTTTTGAAATTTTGGGTTTCAATCATAGTTTGGTTTACTTTGAAAATTTTATGCATTGTTGTTTATATAATGGTCTTTAGTGATCTTTGGGTATTGTTTGAAAAAATTTGAAGATTAAGAGTAGTTTTTCTTTTTTGAAAAAGTTTATCTTTTTGGGAGATTATCAGATCTTATATAAAATTTTTTGGTTTTGGTTGATGTCTAAAGACATGGGAAATATATAGTTCATATTTTGGGGATTATGTGATACTTTAGATGTTGATTCTAGCACTTTTAATGTGACCAAGTCAGTTTGAATACTCATCGTTTGGAGGAAAGATGAGTTTGTGGTAGGAATTTAGTAAAGGATGAAAGTCTACATGACAAGTAAGTATGTTTCTGTATGGATTTAGTTAGGCCTAATAAATAAATTCATCAACTTTATGAAAAGTAACTTAAAACAAAAACTTTTTCGGTTAACTTTACCTACTAGGGAATCAAAGACTATTGAACCCATCACATGTTTGTGATTTTCTGGTGGTTCACTTTCTCCTAATCTTGTTTTTTATCACTCTACATCAGAACTTGATCATGTATTCTCTCTTACATATCCATGTTTTCCTACATGGAATCATTTTATAGGTTATCTCGGGTGACATTTTTACTTATCTTCCTTTCTTTTAATGTGATAGTTTTATTGACTCTTTTTTCGATGTGGGACTTTCAATGATGTTTCTGATCCCAATTTTAAAATTGCGAGGAGGCAATTCTCAAAAGGGGGGAAGGATGTAACATCCCATGTAAATAAAGAATATGAAATTTTCATATTTATTAATATTTGTAAATTAATTATTAAATTTACTTTAAAAGGGATTCTATGTTCGATGTCTTACCCGATACGCAAGAACAGGTTTCTTTGAAATCTAACATTGCACACAAATAATATAATATTATTATTTTAAATGGTATTTAATGCCTAGCCGTTGTATTGGCAGGAATGAATATAACTAACTACAATATTATTATACATCTTTGTAAAAAAAATTACTTTTATCCAAGAAAATTTAGGGGCTTAAAATGTGAATGAATCTAATTTTAATCATAAATACTCTAAAAGGTCGATTTACCACCTTGTAATGGAAAATGCTATTTAAATCTTATTTTGGTCACTTTTATATGTTCCACTTTACAAAATAAAATTCTTCTTTGGAATCGGGACACCAAAATTTACGTTGAGTAAATTTTTGGTATTTTTCTAATAAAATTCATTTTTTATGAATAGTCTGACTGACTGACTAACTGAAAATTATTTTTTATTGAATAAAACACTTTTGTGGAAGAAAGTGTGAAACCAAAGGATCTATCAAAACACCCAAACAACCCCGAACCAAAACCAGAAAGAGATAGGAACTACCTCATACACGCAACAACAACATCCACCCTCCCCTTGCGGGACACTCAGTGATCCCATGCAAGCATGGTCCCTCCTGATGTTGCCATCCCTCCAAAACAGCCATATCCCAAATGTCCTGCAAAGGGTATGGCAGAGTGCTCTAGCCCAACAAGGATTCCAGACTGCACTTCCCAAATCAAACTGGGGCCGAAGACTCAATAGAAAAGGAAATGTTACCAAAATAAAGCTTTAGCCAATTGTTGTTTTCTTCCCTGTAGAGATTCCAATACATTAGTCATACCTTATCCTCAGGATCTTCTCCAATAACATCATCCAATCGGTTCCCCATTTTGTCACATGTGCGGATATATTCTTCTTTGCTGATTTTCCTGTCGTTGAAGCCTCTCATTAATATCAAATCTTGTCTGTCAATCCACTTTGTCTGCTCGTTGTTGACCTGCACTCTTATAGCCCTTCCCATCATATCAGCCTCCTCCTGTGGAATGTCAAAATACATAAATTCTTCTACCATGTCTTCCTCGGAACAAAGGATAGGTTCCTTTCTGGAACTTACCTTCCCGGTAGAACTTCCCATTTCATTGATGTTTCCCTTAATTAAAACCTGAGGATCCTCTTTCACCACATTAGGCCGTGGCACCAGTAACTTCTTCGCAGAGCGGGTCTCCATAGGTGGAGGAAGCAAGGAGTACTCTTTTTCCACTTCTTCTTTTTAGAACTCATGTTGTTCTTTTGACCTGGTACCTCCTTAGCCGACTCCACCAAGTCAACCGTGTTGGTTTTCTCAAAGTCAGGCTCACCACCACCCAGTTGCCCAACAGTCAGTTCAGGGGCAGAATCACTGCGTGGCAGAACAGAAAGATCACTTTTGTTGAATTGATGGAAAGGGATTTTCTCCTCTTCCACCTCATGAGCCTCTCTAATAATTGCACTTTCCAATACAGGAAACAGATTTGGAGAACATGGTATAAGATCATCCACCCTTACCTTCTCCAAATTGATTGGAGTGTTTTGAACTAGAAGCATAGTCTCGCCAGAGTCATACTGGTGCTCAAGTCCCCTGCCCATATACTGATGATTATAAGTCCCATCTGTGTCCTGGCCATGGCTATTTGTAGCTTCATCCTTACTCAAGTCATTAGAATTACCATTTTCCCAGTTGTCCGGCTTAGAATCATGTGAAGTGGTAGTCACATCATCTCCAGGGAAGTGTTCCTTCCTCTTAACCTCATCCAATCATACCTGCACTCCTAAATCTGTGCACAATATGTCATATTCCGGTCTCATTTACTCAATAGAAGTAGTTAGTAATGGAGCAGTAACCTCCCCTGAGGGCACCCCCGGCACCAGTGAGATATTTTCACCACCTGGTTTAGAGGGATCCTGACAATCCTGGGGCAGGCCTGCGGGTGGTGTCTGAGAACTACCTAGTACAGCATTAGGAGTGTCCACACCACCTTTCAAAGGTACATCCACTGGAATAGCTGGGTCCTCAGAAGTTCGGACACTGTCAGACCTCCTTCGACAACCGAATTCCTCATGACATTGTCTTTGGCAAAATGAACTCAAGGGTGTCCAAGAATCATATACAATGGACTGTTCATACCTGTACTCCTCTTCAACCACAATCCAGACAATCTCCAGTGTAATTATTGAGACATCCATTTCCACACAAATTCTAGCCGATATGGGATTCGACAAAGAAGCTATCCTTTGATCACTGCACACAAACTGGCCTATGGATTTTCCAATTGATCGCAGCAACTCAAGATTCTGGAACGGGAGAGGAAGGCCGGGAAATTGAATCCAAATCGCCATATAAAGAGAATCACGGTTCATGTGAGCGTCAAAAGACCAGCATTGAAAATGTAAAGGGAGACCAGATAAGTATTTACTCTTTCTAGACCAAGCCTTACCCAAATCTTCCTCATCAGTAAAAATAATCAGGAATTGACGAGGACCCAGGATACCTACCCGCACACGATGCTTCAATCCCCAATCTGCATTGACCGCTGTGTCGAAATGCTCCTCAAGGGGTCTCCGCCTCACAAACCTCACAATCATTGACAAAGAAAGTAATGCTGATGCTTCAGAGAATTCCTTTTCCGAAACAGGAACAATAGGCTGGGCTGAAAAGAAACCATGGACCTTCAGAGCCGCTTGAATTTCGGGGATGAAGAAACCCGCATCTGACAAGGAACTAAAGAAATCACTATCTCTCAACTGTGCAACTTCTAGAATGTTAGTAGGATGCGAAGACCCCCCCCCCCCCATGGGGGGGGGGTCGCGATGGTCGTCATCACCGTAGGGTTAGCAGAGCGCCATCACCTTCGGAAACCCACCGCTCCGGCTCCCAGCTTTTTATGAATAGTGAAAAATACTGTATTTTAATTCAAAAGTGCCTTTTAATATAATTTATGTATATGGTTATATTATCTTTTTAATAGGTTATAAATTGTAATAATAATATATTTTTACCATTTAATCCAATTTTGGGCATTGGAATTAATTTCACATTGAAATTGGACATAAACATGTATCAATCATTTGATAGTTATTATCTCATAAAAAACACTATTTGTTTTGATTGCGGAAATTTATTTTATATTAATTAATGCAACTTCACTGTTTTGAATTTTTTAAAATAGATATCATTTTTGAATTTGGAATATCAAATATAGATTAGGTTGAATTTTTGGTGTTTTTCTGAAAAGCCTCAATTTTTGATGAATAATGAAACCACTAAGAAGTAGTTAAAAACTGAAATTTTCATTGAAAATCAATTTTACCACTTCTGTGGATTGAATTTTAAAAATATGACATACATGGTTGTTATTATTAAGTAAAATATGGTTCAATAAGATGAAAATAATTTTTTATGAATAGTAACTTTTGACTTTTATTATCCACAGTTAAAGGTAAATATGGTAATTTAGGGTAAATATTATTTATAATAATTCAAAATTACCTTAACACTTGTCCTAAAATTATTGAATGAGTAATGTCTAACCATGGAAAACCTTGGGTCAATTTTTGGACTCCATGGAGCCACTTGTGAATGATAATGACACTTTATTTTAATTAACTTAAAGTAAAGGAAAAAATGACATAAACAAATATCTGATTGTAAATAAATTTTTACATGGTGTTATATAAGTTATATTTTAACCTATAAATATTCATTGAAAATATAAAAATATTTCCTACATCATGGTATTTTTCATATAATTTTTAGACTTCTAATAAATTAAATTATTTATGAAACAATAATGATGCAGTGTTTACCACATTAATAAATGATTTAAATAAATAAGATTATAAATATTAAAATAACATCAAAAACCTGTACAATTCTTATTGGATGACTTTATTTCGACCATGATTCAACTTATCTTTTACCTTAATTAGTTTTGGATCTTTAAAAACTGAATATCATTATATAATAAAATAATATTATCACACTTTCCTAAAGAGCCTTTCCTCCCCCTTATAAAAGCCCTCACTTATAACCAATTACTCACACCTCAAGCCTTTTTTATTGTCCAAACATTGCCCAATTAATCTCCCTACATCCCTCTCCTCTTCTTAGAAGAATTAATTTAGGAAGAAGTAACTTCAAGAAAACCTTTTGATTCATACCAAAGGGAGTTACCAAAATTAAAGGTAATTTTTCTCTTAAATTATTTTGTTTTATTTTACTTCTCCAACACCTTAAACTCTTTTTGTTTGTTTATTTTATAAAAACACCAGTATAATCAATATAATAAGATTTTTTTATGAGAATTATTTGAAGGACACTTACACACACCTCCATCTAATAGGTGAAAAACATACTGTTTTTGTGGATGGAAAACTAACGCCTCATGAAACGATGATTGCTCGATTATATCCTACCACCTATCATGGTGGACATTAATATGGAACTATATTTATATATGATATATATAATTTTTTTCTTTATTATTACATATTTTTAATTTAAATCATACCTTTATGGTTTTCATTATGAGTAAACGTGATAATCTCATTTGAGGAAATGTGGACTATCGCCCCCTCAAAGTGATATGACACATTCATACCATATATGGGACATATAAAGTATGGAGTTATTGAAATTATATATGATATTATACTATAATTATAATATTACTATGTATCATTATGTTTTCATTGAATTAAAATACAAAATTGAGATGAAAGTAGCATTCATGCGTACGTACGGCTAACCGTCTCCATGAACGGTGCATTTCATTTCTTATCTCCAAATGTTCTGTAGTGTTATTAATACATATATATACTTCATATATATTATATATATTATATCTAAGTCATGAATATCATTCTATAGATAACGGACTCTTGACCACATGGACAACTTGTAATTATAAGGTGTTCATTTTTTACTCTTGTACCAAATATCGACAAAACGACCATTATTAACTTAAATGATTACATATTGTTTATAACATGGTAATAAGGGATATAAAAGGAATAATAAACTTGAAAATTGGTTCTTAATCAAGTATAAATTAACTTATATTTATTATTCAGGAATAACAAGGAAGAATCAAGTCAAGTCGGACATGAGTTAAGGGGTTTCTTATCTCACTTTCAATTCCGTGAGATTTCCATTTTCACCACTCATTTATTGCATGTGGTATATTTTGTACTGAAATTAGATATATATTATCATGATTTCTTTTATACTCACGGTATTAAGTGATTAATTTGGTGTTTATTATCTTTTATTCATACGACTCGATTGATTACAACGTGGTAAAGGATTTTCATCTCACTTTTTATTCTCGTGAGATTCCTTCTAGATTTTCCACTATTTCATTTTGTGTAGTGTATTTGCTACCAATGATTGTATTCATTGTTTAATATAATTTAATTTATGGGTAATTAAATCTTTAATGTAAGATCCTTCTTTCATGAGGTTTATGTTTCGAAAGTTACCAAATCGGTGAGGGAACCTTTCACCCTCCACTTTTTAAAAGACATATTTTTTTCGTTATGTATTCTAATTTACATCTTATTACATTGAGATATGTTCTTTTATATCCTCATTGATTTAAATTTTATTCCCATGTTATCAGATACATTTTTTCCCTCATCAAATCATTTTATGAATTTTTAAAGTGACGCCATTAGGCTATCGAATTTCTGTAAGAGAACTGCTTAACCCAATTTCAATTCTTTGGGTTAAACTTCTACTTCTTGATTATGTCGTGATATGAATATGTGTGAATAACCTCTTATTGTTTCAAACTTAATATCCAACTATATTTATTCTATTATTATTTTTCACACATTATTATGCAATTGATTTATCCATGATCTAAGGATGTAGTTTTTATAATGGATTTCGTCCCAATTTACATTCTATTGAGACTTCATTGTTGTTATACACCAATTCACTCTTATGTAGTGTATATACTGTCCTTTGGAATATTATATCATGAATCCCTTTATTCTCATGATATTATAAAGTTCTGATTCAATGTTATTCCTCAATTTTTTTTATTCAAGAGTCTATCATTTTGTTAAAAACTCTTTAACTAAAATACCATTTTAAATGTTGTAAAGATTTATTCTGTTAAATGTTTTAAATGGTTATAAAAATGATATGATAAAGCATTGTTTATTTAAATATCTTGATTTGATATATTGTGATTAGAATGTGGAAATATAATATTTCCTTTATGATCGTATTATGTGTTATGAATATGTTATGGTTATTGGTCATTGTTTACGTATAAGGGTGGTTCCATGATAAACCTAGGGCGAGTGAGCCTGAGATAGCTCTCCAATGCATAGGGTAACGTGACAAAGGTAAACTTTAATGTTTCTCCTAAGAGATTTAGGGAATATACTATGATGGGTATTCCAAATGTGACTCCCAATGTAGTTGTGATAGTATAATGTATGTATGTTATGAGTTCCATAATATACCTTTATGATTTATGATTTGTGTGTATTATTTATAAATCCTATGATTTCATGAGGTATGTTATGATTGAAAAGTATGGTTTCATTGATTTTTATTTATTGGTGGGATAATGTTTTCCTACCTTATTTTATTACCCTTACTGAGATTTTTATGGTCATACCAAGTTTTTGAAATGTTTTCCACAGGATATAAAGATGAATAGGGTCAAGGATGAGATCAAGGAAAAGTCATGCTATCTAAATCATGTGACTAGACAATTCTATTTATTTATAGTTTTTTATTTTATGAAAAATGGATACTGGGTAGTAGTGTCTACATGTAATACTTCAAGTTATTATGTAATAGTTATGACCTAATTCTCTAAAACTCTAAACCTGAAAATATCCTTAATGTGAATTATTCATTTAATTCATGATTATGAAATGTTTAAGGTTAGGACCTTACAAAATCTATCCAATTACTTAAGATTTCACCATCAGAGGAATGATATTGTCGCTCGTGCGTATGTACAGATTACCATCTCCATGAACATGATGAGGTTCATTAAGCATCGTAACCATTCAAGAATAGTTTTCATTTTATGATTAGAAATAATGTTTAATGAACTTAATATCATTCTGGATATAAATCAAATATATCTTATCCATAACAAACCTGACTTACATAACAAAACATATAAAGGAAAATGAATCAGTTTACACACAAAATAATGATACTACTGAAATATTATTAACAAATCAATATTAGAGGATCATATATTATATAATATTTTTGTATTTGGATCTTGTATAATTTACTAAAAAATATTTATATATTATAAATGAGGTTAACGTACCCACAATCAAGGAAAAGTACAAGGTAAGAGTTAATTCCTCAATCTCATTATTATCCGAGATTTTTTTTGAGTAAGTATTTACGTGGACATTTTTATCATCCATGTCCATGTTTCATAAAAATGTTTTGAAAATGAATATTTTATGGATTTTTGGAAGGTAATATTTAGAAAGATTATCATTTTAAATGTTTTATAGATTTATCTTTCGAAATATTTCTAATTAATTTCCATGTTTTAAAAATGATTTTAAGGATTTATTTATATGGATATGAATGTTTTTAAATGATAATTCTTTTCAAAATTTTCTTTTAAATGAATTACTTTATAAATTCAAGACTTTTAAATGATTTCAAAAAAAGATATATTTCTCTCAAAGAGTTTGACTGATCATTTTCATTTATGTCAACATATTTACTAGATATTATTCTTGATTGAGGTTGATTTATTATAATAAAATCTTTCATATTTTATTAAATGATTTATTATATGTTTGAATGTGGTTGTTCTATTTTTATACCATTCATGGTTTATGGTTAAAGTATTCACATTTTGTATGCAAGTTTTAATACGAATGTTTATGTTATGTTTCAACATTTTTATATGAGGAATGCATTGGACTTAGTAAGTTATGGTTGAAGCCCGCTATAGATCCTCAATGCATCGATAGGTATCATGAGACAAACTAGCATCATGTCACAAGGTCTTGAAAAAATCTTATTTGTAGTCTAGGAACGAGGCCTTGACTACGTGGTTATGATGTCTGACGTTATGCATTCCATCATTATGAAATTTTTTATTGATATTACATGTGATTGTTTGACTATTTGAATATCCATGTGAATAGGTAAATTTAATTATTTGATTTATATTTTCCATAATATACTGAATTTTATGTTTAAAAGTTTCATGTTTTAGTCTGATACATTTCCATAAATGTTTATGCTTATTTAGGAATGTTTCCGCTATATTGTTATCCTTACTGAGAATCTGGGCTCACCCCTTTCTTATGCTTTCTTTATCCTATGATGTGAAGAGGTATATTAAGATTGACCTTTAGGGATAGGATAAGGGATATGAGTGTTTTCATAGGTGATATAATATTGTTTTTTATTACAGGTTTTAATGTAAAACATATGTATGTATCTAGTACTTCCAAGGCTTTTAAACTAATCGGTCTTTAGAAACATGATCTCTTATGATCAAGCCAATGTTATGTAATAATTATCCGACTCTAAATAATTATGGTTGGTGCGTTATAGTTGGTATCAGAGGAAGTTCAGTACAAACCTTGAAAAATAGATTTAGAAAAACTCTGATTAGAGAACATTACCCTAAGATAGAATTTGAAGATTAGTATAAAAGAACTTCTAGAATTTTGGTAATGTAGAGATTTTATGAATTTTCTACAAAATGAATCCATATCTAGATATGAGTAGGTCGAGGAGGCTCTAGAACATATGTATCTAGTGTTAATACCTGAAAACAACACATTGAGCTAGACTCAAATGTGAACTGCTACACGACAATGGGCCTTGCTGCACTCTTTTTCACGACACTCCTAGGGGATATGCTTAGGATAATTTACATTTTTTTACAAACCGATTATAGGGATTTTAATATAATATGAGAATAAATTCCCTTGGGTAATCATAAGGTGTTTTCGATTGAAAATAGTGTTTCATGATATTCCATAAATGATTTTATGACTATGGTTACTCACACTATACTGTCTGGTTTTAGTAAATGGATGGATTCCAAGGAAGTAATAATAACATTGTACATGATGTACAATGTGGGAACGATGGTGGAAGTGAGAAACTAAATGAAATGTTGATAGGAGTATAAGAGACCATGTTAATGCCAAAGAAGATTTCCAAAAATATGATCAACAACATATACATTAACCAACTCCCAAACTCAAAATAGGAGAGAAAGGCGGAGAATGATAAGATCTCCAGTAGTGGAGATCATGGAGAAAAGAAAGTTCAATTTCCATCATTCTGGAAATGTGGAAGGAGACACCAAGGAATGTGTCTTAATGGAACAAATAAATACTTTATGTGTGGTAAAGAAGGACATAAATTAAAGAATTGTCGATGAAAAATGAAGAAAACTGTGGAAAAAAATAAAAATGATCCTAAGAATCCATTTACAGTCTTTTTCTATAAATGAAGGAGACCTAGGCATTACCCGATTCAATTCCCTATTCTATAGGATAACCACTAGGTCAAGGAAGAACCTATGTGGAAATAAATGAATGGAGAAATGTTTAAAAGTATTAATTATCTTTGTTTATGGGATTACATTCTATGATTTGTCTATTGTATGTATAACCCTGTAGTTTGTCATGTGAAAATGATATTTGAGGAAGAATTATCTTTTCCTATGTGGATATAGTTATAAACAACCATTTGGTTTATATGATCCTTGAATTTGAGGCAATAATAGGTTATTAATTTTTGGGATGAAAATTTGATGTATGAGATAAAATTTGTGGTTAAATTATGTTATGGTTATTTTGAGGAATTTATCTCTTTTTGGGAATGTTATAAAATATAGTTTTTCAAAAAGGACAACACACAAACCACGTGACAACTCGTCGCATCGAACAAAGCAATAAGAATTGAACCAACAACCAAAGTGCGACTAGGATTTGTCACCAACCACTGGACCACATAAATTCCCTGGTTAGTAAGATTAATTCTTTTTAGTTAAATGATTTTATTGATAAATAATAAGTTGTTTTGATATCTTATGGTTTATCAAACGGATATCCTTAGTATAGGAAAATGATTTGGTGATTAAGTGATAAATGTTATTTTGGAAGACATTTCCTATGTTGGGAAAACTATATGCCTAAGTAAAATAGAATAATTTGGTATTTCATTTGAGGAGTAGTGGTGGATTTTTATTTTGGAAGAATACATTTTATTATAGAGATTCAGGTTATTAATGTAAATGATTAACCTATCATAGAGAATATGTGATTTTGTTAACTACACTTCAATATGAGACTTTAAGAGTAGTTGATGTTATTTGTATATAAATTCTAAGATTTAATATGAAATACCATGTGATTAAATTCTTCTAAGTTTTAGTTTTCAAGCTTAGTTTGGATTATATTAAAGGATTTTAAGGACAATTGTCTATTGAATGGTCTTTATTTAACTTTATATATTGTTAGTTTAATTTTTGAAATTAAGATTAGAATTTCTTTCCATAAAGGATTAACCATTTTTTGGGTCATCTTATCATGTACAAACCATTTGAATTTTGGATAATCTCTAAAGAAAAGGTAAATATATAGTTTATCCTTTCTGAATTATGTGATTATCTAGAAGTTGATTCTTGCACTTTAGGTGTGATCAAGTAATCTTGAATAGTCATCATATGGAGAAAAGATGAGTTAGTTGTAGAAATTTATTAATGGATGAAACTATACATGAAAAGTAAGTATATCCCATTATGTTTTTAGTAAATATCATAAATAAATTCCTCAACATTATGAAATGGAACTTAAAACAAAAAACATTGTCCGTTTACTTTTCCTACTGTGAAAATAATGACCATTTAACCCGTCATAGGTTTGTGGTTTTCGTGTTGTTAACTTCTTATTGATCATGTTTTCTATCACTCTTCATCAGAACCTGAAACTTATTTTATCCTCCATATCCATGTTTTACTACATGTAATCCCAGTATGGGTTATATCTGGAGACCTTTGTACTTCTCTATCTTTCTTTTTAAGTGATAGTTTTATTGAATCTTTTTTCAGATGTGGTATTTTCAATGAAGTTCCCAAGAACAAGTTTAAAATTGTGTGGATACAATTTCTAAAAGGGGGAATAATGTCACACCCAAATATTTCATATTATGTTATTTTCTTCAATGTAATTAAATAGCTTACGCTACACGCAACACTGAGTTCAAGCGCAACACGACTTACAAAACTAGCCATTAAAAAACTGGTTATGAATAGTATTAACTGCATTTGGAATTTTATAAACTCCATATAATTTTTAACATCCATATTATGTGTTTCTTTGGACTAATATAAGAATAAATTCAAATTTTCAGATTAAAGAATTATTTTTTCAAAAAATGCAATTTTACCACCTTTTAATGAAGAACACTTTTTAAATCCAACATTTGACACATTTATATATTCAATTTGAAAAAAATAAACTTCTTCTTTAGAATCGGTACATAAATATTATTTTGGATAAATTTTTGTTGCTTTTCTGATAACTTTCATATTTTGATGAATAGTGAAAATACTAAATTTAAATTGAAAACAACTTTTTTAATGAAAATAATTTATAGTTTTAAATTATAAATTTAATGGTTTTTAAGTATAATAACATTATATTTTTATCATTTAATCAAATTTTGTTTATTGGAAGTAATTTTACATTTAAATTGGACATAAACACATATAAATATTTTGATAGTTTCTACTTCTCAAAAACCCGCATTCTGGTTTGGAAAATTGAAAAAAATTAATTAATTAATACAACTTATATGATTTTAATTTTTTAAAATAGATATCATTTTTTAATTTGTAATATCAAAATTACCTTTGGTTGATTTGTTGATATTTTTCTAAAAACATTCAATTTTGGATGTATAGTGAAAAATACTATGTTATTGTTTAAAACCAACATTTTATTTAAATAATTATTTATTATATTTAAATTTATTTTATGTCAAAATTAATACATAAAACCTATATTAGTTGAATGTAATTCATTGGATTCATTTTATAATAAGATCTGATGGATAAAATTTTATTGATCTTTTTAACGTCTTTTACCCAACTTCTGGGCACATTTGCAAATCTTCATAAAACGCAATTATACCACTTTTGTGAATTGAATTTAAAAAATATAAGAGAAATTGTTCACATCAGTATGTAAATTGTGGTTCAATATGAGAAAATAATTTTTGTTGCACATAAACTTTTGAATTTTATTTTCCACGATTAAAAGTAGATAAGTTAATTAAATGTAAAAATGATATTATAATTACCCTAACGCATGTCTTAATTCTATTTTATATTTTTATTTCGACCAAAATAAACCTTAATAATAAAATATGATTCATTTGGTCCAGTTTTATTAGATTAGTACTTTTATTATTATTTTATTTAAAGAAGAGTTAAAAGTGTTAAATTCAATGTTTAATAACTAAACCATATTTAATATAGGGTTATACATAAGATAAATTCGACTATAAATATTAATTATAAAGTTAAAAATATTTCCTACATAATGGTATTTTATTTATAATTTTTAGATATTAAATAATTAAATTTATTTATGACACAGTGATGACGCAGTAGTTACCTTATTATTGAGAGATTAAAATAATTGAGATTATAAATATTAATATAATTGTAAATTGATGCTTTTGATGAATTCCAAGAATTTTATAGGTTAATGTGACATGTTATGGTTGATTAAATAATTTTTTTCGATTTGATAAAATTATTATGACTTTCATGAAAAACAAATGTTAAATAGTGTCAAAACTGGCATAAATGAGTTTTTAAAAAAACATATTATTTTATTAAATCATATAATAGTCCGAAAAAAATATGGTTCATACAAAGGACTTATGTATTGATATATATGTAATTAATGAACCAATTGACATTAACTTGGAATTTTATAGTATGTTTATTAACCATATATTATAATAATACAAGAAAACATGGTAAACGTTAAACTATTTAACTAAGAGTTAAATCTAAAAGATAAGGTTAATATGGTGACCAAAACTTGTATAAAACATATTTATTGATAGGATTTGGACCCATAACCACTTTATTCTAGAAATAAATCCATTTTGAGGCATTATAAACCGAAAATGATTTCATAATAAAATAATATTTCATCTTTTTCCTAAACTGACCCTCACCTCTCTTATAAAAGGGTAGTTCTCCTTCTCTCCAATTCACAAATCCAAACACATTTGGCTCAGCCAAACCCTGCTCAAATATACTCCCAACTACCCTCGCTTCAATCTAGTGGCCTTACATTGACCAGAAATCCAACTTATGGAGTCCTTTAGTTCAAATGAAACAGAAGAACCCGAAGAATAAGTAATTATTTCTCGCCTCTTTCAATGTTCTTTTCTTCGTCCACTTCTACATTCATTATTGTTTCCATAAATAACGAGTAACTTATAAATAGTATGATGTTATTATAAATATTGTACAACCATATTCATTATTTTATCCATCCTATGAATGACAAAGTCACCATACGTGAGTACGTAAAGCTTACCGCCTCCACGTCGTGGTTTAGTTTGTTATTCAACACATCATTACATGGATTGGTATAATAATGAGTATAATTAATTTAAATAATAGATATAACATGTTAATGATTCTATATATATGATATACCATCCAATTAATTACGATTTCACCAATAATAGAATGATAATGTCGCTCGTACGTACGTACGGATTACCGTCATCATGAAGACGATGATATTCATTCCCCATCGTAAAAATTCAATAATAATTTTCATTTTATTATTATAAATAATGTTTAAAGAACATAATATCATAATAGATATAAATCAAATACATCCTATCCATAACAAACATGACTTACATAACAAAACATATAAAGTAAAATGAATCATTTAACAGCTGAAACAATGATACTACTGAAATATTATTTACAATGAAATATTATAGGATCATATATTATATCATATTTACGTATGTGGTTCTTTTATAATTTAATAAAAATTATTTAACTATTATAGTGTAGGTTAACATACACTTAATACAGTAAAATTACAAGGTAAGGGTTAATTCCTCAATGTCATTATTATCTGAGATTATTTATGTGTAAGTATTCACTGGGAAATTTTTTTCATCCATGACAATGATTCATAAAAATGTATTCAAAATGAATAGTGTAAGGATTTCTATAATGGACTCTTATGAAAGATCATCATTTAAATTTTTTTAAAGATTTATCTTTCTAAATCTTTTTAATTAATGTCCATCTTTTCAAAATAATTTTAAAGATTTATTTATATAGACATAAATGTTTTGAAATGATAATTCTTTTCAAAAGTTTCAAAGTGGTATGGGAAAGTTTGATTCAAAAATATCATTCAAATCACTTCCTTTATAAATGTGTGGATTTTAAATTATTTCACAAAAAGTGATATTTCTCTCAAATAGTTTTACTGATCATTTTCAACTATGTTAATATCCTTAACTAGATATTATTCTTGATTGAGGTTGAGTTATTATAATACAATCTTCTATATTGTATTTAATGAGTTATTGTATGATTTAATGTGGATGTGCTATTTTTATATCATTCATGGTTTATGGTTAAAGTATTGACATTTTTTATCCAAGTTTTAATACGAATTTTTATGTAATGTTTCAACATTTTCATATGAGGAATGCATTGGACTTAGTAAGTGATGGGTGGAGTCGTCTATAGATCCTCGATTCATCACTAGGTCTCATGATTCAAACCTGTGTCTTGGAACAAGGCATTGAAAAAATATTATTTTTTGTCTATTCATGAGGCCTTGACTATGTGGTTATGATTTCTTGAATTATACATTCTATCATTATGAAAATAGCTATTAATATTACATGTGATTACTAGACTAGTAGAATATCCATGTGAATAAGTAGGTGGCATTATTTTATTTATATTTTCCATATTATACTAAAGTTTAAGTTTCAAAGGCCTATGATTTAGTCTTATACATTTCCTTAAATTTTTATGCTTATTTATGAAATTTTTTGCTATATTGTTATCCTTACTGAGCATTTGAGATCACCCTTTATTATGTTTTCTTTTTCCCAGGATGTGAAGAAGTGTATTACGATTGACCTTCATGGATAGAATAAAAGATATGAGGTTGTTTAAAGGGGGCACAATGTTTTTGATTTTTTATTTCATTACGTAATGTAAAACTTATGAATGTATCTAGTATTTTCAAGGATACAAAACTAATCGGTATTTTAAGACTTGATCTCTTGTGATCATGTCCATGTTAGATAATAATGCACCGACTTTGGGTAATTAGGGTCAGTAATTATATGATCCAAATAAACAGAAGATAAATTCCCACCAAAACATTGGGGAGAGATGGGATAGAAGAAGAAAACAATAATAGAGTACGACCTCTAATTAGAAGGGGTGAAGATCTTCAATCTAGGCTTTGAAATATGAATACACGAGTTCTAGAGCCCTTGGAATGCCTGGTAAATTGAGGTAATTTGATTAGGGCCAATTTAGGGTCAATTTGGGGTTAAAATAAGTGCGGTAGGGTTTAGAAAATTTTCAAAGATTTTTTTGGGGTAATTAAAAACCCATGCAAGGTTTCCTAAGAAGGGGAACACAGTTTTCCAAACTATGTGCCTAAACTATGAGCCTCTTCTAGGGGCTGCACAATTACTCTTAATAGGTCACACAGTTTGAAAAATGGTGTTCCAGCCATGAAATCACTCTCTATGAGGGGTTGCACAGTTTTCTAGTCTAGGTTCCATGATTTGGGAAAACATGTGCCAACCATGAACTTCCCCTTTTCTTTCATTTTTATGAAATTTTCACCTAGATACACCCAAGATTAAACCGATTCCAAAATTACTCAAAAATAGAAAAAAAAAATATTACTTGAAAACAAGCCTAATACACCTCTAATAAATGTAGGGATCTTACGATCTCCCCACTTTATAACATCTCATCCTCAAGCTGTACTCCCCAGCATCTCTAGGATTTATAAGTGAAAATATTGGGCCATTGAGACTGAATATTGACTTCTCTCCCCCATTTTTCCTTCAAAACACAACCATGTTTCCACAATACTCAAACTATTAGAATGGTATTTCTCTACAATACTTTATCACTACGATCAAACACACAAATCAAATTCTACTCAAATGTTGCTTCTATCTCTAGCTCAACATCATCCATATCGATCACATGGAAAAAATTGGGGTAATACCACTAGAGTTATGACACATTAAAGAGTTCATGAACAGTACTATATCTCTTTGGAAGAGTTAATATATATGCCACCATACTGATTCTCTCTAAAACCTCAAATAATCCAACAAATCTAGGCGCCAACTTTCCTTGTCTTCTTATCCTATGGTGACCCAATCTCAGAGACAGTTGAAAGAAAACATGATAACCTTATGTAAACTCTAGTGGTATTTTAATTATATCCTCATACAACTATTTTCTACTCTGATTCGTATCCATATGCTTCCAAATTAACTGAACCTTCTCTGACGTTTCCATCACGAGACTCAGTCCGAAAAGTTCTAACTCGCCTACCTCCATAAATCATAAGGGTGATGCTTAGGGAATACCATAAAGTAACTAATATGGTTCCATATGAATAGTTTCCTCATAATTATTGTTATAGGAAAACTCTACCAAATATATGTGCTTCTACCAAGACCTACCAAAGTCTAGGACACATTCCTGAAGCATATCCTCAAGCACCTGTATAGTATAATCTGATTTTAAACCTACATATTGGTGGAAATTCATATATAGGAAGAATTGTGTTCCTAGTGCCTTTTGTAATCCTTTCCAGAATCACAAAATAAATCATGAGTCATGGTATGAAACTATATTCCAAGTCACCCCATGTAGAAGAACTATCTCCTGAACATACAAATCCATCAATTTCTCGACTAAGAAAGTCTATTTTACTAGTAGTAAATGTGATACCTCTATCCGTCGGTCTACAATCACTCATATAACATCATTATTTTGAGGTTTCCTTGGGATAACCACCAAATAGTATATAGTAACACCATCCCACTTCCATTCTGGATGGGACAATAGTTGTAGTAAACCATTGGGTCATTGATGTTCAACCTTCACCTATTGAAAGGTATAGCATAGTGTCATGAACCATGCTATCTTTTTTTTCTTTCCCAGTCACAAAAATATCATCATAAGTCTTGGTGCATTTTGGTCACACATGGATGTACAACTAACACTGAGGAATAAAACCCTTGCATCAGATCCTCCCACATACTCTTTGGAACAACAACCCAATTCCTGACATAGATGATCTCATCCTTATCTTTTTTTATAATTTGAAGGTGACTCCCCAAATTTAAGGATTTACCTCATGGTTAAACATTATGGATCCTCATAATACCTATCCCTGGTCCCTCACAAAACTATAGACTCTACTGGAACTAATTTGAGAGTTATATGCTCATAGCTCCCCATGAACCACAACAAGCATCTCAGCTAGTAAAGTGATCGTCTTCTACTCAATACTAGACTCATGAACTACTTAATTTTGTGTGTTTTTTATTAAATATTCATCAACATTTTTTCCATTCCCATGTGTGTATGATCTCTCAAAATAAAATTATTTCATATACTCAACCTAACTCTGTTGGAGGAGATTCCAATCTCACTGGAAAATATTTATACTTTAAGATCTTATTATTAGTATACACAATAATATTTTCACCCAAAAGATAATGTCTCTAACACTTAAAATCATAAACCAATGTAGTAAACATGAGGTGGCAATAAGGAATACCGAGTAGGGTGTGAGTAAAATTCGGTAGGCCACCACCAACAACATCTAAAACAAATCTGATTAATAAGAGTGTATAAAGTTGTATAAATAATAAAAAACAAGAAATAATGTAAGTACTATAAAATTATTCAGTTATCATTTATTTAACCACATAAACCGCCAGATTCCTAGGGACAACCAATCCACAATACCTTCTTGGGACCATGCTGGATTATGAATCATATCACATATTTAATTCACAATTTATTATAACAAAAGGGAATTCAGTATCAATTTCATTTAAATTTATATTATTTCTAATTGGAACCATAGTCCCACTCCAACATTATTGTAACACCCTAATCTTCCACGGTACGCTTCTCTTTGAGTAATACAGTAGCGCGTGTTGTACGCAACTTCGAGTTTTAACACACACCACGACTAATCAATGTAGCCGTTAGGAATAGAAATACCCACTTTTTGAAACTTTATAAATTTTATCTCTCAAAGTGGACTTAATTTTTGGATTCAGAATATTTAAATTAGCCTAGGGTGAAATTTTGTTACTTTTTGGATAACTTTTATATTTTGATGAATAGTGAAAATTACTATATTTTATTTAAGAACAACTTTTTAATCGAAATAATTAATTGTGATAAATTATGAATTCATGTGGTTTTAAATTATAATTAGAATATATTTTTACCATTTATTCCAATTTTGGTCATTGCACATAATTTCACATTTAAACCGGACATAAACAAGTGTCAATCTTTTGATAGTTATTGTTTCTTAAAAACAGGCTTTTCGTTTTAACAACAGGAATTAATTTTAAATTAATAAATGAAACTTCAATGTTTTTAATTTTGTAAAGTGGAATTAATTATTGAATTTGTAATATCAAAATTAGCTTAGGGTAAATTTTTGGTATTTTTCTGAAAACATTCAATTTTTGATGAATATTGAAAAACACTGATTTACTATTTAAAACCGGATTTTTATTTAAATAATTATTTATATTATTTAAGTTTATTTTTGGTCAAAATAGAAACATAACACCTATATAAATTCAATTTAATTTATTGGAGGCAGTTTATAATAATATTAGATATATAAAAATTTTATTGATCTTTTCAACGTCTTTTACCCACCTCCTAGGAGAATTTTTAAATTCACATAAAACATAATTTTACCACTTCTGTGGGTGGGATTTTGAAAATCTGAGAGACACGGTTAATATCAAGGAGTAAAATGTGGTTCAATAAGATAAATTTTTTTTTGAATAGTAACTTTTTACTTTTATTTACCACCGTAAAAAGTCAATATGGTAATTAAGGGTAAAAATGATATTATTATTATCCTAACACATGTCCTAATTCTATTGGAGAAGTTTAATTCTACCAAAAACAACCTTATAAATAATATATGACCCTTTAGGTCCACTTGGATTAGATTGGGACATTTATTATTATTTAATTCAAAGAAGAGTTAAAAGAGTTAAAATCAAAGTTTAATAACTAAAACATTTTTAATATAAGGTTATATATAAGATAAATTCGATTATAAATATTAATTAGAAAGATAAAACGATTTCCTACATAATTTTATTTTAATTTTAATTTTTATTCATTAAATAATTAAATTTATGTATGACACAATGATGATGCAATAATTACCTTATTAATGAATGAATAAAATAAATGGTAATATAAATATTAAAATAAATATAATTTCAAAGTTTTTATGGCATCCACTAATTTTATAGGTGACTATGAAATGATAGGGATGAATCAATGTTTCTTTTTCTATGTAATAAATTTGTGATGATTTTTACAGAAATCAAATACCAAATAGTGTAAAAATTGACATAAAAGAGTTTTTAAAACAAATATTATATTATTAATTGATATTCAATCCCTAAAAATTTATGGTTCGGCATATAGATATATATCGTGATATTTTTGTCATTAATGGACTTCTTTGGGGTCTCTTGGATGTATACAAAGAGTTTATTAACTATATAATATAAAAATACAAAGTGACATGGTAAGTGTTAAACTAATTAACCAAGAGTTAAAACTAAACGATAAGGTTAATATAATGATCCAAACCTATCTAAAATCTATTGGTTGAAAGAAATTATACACATGCACACCTTAGACTTTGAACAATCCACATTGGATCCATTAGAAACCGAACATGAATTTCTAATAAAATAATACTTTATGTTTTTTCTAAAGAGACCCTCCTCCCCCTTATAATAGGACACCACTTATAACCAATTCCTCGCACCTCTCAAGCCTTTTGGATCGTCCAACCTCTTCCAAATTAAGCTCCCTAAATCCCTCTCCTCCTATTATAAGCCTTACCTTAGGCAGAGGGCACTTCAAGAGTCCTTTTTGTTTCAAACCAATGAGAGTTACCCAAATTAAAGGTAACGATTTCTCTTAGCTTCTTTTCATTTATTTTACTTCTCCAACCCCAAAACTCTTATTATTATTTTTTTTAACAAACCCAGTATCCTCAATATACTAGGATATTTTTATTAGATGTATTTGAACTACACTTACACACACCTCCATCTAATGGGTGAAGAACATAATGTTTCTGTGGATAGCAACCAAACGCCTCACTAAGCGATGATTGTTCAATTATCCCTTATCACCTCTGATGGTGGCCATTATGATGGAACTATAATAAAATATGATATTAATGACAATTATTTTATATATAAGATTTTTAAATTCCATTTTATATCATACCATTATTCATTTCATGTTGTATATATATACGATAATTTCATTTGAGGAAGTGCGGACTACCGCCCCCTCAAAGTAATATGACTCGTTCATACCATACATGGAACGTATAAAGGATGGTGTTAATGAACATAAGTAACACATATAAGATATTATATTAGACTGGAATAATAATATACCTATGTATCATTTGGTTTTGATTCCTTTTAAAATGAAAAATGAAATGGAAGTAGCGTTCGTGCGTACGTATGGATTATCGTCTCCACGAACGCGATGAGATTAATTTCCCCATCATAGCCATTAAAGAATAATTATTGTTTGATGATTAAAAGTAATTTTTAATGATTTGATATCATTCTAGATATGAATAAGATACAACCTATCCATAACAGACACTACTTACGTAACAAAGCATATAAAGGAAAATGAATTAGTTAACACCCAAAACGACGATAATACTAAAATATTATTAATAAAGAAATATTAAAAGATCATATATGATATCATATTTATGAATATTATTCTTGTATAATTTAATAAAAATTATTTAACTATTATATATGAGGTTAACATACACACTATCAAGGAAAATTATAAGGTAAGGGGTTTTCATCTCACTCCGTATTCCCGTGAGATTCATGCCATATTGCCACTATTACCTTTTGTGTGGTGTATGTACTGGCCATAATTGTATTCTTTGTGTAATAAACGTTAATTTATGTGTATTTACATATTCATTGTATGATACCTCTTTCTTGGGGTGTATGTTTCGTAAGTTACCAAATTGGTAAGTGTTAATTTCACAATCTCTTTATTATCCGAGGTTGTTTTTACGTAAGTATCTACTAGGGAATATTTATTAACCATGTACATGTTTTATGAAAGAGTTTTCAAAGGGATTATTTTAAGGGACTTTTTACTAAAACATCATTTAAAATGTATTAAATATTTATTCTTCTAAATATTTCTCATTTATGTTCACGTCTTCAAAAAGGTTTTTAAGGATTTATTTATATGGACATGAATGTTTTTAAAAGGATATTTCCTTTCAAAAGTTTCAAAGTGGTATGGGACAATTTGATTCAAAAAGGTATATAAATGAATTATTTTCCAAATTGTGTGCCTTTTAAATGTTTTCATGAAAAAGAGGTATTTCTCTCAAAGAGTTTTATAAATCATTTTCATCAACGTCAAAATCCTTTAATGGATTTTAAACTTGTTTTGAAGTTTATTTATCATGATACAAATCTTCCATATTGTGTTGAAGGTTTTGTGATATGTTTGATTGTGGATGTTTTATTTTTATACCATTCATGGTTTATGGGTAATGTATTGACATTTCATATGATAGTTTTAATACGAATGTTTATGTTATGTTTAGAACTTTTCATATGAGGAATGCATTGGACTTATTAAGTGATGGTTGGAGCCCACTATAGCACCTCGATGCATCGGTAGGTCTCGTGAGACAAACTAGTGTCTTGGAACGAGGCCTTGAATAAATATTATTTGTAGTCTTTTCATGAGGCCTTGGCTACGTGGTTATGATAGTCTGGCATTATGCATTCCATCGTTATGAAAGTGGTTATTGATATTGCATGTGATTATTAGATTAGTAGAATATCTATGTGAATATGTAAATGTCATTATTTCATTTTATTTCTGCCATATTATGCAGAAGTTCAAGTTTAAAAGGCTTTTGTTTTATTTTTATACATTTCCTTAAATGTTTATGCTTATTTAAAAATTATCCTTTGTATTGATTACCCTTACTCAGCGTTTGAGCTCACCCCTTTCTATGTTTTATTTTCCCAGGATTCTAAGAGGTGTATTGTGATTGATATGTAGGGTTAAGCCAAGGGAATAATGTCGTTCATAAAGGATTATTTATGTTGTCTTGTATATTATAAATTTTAATGTAACATTCATGTATGTAATCTATTTTCCAAGACTGCTAAATCGATCGGTCCTTCGGGACGTGATTCCTTGTAATCATGCCAATGTATTAAAATAATGCACCGAATCTGGGTAACTAGGGTTGGGGTGTTACAGTTGGTATCAGAGGATGCTTAGCAATAACTTTGGAAACTAGATTTAGATAAACTCTGATTAGAGCACATTACCCTAAGATAGACTTTGAGGATTAGTATAGAATAACTTCCTAGAATTTTGGTAATGTAGAGATTTTGTGAGTTTTCCAAGAAAATACATCCTTGTCTGGATACGAGCAGGTAGAGGCAGCTCTATCACAGATGTACCTAAGGGTAAAACCCGAAAACACCGCTTTGATCTAGACTCGAATGGGAACTGGTGCACGAAAACGGGCCTTGATGCACTCTTGGTTACGACACTCCCGAGGGATATGCTTAGGATAATTCTTATTTTCTTTACAAACCATTATGAAGGGATTATGAGTATATACTTACTCAATGAAAACATTTTTATGATTATGGATTATATCCATAAACTGTTTATTTTATGTTAAGTGTTTTACAAGTTCGGGATTAGGTATTGATATTCATAAACTAATCTACCGTATTCCATTTTTTAGAAATGGCGCTCAGTAGAATTAATGAGAACTCCAGCAATACACATGATCCAAAGAGTAAGAAGGATCATATCTTTCATGGTCCTAAGCCAGAATTTAGAAGGGAAATAGTCTCCCATGTATTATCATCATATGAATAAATAATATCATGTATTGATAAGATAAGTACAGAATTCTCAGAGTCTTATGGATTTGAAGGGAAGCAAGAGAAGAAAAGGGTGGAATAAAGAAATATGGATAAAGGGAAGGGGGAAATGAAAAATTTTCCCATATGTGATAACTGTGGGAAGAAACACCCTGGAACTCTCCTGAAAGGAATGCGAGTTTGTTATAATTGTGGAGAAAAAGGACACCTTGTACGTGACTACAAGGGTAAGAAAAAGGTTTCCAATGTACAATGCTTCATCTGCAAGGAGTTGGGACACTACGTGAACCAATGTCTCAGTCATCAGACTATGCCACAAATGATTCTATTGGATAATAATCAAGTTATGATACTACCACAGATGAAGAGGAATGACTACTGTTTCTTATTTTTTTGTTCTGGAATTATTTCATTGAAGTGTATTATCAATGATGTACTGGAAATAAATAAGGATTGTACTGCAGTACTATTTCATTTAGGATTTGAGATTTTATAGTACTAAGAAAAGTGAATCTTCAATGAGTTAAACTTTTTGGAAATTACATGGTTTAAGGAAAGATAAACCTTAATATGGTCCTAATATTGAGGTACTGATTTTGGAATAAGATATGGTTGATTTGGGTAAATTATATTGGATACTCTTGACTGCCTTGAAACTAATTAAAGATTTATATATTCCATCATTGTTGGAGTTTACAACATTTTTGGATGGATGAAGTATATCCAGTATTCTATAAGTAATAAGGGAGCATGAATGTAATCAATTAGGTTTTATGGCAATTCAGGATGTTACCATGTTTTAAAATAATACATGGTGAAGGTGTTCACATGTTATTGCATGGAAAAAAGGATCTTCATTGTGTTAAAATTCCTTATAAATTTTGGACTGTGAGTTTGGATAGTAGTATTTTGGATAAGTATAAAGGTTGGAATGGATTAAGTTTGAAAGGTTATTTTTGGATTTTTATAAAAGGACAACACGCAGACCGTGTGACAACCCGTCGCGTCGGACAAAGCTGCAGGAATCAAACCCAAAACCACAGTGCGATTGGGATTTATCGCCTACCACTGGACTACGTAATGTTCCTGGATGGTATAATGTCGTTTCTTTTATTAAAGGGTATGATATGTGAATTATAAATTCATTATATTTGGAACCCTATACGATTAGGATAAATGTAATATTTTTGAGTTGTATTATGTTTTGGGGTGAAAGATGAGTTTGTGGTAGAAATTTATTGATGGATAAAACACTAATTATAATGTAAGTATATCTCCTTATGATCTTAGCCAATCTCATAAATAAATTCCCCAACATTAATAAAAGGAACTTAGAACAAAAATGTTGTCCTAGATGGGACCTTAGATCATCACAAATTTATGGATTTGTGATTGTTGGCCTTTTCATAGCCATTTTCTCTACCACTCTCTATCAGATATTGATGGTTAAATTTCCCTTACATATCCATATTTTCTTACATGGAACCCTAGTGTGTGTTATTTTCAGTAACCTTTATACTTACCACTCTTTATTTTAAATAAAGGCCTCATTAATTCATTTTTTGATGTGGAATTTGAACTATGATATGTTGGAACGTCAACCCCAAGTTTCCAATTCTGAACATAAATTACAAGGACGCAATTTATTGAAGGAGGGGAGAATATAACACTCTGAGCTTCCACGGTACACTTTTCTTTGAATAATACAGTAGCGTGTGTTGTACGCAACTTTGAGTTCTAACACACACCACGACTAATCAAAGTAGCCATTATGAATAGTAATACCAACTTTTTGAAATTTTATAAATTTTATCACTCAAAATGGACTTCATTTTTGGATTTAGAATATCGAAATTATCCTAGGGTGAAATTTTGGTACTTTTTGGATAACTTTCATATTTTGATGAATAGTGAAAATTACTAAATTTTAATTAAAAAAACAACTTTTTTAATCGAAATAGTTTATAGTGATAAATTATGAATTCAAGTGGTTTTAAATTATATTTAGAATATATTTTTACCATTTACTCCAATGTTGGTCATTGGACATAATTTCACATTTAAACCGAATACAAACAAGTGTCAATCTTTTGATAGTTATTTTTTCTTAAAAACACGCTTTTTTTTTAACAACGGGAATTAATTTTAAATTAATAAATGAAACTTCTATGTTTTTAATTTGGTAAAATAGACTTCATTATTGAATTAGGAATATCAAAAATTATCTTCGGGTAAATTTTTTGTATTTTTCTGAAAACATTCAATTTTTTATTACTAGTGAAAAACACTAATTTACTGTTTAAAACCAGCTTTTTATTTAAATAATTATTTATATTATTTAAATTTATTTTAGGTCAAAATAGATACATAACTCTTATATAAATTCAATTTAATTCATTGGAGGCAGTTTATAATAATTTTAGATATATAAAAATTTTGTTGATCTTTTTCACCGTCTTTTACCCACTTCCTAGGAGAATTTTTAAATTCACATAAAACATAATTTTACCACTTCTGTGAGTGGAATTTTGAAAATCCGAGATACATGGTAAATATCAAGAGTAAAATGTGGTTCAATAAGATAAAAATAATTTCTGGTGAATAGTAACTTTTTATTTTTATTTTCCACGGTAAAAAGTAAATAGGGTAATTAAGGGTAAAAATGATATTATTATTACCCTAACACATGTCCTAATTCTATTGGATAAGTTTAATTCGACCAAAAAAAACCTTAGTAATAAAATATTACCCTTTAGGTTCACTTGGATTAGATTAGGACATTTATTATTATTTAATTCAAAAGAAGAGTTAAAAGAGTTAAACTCAAAGTTTAATAACTAAAAAAATGTAATATAGGGTTATACATAAGATAAATTAGATTATAAATATTCATTTGAAATATAAAAAGATTTCCTGCATAATGGTATTTTAATTATAATTTTTAGACATTAAATAATTAAATTTATTTATGACACAATGATGATGTAGTAATAACCTTATTAATGAAAGAATATAATAAATGGTAATATAAATATTAAAATAAATATAATTTTAACGTTTTTATGACATACACTAATTTTTTAGGTGACTATGACATGTTAAGGATGATGAAATGTATCGTTTTTGAAGTAATAAAGTTGTGATGATTTTCAAAAAAATCAAATACCAAATAGTGTCAAAATTGACATAAAAGAGTTTTTAAAACAAATATTATATTATTAATTGATATTCAATTTATCAAAGTCTATGATTCCTCCAAGAGACTTATATCATTATAGGTGTATCATTAATGGACCACATGGGGTCTCATGGATTTATACGGTGAGTTTATTAACTATATAATATAAAAATACAAAGTGACATGATAAGTGTCAAACTAATTAACCAAGAGTTAAAACTAAAAGATAAGGTTAATATAATGACCCAAACCTATCTAAAATATATTGGATTAAAGGAATTAGATCCATCCCTACCTTAGAATTTGAATAATGCCCTTTGGAGCCATTATAAACCAAACATGAATTTATAATAAAATAATACTTTAGGTATTTCCTAAAGAGCCCATCCTCCCCCTTATAATAGGACACCACTTATAACCAATTCCTCACACCTCTCAAGCCTTTTGGATCGTCCAACCTCTGCCCAATTAAGCTCCCTACTACCCTCTCCTCCTTTTATAAGACTTACCTTAGGAAGAAGGCACTTCAAGAGTCCTTTTTGGTTCAAACCAAAGGGAGTTACCCAAATTAAAGGTAACGATTTCTCTTAGCTTCTTTTCATTTATTTTACTTCTCCAACCCCGGAACTCTTATTATTATTTTCTTTTGTAACAAACATTGTATCCTAAATATACTAGGATATTGTTTCTAGAATTATTTAAACTACACTTATACACACCTCTATCCATTGAGTGAAGAACATAATGTTTCTGTGGATAGCAACCAAACGCCTCACGAAGTGATGATTGTTCAATTATCTCTTATCACCTCTCATGGTGGCCATTATGATAGAACTATAATTAAATATGATATTAATGATATTTATTTTATATATAATCTTCTGTAATTCCATTTTATATCATACCATTATTCGTTTCATTTTGTATATATATACGATAAGTTCATTTGAGGAAGTGCGGACTACCGCCCCCACAAAGTGATATGACTCGTTCATACCATACATGGAACGTATAAAGGATGGTGTTAATGAACTTCAGTAACACATATAAGATATTATATTATACTTGAATAATAATATACCTATGTATCTTTTGGTTTTGATTCCTTTTAAAATGAAAAATGAAATGGAAGTAGCATTCGTGCATACGTACGGATTACTGTCTCCACAAACGCGATGAGATTCATTTCCCCATCATATCTATTAAAGAATAATTATCATTTGATGATTAAAAGTAATGTTTAAGGATTTGATATAATTATAGATATGAATAAGATAAAACCTATCCATAACAAACACTACTTACGTAACAAAGCATATAAAGGAAAACGAATCAGTTAGCACCTGAAACGACGATAATACTAAAATATTATTAACAAAACAATATTAAAAGATCATATATGATATCATATTTATGAATATGATTCTTGTATAATTTAATAACAATTATGTAACTGTTATACAAGAGTTTAACATACACACTATCAAGGAAAAGGACAAGGTAAAGGGTTTTCATCTCACTCTTTATTCCCGTGAGATTAATGCCATATTGCCACTATTACCTTTTGTGTGGTGTATGTACTATACATAATTGTATTATTTGTGTAATACACGTTAATTTATGTGTATTTATATATTCATTGTATGATACCTCTTTCATGGGGTGTATGTTTCGTAAGTTACCAAATTGGTAAGTGTTAATTTCACAATCTCTTTATTATCCGAGGATGATTTTACGTAAGTATCTACTGGGACATATTTATTATCCATGTACATGTTTTATGAAAGAGTTTTCAAAGGGATTATTTTAAGGGAACTTTTAATAAAACATCATTTCAAATGTTTTAAATATTTATTTTTCTGAATCTTTCTCATTTATGTCCATGTCTTCAAAATCGTTTTTAAGGATTTATTTATATGGACATGAATATTTTTAAAATGTTAATTCCTTTCAAAAGTTTCAAAGTGGTATGGGACACATTGATTCAAAAATGTATTTAAATGAATTATTTTCCAAATTGTGTGACTTTTAAATGTTTTCATGAAAAATAGGTATTTCTCCCAAAGAGTATTACAAATCATTTTCATCAATGTCAAAATTCTTTAATAGATTTTAAACTTGTTTTGAAGCTGATTTATCATGATACAAATCTTCCATATTGTGTTGAAGGTTTTGTGATATGGTTGACTGTGGATGTGTTATTTTTATACCATTCATGGTTTATTGGTAATGTATTGACATTTCGTATTCTAGTTTTAATATGAATGTTTATGTTATGTTTAGACCTTTTCATATGGGAAATGCATTGGACTTAGTAAGTGACGGGTGGAGCCCGCTATAGCTCCTCGATGCATCGATAGGTCTCATGAGACAAACTAGTGTCTTGGCACGAGGCCTTGACAAAATATTTTTTTTAGTCTTGGCACGAGGCCTTGGATACGTGGTTATGATAGTCTGGAATTATGAATTCCATCATTATGAAAGTGGTTATTGATATTGCATGTGATTATTCGATTAGTAGAATATATATGTGAATAATAAATGGAATTATTTCATTTTATTTCTAACATATTATGCTAAAGTTAATGTTTAAAAGGCTTTTTTTTATTTTTATACATTGCCTTAAATATTTATGCTTGTTTAAGAAAGTTTACACTGTATTTATTACCCTTACTGAGCGTTTGAGCTCACCCCTTTCTATGTTTTATTTTCCCAGGATTCCAAGAGGTGTATTGTGGTTGATATGAAGGTTTAATCCATAGGAATAATGGTGTTTATAAAGGATTATTTATGTTGTTTTGTATGTTATAAATTGTAATGTAACATTCATGTATGTAATCTATCTTCCAAGACTGCTAAACCGATCGGTCCTTCGGGACGTGATTCCTTGTAATCATGCCAATGTATTAAAATAATGCACCGACTCTGGGTAACTAGGGTTGGGGTGTTACAATTTTGGCAGGAGATCGCCTTGTTTAGCACCTCGTGAGTATTTGGAGCATCAATACCTATCTCATACCTCATGGGTATTTGGATCATTAGTCCTTATCCCATAAAATTATATTTTCATGCATGCATTGGGTCATAGAATGTCATGTCTAAGACCCTATAGGTATTTGGAGCATCAGTCTATGACCCACACTCATTTCGTAATCAACCCCATATGGCTATTTGGAGTATTAGTTTATATCTCACACTTTTATATCAATCAATAACATATATCACATGTACCACAATATCACATTAATTAATTCAACAATTAATTAATCTAATTTAGCAATATCATTTTCATATCATTCCATTAGATAATTCAATAGTTAATTAATCAAATAAATACCTTCAATTAATTTACCAATTAATTGGTCCCATCAATTCCATTAATTAATTAAAATTTAAATTAATCATATCAAGAATTGTATAATCACAACACACTCTATTAATTAATTCAACAATTAATTAATACAATTAAAACAATTACATAATCAAAATAATAGCAATTATTTAATTTGATAATTAATTTATCCCATTTCTAAATTAAATAATTACAACATTATCCATTTAATAATTCCACAACAAATTAATCCAATTCAAAATCCCAATATCCATATAATTAATTCAACAATTAGTCAATCCAATTCAACCAAATACACAAAACCCCAATTTCAATATCTGTTAATTATTAAATTTATAAAACTAATAAATTCAATTTATGAAACTCAATTGTTAATTTACAAATATAAATTTTAAAATAACATACACATAATTTAAATCAGGACTATTTTATTTCGAAAATAGACCACCTACCTCAAGATTGGTGATAGATACTCACCAACAAAAATCCTAGATTTGAGAGGAACAACTACTAAGAACGAGATCTAGAAGGGGAACCTAAATCCAAAATCAAATGAATCAAGATCCAAAAATCAGAGATCTAGATCCAAATAACATATATGTATATACAAAAAACTAAATATAAATCCAAAAAACTAGTAGATAATTTACCTCTAAAAGATGTGGGAGAGATGGGAGAGAAGAAGGAAATCACACGGGATTAAGATCACATTCCGAGAGGGGTGAATAACTTTGATCAGAACACTGAATCAAGAATAACATTGTTATAGATCCCTAATAATTCATTCAAGATCCTCCTAAAATGAGAGAATTTTATTTTGGCCCAATTGGGGTTGATTAGGGTTTAAAATATGGTGTTAAGGAAATTTAAATTGAATATTTAGGGTAATTAAAATCCCGTGAATGGTTTCCTAAGTTGGGGTGTGTAGTTTTCCAAACTGTGCACCTAAACAACACACCTCTTCAATGAGGTGCATGGTTACTCATAATAGGGTTTATGGTTTGAAAAATAATGCACCATCCGTGCAATACCTCTCTATGAGGGGTTCCACAGTTTGCTGGGCCGGGGCGCACAGTTTGGGAAACCGTGTTCCAATCATGAACTACCCCTTTTCATACATTTTCCTAAACTTTTCACCACAAAATACCCAATATTAAACTCAAAAAATGTACTCAAAACAAAGAAAAAATAGTACTAGAAAACAAGCCCGACGTATCTCTAGAAAAGTTTGGTATCTTACATTTCATTCCATATTAACAATTCCTAATTAATGTACATGACCCCTCTCATTATTTTTAAAATAAAAAATGCTTAAATACATTCCAGAGTATTATGAATTTGGTATAATCAGATGGGTTTCCAATATAGAACCTGAGAAGAAAAAGTTCTTATTTAATTCATTTACTACCTTTGTAATTTATTACCAATACACTTTCTCATTATATAATCACATAATGGATATTTCTAAACACTGTTGGTGGTGGCCTATGGCGTTTTACTCACATCGTATTAAGGTTGTTGTTTTGTAATCAAACATAATTCATAGATTTAGGTAGGGGTAAAGGGAAGATCCCAACTATGGATTCTTGATTCTCAATACTATAATAGAGTATAAGAGAGAAAGGCTAAGCTAGTGATCACAATGCTATTGGAGATAGAATTTTCATTTTTGGTCTATTTTATATATCATTATTTGTATTTGACTTCTTATCTATTTCCCCTTGTATCCCCCAATTTATATAGTATAATTAAATGGAACTGTTTTTATATGTTACTGTATATATTTTGATTTATAGTTTATTCAAGTACATTTATTATATCTGGATGATTTATATTCCACTATTCCTCATTTATTATATTTTTAGTTTTTATATATCAATTATAAAATTGTGATACTTATATAATAAAAGAGGTTATAGTCACCCCACCATACCAATATGGACACTTGTTTCTATTCAGTAGACTCTAGCATATAGGGAGGCATGTTTGTGGCCATGTGGCCCATGGGTCAGGTACTTATCAGTGGATCTGGTTTGGGATGTCACATATTTGTATTGGATCTATCTTTTCATTATCATATTATTTTGGTAGGGTATAAAGTACATTAAGATGTGTCCTAATTTGGTGAGGATCCTATACAAGAGTGTAACCAGCCCACATACAGGGAAAAGAAAAATTATGAGGGATGAGGCTTTTTATTCTGGATGGTTCCTATTATAATTGTACTTATTTCACTGATGGGTGACACACATGATTTGAGGCATCTATTATCATTATTATTATGTATTTAATTTTCACCCTTGGACCGATATGGAAAGAAAACATTGTCACAAACATAATTAGAGGCACCTAAGGATTTATTTGCCATTAATATACCATTCCATGTTTATTTTATTGCATTCATTGCCTGTAACATATTCTAGTTCCTTGAATTTTATATTAGTAAATTACAAACAATTTTCGTTTGAAGGGGATAAATAATTGTTTATTTAAATTGTATAGTTTAATATAAATGGTGTTTTCTCATATATCATGATTATGTAACCATAAATAACAAATTATAAAATGATTGAGCCATGTAGCTTAAGTTATATGGATTGAAATGTTAGTTTGTAGTGATTAAATGGATTCCAATAGTATTCTGTAAATATGGTACTTCTATAAATTGGATGTGGTGATATATATAATCTCACCATTATATATGGACCTATTAAATTTTTATACTGGATGTAAAGGCTTGGTTTCAACTATATGATGTTCCAATTGTAACTTATAAAGATTAGGTATTTATAAATTGGGTATATTAACTCATCTAACTGGACCATGATGTATATAAATATGATCTTATTGATTCTCCAAAGTTAGAAGAAATGGTTTCCATTATATGGGGATGTTAATTGAAACATAAAGTGTTATTTACTCTATATGGTTTAATTTACAATCCAAATACCAAAACCCCTGATGCAAGACTCAAAATTTGACCCAAACCAGACCATAGTATAAGGTGGTTAGGAGTTACTCTTTGGTAGGAAGGGTTTTTATATTTCCTATTTATTTTATATGTGATGTAATCTATTATGAAATATTGTTTTAAGGTGTGAATTTGTAATTATAGATGAATTTTTCCATGAATACCTTAGGTAAACCACTAGGAGGATAGTGATGATGATGATCCATAGGTGGAGGACCCTAAGCTACATGTATTACCTCTTACAGTACCACTTGTAAAACCTCCTTATGTTCCTAATATTGGAATTGATGATCATTTTCGAGAGGATTTCTTATATATTTTTCATTTTATATAGGGATCCCCATGAATTGGCCCTTATATGGATGACTTTTGTTGGATGTTCGAATGGTATCATCCTCTAATTTTTTTTAGGGGAAAGTTTTCACTAGGATGTCGAGTCATAGATGGAGGCCATGATATATATCTTTGAGAATGTTGAGACACCACCAGAAATAAGAGTGAATCTCCCCGCATACATGCTACATAGTTCTTCTAATAGGTTGAAGGATATTTCACATATGGACATCTATATCAGGTTATGGTTTGGAGGGATTTCTGAACTACATTATATGATTATTTATATCCCTATACATTTATAATTGATCATGATACGGGAGTTGAGGCACCTATTCTAGGGAACTATTGAAATTATGGGCTACTAAGATCAATTTATTTATATTTGGAACATCACCTAAATTATCTTAGATGATGATATTTAGAGGGCTAAATGACTTCAGGATGAGATTAGGTATGGAATCTGATCACAAGTTAATGTCTTTAGATATACTACCATATCCGAGATAGTGAACCGGGACCATATCACATAACATAGTATATGGGAGGATGAAGTTGTGGTCCAAGGAAGTCTTCTACCTAGTCCAGATAGTGCTTCAACCAGTGTCATGAATCATCACCTAGAGGGTTCTCATATGGGTGATGGTGTCTAGATTATCTGCACAGGAATATAGGTGTTATTCTATTAGTGTGGAAATATAGGTCACACAATTTCTCAATGTGGAAAAGACCCAATTGAGTGTCAATATTTTGGTAGGATGAGGCATCTTCATTGGTTTTATAATAAATTTTCATATATACTTATTGGGAGAGGGTCTAGAACAGCTCTGTGTTCATGAGTAGGATCAGAAGCTCCTCACTAGGAGATTATCAAGAGTAATACTAGCCATTCAGGCTGAGGAGGTGGTCACGGTCAAGGGAGATAGGCACTGGATATACAACACCAATATATCGGACCTATCCATGGTTAACAGGTTCTATAATAGGACCATCGATCTATCTAGATATATTCAGTATAGCCTTCACCCAAGGGGTATAGTGTCAAACTGTATATATCACGAGGTATGATTTTAGAAGCTTATACTCTAGTATTTACCTTTTGTGACACAATTTCTTCAAAATATGTCATATTCATAATGATTATTAAATGTTTTATAATTGAGATAATGTATTTATAGGTAGTGATGACTCTTTATAATCCATTTATAATTTCATCGTAGAGTTTACATCGATGAATGGAATCCCCCTTGAGATAGGTGGCTATAATTTTGTATAGATCCTCTTCATCCTTGAGATAATAAGCTTTGATATCATTCTTTGTATGGAATAGATAGTTCTTTATCATGATCATGTCAATTTCTATCACTGAATTATGTCCTTTACTTCACTCATGTGTGGTAACTATATTCACAATGGAGAATGGGATGTTTAGGTGAGTTGAGCTAAACATGAGCATCATGGATTGGGTGGAGTTAAATCCCAGATTTTTTGTATTTTTTAAGTGACCATGAACTTGTCAGATAGATTTCCCTCCCATAATTAATTTTTTAGAGACAGTTTCTCTAATGAATTCTCTTGTAATCGTCCTAATAGAGGGGTGGATTTCACTATAGATCTTGTTCCTGGAGAAACACAAGTGTATATTCCTCCAAATAGGATTTATTCAATTAAGCATCAAGGGCTCAAGAGATAGTTCGACGACCGTGAATTCAAAGGGTTTATCTGAACTAGTAATTATCCCTATGTTTCACCCATGATTTTCACCAAGAAGGTGGATGGAACCCTCAAGATTTTCATGGATTATTGAAGGTTTAATAATCTCATAGTTAATAAAAGATATCCACTTTCAATAATTAATGATCTCTTCGACTATCTCAAACAAGCTAAAGTGTTATCTAAAATTTATTTAATGTTGGGATACCATTAGGTACGAGTTAGGTATTAAGATACAAATTTTACAACTTTTCAAAGTAGATATTTCCTTTATTAGTATTTGGACATACCATTTAGTCTTCTGAATTCATCAAAACTTTTTATGCCTTTGAATAATTATGTTTTTCACCCACATCTGTATTATTTCATTATATTTTTCATAGATTATATCTTGGTGTATTCTCATACTCAATGCGTTCATTCCAAAAACCTTGACATAATATTGAATTGGGATAGAAAAGGTTGTATGCCTAGATCAGTCAATGTTAGTTCTAGATTGATAATGTTCACTTCTTGGGACACATCATCCAAGATACAGGAGTGCCTATATAACCCGAGAATGTGAGCGCCATGGTTTCTTAGGAAAATCCCAAGAACGTATTTGACATTCAAGGTTTCTTTTTGCTAAATAAATAGTATAGGTGTGTTATTCATGAATTTTAAGGGCTATAATAACCTCTAATGATATTTACTAATAAGGGGGTTATGATTATATGGGCAAAGGCTTATGAGAAATCATTTCACGAGTTAGAGGAAAAGACGACTTCAGTGCTGATCCTGATTCAACCTCAGCTAGGAAAATGATATAAAGATTATTATATTGCATCGAGAATGGATTTGGAAGAAATTATGATATAAGATGATCAATTCATGGTGTAAAGATCTAATCAGTTGAGTTACACAAGTTTAATTACCTGATTCATAATCTCGAGTTAGTTGTTGTTGTTTATTCCTTGTGTTGTTGGAGGCATTATTTGTTAGGAGATTAGTTCATTGTATAAAAACCCCAAAAAAGCCTCAAAAAATTAATCATCTTGTCTTGAACCTCATATAGTGAATGTGGGTTGAATTCCAATAGTACTTTCATTTTGAGCTTGCCTATATGTCTGGGAAATGAAGTAAAATTATTTACACTTTGAGTTGAAAAACTCAGACACAAGTGGTTCTGGAGGATAGTGGTGAATGGAAGTTAATGGAATTGTCTTCTGAGATGCATTTAGGGATACATGACTATCATGTGTATATTTTAATAACATTTTTATCAGTGGCCTATTTACATAGGGAAATAGTGAATATGAGGAATGTTTTGGATCCCATGTGGTTGGTCCTGAGGGAGAGTGTTTTAGGTGAGGAACCACCATCTAATTAGGTCATTGATAAGGATCATATCTTATGTATTCATAGAAGCATATAGTTTCCTACCAACATGAAACATTAATTGATTTTATAATCTAATGCCTCATGTTGGGAAATTCTCTTGGGCATCACCAATATGTATTGTGACATATGCTGCTAGTATTTGTGTTTGGGGATGAAAAGGGAGATTGTTGGTTTTGTTACTCGATGTTCAACATGTCAACATGTGAAGTGGGAACACCGGTGACTTTTGGGAATTATATAGTTTTGTTTTACATTCCTTAGGGTAAATTGGAAGACATCACTAAAGATATCATTATTAGCTTACCTAGTTCACCTCAAGGAAGTGACAGATTATTGGTTATCATGGATAAGATAATGAAGGTTTCACAATTCTTTGTAATTTGATAGATCTTCTAAGTAGATGAGATTGGGATAATATACATATAATATATCACAAAACTTTATGGAGTTCCATATGCCATCATTTCATATTGGGAGGCCTGATTCAAATTGTAGTTCTACAAGGGGTTGTAGAGGGATCTTGATTCAAAAGTAATTCTGAGTATAATTTATCATCCTCATACCTATGGTTGGTCCGAGAGTATGATTCACTTAATAGAGGACATTATAGGAGCATGAATAATTTTTTTGGAGGATCCTGGGAAAACCACTTGACTATTTCTGATTTTACTTATAATAATAGTTTCTAAGATAAAATTTAGATGGCTCCTTATAAGGCCATGTATAGTAGGTCATTTCATTCACCCATGTGTTGGTTAGAGGCAGGAGAGATAGTGTTTTTGTGACTATGTCTTATTTAGGAGACATGAGTTCATGTACAAATTATCAAGAAAAACATGTCTATAGAACAATCTAATAAGAATTTATATGTTGATAGACATCACCAAACTCTAGATATTGAGGTGGGAGATTGGGTATTCTTGTGTGTTTCACATAAATTGGGACATCTATGGATTCTAGGGAAAGTGAATTTGGCACCTAGATTTTTCAGGATTTTTGAGATCATGGATAGAGTCAAGTTGATAGAATATTGGTTAGTTTTACCTCATAGGTATTGGGACATACGCAATATCTTTCATGTTTTATAGATTCTCCATTATTTATACCCATCTCATGTTCTTCATCCTGATGAGGTTGACTAGGATTTGGATGCTTCTTTTGAGGATTAATCGCTTCATATTGTAGATCTTAGCATGAAGGATCTTTAAGGTAGGAACATTCCTCTAGTATGGGTGCTATTGAAGCATGGCCATATACAGGAAAAGACCTGGGATATAGAGGCCTATGTACAAGCTTAATGGAAATAACTAATCACATATGACGCTCAACCACCCTCCATAGAGAAAATTAGGGACATGTTGTTTTAAGGAGGGTATGTTGTAATATATATAATTTTTAGAGAGGTATGGATACTTTAAAAAAACTTATAAATATTTTGTTTTATTTATATGAGAATTTCTAATGAATTTATGGAGGTTTTGGGAGAATCAAGGGCTTGATTAGAGCGCAAAGGTCCATTGTTTATAGAATTGAATTGATGTGAAAGGTAGGAGCATGGTTAGTAGTAATAATGAAGCTCAATCATGAATCCCATTTGTAGAGGAGAATAGTTTGGTTAGATATGTAAAGGAGGCCATAAGATAGTGAAAGAATTTACAGACATGTCGTAGAGGTAAATTGTATGGAGTGCTCATTGTTTTTCAAACCACACGTAAACCATGAAAGGTGGTGTGACACTTAGACAGTGGTGGTGTGTAGTTACCACCTAGTTTGAAAAACCATGTAGCCAAAATATACTCCCTTAAAAAATTATAGAAATCATTAAATTTACCTTAATTACATTCACCTTTCCTCCACCCATTTTATCCTCATTTTCATTGTATCTATAAGACCCAAAAAACATTATTGATAATTTTTTCGTAAAAATATTAGTTATATTAAATTATACACAAAAAACCATATTTATTAAATAATAAAGTGAATAAAAATGTAAATGTGACAATCTATATTTCATCATTATATGATCATTGTTCATTTATTATTTTTGGTCAATATGACCATTGGGAACGATACTGTTGATAATAATTGTAACATCATAACTATTATTTATAGGTAAAATATGAAAAAGGATTATTGAAACATAAAGAAGAGTTGATGGCCTCAACCGGTATAGTCATTTTGTTTGAAACCCATATATAAGAACATGGTAGGGATGTATCATCATTAGGGTTATTCCTTGACCAACCCCAGACATGCTTCAACAAGTGAAGCTTGAATGAAACCGCTTACGAGATAAGTTCAAGATAACAGATATTATCACTCGGTCGATGTTAGTCGAGGCACCCCAAAAAACATCCACAATTTAACACCATACTCTTAGGGCATATGAAGGTTTAATAAGGGTTTATGTGGCCAAACCTTAGATACATAAAAGTGTAATTCCTTTTTATAAATAAAATTTTTATTCCATCATTTTTGATTTAAGAATAGTTTTGATAAATTGATTTTTCATACATAAATTGTACTTTTCAGAAAGGATATAAATATTTCATAAAAATCTAATGTATTATGAAAATTATTTATGTTAATGAAATAGTATGATAAAAATACAATTATTTAAATATAAATGATAAGATAAATTTATTAATAAATTGAATATTTTTAAATGTCAAAAATTTTACTATGTAGTTTCAACCTGCTTTTTTTATAAATAAGTATTTTTATATTTAAACATTAAAATTATCATTATTAGAGAATTATTATGATAAAATTAACATAATTTTTGAAATCAAAAGACCTAAATTAATTTATGGTGAATTAATGATAATTTTCTATAATACATTTTTTTCATGAATATAAAAAATATTGTTCGAGGTTTTTGGTATGTTTATTGAATTCATAATTATTTAATATTGATTTAATAATTAGTTAACCGAACTCCAAGACCTAGATTTTTTATTTTATTAAAATAAATTATATTAATATATTTTAACAAATTTCAAAACTACAAGTTACTTTCCAAATTCTAAAATGGAAACATTAACATTATAAATCTTATTTTGTGAAAACATTACTTTTCCTTGAAACAAGATGTAAAATAAAAATATTTTAGGTTCTTGTGGGTTAAAATAACAAAATATATGTCCCAAATGTTAAAAAATAAAGTAAAATTCATGGTAAATCCCATGGTTTTTAATTTTTCACAACCTAAATTTATAAGCCTTGTATTTAAAAATTAATTATCAAATTCTCCCCTTTTTCTATAAATATCCACCCATTTATCCATTTTATTTCACTCCAAATACATACTCCATGAATCTCTAGTATTTTTACCTCCCATGGAGTCCTCCCAAGGTTTTCTAAATCCCCAAATGTACCAATCAGGTTTTAGGAGTTACTTCTCAGGGTAAGGGACTTATCATTCTTTTCTTTTAAATTCAAGAACCTCTTTTTGTATGTGTCATATAATTATTATGATTTCACTATTTTATTACCATTTTTATCATACCCTTACTATAAAATTATGATTTATAAATGTGATACCCTTGACCCATCTCATTTTACCCTTTTTTAAAAACCATGTTTTATACTCGTTAAGCCACTGAATTTACATCTCAAAATATCCCACTAGTCTTCATGAAAATCACTTTCATTTTATTTATGTGAATATCCAAGAATTTTTATTTTCCAAGATAATTCACCAAGATATAAAAAATATTTTTTTTATTTTTTTTATTGACATACATTAAACCAATTTTTTTCTGTAGGTTGAAAATGAAAAAATTATTATGTTACTATGCACTTTTGAAATGCCATGATTCGATGTGAAACCCGTTTTTTTATTCTCCACATGTTATTTGTGAAATGTTTGATTATAATCTACGTGGATCACATTAAATAGTACATAATAAGGGTTCACCCAGATAGTTCTCAAATTCATTGGGTAAATAATTAATTCTCTATAGATGACATATTTTATGATACCTTTGTGAATAACCATGGTAATTTTAATTTAGGTCACCTTGTTGATTAACCATAGTGATATTCTTATAAATGTCTAAATTAAATGTTTTATCCACATTTAAATTTTATGGTTCATGTTATTTTTATTATGATATTCCTTATTTTCTTTTGCTCATTCCATAATGATTTTCCTTGTGTTCCTATTGATATTCCTCAAGATCACATTTAAACAATTTCCCTTTATTATTCCCATACTGGGCCTTATGATCACAATTTAATTTGATGTGTGTACCCAAGTTATGATAAGTTGTAAATTTACTTAGGATGAACTAATTTAGAGGACTTTCAAGAGGAATAGAAGAATGTTTTATGTTTTTATATATTAAGAACCTTATTTCCAAGAAAGTAAACATTAAAATATCCTCTATTTGTATAATGTAATGAGAATTTATGTAGTAAAAAGGAAAGATTTCATAGTTGGTATCAAAGTTTGGCATAGTTATTTGTGGAAATTTTAATTTGAAACTTTAGGAAGAACCCTCTAGAAATGTTTAAATATAGGGAAATGTCCTGGTATTTTGGGGAAGTATTAAGTAAGTCATTTTTGATCAAAGAATTACCTTTCTGTATATGAAAAAAAATGGACGTGGATTTGGAATAGATGTATCTAGGGATAACACCTAAAAACTGATTTAAGATAGACTCAAATAAGAAATGTTTCAGGACAATGACCCTTTCTCTACTACAAGTATGATACTATAGGGGATATGTTTGTTTGATCATAATATTTTTATGAACCATTATGAAGGATATATAAAAAATGTAATTTTTGTTAGATAAAAAAGTATTTAAGCATAATTTTTTAAAACATAAAATTCTTTTATAATTTTAAGATTATTAAAAGATATAATTTTTCCACTAATTTTTTCTTATTTTAGAAAATGGTGGGAAATAGGAGGAACCATATAAATGGTGATCACAATAAACCATGCACTATTGTCCCTACAATAGAATAATTAATCGAAAAATTCATGAGAAAGATGAATCAACATACTTTAGTTATGAACAATAACTTGAATCAAGCCAAGATACAAGATTCACCTTGAAGGGAAGAACTTTCTGTGGAGTCCATTATTCACCAACGATCACCTTATTTTAATGGATGTACTGACCCATTTATTGATGGAAAATGGAAATCCCTATATAAAAGATCTATTTTATAATCTATTCTTTTAACCAAGAGAAAGTGACCCTCGATGTGTGATTATTAGAGGGAGAAGTTGATCAGTGGTGGAAACTAATTAAAAACACAAATCCATGAAGTTATATTGATGCTATAGTGTAGGAAGAGGTCAGGGGGATCCTTTTTCAATAAATATTTTCACCATTCTATGTAAAAAAATGGAGAATGAATTACGAGAGTTGAATCAGATGGAAAATGAATTCAGAGGAAGCTATGAGATGAACTGTACATGAATTTATTTTTACACCACTAGCTTTATTTTGGATCCTAAAGGAAAGTTTGATAGATTCATTGGAGGACTATGATCCTATATATGTAAGAATCAATGCAATCGAGACTACAATAATTATTAGGAGATAGTGTGTAATGCTATGAAGGTTGACCAAGAGTTTAGAGAGATGAAACGATCATAAAAATTGAATAAAAAGAAGAGATATTTGGAGCCAAACATATGGAGGAAGATTGATCATGGAAGAGGAAGAAAATAAGTGAAACATACCACAAGAACAAAATGTGGGAAGAAGATTTTGGGGAACTACTTACTCAGGAGTATAAATTAGACAAGTGTGGAAAATGTGGCTATATATCTAAGAACTTTCATAGTGATGTGAAGCCTCAAATTCGGAACACTAAAGACAAAGGGAAGATGTTTTAGGCTTAGCCTGAAGTCCAATGTTATAAGTATGGACATCCTAGGAACTTTTTTAATCGATGTTCAAATAAATATGTAATAGAGGGGAATCCCCATCAACCCTAGCATGGTCTAAGGGAGAATGTTAGGGCATTTTCTATCTCAACGGCTGAAGTAGAGGTTCAAAATGATGTAGTGGTCGGTACTATCGTTGTTCTCTGAAACCTACCAAGAACTTTTTTTGATTTTGGTTCTATACATTCCTTTATTTACTTCAAGTTTGAAAATTATATAGAATAAATCTCTAAGCTACTAGAAGTAGAGTTATCACTCATGACTCTTGGAGGGATTATCGATGCATCAAGTGTGTATAGAAACTCTTGTATTGGATTTGGTGAACATAATCTCATTGAAAATCTAGTAGTCATTCCCATGATGTAATTTTACATTATAATAAGTAAATACTGGTTATCAAAGTATAATTCATATATAAACTATAGAAGTAACAAAATCTCTGTATTCTTCAATGGATAACATATATTTGTTTTAAAAGGACAGATATACCTACTTGAGAATTTTCTAGAAGAACCACCCATAGACTTCTTTATGGAGATGATCATGGAATCGGAAGAAGGAATTTAAAGTATAAGAATAGAAAATTTCCCCATAATTGTGGCATACATTGATGTATTCCCTAAAGAGTTACTTGGACATCCCCCAAAAAGAGAGGTATATTTCTCCATTAAACACACATATGTATTGAAGTTGATATCAAATAACATGTTTAGAGTTGAAAATGTGGAGCTAAATGAATAAAATAAATAAATTTTAGAACTTTTGTAGAATATTTTTATCTGAAAAGTTGTGTCACCTTGGGGAGAACTTGTTCTCCTTGTGAAGAATATAGATGGATCAATGCAGCTATAAATTGATTATAGAGAACATAATGGAATCAAAATGAAGAACAAGTACTTTCTTATATGGATTAATGATTTATTTGAAAAAACTTCATGGGGATCAATTATTCTCTAGGATTGATATTTGATATGGTTATCATCAATTGAGGTTGTAAAAAGAATATATTCAAAGGACCAACTTCTGATCAAGATATAAGTATTTTGAGTTTGTTATTATTCCATTTGGATAGACTAATTCTCCTATTATATTTATATATTTTATGAATATAGTCTTTAATAAAATACTTGATAACATTGTGGTTGTTTTTATTGATGATATTCTTATATTTTCCAAAAGTCTTTTGGATAATGAGGATCATCTATGGTTTATATTTAAAACTATAATGAATGATAGGATATTTTTAAAGTTCAAAAAATTGTGAATTTTGTTATAAAAAATTGACTCCTTAGGGTACATTGTAACTAATAAAGGGATCTCAATTGAACTAACCAAGAAAAAGGTTGAGGAGGAGTGACCTTATCCGACAATAGTAACTGATATTTGTAGTTTCCTTGGTTTAGCGGGATATTGTAGGTGGTTTGTGAAAAAATTTCATGAATTTATAATCCACTAACCAAGTTAACTCGAAAAGGGGATAAGTTTATCATGAATATGGTGTTTGAATAATGTTACGAAGAGATTAATAAGATATTGGTTACTGCAAATTTGTTAAATCTACCCTCTATCAATGAAGGATTGATTATTTCTTCCTACATAGGGACCCCCATTAAAATTTATCACATGACATTGAATGGAGATCTTGGCCTATATGCAAGAATAATGGTTGAGGTTAATATGGCCAGTGAACTCCCATTTAACATAGTTTTCAATGCCCCTGATTATAGAATCGACCATAGAATTGAATATGAAAAGAAACCATCCTTTTGTGAGGTGTGAAAATTGATTGGGAATAACCTCTACAATTTTAGGGTGGTTAGGAAAAAATAGATCCCCCAATCACTAATGATTGGAAGGAAGTAAAACATGGTAAAAAGGGGATGAATATTACATACAAACCTGAGCTCCAAAAAAACAAGATATTTGGATTAAAAAATCCAATGTCTTAACACCCCTAGAAGGTAAATCTTGGGGAGATTTGGTTGAGGAAGAATAGGCTCTTCAAAATAAAGATATCATTGTCACTGAAAAAGAAGAAATAGTGGATGAAGGTAATGGAAATAACCTAGACCGGAGCATTCCTACCACTGTTTCCAATTAAGCTACTGTTGCTTCTACCTATGGTACTTTAACTTTTATTTATCATGTTAGTAGGGAATTGGAGAAAGCTACCTAGGTTCCTTTGGATCTGAATGGCACCTTTGATGCTTCTAATAAGACACAGGGTGAGCTGGAAAAATCATCAGAACCAGGTATTTCTGTGCAATCCATATCTGCTGATAAATTTACTTCTTCTATTCCTGAAACTGCTATTCCGGTTACTCATGCTGCTAATACGGACACTGCTACTACTAATACTGCACATAGCATTGCACACACTTCTATTTCTGTCTCTATTTCTCACTCTGAGTCTCCCCAAACTTCTGTTATCTATCTGGTTAACAGGGTGGTGTTCATACCCCCTGTTGACAAGTAGAATCCGGATTTGTTACAGCCTCCTTCTGCAATTTCTATTCCCACATCTGCTGACAATTTGTTTATTCCTACTACTGAAATTACCACACATGCTGCTAATGTTAACACTGCCACTACTTTTATTCAACATAGCATTTTACAAAACCCCCAAGACTGTATTGTCCCCCGGGACTGTACTGTCCTACCTCCTGACTCAACAAATCCTCCAACAGAATAGACCCCTATTCAAGTAGCTGTGAAAGATCTTTCTCTGGACAGTCCTGCCATCTTAGGTACTCTAGTTTCCGAACCTAATTCAAATTATACTTTGAAAATTGATGCTTCTCCAAGTTCTGAAACTCATGAGAGTAACAAAAACTTTCTTCCTCCCTTTTGGCTACGGGATCCCAAAGGAAGAAAGGATCTGTAAAATCTAAAAAATTAAGGTTTCTAACCCAAAACCCAAATAGAAATGAATTTTATCTATTGGAATTGCCAAGGCTTGGCCAACAATGATACCTCCACAACACATAGGATGTTCTTAAACACTCATAATCCTCATCTATTTTCCATTTCAGAACCTAATGTCAACTTCAATATGAACTTCATGAGATTTGGTTCTCTTAATTACAGTTTTCTAGGCTCTTGTAAAAACGGTCCACAAACTGACTCTATGTGGATCTTTTATCACAATAACCTCCAAAATATCAACATCTTTAAAAATACTCAGCAACAATTTACCTGTGATTTCTTGTGGAATGGTCAGAATACCTTTTGCACTGTGGTTTATGCCAGTAATAGATATCAGGATAGAAGGGTTTTATGGAATTATCTTTTTGATATGGCCAACTCCATTCAAGATCCTTGGGTTGTTATGTGAGACTTCAATGCCATTATTAACTCTTATGAAAAAATTGTTCCCTCGCATCTTTCTATATACTCAAGGGAATTCAGGTCTTCTATTGAAGACTGTAGCCTTTATGAAGTCACTCTTACTGGTGCCAAATATACTTGGTACAGAAAACACGATAACAAAACTATTGCCAGCAAGCTCGACAGGGATTTTGTTAACATGAAGGACCTTGATATTTGGGATAATATATCCAGTATTACTCTGCCTATACTTAATTGTGACCATCATACTTTTCTATTTATCTTCCTTATGAATGATCGTATGCTTGTTCTTCCTTTTAAATTTAATAATGATGGGTCTTCGAATCCTGATTGTGTCACTTTTATTCATAACACTTGGAACTCTATGAAACACTATAAGGATTCCTTTGCCTGTATGTACAAATTGAAAATCCTAAAACAGGCCCATAAAGGATGGTGTAAAACTAAATAATCTCAAATAGATCTAGATATTTCCTCTCTTGAAAATGTACTTAGTCGCGTCCAAACACAAAGAACTAATTCATATTTTAATATGGATCCTCAATTAGAAGAAAATATCTCCCTTAAAATTAATTCCTTTCTCACATTTAAGGATAATATTCGTAAGAAAATGTTTAGGACCAAATGTCTTATAGATGGTGATCGTAATACTAAATTTTATAATTCCCTTCAAAGAATCAGAAATCCCAATCGTCCTCTTTCTAAGCTTATTCATAATGATTTGATCATTGATTCTGAAGAGTCTATAACGGATCATGTTATCTCGTACTTTTACAACATTTTTAATGGTCTGGAGAAAAATATTGATCTCAAATCTGATATTATTCCCTTAATGGTGGATGAAAGAGACAATGAGTCTCTTTTAAGAACTCCACTTGATCATGAAATTAAAGATATTGTTTTTGGCCTTAATCCAGAAAGTGCACCTCGTCCGGATGGGTTAAATAATGGCTTCTACCAAAGGCATTGGGACATAATTCACAATGAAGTTTTTAACCTTACTAAGACCTTTTTCATTCATGGATCTCTTCCTCGTGGAATCAATTCTCAATTTCTAACATTAATAACTATGGTTGAAAATGCCTCAGAGATCCATAAATTCAGGCCTATTGCTCTTATTAACAATCTTTATAAGATCATTACCAGAATTATTGCGAATAGACTGGTGCCTATTTGCAATAAAATATTCTCATGGAATCAGTTTGGTTTTATTAAAGGAAGGTCTATTCAGGACTGTATTTGTCTTGCCTCCGAATGTACCAATATTCTAAATAAAAATAGTAGAGGGGGAGTGTGGCCATAAAAATTGATATCAGAATTGATTTTGACACCATAGACTGTAACTTTATTTTCAAAGGCTTAAAAAACTTTGGATTTTGAGATTCATTCATTGGAAGGCTTAAAACATTATTTCACTCAGCTTTTATTTATATTCTGATTAATGGAAACCCTAGAGGTTTTTTCAAATGCTCTAAAAGAGTCAGGTAGGGTGGTGCTATTTCTGCCATCCTCATTGTTATAGATGAGGATTACATAATTAGACTTCTCAATAATCTGGTTGCTCTAGGTAAGCTTAAGCCTATACAAGTTTCCAGAAACCTAAATACCCCTACCCACCTTTTATATATAGATGATATCATCCTATTTCTAAAAGGGGATCAAAAAAATATTCATGTCCTCAAGAAGGCACTTAATCACTATGAGGAAGTCTCAGGACAAGGGATTTCCTTGAATAAATCGTATATTTTTTTGGAAAGAGCTTTCCTGTCAGAAGGAAAACTAGCATTACTACTTATCTTAGAATTAAATAAGGCCTCTTACCATTAACTTATTTGGGCGTCCCAATATTTTTGGGTCATCCTAAAGCAATATACTTTTCTAATATCACTGATCAAATCATAAACCAACTCTATAATTGGAAAGGGAAATCAATCTCCATGGATGGAATAATATGTCTAGACAAATCGACCATTGTCTCTAAAATGGTCTACTCTCTTATGATTTATAAATGGCTTGTCGGAATCTTCAGGAAAATTAATACTTATATTAGAAACATCATTTGGACGGGAATTATTTTTGAAAATAAACATGTCACTATCCCTTGGAAATCCTGTTGTAAACCCCTTGATAATGGTGGAATTGGTATAAAAAATTTAAATCTGTTCAATAATGCTCTTTAATCCCATCTTACTTCGCGTATTATTAATTGTAATTTTAAAGATTTCGAATTCTTGAACCATAGATTCCTCCCTAAACTCTTAAATGGGAATATTAATTTCATCAACCCTTCGATCTGGACTTCTACTAGGGACTCGTACCACAAGATCATGGAAATTTCTAGATGGATGGTTAGTGGTGACTCTTCAATCAATTTTTGGGGTGACAAATGGTGTGGTAACCCCTTGATATCTTTGTTACTGCCTAATATTATTCCTAAAGATACTAGTCATTCTATAAAAGATGTCTTACATTTTCATATACATGTCCTCCCTTACAATATTGTGCAGATCATTGATAATCACCCTTTTTCATCTAATGGTGACTTCCTTGTTTGGGAACCTACACCAAATGGCATCATAGACTCTAAAAACTACTATAAGCATAACTTTTCTAGAAATGAATATAATTTTCAATGGGTGAGTCCATTTAACAAACCTTGGATCAAAACTTTTTGGCTCACCCTCATATGTAGGATTACTCATAATAGATTTCCTACTGAAGCCTCTATGCAAACATTTAGCACACAACTCTGCTCTAAATGTCACTTGTGTAATCAACACAGGGAGGATGTTGATCATCTTTTTTGTCTTGTGCGACGACCTCTGCTTTATGGAATTATGTTCTTGAATTATTTCATTAGAGATGGCCCCTATCTGACTCTATTTGTTTGTTTTTAAAAAATGCATTAGATATGAATCCTCTCTATAGGTTAAAAATATTATTCTTGTGTCACTGGAGGAACTCCTGCATGAGATCTGGTATATTAGAAATGATCTTATTCATAATAAACACTCATTTAGTCTCAATTCAGGAAAATATCTGATTATTATTGAAATTCATGAAGCTAATTTAATTCAAAAAGACTGTTGCAACAACTCTGTTGGCGACTTTGAGATCCTTCATCATCTCAGTGTTCCTGGCATATTCCCAAATCCCAAACATTCCTTTTATGTATTCTGGAAGTCACCGATGTCGAGATGGATCAAAGTGAACATTGATGGTTCTTATAAAGGCAATCCAGGCCCTTCCAATTGTGGTGCCATCTTCAGAGACTCAGCTGGCCAGTGTCAGGGTTGCTTCTTTGTTGGATGTGGACATTCTTCATCTCTGGAGGCTGAAATGCTAGGGGTCATCCATGCAGTTGATTTTGTGCTTCAAAGTGGTTGGAGGAAGCTTTAAATTGAAAGTGACTCTACCAATATCATTCATTCCATTTGGAATGGCATCATTCATCTTGCATGGCCGCTTAACACACTTTGGATGAATTGTCTGAACTCACTCCATGGGATTGATTACATAGCTACTCATGCCTACCGTGATGCGAATGTTGTTTCTGATGTTATTGCTAAAAATGGAGTATATCTTAGCATGACTTGGCTGGACACTCTACCAGGTGACTAATTATATTTGTTTGATAGATATTGTAAAAAAAATCCCATCCTTCCATTTTTTGTAATCTTTTTTCTTATCAATAAATTGTGCTTTGGTCTTTGACCAAAGCATTACCATTTAAAAAAAGAAGGATTGATTATTTTTAGAGGTGCATCTCTAAATGGGATTCGGTGAATCCTCATGAAAATTGAAAAGGTTATTATATATGCATCTTAATAGTTAAATACTCCTCAGAAGAATTATCCTACACATGACCTAGAGCAAGCTGTAGTTATTTTTTCTCTAAAGATATAGAGGAACTATCTTTATGGGGATAAATGTGTTATATATCGAGACCACCAATGATTGATGAATATTTTTTAGGAAAAATGAATTGAAAATGAGATGGAGATATTTGGAACTTCTTAATGACTATGATTGTTCAATTCATTATCATCCTGGAAGAGAAAACAAATTTTCTGATTTATTAAGTAGAAAAGCCTCTGTTGTGATTCCAATGATGAGGATTCCATGATATCCTTTGCTCAAAGACCTAGTAAAATTGTACATGGGAATCATAAGAGAAGGGAAATCATTAAACCTATCCCAAATGATTTCTTAAACATTATTACTAGTGAAGATCAAGAAATATCAAATAAAATATCCCTTATTACAAAAGAAGATAGATGCTTTGAAGAATGGGAAGTTTCATGAGTTCATTATTGGTCAAGAAGGTGTACTAAAATTTCACACAATGTTATATCTTCTATCTATTCGATAAAAAAGAAATATTTGTTGGATTTAGATTATAGCTATAATCTCTCTATAAATCCTGGAAGTACGAAAATGTATATGAACCATTGTGATCATTATTGATGAGATTACATGAAAAGGGATATTGTTGACTACACTACAACGTTCTTGGTGTGACAAAATGTGATGGAAAGGTGAAAATTTTGCAAATATTATCTATACAAACCTAGAAGTTGGAAAATACCTCTATGGATATTTTCCCTGATGTCCAAAGAAAATCCCAAGGAAACAATAAAATATGGGTTATAGTGTATTGAATCACCAAGGCTGGCCATTTCATATATATTCGCGAAGATTTCTCTCTTGGACAACATTCTAATATTTGCAAAAAGTAGTGAGGTTTCATGGGATGACACTTTGTATCATTTTTTATAGTGATCCAAGAATCACATCAACATTCTAGAAAAGTCTTCAATATGCTCTGAGTATTAAATTGAATTTCAATATGACCTATCACCCCCAAATTGATGGTTGACTTGAAAGGACTATTCAAACACTCGAGGTCATGATTAGATAAAGCTTAATGTAATTTAAAGGTGGATGGGATCAACATCTCTCATTAGTTGAGATTTCATACAATAGTTTCAATTTGATTATTAAAATGGAACCCTATGAAGATCTATATGGTAAGTTATACATAACTTTTACCATTGGGATGCTGTTGGTGAGAGAAATCTTCTTGGGCCTGATCTTGTGCAAGAGATGATAGAAATGGTTCATACTGTCCAGAAACACATTAAAGCTGCTCAAATTCCAAAGAATATATATACTAACAACTATCAAAGGGACTTGGAGTTTGATGATGGTGATAAATTTCTCCTTCAAATATCACCATAGAAGAGAGTCGTGGGATTGGGGAAGAAATGTAATCTTAGCCAAAGCTACATTGACCTCTATGAAATACTTGATCACATAGGATAAGTGGACGATAGACTAGAACTTCACCCAAGTTTAGCTCAACTTCGTGGTGTATACCATGTATCTATCCTGAATAAGTACATATATGACCCTTCACAAGTAATGAATTTGGAGTTGGTACAACTAGAACATGACCTCTCTTCTGAGGATAAGCTGTGGAGATCTTAGACTATAGAGACAAGGTTTTACACAACATGACTTCCCACATTGTTAAAGTGTTGTAGAGGAACCATAAATATGAAGAAACGATGTGGGAACCATAAGATACAATGAGGGAGAAGTACCCACACATTTTCTAAACTGGGGGAACAAGTTCAAATTTAATGGATGAATTTATTTAAGGGGGTATGAATGTAATGACCCAGATTCTTTGAATGATAAATTTTTCCCAAAAATGAATGTTATATTATAATATAAACAAAAAAAGAAAAACTCTTGAATAATGAAGTTAATTTAAAGGGAAATGTGACCATATAGATTCAACCGATATATTAATGTTGGTCAATAATATCCATTGGTCAAATATGACCATTTGGAACTATACTCTTGTTAATGATTTTAACATTATAATTAGTGTTTACAATTAAAATTTGACAAAGGATAGTTGATACATAAAGAAGAGTCGATGAACTCAAACAGTAGATTCATACTGTTTGAAGCCCATTTTTTAAAACATAGGAGAGAGGTATCATCACTATCATTTCCCTTGACTATGTCCATGTTTAAATTCAATAAGTGAAGCTTGAACAAAATGACTATGAGAGAAGTTCAAGTTAGTGGAGATTATCTGTCGGTCGATGTTAGCCGAGGCACCCAAAAAAACTACCACCATCACACACCTAACTTTTTAGGAATACACATGTGTAATACGGGGTTACATGTCCAATACTTATTTAGTTAAACTGTAATTCCTTTGTATAAATAAAAGTGTTATTCCATCATTTCAGTTTTAAGAATAGTTTTGATAAATTTATTTTTCAGACCCAAGTTGTACTTTTCAGAAAGGTTCTAAAACATTTAGAATAATATAAGGTATTGTGAATAATATTTATTTTAATTAAATGTTATGATAAAAAACTCTTATATATAAATTAATGATAAGATAATTATATTATGAAATTGAAAATTCTTAAGGGTCTGAAATTTTACTATGCATTTTCAGCCCACTTTTTTTTAATAAATAAATTTTTTATATTATAAATTTTAAATTCTCATACATAGAGAATTATTATGATAAAATAAATTTCATTTCTCAAATCATCATATTGAATTTTGGTTATAGTGTATTAAAGAGAATTTTCTAAAATAGTTTTTTTTTTGTGAATAGTAAAAATACTGTTTAAGGATTTTGGTATGTTTAATGACCTCATAATTATTTCATAATGATGTCATAATTATTTTACCACAATAAAAAAAGTAAAATGTGTTATTTTATTAATATAAATTATTTTAATATATTTTAATCAATTTCCAAACCTATAAGTTACATTCCAAAGTCTAAAATGTGAACTTTTATATTTTAAATATTATTTTGTAAAAACATTACTTTTCCTTGCCAAAAGAAGTAATATAATAAGATGTTTAGTTATTTTGGGTTAAATTAACATAAAATATGTCCCAAATTTCCAAAACTATGAGCAAGCCCATGGTTTTTCATTCACGGAAATCATGATTTCCAAGGCCAATATTTAGAAATTAATTAACAAATCCGATAATTTTTCTATAAATACCCACCCATTTCTATATATCCATTAATTCCCAATCCAAACTCTAGTAATATTAGTTACTTTTATCTCCCAATGTTTCCTTAGGCCCCCAAGGTCCTAATCCTCATGTTGTATGAGTTAATTTTCAATGTAATGTACTTAACCATCTTTTCTCATAAATTCAGGAACCACTATTTGAATGTGCCTTTTAATAGTTATCATTAATATCTTTTATTACCCTTTTGATCATAAACATACTATCAAATTATATTTTATCAATGGGAGAACCTTTTCCCCAATCATTTTAACTTTTTTCAAATCCACCTTTTATACCTGTAATACTGCCAAATTTACTTCTCAAAATTTACCTCTTCTCCTCAAGAAATTTTATTTCATTTTGTTTTTGTGAATACCCAATAATATTTATTTCCAAAGGGTATTATCCTATATTTAAAAATTATTTATTTGATTCTGGTATTAACTTATGTGAAACCCACATTCCATTTCCATGGTTTTAAAATGACATAATGATTTTGTTTTAGGGACTTTTGAAATGCCATGATTTTGATTTTAAATCCATTTTTTATTATCTAAGGGTTATTTATGATATTTTAATTATGATATATGTGGATCACATTAATTAATAAATAATAAGGGTGCACCTAGATAGATATCCAATGCATTGTGTAAAGAATTTAATCTCTAGAGATGACAAGTTTTACATTACCTGGGTGAATAACCTTGGTAATATTTATTTATGACTCCTGGGTTATTAAGCTTGGTGACAATATTATGAATATCTAAGTTAAATTCGGTATCCACATTTCCATGTTATGGTTCATGTTCTTTTTATTATGATATTCCACATTTTCTCTTGCTCATTCTATAATGATATTCCTCATGTTCTTATTGATATTCCCCAATATCTCTTACACTACTGTAATTGGATGTTTTACCAATGGATATATACCAAAATTTTCTTCAAACCATTGGAATATTATAAAAAAGGAAACATTTTCCAACATTTTGTCCAAACTATTGGCAATGTGTCAATATAGTTATGAATTCCAACTTTTTGACTAAACCGTTGGGAAATCTTTAGTTCCTCTATGATATACCAATGGTTTTAATAAGTTTTTGGTAAATAGAGTCTTTCCCAATGGTTTTTAAAAACCATTGGGAAAGGTTTCCATGAAATACCCAACACACCAGCTCCCACTCGGACCAACTGAAAACCCTAATCCCCAGATCCTCTCAAGGTTTTCTAAATTGCGACACTTCTTCCAGCCAAAGATCCATCTTAAATAAATAAATTTTTTATTTATACTCTTAAAATTAGTAAGTGTTAACTTAGTTTTAATGTTCTCCCTATATTTTTTCTATTTTCTATTTTTATTTGGGCTAAATTAGACTTCTTGTAGTCTGTGGAGTAGCGGACCCTTTGATTTGTTTTCTATTTTTTGTTCTGCACTTCAAACATGGTAAAGGGTTTCTTTAGTGGGGTGATATGGTAGATTTTGTGGACTTTCATTTTGTTGAAAATTGGATTTGCATATCATATATATAGTTTTTTTTCAAGGATTAATGGGAAGGGTATTGATATTGAGGATGAATAGGTTGTTGGTTGGTTGTTGGATTGGAATTGTGGACACCCCCCAGCCCACCCCCTGGACTCCTTCCACCCCCTTGGACAGCCCCCACCCCCCCTGGATGCCCCCCATTGGATATCCCCCACCCCCTGTACCCACTAGACACCCCCACCATTTTGACAACTCCCTCCCCCCCCCCACACACCCCTGCAAACCCCCACCCCCACCCTCCATGGACACCCCTCATCCCCCATGGATATCCCCCCAACCCCCCTGAACACCCCCACCCCCTGGACACCCCCACCCCCACCCTCCCTAGACACCCACACCCCCCATGGATAGCCAGCCCCCTCCCCCCCCCCACCCCCGGACAAACCCCCCCGACCACCCCCCAAGGCACCCCCACGCCAGGACACCCTCCACCCTCTTGGATAGCCTCCCACCCCCTTAGATACCCCCCTGGACCCCACCACACCTCCTAGACACCACCGTACATACTAAGTGTTTGGCCCAATTTTTAAATTGGAATTAACAATTTTGTTGATTCCCCCTTCCCCAATGACATTTCCTAAGTGACTCATAGATCCTTATAAATTGAATTTTTCATCTTTTGATAAATTGAATTATTCATGTTTTGATAAATTGAATTTTTCAGGTTTTGATAAATTGAATTTGTCATGTTTTGAAAAATTGAATGGTTTTTTTTGGAATGAAATGGATAATTCTTTATGGTTTTCCTTCGTGAATGAATAAAATGATTTTAAATAAAATTACCCAAAGGGGTGATGCCGGAGGTGTTGGGGGATATCCATGTGTGGGGGGCTATCCAATTGGAGGGTGGGCTGTCCAGGGGGTAGGGGGCTACAGGGGGTGGGGGTGGGGGGGCTACAGGGGTGTGGGGGATGGGGGTATGGGCTTTCCAAGGAGGGGTGTGGGCTATCCAGGGGGGTCAGGGTGGGGTTTTCATGTAGGGGAGGGGGTGTGGGTTATCTTGGGGGTGGGATTTCCATAGGGTGGGGGTGGGAAATATTGTCCGAGGCGTGCGCGTTAGTGCACCATTGCATGAGGCTCGGTGAGGCCCACCCGGTGTGCCTCACCATCAGTGTGGTGAGGCAACCTCACTGAGGTGCACCTTTGGCGTGCGTCTCACGCGCCTACCCTGAAGTTTCTATGTCGTGAGGCTCAGATAAGGTTCACTAGTAGCCCCTGAAATCATGAAAAATAAGGCAGCTAAGATCATTCTTAGAGGGGTGGTGGAAATCAGGGGCCCGATGGAAATCGGGAGTTCCGGTGGAAATCCGGGGTGCGATGGAAATCGTGGGTAGGAGGAAATTGGGGAAATTGAGGGAAATAATGGGGGAGCCAGTGGAAATCATGGGTGAAATTAATAGAGTTCATTCCTATAGAGGTTGATGAAAATTGGGGATATTTTCTCAAAAGTGAGTTGTACATCCCTAAATATAACATTACCTTTAATATATTAATAAAAAAAATAAATCAAAGTCTATAAAAATAGAACCATCTCTTGACTAAAAGAAATAAAAGAATAACATTAAACACATTTAACATAACATGATGATTTTGATGTTTAGGTTCTCAAACTCATTTAATATAGTAGAGAATAGTAGAAACACATTTAACATTACAGAATACATAGAACATAACATGTTGATTTTAATTTTTAGGTTCTTAATGATTGATTATTTTATGATGATTTGGATACAAATTATCAGCATGTATTTAAATTTGTATTATTTCTATTTAATTTATGTTTTTTTTGTTTAAAATATTTTTGATAATTGTATATATTTAATTATTTGAAGTTGCGCCTTAATTGCTTCTCGTGTTGCACCTTGTGTCGCATCCCTAGGATGCCTTTGCGCCTTATTGCATTGAGTGCCTTTGACAACACATGTGGTGGGCTATCCAAGGGGTTGGGCTGTCCAGGGGATGGGGGTGGGCTGTTCGGGGGGGATGGGGGATGTCCATGTGGTGGGGTGGGGGGGTTGTCCTGGTGTGGGGTAGGGTGGGGGATATCCTGGTGGGGGGGGGGGGTGTTGTCCAGGTGGCGGTGGGGGTGGGGGTTGGTTGTCGAGGTGGGGGGGTTGTCCAGGGGGGTAGGGGGTTACAGGGGAGGGGTGTAGGATATCCAGGGAGGGGTGGGGCTATCTAGGGGGGCTATCTAAGTGGGTGAGGGGGGGGGGGGGTCTGGGTTGTCCATGGAGGGGGGTGTGCAAATGGGGAGGTAGAGGGGCTACTGTGGAGGGGGTGTGGGCTATCCAGGGAGGGTGGGGCTGTCCAGGTGTGGTGTGGTGGGTGGGCTATCCAGGTGGGGGAGGGGTGTGGGCTGTCAAGGTGGGGTGGGCTGTCTAAGGGGTGGGGGTGGGCTATCCTGGTGGGGGAGGGGGTGTGGGTTGTCCAAGGATGGGGGTGGATTGTCCAGGTGTGGTGGGGGGGGGTCCAGGTGGGGTGGGGCGAGCTATCCGGGTGGGGGGCTTGTAGGGGGGTAGGGGCTGTAGGGGTATGAGGGGTGTGTCTTTTCAAGGAGGGGGTGGGTTTTCCACTACAATACTCTACAAAAAAATGGAATCACATATAACCAATGTATAACAGCTTTTACATGTTTAAGGACTTTTCTTGAAGTTTCATACCAACACTCACTCTTACCCCTTTATAGAAGAATTGATATTTGAAAAGAAATATCACTCAATTTCTTTTCCACTATCCCATATTGATCTCATACAAATTTAACATTCATACAAATCCATATCATGTGATGATATAACCATGGCCTATACTACTATGTGTAGTGTCCCATCGGAAACATGGCTCATAAAATTTGATCCACGTATGATAATTGGTGGTGTGTTTACAATTTGGGTGTGTTCGTGATTTATATGTAAGATATTCAATGTTTACCCCAACAGTCTTCTTGGTCATCTATTATAGCCTTGAAATCATGCTACAATGGGATAGAGATTGGATTTTATGACCCTAGTTTGGGGGTAGAAACCACCACCCTGGACATTCCTGTGACCCCCGTGGAGAGCCCGCCCACCCCCCTAGACACCTCATACACCCCTCAAATAGCCCTGGAAACCCCCTAGACAGCCCTCCCCCCTAGACACCTCATACCTCCTAGACAACCCCCACACCTGGAAAGCCCCCCTTGACACCCTGACCCCCTGGACAGCCCCTCCACCCCCTGTGGAAAGCCAGCCCACCCTCCTTGACATCCCATACCCCCTTTGGATACCCCCCCCCCCCCCAGCGGATATCCCACCCACACTCCCTAGACACCTATCCACACCCCCCCCCCCTAGACACCCCCATCCCCCCTGGACAACCACACCCCCTGGAAAGCCCCCCCACCCACCCCCTAGAAAATCTCGACTCCACTGGACAAGCCCCACCACCCCATGGACAGCCCGCCCACCCCCCATAGACATACCTCACACCCCCTGGACACCCTGTACCCCCCTTAGACAGCCCCTCCACCCCCCGTGGACAGCCCACCCACCCCCCCGGACAGCCCCACCCACCCCCTGAACACCACGTCCTCCCCCAGGACACCTCGTACCCCTTGGATATCCCCCCACTCCACTGGAAATCCTCCCACCCCTGGACACCCTCGACCCTCTAGACAAGCTCGCCAGCCCCATGGACAACCCACCCACCCCTGGACACCTCGTACCTCCCCCTAGACATCCCACACCCAAGTAGATATCCCTCCCACCCCTTTGGATACCATGTACCCCCTAGATAGCCCTGCCCATGACCTCAAACACTGCGTACCCACCTGGACAGCCATCCCACCCCCTGGATAGCCCCCGCCCCAACCCCTGGACTTGCTTTCCCCACCTGCCTTGGACACCCCTTCCCCCTTGGACACCCCCTGACACCCTCATGGATAGCCCGCCCACCCCCCTGGATAGCCCCTACCCTTGGGAATAACCCCCCACCCCATGGACTTCTTGCTCACTACCCTTGGACACCCCCATACCCCCTGGACTACCCTTCCACCCATGTGGATAGATCTGCCACCCACATGGACACCCCCATGCCCCCTAGACAGCCCCGCCCACCCCCTAGACAGCTCGCCCACCCCCTAGATAGCCCCCTACCCCAATGGACAACATCCAACCCCTTTGAACCCCCCCCCCCCCCCCGGGATATCCCTGCCTCCCTCATGGACAGCCTTCCCACCCCCTTGGACACATCATACCCCTGGATAGCCCCCCCACCCCTCAGGACAGCCTACCCACCCCCTAGACACCTCGTACCACACCGGACACCCCCCCACCACCCCTAGAATGCCCCCCCCCCCACACCGTAGACACCCCCAACCCCCCTGGATAGCCCTCACCGCCCCCATGGAACGCCCACCCCACCCCGTGGATAGCCCCTCCCTCCCATTGAACGCCTCCCCCCCCAACCACGTCGATAGACTTTCCACCCCCTAAACACCGCTTACCCCCCTAAACAGCCATGCCACCCCTATGGACTGTCGACCCACAATCTGGACACACCATACCCCCTAGACAGCCCCTCCCACCTCCTAGAAACCTTGTGTCCCCGGGATAGCCCCTCCCCCCACCACCCCTGTGGATAGCCCACCACCCCCCATGGATAGCCCACCCACCCCCGTGGACAGCCTTCCCCACCACCATGGACAAACCCGTACCCCTTGGACAGCCACGCCACCCTCGTGGGAAAACCCACCACCACCATGGACACTCGTACCCCATTGGATATCCCCCCACCATCCTGGAAATCCCTTCCCACCTCCGTCGATATCCCACACACCCCCTAGACACCCCCATACCCCCCTCAACAGCCCCGCCACCCAGAGGGACAACCGTCCACCGACCTCCTTGGACACACCCTCCATCTATGGATAGACCTCCCTCCACCCCCATGGTTAGCCCACCCCACCCCATGGGAAACCCCTACCCCCCGGGATAGCCCTCCCACCTCCGTTGACATCTCTCCCACCCCCTGACACCTTGTACCCCCTGGACAGCCCCCCCTATGAACATCCCTCCCATCCCCCTGGGACACCCCCTTCCCCCTAGATAGCCCTTCCACCCCTGTGGATAGCCCCACCACCTCCGTGGAGAACCCTCACACCCCCATGAACTTCCCACCCACCCCCTGGATAGCCCCCGCCCCACCCTGGGGATAGCCCTACCACCCACTAGACAACCCCTCCCCCTGTGGACAACCCCCCACACCCATGGATAGCCCGGCCACCCCCTTTAGACCACCCCTCCCCCTATAAATCCCTGCCACCCCTGTGGACAGCCCACACCAACCCTAAACATCCTATACCCCCTGGACAGCCCGACCCACCCCTTGGACAACCCGCCCACGCCCCCTAGACACCCTGTACCCCACTGGACATCCCACCCACCCCCTGGATTGCCCGCCCACCCCCTGGATAGCCCCTCCCCCGTGGACAAGCCCCGACCCCCATGGACAACCTACCCCACCCCCCCATGGACACCCCCCAACCCCAAGTACATCCCCAGCACCTCTGTGGACAACGCACCCAACCCCTGGAAACCTCGTACCCCCTGGACTACCCCGCCCACCCCCTGGACACCTCGTACACCTTGGAAATCCCTCCCACCCCCCGTTGAAAGCCCGCCCATCCATCTGGACCCCCCCCCCCCCCCCCCCCGGTGGATACCCCCACCCCCCATGGAAATCCCACCCACCCCACTATACGCCCCCTGACCCCCTGGACAGCACTTCCACCCCCCTTGGACTGCCATCCCACCCCCTGGACACCCCGTACACCCAAGACAGCCCTACCCACCCCTTCGAACACCTCGTGCCCCTACAATTCCCCCACCCCGAGGACAGCCTAACCACCCTCATAGAGAGCCCGCCCACCCCATTGGACACCATGTACCCTCTGGACAGCCCCACCAGCCTCGTGGACAACCCACTGACACCCATGAACTTCCCACCCTCCCCCTTGGACTACTCGCCCACCCCTGGACACCCCCTACCCCCCTCGGCAGCCCCACTACCCCTATGGACATCCCACCCACCCCTCTGAACACCCTCCCCTCGTGGACATCCCTGAACCCTGTGGACAGCCTCCCCACCCCCTAGACACCCCCTACCCCCTCGATAGACCGACCACCGCCATAAAGACACAGCACACCCCCTAGACACCCTATACCCCTGGACAGCCCCTCATTCCTATGGACAGCTCGCCCACCCCCTGGACACCCCTACCCCATGGGATAGCCCTTCCACCCCCTGTGGATAGCCCTTCCACCACGGTGGGAAAAACCCTCCCACCCCCTAGACACCCCTATCCCAGGATATCCCCCCACCTCATGGATAGACCACCCACCCCCTGGACACCATGTACCCCCCGGATAGTCCCACACCCCCGTGGATAGCCCGACCACCCCCTTGGACAGCCCCTACCCCCTAGACAGCCCACCCCCGTGGGACACCGCCCACCTGGGCACAACCCACCACACCTATACACCCCCATGACCCCCTCATAGACACCTCCACCCCCTTGGATGGCCCCCACCCCCTAGACACCACCCCCACCACCTGGACACCCCCACCCCCATAGTCTGATGCTGAAAATGTAACTCTGACTATCATCGGCTCTCTGAAATGTGATGGTGCTCTAACCATAATGGGATGTCTGCACCAAAAAATTGAAATGGGTTAGTTCGAAGAGTGGTTGTCATATAAAGATAAAAATAGGGAAAACTATGTTGTGGTACATGTCATGGAAGGAATATTCTACTGTTTTTATGTTCTATTACATGTGTTTTTTTTGTTCTATTTTAAGTGTTGTTTACAGGTGTGTTTTCATGTGTATGAAATGGAGGGTATGGGTGGATACTATGCTGAATGTTGTGTTTTTTTCATGAAATACACTATACCAACATTTTAAAACTGTTGTTAAAGTGTATTTTTAGAATAGTTTTACCAACGGTTTGAATAAACCATTGTTAATAAACTATTCCAAAGGTTCTAAACTATTGGTAAATTTTATTTCTAGAATTTTTTTACCAACGGTTTTAAAGAACCATTGGTAATACTATATACCAAATGTTTCTAAATTGTTGGTAAACTATATGTAAACTATATATCCCAATGATTTATTAACCGTTGGTATAAATATATAGCAATGGTTTCAATAAAATAGTTGGCATACTAAAGGTTACACTTCCACATATCAACAGTTTGTGAATAACTCTTGGTATAGGAATTTCACAATGGCTTACTTACCAAGGGTTTGAAAAAACGTTGGTATATTGTATACCAACGGTTTTGATGCCTATACCAATGGTTTGAAACTGTTGGTTTATATTGTATTTTCAGTAGTGTTAAAAATTTGTTCCCTTTTTTATTCCCTTACTGGGCCTTATGCTCACCCTTTACATTGATGTATCTCCCCTTTCTATGAGATAAAGTAAATGTAATTAGGAATAACCAATGAAGAATAATTTCAAGTGGATTATATGAATGTTTTATTTTTTGGTGTATTATGTACCATTTTTATATGAAATTAAACATTAAAAGATCATTTATTTGAATAATGTATTGAGAAGTTATCTAATAAAAGGAAATATTTCTTAGTATCTCACCTCCACATGGGATTCTCCCCCCTATTTACCTAGTATTTGAGAGAAATCCATATTCTAGTATCTAATTGAAACGATGTTTGTGTCCTTAGACCCCCTCTGTGAGACTATGTTTCCTCTAACATATTTTCTTCATTTTCATCATTATATCAAATTTTATTTCCATGTGATATAATATGCCCTATTTTTAGCATATTTGAATATTTATATGGTTTCTTTCATTCTATCATAGATTATAGGTCACTAATGGATGAGGAATATATGAATAAAATAAGTTGTATGGTCTTGCACTTCCCCATAAATTTTTGGGTGTTTATATTTTCTTGTCATTGTGTTGCATGTCTATCCTTTTAGGAATTGATACTAAAATTGATAAAACCTTAAATTAACTATTCAAACCATAGTATGGAAATGATATGAAACCTTTATGATTGAATGAAGGCTGATGACGTCAACTTGAACCACCCCTTGGATGGGTTTGATTATAGGCATTAATAACTTATGTTTACCTTAGGACCAAAACACTACCACAGTGTATTGGACTTGGCATTTTCCAGTCAAATGATATAAAATGAGTTAATTAAATTATGTAGTGGCATGAATTATACACCTTGGACTTATTATTAATTATCATTTATGTAGACTAAATGGTAAAAAAAATTAAATAATAGAAAGAGTGATATTTTTTAACCTTGAAAGTAACTTGACATGGATGTGATTAAATCATTATTACCTTCTACAATGGAAATGACATTCCTTGTTTTTATTTCATATTTATGGATATGATGTTCCTTATTTTCGACATAGAATTTATGGGTATGATGTTCCTTATTATTAATTACAATCAAATGACATGAAGATACTTGAAATTTATTTTGTATTAAGGGAAACAACATTATTTTCATTTATTTGTAATTAATTGAAATTATGTTCCATAATTTCTAGTAGAAATTAATGGACATGATGTCCCACATTGATTATTTGTAATTAGGGTACATGGTGTTCCATATTGATTATACCTAATTAATATACATGGTCCCCATTATTATTTTTAAAATATTAAATGTTAATATATATTATAGACTAGTAGAAATAATGTATCATCATAGTGGTTTACCATGAGGAACCCTAGAAAAAAAAGTCTTATTTATTCATTTAATAATTTTTATTTTATTACCTAGACACTAGCACATTTTATATTCATAGATTAGCTGGTGTTGGACACCATTAGTGGTGGACTAATGAGTTTTACTCACACCCTGTTTTAGGACATCATTTGGAACCCGAATAGACTTTAAGGATGTAAATAAAGAAAATGGATGTGTCCTATGGATATCTTATTTTCTATGCTAGGATAGAATACGAGAGTAGAGGAATGATTTTATTGGAGTTAACTTTCCCATTTTTTATATTATTTATAGAATGATTTGTATATGAATTCTACTTTGTTCTCCATTATACCGCCCATTTTGTATAGAATCATGACATGACACAATTTTATATATATTACTAGATATGGATATGATTTTGGTTTGTGCCTGTTCATTTTTTATATCTGGATGATTTACATTTTGTTGTTCATAATTTATTATTTTTACCCTTTTTAGTTAATTTATTATATAGTTATTATGATAAAAGAGGTTATATGAAACCCATCATACCATTACGTACCCTCTCTGATAGTTGGAAGCCCCTAGTATATTGGGAGTTATGTTTTAGGCACAGTGGCCCACAGGTCAGGTAACATATTAGTGGATCTAGCCCGAGACGTCACAATCACATCACATAGATAATATATATAAGTATATTTAATGAATGACTGTGATATTTATGATTTGATAATCACTCTGGAGAGGAAAAATGATTCTTACTTTGAAATACATTTATATTTTCAAAAATAAAACTATGTTTGATGACACATACAACACCCAACATTGAGCCTAAATTAAACATAAAATATTATTATATAAATAAAAATGTTATAACCAAGCAATTAAATTTATGGGTATAAGTAAGATTGATTAATTTATGAAATATATATAATTTTATGACTCAATATTAATACCTTCTTAGAAAATAATCAATCATATTTTGGTAAATTCATTTTATTCTTTAAAAATAAATTTTCTTCAAAAATGATTTTTATTGCTTTTGGTGAGAAAATATTATAATTAATTTCTAAAAAAATTAAAAATTTTATTTTATGAAAAGGGAATTATTTTTGGAATCGACATATCCAAATTATCTTATGAAGAAATTTTTATTTTTTTTGAAAAGTTTGATTTTTAAATGAATAGTGAAAATAGTTTTTTATAGAAAAATAAATTTTCTTTTCACATAGTTACAAAGTAAAAATATATTTTTTATTAATTTTAAATTTTAATTAGTTACTTTTTTTAAAAGTAATATAATTCTGGATTTGGAATGAATTTTATACATGGATATAGTAAAAAGACATTTTATACTAAAAAATATTTTTATAAAAAATGGGTTTTCATCGCATCTCATGAATCTTATTTTAATTTTTTTCCACTAATATGAATTTCATATTTAAAATATATTGAATATCTTGAATAAGTAAGTCAAAAAATTTAAATATACTATTTTTATTTTTAGTTATTATGAATAGTAAATAGATTGAATAATTATCACCCTAGTAAGGGTAAATCGGGTAATTAAGGTTAAAAATATTATAATAAAGATAAAATGACCCTAACACTTGAATTTCTCATATTTGATGAATTTATATTATACATTTAAGACAAATTATCAAATATATTGCCATTTTGTTTCATATTTCTTTTATTTTTAACTTTATAATATTTATGTAAAATATAAATAAAAAAGTTCCACTTTTCAGATTTTAATATCTTTAATATTTTGTGACAAGGATAAAAAAATTATATTTGTTTATAAATAGTCAATTTAAATATAATTAATTTTTTTATCAAGGTGATTTATTTATAATTTTTAGTAACGAAATCATAATATTAAATGCTTATGCAATGCTGACACAATATTTATTTAAGTATTATAAATATAGAATAAATGATTTTATAAAATATTAAAAGTTATAGAAATTGAATGAATTATTATGATCCATGAATTTTTTTTATAAATAAAAAATTTTAGTGATGTTTTAATGGACTATATTTTTACTCCATTACTCACAATGTTGTTTTAAAATTCAAATTAATTGAATTGTTCCAAAATGACATTAATAATGTTTTATAAAAAATAATATATTATAAATGATTTAAAATTCCTAAAAATAATATATTCAGAAATGTGGTAGTTTTATGTTTAAAAATATCAAATATAGTACCTTTATGGACCAATTTTACTTTTATAATAACTATATTGATGCTTAAAGAGTAAATCAATTCACTATCACAGTGATTTTCAAAAAGGATAACACATGATACAACAAAGAGATAAGGGTAAAATAATATTCTAAAATTGTCCAAATTTTATTGAGTGATATAATTTTGAAAAATACTCATCTTTTATATTAATTATATTAATGTGGATATTTTTTCCTTATAATATAATTATATTAATTTATAATTTATGAAATTCCAAGAGTGATCCTCCCCTCTCTTATAAAAGGGCACCTTCATTCCTCTTTACTTAACACATAAAAATCATTTTATTTCGGTCAATACCTGATAAAATACATTCTTTAAATCTTTGCCCATGTTATTTTGGTCTTGTTTTGGTCATAATACCAACCTTTGAGTATTTAAGGTGTAAAGAAAATGAAGTTGTCCAAATAAGGGGTATAGTATTTAACCGAATGATTTAGTTTTATTTATTATTCTAACTCCATAAAATATTATTCCACCATAATTAGTTTTTAAAATCACTATCTATCATATGTTATTATGTTAATTTAATAGCCTAAATATTTCTCCGCTTCTATTAAATAGTAAACAAAACCATCATTCATGTGTACGGTGGACTACCTCCTCACAAACCGATGTAATTCATTTTACAACTTCACCTCTCACAGATGTTTATGATGATATATTTAATTTATATATAATATATTAATTAAATATTTATCACTATGTATACTTATTATATCATATACTTTTTACCATTCAATTCCTTGAAATATGTATCTTTGTTCGTGTGTACGCTTCGATTACCATCTACACAAACTTATGTGATTCGTTTTTCATTATCTTATCACATGGATGGTATATATAAGTATATTTATAAAGATAATATTATTTCAATGATATCATTATAAATATTTAAATATGAAATAATAATTACCATATTTCCATCACGATCGTTGAAAAATGGATACTTTACTCATGCGTATGTATTGCATGTCGTTTCCATGATTATAACATAGTTCATTTTTCGTAAATAAATATCATGATTGGTTTTAAACTTATAATTTATATGTAAAAATTATAACTATTTCATGATTATTATTATATATATGATATAATAATTACCTCTTTGACGACGATCAACCCACAAAATTTATTATGGACATATGATCCGGATATTATCAATACATCTGACGTGAACTTAATTGAATAAGTAGTTGTATATAAAATTCTAATAAGTGAAATAAAAGGAATAATAAAATTAAAAAATTTTATTAAGAAATAAACTAATTAAAATAATTTTATTATTCAGGAATATAAGTAACACAAGTTATCAGTTATGTTCTATGTAAGGGACTTTTTTAAAAAAATAATCTTTTAAAGTATTCCTATCAACTCTTTCTTCCATGTCCATGTTTATATAAAATGTTTCAAGAAATATTTTATTTATTATTAAATAGATGATAAAGGTAATTTTTGACAACATTGTAATTTCATTATAATTTATTTTAAAAATAATGTAGGGATCTACCCAAACAACCCTTCTATTTGGGTTACAAACTTTCTCCTTATAACTCACTTTTTCTCTCTATTTAATGTTATGGAATACTTTAAAATTTTGTATATATGTATCTCACATTTATTACTATCATATTCTTACTTTCATTGATGGGTTAATACATTCCTTATGTTCATTTCTCAATTTCATTCATTATGAAATTTCATTTGATTATGATATGAGGCATGATTATGGAACCCATTTATTTCCATGGGTAATTCTTATTTTTATGTCATATGATTGATTTCCTTTTTGGGGAACGTATATTCATCAAAATTTTATAAGGAATTATCCCAAATAGTTCTCTAATTAATTGGATAAATTTTTAGTCTCATGAGATGATATGTATGGGATTAAGGAGTAATCTTAATAAACTATGAGACTTTTTCAATAACATGAAGTTGCCTTAGAAGTTATCCTTAACATATGATTATGTCATGTTTCTTATTGCAACTAAATTTTCAATGTTTCCATGATCTTAATATAAAATGTTTTTTATGTTGTCCATCCATGTGATTACTACTGAAATTATTTTTATAATAATGTATATGCTACTTTTCAAGGGTGAAATGTATTGTTTTTTTATGAAAGAGTTTTTATAAGGTTTTGATAATTGAAAAGGAACCTTGAAATTTTTTATTTTTCTATTAATATTTCTTATGAAATGTTTTAAGAAAATATTTTTGTAGAAATTTTTATTTATTGGGTAATAAAATATTTATTTGTATCCAAGACTTTAATTTTGAAAATAAAATCCTGTATAAGTATTTATGAACTAACATATTTATTTATTTCTTGTTATATGTTTCTTACTGATATTTTTTGAATAATCCCACATTTTAAAATGTTTCTCATGTGTTCTTAAGGATGAATATGGACTAGGATGATATCGAGATGATGATTGTGAAGATATGTCATGAAAATAAAAAATTTTACCTCAAAAAAGTTTTTCTTGTGGAAAAAATTAACACTATTAGGAAGTATCCACTTTTTTATGTAATATTTTTTTATTTAATGGTGATAACATAATTTTCAAAAACTATATAACCTAAATATCCTATAATTAGAAAAAATTTGAATTCATAACTTAAAATTCAAGATTATTTAATTTTTAAGGTTGGGACCTTACAGTTGGAATATGTGAAAAGGTTTAGATAACTTTGGAGATTGGGATATTTTCATTTTTGGTTAACTTTTGAATTATGGATATCATCTTGTATTTATGATTTTAAGGTTGATCATAAATTAAAAGTATTAGAAACCACTTTTTTGGATTTAAGTGTGGGGATTTTAATGATATTAATGATTTTTTTGGAGATGTGTTATTGGGTAAAGGTATATGTAACCCTTAGGTTCGACATAAAATATTATTTATGTAAGAATTATCTTTTCATAAGTTTAAAGGCATTTATAAACATTCAATTTAATATGATCCTTGATGATTATGTTTATTTTTAAGGATTCTTATAATATTTTTGGGGATGTTATAGTAATTATAAAAGTATAATTTTTGTATAAAAGACAACCTATCACATTTGAAAAGGCCGCAGGGCTTGAACCCACAATCGAAGGGTGAAAAGGGGGCCAAACATACCACTATCCTAAGTAAATTATTGGTTAGAATGACATTTATATTTTAAAATTGATGTGACAGGTAAATTTTATGTTAATTTTGTGAACAAATGTTTTATCATAAATATTACTGTGGTATTGAAAAGTGATTTGATGTTTATGTGATTAATGTTATTTGGAAGAAGTTCACTATTTTGAGAACCTTATATGATCAAGGTAAACATAACATTATGGGATTTTATTTATGGAATAAAAGGTTGAATTTTATTTTGGAATCTTATATAATTTTAATGTCTCTTTATAGTGATTTAGGTTATTTATGGAAATTATTATCATATCTTGAAGATTACCTGATTAAAACATATACATTTTTGGTATGTGACATTAATATTGATTTATGTTATTTGGAGATAAATGTTAAATTAATCTTAGAAGCATATGTGATCAAATCATTCTAATCATTGGGTTTCGATCGTAGTCCAGAATATTTTAAAGAATTACGTGGTTAGTTATTTATTGAATGATCTAAGTCGAACTTTTGGGGTTATTGTTAAGGCTTTGGCGATTAATGTTGTATTTCTTCATATGATGGTTTATTCGTTTTTAGAATTATCTTGTGCAAACAATTTTCTATTTTGGTTTATTTATAATGATAACAAGAAGGGCTTGTTATCCTTTTATAGATTATTTGATCCATTAGAAGTTGATTTTAGTGCTTTAGGCATGAAAAAATCATTGTGAATACTAATCATTTGGAGAATAAGAGATTCGTGTGAAAATTGATTAAAGGATGAAATTATACTTATCAAGTAATCATATTTCTTCATGTTCATCATCTATATGTTAAAGGAATTACTCATCTCTATGAAAAATATTTTTAAATAAAATATTATCCTATTAACTTCATTTTCGATGAATCAATGGTCTTTTTGCACCTCATCAGTTTATGGTTTTGTAGTCATTAATTTTCTCTTGATCATTCACTTTCTTACGACCAATTATCTCTATCACTCTCCATAAGTATTTGAACTATAATGAACAATTCCGGGATAACTAAACCATATACCAGACTTGACCATCACATGGTGAGGTATAACATAGATAATGGAAACAAGTCTTAAATATAACAAAAAAGACAAATAACCAAAGTACAAGAAACATAAAGAGATGCATCAAGATCCATATAACCCAAGACAAATAAGTTATGCTAGAAAAGTATGGCAAGACAATATCAAAAAGTCTTCATTTGATAAACATTCACCTCTAAACCATCTTAATACAAAAGAAAAGATGAAAAAAGATTCTAGCATGTTACGTAATGCCCTTCCCCTTTTCTGAGTCCAAAAAACAAGGTCTAGAACTAATATGGGAAAAGTGGGCATTTGTAATGGCTCATTTGCAATGGGTCATTTCCAATGGGACATTGTCCGGTCGTAAATAGTATGTCAAAGGGGCATTCTTATGATGGGAGAATTGACCCATCGGAAATAATATGGTTTTTGCAACTTGTGCCCCAAACCACAGGAAATGGTATTTGCGACGGGCTATTACAGTCGGTTGCAAATACTATGTCACCAGGTAGTCTTTTCCCACGGGGCCCATCGCAAAATATTTTTTAACTTATGGACATTTCTGACAGGGCCCGTCACAAATACTACCATTTAAGACAGGACTACCATCGCAAATAATCCCTTTGCAACAAATCTAACTTATATATATCCCCATCCATTTTTTCTCAATCCACTCAATTATCCACTCCTCTCTCTCTCTCTATTGGAAAATTTTCTCTCAAAATTTTTTATAGTTTAAAATTTTAATTCGACACATTATTTGCAGCATATATCCTTCGAAAGTTTAAATTTTAATGTATTTATCTATTTCTATTATTTTTTACTTAACTCATTTTATTTTATTTTAATTACATTTATTGTTAATTAGCTGTAGTTAAATTAAATTAGAATTAGATAGTTTAAGTTATCATTGATTATGTTTATTTTTACAAATAATTACGTGTGATTAGTATGAATTGGTATTAATTAATAGTAATTATATTAATTATAATTATTTATTAAAAATTAGTGCTAAAATATACTAATTAGTATTAGATAATAATTATTAGTATTAAATTATATTAATTAGTACTGAATTCTAATAATTAATAATAAATTGTTATAATTAGGAATACATTTCTATACTTATTTATAAATTGAAATAATTAGTAATAAATTGCAAAGATTAGTAATAATTAGAAAGAAGTTTGAATAATTAGGAATAAATTCTAATAATTAGTAATAAATTCTAATAGTTAGTAATAAATTCTAATAATTAGTAATTAATTCTAATATTTAATAATAAATTCTAATAATTAGTAATAAATTCTAATAATTAGTAATAAATTCTTGTAATTAGTAATAAATTCTAGTAATTAGTTATAATTAGTCATAAATTCTAATAGATAGTAATGAATTCTAATAATTAGTTATAATTAATAATAAATTGTAATAATTAGTATGAAATTGTAATAATTAGTAATAAATTCTATTAATTATTAATAAATTCTTATAATTAGTAATAAATTATAATTATTAAATATAATTAGTAATAAATTATAATAATTATAATTAGTAATAAATTATAATAATTATAATCAGTATTAAATTCTAATAATTTTTTATAATTAGTAATAAATTCTAATAATTATTAATAAGTTATAATAATTAGTAATAATTTTTGATAATTAGTAATAAATTCTAATAATTAGTATTAATTGGTCATAAATTCTAATAATTAGTAATAAATTCTACTAATTAGTTATAATTTGTAATAAATTCAAATAATTAGTAATAAATTCTAATAATTAGTTATAATTTTTAATAATAAGTAATAATTCGAAATAAATTCTAATAATTCATAATAAATTCTAATAAATAGTTATAATTAGTATTAAATTCTAATAATTAGTTGTAAATTCTTATAATTCGTTATAATTAGTAATAAATTCTAATAATTAGATATAAATTCTAATAATTACTTATAAATTCTAATAATTAGAAATAAATTTTCATAATTAGTAATAAATTCTATTAATTATTTATAATTTGTCATAAATTATAAAACATGGTAATAAATTCTCCTAATTAGCTATAAATTATAATAATTAGAAAAAATTATAATAATTATTTATAATTTCAAATAATTAGTAATAAATTATAATAATTAGTGTTAAATTATAATAATTAGTAATAAATTCTAATATTCAGTTATAATTAGTAATAAATTCTAATAATTATTAATATATTCTATTAATTTGTAATAAGTTAGTAATAAATTATAATAATTAGTAATAAATTGTAATAATTTGTAATAAATTGTAATAATTAGTAATAAAATCTAATAACTAGTAATAAATTATAATAATTAGTAATAAATTCTAATAATTAGTAAAAAATTATTATAATTAGTAATAATTTATTATAATTAGTAATAAATCATAATAAATTCCTATAATAAGTAATAATTAGGGATAATTTCTAATAATTAGTTATAATTAGTCATAAATTCTATAGATTAGTAATAAATTATGATAACTATTATAAATTATAATAATTAGTAATAAATTCTAATAATTAGTTATAATTTCTAATAACTAGTAATAAATTATAAAAATTAGTAATAAATTCTAATAATTTGTAAGAAATTAAAATAATTTGTCATAATTAGTAATAAATTTTAATAATTTTTAATAAATTCTAATAATAAGTAATAAATTCTTATAATTAGTAATAAATTGAAGCAATTAAAAATAAATTGTAATAATTAGTAATAAATTGTAATAATTAGTTAAAAATTTAATAATTAGTAATAATGAGTAATAATTTGTAATAATTTCAAATAATTAGTAACGATTTGTAATAATTCTTAATAAATTCTAATAAGTTGTAATAATTAGCAATAAATTCTAATAATTAGTAATTATTTCTAATAATTGGTAATAAATTTCAATAATTAGTAATAAATTGTAATATTTGGAAATAGTTAGTAATAAATAGAAATTATTTGTATAAATTCTGAAAATTAGTAATAATTCGTAATAAATTCTTATAATTATTAATTATTTGTAATAAATTTTAATAATTAGTAATAATTAGTAATAAATTCTAATAATTAGTAAAAATTAGTAATAAATTATAATTATTAGTAATAAATTGAAATAAATTCTAATAATTAGTAATAAATTTTAATAATTAGTAATAAATTTTAATAATTAGTCGTAAATTGTAATAAATAGTACTAAATTGAAATAATTAAAAATAAATTGTCATAATTAGAAATAAATACTAAGAATTATCAATAATTAGAAATAATAAGCAATTATTAACAATAAATAGCAAGAAATTGAAATAAATTGTAACAAAATGCAATAAATTGGCATAATTTCCAACGGATTGGTGGCACCATTTTTTCCGATGACTTATCTCCTGGTAATTTTCTCCTATTTAAATAACTATGAAAAATATATCCTCATATATGGATACCTATTTTTATATGCACGAGAATGGAGAGCAGCACAGCGAGGCCTTCCTTCTCTCCATTCTCATGCATATGAAAATAGATATGCATACATCATAATGGATTTTTCATACTGATTTAAGTTAGAGAATATTGCAAGGAAATGAGCCACTAGAAAGAAGATAAGTTTTTTTCCAAATGACTCGTCCCATTGATACTTTTTTCTATTGAAATCACTATGAAAAATCTCCTCCAACATACCGATATACATTTTTGTATACACGAGAATGGAGAGAATCACAGAGAGGCCTCCCTCCTCTCCATACCCATGCATACAGAAATGGATATTTGTATGTGGGAACATATTTTTCATAGTGATTTTTGTCAGAGATAATGACGATTAGTCGTTGGGTAGAAGTGTTTCTGCCAATCCACTGGAAATTGATTCACTGGTAATTAGTAATTATTAGCACACATTATCTTTAATTAATAATAATTAGTGGTAATTTGTATAAATTTTTATAAGTTAGTGTAGATTATTATAAATGTTTAAAAACCTATAAATAAGTATGAACTAATAGATATTATTATAATTTGATTAGAAGAGGAATTTAATTGTCTTCTGTTTTTTGTATAGTGTTTTTCTTATGTCAAATTATACCAAAAAACTAATTGTTTTATATTTTTTAGAGAATTATGGAATAAGGAACTCGACAAATATAATTATTAAATGATCTTTCTTGGATAAATCATCGTAAGAATTTAAATGGTTAAGGTTTAAATCTTGTATATATTGAGGGTGTTGAATATTTATTATCAGTTGCATCATCAAAACCAAAATTTGTTTTAAAATGGACAATTACGTGTCCTTGTAAAAATATGTACTCTGAGGAAGTTTAACACATTTGACAACGTTTAGGGTCATTTATTTCATTTTGGTTTTCAACCAGATTATATTTATTGGTATCAACATGGTGAACACAATTCCAGAGAAGATACAAATAATTTGGTTTTAGATCCAACATGGTTTCAAAATTTAGTACATGATGTGGCAGTACCATCTTTTCATCAAGCTAAAAATTTGGATGATATTAATTTAACTCCTTAATTGGAACCATCTCATTTTTATGAGTTTTTGAGGTCTATTGAGGATTCCTTATATCCTGGTTTCAAGATAAGAAAATTTGAAGCAGTTGATAAATTTATGGATATTAAATAAGATAATGGAGTGTCAAATAGCTATTTTTATAAGATATTATCTTTTCTAAAAACACTACTACCTGAAGGAAATATGTTTCCTACAAATTTCTTTGAGAGAAAGAGGTTGTTTTGTAATCTGGGTCTTGGTTATCAAAAGATTCATACATGTTCAAATGGTTGAATCTTATATTTTTGTGAAAATGAGTCGTTACATAGTTGTCCCAGATGTGAAAAATAAAGGTATAAAGTGGCTCAACAAGATATTTCTGGATTGATTTATACAATACAATTGAGATATTTCATGCTTACACCTAGATTTCATCATTTATTTATGTCCCAGAACACAGTGACATTGATGTCATGGAACAAAACCAATATTCCAATTGTTAAAACCTTAAATAATCACTCTAATGGTGATTCATTCAAACCTTTTGACCAAGTCCATCCATCATTTTCACTATAATCCTGAAATGTATGATTGGCTCATTCTACTGATGGTTTCTATCCATTTTTTCTTACATTAGTCAGCATTCTTATTAGCTTATCTTAATAACCCTGTAAAATTTACCTACTTGGATGTTGATGAAGGAACCATATATCTTTTTGACCTTATTAACTCCATGAAATTGGAAAAAAATATTAATATTTATTTGAAACTATTGATTAATGAGTTAAATTCATTATGGAGTAATGGTATCAGTAAATGCTGCGAAACAAAATTTCTTGCTAAAAGCTATGTGGATGTGGACAATTAGTGACTTCCTAGCATATGGCATGTTATCTGGATGGATTACAAATGGTCCAAAATCATTTCCATACTCAATGAGAGACAAAAAAGAATTTATGGTCATTAATGAAGTTTTTTTTGTCTTTAATGGAGGATTCCGTCCAACTGATCATCCTTTTCGGAGGAACAAATATCATTTCAAAAAAGATATAATTGAAAGAGTTGGAACTCAAAAAATGAACTCAGGTATAGATTACAAATAAATTTTATCTTCATTACCTCCCATCACATTTAGACCAATAATAATCCAATTGAAAATTTATTGCTTTGGGAATGAACGCAATTGGATAAAAAGAGCATTTTTCGGGATGTTCCATAATAGTCTGATTTTTTGGTCCATCACATGTTGGATGTCATGAATATTGTGAAGAACTATTTCAATAATTTATTTCATATAGTTTTGGATACACCAGGTAAGACCAAAGATAATGTTAACATTGTTTAGTTAATAAGGTTTCCTTATGAGTTTTCCATTCCTTCATGTTTGGGGGAGATTGTTGAGTCAATAAGGTTTCTTTATGACTTCTCCATTCCTTCATGTTTTGAAAATCACAAACATCCTATCTTAAAGAATATTTCATTTTCCCTAAGATTTTCCTTAATAAAGAAAATTTTCCTTCCCCAAGGAAAATTTATCCTTACCATGTTTTCATTGTTCATATTTTAATTGCTCTAAAATCTAACTCGTTTTATTCCTATGTGTAAAATTTTGTTCCACATCTGAAATATTGTAATTCTATAAATACTTAGACATAGATTATTCTATCTTCAGGATATGAATGTAGATTCCAAGTTCTCTGAAATTTAGACTCTGAATTCTCTGAAATTTGGACTCATAACTCTCTGAAATTAAGACTCGAAATTATCTGAAATTCAAACTCCAATTTCCATAGAATTCAGACTCTGAATTCCTTAGAATTTAGGTTCTGAATTCCTTAGATTTCAAACTCCGAAATATATGTAATTCTAACTCCGAATTCCTTGAAAAATAGAATCCAAATATTCATGCAATATAGAATCCGAATGTTTTTAGTCTCCGAACTTTAGACTCCGGAAATTTATATTTGATTGAGAAAAATTTTTTTTCTTAACTTTTTTATAAGAATAAAACAATGTCGTACATTCTATTATTTACTAATCATTGTTTAAGTTACACGTTTACAGGTCTCTCCGAGATTCAAGGAAAAATATGATCGTTGGAGGAGGGAGCCCACTGTTGGTGAGGTGCCTTTAAATAAGAGCTCACTTGAACGAGCTCACAACTCATGAACATTGACTGTTCTACAACTCAAGATATTACATGCTGCTGAAGTAATTTCTAGAGAGAGACACACTTTCTTTGTGTGTACTAAACATCTTGTTCAGAATTTCTTCTTGCGACTCTGATTCTTGCTATGTACAATAAAGGGATTCCGGGGATAGGAAGATAGAGGTTTTGACAACATTGAAGTTCGAGGGCTTGTGGGGATATCAAGACAAACATCGATATTCTTATTAAGGACTTACCCTGGTGTGGGTAAGACAGACTTTCTTGAATGTATAAATCAACGGACCTTTATCCAAGGTTGTTGGATAACCTACTCTTTGGGTTAAAAGATTTACTACTTGTTACTTGTATTGTTTCATGTTTTTTTTCCACTAAATTTTGATTGTTAATGAATGTATAACAATCTAATAATTTCTTATTCCTGTACTATAATTAAGTATTATTCTATACGCTTTAAGGTAGAATCTTTGTTCTTGTAAAGTTTTATTAAGTTTCATTTCTGGCACCACATTTCTATAATCTTGTATGTTTATAGAACTAGTTTAACTTCTAGAACCACATTTCCGAAATCTAGTAATTTTTTAGAACCAAGAGGTTTTTTGAATTTACCTTATTTAACTTTGTTAAACTATAGAAATATTTAGATCCACTTTAAAAGTTACAAAGTAATTTTTAAAAGAATCAATTCACCCCCACTTTTATATTGAGCATCTATATCATTATTCCGATACTACAATCAGTGTCAGCAATCGTAAAATTGGTATCATAAGGCTAGCATCTGAAATACTTATATTCACATATATGTTTTCTTTCTCAGGTTTTTCATTGTTCTATATTATTCGTTCTTAGGATATTTTTATCCTTGTTTACAAACTTTTATTACTAAAAATTATGTGGGGAAAGATATTTTTTTCGAGATGATAGGAATGAATGTTGGTTCAATTGATAATATTAATCCAAATAGACCACCTATTTTTTATGGGAATGATTTTGAATACTGGACAGATCATATGAAGACTTTTTTCATTAATACTGGAGTTGAAAACTTTGTTATGCTTACTGGAGATTACAATATTTCTGATAAAGAAGTCAGAACCATTACTAATCAATAAAATTCCAAATATCAACTAAACTATAAGGTACGCAATACTTTTTTGTGTTCCATGACCAGGAATATATATAGCCAGATTTATTCCATTGAAGCTGCAAATTGTATTTAAAATAAGCTTTAAGTAACTCATTTTGGAACATTCAATGTTATTGAAACTAGAAGAGCTATGCTCGGAGCTGAGTATTATGGGTTTTCCTTTCCCTATAGAGAACCTGTATGTAGGGTACAATAGATATTTATGAATATTTTAAAAATTTACAATCTATGGGTGAAAAAAGTTTAGATGACAAGGTACTTTTTGACATGATTATAGACATCATGCCTAATGATTTGGAATCAAAGAGAACAGATATTGATGAGAATACAAAAGTCTCATAGATTACTCTTGATGAGCTTTTTAGAACACTTGTTCAACATGAAACCAGAATGAAAAGAGATTCTGATCTAAATAAGAAAAATAATTGCAATGGAAGTGTTGCTTTTACAACTACCTATAATCATATAAAATCCAAGACTCATGAAAGATTTACTAGATCTAAGTCAAATAAGGTTACTATTTTATCGAAATCAAGTGAAAGTGAATAGTCTGATAATGAACTAGATAATCTTGCTCGAAGTATGAACAAGATAGTTGGAATGAAATAATTTCAGTATATATACAAGAAGAAGGAAAAAATGATAATAAAGACTCTAAATTCACTTGTTATCAATGCAAAAGAGCAGGGCATATAAGGCCAGATTGTCCTATACTTAAGAGAAAACATAGAAAGGAAAATAATTCTAAGAGGAACAGAAATAAATACTACAAATCTATGGCTAAGAATGTTTTAAAATTTAATGACACCTAGAGTGCCAAAGGTGGAGACTCTTCTGATGAATCCTTAGAGTACGAATCTTCTGGTCTGAAGAATCTTGGTTAATTGAAAAGTCACCTATTAAAAATAATTGTTTAATGGAAAAGGTACACAATGCTAAATCCATGAACAATGTATCCTTGAAAGCTAATTATATTGATAGTAAATATTATGAATCTTCAGATGAAGAATCCTCTTCTAATGAAGATAATACATTACCTACTTATGAAGATGTTTCTAGGTTTGCTATGATTCTTGTGAAAAAAAATTCAGAAGTCAAGAAAAATCATGATAAGGAAAATTCTAGGATTTCTATTCTTACTGTGGAAATATCAGATCTTTTTAAAGATCTTGATAAGAAAATCTGTGATTTTGAAAATATTTCAAAAACCCTTAAGAAAGTTAATTCTGAGATGGATAAACTTTCTAAGGATCTAGAAAATGTAATTTATTAGAAAAATGTTTTCGAGCCAAACTCTAGTTCAAAAGATAATGTTTTTGAAGATAAGAAAATGGTTATTAAACTGAAGTCAGAAATATTTTCCTTGAGAAATTGTTTTTCCAACATTGCCTTAGGTAAGGAATTTTTTGATAAAATGTATTCCCAAATTCGACCTATAAGGAATAATTATAGTTTTGGTTATACTGGTTCAAAATAGATTTTTAGTAACAATTATTTTGTTCCTGAAAGTGCTCCATTCTACACTAAGTGTCAGTGTGGTGGGAATTGTGGAAAAAAAATTTACTTAAACAAAACTCAATCTTTAGTTTTTCATAAAGCTTATTTTTCTATGAAAATTTGGATCCCTAAAATTTTTCGTTATGATGTTTCTGGATCCAAGAATGGTTGGGTTCCGAAAGTCAAATCCTCTTTTTTTCAAAAAAATAAAGATAATACCTATAGCAACACATGGTACATGGATATTGGATGTTCCCTACATATGACTGGTAACGAAAACTTCTTTTAAAATATTATCAAGATGAAGGGAGGAAAAGTAACTTTTAGAGATAATGCTCAGGGATAAATTATTGATATAGGTAATATCGTTCTTCTTGGAAAAACATTGATTTTGAATGTTTTATAAGTTAAGGGTATTAAGCACAACCACATTAGGATGTGTCAATTATGTGATGAAGGTTACCTTGTGAATCTTAGGAATGACAAGTGTTTATTACACAATTCAAAGGAAAAACTTATTCTTTCTTCCCATAGGCAAGAGAATGTTTAGACACTAACTATAGAAGACCGTAGGAGACAAGATCTTACTTGTCTTAGTGTAATGAAATATCATTCTTGGTTATAGAATTGAATGTTATGACACTGTAACCTTAGGAACTTATGAAAACTCTCTAAAAAAGAATATTTAAGGATCTACCGACGTTTATATTTTATTCTTCAAAAGTTTTTGATCCCTGTAAATATGGAAAGCAATATAAATCAAGTTTTAAATTAGTCGGTGAAGTCTCAACTACTGATGCATTAGAGATAGTGCACATGGATTTTTTTGGCCCAACACAAACTAGAATCATTAGAGTCAAATATTATGTATTTGTTTTATTTGATGATTACACTATATTTAAATGGGTTTATTTTTTATCAAAGAAATCTAAATCTTTTTCTTATTTCAAAAGTTTTAGAGACCTAGTTAAAAATGAGAAAAACCTTCCTTTGAAAACTATTCATAGTGATCATGGAGGAGAATTTCAAAATTATGATTTTGAAACCATTTTTAGTAGAAAAGAAATTACTCATAACTTCCCATCACCAAGAACTCTTAAATAAAATGACATTATTGAAATAAGAAATAGAATTATTCAAGAGATAACAAGAACCATGCTGAGTGAATATTCAATATCCAAGAATTTTTTAGATGAAGTTCTATGTACTGCTTGTTATACTATAAATCGTGTTTTGATTAGACATTTTCTTAATAAAACATCTTATGAGTTATGGAATGGTAGAAAACCAAGAATTTCCTACTTCAAGGTTTTTGGTTTCAAGGTATTCATTCAGATTACTAAAGATAATTTACACAAATTCACAACAAATTCTAATGAAGGAATTTTCATAGGCTACTCCACAACTTCTAAGGCTTATAGATTCTTTAATAAAAATACTTGTACTGTTGAAGAAATAGTACCTATCAAATTTAATGAAACTGATCCCTTTGTTTTTAAACAACCTAAACCTACATCTTTGGATGTGTTCTTCAAAAACTGATTATCATCCCTTGATAGAAAATCCTTATGATAAGGAAAATTGTCAAGAAAATGTTTCTGAAGCATTTACCATGGAAGATTTCCTACCCTATGTTGATGATCATGTTTTACAAAACCCAAATCAGTTGTTTCTAAATAATCATCCATGTGATAGTATTATTGCTGATGTAAATCAACCTGTATGGACTAGAATTTCCTTAAGAAATGAATTAGAACATCTAGCATTGATTTCATATTTAATACCAAAAATAACTGATGAAGCTTTAAGTGATGATGATTGGATAAAAGCTATGCAAGATGAGCTAAATAAATTTGAAAGGAATAAAGTCTCGATCTTGGTTGAAAGACCTAAGGAAAATTTTGTTATTAGATTAAATTGGGTCTTTAGAAATATGTGTGATTAAAATGGAGTCATAGTAAGGAATAAAGATAGATTAGTTGCTAAAGTCTATAATCACCAAGATGGAATAGACTATGAAGAAACCTATGCTCCAGTAGCAAGAATTGAATCTATTTGTATCCTACTTTCCCTTGCAGCATTCTTCAATTTCAAAATTTTTCAACTGGATGTTAAATGTGTTTTCCTAAATGGTTTTGACCAAGAAGATGTTTTTCATGAACAAACTCAATGTTTTGAAGATTCAAAACTTCATGAACATGATTACAAACTTACCAAAAAAATTTATGGAATTAAGAAAGCCCATCGGTCTTGGTATGATAGACTTACATGATTTTTGTTTCAAAATAATTATGTTAAGGGGAATACTGATCCAAACCTTTTTATAAAGAAAGATAAGAAAAATGTTTTGATTGTTCAAATTTATATTGATGACATTATATTTGGTTCAACTCGTCAATATTTAACTAATTGCTTTGTGTATCTAATGAAATCTGAGTTTGAAATGAGTATGATGGGTGAGTTAACATTTTTCCTTGGTTTTCAAATTTCTCAAAAACTAGAAGGTATCTATATATATCAACATAATTATATTAAATATCTTCTTAATAAGTATGTATTTGACAACACTAAGAGTATAAGTACTCCCATTGGTACCTCAAATTCACTCGATCTTGATGAAGCTAGGAAAGCAGTAGTTCAATCATCTTTTAAAGGTATGATATGAAGCCTACTTTACTTGATAGCTATTCATCCAGACTTAATGTTTTCAGTATAATTATGTGAAAGATATCAATACAATCCTAAGTAATCTCATTTAATGGATTTGAAAAGGATTTTTTTCTACTTAATGGGAACCATGGATATATGACTCTTTTATACATCTGTAAATAATTTTGTTTTAAAAAAATCAGATGATAACATTGGAGGATTTAGAATGGATAAGAAAATTACATCCATAACTTGTCATTTATTATGAGATAACTTAGATTCTTGTTCATGAAAAAAGAAACACTCAATAGCACTTTCCACTACTAAATCTGAATATGTAGTAGCTGGAGGTTTTTGTGCTCAAGTTTTGTGGACACAACACACACTCAGAGACTATTGTATGAGTTTTACCAAAACAAAAATATTGTGTTATAATACTAGTGCCATTTCCTTATGTAAAAACCCTGCACATCACACTTGTTCAAAACAAATAGATATTAGGCATCACTTTCTTAGTGATCACAAAAAAAGGAGATATCATTCTTCAATTTATTATAATGCAAGATCAACTTGCTGATATTTTCACAAAATATTTACCATATGATAGATTTGAATACATTAAACATAATTTAGGAATGATTACTATATTTTAATATTCCTTATTAACTAATTGTTGAAACCTATCTCCTAATAGTAAGGAACTCCTTTTCATAGGGGGTGTACATTTTCTATTTAGATAAAGTTAGAATTTTCGTAGTCAAAATTTTCGTAGTTATAATTTTTGTAGTCAAAATTTTCATAGTGAAATTTTTCATAGTGAAAATTTTCGTAGTTAAAATTTTCATAATCAAAATTTTCTTAGTCAAAATTTTTGAAGTTAAATTTTTCTGCAATCAAAATTTAAGAATCTAATATTCTCCAAGAAAAATTTTCCACATTACGAATAATATACTTAATAATCTGAAAGGTATATTTCCTTTCCTAAGTCTTCGTAATAATTTTTTTATTTCTCGTATTTTTTTTGTTTTAAATTTTTCGGATTCACTTTTCCTTAAATCTGAATGTTTAATTTCAAAAACCTCTAAAGATTGGAATCTATTATAATCCTTCTGCAGCTATCATATCAATCGTTAGATCTTCTCAAAAAGTTTTCAATTGTTGGATCAATTGGGGAAGCTAAACGGTCGCTTCAATTTAATATATAAAGGACCCCAATAGTTGTCCCACATCAAAACTCAAGACATCGCATGCTGAAGTTTTGCCCTTTCTTCATAAGCCCATTCTGGATCTTCAAGGATTCTTTTGTTCTGAATGTCTGTTGAAGCTTCATCTCAAAAAGAAAATTCATCTGTAAAGGAAATCTTTGAATGGTATATTTACAGAGAAAGGTTTGTTCATCCAAATTTCATTAATAAGTATGATTCCATTATCTCTAAGAATATCATGAAGAATGGGTGGGAGAGTGTTTTCATATTGAAACTGAAATCACAGGATCTGGTGTATCCGGAGATGCAGATTGAATTCTATGAGACATTAATCTTTTTCAGTGGGGGAGGAAGAGATAAACTTTCGTTTAAGAGTTACAGAAAGACATATTCTCTTTCTTATAGAAAGGCAGCCAGTCTGATTGGTATTCCTTAGGAAGGGGAAGCTGAGTTATGTACTCAAAAACTACCGGATGTATCAGGTTCCTTTGATAAGGATAAATCTATATCTTGCCTTGGTCTTTTATAGGTGAAGACTCTGAAGATATTACATCTATCTACAAAAATTTTTATTCTCAAATTGTGGGTTCAAGGGTATGTCATACCGAGAAAAGGAGATAAGGATACTCTAAAGAAGAGTGATTTGTATATATTGGATTTCTTGGTGAACCTCAGAAATATTAACCTGGTAAAATATATCTTGGTTATGATCAAAAATATAAAGAATAGGTATTTGAAGTCTCAGATTATTATGTATCCAGCTATGTTTTCCAAGATGATTGTTATTAGTCTTCATTCCTTCAATATTTCACATAGTTTCATGCCGAGGAACTCCAAGGTGATGCTAATAAGTTATGATACTCTTACGAGGATGAAGACTGGCTTTAATAATCAATCCAGATAATTTTATGATCTATCAGAAAAGGAAGTAAAAGCCTTAACAAATAAACAGGAAGCAACTAAGACATCTTAGAAGGGTGGAAGGAAGTGGAAAGCCAAGGAGCCAGAAGAGAAAGAAAAAACCCCAGTGGCTAAGGAAACTAAATCCACACCTCCAAACCCAAAGAAGCAAAAAGCATATCCTCATGAAATAGTGGCTAAATGGAGAGAAGACAAGAAGAAAAAGAAGGAAGGGGACCCCAATTTTGGCATGGATCCTATTGAGGAAAAGGATTTTAAGGAAAAGTTTGATGAAGATCTTGAGAAGGAATAGGAAGAGAAGAAGCTGAAGAAGAAGATGTCAAAAGCTGAAACAATCCAATACTTTCACAAGGTAACCGAGTATCATCTGAACAAGTTCTGGTATCAGAGTCATTTCTTCAAGAATAAATTCTTGAGACTCTGAGAAAGAAGTTTTTAATTCCTGAAAAACATCAAAAAAAATGTTTTTAATGAATAATAAGTAGTTGAAGAAGAAGGTAGTGGTGACACTGAAGATGTGTTAAAGCAGGTAGAGGAATATCAAGAGAAGGAAATCCCCTCTGAGAAATTATAATTCCGAACCTATCAATCCAAATCATCAAAGCCTGATACTTTTGGGAAGGATTAAGAGAAGGGTGCAGATGATGTAAATACATTATCCAGGGAAGAAAGCATCAATAATGATTTCATTCACCCAGGGGATGTTTTGGAAGGCGCTGAAAAGGAAGAAGTTGATGAAGAAAAAAATTTTTAACTATCAGATAGTGAACATGAATCTCCTGATCAAGAATAATTCATTTTAAAGGATGATAAGGGAAAAAGGGTGGTTGTGGATACACCTAGAAAATATGTTTTAAAGAAAAAACAAGTTGGTGGTTCATTGAAGATAAAGGTAGTTTAATTAGAAAAGGAATCATCACCACTGTCTCGGATTCAGAATCTTCCTTTCTTGGACATGATTTTGTAGTTTAGTCTTTGAAGAATCTGGTTGGAACTATTCCAATATTTCCTAGTATATACTCAATATACCAGATGCTTTAACATTCATTAAATCAAAAATTGGATCCAGTATCCATGGTGATGGATAAATGTTTCAAACTCGAAGTAGACATCAAGACTTTTCTCATTGGATACGAAGCTCATAAAATATTTTTTTAAGAGGATGACAAGCTCATAAAGGAAAACTATAGAAGAGATGAGAATCCTTGATGATTTTAAAGATAGAGTCAAGGATTCTTTTGACACCGAATATGTGAAGATCAAGGATCTCACTAATAGTTTTGAGGAAAATCTGACTCTTGTACAGACTTCTCAGAAGCCAGAAGTCAAGGATATGAATGGGAAGCTAAATTCAGTTTCATAAAGTTGGAAGAGGGAATGGGATCTCAAAATTAAGATTGAAGAAAATATTGATAAACAAGAACAGTCTCTAAAGGATCAGGAAGAATCTCTTAAGGATCAGGAAGAGAAAATCAGTTCCTTAGAGAAGAAAGAAAAAGATTAGGATCGGCTTCTCAAACGTGCAGAGGAAGGTCACAAAGAGCTAATAAAGCTCAAGACCATTGTAAATAAGATTGTTCCAAAAGAGAAAGAAGGACAATATTTCTAAATATGATCTTTTTTTACTTTTCCTTCATGTACAAATCCTTTCGAATCTTAATGAAATGTGTGTTGCACTTCATAATTCATGGTTGTTTAGTACTAATATTTTAGTTACCAAATTTATTTTCCATTCCCTATATTCACTTTTGAAAATCACAAAGGGGAAGAATGTCATGTAAAAAATAATACTAAGTAAATTAGACATTTCCCTATGTAAGGGGGATTTCATCTTAGGGGATTTTTCATCATGAAAATTTTCGAAACCAAGAAAATGAACAATCTCATTCTGGAAACTCAGAATACGATCCTTAGTGATTTAAAAACCTAAGAGGGAGTTCTTTGTATTTACCTTTGTCCATAATTAATGAGAGATAAGATTAAATTCACAAGACATTAAAATTTCTAAAGTGTGTATACTCTTTTTCATAAGGATGTTTGTGCTTTCCAAAAGGGGGGAGATTGTTGAGTCAATAAGGGTTCCTTATAACTATTTAATTCCTTCATTTTTGGGGGAGATTCTTGAGTCAATATTTTTTCCTTACGACTTTTTCCATCCCTTCATGTTTTGAAAATCACAAATTCCCTATCTTAAGGCAAATTTCATTTTCCTTAAGATGTTCTTTAATAAGGATAATTTTCCTTCCCCATGGATAATTTGTCCTTACCATGTTTTCATTGTTCATATTTTAATTGATCTAAAATATAACTATTCTTATTCCTAAGTTTAAAATTCGTTTTCACATATGAAATCATGGAATTCTATAAATACATAGATATAGAGTATTCTGTCTTCAAGATCCGAATTTGGAGTCTGAATTTTCTGAAATTCAGACACTGAATTCTCTGAAATTCAGACTCTGAATTCTCTAAAATTCAGACTCCGAATTCTCTAAAATTCAAACTCCAAATTCTATAGAATTTAGACTCCAAATTCCTTATAATTTAAGTTTCAAATTACCTAGAATCCAGACTCTGAAATCTATATAATTCTGACTCTGAATTTCATGAAAAACAAAATCTGAATATTCATGCAATATAGAATCTGAATGTTTTTATACTCTGAACATTAGACTCCAAAAATTTATATTTGATTAAGAAACCTTATTTTTCTTAGCTTGGTTATATGTATAAAACGATGTCATGCAATCTGTTATTTACTTACTGTTGTTTGAATGACACGTATACATGTCTCTCTGAGATTCAAGGAAAAATATGATTGTTGGAGGAGGGAGCCAACTGCTGGTGATGGGCCTATAAATAGGATCTCATTTAAATGAGTCCAAGATTCTTGAAATTTGAATGTTCTATGAATCTATAGATTACATGCTACTGAATTGATTTCTATAGAGAGACTCTCATGCTTTGTGCATACTAAATATCTTGTTCAGGATTGCTTCTTGTGACTCCGGGGGTTGCTATGTAAAATTGAGGGCTTCCAGGGATATAAAGACAGAGGTTCTGACTACCTTGAAGTTCGAGGGCTTACGTGGATCACAAGACAGACTCAAATATTCGTATCGAGGGCTTACCCAGGTGTGGGTAAGACATACATTCTTGAAAGTATAAATCAAGAGACCTTTATCCAAGGTTGTTGGATACCCTACTCTTTTGGTTAAAATATTTACTACGTGTTACTTGTATTGTTTAAGGTTTGTTTTTTTCTGCATTTTGATTGGTAAGGAAAGTATAAATATCTTATGTTTTCTTATTCTTATACGTTGATTAATTAATATTCTATATGCTTTAAGGTAGAATCTTCATTCTTGTAAACTTTTGTTAAGTTTCATTTCTGACACCACATTTCTGGAATCTAGTAAGTTTGTAGAACTAGTTTATCTTCCGGAACCACATTTCCGGAATCTTGAAAATTTGTAGAACCAATAGATTTAGGGAATTTACCTTATTTAACATTGTTAAACTATAGAAAGGTTTATATCCACTTTATTAGTTCCAAAGGAATTTTTAAAAGATACAATTCACCCCCCCCCCCCTCTTTTATATTGAGCATCTATATCATTATTTTCATACTATAATCAGTATCAGCGATCCTATAAAGACACGATTAGAACTTGCCCAAATTTGCTGGCAGCCAGAATGTGAACTGTTTTAAAATGTCATTTCATAGAAGTTAATGAAGCGAAAAGCAGCTTATACATTCTATAAATGAAATCAATTGTTTTTTCATTGGGAGATTATATATTTGAGACTCTTAGATGTTTATGCTTCCAATTTGGTTAAATGTGTTAGAAATGGTCATATTACAAGATTAAAATTTAATAATTGTCTTGTTATAATGGAAAGACTTCTTCACATTTGATTGGGAGGTTTGATGAATTAAATGATTTGGAATGAATTAATTGACATATCATATTTTTTCTGATAAATTTTGTGAAGCAAAAAGAAACTATAACACATTGAGTAGAATGCATGAAGATATTTCTTTAATTTTATGTAAACTGGAAAAAGACTTCCACCGAGTTTTTTTGACTCAATGTAACATTTGATATTACATTTTTCACATAATGAAAAATATTAAGGTCTGGTACAACTCATTTAGATATACCCATTTGAGGGATTTAAGTATAAATTGAAGAAAAAATTTTGTAACAAGGTATCGGTTGAAAGTTCAATTGAATAAGCTTATTTTCAATAGAAAATTACATTTTTCTACTCTCATTACCTTCAATCTGAATATACCTCCAAGCATAACCATATGGTCCATAATGAGGGAATTTTTTTTGATGAAATGGAAAATAAATTATAAAATTTTAATTAGCCCGAACTTGGCTTCATTGGAGTTCATGAACGATGGATTTTAGATAATGAACATCAAAGAAATCATACATATATTATACTCAACTATAAAGAAATGACACCATTTTTACAGTGAGTGATCCAATCACTTATCCTATAAATTTTTATAGTAAATTAATATTATTCTATTTATAGGATATAATATAATATTATCAAGAAACAACTTCAAAAAATTATTGTATATTCTCCTGAAGAACGTAAGAAAAAAAATTCCTACTGGTTTAAAAAACTAGTAACATAAATTAGTTTTGGATTGACATATAAAATAAATTTACAATATATTATATTCATAATTATTTTGGTTCCTTATATAATAATTCTCTAAATGGAGAAGATGAGAGAGGGAGATGCATGACCGAGAGAGGAAGATGTCCACAGAAGAAGAGACTCACAAAGCTTTGCTCTTGTGGTTGCAAGGAATTCCAGATCCACTACTATTGTTGTCTCTCCAACACCTGATGATTCCTTTCATCTGAAGCTATTTCTCTAAAAAGGTCATGCGGCCATTTCTTTCATGAAGGAATAGATTCATTTTCTCTCTTTTGATCTCATATTTTTTCATGTTGGTAAATTTTTTAATCTTTGTCCCTCTCTGTTATTCTTGCGAAAATCATTCAATTTGTTGATTTTGAGCATGGCTATCTCAAGTCTCCCAATATTGTGATTTGATTCTCCTATAAAGATGACTACTATTATATTTGTTCTAGGGGTTCTTGGAGATTTTTGGGTTCTGCGATGAAGGTCCTAAGGTGGTCCCACATGTTTGATTTTTATGTGGAACCCCAAATTTACCCTGTTTGGTTTGGGTTCCCAAGTATTCTATTCAATTTCTTAAAAAAAATTCCCTATTCTCTATTTATAAAATTATATGTCATCCCATTAAGTTTATCTCTGCTACTCAAAACCATACAGGGCCATCAATTTCATGTGTGTGTGTTGAGGTTGATCTTACGTAGCACCTATATTCAGTAAATTGGATTCAAAATGGTGATGTTAGTTTTTTTCAAGAAGTGGATTATGAAAATGTACCTATCTATTGCTAAAATTACCTACATCTTGGAATTTACCATGTAGACTATGGTTCTGGGAAGGACCCTATGAGCACCTTTTTTATTTTTAAACCTTCACCGTGTAAATATGAATTAGTTTGGATTGAGAAAAAGAGAACGCAGCTTGATGAGCATGCTAAAACCTAAAATGTGAAGGTCCCACTTTTGCCTTTTTCTACCCTACATTCCGACCTATCATAGCCCCAGTTCCAGGATGATTCTTTTTTCATGTTTTTTGGATGCGGTCAAGAATGTTTAACCTCTAGTAGATAATTTAGAACTTGTTCCAGCCAATCATGAGTGAGTACATGAGATTCAATCTGTTTATGGTGGTTCTAATTATGCTGATAATGAGTAAGAACATCAAATTAATGATTCTTATCTGCACTTGAGTGCCAGGAAAGGTATGAAACCTTTTTCTGATCCTGATGGATTTATTACTCCCAATCCTAAGAAGACTCGAAAATGCATTGATTACTCTATATTGGAGAGAACCATTGTCACTAGATCCTCATGGCTTCGAATGAAAGAAATTAATATCCATGCACATCCAGTGTTAAATTAACATCCATCTACTATAGAAGTTGCTAAATAATAAGGCTCCTCCTCATTAGATTAAGAGGTCCCATACTCTTGGATTAAGGAATATGAGGATAGAATTAATCTTATAAATTGCACTTATAGAATTAAGGAAGGATACAAGGAGGAATTATACCCTTGGATTGAGGAAAAAAAGGTTGTATTTTGGAATATATCATAATAAAGAAATATTTTTTGATGATTATTTTGATGTCAGGGAGTGTATGGTTAATAGAGTGGAACATGAGATTGACAGAAACCCTGATTTTGGCTATCTTCAACTTTACTGGGAATAAATTTTTGTTGGTTTGTAAGGGCTTCAACTTTATATTTTGTGTAAGTTAATCCAAAGTTCTGCATATATAAGAGGAAATGGTAAACTACCATATTGGTTTCATTGGTGATTTGAGACTCTTTTTTCATCACCTTCGATATGAAGTTCAGTGTGTCTTAGCTTTGTGATCTTCAAGATGTCATGTTGTTTGCATATTTGTCATTTACTTTGCAGTCGTGGGATTTGGGGGATGTTCTATAGGCTTATAGGGATGGTTTTGAGAAGCGTCAAGATCGGTTTTAAGCACTCTGGGGATTCTATGTTTACTCTTGAAGTGTTTGAAGTTGTATTTTAGTTGGAACTTGATGTGCTGAAAAAAGTACAGGTTTTCTGCATTATTTATCAGATCTACATCCATTATATGTGTGAATTTTTATTGATCTAGATATGGAGTTGCATTGAAACTGTTCGATGCACATGGTCTTCACTACAATGCTTCCTCTTGTATACACTATTTGTCAAGTTCATTGAGCCTTGATCCATGGTTCACATACATGTTGGCATATCGTTTCTGAAGCTGCTATAGTGGTTTGAACAAGGTATTCTTATGTTGGATCATATTTTTTTCCTTCCTTTAATTTCCTAGTTGGTGTTAGTTCATTTCACATAATGTAATCACTAACTTTAACTTTTTTTTTACTAATTTTTTGGAGGGATATGGTTTGGGTCACCGATTCATATCCCAGATCATTTGGGTATTGATAATTGATTTATAAATATTTAGGAATCTCAACATGATGATAAAATCAATAATCGATTGGGTCTATGGAGTAACCCTATAACACCCCAAAATTCCATGGTATGTTTCTCTTTGAATAATGTAACAGCTTGCATTGTATGCAACCTCGAGTTACAGCACACCACGAACAATCAAACTAGCCGTTATGAATAGTAATACCCAATTTTATAAATTTTATAAATTTTATTTTTCAAAATTTACTCCTTTTTTGGACTCGAAATATCAAAACTATTTATGGGTGAATTTTTGGTATTTTGCTGAAAACATTCATTTTTTGTTGAATAGTGAAACACGCTGCGTTATGGTTTAATACTAAATTTTGATTTAAATAATTATCTATTTTACATAAATTTAGTTGAGGTCAAAATATATACATAATACCTATATATGTTCAATGTGATTCATTTGATTCATTTTATAATAATATTAGATATATAAAATTTTATTGACCTTTTTACGGTCTTTTACCCACCTTTTAGGCGCATTTGCAAATTTTCATAAAATGTAATTTTACCACTTTTGTGAATTTAATTTAATAATTTTGAGACACACGGTTGACATCATTAAGTAAAATGTGGTTCATTTGGTTGAAAATAATTACTGGTGAATAGTAACTTTTGAATTTTATTTAGCACAATTAAAAGTAAATAGGATAATTAAAGGTAAAAATGATATTATAATTACACTAAAATATGTCCAAATTATATTGGATATGTTTATTTAGAAAAAAATGATCCTTATAAATAAGATATGATCCATTTGGTTTACTTGGTTTTTTTTAGGACATTTATTATTATTTTATTTAAAGAGGTGTTAAAAGTGTAAAATTCAAAGTTTAATAACTAAACCATATTTATTATAGGCTTATACATAAGATAAATTCGACTATAAATATAAATTAGAAAGATAAAAAGATTTCCTACATAATGGTATTTTATTTATAATTTTTATATATTAAATAATTAAATTTATTTATGACACAATGATAATGTAGTAAGTACATTATTATTGAATGATTAAAATAATTTATATTATAAATATTAATATAATTGTAAATTTAGACTTTAGATGTATTCACAAAATTTTCTATTTTAATATGACATTTCAGAGTTTATTGAATAATTTTTTTAGAACTGGTAAAGTTTTTATGACTTTCACAAAAACCAAATACTAAATAATGTCAAAACTGACATAAATGAGTTTATAAAACAAATACTATATTATTAATTGATATAATAATTATAAAAATATAAGGTTCAGCCAAAGAATATAGATAATGTTATATATATATAAATAATGAACCACATGGGGTTCTCTTGGTTTTTTATAGTATGTTTATTAACCATTTATTTTAATAATATAAGAATACATGGTAAAAGTTGAACTATTTAACTAAGAGTTAAATCTAAAAGATAAGGTTGATGTGGTGACCTAAACCTGTCTAAAACATATTGGTTGAGAGTTTTCTGAACCATCCCCACCTTATCCTTTAAATAAATCCTTTTAGAGCCATTATAACTGAATATTATTGTATAATAAAATAATATTTCAATCTTTTCCAAAAGGGACCCTCGCCTCTCTTATAAAAGGGTACTTCCCCTTCTCTCAAAATCATGCGTCCAAAGCCATTCGGATAATCCAAAACCTACTCAAATATCCTCCCAACTACACTAACTTAAATCCATAGTTCTTATATTGATTTGAATCCAACCTAAGGATCCCTTTTGATCAAATCAAAAGGAAGCACCCAAAGAAGATGTAATAATTTCATCACCTCTTTCAAAGTTCTTTTATTCTTCCACTTTCTCTTTCACTGTTGTTTCTATAACAAAATAATAACTAAATTTACATATAATTATTGTGATGTCATTATAAATATTGTACAACCGTATTCATTATTTTATCAATCCTATGAATGAAATAGTCACCATATGTGCGTACATACGACTTACCGTCTCCACGTCGTGGTGTAGTATTTTATTCAACACTTTATTATTTGGAGGTGTATAATAATGCGTATAATTGATTTAAATATTAAATATAACTTATTAATGATTCATTATATATGATATCACATCCAATTACATATGATTTCACCATCAATAGAACGGTATTGTCGCTCGTGCGTACATTCTGATTACCGTCTTCACAAACGAGATGAGATTCATTACCCATCATAATCAGTCAAGAATAATTTTAATTTTATTATTAAAATAATTTTTAATAACTTAATAAAATCCTGGATATGAATCAAATACATCCTATTCATAACAAACATGACTTATGTAACAAAACATATAATGGAAAACAAATCAATTAACACCTGAAATGATGATACTAATGAACTGTCATTAAAAAATCTATATTAGAAGATCATATATGATATCATATTTATATTTGTGGTTATTTTAAAATTTATTAACAATGATTTCTCCATTATACAAGAGGTCAACCTACCCCCGACTAAGGAAAAGTTCATGGTAATGGTTAATTTTACTATCACTTCATTATCTGAGGTTGTTTATACATGAGTATCTACTAAGACCTCTTTATCATCCACATCCGTGTTTCTTAAAAACGAATTTCAAAACATTTTTAATATTTCCTAGAATATGGGTTAAATTGATTTATTCCATTTTTTTAGTTTTTATATAATGTTAATAAATGAATCTTTCTATCGTTTCCAAACAAGGTCTTTTATGACCTTTTCAAAAAAATCAAGGAAATAATGTTTTTTTAATTTATACGGTGAGTGTGGCTATTTTCCGCCATTATAACACCTTCGATGTTTCCCTTACATGATTATAAGAATATTTTCTAAATAAATGTTTTCATTTATAATTAAATTAGTTTTAAATGATTTCAAATTAGAAAGAGATATTTCTCTCAAATAGTTTTGATTTCATCTATGTCAACATCCTTTGATGGATTTTACACTTTTTTGAATTCAATTTATTATTATAAAATCTTCCATATTGTATTAAAGGTCTTGTGATATGTTTTATTGTGGATGTGTTATTATTATACCTTTCATGTATTATTGTTAAAGTATTAATATTCTGTATGCTATTTTTAATATGAATGTTTATGTTATGTTTTAACCTATTCATATGAGAAATGTATTGGACTTAGTAAGTGATGGGTGGAGCCCACTATAGCTCCTTGATGCATCAGTAGGTCTAGTGAGACAAACTAGTGTCTTGGCATAAGGCCTTGAAAAAATATTATTTTTAGTTTTGGTAAGAGGCCTTGACTATGTGGTTATGATGTCTGACATTATGCATTCCATCATTATGAAATCGAATATTGATATTATATGTGATTATTAGACTAGTAGAATATCTGTGTGAATTAGTAAATGGAATTATTTTATTTATATTTTCCATATTATGATGAAGTTTATGTTTAAAATTCTGGTGTTTTAAACTTATACATTGACTTTAATGTTTATGATTATTTATAATAGTTTCTACTATATTGTTACCTTACAAGGGAATCTGAGCTCACCCCTTTCTATGTTTTATTTTTTCCCAGATACAAAGCTGTATATTATGATTAACCTATAGGAATACGCTAAGGGATAAGAGTGTGTTCAAAGGGGACACAATGATGTTGTTTTCCTCCATTTAATGATGTAATGTAAAACTTATATATGTATCTAGCCCTTCCAAGGCTACTAAACTAATTGGCCTTTTAAGACTTGATCTCTTGTGATCATGGAAATTTTATGTAATAATCCACCTAATCTGGGTAACTAGGGTCGGGGCATTACAGTTGGTATTAGTGGAAGTTTATTACCAAACATAGAAACTAGATTTAGAAAAACTCATATTAGATAACATTACCCTGAGATAGACTTTGTGGATTAGCATAGAAGAACTTCCTAGAATTTTGGTAATGTATAGATTTTGTGAATTTTAAAAGAAATACATCTTTGTCTAGATACGAGCTGGTAGAGGTAGCTCTATAATAGATGAACCTAGGAGTGAAAACTCCAACATAGAGTTTCAAGATTGACTTGGGGTATCCTAGTACACGACAACGAGCCATGTTACACTCTTGGTTACGACACCCCTGAAAGATATTCTTAGGATAATTCAAATTTTATTTACAAACCATTGTAAAGGATTTATGAGTAAATTCCTCCTCAAAGAAATTTTTTTATGATTATGGATTATATGCATAAATTATTCAATTTCTTTTAGGTATTTTAATAGTTTTGAATTGTGTATTTCAAATAATAAACTAATGCAGTGTGTTCCATTGTTTAAAAATGGCACATATTGTAAGGAATGCAAATTGTATCGATGTAGGTAATCCATGTAGGGATTTCCATCCTACTCAAGATAATTATATTGGATATGGTGATGCAACTAGTGTTGAACAACTTATAACAATACTGGGAAAATTCATTCAGGTTTTGAATAAAAACCTTACTTGTATAAAGAACCCATATCCACAACGTGGAGGATTAATGTTAGACATCTTCATGAGGCTAAAACCACCAACATTCAATGGGACTACAAATCCATTTGTAGCTGAGAAATGGATAAGTTCCTTATATAAAATATTTCATGCTTTTGAGAGTAGCTAAAGGGAAAAAAATTCATTGTAGTTTATCGCCTCATGGGAGATGCTGATTAATGGTGGTCATTAATTCAAAACAAAAAGAAGATTGAAGAAGTATCAGATATTTAATGGAGGGAATTTAATGAAATTTTCATAGAAAAATACTTTCTTCGTGACCATCGATTAGATATGGAAAGGCAATTTATATTTGTGAGGAAAAAGGAGGACGGGAATGTCGCAATGTATGAGGCTATCATCACATGGTTCGCAAGGCATGCAAAAGATTATATACGTAACCCAAGGATTAATATTGATCATTTCTTTGATGGGTTAAAACTATTTCTCCATCAAGCATTAGTCTCACAATCCTTCTCATCATATGAAGATATTCTCTCATGTGCTATCAAGACAGAAAAGGAATTCTCTCTGTCTTACGACTTTAAATAAAATCAAGAGATGAAGAGATTTGTTGAACACTCGAGAAATGGAAATAAGGGGAAGAAGGGAAAAGTTGAATTTACAACCTACAATAAATGTGGGAAGAAACACCCGGGTACTTTCCTGAAGGGAATGGGAGTATGTTACAAATGTAGTGAAAAAGGCCACCAAACTCATGATTGCAAGGGAAAGTAAGAGGCAATCAATGTTGAATGCTACAATTGTAGAGAAATGGGGCATTATGAAAATGAATGTACTAAGAATCGGGGAAACTTACCAAAGAAAAAGACAAGGGAGCAAGGCCAAGCTTATGAAATCACTACTATTGAGGTTGATGCTCCGAATCATGTGGTGGTAGGTAATTTAATTATTTTCTCAAATTTAGAAAATGATTTATTTGATTATGAATCTTTACATTGTTTCATAACATCTCAGTTTGATTTAAAAGTTAGATATTCCCATTTTGATTTAATAAGAGATTTTTCAATCAAAACTCTTAAGGGAAGTATCATTGCAACAATGTTTTGTAAATCAGTTCCCATTAGGTCATATAAACATTCTTTATCTTCTGAACTCATCATCATACCCATGATTTAATTGGATATAATCCTTGGTATGAATTGGATTTTGGACCATGATACGAAAATTTAATATCATAATAAGGAGGTTATAATTTTCAATGACGATAAGTAGTACCTTATCTTTAGAGCAGAAACATCACCATCTAATTCTTATCTTGATCCACCCCTAGTAGCTCCACTAAATTCAATTATTGGGGAGGAAGAGAGTGAAATCACTATGGGTGAGGAAAGGATTTCTCAAATATAGGATGTACCTATTTTTCAAGATTATGTTGATGTGTTTCTATTGGATTTACCTAGACATCCTCCAGAAAGATAAATTGAGTTTCCCATTGATTTAATTTTTGGTTCAAGGCCTATATCAAAGACCCCTTATAAAATGGAAAGTGTGGAATCAATGGAACTAAATAAAAAACTAGACGAATTGAGTAATAAAGGATTTATTCACCCAAGTGTTTCTCTAAGGGGATCCCATATTCTTTTTGTTATAAAGAATGATGGATGTATGAGGTTTTCATTGATTACAATGAGATCAATGATATAACAATAAAGAATAAGTATCCCCTACCTCTCATTGATGATTTATTTAATCAACTTCATGGAGCTCAATATTTTTCAAAGATTGACCTTCGATATGGATATCCTTAGTAGTGTGTGAAGAAGGAAGACATTTCAAAGACAACATTTCATACCAGGTATGGGCATTACGAGTATACTGTAATGCCTTTTGGACTAACTAATGCACCTTCTATCTTCATGGATCTAATGAATTGAGTTTTCAAGGAATATCTTGATGACTTTGTAGTGGTATTTATGGATGATATCTTGGTTTACTCTTAAATATATTAAGATCATGAAAATATCTTGAACACTATTCTAAAGACTCTTAGAAGAAATGAATTATATGGAATGTTTAGAAAGTATGAATTATGGCTTCAAGAGATTTCTTTTCATGTACATATTGTCTCTAAGGATGGAATCTCTATTGATCCTTCTAAGATAAGATAAATAAAAGAATGTCCAGCTATGAAGATTATTGCTGAGGTACGTACTTTTATTAGATTAGTAGGTTATTATCGGTGTTTTTTCCAGGACATTTCCTAATTGGCTAACCTATTAACCAAGATCACTTGTAAAGGGGTTAAATTTGTTTGCAAAAAAGAGTGTGAATAATGTTTTGAATAACTGAAGAGTAGATTAGTCAACAATCCTATCTCAACTCTACCATCGGGGAATGATGGGTTTGTTATTTATAGTGATGTTTTAATGAAAGGAATTGGTTGTGTCTTTATGAAGAATGATAGAGTTATTTCCTATGCATCATAGAAACTAAAAATTCAGGAAATTTTTTTTCCCACTCCTGATTTTGAGTTAGAAGTTGTAATCATTTCTTTGAAGATAGAGAGACATTGACTATATGGTAAAAAAATGATATATATATTGATCACAGGAGTTGAAAGTATATTTTCTCATAGAAAGAACTCTACATGAGGCAAGGATGATGGCTTGAACTACTCAAGTATTATGTTTTCACTATACACTACCACCCGGGGAAGGAAAATAAGGTGGAAGATGCTTTGAGCAGAAAGAATCATCGAGTTTTGAGAAATATTAGAATTGAAAGGGATCATTTGTTCATGTATTAAGTAAATGTGGATATGGAAATCATCATGGATGTTGAAACATCTTTTTAAAAGTTTTTCCAAACCATATTTACTAGAAAGGATAAAAATTTCATAAACTGATGATGAGGAGTTTCAAAAGAAAATTAAAGCTGTGAATGATGGGAGATGATCAACTTCATATATGAAGATGGGATTTTGAAATTTTGGAAGAGACTTTTTGTTCCGTACATAATTGATCTAAATAGGGAATTATTGGATGATGTGCATAGCTTCAATTTCACTTTACACCCTCATAGCACTAAGATGTAGTGAGATTTGAGGGAACATTTTTTAAGGGACAACATAAAGAGGAATATTGTTGATTATTTGTCAATATGTATGGTTTTTCAATAGGTTAAGGATAGAAGAAAACATCATGTAGGAGTCATGAAACCTCTTACCATGCCTGAGTGGATATGAGAGGATATTACGATGGACTTTGTTCTGGGGATACAAAAGACTCCTAGAAGGAATGATGCAATATGGGTCATTATTGATCGTCTTACCAAGTCAGCACATTTTCTTGCTATAATTATCTCTTGAATGTTTAGAAAGACTATATATTAATGAATTTGTAAGAATTAATGGAGTACTTCTATCAATTGTTTCTGATCGTGATCCCTGTTTTATATCAAGATTCTAGAAATTTCATTAGAAATCCCTAAATACTGAACTTTATTTGAGTACTTCCTACCACCCTAAAACTAATGGACTATTAGAATGGTCTATTCAAACCTTAGAAGAAATTTTTATATCTTACTCACTTTAATTTCAAGGCATGTGGGATTGATATTTAACTATGGTAGAGTTTTACTATAACAATAGCTTCCATTCAAGTATTCAGATGGCACCATAAGAAGTGTTATATGGAAAGCGATGTCGCACACCACTGGTTGGGATGATGTTGGTGAAAGAAAATTCATAGGCCCAGAATTTTTTTTGGAAACAATGGAAATGGTTAAGATTATCCAAACCCACATTAAAGAAGCTCAGTGTAGGCAAAAGAGATATGCCGATAACCAAAGGAAGAATTTTTAATTTCAAGTAAGAGATCATTTTTTCTTGAAGGTATCTCCATGGAAGGGGGTGGTACGATTTGGTATGAAGGGTAAATTAAGTCCCAGGTACATCAGACCTTTCAAAATTCTAGAATGAATTAGAGTTGTAGCTTACCATTTGGAAATCCTTGTAAGTCTCTCCAATGTTCATGATGTGTTCTTCGTATCACTGTTGAGAAAATATATTCCTGACCCAACACATATACTCACCTTTGAAGAAATTGAACTGGAACCTGATCTATCTTATTTCGAAGATCCTATCAAGCTTCTTGATAGCAGAGAACAAGTGTTGAGAAACTGGACGAATTATCTTGTAAAAGTTCAATAGAGAAACCATAAGATGAAAGAGGTAACTTGGGAACCCGAGGAATATATGATGAAGAACCACTCGAATCATTTTCCACAGTAGTATTCTAGACATTTTTAGGACTTAATTATTTTAAGGAGGGATGAATGTAACACCCCAAGCTTCCACAGTACATTTCACTTTGAATAATGCAATAGCTTGGGTTGTATGCGACTTCAAGTTCCAGCACACCATGACCAATCAAACTATCTCTTACGACTAGTAATACCTACTTTTTGAAATTTTATAAATTTTATTTTTCAAAAGGGACTTCATTTTTTGATTCGGAATATCAAAATTAGATTAGGGTAAATTTGGTATTTTTCGGAAAACATTCAATTATTAATGAATAGTGAAAAGCACTTCGTTATTGTTTAAAATGGAATTTATATTTATATAATTAGTTATTTTATTTAAATTTATTTTAGGTAAAAATTTATACATAATACCTATATATGTTCAATGTAATTCATTGGAGTCAATTTATAATAATACAAGATATATAAAATTTTATTGATCTTTTTACCATCTTTTACCCAACTTCTAGGCGCATTTGAAAATTTTCCTAAAACATAATTTTACCGCTTATTTGAATTAAATTTAAAAAATATGAGTGTCATGGTTGACATAATTAAGTAAAATGTGTCTTAATGTTATGAAAATAATTTTTCTTGAATAGTAACTTTTGAATTTTATTTACCACAGCTAAAAGTAAATAGGGTAATTAATGGTAAAAATGATATTATAATTACCCTAACACATGTTATAATTCTATTGGATAAATGTATTTATACCTAAATCAACCTTAGGAATAAAATATGATCATTTTGGTTCACTTGGATTAGATTTGGACATTTATTATTATTTTATTTAAAGAAGAGTTAATAGTGTTAAATTCAATGATTAATAACTAAACCATTTTTATTATTGGGTTATCCATTAGATAAATTCAACTATAAATATTAATTATAAATATAAAAATATTTCTTTAATAATGGTATTTTATTTATAATTTTTAGACATTAAAGAATTAAATTTATTTATGACACAATGATGATGCAGTAATTACCATATTAATGAAAGATTAAAATAATTGATATTATAAATATTAATATAATTTTAAATTTATACTTTTCATGTATTCAAATAATATTATATGTTAATATTACATGTTAGTGTTTATTAAATAATTTTTTTTCTAAGTGATAAAGTGTTGCTAACTTTCACAAAAACCAAATACTAAATAGTGTCTAATTTGACATAAATGAGTTTTAAAACAAATACTATATTATTCATTGATATAATATTCATAAAAATCTAATGTTTTTTCAAAAGACTTATATAATTTTATTTATATAACTAATGAACCACATGGGGTTATATTTGATTTTTATATAATTTCTATTAACCATTTATTATTAGAATACATGAATACATGGTGAAAGATAAACTATTTAACTAAGAGTTAAATATAAAATATAAGGTTAATATGGTGACCTAAACCAGTATAAAACCTAATTATTGAGAGTTTTGAGACCCATAACCACCTTATACTCAAAATAAATCCTTTTTGAGCCATTATAAACCGAATATGATTGTATAATAAAATAATATTTCAAGCATTTCCAAAAGTGACCCTCAACTCTCTTAAAAAAGGGTACTTCCCCTTATCTCAAAATTACACCTCCATAGCCATTTGGCTCAGCCAAACCCTGCTCAAATATGCTCCTAAATACCCTAACATTAGGGTAGATTCCTTACATTGATCTTAAGACAACCTAAGGATCCCTTTTGATCAAATCAAAAGGAATCACCCGAAGAAGAGGTAATAATTTTATCACCTCTTTCAAAGTTTTTTTCTTATTCCACTTCTTCTTTCATTGTTGTTTCTAGGACTAAATAATAAATCCAGTATGTTATACGTACTATGATGTTATTATAAATATTGTACAACCATATTCATTATTCTATGCATCCTATGAATGACAAAGTCACCATATGTGTGTACGTACGGCTTACCGTCTCCACATCATGGTGTAATTTTTTATTCTACACTTCATTATTTGGATGGGTATAGTAATCAGTATAATTGATGTAAATAATAAATATAACATGTTAATGATTATTTATATATGATATACCATCAAATTTTACACGATTTCATTATCAATAGAATGGTATTGTCGCTCGTGCATACGTACGGATTACCGTCTCCACGAACGCGATTAGATTCATTCCCCATCATAATCAAACAAGAATAATTTTCATTTTATGATTAAATATTATGTTTAAAAACATAATATAATTCTATATATGAATCAAATATATCATATACATAACAAACATTACTTACATAACAAAACATATAAAGGAAAACAAATCAGTTAACACTTGAAATGATGATACTACTAAAATATCATTAACAAAGAAATATTAGAAGATCATATATGATATCATATTTATGTATGTGGTTCTTTTATATTTTAATAAAAATTATTTCACCATTATACAGGAGGTTAATCTACCCTAGACTATGTAAAATTACAAGTTAATATTTAATTCTACAATCTATTCATTATCTGAGGTTGTTTATACGTGAGTATCTACATGGACCTCTTTATCATCCACATACATGTTTCTTAAAAATGCATTTCAAAACGTTTTTACTATTTTCTATACTATGGGTTAAATTATTTTATATATTTTTAGACTTTTATAAGAATTTTATAAAGTAATCAATCATTTTATTTCCAAATAAGTTCTTTTACAACCTTTTCGACAAAATTAAGGAAAGAATGTTTTTTTAACTTATACGAAACGTGTAGCTATTTCCCACCATTATAACACCTTCGAATCTTCCCTTACAAGATTATAAGAATATTTTAAAAATAAATTTTTTCTTTTATAATTATTTTACTTTGAAATTATTTTAAAATTTAAAGAGATATTTCTCTCAAATAGTTTTGATTTCATCTATGTCAACATCCTTTGATGGATTTTACACTTGTTTGAAGTAGTTTTATTATGATACAATATTTTGTATTATATTTAAGGTTTTTTGATATGTTTGACTATGGATGTGTTATTTTTATACCATTCATGGTTTATAGTTAAAGTTTTAACATTTTTTATTCTAGTTTTCAAATAAATGTTTATGTTATGTTTCAACCTTTTCATGTAAGGAATGCATTGGACTTAGTTAATGATGGGTGGAGCCCGCTATAACTCCTCGATGCATCAGTAGGTCTCTTGAGACAGAATAGTGTCTTGGCACAAGGCCTTGAAAAAATCTTTTTTGTATTCTAGGAACGAGCCCTTGACTATGTGGTTATGATGTTAGACATTATGCATTCCCTTATTATGAAATTGGCTATTGATATTACATTTGATTATTCGACAAGTAGAATATCCATGTGAATAAGTAAATGGAATTTTTTTATTTATATTTTCCATATCATGATGAAGATTAAGTTTACAATGCTAAAATTTTAGTCTTATATATTGCCTTAAAATTTTATGCTTATATATGATAGTTTCCACTATATTGTTATCCTTATTGAGAATCTGACTTCACCCCTTTCTATGCTTTATTTTTTCCGATATGTGCAGAAGTATATTATGATTAACCTGTTAGAATAGGCTAAGGGATATGACTGTGTTCAAATGGGACACAATGTGGTTGTTTTTTTTTCATTTCATGATGTAATGTAAAATTTATGTATGTATCTAGCCCTTCCAAGGGTACTAAACTAATTGGTCATTAGATACTTGATCTCTTGTGATCATGACAATGTTATGTAATAATGCACCGACTCTAGGTAACTAGGGTCGGGGCGTTACCAAACCACCATAAAAAATTGTTGAATATTATAATTCATATGTGATGAATAGTTTTTTATTTCATACACATTCATATTGGGAATCATAAAAACTATGAATAATGGTGTTTTCTTGAGAGGATCTCACCATAAAGAAACTGAAGTTGAATTTTATGACATTTGGAATAAAATTATTGAACCATTTTATCCTGGACATCATTACATAATGATGTTTAAATGACAGTGGCTGGATACTAAGAGAGGCTTGAATGTTCACCGGACCCATAGAATTGTTGATATTAAATATAAAATTATTCTTATAGTAAATGAACCATTTTTATTGGATCATCCAAAAAATCAAATTTATTATTCAAAATATTTTTCTACTTCAAGAGAGTTGAGTAACCAGTGGATCATAATAAAAATTAAATCTCGGGAAAATCAAATTACTGAAAGTGAATGTGCTTCCACTGAAGTTGAAGGAAATGAAATTTTTCAAGAGACTAATCCAAATTCATCGTTTTCACAAGAGAAAGTAATACCTATGATGACACCCCACATTTAAGGTTCGATGATGGTGATGATGTCAATGATGTTTTAAATGAGTTTGAAATGTCATGAGATGATGAAACTGAAATTCATATGGAAATTAATGATTCTGAGGAGAAATATGAAGACATTGACATCGTCAGATATGAATATGAGAATGGAGATGAACATTTACAGAGTTAAATGTTGGTTATAATCATATAATATATATATATATATATTTATAATGGTTGTTTTCAACTATTTTCTAACAACTGTCATTTCGTGTTTCAGAAGGATGAGGATTTGTTTTGTCTGTTGGAGAAAGCTGATCTATCTTTGGATAAGCAGGATGTTGGATCATCTAACCCTCAGACTACTGGAGGTTGGAGGGGACTCAAATGGGGCATGGACTTACGTGATTGATGATTCTTGACCCTGTCCCTATGTAAATTCCAAATCTTGGCTTCAATCCACATGAGTAGAGGTATGTTTAAATGTGTATTTTAGTAAGTTTTCAATAATTTATTTATACATTAATTGTTTGATTATTTGTTCTTTTTTCACAGATTTAGGCATATATCAACTAGGCAATGGAGCACTATACTACAAAATTATTTTTCTAAAGCACGGGTCTCATGGGAACAGATTCCCATTAATGTGCAGTGATGCATGTTCGATCATTGGCTGATACGTAAATAAATAATATTTTTTAAAAAAATTAATTTAACTAATAACTTGATATTATAAATTATTTATGGGGTTTATGGTATCCTGTCAATGAGAGCATGTGTGATTCTATCTAGAAGGCATAACAGGGTTCTATGAACCATCATTTCAATTAGTTTTTTCATAATTTGAGATGGAAAGAAATGGAGAAAGCATGAGTGACAAAGTTTGATAGGTCTTGTCGTGACCACTGACCTGATTTCATTTCATCTCAGTTTTGGGATGGATTATGTTGACATTGGTTGATTGGTCATTTTCATAGGAGATAATCGGTAGGTCGACAAAACCAGGGGAGACAAGAGGTGACACATCGAGTCAGTAATCATACATTGAGTATGCATAGTTAGTATATGATAAGTACTTTTTTAAAAATATTTAATATAAATTTAAATGTAAACTATTTATTTTATATTTATATAGGCAGTCAAGCATCCCGATATTTTGAAGATTGATTTTTATAGGAGAATATATAGTGATATGACCATTAGAGAGATTAGAGTTGCTTTTTAGCATTAGATTGTGGTCAGTATATTTTATTTTTGATTTTAAAATTTAACTATAAATAATATAGTAACTATTTTAATTTTAAATTGAAATTGAATGAGTCATATGAGGTTGTGATATCTCAGACACATAATGAGATTCGGGATGAGACCGATACTCAGACCAATGCCCACCGATTTGATGAGACATCTTGGATGCAGGCGACCAAGTATGCCATTGTGAAATTCTGATTTGTTGGTATTAGCTCTGGATTGATGCATGTGGATTATTATGGAACCGCTAAGATGTAGACATCTAGATTGAGAGTATATCATGGGGATTCATCAGCATCATCTGCTGCACAATATTAGGAGTAGCTATGAGCTCAGAGTGAGCTTATAGAGAATATGCGTAGGGAGTATGAGAAGATCTGTCAATGGTAGCAGTAGTAGGAGGAAGAGCTCCAACTAAAGTAGTAGTGACAATAACAACAGTAAGAGATACATAAGTATATGTGTCAATGGTAACAATAGTAGGATTAGAATCAGTTGGAGTACATTAGATGTCTGACTCGTGGTTTAGGTATGGAGTTCCCTTCACCATCTCCTCGAGCTCCTCTAGATGACCCTCACCCTCATTGATCTATTTATTTTTTATGATAGAACATTTGATTATAATTTTTTTTTGTAATATTAACTATCTATATTTCTATATAGTTTTTTTATATTATTGAGAACATTACATTTTTTATTTTTTATTATTTTCTTACATTATTAAATTTAGTTACTTTTTTTGTTTATTTAATTATTATTTTTGATTATTTTCTTTTGATTATTCTTTTTATATTTTTCACGAATATTATGGTATACATTATTCGATAATTTTTTATTATACTAGTAATATTAATAATAATATTTTTTAACAATAATAATAATAATAATAAAATATTATCAATTTTATTTGTATTTTTATTATATAAATATTATTTTTATTATTATTTTATTCACTTTTATTTTATTTTTATTTTTTATACTATTTGTGACTAGTCCCATCACAAACACAGTCTCAAAAAACCTCGAAATACTATATACGATGGGCCATCGTAATAAATTATTTCAAAAACATGATGAGTCTATTTGCAATGGATGCACATCCTGTCGCAAAAACCATTATTTGTGATGCCCTTTTCTGTAATGGGTCATCTGCGAAGGGATCCCATCGGAAATAACCCATCACCAATGTACCATTTTCCAGTAGTGAACCTCCCATAGGAAAAAATAGGGTTTGAGCATAGATCCCAGTAGGATACCACCAAAGAATCTATATAAGTTCTAATATCAAGAATTCACAACTTCTATCTTTAATACAAAATCCATTTTATATAGAATTTTAATATATAAAGCCAATTTTAAACATTTACATTGGTTTCTATAAATGAATAAAATATTCAAAAAACATGATTATATCAAGTATAAAAGAAAAATTAGTAAATTAAGAATGTGAGAAAATATATATGAAATAAAACATCATGTGATTAACTGGGTATAAAAGACAATGCACACCTTTCAAGGTCTAGCCTATGGGAATATGTAATAGACATAAAAGAAGCCTAAACTAGACCTAAGTTGTTTCCAACTGATATAAATTCCTATTATATACAATAGATATCAAAAAAAGGAACCTCTAATGGTTCCACACACACTAGGGTCACCTGTGTCCATTTCTCGATGTAACCACAATTCCCAATGTGTTATGTTTTTTCAAAACCATTTCCAAAACCATGCTCACATATAATTAAAATCATTTTCAGAAATTAAAATCCATTTCAATGAACAACGCAATGAGACCAATGATAAAATATATCAATTCAATAATTATCAACACTTTCATAGATCCACCTACCTTAAGAATGATGGAAACCTTACTACCTTTGACAATAGAGATCAATAAACAAAGGATCGACCTTTGAAAGACAAGGACCGATAAGAAATTAAAAATGATAAATAGAAAACATTAATCAATCGTGAATCTTAAACAACAATGCATCCAACACCGCTACCACAACCAAATTCAATGAATAAGTATAAACCAGTTACCCATAGAGACACATCGCAACAACCATGATGATCAATCACTAAAAGAATGATCCAAAAGGAGTGTAAATTCCAAAAATAATTTTTTAAATATATTAGGTCTCCAAAGGGAAGGTTGTGGTTGAATAAACAAAAATTATATGTGCAATATGTTTTAAAACCACTGTAGCTTAGGATTTCAGGCCATGAATCCCATACACAATGGGAAATTTTGCGTTTTAAAAATATGCTGAAAAAGGTGTCACCTTAGATAAATTTTAATTTCGATCAATGATTTCACATCATTTAAGGGTTTAATAGAATATATATTTTCATTACTATCATGATATTAACAACATCTTCCCTATAACATATTCACAATGTGTCAAACATTCACAAAGTGAATTTGTCTAGCAGGAAGTGCTCTGCCGAGTTTTTTGCAAGAACCATATGGACCAAAGATTAAGGCTCTCCAATAAAAATGATAACCCTCTAAATTCATTTAATAACTTATATCCTGAATTCATTAACTCTATTAAATTATCTTTAATTCTGATAATCCCACAATACTCCCAAACAAAAAGAGAAATAGATAAAAAAAAAGGCAAGGAATACCTAAAGAAGGTAATAGGGTGTCATAATGTCCCCACCATAAACTCTTTCTACCCATAAATAATCCTCAAGATCCTAGACTTAAAAAAACATTGATGGTCACTAACACATTATCAACAACTCTTCCTCTCATATCTCGTGCCTATATCATCTACACTACAATAGTACAAAAACCAATGTAATTGTTTTTCCATGAAACCCCTTATCTCGACGATCTATAATCTGAACTGGTTTCTCAACAGCAGTGATATTAGTTTCAAGATCAACATCATCCCATTCAATCACATGGTAATAATCAGATTTATACCTCCGAAATTGGGAAACATCAAACACATCATGAATAGAAGTTAAATTATATGATAAGTCCTACTGATGGGACACCTTTCCCATTCTTCCAATGATCTCAAAGGGAACCAAAAAACATTGTTCCAACTTACCATGCTTTCCTAATTGATGATGTCCTATGAAAGGTGAAACTCTAAGGAATACACAATCCCCAAACTCAAACTCTACCATCCAGAGAATAATGTCCTCATAAGATTTTTTATTGCTCTATTCCATGACCAATCTCGTTCAAATCAATTACACCCTCTCCATCGTCTCATGAAAAAGGCTTATCCCAAACAAGGAATTCTCTCCCAACTCTTCCCAACACATGGAATATATACATGGGTGCCCATAAAAAGAATATAAGGGAACCATTTTGATTAATTACTGATAACTACTGTTATATAAAAACCTAACTAAAGGAAAAACTTTTTCCCAAGAACCACTAAAATAAATAACACAAGACCAGAGCATATTCTCAATAACCTGGATATCCATCTCTATATATTCATCCAATTATAGATGATATGCTATGAAACAATTCAACTAGGAACCCATATCCTTCTATAAACCTTTACAATGCATGTATGTGAGCCTAGAGAACCTGTCATAAACAACTATAGTGGTAACCCCATTAATTCTCACAATCTCTCAGACAAACAAATCCCCAAGATGTTATACCTTCATTGTCATCTTGATAAGTAATAAATACACCAATTTCATTATTTTATCAATGATCTACCAGATAAAATTTTTCCTAATAGTTTTTCATGGAAAACTAATGATGAAATACATGGAAATATCATCCAATTTCAATATCGTGATGGTTTAGTGTTGCAAAAAAACCAGCAATCCTCTGGTGTTCTTCCTTGAATATATGATAAGTAAGACCCCACGATCTATTATTCACAATAAACCATCTCACCCCTAACAAGAAATATTGACATCTCAAATCATGATACATATTGGTAATACCTAGGTGTATGGATAAATACAAATGGTTTCCACTATCCATCAACTCCTACCTTAAAGAAATTGATACATCCAACGTGTTATGAAAGCACAAAGATCCACTTGGAGACTAGGACCACTCACTCGATGTCTCCCCACTGTATATTATTCTACAAATTATTTGATACTCTAGGTTAGACATCTTCTCAAGACATACCTACTTATCAAATTATGATTCGTCACTCATCAAATCCATACATACCTTCACTCCAAATTCTTTCATTCTCAAGCTTATCTCAGTAAAAAAACTCATCAATGAACAATATTACACTGGTTCCTTCACATATTGTATTTTTAATTCTTTTCTTAGTTCATTAGTGATCACATTAATTTTTCTAGGAGTATAAGAAATATCAAAATCAAACATTTGAAGACACTCCATATAGCGTCTCTATCAAAAATTAAGATCTCTCTATGTAAAAATATGCCTCATAATTTTATGACAAAAATATATCATTAAGTATACCCCAAAGTAGTATTGACACCATGTTTTGAGTACATTCATTAATTCTTCTTACTCGATATCATGGGTAGGGATATTATTCTCATGAGGTAGTAAATGTCGAGAGTCATAGGCTACCACCTATCCTCTCTACATCAAGACACAACCCAAACCCGAGCCCAAAGCATTGTCTAAAACTTAATAACACAAACCTGGTTCAGAAAGAATAATAAATTGAGATAAATTAAATCTCACCTTTATTTCCCCAAAATATCTTGGACAATTTTTGTTCCTCTCAAAATTTACCACCTTATATATTATAGTTGTCATTAGAGATGAAATCTGTGAGAAGTCCCAAAAACCGCATGTAATATCAAGACAACAATATAAAGCTTCCGATCTCAAAAACAATTTTGAGGATAATCCATAAGCCTAACATCTTTTACATTTTCCGTATCCACTGAGATACCCCTCTCAGATATATCATGCCCTCATAAACTTTACTTCTTGAATCCAAAACAGACGTTTGGAAAGATTACCATACAGATGATATTCCCTCTAATCTATAATAATTATATCTAGATGGTCTATATACAACTCCTTTAACATAGATTGGTGGTACCATAATTGAAGTTAAATATTTGAAAACCAATGAGATCCTCTAAGGTGATCAAAGAGATCATCAATCCTAGGAAAGAAATATATGTTCCTAATGGTCACCTGATTTAACTTCTGATAGTCAATACAAAGTTTGAGGCTCCCATCTTACTTTTAGAAAAGATGATAGGTGAATCCCATAGTGAAATGCAAGGATAAATTAATCCCATATACTTGAGATCCATAATCCTAGCATTAATTTCTATGAACTCAATAGGTTTCATATGGTATGATGGATAGAAATGGGCATCATACTAGGTAGCAGGTCAATAGTAAAATCTTCTTCTCTATAAAATGGTAAACCAGAAAAATCATCCAGAAAGACTGTGACATACACAAAAACTACCCCAGGTAGTCAACTTCAAAAAAGGGAAAAAAACATCAAGAAACATGAATGAAAACTATCATGTGATTACCCCATTATAAGGAACAACATGCCTCATCCTTTCCGATATAGAGTCCCAACCCCCCTAAAAACATGAATGAACCCACCAAAAGATAATAACTAATTTAAATGGAGATAATAGCCTATTTGGGCCTTAAAATTGATTATCTAATACATAATAATAATAAATTCATAGATGTCAAGATCGATTATGAATAATTCATGATCCACCTCAAAGTCGACTATCATCACCCGACACGTGTGACCCATGAAATTTTGTTTGGACATCTTTCCCAAAGGCATGGAACCATCCAAAAAGTATAAAATAAGATTAGAATTAATTCCTAATATTTCAACTAACATTGATGATATAAAATAATTATTAAAACCTTTATCAAAAAAATATACCCCCATAGAATATGAAACAAACACTGCGCCTCTAACAGTGGATGGTCATGCTTAAGATTCCTCTAGAACATACTTTTCCATATAAATATTTCCAATATTAGTTCCTATATAAAATTTTTGAGCCACATTAACATACCCCCTTTCCTAAAAATAATACCCTTTAACTATGGGAGGGCAATATGAACCTTCAAGACCTTGGTGAATGTGGATCCAAACTTACAACCTTGGTACATCTTATCCCAAAAATGTTTCAGATGGACATATTATACAAAATTATGACAAATATTGGGTGCCACATTAAGTTTTTTTGTATGAATTGGACACACATAATGATAGATAATAAACTAATTTTTCCAAAAAAGGCCCTTGAAATTGCTCCTAAAAAAGCTAGATAGATTTATGCTTCCTTTTTTGGGATAAATATACACCTTGGCTAACGATGGTACTAACTAAAGCTCCTCACTAGTATATTTCATATCTATGTTATCCTCTTCCAAAGTTTCCTTATCAACTACCTTTATAAAGGTTAGATGGAACATTAGAATCAACATTAACTAAATTTCGGGCCTCAGTCCAAACTCAAATCTCGAACCCTTTAGGTACTCATTAGTGATTAGATCTGATGTTAGATACTCTAACTCATCAAAACGTGTTGGATAATATTGAACAATAAACTCTCCATGCATCAATGAAAAAAACTCCTAGGTCTTATCTGCACATAACATCTAAAGATAAATCTATTGGTTGAATATTTTATTAAAGGAATACCAGGTAGGATCCTTTTATAGCTTATTTTTCACAATAGGGTCCCATAATTTCCTTCCTAATCCTTCAAGATATATATATATATATATATATATATGGAAAACCACACCTTAGAGTCCTCAGATGTATTCAAGAACTTAAAGATTATCTCAATATGATCAATCCAGTCTTCATATTCCTACGGTCCTTGGTGACCATGAATGGTAGATAGATGATGTTTTATAAATTCTGAATCATGATCAACTTCTTATTTCAGGTTCCTGATACCAGGTTAACATAGAGTCAGAATAGTGTGGATTAAAGCATCTTTAAAAGAAGTTTCAACTAAAATATTTTCATATGGAACTTTTCATATAGATTCCTCTCACTGATTTGGAATATCAATTGTTTTATTTATTGTCTAACAATTACAAGACAAGATCAAATCTGTAATGAGTATATTCCAAAATCATAGGACTAACTTTATGTATTGATATAAAAGATTTAAATTGTTAAGAAATTAAAGAAATTATGAATAATACTGAATGAAATATAATGATTTAAAAAAGAAACTGGTTCATTTAAATAAAATTACCATATATTTCATTCAAATGACCTCAAATACCATGTTGCTATTAGGTAAAAAAAATTCAACCTATGGTAACTCAGGTTCATACATAGAAGTGAGTTGGATAGGATCACTCCCTCACTTACTACCCAAATTATGATGGTCCAAAATTGTATCTACCTAATACAGAGAACCAAACTCAAGTATTGTTAACACCCATCAGGATGAGCCCTCTAATACCAATTTTTAAGGAACTAACCAGGGTTAACTAATTCATCCACTAGTGTTGGTCATCACATGGTGAGGTATAACATAGATAATAGAAAAAAGTTTTGAATATAACCAAAAAAAGACATACAAATATAGTAAAATTAGAATAAATATATATAATAAGATCGATACAACACAAAAAAAATTAGATAAACTAGAAAAGTATGACAAGACATAACCCACAATCCTCCATGTGACAAACTGTCACATACAAATCAACCCACTACGAAGGAAAAAAATGAAAAGATGACCTATCATACTACATGATGTCATGCCCTTTTTCCAAGTCCTTCAAAAAGAGGTCTGAAACTACCCAAAGGAAAAATTAGGTTGTTATGACAAAACTAATAAGGATACCACCAAATAATCTATATAAGTCCTAATATCAAGAATGAAAAAGTTTTAACATTAAAACATAACCATTTTTATAAATCATTTTCAAAAATAAACCTATTTATAAAAATTTAATTTTCATTCCACAAATGAATACCATATTCCACAAACAATAATATATTAGGTATAAGAAATAGGTAAATTAAACATGTGAGTAAATATCCTTGAAATAATCCCACATATTATAAACCAAGTATAAAATGAAAATCGTGCCATTTGGTTTCTAGAATATTGTAATACATACTAGGCATAAAATAATCCTAAATAAGGAATAATTTTTTTATAAAAGATATAGAGTCCTGCCATAGTCTATTGATTTCACAAAAAGTATCCCCTAGGGTCATCTATGTCTATTTCCGTAAACAACCAAGGTTACCAATGTGCCAATTTTTTTTCAAACCCATTTCCAAAACCATTGTCACATTTATTTAAAACTCATTTTCACCAATTAAAATAAATTTCAATGAAAAACCCAAAGGGATCAATGATAACATTTTGAAATTCAAGAATTATCAACACATTCATAGATCATCCCACCTCAAGAGTAATGGAAACCTAACTACCATAAATAATAGATTTCAAAAACCACAAATTGACTTTTGAAATATGAAACCGAAATGGAAACTATAAAGTGTTAATAGAAATCATTAATATATCATGAATTTGAAACACAAACTTAGCCAACATCACCATTGTGATCAAGGGCAATGAAGAACTGGAAACCATGTACACTTAGAGATGCAATGCAACAATCACAATGATCAATCAATGAAAAAATGATATGGAAGGATAAAAACCCCAAAAATCATCTAGGAGATACTCTATGTCTCTAGAGAGAAGTTTGAATCTGAATGAAACATAAATCGGACGTTCATGGTGTTTTAAAACTACTATTGCCTAGGATTTCATATCGTGAATCCCTTTTATGACATGAAATTGTACGTATTAAAAATATAATGTAAAATCAATCATAGGGGATAAGTTTTAATCACACTTTATGTTTCCAAATAGTGTAATGGTTTCACATAATGTAAATTTCCACATCCTGTATGAGACACACAATATCTTCCCTATAACAGATTCACATTTTGTAAAAAATTCGTGACATAAATTAGTCCATAAGGTAGTGCTCCACCCATTTTTCTATAGGAAACTTTTATATAATGGATGTATCATGTTACACATATTATTAAATTATTATATTTATAATTATACATGAAATAAAAAAACAAAGGATCCTAAATTATAGTTTCTTTGGAAGATTATGTACATAATTAGAAAATATGAAGCAAAAACAAAACAACTTTTATTTATTCTCCATAAATAGAATTTAAGTTAATTTTAAAATTTACATCTACATAGGATAAAAATGGGAATAAATGAACAAAATATATGAGATAAAGTTCCTAGTAAGGGAATAAACATAGAAATAAAGCATAACACATTGATTAGATGGGAAAACATGATGACATAAAAAGGAATTAAACATGAATAAACTTAAGGAATAATAACTTGTAGAACACGTGTTCATAGAATCATAGAATCACAATAATGTTGAAAAAACCTACAACATGACATAAAAATGAGTCATGGATAACTTCCAAAACTATTTCAAATGGAGGATCATGATTCAAGGCTAATTGCTTAGACCATTACACATGAATGACCAAGTCCCATAAAGCAATCAGGTTTACTTCCAATACCAACATGAAGTATCATGAGACTAAACATTAACCAATGCATTTGATTACTATCTTGGTGAACCCATAATAACATGTTCTAAAATATGTGTTCCATATTAAGAATCAAGCATAAGGGTTACCCAGGGAAATAATTGGGTATCATAATCATGTCATAAGGCAAAACAAAAGTGAATATCATAACAGTTTCTGTGAAGGAATATATTTAAATCATATATGTACATTAATAAAGGAATATAGGAATATAACATGATAATTTATGTCAATATAAAGTGAAAACAAGTAAAAAGAGTGTTTAAGAAATATTAGAAATGAAACATTTTAGTGTGGTTTAAGGAAAATATTAAAGATCATTTAAAGAAAAAAGGCATAATATTTTATATAAAACCATAAATGAAAAAAAGATATATTTTCATGATAAAATTATTGGTTTTATAATAATAATTGGGGATTAAAATATATTATTCGTGGTACTTGAAAATTGGTATGAAATTGAGAAGTTCCCTTTAATCGGGATTTCTTATCGGGATGAATTGCTGAGGAAACCTTATAAAAATATGTATTTACCCATAAAATAAAGAAAGTTGAGATAGGAAAATATGATTGGACAATAAATATATAATTTAATAGTAGTACATATGAAAAAATTAAGAATTACATTAGGTTAAAGATAGATTAAACGTAACCTAAAGTTAATTTGGAGGTTCGGAGAGAATCCCGTACCTTATGTTTGAAAGTATTCTGCACTGGTACTTATGTTCTTGGATAATGAAATTAAATTAATTAATAATTTAAATAATAACCTATTAAAAATATTTTATACTTATTATAATTTTTTAGGTTAATTTATACCCATTTCATTGATTTATAGTTTTAATTTTATCATTCCAGGTGCATTAATTTATTGGATTTCAAGATCAGTTCCCTTGTATTTTATTTTTGAAGTTATTTTCAAATTGGAAAATCTCTTAAGAAGCGAAATTATATGGTATTAATTAACTTCCATAAATTTAAATGGTTTTATATATCATTTCCTTTTTCATATGAGGATGATTAACTGGATAAAATGTTAATGATTAATGTCAGTTTATTTTTATGAATTTTCATTCATCACAAATTGGTTTGATCTTATTATTTCTTATTATAAATATATATTGGTTCTCAAAACATTAAATAACCATTAAATCATATATTATAATCTAATTTAAGCATAAAAATATTTTTATGATCGGACATGAATTCAATAATGGAAAATGAAAACGCATTGTCCACGATGACCGTAAATCGACACATCATAGATGATGTTTTCATTTTTGAAAGAAATTTAAAAGGATAAGGGATTTGGTTATTGGGTAGAATTTTGAAAATATTCAAGGATTTGGAGGTGTGAGTAGAATAGGTGGAGAGGGGTGGTATTAATAGTGGAGGAGAGGGGTATTTTTTGATTATTTTAATTATTAGTATATTATTTTGGCTCACGGCTATCAATAGTGAGGATTATTGTCACTAAGTATTGTATCTAGTGCTTGTGAGTCATAAAAAATGGTTTCGTACAACATTCAAACATCCTTAATGACTCAATAATTCAGGTATTTGTCTTAAAATGTTAAATATCATAAATTATTGTATTCCACTATTCACCAAATATTCAACTATTTTAAAAAAATCTCAAAAATTCATCATAACCATTTCATGTTTAAATTTAAAAAAAAGGCTCCATTTTTTTGAAAATAATTTTCTAGATAAGAGAAATTTAATTTTTAATTAAAATCATTTTTTATTTGAAAAATACCAATTTTAGAATTATAAAAATTTTATGACATTTATAAAAATTAATTATTGACTCATAAAACTGTCTTATAATAATAATAAAAAATAAATAATTTACGAATCAATTTTATGAAAATAAATTTTCTTTTTATATCATTATATCAAATTTAAAATTATAAATAAATATTTTTTTTGACCAAAATTTCTATACTTAATTTATCATTTTAAAACATTTTTTTACTTATACTTTGATATAATTATATCGAATTTTTATTTATAACATACCTAAATTTTATTTATAATTTCATAGGCGATGTTACTATTATATTGGGTGGTTTACTATTCTTAATGTTTACATTACTTTTCCAAAGGTCATGTTACTATTCTATTTATACAGGTTCCTTAATTTATTTAAATTCCAATTATTTCATTCATTCTACATTTATAAAGTTTTTAGTATATTCTAAATGTGATTCTATATGGTTTATACGATATGAGATAATTATAATAAGGAAAATTCATTGATATAATTATGGGTTATTACAATCTTCCCCCTATGAAATTTCACACTTGAAATTTTGTTTTACATTCTAAGATGAAAAAGTGGTGTTACTTACCCTTCATTTCTTACTTTAGTTTTTATGTTACCACTTCGTACTTATGGTTCCACCATATAACTTTTACTTGGTGAGTAGCCTTGTGGAATAGAACATTATCTCTATTGTTCATGATCCTCAGTAGAAGCTTCTCATAAGAGAAATCATTTTCCAACTTTTCCAAATCAGGATTCAGTACATGTGATGGATCTTGTATGTACTTTCTCAAGAGGGATACATGGAATGCATCAAGTACTTGAGAAATGGTAGGTGTAAGTGATAGTCGATAGGCCACAACTCCCACAAGATCAAGAAGCTCAAAGGGGCCGATGTACAAGGGACCATCTTTCCTTTCTTCTCTAATATAATTATCCTATTACATGAAGATATAATGAGGAATACCACGTCTTTAACCTCAAACTCTAATCCATGTTAATGATTGTATGTATATCTCTTCTATTGACTTTGGGATACCATGATGTGCTACTAAACGTTTTTTACCTTTTCTACAATTTATTACACCATTTCAGGTCCTAGAAGTTTACATTCACCGACTTAATGACAACATGTCAGTGTTATACATATTTCACATAAATGTAATCATATGGAGCCATTTTTCAACTTGAGTAGAAATAGTTGTTGTAAGATAACTCATAAAAAGTTATATGTTGTTCCCATCCTCCTTTGAAGTCCATATAACATTCTCACAACATTTCTTTCAATGTATCATTATCAAATCAGATTGGACATCAGTTTGAGGATGATAGTTCATACTAAAGTTAATTTATTTAGTTAAATCATGTAGTATACATTTCCAAAATGTAAAGGTGAGTCTTAGATCTCAATCAGATAAAATCTATATTGTTACTCCATATAGCCTCACCACTTCTCTGATGTATATCTGTGCAAGTTGATCCAGTGATAAATCCTCTCTAATTGTGATAAAGTGAGATTTATTTGTAAGAATATCCAAAAAACCAATATAGAATTATTTCATTTATTTGTATTTGGAAGTTTGGTGATGAAGTCCATGGTGATGTTTTCCCATTTCCTTGTTGGTATGGGTAATTGTTCCAACATCCCCTTAGATTTTAACCTTTCATCGTTCATTTGATGACATTCCAGGAGATTTGATGTATATTCCTCAATCACCTTCATCATATTGTCTCAATAATATTTCAATTAAATATCATTGTACATCTTTCAGCTCCTTGGGTGAATAGAGAAGGATGATCTATGTATGTCATTTAGAAGATCTCTCTTTATATGTTGATTGTATGGTACACAAAGTCATGACCAAAATATTATGACACCATCCTCATTAATTTTGATCTATAAGAATTTCCATTTTCTAATAGATTCATCCTTTTTCTGATTTTATACATCATTTATTTGACCATCCATTATTTCTCCATAAGGGATTGTTGAGGAATCATTTGAAAAAAATATTGATTATGTTCCTTTCTTAATGATTTCCATGTCCATATTTTTCAAATATAATAATATTGGATCCATCTCAATTTTGATCATCGATAAATTTGTAGAATCCTTTATAGTCAGAGAATCTTCCATTTTATTTTCAATAATAGGATGGTAGTGGATTGAGAATTCAAAATCCTTGATGATATCTAACCATATTCACTAGAAAATTTTATGCTCCTTCTATGTGAATATATAATTGAGTATTTTTTTATCAACATATATTTCACACCTGTCCCTATAGAGATAATGAAAAGATATTTTCATCATGAAGATCATAGGTTCCAACCATAGATCATATATGGGATAGTTTTTCTCATTAATTTTCAACTTCCTTGGTGTGTAGGCTATCAATTTATCATTTTTCATTAGTATAAAACTGCATCCCTTGTTTTAACCATCACTATATAACACAAAGATTTCCCCAATTGTTGGATGTGTGAGTAATGGTGCGGTGATAAGCCACTTTTTCAACTCTTTGAAGTAGTAATCACATTCACTGGTCTACAAAAAAATTTCTCCCTTCTGAGTTAGATTGGTTAGTGGGTTTGAAAATCATGAGACATTATTACCAAATACCTGGTAATACCCAGATGAACTAAGGAAACTACGTATCTCCATTATAGATGTGGTCATGGGCCACTCTTCGATTTCCTTTTTCTTTGAAGGGTCCATAGATATTCCCTTGCTGGTGATAAAGTATCCCAAGAATAATACTCCCTCCATCCAAAAATCACATTTACTATACTTTTTATAGATTTTCTCTATTCACAAAGTTTTTTGAACAATATTGAAATTCACCTCATGCTCTTCCTTACTTTTGGACTATATAAGAATAACTTCAATAAAGACTACCATAAATTTTTAGAGATATTATCTAAAGAATATATTCATTATGTCAATGAAAATATCTATAGTATTAGTTATTTTTAAGTGAATCACTATGAACTCATACTTTCCATACTTTATTCAAAAGGTAGTCTTGGGAATATCTTCTTTCTTCACATTTAATTAGTGATATCCCAACTGATGGTCCACCTTAAAGAAATACTTGGCCGCACGTAGTAGATCAAATAAGTAATCTATCCATTGAAGGGGATACTTGTTCTTTATCATGCTATTAGTGATATTTAGATAATAAATTAAGTGGAACATTGATACATCCATCCTCTTGATGACAAGGATTATCCCACCCCATGGTGAAGTAGTGGGGTGTACAAAACTCATGTTCAGATTTTATTGTAACTGATTCATTAGTTCTTCTATCTCTATAGTGGAAATTCTATAAGGTTTATTTGATATAGTCATAGATCCATGGATATGTTAAATTTATCAATCAACCATTCAACCATGTGGAATACCAGGCAATTATTCAAGGAACACATTAGTGTAGTACCTCACAATGGGAATGTCTTTGAGCTTGGTCATCTCCTTTGTCTCAATCATTTGAGCTAGATATGATTTCTCATAACGCAATAATATCCATATTTGAGTTGATTATTTTTATGTAGGTTCATCTTCCTCCATACACATGTAAATAATTAAAGGATGTTTCGGGATGTGAACAGTGACCTCCCTTCCTCAATAGTTAATGTTGAATTTGTATAAATATAACAAAGACATACCAATATAGAATCAAACTCAACCAAAGTAAGATGAAATATTTTTGGAGGTTCAATCTCCAAACATTAAATAGGGGGAGTTATATACTTTGAAAGTAGTAATTTACCCATATTATGTTCTCATAGATAAATCAATCTCTACATTTTGAGTTGGTTTTTGAATAGTTATACTAAACTTGCAAGATATGAAAGAATGTGTATAACTATAATCAAATAGTAATTTTACAATTCTTGAATAAATAACTAGTTTACCTATCACTAAATCATTATCTTGTTTCACCTTAAAATTAGTAATAGAATATTCCCTTCCTTGCTACCTTGGAGGTTATTGTTGTGTATTTCCTCATAATACCCATGGATTAGGGAATTGGTTTTCAAAATGACCATGTTCCTTATAGTTGAAATACTCCACTGTAAGTTGAGTGTTGATATGATACTTCCTTTATTCTATCACATTTTAGGGATTCTTCATCTTCCTTGGGAAATTATGAGACATATTCCCCTCTTTACCTTATTTGAAGCATCTATTGGTTCTTTTTAGACAATTCCCAGTACGCTTCATCCCACATTTTTTACATGTGATATGTTGTGCTTTCTTTCCATCATCGGATTTATCTTTTAATTCTCCCATATTAAAATCTATTACCCACTTTTTATTTATAGTCCCATGATACCACTAATAGTATCTTATTTCTATTTCAACCTTAAGGGAACAAGAACAATCTCCTCATAGCATTCAAAGTCTCAAATCAACAACTATTTTAATTGAACCATCTTTATTCTTCAAAATAATAGATACACTTTACACTTAGTGTTCATGAAAAATATAGCGGTGCATCTTGAAGGTATTGTGAAGTTTTACTCACATGGCCGAATAAACACTTATTCTTCTTTTCTTTAGTCCTAGGAACTCCCTCTCTATCCTAATATAGAGATTCCGGGGATAAAATTTAATGAAAAATATTTTCTTGAAATCATTTCGTTCCATAGAATCAATTTCATATTAATAATTCATGTTCTTGATCAGTGTCCACTAGTGAACTACTTCCCAATAAAAACGATAGACCACCATAATACCTTTTTATTCTTTTGAGCATTGGAGGACATAAAATATATTCTAAATGGATTTAATCTATTTTTTCTATTACTATGGGATCAGATGATACACAAAACATGTGAGGTTTTTTTCGTCTAAAGGATTCGACTGCAACTTGATATTTCTTAGGAGAATGAGGTAGGTTCCAAATGATTAAATTCATTTTTCATAACCTGATCAAGTTAATCAAGTTCTATCATATATTTTTGAGATATTATTCCCACTATATTTGGAATTTCATTAGGTAAATCACACATTCCCTATCACATTGATTTTTGGAATGGGTTCACCTATTTTGATCCATTAACTAATAAAAAGAAAGTATGATTAGAGGGTTTGAATACTTAGATAATAATAATAAAAAAGTAAACATTTAATATTTAAGGGTAAACATTCAAATGGAAAGTATAAACTATCTTGTGATACTAAAAGTTTCAATATGGGTTATCTATGGTGATATAATTGTCCCTATGGTTATTTCTATAGTTTTTTAGTACTAACCTCAAAAATAAAAATACCTTTCTATGATACCAAATATAATTTCCCAAACCTTTTACAAATATTATTACATGATTATTGACATAATTAATCATGTAATAAAAACCAAGGATCATAAAGTAAAGTGTCTTAGGAATATTAGGTTGATAATTAGAAAACATGAAAACCATATAAAAAAATTATTTAGACTCCAAAAAGAGATCATAACTACCTTTTAGAACTTACTTATGTATAGGATAACTTTAGTAATACATGAAAAAAAATAGATGAGCTAAAAATACTTATAAGGGAATAAACATAGTAACAAATCATAACACATGGGTTAGAAGTCATAACATGTTGACATAAAAAGGCATGAAACTTGAATAAACATAAGGAACAATAACATGTAGAATATGTGATAATAAAATCATAACATCATAGGAATGTGTAAATAACATAAAACAAGATATAATCACGAGTGAAGACTAACTACCAAGACCATTGCACATGGAGGAGCATGAGTCAATGCTAACTTCTGTGACCATTACACGTGGGGAACCAAGTCCCATAAAGGAATCAGGTTTACTCCATATATCTACATGAATTATAATGAGACAAAACATTACCCAATGAATTAGATAACTATTTAGGTGCACTCATCATTACATTTTCATGCATATAAGTTCTACAATAATAATCAAGCACAAGGGTTACCCATGGAATGAATTGTGTATCAGAATCATGTTATTAAGAAAAACAAAGGGGAATATCATAATGATGTCCATGAAAGAATTTATTTAAATCATACAGGAACATTAATAAAGGAAAATAGTCATATATAATTATAACTTATGTCCAACTGAAGTGAAAACATATAAAAAGTGTGTTTAAGAAACATTAATCAAACATTTTAGTGTGGTTTAAGGAAAATATTAAAGGCAATTTAAATAGAAAAAGGTATTATATTTTATATGAAACCAAAAAATAACAAAGATATATTATAATTATTAAATTATTAGTTTTATAATAGAAATGGGGGATTAAAATAGATTATAGATGGTTCATTAAAATGGGTAAGAAATTGGGAAGTTCCCTTTAATCGGGCTTGCTTATCAGGAGGAATAAAAAATGATTCAATATAAAAACATCTATTCCCCCATCAGAGAGAATATCTAGGGAAGGAAAATATTATTGAGAAATTAACATAAAATTTCTGAGGAGTAAATAAGAATAATAAATAATTTCATTGGGGGTAAACAGAGAGTATATGTAACTCTAAGGAAATTTGGAGGTTCAGAGAGAATCCCACACCTTCTGTTTGAAAGTGTTCTTCACTTGAACTTAATGTATTGGATAATGAAATTAGATTCGTTGATAAATTATTTAAAAAAATATTCATCATATATTTGATTTATTATAATTTTATTAGGTTCTTTTATTTCCATTTCATTGAGTTTTAGTTTTAATTTTGTCGTTTTGGGAGCGTTCGTTTTGGGGATTTATAGATCAGTTCCCTTGTGTTTTTATTTTAGATGTTCTTTAAAAATTGTAAACTCTCTACTGAAGTAAAATTATATGGTATTAATTCAGTTAAAAAAATTAAACTGTTCCATATATCATTTAATTTGTTTACATGATTATGATTCATTAGATAAAATTTAAATGACGAACATTGATTTGTTTAGGTGAATTTTTTATCAACATGAAATTATTTTGTTTTATTATTAAATATTATGAACATATACTGGTTAAAGAACATTATGTAAACTATAATCCAAATATTATATTGTATTTTAACAAAAAATGGTTTTTTGAACATCCTAGAACGTTTTAATGGAAAATGAAAACGCATTGTTCATGATGGCGGTAAAACGACACATCATAGACAATGTTTTAATTTTTTGGAATAAAAGTCTGAGGAGAAGAGATTTTATGATAGATATTCCATTAACCTAATAAAATATAGTATATATAATATAAATTAGTTATCATGAATGTTTTTATAGATGAGGTAATAATTGGATATGAAAATTAATGAAATTAATAGAAACTAAAAGAGAACGAAAGAGGATTTTACCTCTTGAATTGCTTCTCCTTGAGATCCTCTTGAGGGAAATTGAGTTGGATCTTTTTTTGAAGAAAAAGGATCCAAGAATTGGCATAGAGTATTGGGAAGAGTATTTGGTAAAATTTGGACAAGATTCATATATTTGGAAGGGTGGGGGGAAGAGGTGTTGAGGGTGGTATTTATAGTGGTGGAGAGGGGTTTTTTGATTATTTTTTTCATTAGTTTATTATTTTGGATCAAGACAATAATTAATGAGGATTCTTCTGACTAATTATAGTAAATAGTGCATTTGAGTTATAATCATGTGTTTCCTAAATCATTCATAAATCATACATGACTCAATAATTTATGTACTTGGCTAAAAATGTTAAATACATTAAATTACTGTATTTCATTAATCACAAAAAAATAAAATATTTTATAAAAATTCAAAAAAATTACCCTAAGAATTTCTAGACATTTATATTTCAAAAATGGACTCTATTTTCTTAAAGAAATTATCTTAATATGAATAATTTCATTTTTAATTAACAACATCATTTATTCAAAAAATACCAATTTCAAATATATAACTGATTTTTTGACACTTCAAAAAATTAAATAACGTATCATAATACTGTAGTATAATAATAATATGACAAGATAGTCATTTATTAATATATTTTATGAAAATAAATTTTCTTTTAAATCATTATATTAATTAAAAAATTGTAATTAAACATTTTTTTTACAAAAATATCAAAACATAATTTATCATTTTTAAAACACTTATTCGCTTATAGTATTATATAATTATATCATATATTCATTTATAAGATACCTAAATTTTATTTATAATTTCATTGTTGGGGTTACTATTCTATTGGATGGTTTACTATTTGTAATGGTCACATTACTATTCAATATGTAATGTTACTATTCCATTGGTAAAGGTTCCTTAATTTATATAAATACCTATTATTTCATTCCATGTTGATTTATAATGTTTTTATTATGTTCTCAATGTGATTCTATGTGGTTTATACTATAAAAAATAATTATAATAAGGAAAATTAAATACAAAGAATTATGGGTTGTTACACTCCAAAACAAAGATTGAGGCTCTCTAATCCCAAAGAACACCCTCAAATCCCATTAACACATTTATACCCTGACTTATTAAATCAAAAAAAGGATATCAATTTATGAGAGTCTCACAATGCACCCAAAAAAGTTAATAAAAGAACAAAAGACAAGTCAAACCAAAAGGAAGGTAACAAGGTGTTATATGGACATTACGTTTCTTTTTTCATGTCCATATTTTCAATTATCACTAATATTCACCTATTTGGAAATCTAGTTATTTGATGACCTTCATATTTCCCTTTACCACATTTGAATAGAATGTTTTATTAACCCTCTTTATGTTTTGGGACTTCAAAAAAGGTATTTTCACATGAAAAACATTTTTTACCAAGCCAATGTTCAAATTATTGGTTTGAAATTTACTAAAGGGGGAAAGAATGTAACACTTCAAGAATTTAAAAAATAAAACTATGTCAGATAGAATATACAACATGAAAAATTATGCCTGAATGAACCGTGAAATATTATTATTGAAATTTTATGCTTATAAAATGGACAATAAATTTTCGGGTATATAGAATTAACTAATTTATGAAATATATGTAATGTTCATATTCAATATTGATAACTTCATATATTATAATCACCTAATTTTTAGTAGTCATTTTATTATTCAAAAATGGATTTTATTGATTTTTTTTGAAAAAATGATTTGTAATTTTTTTAAATCATAATATCAGAATTTTATTAATCATAAATTCACATATTTTTCTAAAAAGTTTTATTTATTAATGAATGGTGAAAAATACAGATTTTTATTGAAAAATGGATTTTATTTTCAAAAATATCTAAGTCAAATTAAATTTTAGATTAGTTTTAAAATTTCATCACATTATTCTTATTAAAAATATAAAATTATGGTATTTTTAATTAATTTTATTCTTGTATATATTATAAAAACATTTTATCCATAAAAGGAAATTTTCTGAGAAACTATTTTTCATAGCATCTTGCAAGTCTAATTTTAAGTTAAATTCTATCACTTCTTTGAATTTATTTTTTAAAAAGGTATTATATATTTGAATTAAAGAAGTATTAATTTTCTAAATAGGCCCCTTATATTTTTAGTCATTATTAATACTAACTATAATAAATAATTATCACCATGGTAAGGGTAAATCGGGTAATTAAGATCAAATATAATATAATAAGAACTAAAAATTGACCCTAAAACTTGGATTTATCATATTATATGAGTGTAGATTGGTTGTGTACATATTATTATTGAATATATTGCCACTTGGTGGCATATTTAATTTTTTTTACAGTTATAATATTTAAGAAAAATATAATGAAAAAATATCACTTTTCTAATTTTAAAAAATATAATAATTTATGATAGAGATAAAAAGAAATTTTGTTCATCCCTAAATCATCATTGAAACAGAAATGATTTTTATCATGGTAATTTATTTATAATTTTATTTAATAATTAATTACATTTAAATTCTTACACAATACTGAAAAAATATTTATTCAACTAATAGAAAAATAAATGAAATTATTTTAAAAAATATTTAAATTAATATAAATTGAATGATTTGTTATGTCAAACAAATTTTTTAGAAAAATATAAAATTTTAGTGTTGTGTGATAGGATTGTATTCTAATTCCATTGCTTTAATTTTTTTAAAGTCAAATTAAATGAATAGATCTAAAGATGAAATTAATGATATTTTATAATAAATAATATTTTATTAAATGAATTAAAATTATTAAAAATACTATATTTAGAAAAGTTATTATTAAATTTTTTAAATTATAAAATACTGACCCTTTGTAGACCAACTGTCCCTTAATTGTAAATATTTTGACCCCTAAAGATTAAAAAACTTTGTTATTGCAGTAATTTCAAAAGGGGTTAACACGAGTTAAAATAAATAGGTAAGTATAAAAATATAATATAAATATATCCAAATTTTATTAGATGATATAATATAAACCCATCCTCATCCTATAATCAAATTAAATTAGTTTGGATCCATTTTTTCATGAAATTTAATTTATATTAATTTAATATTTTATGAAATTCCAAGAGTGATCATCCACTCTCTTATAAAAGGGAATATCCTCTTATATTTTATTCACACTTTAAAAATACTTTTAGTTTAGAAAATACCTAACCAAACTCATTACTTAAGTCCTTACTCACATTCTAGAGGGCTTTTTTTTGGTAAAACACCAACCTAATAGGGTTTAATGTGTAGACCAAAGGAAGTTGTCTAAAAAAGAGGTATAGTCTTTAAAAGAAGGTTTTAGTTTTATTTATTCTTCCTTATACTTGAAATATTTTTCAGAAATGATGATATAATAACAATATTTTCTCACATATAGTTATATTTTATTATGTTAACACTATAACTTGCATTCATCTTCCCTTTCGTTAACTGGGAATCAAAACCGCCATTTGTGTGTGGGGCATATTATCGCCTCCTGAACTGATGTAATTTATTTTCCATCATCTCTTATAATATCTATTTATGATGATGTATTTAATATATATATATATTTATATATATATTATTCACAACATATTTTTCTTTATTTAAAATTGATATATCATATATTTTCTTACATTTCCATTCATTGAATGATAATAGTGTCGTTTGTGTGTATGTGTGGATTGTCACCTCGATGAAGTGATGTGAATCATTTTTCATTAATGTATCACATGGATAATATATATTAGTATACATAAAGAAATAATATAATATTTTTTATATAATTATAATTTTTAAAATAAAAAATTTTACTTATATTCATTCCATCTTGATATTTGGAAAATGGAAACGTTACTCATGCGTACATTCGGTCTATCGTCTCTATGATTATAACGTAGTTCATTTTTCATAATCATAGTTAATGGATGGTTTTAAAAGTATTATTTATTTATAAATATTATATTTTTTCATTATTGTTATTCTATATATGTTTAAATCATGACATCTCTGAACATAGTCAACCTACCGAAGTTATTTTTCCAATATGATCCAGATATCTTCAAAACATCCAACATTAACATAATTAATTAAATAATTGTATATCCCCTGGTAATAAGTGAAAAAAAAAGAATAAAAAACATAAAAAAGTTAATTTAGAAATTTAATAATTTAAAAAAATTATTCAAAAATATAAGGAGCACACATGATGATTCAGGATCGAGGTAAGGGACTTTCTTTAAAAAAATCCTCTTTTAGAGTTTCACTTCCAAATTTCCTTAACCATGTTGTTCTAAATGTTTGAATAAAATTTTTATGGATGATTAAATTGATATTATGGTCATTTTAATAATATTCGACTTAATTTAAAATTGTTTTAAAAAAATAATCTGTTAATGGTTTTACATAAGGGGTACAATACTTTTAAAACCACATTTTAATGATTTTAATAATTTTTTTTCAAAATATATCACTTCCATGTCCATATTATTAAAAAAAATATTAACTTATTTATATGAATATAAAGGAATTATATAGAAAATATTATGTTACTTTTTTTCTTTTAATGGTTTTTAAAAGAATTATTTTTATGTATTTTATATGGTGCTTTTTGGATTTCATTACAAAATAAAAAAAGGAATATTTTATTTTAGTGCATATGAAATTAATGTATTTTACCACCACCATAACCGTTATTTATTATTTTTATTTCTTTTTAATATTATTTATTTTATTCAATGAAAAACCTTGTTTTCCTTTATTCTGATTAATTTCAAAAGGTGTTTCAAATGGAATGGATATTGTAATATCTATAAATGTTTTGTTTATGAGTGTTAGTGATCTATATAAACCACCATTTTATTTGGATTTCAACATTTCTCTATATGGATCACTTTCTCTCTTTTAATGTTATGGAATGATTCTAAATTCTGTATATATGAATCTCACATATATTCCTATCTTATTCTCCCTTCCTTTGATGGGGGTAATACTTGTATGATTTTTATTTTTCAAATGAATCAATTATGAAAATTCCATTGATTGTGATATGTGGAAATATTATGCATCCCACTTATTTCTTTGTGTAATTCTTATGTTTAGGTATTATAATTGATTAACTTCTTATAGAACACACAATCATGACCATGTTATGATGGGTACAACTAGATACCACTCCAATGTATTGGGAAAATATTTTCTCTCCTGAGATGTTATGTATGGTATTTGAGATTAAAGAAAATGCACTATAGGACTCTATCCACCATGTGATGTTGTCTTGAAAGTTACACTTGACTTATGCTTATTTTAGGATTTGTGTTAGTTCAAAATTTACTATGTTTCCATGAACTTATTATTCAATTTTTTTATATCATGCTCTCACATGATTACTCATGAGATTATATTTATAAGAATATATATTCTAATTTTTAAGGGTGAAATTTATAGGTTTTTTTTAAAAAGTATTCAAAAATTATTCATGATTACAAAGGAACCTTTATGAGTTTTAATTTTATAGTTAATATTTCTTATTAAATGTTTTATTATAATATTTGGGAATAAAACTTAATTTCTTGTGTTATAAAATTTTCATTTTTTTCGTAAAGTTTAATTTAGAAAAAAAATCTTGTCTAAGTATTTATGAAATAATTGGTTTATATATTTATTTTTATATGTACCTTACTAACATTTTTTTTCTCAACCCACATTATAATATTTTTAATGAGGTATTAAATATGATTGGGGAAAAGGATTAGGTAATGATAAAAATTATAAATATATGTGATCAAAATAAAACATGTTATATCATGAACGTTTTGTTTTGTGTGAAAAAATGGATATTAAGTGGAAGTGTCCCCATTGTGATGTAATGTATATTTATATAAGGTTTATGACCTAATCTAAAACAATATGGACCTTAAATATCCTAAAATTTAATAAAATGAATTCTCGACTTAAACTTAAGATTATTTATTGTTTAAGGTTGGTTTCTTACACACTTTATTTCCTTCTTTTTCTTTGAAAAATGAAATGTTACTCATTCGTCTGTATGACCTACCATATCTATAATTGTAACATAATTAGTTTTTCATTACCATATTTCAAATTTGCGAATAAAAATTATAATTATTATATCAAAATGATGATTATTTCAAGATTATTATTCTGGAGATGATGTAATAATGACCCCTTTAACCATATCAACTTACCAAATTCATTTTGAATGTATGAACCAAATTTTTTCAAAACATCTGATATGAACTTAATTGACTAAGTAGATGTCTATAACATGGTAATTGGTGAAATTAAAGGAATAATGACCTTTAAAAAGGTTCTTAAGCATGTGAGTAATTAATAAAATCTCATTATTCAGGAAGATAACGAATTTATGTTACAAGTCGGTATTGAGGTATGGACCACTTTACATTAAAAACATATTTTAAATTATTCTAAAAGATTTATATTCAAAGTATTTTTCTTTCATTAATATTTTATTAAATTATATTATTGATTATTTATATGTACATAAATGAATAAAAAAGTATAATTTTTAATTTCTTATAAAGGATTTCAAATGGAATCTTTCTACATAATTTTTTGACTTTCTATACAAAAAGGGAAAAAGTAATGCTCTATTTTAATGTATATGGAATCAAAACAATTTCCCAGGGATACAACTATAATTTTATGTTTTTATTACTTTAAAATTTTTTATTTTTTATTCAATGTTAAACATGCCATCCCTTTAATATTAGTATTTTCAAAAATGATTTTAAATGGAATAGATATTTTAATATTCATTTTTTTCTTATGGGTGAAAATATTGTTTTTATAAAATATTTCATGTTTTATGATTATGTTATGGTTATTGGGAATTCATTATGATGATGATTAGTTTCATTATACACGAAGGGAATGAGGTTTGATTATAAACTAAGAATGGGAGGTTCTGTTAAAAACCATGTGTGGGTGGTTTCATTATAAACCAAGGATGGGAGGTTCAATTATAAACCAATAATGGGTGGTTCCATTATAAACCAAGAATGGGTGATTCCAATATTTCTCTATAATGCATTGATATTTTTTAATAGTGACTCTACGAGTGATATGAAACATATTTCTAATGTTACCAACTTTATTCATCTATGATTTCTATGGAATTTAATATATGTATTAGTATTTTAGAAGGTAAATTAATGATATTATGTTAAAAAGAATGTTTATGCTACTTTTTAAGGGTGAAATGTTTAATTTTTGAAAAACAATTAAGAGTTATCCTGATTGAAAAGCAATATTTATGTGTTTTATTTGTTTCCTTTATGTTGTATTATGATTTTTTTGAAAATTTTTGGGAAGAGGATTTAGTTTATTGTGTAACAAAATTTTTATTTTCAGGTAAAAATGTATTTTGGAAAAGGAAAATTCTTAGGAGTATTCATGAAAAAATGATTTTTTTTAACCTCCCAAACATATATTTTTGTGCTCATATCATGTTTTTAAATTTTTTCATATGTATTTAAGAATAAGTTAGGATATGGATGAGGTTAGGATGATAATTTTTAAGTTATGTTATGAAAATAAAACTTTTTTTAAATTAAAAGTTTTTTATTGTGTAAAAATGGTACTGAGTGTAAGTGTCCACTTTGTGATGCAATATTTATTTATGTAATAGTGATAACTTAATTATGTAAAATTGTAATACTAAAAGGGATATGGGAAGAAAAAAGTGGATTATAGTATAAAGAAACTAAATTATGTAATGGTTAAGGATATGTCCTAATAACCAAGATATATTATGACATTATACACCAATTCTAGTGGTTTGGAATAAATAATGATATTATGGATTTGTTCTCAATGATTTGTTTGTTAATGGGTAAAGGCAAAACATAAATGGATATCTGAGTCATCATAGCCATTAAAAATTATAATATAGAAGTATGGGTATGTTTCCATTGATTTAGTGATTTCATTTTCAATATCACTATATAAATATGATTGTTCTTGGGTATTGTTGGGATCAGTGAGTAATGATGTAAGTCTTGAGGCACTCAAGGAGGGGGTAAATCTAGATACTACAAATTTAATTTTTTTTCATTCAAAACCCTCACCTATAAATGGATGTTGTTCCCATATTAAAAGTAATATGTTAAATATTCCACTCTATCAAAATTACTTTCAATAAAAAATCACAAATACAGAAATAAAATTCACTAGATTGAAAGTATTTTAATTTGGTTCAATTACACTAAGATACATTCAAGGAGCAGGCACATGATGAAAATTCAACATTCCAAAATCCATTATAATGCACTATTTTAGTGGATACATGTTTTGGAAATGGTTACTATATTACAAGGTGAAATTACTTAAAAATTAGATTAGGGTGGAACACTACCTCATAAGGGTCACTCTATATTCTTCCTTTCATGCACACTTCTTCCGATAAATATTATTTAGTTAATAGACATGAAATTTTCTTTTAGTTCAACATTGAAAATTGAAATGTTATATAAATTCTAATATATATTATATGCTCTTTATAAATGTACTTTGATATGTTTCAACTTCTCCAAATATAGTTTAGAATACTTCTCAATGAATTTTTTTAGATCGATTTCCTCTACAAAATATAAACACCAACAATAACTATATATGAGGAATAATTCTATTCTGGAATTATTCTTATTTTTCTCTATATTTGCCTTCAAAAATAGAATCGATCAATGAAAATCCATATTCATGATCCTCATTAAAAACCAAATGAATCAGTGAATTATTATCCTATTGTGACTACCTTTATTTTTCTTCAAAAAACAAAATATAACAATATCATTCCATATAATATTTTATAAATCTTCTTAATCTCTAAGACATAATTTAATGGTTTGGATAAATCAACCTTTATCTCGTGGTATTATATAATTCCAATTTTACCATATAATTTATTATGGTCAAACATTCTCATTAAATTAAAATTAACCTCATTAAATTTTGATATATATCTCCTATTTTTAAATCCAAAATAAAGCTTCAATAAAAAAAATATTTTTCCATATCTCTGTGTGATTCTATCCTTTATGATATCTATTGTTTCTAATTCCATATTATCACAACCTGAAATCCTTTATTGAGATTTGATCTAAATGTCAACAACAAATCCAAAAATTCTGGATAATGGGTCATTTTAGACTCCTTGGAAATCACAAGTTGATCTTCAAAATCTCTAGAAATGATGTCTTTTTAAGGCATAGCGATCTACCTCAGGGTGAAGTGTTTTTAACTTTGTCCAACCAGACCTAAATTGATATTATATATATTTCATAATATGGAATGATTTGTATTTCCTCATTTATATATTTTTAATAGTTATATAATAAAATATCTATTACAATGTATTCTAATCATCTATAATAATCAATAGTTTGTTCTTTTTCTCATTAGAATTCCATGATATGTAAAATCCAACATCATGATGTATTTTATGCCATTATGGCATGAAACTTCCCCATAATTCAATGTTATCTAAAATTTTAATAATACAAGGCATCCACTACTGCATGGATCAAATTATTATAGCTTTGTTCCTCTAAAGTTTTTCTTATATGGATTAAAGTCATACTTATAAAATATTATTACAGTGTAGTCACTTATTTAATGCTGAAAATATCAATACAACACTACAATTTAATCATATACATAATTTTATTAATCTTATAAAGGCTTTGTAAACTTTTTATTACTCTTATGTTTACCATGAAGCTCTGAAGTCATTCTTGTGTATCACTTGAGAAAAATGTATAATATTATGTAACTTATTTAGGAAACATACTACATATACATAAATCCTTTTATAAAATACTAATCATATTTACCCTATTTATTTTTATAGTTTATCCTATATATCCTTTGAAAAATCCATTTTAATTATTTTATCTCTAGACTTTTCCTATTTTTCATGTATGTTCACACCTTATCAAAATCATTGATACACTATAATAAATAATATTATCCTATAATAAAAAATTTCATTGCCTAATCAATACATTATTATTTAAAAAATTTATATCCTTTCCAATTTCGGCAACCATCACTTTGTCAAAACTCTAAGTAGAAATAATATTGTCTTTAATACTTCCAATCTAACTCTTTCTTGCTCAGCCTCATGATTTAGTTCCATATATGTAAATATTATCCACTTTATATCATATCTGCTTTATGTTCATGTTGAAGTCACCTTGGTATTTTGTGACACCCATCACCATGTCCATCATTTAAATTTTGAAGCCCAACTTCTTTGTTGACCATGATTTTCAACCTATACATCTCTAAAATCCATCAACCATCTCTAACAAATCCCCCATAAATTGAAAACAAATACAACACAAAACCTATGATTAAAATAATATCCCCCTTTATATTTTTTTCCAATTGTACCATAAATACATCTTCATAATATGGCTATAAATATTCCAAAGAAATGTATGGATTTATGGTGAATTCTTCTACCCCCCCCCCCATTGAAAATAACATTTAAAGGTTAATATGACTATATTTCTCATCTTTATTCTTTTTATTTTTCATTGAAATTAGTTGGTGTATCTTCATAAAATATTATCCATGTTTATATAATTAAATTTATATATATGGATATTCTAATCAACCCATTTTTAAATTTATATTCTAATCATCATATTTCATAAATTCTATAATTAGAGAGCCAACACTCACTATATTTTATATAAATCATTCTGAATATTAATTTCATTAAATCATTTAATTTTACTTTCAATCCTTTGGGATATTTTTAAAAATATTACCTATTTTTTATCTAGGTATAAAACCGCTTAAAATTAAATATAAATTCTAAAATATTTTTAGTGAGTGAATTTACATGTTAGAAAAGAGCCATAAATAAATCCTCAAATCCTGTTGTGTATAAACATTGTGTAGGAAATAAGAGTTTGTATTAAAAATATGATTTTTGTCGATTAAAAACATAAAAATACATAAAAACATGGAACCTTATGTAATACCATGATATTTTAAAATAATAACCATATGTTTTATAGCTTATACGACACATAACACCAAGAGTAAACGACCTAAGAAATATATGATCATTAAATCTTAGCCATTAAATTCGAGAATATGAAAAATATTAAATATTTTGTGATATAAATATATATATATATATTAATTTAATATTAAATATAAATTTAATGATAAATTATTAGTAAATAATCAATAAATTTGTTATAAATTATATTTTTTTCTTTAAAAATATGTTTTTTTCTAAATTGATTGTTATTTCTTATTGTGAGAAATATTATGATTAATTTAAAGAGTATTTAGATTTTTTTTTAAAATGAAATTATTTTTTCAAATATTAATATCAAAATTAACTTAAGGTGAAATATTTTGATTTTTTGGAAGGTGTTGACTTTTAAATGAATAAAGAAAATACCAATTTTTGTAGAATTGTCATTTCTTTTTAACAAATTATGAAAATTAAGTTTCACATTATGACTTGAATTTGATTTCAATTAAAATAATAATTATTTAGTTATATTTATTTCAAATAATAAAACTTTAATCCTCTTTATATTGGATTTAGAATAAGTTTTTTTGACATAAAAACACCTTTTTCTGAAAACTATTTTAAAGTGAATAATGTTTCTTCATTTGAATTAATTAAAATAATACCTAACTAGGAATTATTTAAATTAAATTAATAGATATATATATATATTAATTTAAATTCATATAATTATTCTTACTGTTTTGGATTTTTATACAAGATCATATTCTACTTGAAAAATACATTTCTTGAAAACCTGTTTCTTTGTCTCATATGTGGGTTTTATTTTAATGTAAATTATTCAAATTATGTTCATTTAATTTAATAAAATAGATTCCATATTATTAATAATAAAAATTTATAATATATAATAAGTTCAATTTATTTTTTGCTCGTAATGAATAGTGATAATAGAAAAAAAATATTTTATCAGAGTTAAGGTGAAACTGGGTTTACCGGGGGTTAAACTAAAAAGATAAGAAGACGAATGGAATAAAAAATATCTAAAATATTTTTTATGGATATATTTAGACCTTATATCATATATGATACTATAATTTTCTATTTTTTATCCCTTTTTCATGTTTAAAAAGTGTGTATAACTTTTTTTTCAAAAATTCTATGTGTGTCCTCTCCCCAACTTATAAAAGGCCACCCCCTATATTCTCCCCTTCACACCTTAAAATCCTTTTGGTTCGGCTGATTTCAAAAACAATATCTCCATTAATTCACCCTCTATTTCACAAATATTTTTTAATAATAAATCAAATATTGTAAGGATTTAGGTATAATCCTAAAGAGGTCTCTTGAAGAAGAGGTATCGTTCTTAACCTAGAGTTCTATTTTATTTCTTCTTACACCTCATTTAAATATCATTCAACCATGATGATTTAAAAAATTAGTTTATCCTTTATAATTATATATTATTATTTTAATTTTATATCATAATTCTATATCCTCTTCTATCTAAAGCAAAACGAAACCATCGTTTGTGTGTACAACGAACTAACATCTCATGAACATATGTAATTTGTTTTCCATCATCGCCTCTCACAGATGTTCATGGTGATGGATTTAAGGTATATATATTATATTAATTACATATTTATCAATATTAAAAGATAATATATCATATATTTTCTTAAATTTCTATTCATTGAAAGATGATAATGTTGTTCTTGAGTTCATGTGGACTTCCCCCTCCACAAAGCGATGCAAATCATTTTTCATCACCAAATCACATCAATGGTATATCTAACTGTATTTAATGAAATAATATGATATTTATGACCCAATAAAAATTATATAAATATCACATAATATTTAACTTTTTTCTATAATGATCATTATAAAATGGAAATGATGCTCATACGTACATAAGACTAACCATCTCCATGATTTTAACATAGTTCATTTCTCACAACCAATGTTCATTGGTTTTAAAAGTGTAATTTACATATAAAAATTATAATTATTTCATAACTATTCAACATACCAATTTTTTTTTAAAAATATGGACTTAACATCGTGAAAACACCTAATGGGGACTTAACTGATTATATATTTAAATATGTGATTAAAATAACTAAAATAAATTATTTTAGTATAAGGTTTGAAACCTGAAGAATTTTACTTAAGATATAAAATAATTAATATAATCTTATTATAATAGAGTTAATGGACACACATGAAATGTCTAGACTCAAGGTATGGGTTTCTCATATCAATTTTATTTCTGTAAGACATATTCTATATTCACTTATTATTTTTATTATATTGTGTGTATAATACCCATGAATGTATTTTGTGATTCATTTCATGAATATTATTTGGATTTATGAATACATATGATATTATTTCTTTCATGAGGTTTTGATCTAGATATTACCAAAGTATTAAGGGATTCTATCTAAATTTCGGTTCATTAAAGAATATTTTAATTCCATGAACCTAATTTATTTTATGTTGTTTATATACTGTACCATGTACATGTAATATCATGAATCATTCATACTTAATGGTATTATAAGTTTCAATTGAATTATTTCATCCAAGGGGATTCGACTTGAAACATTTTAAGTGGTAAATAATTTCATAACTCAATTTCTTTTCATTGGGTTATATTACTTATTCATTGCATTTGATATGCTTTGATTATGTGTGAAATAACCTCTAATTGTATTATTTTGTACTTAGACTAGTTATTTATTTATATGTTTTACAGAAAATTTATCCATTAATTAAATCTAAATTCAATGTTATGATATTTTTATGGGTTATTATTATCATATTCTCTTTCCTTAGGACATATGTGTAATGATATGCTTCAATCTTTTTTATAGGGTGTATATACTAGCAATTTGACAAGTTATATCACGAATCTCATAATTTTTGTAAGAACCTGAGTTTTCTTACATGGTACAAATATTTTATTTTTGGTTTAAATTATTTTTAATGGCCTCATATGAATGAATATATTGATCATGAGTGTTTTGGAGGTATTCAGGGCTTGTTCGGAGGCCAGAACCATGTTTTGTGCTGAAAATGACATGTCACATGGTTTGTGCAAGGTTTGTCTAAACCATGTGAGAGGTATGAAAATTTAATGTTTTGGGAAGTATGATTACTCATAGATTGTGTACATTTAGTCAAACAATGCAGAGTAACCATGCAAAGTGCTCCTCCTAGGAAGAGAGGTGCACAAAGTTTCTACATGGTTTCGGAAACCATGCGAGTAAACCATGAGTCCATGATATGTGTTTTATTTTGAATTTTAAATTAAAAATAAATTTTCTACTTAAAAAATTTTTATTTTATTCTCCAATTCACAGGAGGCCTCCCAAAACTCTCCATTTAGGTGCCTAAAGTAGGCTTTAAGTATGTTCCTCCATCCGACAACCGTTTTGATCGTTGATCGTCTCATCAGATCTGCAATGGTAAGTCCACAATTTCTTTTCAGTCATTCTTGATTCTTTTGAATAAAGAATAAACTATTTGTATTTAGTCCCATATTCCCTAATATTCCATTATTCGTCCATTCTTTAGATTTCATCCAAACCAGGATGAATCAAGACTTGATACTGGAAGCGATGTCTACTACCATGGAGATGTTTGTGGTCTATACCTTCTATTGGCTTCTATTGGTGTTTTTAAGGGATTCAACCATTACCTGATCTGTCAGAAATTCCTATGATGTTATTTTTTTAGCGAGTATCTTTTATTAGCTTTGGTTGGACATAGTTAGGATGAATATAGGTTCTGTTTAGGTGATTTGGCACTTGTTTCCCATTTCAAGGTCACCCATGTGGTGTGCCTTATGGTTTTAATTTGTTTATTTCTATTTTAACCACCCAAGGTGTGTTTGATTGTGGTTTCCTAGTAATAAGAATCCCTTAGATGCCTTGATAGCTTGAATAGATTACTTAGGAGATGTGATGCCTCCTTCCTTAATGAATATCTTGTTATACCTTAAAGTTTTTGATAGTTTGGCATGTTAAATGGATAATATGGGTGGGTATACCAATATGAAATTACTAATAGCATGTCAAATGGTATATATGGGAGTGTAGACCCATATTTTGGGTGAATGGTAAATGGTTTTTCATTATTGGGTATATTCATGGATTATTCTTGTTGATGTGAGTGGGTATACTCACATGTTTATGAATGTTTAATTTTGAATGACTGAATTTGAGAATGTTCATCTATCCAACTTCAATTATGTTCGTCGATCATCTCATTGGATTCTCAATAGTAAGTCATAGATTCCTTTTTGGTTGTTCTCTATTCTTTGAAACAATGGCTGTGTTATTTGGATCTCCATTCTTCATCTGTTCATTGGATTTTTTCAAACTAGGAAGAATCAATACTTGAAACTATATGAGATGTCTACTACCAAGGTGAGGTATGTAGTTTATAATTTCTTTCATAATTTCTCGGTGTTTTCGGGTGTTTTTCCATTACACCATCTATCAGACTTTCTAACAAGGTCCCGTTTTTTAGTGACTAGATTTCAGTAGTTGTGGTTGGACCTAGTTTGGATTCTCGTAGGTTCTATTTCGGTGTGTTGTCACTCATTAATCATTTTAAGGTCACCCATGGGGTGTTCCTTTTGGGTTTAACTTGTTTATTTTTGTTTTGACCACCTAAGGGGTCTATGTTTATGCTTATAGAGTTAGAGGAATCCCTTATATGCCTTGATATCTTGAATAACTTACTTAAGAGATGTAATTCCTCCTTTATTAGTGAATATCATGATATGCTTTAACTATGTTGACAGATTGGCAAGTTAAATGGATAATATGGGTGGGTATACCTATATGAAATGACCAGTGGCTTGTTAAATGGTCATTATGAGATGGTAATCCCATATACTTGGTGAATGGTAAAAGGTTTTAATGAGTGTGTATAATCATGGATGATGCCTGTTGATGTGAGTGGGTATACTCACATGTTTTTGAATGTTTAATTTGGAATGATTGAATGCTTGATGAGTGTTTTTATAGATTCCATGGACTGATCTTCCTAGATTTGGAATGTGGAAGTGGATTTCTTAGGTTGACTCTATCCCTTGGGTCTTGATTATGTGGGATGCCACGGGCCTTGCTACCACGTGGATTCAACTTTCTTGTGCTCGTATAGGATTTCTATTTTCATGCTCCTAGGACCCCAACCATTGTTGAACCATGTTTCCACTAGGTATTCCCATGGGAGTCGATGGGATTACTTGGACATGCTCCTTGGATCCAGCCCTCCCTGGTCTAGAATTAATTACTTGGATGCTTTGGTCTTCTAATACCATGGATCTAGCCCTTTCTGTCTACACTTCACTATATGACATGGCTATGGAATACATGACTTATCCTTACAACGTGGTTGTGGATTTCTTTATATAGATTGATGTATGGTATGGTTGTGTGAATTTCATATTACTTGTTATGGTTTCCTTGTTAGGAGTTGACTCTCTTTTGTAGGTATCCTCGAGTGATTTTTGGATTCACATGTACAATAGACTTATGCCATGGGCATACATTCTTACTTACTAGTTGTTTACACTTGTTATCATGTTTGTAAAATTGTTGTTAGAAATGTATAGACCTAGTAAAGGTTGCGTTCTAGATATTAGTACCATCTGTATCATTTTGTATATGACACCCTTCGGTTATTGATATGTTTTCCTATCTTGTCTAATTTTTTGTTATCTGCTATTTATTTCTCTTTTTATATTTATTATATGATTGAACATTATTGTGATACTCTGGTAATGAGGGTATAGTCTCCCCACAGACTCACCTAACCCTCTCTTCTAGTCAGAAGAATCTGGCATTTGGGATATGCGCTTGAGGCCATGTGGAGAACCAGGCTTGAGGCGACATATGGGGGCATCCGTGTTCATGATGTTACAATTTTAATAATAATTATTGTTTCATTTGATGTTTTATTTCTTGGTGAATTTATTGAAAATTTAATAGTGTAAAATGATTAATGATACAATATCCTTTCTTTTAAGATTATTTACGTTCAAGGTTTCTTTAGTAGAAATAATAATCTCTTATTTTCTTCAACCAACACTCTTTCCTTATCTTCTGGTAACAATTTTTTTTATTTTAAATTTCTATTTATTCCTTTATTGATTATAAAAACATCAACGAAGTCCCTTGTAAGTGATACCGATCTTGTAGCTTCTTTTACATCAAGAATATTTCTCTTCTATATCCATATTTTCTAAAATATTTTTACGAATGTTCTTTAGTAAACACAAACTATTTCATAATACTATTTTAAATGGCCTTTTACCTTCTTTTAAATAGTTTTAAAAGGAAATTTCATAAATTTTTAAAAATGGTCCACATTTGACTCCCTTTAATTTTTTTAGAAAAGAATGTTTATTTTTAACATTTACCTCTTGACTATATTTTACCATTGTCATCACCATTATTTCATTAAATATAACTTTATAAATTTCCATGGTTATTTTCAACAAAAAATATTTTCCCACGATTTTGTGAATTTTTAGTTTTTAAAAGTTATTTTCAATCTAAAAAGGTCAGTTTTATCAAGAATTTTTTAATAACCTTTTAATTTTATATCCATTTATCAACATCAACAATACTTTATGTTACTTATGCTCCACTAGGGATAATTATCAATGATACCATACTCATTATTTGTCTTGATAGATTATTAATTTTTCAAATATATTATCATTGAACTCATTCCTTTTCAACGGGTTAATCATGTTATGAATATAATAGGGGTTATTTTATGATTTTTATGATGAAATTAAATCCTTATATACATTTTTCATGTTATCATTCTTTTTAATTGTTTATATGATGGGTTGATCCCCATTATATCTCATGAGTGAGCCTGATATAGCATATACAATGGTTGTTCCTAGATAACACTCTCATACATTGGGTATGAAATTCTACTGTATGGTTATTCAATTTATATGGGTCATATAAGGGTTCGGTAAGGGTTTTTTGAAGATAATTTTTAAAGATAAAAATATTTTTCTACTATACATTCTATATGATATAAATGTTTCGTTTAATTAAAATTGACATCACATAGATCATGATTATTGATTCTTATTACCCTTAAATTTTTTAATTATTTATTCCATGTTTCTGGATTGATGATCTAGGTATTTATGGGTATAAGTATTTTTATTTCATGATAATGTGTTTTAATTTTTTCATCATACCCTTATTCTCTTATTTTTATCATCTATGAAATGAAATTATAGATTCTTATGTTTAACCATACTGAGTATTTGATCTCACACTTCTTATGTTTCCATTCCCCTATTTATCAAGAAATATTTTAAATGAAATATATGTATCAAAGGGTTTCATATGGATGATTATGGCGAATTAATGTGAAATAATAAAAGTTGGTTTTAGTGGGATAAATACTCACTTGAAGACATGGTTATTTTTTATGTAATAGGTTTTACTAATTATAATAAAAATTAAATCTAAAACGTCCTTGGTTATGTAATTTATTAAATATTTCCATTTTTAATATAATTTTTCGATGCAATAAATTGGGTAAAATTTATTGATATCAAGCTAAAAATTTAAGGATTTTGTTTTTAGTATCAGATTCGGGAGTACAGGATCAAGATTATTATAGTTGGTATTAGATCAGGGTTTAAATAAGTTTTGAGATTATGATGTTTTTATGTGAGGTTATATTAAGAGTTATAGATATCATAATAGGTCTGTAGGATTAAGTTTGATCATAATTTCAAAGACTTAGACACCCCTTTTGAGGTTTTAAGTGTTGATATCTTAAAGTGATTAATGAAATTTTGGGAGATATATTATTAGGTTGATCTATATATAACCCTTAGGTCTAATGTGAAGTATTATTTGAGTGAGAAATCCATTACTTATATGGACATAAGTTTAGTGGTATTGTTTACCTTTATGGTTTATCATATCTTTATTGTTGAGGTAATTATGGGTTACTAAAATTTAGGAACATATGATTTTGCTAACAATGGTAATGATAACAGATTTAGTGACTATTAACTAATGAAGAAGTTCATTATTTTGGGAAACATTATATAGTTAAGTTAAACAGAACATAAAATTTTAATTATCTTTTGGGATCGTATATGATCTAGTTGTGGATTTATGGTGCTTAAAGTTATTTATGAAAATGATTACTATATCTTAGAGATTATATGATTAAGGCATTTACATTTTTGGAATGAGGCTTTAAAAGTGTTTGTGGTTATTTAGAGAAAAATGATAAATCAACCATGGAATAATATGTTATAAAAGCATCGTAGTATTTGGGTTTTAGTCATAGTCAAGAATATTTCTGATAAATTTAAGGATAGTTATTAATGGGATTATTTAGTTTGAAATTAGGCTATTACTATTGAATTTTAGAGATTAATGATATAAATATTTATTAATTTTGGGAATTATTTTAACTTGTGATAACGATTTTGGTTTTGGTTAATGTATAAATATAGGAGGAAAAACGTTTTATACTTTTTTGAATTATGTGTTCATTTAGAAGTGTATTTTAGTGCTTCAGAGATAAAAAAGCATCTTTAATACTCATCATTTGGAGAAAAAGATTAGATTTTACTGTGAATTGATTAAATAATGAAACTTATATTTTTATATATGTACATTATCTTTATGTTCTTATTATATATGGTAAAAAATTCCACTCTCGGAAAAAGGATATTTAAAATGAAAATGTTATCCTATTACCTTCATTTTTGATTAGACGATGGACTTTTTCACATCTCCTTGGTTTATAGTTTTATGGAAGTTGACTTTCTCATGAAAATTTACTTTCTTGTTATAAATTATCTCTATCATTATCTATTATTAATTGGGAATTGAGATTTTATTCCATTCCTATATCTTCACATCCCACCAATTTCATAATATTTGGAAACCTAGTTATGTGTTATTCAAGATGACCTTTATATTTTCATTCCCTCTTTTTGATGGAAGTTTTATTAACCCTTTTTATAATGTAAGATTTAAAGAAAAGAAATTTAAAATGTAAAATCGTTATTTATTGATATAACGATCAAATTTTGAGGATGAAATTTGTTAAATGTTTTTAATTTAAAACCCTAATATATAAAAATAAAAACATTATGTTTGATATCCAATACGACATGCAGCACAGAGCGTAAACAACCTGTGGAATATACTGTCATTATAACCTAGCTGTTAAATTGGTATGTATGAATAGTATTTACTACATTATAATATATATATATATTTTCTTGTTGTTATACATTTATTGATATGTAAAAAATCAACCGCTCTTTTGTAAAGTAACTTTATTTTATAAAAAATATGTTTTCTTAAAAATGATTTTTATTGTTTTTTGTGAGAAAATATTTTAAAAAATTTATATATATTTTTAGGAAATTTATTTTATAAAATAAATTTAATTTATGAAATAATCATATAAAAGTTATCTTAGGGTTAATTCTTTTCATGTTTTGGAAAATATTGATTTTTAGTGAATAGTTATAGATACCAATTTTTGTAAAACTATCATTTCTTTTCAATAAATTAATTAATTTAATGGAAACAATTAAATATGAATTTTATTTCAAGTAATATAAGTATTATTTAGTTATATATAATCCAATTAATTACATATTAATCATATTTATCCTATATTTTAGTATAAGTTTAATTTTAGGATTAAAAACACATATTTCTGAAAATTGTTTTAAAGTGCATATTGATTCTCCATTTTAATTAATTAAAATAACCCCTAAGGAGGAATTTTTTATACAGAATGTATAGATTATATATGTGTGTGTGTGTGTGTGAATTTTAATTCATATAATTATTATTACTAGTCATGAATTTAATATAAGTTCATCTTCTTCTTTAAACACAAATTTCATGAAAAACGGATTTTTCATCACATCGGTGGGTTTTATTTTAAATTAAATCCTTCCAATTACATAAATTTAGTTTGAAAAAATAGATTAAATTATTTTAATCATAATAATTTATTTAATATAATAACTTCAACATAATTTTCATCATAAATAATTGTGAAAATAGTAAAAAACATTTACCACCGTTAAGGTGAAAACGGTTTTATTGGGGAATAAACTAAAATGACGTTGGTTTAAATAACCTAAAAACCAATATAAATTATATTTTATGGAAATATTACGAATTTTTATCATATTAGGTTCAATAATGGTACATTTTGTAACCTTTTTCAGGTGTAAAATGTGGGTATAACTTTTCCTTTTTAAAAATTGCAATTATGTCATATGCCCAACTTATAAAGGGGCACACCCTGACCTTTCTTCTCCACACATTAAACAATTTTTGTTCAAAAAAATAAATAACTAAATAATTTTCTTATATCCCTCCACACATCCTATATTCCTTGGTTTGATCATAAATCCAATATATTAAGGCTTTAGGTATAATCCTAATGTGGTCACCCAATTAAAAGGCATCATTCTTAACCAAGCGTTCTGCATTATTTCATTTTCCACATACTAAAAATATTATTAAACTATGATGATATAATTAAATAAATATATGTTATATACTTCTATGTTATTATTTTAATTTTATAATGTAAATCAGTATTATTTTCTATAAAATGGGAAACAAAACCATTGTTCGTGTATGGTGGACTACCTCCTTGCAAACCGATGTAATTAATTTTACATCATCACTTCAGAAGGATGTTCATGATGATGGAATTAATATTTATATATGCTATTAATTATTTATTTATAATTCTTAAGAGATAATATATCATATATTTTCTTATCTTTCCATTCATTTAAACATGATAACATTGTTCTTGCGTACGTATGGACTACCGCCTCTACGAAATGATGTGATGCATTTTTTATTACTACATCAAATGGATGATATATGTAACTATATTTAAAAAAATAATACTATATTTATGATATAATTATAATTATATAAATATAATATAATACTTAAATTATTTGCATAATTTTCATTGAAAAATGGAAACATTTCTCATTCATACGTACGGCCCACCATCTCCATGATTGTAACATAATTTATTTTTCATAATCATTATTCATAGATCATTTTAAAATTATAATTGACATATAAAAATGATAATTATTTAATTATTATTATTCTATAGAAAATTTAACAAGTACCCCTTTTACTATGGTGAAAATACCAAATCTATTTTGAAAATATGGACCGAATGTCCTCAAAACACCTTATTGGACTTAACTGATTAAGTATTTAAATATATAATTAAAATAAATAAAATGAATGATTTAACAATAAGGTGTTCAAATTGGAAAAAATTATTAATATAAAAAATTAATTGATATAATATTATTATATATTAGTTAAATTAAATGAATTGAAAGTATGGACTCTAGGTAATGGTTTCTCATCCAACTTTTATTTCTTTGTGACATATGCCATATTCACCACTTATTTTTATTTTGTGTGTACTACCCATGACTGTATTTTAGGATTATTTTCATGAATATTATTGGGATTTATGATTTTATATAAGTTTCTATCTTTTATAATATTTTTATCTATATATTGTTTGTTCTTCCTTATTTCTCCATTGAAGGGCTCTTTCTCTTGCCTCCACTTCTCACCTTGTGGTATGAAACATAAATTTTTTTAGGAATTATTTATTCATATTTATTTTATCATTTATCTATATAAAATCAACCTGATGTGCTGAGAGTGAGTATTTCGATTAATGTTCATTGTTTTTACATAAAAATGGAGATGTTCTTAGTTTTTTCTCCAATTTCGAAAACCAATTTTTTAACTTGGAAGGTCTCCATCTAGTATTGAATTTATTTTTATACACCACTGGATTTGGGGATCTCCTTTGGAGTTTCTTTTCATTCCCAACATTCTTCTGGTTGTAATATCTTCCCAAATTCCCATGATTATAAATTATAAAACCCCACCCTTTAAAAAATACCTTGAATCATAATTTATCAGCTGAGATGTTGATTAATCTAGAATTTTCATTCTTCAAAGTTGATTGGTTGGGATTATTGAAAAAGACTCCTAGTTTGTCCCCTTCCTCCACAATAATATAATTTGATAGATTATTTCTTTTGAGAAATGTTCTTTTTAAACATTTCAAGAATTTTCTTCTTATACACAAATTTAGAAATATTTATATCTTCAAAATATGAAAAATATTCTAAAGACTAAAAAAATCTTGACATATGATCATAAATCCCACATAAATAGAACATGTTTTCATACATTGTTTTATTAGTTTTTTAGGTCTATTTCAATCTTTTATAGGTTTTTTCTAGTTTTTTGAAGTGTTCGAATTTCATTTCCTCTCATGTATGGAAGAGGGTTTATCATACCCAATAAACGATTTACCCAAAATATTTGTCCTTTGGGATAAGACAATAATTTCATGTTTTAAAAATAAAATAAAATATTTTCATTTCATTTAATTAATACCTTTATAATGATATTCAAGTAATATATGCAAATCTTCCTTCAATTTTGGGTTTCCTTTGGAATTATATTATTCCAATTCTTTGTTCACTAATTCTAGGTCATCTAAAAAATATTGAATCTTAATCTTATTTGATTAAAGTTGAGAATTAATTTATCTCCTTATAGTAATCTCATCTTCCAATTTTTGGGATAGTTTGTCCAACATGTCAGCGTGCTCTTTTATTTTAGAGTTTTTTCTAGGCAATATAATCATTAAATTTTGAATTATCTAGTTTTTTCCTTTAGTTATCTTGAACTAATTTATATAGGATTATATTTAGATCATCATTTATATCTTCTAAATTCTGAGTTTTGTGTGAGTTAATATTCTTTCCATTGTCATTAGATTTTATTTTTCAAATAGTAGTTAACAAATTTTGTAGTTTTTCATATTGGGAATCATTATCATCCCTCAAATATGTAACCATATCAAAAAACCTTTTATTTAATATTTTTTTATCTTAATGACTTCAATTTTCAATACTTGGATTTGAATGTGTTGAGACTTATCTCCCTCTTTTAATTTATGATCCAATTGCTTTATCAAGTGGATGATATCTACTATTGGACTTCTTAGGATTTCCATATTATAAGTAGTTCCAACATCACTTGGAATGTATGGATTTTCATTAATTACTTTAAGATCATGGAATAATGAAATAGTCTACCAATCTGATAAGTTTTTGGTTTCCGTAAACTGAATCATACTCTTTCCATAGACACTTGGACACTACGGTGAATCAGGGTATGTATATTATTTACTAAATTATTCATTCCCTACTAGATCATGACCCTTTTATTATATGGGTCACTTAATTATCTATTTATTGTTTATGTTTATCTTATTCATTACAAATTAATATGATTATTATTAATAGAAAGTAAAGAAATAAATAAATCATATAAAAACACATATTTTGATTTGGTTCACCACTACAAGATAATCCAAGGATCATGAATCCAATAGTCTATTAGTGAACCAAAATCAATATTCTCACACATTTTTTGTTTAAAATATGTCACTCCTTCCTGGGTTCACTTCCATTAATTTTTTTGGAGTGGATTCATTGTCCCTTTGAGTTTACATCCAATAAAAATATTAAATGTCACTACCCTCACAACTGTTGTTTGGTCCATGATACATTAGATGATTATAATTTTTATTACATGAATGTTTTACACCTCATTTGGTGGATAATTATGTTTCACTATCATCCACCTGATGAGTACCATTTTACCATATATTTATTGGGAAATCCATTTTGGATCACATGAGGTTTACTTTTAGGTAAACCATTTTCCAAAATTTAAGAAACATCCCAATTATTCCTAATAATATCCTTCTTTAATGATTCAACCCACATTAGAGACACTAACCACTTTCAAGATGCTAAAAATCTCCATTATGATCACTACTCTCATAAATCTTGGATGGCCTTCATGAGTATCACAAACTTCTTGAAGCTAAAAACATTCATGAAGCTTACACAACCTTTGTGAACCCCTTTTATCTATGAAACAAATGATCTTATGAAAACCTTCATGAAATAAAAATTATTTTCAAACCACCTTCATGAATTTAGAGCCTTTGTATCTTTATCAAGGATTCATCTCTCTAGATTGGGGGGATATCTACATATTTATATATGGTTCCACCCCTTCAAGAATATTTTGACCTCACCAGGGTCTTTTTGTGAAGCTCTTCATTCTTGTTCACAAATCTCCATGCCTTTGTAAAATATCAAGAAAGAATTCCCTTTTTCATATCATCTCATTTTTTTGAAAATTATATTCTTTAACTCACAACATAGCCATCATTCATGAAGCTCAAAACCTTCACAAAACAAAAACCTTCAAGAAGCACTAGACCATCACGAAGCAGTAAACATTTTTTAATAACCAAAGCTTCATGAATTCCATTATGTTGTCTTGGATCTTTATCAACATAACATGTCAAGAATCTCTATGGAAATCCACAACTGACCTTGAAAACATCATTTTTAAACAAACACAATCAACCAAAAACACTAAAAAGTTACCTTTATGATCTTCTCCCAACAAGATCCAATGGATATATGTTTTATTGGTACTGTCCATTTTATTTTTCTGGATGGATTATGATAATTTTGTCCAGGGAAAGTATTGAAATTCTCTTTCTTGATAAATAATCATAATCATTAACTTTACATTGAAATATTCACTTTCTTTTTATCATTGGTCATTATATTTCCCTAAAATATTTATATTATTTTTCATGTATATTCTTATTAGTTAAACCATATATCATTTATAAATATGGTGTTTTACATGGAAAGTTATTTGATTGTCATGGGAAAACTGATAAATCTATATCCTTTAATCAATATGGATATTTTATGATAAGTCATATTGTCCATTAATTAAATTAATTATTAAATATATGGGGATTGATTTAGACATGAACATATGAGTGGGTCCTATTTATAGATGTCCCCTCAATGCATCAGTAGTCTCATTAGATGAATCTAGTGGCTAGCCTTAGTTTAATGGGTTTCTGGTGTATATCTACCCATCCGTTTTAAATTGTCTTATGAAAATTATTGATATAAGAGGTATCATGATTCATGAGATCATATCATTTAATAATTAAGCATTTTATTCATCAATAATTCATTTATAATTATCCATGATATTTTTTCAATTATATTATCTTTGGAGGCATTTCATTCACTATGTATTGATTAAATTGAATGTGTGTTAGATATTTACCATATCATATTGATTATTATTATCCATGAGATCATCATAATTATATTTTCTCTAGATGCATGTCATTCCCAATTTATTGATTAAATGTCATTTATTTTCAGTTATTTATAGTTCTATATTGATTGTTCCTTATCTATTCATGACAGTCATGTTATTTATTAAATGGAGTGTATAATCTAATATTTACCTTTCCATATTGATTATGCATTTTTTATTATTTTTCATTTACTCAAGATTGCTTCCACTTTACATAACCCTTACTGAGCATTGTAGCTCACACTTATTTTCTTTCCTTTCCCAAGAATCCAGGAAGAGTACTATGAATAGATGATGACAATAAATGACCTACATTAAACTTATTGTGTCTTATATTGAAAATTTATCATTATTTATACATCCTATAAATTATTATATGGTTTTCACACTATGATTATTTTTATTTACACTATAATTTTTGGTTGGGATCCTAAAGGACCCATGTTAACATTGAACATAAAGGACAATGTGGGGACTATGAGAAACCACATAGGATGATGAAAGAAGTGAAATATATCATGATTATTCATAATCAATTATGATGAAATATGATTAAAACTCTATACCTTAATCAAAACTTCAACTCACAAAAGAAGAGTGGTTTGGAGATATCTAAGATCCCAAGTGGTCGAGAACATGGAGGAAAGATGGATTTATTTCATTCATGTCATAAATATAGAAAGAGACACCTAGGAACGCATCTCAAAGGAATGGGGAAATGTTTTAAATGTAAAAAATAGTTGAATAATGAAATGAATTTCTAAGGAAAAATGAATAGTATAGTGGGAGGAAATAAATTTCATCATAGGGTCCATTTATAATTAATTTCCTTTAATGTGGGTAACATAGATATTTTCTTAGTGAATTCCATCTTCTAAAGGTTATCCCATGGACCAAGGAAAAACCAATGTTTAAATAATATGGTTGAAATATTTATGTTTTGAGATTCAAGAATTAAATTATAAAATTATTTTTACCAATGGTTTTTTATTTATAAAAATCATAAAACATCTATAGTTTTTGTCAAATTTTAGAAGCCTATATGACTTCATTATCTTAATTGTTATAGATACCATCATTGTTTTATGATTTCAATATTGATTATAAGTTCAAATTATTAAAAACCACATTTGAAACATTGTTTGTTAATAATATTATATGATAAAAGTCATTTTTTTAAAACATTTATGGCAATAAAACCCTCAAATATTTTTTCCCATTTTCTAAATAAAGTTACTTTTGGGAGAAGTGAGAACCTTACAAAAAACTGAAAGACAATTTCAAACATCACACACATAAAAAATCATTCACCACAAACCTAATTCAATAAATCCACATTAAAAACTAAAGTTCAAATTTAAGAATTGGAATCCTAGGAAAAGCATATCGCCCGAGAAACCCACCATCGAGGAAGACCTAACCACATCATTACTCACCTTCCTAACATCACAGAACTGTCCTCACCATCATGTCATCACGTCACCATAGTCATTGACATATTCATCCTCACCACCAGCCTCTTCTGATGTCCACTACCTACACAAAACTCTGATTCACCACTTCCATTGGTGTCGCCGATCAAACACCACAACATAACATCACCACTAATTCATAAAATCACTACTACTTTCTCAAAAAAATCATCACGGCTTCATAAAAATCACCAATACTTCCTCAAAAAATCACCACTACAACACCATTAGGAGCTTCTGCTTTATCAGGTCATCCCCACGAAACGCCTGAAGGAGGTCCCATTATGTATAGATCTTGTCGTTGCCAACCAGAAGACTCATACGGATGCGATATACCACCCTGTGCACCCATCGGAGATGAGATGACAGCCTTAGAAAGTTGAATCTTGGTCGTGTGTCACCATGTCAACATAGAAACCCTATCAAGCTATGAGGATTTGGGAGAGGAACCGGTTAGCAATGGGGAGAAGCATTTGATCTCGAGAATAACACTACAAAAGAGATCTTCCACCACATCTCACTGAGTGCAAGGAGGAGTATCGCACCATCCTGAGGCGAAGTAGGTGGCAGCGACTAGGGGAAAACCTAGCACGAATGGCCCCTTACCGGCTCATCCCCAACCCAACCTTCAACCCATTGGTTTAGTTTAGGTTTTCTTAAAAAAATTATTTGAGTAACAGTTCCCTTACTTTTTGTTGGAGTAAATTCAATGATATTTATAACCTTCTATGTTTATCTTATCTTTGATGTTAAGGTAATTATAGGTTATTAAAATTTGTTAATTTTATTGGAATTATATTAATATGATTTTAGAAATAGGAAAACCTACTTACCGGGTAACAGCTAGTTGTATCTGGTGAAGTCTATGGAGCTTAAACCCACAATAGAAGGACGATAAAGGTTTAGTACTGACCACTGGACTACATGATGTTTTGGTTAATATGTCATTTTTTTTCCTTAAAAAAATTGATGAATAAATATTAATTATGAACCAGTGTTGTTACTATTGAGGTTTATATAATAATTTATAACTTGTACTAACTATATTGGTTTTTCAAAATGTTTTGATATAGATGAAAATACTTTCACTCTTTTATGGATATTATGATCCATTAAGAGTGATTTTTACTTCTTTAGGCATTAAAGACATTCATTTTTGGATATTTATTTAATAAAGTAAGTGATAAATTGAAAATAGATTAAGGAACAACCACATGATGAAATTGTGATTATGAAATAAAAAGATATAGAGTATTTATAATTCCTTATATTATTTGATTGTAAAATAATTATTCAACATTAGGAAAAGGATCTTGAAATAAAAATGTTATCCTATTACCTTTGTATCTGATGAATCAAGTGTACTTTTAAATCATTACATATTTATGTTTTTGAGTTCCTTAGTTTTCCATTGATCATTCACTTTATTGTAATCAATGATCTCTATTAGTCTCTATAATTTTTTATGTTTTTCTTTTATATCCATATCTTTAATTTCTAGTACCGTTATCTTACTTAGATACCTAGTAATGCATTATTACATATGACCTTTGTACTTCTATTTCTATCTTATTAATAGGATTGTTTTATTAATACATTTTCAATGTGGGTTTTTAATAAATAAATATTTATAAATAAAACCCTTGATTTCTTAGTGCAAGATTAAATTGTGAGGATGCAATTAATTTAAGGTGAAGATAATATAACAACCAAAATTTCTAAAATAAGTACATTGTATTAAATAATGTATGTGTCACACAATAATGAGATTAAACAAACAATGAAATGTATTTCTTTAAATTTAATCTATTTGATAACTTGCAAAATACGCAACCCCGATTCTAAATAAACAGTGATATATTATACAAATATAACATAGTTGTTAAATTACAAGGTATGAATAATACTAACTAAATTATAAAAATTATATGGTATATACATGTATAAAAAAATAAATTTGTACTCTATTTATTAGGAATAAAATAAGAATGATTGGAAATAAAAAGAAATGTTTTCTAAAAAATTGTATTTTTCGAAAAGGAGGTTTAGTATCACTTTCCACACACAATTTTAAATTATTTTTAAACAACTTTAGAAACATTATTAAAAAAAATTAACTTTATTTTTGAAATAATAATATCAACATTTTATTAAGGTGAAGATGTGTTTGGCCAACGTGTCAATTGGAAATCAAGGACACTGATTCTTGCCTCTAAGAATTTAAATACCCCATATCATCTTTTTTATGCCGATAATATTATTTTATTCCTCCATTGAGATAAGAAAAATATTAATAACTTTAAATATATTATTACATATTATCAAGATGTGTCTATCCATAATTTCAATTGGAATAAATCATTTATCAATATTGGAAAAATCATTCCCCTTAATCGAAAAGGTCATATCATTAATAATTTTGGGGTCAAAGAGGTTTCCCTCCCCTTTACTTATCTTGGTGTCCCCATCTTCTGGGTCTGACCTAATGCATTATATTTCCATCACATTGTTGATCAAATTCATAGAAAACTTTCTTCATGGGAGGGAAAAACTCTTTTAATGTCTAGAAGAGTCTGTCTTGTCAAATACGCCATTGTCTCTAAAATGGTTTACTCAATGATGGTTTACAAATGGCCTTCATGTCTCTTAAAACATCTGAATGTTGCTATAGGGAACTTCATATGGAGTGGAAGTACTCCTCAGAGGAAACTGGTCATTGTTCCCTAGTCTACCTATTGTAAACCTATTGAGAAAGGAGGCATTGGCATTAATAATATTAAGACTTTTAATGAAGCTCTTCAATCTAGACTCACGTGGTCTCTTAAAAATAATAAATCTCACTCAACGGGTTTTCTTATGACTCACTTTATTGATATGCTCAAGGCTGGTATGCTTCATTATATGACTTCTTCTATTTGGACTTCTATAAAATCTTCTTTTTCAGCCATTTTAGCCAATTCCTGATGGATTATAAGTAAGGAATCTACTTTAATCTTTTGGTTGGACAACTGGACTGTCTCCCCCCTTATTTCTAAGATGACCAATAGTAGCACTCATATCCCCACTAATTGCACCATTAGGGATATGATAAATGTGAAAAGTCTTCACTTACCTGATAATATCAAAGAGGTGGTTGATAATTATTTCGTCACAAATAATCATGATCTTCTAGTTTGGGAACCTTCTCGAAATGTCATGCTTGATTCTAAGAGATACTACAAACACTACTTTTCCAATTCTGATGAAAATATATATTGTATAAACAACATCAACAAATCCAGGATAAAACCATCTCGTTTAACTCTTATTTGGACAATAGTTCACCAAAACATTCCTACTGATTTTTGTCTTCAATATTATGTTTCTAATATTTGATCTAAATGTAGAATGTGTAATCCACATCGGGAAGACATAAATCATCTTTTTTTCATCCTGTTACACTCCTACTTCTCTTTGGAATTACATTTTTGATCTTTTTGAGTGTAGATGGATTTTGGAAAGTTTTATTTTTCCCCAACTTAAAAGGACAATAGAGTTCTAGAGATCTTCGTAGAATAGAAACTTATTTCTCATTACTGTTGTGGAGCTACACTATGTCCTTTGGTATAGTAGAAATGATTATATTTTTAAAAATAACTCATTTAAATTAAATGAAGGTTAAATGTGGATTATTTTTTCTATTAAATAGGCCGCTTTGATCCAAATGAATCACTGCAACAACTCTGTCAAAGATCTTTAGACTCTTCGCTGTATTGGAGTTCATGGAATCTATCCAAGGCCTAACTACACTATTGACGTTTTTTGGAAAGATCCTCCTCCTGGATTGATCAAAGTCAATGTTGAAGGAGCCTCAAAGGGAATCCCGAGCCTTTTAGGCTGTGGTGGTGTCTTTTGAGACCATCTTGATCAGATAATAATATGGTTCTATGGAAGCTACAACATTGCATCGACCTTAGAGGTGGAAATGATGGGTTCCATCCATGCCATCTATTTTACCAAGCAATTCGACATGAGAAAAATTTCGATAGAAAGTGACTCGACTACTATTGTGCAAGCTATATGGAGGGGTGTTACTCACCTTGTGTGGTCCCTCACCCCCAGATGGATGGATTTCCTGCACTCTCTCAGAAGCCTCAATTTCATTGTCACAGACACTTATCGTGAAGCCAATAGGATCACTGACGGTCTTTCCAATAAGGTATTTCCTCATGACTCCATCTAGAGTGATGACCACCCTCTTGATCTACTCCCGTTTTTATTAGAGATACCAAAAAACTTCTTTCTTTTCATCTTATGTATTCTTGCTATGTACACTTTCTTGATTTAATAAATTTCAGTGTTCTGGTCTTTGACCAGAACACAACCATTAAGAAAACTAATGTTTATTGAAAATGGAATTTTTCTTTTAAGTATTTTCTACGTTAAATTATATTTTAAAATATTTTTAAAGAAAAATTGTTTATTTATATTAATAATTAACTAATTGTAGTCATTTTAATCAATTCTATATCGAATTTTTATATTAAAAACTTCTATACTTGTGATAATTTTCTCTTAGGAAACTCAATTTCTTATCATGTCTGCGAGTATTATTTTAAATTGGATTCTTCCAATTTTATGAAGTTATTTTAGAAAAATTGATTCCATATTTTTTTTTGGTCCACAAGGCTGGATACCCTGAGAGTGGGGTGGATCAGGGTATGCCTAATTTAAAATTTAAGCTCGTTCTGATCTTGTTTCGCTGTGAAGCAAAACACTCTTCTCTCTTTTCCTATTTCACAATATAAACAGAAAGTAAAGCAAGCACAGGACACAACAATTTTACTTTGTTCACAGCTAAGGGCTATGTCCAAGGAGCATACGCCGACAGATTGTCAGTCGTACCAATTCCACTAAACTTCACTAGTTGTGGATTACAATGTTCGTGCTTGATCACTTCTATGCTCAGGATCACTGACTTTACAATGTTTAGGGCCATCTCACTGCTTCCCCAAGGGTCACTCCCTGTTTCTATCTCTCTGGCTCACTGCCGGTGGAGAGGATCACCTTATTTCTCTTCCTTTGCTCACTGCTCTTGGAAGGAATCCACTCACAGTTTATAGACCTATAGATCTCTTCATTTGCATGAAGGAATGCATCTTCCTCTATATGTAGATGCTCTGTTGAAGCCCAATTTTCACCCGTACATGAATCTCTCTTTTCACCGAAGGTATCGGGAAAACTTCCATCTTCCACGCAGCTCGAAAATCACTACTGGAATCAAACCTTACATGGCACGCAAGTCAATCTCGGCACGCAAGTATCGGCGCGCAAGTCTACCTCAGACACTTGCGTGACACAACCTTATTCAACCCAAAACCTGTGTGACTCACTTATTTTTACGCCCAAACCAATGTTGGCGCACAACTGCCAACCGGCGCGCAACTTATCACACTGGCGCGCAACTTCACTTGCACGACCCACACACCACCTGCGCGACCACCACACCTACGCGACAGGAGCTCTGATTTCTCAAAGTGTTGAACTCCGGTTGAGAATGAAGAGGGGTGGTCCAGTATTTATAGGCAAATTGACCACCCTGTACGACGGCGCGCAAGTCACCTGCGCGACCCAGTCTTGGCACGCAAGTCTTCTGTCCTCTTAGACACTTGCGCGACCAACTCCCAAACTTGCGCGAACCTGTTTCCTTAACCATATTTTGATCTTCTGATCTCGAAAAGCATATGGCGCGAAAGTTTCCTATACTCCATGCCCTCGGCGCGCAAGTCCCTTTGCCAAAAACTCTTTTCTTCATTTGTCGATTTTCAGGCCCAAAAATTTGGCAGACACTGGAAAACGGCGCCACCTTGTATATGTTCCTTTTGTACCGCCTCCAGATCCTCCAATCCTTTTGTCGAAGTTCTTGAATCAAACATGGATCATTGACCACAGCTCTTGAACTATACATTCCATCATGATATCCTCTTTGTCAACAAATTTGTATGTCATTGTTTTGCTTTCTCAACAATCACCACTCAGATGTCCACATTGTCAACAAACACAATCACCTAAAAATGCTTCAATGATACCTTGAGGGATTTTTTCCCAACATTTTTAATATAATTAACTTATACATTAAAATAATCTCATCTTAATTTTTCGACCGTTATGAATATTAAAATCAATAAAAATTAATTATTTTGGTTTAGGTATAAACTGATTTATTGGGGGTTAAACTAAACATATAATAGTTAAAATAACCTACCAAGTTGTCTAATACCAAATTTATGTAAATTTTTAGATCTTATAACATATAAGGGTTAATAATTACCCATTTAGGAGGCCTTTTTAACAATAAAAACATGTGTGTAATTGATTCATTTCAAAAATTCCATGTGCATCTTCTCCGCCACTTATAAAAGGCCACACCTCTCCACCTTATTTACCCTTCAAAATCCATTTGGTTCATACAATACCTACCCAAAAAAATCATTAATCCCCTGAAAACATTCAAAATCACTTGAATTAATCATAAAGCTAACGTAGGAAGGATTTTGGTGCAATCCTAAAGAAGTTGTCTGAAGTATAGGTAATGTTCTTAAACAAGTGTTTTAATTTATTTATTAAAACCATAAAATATTAGTAAAAATTATTATATAATAACCTAATTATATTAAATATACTTAGATATTATTATGTTAATTTAATTACCAATATCATTCTCCACTTCCATCAAATGGGAAACAAAACCACAGATCGTGTCTACGGCGGACTACCGCCTCACAAACCAAGGTAATTTGTTTTCCATCTCCACCACACGAGTATGGATATAATGATGTATTTAATAAATTTTTATTATATTTATGATATTACTATACTTATTTAAATTTAATATCACATATAAATACTTACATTCTATTCCCTTTAAAATATGATAACATCGCTCATGTATATGATGGACTACCACCTCGCGAAGCGTTATGATTCATTTTTCACTTATGATTTACATTTCAATTAATAAATATAAATTTAATAAAAATATGTGATATATAATACATGGTATTGATTTTTAAACATTAATATATCACAAACATTGTTACTCATTCTCCCATTAAGGAAATGATAACATCGCACGTGGGTACGTACGACCTATTATCTCAACAACGCGATGTGATCCATTCTCCATGTTAAAATTTAAATAATGATTCTAAAAATATATATAATTAAAATAATTATATTTTTAAAATTAATATTATTATATATATTATTTATTTATATTCTATTCCAAAGAAAAAAACTTCCATGACAACACATGTAAGACAAAACAAGGAAATTAATAATTGAAACAATGAAAATAATGCAATATTACTAACAAATGAGTGGTAAAATGTTATAAGGGAATACTATATGATATTATAAATATGAATATGGTTCTGTTACAAATTAATAACATTATTAAAACCATTACACAAAAGTATAAATCATGTTCAACGAAAAGGAAACATGAGGTAAGGTACTTCTTCTGAATTTTTCTTCATTGAGGCATATTATAATGTTATGCACCAAATTGCATTTATATGTTGTATATAATGAACCTCTGAAATGTAATATTATGATTCATTTATAATTATCGTTATTTTATGTCTCAAATTTTATTATTTCATCCAAAGGTATTTTTACTTTAAAGTTACCAAGTGGTAAAGAATTTCATAACTGAACTTCTTTCATTGGGTTATATTACTTCTTAATTATATTTAATATTATAAGATTATGTTTGTAATTAATCTTGAATATAATTTTCTTTTATTTAAAAATTTTTCTGTGGATTTTAATTTGATAAACATATTCTATTCATTGGTTAATTTTCAGTTCAATATTATGATCATTTTAAGGGTTTATTTGACAATCTCATTTTAATCTAGATTATTTATGCTTAAATTTCCATTAAAGTCAATTATTTGATAATTTTATAGTAAAAACATTAAATTTTATTCCCCTTTGGTTATTAATTAATTTTTCAAGTAATTTAACGATTTTTTCCACACTTTGGTACTTAAAAATGATTGGTAATTATTTTAATAAAACCCGACATCATTTATCTCTTCGGTCGAAAATATTTTTCCATCCAAATCCATTTTTTTAAAATGTTTTAAAAATTACTTTGACATTATCAAAATTATTTTTAAAGAAAATTTTACACATGTTTCAATTTTAAAAAATACACCTGAAATTAAACTTCATGTCACATTCCAAACAATCCCCATTTGGATTTTATTGAAAATGTGAAAGGAATCATTGTTTTAACGTGTATGACATAAAAAGAATTTGTAGAGACCCAAAACTTGACGTACATTGACATTACATTACATTTGCGGAATACTTAGTACATACACACAAGGATCGTAATAGTTTAGTGTCTTTGTAAACTCGGAACGTAATCTTCAAATAATGGTGAAAGATCTTCAACATCTCCTATAAAGATCTTCCCTTTTTTTTACCTAAAACCTTTCTTTATATCCTGGGGAAAAGAAAACATAAAAGGGTGAGCTCAAATGCTCAGTAAGGGTAAACAAAAGAAATATCAATCACATCGTATTCATAAGAACATAACATTTTGGAAATCTTAACCTGCAAAAGAGAGCATAATTTCATAACATGGGATAAATCATGGCAGTGAAATGTAATCACAATAATCATAACTTAAAACATGAAACTTTGTGGCATTCACAAATAATCATAGAGAATAATTTCTTGTTAGTCAAGACTCATTGCCACGACTATCTTAGTGGACAAAGTCCCTTTCTAAATCGAGTAACCCTCGTTTCAGTCCTATTTCACTGAACCGGTATAACCTACCGTTCCAGCCCTGTCTATCTCGTGAGATATAAAATCTTTACCCAATGCATTGGAGGGAGATATAGGTCCCACCCATCTTATAATGAATCCGTTCTTATGTGTGACACATAATCATAAATCATACATCATCGCATAACCCATGTAATAAAAATGGGATTCTTAAACAACATGACATCATAAAACAATTCATATAAGATAAAGGAATTCTTAAAAATGTTTCCATCACAACATAATCAAATCCATGTAATAATAGGGATAAAAAAAGAACCCTTTTATTATCTTAGATGGAAAATAATTTTGATAAAATACTTGAACTTCATTCTTGAGGAAAATATCCTTTCTACTTCAAAAACATTTTTCCTTTCATAACATGTAATACAACTTTAAAATAAAATAAGTTGATTAAAAATAAACATGAAAACTTGTAAAGGAAGTTTCTTGGAAATAATGTTTTAAAAATCCATTCATTCCGTATAAGTTAAAAAAAACATTCTTCGTACTTTTGTCGGAAAAGTCAAAAAGTACCTCGTATGAAAAATGACAAAAGATTCCTTTCATACATATTACTAAAAACTCACCGAAGGGTAAAAATGGATTTAAACAATTGTAGGTGGATGGAAATAATATTAAATATTTATGAAACATGGATGTGGATGATAAAATACACCCCAGTAAATGCTTACGAATAAACAATCTCGGATAAAAATGAGATTGTCATATTTCCCTTACCTTAGGTCCGATTTGCTTCGTATGTGTCCGAACCTCCTCTTCTTTGAAGCGCCTCTTTGAGACCTCCTCTTAGGGCACTAAAATTGGTCTTTGAGGAAGACCAGAACCTCTAGGATGTTGCTAGGGAAGTGGAGAAGAGATTTTTGCAGGGGTTGGCCGAGCTTGAGTGCTCAAATTGGTGTGAGGAGGAGGGGGAGGAGGTGTCCTTTTATAAGGGAGGAGAGGGGCACCTTAGGAATACCTCAAAATATTATTTTATATTAATGTAAAAATCGGTTTATAATGGTTCCAAAGGGTCTTATTTCGAAGCTAAAGTGGGGATGGGTCGAAATCCTATCAACCAATAAGATTTAGACAAGTTTAGGGTATTATTTTTACCTTATCAATTAGATTTAACTCTAAGTTAAATAATTTTACTTTTACCGTGTCTTTTTGTTTTCTTTCACTATATGGTTAATACACTTACAATAACATGCCAAACGAACCCCAAATTGTTTATTATTAATACATATATCCTTATATAAGTCATTTTCCCGAACCTTAGATTTTTAGGAATAAAATAACAATTAATAATATAATATTTGATTTAAAAACTATTTTGTGTCAATTTTGACACTATTTGATATATGATTTTTGTAAAAGTAATAACAGAATTATATGTTCGAATCAAGTTGATTAAATCAACACTAATATATCATAGTAACCTAGAAAATTAGTGTAATTCATAAAAAGTCTCAAATTACATTTATTTTGGTATTTATAATATCATTTATGTCAATATTTCATTAATAAGATAATTGCTACATCATCTTTGTGTCATAAATAAATTACATTCTTTGATGTCTAAAAATTAAAAATAAAATACCATCATGTAGGAAATCTTTTTAGCTATCTAATGAATATTTACAATCGAATTTATCTTATGTACAACCATATATTAAAAATGTTTTAGTAAATACACTTTGATTTTGACTCTTTTAACTCTTCTTTGAATTAAATAATAATAAATGTCCTAATCTAATCCAAGTGGGCCTAAATGGTCATATTTTATTCCTAAGCTTGTTTTTGGTCGAATTACACTTGTCCAATAGAATTATGACATGTGTTAGGGTAATAATAATATCATTTTTACCCTTAATTACCCTATTTACTTTTAACCGTGGTAAATAAAAGTAAAAAGTTACTATTCACCAAAAATTATTTTCATCTCATTGAACCACATTTTACTTACTGACATCAACCGTGTCTCTCGGATTTTTGAAATTCCATTCATAGAAGCGGTAAAATTAAGATTTACGAAGAAATTAATTTTTTTAACTACCACTTAGTAGTTTCACTATTCATCAAAAATTGATGTTTTTCAGAACAAAGCCAAAATTTAATCCTAAGCTATATTTCATATTCCGAATTCAAAAATGAAGTCTATTTTACCAAATTCATATTATAGAAGTTGAATTAATTAATTTTATAATTAAATCCTGCTGTTAAAACAAAGAGCGTGTTTTTAAGAAACAATATCTATCAAAAGATTGACACTTGTTTATGTCTAGTTTAAATGTGAAATTACATCCAATGGCCAACATTGTATTAAATTGTAAAAATATATTCTAAATATACTTTAAAACCACTCAATTTAATGATTTATCACTATTAATTATTTCGATTAAAAAAGTTGTTTTTAATTATAATCTAGTAATTTTCACTATTCATCAGAATATGAAAGTTATCCGAAAAGTACCAAAATTTCACCCTAAGCTAATTTTGATATTACGAATCCAGAAATTAATTCCATTTTGAAAAATAAAATATACAAAATTTCAAAAAGTGGTTATTACTATTCATAACGACTAGTTTTAATAATATTTTAATAGCATATTGTTGTTTAATGAAACTCGTTATTGCGTACTACACACGCTATCGAGGAAGGTCGCGATTGCGTGTAATGCAAGGCAAGTCAAGGATGTGTGTTGTGCAAGCTCCTTTTGATGTAGTGTAAAACACAAGACATTAATAAAATTAAAAAGAATATTTTTCATAAAATCTTGGGCTGTTACATTCTACCCCCCTTAAAATGAATTTTTCCCTCAAAATTCGTCGGGGTTATAAATGGTTTATTATTCGAAAGTTTCTTTAATAGAAACCCACATCGTAAAAAGGAATATCAAAACCAATCTTTAAAAACAAAAGTATGAAACGTAACTGTTACCCAAATAAACTAGTCACTGGGTTTCCACATAGGTGAAAATATGGATATGGAAGAGAAATCTAACCATCATGTTCTGATGGAGAGTGGTAGAGAACATGGCTATGGAAAATCCAGCAATCACAAAGCCATAAATTTGTGATGATCTAAGGTATCATCTGATTCATCAGATATAAGATCACAAGGACAACATTTTTGGTTTTCAAGATCGTTTCCCTAATGTTAAAGAATTTGAATTAAAATAAATACTTACTTTATTTTGGTACAATCTCACTGTTGTTCGTGCCTTTAACAATTTCCACTTCATCTCTTAAATAAATGAAGTTGAATTTGTTATTCGTGAAGTGTTAGCAGATCATGTGATAGAATGACGGGTCATTCCATCTGTCTCAAACAAAAGGTTAGCAAAAAAAATTATATACATAAGTCGATCTATAGTGAGATTAATCATATATGGTTCCTAAAATGGACTTATACATCATATGTCATACAACTTAATATAATAAAACTAGTTTCTACTAAACAGGGACTTCCTGTAGGCCAGTGGTAGGTGATAAAGGCCAGTCACACTTCGGTTGTGGGTTCGATTCCCACAGCCTTGTCCGAGGCGATGGGTTGTCGCCCGTCCTGCAGGTTGTCCTTTTTCTAAAACTATATTACTATAACATCCCATCAATAATATCGAAAAAAAACTTCTATCCTTAAACAATACTAACTTATTCCAACATAATCCATTCCAATCTTTAGGCTTACCCATAATACTGCAGTCCACTCTCATAATATAGTGAAAACAATTACCAAAGATTTAATACCGTCGTTGATCCCCATAAGATATGTCTTGTTGGTCACATTCTAAACATTCAAAGTCCTTAATCATGTATTCTCTTGAATACCTTAGTGAAAACATGAATGCAGTTTAAAGTTAACACTTTCCACATACCAAAATCCTCAAAATTCTATATACTCAAACCATGATATCACTTAGTCCTTATATCAATCATGAGCTCATGAATACTATTAAACATTTCATTTTCTCGTTTTCCCTTCATTATGCGCATATCATCTTATTTCCAAAAAATATCTCAATCACTTTGAATACCACATCAATAAATATTGCAATACTCAATGATACAACATTATTTTGGAATCCCATTACATAAACACTTAATCATTCCACCACATCGTTGTCATATTCAACATTGCCAATAGTGATCGCATGCGACTTCCCTATGTCCTTTGCCTTCAGTGGTTTCTCATGTTGATCATCACTAACCCTTGGATTAGGGAATTTATTAGCATAATTCCCCATTTCCTTGCACTTGAAGCATTGAAGTGTTGGTGGTGCGTTCTCTGTAGTGTTTGATTTATTCACATCATTAGAAACCCTTTTTCCATTACTTCGACACTCAGCTGCTCGATGACCTTCTTTTCTACACTTAAAACATTTTCTAGTCCCTTTAAGACAATCTCCACCATGCTTCTTTCCACACTTTGTGCATAAGGAAACATTCATCTTCTTTTCACCATTATTCTGAGATTTCTCCTTGAACTCCATCTTTCATTTCTTGTCAAAACCATGAGATGGATATATAACACAAACTTCCATTTCTACCTTGATAGCACAACGCACAATTTCTTCATAGCTACTGAAGTCTCTTATAGCTAATGACCTTCAAAGACTTGGTTTTAAGCCACTGAAAAATCGATCAACTTTACTTTCAGGTTGGATGATAATGCCAGATGCATACCTTGCAAGTCTTGTAAAATTCGCTTCATATATACCAACAGATTCATCATCCTTTTTGCTTTAGTTCAAGAAACTCCTTCTCCATCTTTGTTCGAAGAATACGAGGGAAGTACTTATTGAAAAATAAGTTCTTGAACTCGTCCCATTCCATGGACTCAATTTCATCTCTTTGCCTTGTATTCTTGATAAGATTCCACCATTGATCAGCTTCACCTTCCAAACGATATACTGCTAAGATGACTTTATCATGTTCAGAACATTGAAGAACTGAAAATATCTTTTCAGTGGTACTGATCCATTGTTCAGCAACAAGTGGATCAGAAGACCCACTGAAAGAAGGTGGACGTTGCCTCATGAAGGACTCAATAGAATATTGTTCCCTTCTCTGCTCATTTGGATGTCCAGAATGATTCATAGCTTGTGTAAGTATAGCAATAAGATTTTTCACTCCATCTCCAATAACATTTGTTTGTTCAGGAGGACAATCATTGCATTGTCCATTGCATTGATCAACACGGTTCCTTCGGGTTCCAGCCATCGTCTAAAACCCAAAAAGAATAGTGTGGGAGGCAAAAATCATGCTAGGGAAAACAACATAATAAAGGGGAAGTACCTTCAATATCTAACATCTTAGGTTTAATTCTATGATCGTTAGCGTAGTTCTAGTACTATAACCTATACGTATACTTAACCTCAGGGACATCCCTAGACATACCGTAGAAATATCTCTAGGGATCTCACTAACGTTTTCGCATCCTAGTTTCCAAAGGTTGACTAAACCTTTCCTCTGATACCAACTGTAGAGACCCAAAACTTGACGTACATTGACATTACATTACATTTGCGGAATACTTAGTACATACACACAAGGATCGTAATAGTTTAGTGTCTTTGGAAACTCGGAACGTAATCTTCTAATCGTGGTGAAATATCTTCAACATCTCCTATAAAGATATTCCCTTTTTTTACCTAAAACCTTTCTTTATATCCTGGGGAAAAGAAAACATAAAAGGGTGAGCTCAAATGCTCAGTAAGGGTAAACAAAAGAAATATCAATCACATCGTATTCATAAGAACATAACATTTTGGAAATCTTAACCTGCAAAAGAGAGCATAATTTCATAACATGGGATATATCATGGCAGTGAAATGTAATCACAATAATCATAACTTAAAACATGAAACTTTGTGGCATTCACACATAATCATAGAGAATCATTTCTTGTTAGTCAAGACTCATTACCAAGACTATCTTAGTGGACAAAGTCCCTTTCTGAATCGAGTAACCCTCATTTCAGTCCTGTTTCACTGAACCGGTATAACCTACCGTTCCAGCCCTGTCTATCTCATGAGATATAAAATCTTTACCCAATGCATTGGAGGGAGATATAGGTCCCACCCATATTATAATGAATCCTTTCTTATGTGTGCCACATAATCATAAATCATACATCATCACATAACCCATGTAATAAAAATGGGATTCTTAAACAACATGACATCATAAAACAATTCATATAAGATAAAGGAATTCTTAAAAATGTTTCCATCACAACATAATCAAATCCATGTAATAATAGGGATAAAAACATAACCCTTTTATTATCTTAGATGGAAAATAATTTTGATAAAATACTTGAACTTCATTCTTGAGGAAAATATCCTTTCTACTCCAAAAACATTTTTCCTTTCATAACATGTCATACAACTTTAAAATAAAATAAGTTGATTAAAAATAAACTTGAAAACTTTTAAAGGAAGTTTCTTGGAAATAATGTTTTAAAAATCCATTCATTCCGTATAAGTTAAAAAAACATTCTTCATACTTTTGTCGGAAAAGTCAAAAAGTACCTCGTACGAAAAATGACAAAAGATTCCTTTCATACATATTACTAAAAACTCACCGAAGGGTAAAAATAGAATTAAACAATTGTAGGTGGATGGAAATAATATTACATATTGATGAAACATGGATGTGGATGATAAAATACACCCCAGTAAATACTTACGAATAAACAATCTCGGATAAAAATGAGATTGTGATATTTCCCTTACCTTAGGTCCGATTTGCTTCGTATGTTTCCGAACCTCCTCTTCTTTGAAGCGCCTCTTTGAGACCTCCTCTTAGGGCACTAAAATTGGTCTTTGAGGAAGACCAGAACCTCTAGGATGTTTCTAGGGAAGTGGAGAAGAGATTTTGGCAGGGTTTGGCTGAGCTTGAGTGCTCAAATTGGTGTGAGGAGGAGGGGGAGGAGGTGTCCTTTTATAAGGGAGGAGAGGGGCACCTTAGGAATACCTCAAAATATTATTTTATATTAATGTAAAAATCGGTTTATAATGGTTCCAAAGGGTCTTATTTCGAAGATAAAGTGGGGATGGGTCGAAATACTATCAACCAATAAGATTTAGACAAGTTTAGGGTATTATTTTAACCTTATCAATTAGATTTAACTCTAAGTTAAATAATTTAACTTTTACCGTGTCTTTTTGTTTTCTTTCACTATATGGATAATACACTTACTATAACATGCCAAACGAACCCCAAATTGTTTATTATTAATAAATATATCCTTATCTAAGTCATTTGGCCGAACCTTAGATTTTTAAGAATAAAATAACATTTAATAATATAATATTTGATTTAAAAACTATTTTGTGTCAATTTTGACACTATTTGATATATGATTTTTGTAAAAGTCATAACAGAATTATATGTTCGAACCAAGTTGATTAAATCAACACTAATATATCATAGTAACCTAGAAAATTAGTGTAATTCATAAAAAGTCTCAAAATTACATTTATTTTGGTATTTATAATATCAATTATGTCAATATTTCATTAATAAGATAATTACTGCATCATCTTTGTGTCATAAATAAATTAAATTCTTTGATGTCTAAAAATTAAAAATAAAATACCATAATGTAGGAAATCTTTTTAGCTATCTAATGAATATTTACAATCGAATTTATCTTATGTACAACCATATATTAAAAATGTTTTAGTAAATAAACTTTGATTTTGACTCTTTTAACTCTTCTTTGAATTAAATAATAATAAATGTCCTAATCTAATCCAAGTGGGCCTAAATGGTCATATTTTATTCCTAATCTTGTTTTTGGTCGAATTACACTTGTCCAATAGAATTAGTACATGTGTTAGGGTAATAATAATATCATTTTTACCCTTAATTACCCTATTTACTTTTAACCGTGGTAAATAAAAGTAAAAAGTTACTATTCACCAAAAATTATTTTCATCTCATTGAACCACATTTTACTTACTGACATCAACCGTGTCTCTCGGATTTTTGAAATTCCATTCACAGAAGCGGTAAAATTAAGATTTATGAAGAAATTAATTTTTTTAACTACCACTTAGTAGTTATACTATTCATCAAAAATTGATGTTTTTCAGAACAAAGCCAAAATTTAATCCTAAGCTATATTTCATATTCCGAATTCAAAAATGAAGTCTATTTTACCAAATTCATATCATAGAAGTTGTATTAATTAATTTTATAATTAAATCCCGCTGTTAAAACAAAGAGCGTGTTTTTAAGAAACAATATCTATCAAAAGATTGACACTTGTTTATGTCTAGTTTAAATGTGAAATTACATCCAATAACCAAAATTGTATTAAATTGTAAAAATATATTCTAAATATACTTTAAAACCACTCAATTTAATGATTTATCACTATTAATTATTTCGATTAAAAAAGTTTTTTTTAATTATAATCTAGTAATTTTCACTATTCATCAGAATATGAAAGTTATCCGAAAAGTACCAAAATTTCACCCTAAGCTAATTTCGATATTACGAATCCAGAAATTAATTCCATTTTGAAAAATAAAATATACAAAATTTCAAAAAGTGGTTATTACTATTCATAACGGCTAGTTTTAATAATATTTTAATAGCATATTGTTGTTTAATGAAACTCGTTATTGCGTACTACACACGCTATCGAGGAAGGTCGCGATTGCGTGTAATGCAAGGCAAGTCAATGATGTGTGTTGTGCAAGCTCCTTTTGATGTAGCGTAAAACACAAGACATTAATAAAATTAAAAAGAATAATTTTCATAAAATCTCGGGCTGTTACAGAATTTATAGCCATAATGAAGATTAATTATTTTAAATATTAAATTATAATCTTTAAATTGTTTCTTCGGATAAAATTATTTTCAAAATATTTTTTTAACTTTTAGTTTTAAAAACATTTTCAAATTGAAAAGGTTATTTTCCTCAAGAATGTTTTAATGATATTTTTATTATACTAATATGAATTAATGACATCAACCCTTTATTGAAATTATGATCCACTTGGTATATGATATATTGATACCATTATTATTAATATTTATATGTATGGTTTATGATCAGTTTAACTAGGGAATGTATTGATATTCACTTTCTTGATAATTTTTTGTAATTATTAACTTTGCCTTGAAATATTCCTTTTTTTGTTATCATTGGAAATTAATTTTAACTTGAATATATATACAATTTACCATGGATATAATTATTTCATAAACCAAATATAATTTCTATATATTTTGTTTTATTTTGATATTCACTTTATTGACTAGGGAAAAATTGATAATTTGTATCGTTTACTCAATACCGATATTTGATGAAAAGGAATATAGTTCAGGAATTAAATTGATTATTAGATATATGAGGAATGATTTTTATATGAAGATATGGGTGGGTCTTATTTATATATATCACATAGATTCATCAGTAGTCGCATGAGATGAATAATTTGTCTAACCTTAGTTAAATAGGTTTCTCGTGTATTCCAACCCATCAGTTTTAAAATTCCCTGTAAAAGGTATTAACAGTAGAGGTATCATGACATCTGAGATCGTGACATCCAATATTTAACAATTCCATTATAAATAATTCAGTTATTTTTATACATGACATTTTTATTATGATATTATCTCTAGATTCATTTTTTTCTCATCGTATTGATTAAATGGAATATGTGTTCAATTATTTACCTTTCCATATTGATTTTTCCTCATCAAATTTTTAGCCATCAGGTTTTCAAAATTATATTATATTGGGATACATTTAATTATAGTTTATTGATTAAATTTCATTTGCTTCAGTTATTTACATTTCCATATTGATTTTTTATTATCCATTCATGATAGTCAAGTTATTGATTAAATGGATTTTGAGTTCATATATTTACCTTTCCATATTTATTATACCATATTGATTATTATTCATTTACTCATGATATCATCTACTTTACTTAACCCTTACTGATAATTTGTTATCACCCTTATTTTGATTCTATTACCAATAATACATGAAGTTTACTATGAATGATATGAAAGGATATTATAGAGGGAATAATGATATTCTTGAAAAAACAATTCTATTTTAATTTTTTGTATCCCAATGTAATATTCGAATCATGCATGTATATATTTTACCAAGACTATTAAACTATTTGTTCATTTGAGATATGATATTTTTATATTATTATAATTTAATAAAATATACATCAGCTCTAGGTTACTGGTTTAGGGTTATTACAATCAAATTCTTATCAATTGTTATAAATTATTCAAATAAGTTTTCCTCTTTAACAGAGATTCTTCATACTGAAAATGTGTAATATCATCTTATGAAAATTCATCCCAAAAATCCCCATAAATTCAACAACCCCAACACCAATTATAGAAAATATATTCAATATGGGAGTATTATTTTTAGAAGCCTTTGGTATCCTAAGAAATAATCATATGATACCACTTTTTTATATCAAAACAAATAAGTGGGAACTCTTCCATGAATGTATTTTTATCACAATAAAGTTTTTTTATTCTTCTTCAAGAACTAAAACCATTTGTTATATATTAATACCACTTTTTAATAACCATATTTACCTTGATGACACTCAGAACTTTAGATTTGGATTTGAAACCACTAATTCACTATCATAGGATCAATACCTCTATAAAACATCTAGAACCACATTAAATTATAGATTTATCAAGACACCATTTGAATTTTACTGATTATACTTGGATACTAATTATAACTACTATGACCCCACTTGTTGCATCCATATTCATTACTATGCGTTTACCACATCTTTGTATATTTACCCCCTAGATCGTACGCCTCTTGAAGACCACGATGGATTGGGATGATTGTATCTTTTATCAATGAGTAAGCTGGTTTTTAATATATAATATATGATTAAGGAATATATTTATTAATAAATCAGTTAAACTATGAGATAAATTTTTATGTTCAAATAAATCATATGTATTGAAGTTATCTTCCATATACATGTTGAAAGAAATCCATTCCTATATTAAAAAAAAGTTTACTTGAGATGTATCTTGATGTTGTGAAAGAATCCTACCTATATGAGGATTATAGAGTTGATCTTGTAATGATCATGATAATCACTAATGTATGATTAGAGCATTATCTACAACCAATTTATAGAAGTTGAGAAATCTTTGTGTATTCGAGAAGAATCAAGATGTATGGAATAGTGATGAACCATCCCTATATTATTGATTATAAAAGATATTTCATATATTTATTGATATAAATATATTATGATCAGAGAATTATATGTTTAAAGTATGATTTGATAAGGTTGTGTAGATCCTTTGAATCTATTAAAGTTATGTACTTTTATATAGAAAGATTTTTTGGGAATTGGGTTGAGGAGTTTTTGGAAGCGTTATTTTATTCTTAAAGTCATTAAAGATTTTTTTAGATGAGTTCCAATGAATGGAGATACTCAATAAAGTTTTGAATATGTTAGAAGATATTTTAATGAAATTATATATAAATTTAGAGTGGATGGTTATTAAAAAATTTCAAAAACGGTTGTTTATGTAAGATTCACTCTAATTATATACTATATATAGGGTGTAGTGTCCCAGCCATGGTGTCACACACCAGTGCCCCAAGATGGTGGGCCACGTAACCTCAAGTGCACCTCCCCATATGCCAAAGACTGTTAACTAGTATATAGGCTCTAATATATTTCATGGGAAGACTATTCTTTCTTTATTAGAGTAATAAACTAGAAACAATAAATAAAAAATAACCAGAGAATTATATAACATAACATGAATAATCAAGTATCACAAGTTGAACAAAACTAGAAAAAAACCAAAACTAAGCAGTATACATTCAATGCTAAAGTACATTCCATGTGTCAGAATTCAACTCAACATTAAAGAAACTAACAACTCCAAAGTTGTTCTTGAACCACATATAGTTCCCTCATCCATGCCCCATCCTAACTCAATCATCTAAACACAAGGTCATTTCCCTTATCATGTCCTACAACCATGAAATCTATTTGGGAATTGATATGGAAACCCGACTAGAGTGTGCATAAAATTCAATAGGCCGCCACTAAGGTCGTCAAAAACAATATCCTTTCAATAAAAAGTTTATTCAGTTCTATGAATAATACATAAAATAAATAGAGCAAATAATTTACACTTATGTAATTACTCTTTATTTAACCAAGTGACACTCGAGTTCCTGAGGACATCCCAAATCTCAATATCTACTTTGGATTGTGACAGAGTATGAACCATCCCCATGGGATATCATATATGTAAATTCTCATGTTATAATCCATGATCACAATTACCATATGAATTTCAATGATACCATTCATCATTTCTTACCACACCATGGGAGTTTGATGCATAAAACCATGTCCCGTACACATTTATCCCATATGAATTCCATTTCTACCATTCAACACTTAAAATTAAACTATGGGATTTTGATGTAATAGACCATGTCCCACTCATAGTAATCACATGTGAATTTCATTATAACCATTAAAATTTTCTTATCACACTATGGGATTTTGATGTATCAGACCATGTCCCATACACAATTATCACATTAATTAATTCACCAATTAAATAATCACATTTAACAATTGGACATACACATTATTCCATTAATTAATTAAATAATTAATTAATCTCATCAAGTCCATTAATCAATTCAATAATTAATTAATAATTTAAAATTCTTAACATCCCAAAATTAATTCAAAAATTAATTATTCAAATTTACAATCTCAATATCCCATAATTAATTACACATTTATTCATACTCAAAATCACAATATCCCACAATTAATTCAAAAATTAAATATTCATATTCACAATCTCAATATCTCTTAGTTAATCCAAAAATTAATTATTCAACTTTTCAATCTCAATATCCCACAATTACTTCAACAATTAATTATTCATACTCAAAATATCAATATAAAATAATTAATTTAATAATTATTTATTCATATTCACTATCCCAATAACCCATTACAAATTCAACAATTAATTATTCAAATTTACAATCTCAATATCCCATAATTACTTCAATAATTAATTATTCTGATTCACCTTCCCAATTCCATCATAATTAATTCAACGATTAATTAATCTTAATCTACAATGAAAATATCCCCAATTTAATATTTTCCATCAATTAATTAATTCACTAAATTAATTAATACAACCAAGAACTCAATTGATAAAAAAATAATATAAATTATACTGCTACATACATATAATTGCAATCAACAAATTGGGATTTGAATAATAGAACACCTACCTCAATTCATTGATGAAAATTGCTTGCCAACAGATAACCCCAATTTGAGCGGAATAATGACGTAGAACAAGATCAGGACATGGAACCTTAACTAAATATTGTGCAATCAAAATAACACATGTCTAAATCAAAATCCCAAAATCCTATATTTAAATCTATCAAAAAAAGAGGGTAATTTTCCTCTATAATATGAGGGAGACATGGGAGGGAAGAAGGAAACTACTCGGGATTAGATCCTCTTACTGGGTGGGGTGCATATCTTCAATTTGCACTGTGATTTCCCAATAATAGAGGTTAATAAGTCTTGGAATGCATCTCGGAACCTCCAAAAATGGGAGAAAACAAGTTGTTCCATGTGGGGGTCCATTTGGAGTTAATTATGTGGTTCAGGGAAATTTCAATCTAATTTTCAAATTAACTAAAACTGTGCACATGGTTTGTTAAGAAGAGGTGCACAATTTTTCAAAATGTGCACCTTAATTATGAAACTCATCTAGGGGAGGTGTGTGGTTTCTCATTTTAGGGAACACATTTTGAAAAACAATGTGCCAGCAACGCAAAACCACTTTATCCAAGGTTTCATGGTTAGCTGGGAAAGCGCTCGTGATTAGGGAAAATTGTGCACTGCCCACTTTCTTTCATTTCTCTCAAATTTTTACCCAAACACATACTAAGTTAAAATCAAAATAAAAACTACTCAACCTAAGGAAAAATTTTACATGTAAATGATCTTGAAACATCTCCAGAAAAGGTATGGGTTTTCCAATCTCCCCACCGTATAACAAACTGTCCTCGAGCTATACTCCCAAGAATCTCTAAGATTCTGATTCAAATATATTTGTCCATATAACCCTCATGTCTACTTCTCTCTCCCATGTTTCCTCGTGAACATGAAAATTTTGACATAATACATTTACTATCATCGTGGTCTTTCCTCTCTCACTGCGATAAAATACATGTATCAAATTCTCCTCAAAGGACTCATCTATATCAAGCTCAAAATAATCCACCTCGATCACATGAGAAGGGTTGGAGTGACACTGTCAAAGTTGTGACACATGTAAAAATTCTACATAACACAATATCTATGTGGAAGTGCCAATTGGTATGCCACCGATCAAATTCTCTCCACAAACTCAAATTATCTAACGAACTTGGGCTTAAAATTCCCAAGTATTTTTATCCTCTGGTGACCTAACCTAGGAGACACCTAGAGGAATACACAATCACCCTCTGTATACTCTAGGGGTCTTCGACGTCTATCAGCATATGACTTATGTATACTCTAATCCATATCCATATGATTTAAAATTATTTGTACTTGTTCTGACTACTCCTACATGAGACTTGGTCACAACAACTCTGACTCCCCTGGCTCCATCCAGAATAGAGTTGATCTACATGGCCTACCCTAAATTGCATCATATGGTGCCATCTAAGTAATTTTCTGATAACTATTGTTATAGGAATACTCACCTAAGTATAGTTTATTCTACCAATACCCACAAAAGTCTAGAACACATTCTCTCATCATATCCTCGAGCACCTGTATAGTATGGTCCAACTTTCCTTTTGTATGTGCATGGAAATTTGTACTCAAAAAAATCTCAAAACCAAGAACCTTCTATAAACCCTTCAAGAATAATGATGTAAAATGTGATTCATGATATGAAAATATATTATATAAAACCCCTGGCAGAAGAAATACCTCATAAATAAACAGTTATTCCAACCGATCCACTGAAAAAGTCTCCCGCACTAGTAAGAAATAAGTTACCTCTTTTAATCAGTTCACATTCACCCCGACAACAGCATTATTATTAGGAACCCTGACAATACCCTCAAAAATATCCATGTTAATGTTTTCCCACTTCCATTCAGGAATGGGAAACAGGTTTTGAAAACAACCAGGTCATTGATTCTCATCCTTCACCTACAAAAAGGTGTAACATTGTGTCACAAACCCAAATATCTCCTTTTTCATGCCTGGCCACGAAAACTATCATCATAGGTCATTAGAAATTTTGGTCAAACCTAGATGTAACTCCCACTTCAGGGTATGAAACTCATGCATCTGCTCATCCCACATGCTCATAGATATAATAAACTGATTCCAAACAAAGATTACCACATACTCATCTATGCTCCAATCAGAAGGTGACTCCACACCTTCAAGCTTTTCCCTCTAGGTAAAAAATAGAATATCCTCATATTTTCTATCTCTGATCCATTCCAAAAGAGTAGATTCCACTAATACTAATGTGAGATTCATCTTCTCCATACTCTCTTAAACCACCACATGCATCTAATCCAGTAAAGTCATTATTTTCCACTTAGCACTAGACTCCTGAACAACCTTATTCTTAGTTTTTCAACCCAAAGTGTTTGCTACACTATTTCCATTCCCGGATGTATATACTAGTTCAAAATCAAATGACTACATATACTCAACCCATCTTCACTACTGTAAATTCAAATCATGTGTGGATAATATGTACATTAGTCTCTCATAGTCAATATACAAAGTAAACTTCTCACTAAACAGATAATGTGATAAACATTTTAAAGAATAAACCACTATAACCAACTCGAGGTCATGTGTAGGTGAGTTCTTTTCATGTGTCCTCAAATTTCGAGACCCATTTTCCACAACCCAATCTCTCTATATTAACACAACTCTGAGTCTGGTCCTAGAATCATCAAAAAACATTTTGTACTCCTCACCTGACTCAGTTAGGATCAAGATCGACACTGATTTCATTCACTTCTTCAAATCCTATAAATCCTTCTCACATGATTCTAACAATTAAAACATTATCCCCTTCTTGGTAAATCCTAAAAATGGAACTTCTAAATAGGAGAAGTCCTGAATGAAGATTCTGTTATATCCACCCAACCCTAGAAATCTATGGATATTGAAAGCATTCTTGGGTTGATCCTAAGAAACCACTACTAAAACATTATATGGGTCCACTAACACATAGTCCTTTGAGATTAGGCGACCCAAGAAGTGTACCTAGTCAATCCAAAACTAACACATAGATAGAATGGAAAATAGTATATTCTCTCTCAATGTACTCAAGATGATGTTAAGGTGTTGTTAATGATTGTCATGAGTCTTACAGTGTACTAAGATGTTATCCAAAAGAACTACCGCAAAATGATACAGGTATAGATGGAATATTTTTTTCCTCAAGTCCATAAAAAAAACTAAAACATTATTCAACCCAAATGGAATTAAGATGAACTAATATAGGCCATACCAACTTTTGAAATAAATTTGAGGTATATCCAAAGTTTTTACTCTAAATTGATGATACCATGATCATAATTATATCTTAGAAAAGATATATTCCCCACTCAATTGATTAAACAAATCATCGATCTGAATAATAGGATACCAATTCTTTATTTTCATCTGGTTAAACATCTATTAATTGACACATAAGTATAGAGTCTCATCAGCCTTCTTAGAAAACAACACCAGTGAACCCCCAGGTGATGTACTCGGATGGTTAAACCACTTATCCTCCAACTCCTCCAGCTGATTCTTGATCTATTGAAGATCTATCATTTTTATTATGTATATTGGAATATAAATTTTCTCATCCCATGGCATGAGATAAATCATAAATTCCACATCTCTCTCATGTGGTAACTCTGAGAAGTCTTTTGGAATCACATCTTGAAATATTTCCACTATGGGTGAAAATACATCATTCTTTACACATCTATCATACAAAAATAATATAGAAACCTTAGCAGTAAGCTCCCCTAATTACTATTGAATTAGACTATAATTCCATGACCCCATAATCCCAGAGTCGGTGCAATATTTTAATACATTGGCATGATTACAAGGAATCAAGTCTCGAAGGACCGATCAGTTTACAAGTCTTGGGAAATAGATAACATACCTGAACTTTACATTATAATTTATAACATAAAACACTACATAGATAATACTATTATAATTCCATTATTTCCTTTTCTTAACCCTTCATATCAATTATAAAACACTTCTTGGCATCTTGTGAAAATAAAACATAAGAAAGGGGTGAGATTATATGCTCAGTAATGAGAAACAATATAGTGGAAGCGATCATAAGTAAGCATAAACATTTAATAAAAGGTAAAAATTTAATACATAATCCTGTTAAAACATTATATTTAGCATAATATGGAAATAATAAATGAAACATTACCATATAAACATTAAAATGGATATTTTACTCATCGAATAATTACATGTAAAATCAATAACTAATCTCATAATGATGTAATGCATAATGACAGACATCTTAACCACTAAGTCAAGGTATAGTGACAAGACAATACATAAATATTCTATCAAGGACTTGTTCCAAGACACTAGTTTGTCTCATTATATCTATCTATGCATCGAGGGGCTGTACCGGGCCCCTCCCATTACTTACTATGTCCAATCTATTCCTCATATGAAAAGGGTGAAACATAACATAATCATTCGTATTAAAACTAGCATAAAAAATTATAATACTTTAACCATAAACCATGAATGATATAAAAATAAAAATCCACAGTCAAAAATTTTATAAATCATTCAATAAAATTTGGAAGATTTTATTATAATAAAAAGACCTCAATCAAGAATAATATCAAGTAAAGGATGTTGACATAGTTGAAAATGATAAGTAGAACTCTTTGAGAGAAATATCCATTTTTCATGAAATCATTTAAAATTCACACAATTTATAAAGGAATTAATTTAAAAGAAATTTTTGAATCAATTTTTCCCATACCATAGTGAAAGTTTTGAAAGGAATTAACATTTTTAATGAAATCATGTCTAAATAAATAAATCCTTAAAATAATTTTTAAAACATAGACATTAATTAAATAGATTTACAAAAAAAATATTTAAAACATTTGAAATGATGATATAGTTAAATATTACCTTCCATAAAACCATAAATATTCCTTTTGTAAAACATTAATGAAACATGGGCTTGGATGATAAATATTTCCCTGTAATTACTTACACATAACCAATCTCGTATAACAGCGAGAATGAGAAATTAACCCTTACCGTAGGTCGGATACTCCCCGTACGTGTCTGAAATTACTTTATAATGTTTTAAAACATATTATTAACTTCTATCTAAATCATAATAATATTTATTATATCATAAATTATTATTTTATGAATTTATATTACTCATTTATTAATAATTCTACGTTAGTGAAATATTTCGGGTAATAATTGCTTTCTTTATCATACGTATTTTGAATAATTATTTTTGATCATATTACTTAGATCATAATTTAATTAATTAAAGAATGTAAAATATGATTTATATATCATATTTATTCTATATATAAATATATATAGTATATTGATAAATAAAATTTAACACACCATTCATGGAGACGGTAGGTCGTACGTACGCATGAACATTGTTTCGATTGTCTTATCTTATTGAATGGAAGTAAGTGAATGAAATATATGTATATATATATATATATCATCCCAGTACCATTATTATGTCGTATATTTCATAATTATTAATAATATTTATTCTTATAATTATTCTTGGATGGTGAACATGGAAGATGAGTCTCATCGCGTCATGGAGATGGTAAGTTGTATGTACGCATGAGCGAAAGTGTCATTTCCATAATGGTTAAATGGCATAGAATTGGAAGGAATATGAATTTTAAATAAATAATATAATGTTATATTTATTATTTAATACATTTTAATACAATATTATACCCATATAACAAAATAAATATGCAAAATAGTTTACACCATGGTGTGGAGACGGTAAGACATACGTATGAACTCATTGTGGTATTATTTTTCATAGGATGAGTAAAAAGAGGAATAAGGTTCTTCCATAATATTAACAACATCTCGGAATATATTTGATTCTAGATTTATTATTTTAGTATGTTATCAACTTAGTAATAGGAAGTAGAAGAAGAAATGAACTTTGAAAGAAGGGATAAAACGATTACCTCTTCTTCGGGTGTCTCCTCTTGATTTTCAGAAAAGGACTCTTTAAGATGGATGTATGTCCAAAGTATTTCCTCTAAAGTTAAGTGAGAGAATTTTTTTGGATATTTGGTTATGTTTTTTCTATTAAAAATGGCTTTAAAGGTTGGAATTAAATAGAAGTATATATACCATTTTATTAGAGAGGTGAAGGGCACTTTAGGAAAAGATTGAAATATTAATTTATTATAAATTTATTTAGGTTTATAATATCTCCAATGTGAGTTATTTCAAGAAACATATATGGATGAGTCGAAATAATCCCATCCAATTATTTTTAGACAAGTTTAGTTCATTAAATTATCCTTATCTTTTTGTATTGACCCTCAGTTAAACAACTTAACTCTTACCATGTTTTCTAGTATTTTTATACTATATTGTTAATTTAGTTAATATAAAATGAAAATAGAACCTCAAGTGGATCATTAATGACATTTTTAATATTATATAAGTCAGTTGGACTAATATTAAATTTTTATTATTTTTATATCATTTAATAAAATAGAATTTCTTTAAAAACTCATTAATTTCAATTTTGACACTATTTAGTAATTGATTTTTTTCAAGTCATAAAAACATGATTACTTTAAAAAAAGGAATTAAATAAACCCTAATATGTAAATTTCATCCATTAAATTCTTTTATGGAACATAAATGTTCAAATTACATTTAGTTTAATATTTATAAATACATTTATTTGAATTACTCATTAATAAGGTAATAACTGCATCATAATTGTGGAGTAAATAAATATATTTATCTAATGTATAAAAATTATAAATAAAATACTATGATTTAGGAAATATTTTTAGATTTAAAATGAATATTTATAGTTAAAGAGATCTATCATATAACCCTATATTAAAACTATTTTAGTAAAATATATATGATTTTGTTATATTTATCATTACTTTAAATTAATTCTTATAACATGTCATTATCACACCCAAGTGGTCCCATGGGGTCCTAAAATCATCATAAGTATGCTCATGGTCGAATATATTTAATATAATAGGATTATTATACACATTAGTGTAGTTTTTCTATTATTATAATATTATTTTTTTACCCTTATTTATCTTATTTACACTTTAACCATAGTAAATAAAATAATTAATGAAGTTACTATTCATAATGTGCAAAAATAAAAAGGTACCTATTTAGACAATTTTTAAATTATGATTCCAAATATGGAATAAATTTTTCAAAATTAAAAACACATAATTGGTAGAAATTAATTTAAAATTAATTCTCATTGTCAAAACAAGAAAAATGGGTTTTAAGAAAACAACTATCTACATATTAACATGTGTTTAGGTCCAATTTAAATGTTAATTTACTTACAATGACCTAAATTATTTTAAAAGATAAAAATATAATATCATTATACATTAAAATAACTTAAATTTTTAATTTAACACTATAAATTATTTTGATTAAAAAATTTCTTTTCTATTAACATTTAGTATTTTTCAATATTTATCAAAATATGAAACTTATCAGAAAATTAACAAAAATCCATCCAAACTAAATTTTTATGCATCTCTCCTAAAGAATAATTTAATTTCCTAAAATTGAATATATATATATATATATATATATATAAAGGTGTCAAATATTGGATTTTAAATGTGTTCTCTATTAAAAGGCGAGAAAACTACATTTTGTTTTGGAAAAATACATCTTTTGTCTTAAAAATTGAATTTGTCCTTAGGTTATGTCTAAGAAACACAAATGATGAATGGTAAAATTATATGGGATATATAAAAGTCAAAATTTGCTTAAAAATATTCATAAATTCTTTTTAAACAACTAGTTTGAAAGGTCGTGGTGTGCTTGAACTCAGTGTTGCATACATCACATGCTAGTGAATTCTTTAAAAACGAAGCATATTGTGGAAGCTTGAGGTGTTACATGGACCTACACAACCTGAATTAAGATATCACTCCTCTCGGTGAATATAATTGTCACCCATGTGATTTTTAAAGGTCACTCTCCTCTAGTAACAATATGAGTGGGATTATTATACTACTAACTAGTCCATAACCCTAATTAGGTCAAATATTGACATTTAAATAATATAAATATCCCAAAAAAAAATGATAATACCCAACCTCGAGAGAAAATACCTTACAGAAGAAGATGCCTCTAGACCATACTCCCAATGGTGTTTCGATCATCAAAACCTCATTCAAAAACACCACCACGAAGATTAATCCATGATAAAGTTGTTCAAAAATAAGGGAATGAGAGAAAATAGTATCAAATAAGTCACTAACTAGAATATATTCTACGAGTATAGTAAATCATACTATCAATGTCCCATCCTCGATATCCACAAGTGTAGGCTGAATGGCATGAAATTGTCCTACCCTTCATTCCAATGATACAACCTTAGTCACATGTGCCACATCACTCTACTGATATAGGTGCTCTTACCCAGAAAAACCATGACCACTTCCTCTACCACCTCATCCATTATAACTCTAGCTTCTAAAATGATGAAGTGTATAAGACCCCCTTAACACACTCTGTCCCTATCTAGTTCCTCCATCACTAACCATCTGTCACGGGTTCCTGCGTAACCTATATAGATGTCCCATATTTCATAAAAACTCAAAACTCTATCAGTGGTTGGGGGAACTATCTATGGAATTTTGATGACCTACCACACTGGTTACACATCACTCGAGTAAGATCTTGATCAAATGATCCATCTATCAGAGTAATCTACTTTTCACTAACATGGATGCCATTTTTATAGCAATGTTTCTCACCCTCAAAAATCATACCTCCTAACCATACTTCTAGAACCTCATATCCTATATTGGAATCCTCCCTCGGCTTCCCAGTAGCTATGAGATCATGATCCTGCACCTTTTAAAACTTTTTTAATGAAAATAGGATAACTTGGGACTTAATTTCACATTTAAGTCTATCTTGGAAATGCCTCATCATAGTTGTTTTATCCCCTTAGAATGATGGAGAAAATCACTAGAAGTCTATAATGTTTCCAACATAGTCCATAACAGACATAATCCCCTATGTCAACCTCAAGAAATTCAGTTTCTCTCTCCTACCTCAACATCTCTAGATAGAAGTGCACCAAGATCTTCTCCAAGAATTCCATCCATAACATACCATCAGCCTGTCCAGTCTATGTATGAACATCCTACTAGAGATTTTATGATCATTATAGAATATAAGACACAAAATTGACCATATTTTCATAAGGATTATCAAAATGGTCAAGGATAGTCTGGATGGACTCAATCTAGAAATCATCTCCCTCATATCCATCTTCTCCAGTCAAATTAGGATGGTGTAGCAACTATAACTCATGCGTTATGTTAGACATGATCCTCATAACCCACTCTGGGTCACATTCCATAAACTGCATGAAGCAAGTGAAGTTCTCATAGAACTTCTCTCCTACTTTCTGACCCAGTACTATCGGTGCCTCAAGTTCCACTATTGGTTGAACATCTCTATTTATGTCATCCTATTGTCCTTTCAAAAAACGTTATTGTGGAGGAATATATCTAAAGTTATAAACATATGTTTAAGCAAACATTTCACAACATTACCACATTTATAAGAAATAAAATATTCTCCAACATTTCATTTCCCCAAACCCCTCAAAATGGTCAAAACTAAGGAATTATCATTACCCTTAACCATCTCACACCTATGTCCTTGTCAAAAAGAATAAACGCATTCTAATTATTCAAGTTTCTCATTTATACACCCTATTATTCTCATCTTAAATAATTTTATAATATTTCTAAATTTTATGTTAGGCTTCATTTTTAGTTCAATATCAAAAGAAAGAAGAAATATTTCAAGTTCAATTACTTACCCATAACTCGTTTTCCCAGGCATATTGAAAACAATGCATGTAACAATAATCTTGAGTGCCTTCAATGATGCATGAAACTAAACTATCATGAAATACCAGGCCATCAAAAATTTACACATCTTTAAAACATTAATCACATCACACAACAAGTGCTTCACCCAATGTGAAATATTATTCAACTGTAACAGCAACCAGTAACAACAAAAATCCCACCTTGGGTACTGGAGTTCACCTCCATACATGGGTTAGCTACTCCCATGCAAGAGATCATAACCAACACTTGAATCTTCCTAGATTATTTTTTACCTTCTCCAAATAGTAACATAAATGAAAAGACAAGAAAATTAAGCTTTGATACAACATTGTGACATCCCAGCTCGGGTTCCACACATCAGTTCCCCTATTCAGTGGTCCACATGACCTCAACCACACCTCCCTGTATGCTTGAGGCTTCCGAATAGCAATGATGGTCTAATATCAGTCATAGAAGACTATACCATATTTATTAGATTAATACACCAGTGAATATAAATAAAACATAAAAAAAAATTATATAACATAATTTGAACAATATGGTATCACAAGATGACCAAAACTGGAAAAAAATCAAAACTAAGAAGTAAATATGTCATGATAAATTTCGTGCCAAGTGTCAAAATGAGACTCAAAATTGAAGACACTGACAACTCCTAAGTGGGTCTTGAACCATGTTTGGTTTTGTCATCCATGCTCCATCCAAATATAACCATCTAATAGAGGGCCTTTTCCCTTATCTGGTCTTATAGCCATGAAATCAATTCAGTTGCCAACTAGGAATCTCGAGTAGGGTGTGAGTAAAAGTCACTAGTCCACTACAAAAAACATATAATACAATATTGAATCAATAAAAAGCGTTTGTAGTTGGACAAAGAATACATAAAATTAATAGAGTAAATAATTTACACTTATTCAGTTACTATTTATTTAACCACATAACACATGGGTCCCTAAGGATACCTGAACTCTAAATACCTTCTTTGGTCCATGATGCATTCTAAACCATCCCAAATGGATATCATATATCTAAATTTCTATGTTACCATTCATTATCAAAATTCACATATGAATTCCATTGTTACCATTCAACAATTCTTATCACACTATGGGCTTTTGATACCCCAGAACATGTCCCACACACAATTATCACATGTGAATTCCATTATCACCATTCAACGTTTCTTATCACACTATGGGATTTTGATGCAACCAACCATGTCCCACACACAATTATCACATTTATTTATTCAAAAATTAATTAATCATATTCAAAAATTACACTTACATATCATTCCATTAATTAATTCAACAATTAATTAAACTCATCATGTCTTTTAATTAATTTAACAATTAATTAATCATTTCAAAATCACAACATCACATAATTTATTTAGTAATTAATTATTCTATTTTACAATCACAATATCACATAATTAATTCCACAATTAATTATCCATACTCAAAATCTTAATATCCAATAATTAACTCAACAATGAATTATTCATATTCACAATCTCAATATCCCATAATTAATTAAACAATTAACTATTCGACTTTACATTATCAATATCCCATAATTAATTCAATAATTAATTATTCAAACTCATAATTTCAAAATCCCATAATTAATTTAACAATTAATTACTTATATTTTTTATCTCAATAACCCATAATTAATTAAACAATTAATTATTCCACATTACAACATCAATATCCCATAATTAATTAAAAAAATTAATTATTATAATTCCCAATTTCAATTCTATTAAAATTAATTCAACAGTAAATTATTCATAATCTACAATCCCAATATCCCAAATTTTATATTTTTCTTCAATTAATTAATTCACTAAATAAATTTATTCAATCAAGAACTCAATTTGTAAACATATAATAGCAATTCTAAAATTACATACACATAACTGTAATCAATACTTTGGGATTTTAATTATAGATAACCTACATCAATTTGTTGAAAATAATGGTCTCTAATGGATAACCTCGTTTTTGAGCGTAATAATGACATAGAATGAGATCTAGATCTGGAACCTTAATTCAATATTGAATAATAAAGATCCAAAAATTATATGTATAGATCTAATAATCTTATATATCTATAAAAAATAGGATAAATTTCCTCTAAAATATTATGGTGGTACATGAGAGAATAAGTTTAACAGATGATATTATATCCTCTTTCTAGGTGGGGTGATGATCTTCAATCTTCCCTTAAATTCACCAAGAACTGAGGTCAGTAGGGCTAGGAATACCTTAGGGAACCTCCAAAAATTAGAGAGAATGAGTTAGTCTAAGTGGGGATCAATTTTGGTTTAATTAGGGGGTTCTGGTAATTTTAAGTCTAATTTTTAGATTAATTAAAACTGCATTTATGTAGTGTTGGGAAGATGTGCATGGTTTTACAAATTGTGGGCCTTATCTGCACACCTCTTCTAGGGGAGGTAAATCATTTCTGATTTTAGGGTGCACTATTTTTCAAACTGTGTTCCATCTGTGCCAAACCTCACTGTCCAAGGATTCACTGTTTTCTGGGCTAAGGAGCACGGTTAGAGAAACTGTGCGCCAACCGTATATTTTCCTCTTTCTTCCATTTTTCTCAACTTTTTACCCAAACACACCCCAAGATATAACCTAAATGAAAAATACTCAACATAATAAAAAAAGAGTATCTTTAAATGATTCCAAAATATCCCTAAAAAGTGTATGGGCTTACATAGGTGTAGTATATAATTTATAGACAAAAAAATTGGTAATGTGTTAGAATAATCCTTCATGTGTAAGTTCCACTTTAATGTTTTGAAGTATGTTTAATAGTACCTATAATGTTACTCTAGATATATAAGGGTTATCCAAAACATTTGGACTAAACATGGAATGGGATAATTTCTTGTGAATACATATTAGTCAATATGGGAATGTATAAGAGTCATCATGTGGAAAAGGAAATATATAAGGGTTTATCATACCTTAAAGACTAGAAATTGACTAAGTCATGAGTCATATTGTGATATGTCAAGGTAAATTTCTCAATATGTAATGGTTATCATAATGAGTTCATAAAGGTATTTTGAAGGTATGAGATTTGGAACAATACCCAAGACACACTGTGATAAATAAAAGTTAATTTCATGATATGTATAATTTATAACAGTTGAAAATAAATATTTGTAAGGGTACTAATAAGAGGAAACCTAAGGGTAGTGAGAAAGAATAATATTTGATAATTTATCCAATCCTCATTTTGATACATAAGTGTTACAATTTATTATGTAAATGTAAATAGTTTATGAAAATATAATATTGTTATAGATCCATTTATGATGATTTTGCACTGATCTTCAATTCATAAACATCTTGATATTTTGATAATAAATTATTATAATTGAACATAATGGAGGTGAAAACTTGAGAAGTTTGAACCATGATGATTGTCTCTAGGCTGTGAAAATATGTGCCATGCCACAATGATATTCCTGCATGAAAACATGAATTACAATGTGGATTAAATGATTATGGATTTTGTAAAGAATAAGTGGATGTTAGGATTATAAGAATAATTATAAAAGTGTAAATTCATATATTTATATTTAGTATTAATTATTGAGTAGTTAAGACTAATAATTTTGTAGACTAACATTTTATCGTTACTCAAGGGGGATTTTCCATATTCCAATATGGAAATATTATTCACATGATTCGAAGAAGTTAAAAATTATTAAAATAATAAGAGGATGAATATAAAAGTGTGAGGGAGAATAAATTAAACTATATTCTAATAGAAGATTATGTCTATTAAATACTAATAAATTGATGATATTATAGAGAGTGAATATCATGTGCATCATGGATAGAAAAGGAAGAATATAATAAGAATAAGGTGAAGAGTGAGTGATTTATTACCCTATAAAATACCTATATTATAGAATATAAATTAGAATAAGGAAGAATATCAGTTGAAAAATATTGATGTTACTATTTTCTGTTCATTATCTATGTGTTGCTACTATCAAATAAGATTGAGGAAGAATAAAATGTTAGGAAACTTATTTTCTAAACATGTTGATAATTCTAAGATTTTGTTTAGAATAATGTGGATGATGTACATACTATTATACTAAAATAAAAGTTGGAAGTTAAATACATTTTATTGGGGAATAAAATCTCACCATTTGATTCAGTGATATACAAGAGCATATTTGATATCTTGTTTAGAGAATTTGGAAGACCCATTACAAACTTTTGGGTTCTAGCATAAACTACCAGTGATTAGACTATAAAATAGAGGGATCTATTATAAATAACCTATCAGAATATTATAACATTCTTAGGGATGTTTATCTTGAGCCTAAACTAAGGTTTCATCTGGATTAAAAATAATTAGTGTAGGTATTGGGTTAATAATGATACCTCCCCACCCATTTTTAATAACCTTTTTCACTAGTAAAAAATCTATGTCTTAGAAATTGACAAAAACACAACAAGTAAAAATCACCCACATTAGGGGTGACCTTTATTAAAATACAGCACATTGTTGTCTCTTAATATTTACTACTTTTCATGTGGTGTTGAGTGTTAGGAACGTATAGATAGATCTATACATATTATCAAACATATTTGTTTGAATATTTAATTGGGAAATTAAAATAGAGGATAATTTAGTAAAAAAAGTCAAACTATTTCACCCCCTCACCCACTTAGTGGTTTCACGATATATTAACCATTTAAAGTAGTATTAAAGCTAATCTAAGTTTCCTATAATTTGATCTATTTATTTTCCATGTATTTTTCATTGGTATATAAAAAGTGTATATTTAAATAAGGTTTACAATTTCCTTAGATTGTGAATAGATTTTACATTCTTATCAAATTAGAAATGAATGTTACATCTAAAACCTTAAAAAACAAGAAACATAAATAGGAAAAGAATTTAAGGAAGAGTTCAAAAGAGAAATAGGGTACACCACTAATTAAAGGTAATCAAATTGGTGGTTAATATATTGAATATTCTAGTAATGATAATTTAGAAAAATATTATTCAAGATATAAATAACCAAACTGGGTCACCTTTACATGCACCTGATCTGTCATGCCATAAGGCCTCATGCGTGTATCCCCAAACAATAGAGGATTATAACTAGTAGTGAGGTACTAAAAGACACAATGTGAATACAATAACCTCTTGTCAGAGAAAAATGACAATGAAATATAAAAATAATAATACACAAGGATAAACGTTAGAGTACACATCATAAAAAAACTAAACCAAAAATATGATATAAAAATGATATGTAGGACATAGTTATATAAACTCAAGAAAGTGAAACATGAAATATAAAGTCTCCCACTGAGCTAACCACATATAAAAAATAAATTGAAAATAAATATAACAGGCTATACTACCAACATTTACCCAAACTACATACTGAGTCTCCATTACACTCGATCTACATTAACCTGATCTTGATCCTCCACATGAATAGTTTTTCTCGATCAAGAAACAATGGGCCTCATATCCTTCCATCCTGAAACATATGATCCATCTTGAAAATAGACAATATCTCTATACAAACATAGAGGTTCACAAACATGGGGTGAGAAATAAATCTCATTTTTCCACCCCAATGGTGAATCTATAATCTATTTTCATAATAATTGAATTCACACAAGATTTTCTTAGCCTATACATTGACAAATATCAATTGTCATAAAACGAAAAACTACATAAAAGGTGGATAAAAATGGAAAATAGACAACCATCAGTTCTAGACTATCACATGTGGTAAATCTACCCATGATCTAACCCACACTATAGGATTTATATCACATGGATCACCCCACAAAATGACATTAGAAACATCCACTATATATATATAGGAGGTCCAAGACGTTTAAATGAAGAATAATTGAATGTGATACCTTAGGGCATAATGACAGGATTCCAAACACGAAATAAAATCTACCCGGATCATGAAATCCAATAGCACGATCTGAAATGGTGATAGGAACATCTAGGTCAACACAACTACAGAACCTATCCATCATTGAAGTACTACACAATGAATCTTGAACCATATATGGACCCAACAATAAGTGGGATAAATACATAAACCTAATAGTGCACAAAATCCATGGTCTGAGGAGCACTTGACATCCATGGTACACAAAACCCACTCAGTGAGTTCCTCATCATCTTAGAAGAATGCCCTAATATGATATTATCATTTCTCATAACTTCTATAATGGGAAGATATTAGCTTATTTCTTTACTTCCCAAGATTCTCATCATACTGCCATACATTTCTCTTCATCCCAGGTTCCTTCCCCATGGAGGGTAAGAATATTATCATCTATGATGCTCTCGGTTTACATTTTTTCAGGCCCCCATAAGTTCTTTCTAGTTATCTATACGTTTTACTCTTTAGGTTCAATAAAAATTTCATTTTCAGTCAGTTTGCATATCAAAATCCCAAAGACACTCTCTCTAGGGCACACACTCAACTAGATGAGGTTGAACTCACCCAGATCATCCATTAGCTCCTTAATCCCATCAAACCATATCTTGATAATAGAAGATAGAACTAGATAAAAACTAAGTGCCAACACTTGATCTAATATATCTCAAGGGCCTCCTCCTCAAACCATAATCATAAGTAAAAACTGCCTCAAATGACATCCCCAATACCCAACTGAATGAGGGTCAGTCTAACTCTTGATCCCATCGTCCAAATAAAAAACTAGCAGCATTGATCAACTATTGTCCAAAAAATAACAAGGCCTGTCTTAGTCCCTTGGATATGACCATTTAGAAAAAAAAACCAATGTAAGCTCTACACAACCCATCTTAGGCCCAAAGACAACTCATGACACCCACACCCCATGAGGTCATAGCACAAAGCAATATCCTAATTGGGACTCCCCTACTACACCCAAACTCTTAGGGAACACCATCCAAAGATCCAAAACTATCCAAAAGATCAAAAAAGAGTGGGAAAGCCTATAAGAGGTTCCTCTAGCTCATCCAAAATCATCATACATACCCAATGTAAAAATAATCCAAACAGCCCTCAGTGGCGTCCAACTGACCCTCAATCGCAAAGAACCTAAAGGCATCAAAAAGCATGAGCATGATAACTAGGTGGTATCAACAGTTCTCATGACCTCCTAAAAAGAAGAATACCCTATACAAGGGATACTCAACATAAATAAACATTAGGTAAAAGACCATGAAAGAAGAACCTAACTATCCTTCCTAACTAAAAACCCATCCATGGGTACTAACTCTACCACAAGGGCTTATAAATAATACCATTCCAAATCAAAATTCTCAAAATTCAACCAAATCACCCACTAATCACTTGATCAGAAACGATCACATAATGGAATACTTAAGAGCCTCTCAGAATCATATTAACGGCTCAATAGAACCCAACTGTATTAGTCATCCCATGGTGTCAACCTATCCCAAAGGCACCAATAGCTCTAATCCTCCAACACGTAAGTTAGACCTCAACTTCCCTAACCTTAAGCAACTAGTCCTAACGTGCAGGTACAAACCAAGATCTCTTAAGAGATACTACTCAATTCCAACATTAGTTATCCATCTAAAAGAACATCAAACAAAATTGTATTGGCATCCACAATCTATGCCAACTAATGATCTCAAACCCTCACCTAGGCCTCACATATCACAAAAAATACCTGGGAGGATTCAAATCCAAAACAAAATGAAAGAATCCTAAAAATTCTCATCCATCAAAAACACCATCCTTAAATGTTTTAAATTCTTAAAGGATACCACTATAATTATCTACATAGAAAAATACTCATTATGGACTACTTACAAATCCAATTCTGAATCTAGTGGGAAAAGGAGAAAAATATGATAAGATAAGAAATAGTACATGACATGTAATTTGGGTACATGACATGTAACCCCAAATTTCCTCTATGTCCATTTGCATCAGGCCACATCACATGTACTTTCCAAATTACCTGACGTGTTGACCCTATACATGGAGTTTACCCACACATGGGTACCTTCCCATGTACCACATCTCCCACTCGATGTGTACCATACCATACATGGTGTGTACCCCACATGGGGTTCCCATCCATGTACCTATCCATGTACCCCAACACAATGTTTAGCCCAGAATTGAATACAAACACATACCATATACCCCACATGGGTTCTGGCCAAGTGCCCCTAGTACACCCTGAGTCTCCACTAAACATCGTGTACTCATAAGTACATTCCATTCAGTCCTAAAAAATCATTATCCCCAAAAAGGAATAATCCATGATGTGTGTTCTCTGAACTATACATTGTGTACATGAGTTTCCCTGAACGAAAAAACCCCAAAATAGCAAAAAACCATCATTTCACCTCAATTAAGCCAAGGTTGACCCTAAAGTGGTACCCAACAACCCATTAAATAATTTCAAAATTAAAAAAAAATAAACTATGTGGATTTATTGTGAGAAAATAATATAGTCCTACCTTCGGTTGGAAATTGCTAAACCTTCTCATTGGATCTGTTCCATGCACTCGCTGAGCCTCGATCTACCTCCGGAAGAGCTCCCTGAGTAGTTCCTTCTTCTTCCTTTCCCTCTCCTCTCTATATCCCTCTTTTTTCACATGATGTAGGACCAAAGAGTGTTTTATGTAAGAATACATATGGGAGAACAAGGAAAATAAAAATATATAATAAAAAGGAATAATTTTTTAAAAAAAGAAATAGGGTCCAAGCCTGACCCTAATGCTTGTAGAGAGTTTATTCCTCGCCTAGGAACCCCGCCCCCATTCCTGACTCGACCATAGAAATAGAATCTAAATATGATTCTCCATTTGAAATATGTTACCAAAGAAACAAATGAAAATAAAATAATATTTATTTATTTAAAAATTGAATATTCCATAAAAATTCCAACAACTCGGATTTCCACCTACCCTTGGGAAAACACTATTATAGGACCAACTGAGCGATTAAAATAATATTAGAGATCATATTATAGTAGAAATTACTATTTTTATCCTGAAACACATTAGGGTATAAAAATTAAATTTTTACTTGATTTTCACAACCTGTAAAGATACGACATTTCACAAACTCCCCACCAAAAATAATTATCTCCCCCAGAGAAACCCTGTTGGCCAACCATAATCCATGATCTCATCCAAGAATAGGCATAACTAATGTTATCATAAATGAATAATTACAGTTATGATTGTATCCATAACTCTCCCCCAACACAAGATACATTCCTCCATAACCAATATGATGCTCCCCATCACAAGAGTATCATTATTGTATCAATTCTCCCCAAATGGGAAACCATACAGCACATGCTACATCCATCACATAACACAATAGATAGATGCGGAAACCCGCTCTCACCCCAGTGCCATCACAGAAACCCGCAACAGCCCAAAGTCATACCTAACCCACTAAGAACTACAATGTCTTCACTGATAAAATCATTTAAATGAGGTGTATGGATTACAATATCCAATAGTAAACTACCCACAATAAGGCTTTACTTAAACTTCTCTTAAAATTTAAACATGACTAGTGCTCGTGTGGGAAAAATTATAATAAAATTGGGATAATGCACCTAAAAACAATGATCGAGCTCATACACAGGTCTATTTTGTAATGTCTTGGATTATTGAATGAGTTGGAATTTATGGGTAAATTTTAATTTTAATTTTGGTGGATGGTAAAACTTTTAAATTGGGCTTCCGATTATAATTTCAAGAATTTAAATGCATTATTATGTTTTTAGATGAGGTTTAAGGATAGGTAATTTTTCTAGATTTCTAGTTTAGTTTCAATAACATCAGGATTTAAGAACCATAGTTGGGAGACACATCACTGGGTGCACGGCTGGCATGTGTTTAGTGATAACTATGAATCACAAACCATGTGGCCCATTTGAAAAAGAGTGTAGTAGGAACAAACCATGAAACTTAGATAGAAAACCATATAAGTAACCTAGAATAAATTACATAGGGTGTGCACAGGCTGTACATACTTGAAAAATCATGCACCTAGTCATACAATGTAGAGGTGCCTTTGGATAGTGACACTGAATGGTTGGTGCACGGTTAGCCAAAAAATACGGCCTAAACATATGGTTTATTAAAGAGTGAGCATTTATGAAATTTACCCTCCTTATTTTTATCATATTTTTCATTCTTATCCTCCTCACTCACACACACTATAGGAGGCTCTACTCTAATCTTTCCTCCTCTACGATTTATTCTAACTACTTTGACTAGGATCTAATTTGGATGTTATCAGGTTTGTTAGAAGCTTAATAGCAAGCCCTTCAATCCACCTACTTCCTTTTTTATTTTATCTCTCTCTTTAGAATTGTAATTCCATCTCAGATAATTTTCACTATTATTTGGGTGATTGTATAAAATCTCAATTTCTCTCATTTCGAATTGAAATAGAGGCCTATGTTTGATGAGAGGGAACCTACAATAATAAGGGAGGTGGTTCTTAGATGTCTCCTTGCATATATGTGTGTTATGGGATGTGTATTTTAATTCAGGTGCATGGGGTTGTTTAGGTGAAACCTTATTAATTAAATCTTGGGTTTCAATAATTTAATTGATGTTGTGATATTTCTATGGGAGTTGTCTTGTATATTTAATTGTGCTTAGTTGGGTTTGGAACCTTGGGTTTGTTTGGAAAGTTATTCTAGTTTTTTTGAATATTTAATTTAATTTAATTATGATATGACAAATTAGTTCTATGGGAATGTGTTGGGAATGTCCCGAAATACATCGGATGATATGATCATTGGAATTGAGATGATTAGGATTTTGAATCTGAGGGAATAGATGTAGATATGTGGGATAGTGATGACCATCAAAATTGAGGTGATGTGATCGTCGATTTGGTGTACATGGTGATGAATAAGATTTAGAGGGTAATGGGGTTTGAATTGGTGTGGATTAGGAAACGTTTTTGATTTATTCTCACTATGATTGGATTACAATATCATTGGGGACATTTTCACATAATTTATGACTTAATTTCTGTTGTTTTGACCACCCATTGTGGGTGGAGGCCTCCGTATATTTAGCGGTTTATGAGATGGTGTTGACCATTAGTTATAGAGTAGGTGCTCGCCGTAAGGAACTACAATTGAAAGTGCATGATACCATTGGATGGGTTATGAGGATTTACCTTACATTGATGGGTGATGGGCTAGGATGATGGTAGGATGGATCTTTCAATGCCTCTGGATGTTAATTTTTTGAACTAGAGGTGATTTATTACTCATTAAAGGATGGATATTATCATGCATTGGGATGTCATGTTGTTGATCTGATGACAGCTGTTCATGAAGAAGTACGAGGGGCTTGTGATTCATTTTATAATATTAAGCTATTGATTAATTTTTTTTCAATTGTATTTCTTCGGTATTTGTGATCCATTTATTGGGAATGCTAATGGGATGTTGGTATTACCTGAGATGTTTCATACATGGTATTGGATGGCATGAGGTGTCGAGTGGAATGTGTTTATATGAGATACTGATCTTCTTATGGTATGACTGACTATGGATATATCATTCAACTCAGATGTTGGCTGAAGAAGGTAAGGACTTCCTCATGTTTATTGAGAATGGGAAAATAATTTTTTGTATTTTTGTGTGTGTGTATAGTTTTTATCTATTTATATAAGGATAAACATGTATAAAATATGGATATAAAATAGGAACACATTAGTGGTGACCTACTTATTTCATACTCACACCCTACATGGGCCCTTGGGATGCATGTAGACATTATGGTTTTGAGATCATGTAAGGGATTGGACTCAGAGGCTAAACCTTAGTGATTAGAGATGCACTAGTTCATAAGGCGGATGGCATATAGACCATGGAAGTATTTTTACTAAGATGGAGTTATTTTTGGGGATTTTGATTATGTACTTATATTATCATCCTTGATTGATCATTCTTGTATATTTGTTTTATGAATGTATGACATGTATACTTTATTTTTCATGTATCTGGCTATATTCTTTGGGATTGTTATTACCACTATCTCATTTATTTATTTCACTAAGTTTTTCCTTTCTTCACCAATGCTGGAATTTATGGAAATTATTATTATCATAATCATAGGTTATTCTCACACCATTATAACACAATTACACCAACTCTACTAGTTTATCATCTTTGATGTATAAGGAGGCATGCCTAAGGCCTATTGACCCACTGGCCTAGAGAACTGGTTATGTAGATCCTATGTCAAGGTGATACAAATGTTATTAGGTCAGGATCTTTGGTGGTGTTTCCATATAACATCAAAAGACTTGGGTATTAAATGGTAACTATTTTAGACTGGTTTCAAAGGGTATAAATGTTTTCTTTGGTCTTAATATTTAGGCTATCGTAGACCGAAGACTAGTGTCTTGTCAAAACTTGGTAAAGAGATTTTCTTTGGGTGCCTATAGCCCCATGCATGCGGGATATACCAAGTCTATAGAGGTTGGAAAATGATTTTCGGATTTTCAATTTTATAGTTGATTGATTTCCACCTTGAATGGTACTCTTGAGTATAATGTTATTGGATTATGATATTTTGACCCTTGGCTTGGTATGAAAAGGTGGAGCATTTATGCACAATGGTAGGAACTTAGGCTTATATGATATATGTATGTGATTATGACTATTGTCTAGAACCCGAAGTACTTGAAAAGGGGTGTGATGTTTAAAGTGTCAAAAAAAAGTTAAAAATGTTTTCTTACATAGATTAATTGTGTTATTTTACTCATATAGCCTAGGTATGTTGTTCCAGAAAATATGAAATGTGATCTAATGTGTGTGATTCATGTGGGATTGAATTTGATATGGGTAAGAAGGAATAAAGAAATGGGGTGAGTTGGTTAAAATGTCAACAAAAATATAAATAGTGTTTTCATGCATAGATTCTTGTTGTAATTCTACTCAGCCACCCCAGGATGATGATATTTGATATTCATGATATGTTATACCTAAATATGATATGGTTAGGTAGGGGGAATGAGGACAGATGATATGTGATATGGGAGTCGTAGGAAATTTTAAGGGTGTTGATATATTTTTCATTGTAAAATCTTTACCTATTTTTGATACATATATATATGCTATTGTTATTGCTACTAACCATGGTATTTGGCCTTCAGTGTGATTCCTCCTTGATGGTCTCTATGGAGCGTCATAATGGTAGAGATGTGGTGTCGTTAAAGAATTCATGGGATGAGGCCCCTGAGAGTTGGGATGATCCTGAGATACAAGTAGATGTTCCAAGACATGTGGGGAAGCCATAGTAGATGGAATATTTTTGGTCATGGCTAGATGAGAAGCTCAGGGAGATATTTTTATGAGTCATACATAGTATTTATAGGGGAGCTCATATAGTTGAGTTTTCCATGGATCATTTGATGCATGAGCTTTTGTCTCATCATCCACCATAGTTTCAGGGTGACGGTAGACCACAAACAGTATATAACTAGATTTATTCTATACATATGATATTTTAATAGATCCAGACACCTCTGGGTTGGTATTTGAAGGTGGATACTTCTAAGCTCAGAGGATTAGAAAATAACTAATGGTATATATAGGTACATACTGGTAGGAATGAGGGACCATCGTGGAGGGATTTTCTAGCCAAGTTCTTCAAGAATTCCATCCCAAAGACGTTGAGGGTAGAAGGATCCTATTATTTGAAAAACCAGTATTAATTGGATTCATCCAATATGGATTGTGCAGTGACTTTCACAGACAAGTCCTTATTTATTCCTTATATGGTAGGAAACAACATCACCATGGTATGGTGGTTTGGGGATGGTTTAAGGAAAAAAATCAAGGTGTATGTAAATATATTCAGGTTAACCTCATTCTTAGAGGATATTAATCAGACATTAATATCACTGAGAAATTTTATAGAAAAAGATTATTCAATCCTGGTGATAAAACTAGGTAAGACTGGAAGTGATGGTTTGGGTAGCTGGAAGCGAGGCCATGAGGAGTCTTAACATGGAAATCATGCCATAGATTTGTGTAGACCATCACAGAGTGGCTAATCCAAAATTTTCTTTTTAGTGAGGGTATTCGGTTCATATTTACACCCAATGTGATAAATCTCCAAAGGAGCACAAGGAATGCGGCTAGATGGGGAACTTTGATAGGTTCTTCAGGAAGAATTTTCCAACAACTATGAGTCAGGGACCTGGTCAGAATCAGGGATTTGAGGTAGGAAAATATGTGTGGCTAGGATATTGTAATTGAGATTCTACTGAACATGTTGGTTATGGAGAGAGAGAGATAGGTACCCCGTAGTGGGGCTTGTGGTTGGTAGCTAGTATAGATTTGTAGGGATATCAAGCCTTGGGTAGTTGGAAAATAAGATAGGTGAATGATTTTGATCTTCTTTGGTCAGATTAGTCTGGGGATCTGAAGATGGTTAGAGGTACTCTAGGATTATGGGTTCACTCGTTATGTATTTTTCATGACCAAAAGGGGTGAACAAGGTGCACATGTAGTAATTGAACTATCCAATCACTAGATAATATGTGAGAATTGGGTAAGATGCATGTTTTTTATGAGATACGGAGGAATAAGCACAGTTTATGGGTGTGCATATATACATACATACATACATATACATATATATATATATATATATGATAAAGGATTAATTTTGAGAATTAGTGTGACACATGACTCTTGGGCATCAGATGAAAATGAGACTTTATGGGTTTCATGTATGATATAAGTATGGATTGAGTATATGATGAGGTGAATGAATGATGATATGTCATGTGAGAACATTTATGTTTGGAGGGTGGTTAGAGGAATCATTAGAATGTTGGGTTGGGTTAATGAGTGATCATGTATGTAATTCCTATGGTTAGGATCCATGATAGGAATTGACCTGAAACTAAGTGACCAAGGTAAACTGGGGTGATTTTATGATATGGGTGAATTTGGTACCATCTCAGTGTGAGAAAAAATATTAGGGACATCTTATTGTAATTTGGGGATATTTTAATGTCTCGGGTTTTTGAATGGGCCATAATTTTCATGTAAATTTAAATTTTATATTTGGTGGATGGGAAAACATTTTAATTGTGATTTGGATAATAATTTAAAGAATTAAAACATGTTGGTACGTTTTTAGATGGATTTTAAGTATTTTTAAGTGTCTCGGAGGTCTGTTTTGGGTTCGATAGTGTCGAGCTTTGAGAACCAAAGTTCAGGATACACAACATTGGGAACACAGTTGGTGAATAGTTAGTGCTAAATGGGTGCCCAAACCATGCATCCCATTTGAAATAGAGTGTGTTTAGAAAAAAATTTGGAAGGTGGAAAGAAAACTATGTGAGGAACCTACAATAAATTACAGAGGTCGAATGTGGGTTTCACACTATTTGAAAATTCATGCGCCTAACCGTGTGGGAGTGGAGGTACCTTTGGATGTGACACCACACAGTTGGTTCACAGTTATCCAAAAAGTTGGCCCTAACCATATGGTTTATTAATGAATAATATTTCATGAAATTTGACCTCATTACTTTTATCATCATTCTCTTCCTTCTCCTCCACACTTGAATGCACAGAAGGGGGCTCTCTACCCATTTTTCCTTCCCTAGGATTTGGCCTGTCTCTTTTGATTGGGAACCAATTTGGACATCGATGGCTGTGTTAGAAGCATATTGATAAGTCCTTTACTCATATTTCTTACTTACTTTTTTATCTCACTTTTTTTATTAATAATTCCATATGATCCTTTGTTATATATTTCATGGTCAATTGTATAAAATACTGATTTCTCTCATTTCAGCTCAGAATAGTGGTCAGTGTTCTATGAGTGATTTCCTACCAGAATAAATAAGTGGTTCCAAGATTTCCCTATGAATATTATCATGTTATGAGATGATTATTTTGATATAGGTGAATTGGGTTGTCTAGGTGAATCCATTATTAATTAAATATTGAATTTAAATAATTTAATTTATGTTATGAGATGGAAATGGGAATGATCTTGTCTATTTAATTGTTTTAAGCCAGGTTTGGGACATTGGGTTTTGTTGGAAGGTTAGTCTAGTTGTTTATATTATTTAATATAATTTAATTTTCATATGATTGAATTAGTTATGTGAAATTTTTTTGGGAATATCCTAGAATACATGGTGTTATGTGATCATCAAGATTCTGATGATGATGTCCTTCGGGCTGAGGGCATGGCATGATATTTATGTGATGGTGATGACTGTAATAATTGAGGAGATGTGACCATTAGGTTGAGTAAAATGGTGATGACCATTCCATGGATGGGCGATGAGGTTTTCATGTGGCAATGAGGTTGTTTATTAGTGTGTCTTAGTAAATGTTTGTGATTGTCACTCACAATGATTAGCTGATAGCACCGTTGGAGTTGTGTGCCCACAAATGAGGAATCAATCAAGCTAGTGTTACCCACTCATTATAAGTGGAGGCCTCCATTAATTTATCATCATAGGGGATGGTGTTGAACATCATTTTTGGAGGTGGTTCTCACCATAAAAATCACAGTTTGTGGTGAGTGAGACTGTCAGATGAGGGTTGAGGCTTGTCGTGACATTGATAGATGGTGGGTTGGGATTTAGTATGTATAGATATTTCCATGATTTGGTACATTAGAATGTTGAACATACCATGATTTATTACTCATTGAAGGATAGATAGTGTCATGTCATAAGACATTGATCTATTGACCTAACAACAGTTGTTCAAGCAGAAGTCTAAGGGACTTGTGATTGATTTCAGGACATTGGGTTGTTGATATGATGGGTATTGTTCATGTGGATGTCTGATGGACTTGAAATACATTTATTGGGTTTTCTAATGAGTAACTGTTGTTACTCGATATGTGTCATGTGTGGTATCATAAGGAATTATGTGTTGGGTGACATGTGTGTTGATGAGATATTGAGGTTCATCTTGTAAGATTGGTTGTGGATTTATCATTCCACTCTGATGCTGGTCAATTCAAGTAAATGATTCCTAGTGGATAATGATCATGGGTAAAGTTGGTTATGTATTTTTTTGGATGATTATAGTTTCTATCTATTTTCATATGAATACAGTTGTATAAATATGGTTGTAAGATAGGTACATGCAGGTGGTGGCCTACAAAGTTCATAATCACACCCTACTTAGGTCCCTCATGACAGGTGTAGAACTTATGGTTTTGATAATAAGTAAGGGATTAGAACTAGGGACACAAACCTAATGATCAGTGATACATAGGTTCATGGGACGAATAAAAGATGGACAATAGTGGTTCTTGGCATAAATATGGAGTTATTTTAGGGGCCTTTGATTACATCCTTATGTAACCATCCATGGGATATAGTTCATGTCTATTTTTTATTACTTTATGAAATATATACTTTATATAGAATGTATCTTGTATATATGATTTTGGCTTTCTATTTCAATTATTTTAGTTATTTATTATGCTGATTTTTTCATTGCTTCCGTAGTGATGGTATTTATAACCATTATTAATATCATCACCAGAGGGTATTGTCTACCCACTGTCACCAAATTGAATCCTTGATACTATTCGGCATCCTTTGGAATATTGAGAGGAATATCTAAGGCCTGTGGACCACCATCCCAGAAAACTGGTAAATTGGATATGGATTCTAAGTGCAACATGTTCTAATAAACTGGATCACTCTTGGAACTCCTCTTCAAAAATAAAGAATATCCCTCATTCCATGATCAACCACATGACCACCCTCCACTCATACATTGATCTAAATCCACAAGAATCCATACATGTTTCCACTATGACATTGCACATCCAATAATTAGTAAGGATAGGTGTCCAACCAATCCTACCCTCTCAAGACAACCAAGAGGAAAGGAGAACTTCCAGTGCTCTACTAATGAAACACCATGAACACCCATACCTAACCACACCCCAGGGAAGGAAGGCCCAAATAGACCCATTAAATAAGAAAATGAATGCCCACCCAAGCCATCGGTGATAGTAGACACATGGTCCCTACGAAATATAGGTTGAAAATATATGGAAAGAACAGCTCCATCCCAAGAAACACAAATGTAGGACTTTAGGGGAACCACCACATAAGAGAAAATCAACCCCAATACAAAGATCTCTTAGGAAATTGTTACCTCAATGATCCACCAATAGGGAACTCAAATCCCATTATCGAACAACAAGGGTCTCTATGAATCCATTGATAAAGGGTCTGCATCTCTGTCACTAATGAACACTCACCACATTATCCACATGAATTTTTATTATAATAAAATATATACATGTAGTTCAATTGAGTATAATTCCACCAAGTACTTATATGATAGAACACAATATGATTTTTTACTGACACTTTAAGCAACTAAGAATCTATCATTATTTAAACACATGACATTCATATGTCATGTGAATCCTAAATTCCTAGAATAGTGCATGAACACCTTCCACTTGACCTAGAGGAATGATATAAAACTAAAAAAACCATAAATACAAAAACTCAAGTGAATCAAAAAATGTGAAATCACGCAATCATAAAATTTGAATCCAATGATATAAATCCCATGTCCTGAAAACATAGACTTTCTATCAGAAAAGGTGTCTATAAAACATAATTCTAACATCCATCATAAGTTATGACACATTTCTGGAACACCATATCTACTAAATCCCTAAATCATAAAACCAAAAACCTATGACACCATTTGGTAATGAACCATCCTAGGTAAACCTAACTTGTCACCCAGTCTATCTCACCATAAGGTCTCAAGAATGAATACTCAAATATTGGAGGCTTCCAATGAGTGGTGATGGTAAAAAAGATATTGTGGTGATACTATAACGTCTATCTATAGTGTAATAATAATTGAAAATATACAAAATCATACACAAGTATAAACATAAGTGTGGTCATTATATGTAAACTAAAGTAACAAAATGCTATGATAAATAAAATGTAGCACATATTCATATAGACTAAATCATTATAAATATACAATAGATGATCTCCCACTAGACTGAATACAAATAAAAATAATATATAAATAAATATAATAGGTTACACTACCAATACCAAGAAAAACCACATACCCTATATACATGATTCTTGAAATCCCATAGCGTGATCTTGATACTCAACATGAGTGGGACCACTTGATCAGGAAATATTGGGACTTGGTCTCATCAATCATGAAACCTGTGATTCAACCTAAAAAATAGATTTCAGGTCTATACACACACATTGGGTGCATATACAAGAGTGATAAATAAATCTCTGCAGGATTCTCCTAATGATGAACCTATAAACTATTGTCATTACAAGTTCATGCACACTTGATATGATCATTATAGAGTAAGACTAATAATAGCTTGCATAAAAAAGAAAATTTTCAAAAGAAAAAGGCTAAAGAAATTGGAAAACATTCAAGCATAGGTTTTATCCTATAGAACAATGTAAATATACCCCTTATTTGTCCCATGCCAGATAATCTATTGAATGTGGCTCACCCTGCCACAAGACTTCGGGAACATTCACCAGATCTACATACCATATCTATGGAATCTAAACATAATAGGAATGAATGATGGATGTTGTGGTGTAACCATACAAATCGACACAACAAATCACATCTACCATGTCTATAAATCCAATAACATGATTTGAACTTGTTATTAGAACATATAGGATGACACAACTAGAGATCATATCAATCCCGAATGACTTATATAATGTATTAGACACCATCTATGGACCCAAAAATTGGTGGGATTTATACATAAACCTTGGTGATCGTAGAATCAATGGTCTTAGGGGAACATTACATCCATGTTAAACAAAACCCACTACATGAGTTCCTCTAAACCTCACAAGACCAAAGACACTCTAACCATTGTTCACACTCAATTATAGGCATTGTGAACTCATCCATGTTGTTAATTAACCCCTTTATACCAACTAACCACAACCATTGAATAGAGGAAAAAACCATATAAAAACATTGGGTATACACTTTATCCTAGATCTCCAAAGGGTATCGTCCTCAAATCGGAATCCAAAGAATAAACTTTGACAAACTTTATGACCAATGACTAACCAAAATTGGTTCCTTCTATCTCTTGAACCCACTATCTAAAAATATGAACTAGAAGTATCAATAAACTCTCATTCAACAAATCATGAGGGTTCTCTCAATCCCATTGATCTTGTCGTCCATAAAATATTCTCCACAGGCTCTCCATGATACACCTCAATGCCATAAAAAACATGTAGATCCAACAATCCCTGGGTTCGCATCACAAAGCAACGTCCTAATTTGGACTCCCCTACTATACCCAAGTTCTTTGGGGCATGCATGAACAAAGATACACAAACCTCCCAAAGGCCAAAAAAGAGTATGAAACCCTATGAGGGGTTTTTTTAGCTCTTCCAAAATTATAGGTCATTCCCAGTGTGTAAAAAATCAAAAGGATCCTCAAAAACTCGAAATGATCTTTGATCACAATGTTTTTAGAGGAATACAAAAGCATAATAACACCATCTAGGAAATATCAATGGTACTCATGACCACCTAAAAAGTAAGAGACACTCTACAAGTGATGTTCATCACAAAGGAACCTCAGGAAAAATACCGTGAAAGAAGACCCTATTTGGCCTTCCCCACAAACAACTATTCCATAGATGCTAACTCACCCACAAGGCAATCAAAAGAACACCATTCAACCTAGAAATTATCAACAACTGACTATGACACCCACTGATCACTTGATTAGAAATCATCCCCCAAGGGAATCTTCAAGAGTCTCTCAAACACATCTCAATAACTCAATGACAACCATCCATAACAACCATACTATGATGTCAAATGATCCCAAAGGCTCCACCATCTCTAACCCTAAAACTCATGAGCTAAATCTCAACCACTATAACCTCGAAAAATTGGTCCTGGCCCATGGGGACAAACCAAGATCTCCATGGAGATACTACTTGATCCCACATTTTGGGATCTGTCTGAAAGAATCATGTGAAACACAAGCCTAGAATCTATGATAAATTCCAACTAAATATCTAAAAAAACATCACTTGGGCCTTTTTCTCAAGACCCAAACCCTGGTAGGATTCTATAACAAAATTTTGAAGAAATCCTCTTGCAAATGCTCATCCATCCAAAAGATTATTCATCCATACTCTAAAAACCAAAAGGACACAAACATCATGATATATTTATAAAAAAACTCAAAACATATAACACATAAGTCCAAATAATGATCCATGGTAAAAATTGGAAAAATAGGCCAATGTAGGAAAAAGTGCATGGCATGCGACCCCAATGATCCTCCCAATATGCATGCCTCGGGCCACTCGGCGTGTATTTTTTTAATGTACAAGATGTGTAGACCTTATACACGACATGTACCCACACATGGGTACTTGACCATGTACCTCATCCCACACTTAGTGTGTACACCACAAGAATACATTCCATGTACCACCCTATACATGGTGTCCCCAATCATTTATCTAGACATGAACCCACACACAAGATATGGACAAGCATAGTACATTTCCACTAGTCATGTACCATGCATGAGTTCTGGAAGTGTACCCTATATGGGAATGCCACTCTAAGAAACCCTATGTTCCCACTACATGGAATTCACTCCCCATTACATGTAGTATAGTCCCAAAAAACATCTTTCTCAAGAAAGAATAGTGCATGGCAATGTTCTCCGAACTACATGTCATGTACATAGGTTTTCCCAAATTGAAAACCTCCCAAATATCATGTATCCATTGTTCCTCCATGATTAAGCCTAGATAAACCCTCAAAAGGCCCCCAAAAACACATAAAAGTATTTAAAAATTAAAAACAACTGAAATATGTGGATTTATGTTGAAAACATAAAATGGGCCTTCCTCTGTGTGGAAACGGTTAATAGTTTGTACTAGATCTATTTCATACACCTTTTAATCCTTGATCTACCTCTGAAGAAGCTCCTCGAGTGGTGCCTCCTCATCCCTTTCCATCTTCTCTCCCTCTACCTATCTTCTTTACAGCATGTAAGAGACCACAAGTGCATACGTTAGAATAAAAAGGTTATAATGAGGAAAATAAAATGAAAAATATAAAAAAGAAAAAAAGAAAAGAAATGAAAAAGAAATGAAAAGGGGCCCAACCCTGACACTGTTGATGATTTTATAAATCTCGTAGTGGAAAATCCCTATTCTAGACTCAACTACAGAGAAATAATCTCAATATTATGCTATATTTGAAATATATCATAGAATGAACATGTTTGAATAAACTAATATTTAATTAATTAAATATTAAATATTTTTTGAAAATTTGAATGGCATATATTTCCCCCAAAATCTTATCCTAGGGTAAGAACTGTATTCTGAGAACAAAAAAGTGGTTGGAAAATTTATCCAATAACATCATATAAATAAATTACCATTTTTCTTTTAAAACACTTATAGAAATAAAAAATCAAATTTACACTAATTTTCACAACTAGTGGGGGCATAATAAAACACACTAGATATAAAGAGAATTAATCTATTAAATTAGTTTAATTTATCTACTCTAATGCCAAGGATTTTTTTGAAGAATGTCCCTATTTAATTTTTCAATTATATATATGGATTTATCAAGGGGATATAGGATGAAAATATATGGTTAGTGATAGAAGGAAATGAAATGGAGAAAGCATTGGATAAAAAGTTTCAAAAGTAAAAAAATCACAACCAACATGATGAAACAAATGAATAATACTTATTAATTTGTAAGGAGAAGTATTATATGGATAAATAATATTTATAGAAAGAATATTTTGAGAAATTTAAGATTATTAAAATCTTAGAAGATAAGATCCATGAATTAGAAGTTATTCTTAGGGTCAGTGATTCTCAATTATACATTAAAGCTAAAATTATAAGGGAGAATGAAAATTATTTATAAGAAAAAATTAAAATGAATAAATATCATATTATGTTGATAAATAGAAAATGGGAATACAAGTTAAGATCAGTTGAGGATGAGAAAATTATCCTCGACAGCAAGTGTCTTGAACTAGAATTAAAAATAGTAGATATGGAGGAAACACATGTTGAGACTTCCCAAACTACTGAGAAAAGCAAATCATCCATGCATGGTTCTAATAAGAGTATTTATCTAAAATAGACTCACATTTTTGGAATGAAGAACTGTGGGTCATCCAAAGATCCATCCACTACATGATCAAAGAAAATCATAATACTTATAGCATATCATGGAATTTCTAAGATAAATCATTCTTTTATGGAGAATATTTTGTGTCCCAACATAAAGTGATTGGTGGTGAATTTTGTTCCTCAATGCCTTATTTTTAAGTGGGTTAAAGTCAGACATTGAGTTTTGAATAATTTATTTCATCCATTTTATATTTTAAAGAGAATGTTTGAGGATATATCAATGTTATTTTTGATGGTTTTTCCACAAGAATTGGGGTGATATGATGTTGTCAAAGTTATTATGGATTGATTGAAGGATTCATCTAATTTCCTTGAAATTAAGGAGTAAATTATGGGGAATTTTTTTGTGAGTATTTTTATAGAAGATGTGATGTAAAGTAATGGAGTTACAAGTATAATCATCTCAGATTGAGATACTCTATTTATTTTTTGGGTTTGTAAGTGTTTTAATCATGATTTTTTCACTCACTTATACCTTATAATAACATTTCATCATTAAAATGATGTTTATATAGAGAGGAAAATCTATAGATCGAGGGATATGTTTTGTTCATGTGTAATTGATTTTACAGCTTCATGGGTGAATCATTTTCCTATAGTTGATATTTCTTATAAAAACTATTATTTCTCTATTAGTGGAATGAAACCATTTGATAAATTTTATAGGAGGCCATGCGTATCTCTATTATGTTCGACTAGAGATGGAGAGTTGGTGATCATGAGTTCATATTTAGCATAGAATATAACAGAGAAGTATTAGGTGTTTCCATGGAAAATAAAAGCTACTCAAGATCATCATATATCATATGCGGGTGTAAGGAGGAGACCCATGGAGTTTGAGGTTGGTGATCCTGAATTTTTAAGTTTTACCATCATAATACATAATCATGCCATGAAAGTTAAATTAATCATTCTCCTTGATTTTTTAGATCTTTCATGGTGTCAAAGCTGATTATTGGAGTGATATACAAGTTTTTTCCACCTTAGATAAATTGAGTGAACAATATATTCCAAGAATACTTTGGAGATATCTTCATAATCAATCCAATGTCATTGAAATTAATGAGTTATCAATTTAGGAAGATGAGACATTTCTAGAATGAAATGTAAATATCCATGACCATCAAGAGGAGGTCATGCATGGGTGATTCATTATTTTAGTGCATGCCATGTGAAGAAATAGATGTTTAGTGTAATTTATGTGGGAGAGAGGGTCGCAGAAAAGGGTTCAATATACAATGTTTTTTTTTGAATCTTATATATTATTTTGAATTTTGGATTTTATCTTAAGTAGAAGTAATTAATGTTTTTCATTATTTCTATATTATGTTTGAATCTAATTAATCTTGAAGGGATTTATTTTGAGGCATATCATGTGGTGGTATAGTTTTTGGAGTTTTTTTCATCTTCGTTTTTTTTAATATCATGGATGAGAATAATTTGAGATCTATCTAATTTGAAGGATCAAATTTTTAGAGCATGCATTCCTTAACATTTTGAGTAATTTACATAAGTAGGAGTAATTCATGGAGTGTCAACTTGAGATGAAATTTTATTTGAAATGAAAATAATGTCGTAATGGGTTAAATTAAACTGTGATTTATACTAGTAGTGGATATTTTTTCATGAAAATTATAGCTTATGAATGTTTTCACTTATTATCATTATGTATAATACATTACATTATGGTATTATTTCTAACTTAGTATACATTATTATTATACCATAATGAGTTGCGAGGGATATTTTTGTACCGCATATGGATGTTTTGAGATAAATATTAAGTCATAGTTTTAGGTTGTGGTTTTAATAAAGGTTATGAATTATGTTGTAGTAACATTTATTCTTCCATTATTATTTTTTGGAATATAAAATCTAAAAAAGGAAATTTTAGGTGGTTTTGAGGTAAAATTTTGTTGCACTGTGAATTTTGAATCGACCTTTTGACCTAGGACATTATGATGTGATTTTTTGTATCATTCTATAAGAATATTAATATCATATGTTTGAAAATAAGTGATCACTGATATTTAAGAAAAGATATGGATGTTTAGTGTCAGGATTTTTGGACTTCTGTTGATGGGAAAGCACTATGTTGAAAATAATATCATTAAACCTTGAACTTTTATTCTCCATTTTTATATACCAATTTGGATAATTTAATTCTTTGTATATAGCTTCTTCTCCTCCTGGATAAAATTTTGAGATACTGAGAGTTTCCAAGATTTCTTTGGATGCACCTTTGATGATTTTTCACTTTTCACCCTCTATGAGATAGATTCTACATGGATCAAGGTATTATTCCCTTGATTATTTTTTCTTCTAAAATTATTATATCATCTAAAAGAGACATATAACGTGTTTTACGTTTCGTTTCACTAGGTGATTAACATGGAATTATTTGTTATATATTCCTGGGAATATTTTGGTAAGAACGTTGGGATTTGAGTACTAAGATATTATCTTCAATGATGTGATGATTCAAAAATATGGTTAAGTTAGGTAATTAGAGAACTCATTTTTATTTTATAGTTTATAATGTGAAATTATTATAATTTATATTCTTTAAATATATATTTTTGGTTGATTAATCATTTAATATAAATTGAATTTTAAGAGGGATATGAAGAACTTATGATATATATTCCCTTATTTTTATTTTCATGTTTTTTAACATATATGACTGACTGGAAATTGTTTTTTTATTAAGAAAGACACTTTTGAGGTAAAAGTGAGAAACCATAAGTTTTAACAAGCACCAAACAGCGACAAATAAAAGATCAGAAACAACCTCATACAAGCATAAGCAACAACCGCTAACTCCAAAGAAGGACCACTCGGCGATCCCATGCAAGCATGGTCCCTCCTGATGGCAAGCCATCCCTTTGTATCAACCACATCCCAAATGTCCCGCAGAGGAAGAAGCATCATGCTCTAGACCATCTGAGCCGAACTGACCCTTCAACATTCCTCACACAAGAAGGTCGGTAACTCAACAAAGCATAAGTTAGGAAATATGTAAAATAGAGTCATTGAAAACCAGTTAAATTCTACCAGATTCTATGTCTCTAAACAGCCTCCAGGATAAATTAGATACCTGCAGAAGTGGATCCCCCCTTATCATGCCTTCAAAGGAAGAAGTCAGTTTATAAAATTTAGATGGTTTTGTATAAAGGTTGGTATGGTTAGGATGATGAATTTATATTTCTCTATACATAAAATGAATGAACAAAAAAAATTGAATAAGACGGATGGTATAGCATGTGAAAAATGAAAATAAGTAACAAAATATTTGAATTAAAATGATTTTTGTGATTATGATTAGATGTGGTAATTTGTAAATTAATATGAATTGGAATGATTAGTATAGAAAATTATGAACCCAAATTGTTTTTTGGGAGTATTGAAATTTTCTTGTGAGGTTAGAGGAAGTGGAGATAACTATGTGACATTGTCATTATGTGTGGAAGGATGGTTATATGGGAAAACCTGATAATATGTAAAAAATAAGATAGTATTTGTGAGATATGATATATATTATTTTATGTTTTTCTACTGATATGAAATATACCACCCAATTAGAGTGGCCTAATTGACACATATATGGGGTTTTGGGTATTGGGTAAACCTCCAATATCTATGATGTTATGGATATATGGATGTGAAGCCTTGTTCTAGTGTACTAAAAGTTCACTCATCAGGTTTATGTCATTATAATTTTATGAATTATATGGTGGTTTGACTCGGTGTATAGGTAGTGAAAATACAATCTCTCAATGAAGTATTTGGAATATCATAAGTTCTTATCTTTTAATGGTATTATTAAGGTCCAAAATTATCAGTGAATAAGAATGGTCTAGAATAATGTTTATAGATTTTTTTTACTAAATCATGATATTGAGGCCAATGATGTTACTAGATATTTCTAATAACATTCCAAATGGAGGAATTTTTTTGAAAGTGGGATAGTGGTGTTACTGAGAAAACTAATGGATAATTCCTATAAATGGAAGTGGTGATAGTTATGTATAGTGTATTACTGATATAAAAAATACATCTTATACAGGTATAGTGTTTTATAGAGTTAATTTTTTTTAATTAAAACTTGTTAGAAACCTTTTAATTGAATCTAATCTTATAGTTACATTGAATATAAAGAAAGATATAGTGTTTCTCTCATGAAGGTAGGAAAACTCATCTAAATCATGTTAATAATTTTATATTCTTTATAGATTTTATGTACTAATATTAATTGTAATTTAATCACCTTGGATGTTTGTGATATTTTCATGAGTTTTGTGTGAGTTTGACTTTTGGATGTGGGTAGGTTTTGATTAATTCAAATTTTCATACACTCTGTGATTGGAGGTGAACTTATGAAGGTTTCATTTTATAGTACACTAATGTGTGAAAACTTATATTGGATTGACATATGACGTTCTTGTGGTTTTATCACAAGAACACGATGTTCGGATTTTTCAACAAGTTGTATCAATGATTTTGGTTTTAATGCATGATCAAAACACCAAAGGTAGATCAGGCCTCTCTTTATCTCTTTCCCTGATGTTATTTCATTTTCAATTATATTTTACTATATTTAGAAATTATGGTGTTATATGGAAGTAATATATGAATAGATAAATTAGATGAAATAATTTTGGATTCTAGATAATGAAATTTTAGGACTGTCTATTTTAGAAGGACCTTTATATTCCATTCTTTAGAGTAATTTCCTAGAAATGGAGAATTTTTAATGGTAATAGTTTGATGAAAAATAACTAGAATTAGTGAGGATGTATTTGGAAATAAATGTTTCCTTCAACATCCAGGAAAAGAAAACTATAACACAAGTTATTAAGGGTATGGTAGATATGTATAGGAATCTTGTGATAATGAACAAGGTTTTTATGATGTGTTGATTATTCAAATTAAGGTTATGTTGGGGATTACTAGAGGAAGATCATATAAATAATTTCAACATGATATGTAGGCATATCAAATCATTTAAGGTAACAATCATAGATGATGTATGGGAAATACTTTTGTTATATTCCCTTGTAATGATCTATGATTAATTGGTTATTAGGGATAGTAATTCTAGTATAATAACAAATTTGGTTTTTGAGGATATCTAGAACCTGATCCTGACTGAGGATTTCTGGTATATAGAAATCCAAGTATCATCTAGTAGTGTGCTCAATGTTTATGGATGAGGATGATCACCTCAATGAAAGCATGTTTATCAGAATAAATTATAGAAATATAAATACCATGAATAAATCCAGAGTAATTCAAATGGTATTAGTCTTACTTTATAGGTTTGCGGGGATAAAACACATATTAATAATAACTGTAAGAGTTTCAAGGTGAGCATCAGAAAAGAGTCAACTTCTAATGGTTATAATCACATCAGTTCAATAAAAGGAAGAAAAAAATTTAGTTTTAATAATATTTAATAATATTTAGTGATTTACTATGGCATTGTAATTAAAACACCCAATGATTTTAAAATAATAGTATGTTCGATAACATATACAGCACAGAACAATGAACTTAAAAGAAATTCCAAATATTATTATTTAAATATTATTGTTATAAACAAGCTGTTAAATTGGAAGGTATAGGAGTAACCACATTATGAAATATATATAAAGGTCCTAAAAAATAAAAATGTATTAATAAATTCATATTAATGAAGCATTAAATTTTTGGTAAAGTCAATTTATGCTTCAAAAAAACATTTTCTTTAGAAATGGTTTTTATTGCATTTTGTGAGTGAATATTATAATCAATTTCTACCACTTTTCAAAATAATATTTAATAAAACGTATATCACTTTTTAAATAAGAAAAATTATCTTAATGTATAATTTTTTGATATTTATGTAAAAATTAATTTTTCAGAAAAAAGTTAAAAAATACCGATTTTACAGAAAACAATTTTTTACTTTCAAGAATTTAAAAAATTAGAATTTTTTTGAATTTATTTTAAAATTTCATTGGTTGATTTTGATTAAAAATAATCCATTTAATTTCATTTTACTTTATATTATAAATAATGTTGATATAAAAAAAATTATACATAAAAATTTATTTTTCTTTAAAACAATTTTTCATCATGTTTCTCGGGTTTATTTTAAAATTAATTTATGAAACAAATTGAGATTGAATTTGATAAAATTAATTCCGTAATTTTTTTCATAATTTCAAAAAATTATAATAGGTTAGTTTTTTTCATTATAATGAAGAGTAACCATGGAAAGTATTAATCCTTGTCATGAGGACGGTAAAGTTTACATTTATAAAGAACCAAGATATAGAGTGATGGCTAAGCTCAGGGTCCCTCTTAAGGAAGCAGTTTCAAATGACTAAGTGGTCATTCTGAAAGTCTTTTTTTTAACCAATAGGCCCAGGAATGAATCATAGATCCACCCCTACCAAAATTTTATTAAAAAATAAAGTACAAAGTCAGAGCATAAAAAGAGAGGTTTACAAAGATGAGAAAATAACTTTCCACAGGCATCAGCCTCAACAAGTTGCACACAACAATCAGGGGTGAAAAAAGACCATTCTGAGCATGACTCCTCAATAGCCTTCTTGGATAAGGCATCAACAACCTGATTGGCCTCCCTATAAGCATGAGTCACCTCAATGACAATAAAATTAAGAATATGTAGACATTCAATCCAATAAGGCAGCAAAACCCAAGGAACATTCTTGGATCGGTTTTTAAGAATATCCACAGCCACCATAGAATCTGATTCCAACCAAAGAAATTGCCATCCAAATTTAAAAGCATAATTAATAGCATTGATCATGGCCCAAAATTCAGGTTCAATAGTAGAACCATGCCCAATATAATGATTGAACCAGCCTTTGACAAAGCCCTGATAGGTGCGGAAAACTCCACCACAACCCGAAGGCCCAGGTGAACCAGCAGACGCGCCATCAACATTGACTTTCAGCCAAGAAGGGATAGGGGGAATACATTTGATGGATTTCAAAACCCAAGGTTTCTGGGGTCTACCACTCACACCAAATTTCCTCAAAACAATAAATTCATTAAGCCCATTGTGCATACACCCAGTTTGAATCTTAGAAGCAGTGAAAACAGCCTTATGAATAGCCCTTGCACCAGAATAAAAAGTGGGTTTGATGTCCTCAAAAATTTTAGCATTAAGTGCTCTCCAAATGAACCCAATGGAAGAAGAAACAGCAACCATAATGATATTCCTGACCTGATCACTGCACCGGGCAAAAGCAGCAGACTGAAAAAGATTATCCACAGAGCTGACATCCAAACAGCACCCAGTCATGTTATGGATGTACTTCTAGAGACTGCATATCATAGAAAAAGAATGAAAAACATGATCAATAGATTCAATAGCCACACGGAAAACAGGGCAGGCCGAAGCAAGCTGGAATCCATCTCTTTGAAGAATACAGTGAATAGGTAGACGTCTTTTCCAGATGTTCCATAAGAGCAAGAAAATGGAAGGTGGAATGAAGGAATTCTTATAGGCAAGCAGCCACCGAGGTGCTGGAGTCTACCCAGTACAGAGAAAACTGTACATATGCCGAGCAGTAAGAAGGCCAGTGATGCTCGGTTCCCAGATGAGAGTGTCAATATCCATGAACCGGTAATTCAAAACTTCATATTGCAAATGAGAGGGAATAAGCTCCAAAAGTCCCATACGGCCAGCCTTCAAGAAGTAAATCTGGGCATTTAACAGCTGAGGAGGAATGATAACATCCTGATGAAGTGGTCTGGATAACCAAATAGTGCTCCATATATTCATGGAAAAATCCCTGCTCACCAACCATTTTGAGGAAGTCAGAAACCCATTAAAAGAAGACCTCAAAGCAGGCCAAACAGAAGAAAAGAGATAATGAGGATATATTGTCCACAATCTTGAAGAAAACCGGGCTGAAATGAAATCCAAAGAAGCATCAGAAGAGGTAATGATATTCTAGGTAAACTTTCTAATCAGGGACTCGTTAAAAAGGACCATATCCTTAATTCCAAGGCCCCCCATCTCATTGGGCATTATGCAATCTTTCCAGGACACAACAACCAGCTTCTTCTCAAACATAGAGCCAGTCCATATGAAGTTCCTGATAAGACTTTGAAGATCCTTAATAAGATTCATGGGCCATCTGTAAATAGAAAAAGCATAAACAAACATAGATGTGATCACCGAGTTGACAAGGCAGATTCTTCCAGCCTGAGTCATAGCCTTCCCTTTCCAATGAGCCATTTGAGCAGTGATAAGGGAAAAGATAAATTCAAGATGACATCTTTTCACCCTTCCCCAGAAAAGGGGAACACCAAGATAAGTGAAAAGTAAAGAACCCCTCATAACCCCAATAGATCTCAAGAGTTTGACCTACTTTATGATGATCACACCCTTCCCGAAAATGAAAAAGGACTTCTAAAAGATAATCGCATGCCCAGCCACATCTTCATAATGACGAAAGATGGGTTTAATGGAGTAAAAAGTTCTAAAATTAGACCTTCCAAAAAGCAGGATGTCATCAGTATAAAAAAGGTGAGAAGGAGCATACAGGTCCCTTTCAACTAGAATCAGATTATACAAACCACCTTGAACCAAATTATTGATATAGTGACTAAGATAGTCCTCAGCAAGAGCAAATAAAAGACCAGACAGAGTATCCCCTTGATGAAATCCCCTAAATCATTTAAAGAAACCCCTGGGAGATCCATTAACCATGGAAGATAACTGGGCACTCCTAAGAATAGAATGAATCATGTTAATGAAGTTAGTAGAGAAACCATGAATCCTGAGAATGGATAGAAGAAAACTCCATTTCATAGTGTCAAAAGATTTAGATATGTCAACTTTTATGGAAAAAGTCCCTTGCTTAATCTTCCTTCTCATAGCATTGATACACTCAGAGGCAGTAAAGATACAGGTTTGGATACTTCTTCTAGGAACAAACCCAAATTGATTATAGATGATAACACCTTTAGCCAATTGACACATCCTATTAGCAATGATTTTGCTGATGATCTTAGGGATGGTGTTCCCAATAGCCACCAGTATGAAATCCTTAATGTAAATTGCATTCTCCTTCTTGGGAATCAAGGCAATGAAGTTGGAGTTAGCACCATAATTCATAGAGGCAGAGATGAAAAACTACCTTGCAGCATTCACAACATCCTCATGGACAATATCCCAGTAAAACATAAAGAACTTATTAGAGAATCCATCTGGCCCTGCAATACTATCAATATTTAGGGAAAATAATGCATCCTTAAACTCCTTCCCCACGGAGTCTTAACCAGATCCAGATTAATCTGATCATCAATGGTTGGCATGATATTCCGGGCAATTAGATGAGAATTATCATTCCCATTTTCTGAATATAACTCTGAGAAATAGCTCACAACCGCATTAGAAATTTCAGATTCATCAGTGAAGGTTCTTCCATTAATGAAAAGAGCAGTCACCCCCCTTTTAAATTTCCTTTCCTTATGGATACGATGATAGAAATTGGAGTTCCTATCCCCATATTTAATCCATTTGATATTGTAGAGGGATCTGGCCAGATTCTCCTTTGTGTTGAGCAAGTCATACAGCCTAGAAATAGCCTGAATTTCATCACTTGAAGGCATAGAAATCAACTAGTTAGCATTTTTAAAGTTAATGAGATGAGTCTCAGCATCCCGAATATCAACATCAAGCTTCAAAAATGTAAACTTACTCCATTCCCTAATCCACTGTTTAGTATATTTAAGCTTAGCTGATAAGATCTGAGAGGCAGATCCCATACTCCTAGAATTCCATGAGTCAATGAAAATCTCCTGACAACCCTATATCACAAGACATGCATTATTGAATTTAAAGGGGTTGGGGGCCATATGCATCCCACCAGAAGAAATATCCACTACCAAAGGATTATGGTTAGAGTGTAATTTGGGAAGAAGAAGCCCAGATGCACTGATAATACCATTATTATCATCAATTTGAATGAAGCACCTATCCAACTTACTGGCCTTCCTCCCATTAAGAGTATATCTACCCCATGTAAAATCAGCACCAACCATAGAGACCTCAATGGGGATACAAGAATCAATGAAATGTGAAAAATTAGTTGCATCAATCCTATGAAAGCATGATCCAGTTTTTTCTTCTGGTCTCAAAACAGTATTGAAATCACCTATAAAGATCTAGTTGGGAGGAAAAGGAGAGGATAAATCCGACAAGTCACCCCATAGCTCTCTCCTTACCAAATTGGAATTGGAATCATACACACATGAAACAAAGTAAGATTTCCCATTCAAACAAGAAGCAATAGAAACAATCTGCTTCCCTTGAGTACAAGAAGTTAGACTGATAGAGTCATGCTTGAACACCGATAAACTCTCCACATTTCGGTCATTCAAATTGTGCATAACAAAGGAGTGACCAAGTGATTCCCATTTGAAATATTTCCAACTACAAAAGCTCATCCTTGGCTCAACAATACCAATGATGAGGGGATTATTGGTCATAACAAAATGTCTAAGGGCCTTGACCATGGGAGCATTCACAAGCCCTTGAAAATTCCATAAAAAGAGCTTCATCAATGCAAGGTAGACATGGCCCTTGTTTGGAACCTGCCCTTTGAAAGCTCTCTGTTGACCTTTCCCTTACCTTTATCATTGGTATCCTTATGAAAAACCTTGGAGTCAAATACAATAACATCATTGGATTCATCCTCATGGGAATCCACATCCCCATCCCGAGCACAATCTGACCAAAAAACCCCAGAGAGAGGACTGAACTTATTATTGTAGGTATCAATTCCTTTTTCTAAATCTGTATCAATCTTCCTCTATTCAGTTTTATTGAAAGGGACTTGAGTAAAGACCTCCCTAGTAGAAGATTTTTGATCATGATCTTTCAAAGAAGGAGCTTCAGAAATAATAGCAGGGAGCAGATTGGAAGACTTATCCAAAATCAGAGGAGAAGTCTCCTGAATAGGAGCAGTTGTAGAGTCAGAGACAGTAGATGATCCCTTATTCTGATCAGGATCCCTTGCAATAACAGTAGCATGAATCACAGGGGAAGCACCATGATCGAGTGACACAGAAGGTTGTTCATCATGATCCCCTATGATAACAGTAGCAAGACTCACAAGGGAAGCACCCTGATCCAGTGACACAGTAGGTTATTCTTCAGAATCAATCTGACCACTGATATGAGGAGCCACACATATTGGCTTTTTCAGAACAACAGTATTTGTATGATTCAAATCTGAGGCAAGCACCTCTTTTTCATCCTGTTCAAGATCAATAATACCAACAAGGGATAAAAGATCTGCCGGTAATACCTCTTGCATAGGTATTGAAGTGTGAACATTAGAAGAAGAAGATTTATGCCTCATATCAGCTGCTTTCCTGCATCCAGTCTCATCATGCCCCTTAATCTTGCAGAAGGCACAGATGCTGGTCCTCCTGCATTCCTTAGAGAGATGGCCAAAGACCTTACAGTCCTTACAAAACTTTGGTTTCCTTTCATAAAAAATTCCCAAGGTGACACTATCATCCCTGGTAGTAAGGATGACTTCCTCCACCAACGTGCTATCCATATCAGTCTCAATCAAAACATGGGAAAAGTGGCCAAATCTTGGATTATCAGTTTTCCTAACCATTCATATTGGGTTACCCATAGATGATTCTATATCCCAAAGAATCTGGGGGTGCCAATAGAGCCAACTGAGCTTATAGATGCGGACCCATACCTGAGCATGTGTGTTGGATACATTTAAGGGATCAAAATTGCGATCCCATTCCTGTATTCGAAGAATTCCGGGATTAAGGGAAATAGAGCCAATACTCCATGATCTTCCCTTGAATTCGTCATTCGGGAAGACTATATGGAAGAATCCCCTACCCATAGTTGTCATCTTCCAGTCATAAAATCACCAAGCTGAGGAAATTTTTGTGATCAATTCCTGAAACCGCCACATCATTTCCCCTTTCATTGTAATAACTCTACCGATTATCGAAAACTTGCAGAGGCTGACTCGTTCCTCAACAAAAATCTGGTTGGCCATAACATGCGCAACTCTCCCTTTTTTAATCACCCTGCCAGGGGAGGGGGATACAAAATCAGAGAAAGAGGGGTTCCCAGAGGATTTTATGACTTCCGCAAAATTCTTATGCGAACTAGATGGAACCAAATTCAAAACTTGATTCAAGGGTTCACGACCCATAGGAGTGCATTGAGAGAAGAGGTCCTTATGACCTATACGATCTTGAGGAAGAACCACGATTGAATCCATGCATATTAGATCCTTTAAGGAATCCTTCTCACTAATGTCATAACCACGACAAACCCTCCCTTCTTCAGCCATAAACGTGTTGCTCGGTTTAGGGGGTATTCAAGAGGCCTTACCCCACCCCCTGTTGCATGTCCCCAGCTAGGCCCAAGGTGGCCAACCTTGGGCTTGGTCCAGTTCCACACGGGAAGAAGGGGATGAGAGGATCGCTGGCATATAGTGCGCATTGCCTTTGTGAGGACTCGAACCCGGAACCTCGACGACGGGTCGCCACCGCCTTGAACCAACTCACCCAACCCCCACGGGAAAATGTGTGGGTCGGTTTAGGGGGTATTGAGGCGGCCTTACCCCACCCCATGTCTTACGTCCCCAGGTAGGCACAAGGTGGCCAACCTTGGGCTTGGTCCAGTTCCACATGGGAAGAATGGGATGATAGAATCGCTAGCATATAGTGCATGTTGCCATTGCGAGGACTCGAACCCAAAACCTCGACAACGGGTCGCAGCCGCCTTTAACCAACTCACCCTGCCCCCATGGGAAAACGTGTTGGTCGGTTTAGGGGGTATTGAGGCAGCCTTACCCCACCCCCTATCACACGTCCCCAGCTAGGCCCAAGGTGGCCAACCTTGGGCTTGGGCCAGTTCCACATGGGAAGAAGGGGATGAGAGGATCGCTGGAATATAGTGCATGTTGCTTTTGCGATGACTGAACCTGTTGGTCGGTTTAGGGGGTATTGAGGTGGCCTTACCCCACCCCCTATCGCATGTCCCCAGCTACATCCAAGGTGGCCAACCTTGGGCTTGGGCCAGTTCCACACGGGAAGAAGGGGACGAGAGGATCGCTGGCATATAGTGTGCGTTTCCTTTGCAAGGACTCAAACTCGGAACCTCGATGACGGGTCGCCACCTCCTTGAACCAACTCACCCAGCCCCCGCGGGAAAACGTGTTGGTTGGTTTAGGGGGTATTGAGGCGGCCTTACCCCACCCCCTGTCACACGTCCCCATCTAGGCCCATGGTGGCCAACCTTGGGCTTGAGCCAGTTCCACATGGGAAGAAGGGGACGAGAGGATTGCTGGCATATAGTGCGTGTTGCCTTTGTGAGGACTCAAACCTGGAACCTCGACGATGGGTCACCACCAGCTTGAACCAACTCACCCAGCCCCCGCGGCCAAACGTGTTGGTCGGTTTAGGGGTTATTGAGGCGGCCTTACCCCACCCCATGTCACACGTCCCCAGCTAGGCCCAAGGTGGACAACCTTGGGCTTGGGCCAGTTCCACACGGGAAGAAGGGGACGAGAGGATCGCTGGCATATAGTGCGTGTTGCCGTTGCGAGAAACGTGTGGGTCAGTTTAGGGGGTAAAATGAGTTGGTCGGTTTAGGGGGTATTGAGGTGACCTTACCCCACCCCCTGTCGCACGTCCCCAGCTAGGCCCAAGGTGGCCAACCATGGGGTTGGGCCAGTTCCACACGGGAAGAAGGGGATGAGGGGATCGCTGGCATATAGTGCGTGTTTCCTTTGCGAGGACTCGAACCCGGAACCTCAACGAAGGGTCGCCACCACCTTAAACCAACTCACCCAGCTCCCGTGGGCCCGAAAGTATTTTTTTTAATATTCTTAATATAGAAGAACACAACTCCTAATAAATCACTAATCATCATTAAAAAATACAAAAAATGTGGAACAATGGTTGGACAGAGGAGAAATAGAGATGGAAATGTGAAAAAACATAGAGACATAGAACAAAACCAAGAGAATAAAGTAGACGTAGACACAACAAGAAGCACAAAACAAACAAATTAAACCAAGACATAGAAGACAAAAGTTAGTGTGAACAAGGACAAACCCATGTTAATTCCATTACCTTACATGAACTAGAATTTTATTATTATAATGTAATATTTCATCATCATTTCTCTTTCCCCCTCCTTTTATACTATAAATCCAAACACCGTCCGAGATGTGTTAAATTATCACACTCAAGGAAGACGGGTTTCCAATTTTCATTACTATCATATAGAATTGTTATGAAACCATTTTAATGGTTTAAAAAGATCTTAATATATATATTTATCTTATGAAATACTCTGTAATCCTTACACGCTCACAATACAAAAAAATAATATAATACAAGTTCATTATGTACATTATGGGCAAACTTAATCCAAGAATTTATCAATAACTTTTAACTAATTAATCATCCTCAATGATATTAACAAAAATAATTATATGATCATTTATATATCTTTAATTACATTAATAATATGTATTAACAATTATGTATGTTTAACCAAATTTCAAACGAACTTACATTCATGAATACAAGTAAACAGAACAAGAAAACCAAGGGAGAAAATGCTTCCAAAACAATAAAATTGAATCCCTCAAAACCCATAAAAAAGGTAATGAATGAACCTAAAAGGTTATACCATATCAATTAAATGTTTATGAGTTGCTTGACTTATTATTTAAAGAATATAATCTTTATTATTCTGTTCATTAAGAAAAATCTAGTACACCTTCGAGCTTAAGGTAAGGGATATCTGAACTCAATTTTCATTCGTTGTGTTAAACATCAATGTACTTGGTTTTGTATTTTACCATAAAAGGTGTGAATGACCTATGATTGTTTTTTAATACATATCCACTTTTATTGTGTGGTTTTATGTTTTCCACACATAATTATGTCATGGATTTGTCATCAATCTAATGATACGTCCTTGGTAAGGGTTTCTTCATCACACTTCCATCTTTGTGAGGTGTTCCATATTCACTACTATTACTTTTGTATGGTGTATGTATACTGTACATTGATGTTTCATACCATGAATATTTTTATTTTTATTATATTCAATGTTTCATTTGATAACAATTAATTTTGGGGCATAGGGTTCAATTGATTTCAATGTAGTATGTATTTTCTACCTGAACCTCCATTTTCATTCGAGTTGCTCTTATTCTCTATTCACCTCAATGAAATTCTTATTTATTTTTATTTAATCCCCATAAATTCTGTGTGGATTTATTTTATATTTGTACCAATCCTAATCCTTCTTTATATTTTGTGAAGTTACATGTTTTAAAATAATATTTCAAAAATTCTTTGGAAATGCAATCTTAATTCAAGGAATATCTAAAATTATTACCTATTTTTATGTTCAATATATAATATTTTTTAAGCCATTTTTATCTTTTTAAATTACACATTTTAACATGAAAATTATATTTTTGATCATTTCTGGATTTATGAAAGAAAACATTCCTTTGCACTTTAAAATCTCTTTAATGAATTCCTTAAACCGCCCTAAAATGTTTTAATTCTAAAACTTCTTTTAAATCACTTTTTATATGATTTCACTTCAATAGGATATCATTTATGCCTCAAATTTAATCTCAATGTCCTTAACATATCTTTTCTAGGATATACATGTTCAAAACCAGATTTATGGAAAATAAAAATTATTTTACAAAAGAACTCTTCCTTCCAAATTAAAATGGATTTTTCTCTTCACACTTTAACTCTTTGAGATTTATGCCTTGTTCCCTCACTTATTTCTTTCCTGTGGTGCATGTACTTCCATTTGGTATATCATATCGAGAGTCTCCTTATTCTCATGATATTCTAAGGGATTATTATTTGAATTTTTCAAGGTGGTATGGGATAGTTTGGAATGTTTAAGTATTATTTCCTCAAGAATTTTTCAATGGTCTAATTTAAAAGTTTCTTTATTTATGTCAACATCATTTGATGAATCCATATTCTCAAATATATATGTATATTTATAAGGCATTAAATCTACGTATAAATAATGTTTTGGATATGCAACGGAAAGTGGGGCCTACTATATCCCCTCGATGCATCGATAGGTCTCATGAGACAAATTAGTTGGCGACAAACCCTCGAAGTTTGTTTCCAAAAATCAGACGAGTATCTACCCACAAACTTAAACCATTTCAATGGTATTATGTATCATGTTTTAGATACATGGTGTCCAATTAATAAGAATTATCTTTATTCATTTGTAGTTATTACTATCCATGAGGTTTTCACTATGACATAACCTATGGATGTAGTTTCATTCTTAGTTTATTAAAGGTGTGTGTTTTTCAATTATTCACCATTCCATGTTGACATTACCTAATTTTTTATGATTCAGTTATTATTGATTCATTATTATGCTATTTTTAACCCTTATTGATCATTTGATCTCACATCTTTCATTTTTTTTACCTTCAACAGGTTATGAAGAGGAGATCATTTATTGAGTTCTCATGGATGCAGTCTATTAGTTTTTGTTATGTGTTGTATTTTGTTACCTTTTATAATTTAAAATGAGTTACATGTATGTATCTAGTTTCTTCATGACGTATAAACTACAAGGTCCTTTGGGATTTTATTCCTTGTAATCATGCCAATGGTATTAGTAATATACCATTTCTAGTCTAGAGGGTTCGGGGTGTTATAATTTGTGAATAATTTTATGAGAGATGTTGAATATTTATTTTGAAATAATAAAATATGGGTATGGTAGGAAAATGATCACTTCAATACATGAGTTCTATTATGTAAGAGTTTTTCCTAATTATATAAATCTCTAAACTAAAAATGCCCATGTGTATGTAAGTGATCCAAAATTTCTGTTTTATTTTGTAATTTTTTATGGCTTAAAATTGGAGATGTTTATTTGTATCAAATACATAAATGTAAATTTCATTTTTTTATCACTGGATCTGGGAGTGTGGTTCAAGGTTCTTATAGTTGGTATTAGAGAAAAGGTTTAAATAAATTTTGATACTATGATATTTTCATGTGATGTTAACTTACAAGTTAAGGATACCACCATGGGTTTACAAGTTTAATTTTTTCATAAGTTCTATGGAATAATAACCGTTTTTGAGGTTTGTTGTAATAATATTTTATTGTGATTAATGATATTTTGGAAGACATTTTATTGTGTTGAAATTTAATAAACCCTAAGGTGTTTCATGTTATTTTCCATAAAATATTATTTGAGAATGATGCTATTGAATTTTGGGTATGTAAGCAGAATGTTATTAGAAAACCTTTGAGGTTAATATGGTCTTATTGAGGTTATTTGGGAAATAGGTTTAATTTTTTGGTGAATTATTTAATATTAACTTTGGGTATTATTATTGAATTTTGGATATTATTGTATTTTTTCTTTATATAATGGTTTATTCATTTTTTTTGTTGTATTACCTTATGATAACCATTTTGGTTTTAGTAAATACATGAAGAAAATATTTTAGTCAATTTATATACGTCATGGTCATTTATAATTTGATTATCATGCTTTATAAATTAAATATTCATACGAAAAATTTAGATTAAAAGATGATATAAATGGGAAAACCGATTCTAACATACAACCAAATGATGAAATTGAATTTATGGATTTAATATATATATATATATATATATATATATATTCTGATGTTATTAGAATAGATGTTAAATGGATTCCTAAACTCTTGGAAAAGAATATTTAAATTAAAATACTATCACATTACCTTCATTTTTTATTAATTGATGACCACTTTCACACCTCTTTGGTTTATGGTATTGTGGTCATTTACATTATCAAGATCATTAAATTTCTTGTTATTAATGTTCATTATCACTATACATCATTATTTAAACAATAATTTTTTCTTCAATGTCTGTATTTTCAATTCCCACTAATGTTTTCCTATTTCAAAACCCATTTATGTTTTTTCATATAGCCTTTATATTATTCTTTCCCTCTTTTTAAAAGGAAATTTTATTTACCAATTTTATGATGTGAGTTTTCTAAAAAGGTATTTTAAAATGTTAGACCCTTGATTACTGAAATCAATATAAAATTGATAATATTGAATTTATTAAATATGAGAAAATAAAACACCCTAATATTTTAAAAGAACAATATGTTTGATACTGTATAATGTAGAAAACATTGAGTTTAAATAAACCGTGAAATATTATTCTTTAAATACAACTATTATAACCTATATGTTGGATTTGGGAGTATGAATAGATGTAAACACATTGTGGAATATATATGAAGTCATATGAGATAAAAATGTATTAGAAATTATTATGAAATAAGTAATTAGTTTTTATTAAAGTCATTTTATACTTCCAAAATATGTTTTCATCAAAAATATTTTTTGATGAATTTTGTGAGAAAATGTGATATTTAATTTTGTATAATTTAATAAATTATATTAGATACAAATTTTTTCATTTTTTAAATTATCATACCAAAATTATAATAAGGTAAATTTTTTTATATTTTTCTAGAATGAATAATCTTTTATTGAATAGTGAAAATACTTATTTTATAGAAATAATTATCTTTCATTCATGTATTTACAATGTCCCATTTAATTTTTAATTGATTTTAAATTTTTATTAGTTCATATTTATTAAATATATCTTGATTAATTTCATTTTAATTTATATTATTCTTAATTTTGGTATCAATACAATTTTATACTTAAAATAACGTTTTTCTGAAAAATCGTTTCTCATCGCATTTTGATGGTTTATTTTAAAAGTAATTTAAAAAAAATATAGTGGTTAAATTTGATAAAATGTATTATATATTTTAAGTCATAAAGTAAATTTTTTTTAAATTGGTCAACATTATTTTTTCACAATTAATAGTAGGTGTGGAAAAATATGTTTCACCTCGGTAAGGGTAAATTGAGCAATTAAAGTGAAAAATAATATAATAAGGCTTTACAAAACTATATCACACCAAACTTATTTGAATTTTATGAATATATTTATACCATCCTCATCTAATATTTTATGATATGACATATTTGTTCCATTTTCATTTGATAATGAACTTAATAATATTTTAAGTAAAGAACAAATCCAAAATCTCACTCTCTTTATTTTAATTACTCTAATAATTTTACATAAGTATAAAATGTGATTATTTTATATTATTATTGGTTTTTTAAAATATTAATGATTTTTTATCATGGTAATTTTTTTAATTTTAAATTATGAAATAATTACCTTAAATTCTTATGCAATTCCAACACAATACTTGTTCAAACACTAGGAAAATCAAGTAAATGATTTTAAAAACTGACAAAGTAATGTTTTTGGGATGAATTATTTTATTTCATGAATTTGTTAGATATATGTATTGATTTCTTAAATTTGTATATTTGAATTCAAATACAATATTTTTTTTTGTTTAATGTCAAACTCTATGAATTGTTCCGAAAACAACGTTAATAATATTTTATGTTAAATAATATTTTATTAAATGACTTAAAATTCATAAAAAAAATTAATTAGACAATATAATGAGATATGGTATAGAATATGAACCATTTTCCATTTATGGGTAAATTTTCCTTTTATAGTAGCTTTCTTGACCCCTAAAAGTAAAAAACATTGTTATCATGGTAATCATTAAATGGGTAAATGAGAGTTAAAACTCAGAGATAAAGGTTAAAAATCACCTAAACTTTTTTATATTTTTTTGTATGGTAGAATTTAGACTAATCCAAATAATATATTTAAAACATATAAATTTTGAGTCACTAGAACATGAAATTTAATTTATAATAATTTTATACTTTAAGTAATGTCAAGGGTGCCCCTCTCCTCTCTTATATAAGGGCACCACCTATCCTCTCTTCCTCACTCATCCTGAGCCACTTATCCCAACCAACCCCCAAAAAACTCTTCTTAACTTCATTAGATACATTCTATAAGTGTTTTTATTCTTAAATTGAAACCCATAGAGTCCTTAAGGATATTTCCAAAGGATTTTCTTTAAATAGGATTTAATCGTTCAATCGAGCTTTTTTATTTTACTTATTATAATTCATTCAATTCTTTCATAAACATTCCAATATAATAACATAAGAATATCTAAAAAATAAGATGTTATTATGTTAAATAAATAAATTTATATAACTTTTTTTCCATCTTATGGGTAATGGAAACATTTCTCTTGCGTAAATGAGGACTACCACCTCCATGAAGCAATGTGTTTCATTTTTCATCACCACCTTACAACGCCCGTGAACTACCACCTCCATGAAGTGATATATATTTTTCACCACCACTTCATAAATATGGCTATTATGATGAATTTAATATATTTATTTGATATTCATTACATAATTATGACTTTATAAATATAATATATTACTTATAACCTTAACCTTGAACCTGTTGTAAAATGATAATATCTCACATGCATACGTTTGGAACAACACCACCATAATGAAATGTGATTTGTTAACCTCTTAATTTAATGGGTGATTATAAAATTATATTTTATGTCAAAAAAATTAAAATTATTTCATGATTATTAATTTTTATTTTGTAACACTCTGACCCCTCTAGGATTGAGTCGGTGCATTACTTGTGATATTGGAATGGTTAGAAAGAATGAAAATCCAGAAGGACTGATCAGTTTAGTAGTATTGAAAAACTAGATACATATATGTTACTCAAATTACATTGGAAAACTTTACAAAATACAATACATAACGAAACTAAAAATTACATCCACAAGAACTCAATGAACAATCTCCTCTTTGTCACCTGTGGATTGTAAACAATGAAAGGGGTGAGATCAAAAGATCAATAAGGGTTAAAAATAGAATATGCATGAGTACAATAATAAGTGAATCATAATCAATCTAACATAATCAATATGGCATAGTGAATAAATGAAAAACTAATGCCATTAATAAACTTAGAATGAAACTGCATCCATAGATTTTGTCATAGTGAAAACCACATAGATAATAATAATAACTGGTAATAAATAAAGAGAATTAGTATTAATTGGACGTCATGTATCTGGAACATGAAACCATAATACCGTTAAACAGTTTAGTTTTATGGGTAGAAACCCGTCTGATTTTCAGAAACAAACTCGAAGGGTTTGTTGCCAACTGATTTCTCTCATGAGACCTACTGATTCATCGAGGAGATATAGCGGGACCCACCCCACCACTTCATGTTCAAAGAATTATTTATAAATTTATCCAATACAAGAGCATTATGCCATTTCAATATCCTTATAGAGTAGAGTGTACGGATTCATCAACATTTCCATAGTTAAAAAAATAACATTCCAAATAAACACCGAATGTAAAATGGTATATGGTTTAGACAACAAACATATTCATGATATGAGATATAAATACAATTTCAAATGAAACGTGATCTCAAATGGGAAGTAGGTACACAACATAAATATTATTAGGTGCACAATACAAAGTTAGTCACAACAAAATGGCAGTTGAGACAAAGGCCCTTACCATAATGTAATCGGTCGAATCATATGACCAGAACATATAAACATCAAATTAATCATTGAGTAACATGAATATAAATAGAATCATGTTAGTATATATCAAATTTCAGTACACATATGCCACATACAAGAAATATGTGGCGAACAATGAAAGTCTCACAGAAATGAAAGTGAGATGAGAAACCCCTTAACTTATGCTCGAGTGTGTTCTTCCTTTGTTTTAATGACTTGAATAATCAAATTTAGGTTCATTAATTAATAATTCCATAACTTCTTATACATTTAATTGATTTATTATAAACTTATTAAGTTCATTCGTGTCCCTTATAATGGGTTTAAGATGTTCAATTTTATTTTTTTGGAAGCATTTTCTTCCTTGGTTTTCATGATTAGTTTCATGAATGGAAGTTTGTTTGAAATGTGGATAAATATCAAGAGTTATTAATATATATAATTAGTTAAATTAAATATATATAAATGATTTTACAATTATTATAGGTTATATATTTAAGGATGAATCATTATTTAAAAGTTTTTGATAAACGCTTGGATTTAGCTTGGCAATTTTGTATACAATAAACTTGTTTGGTATTTTTATTTGATATTATGAGTGTGTAAAGATTACAAAACATTAATGAGATGAAATAAATTTATTCCTTTCTTTTTTAAACATTAAAATGGTTTCATGAACAAAAATTAAGGAGAAAGTGAAGAACAAAACTCCGCTGTCCACAAAGGTTATAAATTGGAACCTTATGGACGTTGATTTCGTTTATAAAAATAAAAGGGGGGGAGTAAGAATATTGATGATGGTTATTAAATTCACATGATATAATTAAATTATATATATTATAATGGATTTTATAATGGAAATTTGGATAGAGGATGTGAGAAGTGAAAAATAAACAAGATGAACATGAAAATAATAGGAATGTTGAGAGATCCCTTATGAAAATTCGGCAGCCTAATGGAATCGCTTAAAATTTCATAAAATGAAATGATGAGAACAAAAGGGTATATCATCATATTGAAATCAAAATGACAGTAATAATAATACATAAAATAAAACCCGAAAATATTATAATGGAAATTCAAATAGATAACATAAAAGAAGTGACGACTAAAAGAAGAGAATGAATTATTCCCTTACCTTGTAGAGTAACTCATAGATCTTGAAGGATGATACCTTGGGGGATTAATGACACCTTGGGAGGACTCCTAGATAGGTAATACCACCAGATCTTTGAGGATAAAGTATTTTTAATGAAATAAAACGAATGGATGAGTGGGTATTTATTGAAAAAGAGAGGTAATTTTTTAATAATTTCAAAGGGACACCACATTAGTGGTTTTTGCCAAACCATGGGCTTGACCATGGTATTTTCCCATGGTTTTAGCCAGTTCGGACACATCATGTAATAAGTTACTGTACACTAGTATACCATTAATTTATCTTTAATTATTACATCATTATGATGTCATTAAACTACCGAAAACTCAAAACTGTAATTTTACAATTCATGAAAAATTATTGTATTTTCGAAAAATCCCAAAAATTAACCCTAACCATTTATCGATGTGTAGAATTTTTAAATGAAATCATTTTTTTGAAAATAATTTTCTATGTATTTTTAATTTAATTTTTAAATTAAATCATATTTAATTCTAAAAATAACATTTTTAAAGGTATAATTAGTTATATATCACATCGAAAAATTAATTAAGAACGCATTATCTTATTACCTTGAGAAAATAAAATATTGTCATTAGTTACTATTTACAAGGGTCAAATTACTATTCATTTTACTATTCATAAGGATATGTTACTATTCATCAAAAAATCAAGTTGGTTTTATCAAACTCCAATTGGCTTACTGGTCACAACTCTAGATGACTATTTTTTGAAATTCAAAACAAAGAAGTGGAAAATTTATGTTTAATAGATATCTTATAAGTTTCTCCTATAATTTTTTGATTAAAAAAAGACATAGTGCTTCATGAAATATAGGCTATGAATAGAATGTATTTAATAGAATCATACCATAAAATGTTTGGGGGGTTATATATATGATGGAACAACGACCCATTTGACCAAGGTAAACCTACCGATTTCATTTTGCAATTATGAACTGAATGTTCTTAAAACACCTGACATGAACTTAAGAAATTAAGTTATTAAATATGTTATTGAAATAAATTAAATAAATAGTTTAATGATAAATAAAAAACCTGTAAAATATTCTTAAATAATTAAATAATTAATATATGTTTATTATATAGGAGTTAAATGGCATATATAAAAAATCCAAACACAATATAGGGGGTTTCTTTACTCAATTTCCATTCATTGGGTTATATCTCTAATTCATTGACTAGATTTTACAATGATTATGTGTGTAATTAAATCTTATTATATTTTTTTTATTTCCACTTTTTTATATTTTTTAAAATTGTTACACATAATCGCATCAATGATTAATTTTCACTTCAATGATATGAAATTTGTAAGGATTATTCATCTCAATATTGTTTCTTTGAGACATGATTCAAATTATGCGCCTACATACCATTATATAGTGTTTGTTCTTCTTATTTATTTATAATATCATGAATGAAAATTTTTTCATTATATTTAATTTTCCTTTTTAGTTTTCTATTTCATTATATATTGATTACAATTTTCTAAAAAAATCATGGGTTTTCAAGGACTCATTTTCGTTTCTTTATGACATAATTGTTTTTATGAACCATGTTTTATTTTATATAGTGTACTTAATTCCCCATGAATATATTTTCACATATTATTTCTTTTAAATTATGGGTTTTACATAATCATGTCATGTTATTTCATTCAATGCCTTTTGATTCAAGCATTACCCGAGTTATAGGGGTTTCTCATCTAAATATTTCTACTTTGAGACTTGTTCTGATTAATGCTACTATATTTTATTTATATGGTGTATATAATGACTCTTTAAATATAATATCATGACTCTATTTTTACTCATGTTGATTTATGTTTCTTATTATATTCTTTATTTTCAAGGGTTTTTGGTTTTAAATGGCCGTTTATGGTTTTTCTTTAAAAATGATTCTTTAATGGTTTTAAACACTTTTAACCAAAATATTCCTACCTATCTTTATCTTATTTGAAAATTTTTCTTCCCTAAACATAAATTATTTCATAAATATATTTTCCATTATCTTTAACCATCTTTGAAAAGGTTTCTAATTTTAAATTTATTAATATTGTATATATGGGTCTCTTTTGACTCTAATAAGAATTTAAAGAATATTTTTTTCATTTAAGAAATGAGTGTATTTTATCTCCATCTTATGAAATATTTTTTTTGAATCATTATTTAAAATTTCCCAATATTATTTTCAAATAAAATCATTTTCTCAATATTTTGGGAATTTTTAGTTTTTAATGGTACTAAAATAAAAGGGCATTTTCCAATGTTTTCCAAGAAACGTTTTAAATATTAGTTTAAAATTATTTTCATTTATATAAATATAAATAAATATTATATATTCTTCAATGTGTATATGATATTATGATATCCTTCAATTCGTTTATCGTAATATTTTACAATGGTGTTTGAAAGATATTTTCAGGAAACTTGTTTCTTTTTCATGGGTAAATCAAGCTTGGCAGTTTGATAAATTTCAAGAATATCTGTGTTTTTTTTCTTGATATGGTACTTGAAAATTAATTGATGAAAAAGGGATTATATATTTAACCCAAATACATAGGGTTCTTTATCTGATATGTGGTGGGTGGATCCATTATGGTCCTCCAATGAATTGGGTAATAAGATGGACTTTATAGGACAGAAATCACTCCTATGTTACAACCAAGTTATGTTACTCTTAAGATATGAAAGATTATATTGATTATAAGTTACTCCTAAGAGACAAATAATTTTACCAGTTATAGGTTACTCCTAAAATATGTGGGGATTATTTTATTAGGTGATTCCATGATGAAGGTTTGATGTTCTATGATGCCTATAAATATTTTTAATGCTTTATTTGAGTTCTAATGGATCATTTTCTCATAGATTATTTTCCCATGGCTCATGATTATTGAATTATATGACTCTTATCTTATGTTAAATATTTATGTCATGTATCTTGATTTTTGACTCACATTTTCCTGGGTATTAGTTAGAATATGTTATGCTAATGTATTTTTATTATTTCATTATACACTTATGTTTATCTTATGATCACTAATGAAATTCAATTGTTAATTCATAAATTTACCCTTACTGAGTGTATGTGCTCATCCTCAATATGTTATCCATTTCCAATGTTTATAAAGAATGATGTTAAATGGATTATATATAGAAAGGATTCATGTGTGTAGAATATTATGAGAGATGTTCAAAACATATTCTGAAATAAGAAAAGATAGGTATAGTTGGAAAAATGATCACATGAAGGCATGAGTATTATTATGTAAGAATTTTTCCTAGTTCGTTAAAACACTAAACCTAAAATGTTCTTGGATATATATATGATCCAATATTTTACTTTTATGTTGTATGCTTTGGATATATAAAATCAATTCATGATTACTAGTATAAAATATAGAAATGTAATGATTATGTTCTTAACACCGAATCTAAGAGTGAGTTTTTGGATGTCATGTGAATGGTGAAGCCTAATCCATTGTATGAAGTTAGGGAAAAAATCAATATCTTATTATGTACATCAGACGCATAACTGATCAACCACACCAAAAGGGGAACTGTACTAGTGTAGACTTCCACATAACTACTTTAGAAAAACCGAAAAGTGACATAAATCTTTTATTGTAGCTATACAGAGTTCCTATAACTGGTTACTATTGCACAGTGGAATTACTATGCATATTTGCACAATAGAAACACCAATTATTATAGCACTACATTTATTTATGAACTTTTTTTGATATATAGTTTCATACTTTTATATTTACCTTGTAAGTTTTCTCCCAAACAAATTTAAATCATTATGCCTCTACTTGGATATAAGGATTATTCCCAAACTATGCAAATCTCTATGTCTTGTGGTCTTTTTCTTGATAATTTGTTTTTATCCCTTTTACTCTTATTATGTAAAAATTGATTATTATTATTGCTTATAGATTTTTCATATAAATTGGTATCAAATCCCTAGTTAGGAATAATTATGGTAGATTTATCAAATTTGATGATGGATATGGATGAATGAAAGGTAAAAATTGTTCGCTTCAATGAATCTGATTTCAATTACTAGAGAATGATGATAGGAAAATATATTTTTCAAAAAAATATAAACTTGATGCATATGGGTGGAAACCCAATGGATATGTAGAAGTTAAAGTGTGATAAAATATAACAACATGTTCTAGGAGTTGTGTTCCTTATGTTGGAAAAAAATATGGTGTTCAACATCAACAGAGGAAGAGATGGAAGTTGGTGTAAGATCCCATATTTTTTCTTAAGGTATTTTTTTTCTTACACATCAGTTTAAGTTTCTTTTTTTGATTAAATAAGTGTTTCCAATGTCTATGAGATTTATTGGGGTATTTTAGGGGTTTGGGGCTTGAAAGAGGAGGAAATGGAAATTTTTTTCATGTTTCATGGTTTGTGGGTGGTTAGTGAAAACTGTGTGAACCATCCAAGGAAACTGTGCATCCCGGGATAGAGGCTTATGCACAGTTAGAACATAGTTAAGATAACCATCCAGAATTCACTGGTAACTATGTAACCCATTATTTCTTAGACAGTAGCATGAAAAAGTATTGGAAAACTGTGCGGGTAAACTGCGTGACTAGTTAATGTTTTGAAATTTACAACAATGTAATTACGAGATAGTAAACCCCAACTCATGATTCTACTCCATTTCACCCACGAAGACAATAATGATGATATTGGATTACCCAACCTTCACATGGGTGGTTCTACTTGGATTCTTGACTATTTGGAGCATTGTGGGTTACAAATCAAAGTCTCAGGTAAGTCTAACTCCCCACTTGCTTCTCTTTTACAAATTAGGGTTTTTTTACTTTCTCTCATATTCTTCTGAATCCCTAAAACCCTATTTTTCTGATGGAATGTAATTTTAGGCTTCAAGGGGTGTTTGAAGCCTACAATTATATCCAAGGATATTTTTGAGAGTGATTTCATTGTCAGATTCAAGGTAAGTGGTCTACAAGTATTATCCAATAGTTTTTATTTTAGATTTGGGCATGTAATATTTTTTTCCTATTTGTGTTCTTCGTTCTGTAAGAAGATTTTGTGAAACAGTGTGCCTAAGTGACCAATATCACCCCCCATGATCCATAAAGGGTGTGTAGAAGATGAAATGAACATTTCAAGGCCACCCATGGGGTGCACCAGTAATCCAGAACCAAGAGAGTGATAGGGTTAAGTGAAGGGTTACTATGTGATAATGTGAAGCCCATAAAGAATATGTGTAATGGTTGATTGAGTTGAAATGGAATTATTATAGTTGTACCTAATTTGGTAAGGGAATAAGGTATTATTTTTAATGATAACAAAATTGGTAAAATATGTTATATGATATTATGTTTAATACCTAATAAAACTTGTATGAAATTCTTAAGAGGGTTAGTTCATATGAAATGGTGAACATTTAATTGGGTTATAGAATGGAAAATGGGGAAATATATTAAATGAGATATAATAAGGGAATAGACATATATTTTGAATTGGTTGATACATGATAATTATGGGGTATTCATAAAATGTTGAATGTAATGAAGTGGTTGTGCTATGGGAAAGAAGTATTGTTCCTGAAAAGCCTAAGAGGGAAAATACTTATGAAGTGGTAAATGGAATGAATTGGATAATGTATGGGAATTTTTGAATATGATTAATGGGTTACATCAAGGTAATGGGAATTGGGTTAAATGGTCTTTGAAATGTAAATGGTAAATTTATTAATTGGTTATGGAATAATATTTATTCCCATGTTGATTGTTTTGTATTTTTATTGCCATTGAAATTAATTATATTTTTTTGTGTTATGGTATGGCTGTCGTTATTGGGTAAATAATAATGTCTGCATGGCTTAGTAGAGTGGGGTATTTACCTGAGGTTATACACCCATGGGTCGAGTTAGACTGAGGCTCTAAACTACACCCAAAAATGCACGGGTTAGGGAAGGGGATGGAGTATTTATTCCCCAAATAGTTGCATTCCGCCTAGACTAAGGCTTCAAGGTGAGGATAATGTGTTGATGTGATGTATTCATACCTATGAAGATAAGGACCTGACTTATTCCCTTATGCATATATATTTATTTCCTTAGACCCATGTGTAGATGAGGTATATTCTTAACCCATGGAACACATGAAGATAGTGTATTATGTAAAGAAGAAGGATAAGTGGAAAATATAGTAATAATGAAAGTAATGGTTAGGATCCATATTGTTAACAAATGGATAATGAGTTTTGATTTTTGTTTTACCTTTTCATTTATTTCATACTTACATGCACTATATATTAGACTAGATGTTTTGTAGAAACCTTTGGTGGTGGTCTGCTAGGTTTTTTACTCACACGATGCTTGGGATCCCATTAGGTGCCTAATTAGATTTCATGGTTTTAGTTCAGGAAAAGAGAAAAGGTCCCTATTCTAGGATGTCGAGTTGGACTTGGGATATGCACATATGAAGATCTATAATTGAAGTCATGACCCATTCATGGAATTTATCCATTGTTTTATTTTTGTGTTTTAGTCACTTTTGAACTATTAGCTTGCTATGACATGGTTAATGTTGAATTTTGGTTTATACCTACTTTGGGAGATGTTTGGTTATGCTTGTTTATTGGTCGTTTCATATAATTTCCACTATTTATATTTTGTTCCACTATTTTTTACTCTCATAAAGAGGGTATAGTTTCCCCATGTTACTTATTATAACCCTACTACTAGTGGGAAACCTCTGTCATATAGGGAACTCACTTGAGGTCATTTGAAGACTTGCCTCGGGGCACCAGTTTAGTGGATTTCAGTTTGGGGACAATATAGTTGGGTTAGTGAATAATCTCATTAATATGTATAATAATACTTCCATATAAAAATAAGTGCACCTGATTGTACCTGATGTAAGGATTTTTAATTTTGAAGATGATTTAAGGTAAGATTTTTTTAATCATGTTAATGAATTCCACACTGTCATAATTTAGATTTCATTAATGGGAATTAACCAATATGATGAGGTATGTGAATTGGTTTTACTATCTTCATTACCTGATAGTTGTGAAGAAACTATAATAGCTGTGGGAATCTCAACAAGGAATACAAAGTTGAAGTTGAAAGATGTGCAAGGCCTTCTCCTCTACAAGGATATATAGAGAAGATTTTTTTGGAAGATTATTTGATTCATCTTTTCAAGTGGAAGGAAAATGATGATATGTGCAAAGAGATGTCCGTATAGGATGATCAAAAAAAAAGAGGAAAAATATGAGATAAGTGAAAAGGTTCTATTCCCACCTGATGAAAATACAATAATAAAGGACATAAAAAATGAGTACCTTGAAAATTAGAAGGCACCTGAAACAAATTAAGAAAAAACAGTAGTTGGAGGAATTGATGTTGTCTTACTTTTGATTGAGTACAGTTCTATAGATACTTGGATTATAAACTTGAGGGGGGAATCCATCCATTCTACATTAAATAAGAGTTTACCAAATAATATTATAGTTGGGATTTTTGGAAAGGTATAACATGCTGATGATGAACCCTTAAAGATTATGGGAAATGGTGATGAATGGATTATGAACAATAATGGGATATTTCTCATTCTAAATAATGTGTGATATATACCTAGATTGGTAATGGATATTATTTCTATTATACATCTTGATGAAGTGGGATTTTTCACCACATTGACTTGTGGTTCATGAAAATTTACCAAGGGAGCTGTATTCATATCCTATGGAGTAGATAATGAAACCCTATACAATATGATAGAATGTTTCATAGATGTGATTCCAATAATAAATTTGACTGTTCATTCAGAACTTTGTCACTATAATTTAGGCCACATGAGTGATAATAGAATGAAGGTTCTGAAAAAAAATGAATATTATCAGAGAAAAAGCTAGTAGAAGATGTCTTATTTGAATATTATATATTTGGAAATTATAAGAAGGTATCATTTGAAAAAGGAGTTTTAACACTGAGTGATGGGATGATGGACCTGATTCACACTAATATTTGGTGGTCAACACTAGTAAATTACCTTATAGGTTCATAATAATGTCAAAGTTAGTGCCTTAGAACTGGATTTCTAAGTACTTGATTACATGTTTTTATTATTAATGATGTTTCTTATCACATCATGATTATTCCTTTTCATTAATATTTAATGTGATAATATCTTTATAATATATGTTTCATTAAATGATTATAATAGTTCCCCACTATGATGAGGACCTAGAGGTTCCACACCATCATTCTTTAATATATATTCTATGTTTGGATGATATTTTCAGTCAAAAATTAGATGATACAGAACATTATGGGAATGAGACTCATGATATGTTGATACACATTCTAATGGTGTTTTCCCTTGGTAATCTACAACAAAAGAGGTTATGAGAACATACCCATTAATAGAAAATTCACATTTCTATGAGTCATTATATTTTCTTCTATGTGGATGAGTGTATCGATCCTTAGAATGTAAGGTTATCATTAATGAATATCACGAATCACTCACTTTGATTTACTGAAGAAAAATGTGATGAAATATTCTCACAATGAGGTAGGATACAATGGGTTCATCATGAGTGATACTTCATTAATAAATGATGTGAGAAATGATTTGTCCCTTTTATCTCGTGATGAAAGTTGATACCTCAAGTCCTTTGATGATAATGGAACTTTCTACATAAATATATTGTTATGGTTTTCAATGTAACGCCCCGACCCTAGTTACCCAGAGTCGGTGCATTATTACATAACATTGGCATGATCACAAGAAAGATCAAATCTAAAAAGACCGATTAGTTTAGTAGCCTTGGAAACACTAGATATATTCATAAAGTTTTACATTACATCATAAAAATGAAAACTACAACAATATAGTCTCCATATTCCACACTCATATCCCCACATACTATCCCTGCAGGTCATTCATAAATTACTTCTTCACATCCTGGGAAAAATAAAACATAGAAAAGGGGTGAGCTCAAATGCCCAGTAAGGATAAAAATATTGCGGAAACTTTCATAAATAAGAATAAACATTTAAGGCAGTGTATAACTAAAACAAAAGCCTTTTAAACTTGAACTTCAACATAGTATGGAAAAAATAAAATGAAATAATGCCATTTACTTATTCACATAGATATTCTACTAAACGAATAATCACATGAAATATCAATAACCACTTTCATAATGATGGAATGCATAATTCCAGACTATCTTAACCACATAGCCAAGCCCTCATGCCAAGACTACAAATAAGATTTTTCCAAGGCCTTGTGCCAAGACACTAGTTTGTCTCATGAGACATACCGATGCATCGAGGAGCTATAGCGGGCTCCACCCTTCAAATATTAATTCCAATGCATTCCCATATGAAAAGGTTTAAACGTAACATAAACATTCGTATTAAAACTAGCATACGAAATGTCAATACTTTCACCATAAACTATGAACGGTATAAAAATAGCACATCCATAGTCAAACATATCACAAAACCTTCAATACAATATAGAAGTTTTGTATCATAATAAATCAACTTCAAATAAGCGTAAAATCCATAAAAGGATGTTGACACAGATGAAATCAAAACTCTTTTTAGAGAAATATCTCTTTCTATTTTGAAATCATTTAAGAGTTTTATATTTATGAAATAAAAAAATTTCATTGAAAATATTCTTATAATCTTGTAAGGGAAGCTTCGACAATTTTATAACAGCAGAAAATAACTGCACTCGCCGTATAAGTTAAAAAAACATTCTTACCTTAATTCTGTCGAAAAGGTTAAAAGAACCTTGTTTGGAAAACGACGGAAAGATTTCTTAAAAAAACTCTTATATAAATTCAAACAAGGGTATAAATGACTTTAACCCATATTATTTTAAATAGTAAAAATGTTTTGAAATACATTTTTAAGAAACATTGATGTGGATGATAAAGAGATCCCAGTAGATTATTACGTATAAACAACCTCGGATAATGAAGAGATTGTGAAATAACACTTACCTTGTACTTTTCCTTGGTTGGGGTAGGTTAACCTCCTATATTATGGTGAAATAATTGTTATTAAATTATACAAGAATCATATACATTAATTTGATATCATATATGATCTTTTAACGTTGATTTGTTAATAATATCTTAGTATTATCGTTGTTTCGGGTGTTAACTTACTCGTTTTATTTTATATGTTTTGTTACGTAAGCCATGTTTGTAATGGATAGGTTGTATATTAATCATATACATAATGATATCAAGTCCTTAGATACTATTATTAATCTTCAAATGATAATTATACTTGAATGGATACGATGGAGAATGAATCTCATCGCGTTCGTGGAGACGGTAGTCCGTACGTACGCACGAGCGACAATATCATTATTTTGATATTAAAATAATATATAAATGGATGGTATATCATATATACAGAATCATTATCATGTTATATTTATTATTTACATGAATTACACATCATTATTATACCCATACAAATAATAATTTATTGAATAACAATTACACCAAGACGTCGAGACGGTAAGCCGTACGTACGCACGTATGGTGACATGTTATTCAAAGGATGGATAGAGTACTGAATATGGTTGTACCATATTTATAATAACATCATAGTATATATATGATACTGGAGTTATTATTTTAGAATGGTAATAACAAAGGAAGAAGAAGTAGAAGAAGAAAGGAACTTGGAAAAGGGTGGTGAAATCATTACCTCTTCTTCGGGTTCTTCCTTTTGATTTTGATCAAAATGGATCCTTAGGTTGGCTTTATGATCAAAATAAGTCCTCTAGGTTGTAGTGAGGGAAGTTGTGAGAGCATTTCGGCAGATTTTGGCCGAACCAAAAGGCTTTGAAGGTGTGAAGAAATGAGAAGGAGGAGTGCCTTTTTATAAGAGGGGTGAGGGGCACCTTTGGAAAAGCTATAAATATTAATTTATAATTAATTCATATTCGGTTTCTAATAGCTCCAAAGTTTATTATTTAAATTTTAAGGTTGGGATGGTTCGAAAACCACTCAACCAATAGAATTTAGATAGGTTTGGGTTACTATATTAACCTTATCGTTTAGTTTTAACTCTTAGTTAATTAGTTTGACATTTACCATTTCACTTTGTATTTTTATATTATATAGTTAATAAACATACTATATACATCCAAGCTACCCCCAAGTGGTACATTAATGATACACCTATCATGATATAAGTATATTGGCATGACCTTATATTTTTTAGGAATTTAATATCAATTAATAATATAATATTTTTTTTAAAGACTCTTTTATGTCAATTTTGACACTATTCAATAGTTGATTTTTGTGAAACTCATAACAGAATGATTACTTCGAAAAAAGTTAATTAAATCAATCCTACTATGTTATATTAACCTAGAAAATTAGTTTAATTCAATAAAAGTTTAAAAATATATTTATTTGGGTATTTATAATATCAATTATTTTAATTTTTCACGATTATGGTAATTACATCATCATCATTGTGTCATAAATAAATTAAATTATTTAATGTCTAAAAAAATATAAATAAAATATAATTCTGTAGGAAATCTTTGTATCTTTATAATAAATATTTATAGTCGAAAATCCAACATAGATAACCCTATGTAAAAATTGTTGTTCTAAAAGATATATGCTTATGTCATTTTTGTACTTATTTTAACTTAATTAAAATAAAGTGTCCCTATCACCTACAAGTGGCTCCATGGGGTCCCAAAATCAACCCAAATATGCCTATGCTCGAACATGTATCAACAAATAAGGCTAGGACACGTTTTAAGGTAATTTAGTATTATTATAATATTATTTTTTAACCATTATTTACCGGATTTACCCTTTAACCATGGTAAATAAAATATTTACCGCAGTAATTATTCAAAATATCTGAAAATAAAAGTTACTTATTAACAAAATATGAACATCATGATTCCAAATATGTACTCCATTTTTTCAAATTAAAAACACAAAAGTGGCAGAAATTAATTTAAAATTAATTCCCGTTGTTAAAACAAAAAAGCATGTTTTTAAGAGATAATAACTATCAAAAGATTGACACTTGTTTATGTCCGGTTTAATTGTAAAATTATGTCCAATGACCAATATTGTATTAAATGGTAAAAATATATTCTAAATATACTTTAAAACCACTCAAATTCATAATTTATCACTATTAATTATTTTGATTAAAAAAGTTGTTTTTAATAAAAATTTTGTAATTTTCACTATTCATCAAAATATAAGTGTTATCTGAAAAGTTCCAAAATTTCACCCTAGGATAAATTCGATATTCCAAATCCAAAAATGAAGTCCATTTTGAAATATAAAATATATATAATTTCAAAAAGTAGGTATTACTATTCATAACGGCTAGTTTGATTTGTTATGGTGTGTTAAAACTCATTTTTGCGTACAACACATGCTATCACATTATTCAAAGAGAAGCATACCGTAGAATCTTGGGGTGTTACATTCTCCCCTCCTTCAAATAATTTCATCCTCAAAATTTCTATAATATTATCGCATTAAAAGACTTGTGTGGTTCTTCATCATAAGTTCCTCGGGTTCCCACATTGCCTCTTCCATCTTATGGTTTCTCCACAAAACTTTTACCAGACGCATCGTCCGGTTTCTCAGTACTTGTTCTCTTGTATCAAGAATCCAGACAGGCTCTTCACAATAAGACAGATCTGGTTCCAGTTCTAATTCTTTATAGGTGAGTACATGCGTTGGGTCGGGCATGTATTTCCTCAACAGAGATACGTGGAACACATCGTGAACTTTGGAGAGACTTGGCAGTATTACCAATCGGTAAGCTACAGCCCCAATTCATTCTATAATTTCGAAAGGTCCGATGTACCTGGGAATCAATTTACCTTTCTTACCAAAATGTATGACTCCCTTCCATGGAGATCCCTTCAGGAAAACATGATCACCGACTTGAAATTCCAAATCCTTCCTTCAATTATCGGCATAGCTATTCTGCCTACTTTGAGCTGCTTTGATGTGACTTTAAATTACCTTCACCTTTTCCATCGTTTCCTCCACCAGTTCTGGGCCTACAAGTTTTCTTTCACCAACATCATCCCAACAGGTTGGTGTACGACATCTCTTTCCATATAACGCTTCATATGGTGCCATCTGAATACTCGAATGGAAGCTATTGTTATAGGATAATTCTACCAGAGGTAAATATTGATCCCACATACCCTAAAAGTCAAGTGAGCAGGATCTAAACATGTCTTCTAAGGTTTGAACAGTTCTTTTTGATTGTCCATCTGTCTGAGGGTGGTAAGCAGTGCTCAAATGAAGTTCAGTATCTAGGGATTTTTGAAGACTTTTCCAGAATCTTGAAGTAAAACGGGGATCACAATCTAAAACAATCGATAGGGGTACTCCATGATGTCTCACAACTTCATTAATATATAGTCTTGCTAGACATTCCATGGGTAGACCTTCTCTTATAGTAAGAAAATGTGCTGACTTGGTAATACGATCAACAATAACTCATATTGCATCGTTCCTTCTATGAGTCTTTGGTAGCCCCATGACAAAATCCATCATAATATTGTCCCATTTCCACTCCGGTATGGGAAGAGGTTGCATAACTCCTCCAGGTTGTTTCCCTCTATCTTTCACTTATTGAAAAACCATACATCTTGACACAAAATAAGCAATCTCCCTCTTCGTGTTGTCCCACCAAAAATGTTCGTTCAAATCTCTATACATTTTGGTACTCCCAGGGTGTATAGAGAAATTAGAACTATGAGCATCATCCAGCAATTCACTTTTTAGATCGGGTATATCGGGAACACAAAGTCTCTTCCCAAATTTCAAAATTCCATCTTCATACACAAAGTATCTCAATCTCCCATCATTCACACCTTTAATCTTCTTTTGAAATTCTCCATCATTAATCTGAGAACTCTTAATCCTTTCTAGTAAAGATGGTTTGGAAAACATTTGAAAAACCATTGATGTTTCACCTTCCCTAGTTATTCCCATGTCCATCTTCATTAGATCCATCAAAATTGGATCCCTTTCAATTCTCATCATGTTCAAAACACCATGGTCTTTTCTACTCAAATCATCTGCCACCTTGTTTTATTTCCCCGGGTGGTAGTGTATCGTACAATCATAATCCTTGAGTAATTCAAGCCATCTCCTTTTCCTCATGTTGAGTTCTTTTTGTGAGAAAATATACTTCAAACTCTTGTGATCGGTATAAATCTCACATTTTTCACCATAGAGGTAGTGCCTCCATATCTTAAAAGCAAAGATCACAGCTGCTAACTCGAGATCATGAGTGGGATAGTTTTTTTCATGAATTTTCAATTGTCGTGATGCATAGGCAATAACCCTATCATTCTGCATAAGGACACAACCAAGTCCTTTCTTCGATGCATCACTATAAATAACGAACCCATCATTCCCCTATGGTAGAGTCAATATAGGAGCATTGACTAATCTTCTCTTCAGTTCTTCGAAACATTCTTCACACTCTTTTTTTCAAACAGATTTAACCCCTTTACGGGTGAGCTTCGTTAATGGGTTAGCCAATCGGGCAAAATTCTGGATGAAACATCGATAATAACCTACTAAACCAATAAAACTACGTACCTCAGTTATACTCGTAGGTTCTGGCCATTCTTGGATTGCCTTGGTCTTAGAAGGATCAACAGAGATTTTATCTTTAGAGACAATATGGCCAAGAAAAGAAATCTCCTGAACCCAGAATTCACACTTTCTAAACTTGCCATATAATTCATGTCTTCTCAGAGTCTTCAGGATAATGCGCAAGTGATTTTCATGATCTTCGTAGCTTTTGGAGTATACCAAGATATCATCAATAAATACCACCACAAATTCATCGAGATACTCCTTGAAAACTCTATTCATCAGATCCATGAATACAGAGGGTGCATTAGTCAATCCAAAAGGCATTACAGTAAACTCTTAATGCTCGTACCTGGTTCGAAATGCTGTCTTCGGAATGTCTTCCTTCTTCACACACAACTGATGGTATCCAGATCGAAGGTCAATCTTTGAAAATCATTGAGCTCCATGAAGTTGGTCAAATAAATCATCAATGCGAGGTAGGGGATGCTTGTTATTTATTGTTATAGCATTGATCTCCCTGTAGTCGATACATAACCTCATGGATCCATCTTTCTTTTTAACAAAAAGAATAGGGGCTCCCCATGGAGAAACACTAGGGCGAATAAATACTTTATTACTCAATTCCTCTAATTGTTTCTTTAGTTCGAATTATTATACAGTGGCCATTCTATAAGGGGTCTTCGATAGAGGCCTTGATCCAGGAATTAAATCAATGGAAAACTCAACTTCTCATTCTAAAGGATGTCCAAGTAAATCTTCAGGAAATACATCTACATATTCTTTCACAATAGGTACATCCTCTATTTGAACATTCCTTTCCTCACCCATAGTCATTTCATTATCTTCCTCCCCAATAATGGAATTTAGTTGAGCTACTGGGGGTGGATCAAGATAAGAATTAGGTGGTGACGATTCTGCTCTAAAGATAAGGTGTTCCTTATCATCATCAACAAGAATCGTAACCTCTTTCTTCTTATAATAAATCTTCGCATCATAGTCCAAAATCCAGTCCATACCGATGATTATATCAAACTCAATCATAGGTATGACAATGAGATCAGTAGATAAAGAACATTTATGTTCTCTAATGGGGACTAATTCACAAAACTTTGTTGAAATGATACTTTCCTTAGGAGTTTTAACTGAAAACTCCCTTGTTAAATCAAATTGGAAATATCTAATTTTCTTAGAAAACTGGGAAGATATGAAACAATGTGATGATCCAGAATCAAATAATTCATTTGCTAAACATGAGGAAACCATTAAATTACCTTCCACCACGTCTTTCGGAGCTTCTACCTCAACAGTAGTGATAGCATAAGCTTGGCATTGATCCCTTGGACTTTTCCGAGGTGTGTTCTCCTGACTCTTAGGACATTCATTTGCATAATGTCCCATCTCCCTGCAATTGTTGCACTGAACATTGGTAGCTTCCTTCTTCCCTTTGCAATCACGAGCTTGGTGGCCTTTTCACCACACTTATAAGAGACTCTTATTCCCTTAAAGAAAGTGTCGGGGTGTTTCTTCCCATATTTACCACAGGATGGATATTCAACCTTTCCCTTCTTCCCCTTATTTCCATTCCCAGATTGATCAGCAGGTCTCTTCTTATCTTTCTTTTCTTTAAAGTCATAAGACTTAGAGAATTCTTTTTCGGTCTTGATAGCACATGAGACAATGTCTTCGTACGATGAGAAGGATTGTGAGACTAATGCTCGACGGAGAAATGGTTTTAAACCATCAAATAAACGATCAATCTTACTTCTTGGGTTACATATATAATCTCCAGCATACCTTGCTAACCTTGTAAAGTTAGCCTCATACATTGTGACATTCTCATCCTCCTTCTGTCTTAGACTCAGAAATTGCCTTTCCATATCTGCTCGATGGTCGTGAGGAAAGTGTTTTTCTAAAAATAGATATTTGAACTCCCTATATTCCATATTTGATACCTCATCATCTTCCTTCGTATTTTGAATCAATGACCACCATTGATCAGCATCTCCAGTGAGGCGGTAAACTGCCATGATAACTTTTTCCCTTTCACTACTCCCCAAAGCCTGAAATATTTTCTCTAGGGGAAATATTCATTGCTCGGCTACTAAGGGATTTGTACTCCCATTGAACGTTGGAGGTTGTTGTCTCATGAATCGATCTAACATTGATCATCCATGCTTCGGATCAGGGTGCTCCATACATGTAAGGTTATTATTCATAACCTGAGTGAGTTGTCCCAGTATGGTGATTAGCTGATCAGCACCAGTTGCATCACCAGCTCCACTATAATTATCTTGAGCAGGAGGAAAATCCCAACATGGAGTGCGTTCATTGATACGGTTTCCATTTCTTCCACTAGGCGCCATTTCTAAACAATGTCATAAACTAGATCAGTTTATGAATCAAAATACATAATCCCATACTTATAGAACACTTATCATAAATTGAACTATTTATGGATATAATCCATAATCAAAAGAATGTTTTCTTTGAGAAAGTATATACTCATAAACCCTTCATAATGATTTGTAAATAAAATGAGAGTTATCCTAGGAATATCCATCGGGAGTGTCGTAACCAAGAGTGCAGCAAGGCTCGTTGTCGTGCACCAGTTCCCATTCGAGTCTAGCTCAAAGCGGTGTTTTCGGGTTTTACCCCTAGGTACATCTGTGCTAGAGTCACCTCTACTTGCTCGTATCTAGAAAGGTATGTATTGCTCGGAAAACTCAAAAAATCTATACAATACCAAAATTCTAGGAAGTTCTTCTATACTAATCCTCAAATTTCAGCTTAGGTCTACGTGCTCTAATCAGATTTTATCTAAATCTAGCTTCCAAGGTTTGTACTAAACTTCCTCTGATACCAACTGTAACGCTCCAACCCTAGTTACCCAGAGTTGGTGCATTATTACATAACATTGGCATGATCACAAGAAAGATCAAATCTCTAAAGACCGATTGGTTTAGTAACCTTGGAAACACTAGATATATTCATAAAGTTTTACATTAAATCATAAAAATGAAAACTACAACAATATAGTCTCCATATTCCACACTCATATCCCCACATAATATCCCTAAAGGTCATTCATAAATTACTTCTTCACATCCTGGGAAAAATTAAACATAGAAAAGGGGTGATCTCAAATGCCTAGTAAGGATAACAATATAGCGGAAACTTTCATAAATAAGAATAAACATTTAAGGCAGTGTATAACTAAAACAAAAGCCTTTTAAACTGGAACATCAACATAGTATGGCAAAAATAAAATGAAATAATTCCATTTACTTATTCACATGGATATTCTACTAATCAAATAATCACTTGAAATATCAATAACCACTTTCATAATGATGGAATGCATAATGCCAGACTATCATAACCACATAGCCCAGGCCTCGTTCCAAGACTACAAATAAGATTTTTCCAAGTCCTTGTGCCAAGACACTAGTTTGTCTCATGAGACCTACCGATGCATTGAGGATCTATAGTGGGCTCCACTCGTCACATATTAAGTCCAATGCATTCCCATATGAAAAGGTTTAAACATAACATAAACATTCGTATTAAAACTATCATAAGAAATGTCAATACTTCCACCATAAACTATGAACGGTATAAAAATAGCACATCCATAGTCAAACATATCACAAAACCTTCAATACAATATAGAAGTTTTTATCATAATAAATAAACTTCAAATAAGCGTAAAATCCATCAAAGGATGTTGACATAGATGAAATCAAAACTCTTTTTAGAGAAATATCTCTTTCTATTTTGAAATCATTTAAGAGTCTAATATTTATGAAATAAAAAATTTTCTTTGAAAATATTCTTATAATATTGTAAGGGAAGCTTCGACGATTTTATTATAGCGTAAAATAACCACACCCACCGTATAAGTTAAAAAAACATTCTTACCTTAATTTTGTCGAAAAGGTTAAAAGCACCTTGTTTGGAAAATGACGGAAAGATTCCTTTACAAAATTCTTATAAAAAGTAAAAAAAGGGTATAAATGACTTTAACCCATATTATTTAAATAGTAAAAATGTTTTGAAATACATTTTTATGAAACATGGATGTGGATGATAAAGAGATCCCAGTAGATTATTACGTATAAACAACCTCAGATAATGAAGAGATTGTGAAATAACCCTTACCTTGTCCTTTTCCTTGGATGGGGTAGTTTAACCTCCTATATAATGGTGAAATAATTCTTATTAAATTATACAAGAATCATATACATTAATATGATATCATATATGATCTTTTAACATTGATTTGATAATAATATCTTAGTATTATCGTTGTTTCGAGTGTTAACTTACTCATTTTCTTTTATATGTTTTGTTACGTAAGCCATGTTTGTAATGGATAGGTTGTATATTAATCATATCCAGAATGATATCAAGTCCGCAGATACTATTATTAATCATCAAATGAGAATTATACTTGAATGGATACGATGGAGAATGAATCTCATCCCGTTCGTGGGGATGGTAGTCCGTACGTACGCACGAGTGACAATATCATTCTTTTGATATTAAAATAATATATAATTGGATGGTATATCATATATAAAAAATTATTATCATGTTATATTTATTATTTACATGAATTACACATCATTATTATACCCATCCAAATAATAATTTATTGAATAACAATTACACCACGACGTGGAGACGGTAAGCCGTACGTACGCACGTATGGTGACATGTTATTCAAAGGATGGATAGAATACTGAATATGGTTGTACCATATTTATAATAACATCACAGTAAATATATGATACTGGAGTTATTATTTTTGAATGGTAATAACAAAGGAAGAAGTAGTGGAAGAAGAAAGGAACTTGGAAAATGGTGGTGAAATCATTACCTCTTCTTCGGGTTCTTCCTTTTGATTTTGATCAAAAGGGATCCTTAGGTTTGCTTTCTGATCAAACTAAGGCATCTAGGTTGTAGTGAGGGAAGTTGGGAGAGTATTTGGGCAGATTTTGTCCGAACCAAAAGGCTTTGAAGGTGTGAAAAAATGAGATGGAGGAGTGCCTTTTTATAAGAGGGGTGAGGGGCACCTTTGGAAAAGCTAGAAATATTAATTTATAATAAATTCATATTCGGTTTCTAATAGCTCCAAAGTTTATTATTTAAAGGTTAAGTTGGGGATGGGTCGAAAACCACTCAACCAATAGAATTTAGACAGGTTTGGGTTACTATATTAACCTTATCTTTTAGTTTTAACTCTTAGTTAATTTGTTTGACATTTACCATGTCACTTTGTATTTTTATATTATATAGTTAATAAACTTACTATATACATCCAAGAGACCCCCAAGTGGTCCATTAATGATACACCTATCATGATATAAGTCTCTTGGCCAAAACTTAGATTTTTTTGGAATTTAATATCAATTAATAATATAATATTTGTTTTAAAAACTCTTTTATGTCAATTTTGACACTATTCAATAGTTGATTTTTGTGAAACTCATAACAGAATGATTACCTCGAAAAAAGTTAATTAAATCAATCCTATTATGTCATATTAACCTCTATAATTAGTTTAATTCAATAAATGTCTCAAATTATATTTATTTGGGTATTTATAATATCAATTATTTTAATTTTTCACTATTATAGTAATTACTGCATCATCATTGTGTCATAAATAAATTAAATTATTTAATGTCTAAAAATTATAAATAAAATATCATTATGTCCGAAATCTTTTTAGATTTCTAATTAATATTTATAGTTGAAAATCCAACATAAATAACCCTATGTAAAAAAAATTTCTCAAAGATATATGCTTATGTCATTTTTGTACTTATTTTAACTTAATTAAAATAAAGTGTCCCTATCACCTACAAGTGGATCCATGGGGTCCCAAAATAGACCCAAAGATTCCTATGGTCGGCCATGTATCAACCAATAAGTCTAGGACACGTTTTAAGGTAATTTAGTATTATTATAATTTTATTTGTTAACCCTTATTTACCAGATTTACCCTCTAACCATGGAAAATAAAATATTTACCACAGTAATTATTCAAAATTTCTAAAAATAAAAGTTACCTATTCACACAATATGAACATCATAATTCAAAATATGTAATACATTTTTCCAAATTCAAAACACAGAAGTGGCAGAAATTAATTTAAAATTAATTCCCGTTGTTAAAACAAAAAGCGTGTTTTTAAAAGATAATTACTATCAAAAGATTGACACTTGTTTATGTCCGGTTTAATTGTAAAATTATGTCCAATGACCAAAATTTTATTAAATGGTAAAAATATATTCTAAATATACTTTAAAACCACTCAAATTCATAATTTATCACTATTAATTATTTTGATTAAAAAAGTTGTTTTTAATTAAAACTTAGTAATTTTCACTATTCTTCAAAATATAAGTGTTATCCGAAAAGTTCCAAAATTTCACCCTAGGATAAATTCGATATTCTGAATCCAAAAATGAAGTGAATTTTGAAATATAAAATATATATAATTTCAAAAATTAGGTATTACTATTCATAACGGCTAGTTTGATTGGTTATGGTGTGTTAGAACTCGGTGTTGTGTACAACACACGCTATCACATTATTCAAAGAGAAGCGTACCGTAGAAGCTTGGGGTGTTACATTAAATGAAAGATTTAATTTCTGAAAAGTCAAAAAAAAAAAGAGACATCAAGTATATAGGTTGATGGAACCATCATGCTACCTACTTGATTTGAGATATCATGATAAAGAATTATATTAAAAGGTAAGCATTTGTAGGAGTTTGGATGTCATTGTGAAATTAATTTATTTCATTATTGGTGTCTTTGCATGTTGTTATATAAAAACCTCATACATTATGTGGTTATTCCAAATGTCATTGAGAAAGAATACTAGAGGGTTACACACTAAATGTCTCTCCAATCTCAGTTAAATTCATGTATTGAATTTAACAAGTTAAAATAAAAAATATTTATTCAGATTTAGTTGATAACCATAACATAATCACAAGTTATTTGAAATAATAAGTGGGTTAAATAATAATAATAAACATTTTTAATTTTTGGAAAATATAACATTTATTATATTCATCATAGAATAATGCAGTAACATTTATTTATTAAATAGTCATTATTCTATAATCTATAAATGTCGATGAAGGAAAGTGATAAAAGCATAATGCTTCTATTAGAAATGGTATAAATGATATTTATTTATATTTTCAATGTTTTTCACATGTATAGTGATTAATAATAATAATAATATCACTATTATACATTGTATTAACTAAGAATTATTAGGTTTGGAAGGGGCTTATATGTGATTTTTCAACCCCAAACCTTCCATAATAAATATACAATTATAACACTTTCTTACAGAACTTTTTATGTAAAAAATAGATAGAGAGGGACACAATCAAGACCTAGAGAGAGATCTATATATCTAGACTGTATTATCTATTCCTCCACTCTCATACATTGAAGGATCATCAAGATTTAATCCTCCTTTGAGAAGAACATTACTGCAGTCAAGTATAAACCACACAAGCAATCAAGATCGACTATGTTAGCACCCATTGATTCTATGATGATGTTCATATGTTTTGGTTCATGTGGGGATAACTTCTAGGGGAATTTTCACTTGGATTTTATTGTGAAATCATAGTACGATGTGATCTAGTTAATCGGATCCTCAATTAAGAGATAATTACAAGTTATAGTAACATTATATCTACTCATATATAAATTATAAATTATATGTAATGATCATTCTCTGCTAGTTCTGGTTCATTAATCTAGTCATGTAATATGTGGTTTTCATTATAAATAATGCCTTAATAAAGTGTGGAAATGACTATATTTATATTAAGACTATAATATTAGTTAACCATACTATCAAAGGACACTTAATATTGTGTCTAGAACCTAAAAGTGATATTAGATCGGTCATATGTTTAATTTATAATTATTTATTATTCATTTATTGTTTTCATGTTTTTCTATTTAATTTTACTTAGATTGATTCATTTTAATATTGGAACATTCCCATCCCTCCCTTTCTTTGTTCTCACTAACATAACCAGTAATTGGTTAAGGATTAAAAATGAAGAAGAATTCAAAGAACACCATTTAAAGGTCCCAAAGACACTACTTAGAAAAAACCAGAGTACATGGAATGTACTACCTACATACATTCCATGTATTATTGTCTTCACATTTATATCTTGTGATAAATTCAAATGGATCTGATGAAACTTGATCCAAGATCTTGCAAAATATGATCGATGTTGTATATCTAGAAAGACTGGTACATGACTTGAAGAACTACATGGTTTTTAACACTAGTACATGATGTGTAGTTCTTGTCTTCTCATGGAGAAGAACATGGGGTATCCTAGAAATCCATGTAATAGACAGACAACATGGGGACTAACGGGTTGTGTTTCTACAAGGCCACACAATTTGTTTCCTGAGTACGTTTCATGTACCTCAAACTCATCCATAATGGTAAATATGACAACTCACAAAGCATGTGCTACAAACTCAAGTAGAAGACTGTATGCACCATGTACATTCATATACACTGTGTAGTCTACTATAGAAAATGTGCCCAATTTTTCACAGATAAAAATTATATATATAATCAAACCTGATCACATGTGTTAAGTATTTTTTTTATTTTTGAAAGTACACAAAATAGTATAGAATATATAATCATATATATTAAATCAATTTCCCTGTTAAAAATTTGGATAAACAAACTTTTTTCCTCTAAGTACACATGTGTACTACATTAATTTTGAATTAAATTAATTTTGTTAAAAATCATAGTTGATGGTGTGTCAAGGATGCATGGATGAAATTAAGATAAATTTGATTAATTTGATTAATTTGTGGGACATTATATTAATTAATTAATTAATATAAGTAATTAAAAATAAGATTGAAAATGTATTCTCATTACAATTTTTTTGGATGATCATGATACCATACCATCCCTTTTGTATCTGATTGGTTTCTTTTAATTTATTAAGATTAAATTAAAATGGATGGTTAGCATGTCATCCCGTCCTTTTTATTATGTAAGGGTATTTATTCCCATGGTTTATTTTAAGTAAAATCCATTTATCCAATTCATTTGATCCCCTCACCTACATGTGAGTAAAAAATTATGTAAGGACGGATCTCCTAGATAAGAGAAGGAGGTCCAGGTCCAAGAGAAAAGATGAAGTCAATCAAGGAGAATCATAGGATCCAAAGGTGAAACTTTTCAACATGAACCAAGATATAGTTCAAGGTGTTTTCCCCTAATATTAAGATTTGTTTTATCATTCTATAGATATACTAACCTTTAGATAATATCATGATCATCACACTTATATTTAGTTTCATTCAGTTTCATGCTTAATTATTTATGTATGTTGATCCTATGTGATCACTAAATAAATGAAATAACAATAATATAAGATGGTATAATTTATAATTGGATTATGATTAATTTTTTTTATCAAATATGGTTAATCACTTAAGTAAAATTAACTTAATATTAATATGAAATGTGAAAAAGATAAAATTATATTTAAACATAAAGATAAAAACCCCTCAAACTTAAATATTAATTCAGTGTAGTCTTCTACTAGTTAAATTATAACGGACCTCATTGTTCAAATTGATTGACCAACCCATGTTAGGATGATTTCAATTATAATGAATCATTTAGCTTGATGTTTTGGGTTGATTTAACTTCGTTAACATAAAGGGTTGACTGACCAAGAAATACTTGGTGTAATTAAGAGGTAGAGGTTGAGGAAATATTTATTCAAGATTTTAGGATTGCGGGTCCACTCAACAAACCAAGGAACTATGAGTTAATATAGTTGGAAAATTATTCCTACCTAAAACCCTTAGAACATTTCAGGACTAAGTCTAAGTTATAATATGGGGAATGTGTATCATTGACATTAGAATATCTAATCCAAAAACATATTCTGATATTGATTATGAGGGATTTTGAGTTTCAATAAATAGTGGGAGATTAATGGAATTTAACTATTTTTAAATTTATTAATATTTTTTAACAAAATCAAGTAGAAATTATCTATTCTTAATTTTTAGAAATGGAAAATTAAAAAACATCGATAATATTACTAAGATCCATATTAGATAAGGATAACCTTCTCACCAGTGTAAATTTTTAGGAATGACATAGAAACTTTCATGTTATGCAATGTCGTGAACAGAAATTATACTTGCTAGAAACCCCACTTCCTAAGTCGCTTGTCAAAGATTCTAGTAAGGCAGAAGTATCTCTCTAACTAAGGAATATGCATGATATAATGGATGTACAATGTTTTATAATATCCTCCATGTACAATGATATTTTAAAGAAATATAAAGATATGGATTTATATAGCATTGTATCTCACTTTCGAGATTTCTATCAAGAGAATGTGATATTAGAGTGATATTAGATCCCAAATGTATTATTAAAATGAATGATTAGAGAGCCAGTTCCAGCTAGGGAACATATATTCAAGAGGATTTTTTACATTGACGGACTTGATATATTGGGTTGTAAGATCCTGGATGAGTTGTGAACAAATGTTTTTCTATCTTCGCTGGCCAAAAAATTCTCTAGTTTTATTGTGAATTATATTAGGAGAAATATCAAGAAGAAATTTTTAGAACTTATTAATATTATTCTTCAAGTTGATAAAGACATGGGTGTGTGACAAAACCACTATCATTATGGTGAATAAGAATAATAAGAACAAAGAAAAGGGTATGAAGGCTCAATCCTGGTCTAAGGCCCTCGAGCACCATCCTTATAAAAAGAATAAGATCAATGGGAAAGGAAATAAAACATATGTGGTTTGTTTTTCATATGGAAATTAGGGGCACTAGGAAAGGAATTTCACATAGTTAAAGAAGAAAGGGGAAGCTTCATGTGTGTTTTTATTGAGAGTAATTTTTCTATATTTACAAGGTGGGTATTGGATACTAATTGTGGTTCTCACATTTCTATCTAAATACCAGAACCAAGTAGATTTCAAAATGTTTCCTAAGATTTGGTGGATCCATTGGCTACCAATGGTGTAATAATATATGTTCTAGCCATTAGATTCTACTATATCACCTTTTTGACATGCTTGATTTGGGATATCATGATAAAGGATTATATTAAAAGGTAATCATTCGTAGGAGTTTGGATATCATTATGAAATAAATTTCATTCACTATTTGTGTCTTGTCATGATGTTATATGTTAGATTTTTACATAATGTGGTCATGCGTAATTCCATTGAGAAATATTCCTAGAGGTTTACACACTAAGTGTCTCTTCGTTCTCAGTTAAATTCATGTATTGAATTTGACAAGTTAGAATAAATTATATTTATTCGGATTTGGTAGATAACCATAATTTAATCACATGTTAATTGAAATAATAATTGAGTTATATAATAACAATAAAAATTTACATTTTTTTGAAAATATAACATTTATTATATTCATCACAGAATAATACAGTGAAATTTATTTATTAACTAGTAATTATTTTCTGATCGGTAAATGTTGATGAAGGAAAGCGATACAATCTTAATTCCACAATTAGAAATGGTATAAATGATATTTATTTATATTTTTAATGTGTTTCGCATGTCGAGAGATTAATAATATTAATATTATCACTATTGGACATGGGTTTAACTAATAAATATTAGGTTTGGATGGGGCTTTTGTTTGATTTTTCAACCCTAAACCTTCTATAATTAATATCCAATTTTAACACATTCCTAAATGACTTTTGGTGTGAAAAATAGATAGATAGAGCCTATATAAAGACCTAGAGATAGATATCTAGATCTATAGTGTATTATATATTACTGCTCTCTCATCCATTGAGAGAACATCAAGATTTACTCCTCCTTTGAGAAGAACATGACTACAGTCAACCAAAAATAATGCAAATGATCAAGATTGACCATGTCAACAACCATTGATTTTATGACGATATTCCCATATTTTGGTGCTTTTTTGGATAACTTATAGGGGAATTTTCACTTGGATTTTATAGTGAAATGAAGTTGAGATTTGATCTAGTTAACCAGATCATCAATGAAGAGATAATTGTGAGTTACAATAATTTTATATAAACTCCTATATAAATTATATATTACATGTTGAGATCCCTCTCTATTTTCTATGGTGATTTAATATGGTCAATTAATATATGTTTTTAATGGAACATAAGGTTTTAATAATGTGTGGAAATGATTTAATGTAAATTAAGAATAAAAGATGAGTTGATCATACTATCAGAGGAGACTTCTATTGTATCTAGAACATACAAGTTATATTAGATCGACCACATGTTTAATTTATAATTATTTATTATTATTTTATTGTATTCATGTTTTTATGTTTTATTTTACATATATTGATTCATTTTAATATCTGATCATTTCTATCTCTCTCTTTCTTTGTTCATTCCAACATGACCACTATTCAGTTAAGGTTTAAAAATGAAGAATAATTCATTGAACACCATATGATAGTCCCAAAGACATTTAATGGAAATAACCAGAGTACATATAATGTAAAACCTACATATATTTCATGTATTATTGTCGACACATCCATATCTTTTGATAAAGTCAAACGGATCTGATGAAATTTGATCTAAGATCATACAAAAGATGATCGATGTTGTATATCCAGAAAGACCGGTACATGAATTAAAGAAATACTTGTTTTTAACACTAGTACATGATATTTAGTTCTTTTATTATCATGGAAAATAAAATGGGGTTTCCTATCATGACGTGTATCAGATACACAACTTGGGTACTAATTAGTTGTGTAGCCCCAAGGCCACAAAATTTGTACCCTGAGTATGTTTTGTGTACCTCAAACTCATCCACGATGGGAAACATTCCCACTCACATGGATAATGCTACAAACTCAGGTAAAAAACATTATAAACCATGTACATTCATATACATCATGTATTCCACTATAGATAATGTGCCTAATTTTTCATAAAGAAAAATTAAATATATAATCAAACATATTCACGTGTTTTAAGTGTTTTGTTTATTTCAAAGTACACGCAATATATTAGTATTTATAGTTATATATATTAAATCAATTACCCTATTAAAAATTTAGATAATCACACTGGTGATCTCTAAAAACACATGTGAATTACATTAATTTTAAATGAAATTAAATTTTGTAAAAAAATAATAGATGATGGTGTGTCAAGGATGCATGGATAAAATTAAAATAAATTTTACAAATTGGATTAATTTGTGGGAAATTATATTAATTAATTATTTAATATAGGTAATTAATAATAAGGTTGAAAATTTATTTTCATTACAAGTTCTGTGGATGGGCATGATACTAGACCATCCCTTTTGAATCTGATTAGTTTTTTTAATTTATTAAGATTAAATTAAAATGTATGGTTAGCATGTAATCCCCTACTCATTATTATGTAAGGGTCTTTATTCCCATGGCTTCATTTATGTAAAATCCCTTATCCATTCCATTGGATCCCCTCACCTTCATGTGAGAAAAAACTTATGTATGGATGGATCTTCTAGATAAGAGAAGGTGGTCCATGTCCAGGATCCAATATGAAGTCAATCAAGGTGATTCATAGGATCCACAGGTGAAATTCTACAACATGAACAAAGATATAGTTGATGTTGTTTTCTCCTAGGGTCGAGAGTCTATTTATTATCCTCTAGGTAAACTAAACATTAGAGAATCTCAAGATCAACCCACTTATATTTAGTTTCATTTAATTTCATGGTTAATAATTTATGTTTGTTGATGCTATGAGATCACTAAATAAATTAATTAATAAGAATATAATATGGAATAATATATAATTGGATTATGATTAAATGTTTTATCAAATATGGTTAATCACTTAAGTAAAATTCACATAATATCAATATGGCATGTAAAAAGGTTAAAATTGGATTTACACATAAAGATAAAAAACCATCAAACTTAAATATTAATTCCATGTAGTCTTACACTACTTAACTTATAAATGAACTCATTTTTCAATGTGATTAACCAACACAATTTGGGATGCTTTCAATTTCAATAAAACTTTTATCTTGATGTTTTTTGTTGATTTAACTTGGTTAAAATCAAGGGTTGACTGAACAAGAAAGACTTGGTTTAATTAAGAGGCATAGGTTGGGGAAATATTTATTCCCAATGTTAGGATTGGGGGTACACTCAACAAACCAAGGAACTGTGAGTTAATATGGTTGGAAAGTTATGCCTGCCTAAAACCCTTTGATCTTTTCAGGACTAGGTCTGGGTTATAAGAAGTGTAATGTGAATCATTGACATTATAATATCTAAGTGAAAAAATATTCTGAAACTTATAGTGAGGGCTATTAAGTTTCAAAAAATATTAAGGGATTAATGGAATTTAATTAATTTAAAATTTGTTAATATTTCTTAACCAAATAAATTACTATTTATCTAATATTAATTTTTAGAAATATAAATAAAAAACATTGATAATATTACTATGATCAATACTAGATTAGGATAATCCTCTCATAATCATAAAGTTTCTAGAATGGTATAGGAACCTGCATGTTATGAAATTCTAGGAACAGAAATTATACTTGTTATAAACCCCACATACTAAGTCACATGTCAAAGAGTCTAATGATGAAGAATAACCTCTCTAATAGAGGCATATGTATGATATAATTTATTTACAATGTTTTATAATATTATCTATGTATAATGATATTTTAAATAAATATAAAGATATGGATGTGTATAGTATTATTTCTCACTTCCAAGATGTCTATCAAGAGAAGGTGATACCAGAGAGATATACGATCTCCAATGTATTGCTAACATGAAATCTTAGAAATTCAGTGCCATCTAGGGAACATTTAGTCAAGATGATTTCCTATATTGAGTGACTTGACATCTTGGGTTGTAAGATCCTGAATGATCTATGAACAAATCTTATTCTTTCTTCACTGCCCAAAAAATTCTCTAGTATTATTGTGAATTATATTATGAGAAATAACAAGAAGACACATTAAAAACATATTACTCTTGTTCTTAAAGTTGATAAAGACATGGGGTGTGACAAACCCACTATTATTATGGTGAATAAGAATAATAAGAACAAAGAAAATGGTGTGAAAAATCATTCCTAGTTTAAGGCTCCAGAGCACTATCCTTCTAAGAAGAAGAATATCCATGGGAATGGAAAGGAACAAGATGAAGTATGTTTTTAGTATGGAATGTAGTTCTACAATAAAAGAAATTTCACCTAGATAAAGTATAAAGGTGAACCATTAGGGTTTTTTTAGTGTAATCATTCTATATTTACATGTTGGGTATTGGATACTTATTTTGTTGATCAAATTTCTATCCAAATACAAGAATCAAGTAGATTACAGAATGTTTCTAGAGATAAAGTGAATAAATGGGCTTCCAATGGGGTAATAATAGTTTCTTTATCCATTAGAGACAACCATATCACCATTTTAACATGATTTATTTTGGTTTTAAATAATTTTAATTATGTTTCTAGTATTACCAAGAACATCATTTTCATTTCTTGTTCATACATGGATGTATTTATTTTAAAATTTTAAAATAAGGGTTTTGAATTTTATAAAGATATATTTTGTTGTGACATGGAATGGTTAAATAAAAATATTTATGTATAAAATTAAAAAAACAAATATTATCAAATGATAAAAACAAATACTGATGAATCATATTACATCCAGTTATGGCATTACTTCCTTAGTAATGTAAACGAGAATTGTATGAAAAATATCTATCAACATGGTTCCTTGAAACCTTTTGAGATTAATCTACTTAAAATATGGACCAATTTTTTATAAGTAAAGATTACTAAACCACAATTTGGTGGTCAAGGTAAAAGGTCCACAAAGCTTCTAGTGTGTCGACCTTTTCAACTAGAACTTAGAATTGGATTATCATGCTTTATTACTTTTACCAATGACTTAATTAGGTATGGTTATATCCACTTAATGTGGTATAAGTCAGAATTATTTGAGAATTTCAAATAGTTCATGAATGAAATTTAGAATCATTTGGTAATAATATTAAGAAACATCAATCGAATCAAGGTGGTGAAAATCTGGACCAAGACTTTATCGACTTTCTGTGAGAGTTTGGGACTCTATCTCAACTCAAACCACCTTTTACACCGTAGTGGAATGGTGTTAGTGAAAGGAGGAACCATACACTATAGGATATGGTAAGGTTGATGATGAATCACACAATCGTTCATTTATCCTTTTGGGGACATGCATTACATATGGCATCATACTTACTTAATCGAGTACCAACTAAAGCATCAAATGGAATTTCCTTTGAGTTATAGAGTTGGGAAGAAACATTTTTGTCACATGTTCATGAATGGTGTTATGAGACATTTTTAAATTATATATCATGAAAAAATTCAATCACCTTAAAGAATGAAGTGTATCTTTATAGGGCATCATAAGTAATTAAGGGGATGTTATCTATAAAACCCTTTAGAAAAGAAAGTTACATTCACAAGACATGCCATTTTTTTAGAGGAAGAACATCCTTAAGAAGGATAATGAGAAAATTATTTAGAGAGATGAATTTAATGCTCAACATATACAAGATTTGGTATAGGAATAGATTTCACAGGTCCCTATGGAAGAATTTGTTCCCAGAACATAAGTGATACATAGGAGTGTGGAGAGGTAAGAGAACCAAAGAGATATGGATTTATAGTCACTGATGATGGTGATTCATTATTGATTAATAATAGTTATCCTATATATTAAAAGAAGATAATAGAGAGCTCATAAATCTATAATACGGAAATAATCCATGAATTTTGAGATATATTTCATCTATCAAAACCCTGTTTGGGTTCTGATAGATTCACCAGTTAATGTAAATATTGTTGGATATAAATGGGTATTCAAGAGAAAGTTGTATTTGTAAGGTAAATTAAATACCTATAAATAATTAATAGTGCATAAAGGGTTTGAAAAACATCAAGGAATTATGTATGGAATAGCTTTTCTCTAGTTTCCATGTTTAAATCCATTATAATTTTCTGGGTTATAGTATCTTATCGTGGCTATGAGATTGGGTAGATGGATATAAAAATTACTTTCATTAACATGAATATTTAAGAGTATGCATATATGAAACAACCATAAGGTATTGTGTCTCTAGTAAATTCCAAAAAGGTATGATAGTTCTAGATATCCATTTATGGATTAAATTGAACATCAAGATCATGGAATATTTAGTTCAATGAACCCATAAAAGAATATGGTTTCATTGAGAACAAATGCGATAAATGTGTTTACAAAAAAATTAATCAGAGTATATTTGTCTTCATAGTAGTATATATTAATGATATATTACTAATTTTAAATGATATACTTACCTTGCAAGAGGTTAAGGCATGGTTTAACAAGTGCTCCATGATAAAGGGCTAAGGTGAAACCGCCTACTTTCTTGGGATCAAGATCATGAATTATATATACAAGAGGTTTTATTAACTGGTTCAAAGTATATACATTGACCAAATGCTGAAGAGGTTTAAAATGGAACAATATAAGAGGGGATTGGTTCTAGTGTCACATGGTATACATATTTCCATGAAAATTTTTTCTCACACAAAAAAGAAAGAGATATAATGAGTAAGATATCAGAGCATGTTCATAGGAAGAACTGACCAAAGCCTAGTCTAGTGCATCCAGAAACTGAAATGAATCTTGGTTATACCTCTTTTAATGGACTTATGACTTCTGTATGGAGTGTGACTCTCTATCAGTGGTTATTTAGGTTAGTTTTTCTAAACTGCCTTTATTATTTCAAAACCCTTCGATAATTAGGATTCTAGGGAACCTCATTGGTAGATATTTTTGTTCCAACAGCCGTACTAGATATGTTTGTTATCATATTAAACCCCAAGTCTATATAAAAATGGATGTGTCTAGAGAACCTATCTAGTATGTATAGATTTATATGGTTTATGAGTATTATTGAAGACAACCAATGGTTTATAAATCAAGGTTTTATTTTCATTATTCCTATAAGAGAATGGGGAATTAAATGGTCACTTGTAGGCATGGGTCTATGAACCATGATAATCAGAAGTGTGAGGACTTAGGAGGAAACACTAAGGGTTCGAGGTATAGTATTGATGAAGGTTCATCTGGAAAGAGGAATCTTGGGGTAGCTATTTATTTAAACTCTTAAAATTATACGCAATGGGGAACACAGGATGGTAAACCGATGGTGGAAAATATTTTCAGTCATTGGTAAAGGATATAGGGGATCCCTAGTCCTCTATGAAAGCTCCTTGTAGGTAAGTGCATCCTATTGCGGGGAAGGAAACTAGTGTTTGATATTCTCAAAAAAACTCTTGGGGGTCCTCAAGGTTGGGATGCGCAATTTTGTAGAGGTAGTAATATTGAATTATAACTAAAAATGGTTGATAAGGGACACCCCAAGAGTTCCACAGATAGATATGTTGAGGCTGTGCGTTCAGGGTCCGATATAATAAGTAGATGATATGATAAGGTTCCTAATGTGGAAAGGGTGGGGGAATTTACAGGTGGTAGAGTTTTGGATCCTGAAATAGGGGGTAATTCTTTGATCATGACAAGTCCAAAAAGGGAGGTTGACGTGATTGAGATTGGTAATCGATTTGAAGGATTGGTGAATGAAGATATCGATCTGGTGTATGAAGTAGATCGGGCCATTCCATCCAAGGATGTGTAGGGGCATCCAGTAATGAGTCTAGTGATGAGTATTTTATCCATTTATTAGGTTACATTGTAGATTATTTATAGTATTGTAGTATTTCCAGCTTGAGGAAAAGGAATAACAATAGGGGAAATTGAAAAAGAAGAAAGGACTACTCATTCAAGCCACTATCAATGGAAACAAGGTCATCTATGAAGTTTAAATTCAAGATGTTGGATAGTGATCCTAAAACTCATAAAATTAATATTCATGATGAGATTTTGGATCTTGAAGTTTTTTCTACCAAGGCTGCTCTAACTGATCAAAAGTGGGAGTTAGGTAAATCTCTTGAACAATCTTGGAGAAGCTTTTGCACTCAGATGAAGAAACTTTTGAATATTTTCTACTGATCAAAGCATATAATGAATAAGATGAAATGATGATGGGAAGACCATTAAATGTGAATACTAATGAATATTAGAGAAAATATATTGATGAGAAAGATCTTGTATTGATATGGGGATTAAAATAAGTGAAGATCAATCAAGATGAGTACATAGAGACTTGGGGAAAGTTGGTGTTTCATTTTAAAGGCCTCTAAAAAGATGATCCTGATACTCAAGTAAGAACTCTCTCCTAGACATTATGTATGGAGATTGATTATGGTAGTCTTATGTTGTCTTTCCAGGTTTTTTATCTCGTTCAGTTCTTGAACCCTTGGTTGCTCACTTTTACCTTAAATATGTTTTGATAATAACAAAATTAATTTTCAATCAGTAATATCTCATATGCTTCTATCATTGGATTTTTCATGTGTTTTATTTTATGTATAATTATCGATTTATCATATTCTATTAGCATGGTCAGTAGATATTAAGAAACTATAGGTGAGTAGCATTGGTCTCCTTTTAAGGATATCCTTAATTATCTAAGTTTAACTATGGATATGTTCCTGGTATATAAGGTCGGTAAAGAGTTATTCATAATATGTGATACAGATGATAGATTTTAGAAAAATCTGAATAATCTGAACTCACAGCTTTAATATATATTTTATAACATGAGAGGAGTTGTGAGCTAGAAGATCTCAAAGCAGCTAGTCATCGTCGATTATACAGTGGAGTCTTAGAATATTGTGTCTTTCAATAGAGCCAAGGAAGAATTTTGGATTCAATAAATTTCCAAGAAATTGATGTTATTCCTAACAGTAAATACCCTATTATATTTACTATGATAACACTAAAATGGCAGATCTCTCCAAACAATTCATGGTTTCACCAAAGGACAAATCACATAATTCAAAAATTTCATCATTTGAAAGATTTTTCTCAATGAAGTAAAGTTACAGTGATTAGTGTATATACAGAGGAAAACATGTAAGACCCCTTGACCAAGGCCTTATCTCAATAAAGACATAAGTATCATGTGAGACCTAGATGACTGAATGTTATATATAATTCTCTCTAGTGCAAGTGGGATTCTATTGGAGTCGGTACCCTATAATTGACATTCTTAGTAATTGAATACATGATTTCTTTATTAATGAAAATTATTATGACAAATTAATTGTTCATTTCAATGACTTAGGTATGTGATAATTTCATAAGAATATATGTTTTAATAAAAGTTTACAGTAGTTCCTCATGATGATGAGAACAAAGAGGCTCAACAAAATCAGTCTTAAATATATTTTCTATGGCCTAATGATATTTTATGACAAGAAAAATATAATATAGGTTATCAAGGGTATAAGACTCATAATATATTGAGAAACATTTTCATGGTGTTATCTCTTGGTAATTTCCAAGATGGGAGGTTATGAGAACAGTCTCATTAATAGGAAATTAACATTATCCATGTTTCATTGGATGTTTTTATATGTGGGCATGTGTATCTATCCGTAGAATTTAAGGTTATTGTTAATTTATATCATGACTTATGAACATTGATGTATTGATGAAAATATGATGATGTATGCTCGTGGTGACGTAGGATACTTTGGGTGTGACGTGATTGATATTGCAGTGACGGATAATATGAGAAAGGATTTACCCCTTTTATCCCTTGAATAAAGTTGATATCTCATACCCTTTTATGGTAATAGAACTTCTTGCATAATTCTATGGCTACAGTGTTTGGTGAGAGATTTCATTTCCAAAAAATCAAAGAACTATGCATCAAGTATATTGGATGAAAGTACCATTATGAAACTTACTTGATTTGAAATATCATAATAAAGGATTATATCACATTATAATCATTCGTTGGATGTTGGATTTCATTTAAACGTTTACTTTATTTTCTATGGGCTTTATGGAGTGTTTCTAGTTGTTAACCTTGGCCTTTAGGAAGTTATTCCAAATGCCACTAAGAAATAGGTCTAGAAGGACACACACTATGTGTATCTAAAATCTCAATTAATGTAAACCTTAATATTTTTAAAATTAGACATTATGTTTGAGAGTGTATATGACATGCAACACTGAGCTTAAATGACATATGAAATATTTTGTTTAAATATGATTGTTATAACCAGGATATTGAATTGTAGGGTATGAATAAGATTAACAGAATTAGGAAATATATTTAATGTTCAGGATCAATTGAAATTTATTGATAAATTTTTAATTAATTATCTCTAAATTTTTAGTAAAGTTAATTTATTCTTCAAAGAAATACTTTTTCTTCATAAATGATTTTTTACTTCTTTTCTGTGAGAACATAATATAATTAATTTTTGATACATTTAGAAAATTATTTTATAAAATTTAATTAAATTTTGAAGTAGATATATGACAATTATATTAGTGTGAAGTGTTCTTATTTTTATAAAAATATAGTTTTTTAAATGTATAGTGAAAAGTAATTCTTTTTATTAAAAACTATTTTTAAATGCATAATGTCTTTCCATCTTAATTAATTAAAATAAAATATAATAATTAATAATTTAAATTAAATATATAGAGTATATATCAAAATATAAGAACTTAAATACATATATTCATTATCATTAGGCATATAGTGATTTTAAGATAATCTTATGCTTGAAAAATTAATTTTTCAAAAAATCGTTTTTCAACATATTTTTTATTATTTTTTTAAATTAAATTATGTAACTTACGTAAATTTAATTTTATTAAATGGAATAAAAATTTATAATCATCATAATTAATATTAGATAACAAGGTAAACTTAATTTTTGGCTATAATGAATATAAAAAATAGTAAAAATTTATTACCATGGTTAAGGGTAAAACCAGTTTACATGTGCTAATATAAAGAGATAAGGGTTACAATGAATTTAAAATTTATCTAATTTATATTTTTTGAAAATATTTATACCCGATATAATATATTTTCTGAAAATTTCCAATGTTGGATCCATATTTCCATGATTATGACCTTTATAATAATTTAAAAAAAATGACAAAATGTTATTCACTTTTTGAAATATATTATGTGTTTACAAAGGGATAAAAAAGGATGTATGTTTATTTATAAATAATCATTTAAATTAAATATACTTTTTATTTATCATTTTAATTTATTTATAAAATTTATTAATGAAATATTTACTTTAAATGCTTATGCAACGCCTACACTGTAATTATTTGATTAAACGAAAAATAAAAAACAAATGATTTTAAAAATGTTAAAAGTAATAGATTTTGGATAAATTATTATATACCAAAAAAAATTTAGATAAATAAATAATTTTATTGATGTTTTAAAGGTTTATATTTTAATTCCACATTTTTCTTGATGTTTTTGAAAATCAAATTAAATAAATAGTGTCAAATTTTACATTAATTATATTTTATAATAAATAATGTTTCATTAAATGATTTTAAATTAATAATTATATTATATTCAGAAAGGTGAGTGGATAATTTTTGATAATATCAACCATGTCCCATTTATGGGTCTCTTTTCCTATTATAATAAGTTTCTTGACCCCTAATGTGTAAAAATAATATTATCATAGTAATTGTCAAAAAGGGTTAAAGAGTTAAAAAAAGATAATTATTAAAACATCACCTATAGACTATAAATTTTCAATTATATGTGAGGATTTAAATTAAACAACACATTTTACTATAAACTCTTCAATTTGGGTCCATTTGATTGTGCAAATTTATTTATTTGAATTTAATACTTTAAACAGTTCCAAGAGTGTGCCTACCCTCTCTCATAAAAGGGTACCTCATATACTAATTTCATTACACCTAAAGAACCAATTATATTAGAAAATACTTAACCAAATCACTTATTTAATTCCATTACCACATCCTAGAGGCCTTTTTTTATTATAAAACATTCCTAGGAAGTCTTTTTGTGTAAACCTAAAGAAGTTGTCTGATGAAGATCTGTCGTTCTTAACTGAGAATTATTTATTTATTTTTTATTCCACCTCCTTTAAATCTTATTTAACCATACTAATATAAAAAATTATTATATATTTGATACTGAGATGTTTTTATGTTAATTTAATACCATATATCCATCTCATATTCCATCAAATGGGAAATGAAACTATCGTTCATGTGTACGGTGGACTTCCGCATCGGGAACCAATGTAATTCATTATCAATAAATACCAATCCCAGATAGTATTAATGATAGATTTAATGTATATATATTATATTCATGAAATTTTTATCACTATTAAAATATAATATATCATTTACTTTCTTACCTTTTCATTCACTGAAAAATGATAATGCCGTTCATGCATATGTGTAGACTATCGCCTCCACAAAGTGATTTAATTCACTTTTCATCACCACATCACATGGATGAAATATATAAGTATATTAAAAGAATTTATATTATATTTATAATATTAATATCATTATATAAAGATAAAATAATAATTACCTTTTTTAATAATGATCATTGAAAAATAGAAATGTTACTCATGTGTGCGTAAGGATTTCCCTCTCTATGATTGTAACGTAGTTCATTTATCAAAACCATATCTCATGTTTGGTTTAAAATATATAATTGATATAAAAAATGATAATTATATCATGATTATTATCCAAGATATGATGAAATAATGACTTCTTTTACCATGATCAAACTACTAAATTCATTTTAGACATATGAACTAAATATCATCAAAACATATTATGTTAACTTAATTGATTAAGTAATTAAATATAAATTTGTAATAAAAAATTAAATAATAAACAGGATTTTTTAAGAAAGTAAATAATTAAAATTATTTTATTACTCATGAAGATAAAGAATGCACGTGATAATTCAAATAGAGGTAAAGAATTTCATCTCAATTTATTTTTATGGAGGAATATTTTAATATTATTCATGAATTTATTTTATATGTTGTATATAATGAATATTATATAAGTTATATCATGAATCAATCTTACTTAATGGTATTTTAAGTTTCAATTCAAATTATTTCATCCAAAGGGGTTTTGCTTGAATGTTAACAAGTGTTAAATGTTTCATAACTCAATTTTCATTCATTGGGTTATATCACTTACTCATTGATTATATTATGTAAATATTATGTGTGAAACGAATTTTATTTATTTACGGTGTATTTTAACATTTTTGGGAATTTAAATTTGTCACACATAATCACTTCATTGATTAATTCTCACTTCAAGTTTAAGATCATTATAAGGGTTCTTCAACTTAAATTATCTTATTTGAAACATATGTTATTTTATATACCTATCTACTTTTATGAGGTTTATATACTACCAATTTCATATTATATATCATGATTCTATTTATATTTATGATTTTTAATTTTTCATTAGATTTTATTTATTTCATGGGAGTTATGATTCAAAACAAACTGAAGTGGAAAGGGTTTGTGTTTCAATATCATCTTAATCAGGATTGTTTATGGTTGAGTTTCCATTGAATGAAATTATTTTATCATTGTATAATAAACCAATTTTATTTGACTATACTTTATTTATTCATAAAAATTTCAATTATATATTATCATTTTTTAATTGGTACTTAAAATGATTGAGAAAATGCTTTTAATAAAATCCAACTTTATTTCTCTTTTAAATCAAAAATGTTTTCTCTTCTATATTCACATTTTACATTAAAAATTTATAGAATATTTGTAATATTCCCCAATTATTTATTAAATATATTTTCTACCTTGTTTTTGTTTTTAAATAATGTCTTAAAATTTGTCTTATTTTAATTTTTCAAACAAAGTGTTTTTTAATTTTTACAGAAAATGTGAAAGGAATATTTATTTTAACATACTCAGTACAAATAGAATATTTTCATAATCATGAAATCACATTTATTTTAATATTCCTTTATAAGTTTAAAAGATTATTTTCCATGAAATTTTTTTTCTGAATATTCTGGAAATTTTTAGTTTTTAAATATGATTTTCAAAGTGAAAAGTGTATTTTCCTCAAGAATGATTTTAAAGATTTTTTTATAGAATTTATATTCAAAAATGACAACACACTATTGGTTTAATTATACTATACTAGGTATATTTTGTCATAATTTCATCATTACTATTTATCTGAATGGTTTATGATCAGTTTGACCAGGGAAAGTATTTAAAATCAATTTCTTGGTTGATTTTATAGACATTAACTTTATCTTGAAACATTCACTTTATTATGATCATTGAAAATTTAATTTATTTTAAATATCCATATTTCATGTATCATATATATTATTATTTCCTAAACTGTGTACCATTTTTATATAAATTGTTTTTCTATGAAATTTATTTTGAAGACAGAGGAAAATCGTGACAAATATATATTATTTCCTCAATAAAAAAGTTTATTGATAGAGAATATTTTCTATATATTAAATTAATCATTAAATATTTGGGGAATGCATCGAACATGTAGTTATAGGTGGGGACCACTTATAGATTTTCCTTTGATGCATCAACAGGGCTCATGAGACAAATCAATAAGTTGACATTAAATGGGTTATTGGTATATATTAGACCATCAATTAAACTTCCTTAGTGCAATGTCAAAAACCAATCTAAATGCTCCCTCTTATAGACACTCAAACCATACCATCACATTCTTGAAGGGTACTCTCGATCCCCATGAGTTGAAAACTAGTGTCTAGGCATCATAGGAACACACTTGAGAATGGTTTTTTCTTATAATTAGAGTAAAAGATAAAGTATGAATATAATAAAAATATTACATGACCCATTCATACATCAGAGGTCCACACCAAAATATAATTAAATATAAATATAAAATATAAAATCAAAAATAAATATACTAGATAAACCCTCTACTACCCCAGTCTCCCCGATAATAAATCAACCTGAGTCAACTAGACAAGCCACCCAAGCTGTCACATAATGGTGGTGAGGTGAAACAAGATAATGGAAACAATTCTTGAGTATAACCAAAGAAATACAAACAAATTGAGTGAAATTCGGAATAAAGAGATACATACAAGATCCATACAACTCAACCCAAGAAGTCTAAACCAGAAAATTATCACCAATTGAAACCAACAAGTCTCCATATGACCAATTGTCGCCATCAAACCATACTTATAAGAAGGGTGTGACTATGGCTGGAACCAACATGCTACATAATGTCCTTCCCTTTACCTAGATCTTGAAAAACAATATCTACAACCACCCAAAGGAAAAATTAGGTTGTTGGAACAAATCCTTGCAGTATACCACCAAAGATTCTATAGAAGTTATAATAACAAAAATGAAATAGTTCTAGCTTTTAAAACAAAAATAGTTTTATAAAGTATTTTAATAAATCCAAACCCATTTGTAAATCATTTCCTTTGATTTTTATAATACACTTTAATATTCAAAAATCCAGAAATATGAAAAGTATAAGTGATAAAACATGAACAAAAATATATACACTATAAGGTAAGAAAGTAGACATATATCCATGAAATAATCCATCATGGAAAACCATGTGATACAACCTCATGTGAAAACATGTGAGAAACAATCCATAAAAATTCTATCATGAAATAAAAAACCATACATGAAAAAGAATACGGTATTGGGACCTAGACTACTGGAATATGTACTGGATATAAAAGAATCCTAAACAAGGAATACATTAGAACCAACCTATATCATGTCCTGCCACAGTCTTTTGATATCACAGAAGTAACCCCTAGTGGTTCCACACACACTAGGGTTTCATATGTCCATTTCCCAATGCACCCAAGGTTCCCAATGTTACATGTTTTTCAAAATCCATTTCAAAAACATGATCAAAATTTATAAAACAATTTAAAATCTAATAAAATCTTCTTCAGTATTTGAAAATATATTTCCAAACCAAAACCATCATTCAAGCATTTATTCAATCAATAGGTGTGTAAAAATTTATTTTTAAAGAAAACCCTCTTTAAAAACATATATATTTACAATCAATCCATTTAAAACACAAATAAAATTAATTCAATGAATAACCAAAATAAATTTTACAAGAATAGTAATAAATTCATATAATTAAAACTTTGTATAGAATCACCTACCTTAATAATGGAGGCAGAACCCTTCACCTTCGACAGCTGTGATAGAGGAAGTGTAGATCAGATCTTCATGATCCTAGATCCGCAATAAATACATCAATACTATATCAAACACCTTCTATATGATATAAACATCCCATTTGACCTCCATGAGATGATAGGAGAATAGATCCAACATGGATCTAATGAGAAATGGAAAAACTGGATAAAAATGCAACATAACTTGAGTTGATTTGTAAAGAACAAAGGAAATACACCTTGAATCCAAAAAGATATGCCTTTAGACCACTATGAAAGGATTTAGTTAAGAAAATATGAGGTTAGGGGTCATTATAAGTCAGAACAGGGTTTTGGGTATTTTTAATTAAAAATTTGGAGTATCTAAAACCTGCATGCATAGTATGGTGGAAAGGTTGCACGGTTAGGAGTAACTATGCACCTTAACCATGTACCCTATAGAATGCTTATGGGGAAGCCCAATTTGGGTGCACATTTATTTTCACCTTTAAATCATCATGAAACCCCCCTTAGTCCAAGTGTTAATGAATTTCAATAGGTAGTTGCATGGTTTGGTAAAAATCTGCACCCTATTCAAGTGGATTAACATAAGACACATGGTTTTCTATTCAAAACGGCATGGTTTTCCATAATCATTCTACAACTATTTATATCTCTCTGTGCCTCCAAAACTTCTAAAAAATTTCCAAAATAGCCTTAAAGTAGGACCCAACCAAAACACGGTCACAACAACAGTCAAGAATTACCTGAACGAAAGTAACGGAATGTTACAATATCCCCACCGTAATAGTTTTCCCCCAAAAAGTGATCTAGTTTCTAGACACACGAAACAAGAAGGTCATTTCTGCCTCATCAATGATTCTAACTCCCATCTCTCATGTATATCCCATATACACTACCATATTACCTGAACTATGGTAACATTTTTACCATACAGTACCTTATCATGATGATCTATAATCCGAACTGGTTTCTCAACAATAGTCAGATCGTGAACAAGATTAAAAACCTCTCATTAATTCACATGGGAGGGATCTGAGTAATTCCACCTTATCTAGGAATAATTAAACACGTCATGGATCAAATTCAATGAGATGGAAATTTCAACGGATATTCCACATTTTTGAGTCACTCTATGGCCTCAAAGGGGGAAACAAACCTCAGTCCCATCTTACCCTTCTTATCTAATTGATGATACCCCAAGTCTGGTGAAACTCTAAGAAAAACTTGATTTCCAAAATCATGCTCTAGTGAATGAGGATTTAATTCCACCAAAATTTTTTTATGGATATGTGTTGTGACCAACCTCTTATTAATCAGCCACACCTTTTACATCATCTCCTGAAAGATACTCGGCTCAATCAAGGACCGCTCTCCCATCTATTCCTAGCATAAGAAGGATCTACATGGATTCCAATACAACACTTCAATAGGAACCATATATATCAAATCCTGATAACTATTTATATAGTATAATTAAACCAATGAAAAATTATTTTCCCAAGATCCACTAAAATCAAGAATGGATGTCTAGAGCATATCCTCCAAAAGTGGATAGCTCTTTCTATTTTCCCATCAGTCTGCATATGTTAAGTTATTCTAAATATAAACTGAGAACTCATCACCTATTGCAAACTTTTCCAAAACATGGATGTAAACCTTAGGTCCATATTAGACAAAATCATAGAGGTAACCCCATAAAGTCTTATAATCTCTTAGATCAACAAGTCTCATAATTATTCCACCTTTATCATATTCTTGATAGGTAAAAAAGGATCATATTTTTTAATTTGATCAATGATCACCCAACTTACATCTTTCCAATTTGGATTCTATGGGAAATAAAAAAATAAATACACGGAAATATCATCCCACTTAAATACCATAATTAGTAAAGGTTGCAATAAACCAATACGTCTCTGGTTCATTGCTTTAATTTTCGAACAAGTGAGACATCGTGATACAAAGTCTGCAAAAGATAGTCCCATCCCCAGACAACAAAATCGACCTATCAATTAATGACACATCATGGAATATCAATGGTTTGTAGACTAACAATATCGGTGTCCACTATCCATCAACTCATTCCTCAAATAAAATGAAAAACTCAGCCATGTATGGAAGCACAAAACTCCATTGGGAGACCAAAACCACTCACTCAAGGTCTCCCCACCACAAAATATTTTACTAAAGTATTGAAACTTGGTTTATTTAACTTATTTATAAAACAACTCATCAAAATATGAGTTATCTTTCATCAAAGCTAAGAACCCATGTCCACAACCTCTTCTACTCTCAATCTCATCATTGCAAACAAACTCATCAGAGGATATTCCTCAAATGATTACTTCACGAATTATGTTTATAATTTTATGATCAAGGTGTCGAAAAAACATTCCCCTTACTAAGAGTGTATGCAGTGTCATAATCAAAGGTATAAAGATACTCCACCCAGTGTCATTACTGCAAGTTTAGATCCATCTGAGTAAAAATATATTTTAGGCTCTTATGAACATAATACAATGTAAACCTCTCCCCAAAGAAATATTGATTCCACATTTTGAGTGCATGAATTACTACTTCCAACTCAATATCATGGGTAGGGTAGTTCTTCCCATGAGTGTGTAACTAGTGAGAGTCATAGGCCACCACCTATTTCCCCTATATTATGATACATCCCGAACCCATGTTAGAAGCATTGAATAAAACATCATAACCTGAACCCAGTTATGGAAGAATCAAAACTAGTGATGATGTCAACCTAAAATTTAGTTTCTCAAAAGATATATATTAATTTTTATTCAATTAAATTTTTACACCATTATAGGTTAAATGTTTTATTGGAGATGCAGGCTTAGAGAAATCCTGAACAAACTGCCTATAGTAAAAAGCCGAACCCAAGAAGCTCTAAATCTCAAAAACATTTTTAGGCTTCTCCTAGCACATAAATACTCGTATTTTTTTAGGATACACTGAGATTTCCCTCTCAAATATAACATTCCCCAAAAACATTACTTCTCAAATCCAAAACTTACATTTTGTAATCTTGCCATAGAAATAATTTTATTTCAAGGTTTGATGAATGATATCCAAATGGACCATATACACCTCCTCTAACTTAGAGTACACCAAAATATCATCCACAAACACAAAAACAAAAAATATGATAAATGATGAAATATTTGGTTCATCAAATCCACAAATACTATAGGAGTGTTGGTGAAACTAAATGGCATAACAAAAAACACTAAATTCTCATACTGGATCCTAAACGTTGTCATAGGTATATCCTCTTATTGGACATTCAAATGGTGGTTCCCTAAACAAAATTCAATATTTGAAAACCAACATGCCCCTCTAAGATATTAAAAATGATCATCAATCCTAAAGAAAGGATATTTGTTCTTAATAGTCACTCGGTTTAACTTTTGATAGTTCACACAGTGTGTGAGACTTACATCTACCTTCTTAGAAAAGAGGATAGGTGAACCCTATGGTGAAATTATAGGAAAAATAAATCCCTTATTTTCTAGATCCATACTCTAGACATTAAGTTCAACCAACCTATTTGGTTATATTCAATAAGAGGGCATAGAAATAGGAATCTTACTAGGGAGCGGGTCAATAGTAAACTCAGCGTCTCTTTATAGTGGTTAACCTAAAAAATCATCTCGAAATATCTTGAGGTGTGCACTCACCACTACCAGAATAAGTCTTCCCAAAGATGGGGAAATGCAATCGAGAAACATCTCTAGGAATTGGCATAAGATTAACCAAACATAAGTAACGACAAGCTCCTTCCATCCCGTTCTAGAGTGTCAGTCACCCTAAAAACATGAGTTGCCCCATCAGTAGATAAAAACTACACCTAATAATAACTAACTATCTAGTGTTTAACATTGATCATACAATCCATGCTAAGTATCAGGTCAAAGATGTCAATATAAAGAACTAAAAATTTTCATATCACCTGATAGTCAGTTATTATCACCCGACACGTGGGACACTTGAAACCTTGTTTGTACCACATTTACAAAGGCGTGGAAATATACAAAAAAATATGATATATTTTATTAACATAATCCCAACACATTAAATGACATTAATTATACAAGTGAGTGAGTATCACCTATATCAAACAAAGATAACATTGTAGAAGAAGAAATAAACACCATACCTCTAACAGTAGTTTGCCCAACTTCAGATTCCATTGGCACATACACTACTTCATAAAGTCATCTAGTCTTATCCAAATTATAATCCCCTTAGCATAAGGATTATACCCACAACCCATGAATGCATCAATAAAAACCTATGAACCCTTGCTGAGAGTCGATCATGCCTTACTTCCCTGGGATATCCTTTCACAAAAATACTTTGGGCGACCAGACTGTCCACAAAAATGGAAAATATTAGGATCCACTACATAGTTAGGCATGGTATGACCACACCTTCCACACTAGTAGAAGATGAATAAATTCTTCCCTAATCAATCCCCTAAAACTGGTCCTGAAAAAACTAAATACACTTGCCCTTTATTTTCTGGCCATAAAATACACCCTAGATAATGAAAACACCAAATGAAGCTCCATCCAAACAAGTCTTTCTAGCTATATCACCCTCATCTAAAACTTCTCTGTCGAATACCTTCACAATGGTTGGAAGACATATGAGAACCAATATCTATCAAATATCTGTCCTTAATCCCAACTCAAACCTTCAAGACTTTAGGAACTCATTGGTGAATATCTCTCGTTTCAGATTCATCATCTCTATAAAATAGGTGGAATACTCTATAATGGTATTCTCCCCTTATTCAAAGGACAAAAACACCTTTGGTATTATCCACATTTAACTTCTCAAGGTAAAACATTAGATTTAATATTTTCTTGAAATGCATCAAAGTAAGGTTCTCATGGAACTTATCTTGCGTGGTAGAGTCCCACCATCTCTTTCTAGGTCCCTCAAGAGTGTACATGGTGAAACACTCCTTAGAGTCTACATGAGTCTATAAAAAGTAAAATATCCTCTCAATACATTCAGGTAACTCCTTATATTAATGTGTCCCCTTATCACCATCAAATATGGGTGAATGTTTCTTAGTGAATTCTAAGTTATGATGCATTGCTCGTCTCGTATTCCCAATAACCACATGACCTAGAGTCTGAATTATACAGATTATAGCTTTAAAAAAATACACCAAAGGATTCATCTATGGATCTTGTCTCACATATTCCATTTTTATATTTTGAAGACCTTTTCATGAAGGTATTTTTTATTAATCACTAGACAATGTCCAATCATCTTTAGATCACATTCCAAAATCTTAGAACCAACTTCAAGAATTCAAGTAAATTCCTTAAAACAACAATAATTTAAAGTATTCATGAATTCTACAATTGAAATACGGTACTTTAAGAAGGAAAAGTTAATTTAAATAAACGTCCCATCCAGTTCATTCAAATGATCTCAAACACCAAGACTTAAAAATGATAAAAAATTTCTGACCATCCGTGGTAACTTGAGTTTAGACACGAAAGTGAGCTGGTCAGGCACCCTCCCATGCATAATACCCGAATTACAATGGTCCAAACTCTTATCAACCCAATACATAGTATCAAACTTAGTAAGTGTTAACACACTTCAGTTTGAACACCGCTCTGATTCCATTTTTTAACAAACCAACCCAAGTCAACTAGACAAGCCACCTGAATCGGTCGCTCATGGTGGTGAGGTGCAACAAGATAATGGAAACAAATCTTCAGTATAACAAAACAAGATAAAAAATCAGAGTACAACATGAAAGAAATAGATACATCAATGATTCATAGAACCCAGTCCAAATATGCTAAACTAGAAAATTATAACTAGATGAAAACAACAAGTCTCCATGTGACCAATCGTCTCCATCAAACCATCCCACTATAAAGGTTGTGACTGTGAGAGGAACCTGCATGCTACATGATGGAATTCACTTTACCTAGATCTTACAATACAACATCTACAACCATCCAAAGAAAAATTTAAGGTGTGAGAAAAAATATCGTTAGGATACCACCACAATGTCTTTACAAGAACTAATAAAAATAATGTGTCAATTCTAGATTTTAAAACACAACAGTTTTACAAGGCATTGTCATAAATCCAAACCCATTTTTAAATCATTTCTTTTGGTTTTCATAAAAGACTTTAATATTCACAAATACATGAATATGAAAGGTTTTAATCGATAAAATGGGAATTCAAATAGATACACTATAAATTAATAAAGTAAACACATATCCATGAAATAATTTATCCCGTGAAACAATCTGATACAACCTCATGTGAAAACATGTGAGAAATAATCCATGACAAAAATCCATAGTGTGATAAACAACCCATAAATGAAAAAGCACGCCATATTTATCCCTAGCCTATGAAAATACATACTAGAACTAAAATAATTCTAAATGATACATATGTTTGTACAAACAGATATTGATTCCTTCCATAGTTTTTTGATATCACAAAAGTAACCTCGAGTGGTGTCACACACACTTGGGTTGCCTATGTCTATTTCTTGATGCACCCTCGGTTCCTGATGTTCCATGTTTGTAAAATTTCATTTCAAACCCATTCCCACAATTAATAAAATATTTTCAAAGACAATCCAATCCACTCTAGAGTTTGAAAACCCATTTCCAAACCAAAATGACCATTTAAACATTTAATCAAACACTTAGTGTGAAAACAAATTAAGGAAAAAATCTCTTTAAAAACATGTATCCTTCCAATAAATCACTAAAAATCACAAATATAATCAATTAAATGAATAAATGAAAGGAATTTTAAAATAACGGTAAGAAATTCATAGAATCGACCTTTTTATAGAGACACATATCTCGTGAACGAAGGTATAACTATTTACCTTCGAAAATGATGAGCAGGGAAGAGTAGATCAGATCCTCATGATCGTAGGTCCATAATAAATACATAAATCCTATTTCAAACCCCTTATATCTAGCATATATATTCACTTAGAGCTTCACAAAAGGAGAAGAGAAGAGATTCAACAAGGATCTATGAAGAAAAGAAAAAATGGATAAAAATGAAATATACCTTGAGATGATCCATTGAGAATGAAGGAAATAAACCTTCAATACCAAGAGAGAAGCCTCTAGACCTCTCGAGAAAAATTAGATCAAGATAATATGGTGTTATGGGGTTGTTAGAGGTTAAAACCTAGTTTTGTGGATTTTTAATTAAAAATTCAAATCATTAAAAACTACCATGCCTGGTTTGCTGGAGAGGTCGCATAGTTAGGAGTAACTATGAACCTTCATTGTGTGCCCTATACAGAGCTTCTGTTTGGGGTTCAAGATTTGGAAACATGGTTTTTTTAACTATACACCAACCATGAAAACTCCATATTTACAAGAGTGCATGATTTTCCCTAGGTGGTTGTATGGTTCGGACAAATTGTGTGCCCCCTTATAGTGGGTCAACATAGGATGCATAGTTTGCTGTTCCAAACCACATGGTTTTCTATAATTGTGTGCCAATATTCCATAGCCCCATGGGCCTCCAAAAATTATAAACACGTCTTGAAATATCCCCAAATCAAGACCCATCCAAATCCCAGTCTAATAAAGGGTCAAAAAGTAACTGAAAAGATATAATGTAACAATACATCCCTCCCCTAAAAAGAAATTGTTTACCCTCCACCCATTCCCTTATAGCCCCTTTGTAGACTATAACTACCCTCTGAACATAGAAAGTGGTAACATCCTATGTTTCTAGTATAATAAAAAAATTGAAATAAAATACTAAACTACAGAAATACATGTCTCCTTATGACTAAATGAGTCACCACCAATAATCAAGAACTATAACACCCCATGGGAAAAAATAAAGAATAGGCTGACCGAGTAAATAAAAAATGATAAATAAGCATTATCACATAAGCACTCAGTAGACCAACAAAACCCTCTGAATCTATGGAAACCCCTTAATAAGGAAGTTTTTAGAAATCCAGTTTAAACATATAGTATCAAATAGGTTTTTCATGTGATTTATAAAATCAGTGCACAAGTAAAATTTACAAATAGATATCCTTTTAAAAAACATGGATATTTAAACATTTTAAATTAAACTTTTAAAGTGAAGAAGGAAATTCAAAACAGTTTCTCTCTTTTCTCAACATCCCATGATAATCTCATTTTCATAAACCATTGCAAGGAAAAGCCTGTTTCTTTAAATATCTTAAAAAAATACCCAAAAACATTTCCGTTTTTAAATATCACTTTCAATCCATTTCAAAAACAATTCATTTAAAATTATTACAAACACACACATCATGATTCCATACAAGTCAAAAGAAAAAACAATTCCAACACAAGTAAAGTCACATAGTGTTGATGATCAATCATAAAAGAACTAGCATGGAATCACATGAATAATAAAACAAGGAAGAAACTGTCATGATCAAAATATATTAAGGAATAACATACCATACATATCACGAGGAAACCCCAAGAGAATTCATGGGACAACACAAGACACATATAGGTGGACATACTAATGGCAAGTAATATATCCTAACATATCTGTCATCTAAATCACCCTCAAATAGCCTCATTGGAAACACGCTAATAGCTAGCATGTGACTCTCAACTAGGGTTTACTAGCTAGTGTATAATCACAAATATCTATATCAGTGTCCCACTACTTCCCTCCTAGTAACCTTGATCTCCTCGTGCAATAATAAATGAAGGTGGTCCATGAGTAAACAATTTCATCACATGAAGATAACAAATTCTTATAGTCTAACACCATAATAATGACCTTCCCACTTCTTGCACTACCCTTTAAAAGATCCCTAATCCATAATCACATCATAAAATGCATAATAAAACATCCATCCAAGGGATAACAACAAGAATCATCAACAAATAAAAGGGGCTCAAAAAGAGAATAGTCCACAATAACATTAAAAATTTCCAACCTAGCCTTCAAGTATCACATATAATATGTATACATTTGGAAATCCCTTTAAAAATGTATTTGAAGCCATACTCCACCCAAAGGAGATCATAAACAACACCAGAATACAACCAACACAACTCAAAGGGGTCATCATTACATTTCAAAAAGGTCTAACCCCCAATTTTCATAAAACAATACCCTAAAGGTAAAAACATCCATTTTGAAATAAAACCTAAATTAAACACACTTTTAACATGTTTTGTTAAAACATTTAAATATATTTATCAAATCCAAATGAGAATTCTAACAAACACATGGCATTCAACCAAGGTTTATTCCAAGTCTTTAGATTATTTTCCAATCCAATGATAACTAACAAGGGTCTTTACACCCATTTTAATCAATGTTAAAACATTATAAAATACATAAAATATTTTTAAAGAGCTACAGAAGAAATTTCACAAATATTTGGCAAGAAAACAAGGCCCATGCCAAGTTCCAAAACCAATCCAAAATCATTTTAGGCACAAAAACAGTCTCTAATAGGATTATAAATTTATAAAGATGCATTTAAAAGAACATAAGAAATTTATAACATGAAATGTAAGGGGGTTTCATAGAAACACCTACCACAAATGGTTATGGGTGAGCTGAGATGAATCATAATGCTTAACCTTTGGTGGTGGATGCCAAAACATGCCTGAAACCAACCTGTGAGATCCATCACATGCCCCATGAATATGGGAGACATAAAAATTTGGCCCACCCAGAACCCTAGGGTTCATCCAAATAAATAGGGTATACTGAGAGAAGATAAAAATGCCCAAAATTAGAGGAGGAGGGAATCTAAGACCTTACCTTGGTAGATCGACCTAAAATCCCTAATAAACCAAGAAAAAATCATCATAGAGAGGGGATCTTCAGAGAGGGGTGGTGTGCGGAATAGAGGGAGAATGGAGGATTGTTGGTTTCATGATAGGAAGGGATAAAAATGAGAGAGAGATAGAGAGAAAGAAAGAAAATAAAAAACAATAATAAAAGAAAAGAAATGGAAATATATGTTTTTAACTAGTCATGGCACATGGTTTGGGCGCACGGTTTATTAAACTGTGCACCAACCGGATTGTCCTTACTGGCCAAGCACAGAGCACCTGCATGGTTACACCTAGGAAATCTACATAGTTGGAATAAATGTGCTCCAACCATACAAAATGGCCTGACCACATTACAGAGATGGTATTCACACTTGTCGCATGGTTTACCTAACCATGCACAAGTCATCCTTAGTCCAGTATCATTGAGAACCTTCATAGTTTCTCCTAGGAAAGTTGAATTATTGAGCTAATAATTCTTAAAACATGAGAAGTACCAAAACACTTATAAGTTTTAAAAAAAGTCCTCAATCCCTCAATAACCCACAATAGCTAAAAATTAATTAATGTAATTAATTAATTTACCACACTATGACACAATTAGTGTCACATGAAATATATTTATGGTATTGATATCATAATTTATGAGATCATGATGTCTAATATTATGAATTTTTTTCATTTATAATTCAGTTATTATTATCCATGATATTTTTTCATTGATATTATCCATGGATGCATTCAATTATCATGTTATTGATTAAATGATATATGTTTTCAGCTATTTATATTTCTATATTAATTGTTTCATATTTACTCATGATAGCTTATATTGTATGTATCCCTTACTAAAACATTGATCCCACTTTTATTTTTATTCCTTTCCCGAGGATATAAAGAAGGAATCTATGAATGAATTCAAGGATGAAGACAATTTACTCTTACTAAATTTTATTTCATGTTCTTAATTGTAATGTGATATTCAAGTATGTATCTATGTTACCATGATTATTAAACTATTTAATAATTTGGGATATGATTTCTTGTATATTATTCCAATGTAATAAATTAACCATCAGATATGGGCTACTGGAGTTGGGGTCGTTACAGATGGTATCAGAGAACTACCACACCACTTTACCACCCACCCCATTAGGCAAAAACAACCTCTCTTAAATATAACCACCCACATAACCATCATAACCTCTGAAAAACCCAAACTAGTGATTACCAGGTTTGGTAGAAACCTTGGGAACTAAATTTAGGAAAATGTTAATTATGGAACATAACCCTATGATAGAATTTTAAGATATTTAAAATTGGGGAATAAAGTCCTTAATTTTTTGTAAGAAATAGATTATGTGATTTTTTTCAACAAATTAAATCCATATCTAGATACTACAAGTGGATATATCTCTAGTATAGTGGTACCTAGGGGTAATAACTCTAAAAAGTAAACATTGGAATTAGACTTGATCGTTACTTGGTTCATGACAATGGGTCTTATTCACACCTGCCTTGACACCGTGAGATATGGTTTGAATAATTCACATTTTCTTTATAAACCATTGTGATGTATTTGAAAATATATATATCCCCAAATACACTAAGTTTATGATTCAGGTAGTGGTAGGATAAGATTTTTAAGAACCATCATTGGTTAATAAGTCTATGGTAGATTATAATTTTAAAGTTATAAATACCCCATTTGATTTTTTATGTGATGAAAGTACTTTAAAGACATTTATTGAGTTTTAATATATGTTTGAGGTATATTTAACCCTTTTGAATAACTTGTGTTTTAGTGAGAAATTTATTTGAGAAATAATTCTTTTATATTTCTTATACATGAGTTTAAGGTTATTGATAACCTTTAGGGTTAATATGATCATTGATGTTAAGGTAATAATAGTCAATTAAGATTATTTTATTTTGTAAAAAAATAAGACATATAGAAAATCAAAGAAGTTAAAAATTGATTTAATGATTGATGTTATTTTTTACGATTTTTTTCATATTTTTTAGAACATTATAGTAATTGAATTAATATAGTTTTAGAAAAAGGATAACCCAAATGTTGAGAGACAACCCATCAAATTTGGAAAGGCCACAAGCCATGAACCCATAATCAAAGGGTGATAAAGGTGAATCACCTACCACTGGACTATGTGATTTTCTGGTTAACCTAACATTTTCTTACTTAAATGATTTGACGAATAGATATTAAGTTGAACTTTGGGTGTTACTGTAGGGTTTTAGATATTAGTGTATTTATATTAGATAACTTGTGTAGACCATTTTAGGTTTGGACAATATTTAAAGTAATACATAAAGGTTTGTTACACTTTTATGGATCTTATGATCTGTTAAAAGTTAATTTTAGTGACTCAGACATAAAAATTTATCATGAATATTCATTTCATTGAGTAATAAATTAAGTGTAAATTGATCAAAGCATGACCAAATGATGGAATTATTCTTATGAAATAGAAAGATATCAAGTAAGCATATTTCATTATGTTCTTAGTATAGATAGTAAAATAATTCCTCAATTCTAAGAAAATGATATTGAAATAAAAATTTCATATATTTACCTTCATTTCCAATAAAAATGGTCTTTTCACATATCATAGATTTATGGATTTGTGTTTGTTAACTTTTTCCTGACCATGTTCTCAATCACTCCATTAGTCCTTATGATTAAGTTTTCTCCTCCATGACCATATATTAACTTCTCATTAATGTTCACATATTTAAAAACAAGGTTTTTTGTTATTCTAGATGACTTTTGTTATTTCCCTTTCCCTCTTTTCAAGAAGAAGTTTTACGAACCCTTTTACAATGTGATATTTCTACAAATAAATTTTAAAATGAAACCCCTTGATTTCCATGTGAAAGTTCATATTGAAAGGATGAAATTTATCGAAATTTGGGTGAATGTAATATCCTGATCTTATAAAATATGAACATGTGTTCAATAGCATATACAACATGAAATGTCGAGCTTAAATAACCCATGAAATATATTATTTAAATATGACTAGTATAAACTAGTCATTTAATTGAAAGGTATGAAAATGATTAATTGAATACATATAATGCTCATGATCAATAAAAATTTATTAATAAATTCTTAGAAAATAATCACTCAATTTTCAGTAAATTCAATTTATTCTTTAAAAAATTCAGTTTCTTCAAAAATGACTTTTACTACTTTTTGTGAGAAAATAAAATAAATTTTTTTAACATATTTATAAATTTTACTTGATAAAATGAACTTAATTATTGAAGTCATAATATAAATATTATATTATGGTGAATGTATTTGATTTTTATGGAAAGTTTAAATTTTCAATGAATTGTGAAAAATACTACATATTATTGAAAACTGTTTTTAAATGCATAAAATCATTACATTTTAATTAATTAAAATAATATTTAACAATTAATAATATAAATTAGATTTATATATTATATATCTAAATATGTTAATTTAAATCCATATAATAATTATCACTAGTCATATAGTTAATGTAATATCATCTAATGTCTGAAAATTGCATTTTCCATAAAATAGTTTTTTAACATGTTTTGTGTGATTATTTTTTTTATAAAATTATACCACTTATATGAGTTAAATTTTTAAAATGGATTTAATATTTATAATCTCCTTAATTTATATTCGGTAATAAGTTCAACTTAATTTTTCTCATAATTAATAGTAAAACAGTAAACATTTGATACCACGGTTAATGGTAAAACAAGTCTATCAGGGGTTAAACTAAAATAAGAGTTATAAAAACCTAAAAAATTCTCTAATTTCTATTGTTTGACCATATTTAGACCCTATATATTTTTTTTTATAGAAATTTCCCATGTTGGGTCTATATGACCATGATTATTACCTTCGAAATTAGACAAGGTTTTATGTTATTATAACCCTTAAAAAAGAGGTATGTTCAGTTACAAATAATAATTTGAAGGAAAAATAATTTTTATTTATCATGATAATTTATTTAAAATTTTTAGTAACAAAATTATTACCTTAAATGATTACGCAACACTGGCATGGTAATTATTTAATTATATTGAAAATAAAATAAATGAATTTAAAAATATTAAAAGTAATATAATTTGAGAAACTTATTCTATTTAAAAAAAATTATAGATAAATATAACATTTTAGGGAATTTTAAAATATATAAATTCGAATCCCGTCTCTTTTTTGATGTTTTGTAAAATCAAATTAAATGTATAGTGTAAAAATTTATATTAATGATATTTTATTGCAAAATTTAAAATTCCAAAAAAATATTATATTTGGAAAAGTGAATGGAAAATGGTTGATAATATCATCCATGGTCTATTTATGGGTATTTGGTTTCTTTTATAGAATGTTTGATAGTCCATAAAGAGTAAAAACATTATTACTCTGGTAATGGTCAAAAGGGTTAAATAGGGTTAAAATAAAAAGATAAGTTTGACAACATCACCTAAAACTTATCTAATTTTTATTGGATGATAGGATTTCAAATAAAACTTATATTTTCATTGAAACTTCTCAATATGGAGCCATTTGAACATATTAATTAATTAATATTAATTTAATACTTTAATAAATTCTAAGAATGTCAGTCCCCTCTTTTATAAAAGGACACATCATCCCATCTTTTATTCACACTTAAATAACTATTTGGTTCATCAAATACCTACCCAGATAACATTTCTAATTCCATTCAAAAATTTTGGAGGCCTTGTTTTGATTATATAACCCTCCTGGAAATGATATTAGTTTAACCTTATTGAGACTGTCTAAAGAAGAGACATCATTCTTAACTATGAATTTTTGTTTTATTCTTCTTTCACCTCATTCAAATATTATTCAATGATTATAATATAATATCATAAATATCTCCCATATACTGATATGTTATGTTAATTTAATATCCTTTATTCATCTCATCTTCCTTCAAATGAGAAACGAAACCATTGTTCATGTGTACAATGAACAACCGCATCACGAACCGTTGTAATTAATTTTTCATCACCACCAATCATGATGGTCTTAATAATGAATTTAATGTATATATAAGTTATTAAAAACATATTTATCATTCTTAAAAAATAATATATCATTTAATTTCTTACCTTTCCATTCACTGAAAAACAAGATCGTCATTAGTGCATACTTGTGCACTATAACCTCCACGAAGTGATGGGATTCATTTATCATCACCATGTTATATGGATTATAAATATAAATATATATAAAGAAGTTATATGTTATTTATGATATGATAATAATTCTAAAATGATAAAATACTACTTTCCTTCTTTCCATAATGATCACTGAAAAATGGAAACATTACTCATGTGTACGTATTACTTATCATCTCCATCACTATAACGTAGTTCATTTTACATAACAATATTTCATGGTTGGTTAAAAAGTATAATTTATTTATAAAAATTAAAATCATTTCATGACTATTATTTTATAGATGATGGAACAATGACCTATTTTACCATTATCAAACTACTGAAGTCATTTTATATATATGAACATAATATCATCAAAAAGTGTGGCGTGAACTTAAATAACTAAGTGATTAAATATAACATGGTAATAAATAAAAGAAAGGGAATAGTAAACTTGAAAATTGTTAAAAATCTAGTAAATAATTAACAGAAGTTTATTATTCTAGAAGATTAAAAATATACATTTCTATTAGGACCTGAGTTAAGTGATTTTATCTCAATTTCCTTTCATTGAGTAATATTTTAATATTATGCATAAATTTCTTTTATATGGTGTATATAATTCCCCTTTTACATGTTATATCATGAATTCTTCATATTTTATGGTATTTTAAGTTTCAATTCAAATTATTTCATCCCAGGGGGTTTGAATTTAAATTTAACAAGTGGTAATTATTTCATAACTTAATTTTATTTAATTGGGTTATATCACTTATTCATTGATTATATTATGCCAATATTGTGTGTGAAGTGGATATTGTTAAATTTATTTTCTATTTCCACTTATTTTTTTGTTTTTACATTTGTTACACACAATCACTTAATTAATTTTTTATCATTGTGAAGGTTCTCCATCTTAAATTATCTTCTGTGGGACATATGTTTTGTTATACATGTTGTGAAAATGCTGGGTGTCACACCGACATGTTTAGTTTTGATATGAAGAAAGGATAACAAAACAATAAGAAACAAATGGGAATAAGATATCATAGGACACAATGATTTATGTGATTCGGGAATAATCCCTACGTCAATGGATATCCAAAATTTCACTAGGATTTGAGAGAAAAAATACAGAGAGACTATCAAAGTTTCACAACATAGAAACCCAATCCCAAAATTATCTAATAAAGAAGATGATGCATTGTTTCACTAACCACACACTAATTTCATTGTGATACAGTGAACGTTGGCTAGAAGTCTACACTGTTTCAGTGTTGCATCCACCCAATTCCAATATGATACAACAACCAAGGATAAGAAGTCCACATAGCTATTATACCATTCCCTCCAAAGTATATGATTATATAGTAACTATGCCAAAGTCTGCACTACTATAATGTCATGTCGGTGTCAGCTAGTCAATTTTACTATAGGCAGTCAGAGTTTCTAGGGTTATCTAAATAATTGGTTCGAGGCCTTTCCCCTCGGAGTAGGGGTTCATTGCCCCCTATAACCCCCAATAATCTCACCATAGAGCTCAACCCGTGGGAGTTGCGGCCAAGTGTTCATTATGGGACACTAGCATTTGGCCCAACATCATTCAAACAGGTAAAGCTACAGCAATCCAACAATACATATATCTTGTTTTATGAGGTGTATCTATAGACCCTTTGATATGATATATCATGATTCCATTTATATTAGTTGTATTTAATGTTTCATTTGATGTTATTTCCTTTATGAGGGTTATGATTCAAAATTTACCAAAGTGGTGAGGGTTTATGCTTCAATTTCATTTTAATAATCATTATTTATAAGTGAGTTTCCATTGAAGGGAATTATTTTTTCATTGTTAAATAAACACCTTTCATTTTCTTCTTCTCTGGTTATTTATGAAATTTTTATGTAATGTTACAATTTTCCTCAATTTGGTACATAAAATATTGTGAAGCTTTTTCAAGAAAAGCCAAATTTATTTTATTTTCGATCAAATTTTTTTTCTTTCCATATCCATATTTTCATTAAAATGTATTAACAAATATTTTTAATATTCACTAATTATTTATTAAATTCATTTTTACCCATATTTTAATTTTTTAAAAATGGTTTACAAAGAAACTTATAATTATTTTTTGAACAAGGTACTTTTTGAATATTTACCAAGAATTTGAAAGGAATATTTGTTTTAACATACTTGGCATGAGAATAATATCTCAACGGTCATGACAACTCATTTCTTTGAAGATTCCTTTACAGTTTTAGAATTTTCTTTTTAATTAATTTTATTCTAACATTTGATAATTTTTTAGTTTTTAAAAATGATTTAAAAATGTAAAAGGGTATTTCTCTCAAGAATGTTTTTAATGATATTTTTATAGTATTTTTATTCATCAACGATGAAACCCCTTTATTAATCTTATAAATCACTGGGGGATATTTTATAATAATGTGATATTTATTTTATCTCTAAATGGTTTATGATTGATTTGAATAAGGAATGTAGTAACATTAAATTTTTTGATTAATTTTGTAGTTGTTAACTTTTTCTGGAAACATTCTCTTTTTTGATTAATTTTACAGTAGTTTACTTTTTTTCAACTTTAACTTTCTTGGGATCATTGGACATTATATTTTTCTTAAACTCCCATACTCCATATATCATGGATATGATTATTGCCTAAATCGTATACCACTTTTACATGAGGTGTTTTCTTATCAAATTTATTTGATTGACTAGGGAAAATCTTGATAAAAATGTATTCTTTAAGCAATATAGATATTTATTGATAAGATGTATTTTTTATTTATTTAATTGATCCTTCAATATTTTAGGAATTAATTGGACATACAGTGATGGGTGGGGTCCAGTTATAAATATCCTCTTGATGAATAGACTAGTCTCATAAGATAAATTAGTAAGCTAGCATTAATTGGGTTTTTGGTGTATACCAACCCATCAATCAAACTATCTCATCACAATGTCCTGATGATATAGATATCATGATTTATGAGATCACAACATCCAATATAAATAATTTCCTTCATTGAGAATTAATTTATTATTATCCATGAAATTTTTTCATTGATATTATTCATGGAATCATTTCATGCTCATGTTATTTATTAAATGGCATGTTTTTTTAGTTATTTACCTTGTCATATTGACTGTAACTTATTTACTTCTAATAGATTACATTGTACGTAACCCTTACCGAGCATTTGAGTTCACCCTTATTTTTTTCCTTTCTCTAGGATATGAAGAATAAAAGAAGTGGAATATTTACTCACTATGTTGTATTTCATGTTTTCAATTATAATGTAAGATTCAAGTATGTATCTAGTTTACCAAGACTAAAAAACTATTTAAACCTTTGGGATGCATTCACTTCTCTCTTATTCCAATTTAATAAAGTAACCACCTATATTTGGCCACTATAGTTGGTTTTGTTACAGTTAAATTAATGTATTGAATTTAACAAGTTAGAATAGATAATATTTATTTGGGCTTGGTTGATCAACATAATTTAGTCACAAGTTATTCTAAAGAAAAAGTGTCTTAAATAATAATAATAATAATAAATATTTATTTGAAAGTTTGGAAAATATAATATTTATAACAATTATCAAAGAATAATGAAGTGACAATTATTTGTTAAATATTCATTATTTGGGGATCGGTAAATGTGGTCAAAGAAAAGGGGTCCAAGTTTAATGGTCCTAATGGAAATGGTATAAATGGTATTTATTTATATTTTTAATGTATTCATATTTCAATTGATTGATAATTTTATTATTATTATTATTGGACAAGAGGTCAACTAAGAATTATTTGGTTTGGAAGGGTCTTTTGTGTGATTTTTCAACCCTAAACCTACTATAGTAAATATCCAATTATAAAACTTTCCTAAATCAGTTTTGGTGTGTACAAAGGACAGAGACACCCTCTCAACCCTTATACAGAGATCAAGAGATCGAGAGCACATTCTATCTTCATCCACTCTCAATCATGAACAACGCATGTGATCATGATCAGTCGTGCTAGCACCTGATGATTCTATGAAGACGTTTAGAGAATTTACTGCATGTGTGGAACACTGCTAGATGGATTGTGCACATGGACCCTGAAGGTAAATGAGTGAATGATGAGATCTAGTTAACTAGATCAATAATGAAGAGAGAATTACAAATTTTGTTAATTCTATATCTTCTGATAAATTAATTACTAATTACATTTAAAGATCCTTTTCCCCTGGTTTTGACATTTTAAACTAGTCAAGTAATCTATGGTTTTTGTTGGACAATACATTTTAATCATGTAAAAAACAATTACACATAAATTAATACTAAATGATAAGTTGTTCATACCATCAATATATTTTTCTACTATATTAGGAACCTACAAATATTATGGAACATTTTTCGATGAATCAACAAGAAATGTATGACTTTATTCTTTACAAAGAAAATATTATGTATTTACAATATTTTAGAAGTGGAATACTTTGGTGGAGAATGAGTCTGGATTAAATTTGAAATGCATGAGGTATAACAATGAAGGAGGGTATGAAAACAAATGGTTCAGTAAATTCAATGTTAATAATAGAATATGGTTGGAGAATACACTTCGAGGTACCTCCCACCCCCAATAGAATGATTTGGTTGAAAGGATGAATATGACACTTAATGAATGTGCTAGGTGTATGAGGCTGCACTCTGGGTTACCCAATACCTTTTGGATTGAGGTAGTTAATATAGAATCATATCTTATATACGAGATTCTATTTGTACCAATGGGAGAATGTCTATGTTATGGTGGGAATAAAGAATCATAGTTCTAAGGTTAAGTGGAGCTTAAAGGTGTACTTAATCATGTGATACTATAACCAATGGAGCCCACTCCTCAAGGGGATTTTAGGTGATCAACAAGGATGAGAAGAATTGTGTGGAGTTATTAATTATTCAGACACTTTGTTATTGACTGGTAGTGGGGATCCAAAATTCCTTAAAGAGGTAATGCAGTTAAAGGATTCAAGTAAGTTATAGTTTTTTTATGAAGAGGAAGATTTATTAATTACAAGATAATAATACCTAATAGCTAACACCTATTCTATATGGAAATAAAATATTGCATAAAAATGTGTATACCAAGTTAAGGAATAATATAATGGTAAGAGGAGATATAATGAAATGTTGGTGGTGAAATGATTTCAATAGACGGAAGGCATGGATTTCATTGAAATTTTCTCACTTTTAGTGATTTTTACCACCATCCAAGTCATCTTTTGTACTTTATCATTAGATAAATTACATTTTGATTATTTTGATGTAAATACTTCTTTCCTTTATGAAGATATTGGGGAGGAAATTTATATGTAACACCCAGAGGGATATGTTGAGTAAAAAAAGATCTACTGTAAGAACCTTAAAAGAGATTATATGGGATAAAGCAGGCACTTGGGAAATAAAACAAAAATTTTGATACATTTATGAGAAAAAATGCATTAAAATGTTCTAGGGCAGATCAATGTTTCTATTTCATGTGTTTTGGTCATGGATACATTAAATTTATTTTGTAGGTGGATGTCATCACTACTAAAAAACACACCTTTAACAGTGTTAGAATGCACTTTTATCAGCACTAGAAAAGTGTTGATGACTTTAGCACAATTAAAATACCTAGTCTTGTATTAGAACTAGAAAATAGGTGATAAATGGAATCTTTATTAGCACAAATAAAAACGCTGATAAAAGGTACCTTTTTTCAGCGCTTTTATTTAGCGCTGATAAGGATTACTTTATCGGCACTTTAAAAAACATTGATAAATGGTTCCTTTATCAGTGATTATACAAGTGATGATAAAAGAAATCTTTATCAGTTCATTTAGTAGCGATGATAAAGTGGAAAATCGCAATGTGATGCTAAAGCACACTACAACACCAGAAACAGGTGTAGTGTGTTGTAACAGCACACTACATCACCAGAAACAACAATAGAAATTATCAAAATAATATAGAAATAATGAATTTAAATAAAAGAAAATTTTTGAAAACAAATATAAGAAAGAAAATTATAGAATATGTAGGTTGTTTTTTTACTAAAATTAATGTAAAATATGAATAAAATGGTGCACATGGAGTCATATTAGTCACACCGTGAGTCAAATTGAGGTTTCACTGATTCCTCCATGCCAAAAATGACTTATGGATCGTTTTATTAAAGTACCTAAACAATATGAATGTGTTTTCTCAGTTTTGAGTATGTCAGCTATTTTTTTGATTAAAATTAATGAGAGTTTTGAATAAAAGGACAAACTTGGAGTCATACCTATCACACCGTAAATCATATTGAAGTGTGGCTGATTTCTACATGTCTCAAATGAAATATGGGTCAATTTCATAAATTAACAAAGAAATCCAAATGTGTGTTTTTGTTTTTGATTATGTCAGTTGTTTTTTTCAGTAAAATTAATGTCAATTTTGAATAAAAAGATGCACTTGGAGTCATATTAGTCACACCATGTGTCAAATTAAGATTTGGATGATTCCTACATGTCCCAAATTACTTATTGATCATTTTCCTTATGTATCAAAAAAATAAGAATATGTTTCCTTTGCTTTGAGTACATGACTTTTTATTTAGTAAAATGTCATTTTAAACTGGAAACACGCACTTTGAGACATACAACTGGAATCATGTGTGGGTATGGCATGATAAAAATTCATACACATCACAAATGAATTTTGAATCGATGTCCATAATTTTCAAGACAATCCAAGTTCATTTTCTCAATTTTTAGTGAGTTCCACTTTTTTGTATTAAAATATAAATTTTAAACTGATAACAGAATCTTGGAGTCATACCGATCACACTGTGTGTCAGATTAAGGTGAGGGTAATTCCTACACATCAAAAAATAAATTATGGGTCATTTTTTGAAAGTAACAAAATAATAAAAAAGTTTTTTCTTATTTTTGAGTATTTCAGTTGTTTTTTATGTAAAATTATTGTCAATTCTGAATTAAAGGATGCACATGGAGTCATACCGGTCACACCGTGCATCAGATTGAGGTGTGGATAATTCCTACACATTCCAAATTACTTATCGATCATTATTATAAATTATAAAACAACCATAATGTGTTTCCTTGGTTTTGAGTACACCACATGGTTTTTTACTAAAATGTCATTTTAAACTGAAAACACACACTTTGAGCCATACAGGTGGCATCGTGTGTGGGTTTTAAATGAGACTGATTAATACACATCACAGATGAATTATGAATCATTGTCTCAAATTATCAAGACAATATGAGAATTTTTGCTCACTTTTCAGTGAGTGGCTTTTTTTGTATTAAAATATCAATTTTAAACTGACTATGGATGCTTGGATTCATATCGGTTCACACCATGCACCGGATTGATGTGCATCTGATTACCACACATCAAAAATTACATGTGAATCATTTTCCTAAAGTAACAAAAAAAATACAAATGTGATTTCTCAGTTTTTAGTTTGTCAGTTGGTTTTTCACTAAAATTAATGTCAATTTTGAATAAAAAAATGCACTTAGAGTCATACCGGTCACACCATGCGTAGGATTGAGGTTTGTATGATTCATATATGTCCCAAATGACTTATGGATTATTTTACTAAAGTATAAAAACAATTAGAATTTGTTTCCTTATTTTTGAGTATGCCACTTGTGTTTTTTACTAAAATTTAATTTTAAACTAGAAACATACACTTTGAGCCATACAGGTGGCATTTTTTGTGGTTTTGAACTGAGAATGAGTCATACACATAAAAAATGAATTATGAATAATTGTCCAAAATTATCAAGATAATATAAGCTTGTTTTATCAGTTTTCAGTGGGCGACACTTTTTGGTATTATAATGTCAATTCTAAACTTATAACAGACACTTGGAGTCATTCCGGTCACACTATAAATCAGATTGAGGTGCAGCTGATTCCTACAAATCAAAAATGACTTATGGATAATTTTCCTAAAGTTCCAAATCAATAAAAATGTTTTTATCAGTTTTGAGTATGTCAGTTGTTTTTTCACTAAAATTAATGTCAAATTTGGATAAAAAGATGCACTTGGGGTCATACCAGTCACACCGTGCGCCGGATTGAGGTGAGGCTAATTTATACATTTCCCAAATGAATTATGGATATTTTTAAAAAAGTATCAAAACAATCATAATTTTTTTCATCAATTTTGAGTATTCGAATTTTATTTTCAATAAAATGTCATTTTAAATTGGAAACACACACTTTGAGCCATACATATGGTATCGTGTGTTGGTTTCACATGAGGCTAATTCATTCAAATCACAAATTAATTATGAATCATTGTACAAAATTATCAAGAAAATCCAAGTGCATTTTCTTGGATTTCAGTGAGTGACACTTTTTGAATTAAAATATAAATTTTAAACTGATAATAAAAAAATAGATTCATACTAGTCACACATGCATCAGATTGAGGTGTTAATGATTCCTACGCCTATAAAATGACTTATAGATCATTTTACTAAAGTACTAAAACAATATGGATGTGTATTCTTTGTTTTGTTTATGTAATTTGTTTCTTTCACTAACAATAATGCAAATTTTTAATAAAAAGATGCACTTTGAGTCATACCAGTCACACAGTAAATCGGATTGAGGTACAACTAATTTATACACACCCCAAATGACTTATTTCTCATTGTAATAAAGTATCAAAATAATAAAAATGTGTTTCATAGTTTAGATTACACCACTTGTTTTTTTTACTAAAATGTCATTTTAAACAGGAAGCACACACTTTGACCCATACAGGTGGAATCGTGTGTGGGTTTGACATGAGACTGATTCATAAACTTTACAAATGAATTATTAATAATTGTACCAAATTATCAAGAAAATCCGAGCATGTTTTTTTGGTTTTCATTGAGTGACAATTTTTGTATTAAAATGTCAATTTTAAACTGATAACAAACACTTTGAAACCAGCCCTCCTTGATGACCATGATATATCAATACAGGTTATCCTCCAATAGTTATTTAATACACTTGCTAACATTCGTGGTTGATTACACACATATTTATTGAGACATTTAAGATGGATTATATACTTGTTTGATAATTGAGAGTTATACAGATGTTGCTTCAATAACACTAGTAGATAAATTGATGTTTCTAACACAAAATGATCTTACTGGTGGATTACTACCCTATATAAAATCACATAAAAAAGTGGAAAAAAACATTATTTCAATAATTAAACTGAAACACTTGAAAAATGGATCATATCTTAAGAGAAAAGTGTTGTGTTCACTTTTAAATAATTGTTCTCAAACACAATCATGGTATGATCCTCATTCTACATCATTTCCCAATAATTTTGTAGTTTGCAAGCCAGCGCTTCTTTTCCTTCTCTGTCTTGGGATCCACCTTAGTTTTCACCTTCGCCTCCTCATACACGTTAGTATCTATCTCTGACTCTGCCTCCACTTTTTCCTCTTCCTCTGCCTCCGCCTCCACCATTTCCTAAAAATTTTATTGTTTTCAAGTTAATGCTTCTAAATAAATTAATTTCTTCTATTATACCTCTTCTTGATAAAGATATAAAAAAATAATTTATAAGAATTATGACACCAATTTTTCACACCTAAAATATATTTTTAAGCACATAACTCATACTAGATTACAAATATAGTAGGAAATACCCTAAGTTTTTTGTCTCCATACATTCTGAAAAAATGTAAGATGCCCGCTCATCTCAAAACAAATTGATTACTTCTTTTGAGTAACTAGGTTGTCATAAATATTGATAGTACTGAGAAAATATAGAAAAACAAATTATTATGATATATATTTAATGAAATTGTAATTACCTTAAAAATTTAACTATTAGGGGATGATGGTTTTTCATGATTTATGATTTCTCTCATAAATTTGAAAACATAATATGCACAATAAATATCATTATCTTATTTCAGACACTGTAGAAACATTGACAAAAAAAAGTAATTTTTTTTGAAATGTTTAAATAGTTAAATATTTCTATATATACCTTAATTTGATTCCATTTTTTGTAATTCTCAGGCTTTATCCCTTTAGACCCCAACTTCTTACCTTGATCTAGCCTATATTGAGTGACCTATCTATCATAAAAAATTATTATTAAAATAAAAACTGAATATATAATTTGAAGTTTATCTATAAAATATTGATTTTGGTTTATTAAATATTCACAATACACATAATGTGTGGTCAGTTTGTTGCATACCGATGCATTGGATGAAAAAAAAATATCCAGGGTGTTTAGATTGGTTGTTATCAGTATCTAGTGCATCCTAAAAAACAAAATTAAGTAATGAAAAAAATAAAAAAAATATTTTATGAGATTATATTGAATAGTTATACCTTTTCATTTTATCCATTAAAAAGAGTGTCGTCTGATACTATTTTTATTAAATGCTTCAAGTGACTAATCTTTTTTATTCTTGATTGCTTCCTAATTCCAATTAATTTCTAGCATAGAAATGATACTAGGATTAATGATTCCAAATCTTGATTCGCATGATCTTACCTTTATATAATATTTATATAAACTCTTATAAAAAATATGAATATTTAATAAATTTAATAAATATATTAACTCACTATTTAGACAGACATATTATGAAAATGTACCTTATGTATGTATTCACAACTGAGACGTCCATCCATTCATGCCAGAGAATCTCATTTAGATTCTCAAGACCAATTATTTATGTCAATGAATCTCTATATATTATTTTCTTCATATTCAATTTAATTAAGAGTTTTATCTTAAGATGTGGTCCCTTCATGAAGTTGTAATGATAATAATTGTTGCTCTGGATCTGGCGGGGAGAAGGTACTCTCTGAAGTTCGTTTTGTTTTCTTGATCGATTCACTATATTTTCATGATTCGACCTTCCTTTTCTCCACTAGTTTATCCTTCTATAATACCATAACTCACTTCATACCTTTTATCATCAAATATTAAATTTTTTTCATATGAAATTTTTTTTAAAGAAATACCTCATGTGTCTTTATAAGATTAGGTTTTCATGTTATGAAATCTCCAATACCAGCTTCAACTATTATAACATCAAGACCATCAATTGGAATAAGAAACTCAACATTCATCTCATAAGAAACTTCAATCCCCACTCTCATGTTATATGTTGGGAGGTATTTATTGTGTATTTGTTCTCTCAGGATATTATATATTGTACCCATCACAATATGATGATGCTGGGGTGTTGACATATACAAATCACATACAACTATACCCAGCAGAATTTTAGTAATATAAAGTTATGAGAAGTTATTTGATCAAACTTAGGGGAAAGAGTAATGAAAAAAATTATTACACCAGGTAACGTATGTGTTTGGGGTGAATGACTATCCTCAAACTGGTGGTATCATTTGGTTCATGGGTAGATCTTTCCTCCACCATCGGTTCGCATTAATCCTTTCTTATACACTGGTTTACCAAACCAGACTGCAAAATAATATCTTGCAGTGAATGTGTTTATTCTTTCAATTATCTCACCATATTATATGTATCATCATATGGTTTTATCTTCTCAAAATATGTTCAAGGAGTGACTCCAAAAGAAAATCCTCTAAAACAGCCATATTGTTCAGGCTGCTTAAAAGCTACTGAAAGTAGCTTTTCTTCTAGTACGATCATTGCTGATTTTTGTGTCTAAAACATATAAAAAATATGAACATAGATATATATTTTTATGTAATATTGTTATAAAATATAATGAATTAAAATAATTCCTTACTTACACATGCATCCTATCATGTTTTTTGGTTTTCGTCAACTAATTTTACCTCTCTATTTACAAAATCATCCTTCCGTAGCACAATATGTGGGATAGAAGTGGATTCAGATTTTGATTCATCAATTTTCATATAAACAAAGGAACATATGTTGTTTCATAACATATAATTAAATTTTTATTATTGATTTAAAATTCATTCTAATTTTTTCTTTGATGAAACGTACCTCATCCTTACTTTGCGATATGGGTACGTTTGTTTTGATGCATGTTCATTATTTTCAGCACACTTTTACAGTATCATAAATTAACAATTTTTAATTAAATTGGATAAAATTAGTAATTTAAAATAATATATTATCCACTATAATGCACGTAAAATGATTTCTCATTGTGAAAATTAATGAAATTAATTTTTGTTTCATGCTTTATAATGTGTTCTTAACTAAGTGGTGGGTCGGGTTTTATTTTCCCCTCAGCATCCCTAAGATGTAACTTCATAATAAGAGTCTGGAATCCTCCATTGGCTTTCTAACAGCCATTAAAACAAATTTCTTATGTAAATCTTCTATGATAAACGAATTCTATAAGAAATAATGAAAATTAAATAAATGTTTCGTTATAAAATTTTTCAATAAAATAGATAAATTATATTGTAACATTAACATTATATCATTCCGAAGGATTTACTACATTATAGGTTGTACACAACCCCATAATCAGTATCAATTTGCATATTCATCCTCATTGTGACCCCAAGGTAACTAATGAACATTGAATTGTTAGGGTCAATAGGGTTCCTGCATTGTTTCCAACAAACCTCAAATGTTATACCTAGACTTATTTCATGGATAATTTTATTATCCACTGTGATGTTTTGGAATTGTTATAGTTTTTTTCATCAACAAGTTGTTGATACCCTAATAATTCTATAGTTTCATCATCAATAGTTTGTTCTGCCTTGGGATTGCTAACATCATCATGTGCAGAAGACATTTTCTGCATGAACAGTCAAACATTTAATTTGTCTTGAATAACAATATTACAATACAATCCATTCATAAAAGTCCACATTTACATGCATCTTTCCTAAAAATTGTCACTATCTTGAACAAAGATATAATATTTCAATACTCACATAAAACTAATTTTCACTACCTTTATTTAATACTTTCTCAGACGTTGATTTTATTCCATATCTTGAGTATGTATTGGACTCCCTATTTCAAACTATCTTTCCTCTCATCATTTTATTTCCATGGATCCTTGATGACATACCTCCCAAACAGTTATTATTTAATTTTTTGTTATTTATCTCCCATCTTTTGTGAATATCCACCTATGTTGCTTTAATAAATCTAACCAAAAGTCATCTCATACCATGTACTAGTGATCATTTTGTATGAATACTACTCAGAGTATTTTAAGCAACATAGAAGAGATGAGGGATGAGTCACCATAAAAAATTGAAATATTAACTGTTTAGGAGAAGAAAGTCAAGTTTTCACTGAGGTTAAAAAATAACATAAATACATTTCTAATAATGGATTTAAACATATTACCTTAAAAATGAAGGAATGAACCTTTAAATCCACATGACTTCCACTAACAGTCATTTACTTCCACACAAAAACATTTATTTTTTTCCAATTCCTCTGAAATTTTTATTTTTTTTGTAGGGCTTAGAGGAGACACAAACTTGTGGTGGTATTGATGTGATGAGAATGGGGGAGTTTGTCAAACGTCCATTTCTCCAAGATACCAAGAGAATTTATCATAAAGATAAAGTTGAAAACATGGTTTTAGATCTCAACTCATTGTGGGAGGAATACCTTCTAGAGTTAGATTAGATGACTCATTGTAGTAGTATTATTGTCCATGTATGCATAATTTTGGAGTTCTAATATTATCCAATGTGAAATCACTCAAAATAAAAGTATTTTTGTTTGATGTTTTTTCAAAATTAATTGAGTGTGTCATATAATAAAATGCATATAAAGAAACCAAAAAAATTCATTCATTATGTTTTGATTAATTTTTCAGTGTCATTTTTTGTGTTCCCATGAAGTAGTAAATGAGGAGGATGAAAGGATGAAAGAGTTGAAGAATGAGTTGGGAGATGTGGAAGTCAAATTCATGATAACGACTTTGATAGATATTAATTAATACAATCCAAGAGGGTGGTATTTCATCAAGGAACTTTGGAACCACAATGATGGGAGGAAGGCTAGTTTGAAAGAGGGAGTTCAATCCATCATCAAGAGATGGAAGGAAATCAAGTGTCTGAGGATGGATTAAATAAAGGTACTAAAGGTTAGGTTTACTACAGTATTGAAGTATTATATCTATGTTCAAGACAGTAAAAATTTTCATGAAAGACACATGAAATTATGTAAATTCATGCATGGAGTGTATTTCACTACATATCTATCTTACCAAAATGAATCCTTATTTACACAACCTTATTTGTCAAATACTGGGTCCCTTTTTATAAAAATTTATTTATGCTGCTTATGAATATTTTTTGACGTATACTTATTTCACAACAGTGGATGGAGAATTAGTTCATTATGGTATCTTATAAAGATGAATTGAGTTTACAGAGTAGGGGTGTCATTGTGTAGGTATAGTTAAGGAAGAGAGAGATATATATAATATTTTCATAAATAAAATTGAAATTGATTACTCTTTTTGCATATGTTTTTTTATAGGGAATATTGATGTTAATAACATAATGAATATGTTTTAATCTCAATACCATATGAAATATAAGATACTCATAAAGATTGAACTTGAATATTATATGTCCTAAGACCATCAACAGGAGTATAATATAGTAGGATTGTACCTATCACTATTAGAGGACCTTTTCTAGAATCATATATAAACTACTCAGCCATAAATAATCTACCAATCATATCTAATGACCATGCCTAGAAGGAATCGATCAAAAGAACCATTAGAGGTTCCCCATCTAACCACATCGATAGAAATGTTTCACATCAAAGAGTCAATAAAGATTAAAGTGTCCAAGGAACCTAAACTAATGGAATCACTCAAAAAGTATCGTAAATTGAAGATGAATCAGATTAATTCCACTATAATGGCCATGAAGAAATGAATATCACTCCACCTACATTCTACATAACTTTTTTCTACTCAAGGATTCCTCACCATAAAAGTTTTTATATATTTTTAATCCACCATAAGATCCCTCCAATAAAATACATCCCTTTAAAGGGTGAATTTTTTAACTTATGCACAAAATTGATCTAGAATTTTTTTACTATTATAGTTGAAATGAATATATTCAATGCAATCCTAAATTTATTATTATGAAATATTACCATACAATCTTATAAGAACCATAGATATTATATGTTCCCATCATTGAAAATTATATCACATAGCTTGTATTAGATCTACAATTAACTCTAGGAAATTAGGGTCAATATATGTTCTAGAATATAGAGGATGTTTATTGGCCCTTTCCTATGGAGATCTAGGGGTCGGAGTGGTGATATATACTATATAAATGTGGAAATTCACATAATTTCCCCTTTCCAAACATATAATATTTCAAAAATAGACACAAAATAATCTATATTAAATGTAAACCCCCTTACCCTATCACTCATTCATTTCCTTTTTAATAAGCCTTTTCATACTTTAAATATAAATTAAAAGATGTTTGAAGTATTCTTTTAAATTTAAGTATGAAACAACTAACTAATAGTGTTGATAAAGGGGGTTACTAAATAAACTCAATCAATTTATAAGTTATATAAAACTAATCACCACTAATATGTAAATTATAATACACAATTTATTTATTATTCATGATTAAATTAATATAAATTTATAATTGATTATATAAAGAGAAGTTCAACAATGAAACATAAGAACATGAAATTTCATATATTATTACTAATTCATACCCATAAACTCCAAAATAAGAGGCATGAGACTTGTGAAGATAGGTCAACGTAAAAATAAACAAAAAATAACCTAGACTTAATATAGTAACTAAAGTATCCAACATAATTATGCCATATAGACATATTTATGGATTACTTATTATAAGGCTGCAGCCTTAAACCTTACTTAATCTTGAGTTATTACAAGATTACACATTGATGATCTTTTCGGGTTTAGATTTTTAGAGAATTCACAAAACTTGCATTACATTCCACATTTAAACAAAGTGGTTACATAAAAGATAGTATTCATTTTCCCATAAACGGAAACATATTTAAAATAAAACATGGATTCTTTCTTGACACTTCCTTGACATAATAATCATATCATGTACCAATCCCTTGACCTGTGAAAACATTTAAAAAACATGGGATGAGCACAAAAAACACAGTAAGGGTTATAAAAAGTATGGAAAGGAAACATGAGTATATATATACATAAGAATGAAATCATACTTTACCCATAAAGCATAAGCACTTTAACATACCTCATAAAATCATGAATAAATCATAGAAATCATAAGACATAAAGGTAACTTGAGGCATTCATAACATTCTTATGTAGGGAGTAACCCTCTTGGTTACGTTTGGAATACCCACCACAGTATATTCCCTAAATCTCTTCGGAGAAACCTTAATGTTTAAACCCTTCACGTTACCCAAGGCATTGGAGAGCTATATTGGGCTCACCCGCCCTTAGTTTATCATGGAACCACCCATCTTCATAAACAATGCCCAAGAACCATAACATAATCATAGCACATAACTTAAGCATAAAGTAAATATAACATTCCCATATTCCAATAACAATATAACATTTTAAGATATTGAAATAATAAATCCATTCTAAAATCCATTTTTGAAACCATTTAAAACATTTATTAAAGAGATCTTTGAATCAAAGGGTCCCATACCACTTTGAAGGTTTTAACATTTTAAACCATTAATATCCATATAAATAAATCCTTAAAACCATTTTGAAAACATGGATATTAATGAGAAATATTTATAAGAATAAATCATTAAAACATTTAAAACCATATATTAGTTAAAGGGTTTTTAACAAAATGAGAGACACTTGAATACAATAATTGAGGAATAACATTTAATCAGAACTTTATAATATCATGATAATAAAGGAATTCATGATATAATATTCCAAAGGACAGTATATAAACTATATAATAGTGAATTGGTGCATAACAATAATGACGTCTCAATAGAAATGTAAAATGATATGAAATCCCTTGTAAAGAAGGTAACCTTAAATTAAGGATAAATCAATCTCATAATTATGTGTGACAAATATAAATACACCCAATATAAGCGGATATTAAGTTTAAAACAATAAAAGGTCATTCACACATATTCAAAGGATTACATATTCAATAAATACATGTTGAACCCAAAGAAATCGAAATTGGGTTAAAAGTTCCCTTGACAGCCTAACGGCGTCACATCAAATTTTAGAAAAATAGTTGATGAGAGAGAGAAAGGGTATCTCATCACTTGGACATAAAATTTACGGCAATAAGGATATATAATAACATATCCCCACATAATAAGATGAAAATTAAAATACATAACAAATGAAGTCTTTTAAAAAGAGGAGGGTGAAAGGTCCCCTTACCGAGTTGGGTAACTTTCGAAACGTACACCCCATGGAAGAAGGGTCATACAATGAAGATGTAAATACCCATAAATGAAATTATATTACACAAATAGTATACTAATGTTCAGTACATACACCACTCAAATGAAATAGTGGCAAACGTAGCATAAATGTCACGGGAATAAAAGTGAGATGAAAAATCCCTTACAAAAACTCGGCAGCCTAACGGTGCCATTTAAAACTTCCAAAAATAGATTTATGAGATCAAATAGGGTCTCTCATAATATGAACATAAAAAGTACATTATTAGGAATATAAAATAACATCCCCAAACATAATAAATATGATCTTAAAAGAAATGACATAAAAGAGAGTACTTAAAAAGAAATAGAGAAGTAGGATCCCTTACGGAAATTTGGCAGCCTAACGGCACCACTCAAAACTTCCAAAATAGATTGATGAGAGAGAATAGGGTATCTCATAATATTAACATAAAAATTAATGTAAGAGTAATATAAAATAACATCCCAATCACAAGAAATATGAGCTTAAAAGGGATGACATAAAAGAGTGTACTTAAAAAGAAAGGGAGGAGCAGGATCCCTTACCTCAAGTCTGACTTGTCTTGTTCGTTTCTATATATTCCTGAATAATAAACTTTGGTCAATTTATAATTGCCTAAGGACCTAATTTATAGATTATTCTTCATTTCATATCGCATATTATAATGTTATAATAATTTTTTAATAATGTTAGTTCATATCAGACATTTTTGTCGATGTTTGGTACATGAGTCAAAAATGAACTTGTTTGAAAAATGATTGTCCATGTAGTTATAAGTAAATAATTTTAAGCATAGTATTAATGATTAAAATATCATATATATCCATTAAATATTCATTTTATACTATTCCATATCATTTGGAGATAAAAAACGAAAAGCACCGTTCATGGAGACGGTAGGTTGTACGTACGCATGAACGCTACTTTTATTTTTTCTTTGTCATATTAATGGAATTAAAAATAAATGATATATATATATATATATTATAATTCCAGTATAATATATATGTTATATAGGTCACATATGTCCATTAATTTTATTCTTTATACATTCCATGTATTGCATGTACGAGTCACATCACTTGAGGGGGTGGTAGTCCACACTTCCTCATATGAAATTATCGCATTTACACAACATGAAAAGAATAAAGGTATGTTTTAAATATAAAATACAGAAGAATATTGTAAAAATAAATACCATATATATCATATATACAATATAGTGACATCATAATGGCTACCTTTAAAGGTGTTAAAAGAATATTGAACAATCATCGTTTCGTGAGGCAGAAAATCGCCAACCATAGAAACAGTATGTTCTTTAAACATTAGACGAAGGTGTGTGTAATTGTAGCTCTAATCCTTTATATAACAACATCCTAGTATATTTAAGATACTGAAGTTGTTACAAAAGAAAAGAATAAAAAGAGTTTATGGGGTTGGAGAAGCAAAATAAAACAAAATGACTCAAGTGAAGACATTACCTTAAAATCGGGTAACTCCCTTTGGTTTGAGCTCAAAGGCTTACTTGGGAAGACTTATTCCCAAAGTGAGGCTTCAAGGAGTTAGAGAGTTATGTGTAGAGACAAAATATTCAGGGGTAGGCCGATCCAAAGGCTTTGAAAGTGTGGGTAAGGAGGTAGAGGTGGGGTCATTTTATAAGAGGAGGGGAGGGGCACTCTTGGAAAGTAAGGAAATGTTACTTTATTTTAGAATGAGTTTCGGATTTTAATGGTCCCACATTGATTTGTTTCGAGGATAAGGTGATAAGGGTTCTAAATCCACCCATACAATAGGTTTTGGACATGTTTAGGTCTTATATTTTACATTATCTTTCCATTTTATTTAAATCGTTAAATAATGAGGTCATCACTACATCATCATGATGTTATAAATAATTTAATTTATTTAATGTTTAAAAATTATAAAAAAATACTATGATGTAGGAAATATTTTTAGATTTACAATGACTATTTATAGTCAAATATCTGACTTTTATAACCTCATGTAAAAATTTCTTTAGTAAAACATCTCATGTTTGTGTTATTTTTACTTTAACATTAGATAAAAAGGTTTTTATGTCATTTTCCAACCAAAGTGGCTCCATGGGGTCCCCAAGTTCACCCATGGATTTTCTTGGTCTGACATGACTCATAAAATGAGGTTAGGACATATGTCTAGGTCATTTCATTTTATTAAAACATTATTCTTACCTTAAACTACACTAATTACCTCTAATCGCGATTAAAAACTTAATAAGTTACTATTCACCAACAAATTATTTTAATCCCATTGAACCACATTTTACTTATTAATGAAAACCATTTATGTCAGATTTTTGAAATTCAAAACAAAAAGGTGGATATTTTTCATTTAAACAGAAAAATCAGTTTCTTAAGTACCACTTAGTGGTATCACTATTCATCAAAAATTGAAGTTTTCCAGAAAAAAAACCAAAACTTCACCCTAAGCTATATTTGATATTCCGAATTCAAAAATTATGTCTATTTTACAAAATTAAAAATGTATAAGTTGCATTATTTAATTTAATAATTAATTACCGTTGTTAGAGCAAATAGCGTGTTTTTATGAAACAATAAGTATCAAAAGATTGACACTAGTTTAAGTCCAATTTCAAAGTGAAATTAATTCCAACGACCACTATTGGATTAAATGCTAAAAATATATTCTAATTTCACTTTAAAACCAATTAAAAATATAATATAATCATATATATAAATTATATTAAAAAGAGTTTTAAAATACAACATTTTTTACTATTCATTAAAAAATGAACTTTATCGGAAAGATACCAAAAATTTACACAAAGTAAATTTTGGTGTCCCGGTTCTAAAGAAGAATTTTATTTTGTCAAATATAACGCATAAAATTATCAAAATTGGATTTAAAAGAGAGTTTCCATCAAAAGGCGGTTAATCGACCTTTTAAAGAATATTAGAATGTTTACGCTTAAAATTGGATTCATTCTCATTTTTAATCCTCTAACATTTACTGTAAAAAGTAAAAATATTTGACAAACATATATAATCATTTTATAGTTAGTTCTATTCATTCTCTCCATTACAACGGCTAGGAGTTGACTACTATTTAAAATAATATTATTTTATTATTAGAGTGCAATGTAAGATTCCCAAGAAACTCGTTGTTGCGTATTGGGTACACCATCGAGCATAATGTCCCCTTTAAAGTCATATTAATATTTTATTCACAAATATGGATAAATGTGAAAATTTCATACTCTTTATTTACCTGGGGTGTTACATTCTTCCGCCCTTTTGGGAATTGCGTCCTCGCAATTTTAAAATTGGGCTTGGAAACATCCTTGAAAGTCCCACATTGGAACTAGAGTCGGTAAAACAATCACTTTAAAATAAAGAAAGATAAGTACAATGGTCACCCAAATTAAACCATACTAGGATTCCAGGTATGAAAATATAGACATGGAGGAAAAAACAAAGGGTCATGTTCTGATGGAGAGTGATAGAAAACATGTTTAGGAGAATGTTAACCACAAGAAAATCAAAAACTTGTGATGGGTTAAACGGTATTCGATTCCCCAGTAGGAAAAGTTAATAGAAAAAAATTTTGTTTTAAGTTCCTTTTTATTGAGGAATTCATTCATAAGGAAACATAATCACTTATCATGTTGACTTTCTACTTTTATTAGATTCCTTACACAAACTCATATTTTCTCCAAAAGACGAGTATTTAGGAAGACTTGTTCACATTAGGAGTACTATAATAAACTTCTAGAGAATCACCTAATCCACAAAAGGGAACTATATACTTCCCATGTCTTTAGACTTTAACCAAAAACAAAACCAAAAAGGTTAGTACAAGATCAGATAATCCAGAAAAGGATAACCCTTTATAAAAAGAAAATCTATTCTTAATCTCCAAAATTTGTCCAACAAAACCCAAAGTTCAACGAGGACCATTCGATAATCAATTTGTCCATAAAATTCTTCAAAGTAAACCAAACTAATATTGAAACCCAAATATTTGAAGGATTTAGTCACATAGCCTTCTAAGTTAAATCGTAACATTTATCTCCAAACAACATCAGTTGCTCTTAATTTCTCGTATTGAAATGTAATTAACCTAATCACATATCCTCCAGGATAGGTTAATAAATTTCCATAGATAATCCAAAATCAACTTACTCTTAATTCATAAAATCATCTAACTAAAAAGAATTAGTCAAACTAACCAAGGAATTCACGTAGAGCAGTGGTAGGCGATAAATACTAGTCGCACTTTGGTTGTGGGTTCGATTCTCGTAGCTTTGTCCGACGCGACAGGTTGTCACACGGTCTGCGTCTTGTCCTTTTTCCAAAACTATATAATTCATAAAACATTCCCCAAAACGAGATAAAATATTCAAAAATAATGATAACATATTTTAACCTCAAGGTTATCTCATGCCTTTCATTTTCCATCAAAACATATAATAACCCATAATTACCTCAAAAGTAAGGATCATATAAATCCTAATGGTTACCTTTATAATTATTACCTGAACTTCCACATCGATTGGTCATCTCGTACATGATGCATTACAGAACATACCAAGGTTCAAGTGGTTGATCATGACTCCTTGATAGTTGGTTTAGAACAACCACGAGTTTTCTCATTGAATCCCCCATTTCATCCAGTCTCTTAATTAGAGAACCCCCAAAGTTTCCTTCAAACCTATTGTCACTTTGGTGCCTGCTAGATCCATCCATTCACTAAAAACAGAAATATCAATGTGAGTATATCAAAAAACCATCATGTACTAATGAGGAAGATAACCACTAATATATACTTACTCATTCACTTTATCTAAAACTAGGACTCTTTCTGAAATCCCATCCATTATGGTACTGTCATTTATTCTTAGAGAATACCCTAACCTCTAAAGTTATCTAAACCGACCTTTGATACCAACTATAAGGCCCCAGCCTTAAACCTTACTTAATCTTGAGTTATTACAAGATTACACATTGAGGATCTTTTCAGGTTTAGAGTTTTAGAGAATTAGATCACAAAACATGCATTGCATTCCACATTTAAAAAAAGTGGTTACATAAAAGATAGTATTCATTTTCCTATAAATGGAAACATATTTAAAATAAAACATGGATTATTTCTTGACACTTCCTTGACACTATCATCATATCATGTACCAATCCCTTGACCTGTGAAAACATTTCAAAAACCTGGGATGAGCATAAAAAGCTCAGTAAGGGTTATAAAAAGTATAGAAAGGAAACATGAGTATATATATACATAAGAATGAAATCATAATTTACCTATAAAGCATAATCACTTTAACATACCTCATAAAATCATGAATAAATCATAGAAATCATAAGACATAATGGTAACTTGAGGCATTCATAACATTCTTATGTAGGGAGTAACCCTCTTGGTTACATTTGGAATACCCACCACAGTATATTCCCTAAATATATTCGGAGAAACCTTAATGTTTAACCCATTCTCATTACCCAATGCATTGGAGAACTATATCGGGCTCACCCGCCCTTAGTTTATCACGGAACCACCCGTCTTCATAAACAATGCCCAAGAACCATAACATAATCATAACACATAACTTAATCATAAAGGAAATATAACATTCCCATATTGCAATAACAATATAACATTTTAAGATATTGAAATAATAAATCCATTCTAAAAACCATTTTTGAAACCATTTAAAACATTTAATAAATCTATCTTTGAATCAAAGTGTCCCATAACACTTTGAAGGTTTTAACATTTTAAACCATTAATATCCATATAAATAAATCCTTAAAACCATTTTGGAAACATGAATATTAACGAGAAATATTTATAAGAATAAATCATTAAAAAATTTAAAACCATATTTTAGTTAAAAGGTTTTTAACAAAATGAAAGACACTTGAATACAATAATTGAGGAATAAAATTTAATCATAACTTTATAATATCATGATAATAAAGGAATTCATGATATAATATTCCAAAGGACAGTATATACACCATATAAGATTGAATTGGTGCATAACAACAATGAAGTCTCAATAGAAATGTAAAATGAGATGAAATCCCATGTAAAGAAGGTATCCTTAAATTAAGGATAAATCAATCTCATAATTATGTGTGACAAATATAAATACACCCAATATAAGCGGATATTAAGTGTAAGAAAATCAAAGTTCATTCACACATATTCAAATTATTACATATTCAATAACTACATGTTGAACCCAAAGAAATCGAAATTGGGTTAAGAAGTTCCCTTGACAGCGTCACATAAAATTTTAGAAAAATAGTGGATGAGAGAGAGAAAGGGTATCTCATCACTTGGACATAAATTTTACGGCAATAAGGATATATAATAACATATCCCCACATAATAAGATGAAAATTAAAAGACATAACAAAAGAAGTCTTTTAAAAAGAGGAGGGTGAAAGGTCTCCTTACCGAGTTGGGTAACTTTTGAAACGTACACCCCATGGAAGAATGGTCATACAATGAAGATGTAAATACCCATAAATGAAATTATATTACACAAAGAGTATAATAATGGTCAGTACATACACCACTCAAAGGAAATAGTGGCAAACGTAGCATAAATGTCACGGAAATAAAAGTGAGATGAAAAATCCCTTACAAAAACTCGGCAGCCTAACGACGCCACTTAAAACTTCCAAAAATGGATTTATGATATCAAATAGGGTCTCTCATAATATGAACATAAAAATTGAAGTATAAGGAATATAAAAGAACATCCCCAAACACAAGAAATAAGATCTTAAAAGAAATGACATAAAAGAGAGTACTTAAAAAGAAAGAGGGAAGTAGGATCCCTTACGAAAATTCGGCAGCCTAACGGCGCCACTCAAAACTTCCAAAATGGATTGATGAGAGAGAATAGGGTCTCTCATAATATTAACATAAAAATTACAGTAATAGTAATATTAAATAACATCCCAATCACAAGAAAGATTAGATTAAAAGGGATGACATAAAAGAGTGTACTTAAAAAGAAAGAGAGGAGTAGGATCCCTTACCTCAAGTCCGACTTGTCTTGTTCGTTTCTTTATATTCTTGAATAATAAACATTGTTCAATTTATAATTTCCTAAGGACCTAATTTAGATATTATTCTTCATTTCATATCACATATTATAATTTTATAATAATTGTTTAATAATGTTAGTTCATATCAGACGTTTTTGCCGATGTTTGGTACATGTGTCAAAAATGAACTTGTTTGAAAAATGATTGTCCATGTAGTTATAAGTAAATAATTTTAAGAATATTATTAATGATTAAAATATCATATATATCCATTACATATTCATTTTATACTATTCCATATCATTTGTAGATAAAAAACGAAAAGCATCGTTCATGGAGACGGTAGGCCGTACGTACGCATGAACGCTACTTTTATTTTTTCTTTGTCATATTAATGGAATTAAAAATAAATGATATATATATATATTATAATTCCAGTATAATATATATGTTATATAGGTCACATATTTTAATTAATTTCATTCTTTATAGATTCCATGTATTGCATGTACGAGTCACATCACTTGAGGGGGCGGTAGTCCACACTTCCTCATATGAAATTATCACATTTACACAACATGAAAAGAATAAAGGTATGTTTTAAATATAAAATACAGAAGAATATAGTAAACATAAATACCATATATATCATATATAAAATATAGTGACATCATAATTCCCACATTTAAAGGTGTTAAAAGAATATTGAACAATCATCGTTTCGTGAGACAGAAAATCGCCAACCACAGAAACAGTATGTTCTTTAACCATTAGACGAAGGTGTGTGTAAGTTTAGCTCTAATACATCATATAACAACATCCTAGTATATTGAAGATAATAGAGTTGTTAAAAAAGAAAAGAATAAAAAGATTTTAGGGGGTTGGAGAAGCAAAATAAAACAAAAGGACTCAAGTGAAGACATTACCTTAAAATCGGGTAACTCCCTCTGGTTTGAGCTCAAAGGCTTTATTGGGAAGAGTTCTGCCCAAAGTGAGGCTTCAAGGAGTTATAGAGGTATTTGGAGAGACAAAATAGTCAGGGGTTGGCCGAGCTAAAGGCTTTGGAAGTGTGGGTAAGGAGGTAGAGGTGGGGTCCTTTTATAAGAGGAGGGGAGTGGCACTCTTGGAAAGTAAGGAAATGTTACTTTATTTTAGAATGAGTTTCGGATTGTAATGGTCCCACATTGATTTTTTTCGAGGATAAGGTGATAAGGGTTCTAAATCCACCCATACAATAGGTTTTGGACATGTGTAGGTCTTAGATTTTACATTATCTTTCCATTTTATTTAAATCGTTAAATAATGAGGTCATCACTGCATCATCATGATGTCATAAATAATTTAATTTATTTAATGTCTAAAAATTATTAAAAAAAATACTATGATGTAGAAAATCTTTTTCTCTTTCCAATGACTATTTATAGTCAAAAATCTGACTTGTATAACCTCATGTAAAAATTGTTTTAGTAAAACATTTCATGTTTGTGTCATTTTTACTTTAACATTAAATAAAAAGGTATTTATGTCATTTTCCAACCAAAGTGGCTCCATGGGGTCCCCAAGTTGACCCATGGATTGTCTTGGTCGTCCAAGACTCATCCAATGAGGGTATGACATGTTTCTAGGTGATTTAATTTTATTAAAACATTATTCTTACCTTAAACTACACTAATTACCTCTAATCGCGATTAAAAACTTAATAAGTTACTATTCACCAAAAAATTATTTTAATCCCATTGAACCACATTTTACTTCTTAATGACAACCATGTATGTCGGATTTTTGAAATTCAAAACAGAAAGGTGTCAAAATTTCATTTAAACGGAAAAATCAGTTTCTAAAGTATCACTTAGTGGTTTCACTATTCATCAAAAATTGGTGTTTTCCAGAAAAAAAACAAAACTTCACCCTAAGCTATATTTGATATTCCTAATTCAAAAATGATGTCTATTTTACAAAATTCAAAACATATAAGTTGAATTAATTAATTTAATAATTAATTCCCGCTGTCAGAGCAAATAGCGTGTTTTTATGAAACAATAAGTATCAAAAGATTGACACTAGTTTAAGTCCAACATCAAAGTGAAATTAATTCCAACGACCACTATTGGATTAAATGGTAAAAATATATTCTAATTTCACTTTAAAACCAATTCAAAATATAATATAATCATATAAATAAATTATATTAAAAAGAGGTTTAAAATACAACATTTTTTACTATTCATTAAAAAATGAACTTTATCGGAAAGATACCAAAAATTTACAAAAAGTAAATTTTGATGTCCCGATTATAAAGAAGAATTTTATTTTGTCAAATATATCACATAAAATTTTCAAAAAGTGGATTTAAAAGAGGTTCTCCATCAAAAGGCGGTTAATCGACCTTTTAAAGAATATTAGAATGTTTACGCTCAAAATTGGATTCATTCGCATTTTTAATCCTCTAACATTTATTGTAAAAAGTAAAAATATTTGAAAAACATATATAATAATTTTTTAGTTAGTTCTATTCATTCCTGCCATTACAATGGCTAGGCGTTAACTACTATTTAAAATAATATTATTTTATTATTAGAGTGCAACGTAAGATTCCCAAGAAACTCGTTGTTGCGTATTGGGTACGCCATCGAGCATAGTGTCCCCTTTAAAGTCATATTAATATTTTATTCACAAATATGGATAAATTTGAAAATGTCATACTCTTTATTTACCTGGGGTGTTACACTTATTATGTTCGGAAAGTTTTTTCTTTTTGATATAATAAATAACAATATACCTAGTTTCCCTCACATTAATTTTCTAACATTTTTTACCAAGTATACCCAAATAGTTCCCAATTTAGGTCAGCCCATTACCTTAGACACACTTCCCGATCACTAAATTCTCATGTAAATACTAAGGGATATAGATAACATTATCTATGTTGTGGTGTGTGGGGAAAAAACTATTTTATATATCTATACAAGCCCATTCACATATGTTGACTGACCTTACCATATGAAAACATCATTCTCTTTCTTGAAAACCATTTTCTACAAAGGGAAAAGATTAAATAGAATCACTCATTGTATTTTAGGGGAGAGGAGATGAGATATAGGGTTCATCATGGTTAAGAACAGCACAAAAACCCAAATGCGGAACCCAAAAAATCAAACAATGATAGAGGAGAAGTAAAAAATGACATAAATTGGATACTAGAATTGATTTGTCTGAGAAAACGTAGAGGAGTCATGCCCATAGCAGAAGAGTTCTATGAGATCTTGAGAATCGTAAGTGACTAAGTTGGGGTTGGGGTTCTTTTAAATAGATCGGGGTCACTTTTAAAAGCACTTTCAAAAAACCATTGGTGAAGATCTGTTTTATCAGCATTAAATTGATAAGAACTGATCAAAGAGATACTTATCAGCTCTTTTTCAGCACTAAAAAATATTTCATTTAATAACACTTTTTTAGCGTTAATAAAGATTGATATTTATTAGAGAAAAAAAGAGATGGAAAATATTCCTTTTATCTATGCTAAAATTTTATCACTAATAAAGGATTTATAATTATAATTATTTAAGTAAATTTATTATAACTTTATAATTATTTAAATATATATAATTATTTATTTATAATTATATAAATAGTTTTTAAAAAAATTATTATTATTTATTTATAATAATTATAAATATATAAATTTATAAATATAGTAAAAATATATTTATAAATATATTTATTTACAAATATATTTTTACATTATTAGTGGATATTTAATCTTAAATACATGCATTTTAAAAATGATTGAAATTAAATAATTCAAAATGGGTACACTTTAAAAATATTGAAAAAATGAATAATTTTTATTAATTAAATATAAATTATTTAAAAATATATAGATATATATATATATTTAAGTAAATATGAATACATATTAAATATAATAAAACATAGTAAATAAATATATATAAATAAATAATTAGAAAATGATCAAATTCAAAAATAACATAAAAAATAAAAAAAATATTAAAAATGTATACCCAACTGTAATAGTATTAAAAATAAATAAATAAAACTAACCGATTAAAAACATAATATATTAAATGTACCATGTTATAATGAAATTCTAAAATATACTAAAAATTGAGTAAATTATATAAATATTAGGTGTATGTGTTTCAATATATTTTTTAAATAAATTTATTTGTGTGTATATAAATATTCACTAATTATATATATATATATATATACATGTGAAATCAATGTAACACATGATGTTTGATATATTTTAAATTGAAAATTCAGACATTAAAAATGAATAAGACATTAATGTGTTTTTAATTAACATTTTAATCATTTTATATATATTTATATTTAATATATATTGTTTATTAGTATTTATAATATATGTGTGTGTGTGTTATTCTTTTTCATTTTCATTAATAATTGTTTCATTAATAAATTTTTAAATAATTTGTTAATTTATTCATTTTTTTGTTTAATTATTAAATTTTATTCATTTTACATATCTATATATTTAATATATACTATTTTTTAATTTCTAAAATTTATATATATGTATATTCAATTTATTCATTTTTAACAATAATTATTTAATTAATAAAATTGTTAGTTTTTATAATTTTATTTGTTTAATTATTTCATTTTATTATGGACCTTTATCCATTCTAATAAAGTGTTGATAAATGTTATCTTTTATCGGTGGTAAAAAAAGTGTTGATAAAGGGTTCCCTTTATCAGCTCCTTTTTTAGCACTGATAAAGAGGAATTTTATCAACTCATTGGGCTTGCACTGATAAATACCAGTGCTGTTAAAGAAATTTTTTGTAGCAGATAATATTCAATGTTGTATTACGCATGAAAAGGATTAATGAGTTGAAAGGGTAGCAAGTTAAGGAGTTTGAGATGGAAGATCTTGGAGAAGCTTGTAAGATTTTGGGGATGAAAATAAAGAGAGACCACACAACAATAAAATTTATTTGATCACATGTTTACTACATTAGAATTATTTTGAGAAAATTTAGTATGTTGGAAGAAAAAACAATTTTTATTCCCCAGTAAATTCATTTAAAATTATTAACTAAGAAAGAACCATAGATGACACGAGAGGTTGAGTACATGGTAAAGGTTAGTTGTGAATCATCTGTTAGAATGTTAATGTATTTCATGCTCTGTACTTGACCTGACATCACTCATGCAGTAGGAGTTGTGAGTAGATACGTGAAAAACATTAGAAAGCAACATTGAGAAGCTGTGAAGTGGATACTGAGGTATCAAAAGGGAAGCAAGAAAGTATCAATGTGCTTTGGGAAAGGAAATTCATTGTAGGGGTATGTGGATGTGGACCTTGAAGGTGATGTTGATAACAGGAGGAGTATCATAGGTTATGTGTTTAGTTGTGGAGGAACTATGGTAAGATGGACATCTCGACTATTAATGGTAGTTCTAATATCCACCATAGAGTCAAAATGCATTCTTGTAATAGAAATTGAGAAGGAGATTATTTTGATGACTAACTTCTTAGAGGAGTTAGATAGAAATAGAGAGAGAAATATACCACACTATAATGGTTAAAGTAATACACATGTTGTAAAGAACCCAGTATGCCATGCCTAGATAAAGAATATTCTATTGACCTGTCGTTTTATCATATGCTTAATATGGGATGAGTTATTAACATTGCAAATGATTTAGGGATCCAACAATTCAGAAAACATATTGATGAAACTGATGGTGAAAAAGAAGTTGAGGTGCTATTGTACCATTGTTGGTTTTGACCGATGAATGGAGGATGATAGTTAGAATGTGTAAGAACGTTATGGGATCATGGAAGGAAAAGAATCTTTTATTTTATGAATCACCGACTTGAAATTAAAGATTTAATGGAAAAAATATGTTATATCATGAATCGTATGGTTGAAATTTACCCAAGTTATATGTTGTTAGTGGTGACTTATAGTACAACTTGGGTTATCAAATCCAGAGGGACCGAAGAAATGAACTAGAGACACTCATATTTGATGTAGGATTAGCTATAGAGTTGCCAACTATTTGTATTGATTTGATTTTGAATAACTAGTTATTTAATTTAAAGAACACAAAAAAACACACAATAACTTGAATTAAAAAAGTTATTTTTGATGGTTTGATCCAAGATTTTTTCTTAGGTGGGTTGAATGAATTTAGTTTCTTAGAAAATTTCATATCATTTATTCAGGAAGTACCCTAACAAAAAGATAAATCTCAAAAATAATTCACCAATTTAATACCTAAAAAATTCCAAGTTTAATCACCTATAAACTTAGAGTATCACTTTAATGATCACTCTAAGGAAATGGATCGTACTAGCACTCATATTTTGTCATCATTAAAGTGGGAGAAGACAAAGAAGAATGTAACTCATCAAATGGAAATCTTAAAATAATGAAAATATTTAACTACTATGTACTTGAAAAAACATTAAATTCATAACCTTGTTGCTCCTTTGGATCAACCCATAATAGTTTATCCCTACTTTTATGCAAATCTACCAATAAAAGTTGGAAGTAGACTTATGGGTGGAGAATTTAAGAAGATTAAAAACATTGAAATAAGAGAACACTCCACCATTATGTGATTGAATTCACAAGTGCTAGTGTGAATAAACTCACAGCATCATTCAATAGTATCAACATTTCAAGAAAAGTAAAAGAATAAGTGAATTATAATAACACCTTTTATTATTAAACTAAAATGATTGAGAAACATACATGGAAAAAATGAAGTTGCGATTATGAAATGAATGCAGGTAATTACAATTGAATGTAAGACATCGATAGAATGGAAAAACATTGATGTTAATTCCATTCACCACTATCTACTTATGTTTTCATATTTGGAGTCTTAGGTTGACCTACCATCAATACATTCCTTCCCCATTAATTGATAGAATCAAAATGAGGGTGAGAAAATCAAGGGGAATTTGACGTTTCAACATTGACCAGGAAAATCGTCCAGATTCACCCCCCATGTTGACGTGTGAATTTGTAACTGAATATAGTCGAATCTATAGGGCTATTAAAAATAACATATCTCCTTCCATGTTTTATCTTATATATTTCAAAAATTTAATAAAATTGGATTATCCTTTTGGATGTAATGCTTGATCTAGTGGGATGACATTATGAGCATTCTAATCTAACCCACCATTTAAATGTCAACATCAGCTCCCTTTATCTCCATGAAAACTTCATAATTAGCTACAGACACAGTTGAATGAAATTATCCTCATATTTTTATATTTCTATAGTTAAAATCTTATCTTCATTGTGCTTGTCTTGTGGGCACCATTTTTTTGGGTCTTAAGGCCATTATACTTTGTCGAGAAAATGTCTACATTCATGCCCAAAAATATTCATCTTCCATTAAGATTCATCCATTGATCCTAAAAGATAAAATTTTCCATATAAAGTGATAAATCATCTCCCAAAATATAAAATTTAAATAATTAATATAATGCTATCCAAAAATAGATGATTGATTGGGCCCAAATTTTCATTTTAAACATGAATAGCACAAATGATGTGAAATGAATTTCAATAGCGTAGTGGAATTACTATATGAGTTTTCTCTATAGAAACATGGCTTTACAATATAACCTCATTACATTATGAGATCATTTCAATAAAGGGATTCATACTCTGAGATTTTCATAAAATTATTCTCATGGACATAGGTGAGATCATTCAGTCTCTCTTTTACTCTTCTTCTATGAAAATCGATTGTCATTATTACTCTCATCATTTTCATAAAATCTAGAATATCATATCATTCAACTGGAGATCAAAGATTTATGGTCAATTATATATCAATTAATTATGGATAATTTTATTTAACGAATGATGAAACCTAAGATGTTTTTGGAAAAGGAGATGTTAATATCCAAATGAAGAATGGAGAAATCTTTAATCTTGTGTAATTTAGGCATAGCCTTAGTCTGTGGAAAAATAAAATTTATGATGGACCACATGATGAATTTGGATTTGGAACTAAATTTTTCAATAGGGAATAGAATGTTTCTTGATGATCCCTGATAGTTGCAATAGGGGTTAATGATGGAATGCTTTACATGATAAGAAATTTATATTGAATTGTGGTTGTTAGATGTAACAGCCCGAGATTTTATGAAAAATATTCTTTTTAATTTTATTAATGTCTTGTGTTTTACGCTACATCAAAAGGAGCTTGCACAACACACATCCTTGACTTGCCTTGCATTACACGCAATCGTGACCTTCCTCGATAGCGTGTGTAGTACGCAATAACGAGTTTCATTAAACAACAATATGCTATTAAAATATTATTAAAACTATCCGTTATGAATAGTAATAACCACTTTTTGAAATTTTGTATATTTTATTTTTCAAAATGGAATTAATTTCTGGATTCGTAATATCGAAATTAGCTTAGGGTGAAATTTTGGTACTTTTCGGATAACTTTCATATTCTGATGAATAGTGAAAATTACTAGATTATAATTAAAAACAACTTTTTTAATCGAAATAATTAATAGTGATAAAACATTAAATTGAGTGGTTTTAAAGTATATTTAGAATATATTTTTACAATTTAATACAATGTTGTTCATTGGATGTAATTTCACATTTAAACTAGACATAAACAAGTGTCAATCTTTTGATAGATATTGTTTCTTAAAAACACGCTCTTTGTTTTAACAGCGGGATTTAATTATAAAATTAATTAATGCAACTTCTATGATATGAATTTGGTAAAATAGACTTCATTTTTGAATTCGGAATATGAAATATAGCTTAGGATTAAATTTTGGATTTGTTCTGAAAAACATCAATTTTTGATGAATAGTGAAACTACTAAGTGGTAGTTAAAAAAATTAATTTCTTCATAAATCTTAATTTTACCACTTCTGTGAATGGAATTTCAAAAATCAGAGAGACACGGTTGATTTCAGTAAGTAAAATGTGGTTCAATGAGATGAAAATAATTTTTGGCGAATAGTAACTTTTTACTTGTATTTACCACGGTTAAAAGTAAATAGGGTAATTAAGGGTAAAAATGGTATTATTATTACCCTAACACATGTCCTAATTCTATTGGACAAGTGTAATTCGACCAAAAACAAGCTTAGGAATAAAATATGACCATTTAGGCCCACTTGGATTAGATTAGGACATTTATTATTATTTAATTCAAAGAAGAGTTAAAAGAGTCAAAATCAAAGTTTATTTACTAAACCATTTTTAATATATGGTTGTACCTAAGATAAATTCGATTTTAAATATTCATTAGATAGCTAAAAATATTTCATACATGATGGTAGTTTATTTGTAATTTTTAGACATCAAAGAATTTAATTTATTTATGACACAAAGATGATGCAGTAATTATCTTATTAATGAAATATTGACATAATTGATATTATAAATACCAAAATAAATGTAATTTGAGACTTTTATGAATTATACTAATTTTCTAGGTTACTATAAAATATTAGTGTTGATTTAATCAACTTGTTTCGAACATATAATTCTGTTATGACTTTTACAAAAATCATATATCAAATAGTGTCAAAATTGACACAAAATAGTTTTTAAATCAAATATTATATTATTAATTGTTATTTTATTCCTAGAAATCTAAGGTTCGGCCAAATGACTTACATAAGGATATATGTATTAATAATAAACAATTTGGGGTTCGTTTGGCATGTTATAGTAAGTGTATTAACCATATAGTGAAAGAAAACAAAAAGACATGGTAAAAGTTAAATTATTTAACTTAGAGTTAAATCTAATTGATAAGGTTAAAATAATACCCTAAACTTGTCTAAATCTTATTGGTTGATAGGATTTCGACCCATCCCCACTTTATATTCGAAATAAGACCCTTTGGAACCATTATAAACTGATTTTGACATTAATATAAAATAATATTTTGAGGTATTCCTAAGGTGCCCCTCTCCTCCCTTATAAAAGGACACCTCCTCCCCCTCCTCCTCACACCAATTTGAGCACTCAAGCTCGGCCAACCCCTGCCAAAATCTCTTCTCCACTTCCCTAGCAACATCCTAGAGGTTCTGGTCTTCCTCAAAGACCAATTTTAGTTCCCTAAGAGGAGGTCTCAAAGAGGCGCTTCAAAGAAGAGGTAATTACCGTTACCAATTCTTTCATCTTTATTTCTTCTTCCACTTATTATTCTTAAGTTGTTTCATTATGAAGAAATAACATCAGTATCACTCATATACTGATATGTTATTATATGTATGAAACAACCCTATTTCACCGTCTATCCATCCTACGGAAAAAGAAATCACCGCGCGTGCGTACATACGGAATACCGTCTCCACGCCGTGGTGTAATCTATTTTCCACCACCACCTTACATGGATGGGTATAATGGTGTAAAGAATAACTATACATAGTTATTACAACATCATATTGATTCTGATATATTTTATAATCCACTCCAATTCAATTCAATATTTATGGAAATAATATCATCGCTCGTGCGTACGTACGGACTACCGTCTCCACGACGCGATGAGATTCATTCTCCATGTTAACCATTTAAGAATGATTATAAAGTATATATAAGAAATAATAATGAAATATATGACATTATAAAGCTAATGGATTTATGTATATATATATATATGTATGTCATCTACTTACTTCCATTCAAGACAATAAGGAATGGAAAATAGCGTTCATGCGTACGTACGGACTACCGTCTCCATGAACGGTGTTTTTCATTTCATTTATCTATCTATTATATATATATATATACTGAATATATTTGATATATAAATCATATTTTATATTCTGGAAGTAAGTAAATCATGATATAAGTAATAATAATGTCAAGAACAACAAGTCAAAACACCTACGATAAATGAAACGATTTTACCCAAAACGCTTCTTTAACATGGAATTTACAAAAGAACGGGTAATATAATGTCATAAGTGAACCATATATGATATCATAACAATGAATATGATTCTTTAATAAGTCAATGACATTATTTAAATCATTATACAGGAGGTTCAGACACATACGAAGCAAATCGGACCTAAGGTAAGGGAAAATATCACAATCTCATTTTTATCCGAGATTGTTTTTACTTTGGCATTTACTGGGGTGTATTTTATCATCCACATCCATGTTCCATAAATATGTAATATTGTTTCCATCCACTTACAATAGTTCAAATCCAATTTTACCCTTCGGTGAGTTTTTAGTAAAGAATATGAAAGGAATCTTTTGTCGTTTTTCGTACGAGGTACTTTTTGACTTTTCCGACAAAAGTACGAAGAATGTTTTTTTTAACTTATATGGCATGAATGGATTTTTAAAACTTTATTTCCACTTTATTTACAAGAAGCTTCCTTTACAAGTTTTCAAGTTTATTTTTAATCAACTTCTTTTAGTTTATAATTGTATGACATGTTAAGAAAAGAAAAGTGTTTTTTTGAAGTAGAAAGGATATTTTCCTCAAGAATGAAGTTCAAGTATTTTATCAAAATTATTTTCCATCTAAGATAATAAAAGGGTTCTGTTTTTATCCCTATTATTACATGGATTTGATTATGTTGTGATGGAAACATTTTTATGAATTCCTTTGTCTTATATGAATTGTTTTATGATGACATGTTGTTTAAGAATCCCATTTTTATTACATGGGTTATGCGATGATGTATGATTTATGATTATGTGGCACACATAAGAAAGGATTCATTATAAGATGGGTGGGACCTATATCTCCCTCCAATGCATTGGGTAAAGATTTTATATCTCATGAGATAGACAGGGCTGGAACGGTAGGTTATACCGGTTCAGTGAAACAGGACTGAAACGAGGGTTACTCGATTCAGAAAGGGACTTTGTCCACTTAGATAGTCTTGGCAATGAGTCTTGACTAACAAGAAATGATTCTCTATGATTATGTGTGAATTCCACAAAGTTTCATGTTTTAAGTTATGATTATTGTTATTACATTTCACTGCCATGATTTATCCCATGTTATGAAATTATGCTCTCTTTTGCAGGTTAAGATTTCCAAAATGTTATGTTCTTATGAATACGATGTGATTGATATTTCTTTTGTTTACCCTTACTGAGAATTTGAGCTCACCCTTTTATGTTTTCTTTTCCCCAGGATATAAATAAAGGTTTTAGGTAAAAAAAAGGGAAGATCTTTATAGGAGATGTTGAAGATCTTTCACCACGATTAGAAGATTACGTTCCGAGTTTCCAAAGACACTAAACTATTACGATCCTTGTGTGTATGTACTAAGTATTCCGCAAATGTAATGTAATGTCAATGTACGTCAAGTTTCGGGTCTCTACAGTTGGTATCAGAGGAAAGGTTTAGTCAACCTTTGGAAACTAGGATGCAAAAACGTTAGTGAGATCCCTAGAGATATTTCTACGGTATGTCTAGGGATGTCCCTAAGGTTAAGTATACGTATAGGTTATAGTACTAGAACTATGCTAACGATCATAGAATTAAACCTAAGATGTTAGATATTGAAGGTACTTCCCCTTTATTATTTTTTTTTCCCTAGCATGATTTTTTCCTCTCACACTATTCTTTTTGGGTTTTAGACGATGGCTGGAACCCGAAGGAACCGTGTTGATCAATGCAATGGACAATGAAATGATTGTCCTCCTGAACAAACAAATGTTATGGGAGATGGAGTGCAAAATCTTATTGCTATACTTACACAAGCTATGAATCATTCTGAACTTCCAAATGAGCAGAGAAGGGAACAATATTCTATTGAGTCCTTCATGAGGCAACGTCCACCTTCTTTCAGTGGTTCTTCTGATCCACTTGTTGCTGAACAATGGATCAGTACCACTGAAAAGATATTTTCAGTTCTTCAATGTTCTGAACATGATAAAGTCATCTTAGCAGTATATCGTTTGGAAGGTGAAGCTGATCAATGGTGGAATCTTATCAAGAATACAAGGCAAATAGATGAAATTTAGTCCATGGAATGGGATGAGTTCAAGAACTTATTTTTCAATAAGTACTTCCCTCGTATTCTTCAAACAAAGATGGAGAAGGAGTTTCTTGAACTAAAGCAAAAATATGATGAATCTGTTGGTATATACAAAGTGAATTTTACAAGACTTGCAAGGTATGCATCTGGCATTATCATCCAACCTGAAAGTAAAGTTGATCGATTTTTCAGTGGCTTAAAACCAAGTCTTCGAAGGGCATTAGCTATAAGAGACTTCAGTAGCTATGAATAAATTGTGCGTTGTGCTATCAAGGTAGAAATGGAAGTTGGTGTTACATATCCATCTCATGGTTTGGACAAAAAACGAAAGATGGAGTTCAAGGAGAAATCTCAGAATAATGGTGAAAAGAAGATGAATGTTTCCTTATGCACAAAGTGTGGAAAGAAGCATGGTAGAGATTGTCTTAAAGGGACTAGAAAATGTTTTAAGTGTGGAAAAGAAGGTCATCGAGCAGCTGAGTGTCAAAGTAATGGAAAAAGGGTTTCTAATGATGTGAATAAAGCAAACACTGCAGAGAACTCACCCCCAACACTTCAATGCTTCAAGTGCAAGGAAATGGGGCATTATGCTAATAAATGCCCTAATCCAAGGGTTAGTGATGATCAACATGAGCAACCACTAAAGGAAAAGGACAAAGTGAAGTCACATGCGATCACTATTGGCAATGTTGAATATAACAACGATGTGGTGGAATGATTAAGTGTTTATGTAATGGGATTCCAAAATAATGTTGTATCATTGAGTATTGCAATATTTATTGATGTGGTATTCAAAGTGATTGAGATATTTTTTGGAAATAAGATGATATGCGCATAATGAAAGGAAAACGAGAAAATGAAATGTTTAATAGTATTCCTGGGCTCATGATTGATATAAGGACTAAGTGATATCATGGTTTGAGTATATAGAATTTTGAGGATTTTGGTATGTGGAAAGTGTTAACTTTAAACTGCATTCATGTTTTCACTAAGGTATTCAAGAGAATACATGATTAAGGACTTTGAATGTTTAGAATGTGACCAACAAGACATATCTTATGGGGATCATCAATGGTATTAAATCTCTGGTAATTGTTTTCACTATATTATGAGAGTGGACTGCAGTATTATGGGTAAGCCTAAAGATTGGAATGGATTATGTTGGAATAAGTTAGTATTGTTTAAGGATAGAATTTTTTTTTGATATTATTGATGGGATGTTATAGTAATATAGTTTTAGAAAAAGGACAACCTGTAGGACGGGCGACAGCCCATCGCGTCGGACAAGGCTGTGGGAATCGAACCCACAACCGAAGTGCGACTGGCCTTTATCGCCTACCACTGGCCTACAGGAAGTCCTTGTTTAGTAGAAACTAGTTTTATTATATTAAGTTGTATGACATGTGATGTATAAGTCCATTTTAGGAACCATATATGATTAATCTCACTATAGATCGACTTATGTATATAATTTTTTTTTGATAACCTTTTGTTTGAGACAGATGGAATGACCCGTCATTCTATCACATGATTTGCTAACACTTCACGAATAACAAATTCAACTTTATTTATTTAAGAGATTAAGTGGAAATTGTTAAAGGCACGAACAACAGTGAGATTGTACCAAAATAAAGTAAGTATTTATTCTAATTCAAATTCTTTAACATTAGGGAAACGATCCTGAAAACCAAAAATGTTGTCCTAGTGATCTTATATCTGATGAATCAGATGGTACCTTAGATCGTCACAAATTTATGGCTTTGTGATTGCTGGCTTTTCCATAGCCATGTTCTCTACCACTCTCTATCAGAACATGATGGTTAGATTTCTCTTCCATGTCCATATTTTCACCTATGTGGAAACCCAGTGACTAGTTTATTTGGGTAACCGTTACGTTTCATACTTTTGTTTTTAAAGATTGGTTTTGATATTCCTTTTTACTATGTGGGTTTCTATTAAAGAAACTTTCGAATAATAAACCATTTATAACCCCGACGAATTTTGAGGTCGAAATTCATTTTAAGGGGGGTAGAATGTAACAGCTCGAGATTTTATGAAAAATATTCTTTTTAATTTTATTAATGTCTTGTGTTTTACGCTACATCAAAAGGAGCTTACACAACACACATCCTTGACTTGCCTTGCATTACACGCAATCGCGACCTTCCTCGATAGCGTGTGTAGTACGCAATAACGAGTTTCATTAAACAATAATATGCTATTAAAATATTATTAAAACCAGCCGTTATGAATAGTAATAACCACTTTTTGAAATTTTGTATATTTTATTTTTCAAAATGGAATTAATTTCTGGATTCGTAATATCGAAATTAGCTTAGGGTGAAATTTTGGTACTTTTCGGATAACTTTCATATTCTGATGAATAGTGAAAATTACTAGATTATAATTAAAAACAAATTTTTTAATCGAAATAATAAATATTGATAAGTCATTAAATTAAGTGGTTTTAAAGTATATTTAGAATATATTTTTACAATTTAATACAATGTCGGTCATTGGATGTAATTTCACATTTAAACTAGACATAAACAAGTGTCAATCTTTTGATAGATATTGTTTCTTAAAAACACGCTCTTTGTTTTAACAGTGGGATTTAATGATAAAATTAATTAATGCAACTTCTATGATATGAATTTGGTAAAATAGACTTCATTTTTGAATTCGGAATATGAAATATAGCTTAGGATTAAATTTTGGCTTTGTTCTGAAAAACATCAATTTTTGATGAATAGTGAAACTACTAAGTGGTAGTTAAAAAAATTAATTTCTTCATAAATCTTAATTTTACCGCTTCTGTGAATGGAATTTCAAAAATCCGAGACACACGGTTGATGTCATTAAGTAAAATGTGGTTCAATGAGATGAAAATAATTTTTGGTGAATAGTAACTTTTTACTTTTATTTACCACGGTTAAAAGTAAATAGGGTAATTAAGGGTAAAAATGATATTATTATTACCCTAACACATGTCCTAATTCTATTGGACAAGTTTAATTTGACCAAAAACAAGCTTAGAAATAAAATATGACCATTTAGGCCCACTTGGATTAGATTAGGACATTTATTATTATTTAATTCAAAGAAGAGTTAAAAGAGTCAAAATCAAAGTTTATTTACTAAAACATTTTTAATATATGGTTGTAAATAAGATAAATTCGATTGTAAATATTCATTAGATAGCTAAAAAGATTTCCTACATGATGGTAGTTTATTTGTAATTTTTATACATCAAAGAATTTAATTTATTTATGACACAAAGATGATGCAGTAATTATCATATTAATGAAATATTGACATAATTGATATTATAAATACCAAAATAAATGTAATTTGAGACTTTTTATGAATTACACTAATTTTCTAGGTTACTATGAAATATTAGTGTTGATTTAATCAACTTGGTTCGAACATATAATTCTGTTATGACTTTTACAAAAATCATATATCAAATAGTGTCAAAATTGACACAAAATAGTTTTTAAATCAAATATTATATTATTAATTGTTATTTTATTCCTAAAAATCTAAGGTTCGGCCAAATGACTTAGATAAGGATATATGTATTAATAATAAACAATTTGGGGTTCGTTTTGCATGTTATAGTAAGTGTATTAACCATATAGTGAAAGAAAACAAAAAGACACAGTAAAATTTAAATTATTTAACTTAGAGTTAAATCTAATTGATAAGGTTAAAATAATACCCAAAACTTGTCTAAATCTTATTGGTTGATAGGATTTCGACCCATCCCCACTTTAGCTTCGAAACAAGACCCTTTGGAACCATTATAAACCGATTTTGACATTAATATAAAATAATATTTTGAGGTATTCCTAAGGTGCCCCTCTCCTCCCTTATAAAAGGACACCTCCTCCCCCTCCTCCTCACACCAATTTGAGCACTCAAGCTCGGCCAAACCCTGCCAAAATCTCTTCTCCACTTCTCTAGCAACATCCTAGAGGTTCTGGTCTTCCTCAAAGACCAATTTTAGTGTCCTAAGAGGAGGTCTCAAAGAGGCGCTTCAAAGAAGAGGTAATTACCGTTACCAATTCTTTCATCTTTATTTCTTCTTCCACTTCTTCTTCTTAGGTTGTTTCATTATGAAGAAATAACATAAGTATCACTCATAAACTGATATGTTATTATATGTATGAAACAACCCTATTTCACCATCTATCCATCCTACGGAAAAAGAAATCACCGCGCGTGCGTACGTACGGAATATCGTCTCCACGCCGTGGTGTAATCTATTTTCCACCACCACCTTACATGGATGGGTATAATGGTGTAAAGAATAACTATACATAGTTATTACAACATCATATTGATTCTGATATATTGTATAATCCACTCCAATTCAATTCAATATTTATGGAAATGATATCATCGCTCGTGCGTACGTACGGACTACCGTCTCCACGACGCGATGAGATTCATTCTCCATGTTAACCATTTAAGAATGATTATAAAGTATATATAAGAAATAATAATGAAATATATGACATTATAAAGCTACTGGATTTATGTATATATATATATGTATGTCATCTACTTACTTCCATTCAAGACAATAAGGAAAGGAAAACAGCGTTCATGCGTACGTACGGACTACCGTCTCCATGAACGGTGTTTTTCATTTCATTTATCTATCTATTATATATATATATATACTAAATATATTTGATATATAAATCATATTTTATATTCTGGAAGTAAGTAAATCATGATATAAGTAATAATAATTTCAAGAACAACAAGTCAAAACACCTACGATAAATGAAACGATTTTACCCAAAACGCTTCTTTAACATGGAATTTACAAAAGAACGGGTAATATAATGTCATAAGTGAACCATATATGATATCATAACAATGAATATGATTCTTTAATAAGTCAATGACATTATTTAAATCATTATACAGGAGGTTCGGACACATACGAAGCAAATCGGACCTAAGGTAAGGGAAAATATCACAATCTCATTTTTATCCGGGATTGTTTTTACTTTGGCATTTACTGGGGTGTATTTTATCATCCACATCCATGTTCCATCAATATGTAATATTGTTTCCATCCACTTACAATAGTTTAAATCCAATTTTACCCTTCAGTGAGTTTTTAGTAAAGAATATGAAAGGAATCTTTTGTCGTTTTTCGTACGAGGTACTTTTTGACTTTTCTGACAAAAGTACGAAGAATGTTTTTTTAACTTATACGGCATGAATGGATTTTTACAACTTTATTTCCACTTTATTTCCAAGAAGCGTCCTTTACAAGTTTTCAAGTTTATTTTTAATCAACTTGTTTTAGTTTATAATTGTATGACATGTTAAGAAAAGAAAAGTGTTTTTTTTTTGAAGTAGAAAGGATATTTTCCTCAAGAATGAAGTTCAAGTATTTTATCAAAATTATTTTCCATCTAAGATAATAAAAGGGTTCTGTTTTTATCCCTATTATTACATGGATTTGATTATGTTGTGATGGAAACATTTTTAAGAATTCCTTTATCTTATATGAATTGTTTTATGATTTCATGTTGTTTAAGAATCCCATTTTTATTACATGGGTTATGCGATGATGTATGATTTATGATTATGTGGCACACATAAGAAAGGATTAATTATAAGATGGGTGGGACCTATATCTCCCTACAATGCATTGGGTAAAGATTTTATATCTCATGAGATAGACAGGGCTGGAACGGTAGGTTATACTGGTTCAGTGAAACAGGACTGAAACGAGGGTTACTCGATTCAGAAAGGGACTTTGTCCACTAATATAGTCTTGGCAATGAGTCTTGAATAACAAGAAATGATTCTCTATGATTATGTGTGAATGCCACAAAGTTTTATGTTTTAAGTTATGATTATTGTGATTACATTTCACTGCCATGATTTATCCCATGTTATGAAATTATGCTCTCTTTTGCAGGTTAAGATTTCCAAAATGTTATGTTCTTATGAATACGATGTGTTTGATATTTCTTTTGTTTACCCTTACTGAGCATTTGAGCTCACCCTTTTATGTTTTCTTTTCCCCGGGATATAAAGAAAGGTTTTAGGTAAAAAAAAAAAGGGAAGATCTTTATAGAAGATGTTGAAGATCTTTCACCACGATTAGAAGATTACGTTCTGAGTTTCCAAAGACACTAAAATATTACGATCCTTGTGTGTATGTACTAAGTATTCCGCAAATATAATGTAATGTCAATGTACGTCAAGTTTCGGGTCTCTACATTAGAAATATAATATATAAATATATGGAGGTTTTACATTTCTAGATTGTTCACGTTAGTTAGAATAATATTAAATTTCTAACAAAAAAGGGAATAATAAATATTACTCACATGAAAATTGGAAAATGTGAGAGTGTTGTGATGGGGAAAAAAATAAGGATGCCTTTCGACTTAGATGAATGGAATCACAGTGCTCATAAGTTGGAGTTAGTCCACTTAGATGTTTGGGTAACAACACTAGTTCAATATCCTAGAGGTTCTCTCTAATTTGTAACTTAATTTGATGATGTTACAAGGAAATAATGAGTTTACTTTTTGAAGTATAAGATCAATGTATTTTAGGTGATTCTTCAATGGAAAGACTTGGAAAAAGGGGGATGTGTTTAGAAGTTAAAATGCCCTCACACAGACAATGGAGGTGAGTACGCCATATAAAACGTTTCGAACTTTTATCAAAAGAAGGGGATAGGTCATGAAAATACTATGCTAAGAACTCTGTAGCAGGATAGCTTGGCAGAGATGCTGAATAGAATCATAACTAAGAATCCTCAAAGCATGAGGGGGCACTCAAGAAAATAGCTGAGTAAGTAAAGAAGAGGCTGTGAAATGTATTCAAATGAATGATGTTTAAAGGTAATTCCACCCACCAAGTATTATCCATTTTTAAAGACAAATTCACTAGTAATAGAGATTCACCACCAATTTTGGGCAAAGCGAAGAGGCTAAAGAAAGATGGTTTCAAAGAAAGCCTCAAAATTCATAGGATTCAAGTCTAACGATTACAAAAGAGTGAAAATAAGTTATAAAGAAAAAATAAAGAGAGTGATGAAAAAATTGAATTAAAAGGCATGGAGGAACTCAAAGGACACATGAAAAGAATAATACCCACTTTATCTTGCTAGTTAATGACTACACTAACTAAATTAGATAAATTTCTTCTTAATGGTTTTTCCACCATTTTCCATCTATTATTTAATGTACTACTATGAATTTATTTCCTTTTCCATGTGTGGGTGTCATTTTTGGGCTCCAAATAAGTACGGTGTGGCCCACCGCAATGTTGGATGTCAAAAAGTACAAGTTGGTCCAATTTAAATAATAATTGGGCTTAAAATTGTTGTGAATCCCAAAATTATTTTTCATGGTTTGAATATGATATATATCATTCCCTTCTAGTTGAAGATTATTTTCCCTTAAATCCATGAAATCATCTTCTTCAATATATAGATACAAGTCCCCAATGATGAACATTGAAAAAATACCACTAAAATCATCAGGTAAATCGATCTTGTAGGTATTATTTCTCACTCTTAAAACTACTTTAAATGGACATTCAACCCATTTTTCAGATTTCTCTTCCTTTCAGATGAAAATTTCTCTTTGTGAAGTTGAATCCACACATTTTCTCGAAGTTGAAAAATGGAATGCTTAAGATGTTTTTTAGATTAATTATTATATATTTCATTATACTTATCTATTTAAGCACAAATATATTCCTGAATATTCTTCTGATTTGTCTTCTACTCCGCATCAATATTCACCTAAAAATTAAGATGAAAATATCACCATTTTATAAGTGTGATATGATTAATGTCACAAACCACCTTGAATATAAAATTTCGAGTGGTATCATTGGGAGATCGGTTCTATGAAATTTCATATTTTTCAAATTATAAATCCAAATCTCTTATATTCTTATTCAAAAAATTTATCAGAATAGTGGCCAATGTATGATAGGTGAATTCTATTTTCCCATCAGTTTGAGGGTTATGGGATGTCTATAAAATAATTTTTTTACCTAATTTCCCCCATAATTTCCTCCAAAAATGTCTAAGAAATTTAGTGTCTCTATCTAAAATGATGTTATGAGGAATGCCATGAAGGCGAACAATCTCCTTGAAAAACAAATCTCTTCCACTTTCACTACATATTCTCTCTTGTGGCAAGGTATTAAATGATCCATTTTAGAAAATCGATCAACAACAACCATCCATTATTGGATATTTACCTCGCTGAGTCTTTGGTAAATCCATAATGAAATTCATGCTAATATAGTCCCATGGATGATCTAGAATAGGTAATTAATTGTTAAAATCAATATTGAAATGACTCTTTTCTGTTTGACATGTCCTGCATCTCGAAAGAATTTCTTGGACATATGATTTCATCTTTGGATAGTTGAAATGATACTTTAGTATCTGCAATGTTTCTTGGATTCCAAAATGATAAGAATGTCCTCTTACATGTGTCTCTCAGATGAGAAAGTCTTTATAATTACCCACTGGAACACACACCTTGTTTCTCTTGAAGAGAAACTCATCATGAACAGAATAGTCCTCCAAAAATGCATTTTAACAGTGGATTAAAATATAATTTTACTTTATATCATGCTGATAATCTCCTTCCATAAGCTTAAATCCAAGAATTAGAGCATCTAGAATTGTAAGTAATGCATACCTTTGATATAAAGTATTTTTCACCAGGTTATCTTTCCCCTTCTGGTATTTTGATAAAATGTGAATGATTTCAAGAATTTTGACCAATTTTCATGCATCAAACTCAGCTAGTGTTGACCATTGATAAATCTCAATGCCTAGTGGTTGGAATGAAGAAAACATTATGTTGGTCTCAAATAATGAGACTGGTGATCTAGGGATCTCACAATCGCTTAAAATTCCTTATCATGGGTATTGTGATTCCCCCTAGAATCATTCAACTTCCCACTGAAATATGTAATGGGACACTTTCTTTGGATGAGAACAGTGATAATCCCAACTCCACTAGCATCACACTCCACTTCAAAAAGTTTATTAAAATTGGGTAATTAAACAACGGGTGCTTCACATAATTTTTCCTTAATTATTTCAAATACAACAGTTGTAACCTTAGACCACTCAAATTTCACATTTTCAAGCATTCAATGATGGGTTCCATGAAAATACTGAAATTGGAAACAAAATAATGATAAAAAGATTTCAACCCATGAAAACTCATTACTTTTGTTATGGATTTTGGTGGTGTCCTATAATTGATTAATTCCACTTTTGATTGATCACCATGATGCCTTCTTTAGATTCCACATGTCCCAGAAAACCCACTTGTGTTGAAAAGAACTCAAACTTTCCCATATTTCTGTATAGCTTTTTCTCCCATTGAATTTCAAATACTTGACCCACATGGCTATCTATATCCATTCGGTAAATCTAAATATCATCTAGATAAATAACAAAAAAATTACCAATAAATGGTTTCATAACATCATTCATGAGTCACATGAATGTACTATCAGCATTTAAAAGGCTGGATAGCATGACCAGCCACAAAAACAACCCGAATTTGGTTTTGAATGTTTCTTTATAATAATCCCATTACTTTATTGGAATATAGTGGTATCCACTACGAATATCAACATTCCAAAATATTGTTGAGTCATGTAATTCATCAAGAATATCATTGAGTCATGTAATGGGATACTTGTATTTGATGGTTATTTTATTGATAGCTATACTATGAACACACTCGTGATATGTATTATCTTTCAATGACACCAATAATGTTGGAAAAAAAACATGAGATCATGATTGGCCTTATAAAGCCTCGATCTATCAACTCATCTTCTTTCTTCTAAAATTCCTTTCATTCTTAAGTATTACACAGATATACTGGATTGTAAGGAAATTATGATCCTTTTATGAGAACAATATCATGTTCAATACCACTAAAGGGTTGTAATATTCCCAAAATATCATTATGAGAACATCATGATATTACTCAATCAAAGAACAAGTTAATAGGTGGCAACGAATCTTACTCATGTCATGAATTTTCAATCATCAATAAGAAAAAAAGATGGATTTTGTTTATGAATTTATTTCTCCACTTGAGCTTTATTTATATATAGGATACCTTTGGGCTCTTTTGGAAAAAAAATTTCATGTAGAATATGGGATGGATACAAAGAAGCGATTGTAATATTCTTTTAATCAATTTGTAAAGAATATGTGTTCTTCCTCCCATAATGTTGCACTTATCTGTCAAAATTTCAAGGGCATCACAATATGTGACAAGCTTCCACTGAAATAAAATCGCACAATACCTCATCAATATAGTTATTACCAATGGAAAATCACATTACAACCTGTTTGTTGACTTGAAGTGTGCTCCTATTGTTCAACCATTGCAGTTTGTATGAATGGGGATGATTATGAGTCGGAAGCATAAATTTCTCCAATTGTATTATTGAATCAACATTTATACAACTCCCACTATCAATAATTACCATTAATACTCACTAATTTATGGTACAATGAGGTTGGAACAATTTTCGTTGTTGATATTCTTCATTTTGAATTTGAGTTTTCAAAACTCTTCATAGCACAAGCATGTTACCCATGTCATCTTCTTCCACAACGTGATCTTTATTTTTAGATTTGTCACCATCGTGCTCATCTCCTTCGATTGCCTTTTCAATCTCTTCAATCACCTTTATAATAATAATTCAATTTTCAAGAAAATTGGCTTGAAAATTAGCATACCCATGAAATTTGAAGCACTCTTATTTCGACATTCAAAGGAGTGGGGTTTTCCTTTTGGTTGTTCTATAGCCTTCTCCTTTCCCTAATCCATAATCTTGTTCCTTCTAAATTCCATCTGACCCACACCAGGTTTATTAAAATAAAATTATTTATAAAAAGATGTACCTCTATTAAAAATCTTGAAAGTTGGTGGCTTTGAAGAATGCTTTTTCTTTCCCAACTTGACATCTAGCTTGAGAATATCATCAAGTGAACAAAATATTTGTGACACCATTGAATGCACAATATCATCATTTAATCCACCTAAAAACCTTGTAATCGTTTTTTCTTTTAACTATGGAACATCATATCACATCAATAAATGAAAAAACTCTTGAAATCACTCTTCAAAATATTTTACTCAATGTTACAAGCTATGCATTCAGAAATTATACTCTTTCATATAATTCTCAGAAAGAAATCCACTTCTCATAATATTTTTCATCTTCTATCATGAGTGTATTTTTCTCATTCCAATCACGTTCTCATTGTTTCTTCAGATTTTCCCACCAAATAGACACATAATATTTAAATTTTATATTTTATACCTTGCACTTCTTCTCATAAGAACAATTCATGAATTTGAATAATCATTTGATTTCCCACATCCAATCTAGAAAATCATCTGGATTCATACTCACCAATTTGAGTAATTTTCAATTGTATCTTTGTGTTGGTTTTTTTACATAGAGCAAGAAGTGTATTAGATCAAATTTTGTGAGACATTCAAGGGATATGTTTTTTTTTGGGTGGAGACTAACTGGAATAATGTGGCAGAAATTACTCATAAGAACCACAACTCTGATACCAAACCGATGTGTCGTTAGAATCACACAACAAGTAAGTGAATATGAAGGTGGAAAATGTATCCAAATGACCATGGTACCAATTCCGGACAAAGGGAAGAGGCTAAAAAAGGATTGTTGAAAAGCAAGCTCTCAAATTCATAAGATTCAAGTCTAACCATTACAAAGGAGTTAAAATACATTATAAAGACAAAATAATGTGAGAGTAATGACCCAAATCGAATTAAAAAGCATAGGGGAATTCAAATGACACATAAAAAGCATAAAAATTTTCTTATGCTAATTAATGACCCTAGTGACTAAAGTAATGAAATCCCTTCTTAATGATTCTTTTCATTATTTCCTCTTTCCTCTTTAATATGCTGCTATGAATTTCCTTCCATTTCTAGGTGGATATGTCATTTTGGGCCTCCGATAAGTGTGTTGTGACCCAATATTGTGTTGGATGCCAAAAATTATGAGCTAGTACAATTTTAATAACAATTGGGTTTAAAATTATTGTCAAACCCAAAATTATTCTCTTTGGGTTAAATCTAATCTATATCAGTTAGCAATTGGGCGAGAACATTCATAGAAATTATAGTTTGATAAATTACTATATGTTGGCCACCATAAAGTCTTAGAAATCATAATATATGTTTAGGTTTACATGAAGGATCATGATAAACTCGAAGAAAAATACTAATTGTGCTTTCTCATTGGGTATAAAGATGAGAACTTGGGATATCATCTATGTGATGATGATAAGTGACAAATCATTAGGACTAGAGATGTTCTCTTTAATGAGAAGGTTCAATGGAAAGATTTTAACTCATTTGAGAATGAAGTTAAGGGAGAAGAATAAAATTTTGACGTTTAAGTTAATCAGAGTAAGAATATTGAAAGATCACAACTTCCCAAGAACTCAGACAAGAATGATGAATTCATTGAAAGACCATAAGTAAGAACATTAGAAGATATTCCCGAAATCTCAAGAGTGGCTAAATCTAAAGTGTGAGAATAAAAAGATAGTGCTTAGGAAGTTAAAGTAAAGGAGATCAGAGTATAGCAACTAACTCATCTGTTGAGATCAATAATAATCAGAAGACAGATTCATATGTTTTGGGATGATATGAAGTTTATACTCTCAATGAATGCTTGGGAACTTAAATTCCTAAAATAAGTGGAATTTTCAGCAACTTAGGAAAAACAAAATCAAAAATGGATGAAGAAATTTCTTCATTGAAGTTCAACAGAACATGTGATCTTACTTATTTACTTAAATGGAAGAGAACACTTGAAAAAATGGGTTTATCGCTTGAAAGAGGAGGTGGATGGAAAGAAACAATACAAAGCACAAATGGTTGTAATAGAATAAAAAACTAAGTGTGGTTTGGATTTCTCAGAAATCATCTCACCCATAGTTAAATATTGAACTACTCAAACATTTCTAAGTATGGTGGAATCGGGAGATCTATACATAAAAAAATGAATGTAAACATAGCCTTCATAGTGATTTAGAGGAAGGCATTTTCATAAAGAAACCAGTGGGTTTCATGGAATATGGGAACTATAACTTGATATATAAGTTAAAGAAATTCCTCTATAAGATGAAGTAAGAATCATGATGGTGGAATAAAAATTCTCATGGATTTATGTCGAAAAATGGATTCGAAAGGTGAAACGCAGATCACTGTTCTTACCCAAAGTGATGGGATTGTGGGACTTTAATAATATTGATTTTTTAGGTTGATGACATGTTTCTAGTTAGATAAAATGTAGAAAGGGTTCAGAAATTGAATTGTAAGATATATTTCCTAGAATCTTTGAAATTAAAATATCTCATACTAGCTAAAAAAATCTTGGGGATGAGGACCGAGAGGCATTGAAAGGCCAGAAATTTGGTGTTATCCAAAAGATATTACATATGGAAGATCATGGGAAGGTTTCAAAAGATTATATGTTAGTATGTCTTGACCCCACTTGTTAGACACTTCAAACTATCTAAGTCACAAGAAACAACATAGAAGAAGAGATTTGTCACATGAAGAGAGTTCCAAATTCATCAATAGTTGAAATTTTGATGTATGTTATGATTTTTACTTGACCAATTATAGCATTTGTAGTGGGAGTTATTATTTCATTTATGTCGAATCCTGGAAGGGAACACTAGGATGCTTTTAATTGGATTATTCATTACATAAAAAGAACAAAAGTTATGGATATATGCTTTGGGGAGGAATATCTATTATAAGGTTTTTAGGATGTGAACCTCGTTGGAGATTCAAATACCCAGAAGAGCACAATTGGTTGTGTGTTTACTTGAGAAGGAACCAAAATTAGTCAAATCTCAAGGCTACATATAGTTATTACATTAAGTACAATGGTATTGGATTATATATCGACAATAGAAGCACATAAGTATTTGGTTTGGTTGAAGTGGTTTTCGAAGTAACTAAGGTGTCAGGAAAAAGGATTCCTTTTTTATGATAGCCAAAGTGTAATCCACTTCCTCAAAATATTGTTTTCCATGTAAGGATAAAGAATATCGACCTGAAGTACCACTTCATTTAAACATGTTGGAATAGACAGTGTAAGATGTCAGAAAGATGGAAGGAATCTAAAATATACATTTTCAACAAAACATTAGTTTAAAAAATATTGAGGTGGAGTCATGGATCAGTAGAGATGGGGTGAACAAAAGGGAGTTGGAGAAACATCGTGTATTATAGAAGGAGAAAGAAATGAATGAAGTATTGCCTTAATATTGTAGAGTTCTCAAAGTTTCCAAAAAATGAGTCTTAACTGAGCGATTGTTGCAATGTGAAACCTAGTTTTAGATTACCAGAAGCACATCCATAAAAATTATGTGCACCAAAATTTTGTGCATCGAATGATGGGTTGACTTGCATGCGTGCAACAATAATAAAATCTCTCCATCCATAGGATCATATAAATTGAAAACATGTCATATTTATATCATGATATAAGAAAATAAATGTTTTTAAAATGATAAAATAAGTGTTCGTATTTTTGTAAAACATATGTGCTTATTTTCATTTTTATAAAAAATATTAATGATTTAAAAGAACTTTTATTTTCATAAAGTGGATTTATAAATTATTATTATGTTTTATTACAATTATAAGATAATTTTATGACACCATATGTAATATTTCAAAGTGTTTAAAAATTGATAATAATATTAAAATTGATTTTTTTCAAATAAAATTGGATTTTATTTAAATATTAAATTTCTCATATTTAGTAAATTATTTTCATAAATTTTATTTAATTTTATTAATCTATACATAGAAAAATGGTTATGGTGAATCTTTGAATTTTTCTAAAATAGTTGATTTTTTTTTGAATAGTGAAATATGTAAAAAAACCAATATTTTATATTATAAGCTAAATACATGAATTTTTGGGTCATGGATGATGTAAGAAACCATTATTTCAAAATAAAATTCACCATTTACTTTATTTAGTCTCAAGAATCAATACTATTAATATTCTTGATCCAAAATAATAAACAAATGAAAATAATATTAAAATACACTACTCTCCTTTTATGAATATCACCCCTCACAACCCTTCTCCTCACACCTTCTAAAACTTATATATTTCCAAATTTATTCCAAATTACCTATAAAATCCTATAAATATTTTAATAGTGATTATTTTTTCACCAAAAGACCAATTCCATGTTCCTTAAGGAGTTTTTCAAGGAGACGACATTTAAGATGTAATATTCTCAATTTACCTATTTTAAATTCATTTATTCTTCTAACTTTTCATATATTCCATCATCCAAAATTACATAATGAATATTTTATCATAAATAAACTTTTAATTTTGTTTTTTACTATTCATATTCTGAACTCCCTTTATTTTATTCTTAAATAAATACATTTTTCATAATATGGTTGCTTGACCACCCCCTTGAACAATGCACTTCATTTTTATCCATCGCATTCACGGATGGTCATAAAAATATTATTATCATCAAATAATATAATAATAACTATATTTTAACTTATTTAATTTTCTATGTGAATATATTCCCATAATATTTACTGAAATGAATCAAATTTGTAATTATCGGTAAAACCACATAAATGAACTAATTGCGTAACATTAACAATTTTAATAAATGTTTTTCCCTATATCAGAAAAAATAGATATTTTTTACCGTTTAAATTTATATAATTTCATTAATATCAATTAGTTTTACTTTTATATTTCTATTCCCATTTTAAATGAACTTCAGTAATTATATACAAGTGATACAACAATGGAACCATGAAATGAAAGCCCTAAAAAAAGAAAATTTAATCTTTATATCTAAATTAAATGGATATAAATGAGCATAAAAAAATAATAATAAATAAAATATATATGTAACTAGTTCTTAATTAAGTAATTAATTATTTTAAGTTGATTATTTATGGCATCAAGTGCAAGTTCAGAATAATTTTGGAACCCAAGTTAAGGGATATTTCCAAACAACCATTTCTATTTATATTATGAACTTTCTATATCAAACTAACTTTATGTATATTTTTTATGTTAATAAATGCTTCTAAATTCTATATATACGTCTCTTAAATATATAACTTTCTTATCCTCCCTTCCTTTGATGGGGTAATACACATATTAAGTTCTTTTCTCAAATGCCTTCTTTAAAATCAAACCTGATTAGGGGGAACTCTTTTATTTATTAAACCCTTTATATAATGCACATTTAAAGTATTAATTCAAATTCATGATTTAATTAAATAAAGAAGTATTTTTGGTATAACAAATTATTTACCTTTTTTTAAATAAAATTATATGCTTACTATTTCTCTAAATATATTTAACCAATTTTTGAAAACACCATTTCAGAGTTCATTTATATACAAAATTATCTAGAATTTATTAGGATTTTATTTTAAAATTAACTCCATATTTTTAGACCTATGATTATTTATTTTGATACGAAAAGCCTAAAATTTTAATTCCTTCTTCTCTTTGGAATATTTATGAAATCTCCTTTGATTGTGATATGATGAAAGATTATCTAACCAATTTATTTCTATGGTAAATTCTTATTTTTATTACTTATGATTTATTTTCTTTTGTGGGGAAAATATGAATGTGAATTTTATAATGGGTCCACCTTGATATCACTCCAATGGATTTGGTAATTCTTTGTCTCCTAAGATGTTGTGTGTGTGATTAGAGAGTAAACCAAATCTTTTATGGGACTCTATCCACTATGTGATGTTGTCTTGGTGGTTAGCCTTGACTTATTCCTATGTCATGTTTTATATTTATACCACTTTCAAAAGTATCCATGATTTTATGATACCATGTTCCTTATATTATTCCCCCATGTTATTATTCATGATCCTTCTCTTTTATGATAACATTTTATGTCGTTTGAATCACATTTTATTCTTTGTTATCATGTTTATTCTCTTATTGGGCTAAATCTCACCCATTTCTTTTATGTATTCCACAGGTTATCCTATGTAGTTTTAGTATCTGGATGAATTTATTATATCATTGTATAGAATAAAATAAATATTTCATTTATTAGTTTCTTTTTGATGTATTATAAACCTTGTATTCCAAATACATAAGGCCTCGTGATCTTTGGATTAAGTTTATTATATTTTCATATTAAAAATGTTGTAATAATTGGTTTAAAAGGCTTCAATCACTATACATAGAGCTTTTATGGCATGGTAATGATTCCTAAAATTATTTATTCCATCATTTTAAGAGATATTATCATTATACATGTGATTTTTTATTAAAAGTTTTAGTTATGTTATGATCGTGTAATTTATTTATATGGATCTATTTTAATTTTTATTCCTGACATATTATATTTTTCATTTTTAGATCATGTTATATTTTGTTCCACACAATCCATTACTGAGGATTTATGTTCCCTTACTTGTATACATTCCAAATTTACCCAGGAAATTATGAATATTAATATGTATTATTAATGATAATCATGGAGAAATAATAATTTTTCACTTATTTTTATGATATAATTTAACTTTCCAATGTAATATAATGTTTGTGAATGTATATAGTATGTTGGGACTATTAAATTATTGGCCTTTTTGTATTATGATATTTTTTATTCTATTTCTATTGTTACAAATTAACATTGGATCTAGGATTTTGGATGCAGGGTTGTTATTTTCTATATTAGAGAAATTTTGGTAGAAATATTTTAAATTAGTTACAAAAGAGCATATCTATACAACCAAACATTGTAATAAACCCCTACAAAATTCTTGAAATTTTTCAATAATGGATAGAATAACTGATATTAATTTGCAATAGATGTGCAAAAATAATATTGTATGATCTATAAATCACAGTTTCATTCGGGAATGAATTAATATATTCCATTATATATAAATATTTCTTAAAGGTATGAATGAAAATCAGTTCAGAACATGTAATCAATATAGGGAATGATTTATTGTGAAAAATAATAAACATCTTAAAGCTGAGAAAAGTCTCACTAAATTTGGGCAGTTTACTCAGGTTATAATAAATAACCATGCTTGTATGAAACAATCTATTTCCCCTTAATAAGGTGTAATAAAATTTGACCATTTCATGAGGCTCTGACCATTATCTTTTATTGAAAACACTATTCTATTATTGATAGATAAATTTACCAAGTTTCAAGATAATTTATTCATCACATTGGGATATTATAAAAAGGATAACATTATCACAGTTTTATATTATTTATGGATAGATTCTTATCAATGGCGATCATTGATTTAAAACACTAAGATTTATTAAGAGATTAAAAACATTGAATGTAATTCTTGTAAGAAAATATTTCTTTATAAATATTTTCCTTAAGTGTAATGAGTTAATATGAAAAGGAAATTCTATAATTAATGACTAAAGGAAGAGGAAAAGTTTTTTGAATATATGGTTAATTATATAATTTTAGTGAAGCATGATATCTATTATGTATGAACTATAAAAATAAATATTTATAATTTATTTAATGGAAAAAATAAAATCCATCATAGGGAAATAATATCTCAAACATTTTCAACACATGACAAGATAGTGATAACTGTTATCATGATAGAGAAGAAGTTTTTCAAGTCTTATATTTTCAAAGGAAATCTATGGAATAAGATGACTCTTGAGTAACATGTAAAAATACCTTTTTCAAAGGAAAATATGGAGATGGTATAATTTTAAACATGAAAAAATTATAGGAATAGACACCCTTTGAATTTATTGATGATATTGGGAGTTTATCTATGGTTTAAAAAGAATTCCATCATGAAAAATAGTTTAAAATCATGCGATAATCTACCAATGTAAAATGATTCAAATTTAAGGATATGGAATACTATTATAATCAATGCCCTGTGTATCAAAGTATTTTGTGCTAAAAGTATCCAAGGGAGAAAGTTCCAGAATATAAAATTAATACAGTTGATTTTGAGCATAGATACCCAATCTTGACATACACAGAAATTACATTACTTTTGAAGAATACTTAATACATAACAAAAACAGACACCCAAGGACCATAATAGTTTAGTGTCTTTGGAAACTTGGAACATAATCTTCTAATCATAGTAAAATATCTTCAACATCACCAATAAAGATCATCCCCTTTTTTTTCTTACCTAAAACCTTTCTTTATATCCTGAGGAACAGAAATCATAAAAAGGGTGAGATCGAATGCTCAGTAAGGGTAAACATGGATAACATAAAACAATCTATAAACATTTGAACATAAAAACATGAACATAAAATCTAAACATCAAAATCTTGAGAAATGACATAAAACATGGCAGTACACAAGGCATAGGTCAAAAAAGAACTTTTATCATGATAAAGTATAATGGGGATAAAACATGTAAATGGGGAAAACCATTAAGCACATGTTATTATTTCCATAGTATCCATGGAATTGATTCCAATCCCATCATAGTGGAAAAGGTCCATTACTGAACTGAATTTACTTGTGGTTTCAGCCCTGTATTACAGAACCGGATTCAGTTGTTGTTCTAGCCATGTCTATCTCATGAGATATAAATCATTACCCAATGAATTTGAGGGATATATAGGTCCCACCCATCTCATAATGAAATCATTCTCTCGTGTGCCACAAAATAAACATAAATCATTCCTCAAAACCCAAAGAATAATATGGGATTCATAAACATCTTCCCATCATAACATAATCCATATAAAAAAATGGATATCATTTCATCATAAGAAAAATCAAACCATGTAAAAATTGTGACATTATACTTGAAATATAAACATTTTAAATAATGTCATCTTAGATGGAAAATAGCTCTAATAAAACACTTGAAATGAATTCTTGAGGAAAATATCCTTGCATCTTCAAAATCACTTTATTTTCACAAAATTACATGAAATTTTAAAAGAAAAGGCTTTTGTTGAATGTAATCATGAAATCCTGTAGAGGAATATTCATGGAAATAAGGCGTTATGAAACTGTAAAAATCCATTCATGCCGGATAAGTTAAAAAACATTCTTCTCATATTTTGCTGAAAAAGTCAAAAAGTACCTCGTATGGTAAACAAAAGAAAGATTCCTAACGTACCATGTAGTGAAAGTAAAAAAATGGGTAAAAATGACTTTAAACATACATAAAACATTTTTAGAATACATGGACAGGGATGAAAAATATAATCCTAGTAAATACTTTTGAACAAACAATCTCAGTTAAGAACGTGATTGGAATAATTATCCCTTAGCTTAGGTTCAATTTTTTCCATATGTATCCAAAACTCCTGAAAAGTGGGTTTAAAAATATCATAAACTTTTAACATAGCCATAATAATATTTATGATATCATATATGATTAACTTACGACTTTATATTACCTGTTCTTTTGTCAATTCAATGTTAAAGCAGTGCTTTGGGTAAAATCGTTTAATTTATCGTACGTGTTTGGACTTGTCATTCTTGATATTATTAATTATATCCTGTTTTACATAATTCCAGAATTTAAAACATTATTTATATATAATATATATTCAGAATATAAATATATATGATAGACCGATAAATGTAATGAAATACACCATTCATGGAGACGGTAGGCCGTACGTACGCATAAACACTGTTTTCATTTCCTTATTGAATTGAATGGAATTAAGTAAATGAAACATATATGTACATAAATACTATATCATTATTATTTCATATATTTAATGATTATTTATTATATATACTTTATAATCATTCATGAATGGTTAACATGGAGAATGAATCTTATCGCATCGTGGAGACGGTAATTCGAACATACGCACGAGCGATGATATCGTTCCCATAATTATTAAATGGAATTGGAGTGGATGATATAATATCTCATAATTATAATCATGTTATAATAATCATATATAGTTTTTATTTCAATCATTATACCCATCCAAGTAAGGGGGTGGTGGAAACACAGATTACACCACGACGTGCAGACGGTAAGCTGTACTTATGCATGCGCGGTGATTTCATTTTCCGTAGGTTGGATAGAATGTGAAATGGGGTTGTTTCATATTTATAATAACATATATATATATATATGAGTGATACTTATGTTATTACTTTATAATGAAACAAATAAATAAGAGGAGGTAGAAGAAGAAATAAATTTGAAATAATCGGTAAAGGATATTACCTCTTCTTTGACGCGCCTCTTCTAAACCTCCTCTTAGGGCACTAAAGTTGGTCTTTGAAGAATACCAAGACCTCTATTATGTTTCTAGGGAAGTGGAGAAGATAAATCTATAGGTTTTGTCTAAGAATAATTGCTCAAAATGTTTTGAGGAGGAGAGGGATGAGGTTCCCTTTTATAAGAGATGAGAGGGGCACTTTTGGAAACATCTAAAATATTAATTTATAATAAACCCAAACCACACTTAAAAACTTCAAAAATGACTAAAATTCAAATATGAGATGATATAGGTATTTAATCTCATAATAAAATAAAATTTTGACATGTTTGGAATTTATTTTATATGTTATCAACTTGATTTACCCTTATTTAATTTAATTAATTTTATTTGTGGTAATAAAATTCTAAATTTTAAATTGTTATAAATAATTTCTTATGTGTTGTGAATTGTTCATAATTGGATACTTTATAAAATTTTCGACCATATAAATTTCAATTTATAATTTTTAAATATTTTTGTGATATTTAAACAATTTAATAATATGTTATTTTTATAAAATATCAATAGTGTCAATTTTGACACTATTCGATTATTTGAATTTAAATAAAATCCACACAGAAGATATATTCGAAAAAAATATTTAAAATATCCCTAACATTTAAAATTATTCTTGAAAATTCGTGGAGCACATAAAATTGTTCATATAATATTTATTTTAATATTTTTAAAACCATTTATTTGATATTTTAATCAATAAAATAATTTCTACATCACTATTGTGTCACTATTAATGATAATTATTTAATCCTTCCAAATTATAAATAAATTCACATCATATATATAATTTTATTATCTTTATGGTGACTATTTATGTTTTAATTTTTATGAATTTTATCACTAAATTAAAATTATTACACTTATTAGATATAAGAGAGTGACATGTTGGCACTTTCTTTGGTTTTAATTATAATTACATACTTTTCATGGTAAAAAGTCCATAAAATGAATATATTCTGACCCTTAGGTGATATGGGTCGACTTTAATTCATCCAATAGAATTTTGGCAGGTGTTAGGGTAATTTTATAATCTTATTTTTACCCTTAATTACCCCATTTACCTTTAACTGTAGTAAATAAAATTTACTATAGTTACTATTCATAATGTCTAAAAATAAGAAGTAGCCTATTAAAATAATTTAGACTTATTGATTCCAAATATGGAATCCATTTTTTTCAAATTCAAAAAACAGAATTTGTAGTATTTAATTTAAAATTAATCCCGCTGTTGAGAAAACGGGTTCTAAAAGTTAAAACACTACAAAAGATCGAAATGTTTTTACCTATGAATTCAATGTAAAATTAGTGATAATGACTTAAATTATATTAAATGGTAAAAATATATTCTATTTATACTCTAAAACCATTCAATATTATAATTTAACCATATAAATCATCTTGATGAAAAAATTTGTTTTTAATTAAAATTTAGCGTATTTTTACTATTCATCAAAATATAAAAGTTAACAAATAAATATTAGAAAGTTATACACATTAAATTTTTATATAATTATTTCAATGAATATGTTTATTTTGTCAAATTGAACTCATAAATGTGTCAAAATCTAGATTTAATGTGGGTGCGCCACCAAAAGGCGGCAAAACTGCATTTTTTGAAAAATACTTATTTTACCGGAAACATTTATTTTTTTCTCATACCATGTTCTAGAATATGTGTAAGATGAATGATAATGTTATAAAACTAAAAATGTGGTTAATACTATTAATAACATCTAGTTCATAATAATATTGTAACAATATATTGTTGTTTAGAGAAATTCAGTATTGCTTACAACACACGCTATTAAGGAAGGTTTCTCTTATAACACAAGTCAAGTATAGTATTTGCGTATAATACAAGATAATATGGTGTTGCGTATAGCGTAATCTAATTTTGGTGTAGATTACAACACAAGACATAAATGAAATTAAAAAGAATATTTCTCATAAAATCTCGGGGTGTTACATTCTACCCCCCCTTAAAATGAATTTCACCCTCAAAATTAATCGGGTTATAAATGGTTTACTACTTAAAAGTTTCTTTCATAGAAACCCACATCGTAATAATTAATTCCAAAACTTGATTTTAAAAACTAAAGTATGAAACGTAATGGTTTCCCAAATTAACTCATCAATGTGTTTCTACATAGGAGAACATAGGTGAAAATATGGATATGGAAGAGAAATATAATCATCATGTTCTAATGGAGAGTGGTAGAGAAAAAGGCTTTGAAAAATCCAAAAATCATAATGCCATAAATTTTTGATGATCTAAGGTACCATCTGATTCATCGGATATGAGTGTAATAGGACAAAATTTTTGGTTTTCAAGATCATTTCCCTGAAGCTGAAAAAATTTTCATAAGGAGAAATACTTCTTGATTTCAGTGTAATATCATCGTTGGTCATTCCATGAATAATTTCCACTTCATGAAGTTGAATTGGTAATTCATGAAGTATCAGAAGATCATTCGATAGAATGATAGGTCACTCCACTTGTCTATATCATAAAAAAAATGTTATCACAAGATATTAAATATACATAAGTCCATCTATGGTGAGGTTAATCATATATGGTTCCAAAAATGGACTTATACTTCATCTAGAATACCTCTTAGTAAAATAAAACTAATTTCTACGAACCAGGGACTTCTTGTAGGCCAGTGTTAGGTGATAAAGGCTTATCACACTTCGGTTGTGGGTTCTATTCCCGCATCCTTGTCCGACGCGACGGGTTGTCGCCCATCCTACGGGTTGTTACTATTATAACATTTCAGAAATAATATCAAAAAATTCTTGTCCTAAAAAATACTATCTGATGTCTAAATTAATCCATTCTAATCTTTAGGCTTATCCAAAATATTTCTGTCCAATCTCATAGTATAATGAAAAAGATTACTAGAGAGGTCATCTACTAAGTATGTGAATACCATCATTTATCCCCCATTTATCATAAGATATATCTTTTTGGTCATATTACAAACATGTGAATACCTTAATCATATATTCTCTTGAAATTTTAATTACCATATAACCTTAGTGAAAACATGAATGCTATCAAAAGTTAATTATTTCCACATACCAAAATCCCAAAATTTCTATATACTCAAACCATGATGTCACTTTTTCCTTATATTAGTCATGAGCTCATTAATACTATCAAACATATTATTTTCTCCATTTCCCTTAATTATGTGCATATCATCTTCTTTCCAAAAATATTTCAATCACTTTTCATGCTTACTGGTACCATAAAATTATTGAAAACCAATACATAGATATTCCAATATTTCATAATACTATAAATGAGATTCCACAACACTCTTTTGGAATCCCGTTACATATACACTTAATCATTCCACCACTTCGTTGTCTTATTCAAAATCACTAATAGTGATCACATGTGACCTCCCACTATCCCTTTCCTTTAGAGATTGTTAATTTTTATCATCACTAACCCTTGGATTAGGGCATTGGTTAGCATAACGCCCAATTTCCTTGCACTTGTAGCATTGAAGTGTTGGTGGTGCGTTCTCTGTAGTCTTTTCTCTATTCACATCATTAGCTACCTTTTTCTCATTACTTCGACACTCATCTGATCTATGACCTTCTTTTCCACACTTAAAACATTTTCTAGTCCCTTCAAGACAATCTCCACCATGCTTCCTTCCACACTTTGAGCATAACAAAAAATTCGTCTTCTTTTCACCATTGTTTTGTGATTTTTCCTTGAACTCCATCTTTCATTTCTTGTCAAAACCATGAGATGGATATGTAACACTAAATTACAGTTCTACCTTGATAGCACAACACACAATTTCGTCTTAGCTAATGAAGTCTCTTATAGCTAATTACCTTCAAAGAATTGGTTTTAATCTACTGAAGAATCGATCAACATTACTTTTAGGTTGGATGATAAAGCCAGATGCATACCTTGGAAGCCTTGTAAAATTCTCCTTGTATATACCAATAGATTCATCATCCTTTTACATAATATCAAGAAAATACTTTTTTATATTTGTTCAAGGAATATGAGGGAAGTACTTATTGAAAAACAAGTTCTTAAACTCGTCCCATTCCATGGATTCAATTTCATCTTGGGGCCTTTTATTCTTAATTAGAGTCCACCACTGGTCTGCTTCACCTTCTAAATGGTAAACAGCCAAAATGAATTTTCATTTTCTGAATAGAAAATTATGGAAAATATCTTTTCAATGGTACTGATCCATTGTTCAGCAACAAGTGGATCATAAGACCCACTGAAAGTAGGTGGATGTTGCCTCATGAAGGACTCAATAGAATATTGTTCCTTTCTCTGCTCATTTGGAAGTTCAGAATGATTCATATATTGTGTAAGTATATCAATAAGATTTTTTACTCCATCTCCCATAACATTGGTTTGTTGAGGAGTACAATCATTGCATTGCCCAGTGTATTGATCATTAACACAGTTCCTTCGGGTTCCAGCCATTATCTAAAACCCAAAAAGAATAGTGTGAGAGGCAAAAATCATAATAGGAAAACAACATAATCAAGAGGAGTACTTTCAATCTCTAACATCTTGGGTTTAATACTAGGTTATTCATGATCATTATCATAATTATAGGATTGTAACCTATACTTATACTTAACCTTAGGAACATCCCTAGTCATACCTTATAAATATCTCTAGGGATATCTCTAAAGTTTTTGCATTCTAGTTTCCAAAGGTTAACTAAACCTTTCCTCTGATACCAACTGTAGAGACCCAAGCTTGACTTAAATGGACATTACATTACATTTTCGGAATACTTAATACATAACAAAAATAGACACCCAAGGACCATAATAGTTTAGTGTCTTTGGAAACTCATAACATAATCTTCTAATCATGGTGAAAGATCTTCAACATCTCCCATAAAGATCTTCCACTTTTTTTTCTTACCCAAATCCTTGCTTTATATTCTAGGGAAAAGAAAACATAAAAAGGGTGAGCTAGAATGCTTTGTAAGGGTAAAAATGGGGAACATAAAACAATCCATAAACATTTGAATGCAAAAACATGAACATAAAACATAAACATCCAAATCTTGAGCAATGACATAAAACATGGCAGTACACAAGGCATAGATCATAAAGGAAAATTTATCATGATAAAGTAGAATGGGGATAAAACATGTAATTTTGGGAAACCATTAGCCACATGTTATGATTACCATAGTATCCAAGGCATTGCTTCCAAGACCATCATAGTGGACAAAGTCCATTACCGAACTGGATTTACTTGTCGTTCCAGCCCTGTATTACTGAACCAGATTCACTTGCCATTCCAACCATGTCTATATCATGAGATATAAATCTTTACCCAACTTATTGGACAGAGATATAGGTCTTTCCCATCTCATAATGAAATCATTCTCTTGTGTGCCACAAAATAAACATAAATCATTCATCAAAACCCAAAGAATAATATGGGTTTCATAAACATCATCCCATCATAACATATTCTATATAAAACAAATGGATATCATTAGATAATAAGAAAAATAAAACCATATAAATAATAGAGACATTATACTTGAAACATAAACATACTAAATAATGTCATCTTATATGGAAAATAGTTTTGATAAAACACATGAAAAGAATTCTTGAGGAAAATATCTTTTCTTCTTCAAAATCACATTCTTTTCACAAAATTCCATGCAATTTTAAAAAGAAAAGGGTTTTGTTGAAAATAATTATGAAATCTTGTAGAGGAAGCTTCATGGAAATGAGTTTTTATGAAACTGTAAAAACCCGTTCATGCCGTATAAGATAAAAAACATACTTCTTGTACTTTTGCTGGAAATTCAAAAAGTACCTCGTATGGTATACAAAAGAAAGATTCCTTACATACCATGTAGTGAAATTAAAAAAAAATTAAAAAAGACTTTAAACATACCTGAAAACATTTTTAGAAAACATGGACAAGGATGATAAATATAATCCCATTAAATTCTTACAAATAAACAATCTTGGTTAAGAACGAGATTGGAATAATTATCCCTTACCTTAAGTCCAATTTCTTTTGTACGTGTCCGAAACTCCAGTATAGTGGGTTTAAAAATATTATTAACTTGTAACAGAACCATAATAATATTTATTATATCATATATGATTCAGTTATGGCTTTATATTACCCGTTCTTTTGTCAATTCCATGTTAAAGCAGCGTTTTGGGTAAAATAGTTTCATTTATTGTATGTGTTTGGACTTGTTGTTCTTGATATTATTACTTATATCTTGATTTAATTAATTATAGAATGTAAAAAAATGATTTATATATAATATATATTCATCATATAAATATATGTGATAGATCGATAAATGGAATGAAATACACCGTTCATGGAGACGGTAGGTCGTACGTACGCATGAACGTTGTGTTCGTTTCCTTATTGAATTGAATGGAATTGAGTAAATGAAACATATATGTACATAAATTCAGTATCATTACTATGTCATATCTTTCATTATTATTTATTATATATACTTTATGATCATTCTTGAATGGTTAACATGGAGAATTAATCTCATCGCATCGTGGAGACGGTAATCTATACGTACGCACGAGCGATAATATCATTCCCATAATTATTGAATATAATTGGAGTGGATGATATAATATCTCATAATTATAATCATGTTATACTAATCAGATATAGTTATTATTTACACCATTATACCCATCCAAGTAAGGTGGTGATGGAAAAACAGATTACACCACGGCGTGGAGATGGTAAGTCGTACGTACGCCCGCGCGGTGATTTTGTCTTCCGTAGGATGGATAGAAGGTGAAATGGGTTTGTTTCATGTTTATAATAACATATTAGTATATTAGCAATACTGATGTTATTACTGTATAATGAAACTAATAAATAATAAGAAGTATAAGAAGAAATAAATTTGATAGAATCGGTAAAAGATATTACCTCTTCTTTGACGCACCTCTTATAAACCTCCTCTTAGGGCACTAAAGTGGGTCTTTGAAGAAGAACAAGACCTCTAGTATGTTTCTAGGGAAGTGGAGAAGATAAAAGGACAGGGTTTTTCCGAGATTTAATACTCAAAATGTTTTGATGAGGAGAGGGAGGAGGTGCCCTTTTACAAGAGAGGAGAGGGGCACTTTTTGAAACCTCTAAAATATTATTTTATAATAAACCCAAACCCCACATAAAAACTTCCAAAATGACTCAAATTATAATATGATATGATATAGGGTTTTAATATCATCATACAATAAAATTTAGACATGTTTTCAATTTATTGTAAACCTTATCAACTTGATTTATCATTATTTAATCTATTTAATTTTATTTGGGGTAATAATATTCTAAATATTAAATTGTTATAAATAATTACTTATGTTTTTTAAATTTCTCATAATTGGATTCTTTATGAAATTAGATACCATATAAATTTAAATTTATAATTTTTAAATATTTTTGTGACTTATAAACAATTTAATAATTTATTATGTTTATAAAATATTAATAATGTCAATTTTGAAACTATTCAATTATTTGAATTTAAATAAAATACTCACCAAAGATATATTCGAACAAAAATATTTAATAAATCCCTCACATGTAATATTTATCTTAAAAATTTGTGTATCACATTAAATAGTTCATATAATATTTATTTTAATATTTATAAAACCATTTATTTGATATTTCAATCAATAAAATAATTTCTACATCACTATTGTGTCACCATTAATGATAATTATTTAATCCCTAAAAATTATAAATAAATTAAAATGATGTAGATAATTTTATTATATTTCTGGTGACTACTTATGTTAGAATTTTTATGAATTTTATCCCTAAATTAATATTATTACACTTATAAGATATAAGAGAGTGACATGTTGTCACTTTGTTTGCTTTTAATAATAATTACATCATTTTCATGGTAAAAAGTCCATGAAATAAATCTATTCTGACCCTTAGGTGATATGGGTCGACTTTTATTCAGCCAAAAGTTTTTTTCAGGAGTTAGGATAATTCTATAATCTTATTTTTACCCTTAATTACCGAATTTACCTTTAATTGTAGTAAATAAAATTTATTGTAGTTATTATTCATAATGTCTAAAAATAAAAAATAGCATGTTAATATAATTTGGACCTACTGATTCCAAATATGGAATAAATTTTTCCAAATTCAAAACACAAAAGTTGCAGTATTTAATTTAAAATTAATCCCACTGTTGAGAAAATGAGTTTTAAAAGTTAAAACACAATAAAATATTGAAATGTTTTTACCTATGAATTCAATGTAAAATTAATGATAATGACTTTCATTATATTAAATGGTAAAAATATATTCTATTTATACTTTAAAACCATTCAATATTATTATTTAACCACATAAATTATATTGATGAAAAAGCTGTTTTTAATTAAACTTTAGCGTATTTTTACTATTCATCAAAATATAAAAGTTAACAAAAAAATATTAAAAAATTATCCAAAGTAAATTTTTATATACTCATTACAATTAATGAGTTTATTTTTTCAAATTTAACTCATAATCATTTCAAAACTATATTTAATGTGGGTGTTCCATCAAAAGGCGGCGAAACTGCATTTTTTTAAAATACATATTTTACCCGAAAAAATTATTTTGTTCTCATACCATGTTCTAGATTATGTGTAAGATGAATGATAATGTTATAAAATTTCAAAAGTGTTTAATACTATTACTAACAGCTATTTCATAATAATATTATAACAATATATCGTTGTTTAGTGAAATTCAGTATTGCGTACAACACACGCTATTGAGGAAGGTCGCTCATGCAACACAATCCAAGAATAGAATTTGCGTATAATACAAGCTAATACTGTGTTTCATATAGTGCATGCTAATTTTTGTTTATCGTATAACACAAGACATTAATGAAATTAAAAAGAATATTTATCATAAAATCTTGGGGTGTTAAATTGAGGTCATATCTAATGTTGCAAAAAGTTTTTTGATCATAAACTAAAAATTAGATAATACCTTATTTGATTCTATATCTGCACACTTTTTTATGTGTTACAAGTTTTCAAATAACATTTAATTAACCCCTGATACTCTAAGGAATGAGTTTTTAGTTAAAAAATAAAATTAATTTTTTTTAATGAAAATATATTAGGTTATTTTAACTATAATGCATGGAGGTTTCCTAGTTGCAAACCTGATTATTATAAGAATGGTTAACTTTTACATTATTCTTATGATATATTGGATTTGAAATTGTAATATAAGAATATATTTATGATCAGAATATATTATAATTTTTATGTTATACATAGAATCACTTGTTTATTATAGGAGAAACTTTGTTTCTAGAGTCTTGTATCAAACTACATTTAGTGGATCATCTTAATTAAATTCATTTGGGAGAAGAGGATAAAATATAATCTTTGAAGGATAAAAATATTCTAAAAATAGAATAGGTGTAAATTTTTCAAGATTACATTGATGTATTTACTGAGTAATTATATGGATATACATATGATCGTGTAGTTGAATTCTCTATTGACCTTAACCCTAATGAAAAACCCATATCTAAGATTCCCTATAGAATGGACTTGATAGAATTAGTGTAATTAAATAAGAAACTACATGATTTTTGTGATAAGGTATTTATATTCCCTTATATACTTCTTTAGAGATCATTCATCCTATTTTTAAAAAATAAGGATGAATCTATGGTGTTATGTATTGACTATAGGGAAATAAATACCATAATTATTTTGATTAATAATCCTTTATGAAACATTTATTACTTGTTTTAACAATATCAAGGGTCTCAATACTTCTCAAATATTCATCTTTGTTCTTATTATCTTTAATAAAACATTAATAATGCTAATATACTAAATGAAACATTTCACACAAGGTATAGGAATTATAGGTTCATAATAATTTATTTTGGATTAAAAAATCACATTTAGTGTTAATTTATCTGATGAATAGAGTATTCATGGAATATGTAGATAAATTTTTTATTTTATTTATTTTTGATATCTTAATATACTTCAAGAGATATTTAGATCATGATAACCATTTATAGATTATTCTTAAGACCCAAATAGAAAATAATTTTTACAAGAAAATAAAAATGTATGAATTTTGGATTCAACAAGTTTCATTTATTGGCCTTATTGTCTTTAAGGATATAATGTTTTTTGACAGACCAGATGTAACACCCCAGGTAAATAAAGAATATGAAATTTTCATATTTATCCATATTTGTGAATAAAATATTAATATGACTTTAAAGGGGATGCTATGCTCGATGGCGTACCCAACACGCAACAACGAGTTTCTTGGGAATCTTACGTTGCACTCTAATAATAAAATAATATTATTTTAAATGGTAGTTAACATGTAGTCGTTGTATTGGCGGGAATGGATGGAAATAACTAACATATGATTATATATGTTTTTAAATGTTTTTAAATTTTTCCAATAAAAGATAAAGGCTTAAAATACGGAAAGAATTCAATTTTAGGCATTTATACCCTAATTTTCACTAAGGTTTCACTTTTCACCTTTTGACGGCGAACCGTCATTAAATATAGTTTTGATCAATCTTATAAATTCTATTGGACCAAATAAAACTCTTATTAAGAATCGGGACATCAAAATTTACTTTGTGTAAATTTTTGGTACCTTTCCGATAAAGTTCATTTTTTTAATGAATAGTGTAAAATGTTGTATTTTAATTCAAAACCTCTTTTTAATCTAATTTATTTATATGATTAGATTATCTTTTGAATTTATTTTAAAGTTAAATTAGAATATATTTTTACCATTAAATCCAATAGTGGTCGTTGGAAATAATTTCACATTGAAATCAGACTTAAACCAGTGTCAATCTTTTGATACTTATTATTTCATAAAAACACGCTATTTGCTCTGACAGCGGGAATTAATTATTAAATTAATTAATGTGACTGATATGTTTTGAATTTCTTAAAATAGACTTCATTTTTGAATTCGTAATATCAAATATAGCTTAGGGTGAATTTTTGGGATTTTTCTGAAAAACTTCAATTTTGATGAATAGTGAAACCACTAAGTGGTACTTATAAAAACTGATTTTCCCGTTTAAATTAAATTTTGCCATCTTTGAGTTTTGAATTTCAAAAATCCGACATACATGGTTTTCATTAAGAAGTAAAATGTGGTTCGATGGGATAAAAATAATTTTTTGGTGAATAGTAACTTATTAAGTTTTTAATCGCGATTAGTGGTAATTAGTGTAGTTTAAGGTAAAGATAATGTTTTAATAATATGAAATGAACTTGACACATGTCCTAACCTCATTGGATGTGTAATGGCCGACCAAGACAAGACATGGGTCAATTTGGGGACCCCATAGAGCCACTTTGGTTGGGAAATGACATAAATAACTTCTTATTTAATGTAAAAGTAAAAATGACACAAACATGATATGTTTTACTAAAACAATTTTTCAGTGGGGTTATACAAGTCATATTTTTTATTATAAATAGTAATTGTAAAGATAAAAAGATTTCCTACATCATAGTAGTTTTTTTATAATTTTTAGACATTAAATAAACTAAATTATTTATGACATCATAATGATGCAGCGATGACATCATTATCCGACGATTTAAATAAAATGAGAAGATAATGTAAACTCTATGACCTACACATGTCCAAAACTTATTTGATGGGTGGATTTCGAACCCGTATCACCTTATCCACGAATTATATCAATTTGGGACCTTTTAAAACCGAAACACATTTTCAAATAAAGTAATATTCCTTACTTCCCAAAAGTGCCCCTCCTCTCCTCTTATAAAAGGCCCCCACCTCTACCTCATTTCACACACTCCTCAAGCCTTTGGCTCGGCCAAACCCTGACCATTTACTCTCTCCACATCCCTCTCCTAATCCTAGAGGATTCCCTTTGGGCAGAAGCCTTTCAAAGGAAGCCTTTAGGCTCAAATCAAAAGGAGTTACACTTTTAAAGGTAATTCATTCTCTCATGGTCATTTGTTTTATTTTGCTTCTCCAACCCCATAAACTCTTTTTATTTACTTCTTTTGTAACAACACCAGTATCTTAAATATACTATGATGTTGTTATAAGATTTATTCGAGCTACACTCTCACACAACTATATCAAATGGTTAAAGAACATACGGTTTCTGTGGATGGCGAAATTCTGCCTCCCGAAACGATGATTGTTCAATACTCATTTAATAGCTTCAAATGTGGCCATTAAGATGTCACTATATTTATATATGATATATAATATGTTTATGTTTTACTTAATCTTCTGTATTTTTCATTTGTGGCTTACCTTTATGTCTTCCATTATGGGTATAGGTGATATCTTCATTTTAGGAAGTGCGGACTACCGCCCCCTCAAAGTGATGTGATTCGTTAATGCCATACGTGGGACGTATAAAGGATGGATTTAATATTATTATATATTATGTTATACTGGAATTATTATATACCTCTATATCATTATTATTTCTTTCCATTAAAGTATGAGATAGAAATGAAAGTAGCATTCATGCGTACATACGGTTTACCGTCTCCATGAACGGTGCATTTCATTTCTTATCCCCAAATGTAATGTACTATTATAAGTACATGTATATAATGGATATATATGATGAATGATACATCTAAATGATGAATATAATTCTGGAATTAAAATATACATACCTCTCATTTAGTTTTAATTCCATTAATATGACAAAGAAATGAAAGTAGCGTTCATGCGTACGTACGGCTTACCGTCTCCATGAACGGTGCATTTCATTTCTTACCTCTAAATGATTATGTGATATTATAAATACATTTATATTCTAGATATATATGATATATATGATATCCAAATCAGGAATTTCATTCTGGATATAAAGAACCTTTGACCACATGAACAACATGTAATTGTAAGAAGTCCACTTTCGACATAAGAACCAAATATCGACAAAACAAACATTATTAACTTAAATGATTATATAATGTTTATAACATGTCAATAATTGATATAAAAGTAATAATGAACTTGTAAAAGGTTTTTAAGCAAATAGAAATTAACTCAAGTTTATTATTCAGGATGTTAAAGAACGATCGAGTCAAGTCGGACCCAAGGTAAGGGATCTTACTCCTCTCTTTTTTTAAGTACACTCTTTTATGTCATTCACTCTAAAGCTCATCTTTCTTGTTATTGGGATGTTATTTTATATGAAACTTACTGTAATTTTTATGTTCATGTGATGAGAGACCCTATTCTCTCTCATCAATCCATTTTGGAAGTTTTATGTGGTGTCGTTTGGCTGCCGAGTTTTCATAAGGGATTTTTCATCTCACTTTTATTCCCATGAGATTTATGCTACATTTGCCACAATTTCCTTTGAGTGGTGTATGTATTTCCCATTATTTTACTCATTGTGTAATATTATTTCATTTATGAGTATTTACATCAATGTTGTATTGTCCTTCCTTCACGGGGCGTATGTTTTGAAAGATACCCAAGTCGGTAAGGGAACCTTTCACCCTCCTCTTTTTAAAAGACTTCTTTTGTTGGGTCTTTTAATTTACATATTGTTATGTTGGGATATGTTCTCATATATCCTTATTGATGTAACTTTTATGTCCAAGTGATGAGATACACTTTTTATCTCTCATCAACTCATTTTGATGTGACGCCGTTAGGCTGTCAAGGGAACTTCTTAACCCAATTTCGATTTCTTTGGGTTCAACATATAGTTATTGAATATGTCATCCTTTGAATATGTGTGAATGAACACTGATTATTTTACACTTAATTTCCACTTATATTTGGTGTATTTTTTTGTCACACATAATTATGTAATTGATTTATCCTTTAACCAAGGATACCGTCTTTGTAAGGGACTTCGTCTCAATCTCCTTTCATTGAGACATATTTCGTTTTATACACAACATTCTTTTATACGGTGTATAAACCCCTTTTGAGTTTTAATTTTTAAACAAAAGGAATCTTTTTCTACGAAGCGTCTTACTAAACGGAAAAAAGGAATGTTTTTTTACGTACGCGGTGACAACGACCTTTTCCGCCGCCGCGAGTATTATTTGGTCTTTGGCTTCCTCAACAAGCCGTAATGTTTTTAAAATAAAATAAATACCATATACTCTTTTATGTATTTTGGTATTGAAAATGGTTTTGATAAAGGATTATATTATGTCAATATATTTATGATATATTGTGATTGAAATGTGGAAATGTTATCATTCCTTTATATTGGTTTTATGTTTTATGATTTTATATTGGTACTTGGACATTTTAACGGGTGGTTACGTTATAAACCATATGACGGGTGGTGCCGTGAATACCAGGATGAGTGGTTATGTTATAACCTCCAATGCATTGGGTATGGAAGTCATCCGTATGGCTATTCCATTAATTATGTATGGAAATTGGCCTTATGGCTATTCCATTAAGTGATATGTGTGGAAGTCGACCGTATGGTTATTCCACTTAAGTATGTTTATGTCCCAAGTTACCTTTATATATGTTATGTGTTCTTTATATTGGTTTTATGGTAATCCTTTGGTTACAAAAAGGTAGGTAATGATACTTTTTTCAGTGAAGAGTTTTTACTACTTCATGAAGGTGAAAAGTATAACTTTGATAAAGTATACCTGGTTTACTTGTTGTTTTGAAAAACTAACAGTTTTCATTCTTTGTGTATCCCTTACTGAGCTTTTTATGCTCATCCCAAGTTTTTGAAATGTTTTTCACAGGACTTAGTGTGGAATAGAGTCAAGGATGGGATCAAGGGAAAGTCATGCAACCTAAAACATGGAACTATACATGTTTCTTTTTAAGAGTTTTTATTTTATGGAAATTTAGTAGAAGCGACTACTTTGTAATCTTTTGAGATGTAATAGTTATGTCCTAATTCTATAAAACTCTAAACCTGAAAATATCCTCAATGTTAATTACTCATTTAATTCAATATTAAGTAAGGTTTAAGGTTGGGGCCTTATAGTTGGTATCAAAGGTCGGTTTAGATAACTTTAGAGGTTAGGGTATTCTTTAAGCATAAGGGACATTACCATAATGGTTAGGATTTCAGAAAGAGTCCTAGTTTTAGATAAAGTTAATGAGTAAGTATATCTAAGTGTTTATCTTCCTCATTAGTACATGATGGTGATGTTGATATACTCACACTGACCTTTTTGGTTTTAGTAAATGGATGGATCTAGCAGGCACCAAAGTGACAATGGGTTTGAAGGAAACTAAGGTGGTTCTCTGATTAAGAGACTGGATGAGATGGGGGATTCAATGAGGAATCCCATGGTTGTTCTAAACCAACTATCAAGGATTGATGATCAACCACTTCAACCTTGGTGATTTCTCTAATGCATCAGGTACGAGATGGCCAACTCGATGTGGAAATTCAGGTAATAATTATTAAGGTAACCATTAGGGTTTATATGATCCTTACTTTTTAGGTAATTATGGGTTACTCTATGATATGATGGAAAATGAAAGGAATGAGATAAACTTGAGGTTAAAATATGTTATGATCATTTTTGAATATTTTATCTCGTTTTGGGGGATGTTTTAAGAATTATATAGTTTTGGAAAAAAGGACAACACGCAGACCGTGTGATATCTCGTCGCGTCGGACAAAGCTGTGGGAATCGAACCCACAACCAAAGTGCGACTGGTATTTATCGCCTACCACTGGACTACATGAAGTCCCTGGTTAGTTTTACTGATTCTTTTTAGTTATATGATTTTATGAATTAAGAGTAAGTTGATTTTGGGTTATTTATGAAAATGATTAACCTATCATGGAGGATATGTGATTAGGATAATTACTTTTCAATGCGAGAATTTTGGAGCGACTGATGTTGTTTGGAGATAAATGTTACGATTTAACTTGGAAGACTATGTGACTAAATCCTTCAAATATTTGGGTTTCAATCTTATATTGGTTTACTTTGAAGAATTTTATGGACAAATTTTTTATCGGATGGTCCTCGTTGAACTTTGGGTTTTGTTGGACAAATTTTGGAGATTAAGCATGGATTTTCTTTTTAATGGGTTATTCTTTTCTGGATTATCTGACCCTGTACTAACCTTTTTGGTTTGGGTTTTGGTTAAAGTATAAAGAAATGGGATGTATATAGTTCTCTTTTGTGGATTAGGTGATTCTCTAGAAGTTGATTATAGTACTCTTAATACGAACAAGTCTCCCTAAATACTCGTCTTTTAGAAAAAATATGAGTTTGATTAAGGAATCTAGTAAAAGTTGAAAGTCAACATGATAAGTGATTATGTTTCCTTATGAATAAATTCCTCAATAAAGAGTAATTTAAAACAAAAAATTTGACTATTAACTTTTCCTACTGGGGAATCGAATACCGTTTAACCCATCACAAGTTTGTGATTTTCTCGTGGTTAACTCTCTCCTAAACATGTTTTCTATCACTCTCCATCAGAACATGACCCTTTTCTTTTTCTTCCATGTCCATGTTTTCCTACACGGAATCCTATTATGGGTTAACTCGTGTGACATTTGTACTTATCTTTCTTTATTATAAAGTGATTGTTTTACCGACTCTTGTTCCGATGTGGGACTTTCAAGGATGTTTCCAATCTCAATTTTAAAAATTGCGAGGACGCAATTCCCAAAAGGGGGGAAGGATGTAACACCCCAGGTAAATAAAGAATATGACATTTTCATATTTATCCATATTTGTGAATAAAATATTAATATGACTTTAAAGGGGACGCTATGCTCGATGGCGTACCCAACACGCAACAACGAGTTTCTTGGGAATCTTACGTTGCACTCTAATAAAAAATAATATTATTTTAAATGGTAGTTAACATGTAGTCGTTGTATTGGCGGGAATGGATGGAAATAACTAAAATATGATTATATATATTTTTAAATGTTTTTACATTTATCCAATAAAATATAAATGCTTAAAATACAGAAAGAATTCAATTTTAGGCATTTATACCTTAATTTTCACTAAGGTTTCACTTTTCACCTTTTGACGGTGAACCGTCATTAAATATAGTATTGATCAATCTTATAAATTCTATTGGACCAAATAAAACTCTTATTAAGAATCGGGACATCAAAATTTACTTTGTGTAAATTTTTGGTATCTTTCCGATAAAGTTCATTTTTTTTAATGAATAGTGTAAAATGTTGTATTTTAATTCAAAACCTCTTTTTAATCTAATTTATTTATATGATTATATTATCTTTTGAATTGGTTTTAAAGTGAAATTAGAATATATTTTTACCATTAAATCCAATAGTGGTCGTTGGAATTAATTTCACTTTGAAATCAGACTTAAACCAGTGTCAATCTTTTGATACTTATTGTTTCATAAAAACACGCTATTTGCTCTGACAGCGGGAATTAATTATTAAATTAATTAATGTGACTGATATTTTTTGGATTTTGTAAAATAGATTTAATTTTTGAATTCGTAATATCAAATATATCTTAGGGTGAATTTTTGGGATTTTTCTGAAAAACTTCAATTTTTGATGAATAGTGAAACCACTAAGTTGTACTTATAAAAACTTATTTTTCCATTTAAATGAAATTTTGTCATATTTGTGTTTTGAATTTCAAAAATCCGACATACATGGTTTTAATTAAGAAGTAAAATGTGGTTCGATGGGATAAAAATAATTTTTTGGTGAATAGTAACTTATTAAGTTTTTAATCGCGATTAGAGGTAATTATTGTAGTTTAAGGTAAAGATAATGTTTTAATAATATGAAATGAACTTGACACATGTCCTAACCTCATTGGAAGTGTAATGGACGACCAAGAAAAGCCATGGGTCAACTTGGGGACCCCATGGAGCCACTTTGGTTGGGAAATGACATAAATAACTTTTTATTTAATGTAAAAGTAAAAATGACTCAAACATGATATGTTTTACTAAAACAATATTTAAGTGGGGTTATACAAGTCAGATTTTTTATTATAAATAGTCATTGGAAAGATAACAATATTTCCTACATCATAGTATTTTTTTTATAATTTTTAGACATTAAATAAATTAAATTATTTATGACATCATAATGATTCAGCGATGACATCATTATCCGACGATTTAAATAAAATGAGAAGATAATGTAAACTCTATGACCTACACATGTCCAAAACTTATTGTATGGGTGGATTTAGAACCCTTGTCACATTATCCACGAATTATATCAATGCGGGACCTTTTAAAACCGAAACATATTTTCAAATAAAGTAATATTTCTTACTTTCCAAAAGTGCCCCTCCTCTCCTCTTATAAAAGGCCCCCACCTCTACCTCATTTCACACACTCCTAAATCCTTTGGCTCGGCCAAACCCTGCCCATTTACTCTCTCCACATCACTCTCCTCATCCTAGAGGATTTTATTTGGGCATAATCCTTTCAAAGGAAGCCTTTATGCTCAAATCAAAAGGAGTTACACTTTTAAAGGTAATTCATTCTCTCATGTTCATTTGTTTTATTTTGCTTCTCCAACCCCCTAAAATCTTTTTATTTACTTATTTTGTAACAAAACCAGTATCTTCAATATACTAGGATGTTTTTATAGGATTTATTCTAGCTACACTCTCACACAACTACATCAAATGGTTAAAGAACATACGGTTTCCGTGGATGGCGAAATTCTGCCTCCCGAAACGATGATTGTTCAATACTCATTTAACACCTTAAAAGGTGGCCATTAAGATGTCACTATATTTATATATGATATATAATATGTTTATTTTTTACTTAATCTTCTGTATTTTTCATTTGTGGCTTACCTTTATGGCTTCCATTATGGGTATAGGCGATATCTTCATTTTAGGAAGTGCGGACTACCGCCCCCTCAAAGTGATGTGATTCGTTAATGCCATATGTCGGACGTATAAAGGATGGATTTAATGTTATTATATATTATGTTATACTGGAATTATTATATACCTCTATATAATTATTATTTCTTTCCATTAAAGTATGAGATAGAAATCAAAGTAGCGTTCATCCGTACGTACGGCTTACCGTCTCCATGAACGGTGCATTTCATTTCTTATCCCCAAATGTAATGTACTATTATAAGTACATGTATATAATGGATATATATGATGAATTATACATCTAAATGATGAATATAATTCTGGAATTAAAATATACATACCTCTCATTTAGTTTTAATTCCATTAATATGACAAAGAAATGAAAGTAGCGTTCATGTGTACGTACGGCTTACCGTCTCCATGAACGGTGCATTTCATTTCTTACCTCTAAATGATTTTGTGATATTATAAATACATGTATATTCTAGATATATATGATATATATGATATCCAAATCAGGAATTACATTTTGGATATAAAGAACATTTGACCACACGAACAACATGTAATTGTAAGAAGTCCACTTTCGACTTAAGAACCAAATATCGACAAAACAAACATTATTAACTTAAATGATTATATAATGTTTATAACATGTCAATAATTGAAATAAAAGGAATAATGAACTTTTAAAAGGTTCTTAAGCAAATAGAAATTAACTCAAGTTTATTATTCAGGACGTTAAAGAACGATCGAGTCAAGTCGGACCCAAGGTAAGGGATCTTACTCCTCTTTTTTTTTAAGTACACTCTTTTATGTCATTCCCTCTAAAGCTCATTTTTATTGTTATTGGGATGTTATTTTATATGACACTTACTGTAATTTTTATGTTCATGTGATGAGAGACCCTATTCTCTCTCATCAATCCATTTTGGAAGTTTTCTGTGGCGCCGTTAGGGTGCTGAGTTTTCTTAAGGGATTTTTCATCTCACTTTTATTCCCGTGAGATTTATGCTACATTTGCCACAATTTCCTTTGAGTGGTGTATGTACTTCCCATTATTTTACTCATTGTGTAATATTCTTTCATTTATGAGTATTTACATCAATGTTGTATTTTCCTTCCTTCACGGGGCGTATGTTTTGAAAGATACCCAAGTCGGTAAGGGAACCTTTCACCCTCCTCTTTTTAAAAGACTTATTTTGGTGGGTATTTTAATTTACATATTGTTATGTTGGGATATGTTCTCATATATCCTTATTTATGTAACTTTTATGTCCAAGTGATGAGATACACTTTTTATCTCTCATCAACTCATTTTGATGTGACGTCGTTAGGCTGTCAAGGGAACTTCTTAACCCAATTTCGATTTCTTTGGGTTCAACATATAGTTAATGAATATGTCATCCTTTGAATATGTGTGAATTACCATTGATTATTTTACACTTAATTTCCACTTATATTTGGTGTATTTGTTTTTCACACATAATTATGTAATTGATTTATCCTTTAACCAAGGATATCGTCTTTGTAAGGGAATTCGTCTCAATCTCCATTCATTGAGACATATTTTGTTTTATACACAACTTTCTTTTATATGGTGTATAAACCCCTTTTGACTTTTACTTTTTAAACAAAAGGAATCTTTTTCTACGAAGCGTCTTACTAAATGACAAAAAGGAATGTTTTTTTTATGTACGCGGTGACAACGAACTTTTCCGCCGCCGCGAGTATTATTTGGTCTTTGGCTTACTCAATAAGTCGTAATGTTTTTAAAATAAAATAAATACCATATACTCTTTTATGTATTTTTGTATTGAAAATGGTTTTGATAAAGGATTATATTATGTCAATATATTTATGATATATTGTGATCGAAATGTGGAAATGTTATCATTCCTTTATATTGGTTTTATGTTTTATGATTTTATATTGGTACTGGGACATTTTAACGGGTGGTTACGTTATAAACCATATGACGGGTGGTGTCGTGAATACCAGGACGGGTGGTTACGTTATAACCTACAATGCATTGGGTATGGAAGTCAGCCGTATGGATATTCCATTAAGTATGTATGGAAATTGGCCGTATGGCTATTCCATTAAGTGATATGTGTGGAAGTCGACCGTATGGTTATTCCACTTAAGTATGTTTATGTCCCAAGTTACCTTTATATATGTTATGTGTTCTTTATATTGGTTTTATGGTAATACTTTGGTTACAAAAATGTATGTAATGATACTTTTTTTCAGTGAAGAGTTTTTACTACTTCATGAAGGTGAAAAGTATTACTTTGATAAAGTATACCTGGTTTACTTGTTATTTTGGAAAACTAACAGTTTTCATTCTTTGTGTATCCCTTACTGAGCTTTTTATGCTCATCCCAAGTTTTTGAAATGTTTTTCACAGGACATAGCATGGAATAGAGTCAAGGATGGGATCAAGGGAAAGTCATGCTACCTAAAACATGGACCTATACATGTTTCTTTTTAAGAGTTTTTATTTTATGGAAATTTAGTAGAAGCGACTACTTTGTAATCTTTTGAGATGTAATAGTTATGTCCTAATTCTCTAAAACTCTAAACCTGAAAAGATCCTCAATGTGATTTACTAATTTAATTCAATATTAAGTGAGGTTTAAGGCTGGGGCCTTATACCAATGACCGAGGTGGTTGAATAATAGAGTAAATGAGATATTCACTAAAACCATTGTATATATATATATATGATGTGTATACATATTTTATATCATATAGTATAATATAACAAGTCATAGAATGTGATTTATATGAAACAAAGTTGTTTTTTCATGAATTTATGGTATATAATATTATAAAATATGGTGTATTACGTGGAATGTAATAATATTTCAAGGAACTACCTTACTAAATTATATTATACAACTGGTTGATATTGTATAGAGTTTTTTAGTACATAGTAAGCTAATATATACACATAGATCCTATGATAGATAAGGAAAACATATATTAACTATCTAAATTTGAGTGATCTTCCCCATAGGATATCATTAAAAAATCATGAGAAGAAACAGAAAAGTGTTGGTGAATCCATGCAAAGGTTACAAGAACTAGATGAAGGTTTCATTCGATTTAACCACATATATTAACTCATAACATATGATTTACTTTATATAAACATGATGAGAGTCCTTGAGATATTTATAAAGTGTATTCACCATGAGATGGTGACTATGAATCCCTACTCAAACCATGGATGAAACAATCCTTGATGTAAATACCTTCTCCTAGATCTATTACATCACAAGACACTAGCAAGCCATAGAGGATGGAAGGATCCAACATGTATGATAAGAAATTCAATTTCATCCTATGGATACCTCTGAAATGGGTGTTTCATTTGAGTAACACTATTGTGATCATCAACAAGCATGGATAAAAAATGTTTTTGTGATCAATGACACAAAATATACATCATAGTTTTTTCATTTATAGTTTATAATTGATTTCATTTATCTAACATGTTTGATCTTGGATTTAGGTTTCTTTATTGATTTTTTTATACTTAACATGTGTTGTTTTATCCTCTGAAACTCAACAATGGTATTAAAATATAACCCTAACAATTTATTCATGAAACCATGCTGATAAATGAATATTTTTTCAATCATATTCCCTACTGTATTCATTGTCTTAAAATATGATTATTTATTTTGTTCTTCCTAGTTGAGTGAAAACTTATGATACGGAATATTATAATCCCTGACTAAGTATAAAATATTTGATTTTATTTTAGTCATATCATACTATATAAGGATTTCATAATTAACTATAGTGTTGTTCCATGTCTATGAAGTAGAGTATCGTATCACCTTTATGATATTTCTTTGAATAATAAAATTATATATGTGATATCAAAGGATATGAAAGGGACGTCAGTCATGAAATATGACAAATAACACTTAAACTATTTAAGTGAGATGACCTATCAATCTTATTATGACACCATTTGAATCATTAAATGTGATTTGTAAAGAGAATTTTTTTTTCTTAAAATGAAATTATGAATGGATTTAGATGATTTATAAAATCTTTATAAATAATTATAAAAATAAATTTTGGGATATTTATTAATATATAACGTTTTTTTAATTAATTAATTATAAATTGTTTATAATTAATTATTTATGTTTATATGAAACATTTGTTAAAAAATATTCCATAATATTAACAGTTAATATTAATATACCTTTTACAAAATTATATAGAATGCCTTATGAATTAGAAATAAAATGTTTATATATAAATCATAATGATAATTTATAAAGTGTTTATTCACATGTTATTCTTTTTTTGTGACATACACTGTCGATTATTGTATCAATTTAAAGGAACCATAATCTTAATTCATTTCACTTTACCCCTTAAATAAATTAAAACCTCATAATTTTATTTATTACTCACTAATGAAACTATTTGAGTGTAATTTTAAAATATCCATAAATTAGATATAACATATAATATTAATTCTACCTTAACCTATTATGTTATAACAAGTAACTCATATTTCCTCAAATAACAATTTTCATTCATAAAATCATGCACCCAAGTATGTATATACACCAATAATATATTCTATATTACACACCTTTAACAAAACCATTTAAATATCCTAGACAATAAACCATAGGAAAATCATATATTAATCCAAGAATTAAACCTATATTTAAACCATATATTTATTAACCACTATTTCATGAATTCAGACAATACTAAATATATATCACAATCCCAAAAAATACGCTAAACTAAACAAAAAAATATAATGGATCACTTTTCCCTAAAATAAATAATCAATTACAAGTCCATAAATATTATGTAACTTACTATGAAAAAAATAAATAACCCCATTATTAAATCAACATCAAGTATATATAAATCCTATAGTTGTTTAGACCTCAATCATGTGATCTCTGATAGTTATCCCCGAAATATAACTTTGTCATAACGTCAATTTTCATAGCCATTGATACCTTTTAATATATTTTTAAAATCCATTAAAGGAGAAAATCCATAAATGTTTCATATTACCCTTGTAAATTTTAAAATATTCCATAATATCATTGATTAATATATCTCATTAATGAAAATAACTCATAGTATCAAGATTTAATTTCTATTAGGATATCAGCATAACTAACTTAAGTATGACTAGAAAACTAGATTTTTTGACCTTAAAAGATATATAATAATATAATAAAACTTTTTAGTGTGCTTTATTGTTCTTCAATAAGACATGGTGGTTTCTATATATTTACCTTTTTCAATTTCATTTCTATAATCTTGATTCATCTAAATACTAAAACTAAAATTTGTATGATAATATCTAAAATATTCAAAGTAAATTAATATGAAATCTTAATCCTAATATATATTCTCTAATGAAACATTTATTTCAACCTATGATATTGTTTCATACTTGTTTCATCATATAACTCTCATAGTTCAACCTAGAATACTTTATGTTTTGTTCTGTCATAATTATTAACCTAATTCGTTAAAGAAATTAGGAAATAATCCTTCACAAATATTTGTAAAGATAATGATATTGACCAAATAATATCCCCCTAGGAGTTTCAAACGAGGTGTGCAGTTAGGCCTCTTGGTCGTGCACTGGGTAATGATTGAGTTGATACCCAATATTTTTACTTTCATATTTTCTACCCCTAGGTACATCTTTTTGAGATCCTGTATCCACTTGTAGTATAATAAAAGAGATGTAATTATCAGGTAAACCACATAATCTATACTTTACCAAAATTTTAGGATGTTATCCTAAAATTAAACTTATCTCTTAGACTTATCCCTTGTGGTTTCGCTAAATTTATTCTATCATAATCCAAATAATATTCAATATTAACTCAATAAACCTATAGTTTTTTCTATACCTTTGAAATTATAATCAATAATAACTTATCAAAATTTGATAAAAGTTATAACTACTAAAATATCCTTAACAAATAACATTTTAATATCTAAATTTATCAAAACCTTTCTATGATCCCAACTATAATAGACCGTATATATTACCATCTAATTACATAAATTAAAGAAAATATTTCAGTGTCATACATTCCCAAGACCTTTTAGGTATAGAGTATTAGTGAATTAGGAAAAAAAATTATCTAATAAAACTAATATATTTTTCAACTAATGGATATATTTTCCACTATATAAGAAATTTTTTAATCCATTACACATCTTCAATATCTCCCACTAATTCTTCACATAATATTATCTTCTATACATTTCATACTTTTATTATCTTCATAACCAATGGAAATAGAAATATAAAAAGGGGTGAACTTAGATTCATAGTAATGGTAAACATAATTGACAATAATTGAATATCATAAGTGAGCATAATATGAGAAAATGGGTATAATCAAGGAAAACAAGAAAATCATACCCAACAAATTATTCATTATGATCATGGAAAAATGTTTGAAATTAAATATGTCATTTATCAAAAGAGTGTTTCAATAAATATGAGCCCTAATATCATAACATAGTCATGATAATAATAATAAAACCCTGAAGAATCTTTTAAATATGGCACATAAATTAGTATAAGAAGCATATATTTCATGACCCACACCAACAATGGCCAAGCTTAAAATAAATTAAAACATACTCATGAATGCATATCCTATAAGATATAATATTTTAACCATTTCCTTGGAGGGTGATATAGGACTCCCACCTATCATTATTCTTTTAGATGAGTTTTCTGAGAAATCAATAATTCATTATACCATAAATAACCCAAGGAAAGAAAAAATATTTTATTCAACACATCACAAAGAATCCATTGAAAGGAAATGGGTTTCATATCATTTTTAAATTGATTCAAATAAGGAAATAATTCATAATTCCATCAATAATCATAAAATGATAAACCAATGGAAAATAATTGGGTATCCAATGACATAAAATAGAATTATTTTTAAATTCCATTAAATCAATATAATAAAGCATATAGTATTTACACAGTATAGATAAAGGGTATATGTTAAAGACAATAATTTTACACAATCAATCGATGTATAGAATCCAGGTTAACACCCTTTAATCAAAGGAATCATGAATAATGTATTCAATGAGAAAATTCAATGGAAGAAAAATTACATTTATACACTGAAAATGATTAGGCAAGACAAAGGAAGTGATGGATCATTTCTCCAAAAGATAAGAACATCACATAAGCCACCCATAGAAAGAAGGTGGGTTGTTACATTTGAAAAACATCCTATATAAATAATAAGCTTTGTTAATGGAAATTGACTTAAATGAAAAATAATTATAATGAGTTTTGGAAAAATCACTTTGGAAATAAGAAATAACCTTGATCATTTGAAATAATTTTTAAAGATATGTTTCTTAAATTAATGAGAGAAATAATTTTTATTTTAGAAACCATGAAAACATATATGGAATGTTTAAATTAAAAAGATAAAGGTTTTTGAAAAAAAAATCCCTTGAAAAAAACTAAAAGAGATCATTTTCAACATATTCATAAAAATATGTAGTTATGGGTAAATTTATAATGTTATTTTCAAAAGGAGAAGCGAAAACTTTGGAAAAACGTACCTTTAAAAAAAATCAATATATGATTACTTGAAAATCATAAATATTATTGAATATTTTTGTGGTGAAAGATATTTTTTTTAAAAACCTTTATCTAAATACCCACATCATCATACATAAAGAAGAATACAAGGAAACCAACAATTTAATAATAAAAATAACTTTCAAATCCACACCCACCCGTCTAAGTATCACTAATTTCATGGTGTAATAATCTTTCAACTGATCCCATCCATATGTTTCCCATTGGGAACCAGTGTTACTTATATAAAGCTAAGTAACCCGAACAGTGTGATCATCCATGATATAACATGTATCAACTGTGACATATAGTGTATCAACAGCCTAGGACCCCATCCTTAGTATCTTTAAAGAGTAAAACAAGTGTCTTTGAAGTGTTAATTCATTCATTTATTTTATTTAAGTTTTAAATAATAATGATTCCATGTGTAGAGCCATGCCATATTATTAATCAATTGGATTTAATGAGGTTCACACCCATAATCCATTTCAATTATAAAGTCATAAGGGACATGTAGTAATCAATCCAAAAATCATACCATTTCATTTAATTAATTAGGTAATCCATTCCATAATTAATGGTTTCAAAGAATTGAAAAAAAGTAATAGGTCCATTTGGACTACCCATGGCAGTTAACACCATACATTTAATGGTTTGTGGTAGGCCATGCTAGCATGCATTCAATATGAGAAAATCTAGTTCCCTTGATAATACTTAGGCCCTAACCACCTAAAATAGGGTTTGGTTACTAAGAATACATAGGGGGTCGTCATGTTCTCCCATAATTCATTTGAACATCACTTTGATAGTTTTAGAAAACAATACACTTAAAAGGGGGTTTTATTAGAGAAAAACAAATTATATTAAGTCATTAAAGGATTACACTGTTATGTGCGGTTCAAATTTTAGGTTCATGGTCTTTCACATTTCCAATTTAATAAATAAGGGATACTGATCCTAATGAACTATATTCCAAAAATTAAAGACAAATTCAAAATTTTCCACATAGAAGTCCCCCCAGAAATCAAAGTGACACAATTTATAAAATATCAAGACTCTAAGGGAAATTCAATAGAACACCTACCAAATACCATGGATGACTGATATGACCCATATCAAGGCATACTTCTATCCATATCAAGAGAAATTATGGAAACAGATGAATGCCCTGATAATATGGTGAATTTAGCTACACCAAAATAATGCATCTAGAGAGGAGATAAATTTAGAAAGAAGGAAAGTATATTCCTAGACTCACTGAGTGATATAAAACTCACTTGATAGAGTTTGAAATCAATACTAGATAATGGGGAACAATATAACCCATTGAGAGGAGAGGATAGGAGGAGCATTATTATATGATTCATAAGTATAAATATCCATTAATACAACATAATTATTGGAAATTCCCAGTGCCTTTAGAAGATTGGGTTCAAAATACATACAAGGAAACATGAAAAATCAATAATATTTTAGGTCATGAAAATGTTTGGTGGAACCTCTTTGCCACACATGATACATGTACAAACCGACTGTTACCTTATTTTTCCAACATATCAACATTACAAATAATCATTGAATGATGATGAACGCAACTAATCACCCTCTCTTCCTCTATTTCTACTTCCTGCTACCACCTGTAAGAACATTAAATTTAAAATTAAATATTTTTTCAGATTTATTTTTAAACATAAAAACAATAAATTTATTCAAACTAAATGAATTTGAATTTTTCTGATTGACCTGCTTACCACTAGTCGATGCAATACCATTGGGGGAAGATCATGTTGTCTTATGATATAAATAAAACAATGCATTCTGCAAAGAAGATATCTGCCTCCAATCATCATATGAAATAGTAAGGGAAACTGGCTCTGTGGATAGATGGCCTATGATCTGGAAAAGTAATCATGGAGTGTCATCTGTAGGGACCCCATATGAATCAAATTGGACAACTATCTTCTCTTAGGTTAGACTACATACAGTACAATGATTCCTCTTTGAATTCCTATTATTTAATAAAAGAAATTAAGTTTATAACATATAATTCAAAAAAAATTATGTAGAAACGAAATTAAAAATGATAAATGATGAACAATACTAACAAACAAAATATACATAACAATGATAATGAAAGACTATACAAATGATATAATTGGTTACTAAATGAATGCAGAACTGTACATAAAATCATTTTCCCCTTAAATCATGTTGATTTTCTACTCCATTACTTCATCCACGTCATCCATCCTTACTAGAATAATATTTTCAATATCATTATGTACAAATAAGTCTACTTCTTGATTTTGATGAGATTCAATATCAGAGATAAAATATTCCACTTCATCACCTATATCATACAAATCACTTTACATTACATGAGTAACTATACTCCACCCTTCATCCACAACATCATTTACATAATATACAATTTTCTCTTATGATGATAAGATATACAGATCATGCAGTTCACGATCACCAATATCCATCAAGCCATAGAAGTTCACAAAGGTAAATTGCAAAGAATCTATTTTAACACCTCTAATAATATCGACCCTATTGTAGTTGGATAAAACAACTGAAAAATGACCATGGTAGTTTAATTAAATAATATCATTTAGAATTCCATAGTATCTCACTTCATAAAATGTAAATTTTCCCCTATTCTGTGTTTTAAAACAATCTTCTCGATTGACTATATGAAATCTAAATCCATTTATGTTGTAAGAAGAAAACGTTATAACTTTTCTTAGAGGACCTCCAGCAACAAATGTCAAAAATTCTGACAACTCTACATGAGTATCAGTATTCATGATCTAAAAAAATATAAATTATTAGATTTACAAAATATATGTTTCAACCTAATATCCATATTTATTGAAATATTTATGAACTTACACGTTATGAAGACCATTCTGAAATATCTTTACTAACATATTTTTTTATATATTTCTCATTTCGTGTTCGCAATCTCATTCATCTCATTGTTTGTATCCTCAACTCTTCAATAAATGGATCTACAACTTCACTATTTTGTTTCAAATATCTATGTGCCTGTAATAATTACAATTTTGTTATGGTATCACTTGAGGTCATCCCAGTTGATTGCCTAATAGCAAGAAATATTTTTGGTTTCGCATGTATTTTATATTAATTCGATGTGTCATCAACACATCCAACCTGATTAAATCTTGTCTCAATATCATCCAAGTATCTAGAAAAAAAGTTATGACACTCCTCTACCAAATATCCTTCAGCAATAGAGCCTTCTGGTTGAGCTTTATTTCTCAAGTATGATTCCAAATGCACAAGATATCTCTGATATATAATTAACAAACCTAATTATGCATTTAATTAAGTGCCAATAATTTTTTAGTTAACTGAAAAATATATAAATAAAATACCTTTCAATTGGATACAATCATTGATAATGTATACGGGCTCCTAATTTAGCTTCGTCGATGAAATGCATAGTTAAATGCATCTTGATAGTAAAAAACGATGGAGGAAAGATCATCTTCATTGCACAAACTGTCAATAAAAAACTCTCCTAAAGGTTTTCAAGCTCAAATTGATATAGAGATTTCTCACATAGTTGTCTGAAAAATGTGCTGAATTGGATTACAACAGCAGTAAATGTTTTAGGTAATAATGTATGCAATGCCAATGGTATTAACTACTGTAACAAAATATTTGAATCATGAATTTTAATTCCATGTTACCTATGATTATTTAAGTCAAAACACCTAGAGATGTTACTTGAATACCCATAAAAAACTTTCACATGATTTAAAATTTGAAGGAATGTATTTTTATCCATATTTTTCATTTAAAAAAATTTTAGAGCATACTTTTCATTCTCATCTAGCTAGAGATCACGTTTTATGTTCATTACTTGTATGTATTTCAGAACATTGAGATGATCATTCAAACTTCCATTATCATTAAGCAATGTGGAGATCAAATAGTCATAGACATTCTTCCCAATATGCATCACATCTAGATTATGCTACAATAAATTAAATTCCTAATACAGAAGTTTGAGGAATTTACTTTTTTATTCTATTGTTGCATTCTAATTTCAGTTGACGATGCACTTTGAACTCGTTTCCCACTATCATTCAAATGATGAACCTTCCAAAATTATTTTTCAAAATTTCCAAATTGTTCCAATATTTCAGAACAAGTTAATAACTTTGGATTTGGTCTAAAATCAATGAAACCATTAAATTTTAATCTGTTCAGTCACAATCTATGATATGCATCAAGATATCTTTGATGGCACAAGAAGAACCATTTTCTACTGTGAGGTAGCTATTTGGGCTCAAAATTAATGTTACATATAGGATAATCCAAACCCTTGTATGTTTTCTAATTAGATAAATTTCCAAGTATAGGGAAGTCACTAATGGTCCACATTAAAGAAGCATTCATTTTGAACATCGTTTTAGAAGAAACATCATATGTATGAACATTGTTTCTCCATAACTCCTGTAATTCTTCAATTAAAGGCTGAATGTATACATCAATATCATTTCCAGGAATTTTTTTTCTAGGAATAATCATCAAAAATATATAATACATTTGTTTCATACAAATCCATAGAGGAATATTCTAAGGGATCAAAACAACTGGCCAAATGCTATAACTGGTACTAAAAGTCCCAAATGGGTTGAATCCATCAGCAACCAATCCCAATCGAATATTCCTATGATTAGTTAAGAAATATGGATGTAATTAATCAAATGTATTCCATGATTGTGAATCTTGTGGATGTCACATTAACCTGTCATTGTTATTATCTATAGAATTCCACTTCATGTGTTCAGAGGTTTACGATGACATGAATAATCTTTTAAATCGAGGATTTAAAGGAAAGTAAAAAAAAAACCTTTTCAGGTGTGTTAATTTTCTTCTTCTTCATGGTAGTGTGTTGATTCAGAATTTCAACATCACCCATTGACTTCCATCTAGAAGAAGAAATTTTTTTTGTAACCATGTCTACTTGAATTCTCCCACCAATAAAGCATACAATCATTAGGACACGCATGTATTTTTGTATAATTCAGAAGAAGCGTGTTAAAAACTTTTTTCATATCATAAAAATACATGGGGATGTTTTCCTCATGAAATACATCATGCAACAATTCAAATATCATGCACATTGACTTATTTTTAATTCAAAATAAACATTTGATATCGTACAGCTTCAACGGAAAAGAAAGTTTTGAATATTTCAAACATCCACTATAAAACTCTTGATTTCCATTATCAATTAATCCATGAAATGTATTTTCCTCAGTGAAATTTTCTCTTACATTAGTCACAACAGAATCAAATGGAGGATCCAATGATATGTTACAATCTTGATCTGATTGTCCTATACTCCCAAAAACACAACTTGTCACGTTGCTATTTGTAGCACCCTCATCTGGTCATTCTGATATGTTTTGATGTTGATGGTGGGGTCTTTCAATTCTGAATACATCATTTATAAGGTTTTTCATTTCATTTTCTATTGTAGATGAAGTAGGAGATAATTCTATGGATTGACATCAATGCTCAACCTTTCTATAACATTCGATTCTCTGTTCCAAATCTAACACAAATATTGAGCAGGAAATTACTTCAATATTAAATGTTTAAAAATATCATCTCTCTTCAACTGTCTTCTAAATTTACATTTAGGACATGGAAATCTTTTTATCCCTTCAATAGATCGATTGGAAATTAAAAAATCTAAAATTCCTCCAAACCCTTAGCATAATGATGTTTGTTCCTCGGTAATGTGATCCAGATTTTATACATTTATATCACAATGTGCCTACACAATATTAAAAAAAACAAAAACATATAACTATTACTAAATATAGAAAGAGATTCATATTTACTAGTTGAAAAAATATATAAATATATTAAATAAGTTTTTCCTATATAAATAACTATGGTAAATAATGAACCCATCTACTAGAAAACCAAAGCCTAAAAATTAAAAATATCCATAAAAGAATAGAGATATTTTAATATACAAACCATGATATAACAAATGAACTATATGCTACATGTCATTAAATGAATACATTAGTAGAAGATCATATACATCAGAAACCAAAATTCCAAAAGACAAAACTAGGAAAAACCTTGAAAATGGTCTAACGTCCAATCCTAGTCCAAAACTCTCATGATTTTTCTGATTAATCCAATCATCAAGCATTCAACATTGCCCAAACCAAATCCTATAATCAAGTAGTATCAACTTGGGTACCACGTTCCATTGTATCTTGAGAAAGGTGTGACTATAATTAAATAGGTCACCACCAATGATATCCCTAAATATAACCAAACTATAATAATGTACATATAGAAGTGGAATAAATAAAAAAATAATTTACTTAAAAGAAAGTAAATAAAAACTAATGTATGGGCTCTATGATGACACCTGAGAAGCTTCTGAAAAAAATATCTCCTATAAAAGAAAATTTAATAAATATATGGATGAAATATATTTCACAGATGATAATAATATTGCATGAATTATCAATCACACTAATGATAAAAAAATACATAGAATAAACCAATGAATTAGTCGAAACTAAGAGTATATATGATGAAAATGACACTAAAAACATTGACGCATTAGATAACATCAAAGAAAAAGATTACACCAATTAAATGGATGAAATGGATTACATGGTTATGAAAAACAACACTAACAATTTTAATTATTCCAAGAACAAAAACAATTACAATTATTGTGGTGATGCAGTAAAAACATTTGATAATGAAGACCCTAATTATCTGAAGAACCAAGGAAAAATGATGTTGATGAAAAACTAATAACCACAATGACACTATATACATAGATCAAACCAATGAAATTGATGGAATAGACCATACCAGTGGAAATTATGACATAAATAATTTTAATAATGTCGATGAAATTGAATTCATCTATGAGACAAACAACATCGGTGACGCCTATGAGATGAACCATACCGAATAAACTATTTAAAAAAACATATGAAACCAATGGCTCTAAAGAAATTGAGGACACAGATCACAATGATGACACTTATTACCATGAGCTCATCAACACAACCAAATATTATAATGAATTTGATTACACTGATGACATCAATGATGTTTAGGACTATAATAAAACAAAAAATTCTAGAAAAACTAATGAACCCAATGAGATTGGAGACCATAGTGATATTGATGAGATAAAAGAGTCCAATTACATCTCCATCACTTATGAACCCAATAAAAATGATGGCATGGGTAAAATTCAAGACACTAAGTACATTGATGATATAGCGGATAATAACCGAGATAACAATATAGTTTTACCTAATGAAACTTAATGCGTAAACAACATGGGTGGCACTAACAACCATAATAAATCATAAAAAATCAATTAAAATGATAATGTTACTGACTTAAATTACACTAACAAGACTAATAAAACTAATGATATAAATGACCAAAAATAATGATATAGTTTTACCATGTCGAGGGCTTTGGGGGGTCATCGGGGTCACAGGGGTTATTGGGGTCACAGGCTCCTAGGGCATCGGGGGGTCATGGTGGTCGCGATGGGTGGTGAGATATGGTGGGGGCGGTGAGAAATGAAGAGGTATTCGGGGGGTCACCAGGGTTTAGGGTTTAAAGGGCTCACAGGGGGTCTGGATGGGCGACGAGGCACAGTGAGGGGTGGTGAGGCAATGTGAGGGCTTCGAGGGGTCACCAGAGTCGCCAGGATCACGCGGGTCACCAGGGTTTTGGGTTTTGGGGGTTTGTGGGGGTCACGGGGGTTGGGTTGTTGGGGGAGTCAGTGTATTAAGGGGGATAAATGTCATCGTTAAAAAATACTGCATTTCGTGGCGGTTTATTAAAAACCGCTGCTAATTTAATTTAAAAAAAAATTTGCGACGGTTTATTGAACTTCTGCTAAAATCCCACCGCTAAATGATAATAATGTTTTAATGATAAATAAAAAATATAAAATCATTCAAAATAGTATAAAATTAATAAAGATAATATTGAATGTATATGATAAAATAACTATATAATTCAATTAAATAGATTAGAGTTGAAAAAGACCCTTAGGAAAAACATTGTTCATGATGTAAGTAAATTTTGAAAAGTGGATTTTGTTGTAAAAAATTAAATCCCAAGAAGTTAAGAAAAATTTATATATAATTTAATAATTGGGAATAATTTACCAACTTATTAAATATGTTCATGAAGAACCATCATAAATCAATAAATGATATTTGAGTTAATAAAAACTCTTGCAACTTGAGGATCATTTAAATAAAAACCTCATGAAAGAGAGAGATTTAAATTTAAATTAAATTAAAATGAATAAATGTTATTTAATGATATAATAAATCAAATTGATATCATATACACCATAAAAAGTAATGAGGTTCAAAATACAAAACATGCCTCAAATAAGTGTATTTGCGATGAAAACCTTTACCTTGGTCCTAATATATTTTTCGCTTTCACCAAACATCCAAAATAATTAGATTAAGTTTATTAATTACATACCCAAGATAATTATTAATCACTATAAACTTTTATATTATCAATTTATAACCATTACACACATAAAAATTCAAATATGTAAATATATATAAGTTAGTTTTTACCTATTTCCCCACATTGGGTGTTTATAATTTTAACATTTTATGTTAGTTTCATAGAAGTAGTTTCGGTATTTTTTCTTATTAAAAATATCATATTTAAAAATAAATAATGTTACCATAAGGTATTATTTATAATGATTTATGAGGTTTAAAATTCTATTCATGATTAATTTAGTCTTTATCCTAGAAGATGAAATCGACAATGATATTTTTCAGTGATTTTAAAACTAATAAAGTTGTTTTCTTAATTAACGAGTTAAATATTTATCTATCCATCACATAAAAAATAATTATTAATTTAATATTTATATCATATTTTACCAAAAATTATGTTTTCATAATCATAAATGATATAATTTTATAGCATTTTTGAAGTAGGCAGTCAAATCGACCCAAACATGAACACACCATGATTAATGGATGATTAAGAGCATATTAAGTTTAAATTTCATTATAATATCATAATAATTATATAATTTTGTTTTTATTAGTTTTAAATATAATAATTATAAATAATTAGGTGAATAAGTTATGGATACGTTACAATTTCATAGTATGAATAAATATTTGTCCTCTTAGTTCTCTTGTTTTAGATAATTAATTTTTTAAAGATTGTTTACCTTTCACATAAATAATAGTATATTTAATTTTTATTTTCATAAACTTATTAAAATTTTAAATATAATATTTATCATTTAAAACAATCTATATAACCATACTCCAAATTTATTAATTAAAAACAACCTCATTTATTCATGGAGGTGGCATTCCACACACACACAATTCATTATTTCATTTTTATTAATGGAGAAAGGAAATGGTGGTTAATGTTTCTAACATAATTATACTAACATATAATAATAATATTTATAATAATGTTATAATTTTAATATGATTTTATCAAATTATTATAATAAGGAGTGCATAAAAAATAAATAGAAAAGAGAAAGTGAGGTTAGAAACTTATACCTAACTACTTGGATTATCTTTTTTGTGAAGGGGTTAATCCTTTTAGGGATGGTATTCTGATAATTACATAACCTATTTAATGTATTTACTAATATTTATAAGGGTTTTGGTCAGATTATTTTTTGAAATTAGGTGGTTTTGGTTTGACGGGAAGTGGGGAGAAGAGATCAACTTTTATAAGTGAAAAAGGGTGACATTTTTTGTAAATACCCAAAACTTTTCAATAATGGAAAGTAACTCTAAAGTAATGTGGATAAAAAATTGATAAATAATGGAGTGTGTAAGATATAAGGTCTAAAAACACCTCAAACACCCAATTAAAAAACACTTTTTAATCATTTTATACCCTTTACCTCCTAGGTTTCTCATTTTTACCATTTCAGTTTTCACAACAAATAGTTTTTATATAATTAATTTATCCTTTATGTAAAAAAAATAAATATTATATAATTTTAAATTAATGATTCCAAATATTAAATAAATTTATTTTAATTCAATTTTTAAAATTGATAAAAATTAATTTTAAAATACTAAAGTATAATGTATTAAAAACTATTTTTTTAGAAAATATAACTTATATTCTAAAATATAAAATATGGTTTTTTGAATTTGAAATAACTTTTTTAAAATTATAAATTATATTATAAAAAAAATATTTGGTCTTATAAAAAAAGGTTTCATGAATATCCAATTCATACTAATAATGTCATAAAAGTTATGTTATTTCTAAAGACAATATTTGACATTATTCACTTAAAAGTCCATATTTTTTGAAAAATAGAAACAAATAAGATAATATTAAGGTATTTCTTATAAAATGAAGTTTTTTGTAAAATTAAAATTGTAAAATTAATATATTATATTTTAAATGTAAATACAATATATTAAGAAAATATGCATTTATTAAAAAAATAACCTTTTTAAACTTTATGTATTTTTAGTCTTATTCCCTATAGATTTATAAATAATTGAATAAATATATATTATTTTATAAATTGAAATATGACCAATTATGATAAAATTTTACCTATTATAAATTTTATTTATTAAGGTAAAATACATACCCCCTTTTTAAATGGTTCTTCGAAAGACATTATTTCTTTTTAAGTATTAATCCTTAAAAAATAATAATATGTAATTAGTTTAACTGACTTTTATCATATTATGTACTAATTATTATTTTATTCATGTAATTTTAATATTCTTTGGTTTGTTTTAGTTAAATTTTCACATTGTGTGTGACAAGAACTATCGAAAATAGTATCAATTTAAAGGATCAAAAATCTCAGGTCATTACATGATCATCCATAAAGGTGAATGATATGTGATGCATTCACCAACCCAGTTAGTATATACTCAGATATTAAAGAATGTATTAATTGGATATATGGGATTTACATATATTGTGTCCCATGGTCACTTTACGTCTTAGACAAGGAAAATTCATGAGAATTCATGCTTGAATGTGTGAAACTAGTAGACACAAGTATAAAGATAAATGTGTTTGATATAGATAAGGCCCAATACATTTATATCTTGAGTATCATTGATTATTTTCTAGAGTAAATCCTTTTATTATGTTTTTAAATTTTTTATTTTATATTTATTTTCAATTTTACAATGGATTGTAGGTTTTTACTTTGTGGTTTATTGAATGTGGATTGAGTTTGACTTGTAGAGTAACTCTAAAAGTCAATTAGAGTTATCTAAATGTTTTTTGGATGGGTTTTCATAAGTTATTTCATATGATGTGATAAATAATGAAATTTATGGTATATTTCCAAATAAATTAGAATACATTCAATCAGGTTTTTGGATATATTTTCACAAGTTATTGTATATGATAAGATATATGGTGAAATGGAACATAAGTGTATTAGGATTTACTATAAGTCGGAGATTAAAGAACATATGACCAAAAGACTTTATATATATGTTATTTTTAATCTGTATTGTATTGTATGATATAAACTTTTAGAGAATATGACTTTAATATAAAAAATTGGTTTTTTTATAAATTTACATAACATCATAATATATTATAGGATATATCACATGGAATGGAATGAGATTACATGTCACTATTGTACTCGTTTATATTAACCATTGGGTGATATCGTATGAAGTGTTTTGAGTAAAATATTAAGGTATGATATAAACTTACATATTATAATGGATAAGTTGGATGAACATTAAGTATAAATGTCTGCGTGATATTCCACACTGAATATGATTAATAAACATTTCATGAGATGAAATAGAAGGGTGTATAGGTACATTCATGCAAGGATTGTATGAGTTTGATGAAAGTTTCATTTAATGTAATCACATACATTAACTTTTAATGTATGATTTAATTAATATAAAAATAAGGATTATCCTTGAGGGACTTATAAATGGGGTAATTTTTTTAGAGGGGGTTATAACCCCCTCTAATCAGGTCGTTTTTTTAATGGTAAATTCATTCATGTAAGGAGTGCATGAGTTGGTAGAAGTTTTCCTTTAATATAACCACATAAATTAACTTTTAATGCATGGGTTAATGAATATAGACACAAGTAGTATCCTTGAGGGATTTATAAATAGGATTCAATAAGAGATGGTGACTATCAATTCCTTCCCAAGCCCTGGTTGAAACACTCCTTATCATAGATCTCTTCTTTTACCTCCTTTACATCCTCAAAATCCTTTTTGTATTTAAAATATAAAATTTTAGGTTTAGTGGAAACCTCATAGATGTTAATAGATTTAAAAATTCAAAAAATAACACAACTCAAAATAAAAACTTAAAACATGAAAAGGATACAAGGATGAGAATAAAATCATAGAGGCCAAAGAGTGTCATCCGGATCATCGCCACATCCCAGTCACCCACTCCAAGAATCATCAACATCCATATATCTTCCCATTGAAAAAAATTATTATTTTCAATTTCAAAATTAAAAGTACAAATAGAAACAATCAACACCACCTCGACTAACGAGTTGCCTTGTGTCACACACCCTGACACAAACTGTACACCATGACCACACTAGTCCACCAGTGAGAGTCACCCACCAGAATCCAACATCTCCACTGATGAAACTCTAAATAGATAACCTCATGACATCAAATCCATAAGCACTACTAGAATATAAATATTCAGAACCATCACAAGATATTTTCAAACTAAAAATCCAAAAAACAACCATATTCACTATCACCGATAAGAACACCTGATCAAAACAATCTCCACTGTGAACATATCCATAAATAAGAAAAAACAACCTCACTTGGAAGTACAACCTCCTAGAATTTCATTGACCACTCAAAATCACCTCCCAAGAATCCTTAAAAACAACCATATAGATCTGACTGGGAGGAAAGTGGTGGAATCTGTAGAAAGAGATGAATAAGAGCGGACACCGTCGAAAAAGAACACACTAACTGAAAAAATAGGTTATCATTGATTATGAAAACATTGAACAAATCCAAAACATCAAGAGACCAAAAATCAATCATGAACAAAAACACCACCATGATCGAAATACCCCCAAACAACAGAATAACCCACATCAGACCAAAATGGAGTGTAGTGCATTAGATCTAGGAGGAACATCAGAGATTGTTGCCAATAAGGCCTCGGTAAAAAGACACAATTTCAGAAATAACTATGGTGCTACCTTATGTGAAATTATATATTTATATATTATGATTCAAGAAAACTATATATGCATGAACAACGTCATCCAACACCTGATTTAGAGTTGCTGATAATTTTTTTCCCTTCAATATATGGAGGTGTTATTACTATTGTGAAATATGTGGCATGCATACAAATTAAAAGATATTGATGTATATATTCACATAGTAAGATATCAACATGATACAAAGTAGATGTACCTAACTACTTAATGAGTATAAAATTATAATACATTTCATCCTCAAAAAGGAAAATAAGGCTAGATATTCATTTAGGAGTAATTTTCATGGCATATTATCCATGATCTAGATGGATAAGAATCTAATATTCATGAATTTATTAAAATTTGACATTGAAATTATTATTGAATGAATAACATCATTAATTTTCCAAATAACATCCCAACCATATTTATTATGGTAAATAAAAATAATCAACAGGATGAAAATGGTCTATAAAAATGGTCATTTCTATAGAATATGGTATATTGATAGATGTAAATTATTAATTGGGAGTTTTATAGTTTAGAAATAGATTTGGTGCACCATCAGTACCTGAGCTAAATAAATGATTCATAGATAAACATCTTAGATAAAAACTTCTCTATACACCCTAGTAGAACCTAGATGTATAGTCTTTGAGATAATAATTCTAATGAGATAAAATGAAGTGATAAATTATAGATGTTTTTTCAAGATGGTTGGTATATCGAAAAGTAAATTCTAAGACATATCTTCTAAAGGGTGTCATGAAACCTTTCTCTATAGCAATTTTGAAGTGAAATAACATCACAACATACTTTGTTGCAAGGATTACTTATATATCTAAGAGTAATTATACAATATTGGTTATCTTAGATCACATTGAAAAGTATATACATTTCATTAAAATATGATAGTATCTACCCCTTGAGTGACTTGTACATATTTATAAAAAATTTAAATTTTAAGGATTTATAGTGCCCATCTCTAAATTGTATCTAATCATAACCCTAAGTTAACATCAAAATTTTGGGGATACTTTAGAAGGATTGGGACAATGAGATACATTTTAGAACAATTTATCATCCTATAATTGATAGGAAGTATAAAATGACTTTCCCATCATTAGAGGGCATATTGAAGTCATGATCACCAAAATTCCAAGGAATTTGGTGTAACACCCCCAAATGATAAAGGTTTAAATGAATAAATGATATGACTCATGTCAAAAAGGTGCACCTTCATTTTCAGGAACCTACCTGATTAGAACTCTACAGTTAATTCAGGATGGGTGACCTTCTGGAAAGTTTCCCAGGGTGTGTGTGAGTGAGGACAAAGCACACTGGAAAGGACATGAATTGTACTGTGGATACTGTCATTAGTCAGATGAACCGTCTGGGAACCTGGGTGGACTCCAGGGTGGGGACCACATGTTTGTGGGACAACTAGTAGCACATGGTGGGTCAGGATTCGACGACCATGTTAAATAATGGTGCATGTGTTGTCACCGTGGCCCAGTTGTTACATTTGGTATTAGAGGTGGTATCCGGCCTTAAGTGTGGTGCGCTGCTTGGGTTGATATGTAGGGCCCACAACGAGGATTTTGTGCTCTAAAGGGGGGTGATTGTAACACCCTCGAATGAATAAGGGTTAAATGACTAAATGATATGACTCATGTCAACAAGGTGCACCTTCCTTTTCAAGAGACTACTAGATTAGAACACCACAGTTAAGCGTGCATGGCCTGGACTAGTGTTCAGGATGTGTGACCTTCTGGGAAGTGTCAAAAGGTGTGTGTGAGTGAGGAAAAAGCACACAAGAAATGACATGTGTTGGCATGTGGGGACTTTCATTAGTCAGATGATTCGTTTGGGCATGTGGATGGGACCCAGTGTGGGGACCACGTGTTTGTGGGGAAACTAATTGCACCTGGTGGGTCAGGACCCGATGAATATGTTAAATAAGGGTGCATGTGTTTTCACCGCGGACCAATTGTTACATTTGGTATCACAGGTGGTACCCAACCATAAGTGTGGTGCACTGTCTGGGTTGAGATGTACGGCCCACAACGAGGATGTTGTGCTCTAAAGGGGGGGGGATGATTGTAACACCCCTGAATGATTAAGGTTTAAATGAATAAATGACATGACTCATGTCAACAAGATGCACCTTCCTTTTCAAGAGACTACCAGATTAGAACTCCATAGTTAAGTATGTTTGGAATGGAGTAGTGTTCAGGATGGGAGACCTTATGGGAAGTGTCCCAATGTGTGTGTGCGTGAGGAAAAGCACACTGGAAAGGACATGTGTTGGCATGTGTGGACTGTCATTAGTCAAATAATTCATTTCGGCACGTGGGTGGGCCCCAAGGTGGAGAACACGTGTATGTGGGGAAACTGGTGGCACCTGTTGGGTCTGGACCCGACGACCATGTTAAATAAGGGTGCATGGGTTGTCACCACAACCTTGTTGTTATATTTTGTATCAGATGGGGTACCCATCCTTATGTGTGAAGCACTACCTGGGTTGAGTTGTAGGGCCCACAATGAGGATGTTGTGCTCTAAAGGGGGTGATTGTAACACCCATGAATTATTAAGGGTTAAATGACTAAATGATATAACTCATGTCAATAAGGGGAACCTTCCTTTTCAAGAGACTACCATATTAGAACTCGACGGTTAAGCGTGCTTGGCCTGGAGTACTGTTCAATATGTGTGACCTTCTGGGAAGTGTCACATGGTGTGTGTGGGTGAGGAAAAAGCACATTGGAAAGGACATGTGTTGGTATGTGGGGATTGTCGCTAGTCAGATGATTCATTTGGGAAGGTGGGTGGGCCCCAGGGTGGGGACCACGTGTCTATGGGAAAACTGGTGGAACCTGGTGGGTCGGGACCCGACGACCATGTTAAAGGGTGCATATGTTCTCACCGCAGCCCAGTTGTTACATTTGGTATCAGAGGTGGTACCCAGCCTTAAGTGTGGTGTGCTACCTGGGTTGAGATGTAGGCCCCACAATGAGGATGTTGTGCTCTAAAGGGGGGGGGGGTGATTGTAACACCCCCTGAATAATTAAGGGTGAAATGACTAAATGGTATGACTCATGTCAACAAGGTTCACCTTCCTTTTCAAGAGACTACCAGATTAGAACTCCACAGTTAAGCGTGCTTGTCCTGGAGTAGTGTTCAGGATGGGTGGCCTTCTGGAAAGTGTCCCAAGGTGTGTGTGAGTGAGGAAAAAGCACACTGGAAAGGACATGTGTTGGCATGTGGGGACTTTCATTAGTCAGATGATTCGTTTGGGCACATGGATGGGCCCCAGGGTGGGGACCACGTGTCTGTGGGGGAAACTGGTTGCACCTGGTGGGTCAGGACTCGATGGCCATGTTAAAGAAGGGTGCATGTGTTGTTACCGCGGCCCAGTTGTTACATTTGGTGTCAGAGGTGGTACCCAGCATTAAGTGTGGTGCATTTCCAGTGTGGAGATATAGCGCCCACAACGAGGAAGTTGTGATCTAAAGCAGGAGTGATTGTAACACCTGCGAATGATTAAGGGTTAAATGACTAAATGATATGACTCATGTCAACAAGGTGCACCTTCCTTTTCAAGAGACTACCAGATTAGAACTCCACAGTTAAGCGTGCTTGGCTTGGAGTGGTGTTCAGGATGGGTGACCTTCTGGGAAGTGTCCCAAGGTGTTTGTGAGTGAGGAAAAGGCACAATAGAAAGGACAAGTGTTAACATTTGTAGATTTTCAATAATCATATGATTCATTTGGGAACGTGGGTGGGCCCCAGGGTAAGGACCATGTGTCTGTGGTGCAACTGGTGGCACCTGGTGGGTCAGGACCCAACAACCATGTTAAGGTAGGGTGTATGTGTTGTCACTACGGTGATGCAGTTACATTTCGTAACATAGGTGGTACCTAGCCTTAAGTTTGGTGCACTACCTAATTGTAACATCGCCGAATGATTAATGGTTAATTGACTAAATGATATGACACATGTCAACAAGGTGCACCTTTCTTTTCAAGAGACTACCATATTAGAACTCCAAAGTTAAGCGTGCTTGGTCTGGAGTAGTGTTCAGGATGGGTGACTTTCTGGGAAGTGTCCCAAGGTGTGTGTGAGTGAGGAAAAAGCTCACTAGAAAGGACAGGTGTTAACATTTGGATATTTTCAATAATTATCTGATTCATTTGGGCACGTGGGTGGGCCCTAGGGTGAGGACCACGTGTCTGTAGTGCAACTGGTGGCACCTGGTGGGTCAGGATCCGACGACCATGTTAAGGTAGGGTGTATGTGTTGTCACCGCGACCCAGTTGTTCATTTGGTAACAGAGGTGGTACCCAACCATAAGTGTGGTGCACTACATAATTGTAACACCACCGAATGATTAAGGGTTAAATGACTAAATGATATGACTCATGTCAACAAGGTGCACCTTTGTTTTAAGGAGACTACCATATTAGAACTCCACAGTTAAGAATGCTTGGCCTAGAGTTGTGTTCAGGATGGGTGACCTTTAGAAAGAGTCCCAGGGTGTGAGTGAATGAGGAAAAAACACACTTGAAAGGACATTTGTTGGAATGTGGGGACTATCATTAGTCAGATGATTTATTTGGTCACGTGGATGGGCCCCATGGTCGGGACCACGTGCCTGTGGGGCAACTGGTGGCACCTAGTGGGTCAGGACCCGACGACCATGTTAAGGAAGAGTATATGTGTTTTCATCGCAGCCTAGTTGTTACATTTGGTAATAGAGGTGGTACCCAGCCTTAAGTGTGGTGCACTACCTGGATTGAGATGTAGGGCCCACAACGAGGACATTGTTCATTAAAGGGGGGTGATTGTAACACCCCTGAATGACAAAGGGTTAAATGACTAAATGATATGACTCTTGTCAACAAGGTGAACCTTCATTTTCGGGATCCTACCAGATTAGAACTCCACAGTTAACTGTGCTTGTCCTGAAGTTGTCTTCGGGATTGGTGACCTTCTGGAATGCTTCCTAGGGTGTGTGTGATTGAGGACAAAGCACATTTGAAAGGACATGTGTAGGCCTATGGAGGCTGTCATTAGTCAGATGATTCGTTTGGGCATGTGGGTGGTCCCTATGGTGGAGACCATGTGTCTGTGGGGTAACTGGTGGCACCTGGAGGGTCAGGACCTGACGGCCATGTTAAGGCAGGGTGTATTTGTTTTCACCGCGACCTAGTTGACACATTTGGTATCAGAGGTGGTAGCTAGCCTTAAGTTTAGTGCACTACCAGATTAGAACTCCACAGTTAAGCATGTTTGTCCTAGAGTTGTATTCCGGATGGGTGACCTTCTGGAATGTTTCCCAGGGTGTGTGTGAGTGATGAAAAATCACACTTGAAAGGAAATTTTTTGGCCTATGGAGGCTTTCATTAGTCAGATGATTCATTTGGGCATGTGGGTGGGCCCAATGGTGGGGACCATGTGTCTGTGGGGTAACTGGTGGCACCTAGTGGGTCAGGACCTGACGGCCATGTTAAGGCAGGGTGTATTTGTTGTCACTGCGGCCCAGTTGTTACATTTGGTATCAGAGGTGCTAGATAGCCTTAAGTGTGGTGCACTTCCTGATTATAACACCCCCGAATGATTCAGGGATAATGACTAAATGATATGAATCATGTCATCAAATTGCACCTTCCTTTTCAGGAAGCTACCAGATTAGAACTCCATAGTTAAGACTACTAAATGATATGACTCATGTCAGTAAGGTGCACCTTTCTTTTCAAGAGACTACCAGATTAGAACTCCACAGTTAAGCGTGCTTGTCCTAGAGTAGTGTTCCGGATGGGTGACCTTCTGGGAAGTCTCCCAAGGTGTGTGTGAGTGGTAAAAAATCTCACTGGAAAGGACATGTGTTGGCATGTGGTGACTGTCATTGGTCAGATGAATCGTTTGGGCATGTGGGTGGGCCCTAGGGTGGGGACCGTGTGTCCATGGGGTAACTGGAGGCACCTGGTGGGTCAGAACCCGACGACCATGTTAAGGTAGGGTGTATGTATTGTCACCATGGCCCAGTTGTTACATTCGGTGTCAGAGGTGGTACCCATCCTTAAGGGTGGTGCACAGACTAATTGTAACACCAACGAATGATTAAGGGTTAAATGATTAAATGATATGTCTTATGTCAACAAGGTGCACCTTTCTTTTCAAAAGACTACCAGATTAATACTCCACAGTTAAGTGTGCTTGTCCTGGAGTTGTGTTTAGGATGGTTGACCTTTAGAAAGTGTCCCAGGGTGTGTGTGAGTGAGGACAAAGCGCACTAGAAAAGACATGTGTTGGCCTGTGGGGACTGTCATTAGTCAGATGATTCGTTTGGGCACATGGTTGGGCCCCAGGGTAGGGACCATGTGCCTGTGGGGAAACTGGTGGCACCTAGTGGGTCAGGACCTGACGACCATGTTAAGGAAGGGTATATGTGTTTTCATCGTGAACCATTTGTTACATTTGGTATCAGAGGTGGTACCCAGCCTTAAATGTGGTACACATCCTAATTGTAACCCCACTGAATGATTAATGGTTAAATGACTAAATGATATGACTCATGTCAACAAGGTGCACCTTTCTTTTCAGGAGACTACCATATTAGAACTCCACAGTTAAGCGTGCTTGGCCTGGAGTTGTGTTCCAGATGGGTGACCATTAGAAAGTTTCCCAGGGTGTGTGTGAGTGAGGAAAAAGAACACTAGAAAGGATATGTTTTGGCCTAAGGGGACTTTCATTAGTCAGATGATTCGTTTGGGCACGTGGTTGGACCCCAAGGTGGGGACCACGTGCCTGTGGGAAAACTGGTGGCACCTAGTGGGTCAAGACCCGACGACCATGTTAAGGAAGGGTATATGTGTTATCACCGCAGCCTAGTTGTTACATTTGGTATTAGAGGTGGTACCCAGCCATAAGTGTGGGGCACTGCCTGGGTTGAGATATAGGGCCCACAATGAGGACATTGTGCTTTAAAGGGGGTGATTGTAACACCCCCCGAATGATAAAGGGTTAAATGACTAAATGATATGACTCTTATCAATAAGGTGAACCTAATTTTCGGGACCCTACCAGATTAGAACTCCACAGTTAAGCGTGCTTTGCCTAGAGTTGTGTTCAGGATGGGTGACCTTCTGGGAAGTTTCTCAGGGTGTGTGTGAGTGAGGACAAAGCACACTTGAAAGAAAATGTGTTGGCCTATGGAGGCTGTCATTAGTCAGATGATTCATTTGGGCATGTGGGTGGACCCCATGGTGGGGACCATGTTTGTGGGGGGCAACTGGTGGCACCTGGTGGGTCAGGACCTGACGACCATGTTAAGGCATGGTGTATTTGTTGTCACCACGACCCAGTTGTTGCATTTGGTATCAGAGGTGGTACCTAGCCTTAAGTGTGGTGCACTGCCTAGTGGTAACACCCCCAAATGATTAATGGTTAAATGACTGAATTATATGACTCATGTCATCAAGGTTCACCTTCCTTTTTAGGATACCACCATATTAGAACTCCACAGTTAAGCGTACTTGGCATGGAGTTGTGTTCCGGATGGGTGATCTTCGGGTAGTGTCCCAGGGTGTGTGTGAGTGATTGAGGACAAAGCACACTAGAAAGGACATGTGTTGGCCTGTGGTAACTGTCATTAGTTAGATTATATGAGTGAGGAAAAAGCACAATGAAAAGGACATGTGTTGCAATGTGGGGATTATCATTAGAGATATGATTTGTTTGGGCACGTTGGTGGGCCCCAGGGTGGGGACCACCTGTCTGTGGGGAAACTGGTGGAACCTGGTGGTTTAGGACCTGATGTACATGTTAAGGCAGGGTGTATGTGTTTTCACCATGGCCCAGTTGTTACATTTGGTATCAGAGGTGGTACCCAGCCTTAAGTGTGGTGCACTACCTGGTTGAGATGTAGGGCCCACAACGATGACATTGTGCTCTAAAGGTGGGGTGATTGTAACACCCCTGAATGATAAAGGGTTAAATTACTAAATTATATGACTCATGTCAACAAGGTGTACCTTCTTTTTCAAGAGCCTACCAGATTAGAACACAATAGTTAAGCCTGTTTGACCTGGAGTTGTGTTCAGGATGGGTGACCTTCTAAGAAGTTTCCTAGGGTCTGTGTGGGTGAGGAAAAAGCACACTGGAAAGGACATTTGTTGTCCATGGGGACATTCATTATTCAGATGACCCGTTTGGTCATGTGGGTGGGCCTTCCTTTTCGAGAGCCTACCAGATTAGAACTCCGCAGTTAAGGGTGCTTTGCCTGGAGTTGTGTTCAGGATGGGTGACCTTCTGGGAAGTTTCCTAGGGTGTGTGTGTGTGAGGACAAAGCACACACGAAAGGACATGTGTTGGATTGTGGGGGCACTCATTAGTCAGATGACCCATTTGGGCACATGGGTGGGCCCCAGGTTAGGGACCACGTGTCTACGGGGAAACAAGAGTAGTGTTCCGAATGTGTGACCTTCTGGGAATTTTTTCAAGGTGTGTGTGAGTGAGGGAAAAGCACACGACAAAGGACATGTGTTGGTCCATGGGGACTATAAGGACCACATGTATGTGGGGAAACTAGTGGAATCTGGTGGGTTTGGACCTGACGTCCATGTTACGGCAGAGTGTATGTGTTGTCTCCACGACCCAGTTGTTACATTTGGTATCAGAGGTGGTACCTAGCCTTAAGTGTGGTCACTGCCTGGGTTGAGATGTTGGGCCCACAATGAGGATGGTGTGCTCTAAAGGGGGGTCATTGTAACACCCCCTAATGATAAAGGGTTTAATGACTAAATGATATGACTAATGTCAACAAGGTGCACCTTCATTTTTGGGAGCCTACCATATTAGAACTCCCTAGTTATGTGTGTTTGTCCTGGAGTAGTGTTTGGGATGGGTGACCTTTTGGGAAGTTTCCTAGGGTGTGTGTGAGTGGGGAAAAAGTACACTGGAATTGACATGTGTTGGTATGTAGGGACTTTCATTAGTCAGATGACCTGTTTGGGCACATGGGTGGGCCCCGTGGTAGGGACCACGTGTCTGCGGGGCAACTAGAGTAGTGCTCAAAATGGTTGACCTTATGGGAAGTTTTCTTGGGGGTGTGTGAATGAGGGAAAATAACATTAGAAAGGATATTTGTTGGCCTATGGGGACTGTCATTAGTCAGATGACCCATTTGGGAATGTGGGTGGGACCCACAATGAGGATGTTGTGCTCACAGGGGGGTGAATGTAACACCCCTGAATAATAAAGGGTTAATTGACTAAATGATATGACTCATGTCAATAAGGTGCACCTTCTTTTTCAAGAGCCTACCAAATTAGAACTCCACAGTTAAGTGTGCTTGGACTAGAGTTGTGTTTAGGATGGGTGACCTTCTGGGAAGTTTCTCAGGGTGTGTGTGAGTGAGGACAAAGCACATTGTAAAGTACATGTGTTGGCCTGTGGGGATTTTCATTAGTCAGATGACCCATTTGGGAATGTGGGTGGGCCCCCGGGTAGGGACCACATTTCTGTGGGGCAACTGGAGTAGTGTTCAGGATGGGTGACCTTCTAAGAAGTTTTCCAGGGTGTGTGTGAGTAAGGACAAAGCACACTAGAAAGGACATGTGTTGTCATTATTCCAAGGGTGTATGTGAGCAAGGACAAAGCACACTATAAATGACATGTGTTGTCCTGTGGGGACTTTCATTAGTTAGATGACCCATTTGGGCACATCGGTGGGCCCCAGGGTAGAGACCATGTGTCTGTGGGGCAACTGGAGTAGTGTTAATAATGAGTGACCTTCTGGGATGTTTTCCTGGGTGTGTGTGAGGACAAAGCACACTAAAAAGGACATGTGTTGGCCTTTGGGGGCTGTCATTAGTCTGATGACCTGTTTCGACACGTGGGTGGGCCCCACAATGAGGAAGTTGTGCTCTAAAGGGGATGAGGTGATTGTAACACCCTCTAAGGATAAAGTGTTAAACGACTAAATGATATTACTTATTTCAATAAGGTGCACGTCCCTTTTCGGGAGCCTATCAGATTAGAACTCCACAGTTAAGTGTGTTTCGCTTGGAGTTTTGTTTAGGATGGGTGACCTTCTGGGATGTTATGGGGTGTGTGTGAGTGAGGAAAAGGCACCCTAGAAAGGAAACGTGTTGGCCTGTGGGGCTGTCATTAGTCAGATGACCCGTTTGGGAATGTGGGTTGGCACCAGGGTGGGGACCATGTGTCTGCGGGCCAACTGGAGTAGTGTTCGAGATTGGTGACCTTATACGAAGTTTTATAGGGTGTGTGTGAGTGAAGACAAAGCACACTAGAAAGGACATGTGTTTTTCTGTGGGGACTATCAATAGTCAGATAACCCGTTTGGGAAAGTGGATGGGCCCCAGGGTGGGGACCATGTGTCTGTGGGGTAATTGGTGGCACCTGGTGGGTCGGGACCCGATGACCATGTTAAGGTGGGGTGTCTATGTTGTCACAGGGGACATGTTGATACACATGGGCCCAGTATAACCATTGGTGTAATTCACATACAAAAAAACATTTCACTCTAACATATAAATAGAACTATATGAATATTTATGTGGGAAAATATTTCATACTCCAAGTTTCATAAATTATTTCTAAGAAAAAAGTCCAATTGGTCTATTATAATATTATGAGATAACTGAGAAAATTTGTGTTATCTAGAAACATATCAAAACAACTCAAAGAGAAGAAAAAATCCATGATGATAAACATATAAAGGACTTGGTGTTTCAATCATTAAAACACATATTCTTAAAGTAATCCCTACGGAAGAACAATTTTAAGGTTTGGTAAGAAGGGGAATCTAATTCCAAGGTATATTATGCCTTTTGATATTATGGATAAAATTGGATTTATAGATTATCATTTGGATATGTAACCCAAACTCTCAAAATTATAAGGCATCTTCCATGTCTCATTGTTAAGAAAGTTCATATCAGACCAAACACATGAACTCACCACTAATGAAATACATATATAACTAGACATTTCCTATAATTAAGTGATTATCTAGATTCTTGATATTATAGAGAAAGTGTTTTAGAATCCATTAATATGGATAGTGAACGAACATTATAGGAATGAAAAGTTTGATGAAGTTATGTGGTATCTTGAGGAAGTAATGAAAAATATTTACCCACATTTGTTTCAGTATTGATGTATACCCCAAATTTTGTGGTTGAAATTATTTAATATGGGATAGTATAAACCCTGAGATTGTAAAATTATAATATCAATGGAAATTTCACAATATAATTACTTTAATTTCCTTCTGATTTTACAATGAAATATATAGAGATTCAATCACTATGAAAACTACAAGTAGATCTATAGAATATATGAAAATTTATGGCCACAACATATTCTTTAATTCTAGATGATCATATTTGAAAAATAATAACAATAAAAATAGATATATTTTTTATAAATAAATCAATAATAAAATGAATATAAATGTTAAAGAAAATAATAAAATGAAATAAATTAATTTGTAAGTTATAATGAAGTGTATTTATATCATGTAATATGATTGTTGGATGTGTATGGTGACCTTTTAAATAGTAATAAGGCTATAGGAATAGTAATGTGAGAATTATGTGTTACAAACATGTGTAAAGTAAAATAAATAATATATGATTATAATAATATAATGGATACATATATATAATATTTATTAATTTATTCAGTTTCAAATATATGTCTATAAGGAATAAGTACTTCTTAAAATGAGATTTTAAAATTCTTAGAGTTAAATTCATGCTTTAAAAATAAAATAATGGATTTTATTTAGTATTTAGATTTATAATATATATAAAATAATTTTCATAAAAATGGATACATATTTTTAACTATAATTTTGAAATTAGTTAATGTATATTTTTTGAGAATTTTTCTGTGATAGTTATATTTTTAGGAGAATAAAAAATACCATATACATATATGGTATGTATTATAAATTAAATTTCATATAAAAATGATGTAATAAATAATATAAATTCTTGGATGATATAAAATATTATTATTTTTTTAAAATAACATATTTCAATATAATAAAAACCAATTTATAATACATATAAAGAAATTTTCAACGTCTAAAATGCTTTTTTAAGATTTCTAAATATTTATTACTGAAAGAATTCCCTTTACATCATAAAAATAAATACATTAAATTATATTCATTTTTTTAATTAATAAATATCAAAAACCAAGGTTTAAATTCCTAATACCATGATCTAAAAGCATGGGTAATATAATGGTATTCAATTTTCCAAAACCTATATTTCCAAAGCCTAAATTCAAAAAATATGAAAAAATTCTCCATCATTTTTTATAAATACCCAATCACAGTAACATTTATCTCAATTATAAAACCATTGATTATGGTTCTAGTCAATTATTTTCATTCAACAGTCCTTCAAATAATCTCTTATGGAAGTAAAGTTCTCTTTATCAATAATTATTATGTTCTTCAACATGGTAAAGTTTTCCAATATCTTATCTTAATTCATTTTTTGTAATCCTTTTGAATTTGTTTATATTGGAATATAAATTTTTTTATGCATCATTATCAATATAAATGAGATATTACCATTCCCCTCATTATAAATTATTCATAATTCATTATAATACTAAATTATTTTCATATATATATACTTCATTATCCAAATCCTCACATATTCTATATATTTCAAATGGAGAGAGTAATTATAGGGAAGGATCATTGTGATATATCTATTCCAACCACTTACAAGTACCTTGTGTAACTATAACATCCTAGCACAACCTAAATAATTAACCCCAACATTCATTATATCAAAATGTTACTTATCCCTTGGAATCATCCCCTAATCACCAAATATTGGGGAAAAAGTACACTATGCACTAAATATCTTGTGGAATGGTATGAAAACCAAAATCAAATGATAAATACATCTATGAAAAATGTATATTGAAGAATAAAATTAATGTAAATACAATAAAAATACAACAAACTACACAATAAAAATATAACATCACAAAAAGGCCCAAGTCACCATTGATAACCACCTTTAGTAGTCTCTATTAACCATTTTTAACTATTTCATCCCATCTAATGATGTAATAATCCATATAATATTTAACTCTGGTAACTCAATTGCATGTGTAACAAGATACACATATAGAGGGTGAGTACAATACCTATTAGAAAACCCAATATGCTTCCCATGCACCCCATCTATTTAAAAATCAAGCATCTCATATACATTATATAAAATCACTCCCAATCCATAACTATTTAGAAAATCAAACAATATGTATTAGACATAATCAATATAAAAAACTTACCATTAAATAACAACACAACATTCTATAACCCTGATCACATTCATTCCAACCCACTCACACACATCATTCTACCACAAACTTGAGACAACCACATATCCATTCTGAAACTATCACCACATTACCAATAATCGTAAAACTCAACTGGGATTTCCAAAACTACCTCAAGGACCTCACACTGATGTGTAGTTTACAAAATAACCTTTCTAAACCTATATATTCCCCCATTCTCATGTGGAGTTTCTAGACAAACCTCACCTAACTTATAGAGTCCCCACAATGAAGTGGAGTTTTCAAACAAATCTTTCTAACCCAATACAGCCCCACTCTAAGGTAGAGTTTCTCAAACAAACCTCACCTAACCTGGTGAGGCCCCGCACTAAAGTGTAGTTTCTTAAACAAATATCACCTAATAAATCAAGGATTCAACAATCAAGTTATTTTTACAAAATATTTCTAATCCAACATTAAAATCTATCCTATCCATAAAAAATTTAATGGAAAAAAATCCTAACATAATTTCATATAATATTCACTAAGTCCCAATAATCCAAACCGTAATCACTAATTTCATAAATTTTACCTTTTTTTATAAATCATTCACACTCCCTAAAAATCTAATTTAATTATTTGAAATCCATACACACCAAAACTAATTATAAAAATATATACACCACATTTATAAATTCATTTAAATTCTATTTAAAAGATTTATATAAAACCCAACACACAAGACAATATAATTTATTACGTAATATAAATTATAATAATCAACCCAACATAAAAATTATATCAACAGAAATTCAATATTTACCTATATAGATATATAATTCCTCTATATTTAATTAAAATATTAATAAAAAATCCCCAAATATAATTCATAACTGAAAACCTATGATTCTTATATTGATGAAGAACAATGAAACACTCACCAAAAATTGTAACAACTTTTATTGATGATGTAACAATATGAATACTCATTATTTAAAATTTTATATAATCCCCAAGTAAAAAAACATTATCTATCAACACAATTTTCCTTAATTTCACCAAATGCTATGATTTGGGTTCCTAAAATAGAGAGTATAAGAAGGGAAGATAAAATAGAGGTTATATTACCTTAAATTATAGACTTCACCAACTAAGAATGGAAGAAATACACTTTACAAGTAGAGGAATACTCTAATACCCCAACCCTCCCAGCACTAATCAATTAATAAATCCCTCTATAATTCTATGGTCAAAATGGGGGGGGGTGGAAATAGTGATTTTGAGGTTAAAAATCATGTTTTATGACACCTATAAAGTTTTTATATTTGTATGGATCATTGATAGGGGGAGGGAATGAATTATTGATCTCCTTTTTCTTTAGATTTATTTATTTTTTAAAATTATCTCTTAAAATTGTTAATTTTGTCGATCCACTTACTGTTATCTCACAATCATACATTGTGTGCAGTAATAGTGAAACATAGAGAAAAAAAATGTTTACAAGGTTTATTACAAAATCTTAATTCTTTCTATGTTTGTTAGAAAAAAAAATTGGATTCTCCACTATAGGAACAAGCTGTTACAACTAGTTAGACACCCCAGTTACTGTTCTTCCAAAATTGGTTAGACACACCAATTCCACTTCTTATGTGATTGGTTAAACACACTAATCACAAGACTCTAATGATTGGTTAGACACCCAAGTCAGAAGATCATTATTAGTATTTGATCTAGTAATAGAATAATATTCCTCTTTAGATGGCCTTCCTACATAATAAAATTGAATCTACTTATCTCAAGTACTTCTTCAATATCTTCAATAGTTTCTTGAGCATATATGTTGGTGTTAAAACTCTCCACAGATTTTGAGTGATTTGGTTCTCCTTAGTATTTTAATACTCATGAAATTGTCATGTCCGTCTTTTAAAATATTCTGGTTTCAACGACTTCTCTCTTTTCGATATTGTGATGTATCATCTCTCAGAATTACTGCAAAGATATTGAATAGTTCACTCAAAAATATTCTCAAAGATCGAACATTTGATTCTTCATAGCCTATAGGAAGATACAGTTCTCCTATATATGTATTTAGTCAAATATTTAAAAACTCTAATAAAATAATTTTAAATATTTAAATTTAAATCATCACATATTAGAATATTTACTCCCATGATTTCTTCATCATAACTAAATATAACCACATGAAGTTATTTATCTTTTAATATAGGGAAATTAATCCTAAAATATATCCTCATTTAATCCCATATTAAATACTAGAAATAATAGGGTATTATACCTTCTGCTTCTTTACATTTTTTTCAATAACTACATCCTCATTTAACTTTATGAAGAACTCAGGTTTCTTTATTCTTCACACGGTTTATTTGTAAACCATAGATCCTTTATTTTCTCATGTTTCCATGTGTTAATTTCCATGCATTCATCATATTTATTATTTAAAATCACATGGAATATTATCATTATTGTACAACATCATGTCATACATATTTTATGAAAAAATTCATCTAATTCATGAATGGAATATTTCATGAATATTTCACACACAATGAGAACATCTCAATAGGTTCAAACTTAGTATATACCTAGATATTGACTTAAAAGCATTAAAGTTAAATTGCTTGATTGTATCAATATATTTACCTCTATCATGATATTTTAAACTTTTGGAATAGTTATGGAAATATATGGCTCAAAATCATCAATTCAAGTATGAAAATTGCATGAATATATCATGTCTTTTATGATATCAATGCTACCCCTGACACCTCTTTTTTTCATATATACAGATAAAAAATTTATTACATTTCACCTCATGCTATTGATCATACCTATGGCCACTCATATTCACAAAATATCCATGTAAATCACATATCATGGAATATTTATTCTTATCGACACAACTTATTACTTCAAGGAAAATACATGCAAAGCTTATCTCATAGAAGCTCTAAGATCACATACACGTCTTTTTTACTTCATAAAAGATCAGTGTTCTTCTCATGGAATCACTTCAAATACATGGAATATCGAGGAATCAAAGAATATATATTCCCCTCATGGAAGTTGTTTTTATGGGAAAGATATTTTATTAGGGAAGAATCTCAACTCTTCATGCAAATACCTCATGAAATATTTTTCTTATCATACACATTCAAGCATCAGTGTTTGTGTTTAAGATTTATCAAAATGAATGTAGTCGATAGGAACTAAACACATGTGATAAATATTTAGCTTGAACATGTGATCGACCATACAATGAACCCATCCTCATAAAAGCTTCTTAATTGGGGTGTGGGGATAATATAACTCACAACTTTTATGAAATATCATAGATCAATTTGATCAAAAAATGATGGTTATATGTGTTTTTTTAGCATTGTAATAGAATTGTGCTTAACTACTTTCAACATTGTTGTGTTATCCCATGTGTTGATCATTTATATATACTTCCATTCCCCAAATATTTCCATTTACATGTAACCGAGATCACTCTGATCTTCTTCTACCTCTGTAGTCATTCCACCCTATATTGAGGTTCTCCTCCACTCATGTGCATTCCCTATATGTGACCTATTTCTTATCATAAAGACTTTCTATTTCTACTATGTTTCCTACCACCTCATGTTGGTCTTAAATACTGTTTCCCACATGTGTGGTTGAGATATCCCCTTGTATTTCTTAGGGATGAACCTATTTTTTATGAAATTATAATAAAAATAGTTTGTAAAATTATCAATATAGTGTACATCCACATCATTTATATTCATGAAAAAATATAAAGAAATCATGGAATCATTAAGAAATTTCACCAATGATCTCATCATGCAATAATATATTATTTGATAGCCTTCTTATTAAATAAACTCTTCCAATGGTGTTCAACGACTTAAAATAGACTCATTGAAAAGAAATGCAATACTTGGTCCCAACAGTATACCCATCTGTATTTTTTGTGTGAATATAGACACAAATTTTTCAATTCAATATGTGTGCTTATTTCTTTCTTCCCCTTATTTACAATCAAATTCAAAGGATCATGCATGGTTTTTTCTTATCTTATTCTCTTCAAAAAAAATTATACTTTTATCCCTAATAATATATTACAAAAATTTATTGAGAGAATAATGAAACCATATAAATTTATTAGAAATGATTCTTTAAATAAACAACTATAAGTTTATGTAGGCTAAACCAGTGTAGAAAACAAGAGTGTATAACCAAGGTGATCAATGATGTAAATAAAATACAATGAATATTATAACATACTCAAAAAATAATTCCAGGGTTTCATAGATGCAAATTTTCATTAAAAATTTCTACACACACTTCAATAAACACATCAGAATGTTCTATTGCAAGATGAATAACTCCCTATTTACCTCATGATTTCATCAACTAACACTCCCAATTAATCAGGTATATATGTATCTAGGAGATCTCATTGATATAACTCATGTTTTTTTATAAGTAGTGACATATTCAAGAATCTCCTTCAATTCCATACAAGTTATATCAAACACATAAAGTAATATAGAATAATTAGGGGCCTTGGGTTCTTTTAGAAGAAACACTCAGGAAAATAATTTCCTCTAGGCCTAACCTTCTTTGTTCCTATTTTCTCATCACTTTTTTCATAAATAGCTTCAGGATATGAATTAGTTTCCTTCAATTTGGAAGTTAAGGTAACATCATTATCATATATCTTATTCATCCTCCTTATAATTTATTTTTAGGTAAGTAGGATAACCATATAGTTCTTTAAACCATGCCCAAATTGTTAACATATTTTAGGCATCTTTTGGATCTTTAAGTCACCTCTTGTGGATGAATCCTCATGTACTTTCACGTTATATTTTTAATATATTTTCATCCTGATAACCTTAGAAATTTATATCTTCTAATACATATTCAAATAATCTAGTTAGATTATCAAGAACTATATATTGTATTTTTTTATGATTATAGTTTTACTACTTAAAATATTCATCTTTTCATGACTTATCTTTAAAATCCTTTATATTTTGAAAATTATTCCCTCTTACACCAGAAGGAATATCTCCTAGTAGTCTAGTCATGTACACCTCAACTTGGTGACCCTCCTATCCACATCATCCATACACCAAATCAAGAAATTTAAATTTATTTTGAGTGGACATGTTTTTTATAGATATGGTATCTTATTTATTCCCCTGAGATTGTGTCTTCTGTTTCTCACCTATGATGAAATAGTTTTCAAACCAATTTATTTTCAATGGGTTATGATATGATCAAATGATTATGAAACTAATTTCTTTTCAAGGGGATTGATATTATGAATTATTTATAATCTTGTGGCACACATATATATAAATTAAAGTACGTGAAGGGTGGAACATATATCAACCTCTAATTCATTGGGTAAATATTGATATCTCATTAGATAAACAGAACTATAATGGGGAGTGAACCCAGTTCATTAAGTGAATCTATCCACTATAATGGTGTTGGGAGTGAACCTTTTCCAGTATGATGGTTTGGAGAGTAAAACCAATTCACTCTAATACTCTTGGTATTGAGACATTAATACTAAGGAAATTATTTTATTTTCTTATGTGTGTGATAAAATTCCATGTATTATTCCTATATCATGCTCTCATGGATTTTTTTCTATGATTAAAATATGATTCATGTGTTATAAACTATAAATATTTATTCCATGACTTAATATTATGATCCAAGATATGATATGGTTTTAAAATGTTAAATCATTTTCGTATACTCTTATTCTCATGTTATGATTATTTGATCATTGATATCTCCCTTGTTTACACTTACTAAGCATCTAATATCACTCTTTTCTTATCTTTCCTTTCTCCAAGTTATAAGGAAATGTATGAAGTATGATATGTCTAAAAATGGTGCGAGTTATGAAGAAATAAGTGGGATACGATGTAGATGTTTTTTGAAGTGGTTGTTTATGTGTCAAAGTTTCCAAAGGCACTAGACCTTTATAATTATGGAATGGATCATTATGTTATATAATTAATATTCATATATTTAGATGTAATATCTATGTATGAAAATTATGGTTCAATATTGAAACTATCAAGGTTATTTTACTAGGAAATTTCATAGATAGAGAGAGGGAGAGAGATAAAAAGTGGGTATATAACTGAGGCTCCCAGTTATAAGATACACTGATAGAAGACAAGAAATATCTAAGAGAGGTGATAAGAAAATATTTAATCTCAAGGTGAGTCTTATGAAATGATGAAAAATATGATCTTGACAGCATAACTATATATCATGAATATTCTTATACTTTTGGAAAAAAATAGAGGAACACATAAAGAGGTTAAAGAGTGAGTTTTATAAGTTGATAGTCTAGGGGATTCTATTCATGTCTATATTATTTTCATTACCACACACTCTTGAATATGCATGCATTACTTATCTTTTGATTGAATGGTATCAGATCCATAAAATCCAAGCTTTGAATTAAATTTCATATTTCCTTTTATTTTAAATACCTCAATAACAACATTAGACATTAAATTGTTAGTGTATTATCTTAGTTTCTTGGTACTTGTAAGTTTTTATAATCATTTTTATAATAAAGTGGTAATCCAATATTTAATGAATTCATGGAAGAATTAATTCCCATTGAAATTACACCAATGGTAACAAATAGCAGTTTCTATAAAAAGGTAGTTGATTCAGGATCACAACGTAGTCAAATTCCATTGATTTGAATTCATTTAGTCAAATAAATCCACATAGCTAAATTTGTGTAGGCGTTCTTCGTATATTTTATTTATCAATTTAGATAAATTTTCATAGGTGTTCTTTACATAACTAATTTACTTCATGCATTATTCTTGATCACTTAGCCAAATCTAAAATATCTAAATGAATTATATAGGTGTTTGGTATAACATAGATATTTTCACAACATATACAAATCATGTAGCTTATTACTATATGTAACCAATTCACATAGGTTATTTATCGACATATGTGGTTCTTATATAGTCGATTTCATGATGTAGCCATTTAATGTAGGTGAATCTTTCACATATGCGATTTACATAGTCGATTTCTCACATATCTATTTATCCATGTATCCAAATACCTCACATAGCTTATTTTTCAGACATAGAAAAAATTTCAAAAATTTATAGAAATTTCATATATTAGCATAATGAACTAAAGATATGATAAAACCTGACAAACACATTTAAAAAATATTAGTAATATATGGTGGGTATTTTAGATCATAAAAACCTAAATTACGTGGGGGTATGATGAAAAAACATTAATAGTTCAAAAAAACTACCAACCCCAATGTGACCACTATCCCTACAAGTCAAACCTGACTAAACCAAGATAGGTCAACAAGAAGATCCAAAGTGGGTCTACCCACCATAAAAGTATTATACTAAATCACTATCTATCTAATTAAATGTCATCATAGGGGTGAAATCAATGAATAAATGATTTCTAAAGTTCGTGACACTGAAAGGAGGATTCAAAAGGAATACTACCAAAAATTCATATGTACCATAATAAGACAGATATCCAGGAACTAGGTAAAATCCCTATTCAAAACAAAAATAACTTGAATGAACCAATGATATAAATCAAGAAAAAAATATAATTACCTCAATTTATACATTCTTGAAATGATAAATCGGTTCTAGCTTTGAAACATAGGTGGAATCAGAGGTAACATGGAGTGTCACTTCCAAAATACAGAAACTGTAGTTAATACATCTGAATAATAAAAGTTCCACATAGGGTAACAACTACACAAGAATAATACCTATCACAATAATTCGTGAATGAAACTAAGACTTACTACTTCTGAATCCCTCAGCACAATATCTCACATAAGTCAATCATCCCATCAAACCCTTAAAACAAACATTCACTCTCCAAATGGTCACAAAACAAATGATATAACAATACAAGTGAGAAAATAAAAAGGTAAAAACCTTGATATTGTAAAAAACTCTATCATGGTCCCAAAACTAGGGAGGATCATTTCCCCAAAATATTCTTCCGATTTAAAAACTTAGGGTGGTGCCCCAATTGACTAGAGTACTGATAGGTCTTTGGAACATCTTATAAAGGGGGATTAGAGAGTTCAAACCGATCACATCAAAAGCACACTATATTAGGATTCATTTCTAAATAAGTTTCAACTGAAGGAGGTTCCTGTAACATATAAACCTCTAGATTTCACTTCTCAATAAATGGGAAGACTTACCTAATTCCAAAAGGAAAATTTCAACTTGAATTCTTATATCCTCAATAATTTCTATCTTCATGTCCATTTACAACTATTATAGTTTTATTATCAAGCACTATTTCTTGAAATTTTTATTATTATTATCATTTTACTTTTTAAAATATTTATATTTTCATGACCATTCATTAACTTAATTCATCTTTTGAATATTCTCCCCTTTTGAACCATAGGGAATCTCTTCTTGTAGTCTAGTCATGAACACTACAACTTGATGAACCTCCTATCCACACGATCCGTATAGATCTTCTATAAATTTAAATCTATTTTGAGTGTATATATTATATATAGATATGATAATTAATTTATTTTCGTGATATTTTATCCTCTAGTTCTAACCTATGATGAAATGTTTATGGAATCCATTTCTTTTCAATGGATTATTATATGATGAAATGTTTTTGATACCAATTTATTTTCATGGGTTTTGATATGATGAATTCTTTATGATCTTATGAAACACATATGTATGATTTAAATTATGTAAATGGTGGGACCTATATCTCCCTCAAAAACATCAGATAATGATTGATATCACATGAGATAAATAAGACTAGAATGGGGAGTGAACCTAGTTTAGTAAGGGACTCTTGTATTGTGAGTGAACCTTTACTATTATGATTGTTTGGGGAGTAAACCCAATACACTATGATAGTATCTAAATTAGGACATGAATATTAAGGAAATGATTTTCTATTCTTATTTGTATGCTAAAATTCCATGTCTTATTCTTATATTATGCTCTCACGGATCATGTTCTTTGATTACTTTATGATTCATGTGTTATAAACTAAAAATATTTATTCTGTGACTTAATATTAAAATATTTGATATAAAGGTATGGAATTAAAATGTTAAAATCATGTTCTTATACCCTTATGCTCATTTTATGATTATGTGATCATTGATATGTCCATTTTTTAGCCTTACTGAGCTTCTGATCTCACCCTTTTATTATCTTTCCTTTCCCAAGGTTATAAAGAAATGTATAAAGTATTGTATAATTAAAAAGGTTTCTAGTTATGAATAAATAAGTGGGATATTATTTATATCTTTTATAAACTAGGTGTTTATGTGTCAAAGTTTCCAAAGGCACTAGACTGATAGAATTATTTCATGGATCATTATGTTATATAATGACTATTCATATATTTATATGTAATAAATATGTATGAAAAGTATGGGTCACTATAGAAACCATCATATTTGTTTTATAGGGATCCTTCATAGATAGATTGAGAGAAATAAAATAAACTGAGGTTTTACAGATGAGGTATAAGGCCCCGGCCTTAAACATTACTTAATATTGAATTAAATGAATAATTCATATTGAGGATCTTTTCAGGTTTAGAGTTTTAGAGAATTATGACATAACTATTACATCTCAAAACATTACAAAGTAGACACTTTTACTGAGTTTCCATAGAATAAAAAACTCTGAAAAGGAAACATGTCTAGTTCCATGTTTTATATAGCATTACATTCCCTTGATCCCATCCTTGACCCTATTCCACATTAAGTCCTATGAAAAACATTTCAAAAAAACTTGGGGTGAGAATAAAAGGCTCAGTAAGGGATACACAAAGAATGAAAACTGTTAGTTTTTCAAACATCAAGTAAACCATGTATACTTTATCAAAGTAATAACTTCACCTTCATGAAGTAGTAAAAACTCTTCACTGAATAAAATATCATTACTTACCTTTTTGTAACCAAAGGATTACCATAAAACCCATATAAAGAACACATAACATATAAAGGTAACTTGGGACATAAACATACTTAAGTGGAATAACCATACGGTCGACTTCCACACATATCACTTAATGGAGTAGCCATACGGCCGACTTCCATACCCAATGCATTGGAGGTTATAACGTAACCACCCATCCTGGTATTCACGGCACCACCCGTCATATGGTTCATCACGTAACCACCCATCAAATGTCCAAGTACCATTATAAAATCATAAGACATAAAACAAATATAATGGAAAGAAAACATTTCCACACTTTGATCACAATATATCACATAAATATATTGACATAACAAATCCATTATAAAAACCATTTTCAATACCAAAATACATAAAAGAGTATATGGTATTTATTTCATTTTAAAAACATTATGTCTTGTTGAGGAACCCAAAGACCAAATAATACTCGCGGCGGCGGAAAAGGTCGTTGTCACCGCGTACGTTAAAAGAAACATTCCTCTTTGTCATTTTGTAAAACGCTTCGTAGAAAAAGATTCATTTTTTATAAAAGTAAAAGTAAAAGGGGTTTATACACCGTATAAAATAAAGTTGTGTATAAAACGAAATATGCCTCAATGAAAGGAGATTGATATGAAGTCCCTTACCTCGGGTCCGACTTGACTCGATCGTTCTTTAATGTCCTGAATAATAAACTTGAGTTAATTTCTACTTGCTTAAGAACCTTTTTCAAACTTATTATTCCTTTTATATCACTTATTTCCATGTTATAAACATTATGTAATCATTAAGTTAATAATGTTTGTTTTGTCGATATTTGGTTCTTAAGTCGAATGTGGACTTCTTACAATTACATGTTGTTCGTGTGGTCAAATGTTCTTTATATCCAGAATGACATTCCTGATTTGGATATCATATATATGATATATATCCAGAATATACATGTATTTATAATATTACATAATCATTTAGAGGTAAGAAATGAAATGCACCGTTCATGGAGACGGTAAGCCGTACGTACACATGAACGCTACTTTCATTTCTTTGTCATATTAATGGAATTAAAACTAAATGAGAGGCATGTATATTTTAATTCCAGAATTATATTCATAATTTATATGTAACATACATTATATATATCCATTATAAATATGTACCTATAATAGTACATTACATTTGGGGATAAGAAATGAAATGCACTGTTCATGGAGACTGTAAGCCGTACGTACGCATGAACGCTACTTTCATTTCTATCTCATACTTTAATGGAAAGAAATAATAATTATATAGAGGTATATTATAATTCCAGTATAACATCATATATAATAACTTTAAATCCATTCTTTATACGTCCCACATATGGTATTAATGAATCAAATCACTTTGAGGGGGCGGTAGTCCGCACTTCCTTAAATGAAGATATCGCGTTTACCCATAATGGAAACCATAAAGGTATGCCCAAAATGAAAAATACAGAAGCTTAAGGAAAACATAAACATATTATATATCATATATAAATATAGTGTCATCTTAATGGCCACCTTTGAAGGTGTTAAAAGAATGTTGAACAATCATCGTTTTGGGAGGCAGAAATTCGCCATCCATGGAAACTGTATGTTCTTTAACCATTAGATGTAGGTGTGTGTAAGTGTAGATCAAATACATATTATAACAACATCCTAGTATATTTAGGATAATTTAGTTGTTACAAAATAAAAGAATAAAAAGAGTTTAGGGGGTTGGAGAAGCAAAATAAAACAAAAGGACTCAAGTGAAGATATTACCTTAAAATCGGGTAACTCCCTTTGGTTTGAGCTCAAAGGCTTCCTTGGGAAGACTTCTGCCCAATGTGAGGCTTCAAGGAGTAATATAGAGAAGTGGAGAGACAAAATGGGTAGAGGTTGGCCGAGGCAAAGGATTTGGGAGTGTGGGTAAGGTGGTAGAGGTGGGGGCCTTTTATAAGAGGAGAGGAGGGGCACTCTTCGAAAGTAAGGAAAAGTCACCTTATTTTAAAATGATATTCGGATTTAAGAGGTCCAACATTGATATAATTAGAGTATAAGGTGATAAGGGTTCGAAATCCACTCATCCAATAGGTGTTTGACATGTGTAGGGCTTAGATATTACATTATCTTTCCATTTTATTTAAATCGTTAAATAATGAGGTCATCACTGCATCATCATGATGTCATAAATAATTTAATTTATTTAATGTCTAAAAATTATATAAAAAAATACTATGATGTAGGAAATCTTTTTATATTTCCAATGACTATTTATAGTCAAAAATATGACTTGTATAACCCCATGTAAAAATTGTTTTAGTAAAACATTTCATGTTTGTGTCATTTTTACTTTAACATTTAATAAAAAGTTATTTATGTCATTTCCCAAACAAAGTGGCTCCATGGGGTCCCCAAGTTGACCCATGGATTTTCTTGGTCGTCCATGACACATAAAATGAGGGTAGGACATGTGTCAAGCTCATCTCATATTATTAAAACATTATTTTTACCTTAAACTACACTAATTACCTCTAATCGTGATTAAAAACATAATAAGTTACTATTCACCAAAAAATTATTTTAATCACATTGAACCACATTTTACTTCTTAATGATAACCATGTATGTCAGATTTTTGAAATTCAAAGCACAGAGGTGGTAAAATTTCATTTAAACGAAAAATCAGTTTTTTAAGTACCACTTAGTGGTTTCACTATTCATCAAAAATTGATGTTTTTCAGAAAAATACCAAAAATTCACCCTAAGCTATATTAGATATTCCGATTTCAAAAATAAAGTCTATTTTACAAAATTAAAAACATATAAGTCACATTAATTAATTTAATAATTAATTCCCGCTGTCATAACAAATAGCGTGTTTTTATGAAACAATAAGTATCAAAAGATTGACACTAGTTTAAGTCTGATTTCAAAGTGAAATTAATTCCAACGACCACTATTGGATTTAATGGTAAAAATATTTTCTAATTTTAATTTAAAACCAATTCAAAAGATAATATAATCATATAAATAAATTAGATTAAAAAGAGGTTTTGAATTAAAATACAACATTTTACACTATTCATTAAAAAATGAACTTTATCAGAAAAATACCAAAAATTTACACAAAGTAAATTTTGATGTCCCGATTCTAAAGAAGAGTTATATTTGGTCCAATAGAATGTATAAGAGTGAACAAAACTATATTTAATAACAGTTCTCCATCAAAAGGTGATAAGTGAACCTTTAGTGAAAATTATGGTATAAATGCCTAAAATTGAATTCTTTCCATATTTTAAGCCTTTATCTGTTATTGGATAAATTTAAAAACATTTAAAAAACATATATAATCATATTTTAGTTATTTCTATCCATTCCCGCCAATACAATGGCTACATGTTAACTACCATTTAAAATAATATTATTATATTACTAGTGTACAACGTAAGTTTTCAAAGAAACTCATCGTTGCGTATCGAGTACACTATCGAACGTAGAAACCCCTTTTAATTAAAATTAATATTTAATTCATAAATATTAATAAATATGAAAATTTTTTATTCATTATTTACCTGGGATGTTACATCCTTCCCCCCTTTTTGGAATTGCGTCCTCGCAATTTTATTCACTTATCAAAATAAGTGGGGGTATTTATCCCTCATAGCATTTTCAGATTTCCACGTTGCCTCTTCAACCATATGGTTTTTTTACAATACCTTTACCTGGTGAATTACCTTATTTCGCAACACTTGCTCTCTTCGATCAAGAATCTGGACTGGTTGTTCTTCATAAGATAGGTTCTCTTCCAGCTGAACTACCTCTAGAATCAAAACATGAGATGGATATGGCATATACTTTCTCAGCATCGAAACATGAAAAACATTGTGTACCTGAGATAAACTCGGATGTAAATCCACTCAGTAAGAAACTGATCCAACTCTCTCCATAATTTCATATGGTCCAATGAACCTTGGACTCAAATTTCCTTTCTTTCCGAATCTCATCACACTTTTCCATAGAGAAACCTTGAGAAAATCATGATCACCTACCTAGAAAGATAGATCCTTCCTCTGGTTATCCGCATAACTCTTCTGCCTGCTTTGAGATGTTCTAATGTGTTTCTGAATCAACTGAACTTTTTCTCCCATCTCTCCTACCAATTCTGGTCCCATCATCTTCCTTTCACCCACTTCATCCCAAAATGCTGGAGTTCGACACTGCTTCCCATATAATGCCTCAAATGGTTCCATCTGTTTACTGGAATGAAAACTATTACTATAAGAGAACTCAACCAAAAAAGATGTTGGTCCCAACTTCCCTGATAATCTATCGAACAAGCTCGTAGCATATCCTCCAAGGTCTGAATTGTTCGTTCTGACTACCCATCTGATTGAGGATGAAAAGCTATACTAAAATTTAATTCAGTACCCAACGACTTCTAGAGGCCTTTCCAAAGGTTAGTTTTGAACCTGGGATCACGATCGGACACAATGGAGAGAGGACTCCATGTAACCTGACTATCTCCTTAAGATACAGACGGGAAAGTTGATCTAGGGAAAAAGTATCTCGTATATCAAGGAAATGAGCAGATTTAGTCAAGTGATCAACAATAACCCAGATTGTGTTATTACCTCTAGATGTCTTCGGTAATCCCACGACAAAATCCATGGATATATTTTCCCATTTCCACTCTGGCACTGGTAAAGTCTGAAGCATCCCTTTCGGTAACTGCCACTCTGCTTTAACCTGCTGACAAGTCAAACACTTCACAGTAAAATCAGCAATATCCCTTTTCATTCCATCCCACCAGAAATACTCCCGAAGATCTCTATACATCTTAGTACTGCCATGATGAACTGAAAACGGGGAACTATGAGCCTCACATAACAACTCATTCTTCAACTGTGAATCACAAGGCACACATAATCTCTTCCCAAACCTCAAAACACAATCATTATCAATGTTGAATTCAGGCAGCTTACCCTTCTGAACCAGCTCTACCTTTTTTTGCAACTCACTGTCTTGCTTCTGTGCTTTCTTGATTCAGTCTGATAGGGAAGATGTCACTGATACCTGAAACAAAACAGAAGGACTTCCTACACAAACAACTTCCATGCCAAAGTTCATCAAATCAAAAACCAAAGGATCTTGTTCCAAACGCAACATTGTTAATGAAGCATTACTTTTTCGACTCAAAGCATCAGCCACTTTATTTGATTTTCCCGGATGATAGTGAATTGTACAATCATAATCCTTGATTAATTCTATCCATCTCCTTTGTCTCATGTTCAATTATTTCTGAGTGAATATATACTTTAAACTTTTGTGATCAGTATATATTTCACACTTTACCCCATACAAATGATGCCTCCAAATTTTTAAAGAAAAAACAACAGCAGCTAATTCCAAATCATGTGTAGGGTAATTTACCTCATGAGTTTTTAACTGACGTGAAGCATAAGCAATTACCTGATCATTATGCATAAGGACATATCCAAGTCCTTTCAATGAAGAATCATTGTAGATAACAAACTCACCATTCCTGGAAGGAAGTGCCAAAACTGGAGCATTCACCAATCTTCTTTTCAACTCCTGAAAAAAATCATCACATTCTTTTGTCCAGATAAACTTAACACCCTTCCGAGTTAGCTTAGTCATTGGACTAGATAACCGTGAAAATTTTTCAAAAAACCTTCGGTAGTAACCTGCCATACCAAGAAAACTACGGATCTTGGATACATTTGTGGGTCTTGGCCATTCTTCAACAACTTTTGTTTTAGCAGGATCAATAGTTATGCCATCTTTTGAAACAATGTGACCCAGGAAAGAAATTGTTTGTAACCAAAACTCACACTTGCTGAATTTTCCATATAGTTCTTTTCTTTTAAGGTTTGCAAGATAACCCTTAAATGACTTTCATGCTCCTCTTTACTTTTAGAAAACACCAAAATATCATCAATGAAAACAACCAAAAACATATCCAAGAACTCATGGAAAATTCTATTGATAAGGTCCATGAATACAGAAGGTGCATTGGTTAACCCAAAATGCATAACTACAAATTCATAATGGCCATATCTAGTAAGGAATGCAGTCTTCGGAACGTCTGCTTCTTTTACTTTCAACTGATGGTACCCCGACCTCAAGTCAATCTTCGAAAAATACTGAGCTCCCTGGAGCTGATCAAACAAATCATTGATATGATGCAAAGGATACTTGTTCTTAACAGTAATATTATTCAAGGATCTATAATCAATGCAAAGCCTCATTGTGCCATATTTATTTTTAATAAACAAGACAGGATCACACCATGGTGATGTGCTAGGTCGAACGAAACCTTTATCTAATAACTCCTGCAATTGCTTCTTTAACTCTAAAAGTTCAACTTGAGCCATTTGATAAGGGGGTTTTGAAATTGGCTTAGAATAAAGAACTAAGTCAACAGTAAATTTAACTTCCCGATCATGAATAATACCTGGAAACTCATTAGGAAAAACATCGAGATACTCATTTACCACCGGCACATCATTAATCTGAACAGTTCCTTTATTTTCAACAATATGTTCAAGGTAACATTCATTTCCATATTTTACTAGTTTCTCAACTTCCTGATATGTTATCAAAATCAAGGGTTCATTCTTGTACACAAACTGAAAATCTTTCTGAAAAGAAACCATTTTAGCTCTGTAGTCAATCTTAGCATGATAAACAGAAAGCCAATCCATGCCCAAAATAACATCAAACTCTACTAGAGGGAAAACAATAAGGTTTGCTCATAGATTCTTTCCACACACAAGGATATGAAGGTTCTTATAATTCCTTTTTGTCTCAACGTTCCCTCTGGGTTTTTTTACCATAAGTTCAGGATTCATATCTTGAGATGGAATTTCCAATTTACTAGAAAACTTCTCAGAAATGAAAGAGTGTGTAGACCCTGAATCAAACAACACATTGGCATAATCTGAAAAAACAAACAATGTACCTGATACCACTTCATTCGATGGCCCAACATCTGCTAAGGTTGTTGCAAAGGATTTCACCACCCCTTTATGCTTTTAGTCTGGCTGCTTTCCCCCAGTTGAGTTCTTTGTTAGACACTCGTTTGCATAATGACCAATTTAATTACACTTAAAACATCTTACCGTTGGATTTTCATTGCCTGCTTGGTTATCTTCCTTACAGTTACAAGCAATATGACCAGACTTACCACACCGAATGCACTTACCAGACTTGGATAAACATTCTCCAGGATGCATTTTACCACACTTCTCACAGGATGGATATTTGGTTTTCTTACCTCCTTGCTTCTTTGATGAATTCTTCCCCTTTTCCTGCCAACTGGACCTCTTATTCTGTTGTTTTTCATAGAACACCTGATCATCGGCAAACTCCATTTCCACCTTCTCCGCACATCGAACAAGTTTTTCATAACTTTTGAACTCACGAGAAGCTAAATCCCTTCGATACTTTGGCTTTAACCCTGAGTAAAAACGATTTATTTTACTATCAATATCTCGTATGAAGTTTGGATTATACCTTGCCAGTCGAGTGAACTTTGCTTCATAAGTAGCCACAGAATCATTCTCCTGCCTCAATTCTAGGAACTGTTTTTTCATCCTAAGACGAACCACCTTAGGAAAATATTTCTCAAGAAACATACCTTTGAATTCGTCCAAGTGAATATCCTCAATCTCATCACTATCCCTGATATTTTTTACCATCGACCACCACTGATCAGCTTCACCTTCAAAACGGTAAATAGCAAGACTAACCTTTTGATGTTCTGAACACCCCATGATATCAAGAATCTTATCCAGTTCTTTAATCCACCCTTCAGCTTGTACGGGGTCAGATGATCCTCTGAATGATGGGGGATGTTGCCTCATGAAATGTTCCACCACTGACATGTTCCTCTGCGGTTGATCTGGCTGATCTCATGCATGGATACCACCACCATTTATAGCCTGAGTCAACTGTGACATCACTGCAACAAACTGTTCAGTTCCAATTCCAACCATCTCAGGTTGCTGATTTGGAAGGTTGTTTTCCTCCTGATGTCGTCCCAACATAGCTGCTTTGCTTCCTCTGCGGAAAACCATTCTGAACATAAAAATATTTTAGGCGAAGAAACATGGTAATACGTAAATGCTATATCATTTCAATAATATTATAATTTAACACTTTTCTAACTCCTAAAGAAGTCTAAACCGACCTCTGATACCAACTATAAGGCCCCGGCCTTAAAAATTACTTAATATTTAATTAAATGAATAATTCACATTGAGGATCTTTTCAGGTTTAGAGTTTTAGAGAATTAGGACATAACTATTACATCTCAAAATATTACAAAGTAGGCACTTCTACTGAGTTTCCATAGAATAAAAAACTCTGAAAAGGAAACATGTCTAGTTCCATGTTTCATATAGCATGACTTTCCCTTGATCCCATCCTTGACCCTATTCCCCATTAAGTCCTGTGAAAAACATTTCAAAAAAACGTGGGGTAAGCATAAAAGGCTCAGTAAGGGATACACAAAGAATGAAAACTATTAGTTTTTCAAACATCAAGTAAACCATGTATACTTTATCAAAGTAATACCTTCACCTTAATGAAGTAGTAAAAACTATTCACTGAATAAAATATCATTACTTACCTTTATGTAACCAAAGGATTACGATAAAACCCATATAAAGAACACATAACATATAAAGGTAACTTGGGACATAAACATACTTAAGTGGAATAACCATACGATCGACTTCCACACATATCACTTAATGGAATATCCATACGGCTGACTTCCATACCCAATTCATTGGAGGTTATAATGTAACCACCCGTCCTGGTATTCACGGCACCACCCATCATATGGTTCATCACGTAACCACCCGTCAAATGTCCAAGTACCATTATAAAATCATAAGACATAAAACAAATATAATGGAAAGAAAACATTTCCACACTTTGATCACAATATATCACATAAATATATTGACATAAAAAATCCATTATAAAAACCATTTTCAATACCAAAATACATAAAAGATTATATGGTATTTATTTCATTTTAAAAACATTACGGCTTGTTGAGGAAACCAAAGACCAAATAATACTCGCGGCAGCGGAAAAGGTCATTGTCACCGCGTACGTTAAAAGAAACATTCTTTTTTGTCATTTTGTAAAACACTTCGTAGAAAAAGATTCATTTTGTATAGAAGTAACAGTCAAAGGGGTTTATAAACCATATAAAAGAAAGTTGTGTGTAAAACAAAGTATGCCTCAATGAAAGGAGATTGAGACGAAGTCCCTTACCTCGGGTCCGACTTGACTCGATCGTTCTTTAATGTACTGAATAATAAACTTGAGCTAATTTCTACTTTCTTAAGAACCTTTTTCAAGCTTATTATTCCTTTTATATCACTTATTTCCATGTTATAAACATTATGTAATCATTAAGTTAATAATGTTTGTTTTGTCGATATTTGGTTCTTAAGTCGAATGTGGACTTCTTATAATTACATGTTGTTCGTGTGGTCAAAGGTTCTTTATATCCAGAATGACATTCCTGATTTGGATATCATATATATCATATATATCCAGAATATACATGTATTTATAATATTACATAATCATTTATAGGTAAGAAATGAAATGCACCATTCATGGAGACGGTAAGCCGTACGTACGCATGAACGCTACTTTCATTTCTTTGTCATATTAATGGAATTAAAACTAAATGAGAGGCATGTATATTTTAATTCCAGAATTATATTCATCATTTATATGTAACATACATTATATATATCCATTATAAATATGTACCTATAATAGTACATTACATTTGGGGATAAGAAATGAAATGCACTGTTCATGGAGACGGTAAGCCGTATGTACGCATGAACGCTACTTTTATTTCTATCTCATACTTTAATGGAAATAAATAATAATGATATAGAGGTATATTATAATTCCAGTATAACATCATATATAATAACTTTAAATCCATCCTTTATATGTCCCACATATGGTATTAACGAATCAAATCAGTTTGAGGGGGCGGTAGTCCGCACTTCCTTAAATGAAGATATCACGTTTACCCATAATGGAAACCATAAAGGTATGCCCAAAATGAAAAATACAGAAGCTTAAGGAAAACATAAAAATATTATATATCATATATAAATATAGTGTCATCTTAATGGCCACCTTTGAAGGTGTTAAAAGAATGTTGAACAATCATCGTTTCGGGAGGCAGAAATTTTCCATCCACAGAAACTGTATGTTCTTTAACCATTAGATGTAGTTGTGTGTAAGTTTATCTCAAGTACTTATTATAAAAACATCCTAGTATATTGAGGATACTATATTTGTTACAAAATAAATGAATAAAAAGAGTTTAGGGGGTTGGAGAAGCAAAATAATACAGAAGGACTCAAGTGAAGATATTACCTTAAAATCGGGTAACTCCCATTGGTTTGAGCTCAAAGGCTTCCTTGGGTAGACTTATGCACAAAGTGAGGCTTCAATGAGTAATATAGGGAAGTGGAGAGAAAAAATGGTCAGAGGTTGGCCGAGCCAAAGGCTTTGGGAGTTTGGGTAAGGTGGTAGAGGTGGGGTCCTTTTATAAGAGGAGAGGAGGGGAACTCTTGGAAAGTAAGGAAAAGTCACCTTATTTTAAAATGATATTAGGATTTAAGAGGTCCCACATTGATATAATTAGAGGATAAGGTGATAAGGGTTCTGAATCCACTCATCCAATAGGTTTTTTACATGTGTAGGTCTTAGATATTACATTATCTTTCAATTTTATTTAAATCTTTAAATAATGAGGTCATCGCTGCATCATCATGATGTCATAAATAATTTAATTTATTTAATGTCTAAAAATTATAAAAAAAATACTATGATGTAGGAAATATTTTTATCTTTCCAATGACTATTTATATCCAAAAATATGACTTGTATAACCCCATATAAAAAAAATTTTAGTAAAACATTTCATGTTTGTGTCATTTTTACTTTAACATTTAATAAAAAGGTATTTATGTCATTTCCCAAACAAAGTGGCTCCATGGGGTCCCCAAGTTGACCCATGGATTGTCTTGGTCGGCCATGACACATCCAATGAGGGTAGGACATGTGTCAAGCTCATCTCATATTATTAAAACATTATTTTTACCTTAAACTACACTAATTACCTCTAATCGCGATTAAAAACTTAATAAGTCACTATTCACCAAAAATTTATTTTAATCCCATTGAGCCACATTTTACTTCTTAATGACAACCATGTATGTCAGATTTTTGAAATTCAAAACACAGAGGTGGTAAAATTTCATTTAAACTAAAAATCAGTTTTTTAAGTACCACTTAGTGGTTTCACTATTCATCAGAAATTGTAGTTTTTCAGAAAAATACCAAAAATTCACCCTATGCTATATTTGATATTTCGATTTCAAAAATGAAGTCTATTTTAAAAAATTCAAAACAAATAAGTCAAATTAATTAATTTAATAACTAATTCCCGCTGTCATGACAAATAGCGTGTTTTTATGAAACAATAAGTATCAAAAGATTGACACTAGTTTAAGTCCGATTTCAAAGTGAAATTAATTCCAACGACCACTATTGGATTTAATGGTAAAAATATTTTATAATTTCACTTTAAAACCAATTAAAAATATAATCTAATCATATAAATAAATTAGTTTAAAAAGAGGTTTTGAATTAAAATAAAACATTTTACACTATTCATTAAAAAATGAACTTTATCGGAAAAATACCAAAAATTTACACAAAGTAAATTTTGATGTCCCAATTCTAAAGAAGAGTTATATTTGGTCCAATATAATTTATAAGAGTTAACAAAACTATATTTAATGATGGTTCTCCATCAAAAGTTGATAAGTTAACCTTTAGTGAAAATTAGGGTATAAATGCCTAAAATTTAATTCTTTCCGTATTTTAAGCCTTTATCTTTTACTGGATAAATGTAAAAACATTTAAAAAACATATATAATCATATTTTAGTTATTTCTATCCATTCCAGACAATACAATGGCTACATGTTAACAACCATTTAAAATAATATTATTATATTACTACTGTACAACATAAGTTTTCAAACAAACTCATCGTTGCGTATCGAGTACGCTATCGAACGTAGAAACCCCTTTTAATTAAAATTAATATTTAATTCGTAAATATTAATAAATATGAAAATTTTTTATTCATTATTTACCTGGGATGTTACATGAGGCTCTTAATTATAACATACAACTGGTAGAAGATAAGAAATATCCAAGAGAGAAGATAAGAATAAAATATATTTCAAGGATAGTAGTATAAAATGATGAAAAATATGATCTTGATATAATAGCTATATATCTTGAATATTATTATCCTTTTTTAATAAAATAGAGCTACACACAAAAAGATTCAATAGATATTGTTCTATGTTGATAGAGTAGGGGCTTCTATTCTTGTATATATTCTCTTCTTTACCAAACACTCTTGAATATGAAGGCACAACTTCTCTTTTAATTGAACAGCATCAGATCTATAAAATCCTATATTAAATTAAATTTCATACATTATTTTATTGTAAATACCTCAAAAATAACATTGGACATTAAATTATCCGTGTACTATCTTTTTTTCACAGTACATATAACATTTTATAATAATTTTTATGATAAAATTGTAATCCAATATTTAATGAATTCATGAAAAATTAATTCCCCCTGAAAGTACACATGTGGTAATAAATAGAAGGCTGTATAAAAATATAGGTGATTACAGATCACCCAAAAGTTGTATTCTATTGACATGAATTCATGTAGCTGAATTTATTCACATAGCTAAATTTACATAGGCATTCTTCACATATTTGAATTATCAATATAAATGATTTTTCATAGGTGTTCTTCATTTAACTGATTTACTTCATGTATAATTCTTAATCACATAACCAAATTTGACATATATAAATGAATTACATATCTATTTGGACCACATAGATATTTTTCTAATGCATACAAATCTTGTAGTCGATTACTCCATGTAACCAATTCACGTAGGTGATTTATTAAAATAGGTGATTCTTAAGTAGCTGATTTCACAACCTAGCCATTTCATGTAGGTGAATCCATTACATATGTTATCGAAAAAGTCAATTTCTCATATATCTATTTCTCCTTGTATCTAAATACCTCACATAGCCTATTTTTCATACTTAGGAAAAGTTTTAGGAAAATTATAGAAATTACATATTTCATCAGAATGAACTAAAATAATGATAAAACCTGATAAACACACTAAAATTCATCAGTAATATATGAAGGGTATTTTAGATCATAAAACCCTAAATTTCATGGGATATGTTTAAACAACAGTAATAGTCCAACAAAAACTAACAATTCTACTGTAACCACTATCTCCACAAGTCACACCTAACTGGACCAAGAGAGGTCAACAAGAATGTACAATGTGGGTAGCCCCACCTTAAAATAATTCTACTAAATCATTATCTATCCAAGGAAATATCATCATAGGGAGGGGAAAACTCAATAAGAAGAAAGGATTTCTAAAGGTCATGGAACTGAAATGAGGATTCAAAAGCGATACTACCAGAAATCCATAAGTACCATAGTAAGACACATATCTTGGAAATAGGTAAAATATCCATTCCAAATAAGAAAAACATAAATGAACCAATTATATAAATCAAGGCACAAATAGAATTACCACAAGTGATATGTTCTTGAAAATATGAATCAATGATATCTTTGAAACAGAGGTGGTAGAGGAAGTAACTTAGGGTGTCAAAACTGAAAAACTAAACCCCCAGTGAATATATCTAACTAATAAAAGTTACACATAGGGTACATGATACACTATAATAATACATATCCATTCATCCATGAATGAAACCAATTCTTACAACTTCCAAACCACTCAATACAAGATCTCATGTAATACTAGCATCCCATTAAATCTTTAAAACAAACATTCACTATCCAAATGGGAACAAAAAAAATGATAGAATAATACAAGTGAGAAAATAAAAAAAGGAAATAACTTAAAGTTGTATAAACCACTATCAAGATACAAAAACTAGAGAGGATATTTTCCCCAAAATATACTTCCAATTAAAAAACTATTGGAGGTGTCCCAGCCAACCATAGCAGTGACAGTTCTTTGGAACATCTAAGAAAGAGGGATTAGAGTGCTCAAAACAATCACATAAGAAGCATACAAGAGAAGGATTACTTTCTAAATAAGTTTCAATTGAATGAGGTTCATGCAAGATAGGATCTTCTAGTATAGACTTCTTAATAAATGGGGTAACTTCACCAATTCAAAAAGGATCATTGACACTAATCACCAAGGGTTTACCCATAAAATCAATCTTGACTAGATATTACTCATTCACCAACTTCTCAAATAATAAATTCCCAACTAAAAGGAATCGATAACTAAGATATAGGTGAAGAAACTTCATAAACTAATGATCATTCATAGAATAAGACAAAACAACCTATAAGGAAAAGGAACCAAATTATTTAGATTCTTGATGATCTCTTTCACCATGTATTGACCTTTTTAGAGGCTTATGATATCCACCATATTTTTTTTCTTAAGCTCCATTGGAATAAACCACAAAAAAATGGTCTTAAAGATATCCCATGACATATCAACTTGTAACTGAGATAAAATTAAGATCTTTAACTGATATAAACCCATCCCCTTAAACAATCTTATAACTTCTCTAACAAAAATGACATAAAAAGTTTGTGATAATTGGAATACCCCCTCAGCATTTCCAAGACACTTAACTACCACTCTAGAACCCTGATAACCTCAAAAGACAAGAAAATCCCTACAAAGAAACTAGTCTCACCACCATATCACGAGTTTGGGTGGTGTTAACAACTGACCAAGTCACTCTAAAATCCTTATAAACCTTAAAAGATCTTATGGGATGCATTCTCTAAATAATAAAAGCACACAAGGATGAATAAATATCAATTTCAATTTAAAAACCAAAAAAATAATTGAATTTTGACTCAAAGTAATAGTCCCTAAAAGGAAATCAACCAAAACACCAAACCCAATTTAGAAATCTCATCCTTTGAAAACATTTAAAATTTTACATTTCACATTTCAAAATTTAGAAATTAACTTTCATATTTAAAATGACTTTAAATTCCATATTTTAATTTGAAATCATTTTCCCCACATAGGTCCATTTCACAACCACAAAATATTTTCATTTAAAAAATTTCATAGTTCTTCAACCTAAAACTCTCTTTTTATGTGAAACCCTTCATTTCCTTCCAAGATTCATAAAAATAAACAATCCCCTTTCCAATTTTACGTCATAAATTCTCTCCATTAAATTCTCATCCCAATTACATAATCAAGGATATTTCTTAATAGGGTTTTTAATTTCTAAGAAAAATATTCAAAGTGATAAAAGAACCTTATAAATTCTGAGAAAACATCATTCTTTTCAAAAACCTCTCTTATTTCACCTTGAAACAAAACATCAATTTCAAAATCCTTTTAAAATCAAATAAATTTTCATCAAAACACCATAAAAATCCTATTTTAAAAAAACTTATTCCAAAATCAATCATTAAAGAACTAGTTTTCACCTTTTATCTCAAATAGAACTACATACCATGATCAAATAAAAATAAAACCAAACAAGTCCAATGCATAATTTCATGATGAGGCTGGTGTCAATGCACAACTTGGATACATGAATTGGAAGACCATATGCCAACTATGAAACTGGTTCTAAGAGTCATCATGAACCATATACACATGATCCACATGGATTTCAATGACCTATGTGTTCACCTAGTACCACCAGTTCACTTTGATCTTTCATCCTCAAATACCCAAAAAATTAAAAAACTCATAAAACAAACGACCCGAATCCAAAATTCCCATGGTAACTCTAAGATCAGATTGATTTAGAGTGTGTGGCACTCTTCTTGATCGTATATCTTAGGTTTTGACAATTCTAATCTCCAAACTACAAGAGATACCCAAATAATAAATTGTGTTATGATACCATTTTTCATGTAGCAACCCAAGACGTACCACTATCGGATGCCCCACCCAGTTCTCGATAAGGATCAAAGGGAATTTTTGATCCCTATAGGCTATAATAATTTCTTGGGAATTAAGGAATAACCTTTTGGCAATGATTTATCCAAATAAAAATTAAATAAAAAAATTCAAATTAAATAAAGTTCTGACATAACCCATGTGTACATAATATGACCATGCTAGTGAAAAATAAATATAAATAATAAGTTAAAATCAAACTAGTAAAGCGATAAAAAATAGTAATCCCCAAAAACACCCCTCACCACCCTGGACACCCTCTCTTTTAAGGTAAAGACATCCACCAATGGATTTATTTTACCCACTAGTAGCTATAGATACCATCTATCCATAATAATAAGTAAAATCTAAATTTTAAAATGTTGAAAAAATCAATTGAAATAAAAATTAACAATAAAAATACTTTCCACCTTATGACTATATAATTCACCACCCAATAAAAGAATCACAACACCCCACATGTGAGAAAAGATAAGTTGAAACCTATAACTAAAAATGATAATGTAGGCATCAATAATAATCTATGTAGGGATTAAAAATGAAGAAAACACTCCTTATAACTTACCTTTTGAAAAGAAAACCATTTCATGCTAGTTTGAGATACATATAATAAAATATTGTTTTAAATTCCTTTTAAAACAAGTAATAATATAATAATTTTAAAATAGTCATTTTTATTTTAATTTTACAAAAATAATTTCTAAAAAATGAAATAGATTCCAAAAGTACTTTATAAGAAGGAACATGTTGTGAAATAAATAACCTAGTGAAAAGTAAGAAGTGGAAATCATATCCCAAGTTGATACCAAAATAGGGGAAATAGAATATAAGTAAATAGTTGATGGTGTAAGAGTTTCAATTAAAAGCATCATAATTGAAATGATTTTATAAAAACATCACAAATAGGGGAAATTAGAATGAATTAAGATTTTTATCTTGGTATATTCCTATACATCAAGTGAAGATACCCAAGAATTACTTGGTTCAGATTCATATACTGGCCTATCGATGTAATGCATAGTCTATAACCAATTAGTTTCTCTCAACTAGACTTACTGGTGGCTCAATCTATAAGGTAATTTTCATATCGGGGGAATTTATTTCATCTTATCATCATTAAATAGAAACCATCACTAGACTCAGTCTAAAATTCCAAGAATCGGATGTCTATAGAAAAATTTGGAGTGGAGGAAGAAATTACAAATTCCACAACTCAATCATGAAAAACTTTCATATTTGTTAATCCCACCTTCTAACACAATCCATGTGAATTCAACCTAGAATGTAGAGTATCAATTGAGGTGTATAATTTTTATGAAAAATATATGGAGGTACTAACTATGCCCCATCATTTAGAAAAAAATTCATCATTTGAAAACCCATTTTTCGAACTAATGGTTTTCAATTTCTAAAGTCACACATTAACCTTATACACATGTGCACCTCAATATATAAATATATGATTACTGTTTTTCCCAGTATACATATTCACACAACTTGTGTCAATATTTACAGAGATAATATCTATATATACACATGTTTATGTGTATAATATATATTTAAAAATGAAGAAACATTTAGAAACCATTTTTATGATCTTTGGAAATAAAATGTTCCATTAGGGCTTTATAGAAAATTATTCGAAAGGTTAAAACATCCTCAATTTATATATATTAGAAAAATAAGTTTTTTTGAATGATAAACTAAGAACTTTGTGTGATTATCCTTTCAAAACATATTTTTTAAAATGTTATGTTAAAGAAAAACAATGGAAAAATCTTAATAAAACATTTCCAACATAAAGAAATCCAATTTCATCTACTATAAAAAGTTTCTAAAATTTATTTACGTCATCATATTATGAAAATACTCAAGAAATTATATTTTTTAAAATAAAATATTGGACGTAGGGTAACCAAACTCAAATGGTGTCATCTTCACAAACAACAACCTAAATATACACCAATTCATTGGTGAATGGTATGATACTTTGAGGAATATGTGAAAGATTCCACGAATTAACATCACATACCCATGAAATTTATTCAAACAATACATAGGAACCATAAACTATTATTAGGGTTCAGCTAATCAAGATCTGAAACAAAAAAGAATAGAAAATAGAGAGGAAGAAAAGGATAGAAGAAAGATGAACCCTAAACTTGAGGAGTCGGCCCCAAATCACGAATTAATTGAGTGAATTTTTCAGGAAATGAAGAATAATAGAGGATGGTCATGCACCATAGAAGAAGGGGGTCTAATCACACCGAAAAGAGAAGGAAGAGAAGAGAGGGATTGATAGGGATTAAAAAAATAATGGCAAAAGATTATTTCTACAATTTTTAATGAGATGGTGATTTACACGGTAGCTGCATGGTTTACCAAAACCATGTTACAACCATTCACCCTTTACTGGGAACACTTGATGATACACATGATTGGTTTACGTGGTTAATTAAACTATGTGCCTCCCATGTTAAATGAGGCTACCAAAATTATATATGTACACACTTGGGATCTACACATTTACTTCTAATTGTTTGGTATACATACAATTGGACATTCTCCCCTTTTTCTCAAAATAATTATTTTAAATAAACTAGATAGGTATGAAAATAAATAAAAATAATAGAAATAAATTAATTAATGAAATATTAATATAAAAAATGGTTAGTGTGTCACATCTCTGGACATATATGAGCCACTATAAATTTCCCAAAGCTCACATATACTTCAATAAAAAACTATTTTCCGACACAACTCATTATATTAAAAATTCTCAAGAAATACACATATTCAAACAACACCATCCAACTACCGATATGGAAAAATATTTTTTCCAAAATATCCCCAAATTAATAATTGGGAATAATTTTTCATTGTATCCCAAAATTATCCATACATCTACTATAGCATTCCCATACTCAAGTTGTTTAGTCAAATCCACATACCAATTCCTATTCTTGGATATACTAATGTTTTTATAACATATATCAATATTTTATATGTTTCAATGCTAAAAAAATGTCCATTTTTTTACTAATAAACTTATCTTAAGTGTTTTAAATTAAGTTAGTTTTTTTTTTCTAAGTAATATTTTATTTTGGATTATTTTGGAAAATTATGTGGTTTCATGTTTGAACAAATTTTAATAAGGAAAATATCATATGTTCTGATAAATTATCGTAAGAATTGATAATGTATCCTATGATCTATCATAGGATGAAGGAAATAGATTTTTGTCAAAATAAATAATCTTATGGAAAAGTAGACATATTCACATAGGATTTCATTTTTTTAACTAAGTAAAATATCCTAAAACATTCTCACATAGGATAATTTTCATAAGGATAGAATAAAATCATATGATCATGATATTTAACCAAGTCATTTATCATATGAAGATTAAATTATCATACAAATATCTTATTTTTTCTATGAAATCATAAAGACAAATTATCGATGTTAGATAAAGGAAAATATAATATAAAGGTTATAATTATCATAAATAGATAAAAAAATCATATAATGAATGAAATTATCTTAAATAATTGTATTTATAGTTAATTTATCCTACAATAACAAAATTACCATATAAAGAGATGAAATATCATACACTGTAGAGTATCCTATAAATATGAATATTTATTTAAACATAAAAATATTCTATAAAGTTTTAATGGAGTTAAATTTTAAGTATTTCACTAACTGTAATGTATTATGATGTTTTGAATATAGAAATAACTTTTGAGGAATACAAATCCCTTTGAATCTATATTTATTTAGTGTATTTATTTTCAGGTGTATGTATTTTCTATTTTGAATAATTTCTTTCTATTGTATGAAATAAAGAAAATTAAACTCCTAATTTTACTTTATTTTTCATAAATTTTGGTGGCTATATGAGAAAAGATGAAATAAATAAAACATATATTTCCAAGATTTTATGTATTTCCAATGAGGATCATGTTCACATTCAATATTGATATCTTTTTTTTTATTTTTAGAAACTAAGCTTGCATGCAAGAATATGGAATTCCTTTTTGGATTATTCTATTTTCTATTAAAAAAATTATTATATATGGAAATTATAATTCCAAATCAAAAACAAGATAGTAATAACATGAGAACAATTGAGTACTATATAAAGAATTAGGGTGATTATGTTATTTTCTATACATAAAATATATTATTTATTTTATGTGAATTAGAAGAACTTATTTCATCCAAGATTTTATGAAAAAATCATCTATAGTCAATAGATATTATATATATTTGTATTAAATCCTTATTATATTTTTTAAAAACCTATTATATTTTTTTAAATTGTATCTTGTAACTGTTAGTTGAATATTAATCTCATTCCTACATTATTTTGTTTTTTATAGTGTGAAAACTCTTGATATGAGTTCATAAATTCCATGGATAGGCCTTTTAAAAAGGATGATCCCAATAAAGTCTCATTAAATCTTTTATAACATTTTGAAGTTTCTTTCACTCAATTGTATCGGTCCTCAAAAAAAGAAATTCATAGTGAAACCCACTAGTCTCTATGAGAGAGCATTGGTAGAGTGGACTAGAGGATCTTTGTGGTCCAAACCACTATAAGTCTTATGTGTTCTATTTTTTCTATTTTTTTTCATTTACCATTTTATAAAATCATAAATAATGGTTTACAGGAATATTTAATTGGAGTTAAAATTTTAAAAAATCAATTCACTCCCCCCCCCCTCTCTGGATTCATTTTGTATCTTCTATTGGGACAAAATTTGGTATCATAGTTTGAGACTCTTGAATTATACACTCTAATATATTTAATTCATAAAGATAATTTTTTGATGAAATAGATGAAAATATAGTGGTAATTTATATGGTCAGATATTTTTATTTCAATGGAGAAAACTATGTATTCTAGTTGGATCAAATGATTATTTATCTAAAAAACTATGCTATAAAGGTTTATTTTAAAGTTTTCAAACCCTTTAATATTATTTAAGGATAACTAGAGAGATGTGATGATACTATGGAAAAAACATGGAATGAACTATATGGATATGAAGGATATAATTTGTGGATTACGTCTTAATTAGTTCAACTAAGTTTCAAAATGTAATGCAGTACATGGAATTTGGAAATCTATATCTGTTTCTTATGAAGGTATTGATAATTTAAGAAATCTCAGATAAAAAACATCCAAATTAAAGTTTGATACATTCATAATGGATGATAGTGACATAATAATTTATATGAATTAAAGGCTGACTACAGTTTTAAATAATGTAGCTTCCTATAGAGATCTAGTTCCTGAGGTTGATCAAGTTCCCAATGTACTTAGAGTTTTTCCATCACAATGGAGTGAAATTTAAATTTATATTATTAAATATATTGTTTAAAAAAAATAAAAAAATTATCTCATTGAAAATATTATTATGTATGAAGATGGGATAGAATCCAATACAAAAGATTTTAAGATGATAAAAATAGGCAATGTTTCCAAGAAAGCATCCTCTACAAAATATAAGAATATGAATAAATAGATTTCATTATCATTCTCATATAATGATGAGAATTCAAGTAACTCAGAGTCAAATGATGACCTTGCTCAATTTTACAATAATTTTAAGAAGTTTTATAATAAGATAATAGGATTAATGAAATCCTTTAGCAAGTATAAAAATAATGATGGAAATAACAAATAAGTAATAAGCTATGAGTGTAAGAAAATCTGGTATATCATTATTAATTGCCTTATAATTAAAAAAGAAGCAAATTTATGAAAATAAGTATAATAATAGATCATACTATAAGGAGGATTAGAAATAAATGAAAACTATATAGAGTGACTAGGAGGAATACAATAATGACTTCAGTTCTAATTTTTAACATGAATTATCTAATCATAAGGAAAATATATGCTTCATGGTATAAATGATGCGGTGCACCCTATTTTTTATTATTCCTCTAAATCCAAAAAAGAATCCACTTGTGAAATAATAAATGTGTACTATTATATGTTATAATACCACTATGAGTCCTTGAATAAAAATAATAAGACTCTTAGGAAATTATATGATGTTATTTTAAATGAAATGAAAGTTTTAAATAAATATATTTCTAAACTAAAATCTATACTAGACAATTTTTCTTGTAGTTTTTTCTATAACAACATAATATAAGAATTAATATCTAAATTAAAAGAACTAAATAATGATTTTAGTATCTTTATTAAGGGAGATAATAACCTAAATAAAATTCTTGATAAAAAACAAGATAGAAATGGTAAACAATGAATAAAAAGTAATGGAGAGAAACCTAAGGTGTATAAAAAATATTATATTCCTAGTTTCAAAAATAGAAATGCATATAATATCACTTGTTTCCACTATGTAATGAATGGAAATTTTGAAAATTATTATTTCTTAATATATCCACATATATATGGAGTAAATAAGGTAGTTATTTCTATAAATTTATATAACTATAATTATAAAAATTATGTATTTTTTGGAAATTATAAGTTGATTTGGGTTGCTAAGTCTTTTATATCTTACATTAATGGACCCAATGTCATTTGGGAACCAAAAAATCTTCTTGTTTAATTTATAGGGAACTATCAACATAAAAAAATTAAAAAGGTTTTTTTATAGGGGTTTTTCAATAAATATGTATGGATATTTTTTAACTTTCAATCGCTATCTAAAATCGATAGAGGATATTCCCCATTTGGTTATAATGCCAAAGTAAAAAATTATTGGAATTAGATTTTTTGAAGATCCCCATTCAATCATAAAAAATTAAATAATTTATGTTAAACTAGTAATTCATACCCTGATATGTATTTATCAACAATGTCATGATGTATTTTCTATTTATTTTTCTGTTTCCTATTCTATCTTTAATTATAATTTGATTAAATTAAGTTCACCAAAAAATGAATATTTTTACACACTATATCTTCATTCCTTGTTTAAAAAAATGTGAGCTGTTTGTGTAACTCCTAATAATCCATTATTTTGATTGAAAATTTAACATTAATTAAACTAAAATAAAATAAATAGTTTGATATTACATGGTAAAAAAATTATAATTCTATTGGATAAATATTTATTTTGAAATCACTATATCAAAACAAGTGTTTAATTAATTTTTAGAATTCACTCTTAGAAATAAGATTTTAAGAATAATTAAAATTTTATTATTTAAAGTATTCTAATTTTATTTATAAAAATGTTTTATAATATATATAATTTACCATTTATTTATTATAAATTTAATAAAAACAACAAAGACATCATTTGGAGGTAAAAGGTGTATTTTTTAGAAAATTGTTTTTAAGTGCATAATGTTTTTTTATTTTTTATTTGATTAGAATAATAACTAATAATGAATGATATATATTAAATTTATATATTATATATCTCAATATTTGAATTTAAATTCATATAATTATGATTACTGGTCATAGATTTAATGTAAGATCGTTTTGTCATTGAAAAATGCATTTTTATGAAAAATTGCTTTTCATCACATTTCTCTAAACTATTTTTTAAATTATATTCTGAAAATTATAGAAATGTAATTTTATAAAATGGTTTCCATATTCTTAATCATAATTTGAAAATATTTTAATGACATCTTTTACATTTTTTTCATTATGAATAGAAAAACAATTGTAAAAATTGGTTACAACGATTATGTTTAAAACTATTTTACCGAGAGGTTAAACTTAAGTGATAATGATTAAAATGTCTATAAAACTTATCTAAATCATGTTATATGAATATATTTAGACCATATATTGTCTCAAATTTATATTATACTCAATGTTTTCCCATTTATCTAAGAAATATACTTAATAGTACTTCAAAACTTTGAAAATTTACAAGTGTGCCACCCACCTCACTTATAAAAGGGTACCTCCTCCCCTACTTATTTGCACATATAGATCCATTTATCTAAAAAACCTACAATAATATATCCCCATAGTACGTATCTAAATTATATAGTTATTTTTACTTCCAAAATACAAACCCTAATGTCCATAAGAGGATATTTAAAGGAGGTTTTCCAAAGAAGAGGTAATCGTCAAAACTGAACACTTTCATTTTTATTATTCTTTTAACACATTCAATTATATACTAAACATTATAGTATAATAACACCATAATATATCATATATTTTTATTTTAATATTTATATGGAAGAAAATGTTTCCGTCACCTTCTCTATCAAATCGGAAACAAAACCATCACTCATGTACCATCTCTCAAACTGATTTAATTTGTTTTCCATCACCACATCACATGACTAGTCATAATGATGGATATAATGAATATATATTATAATTATTAAATAATAATAATTACTTAAATTTATTATATAATTTACATTCTTACCCTTCCACCTAATAAAAAATGATAATGTTGCTCGTGCGTATGTGTGAATTATCACCTTCACGAAGTGATGTGATTCATTTTTCATGTTCAATTTTCATAGATGATTATAAATATGAATATAAATAATATGAAAAAATTTTATATCATTATTAAAATTATGAATATTATAAAACCATGATCACGACACATGAACAAGGACTTTCGTGATAAAACATGCATGAGAAAATTAAGAAATCAACACCCAAAACAATGATAATAATGAAAGATCATCAACAAACAAGTGATAAGATGTTATAAGTGGATCATATATATATATATATATTTGTTTGTCTGTGGGTGGGTGTTTCTAGTATGTAAGTATAATAAATATAAATTTATTATAAGGGAGGTTAAATCATGTTACACTAAGAGGAAGCGTAAGGTAAGGTGTTTCAATACTCAATTTTTATACATTGATTTATACCACTACGTAATTGATTATTCTATGCCAAGCTAATTTTTAAAATAAACTATGATTGATTTATATTTTATTTTAAATTTTATTATGTGTATTTAAATTTTTTTCACATAATTACTTCATTTATTTATTCTCACATCAAAAGTTACAATCTTTGCATTGGATTTTGTCTCAATTTCTACTCCATTGAGACATATTTGACATTATGAACCTATTTTATTTTAACTGGTGTTTATAATTCCCATTTTATGTACTTATAATGAATATATATTTATTCATTTTTATTAAATTTTTAATTCAAGTTTACTCTTTCAAGGGGTTATGATTTAAAAGATACCAAATAAGTAAGAATTTATTTTACCATCCAATTTTTGTGGGCTTGATTATATTTTTTATTAAAGGAATCGTATAATATATCCAACATAAACTCAATATATTATCATATAATCTATATATTTAATTATTTTACATGTTTTAATATATTTTTACCACATTTTTTTCTATAATAAATGAAATATATGATTAAAGTAAAATCCAATCTTATTTTTATTTTTGATTAAGAATATTTTTATTCAATTTCCATATTTTTGAAAAATTGTTTTAAAAAAATATTTTTTATTTACTCAAATGATTTATCAAGTTAATTTTATTTTATCCTTTAATTTTTAGAAGGTTTTAAAGGAATCATTCAATTTTTTTCTAAAAGGATCATTTTTTACTTTCTTTATAAAAAGACAAAAGGAATGTTTCCATTTAATATACATGGTGTTATCATATTTTCCTACCGCCATAACTATTTTTTGTTATCTATCTTATTCTATATGTTTTAAATGGTTTTATAATGAAAATTTATTCTAGATGTTTTAATTCTATTTTTTAATATTCTATAAAAGACATTATTTCATTATAAAACCTATACTTATAAAGAATTTATGGCCATATTTTATCTCTTATCAATTTTGTGGTCATAATATTTCTATTGAAACATTAAATTTATTATGATCATATTTCATCATACATTACAATTATCATCCATATCCATATTTTTTTTATCATGGATATGTTTATTGTATAAACCATATACCAATATTATATATAGTGTTTTACTATGAATTTTATCCGATTGGTTGGGGAAATATTGACAGTTCATATTCTTTACTCAATATATATATTTTTTATAAGACATACTATTTATGAATTAAATTGATCATTAAATATATTAGGAATGAATTGGACATGTATTGAATAGTGGGGCCTAGAATTGCATATCTCCTCATCTCATTGGTGGGTCTCGTGAGATAAACCAGTTGGATGGCCTTATATTTGTGTTTTTGTTGTATTCCTACCCATTGAATTAAAATATCTTGGCACAAGGCCCTTATGGTAAGATATCATGTTCTTTAAAATCATAACATCCAACATTATTTATTTCCTTCATTGAGAATTCAATTACTATTATCCATGAGATTATTTCATTGATATTATGTGTGGATGCTTTTCATGCTTAAGTTATTGATTAAATTGAATGTGTTTTTAGTTATTTACCTTACCGTATTCATTATGTGTTATTTATTCATGATTTATTATAATTTATGAAACCCTTATTGAGTGTTTGATCCCACCATTATTGGTTTCTCTAGTATTTGAATAATGAATCTTATATTGAGTTTAAGGATGAAGAATATTTACTTTCACTATTATTTAAATTTTATTTCCAACATAAAATGAAAATCATGTAACTATCTGGTTCTTTAAAACTACAAAACTGATCAATCATTGATTATGTGATCCCTTTTATCTTATACTAATGTAATAAAGTATATATGGACTATAGATTACTAGAGTAGGGGTTATGATTATTTAAATTCTAAAACTAATGAATCTATGATTTCTTATTAGCTTATTAGACATTATAACATTTATTCTAGGAATAAATTGTCTCTGAAAATTTTAATTTCAAATTTCCCCCAATTCAAATTGGATAAAAATAAATTATGTGAAGTATAATAAATGGGAAAGTAAAAAATTCCTCTTTCGTACCAACTAAGGAGGTTTCTTTGTATAGACCCTAAGAACATATTCACATTTATATGTTTGGTCCATCTATAATAGCTAACATCAGTGGTATATAATATTTTTGCATTTTAGTTAATGATTTTTTCAATATTTATGTGGGTTTTATTTCTTGAGATATAAAAGTGAAGCTTGTACTATTTTTATTAAATTTTTAAGATTGTTAAAAATTAAAAAGTTTATAAAATTATTTCCTTGATAAGTGATCTTAGGGGATAATTTGAAAATTATGAATTCAATTTATTTTTATCAAAATATGGCATTAAACATAAATTTTATTCCCCTAAAACAACTCAACAAAATAGCATTTTTGAAAGTATAAATGGGACCTTGCAAGAAATTTATAGGACTATATTGTTTCAATATATCATTCCAACTCGCTTTTTGGAGAAATAGGTTAAGAGAGTTTGTTATGACGTTGATATAGTTCTAATAAGGCCCATCATAAATAAAATACCCTATGAGATATGGATAGATATAAAACCAAAGGTTGGATACTTTATAATTTTTTAATGTAAATTTTATATATTGAACACCAAGTATAATCTTGTTGAGTTTGATCTAAGTTCTGATTAATCAATCTTACTAGGTTATTTTACAACTTCTAAATCCTATAATGTTTTCAAAAAAGTGTAAAGGGCAGTTTAATAATATACTCATGTGTAATTTTATGAAAGTGATCCCTTGAAAATAAGAAAATAAAAATTGAATACTTGATTGATTCAATGGATACCATTAATTTTGAGCTTGTATTTGTAAACAAAAAGAATGATGTATTTGTATGTGATCGTGAAAAATATAGTCCTCAAAGGGAAGAAACTAATGATCCTAAAATAGTTTTCCCTAGACAACCTGGTAAACTAACAATCTACACATTAGAAACTATAATAGGAAACCTAGATTAATATTTTATGTTTAAAGAAGTGTGGAAAATCCTATTGATATACTTAAATTTTTGTCTTATCTTGGACCTAAGATAATTGAGGAATCCTTAACTGATTATAGCTAGGTTGATACTATATAAGAGGAATTTAATCTGTTCAAGGGGGAAAATGAATAAGAATTATTTTATTGAACCAATTATTATATTATCATTGGAACTAATATGGTATTTATAAACAATTAGGATGATCATGGTGAGATCACAATGAATAAGGCTAGTTTAGTTTCCAAATGTGTTATAATCAAGAAGAAGGAATATATTATGAAGATTTATTTTCCCTAGTTTCAAGGTTATGTGTAATTAATATTCTCTTATCTTATGAATTTTTATAAATTTTAATTCTACCATAGGAATGTTAAAGGTACCTTTCAAGATGGATTTTTAATGGAGGAGTTTTATATTGAACCTCCATGTTTTGAATTCCCTAAGTTTCCAAATATTATTTTCAAACTTACTAAAAAAATTTATAGTCTCAAACAAGCACCAAGATCTTGGAATGAAATATTAAGTTTATTTATTTCATCAAATGCATTTGCTATGGGTTTGGAAGACCCTGTACTTTTTAATAAAACTTCATCAACGGACATATTTTTAGTCCAAATATATGTTGATGATGTTATTTTTCAAACCAAAAATATAAAATTCTATAATGTTTTTTCAAAACTCTAACAAAAATAATTTAAAATGAGTATGATTAGTGAGTTGGACTTTTACATTGGGTTTTACATTTAACAAAAAGATTTTGGGAATGTTTTAAACCAAGTTAAATACATATTTTATTTATTAAAAAGTATTGAACTCAAAAGAAATAAGAATGTTTCAACTCCCATGAGTTCTAACATTAAGTTTGATTTAGATGAAGCTGGGAAACTGATTGACAACAATATATATAGAGGAATATTTATAAGATTGATTTTTCAAACAAGAATTATATTAGATATTATGTTTTCAGTATGTCTATGTAAAATATATCAAGACATCCCAAAGGAATATCATTTAATAGATACAAAAATAATTTTAAGGTTTTTACAAGAAAAAATTTATTTATCTTTACTTTTTACAAAACATTCTGGTATCACTTTAATTTCATAGTAAAATATATATTTTTGTGGATGTAGACTAGTTAGAAAAATTACATCTCGAACCTATCACTTTTTAGGAAAGTCTTTAGTTTCTTAGTCATGTTAAAGGAAATATTTTATTATATTATCAACTTTTGTACTTAAGTATATTGTAACTATTTTTTACTCAGGTATTGTAGATTAAACACCCCTTAATCATGTATAAATAAAATATGATAAAACTAATATTTGGTCAGATAGGTAGCAAATATATGGTCTATTGGGGGTGAATTGACCAAATTATATTTTTTAAATGAAAATATTAATTTTCTAAATTAATTAAAAATAATAATTTTGGGAGTTAATTAAGAGAAGAATATACGGAAATAGTGAAATAATGTTTTCTATAGTAGTTTTGTCTAAAGTTGACTTAGTATACTCTTATACCTCTTTATGTAGCGAGAGATACATTTTGCATTATTTTATTTTTAAATGAGAATCCTAACCCAATTATAACCTACTTTTTCTAGTGGAATAATAACCAGAAACCTAAATTTTGTATGGGGAGTCACAACCAAATTACAACCTTGACTTTAGATATTGGGATTCACAACCTGAATGGTCCTGAATTTATAATTCAGGAGTCACAACCCGAATAAATAAAATTATTTTTTATCTAAAATTATAAAATAAATAGAGAGTGTGATTGTAAGATGGGAAATAGTGTTACAAACACAAGAGACCAGGATGAAATTCGAGATAAATAAAGGAATAAAAATTACTAGTTCTTTAGTAAAGAATTGAGTCATGTCATCAAGGTAATATAATCATAATAATATAAAATTTAACACTTGATAAATCGTATAGATGATAAATATGAGTATCGAATTGGACATTACAGATTGCACGACACTTTGAAAAGTCACAACATTATTCTCATAGAAAAATAGAGTGTCGAATATGTTATCATTTCATGTTAGTATATCCTCTAAGTCCATTATATAAATTATTAAAAATATAACTATAGCTAAAGAGATCTTGTGAAAATGTTTATAATCAACCAAAATAATAACAACAAAGTCAACCAAGAATATTGTGAAGATAAAAGACATTCCAAGAAAGTTAAAAGAATTCCAATATATCATTTGAATAATTATAATGATTTAAAAAACATTAAATAAAACATTAAATTAATTCCATAATAATCAGTCAAATAATTAGAAAAATATTGTAAGAATTAATAATTTCTAAATATAATGTGTTAAATAAAAAAAGAATGAAAATAGGCTTTGACCGTGTTTTAAATAATTATTTTTAATTCTTGAATAATTAAAATAAATAAAGTATATACTAAAATTTAACTAAAAACTAGAAACATTTGGTGATAAAAAATAATATTAAAAATATAATATAAAAAATTAGAATAGATATATCTTATTAAAAAAATTCAAAACCTATGATAAAAAACATTTGAACTAGAAGTAGCATATAAATTCAAATGGTTGTAGATTAAAGTTTTAATTGGTAGTAAATTAAAATTTGAATTTGTGGTAGATTAAAAATTAAAGTTGTAGTAGATTAAAATTTAAATTGTTGTTGGATTAAAATTTGAACTGGTGATAGAAAAAAAATTGAATAGGATGTAGATTAAAATTTTAACTGGTGGTAGATTAAAATTATAATTGGTGCTAGATTAGTTTTTTTTAATAACACATGATAAATATATGTAATATTACAGAATAACATGCTATAAATTTTCACATATAAGAATTTGACCAATTAATGAAAGTGAGGAATCATAACAAAACATAGAACATTTGAATCACCCACACACAATAATAATCCCTTTTAAAAAAATAAAATAAAATAACAACATGTAATAAAAAATACAAATTAAACAAACAACATGTAATCAAACAAAATAGAGCATAAATAAATAATCTACCCCTTTTGTTTAATTACAAAACAAAACATTTAAAACCAAGAGTGTTTCATTTACTCTCTCTTTCTTATTTAAACAAAAAGATAAAACATAAAATCTTTATATACTTATGAAGATAAAATAATTAAGCTGCCAACACCACAAGTTTAAATTTATTTTTTTCAAAAAGAGAAAAGTTAAAGGCTTAGTAAAGATGTATGCATGATGATTCTCGTTAAGGATAAATTTCAAAAAAAATCATTCTTATTCACCTGATCTCTTACAAAATGAAATATAATGTCTATATTCTTTTTTCTTGAATGGTGTAAAAGATTTTTATAAATTTAAATTTCATATGTGTTGTCACAAAAAATATTAAATTTATCAAGAAAAAACCAAAATTAAATAAGTTTTTATTAATCAATAAAATCCCAGAAGAAAAAATAGTAACAAATATAAACTCAACTTTTGTAGTATACAGAGTAATAGATAATTTCTTCTTTGAAGACTAATAAATTAAAGTTTTTTCAAAAAAATGACAAAATCATGAAGTGATTTTTCAATTAATTCTACAGCCTCTAAAAATTAAATTTAGAATAAGATATTAAATAAATAAAAAACTATATTTAGGAAAAAAATTGAGTTAATAGTTACTTTAACATATATAATTATTATTTTTACTGCTTTAATATGACTCTCTTTAAGATCAACTTGCAATCCTACACATGTATAAGCACTAAACAAGATATCAGTTCTATATGAAATTAAATAATGTAAGATACATATCAAACCTCTATAAAATTTAATATTAAAAGATTTAATATATTTATCAAAATATTATTTTCAACTCTCACTCATATTCTTTTTCCTAGAATTAGAAGAATCAATAGAAACCCATTTAAGCAACTATTTGGCATACATATATTGATTAAGATAGATCTTATCTTTCTTTTATAATATTTAAAGTCCAAAAAGGAACTTTAATAATCTCATTAAACTCATTTCAGACACATATTACATAAAATTACAAAAATCATTACAAATAAATTCACTAGAAGAACCAAAAACTATAGCATCTACATAAATTTTAACAATTAGAATATAAATATAAATTATTTTAATAAATAGTTTACTATCATCATTACCTTTCTTGAAACCATTATTCAATATTAACAAATAAATCCTTACAAACCAAGCATGAGGTGTTTGTTTGATACAAATATTTTGATAATTTAAAAACATTATTAAGAAATTTTTCATTTTAAAAACAAGGGGTTTGAGAAAAATAAAAAAAATAGTTATAAAACTATTAAATAAATCACTTTTAACATCCATTTGATAAAATTTAAAAATTTCAGAGCAATAAAAATCAAAAAATATTATAATATCATTTAATTTGGAAATGGGTAAAAATTAATCTTCTTAGTCTACTCCTTATTATTTAGAGTATCATTTAGTAATAATTATGGATTTATTTTTGAAAAATTTTCCTAATTCATCCATATTGTTTCTAAATATCTATTTAGTTCCAATTTCCTTCTTGTCCTAAGGAAACTATACAAAAAAATATTTCTGAAAAACTGATTAATCACATATTGCATAAAAATTTTCCAGTTAGCATCATTAAAATCATTAACAACATTATTATGAACAATATCAAAAAAATAAACTTAGCAAAAAAGTTTAAAATAGAGATTTTGGTTTTCATACCAGAATTAATATTACTAATTTAATTATCAATGTTATGATATTTATGAATTATCATGGATCTAATATCATATTGATAATAATTTTTTAACTCCCTCAATAGATACATTATCAAGAGGTTTTTCTTCAGAAAAATGGAAATCCCCAAAATCAAATTTAATATTATTTAAAACATTTTCTGAATATCATAAGATTATCAAATACACAGACTCTTCAATAGTCAGGGTATTCTTATTATGAACTCTATAATATTTAAAGATATAATAATAACCAAGAAAGATACCTTAAAAACTTTTATCATCAAAATTTTCTAAATTATATTTCACATTTATGATACAAAATTTACAACCAAAAACATTAAAATAAACAACCTATGGTTTTCTACTATTAAAAAATTAATAAGAGGTTTTCTTCAGCATTGTTCTAACATAAATTCTATTAAAAACACAGTAACAAATTTTAAAAGATTAATAAAAAATTTATAGTAAATTATATTCATTAAGCATAGTTTGATCCATTTCATGGATAGTTCTATTTTTTCTTTCTACGATCCCATTTTGATATAGTATTCTGGGAGCATAATTTTTATGAGGATGACTATTTTCTTCACAAAATTTTTCAAAATTAATGTTGAAAAATTAACCTCTATTATCACTTATGACATAAACAATTAAAAAATATTTTTTTATTTTAAACAAACTTACAAAAAGAAATAAATATTGTAAAGGTTTCATGCTTATGAGACATAAAATAAATACATGTAAATCTACTAAAATCATCAACACTAAAAAAATAAACATAAACTAGAATATTTCATTGAACCAAATAAATAAATATGTAATAATTTAAGATTTTTATATATAGAAACATGATTTACTTATTTGAATGATTCCTTGTGCTCCATAAATTTTAAGAACGAATCACAGAAATAGTATTTTCTTTCAATTAACTTGGGAAAATCTAGAACATTTCCATGCTTGGATAAAAAATTTTATCATTAATAAATGAGAATATCCAAGCCTTATGTATTATATAACATCATATTTTTATATATCATTGATACACTTACCATATTGATTACTCAAATCATAGAAATTAATAGAATACATATAATATTTTCTATTAGCCAAAAATTAAACATTTTTATTTTTAAAAACTAAACAGTTATTATCTTAAATTTTAACATGCATACTATTATCACAAAGTTTTGGTACGCTAATTATCTTATGATTAATACCTTAAATATATAAAAAAACTATAAATTAAAACAAAATTATAAGTACCTACTTCACCAAATAACTTTAACATTTCTTTAGAGTTATCTAAAAAAGTAATATAGTATCCATCACATTCCTAATAAGAGAGAAAATTCAATAGGTTAACAGCAATTTTATAGAAACAACCATTGTATGTGTACAGTTTTTCATTCTTGAGATATCCAATATGTTTTTCATAAAAAATAAATTACTTTAAGTTTTAGGAACACGTGAAATTGTGGTTCTAATGGGGTTAGGAATAGAAATATTAGGTACCCAAACATATTTGAAATGTTTTTTTAAGGTACTTTGGGATATAAGTTCACTAAAATAAATGTCCTGGTATAAAAAATATTTTGAGAATATATAATTTAACAATCATTAAAAAAACTTCCTTCAACATAACATTTGAAACATGTGATATAAAAAACATTTCCATAAAAACATTTAACAAAGGTAATCATTTATGACTAAAAAAATTTATATTATAACCAAAAATAGTTTTATCTTTATTCATTTTACAATTTTTTTATTTTTTTATTTTCCTTTGATAAAATGGGATAATTTTTGTTTTAATCATAAAAATTCATTTCTAATATTATCATTTTCCTTAGAAATATACTCAAAATCATCATATAAAATACAGTTAGAACATTAGGTTGGATTTATTATTTCTCCCATAAGAGCACCATTATCTTTATTGACTTTCTTACTTTCCATGATAAGACTCATATTTTATTTACTTAATTCTTTATAAAATTTAGTGACTCTTAAAACATCCATTTATATTTTTTTATTTTTTTATAAAAATCATCAAATATGTCACCATCTATTTTAGAATAATATCTAGAATCTTAATCATTACATACCTCAATTGTATTTTCTACCATCAAAAAGAGGTTTGTTTACTCTTTCTCTCTTCAAGATTCATCACTTGAATCAAATAATTCTGTGAAACTTCTTCCTACATGATAATCACATTTTATTTACTTTATTTATTTCTTATATATACCTTCTCACTTAAACTTTGGATAGTTGTGTTTTATGTGTCATTTATTACTAAATTCATAATATGTTATATTTAGTCCATATTTAGTAACCATGTTTTCTTTTCAATTGTTATTTGGATATTTATTTGGTCACTACTTGAACCTTTTATTTCTATTCATCAAATTATAATTACCTTTTATAATATTGGAAATTTTCCATTTTTCACTTTCTTATACCTTAAATTAAATAGAGTTCTAAATAACATTTTTATATTATTTTAAATAAATGCCTTTCTTTTTTGAGGTCGCTTATTCTAAAATATTCTTTAACAAAAGTTCATATTGAAAAATTGATCCAATTAATCTAGAGTGTACCCTTTAAAGTTATTTCTTTTATCAATAGAAACCTTCTCTACATTCTATTTCATAGGAATAGATCTTAATACTATTTCAAGAAGTATGAGGTTCTCCAAAGTTTCTCCAAGGTAATTCATTCCATTCACAGTTCTTTTGAATTAATGGGACATCTAATTTATAGTTTTGTATTTATCCATCTTAATGTTTTGGTACTATACTCAAAGAATTCCATGTTAATTTTTAATTACAGTGTCTGATAAAAGGGGAGTAACTTGTATAATATTTTAGATATCAGGATCTATCTTACATGTATACACATGAATAAGCACAATTCTATTAATAACACTGTAAAAAATATTTACTACTTTTTAATTCTAAACTTATCTTAGAACATCATTTTTTATAAGAGTTTATGGATTAGATTCTAGTGGCTGGTAAGGATTTTACATGATCCACTAGTGTTCAATTCTTAGTTACTTGGGGTAAGCCTCATTTTTGGAATTTTAATAACAATAATTTTTTCCATCCAAGTGAGGTGTCTTCTGAGGAATACATCCTTCATTTTCATTCATTCATGCCATCTTATGGATCTTGTCTTTAGACTATGAGGTATAGGAAAAGGTTAACATAAAAAATAAATTGTATAATTTATAGAACAATTTATATAAATTCCGAAAGGAACAACCTTTGATATCAATTTTTAGCTCAGGTAAGAAGAGGAAAAAATTTATAGCGGGGTAAGGGTGGGATTAATTGACCAAATTATAATTTCTCAAATGAATTGATTAAATTTATAAATTAATTATGAAATTTAATTAATAGAGTTAATTATAAATTAATAAAAGAGAGAACATATCAATTTTTTTATAGTAGTTCGATCAAAAGTGGAACTAGTCTACTCTTATACCAATCTACTCATTGAAAGATATGTTATGCACTAACGGATTTTTAAAGGGGAATCATAACCTGATTACAACCTAACTTTTCTATTGGAATAATAACCGGACACATAAATTTTTTATGGGGATTCATAATCCAATTACCACCCTAAATTTAGATACCATGAATCAAAACCAAAATGGTAATTACTTTGGAATATAGGTGTCATAACCCAAATAAATAAATAATAATAATTAAAAGAATAAATAAAAATAGATAGTGTGAGTGAGAGATATAAAATAGTGTTACAGATATAAGACGGTACTAACCTTTCAAGGATAAGAGTTTTTATTTGATAAAAGGAGAACCAAGTTCTATTTTTATAATTAAGGTAGAGAGTTTTATTAGAATGTTGAGTTTATATTTGAGGATACTAAAGAATTAGTCATATTAAAAGTCAACAAGACAAGATTTTTTATATCATAAAAGGTTTTTGTTGAAGTTATTTATTTCCCACATGAAGGAATATTTGAGTTTAACTCATATTAATAAGTACTGATGGTGTGTTGAATTATAAAATATTGATATCCCTTTTTTGATATTCAATTATAGAGAAATAGAAATTCAAATATTTAGAGGCTGGAATAAATATTTTAATTAAATTTATCCAAATTAGGATCTCTTAGATAAATTATGAATTTGAGAAAATTTTGAAGCTATATATTCATGTTCTATATATGTTTATAATTGAAAATAAATCCAAATTATTGATGTGTTTCTTTAGAAAAATGTACACCTATTTCCATAGGTGTTGTTTATTTTATTGTTTTGGAATAAATCTATCTTTTTTTTTGAAAAAATTTAAATAGATATAAGTGAGGTCTTAGTAACTAAGATTCAAAGGTTTAATACTCTAGGATCATGATTACTTAATAAGATTTGATACTTTGGGATCCATTCTCTGAAGAAATTAATACCCATTTTGGATGAATAAATAATTTAAATCTCTTCTCATATTGAGGGGGAGAATCCTATTAAGGATAAGGATGTTGATGCTATTGTTAGAGATGAAATGGAGAACCCAATGGATGATGAGTATCACCACCAAAAACTATTTATCCTATTTTATCTTATTTATTTATTTATTTATTATTGTTTCTTCAATGTTTGGGTCGAATCAAGTGTCATTTTACAATTCTTGTAATTTTTTCATGGGTGCACGGTTGATATATGGTCAGTAAAAACTGTTTGATAACCATGTGAATACATCAATAACTTGATAAATCTAAATTTCATGTTTGGTTAATGGTTATTTTACCCATGTAGCGTAACCAATCAAGGTGATATTGTCTTTCTAATATAGCTCTCATGGTGAATTCACCATTTGGTCAACCAGGAACCACTAGCATCCTTTTAAAATTTTGATATTATACTAAAATGGACAAAATTTTCTACCTTAGAAGATCCCCAACCCACTCCCTTATCCTTCTTGATATGAAAAATGTTGGGGGATCCCACTTACAACCCTTATCTTCCCTTATTTTTCTAGCCAAACACCATGTAAGAATTAATATCCCTACTGTGAGTCCCTTCTCCCCAAGCATGATCCCACTTTCATAATTTCAACCAAGCATGTGATCCCAGCTGACGGATGCCCCCCACCCCCAACACACCATTCCATATATCCTACTTTTTTGGTGGGAAATTATTGTCTAATTTTGAGTGGAAATAATTATGAGTGAGATTCCCTTACCTCCTCATCTTTCTTCCTCCATTTTCCCTCAATTTTATTCTCTTTCTATCCAACTCACCACAATTAGACAAACCCTAATCCAATTTGGGTGTTTATTTTTGATGTTTTTTAGTTCCAAATGTTCACTATGGTTGGCTTGAGGTTTATTCATGTAGAGACCATAAAAGGATATAAGTTCCACTTGATTCTATATAAGTTTCCCCATGTTTTGGGAATTTAATTTTTATAACCTTGATTACTTTACTTTTTAATCCCTTAAATTTATTTCAATTCATAATAATAAATATGTTCATGGAATATTTTAATGGGAAATAAATTTTCATTTTAAATTCACTTCAATTCAAAGGTTTTCTCATAATTGGAAGCTTTGTAAATTTTTTTATTTAATTAATTTTTTGCACTGGTTGTTTTATAAATGCTCATATTAAATTTTTTAATATTCATTAAATCATTTAATAAATGTTTTTATTTTTAATATGGGATTCTCTATTATTTTCAAGAATCTTGTAAAATTGTTGTGTTCTTAAAATGTCTATCCATATTAGTGTTATGAAAATATAATCAGTTTTACATATGTCTCTGTGCAAAAATTCACATGATAATATTTGAATTTTTTTCAATGAGATACATATATAAATGTGTAAGTGTATATTGGTATAATGGTGGAAGGAAAGCTTGGGGTTTTAAATGTGATAGTGGAAATTGATTTCTAAATACTTTTTACATGGGTTTCTAAAATAAATTATAAATTATGGTTGAAATAATTTACTTAGATCATGACACATATTTAGAAAAGGATGTCTTAAATTAATTAAATCCACCCCTAGAAGGTTTTTGTTTTTTTATATATCTCTTTGGTGTGTTAAATTCTTATAATTTATTTGAGAAATGGATAGTTTTTAAGAGATGTGTGGTTTTGTTAAAATGAAATGTTGTGATGGGTTTCTAAAAGGCCCCTAGTTTTAAATGAAATGTGACATGTTTTAAATGGATGAATTTCATGGTAATATGCGAAAATAATTTCCACATCCCAATACACCCTCACATGACAGAGTCGGGTGGGCTATGTGACATCAACTATGCCTCCTTGTATGCCAATGGTTGTTGAATAGTAGTGAGGGTGTAAAAAATACAATAGGAGGACAATACCCTCTAGTAAATAGTTGAAATAATAATAAAAATAATAAAATGTAGCGAAAAGAATATAAATAATCAAATAGGAAACTCAATATGGTTATAGAAAAATCCAGACAATCCAAATATAATAGAATCACGTAATGACATTCTGAAATGTAACTACATTATATATTTAACATCATAAAAATAAAATATATAACTAAAAAGGTAAGAAAAAATACCCACTCCTAAGACCCATGTTGGTCTTATCTCCTTACTCTGACCCATATAGTAAGAAACACTCAACAAATAGGGTCCCTTTCCCTTGTGCATACCTATATTAATAAAATCTACCTGGGTATCAAACAGTGGTCTAAATATGATGTGATTACAACTCAATAGGCCGCAACCAATGTTATCTAGAAAAATCTAGTCTAAGTATATAATTAATGAAATAAAGTAGTAAACATGTTTATTAATTTAATAAATTAATACTACACATAAAATTTACCTGACAACCCTTGAGTTCTAGGTCGACACTCAGTTCCAGCCAAACCGGCATCAACATGATGTCAAATATCTTTGAGTATGTCATGGAACCATGACATCCATATCCATAACCCTCCCAGGGTATATCCCATGAATCATCATAGGAGAACTGAGTAGATCTATATAATAATTATAGTTATTTGGGTCAAAACCTATATGCATTGCAATATAATCAGGCCAAGACCTATAAATATTATAGAAAAATTGGGATATGACCTATAATATTTATAGCATAAAAATAAAAATCCCTATAATAATTACAATTATTATATCCCCAGTCCAAAAATAATTATAACATAACCATCATACCATCATAAGACACATTGATCGATTCACCCAATTTCCATTTATCTAGCCAAATAAATTCCATAATGTTAGATTCCCAATCATTGTAATAATTATAACAATTTCAACTTCATTTATAAAATTATCTCAAAATAATCTAACATGCTGATATATATATATTCATGTTAACACACTAAGAAATTTACATGATAATTAACTGATTTTAATCCATCTGATTTTATTTCAATCATTCACCACAATTCACACGTTATAAAAATTCATAATATTAATCCCTAATTCAACCAAATTCAAATTTATCTTAGGGATCTAGCTTCAACCTAACAAATTTTAAATCGATTCCAAATATTGTCTTAACTATTAGGTGTCTACAAGTCAGGTCTCAATGCCAAAAAACCCAATAGGATTAATGGGGGGTCTAAGTAGTGCAATTAACATAAAAAAAATTATTATCTATTTAGTTAGGTTGTGAACATTTTGTTCCTATGCAATCACACTTATTGAACATAATAGAAGAATCTAAATTGGCTCAATGGATATGTTCTAGACCACTCACCTCAAAAGAAGAGGTAAAATTGACAAAACCTTATTGTTTACTACAAAAATCATATTATTCATCCATCAAAATCTAGTCCTAAAATAGAAATATTTTATTAATAATACTTATGGTTCAAGGTAGATGATTTGAGGTTGCCACTAGAAGTCTTGGATCACCAAGGATTGATCCCTAAAAGTTGTGGTTTCAATTCGATCATACAGGGTTGTAAAGGTCTTCAAGAGGCTCTTTGTGGTGTCTATGGTTTGATAAGAAAACATAGGGGATAACATGGTTCATAGGGGATTGGGATATTTATAGAAAACTTCAAAAACAAAATATGACAACACTGACTCCCAGATAATTCATCAAAAGAGGCTGACCTAGGTAGGGCTATGATGTACCACATGGGGTTATACCACAAATTACCTAGTAAAAGTTTCTTTCAAGAAACACGGTGCCCTCTATATTGTAGATCCTATATAATTGGGGATAAGATAGGGTGAAGCTTAAATAAACATGCTATAAAAACTGTAAAAGTGAATTTTAGGCTACAAAAAATTATACCTCAAGACCACAGAGGTACTAGTTTAAATAAAACTCACTAGAATCCACATTGAGGCCCTTATTCCACAAAATAGCACATCCATGAAATATCTCTCAACTAACCTACTTCATAGCCTGCCTCCATGTAAAATCTATAACAAATTATGTAGTAGATCCAAAATACATCCTCCAAGGACCCTACACTATAACCCAGATCATCACATCACAACCACTAGCCTTACGCCACTACCCAGAGCTCCACAATATAGAATCCTATAAATTATATTTTATAGATCACCTTTCCTACTTCCTCCCAAAATTAACCAATATGTCTAAATCCTGACAACCAAGGTTCAAACAAAAAACAACCGGGTCAAGTAGCCTTAAAAAACATTAATAGGGTCATACCTAGAAAAAAATGGATCTTAAAACCTCTCCACCGTAGAACAACTCATCACCAAGCTACTCCAAATATCAATGTATTGAATCAGAGAACAAGTTTGGACACCATGTCTACATATCATACTCTTACTCAATGGTCTCCTATTGTATATGCCCATGATGCCACTATACTAGCACTATAGGGGCAGTCTTCCCATATATATTCTTATCATTATATTCCATGATAAATATCAAATTATCCTCAAAGGATGCGTCAAAATACAATATAATTGCATCAACATCTATCACTTGAGAAGAGTTAGGAGGATATCTCTAAAGTTGTGACACGTGAAACCCATCATGTACAACAATGGAAGGGTCAAAAGGCATTCCACTGGATGAATCATTTCAACTATCTCAAATCTCCCACCATCCTTGTAGGTAGATTCTCTTTATTTTTGATATGGTGATACCCCATCCTAGGTGAAACCTGAAGGAAACATGATGGAAAACCTCAAACTCTAGAGGTCATCACCAATGGTCAGCATAGTATTTCTTCTCGCTTTGTGTGATCACTAAATTCTTCCTGATCAACTAAACATATTCATATATCTCCTACATAATAATTTTCCCAAATAACACTGAATCACCTAATACTAATCATTACATAGGTGAACAACATGACCATCCATAAAAATCCTCTAAATAATCCATTTGTATCGATTCCTGGAAGGTGTTTTATAAGATAACTTCATAAGTACCAAATGCTAATTTCAAGAACCAATATAATCCAAAACATAGGCTCCTAAAATTACTTATAGAATCTGAATCATCAATTTTGTTTGGCCATCAGTCTGGGGATGATAGGTTGTACTTAGATGAACCTACAATCCCAATTACTCTTGAAGAACCTACCAGTATTGAGTTGTTTAATGAAGATCTTGACCATAAATGATATTTATTAGAATACCATGCAATCAAACTATCTCTCACATGTAGTGAATATTCATATAATCAATGGTGAAGGTCTCTCTGAAAGAAAATAAGTGGTATACCTTCTTCTATTTATCCCTGCCAACCATACTTCATCATTATTATGAGGTGTCATGGGTAATATTGTCATGAAATACATTGTGATATCAACCCATTTTAATTCCTAAATAGTTAGAGTTTATAACATTCATATAGGACTTTGATGCTCGACCTTCACCTATTGACAGGTGAAACATCTCACTATGGATCCCGCTATCTTATTCATTATCCCTAGTGATTAATATTGCCTAAAAAGGTCATGATACATCTTTGTAATACCTTGATGTAATGCCCATCTAGAATCATGAATCCCCCTCATCATCTCCTCTTGTAATCCTATAGAAACTCATACGTGGCCCTGGAAAAGAAGAACATCGATGATACCAAGAGACCATCCTAATAGTGGCTCCACACCATATAAACTATCCCTCATAATTAATCCCAGTAGATAAAATGTATACTTTACCTTGATCTAGTATTATTGAATGAGTAATACATATATTGGATTTAGGTATACTCACCCCTGGGACTCCTAAACTCCTATATTCATGTATAGAAATAAATTCATTGGTCACCACTTCTCACAAGACTCTCGTACTATCTTTGTATGTGTCTTCCAACTCAAAGAATCTAAAATAATGTTTTCTTTCCTCATTGTGTATTCCAAATTGAAGTAAAAATACTATAGATACTCAATCCACCTCCTCTACTAAAGGTTTAGTTCTTGATAGGAAAATATGTACTTGAGGCCCTTGTTATCTATGTACACCACAAACCTCTCACCCAACAGATAGTGATACCATCATCTTAGGGCATGTAACGCGATAGATAACTCTAGATCATGTGTAGGGAAATTCCTCTCATGTGGTATCATATATCTAGAGCCATAAGAAACCAATTAGTCCTCCTATATTATAAAAACTCTGAGTCTAACCCTTGATTTTTCATAATACCTAATACATATCTTTCCAAGCATATGAAGATTGAGGATTAGTGTTGAGGTCAGCCTATTAATCATCTCTTGGAATGTCATTTAACAAGAATATAACCAAATAAACATCACCTCCTGCTTTTTCATCCCTAAAATTAGTGCTTCTAAATGGTGTAAGTCCTAGATAAAACCTCAATAGTAGCTTGCTAGACCCAGAAAGATTTGAATCTTAATAACATTCTTGGGTATTTCCCAAGATACCATAGATGCAACCTTATCTAGGTCCACTGCCACCCCAGACTCTAAGATAACATGGATCAAGAAGTGAACCCTATCATTCCATAAATTTCATTTATATATTTTGGTGTAAATATAATGATCTCGTAGTGTGCTTAGGAAAATCTCGAGATTTTGGGAATGATCATCTACAGACTAAGAGTACACCAATATTTCATCAACTAAAACTATCACAAGATGATCTAGGAATGGATTAATGATCAAATTTGTTAGATCCATGAATAGTACAAGTGCATTAATTTGTTAAAATGGAATCACCATGAACTCATATATTCCATACGTACTCTTAAAATTAGTTTGAGGTATGTCAAACTATCTCACACTCAACTGATGGTACACCGACCTTAAGTCGATCTTAGAGAATATACTAGCACTAATTAGTTTATCAAATAGATAATTGATTTTTTGAAGGGGATTTCAATTTTTTCCCTTTATATGGTTTATTTTCTAATAATCCATAAATAATTGAAAAGTATCATCATCATTTTTGGTAAAAAAACACAAGAGAACCCCATGGAGATCTATTAGGATATATAAATCCCTTTTATTCTAAATATTCCAATTGAACATTCAACTCATAAAGCTCTATTGGTGAAATTATATAAAGTGGGATAGAATCTATCTTGAATATTTACACCAAATTGATCATTAACTTGATCTCCCAATTCATGTGGTAATCTAGAAAACTCTTCAATGAATACATCATGAAATGGTCCACCACAGGAGGAAAAATATCTTTTTGTATTCTACCTTCATCAAAAAAAAGTCTTGCTATCTGACCCATGTGAAAATCCAATCTACACTAAATTGTCCAAGTATGACCAGTTTGAAGATCTCACTCACCCTGGTGTGTATAGATTCACCTTATGGAGATATAAAGACAAATCTCCTCCAATAATAGTTAATATGATCCTAGAATATAAATTACCTATCCATACCCAGTTCAAATTGAAGCTTTCAATTTCCATCACAAATAGATATCAAATGAAAGGATAACCAAAAAATTTCAAGAGGGAATTCTTCATAGTGTTTTATATCCTCTGACTACACTCACAAAGGTGCATTAATGGTCATAACACCATCTATGCTCTCCATGAACAAACCCAATCCATTTAAAAAAAGAATATATATAAATAAATTTTATTGTATATGCATCAAAAAAATAGTATAGGGTAGATGATACATGAATAATTCCTCTAATGGTAGAAGTTATTACATCCAAACTAGTCGGATTAGACTTCCTAGTGTATAGATGACTCACCCCTCTTCCCTGGGATTCGGTTTGACTCCCCAAGGATAATCCCTCTGGATGGTACTATCATTCCTATATCAAGGTAACACATCCCTTAATTTGTCTTGATATTATAATGGAACTCTAAAACCCAATTTTTTAGGGATAGTCATGTCTTTCCCATACTCTAGTGCTTATCCTGACCACCTACCAATATTATGCTATTATGGGCTCCTGCCAAACCTTTGCAAATAGCCTACCCTTCTGTAATCATGAAAATGTACAATGGGGTAAGGACACTAAGGGAACTTGTTTCCTATATTTCCACACTAAAATTAATGTAACATAACAAAATTATAAGATGGTTATGCATTTTCTTGAATACTCTTCCCACTACTTCCCTAACGATAATTGCCATTGCAGCACTACTTTTTTTCTGATGAAGTGATCTCATATATGCCTATTGAAACAACTTGAATGACACTTGAGGCCTCTATTATGTTCCCATACATGATGAGGGAATGTTTCATCATGTCTATGAAGATTATTTGGTGAAATACATTCATTTATAACCTTATCTCATGGAAAAGATCATCCTAGAAATTTCTGGCCCTGGTGACCTAATAAACTCCTAATTAAAGAGTAAAATGATGTTGGTCAATAAATAATCCAATGTATTCCATCACTGGAATTCCCTCTTATTTCAAGTTCATGAACTCATGATCCCTCTCACCCATCAAAAAGTTTTTATAGAATTTTTTAAGGAACTTCACCCCAAATTCCTTCCAAAACAGGTCTTATTACTACTCAACCTATTCTAGGGTTCCACACCAATGCTTAACCGACTCTAATAGTATGTAATTAGTAAGATTTAACTTCATATATCCAAGTGTCCTGAGGTTATTAAAAAGAATTTACATTAACACGATCCAAAACATAGTTGCTTGGGGGCTACCCTCCCCGATGAACATAGGTGGATGATGTTTTTATAACTCTCTCATCAGCTTATACATTGATTGTGAGAAAAATCACCCTTCCATTGATCACATGGACCTCATGAGAATGTCACATAGATGATCATTTATCCTATTATTCAGATCTACATGAAGTTCTAGCTTAGATGGGTTATGAGTTTGCTGATTACCACTCTCATGAAGCTTAATTTTAAGATGTTGTGGAGGTATTTTATCTACAAGTTTTAATGAACACTATGGAAAATTGGTTACAAAACAAGGTCAACCTCAAGACATGAAAAGAAAAAAGATCCACTAGCTCAATTTTTCTCTACACTAGACTTAACAAGTGAATCTGCATAACTTAATAGTTTCTTTCATTTCTTTTTATCTAGTATGTCAAGGGTTTTATTTTCACAGTTTATATGGGAAAATATTCCATATGAAATAAATTTATCCCTATCATAAACAATGTCTGACAACATATATCCCTATGTTCCTATCATGAATCTTGCATACTCATCTCATGTTATACGAAGACATAATTAAAATATCAATAAATCACAACATCAAAGAACAATTGAATCACCCATGGTGAAATAATATCTAAATTGTAACAAGTGAACAACACGAACAACAATGTCATCCATGTCCACTCAATTTTACCCTACACATAGGTCAGCTACATCCATGGATGATATCATTACCAATCCCCAACACATCCTAGTCTCTTTTTTAAATTTACCAAATAGAAAACCAGCATTAAAGAAAACATAATCCTATGATACCAATTTGTAACCTCCTCGACCTCATACTACCTCACATGATCGATCTGGGTAGTCTAGGTAACCTCAAGGGTTCCTCCCTATATTCCAAAGGCAATCAATAACTAAAATGGTGTAAAGAATATAATGTATTTATTATACCCTATGGTGCATAGTTTTAATAATAGTGAAAATAATAACATAGTATCGTAAATAATTAAAATAATAATATAGGAAACTCTAGATGAATGTGGAACAATCTAGTCAATCAAAATAAAATAGAATCATGTAATGATAGGATGAAATATAAATAAATTATTATCTAAAAGTTATAAAAAAATATGGAATTCAAAAGGTAAAAAAACTAAAAACTCTCAATCCCAAGCCCCATGTTGGTCATGTGAGCCAGTATCATTCAAGGGAATTATAGGGTATTTGAGAGAAGGGTCCAGTTTAAGTATTTATTTTGTATTATTTGACATTACTAACTAATCTAAATATATGGATTCCATGGATTCATAGATGAATGACACCAAACCTCTATTCCATGACATTAAATCCTTTGCAGGTAAATTAGATGTGGTTGCAAAGATGGGAAACACTATACCTCTAGTGTAAGGTATGTGATCCTTAGCAGAATACTCTAGACTAAGGAATGAACTTCTTAGTGGATTTGATGTGGTGTTTTCAATAGATTTAACTAAACCACTTGAACATAACATGTTTTCCTTAATGATTATGTGTACAATGGTTTTTATAGATTATTTCATGAGTGATACATGTAACTAGAGGGCCCACTTACCTTAAATGACCTCGGTATTTCCTAAGGTTTATACTTTATAAAATGATTAATTTTATAGTTCATTATATTTTTTATAAAAATTGTTAAATTATGGAACTTGATCTCATTCATAAATTTCTAAATTAGATGTCTTACTTCCTTAAAATGTATTTAAAAGGTTTTGAAAAAAAATCTTCTAAAATGGAATTAAAAGTTTTTTTCAAATGGGATTTTCAATAACAATGGAATATGTTGAAGAATTTCTTTTCAAGTGATTGTTTTTATTTGAATAAAATAAAATAATAATAATTTTAAAATTATATTAGATTTTATACATTTATTAATGGAAACATATTTTTATATATTTTTTTCAAATTAGAATGAAAGATATATTTTATTTAAATATTCATACTTGGGGTTTAGTTTATTAGAAATTCCTACAGATCTCTTTTTCTCATTCCCAACATAATTCTAGTTTTTGGTTCCAACTCATTAATTTCCACTCTTTGAGAATTTAGATATTAGTATGATATGGTAACATATAAATTCACATGGTGATTTTTCATTCATTATTTTATCTATCTTATAATATTATCCAAGTGCTCCTTTTAAAATGATTTATTTCTGTTTTATTTTTTAGATAATGTACAGAGTGTGTCCCATTAAATTATTTACTTCATCTAAATAATCATTTACTACTTTATTTTACATTTTTAGAGGTGCATTATATTTGTGGAGGTCATAGTGGGGCTCAAAGCTGGATAGGTGAGGGAGATTAGAGGTTGACCTAAGAGATTAGTTTGTATCTATTTATCTCTAAGAATTTATATGTTTCTACATGTTTGATTTTTTGTGTAATTACAACATACATATGGTTCATTTCCATTTTTCTAATGTTATTAATCTATGATTTTACAGTTGAAACCATTCTAAAGTGGTGTTTCCTTGATTCCCAAGAACTTATACCAATACATGAGGATCAGGGATTCCCTTCAGATGTGTCATGAGTCATCAAAAATATTTGACATATAGATGGCCCAAGTTGTGTTCATGACAAAATAATATCAAAGAGAAATGTTCTTAAGTGGGACTACATTCCAAATTCACCTCTTTTATTTGGGTCTGTTGGGTAGATAGAGTTGTGGTTATTGAAACTCACGAGGTTAGAGTGGAAATAATTTAATGAGCTCATGCTTGTTCTAAACCTCATGTTTCCATGGTTGGTTGGGTTTTGAGTTTTGAATTTTTGAGTTTTTTAAATTTATTTTTGGATGTTAATAGGGTTTTATGTTTGAGTGATAAAAATAGGAGTGAACTAGTTTCACCTGATGATATTGGAGGTCCTGGAAATCCATGTGGATCCCAAATTCATAGTTCAATGAGACTCTTGGTGCTAGTAGTGTAGTTCACACATAGTCTTCCAAGCCATGTGACCAGGCCACATAAAAACACTATATCCACTTCTAATTATGTATTTGGCTTATTTTGTTTTTAATTTTCTTCTGATTATGAAATTTTTCATTATTTTGGAAAAGAATGGGTTTTAATTTTAAAAGTTTGTTTTAAAATAGAGATTTATCATTTTTTGAAAATGATAGATGAGTTTTCTTAAATTAATTTAAATATAAATTAGATTTATGTATTTTTAAGAAATGGTTTTAATGTTAAAATATGGTTTTATTGGAAATTCATATCATTTTTTTTTAATGTGGGAGAAGCTGGATTTTTAGAAATTTATTTTGTCTTGGTTTTCTAAATGAGATTAAATTATTTTGAATTTTTATAAGGAAAATGAATTTTTTAAAGGGTGTTTTAGCTTGATGATTTATGTTTCTGGGTATGCCTTTTTGGTTTTACTTGATTTTTTTCCTTAATTTGTAAGAATGACTTATTTAGGATTGAATATTTTATTACTTGGACTTGGAATCCTATAAAGGAATGGATGAAATGGGTGAGTATCTTCTATGTATGGAATATTCCTTCAGTTGTCTAGATATATATCGACTTTAAAATGGTGATGAATCTCTCTTTCAGACTTGTTCAGGATGATTCAAGAGTATATATAATTTATTTGTTTATTCTAGGACAGTGGGATATGTTTGGTTCTTCTCAAATTTTCCTCAAGTATAATTTAATCATTGAATCTACTTAGGAGATCATTTAGTTGAACTTTATAGAATATGGTTGGTCTGATCAATGCATCCAACTTAGTTTTTTATTGGTCCATTCTTGACTTCAATATGATTTTATCCAAGTGATCAGGTTTTACCTTTGTGGGTATGTGCATGGGAAGGCTTGGATGACTGTGTGAATTTATGGTATGATTATTATGTTCTTTTTTATCAGTAGGTTTCACTAAGATCTGGTGTTATGGAAGAGAATTCCCTAGAAACTATCTCTCTCAGGCCAAATCTAGGTCCTTGTTAGTTTTATTAAGGTGGATTTCATTTGAGGTAAATATAGTCATTCATGTTTTATTATATCTGTCTTTCTATGTTAATCTCTATTTAGGTTGATACATATCCTAATATTTTGTTATTTCATACTTATTAGAGTGAATAGTTTTCATGTTGGGTTTATGTGCTAGTTGAATTCAAATTTGGTGGGGATACCACAATCAATGGTTTTCTTGTGGGGTTTTGGTCTTATTTTATTTGGCATGTGCCTTTTTCCTTATATGGAAGTTGTGGGGTTTGGTTGGGAGTTTGTTTAATGATTCTTTCCTATCCATTACAACCCAAAGGAAGACTGTTAGTATCTTATCATTATTTGTGGTTGAGGATGTTTCTTTATGGTTGAAGATTGAGTTTCATTTACTTTATTTCTCTATTCCCTTTTTAGTCCTGATTTTAATTGTTTTTCTTCTTTTTTTATTGATTCCTTCACGATTTCCTATTAGAGCACTTTATTTGGTTCTATGATGAGGGAGTTAGACCCCATTTTTTATTGATTGAACCATTTCATCCAAGGATTTCTAGAGGATAAAATTGTTATAGCGGGGAGTTTTTTTACACCCAAACCTAAGTTATCGTATTAGATCTTATATACTTACTCATTTTTTATTGTTTATTCTAAGTTTATACCAAACTATGTGTAGATTTAAATTTTTTAAAATTTCAACATGGACGCACAGTTGGTGAACAGTTAGTAGAAACCATATGACAACAATGTGAATTCATCTATAGCTTTATAGATCCAAATTTCATGGTCATCAAATTACTAAGTTAACCATTAATCCTACTCATTTTGGGTGCTCTAGTCCTTCTAGTAGAGCTTGCATGGTCGGTGCATGGTTTTTCCAACAGTATGGCCAAACTGTTTATCTTTCCCAACCTTATAAAATTTTAATATTTTATGTAAATTCCCTCTAATTTTAGACCAAGGTTGATCCCCATACCCTCCCTTGTCTTTCTCGATGCAAACCAGCATGGGGGGATACCTCAAACAACCCTCCTCTCTCCCACTCTTTTTTGATCAACACACCAAGTAGCGGGGAGGCTCCCTTATGCGACTATCTTCTCCCCACATGCATGCCCTCTATCCTTATTTCTGCCTAGTGTATGATCCCAACAAAATGGATATCTCCCCCCCCCACACCCCTTTAATGATTCTCATCCTATCCTCTTTCATTGGTGGATTATTCTTATCCAATTTCGAGTGGAAATTGTTATAGGTAAGATTCATTTCCCTCCTTCTTTAGCCCTTTCCCCCTCAATCTTCTTATCTTCTAATATTATGTAACATGCTTGTTTGAACCCTAGTCCAATTTAGATGTTTCTTTTTGATGATTTTTAATTTATAGGGTTTGTAAGGCTTGGTTTGCAGTTGACTCTTGTGGTATCCATCAGAGGTGATAAGTTCCACTCTATTCCAAGTAGGTTGACCCAAGATATGGTTATTTAAATTTTGAAACCTTGATTAATTTCTTTTTAAACGCCTTTTTTTGATATCAAATTATAAGAATAAATATTTTTAGGGGTTATTTGAAGGTAAAATAAAATTTCACTTGACTTTTAATTCAATTTAAAGGTTTTCTCATAATTATATGTTGGAAAATTTTAATTTAATTAATTTTTTACACTGGTTGTTTTATAAATGTTTGAATGGCCTTTGTTAATATGTTTTATATGTTTTGAGAATCTTTTTTTTCAAAAATTGGGGTTCTATCTTTTTTATAGGAAGCTTATAAAATATGCATGTTCTTAAAATGTTTTTCTCATTTGGTGTTATAAACATATACCAAGGTGTACATACATACATATATATATATATATATATTTGTGTGTGTGTAAAAATTTCAATGAGAATATGTGAATTTATGTAGTGAGATACATATATAAATGTGCAAGTGTATATGGGAATAACATTGGAAGGAAACATTGGGGTTTAAAATATAATAATGAAGATTTATTTTCAAACAGGTTTTAAGTTGATTTCTGAAATAAATTATAAGGATCTGTTGGAATAATTTACTTGGATCACAATTCGAATTTTATAATAAGTCTTAAATTAATTAAGTCCATGTCATATAATTTTTGATGATTTGTTATATATATCTTGTATTTATTAAATTATTCCTTTTTATTTGATAAATGTATGGTTCTAAAGAGACATGTGGTATTTTTAAATAGAAATATTGTGTTGCGTTGTTGAAATGAACCATATTTTTAAATAAAATGTGACATGGTTTAAATGGGTTAATCACATGGGAAGTCAGGTATCTAAGAGGGAAGCTAGTTTAAGTTTTTATTTTGGATTATTCCTCCTTAATAACTAAATTAAACTAGATTAAGGTTGTGGTGTCATGGATAAGATACACCACACTACTTGGCCATGACATGCAATCCTTAGCGAGTGAATTAAATGTGGTATCATGGATGAGAGACACCGTACCTCTAGGCCATAGCATGACATCCATAATGGTATATCACTAAGACAAGTCATGTACTCCTTAATGGATTGGATGTGGTGTCATGCATTGATGTCATCATGCCACTAAGACAACATATAATCTCTTTAGTGGTTGTGCATGTAATTTATTTTGAATGGATTAGATCACTAGTGATATGAGGATCTGGAGGTCCTACTAACCTTGGATGACCAAGGGATTTTTACCTTGGTGATTGATTTATGAAATGATTACTTTCATTATTCTTTCTTTCTTTTTATTAAAATCCTTAATGTATGGAACTTTCTATCATTTGTAAATTGTTAAGGTAGACTATCTCCATCCTTGATTCTTTAAAATGTGTTAAAATGGTTTGGAAAAAGGATTCTTCTAAAATATATTTTAAAGTGGATTTCAAATAGGATATTAAATAACACTAGTATAGGCTGATGAATTGTTTTCCATGTGATTATTTACATTTAAATAAAATATAAACGAAATTTTATAAAATTATATTGAATTTTATGAATTTATGTATAGAAACCTATTTTTAAATATTTTATTTCAGATTATCATGAAAAGGATATTTAATTTAAAGATTTATATTTGGGGTATGGTTTATTTGGTATGCCTACAATGTTATTTTTCTCATGCCTACCATCATTTCAGTTTTAATGTATTTCTGATTCGTTGCTACTCATTGAGCATTGAGATCATAGTAAAAGATTGTGACTTGTAAAGTCACATGGAGGTATGTTGGTTTTTATTTTAGTTTCTTTATCACATTATTCTATTATTAAATTTTAAATGATTTATAATTCTTTCCTTTTTTAATATATTTTCCATTCTTGGACCTTTAAATTGATTACTTTACCCAAATAAGCCTTTGATTCTTTTTTTACTTTATTAAAAGAGTATTATATTTATAGAGGTCACAGTGGAACTCAGAGTGGGATAAGTGATAAAGTTTGAAGGGTGAGATAAGGGATTATTTTGTATCTATTTATAACTATTTTTTATTTATTTCTTTATATTTTATTTTTCAGGGGAATTCAACATACATATGGGTCATGCTTGTTTTTAAACTGTTATTAAACTTTGATTTTATGGTATAAAATATACCCAAGTGTTGTTTCCTTGATGCCTAGGAACTTATGTAAATTCATATGGACTGATAATACCCTTCAGTTGTGTTTTGGGATGGAATAATCATTCTATGGTTAGAAACTCTAGGTTGAGTTCATGAAAATGATCCTCTGGATATTAAAATAAGAGGAAAAAGAGTTTTATCTGAATAAATTTATTCACAAAATGTGGATCAAGTTATAGTTAAGTAGAACCCTACATCATGTAAAATATATTATGAAGAAATGAGGTTTCTTCATGAAGATAATATTTTTAGTGCTTGGGATGAGATTTTGTATACTACTTTCAATGTTTTAGTACCTTAGGAAAATGTGAATGAGGGTTTTGTTGATGAAGTGGAGTTATTGAGGACCCAGGCTAGAGTATCTCTTAGTGTTTCTCTAAAAAGGTCGGTGTATGTGGAATTTTTTGAATCTAAGACTATTTATTTTCACTTATATATTTATAATAAAATTATTTATTTTTATTTATAGTTATATAGACATATTATAATAGACTATATTGAGGAATTTATAATTAATAAAGCTTCTCATGTAGTTAAATTTGAAATGTATGAAGTATTAAAATCATATAGAATGATGGTTCAGAAGAAGAATATACCAAGGAACCTTCATTGGTAATGAAAGCTAAGAGAAACTAACCTCTAGAGGAACTAGATCCTCTCATTTTTTAAGAGGATGTCAGATCATATAGTGGAAGAACCTGATAGTTATGAAGATGATGAAGAAATGGAAAACTTTATAGACATATTATTCATTAATTTAATTATATGATTTATAAAATTGATAGGCAAAAGATTTAAGTGGTAGATCTGGTAGAGAATTAAAGTTCAAAGTCATGTTTTTATGAGTTGAAATTGATGTTAAAAAATCAATCAGATATGATTAATATTTTTAGAATTTGTCCAATCATAAATCATTTCATTAGTTATTCAAGAAAACAATTATATTAGAATAGATATTAACTATTTAAGGAAGATTATGATCTCTCAATTTGAGTTTATAAATAAGATTCCATCTGATTCTGCCTCATCTTTAGCTGAAAAGGAATCTAGTACTTCTTTTAAACATCTAAATAATTTGTCCATAGATTTGGAAATGTTAGATGAGAGGGTTAAAGAGCTGAGATGTGACATGGTATCTTTGGAAACCATTCAAGAAATATGAAAAGAATCATCAATGAACACAATATTTTCAAGACTAATTATTAATAAGGTAGATATCACCTATAAAAGATGATGGATGATCTAGTGAGATTGGATGAAGTTTTAATTTTCCCCCTAAAGAAAATGTTAGTTGAAACAAATGAACTAACTGGGAAGGTTTTTGCATTAATTTTTTAATGGAAATCTACTTTAAACACTAACATACCATCCATGAAATCCTCATTTTAGTAAATATTAAAGTAATTTCAAGAGATATATTCATATGATTTTGAGTCTGCATAGTTTGATGGTATATTTCTACCAATATATATGTCTAAAATGATCATAGAAATAAGATAGTTGTTTCCAAGTACAATAATGTTGTGTCTAACTAGTAATTTCAGATAGTGGCATTAAATTGCATCAGAATTTAGTTTATATTCTTTTTTTCACCTTTAAATTAATTAATGTTTCTAATAATGAAATTAATAATTTATTTATATTCTACATGGATGATCTCTTCAATTTTCAAGAATGCATTGGGGATAAATTATGAAATGATATTTTACTTATTAAATTTTTGTTAGGATGCTCTTGTCATAAGGCTGGAAATGTGTGTAAATCCCTATATGAGCTTAGAGGAAAGAGTACATTGGGAGATAATACTCCTATTTATTTTTTGAATATTATTTATATAAATAATAATTTATTTCCCCTTCCTTACATTGGAAGGTAAAATTTTTTAGTGGTTGTAGAAATTCAGAATGAAGCATATTCATATGCTCCATAGATTCCACTCACCAAATTCAGCTTCTATTTATATGATAATTATAAATTTGATGATTAAATAGAAAAGAACTTTTATAATGATATTGTTTATTTTCTCAGGAAACCTTCCAAAGATTCTACTAGTAATAGTTTATATGCGTCCAATCTTTTCTTAATTATCCCTAACTTTGGAAACTTCCGACCAGGACCTACCTTTCAAAAATCTCACCTTGATAATTAAGAGTGATATAACACCCAAATTTTGAGTTATGTTCAACTATTTTATGTTTTTTGGGATACATTTTAGTTGGGGATATTCTTGTGAAGTTTCTAAGTGATTTTGGTAGATTTTAAAATTATTTTATAGGTTGCATGATTGGTGCATGATTAGGGGAAACTATAAATATTCCCTAGGTAACCATGAATCATCATGTGAGAATAAAATATGGGGCACACGATTAGTGCGTAGTTAGGTTAAAACATGTGTATTCCCTTGATAATTAAGTGACATGGGATAAAGACATTTCACATGGTTTGTACATGGTTTTCCAAACTATACAACCAAACTGTGTGATCTAGGAGTTTTGAGATAGTTGTACCCACATGGTTATCACATGGTATGGTAAAACATGTGGCCTAATCATACAATGAAATTAATTAAATCCAAAAAATGTATTTCAAATTTAAAAAATCACCTAGATCCCTCATTATTAATCTATTTTACTTGTATATTGAAATAAAGGAATCCTCTAACAATTTTTAGCAATTATCTTGGTTTTGGAGCTAATTTAAATGGATCTTGGTGTGTTAGATCTAGAGAATCAAGATATATTTTATATTTATCCTCATATATATCTTTATTTCCTCTCAAGAACAACCCTAGATTGAAATTTTTTTGCTTGGATCTATGGGTCATGAAATTTTTTATGGGATTTGTTGGGAACTATTTAAGTATTGGAACAAGTAACCCATATCTAAATAAATAATGATGAAATTCTCAGGGAATGGAATCTATTTTAGGTATGTGTATTCTCTCCCTCTCCACTTATTTTAAAAATTTATTTCTTTGAATTTATATTTTTTTCTATTTTCATTTGAAAAACTTTTGATGAAATATTATTGAAAGTGATATTGTTATATGGTTTTAAAATCATGGTTTTAGAAAGATGTAAACTACAAGATTGTTTAAATTTCTAAAAGATAATTTTTTTAAATAAAGTATATTATGAAGAGAGTTTGTCATAAATAGGTTGTCATGTGTTCATGATTACATTAAGAGGGGTATTTTTCATGTTTAACTTGGTTTCTTATTCCAATTGGGGCACATGGGTGCACAACCAAGTGAAGACTTGGTATCGAAGATGATTTACCACTAATGAGTATTATAATTGTTAACGTGGATTCATTCATGTGTGTGTCATTATATAGAGTGGGTTTTTTAAGAGCAAGTAATCAATATGATATTTATAAAAATAATTTTTTATAGATTTATAGATCATGTAAAGCATGTTGGTTTATTCTTTGATATAAACTATTTTGATAGGGATTTTTCCTAATTTTTATGAAATCATTTGATAACTATTTTAATACTATTACTTTTCTATATAAATCAATATAACTTGTTATATTCTTAGTGATTTGTATGGGAATCTTCTATAGGATTTTCTAATAATTCTATATAATCACCCTTATATATGCAGCATGATGTGAATGAAAATGTTGTTTTTCATGACATAGGTAAGGAGAAGATTTTATATTTCTATATTAGTGTATCATAATGTTTTATTTTTTGGTTATGGGAGGTGAATCTTGGAGTTTATTGAATCTTGGTGCTTGGATTGGTTCAAACTTGATGCCCAGGATCTTGCATCTCCTTGGATTGCAGTTTCCAATTTTTATTCATTTCTATTTTTACTATAATTTATTTCAGTTTTTTTGGATATTTTATTATTTTAGTTACCTTAATGAATTATATTATGTGTCATCAATGTGGTTTTATATACATTTTTTCAAGATAAAAACATCCCCCAAATTTTAGTAAATCCCATGGAATTTATTAGCAACCTTTGGTGTTAGGGGGATATCACCTAAGGCATGTAGCAGCTATAAATCTTTCCAATCCAATGAGTTAGGGGTGGGATAATAGAAATGGTATCAGTTTTGTTTGGTCCGAAAGAACTCCTAAAGGTTTGTATGAACACATTTTATACTTGAACCAACCTAGAATTCTAAATTTCAATATACATAGGTTTTCTACACCATTTAATGAAATATATTTCTAGTTAACACATCTTATATCCAGAAATACAATCCAATGAGTTAGGGGTGGAATGATAGAAATGGTATCAGTTTGGTTTGGTCCGTCTATTTGGATTGTATTTCTAGAGATAGGATGTGTTAACTAGAAATATATTTCATTAAATGGTGTAGAAAACCTCTGTATATTGAAATTTAGCATTCTAAGGTGGTTCATGTATAAAAAGTGTTCATACACACCTTTAGGATTTCTTTCACCTTATCTTCGTGGGTTTCGCTGATGTGTATAGGGTATCGTGCATTAGTAGAGATACTTCCCACAAGTATTTTATCATCCATATTGTATTTGATTACTGTTAAAATATTATTGTGATATATTTGTTTATTATGATTTAAAATATCATATTCCATTAGTTTAGTTGTAATGTGGTGGATAGGTGGAAATTATTTATTATTATATAGAGATGTCATCGGTATGGAAATTGAAAAATCAATAGGATGGAATTGATGAAAATATGGTTCAACCTAAACTATGAGTGAATCAAAAACTCATCTATAATATAGTTCAACCATTCCAATATATTGATAAGGGAAAGTATATTCATCAACCACTCCATGAAAATCCATTTTCTATATTTTAGAAGAAAAATACATGAATATTTCAAGGGGATTAAAGACTAGAATACATGGAGGAATATCTTGCTCGGATTAATAGAATATTTGATTTTTTGGGAACCTTGACTGGTATCATGGTAAATCAAGTTATATAAATGATTCAATAACATATAAGGAAATGGTGGTATATAATTTTTTAAACTACGTAGGACTATGTCCTTACTTGGAAAGGTTTCAAGGAATTATTTACCTTAAAATTATATCAACACACCATCAAGATCACAATGATGAAAGATTTATTTATTATCAAGAAAGAAAACCTTTATTCCACGGAGTGTGCATCAAAATTTCATGATGATATTTCACTTTAATCTATATTATGACTCTAGTTAGTACCTTAAAGTATGTATCTTTAAGGTAGGGTTGTGACCATACATTCTCTCTAATGTATCCATTTTATATATAGATGATTATACCAAGATTTTCAATTGAGATACTATTATAGAAAAGGAAATTTCAATAACCTGTGGTGGTATGATCACTTTTACCTATATGAGTATAAGTAAGAACTCCAATTTTGTAAATAAGTAGAAAAGGGAAACCTCGTCTCAAAGGAACATGGAACTAGAGAACCAATCGACCAGATTGGTTTCTTTTTCTCTACATCGCAATACCATACTAGGTTATTCTCAATATGGGTAATTATAACACATGAAAATGAATTATACAACACCATCTTATAATTTTCATAATTTTTTTCAAATGGGACACCTTTGATGTTATTGTACTAGAACCTCAAGGAAAACTGGTTGATATGGATCCAAAGTTCATCAATACTCTTTTTCTAAAATGGGTTGGTCTCATTAGAATAGTTATTATCCCCATAACCAAGAAAGTAGAGGTTATTATAGGAACACCTCAAAACTATATTTGATGAAACAATAATAGGTAATAAGAAAGTTTTCAACAAGACCTAGTAAATAGTTTTATAGAATTGAGAAAATAGTCACAAAGGATCAATCTATTCCTTCGATGGTGTGAGGTACCATTTTTATGAAATCAAATATTATGCAAGTTTTGTTTGATATAGGAACATCTCACTCTTTTATTTATTATTTTATTTTAATATTATAGGTTAACATGTGGAAATAAATCCCCATGTTATGATCATATAAACACCTCTCGGGCAATGGGAGTGTAGAGGTTTTAACTGTGCAACATGTTTTATAACTATTTATGGGGCTCACTTTGTTTATAATATTTCCATTCTGGAGATATACATTTTTTATCTCATTATGAGAATGGTTTGGTTGATATATTTCAAATCACTCATTGATTATTATTCCCAAAAGAGTGTTTCACATCCTTTGGTGGAATGGTACAACTTTTTAAGGGTGATTGGGATTTGAATGTTGGTAGAGAAGGAATATTGGTACTAGTGACTGGGACTATCACAGATTAGTTGGGAAAAATAATTTTATAAATTAATGGTGAAGTCAAGAAAATATATTTCCTATCCTTTATAGATCTATATCCTAATTTTTTCTATAAAAATTTATTTAACTTTCCAACTAAAAGTATAAAAGAATTTAATATTGATCTATTACCAAGGACCCATACTATTTCACTAACATCTCATAGGATGGAACCAATAGAATTTAGGTAATTGAAGGTCCAATTGCAAGATTTTCTAAATTATGCAATTATAAGACTTTATATTCATTATGAATACCATGTTATTCCCTTTGTTCTTACAAATGTACTTCCAGTTTTCATGGAATTTATGAATAATATATTTCATAGGTACCTTGAATCCTTTTTTGTGTTATTTTTCTATAATATCCTACTATATTCTCGGATCAAGATTGGCCATGAAAAACACTTTGAGGTAGTATTGAGCGCCCTATGGGAACATTGGATTTATGCTAAATACTTTATTTATGAATTATGGGTATAGGAAATATTTTTCCTTTCCATGTGATTTATGACAAAGGTGTATCAGTAGATCCTGAGGAGATAAAATTTGTTACGTATAGGAAACCACGTAAAAATTTGTTTAAGTTACACAACTTTCTTAGCTTAATAGGTTATTATAATGGATTTATTCATGAATTTTCATATCATTCCTCTCTAATTACCACTTTTATGAGGAAATGTATTGCATTCCAATGGAATGATGAGTATCATAAATCCATTAAAGATCCTAAATCTAGACTCAATTCAACACTCATATTTACCTTTATAGAACTAGGGAAGGGTTATGTAGTGTATTACGATGCATATGTATCTGGTTTGGGTTTTGTTATCATGAATGGATATCAAGTCATATCTTATGGCTCATGAAAGTTTCACAAGCATGAAAATAATTATCCAATGCATGATTAGAAAATAGTTTTGGTAGTCTATTCTTTGAAAACATGGAATCATTATCTCTTCATTGAAAACTCCACTATGTTTACTAATCATAAAATATTGAAATATATCTTTTCATTATTAGATTTTAACCTTATGAAATGGTAACGAAAGAAATATCTTTAGATTTTTTATTTTGACGTAGTGTATACATCGGGTAAAGAAAATTTGGTGGCTGATTCTCTAAGTCAAAATTCGTATTATCAATTTTTTAAAATATTCTCATTAGTGGTAGCTAATGATATTGATTATTTAAATTCATTTGGATTTTATTGAGAAGGATAGTGTTTCATTCATCTTCCCATTTTATCTTATTATTGATATGGTTTAGGGGTTCATGGATTTTCAAAAATATGACCGTTATTTCCTAACCACAAGGTTAAAAATTAATGGTGTGGATACCATTGAAAAATGGAAGAAATATGGGAACTCAATCTTGAATTTTTTTTTGAAATTACATAGTAGTTCCTTAATATTACCAGGAGTAGATTCTTTCTTATTGTCACCATTCACAATGGGATATTTAACTAGGTATCCAAATGTTTTTCAAGGAACTAAGAACCCATTTTTTGGGTCAGGTTTGAAACGAAGAGTGGATAGTTATAAATCATAATATCTCACCAATTAGTAAGAAAAAGATGAACCTCAAAGACCAGATGATATGTTATAATCCTTACTTATACCATTATGGAAGCAAGATAAAATCACTATGTACTTTTTCATGGTTTTATTAAGAACACTTCAGAAGCATGAGTCCATATGGGTGATTGTAGAAAAAGTTACAAAGTTAATCAAATTCATTTAAATTAGTAAATATAATATATTTGATGACCTTGAAAAGTTTTATATTCAAGAAGTAATAAATTTGTATAGTGTACCAGTTTTAATCATATCTGACTAAGACCGGAGGTTTACCTCTCAAAATTGAGGATCCTTATAGGAATCTATTGGAACTAAATTAACCATGAGAATGGAATATCATCCTCAAATGGATGGGCATCTAGAATGTATAATATAAATATTGGAATACATGTTCAAATATTACATTATGTATTTTTTTGGTGTATGTGATGATCATTTTCCCTTAGTGGTGTTCTTATATAACAACTATTATCAATCTATGATACATATGGAACTATTTGAATCTTGTAATGATTATACTTTTTTATCTCCAATTTTATGGGTAGAGATATGTGAGAATTCACTAATTGGACCAAGAATTATCCATAAGACAAAATAGAATATTCAAATAATCATGAAAATGATGTTAATAGCCCAAATTCATTAGAAATTTTATGTGGATAATTATCATTAGCATTATTGTTTTTAGCAGGGTACATGTTTTAATGGTGGTCTCTCCAAGGATAAGACATCATTATTGAGGTATAAATGGAGGGTTTCTCCTAAATATGTTAGACCTTTTGAGATACTTGAACAAATTGGTGATGTCAGTATTGGTTGGTTTTACCACTATGGTTTAGCATATTTCATTAGTTGTTTTAAGTATCTCAACTAAATAAGTACCCACCTGACCCTAACCATGCCATTCAATGGGATAATGTAAAAATTATATTGAATGAAACATTTATTCATGTACCAATACAAATTATAGATAGATGAGGGAATTAATTATATGTAAAATCCAATTTTTTGTTGGAGTGTTATTGTAGCAAGGTCATATTTAGGAGTATATGTGGAAATGATAAAACATAATTCTTGAGGAATGGAAAGATATCTTCCAAAACAATATCAAACTTTATCTTTATAATGATGGAAATATTAATGTTGGAGGGAATGTAACACCCATTATTTCTGATATGTTCCACTATTTTATTTGTTTTTTGAGATGCAGTTTTGTTATACTTAGTCTTGGGGTGTTTATAGTCAATTTTGTAATGTTTTGGAAATGTTTGAGAGGTCACATGGTTGCTACACAGTTAAGGGAAACCATATAGATTCCCTAGGTAACTCTGTAGAACCTTGAGATAGTCCATGTGGAGATACATGGTAGTTTCATGGTTATAGGAAACTGTAAAGATACCCTTGATATCCATTCAACATGGGATAGAGGCATTTTTAATATTTGGAACATGTTTTTTCAATCTTTGTGACCAAATGGTGTGATCTGGGAGTTTTGAGATCGTGGAACTCACAAGATTGGTGCATAGTTTGGTAAATTGTGTAGTATAACCATGAGACATAATTAATTAAATCTAAAAATTTAAGTTTTAGATTGAAAAATACCCTAAAACCCTTAACATGGAGTTGATTTCAATAGATCATGGTAAATTAGTTCTATAAAATCAAGGTATGTTTTTTGTTTCTCCTTATTTTTTTAGATATCATTATTTCCTCACAAGAATAACTCTTGATTAGACTATAATGTTTATATGTATGGTTTAATACATGTTTTTAGGGGTTTTGTTGCATTTTTAGAAGTAAAGTAAGAAGGAACCTGAATCTACCTATATTAGTGTGAAATTATTCATGAAAAAAACTATTGGATTTTGGTGGATTCTCTCTCTAAACTTATTTAATGAAAATGAATGTTTTTTATTTATAAAAATATTTTTTATATTTTCATTGGAAAAAAATTTGGAATTTTTTTCTAAATTTATCATGTTATATGGTTTTAAAATCATGGTTTTATAAATATGTATATAGTTTGTTTGTTTAAAATGTTAAAAAAGAAATTTTTTGAAGAATGTATGTTCTAAATATAATTTAGAATATATGAATCTTTGTTATTTCATGATTTCATTAGGAGATGTCCTATTGGATTTAAAATTTGTTTCATGTGCCAATTGGGGAACATGGGAACACGGTTATGTGACGGCTAGGTATAGAAGGAAAGTTTCATATCATGACAATTGTTATTTTCATCTATGATGTGTGAAAGTGTGTGTGAGTATATGGGATGTGTATTCAAAGAAAAAACAATTAATACATTGTTGGTAAAAAAGTTTTTTTATAAACCAGTTGATCATTGAAATCTTGTTAATTTATTATTTAATATAAACTATTTTGATATACATTTTTCTTGATTTTTATGAAATGATTTGGTAACTATTTTCAGATTCCTTATTGTATATATAAATCATGGGAACTTGTTCTAGTATTAGTGGTGTGTGTAGGATTCTTTTAGCAGATTTTCTATAAATTTGATACACTCATCCCCTACATATTCACTTTGGTGAATATGTAGACATTTTTTATTAGGAAATGGGTGATGGGGATATTTCATATTTCTCTAGAAGAGTATTATTATGTTTCAGTTGTGGATGATGGGAGATGGAGCTTGGGAGTTGATTGAGTATTGGTGTCTGGAGTAGTTTTAACTTGGTACTTAGTGTATTACGTGTCTTTGGATTTTGGTGCCCTATTTTATTTTATTACTTTTACTACTTAATTTTGTTCAGTTTCTTTGGATATTGAATTGTTTTATTTACCATCCAGAATTATATTATATCTCATAAATGTTTTCTATTACAGGTTTTCTATTTAATGATAAAACTTCCTCCGCACTTTGGTAAAGCTCAAGGAATTTATTTTTAACCTTTTGTGTCCTAGGGATGTCACCTATGGTGAGAAGATCCTTTAACTCTTTCCAAGACAATGGATTATTGTTATGATGATATAACATATATATTTTTGGTTTGATAATGTAATTATATTCTTCAAATTAATTAAATTCAGTGCCTGGTGCTACATTTCTCCATCCTTTTTTCTTTGTTTATGTTTAATATTGATTTATCCACACATATATTTTCTTTTAACTTTTACTAAATTACTATAAGTTAATGCTAAACTCTATTCATCATAATAACGTATATTCTCCCAGTACCAAATTCTATATTGAATATTAATTGTATGTTATCGCACTCCCCTATTATTCTTTTTGATATCACAAAAGGTGAGAATATATGAGTAAACAAAAAAAATTTAGGTTTTACACTCACATTTTATTCTTCAAGAGATAAGATTACAAGATTATATATTTTATATGATATTTTTTTAATTTTATATTTAAATTATTATGTGTTTTCTGATCATATAAAAGGGTGATATTGTTGTATATATGAACATTATTTCTATATATCTCAATATTTCATAAGCTTCGATGTTCATAAAATCCCCAATTTTTACCTATAAACTTATCTAAGTGCTTTTAGGTAATTAATATTTTTTCTATTGTAATATTTCATTTTGATGTATTTTGGTTAAATCCCTAGTTTTAGGATTGAATAATTTTTCCTAAGGAAAAATCATGTGATCTAATAAATTATCATACGAGATAATAATTTATCATATGAGATTTGAAATTTTTATGCACTTCCAGGAAATTAGATTTTAATAAAATTATATCATTGGTCTGATAGATAGAATTATTCATGATGGATTTCAGTTTTTTTGAATAAGTAAAATATCCTATAATGTTCTGACCATAAGATAATTTTCATATGAGGTTAAATAAAATTATATGAGTGTGATTTTTGGCTTAATTCATTTATTTTTCAAATATTAAATTTTCATAAAAAACATTGATTTTTTCTATGATATGAGAAAGTCAAAGTACTAATATTCAATAAAGGAAAATATCATATGAAGATAAGAATTATTTTATATAGAATATAAAAATCATATGATTACTAAAAAAACATATGGAATAGTGTTTCCTGTTCATTTATCATTTGGTGACAGGATTGCCTATGAAGAGATGAAATACCATATTTAACAGACTATATTATGAATATAAATATTTATTTCAAATTAAAAATATTCTATGGAGTTACAATTTAATTATTTTTCTAAGTCTAATGTCTAATAATGTTTTGAAGTAAAAAATGACCAATGAGGAATATAAAATACTTTCATGCTATATTTATTCAATGTATTTATTTTTAGGAGAATTTATTTAATATTTTAATTAATTTATTAACATTTCATTAATTACAAAAAAGTTCATGCCTTCTTTTATTTTTTAGAAATTTTGGTTCTTGAAAGAGGAAAAACAAACTAAACAATACGTCTATGTGTAGTTTTAATGAATACTATTGTTACATTCCAAATGATTTATGATTTTTCTATTTTAGAAAATGAAGGTCACATTTTAATCCACACCAAGGTAAATTTTTAGGTGGTAAGTATACAACCCAGTAGAAAATCTCCAAGAATTCCCACACAAAATATTAGAATAAGTAGAAGTTGGAACACAATAATAAATTCATCTAAAACCTGGGGGAGCGGTAAGAAAACCCAACTGAGAAATATGACAGGAGTATTGAAAGTTACACACATAATGAAGGCCACCCATCTCATGAATATAAACAACCATGAAAATACCCATCCATTGTGTTCCCATAAAATATGTCCCCTGAATAATCCACACTCATGAGTAGAACTCACCCCTCCATACACAATTTACCACTTGGAAGAAAAATCTAGAGTTCTCCCAACTCATCATGATATGAAATTACAATCAATAATTACCCCATATGCAACATTATCATACACCAATAATGTTATTCCATATTCTCAAACACTAATATTTATTTGGAAAAAAACCATATAGGAATTGTTTCTAACATATTGTTGGAATCATCCATAACTCATAATTTTAAATTCAATAAACAAGAAATACCAACATGGGATTTATATAAACAAATACAATCACTTAATTTTTGAAAACAAAATTCTTCAAGTTCTAAGAATAAAAAGAGTGGGAGAGAATCCACTTACCTCAATGGGTTCTTATAAAAGATTTATATCACGAACTCATGGATTTAGGATCTCCTCACCTTCCCTTTAATATATCATAAAAAAATTACAATTAAAATATATCATATCCCATAGATTCAAGGAATACCATAGTTTCTATATGGTTTCCCCAAAATTTTGTGCCTTTATAGATTCCCCAAAACATGCACGCATATTTATCTATGACTTCTTCATGGATTATTCTAATAGTGACCAAACAATTTGGACTCCAAAAACCTTATAAAACATCCAAAATTTTAATGAAAAAATCCAAAAAAATAATTATAAATTAAGAATATCACATTAAATATTAAACTACCTAAAATTAGACGTGTTATATTCTCCCTACCATTGGTCTTTCCATCCCTATAAAGTGTGAATTTGTTTTCACATTATAAAGAATCAAGCCATTTCTCTAAAAATACTTCTCACATTCCCAAGAAACATTCTATATCTGACCATGTTTCCACAAAAATCACACACAATATATATGTTTTCCATGAAAGACCTTGTCCTACCTATCCAAAATATGAATCGATGTGTGTGACATTATCACATCATAATGAAGAGTAATACAGCCTCAAATGAATAAATATGTAGGGTAAGGCTAACACTTCTTGAATTATTAGATATGGAAAATGTTACGAATGAAAATGAATCTTGGTGGTAGAGATAGATAATAATAAACATTTCTAGCATGTTCATTAATTTCATAAGGTATTACATTCTAATGATCGAAATTCCATTACTTACCCAAACAAGGATCCCCTATCCTCAAAGAAAAGTGACAGAGTGCATGATCACCCACTTAAAAAGATAAATGTCAATGAAGATGATCTATATTAGATTTATGATCACTCTAGTGTTCTCTCATCCTCTTCCTAAACATATATATTTTCTTAGTATTCTCACACACAATTCTTGGTCCATTCAATGATATTTCTGCATTCTCTACCTAAAAAATGGATATATACATGGTAGACCATACAATTCTTCATACGGGGCCATATTTATTGTGGCCTAATAACTATTAATATAAAAAAACTATATGAAATGAAAATGCAATTCCCATTAATTTCCAAAGTCTATGACATAAGATTTGATCATGTATTCTAATTTCTAAATAGTAAATTTTGACTAAACATCCATTTGAGTATGGTATGTCTTGCTCATGTTCAACTTAGTTACTATGGAATATTATATGGACCATAAAAACATGAGGAAAATCTTTGTACAGGGTTAGATATAATGTAAATTGGTACCCCTTTTAATTTCACCCTTTCCCATATATAGATATTTTCTAATGTTTCTATTTTATTATTCCCATGAATTGAAATGAAGTGGGCTGACTTGATGAGTCATTTCATGCTCACCCAAATGTAATCTTGCTTCTGAAGTTTTCTCAGTAGACCTGTAACAAATTCCATAGAATCTTTCTCCCAAATCTATACAAGTATTGGCGATTATTGTAACATTCTAGCTGGTCATTAATGTTTGGGATTCACCTTTTGATAAGTGAGACACCACATTACATGATCAAAAAAATTCCTCTTCATACCTGACCACTATAAATTGTCCTTTTTTGCCTTGTAAATTTCCCCTATACCTAAATGGATAACCCACATTGAAAGGTGATAATAACAAATGATCTTCTCTTGTAAAGATGAAGGAACTAGAATAAAATATTATGATCACAATACAAAATTTATATACTCTATATATCCATCAATTATCTCCCCATTATTGAGGATTGACCAAACTATAAGATAATTAGGGTCTGATTTTTGGGATACCTTGACTTTTTCAACCAACTCAGGGATAAGAGTGACAAAAAAGAAAACCAAAAAATCATTCTTCTCTGTACATTCCAAGTGTATGTCAACAATTAACCCCATTAGTTTCATTACTCTCAAGATTCTCTAACCACTTTGTTATATGACTTATGACTTAATGTATCGACCAAAAAATATCTTTCCATGAGTATATAAACCCAGTTAAAGTTGAACATATAGAGATATTTCATCCAGTATTGTTGTCTAATGTTCAATTACCATAGTAAAAATTTGTGTTTAAAGATTTTATAACCCATGAACATAGTGTAATTTTCACTAAGGGGATAATAACGCCATATTTTTAATGAGTATACCACCATAGATAATTCTAGATCATGGGTTGGAAAGTTATTTTTAGGTTTCCTTAATTTTCATGATTCATAAGCTATGACATAATATACTTGTATAAGAATGCAACCCAACCCAGATCCATATGTATCACAAATTATAAAATAACCCTCATCTTGTTCTAGAAAGATAAGGTTAGTAATGAAAGTGATATGATCCTTAAGTTCCTCAAAAGATTTTTAAAAATCATCACTTTGATAGAATAAAATTCCCTTCATTTTCAACTTAGTCATGGGAGAAGTGAGTCATTAGAATTAATATCCAAATGGATGATGATACCCTTATAATTATAGAAAAATTCCTATCTCAAATACATTCTTAGGTGGGTTCTAAGAAATAACAACCTTTATTTTATTTGGATCAATCGTATACATTTTTTTGAAATGAAATTCTTAAGTAAGTGAACTTCTTGTATCCATAATTCTCACTTTTTAAATTTATCAAAAATATGGTGGTCACATAATGTACTTAATAAAATCTCAATGTGTTTTCCATGGTTATGTTTTATGAAAGATTACACTAAGATTTTATTAAAGACTAAAACAATGAAATATTCCAAGTATCTATAAAATATAGGATTCATCAATTCCATAAAGTATAATGGTACATTAGTGCGACCAAAAGGCATTCCCATGTATTCATAGTGGCCATAAAATATTCTAAAAATTTTCATAGGAATATCCTCTTTTTGGACCAAGATTTGGTTATACCCCAATCATAGATAAATTTTATAAAACCATTGAGATACCTTTAATTGATCAAATGGATGATCAATTTGAGGAAGAAGTTATTGATTTATAATTATATACGGATTTAGTTAATAATAATTTACACAAAGTTTAAGGGTACAATCCTCATTCTTAACAAATATAAATAGGGTGGACCAATGTGATGTACTTGGTCTTACAAATCCTTTGATTTTTAACTTTTCCAATTGGACCATAAATTTGTGCAATTATACTGGGGTCACTCTACATGATTTAAGTGAAATATTATTTATTACTGGGAGTATGTTTATTTAAATATCCACTTCCCTTATAGATAGTAGTCATGGGAAATTTTCCTAAAATATTCCAGGGTATCGGTCTACTATGATAGGAAAATCCCTATACTCCATCACAACAACAGACCCCAAGAATCTAAATGGTTCTTGTTTAAATCGTATATATATTGAGGGTGTTGAAGCTTTATTGTCATTTGTATCTTCAAAACAAAAATTTATTTTAGAATGTAAAATTAAGTGGACATGTAAAAAATGTGTTCTAAGGATGTTTAACACATTTAACAATGTTGGGGGTCATTTATTGTGGTTTGGTTTTCAACCAGATTATGTTTTTTGGTATCAATATGGTGAACGTAGTTCCAGAGAGGATACTAATAATTTGGTTCCAGATCTAGCATGGTTTCATAATTTAGTACATGATGTGGTAGTTCCTTCTTTTTAACAAGCTAAAACAAATGATGATATTAATTTAACTCATGAGTTGGACCATCTCATTTTTAGGAGTTGTTGAGGTCTGTTGATGATTCTTTATATCTTGGTTGCAAGATAAGAAAATTTGAAGCAGTTGCTAAATTTATGGATATTAAATAAGATAATAGAATGTAAAATATCTATTTTGATTAGATATTAACATTGTTAAAACAACTACTACCTAAAGGAAATGTGTTGCCTACAAATTTCTATTAGAGAAAGATGTTGGTTCATAATCTGGGTCTTTGTTATCAGAAGATTCATACATGTTCAAATGATTTCATCTTATATTATGGTGAAAATGATTCATTACATAGTTGTCCCATATTTGGACAATCGAGACAAAAAGAGTCTCAAAAAGGGAAGTCTGGATTGATTCCTATAATTCAATTGATATATTTCACGCTTACACCTAGATTATAGCATTTATTTATGTCTCAAAACACAGCAACATTGATATGAGGGAACAAACCAATATTCCAACTGGTAAAACCTTAAATAATCCCTCTAATTGTGATTAATGGAAAAATTTTGACCAAGTGCATCCATCATTTTATTTAGAAGTATGAAACATGTGATTGGGTCTTTCTACTGATGGTTTTTATCCATTTGGTTATTACAGTAGTTAGTATTCATGTTGGTCTATCTTGATAACCCTGTAAAATTTACCTCCTTGGATGTTTATAAAGGAAACATATATCTTTTTTACCTTATTAATTCCTAGACATATGAAAAAAATTATTGATTTTTATTTGAAACCATTTATTGATGAGTTAAATTCGTTATGGAGTAATGGTGTCAGTATATTTGATGTTGTTGTAAAACAAAATTTCTTGTTGAAAGACGCATTGATGTGAAGAATTAGTGACTTCCCAGTATATGTCATGTTATCTAGATGGATTAAAATAGTCCATAATCATGTCCATAATCTATGAGAGAGAAAAAATCATTTCTGATCGTCAATGGAAAAAAAACCTTATTCTTTCACTTTCATCGCAGGTTCCTTCCAACTTATCATCCTTTTATGAGGAACATATATCATTTTAGAAAAGCTATAATTGAAATATATGGAACTCTAACAATGATATTAGGTATAAATTAAAAAGCAATTGTCTCTTAATTACCACTCATCACATTTTGACCGAAAATAATCCAACAGAAAATTAATGGTTTTGGGAAAGAACACAATTGGATAAAATAGAGAATTTTTTGTGATCTTCCATATTGGTCTGATTTATTGATCCATAAGATGTTGGATTTCATACATATTGAGAAGAACTATTTCGATAATTTATTTTATATTGTTTTGGATACACCAGGTAAGACCAAAGATAATGTAAAGACATGATTAGATCTTTCCCAAATTTGTTGCCGACCAGAACTTGAACTATTTGAAAATGTTAGATCATAGAATTTAATAAAGATAAAAGAAAATTATACACTCTAAAATGATAAACAATTATTATTTCGTTAGTGGATTGAAAATTTTAGAATTTTATATGGTTATGACTCCAATTTGGGAAGATGTATTAGAAATGGCCATATTACTGGATTAAAACGTCATGACTGTCAGGTTATAATGGAAAGAATTATGCCAAATGGATTAGGAGGTTTGATAAATTCTATTATTTGGGAAGTGTTAACAGACATGTCATATTTTTTCTGAGACATTTGTGTGGAGAAATGTAACTACAATGCATTAAGTAGATTGCAAGAAGATATTGTTTTAATTTTATATAACTGAAAAAAAATCTTCCCCAATATTTTTTTGACTGAATGGAACATTTGATATTAAATTTTCCACATAAAGAAAAATATAGAGGTATGGTACAATTTTTATGGATGTACCCATTCAAGAGATGTATGCATAAATTGAAGAAAAAAGTACGTAACAAAGTATCGATTGAAGGTTAAATTTCATAAGCTTATTTGTAAGAGGAAATTTCATTTTTCTATTCTCATTACTTTCAACCTAAATATACTTCAAAACATAACTGTAAAGGCCATAATGAGGGAAATTTTTATGATGAAATGGGTTATCAATTATCAATTTTCAATCAGCCCAAACTTGGCTTCAGTGGAGTTCATGAACGATGGATTTTAGATGATTAACATCACAGAGCTCATATATATGTTTTACTCAACTATAAAGAAATTACACCATTTGTATAGTGAGTGATAATATTAATTAATCTATAATTTATTATAGAAAATTAATATTATTTTATTTATAGGTTATATGATAATCATATCAAGAAAAAATATCCACAAATTATAGTAGCTTCTCTTGAATAACATCAGCAAAAAAAACTTTTCCTAATGGTTTCAAAAACAAGTAACATAATTTATTTTTTGTTTAACATATAAAATCAGTTTATTATCTATTATATTGAAAAAAATTTACAAATTTTCAGGTACCTCAACATGATGATAAAATTGATAATTGATTGTGTGTATTGAGTAACCCACCATCAAAAATGGTTAAATCTTATAATTCTTAAGTGGTGAATATTTTTTGATTTCATAAAAATGCATATGGAGAATCAAGAAAACAATAAATAGTGGTGTTCTATTGAGAGGATCTCATCATAGAGAAACTGAAGTTGAATTTTATGACATGTTGGAAGAAATTATTGAACTATGTTATCTTGGACATCATTACATAATGATGTTTAAATGTCAGTGGTTGGATATTGAGAGAGGCTTTCATGTTCGTCTGACTCATAGAATAATTGATATTAAATATAAAAGTATTCTTATAGTAAATGAACCATTTTTATTGGCTCATTAGGCACATCAAATTTATTATTCAAAATATTGTGCTACATCAAGAGAGTTTAGTGATCAGCGGAGAATAATAAAAATTAAATCATAGGAAAATCATTTTACTCAAAGTGAATGTGGTTCCAATGAAGTGAAAGGATTTCAAATTTTTTAAGAGACTGCTTCAAATACATGTTTTTCAGGAAGAGACACGAATATCAATGATGACACCCCGTATTTAAGGGTCGATGATGGTGATGATGTTATTGATGTTAATGATGTTTTAAGTGAATTTGAAATGATAAGAGATGATAAAATGAAATTCTTATAGAAATTAAGGATGCTAAGGAGGAATATGAAGACATTGACATCGTCATATATGAATATGAGAATGAAGATGAAAATTTACACAGTTAAATATTGGTTATAATCATATATAATATGTATCTATATATAATGGTTGTTTTCAACTATTTTCTAACAATAGTCATTTCATGTTTCAGATGGATGGGGATCTATTTTGTCTATTGGAGGAAGCTAATCTACCTTTGGACAAGCGGGATGTTAGATCATTTAACCCTCATACTACTGGCGGTTTACAGGGTACTTGAAGGGGGTATGTTCTTGTGTGATTAATGATTCATGACCCTATCCCTGAGCGACGTACGCATCTTTTCTTCGATCCATGCATGTAGAGGAATGTTTACCTATGTATTTTAGTAATTTTTAAATAATTTATTTATATAATAATTGGTTGATTATTTATTCTTTTTTCATAGCTTTACGCATATATCTATTGGTTAGGGGATCACTATATTGCACAATTATTTTTCTGAAGCATGAGTCTCATGGGATAATATTCCCATTTATGTGCAGCGCCGCATGTTCGATCATTGGTTGGTACGTAAATAAATAATATTTTTTTGAAATTAATTTAATTAATAACTTGATATTATAAATTATTTATGAGGATTATGGTATCCCATCAATGAGATCATGTGTAACTCTATCTAGAAGGAATATAAGAGTATTATGCATCAGCGTTTCAGTTAGTTTTTGCATAATTTGAGAAGGATAGAAATGGATAAAGTAGGAGTGACCGAGTTTGATGAGTCTTGTCGCGACCACTGACCTTATTACATTTCATCTCAGGATTCGGATGGATTATGTTCACATTGGTTGAGGATCATTTTCATATTACATCATCAGTAAGTTGACAAAATCGGGGGAGACAGGAGGCAACACATCGAGTCAGTAGTCAAACATTCAGTATGCATAGGGAACATATGGTAATTACTTTTTTTAAAATATTTAATATAACTTTAAATGTAAACAGTTTATTTTATATTCATATAGGAATTCAAGAAGCCCAATATTTTGGAGTTTGATTTTTTTTAGGAGGATTTATAGTGATCTGACCACAGGAGAGATTAGAGGTGCCTGCCAGCATCAGATTGTGGTCAGTGTATTTTCCTTTTGAGTTTAAAATTTTACTATATACAATATTTTAACTATTTTAATTTTAAATTGAAATTGAATGAGTCATATGAGGTCGCGATTTCTCAGACACAGACTGAGATTTAGTCCAAGACCAATACTCACATCAATTCCCACCGATTTGATGAGACATCGTGGATGTAGGCGACCCAGTGTGCCTTTGAGAAAGGTCAGTTTGGTGGTATCGTCTCTCGATTGATGCATGTGGATTATTATGGTACCGTTGTGATGTTGACATCTAACTTGAGAGGAGCTCGTGGGGATTCATCGTCATCATCTTCTGGACAATATTAGGAGCAACTACGAGCTCAGCGTAAGCTTAAAGAGAGTTTTCATAGAGAGCAGGAGCAGATCCGTCAACGGCAGCATTAGTAGCAGGAAGAGCTCCAACGAAAGTAGTAGTAGTAGCAGTAGTAGTAGGAGATACAGGAGGAGATGCATCGATGGTGGCAGTAGTAGGAGTAGGAGCAGTTGGAGTACATGTGACCTCTGACTCGTGGTTTAGAGGATAGAGTTCCCTCCACCATCTCCTTCACCTCCTCTAGAAGACCATCCCCCTAATCGATCTATTTATTTTTATGGTAAAACATTTGAATATAAATTTTTTTTGTAATATTAACTATCTAAATTTCCATATAATGTGTTTTTTATATTATTGTGAATATTACATTTTTTTAATTTTTTATTATTTTATTAATTTATTTTTTTTTATTTTTTATTATTTTATTAATTATTGTGTCTTATTATTTTATATTTATTATTTTTTTATATTTGTCATGCATAATGAGATTTAAATTATTTTATAACTTTTTATTTTATTAGTAATATTAATAATAATATTTTATTAATAATAATTATAATATTATTATTATCTTATCAGTATTATCTTTATTATTATTTTATGAATGTTATTTTATTATTTTAAAATTTATTTTATTTTACTAATATTAATATTATTATTTCATGAATATTAATATTATTTTATTATTATTATTTATTATTAATTTATTCAATTTTATTTTATTTTCATTTTTTATTCTATTTGCGATGAGTCCCATCACAAACACAGTCTCAAAAAACTTGGAAATACTATTTGTGATGGGCCGTTGCAATAAAGTGTTTTAAAAACAAGAGGAATCTATTTGTGATGGATGCACATCCCATCGAAAAAACCTTTATTTGCGACACCCTTTTCTGCAACGGATCATTTGTGAATGTTTTTCAGTATTAAACCTCTAAAAGGAAAAATTAGGGTGCGATTATAGAGCTCATTAGGATACCACCAAAGAATCTATATAAGTTCTAATATCAAGAATTCTCAACTTCTGTCTTGAAAACTAAATCCATTTTATAAATAATTTTATTAAATAAAATCATCTGTAAATATTTACATTGGTTTCCATAAATGAATACCATATTCAAAAAACATTAATATATCAAGTATAAAAGAAAATTTTTTAAATTAAGCATGTGAGAAAATATCTATGAAATAAAACATCATGTGATAAACCAGGTATAAAAGACAATGCACACCATTCAAGGTCTAGCCTATGGGAATATGTAATATACATAAAAGAAGCCTAAACAGAGAATAAGTTGGTTCCAATTGATATCAATTCCTACTAAATTAAATATATATCACAAAAATAAACCTCTAGTGGTTCCACACACACTAGGGTCACCTGAGTCTATTTCTCGACGTACCCAAGATTCCCAATGTGCCAAGTTTATTCAAAACCATTTCCAAAACCATGCTCACATTTAATTAAAATCATTTTTCGCCAATTAAAATACATTTCAATGAAAAACCCAAAAGGACCAATAAGAACATATATCAATTCATGAATTATCAACAGTTTCATAGATCGACCTATCTCAAGAATTATGGAAACCTAACTGTATTTGACAACATAGAACAATAAACCAAGGATCGTCCTTCAAAAGAAAAGGTCCGACAAGAAATTGAAAAGGATCAATAGAAAACATTAATCAATCAAGAATCTAAATCAAAAATTCATCCAAAACTGCTACCACAACCAAATTCAATGATGAAGTAGAGACCACTTACCTAGATAGACACATCGCAACAACCATGATGATCAATCACTAAAAGAATGGTCCAAAAGGAGTGTAAATACCCAAAATCATTTTAGTAAATCTATTAGGTCTCCAAAGGGAATTATTTGGTTGAATAAACACAAATTATATGTGCAATATGTTTCAAAACCATTGTAGCTAAGGATTTCAGGTCATGAATCCAATTCACAATGTGAAATTTTTTATATTAAAAATATGTAGAAAAAGGTGTCGCCTTAGATAAATTTTAATTTTGAAAAATGTTTTCACATTATGTAATGGTTTTATAGAATATATATTTTCATTCCCATCATTATATTAACAACATATTTCCTATAACATATTCACAATGTGTCAAACATTCACAACCTGAAGTTTTCCAGCAGGTAGTGCTCTGCCCAGTTTTTTTCAAGAACCTTATGAACCAGAGTTTATGGCTCTACAAACTCAAGAATCACCCTCTAAATCAATATACTCATTTATACCCAGACATAATTAACTCTATAAAAAGGATCTCTAATTATGATAATCTCACAATGCACCAAAACATAAAGGTAAACCGGGAAAAAAACAAGGAATTACTAAAGGAAGGTAATGGGGTGTTATAATCTCCCCATCATAAACTCATTTTGTCCCTAGAAAATCCTCAAGATCCTAGACTACCAAAAATTGATGGCCACTACTTCCTTATCAATAATTCCTCCTCTCATATCTCGTGTCTATATCATCCACACTACCATAGTACACAGACCAATGTAATTGTTTTACCATGTTGTACCTTCTCTCAACGATCTATAATCTGAACTGGTTTCTAAACAATAGTGAAGTTAGTTTCAAGATCAACATCTTCTCATTAAATCACATGGTAAAGATTGGTTCTACACCTCCTCAATTGGGAAACATGAAAAACATCATGGATATAATTTAAATGATATGATAAGTCCAACCAATAGGCCACATATCCCATTCGTCCAATAATCTCAAAGGGCACCACAAACCTTGGTTCCAGCGTACCATGCTTTCCCAAATGATGATTTCCTAGGAAAGGTGAAACTCTAAGAAATACCCAATCACCAAACTCAAAATCTACCATCCAAAGAATAAGGTCCTCATAATATTTTTGATGACTCTATTCCATGATCAATCTCTTTCAAATAAATTGAACCCTCTCTATCATCTCATGAACAAGACTTATCCCAACCAAGGATTTCTCTCCCAACTCTTCCTAACATAAGTAAGATTTACATAGGTGCCCATAAAAATCATCTAAGGGCACCATTTTGATCAAGGCCTTATAAATATTTTTATAGGAAACCCCAAATAATGGAAAAAAATTACCAAGAACCACTAAAATAAATAACACAAAACTATAACATATTCTCAATAACCTTGATATCCCTCTCTATCTATCCATCCACTTATAGATGATATGATATGTAAAATTTCAACTGGGAACCCATATCCTTTTATAAACCTTTCCAACACCTAGATTTGAACCTAGGGACCCTATTAGAAACAAATTTATAGGTAACCCCATTAAGTCTCATAATATCTTAGATATACAAGTCCCCAAAATGTTCTACATTCATTGTCACCTTGATAGGTAATAAATACACAAATTTCATAAGTTGATCAATGATCACCATGATCACATCCTTTACAATAGGGGTACATGTAAAACTAATGATTAAATACATGGAAATATCATCCAATTTCAATATCAGAATGGTTAAGTGTTGAAAAAACCCAGTAATCCTCTAGTGTTCTGCCTTGATTATATGACAAGTAAGACCCCGTGATCTAAGATCCACAATAAACCATCTCACCCCCAACCAAAAATATTGACATATCAAATCATGATACATATTGGTAATACCTAGGTTTATAGACCAACAAGAATAGTTTCCAATAACCATCAACTCCTACCTCAAAGAAAACAAAATATCCAACATGTTACGAAAGCACAAAGATCCACTAGGAGAATGAGACAACTCACTCAATGTCTCCCCACTATAAATTATTTTATTAAATATTTGGTACTCAGGGTTAGACATCATATCAATCCATACCCACTCATCAAATTATGATTCATCACTCATCAAATCTTCACTTACCTTCCCTCCAACGTATTTCATTCCCAAGCTTATCTCAGCAAAAAAAACTCATCAAATAACACTCTTCCACTGGTTCCTTCACTTATTGTGTTGGTAATTCCTTTATTATTCCATTAGTGACCACATTATCTTTTCTATAAGTATAATAAATATCAAAATCTAATTTATATAGATACTCCATCTAGAATCTCTATCAAAAATTAAGATCCCTCTATGTGAAAATATGCCTCAAAACTTTATGATCAAAATATATCATAAAATGTACCCCAAAGAGGTACTAACACCATGTTTTGAGTGCATTAATAAACTTTTCCAACACAATATAATGGGTAGAGAAATTATTATTCTGGGGGATTAACTGTTGAGAGCCATAGGCTACCACCGATCCCCTCAGCATCAAGACACACCCCAAACATGTAGAGACCCGTATCTTGACGTACATGGACATTACATTACATTTGCAGAATACTTAGTACATAACAAAAACACACACACAAGGACCGTAATAGTTTAGTGTCTTTGGAAACTCGGAATATAATCTTCTAATCGTGGTGAAATATCTTCAACATCTCCCATAAAGATCTTCTTTTTTTTTATACCTAAAACCTTTCTTTATATCCTTGGGAAAAGAAAACATAAAAGGGTGAGCTCAAATGCTCAGTAAGGGTAAACAAAAGAAATATCAATCACATCATATACATAAGCACATAACTTTTGGAAATCTTAACCTGCAAAAGAGATCATAATTTCATAACATGGGATAAATCATGGCAGTGAAATGTAATCACAATAATCATAACATAAAACATGAAACTTTGTGGCATTCACACATAATCATAGAGAATCATTTCTTGTTAGTCAAGACTCATTTCCAAGACTATCTTAGTGGACAAAGTCCCTTTCTGAATCGAGTAACCCTCGTTTCAGTCCTGTTTCACTGAACCGGTATAACCTACCATTCCAGCCATGTCTATCTCATGAGATATAAAATCATTACCCAATGCATTGGAGGGACATATAGGTCCCACCCATCTCATAATGATACCATTCTTATGTGTGCCACAAAATCATAAATCATACATCATTTCATAACCCATGTAATAAAATGGGATTCTTAAACATCATGCCATCATAATCCATAAACAATTGATATCATTTCATCATAAGAAAACTGAAACCATTTAAATCATAGAGACATTTTACTTGAAACATACATATCAAATAACGTCATCTTAGATGGAAAAATAGTTTTAAAAAAAACACTTGAAATGAATTCTTGAGGAAAATATCCTTTCTTCTTTAAAAACATTTTTCCTTTCTTAACATGTCATTAAACTTTAAACTAAAAGAAGTTGATTAAAAATAAACTTGAAAACTTGTAAAGTAAGATTCTTGGAAATAATGTTTTAAAAATCCATTCATGCCGTATACGTTAAAAAAAACATTCTTCGTACTTTTGTCGGAAAAGTCAAAAAATCACCTCGTACGAAAAAGTGACAAAAGATTCCTTTCATATTCTTTACTAAAAACTCACCGAAGGGTAAAAATGGATTTAAAAAATTGTAGGTGGATGGAAATAATATTACATATTGATGAAACATGGATGTGGATGATAAAATACAACCCAGTAAATACTTACGAATAAACAATCTCGGATAAAAATGAGATTGTGATATTTCCCTTACCTTAGGTCCGATTTGCTTTGTACGTGTCCGAAGCTCCTGTATAATGGTTTAAATAATGTCATTGACTTATTAAAGAATCATATTCATTGTTATGATATCATATATGGTTCACTTATGACATTATATTACCCGTTCTTTTGTAAATTCCATGTTAAAGAAGCGTTTTGGGTAAAATCGTTTCTTTTATCGTAGGTGTTTTGACTTGTTGTTCTTGACATTATTATTACTTATATCATGATTTACTTACTTCCAGAATATAAAATATGATTTATATATCATATATATTCAGTATATATATATATATATATAATAGATAGATAAATGAAATGAAAAAAACCGTTCATGGAGACGGTAGTCCGTACGTACGCATGAACTCTGTTTTCCTTTCCCTATTGTCTTGAATGGAAGTAAGTAGATGACATAAATATATATATATACAAAAATACAGTAGCTTTATAATGTCATATATTTCATTATTATTTCTTATATATACTTTATAATCATTCTTAAATGGTTAACATGGAGAATGAATCTCATCGCGTCGTGGAGACGGTAGTCCGTACGTACGCACGAGCGATGATATCATTTCCATAAATATTGAATTGAATTTGAGTGGATTATACAATATATCAGAATCAATATGATGTTTTAATAACTATGTATAGTTATTCTTTACACCATTATACCCATCCATGTAAGGTGGTGGTGGAAAATAGATTACACCACGGCGTGGAGACGGTATTCCGTACGTACGCACGCGCGGTGATTTCTTTTTCTGTAGGATAGATAGATGGTGAAATAAGGTTGTTTCATACTTATAATAACATATCAGTATATGAGTGATACTGATGTTATTACTTCATAATGAAACAACCTAAGAAGAATAAGTGGAAGAAGAAATAAAGATGAAAGAATTGGTAACGGTAATTACCTCTTCTTTGAAGCGCCTCTTTGAGACCTCCTCTTAGGGCACTAAAATTGGTCTTTGAGGAAGACCAGAACCTCTAGGATGTTGCTAGGGAAGTGGAGAAGAGATTTTTGCAGGGGTTGGCCGAGCTTGAGTGCTCAAATTGGTGTGAGGAGGAGGGGGAGGAGGTGTCCTTTTATAAGGGAGGAGAGGGGCACCTTAGGAATATCTCAAAATATTATTTTATATTAAAGTCAAAATCGGTTTATAATGGTTCCAAAGGGTATTATTTCGAAGCTAAAGTGGGGATGGGTCGAAATCCTATCAACCAATAGGATTTAGACAAGTTTAGGTTATTATTTTAACCTTATCAATTAGATTTAACTCTAAGTTAAATAATTTAACTTTTACCGTGTCTTTTTGTTTTCTTTCACTATATGGTTAATACACATACTATAACATGCCAAAAGAACCCCAAATTGTATATTATTAATAAATATATCCTTATATAAGTAATTTGGCCGAACCTTAGATTTTTAGGAATAAAATAACAATTAATAATATAATATTTGATTTAAAAACTATTTTGTGTCAATTTTGACACTATTTGATATATGATTTTTGTGAAAGTCATAACAGAATTATATGTTCGAACCAAGTTGATTAAATCAACACTAATATATCATAGTAACCTAGAAAATTAGTTTAAGTCATAAAAAGTCTCAAATTACATTCATTTGAGCATTTATAACATCAATTATGTTAATATTTCCTTAAAAGGGTAATTACTGCATCATCGTTGTGTCATAAATAAATTAATTTATATAAAGTCTAAAAATTATAAATAAAATATCATTATGTAGGAAATCTTTTTAGCTTTCTAATGAATATTTATAGTCGAATTTATCTTATGTATAACCCCATATTAAAAATGTTTTAGTTATTAAACTTTGATTTGAACTATTTTAACTATTCATTAAATAATATAATATTAAATGTCATAATCTAATCCAAGTGGACCTAAATGGTCATATTATATTCATAAGGTTGTTTTTGGTCGAATTACACTTATCCAATAGAATTAGGACATGTGTTAGGGTAATAGTAATATCATATTTACCCTTAGTTACCCTATTTACTATTAACCGTGGTAAAAAAAGTAAAAAGTTACTATTCACTAAAAATTATTTTCATCTCATTGAACCACATTTTACTTACTGACATCAACCGTGTCTCTCGGATTTTTGAAATTCCATTCACAGAAGCGGTAAAATTAAGATTTATGAAGAAATTGATTTTTTTAACTACCACTTAGTAGTTTCACTATTCATCAAAAATTGATGTTTTTCAGAACAATGCCAAAATTTCATCCTAAGCTATATTTCATATTCCGAATTCAAAAATGAAGTCTATTTTACCAAATTCATATCATAGAATTTTCATTAATTAATTTTATAATTAAATCCCGCTGTTAAAACAAATAGCGTGTTTTTAAGAAACAATATCTATCAAAAGATTGACACTTGATTATGTCTGGTTTAAATGTGAAATTACATCCAATGACCAACATTGTATTAAATTGTAAAAATATATTCTAAATATACTTTAAAACCACTAAAATTAATAATTTATCACTATTAATTATTTCGATTAAAAAAGTTGTTTTTAATTATAATTTAGTAATTTTCACTATTCATCAGAATATGAAAGTTATCCGAAAAGTACCAAAATTTCACCTTAGGCTAAATTCGATACTCCGAATCCAAAAATGAAGTTCATTTTGAAAAATAAGATTTACAGAGTTTTAAAAAGTGGTTATTACTATTCATAACGGCTAGTTTTAATAATATTTTAATAGCATATCGTTGTTTAGTGAAACTCGGTATTGCGTATTACACACGCTATCGAGGAAGGTCGTGATTGCGTGTAATGCAAGGCAAGTCAAGGATGCGTGTTGTGCAAGCTCATTTTGGTGTAGCGTACAACACAAGACTTTAATAAAATTAAAAAGAATTTTTTTTTTTATAAAATCTTGGGTTGTTACATTCTACCCCCCTTAAAATGAATTTCGCCCTCGAAATTCGTCGGGGTTATAAATGGTTTACTATTTGAAAGTTTCTTTAATAGAAACCCACATCGTAAAAAGGAATATCAAAACCAATCTTTAAAAACAAAAGTATGAAACGTAACGGTTACCCAAATAAACTAATCATTGGGTTTCCACATAGGTGAAAATATGGATATGGAAGAGAAATCTAACCATCATGTTCTGATGGAGAGTGGTAGATAACATGGCTATGGAAAATCTAGTAATCACAAATCCATAAATTTGTGACGATCTAAGGTACCATCTGATTCATCAGGTATAAGATCACTAGGACAACATTTTTGGTTTTCAAGATCATTTCCCTAAAGTTGAAGAATTTGAATTAGAATAAATAATTACTTTATTTTGGTACAATCTCACTGTTGTTCATGCCTTGAACAATTTCCACTTCATTTCTTATATAAATGAAGTTGAATTTGTTATTCGTGAAGTGTTAGCAGATCATGTGATAGAATGACGGGTCATTCCATCTGTCTCAAACAAAAGGTTAGCAAAAATTATATACATAAGTCGATCTATAGTGAGATTAATCATATATAGTTCCTAAAATGGACTTATACTTCATATATCATACTGCTTAATATAATAAAACTAGTTTCTACTAAACAGGGACTTCCTGTAGGCCAGTGGTAGGCGATAAAGACCAGTCGCACTTCGGTTGTGGGTTCGATTCCCACAGCCTTGTCCGAAGCGATGGGTTGTCGCCCGTCCTGCAGGTTGTCCTTTTTCTAAAAATAAATTACTATAACATCCCATCAATAATATCGAAAAAAAAAACTTCTATCCTTAAACAATACTCACTTATGTCCAACATAATCCATTTCAATCTTTAGGCTTATCCATAATACTGCAGTCCACTCTCATAACATAGTGAAAATGATTACCAAAGATTTAATACCATCGTTGATCCCCATATATCATAAGATATGTTTTGTTGGTCACATTCCAAACATTCAAAGTCCTTAATCATGTATTCTCTTGAATACCTTAGTGAAAACATGAATGCAGTTTAAAGTTAACACTTTCCACATACCAAAATCCTCAAAATTCTATATACTCAAACCATGATATCACTTAGTCCTTATATCAATCATGAGCTCATGAATATTGTTAAACATTTCATTTTCTCGTTTTCCCTTCATTATGTGCATAATATCTCAATCACTTTGAATACCACATTAGACCAATACATAAATATTCCAATATTCCAAGATACAACATTATTTTGGAATCCCATTACATAAACACTTAATCATTCCACCACATCGTTGTCATATTCAACATTGCCAATAGTGATCGCATGTGACTTCCCTTTGTCCTTTGCCTTAAGCGGTTGCTCATGTCGATCATCACTAACCCTTGGATTAGGGCATTTATTGGCATAATGTCCCATCTCCTTGCACTTGAAGCATTGAAGTGTTGGTTGTGCGTTCTCTGCAGTGTTTGCTTTATTCACTTCATTAGAATCCCTTTTTCCATTACTTCGACACTCAGCTGCTCGATGACCTTCTTTTCCACACTTAAAACATTTTCTAGTCCCTTTAATACAATCTCCACCATGCTTCTTTCCACACTTTGTGCATAAGGAAACATTCATCTTCTTTTCACCATTATTCTGAGTTTTCTCCTTGAACTCCATATTTCGTTTCTTGTCAAACCCATGAGATGGATATGTAACACCAACTTCCATTTCTACCTTGATAGCACAACGCACAATTTCTTCATAGCAACTGAAGTCTCTTATAGCTAATGCCCTTCGAAGACTTGGTTTTAAGCCACTGAAAAATCGATCAACTTTACTTTCAGGTTGGATGATAATACCAGAAGCATACCTTGCAAGTCTTGTAAAATTTGCTTCATAGGTACCAACAGATTCATCGTCCCTTTGCTTCAGTTCAAGAAACTCTTTCTCCATCTTTGTTCGGAGAATACGAGGGAAGTACTTATTGAAAAATAAGTTCTTGAACTCATCCCATTCCATAGACTCAATTTCATCCCTTTGCCTCGTATTCTTAATAAGATTCCACCATTGATCAGCATCTCCTTCCAAACGATACACTACTAGGATGACTTTATCATGTTCAGAACATTGAAGAACTGAAAATATCTTTTCAGTAGTACTAATCCATTGTTCAGCAACTAATGGATCAGTAGACCCACTGAAAGAAGGCGGACGCTGCCTCATGAAGGATTCAACAGAATGTTGCTCCTTCCTTTGCTCGTTTGGAAGTCCTGCATGATTCATAGCTTGAGAAAGTTGTGTGAGCATGGCTACAAGATTTTGCATTCCAGCTCCCATATCGTTTGGTTGCTCAGGGGGACAATCATTGCATTGTCCATTGCATTGATCAACACGGTTCCTTCGGGTTCCAGCCATCGTCTAAAACCCCAAAAGAATAGTGTGAGAGGCAAAAATCATGCTAGGGAAAACAACATAATAAAGGGGTAGTACCCTCAATATCTAACATCTTAGGTTAAATTCGAAGATCGTTAGCGCAATTCTAGGACTATAACCTATACGTATACTTAACCTTAGAGACATCCCTAGACATACCTTAGAAATATCTCTAGGGATCTCACTAACGTTTTCGCATCCTAGTTTCCAAAGGTTGACTAAACCTTTCCTCTGATACCAACTGTAGAGACCCGTATCTTGACGTACATGGACATTACATTACATTTGCGGAATACTTATTACATAACAAAAACACACACACAAGGACCGTAATAGTTTAGTGTCTTTGGAAACTCGGAATATAATCTTCTAATCGTGGTGAAAGATCTTCAACATCTCCCATAAAGATCTTCTTTTTTTTTATACCTAAAACCTTTCTTTATATCCTGGGGAAAAGAAAACATAAAAGGGTGAGCTCAAATGCTCAGTAAGGGTAAACAAAAGAAATATCAATCACATCATATACATAAGCACATAACTTTTGGAAATCTTAACCTGCAAAAGAGATCATAATTTCATAACATGGGGTAAATCATGGCAGTGAAATGTAATCACAATAATCATAACATAAAACATGAAACTTTGTGGCATTCACACATAATCATAGAGAATCATTTCTTGTTAGTCAAGACTCATTGCCAAGACTATCTTAGTGGACAAAGTCCCTTTCTGAATCGAGTAACCCTCGTTTCAGTCCTGTTTCACTGAACCGGTATAACCTACCATTCCAGCCATGTCTATCTCATGAGATATAAAATCATTACCCAATGCATTGGAGGGAGATATAGGTCCCACCCATCTCATAATGATACCATTCTTATGTGTGCCACAAAATCATAAATCATACATCATTTCATAACCCATGTAATAAAATGGGATTCTTAAACATCATGCCATCATAATCCATAAACAATTGATATCATTTCATCATAAGAAAACTGAAACCATTTAAATCATAGAGACATTTTACTTGAAACATACATATCAAATAACTTCATATTAGATGGAAAAATAGTTTTAAAAAAAACACTTGAAATGAATTCTTGAGGAAAATATCCTTTCTTCTTTAAAAACATTTTTCCTTTCTTAACATGTCATAAAACTTTAAACTAAAAGAAGTTGATTAAAAATAAACTTGAAAACTTGTAAAGTAATATTCTTGGAAATAATGTTTTAAAAATCCATTCATGCCGTATACGTTAAAAAACATTCTTCGTACTTTTGTCGGAAAAGTCAAAAAATCACCTCGTACGAAAAAGCGACAAAAGATTCCTTTCATATTCTTTACTAAAAACTCACCGAAGGGTAAAAATGGATTTAAACAATTGTAGGTGGATGAAAATAATATTACATATTGATGAAACATGGATGTGGATGATAAAATACACCTCAGTAAATACTTACGAATAAACAATCTCGGATAAAAATGAGATTGTGATATTTCCCTTACCTTAGGTCCGATTTGCTTTGTACGTGTCCGAAGCTCCTGTATAATGGTTTAAATAATGTCATTGACTTATTAAAGAATCATATTAATTTTTATGATATCATATATGGTTCACTTATGACATTATATTACCCGTTCTTTTGTAAATTCCATGTTAAAGAAGCGTTTTGGGTAAAATCGTTTCTTTTATCGTAGGTGTTTTGACTTGTTGTTCTTGACATTATTATTACTTATATCATGATTTACTTACTTCCAGAATATAAAATATGATTTATATATCATATATATTCAGTATATATATATATATATATAATAGATAGATAAATGAAATGAAAAACACCGTTCATGGAGACGGTAGTCCGTACGTACGCATCAACGATGTTTTCCTTTCCCTATTGTCTTGAATGGAAGTAAGTAGATGACATAAATATATATATATATATATATACATAAATCCAGTAGCTTTATAATGTCATATATTTCATTATTATTTCTTATATATACTTTATAATCATTCTTAAATGGTTAACATGAAGAATGAATCTCATCGCGTCGTGGAGACGGTAGTCCGTCCGTACGCACGAGCGATGATATCATTTCCATAAATATTGAATTGAATTGGAGTGGATTATACAATATATCAGAATCAATATGATGTTTTAATAACTATGTATAGTTATTCTTTACACCATTATACCCATCCATGTAAGGTGGTGGTGGAAAATAGATTACACCACGGCGTGGAGACGGTATTCCGTACGTACGCACGCGCAGTGATTTCTTTTTCCGTAGGATAGATAGATGGTGAAATAGGGTTGTTTCATACTTATAATAACATATCAGTATATGAGTGATACTGATTTTATTACTTCATAATGAAACAACCTAAGAAGAAGAAGTGGAAGAAGAAATAAAGATGAAAGAATTGGTAACGGTAATTACCTCTTCTTTGAAGCGCCTCTTTTAGACCTCCTCTTAGGGCACTAAAATTGGTCTTTGAGGAAGACCAGAACCTCTAGGATGTTGCTAGGGAAGTTTAGAAGAGATTTTGGCAGGGGTTGGCTGAGCTTGAGTGCTCAAATTGGTGTGAGGAGGAGGGGGAGGAGGTGTCCTTTTATAAGGGAGGAGAGGGGCACCTTAGGAATATCTCAAAATATTATTTTATATTAAAGTCAAAATCGGTTTATAATGGTTCCAAAGGGTCTTATTTCGAAGATAAAGTGGGGATGGGTCGAAATCCTATCAACCAATAGGATTTAGACAAGTTTAGGTTATTACTTTAACCTTATCAATTAGATTTAACTCTAAGTTAAATAATTTAACTTTTACCGTGTCTTTTTGTTTTCTTTCACTATATGGTTAATACACTTACTATAACATGCCAAACGAACCCCAAATTGTATATTATTAATAAATATATCTTTATCTAAGTCATTTGGCCGAACCTTAGATTTTTAGGAATACAATAACAATTAATAATATAATATTTGATTTAAAAACTATTTTGTGTCAATTTTGACACTATTTGATATATGATTTTTGTGAAAGTCATAACAGAATTATATGTTCGAACCAAGTTGATTAAATCAACACTAATATATCATAGTAACCTAGAAAATTAGTTTAAGTCATAAAAAGTCTCAAATTACATTCATTTGAGCATTTATAACATCAATTATGTTAATATTTCCTTAAAAGGGTAATTACTGCATCATCGTTGTGTCATAAATAAATTAATTTATTTAAAGTCTAAAAATTATAAATAAAATATCATTATGTAGTAAATCTTTTTATCTTTCTAATGAATATTTATAGTCGAATTTATCTTATGTATAACCCCATATTAAAAAAAATTTAGTTATTAAACTTTGATTTGAACTATTTTAACTATTCATTAAATAATATAATATTAAATGTCATAATCTAATCCAAGTGGACCTAAATGGTCATATTATATTCATAAGTTTGTTTTTGGTCGAATTACACTTATCCAATAGAATTAGGACATGTGTTAGGGTAATAGTAATATCATATTTACCCTTAGTTACCCTATTTACTATTAACCGTGGTAAAAAAAGTAAAAAGTTACTATTCACCAAAAATTATTTTCATCTCATTGAACCACATTTTACTTACTGACATCAACCGTGTCTCTCGGATTTTTGAAATTCCATTCACAGAAGCGGTAAAATTAAGATTTATGAAGAAATTAATTTTTTTAACTACCACTTAGTAGTTTCACTATTCATCAAAAATTGATGTTTTTCAGAACAATGCCAAAATTTCATCCTAAGCTATATTTCATATTCCGAATTCAAAAATGAAGTCTATTTTACCAAATTCATATCATAGAATTTGCATTAATTAATTTTATAATTAAATCCCGCTGTTAAAACAAATAGCGTGTTTTTAAGAAACAATATCTATCAAAAGATTGACACTTGATTATGTCTGGTTTAAATGTGAAATTACATCCAATGACCAACATTGTATTAAATTGTAAAAATATATTCTAAATATACTTTAAAACCACTCAAATTAATAATTTATCACTATTAATTATTTCGATTAAAAAAGTTGTTTTTAATTATAATTTAGTAATTTTCACTATTCATCAGAATATGAAAGTTATCCGAAAAGTACCACAATTTCACCTTAGGCTAAATTCGATACTCCGAATCCAAAAATGAAGTTCATTTTGAAAAATAATATTTACAGAGTTTTAAAAAGTGGTTATTACTATTCATAACAGCTAGTTTTAATAATATTTTAATAGCATATCGTTGTTTAGTGAAACTCGGTATTGCGTATTACACAGGCTATCGAGGAAGGTCGTGATTGCGTGTAATGCAAGGCAAGTCAAGGATGCGTGTTGTGCAAGCTCCTTTTGGTGTAGCGTACAACACAAGACATTAATAAAATTAAAAAGAATATTTTTTTTTATAAAATCTTGGGCTGTTACAAAACACATGCCCAAAGTATCGTGTAAAACATCATAACCCAAACCTGGTTCAGAAAGAATAAAAATTAGAGCTAAAGTAAATATCACCTTGATTTCCAAAAAATAACATTGACACTTGTAATTCCACTAAAAATTTATTACCTTATATGCAAAAGTTTTAATTAGATTTGCAATATTGGAGAATTCCCAAAAAACTACATGTAATAACAATCCAACACTAAGAAGATTCAGATCTCAAACACAATTTTAGGATAATATGAGAACCTAAAATCTTGTAACTTTTCAAGATTCACTAAGATACCCCTCTTAGATATAACATGCCCCAGAAACATTACTTCTTGAATCCAAAACTAACATTTGGAAAGATTACGATACATATGATATTCCCTCAAATTTCTAATAATGATATATAGATGGTCCATGTCCTCCTCCTCTAACTTGGATTGGTGGTACCATAACCACAGGTCAATATTTGAAAACCAATGAGACCCTCTAAGCTGATCAAAGAGATCATCAATCCTAATAAAGAGATATTTGTTCTTAATAGTCACCATATTTAACTTCTGATAGTCAATACAAAGTATGAGGCTCCCATCTTCCTTCTTATAAAAGATGATAGGTGAATCCTACAGTGAATTTATAAGACAAATAAATCCTTTATCCTTGTGATCTGTAAGCCTGACCTTAATTTTTATGAACATGGTAGGTTTTAGATGGTGCGATGTAACAGAAATGGGAATCATACTAGGTATCAGGTCAATATTAAACTTTTCCTCTCTCTATGGTGGTAAACTAGAAAAATCATCTAGAAAGACCTTGGGATACACAAACAATACACCAGGTATATTAATTCCCATAAAAGGAAAAAACATCAAGAAATATCTATGATAACTAGCATGTGATTACCCTACCGTAAGGAACAACATGCCTCACTCTTCCTAATATAGAGTCCCAATCCCCCTAAAAAACATGAATGAACCCACCATAAGATAATAACTAATCTCAATTTTAAAAATAGTCTATATAATCCCTAACATTGAATATCTAATCCGTACTAATAATCAAGTATAAGATGTCAAGATAGAGCACTAAGAAGTCTCTCTCCACCTCAAAGTCGGCTATCATCTCCCAACACATGTGACACTTGAAATTTTTTTGGACCTTTTTCCCAAAGGCATGGAACAATCCAACAAGTATGACATAAGATTAGAATTAAATACTAAAATGTGAACTAACTTTTATGATATAAAATAATGATTAAAACCTTTATAAAACATATATATCACCATAGAAGATGAAATAAAAATTGTGCCTCTAACTGTGGATAGTCCTACTTAAGATTCCTATGGAACATACTCTGCCATATAAATATGTCCACTATTAGTTCTTATCTGAACTTATTAAGACACATTAACATAATACATAGACTAAAAATAAGTCCCTATACCCATGGGAGAATCAATATGAACCTTCAAGAACTTGGTGGATGTGGATCCAACCTTACTACCTTGGGATATCCTATCACAAAAGTGTTTCAGATGAACAGATTTTCCAAAATGATGAAAAATTGTGGGAGCCTCTTTACAATTTTTCCTAGTATAAATAGGACACACACAATGATAGAAAAAAACATATCATTGTCCATAAAAGTCCCTTTAAATTGGTCCTGAATAAATCTACATAGCATTATGATTCCTTTTTTTTTGGATAAAGATGCACCCTGGCTAGCAACAGTACCAACTAAAGCTCCTTCCAGGTCTATTTCCTAACTATGATAGCATCTGCCAAATTTTACATATCAAATACCATTATAAATGTTAGATGGCACATGAGAATCAACATCAAATGAATATTAGGCCTCAGTCCCAACTCAAACCTCTGATCCATTAGGTACTCATTAGTGACAAGATCCAATGCCAGATGCACTATCTCATCAAAACAGGTGGGATACTCTAGAAAAATACACTCTCCATGCTCCAATGATAGAAACTTATAGGTATCATCCGCACATAACATATCAAGATAAAACTATTGGTTGAATATTTTCTTCAAGGAAGACAAGGTAAGATCCTCTTACATCTTAGTTTTCACAATATAGTCCCATCATCCCCTTCCTGATCCTTCACGATATATATATATGGAAAACCCCACCTTAGAGTCCTCAAGAGTATTCAAAAATTTAAATATTCTCTCGATCTGATAAATCCATTATTCATATTACTTCGGTCCTTGGTGACCATGAAACGTTGTTAGATGATGTTTTACAAATTATGAATCAGGATCCACTGCTTATTCTGTGTTCCTAACACCTGGTTAACATATAGTATGAATAGTGTGGATTAAAGCTTCTTCCAAATAAGGTTTCACAAAAGGATTTTTTTTGTGGAAATTTCCTATATCTTATTCTCTCTAATTTGGAATATCAATTCTATGATTCATTATCTAACAATCATAAGACAAGATCCAATCAATAATGATAATATTCTGAACGCATTGGACTGAATTCAGGTATTGATATAAAATATTTAAAATGTTAAGAATTTAAAGAAATTATGAATAATTCTGAATTAAATATTATTATTTGAAAAAGGAACAATTTAATTTAAATAAGATTCCCATATAGTTCATTCAAATGACCTCAAACACCATGTTTATACCTCATAAAAATTTTATATCCACCTATGGTAACTCGGTTTCAGACACGAAAGTGAGTTGGCTAGGATCCCTCCCACACTTACTACGAAAATTATGATTGTACTAAATTTTATCTACCCAAGACAAAAAAACAAACTCAGGTATTGTTAACCCACGTTAGGATGATCCCTCTAATACCAATTTTTAATGACCTAACATGGGTCAACTAAACCATCCACCAATATTGGTCATCACATAGTGAGGTATAACATAGATAATGGAAACAAGTATTGCATATAACCAGAAGAATACATATAAATAGAGTAAAATTAAAATAAATATATATAATAAGATCAATACAACCTAAGAAAAATAGGATAAACTATGAAATTTTGACAATACAAAACTAACAGGCCTCCATGTGACCAACTGTCACCTCCAAATCATCTCACTATGAAGGAAACAGATGACAATATGACCTATCATGCTACATGATGTCATTCCCTTTTCCCAATTCCTTCAAAACAAGGTCTAAAACTACCCAAAGTAAAAATTAGGTTGTTATCATAGAACCTAGTAGGATACCACAAAATAATCTATATAAGTTCTAATATCAAGAATGAAAAAGTTATAACTTTAAAACAAACCTATTTTTATATATAATTTTAATTAAAAAATCTATTTATAAAAATTTCATTTGGTTTCCATAAATGAATACCATATTCAAAAAAATATTATTTATAAAAAATAGGTAAATTAAACATGTGAGTAAATATCCATAAAATAAACCATCATATAATTAACTGGGTATAAAAGACAAATCACACCATTTTCTTTCTAGCCTATGAGAATACATACTATACATAAAAGAAGACTAAATAAGGAATAATTTGGTTATAAAAGATATTAATTCATATCATAGTCTGTTGATATAAAAAAAGTAACCCCTAGTGGTGCCATAGAAACTAGGATCATCTATGTCTATTTTTGGAAAGACCCAAGGTTCCCAATGTGCCAATTTTTTTTAAATACATATTCAATACCATGCTCACATTTAATTAAAACCAATTTTCAAAAAATAAAATCAATTCCAATTAACAACCAAAAGGTATCAACAAGAATATATAGAAATTCATGAATTAGTAACACTTTCATAGAACCTCCTACCTCAAAAATAATGGATACCTAACTACCATAAATTATAGAGTTCAAAAAATCACAAATTGACCTTTAAAATATAATAACAATAAGAAACTACAAATTTTTTATAGAAAACATTAATATATCATGAATCTGAAACAAAAACTTAGATAACTTTGCCACCATGACCAAAGGCAATGAATAAGTAGAAACCACTTACCTAGAGAGATCCACTGCAACAATAATGATGATCAATCATTTAAAAAATCATATAGAAGGATAAAAAATACCTAAAATCATCTAGGAGAGCTCCTAGGACACTAGAGGGAAGGTTTAAGCTGAATGATACACAAATCAGACGTGCGGGGTGTTTTAAAACCGCTATAGCCTAGGATTTCATATCGTGAATCCCTTTCATGTAATTAAATTGTATGTATTAAAAATATGTTGTAAAAGGAATCACCTCGGATAAATTTTAATCATCATCGATGTTTTCACATTGTGTAATGGTTTCACATTGTGTAACTTTTCACATCCTATATGTGACTCACATCATCTTCCCTATAATAGATTCACATCATGTAAAACATTCATGACATGAATTGGTCCATCAAGAAGTGCTCCACTCATTTTTCTATAGGAAACATCTTTATAACAGTCGTATACTTTTACACATATTTTTAAATTATTTTAATAATAATTAACAATGAAATAAAAACAAATGATTATAAATTCTAGTGTCTTTGGAAGATTATGTACATAATTAGAAAACATGAAACCAAAATAAAAAATATATTTTATTTAGTCTCCATAAAGAGATTCTAACTTTAATTTAAATCTTAAATATACATAGGATAACCTTGGGAATACATAAACAAAAGTGATGATCTAAAGTTACTAGTAATGGAATAAACATAGGAATAATGCATAGCACATGGATTAGAAGGCATAACATGATGACATAAAAAGGAATGCAACATGAATAAACATAAGGAAGCATAAAATGTAGAACATGTGATCATATAATCATAGAATCACAGTAATGTGGAAAAAAACCTACAACATGATATAAGAATGATTCAATGATAACTTCCAATACTATTTCACATTGAGGAGCATGAATCAAGGCTAATTGTCAAGACCATTACACATAAAGGACTAAGTCCCATAAAGGAATTAAGTTTACTCCCTATCCCAACGTGAGGTATCATGAGACTAAACATTAACCAATGCATTAGATTACTATCTTGGTAGACCCATAATAACATGTTCATGAATAGGTGTTCTATATGAAGAATCAAGCATAAAGGTTACCTATAGAAATAATTGGGTATCATAATCATGTCATTAGGCATAACAAAAGGGGATATCATAATAGTTTCCATGAAAGAATGTATTTAAATCATATATAGAAATTAATAACAGAAAATATGCATATATAATGATAAGTTATGTCAAAATGAAGTGAAAAAATATATAAATAGTTTTTAAGAAATATTAGAAATGAAACATTTTAGTGTGGTTTAAGGAAAATATTAAAGAGCATTTAAAGCAAAAAAGGCATAATGTTTTATATAAACCCAGAAATGAACCAATATATATTTTCATGATAAAATTATTGGATTTATAATAATAATGGGGGATTAAAATAGATTATGTGTGCTACTTGAAAATGTGTAAAAAACTGAGAAGTTCAATTTAATCGGGCTTTCTTATCTGGAGGAATTGCTAAGGATGCCTTATAAAAACATGTATTTCCCCATAAAATAAAGAAAAATTGAGATAGGAAAATATGATTGGAAAATAAATATATAATTTAATAGGATTAAATAGTAAGAATTAAGAATTATATTAGGGTAAATAGAGAGTAAATGTAACCCAAAGCTAATTTGGAGGTTTGGAGAGAATCTCATACCTTTTGTTCGAAAGTATTCTGCACTTGTACTTAATGTCTTCGATAAGGAAATTAAATTAATTAATAATTTAATTAAGAACCTATTGAATATATATTATACTTATTAATATTTTTTGGGTTCATTTATATCCATTTCATTGAGTTATAGTTCTAATATTGTCGTTTCGGGTGCATTCAATTCTTGGATTTCACGATCGGTTCCCATGAGTTTTATTTTGGAAGTTATTCTCAAATTGTAAAATCTCTTAAGACGTGAAATTATATGGTATTAATTAACTTACATAAATTTAAATGGTTTCATATATCATTTCCCTTTTAATATGAGGATAATTCACTAGATAAAATGTTAATGATTAATGTCGGTTTTTTTAATGAATTTCTAATCATCACAAACTAGTTTTATTTTATTGTTTCATATTATACATGTATATTGGTTCCAAGACATTAAATAAACTATATAAATATTTTATAATATAATTTAACCATAAAAATATTTTTATGACCAGCCTTTAAGGTGGTAATGAAAAATGAAAACACATTTTCCACGATGGCAGTAAATCGACACATCATAGATGATGTTTTCATTTTTGGAATAAAAGGGAGAGAATAAGGGATTTGATGATGGATATTCCATTAAAAAAATAAAATTACACTATATATAAGATACTATAGTCATAATTCATGTTTGGAGAGAGTATATAAGGATTGAAGAACAAAATAAAATAAATTAAAATAAATTAATAGAGAAAGAAGAGGATTTTAACTTTTGAACTTCATCTCCTTGAGAACCTCCTTAGAGAAATTGAGTTTCGTATTTTGATGAGACCAAAGGATCAAAGACATGGGGGTGTGGCTTGGGATTATTATTGGGTAGGATTTTGGAAAGATTCAATGATTTGGAGCTTTGAGGAGAATAAGTGGAAAGGGGCGGTATTTATAGTGGAGGAGAGGGGTGTTTTTTGATTATTTTACTCGTTAATATATCATCTGGGCTCAAAAATATCAATAGTGAGGATTATTGTGACTAAGTAAAGTAACTAGTGCTTTTGAGTTATAGAAAAGGGTTTCTTAAAAGGATCACACATCATTAATGACTCAAAAAATCATGTATTTGGCTTAAAATGTTAAATATCATAAATTATCGTATTTCACTATTCACCAAAAATTCAACTATTTTGAAAATAATTTTCTAAATTATAGAAATTTAATTTTTAATTAAAATCGTTATTTATTCAAAAAATACCGATTTTAAAATTATAATTATTTTATGACATTTTGAAAAATTAATTAATGAATCATAAAACTGTCTTATAATAATAATACAAAAAATATTAATTTATTAATCTATTTCATGAAAATAAATTTTCTTTTTAAATAATTATATTTATTATAAAATTATAAATAAACAATTTTGTTTCGCAAATATTCTAATACTTAATTTATCATTTTTAAAACATTTATTTACTTATAATATGATATAATTATTTCAAATTTTCATTTATAAGATACCTATATTTTATTTATAATTTCATTGGTGAGGTTACTATTATATTGGGTGTTTTATTATTCTTAATTTTTACATTAATATTCCAAAGGTCATGTTATTATTCCATTGCTAAAGGTTCCTTAATTTATTTAAATTCCTATAATTTCATTCATTATTCATTTATAATTTTTTAATTTTGTTCTCTATGTGATTCTATGTGTTTTATAATATATAAAATAATTATAATAATGAAAATTCATAAATATACTTATGGGTTATTAAATTCTTCCCTCCCTATGAAATTTTACCCTTGAAATTTTTGTTTTACATTCTAAGTTGAAAACAAGTGGGGTTACTTACCATTCATCGCTTCCTTCAGTTTTCATGTGGCCTCTTCGTACTTATGGTTCCACCATAGTACTTTTACTAGGTGAGTAGTCTTGTTGAATAGAACTTTATATCTATGGTTCAAGATCCTCACCAGCTGCTCCTTATAAGAGAGATCATTTTCTAACTGTGCCACATATGGATTCAGTACATGTGATGGCTCAGGTATGTAATTTCTCAAGAGGAATACTTCAAATACATCATTTACTTGATACATGGTAGGTGTAAGTGCTAGTCGATAGGCCACAACTCCCACATGATCAAGAATCTTGAAGGGGTCAATGTACCTGGGACCATCTTTCCATTCTTCTCTAATCTAATGGTCCTCTTTCCTGGAGATATATGAAGGAATACCATGTTTCCAATTTCAAACTCTAGGCCTTGTCAATGATTGTTGGTATAGCTATTCTATTGAATTTTGGCTACCCTGATGTGCTACTGAATGATTTTCACCTTTTCTATGATTTCTTATACCATTTCAGGTTCTAGAAGTTTACATTCACCAACTTCATCCCATAATATCGGTGTTATGCATATTTCATATAAATGGATTCATATGGAACCATTTGGATGCCCGAGTAGAAATAGTTGTTGTAAGAGAACTCTACCAAAGTCAAAATTTGGTCCCATCCTCCTTTGAAATCCATAGAACATACTCATTACATGTCTTCCAGTGTCTGAATATTCTACTCATATTGGCCATAATTTTGAGGATGATAGTCTGTACTGAAGTTCATCTCTTTATTTAGAGAATGTTTGAGACATTTCCAAAACATGGATGTGAATCTCAGATCTCAATCATATAAAATTGATATTGGTACTCCATGCAGCCTCAAAACTTCTCTGATGTATATTTGTGCAAGCTGATCCAGTGAGAAGTCCTCTCGAATCATGATAAAGTGAGATGTATTTGTAAGAAGTTCCACAAAAACCAATATAGAATTTTTTTCTCTATATGTATTTGGAAGTTTGTGACAAAGTCAAAGGTGATGTTTTCTCATTTCCTTGTTGGTATGGGTAATTTTTGAATCATCCCCTTATATGTTTAACTTTCATCATTCAATTGTTTACATACTAGTAATTTTGATGTATATTCATCTATATCCTTCAGCATATTGTCTCAATAATATTTCTCTCAAATATCTATATATATCTTTGTTCTCCTTGGTTGAATAGATAAGTTTGAGCTATGTGCGTCATTCATAACCTCTATCTTTATCTGTTGATTGGATGGTACACAAAGTTGTGACCCAAATCTTAAGGAACTCTCCTCATTAATTTTTAAATCTAAAAATATCCCTTTTCTAATAACTTCAACCTTTTTCCGAATTTCATCATCATTTCTTTGACCATCCATTATTTCTCCATAAGGGATGGTTGAGAAATCATTTGACAAAAGGATCGATTGTGTTTCTTTCTTAATGATTCCTAAGTCCATCTTTTTCAAATATAAGAAGATTGGATCCAACTCAATTCTTATCATTGATAAATTTTTAGAATACTTTATACTAGAGAATCTTCCACTTTATTTTCCTTGCTAGGATGGTAGTGGATTAAGAAATCATAATCCTTGATGAGATCCAACCATCTTCACTAGATCATATTAATCTCTTTCTATGTGAATATATAATTGAGGATTTTTTTTATCAGTATATATTTCACACTCCTCCCAATAGAGATAATGACACCATATTTACAACTTGAAGATCACAGGTGCCAACTTTATACCATACATGGGATAGTTTTGCTTGTGAATTTTCAACTTCCTTGATTTGTAGGATATCACTTTATAATTTTTCATCGGTACACAACTTCATCCCATATTTTAAGAATCACTGTATAACACAAAGATCTCCCCACTTGATGGAAGTGTCAGCATTGGTGTAGTGATAAGCCTATTTTTCAACTCTTTTAAATAGTATTTACATTCACTGGTCTAGAAAAAAATTTATACCTTCTGATTTAGTTTGGTTAGTGGGTTTGACAATCATGAGGAGTTATTCCAAAATCACTAGTAATACCTAGCTAGACTAAAGAAACTCTGGATCTCCATTATAGATGTTGGCATGGGACACTCTTCGATCTCCTTTTTCTTCGAAGGGTCCATAGATATTCCTTTACTAGTTATGACTTACTCCAATAATGATACTTATTCCATACAAAACTCGCATTTACTATACTTTTCATATTTTTTATCCCTTCACAATGTTTTTTAACATTATACAAATTCTCTTCATGCTCCTTACTTTTAGAGTACATAAGAATATCATCAATAAATACTACCATAAATTTTTCAAGATAGTCTCTAAAGAATCTATTCATTAATTCCATGAAAATTTCTGGATCATTAGTTATTTATAAGGGAATCACTATGAGCTCATACTATCCATACATTGTTCAAAAGGTAGTCTTGGGAATATCTTCTTTCTAGCCCTTTAAGTGGTGATATCCCAATCGATGGTCCACCATGGAGAAATACTTGGCCGCATGTAGTTGATCAAAAAATTCATCTATCCGTGGAAGGGGATACTTTTTATTTATCATGATTTTATTGATCTTCTGATAATCAATTAATAGGACCATTTATCCATCCTTCTTCTTGATGAAGAGGACTGTCCCACCCCATGGTGAAGCACTCAGGTGTATAAAACCCATGTACAGATTCTATTGTTAACGAATTCCCCAGTTCTTCTATATCAATGGTGTCTATTTAATAATGTTTCTTTGATATAGGAATAGATCCAGGAATATGTTCAATTTATAACTCAACCTATCAATTGTGAGGAATACCAAGAAATTCTTCGAGGAACGCATTAGTGTAACACCTCACAATGGAAATGTCTTCGAGCATAGTACTCTCATTTTTCTCAATCATTTGAGCTAGATATGATTTCTCATAAAGCAATAATATCCACAATTGAGATGATGATTTTGAAGTAGATTCATCTTCCTCCTTTCACATGCAAATAATTAGAGGATGCTTCGGGATGTGAAGAGTGATCTACCTTTCTAAATAGTTGATGTTGGCTTTGTATAAAGATATAAATTCCATTACCAATATAGAATCAAACTCAACCAAAGTAAGATGATATTTTTTGGGAGGTTCAAACCCCAAACATTAACTAGGGAGGAGATTTAAACTTTTTATGAAATAATTTCCCCATATTCTATTCTCATATATAAAAAAACTCTATATTTTGAGGTGGTTTTCTAATAGTTCTAAAAAACATACAAGATATGAAAGAATGTATATAACCATAATAAAATAGTAACTTTACTATTATTAAATAAATAACTAGTGTACCTATCACCAAATAATTATTGGGTTTCAACTTAGCAGTGGTAATAGAATATTCCCTTCCTTTCTACCTTGGAAGTTATTTTTGTGCATTTCCTATGAATACCCTTGGATTAGGCCACTAGTTTTCAAAATTTCCATGTTCCTTACTGTTGAAATATTGCACTATAAGCTGAGTATTGATATGAGACTTCCTTTATTCCTTCACATTTTTGGGATTCTTCATCTTCCTTGGGAAATTATGAGAAAAATTCCCCTATCTTCCATATTTGAAGCATCTCCTGGTTCCTTTTAGACAATTCCCAGTATGCTTATTCCCTCAATTTTTATATGTGAGATGTTGGGATTTATTTCCATCATGGGATTTATTTATTGATCCTCCCTTATTAAACTCCATTTCCCCCTTTTTATCTCCAGTCCCATGAGACCACTAATAGTATCTGATCTCCATTTCGACCATAAGGGAAAAAAGAACAATATCCTCATAGATTTCAAAGTCTCAAATCACCAACTACTTTCTCAGAATTTTCTTTAGTATTCTAAAGAAAAGATACACCTTAGTCTTAGTGTTCATGAAAAATATAGAGGTGTATACTAAAAGTATTATGAAGTTTTATTCATATGACCCAATAGACTCTTCTTCTTTTTTCTTCAGTCCTAGGAACTCCCTCTCTATCTTAAGAAATAGAGTCTGGGGGAAATATTTATTGAAAAATATTTTCTTGGAATCCTCTAATTCCATTGAATCAATTTCATCTTTGTAATTCATGTTCTTGATCAGTGTCCACCACTGACTAGCTTTCCAATCAAAACGATAGACCACCAAAACAACATTTTATTCTTATGATCACTGGAGGACATAGAATATCTTCTCAATGGATTTAATACATTTTTTTATGAGAAGGTGATTGGATTATTAGCTAAACATGGGAGGTCTTTGTCTCATAAAGGATTCAACTAAAACTTTATATTTCATAGATTAATGAGGGGGGTTCTACATGATTCAAGTAATTATTCATAACTTGAGGTAGTTGATCAAGTACTATCACAAAGTTTTGATCTCCCATTCCCACTATATTTGGAATTTCATTAGGGTAATCATCACATTTCCTATCACATTGATTGTTGGAATGGGTTCTCCTGTTTCCATCCATTAAATAAGAAAAATAAAGTATGCTTTGGGGGATTGAATACATATATAATAAGCATAAAAAAGAAAAATTTAACATTGAAGGATAAACTTTCAAATGTAAATTATATACTATATTGTGATACCCAAAGTTTCAATGTGGGTTATCCATGCTGATATAATTTTCCTTAGGGTTCTTACTAAAGTTTTATAGTACTAACCAAAAAAATAACTATACCTCTCTCTAATACCAAATATAATGACCCTATCCTTTTACACATATTATTACACAATTGTAAGAATAATTAACCATGAAATAAAAACCAAGGATCATAAATTCTAGTGTCTTGGGAATACTAGGTTCAGAATTTGAAAACATGAAACCAAAATAAAAACATCTTTTATTTAGTCTCCATAAATAGATCATAACTTCCTTTTATATTTTACTTCTATATAAGATAACCTGGGGAATACATTAACAAAATGGATGAGCTAAAAATCCTAATAAGGGAATAAACATAGTAATTAATCATAGCACATGGGTTAGAAGGCATAACATGTTGATATAAAAAGGCATGGAACATGAAAAAACATAAGGAAGCATAACATGTAGAATATGTGATCATATAGTCATAACATCATAGGAATGTGTAACGAACATACAAAATTACATAAGCATAATCATGAGTCAAGACTAACTACCAAGACCATTTAACATGGAGGAGCATGAGTCAATGCTAACTTCCATGACCATTACACATGGCGGCCCAAGTCCCATAAAGGAATCAGGTTTACTCCATGTCTCAACATGAAGTCTCATGAGACTAAAAATTACCCAATGAATTAGATATCTATCTTTGTTCACCCATCATAACATATTTATTCATATATGTTTCACATGAATAATCAAGAACAATGGATACCCATGGAACTAATTGGGTATCATAATCATGTCATAAGGAATAACTAAAGAGAATATCATAATGGTGTCCATGAAAGAATGAATTTAAAAAATACATCGAAATTAATATAGGAAAATATGAATATATCATTATAATTGATGTCTAATTTAAGTGAAAACATGAAAAAAGTGTGTTTAAGAAACATTAATGAAACATTTTAGTGTGGTTTAAGGAAGATATTAAATAGCATTTGAAGAGTAAAAGGTATAATATTTTATATAAAACCAAAAATGAGCTAAGATATATTTTCATGATTAAATTATTTTTTATAAGAGTAATGGGGGATTAAAATAGATTATGGACGGTACTTTAAAATGGGTAAGAAACTGGTAAGTTCCCTTTAATCAGGCTTGCTTATCGGGAGGAATTGAGAAGGATTCCTTATAAAGACATGTATTTCCCCATTAAAGAAGAAGAATTGGGAAAGGAAAATATTTTTGGGGAAATTAACATAGAATTTATGATGAGTAAATAAGAGTAATTTATAATTTAATTGGGGTAAATAGAGAGTAAATGTAACTCAAAGGAAATTTGGAGGTTCGGAGAGAATCCCTCACCTTATGCTTGAAAGTGTTTTGCACTTGTACTTAATTTCTTGGATAATGAAATTAGATTAATTGATAATTTATTTTAGAACCTATTAAAAATATTTTTGATTTATTATAATTTTATTAGGTTTATTTATGGACATTTTATTGAGTTTTAGTTTTAATTTTGTCATTACAGAAGCATTCATTTTATGGATTTCATTATCGGTTCCCTTGAGATTTTATTTCGGAAGTTCTTTTAAAATTGTAAACTCTACCCAGATGTGAAATTATATGGTATTAATTCACTTAAAAAAAATTAAAAGGTTTCATATATCATTTCCATTTTTTACATGAATATGATTAATTAGATAAAATATAAATGATGAATGTCGATTTATTTTAGTGAATGTTTTTATCATCACGAACTAGTTTTGTTTTATTATTTAATATTATGAATATATACTAGTTCCAAAACATTAAATAAACTATAATACATATATTATAATCTATTTTTAATCATAAAAATTGTTTTATTACCAGACTTGAAGGTAGTAATGGAAAATGAAAATGTATTGTCCATGATGGTGGTAAATTGACACATCACATACAATGTTTTCATTTTTTGGAATAAAAGTCATATGAGAATAGATTTCATGATAGATATTCCATTAACATAATAAAATTATAGTATATATAATATATTTTAGTTATCACTAATGTATTTATATAGGATTAAATGAGTGGATATGAAAATAAATGAAATTAAAAGAAGAAACTAAAAGAGAACAGAAGAGGAATTTACCTCTTGAATGTTTTCTCCTTGAGAACCTCTTTTAGGAAATTGGGTTTGGTCTTTTATTAATAAAAAAGGATTCGGGAATTGGGGGAGAGTCTTGGGAAGAGTATTGGGTAGAAATTGGACAGGCTTCAAGGATTTGGAAGTGTGAGGAGAAGAGATGATGAGGGTGTAATTTATAGTGGAAGAGAGGGGTGTTTTTTGATTATTTTATTCATTAGATTATTATTTTGGATAAAGACTATCAATAATGAGGATTATTGTTACTAATTATAGTAAATAGTGCATTTTATTTCAAAACATGTCTTTTGGACATCATTCATACATCATACATGACTTAATAATTCGTGTATTTGGACTAAAATGTTAAATACCGTAAATTATTGTATTTCATTATTCACAAAAAATCAACTATTTTCAAAAAATCAAAAAAAATAACCCTAAATTTTTTTTGACAGGTATATTAAAAAAATGGAATCTATTTTATTTAATTAATTATCTTAATATGATCAATTTCATTTTTAATTAAAATCATTATTTATTCAAAAAATACCAATTTCAAAATTATAACTACTTTTATGACATTTTAAAAAATTAATTAAAGTCTCGTAAAAATTTATTATAATAATAAGATGAAAAAATAGTAATTTATGAATCTAGTTTATAAAAATAAACTTTATTTTAAGTCATTATATTAATTATAAAATTGTAAATAAACATTTTTTTCATAAAAATACCAAAACATAATTTATCATTTTTAAAATATTTATTTTCTTATACTCTCATATAATTATATTTTATATTAATTTATAAGATATCAAGATTTTATTTATAATTTCATATGTGGGGTTACTATTCTATTGGATGGTTTACTATTCCTAATGTTCACATTACTATTCCATAGGTCATGCTACTATTCCATTGGTATAGGTTCCTTTATTTTTAAAAATAACTATTATTTAACTCATTCTTCATTTATAATGTTTTTATTATGTTCTCAATATGATTCTATATGGTTTATACTATATGAAATAATTATAAGAAGGGAAAGTTCATGGAAAGAATTATGGGTTGTTACACTCCAAACAAAATATTAAGGCTCTCTGATCCTAAGGAACACCCTCTAATCCTGTTAACACATTTATACCCAGACTTATTAAAGCAAACAACGGGTCTCAATTTCTAAGAGTATCACAATGCACCCAAAAAATTGAATCAAAGAAGAAAATACAAGTCAAACCTAACGAAAGGTAACATGTTGTTACATGGACATTATGTTTTTTTTCATGTCCAAATTTTCAATTATCACTAATGTTCACCTATTTGGAAACCTCGTTATTGGATGACCTTAATATTTCCTTTTACCTATTTTCAAGAGAAAGTTTTATTAATCCTTTTTATGTTTTGGGACTTCAAAAAGGTGTTTTCATATTCCCAACCCTTTTTTACCAAGCCAAAGTTCAAATTGTGGTGCTAAAATTTACTAAAAGGGGAAAGAATGTAACACTTCTAGATTTTAAAAAAATAAAACTATGTTCAATAGAATATACAAAATGAAAAATTATACCTAAATGAACCATTAAATATTATTATTTAAATCTTACCCTTATAACCTGGCTATTAAATTTTTTGGTACAAAGAATTAACAAATTTATAAAAATATGTAAAGTTCATATTCAATATTGATAACTTCATAGATTATGATAACTCAATTTTTAGTAGTCATTTTACTATTGAAAAATGGTTTTTATTAATTTTTTTGATAAAATTATTTTTGTTTATTTTAAATCATAATATAATAATTAGCTTAATTTGAAATTCAAATATTTTTCAAAGAAGTTTTATTTTTCAATGAATAGTAAAAATAATGATTTTTATTTAAAACTGGATTTTCTTTTCAAGTATTTCCAAAGTCAAATTATATTTTGGATTAGTTTTAAATTTTCATCACTTTATTTTGATTCAAAACAATATAATTATGGTATTTTTAATAGATTTTATTCTTGGATATATTATAAAAACCTTTTATCTTTAAAAAGGCATTATTCTGAAAAAAAACTATTTTTCATAGCGTCTTGTAGGTCTAATTTTAAGTTAAATTCTATCACTTCTTGGAATTTAGTCTTAGAAAATGGATTCTATATTTTAATTAAGGAGGTCTAAATTTTCAAAATAGGACCCTTATTTTTTTAGTCATTATGAATAGTAACTATAATAAATAATTATCATCATGGTAAAGGAAAATCGTGTAATTAAGGTTAAAAATAATATGATAAGGACTAAAAATTGACCCTAAAACATGAATTTATCATATTATATGAGTCTAGATTGGCTATGTACATCCAATTATTGAATATATGGAAACCTGGTTCCATATTTATTTGATTTTTTCCATTATAATATTTAAGAAAAAGATAAACAAAAAATATCACTTTCTTGCTTTTAATAAATATAATATTTTATGATAGAGATAAAAACAAATTATGTTCAGTTCTGAAGAATCGTTTGAAATAAAAATAAATTTTTATCATGGTAATTTATTTATAATTTTTATTAATTAAATTATTATCTTAAATTCTTACACAATGCTGAAATAATATTTATTCAATTAATAGAAAAATAAAATAAATGATTTTAAAAAATATTAAAATTAATATAAATTGAATGAATTATTATGTTAAAAAAAATTTAGAAATATATAATATTTTAGTGATGTTTGAAATGATTATATTCTAATTCCATTACTTTCATTTTTTTCAAAGTCAAATTAAATGAATAGTTATAAAGATGACATTAATGATATTTTATAATAAATAATATTTTATAAAATGATTTAAAATTATTAAAAATATTATATTTATCTAAGTGGTTATTATATTTTTAAAATTATCCCATAAATACCCTTTATGGACCAAGGTTCCTTTTATAATAAATATTTTGACCCCTAAAATTAAAAAAAATTGTTATTGCAGTAATTTTCAAAAGGGGTTAACATGGGTTAAAATAAATATATAATTGTAAAAATATAATATAAATATATCCAAATTTTATTTTATGATATAATTTCAACACATCCTCATACTATAATAAAATTAAATTATTTTGGATCCTTTTTTCATGAAAATTAATTTATATTAATTTAATATTTTATGAAATTTCAATAGTGTCCATCCCCTATCTTATAAAAGGTAACATCCTATCCTCTTTTATTCACACATTAAAATAATTTTAGTTCAGAAAATGTCTAACCAAATCCATTACTTAAATCCTTACTCACGTTCTAGAGGTCTTCTTTTAGGTAAAATACCAACCTTAGAGGGTTTAATGTGTAGACCAATGGAAGTTGTTTGAAAAAGATGTATAGTATTTAACAGAAGGTTTTAGTTTTATTTATTCTTCCTACTAATTAAACTATTATTAAGAAATGATGATATAATAACATCATTTTCTCACATATAATTAGATATTATTATGTTAACTACATAACCTACATCCATTTCCCCTTTCATTAACTGGGAAACAAAACCATTGTTTGTGTGTAGGGCGTATTACCGCCTCATGAACTGATGTAATTTATTTTCCATAATCTCCAATAATATATATTTATGATGATGGATTTAATGTATATATATTATATTTATCACATATTTTTTATTCATTAAAATTAGTATATCAAATATTTTCTTACATTTCCCTTCATTGAAAGATAATAATGTCATTTGTGTGTATGTGTGGATTGTCACCTCAATAAAGAGATTTGATTTGTTTTTCATTAATATATCACTTGGATAATATATATGAGTATATTTAAATAAATAATATAATATTTATTATATAATAATAATTTTAAAAGATAAAATAATACTTATATTCTTTCCATCTTGATCATTGGAAAAAGTAAACGTTACTCATGCATACGTTCGGTCTATCGTCTCTATGATTGTAACATAGTTCATTTTTCATAATCATATTTCATTATTAGTTTTAAAAGTATGATTTATGTATAAATATTATAATTATTTCATTATTATTATTCTATATATATTGAAATCATGACATCTCTGACCACAGTCAACCTGTCAGAGTCACTTTTGGCATATAAGCTGGATATCTTCAAAACATCTGACATTAACTTAATTAATTAAATAATTATATATAACATGTTAATAAGTGAAATAAAAAAAATAAAAACATTAATAAGTTTTTTTATAAATATAATATTTAAAAAATATATTCAAGAAGATAAGTAACACACATGATGATTCAGGCTCGAGGTAAGGGACTTTCTTTTAAAAAATATTCTTTTAAAGTTTCACTTCCAACTTTCCATGTCTGTTTTATTTTAAATGTTTCCAGAAATTTTTTATTTATGATTCACTAGATTTTATGATAATTTTTTATGATATTTTACATTCTTTAAAATTATTTTAAAGAAATAATCTTTTTAAGGTTTTATGTAAGGGGAATTTTACTTTAAAACCTTATTTTGTAGGTTTTAATGATTTATTTCTAAATATTTCTCTTCCATGTCCATATTCTTAAATTAATTTTATGAATTTATTTATATGAATATAAATTAATTATAAAGGAACTTTTATATCAATTTTTTCTTTCTTTTAAATGTTTTTAAAAGATTATTTTTATGTATTTTATATGGAATTTTTTGGATTTCATTACAAAAAAAAGGATTATTTTATTTTAGTGTATATGACATTAACATATTTTACCACTACCATAACCATTATTTAATACTTTTATTTATTTATAAGATTCCTTGTTTTATTCAAATAAAAACCATGTTTTCATTTATTCTGAGTAATTTCAAAAAGTGTTTTAAATAGAATAGATGTTTTAATATCTATAAATGTTTTTGCTTATGGGTGTTAGAGATATATCTAAACCACCATTTTCTTTAGGATTCAACATTTTTCTCTCTAGATATCTTTATCTCTATTTTAAAGTTATGCGATGCTTCTAAATTTTGTATATGTGTCTCTCACATATATCGTTATCTTTTTTCCCTTCCTTTGATGGGGGTAATACTTGTCTGATGTTTGTTTTTAAAATGAATCCATTATGAAAATTACTTTAATTATGATATGAGGAAATATTATGCATCCCATTTATTGATATGGGTAATTCTTATGTTTATGTATTATGATTGATTTCCTTTTTATGGAACACATAATCATGAACATGTTATGATGGGTGCACCTAGATAGCGCTTCAATGCATTGGGTACCTTACTGACATTTTTCTGCTCATACCACAATCTAAAATGTTTTTCATGAGGTATTAAGGATTATTGGGGATAAGGATTAGGTCAAGATGAAAATTCTGAATATATATCATGAAAATAAAACTTGTTATATCATGAAAGTTTTGTTTTGTGGGAAAAATGGACACTAAGTGGAAGTGTCCTCTTTGGGATGTAATATATATTTATATTAGGGTGATGACCTAATTATATAAAAATATAGACCTTAAATATCTTAAAATGTATTAAAATTAATTCTTGAATTAAACTTAATATTATGTAATGCTTACAGTTGCTTCCTTACACACTTTATTTCCTTCATGTTCTTTTAAAAATGAAATGTAACTCATGTGTACCTATAACCTACCATCTCCATAATTGTAACATAATTATCTTTTCATAACCATATTACATAGTTGGTTTTAAAAAGTATAATTATTATATCAAAATGATAATTATTTTGTGATTATTATTCTCGAGATGATGGAATAATAACCCCTTTGACCGTAATCAACTTACCAAATTCATTTTTAATGTATGAACCAAATATCATCAACGCATCTAATAAAAACTTAATTGAATAAGTAATTGTATATAACATGGTAATAAATGAAATAAAAGTAATAATAAACTTTAAAAAGGTTCTTAAGTAAGTATGTAATTAACAAAATTTCATTATTCGGTAAGATAAGGAATGTATGTGACAAGTCAAGCTTTTTGTAAGGAACACATTTCCTTGAAAACCTTATTTTAAATTATTTTAAAATATTTATTTTATAAGTATTTTAATTCCATGCCTATATTATTAAATTATTTAATTAATGATTTATATATACATGAATGAATAAAAAGGATAAATTTTAACTTCTTATAAAGGATTTCAAAAGGAATATTTTTATGGAATGTTTTGACTTTCTCTACAAAAGAAAAAAAATTATTCTCTATTTTAACATATATGGAATCAAAAAAATTCCCACAGCTAAAACCATAATTTTATGTTTTTCTTAATTTAAAATATTCAAATTTTTTTCAAAGAAAAACACTCCTTCCCTTTATTCTTAGGATTTTCAAAACGTTTTTTTAATGGAATAGATATTTTGATATCCAAATTTTTTTCTTATGGGTAAAAATATTGTTTTTATACATGATTTCATGTTTTATAATTATGTTATGATTCTTGGGAATTGTTTATAATGATGATTAGTTCCATTATAAACCAAGGAAAGGTGGTTTGGTTATAAACCAAAAATGGGTGGTTCTGTTAAAAACCATAGGTGGGTGGTTTCATTATAAACCAAAGACAGGTGGTTAAATTATAAACCCAGGATGGGTGGAAACATTATAAACCAAGAATGGGTGATCCCAATATACCTCTCTAATGAATTTATTATTTTTAAGAGTGAATGTAATAGTGATATAAAAATGATTTCCCAAGTTACATACTTGATTTATTTATTATTTATATGGGTTTTCATAGAAATAATATTATTATACAAGGTAAACTAATGATCTTATGTTTAATAGAATTTTTATGATACATCTTAAGGGTGAAATGTATAACTTTTTGAAAAAAATTTATGAGTTTTTAATGATTTAAAAGAAGCATTTACGTGTTTTATTATTTTTTAATGTTTTATTATGATTTTTTTTAAAAATATTTGGGAAAATAATTTTATTTATTATGTAAGAACATTTTTATTTTGAGGTCAATGTGTATTTTGAAAAAGTAAAATTATTATGATTGTTAATGAAAAAATGAGTTTCTTTTGTTTAATGTCCCTTACTGAGATTTTTGTGATCATATCATGTTTTTAAATGTTTTCATATGTATTTAACAATGATTAGGGATTGGAATGAGGTTAGGATGATACTTCTTAAGATATTTTATGAAAATAAAACTTGGTATATATTAAAAGTTTTTTATTGCATAAAAAATGGTACTTAGTGGAAGTGTCCACTTTGTGATGCAATATTTATTTATGTAATAGTGATTACTTAATTCTCTAAAATTGTAATACTAAATGTTATATGGGAAGGAAAAAGTGTATTATAGTATAAATAAACTGAATTATGTAATTTTTAATGATACCTCATAATAACCAATATATATTATGAAATTATACACCAATTATGGTGGTTTTGAAGAAAAAATGATATTATGGATTTGTTCTCAATGATTTGTTTGTTAATTGGTAAAGGAATTGCATTAATGGCTAGCAGGGTCGTCATATCCATTAATAATTATAATATAGAAGTAATGGTATGTTTCTATGGATTTAGTTATTGTATTTTCTATATCACAATATAAAAATGATGGCTCTTGGGTAGTGTTGGGACCAGTGAGTAATGATGTAAGTCTTGAGGAACTCAAAGTGGGGGTAAATCTAGATACTATAAATTTAAAAAATTTCATTCAAAACCCTCACCTATCATTAGATTTTGTTCCAATATTATAAGGAATTTGTTAAATATCTCACTCGATTAATATAAGTTTCAATAAAAAACAATCACAAATATAGAAATAAAATATTTTATAATGAAAGTATTTTTTGGTTCAATCGCACTAGGATACATTCAAAGAGCATACATATGATGAAAATTAGGCATACCAAAATCCATTTTAATGCACTATTTTAGTGGATACATGTCTTGGTCATGGTTACTCTATTGCAAGGTTAAATTCCTTTAAAATTGGTTTAGGATAGAACACTATTTTCCAGGGGTCACTCTATATTCTTCCTTTCAAGCACACAACTTAAGGGAAATATTATTTAGTTAATAGACATGAAATTTTATTTTAGTTCAAAATTTAAAATTTAATTGTTATAAATATTATACTATATAATAGATTTTCTATTGAAATCTACTTTGATATGCTTCCACTTCTCCAAATCTAGTTTAGAATACTTCTAAAAAAGTTTTTAGAATGATGTTCTCTACAAAATCAAAAATATCCACAATACCAATATATGAGGAATAATTCTATACTAGAAATATTCTTATTTTTATCTATTTTTATCTTAAAAAGTAGAATGTATCAATGAAACTCCATATTCAAGATCCTTACTCAAAACCAAATATATTAGTGAACTATTATCATATTGTGACTCCCTTTTTTTTCTTTATAAAACCAAATATAACAATATCATTCCATATAATCTTTAATAAATATCCTTAATCTCTAAGTGTTTATTCAATGGTTAGGATCAATTATAATTTATCTAAATATAATTCCAAGTTTACCATATAATTTATTATGGTCAAAAATGCTCATTCAATTCAAGTTAATTAAAATTTTATATATCACTCCTATTTTTAAATCTAAAATAAATCTTCAATAAAAAAATTATTTCACCATATCACGGTGTGATTCTATCATTTACGATGTCGCATGTTTCTAATTCCATATTATTACAACATGAAACCCTCTATTAATATGTGATATTAAGGTCAACTATAAATCCAAAAAATCTGGATAATGGATCATTCTAGACTCCTTGGAAATCAAAAGATGGTCTTCTAAATCTCCAAAAATCATGGTTTCTTTTTAAGTCATGGTGATCTAACTCATGGTGAAATTTTATTAACTTTATACAACAAGACATAAATTGATATTTTATATATTTCATAATATGAAATGATTTTTCTTTCCTCATTTATATATTTTTAATAGTTATATCATAACATATATATTACAATGTGATCCAATCATCCATCATAATCAATAGTTTCTCCCTTTTCTCATTATATTTCCATCAATATGTAAAATCCAAATTCATGAGGTATTTTATGTCATTTTGTCATGAAACTTCCCCACAATTCAACCTTCTCTAAAATTTTATTAATACATGACATCCACTATAGCATGGATCAACCTATTATAGCATGGTTCCTCTAAAAATTTTCTTATATGGATTGAAGTAATTATTATAAAATAATATTACATTGTAGTATCTTCCTTAATGTTGAAACTATCAATCCAACAATACAATTTAATCATATATATAATTTTATTAATCTAGTGAAGGCTTTATAAAAATTTTATTACTCCTATATTTACCATGAAACTCTGAAGTTATTCTTGTGTAACACTTGATAAAAATGTATAATATTGTGTAACTTTTTTATGAAACATACTACATATACATAACTCCTTTTATAAAATACTAATCATATTTACCTATATTAGTTTTTAAGTTTATCCTACATAACCTTTGAAAAATCCATTTTAATCATTCATATCTCTAGACTTTTTCAAATTTTTTCATGAATGTTCACACCTTTTCAAAATTGTTGATACACTATAATAAATAATATTATACTATAATAAAATTTATCATAGTGTAATCAATCCATTTTTATTTAAATATTTTGTATCCTTTCCAATTTTGACAGCCATCACATTATCAAAACTCCCAGTAGCAATAATAGTGTCATTAATGCTTCCACTCTAGTTCTTTCATGCTCAACTTCATGATTTAGTTAAATATATGTAAATGTTATCCAATTTCTATCATATCACCTTTGGGTTAATGTTTAATTCACTTCGGGATTTTTTGACACTCATCACCATGTACATCCTTCAAATTCTAATGACCAACTTATTTGTTGACCATGATTTTCAACCTCTGCATCTCTAAAATCAATACATTGTCTCTAATAAACCCCCCATCAATTAAAAACAAATACAACATAGAACATATGATTAAAATAATCTCCCACTTTATATTTTTTTCCAATTGTACCATAAATACATCTTCATAATGTGTCTATAAATATTACAAAGTAATATATTGATTTATGGTGACTTCTTCTACCCCCTGTTGAAAATAAAATTTAAAGGTTACTACCACAATATTTCTCATCTTTATTCTCTTTATTTTTCATTAAAATTAATAGGTGTATATTCATCAAATATTATCCATGTTTATGTAACTATATATATATATGTGTGTGTAGACATTCTAATCAACCCCTTCTAAAATTTATATCTCAATCATCATATTTCTAAAATTCTATAATTAGGGAGTCATCACTCCCCCTTTTTTATATAATTCATTCACTACATTAATTTCATTAATCCATTTAATTTTACTTAAAATCCTTTAGGATATTTTTAAAAATATTATTTATTTCTAATCTAGGTTCAAAACCTCTTCAAATGACATATACATTCTTAAATATTTTCAATTATTGAATTTACATGTTAGAAAAGCGCCATAAATAAAGCCTCAAATCTTGTTGAGTTAAAACTTAGTGTAGGAAATAAGATTTTTTATTAAAAATGTGATTTTTTCCATTACACTCAAAAAAATACATAAGAACATGGAACCTTATGTAACACCATGATATTTTAAAATAATAACATCATGTTTTATATCCTATACAACACACAACACCAAGAGTAGACGACCTGTGAAATATATGATCGTTAAAACCAAGCCGTTAAATTGGAGGATATGAATATAATTAAATATTTTATGAAAAATATATATATATATATATATATATTAATTTTATATTCAATATAAATTTATTGATAAATTAATAGTAAATAATCAATACATTTTTAGAAAATTAATTTTTTTTTCAAAAATATGTTTTCTTCAAAATAGATTTTTATTCCTTTTTATGAGAAATATTATGATTAATTTCTAGAGTATTTAGAAAAATTATTTTATAAAATGAAATTATTTTTTCAAATATTCATATAAAAATTAACTTAGGGTAAAATTTTTGGATTTTTCCGAAAGTATAGATTTTTAAATGAATAGGGAAAAATAATAATTTTTATAGAACTGTCGTTTATTTTAAATAAATTAAGTAATATAAATGTTACATTATGATTTGAATTTCATTTAAATTAAATTAATATTTATTTAGTTATATTTAATTAAAATAATTAAATTTTAATCATATATATATTGTATTTTAGTATAAGTGTATTTTTAGACTTAAAAACACATCTTTCTGAAAGCTATTTTAAAGTGCATAATGTTTATCTATTTGAATTAATTAAAATAATAACTAATTAGGAATGATTTAAATTAAATTAATAGATTATATATATATATATATATATATATATTAATTTAAATTCATATAATTATGATTACTATTTAGGATGTTTATACAAGATCATCTTCTGCTTGAAAAATACATTTCTTGAAAACATGTTTCTTTGTCTCATCTGTAGGTTTTATTTTAAATTAAATTATTCAAATTAGGTTCATTGAATTTGATAAAATAGATTCCAAAATATTAATCATAAAAATTTATAATATATAATAAGTTCAATTTAATATTTGGTCATAATAAATATTGATAACAGCAAAAAACTTTTATCGCAGTTAAGGTGAAACTGGGTTTATCAGGGGTTAAACTAAAAATATAAGGGTTATGATGGAATAAAATGGTATAAAATATATTTTATGGATATATTTAGACCTTATATCATATAAGGTTCTATAATTTTCTATTTTTGAGCCCTTTTTCATGTTTCAAAAATGGGTATAACTTTTTCTTTTCAAAAATTCTAAGTGTATCCTCTCCCCAACTTATAAAAGGCCACCCCCTATATTCTCCCCTTCACACCTTAAAATCATTTTGTTTCAGATGATTACTAAAAAATATGACCATTAATTCACTCCCAATTTCCCATATATATTGTTTTATAATAAATCCAATCTAGTAAGGACTTATGTATAATCCTAAAGAGGTCTCTTGAACAAGAGGTATTGTTCTTAACCGAGAGTTCTGTTTTATTTCTTCTCCCACATCCTTTAAATATTATTCAACCATGATGATTTAAAAATTTAGTATATTATATGTGATTATATATTATTATTTTAATTTTATATCATAATTTTATCTCCTCTTATATCTAAAAGAAAACAAAACCATCGTTTGTGTGTACTATAGACTAACACCTCGTGAATCGATGTAATTTGGTTTCCATCATAGTCCCTCACAGATGTTCATGATGATGGATTTAATGTTTATATATTATATTAATGACATATTTATTATTATTAAAAGTTAATTTATCATATATTTTCTTAAATTTCTAGTCATTGAAATATGATAATGTTGTTCATACGTACGTGTGGACTACCACCTCCATGAAGTGATGCAATTCATTTTTCATCACCAAATCACATGAATGGTATATGTAAATGTATTTAAATAAATAATATGATATTTATGAAATAATAAAAATTATATAAAGATAAAATAATGTTTACCTTCTTTCCAAAATAATAATTGAAAAATGGAAACGATGCTCACACATACATACGACCTTCCATCTCCATGATTGTAACATAGTTCATTTCTCATAACCATTATTCATTGGTTTTAAATGTATAATTTAAATATATAAATTATTAATATTTAATTATTATTATTTATATTATGTAAGAATTACCACTTTTACCATGTTCAACATACAGAATTGTATTTATAAATATGGATTGAACATCCTCAAAATACCCGATGGGGAGTTAATTGATTAAGTATTTAAATATGTCATTAAAATAAATAAAATAAATAATTTATGTATAAAGTATTAAACCTAAATAATTTATCTTAAGATATAAAATAATTAATATAATCTTATTATAAATTAGTTAATGGACACACATGGAAAGTATGGACTCGAGGTATGTGTTTCTCATCTCACTTTTATTTCTATCAGACGTATGCATATTCACTACTTATTTTTATTATGTTGTCTATATAATACCCATGAATTTATTTTGTGATTAATTTCATGAATATTATTGGGATTTATGAATTCATATGATATTATTTCTTTCATGAGGTTTTGATCCAGAGATTACCAAAGTAGTAAGGGATTCTATCTCAATTTCAGTTCATTAAGGCATATTTTAATGTCATGCACATAATCTCTTTTATATTTTGTATACACTATCCCATTTACATATAATATCATTAATCATTCATTCTTAATTATATTTTAAGTTTCAATTAAATTATTTCATCCAAGGGGATTCAACTAAAAAATTTTCAAGTGGAAAATAATTTCAAAACTCAATTTCTTTTAATTGGGTTATATTACTTCTTCATTGTCTTTTATATGCTTTGATTATGTGTTAAATAACCTATAATTATATGATTTTGTACTTACACTTGTTTTTTTATTTATATTTTTGAAACATAATCTCTCCATCGATTAAATCCCAATTCCATGTTAAGATCTTTTTAAGGGTTATTCCTCTCATATCCTATTTCCTTAGGAAATATGTTTAATGATATGCACATATCTTCTTTTATATGATGTATATACTAAAAATTGGACAAGTTAAATCATGAATCTTATTATTTTTGTAAGAACCCAGGTTTTTTTAGGAGGTATAGATCTTTTATTTTCGGTTTAAATTCCTTGTTATAGCCTTATATTAATGATTACCTTAATCACGGGTGTTTTGGGGGTGTTAAGGGCTTGTTTGGAGGCTAGAACAAAGTTTTGGGATGAAAATGACCCGACATACAGTTTTCGCACAGCCTATGAACAGTTAGTCTAAAACATGCTAGTGGTCTGAAAAGTGAAGGTTTTGGGAAGAGAGCTTTCACAAAACCTGTGTACAGTTAGTCAAACCATGCAGAGTAACCGTGTGAAGTTACCCTCCTAGGAAGAGAGGTGTGGACGATTTCTGAATGGTTTGGAAAATAGTGTGGGTAAACCGTGAAACCCTGCTGTGTGTGTTTTTTAATTTTAAATTAAAAATAAATTTTCTACTTTAAACCAATTTGGGTTTTCTTCTCCCACGCACATGAGGCCTCCCATAGATCTCCTTTTAGGCACCTAAAGTAGGCTTTGTGCCTGTTCCTTCATCCGAATTCCATTTTGATCATCGATCATCTCATCGGATCCGCAATGGTAATTCCGAGATTCCTTTTTAGTCATTCTTGATTCTTCTGAACAATGGCTACGCTATTTGAATTTAGGATCATATACCCTAATATTCTGTTCTTCATCCATTATTAATATTTCTTCTGAACCATGATGAATCAAGACCTGATACTGGACTAGATGTCTACTAATGAGGCGAGGTAGGTGGTCTATACTTGTTGTCGGCTTTTCTTGGTGTTTTTCAGGAATTTGTCCATTACCCCATCTGTCAAACTTTCCAGAGAGGTCTCTTTTTTGAGCAAGTAGATTTTAGTAGTTATGGTTGGACCTAGTGAGAATGCACGTAGGTTCCATTTAGGTGTGCTGGCACCTGTTTCTCATTTCAACATCACCCATGGGGTTTTCCTTTTGGGTTTAACTTTTTTATGCCTATTTTAACCACCCAAGGGGTGTGTTTATATGATTTCCTAGTCACAGGAATACCTTATATGCCTTGATATCTTTAATATCTTACTTAGGAGAAGTATCTCATCCTTTCTTAATGAATATCATGTTATTCATTAACTGTTTTGATAGTTTGGAATGTTAAATGGATAATATGAGTGGGTATACCTATAAGAAATGACTAATGGAAAGTTAAATGGTCTATATGGGAGGGTAGGACAATATTATTAGTGAATGGTAGATGGTTTTCATGAGTGGATATACTCATGGATGATGCTTATTGATGTGATAAGGTATACTCACTTGTTTATGAATGTTTAATTTGGAATGATTGAATTCTTGATGAATGGTTTGATAGATGTCATGGACTACTCTCTATGGATCTATAATCTGGTAGTGGACACCTTGGGTTAACTCTTCCCCTTAGGTCTTGATGTTGGGACCACTTTGTGTATGAAGATTGTATTTGTTATCAACAGTTGTCAATACTCATCAAAATGAAGAAGGAGATGAAGAAGGACTAAAAAGTTAGTAGAGATTGGTTGAAGTGAGGTTGTCTGGAGAATTGTTATGGAATCATATCATTGGATGTCATACTTGAGCAATTCTCTAAGAAGATTAATTCAGATGATTGTTGAACTGATCCTAAGTTCAAAGAACTTGTGTCAAAGGTGACACATTGTTTCCAACAATGAAGAATGGTGAAGTATCATCCATCTAAGGATGATTGAATAAGAATGAGGATTTAAATAATACAATGCAATACTTCATGATTTCATGAGAACCATACAAGATCTTACTTGAAGAAAAGAATCATACGATTTTAATGAAGTAGAGAATGATGGTTGAAGATGAAGATAGATAAATGGAGTTCTTTGGAATTAACACTCCAAAAGGAATTGAGGATGAAAGAAGTACTTTGGAATTCATATTCCACAAATAATGGATGAAATCAGACGATGCTTTGCTAATTTGTATTTTACAATCATCACAAGTTTGGATAACTTGTGGTGCAAGCCATATGAAGGATAGAGAGAGTAAAGAAGTGTTTTTGGAAAAACACATTTCAATATCATACTATCCAAAAATTACAAAGGCAAGAAGAAGGTGTGCAAGTGGCGGCGCGCAAGTGGCGGCGCGCAAGTGGCGACGCGCAAGTGTCGGTGCGCAAGTGTTGTAGAGGCACACAAGTCATATTTCAAAAAGCATTATTTCAGAAATATGGAAAAGGAAGGAAAGTGGCGCGCAAGTATTGGCGTGCAAGTGGTGGCACGCAAGTTTTGGCGCGCAAGTGGTGGAGTGCAAGTATTGACGCGCAAGTATAAGTGGCGCGCAAGTCTTATTTCAAAGATCATCCAATAAAAATATGAAAAAGGAAATAAAGTGTTCTGCAAGTTAGAAAGTTTTGTGCAATTCAAGAGTATCGTGAAAGTATTGGGGTGCAAGTCATGGAGCGCAAGTGCATGTTGCGTGCAAGTCCTATTCCAACATCATCATATCAAAATATTACAAAGGAAAGAAAGTGTCGCGCTAGTGATGGAAGGGCGCACAAGTGATAAAGCGGCGCGCAAGTGATGGAGAGGCATGCAAGTATTGGCACCCAAGTGTATATGGTGCGCAAGTCACCAAAGTGCCTATAAATAGACGACTAACCTCCTCATTTTTTAAGGCTCAACACTTAAGAGAAAAATTTGAGCTCTGAACGCACAAGTATAGAAAGCGACGTGCAAGCTGAAGTGGAACGCAAGGTGAGGGTTGTTTATAAGGCACGCAAGTATTGTCGTGCAAGTATTTCCGCGCAAGTATTGTTGCGCAAGTATTTCCGCGCAAGTATTTCCATGCATGTATTGCTGCGCAAGTATTGTCATGCAAGTATTTCTACGCAAGTATTACCGCGCAAGTATTTCTGCGCAAGTATTGCCGCACAAGTATTACCGCGCAAGTATTGCGGCGCAAGTATTATCGCGCAAGTATTTCCGCGCAAGTATTTCCGCTCAATTTTTTCCGTGCAAGTATTGTCGTGCAAGTTTTTCCGCGCAAGTATTGTCACGCTAGTTTTTCCACGCAAGCTACCAGAGGTGCGCAATAAGGAAGTGTGAATAAGCCAAATGTGGCACGCATGTTTTGAGTTGTGCACAATAGTGGCACGCAAGTAGTGAGTGGAGCGCAAGTAGGTGGCGCGCAAGCTGGGTAGCGCGCAAGCAGGGAGACGTGCAAGCAGGGTGACGTGCAAGTAAGGATTGGCGTGCAAGCTTGAACTTGTGATTCTAGCAAGAATAAGAAGAAGAAGAGCTCAGTGCAGATGGTTTTGTAATGAGAGAGAACGTGTGAAGAAGAGTAGTTTTCAGTGTAGCTGGTTTTGCATTGAAGAAGTAGAAGAAGAAGAAGAAGAGTGTGCAGCTTCTAGGTTTTCTGCATAAAGAGAAGAGAAGAAGAAGAAGAAGAAGAAGAAGAAGAGATTATGCCAAATTATAGCCTACAAATATTTAGGGAAATTTAATTCAGATGATGCTTTGTGAGCTGATCCTCAATTTCTGAATAATCACATTTGTATATGTGATTCATGCTATGAAATAAGAAGAAGTGTTAGTGCATTTTGTTATTTCACTAAAGAAAAAGAATAAGTCCTAGTGCAGCTGGTTTTGCACTAGTAAAGAATACAAGAAGAAGACAAGAAGAATTGCTTTCCTACTGCTTTGCAAGTAATGAAGTAAAGAGCACTGAAATAGATCAAGAGCAGAACCTTCCTTTTGAAGAAGGAAGAAGACTGTCTCCATAGGCAGTATAAAGAACCTACTAGACACTGCATATTGGTCTAGGTCATCAACAGTCCAGGGAAGAGGATTGTTTCCCACCCCTCCCCCCCCCCCCCCATATAGTGTAGGGACTCACACTGTCTAGAGGATTGTTTTTCTAGACACTCCATTGTAACATCATTTTACATTATAGTGTATAATCCATGCGCTGGTCGTTACCATGCATGGAAATGATGTAGCTACTCTTATTGAGTGGTGAACCTTATAAAAATATCGTGTGCATATTTTTACGGATTTCTATTATTTCATGAAATATGGAAAAGAGAATAAGAGAATCAATATCCTAATAGGTCAAGAGGTATAGGGATAAAAGTTGAATTGGTTTAAAAAGTATCCAACACTGATTCACCCCCCTCTCAGTGTTAGGCATATCCCAAACTGGTCTTATCAATTGGTATCAGAGCGACAGGTTCACCTCTATTGGATTCGCTACAGTGAAGTTATTCTCTTTTGAAAACTTGAGCTCCTTTCCGGAGTCAACAATGAAGAGAAGTGTTTGTAAAGAACCATCTATCTCTGAGCAGAATGAAATATCTACCAAGACCATGATGAACAAGAAAAAGAAAGAGAAGAGAAAATTGAAGAAGAATTCCCTCTTATCTAAATAAGAGGAAGCATCTGGTTCTCCATATTTTTCTGACACTGAAGACACGTCAGACTTGTAAAGTAATGAGAAGGTGGATCAAGTCCCCACCAAAAAGATGGACAACCTTCCTACCTCAATTGATCAAGAGGTATGTGTTAGCACATTTGGAAATTATCCTCATGATGAAAATGCTAGCACAAGTGGTGATGATCAATCTACAACATCCCAAGAAATATCAGTTGATAGATTAAGAATGATTATTCATGGTATTCCTAAAGAAAGTGCATCCCTAGTTTGTGAAGTATTTCAATGTATGCAGGAAAATATCACTCAGCTGAAAGAAGAAACTGATGTTTTGGAGAAAAGCCTACAAGCAAAAAATTTTGAATGTTTAAATCTCTCCAGATAGGTTGGAGCCTTTGAAGCAACCAAGAGGGGATTTGAAGTAAGCTCTTCAAAGTGGCTAAAATATTTTTAAGAAAAAGAGGGATTCAATAAGACTCTAGAAGATAAGATCCATGAACTTGAATATGAGCTTAAAAAAGGCAATGATGTCAAGCAGTTATATTTGGAAAAATATTCCAAGAAGATCAATGAACTTGACTCTTTGTTACAAAACAAAGTGAAGATGCATGAAGATGAAGTTGAAATATTAAAGAAGGCTTGTGAAGAAAATATGACTATGATTGAAGACCAGGAAGTCATCCTCAATATGAGATGTCTATAATTGGAAGATGATTTTACCAATCTTGAGAAGACATATATTGAGTCTTCACAAAAGAAGAAAATAGTTCATGTCAGTATTCAATGTTCAATGGAGGATTCTACTGTCAAAAGACCTCCAACATGTGATAAGAAGATCATGGCTTCACTCATTGATCTATCACAAGTAGCTGAGAAAGTAAAAATACCATCCATACTAACTTGTACTAATGGTTCTAAAATTGTTTCTACAAAAGGTGCAGTTTGGAAGAAAATTTATAAACAAGTTTGGATGAAGAAAAGTTAGATGAAACTTATCACCATGGATAGGGTGAATAGGGGAAAGAGCGTGGAAGATAGATCCCCATAGAAAGCACAAAATACCAAGAAGAAGACTCAGCAACCTTATCAAGAAGATGAAAAGAAGTCAAGGTTTGTTGGTCAATGTTGGTGCTACAATAGGTTTGGGCATTGTTCACTAGATTGTTGATACAATCGCTTAAATGTAAAATCATAGAGAAATATCATCTCAAGGGGAAGAAATCTAGAGAAGAAGAAGCAACATCCATAGATCCAGAAACATCTGTATACTACAAACAGATTTGAAATTTTAGATAACATCTGTGATTTATGCAATAGGAGTGGTCATATGAATGGTTCGTGTTCATATAAGAAAAGAAGACCACAGAAGCTGGGCAAGAATGAAGAAGCATCCTTGGGAAGAAATCAGATGAATAATGTCAAAACAAATTCTCCCAAGAATATTTCAAGAAGAAAAGATGAGAAGTCCTTGGATTCTAAATCCAAGATGGTGAAGGGTGGTGCATCCAAAATAATTACTAAAAAGGAAGCCACTCATAAGAAGCCATGTAGAAGATCAAATCTTGATTCCTCAGTCCCTAATGATATACTGGTGATTTGGCCAGAAGATTTGGAAAGTATAAGGAAATAGAATTTTCACAGGCTAAGGATAGTACTAAAACCAAAAGGAAGATTATACATGAAGACGATGAATTTATGTATGTGAGTTACAACAAGGCTAGTCATACTGTGAGAAAATTCTTTGAATTTATTCCAGCACAACAATAATTCATGAAGAGGATGGAAGTTGCACTGGGAGATTCTAGTACTTGGAAATCTCTTGAAGAAAGGATATTCACACACAAAGAGATGAAAGAAGTATTTAGATCCACAGAGACACATTCAAAATTAAAGATCAAATGTGAAAGTGTGAGGAGTGGAGCAAATGGAGCATCTGGGTTGAGAAAATCATCTCATCCATCCAGCTCACATTGAAGAAGCATGGAGGATCCACCTTATTCCCTTAAATATTTGTGTATAGTATTTGTTATTTTAATATAGGGAATTGAAGGTGATGTAAGATCTCAGGGGGAGAACCTGAGATTCAATGATGAAAAGTGTTCTTTTTAGAGGGAGACACATGAAGAAGCTTCCAGAGTCATTATCTCAATAAGTATTAACATCAGTTGGTATTAAATTCAACTACTATGAAGATTTTCTTAGGACTATGTCATTGGAAAAGGTATGTTGTTTCTTAATCTCTCATCCATGGTTACTCAAAATAAATATATTTTTATAAAGGGGGACTAACTTGGTCAATCAGTGACATAAGAAGAATGAAAGTTCCCCAAGGCCACTTATCCTGCTAATTGCACTTGAATGTTTTTGATCCATTTTTTGAAGTGAGTGTAGGAATTTCAGGTTGATTATTTCTTTCACATTAAATATCTTCAGCTTGGAATGAAAGTGGAAAACTTTTGAAGACAGGTGTATGAGTTCTAATCTCATGAGGTATCATGATTTAGTGGATAATGGACAGCTCTGTTGTCTAAATCATATACTCTTGTTTTTTACACTGATCCTTGCTCAAGTAGACTTAGAGTGAAATGATTGATGGCACACTGCTTAAGTAAGGACTGATACCCTCTCTACCATGAATTTTGTATTTCTTGTCAATAAGGGGGAGAGAAAGTGAAATGAATTTTTGAAATGAAAGGGGGAGAAAAACAAGTAAAGGGGAGAGATAAGATTCTTATTTTCACATTGACACATTCATTTGAGGAGACCTTGTGGTATTGACAACAAAATACAAAGGGAGAGATTGTTGGGACCACTTTGTGTATGAAGATTGTATTTGTTGTCAAAAGTTTTCAATACTCATCAAAATGAAGAAGGAGATTAAGAAGGACTAAAAATTTAGTGGAGATTGGCTGAAGTGAGGTTTCCTGGAGAATTGTTATGGAATCATAGCATTGGATGTCATACTTGAGCAATTCTCTAAGAATATTAATTCAGATGATTGTTGTACTGATCCTAAGTTCAAAGAACTTGTGTCAAAGGTGACACATTGTTTGAAACAATGAATAATGGTGAAGTATCATCCATCTAAGGATGATTGAAGAAGAATGATTATTTAAAGAAGACAGTTCAATGCTTCATGATTGCACGAGAATCATGCATGATCTTACTTGAAGAAAAGAATCATACGATTTGAATGAATTAGAGAATGATGGCTGAAGATGAAGAGAGATAAATGGAGTTCTTTGGAATTAACACTCTAAAAGGAATTGAGGATTTGAAGTGAGGACGAAAGAAGTAATTTGGAATTCATATTCCACAAAGAATGGATGAAATCAGAAGATGCTTTGCTGATTTGTATTTTACAATGATCACAGGTTTGGAGAACTTTTGGTGAAAGTTGTATGAAGGATTGAGAGAGTAAAGAAGTGTTTTTGGCAAAACACATTTCAGTATCATACTATCCAAAAATGACAAAGGCAAGAAGAAGGCGCGCAAGTGGCGGCGCGCAAGTGGCGGCACACAAGTGTCGGCGGGGAAGTGTTGTAGAGGCGTGCAAGTCATATTTCAAAAAGAATTATTTCAGAAATATGGAAAAGGAAAGAAAGTGGTGTGCAAGTATTGGCGCACAAGTGGTGGCGCACAAGTTGTGGCGCGCAAGTGGTGGAGTGAAAGTATTGGCACGCAAGTATAAGTGGCGTGCAAGTCCTATTTCAAAGGTCATCCAATCAGAATATGACAAAGGAAATAAAGTGGCGTGCAAGTTAGAAAGTGTCGCGCAAGTCAAGAGTATCATGCAAGTATTGGGGCGCAAGTCTTGGCGCGCAAGTGCATGTTGCGCGCAAGTCATATTCCAACATCATCATATCAAAATATAAAAAAGGAAAGAAAGTGTCACACTAGTGATGGAAGGGCATGCAAGTGATAAAGCGGCATGCAAGTGATGGAGCGGCGCGCAAGTATTGTCACGCAAGTGTATGTGGCGCGCAAGTCACCAAAATTCCTATAAATATACGACTAGCCTCCTAATTTTTTAAGGCTTGACACTTAAGAGAAAAATTTGAGCTTTTAAAGCACAAGTGTAGAAAGCAGCGCGCAAGATGAAGTGGCGCGCAAGCTGAGGGTTGTTTATAAGGTGCACAAGTATTGTCGCGCAAGTATTCTCGTGCAAGTATTGGCGCACAAGTATTGCCCTGCAAGTATTGCCACACAATTATTGGTGCACAAGTATTGGTGCGCAAGTATTGGCATGCAAGTATTGGCGCGCAAGTATTGGCGTGCAAGTATTGCCGCGCAAGTATTGCCGCGAAAGTATTGCCGCGCAAGTATTTCCACGCAAGTATTTCTGCACAAGTATTTTTGTTCAAGTATTTCCGCGCAAGTATTTCCCCGAAAGTATTGTCACGCAATTATTGTCGCGCAAGTATTTCCTTTCAAGTATTGTCGCGCAAGTATTGTCGCGAAAGTATTTCCCCGCAAGTATTGTCGGGAAAGTATTGTCGCGCAAGTATTGCCGCGCAAGTATTCTCGCGTATGTTTTTCTGTGCAAGAAGCCAGAGGTGGGCAAGAAGAAAGTGTGAATAATCCAAAGGATGCATGCAAGTTGTGAGCTGTGCACAATAGTGGCACGCAAGTATTTTCGCGCAAGTATTTCCACGCTGGTATTGTCGCGCAAGTATTGCCGCACAAGTATTTCCCAGAAAGTATTTCCCTGTAAGTATTTCCGCGCAAGTATTGTCGCCCAAGTATTGTCGCGCATGTTTTTCCACGCAAGCAGCCAGAGGTGTGCAAGAAGGAAGTGTGAATAAGCCAAAGGTGGCGTGCAAGTTGTGAGTTGTGCACAACAGTGGCACGCAAGTAGTGAGTGGCACGCAAGCAGGTGGCGCACAAGCTAGGTGGTGCGCAAGCTGGGTGGCGCGCAAGCAGGGAGGCGTGCAAGCAGGGTGACGTGAAATTAAGGATTGGCATGAAAGTTAGAACTTGTGATTCCAGAAAGAATAATAAGAATAAGATCTTGGTGCCGATGGTTTTTCACTGAGAGAGAACATGTGAAGAAGAGTAGGTTTCAGTGCAGCTGGTTTTACATTGAAGAAGCAGAAGAAGAAGAAGAGTGTACATCTTACAAGTTTTCCGTATAAAGATAAGATAAGAAGAAGAAGAAGAAGAAGAGAGTATTCCCAATTAAAGCCTACAAATATTTAGGGAAATTTAATTCATATGATGCTTTGTAAGATGATCCTCAATTTCTGAATAATCGCATTGGCATATGTGATTCATGCTATGAAATAAGAAGAAGTGTTAGTGCATTTTGTTATTGCACTAAATAAAAAGAAGAAGTCATAGTGTTGCTGGTTTTGCACTACTGAAGAAGAAAAGAAGAATACAATAAGAATTTATTGCCTAATGCTTTTCAAGTAATCAAGTGAAGAGCATTGAAGTAGATCAAGAGTAGAATGTACCTTTTGAAGAAGGAAGAAGACTGTCTCCATAGGAAGTATAAAGAACCTGATAGACGCTGCATGTTGGGCTAGGTCATCACCAGTCCAGGGAAGAGGATTGTTTCCCACCCACCCCCCCCCCCCTCTATAGTGTAGAGACTCACACTAGATAGAGGATTGTTTTCCTAGCCACTCCATTGTAAAAGCATTTTAGATTATAGTGGAGAATCCGTGCACTAGTCATTCTCATGCATGGAAAGGACGTAGCTACTCTTATTGAGTGGTGAACCTTGTAAAAATATCGTGTTCATATTTTTACTGCTTTCTATTATTGCAATAGATAAGGAAAAGAGAATAAGAGAATCAAGATCCTAACAGGTCAAGAGGTACAGGGATAAAAGTTGGAATTGGTTTAAAAAGTCTCCAACACTGGTTCACCCCCTCTCAGTGTTAGGCATATCCCAAACTGGTCCTATCACTTAATTCCATGGGATGCATCGGGCCTTGTTACCCCATGGATCCTTCTTTCTTGGGCTCTCATAGGACTTGAAATTTCCTTGCTCATAGGACCCAACCAGTTCCTAACACATTTCCACCAAGGATTCCCATGGGAATTGATGGGATGCCTTCGACATTCTCCTTCGATCTAGCCTACCATGGTCTAGAATTAATTACTTAGATGCCTTGGTCTGCTAATACCTTGGATCCATCCCTTTCAGTCTACACTTCACTATACAGCGTGGTCGTGGTATACTTGACATCTCTATACAATGTGGCTATAGATTTCTTGATATAGATGGATCTATGGAATGGTCGTGTGACATGCTTGTTACTTGTTATAACTTCCTTGTTAGGAGATGACTCTCTATTGCGGGTAGCCTTAAGGTATATTTGGTTTCACTTGTTATAATAGACTTATGCCATGGGTATACATGCTTACTTACCCGTTGTTTACACTCTCTAGAACTTTTGTAGAATTGTTATTAGAATTGTATAGAACTGGGTGGTTGCATATTATGATGTTTATCTCACACCCTGTTTGGGACTCCTTTGGGACCCAAAGAGATTATATGGTTGTAGGTGATGATAGGGGAAAGTTCCCTAGTACAGGTTGTTGATTTTGGATTTGGAGTATGGGGTCATAGGACCAAGCTAAAGCTTGCGATGGTGGGATTTCTTTTTGGTCTTTTTTTTTATACTTGTATTGTAATCTATTTCTATGTACTATTTTTTATGTTTTCTATATACTTATACCATCTATATCATTTTTATATGAGACCCTTATATTATTGATATGTATTCAATTATTGTCTTACATTTAGTTACCTGCTATTTATTTCAATTCTGCTATTTATTATATGTTTGACTTCTGTGGTGATACTCTGGTAATGAGGGAATAGTCTCCCCATTAACTCACCTAGGCCCTCACTGCTAGTCAGTAGCCTCTGGCATTTAGGGAGATATGCTTGAGGCTATGTGTCCAACCAGGATCAGGGCACCATAAGGTGGTATCCGGGTCCGGGATATTACAAAGTGGTATTAGAGCAGTTTTCTTTTCTAGTTGACTTATTATTTAAAAATATTAGACAGGGATAAGAAAGAAATGGAGTTTGGTAATAAATTGTTCCAGGGAGTAGCTACCCCTCATACAGGGTAAATCCAAATTACCTCGAATTGAGTTCTGATTTTCTAGATTTTGGCTATTATAGTTGATTTGATTTCACCATTATATGATGCACTTGATTTCTATTATTATTATTGATGCAATTTTGGGTTCTATTTTAGTTGCAACCCGATGGGATGAGGGTGTTCCATATCATGCATCATATAAAAACTTTTTAGAATCACATTCCTTGCATTATTCCATGCCATCTAGGATGGATTAGATATTTCATATTGTTGTGATAGTTGAGGTGATAGTTGTTCCTTTTGTTGTGTTAGTTGAGTGCAATATATAAAGGTGTGGTGTCATCATTCAATCCATAATGAGTATGGGACCTTATGAATTTGGAAATGACACACCATTGAAATTTAAATATTGAATGAACTTGTAAAAATGTATGGTTTGAATGGGAACCAGGTTTTTCATTTAGGAGGTGTTATGGGCCCTCATGGATTTGGGAATTGGTAAACCCTTGGTGAAATTTTCTGGGTAACTAAATGTGAACTTGAATGGAAATGGAAAATTTAATAGAAATATAGACTTGACCTGGACCTGAATTTTGAGTGGGAAATAGGTATAGTTTCTAGTGGTTCATTGGTTGTTCTTTATACATTCCCAGATTTAGGAGTAGGTTGTGGGTTTGACTTGGTTTATAGGAGGGTTTGACCTATCCTATGCTTATGAGATTTGTGCCTTGATGTTGTTCTTTCATGAGGTATTTGTTTGGAATTGTAGAGACATGCCACCACCATGACTTCCAGTGGTACGATGTGATAGAGGCGATTACCATACTTTGGAGATGGTGGTCCACGTGATACTACATGAACATCTAATAGTGCTAATTGTGGAACCTGAGGTTGTTCTGAACATAGGTGATGAGGAACAGTTCCACAAGGGTTTCTTTTTATATATGGAGGGAGCACCACATCCAACATTGACTATGGTTGAGCTGACATAGTTGTTCCAACAACATAATTCTTCTATATTCTCACGAGATGTAAGACCTTAGGTTGAAGAGTTGTGGCTAGAGACCACGTTAGTAATTTTTGAGCATCTAGAGACGCCTCCAGAGCAGAGGGTCATGCTCTCAACTTATATGCTACATGGAGTGACAGAGCACTGGTGAGAAATTTTGAACCAGGCTGATGGGTCATGGAATATGGGTTGGGATGAATTCCAAACCTACTTCTATGATTAATTTTACCCCATGACTCTGTGAGCAGAGCAGGCTAGTGAGTTTATGCGTCTAGAGAAGGGTGTGATGACAGTTATGGAATACTCAACATGTTTTACATAGATGCAAAGTTTTTCACTGATGTATCTTACTGATGAGCTTTAGAGGTTGAGGCACTTTGAGGAAGGTCTTATACATGCTATCAGATCTTAGGTCAATGTGTTCAGGTTGCCTTATATCACTAAGATTGTGAATCAGGCACTAATTACAGAGTAGAAACTGAGGGAAGCTGGGGGTACAAAATAGGGGAGTGTTGTTTCTCACCCCAGTGGATCTATGTCTTCCGGAAGGAAGCGTTGTTTTGGGGCTTCCTGTGACATGAATGTTAATCAAGTTTTGGGTGTAGGTAGCTTGGTGTATTTCCACCAGTGTGGTAGGAGAGGCCACATGAAGAATCAGTGCGACTGAAACGCAATCGAGTGTCGAGCTTGTGGCAGGATGGGGCACATGCAATGGTTTTTTAGGATCTTCCCTCCAGCTGTGAGTGTTAGGGGGTCAGCTCCAACGACAAGTTCAGGAGAAGGGTCTTTAGCACTGCATCAATCTGGGAACTGGAGCAGTGCAGGCCAGTTAGGCCAGGGTAGTGGTGGTTGTGGTCGTGGTATCCAGATACCAGGTTCTCAAAGACAGCAGGGCAGATCAACTCAAGGTAGCCAGGTGGGGTCACAGCATTGTGGTACATGCCATACTTATGCAGTGCAACATACTTAACAAGATCGGGATCTTGAACCATCTACGGTGAGAGGTACAATCTTAGTATCTTCTACTATTTCATTTGCACTTTTCGATATAGGTTTTTCTCACAGTTTTATCTCTACATGAGTGGTAAAGAGCATTGGTCTTGTGGTTTTGGTTTTTTAGTGTGTTTTGACACTAGAAACACCATTAAGAGTTAGAATGGGTGATGTAAGCCAATGTATGGAGTGTCCCCTTGAGGTTAGTGGGTGCCACTTCACCTAGAATTTTTATTTCCTCAAGATCACAGTATTTGACTTCATTCTCAAATTGGATTGGATCGTGGATTATTGATCATATGTTGACTAATATCTCCATAGGGTGACTTTCACATCACTAGAGGGTGCAGTGTTTATTCACAAGGGTGAATGGGATGTCCAGGCGAGCATAGATAGACTCGATCATTGTGGGTTGGGCCGGATGACAGCCTAGATTGCTAGTTTTTTTCTGGATGATCCGGGAGTGAGTCAGGCGGACCTTTCTCCAGTGGTTAAGCGCTTTAGGGATTTCTTTAATGATGAATTTTCTAGTTTAACTCTAGAGAGATAGGTGGAGTTCTCTGTTAAGCTAGCTTCAGGAGCTACACTGGTATCCATTCCTCCTTAGAGGATGGTTATGAAGAAGTTACAGAAGCTCAAGAGGTGGCTTGAGGACTTGGAGGAAAGGGGGTTTATTAGACCCAATACTTCTCTGTGGGGTTCTCTAGTCCTTTTTCTTAAAAAGGAAGATGGAACTTTTAGGATATGCATGGATTATCGGAAACTGAACAAACTAATGGATAAAAACTGATATTCCTTACCACAAATAGATGGAATGTTTGATCATCTTCGAGGAGCTCAAGTGTTCTCGAATATTGACTTGAGTTAATTATATCACTAGGTGTGGGTTTGACTAATAGACATACCTCGTATAGCCTTTTATAGTAGGTATGGTTTATACGAGTGTCTGGTTATATCGTTCAGTTGCATGAATGTGCCAGAATTTTTCATGGCGTTGATAAACCAAGTGTTTCATCCTTACTTGAATTATTTTGTGGTGATTTTTGTGAATGATATCTTGGTTTATTCTCACAATCTACATGAACATTCCATCCAACTTGAGATCATTTTGAATACACTGAGATAACATTAGTTATATGCTAAGCTCAAAAAGTGTCACTTTTGTATAGGTCATATTCACTTACTGGGTCACATTATCTCAGAGACATGAGTGTCAATGGACCTAGAGAAGATGAGAGTTGTAGTTTCTTGGGAAAATCCCAAGAAAATTTTTGAATTACGAATATTCTTAGGGCTAGTTGGTTAATACATTAGTTTTATATAGGACTTCTCATTTTTAGCAATGCTGTTGATGGGATTAACTAAGAAGGGTGTGAAGTTTGTGTGGTCAGAATCTTGTGAGACAGCCTTTTAGGATCTAAAAGGGAGGCTGACATTAGCATCAATCCTGAGACTTCCAGAACAAGGTCAGAGTTACACAGTGTATTGTTACGGTTTAGGTATTGGGCGGGGGGTAGTGCTGATGTAGGGGGGTCAAGTCATGGAATATGGGTTTCAGCAGCTGAGGCCTCACGAGAGGAATTACCCCATGCATGATCTTGATTTATCTATAGTTGTTCATGCATTGTGTTGTTAGAGGCATTATTTATTGGGAGAGCATTTTGTGGTGTACATGGACCACAAAATCCTCAAATATATCTTTACGCAGTGTGATATGAATTTGAAGTAGTGAAGGTGGGTAGAGTACCTATAGTCCTTTGACTTTGAGATTGCCTACACGCCTAGTAAGGGAAATTTGGTGGTTGATTCACTAAGCAGGAGGACTCATATACAAGCAATACAACAGGCTAGTAGCAAGTGGAATCTTTTGGCCTTGTTCTCTGAGATGCATCTGGATGTGTATGAAATATAGTGGAAGGAATTTCTTTCATCCGTAGTTGTTACCTCAACCCTTCTAGACATAGTTTAGATAAGGCATCTATCAGATTTAGAAGACCTAGTTCTACAGGATGGTGTGGTAGGTGAGGACCCTCCTCCTGGTTGGACGGTAAGCGATTATGAGATCCTGCATATCCATGGATGTGTTTGGGTTCTGGTGGATATACATGAGAAGTTGATGCAGGAGTTTCATGATTCATCTTGGGCAGTTCATACCGGGGTTACCAAGATGTACAGTAACCTATGACGCCAGTAATGGGGGCTGGGAATAAAGAGAGTGGTAGCTGAGAATAAAGAGAGTGGAAGCTGGTTTTATTACTAGGTGTTCCACTTGTCAGCAGGTGAAAGTGTATCATTAGTGACTAGCTTGAATTTTACGGTAGTTATCTATCCCGGAGTGCAAATGGGATGATGTTACGATGGATTTCATGACTGGTTTGTCGAGATATCCTTGCTGTAACGATGATGTGTGGGTTATTGTTGGTAGGCTTACGAAGGTCACACACTTATTGTCAATCAAGGAGATGTTCAGTGTTGATGATATTGGAAAGTTGTACATCTGATATGTGGTACGACTTCATGGGGTCTCGCGCACTACTGTTTTAGATAGGGATTCCCGCTTTACATCTCGTTTCTGGTAGAATTTTCAGAGGGAATTTGGTATACAGGTGGTTTTGAGCACATCATACTACCCTCAAACAGATGGTCAATCAGAGCGTATGATACAGGTGATAGAGGACATACTGTGAGAATGCATCCTAGATTTTGGAGGCTGTTGGAAGAGGAACATTCCTCTAGTTGAGTTTTCATGCAATAATAGTTATTAGAAAATGATATAGATGGAAACTTATGAGTCTTTATACGTTAGTCCATGTCGTTATCCCCTATGTTGGTTAGAGGTGGGAGAGGCAGCTTTACTAGGACCACGTCTCATTAAGAAGACTTCTGAGTAGGTCTAGTTGATTCAGAAGAGGACGACTACTGTACAGTCTCGTTATAAATCATATGCCTATTTCCGCAGACAACCACTAGAGTTTGAGGTCAAGGATTGGGTTTTCTTATGTGTTTCACTAAGGTTGGGACATAGGTGGATCAGGAGACAGGGTAAACTTTCACTGAGATATGTTGGGATGTTTGAGATTCTAGATGGATTTGGGTCAGTTTCCTATCGGTTGAAGTTACCTGAGAGGTACCAAGCCATGCACAACATATTTTATGTATCTCAACTATGTCGTTATCAATCATACCTATCTCACATTTTTCAACCTAATGTGGTTGAACTTCAAGTTGATGCATCCTTTGAGAAGCATCTGATTCATATAGTTGATAAGAGAATGAAGGTTCTTTGAGGCTGGTCAGTTCCTCTAATTTGGATGATATGGAAGCACGGCCATTTAAAAGAAAAGACTTGGGAGAGGGAGGCCAATGTACGTGCTCAGTGGTCAGAGTTAATCTCATATGAATCTTAACCACCCTTCAAAGATAAATTCATGTATGAATTGCTATAAGGGGGGAACATTGTAAGAACCTGGGTTTTCATACAAGGTATGGATCATTTATTTTTGATTTAAATGTCTCATTATGTCTTTATATGAATGTTTATCTTGATTATGGTAGTTTTGAAGGTGTCTTGGGATTGTTCGAAGGTCAAAATCAAGTTTTGGGTTGAAAATGACCTAGCGCACGGTTCACATATGGCCTACTCACGGTTAGTCTAAACCGTGCGAGAGGTCTGAAAAGTGCTGGTTTTTGGAAAATCACTTTCATGCAGCTTGTGTATAGTTATTCAAACTGTGCAAAGTGCCCCTTCTAGGTAGAGATGTGTGCACAGTTTCTGCATGGTTTGGGAAACCATGTGGGTAAACTGTATAACCCTTCTATGTTTGTTTTTAAATTAAAATAAATTTTCTACTTAAACCCAATTTGGGTTTTCTTCTCCAATGCACAGGAGGCCTCCTGTATCTCTCCTTTAAGAATTTAAAGTAGGCATTGAGAATTTTCCTCCATAAAACTTCCATTTTGATCACCAATCTTCTCATCAAATCTATAATGGTAAGTCCTCAATTCCTTTTAGGTCATTCTTGATTCTTCGGAATAATGGTTGCACTATTTGGATTTAGGCTCATATTCCCTAATATTTCGTTCTTCATTTGTTCTTCAAATTTATTCCAAACCAGGATGAATCAATACTTTATACTGGATGAGATATCTACTTCTGAGGAAAGGTAGGCGGTCTATACTTTCTTTCATCTTTTCTTGGTGATTTTCGAGCATTCGTCCATTACGCCACCTATCGGAATTTCCAGTGAGGTCTCGTTTTTGTGTGAGTAGATTTTTGTAGCTGTGGTTGGACCTAGTGAGTATGTTCGTAGGTTCTGTTTAGGTGTGTTGGCACCCTTTTCATATTTCAAGGTCACCCATGGGGTGTTCCTGTTGGGTTTAACTTGTTTATGCCTATTTTAACCACCCAAGGGGTGTGTGCTTGGGCTTTCCTAGTTAGAGGAATCCCTTAGATGCCTTGATAGCCTGAATATCTTACTTTGGAGATGTATTTCCTCCTTTCCTAATGAATATCATGTTATACGTTAAATTTTTTGATAGTTTGGAATGTTAAATGGATAATATGGGTGGGTATACCTATATGAAATGACTAATGGTGTGTTAAATAGTCTATATGAGAGGGTAGGCCCATATTCTTGGTGAATGGTAAATGGTTTGCATGAGTGGGTATACTCATGGATGATTCTTGTTGATGTGAGTGGGTATACTCACATGTTTATGAATGTTTAATTTTGAATGCTTGAATGATTGATGAATGGTTTGATATATTCCATGGACTTCTCTCCATGGATCTGGAATGTGGTAGTGGACACCTTGGGTTGACTCTGTCTCTTGGTTCTTGATTATTTGGGATGCCTCATGCCTTGATACTATATGGATCCGTCTTGCTTGGGCTGGAGGAGGACTTGTTATTTCCATGCTCTTCGGACCCCAACTAGTGCTTAACTAAGTTTCCACTAAGGATTCTCATGGGACTCGATAGATGCCTTGGACATGCTCCTTGGATCTGTACCTCTGTGGTCTAGAATTAATTACTTGGATGCTTTGGTCTGCTGACACCTTGGATTCATCCCTTGCAGTCTACACTTCACTATACAACATGGTCGTGGAATACTTGACTTCTCTATGCATTGTGGCTATGGATTTCTTGATACAGATGGTTGTACGGTGTGGTTGTGTGACTTTCTTATTACTTGTTATAGTTGCCTTGTTAGGATATGACTCTCTTTTTCATGTAGCCTTGAGGGATGTTTGGTTTCACTTGTTACAGTAGACTTATTCCATGGGCATTCACACTTACTTACCAGTTGTTTACACTTACTAGCACATTTGTAGAATTGTTGTTAGAACTATATAGACATGTGTGGTTGCCTAATGGTATGTTTATATCATGCCATGTTTGGGCCTCCTTAGGGACCCAAACAGATTATATGGTTGCAGGTGATGATAGGGGTAAGCTTCCTAGTATAGGTTGTTGATTGTGGCTTTGGAGTAGGGGCGAATGGGACCAAACTGAGGCTTGCGATGCTGGGATAGCGTTTTCATCTTTTGTTCTTTTTAGGATACTTGTACTGTACAATATTACCATGTACCATTTTGGATTCTTTCTAGATACTTATACCATCTACAACATTTTGTATATGGGACTCTTCTGTTATTGATATGTATTCGTGTCTTGTCATACTTTCAGTTATTTTCTATTTATTTCGCTTCTTCTATTTATTATATGCTTGACTTCTTCTGTGATACTCTGGTAATGAGGTTATAGTCTCCCGACTGACTCACTTATCCCTTCACTTCTAGTCAGTAGACTTTGGAATTTGGGAAGATATGCCTGAGGCCATGTGGCCAACCAGGCTCGGGGAACCATTAGGTGGCATCCGGGTCCGAAACGTTACAATTTTAATGATAGTTAATGTTTTATTTAATGTTTTTATTTCTTGGGGAATAGATTGAAAAATTAACAAAGCTTAAAATGATTTATGTTACAATATCTTTTATTTCATGATTGTTTATGTTCAGGGTTCCTTTAGTGGAAATAATAATCTCTTATTTTCTTAAAACAAAACTCTTTCCTTATCTTCTGGTTATGAATTTTTTTTATTTTTAAATTTCCATTTATTCCCTTATTGATTAGAGAATCATCAAGGAAGTCCCTTGTAAGTGATACTGATCCACTACAAGAAAACCGCCGCGAAACGCATTTTCGGGCCGTCATTTCACGGCGGTTTTAAGAACCGCCGTGAAAAAACCGCCGCTAAACGGCAAAAAAAAATTATTTTTTTTATTTTTTTTTTATTTTTTTTTTATTTTTTTTTTATTTGAGGATTAGCGGCGGTTTCGGTAAAACCGCCGCTAAATGAAATGAAAAAAAAACGTGAGAAACCCCAAAATCACTAAAACGACCATAACTTTTGATCCGGACGTCCGTTCAAGCGCCACGACCAGTCAAATCGAAGCTCATGAAGAGATCTAGAAGCACATATAATCAAAACCCTGAGATGGACTAAGGTGTGGAAGATATTAGAGTTATAAAAAAGTTGAAAAAAGTTCTCCAACTTCAAACGGCCATAACCTTCGCTCCAGGTGTCCGTTTGGGCTCTACCACATATCAAATTGAAGCCAGCGAAGAGAGCTACGCACCGGTTTGATAGAAGCACTCTTCTATCAGGTTTTTCGACCCCAAAAACCCCTCCGAAGGCCTTCAAAACCCCATTTCCGTCACCGGTGTCCCGTCGAACTTGTCTTCAAACTGACCTAACTTTCGATCCGCGTGTCAGTTTGGCCTCCTCCACCTGCCAGATCATAGCTCGTTCCATGAACTTCAGTTTGACTGGTCGCGCCGCCCACATGCACTCCTAGATCATATGTTATGGCCTTTTTAGTGGGTATCAGGTTTGTTATGTTTTTCAGTGTCTCGTTTCTAGCACCCGTTCTCCGTCAGCTTTTTTTAAATGGTCATAACTTCTGATCCGTCTGTCCATTAAAACTCTTTCACCTTTCCAGTTGAAGAGCGTTTCAGGATCTTTGATTTGACAGGTCGCGGATCTAAAATGGACTCTCGGATCATAAGTTATCTCCGTTAATGTGAGTCCAATGTTTTTGTCTCTTTATGACCGTTTTGACGGGATTCAATGGTAGCTCTATTTATTACTGTTTATTTGGGTTTTCATGACTTTTAATCTTTATCAATGGTTTTTTATGGGTTATTATGATGATTATGTTGAATTATTAAGGAGTTTTCCAGAGTTGTCACGAGTTTTCATGCATTCTCATTTTTTCTAATGCCTCATTCTTCATATGCTTCTCCATCCCTTTCCATGCGTTTTCATGATTTTTCATCCCTTATCACGTCTTTTCATACTTTTTCATGTGTTTCCTTTATAATTTATTATTTATTATTTATTATTTATTATTTATAATATACATTAATTTATTTACTATCTATTATTTGTAACTGGTTATTTAATATTTAATATTTATTTTTTATTTTTTATTTTTTATTTTTTATTTTTGTTTATTATTTATTATTTATTTATTATTTATTATTTATTATTTATTATTTATTATTTATTATTTATATTTATTTATTATTTATTATTTATTATTTATTATTTATTATTTATATTTATTGGTTATTATTTATTATTTTTTATTTTTTATTTATTACTTATTACTTATTATTTATTATTTATTATTTATTATTTATTATTTATTATTTATTATTTATTATTTATATTTATTTATTATTTATTATTTATTATTTATTATTTATTATTTATTATTTATTATTTATTATTTATTATTTATTATTTATTATTTATTATTTATTATTTATATTTATTTATTATTTATTTTTAATTATTATTTATATTTATTTATTATTTATTATTTATTATTTATTATTTATATTTACTTATTATTTATTATTTATACTTTATATTTATTTATTTTTTATTTTTTATTTTTATTTTTTATTTATTATTTATTATTTATTATTAAAATTTATTTATTATTTATATTTATATTTATATTTATTTATTATTTATTATTTTTATTTATTTTTATTTATTTTTATTTATTATTTATATTTATTTATTATTTATTATTTATATTTATTTATTATTTATTATTTATTATTTATATTTATTTATTATTTATTATTTATTATTTATTATTTATTATTTATATTTATTTATTATTTATTATTTATTATTTATTATTTATTATTTATTATTTATACTTATCAATTATTTATTTTTATTTATTATTTATATTTATTTATTATTTATTATTTATTATTTATTATTTATTTATTATTTATATTTATATTTATTTATTATTTATTATTTGTTTTTATTTATTATTTATTTTTATTTATTATTTATATTTATTTATTATTTATTATTTATATTTTTTTATTATTTATTATTTATTATTTATATTTATTTATTATTTATTATTTTCTATTTATTATTTATTATTTTCTATTTATTATTTATTATTTTTATTTATTTATTATTTATTATTTATTATTTATTATTTATTATTTATTATTTATTATTTATTATTTATTATTTATTATTTATTATTTATTATTTATTATTTATTATTTATATTTATTTATTATTTATATTTATTTATTATTTATATTTATTTATTATTTATTATTTATATTTATTTATTATTTATTATTTATTATTTATATTTATTTATTATTTATTATTTATTATTTATATTTATTTATTATTTATTATTTTCTATTTATTATTTATTATTTTCTATTTATTATTTATTTTTATATTTATTTATTCTTTATTATTTATTCTTTATTCTTTATATTTATTTATTATTTATTATTTTCTATTTATTATTTATTATTTATATTTATTTATTATTTATTATTTATTATTTATTATTTATTATTTATTATTTATTATCTATTATTTATTATTTATATTTATATTTATTTATTATTTATTATTTATTATTTATTATTTATTACTTATTATTTATTTTTTATTTTTTATTTTTTATATTTATTTATTATTTATTATTTATTATTTATATTTATTTATTATTTATATTTATATTTATTTATTTTTTATTATTTATTATTTATTATATTTATTTATTATTTATATTTATTTATTATTTATTATTTATTATTTATATTTATTTATTATTTATTATTTTCTATTTATTATTTACTATTTTCTATTTATTATTTATTATTTATATTTATTTATTATTTATTATTTATTATTTATTATTTGTATTTATTTATTATTTATTATTTTCTATTTATTATTTATTATTTATATTTATTTATTATTTATTATTTAAATTTATTTATTATTTATTATTTATTATTTATTATTTATTATTTATTATTTATATTTATATTTATTTATTATTTATTATTTATTATTTATTATTTATTACTTATTATTTATTATTTATTATTTATTATTTATTATTTATATTTATTTATTATTTATTATTTATTATTTATTATTTATTATTTATTTATTATTTATATTTATATTTATTTATTTTTTATTATTTATTATTTATTATTTATTATATTTATTTATTATTTATATTTATTTATTATTTATTATTTTTATTTATTTTTTATTTATTTTTATTTTTTATTTATATTTATTTATTCTTTATTATTTATTATTTATTATTTATTATTTATTTATTATTTATTATTTATTATTTATTATTTATATTTATTTATATTTATATTTATATTTATTTATTATTTATTATTTATTATTTATATTTATTTATTATTTATTATTTATTATTTATATTTATTTATTATTTATTATTTATATTTATTTATTATTTATTATTTATATTTATTTATTATTTATTATTTATTATTTATTATTTATATTTATTTATTATTTATTATTTATTATTTATATTTATTTATTATTTATTATTTTCTATTTATTATTTATTATTTATTATTTATTATTTATTATTTATTATTTATTATTTATTATTTATTATTTATTATTTATTATTTATATTTATATTTATTTATTATTTATTATTTATTATTTATTATTTATTTTTATTTATTATTTATTTTTATTTATTATTTATTTTTATTTATTATTTATTATTTATTATTTATATTAATTTATTATTTTCTATTTATTATTTATATTTATTTATTATTTATTATTTATTATTTATTATTTATTATTTATTATTTATTATTTATTTATTATTTATTATTTATATTTATTTATTATTTATATTTATTTATTATTTATATTTATATTTATTATTTATATTTATTATTCCTTATTTATTATTCCTTATTTATTATTCCTTATTTAATATTTATTATTTATTATTTATTATTATTGAGTTTATATTTATTATTTATGTTTATTTGTTTTTTCAATTAATATATATAAGTATATTAAATTCTGTTTATTAAACACATGGTGAGCTTGCTGGAGTGGTAAAGTCTTTGGAAAATATGCAAGAGGTTAGGGGTTCAAATCTCACCAAACGCAGAATTTATTTATATTGCATGGGCATGTGCATGGGCATGGGCATGCATGGATAAATAAATAAATAAAATAAATACGAAATAAAAAAATAATAAATAAAATAAATACGAAATACTAAATTAAATAAATAAATAAATAAATACGAAAAATAAATAAATAAATACAAAAAATAAATAAATCAATAACTAAAATAAATAAATAAATAAATAAATAATTAAAATAAATAAAATAAATAAATATATAAATAAATATATAAATAAATATATAAATAAATATATAAATAAATATATAAATAAATATATAAATAAATATATAAATAAATATATAAATAAATATATAAATAAATATATAAATAAATATATATTATTAAAAAAATGAAAAAATAAAAAAATCGCCGCTAAAAAACCGTCGTGAAACGTTTTGCGACGGTTTTGAAAACCACCGCGAAATAGTTTCCCGACGCACGATTTAGCGGCGGTTTTTCAAAACCGCCGCTAAATGCCTTTTTTGCCGTAGTGATCCTATACCTTCTTTTAGATCAGAAATATTTCTCTTATATATCCATGTTTTCTAAAATATTTTCAGAAATATTCTTTTATAAACACTAATTATTTCCTAAATCTATTTTAAATGGTCTTTTACCTTCTTTTAAATGGGTTTAAAATGATATTTATTAACTTTTTCCAAATGATCCACATTTGACTCCCTTTACAAAATGTTTGAAAAGAATGTTTATTTTTAACATTTACACCATGGGTGGATTTTAGCGCTATCATGACCACTATTTTCTTTAAATATTCCTTTCTATATTTCTAAGGTTATTTTCAAAGAAAAATATTTTCACAATATTTTTTGAATTTTTAATTTTTAAAAGTTATTTTCAAACTAAAAATGTTACTTTCATCAAGAATTTTTTTAATAACCTTTTAATTTTATTTTCATTTATCAACACTAACAAACCTTGATGTTACTTATTATCCACTAGGGATAATTATCAATGATACCATACTCAGTATTTCTCTGGATAGATTGTAAATTTTTCAAAGATATTATCATTTAACTCATTACTTTTCAACTGTTTAATCATGTAATGAATGTATTAATGGTTATTTTATGATTTTTATGATGAAATGAAATCTCTATATACTTTTTTCATGTTATCATTCTTGTAAATTGTTTATATGATGGGTTGATCGCCATTATATCTCACGGGTGATCCTGATATAGATTATACAATGGTTGTTCCCAGATAACACATTAATACATTGGGTATGGAATTCAACTGTATGGTTATTCAATTTATATGGGTCATATAAGGGTTCTGTAAGTGTTCCATGAAGATAATATTCAAAGATACTAATACATTTTTTTTCTATATGTTATAAATGTTTCCTTTAATCAAAATTGATATCACATGGTTCATTATTATTGATTTTACTACTCTTACCTTTATAAATGCTTTATTCCATGTTTATTGATTGATGATCTAGGTATTGATGGGTATAATTATTCTTATTTCATAATCATGCAGTTTGATTTTTTCATCATACCCTTATTCTATTATAATGATCATTGATGAAATTCAATTATTGATTCTTATGATTACCCATACTAAGTATTTGATCTCACTCTTATGTTTTTTCCCCAGTTTATCAAGAATGATTTTGAACGAACTATGTCTCAAAGGGTTTTATATGGATGATTATGGTGAATTAATGTGAAATAAGAAAAGCTAGGTTTAGTGGAAGAAATACTCACTTGAAGACATAGGTGTTTCTTATGTAATATTTTTTTATAATTATCATAAACCTTAAACCTAAAATGTCCTTGGGTATGTAATTTATTCAATATATCAATTTTTATATAATTTTTCAGTGGAAAAAATTGGTCAAATTTATTGATATCAATCTAGAAATGTAATGATTATTTTTTTAGCATCTGATTCAAGAGTGGGGGTTCAATACTGTTATAGTTGGTATTAGATCAGGGTTTAGATAAATTTGGATATTAGGATGTTTTCATGTGAGTTTATATTAAGGGTTATAGATAGCATAATAGTTCTATATGATTAAATTTGATCATAATTTCAAAGTCTTAGACACCCCTTTTGAGGTTTTAAGTGATGATATCTTAAAGTGGGTAATGAAATTTTGGGAGATGTTTTATTAGGTTGAGGTATATATAACCTTTAGGTCTAATGGTAAGGATTATTTGAGTAAGAAATCCATTACTTATATGGACATAGGTTTAATGGTACTGGTGACCATTATTGTTTATCATATCTTTATTGTTGAGGTAATTATGGGTTACAAAAAATTTGGAACATATGATTAAGCTAACCATGGTAATGATAACAGATTTGGTGACTATGTAACTAATGAAGAAGTTCATTATTTTCGGGAACATTATATAGTTTAGTTAAACAAAACATAAAGGTTGAATTATATTTGGGAATCATATATTATATTGTTGTGGCTTTATGGTGGTTAAATTTATTTATGAAAATGATTAGTATATCTTAGATATTATATGATTAAGGCATATAAATTTTTTGTATGAGACTTCATAAGTTTTAGTTGTTATTTAGAGACAAATTTTTAGTCAACCATGGAACAATATGTTATAAAACACTTATAATATTTGGGTTTCAATCATAGTCGGGAATATTTTAGATAATTTTAAGGATAGTTATTTATGGGATTATTTATTTTGAAATTTGGGTATTAATATATAATTTTAGATATTAATGATATAAAGGTTTATTAATTTTGGGAATTGTCTTAACTGGTGCTAAAAAATTTGGTTTTGGTTAATGTCTAAATATAGGAAGAATAACTTTTTATACTTTTTTGAATTATGTGTTCAATTAGAAGTGGATTTTAGTGCTTCAGAGATAAAAAATCATGTTGAATACTCATCATTTATAGAAAAAGTTGATATTGTAATGAGAATTGATTAAAGAATGAAATTAAACTTTTTAAGTAAGTATATTCTCTTTATGTTCTTATTCTATATGGTTAGAAATTCTTCAACTCTAGGAAAAGGATATTTAAACTGAAAATGTTTTCCTATTACATTCATTTCTGATGAGACAATGGTCTTTCTCACACCTTCTTGGTTTATGGTTTTTTGGTTTTTGACTTTATTGTGATTATTCACTTTATTGTGATCAATTATCTCTATCACTATCTATTATTAATTGGGAATTGTGATTTTATAAAATGACTATATCTTCACTTCCCACCAATTTAATAATATATAGAAACCTTATTATGTGTTATTCCATATGACATTCATATTCTCTTTCCCTCTTTTCAAAAGGAAGTTTTATTAACCCTTTTTATGATGTAAGATTTAAAGAATGGTAATTTAAAATGTCAAACCTTCATTTATTGAGATAAAGTTAAAATTTTGAGGATGAAATTTATTAAATGGGGTGAATGTAATACCCTAATATATAAAAATAAAAACATTATGTTTGATATCCAATATTACATACAACACTGAGCGTAAAAGACCTGTGGAATATACGATAATTATAACCTAGTTGTTAAATTGGTATGTATGAATAGTATTAACTACTTTATAATATATATATATATAAATTTACTAGTCATTATACATTTTATTGATATTTAAAAAATCAACAAATTCTTAGTAAAGTAATTTTATTCTACAAAAATATGTTTTATTAAAAAATTATTATTATTTTTCTTGTGAGAAAATATTATAATAAATTTATGTATTTTTCAGGAAAAAATATTTTATAAAATTAATTTAATTTTTGAAATAATCATATCAAAATTATCTTAGGCTAATATTTTTTTAATTTTTTGGAAAATATTGATTTTTAGTGAATAGTGATATATACCAATTTTTTGTAAAACTATCATTTCATTTCAATAAATTAATTAATTTAAAGGACTCATTATCATTTAATTTTTATTTCAAGTAATATAAGTATTATTTAGTTATATATAATCCAATTAATTTAATTTTAATCATCTTTATCCTATATTTTAGTATAATTTTATTTTTAGGCTTAGAAACATGTATTTCTGAAAACTATTTAAAGTGCATAATTTTTCTCTATATAAATTAATTAAAATGACCCCTAATGAGGAATTGTTTAGTCAGAATTTATAGATTTTATATATATATATGTGTGTGTGTGTGTGTGTGTGTGTTAATTTTAATTCATATAATTATGATTACTAGTCATGAATTTAACATAAGATTGTTTTTTCTTTAAAAATAAATTTCATGAAAAAACTCTTTTCATCACATCTACGGGTTTTATTTTAAATTAACTTATGTAAATTATGTAAATTTAATTTGATATAATGGATTATATAATTTTAATAAGAATAATTTATATAATATAATAAGGTTAACTTAATTTTTTATCATAATGAATTGTGAAAATAGTAAAAATATATATCACGGTTAAGGTGAAAACAGTTTTATCGGGAGTTAAGCTAAAATGATGTGGGTTTAAATAAACTAAAAACATATATAAAATCTATTTTTTGTTCATATTACGAACTTATATCATCTTAGGTTCAATAATGGTGAATTTTTTATCCTTTTTTCTTATGTAAAATGTGGGTATAACTTTTTCTTTTTAAAAATTCCAGTTATGTCATATCACCCACTTATAAAGGGGAACACCCTATCCTTTTCTCATCACACCTTAAGAAAATTTTGTTCCAGACAATAAATAACTAAATAATTTCCTTAAATCCCTCCCCACATCCTATATTCCTTGGTTTTATCATAAATCCAATCTATTAAAGCTTTAGGTATAATCCTAAAGTGGTCACCAAAGTAAGAGGTGTCATTTTTAACCAAGAGTTCTTCTTTATTTCATCTTCCACCACCTTAAAATATTATTACACTATGATGATATAATAAAATAATTATATGTTATATACTTATATGTTATTATTTTAATTTTATAATCTAAATAAATCTTCTCTTCCATAAAATGGGAAACAAAACCATCATTCGTGTGTATAGTGGACTACCACCTTGCAAACCGATGTAATTGATTTTCCATCATTACCTCTCAAGGATGTTCAGTATGATGGAATTAATGTTTATATATCATTTTAATTATATATTTATAATTCTTAAAAGATAATATAGTGTAACACCCCAAGCTTCTACGGTACGCTTCTCTTTGAATAATGTGATAGCGTGTGTTGTACGCAACACTGAGTTCTAACACACCATAACTAATCAAACTAGCCGTTGTGAATAGTAATACCTAATTTTTGAAATTATATATATTTTATATTTGAAAATGGACTTCATGTTTGGATTCGTAATATCAAATTTAGCCTAAGGTGAAATTTTGGTACATTTCGGATAACTTTCATATTTTGATGCATAGTGAAAATTACTAAATTTTAATTAAAAACAACTTTTTTAATCAAAATAATTAATAGTGATAAATTATGAATTTGAGTGGTTTTAAAGTATATTTAGAATATATTTTTACCATTTAATATAATTTTGGTCATTGGACATAATTTTACAATTAAACCGAACATAAACAAGTGTCAATCTTTTGATAGTTATTATCTCTTAAAAACACGCTTTTTGTTTTGACAGCGGGAATTAATTTTAAATTAATTTCTGCCACTTATGTGTTTTGAATTTAGAAAAATGGATTCCATATTTAGAATCAGGATTTTCAAATTATGTAAATAGGTAACTTTTATTTTTAGACACTTTGAATAATTACTGCGGTAAATATTTTATTTACCATGGTTAAGGGTAAATCCGGTAAATAAGGGTTAAAAAATAATATTATAATAATACTAAATTACCCTAAAACGTGTCTTAACCCTATTGGTTGATACATGGTCGACCATAGCCATCTTTGGGTCAATTTTGGGACCCCATGGATCCACTTGTAAGTGATAATGACACTTTATTTTAATTAAGTTAAAATGAATACAAAAATGACACAAGCATATATCTTTTAGAAAAACAATTGTTACATTGTTACATAGGGTTATATATGTTGGATTTTAGATTATAAATATTCATTATAAAGATAAAAAGATTTCCTACATAATGATATTTTATTTATAATTTTTAGACATTAAATAATTTATTTTATTTATGACAAAATGACGATGCAGTAATTAATATAATAGTAAAAAATTAAAATAATTGATATTATAAATACCCAAATAAATATAATATGAAACTTTTAATGCATTAAACTAATTTTCTAGGATAATATGATATATTAGGATTTATTTAATTGACTTTTTTCGAAGTAATCAATCTGTTATGAGTTTCAAAAAAATCAACTATTGAATAGTGTCAAAATTGACATAAAAGAGTTCTTAAAACAAATATTATATTATTAATTGATATTAAATTCCTAAAAATCTAAGGTTCGGCCAAGAGACTTATATCGTGATAGGTTCATCATTAATGGACCACTTGGGGGTCGCTTGGATGTATGTAGTAAGTTTATTAACCATGTTATATAAAAATACAAAGAGACATTGTAAAAGTGAAACTAATTAACTTAAAGTTAATACTTAAAGATAAGGTTAATATAAGTACCCAAACCTGTCTAAATTCTATTGGTTGAGTTGTTTTCGACCCATCCCCACCTTAACCTTTGAATAGTCAACTTTGGAGCCATTGGAAACCGATTATGAATTTATTATAAACTAATATCTCTAGCTTTTCCAAAGGTGCCCCTCACCCCTCTTATAAAAGGGCACTCCTCCTTCCCATTTCTTCACACCTTCAAAGCCTTTTGGTTCGGTCAAACTCTGCCCAAATACTCTCCCAACATCACTCACTACAACCTAGAGGCCTTAGTTTGATCATAAAGCCAACCTAAGGAGCCCTTTTGATCAAATCAAAAGGAAGAACCCGAAGAAGAGGTAATGATTTCACCACCCTTTTCTAAGTTCATTTCTTCTTCCACTTCTTCTTCCTTTGTTGTTACCATTATAAAATAATAAATCCAGTATCATATATATACTGTGATGTTATTATAAATATGGTACAACCCTATTCAGTATTCTATCCACCCTTTGAATAACATGTCACCATACGTGCGTACGTACGGCTTACCGTCTCCACGTCGTGGTGTAATTGTTATTCAATATAATATTATTTGGATGGGTATAATAATGATGTGTAACTCATGTAAATAATAAATATAACATGTTAAGGATTCTGTATATATGATATACCATCCATTATATATTATTTTAATATCAAAAGAATGATATTGTCGCTCGTGCGTACGTACGGACTACCGTCTCCACGAACGCGATGAGATTCATTCTCCATCGTATCCATTCAAGTATAATTATCATTTTATGATTTAAAAAATGATGTTTAAGAACTTGATATCATTCTGGATATTAATAATATAAAACCTATCCTTTACAAACATGTCTTACGTAACAAAACATATAAAAGAAAACAAGTAAGTTAACACCCGAAACAACGATAATACTAAGATATTATTATCAAATAAATATTAAAAGATCATATATGATATAATATTAATGTATATGATTATTGTATAATTTAATAACAATTATTTCACCATTATACAGTAGTTTAACCTACCCCAACCAAGGAAAAGTACAAGGTAAGGGTTATTTCACAATCTCTTCATTATCCGAGGTTGTTTATACGTAATAATCTACTGGGATCTCTTTATCATCCGCATCCATGTTTCTTAAAAATGTATTTCAAAACATATTTCCTATTTACTAGAATATGAGTTAAAGTCATTTATACCCTTTTTGACTTTTATAAGTGGTTTATAAAGGAATCTTTCGGTCGTTTTCAAAACAAGGTCCTTTTTAACCTTTTCGACAGAATTAAGCTTAGAATGTTTTTTTTAACTTATACGGCGGGTGCGGCTATTTTCCGCCGTTATAAAATCTTAAAAGCTTCCCTTACAAGATTATAAGAGTATTTTCAATGAAAATGTTTTATTTTATATGGATCTGAAATGATTTCAAAATAAAAGGAGATATTTCTTTAAAAAGAATATTGATTTCATCTATGTCAACATCCTTTGATGGATTTTAAGATTATTTGAAGTTGATTTATTATGATATAAAACTTCCATATTGAAATGATGTTTTGTGATATGCTTGACTGTGGATGTGCTATTTTTATACCATTCATAGTTTATGGTGAAATTATTTAAATTTCGTATGCTAGTTTTAATACGAATGTTTATGTTATGTTTAAACCTTTTCATATGGGAATGCATTGGACTTAATATGTGACGGGTGGAGCCCGCTATAGCTCCTCGATGCATCGGTAGGTCTCATGAGACAAACTAGTGTCTTGGCCCAAGGCCTTGACAAAATCTTATTTGTAGTCTTGGCACGAGGCCTTGGCTATGTGGTTATGATAGTCTGGCATTATGCATTCCAACATTATGAAAGTGGTTATTGATTTTTGCATGTGATTATTCGATTAGTAGAATATCCATGTGAATAAGTAAATGGAATTATTTCATTTTATTTTTGCCATACTATGTTGAAGTTCAAGTTTAAAAGGCTTTTGTTTTAGTAATTCATTGCCTTAAATGTTTATGCTTATTTTTGAATGTTCCGCTATATTGTTATCCTTACTGGGCATTTGAGCTCACCCCTTTTCTATGTTTTATTTTTCCCAGGATGTGAAGATGTAAGTTATGAATGACCTTCAGGGATATTATGAGGGGATTATAGTGTGGACTGTGGAAACATTATGTTGTTGTAGTAGTTTTTCATTTCATGATGTAATGTAAAACTTATGAATATATCTAGTGTTTCCAAGGCTACTAAACCAATCGGTCTTTCGAGATTTGATCTTTCTTGTGATCATGCCAATGTTATGTAATAATGCACCGACTCTGGGTAACTGGGGTCGGGGCGTTACAGTTGGTATCATAGGAAGTTTAGTACAAACCTTGGAAGCTAGATTTAGATAAACTCTGATTAGAGCACGTAATCCTAAGATGAACTTTGAGGATTAGTATAGAAGTACTTCCTAGAATTTTGGTATTGTAGAGATTTTGTGAGTTTTCCGAGCAATACATCCCTGTCTGGATACGAGCAGGTAGAGGCGGCTCTGGCACAGATGTACCTAGGGGTAAAACCCGAAAACACCGCTTTGAGCTAGACTCGAACGGGAACTGGTGCACGACAACGGGCCTTACTGCACTCTTGGTTACGACACTCCCGGGGGATATGCTTAGGATAACTCTCATTTTCTTTACAAATCATTATGAAGGGTTTATGAGTATATACTTCCTCAAAGAAAACATTTTTATGATTATGGATTATATCAATAAATAGTTCAATTTATGTTAAGTGTTTTATAAGTATGGGATTATGTATTTTGATTCATAAACTGATCTAGTTTATGCCATTGTTTAGAAATGGCGCCTAGTGGAAGAAATGGAAACCGTATCAATGCACGCACTCCATGTAGGGATTGCCCTCCTGCTCAAGATAATTATAGTGGGGCTGGTGATGCAACTGGTGCCGATCAGCTAATCACCATACTGGGACAACTTACTCAGGTTATGAATAATAACCTTACCCGTATGGAGCACCATGATCCGCATCATGGAGGATCAATGTTAGATCGATTCATGAGGCAACAACCACCAACGTTAAATGGGAGTACAAATCCCTTAGTAGCTGAGCAATGGATAAATTCCCTAGAGAAAATATTTCAGGCTTTGGGGAGCAGTGAAAGGGAAAAAGTTATCATGGCAGTTTACCGCCTCACTGGAGATGCTGATCAATGGTGGTCATTGATTAAAAACATGAAGGAAGATGATGAAGTATCAAATATGGAATGGAGGGAGTTCAAAGATCTGTTTTTAGAAAAATACTTTCCTCGTGACCATCGAGCGGATATGGAAAGGAAATTTCTGAGTCTGAAACAAAAGGAGGATGAGAATGTCACAAAGTATGAGGCTAACTTTACAAGGTTAGCGAGGTATGCTGGAGATTATATTCGCAACCCAAGAAGTAATATTGATCGTTTCTTTGATGGGTTAAAACCATTTCTTCATCGAGCATTAGTCTCACAATCTTTTTCATCGTACGAAGACATTGTCTCATGTGCTATAAAGACCGAAAAGGAATTCTCTAAGTCTTATGACTTTAAAGCAAAGCAAGAGAAGAAGAGACCTGCTGATCAATCTGGGAATGGAAATAAGGGGAAGAAGGGAAAGGTTGAATATCCATCTTGTGGTAAATGCGGGAAGAAACATCCTGGTACTTGCTTGAAGGGAATGGGAGTCTGTTACAAGTGTGGTGAAAAAGGCCACCAATCTCGTGATTGCAAGGGGAAGAAGGAAGCTACCAACGTTCAGTGCTACAATTGCAGGGAGATGGGACATTATGCAAATGTATGTCCTAAGCGTCAGGAGAACTTACCTCAGAAAATGCCAAGGGATCAAGGCCAGGCTTATGCTATCACTACTGCTGAGGTAGAAGCTCCAAAAGACGTGGTGGCAGGTAATTTAATGGTTTCCTCAAGTTTAGCAAATGCATTATTTGATTCTGGATCATCGCATTGTTTCATATCTTCCCAGTTTGCTAAGAAAATTAGATATTTCCAATTTGATTTAATAAGGGAGTTGTCAGTTAAAACTCCTAAGGGAAGTATCATTGTAACAAAGTTTTGTGAATCAGTCCCCATTAGAGCACATAAATTTTCTTTATCTGCTGATCTCATCGTCATACCTATGATTGAGTTTGATATAATCCTCAGTATGGACTGGCTTTCGGACTATGATGCGAAGATTTATTGTAAGAAGAAAGAGGTTACGATTCTTGATGATAATGATAAGGAACACCTTATTTTTAGGGCAGAATCGTCACCACTTAATTCTTATTTAGATCCACCCCCAGTATCTCAACTTAATTCAATTATTGGGGAGGAAGAGAATGAAATAACTGTCGGTGAGGAAAGGAATGTTCAAATAGAGGATGTACCTGTTGTGAAAGAATTTGTAGATGTATTTCCGGAAGATTTACCTGGACATCCTCCAGAACGAGAAGTTGAGTTTTCTATTGATTTGATTCCTGGATCAAAGCCTATATCGAAGACCCCTTATAGAATGGCCACTGTAGAATTAGTCGAACTAAAGAAACAACTAGAGGAATTGAGTAATAAGGGATTTATTCGCCCTAGTGTTTCTCCATGGGGAGCCCCTGTTCTTTTTGTTAAAAAGAAAGATGGATCTATGAGGTTATGTATCGACTACAGGGAGATCAATGCTATAACGATAAGGAAAAAGTATCCCCTACCTCGTATTTATGATTTATTTGACCAACTGCATGGAGCTCAATACTTTTCAAAGATTGACCTTCGATCTGGATACCATCAGTTGTGTGTGAAGAAGGAAGACATTCCGAAGACAGCATTTCGAACCAGGTACGGGCATTACGAGTTTACCGTAATGCCGTTTGGATTGACTAATGCACCATCTGTATTCATGGGTCTGATGAATAGAGTTTTCAAGGAGTATCTCGATGAATTTGTGGTGGTATTTATTGATGATATCTTGGTATACTCCAAAACCTACGAAGATCATGAAAATCACTTGCGCATTATCTTGAAGACTCTGAGGAGGCATGAATTATATGGGAAGTTTAGTAAGTGTGAATTATGGCTTCAGGAGATTTCTTTTCTTGGCCATATTATCTCTAAAGATGGAATCTCTGTTGATCCTTCTAATACCAAGGCAATCCAAGAATGGCCAGCACCTACGAGTATAACTGAGGTACGTAGTTTTATTGGTTTGGCAGGTTATTATCGACGTTTCGTCCAGAATTTTGCCCGATTGGCTAACCCATTAATGAAGCTCACACGTTAAGGGGTTAAATTTGTTTGGAAAAAAGAGTGTGAAGAATGTTTTGAAGAACTGAAGAAAATATTAGTCAATGCTCCTATATTGACTCTACCATCAGGGAATGATGGGTTCGTTATTTATAGTGATGCATCAAAGAAAGGACTTGGCTGTGTCCTTATGCAGAATGATAGAGTTATTGCCTATGCATCACGACAGTTGAAAATTCATGAACAAAACTATCCTACTCATGATCTCAAGTTAGCAGCTGTGATCTTTGCTTTGAAGATATGGAGGCACTACCTCTATGGTGAAAAATGTGAGATTTATACTGATCACAAGAGTTTGAAGTATATTTTCTCACAAAAAGAACTCAACATGAGGCAAAGGAGATGGCTTGAATTACTCAAGGATTATGATTGTACGATACACTACCACCCGGGGAAGGCAAAAAAGGTGGCAGATTCTTTGAGTAGAAAGGACCATGGAGTTTTGAACAATATGAGAATTTAAAGGGATCCAATTTTCATGGATCTAGTGAAGATGGACATGGGAATAACCAGGGAAGGTGAAACATCAATGCTTTTTCAAATGGTTGCCAAACCATCTTTACTTGAAAGGATTAAGAGTTCTCAGACCGATGATGAAGGATTCCAAAAGAAGATTAAAGCTGTGAATGATGGGAGATTGAGAGACTTTGTGTATGAAGATGGGATTTTGAAATTCAGGAAGAGACTTTGTGTTCCCGATTTACCTGATCTAAAAAGGGAATTGCTGGATGATGCTCATAGTTCCAATTTCTCTATACACCCTGGGAGCACCAAAATGTATAGATATTTGAAGGAACATTTTTGGTGGGACAACATGAAGAGAGAGATTGCTGATTTTGTGTCAAGATGTATGGTTTGTCAACAAGTGAAAGCTGGAAGGCAACAGCCTGGGGGAGTCATGCAACCTCTTCCCATACCGGAGTGGAAGTGGGACAATATTACGATGGACTTTGTCATGGGGCTACCAAAGACTCCTAGAAGGAACGATGCAATATGGGTTATTGTTGATCGTCTTACCAAGTCAGCACATTTTCTTGCTATAAGAGAAGATCTACCCCCAGAACGTCTAGCAAGACTATATATTAATGAAGTTGTGAGACTTCATGGAGTACCCTTATCGATTGTTTCTGATCGTGATCCCCGTTTTACTTCAAGATTTTGGAAAAGTCTTCAGAAATCCCCGGATACTGAACTTCATTTGAGCACTGCTTACCACCCTCAGACAGATGGACAATCAGAACGGACTATTTAGACCATAGAAGACATGTTGAGATCTTGCTCACTTGATTTTCAGGGTATGTGGGATCAATATTTACCACTGGTAGAATTTTCCTATAACAATAGCTTCCATTCGAGTATTCATATGGCACCATATGAAGCATTATACGGAAAGAGATTTCGTACACCAACCTGTTGGGATGACGTTGGTGAAAGAAAACTTGTAGGCCCAGAACTGGTGGAGGAAACGGTGGAAAAGGTGAAAGTAATCCAAAATCACATCAAAGCAGCTCAAAGTAGGCAGAAGAGCTATGCCGATAATCGAAGGAAGGATTTGGAATTTCAAGTCGGTGATCATGTTTTTCTGAAGGTATCTCCGTGGAAGGGAGTCATACATTTTGGTAAGAAAGGTAAATTGAGTCCCTGGTACATCGGACCTTTCGAAATTCTAGAACGAATTGGGGTTGTAGCTTACTGATTGGCAATGCCGCCAAGTCTCTCCAAAGTTCATGATGTGTTCCACATATCTCTGTTGAGGAAATACATGCCTGACCCAATGCATGTACTCACCTATGAAGAATTAGAACTAGAACCCGATCTGTCTTATTGCGAAGAACCCGTCAAGATTCTTGATATGAGAGAACAAGTGCTGAGAAACCGGACGACGCGTCTGGTAAATGTTTTGTGGAGAAACCATAAGATGGAAGAGGCAACGTGGGAACCCGAGGAACTTATGATGAAGAACCACCCGAATATTTTTATGCAGTAATACCCTAGAAATTGTGAGGATGCAATTATTTGAAGGAGGGGAGAATGTAACACCCCAAGCTTCTACGGTACGCTTCTCTTTGAATAATGTGATAGCGTGTGTTGTACGCAACACTGAGTTCTAACACACCATAACTAATCAAACTAGCTGTTGTGAATAGTAATACCTACTTTTTGAAATTATATATATTTTATATTTGAAAATGGACTTCATTTTTGGATTCGTAATATCGAATTTAGCCTAAGGTGAAATTTTGGTACATTTCGGATAACTTTCATATTTTGATGAATATTGAAAATTACTAAATTTTAATTAAAAACAACTTTTTTAATCAAAATAATTAATAGTGATAAATTATGAATTTGAGTGGTTTTAAAGTATATTTAGAATATATTTTTACCATTTAATATAATTTTGGTCATTGGACATAATTTTACAATTAAACCGAACATAAACAAGTGTCAATCTTTTGATAGTTATTATCTCTTAAAAACACGCTTTTTGTTTTGACAGCGGGAATTAATTTTAAATTAATTTCTGCCACTTATGTGTTTTGAATTTAAAAAAATGGATTCCATATTTGGAATCAGGATGTTCAAATTATTTAAATAGGTAACTTTTATTTTTAGACATTTTGAATAATTACTGCGGTAAATATTTTATTTACCATGGTTAAGGGTAAATTCGGTAAATAAGGGTTAAAAAAATAATATTATAATAATAATAAATTACCCTAAAACGTGTCTTAACCCTATTGGTTGATACATGGTCGACCATGGGCATCTTTGGGTCAATTTTGGGACCCCATGGATCCACTTGTAAGTGATAATGACACTTTATTTTAATTAAGTTAAAATGAATACAAAAATGACACAAGCATATATCTTTTAGAAAAACAATTGTTACATAGGGTTATATATGTTGGATTTTAGATTATAAATATTCATTAGAAAGATAAAAAGATTTCCTACATAATGATATTTTATTTATAATTTTTAGACATTAAATAATTTGTTTTATTTATGACACAATGACGATGCAGTAATTACTATAATAGTGAAAAATTAAAATAATTAATATTATAAATACCCAAATAAATATAATATGAAACTTTTAATGCATTAAACTAATTTTCTAGGATAATATGATATATTAGGATTGATTTAATTTACTTTTTTTGAAGTAATCAATCTGTTATGAGTTTCACAAAAATCAACTATTGAATAGTGTCAAAATTGACATAAAAGAGTTCTTAAAACAAATATTATATTATTAATTGATATTAAATTCCTAAAAATCTAAGGTTCGTCCAAGAGACTTATATCATGATAATTTCATCATTAATGGACCACTTGGGGGTCTCTTGGATGTATTTAGTAAGTTTATTAACCATATTATATAAAAATACAAAGAGACATTGTAAAAGTGAAACTAATTAACTTAAAGTTAATACTTAAATATAAGGTTAATATAAGTACCCAAACCTGTATAAATTCTATTGGTTGAGTTGTTTTCGACTCATCCCCACCTTAACCTTTGAATAGTCAACTTTGGAGCCATTGGAAACTGATTATGAATTTATTATAAACTAATATCTCTAGCTTTTCCAAAGGTGCCCCTCACCCCTCTTATAAAAGGGAACTCCTCCTTCCCATTTCTTCACACCTTCAAAGCATTTTGGTTAGGTCAAACTCTGCCCAAATACTCTTCCAACATCCCTCACTACAACCTAGAGGCCTTAGTTTGATCATAAAGCCAACGTAAGGATCCCTTTTGATCAAATCAAAAGGAAGAACCCGAAGAAGAGGTAATGATTTCACCACCCTTTTCTAAGTTCATTTCTTCTTCCACTTCTTCTTCCTTTGTTGTTACCATTCTAAAATAATAAATCCAGTATCATATATATACTGTGATGTTATTATAAATATGGTACAACCCTATTCAGTATTCTATCCACCCTTTGAAGAACATGTCACCATACGTGCGTACGTACGGCTTACCGTCTCCACGTCGTGGTGTAATTGTTATTCAATATAATATTATTTGGATGGGTATAATAATGATGTGTAACTCATGTAAATAATAAATATAACATGTTAAGGATTCTGTATATATGATATACAATCCATGATATATTATTTTAATATCAAAAGAATGATATTGTCGCTCGTGCGTACGTACGGACTACCGTCTCCATGAACGCGATGAGATTCATTATCCATCGTATCCATTCAAGTATAATTATCATTTGATGATTTAAAAAATGATGTTTAAGAACTTGATATCATTCTGGATATGAATAATATAAAACCTATCCTTTACAAACATGTCTTAAGTAACAAAACATATAAAAGAAAACAAGTAAGTTAACACTCGAAACAACGATAATACTAAGATATTATTATCAAATCAATATTAAAAGATCATATATGATATCATATTAATGTATATGATTATTTTATAATTTAATAACAATTATTTCACCATTATACAGGAGGTTAACCTACCCCAACCAAGTAAAAGTACAAGGTAAGGGTTATTTCACAATCTCTTCATTATCCGAGGTTGTTTATACGTAATAATCTACTAGGATCTCTTTATCATCCACATCCATGTTTCATAAAAATGTATTTCAAAACATTTTTCCTATTTACTAGAATATGAGTTAAAGTCATTTATACCCTTTTTGACTTTTATAAGTGGTTTATAAAGGAATCTTTCGGTCGTTTTCAAAACAAGGTCCTTTTTAACCTTTTCGACAGAATTAAGGTAAGAATGTTTTTTTTAACTTATACGGCGGGTGCGGCTATTTTCCGCCGTTATAAAATCTTCAAAGCTTCCCTTACAAGATTATAAGAATATTTTCAAAGAAAATGTATTATTTTATATGGATCTTAAATGATTTCAAAATAAAAGGAGATATTTCTTTAAAAAGAATATTGATTTCATCTATGTCAACATCCTTTGATGGATTTTAAGATTATTTGAAGTTGATTTATTATGATATAAAACTTCCATATTGAAATGATGTTTTGTGATATGTTTGACTGTGGATGTGCTATTTTTATACCATTCATAGTTTATGGTGAAATTATTTACATTTCGTATGCTAGTTTTAATACGAATGTTTATGTTATGTTTAAACCTTTTCATATGGGAATGCATTGGACTTAATATGTGACGGGTGGAGCCCGCTATAGCACCTCGATGCATCGGTAGGTCTCATGAGACAAACTAGTGTCTTGGCACAAAGCCTTGACAAAATCTTATTTGTAGTCTTAGCACGAGGCCTTAGCTATGTGGTTATGATAGTCTGGCATTATGCATTCCAACATTATGAAAGTGGTTATTGATTTTTGCATGTGATTATTCGATTAGTAGAATATCCATGTGAATAAGTAAATGGAATTATTTCATTTTATTTTTGCCATACTATGTTGAAGTTCAAGTTTAAAAGGCTTTTGTTTTAGTAATTCATTGCCTTAAATGTTTATGCTTATTTTTGAATGTTCTGCTATATTGTTATCCTTACTGGGAATTTGAGCTCACCCCTTTTCTATGTTTTATTTTTCCCAGGATGTGAAGATGTAAGTTATGAATGACCTTCAGGGATATTATGAGGGGATTATAGTGTGGACTGTGGAAACATTATGTTGTTGTAGTAGTTTTTTATTTCATGATGTAATGTAAAACTTATGAATATATCTAGTGTTTCCAAGGCTACTAAACCAATCGGTCTTTCGAGATTTGATCTTTCTTGTGATCATGCCAATGTTATGTAATAATGCACCGATTCTGGGTAACTGGGGTCGGGGCGTTACAGTTGGTATCAGAGGAATTTTAGTACAAACCTTGGAAGCTAGATTTAGATAAACTCTGATTAGAGCACGTAATCCTAAGATGAACTTTGAGGATTAGTATAGAAGAACTTCCTAGAATTTTGGTATTGTAGAGATTTTGTGAGTTTTCCGAGCAATACATCCCTGTCTGGATACGAGCAGGTAGAGGAGGCTCTGGCACAGATGTACCTAGGGGTAAAACCCGAAAACACCGCTTTGAGCTAGACTCGAACGGGAACTGGTGCACGACAACGGGCCTTGCTGCACTCTTGGTTACGACACTCCCAGGGGATATGCTTAGGATAACTCTTGTTTTCTTTACAAATCATTATGAAGGGTTTATGAGTATATACTTCCTAAAAGAAAACATTTTTATGATTATGGATTATATCCATAAATAGTTCAATTTATGTTAAGTGTTTTATAAGTATGGGATTATGTATTTTGATTCATAAACTGATCTAGTTTATGCCATTGTTTAGAAATGGCACCTAGTGGAAGAAATGGAAACTGTATCAATGCACGCACTCCATGTAGGGATTGCCCTCCTGCTCAAGATAATTATAGTGGGGCTAGTGATGCAACTGGTGCCGATCAGCTAATCACCATACTGGGACAACTTACTCAGGTTATGAATAATAACCTTACCCGTATGGAGCACCCTGATCCACAGCGTGGAGGATCAATGTTAGATCGATTCATGAGGCAACAACCACCAACGTTCAATGGGAGTACAAATCCCTTAGTAGCTGAGCAATGGATAAATTCCCTAGAGAAAATATTTTAGGCTTTGGGGAGCAGTGAAAGGGAAAAAGTTATCATGGCAGTTTACCGCCTCACTGGAGATGCTGATCAATGGTGGTCATTGATTCAAAACATGAAGGAAGATGATGAAGTATCAAATATGGAATGGAGGGAGTTCAAAGATCTATTTTTAGAAAAATACTTTCCTCGTGACCATCGAGCGGATATGGAAAGACAATTTCTGAGTCTGAAACAAAAGGATGATGAGAATGTCACAAAGTATGAGGCTAGCATTACAAGGTTAGCGAGGTATGCTGGAGATTATATTCGCAACCCAAGAAGTAAGATTGATCGTTTCTTTGATGGGTTAAAACCATTTCTTCGTCGAGCATTAGTCTCACAATCCTTTTCATCGTACGAAGACATTGTCTCATGTGCTATCAAGACCGAAAAGGAATTCTCTAAGTCTTATGACTCTAAAGCAAAGCAAGAGAAGAAAAGACCTACTGATCAATCTGGGAATGGAAATGAGGGGAAGAAGGGAAAGGTTGAATATCCATCTTGTGGTAAATGCGGGAAGAAACATCCTGGTACTTGCTTGAAGGGAATGGGAGTCTGTTACAAGTGTGGTGAAAAAGGCCACCAAGATCGTGATTGCAAGGGGAAGAAGGAAGCTACCAACGTTCAGTGCTACAATTGCAGGGAGATGGGACATTATGCAAATGCATGTCCTAAGCGTCAGGAGAACTTACCTCAGAAAAGGCCAAGGGATCAAGGCCAGGCTTATGCTACCACATTTATTCATACTCACAATCAAGTTATCCCATAAATAATTCAATAATTATGTATTCATATTTGCAATCTCAATATCCCTAAATTAATCCAAAAATTAATTATTCAACTTTACAATCTCAAAATCCCATAATTAATTCAACAATTAATTATTCATACTCACAATATCAATATACCATAATTAATTTAATAATAAATTATTCATATTCACTATCTCAATAACCCATAATTAATTCAATAATTAATTATTCAATTTTACAATCTCAATATCCCATAATCAATTCAATGATTAATTATTCTAATTCATCATCCCAATTCCATCATAATTAATTCATCTATTAATTATTAATAATCTATAATCCCAATATCCCAATTTCATATTTTGCCTCAATTAATCAATTCACCAAATTAATTAATTCAACCAAGAACTCAATTGATAAAAATATAATAGAAATTATACAATTACATACACATAATTGCAATCAATACTTTGGGATTTGAATAATAGACCACCTACCTCAATTCATTGATGAAGAATGATTTCCAACAAATAACCACAATTTGAGCAGAATAATGATGTAGAACAAGATCTAGATCTGGAACCTTAATTCAATATTGAACAATAAAGATTCCATAATTCTAGATCTAGATCCAAAAATCCTAGATTTATATCTATCAAAAAAGAGGATAACTTTCCTCTAAAATATGAGGGAGAGATGGGAGAGAATAAGGAAACCACAAGGTATGATCCTCTTACCAGGTGGGGTGAAAATCTTCAATCTGCCCTACGATTTTCCAATAATAGAGGTCAGGAAGTCTTGTAATGCATTTGGTAACCTCCCAAATTGAGAGAAAACAATTTGGTCTATTTGGGGTCAGTTTGGGGTTAATTATAGGGTTTGGGTAAATTGAAATCTAATTTTCAAATTAATTAAAACCAAAACCATGGTTTGTTGGGAAGTGGCGCATTATTTTCCAAACCATGCACCTTAACCATGAACCTCTTCTAGTAGATGTTCATGGTTTCTTATTTTAGGGCACACAGTTTGAAAAACTATGTTCCAGCCATGAAAAACCACTTTGTCCAAGGTTGCATGGTTTGCTGGGCCAGGGCGCGTGATTAGGGAAAATCGTGCACTGCCCACTTACTTTCATTTTTCTCAAAATTTTACCCAAACACACACTAAGGTAAAACACAAATGGAAATTACTCAACATATGGAAAAATAGTACATGTAAATGATCCTAAAACATCTCCAGAAAAGGTTAGGGTTTTACAATATCCCCACCTTATAACAAACCGTCCTCGATCTGTACTCCCAAGAATCTCTAAGATTCCTATTCAAAAATATTTGTCCACTTAACCCTCATGTCTACTTATCTCTCCCAAGTTTCCTCATGAACATGGAAATGTTGACATAATACATGAACTATCGGCATGGTCTTTCCTCTCTCACTATGATCCAACACACGTATCAAATGCTCCTCGAAGGAATCATCTATATCAAGCTCAACACTATCCACCTCGATCACATGATAAGGGTTGGAGTGACACTGCTGAAGTTATGACACATGGAAAACATCCTACATAACACTATATATATGTGTAAGTTCTAATTGGTATTTCACTGACCTAATTCACTCCACAAACTCAAACGGTCTAACGAATTTGGGCTCCAACTTTCCCTGTCTTTGTATCCTATGGTGACCCAACCTAGGTGACACCCAGAGGAATACACAATCACCCTTTGTCAACTCTAGGGGTCATCAACGTCTATCAATATATGACTTATGTCTACTATAATCCATATCCATATGCTTTCAAATTATTCCTACCTGTTCTGACATCTCTTACATGAGACTTGGTCCCAACAACTCAAAATTGCCCGCCTCCATCCAGAATAAAGTTGATCTGCATGGCCTACACTAAAGTTCCTCTTATGGTGCCATATAAGTAGTTTTATGATAACTATTGTTATAGGAATACTCCACTAAATCTAGGTTCTTCTCCCAATTCCCACCAAACTCTAGAACACATTCCCTCATCATATCCTCGAGAACCTATATAGTATGCTCCAACATCCCTTCTGTCTGTGTGTGTAAATATGTACCCAAAAAAACTTCCATACCAAGCACCTTCTGTAAACCCTACCAGAAGAATGAAGTAAAATGCAAGTCATGATATGAAACTATAGTCTATAGAACCCCGTGTAGAAGTACTATCTTCTAAACATACAGTTATCCAAACTGATCCACTGAAAAATTATCCCGCACTAGTAAGAAATATTAATTTTTTTTCAATCAGTCCACAATCATCCAAACAGTGTCATTCTTATAAGGAAGCCTCAGAATACCCACCACAAAATCCAAGGTAATTTTTTCCCACTTCTATTCTAGAATTGTAATGGTTGTAGAAAACCACCAGGTCCTTAATTCTCAACCTTCACCTTCTGATAGGTGTAACATCACGTCACAAACCCTGTTATATCCTTTTTCATGCCTGGCCACCAAAACTATCATCATAGGCCATGGTACATTTTGGTCACACCTATATGTACCTCCCACTTCAAGGAATGAAACTCATATATCAACTCCTTCCACATGTTCATAGACACAATAACCTGATTCCTAACATATATGACCTCATCCTCATCTGTGCTCAAATCGGAAGGTGACTCCACACCTTCAAGGCTTTTCCTCATGGTAAACAACTCTAGATCCTCATATTTTCTATCTTTGATCCATCCTAAAATAGTAGATTACACTAATACTTATATGAGAGTCATCTAATCCAAACTCTCCTAAACCACCACATGCATCTCATCCAGTAAATTCATTATTTTCCACTTAGTACTAGACCCCTGAACAACCCAATTCTTAGTTTTCCTACTCAAAGTGTTAGCCACATGGTTTCCATTCCCAAACATATATACTAGTTAGAAATAAAATTAATTCATATACTCAACCCATCTGTACTACTATAGATTCAAAAATTGTTGGGATAAGATGTAATTTAGGCTCTCATATTCAGTATACATAGTAAACTTCTCACCAAATAGATAATGCCACTAACACTTTAAATAATAAATCATTATATCCAACTTGAGGTCATGTGTAGGGTAGTTATGATAATGTGTCCTCAAATTTCTAGACCCATATGCCACAACTCAATCTCCCTACATTAACACGTCCCTAAGTATGGTCTCAGAAGCATCAAAAAACATTTTGTACTACTCACCTGACTCAGGTAGGATCAAGATCATCACTGATTTCAATCACTTCTTTAACTCCTATAAATCATTCTCACATGATTCTAATAATTAAAAATTTATCCCCTTCTTGGTCAATATTGAATGTGGCACTTCAAAATGGGAGAATTCATGAATGAACCATCAGTAATATCCATCCAACCCTAGGAAGCTATGGATATCGAAAACATTCTTAGTTTGATCCTAAGAAACCACTACCCAAACATTATATGGGTCCACTAATACACATTACTTCGATATTAGGTGACCCAAGTAGTGTTCCTAGTTAATCCAAAACTTACACTTATATATCTTGTCATATAGTCTATGCTATCTCAATGTACTCAGGATTACATTAAGGTGTTGGTAATGATTGTCATGAGTCTTGGAGTATACTAAGATGTTATCCAAAAACACTATCGCAAAATGATACAGGTATAGATGAAAGATTTTTTTCATCAATTCCATAAACACAAATAGCATATTCATCAACCCAAATGGAATTATGATGAACTCATATAGGCCATACCTACTTTTGAAAGAAATATGAGGTATATCAGAAGTTTTTACTCTCAAATGATGATACCTTGATCATAAGTAAAATTTGGAAAAGATACAATCCCCTCTCAATTGGTCAAACAGATCATTGATCTGTAGAATAGGATACCAATTCTTCACTTTCATCTAGTTCAATATCTGTTAGTCGACACACAAGCATAGATTCCCCTCATCCTTCTTAGAAAACAACACTAGTGAACCCCAAGGTGATGTACTCAAATGGATAAACCACTTAGCCTCCAAATCCTCCAGCTAAGTCTTGATCTCTTAAAGATATATAATTTTCATTCTATATAGTGGAATAGAAATTTCCTCATCCCATGGCATGAGATCAATCGCAAATTCCTTATCTCTCTCATGTGACAGCCCTGAGAAGTCTTTAAGAATCACATCTTGAAATCATTCCACTACATGTGGAAATGCACCCTTCTTTACACCACTATCATATAACAACAAGATATAAACCTAGGCAGTAATCTCCCCTAATTTCCGATGAACTATACTGTAATTCCCTGACCCTAGAAGCCCAGATCCGGTGCATTATTTTAATACATTGGCATGATTACAAGGAATCAATCCCCAAAGGACCAATTAGTTTAGCAATCTTGGAAAGTAGATTACATACATGAAATTTACATTATAATTTCTAACATAAAGCACAACATAGATAGTCCTTTTAGAATTACATTATTCCCCTTTCTTAACCCTACATATTAATTATAAAACACTTTTTGACATCCTGGGAAAATAAAACATAAGAAAGGGGTGAGTTCATATGCTTAGTAAGGATAAACAATATATAAGAAACTATCATAAATAAGAATAAAAATTTAAGGAAAGAGAAAAAAATTAAAACACAATACTCTTAAAACATTAACTTTATCATAATATGGAAATAATAAATGAAACATTACCATTTAACATGCACATGAATATTCTACTAGTCAAATAATCACATGTAAAATCAATAACTAATCTCATAATGAGGAAATGTATAATGCCAAACATCTTAACCAATAAGTCAAGGCCTCGTGCCAAGACCATACACAAATATTCTATCTAAGCCTTATTATAAGACACAAGTTTGTCTCATGAGGCATACCGATGCATCGAGGGGCTATAGAGGGACCCACCTGTCACTTACTAATTCCAACTCATTCCTCCTATGAAAAGGGTAAAACATAACATAATCATTCGTATTAAAACTAGCATAAAAAATTTCAATACTTTAATCATAAAACATGAATGGTATAAAAATAGAACATCCACAGTCAAAAATATCATAACACATTCAATAAAATATGGAAAATTTTATTATAATAAACCTACCTCAATCAAGAATAATATCTGGTAATGGATTTTGACATAGTTGAAAATGCTAAGTAAAACTCTTTGAGAGAAATATCCCTTTTTCATTAAGTCATTTAAAAGTCACACAATTTATAAAGGAAGTAATTTAAAATATATTTTTGAATAAAATTGTCTCATACAACTTTGAAACTTTTGAAAGGAATTAACATTTTTAAAGAAATCATGTCCATTTAAATAAATCCTTAAAATCATTTTTAAAACGTGGACATTAAATAAAAAAATTTAGAAAAATAAATATTTAAAACATTTAAAATGATGTTCTAGTTAAATATTACCTTCCATAAAACCATGAAATATTCCTTTTGAAAACATTTTTATGAAATATGGACGTTGATGATAAATATGTCGCAATAAATACTTACACATAACCAATCTTGAATAATAGTGAGATTGAGAAATTAACCCTTACCTTAAGTCTTATCCTCCCCGTACGTGTCTGAAACTCCTGTATAATATTTTAAAACATATTAGTAACTTATATCAGAATAATAATAATATTTATGATACCATATATGATTATTTTATGACGTTATATTACCCATTTATTAATAATTCCATGTTAATGCAACATTTCAGGTAATAATCGCTTTCTTTATCATACATGTTTTGAATTATTATTTTTGATCGTATTACTTAGATCATAATTTATTTACTTATATAATTTAAAATATGATTTATATATCATATATATTCTTTATATAAATATATATATATATATATAATATTGATAAATAAAATGGAACACACCGTTCATGGAGACGGTAGGTCGTACGTACGCATGAACGTTGTTTCCATTTTCTTATCGTATTGAATGGAAGTAAGTGAATGAAATATATGTATATATATATAATCCAAGTATAATTATTATGGAATATATTTTATACTTATTAATAATATTTATTCTTGTAATCATTCTTGGATAGTGAACATGGAAGAAGAGTCTCATCGCGTCGTGGAGACAGTGAGTCGTATATACACATGAGTGACAGTGTCATTTCTTTAATTGTTAAATGGTATGGAATTGGATGGAATATAAATATTAAAGAAATAATATCATGTTATATTTATTATTTAAGTCATTTATATTCATCATTATACCCATATAAATAATGTATAGATGAAAAATAGTTTACACCACGACGTGGACACGGTAAGTCGTACGTAGGCACGCATGGTGGTATTATTTTTCATAGGATGGGTAAAAATCGAAATATGGTTGTCCCATAATATTAAAAAATCAGAATATATTAGATTCTTTAGTTATTATTTTATTATGATAAAAACTTAGTAAGAGGAAGTAGAATAAGAAATGAACTTTGAAAGAAGGGATAAAACAATTACCTCTTCTTCGAGTGTCTCCTTCTGATTTGCACAAAAAAATCCTTAAGTTGGCTTTATGGCCAAATTTTTTCCTATAGAATAAAGTTAGGTATGTTTTGAGGATATATTTTTAGGTTTTTGCCTATCCAAAGGGCTTTTGAGGTATTAATTATAGAGAATGAGAAGTTCCCTTTCATAAGAGAGGTAAGGGGCACTTTAGGAAAATATTGAAATATTAATTTATTATAAATTTATTTTCGGTTTATAATAGATAAAAATTAATTTATTTTAATACTATGGGATTATGGGTCTAAATACTCTCAGAAAATGTTTTTTAGACAATTTTAGTTCATGAATTTATCCTTATCTTTTGGGATTAACCCTTAGTTAAAAAACATAACTCTCACCATGTCTTCTTGTATTTTTATACTATAGATTTAATTTAGTTACTATAAAATTTCAATAGAACCTCAAGTGGATAATTAATTATATTTTTAATATTATATAATTTAGTTACATGAATCTTATATTTTTAGGATTTTTATATCATTTAATAAAATGGTATTTTTTTTTAAAAACTCATTTATGTCAATTTTGACACTATTTAGTAATTGATTTTTGTTAAAGTCATAAAAACTTTATTCCTTCCAAAAAAGGCATTAAATCATACCTAATATGTCAATTCCATCCATAAAATTATTTTATGGAATAAAAATTTTCAAATTACATTTATTTTAATATTTATAAATTCATTTATTTGAATCATTCATTAATAAGGTAATCAGTGCATCATAATTGTATCATAAATAAATATATTTATCTAATGTCTAAAAATTATAAATAAAATACCATGATATAGGAAATAATTTTATATTTATAATTAATATTTATAGTCAAAGATATTAGTCATATAACCCTATATTAAAATTGTTTTAGTAAAAGATACATGTTTATGTTATATTTATCTTTACTTTAAATTAAATCTTATAACATGTCATTATCACACCCAAGTGGTCCCATGGGGTCCTAATATCATCATAAGTATGATCATAGTCAAATATATCTCATCCAATAGGATTCGGATATGTGTTTTGGTCATTTTATTTTATTATAATATTATTTTTTTACCCTTATTTATCTGATTTACCCTTTAACCATGGTAAATAAAAATAATTACTAAAGTTACTATTCATAATGACCAAAAATAAAAGGTATCTATTTATAAAATATGGAACATTTGATTCCAAATATAGAATCCATTTTTCAAAATTCAAAACTCATAATTAGAATAAATTAATTTAAAATTAATTCTCATTGTCAAAACAAGAAAGTGGGTTTTTAAGAAGTAAAAACTATCAACAAATTGACATGTGTTTTCATCCAATTTAAATTTGAAATTACCTAAAATGACCTACATTATATTAAATGATAAAAATATAATCTAATTACACTTTAAAATCACTATAATTTATAACTTAACACTATAAATTATTTTGATTAAAAAAGTTGTTTTCAATTAAAATTTAGTATTTTTCACTATTCATAAAAATATAAAAGTTATTAGAAAAGAACAAAAAATTCACCCACACTAAATTTTTATGTCTCGCTTCTAAATTAAAATTTCAGTTCTTCAAATTGAATATATAAAATTGTCAAAAAATTTATTTAAAATGGGTTCTCCATTAAATGGCGAGAAAACTTCATTTTTTTGAAAAATACATCTTTTATCTGAAAAAATGAATTTTTATTTATGTTATGTCTAAGAAACACAAATGGTGAATGTTAAAATTATATGGGATGTATAAAATTAAAATTTTGGTTACCACTATTCATAATTTTTTTTAAATGGATAGTTTGATAGGTCAAGGTGCGCTTAAACTCAATGTTTCATATATCTCATGCTATTGAATTATTTAAAAAGGAAGCATATTGTGGAATCTTGAGATGTTAAATGGACCTAAACAACATGCCTTAATATCCCACTCACCTCGGTCAATATAATTGTCACCCTTGTGAGACTTAAAGTTCACTCTCCTCTAGTAATAATATATGTGGGATTAGTATACTGCTAACCAGTCCATACCCATAATTAGGGAAACTATTGACATAAAAAGAATATAAATATCCCACAAAAAATGATACTCCCAAACCTTGAGAGAACATCCCTTGCACTAGAAGATGTCTCTGGACCGTAATCCCAACGGTGTTTCAATCATCAACACCTCTTTCAAAAACTCCACCGCCAAGATCAAACCATTCAAAAGTTGTGCAGAAATAAAGGAATGAGAGGAAATAGTAAAAAATAAGTCACTAGATTTAATATATTCTACAAGAACAATAACTCTTACTATCGACATTCCAGCCTAGATATCCACAAATGTAGGATGAATGGCATGCAACTGTCATAACCCTCTTCTCTATGATGCAACCCAAGTCTCATGTACAACATCACTCTACTGATACAGGTTCTCTTACCTAGAAGAACCATGTCCACTTTCTTTACTACCTCATTAATTATAACTTCAACTTCTAGAATGATAAGGTGTATAATATCCCCTTACTACAGTTTGGCCCTATCTAGTTCCTCCATCGCAACCTGTCGGTCATGGGTTCCTACAGAACCTATATAGATGTCCCATAATTCTGAAACTTAAAAACTATATCACTGGTTGGGGGAACTATATCTGGATGTGTAACGACCTACCACACTGGTTACACATCACTCAAGTAAGTTCTTGATCAACTAATCCCTCTATCTGAGTACTCTACTTTCCACTAGCCTAGATGATGTTGTCATAGCAATGCTTCCTACTCTCAAAAGTCATACCTCCTGACCATACTACTGGAACCAAATATCCTGCATTGGAATCCTCCCTCAGGTTCCCATCAGCTATGAGATCCTGATCCACCACCTTAGTAAACTTATTTAACCAAAATAGGTTAACTTGGGACTTAATTTCACATTTAATTACATTTTGTAAATTCCTCATCATAACTATTTCATCCCCTTCCAATGCTAGAGAAAAGAACTACAAGTCTATAAAGAGTCTAACATAGTCCATCACAGACATAATACCCTAAGTCAACCTCATGAATTCAGATGCTCTCTCCTGCCTCAGTGTCTTTGGATAAAAGTTCTCTAGGAACTTCTCCAAGAATCCCTTCCATAACATACCATCAGCTTGTCAAATCCGAGTCTGAACGTCCTACTAGAGCTTCACTGATCCTCATAGCATATAATCCACCAAAATGACCCTATTTTCATAATAATTCTCTAAATGGTCAAGGATAGTCTGTATAGACTCAATCTAGAATTCATCTCCCTCATATCCATCCTATCCAGTAAAATTAGGATGGTGTTTCAACTCGAACTCATGCGTCAAGTTAGATATGATCCTCATAACCCAATATGGGTCTCTTTCCATAAACTACATGAAGTGAGTGAAGTTCTCATAGAACTTATCCCCTACTTCCTCACCCAGTACTATCGGTGCCTCAAGTTCCACTATTGGTGGAACATCTCCAATCATATCCTCCTGTCATTCTATCAACAAACATCATCGTGGAGGAATATATATAAAATTAAAAACATATGCTTTAGGAAAAATTTCACAAAATTACCACATTTACAAGAAAGAAAACATTCCACCACAATTCATTTCCCCAAACCCCTCCAAATGGTCAAAATTGAGGCATTATCACTACCCTTAACCATCCTACACCTAGGTCCTTGTTAACAAGGATAAACGCATTATAATTATTCAAGTTTCTCATTTAGACACCCAATTATTCTCATCTTAAATAATTTTACAATATTTATCAATTTCATGTTAGGATACATTTTTAGTTCAATTTCACATGAAAATAGAAACATTTCAAGTTAAATAACTTACCCATAACTATTTTTCCTAGGCATGCCAAAAATAATGCATGTCACAATAATTCTCACTGTCTAGAATGATACATGCAACTAAACTATCATTCCATAACAGGAAATCAAACATTTAAAAATATTCAAAACATTAATCAAATCACACAACAAGTGCTTCACCCAATGTTAAATAATATTCAACTATAACAGCAACCAATAACAAAAAAAATCCCACCATGGGTACTTGAGTTCACCCCCGTACATGGGTTAGCTACTCCCATGCATGAGATCATAACCAATGCTTTAATCTTCATAGTCTGTTGTTTACTTTATCCAAATAGTAATATAAATGAAAAGAAAAGAAAATTAAGCTTTTATGCCACTTTGTGACATCCCATCTTGGGTTCCACACACCAGTTCCCCAATCTAGTGGTCCACATGACCTCAAGCACACCTCCTTGTATGCCAGAGGCTATCAAATAGAAATGAGGGTCTAATATCAGTAATGGGGAGACTATAGCATCTTTATTATAGTAATACACTAGTTAAAATAAATAAACCATAACCAAAAATGATATAACATAATTTTAACAATCTTGTATCACAAGATGACAAAAAATGGAAACACAAAATCAAAACTAAAAAGTAAATATGTCATGCTAAATTATGTGCCAAGTGTCAAAATGAAACTCAAAAGTGAAGACACTGACAACTCCCAAGTGGGTCATGAACCATGTCTCATTCCCTCATCTATGCTTCATCCTGATATATCCATCTAACATAGTGCCTTGGCCCTTATCCTTTCATGCGACCATGAAATCTATTCAGGTGACGATCAGGTATCCTTAGTAGGGTTTGAGTAAAACTCTGTAGTCCACCACCAATAATATATTATAAAATATTGAATCAATAAATAGGGTATATAGGTGTACAAATAATACATAAAATCAATAGATTAAACAATTTACACTTATTCAATTACTCTTTATTTAACCACATAGCACCTGGGTTCCCAAGGAAACTCGATCTCTCAAAACCTGCTTTGGTCCATGGTGGAGTCTAAACCATCCCCAAGGGATATCATATATCTAAATTCTCAAGTTACCATTCATTATCAAAATTCAAATATGAATGACATTGTTACCATTCAACGTTTCTTATCACACTGTGGGATTTTGATGCACCAAACCATGTCCCACACACAATTATCACATGTGAATTCCATTATTGTCATTCAACATTTCTTATCACACTTTGGTATTTTGATGTAGAAAACCATGTCCCACGCACAATTATCTCATTAATTAATTATTTAATTAATTAATCATATTTAAAAATTACACATACCCATCATTCCATTAATTAATTAAACAATTAATTAATCTCATCAAGTCCATTAATTAATTTAACAATTAATTAATCATTTCATAATCTCAAAATCCCATAATTAATTCAGTAATTAATTATTCTACATTACGATCTCAATATCCCATAGTTAATTCCACAATTAATTATCCATACTCACAATCTCAATATACCATAATTAACTCATTAATAAATTATTAAAATTCACATTCTCAATATTTCATAATTAATTAAACAATTAATTATTCAACTTTACAATCTCAATATCCCATAATTTATTCAAAAATTAATTATTCATACTCATAATCTAAAAATCCTATAAGTAATTTAACAATTAATTATTTATATTCTTAGTCTCAATAACCCATAATTAATTAAACAATTAATTATTAAACATTACAATATCAATATCCCATAATTAATTAAAAAATTAATTATTATAATTCACAATCTCAATTCCATCATAATTAATTCAGTAATTAATTATTCATAATCTGCAATCCCAATATCCCCAATTTCATATTTTTCTTTAATTAATTAACTCGCTAAATTAATTTATTCAACCAGAAACTCATTTGCTAAACATCTAATATAAATTATAAAATTACATATACATAATTGTAATCAAGACTTTGGGATTTTGATTATATACCACCTACATCAATTTGTTGACAAATAATGGTCTCCCATGGATAACCCCAATTTGAGCGGAATAACGACATAGAATGAGATCTATATCTGGAACCTTAATTCAATATTGAACAATCAAGATCCCAAAATTATAGATCTAGATCCAATAATCCTATATATCTATAAAAAAGAGGATAAATTACCTCTAAAATATGAGGGTGGTATAGAAGACAATAAGAAAACCACGCGACATTAGATCCTCTTACCGGGTGGGGTGTAGATCTTCAATATGCCCTTCAATTTTCCATGAACAGAGGTCAGTAAGGCTTGAAATACCTCTGGGAACCTCCAAAAATGATAGAAAATGAGTTTGTCTAAGTGGGGATCAATTTAGGTTTAATTTGGGGGTTCATGTAATTTTAAATCAAATTGTCAGATTAATTAAAACAGCATGCATGTTTTGTTGGGAAGAGGTACATGGTTTTCTAAACTGTGTGCCTTAACTGTGAACCTCTTCTATGGGAGGTAAATCATTTCTCATTTTAGGGTGCACTATTTTACAAATAGTGTTCCATTTGTGCCAAACCTTATTTCCCAAGGTTACACAGTTTGTTGGGCCTGTGCGCACGGTTAGAGTAACTGTGCGCCAACCGTACACTGCCATCTTTCTTCCATTTTTCTCAAATTTTTACCAAAACACACCCCAAGTTAAAACCCAAATTAAAAATACTCAACATAAGGAAAAAATAGTATCTTTAAATGATTCCAAAATATCTCAGAAAATGTTCAGGGTTTTACATAGTTTTAGTCTATAATTTATAGACTAAAAATTTGGTAATGTGTTAGAATATTCTTTGATGTGTAAGATCCACTCTAATGTTATGAATCATGTGTAAGAGTAACTATAATGTTACTCTAGATATATAATGGTTATCCAAAACTTGTGGACTCAAATTTGTAAAGTAAAAATTTCTTGTGAATACATAAGAGTCAATATGGGAATGTTTAAGATTTATCATGTGGAAAAGAAAATATATAAGGGTTTCTCATACCTTAAAGCCTAGAAATTGGCTAAGTCATGAGTCATATTGTGATATGTCAGGGTAATTTTCTCAATATGTAATGGTTATCACAATGGTTGTGTAAAGGTAATTATAGGGAATGATATTTGGAATAATACCCATGAAAAACTTTGATATATAAAAGTTAGTTTCATGATATGTAAGATTTATCATAGTTGAAAAATAGATATATGTAAGGATACTAATAAGTAGAAACCTAAGGGTAGTGAGAAGGAATAATATTTGATAATGTTTCTAATCCTCTTTATGATACATAAGAGTTACAATTTCTTATGTAAATTTAAATAGTTTAAGAAAATATGAGATTGTTATAGATCCAATTGTGATGATGTTGTATTGATCTTCAATTCATAAACATCATGATTCTTTGAAAATACATGATTATAACTGGGTATAATGGTGGTGAGAACTGGAGAAGTTTGAGCCATGATTATTGTCTTCAAGCCATGAATATATGTTTCATTCCACAATGATATTCCTATATAAAAATATGCATTAAAATATGGATTAAATGCTTATGGATTTTGTGAAGAATAAGTGGTTTTGAAGATTATGATAATAATGACAAAAGTGTAAATTCATAGATTGATATTCAGCCTTTATTATTGAATAGTTAAGACTAATAATTTTGGATAATAACATGTTATCATAACTCAATGGGGATTTTCCATATTCCAATATGGAAGTATTATTCACATGATTCTAAGAAGATAAAAACTAGGAAAAGAATAAGGGAATTAATATAGAAGTGTGAGAGAGAATAAGTTAAACTATATTATGATAGAAGACTATGTGTATTGACGACAGATAAATTTATGATATTCTAGAGAGTTAATATCATGTTCATAAAGGATAAAAAATGAAGAATATAAGAAGAATAAGGTGAATCGGGAGTGATGACTTACCTACAATATACCTATATTATAGAATAAAAAGTATAATGAGTAAGAAGGTCAGTTGAAAAATATTGATGATACTATTTTCTATTCATTATCTATGTGTTGTGACTCTCAAATAAGATTGAGGAAGAACAAAATGTGAAGAAACTTATTTTCTAAACATTCTTATCATTCTGATATCGAGTTGAGAAGAATGAGGCTGATGTACATTCTATTATACAAAAATAATGGTTAAATTTAAAGACATGTTATTAAAGAATAAGATCTCACTATTTGATTCAATGATATACAAGAACATATTGGATATCTTGTTCAGAGAATTTGGATAGACCCATTACAAACTTGTGGGTTCTAGTATGAACTACTATTCATCATACTATAAACTAGAGAGATCTATTATAAATACCCTAACAGAATATTATAACTTTCTTAGGGATGTAAATATTGAGCCTAACCTATGGTTTCATCTGGATTAAAAATAATTAGTGTAGGTATTGGGTTAATAATGATACCTCCCCACCCATTTGTAATAACTTTTATACACTAGTGAAAATCTATGTCTTAGAACTTGACCTGAACACAACAAGTAGAAATAACCCACATTAGGGATGAACCCTATTAAAATACTAAATATTGTTGTCTCTTGGTTATTTACTACTTTTCATGTGGTGTTGTGTGTTAGGAACATATAAATAGATCTATACCTATTAACTAACATCGTGTTTTGGATATTTAATTGGAAAATTAAAATAGAGAATAATTTAGTAAAAAAATTCACACTAATTAACCCCCTCCCCCTCTTAGTGGTTGTACGATATATCAGGCACTTAAAGTGGTATTAAAGCTAATATAACTTTCCTATGATTGGATCTATTTATTTTCCTATTTTTTTCATTGGAATATATAAAGTGTATATTTAAATATGTTTTAAAATTTCCTTATATTGTGAATAGAGTTTACATTCTTGTCAAAGTAGAAATGAATGTTACATCTAAAGCCTTAAAGAACAAAAAACATAAATAGGAAAATAATTTAAGGAACAGTTCAAAAGAGAAAGCGGGTACACCACTAATTGAAGGTAATAAAATTGGTGGTTAATATATTAAATATTCCAATAATAATGCTTTAGAAAAATATTATTCAAGCTATAGAGAACCAAATGATTCAACCTAACATGCCACCTGATCTAGCATGCCATAAGACCTCAAGTGCACCTCCCCAAACACTATAGGATTTTAACTAGTAGGGAGGGTCTAAAAGACACAGTGTGAATACTATAACCTCTGGTCAAAGTGAAATGACTATTAAATATATAAAAAATCATAAAAAAGGTTAAGCATCAGATTATACATCATAAATAAACAGAACCAACAACATGACATAATAAATGATATGTGGGACACAGTCATATAAACTCAAGAAAGTGAAACATGAAATAGAAAGTCTCCCACTGAGATGACCACATATAAAAAATAAATTGAAAATAAATATAACATGCTCTACTACCAACATCAATCCAAACCATATATTCGGTCTCCATGACACTCGATCTATATCAACCTAATCTTGAGCCTCCACATGAATAGTTTTGCTCGATCAAGACAAAATGGACCTCAGATCTATCCATCATGAAACCTATGATCCAACTTGAAATTAGACATTAGGTCTATACAAACATGGAGGTGTACATACATGGGGTGAGAAATAAATCTCTTTAGTCCACCCCAATGATGAATCTATAATCTATTTTCATAATAAGTGAATTCATATATGATATACCCAGCCTATCCAAAGAATAATAAATGTTTTCATAAAAAGAAAAACTACATAAAAGAAAGATAAAAAATGGAAAATAGCCAACCACCAGTTCTAGCCTATCACATGTGGTAAATCTAACCATGCTCTATCCCACATCAAAGTATTTATATCACATGGATCACCCCACAACATGACATCAGAAACATCCACTAGATATACATAGGAGCTCCAAGGCGTCTAAATGAAGAAGACTTGAATGTAATACCTCAGAGAATAATAATAGGATTACAAACAATAAAGAAAATCTACCAGGATCTTGGAATCGAATAGAATGATCTGAAATGGTGATAGGAACATCTAGGTCAACAGAACTAGAGAACCTATACATCTTGAAAGTCCTACACAATGAATCTGGAACCATCTATGGACCCAACAATAATTCAAATACATACATAAACCTGAGAGTGCACAAAATCCATGGTCTCCAGAGCACTGGACATCCATGGTACACAAAACCCTCAACATCTCAGAAGAATTACCTGAAGCAATATTCTCATTTCTCATAATTGCAATAAGGGGAATAGATTAGTTGATTTCTTTGCTTCCAGAGCATCTCATCATACCCCCAAACATTTCTCTTCATCCCAGGTTCTATCCTCATGGAGGATAAGAATATTATCATCTATGATGCTCTTAGTTTACATTTTTTTTGGACCCTGTATGTATTTTCTAGTTATATATACATTCTACTCTTTAGGATCAATAAAAATTCCATTTTTAGTCAGACAGTATCTCAAAATCCCAAAACCACTCTCACCAGGTCACACACTCAACTATATGGGGTTGAACTCACCCATATCATCATTTATCTCCCTAAGACCATATAACCATAGTTAGATAATGGAGGAGATAACTAGATAAAAAAATAAGTTCCAACACCTGATCTAATATATCATAAGGGTCTCCTCCTCAAACCAAAATCGTAAGCAAAAAATGCCTCAAATGGCATCCCCAATACCCAACTGAATGTGGGTCAGTCTAAATATTGAACCCACCGTCCAAATAAAAAAAGTAGAATAATTTATTAACTCTCATCCAAAAATCACAAGGCCTCTCTTAGTCCCTGAGATATCAAAATTTAGAAAACAACCATTGTAGGCTCTCCACAACCCACCTTAGGGCCAAATACAACTCAAGGCTCCCACACCCCATGGGATCATAGCACAAAGAAACATCCTAATAGGGACTCCCCTACTACATTGAAGCTCTCATGGCACACCATACAAAGATCCAAAACTATCCCAAGGTCCACAAAAAGATTGGGACACCCTATAAGGGGTTCCTCTATCTCATACAAAATCATCATACATTCCCAATGTGGAAATAATCCAAACAACCCTCAATGGCCTCCAACTGACCCTCAACCACAAATCACCCAAAGGCATCCAGAAGCATGAGCATGCTAACTAGGTTGTCTCAATAGTTAACATGACTACCTCAAAAGAAGGATACCCTTTACAGGGGCTACTCAACATAAAGAAACCTTAGGTAAAAGACCATAAAAGAAGACACTAGCTAGTCTTCCTACCTAAAAATCTATCCATGCATACTAACTCTCCCATAAGGGCATATAAATAATACCATTCCAAATAAGAATTCTCAAAATTATACTACATCACCCATTAATCACTTGATTAGAAACCATACCATAAGGTCATACTTAAGAGTCCCTCATGATCATCTCAACAACTCAATGGAACCCAAATGTAACTACCATCCCATGGTGTTAACCTATCTCAAAGGCTCTAGCAACTCAAATCCTCCAACACATAAATTAAACCTCAACTTCCCTAACCTTAAGAAATTGTTCCAAACACATAGTCAAAAACCAAGATCTCTTAAGTGATAAAACTCAATATCGCCATCAGTTATCCATCTAAAATATCATCAAACAACATTGGATTGGAATCCAAAATCTACGTCAACTAATGATCTCAAACCCTCACTCGGGCCTCACAGATCACAACAAAACCCTCGGGAGGATTCTAAATCCAATCCTCGAAGAAATCCTCCTAAAAATTCTTATCCATCCAAAACACCATCCATATATGCTTTAAATGTTGAAAGGATCCCACTATCACGATCTATATAGAAAAATGCTCATAATGGACTACTCACAAGTTCCATTTTGACTCCAGGGAACAAATGATCAAAACAAGCTAAGATAAGAAATATTACATGATATGTACTTTGGGTACATGACATGTAACCCCAAAGGTCCTCACTTTCCATTTCCATCAGGCCACTTCACATGTACTTTTCCAAATTACATGACGTGTGGACCCTATACACAGTGTTTACCCCAACATGGGTATCTTACCATGTACCAAATCCCTTCACTCAGTGTGTACTAGCCCATACATGTTGTGTACCCCACATGGGGTTCTCAACCTTGTATCTATCCATGTACACCATCACAAAGTTTGGCCAAGAATAGAACACAAACACAGACCATGTACCCCACATGGGTTCTGGCCATGTGCCCCTGGAACACTCTGAGTCGCCACTACACATCATGTACTCCCAAGTACATGCCATGTAGTTCTAAAAAATCATCATCCCCAAAAATAAATAATGCATCATGAATGTTCTCTAAACTAAACATTGTGTACGTGGGTTTTCCTGAACGAAAAAAACCCAAAATAGCCCAAAACCCTCATTTCACCTCGATTAAGCCAAGGTTGACCCCAAAGTGGTACCCAACAACCCATAAATTAATTTCCAACTTAAAAACAACTAAACTACATGTATTTGTAGTGAAAAAATAAAATAGTCCTAACTTCAGTTGGAAACTTCCAAATCTTCACACTAGATCCATTCCATGCACCTGCCAAGCATCAATCTACCTCTAGAAGAGCTCCCTGAGTGGTGCCTCCTCCTCTATCTCCCTATTTTATCCATATACATCTTTTATTCACATGATGTAGGAACCTAGAGTGGTGTATTTGATAATCCAAATGGTATAATGGGGAAAATAAAATGATAAAATAAAAAGGAATAATTTTTGTTTTCAAAATAAGAAATGGGGTCTGGGCTAGACCCTAGTGCCTATAGTGAGTTTATGCCTCACTTACGAAAACCCCCCATTCCTAACTCAGCCATAGAGATATAATCTAAATATGATTCTCCATTTGAAATATATCACCAAACAAACACATTCAAATAAACTAATATTTAATTAATTAAACATTAAATATTCTATGAAAAGTCCAACAACTCAGATTTCCACCTACCTAAGGGTAAAAACAATATTCTGGGACCAATAGAGCCATTAGAAAAAATATTTTAGATCATATTATAGTATGAATTACTATTTTTCTCTTGAGATGCATCCGAAAATAAAAATTAAAAATTTACTTGATTTTCACAACTCGTAAAGATACGACATATCACAAACTCCCCACCATAAGTGATTCTCACCCTAGAGAAACCCCGTTGGCTAACCATTATCCATGATCTCACCCAATCACAGGCACAACTGATGTTATCTTGATTGAATAATGAATATTATTATTGTATCCACAAATATCTCCCAACACAAGATACATTCAACCACAACCAATCTGATGCTCCCCACCATAGTATTATCCTTATCGTCTCCCTTATTTCCAAATGAGAAACCATACAGCACATGCTACATCCATCACATAACACAATAGATAGATGTGTCCAACCCACTCTCACCCGAGCACCATCAAAAAATCCTACAATAACCCACACTCATACCTAACCCATCAAGAACTACAACATATATACTGATAAAATCATTTAAATGAGGTACATGAACTCCAATATCCAATAGTAAACTCCCCATAATAAGGTTTTCCTTAAGCTTCTCTTAAAATTGAAACAAGACTCATGCTCATGTGGGAAAAATCCTAAAAAAATTGGGATAATTCACCTAAAAACACTAACCATGCTTTTACATAGGTCTGTTTTGTAATGTCTTGGCTTTTTGAATGAGTCAAAATTTATGGGTAAATTTTAGTTTTATGTTTGGTGGATGGTAAAACATTTAAATTGGGATTCAAAGCATAATTTCCATAATTTTAATGAATTACTGTGTTTTTTAGATGAGGTTTAAGGCTAGGTAAGTGTCTTAGATGTCCAATTTGGTTTCGATAACATCAAGATTTGAGAACCATAGTTTGAGAGACACAGCACTGGGTACACTGTTGGCATATGTTTAGTGATAACTATTCATCACAAACCATGTGGACCATTTGAATAAGAGCACAGTAGGAACAAACCATGCAAGGTGGCTAGAAAACCATGTGTGTAACCTAGAATAAATTACATAGGGTGTGCATAGGTTTCACATAGTTGAAAAATAATGCACCTAGTCATTAAATGTAGAGGTTCCTTTGGATAGTGACACCACATGGTTGGTGCATGGTTAGCCAAAACATGTGTCCTAAACATATGGTTTATTAAAGAGTGAGAATTTAAGAAATTTACCCTCCTTCATTTTATCATATTTCTCCTTCTTATCCTCCTCACTCACACACACTACAGGGGGGTCTACTCTCATTTTTCCACCTCTAGGATTTAGCCTAACTCCTTCAATTGGGATCTAATTTGGATGATATCAGGTGTGTTAGAATCTTAACAGAAATACCTTGAATCCACCTTCTTCCTTTATTATTTTATATCGCTCTTTATAATTCTAATTCCATTTGAGACCATTTTCCCTATTTATAGGGTGATGGTATAAAATCTCAATTTATCTCATTTCTAATAGAAATAGAGGTTGGTGTTTGATGAGAGAGAACCTACAAGAATAAGGTAGGTGGTTCCTAGATTTATCCTTGAATATAAGTTTGTTATGGGATGTGTATTTTAATACAGGTGCATGGGGTTGTTTGGTTGAAACCCTTATTAATTAAATCTTGGGTTTAAATCATTTAATTGATATTGTGATATTTCTATGGGAATTATATTGTATCTTTAATTGTGTTCAGTTGGGTTTGGGACCTTGGGTTGGTTTGGCAGGTTAATCTAGTTTTTTATATTATTTAATTTAATTGAATTACGATATGACTAAATTGGTTATATTGGAATGTGTTGGGAATGTCTTGGAATACAGGGGGCGATGTGATCATCGGAATTGAGATGATGAGGTTTTTCAAGATTAGGGAACTGATGTAGATATGTGGGATAGTGATAACAATAATAATTTAGGTGATGTGGCCGTCGATTTGGGGTGGATGGTGATGAATATGATATGGATGGGTGATGGGGTTTGAATTGGTGTGGATTTGGAAATTTTTTTGATTTCTTGTCACTATTATTGGATGATAGTACCAGTGGATAAATTTTCACGTAGTTGGGGACTCAGTTGTGGTGGTGTTGCCCACTCATTGAGGGTGGAGGCCTCTGTAGATTTATTGGTTTAGGAGATGGTTTTGACCATGAATTATAGAGTAGGTGCTCACCATAAAAAGCTGAAATTGATATTGAGTGAGACCATTGGATGGGTTATGAGGCTTTACATTACATTGATGGTTGATGGGCTAAGATGATGGTAGGATGGATCTTTCCATGCCTTTGGATGTTAAGTTTTTGAGCTGGAGGTGATTTATTACTCATTGAAGGATGGATATTATCATTCCTTGGGATGTTAAGTTATTGGTATGATGACTTCTATTCAACAGGAGGTATGAGGGGATTGTGATTGATTTTATGATGTTAGGCTATTTATTAAAAAGTTATTTTTTAAGTGGATTTCTTAGGTATTTTTGATCCATTTATTGAGAATGCTGATGGGATGTCAGTATTACCCGATATGTGGTGTACATGGTATTGGATGGCATGAGGTGTCGAGTGGAATGTGTTTATATGAGATAGTAAGCTTATTCCAGTATGACTGACTATGGATATATCATTCCACTCTGATGTTGGCCGAAGAAGGTAAACACTTCCTCGTGGTTGTTGAGCATGGGTAAATCAGGTTATGTATTTATATGTGTGAGTATAGTTGTTATCTATTTACATATGAATAAACTCATATAAATATGGATTTAAGATAAGAACACATTAGTGGTGGCCTACTGATTTCATACTCACACCCTACATAGACCCTTGGGATGCATGTATACTTTATGGTTTTGATATCAGGTAAGGGATTGGACTCTAAGGATAAACCTTAGTGATTATAGATGCACTAGTTCATGGGACGGATGGAATATAGACCATAGAAGTGTTTTTATTAAGATATAGTTATTTTGGGGTATTTTGATTACGTACTTATATGATCGTCCATGATTGAACTTGCCTGTATATTTTTTTATGATTGTATGACATGTATAATTTATTTTTCATGTATCTAGCTATATTCTTTTGGCTTGTTATTACAATTGTCTCGTTTATTTATTTCACTAAGTTTTTCATTACTTTGCCAATGCTGTAATTTATAGACATTATTATTATCATCATAATAGGGTATATTCAGGCCACTATAACCCAATTATACCCTCTCTACTAGTCATTAGTATTTTATGTATATGGAGGCATTCCTAAGGCCCAGTGACCCACCATCCTAGAGCACTAGTGAAGTGGTTCCTAGGTTAGGGTGCTACAAATTGTATCAAATCAGGTTATTTTTTGGTGTTTCCATATATCATCACAACACTTGGGTATAAAATGGTAACTGTGTTTGGCTGGTTACAAATGGTATAAATTTTTTCTTTTATCTTATTATTTGGGCTATGGTAGACTAGAGACTGGGGTATAGTCAGAATTGGGTAAAGATCTCATCCTTGGGTGCGTAAAACCCCATCCACAGGGGATATACCATGTTTCTTGGGGTGGGAAATGATGTTATGATTTTCTCTTTTATAGTTGATTGATTTCCACCTTGAGTGGTACTCTTGGGTATGATGTTATTATATTATAATATTTTGACCCTTGGATTGGTATGACAAAGGGGGATCATCTATGCACAATGGTAAAAACTTAGGCTTATATTATATGTGTATGTGATTGTGACTATTGTCTAAAACCTAGAGTACATGAAAAGGGGTGGGATGTTTAAAGTGTCAAAAAAAACTAGAAACATTTTCTTACATAGCTTTTTTGTGGTATTTTACTCATCCAACCTAGGAATGTTGTTTCAAAAAGGATGATATGTGATCTTATGTGTGTGATTCATGTGGTATTGACTTTGATATGGGTAATAAGGAATAAATAAATGGGTTGAGTTGTTTAAAATGTCAAAAAATATATAAATAGTGTTTTCTTGCATAGATTCTTGGTAGAATTCTACTCAGCCACCCGAAGATGATGATATTTGATATGCATGATATGGTATACCTAAATCCGATATGGGTAGGTAGGGGGAATGAGGCCAAATGATATGTGATATGGGTTTAGTACGGAAGTGTAAGGGTGTTGATATGTTCTCCCTTATTACATATTTCCCTATTTGTGATACATATATATGTTATTATTGTTTTTATTGACCTTGGATTTGTTTTTAAGTGTGATTACACCTAGATGGGCTATGGTGGAGCATCCGAAGGGTAGAGATGTGGTGCCATTAAATAATTCATGGGATGAGGCCCCTGAGATTCGGGACGATCATGAGCTACAAGTAGATTTTCCAAGACAAGCGGGGAAGCCATAGTAGATGGAAGATTTTGGGTCATGGCTAGATGAGAAGATTAGGGAGAGATTTGTATGAGTCATAAAGAGTATTTATAGGGTATCTCATATAGATGAGTCATACATGGATCATTTGATGCATGTTCTTTAGTCTCATCACTCACCATAGTTTTAGGGTGATGGTGGACCACAGATGGCAGATAACTAGATTGATTTTATACAGGTGATATTTTAATAGCTCAAGACACCTCCAGATTGAAAGTTGAATGTGGATACTTATATGGTCATAGGATTAGGAAATCATTGGTGGGATATATAGGTATAGGCTAGTAGGAATGAGGTACCATCTTGGAAGGATTTCTGGCCAAGTTCTTCAAGTATTTCTTCCCGAAAACGTTGAGGGTAGAAGGATCTTGTGATTTCTTAAACCTACATTATGGGGATACATCCATTATTGATTATGTAGCAAGTTTCATAGACATATCCTTATTTATGCCTTATATGGTTGGAAACAACATCGCCATGGTGAGGTGGTTTGGGGATGGTTTAAAGCACAAAATCAAGGTGTAGGTAAATATATTCTGGTTGACCTCATTCTTAGAGGAGATTAATCATGAATTAATATCCGGGAGAAATTGTATAGAAAGAGATTATTCAAGCCAGGTGATATCACTAGATAATATTGTAATTGATGCTTTGGGTAGATGGAAGAGAGTCCATGAGGAGTCCTAGAATGACTATCAAGCCAGAGATTTTTGCAGACCATTCGTCAACATTATTCTTTTAATGTGGGTAGTCTGTTCATGTTTAGACCCAATGTGAGAAATCTTCGAATGAGAACTAGGAATGTGACTATATGGGGAAATTTGATAGATTCTGTAGGAATACTTCTTGAGAAATTGGGAGTTAGGGACCTGGTCAGAATCAGGGATCTGAGGTAGGAATAGGAGTGGTGCTAAGAGCTAGTAATCGAGATTTTACTGCACATGTAGGTTATAGAAGAGAGAGGGAGGGACCCAGTAGTGGGGCTAGTGATCAGTAGCTGGTGTGGATTTGTAGGTATATCAAGCCTCTAGTAGTTGGTAAATATTCTAGGTGTATGATGTTGATCTTCTTGGTTTAGATCATTCCAGGGATCTGAATATGGTTAGAGGTACTCCATGATTATGGGTGCACTTGATATGTTTTTGGCATGACTGGTATGGGTGCACAAGGTGCACATGTTGTAATTGAACTAGACAATCACTGGTTAATATGTGGGCATCGGGTATGATACATATTTTGTATGAGATACGTAGGCATAAGGACATTTTATGGGTATGCATATATATAAATATATATATATATATATATATATATGATGCAGGATCAATTTTCAGAATTAGTGTGATGCATGATTCTTGGGCAACGGTTGCATTACGGGACTTTATGGGTTTCATGTATGACACGAGTATGAATTTAGAAGATTATGAGGTTCATGAATGATGATATGTTATGTGAGAACATGTATGTATGGAGGGTGGTTGGAGGAATCATCAGAATGTTAGTTTTTGACAATGAGAAATCAGGTATGTAATTCCTAAGGTTAGGATCCATGAGAGGAATTGACCTGCAACTGAGTGACCAAGGTAAGCTGGGGAGATGTTATTATATGGGTGAATTTGGTACAATATCTGTGTGAGAAAAAAATATCAAGGAAAAGCTATTGTAAGGTGGGGATATTGTAATATCTCAAGTTTTTGAATGGACCATAATTTTCAAGTAAATTTGAATTTTATATTTGTTGGATGGGACAACTTTTAAATTGAGATTTGGAGAATAATTTCATGAATTAAAACATTTTTTTAAGTTTTTTAGATGGTTTTTAAGGATTTTTAAGTGTCTCGGAGGTCTATTTTGGTTTTGAGTGTGTCGGGATTCAAGAACCAAAGTTCAGAATAAACAGCACTGGGAACACAGTTGGCGCATGGTTAGTTCTAACTGGGTGGCCCAAACCATGCATCCCATTTTAACTAGAGTATGTTTAGAATAAATTTTTTCATGTGGATAGAAAACTATGTGAGTAACCTAAAATAAATTACAGAGGGTGTGCATGGGTTTCACACTATTTGACAAGTCATGTGCCTAACCGTGCGGGGTGGAGGTGCCTTTGGATAGTGTCACCACATAGTTGGTGCAAGGTTAGCCAAACAGTTCACCCTAACCATATGTTTTATTAATGAGTATGAATTTAATAAATTTACCCTCATTACTTTTATCTTCATTCTCCTCCTTCTCCTCCTCACTTTAATGCACAACAGGGGGCTCTCCACCCATTTTTCCTCCTCTAGTATTTGACCTATCTCCTTTGATTGGGAACCAATTTGGACATCATTAGGTGCATTAAATGTAACACCCCAAGCTTCCATGGTACGCTTCTCTTTGAATAATAGAGCAGCGTGTGTTGTACGCAACCCTGAAATCTAACACACCGCGACCAATCAAAGTAGCCATTATGAATAGTAATACCTACTTTTTGAAATTATATAAATTTTATATTTCATAATGGACTTCATTTTTGGATTCCGAATATCAGAATTATCCTATGTTGAATTTTTGGTATTTTTCTGAGAACTTCCAATTTTTGATGAATAGTGAAAAATACTTAAAAACAACCTTTTTAATCAAAAAAATTATAGTGATAAATTACTCTATTGAGTGTTTTAAAAGTATAATTAGAATATAATTTTACCATTTTATCCAATGTTGGTCATTAGAATTAATTTCACTTTGAAATCGGACACAAACAATTGTCAATCTTTTGATTGATATTCTTTCTTAAAAACACGCTATTTGTTTTGAAAACGGGAATTAATTATAAAATTAATTAATGAAAATTATATGTTTTTAATTTGGTAAAAATATACATAATCTTTGAATTTGGAATATCAAATATATCTTAGGGTGAATTTTTGGTATTTTTCGGAAAAACTTCAATTTTTGATGAATAGTGAAACCACTAAGTGGTCGTTAAAAACTGATTTTTCATTTAAATGAATTTTTACCACTTCTATGAATTTAATTTCAAAAATCCAAAATACATGGTTATAGTTAGGAAGTAAAATGTGGTTCAATGGGATGAAAATAATTTTTGGTAAATAGTAACTTTTGAGTTTTATGAACCGCGATTAGAGGTAATTAGAGTAAATTTAAGGTAAAAATAATGTTATAATAATATGCAATTACCTTGACACATGTCCTACCCCATATTGGATGAGTCATGGCCTATAATTATAACCCATGGGTCAATTTGTGGGACCCCATGGAGCCACTTGGGTAAGATAATGACATTTATACCTTTTATTTAAAGTAAAAATAAAAATGTCACAAACATGTACTATTTTACTAACACAATTATTAAATGGGGTTATACAAGTCATATTTTTGACTTAAAATATTAATTATAAAGCTAACAAGATTTAATACAACATGGTATTTGTTTTATAATTTTTAGACATTAAAAAATAAATTTATTTATGACACCATTATGATACAGCGATTACCTCATTAATTAACGATTTAAATAAAATGAAAAGATAATGTGAAATCTAAGACTTAAACATTTACAAAACCTATTGGATGAGTAGATTTCGAACCCTTATCACCTTATCCTCTAAATATATCATTGTGGGACCTTTATAATCCGAAAATCATTTCATAATATTGTAACATTTCATAACTTTCCAAGACTGCCCCTCATCTCCTCTTATAAAAGGCCCTCACTTCTACCACCTTATTCACACCTTCAAAGCCATTTTGCTCGGCCAACCTCTGCCCAAATACTCTCCCAACTTACCTATATTACTCCTAGAAGCCTCACATTGGGCAGAAGTCTTCCCAAGGAAGCCTTTGGCTCAAATCAAAAAGAGTTACCCGATTTTAAGGTAATGTCTTCTCTTATGTTCTTTTGTTTTATTTTGATTCTCCAACCCCTTAGACTCTTTTTATTTCTTTATTTTTTTTAACAAAACCAGTATCTTAAATATACTAGGATGTTTTTATGAGAATTATTTGATTTACACTTACAAACACCTTCATCTAATGGTTAAAGAACATACTGTTTCTGTGGGTGGTGAATTACTGCCTCACGAAACAATGATTGTTCAATCTTCTTTTAACACCTCTCATAGTGGCAATTAAGATGTCACTATATATATATATGATATATATTATTTTTATTTTTTCCTTATGCTTATTTATTTTTCATTTATGGCATACATTTATGATTTCCATTATGGGTAAACGTGATAATTTCATTTTAGGAAGTGCAGACTACCACCCCCTCAAAGTGATTTGAATTGTTAATGCCATATGTGGGATGTATAAAGGATGGATTAAATGATATTATATATGATATTATAATGGAATTATAATATAACTTTATATCATTATTATTTCATTCCATTAAATACGAAATAGAAATGAAAGTATCGTTCATGCGTACGTACGGCTTACCGTCTCCATGAACGGTACATTTCATTTATTACCTCTAAATGTTATGTAATATTATAAATGCATGTATATACTGGATATATAAGATATATATGATATCTAAATCATGAATATAATTATGAATATAATTTATATTTTACCACATGAACAACTTGTAATTATAAGAAGTTTATTTTTGACTCAAGTACCAAAGATCGACAAAACGACCGTTATTAACTTAAATGAATACATAATGTTCATAACATGGTAATAAGTGATATAAAAGGAATAATGAACTTGAAAAATGTTCTTAAGAAAGTATAGATTAACTCTAGTTTATTATTCATGAGTTTAAAGAATGGTCGAGTCAAGTCGGACACGAGGTAAGGGACTTTGTCTCAATCTCCTTTCATTGGGGCATATTTTGTTTTATACACAAATTTATTTTATACGGTGTATAAACCCCTTTCACTTTTACATTTATTCAAAAGGAATATTTTTTATACGAATCGTTTTACTAAATGACAAAATGGAATGTTTATTTTTCGTACGTATGCAGCGACAATGACTTCTCCGCCGCCGTGACCATTATTTGAGTTTCGTCTTCCTCTACAATCTATAACTTTTTTTTAAAATAAAAAATAAATACCAAGTTTTAATTTTCTTTTATTTTGGTATTGAAAGTGGTTTTGACAGTGTTTTTATTATATCAATGTGTTGTATTGATATCTTGTGATTGAAATGTGGAAATGTTATGTTTCATTTATGCATGTTTTATGTGATACGATAATGTTATGGTTTATGATATGTTTAAACCTATTCATATGAGGAATGAATTGGACATAATAAGTGATGGGTGGAGCCCGTTATAGCTCATCTATGCATCAGTAGGTCTCATGAGGCAAACTAGTATCTTGGCACAAGGCCTTGACAAAATCTTATTTGTAGTCTTGGAACGATGCCTCAGCTACGTGGTTATGATAGTATGGCATTATGAATTCCATCATTATGAAAGTGGTTATTAATATTGCATGTGATTATTCAACTAATAGAATATCCATGTGAATAAGTAAATGTAATTATTTCATTTTACTTTTTCCATATTATGCTGAAGTTCAAGTTTAAAAGGATTTTGTTTTAGTTATACATTGCCTTAAATGTTTATGTTTATTTATGAAAGTTTCCGCTATATTTTTATCCTTACTGAGCATCTAAGATCACCCCTTTCTATGATTTATTTTTCCCAGGAAGTGAAGAAATATTTTATGACTGACCTGCAGGGATAGTCTGAAGGGGATATGAGTGTGGACTATTGAGACTTTGTTATTGTAGTTTGTCTCTTTATGATGTAATGTAACATTTATGAATGTATCTAGTGTTTCCAAGGATACTAAACTAATCGTTCTTTCGAGACTTCACCTTTTGTGATCATGCCAATGTTACGTAATAATGCACCGACTCTAGGTAACTGGGGTCAGGGCGTTACAGTTGGTATTAGAGGTAGTTTAGTACTAACCTTAGAAGCTAGATTTAGATAAAATCTGATTAGATCACATGGAACTAAGATAGACTTTGAGGATTAGTATAGAAGAACTTCCTAGAATTCTGGTATTATAGATATTTTTTGAGTTTTCCAAGAAATACATCCCTGTCTGGATATGAGCAGGTAGAGGCGGCTCTGGTACAGCTATACCTAGGGGTAAAACCCGAAAACACCGCTTTGAGCTAGACTCGAACGGGAACTGGTGCACGACAATGGGCCTTGTTGCACTCTTGGTTACGACACTCCCAGGGGATATGATTAGGATAATTCTCATTTTCTTTATAAACCATTATAAAGGGTTTATGAGTATATACATACTCAAAGAAAACATTTTTATGATTATGAATTATATCCATAAATAGTTCAATTTATGTTAATTGTTTTTCAAGTTTGTTATTATGTATTTTGATTCATAAACTAATCTAGTTTATGACATTGTTTAGAAATGGCGCTTAGTGGAAGGAATGGAAACTGTATCAATGCACGCACTCCATGTAGGGATTTCCCTCCTGCTCAAGATAATTATAGTGGAGTTGGTGATACAACTGGTGCTGATCAGCTAATCACCATACTAGGACAACTCACTCAGGTTATGAATAATAACCTTACCCGTATGGAGCACCCTGATCCGCAGCGTGGAGGATCAATGATAGATCACTTCATGAGGCAGTAACCACAAACATTCTATGGGAGTACAAATCCCTTAGTAGCTGAGTAATGGATAAATTCCTTAGAGAAAATATTCCATGCCTTGGGGAGTAGAGAAAGGGAAAAGGTTATCCTGGCAGTTTACCTCCTCACTGGATATGCTGATAAATGGTGGTCATTGATTCAAAACAAAAAGGAATATGATGAAGTATAAAATATGGAATGGAGGGAGTTCAAAGATATTTTCTTAGAAAAATACTTTCCTCATGACCATCGAGCGGATATGGAAAGGCAATTTCTGAGTCTGAGACAAAAGGAGGATGAGAATGTCGTAAAGTATGAGGCCAATTTTACAAGGTTAGTGAGGTATGCTGCAGATTATATACGTAACCCAAGAATTAAGATTGATCATTTCATTGATGGTTTAAACCATTTCTCCATCGAGCTTTTGTATCACAATCTTTCTCAACGTATGAAGATATAGTCTCGTGTGCTATCAAGAGAGAAAAGTAATTCTCTAAATCTTATGATAATAAAGTAAAGCAAGAGAAGAAGAGAACGGTGGAACGATATATAGATAAAGGGAAAAAGGGAAAGAAGGATTTTCTATTATGCGATAATTGTGGGAAGAATCACCCTGGTACTTGACTAAAAGGAATGGGAGTTTGTTATAAATGTAGAGAAAAAGGTCACCAGGCTCGTGTTTGCAAGGGAAAGAAAGAGGCTATCAATGTTGAATGCTACAATTGTAGGGAAATGGGGCATTATGTAAATGAATGTCCTAAGCATCAGGGATACTTACCTCAGAAAAGGCCAAGGGATCAAGGCCAATCTTATGTTGTTACTACAGTTAAAGTGGAATAATTATTGTATTTTTGGACTCAAGAACTATATTATGGTTATAATAATAAAGTGATATATATAAGGATTGTACTACAGTACTTGTTGTTTTCATTAAGGTTTTAATAGGATTAAGTTAATAATATTTTTAGTATGTGACAATAATATAAGCATTAATTTGTTTGGGGAATCTGATGTTACAATTGATTTTGGAATTTAGAGACCTTTTAGAGAAATTCTAGACAGAGGTATTTTGGATAAATATAAAGGTTGGAATGGATTAAGTTGAACTTTGGATAGTATTGTTTAAGGTTAAAACATTTTTGAATATTATTTTTGGAATATTATAATACTATAGTTTTAGGAAAAGGATAATCTTCAGGTTGGGGGATAACCCATCACGTTGGATAAAGCTGCAGGAATCGAACCCACAACCATAGTGCGACAGGCCTTTATTCCCTACCACTAGCCTACAGGAAGTCCCTGGTTATTACAAAATAGTTTTCCTAATCTAAACGGTATGTGTTAATATTTGTAACCTTGTACGATTAAAATAAATATAATATTTTTGAGTTCTATTATCTTTTTAAGTGAAAGATGAGTTTGTGGTAGAAATTAGTTGAAGGTTGAAACTATACTTGTCATGTATATATATATACCTCTCTCTTATTCTATGAATAAATTAATTCTTAAATTTTAGGAAATGGTTATTAAAAAAATGTGTTATCCTAATACCTTATGTTTTGTTGAACTGATGATATTTTCATCATAGATTGATGGCTTTGAGGCCCTCAATTTTACACTTGTTTGTGATTGATGACCTCAATAAATCCCTATAAATATTTACTTTTTTCCTATAATTATGTGTCTATAATTTCCACCAATGTTCTCTAATTCAAAACCCTAATTTTTTGGTGACTTTCTCATTTCCATTTCCCTCTTATTAAGACTAAATTTTATTAACCCTATTTCTGATATGGGTTTTCCACAAAGGTATTTTCTATTTTCAACCTCTTATTTTCGAAGAATAATTTCAAATTGTGAGGACACAATTTATTGAATTAGGGGAGAATGTAACACCCCAAGCTTCCATGGTACGCTTCTCTTTGAATAATAGAGCAGTGTGTGTTGTACGCAGCCCCGAGTTCTAACACACCGCGACCAATCAAAGTAACTGTTATGAATAGTAATACCCACTTTTTGAAATTATATAAATTTTAAATTTCATAATGGACTTCATTTTTGGATTCTTAATATCGGAATTAGCCTATGTTGAATTTTTGGTATTTTTCTAAGAACTTCCAATTTTCGATGAATAGTGAAAAATACTTAAAAACAACCTTTTTAATCTAAATAATTTATAATGATAAATTATTTTATTTAGTGGTTTTAAAGTATAATTAGAATATACTGTTACCATTTTATCCAATGGTGGTCATTAAAATTAATTTCACTTTAAAATTGGACACAAATAATTGTCAATCTTTTGATTGATATTCCTTCTTAAAAACACGCTATTTGTTTTGACAATGGGAATTAATTATAAAATTAATTAATGAAACTTATATGTTTTGAATTTGGTAAAATAGACAACATCTTTGAATTTGTAATATCAAATATAGCTTAGGTTGAATTTTTGGTATTTTTCTGAAAAACTTCAATTTTTGATGAATAGTGAAACCACTAAGTGGTAGTTAAAAAACTGATTTTTCGTTTAAATTAAATTTTACCGCTTCTGTGAATTTAATTTAAAAAATCCGACATACATGGTTATAATTAGGAAGTAAAATGTGGTTCAATGGGATGAAAATAATTTTTGGTGAATAGTAACTTTTGAGTTTTATTAACCACGATTAGAGGTAATTAGAGTAATTTAAGGTAAAAATAATGTTATAATAATATGAAATTACCTTGACACATGTACTACCCCTATTGTATGAGTCATTGCCGACCATTACAACCCATGGGTCAATTTTTGGGACCCCATGGAGCCACTTGGGTAAGATAATGACATTTATACATTTTATTTAAAGTAAAAATACAAATGTCACAAACATATATTGTTTTACTAAAACAATTATTACATGGGGTTATACAAGTCATATTTTTTACTATAAATATTAATTAGAAAGATAAAAAAGATTTAATACAACATGTTATTTGTATTATAATTTTTAGACATTAAAAAAATAAATTTATTTATGACACCATGATGATGCAGCGATTACCTCATTAATTAACGATTTAAATAAAATGAAAAGATAATGTAAAATCTAAGACTTAAACTTGTCCAAAACCTATTGTATGAGTATATTTCGAACCCTTATCACCTTATCCTTGAAATATATCATTTTGGGACCTTTAAAATCCGAAAATCATTTCATAATAATGTAACATTGCATAACTTTCCAAGAGTGCCCCTCCTCTCCTCTTATAAAAGGTTCCCACTTCTACCACCTTATTCACACCTTAAAAGCCATTTGGCTCAGAAAACCTCTACCCAAATACTCTCTAAACTTCCCTCTATTACTTCTATAAGCCTCACTTTGGGAAAAAGTCTTCCCAAGGAATCCTTTGGCTCAAATCAAAAAGAGTTACCCGATTTTAAGGTAATGTCTTCTCTTATGTTCTTTTGTTTTATTTTCCTTCTCCAACCCCTTAAACTCTTTTTATTCATTTCTTTTTTTAACAACACAAGTATCTTAAATATACTAGGATGTTTTTATGATAAGTATTTTATTTACACTTACACACACCTTCTTCTAATGGTTAAAAAACATACTGTTTCTGTGGGTGGCGAATTACTGCCTCACGAAACGATGATTGTTCAATCTTATTTTAACACCTCTCATGGTGGCCATTAAGATGTCACTATATTTATATATGATATATATTATGTTTATGTTTTCCTTATGCTTATGTATTTTTCATTTATGGCATACCTTTATGATTTCCATTATGGGTAAACGCGATAATTTCATTTTAGGAAGTGCGGACTACCGCCCCCTCAAAGTGATTTGAATCGTTAATGCCATATGTGGGATGTATAAAGGATGGATTAAATGATATTATATATGATATTATAATTGAATTATAATATACCTTTATATAATTATGATTCCATTCCATTAAATACAAAATATAAATGAAAGTAGCGTTCATGCGTACGTACGGCTTACCGTCTCCAGGAACGGTGCATTTCATTTCTTACCTCTAAATGTTATGTAATATTATAAATGCATGTATATACTGGATACATATGATATATATGATATCTAAATCATGAATATAATTCTGTAAATAATGGTTATTTTACCACATGAACAACTTGTAATTATAAGAAGTTTATTTTTGACTCAAGTACCAAAGATCGACAAAATGACCGTTATTAACTTAAATGACTACATAATGTTCATAACATGGTAATAAGTGATATAAAAGGAATAATGAACTTGAAAAATGTTCTCAATAAAGTATAGATTAACTCTAGTTTATTATTTAGGAGGTTAAAGAACGATCGAGTCAAGTCGGACACGAGGTAAGGGACTTCGTCTCAATCTCCTTTCATTGAGGCATATTTTTTTTTATACACAACTTTATTTTATACGGTGTATAAACCCCTTTTACTTTTACGTTTATTCAAAAGTAATATTTTCTATATGAAGCGTTTTACTAAATGACAAAAGGTAATGTTTATTTTTCGTACGTATGCGGCGACAACGACTTCTCCGCTGCCGTGACCATTATTTGAGTTTCGGCTTCCTCTAAAAGCTATAACTTTTTTTAAAAATAAAAAATAAACACCAAGTTTTAATTTTCTTTTATTTTGGTATTGAAAATTTTTTTGACAGTGTTTTTATTATATCAATGTGTTGTATTGATGTCTTGTGATTAAAATTTTGAAATGTTATGTTTCCTTTATGCATGTTTTATGTGATATGATAATTTTATGGTTTATGATATGTTTAAAACTATTCATATGAGGAATGAATTAGACTTAATAAGTGACAGGTGGAGCCCGTTATAGCTCCCTGATGCATCAGTAGGTCTTATGAGACAAACTAGTGTCTTGGCACGAGGTCTTGACAAAATCTTATTTATAGTCTTGGCACGACGCCTTGGCTACGTGGTTATGATAGTCTGACATTATGCATTCCATCGTTATGAAACTGGTTATTGATATTGCATGTGATTATTAAATTAGTAGAATATCCATGTGAATAAGTAAATGGAATTATTTCATTTTACTTTTTCCATATTATGCTGAAGTTTAAGTTTAAAAGGATTTTTTTTTAGCTATACATTGCCTTAAATTTTTATGTTTATTTATAAAAGTTTCCTCTATATTGTTATCCTTGCTGAGCATCTGAGCTCACCCATTTCTATGTTTTATTTTTCCCAGGACGTGAAGAAATATTTTATGATTGACCTGCAGGGGTAGTCTGAAGGGGATATGATTGTGAACTATGGAGACTATGTTATTGTAGTTTGTCTCCTTATGATGTAATGTAACATTTATGAATGTATCTAGTGTTTCCAAGGATACTAAACTAATCGGTCTTTTGAGACATGATCTTTTGTGATCATGCCAATGTTACGTAATAATGCACCGACTCTGGGTAACTGGGGTCGGGGCGTTACATTAAAGCATTTTGATAAGTCCTTTAATCCTATTTCTAACTTACTTTTTTATCTCACTTTTTTGAATGATAATTCCATCTGATCTCATCTTATATATTTCAAGGTCAATTTTCTAAAATACTAATTTCTCTCATTTCGGCTCAGAATAGTGGTCGGTGTTCAATTAGTGAGCTCCTATAAGAATAAAGTAAGTGGTTCCTAGATTTCTCTATGTATATTCTCATGATATGAGATGATTATTTTAATACAGGTGCATTGGTTTGTCTAGGTGAATCCATTATTAATTAAATCTTGAATTTAAATCATTTAATTGATGTTATGAGATGCCAATGGGCATGATCTTTTCAATTTAATTTGTTAAGATGGGTTTGGGACCTTGGGTTGGGTTGGAAGGTTATTCTAGTTATTTATATTATTTAATACAATTTTATTTTGATATGATTGAATTCGTTATGTGGAAATGTGTTGGTAATATCCTGGAATACATGGGGTTATGTGATCATCGGGATTAAGATGATGAGGTCCATCAGGATGAGGGCATAGCCCGATATTTATGGGATGGTGATTACCATCATAATTGAGGATATGTGACCATCAGGTTGGGGAAAATGATGATGACCATTCAAGGGATGGGTGATGAGGTTTTCATGTGGAAATGAGGTTATTGATTACTGTGGATTAGGAAGCGTTGATGATTATTTTTCAAGACCCGTATCTTGACGTACATGGACATTAAATTACTTTTGTGTAATACTTAGTACATAACAAAAACACACACACAAGGACCGTAATAGTTTAGTGTCTTTGGAAACTCGGAATATAATCTTCTAATCGTGGTGAAAGATCTTCAACATCTCCCATAAAGATCTTCTTTTTTTACCTAAAACCTTTATTTATATCCTGGGGAAAATAAAACATAAAAGGGTGAGATCAAATTCTCAGTAAGGGTAAACAAAAGAAATATCAATCACATCATATTCATAAGAACATAACATTTTGGAAATATTAACCTGCAAAAGAGAGCATAATTTCATAACATGGGATAAATCATAGTAGTGAAATGAAATCCCAATAATCATAAATTAAAACATGAAACTTTGTGGCATACACACATAATCATAGAGAATCATTTCTTATTAGTCAATACTCATTTCCAAGACTATCTTAGTGGACAAAGTCCCTTTCTGAACCGAGTTCACTCCTCATTTCAGTCCTGTTTCACTGAACCGGTATAACCTACCGTTCCATCCATGTCTATCTCATGAGATATAAAATCTTTACCCAATGCATTGGAGGGAGATATAGGTCCCACCCATCTCATAATGATACCATTCTTATGTGTGCCACAAAATCATAAACCATACATCATAACATAACCCATGTAATAAAAATGGGATTCTTAAACAACACGACATCATAAAACAATTCATATAAGATAAAGGAATTTATAAAAATATTTTCATCACAACATAATCAAATCCATGTAATAATAGGGATAGAAATAAAACCCTTTATTATCTTAGATGGAAAATAATTTTGATAAAACCCTTGAACTCCATTCTTGAGGAAAATATCCTTTCTACTTCAAAAACATTTTTCCTTTCTTAACATGGCATACAATTTTAAACTAAAAGAAGTTGATTAAAAATAAACTTGAAAAATTGTAAAGGAAGCTTCTTGGAAATAATGTTTTAAAAATCCATTCATTCCATATAAGTTAAAAAAACATTCTTCTCGTACTTTTGTCAGAAAAGTCAAAAAAGTACCTCGTACGAAAAACGACAAAAGATTCCTTTCATATATTTTACTAAAAACTCACCGATGGGTAAAATAGGATTTAAACAATTGTAGGTGAATGGAAATAATATTACATATTGAGGAAACATGTATGTGGATGATAAAATACACCCCAGTAAATACTAAAGTATAAACAATCTCGGATAAAAATGAGATTGTGATATTTCCCTTACCTTTGGTCCGATTTGCTTCGTAAGTGTCCGAACCTCCTCTTTTTGACGCGCCTTCACTTAAACTCCACTTAAAGAACTAAGGATGGTCTTTGAAGAAGACCAGGACCTCTAGGATGATACTAGGGAAGTGGAGAAGAGATTTTGGCAGGGGTTGGCCGAGCTTGAATTCTCAAATTGGTGTGAGGAGGAGAGGGAGGAGGTGCCCTTTTATAAGGGAGGAGAGGGGCACCTTAAGAAAATCTCAAAATATTATTTTATATTAAGGTCAAATTCGGTTTATAATGGTTCCAAAGGGTCTTATTTCGAAGCTAAAGTGGGGATGGGTCGAAATCCTCTCATCCAATAGGATTTAGACAAGTTTAGGTTATTATTTTAACATTATCAATTAGATTTAACTCTAAGTTAAATAATTTAACTTTTACCGGGTCTTTTTGTTTTCTTACACTATATGGTTAATAAACTTACCATAACAAGCCAAACGAACCCCAAGTTGTTTATTATTAATATATCTATTCTTATATAAGTCATTTGTCCGAAACTTAGATTTTTAGGAATTAAATAACAATTAATAATATAATATTTATTTTAAAAACTAATTTATGTCAATTTTGACACTACTTGGTACATGATTTTTATGAAATTCATAACAGAATTATAAGTTCAAACCAAGTTATTTATATCAACAATAACATGTCATATTAACCTATAAAATTAATTTATGTCATAAAAAGTCTCAAATTACATTTATTTGGGCATTTATAACATCAATTATGTCAATATTTCATTAATAAGACAATTACTGCATCATCTTTGTGTCATAATAAATGATAATTATTTAATCCCTAAAAATTATAAATAAATTCCTATGATGTATATAATTGTATTAGATTTCTGGATACTATTAATGTTCGAAGTTTCATGATTTTTATCACTAAATTAAAATTATTATACTTATAAGATTTAAGAAAGTGACATGTTGTCACATTCTTTGGTTTTAATAATAATTAAATTATTTTCATAGAAAAAAGTCCATAAAATGAATCTAATACAACCCTTAGGTTATATGGGTCTACTTTTAGCCATCCAATGGGATTTTTCCAAGTGTTAGGATAATTTTATAATCTTATATTTACCCTTAATTACCCGATTTACCTTTAACTATAGTAAATAAAATTTATTGTAGTTACTATTCACAATGCCCAAAAATAAAAAGTAGCTTATTGACATAATTTGGACCCACTGATTCCAAATATGGAATCCATTTTTCCAAATTCAATACACAAAATATGCAGAATTTAAATTAAAATTAATCCCGTTGTCGAAAGAAAACGGGTTTTTCTTTAAAACATTGCAAAAGATTGAATTGATTTAACCTATGAATTCAAGGTAAAATCAATGCTAATGACATAAATTATATTAAATTGTAAAAATATATTCTATTTATACTTTAAAACCATTAAATATTATAATTTAACCACATAATATATTACGATGAAAAAAGTTGTTTTTAATTAAAATATAGCGTGTTTTTACTATTCATTAAAATATAAAAGTTATCGGAAAAATATCAAAACTTTATCTAATGTAAATTTTTATATCCTGATTCAAAAGAAGAATTTTATTTTGTCAAATTGAACTTATAAACATGCCAATAACTAGATTTAAAGTGGGTGCGCCATCAAAAGGTGGCAAAACTGCATTTTTTGAAAAATACTTATTTTACCCGAAAAATTTATTTTGTTCTAATACCATGTTTTAGAAAATGTGTAAGATGAATAATAATGTTATAAAATTAAAAATTTAGTTAATACTATTCATAACGGCTAGTTCATGACAATATTATAATAATATATCATTGTTTATTAAAACTCGGTATTGCGTACAACACACGCTATCGAGGAAGGTCGTGATTACGTGTATTGCAAGGCAAGTCAAGGATGCGTGTTGTGCAAGATTATTTTGGTGTAGCGTACAACACAAGACATTAATGAAATTAAAAAGAATATTTTTCATAAAATCTGGGGGTGTTACATTCTACCCCCCTTAAAATGAATTTCGCCCTTGAAATTCATAGGGGTTATAAATGGTTTACTATTCAAAAGTTTCTTTAATAGAATCCCACATCGTAAAAAGGAATACCAAAACCAATCTTTAAAAACAAATGTATGAAACGTAACGGTTACCCAAATAAACTAATCACTGGGTTTCCACATAGGTGAAAATATGGATATGGAAGAGAAATCTAACCATCATGTTCTGATGGAAAGTGGTAGAGAACATGGCTATGGAAAATCCAGCAATCACAAAGCCATAAATTTGTGACGATCTAAGGTACCATCTGATTTATCATATATAAGATCACTAGGACAACATTTTTGGTTTTCAAGATCATTTCCTTAAAGTTGATGAAATTGAAATTAGAAGAAATACTTTCGTGATTTCGGTATAGTCTCACCGTTGGTCGTTCTTTGGACAATTTCCACTTCATCTCTTAAATAAATGAAGTTGAATTTTTCATTCATGATGTGTTAACAGATCATGTGATAGAATGATGGGTCATTTCATCTGTCTCAAACAAACGGTTAGAAAAGTTATCAAAAAATACATAAGTCCATCTATAGTGAGATTAATGATATATGGTTCCTAAAATGGACTTATACTTCATATATCATACTACTTAATATAATAAAACTAGTTTCTACTAAACAGGGACTTTCTGTAGGCCAGTGGTAGGCGATAAAGGCCAGTCGCACTTCGGTTGTGGGTTCGATTCCCACGGCCTTGTCCGACGTGATGGGCTGCCGCCCGTCCTGCAGGTTTTCCTTTTTCTAAAGCTATATTACTATAACATCCCATCAATAATATCGAAAAATTTCTATCCTAACTTATGTCCAACATAATCCATTCCAATATTTAGGCTTATCTAAAATACTTCGGTCCAAGATCATAGTATAAAGAAAATGATTACTTGAAATGTCACATAACAATCACGTGAATGCCATTATTTATCCCCCATATATCATAAGATATATTTTTTTGGTCAAATTACAAACATGTGAATACCTTAATCATGTATTCTCTTGAAGAATGAATACCCATTGAATCTTAGTAAAAACATGAGTGATGTCAAAAGCTAATGCATTCCACATACGAAAAACCCAAAATTCTATATACTCAAACCATGATATAACTATTTCCTTATATCAGTCATGAGCTCATGAATACTATCAAACATTTAATTTTCTCCTTATCCCTTCATTATGAGCATATCATCTACATTCCAAAAATATCTGAATAATCTTTCATAGATACTGGTACCATTAATCATACACTTTCAAAACTCAAGGAAAGACAACAGTGTAACAATCCTTGGATGTCTCTTTATTCCATAGTACCATGAGATTACTTATACAACATTACACATGACAAACATGTAATAATTCCACTACATTCTTAAACCATTGACCAAGCTTCAACAATTCTTTCATCTCACATATCATTTGTAGTCTCTTCATCATCATCAACATAAATACTACCCATACGACCATACTGATTATCTTCATGAGACTTTACCTTAGGGCATTGGTTTGCATAATGCCCGTACATTCCACATTTAAAACATTTAACCATTGTTGATGTCATAGCAATACCATTATCCTCATCCCTGGTGTTAACTGAACCTTTTCCTTTGCACTTACTGACTTTGTGTCCTTCTTTTCCACACCCAAAGCATCTTCCAGTTCCTTTGAAACATTCTCCTTGATGCCTCTTCCCACATGATTTACATAGGGGAAATTGAACTTTCTTTCCTTTATGATCATCATGAAACTCCATCTTTCTCTTATTAGCCGAGTCAAGAAACATACCAAATTTGAGTTTATTGATCATATTATGAGATTGCTGATTCGGCATAATAATGATGGTTGGACTTCCAAATCCCATTTCATTTGGTTTTTCATGAAGAATATCATTCCATTGTCCATAATATCCTATATTATCGTGAATCATCTTGTTTCCAGCCATTTTCTAAAACCCAAAAAGAATAGTGTTAGAGGCAAAAAAATCATAATAAAGGGGGAGTAACTTCAATATCTAACATATTGGGTTAAATTCTAAGATCGTTACCATAGTTCTAGGACTATATCCTATATGTATACTTATCCTTAGGTACATCCCTAGACATACCTTAGAAATATCTCTAGGGATCTCACTAACGTTCTCACATCCTAGTTTCCAAAGGTTGACCAAACCTTTCCTCTGATACAAACTGTAGAGACCCGTATCTTGACGTACATGGACATTACATTAATTTTGCGGAATACTTAGTACATAACAAAAACACACACACAAGGATCGTAATAGTATAGTGTCTTTGGAAACTCAGAATATAATCTTCTAATCGTGGTGAAAGATCTTCAACATCTCCCATAAAGATCTTCTTTTTTTTACCTAAAACCTTTATTTATATCCTGGGGAAGAGAAAACATAAAAGGGTGAGCTCAAATTCTCAGTAAGGGTAAACAAAAGAAATATCAATCACATCATATTCATAAGAACATAACATTTTGGAAATCTTAACCTGCAAAAGAGAGCATAATTTCATAACATGGGATAAATCATAGTATTGAAATGAAATACCAATAATCATAACTTAAAACATGAAACTTTTTGGCATACACACATAATCATAGATAATCATTTCTTATTAGTCAAGACTCATTTCCAAGACTATCTTAGAGGACAAAGTCCCTTTCTGAACCGAGTTCACTCCTCATTTCAGTCCTGTTTCACTGAATCGGTATAACCTACCGTTCCAGCCATGTCTATCTCATGAGATATAAAATCTTTACCCAATGCATTGGAGGGAGATATAGGTCACACCCATCTCATAATGATACCATTCTTATGTGTTCCACAAAATCATAAACCATACATCATAGCATAACCCATGTAATAAAAATGGGATTCTTAAACAACATGACATCATAAAACAATTCATATAAGATAAAGGAATTCATAAAAATATTTCCATCACAACATAATCAAATCCATGTAATAATAGGGAGAGAAATAGAACCCTTTATTATCTTAGATGGAAAATGATTTTGATAAAACACTTGAACTCCATTCTTGAGGAAAATATCCTTTCTACTTCAAAAACCTTTTTCCTTTCTTAACATGTCATACAATTTTAAACTAAAAGAAGTTGATTAAAAATAAACTTGAAAACTTGTAAAGGAAGCTTCTTGGAAATAATGTTTTAAAAATCCATTCATGTCGTATAAGTTAAAAAAACATTCTTCTAGTACTTTTTTCGGAAAAGTCAAAAAAGTACCTCGTACGAAAAACGACAAAAGATTCCTTTCATATCTTTTACTAAAAACTCACCGAAGGGTAAAATAGGATTTAAACAATTGTAGGTGAATGGAAATAATATTACATATTGAGGAAACATTTATGTTGATGATAAAATACACCCCAGTAAATACTAAAGTATAAACAATCTCGGATAAAAATGAGATTGTGATATTTCCCTTACCTTTGGTCCGATTTGCTCCGTAAGTGTCTGAACCTCCTCTTTTTGACGCGCCATCACTTAACCTCCACTTAAAGAAAAAAGGATGGTCTTTGAAGAAGACCAGGACCTCTAGGATGATACTAGGGAAGTGTAGAAGAGATTTTGTTAGGGGTTTTCCGAGCTTGAATGCTCAAATTGGTGTGAGGAGGAGAGGGAGGAGGTGCCCTTTTATAAGGGATGAGAGGGGCACCTTAGGAAAATCTCGAAATATTATTTTATATTAAGGTCAAATTTGGTTTATAATGGTTCCAAAGGGTCTTATTTCGAAGCTAAAGTGGGGATGGTTTGAAATACTCTCATCCAATAGGATTTAGACAAGTTTAGGTTATTGTTTTAACCTTATCAATTAGATTTAACTCTAAGTTAAATAATTTAACTTTTACCGTGTCTTTTTGTTTTCTTACACTATATGGTTAATAAACTTACCATAACAAGACAAACGAACCCCAAGTTGTTTATTATTAATATATCTATTCTTATCTAAGTCATTTGGTCGAACCTTATATTTTTAGGAATTAAATAACAATTAATAATATAATATTTGTTTTAAAAACTAATTTATGTCAATTTTGACACTATTTGGTACATGATTTTTATGAAATTCATAACAGAATGATAAGTTCGAACCAAGTAACTTATATCAACAATAACATGTAATATTAACCTATAAAATTAATGTAAGTCATAAAAAGTCTCAAATTACATTTATTTGGGCATTTATAACTTCAATTATGTCAATATTTCATTAATAAGACAATTACTGCATCATCTTTGTGTCATAATAAATGATAATTATTTAATCCCTAAAAATTATAAATAAATTCCTATGATGTATATAATTGTATTAGATTTCTGGAGACTATTAATGTTTTAAGTTTCATGAAGTTTATCACTAAATTAAAATTATTATACTTATAAAATTTAAGAAAGTGACATGTTGTCACATTCCTTGGTTTTAATAATAATTAAATTATTTTCAATGAAAAAAAGTCCATAAAATGAATCTAATTCGACCCTTAGGTTATATGGGTCTACTTTTATCCATCCAATAGGATTTTTTCAAGTGTTAGGATAATTTTATAATCTTATATTTACCCTTAATTACCCGATTTACCTTTAACTATAGTAAATAAAATTTACCATAGTTACTATTCACAATGCCCAAAAATAAAAAGTAGCTTATTAACATAATTTGGACCCACTGATTCCAAATATGGAATCCATTTTTCCAAATTCAATACAAAAAAGATGCAGAAATTAAATTAAAATTAATCCCGTTGTAGAAAGAAAACGGGTTTTTCTTTAAAACATTACAAAAGATTGAATTGATTTAACCTACGAATTCAAGGTAAAATCAATGCTAATGACATACATTATATTAAATGGTAAAAATATATTCTATTTATACTTTAAAACCATTCAATATTATAATTTAACCACATAAGATATTACGATGAAAAAAGTTGTTTTTAATTAAAATATAGCGTGTTTTTACTATTCATTAAAATATGAAAGTTATCGGAAAAATATCAAAACTTTATCTAATATAAATTTTTATATCCTGATTCAAAAGAAGAATTTTATTTTGTCAAATTTAACTTATAAACATGTCAAAAACTAGATTTAAAGTGGGTGCACCATCAAAAGGCGGCAAAACTGCATTTTTTGAAAAATACTTATTTTACCTGAAAAATTTATTTTGTTCTAATACCATGTTCTAGAAAATGTGTAAGATGAATAATAATGTTATAAAATTCAAAAATTAGTTAATACTATTCATAATGGCTAGTTCATGACAATATTATAATAATATATCGTTGTTTATTAAAACTCGGTATTGCGTACAACACACGCTATCGAGGAAGGTCGCGATTGCGTGTAATGCAAGGCAAGTCAAGGATGCATGTTGTGAAAGCTTCTTTTGGTGTAGCGTACAACACAAGACATTAATGAAATTAAAAAGAATATTTTTCATAAAATCTCGGGGTGTTACATTATTGGTCAGTCATTTTACTAAAGGTATGTTATCGGTGTCCCAAATTGTTTTACCCTAATGAGTATAGTACCAGTAAGGGGTCGATCAACAGGGAAAAAGAAGTTATTTTTGTCTTACTTATCTGGTTTTTATTTTTGTCTAAGTGAAGTGTACTGAATTTATAGTCGATTTTTAATGTTTGGATAAAAAGTTAATTGGATTTAAATTTCTTTAGAAAATTACTTAATTGATAATGGAAAATACAGTAAATTGGTTTTGATGAAAATATGGAGGGAAATGAATTGGGGCTATGGATTCTTAAGAGGTTTTTTATTAAATAAAATTTCTTATGAGGTTGTGCTATTCATGACAACACAACACTTCGGGTTTCAATTTGTAACAATGTTTCCTTGGTCCAGTAAACTTATGTCTAGAGATGAGGAAACTGACTCCTTGGTCTGGTAGTCAGTGTTTCACAGTTCTTTATTTGTATTAGTCCATTTTTGATTTGATGAAAACTTACAATGATCATGAAACTATTAATCATTGTTATTCTTTTGAGTCCCTGAAAATTCTACCTTTAGTCTGGCTCAGAATTTTCAGTGATAAAATGAAGTGATTAAAGAAGAATAAGAAGAGGTTAACTGAACAAACACATTCATAACAACTAATCTAAATTACAAATCTTTCATCTCCCACAACCCCTACACATTGGGTATTTAGTTACACATAGAAGAAAAGATAAAAACAAAACCATTGATGCCTGATGTGATCATTGCAGAAACTTCGAGGAGAGATTGGATCTTTGGTATAATGGTTGAATAGAGAAGTTGTTGAAAGATGGTAGCACGGTAGCAGATCAGTAGAAATTTTTTCCATCATACCTTCACCCCCTCTTCTTCCTTGAATCGGAGGCCAAGGCCTATATTTATAGAAAATAAAAGTGCACAGAGTGTGGAAAAATTACATGCCTTGTAGTCTTGTCAACACATTTTGTCATCTTTTTATCCTCCGGTGGGTGGCCTAACATGATGTATTTGACTTGGAACACAACTCCACTTGGTATTTGGATATACATGGCGTGTATCACCACTATACACAACGTGTACTATCTTTTATCAGCCACCAACTGCTTCTAAAAGGGGAGACACGGCGTATTGATGATGTATACGGCATGTAAACGTCAGCCGGCCACATAGGCATGTAGACTTCTTCTCAACCACTAACCACTTCTAGAAGACTATAAATGGTGTCTAGATTTTGTACACAACGTTTACATGCTTCTGGTAACTTGGTCGTGTACTTGTCCTAGCCAATTTGTGTTTGAGTCTGAATGTACAAGGCGTGTATATATGTACACGCAGGGTAGTTCTAAATTTTGCTTAGTTTTCCCCTAGTTTGTGTGTTTGACCATAAATAACATGAAAATGGACAATATCACCAAAATAAAAGTATTTTTCCACTAAGTAGTAGGTAATTTCTGAGAACATGTTCTTATTTTCAATAAAGTATGTGTAAATGTATACACAAATCGGGTACATCAAACTCTCCCACACTTAGTCATTTTATTGTCCTCAAGCAAAATATCAACATCTAATCAATAGTATCCATATCCGAAAAAGGGAAGCATGCAACTTAAATTATACTTATAAATATTATAGGCATATCAAAGGATTTTTAAAAAGGAAAAAAACATATTTTAATTTTAAATAATATTCTAATCATGCCTACTTTATAGTTTAATTATGAAACTTCCATTCTCTTTTATACACATCATTCAATATTTCACAATGACACGTTCCACTGGATGATTTACATCACCAGAAAATAATACTCTCATTACTTAATATCATTTTACCAGATTTGTGATCAATCTTAAGTATATTCACTTTATCCATAGGTTTTCAAGTGTTTTCATTCTCTACTTTAGAAATTTTAAATCACAAATCATAAAGGATTTCATCAAGGTTCAAAGGTTTCTAAGGCTAAGGGTTGGTAGGTAGTAATGTGAAAAATAATCTCATAGGCTTGAAAAGGGGAGTCTAAATTCTTAAACAAAAATGTATGATATTCAAATATTAGATCTCAATGTAAAAGCATCTTCAAAAAGCTCTGTCAGATCCTCTCATCACCACCATCTCTCTTAGTTAGGTAGGGTTCACAAACCAAAAAGTGAGTATAAGGTCCCCTTTTCTATATCATTTTTTCAAACAGAACAAAGGGGACCACTTAGAAATTTATCAAATAGAGGTTTGGAACCCTCTCTGCTCAAAATGAACAAGAGGATCTCTTCCACAATTGATTTCATGACAATTCTCAAAAAATTTCCATGTATTGACAATTCCCTCTTTAAAGCTCAAGTGAATAATCATGAAAATTTAAAAATAATTAGGGTAGGAAGAGAAATAAGATTATAATATGGATTCCTATCAAGGATGTTCATAGTTTCTAGGGGCTTCAAGAAGATCAAATGTAGGGTAGGTCTTAAGATAAAAGGGGTTAAAACAATCTAATGCCTCATTCATTTTAATGTAATTCAAAAATTCTTCATGTTTCGAAAAGAAAAACTTGAAAATTCTGGTAGTCATGTATATCCTAAGATTCTATCAAGAAAGAGGGTATATAAGAAATAATATGTCAAAAAGGTTTAGAATACCTCTCAAGAATAAGGAAAAGGATAAAGGGCCAATCATGTCATGGCATGATTAAAAATTAATAGTTTAATAAATGTATATATCCAAGAATTTAAGTCAAAAAATCAACCATATCCGCAATCATTTTAAAATAATTTATCAAAATTTTAAAATAAGCATGTAACTTCTAAAATTATAAAATATGCCTTTATTATTTACAATTATAATTAATTGAAAATTTTTGACAGTTTAAAATATTTCATATATTAATGATGTCTCCTAGATTAGTTCAAGGGAAAAATAGCATTGTATGTTAGAGAAGCTCCCCCACACTGAAGAGAGTACAGGGTCCCCCAAGTGCCACCGAAAGGCAGAGAAGGTAATGTGGGGACGAAAAAGTGGATCAGGATGAGGGAAAGTAATGGAAGAAGTAAAATGTGAAAGAAAAATAAAACCATGAAAAACTAAAAAACAATACTCCCTTCGTGTCCAGGTAAATAAAGATGGGAAGTGGCGGAGAAGTACAACTCATAGTGTGCCAAAGAACCTGTGACGGTCATGGAGAGAGAAAACAGAAATCATACACAATATATCAAAAGAACAAGATATCACAAATATATATATATAATGGAAGAGAAGTTCCAAAACACTAGTGAGGGGGTCACCTTAGAAGAGGCATCATCCTGTACAGAATCAGCCGATAAAGAAGGATCAGCAGCTGTGGAAGCTGGAGGCGCAGAAGCTGTGTCTGGAATAGAAGTTTTAGTAGCCGGAGGGAGAGAGACCTCAGCCTATGGTAGGTATTCCAGTTAAGGGGAATCTGGGATGGCGATCTCTTCAAGAGGAGCCAGTCCAGGACCTATAGTGAATATGAGGACGGAGTATGTGGCCACATCAGTGCCTGAAAGTGGGATGGAAGAAGATGGAGGTGAAGAAGGAGAAGGATCCTCTAGTGGAATGTAAATCCCCTGATGTTGTAGTTGTAGCTCCACCATCCTCTCAAAATGGTCTAAGCACTGATCAGAGGTAGTCTACTAGTGAAGGAGAGAAGCCTGTGGATGCTCTAGATGAGTCAGGTGGTGGTCGATCCCGGTTAGGCGGATGGGGATGGGCAGGTTAGCCGAGGGTGCGGAAGGGGAATGGGTAGGGGGAGTTCTAGGAGGGGGAATGATAATGGAATAAGGTAAGGGTGAGGAAGCCAGAAAAGGTGGGGAAGGAGGGTCAGGTTCATCGACGGGGGCAGTAGTGTCGGAAGGTGGTGGGGGTGGTGCCAGGGTAAGGACGTAAGTTCCCCCCTACTTCTGGACCGATCCCATGCGAATAATAATGAGAAATTCCATCCACTAGGGGGGACCTAACCGGTCATGGGGAAGGGAAGGCTAAAAACTAGAGGTGGTGGGAAAGGAGGGTGGCATAAAACCTACCATTTAGGTTTCCCTAATGGTTGGTAAACATGACGTGGAAATAGGAGGCGGCTAGGTAAGGGAGGTCCGGGTAGTCCTGTTGGATGACACAGGTGAGGATCTCCATGTAATGGTTGGTCACAACTCCCATATTCTCATGGTAGGGAAAAGGATGGCGCTAAAGCATCAGTGGGTGAAGTGGAGGATAAGGTCAATGATGAGGGTACTCTTCTGGGAAGTGGGGGTGTAGCGGTGGTCAGGCCCATCAATATACCACCACATGGTAATGATCTCAGAACGTTTGGGTCGGGTTAGGGTGGAGAGAGGGGGTGGGGTGATGGGATGAGGATTGAAACTGCACCCTTGGCCAAACTCAATCATAGTAAGGGAGAATGGTCAACCGCCTAGCTGAAATCAGACCACCGGGACTGCATCTCCAGGTGTCTCCCATTGCTCAGGCCCTTCAAACATAAAGGAAGAAGCAAACTCTAAAACTAATTCTCTGAAAATAGGAGTGATGGCCTAGAAGATCACAATTAACGGTGTGTGCCCAAGGAGATCCTCTAACTCTCCCCAGTTACCCAGCTGCTAAGGGAAGCTACTGTCGAGATAATAGCTGCTCAATGGGATTGGTCAGTGATAGAAATTTTGGACTCTTCCGTGCACCAATTCTGTGACTGAGAACACTATTAAAGGGTAGGGGACACCTTTAGGGGTTGGCCCAGGTGGTATAGCAGCAGGGGCTAGCTCTCTGGGTGAATCGGCTGCAGCAGATGGAGGCCCACTGGATGGGGTGGCCAGTGATGGATCAGCTGCGACTAAGGAGGGCTCAGGTGGTGTGTTTGCTAGTGGGGAAGAAAGGGTGGTGCTCGGAGACTATGTGCGGGATGGTGGAGGTGCAGAAGTACTAGTACCAGCCTCTGCTAAGGTGGTGGGTGGTGTAAGGATGGCCAGTGAAGGAGGCTGGTACAATGAATAGTCCAAAGATGATGTCGTCGTGGGTTGGAGTTGTATCTGAAGAAAAGTGGGCCTCTCGCCCTCAGTGGTGGAGGTGGCCCGCTTCCCATGTGAAGGGTCTCTATTTATCATATCCTAAAAAACAAAGAAAAACCAAACAAAATAAAAAGAAAAAAATGAAAAGAAGAAAATGTGAGAAAACTGAAAAATAAAGAGTACATGGCGTGTATATCCAAAGTACACGGCGTGTAGTAGAAGCGGGTTAGCCTGTTGTGTTCTCTGGATAGACACGCCAAGTGAGAATGGAATAGACCAGGGAAGTATACATAGTGTTTACCGAACATACACGCCATGTACGGGAAAAGTGATCCTGATCATGTGGTTCTAAAAGACCCGGCCACCGTCTGAGTAGTGCCAAAAAAATGAAGTTCACACCGTGTGAAGAGACAACATGGCGTGTGTAATAATAAAGTTCATATTTCCATGTGGAGTGCTGAACACGGGCTGACATAGAGAAATGTTATGCACGGCGTGTACCGAACATACAAGCTGTGTACAGGAACATGGTGTGCATGGCTGTGTGAATAAGGTACTCGGGAACAATGTGGGCTGGTACATGGTGTGTACCAAACATACACACTATTTATTTTCAAATTGTAAAGTATTAAATGTGTTTCCATGTACAGAATCACATGGCATGTGTTCTTCATATCATGCCTGTGTACCATGGAATCCGAATGATTGGTTGATCCAAAAATCGACCTAAACACTTATAAAATCTTGAAATAAAGGGTTTCAAATGACATACCTGGTATGATGATCGTAATGGGGAATAAATCTAGACCAAAAAGCAAAAAATTAGTGGATTGGGATTCGGGCGGCCGAATGGCGTACCGGGGAAGAAAACGGGGAGAAGGGGGTGTTTGTGCGACACGAGCTCAAGCTGGGTGGGGCGCGGCTTTTATAGCCAGAAAACACGGCGTGTAGTTTAGTAGACATGCCATGTAGTTACATATATATATATATATAATTATTATAGTAAACTATATAATAATTAATATTAATAATTAAAATAAAAAGAAATATATATATATATATATATAATTTATCAAAAATAAAACTATACACGTAATGTATCGGTAAATACACGTCGTGTGTTCTAAAATTGGAAAAAGAGAAGTACAACCGTTGGTCTGGTGCTTGGGGTGAGGTTCAAACCAGCGATCATCCATTCCAAACAAAAGCCCTCAACCACTGGATAAAAGGTTGTATTGCTGCTCCTATCTATTATTAATATATATTTAATGTACAAGGCATATACTACACAGGAGGAAGGAAATGTATGGCGCAGAACGAAGAAGGAAATACAACTGTTGTCCAAAGAGCTGGATAGTCAATTGGTCTGGATGACAACCGGAACCAACAAGCTCCACTTGCTCCAGGATATGGCCTGCAGTAGCTCCAACAGTTCCAATCGGAGCAGATTCCATTATTATAGCTAGGTCAGGGTCCGTACTTCGCCCCTCAGGAACAACAATACATGCTGCCTCCACTCCCTCAGCATCCACCTCCACACCGTACTCTCATGGAGTACGGTCTGTCGTCTATTCATAGAGACAACATATGCATTGTCTGTCCACTAGTGCAGGCCCAACACTTTGAGATCAAGCCTACTATCATGCAGCTAATCCAAAACATCGTTCAGTTCGGCAGCCTACCTAGCGAGGACCCCAATTCCCATCTCTCTAATTTTCTAGTGATCTATGACATGTTCCAATACCATGGAGTGTCTGAAGATTCCCTTTGTATTTTACTCCTCCCCTTATCTTTAAGGGATAAGGTGAAAGACTGGATAAAAGGATTACCACAACGATCTATCCTCACCTGGGAGGAGCTAGCCCAGGTTTTCATGTCTAAATACTTCACACCCTCGAAGATGGTGACTCTGCGGAACTAAATACACAACTTCTAGCAGCATGAATTAGAGTCATTGTACGATTCATGAGAGCGCTTCAAGGAGATTCTGCGCAAATTCCCGCACAGCGGACTCCCACAATGGATGCAGATTCAAACCTTCTACGAATGACTGACAACGAATAAAAATTTTGTGGTGGATGATACTACTGGGAGTGCAGTTATAAAAAAGTCCCCAAAATATCTTTTCGAACTACTGGAAGACATGTCTGCCAACAGCTTCCAGTGGAATTCCGAGCAGGGCACACATAAACAAGGTATGCATAATATTGATGCAACTACTATGCTAGCTACCCAGTTGGACTTTGTGTCCAAAAAGATCGATGATCTCAAACTGAAGGGTTCATCCCAAGTATATGCAGAAAACCATCTAGCGTGTAGCGAATGTGGTGATAACCACATCCTGGGAGAATGCCCGAGACCTACAGGTGGCCCTTCGACGAGCGAGGTGAGCTATGTTGCCCAAAACCAAGGGCCAAACCAGTACCAGAACCCGGCATGGAGTGATCAATAGAACACAAGCTAGGGACAATAATATCATAATCCTCCACCCTAGTGACCACCAAGCTACGATCAGCCACCTTATCAGAACTAGTACCCGAGGCAGCAGGAGACCCAACAGGGCTCTTATCAGCAACAAGGGTATCAAAACCCTCACCCGCAGGATCCACGGCAGCCACCACCTCTACCAGCTACACATCCACCTCAGCAAGAGAATACCTCAAGGTTAGAGGATCTCATTAACAAGTTTATATCTACTGCTAAGACTAGATTCAAGAATTAGGAGTCTTCAATTCGAGGCCTGGAGAACCAAATTAGCCAGCTGGAAAACCAAATCTCAGGGAGCAAACCCAGTACACTACCGAGTAACACTGAGAAGAACCTAAGGGAGGAGGCCCATGTCGTCACACTACAGAGTGGAAGGGAGCTACAATAGAAGGAACCATCACATCCAGGTGCACCTACACCCCCTGCTGGTGATGAAGGTACAGTTACAGACCCCTCAAAGTTTCTGCGATATATATATATATATATATATATATATATCATATTAAACTATATAATAATTAATATTAATAATTAATATATATATATATATAATTTATTAAAAACAAAACTATACATGTAATGTATTGGGAAAAAGAGATATACAACCTTTGGTCTGGTGCTTGGGGCGAGGTTTGAATCAGCGGTTGGCCGTACTGAACGGAATCCCTCAACCACTGGAGCAAAGGATGCACTGCTCCTCCTATCTATTAATTATATATATTTAATTTAAAATTCCTATAAAACACAAGAGGAATGAAATTCACGGCGTCTGGTTTTTAATTATACAAAAATGGATGAAGCAGGGAGATTAGCTGAGTTCGAACCTGAGTCTTTTGGATCCTGGGCTGAGACTCTGCCAATCTTCCAACTTCACCCGCATGTATTTATTTATGTTGAAAATACTTTTTGTTTAGTAATTAAAACATAGTCCACATGACGTATATTGAAATACATGTCGTGTGGTTTTATTAAAAGGACAAATGATGAAAATGGGGCGGTTGTCAGGATTCGAACCCAGGTCTTTTGGAACCGGGTTATGACCCTGGCCAACCAATCCGTCACTATAATGGGTTTTCTTATAAGAATATATATATATATATATATAATATTAAAAATATCACACACACCATGTAAGAAAACACGAAGATAAAAAGAAGGAACCCCGTGCTGAAGGTAGGTCAGGAGGGATTTGAACCGGTGACAGCTCAGATAAACTCCAGTGACCTTACCATAAGCACCAGCATCATCCCTGTTTATTACTTAGTTAAGATATATATTTATTATAGTTAGAAGATAAATGAAAATAAATAAGGACACGTTGTGTATATAGGTGGTACACGGTGTGTATCCGCTGGGTTTCCTCTCAGGAAGTGCCTTTGTTTGAGGTCGTTGGCTCAACCGACTTACCTCTTCTTACCTAAGATGTATGGTGGAAATATTTCCTATCGTTTCTTCCATGTGATGGTAAGTCTTCAGTCGTTGTCCATTCGCCTTGAACGGTTGACCATCCTCTCCCGAAATTTCCACCGCTCCATGATGGAATACTCATATGACTTGGAATGGTCCCGACCTTCTTGACTTTAAATTCCCTGGGAATAATTGAAGACGAGATTTAAAAAGGAGTACCTGATAACTGGTTTGGAAAAATTTTCGTGAAATCATTTGATCGTGAATTGCTCTCGTCTTCTCCTTGTATATCTTAGCGTTCTCATACACCTCTAATCAAATTTCATCATGTTCTGACAGTTAGAACTTACACTTCTCTTCAGCTACCTTCAGATCAAAATTCAGGGCCTTGATGGCCCAGTAGGCTTTGTGCTCTAACTCTACTAGAATATGGCATGGCTTTCCATAGATGAGGCGGAATGGGGACATCCCTAGTAGTGTTTTTAAAGCAGTCTGATATGCCCACAAAGCATCATCTATATTCTTGAACTAGTCATTCCCCGAAGTGTTCATTGTTTTCTCCAGAATCTTCTTTATCTCACGATTGGAGATCTCCACTTGTCAACTGGTCTGGGGATGATATGGCATCCCCATATAATGATTCACTTCATACTTCGATAGTACTCCTTTCATCAATGTGTTGTCGAAGTGGGTCCCTATGTCACTGATTAGTACATGGGGAACGTCGAACCTGCTGAAAATATGTTTCTTTAAAAAACTCATGACTACCTTGTCCATGTCGTGTGCTGTAGCAGTGGCTTCTACCCATTTGGAGATGTAGTTGACGCAGACCAGGATGTAAGTGTTCCCAAAATATGGGGGGAAAGGTCCCATGAAATTTATGCCCCAGACATTGAAGATCTAGACCTCCATGATGGGGTGCTGGGGAATCTCTGCGCAACGTACCACATTATCTGTTCTTTAGCATCGATCGCAATGGGAAACAAAGGCTCGAGCATATCTATGCATGGTGGTCCAAAAAAAACCAAGACTGCAGGATCTTTGCTATAGTACGTTCAGGCCCATGATGTCCCCCAACTGGAGACGCATGAAAGAATTCCAGGACACCATGAACTTCAGTTTCTAGGATTCAATGGAGGATCACCCCATCTCCACAGGATCAGAACAGAAGAGGATCTTTCCAGAAGTGCCTCTTGACATCAGAGAGAAATATCTTCCTTTGCTTGAAGGAGAGATCAGGGTGAACATCACCTGTAACCAGAAAATTAGCAATATCATCATACCAAGGTCTAGGTGTTTCTTTGACTGAAAAGAGGTGTTCATTAGGGAAATCCTCCCTGATATCTCAATTTTCCTCTTTCTCCAAATAAGGTAGCTCCAGGAAGGAGAGATGATCTGCAACAACATTCTCTCTCCCTTTCTTATCTCAGATCTCTAGATAAAATTCTTTTAGGAATAATACCCATAATATTAGCCATGGCTTCAAATCCTTCTTGTTCAGAAAGTACTTGAGTGCTGCATGGTTAGTATAAACAATAACTTTAGATAACACTATGTAAGAATGGAACCTGTAAAAAGAGAACATTGCTGCCAGCATCTCTTTTTCTATGGTGTTGTAGTTCATATGTGACTCATTGAGTGTCCTACTAGAATAATAGATCGGTCAGGAAATTTGGTCAAGCAGTTTTCCCATGATTACTCCCACTTCATAGTCGTTGGCATTTCACATTACTACAAATTTTTCATCCTAGTTGGGAGCAACCATTACTGGAGCTTCCACCAGGCACTGCTTTAGGTGCTCAAAATTTGTGGTTCAAGGCTCATCAAACTCAAATACGGCATCATTGGTCAAAAGTTTGGTGAGGGGTTGATCTATATTTGAGAAGTCACGAAAAAACCGCATGTAGAAACCTACATGCCCTAGGAAGCTGTGGATGGCTCTGAATGAAGTCTAAATAGGAAGTCTTGAAATGACTTCTATCTTTTCCGGGTCCACATCTATCCCATTCTATGAGATTCTGTGGCCAAGGAAGATGCCACTTTGAACCATGAAATGAAACTTTTCCCAGTTCAAAAGAAGGTTAGTGTTCTCACATCTTTCTAGAACTAGCTCCAGGTGCCACAAGCAAGTGGTGAATGATTTTCCGTAAATGGAAAAATCATCCATGAATACCTTCAGGATCTGTTCCACCATGTCATGGAAGATAGCCAGTATATAGAACTGGAAGGTGTCGGGGGCGTTGCACATTCCAAAGTAAATCCTTCAATAAGAAAACGTACCGTATGGGCAACTAAATTTTCTCTTCTATTGATCCTCTGGAGAAATGGAAATCTAATTGTAGCCAGAATAGCCATCGAGGAATCAGTAAAAGTTGTGCCTCAATAGTCTCTCTAGCATCTGATCTATGAAGGGTAGGGGGGAATGGTATTTCCATGTTGAATCATTCATCTTCCTATAGTCCACACAGACTCTCCAGCCTGTGACAGTGCATGTGGGGATAAGCTCATTCTTATCATTTGAAATCACAGTGATACCACCCTTTTTGGGTACCACTTATAGGGTAATCACCCACAAACTATCTGAGAGAGGATAAATGATGCCTGCATCCGAAAACTTAATTACTTATTTCTTCACAATTTTCTTCATGGGGGGATTCAGGCGTCACTGTGGTTTCCATGATTTCTTCACACCTTCTTCAATCATCACCTTGTGGGTGCAAATGGTAGGGATTATGCCTTACAAATCTGCAACTGTCCACCCAATAGCATGCTTCCATTGTTTCAAAACCTATAAAATTGCATCCTCCTGTTATTGTGAAAGTGTTTCACTAAGTATGACAAGAAATGTTTTATGGTCTCCCAAATAACCATACTTCCGAGAATATGGAATAGGATTCAGTTCTAGTTCAGGCGCATTTAGAATCGAAGGTACAAGTGGTTGAACCTTTTCCCACTCTATAATATCAGATATAACTACACGTTGCTAGTATTGGATGCCCTGGCCTTCAAGGAATTGTAGGTCCTCTGGTGCTTCATCAACTAGAATGTTTGGAAAAACCAAGTCATCTGAGGTAAGAGAACAAACCAGATCATCCCCTTCTTTTCTCAAGTGATCATCCATGGTGGTCACTATATAACAGCCCTCATGCTCAGACAATGATTCATGCTTGATGGCTTTGAGGACATTGTAGGAGACTCTCTCATCTCTTACCCAGAAAATTATCTCCCCCTAGTGTATTTCAATCGGTACTTTCCCAGTGGCCAAGAAAGGCCTTCCCAAAATGAGAGGTGCCTCTTGGTATTCCTCCATGTCAAGGATGATGAAATATACAGGGAGTATTATCCTACCCACCTTGACTAGAACATCCTCCAGTATCCCCTTTGGATATTTGATGTATCGGTCAGAAAGCTGAAAGTATACCCAGGTAGGCTTCAGGTCGTCGAGCCCTAGCTTATTAAAAAATCCTAGGTGCATGAGTTTGACACTGGCCCCTAAGTCACAGAGGACCTTCCCAAACTCACATGGTCTAATAGTGCATGGGATGGTAAAGCTACCTAGATCATGGAGTTGGGAGGAATCGAATGTTGGATGACTACTAAACACTCCTTAGTTAGTGCAATGGATCCTAGATCCTCCATCTTTATTTTTTTGGAGAGGATCTCTTTCATGAATTTCTCATATGTGGGCATCTGCGCCAGTTCCTCTACAAATGGAATATTTATTTGTAGCTTCTTAAACATGTCCATGAATTTTCCAAACATTTGGTCCATATTTATTTGCTTCATCCTCTCTGGGAAGGGTAAGGCAGGCTCGAAGGGTTTGACAACCTTCTTTCCTTTACTCTATGAAGCCTCCTTAAGTGGTCCCTTGGATGAGGAGGGGTCTCTAACTATACCTTCATCATCATCAGGGGTTGTAGGTGCACCTGGCCATGTTGGTTACTTATGTTGTATCTCCCTTCCACTTTGTAGTGTGACAGCATGGGCCTCCTCCCTTAGGTTCTTCTCAATGTTACCTGGTAGTGTACTGGGTTGACTCTCTGAGAGTTGTTTTGCCAACTGGCCAATTTGATTCTCTAGGCCTCGAATTGAAGCCTCTTGATTCTGTAATCTGGACTTAGGAGTAGATATAAACTTGTTAATGAGATACTATAACCTTGAGGTATCCTTCAACTGAGGTGGTTGTGAAGTTAGTGGAGGTGGTGGTTGTCACGGCTGCTACGGGCGAGGGTTTTGATACCCTTGCTACTGATAAGAGCCTTGTTGGGGCTGCTGTTTCCTTAGGTACTAGTTCTGAAAAGAAGGATGATTATAGCCTGGCAGTTGCTGGGGTGGAGGATTCTGCTGTTGTTGGCCCCATCATATGTTCTATTGATCACTCCATGCCAAGTTCTGGTACTATTGGTACTGGTTTGTCCCTCAGTTTAGGGAAACATAGCTCACCTCACTCATCTAAGGGCCTCCTGTAGGTCACAAGCATTCTCCCATGATGTGGTTATCACCACATTCGATGCACGTCAGATGGTTTGTTGCATGTACTTAAGACGTTCCCTTCATATTGAGCAAGTCGATTTTTTTAGACATAGAATCCAACTGGGTAGCTAGCATAGTAGTGGTATAAATATTATGCATACCTCTTTTCTGTGTGCCCCGCTCAAAATTCCACAGGAAGTTGTTGGAAGAAATTTATTCCATTAGTTCAAAAATATATTCGGGGGACTTCCTCATAACTGTACCCCCAGCAGCAGCATCCACCACAAACTTTGTATTCGTTGTCAGTACTCTATAGAATGAATGGAACTACATCCAAAGTGGGAGTCCATGGTGTGGGCCTTTACGCAGCATCTCCTTGAAGTGCTCCCATGACTCGTATAATGTCTCTGATTTGTGTTGCTGAAAGTTGTGTATTTCATTCCGTAGAGTCACCGTCTTTGAGGGTGGGAAGTATTTAGATAGGAATGTTTGGGATAGCTCCTCCCAGGTGAGGATAGATCATTGTGGCAATCCTTTTATCCATTATTTCACCTTATCTATTTAAGATAAGGGGAATAGGTGAAGACGAATGGCATCCTCATACACTCCATGGTAGCGGAATGTGTCACGGATCTCTAGGAAATTGGAGAGATGGGAATTGGGGTCCTCACTGGGCAGGTCGCCGAACTGAACGATGTTTTGTATCAGCTACATGATAGCAAGGTTGATCTTAAAGTGTTGGGCCTACACCAGTGGACAGAAGATGCCTATATCAGCTCTATGAATAAATGGCAGACCTTACTCCATGAGAGTACGGTGTGGAGGTAGCTGTTGAGGTAGTGGAGGCGGCATGTATTGTTGTTCCTGAGGGGCAAAGTACAGCCCCTGACCTTGCTGTAAAAACAAAATCTACTCTGATTGGAACTGTTGGAGCTGTTGCGGGCCATATCCTAGAGCAAGTGGATCTTTTTGGTTTCGGTTTTCATCCAGACCAAAAGACTGTCAATCTCCTTGGACAGCAGCTAGATTTGCTTCCTCATTCTGTTCCATGGGATTGTTTTGGTTGTGCTCGGCCATGAGTGCTCTTTGTCGCCTCAAGAGTGCTCGTTTGATTTCTAGGTCAATTGGGAAAAACCTCGATGACTCAGCATTCTTGGAACGAGTGAGGTAGCTGCTCATACACCTATGGACCTGCACAATACTAAACAAACCAATCATAAATGAGGATGAGTAAAGATAAACATAAATGAGATTAGAAAGGATATTTTTGGGAATTTATGATTCTTATTTCCACTAAAATTTGATACAAACTTAATTAAAACAAGGACAAAATTAACTTTTTATTTTCCCCGGCAATGACACCAAAATTTGGTTAGTTTTTTTACTGAAGGTATTTTATTGGGGTCCCAAATTGTTTTACCCTAACGAGTATAGTACCAATAAGGGGTCGATCCACAGGGAAAAAGAAGATATTTTTGTCTTTCTTTTCTATTTTGTATATTTGTCTTAGTGAAGTGTACTGAATTTAGAGTCAATTTTTAATGTTTTGATAAAAAGGTAAATGGATTTAAATTTATTTATAAAATTAATTAATGGATAAAAGAAAATACTGTAAATTGGTTTTGATGAAAATATGGAGAGAAATGCATTGGGGATGTGGATTCTTATGAGGTGGTTTATTAAATAAAATTTATTATGAGGTTTTTTTGTTCATGATAACCCAACACTCTAGGTTTCAATTTATAACAAGGTTTCCTTGGTCTGGTAAACTTATGTCTAGAGCTGAGTAAACTGACTGCTTGGTTCGGTTGTCAGTGTTTCACAGTTCTTTATTTGGATTATTACATTTTTTAGTCAATGAATACTTACAATGATCATGAAAGTATTCATCATTATTCTTCTTTTGAGTCCCTAATAATTCTGCCCTTGGTCTGGCTCAGAATTTTCAGTGATAAAATGAAGTGATTAAAGAAGAATAAGAAGAGGTTAATAGAAAAAACACATTCATAAAAACTAATCTAAATTACAAATCTTTCATATCCCACAACCCCAAAAAACTGGTTATTTAGTTACACATATAGAAAAAGATAAAAATAGAACCCTCGATACCTGATGAGATCATCATAGAAACATCGAGGATAGATTGGCTCTTTGGTAGAATGGTAAAGTGGTGAAGTAGTTGAATGATGGTAGCACGGTAGTAGAGCAGCAAAACTTATTTCCTTTGGACCTTCATCCACTCCTCTCCCTTGAACCAAAGGTCAATGCCTTTATTTATAGAAAATAAAAGTACACGGCATGTGGAAAAAGTACACACCATGTTGTCTTGTCAATGCATTTTTGTCATCTTTTTCTCCACCAGTGGGTGGCCTAACACACCGTCTTTGACTTGGAACATGGCGCTGCCTAGTAGGTGGATATACCCGGTATGTAGTGCCGCCATAAATAGAGTGTACTGTCTTTTATCGTCCACCAAACACTTCTAGAAGGGGATACATGGCATAATGATGATGTATACGGTGTGTAAACATCAGTCGGCCACATGGGCATGTAGACTTCTTCTCAACCACCAACCACTTCTAGAAGACTATACATGGTGTGTATCTTTTTTACACGGCATGTACATGCTTCTAGTAACTTGTGAATGTACTTTTCCTAGCCAATCCATGTCTGATTCTGAACGTACATGGCGTCTATATATTTACATGTCATGTAGTTGTAAATTTTGCTCAGTTTTCCCCCAGTTTGTGTGTTTGACTAGAAATAACCAAAAAATGGACAAGATCACAAAAATCAAAGTATTTGTCCACTGAGTAGTAGGTAATTTTTGAAAACATGTTCTTATTTTCTATAAAGTATGTGGAAATGTATACACAAATTGGGTACATCAATTGTCACTCACCATGATTAGCCGATAGCACTGTTGGAGTTGTGTGAACACAAATGAGGAATAAATAATGTTGGTGTTACCCCCTCATTATAAGTGGAGGCCTACATTGATTTACCATCTTATGGGATGGTGTTGACCATCAGTTATGGAGGTGTTTCTCACCATATAAAGTCATGGTTTATGGTGAGTGAGACTGTCAGATGAGGGTTGAGGCTTGTCGTGACATTGATACATGATGGGTTGGGATTTAGTGAGTATACGTCTTTCTATGACTCAAGACATCAGGATGTTGAATTTACAGTGATTTATTACTCATTGAAGGATGGATAGTTTCATGCCTTGGGACGTCGAGCTATTGAGCTAACAGCAGTTGTTCAAGCAGAAGTCTGAGGGACTTGCGATTGATTTTGGGACATTGGTTTGTTGATATGATGGTTATTGTTCAAGTGGATGTCTGAGGTAATTGAAATCCATTTATTCAGTGTGATGATGAGTAATTGTTATTACTCGATATGTGTCATATGTGGTATCATAAGTCATGATGTGTTGGGTGACATGTTTGTGGATGAGATATCGAGGTTCTTCTCGTATGATTGTTTGTGGATATATCATTCAACTTCGATGTTGGCCAATGCATGTAAATGATTTATAATGGATGATGATCATGGGTAAAGTGGGTTTTTTATTTTTATGGATGATTATAGTTACTATCTATTTTAATATCAATATAGTTGTATAAATATGTATGTAAGATAGGTACATGCTGGTGGTGGCCTACTAAGCTCATAATGACACCCTACATAGGTCCCTCAAAATAGGTTTAGAATTTATGGTTTTGAGACTAAGTAAAGTATTAGAATCAGGGACTCAAACTTAATGATTAAGGATACATAGGTGCATGGGATGGATGGAAGATGGACCATGGAGGTTCTTTGCATTTATATGGAGTTATTTTGGGGGCTTTTGATTACATCCTTATATGATCATCCATGGGAGATTGTTCATGCATATTTTGGTATTACTGTCTAACATTTATACTTTATCTAGCATGTATCTAGGCTATATTCTTTTGGATTTCTATTTCTACTATTTTAGTTATTTCTTCTGCTGATTTTTTTATTTATTCTGTAGAGATGGTATTTATGACCATTATTAATATCATCACTAGAGGGTATAGTCTACACACTATCACCAAATTGGACCCTTGATACTATTTTACATACTTTGGAGTATGGGGAAGAATTCCTAAGGCCGAGTTTCCCACAATCCTAGAGCACCGGTTAATTGGATATAGATTCAAAGTGAAACTACTTCCAATAAAATAGATCACTCTTGGAAATCCTCTTCAAAAATAAGGAATATCCCTCATTCAATGATCAACCACATGACCACCCTCCACTCAGACATTGATCTAAATACACAATAATCCATATATGTTTCCACTATGACACTTAAAGCACATCCAATAATAATTAAGGCTAGGGGTCCAACCAATCATGCACTCTCAATCCAACCATGATACAAGGATCACTTTGAGTGCTCCACTTATTAAACACTGAGAACACCAATACCTAACCACACCCTGGGGAAGGAAGGCCTAAATGGTCCCATTAAGTAATAAAATCCATTACCACCCAATACATCGTTGATAGTAGGCACATGGTCCCCACCAAAGACTAGGTAGAAAACATGTGTCAAGAACAGCTCCCTCCTAAGAAACACAAATATAGGACTTTAGGGGAACCGCCACCTAAGGGAAACTCAATCCCAATGCAAAGATCTCTTAAGAACCCTTTCCCTCAATGATCCACCAATAGGGAACTCAGATCCCATTACCGAACCACAAGGGTCTCTATGCATCCCTTGATAAATGGACTGCATCTCTATCACCGATCAAAATCTCACCACATGATCCACATGAATTTTCATTAGAATAAGATATATACATGTAGTTTAGTTGAGTATAATTCCACCAAGTACTTATATGATAGAACACCGTATGATTTTTTACTGACACTTTAAACAACTAAGCATCTAGCATTATTGAAACACAAGACATTCTTATGTCATGTGAATCCTAAATTCCTAGAATGATGCATGAACACCTTCCACTTGACAAGAGGAAAGATATAAAACTAGAATAAACCATAAATCCAAAAACTCAAGTGCATTATAAAAGGTGAAATAATGCAATCCTAAAATTTGAATCCAAGAATAGAAATCCCATGTCCTAACAACTTAGACTTCCTATTGGAAAAGGTGTCTATGACACATAATTCTAACATCCATCACAAGTTCTAACACATTTTTGGACCACCTTTCTACTGAATCCCTAAATCATAAAACAAAAAACCTCTAACACCATTTGGTAATGAATCATCCTAGGTCAACCTAACATGTCACCCAGTCTAGCTCTTCATAAGGCCTCAAGCATGCATTCTCGAATGCTTGAGGTTGTCAAATAGCGTTGAGGGTCAAAAAGATATAGTGGTGAGACTATAACCTCTGGTCTAAGTGTAATAATAATTGAAAATAAACAAAATCATACACAAGGATAAACATAAGTGTGCTTGTTATAAATAAACTAAAGTAACAATATTATATAATAAATGAAATGTATCATATAGTCATACAGACTCAATCATGAGAAATATACAACAGACGATCTCCCACTAGGCTGAATAAATATAAAAATAATCTATAAATAAATATAATAGGCTCTAATACCAATACTAAGACAAACCACATACCCTATCTTCATGATTCTCAAGATCCCTTAGCATGATCCTGATACTCCACATGAGTGGATCTGCATGATCAAGAAACATTGGGGCTTGGTCCCATCTATCATGAAACCTATGATTCAACCTAAAAATAGATGTCAGGTATACACACACACATTGGGTACACATACAGGGGTGAGAAATAAATCTCAGTAGGATACTCACAATGATGAACCTATAAACTATTGTCATTATAATTTCATGCACACTTGATATTCTCATTATAGAGGAAGACTAATAATAGCTGGCTTAAAACGAAAAAATTCATAAGAAGTATAAAGCAAAAGGAAAACATTCAACCATAGGTTTTATCCTATAAAACAAGGTAAATATACCCCTTCTTTGTCCCACTTCTGATGATTTATAGAATGTGGCTCACCCTGCCACAAGACATCAGACACATTCACCAAATCTACATGGCATATCCAAGGCGTCTAAACATAATAAGAATGAATGTTGGATATCAGGGTGTAACCATAAGAATCCACACAACAAAGCACATCTACCAAGTATATAACTCCAATAACATGATCTAAACCTGTTATGAGAACATCTAGGATGACACAACTAGAGATCCTATTAGTCCAGAATGTCTTATATAATGAATCAGACACCAACTATGGACCCAAAAATAGGTGGGATTTATACATAAACCTTGGAGAGCATATAATAAATGGTCTTAGGGTAACTCGACATCCATGGTAAAAAAAACCCACTACATGAGTTTCTAGGAACCTCACAAGATCAAAGACACTCTAACCATTGTTCACACTCAATTAGAGGCGGTTTGAACTCATCCATGTTGTTCATTAACACCTTAATACCGACTAACCACAACAAATGAATAGAGGAGAGAACCAAATAAAAACCTAGGTTCTACACTAGATCCAAGATATCCCAAGGGTATCCTCATCAAACCATCATCCTAAGAATCAACTTCCTCAAAAATCATGGCCAACGACTAAGAAAATGTGGGTCATTCCAACTCTTGAACCCACTATCCAAACAGCTAAACTAGAAGTGTCAATCAACTCTCATCCAACAAATCATTAGGGTTATCTCAATCCCATGGATCTTATCATCCAAAAAATAGTCATCATAGTCTCTCCATGATATACCTAAATGCCAAACAAAACTTGGGGATCCAACAGTCCCTGGGTTCACAACACAAAGCAACGTCCTACTTTGGACTCCCCTACTATAGCCAAGATCTCGATACATGCATGTAAAAAGATCTAAAAACATCCCAAAGGACAAAAAAGGAGTAGGACACCCTATGATGGATTTTTATAGCTCATCCAAATTTATAGGACATGCCCAGTGTGGAAAAATCCAAATGAACCTCAACAACCTCCAAATGATCCTTGATCACAAAGTTCTTTAGGGAATCAAAAATCACAAGCACACCAACTAGGTAATCTCAATGGTCCTCATGACCACCTCAAAAGTAGGAAACCCTCCACAAGGGATCTTAATCATAAAGGAACCTCAGGTAAAATTCCATGCAAGAAGACCCCATTTGGCCTTCCCTGCTAACAACCAATCCATGGATGATAACTCGCCCACAAGGTCATCCAAAGAACACCTTTCTATATGGAAATTCTAAACAACTGACTAAGACACCCACTGATCACTTGATTAGAAATAATCCCCCATGGGAATCTTTAAGAGTCCCTCAGACATATCTCAATAACTCAATGACACCCATCCATAACCACCATACTATGATGTCAAATGATCCCAAAGGCTCCATCATCTATAACCCTCAAACTCATGAGCTAAATCTCAACCACTCTAACCTCGAACAATTGGTCCTGACACATGGGGAAAAACCAAGATCTCCATAGAGGTACAACTTGATACAATTTTTTGGGATCTATTTGAAAGAACCATGAGAATCACCATCCTAGAATCTATGATACATTCCAACTAAAGATATCAAAAACCTCACTTGGGCATTGCTTCTCACGACCAAAACCTTGGTAGGGTTATGAAACCAAATTTTAAATAAATCCTCTTAAAATGATCATCCATACAATAGACCATATATACATCCTCTAAAAACCAAAAGGATCTAAACATCATGTTATATTTATAAAAACACTCAAAAAATAATACACATAAGTCCAAATATGGATCCATGGTAAAAAGAGAAAAAATAGGCCAAGGTGGGAAAAGGTACATGACATGTGACCCCAATGGTCCTCCCAAGATGCGTACCTCAAGCCACTCATAATGTAGTTTTATAAACTATAAGGTGTGTAGACCCTATACACGGTATGTACCCTCACATGGGTACCTGACCATATACCTCATCCCACACTTAGTGTGTACACCAAAAGACTACACGGCATGTATCACCCTGTACATGGGGTCCAAGAACATTTAACTAGACATGCAACCCCACATGAGGTCTAGCCAAGCACAGTACATGGCCACTAGTAATGTACAATGCACGGGTTCTAGCAGTGTACCCTATATAGGCATGTTACCCTAACACACCTCGAGTTTACACTACATGGAATGCACTTCCAAGTACATGTAATATAGTAAAAAAAATCTTTCTCAAACAAGAAGAACACATGGCATTTGTTCTATGAACTACATGTCATGTAAATAGGTTTTCCCAAATTAAAAACCCCAAAAATAGCATGTATCCCTTGTTACTCCATGATTAATCCTATATCATCCCTCAAAAGGCCCCCAAAAACACATAAAAGTATTTTAAAATAAAAAATAACTAAACTATGGGGATTTATGTTGAAAAAATAAAATGGAACTACCTCTTGGTGGAAACTGTTGATGGTTTGTACAAGATCTATTTCATACACCTGTCAAGTCTTGATTTGCCTCTGAACGAGCTCCTCGGGTGGTGCCTCCTCCACCCGTTCCATCTTATCTCCCTATATCTATCTTTTTCACACCATTTAGGAGACCACAGGTGCATACGTGATAAGAAAAAAGTTATAATGAGGAAAAGATAAAGAAAAAAATAAAAATGAAGAAAAAAAAGAAAAGAAAAAGAAATGAAAAGGGGGCCAACCCCGATGCCTGTGGTGATTTTATGCATCGCATAGGAAAAAATCCCCATTCTAGACACAAATATAGAGAAATAATCTCAATATTATTCTATATTTGAATGATATCATAGAATGAACATGTTTAAATAAACTAATATTTAATTAATTAAATATTAAATATTTTGTGAAAATTTGAATGGCACATATTTCCCCCAAAATCTTATCCTAGGGTAAAAACTGTATTATGAGACCAAAAAGTTGTTGGAAAAATTATCCAAGATCATCATATAAGAAAAATTACCATTTTTTTAAAACACTTATGGGAACAAAAAATAAAATTTCCCTTAATTTTCAGAACCAGTGGTGACATGAGGCATCACACAAGATATAAAGAGTATGAATCTATTAAATTATTTTAATTTATCTACTCTAAATTCAAGGATTGTTTGAAGAAATTATCTATTGAATTTTTCACTTATATATATGGATTTATCAAGGGGATATATGATGAAAATGTATGGTTAGTGAAGGAATGAAATGGAATGGAGAAATCATTGGATAAAAAGTTTCAAAAGTGAAAAAATCTCTCCCAACTTGATGACACCAAGAAATAATTCTTATTAATTTGTAAAGAGAATTATTCTATGGATAAAGAATAATTATAGAATGATTTTTTTGGGAGATCTGAGATTAATAAAATCTTAGATGATAAGATCCATGAATTAGAAGTTATTATTAGTGTCAATGATTCTCAATTACAAATTAAAGATAAAATTGTATAGGATCATGAAAATTATTTATAATAAATTATTGAAATGAATAAATATCATATTATGTTGATAAATATAGAATGGTAATACAATTTATGATCAGTTTATGGTGATAAAATTATCCTCGACACGAAGTGTCTTGTACTAGAACTCAAAATAGGAAATATGGAAGAAGCACATGTTGAGACTTCCCAAACTATTGAGAAAAGGAAATATTACATGCATGGTTATAATAAGAGTATTTCTCTCAAACAGACTCAAATTAGTAGAATGAAGAGCTTTAGGTCATCCAAAGATCCATCCACTACCAGATCAAAGAAAAGGACGACCCTTATATCACAGCATGGAATTTCCAAGTTGCATCATGCTTTTATAGAGCATATTTAGTGTCCCAACATAAAGTGATTGGTGGTGGATTTTATGCCCCAATTCCTTATTTTTAAGTGGGTTAAAGTCACACATTGAGTTTTGAATAATTTATTTCATCCATTTTATGTTTTAATGTGAATTTATGAGGATAATGTAATTTTTTATGGTCTTTCCACAAGCATTGGGGTGATATGACATTGTATGAGTTATTATGGATTGATTGATAGATTCATCTCATTTCCTATAAATTAAGGATTCAATTATGGTGAATTTTTTAGTAAGTATTTTTATGGAATAGGTGATGTGAATTAATGGAGTTCCAAGGATAATTATCTCAGATTGAGATACTCTATTTACTTTGTGGGATTGTAAGGGTTTTCTGCATGCTTTCTTCACTCACGTATACCTTATAATGACATTTCATCATCAAAAAGATGTTCATATAGAGAAGAAAATCTATAAATTAGAGGATATGTTTTGTTTAGTTTTTATTGATTTCATAGGTTCATGGGTGAATCGTTTTCTTTAGTTGAGTTTTATTATAATAACTATTATCGCTCTTTTAGTGGAATGGAACTATTTGAGGAATTTTATGGGAGGCCATGCATATCACCATTATGTTGGACTAGAGATAGAGAGCTGGTGATCATGAGTTCAGATTTGGAATATATTATAATTGAGAAGGTTTAGGTGATTCCAAGGCTGATGAAAGCTACTCAGGATCATCATATATCTTATGTGGGTGTAAGGAGGAGACCCATGGAGTTCGATGTAGGCGATCATGAATTTTTAAGTTTTACCATCATCATACATAATCAAGTTGTGAAATATATATTAAGAATTCTCCTTGATTTTTCAGATCTTTCATGGTGTCGGAGCTGATTATTGGAGTGACATACAAGTTTTTATTTCCACCTTAAATGGATCGAGTGAAAAATATATTCCAAGTATCAAAACTTTGGATATATCTTCATAATGAATCATGTGTCACCGACAGGAATGAGTTACACATTGAGGAAGATGAGACATTTCTATAATGACCATTCAAGATCCAGGACCATCAATAGGAGGTCATGAATGGGTGATTCATTCCTTTAGTGCATTTTTAGTGAAGGAATATATGTTTAGATGAATTTATGTGGGAACAATAGTCGCAGAAGTGGGTTCAATATACATAGTGATTTCGAAGATTATATCTCGTATTAAAGTTGGGATTTGATCTTTAGCAGAATTAATTAATGTTATTAATTATTTTTATATTATGTTTGAATATATTTAATGTTAAAGGGATTTATTTAGAGGTATATCATGTGGTGGTTTAGTTTTAAGAGGTTTTTTCATCTTAGTTTTGTTTTTAATCTTAGGGATGAGAATTATTTGAGATCTATCTAATGTGAAGGATCAAATTTTTAGTGCATTCCTTACTTTAAATTTTTAGTAAGTTAGATAAGTAGGAGAAAGTATTAGAGTGTCAACTTGAGATGAAATTTTATTTTAAATGAAAATCAAGTTGTAATGGGTTAAATTAAACCGTGATTTGTTCTAGTAGTGGATATTTTTGCAAGAAAATTATATCTTATTAAATGTGTCACTTCTTATCATTATGGATTATACATTACATTATGGTATTATTGGTTACTTTGTATACATTAATATTGTATGATAATGAGTTGTGGGGGATATTTTAGTACCGCATGTGTAAATTTTGAGATAAAGATTAAGTCATGTTTTTAGGTTGGGGTTTTAATAAATGTGATGCATTATATTGTAGTAATATTTGTTATTCCATTATTATTTTTGGAAATAGAAAATCTAAAAAAGGAAATTGTAGGTGGTTTTGAAGTAAAATTTGGTTGCACTATGAATTTTGAATCAACCTTTTGACCTAGGACCTTATTATGTGTTGGTATGTATCATTATATAAGCATTTTTATATCATATGTTTGAAAATAAGTGATCAGTGAAATTTAAGAAAATATATGGATGCTTGGTGTCATGATTTTTAAATTTACTGTTGATGGGACCCTAGTGTGTTGAAATTAATATCATTAAACCATGAATTTTTATTCTCCATTTTTATTTATCAATTTTGAGAATTTCATTATTTATATTTAGTTTCTCCTCCTCTTGGAATACCTTTGGAGATATTGAGAGTTTCTAAGATGTCATTGGATGATCCTTTGATGATTTTTGACTTTTCACCCTCTGTGAGATAGATTCTACATAGATCAAGGTATTATTCCCTTGATTATTTTTTCTTATAAAATTATTTTATCTTCTAAAATATCCATATATAGTGATGCAAGTTTTGTTTCACTAGGTGATTAACATGTAATTATTGGTTATAGATTCATTGGAATATTTCTGTAAGAACATGGGGATATGAGTACTAATATATGCTCTTCAATGATGTGATGATTCAAAAATTTGGTTTAGTTAGGTAATTAGAGAACTCTTTTTCTTTTATAGTTTCTAATATGGGATTATTATACTTTAGATTCTTTAAATATATATTTTTGGTTGATTAAACATATAAGATAAATTTAAGTTTAAGAGGGATATGAAGAACTTATGATATATATTCCCTTATTATTATTTTCATGTTTTTTGACATATATGACTGTAGTATATAATTAAAAGAGTAAAATGTGTGATAATGTGGAATTTATATGGTTGTGTATAAAGGATGGTATGGTTAGGATGATGAATTAAGATTTATCTATACATAAAATGAATGAACTAACAAATTGAATAAGAGGGGTGGTATAGGATGTGTAAATTGGAAATAATTAATAAAATATTGGAATTAAAATGATTAATGTGATTATGATAAGATGTGGGAATTTTTTAATGAATATGAAGTGAAAGAATCAATATAGAAAATTATAAAACCAATTTTTTTTTTGAGTGTTGAATTTTTTTGTGAGGTTAGAAGAAGTGGTGATAACTTTGTGACAATGGAATTATGTGTGGAAGGATGGTTATAGAGGAAACCCTAATAATATGTAAAACCTAAGATAGGATTTGTGAGCTATTATATATCATTTTATGTTTTTTTATTTCTAGTGACTATACTACCCAATTAGAGTGATCTAATTGAAACCCTTATGTGGTATTGGGTATTGGGTAAACCCCCAATATATATGATGTTATAGATATCTGGATGTGAATCATTGCTCTTGTGTGCTAAAAGTTCACTCATCATAATTATGTTCACTAGAATTTGTTGTATCGGATGGTGGTTTGACTCAGTGTATAGGTAGTGAAAATACAATCCCTCCATGAAGTAGTAGGACTATCATAAGTTCTTATCTTCTAATGGTATTATGAATTTCCAAAATGATCACTGAATAAGAATAGTCTAGAATAAAGTTTCTATAATTTTTTACTAAATCAAGAAGTTGAGGCCAATGAATTTAAGGGAGATTTCCAATAAGATTACAAATGGAGGAACTTTTTTTAAAAGTGGGATAGTGGTGTTACTGAGACAACTGGTGGATAATTCCTATAAAAGTAAGTGGGGATTGATCTGTATAGTGTATTAGTGATATAAACAATACATCCTATACAAGTATAGTGTTACATAGATTTAATACTTTGTAATTAAATCTTACTAGAAATTTTTTAATTTAATGAAATCTTATAGTTACATTGAATATAAATAAAGATTCAGTGTTTCTCCCATGCATGTAGGAAAACTCATCTCAATCATGTTAATAATTTTATATTATTTCTTGATTTTATGTACTTCTATTAATTGTAATTTTATCACCTTGGATGTTTGTGAGATTTTATTGAGTTCTGTGTGAGTTTGACTTTGTGAAGTGGGTAGGGTTCTAGGAATTCATATTTTTGATACACTAAATGATTCGAGGTAAACATATGGAGGTTTAATTTTATAATACACTAATGTGTGAAAACTTCTAGTGGATTGACTTATGAAGTTCTGGTGGTTTTATCATAAGCACAAGATATCAGGATTTATAAACAAGTTGTATCAAATATTTTGGTTTTAATGCATGATCAAAACACCATAGGGTTCAGGTCTGTATTTCTCTCTTTCCCTGATGTTATTTCATTTTCAATTGTATTTTTACTATATTTAGAAATTATGGTGTCAGATGGAAGTAATATCTGAATAAATAAATTAGATGTAATAAATTTTGGATTCTAGAGAATGAAATTTGAGGACTGTCTATTTTAGAAGGACTTTGATATTACATTCTCTAGTGAACTTTCATAGAAATGGAGAATTTTGAATGGGAACAGTTTAATAGGAAGGAACTAGCATTGGTGAGGATGTCTTTGGAAATAAATGTTTCCTTCAACATCCAAAAAACAATAACAAAAGTAATAAAGGGTATGGAAGATATTTATGGGAATCCTGTGATATTGAACAAGGTTTTTATGATGTGTTTATTATTCATATTAAGGTTGTATGAAGGATGACTAGAGGAAGATCATATAAATAACTTCAACATGATATGTAGGCAACTCAAATCTATGAAGGTAACAATCATAGATGATGTATGGGAAATACTTTTGTTATCTTCTCTTCTGATGATCTATAATGAATTGGTTATTATGGAAAGAAATTCTAGTAAAATAAAAAATTTGGTGTTTGAGTATATCTAGAACCTAATCCTGAATGAGGATATCAGGTATAGAGATATCAAAGTATCATCTGGTAGTGTGTTCAATGTTTATGGATGAGGATTATCACCTCAATGGAAGCAAGTTTATCAGAAGAAATTTTAGAAAGATAAATCTCATGAATGAAGCTAGAGTAACTAATATAGTCCTAGTCTTACTTTCTGGAGTTGTGGGGATAAAATATATATTAATAATAACTTCAAGAGTTTCAGGGAGAACATCAGAAAGATTCAACTTCTGATGATTCAAATCACATCAGTTCAATGGAAGGTAGAAAAAAATTATTTAGTTTTAATAATATTTAATAATATTTAGTTATTGACTTTTTTATTTTAAGTATAACACCCAAATATTTTAAAATAACACTATGTTTGATATCATATACATCACACAATAATGATCTTAAAAGAACAACCAAATATTATTATTTAAATATTATTGTTATAACCTAGTTGTTAAATTGTTGGGTATTAATAGAAGTAACCACATTATAAAATATATATAAATGTAATAAAAAATAAATATTTATTAATAAATTCATATTAAATAAGCATTCAATTATTGATAAAGTTAATTTATGCTTCAAAAAATCATTTTCTTTAAAAATGGTTTTTATTTCATTTTTTGAGTGAATATTATAATTAATTTCTACCACTTTAAAAAATAATATTTGATAAAAAGTATATAATTTTTTCAATAATAATAAAAAATTATCTTAAGGTATAATTTTGTGACTTTTCTATAGAAATTAATTTTTCATTAAAAAGTGAAAAAATATCGATTTTATAGAAAACTATTTTTTCCAGTCAAGAATTTAAAAAATTATAATTTTTTTTAATTTTTTTAAAATTTCATAGTTTTATTTTGACTAAAAATAATCCAATTAATTTTATTTTAATTTATATTACACAAAATTTTTATATAAAAACATTTTTATACATAAAAAATTATTTTTCTTGAAAACTGTTTTTCATCACGTTTTGCGGGTTTATTTTAAAAGTAATTTATGAATCATATAGATATTTAATTTGATAAAATTGATTCCCTAATTTTAATAATAATTTAAAAAAAATTAAAATAGGTTGAATTTTTTCATCATAATGAATAGTAGCTATGGAAAGTATTTTTCCCCTCATAAAGGGAAAATCGGGTAATTAAGGTTAAAATAATGTGATAAGGCTTTAAATATATATATAAAACGTGAATTATTTCTATTTTATGTGTTTATTTAGACCACCCCCATAAAATATTTTAATATATGAAATATTAGTTTCATTTTCTATGATAATTACTTTAATATTATTTTAAGTAAAGAATAAATCCAAAATTCAATTCTCTTTGTTTAAATAACTCTAATATTTTTTAATAGGGATAAATGGATATTATGTTCAGTTATAAATGGTTATTTAAAATATTAAATATTTTTTATTATGGTAATTTTTTTAAAAAAATAGTTATATAATAATTGCCTTAAATGTTTATGCAACGTCGACACATCGCTTGTTCAAACAGTAGGAAAATCAAGTAAATGATTTTAGAAACTTACAAAGTAATATTTTTTAGGTGGATTTTCATATTTCATAAATTTTTTAGATATATATAACATATTATTTATTTTTTAAAAGTTCATATTCTAATTCCATTACTATATTTTTTTTAAAGTCAAACTATGTGAATAGTCCCAAAAATAAATTTTATAGCATTTTATGTTAAAAATATTTTATTTAATGATTTAAAATTCATTAAAAAAATATAATTTACCAATTTAATGATATATGTTTGATTATATCAACCAATTTCCATTTATTTTTCACTTTTAATTTTATAATAACTTTCTTGACCCCTAAAGAGTAAAAAACCTTATTATCACGATAATCGTTAAAAGGGTTAACACGGGGTTATAACAGAAAGATAAGTGTTAAAAATCACCTAAAATAGTATAAATTTTTTTATGAGATTATTTAAACTCATACTAATCATAGATTCAAAATATATCAATTTTTAACCACTTGAATATGAAAATTAATTTATATTAATTTAACATTTTAAGTAATTCTAATGGTGCCTCTATCCTATCTTATATAATTATACCACCTCTACTCTCTTAATAACACCACTTATCTCAATAAAAATCATCCAAAACTTATTTTTAACTTCCTTAGATAAATTCTAGTGGTTTTTTTATCCATAAAATTCCATCCCTAGGTTCCTCAATGTGAGATCCAAAGGAGGTTCTTGAAAGAGGAGGTAATCGTCTCAACCAAGAGTTTTAATTTTAGTTCTTATTATAACTCCTTAAATTCTAACCTAACCATTTCAATATAATAACATAATTATCTATTATATACTATTATTTTATTATTTTATTTTAATATTCTTATTCATCTCATTTTCTATGCTATGGGGAACAAAAACATCGTTTGTACGTACGTGTGGATTGTCACCTCTATGAAGCGATGTGTTCCGTTTTTCATCACCACCTCACAAGGTTGGTTATTATGATTAAATTAATAAATATATAGGATATTAATTAAATAATTATTATTTAATAAATATAATATAGTATTTACCTTCTTAACCGTCCACCCATTAGAAAATGGCATTGTCACTCATGCGTAAGTGTAGAGTACCACCTCCACGGAGTGATGTGATTCATTTTTCAAACCGACATTTATTGAGTGATTATAAAATTTATTTTATGTATAAAAATTATAATTATTTTATTATTATTATTATGGATATTATGAAATAGTAACCTAATTGAAAATTATTAACCTATTAATTTCATTTTGAAATTATAAACTAAATATCTAGAAAACACCTGATGTGAACTTAACCAATTAAGAAATTAAAATTTCCATCAAAATAATTGAAATAAATGATTTAATTATAAATTAATAAAATATTAAAAGGTTATAAAACTAATAAATTATTAATATATTTTTATTATATATGATTCCAAGGAGATACATAGCAAGTCTAGAATTGAGATAAGGGGTTTCTTTACTCAATTTTTATTCATTGGGTTATACTTATACTTCATTAAATATATTATGAAATTATTATATGTGAAATGAAAATTTATCTTATTATGTTTTATTTCAAAAAAATATTTTATTTTACAATTGTTATAAATAATCACCACAATGATTAATTCTCACTTTAGTGATATGAAATTAGTAAGGATTATTTTTCTCAATATTGTTTCTTTGAGACATGATATGTATTATGAACCTACTTCCTTTTATAAGGTTTATATGTTTCCTATTGATATTTTATATCATTAATTAATTTGGGTTCATGATATTTAAATTTTACTTGATTTTTTACCTTTCATGAGATATTTATTCATATGTTATAAAAGTTATAAGGGTTTCCATGGTCTCAATTGTAATTCTTTGAGACATATTTCATATTATGCACCACATTTTATTTTATATGTTGTATTTACCTCACCATGAATTTTTTTTCATATAGTGTTTTAAGGAATTAATGGTTTTTACTAAATCGTGTTATGTTTCTTCATTCAATGGTTTTTTATTCAGGAATTACATGAGTTACAAGGGTTTCTTATCTCAAACTTTATAATTTGAGACATGTTTTGATTAATGCACTTATATTTCTTTATATGGTGTATAAACTAAATATTGAAATAAAATATCATGAATCTTTTTATACTCATGGTATTTTATATTCTTTCTTATATTATCATTTCCGAGGGTTTTTTGTTTTAAAAGGATGTAAATGGGTTTTTTTAAATGTTTCTTTAAATTTTTTAGAGACTTTTAACCAAACTCTTCCTAAATGATGATTTTATTAGTTAAAATTTCTCTTTTCTAAAAATAAATGATTTATTAAAGTTATATTCTATTATCTTTGACCTTCTTTTAAAAGGATTGAAAAGGTAAATTACTTAATGTTTTCCACATGAGACACTTTTGAATATCTTTACAAAAGTTTTCAAATAATTTTTAATTTTAACATTTACAACATGAAAAAAATTTATCACTATCATAACTATTATTTGTTTTAAATATTAATTTACAAGTACCCATGATTATTTTCAATGAAAATGATTTTCTTAGTATTTTAGGAATTTATATTTTTTAAAGGTACTGAAAGAAAATGGTATTTTCCTTTATTTTTCAAGAAATGTTTTAAATTTTATTTTAAAAGTATTTTAATCTATGTTTACATACATTTATATTACTTATGATTCACTAGTAATATGATCTTATTATACCATTCACTTTTTTTATGAATTATTTTTGAATATGTTTGAAATAAATTTTTAGGAATTATGTCTCTTTTTGATAAGTAAATCATGTTATGGCAGTTTTGATAAATTGAATGTATCCATGTGTCTTGTTTCGTGATATGGTACTTGTACTTTATTGATGAAATAAAGATAGGAAAGTGAACCCAAATCCTTAATTATATTTGTATGATTTGTGATGGTTGGGTATGTTATATCCCTGTGATGCATCAGGTGATGAGACAGGGTTAACTAGATGGAATTTACTCCTAAGCGAGGATGAGTTTATGTTACTCCAAAGATATGATAGAGTTAACTGATTGTAATTTACTCCTAAGAAACGAAAGAGTTTACCAGTTATATATTACTCCTAATAGATATGGTAATTATCAAATTTGGTGATTCAATGATGGATATTTGATGTTCCAAGATACCTATACATTTTTCAATTCTTTATATGAGTTCTAATAGATCCTTTACTCAATGATTATTTTAACATGGATTATGATTATTAACTTATATGGATCTTATCTTATGTTAAATATTTAAAAATAATTATCATGATTTATAACCCGTATTTTTATGGGTATGAATTATCTTATATTACAATCATACACTTTTATTATATCATCATACTCTTATGCTCATCTTATTCTCACTGATGACATTCAATTTTTAATGCTTATGTTTACCCTTACTGAGTATTTGAGCTCATTCTTATTATGTTTTCTATTTCACTAGGTTATGAAGAATGATTTTAAATTAATTATGTCTATAAAGGTTTTATGTGTGAATTATTTTATTAGACATGTTGAATATTTATTTTTAAATAATAAAATACAGGTTTGGTAGGAAAATGATCACTTGAATACATGAGTATTATTATGTAAGAGTTTTTCCTAATTCTATAAAACTCTAAACTAAAAAAGGCCCATGTGTATGTAAGTGATCCAATATTTTTGTTTTATTTTGTTATATTTTATAGCTAAAATTTATCCATTTTTATCAGTATCAAATCACTAAATGTAAATATTATATTTTTAGCACTGGATCATGGAGTTTGGTTCAATGTTGTTATAGTTGGTATTAGAGAAAAGGTTTAAATAAATTTTGAGATTATGATGTTTTCATGTGAGGTTAACTTATGAGTTATGGATAACACCATGGGTTTATAAGTTTAATTTTTTTATAAGTTCAAAGGAATAGAAACCATTTTTGAGTTTTTTTGTAATAATATTTTAAAGTGATTAATGATATTTTGGAAGATGTTTTATTATGTTTAAATTTAAGCAACCCTAAGTTGTGTCATGTTATTTACCATGAAATATTATTTTTGAATGATGTTATTGAATTTTGGGGATGTAATAAGAATGTTACCAGACAAAATTTGACATTAATATGATATTATTGAGGTTATTTGGGACATAGGGTTAATTTTTTGGTGAATTATTTAATTTTAAATTTGGGTATTATAATTGAATTTTGGAGATTATTTAATTTTTTCTTTATATGAAGGTTTATTCATTTTGGGAATAATATTACCTTGTGATAACCATTTTGGTTTTAGTAAACACATGAAGAAAATATTTTAATCATTTTATATACCTCATAGTCATTTATAATTTTATTATAGTGCTTTTTAAATTAAATATTCATATTCATAATTTAGAGTAAAATATGATATAAAGGTGAAAACTGATTCAATCAAAAAACCAAAAGATGAAATTGCATTTATGGATTTAATATATATATATATATATATATATATTTTTTCCTTATGTTATTATCCTAGATAGTGAAGTGATTATTCATCTCTAGGAAAATAATATTTAAATAAAAATGTTATCATACTACCTCTATTTTTATTAATTTATGACCATTTTCACACCTCTTTGGTTTATGGTTTTGTGGTCCTTGACATTGTCATGATCATTCAATTTCTTGTTTTCAATGTTCGTTGTCACTCTAAATCATTATTTGAACATTAATTATTTCCTCAATGTCTATTTTTTCAATTCCCACTAATGTTCTCCTATTTTAAAACCTAGTTATGTGTTTTTCCATATAGCCTTCATATTTCTCTTTCCCTCTTTTCAAAAGAAAGTTTTATTAACCCTTTTTATGATTTGAGTTTTCTACAAAGGTATTTTAAAATTTTAGAAACTTGATTATAGAAATCAATATAAAATTTATAAGTTGAAATTTATTAAATATGATAGAATGAAACACCCCAATATTTTAAAAGAACACTATGTTTGATAGCGTATAAAGTAGGAAACACTGAGTTTAAACGAACCATGAAATATTATTCTTTAAATGTGACTGTTATAACCTATCCTTTGGATTGGAGGGTATGAATATAAGTAAACACATTGTGGAATATATATGAAGTCCTATTAAATAATAATTTATTAAAAATTTCATAGTAAATAAGTACTTAATTTTTATTAAAGTCGTTTTATGCTTGAAAATATGTTTTCTTTAAAAATGGTTTTTGAAAAATTTTGTGAGAAAATGTGATAATTAGTTTCTTACAATTTTATAAATTATATTAGATAAATTTTTTGTCAATTTTTAAATTATCATACCAAAATTATATTAAGGTGAAATTTTTTAGATTTATCTACAATGAATAATCTTTTAGTGAATAGTGAAAAATACTGATTTTATAGAAATAATTATTTTTCATTCATGTATTTACAAAGTTCCATTTTGTTTTTAATTGAATTTAAAATTTAATTAGTTCTTTTTTATTAAATATATACTAATTAATTTCATTTTAATTGACATTATACTTAATTTTGGTATAAAAACATTTTTATACTTACAAATATATTTTTTCTGAAAAATCGTTTTTCGTCGCGTTTTATAGGTTTATTTTAGAAGTAATTTATAAAAATTATAGAGATTAAATTTGATAAAATTTATTCCATATTTGGAATCATAATATAAAAATCTAGTAAATATGTCAACATTATTTTTTTCATATTGAATGGTAACTGTGGAAAATATTTGTCACCCCGGTAAGGGTAAATCAGGTAATTAAGGTTAAAAATAATGCTATAAGGCTTTAAAAAATATACCACACCTACCTTATTTATATTTTATGAATTTAGTTCTACCATAAACATCTAATATTTGAAGATATGATATATTTTTTCAATTTTTCTTTGATAAAGAATTTAATAATATTTTAAGTAAAGAACAAATCCAAAATGTCACTCTCTTTGTTTTTATTACTCTAATACTATTACATAAAGTTAAAATGTGATTATTTTAGATTATAAATGGTTGTTTAAAATAGTAATGATTTTTTTTATGTTAATTTATTTTAAATTTTAAATGATGAAATGATTACCTTAAATTCGTACGCAACCCTGACACAATGCTTGTTCAAACACTTGGAAAATCAAGTAAATAGTTTTAAAAACATACAAAGTAATATTTTTTTGGATGAATTACTGTGTTTAATGAATTTATCATATATATATATTTATTTATTTATTTATTAAAAGTTTATATTCTAATTCCATTACAATATTATTGTCATTAAAGTCAAACTATATGAATAGTCCCGAAAATGACTTTAATGGTATTTTATGTTAAATAATATTTTATTAAATGACTTTAAAATCATAAAAAAATTATAATTGGATATTATAATGTAATAGGGTGTATAATATCAACCATTTTCCATTTATGGGTCACTTTTCCTTTTATAGTATCTTTCTTGACCCCTAGAAAGTTAAAAACATTGTTATTATGGTAATCGTTAAAAGGGTTAATGGGGGTTAAAACTCAAAGATAAAGGTTAAAACATCACCTAAACTTGTTTAGATTTTAGTGTATGAGAGGATTTAGACTCATCCTAATAATATATTCCAAATATATAAATTTTTATTCACTAGAACATGAAATTTAATTTATAATAATTTAATACTTTAAGTAATTTCAAGGTTTCCCCTCTCCTCTCTTATATAACGGCATGACCTATCCTCTCTTACTCACACTTCTTGAGCCACGTATCCCGAACAACCCCAAACAAAAACTCTTCTTAACTTACTTATATACATTCAAGAGTTGTTTTTATTCTTAAATGTAAACCCATAGAGTCTTTAAGGATATTTCCAAAAGGAGGTTCTTCAAAGAGGAGTTAATCGTCTCAATCAATCATTTCATTTAACTTATTATAATTCATTCAATTATGTATTAACCATTCCAATATAATAACATAAGAATATCTCAAAAACAAAGATGTTATTATGTTAAAGAAATAAATTTATTCATCTCTTTTTTCCATCTCATGGGTAATGGAAACATTTCTAATGTGTACATGTGGACTACCATCTCCATGAAGCAGTGTGTTTCATTTTTCATCACCACCTTGAAAGGCCCATGAACTACCACCTCCACGAAGTGATATGTTTTGTTTTTTATCACCACCTCAAAATTATAGTTATTATGATGAAATTAATATATTTATTTGTTATTCATGACATAACTAGGATTCTATAAATATAATATATTACTTATCTTCTTACCCTTGAACCTGTTATAAAATGATAATATCACTCATGCATAAGTGTGGAATACCACCTCCACAAAGAAATACAATTTTAACCCCCTAATTTCATGGGTGATTATAAAATTATATTTGATGTATAAAAAATGAAATTATTTCATAATTATTATTTTTGATATGATGGAACAATGACCCCTTTGACCAAGGTTAACCTACCAATTTCATTTTGCAATTATAAACTGAATGTTCTTAAAACACCTGAAATGAACTTAACCAATTAAGTTATTAAATATGTCATTTAAATAAATAAAATAAATGGTTTAATAATAAATAAATAAACCTTTAAAATATTCTTAAACAATTAAATAATTAATATGATTTTATTATATAGTAGTTAAAGGGAATATATAGAAAATCCAAACTTAATGTTGGGGGTTTCTTTACTCAATTTCCATTCATTGGGTTATACTTATACTTAATTGAATATATTATACAATGATTATTTTTGAAATTAAATCTAATTATATTCTATTTTATTTCCACCTATTTTATATGTTTTTAATATTGTTACACATAATCACATCAATGATTAATTCTCACTTCAATGATATGAAATTTGTAAATATTATTCATCTCAATATTATTTCTTTGAGACGTGATTCATATTATGCACCTACTTACTTTTATAAGGTGTGTGTTATTATTATTGATATATAATATCATAAATGAAATTTTTATCATTATATTTAATTTTCCTGTGAATTTTTCTATTTCATTTGATATTGATTCAAATGTTATAAAAATTTCAAGGGTTTTCAAGGTCTAATTTTCAATTATTTGAGACATAATTTTTGTTATGCACCATATTTTATTTTATATGGTGTAATTAATTCCCCATGAATATTTTTTCACATATTATTTCATGTAAATTATGGGTTTTATAGAATCATGTCAAGTTTTTTCATTCAATTCATTTTGATTCAAGCATTACTCGAGTTATAAGGGTTTCTCGTCTAAAGATTTCTACTTTGATACATGTTTTGATTGATGCACCTATATTTCATTTATAAGGTGTATATAATGACTCTTGAAATATAATATAATGATGCTATTTATACTCATGGTGTTTTATGTTCCTTCTTATATTCTTTATTTTCAAGTTTTTTGGGTTTTAAATGGTCGTATATGGTTTTTCTTTAAAAATGTTTCTTTAAAGGCTTTAAATACTTTTAACCAAAATACTCCAACCTGTTCTTTATCTTATTTTAATAATTTTCTTTCATAAAAATAAATTATTTCATAAATATATTTTCCATGATATTTGATCATCTTTTAAAAAGTTTTAAAATTTATATTTATTAATATTTTCTACATGGGTCTCTTTTGAAACTAATAAAAATTTGAATAATGTATATTTTTAGAATTTATAAAATGAGTGGATTCTATCACTATCATAAAAAATCTTTTTTTTGAATCTTTATTTAAAATTTCCCATGATTATTTTCAAAGAAAACCATTTTCTTAATATTTTGGGAATTTTTAGTTTTTAAAGGTATTAAAAGAAAAGGGTATTTTCCCATGTTTTCCAAGAAATGTTTTAAATATTAATTTAAAATTATTTTCATTTATATCAATATACATTGATATTATATATTCTTCAATGTGTATATGATAATATAATATCCTTAAATTCATTTATCTTAATATTTTATGATGGTGTTTGAAAGATATTTTCAAGAAACCTGTTTCTTTTTCATGGGTAAATCAAGCTATGGCAGTTTTGATAAATTTCAAGAATCCATGTGTTTTGTATCATGATATGGTACTTGTAATTATTGATGAAAAATGGATTATGGATTGAACCTGAATAATTAAGGTATTGTATCTGATATGTGATGGGTGGATCCATTATATTCCTCCAATTAATTGGGTAATAAGATGGACTTAATAGGATGGAAGTTACTCCTAATATACAACCAAGTTATGTTACTCCTAAGAGATGACAGAGTTTACTAATTATAAGTTACTCCTAAGAGACAAATAATTTTACCAATTATAGGTTATGCCTAAGAGTTGTTAGGATTATATGATTAGGTGATTCAATGATGAATGCTTTATGTTATAAGATACCTATAAAAATTTTCAATGCTTTCTTTGAGTTCTAATGGATCATTTTCTCATGAATTATTTTCACATGGCTCATGATTACTGAATTACATGACTCTTGTCTTATGTTAAATATTTATGTCATGTATCATGATTTGTGACTCGCATTTTCATGGGTATTAATTATCATATGTTATGATCATGTATTTTTATTTTTTTATTATACTCTTATGTTCATATTATGCTTGCTAATGAAATTAAATTATTAATTCTTATGTTTACACTTACTGAGCATTTTTGCTCACCCTTATTATGTTTTCTATTTCCGAAGGCTATGAAAAATGATTTTAAATGAATTATATCTGGAAAGGTTTCATGTGTGAATAATTTTATGAGAGATGTTCAGAGCTTATTATGAAATAAGAAAATATTGGTATATTAGGAAAAATGATCACCTGAAGGCATGGGTATTATTATGTAAGAATTTTTCCTAGTTATTTAAAACACTAAACATAAAAGGTTCTTGGATATATAAGTGATCCAATATTTTAATTAGATGTTGTGTTTTTTGGATAGCTAAAATTGGGTGATGATTATTAGTATAAAATATAGAAATATAATGATTATATTCTTAACACAAAATCTAAGAGTGTGAGTTTTGGTATGTCATGTTAATGGTGTAGGCTAATCCTTTAGATAAAGTTAGGAAAAAAATTAGCAGCTCATTCTGTATACCAGACACATAACTGATCGAAAACACCAAAAGGGGAATTGTAGTAGTGTATACTTCCACATAGATATTTTAGCATAATTGACTAGTGACATCAAAATTTTATTATAGCTATACATAGTTCCTATCACTGGTTACTATTTCACAGTGGAATTACTATGCGGATTTGCACTATAGAAACACTGGTTATTATAAAACTACATTTATTTATAAGCTCATTTTGATCTATGGTTTCATACTTTGATATTTCCCTTGTAATTTTTCTCCCAAACAAATTGAAATCATTATGCCTCTACTTGGATATAAATATTATTCCCAAATCATGTTAATCCTTGTGCATTGTGATCTTTTTCTTATTAATTTGTTTTTTTAACAGTTTTACTCTTCTTATGTAAAAATATTTTATTACTATTGATTCTATAATTTTCATAAAAAATGGTATCAGATCCTGAGTTAGGAATATTGAGGTTATATTTCTTAAATTGGATGATGGATATAGAATAATGAAAGGTAAAAATTTATCACTTCAATGAATCTGATTTCAATTACTAGATAGTGAAGACAGAAAATTATATTTATCAGAAAAAAGATACACTTGTCGCTTCTAGGTGGAAAACCAATAGAGATGAAGAAGATAAAGTGTGAGAAACAAGATCAACATGTTCTTGGAGTTGTGTGCCTTATGTTGGAAAAAATATGGTGTTCAACATCAACAGAGGAAGAGGTGGAAGTTGGTGTAAGATCTCAGATTTTTTCTTAAGGTGTTTTTTTGTTTACACTTCGGTTTAAGTCTCTTATTTTGATTAAATAAGTGTTTCCCAAGTCTATGAGAAGTCTCGAGGGGTATTCTGGGGGTTCGGGGCATGAAAAAGGAGGGAAAAGAAGATTTTTGGGCATGTTTCATGGTTTGCACACAGTTAGTTCAAACCATGTGAATCATCCTAGGTAACTATGAATCCCTAGATAGAGGATGACGCGCAGTTAAAGCATAATTAAGATAACTGTACAGAATTCCCAGGTAACAGTGTGAACCAGATTTTATTAGATAGGAGCATGTGCACGGATTGGAAAACTATGTAGGTAAACTTTGCGTCCCATTAAAGTTGATAAATTTACAACAATTTCATTACGATATCTTAAAGCCCAACTCATGATTCTTTTCCATTTCATCCCCTACAACCCTAATGATGATCTTGGATAACCCAAGCTTCTCAAGGGTGGTTTTCCTTCGATTCTTGACCATTTGTAGTGTCATTGGTTACGGATTGAAGCCTCAGGTATGTCTAATGCCCTCTTGCTTATCTTTTATGGATTAGGGTTTTTAGTTTCTCCCATATTATTTTGAATCCCTAAAACCCTCTTTTTCTGATGGAATCTAAGTTTGGGCTTCAAGGGGTGTTTGAATCCAAATCCAAGGCTACAATTGAGAGTGCATTCATCGTCATATTTGAGGTAGGTGATCTACAAGTATTATCGTAAATTTTTTATTTTATATTTGTGCATGGAATCTTTTGTTTTTTTCCTATTTGTGTTCTTGGTTCTACTAGAGGGTTTTTTGAAATATGGTGACTAAGTTAACAATTTAACCCCTCATGATCCATGAGGGATGCATATAGGATGACTTGAACATTTCAAGGCCACCCATGGGGTGTGCCGGTAATCTCGAACCTAGAGAGTGGTAGGGTTAAGTGAAGTCTTACTAAGTGATAATGTGAATCCCATGAAGAACATGTGTAATGGTTGATTGAGTTGAAATGGAATAATGATAGTTGTGCCTAAGGTGGTAAAGGAATAAGGGATTGTTTGTAATGACGCCAAAATGGGTAAAATGGGTTATATTATATTATGTTTAATGCCTAATGAATTTTGTAAGAAATTCTTAAGAGGGTAAGTTAATGTGAAATGGTGAACTTTTAATTGGGTTATGGAATGGGAAAATGGGGAAATATGTTAAATGATATATAATAATGGAATAGATAAATATTTTTAATGGGTTAATACATGGAAATTATGGGGTATACCTAAAGGGTTGAATTTAATGAAGTGGTTGTGCTATGGGATACAAGAACTGTACTTGAAAAGCCTATGTGGGAAAATACTTATGAAATGGTAAGTGGGATAAATTGGATAGTGTTTGGGAATTTTTGAATATCCTTATTGGGTTAAGGCAATGGAATGGGAATTGGGTTAAATGAGCTTTGAAATGTAAATGGTAAATGTATTAATGGGTTATAGCATAGTATTAATTCCCATTTTTATTGTTATGTATTTTTATTTCTATTGAAATTGGTTATATTTGTTTGTGTTATGGTATGGTTATGGTTATTGGGTAAATGAGCATGTCCACATAGCTTATTAGAGTGGGGTATTGACATGAGGTTCTACACTCATGGGTCAAGTTAGACCGAGGTTCTAAAATCCATCCAAAAATGCATGGTTTAGGGAAGGGGAGGGAGGATTTATTCCCCAAATGGTTGTATTCCGCCTGGATTGAGGCTTCAAGGTGAGGATAATGTGTTGATTTGATGTTTTCATACCTAGGGAGATAGGGAATTGACTTATTCCCTTATGAATAGGGATTGATTTCCTTAGACCCATGTGTAGATGATGTATATGCCTAACCAATGGAACACATGAAGATATTGGATTAAGTAAAGAAGAGGGATAAGTGTTAAATATAGTAATAATGACAGAAATGGTTATGATCCATATTGTTAACTAATGGCTGCTGAGTTATTATTTTTTGTTTACCTTGTCATTTATTTCATACTTTAATTTACTATCTATTAGACTTGATGTTTTTTAGATATCGTTGGTGGTCGCCTATTGAGTTTTATACTCACACCATGCTAGGGATTCCATTATGTGCCTGAGCAGATTTCATGGTTGCAGGTCAGGAAAAGATAAAAGGACTTATACTAGGATGTTGAGTTGGAATTGGGATATGTGTGTATGAGGATCCGTACTTGGAGTCAATACCCATTCTTGGAATTTATCTGTTGTTTTATTTTTGGGTTTTATTCACTTTGGCACTATTAGCATGCCATGACATGGTTAATGTTGAATTGTGGTTTGTACCCAGTTTGGTAGATGTTTTGATATTCTTGTTTATTGGTTGTTTCATATCATTTTTGCTATTTATATTGTGTTATACTATGTATTAATCTGGTAAGGAGGGTATAGTCTCCCCAAGTGACTTATTAGACCCTCGTTGCTATTCAACAACCACTGTCATATGGGGAGGCACGCTTGAGGTCATGTGACGACTCAGATCGGGGCACCAGTTTAGTGGATTTAGGGTCGAAGACATTACAATTGGGTTAATTAAATATCTAATTAATATGTATGATAATCCTTCCATGTAAAAAAATTTCACCTGATTGTACATGATGTAATGATTGTTCAATATAAAGATGATTTAAGGGAATTTTTTTTTTTGATCCTGTCAATAAATTCAACACCATCACAATTTAGTTTTCATCAATGGGAATTAACCAAGATAATGAGTTATTTGCATCGGTTTTACTATCTTCATTACCTAATAGTTGGGAAGAAGCTATGATAGTTATGGAAATTTCATTCGGGAAAAAAAGTTGAAGCTGAAAGATGTGCAAGGCCTTCTCTTCTGTGAGGATATTCGGGGAAGATTTTTTGGAAGGTTCTTTGATTCATCTCTAAACATGGAAGGAAAGTCATATACGTGCAAATATATATCTGCATATGATGATCAAAATAAAGAGAAAATAGATGAGATAAGTAAAAAGGGTCTAGTCTTACCTGATGGACTTACAATAATAAAGAACTTTTCAAAAAGGATTACCATGAAAATCATAAGGCACCTGAAACAAATGAAGAAAGCACAGTAGTTGTAGGATCTGGTGATGTCTTACTACTGAGTGAAGATATTCCTATAGAGTCTTGGATTATAAACTTGAGTGGGGGAATCCTTTCATTCCACATCAAATAAGGGTTTACCAAATAATATTGTTTTAGGGATTTTTGGAAAGGTTCATCATGTTGATGATGAACCATTAAAGATTATGGGAAATGTTGATGCATGTATCATGACTAATAATGGGATATTTATCATTCTAAATAATGTGTGATATATACATAGATTTAGAATGGATATTATTTCTATCAGAAATCTTGATGAAGTGAGATTTAGCATCGCATTCACTTGTGGTGCATGAAAAATTACCAAGAGAGATATATTCATATCCCAAGGAGTAAAGAATGAAAACCTATATAATATGATAGAGAGTTTAATAGGCATTCTTGAAATAATAAATTTTATTTTTCATTCACAACCATGTCACTATAATTTAGGCCACATGAGTGAGGTAGATGAAGGTACTGACAAAAAATGAATATTATCGGAGCTAAAGATAGTAGAAGATGTCTTATTTGAATATTATATATTTTTAAATCATAAGAAGGTATCATTTGAAAAAGGAGGTAGAACACTTAAGGTTGGGATGGTGGACCTGGTTCACACTAATATTTTTGGGTCAACACCAATACATTCCCTTAGAGGATCATAATAATGTTGGAGTTGGTGCCTTAGAACTCGCTTTCTAAGTACATGATTGCATTTTTTATTATTAATGAAGTTTCTTATCACATCATGATTGTTCCTTCTCATTAATATTTTATGTAATAATGTTCTAATAATATATGTTTCACTGAATGGTCATAACAGTTTCCCACTGTAATGAGGACCTAGAGGTTCCACACCGTCATTCTTGAATATATGTTCTATGTTTGGATGATATTTTATAACAAAAAATATATGATACTAGATATTAGGGGCCTAAGGCTCATGAGTTTTGATACACCTTATCATGGTGTTTTCCCCTGGTAATCTCTAACATATGAGGTTATGAGAACAAGACCATTAATAGTAAATACACATTTCATGGTGTCATTATATTTTCCTATATGTGGATGTGTGTATTGATCCTTAGAATTTAATGTTATAATTAATGAATATCATGACCCAGTCACATTGATGTATTGAAGAAAAATGTGATGAAATATGCTCACAATGAGGTATGATACATTGGGTGCATTATGAGTGATATTGCATTAACAAATGATGTGAGAAAGGATTTATCCCTTCTATCCTATGATGGAAGTTGATACCTCAAGTCCTTTGATGATAATAGAACATTCTACATAAATATATGGTTATGGTTTTCAATGGGAGATTTAATTTCTGAAAATTCAAAAAAAGATACATCAAGTATATAGGTTGATGGAACCATCATGCTTCCTGTTTGATTTGAGATATCGTGATAAAGGATTATATTAAAAGGTAAGTGTTTGTAGGATTTTTGATGTCTTTGTGACATTAATTTCTTTCACTATTAGTGTTTTGGAATGTTGTTAGATGCTAACCTCATACATTATGTGGTTATGCATAATGTCATTGAGAAAGAGGCCTAGAGGGTAACACACTAAGTGTCTCTACAAACTCATTTAAATTCGTGTATTGAATTTGACAAGTTAGAATAAATAATATTTATGAATATTTGGTTGATAACCATAATTTAATCACAAGTTATTTGAAATAATAAGTGAGTTAAATAATAATAATAAATATTTTTTTATATTTTTGGAAAATATAACATTTATTATATTCATCAAAGAATAATGCAGTGACATTTATTTATTAAATAGTCATTATTCTAGGATTGGTAAATGTCGATGAAGGAAAGTGAAACAAGATTAATGCCCCAATTAGAAATGGTATAAATAATATTTATTTATATTCTTAATGTGTTTCACATGTAGAGAGATTAATAATAATATTATTATTATCACTATTGGACATGGGTTTAACTAAGAATTATTAGGTATAGAAGGGACTTGTGTGTGATTTTTCAACCCCAACCCTTCCATGATAAATATCCAATTATAACACTTTCTTAAATCACTTTTGGTGTAAAAAATAGATAGAGAGGGACTCTCTCAAGACCTAGAGAGAGATCTACAGATCTATAGTGTATTATATATTCCTCCTCTCTCATCCACTGAGAGATCATCAAGATTTCCTCCTCCTTTGAGAAGAACATTACTGCAGTCAAACATAAAAAATGCAAGTGATCAGGATAAACCATGTTGTCACCCATTGATTTTATGATGATGTTCATATATTTTGGTGCATGTGTGGGTAACTTATAGGGGAATTTTCACTTGGATTTTATAGTGAAATGATGGTACGATGTGATCTAGTTAACTAGATCATAAATGAAGATATAATTACAAGTTACATTAATTTTATATCTACTAATACATAAATTATAAATTACATGTGAAGATCTTTATCTACTAGTTCTGGTGCTTTAATATATTCAAGTAATATATGGTTTTCATTAGACACAATGCTTTAATCATGTATAGAAATGATTAAATGTAAATTAAGACTATAAGATGAGTTGATCATACTATCAAAGGACGCTTATATTGTGTTTGAAACCTAAAAGTGGTATTAAATCAGTCACATGTTTAATTTATAATTATTTATTATTTATTTATTATTTTCAAGTTTTTCTATTTTATTTTACATAGATTTATTCATTTTAATATCTGAATATTTTCATCTCTCCCTTTGTTCTTGCTAACATAACCAGTAATTGGTTAAGGTTTAATAATGAATAATAATTAAAAGAAAACAATTTGAAGGTCCCAAAGACACTTCTTAGAAAAAACCAGAGTACATGGAATGTACTACCTACATACATTCCATGTATTATTGTCTTCACATCTATATCTTGTGATAAAGTCAAATGGATCTGATGAAATTTGATCTGAGATCTTACAAAAATATGATCGATGTTGTATATCCAAAAAGACCGGAACATGACTTGAAGAACTACATGTTTTTAACACTAGTACATGATGTGTAGTGCTTGTTTTCTCATGGACAAGAACATGGGGTGTCCTAGCATTCCGTGTATCAGATACACAGTATGGGGACAAATGATTCATATAGCCCCAAGGCCACACAATTTTTGTCCTGAGTACGTTTTGTGTACCTCAAACTCATACACAATGGGAAACATGACCACTCACATGGAATGTGCTACAAACTCAGTTAGAAGACTGTATACACCATGTACTATCACATACACCTTGTAGTTTTCTACAGACAATGTACCCAATTTTTCATAGAGAAAAATTATATATATAATCAAACATATTCACATGTTTTAAGTGTTTTTTTATTTTAAAGTACACATAATAGATTATAATTTATAATTATATATATTAAATAAATTCCCCTGTTAAAAATTTGGATAATCACACTAGTTTCCTCTAAGTACACATGTGTACTACATTAATTTTAAATGAAATTAATTTTTTTAAAAATCACAGATGATGGTGTGTCAAGGATGCATGGATAAAATTAAGATAAATTGGATAAATTGTATTAATTTACGAGACATTATATTAATTAATGAACGAATATAATTAATTAAAAATAAGGTTGAAAATGTATGCTCATTACAATTTGTGTGGATGATCATGATACTAAACCATCCCTTTTGTATCTGATTGGTTTCTTTTAATTTATTATGATTAAATTAAAATGGATGTTTAGCATGTCATCCCCTCTTTATTATATAAGGGTATTTATTCCCATGGTTTATTTTATGTAAAATCCCTTTATCCAATCCATTGGATCCCCTCACCTGCATGTGAGTAAAAACTTATGTAAGGACGGATCTCCCAGACAAGAGAAGGTGGTCTAAGTCCAGGAGCCAAGATGAAGTCAGTCAAGGTGATTCATAGGATCCAAAGGTGGAATTCTGCAACATGAACCAAGTTATAGTTCAAGGTGTTTTCCCCTAGGGTTGAGAGTTGGTTTATTATCCTTCAGATAAACTAACCATTAGATAATTTCATGATCATCCCACTTATATTTTGTTTCTTTCAATTTCATGGTTAATTATTTATGTATGTTGATGCTATGTGATCACTAAATAAATGAATTAACAAGAATATAAGATGGAATAATATATAATTGGATTATGATTAAATGTTTTATCAAATATGGTTAATCACTTAAGTAAAATTCACTTAATATTAATATAGCATGTGAAAAAAAAACTTAAATATTATGTTAGTGTAGTCTTCCACTACTTAACTTATAAATGACCTCATTGTTCAAAGTGATTGACCAACCCAAGTTGAGATGCTTTCAATTATCATGAAATTTTTAGCTTGAAGTTTTGGGTTGATTTAACTTTGTTAACATCAAGGGTTTAATGACCAAGAAAGACTTAGTGTAATTAAGAGGTAGAGGTTGAGGAAATATTTATTCATGATTTCAGGATTGGGGGTCCACTCAACAAACCAAGGAACTGTGAGTTAATATAGTTGGAAAATTATGCCTACCTAAAACCCTTAGAACTTTTCAGGACTAAGTATGGGTTATAAGATGGGGAATGTGGATCATTTACATTAGAATATCTAAGAAAAAAAGATATTCTAAAACTGGTAGTGAGGGCTATTAAGTGTCAAAAAATAGTAGAATATTAATGGAATTTAACTAATATTAAATTTATTGATCTTTTTTTAACCAAATCAAGTACTAATTATCTATTCATAATTTTTAGAAATGGAAAATAAAAAAACTTTGCCAATATTACTATGATCCATACTAGATAAGGATAACCTTCTCACCAGAATAAATTTTCAGTAATGGTATAGGCACTTGCATGTTATGAAATTCCATGAACATAAATTATACATTCTAGAAACCCCGCTTTATAAGTCTCTTGTCAAAGATCCTAGTGAGGACGAAGTATCTCTCTAACTGAGGTATATTCATGATATAATGAATATACAATGTTTTATAATATCCTCCATGTATAATGATCTTTTAAAGAAATATGAATATATGGATTTTTATATCATTGTTTCTCACTTTCAAGATTTCTATCAAGAGAATGCGATATTAGAGAGATATGAGATCTCCAATGCACTATTAACATGAAATATTAGAGATTAAGTTATAGATAGGGAACAAATTTTAAAGATTATTTCCAATGTTAAGTGACTTGATATATTGGGTTTCAAGATCCTTGATGAGCTATGAACAAATCTTATTTTGTCTTCACTACCCAAAAAATTCTCTAGTATTATTTTGAATTATATTATGAGAAATAACAAAAAGACACTTTCAGAACTTCTTACTCTTATTATTCAAGTTGATAAAGACATTGGGTGTGACAAACCCACTGTCATTATGGTGAATAAGAATAATAAGAACAAATAAAATGGTATGAAGACTCATTCCTAGTCTAAGGCTCCGGAGCACCATCCTTCTAAGAAGAAGAAGCTCCATGGGAAAGGAAAGGAAACAGATGCGGTATGTTTTTCATATGGAAATTAGGTACAGCAGAAGAGGAATCTCACTGAGTTAAATAAGAAAGGGGAAGATTCAGGTGTGTTTTTTATTGAGTGTAATATTTCTATATTTACAAGTTGGGTATTGGATACTACTTGTGGTTCTCACATTTTATCCAAATACAAGAACCAAGTAGATTTCAAAATGTTTCTAGAGATTTGGTGAATCCATGGGCTACCAATGGAGTAATACTAGCTATTCTAGCCATTAGATACTACCATATCACCCTTTTGACATTATTGATTTTGGTTTTAAATAATTTTTATTATGTTTTCTTGTGTTACCAAGAACATCATTTTAATTTCTTGTTTAGACATGGACGTATTTATTTTCAACTTTAAAAATAAGGGTTTATACTTTTATAAAGATATCATATGTTATGACATGAAATGGTTAAATAAAAATCTTTATGTATTAAATTACAAAAACCAAATATTATCAACTGATAAAAAAATACATGTGACTCATATTACACAAAGTTGTGGCATCACTTCCTTAGTAACATAAATGAGGATCATTTTACAAATATATATCAATATGTTTCATTAGAATCTTTTTAGATTAATATACTTGAAAGATGTCACACTTTTTTAGAATTAAAGATGACCAAACCACCATTCGGTGGTCAAGGTGAAAGGTCCACAAAGCTTATAGTGTGTGGACCTTTTCAAGTAGAAGCTAGAATTATATTCTCGTGCTTTATTACTTTTACCAATGACCTAAGTAGGTATGCTTATATCTAATTAATGGCTATAAGTTTGAATTATTTCAGAAGTTTAAAGAGTTCATGAATGAAATTGAAAATCATCTTGGTAAGAATATTAAGAAACTTCGATCGAATCAAGGTGGTGAAAATCTTAACCAAGACTTTATCGACTTTATATGAGAGTTTGGGAATCTATCTCAACTCAAAAAACCTTTTACATCACATTGGAATAGTGTTAGTGAAAGGATAAACCATGCACCACTATATATGGTAAGGGTAATGATTAATCATACAAGCCTTCTATTATCCTTTTGGGGATATTCATTACAGATGGCATCATACTTACTAAACTAAGTACCAAATAAAGCATAAAATGGTATCTCCTTTGAGTTATAGAGTGGGAATAAATTTTTTTTGTCACATGTTCATTCATGGTGTTATGAGACATTTTTCAAGTCTAGATCAAGAAACAAACTATCACCTCAAGGAATGAAGTGTATCTTTATAGGGTATCATAAAGAAGAAAGGGGATACTATCTATAAAACCCTTCAGATAAGAATGTGATTATCACAAGACATGCCATTTTTTTTATAGGAAGAACATCCTCAAGGAGGATAATGGGAAAAATATTAAAATTGATGAAGTTAATTGTCAACATATACAAGAGTTGGTACATGAACAGATTTCATAGGTCTCCGTGGAAGAATTTGTTCCAAGAACACAAGTGATACCTAGAAGTGCTGGAGAGGTAAGAGAACTGAAGAGATATGGTTTTATAGTTACTGATGATGCTGATTCATTATTGATTAAAAATAATTATCCTCTCTCTTACAAGGAGATAATAGAGAGATCAAAAATCTGTAATATAGAAATAATCCATGAATTTTGAGATAGATTCCATCTAGCAATACCATGTTTGGGTTCTGATTGATTCACCAGCTGATGTAAATCTTGTTGGGTTTAAATGGTTATTTAAGAGAAATTTTAATATATAAGTTAAATTATATACCTATAAATAATGAATATTGTATAAAGGGTTTAAACAATATCAAGTCATTGAGTATGAAAAAATTGTTTCTCTAGTTTTCGTGTTTAAATCCATCAGAAGTTTCCTGGACATAGTAGCTTATCATGGCTATGAGATTAGTTAGATGGATTTCAATGCCACTTTCATTAATGGGAATATTCAATAGTATGTGTATATGACACAACCATAAGGTATTGTGTCTCTGGTAAATTCAAAAAAGTTATGTAAGTTACATATATCCATTTATGGATTAAATGAAACATCTGGATCATGGAATATTTAGTTCAATGAACCCATAAAAGAATATGGTTTCATTAAGAACAAATGTGATACATGTGTTTACAAACAATTAGTGGGAGCATATTTTTTTTCATAGTAGTATATATTAATGATATATTACAAATTTTAAATGATATACTGACATTACAAGAGGTTAAGGCATGGTTGAGTGAGTGCTCCACCATAAATGGATAAGGTTAAATAGCCTACATTCTAGGGGCCAAGATCATGAATGATAGATCCAAGAGGCTTCATGAAATAAGTAAAGATATATAAATTGACCAAATGCTGAAGAGATTCAATATAAAATAATCCAAGAGGTGATTGGTTCTAGTGTCACATGGTATACATATTTCCATGAAAATGTGTCCTTATACACATAACAAAGAGAGATAATGAGTAAGATCACAGAGCTTGGTCATAGGAAGAACTAACCATAGCCTAGTCTAGTGCATCTGGAAACTAAAATTAAATCCCAATTCTACCTATTTATATTGACTTCTGATTTCCATATGAAGTGTGAATCTATATCAGTAGTGATTTGGGTTAGTTTTCTTAAACTACCTTTATCATTTCAAAACCCTTAAATTATTAGGATGCTAGGGAACCTCATTGGTTGACATCTGTGTTCCAACATCCGTACTAGATCTTTTTTTCATCCTTTTAACCCTTGATTCTTCATGGAAATTGATGTGTCAAGAGTTCCTGGTGAGTATGTATAGATTTCTATGGGTGAAGAGTTTTGTTGCAGATAACCTATGTTTTATAAATCAAGGTTTTATTTTCATTCTTCCTATAAGATAATGGGGAATTCGATGGTCACCTATAGGCATGGGTCTAAAAACCATGATAATCATAAGGGTGGGGACTTAGGAGGAAATACTAAGGGATCAAGGAGTGGTGTTGATGAAGGTTCATCCGGAAAGAGGATTCTAGGTGTAGCTACTGATTTAAACTCTTAAAATTATATGCAGTGTGGAAAATGGTAAGATAATACAATAGTGGACAATATTTTCAATCATTTGAGAAAGGATTTGGGGGATCCTTGGTCTTCTTTGAAAGATAATTTGAGGTAAGTGGGTCATATTTTGGGGAAGGAAACCAGTGTTCTATATTCTCAAAACACTCATGCGGGTCCTCAAGGTTGGGATGCACAATTTGGTAGTGGTAATAATATTGAAGTGGAACAAAAAATGGTTGATAAGGGAGACCCCAAGACTCCCACAGATACATATGTTGAGGCAGTGCGTTCAGGGTCTGATATAAGAGGTAGAGGACAGGATAAGGTTCCTACTACGGTGAGGGAGGGGGACTCTACAGCTGGAAAAGTGTTGGAGCCTGAAATAGGGGGTAAGTCTTTGATCAGGGCAAGACCAAAAAGGGAGGTAGATGTGATTGATATTGGTAATCGATTTGAAGGATTGGTGAATGAAGATCTGGCTCCAATGTATGAAGTAGATTAGGTCATGCCTTCTAAGGATGAATAGGGGGCCTCCAATAATGAGTCCAGTGATGAGTATTTTATCCATTTTTTAGGTGAAACTATAGATAATTTATAGGATTGTAGGATTTCCAGCTTGAGGATAAGGAATAACCATAGGGGAAATCGAAAAAGAAGAAAGGACTACTCATTCATGCCACTTCCATTGGAAACAAGATCCGCTAAGAATTCGAAATTCAAGATGATGGATAGTGATCCTAAAGCCCCTAAAATTTATGTTCATGATGAGTTTTTGGATATTGAAGTTGTTTCTCCCAAGTTTTCTATGACTGATCAACAGGAGGAGTTAGGGGAAGCTCTTGAAAAATCTTGGAGTAGCTTTTGCACTCGGATGAAGAAATGGTTGAATCTTTTCTAGTGATCAAAGATTATAATGAAGAATCTAAAATGATGATGGGAATTCCATTAAGGGTGAATACTAATGACGAGCAGAGAAAATATATTTATGAGAAAGATCTTATATTGATAAGGGGATTCAATTAAGGGAAGATAAATCAAGAGAAGTACATACAAACTTGGGACAAGCTGGTGTATCATTTTGAAGGCCTCTTAAAAGATGATACTCAGGTAAGAACTATATCCTAGAAATTATGTAGGGAGATTGACTCTAGTAGTCTTAAGTTTTCTTTCAATGGTTTTTTTATCTCATTCAGTGCTTGAACCCTTGGTTTCTCACTTTTACCTTAAAAGTGTTTTGATAATTAAAAAGTCAATTTGTAGTTAGTAAGATCTCATATGATTCTATCATAGGATTTTCATGTGTTTCGTGTTATGAATGAGCCTTGATGTAGCATATTCTATTAGCATGGTCAGTAGATATCAAGAAAATCTATGTGAGCAGCATTAGTCAACTTTTAAGGTTATCCTTAATTATCTAGTATGAACTAAAGATATGTTCCTCGTATATAGAATAGGTAAAGAGTTATTCATCATAGGTTATACAGATGATAGATTTTAGAAAAAACAGAATAATCTGAACTCATAGCCTGGATATATATTTTTTCATAATAGAGGAGTTGTGAGCTGGAAGATCTCAAAGAAGCTAGTCATTGATGATTCTAAAGTGGATTCTGAGTATATTGTATCTTTTAATGCATCCAAGGAAGCAGTTTGGATTAAAAAAATACAATAAATTGATGTTGTGCCTAACAGTAAATACCCTATCATAGTTTACTATGATAACACTACAATGATGTATCTATCCAACAATTCAAGGTCACACCAAAGGAAAAATCACATACTTCAGAAGTTTCATCTTTTGAGATATTGTTCTCAATTAGGTAAAGTTACAGTTATTAGAGTATCTACAGAGTAAAACATCTAATACCCCTTGACCAAGGCCTTATCTTAATAGAGACATAAGTATCATGCGAGACCTAGTGGACTGAATGTTATTGATAATTTTCTCTAGTGAAAGTGGGATTCTGTTGGAGTTAGTACCCTAGAACTAACTTTCTTAGTACTTGATTACATGTTTTCTTTATTAATTTAAAAGGTCATAGTAGTTCCCCATAATGATGATAACGAAGAGGATTCATGACATCATTATTAAATATATTTTCTATGTCCTAATGATATTATCTGACAGGACAATGATTATATAGATTATCAAGGGTATAAGACTCATAATATATTGAGAAACATTTTCATGGTGTTCTCTCTTGGTAATCTCCAAGATAGAGGGTTATGAGAACAATATCATTAATATAAAATTCACATCTCCATTTTTCATTTGTATGTTATTATATGTGTACATGTGTATTGATACTTATACTTTAAGGTTATCATTAATGTGTATCATGACTTGCGCACTTTGATGTATTAATGAAAAATATGACGATGTATGCTCATTGTGAGGTAGGATACGTTGGGTGTGACATAAGTGGTATTGCAGTAACATATAATATGAGAAAGGATTTATCCCTTTTTCCCTTGAATAAAGTTTATATCTCATACCCTTTGATGGTAATGGGACTTCTTGCATAAATCCATGGCTATAGTGTTCGGTGAGCAAGTTCATTTCCAAAAAATCAAAGAACGATGCATCAGGTATATAGGTTGATAGTACCATTATGAAACTTACATGATTTGAGATATCATAATAAATGATTATATCACATTATAATCATTTGTTGGAGGTTGGATGTCATTGCAACATTAACTTCATTCTCTATGGGCGTCTAGGAGTGTTTCTAGATGTTAACCTAGGTTTTTAGGTAGTTAATCCTAATGCCACTAAGAAAGAGGTCTAGAGGGACACACACTAATTTTATCTGCAATCTCAGTTAATTTATGCCCTAATATTTTAAAATATAGACATTATGTTTGAGAGTGTAAATGACATGCAACACTGAGCTTAAATGACCTATGAAATATATTGTTTAAATATGATTTTTATAACCTAGCCATTGAATTGAAGGGTATTAATAAGATTAAATGAATTATGAAATATATATAATGTTCATGACCAATTTAAATTTATAGATAAATTTTTAATTATTAATCACTCAATTTTTAGTAAATTCATTTTATTCTTCAAAAAAATACATTTTCTTCCAAAATGATTTTTACTTCTTTTTGTGAGAAAATAATATAATTAATTTTTCATACACTTAGAAAGTTTATTTTATAAAATGAAATTAATTTTTGAAGTAAATATATGAAAATTATCTTAGGGTGAAGTTTTTAGATATTTATGAAAATTTATTTTTTTCAATGTATAGTGAAAAATAATGCTTTTTATTAAAAATTGTTTTTAAATGCATAATGTCTTTCTATCTTAAGTAATTAGAATAATGTTTAATAATTAATAATTTAAATTAAATTTATAGATTATAAATTAAAATATATGAACTTAAATTCATATAATTATGATCATTAGGTGTATAGTTATTTTAAGATCATCTTATGCTTGAAAAATGCATTTTCCAAAAAACCATTTTTCAACACATTTTATAGGATTATTTTTAAATTAAATTATGTAACTTATAAAAATTTCATTTTATTAAATGTAATACATATTTATAATCATTATAATTAATATTAGGTATTAATTTGAACTGAATTTTCGGCTATAATGAATAGAAAAAGCAGTAAAAATCGATTACCACGGTTAAGGATAAAACAAGTTTATTGGTGTTAAACTAAAGAGATAAGGGTTATAATGACTTAAAAACTTATCTAATTTATATTTTTTGACCATATTTATACCCTATATCATATATTTTCTAAAAATATCCCATGTTGGAGCCATATGTCCATGATTATGACCTTTATAATAATTTAAAGAAAAAGACAAAATGTTATTCACTTTTTGAAATCTATTGTGTGTTTACATAGGGATAAAAAGGATTTATGTTCGATTATAAATAATAATTTGAAGAGTAAATAATTTTTATTTATCATGTTAATTTATTTCAAATTTTTATTAATAAGATAATTAATTTAAATGCGTATGAAATGTCGACATAGTAATTATTTAATTAAACGGAAAATAAAATAAATGATTTTCAAAATATTAAAAGTAATATAATTTGAATAAATTATTATGTCACAAAAATTTGTATATAAATATATCATTTTATGGAAGTTTTAAAGGTATATATTTTAATTCTATCTTTTTCTTAATGTTTTTTAAAATCAAATTAAATAAATAGTGTTAGAATTGACATTAATGATATTTTATAATAAATAATGTTTTATTAAATGATTTTAAATTCATAATAATATTATATTCAGAAAAGTGAATGGATAATTTTTTATAATATCAACCATGGTCCATTTATGGGTCTCTTTTCCTTTTATAAGAAGTTTCTTAGCCCCTAAAGTGTAAAAACAATATTATCGAGGTAATTGTCAAAAAGGGTTAAAGGGGTAAAAACAAAAAGATAAGGGTGAAAACATCACCTAAAACCTATAAAATTTTTATTATATGAGATTATTTCAAGTAAACCGCACCTTTTACTATAAAATCCTAAATTTGGATCCATTTTATTATGAGAATTAATTTATTTTAATTTAATACTTTAAATGATTCCAAGAGTTCCCCTCCCCTCTCTTATAAAAGGGTACCTCATCTACTCTTTTATTTACACTTTAAGAACCATTTATTTTAAAAAATACCTAACCAAATCACTTCCTTAATTAATTTACCACATTCTAGAGGCATTTTTTTATTATAAAACCTTCCTAGGAAGTCTTTTGGTGTAAACCTAAAGAGGTTGTCTGAAGAAGATGTATTTTTCTTAACTGGGAATTTTTGTTTTATTTATTCTTCCACCTCATTTAAATCTTATTCAACCATAATAATATAACAAAATAAGTATATATTATATAATGATATGTTTTTAGGTTTATTTAATACCCTATATCCATCTCATATTCCATCAAATGGTAAATGAAACTGTCGTTCATATGTACGGTGGACTACCGCCTCGAGAACCGTTGTAATTCATTTTCAATAACTACCACTCACAAAGAGTATTAATGATAGATTTAATGTATATATATTATATTCATGGAATATTTATAACTATTAAAATATAATATATCTTTTACTTTCTTACCTTTTCATTCATTGAAAAATGATAATGACATTCGTGCATATGTGTGGACTATCGCCTCCACAAAGTGATGTGATTCATTTTTCATCACCACATCACATGGATGATATATATAAGTATATTTAAAGAAATTATATTATATTTATAATATTATTATCATTATATAAAGATAAAATAATACTTACCTTTTTTCCATAATGATCATTGGAAAATAAAAAAGTTACTCATGTGTATGTAAGGCTTTCCCTCTCCATGATTGAAACGTATTTCATTTATCATAACCATATCTCATGGTTGGTTTAAAATGTATAATTGATATAGAAAATAATTATTATTTAATTATTATTATCCTAGAGATGATTAAATAATGAATTCTTTTACCATGATCAAACTATTGAAGTCATTTTAGACATATGAACTGAAAATCATCAAAACATCTGATGTGAACTTAATTGATTAAGTAATTAAACATGAAATTTTAATAAAAAAATGAATAATAAACATGAATTTTTTTTAATAAATTAAATAATTAAAATAAGTTTATTATTTAGAAAGATAAAGAATTCACGTGATGATTTAAACAGATGTAAGGGATTTTGTCTCAATTTCCTTTTATTGAGGCATATTTTAATATTATTCACCAATTTATTTGATATGTTGTATATAATGACTATAATATAAGTTATATCCTGAATAAATCATACTTCATGTTATTTTAAGTTTCAATTCAAATTATTTCATCCAAGGGGATTTGGGTTGAATGTTACCAAGTGTTAAATGTTACGTAACTCAATTTTCATTCATTGGGTTATATCACTTATTCATTGATTATATTATGTAAATATTATGTGTTAAATAGAATTTTTTTTATTTATGATGTATTTTAACTTTTTTTGTGAATTTACATTTTTTACACATAATCACTTCATTGATTAACTCTCACCTTCAACATTATGATCATTATAAGGTTTCTTTGTCTTAAATTATCTTCTTTGGCACATATGTTATGTTATATACCTATCTACTTTTATGAGGTTTATCTACTACCAATTTAATATGATATATCATTATTCTCTTTATATTTATGGAATTTAATGTTTCATTTTATTTTATTTATTTCATGGGAGTTGTGATTCAAAACTTACCAAAGTGGAAAGGTTTTGTGTTTGAATCTCATTTTAATTAGGATTTTTTATGGTAGGGTTTCCATTGAATGAAATTATTTTATCATTGTATAATAAATCCATTTTATTTTCTTCTAATCTATTTATTCATAAAAAAATTAATTAATATTATTAATTTTTTAATTGGTCCTTAAAATGATTGAGAAAATGTTTTTAAGAAAATCCAACTTTATTTCTCTTTTCGGTCAAACAAAATTCTTCTATATTCATATTTTAATTAAAAAAATTATATAATCTTTTTAATATTCCCCAATTATTTATCAAATATATTTTCACCCATGTTTTTTTAATGGCTTAAAAGGTGTCTTCTTTTTATTTTTCAAACAAGGTTTTTTTTTTTACTTTTTACTGAAAATGTGAAAGGAATCTTAATTTTAACATACTCGGTACAAATAGAATATTTTAATCATCATGAAATCACATTTATTTGAAGATTATTTTACAAGTTTACAATATTATTTTCAAAGGAAAAGTTTTTACTTATATTCTAGTAATTTTTTGTTTTTAAAAATGATTTTCAAAGTGAAAAGTGTATTTTCCTCAAGAATGATTTTAATGATTTTTTATGGAATTTATATTCAAAAATGAAAAAAAAAACATTTGTTTTAATTATACTATACTGGGTATATATTGTAATAATGTCATCATTATTATTTCTCTGAATGGTTTATGATCTGTTTGACCAGAGAAAGTATTTAAAATCAATTTCTTGATTGATTTTATAGTCATTAACTTTATCTTGAAACATTAACTTTCTTATTATCATTTTACATTTCATTTATTTTAAGTATCCATATTTATTGTATCATGGATATGATTATTACCTAAACTGTGTACCATTTTTACATAGAATGTTTTACTATGAATTTTATTAGACTGACTGGGGAAAATCTTGATAAATATGTATTCTTTACTCAATATAGATGTTTATTGATAGAGAATATTTTTTAAAAATTGAATTAATCATTCAATATATGGGTAATGCATTGGACATGTAGTGATCGGCGGAGCCTGGTTATAGATATCCCTTCGATGCATCAACAGATCTTATGAGACAAATTAATAAGCTAACATTAAATGAGTTTTTGGTGTATATTTAACCATCAATTAAACTATCTTGGTGTAATCTAATAAACTGATCTACATCATCCCTTCGATAGATGCCCGAACCAGCCCGCCACATTCTTGAATGGTATTCCTGATCCCCACAAGCTGACAACTAGTGTATGGGCATCATAGGAACACACTTGAGAATGGTTTTTCCTAATAATCAGAGTAAAAGAGACAGTAGGAATATAATAAAAATATGACATGACCCATTTATACATCAGAGGTCCAGACCAAAATAAAAATAAACATAAATAAACAAATAAAAAATCCAAAATAAATACACTATTTAAACCCTCTTCTACCCCATTCTCCCTTTTAATTAATCAACCTGAGTCAAATAGACAAGCCACCCAAGCTATCCCATCATAGTGGTGAGGTGAAACAAGATAATAAAAACAATTCTTGAGTATAACCAAAACAAGACAAACAAATACGGTGAAATGTGGAAGAAATAGATACATACAAGATCCATATAACTCAACCCAAGCAAGCTAAACTAGAAAAGTATCACTAGATGAAACCAACAAGTCTCCATGTGACCAATCATCACCATCAAACCATGATTCTACAAATGGTGTGACTACGAGAGGAACCAACATGCTATATAATGTAATTCCATTTACCTGGATCTTACAATACAACATATACCACTTCCCAAAGGAAAAGGTAGGATGTGGGAACAAATCCTAGTAGGATACCACCATAGAGTCTATACAAGTTCTAATAACAAAAATTCAGTATTTCTAGCTTTTAAAACAAACATACATTTATAAAGTATTTTCATAAATCCAAACCCATTTATAAATCATTTCCTTTGGTTTTCATAAAATACTTTCATATTCACAAAGCCAGGAATATGAAAAGTATAAGTGATAAAACAAGAACAAAAATCCATACACCATAAGGTAAGAAAGTAAACATATATCCCTGAAATAATCCATCATGGGAAACCATGTGATATAACCTCATATGAAAACATGTGAGCAACAATCCATGAAAAAATATATCATGCAATAAAAAATACCATAAATGAAAAAAGAATAAAGTATTGGGCCCCAGCCTATGAGAATATGTACTAGACATAAAAGAATCCTAAACAAGGAATAAATTGGCACCAATCGATATCAAGTCCTGCCATAGTCTTTTGATATCACAAAAGTAACCCCTAGTGGTTCCACACACACTAGGGTTTCCTATGTCCATTTCCCAACGCACCCAAGGTTCTCAATGTTCCAAGTTTTTTAAAATCCATTTCAAAATCATTCTCCCAATTTATAAAACATTTTCAAATCCAATTAAATCTACATCAGTATTTGAAAATCTATTTTCAAACAAAAACCACAATTCAATCATTTAATCAAACACATGTTGTGTAAAAACTTATTTTTAAAGAAAACCCTATTTAAAAACATGTATATTTACAATAAATCCTTTTAAAACACAAATAAAATTAATTAAATTAATAACCCAAAGTAATTTTACAATAAAAATAATCAATTCATAGAATTAACCCTTTTTATATAAACACTTACCTCAAGAATGGAGGCAGTACTATTCACCTTCGACAACGGTGATAGGGGAAGCGTAGATTGGATCCACAAAATCCTAGATCCACAAGAAATAAATCAATACTCTATAAAACACCTTATATCTGGTATAAATATCCCATTTGAGTTCCATAAGTGTGAGGATAATAGATCTAACAAGGATCTAAGAAGAAAAGGAAAAACTGGATAAAAAGACACAACATAACTTGAGTTGATTTGTCAAGAACAAAGGAAATAAACCTTGAATCTAAAGAGATAACCCTTTAGATCACTAGGGAAGGATTAGGTCAAGATAATATGAGGTTATGGGTCATTATAGGTTAAACTAGGGTTATGGGTATTTTTAATTAAAAATTTGTGAGTATCAAAAACCTGCGAGCACAGTTTGTTGAAGAGGTTGCACGATTGGGAGTTACTGTGCACCTTAACCATGCACCCTATACAATGCTGCTAGGGGAGCATAGTTTGGTGAAAATTTTGTTTAACCATGCACTCACCATTAAAACCCCCTTAGTCCAAGTTTTGACATTTTTCACTAGGTGGCTGCAAGGTTTGGAAAAACTATGCACCCCCTTCCAGTGGCTCAACATAAGCCACATGGTTTTCTAGGCCAAATTGTATGGTTTTCCCTAACCATTAGCCAACCGTGTATAGACTCATGGGCCTCCAAAACTTCCAAAAAGTTCCCAAAATGACCCTAAAGTGAGATCCAACCAAAGAATGGTCACAAAAATAGTCAATAAGTACCTGAATGAAAGTAACGGAATGTTACAATCTCACCACCATAAAGGATTTTTGTCCCCCAAAAGTGTTCATGTTTCTAGACACACAAAAAGAGAAGTTCATTGCTACCTCATCAAATATTCTCTCTCCCACATCTCATGGCTATCCCATCTAAACTACCATAGTACCTGGACTATGGGAATATTTTTACCACACCGTACCTTATCCTGATGATCTATAATCTGAACTGATTTCTCAACAATGGTGGTATCAGGGTCAAGATCAACAACCTCTCACTAAATCACATGGGAAAGACCTAATTAATACCTCCTTATCTAGGAAACATGAAACACATCATGGATAAAATTCAATGATATGGTAATTTCAACTGATATTCCACCTTTTTGAGTCACTCTATGGCCTCAAAGGGGGAAAACCACGGTTCCAACTTACCATGCTTACCTAATGGATGATACCCCAAGGTAGGTGAAACTTTGAGAAAAACTTGATCACCAACATCAAAATCTAGTGGCTAAGGATGATAGTCCATGTAATATTTCTGGCGGATCTAGGTTGTGACAAAACTCGTCTTAACCAACCACACCTTTTACATAATCTCCTGAACGAGACTTGGCTCAATCAAGGAATGATCTCCCAACTCTTCCTAGCATAAGGGAGATCTACATGGACACCTATATAATGCTCCAAAGGGAACCATATTTATCAAAACTTGATAACTATGTTATAGGAAAATTCAACCAAAGGAAAATTATTTTCCCAAGATCCACCAAAATCAAGCATGCAAGTCTGGAGCATATCCTCAAGAACCTGGATAGATCTCTCTATCTATCCATCCGTTTAGGGATGTTAAGCTGTTCTCAATTTCAACTGGGAACTCATCACCTCTTGCAAACCTTTCCAGAACCTGTATGTGAACCTCAGGTCTATATTAGACAAAATCATAGAGGGAACCCCATAAAATCTCATAATATCTTAAATCAATAAGTCTCTGAGTTATTCCACTTTCATCATCTCCTTTATAGGTAATAAATGATCTGATTTTTTAATTTGATAAATGATCACCCAAATTACATCTTTCCCACTAGGAGTCCATGGAAAATAAAAAACTAAGTCCATGGAAATATTTTTCCACTTCTACACTAGAATGGGTAAAGGTTGCAATAATCCAATAGGTCTCTGGTGCTATGATTTAATTTTCTAACAAGTGAGACACCATGATACAAAGTCTTCAACCAACAGTCTCATCACCAGACACCAATATCGACCTCTCGAGTCATGAAATATCTTGTTATATCTAGGGTTTACAGACTAACAAGATCAGTGTCCACTGTCCATTAACTCATTCCTCAAATAAATTAGAAAACCCATCCTTTTATAGAAGCAAAAAAACTCCATTGGGAGACCAAGACCACTCACTCAAGGTCTCCCCACCAAAAAAATTACTAAAGCATTGAAACTCGGTTTTTGTCACCTTCTTGATCCAAACAAAATCATCAAAAGATGATTCATCTTCCATCAAATACATGAACACTTTTCCACCAAACTCTTCTACTCTCAATGTCATATCAGCAAAAAAAATCATTAGAGGCCATTCCTCAAATGATTACTTCACAGATTGTGTCGGTAATTTTTTGATCAACACATAAAAAAACACATTCCCTTTCCCAAGAGTCTATGCAATATCAAAATCAATGGTATGAAGATACTCCACCTAGTATATTTGCTGCAAGTTTAGATCCATCTGATTAAAAATATATTTTAGGCTCTTATAATCAGAATACATTGTAAACCTCTCCCCAAAGAAATAGTGATTCCACATTTTGAGTGCATGCATTACTGCTTCCAACTCAAGATCCTGGGTAGGATTGTTCTTCCCATGAGGGTGTAACTAGAGAGAGTCATAGGCCACCACCTATTTTTCCTAAATTAAGATACATCCCAAACCCATGTTATAAGCATTGAAAAAGACATCATAACTCAAACCTAGTTATGGAAGAATCAAAACTAGTACTAAAGTCAACCTAACATTTAGCTTCTCAAAATATCTATGGAATTTTTCATTCCATTCAGACTTTTCATCCTTACAGGTTAAATCTTTCATCATAGATGCAGGCTTAGAGAAATCCTGAACAAACCTCCTATAGTAATAATCCAAACCCAAGAAGCTCTGGATCTCAAAAACATTTCTAGGCTGCTCCCAACACATAACTACTTGTATATTTTTCGGATCCACTGAGATGCCCCTCTCATATATAACATGCCCCAGAAAATTTACTTCCCGAATCCAAAACTCACATTTGGAAATCTTACCATACAAATGATGTTATTTCAAGGTTTGAAGAATGATATCCAAATGGTTCATATGCTCCTCCTCTGACTTAGAGTACACCAAAATATCATCCACAAACACAACAACAAAAAAATCTGATAAATGATGAAATATTTGGTTCATCAAATCCTTAAATATCATAGGAGTATTAGTGAGACTGAATGGCATAACAAAAATCACTAAATTCTCATACTGGCTCCTAAACACTGTCTTAGGTATATCCTCTTATCAGACTCTCAAATGGTGGTACCCTAACAAAAGTTCAATCTTTTAAAACCAACATTCCCCTCTAAGATATTCAAAATGATCATCAATACTAAGAAAATGATATTTTTTATTAATAGTAACTCAGTTTAACTTTTTATAGTCCACACAATGTATGAGACTTACGTCTACCTTCTTAGAAAAGAGGATAGGTGAACCCTATGGTGACATGCTAGGAAAAATAAATACCTTATCCTATGGATCCTTAATATAGACATTAGTTTCCTCCAACTCAGTAGGTTCTATTCAATAATATGGCATAGAAATAGGCATCGTACTAGGGATTAGGTCAATAGTAAACTTGAAATCTCTCTATAGTGGTTAACCAAAAAAATCATCTAGAAAGATCTTCAGGTACGCACTCACCACTACCGGAATAAGTCTTCCCAAACATGGGTCAATGGAATCAAGAAACATCTCTGGAAATTGGCATAAGATTAAGCCAACATAAGGAACAATAATCCCCTCCCTTCCCGTTCTAGAGTCTCACTCACCCTAAAAAACATGAGTGGCCTCATGGGAAGATAAAAATTGAACCTAATGATAACTTTATATCTAGGCTTTAACACTGATCATCCAATCCATGCCAAGTATCAAGTCGAAAATGTCAACATCAATAACTAAAAAGTATCATATCACCTGATAGTTGGTTATTATCACCGACATGTAGGACACTTGAAACCTTGTTTGGACCACTTTCACAAGGGCGTGGAAATATCCAACAAGTATGATATAAGTTATGAACATAATCCCAACACATAAACTAACTTTTATTATATAAAAGAGTGATTATCACCTGTATAAAACAAAGCTAACACTATAGAAGATGAAATAAACACCATACCTCTAACAGTAGTTACCTCTGCTTCAGATTCCTTTGGCGCATACTCTACTACATAAATTCATCTAGTCTTCCCCAAATTACCATCACCCTTAGCATAAGGGTTAGACCCACAACCCTTTGAATCATTAGTACAAAACTACAAACCCTTGGTGAGAATCTATCCTGCCTTACCTCCCTGGGATATCCTTTCACAAAAATACTTTGGGTGACCAGACTATCCACAACAATGAAAAGTCTTAGGAGCCTCCATGTAGTTAGGCTTGGTATGACCAAACCTTCCACACTGGTAGTAGAAGAATAAATTCTTCCCTAAAGAATCCCCTAAAACCAGTCCTGAAGGAAACTAAGTACACTTTTTCTTTATTTTCTGGCCATAAAATACACCCTAGATAACAAAAACACCAACTAAATCTCTACCCAAAACTATCTTTCCAGCTATGTCAGCCTCAGTTAAAACTGCTTTGTTGACTACATTCACAAAGGTTGGAAAACATATGAGAACCAACATCGAAAAAATATCCAGCCACAATACCAACTCAAACCTTTAAGCCATTAGGTACTCATTGGTGACTAGCTCTAATGTCATATTCACCAGCTCTATAATATGGGTGGAATACTCTAAAACAATATTCTCCCCTTATTCCAAGGTCAAAAACACCTCAGGCCTTCTCCAAACATAACTTCTCAGGGTAAAACTATTGATTGAAGATCTTCTTGAAATATGTCTAGGTAAGGTCCTCATGCAACTTATCTTGCATGATAGAGTCCTACCATCTCCTTCTAGGTCCCTCATGAATGTACATGTTGAAACACACCTAAAATTCTTCAAGAATCTTTAAAAAGTTAAATATCCTCTCAATACACTCAAGATACTCCTCATATTCATGGGGCCCCTTATCACCATAGAATATGGGTGGATGTTGCTCAGTAAATTCTAAGCTATGATTCATTGCTCGTCTCATGTTCCCGATAACCACTTGACCCAAAGTATGGATTCTACATATTATAGCTTCAACCAAAGAAATGTACACTAGAGGATTCATCTATGGATATTGTCTCACAGCTTCCATTCTTAGATTTGGAAGACCTTTTCCTGAAGGTATTTTTTATTAATCACAAGTCAATGGCCAATAAGCTTTAGAACATGTTCCAAAATCTTAGGACCAACTTAAATAATTCAATTCAATTCCTTAAAACAACAAGAATTTAAAGAAGTCATGAATTCTACAATCGAAAGATGGTGCTTTAAGAATGAAAAGGTTCATTTAAATAAAATTCCCATTCAGTTCATTCAAATGACCTCAAAAACAAAGACTTAAACCTGATAAAATTTTTCAGACCATCCATGGTAACTTGAGTTTAGACACAGAAGTGAGATGGTCGGTCATGCACCCTCCCATGCTTAATACCCAAATTCCAAAGGTCCTAATTCCTATCAACCCAAGACATAGAACCAAACTCAGTAGGTGTTAACATACTTTAGGCTGAGCACCCCTCTGATACCATTTTTTAACAAACCAATCTGAGTCAACTAGACAAGCCACCTGAGTCATCCTGTCATGGTGGTGAGGTGAAACAAGATAATGGAAACATATAACAAAACAAGATAAATAATCAGAGTACAACACGAAAGAAATAGATATATCAAAGATCCATACAACCCAATCCAAACAGGCTAAACAAGATAATTATAACTAGATGAAACCAACAAGTCTCCATGTGACCAATCATCACCACCAAACCATCCCACTACAAAGGTTGTGACTGTGAGAGAGACCTACATGCTACATGATGTCCTTCAATTTACTTGGATCTTGCAATAAAACATCTACAACCATCCAAAATAAAAAATAAGGTGTGAGAACAAAGCCCAGAAAGATACCACCACAGAGTCTTTACAAGATCTAATAAGAATAATGTATCAATTCTAGATTTTAAAACAAAAATAGTTTTACAAGGCATTTTCATAAATCCAAACCCATTTTTAAATCATTTCCTTTGGTTTTCATAAAATCCTTTCATATTCAAAAATACATTAATATGAAAAGTATAAATGATAAAATAGGAATTCAAATTCATACACCATAAGGTAATAAAGTAAACACATATCCATGAAATAATCCATAATTTGAAACCATTTGATACAACATCATGTGAAAATATGTGAGCAACAATCCATGACAAAATACATCATGTGATAAACAACCCATAAATGACAAAGCACAGCATATTGGGACCTAGACTATGAGAATACATACTATAAATAAAAGTATTCTAAACCAGACATATGTTGGTACTAACTGATATTGATTCCTTCCAGAGTTTGTTAATATCACAAAAGTAACCCCTAATGGTGTCACACGCACTAGGGTTGCCTATGTCTATTTCTCGATGCACCCAAGGTTCCCAATGTTCCATGTTTTTCAAAATCCATTTCAAACCCATTATAACAATTTATAAAACATTTTCAAAGAAAATAAAATCCACTTCAGTGTTTGAAAACTCATTTCCAGACCAAAACCACCATTTAAGCATTTAATCAAACACTTAGTGTGAAAAAAAATAATGTTTAAAGAAAACCCCTTTAAAAACATGTATCTTTCTAATAAATCACTTAAACCCACAAATAAAATCAATTCAATGAATAACTGAAAGGAATTTTAAAATAACAGTAAGAAATTCATATAATTGACCATTTTTATAGAAACACTTATCTCATTAACGGAGGTATAACAATTCACCTTCGACAATGACGAGTGGGAAAGAGTATATCAGATCCTCATAATCCTAGACCCATAAGAAATACATAAATTCTATTTTAAACCCCTTAGATCCAGAATATATAGTCCCTTAGAGTTTCAAAAAATAAGAAGTGAAGAGATTCAACAAGGATCTAAGAAGAAAAGGAAAAAACAGGTAAAAATGCAATATACCTTGAGTTGATCCATCAAGAATGAAGGAAATACACCTTCAATACCAATAGAGAAGCCTTTAGACTGCTAGGGAAGAATTATTTCAAGATAATATTAGGTTAGGGGGTCATTAGAGGTTAAATCCAAGTTCTGGAGATTTTTAATTAAAAATTCAAAGCATTAAAAACCTGCATGCATGGTTTCCTGTAGAGGTCGCACGGTTAGGAGTAACTATGAACCTTCATCGTGTGCCCAATACAGAGATTCTATTTGGGGTTCATGGTTTGGAAACATGGTTTTTTTAACTATGCACCAACCATGAAAACCCCGTATGTCCAAGAGAGCATGATTTTCACTGGGTGGTTGTACGGTTTGGACAAACTGTGTTCCCCCTTACCGTGGCTCAACATAGGATGCACGGTTTCCTGGTCCAAACCACACAATTTTCCCTAATTTTTTGCCAACCGTCCACAGCCCCATGGGCCTCCAAAAATTCTTAAAACTTTCTAAAATAACCCCAAAGCAAGACCCAGCCAAAACAGGGTCAAATTAAGGTTCAACAAGTAACTGAATAGAAGTAACATAACATTACATCCCTCCCCTACAAAGAAAACTGTTACCCTCCACCAGTTCCCTTCTGGCCCCATTTATAGAATATAACTACCCTCTGACCATAAAAAGTGGTAAAATCATAAGTTTCTAGTATAATAAAAAAAATTGAAATAAAAACTAAACAATAGAAATACTTGTATCCTTCTGACTAAATGAGTTGCCACTAACAATCAAGAACTATAAAACCTCATGGGAAAAAATATAGAATAGTCTGATAGAGAAACTAAAAATGATAAATAAGCGTCAGTACATAAGCACTCAGTAGACCAACACAACCCTCTGAATCTATGGAAACCCATTAATAAGGTAGTTTATAAAAATCCAGTTTAAACATATAGTATCAATGTAGGTTTTACACATGATTTATAAAATCAAATCACAAGTACACTTACCAAAAAACTATCCTTTTTAAAAAAATCATGGATAGTTAAACATTTTGAATTAAACTTTTAAATTGAGGAAGGAAATTCAAAACACTTTCTCCCTTTTTTCAACATCCCATGATAATCTCATTTTCATAAACCATTTTAAGGAAAATCCCATTTCATTAAATCTCTTAAAAAATACCCAAAACTTTTCCCATTTTAAATCTCACTTTCAATCCGTTTCAAAAACAATTCCTTTAAAAGTAATCCAAACACACACATAATGATTTCATACAAGTCATAATAAACTACAATACCAACACAAGGAAATTCACGTAGTGTTAAAGATCAATCATAAAAGAACTAGCATTGAATCACATGCATAATATAACAGGGAAGAAACTATCATGCTCAAAATATAATAAGGAATAACATACTATACATATCATGAGAAAACACCAAGAGGACTAACAGGACAACACAAGACACATAGAGGTGGACCTACTACCGGAAATTAATATGTTCTAACACATCTGTCATCTGAATCACTCTCAAATAGCCTCATCAGCAACAAACTGCTAGCCAGCATGTGACTCTCGACTAGGGGTGACTAGCCAGTGTGTAATCACAAATAGTTATATCAATTTCCCACTAATTCCCACCTAGTAACCTCAGTCTCCTCATGGAATAATAAACAAAGGTGGTCCATGAGTAAACAATGTCATTACATGACAATAATAAATTCTCATAGGCTAACACAATAATAATGCCATTCCCACCTCCCACACTACCCTTGAAAAGAGCCCTAATCCATAATTACATCATGAAATGTGTAATAAAACATCCATCAAAGGGATAACAACAAGCATCATCGACAAATAAAAGGGTATCAACAAGGGAACAATCAACAATAACTTTACAACGTGACAACCTGGTCATCACTTATCACATAAAATATGTATACATTTGGAAATCCCTTTACAAATGTTTTGGAAATCATATGCCACCCAAAGGAGATCATAACCAACACCAGAACACAACCAACACAATTAAAATGGGTCTTCATTAAATTTTAAAAAGTTCCAACCCCCAATTTTCATAAAATAATCCCCTAAAGGAAAGCACGCCAATTTTTAAATAGAACCAAAATTAAACACACTTTTAAGATACTTTGTTAAAACATTTAAATCCATTTAGAAAATCCAAATTATCATTTTAACTTAAACATGTAATTAAACCAAGGTTCATTCCAAGTCTTTAGACCATTTTAAAAGACAATAAGAACCAAAAAGGGTTGTCACACCCATTTAAATCCATGGGAAAACATTATAAAATGCTTAAAATATTTTTAAAGAGCTACACGGGCAATTTCACAAATATTTTGAAAGAAACCAAGGCCCATGCCAAGTTCCAAAACCAATCCAAAATCATTTTAGGCAAAAAATAGTCTATAATAGGCTTTTAAATTTATAAAAATGCATTTAAAAGAATGAAATATATTTATAAAATTAAATACAATGGGGTTCTATAGAAACACCTACCACAAAGGGTGATGGGTGAGCTGAGATGAATCAGAATGTTTCACCTTTGGCAGTGGATGCCAAAACATGCTTGAAACCAACCCACGAGACCCATCACACACCCCATGAATAAGGGATACATAATAAATTGGCCCACCTAGAACCCTAGGGTTCATCCAAACAAAGAGGACCGATAGGGAGAAGATAAAAATACCCAAAATGAGTGGATAAGGCAAGTGAAGACCTTAGCTTGGGAGATCGACCTAAAATCCCCAAGAAATCTAGGAGAAATCATCATAGAGAGGAGAGATCAAGAAAGGGGTGGCACGAGGCATAGAGGGAGAAGGGAGGGGTGTTGGTTGCATGATAGGTAAGGAGAGAAATGAGAGAGAGAGAAAGAGAATGAAAAATAAGAAGAAAAGAAAATAAATAGAAATATATATTTTTAACTAATCATGGCGCATGGTTTAGGCACACAGTTTATCAAAATGTGCACCAACCATGTTTTCCCTACTGGACAATCACAGGGCACCCACATGGTTACCCCTAGGAAATCTGCACAGCTAGAAAAATTCTGATCCAACCGTACCAAATGGCATGACCACATTACATAGATGGTATTCACGCTTGTCACATGGTTCACCGAACCATGCGCAAGCTAGAATTAGTCCAGACTCACTAAGGACCTAAAAAATTCCCCCTAGGAAAGTTGAATTGTTGAGTTAATCATTCCCAAAACATGGAAAGTACCAAACCCTTATAAGTTTTAAAAAACATCCTGAAACACTCAGGAACCCACAATAGCTAAAAATTAATTAAAGTAATTAATTAATTTACACCAATGTGACATAATGAGTGTCACATGAAAGGTATTGATGGTATTGATATCATAATGTATGAGACCATGATGTCTAATATTAAGCATTTTCTTCATTGAGAATTCAGTTATTATTATCCATGGTATTTTTTCATTGATATTATCCATGGATGCATTCAATTATCATGTTATTGATTAAATTATATATGTTTTCAGTTATTTATCTTTCTATATTAATTATGTCTTATTTACTCATGATAGATTATGTTGTACATATCCCTTACTAAACCTTTGATCTCACTCTTATTTTGTTTCGTTTCCCCGGGATGTGAAGAAGGAATCTATAAATGAATTCAAGGAAGAAGAAAATTTACTCATACTACATTGTTTTTCATGTTTTTAATTGTAATGTGATATTCAAGAATGTATCTATTTTACCATGATTATTAAACAATTCAATAATTTGGGATATGATCGCTTGTATTTTATGCCAATATAATAAAGTAACCATGGAATCTGGGCTACTGGAGTTGGGGTCATTACAATTGGTATAAGAGAACTACCTCACCACTTTACCACCTTCCCCACTGGGCAAAAACAACCTCTCTTACACATAACCACCAACACAACCATCATAACATCCAAACAACCCAAACTAATGATTACCAAGTTTGGTAGAAACCTTGGGAACTAAATTTTGGATAACCTAAATTATGGAACATAACCCTATGATAAAATTTGAGGATATGTCAAATTGTGGAATAAAATCATTAATTTTTTGTAAGAAAGATATTATGTGGTTTTTTCAAGCAATTTAATCCATATCTAGATACTACAAGTGGATTTGTCTCTATAATAGTTATACCTAAGGGTAATAACTTTGAAAAGGCTACATTGGGCTTTGACTCAATCGTCACTTGGTGCATGACAACGGGTATTGTTCACTCCTGTCTTGACACCCAAAGATGTGATTTGAATAATTAACATTTTCTTTAAAAACCATTATGAAGTATTTGAAAATAAAGATATCCCCGAAGACAATAAGTTTATGATTCAGGTGGTGGTATTTTAAGATTTTTAAGAACCATCATGGGTTAATAAGTCTAAGGTTGATTATAATTTTAAAGGTACAAATACCCCTTCTGATTTTTTATGTGATGAAAGTACTTTGGAGACATTTATTGAGTTTTAATAGACATTTCAGTTATATGTAACCCTTGTGTATAAATTGTGTTTTAGTGAGAAATTTATTTGAGAAATAATGCTTTTATATTTCATGTACATGAGTTTAAGGTTATTGATAACCTTTAGGGTTAATATGATCATTGATGTTAAGTTAATAATAGTCAATTAAAGCTATTTGATTTTGTAAAAAATAATTAATATAGAAAACCATAGTAGTTAAAAAGTGATTTAATGATTAATGTTATTTTTTAGGATGTTTATCATATTTTTTGAGACATTGAAATAATCGCATTAATATAGTTTTAGAAAAAGGATAAGCCACATATTGAGCGATAACCCATCACATATGGCAAGGCTGAGATCCTTGAACCCAAAATTTAAGGGTCATAAAGGTGAAGCACTTACCATTAGCCTATGTGATGTTTTGGTTAACATGATATTTTTTTACTTAAATGATTTGATGAATAAATATTAAGTTGAACTTTGGGTGTTACTATAGTGTTTTAGAGATTAGTGTATTATGTTAGATAACCTATGCAGACCATTTTAGGTTTGGAAAATATTTAGAGACATATAGAAAGGTTTGTTACTCTTTTATGGATCTTATGATCTATTAAAAGTTAATTTTAGTGATTCAGACATTAAAAAATAATCTTGAATATTCATTTCTTCGAGTAAGAAATGAATTGGAAATTGATCAAAGCACGACCAAATGATAAAATTATTCTTATGAAATAGAAAGATAAAAAGTAATCAAATTTCATTATGTTCTTAGTATAGATGGTAAAGTAATTACTCAATTCTAATAAAAGGATCTTGAAATAAAAATGTTATATATTTACCTTCATTTCCAATAAAAAATGGTCTTTTCACCCATCATAGATTTATGGATTTGTGTTTGTTAACTTTCTTCTGACCATGTTCTCAATCACCCCATTAGTCCTTGAGAGTTAGTTTTCTCCTCCATGACCATATATTCACTTCCCATTAATGTTATCCATTTTGAAAACATGGTTTTTTGTTATTCTAGATGACCTTCATATTTCCCTTTCCCTCTTTTTAAGAGGAAGTTTTATTAACCCTTTTAAAATGTGGTCTTTCCATAAATGAATTTTCTAATGTCAAACCCTTGATTTCAAAGTGCAAGTTCAAATTGAAAGGTTGAAATTTATCAAAGTTTGGGTGAATATAATATCCTGAGATTTTAAAATATAAACATATGTTCAATAGCATATACAACATAAAACATAGAGCTTAAACGACCCATGAAATATATTATTTAAAAATGATTGTTATAACATAGTCATTGAATTGGTAGATATGAATAGGATTAAATGAAGTATAATATATATATAAAGGTCCTGATCAATAAAAATTTATTGATAAATTCTTAGAAAATAATCACTCAATTTTCAGTAAATTCAATTTATTCTTTTAAAAAATACATTTTCTTCAAAAATGATTTTTATTTTTTTTGTTAGAAAATAATATAATAATTTTCTGACACATCAATAAAATGTATTTGATAAAATGAACTTCATTTTTGAAGTCATAATATGAAAATTATATTATGGTGAATTTTTTGTATTTTTATAGAAAGTTTAAATTTTCGATGAATTGTGAAAAATACTACATATTACTGAAAAAAAAATTAATACATAATGTCTTTCCATTTTAATTAATTAAAAAAATATTTAATAATTAATAATTTAAATGATATTTATAGATTATATATCTAAATATGTGAATTTAAATCCATATAATGATGATCATTAGTCATATAGTTAATGTAAGATCATCTAATGTCTGAAAAATGCATTTTCCATAAAACTGTTTTTTGATATGTTTTTCATATTTATTTTTTTATTAAATTCTACCACTTATGTGAGTTAAATTTGATAAAATGGATTTCATATTTATAATATACATAATTTATATTAGGTAATATGGTCAACTTAATTTTTTATCATAATGAATAGTAAAACAGTAAACATTTGATACCACTATTAATAGTAAAATAGGTTTATCATGGGTTAAACTAAAGGGATATGGGTTATAATAACCTAAAAACTTGTCTAATTTCTATTTTCTGGCCATATTTCGACCCTATATCTTCTAAGTTATGGAAATTTCCCGTGTTGGGGCTATGTGACCATGTGACCATGATTATTACCTTAGAAATTAGATAAGTTTTTATGTCATCATAACCTTTAAAAAGGAGGTATGTTCAGTTATAAATATTAATTGGAATGATAAATAATTTTTCTTTATCATGATAATTTATTTCTAATTTTTAGTAATAAAATTATTACCTTAAATGATTACGCAACACCGACGTGGTAATTATTTAATTAAAAGGAAAAAAATAAATGATTTTAAAAATATTAAAATTAATATAATTTGAGAAAATTATTCTTTTTAACAAATTTTATAGATAAATATAACATTTTAGGGAATTTACAAAGATATAAATTTGAATCCCATCTTTTTCTTGATTTTTTTTTAAATCTAATTAAATAAATAGTGTCAAAATTGATATTAATGATATTTTATTACATAATTTAAATTTTTTAAAAATATTATATTTGGAAAAAGTGAATGGAAATGGTTGATAATATCTTACATGGTCTATTTATGGGTATTTTTTCTTTTATAGGAAGTTTCATAGACCATAAAGCGTAAAAACATTATTACCATGGTAATGGTCAAAAAGGGTTAAATAGGGTTAAAATAAAAAGATAAGGGTGAAAACATCACCTAAAACATGTATAATTTTTATTGGATGAGGGGATTTTGACTCAAACTCATCTTTTCATAGAAACTTGTCAATTTGAAGCCATTTGAATATGATAATTAATTTATATTAATTTATTACTTTAAGAAATTCCAAGAATATCACTCCCCTCTCTTATAAAAGGACACATCATCTCCTATTTTCTTCACACTTAAAGAAATATTTGGTTCATCCAATACCTACCAAAATCACTTTTTTAATTCCCTTACCACATCTTGGAGTCCTTGGTTTGATTAGAGAACCCTCCTAGAAAAGATTTTAGTGTAAAACTAAAGAAATTGTCCAAACAAGAGACATTGCTTTTAACTAAGCATTTTTATTTTATTTCTTCTTACACCTCCTTCAAATATTATTCAAACATGATAATATAATAACATGAATATATCCCATATACTAAGATGTTATGTTAATGGAATATCCTATATTCATCTCATCTTCCATCAAATGAGAAACGAAACCATTGTTCATGTGTACAGTGAACAACTACATCACAAACAGATGTAATTCATTTTTCATCACCACCACTCATGATGGTCTTAATGATAGATTTAATGTATATATATGATATTCAAAACATATTTATAATTATTAAAATATATTATATCATTTAATTTATTACCTTTCCATCCACTGAAAAATTATAACGTTGTTAGTGCGTACATGTAGACTACAACCTCCACGAATCGATGCGATTCATTTCTAATCACCATGTCATATAGATTATAAATATAAGTATATTTAAATAAGTTATATGGTATTTATGATACGATAATCATTATTTACATGTAAAACAATACTTTCTTTCTTTCTATAATGATCGTTGAATTATGGAAACATTACTCATGTGTACGTACGACTTACCATCTCCATCACTATAACGTGGTTAATTTTTCATAACCATATTTCATGGATGGTTAAAAAAGTATAATTGATGTATAAAAATGAAAATTATTTCATGATTATTATTCTTTAGATGATGGAACAATGACCTCTTTTACTATGATCAAACTACTGAAGTCATTTTATATATATGAACAGAATATCATCAAAAATTTTGGGGTGATCTTAATTAACTGAGTAATTAAATATAACAAGGTAATAAATAAAATAAATGGAATAATAAACTTGAAAAATTTCATAATCTATTAAATAATTAACACAACTTTATTATTCTGGAATATGAATAATATACATGACAATTAGGACCTAAGGTGAGGGATTATATCTCAATTTCCTTTCTTTGAGGAATATTTTAATATTATGCATCAATTTCTTTTATATGGGGTATATAATTACCCTTTTACATATTATATCATGAATTCTTCATATTTTATGGTATTTTAAGTTTCAATTCAAATTATTTCATCCAAGGTGGTTTGACTTGAAATTTACCAAGTGGTAAGTGTTTCGTAACTTAATTTTCTTTCATTGGGTTATATCACTTCTTCATTGATTATATTATGCCAAGATTTTGTGTGAAATGGATATTTTTTTATTTATTTTGTATTTCCACTTGTTTTTTGTAGATTTTTATTTGTTACACATAATCACTTCATTAATTAATTCTCACTTCAATATTGTGATCATTGTGAAGGTTCTCCATCTCAAATTATCTTCTTTGGGATATATGTTTTGTTATACATGTTGTGGAAAAATTGGGAGTCGAACCGACAGATTTTGTTTGCAGATGAAGAAAGGAGAATAAAACAATGAGAAATGAATGAGAAGAAGATCTCACAGGACACAACGATTTACGTGGTTCGGGAATAATCCCTATGTCCATGGAGAGCCAAAATTTTACTATGATTAGAGAGCAAAAATATAGTGAGAATATCAAAGTTTCATAACATAGAAACCCAAGCCTGAAATGAGCTAATAAAGAAGATGGTGCATTGTTCCACCAACCGCACAGTAAGTCCATTGTGCTACAGTGAAAGGTGGCTGGAAGTCTGCACTACTACAGTGTTGCGACCACCCAAGTCCAAGCCGCTACAAAGACCAATGATAATAAGTCCACAGAGATACAGTACCATTGCCTCCAAAGTCTGAGATGCTACAATAACCATGCCAAAGTCCACACTGCTATAGTGTCATGTTAGTGTTGGCTAGTCAATTTTGCTATAGGCGGTAAGAGTTTCTACAGTTCTCTAAAAATTTGGGTCGAGGCCTTCACCCCTGGGAGCAGGGGTGCATTACCCCCTATAACCCTCAGTGAGCTCACCATGGAGCTCTACCCATGGGAGTTGTGGTCTGGTGTTCTGTATGGGCCACTAACATTTGGCCCAACATCATCCAAATGGGTCAAGCTAAACCATTCCAACAACACACATATCTTGATTTATGAGGTGTATTTATTGACCCATTGATATGATATATCATGATTCACTTTATATTCATGGTATTTAATATTTCATTTGATGTTATTTCTTTCATGAGAGTTATGATTCAAAAGTTACCAAAGCGGTAAGGGTTTATGCTTCAATTTCATTTTAATTAGGATTATTTATGCGTGAGTTTCCATTGAAGGAAATTATTTTATCATTATCGAATAAACACCTTTCATTTTCTTCTTCTCGGTTATTTATGAAATTTTTAAGTAATGTTACCATTTTCCTCTATTTGGTACTTAAAATATTGAGAAAACGTTTTTAAGAAAAGCCAACTTTATTTTATTTTTGATCGAAAATGTTTTTTCTTCCATATCCATATTTTCCTTAAAATGGTTTAATCAATGTTTTTAATATTATCTAATGATTTATTAAATACATTTTTACCCATGTTTGAATTTTTAAAAAATGGTTTAAAAGGAATCTTCTTATCTTTTTTTGAAAAAGGTACTTTTTGAATTTTTACTAAAAATGTGAAAGGAATATTTGTTATAACATACTTGGCATGGGAAGAATATCTCTGTCATCATGACCGCTCATTTCTTTGAAGGTTACTTTACAAGTTTACAAGTTTCTTTCTAAATAATTTTTTTTCTAATATTCTAGAAATTTTTAGTTTTAAAATTTTATTTTCAAAGTGAAAAGGTTATTTTTCTCAATAATGTTTTTAATGATCTTTTTATAGTATTTTATTCATCAACGACAACAACCATTTGTTAAACTTATACATCACTAAGGGATATATTTTAATTATGTCATCCTTATTTTATCTCTAAATATTTTATGATTGATCTAACTAAGAAAAGTAGTAACATTCACTTTTTTGATTAATTTTGTAATTGCTAACTTTTTCTGGAAACATTCACTTTTTTGATTAATTTTATAGTCGTTAACTTTTTCTTGAAACATTCACTTTATTGGGATCATTGGACATTATGTTTTTCTTAAATGCCCATATTCCTTGTATCATGTATATGATTATTTCATAAATCATATACCACTTTTACATGAGGTGTTTTATTGTGAAATTTATTCAATTGACTAGGGAAAATCTTGATAAATATGTATTCTTTACTCAATAAAAATATTTATTGATAAGGTTTATTTTTTATGAATTGAATTGATCATTCAATATTTACAGAATGCATTAGACATGCAGTGATGGGTGGGGCCTGGTTATAAATAGTCCATCGATGCATCGACTAGTCTCATGAGATAAATTAGTAATCTAGAATTAAATGAGTTTTTGGTGTATACCAACCCATCAATTAAACGGTCTCATCATAAGGTCTTGAAGATATAGATATCATGATGTCTGAGATCATGACATCCAATATTAATAATTTCCTTCATTGAGAATTCATTTATTATTATCCATGAGATTTTGGCATTGATAGTATTCATGGAAGCATTTCATGCAAAAGTTATTGATTAAATGGAATTTGTTTTTAGTTATTTACTTTGTCATATTGATTATACCTTATTTACTCCTAATAGATTCCATTATATGTAACCCTTATAGATCATTTGAGTTCACCCTTATTTTGTTCCCTTTCCCCGGGATATGAAGAATCAAAGAAGCGGAATATTTACTCACTATGTTGTATTTCATGTTTTCAATTATAATATGAAATTCAAGTATGTGTCTAGTTTACCAAGACTACTAAACTATTTAATACTTTGGGATTCAATCGCTTGTATCTTATTCCAATATAATAAAGTAACCAGTTGTATTGGGCTACTAGAGTTGGGGTCATTACAGTTAAATTCAAGTATTGAATTTAACATGTTAGAATAAATAATATTTATTCGGGGTTGGTTGATCAACATAATTTAATCACAAGTTATTCAAAAGAATAAGTGAGTTAAATAATAATAATAAATATTTATTTGAAAGTTTGGAAATATAATATTAATTATAATTATCATAGAATAATGCAGTGACAATTATTTATTAAATAGTCATTATTTGAGGATCGGTAAATGTGGTAAAAGAAAATGGGACCGAGCTTAATGGTCCGATTAGAAATGGTATAAATGGTATTAATTTATATTTTTAGTGTGTTTCACATGTCAAGAGATATATTATATTATTATAATTATTATTGGACATGAGGTTAGATAAGAATTGTTAGGTTTAGAAGGGTCTTTTGTGCGATTTATCAACCCTAAACCTACCATAGTAAATATCCAATTATAACACTTTCCTAAATAAATTTTGGTGTGCACAAAGGATAGAAAGACTATATCAACCATTAGAGAGAGGTCTAGAGATCTAGAGCACATTATCTCTTCATACACTCTCAACCAAGAACAACACATGTGATCAGGATCAGTCGTGCTAGAACCTGATGATTCACCGATGACCTTCAGAGACTGTGGTGCATGTGTGGATCACCGCTAGACATATTCTTCCCTTGAATCCTAAAGAGAAATGACGAATAGATGAGATCTAGTTGACCATATCATCAATCAAGAGATAATTACAAATTGAGGTCTGATAAATTAATTATAAATTACATTTAAAGATCCTTTTCTCCTAGTTCTGACATTTTAATCTAGTCAAGTAATCTATGGTTTTCGTTGGACATGACGTTTTAATCATGTACAACAACGATTACACGTAAATTAAGACAAAAAAGATAAGTTGTTCATACCATTAAAGGATTCTTCGAATACGTTAGGAACCTACAAATATTATGTAACATTTATTGATGAATCAATAAGGAATATATGAGTTTATTTTTTACAAAGAAAATATTATGTATTTACAGTGTTTCAGAAGTGGAAGACTTTGGTGGAGAATGAGTTCGGATCAAAATTGAAATTCTTTAGGTCTAACAATGAAATAAAGTATTACAAAAAATAGTTCAGGTAATTCAATGCTAATAATGGAATTTAGTGGGAGAATACACTTCCAGGTACCCCCCCCCCAATAGAATGATGTGGTTGAAAGGATGAATATGAAACTTAATGAATGTGCTAAGAGTATGAGGCTGCACTTAGGGTTACTCAAGATCTTCTAGACGGAGGTAGTGAATATAGAAGAATATCTCATTTACAAGATTCCATTTGTACCAATGGGAGAATGTCTACCATATGGTAGGAATAATGAATTGTAGTTCTAGGATTAAGTGGATCTTAAAGGTGTAGTTAAGCATGTGACACTGGAACCAATAGAGCCTACTCCTCGAGTGGATTTCAAGAGATCAATAAGGGTGAGAAGACTTATGCAGAGGTATTCATTATCCAGACACTATTTTTTATTGACTAGTAGTGGAGATCTATAATTCCTTAAAGATATAATGCAGTTAAAGTATTCGAGTAAGTGGGAGTTTTCTATGAAGGAGAAGATTTCTTCCTTACATGATAATAATACCAGAGAGCTAACACATTTTCCACAAGGAAATAAAATATTGCAAAACAAATGAGTATATCAAGTTAAAGAATAACATAATGGTAAGAGGAGATACAATGAAAGGTTGGTGGTGAAATGATTTCCACAGAAGGAAGGTACATATTTCATTGAAATTTTCTCACTTTTAGTGATTTTTACCACCATCCAAGTCGTTATTAGTATTGTTGCATTAGATAACTTACACCTTGAGTATCTTGATGTAAAGACTTCTTTCCTTTATAAATATATGAAAGAGGAAATTTATATATAACGCCCATAAGGATATGTTGAGTCATAAAAAAGATCTGGTGTGCGAACCCTAAAAGAGCTTATATGGGTTAAAACAGGCACTCAGGCAGTAGAACAAGAAGTTTGATACATTTATGAGAAAAAATGCATTCAAATGATATAGCATGGATCAATGTTTCTATTTCAAGTGTTTTGGTCATGGATACATTAAATTTATTTTGTATGTGGATGTCATCACTACTAAAAAAAGTGCCTTTAATAGTGCTAGAATACGCCTTTATCAGTGCTAGAAAATCGTTGACGACCTCAGTGCGATTTAAAGGCCAAGGCTTTTATCAGCACTAGAAAAGTGATGATAAAGGGAATCTTTATCAATGCAAATATAAAACATTGATAAAAGACACCATTTATCAGCGCTTTTATTTATCACTGATATTGATTTCTTTATTGGTGCTTTAAAAAACGCTGATAAATGATTCCTTTATCAATGCTTATATAAGAGCTGATAAAGGCAATCTTTATCAGTGCATTTAGTAGCACTGATAAAGGGGGAAACTGCAATGTGATGCTACAGTACACTGCAACACTAGAAACAGGTGTAGTGTGTTGTAACAACACATTGCATCACCAGAAACAACAAAAAAAAATTATCAAAATAATATACAAATACTGAATTTAAATGAAATAAAATTTCAAACACAAATACAAGAAAAAAACACTATTATAGAATATATCAGTTCTTTTTTTACTAAAATTAATGTAAATTTTGAATAAAAAGGTTCACTTAGAGTCATACTAGTAACATTGTGAGTCGAATTGAGATGTAACTAATTCCTACATGTCAAAAATGACTTATGAATCATTTTCCTAAAGTCCCAAAACAATATGAATTGTTTTCTCGGTTTTGAGTACGTCAGTTATTTTTTTATTAAAATTAATGTGATTTTTGAATAAAAGGACACACTAGGAGTCATACTGGTCACACCGTGCATCAAATTGAGGTGCAGATGATTCCTACATGTCACAAATGACTTATGGATCTTTTTTCTAAAGTACCAAAGCAATCTGAATGTTTGTTCTTGGTTTTGAGTATGTTAGTTGTTTTTTTCACTAAAATTAATGTCAATTTTGAATAAAAAGACGCACTTGGAGTCATATCGGTCACACCATGCATCAGATTGAGATTTTACTGATTCCTACACATCCCAAATAACTTATGGATAATTTTCCTAAATTATCAAAACAATCAGAATGTGTTTCCTCATCTTTGATTATGCCACTTGTGTTTTTTAGTAAAATGTCATTTTAAACTGGAAACATGCACTTTGAGACGTACAGGTGGAATCATGTGTGGGTTTGGCATGAGACTGATTCATACACATCACAAATTAATTCTGAATCATTGTCCAAAATTATCAATATAATCCGAGCTCATTTGATCAGTTTTCAATGAGTGACACTTTTTTGTATTAAAATGTCAATTTTAAACTGATAACAGACACTTGGAGCCATACCGGTCACACTGTGTGTTGGATTAAGGTGCGGATAATTCCTACATATCAAAAATGACTTATGGGTCATTTTCCAAAAGTACCAAAATAATCCTAATGTGTTTTCTCAGTTTTGAGTATGTTAGTTGTTTTTTTCATTAAAATTAATGTCAATTTTGAATAAAAAGACGCACTCAGAGTCATGTTGGTCACACCGTGCATCGGATTGAGGTGTGACTTATTCCTACACATCCCAAATGACTTATCAATCATTTTTCTAAAGTATAAAAATAATCAGAATGTGTTTACTCAATTTTGAGTACACCGCTTGTGTTTTTTACTAAAATGTCATTTTAAACTGGAAACACGCACTTTGAGCCATACAAGTGGCATCATGTGTGGGTTTTACATGATCCTGATTCATACACATCACAAATGAATTATGAATCATTGTCCCAAATGATCAAGACAATCCGAGCACGTTAACTCGATTTTCAGTGTGACACTTTTTGTATTAAAATGTTAATTTTAAACTGACAACGGACGCTTGGATTCATACCGGTCACACCATGCACCGGATTGAGGTGTGCATGATTCCTAAACATTACAAATGAAATATGAATCGTTGTCCTAAAGTACTAAAAAAATCTAAATGTGTTTTCTCAGTTTTGAGTATGTCATTTGTTTTTTTCACTAAAATTAATGTCAATTTTGAATAAAAAGATGCACTTTGAGTCATACCGGTCACATCATGCATGGGATTGAGGTTCGGATGATTCCTACACATCCCAAATGACTTATGGATCCTTTTCCTAAAGTATCAAAACAACTAGAATGTGTTTCCAAATTTTTGAGTACGCCAATTGTGTTTTTTACTAAAATGTCATTTTAAACTAAAAAACATACACTTTGAGCAATACATGTGGCATCGTGTGTGGGTTTGACATGAGACTGATTCAAAAATTAATTATGAATCGTTGTCCCAAATTATCAAGACAATATAAGCGTGTTTTCTCATTTTTTAGTGAGTGACACTTTTTTGTATTTAAATGTCAATTTTAAACTAATAATGAATACTTGGAGTCATAACGGTCTCATTGTACGTCGGATTGAGGTGAGGCTGATTCCTACACATCAAAAATGACTTATGGATCATTTTCCTAAAGTACCAAAACAATACGAATTTGTTTTCTCAGTTTTGAGTATATTAGTTGTTTTTTTCACTAAAATTAATGTCAATTTTGAATAAAAAGACACACTTGGGTTCATACTGGTCACATCATGTGTCGGATTGTGGTGTGTTTGATTCCTACACTTCTCAAATGAATTATGGATCGTTTTCCAAATGTATCAAAACAATCAGAATTCTTTTCCTCATTTTTGAGTATGGCAATTGTGTTTTTTACTAAAATATCATTTTAAACTGGAAACACACACTTTGAGCCATACAGGTGGTATCGTGTGTGGGTTTGACATGAGACTGAATCATACATGTCACAAATGAATTATGAATCATTGTCCCAAATTATCGAGACAATACAGGTGCATTTTCTTGGATTTTAGTGATTGACACGTTTTTGTATTAAAATGTCAATTTTAAACTGATAACGAATGCTTAGAGTCATACTGGTCACACCATGCATCAGATTGAGGTGTGGCTGATTCCTACATGTTAAAATGACTTATAGATCATTTTCCGAAACTTCCAAAACAATCTGAATGCATTTTCTTAGTTTGGAGTATGTTAGTTGTTTCTTTCACTAAAATTAATGTCAATTTTGAATACAAAGGCGCACTTGGAGTCATACCAGTCACACAGTGCATCGGATTGAGGTACGACTGATTCCTACACACCCTAAATGAATTATTGATCATTTTCCTAAAGTATCAAAATAATCAAAATGTGTTTCCTCGTTTTGAGTACGCCACTTGTTTTTTTACTAAAATGTCATTTTAAACTGGAAACGCGCACTTTATCCATATGGGTGGCATCGTGTGTGGGTTTGACATGAGACTGATTCATACATGTCAAAAACGAATTATTAATCATTTTCCTAAATTATCAAGAAAATATGAGCATGTTTGTTCAGTTTTCATTGAGTGGCACTTTTTTGTATTAAAATGTCGATTTTAAACTGATAATGGACACTTTGACACTGGCCCTCCTCGATGACCACGATATATCAATACTGTTTTTCTCCAATAGTTATTTCATACACCTACTGACTTCGATGGTTGATTACACACATATTTATTCAAACATTTAAGTTGGATTATATACTTGTCTGATAATTGGGATTTGTACAGATGTTTCTTCAATAACACTAGTGGAGAAATTGAAGCTTCCAACATAGAATGATCTTACGGGTGAATTACTACCCTATATAAAATCACTTAAACAAGTGGTGAAAAATATTATTTCAATAAGTCACCCAAAACACTTGCGCAATGGATCTTATCTTAAGTAACAAGTATTGTGTGAACTTTTAAACAATTTTTGTCAAACACAATCATGGTATGATCCTCATTCTACATCATTTCCCAATAATTTTGTTATTTGAAAGTCAGCGCTTCTTATCCTCCTCTGTCTCGATCTCCACCTCGGTCTTCGCCTCTGCCTCCTCATCCAAGTCAGTCTCTGACTCTGGCTATTCCTCCTCCTTTACCTCTACCTCCGCCTCCGCCTCTGCTTCCACCTCCGTGATTTCCCAACCATTTTATTATTTGCAGGTCAATGCTTCTAAATAAATTGATTTCCTCCATTATACTTCTCCTTGAGAAAGAGATCAAAAATAATGTATAAGCATTCTGGCACTAATTCTTCACACCCCAAATATCTTTCGAAGGTTATAACTCATACTAGATCACAAATATAGTAGGTAATCACCAAAATTTATTATCAATATACATTCTGACAAAAGGTAATTTTGCTTGCTCATCTCTAAACAAATTGATTTATTCTTTTGAGTAACTAGGTTGTCGAAAATCTTGATAGTTTTGAGAAAATATAGACAAAAAATAATTATGAAATATATTTAATGAAATTGTAATTACCTTAAAAAATTACCTGTTGGGGGATACTGGTTTTTCATGATTTATGATTTCTCTCGTAAATTTGCAAACATAATATCCACAATCGATATCATTATATCGTTTCAGACACTATAAAATCATTGACCAAAGAAGTAAATTGTTTTGAAATTTTTTGATAGTTAAATGTTTTTATATATACCATAATTTGTTTCCATTTGTAGTAATATGCAGGCTTTATCCCTTTAGACACCGACTTCTTTCCGTGATCTAGCCTGTATTGAGAGACCGTCCTATCATAACAAAATTCTTATTGAAACACAAACTGAACGTATAATTCGAATTTTATCTATAAAATGTTGATTTTAGTGTATTACATATTCACAATACACGTCATGTGTGGTCGGTTGATTTCATATCAATGCATTGGATCAAAAAAAATATCCAAGGTGTCCAGATTGACTATTATCAGTATCCAATGCATCTTAAAAAAAATTAAGTAATAAAAAAATTAAAAATATATTTTATGTGATTTGACTTGTAGGCATCAAAAAGAGTGTTGTCTAATAATTTTTTTATTAAATGCTTCAAGTAAATCACCTTTTTTCTTCTTAATTGCTTCCTAATTCAAAGTACATTCTGTCATAGAAATGATACAGGGATTAATGAATCCAAATCATGCTTCGCACAATCTTCCCTTTATATAGTTGTGATATAAACGCCTATACAAAATATGAATAGGTATTAACTTTAATAAACATATTAACTCATTATTTGGACAGACATATTATGAAAATGTACCTTATGTATGTATTCACAACTGAGACGTCCAATCATTCATGCTTGAGAATCTCATTTAGAGTCTCAAGACCAATTCCTTATATCAATGAATATCCCTATATTTTTTCTTCATATTCAATGTAAGACGTAGTTTTATCTTTAAATGTGGTCTCTGCATGAAGTTGTAATGATAATAAATGTTGCTCTGGAACTGGCAAGGAGAAGGTACTCTCGAAAGTTCGTTTTGTTTTCTTGGTCGATTCACTAGATTTTCTTGATTTGGCCTTCCGTTTCTCCACCACTTTATCCATCTGTAATATCATACCTCACTTCAGACCTTTTATCATCAATTGTTACATGTTTTTCATATGAAGAAATTTGTTAAAGACATACCTCATGGGTCTTTATAAGATTAGATAGTCGTGCTATGAAAGCTCCAATACCAGATTCGACCGTTATAACATCCAGACCATCAAGTGGAACATGCAACTCAACAGTCGACTCATAAGCAACCTCAATCCCCACTCTCATGTGATCTTTTGGTAGTTATTTATTATGTAGATAGTCTCTCGGTATATTATACATTGTTCCCATCGCAACACGGTGATACATTGGTGTTGACATATACAAATCACATACAACTGTACCCTGCAAAATTTTAGTAATATAAAGTTATCAGAAGTTATTTGATTCACATTTAGAAGAAAGAGTAATGAATAAATTGATTACCTCGGGCAAGGTATGCGGTTGGGATGAATGACTAGCCTCAAATCTGGTGGGATCATTTGGTTCATGTGTGGATCTTTCCTCCACCACCAATTCACTTTGATCCTTTCTTATACATTGGTCTACCAAACCAGACTGCAAAATAATATCTTACAGTGGATCTATTTATGCCTACAATCATCTCACCATATTATATGTATCTTCAAATGGTTTTATCTTCACAAAATATATTCGAGGAGAGACTCCAAAACCTAATCCTCTAATGCAACCATATTGTTCGGGCTGCTTCAAAGCTATTGAAAGTAGCTTTTCTTATGGTACGTTCATTGCTGATTTTTGTGTCTAAACCATATAAAAAATATGAACAAAAATATATATTTTTATGTAATATTGTTATAACGTATAAAGAATTAAAATCATGTCATACTTACACATGCTTCCTATACTGGTTTTGTGTTTTCATCAACTAATTTTCCCTCCTTATTTACAAGAGAATCCTTCCATAGTACATGACGTGGGATGGAAGTGGCTTCAGATTTTGATTCATCAATCTGCATATAAACAAAGGAACATATTTTGTTTCATATCACATAATTAAACTTTTATTGTTGATTTAAAATGCATATTAATTTCTTCTCTAATGAAGCGTACATCATCCTTGCTTTACGATAGGGGTACGTTAGTTTTGATGCACGTTCTTTATTTTCAGCACTCTTTTATTATTTCATAAATTAACAATTTTGAATTAAGTTGGATAGAATAAATAATATCAAATAATATATTATCGACTGCAATGCATATAAAATGATTTCTCATTGTGACAATTGATGAAAGCATTCTATGTTTCCTTCTTTATAATGTGTTCATAACTAAGTGGTGGGTGGGGATTTATTTTCCCCTCAGCATCCCTAACATGTAACTTCATAAGAAGAGTCTGGAAGCCTCTATGGGATTTCCAGAAGCCATTCAACAAATTTCTTATGGAAATCTTCTAAAATAAACGAAGTCTGCAAGGAATAATGAAAATTAAATAAACATTTCATTATATAATTTTTCAATAAAATAGAGAAAGTATATTGTAACATTACCATTATATCTTTCCAAAGGATTTCCTTCATTACAGGTTGGACGCAGCGCCATAATCAATATCAATCGACACATTCATCCTCGTTGTGACCCCAAGAAAACTAATGAACATTGACTTGTTATGGTAAATAGGTTGGCTGCGTTGATTCAAAAAAACCTCAAATTTTATACCCTGACTTCTTATCTTGATAATTTTATTCATTATTGTGATGCTGCGTTGTTGTTTTTTTCATCAACATGTTGTTGATCCCCTAATAATTCAGCATTTTTATCATCAACAGTTTGTTCTTCCTTGAGATTGGTAACATCATCATGTGCAGAAGACATTGTCTGCATGAGCAATCAAACATTTAATTTGTCTTGAATAACAACATTACAATACACTCCATTCATAAATGTCCACATTTTCATGCATCTTGCATAAAAATTGTTACTGTCTTGAACATAGATAATATTTCAATACTCAAGTACAATTAATTTTCACTACCATTATTTAATCCGTCCTCAGACGTTGATTTTCTTCCATCTCTTGATGATGTATTGGACTCCCTATTTCAAAATATCCATCCTCTTATCATTGTGGTTCCAAAGTTCCTTGATGGCATACCTCCCAAATAGTTATTATTGAATTTTGTTTGATATTTATCTCCCATCTTTTGTGGACATCCACCTATGTTGCTTGAAAAAATCTAACCAAAAGTCATCACATACCATGTACTGGTGATCATTTTGGATGAATACTACTCAGATTAGTTCCAGAAACATAGAAGAGATGAGGGATGAGTCTCAAACAACAAAATTCAATAATAATTTTTCGAGAGATGAAAGTTGAGTTGCTACTGAGGTTAAAAAATAACTTAAATGCAATTCTAATTATTGATTTTAACATATTACATTACAAAAATGAAGGAATGAACATTAAAATCCACATGACTTCCAATCACAGTCATTTACTTCCACTCACAAACATTTATTGTTTGTCACTTCCTCTGAAATGTTTCTTTTTTTGGTAGGGATTAGAGGAGACACAAACTTGTGGTGGTATTGATGTGAGGCGAATGGGAGAACTTGACAACCGACCATTTCTCCAAGCTGCCAAGAGAAATTATCCTAAAGATGAAGCTGAAAATAGGGTCGAAGAGCTCTGCTCATTATGGGAGGAATGCCTTCAAGAGTTAGATTAGATGAATCATCATAGTAGTATTCTTGTCCAAGTATGCTTAATTGTGTTCTAATAGGATCCAATGTGACCGCACTCAGAATAAAAGTAATTTTTGATGAAGTTTTTTCAAAAGTAATCGAGTGAGTCATATAATAAAATTCATATAAAGAAACCAAAAAAATCATTCATTACATTTTGATTAATTTTTTGGTGTCATTTTTTGTGTTCCCGTGAAGTAGTAAATGAGGAGGATGAAAGGATGAAAGAGTTGAAGAATGGGTTGGGAGATGCGGTATTCAAATCCATGATAGTGGATTTGACAGAGATTAATGAATATAATCCGAGCAGGAGGTATTTTATCAAGGAACTTTGGAACCACAATGATGGGAAGAAGACTAGTTTGAAAGAGGGAGTCCAATCAATCATCAAGAGATGGAAGGCAATCAAGTGTCTGAGGACGGATTAAATAAAGGTACTGAAGGTTAGTTGTACTACAGTATTGAAGTATTATATCTATGTTCAAGACAGTAACAAATTTCATGCAAGATGCATGAAATTGTGGACTTTTATGTATGGAGTGCATTGAATTGTATATTTATCTTACCAAAATAAATCCTTATTTACACAACCTTGTTTGTGAAACTAAAGGTCCTTTTTTTGAAAAGTTATTTATGCTGCTTATAAATATTATGTGTTGTATACTTCTTTCACAACAGCATATGGAGAAGCAGTTCACAGTGGTCTTTTATGAAGCTAAAATGAGTTTACAGAGTATAGGTGGCATTGTGTAGGTATAGGTAAGGAAGAGAGAAAGATATATATAAGATAGTCATAAATAAAATTGACATTGATTAATCTTTTTCCATATGTTTACTTATAGAGAATATTGATGTTAATAACATTATGAATAAGTTTTAATCTCAATCCCAGATGAAATATAAGATACTCATAAATAAAGAATAGGATGCTTTTGGGTCCTAGGACCATCAACAAGAGTATAATATACTAGGATTGTATCTATCACTATTGAAGAACCTTGTCTAGCATCATCCATAGACTACTCAGCCATAAATAATCTACCAATCATATCTAATGACCCTTCCTGGAAGGAATAACTCAAAAGAACCATTAGAGGTTCCCCAACTAACCACATCGATAGAAATGTTTCACAACAAAAAGGCAATAAGGATTAATGTGTCCTAGGAACCTACACTGATGGAATCACTCAAAAAGTCTCCTCAATTAAAGATGAATAGGAATACATCCACTCTAATGGTCGTGAAGAAATGAATCTCACTCCACCTACATTCGACATCACTTCTGTCTACTCAAGGATTCCTCACCATCAAATATTGGATATTTTTTGTAATCCACCATAAGATCCCTCCAATAACATACATCCCTTTAAAGGGTGAATTTTTCAACTTATGCTCAATATTGATCTAGAATTTTTTTACTCTTATAGATGAAATGAATATATTCAATGAAATCCTAAATTTATTATTATGATATATTACCGTACAATCTTAGAGGAACCATAGATATTATATGTTCTCCTCATTGAAAATTATACCACATAGCTTGAAGTAGATCTACAATTACCTCAAGGACATGAGGATCAATATAAGTTCTAGCATACAGAGGATTTTTATTAGCCCCTTGCTATGGAGATCTAGGGGTCAGAGTGGTGACATATTCTATATTAATGTAGAGATTCGCATAATTTTCCCCTTCCAAAAAACAATAATCTTTCATAAATAGGAACAAAATAATCTATATTAAATTTGAACCCTCTGCCCCTCTCACTCATTCATGTCCTTTTTAATAAGTATTTTCATACTTTAAATATAATTTAAAAGATGTTAGAAGCTTTCTTTTAAATATAAGTATGAAACAACTAACTAATAGTATCGATAAAGGGGGTTACCAAATAAACTCAGTCAATTTATAAGTTATATAAACCTAATCACCACTAATAAGTAAATAAGAATACGTTGTTTATTTATTATTCATGTTTCTATTAATTTAAAATTATAATTGATTCTAGAAAGAAAAATTAAACAAATACACATAAGAACAGGAAATTTCATATATTATTACTAATTCCTACCCATCAACTCCTAAATAAGAGGCATGAGACTCACAAAGATAGGTAAAGGTAAAAATAAACAAAAAAACAACATAGACTTCATATGGTAACTCAAGTATCCAATATAATTATGCTATCCATACATATTTATGGATTACTTGTTATGTCTGGAAAGTTTTTTTTTTGGATATAATCAATACTAATATCCCTAGTTTCACTCTCATTCCATTTTGTAACATTTTTGACCAAGTATACCCAAATATTTCCCAATTCAGGTCATCACATTACCTCAGACACACTTCCCGATCACTAAAGTTTCGTGTCAATACTAAGGGATATAGATAACATTACCTTTGTTGTAGCGTGTGGGGAAAAATCTATTTTATTTATCTATACAAGCCCATACACATATGTTGACTAACCTTACTATATGAAAACATCATTCTCTTTCTTCAAAACCATTGTCTATAGAGGAAAAAGATGAAATAGAATCACTCATTGTATTTCAGTGGTGAGGAGATGATATATAGGGTTCGTCATGGTTAAGAACAGCACAAAAACACAAATGCAGAACCCAAAAAATCAAACAACGATGGAGGAAAAGTATAAAATAACATACATTGGATTCTAGCCTTGATTCGTCTGAGGGAATGTAGATGAGTCGTGTCGGTAGCAGAGGAGTTCTGCAAGAGCTTGAGAATCACGAGTGACTGGGTTGCAGTTGGGGTTCATTTAAATAGATTGGGGTTACTTTTAACAACGCTTTCAAAAAAGCGCTGATAAAGATCCATTTTATGAGTATTAAATTGATAAGCGCTGATAAAAGAGATATTTATCAGTGCTTTTTTAGTGCTAATAAATATTTCTTTTAACAACGTTTTTTAGCGTTGATAAAGATTGATCTTTATTAGCGCTAAAAAATGATGATAAATATTCCTTTTATTAGCGCTAAATATTCCTTTTATAATTATTTAAATAAATTTATTATAATTTTATAATTATTTAAATATATATAATTATTTATTTATAATTATATAAATACTTTTTAAAAAATAATTATTATTTATTTATAATAATTATAAATTTATAAATTTATATAAATATAGTAAATATACATTTATAAATATATTTATTTACCAATATATTTTTAACATTATTAGTGGATATATAATCTTAAATACATGCATTTTAAAAATGATTGAAAATGAATAATTCAAAATGGGTACACTTTAAAAATATTAAAAAAATGGATAAGTTTTATTAATTAAATATAAATTATTAAAAAAATATGGATATATATATATATATTGAAGTAAAGATGAATACATATTAAAAATACTAAAATATAGTAAATAAATATATATAAATAAATAATTATAAAATGATCAAATTCAAAAAAAAATATTAAAAATGAATACCCTAACTGTAATAGTATTAAAAATAAATAAATAAAATTGGCCGATTAAAAACATAATATATTAAATGTATCATGTTATAATAAAATTTTAAAATATACTAAAAATTGAATAAATTACATAAATATTAGGTGTATGTGTTTCTATATATTGTGTAAATATATTTATGTGTGTGTATATAAAAATTTATTAATTATATATATATATATATATTTACGTGAAATCAATGTAACACACGATGTTTGATATATGTTAAATTGAAAAATTAAACATTAAAAATAAATAAGACATTAATATGTTGTTAATTAACATTTTATTCATTTTATATATATTAATATTTAATATATATTATTTATTAATTTTATAATAAATATATATATATGTTATACTTATTCATTTTTATTAATAATTGTTTCATTAATAAATTTTTAAATAATTTTGTAATTTATTCATTTTTAATTTTTTTTGTTTAATTATTTCATTTTATTCATTTTACATATCTATATGTTTAATATATACTATTTATTAATTTCTAAAATTTATATATATGTATATTCAATTTATTCATTTTTAACAATAATTATTTAATTAATGAAATTGCTAGTTTTTTTAATTTTATTTGTTTAATTATTTTATTTTATTCTGGACCTTTATCAATGCTAATAAAACGTTGATAAAAGTTCTCTTTTATCAGTGCTAAAAAAAGTATTGATAAAGGGCGCCCTTTATCATTGCTTTTTTAGCGCTGATAAAGATGAATTTTATCAGCGCGTTTTGCTAGCACTGATAAATTCCTACGTTGTTAAAGACATGTTTTGTAGCATAGCATGTTCAATGTAGGATTATGCATGCAAATGATTAATGAGTTGAAATTGTAGCTAGTTAAGGAGTTCGAGATGGAAGATCTTGGAGAAGCTAATAAGATTTTGGGGATGAAAATCAAGAGAGATCACGCAACATCCATTCATCCAATGGCCCGAAGGCCTTCATTTTTTATTGATTTTTGATAATTCACTTTCAAGGGGTGAGGTGGAACCCTTACAAGGCCCGTAGACGTATGTATTGCATGGACCGTAGGCCTTAGAGTAATTTACTGCCCGTAGGCTTCAAACATTACATACAACCCAGACTAACTACTTGGAACTGCTCCTCCCCAGCATCTTCATCGTGAATCAGCTCTCCACCTTCGCACGGTTATTCGGCTAGGCTATCTCGTGCATGCACAGGCTTGTCCCGATGGCAGGTGTCATACCCTCTCATTTCAAATTATTAATGAAGAAAGCATCATAGATGACATAAGAGGTTGAGTGCATGGTAAAGGTCACTTATGCATCATTTGTTATAATGTCAATGTATGTCATGCTCTGTACTTGACCTGATATCACTCATGGAGTGAGAGTTGTGAGTAGATACATGACTAACCCTGGAAAGCAACATTGAGAAGTTGTGAAGTGGATACTCAGGTATCTAAAGGGAAGCAAGAAATTATCTATGTGTTTTGGGAAAGGAAATTCATTGTAGGGGTATGTGGATGCTGACCTTGAAGGTGATGTTGATAACAGGAGTATCATAGGTTATGTGTTTAGTTGTGGAGGAACTGTGGCAAGATGGATATCTCAACTATAAAAGGTTGTTCCACTATCCACCATAGAGGCAGAATACATTGTTGTAACAAAAATTGAGAAAGAGATTCTTTGGCTGAATAACTTCTTAGAGGAGTTGGATAGAAATCGAGAGGAAAATATACCGCACTATAACAGTTAAAGTACTATACATATTGTAAAGAACCCAGTATGTCATTCCTAGATGAAGCATATTCAGTTGAAGTATCGTTTTATCATAAGCTTAATATGGGATGAGTTATTGACATTACAAAAGATTTAGGGAGCCAACAATTCAACAAACATTTTGACGAAACTGACGATGATAGAGAAGTTGAGATGCTATTGTGCCTTTGTTGGTCTTCACTGATGAATGGAGGATGAGAGGTAGAATGTCGAAGACCATTATGGGAGCATGGAAGGGAAAGCAACAAGTATTTCATTAATCACCAACTTGAAATTGAAGCTTTGATGGGAAAAATGGTATTTCATGAATCGTTAGCTTAAAATTTACCCAAGTTATATGGTGTAAGTGGTCGCTTGTAGTACAACTTGGGTTATCGAATTCACAGGGACCGAAGAAATGAACTTGAGACACTCAAATTTGATGGAGAATTGGCTATGGAGTTGCCAACTATTTGTATTGATTTGATTTGAATAACTAGTGATTTAATTTGAAGAACCCAAAAAAACACACAACGACCTGAATTAAAACAATTAATGTTGATGGGTTGATCCTAGGTTTTTGCTCGGGTGGATTGAATGAATTTTTTTTTTCTTAGAAAATTTCATATCATTTATTCAAGATATATCCAAACAAAGAAATAATTCTCAAAAATCATTCACCAATTTAATACCTACACAATTCCAAGGCTAATCACCAATGCACTTAGAGGATCACTTTCATGATCACTCTAAGGAATTGGATCGTACTAGCACTCAGAATGTGTCATCGTTAAAGTGGGTGAAGACAAAGAACAATGTAACTCATCAAATGCAAATCTTAAAATAACGAAAAGATTTAAATATTAAGTACATAGAATAACATTCAATCCATAACCTTGTTACTCCCTTTGATCAACCCATAAGAGTTTAGCCCTCTATTGATTAAAATCTACCAATAAAAGTAGGAAGTATACTTATGGGGGAAGAGTTGAAGAAGATGAAAAACATTGAAATAAGAAAACACTCCACCATTATGTGATTGAATTCACAAGTGCTGGTGTGAATAAATTCACACCTTTATTCAATGGTATCAACGTGTGAAAAAAAGGAAACTAATAAGTGAAGAAGAAGAAGAAATTTTATTATGAAACTAAAATGATTGAAAAAATTACATGGAAAAAATGAAGATGTGATTACAAAATGAAAGCAGGAAATTACAATTGAAAGAAAGACTTTGATGGAAAAGAAAAACATTGATGTTAATTCCCTTCACCATCAGCTCCTTATATAGACATATTTGGAGCCTTAGTTCAACCCACCATCAATACATTCCTTCCCCATTAATTGAGATATTCAAAAGGAGGGTGATAATATCAAGGGAAATGTGACGTTTCAATGATGACTAGGAAAATCGTCCAGATTCATCCCCCTTGTTGACGTGTGAATTTGTAACTGAATATGGCCGAATCTGAAGGGGTCGTAAAAAGAAAATATTTGCATCCATGTGTCATCTAATAACTTTCAAAATTTCAAGAAAATTGGATTATCCGTTTGGAACTTATGCTCGATCTAGTGGGATGACTTTATGAGCATTCAAATCTGACCCACCATTTAATTGTCAACTTCGGCTCCCTTTATCTCCATGAAAACTTCATAATTAGCTCCATCCACAGTTGAATGAAATGATCCCCATATTTTTCTATTTCTACAGTTAAAATTTGAGCTTCACTAGGCCTGGATTTTGGGTCCCACTTTTTTTATGGTTCTTAGGTCCATTATGCTTTGTCCAGAAAATTTCTGCATTCATGCCCAAAAATCTTCATCTTCCCTTGAGATTCATCCATCGATCCTAAAAGATAAAATGTTCCAAATAAAGTGATCAATCAAATCCCTAAATATAAAATTTAAATAATGAATATAATGTTATCCACAAGAAAATTATTGATTAGGCCCAAATTTTCATTTTAAACATGAATTGCACAAATGATGTGAAATGAAGTTCAATAGCGCAGTGGACTTACTATACGAGTTTTCTCTGTAGCAACATGGGTTTATTATAGCACCGCACTACTTTATGAGCTCATTTCAAGCAAGGGATTCATACTCTGAGATTTCCATATGATTATGCTCATGGACATAAAGAGATCATTTTATCTCCCTTTTACTCTTCTTCTATGAAAATCGATTGTCATTGTTACTCTCATCGTTTTCAAATCATCTATAAAATCTTATCATTCAACTGGAGATCATAGATGTATGGTCAATTATGTATCAATGAAGTATGGAGAAGTCCACTTAGTGAATGATGAAATCCTAGATATTTTTGGAAAATGAGATGTTAATATTTGAATGAAGAATGGAGGAATCTTAAAGCTCGTGGAATTTAGGCATATCCCTAGTCTATGGAAAAATATTATTTATATTGGACAACTTGATGAGTTTGGATTTGGCACTACATTTTTCAATAGGGTATGGAAAGTTGCATGAGGATCCCTAATAGTTGCACGAGGGGTTAATGATGGAACGCTTTACTTGATCGGAAATTCATATGGAATTTTAGTTGTTAGAAATAGAACATATGAAGATATGGAGGTTTGACATTGCAGGTTCGGTCACCATAGTGAGAAGAATATTAAATTTCTAACAACAAAGGGGATAATGAATCTTAATCACATGAAAATTGGAAAGTGTGAAAGTGTTGTGTTGGGGAAACAAAGAAGGGTGTATTTCAACTTAGATGGACGGAATCCTAGAGCTCAGAAGTTGGAGTTGGTCCACTCAAATGTTTGGGGACCAACTCTTGTTCAATCTCATGGAGGTTCTCTCTAATTTGTAACTTTCATTGGTGATGTTACAAGGAAAGAATGAGTTTACTTTTTGAAGTATAAGTTCGATGTATTTTATGTGATTCTTCAATGGAAAGCCTTGGCAGAAAGGGAATGTGGTTAGAAGTTAAAATGTCTTCGCACAGACAATGGAGGTGAGTACACTAGATACAACGTTTAGAACTTTTATCGAAAGAAGGGAATAAGGCATGAAAAGACTGTGCTAGAAACTCCATAGCAGGATGGCTTGGCAGAGATGCTAGATAGAATCATGACTAAGAAGCCTCAAAGCATGAGGTTGCACTCACGAATGTAGCTAAGTAAGGATAAAGCTATGAAATGTAGTCGAATGACCAGGGTTTAAAGGTAATGCCACCCACCAAGGTTTATTCAAGTTTAAAGACTAAGTCACCAGCAATAGAGATGCACCACCAATTTTGAGCAAAGTGAAGAGGCTAAAGAAAGATAGTTGCAAAGCAAGCCGCCGAATTCATAGGATTCAAGTCTAACCAATACAAAGGAGTGAAAATACATTATAAAGACAAAATAAAAAGAGTGATGACCAAATCGAATTAAAAGGCATGAAGGCACTCAAAGGCCACACAAAAAACATAAAACCCACTTTCTCATGCTAGTTAATGGCCACACTAACTAAAGTAGCAAAATTCCTTCTTAATGGTTTTTCCCACCATTTTCTCTCTCTTCTTTAATGTACTGTTATGAATTTCCTTCCTTTTCCATGGGGATGTGTCATTTTGGGCCCCCAAATAAGTGTGGTGTGGCCCACCATTATTTTGGATGTCAAAAAGTGCAGGTTGGGCCAATTCAAATAACAATTGGGCTTAAGATTCTTGCGAATCCCAAAATTATTTTTCATGGGTTGAATTTGATATATATCATTCCCTTCTGGTTGAAGAGGATTTTCCCTCAAATCCAAGACATCATCTTCTTCAATATATAGAGACAAGTCCCCAATGATGAACATTGAAATAATACCACTAAAATCATCAGGTAAATCGATCTTGTAGGCATTATTTCGCACTCGTACAACTACTTTGAATGGACCTTCAACTCATTGTGCGAGCTTTCTCTTCCTTTGGGATGAAAATCTCTCTTTACGAAGGTGAATCCACACTTTGTCTCCAGGTTGAAAATGGCATGCTTATGATGTTTGTTAGCTCGCCTCTTGTATATTTAATTAGACTTCTCTATTTAAGCATAAATAGATTCATGAATCTTCTTCTACTTTGTCTTCTACTCTGCATCAATATTCACCTAAAAATCAATATGTAAAGAGAACAATTCTATAGGAGTGATAGGATTAATGTCACAAACCACCTTGAATGGAGAATGTCGAGTGGTATCACTGAGAAATCGGTTTTATGCAAATTCAGCTTGTGCAAATTGTAAATCCCAATCTCTCATATTCTTATTCACCAAATTTCTCAGTATAGTGGCCAAAGTATGATTGGTGACTTCTATTTTCCCATCATTTTGAGGGTGATGGGAAGTCCTGAAAAGAAGTTGTGTACCTAATTTCCCCCATAATGTCCTCCAAAAATGGCTGGGAAATTTAGTGTCTCTATCTGAAATGATGCTACGAGGAATGACATGAAGGCGAACAATCTCCTTGAAAAACAATTCTCTGCCACTTTCACTGCATCTTCAGTCTTGTGGCAAGGAATGGAATGAGCCATTTTAGAAAATTGATCAACAACAACCATCCATTATTGGATATTTACCTTGCTGAGTCTTTGGTAAATCCATAATGAAATTCATGCTAAGATCTTTTCATGGATGATCTAGAATAGGTAACATAGTGTATAAATCAGGCTTGAAAAGACTCTTTGCTCTTTGAAATGTCCTGCATCTCGAAATAATTGCTTGGCATCTGATTGCACCTTTGACCAGTAGAAATGATCCTTTAGTATCTCAAAGGTTTTATGGGTGCCAAAATGATAAGCAAGTCCTCCTTTATGTGTCTCTCGGATGAGCAAGTCCATGTAATTACCCATTGGAACACACAACTTGTTTCTCTTAAAGAGAAACTCAGCATGCACATAATAGTCCTCCAAAAATGCATTTTGACATTAGATTAAAATAGCATTTAACTTTATATCATGCTGATAATCTTCCATAAACTGAAATCCAAGAATTAGAGTATCTAGAATGGTAATGCATACCTTCTAGATAAAGTATTTGTCACCAGGTTATCTTTCCCCTTCTTGTATTTTGATACAAATGAGAATGATTTCAAGAATTTTTCCCAATTTTCATGCCTCGAACTCAGCTTGTGTTGACCATTGATAAATCTCAATGCATAATGGTCAGAATGAAGAACAAATTATTTTGGTCTCAAATAATGAGACTGGTGATCTAGGGCTCTCACAATCGCATAAAATTCCTTGTCAAGGGTACTATAATTCCCCCTGGAATCATTCAACTTCTCATTGATATATGTAATGGGATGCTTGTTTTGGATGAGAACAGTATTAATCCCAACTCCACTAGCATCACACTCCACTTCAAAAACTTGACTAGAATCAGGTAATGCCATAACGAGTGCTACACATATTTTTTCCTTAATGATTTCAAATGCATCAGTTGCTACCTTAGACCACTCAAATTTCCCATTTTCAAGCATTTAGTGATGGGTGCCATGATAATACTGAAATTGAAAACAAAACAATGATAAAAAGATGTCAAACCAAGAAAACTCCTTACTTATGTGATGGATTTCGGTGGTGGCTCCACTTTTGACTGATCACCATGATGCCTTCTTTGGATACCACATGTCCCAGAAAACCCACTTATGTTGAAAAGAACTCTCACTTTCCCATCTTTCCATATAGATTTTGTTCCCACAAAATGTCAAATACTTGACCCACATGGATTTCCATATCCTTGTTGTAAATCTAAATATCATCTAGATAAATAACAAAAAAAATTACCAATAAATGGTTTCAGAACATCATTCATGAGTCACATGAATGTACTATGAGCATTTGAGATGCCGAATGGCAAGACCAACCACTCAAACAATCTGCCTTTGGTTTTGAATGTTGTTTTCCACTCATCCCCTTCCTTTATTCGAATCTGGTGGTATCCACTATGAAGATCAACCTTCCAAAAGATTGTTGAGTCATGTAATTCATCAAGCATATCATTGAGTCGTGGAATGGGAAACCTGTATTTGATGGTTATTTTATTGATAGCTCTACTATCAACACACATGCGATATGTATTATCTTTCTTCAACACTAATAATGTTGGAACAGAACATGAGCTCATGCTTGGCCTTATAAAGCCTCGATCCATCAACTCGTCCACTTGTTTCTACAATTTCTTTGATTCCCAAGGATTACACCGATATGCTGGATTATTAGGCAATTACGCACCTGGTACGAGATCAATCCAGTGTTCAATGCCTCTAAAGGGTGGTAATCTGCACAGAATATCATTAGGAGAACATCATGATATTCCTCAATCAAAGAACAAGTTAACGGATTGTGACGAATCTTCCTCATGTTATGAATTTTCCATCACCAATAAAGCAAAAGAGGGCTTTTTTTATTGATTTCTTTCTCTACTTGAGCTTTTATTATAAAGAGGCTACCTTTGGGCTCTTCTGGAACAAATTTTTCATGAAGAATCTAGGATGGATTCAAAGAAGCGAGTGTAATATTCTTTTCCCCAAATTGGAAAGAATATGTGTTCTTCCTCCCATCATATTTCACTTATCTGTCAAAATTTCAAGGCCATCGCAACATGTGACAAGCATCCATAGGAATAACATCGCACAATACCTCATCAACATAGTTCTTACCAATGGAAAATGACATCAGAACCTATTTGTTAACTTGGAGTGTGCTCTTACTGTTCAACCATTGCAGTTTGTATGACCGAGGATGATTATGAGTCGGAAGCTTCAATTTCTCTACTAGTGTTGTTGAAGAAACATTTATACAATCCCCACTATCAATAATTACCATGCATACTCACGGATTTATGGTGCAATGAGTTTGGAACAAGTTTCATTGTTGATCTTCCTCAAGGCGAATTTGAGTTTGCAAAACTCTTCATAGCACAATCATGTTACCCACATCATCTTCTTCCACAACATGATCTTCATTTTCAGATTTGTCACCATCATGCTCATCTTCTTCGATTGCCTTTTCAATCTCTTTAATCTCCTTTTATAGTAATAATTCGATTGTGAGGGAAATTGGCTTGAAAATGACCATACCCATGACATTTGAAGCACTTTGATTCTCACATTCAAAGGAGTTGGGTTTTCCTTTTGGTTGTTCTATAGCCTTCTCTTTTCCTTAATCCACCATCTTATTCCTTCCAAATTTCTTCTCACCAAAACCAGATTTATTAAAAGAAATACCTTCATAAAAAGATGTACCTCTATTGTAATTCTTGAACGTCGATGTCATTGAGGTATGCATTTGCTTTCCCGCCTTGATAGTCAGCTTGCAAATATCATCAAGTGAACAAAATGGTTGTAACTCTACTAAATGCACAATTTCATCATTTAATCCACCTAAAAACCTTGCAATAGTTTTCTCTTTGTACTATGGAACATCACTTCGCATCAATAAATGAACAAACTCCTGAATGTACTCATCAACAGATTTATCTCATTGTCACAAGCTATGCATTCAGAAATAATACTCTTGCTTATAATTCTCAAGCAGAAATCCTCTTCTCAAAAGCTTTTTCAACTTCTCCCATGAGTGTATTTTTTCTTTCCCATCACGTTCTCATTGTTTCTTCATATTTTCCCACCAAAGAGACACATAATCATTAAATTTCAGAATTGCTACCTTGCACTTCTTCTCGTAAGAACAATTCTTAAATTTGAAGAATCATTCGATTTCCCGCATCCAATCTAGAAAATCATCTGGATTCATACTCACCAAATTGAGTAATTTGCAATTGTAGCTTTGCGTTGGATGTTTTCTATAGAGCGAGAGAAGTAAAAGATCAACTTTTGTGAGACATGGGGGGAGAAGTTTGTTTTTTGGTGGAGACTAATAGAAAGAATGTGGCAGAAATTACTCATAGGAACCACAACTCTGATATCAAATCGATGTGTCGTCGGAAGCATGCAACGAGTAAGTGAAGATAAAGGAGAAAAATGTAGCCAAATGACCAAGGTACCAATTCCGAACAAAGGGAAGAGGCTAAAGTAGGATAGTTGCAAAGCAAGCTGTCAAATTCATAGGATTCAAGTATAACCATTACAAAGGAGTGAAAATATATTATAAAGACAAAATAAAGATAGAGTAATGACCCAAATCAAATTACAAGGCATGGGGGCATTCAAATGACACATAAAAAAGCATAAAAACAACTTTCTCATGCTAATTAATGGCCCTGCTAACTAAAGTAATGAAACCCCTTCTTAATGATGCTTTTCTTCATTTCCTCTCTCCTCTTTAATGTGTTGCTATGAATTTCCTTCCTTTTCCAGGTGGATATGTCATTTTGGGCCTCAGATAAGTGTGTTGTGACCCACTATTGTGTTGGATGTCAAAAAGTACAAGCTAGTCCAATTCTAATAACAATTGGGCTTAAAATTCTTGTCAAACCCAAAATTATTCTCTTTGGGTAGAATTTGATCTATATCAATCAGCAGTTGGGCGGGAACATCCAAAGGAATTATAGTTCGATAAATGACTAGAAGTTGGCCACCTGAAAGTCTTCAGAATCTTAATATATGTTTAGGTTTACACCGAGGATCGTGATAAACTCAAAGAAAAATACAAAGTGTGTTTTCTCATTGGGTATGAAGATGAGAACTTGGGATATCGGCTATGTGATGATGATAGGTGACAAATCATCAGGAGTAGAGATGTTCTCTTTAATGAGAAGGTTCATTGGAAGGATTGGAACTCGTTAGAGAAAGAAATTAAGGGAGAAGAATCAACGGTCAGCGTTTAAGTTAATCAGAGTAAGAATACTGAAAGATCACAACTTCCTGAGAACTCATATGGGAATACTGAAAGCATCAAAAGACCATAAGTAAGAACATCAGAAGATATGCCAGAAAGTTCAAGGGCGGCTAAAGCTCAAGTGGGAGCATCAAAAGATAGTGCTTTGGAAGTTAGAGTAAAGGTGATCAGAGCAGAGCAACTAACTCATTTATTGAGATCAACAAGAATCGAAAGACCGGTTCAGAGGTTTAGGGCTGATATGAACTTTCTACTCTCAACGAATGCATGGGAACCCAAATTCCCAGATTAAGCAGCATTTCTCAGCGACTTAGGAAAAACAAAATCAACAATGGATGAAGAAATGTCTTCATTGACGTTCAACCAAACATGTGAGCTTACTTATTTACCGGAAGGGAAGAGAGCACTTGAAAAAAAAACGGGTTTATCACTTGAAAGAGGAGGTGGATGGAAAGAAAAGATACAAAGCACGACTGGTTGTAAAAGAATCTCAAAAGAAGGAAGGTGTTGATTTCTCGGAAATCTTCTCACCAATAGTTAAACATTCAACTATTCAAACAGTGCTATGTATGGTGGCATCAGGAGATCTATACATAGAACAGATGGATGTAAAGACAACCATCATGGTGATTTGGAGGGAGAAATTTACATGAAGAAACCAATAGGTTTCACGAAAGATGGGAACCGGAACTTGATATGTAAGTTGAAGAAAGTCCTCTACAAGCTGAAGCAAGCATCGTGATGGTGGAATCAAAATTCTCATGGATTTATGTCGAAGGAAGGATTCAAAAGGTACAACGCATATCACTATTGTTACCAAAAGCGATGGGATTGTGGGACTTTAATCATATTGCTTTTGTATGTTGATGACATGTTACTGGTTAGAGAAAATGGAGAAAGGATTCAGAAATTGAATTGTAAGTTAAGTTGTCTTGAAGCTTTGAAATTAAAAGATCTCAGACAAGCTAAGAAAATTTTGGGGATGAGGACTGAGAGGCATTGAAAGGCTAGAACTTTGGTGTTATCCTAAAGAGATTGCATCTGGAAGATTGTGGACAAGTTTCAAAAGACTAGATGTGAGTCAGTCTTGACCCCCTTTGTTGGACACTTCAAACTATCTAAGTCACAAGAACCAACACAGAAGAAGAAGAGAGTTCCAAATGCATCAATAATCGAAAGTTTGATATATGCTATGATTTTTACTCGACCAAATATAACATTTGCAATGGGAGTTGTAATTCGATTTATGTCGAACCCCGTAAGGGAACACTGGGAAGTCGTTAAGTGGATTATGCATTACCTAAAAAGAACAGAAGGTATGGCTCAATGTTTTGGGGAGGAAGATTTGTTATAAGGTTTTTTGGATGTGAGCTTCACTGGAGATTCAAATACTCGGAAGAGCACAATTGGTTGTGTGCTTACCTGTGAAGGAACAACAATTAGTCGAATGTCAAGGCTACATAAGACTATTACATTAAGTACAACGGGAGTGGAGTATGTAGCTACAACGATAGCACAGAAGGAGTTGGTTTGGTTGAAGTGGTTGTTGAAGGAACTAAGGTTTCAAGGAGGAGTTCTTTTTTGTGACAGCCAAAGTGTGATCCACTTGCTAAAAATCTGGTTTTCCATGTAAGGATAAAGCATATCGACCGGAAGTACCACTTCATAAAAAACAAGCTGGAGGAGAAAGTGTTAGATGTCTGGAAGATGGCTGGAAGCCAAAATAGACATTTTCATCAAAACTTTAGTTCCAAAAAGTTTGAGGCGAAGTCACGCCTTAGTGGGGCTTAGGTGAACAGAAGGGAGTCGGAGAAACATTTTGTATTATGGAAGGAGAAAGAAATGAAAGGAGGCTTGTCTTAACATTGGAGAGTTGTCAAAGTTTCCCAAAAACAAGTCTTAAGTGGGAGATTGTTGGAATGTGAAACCTAGTTTCAGTTTACCAGAAGTCCATCCATCAAAATTATGTTCACCAAAATTTCTTGCATCGGATGATGGGTTGACTTGGCGTACATGCGGCAATAATACAATCTCTCCATGCGGCGGCAGGATCACCAGATGTTCATGTCTTTCGATGGTATTATGAAGGTTTAGAATGTTCAATGAACAAGAAGAGTCTAGAACGAAGTGCCTGTAAGAGTTTATCGAAGCACGTTGTTGAGGTCCATGGAGTTACAAGAAATTTTCAGTCAGATCCCAAATGGAGGTTCTTCTGTGAAATGGGATGGTAGTGTTACTGAGACAACTGGTCGAGCATTCCTATAAAAGGAAGTGGGGACCGATATGTATAGTGCATCAGTGATACGAATAGTATATCTTGTTTACATACAGTGTTACAAAGAGTTAATCCTCTATAATCAAATATTATTGACTTTTTTGTCAATTGAATGCAATCTTGCACTTCCGATGAATGTAAAGAAAGTTGTTGTGATTCTTCCATGCATGTAGGACAACTCGTCTAAAACGCATTAATCCTTTTATGATCTTTCCTGCTTTTATGTGCTTCTGTTAATTGTAATCTTGTTTCCTGGAATGTTTTTAAGATTTGTTTGAGTTGTGTGTGAGGTTGACTTTTTGGGGTAGGTAGTGTCAAGACTTCCTACTTCGGGTACACTCAGTCATGAAAGGTGAACTTTCGGAGGTTCAGTTTTCCACCACGCTACTGTGTGCGAACTTCTGGTGGATCGACATACAAAGTTCTGGTGGTTTTATCAGAAGCACAAGTGGTCGATATTTCTTAACAATGGACACAGATGGACGACTACCCCTCCTATGCACTCTTGTCTAGTCATGGTTATAGTTATATAGTTGTGGTTATGTGGTTGCAACATGGGGTGGAATAGGATGCAGTTGTGGTATTCTGAGGTTGCAGTTATGGTATGATGTGTTTAGTTAATATGGGAAAGGATTGGAGTGCCTTGTCACACCCAACCACATAGGGAAGAGGTTTTCTAAAATTCTCTAGAGAACTCTCCATATCCATGAGGGTTTTGAAATATTCTACAATTCTATTAAAAAGTTCCTTCCATGGCATGAAGGATCAAGAATATTCTAGACTCCCAGGGAATGTTGCGGCACTTAACAGATTCTAGAATGCTCCATGTATATTCTTATAGGCTAGAATTCTCTAGAACCTTATTGATATATAATATTCTAAAATGTTATAGGATGTGTCATTCATCCCTATATAAAGGGTGAGACACCTCATTTTTATTCAACTCATTCATCCATTGAATCCAAGAGTTTTAGTGATGGCTTTTCATTATGAAGCTTTCCATATGAGTTTGTCAAGTACTTCCCTCACGGTCTTTAATTCTATTGTGTGGGTGTTGAAAGGCGGAACTTGGTCAGGATTTGAGAGAGAGAGAGTGAGAGCTAGTTAGGTGTTGTGTTAGGTGTTGCATGAGAGCTTAGGAAAAGTCAAGTCTCTGACAGTAAAACTTGTTGGTCCTCGCAAGTGAGGGGAAACAAGGCAATTTTTGGAAGAGGATGGCATTCTATGTATCTTGGGAAGGAGGATCTTTGTCCCAAAGTGGGAAAACCTATGAAGGGGTCTTATGAAGCAATGTCATGATTCAAGGTATGTTAGATGTCCAATACAACATCAGATGAGGGCATTACTTGAAGCAACCTATTATTGACCAAAGATGGGCATTGATATGGAGTCATATGTGAAGGCGTGTCCTGTTTTCCGATAAGAGAAGCTATATAATCAGTTGCATGGAGGATTGTCGCACTTTCTACCCATAGCAGAGAAACCATGGGAGACAATGACCATGGACCTTATTATAGCACTACCTGGTATGAGAGTGTTTTGGTGGTCATGGATAAGTTTTACAAGTATAACATGTTCATATCAGCGACCATGGAGAACATTATAGGGATCATATTCAAGAATATTGTGAAATATTGGGGAGTTCCACAACACATCATTAGTGATTGAGACCCATGCTTCATAGGGAAGTTGTGTTCAAAGCTCTTCAGATTATTAGGATCAAAGTTACATTACTCAAAGAGTTTTCACCCACAAATAGATGGATAGGCATAGAATTAATTCTTTATTGGAGTTATACCTGTAGCACTTTGTGAGTGTCAGCCAGTGAGATTTGGCTATGTTGGTTGATATGGCTTAATTCTCATATAATCTTCAAAGTGAATCGTCAAGGAAGAGTCCATTTGAGGTGGTAACTGGAAAACAAACCCTCACTCCTCACATGATGGTACTAGGGGGAGTAACAAGGAAGCAGGCTGTTGGCATATTCATTGGCCAAGGAGTGATAGGAACACTCTGACTTAACAAGAGTTCAATTGGGCAATGATACTAGAAGATGAAAAAGTGGGTTGACAATGGATGATGAAATGTGAGCTTCTAGTTGAGAGACAAGGTAATGGTGAAGTAGTTTCCCCAATAACACAGAGACTACATAAAGGTTCATAGGGGCGTCATACAGAGGGCTATGGGGGGGCATATGAAATCATGCATCGAGTGGGAGAAATTTTGTATCACCTAGAATTGACTCCAAAGCTAAGGATACTTCTAGTGTTTTATGTAAGTATATTGAAGCCATACCATAAAGACTAAGAGGGCCCAAGCTCAGGAGCGTTAACTAAGGCACCGACTGCTGTCATTGAATCAAAAGATACATAGGTGGATTTCATACATGGTGGGCACAACATTTCAAGACGCGGAGTGCCACGAAGCAATGAGTATTATGTCAAGTGGAAGGGGATACCAAAGTGTAACACCCCCGAATGATAAAGGGGTTAAATGGTTAAATGATATGATTCATGTCAACAAGGTGCAACTTCCTTTTCGAGAACCTACCTGATTAGAACTCCACAGTTAAGCGTGTCTGGCTTAGAGTAGTGATCACGATGGGTGACCTTCCGAGAAGTTTCTCAGGGTGTGTCTGAGTGGGGACAAAGCGCACTGAAAAGGATATGTGTTGGCCTGTGGGGACTATCATTAGTCAGATGACCCATTTGGGCATGTGGGTAGCCCCCATGGTGGGAACCATGTATATTCTACTAGGCTAGAATTCTCTAGAATTTTGTGGATATGTATTATAAAATGTTACAAGACATGCCATCCACCACTATATAAAGGGGGTGAACAATATTTATAGTCAATCCATTCATCCATTGAATACAAGAAAACTTTTAGCATGAGGTTTTCCATTGTAAAGCTTCTTGAATGAGCTTGTTAAGTAGTTCCCTCATGGTTCTTAGTTCCATCATGTTGGTGTGGAAAGGTTAAACATGGCTAAGATTTGAGAGGGAAAGAGCTACTTAAGTGGTGTATGAGAGCTTGTAAAAGGCAAAGTTCGTGACAGACAGAACATGTATCGTTAGGGCATGAGCATTATTAGATCGATGGGAAAATGAGTCCATGGTACATTCGTTGGAATATTTTCTTAGTTTCATTGTACTTGCACTATATACTCAGATTTTGGAGAGTTTGCTTGTGGAGAGGTGTTTGTAGATTTATCTTAGAAGGGATATGTATCGATTTATCTATTTATTCAGTAAAGTTTTAGTATGTTTCTTCCACATTGACATGAAAGTTTCTAAAAATGAACTTACTGGGTAAATTTATATGGTCGTCACTACTTCTAAATATTGTTTTTACATATTTGCAAGACAATGTCGAATATCATAGTGGACCTTGCGAGCTCATGACTTGATGATTGCGAACATTGAAATAACTAATTTTCTTAAGACCCGTTCATATCTTTGTATTAGATATTAGAGATGTCTTGGTCCTTTGTATTGTGTGATATCACATGCACTTTTGGATTTAATTGGATGGTTGAGATTATTTTATCCGCGATGTTTGGGTGTTGATATAGTTATTTTCTTTCCTAGGATTAAAGAAGGGAATGCTTTTTATATTGCATTTTATATACCCTTGATGATACTAATCAACCAGTAAAAAAATTCCAACAAAAAAAATGGGTTTTTAATGGGTAAAAAAGATCCAACACTTTTCAAAAATAAAGATTTTGAAATATATACTTTTTTTTTAAATCGATGTTAATGATGATATTTTTTATTCAAAAAAGAAATCTTAAAATGATTTTTTTTTTTTTTTTTTTTTGAAAACATGTGAAAAGTGAGTTTCACGTAAGTAAAAAGGATGGTTTCACGTAAGTAAAAAGGATGGTTTAAATATCTTTATTGGATTTAAAATCATTTGAAGAAGTAAAACTATTTTAATATATAAGAAAACACACACAAAAGAACTTACTAAAATATTTGAAGTGGTACCATGTCAAGTACAAGTATAGCCATGAGTCCAACATGTAAACTTGATATAGATGAATCCGAGAAACTGCTGGAACAAAGACACTATAAAGGAATGATAGAAAGTCTTTTGTGCTTATATAGTCATTTAGATATTATGTTTTTCTATAGACCTGAGTGCCTTTAATTTCGCTATGATGGTAAAACAATGTAGGAGGATTTTGTATAATCCTAATTCTTTGTGTTCTAACATCTTTATAGCCAAGTATTTCCATCTTGGTGATTTTCTTTCGGTTGGTATCCGGTTCAAACCTTCTTTTGTGTGGCCGGGTTTTTTTTTGGAGGCTAGGAATGGTGGATTTAGCTGAAAGGTTTCAGGGTCACGAGGCTAATTCAATGATGGATTTTTTTTTTTTACTAGGAAGGCTTCCCATGGAGTAGGTGCATTTTGATAGAGGTCCAAACAGAGCAATAGTGGATTAAGTTCAATAAACACTAATAACCTGTTTCTACGTATCCATCACTAAAATAATTCTACAAACACAAATTAACTGCTTGGATAGGGCAACTTTTTGCACGTACCTTCTGGATTTGCATTCTTCACAATCCAAGGATGGCCCAGGATCTTCTCAAGCGAAAGCCTTTTCGAGGAATCTCTAACCAGCAGCTGGCTGATTAGATCTTTAGCCTCTGCTGAAACCGGGGGAGCTACGGGGAAGGTCAGATCAATCTTCACGATCCTTCTGAAAGTGTTGGTTTGATTTTCAGCCTCGAAGGGAGGGGCGCCGTAGAGGAACTCGTAGCACAAAACGCCCAAGGTCCAGTTATCAACGGCATGGCTGTGGGCCTTGTTCTCCACCATCTCCGGGGCTAGGTAGTCCAGGGTGCCGCACATCGTGTACCGTTGGCTCCTCGACTGCACCGACCACCCAAAGTCCGCGATCTTCAGACGGCCCTCATGGTCGAGCAACAAGTTCTCGGGCTTGATGTCCCTGTGGATCACGTCCTTATCATGACAATATACCAGGGCTTGGGTGAGGCTTAAAATGTATGTAGCAGCTTGTTGTTCGGAGAGATGACCGGATTTTCTGAGCTCTCTGTACAGCTCTCCACCATGGGCATACTCGAGAATCAGGAAGATGCGTTCACTGTCATGGAACCATCCGAAGAGGCGGAGAATGTTTGGATGGAGAAGGTCCGTTTGGATCTCCATCTCCCTCTTGAGCTGATGATGGAGGCCGTACTTTGCAATTTGACGCTTGAACACCACCTTCAGCGCCACGACATATTTGCTCTGAAAATCGGAACCCTAACGTGCTGAGATTGGAGGAATCGCAACCAAGAAATTTCACTTTCTTGAAGAGTTTTTCACCCAAGGAGAATTACATTGACAAAATCTTATCTGTCCAGAAATCATAAAGAAATAAAACCCTGATTAAAGTAGAGGGAAGCGGTACCTTGATTTCTCTAGCGACATAGACCCTGCCAAATTTGCCTCTGCCAAGAGGTTTTCCAATCTCGAAATCCTCCAGCGAGAACCCCTTCTGGACTTTCCTCTTGGGATCATCTTCCTTGTCTGTTGCCTCTTGTTCGTGATGGTTCTGGTCTCGAAATTGAGTGCTCATTCCTCGTCTCGATTCTAGAGATCCGGCGAGAAGAGTTTCGATCCAAGGGTGGAACGATCTTCGACCATCAAACGAGAAGGGGAGGCTGCGTCCAGGTTCTGTTCGACGTTCCGAGTTGATTCGAAGGAAATCGACTTCGACATGTCAGTGTGTTTGGATGGAAACCCTAACCCCCAATAAAAGCATTAGTCTTCCCACCTCACCAGGCAAAGTAATTTGGAAAATTAATAATAAAAATTTATTTATTTATTTTATGAATAATAATATTGTAAAATATTTCCTTCCATTTTAAAACTCTCAAACAATGGAACATTAGATTTCATTATTTTCCATGTCATTCCATTCCATTATGTTCCATTAATAATCATTCTATTTCATTACATAAAGTCTTCTAAACATAACCTAAGTTTGTGAAGGGAGCCAATAATGAGCAAGAGACAAGGAGAGTTCAGGGATAACTGCAACAAGATGTTACTAAATATTTGAAGAAGTATTTATGTTTATATGATGATATATGATGTGAATGTTTCATTTTGATTGAAACGTTATCAAAACATACATTTCATTTTATCCAAAATTAAGATACTTGATCAATGCCATTATATAAAACTTGAAAAAGATTAGTCCAAAGTAACTATAAGATCATTAATTAGAGTTCAAACAAAGCATAGATTTAAGTTTTTTGTTCTTAAAATCAAATTATTTTCTAATAACTAACCCATAAATTGTTTTGAATTTGGAAATGTGGAGGCAATGAAAAATTAAGATCAGATAGAGATGAGTTTAATAATGTTGTGCGTGTGGTACATGTTGTCACACCCCGAGTTTTTTTTCTTTATATCTTATTATTTATCAATTTTGATCTTTTTGTTGGGTTACAAGACAGAACGCCTTGATTCTTTGGGTTTTTTTAGCTTTTTGGGCAGGACCATAGTGACCTCTACGCCTAGGATAGGTTCTTCGATGGCTGTGGTGGGGCTCTACGGCGTGGAAATGGGGAGAGCCCTATGGCATGGGGCATTTTTATGACAACCGGTATTTTAGTACACCTAATTCATGATTTAACACATAATGGTACACATAATATAATCTCAAAAATCGTGAAGCCTAGTGTCTTGGCAGAATTAGGTACATAACATAACAACTTACAACAGAAATACAACAACATTATTTAAAAGCTCAAAAACATGCTTTTATATTCCTTGGATCATCTAAAACTACCTGAGATAACCTGGGGACGTACATAAGAAAGATGTGAGTTATAAAGCTCAGTAAGGGAATAAACAAAACATAGCATAAGGTAAAGTAGTACATGTGAGCCAATATGCGTATAAATGTAACATAAGAGGGATGAGAATTATAAGCTTGAACAATAAGGTGGGATATAACATGATAGCATAAAGGAAACATAAGAGTGTGATGACAACATTAAACGTTACACCATAAACATAGGTCAAGTCTAACCACCAAAACATCATAACGTGGTGGAAAAAATATCATAATGGATTAGGTTTACTTCATAATCCCATATGACTATTGGAGATGAAAAAATGCAGCCAATGATGGACCGGATGCTGAAAAACTTGATCTAAGGACATAGTTTGTTTCATAGACTTCGATTTGACTAGTTGTGGAGCCCAAAAAGACATACAGATTAGAAGTTATGGTAATTTGAATTCAGATTGCTAAAAACGGACAGTAAGGGAGATTCTGGAACAATGTTCAGAATTTCATGAGGCCTTGGCCACAAAACTCAAACTTTCATGAGTGACGGTAACCTTCAAGCAACACAAGTCTGGTTCACAAAACACCGATTCATGGAATTCCCCAGCCGCACGAATCTTCGATGGCAACCTTCGCGCAGTATAAGTCTGGATCGCAGAATTCCATGACTATGCAGAGCTTTGATGGTAACCTTCATGCAACATAAGTCTGGTTTGTAGAACTCTGGTTCATGGAAGTCTTCGGCTGCATGAAGCTTGAGGCGATAACCATCATGCAACGTAAGTCCGGGTCGTGAAACTCTGATTTGCAGAAGTCCCCGACCACCTGAAAGCTTTAATCTTTTGTAAAGGCCTCTATCTTTCATGAAACCCTAGACCTTGCCTCTGCTGAGCCTTTCAATACCCCATCATGTCATCATTTTCAAGGGGTCATAGAGTTGTGACATCGCGCTCTCAATTCGTGAAACTCCAAAGAGTTTCATGAATTCGCGTAACTCATTGCCCCATGGGTAATATTTTGCGAATTCCATCAAGCGATCCCTTCCATATACGAGTTAGTGTTCGAGGATGTTTTACAAAACTTCTATCCATGAAAAAATATTGTTCACGTAATATGACCATGCCTCACGAAACTCCAATTTTCACAAAACTCCAATGTTTCACGAAACAATGTTCTCCATATCCATTTGGATCCCTCCTTTCGCTGAGCATACTTTTGTGAAAGTTGAACATCTTCACAAAACCCCTATTTTTACAAAACTCATACCTTCACACCCACTGGAGGAATCACAACCAAGAAATTTCACTTTCTTGAAGAGTGTTTCACCCAAGGAGAATTACATTAAAAAAATCTTATCTGTCCATAAATAATAAAGAAATAAAACCTTGATTCAAGTAGAGGAAAGTGGTACCTTGATTTATCTAGCAACATAGACCTTGCCAAATTTTCCTCTACCAAGGGGTTTTCTAATCTTGAAATCCTCCAGAGAGAACCCCTTATCGACTCTCCTCCCAGGATCATCTTAATTGTCTACTGCCTCTTGTTCGTGATGGTTTTGGTCTCGAAATTGCGTGCTCATTCCTCGTCTCGATTCTAGAGATCCGACAAAAAGAGTTTCGATCCAAGGGTGGAACGATTCTAGACCATCAAACGAAGGAGGGGAGGCTGTATCCAGGTTTTTTTCATTACTATGAGTTGATTCAATGGAAATCGACTTCGACATGGCAGTGTGCTTGGGAGTTTATATAGAGAGATAGAAGGGTAAAGTTGTTGTTTAGGAGTTTTTCTAAACAAATAATCGGGGTAATATATATGTGTGTGTGTGTGTGTTAATGGAAACCCTAACCCCCTGAAAATCATTAGACCTCCCATTATAAAGAGACTCAAGTCTCCTCATGCTACATTGTATTGTCAAGACAATTAAATCATACAGATGTAAAATCATGACGGTCGAAACCACAATAGATGGGGATCGAACCCCCAACCTTAACAATTGGGCCACCCCCATGGGGGAAAAGTAATTATGAAAATTAATAATAAAACATTATTTATTTATTTCATGAATTATAATACAGTAAAATATTTCACCCCATTTTAAAACTCCCAAACAAATTGAACATTAGATTTTACTATTTTCCATGTCAGTCCATTCCATTATGTTCCATTAATAATCATTATATTTCATTACATAAAGTCTTTTAAACATAAAGTTAGTTTGTGAAGGGAGCCGACAACAAGAAAGAGACAAGGAAAGTTTAGGGATAACTACAACAAGATGGTGCTAAATATATGAAGAAGTATTTATGTATATATGATGATATATGATGTAAATGTTTCATTTTGATTGAAACACTATCAAACCATACATTTCATTTTATCCAAAATTAGGATACTTGATCAATTCCATTATATAAAACTTAAAAAACATTATTCCAATATAACTATAAGATCATAAATGAGAGTCCAAACAAAGCATATATTTAAGTTTTATGTTCTTAAAATCAAAATATTTTTTAATAACTAACCCATAAATAGTTTTGAATTTGGAAATGTGGAGGCAGTGAAAAATTAATATTAGATAGATATGAGTTTAATAATGTTGTGTGTGTGGAACATGTTGTCACACTGTGAGATTTTTTTCTTTATATCTTATTATTTATCATTTTTTTATCATTTCATTGAGTTACAAGTCAAAAACCCTTGATTTTTGGGTTTTTTGAGTGTTTTGGGCAGGACCATGGGGACCTCTATGCCTAGGATAGGTGTTTAGATGGATGTGGTGGGGCTCTATAGCGTGGAAATGGGGAGATCCCTAGGGCATGGGGCATTTTTATGACAATCCATATTTGAATACACATTAATTCATGATTTATTACATAAAAGTACACATAATATAATCCAAAAAGATCATGAAGCCTAGTGTCTTGGGAGAATTAGGTATATAACATAACAACTTATAATAGAAATACAACAACATTATTTAAAAGATCAAAAACATGCTTTTATATAACTTGGATTATTTAAAACTACATGAGATAACATGGGGATGTACATAAGAAAAGGGTGAGTTATAACGCTCAGTAATGGAATAAACAAAGAATAATATAGGGTAACATAGTAAATGTGTGCTAAGAGGCATATAAAGTTAACTTAAGAGGGATAAGAATCATAATCTTGAACAATAAGGTGTGATATAACATGATAGCATAAAGGAAACGTGAGATTGTGACAAAACATTAAATGTGACATCATAAACATAGGCTAGCTGCCAATGCATCATAACATGGTGGAAAAAGACTCATAATGGATTAGGTTTACTCCCTAAACCCCTAAATGATTGTTTAAGATGAAAAAATTAAGCTAATGATGGACCAGATGCTGAAAAACTTGATCCATGAGTGTAGTTCATTTCATAGGCTTCAATTTGATTGGTCGGTAGCCCGAACAGACTTACATATTAGAAGTTATGGTTGTTTGAAGTGAGATTTCCAAAAACAGTTGAAAAGAGAGATTTTGGAATAATGAAAATAATTTCATGAAACTTTGTTTGTGAAACTCAAACTTTCATGAGTGATGATAACCTTCGAGCAACATAAGTTTGGTTCGTGGAACATTGATTCACTGAAGTCCCCAGTCGCACGAAGCTTTGACGGTAACCATCACGCAATGTAAGTCCGGTTCATGGAACTTCGATTCACAGAAGTCCTTGGATGCATGTAGCTTTGATGGTAACCTTTACATAGTGTAATTTCAGTTTGAGGATGCGAAAGTCTCTGACCTCAAGAATCTTGAGGCAGTAACCTTTGTGCAATGTAAGTCTGGTTCATGGAACTCCAGTTCGCGAAAGTCCTCAACCACAAAAAAGTAATAATATTTCATGAAGGCCTCTATCTTTCATGAAAATGTGGCCCTCACCTCTATTTCACATTTAAATACCCCAATTTAATTATTTGTAGGGGGTGCTGAGCTTCGACATCATGCTCTCAATTCATGAAACTCCAAATAGTTTTGTGAATTTACGTAACTCATTGCCCCATGGGTAATCTTTTATGAATTCCCTCACCTGATCCCTTCCATATATGGGTTAATGTTTGAGTATGTTTTGTGAAACTTCTATCCATGAAGAATACTACACCCATAATATGACCATGCCTACCGAAACTCCAATTTTCACGAAACTCTAATGTTTCATGAAACAGTGTTTTCCATATCCATTTGGGACCCTCCTTTAGTTGAGCATACTTTAAAAAAAGTTGAGCATCTTCACGAAACCCCTATTTCAAAAAAAATTCCATCCATGAAGAATGATGTTCACATAATATGACCATGCCTCAAGAAACTCCAAAGTTTCATGAAAAAATGTTTTCTATATCCATTTGGGCACCTCCTTTTACTGAGCATACTTTTACAAAAGTTGAGCATCTTCACGAAACCCCTAATTTTGAAAAAATACTACCTTCATGCTCGTTGGTCCATATGGTGGGGGCTTAGCCTCAACACCCCCACTCATGATCAATAATGGTCTATGGTCTCAGGCCTTTGGCCCGTTCCCTTCACTATCATCACTAATGCCCATGAAAAATGAAGTGTCACACCACAAACTTTTCAGGCCCGGTCGAGGACATTTTGGGTTGCACCATATACAGCCCTAAAAACCACCCCATATAATATCACAAGTAGAGATACTCCTCTACCCTTGCTAAAATATCATGAGCCAACCTATTCCTCTTGGTCCCTTTCCCATTCCATGAGTTAGATTCTCCTTTTGGATTACCCAAATACCTTGAGTTGAAATACTCCTCAAGAAACTCCTGAAACCTCATCGCCTGAGTCCTATGCCAGGTTGAACCAGAAATGGATGATCTTTTGTAAGTCCCGCACCAACCACTGCTAGAAATATTCCTCCCAGTAGTCCTCACTATATGAAATTAACTGTAGCATACCATATGTGAAAAGAAAATGATGCCTCATGTGGAAAGTTTAAGTTGTCTTATGCATCAATCATATGATGCCTCATTCCATGATCATGAGACAAAATCCTTAGTCTTCACTACATGATATTAAACTATAGTATACCCTATATGACCAATATTTGATACCTCCTATGACACGTATGAGATACGTTATGTGTCAAGCGTAAGATGTCTTATGTAATAATCATGAGATGATCACCTAACAACCACTATGGTTCTACTCCTTAGGTGTAAGAACCAATCATATTCCTCAACCCATTAGCGGTTCAGGATGCCCTCTTGACCCAACATGAGTAAGAAAGGATGAACATCTCAATTCATAATCCCCGCACACCACATCCTTTCATATGACGTTAAACTGTAACCTTACCCTATGAAACGAATTTGGGATACCCTATGTGATAAATAAAAGATTCCATATATGAGAAGTATTATATGCCTTATGATACACATGCAATGATACCCCATCACCTGGGAAGATCCCACACATAATCCCCAAACACATAATCAGTGCTCCTGGAAGCACTATGGGTAGCTTCCATGCTAAGCCCCAATCACACTATCACTACTCCTAGCGCATCTCAGACAACTCTCATGTGTAAGCCTCATTCACATAATTACTGCTTCACAATGACACCCAGGCAGCTCCCACATGTAATCCCCATTCACATCATTGATACTCCATAACAACACTTGGGATGCTCCTACGTATAAGCCCCATTAACATCATTGCTTCTCCATAGCGGCACCCAGGTAGCTCCTATACATAAGACCTATTAATAGCATCACTGCTCCTAGTATCACCCAACAAACATTCATGTATAATCCCCACACAATCCCTCACAGACGTTCCTTCCACAACACGAGTGTCCTTACCACATAATTTTAAACTACATAGACCAGTCCTATCACACAACCTTAATTTGTAGCATCGATCTACTTGGGTTTTGATCCCTATTTACCAATAGGGTATGTAGGATTCCTTTATGAGGTTTAATCTTGACAATATCCAACTATGAAATCATCCCCCTTGGGGATACACACTCCATCATATCCAAGTGTGAAATCATCCCCCTCATAGGGACACAATCCACCAAATCCAAGTGTGAAATATTCTCCCTTGGTAACACACTCAACCACCCACCTATCCCCGCAAGACATTAAAATTACAACCCATTTGTACCCATAAGACATTAAACCAACGTCCAACATGTCCCAAAAAGATGTTAAACCTGCATTCAACCTGTCCCCACAAGATGTTAAACCTATGATCCACTTGTCCCCGCAAGACATTAAACTTGAGTTCAACCTATCCCGAAAAGATGCTAAACATGCATCCTATATGTCTCTATAATATGTTGAACCTACATCCAACCTGTCCCCACTAGATTTCAAACCTACGACCAACCTGTCCCCACATGATGTTAAACATGCGCCCAACTTTTCCCTGCAAGACGTTAAAACTTCTCCCAATTGTCTCCACAAGACATAAAACTTGTGAACTGATCCAGAGTCCCTACCCCATATAATAAACATGGGATTCGTGAGGTAAAAATCCTCGGAAGTCTTATGCCCTCACATTAACTACCACATTACCGACATGGGGTGTCTTGGGTTCTGCTTCTAAGATTCCTCACACATGATATTCCCTCCAAAATAAGAAGACCTTACAGGTTCCCAACCCATCTAACATCTAGACACGCTCAACGTTCCCAACATTACCATCAACTTTGACCAAAGGTTACTACCCTGTTGAGATAAAATCAACATAATTAACCATCATCCACCTCGATATGACACTAAGAATGAGTTTCAAGAACATGAATCAAACATATAAGGGATAACTAGACTAAATAAATATATCCAATGAGGAATCCATGGAAATAGGAACTGACGTCCCGTCATCCCATTTCGATTATAGATCCAACATCACCAACCACGGTGGTAGAGGCCACCCTCCGTTGGAAAGGGGGAATGTAGGGAAAGAAATACATGTTGTTATGATGATGCACACCCAATATAGGAAAGCATCAAAAATAGAGACATCTCATGAGGCTAAAACATTACCCAATGCATTGGAGTGTTATCTAGGTACACCCATCATTTTCATATCATGTTCATGCATAAGTGCACCACATGAATCATACAACATACATATGCCTTTAAAAAAAAGTTAATACCATGATCAAGAAGTGTGGGATATATAAATGGAAGTACCCAATCAATTAAGGATAGGAACATATAGGTGAATACTCTTTAGTGGAATTAAGGATGGGTATTCACAACAAAAATGTTTGGCATGGAAAATCATAGAATAATTCCAGCAGTATAATGGAGGTACATAAAGGTTCATGGGGGGGATTAATGAGATCGAAAGGGGTATATAATCACTTATAAATCATAAGTCAAGTAATAGGTATGTGTGAAATCATATACCTACATGAAAAATTGGAAAAGAAAGTAAATAATATAAACGAGGTTCTTGAATAAGAGGAGAAGGAGATGATCCATTACCTTGAGAGGGTGCTTCTAAATGCTCGGGAGAAGCTTATTGAGAGATTGGGGGAAACTTGTGAGGAATATAGAGAGGTAAGGGTAGATTAATTTCATGTTAAAAGGGTTTTTAGTTAAGTGGAATGAGATTTGGGGTGGTTTTATATTGCAAAATAGGGGATAAATCTTTATTAATCTCTAAACATAGGTTTTGGACTCTATATGATAAAGTAATCAAAACCACAAAACATACCATGTTTTTTTTCCAATGGTTTCTAATAAATTTGAGTGTATTTAATTATTTTATATGTATAAGAACCAAAAACATTAAAATAATACCCTTAGATATGTTGAAGTGAGTTATGTTTACAAAGAATTGATTTTAAAACCTTAAATATAATATAGATTTTGGAGGATCCATTAAGAGTTTATAAAATTAATAAAATAACCTAAAAAGAACATTATTTTAAATGTTAAATATATATTTGTCCATTAATACCTTTTATGGAATATAATATAACACTTTTGAGTCATTATGATGTTATAATACATACCATATACTGTTAGGACCAATAGGGGCTTATATACCCTGAGAGGGGGGGTGAATTAGGGTATGAATATTCTTTTCTAAATTATTCCTGCCCCACCGGATCTTGACCTCTTTATTACAAGGGTCGCTTTGTTTTCACTTGTGTGTTCATTATGACCACTTCTTTTCTTCTTTATCTGATGATGATTCTTTGAAAGCAATGCAGGGAAGCAAGCAGGTAGACATAGAGATTTTTACTTGGTTCACCCTCACGGGGTTACGTCCAAGGAGCATACAACGGTGACGTGCCACTGTACCAAATCCACTAAGGATCACTGCCAATAATGTCTGGGCTAGATCACTTATATGCCCAGTATCACGGCCTTTAAAAAGTTAAGGGTCAGCTCACTACTTTCCCAAGGGTCACTCCCTGTTTCTCTCTCTCTCTGGCTCACTACCAGTGGAGAGGATCACCTTCTTCCTCTTTCTTTGCTCACTGCACTTAGAAGGGATCCACTCACAGTTTATAGACCTGTAGGTCTCTTCATTTGCATGAATGAATGCATCCTCAACTGTTGATAGATTCTCTGTTGAAGTCCAACTTTCATCCACAGATGAATATTCCTTTTCCCCTGAACACTGGGCAATTCCTTTGGAAATACCTTCGCAAATCACCCTACTTCGCGAGGCTCCCAATTTCATGAAGCTCAAACAAGCCTTTACGAAGCTCCTACCTTTTCACGAATCTCAATACTTTGCAAATCTTAGGCCATCGCGAATCTCCTGCCTCTTCGCGAATCACACTCCTTAGAACACACAGCCTCGCGAAGCGCACTTCCTTCGCGGAGCTAGATTAGCCGCCGCGAAGCACATCTCTTTTGCGAAGAACAGTACCTTTGTGAACCTCCTACGTGAACCGAGAGCAAAATATTTTCTTCAAAAACTCTATCTTATCTTCTTATTCTCTTAAAGGGGTCGAGACCTATTTATAGGTGATTCCACCAACCCTCCAACTTTTCGTGCGAAGTCAATGCCACGTTATCTCAAATCGCGAAGCTCCGAAGTTCCCGCCGAAATTCTCTCAAAATCACAAAGCACCACTGAAATTTTCCGATTGTGGAGCTTGACATAATCGCAGAGCATCACCGTCACTCCCTTCATTCCTTCACCGCAAAGCTCCCTCACAAATCCTTTCACCACCGCGATGCGCTTCAACCTCTGTCATTCACAAAGCTTGACATAATCGCGAAGAACACCATCAACATTCTTCTTGTCTTCGCGAAATTCAATCCATGAAGCCTATCTTCACGAAACTCATGCCTTTTCCATATTTAAATAAGATCTTCAAGGATATCCACTTTTTGCGATGCTCACCAAAATCCAAATTTTGGACCCCAAAAATTTGGCAAACATTGGAAAACGTCGCCACCTTGTACTACTCTTTTGGACCGCCTCCAGATCGTCTGTTCTGTTGTCATGGTTATTTTTCCACATGGATTGTCAACAACATCTCTGGAACTCGACAATTCTCCATGGAAACCTGCTTTTTCAACAAACACAATCAACCCAAAAATACTACAATGATACCTTCAGGGATTTTTGCCCAATATATATTTATATCGTATTTAATTTTGATCCAAAAATTCAATTGTCTCCAAAAGTTTTGAAAAAAAATCACCATTGGATAATTTCAACATGATGATTCCCAAAATAATATTTATTTTATCCAAATAATTCACTAATTATAGGAATTTACACTTTTAAATAAAAAAACCACATTTATTGAAAAATATTGGTTTTTTGACAATAACATTTTTCTAACCCTTATAAAATTATTTTTGACTTCATAGAATTATATTATCATTTATATTAATTATTAATTATTTAATAATAATATTAAAACATAATTTATTTAAAAAAACATTGTATTCATTAAAATAGAGTATCTTGATTGAAACTATACATTTCCCTAAAATACAATTCATGTTTCATCGTATCAAAATCTAAATTTTATCAAACTCATTATATAATCATTTAGAAAGTAATATTAAAAATAGGATCAATAAAATCATTGATTTATTAAAATAAAATATTCAAATTCACACTGTTAGGGTCTAGATACATAGCCCTTTATTACAACAGTGAATGTCATTAGGGCAAGGTGTGCGATGGTGAGATTTTCTTGGGGTGGTTTGACGTGCATGGTTTGGGTATTGATCTTAATGATCTTGAACTTCTCACATAAATGGTTTCATTCATGATTTTTTTGTTTAATCTAAAATTCATTTGATTAAGGTAAAATCCCATTGATTCTATCTGCCTTGGAAGTTCTAATAAATTGGCTTCATATGACATGATCCTATTAGTCAAGGTCATCGCTTCTTTCATATGTATCAATTGGACTTCATCAAAACCCTTTATATATATTATTATTAATGGTTACAATAAAATTACTATATTAACAATAATTATGATGAATAAAGTTCTTTTAAATTTGACATACCATATAACTATTCAAAATAGCCAAACTAGTGCATGCATTTTATATAAATTATTTACTTAAGAATTCATTTATTTATTTGAAAAGTGGGAATTTCAATTATAAAAGTTTGGTTCATTACATTATTCCCCCCTTTAGAAATTTCACCCAAAATTTTTTTATTTCATACACTGAAGCTAATGAGGGTACTTATGTTTCATCATCTCTTCTGGTTACAATATCGCTTCCTCAAACTTATGGTTCTGCCACAACACTTTGACTAGATTAGTTTTCTTGTTTCATAGAAACTTGTATCTATGATCCAAGATATTCATTGACTACTCCTCATATGAAAGATAATTATCCAATGGGACCAACTCTAGATTTATTACATGTGAGGGTTATGGTATGTACTTTCTCAATTAGGATACACAGAACACATCATGCACTTAAGATAAGTTATGTGGGATTACTAATCAAGAGGCCACCACTCTGATGTGATCAAGGATCTTAAAGGGGTCAATGTATCTTGGAATAAACATTACCTTCTTCCCAAACCTCATTAATTTATTCTATGTTGATATTTGAAGGAACACTTTATCTCCGAGCTTAAACTTTAGGTATCGTTGATGATTTTCTGTATAGTTTTTCTGTTAACTTTTCATGGATTTCTTATGATGCTAAATGGTTTGAAACTTCTTTATAATCTCTTAGATAAGATCAGACCCCATTATATTCTACCCTCCAAATTCATCCAATCATTTCGGATTCTGACACCTCTTCCCATATAGAGCCTCATAAGGTTTCATTTAAAAGTTAGAATGGAAACTATTCTTATATGTGAACTCCACTAGGGGAAGGTTTTGGCCCCAACATCCCTATAAATCCATTGAACATGATCTCAACATATCCTCCATATTTTTAATGGTCATTTCAAACTAACCATCCATATTTGGGTGATAAGTAGTGTAGAAGCTCAGTTATTTATCCAATTCTTACTTAAGGCTTCTCCAAAACCTCTAGATAAACCTCATATCTTGATCAGATACAATAGGGAGTGGAACTCCATGCATTCTTACCACTTCCCTTATGTATATCTTGGTGAGTTGATCAAGATAGAAATATTACTTTATAGAAATGAAATGTACCAACTTTGTAAGATGATTGACTACCACCTAGATGGAGTTATTCCATTTAGGTGTCCTCGGGAGTCCTATAATGATATCCATGGTTATGTTTTCCCATTTACACATTGGTTTAGGAAATGGCTGCATCATAACCTTAGGCTTATATCATTCCTTATTAACTTGTTGGCATACAAAGCATCGAGATACAAACGCTAAAATCTCCCTATTTATATTATCCCATCTGAAGTTTTACATCAAATATATATACATCTTAGGGATTCCTGGATGAATATAGAATTATGAGCTATGTGAATCATCCATAAGTTCCCTCTTCAGTTCTAGTTTTTATGGGACATGTATCCAAGGTAAAAACCTTATAACTCCATATTTAGAAAAGTTAAACTCTGGAATATTCACCACCTTCTTCTATGATAACTCATCATCTTTCTAAGACTCCTTTATCCTCTCAATAATAGATGACTGACTGGTTATTTGAGTAATGTATAATGAATAACCCTTTATTATTCCCATATCCATCCTTTTCATGTCTAATAATATTGGACCTCTTGCAATCCTCATTACGATAAGAGTTGTGGGGTCCTTTTTACTCATAGAATCCACCACTTTGTTTTATTTCCCAGGATGGTAATAGATTGAAAACCATAATCCTCGATCAGCTCTAACCACCTTCATTAGAGCATGTTGATATCCTTTTGTGTTAATATGCACTTGAGGATTTTATGATTTGTTTATATGTCACACTTCATCTCATATAGATAATATTTCCAAATATTTAATGTGAAGATCACCGCAACCAATTCTAGATTATGAGTTAGGTAGTTATTCTCATGGATCACTAATTAGAAGGAGTCATAGGCCATCAATTTGTCATCCTAAATGAGTACACAACCCAGACCCTCTTTGGATGCACCATTTTAGATCACAAATAATTCCCCACTAGTGTGTACTTTTAGAAAAAGTGCAGTTATTGGACTCTTATCACTACAGGAAAATTGCAATGTCGTAGAGGTTATTTTTGGATATGGTGGTGGTTTAAACTGCTGTCATATGCTTCTACAGCGGTTTCTAAAAACCACCGCTAAATTGTGTGTTGGGAAACTATTTGCGACAGTTAAAGCGGTTTAGTAGCGGTTTATGGGAACCGTCGTTGTTGGCACATTTTCACGGTGGTTATATTGTTTTTCACAGTAGTTTTTTTGGGCAGGGGACTACTTTTTTTAGCGGTGGTTAAAACCGAATCTAAAAAAAGTAATAGCCTTTCAGGACAAACCGCCATGACAAACAATATAACCGTCATGAAGAAAGCACGGAAGATGGGACACTGTAGCGGCGGTTAGAACCACCGCTAAATTTAAGACCGTAGCGGAGGTTAAAACCACCGCTAATAGAAAAATATCAACATTTAGAAGCGGTTAAAACCACCGCTAAATGTACCTGTTACTGTTAGCAGTGGTTAAAACCGCTGCTAAAGAGCAGATTTACAAAAAAAAGAACAAGTTTCTGGAGCCCCTTTACTAGTGCCCTGAAAAAAAACCATTCCAAGAATACCAAAACACCAACAGAATACATACAATAGTCAATATGAAAAGAGATGCTTAAATAAGCACAACCAAATGCATCTTTCAGTGAGTAAAGGAATGCAGATAAACATATCACATGCCATAATCTTAGTATCCAATAAAATGTAGTTGTGAATTTACAAGTTTACCCCTCTTCTATTCTTATACCACTTTCCCTTTTCTATTTTATCTTCCAGTTATTTTGAATTCTTTAACCTCTTGTATAACTCAATTTTTTTTAACATAGGTTCATTCATATCTCTATCATTAGACACCCAATTCAAGATTCGAAGTAAGCATTGGATAACTCAACGTACGACAACCCCCACTCATACATCCTATTTTAGTTTCCCATTGGATCCTTTGTGCTGTATAGGCATAGGCACATTTTCCATACTATCATGGAACTGAAACATTTCTCATATTTCTCCTGAAAATCTTGAAATATGAAGCTGATATCGGGAGAGGCCTCATCTATGACCTTTAGGTTGGTAGTAACATTATTTTCCCTTTGGGGTTCAATGTTTCATAATTAAGACACTGTGTCGCACACCATATTTGGTTAAGCATCTCTATTTAAGTAATTTATGTATTTAAAATTGACCATTACAGACTCATATGTACTAGTTGATCCTTGATTGTATGTTCACATGTTGTGTGAAACTTATATGGTCACCCATTGGGTGATCTAGGTGAAATGGGACAATATGATTTTTTTTTCAAATGTTGGTACTCCCACATATCTTCTAGAATTGTTCAAGAATGTAATATCCCTTTATATATGATTATTTGATAGAACCCAAGGCATCCCTTAGGTGTTTGGACCACTTATAGTTGGAATTTCTAAAGTGGAAAATTTCCTATATTAACATGTCACCATCTAAGTGACTCCATTGAGATTATATATGGGTTTCCCATGTTTTAATGAATTGAATGAGTTAAATGTAACTGATAATGTGAAATGGATAATTAATTATGGGTTTCCTTTCTTAAAATAAATCAATTGGTTTTAAATGGAATGACCCCAAGTAATTTTAATGTTATGCTCTTGATTTATGATTTATAAAATGCTTTATACGAATTGTAATATTTTAAATGGGAATTGAACATGGATAATGACATGAATAAGAGGTTATTACTGATCTATTATGACACAAATGATTATACCTTTATTATGTATATGGTGTAGATAGAAGAGATGGATGTGAGGTAATTACCCTTGCTAGTTATATTTAATATATGACTTTATAGAGGTTGTGGTATGATGGTATGAGATTGTTGAGCAAGGAGATATCATAATTCCTTACATCAGGTGTTGAGCATGGTGTACCACAAAAATGTTACTATATAAGTATTGTTATTTACTCACCACATTCCATGACTAAAATTTTGACTTCATGGCACACTCAACATCCCATGTGCTGTTTCATGGTGTCTCTCACTCTATTGGGATATAGGGCATGTACTTAATTACATAAGCACATAGGCTCGTTAGACTGGTTAGGGATGTCTATGTTATGCCATGGTCTATTCATCAGTATTATTATAAGTATATGGATACATACATCTTCACATAACTTGGCAATATAGGTGGATAGAATATATATAAACTATATATATTAATACTATATATAGAGTAACTATATATATTTCTATTCCATCTATGTGTCGATAAATTTAAACCCTCTTATAGTCCTTTAGGAACATTATTGGGTGGTTATTTATTTATTCCATAGTTACTCAAAAGATGAGGGGTGTATTATGTTGGTGGTAGACCCTTTATCATGGGAATAATGATGTGGTAATATTTTCTTGGGATTAATTTATGTTGGTGTTATGTGTGGAATTATTATAAATGAAACATAACATAGAAATTAGGTAAAATTATCTCTCCCTTGGGTTATTCCATGTGGAGTCATTATACTTGACACTAAAGATAGAAAAAAGGTAAAATCATCTCTCACATGGATAAGGGTTCCTAATTTTTTAAGAGTGATGGATTAGGTTCAAGTATCATATTTGTTTCACTCATGTGATTTCTCTGGAAAAGAAGTATTTAGTGTGGTTTCCTTAGAAGGAATGGAATATGGATCCTAATATATTGTCACTCCCATTATGCATCCTAGTTATTTTGATGTGCGGAATATAATAGAAGTGATCAGGAAAATTCCTTCAAAGGTAAGAGTGTCTCGTGAAATGGGTTGATATATTCTATCAAGGAATATGGATGCTTATAATAAATTATTTGTGATAGGGTAGTTGATGTTATGAATGGTAAGTAACTGATCATGTAGTCTATTTAACATTTTTCTAGGGCAGGGGGTTCTAGGGAATCTACTGGGAGTTTCCCATTGGTATGTCATGCCTACTGAGATAATGGAAACTGTCACTCACACTGCCTGACTGTTCTTCGAGACTACTTTAAAAATGGTGGGAAAACCCCATTTCAGACAGTGTAGCAAAATTTCCCCTAATCTCGTATCAGTATTTATGGATTCCGACTATTTTTTTGAAATTTTGGATACTAGGATTATGCCAGACTAAAGGGTGATCTATCTTAAACATGTTAATGAGGCACACATTCTCATCCCTAGGGATTGATACAAGAGCATAACTAAGAAGTACTTCTTAGAAATGGAAATTTAGTGGTAAATGCATTGGGATAAAAAATGTAGGATAAGTTATTATAATGAAAAAATGAATTTAGGAAAAATGAATCATAAAAATAAATAGTCTATATATATGGTGCATACCACACTCGAGAAATCAAGACACAAAAGGAAACATCAGAAATCAATAAAATACATAAAAGGAAACATGAGAAATCAAGAAAATGTTAGGTCATGAAAATATTTGGAGGAAACTATGTGCCACACATGATACATATACAAACCAACTGTTACAATATTTTTCCACATATAAACAATACTACTAATCACTATCTGATGATGAACAGATATTGTCACCCTCTCCACCTCCATCTCCACTTCCTGCTACCACCTGTAAGAACATTATATTGAAAATTAAATAGTGTTGCATATTTATATTTAAACTTAAAACCAATAAAAGTTTTCAAACTAAATGATTTTTAATTTTTGTGATTTAACTGCTCACCACCAGTCGATGCAATACCACAGGGGGGATATATGCTCATCTACTAATGTATATCATTCAACGCTTTCTGCAAAGTGGATATCTGAGCCCCCTGGTCTTGAACTGTGTTTTGTAGAGAAACAATATCTCTCTGAGCATCTCCGGGTATGGATTGACTACAACCAAGAGTAGATGCAGCTATAATCCCCAATGTTCTGCCAAAGACCTCAGATGGTATGGGTCCCAAACCCATCCCGCACACTTTACTAGGATGCTCTTTCCCAAGGACTTTAGCAACTGGGTCATCCTGGGAGACTGAGCAACTGCCAAGGATTGGCATCCCATATTTCTTTATTTTTTACCTATAAATAAAATATCAATATATATTAACATAGTTAAAACTGATAATAAGTTATTATAATGAAAAAATAATTTCATACCCCAACTTCTTTGGCAGACTCATTAACAAAATTTCCATCAGATTTTTTTGTGAACATCCAACCACACTTCAATTCAGGATTATTCGTGCCCTAAACTCTGTGACTACATTAAAAAAATATAAATCAAAAATTTAATATATTAAACATATAATATTTTATTATAAATATTTAATCTAATGAAAATATTACCAGAGTCGACCGGCTTCTAGAAAAGATTTTTGACCCCGTAGTGTGAGGCATGACTTGCTTAGCCTGGCTTTATGCATTCTTTCTTGAGAGATCCTAAAATAAATAAAATCCAATTTAACAGTAATGTATTCAATGTCATATCCTATTCACATACATTTATAAATGTAAAATGAGCTTAATATAATAATATATATTTAAATACCATCTGCTTCTCATCACGATGTCTGTCAACAAAAACTTTCCACTGTTCTTTGGGTACCCCATTGGGTAGCTTCTCATACATTTGTTGGATGGTCAATGAAGTATTGTTGACATCGCTCCAAAATCTCTATTTTAAGTCTTTCTATTTCTTACCAAGATTTTTCAACGTCCACTTTCGTGCTATCACATCAGCAACTATAAAGTGGAAAAACATCTGTATACAGAAATTCATTTTGAACATATTGATAACATGACATTTAATTACACCATAATGTATTAAAATTGAATTTATTTGGGAATAAAAATCTTCATTTTTTTCAATTTAGAGGAATATGTCTCCAATCATCATAAGAAATAGGAAGGCAAATCGGCTCCGCTGCCAGCTGGCCTAGAATTTGGCCAAGTAATCCCGTGACATCATCCGTAGGGACCCCATATGAATCAAATGGGAGAACTATATTCTCTCCATTCATATTCCAAACATCTTAACTTTTTATATTTTTCTCCATAGTTGCATTTTTTTCATCTTTAATGAACAAAAAATTATTATAAAAAAAGTGAAATAAATTTATTTATATTAAAACTTGTACTTATAACAGTGACCCTCCAGTATGCCCGTGATGAACTAGAAGTGGCGCACCACCGCCTCACTACTGAGGCTTATGAAGGGGGAGTCGAAGAATCAGATTCTAAAGGGATGCTCACAGAGGGTGTGATAGATGGTGCAGGGGGGCAGGCTACTGGTGGCTCAGATGCCGTAGGGAGGGAGATAGATGGATTGTCATCTGTCACAGTAGTGGATGAAATAGGTGTATCACTTCCTCCTTGACATTCCTGTCATTTAATAAAATAAAATTAAGTTCAGAACATATATTTCAAAAAAAATATGCAGAAAAAAAATTTAAAAATGATAATAGATTCCCAATACTAACAAATAAAATATACATAATAATGATAATGAATGACTACACAAATGAAATAATTGGTTGCTGAATGAATGAATAATTGTACATAAAATAATTTCCCCCTTCAATCATGTTAGTTTCCTACTCCATTACTTCATCCACTTCATTCATCCTTTCTAGACTAATATTTTCAATATCATGATGGACAAGAAATTCTGCTTCTTATTGTTGATGAGATTCAATTGCAGAGGTCAAATCTTCCACTTCATCACCCATATCATACAAATATCTTTGTATTACATGAGCAACTACACTCCAACTTTCATCCACAACATCATTCACATAATATACCATTTTTTCTTGTGATGATAAGATATATGGATCATGCAGTTCATGATCACCAACATCCATCATGTGATAGAATTTCAAAGAAGTAAATTGCAAGGAATCTCTTTTAACACCCATGATAATATCGACCCAATTGAATTTGAATAAAACAACTGAAAAATGCCCGTGGTAGTTTAATTCAATAATATCAGTCATCTTTCCATAGTATCCCACTTCAAAAAATGTAAATATATCACTATTATGTATTTTTAAACCCCTTTCTTGATCAACTATATGAAATCTAAACCCATTCACGTTGTAAGAGTCGAACTTTCTAACTTGTTTTAGAGGACCTTGAGAAAGAAACATCAAATCTTCTGAAAACTCTGCTCGAGTATCAATATTCATGATCTAAAAAAAGAAATATACTTTATTAGATTTACAAAATATATGTGTCAAACTAATATTCATATTTATTATAATATTTATGAACTTACACGTCGTGCAAACCATTCTAAAAGCTCTCTATTAACAGATTTTGTTATATATTTCTCATTTCGTGTTTGGACACTCATTAATCTCTTTGTTTGTATCCTCAAATATTTAATAAATAGATCTTCAATTTCACTATTCAGCAACACATATCTATGTGCCTGTAATAATTCCAATTCTATCAATGTCACATTTGAGGTCCTCCCAACTGATCGACCTATAGTAAAAAATATTTTTGATTTCTGATGTATTTAAGATTGAGTCGATGTGTCATCAACAGGCCCAAATTGATTAAATCTTGTCTCAATATCATCCAAGTATCTATAACAAAAGTTAAGACACTCCTCATCCAAATAGCCTTCAGTAATAGAGCCTTCTGGTTGAGCTTTATTTCTCACATATGATTTCAAATTCCCAAGATATCTGTGAAATAAAATAAACATAATTATGCATTTAATTAAGTGCCAAAAATTGTTTACCTAACTGAAAAATATATAAATAAAGTACCTCTTAATTGGATACATCCATCGATAATGAATGGGGCCTCCTAATTTAACTTCTTCTACCAAATGCACAGTTAAATGCATCATGACAGTAAAAAAATACGGAGTAAAGATCATCTCCATTGCACAGAGGGTCAATAAAAACCTCTCCTAGAGGTTGTTAAGCTAAAATAAATGTAGATATTTCTCACATAGTTATCTGAAAAATGTGCAGAATTGGAGTACAACAGTAGTAACTTTTTCAGGTAATAATGTATGCAATTCCACTGGTAGTGACTGTTGTATTAAAATATGTAAATCATGAATTTTCAATCCATGTAACTTACGATTATTCAAGTCAACACACCTCCAAATTTTACTTGAATACCCATCAGATACCTTCACATTCTTTAAAAATTCAAGGAATGTATCTTTATCCCTATTTTTCATTGCAAAAATTTTTGGAGCATACTTTTCATTCTCATCTGGCCAGAGATCATATTTTATGTTCATTACTTGTAAGTCTTTGCAAGCATTGAGATGATCCTTCAAATTTCCATGCTCATTAAGGAATGTGAAAATCAAATTGTCCCAGAAATTCTTCTCAATATGCATCAAATCAATATTATGCCTTAACAAATTAAATTACCAATATGGAAGTTTGAAGAATATACTTTTTTTCTTCTATTGTTACGTTCTAATTTCACTTAACGATGCACTTCGAACCCGTTTCCCGCTATCATTCAAATGAAGAACCTTCCCAAATTCTATTTCAACATTTTCAAGTTGTGTCAATATTTCAGAACCAGTTAGCAACTTTGGAGGTGGTCTACGATCAATGAAACTATTAAATTTTGATTTGTTTAGCCGAAATCTATGAGATGCATCAAGAAATCTTTGATGGCACAAGAAGCACCATTTTCTACTATGAGGTAGCCATTTGGGCTCAAAATAAAAGTTAAAAATAGGACAAGCCAAACCCGTGTAAATGTTCTAACCAGATAAATTCCCAAGACCAGGGAAGTCACTAATGGTCCACATTAAATTAGCATGCATTTTGAACATTGTTTTAGAATAAGCATCAAATGTCTCAACATCATTGCTCTATAAATCCTTTAAATCTTCAATCAAAAGCTGAAAGTATACCTAAATATCATTTCCAGGCCTTTTGTTTCCAAGAATAATCATCGAAATGATAAAAGATGTTTGTTTCATACACATCCATGGAGGCAGATTGTAAGGGATCAAAACAACTGGCCAAATTCTATAACTGGTACTCAAAGTCCCAATGGGATTGAATCCATCAGCAACCAATCCCAATCGAACATTCCTAGGATCATCTAAGAAATCTAAATGTAATGATCTCATGGATGTCTTGTCAACCCATCATTGTTATTATCTACAGAATGCCACTTCATGTGTTCAGCGGTTTTCGATGACATGAATAATCTTTGCAATCGAGGTTTTAAAGGAAAGTAATGAAAAACATTTGAAGGTGTGTTCCATTTCTTCTTCTTCATGAAATTATGTTGATTCAGACTTCCAACATCACCAATTGACTGCCTGCCATCTAGAAGAAGAACATTTTTTGTAATTCCTTCTACTTGAATCCTCTCACCAATAAAGCATACAATCATTGGGACACACGTGTATTTTTGTATAATTCAGACTAATCCTGTTAAAAACTTTTTTCATATCATAAAAAGACTTGGGGATTTTTGCTTCAGGAAATGCATCACACAACAATTCCAATATCATATACATTGCCTTATTTGTAATTCCACATACACATTTGATATGGTACAACTTCTGCAGAAAAGAAAGATTTGAATATTTTAAACTTCCACTATAAAACTCTTGATTTCCATTATCAACTAAATCATGAAACGTATTTCCTTAGTGAAGTTTTCTCTTACATTTGTCTCCACAGAATCAGGAAAAGGATCCAATGATATGTTACAATCTTGATCTGGTTGTGTTACAGTCTCAAAAACATAACTTGTCACGTTGCAATTTGTAGCACCCTCATCTAGTTGTTATGTTATTTTTGGATGTTGATAGTGGTGTCTTACAGTGCCAAATTCATCATTTATGAGGTTTTTTATTTCATTTTCCATTGTCGACGAAGTTGGGAGATCATTTTGTGGATTACCATCAGTGCTCAACCTTTTTGTAACATTCAATTCTCCATGCCAAATCCAACACAAATATTGACCAGGGAATTGCTTCAGTATTAAATGTTCATAAACTTCACCACTCTTCAACTGTCTTCTAAATTTACATTTACGATATGAACATCTTATTCTCCCTTCAACGGATCGATTGGAAATTGCAAAATCTAAAAACTCCTTCAAACCCTTAACATACTGAGGTGTGTTCCTCGGTAATGGGATCCAGATTTTATCCATGTATATCACAATGTGCCTATACAATATTAAAAAAAATTAAAATACATAGTTACTACTAAATAGGGAAAGAGACTCATATATACTGGTTGAAAAATATATAAATATGTTACATAAGGTTTTCCTATATAAATACACATGGTAAATCACCCAATAGAAAACCTAAGTACATATGTGCATGCATGTGTATTCTTATACACATGTGATTACAAAATCACTTGAAGAAACAAGAAGATAGTGAGTATTTTCTTAGGCAATATACATTTTAAGAAGATAGTGAGTATTTTTAGATATATTTGAGCAAGTTCAGCATTAGTAAAAAATTTAAGAGTTAAGCTGAAGCATTATATTAGAAGTCAATTTGCAGAGCATTGGGATATTTTCAAGTTGATCATTTTGATATAGCAGTTAGTTGAATTAGAAGTATTATCTTTTACAATTTATGAGAGTATACTGAACCGACTTTCATGCAAAGTTATTAATTATATTCAATGTAAGTCATTGAATTTTATTCCTTTTATAAGAGGAACTATAATTTCTAGTTTTAGAATAATATAGAAAAATAAATTTTTTCCATTAACATGATATATAAATAAATAAAATATAAAACATGCACTTTATCAATGCGCAACATTTATAAAACATGGTATAAAGATGTTTTTCCTGAAACAATTCCAATTCGAAACCCATTCATCTATCCTTAAAACATCACCCCTTGTATAAACAACCTTATATGGTTTAAAAACATATTAAAGGAATTTATAATAATGGATAGAAAATTTTAAAAAATTCCCCTCACTTGAAATCTTTAACACAACAAACTCAAAGTAAGTAAGGAAACAAGGATAACTATGAAGAAAAATCCCCTATAGAAAGTCATAAAGTATGCCAATAAACAAGTGGAACAACACTAATCAATATCAGTAATAAATCATTAGAGGATCAATGCTTCAATGAAATTCCATCCAAGTAAAAAAGAAATACACAAGCTAATAAATAATTAAAGGCATAACACACGATAACTATAACGAGGAAACACATTAGGAGCTAATTTGACAAGTATAATACATGAAAATGTGGACCTAATTCCATCAGGTTAACAGTCACACATCCATCAAACAAATAACTCTAAACCCAATCTCATCCGTGACACCCCACTAGCTCGGTATTTTGTACAACTAGTGGTAACTAGAAAGTGTGCAATCTCAATGTTGCTAGAAACATCCCATGACTTCCCACTTAGTATCCGAGGGTTCCCTATAAAATAACGAAAGGAGGTGATACACTTTTAAAGTGAATGTCATACAATGAAAATAATAATATCCAAAGGCTAGAATATTAATGAAATCCTTCCCACATCCCACATTTAGCTTATAATGAGCCCCCACCCATAAGAAAATCATGAATCACATCACAAACAACCATCACATGGATACACATGACAACATAAATAAATGAAAAGGGGATCAACAAGGTAACAATGAACCAATAACTCAAATATCACATCACAAAGTGCCATCCAAGTCTTTCAATTATCACATATAATATATAAATTTGTAAATCCCTTTTTAAAATGTTTTGGAATCCAAATACCAATATAAGGGAAATAATAATAATTTCCAAAACACAACCAACATAACCCAAATGAATCAAAATTCCATTTCATAAAACAACACGTCCCTTTGACACATAGAAACCATTTAACCCCCAAAGGGTAGCCCACTTTGAAAAACAAATTTCCCTTAAAATCAAATGACCATGTGTTTTTCTTATATAAAATCATTTTTTTAATTTTATCAAACATGTCGAATGTATAAAATACAAATTTACATAAAAATTTCATTTAAACATGAAATTAAAACCTTTAAGCCACATGAAAACCAAGTTAAGTTATATAAAACCATTATAAACCAAACCTATATAACCCACACCCTCATTATCTAGATTATAAATTAATTTATAAATCTAAGCACACAAAAATATATTAAATAAAATTCAATGAAATGGAAACACTGACCTAAATAAAATTCATCGGCGGCAGGGATGTGAGCTAGGGTTCAGGTCTCGTGGGGGTGGGGGGAAGAAGGTGGGGTCATAGGGGTCGGGGGAGAAGGGGGTTCAAGGTCCGGTGTTAGGGGGAAGTGGTTCTGATGGCTTGCGAGAAACGTCACCGACGGGGAGGCGAGCTAGGGTTCGGGGATTGTGGGGATCAGGGGAAGAAGGTAGGGTCACAGGAGTCTGAGGGAGAAGGGGGGGTTGGGGTCGGGGGGAAGTGTCACTGCTGAAAAAAATAGGGTTTAGCGGTGGTTTTTAATAAACCACCGCTAAAATACCACCGCTAAAGTCAATTTATGTTGTAGTGTATTTAGCTATTTAAATCATTCATTGTATTCATATTTCTAGAAAAACTTGACTTCTTTATGAGTTAACTTGGTTAGGGGGCTTGAAAATAATGGAATGTTTCTCAAAAATCGATGATAGTACCCAGCTAATCCAAGGAAACTATAGATTTATATCATAGAGGTTGATCTAGGATATCCTTCAATTGCCTTTATTTTTAAAGGGTCCACAAATATCCCTTTGTTGGTGATAACATGACCCTCTAAAGTTACTTTCTCCAAACAAAACTCACATTTACTATAATTTGTAAATAATATTTCCTTTATCAAAGTCTCCAATAAAAAATTCAAATTCTCCTCATGTTTCTCTCTCTGTTTGGAGTAGATAATATTATCATCTATAAATACTACCACAAATTTGTCAAGGTAATCCCTAAAGACTCTATTCGTCAAGTCCATGAATATTGTTGGGGAATCAGTGAGTCTAAATGGAATCACTATGAACTTTTAGTTCTCATAACTTGTAAAAAATTTAGTCTTGGGGATATCCTCCACCTTCACCTTTACTTGATAATATTCTAATCGAAGATCCACCTTATAGAAATATTGGGCTCCACATAGCTAATCAAAAAAGTCATCAATATATAGTATGGGATACTTGTTCTTTATCATTATCCTTTTGAGTTCACAATAACAAATGTTGAGGTGTATTGACCCATCCTTCTTATTGAAAAATAGGATCAGTGCACCCCATGATGGATCACTTGGGCGTATGAACCCTTTATCCAGATTATCATATAGATTCTACTTTATCTCCTCAAGTTCAACAATAACCATTATATATAGAGTCTTGGATATTGGTAAATCTCTGGGTATAATATCAATTGAAAATTCATCCTTTCGTCTAGGAGGAAGACTATGAAACCATTATGTAGAATCATAGGGACATTTATAATACGAAGGATTATTTCCTTATCTCTGCAATTTATGTTGGATATATATAAATAAAGTTAATACATGCCCAAAATAGCATCAAATTCCACTAAAGGAAGTATCAAATGGTAAAATGGGAAGTTCATCCCATAAATATAGATAGGGGATGAGTTATATGATTAGGATACAATAATGAAACCATTCACCATATTCATTGAAAACTGAACTTCCATGTTCTGAGGTGGTTTTTGAATAGTTCTACTAAACTTTTGTGATATGAAATAATGTGTAGAACTAGAATAAAAAAGTATGTTTACTATTCTTGAATAAATAACTAGTATACCTATCACCACTTCATTTTCAGGATCAACCTTAGTAGATGTGATGACATAAGCTCACCCTTGTTTCTTGAGAGGTTTTTGGTGCTGATTGTCTTCGAAAAACCTTGGCTAGGTGAATTGGAATGCATAATGCCCATGTTCCTTATAATTGAAACACTATACCACTATATGAAGATTGACTAAAGAATTCCTTTATTCTAACACATTGGTGGGGTTGTTCCATCTATATTCACTAGCTTGGTGACCTTCCTTCTTGAACTTAAATAATTTCTTTATCCCCCTTAGGCAATTTTTGAGATGCTTTTTCCCATGCTTTCAAAAAGTTATATGTTGGGATTTCTTTTCACCGTTAGATTTATCCATCATACCTCTAGAAAAAACTCTATTTTCCACTTCATATCCCCATGAAAACCTTTAGATTATATAATATCCATTTTGATATTGAGGGCACATCAGACAATTTCCTCCTAGCTGTCAAATTACCCAATGGCTAACACTTTTCATTGACTTAGCTTCATTCCACCAAATAAGTGGTTAACTTTACTTTAATGGGTAATGAAAAAGTTGGATACATATCATGAAGGTATTTTGAAGTTTTCCTTATATACCTCAATGTATTAATCATCCTTTTTATTGATATTAAGGAATTCCCTCTCCATTTTCAATCGAAGAGTGAGAGGAAAATATTTGTCAATTCTTTTTGGAATTCAATCCACTCCATTTCTTCAATATCCTCCTTAGGAGTTGTATTTTTACCAATATATTCCATTAATCAGCTTCTTCTTCTATATGATAAACAGATGACATGAACTTCTCTTGCTCAGATAATTGAAGTATGGAGAAGATATTATCAATTGAGTTGATCCATTGTTCCATGATTAAGGGATGTAAAGATATATTAAAATACAGAGGCCTTAGTCACATAAATGTCTCATTTGACACTTGTTCTTTCTGTGGGGGATTTTGGAATTTCTCATGATTCATGTTTTGGTTCAAAACATGAGTTATTTGAGAAAGTATAATGATTAAGTTTGTGATTCCTACTCCCATCAGGTTGGGTATCTCATTTGGTCTATCATCACATTTCCCCTCACATTGGTTGTTGACTTAGTTTCTAATATTTATAGCCATTTGACTAGAAAAATGGAGAATTATGGATGAATATTTTTAAACTATTAAATGCATAAATGAGAAACCATGAAAGTTAAAGGTATAACTCATAAATGACATATATTATCTAACATATGAATTTATAGGATTCAATCTAAGTTATCCATGATATATTTTATACCATTAAATATTATGGGCATTTTTTCCCCTTAATAATGCTATGTAAAGAGCATGTGAATTTACCAAAGCATATCCCCCTATAGTTTCAAACTAGGAGTTCAATAAGGAATGTTATCATGCACCAGGTAATGAAAAATTATAGCTGAATGCACACTTTTCAAAGTTATTACCTTTATATACATCTGTTCCAGATCCACATCCACTTGTAGTATCCAAAATGGGATGTATTTTATTGAAAAAAACATAATCTAAAATTAAAAAAAATTAGGGATTTTTTCTAATGTTTAATATTATCCCTAAGGATTTCACTAGAGTTTTATAATCCTAATCCCAAAAATAACTAGACTTTTCTCTAATACCAACCATGACAACCCATATTTTAGCACACTTCAATTCATGATTTATTATATAATGGTTCCCATAATAATATCCCAAAAGTTCATGAAGCCTAGTTTCGTTAGGTAATTAGGTACAAAACATAAAAACTTACAATATAAATACAAAAAAATATTTTAAATCTCAAAAACATGCTCTTATATTCCTTGGATCATCTAAAACTACATGTGATAACCTAGGGATGTATATAAGAAAGGGGTGAGCTATAAAGCCGATTAAAGGAATAAACAAAGCATAACATAAGTTAAATCAATAAATGGGATGCAATATGAATATAAAGATAACATAATAGGGGTGATAATCATAATATTTAACAATAATGCAATATATAACATGATAACATAAAGTCAACATGGGAATATGGCGACAACATTACACATGACATCGTAAACGTAGGTTAACGCTAACCACCAAGACATCATAACTTGGTACAAAAAGTCCCATAATGGATTAGGTTTACTCCCAAATCACATGAATGATTTATCATGATACCAAAACATTACCCAATTCATTGGAGTGATATCTAGGTGCACTCATCATTTTCATATCATATACGTGAATAAGTGCGCCACTTGAATCATACAAAATAAGATACCTTTCATTAATTTTAATCTTATGATAAAGGAGTGTGGATTATATTCATATAATTACACAATAAAATAAGGATAGATACAATTATGTGAATACTCCTGAGTGGAAATAAGGATGGGTATTCACAACAAAAATGTTTGTCAAAGAAAAATCATAGGGTAATCCCGACAACACAACGAGGGTACATAAAGGTTCATGGTATTGATTAATAAGAGTTAAATGAGTCTATAATCGATTTTAAATCATAAGGGTGGTAATAGGGATGTGAGAAATCATATAACAAAATGAAATTTTAAAAAATAATGGATATAATATAAAGGGTGTGTTTGAATAAAGAGAAAGAGATGATCCCTTACCTTGAGAGGATGCTTCTAAAATATTGGAAGGAGCTTCTTGAGAGATTAGTGGAACCTTGGGAGGGATATAGAGAGGTAATTTCAGAGTAATGTCATGATACAAGGGTTTCTAGTGAAGATTAATTGGATTTTGGGTGGGTTTATATAACAAAAGAGAGGATAATTATTTATTAATTTCCAAACTTATGTTTTGGGATCTATATGATAAAGTAATAAAAAAAACCTTCCCATGGTTTTTTCCTATGGTTTCTACCAAAGAAGTGTGATTTATTTATTCTATATGGATAAGAATCTAACACATTAAAATAATACCCTTGTTGATGTGGAAGTGAGTCATGATTACAAATAATTTATTTTAAAACCTTAAAGTATACTATAGGTTTTGGAGGATTCATTAAGAGTTTATAAAATTAATAAAATAACCTAAAAACACATTATTTTAAAGTTTGAATTTATATTTTATCATGTATACCATTTATGACATATATTATATCATGTTTTGGTCATTATTATTTCATAATACACACCATATATTTATATCGTATTTAATTTTGAAAAAATATTTGACTATCTTAAAAAATTTTGAAAAAATTACCATTGGATAATTTCAATGTGTTGATTTCAGAAATAATATTTATTTAATAAAAATAATTATCTATGTATTAGAATTTACAATCATAAATAAAAAATCAACATTTATTAAAAAATATTGGTTTTTTTTTACGATTACAGCTTTCTGACCCTTATAATTTTTTTAATTCATAAAATTATATTATTATTTATATTTAATAAAAAATATTCAATATTAATATTAAAAAAATTATTTCAAAAATTATTGAATTCAATAAAACAAAGTTTCTTGATTAAAACTTTATATTTCCCAAAAATACAACCTGCGTTTCATCATATCAAAATCTAATTTTAATCAAACTCATTATCTAATAATTTCAAAAGTAATATTAAAAAGGGATAAATATAATTATTATTTTATAAAAATAAAATATAAAAATTTATATAGTTAGGGTCTAGATACATATCTCTTTATTAAACCAGTGCATTACCTATGGGTAAGGTGTGTGATGGTGAGATTTTCTTGGGGTGGTTCGATGTACATGGTTTGGGCCATAATCTTAATGAGATTGAAATTCTTATATAAATGGTTTTGTTAATGATTTAGTTATTGAATCTCATATTAGGCTTGATCAAGAGAAAATCACAGTGATGTTATCTCCATTAGAAGCTTTGAAAAATTGACTTCATAGGGTATAATCCAACTAGTTGAGACCATCACTTCTCTCATCTGTATCAATTGGACTTTATCAAAACCCTTTATTTATACTAGTCTCATTGGTCACTGTACGATGACTATATTAAAAATGGTTATGATGCATAATGGTCTTTTAAATTTGAAATACCATATAAATATTCAAAATAGCTAATATAGTGAATGTATTTTCTATAAATTATTTACCTAATATTTCATTTATTTATTAAAAAAAGGGAATTTCATTCATAACATTTCAGGTCGTTACAGTTTTTCTAGAATTTTGGGTGAGGGTTCACCCTATAGAAAACACCCAAGGAGACCACATTCATGGTGCTAGGTATTGTAAACCATATGGTCTCTGTTTCATGTCAGGGGGACTCACACTAGGTGTTGGGTTCTTGGGGGAGGGGGGGGGTTAAAATAGCAGCTAATGTGCTGATGTACCCTCTTTTTGGGTGTTCTGGATAAGCCATAAGAACCCTTATATTGTAGGATCGAGAGCTGTGGTTCACCTAAATCCCTGGGCGTCAGGTGGTGTTACTAAGGGAAACAGTGATGAATTACCTCACCGTAGTGTTCCCTATGGAGTGGGTCTGAGCCATTTTGGCTCGACCTAAATGAGGTCCATGATGTGAATGTTTCATATGACACCCCAAAGTCACTTATATGTATATTTATATTATATGGCTGAGTCCCTTGAGTTTTGGGGTTTCCTAGGGTGATTTTTTGAAATTTTAAAGCTTTTCCATGGTTTCATGGTTTAGTGCATGGTTTGATAAACCATGTAGTACAAAACATGTGACCTCTACCATGTTTGACAGTGGTGATCATATAATTACCGCATAGTTTGTCAAACCATGCTGGTAAACCATGTAAACTTCTCATTATTTGGATTTTTTTTTATCTTTTTACCTTTTTTAACTTGGGGATCTCTTCTTTATTCCACATTTTGAAAAAGATCGGTGTGGTGATCCTCCCAACCTTATCCCTTCCTCCTTTAACCTTTCCAAAGTTATTTCATGGTGGTTTCTTCATCAAATATCAAGTTAAGGGTATATTTTCCCCACTTTTTCCTTCTTCTCTTATCTTCCTTCTTACCATATCTTCTACAACCCTAGTGGAAATGTTGGATGAGTTCTATATCTAGGGTTGTTCTAAAATTTACGGTTTTTGGTTTCTAGGGGTATGATCTTTCTCTTAAGACCTATTATAGTAGCGTTCCTTGAAAGTTATAAGCTTGAATCACTTGGATTGGGTGTTTCCATCCCATTACATTTTATTTGAGAGTTTCATGAATGATTGATGATTTAAAATCCATTTAATTTAGGTAAATATGATATATATATATATATATTATCTAGACTTTCTTTTTTAAAGGCTTACCACAATTTATTTGGGGTTTCCTTAGGTAAAATGGGTGGATTCTCTAATTGAAGGGAATCACCCTTTCAAGAGATGTTTTATGAATTTTTTTAATAAATGGCAATGATAGTTTTTAAATGAAATAATCTAATGGTTATTTTTTGGGTCAAATATGGTTATGAAAATTGGGAAAAATTCTTGGTATGTAGGTTTTACATGTTTGAAAGGGGGTATGTTATGATTATGGATTTGGTTAGAGACTTATTTGATTATTTAGTGTGATTGTATTTTGATATTAATCTTACATTATTGGAAATTACCTTATTTTAAATGGATTTTAAATTCTATTTCTAAGAATACATATTTATTTTGTGCAAAGTAAAGCCTCAATCAGTACCTTATGTGATACTATTTGGCTGGTTGTTGGTTACAAATTTTTTTATCCCACTTTTCATCTCTTTTTGATGCTTAGGTGTATTATTGGTTGGATTATTATGATTTATTCCTATGTTTGTGATTATGGTTTGGTGTCTCTTATAAATGGGTGTTGGAGGTGGGATGGATATTATTATTGGATTATGTTTCCTTGTGATGTGATTCACATTTGGATTGATGGTGACCCACCTCCTTTAGCTTTTCCATGAGGAACCCTAGGCTATTAAGTGGGAAATCAGGGGATATTTTCTATGTTAGTTGAGTTTTTTCACCGACTAGTGGTCCTTAGTTGAGATTCATCTAGCTATGGGATATGACTTTGGTGAGTCTATTTGACGATGATTCAAGTGAAGAGTTATAGGATTGTTAACCTGCTGGCAGTTGGTCTCTCCTATGTATATCTAGTATTTTCCAATTAGTCCCAATTATGTTGCCTCATGATAAGTATCATATGTTATGATTCCCTTATTTCTCATCTAGCATGTGATTTTCATCTTTTAATTTGAGTGTGTTTTGATGTGTTGATTCCTTTATGGTTGATCCTTGATGATATATGGTTTTCCTTATGTCATTAATGTTATTTTTTATTATTTTTTCATGGTATTCATTTCTTTTATAAATTCCCTTTTCCTTTATTTTTAACTAAAGGGTGTGTAAGTTTTTGAATAAAAGGGATGAGTTGTTTTCTAAGAGACATTCGAAATGGTAAACAAAATTTTAATTTGGGTTTTCAAAGTCAATATCGGAAAATGGGAGTGTTTATGTGTTGTTTTTTATTTAAATCATGTAAAATATGAAGGTTTCAGGTGCATCAAAAGCACTTGGAGGGCATGATCAACTTGAATTTTTTCCCTATTGTAATTGATGATTAATATGAGATTTATGTTGACAAATAATATCATGACTAGTGGAATTGAATCAAAGATTAATTGACATTATAATTCCATAACCAAATAAAGGATCATCACATAATGATTTATAATTTAATTAATCTGTTAAAGAATTTCCCTATGATAGATTATTTCTTAATTGGTGAATCTAACAATGTCTCTAAATCATATCATAGTTGCATCATAGTAATCACATATATATTTCCTCTAGTGGTGATCCATTCACATACCAAGAGCCTTTGAATGTCACCATAGGAATCTATGAGTGGTAGCACGAATGATCCAAACACTTGCATAGTTCATTTTTGATCACCATGAGAATCATTTATAAGAAGGATTCTACTTGATCTCTATAGAATATATATGAGTAGTAAAGGAGGATGGATCATGTTCCATTATTGATATCATTGTTAGAGAGGATCTCTATAGGGAATAAGAGGATTCTCTGGATGTCATCATGAAAAATAAACCAATGGCTAGCCTTAGGGTTGAAAATAATATAATTGAGTTTAAATAGTGTTAGGGTTAGAAAATAATAATTTCACATATGCCCTTATTATTTACTAAATCCCCATGAAACCCAATGTTTATAATAATATTAATAATAATATTATTATTTCTTGACATGTGAAAAACCAATGAATTAATTAAATATTATTTCTTGAATAAATTGTTTAAAATCTATTCAAATAATATTTAATATATATTATTTCTCACTAGACCATAAAAAATGGTCCTAAATTTCTCCACAATATTTATTGGGCCTCAAATGATTACTATTTATTTAATAAATAAATATCCCTACATAATTATCTAACAAATAAATAAATATTATATTCACTAAATAGTAAATAAATATTTATTAAACATTATAGCTCATAAAATATCCTCTCAAATAACTAGCGATAGAATATATGTGATTAAATAAAAAATAATAATTATTAAACCATTAATGAGAATAATATTTATTTAACATGTCAAATAATAAATATTATTTAATATTAAACTGAGGTTCTTGATACACTTTGCATTTGGCCCTCTAGGCCTCTCTATTAGTGGCATTGGATGGAGCCACCCAAAGTCCAAGGTGAGTATATAGAAACATTCCAAGGAACCTATAGATAAATAAGTTAATGTCTACACAAAATATAACCTCATATGAATGTAAACTATGCAATATAATCCCTTTATCATGACATATATAATCAAACAGGTTTTATGCTGGCGTTATCAACCTATGTGCTTGATGTCACTTTCCTTGAATTTCAAAAAATGAACTTTCCCACATAAAACTATGTCCATGGATTTATTTAGGATATCTTATTCCCATAAAATGGCATGATATAATAACTTCAGTTAAATAACATATGAGAAAATCCTTTCTCACATAATTCAATAATGAAATATTACTCATGACACATCCAGCATATCCTACTTCTCTATGAGAATATGTCATCACAATTTTAATTAATAAATCAATGTATGTGAATTTTAGTTTATATTAATAATAATATTAAATTCTAAGGATATATACAAAAACCTTCAAATAGGAACATCCAATGACACATATAAATGTGGATTTTCTACTAGCGGGTCATGTTCTCATAATCTCCCACACTAGAAATTACCAAGGGTGTACCTCATGAGAAAGTGCCTAAAATTATTATGAGTCTCAATACCTAATATAATGTATCATTTTTCTTCCATAAAATGATATCATCCACCTATATAATATATATTTTAGAATACTATTATGGAACTTCTTAGTTCGCATTATAGTGTGAAACTGCTATGACCTTTCATCGCGATTGTTACTCTTAAGACATTATCACATACTACATCACACAAAACAATAATTATGTGATAATACATTTATTAATATTCAAAATAATGAATAAAGTTAATCATAAAGTACACAGAAGTTGGTTCTTGGGAACCAACTCCAATAAAATTAATTAAAAACTATTTTCTCATATTTAGTTTCAAACTAGAATTATTGGTTTCTTTTATAAAATAAATGATATGGACTCTTGGTGAAATCCTATGGGGAATGGGATCACACCCTATATACTCACACTGGTGGGTATATATACTTTATGTTTTATATAGGATTTTAGGTTTTGGATTTTGAGTTCTGTTGGAATCTCTCTTCTATGGGAAATAGGTTATGTTGATTCATGGTGGTGACTTGAGAATCACATGGTAATGGTTGGTCTCTTAGGTTCATTGGAATGGGTGGGCTGTATTGAGTATCATCGCTCTTTACCTTCTACTTTTGTTTTAGTTTCAACTATTTGACTTTAAAACTTATATAAATGAGTTTATATTTAATTGGGATTGTCTTGGAAAGTATTTATTACTATTTTATCATTATTATTTATTTGGTTGTATCCTATTTATAATATATGTTCACTTATTGGTCATGATCATCCAATATTTACACTCTTGTCACTTTTCCCCAACCTGTGGCAACTAAAAATGTGCTTCAAGCCTTGTAACAGACTAACCCATGTGACTGATCGGGTTAACCCAGGTTGGTTTGTTAAAAAATGGTATCAGATCCCTCTTGTTACTTGGGGGATAATAGTAGATAAAAGATAGGACAGTCAAATATTGAGATGCGGGTGAGGGAGAGTGCATGGACAACTCTCCTTCATGCTAAACCTAGATTTAACATGGGAGTATGAGGATTTTATTTTGAATTTTAATTTTATAATTGGTTATTTTTTAGATATTTTGATATGGTTTGTTTCTAATCTAAGTTTTAGGGAAAATTATAGAGTTATTTTAAGAGTTTACTAGTTTTTTAGTGAAATTGAAGTAAATAAAGGAGGCACACAATTAAGGCTCATGGTTTTTCAAACCATGAACTAGCCATGAGAAACTATTCTGGGTGAATTTTTGTGAGACTCACATAGTTGGCACACAATTTAACAAACCATGCAGCCAAACCGTGTGTAGTGGTAAAAGTTTATAAGTTTTTTTTGTTTCTAATACCTTGGTAATTTTCATATCTCTTAAGACTGATGATTATTATTTATGATTAATTGAGTGGAATCTTAGAGACATTGAATGTTTTTTTACCATTTCATAAAGAAATGTTTAGTGATTTGTAATTTTAACTTGTTTTAAAAACCATGTTAGGGGTGTTTTGAGTTTCTTTTGTGAAATGTTTTGAACTTTATAAATAATGGTTTGAGTAAATAAAATAAATTTTGGTTGTGTTAGTTTTAAAATGTTTGGGTATTTTTCATGAAATATTTTTAAATATTCTAGAGTAAAAATATAAAGGGGATTTTTTTAATCTTGATTTTCTTGGTTGAAATTTTTTTATCCCTTCTATTAGGATTCAGGATGATGTGATTAAATGTTTAATTTTATGATATTTTAGAATATGACCCCCTAAAAAGAAATAAAAAATTCAAATAGGGAATGCTTTGTGTAGTCATCCTAATAACCTAGGATTTGTCTTCTCAATCTCTGACTTCACCTAGACTCTTGATGGAATGGTAAGGACATGTTCATCCAAGATCATGAATCATGTTTGTGAGTTTTGGAACTAGTATCCTCAAGTGCTTAATGGTGAGACATACTATCTAGCTAAATTCAAAGAGATATTTGAGTCACTAAGAACTATAGAAACCTCTTGGGTGAGGTGTATCACTCATTTATTAAAATTGTTAGGTTTGGAATAGTGTAAGATCACCATTGTAATGTCCCATATCCTTATGAAGGTATGTCTCATTTTTTTTCAAATTTAATTTCCTTTAAAAGGCCCTAATATTGTTACCTAATAAAGTTAAGGTGGTTTTGGGTGTATCTAGGGATCGTTCAGAGCCTCAAACCTCGAAATGGGAAGAAAAGATTGGGCCACACGATTAGAGGAAGCCATTCCACCCAGGCCACACAGTTTATCTAAAACTGTGTGGTTGTAGACAATGAATACCTTTAGGCTGCATGGTTTGTCTAAAAACATGAAACCATAGGGGAATGACCGTATGATGCTTCAAGGTTTTGGGATAGATCCCTTTTTCACATTTTTTTCATGGCTAGATAAACCATGTGCCTAACCGCGTGGGGTTCCCCTTAGAAGTAGCAAATGAAACACGGTTGGAGCACAGTCTGGCCAATAGTGGAACTAAACCATGCAACCTTATGTTTTGAGGTGAAATGAATGAAATGCCCCCTTTTTTGTAACTCCCCAAGATTTTATGGAATGTATATTTTTTAAATTTAATATCTTTGATATCTTACCTTGCACATAACACTAGGTTTTAATAAATAATGATATACAATTAAATATCATTATTTTAACATGGCTGTTATAACCTAGCTGTTACACCAGTGGGAATGAATAGTTTTAACCAAATTATGAAATTTATATATTATATGTTCAACATAATTATTTAAATTCATATTATTTGTTTTCTAGACATGATATAAAAATTAATCAACTTTTACGAATTAAAAGCTATATTTTTCTAATGGTAGTTTTGCTGCCTTTTTTTATGGTAAACTTGTTTTAAAACTAATTTTTGACACTTTTATAAAATATATTTGAAAAAAAACTTCTTAGTTTAAATAGGAATATAAATATTTACTTTGGTCGATGTTTTGGTATTTTTGTGATAAGTTTCATATTTTGATGAATACTGATAAAATATTACATTTTAATTGAAAAAATATTTTTCATCTAAATAATTTATAGTGTTAAATTATATATTTAATTGTTTTTAAATTATAATTAAATCAATTTTTTTATCAATTAATACAATCTATTTCATTGGAATCAATTTCACATTGAATTTGGATATAAAAAAATTTCAATCTTTTGAAAGTTTTTCATTTAAAAAAATTGTTTTCTCGTTCCATCAATAAGATTAATTTTTGTTATCCAATTATGTGTTTTTAATTTTAAAAATTGGATAAAATATTTTTAATAAAAAATTTAATTTTTTTAAATATGTCCCTTTTATTTTTGGACAATATGAATAGCAACTTTAGTATTATTTTAATTACCACAGTTAAGGTCAAATCTGGTAATTAAGGGTAAAAATAATATTATAAATACCAGAAAACGAATCTAATAGTCACCCAACATTTATTGGATGATTATTTTTTATCCCTAACTATTAAATTATTGTTTATGTGACCATTTATGTCCATTTTTATGAGAATATAACCTTTATAATATTTTATTCAAAGGAAAGTCAAATATATCATACTCATGTTTTTAACAAGTATAACATTTATTATATGGTCTTATCATGAAAATATATTCAAATGTAAACATCATATGGAAATATAAAATGTTTTATCTTAATCATGGAAATTTATTTGGAATTTTTATGAAATAAATAATTAACATAAAGGTTTTCACAATGATGATGAAATAATGTTTAATTAATAGAAATATCAAATAAATGATAATAAAAATATTAAAATAAATAAAATTTAATATAATTAATGTCATACAAAAATTTTATGGATTAACTTGACATATTAGGGATGAATTAATGGTTTTTTTGATTTTATCTTATGAATTGATATTTTTAAATGTCAAACTAATGAATAGTGTAAAAATTGAAATTAATGATATTTTAAAACAAATAATATTTTTTTAAATGATATAAAATTAATAAAAATATTAAATCTAAAAAAATGATTTGGATAAGGTTTAAAATTTAATAAATGATCCATTTATGATTCTTTTGGAATTTTATAGTAACTAAATTAACCTTCAAAGTGTAAGAACACATGTTGTCATAATAAGAGTTAAAGGGTTTAAATAAGGGTTAAACTCCAAAGACAAGGGTAATAATGTGACCTACAATTGTCTAAATATTATTGGATGAGATTATTTAGATCCATACCCATATTATATTATAAATTAATTAATTTGGATCTATTTTTAATTGGAAATTAATTTAAATTAATTTAATATTTTGAGAGTTTCCAAAAGTCATCCTCACCTCAATTCTAAAAGGGAACCTCCTCTCTCACTTCTTATCACCACTTTTAGCCTTATAACTCTAAAAAACCTACCCATTTCTCATCTCAACTTCTATAAATTCATCCTATAATCCTCAATTTAGAAATTAAGCCAACCAAAGAAGTTATTTTGTTCAAATCAAGAGGAGATACCCAAAGAATATGTAACATTCATCAACAAACATTTTTCATTCATTTCTTCCTTAAACCCATTAAAATATTTTTATTTAATATTTATATAATAAAATCATTATACTAAATATAATGATATGTTGTTATATTATGTTTTGGAACTACACTCACACACGCTTCCATAAAATGGTATACACAATCATCATTCATGTGTATAACGGACTACCGCCTCATAAACCAATGTTGTTCCTTCTTCCATTTACGACCTTTCAAGGACAGAATACTGATGAATTTATAGTTTATATATGATATATATAGTATTTATAATTCATTAATTATTTTTATATTTTTTATATAAAACATAATTTTATGCTCTCCATTTATGAGAATACGATAACATCATTTGTGGACGTGTGGATTACCGCCTCCTCAAAGCGATGTGATTTGTTCACGCTATACATGGAATGTATTAGGGATAACTTTAAATAAAAATATATTACATATATGAAATAAATATGATATTGGAAATATAATTTACATATATTTCATTTAATTTTCATTCTTTTAAATAAAACAAATAAATGTAAGTAGCGTTCATGTGTACGTACGACCTACCGTCTCCATGAATGTTGCATTTCATTTCTTATCTCCAAATATTATGGATTATTATAAATAAATATATAATTGATAAATATGATATTTAAATAATGTTTTAAATTATTTATATTATATAATCATTATCTAATTAATAGGAATAATAATTATGAAGTCAAAATATACTCTAAAAACTAGGCAATTAACACCCAAAATAGTGAAAATAATGGAGAATTGTTAACAAATGGGTAATGAGATATTATAAGAAGTTAATATATGATATTATAAATATGATTATGGTTATTTTTAAAGTTAATAAAATTATTAAAACCATTATACATTAGGTTAATGAATGTTCAACTAAAGGAAATAACCAGTTAAGGGGTTTCTCATCTCACTTTTACTTCTGTGAGATATATGCCTTATTGACCACTTATTTTTGTTTTGTGGTGCATATAAAACTCCTATGAAATGTTATATCATGAATATATTTATTATAATGATATTATAAGTTTCATTAATGTTATTTATTCACAGTTCTTATAATTCAAATGTTTCAAAGTGGCATGGGACACTTTGGAATGTTTAAAGATTATTTTCCTTAAGAAATTTTCAATGAAATAATTTAAATTATTTTCATATATGTCAACATCATTTGTTGAATCTTATGATTCCTTGAGTTTGATATATTATGATACCATCTACTATATTTTATTGAATATTTATGATTAGTTTGACTATGGATGTGCTATTTTGATTTCATTCATGTTTTATGTTTAAAGTATTCACATTTCATATACCTATTTTTCAATATGAGTGTTTATATTGTTTATGTTTCACCCATTCATATGTGGAATGCATTTGACTTAGAAAGTGATGATCAAGGCCCACTATAGCCGCTCGATTCATCAGTAGGTCTCATGAGACAAAATCAGTTGGTGATAAACCCTTCATGTTTATTTTTAAGCAGTTTTAAATTTTCAGGGGGATATATCTTGACACAAATTAGATGGGTTTGTAACCACAAAATTAAACTATACTGAGCATAGATCGTGACTGTAACTATCTTGGGGATAGATATTTACGGTGAAAAAGTCCAACATTATGCATTCTGTAATTATTATTATTCCATGTGATCATTTTATTAGTTAATATATCTATGATTAAGTTTCCAAGCTCATGTGATTATTTAAATGGCATGTGTTTTAGTTATTTACCTTTCCATATTGTTTATGACATATTACTCATGTATTTCATTACATGCTTACCCTTAATGATTGAGCTCACCCTTTTTATATGTTTCATTTCCCCCCAAGATTCCAATAAGTATGTTATGAATGATATGTGGAGTTAAATAAAGGGGGAATAATGGCAGAAAAAAAGAAAATAATTTTTTTTATTTTAATTGTAATTTTAATTTCAAATATGTATCTAGTTTACCAAAAATAATAAACTATTTGGCCCTTTGGGATGAAAATTCATGTATCTTATTCAAATTAAATAAAGTATGGAATCGACTTCGGGCTTGGGTCAAGTCATTATAGTTGGTATCAGAGCGAGTATAGTGCAACCCTTGGGAAATAGGTTTAGGAAAATATAGGTTAGAGAATGAATCCCTATGAAAAAATTTGGAAATATATCCAAATAAACTTAGCTTACAATTTATAGGTTAGTTCTACCTAAATTTTCAATTTAGGTTATGTGATTCACATGTTCTGAGATGATACATTATGTTCCATAATTTTATAATATAATCTACTATATTCCATTCTTTAGAAATGGAGCCTACTATAAATAATGGAAATCATATCAAAACATGTAATCCGTGTATAGATTTCTCACATATGGAAGAAAATGATGTTGGAGATGGAGATGAAACTGGCATTGAAAAATATATAACTACAGTGGGACTGTTGAATTAGGTTATGAGAAATAATCTTACCTGTATAGAGTAGTTTTATCCACAACATGGAGGAACAGTTTTATATCACTTCATGAGAAAACAACCTCCATCCATTTGTAGCTGAGCTACAGATAAGTTACTTAGAAAATATATTTATTTCTTTGTGAAGTAATGAAAAGGATAAGATTATTATGGCAGTTTATCATCTCTTGGAATATGTGGACCAATGGTGGTAATTGATTCAAAATAAGAAGGAGGAGGAAGAAATAAAAAACACTGAATTAAAGGATTTTAAGGATCTTTTCTTGGAAAAATAATTTCTTTGTGAATAGTTGAAAGATATGGAGAGAAAATTTTTGAGTCTAAGTAAAAAGGAGGATAAGAATGTTGTTAAGTATGAAGAAGACTTTACAAGATTATAAAGACATGCTACAGACTATATACATAACCTAAGGAGTAAGATTTTCCATTTATTTTATGGGTTAAAGCCATTCCTCTGAAGGGAACTAGTCTCCCAAACTTTCTCATCATTCAATTATATAGTCTCATGTGATATCAAGATAGATAAATAATTATCAAGGTTTTATGACTTAAAAGGTAAGTAAGATAAAAAGAGTATGTAATATAAAAATATGGATAAAGTGAAGAAGGGAAAGAAAGATTTTCCCACATGTGATAATTTTGGAAAGAATCACCCTGGGAAGTGATCGAAAGGATTGGGTGTTTGTTATAAGTGAAGAGAAAATGGTCACCAAGAAAATGAAAGAAAAGGGTAGAAAAAAAACTGATATGCAATGTTTCAACTATAGTGAAATGGGGTGCTATGAAAATAAATGTCCCAAGTGTCAAGGAAATATACCTCAGAAGAAGAAAAGGGATCAAGGTCGAGTTTATGATGTTACTACAATTGAAGTAGAATAACTAAATTATTCAGGTTCTTAGATTTAAGATATATATTGAGAAGTATTTTATCAATTATACTTTGGTTACAAGAATCATGAGATATATAAGTATTATACCGTAGTACTTCTTCTTTGAGGATTTGGAAGCTTTCTTGTTTTCATTAACATTTTAAGGAGATCAAGGTATTCATATATTTGGCATGTGATATTAAGAGTTACATTAGGATGTTTGGGGAATATAATTTTGTAAATCTAGTGGTCTTTGTAATAAATTTTTAGAGATTTAATTTGGACATAAGTTTTTTGAATGAGTCTTAAGGTAATTACTTATTGAATGGATTAAGTTGAATTTTGGATATTATGGTTTAAGGTTAAAGTATGATTTATTGGATACTTTGTGCTATTTTATTTTGGTTTTAGAAAACATTTAGAGTATGAAGGAAATAATTTCAGACCTTATTATTTTTCATAAGTGATTTATGCATAAAATATCCATCCTAAATATTCATCTCTAGGTGTACAAAATGAAGTGAAAGTAGATCAAATCACAACCAAAGGATGACATTATGGAATGGAAAGAAATCAACTAAGTTTTTTTGAGTGATTCATATAGATAGTAAATAAACCCCTAAACTACTGTAAAATGATTTTGGAACAAAAATGTTATCTGTTTACTTTTTCCAGAGAAATTAATGGTCATTTAATCGATAAAAAAATTACAGCTTTGTGATGGTTAACTTTCTAATAACCACGTTCTCTATCACTATCCATCAGAACTTGATAGTTATATTTATCTTTTATGTCCATATTTTTATCTTATAATAATTTTCTCCTATTAAAAATCATAATTTTTTGGCGACCTTCTCATTTCCCTTTCCCTCTTCATAATGGGATGTTTTATTAACCCTACTTCTGATGTGGGTTTCCCATAAAGAAATTTTAAAGCATCAACCTTTGATTTTCAAAGTGAAATTTAAAATTAAAAAGAAAAAATTTATTAAAGGATGGAAGAATGTAACACCCCAAGATTTTATGGCATGTCTCTTTTTAAATTTAATCTCTTTGATAGCTTACGTTTCATACAACACCAAGTTTAAATGAACAACGATATGCAATTAAATATCATTATTTTAACACGACTGTTATAATATAGCCTTTACATTGGAAGGAATTAATATTATTTAAAATATTATGAAATTTATATATTATATGTTCAATATATTTATTGAAATCAATCTTATGTGTTTTCTAGACATGATATAAAAATCAATCCTATTTTACACATTAAAAGCTATATTTTTCCAAAGGCAGTTTTTCCGCCTTATGATGGAACACCTATTTTAAAACTAATTTTTTATAATTTTATAAACTATATTTATAAAAATAAAATTATTATTTTAAATATAAATATATAAATTTATTTTGGTTGAATTTTTGGTATTTTTCGGATAAGTTTCATGTTATGATGAATAGTGAAAAAATATTACATTTTAATGATTTTTTTGTCTAAATAATTTATAGTGTAAAATTATTTTTTTAATTAGTTTAAAAGTATAATTAAATAATTTTTTATCAAATAATCTAATTTATATCATTTAAATCAATTTTACATTGAATTTGCATAAAAAACATTTCAATGTTTTGAACTTTTTTCACTTTAAAAACTCATTTTCTCATTCAGTCAACATGATTAATTTTTTTAGCCAATTATGTGTTCTGAATTTTGAAAAATGGATTCCATATTTTGAATCAGAATGTAAAAATTTATTAAATACATTCCTTTTTTGGATAATATGAATAGAAACTTTAGTAATATGTTAATTACCACGATTAAGGGTAAATCAGGTAATTAAGGGTAGAAATGATATTATAAATATTAGAAAACGACTCTAACACTTGCCCAAATTTTATTGGACGAGTATTTTTTCACCTAAGTATTAAAGTATCAGTTATTTTCCCATTTATTTTTATTTGAATGAGAATATAACCTTTATCATATTTTTTTCAAAGGAAATTCAAATATGTCATACTCATGTTTTTAATAAGTATAATATTTATTATATGGTGTAATACTAAATGTATATTCAACTATAAATAGTATTTGGAAATATAAAATGTTTATATTAATCATGATAGTTTTTTTAATTTTTATGAAATAAATAATTAACATAAAGGCATGCACAATGATGATGCAGTAATTGTATAATTAATAGAAATATCAAATAAAGGATATTAAAAATAATAAAATAAATATAATTTGACATAATTAATGCCACAAACGAATTATTTGGATTTCCTTAACATATTAGGGATTAATTTAATGTTTTTTTAATGTTATCTTATGTATTTATAATTTTTAAAAGTCAAACTAACAAACAGTTTCAAAATTAAAATTAATGATATTTTAAAATAAATAATATTTTATTAAATGATATAAAATTCATAAAAATATAAAATTTATAAAAATGACTGGGATAATTTTTAAAATTTTATAAATGATCCATTTATGGTTTTTCTTGTCATTTTATAATAACTAAATTAACATTCAAAGTGTAAAAACACATGTTGTCACGATAAGAGTTAAATGGTTTAAATAAGGGTTAAACCCAAAAGGTAAGGATAATAACGTGACCTAAACTTGTATAAAAATTATTGGATCAGAGAATGTAAACCCATACTAATTTTATATTCTAAATAAATCATTTTGGATACATTTTTAATTGAAAATTAATTTATATTAATTTAATATTTTGAGAGTTTCCAAAAGTTCCCCTCACCTCAATTATAAAAGGGCACCTCCTCCCTCACTTCCTCACACCACTTTGAGCCTTATATATCAAAAGAAACCTATAATTTTATCATTAAAAATACCCTAAATTCATCCTATAAGTCTTAATTTTGGAATAAATCCAACCAATGAAGTCATTTTGTGAAAATTACAAGGAGATACCCAAAGAAGATGTAACATTCATCTATGAACATTTTTGTTTTATTTCTTCTTTTAACCCATTAAAATATTTTTACTTAATTTTAAAATAATAACCTCAATATACTAAATATATAGAGATGTTTTTATATTAATGGTTATACCTATACTTACACATGCTTCCATCAAATGTTATATGCAATCAACGTTTGTGTGTACGGCGGACTACCGCCTCGCGAACCGATGCCGTTCGTTCTTCCATTTACAACCGTTCAAGATTTGAATAATGATGGATTTATATTTTATGTATGATATATATATTATTTATAGTGTCTTTATTCTTCTTTATTTTTTATATAACACATCACTTTATAAACTCAATTTGTGGAAATATGATAACATCGATTTTTGGATGTGCGGACTATAGTCTCCACAAAGTGATGTGATTTGTTCACATTGTACATGGAATGTATTAGAGATGGTTTTAAATAAATAAATGATACATATATGGAATAAATATGATACTTTAACTTTAATATACATATATATCATTTACTTTTCATTCTTTTAAATACAATAATGAAATGGAAATAGCGTTCATGCGTACATACAACCTACCGTCTCTATAAATGGTGCATTTAATTTCTTATTTCTAAGTATTATGGATTATTCTAAATACATATATACTGGATATATATGAAATTTACATAATTTTTTACAGTATTTAGATGATTAAATCATGATATAATTAATAGGAACAATAATTAATAAGTTAAAACATTCTAAAAAAACTAGGCAATTAACACTCAAAATAGTGAAAATAATGGAAGATTGTTAACAAATGGGTAATGATATATTATAATAAGTTAATATATGATATTAAAAATATTATTATGGTTATATTATAAGTTAATAATAAACTTCAAACCATTATACAGGAGGTTAAATATCGTTAAACTAATGGAAGAACAAGGTAAAGGTATTCTCAACTCACTTTTACTTCTATTTTATATATGCATTATTCACTGATTATTTTTATTATGTAGTGTATATAATTATCATATGACATTTTATATCATGAATATCATTATTTTCATGAAATTTTAATTTTTATTAATTTTATTCCTTTATGGGTCTTACAATTCAAATGTTTCAAAGTGGTACAGGACACTTTGGAATGTTTAAAGATTATTTTCCTCAAGAATGTTTCAAAGAAACCATTTAAATTATTTTCATCTATGTGAAAATAATTTATTGAATATTATAATTCTTTTATTTTGATCTATTATTATACCATCTATCATATTTTATTTAGAATTTATGATTAGTTTGATTGTGGATGTTCTATTTTGATACAATTCATGGTTTATATTTAAAGTAATCACATTTCATATCCCAATTTTTCAATAAAAGTGTTTATGTTCACCCCATTCATATGTATAATGAATTGGAATTAGTAAGTGATGAATGTGGCCCTTTATATCACCTAGATGCATCATTAGGTCTTATGAGAATAAATCAGTTGGCAATTAACCCTTTGCGTTTGTTTCCAAGAAGTTTTAAATTGCCAAGAGGATAGATCTTGACACAAATCTGATAGGTTGCTGCCCACAAACTTAAACAATCATGAGGATAAATCTTTACAATAACTATCTTGAGGATAGATCTTTATAGTGAATAAATAAAACATTATTCATTTCTTCTTCATCATTAATATTCCATGTGATCATTTTATTAGTTAGAATATCCATGGTTAAGTTTCCTAGCTCATGTGATTATTTAAATGACATGTGTTTCAGTTATTTACATTTCCATATTTTTTATGCCACATTTACTCATATATTCTATTGTATGGTTAACCTTATTGAGAATTTTAGATCACCCTTTCATGTGCTTTAGTTTTCCCAAGATTCCGAGAAGTAAGTTATGACTAATATGTAGGGTTACATAAAGGGGGAATAATGGCTGACATAAATAAAATACTTTTTGTATTTTATGTTTAAAATGTAATTTGAATTTAAAATATGTATCTAGTTTAACAATATTGATAAACTATTAAGTACTTTGGGATACAAAATATTTTATCTTATTCTAATGAAATAAATTGAGGCACAGTCTCTGAGATACTGATTTTGGGGTCATTACATCTTTAATTATTTTAACCTATTTCTCCTTTCCCATTTCTTCCTCTAGTAAATGATTTGGGTTTTCTCCTTCTATAATCTTAAGAACCTGTCAAACTAGGCATAAAATTATATCCCACATCCAGTGTTTTATTCATGATATGTCAAAGGCATTGGATTCCTTAAGCCGATCTCTGAAACCCTATCCCTTACCATCTAAGTTTATATTGGCATCCACTTTGATATTTTGGTTAAATCTCATTTCCCTTATTTTCAGGGAATTTGAATTTTTCTTAGATCTCTTCCAACCAAATCCTAATATGAGGCCAATATCGAGTGACAAGTCATCTATAACCTTGAGGTAGGTGGTATCATCATTTCACCCATGAGTTTCATTGCTTCTTAGTTATGCTGTTGTGACACACACTAGATTTTTCCAAGAATCCCATTTTTGTTGATTTATTCATATAAAATTGATCATCATAGCTTGATACATACCTTTTGATCCTTTTTTATGTCATTTATAGGTTGTACACACCTTATTTGGTCACCCCTTAGGTGTTCCAAGAAAAATTGGCCAGTATGGTTAATTGTTTTAAATGACCAGAACACCTCGGTAGTTTCTTATTTGGATTATAAATTGGTTTCCCTTTTTATATTAATGGTTAAATGTAACCAATGAACCTTTTATTTATTTACCCCAACTTAATAATGCAATTTAACCTATTTTTCAGTTTCCCAATTTCCAATGACACCTCCTAAGTTCTCCTTGAACCTTGTAAATGAAATGCATTGATTTTAATGAATTTAATGGAATGTATGTTATGATAAGGGTTACTCATGATGGTTTAACCTTCCTTAAATGAATTAAATGGATTAAATAGAATGGAATTTTCACATTGCTTTTATTTTCTTATAATTAAATAAATGCAATAAATGGAATGTTTTATGATGGGTGGTAAGGCCACACCACTGTTGATGCTTTATTAGACGCACCTTATAAATTTTAAATCCTTTTTCACATTGAGATTGATAAATGAGAGGAAATGGAGGCATTTGATCATGCTTAATTTTATAAATATAACCATTCCTTGACATAGCATATAGTATGATGGTAGGGGATCTGTTGAGCATGATGGTATCATGCCCCCTTACATCGAGTGTTGAGCATGACGTATCATGCCATTAACACTAGTTGGACATTGGACTTGATGTGCCGTGTCCCTTGTTCGAGTGTTGACATTAAGGCACACTCACCATCTTGAGTGATAAGCATGACATATCCCACTTATTAGACTTGTCATAGATGTATGAGATATGCTCCGATCCATCCAGAAACTAGTATTCTAGGTATATGGCCACTTACGTCCGCACGTACTTGGTTCATATAGGTGGATGTAATATATAACTATACTATATATATATATATATATTATTACTATATATATAGCGACTAGTCAAATATTCCTCCAGGCCATGAGCCGAAGTAGGTAGATACTCCGTGTGTCTTTTCAAAACCTAAGTGGGTGGATATTTATTTATTCATAATTGTTAATTAATTACTTATTCCTGTATAATTTTTAGTTATGAGAACTACTTTTATATGTGTAGACACTATTGGTAGAGTTATATTGATATTTTTATCTCACACCCTACTTGGGATACCATCAGTACCCGAGAAGATTATCTATATACAGGTATGAATAAGGGAAAAGTCCTTGCTACATGTTGTTGATATTCTTTACTTATAGATGGAGCTTAGGAGAAGAGGACTGGTAATAAACTAGAGATGCTTATAGAGAAGTTTTTTTTTCTTTTTTTACTTTTTTATAACATGTTTGTACAGGATTGTCCTCTGTTCCACTTTTTTATATCAGCATGCCATGCATCTATGTATATAACACTACCTACCATCTTATTGTTATTGTTATTCAGTTTTCCATTTATCCATTATTCCACTAATTATTTATTCTATATATTTACATATTTTTTTTATGTTTAATGTTTATGATTTCATCCACTATGCCACTCTGATAAGAGGGTATAGTCTCCCCACCATAGCACCTTCACAACCTTACTACTAGTTAGTAGCCACTACTGTATGAGGAGGCGTGCTTGAGTCCATGTAACCCATCAACTCAGGGCATGGGTTAAGTGGATCCTGGGTCAGGACGTTACAAAGTTGTATCAGAGGTAAATTTTTCCTTTATCTTACTATTTAGGAATTATATAGGAGACTAGGAGTTAAGGGAATTTGGAATTTACCAAGTTCTTGGACATAACTAACCCATGTATATGTGAAACCCTAAATTACCTGGTATGGGAAATTTTTTTATTGATTATGCTATTCATAATTGATATTACTTAACCATTGGGTGACACACTTATTTTATTGTGTTATTACTATTGGTATTATTTAAATGATGACTTTATTTACTATTTCCCAATAGAATGATGGATTTTCATTAGACCATGAATCATTATTAGGCACACTAATATTAATATTCCATGCATTTTTCCATGTCACATCTATTTTTAGCATGATTTTTTTGTAGAATATTTATAGTGCCTTGAATATGCATTGAATTGTGACCCTAATTCTTACAAGGATTAAAAAAATTGATACTTAAAGTTTATGCCTAATCATAATGGTGTTTTCCTGAATAGGTTAAAGAAGACACCTTAGGAAGTCAATTATGGAACATTGATCCATGAACCATTGGTTGCATAGGCTGGAACGTGTTATGGTGTGGGTTAAGTGGATTCCATATTTTTGGTTCATTAGGAGTATGGTTCCTTATGGATCATAAATGGTAATCTATATAATTCAACCATTTTAAAGTGATTTAAATGTTTTAAAAAGTAAAAAATAAAAAATGAATATGAATTATAAAGTTAAATTAGTTATATTATACTTGGGAAAATGAGACTCATACCTATACCTGGCCTTAGTAGTGGATAGATGGGTGTATCTTGTGTTTTGATGGCCTTTTATGGTCTCTTTTATACCACTTAGACATGGATTTTGAAGTAGGTATAGAGGCATGATTATTTATATAGGAAGGCTTTCACCTACCCTAGGTTTCTATCTTAAATCTTCTCAATTTCTTAAATCTCTTCCGAGATGTGCATTTGGCATTGTAGTATCATGCTGCAGGAACATCCTCCTATCACGTGTCATGAAGGAAGTGATGAAAATGAACATGAGGTGGTGGAACCTGAGTTGCTAGTGATCCATCCTATAATTCCACCTGTGGCATCTCTTCCTTTACCTTATATGGGAGCTGATGCCCAATTTCGAGAAGGATTTCTACTTATGTTGCATAATATGCAAGGATTCATTCAACCTTCCCCAATTATGGAAGAGTTGACTTAGGAATTATAGTGTAAACATACTCCCACATTCTTAAAGGATGGAAGACCTCGTTCTACTGAGTCATGGATCAAATCTATCCTTTATTTTTTCAATAATCTAGATATTAATCTAGATAAGAGGGTCAATCTTGCAGTGTACATGCTTCTAGATTCTACCAAGTGGTGTTGGGGCATTATCACCCAGGAATATCGGTATCATAACATGGTTTGGGATGATTTCAAGATGATCTTTTATGAACATTTCTTTCCCTAGACTATGAGGGCTGATCGAGCTAGATAATTCATGAACCTAAAATTGTGTAACATGTCTATCATAGAGTATTCTGATCTTTTCATAGCATTGTAGTAGTTTGATCCTACTATAGTGGGTGACGATCTTAATACTTCTAGAAGATTTGAGGATGGGTTGGTATACGCCATCCTGTCATAGGTCAATGTGTTCAGATTGATGACCATATCAGAGATCGTCAACCAGGACCTTATTACAGAGTGAAATTTAAGGGAAGTTGATGGTGTGAGTCAGGATGGTTTGACACCTAAAGCTACTAGTGGTTATTATTCTAGGTGAAGGATATGTTTTTGAGGCTACTCATGGAGGTATCATTAGTCAGGTTCCTTGTGCTTAGAGTTTCCTTAAATGTCATCAGTGCGGGAAGTCGGGACATACAAAACCATAGTGCTTACCTGATCCAGTAGAGTGTAGAGGCTATGAAATTATAGGCCATATCTAGTGTTTCTGAAGAACTTTCTCATAAATTACTATAGAGATAGGATCTACTCCTACACCATGATTAGGAGTGGGGCCATTAGGATCACAATAGGTAGGTAACTGAAATTCCACCTGCTAATCATGCCAAGGTGGCAGTCAAGGTAGAGGCAGACAAACTCATGGTTCTTAGCACCAGTAGAGCAATCTTACTTAGGGCAGTTGGGTAGTGACTAAGGTCCATGGTACATGCCGGTTACATATAGTTCATCCTATGTTAAAGGAGCAGAGTGAAAAACCTTATAATTTACAATGTACTATTTTAGTAGCCTCCACTTCAATGTTTTCTTTATTTGATAAAGGAACATCTCACTCATTTATATATGAGGAAATCACTGAGAGTTTGAGCCTCTAGATCAAGCACTTTCATGGAATTATGATGATAGAAACCCCATTAGGTATTAAATTAAAGGGCCTTTTCTACTATAAGGACTATCCCCTTGAGATAGGTAGATACCTTTTTGTGTGGAATTTTTTCATCCTTGACATGACAGACTTTGATGTAATCATTGAGATGAACTAGTTAGTTCCCTATCAAGACCATATTGACTACTAACATTGGATGGTGAAATTTATATATCTATAGGGAGGTAAGAACATGCATAAGGGAGAATGGGATGTTAGTGTAAATTGAGTTGGACCTGAGTAGCAGAGGCTTGGAAATGTGTCAGCTCAGATCTCCAGTATTTTCCTAGACGACCAGGGGTTATGACCCACTTTTTTCCCTCCATTAGTGGAGGGTTTTAAGGAATTAATTATTGAAGACTTATTTGGTCTAACTTTGTTATGATAGGTAGAATTTACCATTGATCTTGTGCTAGGAGTAGCACCAGTGACCATTCCTCCTTATAGGATGACACCTAATGAGCTACTAGAGCTCAAGAAGTTGCTCGAGGATATGGAGGCTAAAGGTTTTATATGCCCCAAAACTTCTCTTTATGGTTAATCAATCCTATTTTCCAAGAATGTTAATGTAAACCTCAATATTTTCATGGATTATTGTTGATTAAACTAGCTCATAATAAAAAATATGTATCCATTTACTAGAATAGACAACCTATTTGATTAGCTCTGAGGAGATAAGGTGTTTTCTAAGATATATCTAAGTTCTGTATATCATCAGGTGTGTGTTAGGACATTGTACATACCTCGCATAACTTTTAAGAGCAAGTGTGGTCTATAAAAGTATATAGTCATGCTGTTTGGACTCATGAATGCACCTGTAGTCTTCATGGTTCTTATGAATAAGTGTTTTAACCCGTATCTAGATTCCTTTACAGTAGTCTTTGGTAATGATATCTTGGTGTATTCACAATCCAAAACTGACCATACAACCCATATTGAGATCATGTTTAATACACTGAGAGAGAATTAGATCTATGATAAGATTAGTAAATTCCACTTTTGGATCAACAAAGTCCACTTCTTGGGTCACATTATCTCAAAGTTAGTAGTTTTAGTAGACCCAGAGAATGTGAGAGATATAGTTTCATGGGAGCATCCTGAGAATGTCTTTTACATTTAGAGTTTCATAGGGATTTATGGATATTATAGACGCTTCATCAAAAATTTCTTATGCCTTTTAGTGGTGCTTATGGTCTTGACAAATAAGGGTGTAAAATTTGTATAGTCAGAAGATTTTGAAGTAGCCTTTTAGGAGTTGAAGGGAATATTCACTTCAATGCCGATACTGATTCTTCAAAATCTAGGCAGGATCTATACTGTATACTCTGATGCATTAGGTATTGGTCTTGGAGCTATTTTGATGTAGGATGAGTGAGTCATCATGTATGAGTCTTATCAGTTGAGGCCTCATGAGCGGAACTACCTGATAAATGACCTTGAGCTAGCTATTGTAGTTCATGCTATATGATTTTGGAGACTCTATCTATTTGGAAATCATTTTTTGGTATTCAATGATCAAAAAACATCAAGTAAATCTCCACACAGTGAGATCTAAATCTCAGGAATTGTAGGTGGGTATAATACCTACAATTTTTTGATTTTGATCTAGATAAAATACCTAGTAAAAGCAACATAGTGGTCAACATTATTAGCCAGAAGACTTGGAAATAGATGGTTCAAAAATCTAGTGGTGAGTGGAAACTCATGGAATTATTCTCAGATATGTACATTGAGGTTTAGGAGGACTATGGTCAGACTATCCTATCAGCCTTAGCAATGATCTCCACTCTTCTGGAATGGGTAAAAATGAGACAATTATTCTGATATTGAATTACTTTTCCTTAGGGAAATAATTTCAGATGAATATATATCATTAGATTATACCATGGATGGGAATTCCAATTTATTATTCCATGGGCATGTATGGGTCCCAACCAACATTAGAGAGGATATGATGCAAGAATTGCACACCTCAGCATGGGTGGTCCACACCGGTGTCACTAAAATGTATCGACATCTAAGGCACCAATATTGGTGGCCTGGTATGAAATGAGATGTTTCTGGCTTCATAACTCAGTGTTCCACCTATCAGAAAGTGAAGGTGGAACATTAATGTCCAATATGGATTTTACAGCTATTGTTTATTCCCGAGTAGAAATGGTATGATGTTTTGATGGAATTCATGATTGGTTTATCCAGACCAACTCATGGAAATGATACAGTGTGGTTTTTCTTTGATCATTTGAATAAGGTTTCACACTTTTTACTTATGTGAGAGACCTTCTCGGTAGACAAGTTAGGAACGCTTTATGTTAGGGAGGTTGTAAATCTTCACGGGGATCCTCATTCTATCATTTATGACAGAGATTCTTGCTTTACATCATGGTTCTAGAAGTGGTTGTAGAAGTCCTTGGGTAAACATGTGCTTCTAAGCATGACATATCACCCACATACTGATATATAGATAAAACATACAATTCATGTGCTATAGGACATACTTCGTTCATGTTTCCTTGAGTTTGGAGGTTCTTGGGAGAAACCCATTCCCCTTGTTGAGTTTTCTTATAATGATATATTTAAGGATAAAATCGAGATGTATCCTTGCGAAGCCTTATATAGTAGGCTTTTCCACTCAACTTTGTGCTGGATAGTGGTAGGGGAGGCAACTATGCTTGGACCAAGACTTTTTTAGGTGACTACAAAGTAGGTCAAGCTGATCAGAAAGTACATGATGACTACTCAGTCTAGAAAATACTCATATGACATCATACGTTGATGAACTATCGAGTTCAAGGTTGGAGATTGGGTCTTCTTATGAGTCTCACCTAGTTTGGTCCATAGATGTATTCATAGGCAGGGTAAGCTCTTACCAAGTTTTGTTGGAACCTTAGAGGTTGTGAAACAAATCATACTAGTGGCTTACCAGATATAACTTCCTTATAAATACTAGTATATTCATGATTTCCTTCACATATCTTAGTTTCAACAATATCATCCAGACCCATCACATGTCTTTTATCCTAATGAGGTTGAATTGGATGTAGATTCTTCTTTCGAGGAGTATCCCATTCATATTATTAATCGAAGAGTGAAGACACTATGAGGTAGGTTAGTTACTCTGTTATAGGTTTTATGGAAGCATGAATGAGTACAAGATGAGTCCTGGGAATGGGAAGCTGATATATGATCTCAGTGGATAGAATTATTTACTAACGATACCTCTTTTCCCTCAAAAGGCCAACTTGGAGATGAGTTGCTTTAAGGAGGGGGGGGGTTATAATGACCCATCTCTTCATGAAGGTATGAATTTTTTGTTTTTAAAATTAATTTCCTTTAAATGTCCCTAATATTTATACCTAATATAGTAAATGTGGTTTCAGGTGAATTCGAGGCTTATTCAGTTCCCAGAACCCCGAAACGGGAAGAAAATACTAGGCCACATGGTTAGAGGAAACCATGTAGCCTAACCCACACAGTTTCTATGAAACTTTGTGGTTGTAGACAGTGGAGACCTGTAGGCTACAAATTTTTTCTAAATCTATGTCACCCTAGGTTCATTTTTACATGGTGTTGTAGGGATTCAAGACATAGCCATTTTGCACAGATTTCCCACGGTTAGATAAACCATGCACCTAACTATGTTGGGTGCCCCTTAGAAGAAGTGAATAGTTCACAGTTGGTGCAAGATTTGGACAACCGTGTAGCCAAACCATGATACCTTATTTTTTGAGGTGAAATGAATGAAATTAACTTCTTTAATTCTTTTAACCTATTTCTCCTTTCCCCTTTCTTCCTCCAACAGATGATTTGGGTTTTCTTCTTCCATGAGCTCAAGAACCTCAAAACCTAGGCATCCAAGTTTCTCCAATGTCTGGTGTCTGATTCATGACCCGTTGAAGGAATTTGATTCCTTAATTTGAGATCTTTAATAATATCCCATTCTATCTATGTTTATCTTAGTATCCATCAAGCTATTTAAGTGTAAACTCATTTTCTCTATTTTAAGGGAATTGAACCATTTCTTATATCTATTCCAACCTAATCCAAATATGAGGTCGATATCGAGTGATGAGTTGTCTATGGACATAAAGCAGGTGGTCTAATCATTTCCCCCTGAGTTTTTTTTTACTTCATAGCTATGTCGTTGTGCCACACACCTGATTTTTTGAGCATCCCCTTTTTGTTGAGTTCTTCATATCAAATTGATTGTCACACTTTGATACATGCCTTGGGATCCCTTTTTCATAGTTTAGAGGTTGAACACCACTTATATGGTCACCCCTTGGGTGTTCCAAGTGAAATTGGCTAGTATGGTTAATTTTTTTGAATGATTGGAACACCTAGGTAGCTTTAGACTTGGTTTATAAATGGGTTTCCCTTGTTATATGAATGTTTAAATGAACCCAAAGAACTTTTTTATGCTTGAACCCAACTTAAGAATGGATTTTCCCCTATTTGGTAGATTCCCAATTTCCAATGGAACCTCCTAAGTTATCTTTTAACCGTTTAAATGAAATTATATACTTTTAGTGAATTAAATGGAATGTATGTTATGGTAAGGGTTGTCCATGATGGTTTACCCTTCCTTAAATGAATTTACTAGATTAAATTGAATGTATTATTCACATTGGTTTTATATTAATATAATTAAATAAATGCAATAAATAGAACGGTTTATGTAGGGTTGTAAGGCCATGACATTGTTGATGCTTTATTAGGCATACCTTATAAATTGTAAAGCCTTATTCACCTTTAGCTTGATAAATGAGAAGCATGATAGGAATTGCCTCAAGATTAATTTTATAAATACAATTACACCTTGAAAAAGGCTATGGTATGATGGTAAGGGATCTATTGATAATGAAAATATCATTCTCCCTTACATTGTGTGTTGAGCATGACCTATCACACCATTGACACTAGATAGACATTGAGCTTGGCACACATCCGTTGTTTGAGTGTTGACATGATGTCACACTCACCATATCGAGTGATGTGTATAAAATCTACCAATCATTATGAGATGTAGGAATGTACCATATTTCTTGATTTTATATGATCATTAGACTTGTCATGGATGTCTAAGTTACACCCTGTTCTAACCAGCAATAAGTATTCCAGGTATATGAACAATTACATCCGCATGTACATAGTTTATATAGGTGAATGTAATATATATATAATGACTGATAAGATGTTCCTCCTGAACATGAGCTAAAGTAGGTAGAGTCTCTAGGTGTCTTTTCAGAACCTGAGTGGGTGATTATTTGTTTATTGATCATTGTAAATTAATTACTTATGCCTACACACTATTTAGTTACGAGCACTAATAGATTACGTGTAGAAACCATTGGTGATGGACTACTGATATTTTTATCTCACACCATACTCAAGATACCATTGGTCTTGAGAATATTATCTATCTATAGGTACAAATAAAGGAAAAGTTCCTATTATAGGTTTTTGATATTCTTTACTTATAGATGGATCTTAGGAGAAGAGGACCAGGAATTTTATCAAGATTCTTGTGGAGAAATTTTTATTATTTTAGTAATTTTGTATAGAATTTTTGTATGAGTTTGTCCCCTATTCCCATTTTTTATATCAACATGAAATTAATCCATGTATATGACACTTCCTAGTGGATTATTATTATTTTTATTGAGTTTTCCATTTATCTATTATTCTGCTGATTATTTATTCCACATCTTTATATATGCTTATACTATTGTATGTTTATGATTTCATCCGTTGTTCCACTATGATAAGAGGGAATAATCTCCCCACTTTACCACCATCATACCCTCACTGCTAGTTAATAGCCTCTGGCATATGGGGAGGCATGCTTGAGGCCATGTGCCCCACCAAATCGGGGCATGGGGTACGCGGATCCCGAGTAGGGATGTTAAAACCTTCCACACCCAACTATTTGAAGTTTTTTCTTGGGGATATTTCAAATCATCCTTAATCTAGAAGTATAACCCATGGGAGGTGAGATTTGATAAATAATTTGAGTTTTTGGTGTTCATCGGGGTGATTAATTAGTAAAGGAATATGTTGAATGTTTCACTAGACTAGTGCCTTTATCCCCTAATCTAGTTGTTGATGATTCAAATAAGGAATATTTATATATAAGAGGCCTTCATATAACTATTATTTTGGTGGTGTTTCTGTATGATCTAACTACATATGTGGATGTAGTGTACATGGCCATCTTTCTAAGGCAATCTTGGTAGGGAAACATATAACAAGTGATGATTTTACACCGGTTGGTATCATTGAGGGTGATCTAGATAATGAAAAGTTAGAGCAGGAATGTAATAATGAAAATAATTTATCCTCTAAACTCGTTGTTTCAGTTTTAGTAAAGAGAAACCCTTAGTATGATTTCTATGTGGGAATACTAGGCATGATAATCCCTCCTAGCCAAAAGTTACAAAAAACTATCATCTATGTTGTAGGAACCCAGGTTTTCAATCAGGTATGGATCATTTAAATTTCAGTCTAATTCTTTATTTTCAACCTAATATGGATGATTAGTGAGTTAGTGAAGGTCATAAGGGTTTCTAGGGCTCGTTCAGATCCCAGAACCCATATTTTGGGGAAAATTCGTCCCATCCTATAGTTAGAGTAAACTGTGATGATAGGCCACACAGTTAGATCTAACCATGAAGATAGTTGCATTTTTGGGCTGAGCCATATCACATGGTAGGCACATAGTTTACCTAACCATGTGGCCTAACCATGTAGTGATCCCTCTTATCTAGGTAACCATTCATGGTTGGAACACATTTTGGAAAACCGTGTGGTGAAACCGTGCACTGGATAAATTTTGGGTAATTTTACCATTTTATCCTTAATGATCTAATTAACCCAACCTTATTCCCTAATCTGAATTCTAGTGGATAGAACCTCCATTTTCTCTCATTTTGGTTCTTTTGAAGGACTAAGCTTGGGATCAAGATATCTTCTTCACCTGAGATCTATTCAAGCTTCCTTTTATCACATTAGATGTGCAATGGTAAGTACTCGAGTCCGTTTGAGTTGTTCTTATTCTCTCTTACTCTCGACCTAGTTATTGAGGTGTGAGTGTTTTTACCATTTTATCATTTCTAATCTATTTCAAGAAAAATTTGATGATAATACTAGAGGAGGAGAGTCTTATAATCCTAAGTTGGGTGGTTTATAACTCACCCCTCAAGTTATTTAATTTTAGAATTATTGTGTGGGGCCCGATGATTTCATCAGGTGCCATTTATTTAATTTATACGACATTATTATAATCATTAGAACTATATGGTTATTCTATTTAAAAATATGTGATTAGTTGTTAGTGGTTACACCCACAACTCTAACCATCCCATGTAGGAAGGTTTTCCATAATTGTCATTTTAGCGTTTTGACATGTTTGAGCTGTTGTTCGGGCATGCCTTGGATTAACACTTATAAGGGTAATCTTTTCTATATTAAATGGATTGATTTATATTGTTAATTTCATAATGGAAGGTACCATTTATTCTCACCACTTGACCCACCTAAGGTAAGTGCTTCAAATTGATAAATTAATGTTAAATGGAACTTTCCAAGCATATTAAGTATACGACCTGGCCTTATTAAATATAATTATATAATAGGTTACATGTCCATAGCACCCCTTACCATGCTAATGGAAGGTAGCGGAGTGGACCTTGATTATTGAAAATTTCTTTAATAGATTGAATGAATGGATGAGTGCTATTTTTCCTTGTCACACTAATGAAAGTAAAGGATTGAACCAAATGGACTTATTGATTAATTAAGACTTGATTAAATGGTTTCATTCTCAATTAGCCCTATCATAATAATGAAAGGTAATGGATTGAACCTTATGAAATATTATATGACATAATTATCAAATACGAGTGGCCTGACTCGAGCTCACCTTGGATTCCATAGGGAATTCCTTGAGAACTCGGGAACCCCATTCTGATTCATGGATGTAGCTTTCTTAGGACGATAACCACCTAAAACCCAGTCCGAGTCTAAATTTGGATGCTCGGTATGACATCGTATGATCCCATAAATATTATTACAGGATGCCTTGGATACACTCCTTGGATCCAGCATTGAAAAGTAGGTGACACAGTTAAAGCCCATTGGGACCAATCATTTCTTATCCCTATATTACCTTGGATAAACTACTTGGACTCAGTAGGCATATTATTGTGGAATTACTTGGACTGTGATACTTGGATTACACTCTTACCCCTTATCCAAGATACAATCATTACTGAGTTGGTGACCCTTGAGGTCTACATTTCTTTGGTTATTACCTTGGAACTTCATTATTAAATATCATTACAGGTTTCCTTGTACATCTTGGAACCTTAACTACTATCAATATGTTACATATTTAGAAACTGGTTACAATCAAATAATGAATTGGTTACATGTTAAGACAACAGATGAGGTATGAATATGGTTCTTGGTTATTTAGTTACATTTTATTTCTTTACTTTATATATGCATGCTTTCACACTGTTACATTTCCATTACACGGGCTAGATGTTATAGAAAATGTTGGTGTTTTCCCACTGATATTTATCTCAAACCCTCTCTGGGTTCTATTTGGTACCTGGGGTAGACTATATGATTTTAGGTGTTGACAAAGGGAAGCATACAACTTCAAACACTAGATTTCTTTTTGTATTAGTATAGAGCTGGTGGCAGATGACCGAGCTAGAGCTTGGGATTCTTTAAATAGTTTATATATTTTCTTTTATACTAATTTGGGTTATCATGCATGTCTGCTACTTTGTATTCATGTTTTATATATTTCTAGTTACATGACGTATATCATCATCTATTTTTGTATGTTATTCTAGTTGGTTTATTTATTTTTACTGTTGTCTCTATTTCCACTGTGACTTCTTTTTAATTATATTGCTTCTAATATTTATCTCTATTTATATTTATCCTATATGATACACTATGTTAATGAAGGCATAATCTCCCCACAGACACACCCTAGGCCCTTTCTTCTAGTCGATAGTCTCTGGAATGTGAAGAGATGCACTTGACGCCATGTGGCCAACTGGGCTCAGGGCACCTATTAAGTGGAATATGGGTTTGGGACATCAAAAAGTGGCATTAAAGGGTTTAATTTATTGATTTAATATTTAGGGACAATATAATGGAGATTATAAGTGCTTGGAACTTGGTCATAAGCCATGCTTGGGCCTCACAAACCCATGTTCAGGGTAAAAGTCGAGTTGCCTGAAATATAATTGTTGTTTTCTTTTGTCTATTACAGTTGAAATTATTTCATCATTGGGTGATTCATAGGCTATTTTGAGGTTGTCATTATTACTTTATTTGAATATTTCTTTCATCCTTGGTCTGATGATATGAGGGAAATAAGCATTGTTACATGCATCATTATAGGCACCTAGAATTCACATGTAATGCATATTTCCATGCCATATAGGTGAATTTCACTATTTCTCATTACTTGATATGCCTATGATTTTTGAGTGATTCGATGATAATTATATTATGCTTGTATTACTCTTGGTTGCGATTAAGTGATTTATGGTCTCAATTTACGGGGTGTATGGGCCCTCATGGGTTGGGATGAGTAATTTATTGAGTCGAGCCATTATGTTATAAATGAATGGGTGTCGTTCTTAGTGATAAGGTGTATGGGAATTGATTCAATGGGAATGAGCATCCATTATAAAGTGACACATGACATCCAAAATGAAATGGTTACACATCCTTATTCCACTTTATCATGTTTATGAAAGGTAAATGAGTGAACCTAATAATTAAATAAAAAATGAAATGAAACTTATACTTGAGAACTTACTGATACCTAGTCTTTAACCAGGTATTTGTGGTAGTATGCCTTTGGTGGTGAGTTTTCTTATATTCATATTTCGCTAGTGATTATATCTATATGATTAAATCTTGTTATGAGGATTGTGTTTGGAATTTGTAGACCAATTCCACCATGATGTCCTCGTATCATATGATAGGAATGTGGCGATGAACATGCTCTAGACATGGTGGGCCCTGATCCTCCAGTCTTACCTCCAAGGGTCTCACTTGAGGCACCACCTACTGTACCTGATCTGAGCATTAATTCCCAAGTTCATGATAGTTTTTTATTTCTAATGCAATCCATGCATGGTGCTCCATGAGTTTCACCTACGATGTTTGATCTGACTCATGAGTTCCAGCTGCAGCATCCTCCTACTTTATCAGGGGGTGGTGGTCCACAAGCTATCGAGTCTTTGATATAGGTCTCCCTGTCTATCTTTGAGAATCTAGATATGCCTATAGAGAGGAGGGTTTATATTTCCACATACATGCTTCGAGATTCATCCAAGCATTAGTGGGATGTGATTACCCATGATGGTCTTCACTAGGGCATGATATGGGATGATTTCCAAACTACCTTCTATGATCATTTCTTTCCTCAGATACTAAGAGATGATAGAGATAGAGATTTATTTCATCTCAATTAGGGTTCTATGTCAGTTATGGAATATTCATCACGTTTCACCGAGTTACAGTGCTTTGCACTACTTCTAGTCGATGACAAGATTTTTCATTATAGACACTTCTAGGATGGGCTTGTGTATGCCATCCATAAACAGGTGAATGTATTTCTCCTACCTAATTTTTATGAAATATTAAATCATTCAATTATCACTGAGCACAACCAAAGGGACTGTAATAGAACTAGGAATAGAGGATCAGTGCTGCAACAGGCGAGTAGTTCTCCCAGTGGGAGAAAACGTTCCCTTCGTGTTTCTAGTTAGTGTAGTGGAAACCAAATTATCTGTATTGATAGATACATGGTGTTTGATGAGTGTGGATAGTGGGGGAACCTAAAGCCTCATTGTGATAGAGACATAATGGAGTGATGGGATTTTGGCTGTATGGGAAATATTCAGAGATTCTATAGGACCTTTCCACCAGCTTCGAGTGGAAAATGATATGTGCTAAATCCACATTCGGGAGCAGGTTCGTTTGTGCCACATTAGGCGGGAAGTTGGAATATCACCGATAGGACTGGCTGAGGAGGAGGTCATGGCCATGGTAGCCAGACCCCTAATCACCAGCAGTGCTAGTAGAGAAGATATGATCATGTAGTATAGCTGTTGCATAGGGCTGCGGACTAGGCCAATTGCATGCACTATAGCCGATACCCAAGGATTAAGCTGTGGGACTATCTAATGTATGAGATACTATTCTAGTGGAATCTACTATAGTATCTACTTTATTTAATATAGGTGCTTCAAACTCTTTTATCTCTATATATATCATATAAATTCATGGCTGGAGATACAATATTACTGTGGTAAAATGACCCTAGATACACTATTAGGAGTACAGTTAGAGGACATAGACCAATGTAAGGACTGTCCCCTTGAGGTAGACAATTACCCTTTCTTATGAAACCTCTTAGTTCATGAGATAATAGGCTTTAATGTCATTCTTGGAATGGATTGGTTGGTTTAGTATCATGATTTTATAGACTACTATCACCACAGAGTATCGTTTGCATCACCAGAGGGAAATAATTATCTACATAAGGGTGAGTGGGATGTCCAAGCTGATAGATTAGGACCAGAGCATCATGGGCTAGGTGGAGTGTCCATCCATATTGAAAATATTTTCATGGAGGATTAGGGTTTACATCAAAATTATTTCCCTCCAGTAGTGGATCATTTTAGGGATGTATTTCCTGATGATTTTCCTAGCTTAAATTCTCATAGAGAGTTAGAGTTTACTATCAAACTTCTTCTAGGAGTAGCTCCTATGTCCACTCCTCTATATACCATGTCACCTATAGAGATTTAGGAGCTCAAGATATAGTTAGATGATTTAGAGGCCAAAGGTTTTATATGACCTAGTGTATCCTCTTGGGTTTCGCCCATGCTTTTCACCAAGAAGGAAGATGGAACCTTAGGTCTATGCATGGATTACAAATGGTTGAGCCAAATTATAGTCAAGAATTGGTATCCACCACCTCAAATAGATGATCTCTTCAACTAAATTTTCAGAGCTAAGATCTTATCTAAGATTGACCTTAGGTCGAGATATCACCAAGTGTGATTAAGGCCATCAAACATACCTAAAACACATTTCTGTAGCAGGTATGGTCTGTATGAGTACCTAGTTATGTCGTTCGGTCTTATGAACATGCCTTCCATTTTCATGGATCCAATGAATAGGGTTTTCCAACCCCATCTCAATTGTTTTTCATGTTCTTTGTAGATGATATATTGGTGTATTTTCATACACGTAACGACCATGAAAATCATCTTGATATCATTCTAAGTATACTAAGAGAGAATCATATTTATGCAAAGATTTCTAATTTCTACTTCTAGATCAACATATTTCACTTATTGGGTCATATAATATCGGAATTGGGAGTCTCTATTGACCCAGAAAAGGTTAGTGATATAGTTTCCTGGGAGAAACCCAAGAACATGTTTAATATATGAAGTTTCTTGGGGATGGATAGATATTACATGAATTTGATACAAAACTTATCACATATTTCTTCACCTCTTTCCGGACTTATAAATAAGGGTGTTAAGTTTCTATGGTCAGAATCATGTGAGAAATATTTTTAGGAGATGAAAGGGAGGCTTGTCTTGGCCCCTATTCTGATTATACCAGAACCTAGTAGAAGTTACATAGTCTTATGTGATGCATCAAGAATCTTCCTAGGAGCAGTACTGATACAAGAGGAAGGAGTCATTGCATATGGATCTCGGTAGTTGAGGCCTCATTAGATAAACTACCTGACACATAACCTTGAGATAGCAGAAGTTATCCATGACTTACGTTGCTGGAGACACTATCTGTTATGTGAGAATTTTTTGGTATACATAGACCACAAGATCTTCAAATATATCTTTTCCCAGTGTTAATTAAACGTTAGATAGTAGAGATGTTCTGAATATCTACAATCCTTTTATTTTGAGCTTGAATATATGCTTGGGAAGGGAAATGTAGTTATGGATGCACTGAGTCAAAAAACGCAGGCACAAACCGTACATGAATCTAGTGATGAATGGAAGTTAATGGACCAATTTTCTGAGCTGCATCTAGAGTTTCTTGACAATCATGAGAATCATCACCTCTCATTCTTCATAGTGACATTTTCCCTCCTTGATAAGGTTAAGGGTACACAATTTTAAGATCCTGAGGGCTTGGTTCTCTCTGAGAGTATACCAGGAGATGAACCACCTCCAGATTGGTTTATAGATAGAGATGACATCCTATGTATTCGTGGATGTGTCTGGGTTCCTAAATATATATGATAAAGGAGTTTATGTGCGAGTCACATGCTTTTTAGTGGATAATTCATCTAGGTATTTCCAAAATGTATCGATATATGTGACACTAGTATTGATGGACTAGGATGAAGTGATAGATAAAAGGATTTATCACTAGGTGTTCAACATATCATTAGGTGAAGGTGGAGAAATAGAGACTTTAAGGCTTGTTACAACCACTTCCAATCCTGGAATGGAAATGGGAAGATGTTTCCATGGACTTTGTAGTCATTTTCACTAGGTCAAATAGAGGTAGTGATACTATATGGGTTTTAATTGATAGATTGACGAAAGTGGCTCACTTCATTACTATTCAAGAGACTTTCTCAGTTGATGATCTAAGAAGACTATATGTCCATGAGATCATATGACTACATAGGGTCCCTCATACTATAGTTTCAAAAAGGGATTCTAATTTCACATCATGGTTTTGGTAGTGATTGGAGAAGGATATGGGAACATAGGTTCTTATAAGAAAATATTTTCACCCTCAGAACGATGGACACTCAAAATAGAAAATATAGGTTCTAGAGGATATATTTCAAGCATGTTTCCTTGATTTTGGAAGTTATTAGGAGAAGCATATCACCCTCATCAAGTTTTCCTATAATAATAGCTTTCAGGTTATAATTCAGATGGTGCATTTTGAGCCCTTACATGGTAGGACATCCCGTTCACCCCTATGCTAGCTGAAGCCAGGTGAGGCAGCCCTACTAGGTCTTCGTCTCATACCATAGAATTCAGAGTAGGTTCAGTTGATCAGAAAGCATATGAATACTCCTCAGTCTAAAAAGAAATTTTATATCGATCAACATCGATGAACTCTATAGTTTGAGGTCGGGGATTATGTTTTCGTGTGGGTATCACCCAAGCTAGGGCATATATGGATACTGAGACAAGGGAAGCTATAGCCTTATTATGTAGGGCCATTTGAAATTTTGGAGAGAGTTAGGACAGTAGCCTATCGGTTTCTATTACCTCAAGGGTACTATGCCTTGCATGAAATATTCCACATTTTACAAATTCTCTAGTATCATTATGATCCATATAATACCTTTTATATATAAGAATTTGAGTTAGATAATAATTCTACCTTTGAGGAGTATTCAGTATGCATTGTTGACTGGACCACTGAGGCTCTCTAAGGCCAGTCTGTCCGTCTAGTATAGGTTCTATGACAATAGGACCGCATACAGGATGAGACTTGGGAGTGGGAGGTCATCATACATGCCTAATGGTCTGATTTTTTCTCAAAAAATGTTTCACCACCCTTTCAAGGTGAACTTAAGTATGATTTATTTTAAGGGTGGAAGATTGTAAGAACTTGATTTTTTACTCAGGTATGGATCCTATAAATTTATGTCTATTTCTTTATTTTGTACCTAATATGGATTCCTAGTGAGTTAGAAAAGTTCCAAAGGGTGTTCAGGGATCGTTCAAGGCCCATAACCCATATTTTGGAGAATATTGGGCCTATCACACCGTTTGAGTAAACCGTGATGGTTGGCTTCATGGTTAGATCTAACTACGTAGATGGTTTCATTTTTGGGCAGAACCATCTCGTACAGTTGGTACACGGTTTACCTAACCATACGGCCTACCATGCAGTGCCCCATATTCTCCAGGTACCCATGAATGGTTGGTGCACGATTTGGAAAATGGTGCATCTAAACCGTGCACAAGATAAATTTTGTGTAATTTTACCTTTTTAACCTTAATGATCTAATTAACCCACCCTTATTCCCTAATATGAATTATAGCGGACATAACCTTCATTTTATCCCATTTTAAATCTTTTGAAGTCCTAATCTAGGGATCAAGAGATATCTTTCATCTGGGATCCATTCAATCTTCCGTTCATCATATTGGATGCGCAATAGTAAGTACTCGAGTCCATTTGAGCCATTCTTCTTCTCTCTTAACCTCGACCTAATTATCAAGGTGTGGTTGTTTTTACCTTTTTCTTAGATCTAATTCGTTACAAGAAAAATTAGAGGCTAATATTGGAGGAGGAGAGTCATATAGTCATAAGGTGGGTGGTCTATAAATCATCCCTCAAGTTTGCTGATTTTGGAATTGTCGTATGGGGCCCTCCAATTTTATCGGGTGTTGTTTATTGAATTTATATGCCACACTTACTATTATTAGATCCTTATGCTTATGTTCTTTCAAAAAATGTGATTATTTGTGTGTGGTTATTCCCATAACTCCAACCATCCTATGTAGTATGTTTTCCATAATTTTCATTTTCATGTTTTGACACGTTTGAGCCACCATTCGGGTGTGCCTTGGCTTGGCCCTTCTAAGGGCAAGCTTATCTATATTAAATGGATTGATTTATATTGTAAATTTCATAATGGAATGTACCATGTAAGATCAACACTTTAACCTCCTAAGGTAAGAGCTTTAAATTGACAAATTAATGTTAAATAGAACCTGGAAAGTATATCAAGTGTATGACTTGGCCTTATTAAATATAATTGAATAATAAGATTTATGCCCATAGCACCCCTTACCATGGTAATTAAAGGTATCAGAGTGAACCTTGATTATTGAAAATGCTTCAACTGGATTGAATGAATGGTTTCATGCTACTTGGCCTTATCACACTAATGAAAAGCAAGGCTTTAACTGAATGGACTTATGGATTAATTAAGACTTTATTAAATGGTTTCATGCTCAATTAGCCTTGTCACACTAATGAATGATAATAGATTGAACATTATGCAATATTATATGACATCATTATCAAATAGGAGTGGTCTAACTTGATCTCTCCTTGGATTCCATAGGGAATGACTTGAGCACTCGGGAACCCCAATTTGATTCAATGATGTTGATTTCTTAGGTCAGGAACCACCTAGAACCCGATCCCTATCTAACCTAGGAATCTTGGTATGACACTGTAGGATCCATTAAATATTTTTATAGGATGCCTTGGATAGACTCCTTGGATCCAATATTGACAAGTAGGTTCCATGGTTAAATCCCATCAGTCCTAGTCATTACTTAGCCCTGTTTTACCTTGGATGAACTCCTTGGAATTGGTAGGCATCTAATTGTGGAGTACCTTGGACTATTCTCCATGGATTAAAATATTACCCCTTAGCTAGGATATAGTCATTACTGAGTTGGAGACACTTGAGGTGTATGTTTCCTTGTTTATTATTTGGATGTTCATTATTAAATATCATTACATGTTTCCTTGTATATCTTGGAACCTTCACTACTATAAATATGTGACTTATTTATAAACTAGTAACAATCAAATAATGAATTGGTTACATGTTCAGATACCAGCCGAGGGATGAAGTAGGTACTTGGGTATTTAGTTACATTGTACTGATTTACTTTTTATAAGCATGATTTCACACTATTACATTTCCATTACATGGGTTGGATGTTATAGACACCATTGGTGGTGGCCCACTGAGATTTATCTCACACCCTATCCAAGTGATTTTTGGTACCCATGGAAGACTATACGATTGCATGTGTTGACAAAGGGAATTATACAAATTAAAAAACTTGATTTCTTGCTGTATTAGTATGGAGTTGGTGGAAGATGACTGAGCTAGAGATCAAGATGCTTGGGATATTTTATATATTTTCTTTTATGCTAATTTGGTTTAGCTTGTATATATGTTGCTTTGTATTCATGTTTTCAAGATTTCTAGTGACATTACATATATCATCATCTATTGTAGTATGTTATTCCCGTTGGTTTAGTTATTATTACCATTGTCTCTATTTCTGTTGTTCCTTCTGCTCACTTATATTTCTTTTTCTATTTATATCTATTTATATTTATGCACTATGCTACACTTTGGTAATGCGGGCATAGCCTCCCCAAAAACACACCCTAGGCCCTCACTGTTAGTCGGCAACCTCTGTCATTTGGGGTGATACATTTGAGTCCATGTGGACAATCGGACTCAGGGCACCTATTAAGTGGAAACTGGGTCTAGGATGTCACATATGTAGACATATCAGACACCTTTAAAGATTTTTTATGTTGAACAATCATCAAAAGAATAAGTTTTGAATCCTAATTTCATCAAGGTTTTATTCCATGGTGCTGATTCCATATAGAGAGTTAGAAGTTGAACCACATTTTTGGGAGTGTCTAATTTTATATTTTTCTTTTACTGGGACTTTTCCCACATATTTTATATACCTAGTTTCTTTTTTATATAACAGATGAAATATTTTTTAGCTTAGTGTTATTGTCTTTTGGAGATTTTTATAATCTTGGTGGAATATTCATCATCTTTATCCTCTTATTACGAGATTCATAAATAGTGGGGTTACCTATGGAAGGTCTCCATGTGTTCTCTATATTCTCAAGGGAGTTATATTCTAGAGAACATTTGGTTGGGATACACATTTTTCTTCTAGTGATTATGACCTCAGATTTTCCTGAGGTAGAGAGAATGTTCTATACTCTAGTCTGGCATGGGATTTGGGTGGTGCTTATAAGAAGTGTTATATATATTTATATTCCTAAATCTAAGACAGACCAAAGGAATGGATATCCCAAAGTCTCATCTTATTTATCTCTTTTTTTTCTTTTAGTGAGGATTTTACCTTTTTTAGATTCTTAGTATCTTATTGGTTGGTAAACTTTGAATCATTCTAAAGTGGTTCTCCTATGGAGTGGGTTGTTAATGTCTTATATTCCTAGTTTAAGGTTAAAAAGTCTATTATGTAACTATGTTCTTGTGTGGGGTGAGGTGAGACATGCCTTCCCACTTGACTTAAATTGTTAATGAAATTATGGGGGTATAAAGTGGCATGATAGAGAGAATTATGGCACCTCAATTACCCTTATATGTATATTTATATTATATGGCTGAGTCCCTTGAGTTTTGGGGTGTTCAAGAGTAAATTTTTGAAATTTTAATGTTTTTCTTGGGCTATACAATTTGACACACAGTTTGATAAACCATGCAATTCAAACCATGTGGGTAAACCATGTGACCTACACAATTTTGGGAATTTAGGTCTTTTATCATTCCTTTTAATTGGAGGCTCTCTCCTCTATTCCCCCATTTCAAACCATATGTGTGTGGGGCTCCTACCATCCTTTTAACTTCCCTATTTCACCTTTCCAAGGTGGTTTCAACACCAAATCTCAATGTAAGGGCCTCTTTTTCCCTATTTTATCCTTATTATCTTATATTCATTATTCTTCATCATTATTATCTCACCATAGTGGCCATATTATCCAAGTTCTAGGGTTGGCGTTGTTATAAAATTTAGGGGTTTTATTTTCTAGGGGTTGCGAGCCTTATCATACGAGTTACTCTAGTGGATTTCATCAAAGGAGACAAGGTTATATAACTTGAGGTAGGTGTTTCATTCTCAATACATTTTATTTGAGAGTTCATTTAATACATTATGTTAGAGACTAATTTAAATTTAGGTAAATTCAATATATATATATATTATTTATAATTGGTTTTTCATTATCTTACCATTATTTGTTTGGGGTTTTATTTAAAAAAATGGGTAGAATTTATAATTAAAGGATATATCCCATTAAAAGGTTTTTAATACATTATTTATGTTTGATAAAATCCTAATGATAGTTTTATTTAAATAAAATACTCTAATCATGATGGTTTGTGTCAAATATGGTTTTTAAAAATGGGGAAACTTTGAAGTTTATATGTTTTAAAAGGGGTTCGTTTGATTTTAAATTTGGTTGGAGACTTATTTTATTATTGAGTGTTTTTTATATTAATCTTTAATTATTGGTAATTTCCTTATTTTAGATGGATTTTAAAGGGTAATTCCAAAAATAAATATTTATTAAGTATAAAGTAAAGGCATAGTTGGTACCTTATGTGATGATATTTGGTTTTTTGTTGGTTACAACTTTTTTGATCCTCACTGTTATCTCTTGTAGATGCTTTTCTATATTTAGGGTTGTATGATTATGATTCATGATTGTGTTTGTGATTATGGGTTGGGGGATTTTTTAATGGGTTTTATAGGTGGGGTGGATGTTTTTATTGGATTTTGTTACCCTGGGAAATATTGTTTTCATGTGATTGATGTTTAGATTAATAGTTTCCCACCTCATTTTTCTATTCCATGAGGAACCCTAGGGTACTAAGTTAGATATTAAGGGAAGATTTATTTTCTAGTTGAGTATTTATGTTGGATAGTGTACCTTGGTTGAGATTTATTTATCTAAGCTACGTGTCTCTAATGAGGCTAGTTGAGAGTGATTTGGGTGAAGAATTGTAGGATCATTAACCTATTGAAAGTGGGTCCCACCTAGGTACATATGATATTTTTCCCATTAGTCCCTATAGTGTTTCCTCATGATATGTATCACATGTTATGATTTACATATTTCTTTCCTATTTTATGAGTTTTCATCTCTTGTTTTGAGCGTGTTTTGATGTGTTGATTCATTTTTGGTTGAGCCTTAATGTTATATGTCCATTCTTATGTCATTATTGTTATTATTTAGTAATTTTTTATGGTGTACCTTTCTTTTATAGTTTTCCAATTTCCTTTATTTATACATGGTGGGTGTGTAAGGTTTTGAAGAAAAGGGATGAGTTATTTTCAAAGATATATTCCAAATGGTAAATAAAGGTTTAATTTTTGGTTTCAAAGGAGATATTTATAAAAGTGAGTGTTAATGTGATGAGATTTTTTTAGTTAAATTATGAAAAATAAATTGAAAACTATTTTCTCATATTTATTTTAAAACTAGAATTATTGATTTATTTTATAAAAGGAATGGTATGGAATCTTGGTGGCATCCTACTTGGAATTGTCTCACACTCTACATACTCACACTGGTGGGTATATAGTCTTCATGTTTTATGTAGGTTTTTAGGTATTGGTTTCTAGGTTTGGTTGGAACTTATCTCTTATTAAAAGAGGGTGACGTTGATTCATGTTGGTGACTTGAGAGTCACATGGTGATGATGTGGTCAGTATCTTAGGTTTTTTGGACTGAGTGGGCTGTGTTGAGTATCTAACTTTTTCTTTTGTTTTAGTTTTGGATTCTAAACATTAAAAATTTTATAAATCATTTTATATTTTATTTTGTAATTTCTTTATAAGTATTTATTATTGTTTCAAATCATTATGAATTGTTTGGTTGGGTACTATTTATTATATCAGTTGACTTCCTTTAAATGGAAATCCAATGTATGAAAACATAATATCAGGTTTCTGGTTGGAGTCTATGGTGTAGTTTATTTGATATTTATGGTCAAATAATTCCCATGGTTATGTCTTGAAGCCCTTGGTTATTTTCTCTAGCCTGTTGTGACTGGGAATATTCTACAAGCCCTATAACAGGATGACCTTGGTGATGGGTCTGGTTGAACCATATGATGGGTTGGGTTAAACTAATTTGTTTCATTAAAAAATGATATTAGATAACTCTTGTTATTTTAGAGTTAATTGTATACCATATTTAGTTTTGTTTAAGCTTTTGAGGTGGGTGTGAGGGAGCTCCTGACTATATCCCCTTCATGAAAAACCTTGAGTTACTATTTATATTTAAGGGTTTTATTTTGAATTTGAGTTTTATAATTGGTTATTTTTTATGGTTTGTTGATACTATGAGTTTTTAGGAGATCCTAAGAGTTATTTTGGGAGATTCCAAGTTTTGGGGTAAAATTTAAGGAAATTTAGGAAGTTCACAGTTATGGAACATAGTCTGTCAAACCATGAGAAGGTTTTGAAAAACCATTCTGGGTGAATTTCTGTGATAATCACATGGTTGTCACACTATTTTTCAAACCATGAAAAGTGCTAAAAGTTTTTAATTTTTTTTCACTAATTTTGTACTTTTTGTTTCTCTTATAATTGATGATGTTTTTTTATGATTAATTAAGTGGAATATTATATATTTTGAAGTTTTTTCGAACAAATTTTAAAGTAATGTTAAGGGATTTGACATTTTAACTTGTTTTTAAACCATATTTTGGGTGTTTTGAGTTGTTTTTGTGATTTTTTTGAACTTTATAAAAAAAGGTTTGAGTAAGGAAAATAATTTTGAATTGCGTTAGTTTTAAAATTCTTTGGGTATGTGTAATGAAAATTTTTCAAATATTTTGGAGTAAAACTATAAAGTATATTTTGTGGTATTGATTTGATTAATTTTTTATTTTTTATCCCTTCTATTGGGATTTTGATTGGTGTGATTAAATTTTATGTTTTATGATATTTTTGAATATGAACCCTATAAAGGAATTGAAAAGTAAAGGAGGTAATGCTTTGGGTAGTCATCTTAAAGACCCATGATTTGTCCTCCTAGTCTCTGAATCTTTAACTAATATTGATGATATTCATGGGCCATGTTTATCCTAGCTCATGGATCATGTTTGAGAGTTTCTAAATCAGTATCTACCAGTATTTATAGGTTTACAAGGATACTAGGAGGTGAAAAAATGTCTAGACAAGGTTAAATATATCCTTATGACATGAGGAACTCCATAAACCTCTTGAATGAGGTGCATCACTGCTTTATTCAAAGGGTTGGGTTTGGGATGGTGAAAGCTAACCATACACGCCCAACCGTTTAAGGTTTTTTTATTGGGGGATATTTAATGACAACTTTATCTATAAGCATTCCACAATGGAGGTGAGAGTTGATAAGTCATTAGAGTTTTTGGGTGTTTATCAGGGTGATCCTTCAGTGAAGGTATATGTTGACAATTTCACTAGACTATTGCCCTTCTGCCTCAAGATGGTTGCTGTTGATTTGAAGAAGGCTAAGTTATTTTCAAGAGGCCTTCATCCAACTCTGAGTTTAGTGGTGTTTCTATTCGACCTAACTATATATGTGTAAGTGGTGTATAATTCCATCATTATTAAGGTAATCATGTCCAGGAAACCTATGAAAAGTGATGCTTTTACCTCAATTGGTGTTATTAAGGGTGGTATATCTTGAGGGAATTGGGATCAGGAAGGTGATGATGATGGAAAGAAATATTATCAACTTTTATTCATGTTTCATTGAATTAAAAACCCTAAATATTATTTCAATGTGGTAATAATGGGAATTCTAAGCCCTCATGACCAACAACTCCAAAAAACTATCATCTATATGGATATCTTGGCCACCATCATAGATTTTATAAGTTGAAAATACATTAGAAGAAGAACTATTAGACCCAGCTTTAATCTAGGTAGTAATCTGTGTTGCTTCTTCTATATGGATATTCAAAATATGAATGGTGTTTTTGAGAGTTTCCTCTTTTATATTTGTCTTTCATTGTGAATTGTATGATATATTTTATATACCTCATTTCTTTGGTTCATAATAGATGATAGATTTTTCGGATTAGTGTTATCATATTTTGGAGATGTCTATGATCATGGTGGAATATTCCTCATCTTACTAATATTATTAGGATGTTTATAATTGATGGGGAGACCTATGGTAGGTCCTCATGAGTTCTCTTTATTATCATGGGAGTTATCTTCCATAGTTTTTTTTGGATGCACTTTTGATTATAGTTCTTCTGTCCTCAGATGTTCTAGAGGCGGGGAGAATATTTTGTCCTTTATTATAACATAGGATTCATGAGTCACTTATGATTGGTGGTATGTATGTTGATATTTCTAAATTTAAATAATATTATAGGAATGAACATCCCAATTCCCCATCACATTTTTATCCTTTCTTTATTTTTATGATGATTATACCTTTTTTCGATTCTTATAAGTTCATTGGTCGGTAAACTTCAAATTATTATAAAGTGGTTCTCCAAGAGAGTGGGTTGTTCATGTCACATATTCTTAGTTTAGGGTTGGTAACCAATTCCTTGTTTAGGGTGAGGTGAATCAAGATTTCTTACTTAGCCTAAATTATTAAATAATTTTTAGGGGTATAAAGTATTATGGTGGAGAGAATCGTGATTCCCCAATGTAACTTATATGCATATTTTTATCATATTGTTGATTCCATTTAGTTTCAGGATGTTTCAAGTTTTTTTTGAAATTTTGGATCTTTTATAGGGATTCACGGTTTATAATATGGTTTGATAAACCATTAAATGTAAACTTTGTGACCTCTAAAAATTTTGATAGTGGTGATCACATTGTTACCACATGGGTTTTCTAATCATGTGTGTAAGCCTTACGACCGACATGATTTTGGGAATTTTGTTCTTTTCACATTTTTTTTAATTTGGGACTCTCTCTTACCCCATTTCAAACCAGACATGTGTGGAGCTCCTCCTACCCTTCTCTCATCCTCCTTTAACCATCCCAATGTGTTTTCAAGGTGGCTTCTTCATTAAATCCCAAGTCAAGGGCCTCTTTACCTATCCTTTTTCATTCTTCTCTTATCTTCTTTATTCTTCCTCAATTTTCTCTAACCCTATCGTCATGTTGGATGAATAGAATGGATAGATTTGTTATAAAATATGTGTTTTTTTGGTTTTTAGGAGTCTTGAGCCTTCTCTTGCAACCAATTCTTATGGCTTCTGTCAAAGGTGATCAGGTTTTTTCAGTTAAGGAAAGTGATTCCATCTAATTATATTTTATTTTAGAGTTCATTGAAATACTAATGTTTTAAACTCTTTTTAATTTAGGTAAATATGATATATATATTTTCTATACTTATTTTGTTAAAGTCTTACCATTATTTTATGGGGGTTCCTCTAGAAAAATGAGTGGAATCTCTAATTAATGAGAATATCCATTTCTAAAGGTGTTTTATGAATTCTTTGTGTTTGATAAAATGATAACAATGGTTTTATTTAAAGTAAATGATATAATCATGATGGATTGGGTCAAATATGGTTTTTAAAAATGGGGAAACTTATTGTTTTATAATTTTTTCATTTTTAAGAGGGGCGTGTATGATTATGGATTTGGCCAGAGACTCATTTTATTATTCAATATAATATTGTTTTGATATTAATATTGTGTTATTGGAAATTTCCTTATTCTAAATGGATTTTAAAGGAAATTTAAAAAAAAATATATTTATTAATTCTAAAGTGAAGGCCGAGTTGGTACATTATGAGATGCCATTTGGTTGGTCATTAGTTACACCTTTGTAGAACCCTACTGTCATATATTTTTCATGTTTATGTGTATTGAGGGTTTTATGATTGTTATTCATTCTTATGTTTGCGCTTATGGGTTGGGGGCTCTTATCAATGGGTGTTGGAGGTGGGGTAGATATTATTATTGTATTATGTTTCCTTGGGTTTTATTATTGTCATGTGATTAATGTTTGTCTTGATATTGGCCTTCCTCCATTATATATTCCATGAGGAAACCCATACCACTAAGTGGAAAATAGAGGGATGATTTATTTTCTATTTGAGTGTTTTTTCTAGTTAGTATCCCTTAGTTGAGATTATTCTTTCTAAGGGATGTGCCACTGATGAGGATATTTGAGAGTGATTCATATGATGAGTTGTAGGGCTATTGATCTGTTGATAGATGGTTCCACCTAGGTACATATAGTATAATCCAATTTTTTTGTATGGTGTTTTATCATGATATGTATTGTATATTATGATTCCCTTATTTCTTATCATAAATATGATTTTTTATCTCTTTCTTTGAGTATGTTTTAATGTGTTTATTTTTTTTATGATTGATCCTTGACATTAAATGGTCTACCTTATATCATTATTGTTATTATTTAGTTATTTTTCGTAGTATTCATTTCTTTTATAGTTTTACCTTACTTTTTATTTGTACATAACAGCTGTGTAAGATTTTGAAGAAAAGGGATGGGTTATTTTATAATAGATATTACAAATTGTAAAAAAAGATTTAATTTATATTTTCAAAGGTAAGATTTGTAAAATGGATTGTTTATGTAATTTTTTTATTTAAAATATTGGTCAGTGTGGAGTACTCAAGAGGGGGGTGAATTGAGTATCCAATTAAATTTTATATTTAAAAAAAATTTAGAAATAAAATACCATAATTTTGAAATCACCTAGTTAACTAACACAATAGGTATATCTAATTTTTTTGAAATAACCTCTCAAAATCTTGATCAAAACTCAGAGCAACTTTTTATTATGATAATATTTTGATATTTTTATAATTATATTAAATATTAGATATATCACATATAAACAATAACTATCAAAGTAAAATATTTCAAAATTAATTTTAATTTTTTTTAAAAAATAGGGTAAAAAAAAACTAAAAATACACAATGGAAATAAAAAAGAGGTTCAATCTTAATCCAAGACCTAGTCCTCTCTACTTGAAAAAATCCCACTGAAAAAATGTTTATATATATAAATAGATGATCCACAACCTGAATCATGTATAGGTTACAACTGTATATAGGAATGTCCAAGATATCACATAGACTCTTCCATAATTATTGTGGGAGTACAAATATTAAGGATATAAATAAAGAGTATCTGGGTAGTTTTATATGATAAATAGAAGTATGCACTTTAACATATTTAAAATGACGCTCAATAAAAACTCAAATATAAATAAATATAAAGATATAGAGAGAGATTAAAAAGAAATATTTATGAAACTATAGATTTAATTTCAATTACTCTACAGAATTATATTCTCTTCTCGATGTCTCCATTTAGTTCTAGAGTTATATGTGAACACCGTAAAATGTTCTCAGATCTTGTGATGAAGTTAAGATGAACACATAGTGTCGTATGATGTTGAAACAAAGAAATTTTTCATATTTTTATGCACATTTAAATCCTCTGATTTCAATATTATTTAAAAATAAATCCTTCTTCAAAAACATCTGTTAGATAATTATCATTACAAATCCTTATACTCAATATGAAATCTATGAGCATTAAATTATTTTGACACAAAATTCTGAAAAGAAAGTGGTTGGAATATATATTATTAAAATATAATTCCACTTTAAACATGGCCACTTGAAGTGTTCCATGTAAGATAATCCATGATCACTCCAACACTTGGTGATAAACAGAGGTTATAACCCTTAATAAGTCATCTAGTCAATCCATAGAATGTGTGGCTGCTTCAACTAATCATGCCGTTTCTTGAAGTACATATGGTTTCTTTAGTAATTTTCCAAAATCCTAAATCTATATTATGGTATCTTAACTTCATCATATTCTTGATCCAACACTTATACAATATTAAATTTTCTCATGTGGTCAATTTATTTCAATATACGATATCTTGAATTCATACTGTAGCTTTAGTAGTTTGTAAAAAAACCAATGTTTCCATGTGGTTGATTGACTCATAACATGTAGTCACTTAGTCTAGTCTTGAGAACACTTAAATACTTTGTGATATTTCAATCACAGTCATTCATATGGGTACATGGTTGATGCATTTTTCATGTAGTCACTTTTGTACTTGTAAAAAATATGGAAGATTTTCAAGTTGCTCCATGCTATCAATCGAATTCATCTTATGGTTGATCGATTACTCTTACAGTCACTTGATCACATAAAGAAAATTTTCTCTTTAGAATCATTATCACCTTTCTAGATTCATGGTTGATGATACTTAGGAATATTCCCATATATACTAGAAAATATACATCTCTACACAAAACATATAATTAATTAATAATAAAAAACATGATTTAAGATCATTAAAATAAGGAATTATTGGACTAATCCAACAATATCCCCCTTTTGATGATAAAAAATCATCGAATAAATAAATACAAAAATGTACTAATGAACCATTTAAATAAAACATCATTAAAATATGTTATAACATGTCATAGTATTTACTCCCCCTTTTGGGATTATTAAAAATATTGCATAAAAGAGGGTAATAAGGTAAATATTAACATCAAAAAGTCATTATAAGATATAATGAAGATAATAAAAAATAATTTGAATAATATAAATAGAGAAATATTAATAAAATATACATCACTGATTATCTAAAAGTTATAAAAAAGTAAATTTCCCTATCCAAGGCCCTAATCAGAGTTAGAATTTGAAGGGCATTGAATTGTGGAAGGATTAATTGGTTCTTTTCCTTTGTCATTGGATAGGGAAAGGGGAAGTGTAGAGATAAGATGAAGATTATAACAAACAGTAGGAATCACAATGAATTTGTAAATAGGTCTAATGTGGTGAATTTCCCAAGGAATCTTGGGACCAAAAGTTCTTATAGGAGTATTGGTAGGAGAAGTAGATATAATTGCAGTAGCTAGAGTAGGAGAAAGATAGATGCTGTGTATAGGAAGATATGGGGGTGTTAGAACTATATAATTAAAAACATATATATAATACTCTAAGATCCTGGTAATATCTGATACATCGCTAGACCCATGATTTATAGTCTTAAAAAATTCATCCTTTTATAACACAAACTAATCTAATAGAGGAGTCATAACTAATAGTTTTTCCATAATGTATTTGAAATCTTGGGTTAATGGAGGCATTTTCAGGTCTCTAGAAAATGATTTAAAAAGATTCTTCAAATATACCTTAGTAAAAATTATACAAAGATAATATTTAATGGAAACTTTAATTACATCCTTATCTTTTCCAGTCTTCACTATCTTAGCTTTAACCAAATCAAACAATTTCTCACCTAGAAGAACTTATAATAGTTGATATATTTATTTTATTAATCTTAATCAACATGTTTAATAGATCTTCCTAAAGAGATCCTACCCATGATCTAAAACATTTATGCTCATTAACCTTATTATTTACTTTTAAAAACATATTTGGATGTATATAATAAAAAAATTTCAATTATATAGGCACTATCCTCTTTCTTATCATATCTACCAACACTTTCTATGTAGATAAAGACTTATTTGTTGAGAAAGACTTCTTTGAACACTTACAAAAGATCATTTTTTGGAGTTGGTTACCTATAACCAACTTCTATGTACTTTATGATAACATGTTTTTATAGTTTTAAAAATAGATAAAATTATTATCACATCATGATTATTCTTTTGCATAACATAGTCTGTGATAATGTCCCAATAGTAGTCATTGCACTAAAAGGTCATAGTAGTTCCCCACTATGATGAGAACCCAAAAGTAATATGAAACTATTCTTAAATATATGTTCTATATTCGAATCATATCATTTTAGGGACAAAAATGATACATGTTATTAGGGGTTGAGACTCATAGGACTTTGAGGAACCTTCTCATGGTGTACACCCTTAGTAATATCCAATGTAGGATATTATGAGAATGAGACCCACTAGTAGGAAATCCACATTTATATGTATCATTGGATGCTTCTTTATGTGAAAACGTGTATTGATCCTTAGACTTTAATATTTTTATTAATGAGTATTATGATTCGTGTACTTTGATGTATTGACAAAAACTGTTACAACAAATAATCATGGTGAGGTAGGATATGTTGGGTGCGTGACAAGTAATATTACGTTAATGAATAACGTGAGAAAGGATTTTTCCCTTCTATTCTTTAATATAAGTTGATATCTCAGGACCTTTTATGAAAATGATATAGCCTAAATAAATCAATGTCCATGGTGTTCTATAGGCAAGTTCAAATTCCAGGAAGTCCAAAAAAGCGATATCGAGCATATAGTTCGATGGCACGAGCATGCAACCTACTTGATTTGAGATATCACGATAAACAGATTATATTACATAGTAAGAATCCATATGAGGTATTATTTTATTGAAATATTAAATTATTTCTCTATGGGTGCCTTATAGTGTTTCTAGATGCTAACCTTGTACTTTTGTCTGCTTCACCTAATTCCACTGAGAAAGAGGCCTAGAGGGTCACACTAAATTTATCCATAATATCAGTTAAATAATATATTATTATATATTATTTAAAAATTTGAATAAATATTATTCCAATATGTGGTTTGATAATTATTCATGTTTGCTTTATCACATATATTCCATCACCAGTTATTCGAGAGAAGATAATATGAGCAGAATATTTAATAAATATTTATTTTATATTTAGTGAATATAATATTTATTTATTTAATAGAGAATAATGTAGTGATATTTATTTAATAAACAAATAGTAATTATTCATGGCCCAATAAATATTGTGGAGGAATGTAAGACCGAGTTTAATGGTCTAGTGAGAAATAATAAATATTGTACATTATTTGATTATATAATATTTAACTTAATTTTCAAGTTAAGCGTATGTTGAGAAATAATAATAATATTATTATTTTACATGAGGTTCCACAGGGATTAAATAAATAATAAAGGAAACTCATGCAATTATGTTATTTTAACACTACCGTTATATAAACACAACTATATTATTTTCACTGAGATCCAATTCATTTATATGGTTGTGCACAATGGATTTAGAGAATCCTATAAAGACCTAGAGAGATCCCTTCCCCAAGAACACTCCCAATAATGGAGAGAGGTCTTCCTCCACCTACCACTCTCAATTCAAGAGAGATCAAGGAGCATAATTTAGAAATAGTTCTCACAATGATCAAAGGTAGATGATGCAAGTGATAGGATCTATCATGATAGCATTATATATTTCTACGCCGAAATTCAGAGATTTGTGGAACACATGTGGATCATTAGTAGAGGGAATCCTATATTGATTCATACAACGAAACAATGGTGAAACACATATATGTTGACAAATCCATCAATAAAAAAATAATTCCATCAATGTAGTTTTTTAATTAATTAAATTAATTATAAATAATACTTGATGATTCTCTCTTTGGTTCCAAAATTTTATCCCCATTCTATTTTCTTCGATTCAATTCTATAGATCACAATGTTTACCAATGTGTAAATCTTGATTTGATTATCGATCATGAAAAAAATAAAATTTGGGCACAACCCATGACACGCTTTTGCTGCACCTGGAACCTACAAGTGGTATCAAGGCTTTCACATAATTATTTATAATTATTTAAAGATTTTTTATTGATTTACAAATTTTTGATTTAGTTTTCAATCGATGTTTATTTTAATCCAAATTGTGAGATATGATTCTTCCTCCTTCATTTCTCATAGATATAATGAATACAATTAATATTATGAATGAAATAAAATCAAATAACTCATCTAGAGGTTCCAAGGATTTTGGATGGATAACACAGGAGTACACGCCATGTAACCGGAATTACATGTCATGTACTTGTGTTCAATGCATCAGGAATTAATTCAAAAATCAATTCAAACCTTTTGAATTGATTAAACATAGTGTATTTATTTCTTACACCACATGTTGATTAGGATAGGGTGGTGCACGGTCATCCAGAGTACACACCATGTAGCCCATGTACATGAAGTGTAGTCCTTTTGAGTCATAGATGAGCCGTGTATTACGATACATGACCTACCTGACCGGTGATTGTGTAACTCGGAGACAACATGCCATGTAGTCAATTATAAACACTGTGGACTTTAATTTTCTAAGGCATATTTTATACCCAGATTCCCTAGGATTGTGCCTCATATACATAGTGAGATATGTACATTCCGTTTAGTTATCCTATACACACCATGCACTTATATCAAATTACATAAATTTACAATTTATTTATTATACTATGTAAAACTAATCGACATGTTCTTGTGTGTGGTCATTAAGTTGATAAGAAACACCATGTAATAGGTTTTAATATATATATATATATATATAATTTTTTAATTAATATCTGCATAATGTTCAGATTTTCATATCATGTATGAGTCGTACTACAATTGTTACTCTATGTGCATTAAAGCATGACACATTACAGAAAAATCATTTAATTCATGTAATCATTAATTTGATACTACATATCATGAAAGTAAGTGATAATTCATTTATTCTATATGTCATGAATAAAAAACTATGTATGAGTATAATACATGTTGGGTAGATTCAGACAGGTATTCACTACGTTTCCACTAAGGCACATTTATGTAAACAATAAATTTTAAAAAACATTATTCAATTATTTTTTAAAATTATGATGGATGATAATCTCAAGGAAATTCAGATGAGAATTAAGATAAAATAATTTATTAATTAAATATTATAATTAATTAGTTCAAGTGATAATTATCTTAAATAAGAATGATTAAGAATTGAATGCTAGTTTTGTTAAATTCATAATTTGTTTCATGCATGTGGATGATCATGAGCATAGAAAAGAACTTTGTATGTTATTTTTTTTAATTTAATTTATTATTAAAATAAATTGTTGGTCTGTGTGCCTTCTCTCCACTTATTATGTAAGGGCCTGTGTTCCCATGGCTCCTTTTATGTAAACCCCTTGTTTCCCTCACACGAGTGCTAGTAAAAACATATGTAATGGATATAGATCCAATATAGTGGATGTTGTTCAAGTTTAGATCCAATGAAAAACCAATCCAAGAGAGATACATAGGCAGATAAGTGGAAATATGTAACAAAAACCTTAATTGGTTCAAGGTGTTTTCCCCTAGGTCAAATATTAGTTTATCAACCACTAGATAAATTGACCATTATTAAAATATCATGATTGTACCACTTAATTATTTTATTGCTATCAAGTTTCATGGTTATTTCATTAATGATGTTTTTTTATGATCACATGAATTAATGAAATTAAAAATCATGTAAGATAGAACTAAAATAAATTAGCTTATGCATAAATATTATTTAAGACATTGTTATTTACTTAAGTAAATCAACTTAATATTAACAAGAATGTGATTAAGATAGTAATTTGAAATTTATGCATAAAAGGATAAAATCACTCAATTATATAAATTAATTCAGTATATCCTTCCACTAATTTAGTTAAAATTTAACCATAGTTCAAAGTGCTTGAACAACCAAAGATGGGTGCTTTCAATTATCATTGAATTCTAAATTGAAGTATTAGGTTAAATTAACTTAGTTCACATCAAGCATTGAATTCCAAAATAGGACTTAGTGTAACTAAGAGGTAAGGGTTGGGTAAATACAATTTAAGGATTTTAGGATTGGGGAGTCCACTCAACAGATCAATGAACTATGAGTTAATGCAGTTGGAATTTGGAATGCCTACCTAAAACTATTAAAGTTTCTTGAACAACCAAAGTTGGGGGACTGAAAAGGGGAATAAATATCCTTTCTACTATAATGTATAAGAAATTGGATATTCTGAATCCAATAGTGAGGGATATTGGGTTTCGATAAAATAGTGAGTCTAATAAATATAATATTTATTTATTTTTCGAAATTTATCAGATAAAGTACTAAAATATCTTCTCATATTATTTATAGAAACAACAATAAAAATACATCAAACATATCATTATGATCTATATAAGAGAAGTATAACCTTCTTACCGGTACAAATTTCCAAGTGTTACAAATGCACCTATGTGTTATCCTTCATCGTGAAAGGAAATTGAATGTACTAAAAGAACCTATTCCTGATGTTCCTGAAAATGAGGAAAGTGATGAAGAGTTATCCCTCTATAAGAAACATTTGAATGATTCCATATATTTTCAATGTTTCATGCTATCATCCATATCTAATTAGTTGTTGAATCAATATGAGGACATGGATTCATATAGCATAATGTCTCACCTTCGAGATCTCTATCAAGAGGAAGTGATACAAGAGAGGTGAAAGATCTCAAATTCTTTGTTTATAATTAATACTGTAGAGTCTACATAAGTTGGGCCTCATGTAGTCAAGATTATTTGGTACATTAAATGCATATACACATTAGGGATTAAATTTCTAGATGAGTTGTGTAAATATATCATACTTTCCTCACTTCCCAATAACTTTTCCAGTTTTATTATTAATTACAATATGAACAGTAATGAGAAGAGTCTCTTGGAAATTCTTACTTTGATTCTCTAAGTGGATAAGAACATGGGGTTTGATAAACCTGTATTCCATAGGGTGAATAAGAAAGGAAAAAATAAGGAAAAGGGGACCGTGACTCAAAATAAGTCTAAAGATCCTGAGAAACATCCTTCTAAGAAGAGGAAGATCCAGAGACAAGGAATGGAAAAGGAAGCTGTATGTTTTTCATGGGGAAAGCCATGGAAATTAAAGTGGAATTGAACCTAGAAGAAATGGGAAGCTAAAGGTTCATTTTTTATCGAGTGTAATATTTAAATATCTACACATTGGGTATTAGATACAACTTTTGGTTATCACATCTATATCCAAATGTAGGAACCAAGTATATTCCAAAAGATTTCTAGGGGAGAGGTGGATCTGAGAGCTAATAATGGTGCAAGGATGGCTACTCTATTCACTGGTGACTAGAACCTTTCATTAACAACGTTAATTATTTTGTCTTTAAAATATTGTTATTATGTACCTATGATTACCAAGAACATAATTTCAATATCATATATTGATGCAGATGGGTTTATTTTTAAGTTTGTAAATAAATATTGTTTCTTTTATAAAGGCAAGATATGTTATGGTATGAAATATTTAAATAATGGCATTTATATAGTAAATTATGAAAACCATGTACTATAAATTGATAATGAATCATATTAACACTACTCATATAACACCCAACTTTGGAATCACTGTATTGGTCATGTAAACAAGAAGCGTTTAACAAAGCTCTATCAAGATGGTTATTTAGACTCTTTTGAGATAAAATCACTTGAAATATGTCATTATTGTTTATAAGGGAAAATGGCCAAACCAATATTTTTTGGATAGGGTGAAAGGTTCACAAATATTCTAGGATTGGTACACACTGATGCATGTAGACCTTTTCCAGTAGAATATAGAGGTGGATATTCTTACTTCATAACTTTTTATGATGACTGTAGTAGATAAGACTATATATACTTGATGAGTTATAAGTCTTTTTCCTTTTAGAAATTAAAGGAATTAAAGAATGAATTATAGAATCAACTTGGAAATAAGATAAATAACCTTAGATAAAATCTTGGTCATGAATATCTTAACCAAGATTTCATCAACTTTTTATGGGAGTTTGGTATTCTATCTCAACTCACTCCACCTTACACATCATAGTGGAATGGTGTTATTGAAAGGAGGAACCATACCTCATTAGAAATGGTAAGGTTGATGATGAGTCATGTAGATATTCCATTATCCTTTTGGGGATATTCATTACAAACTGTGGCATACACATTAAAATAACTTCCAACTAAAGTGGAAAATAGATTTCACTTTGAGTTATGGAGTGGAAAGAAACCCGTATTGTCACATACACTTGTATGGGGTTGAGAGTAATTTGTTAAAGCCTTATTAGGAAACAAACTATCACTTTGGGGTACAAAGTGTATCTTTATAGGATATCCCATTATAAAAAAGGAATAATACCTATAAAAAACCTCATAAAAGAAAGTGATTGTTACTAGATAAACCATTTTTCTTGATATGGAGCACATCCTCAAAAAGGAAAGTGGGAGAAAAATTGAATTTGATTAAGTTGATGCTCAATATACACAAGAGTTAGAGGAGGAACATGTTCCATAGGTCCTCATGGATAATTTAGTTCCTAAAACAAAAGTAATGTATATAAGCACAAGAGAGATAATACAACCAGAGAGATATGGTTTTCTAGTCACTAAATATGGCGACTAATTTTTTATTTACAATGATGAACCTATTTCCTACAAATAGGCAGTAGAGATATCAAAAAAAATTTAGATGGTAAGAATCCATGAATTATTAAATGGATTCCATATATCAGAATAAAGTTTGGGTTCTAGTTGATGCACCAGTTGATATAAAACCCGTTGGATGCAAATGGGTATTCAAGATGAAACTAGACATGGAAGGTTAAAAAAATACCTATAAAGCAAGGATAATGGCTAAAGGGTTTAAACAATGTCAAAGAACCGACTATGATGAAACCTTTTCACCAGTTTCTATGTTTAAATTCACCATAATTCTACTTTCTATAGTAGCTTACCATGACTATGAGATTTGGTAGATGTTTTTAAAAACTACATTCCCTAAAGGGAACCTTTAGAAAGATGTCTATACGACACACATAGAAGTTTTTGTGGCTTTAAATGATTCCAAAAGGATATTCAAGTTACAGATATCAATTTATGGATTGAATAAATCATTTAGGTCATAGAACATTATATTCGATGAATTCATAAAATAATTTGGTTTCATTAATAATGAATGTGATCCTTGTGTTTATAAGAGGTTTAGTGGAAATGTGGTCATTATCCTAGTAGTATATGTTGATGAAATATTACTTATGTAAATGATATAACAATCTTACATATGTTAAGGACTGGTTAAACAAGTGTTTTTTCATAAAGGAATTAGGTGAAGCAACCTATATTCTATAGATCAAGATCATTCATGATAGATCAAATAGAATTCTTTAAATAATTCAAAGTAATTATGTTGACCAGATACTAAAGATATTTAGTATAGAATAATCCAAGATAGGATTGGTTACAATGTCACATAGTTTACTTATTTATAAGAAAATGTGTCCTAAAAAACAATAAGATAAAGAGAGAATAAGAAAGAACCCATATACTTCAGTGATAGGATAAATCATGTATTCCATGTTACATATTAGACTTGGTGTTGTTTATGCATTGATCATGATAGGTATATATCAAGAAGATCTAGGAGAAAAAAATTGTTCTATTATTAAGAATATCCTTAATTATCTAAGAATAACTAAGGATATTTTCCTAGTATATAGAGGATAAGAAGAGTAAGTAATCAAGGGTTATATTGATCCTAGTTTTTAGAAAAATTAGAATGATCTGAAGTCATAGTCATAATATGTTTTCTGTCTCAACGGAGGAGCTATGAGCTGGAAGTGTTCAAAGAATACATTTTTTGATAATTATATAATAGAGTACACGTATATAGTGGATTTTGTTATAACCAAGGAATATGTTTGGATGTGGAAATTTTTCTAGGATCTTGATGTGGTACCTAAAAGTAAATACCATACCACATTTTATTATGATGATACTGCAGCGGTGGCTCTTGAAAATGATCCAAGACCACACAAACAGACAAAGAATATACTCTGAAAGTATCACCTATTGAGGGATTTTTATCATAGGGGTGAAGTTTTAGTAAGAAGAGTACCCATAGAAGAGAAAGCGGTAGACCCCTTAACTAAAGACTTATCTCACCATAAGCATGAGTATCATGTGAGATCTAGCGGATTGAAGGTTATTAGCAGCTGACTCTAGTGAAAGTGTGATTCTATTGGAGTTGGTTCCCTAAAACCAACTTATGTGTACTTTATGATAACATGTATTCATATTTTTTAATATTTACAAACTTCTTATCACATCATGATTGTTATTTTGTATAACATAGTATGTGATAGTGTTCCAAGAGTAACAATCGCACTAAAAGGTCGTAGTAGTTCCCTACTATAATTAGAACCCAAAGGTGCTGCAACACTATTCTTATATATATATATTATATATCTGGATGATATCATTTTAGGGACACAAATGATACAAGATATTAGGGGTGGATACTAATAGGATTTTGAGACACCTTCTTATAGTGTACACCTATGGTAACATCCAGTGTAGGATATTATGGGAACAAGACCCGCCAGTAGAAAATCTACATTTATATGTGTCAAAGGATGTTCCTATATGTGGACATGTGTATTGATCCTTATAATTTATGACTATTATTAATGAGTATTATGATTCATATAATTTTATGTATTGATGAAAACTATGATGATAGATGTTCGTGGCGAGGTAGGATACATTGGGTGTGTCATGAGTAATATTGCATTAATGAATAATGTGAGAAAGGATTTATAACTTCTATTATTTAATGGAATTTGATATATCAGGACCTTTTATGGAAATTATATAGCCTAAATAAAGGCCTTGGTGTTCTCTAGGAAAGTTCAAATTTTAGGAAGTCAAAGAAAGAGGCATCGAGCACATAGCTTGATGGTACTAGCATGCAACCTGCTTGATTTGAGATATTATGATAAATGGATTATATTACATAGTAAGAGTCTGTATGTGGTATTATGTCATTTTGGCATTAAATTCCTTGGTTATGGGTTACTTATTGTGTTGTTTGATGCTAAACTTGGACTTTAGGCTGCTTCTCCTAATGAAAATGAGAAAGAGGCCTAGAGATTCACATATTAAGTGTATCCAGAATCATAGTGAAATAATATATTATTATTTATTATTTTAAAATTTGTAGAAATATTATTTATACATGAGGTTTAATAATTATTCATGTTTTCTTGATCACATATATTCAATCCCTAGTTATTCGAGAGAATATAATGTGAGAAGAATATTTAATACATATTTATTTGTTATTTAGTGAATATAATATTTATTTATTTATTGGAGAATAATGCAGTGATATTTATTTAATAAATAAATAGTCATTATTTAAGGACTGATAAATATTATGGAGGAATGATAGACTAATTTTAATGGTCTGGTGAGAAATAATAAATATTGAATATTATTTGATTAAATAATATTTAATTTAATCTGAAAGTTAATATCATGTTGAGAAATAATAATATTAATACTATTATTTGACATGGGGTTCCACAGGGATTAAATAAATAATAAACAAAACTTGTGAAATTATTTTATTTTAACCCTAGTGATATATAAACCCAATTATATTATTTTATCTTAGAGCCAATTCATTAGTTTGGTTGTGCACAATAGATTTAGAGAATCATCTCAAGACCTAGAGAGATCCCTTATACAAGAAAACTCTCAAGAATGGAGAGATATCTTCCTACATCTTCCACTATAAAGTCAAGGGAGATCAAGGAGAACACTTTGGAAGTGGTTCCCATAGCGATCAAAGGTAGGCGATGCAAGTGATAGGATCTTTTCTGCTTGCACTCAGAGATTCCAACAGGGACATTCAGATATTTTTAGAACATGTATGGATCACTACTAGAGGGAATCTTCTCTTGATTCATATAACAAAACAATGGTGCAACACATATATGTTGACTTATCCATCAATGAATAAATAATTCCATCAAGGTAATTATTTAATTAATTAAATTAATTATAAATAATATGTGATGATCCTCTATTTGGTTTCATTGTTCCATCCCTTTTCTATTTTCTTTGATTCAATTATTTAGATAACGACATTTATCATTTTTTAAATCCCATATTGATCATCGATCACGGAAAAGAGAAAATTTGGGAATGAACCATCACACACTTCCACTACGCTCTGAACCTACATCATTCCTAAATTAAAAAAATCTAGTTGAGGTAATGACTAAAGATAGAATATATATAGCTAGTGGGGATAAATCAAGTATAGATTTATGATTTTAGTTACTAAAAACCAACTCAAAGGGTCCCAGTAGGGATCCTTTATTATAAAGGGTCACACTTAGGCTTCTCAATATCTATAATCAAACTATCAGAATATTTAAGAAGTATAAATTATATTTGAGGGTATAAGTCATAGATTGGATGTTCTTGGAAGATATTATCTTAATAAATTGAGATTTTATCTAAACATATTATGTAGGAAATCATCAATTGAGATCTTGAGCACGTCTTTTTATTTAATAATAGGAGAATAGAAACTTTTCACAACAAGTTTTGGAGCTTTGTAAACAATATGTATAGAATTTAAATCTAGCTTGGATAGACTGTGATCATCTTGATCATCCTTACCATCATCATTAGGAGTAAGTGGATCTAGATTAAGATAGGCGTCTTAGGAGATGAATGCTCTCTAGGAGATATAGAATAAAACATCGAATCTCACCATATCTCAAATATGGGTGGACTATCTACAGATTAAGTCTCATCATCATCACATCTAGAGTTTTTAAGGTTACATCCAAAGAGTAGATATCCTAGATTCTCCTTCCCCTCTGGAGTTTTTACCCCTCCTATAGTCTTCTATAACTCAAGAGTTTCTACTATATACATGGGTCCTTTAATTATTTCTACCAATAGAAACTACTCCATTCCTACTCCATAATCCCTACAGGATTCCACATTAAGATCTACTTCCACATCTTCATCAGTGTATTCTGAAGAGTAATTATCCTCAAATACTTGATTAAGTTCCAGAGCTAGATCAATTACTTATATAGGTTTGGTTAGTTTCTTTTGAGGATTATAGCTCTCATAGTATTTAACATCATCAGTAACCCACATTTGTTCCTAGAGTTCCCCAATAGTCTCATCATTTTACAATTGGGTTTGTTTAGAAAAATAGCACTTAAGGAATTTGAAATTTCCTTCTCTAGAGTACCTAGTACGTTTTGTTATAGGAGGGAAGAACTAAACTTTGGATAAAGTGAAGAGTTAAACTAAGAATAACTCTTACTCAACTAATTCATGTACCACATAAGGAATATGGGAAGACTTATACACAATCCTATCACCAATAAATAGATATAGTAAAAATCTTGATTCCTAACAATACTAAAGTCCCCCATTCCAAGAAAAATAGAATCTTGAATGAACTTGAGAAAAAGCCTACCCTCACCACTGAATTCAAATTCATTTGGCCTTATAGGAGTTATATTTATAGTTTCCTCTTATAAGAATCTTTAAAATCAAAGATTGGGATTATTTATGAGATAAAATCTTTGAAAATATTTGTACTCACCTTTGTGAGGTACCTCAAGACTAATAGACCATAAATTTTAAGAAAATATCTGTTTCTTTCAATTAATAATCACTCAGATGTGACTCCACATTTCACTAGATTTAAAACACATATTGAAGTAAAACAGTTTTACCAAACATAGGAATAAAGGTATATATTTTTTCCATGAACAAATTCATCCATACTTTCTTCAATATATCTCTCCACATTAGAGAACAACTTGATTTAAATGACTTTGATCCCACTTCCCTTTCTAGAAATACTTCTAGTGTTAAAAGGTATTAATGTCTTAACAGTTACACTAGTACTATATTTTAATCTTTTATAGGTACTTGAAGCTTCATGAGTACCATTCTTAAGAAAATACTTTATCTTATTCAATATTTGAGGGTTGAAAATCTAGGGTTTGTTTGATATCAGGTTTGGTTTGGGTTGGAAATGGATGAGATGATTCTGATTAAAATTTGGGGATATTAAAATCATTTAAGGCTCAATATATATTAAAGCATGGGAAAAAATAAAATTTACATAAAATTATTAAAAAAACATATGGTATATTTAAATGAAAATAAAAACAAATGAACATATTTTCAAACAAAGCATAGAATTTTAGTATAAAAAATTCATTTTCAAAATAAATTAAATAATTTTCATAAAAGAATACCTTAAACATATAACATATTAAACATAAGATAATTAAACATATTTGATCATTTTTAACTCATGTATAATATCATTGAATCTCTCACAATTCATATGATTTATATAGATTTTAGCAATATGATGTTTTATGCTAATGAGTTCAAAAGTGATATCCACTTTTTTGAAAATGACATCTTAAAAAGTGATGTATTATATCAATATGTTTAGTCCTTGAATGAAATAAAATATTTGTAGATATTTTAATAGAACTTGTGTTATCAAAATTTATAGGTACATATATAAAATGATATCCATAGTCTAATATTGTGTGTTTCATCCACAAAATCTTTGGAAAACAACAGCCTACAACTATATATTTAGATTTAGTAGTGGATAATGACACAAAGTTATATTTATTACTAAACTAAGATACTAGATAATTTTCCAAAAAATGAAATGTTCCATAGGTTATTTTTATATCTAATTTACAACCTTTGAAATTAGCATAAGAGTAGAAAATTATATAAAAATCACGTCCTCTGAAGTAAAATAGTACTAAGTTGGATGTGCTTTTGAGGTATTTAAAAATTATTTTATAAAAAATTAAATTATATTCCATGTGGTTTTCATAAATATAAGCACACATACACAAACTAAAATAATTTTAGGGTGGATAGATGTTAACTAATGTAATCATCCAATCATAACTCTATACATTTTTTGGTAGACTAGTTTCCCAGTAAATCAAGATCGAATTTATAGGTGTTTCTCATTGAAGTATCAATTAATTTTGAGTTATCTATGCCAAAAATTTAAAATATATTTAGTAAACTTACATTAGTTTAAAATTATTCCTTACTTATTTGGAAGGATTTTAAAGCTAAGAAATAATTTTAGTTCACCTGTAAAATTCATTTCAAATTCATTCTACATTATTTTTGAAAAATCATTTCACAAATAATTTCATAAAGAACCAAAAATAATATAATGAACATATATTTTTGAAACAAAAACTTATTTTGAATTTTTTTTGATAACTAAGGTAGGATCAACAACACCTTTTGTAAAATCATTTGAAATAATAAAAGTGTTGAGCTTATCATACTAATCTCTAAGTGATTATTTTAAACCAGAAAGTGATTTATAAAATTTAAAAAAATGATTGGGAAAATAATGATTTTAAAATCTATTGGTTTTTTCGATAAAAGAATCCTCAATAATATAACAATTTAGAAAATTACTCTTAACATCCATTTGATATAATATCAAATTTCAATATACTGCATAAAAAAGCAGTATCCAAATGAATTCATGTCTAGCTACAAGTGAATTTTTTTCCTCACAGTTGATACCTTGTACTTAACTATAACCATATGACACCAATATAGTTTTGTTTCTAATAAATTTTCCAAATTCATGAACCATGTTTAAATATACCCATTTAGTGTTAATGGGAAATAGATTTTAGGTCTCTAAACTAGTTACCAGACATCGTTCCTTTCAAACTAATTCAGTTACTCTTGCATAACCATCACCCAATGTTCATCACTAATTGATCATTAATGACCTTGGGTTAATGTAATGATAAAAAGGCATGATGTTCAACCCAATTTCTAATTTATGCTTGTGTTTGAGTTCCTTTAACTATATCACCAAGAAAACATATAAAGGATGGTTTCTATGGGTTCTAAAGGTTTTGGGTATTGAGGTACTAGTTTCTTATAGGTTTTCCTCAGACCCTGGTTCCTCTAAATGGACTTTTTTGGGATATGTTTTAAGTAAATCATTAGCATGGTCATTTATCTTAGAGGTTTTATTGATATTTAAATTGTATGTATAACTCTATAGGTTTTATAAGGAAACTTTTGATATATGTGGATTTGTTTCATCAAATGTAACATGAACATATTCTTACACCACCTTTTTTCTTTTATTAAAGACTATATAGTCTATAATATATGTAGAGTAACCCAATAAAATATGTTCATCACTCTTGGTTGCAAAATTTTCTAAACTATCCTTTGTGTAGAGAATGCAAAATTTATATCCAAAAACTTTGAAATAATTTACCTTAGGATTTTACTGTTACATAATTAATATGGAGTCTTATTTAAAATAGGTCTTATTAAGACAATGTTAATTAAATTAGAAGCTGTATTTATTTATTTATCCCAAAAATAGATTAGTAAGTTATATTCAATAAGCATAGTCTGGACTATCTCTTGAAAGGTCCTTTTTTCTTCTTTCAACTACCCCATTATGTTAAGGTGTTCTAGGAGCATAGAATTTATGATTATAGCCATGTTATGAGCATGATAATTCAAAATATTTATTCTCAAATTCACATCCATGATCAATTCTCACACTCTTAATGGTAATCCCACTATGGTTCTCTATAGAATTTGCATACTTTGTAAAACATCTACAAGACTCACTTTAGTGATCCAAAAATTATACCCATGTAAACCTTTAATAATAATTAAAAATTATATAATCATAGTGTTTTATGGAATTTTTTTTAACATTATATGGTATAAAAAAGTCCATTTGAACTAGTTCTAGTGATTGAGAGAAAGAAACCTCTTTCTTTGGTTTGAAATAAACTTTATGTTTATTTCCCTTTTGATAGGTTTTGGACACTTTATCTTTTGGGAAATCTAATTTATGTAGATCCTTGACTAAACCCAATTTGAATAAATTTATAAGAGAGTATATATCATAGTGGCCTAATATACCATTCCAAAACCACAATTCATGATGAAATTCATTTAAATAAGAAATAGTTTTTTAAAATAATGATTTTAAATCAACTATATAAACATTGTCATTATTTAGAGCAGTAAATACAAAATTAAACATTTAATCATAAATACTACATGTATTATTATAAAAAATTACATGAAATACATCATCAAATAATTGATATATTCTTAACATATTATATTTAAGCCATCAAAAAATAATTTTTTTGAAATTAAATAAGTTTTAGAATTAAAAACATGACTAAGGACAATATTTTTTTCCTTTTTCATTGTCATAAAATGTGACATGTACAAAATTCATCTTGGTTAAATTTTTAAATATTGAGAAGTATCTTGTCATGTTTTTGGAATACCCACTATCTAGATACCATAACTTCTTATTAGAACTTTTCAAACAGGTTTCCTGAAATCAATAAAATGAACACTGATTTTGGTAACTAGATCTATTTGGGTCCAGAAAGGTTATAAATTAAAGATTTAGGGATCCACATCTATTTTATCGATTTATTTCCAAATTTATGGATTATCATGAATGAATTAGAAAAATAATCTCTTTTTGGTCTATACAGGATTAATCAAGATTTAGATATTCCAATTATATTTTTTACTATAGATTTATTAATAATATTTGAACTTAGAATAAAATAGTTTTTATAGAGTTTATTTTTTGAGAAGGCTAATAACCGAAATAATATTTTGGTTTAGGTAAAACATGAATTCCTAGAATTTTATTAAAAGTTTTAGTTCTTAGTAAAAAACCTTTAATATATTTCTTTAGTTTATAATTTATTAATTTCATGTCTTTATTTTCCTTGTGAATTATTTTTCTTCTTCTCCTTTTCAAAAGAAAAAATATATTTAACTATAGTAGATAAATCATATTGTTTCATTAAATTATTATATTTATCCTTTAGATCATTAAAATTTTATTCTATCATATTATTTCATTCAAAAATATCTTCACTAGAATTATAATTTTCATCATGATTCTCAATTTTAGAGAGATCAAAAATAATATTAGTTACCTTAGGTGTTATTACTATATAGAATAAACTTGATTTCTCATGATAATCATCTTTAGATGAGTACAAGTCACTTCAGATATCCTAATAAGAACTCTAAGTTTCCTTCATGAATTTCATGAATTTATTTACATGGTCCTCATACTTCTTATTATATTTAAATTTTGGACAATTATATTTGATGTGTCATTTTATATTATACTCATAATAGATATTTTTCAAAAGTTACCATCCTTATTCCAATATCTTTTTATTATAATATTTCCCTAAAAATTTTATTTTTTGAGAAACTAATTGTATAAAATTTCATGAATATCTTACCAAATGTTCCATCTCCTTATTACTATTAGAGTCACTATCACTTCCACTGGTACTCTCTTATTTAATTACTCCTTTGGATTTTGACTGAGATTATTTGAATGTGATTGAATTTTTGGGTTTTGCATATTAATAATTTACTTCGAGATCCTCCTCATACATTATTATCTTTAATATTATCTCCTTTATTTCCAGATTTCTCACATCACATGAATCATGAATGGATACAGAAGCACCTCTCTATTTTCACAAAAGTATTTAGAATCCTTAGTACTTGAGACTTATCATCAATAGTTTTCCCCAATGCATGCATCTTATTGGTAATATCATTAAAACTGATATACATATTAGAAATAAACTCATTAGGGTTCATATTAAATGTTTCATACTTAATATTATAGGTATTTAAACACATTTCTTTCATAATATATGTGACCTCATGAGACACAGATAGGGTATACCAAATTTCATAAGTTTTTGCACATGCAGATATTATTTTAAATTCATATTATCCTAGTGTACAATATAAAGCATTAATTTCTTTACAATTATAATCATAAATATCCTTAGTAGCATCAATACAATCATCTCTAGTAGCTTTTGTTTATGTTTTTTTCATATTAATCTTATATTATAGTCTATATATCAAAAAACTTACTTTCAATATGAATTTTAATTTTAATATTCTTATAAGAATAATTTTGTCTATAAAAATAAGGAGTTATGTTAGTAGCAGTTCCATCAAGTCTCATATTATCCATACATATATAAATTTAGAATATTATTTTTTAGTTATTTGGTTAATAACTTTATCACCACTAAATATAGATAAATAAAAATAATGGGGAAATAAAATAACAATAAAACTATTAATACCAAATGTTGGTCAAAGTAGTGTACTCAAGAGGGGGTTAATTGAGCATCTAATAAAATTTTCCATTTAAAATAATTTAAAAAAAAATCCCCCAATTTAGAAATCACCCTGTAAACTAATACAGTAGATATATCTAATTTATTTTTTTGAAATAACCTCTCAACATCTTGATAAAAACCTAGTTAGAATAACTTGAGATTATACTAATATTTTGAGATTATTTTACTTAGATTAAAAAAAAGATATATCACATATAAAATAAAACCTTCAAAGTACAATTTTTCAAAAGAGATTTTAAAATTGTTTTAAAAATAGAGTAAAAAAAAACTCAAAACACACAATGAAAATAAGAATATAATAGCTTTAGACTCAATCCCGGAACTAGTACTCTCAACTTGATATTATAATTTTTCAAAACATATTTATACATTTAAAAAGATGATACAAAACCTAGAATGAGTATATGTTACAACTAGGTGAATGGATGTCTAGGATATCACACAGCCTCTTCCACAGTTTCTATAGAAGTATTAATATGAGGGAAATAAATAAACAATAAATGAGTAATTTTCTATGATATATAGGAGTATGTTCTATAATATATTTATAAACAAGTACAAGAATAACTCAAATATAATAATAAGAGAGAGAGAGAGTAAAAAGAAATTTTAATGCAGTAATAAATCAAAGTTTGGGTTTTTTATATAAGTATCTTCTCTTATCAATGTATCCCTTTAGTTTTATGATCAGATGAAAAGACTATAAAATGTTCTCAGATCTTGTGGTGAAGTTCAAATGATAAAATTGTCATATGTCATTTAAATAGAGCAGTTGTTTATATTTTTACACCAGCATAATTCAATTTAATTTAGTATTCATTAAAAAGAAATCATTATTCAAAAATATTAATTTAAGAATGATAATTATGAATCCTAATACTCGATAATAAACCAAGGATCATTAAATTATTTTAAATAAAAATTTAATTTTTCATATATGGTGGTTGGAATATATATTAATTAAATATAATAACACTTTAGACATGGTTTCTTGGAGTGTTCCTGGTTAGATAATCCATAACCCCTCTAAAACTTAGTAAAAAACCAAGTTCAGAACCCTTAATAAGTTGTGTGGTAGATCCATAGAACATACAAAACTTTAACTGATCATGAAATCACTCGAAGTTTATATGGTTGCTTCAAAACTTTCCCAAGATTCCAATTCTATCATACAATCACTTAAATTAATCATACATTCTATCTAATACTTAGTTTATCTTTAAATTTCTCATATGTTCACTTCATTTCAGTGTGCAGTAGCTTGAAGTTATATGGTATATTAAAAAATTTATCAAAAATACTAATGTTTCCATACAATCAGTTAATTCATAGTATGTAGTTTCTTAGTCTGGTCTCTTGGTTTCTCGAGTACTTTACAAGATTTCTATAATGGTAAATCAAGTGGTCATAAGGTCAATGAATTTTCTGTTTCATCACTTTAGTACTTGGAAAAAATATGGTAGATGTAAGAACTCGGTTCTTGTTCTTGAGGTAAAGGTTTATTTGTTTCCTTTTTCCTTGAGTGTTTTTTATAAAATAAGGAAAATGGAGAAAAATCCCAAATTTTGTGGGTACACGCTGTGTAATTTTCCACACTCCATGTACTTTGTCTGTGTGGGAAGAGTACACAGGGCGTGTAGGACTGCCGGTGATGAAGGGTGTAAAAACTAACTACACGCCGTGTACTTAGTATTTACACACCGTGTAATCAGTCGGTAGGTGAAGAGTAAGGTGGTGGAAGTAGCCGCCAGTGGAGCAACAGTACATGCCATGTAATCATAAATACACGCCATGTACTCATGTCGACGGATGAACAGTGCCGTGATGGAAAGAATCCTCCAGAGGAATAGTTTACAAAATGAAAAGTACACACCGTTTACCCGAGATTACACACCGTGTAGTTTGTTTTTTTCTCTTAAAATGGACAGTAGCCTCCTCATTCGGCAGAGGAGGATTTGAGTTCGTTTTGGAGCCGGGAGAGGAGGTCGGAGCTTTGGAGATCTCCTGACCGCACACTAGGAATCCAAATCCTTCTCTGATGGTCTCGATTTAACCGCACGGGTGAGTTCTTCCCTCTCCTTGTGTGTTTCTTACCAATTCTTTCCTGATGGAAAGTTATTTGAGTTTTAATGAGTAAAAATTATCCCAAATCTACATCGTTCTTGGACGAATCGGGAGGCGTCGTTCACGTATACCGATCAGAGATGATCGAGGTAGGTGTTCTGGTGTTTAAATTATAACTACTGTGTGTTTTTTGTGTACCATTGTATTACGCGCCCATTTTTGGGGTGTCATATGGCTGAGGCCATGATTAATTAAATACCTATAATTGCGTAGGTAATTTAATGAATATGTACAACTGCCGTTTGAGATCATTTCTTGGATCCAGGGCCACCCCTTGGGTGCGTTCCCTTGTTTAGCCTTTTGTCCAGGTTTCCTGAGGGTATACCTTGATTTTTAGCATGCTTTGAATTTCCTTGAGAGGAATTTTATATAAATTGCTTGCTTATGTGTTGGGCTCGGCATGGTTACTTGTTTAGCCTGTGAGTAGTGTTTCTTTTAGCCTAAGGGTAGTGTTTCATTTAGCCTGTGGGCAACTCTTCTCATGACTATGGGTAGTAGATTCTGTGCCTATGGGTGACACCTCATACGCCTACGGGAAATATTTGTTATGCCTGTGGGCGTTCACCTGTGGGTTTTGATTCTAATTACCTGAGGGTAAGGATTTTCATGTCTACGAACAACGTTTACTTTGTGTATTCACTATGGTGATTTTATTTGGTTATACCTGCCAAGATAAAGCACAGGCTTGGCATTGTTAAATGAATATTAAAATGGTAATGAAACTGGTAGTTATAGTTACTTTTGACTATTGTCTATTTTACTGCATTTCATTACTGCACACCGTTGTTTCACAAACTCACTGACAGTTGGGCACATGCCTTTGGTGGTTGCCTACTGGGATTTATTTCTCACACCCTGTTTGGGTCATGTCTTGGGCCCAAACAGATTATATTTCTATAGGTGTAGATAAGGTCAAGAGTCCCTATACAGGTACTTGATTGTTGTAGAGGAGTAGGAGAGCATGGGACCGAGCTTAGGCTTGTGATGCTGCTGAGTTCCTACTGCGCTGCTTTATTTTGCTTTGCTGTATTTGTTCCCTGTATTGTATTGTTTCAGATTGCATTGTATCCTGTTTTGGATGCTTTATTAGACTTAAGGACATATTTCATCATTATATATGACTGTTGTTATTTTCTTTATTTTCTTACTATGTACATTTTAGCATTGTTATTGTTTACTACTTCCGCATTTTGTATGTTGATATCTATTTACGCTGCTCTACACTTTGACAAATGAGGGCATAGTTTCCCCACTATCAGACCTAGGCCATCGTTACTAGTCGGCAGCCTTTGGCATTTAGGGAAATGCGCTTAAGGCCATGTGACCAACTGGGTTCGGGGCACCCGTTGTGTGGCACCCATATCCGGGATGTTACAGTAGAGTTTTAAGTTTCTTCTTATAGTTGATCGAATCCTTCTTATGATTGATCAATTACTCTTATAGTCGCTTGAGCACTTAGATAATTTTTTCTCGTTAGACTCTTGGTAAAATTTTTGGCTTCACAGTCGATATGATACTTAGGAATTATCCCATGTAGACTAAAAAATAATCATCACTTAAAAAAAATACCATTCATTAAGAATAAAATAAACATGATTTGAGATCATTTAAATAAGGAATTTCTTTACTAAGCCAACATAAGCCATGAAAAAGTAATTTAAAACTATTTTCTCATATTTATTTCTAAACTAAAATTATTGGTTCTTTTTATAAAAGGAATGATATGGATTCTTAGTAGCATCATATTGGGAACTGGTTCACACCTGACATACTCACACTAGTGGGTATGTAGTCTTCAAGTTTTATGTAGGTTTTCTAGGTCATAGATTCTATGTTTAGTTAGAATTTTACTTCTATGGGAAATGGGTAATGTTGATTTATGTTGGTGGCTTGAGAGTCACATGATGACGATGTGGTTGGTCTCTCAAGTTCATTGTACTATTTAGGTCATGTTGAGTATCGTCCCACTCAAATTTTTTATTTTGTTTTAGTTATGGATTCTGGAAATTAAAACTTTTATAAATAAATTTATATTTTGTTAGAAATGTATTCAAAAGTATTTATTAACTTCTATTATCACTATTACTTGTTTGGTTGGATCCTGTTTTTTATATTAGCTGACTCCATTTTCATGTTCATACAATTTATGGAGACCTCATTCTTGGTTTTTGGTTGGATCCCATGATGTTTTTTATTTGATCTTGAGGGTGAAATCATTAATACTATTATGTATTTATACCCTTGGCACTTATAATTAGCCTATGGTGATTGGGAACATGATTAAGGCCCTATAATGGGATTACCCAAGTGAGGGATCAGGTTCACCCGAGTTGGTTCATTACATTATCGTGGTGTGAGGTTTTTTTTATAAAAATTCTTCTATTCTTCCCTTTTTACCTCCAACTATTTAACAAATTTTTGGGGACTTTTATCTCATCACTTGCATGACACCTTCTAGGAGGGATCCATAAGAGTCTAATTATCCTTATTTATTGGAAATTTCATGGTTTTATCTTGACTTTGGGTATGATTCTTCAAGGTATGTTCTTACTAGGACTTTTCCCACCCTTTCTTATTCTCTTCTTACCTTATTATATTCATGGTGACCTTGGGTTTCTTGTGGCTCAAAAATTATTGGGATTTTATATGATTTTATAGTTATTGTTGGTTCCCTAAGTATTATTATTTCTTTATAAGGTTTGATTAAAACTTTGATTTTTGAAGTGAAAAGTTTGAGGTAGGATTACCCTTGTGTTAGACTATAAATTTTGGAACCATGATTTTATTCTTATTTAAGTTCATGTATTAGATATTAAATTTGTTTTCATATTATTTAGAAAGAAAACTTGTTCTTCACTTTATTTTCATGGAATTTGATGGTTTCTCCATTGTTTTGATTGTTGGAAATCTACTTTACCAAGCACACACACCAAGTGTTTGAAAAAAATGCGTAAACAACCTTTATAAATGAGTTTTGAAATTTCAAGAGGTATTTTGGTATAACAACCTATACATAACCATTATATAATAGAGTGTAAACTTCTCACGATCTTTTAGGTTTATAGTTTTATACAATTAGGAAAACCATTATATAACAGAGTGGAAACTTCCACACATGGTATATTTTTTTCCAAAAAAATAGTTTTTTTATGTTCAAAATCATATTTCATTCATGAAAATTTATATTTATTCAAAAAAAGTAATATAAAAAGAAAACAAACCCATGATTCCATTTAAAAATCATGAAAAATATTAATAAAAATTTCCTATTTATATAATAAAAGTTGAGATCAATTAACCATTTAATTACTTATGAAATAAAATTTCTTACCCAAATATTTTCATAATTTTTTTTTATATAAATAATAAATGAAAAATTAAAATTATGAATGTTTCTTGTAAAACCTAAGAAAACATGAATGCTTTTCCTTGAAAAGAAATATTTTAACTTTAAAGATCATAAACCTCTCTTTAATGATAATCTAATTTTATTACATCATGAAATCAAAATGTTTCCATAAAAACCCATAAAAGGCATAAAAAACTATGTATGTGTTTTGAGAAATTATCTTCACACCCCACTTACAAGAATAATTACAAATGTAATAACCTAACTGGTTAATTCCAACATATATTATCCTTAAGATTAAATCATTACCCATTTCATTAGAGAGTTATATCAGACCCACCCATCATTATGAAAAAATATACAGGAACCATAACATGAATAAACACATAGATATTAAATTTTATTATAAAACTCATGAAAATATACTTCTTAAATCATTAGTAAAATCAATTTCTATTTTCAAATTAAAATAAGAAAAAATACCTTTTCTCTTGATAAAATTTTAAAATATAAAAGTTCCCAAAGTAATGGGAATTGGATATTCTTTAAAAAAAATTAAAAACTCTAAAGTAAAATTAATAATGATCAAGTCACATATTTTTAAGAAAAACAAATTAAGCAGTAAACAATAAAAAATATTATTTTCCCACTTTTATAAGAAAGTAAAAATTGACCCGTACGAAACATGTTTAAAAGATTTCTTTTATAACCATTGTAAATAAGGTCAAATATAGCTGAAAATGAATTTAAAATTTAAATTTAGTATAAATAATAAACATTTCCAACAATTATAAGAACATGGGCATGGAATAAAAAGATTTGGAAGGAAAAAAATCAAAACATTAAACAAGTTTTTAAAGAAATATCTATTAACTTTAGTATTGACTCACTTCATATGACATATAACCTTCAGAATAATGAAATTATGTTAATTATTTAATTTATTTAAAACTCTTTTCATTTTAATTCTCTTATTATCACTCATCTTATTCCATTTTTAATCATATTTAACTTGGGTACTAAATTGGCATAGTTCACATTGGTCATTGGAGGATTGTTTGGTTCATAATCTTTAAAAAAAAACTTGGGTGTCTTTGTAATTGTAAAAATAAATTTTCAAATAGTACTATAAGATTTGAATGTTCATGTTATAGGGTATATATCATTATATATAAAAAATAATTTAATATGTTATAAAATAGTTACTTTTCCATTAATCTTCTTTGATAAGCTTGTTTTTTACAGTTTAAAATAACCATTGGTGTTTACTTTTAATTTCATTGTTTTAATGGATGTTTCATTATTAAATAATTATTAAAAAATTAAATTCTTTATTATGACATAATATTACCATTATTTATGTTTATTTAATATTTTTTACATAAACATTATAACATTGTTCATGTAGGTGGTAAAACCAGCTCAAACAAGAACATGTTATAACAGATGAATGAGTAAGAATATATTATTTTATAGTGATATTATCCCTTTTAAATAAGATTAATTATTTTAAAAATATGTTATAAATTTTATAAATCATATTCATTATGTATTATATGAATATGAAAAAATAAAAATAAAGGTAATATGTTATTACTTACAAATTTTATCGGTATGCTCATTTGAGGTGGTTAAATTTTACAATGACCAATAATTTTCAATACTATTAACAGTATTAAAAATTATCATTAAATAATCTTAATAATTTAATAAATATAATATTTATTTATTCAATACATTAATTAAAAAAACCATATAATATGGTAATGAAAAATTAAATGCATCGTCTCATGGATTTAGTAGACCATATATATTCATGGGAAACACTATCATTTTTAAATGAATTGAAATTAAAGATTGTAGATAATGGTTCATCTTAAAAAAAATTATGTTATAAATATCATATTTATTCCTTAAATCCATCTTTATAACTATCCATTTGAAGTGGTGATGAAAAATTAAATACATCACTTCATGGTGGTAGTAGTTTACACGTACACAGAAGCGATGTTTTCATTTTCAATTATATGGAATGAAGATATAAAATGATTGTATCATAAAAAAAATAACATTATATTATATATAAATATATTTATTTCATTATGTTAGTATGGTTTTAACATATTTTATGGAGTTGGAAGAAGAAATAAACTTGAAAGAACTCTGTCAATACCTTTACATATTCCTTGGATATCTTCATTTGTATTACATGCTAAACCTTATTAGTTTGGTATTTTGGTGATACAAGGACCTCTATAATGTGTGAAATAGAGTTTGGGATAAATTTTATATAGAGATAGGTTGAGCTAAGGTGCTCAATGTTTCTAGAGAAGTGTGGGTGAAAGGATCTTTTTATAAGTGAGGGGAGATACACTCTTATAAATATTAAAAGTTTTAAAATAATATTAATGATTAATTAAAATAAAATTAGTGAAAAATTTAAAGTAATAAATAATTTCGATCTAAATCCACCAATAAAATAATTTTATAGACAATATTTTGGGGTTTTATCTTATATTTTAACCCTTTTCCCTCATTTATCCCTCAACTAAGGTGACTTTCTTTTTTACCATGGTAACTTATTTTTATGACCAAAAATGAAATTAAAAACATTAACAAATTTTAATTTTTTTATAAAAAATATTTAACCCATTTTATAATACTTAATTTCTATAGGTGGTAAAAATTAATTTTAAAACAAGTACGTGCAACGCAATGAAGAACAATTTTTAGAAAAATGTCGTTTTAAACATAAAAATGAATTTTCACCAAAATATTATATAATGTTGATTATCATAAAATTTATTGGTTTTTGATTAAAAAATAGTGTTACGTTCATTTTAAGCTAATATAAAACTGAATGGAACATTATTATTACTTGATTAAAATAAAACAACTAAAAATATTTTTATTATAATCAAACATCAGTTTGGTACCAAAATGTCCAATATAGGTTTTATAAATTGGAAATAATATTTTAAAATTATTTATTTTACTCATTAAATATAAATTTTGTCTAGAAAAGGTTTTATAAACATTAAATTTATTCTTATATCATAATTATTTCATAAAAGTGACAGTATTTGTAAAAGCTGTATTTTTTACTAATCACATAAAAATCAACCTTTTCAAAAAAATACCAAAACATTAACCAAATATAATTTTAACAAGATTAATTAAAAAATTCATTTCATTTCATCAAATTAAAATTCGAAAATTTGAAAATATATCTTTTAAATGAAAATACTACATATAATTAAAAAATGTTTTTGTAGGAAAAAAGTCCTTTTAAACATTAAGTGTTCTTAATATTATTTCATATCTATTACCAATTAAATGAATGTTAATATATTATTTAATTAATTAAAATATTACATATTATCATAATCATATTTTAAAAGTGACCAAGTTTATTTATTTAGATAAAATACACAACAATTTAAAAATAGTTCTCTAAAAAACAACCCTTTTTAACATTAAATAAAATTTATTATTTATATTCTAAATGTTATAATTTTAGTTGATTTTTATATTTTGATTTACTATAGGTTTTATTATTTTTATAAAATTCCTAATAATTTCCATATAATGTTTCATGGATCATTTTAGTTTGGTGTTACACGTAACATAAGCTATCAAACATAGTATTATTTAATGGAAAATATATTCTGAAATCTCATGGTGTTACATTCTCACCCTTAAAAAACTACATCCTAAAAATTTTAATTTGTTCCTACCAAAATGAATGTATCATGACATAATAATTAGATTTAGATTTTATAATGATATGTAATTTCCAACTCACTAATAGGAAACTTATTATTTATTAATTAAATATTTTTAAAACCATGTATGTATCATTATAGGACTCATAATTTTGAATGTGTTTCTAAAACTGTACCATATAACTAAATGATATTTTTACATAACACTAGATAGATTTATCTTCCTCTCAATTGAGATTGAGGAATTATTTTACTATCGAGGTAGAGAATGAAAAAATATAATTAATGGATTTCATTCAATTTCTATAAGTTTAATTTCCCCATTTGTTTATGTGTTTGATCATTTTCACCTCTGAATCCTTTCACATTCCAACGATGAATGACCAAGATGATTTTTTTTCATGCCTTAATCATTAAAAATTAACTTTTAAATTATTACACAGTCCATGAAAATATTTCACCCTATTTATCTAATTTTTATTTAATTATTGAAAAATAAATTGTTAATATAAGTATGAATTTACCATTATATAAAGAAGTAATAATTGAATATCTAAATCATCAAAATAAAAAATAAAAATAGAATTTAAATAGAAATTGTTCCTCAAATAACTGAAATTATTAAAAATATTTTTGAAAAAATAAATACACAAAAAATTAGAATAATTCGATCATATATCCTTTCAAAAACAATTTAAAATTTATTCCCAATCACTTATACAGTCACATAACCAAATATTTATACACTATAATCATATATCCTCTAAAATATAATAATATTTTTAGAAATAAACTAAATCACCATGACATAAAGCCACCAAAAAATCATATATGCTTCCAAAAGTTATCTCAATCTCTATTCTGTAAATAATATCAAATAATTTGATATAAAACCCCTTATTAGTTAATAATTTTCCAAATACATTAATCTTATAATGTTCCCAAAAATATGATAACACTTTATCCCAGTTAATCACAATTACCTCAACATCAAAGAATGTATTAACCCTAAAGTTTATCTATACCTTTCAACTTATATCCCAAAAATATAATAAAATTCCTTCCCAAATTACCCTGAAATTAATCACATGTAAATACTAATGGTTATATATATCTAAAACATCTATGAAAACCGAATAGGAATCTCCAAAAAGGTAAACTTGTCACAAAATCAATTTTCAAGGTCATGGATACCATTTAACATATGTTTCTAAACTTTTAAATAAGAAACTATAGTAGTATGATCAAGGTTAATCTTATGATAATTCATCTCATGGGGTTTCAATTAGCATGATTCATATGTAATAAATTAGTCAAAATACAACCAAGTACATTTAATGATAAATCCATATAAAAAATTATCTATATCTAGATAGAAAGGTTAAAACCAGTTCATTATATAATATTATTTTTAATTCCAAAAAACATTAATCACACTACTTTATCTAAATTTATTTAACTCCATTTCGAGTTAAATTTGATAGTGGGTTAGATAACCATTATGTGTTTTCAACAAAAAATTGGTAATAACCCCAAAGTCTAATAAAAAATTGAATCTTAGTGGCCTTACTAGGTCTTAGCCAATAATTTAGTACTTTAGTTTTAATAAGATCAACCGTTATGATAACTTTAGTTATAATATTCCCAAGGAATGAAATATATTATAACTAAAATTCACATCTACTAAGTTTTCCATATAATTTTATTTCTTTTAAAGATATTAGAAAAATATTATATATTCCTTATAATTATTGTTACTTTTAAAATATACAGAAATAACATTTATAAATACCATTAAATCATAATTATATAAACCCTATATGTAGATACTTTAATCATTCAACTTCCTTTATACACTATTAAGAAAGCTATGCTGTCTTATTCCTAAATACTTCCTCCCTATAATTAGAGATATGAATTCATGCCATAATATTTATCAACCTTAAACTATAAATTTTCCTATATTAAAAATAATAAAAACCATTATAAAACAATTCATACCTTTTATAAGTTAGTCGAAGCTATCAAGTCTTAATTTATATAGAATATAAGTTTATTAAACCTTTATTTTCCTGACATTCCTAATTCACTTATAAGGATTTCCTCTTTGGACATTGATTTCTTTAATTCACATACACCACACATTTAAGACATTCAATTATTAGTGATACCTTATGAATAACTTTATTCCCATCCATTATGTTAACCAAACTATTTATTTTTCCTCTACAATTTATTACTCTATACCCTCCTTTACTATATACAAAACATCTTCTTGTTTTTCTGAGATATTTCCCCAGGTGCTTCTTACCACATTCTTAATGCATAAGATGTTGAATATTTTTTCCTCCATGGTCTTTATCACCTAACCTTCCACGAAACTCTATTTTCTTCTTATTTTGTGTGTTAGATTATCCATATAGGTTTAGATTGTTAATCATATCTTGAGATAACTAGTTATTCATAAGCACAAGATTCCTCAATCTAGCTTATATCCTCTTTGGTTTCCCATTTATACAACCTCTACATTATCCTTCACACCCATTGGTAATGTTTTTCCTTCCAGTTCCAATAATTTACTAAAATGAAAACAGTTAGTATGAGTATATAAAATAATATAATAATAAACTATATTATGAATAAAATAAATAATAAGATGTCCTTAATTATGTCACATTATTTAAAATCTTTTAGTTTAGTCTCAAATACCCCTAAAAAACCATAATTATATATAATATACTAAATTTTAGGGCAATAAAATAATTTTAACTTATGACAGTAGAAGTAAAATATGATCCAGATTCATACTCTTAACATCTATTTTGGAATAACTGATGTTAAAAGTGATATGAGAATAATTTTAATTTCAGTTATCATAAAACTGATGTCAAAATCAATTTAAAATCAATTTTAACATTTTTTTTTCTCTAAAATAGACTTTAAAATAATTTAAAAAATCTAATTTTCATTAACTTCACCTCATTTTTCAATGCAGTATTTCTGAATCCCTCTTCGTCATGACTCATGACCACACCCCCACCTACACGTTATAAACTACCATCATTTTAATTTCATACTTATTTTGCAATTGTTTCTCTTAAATATTACATCATTAATCTTTCTTCTATGAACATTAAATCCATTCATTCCATTGAAACCTCAATCCACATGACTCATAACTACGTTCTAACTTTTTTTTATAGATTTTATACTTAATTTTTTAAAACATTTCTCCTTAATATTCCATTGTTAACCCATCTTCCACTGCCCTTGAGTGAATTCATGAGACTTAAATATCTATTTTCCACCTTTAGCCTCAATATTTTATATGTTATTTCTTTTTAATATTAATTAATTATTTTTCTGTTATAAATTTCTATAACACCCAGACCCAAAACATTATCTTGGGAAGGACCAAAGTGCCACTAATATTAGGTGACATCCACTAGATACCAAAGGTTGGAAGTAAATTCCAACATCTTGACCAAAATATGGGGTATTATTTACACTTGCATAGATAAAAACCTACAACATACAAACTTAACATAATAAAATGAACATTATGCATGATATAAAAACCAAATAATAATCTAATGAAACTAGAAAACTAGAACTTAATCAGATTCATAGTAGTAAAATAGACACCAAAAAGTCTATATCAATTAAATAAGAAAATATTCCTAGAGAAACCAAGAAATTATGTGGAACCATGACATAATCTATTATAAGACATCACTAAGCTCCAATTCCAAAAAAGAAAAGACCGCGAAATCATGATACTTAGATAGTAAAGTAAGAGACCTATCCCTTACCTATATCATGGTAAAAAACATCTATATATGCACTAGGATTCATATGTCAGGAGTGAGTATATTGAATCACTAGTAAATCCCCAATAATTCCCACACATTACACTAAATCAAGAAAAAGTTAGATAACGTTTAATATAAAACATGAGGGAAAAATATAAAACAATTTTGAAAAAAATTCTATTTGACACATGGATTCCCTGAGAGGGGAGGGGTGAAACAGGATGTCAATTTTTTTTTGAATTAATGATCTTATCCCCCACAAAGGTTTGAACTTATTAAATCTATCAAATATTATTGTACAAACTCCAAATATAAAAGTTTATAAAAGTAAAAAAAACACAATCGATTTTACTTTTTTCACCACAAAGGGCTATGTATAAGGAGTATACATAGACAATGTGTCGATGTGACAAGATCCACTATGCTTAACTAGTTTTTTTGGATTAAAAATTTTGTCCATGGTCACTCCATTCCAGGAATATTTTATTTACAATGCATTTAGGGATAACACACCAACTCCTATAGACCACCTCCATTAACACATCCTTACACACTACACTAGATGAATTCTTCTTCATTTTAATGACTTAAAGGATATATTATCCCCATTAAAATTATGTTGAATGATTAACATCATTAATACTAGAATATAATGCTTCAATATTTTCCCTATTCATAATAATATCTTCTGAATCACTTCCTTCAGGGTTCGAATAAATTTGGCCTGAATTTTTTTTTGCATCACACAAAACCCAGTGCATAACTTATTTTCATAACCCCAAGTGAAAGACCCATGTCACAAAACCTTAGGTTAAAGAATCCTCTGAAACATCAGCTGGAGCGCAACCCCGGTTGAGCGAGCCAAAGAGAAAGACCATGAGAACATAACTCCCTCGCTAGACCTATTTACGTATAACCCTAGTTACAAGAGACCGAGTGAAAGAACTCAACACATATATCTTTTTTTAATAATAGTTAGAAATAAACCTCAGTCACAAGATCTATATCACAAGACCCCAACACATATATGGTTATAAGAGTCTGAGTGGAAGACCCCAACATGAATCTCTTCATAGATTGTACGACCATGAGACCTATTTATAGAAACACTCTTGACTCTAGATTATATCCTTAATATTCTATTAATCATTTAAAATGTGGTGAAAAGTGGGTATTTGGAAGACTAACCCATTGACTCATGATCTAAAAAATGTTCCCATCCATCCATTCCACCACCTTGGGTATTTTCACTTTATGTGAAATAGACCACCTTTCATGAAACGTCAAGCACATGAACTCCATCACCTAACTCCTATCATGAGAGTCATATTACGTAACAACATTGTGAATTTAATATATGTAAATGTGTGAAAACACCATAATTTTTGATTTTTCACCATTCACACACTTCACATGACCCCATCACAATAACTCTTCATGCCTATGCACTTACTTATTAATTGAGAAATATAGGACTACCTTTTCTATTGTATAAAAACTCCCATCACTTCTAGTGCATTTCATCATAATATGTCCATGTAATGGTGGTGAACTCACACAACTTTCATAAATATAAATAGGTTCACATGATCTATCTTATCTTATGTGTCCGCCTAACACATTTGAACAGATGCGATCACATGATTCTTACATGAATATGTTCCCCATAAAAACCATTGTTGCAAAAGGCTATCCATCATTTCCAGTGTAACTTTTTTTTTCGTGATCACAAAAACATCATCATATAAACCCTTGAGCCATAAAAAAATTATCTACACTTCTTCCTGAGATTCTTTTTAACACACACAATCATGTTATTCATTTTGACTTATACAATTACATGATCATTATATGGTCATGCGATAAACCTTCCTACACTCCATTATTTAAGATAAAAAAATGGAATACACCAGAAAACGAAATTATCTTATCTAACAATATTCATGGTCTCAACTAGATTTATTCTTCACAAACATCAAATTCCTTAAGCATCAACCAATATACATACACTAGAATCATATTGACAACATGCACAACACCATATACTCAGAAAAAATTACTTTGGTTCCAACACATACATATATGTAATTGATGATGAAATACCACTATCAGGGTACCTCATATTGTGAATAAATTCCCATGAAAATTACACACCCAATTCATGTCCTTTTAATGTATAACAACTAAAAAATATTTATGAGCGGTACTCATACCTTTGAACCCAAGCCATCTCTTGGAATTATAATCCCTTGAGTCTAAATTGACCCTATGAACAAGTCTATCATGATGATGCCCTTTTTACATGTATCATGAACTCACACATATATTTCCATGCCAAGTTCCCCCAACTAAAATATTTTTTGAAATCAATTTCTAATTTTATAAATTCATCAAACATGTTACAACCCACAATTTCAAAAACCAGTAAATAGGGAGAAATTTCATGGGTTTTTTATTAAGAAAAAATGATTTATATTTGAAAAAAATTCCTTAAAGATCTAGGAAAAGTGGTTAGGGAGAGAATCCACCTTTGTAAAAAGTGTTCAACATGAATAATCCTTCCTCGATTCGAAAATACATCAACGTTTTCATTCCTTAAAGAAAAAAAACAATATTACTCAAAACATGACCTATCTAATAGATCTATGCATGGAAGCCTCAATCTAGGGTTTCCTCAAAAAAATAAAACAATAATGTTACCATGGATAAAAATAACCATAATAATTACCACTGATTACCTAGGTGTGATGCTCAAATATTTGTTTGAACTGATCTTTGGAAGGATTGATATAACTAAAATATCCTAGATAGGGAATAGGGGTTAAGGGAAATAGTGGAAAGCCTTATTATAATTTAAGGGTGCTGGAATTAATAAATTGGATAGACCTAACATAATTAATGGAATAAATATACTTTTACATGATAAAATTGTCAATACCCATATACACTAACATTCTAGTCACCAAAAAATTATAACTCGTGAAACTTGTTCAGGCCGTGGATTGATTTTTTTAGGCTGTGAATGTACTCAACCAAGCTCCAATCAAAAAATTCCTACAAATAATTCATGTTGTGAATAGTAATTTAGGACATGAAGCAACTCCCATAGCTTGATTTTAACTCCCATTATACTTCCACCTCTGAAACCATTCCATAAATAGTGAAAAATGGTAATTTACCTCAAAATGGTGGTGTCACATTCCGCCATTGGGATTTCCATCCTCAGAAATCTTGAATCCACTAGTGATTTAGAATAGTTTAGAACATTTCTTTTTATATGATTATAATATTCCCATTTCCTTTCTTGTGTCTGATCATGTTTCCATACGATCCACACCAGTGATATCCTTCTTCCATTCAAGACCTTGTCTTTCCCATCTAGAATAAAAACTAGGGGATAAATAAACATTGAATTAAGCTCAAGAGTCACATGATCACAACTAATCACATGGTCAAGAATTGTTTGGTACTTATTCAATTGTGAGACATAGAAAAAATTATGAATCTAATTGAATATCTATGGAATAAATATCTGATAAACAACTTCTCTAATATGTTCTAGAATTTGAAAGGGCCTAACATACCATGGAGACAACTTCCCTCTCTTTCCCAAATATTGATGACCTAAACTTAGTGACACTCATAAGAATAGATGATTGGACACTTTAAAATATAGGGTCATATTAAGATGATACTCATAGGATTTCTAAGGGATATGTGTTGTCTCTATCCATTCCCTATCCATTTGTTTTTTCTTAGTAGTCTTACACACCAAAATTGGTCCAATTAGTGATATTTCCCCAATATCAACCCAAAAAAGTGGATAATGATGTGGGAAACCCCACAATGACTTATGTGGTTCCATATGTATCATGGTATGATAATTTTTATTTTATGAAAACTCTACTAAACACATATTTTATACCCTTGAGCCACTAAAGTCCATCCCAAAAGCTCCGAGAATATCCTAAAATGCTCGAATCATATGATTTTACTAGACATATTTTTGGGGTTGATATGCCATTCTTATAGTTAACTTAGTTCTAAGGGACCATTGCAAGGACTAAAAAAAATCATGAGGTGGATCTAGAGTCTCAATAAAAGATAATATAATCTTGTACCCCATATAATGTTACCACTTCCCAAATATAAAACTTTTCCAACTCATCTAAAATATTTATCTCCTAAATAAAAATAAAATGTGATGGATTCATGAGTCAGTATACAATCACCCAAATGGAATCCTACTTCCAAATCGCCCATTGTTTATGTGTGATAAAGTCCATAGAAATCAGATCCCATTTCTATACAGGTATGGGAAATGATTGAAATATTCTGACTATTCATTGATGTTCGACCTTCACCTATTTACAAGTGAAACATATCAAAACTTACTCAACCACTTTCCTTTTCACACCCAAACACCTAAAATAGTCCTTAATTTCCCTGTACACTTTCGGGGTACCTAGGTGTATTTCCCACTTTTACTGATGATAAGAATATAGAAAATTTTCTTGGAAATATAGAGGAACTATAACCGTTTCTCAAAAGTGTGATACAAAATTTTCATTTCCTATTGAACCATAAATGCTATCCCCACCATTGAGGTTTTACCTCACTTTAAGAAAATTAGCTTTTGTCTACCTATCCTCCTTGAAAAAATCAACCAATTCAAGAATAAGGATATTTGAAAATAAGACCACAACCTCCATCCATCCAAATACTTTTTTTTCATTTTCAAAAGCCACTTTTTGGGTAAGTGGGAACATCACAAAAAACTATGGATGCAATTTTAAACATCACCCACATAAAGCATACCATAAAAAATACCTATCCCAAAAGCAAGATTTAAATTTCAAAATTCAAATTCAAACAGGAAGCAGGCAGCGAGCATCCCGAGAAACCCCATCGAGAACCGACATCATCACCTCTCCATCCATCATCACAACACTGTCGCCCCAGTTGTATCATCACATCACCAGATTCATCTTCCTCACCGGCATATTCATCGACGACCACCGCCTGCTCACCGTCACCGCTGTCTCACAGAGACTCCCTCGTCATGCCATCATCGTCGCTATTCAATACCACACCAGAATGTTGAATCCCCCAACAACAATATATCTTCGTCCCCCATCACCGGACCACAAAACAACAACCGAACACTTGCAAACATGACCCCCGAAAACCATCTTCAATTCACTAAAACTAGGACCAAAAACTTGAAATAGACACCGAGCATAGCAGCTACAAACACGCTGTCGAAAATCATCCAACATAACCCCACACCGTCACTTACACCAAAAACAACCATTGGAAACTGTCTCCTGAACATAGAAGAACAAATCGGGACCAAACCCATAAAAAGGGGAAGGGATTGAAACCCTAGGAGGAAGGACCAACACCAGAGTGCTAGGAAATATTTCGCCCGCCAAGCCGCATGCCCAAAACCTCAGCGAATCCCAAGCTCCAAAACCGACCTGGAGAGAAGCTTAGGAACGCAAGATCAGAGCATAGATAGGCAAACGGGAAGAAAACCGGGACACTAACACAAAGCCGGGAAGGCAACAGAGTGAGAATGAAAGTCACCGCTGGGAGAAAAAATCAATAAGAACAAAACCGAACAGGGGGAGGGACTGAAACCCTAGGAAGAAGGACCAACCCCAGTAGTGCCTAGAACTCTGTCGTCCACCAAACCGCTCGCCCAAAAACTCAACATATCCTGTGCTCCAAATCCGACCTGGAGAGAAGCTGAGGAACGCAAGATCAGAGTGCAGATAGGTGGACGAGGAGAAGACCAGAGCGCTAGCACAGAGGGGGGAGAGGAGGGTGAGAGAGAAACAAAAGATCGAGCAAGAACGCCGCCCAGAGCGAGAAAGCCGCCGCCGGGAGAAGTCGAAACCCTAGGAGAGGAGACCAGGCCGAGAGCACGGGAGCACCCAGGCGAGTGAGGTAACATCTTAGATCAATTCATATCTACATGAAAATACTTAGTATATCATCCGACCACAACCTCATCTTACCCAGTGTATTCCAAGTTCATATAATGAATCACCACTATCAACTTCCACTAGTCTCAGGATTCTCTAACCATCTATTTTTATAACTTATAACTCAAATAAACAAACAAAAAATTTTCATTCTTATGTGTATATACTAAGTCAAAGTATAAAATTTGAATATATTCCATCCAATGTCTTTGTCTCAAGTTTAAGTCCCATTGGGAGAAGATGTGATTTAGTCTTTTGTGATCTATGAACATAGTGAACTTTTAACTAAAGAGATAGTGGCACCATATTTTTAAGTAATGGACCACTGTATATTGTTCTAAATCATGGGTTGGATAGTTGTTTTCATGTATCCTTAGTCTTCAATAGGAATAAACTACAAAAATATATCCTTTCAAGAGAACAAAACCCAATCCAGATCTAGAATAATCACAAAAGACTACATAGACATCATATGGTTATATCAAAATAAGGATAACTGCCAAATTAATATGAGCCTTGAGTTCCTTAAAGGACTTATAATAACAAATAATATATTAGAATAGAATACCCTTCCTTTTCAATGTAATCATGGGATAAGAGAGACATGATAAATCATAGATATATTGTGAATAATAACTTGTTAATCCCTTGAATCAGTGTATCTCAATGACATTTTTAGGTGGTTTCCAAGAGATAATTACATCTATATTATTAGGATATTTTGATATTCCTTTTAATAAAATGGAATACCAAAGGAAGTGAACTTATTTTATTCATAATTTGAACTTCAATAATTTTGTATAAATAGAGTTTTTTGTAATGTACTAAACAAGATATATAAGTGCGTTTCATGACCATATTTTATGAAAGAATACACTATGATGTAACCAAAAAATAACACAATGAAAGAATCATGGTATCCATGAATGACACGATCTATAAATTTTATGAAGTCTGTTGGTGAATTAGTGATATTGAAGGACATTACCATATTCATAGTGGCCGTAACGACTCCAAATTACTGTATTTGGGATATCATCTTTCCTGACCCGAATTTGGTGATACCCCTATCATAGATAAATTTTTGAGAACCAATGTGATCCTTTAAATTAATAAAAAATATAAATAATTCAAGGGTATATTGATTCATTATAATAACTTGATTCATCTAAATATAATCGACAAAAATTTTAAGTTAAAAATATTCCTCCTTAATAAATAGGACCAGAGAAAACCAAGGAAATATACTTGGTCTTATGAGGCCCTTGTTTTCCAAATACTCTAGATAGACCATCCAATATCATAGTTTCATTAACACTATTCTATATGATGGGAGTGAAATAAGATTTGTTCTTGGGAGAAGGTCAATAGAAAATTACAGTTCTCTTTCAGGTGAAAAACTAAATAAGTTATCTGGAATGATATAGGGGTACCAATATACTATTGTACTAAAATAACTATGTCTAGCTACATCATTAGACCCCAAGGAGATCTGTGTTAATTGATATAATATGGTTCAGACCACTATCACTAAAGTTCCCGCTCTTCTTGCATTCAAATCCCATTCTCCCTTGAATAATTGGATAACCCCTTAAAGAGATGTAAAATTAATTTTATGAGTGTATAAGTTAATATGATCCTTTAATGAGACTTGAAAATCCATTCATAATATGATATAAAAGATTTCTATATCTTGGAAAATAAGGTGCCCCAAAAATTGGATTGATTCAATGGTGATGGAACATGTAGAACATTTAAAACCTTAGCACTCTCATTGAATGAGATATGTCTTAATGCTCATAATATGAGGAATAATATACATATATAAGACCAATTATTTTACCTCATGAGGAGAAACAAAATAATGGGAGGCACTAGTGTAATAAAGGATAAAAATGGAATCAAGTAGAATAGTACCATGCACTATCGAGGGACCTTCATCCTTAGTTGGTATAATCTTATCAGCTCCAAAAAATTCTATTTTTACTCCCCATTAATAATTCATTAATCCTTGTTAAGTGCCTACTGAGGTGTTGGGGTATTCTTAAAATCATCCTAAGTACCTCGATTATGGGGAGAAGTTATCACAAACTAACTCGGGATACCCTTAAAAAGTGGCACCCAACTTGATCTGCTACATAACTGAAGGGAATTCCTGATCCCCATGGGATGGAGACTAGCACCCTAGCATAAAAAATAACCAAATAGAATGATATCACCCAACATAAAGTATAATAAATGATGCATGTATATATATATAAAACAAAAAGAAATATCTGAAGAATAACTAGAAGAAATATATTCCATAACTGAAGGAAGACAGTAAAAACGTTTCAACTCAAAGCAGTCATATCAAACACTAAAGTACAAGTCTGAAAACAAAGGAAAACTAAAATAGAGATGACTAATACATGTGATAATGTTGGAAAAATCCCACCATCTCACCACCAGAAACCCATACCTAGTTGATGTAAACCTCACTACCTCACTACAACGCCTTGCCTTTTCTTGCATCGAAAGGAATAACAAGGTCCACACACCACAGAAAGGGTGTATATGGTGTGAGAGAAACATGATTAGTAGGATCCCACCAAGGAATTCCATATAAAGTACCTATAGAAACAATCCTAATATTCCAATTTTAAATAAAACATGTTACGATAAATGATAAAGTAGTCTATATCAAAATCATGGTAAATATTTCCCTTTTTCCATAGTTCTAAAATAGGTCAGGGGAAGCAGTTACAAATCATAATTTCTATAAATATTTATCAAAATAAAAGAAGTTATATCCAATAAAAAACAATACAAAGAAAAATAACAATGGTAAATAGGACAAGGATCACAACAAATCAGTCTAGCAGACAACTCGTTCTACAATCAATGATTAGTGTGCACTCAATCCCCTAGAACAATAAGCCTAGGGAATAGAGGAACAACCCATGAGTGAATCCCCAAAAAATGTCAATATTAAGTCCCAAGAAAAATAGGCCTAGGGAGAATAGGGACACTCCATTATTGATCCCCTCGAAATTAAAATGGATGATAAACCTAAGCTACATATTTCACATAAGTACCCAATGCTTCCCATGTGATTCATTTCCCAATAATTTCAAAAGGTATTTTAACAATCAATTTCAAACAACCCTTTTACTTTATCAAAACCGAATTTAAATCCCTACCATAATGATTTGAAGGCTCCCATTTTCTTTAACCAAAACTAAAGAAAAACAATATTTTATTGAAAATCCATTTATGCACACAATTCAATCATGTTAATTTATTTGTAAATTAATTTATCAAATAGGTTCAATCAAGGTTCATTCAATAAAGTCTAGAGATGAAACCACCTACCTAAACTCAGGTTGAACTTTACCCGCAACTGTATCCACCAATAATAGAAGGAAATCAAAGAAAACAACAAAGGTCCTATGATTTATTTACAAATATTAAAATAAAACTACATAAAATAAACAGTTGGAAGAGTGGTTAAATCAACACATACCTCAAGAACCACACACGACACACAAAAAAAAATTAATTAATAACCTATAGAATAATATCTCACAATGGATCTATAAGAATAATATAAAAATAAATATGTGATCAATAGATTTTATAAATTTTGTTCAATTCCACTTCCTTGAAAAATGGAAATAAACAAGTAGAAAGGTCTCTTACATGGAGAGAAGTGATGAAACCACCATAGTTATTGAGTACCAAATGAAGAGATCCAAAAGGATCAGAGACAACCAAAATCATACGGAATAGTCTAGGATTTTAGATAGGGATGAATAAGTGAGAATGAATTAGGATTTAGTCTTGTAGCACATAAAACCTAATGGTAACAAAGGGTTTACATTATAAACTAGGGATTTATGGTGTAAAACCCTATGCAACATGTACACCAAAAAAATGTCACCTCAGGTTAAAAAAATCCCATCTGTCATATTTATGATGTATAAAATGGTTTAAATTGTAAATATACTTACACCACCAACCTTTTTCATGGATTGATCCCCACAACCCATTTATTCAGTAAACTATACATTTACATCGTAAATGTTCCTTGCAGACTGAAACCAGTCCATGTTCTATTTAGAAACTCCTAGATTGATTCCCAATTCTCTCCAATCCCAAAAACAAAATCTTAAACCTCGAAAGATCATACCTCAAAATCCAGGATGTTATATAACCACTATTATAAATAGAGAATCTTGGTTGATTATTAGAATCCCGAGACATATCAGAACCTCCTGCACTTATTAAATTTATTATATCTCTACACTAGTGCTTGAGATTATCTATTTGACCAAAATTATGAAAATGTCAAGGTTATTTCATGAATTACCTCTTCATATGTTTAAATTAACCACTTAAAAAAGGTTTAATTACTAGAATACAGGGGGGAGATTAGTGGACTAGTTCTCTGGTGATCTACTACCATTGGAATAATTGTCCCTTATACATGTTTTCCCTATATTGGAGTTACCACCTATGTTGAGGAGAAAAAAGGTTTTCACTCCATTGATATGCTCTGTGATTTATTTCTATCTCATTAGTGATTTATTTATGAAGTCTATGTAATCCTAGATGTAGATTATCACCACTAGATAATGAATTTTTGATCACATACTCACATATAAATTCTTTTCCTTGTGTGATTCACTAGATGGGACTTTAGTTGAAAAATGATTAAGGTATATAAACTGAGATGCATAATTCGTAACCAATAGGTTTCCTTAATTCTGATGGAATAGGTCCATTTTCCATCAAAATCATAAGTAATATGGGTAGAATCATTTGTTAAAGAATTCCTTAAATCCATCCTAAGTGAGGTCTTGGTCAACTTTAACTTGAACAACCATGTCCTACCATTTTTGTTTTAGATCCTCAAGCATATATATAGTGAGATTTAATTTTATTTCAGTTGGTGTATCTAAGAAATAAAAGATTAAATTATTTCTCCCAAAAAATTATTTTTCTTGTTGAGGTCAAAAGTCACCTTGTAATATTTGTGGATTATGTATTTGGAATTCAAGTGGGTGATATACCTGAGGTTTTTCCTCAAGTAAATTTCGTTTTCCATAGATTTTAATGCTTCCACAATTTTTCTAACTAGTTGTGGGTTCACCTATTGTTTCTCAGGTGGAACCAAATTCTTAGTAGTATCCACTTGATAATTTCTTTGTCTCACGACCAATAGTTTTTTTTATAAACTTAGAAAAATCACTACTCAGTCATGATTGGAAACTTTGATCCCATAACCTCTATCATATAACATAAAAAAACAAGCAAGATCCTAAAATATCATATTAATGATGAAGTCATAGTGTGAATTTTGACACTAATTAATGATACTAGAACCTCATCATTTAAACCCAAGTCGATGAGGTGACGACATGCCTAAAAGTACATAACAATACTCTTTGTACCTGAACCACCTAAGTAATTTTAAATTTAGTATAAATTGCTTAGGTAAATTTTTTATACATAAATTTCAAGTCCCAATACATCCTATCTCCAGAACTACCATTCTCAACTAAAAAACCGACCAAACTGATACCAATAGTAACATCCTGACCTAACCCATTATCTTGGGAAGAATTAAAGTTCCTCTAACCTTAGATTACATCCCATGGACACCAAATTTTAGAAATAAATTACAAGGGCTTGACTAAACCATGGGTTATGATCCTAACATATGTATATACCAACCTATAATAGGAAAAATAAATAGAATAAAACGAACATGATGTATGATATAAAAAAATAAAAATATAATTAAATAAGAAAACAAAACATTATCAGAGTTACATTAGATAAATATAAACCAATAATTCAACATTAACAAAAGACCCAAAAAACCCAGAGAAACCAAGCACCAATATGGAACCATGATAGAATCCCCTATATGACATCTCTATGCTCCAACCCTAAAATTACAAGACTGTAGCATCATGGTTCTCCACTAGTATTGTATGAGACCCATCCCTTAGTTGTATCATGGTAAACAATGTCTACATATTCACTAGGATTCATATGTATGTGGTGAGTATATCAACTCAGTAAGAAATCCCAAATACTTATGACACATTATACTAGGAAAAGTACAAGATAACTAACATTTAATATAAAATAGGAGTGATAAATATATATTTTTTTTGAAAAAAATGCATATATATAAGTAGTGATAAAAATCACACCAAAAGTCCTCTCATATCATGAATTCATACCCATGAAACTCACACACCCAATGCATGCCCCTTTAAAGTAGTCCCAATGAATAGTCTATACTTTCAAATGGTAACTGACCTTTCATAACTAAGATGTTGCTTGGAAGTAAAATCCTTTAAGTCCAAATTTACTCCTGACCAAGTCTAACCCAATAAGGCATTTTACAGGTTCTCCATGAAATCATGTACCCATGTCCATGCCAAGATCTCAAAACAAAAAATATTTTTTGGAAATGAATTTCTAATTTTATCAATTCATCAAACAATTATTGTGTAAATCCCATAACCCATATTTTTAAAAACTAGTAAATATGGAGAAGCATCATGGGTTTTTCTATCATGAACTATACTAGGATATCCCTAAATAGAAACAACTAATATAGACCATTTCATTCCTAATGGGTTCCCCTAACCCCCATAGACTAATTAAAAGTTTCAGGTAATCACAAGAAAATACTTGGGGATGATTTCCCCAATAAAAAAACATAAAATAAAAAAAGAGTGTATTAAATAAGGAAAAAATAACAGGCTAATTAGAAATAAAAGATCAAAAACAATATCTATAATCAAGTAATGACTAAAAAATAAAATTAAACAAGAAACCAAAAAATCTTCCTATACCATCTTTTTCACCATCTATCTGTAAGACCCACTTGCTCCATGAGTAAACTAAGACCAAAACTAGAACCTATAAAATAGATTAATTTTAAAATGTTGAGTAGCATAAGTATGGAATGAGAAAAGAAACTCAGTAGGTAATCACTATAAAATATATGAATTTATTTTCCCAAAACTCTTCATAAATACTAGTTTGTAAAAACAAGTATAAATTAGGTTTTCATAATTTTATGAAACAAACATAACTCTTTCCAAATTTCTTTATAGAATAGCTTTAAGAGTATACTTTTAAAATGATTTTAGTTTCAAAATATATCTTGGAAATAAACCTAAATGAAAGAAGAACAACCTAGGTAAATGAATAAGTAAGAGAGATTAATTTAAATACAAGAAAAATGGTACATCAAAATGAAAAAATAACAGAAAAGGGACAAGATACTCGAACTAATAAATGAAAATATAATACAGAACTGAAGTTATAAAAAATAATGATTAAAAGTACAAATTATTTAATCCTGGAAATGTCCTAAAAATATTAGAAGTATACTCTATACATACTTGATTTGGAAGCATATTCTAGTATATCGATTCATTCCTAAGTCTATAACCAACTGGCTACTCTCAACTAGCCTCACTAGTGGCACAAACCACCATGGACTTTCCCTACCATGGTGATATAGTACGTATAATAAATACTAAATAGTAACCACCTCTTAACCCTCTATATAACATATAGGATCCCATGAAATTAGTATATGGGAGGTGAGGAAGCAAGTAAAAACAAAACATCTCAAACACAAATCATGATAAGCCAACATACAATCCAGGACTACCTCCCAACATAATCCATAAAAATACCCCATCCAAAACTAGAGGACTATTTGGGAGGTATTCAATTTTAAGATAAAATTTAATGGTACCACCCTAGCCTTATAATTTTAAATTTAAAACCATTATATAGAAAACATATTTATTTCAAAAAAATTCTAAACCCAAGGTACCAAATTTTAATTTAGAGCAAACTTTGTAGAATTATACACTGAAACCATATTCAGAGAATATTTAATAACCAAGAAACCATTTGAGAATACCAAATTTATTAAAGGTGGCATTATATAGAGTTTCTATTTATATATATTCACACAACTATATGTTCACCCCATGAATATATATATATATATATATTATATTCATATATTATACCTCTATATATATGGACAACCATAGGAATGTCAAGAATTTAACTATAAAAATAAAAAGGAAGAATTCTGAAAAAAACACAAGAGTTTCCTCATTTAAAATCACCAAATTCATAATGTGTCTTAAAGAGTAACTAAATAACAATTTTACTTGCAACCCAATTCCATAAAATCCCAAAAAAGGATAAACAATAATTAAAATACCAAAAATACATTTGAAAATATACTTTGTAATTTTTTCAAACACCTAGCTTATATATACTCTGAAAAAATATAGGAACCACTTTAGAAATCCATAGAATTTCGATTTTTTTCCATTAAAAATAAACTTATAGAATATTAATAATTAAATTTATAAATTAATTAACATAAATAACACAATTAAAATAAATTTATAAAGGATCAAGCATCACATGGAATGTTTTTGAAAGGAAATGGAAGAAGACACCTACCTCAATAGTGTTTTGTCCCCATGAAACCTTTAGAAAAGGAAAGAACAAGGTAAAAGAGACCAAAAAACATCACAACTTTTTTAAAAAAAACCCACATAATCTAAACATCACCTTATGGTTCATAAAATATGAATCCAAGCTAATAAATAAAAGATAAATAAGAGAAAGGAGGAAGGAGAGGAAGAAGAGATCTTACCCAAAATAAATCCACCAAGAATAGAAGGAAAGAACAACCAAAATTTCAAGGGATGAGAGGGTATGTCACAAAAAGTTTCCCAAGGACTGTTCAAATGAATGGAGGAAGAAACACCCCCTTTTTTGTTTTAAAATATTAAGACATGAATTGGAAATCCAAACATTTTAAATATTTGGGATGGTTACTTGGTTAGGTTTTATAGTTTACCAAACCATGTTCCAATCATACATCCTCAATGGGTATGACATAATAACCTCACATGATTTGGAAACATGGATTAATAACTATGTTCCATCCATTAAGAACACATCTGTAAAAAAAATATAGACACCCTCGCATGGTTGGAACACAGTTTCATAAAACCATGCACAAGTCATGCACCAAATCCCATAAAACCCAATCTCCCACATAATCCACCATAATAATCTCATGGTTTGGACTTAAATATGTGATGAACATGTGAGCTAAAATATGAAATAAGAAAATGAAGTGATAATTACCCTTTTATAAAGGTATTCACATAATTTATCCTAAACCATGTTCACTAACAATGTATAGAGCCATAAACTAATAAAAAAATAAAAAACATTAAATTTTCACTAGAAATCCAACCTAAATGTCAAAGACAAGATTAAACACAAATAAGTAGATAAAAGAATATAGAAAATATAAGTTTGGGTGTGTGAATTCTCCCTTTCATAAAACATTTCGCCCCTAGAAAGTCACCAAGTTCAAGATGGGTGAAGAAAATCAGAACCTTTAACCCAATAAAGGAACTCATGGAACAAAATATCCAAATTAAACTTAGAACTGAATGGATCTAATAAATCTAGTGCGATTCCTAATTATGAAATTATTTCTTGACCAGATTAAGAGATAATAACAATGAAATCCACAGTGGATCCCCCCACTATTTAGAAAGAAAATATCACAAAGGTCCAACTAGGTAAAGTATTCAACTTGGCCACCACCTAGTATAAGTGGGACCCATTCAATGAAACCTAAACAAAACACATGATCAAATTACAATTCATAATTCCATAAAAAATGTTCTTCTATAAACTAGAATAGAAAATTAAATCTCCCAAAGAAACATGAAAACCACAGATAAGCACAAATGGAAGAATAAAGAAAAGACGAGAAAAAGAAACAAAAGGATACCTTATTATGTTAAAGAGGAAAGGATGCTAAGATCCTAGAATTAACCAAGAGTTCTTATTCCTCTTATAAGGTCTAAACCCATAATTTTTTTGAATATTCCCTATCCAACCACACCGATTGTAAGTATTTGGATCATTAAGTAAATATGGATTAGAAATTACCAAACCAACCACACTAGAAACACACGATCAGGTGATCCATAAAAATAGGATAAAAGACTAAGAAATGAGATTCTTATAGAATATGATCCTCTGATCTACATCCCTCACTGTATAGAGAAATTTCTCTTGTATAAAGGGATATTGGGCTACTACCCTTTATGGGATACCATCTAAAAACCAACTCTTCTAAAAACACCCCATCCACAAAATATTTAAACAAAACTAACCTGGTTTAAATAACTAGATCACTAATTTATAGATAAAGACCATTTAAAAATAGATTATCATTTAAAAAATTGATTGAAACCACTTTTGGAGAAAAGGTAAAAAGATCCTTGAAGTTTGAAGCATAGTAGTTTATTGTCTGTTGAACTTGCTAAAACTCCATAAGCTCTTTTACTTTATTCACTTTCACTTCCCTAGGAAGTAACTACTATATGATGGTGTTTATTATGGACTCCCATGTAATACCATCTTATAATGAGGATGAAACTACTAATTCCCACCGATCCAAACTTGGTCACTCAAACAAATCTAAGATATCTCTCACCTTAAGGCTTCTTGGGTTACTAGGGACCTGTAGGTCTTTTCAATTTCCCCGAGCCTCTATGAAACTTATAGTGGACCTAAATCATTTTATAAAATGGAAAACAATTAAAAAGGTCTTGGTCCCACCACTCTACTATGAGTCTGGTCAGAGTCAACATCTAGGAGAGACTCTATAGAGACCATTAAGTCCTTTCTAGGTGACATACTCTAAATAAAATGAAAACATAAACCAAAATTATATCAATACAAACTGTAATAAAAAATAAAAAATGAAAAAACTTTAACTAAAAATACTAATTTTAAAAACTAATACATAACTAAAAATATCACATAATTCTTTTAAAATCCACCATTTCTAGTTCCAATCCAAACTTCCACTTCAAACCTCTTTTAAATACTAAAATAATTTTAAATTTACCCATTTTAAATTTCAAAACACAAATTTCACTCTTTATTTATAAGGAAAAAATATTAGTGCAAAATAAATTATTTTTATTAGTTTTTAAATTAAAAAATCATTTTCTTTTAAAACCTACTCATGCCAAAAATAAAATAAAACCAATAACATCACTTACTCCAAAGACTTATAAATATGAGACTAGTGGAAACACATGAGTTGTGCACATGGTTTAGTAGGCCATGAAATAGATATGCATCAACCATTAGGAGTATATTAAACTGTGTAATCAGGATATATGTGGTTCTCTATTCCATGCAAGCTCACTATGTGAATCCAGTTCAATCACATTGTCATCCCCTAAAACAAATAAACTTATCAAGAAAATATATCATTAATAAAATATCCTAAAATAAAAATTAAAGACAAAAAACCCAACAAAATTGATAACTTGAGGCTCAGTTTGAGTATGATATTATGATTCTCTTTATACACCTACCTCTTGAGTCCCAACAATCCTATATCTAGTCTACCTAACACCCCAAAAAGAAAAGGGACACTATAATACCATTTTCACATGAACTAGCCTAGTCCATACCTAAAGTGGACACTCAAGCTAGCCTATGATAGTCTCGAAGGGTGTCCCAAATCCCTATGTGCTGAAAAAAATTGTCAAAGCATCACTAGAAAATAATTGGAGATGTTTTCACCCAATAAACAAAAACATAATATAAAAATAGAGTACCCAACATAATTAGAAGCTAACAAGATGATCATAAATAAAATAATGTAAAAAATAAACATAATCAATAGATGAATAAAAACTAAAAACAAACAAAAAATCAACATGATATCCCTTTGAACTATTGGTCACAATCTTTCCATAAGACCCACCTGATCCATGAGTGAAATAAGATTGAAACCTAGACCTAAAAAATAACTCTGGTCTATCAATGTTGTGTGGCACAAAAAATGTGTGAGAAAACATAAAATTAGTAGGTAATAAACATAAAATCCATGTATTTTCTTTACCAAAATATTATATAAACACTAATTTTAAAATATAAGTAGAAATTAGGTTTTCATTATTTTATGAAATAAACCCAACTCTTTATAAATTTATTTTTAGAAGACATATATGATTTTCATTTCAGAATGAATTCAGTTTCAAAATATAGTTTTGAAACCAACCCATATGAAAGAATAAAAACCCAGCTAAATGTGTAAGTAAGAGAGATTAATCAAAACTCAAGAAAAAATCTACATCAAAACGAAATAATACTAGAAAAGGAAGAATTTTCTCAAACTTTTAAATTAAAACCGAATATGGAACTGAAGTGGCACAAAAAAATAATGAAAGTGAAAAGTATTTAATCATGGGAATGTTTTAAACATCTTGAAAGGCAATGATAAAGGTATTTGGTTCAAAAACATCTATCATCCTATATATGTGTTCCTAAGTCTATAACCAACCAGATGCTCTCAACCTGACTCACTGGTGGTACAACCCACCATGGCCTTTACTTACCATGGGGATCCAGTCTGTCAAATTAGTACTGAATAGTAACCATATTTTGACCCTCTATATGATGTCTAAGATCCCATGAAATTAGTAAAGAGGAGGTGAGGAAGCAATTAAAAACATAAAAACACAATCATAAATCATGATAATCCAGTATACATGCTAAGACTACCTCCCAACACCACCCATGTGATGAACCTCTCCCAAACTAGAGGACTACCATAAATGCATTCATGTTTAAGAAAAAATTTAAAGATACTAACCAAGCCTTAGAAATATAAATTCAAAATCATTCTCTAGGAAGCATATTTATTTAAAAAACAATTTCTAAACTCAAGGTTCGAAATGATACTTTAGAGTAAACTTTGGAGAATTTCACTCTAAAATCATATTTAGAGAATATTTAGGCACCAAGAAACTATTTGAAAAGTCCATTTTTTTAAAGGGTACATTATATGAAGTTTCAATTTTAAATAAATGTACACATATATATATCTACACCCCATGAACATATATATTTTTACATATCACACCTGTATATATATGAACAACCATATGAATTTTATGATTCTAATTAAGGAAGTACAAAGGAATCATTTTGAAAAAACCACAAGAGCTTCCTCATATAAAAGCACCAAAAACATAAAGATGTCCAAATATTTTCCAAATCACAATTGAAATTTCACCCCAATTAAGAAAATCTTAAAAAATTCTAAAAAATACTTAAAATACCAAAAATCTATTTGAAAGACCACTTGGGAATTTTAGAAATCACCTTGTATACATATAATTTGAACACATATAGAAATAACTTTATAAATCCTTATAAAATCCATTTTAACATTAAAATTACCCTCATTAAATATTAATGTTTTAATTTATAAATCATGGAACATGAAGACCACAATTAAATTATATTTTGAATGGCTCAACCATCACATGGAATATTTTGAAATGGAAATGTATTGAGACACCTACCTCAACATTTTTTGAATGAAACAAAATATTTAGAAGTGGGAAGAACAATGCCAAAGATACTAAAAACACATCCTAAAATCAAAATAAACAACCCAAATAATAAAAAACTCTCTCTAGGGTTTAACCAAGAAGAAGAAAATCTATGGGAGAAAAGAAAAATAAGTGGAAAGAGGAAGGAGCGGTATAAGATAAATTACCCATAAAGGAATCCACCAAGAATTTAAGGATAAAAAAAACCAAGGAAGGAGAGGGGAGGTTTCACTATATCTCCCAAGGGATGATCAAATGAATAGTGTAAATAACACCCACTTTGGGGTTTTAAAATATTAAGGAAAAAAATGAGAAATCACAAAATTATAAAGATATGGGTAGGTCGCATGATTAGTTTTCATGGTTTAACAAACCATGTTCCAATTGTATTCCCTCCATTAGAAAGACACAATAACGTCACATGGATTGGATTAATAGTTTAGGAACCATGAACCATCCATGAAAAATGTTTTTGTTAAAAAAAAATGCAGTCAGCCTCACATGCTTGCTACATAGTTCCATTGAATCATGCTCAAGTTATGTACCAACTCCTAGACAAACCAAGCTCCTACATAGTTTCCACTAAGACTCATATGGTTTGGTATCAACCATGTGCTTCCCATATGATCTAAACCATGAAATAAGAAAATGAACTAATAATCCCCATTTTATAAAGGTAGTAACATGTTTTCTTCTAAACCATGAACACTAATTTTACACAGGTATAAAAACTGACCAAAAAATAAAAAACATAAAACTTTCATTATAAATTCAACCCAAATATCAACAAAAATATTAAAAAATAATAAATAGATAAAATAATTTGTAAAATAAAAGTTTTGGTGTGAAATTTTCATCAAGAAACAAAAACAAATCTTTGAAAACCAGGCCTCCATGTTATAATAAAATTTGAGAGAGAGAGAATCCACATACCTCAAAATAATTAAACTTGAAAAATCATTCCATGGTTACATGATCTTGAATTCCCTTTCTATTCCTTCAATGATCCCAAATAATATTATCAAAATATTCCCTATCCTATGTATCTTGACATGGAAATCTCGATCTAGTGTTTCCCCCAAAAGAAAAAAAAGGAGATTATGATGAAGAAAATGAACTAGAATCACAACATTTAATTCCATAGGTCCAAAGCTCAAATATTTATAGGAAATGTCCCTTAGAAGGAATGAGATCACCAAAATCCCCTAGAGTGGTCTCGGGGTTGAAGGGGAAAATAGGAAAGGATAATTATAACTGGTGATATGGAATTAATAAATTGGATAAACCTAACATCATTCACAGTGTAAAATAGACATTCAGGACATGGAATCCTTAATTCCCCCATAATCCAAAATTCCAATCTCCTCAATATTATAAGTCATGAAACTTTCACAGGCCATGAATCCCATTATAGTTGTGAATTGAATTTTTAGTCCTTGAACACCCTCAATCATATTTGACTCGAAATATTACCAAAAATAGTTCACGTCAAGAATAATCATTTAAACTTTGAAATAACTCCTAAAACTAGATTTCATATCCCGTTATAATTCCTCCTTCAAAACCATTCCGTAACTTATTAGAAATAGTGAAAAATTGTAATATACATCAAACTGGGGTTGTCAAAATTGCATTCATCTATTCATTTATTTATATGTATATCATTTTCAATTATAAATTTTTGGTGTTATAATAAGTTTAAGGTTTTAATTTTGTTTGTGATTATAAATTATTTTCAATTAAAAATAATGGGTATAAATTTTTTTGGTTTTAAATGTTTGTATTTATAATTTTTTGTGTGATTAATATCATTTTTTTATTTTTTTCATATTTATATTTTTATATACATATATTTTTTAAATTTATATTTTAAAATATATTTTAAAATATTTATAGTTTTTAATATATTCATTAATTATACTATTACTTTTGGTAGTTAATAGATCGTAATTGGATAAATTAATGAAGAACTAGCGATGGAGGTGAGAAAGGGGTTAGAAATTTCATTGTGGTTTCTAAATGAAGTCTTTAAAGAAAAGATCTGATTTTTTATCCAGGCATGTGGTGTTTGAATATATGAAAATTAGAGTAAAGAGAATTCAGGACCATCTGATTTGTTGTGGTTTTAATCACAATTTACTTGTGGGATCTTCCATGGTGAAATAACAAACAAGTAAACATCTAATGATTATTTTTATGTTCATCATGAGACATAGGAACATTTGTATGAAATAATTCAATAGGTATTTGTAGAAACATTTGAAAAAAACATGTATTGAATTACTATATGGATATTCTTAGAAACCATTGTTTTTAGGTTGTAATAAATTTATTGTTTCATCAGTAGTGTTGAGACTATTTTACTTGAAATTAAGAAATGGTTGGAGTGATAAAAGTTTCTCTAAATTTATCAATCTTTTAAAAATAGATAATCTGAGAAGAAAATAGGATTCTAGATTCAAATTACATAGGAAAAAAATATTATTCTTAATGGTATTAGGGTATAAAAAGATAAATTATTACCCTAATTAATGTATGATGTATAAAAAGGAATATAAAATTATATTATAATTTTCTAAATGTGGTATATCATGATATAAAATGGATGAAAAATCCATCCATGATTCATTCTCAATAATAGGGAAAAATATCCCACAAAAGAAATATAGTATCTTCCAATAATTTCTCAATTTAAAATATATTTGAAAATTCAAAATGATAAAAAGAGGGTAAGATTTCATAAAAATGAGTGAATATCTTATGGAAACCTACATTACCCTACTGATTCACTAGAATGGAAGAGATTCAATCACAAATTTTTTGATTTTTGAAATGATGTATGAAATATTAGAATGAGACTGTGCATTGATGGAATGAGTCCTTATCTGATCCTCAATTGAAAATATAGTGTGTGTCTTGTTATGTTGGATTTCTAAAAATATTCCCCACATATATGTATGAAGAGGAAATATGTGATGATGATATTGATGATATCTAGACCAAAACAACTTGTAAATGATATTAATGTTCATATATCATCATTGATTCATGATTTGAAATTTCTATGGGAGACATGTGTTAGAATATTTGATGCATATAATAAAGAGTAATTTCTTTTCATGCCATGATAATGTTCACTATATATAAATTTATTTCATATAAAAACTTATCTAGATACAATGTCAAGGGATATAATGTTTCTGAATCTATAAAGAGGGGAATTCATAGAATCAATTATCGAATGGATGAAAGAAAATGTACCTGGGATATCAGAGTTTTTTGTAAATAGATCATCCTTTTAAAATATTAAAGATAAATTTAATGGTTTATAAGAGGTTTATTTTACCCAAAATTATTGTTAGATGAAGAATATTATAACAAGGTGAAATAAATTTATTTCACATTCAAAAATTAGGGATGTTTTGGTCATTAAAGAAATACCTGGAAGAAACAATCCATTTCATTTGAGTTTCCTTATTGAACATTTTTAGAGGTAAAACATTACATTTATGTTGTTCATGCAGATAAAATCATTTATCATTGTCTGATTTGAACTTGGTTAAAAAAAATTGATATATAAAAGATGGATTTTATGGAAGAATAGACTTAGTAACTATGATAATACATTTAGAGTTGTCTCCCACTATGAAATGAAATAGAACATATTTTCCTATGAATTATCACACATTAAAAGAGCATGAGATTTTTTTTCAATGTTTACATGGTATTAAATTACCTAGTGAGTTTTCTTTAAATGTGAAAAGTTTTGTTTCCTTGAAAGATTTAATGTTAATAGGTATAAAATATCAATAAAGTCATGTATTGATGCAATAACTACTACTTGTTTCATTGTGTGGCATATTTTAAATACCTTTATGAAATTATATCATCATTATATGTTACTTTTTCAATTCAATTTTTAACAAATTAATATATCCATGTTTATTAGATGTGTTGGAGAATAAAGTTGTCCTCATAATTTTTCAACTAGAAATAAATTTTACACCATAATTTTTAGGCATAATAGTTCATTTATTGATTCATTTAGTGAAAGATATAAGAATATATGGGTATATTTATTTAAATTGGATTTATCCTTTAGAAATATATATAAGAATTTTTAGGGGATATGTTAACATTCCGCATCAACCAGGGGTCTCTATTATTCAAAAACATATATCAGAAGGGTTGATTGAGTTATATAATAATTATTTATTTGAAGAAGAGATCATTGGTTTCCCTATATCTTGGAATTTTATAGTTTATAGTGAAGTTAAAGGGATCCATGGCTTAAAGTTAAATCTAATTTCACATGATGAGGTGATGCATGCACATTTATATAATTTACACAACATAAGTGTGGTTAAAATATATATATCATAAAAAATTACTGAATTGAAAGTATGATATCTAAGAATAAATGAAAAGTGGTTGATGAATAAAAATAAAAATATATATGTTTCATGGTTTGAAGATAAATTCATCACTGACTTATCAGCATCAGAAACATTGAAAATTTAGCAGGGGACAAGTGTTAATGTGAACACATAATTAGTTTTTTCTATTAATGATTACACATTTTACAAAAAAATGGTATGAAAAGAGTACCATTATAAATAGTAGATTAATGGTTGTTGCTGAAGAAATGATTTTTTCAAGTTACAAATATAAAAACCCAATTTCATCATCAAAAACATTTTTCCATGTAATTAATGTTATATGGGAGACTGATTATACTAAATTTCACGTACCAGTATTTAAGTGTATCGAGGTTGATAGTAACAGTGGTGTGAAACATGATGAGTATGGATTTAAATTTTTATTATTGAAAAATAATTTATTCAAATAGTTATTATTTATCATAGATATGAATGAAAAAGTATATTTTATATTTTCTACCCATCAAATGATCATTGGTCTACTATTTTTTAAGGGAATTGTTTTTGGGTGATGATAATATTGATGATGTTGAAGACTTATGTGAAATTTATTCAACTATTACAAGATTAAATGAGGATAAAAATTACTATGGTGTAGACATAGTATACTCAATAGGAAATGATCACATAGATGGGATATGAAAAAACACTCCATTACTCTCTTAATTAATATAAAAAATATAGGTTATTTTTGTGTGAAATTGATACTGTTAACAAATTTATGTTTTATTTTTTGTATTTAATATATATATATATATATGTTGATAATTCCTAGATTTTTTTTAATTTATATATTCATTAGACATAGATAATCATTTTTTTTCTTAAAAAAGCTATCCTTCATCATTTTGTTGTGACTATTTTCTTTATAGTCTTCATTTTCAAGTATACAGTTGTATTCAATAAAAATTTTATAATTTTCTTATGAATATAAAAAATTAAAATTTTAACTATAAAATTTATTTATTTCTATTCCAATATTGGTACAAAAAAATAAAGTTTTTATATTTCAATCATTTAAATCATTTTTTTAGTTTTTATATTCATTAGTTTTAGTTACCTACTTTTTTGGTTGAAAAGTGTAGAATTCAATGTTTTCATTTCTATTATGAACAATATTTTTATTTATTTATTATAATTATTTAATTTTAATAAAATATAAGTATACAAACAATTATTGAAGTAACATAATCCTTTGTAAATGATAGACAAATAGGTAGGTAAACTAAGGTATATACATTTCTTCATATGAATATATATATATATATTAATTAAATTATTTAATTAATTTAAACTTATATTTCTTGAAATTATGTGAATAAATTATTATTATTTAGATATGATGGTGCCTAAATATTATAGGTGTGATATCACACATTTATCAAAACCTTCACTTACTTTTGGAGAGAAAATTTTGATAATTGAGTTTGATGATAATGACCAGCCAACTGAATAACATGCCAAGCAGTTTATGAGTTTCCTGGGTATGCAAAGTCATTGTAGGATATGCATTTTATTCCCCAATTGGAGGATAATTGAACAGTCAGTGAATGATTAGTTGTGGGAGTATATAATGGTAATATTTCTAAACTTATTTATTTAGTTTTCTAATGGTTTAAATATTATACATTTCATATGACAAATATTTAATCTATTTAATTAAAGATGACATTTAACATTTGATAAATAAAAGAAATTATGAAATTGTTTCTATACTATATGATAACAACTTGGAGAGATTTTAAGATAAAGTTGACTTTATATTAAATTTTTAGTAGTAAACAGAATCATGATCCATGCCTTAAGTGTTAATTTATAGATATGGAGGCATGACAAACGTTTATCTCTAATCGGTGGGATGAAGTCTTTATGGTATGTAAATATTTTTTGGAAAATTTATTTATTAATTTAACTTTAATTACTTGATAACTTATTATTTTATTGTGATGTAATAGGAATCCAAGAAATCTCTCTGATAGATACAATCCCAAAATTTATACCCTTATACATTGTCACATAGAGAGTATCCTTTATTATAGGAGAAAACCTCTGGTAAAAAATTTAATGAATTGATATCAAATTAATGTAGTGGATCTGAATTGGTTTAATACAACCCTCCCTATCCTCCCCTAATCACGAAAAATAGAAAATTTTAATGAGAAAAAAGGGAAAGTTTATTACCGATCCAACAAAAGAAGTAGATGATAAAATTGTAAGTAATTAAATATTATTTTTCTTTAATATTACTATTTTTTAATTTAATTTCACTAATATAACATTTAAAAATATTATTTTAGGAATCCATTCATGAGAAAACAACATAGGATAACTTTATCCCTATGGGAAAGATGGACATTATTACAACTGCTTCAGGAAATCCATAAAACCCGGGCCATGTCAGAGGGTATAATGAGGGTATCGGTTTTATAAAAGTTATTTAATGAACCCATAGTATGAAATAAATGGGGGTCAAATAAAAGGTATAAATATATTTATTTAAGGATGATATGTGACAATTAAATGAGTTTATAAATGATATAATTAAATCATATGTAGTGGCTATGTTTGCAGAAGTGATGAGATAGGAACATCCCTTAAATCCTGCACAATCTACCTATATAGATCCTATAACTTTTCATTCATAACTTACTGTATACTATGAGTTTCATTTTGGGGATCCCCATGCACATATTGTAGCATATGGAATTATAAATCACATGGGGGATTATTTACATCAAAATTTTTTTTAGTCCGGACAAGTAAGAGTATCGGTAAATGATATTTTTAATCCAACTTCTATAGTGCCACTATCTACTCAGGAGGTGACCATAATTTTATAGAGCATTGATAACTTTTTTTACTTTTTCCATATACTCTTTTTCATCCATTGACATATGAGGTATGTGTTATATTTAGTTATTTATTTATCTTTAAATTTAAATTATTTTTTTCTTACACTCTCCTTATATAGTAGCACCTAAAATCATAAGACTTATTACAAAGAAAACAAATATTTAAGGATCAACACATTCATATAATACTCTTGATCTTTACAAGATAACATTTTCAACATATTTTTATTCTATATTATAGAATTATTATTCTTTTTTGACAAGTGAGGATATTTTTAAGCTATTTTACATTAAATATATTTAAAAATGGATTCGTTGATGTTTTAAAGGGTAAATATATAACTATAACCATGTAGTATTCATTTTCCATGTATATAAATTTAAAATATAAATTTAATTTATTTAAGTAAACATATTTTATATTGACTGTAATTACTTTTTTTGTGGTATGAAACTTTTTAATGTTTGAAATAATATTTTTGGAGTAAGGGATAGAGTCGATATAGAATTTCAGGCCCTGTGAAGCCTTGGTATTGATATATGAAAAATAATAAATATATTATATCACACATGTGTAGTTTTTTAAATATTGTAACATCTCCCAAATGAAGTCTCAGATGAGAAAATCAAGACCACCATTAATTCCAAAATGTGGGTTTTACCCTAGGTGAAACATAAACCTTGTCAACATCAGATGTTTCAGCAGAGTGCAGTTGTGAGAAGATTAAATGGATTAAATTAATTTATTAATTTAATGTCCATTAATTGTATAAACACAATTATTCATCTAAATAAACCCCAATATGTATAATTATCTAGGGTTATCCTCATAAACCTATAGTAATGAGAGGATAGAGATAGATTTGATGGTGAGCATGTTGGTAGGTGATCTCAGGATTGAGGATCAACGATGAATGAACATGGAGAATTAAGAATCCAATGACAGATGTAACAAATATCATCAATGAAATTGACATAGATATTTTATTCCCTAATTATCAATTCAAACCCAAGTTAGGGCTTATTTTTTTTGAATTTAATCACCACTCTTGATAAAAAATCTAATTATAAATTACTCCTAAAAAAACTAATCCAGAATCTTTGTTCTCCATGATATCTATCCATAATTTTATTTGATTTTGATTATATTGATTATTTTTCATCACCCCCCATCAATTATTTAATTCAAACCGAATAAATCTAATGTTTATTCTCACTTTAATGTTTTGTGGATTCCTTCCACCATTCTATGTTTGTCACTAGTGTTCGATTAGTTGGTTATTTGACTATATCCAAGAATCCATTTCATGACATGATTTTTCATTGTTTATAAAGATTTCTATACAATTTCAGTGTTATAATTATATATATTAAGAGGAAATAAATATTTTTATTGGAAATTGACAATGGATCAATGAGTTTTGGTGATGCAGTTCTTGGAATATTGTATTTTCATAGTGCAATTTCAAGAAATATTTCAAGCAAAGGGTGGACAAAATACACCCACCAGTGATGATATGGTTCTGGTCAATGTGATTCCAAGTATTATAGATGATAATTATAGTATAAGAGGTGTTTATTAAATCACATGTGAAGACACAATGAGACCTTTAATTTTTGAGAAATTCCGACCTACACAAAGTATAGTTCATAAAAATACATGTTTTGTGGACCCCTCCATGAGGCGCTATGGTTTTGGTTCAAGAAAGATATAACATGGCCATATAATTATTCCACACATAATGTGACACCTAATATGGTAGATTTATGTGTAATATCTATGGTATATAGGAATGGACTTGAGAAAGGTACCTAAACACAGGCAGAATACATAGTCACATGAAGAGTATACAGATAGAGACATGGGTAGGATCAAACTTAGTGGGACACTCTGCATGTCCCATGTATACCCATATATCCCCTGCACACCCATTTAATTCTTCTAGGATAGGTTATATCCCTAGATCACATCAGTATGATTTTTTTTCGGTGTGGGTATGTTCCCTTGATCCATCCCTATGAGGGTATAGTGAAACATCCCATACTAAGCATAGGATGAGTGATTCCCTCTTCAAAATAGTTCTAGATAGATTCAGGTATCCATTCGTGAAACCTAGGGTATGATCCTATATCATGTTATTCCCTATGATGGGCTAAGCATCCCATATCCAACTTCCAGGACATGCGATACCCTTATGAGTGGGTTATTCTAAATAGGGTCAGTTATCCCCCATAGGCCCTAGGCGTGATCCCCTCCATGTGTATTGAAATATATTGTCTTATATCTAGGTTAATTCAAATTTAGTGTATATATTAGATTATTCCTCCTATTTACTTCGTACATCAACATGGAAAGGCCCATCGACTGTGATCTCTCAGACGAGTTATATTGGTGTTATTAAGAATATAGGAGTGATTTCACTTAGATGAGAGTTACAATGGATCCTCGAGGAGCATCCTTAAGATATAATTGAGGAAAAACCTCACCCTAATAATTCGAGAAGTCCTTTGAGTATATCTAGGTTATATTCTTTATCCTTAATTTTGTTATTTAGAGATGACTCCCTTTTGGATGCTTTGTGTTTGGTGATTTCAAGGTGTCTAAATGGGTATATTTATAATCACCCCTATATGGGATCTACTCAAACATGTCATGTTTTATGCATACGACATGCATTTTTATGGAGTCTTAGGTGGACTATAAGTAGGTGATTCTTAGTTGGGCTAGAAAAATCAAGGATAGATCTTGGAGTTGTAGTTTGGAAGTAGTCCCCTTTTGTTAGTATGTTATAATACTTTATAGTATTGGTGGGATTTCATTTGGCATTTTTTTTATTTCCATACAATTTTTCTATACTCTAATTTGTTATTAGATGTTATGTATGAATTTATAGCCAATTTATTTACCTTTTTCATTATATTGGTGTATGGAGATGTGTGCGTGTATATAGGTTCTTTAGGTTGTGTCCTCCAATGTGTGTGATATGACCACTCAATGCTAGTATCCAACCACTAGACTATTATACGTAGTCATGATGTGTCAATCTTAGCTTACTATCATTCATGTGGGACCTAGTAGGTTGGTTCATGGAAAAGTGGTATTAAAGCATAGACTGTTTTAGGTTTATAGTTTAGAGATAGTCTATCTGTTAGGATTAGTTTGGGAAATAGGAAAACAATGTTAATGTGTCTTGAGTTGGGTTCTCAGGACAAGGAACCCAGTGATGGTGTGAAGGATGATGTATCCATTCATTGGGTCTCTGATAACCTAGTTTTTGACTCATTACATGTTAGAACTGGTTGTAGTGAAACCATTGGTACATGCATCATATATTAATGGATTGTGGTTTCTATGTAATTCTTGTTTTAGCTCCCTAGATATTCTCTCTTAATTGTGGTGTGTATTGACTATTTTATGATACCTCCATGATGATAGAAAACTAGGATTAAACAATGGGATGATGATGACAATCTACTTAAAAATGAGGTCTCAGTCCATGGACCTGGGTAGGAGGCTATTCCTCCGAGTGGATTTCCAATAGTACTTCCACCCATTAAGAAACCAATTATCCAAGTAGTATTGGTAGATGGTGTAATTATGATGCAAATTATTCAAGAGTTATATAACTAGAGACTACTATGTTTTTTGGGGTGGGGCAGACCCCCAAGCTACAGAGGATTTACTCGAGGTAGTATATAAAGTTTTATTTCTTATGAGGACCCTCCTGACTATATGGTGGTCCTAGAATAAAGACTTTTCCATTTCCTAGTAAATAAATGGTGGAGGTTGATTATGTAGATGAAAAATAAAGCTACTATCACTTGAATAAATCTCAATACCCTTTTTAAATAAGAGTTTTATCAAGATTATTTGCGGGTGGTGTGTATCTAGGAGCTTCTAGAGGTCAAGCAATGTACTAAGATTAGTTGTGGGTAGTGTGATTGATAATTACTTACATGGAACTTTGATAATGACCTTATCTAAGATATTTGAGCTAGAGTGGAATCTGTTTTCATCCCTTTTTATGATGGGGTTCTAGTGCATGCCTTGATTGTGGAGTGCTTCTTAGTAAAGCAGTTACCATCCATTGGTCCTAGAAGTGGAAACCCCAGAGCTGAGACCTCATTAGTTGGTTGCTGATGAAAGAATTAGGGATCCATGTGTGTGAGGTTGCTTCAGAGTTAATCTTAGGATAGAGGGTCAACCATTTAAATATCATAGGGAGGTTCTATTTAGCCAAGGGAGAGGTGGATCTTTGTTTGTGATGAATAAGTCCATATCATGAGGGATTTACAGAACCACTATAAAAAATTTAGTTAGATGATAAATGGAACACCAAGGAAGATACATCATCTTGATCAAGGAGGTTTTCATGGTGAAAGGTGAGGAAGAAGAGTTGAGAGAGCTATGGGAGGTGGCTGATGTTATTATCTATTTCCACCAATACAACCCTTATGTGGTTTAATCTAGGCTTACATATCTAGTGTCCATGGAATTATACAAGTGAATGTAGTAAATGATTACAACATGAATGATCTAGGTATGATTATAAGTATGATATGTTTCTTATCTAATTTAGCTACAATTTTGATAGATACAGGCACAAACCACTCATTCCTTATCACATCCCTTATTCAATACCCAAAGATTCCAATGGAGAATTTAGCATGAAATTTGTGATTAAAGACTCCTATAAGAGAAGATTTGATGATAAAACATTTTTTATGATAGTGAGACATGACTCTTGGAGGAGAGATATTTATATTTGATCTCTTTATAGCTATGATTAGGCTATATGATGTCATTGAAGGTATGGATTGGATCTCCATATTGTATGAACAAATTGACTATTTCAAGTGTAGGATGAGATTTATCTAGGTAGATTGGATGGTATTTTACTTCATTGGTAAGAATGAATCTTAGAAAGAGTAGTAAGGGATTATAAATAAGAGGATACATATAACTTCTCATCAGTTTTATATTATAACCCTTGGAGTAGTATGTGATATGGGCCTTCAGTTTTCAGAAGTAGTGGTGGAGTACGAGGATATATTCCCTAAGGATATCCCATGCTTACCTCCCCATCAAGATATAAAATTATTAATAGAACTACACTCAGATACTACCCCATTATCTATACTCTCATATTGGATGACCCCCAAAGAGTTGAAATAGATGAAGGTGAAATTGGAGGATCTCTAGAGGATGGGCTTCCTTAGACCCAGTGTGCCTCCTAGAATGCCCCAGTGTTGTTCACCAAGAAATTTGATGGGATGTTGATTTTATGCATGTATTATTTTATCCAAAATAAAGTGACAATAAATAATAATTATCCACTTATGATAATTGATTACCCCTTCGATTAGCTTAAAGGAGCATGTTGGTTCTCAAAGATTGACCTCAGGCCAGGTTATAACCAGCTCCGAGATTGTGCGGAGGATATACTAAAGATAAAATTTTGGTGCTGTTATAGTCACTATGAGTACTTGGTGATGCACTTAAATATGAAAAAACCCAAAAAATGTTTATGGAACTCATGAACTAGATCATTCATCCCTTCTTATACCTACTCATAATAGTCTTTATAGATGACATCTTCATGTACGCAACATTAGTGGGGGAGAATGTGAGACATTTGAGGATAGTATTTGAAATAAAATGAGAGAAATATATTTTTGGGAATATATTAAGTGTTACTTTTGTATTTTTGGGGCCAAATTCCTAAGAAATTTCATCTTAGAAGAGGGAGTGGCAGTGGGACCATAAAAGATAAAGGCAATGCTACCTTGGGAGCCACCCAAGAGTGTGACCGAAGTACATAGATTCTTTGGTTTGGTAGATTATTTTTGGATATTTGTGCCTCATTTCTCTAGGATAATTAGAGATATGAATACCTTGACTTGAAAGGATAAACCTTTTACATAGATGGAGAAGTTACATTAGGCTTTCAAGGAACTGCAACAAAGGTTTACAAGTACCCGCATATCGAGACTTCTAAAGGAGTGTTTTTGAGTATATGGCATTATACGATGCCTCCAAAGCTAGGATTGGATGAATTTTGATGAAAAGGAAGGTATTGATTGCTTATGGGTCTCAGTATCTAATACTTTATGAGTAGAATTATGCGACCCATGTCTTGGTGCTGTAAGTAGTTGTTTTTACCCTAAAGTCTTGGAGACACTATCTCTTGGGAGAGTAATTGATTATCTATTCTGAACATAAGATCCTAAGGTATATATTCTAATATAAAAATATTAAACTGATGTTGATATGATGTATGGAGTTCCTATAGGACTATGATTTTGAGATAGTTTATACTTCTAGGAAAGAGAACATGGTGGAAAATAATCTCATTAGGAAATCCCATTCATTATTGCTTTGAAAGGAAACAAATAGTTTGTCTCTTTATAGTTGATCCTTTTATATGACGGTGGAAAGGCTTATCTCTAGTTAGTGGGTGTAACCCCACCAATTCTTCAGTGCACCTGGTAATCATATTTTTTAGGTATCGATTTTGAGTTCTTATATAACGAGTATGAATAATACATGCTTTTAATAGATTTTCTAAAGGGAGGGAGAATGTCATATTTCTACAAGGATAGATGATGGTATTGGTCATGATATGAGAGTATGTTTTGATGAAGTTTCATACACACCCTTATAGGTACATCTAGCCAAGACCTTTTGAGTTAGTTTGGGTGTCCATGGATGAATTAGAGTGTATTTGAGTTCATCTCTCGATGCCTCACTTTCCTACATATAAAGGCTAAGAATTAGGTACCAGTGGGTTTAGCACAACCCCTTGAGGTTCCGAAGTGGAGCTGTGATTATATCTCCATGGATTTTGTGATGATAATTCTATGATTAGATAAATTTCATGACACTTTTTTGGGTGATCAAATACTGACTCCCCAATTCATGCCACTTCATATCCATCATAGAGTAGATTTTGGTGGATAGTGTGATATGTATATACATATCAAAGATAGTTCTACTTCTTGGAGTTTCCACAATGATTGTTTTAGACCATGATTCTTGATTCATGTATAAATTATAGAGAGGATTGCAAGAGGATTTTGGGACTCATTTGTAGATGATCATGATGTTCCAACCCTAGAAAAATGACCCAATAGTGTGAACAATCTAGGTTCTAAGGGACATGCTATGGAATTTCATGTTGGATTTTTTCCATGACTGGAAGGATCACCTACCCTCGGTGGAGTTTTAATATAACAATAGTTATCATTAATCCATTTGTATGATATCATTTGAGAAATTTTATGAGAGATCCTATAGGTCACCACTATGTTGGATATAGTTAGGAGAGATAGTTCTTATGATCATAGATTTGGTGTAAGAAACTATATAGAAGTTGTAGACCACCCAGGAATGGATGAGAACTATCAAAATCCATAAAAATTACTATAAAGACTCAAGATACTGGCCTTTGGAGTTCTATGAGGGAGAAATTGTGTTTTTAAAGGTCTGACCTTGATTAGGAATGTAGAGATTTGGTCAAGGTAGTAAGATACCTATAAGATTCATTATCCCTTTCCAGATACCTTGTAAGGTTGGTGAGGTGGAAAACCCTTTAGCCTTACCACCATAGTTAGACCAATTGCATGAAATTGTCTACATGTCATAGCTAAGATATATGTGCATGATCTGTACAATGATATTAACATGGATAATCTAGACATTAAGGTTGAAGTTTCCTTTTTAGAGTAATCAATAACCATTAAGGATTGGTAGTAGAATATCCACCACAAGGGAGAGATTCCCTTGGTGTGTGTTCATTGGCAGCACCAAAATCTTTATGATTGAACCTAGGAGTAGGATAAATAGATTCAAGGTCAGTACCCTCATCTCTTTGAGTAGGTTTTTTATTTTCAGGATGAAAATTACTAATGGTGGGGGATTTTAATGACTTAATGTTTTCTACATGACACTTTGGAATATTTTAAATAATATTTTCAGGGCAATTCATGGATTTGTTGTGGAATTCCAGGCTCCGTGGATCCTAAATATTGATATATATAAAATAATAAATATAATATATCACGTATGTGAAATTTTAAAAAAATAATGGAGTATATCCCAAATGGAGTCACTTATGGGAAAACCAAGACTGCCGTTAATTCCATAATGCAGTTTTTATGATTGATGTGACATAAGTCCCATCAATGTCAAATGTTTCTTTAGATTATAGTATTGGGTTCCTTAAATGGATTAGATTAATTTATAAATTTAATTTACATTTATTATATAAACAAAATTATTCCTATACATAAACCCATCTATATATAATTCCCTATGGTAATCCACATAATCCCAAAGGATTGATAGGATATAGGGATCTCTATTGGTGAGAACATTGGAAGGTGATCTTAGGATTGAGGATCAATGATGGACAAACATGGTGAATTTAGGAGCTAATGGTGGATGTAGTGGATCATATATGTGACACCAAAATAGGTGCATTATTTTCGAATGATCAATACAAACCCAAGGTAGGGTTTTTTTGTTTGAATTTATTCCTTGTTCTTGATAGAAATGTTGATTATGGATTTGCCTTGAACAAGATAATCCAGAACATTCATTCTATCTACAGTTAATCCATGGGTTTATCTATTTTTGTCTATGTTGAAATTTTTTTATCATCCTCCATCATTGAATGAAGTCATAATAAATAAGGCCAAAAGTTTTTCTCACTTTCATGTTTTGTATATTCCCCTATTTGTTCTGCATTCATCATCAACATTCGATTGCCCAGTGATTCAACTATATATGGGAACCCATTTTGTGGCATGGTCATTCATTGTTTCTATAGATTGTTTTATATATATTTGGTGTTTTAATTAGATATGTTATGGATGTATGACAATGATTATAAAATATAGATAATAGATCAATGGATTCTGGTGATGCGATTCTTATCATGTGGGCTTTTCATAGTGTAATGATAGGTGACTTTCTGGGAAAATTGTGGTTGAAATCTAGACACCAATGATGATGTGGGAATATTTAATGAAATTATAAGTTCTTTGGATGAGAAATGTGGTATAAGAGGAGTCATAGAAGTTTAGAGTGAATAAATGTAAGGATATATAATTTTTAATAAATTTCAATTGACACATCATATAGTTCGTAAGAACACAAGTAGTGTGGACCCCTCCATGTGACACTAGGTTTTTAGTTGAAGAAAATTATCACACAACCATATTATTGTTCTACATACCATGTGATCACAAAGATGGAATATTATCATGTACCATCTAGGGTACATGGGAAAAAACATGGGTAGGGTACTCATAAATGGGAAGAGCACACAGGCTGGGGAAAAGTACACCGACAATGACACAGGTAGAATCAGACTTAGTAGGACATGTCGTATGTCCCTTGTACATGATATATACTCCTTACTAGGTTGGTTTTATTCCTAGATCTCTTTAGTATATATTACATTTCAATAAAGTCATGTTTCCTTGATCTTACCCTATGAGGTTATAGTGCGACATCCCTCCTTGAGAATAAGATGAGTGATCCCCACTATAGGTTAGTTATATATAGATTTAGGTATCCCTCCATGAGACTCTAGGTGTGATATTCTATCACATTCTTCCCTAGGATAGGCCAGGACTCCTATATCTAACTTCTAGTACATGTGATCCCCTTCATAATGGGTTATTATAGATATAGTAAGGTATCCCCCATAGGTCTTGGGTGTGATCCCTTTCCTATGCATCAATATCTATTTTTTTTCTTATATAGTATAGTTCGATCAAGTGTATATCTTGTATGACCCTCCAATTTCCTTAACAATTTAACATAAAAATAATCAAAGAGTATGACCTCTCTTGTGAGTTCCATTATTTTTAATAAAACATAAGGAGTGAGTTCTCTTAGATGATTATTATAATAGATCCTCTAGTATAATACTTAGGTTGGTAGTTAGGAAAAACCTCACCTTGAGACTTCCTTTGAGCATATCAAGGTCATATTTTTTATCCTTTATTTAGTTATTTAGAGTTAAATCCCTATTTGATGTATTGCATTTAGTGATTTTTATTTGTCATACTGGGTATGTTTATACTCATCACTGCATTGCCACTTCTTACACCTGTCATGTCTTATGTAGACCATAGACCTTTCAACAAGGTCCTAGGTGGACCTTGAGTAGGTGGAGCTTAGTTGGGATAAAAGGATTATAGATGGATCCTAGGGTTGCAGTTTGGTAGTAGTCCTCTTTTTTAGGAGTCTAGATCCATTTTAGTATTAGTGGGATTGAATTTAGCCTCTTTTACATTTTCATACTTGTTTTCCATAATATGATGTAGGATTAGTTTTTATATATTCATTTACAGTACTAGTTATTTACCTTCTACATTATACTAGTGTATGGAGATGTGTGCATGTGTATAGGTATACGAGGCTAAGACCTCCCATGTTTTTGATATGTCTAGTCGACACTAGTCACTATCCCATGGAATATTGGAGGTGGATTTGGAATGTCACTCTTGGATTACCTGTCATCCAGGTGGACCCCAGTGGGTCAGGTTATGAATTTAACTTAATTTATTAATTTTATAATAAATTATCTTTGTACTATTTGTATATAATATGACTTAACTACCTTTTTTAGTTTTATGAATCCAAAATACATTTCAATAGATATTAAATTCCTAGACCAAGATGCTAAAGTTGAATATACACTTGAAATATTTAGAAACACATATATTACGAGTAAATTTTTTCTATTCATTGGATGGAAAGAACACATATATAATTATGAACCATTATTAAACACACTATTAGTAGTGAGGAATATTTTTATATTTTAGTATACATTGGTCATTATGGATATTTTACCCAAGTTAATGTAAGGAAGATTAGTTATTCTCTTTATTTGGTAGTTTTTGAAGATGATTAGAAAGTTGTTAAAGGCATAATTATTATTTTATTCTTCTAATTATTTAATATTAATATCCAAATTATATATATTTTTTGATAATTAATATTTAAAACTAAAATAGGTAATGTATTTTGTTCAATAAGACTCACTTTTCAATAATTTAAGTAGAAAAATTTAATACTTGAAATTTCTTGTTGATAAATTTTATATCAATGAATATTTTTTACATATATAGTATTTATATTTTAAAAATATTGTTTAATAAAAATAGTTTCATATTGAAATATGGAGTTTTGAATGTGAGTATTATGTTTTAAGATTAATTAATGAGATAATCATGATTAGAGAAACATTTTTTCTCAAAATAGTTAGTTTCATTATAAGACTTATAATTTTAAAAAATATGTTATTTCTTTAAATTCATAGCACATTATATTATAGGTTTTTGATGATGTTTCTCTATATATGAAAAAAATTAAAAAACCTTCAAAATTTATTTTAATACTATTTTTTATGTTTGAATAATTTTTAGATCTAGTTCTATTTAGGTGCATATTTTTTTATAAAAGATGTTGCGAAAGTTTTCAATGAGTATTTTTTCTATTGTTTGTGTTGTTTTTTGCTGTTGTTTTGTGATGTGTTTTGTGTTGTGTAGGTTTGGAAGAATGTATTTTAGAATATTTTTTTAAAAAATTATTAACTTCCAATGTTAGTTTTAAGAAAAACTGACTTTGAAATCCTTTTCAATAGATTTTACAACATCTATTTTTTCTTAAAACTTACATTTAATGAAATCTCCATGTCAGTGTTATTAAAAATTATCATTTTAATCCTTCCATATATTATTTTTTATAAGTTATTTCAACTTTAGTTTTATAAGAAATAATGTTTAAAGCATTAATTTTTACATTGTATATATCAACCTCACTTTTTAATAGATGTTAAAAGAGAAAAAACCTGATGTTCAATTTTTTTTCACCAGTGTGTTCCCCACCAACACATTAACCCTAAATTATTTCTTACTATTTTTAGATTATGATCATATTATAACATCATAACCTATAATGTTTTGTAAACCCTTTCTATGATACCAACTATAACAACTCATACATAACCAAAACATAATTATGAGTTGTAACATAAAGGATTTCACTTTCATACATTCTAATAATCTATTAGGTTTAGAGTTATAAGGAATTAGGAAAACCATTACCCAAAAAAGTGGACACTGCCACATAGTGTACATTTTATTCTCGTAAAAATAGGTTCTTAAGTTTAAACTCCCATTTCATTCATGAAATGTTTTATTCATTCAAAATGAGTCACCATAACTGAATGATTTAATTTTATATAGTTTCTAGACATACTTAGGCCCTATGAAAAACATTTGGAAAATTTGGATGAGTATAAAAATATCAGTGCGGGATATAAAAATTAAATAAACCTGTTAGTTCATTTGAAAATCATAAAAACCCATATGTATTTTTTTTTCCATTTTATATAATAAAATATATGACCAAATAATAGTTTTCTTACATATTGTCACACCCTAACTTTGGATATATTTTTATTTTTTTTATTTTTTATTTTATCTTGGGTTTGAACTCTTTGTCAAGTTGCAGATTTGGCTTAGTTTAATGTTTTCAGTTTCCTAATAAATAATTTTTTTTTCTAAATTTGTAGAGCACGAGAAGTGCACAATTTGGAAATAGTGTGGATTCGCCCAGAAAACCGTACAGCCTACCCGTCTTCAAAAAAACAATTTAAATAATAATTTAGGTATTTAATAAAAATATTAGAATATTATTATTATCATCAATATTAGACATTGAAAATAGTGTTATTAAAATTTGTTGTTTATATTATAATTGTTAAGACTTAAATAAACATTAAAATTATTATTATTATCAATTTTTTATTAAAATTGTTGTTACATTTGGAATTATTATTATTATTATTATTATTATTAATGTTATTATAGATATTATAATTAATGTGAATTTTAATTAATATTATTATTAAGAATTATTATTATTATCATCAAGAATTATTATTACTATTTTAATTATTGTTATTATTATGTTTATTAAAGAAACAATAATTATGGTCATAATTAAGAAGATTGTTTTTATAATAGTGGTATTATTATTATATTATCATTATTATTATTTATTTAGTTTTATTTTACTAATAGGGTTTAAATGAGGGTTAAACCTAATTTTTTATTCATTATTTCTTTCTGCCTATCTACCTCTCTCCACGGTGCACCCACCCTCTCCCTTATACCGTGCGATCCATCCCTACCTATACGGATCTCGTATCTGCTTCCCCCTCTCCTCCATCGAGTTCTTTGGCACTTCCCCTCCCTACCACTACAACCCTGACAGCGCCACCTCCCTACCTTTGCACCTCACCAGCGTGCACAACCTCCATGCCTCTACACCCCACCGATGCGACTCCCTATCACCACCTCCCTCCAGCCATTTGACTCCCCATCTAGAGACCTACCCAACCGGTGCACCTCCTCCTCCTCAAACTAGCGGCGCGACCCTCCCCCTCCTGCTCAGTGTCATAGCCCCTTGCCCATGGCCCCCTTCCCTTACTGCTGCATTTTTCTGGCACCCCCTTGCTGGTGACTACCCTTGTTGGCACACACCCTCCAGCCACAACTTCCATCCTGCTCAGTGCGCAAATCCCCAACAACCCTCTACCATCATGTTTATCTACCCATTGGTATACCTTTCTACGTCTTGTTATTTATTCTTGTTTTTACCGTTGTTTTTGTTAGGGATTTTTATTGATTAAGGGTTTATATTGGTAGATTTAGGGTATTAAAACCCACGAGGAGCAAATTTGAGTTTGATTTATTATCGCACCATGTATTTGAGGTAGGAATTCCCTTGCGCTAGCCCTTTTAATTTAAGAAACTCTGATTTCATGCTTTTTCCATTTTGTATACATGATGATTTTTTTTACAACCTTTTGATTAGTTTATTTTTATGATAATGATGCTTGATGTCATGTTTGATATTTTCTTATTGTGAAACTAATTTTAAAGTAGTATTTTTGTGTGAAATTGGGTGGGTTTTGGTGTAGAACCTTGTTATGCCTCCTGTTGATGTTTTAAAAACTGTTCAAACATTTACTAAATTATTTGGGTAGTGAGAATTATGAAAGGGAGTGTTTCTAAGGTGGTTATTATTTTAAAAAATGGATTTTTTACATGTCTTATGTTTTATCAAGTTGTGAACAGTCACAGTTTTACACACATGGTCTATAATGTTAAAATATAGTTTAATAATTTAAATAAAATTAATGCATAAAAATTCATGTTTATACTTTGTTTTGTATTAAATATAATTTTTTTGGGTAAATATTAATGCCTTATTTATTTTTTTATATAAAATGATAGGTTAGATTTTATGGGTTAAGTGTTATTTAAAAAATGGTTGGTTGCATTTATAAATGTGGCGGCATCATAAGAAATGGTGTTTTGGGTTTCCTTATATGGTTTATGAAATGGTTTGTGATTTATAAAGAAATGAGTTTTGGTATTCAAGGTGTTTTGGTGTGTTTTTACCCCTTTATAAAAAGTGCATGTGTATGTTGATAAATGTGGGTTTTGTGAATAGTGTTTTAAAAGGGTTTAAATTAAAATAAAGAGTAATTGTGGATTTTTAAACCGGTTTGACATGAAATGTTGAATTATGGCTCGATTAGAATTTTTATTTTAATTGGTTTTGTTTTGAATGTTCAAAGTAAATGTTTTGAAGAATGTTTATAAAATTTTTAGAGTGGAAATGGTGTGCTTAACACCACTTTTGGAAAGTGTTTTCATTTTTAGATAAAGGTTTGTTTGTGAATGTTTAAGGGCCCATTTTTCCATTTTGTGAAATCAGTGAAAAGTGTTTATTATGAAAACCCTTGTTGGGTGTTTCTCATGCCTCAATTACATGAAATGGGTGGGAGGTCCTTGTTGGGGGATTGTTGGGATCCATTTCTGGGGTTCTTCGATTGGAACCCTTTATAATTGTTTTATTTTAAGGCATGAGGATGGTCCCAGGGGAGACTTAGGGTGAGACCTATTATGCATTATTATTATTATTATTATTATTATTATTATTATTATTATTATTATTATTATTATATATGTGATTTGATTCTCGGATGGCATCAGTTGGCTCACCCCTTTTTAATACCTGAGACATAAGAACCTGGAATATTGAGAGAATATTCTAAGAATGATTGTTACATTGGTAGTCGATGTGCTGACTAGTGGCCCATAATTGGTGGACATATGTTTGGGTTTATTGCTATGGGGTTTTCCCTCAGTTTTTCAAGAGTTAGGGTGACCGAGCATATTGAGAGATTATATTTCATTTTGGGTGGCATACTAATGGGGATGGAGTTTCTTGTATTAGTGTCTTTTCAATTATTCTCAATCTCTTGGGTTCACCTATGTCTATTGCTTTAGTTACTTTAGTGATGTTGATATACTAGTATATTTATTTTTATTTCACTTGTAGTATGATTATTGTGGTACTTTATTGAGTAGTGTTTGTATAGGAAAGTGGTGTGTTGATTTTAATAATGTTTTTGGAAAATTATTTTTCATTAAAAGTGTTTTATTTTCTTTTGTGCAGATTTAAATATAGACACCCCTCTCCCCTTGAAAATGTTAATATATCACTAATGGTAGGACTTTGGTTTTAGAACTAAAAAGGGGAAATGAGTTTTACTTTTCTTTTGAGTAAAATATATAGAAAAAATTACTTTTATAAATTGTAGTTCAATCCTGAAACTGGTGTTTCTTTAAATTTAAAGGTAGTTTATTGGGTAATAGAATATTGGGAAATCCTACTAATTTTTAATACTCACGCCTATAGTTCTTTTCTATTTTTAGTCCTTGTACAAGTTCTAGCTTGGGTGCATTTTCCTTGGGTGACATTTGAGTGTTGAGTTGGAGGGTGACCCACGGCCTCACACATAGATAGTGGTTGTCTCGTTCGGTTAGTATAATTGTGTATTTTAGATGTATTTTCAGTTTCCTATTTAAATGATATTCAGTTTAGTTTTAACTATATTTTTTAGATGCATATAATTTCTTGCTACTATTTAGTTTCTATTTTCTTTATTTATTGGGAGAAATTGTTCCCTTGTTTACTTTGTGATTCCCTTGGCACCTGTTGCTATCTTGGGAGGATACAGAATTCCCCTCAGGCCTTTCTGTAGATCGGCTCAAGTGACAGGTTTAGGGTCGACCCGGGTTGGTTCATGACACATATGCAATAAATTTTATTTCCAAAATATTTTCATAAAAAATATCATAAAAAATAATTAATTAAAAATAATAATCATGAAATTTTCTTAGAAAAAAATAATACCCATGAATTTTTTCCTTGAAAAACCATATTTCAACTTTAAAAGATCATAAACCTTTCTTTAATCATAAACTCATTTGATTACCTCATGAAACAAAAATATTTACATAAAACCCATAAAATTAATATAAAAAAATATATATATCTTTAGAAATTATCTTCATATCACACATATAATAACCCTTATATGAACCCTTAAAAATGGAATAACCAAAAAGTGAATTCCAATATATATTCTCCTAGAGAATAATTCATTACTCAATGTATTGAAGGGTTATATCAGACACACCCATCATAATGAACAATATCCATGAAAAATAACATGAATAAAAACATATATATTTAATTTCATAATAAAACTCATGAAAATATAGTTATGAACCCATAAGTGAAAACACTTTTAGTTTTCACATAAAAATATGGAACATTATCATTTTTTTATTTTTTTTAAATATAAATATCACAATAAAAATAATAATGGGATGTTCTTTTAAAAAACATGAAAACTTGAAAGGTAATATTAATAATTAATAAGGGTCATAGTTTTGATAAAAAATGATAAAGCATTAAATATTAGAAAAATCATTCTTTTCCCACTTTTTTAAGAAAGTGAAAACTGAACCGTACAAAACCTGTTTAGAGGATTCATTTTAAAAACATTGTAAATAAATTCAATGATAGTTTAAAATTAAATTAAACATTAATTTGAGTATAATTAACAACATTATTTAAAAAATTTGATGAATGTATACATGGAATAAAAAATATAGGGAAAAAACTTCAAAATATTTAAAAAATGTTTTAAATAAAAATCCCTTACCATGAATCCCAACTCACTTATATGATTTCTACCCTCATATATAAAAATATTATATTAATTATTTAATTTATTTAAAACCTTTTCCATTAATTCTCTTATTATAATTCCTTGCTTTTTATTTACTATCATGTTTCACTTAGGTACTAAATTGATATCGTTTACATTGGTCATTTTGGTATTGTTCAGTTCATAATCTCCTAAAAAAATCAGTATATTTGTGATGGTAAAAATTATATTTCAAATATTTACATAATAACTTATTATTAAATTTATAAGGTATATATAATTATTGAAATAAAATAATTTAATGGGTTATGAAATAATTACTTTTCCATAAATCATTTTTGATAAGCTCATTTTTTATAGTTTAAAATAACCATTTTTGTTTACCCTTAATCACATTGTAATAATGAATGTTTAAATATTAAAAAATTATTAAAACATCTTAAATTAATCATTATTACATAATATTACTAGTATTTCAGTTTAATCAATCATTCATTACATAAACATTATAACATCGTTCGTGTAGAAGGTAAAACCAACCCAAATAAGAATATGTTATAACAACCAAATGAGTATGAATATATTATTATATAGTGATATCATAAATTTTAAATAATATTAATGATTTAAAATATAGGTTATAAAAATGATAAATCATATTTATGAATATTTATATGAATAAAAAAATCAAAGAGAAAAGTAAGAGGTTATTACTTACAAAGTGTATCGGTATGATCATTTTTAGTGTTAACATTTTATAACGACCACTCATTATTAATACTATTAATATTAATCCAAAAAAATATTTAAATAACCTTAATAATTTTATAAATTTAATATTAAATTATTCAATCCATTCATGAAACCATCCATGTAAGGTAGTAATGAAAAATGAAATACATTGTTTCATGGAGGACACAATCCACATGTATGCATGAGAAACACATTAATTTTACAATAATCATAAATGAAAGAATTTGAATAATTATTTATATTTATAAATTCATAATTATGTTATAAATATCATATTTATTTCATAAATATATCCTTAAAACCATATTTGTGAGGTGGAGAAGAAAAATGAAATAAGTCACTTCATGGAGGTGGTAGCCCGCATGTACACACGAGTGTCATTTTTATTTTCTATTAGATAGGATAAAGATAGAAAATGGTTATATCATCAACATAATAACATTAAATTATATTTAATATACTTATTTCATTATATTATCATGGTTTTAAATGAATTTAAATAGGTTTAAGAAGAAAGGAACTTGAAAGAACTCAGTTAAGACCTTTACCTCTTCCCTAGATATATTCCTTTGGATTACACCTTAAGCCTTCTTAGTTTGGTATTTTGGTGATACAAATACCTATAGAAATTGGGAAATATATTTTTTGGGGAATTTGGGAAGATATTGATCGATCTAAGGAGCTCACTTTTTTTTGGAGAAGTGAGGGGTGAAGGGCTCCTTTTTAAGTGAGGGGAGTTCCAATCTTGTAAATATTCAATGTTTTAAAATAATATTAATTTATTATTAAAATAAAATTATTAAAAAATGTAAAATTTTATAATACTATATATTTTTAGTAAAAATACACTCGATAATAATACCATAGATAATATTTTGAAAACTTATCTCATAGTTTTAACACTTTTACCTCATTTAACTACCTATTGAGGAGACTCACTTTTTACCAGGGTAATTTATTTTTATAAAGAAAAATAAAATTACACTAATTAACTAATTTTATTTGTTTTATCTTAAATATGGAATCCATTTTATATAATTTAATATTTATAAGTGATGAAAATTAATTTTAAAATAAGTACATGTAACATAATGAAAAATAGTTTTTAGAGAAATCTATTTTAAACATTAAAATAAATTTACTCAAAAATATTTTATAGTGTTAATTACATTAAAATTTATTAGTTTATTATTAAAAAAAATATTTTATGTTTATTTAAAACTAATCCAAAAATTAATGGAACCATATGTTTACTCTATTCAAAGAAAATAACAAAAAATAGTTGTCCATAGAATAAATCATTACTTTGGTTCCAAAATAAAAAACTTAGGTTTTCTAAGTTGAAAATAATATTTTTAAATAATTAATTTTACTCCGTAAATATATATTTGGTCTAAAAAAATGTTTCACAAACATTTAATTTATTATTAAATTATGAATATGTCAAAAAAGTGACACTTTTTGTAAAAATGATATTTTTTACTAATCACCTAAAAATCAACCTTCTAATAAAAGTACCCAAAAATTCACCCTATGATAATTTTGAAATGATTAATTTAAAATTGATTTTTATTTCATAAAATTAAAATTTATAAATTTATAAATTTACTTTTTAAATGAAAATAAAAAATTTAAAGAAAAAATTCTTTTATAGAAAAACGACCTTTAAAAATTTAAGTCTTCTTAATCTTATTTCATATCCATTAATAATTAAATTAATTTTAATATATTATTTCATATATTTAAATATTATATATCATCCTATTATCTTATAAAATTGATCAATTTATTTTATTAGAATATAATACACAATAATTTAAAAATAGTTTGAAAAAAATCCTTTTTAATAGTAAATCACATTATTTATCTTCTAAATAAAAGGATTTTTAATTGATTACTAACTTTATATTCAATAGAGGTTTTATTATTTTTATAAAATTTCTTATAATGTTCATCAAGTATGTTTTAGGTTATTTTATTTTGTCGTTGTGTATAACATAAGCTATTAAACGTAGTATTATTTAAAGTAAAATACATTATAAAACATCAGGGTGTTATATTTGGTCTTTAAACAGATTTATAAATTAATAATTAAATATTAAAATGTGTTCTTGTCCTTTTTGAAAGTGTTTTATAAAGTGATAAATTATTTTAATGTCATTTGAATGGTTTTAAGAGTTGATTTTTTGATTTTTAAGTTTTAAAGAATGATTACGAGGCTTGTTTAGAACTATCAAGGTTTGTTATTAATAAAGCATACCATTTGGAAATACCATTGTTTTTTCTTTTTTTTTTAAAGTGGAGGAAAGTGTACCTATTATAGGACATGATTATAATACTCTTTTTATATAAATATGGGAGATTTTTTACTAGAATAGATGCTTTAGGGTGACGTATTGTTTATGATTCCCTTTTTATTTAATAGATTATGTATTTATTTTCATATCATTATTTGATACTATTGATTGGATCACCTCCATTTCATATATCTTTGGAAACTATGAGTTTCTAATGGAAATTCTTAGAGAAAAAATTATATTATATATTTTATTAAACTCTTAATTGTGGTTCTTTGTATAGATTACACCCTACATTTTAATTTTTCCCCTTGGTTAGTCTAGGTAGGGTAATATTGAGTGTTAGGGACATTGGATTGAATTAGGCATACTAATATGGTGAATCATGTTTTAGTATTTTCTATACTTCCCCCTCATCTCTTAGATTTTTCCTTGATCTTATTAATTGTTTATATTATATTTTTTACTTTTATTTATTTATGTACTAATTAATTATGAATAATTTTTCTATTTTACTTATCACATTTTTGTTGATATTATTACTATTTCCATTATAATCCTTTGGGTTTGAAATTGAACTACATATTTAATGTTTTATAGAAAATTATTTTTGGAACTCCATTATTATCTTATTTATACGCACAACTTTGAATGGTGGTTTTTAAGAAAACCATTTTTCATATTTTGGTTTTAAGGAAAACCTCTTTCAAAATGACAATAATTCATGTTTTAAGTAGAATCAGTTTTTAAGGAAGAAGGGAAACATATTTTTATTGATTTTACAAATAAGAGAGAGAAAAACAATGTTTGAAAACTATATTTAAAAATAAAATTAATTGTATGTTTTATATAAAGGTTATTCATGGGATTTGGTTTTTGTTTGAATTCATATAGGGCTTTAATTCTCACACATATCTATACATTTTAGTTTTAGATTTAGGTCCCAGTTCCACTTCAATTTCTCATGGAGTGTTTGTGGATTTGTGGATGGATGGTGATATTAGGTCCACACAATGATTATGTCAAGTATTATAGGTATTAGTTTTAGTTTCTTATATTTATTTTATCAACCAGTAGACCATTTTAATATAGGGTTTTCTTTTATTTTTATGTATTTTGTTAAGATGGATGTTCATTTATCTATTATGATCTGATTAGTTTTTCTTATTGTAAAATAGTTTCTTTTATTTTTAATGGAATTCCAACCTATATAATTGTTTTCTGAATATTTCAGTAAAATTTTACTATATTTTAATTATTATTATTGGAATAAATAATTCCCATGAACTTCTATTTGTTACCCTAACACTAGTTTCCAGCCCGGGGTGATCAAGAACACACATCATGTATATCTTGGGTTGGCATAGGTGGCTGGTTTAGGGGTGGACCGTAGCTAGTTTATAAAAAAATAATATAGGGTCCTTGGTTATTAAGAGGGAATAGGTTCCAAATAACCCTTTATTATTTTGTAATTAGTGGTAGATTGAAGTTAGAACTATTGGAACTTGAGAGGTAGTTACGAGAAGATTATAGATATCTCATTCTCATTCCGAACCATATGTTTCCATGGGAAGTTGGTTTTTGGATCTTTTATTTTTATTTAATGTATGTTGTGTTCTACATTTATAGTTTTAAAAAATTTATTTATCACATATAGATTATTTAAAGGATCTATTTGTCTTTAGGGATGATAATGAGAGTTAAAATAGTGGTACACGATGATCTCACTTGGTCTGGAAAACCATGTAGAGCCCATGCACATGGTTCAATATAACTCTCAATGGTAGCTGCAATACTGACTCATGGTTTTTCAAACTATGTATTCAGGTCATGCATGGCCACCAATCCATCTTAAGTAAGTTTTATTATATGTGGTAAGTTGAGCTATTTATATTGATTTTGAAGGATAGTTTGGATTTTTAAATAAATACCCTTAGTTTTAAAATTAATAAAGAGTATTTTCAGAAGGGTTGAAGTGGATTTGGTATTAGAAAATGTAAAAAATGGTTTTAAGAAGAAATTAATTCAGATTCAAAAATCATAAATGGGATTCTTGATGGAAATTTGGTTTTAAAAGTTTAATGTGAAGCTTTAATATTTAAAAAATGTTTTTCTAAGGTGAATTAAAATGAACTTTATATTTAAAAATGGATAAATGATTTTAATAAAAAAATTATGGAAACTTTTAAATGATTTATTGGTGATATTTCAAGAATGAAAAAATAGGATGTGGTATTTTGAAAATAGTTTTCCAAGAAAGCGTATAACTTGATTTAAGTGGTTGTGATTTGGTTTTGTGGACTTCTATTTTATGTTAGTATTTAGTTCTGGTTGGGTATGTTTTTTGTGTTGGTAATTATTATTTATTCATTTACAATCTTATTATTATTTATAGTACACCCATATATAGTCACCGTGGGTTTCCAAGGGAAATCTATGGGTAGAAATCCATAAGTGAAATATTTAGTTAATCAACCTAGAATTTTCATTATAGATTTTCATAAGTTGAATCCTCATTTTTTTGGTCAATCAGATCTTTATAAAGAGGAAGGATGGATGTTGATTTTGGAAAGGATATTTGGTATACTTGAGCTCGATGAGTCTCTCAAGATCAATTTCTCTACCTTTATGCCTGAACTTATGATTCCGAAGTGGTGGCAGTCGATTGATCAGACAATTCCATCAGAGGATCATTATCGAAAAAGTTTTAGGGTCTTGTTTATCCAATAATATTTATCTTAGGACATGAAGGCATCTAAGGTAAGGGAGTAATACTATATTAAATAGGGTGAACGGTCAGTGCGGGAGTACATTCACTATTTTGTTAACATATCTCCCTATATTTCAAAGTTTTTCTTGGATGATTCCTCGGATTCCTAGTATTTTGAAAGAGGCCTTCATCCTGACATTCAATCGAGAGTATTAGAGCCTAGCCTAAAATCCTATACAGAAGTGGTAATAAAAGATGTTTTGTTTGTGGTAATTTTAGTTGGAGTTCTTGAGTTGAATGTTACTTCCTCTATTATTAGGAGTAGAGAAGGGAATTCTATTAAAGGAAAGGGGAAGTGGTCTATGTTTGAGTAAGAAGGTGGTGACATTAATAGTACTTCCCATGTCTCTTTATCGGCTTCTTTTGTGGTCTAGACACTAGTTTTATATTAGTGAAGAAATATGGTTTATAAGAAGTCTTCATGTTATAAATCTCCAAATACCTCTTGTAGTTGTGTATGTTTGGGTCATCCACAAAGGTTTTTTAAATGATTTTCACATAATAGGAGTGGATCTTGATGTACCCTCCAAAGGATTATCATCTGAAATATATTGATCTTGATCTATATTAAGTGGTCTCTTAATGTATTTTTCATTCACCATTATCCATTTTCACTATATCATGTTCCATGTTTCTTATTTTATGTTATGATGATTATAAGACTTTTTTATTTTGGGGAAAAGTTTAATCTCATTGGGTCTAGTGTATTTTATGGAAATTATGAGTCATTGATGGTTATGCTTAGGAAATATTCATGTTGTTAGTGTTTACTTATGGTTGTGTGATGGTTACTTTGGTGTGGATAATTTCCCATAGAGGATAAGTGTTTTATAAGAATTATAAAATGGTGGGGAGGCCACCATAGTTCATCCGACCTTGACTCCTTTGGTGATCCCATCTAGATTCCCTTTTGGATGCTCATTTTTGTGAGAGAGTTTGTGGTAGTGGGTTATGGGTTTAGATATTGCACAAGAGATTAATTGAGTTCATAAGATGAATGTGGATCATTTTAGTTGTCATTTTAGATCAAGGTGTTCCATGGTTTTATGAATCAAGTTGTGTCAAGGAAGTTGAATCTTTTCCTTTTATTGATAAATAGAAACCTCGATAGATTTATGGGGACATAAAGTGTTATGAATGGGAGAATGTTCACACCTCAACCTTTTTCCCTTCTATTTTATTTACTTATAAATTTTTGATATTTTCATTTAATTTTGGGTCATAAACCCAAGAATTGTTGTGTTTTATGGGTTTTTTGGGAAGAACCACGGGGACCTCCACACATAGGATATGAGTTTTAGTGGTCTTGGTGGGGATATATGGTGGGAAAATAGGGAGAGAACCTAGGAAAAATAAATTTTGGATGTATTTTAGGGTGATATTATACCCTATTAGAAATGACCAAGGGGATTATGCTAATGGTGTTGGGAGTGGTGGGCCCTGGGGTCTCAATGTTACATTGGGGTACTTGTTCTAGGAGTTAGGTTTTGGGGGTTCAAAACGATGACTCTAACACCATGGTTCTATCCTGATGAGAATTATAGATAGGCAATAGAAACCCCCACAACATATTGGTCTCTATGAATACATGGGTATCAGGCATTGTTTATAAGGGAAACAATGAGCTAGTATCTCAACATGGTTCTCCCAAGGGAGTGGGTCTCGTTAGTTTTGGATCAACCTAGGTGAGCTTCACACTGCATATATTTACATGATGTGGGGGTTTATTTTTAAAATTTTTATGTTTTTCCATTTATACCCTTTGTAAATGTAACAATTTTTGGGGTCCTTTCTTCCCATAACTTTAATTATGGATTCTAGTATGGATCCCTAATACTTTTCTTCTCATCCTCTCTAAGAAATTATATAATTTTTTTTCCATATTTTGAGTTATATTGATTAAGGTGTGTCCATCCTAGTCCTTTATCCTCCATTTTTTCTACTCTTGTCTCCCTATTGTGGTCATGATGATCTAGGGTTTCTTGTGGCTTGAAAAATCATGGTGTTTTTTTATTTTAAGGTTCTTCTTGGTTCCATAAGTATTGTTCTTTCTCTATATGGTTTTATTAACACCTTTCTTAAGGAAAAAATGAGTATGAGATGTGTTTTCCTTTATGTTAGACTTTAAATTCTTGAAACATGATTTATTACTTATTTGAGTTCACTTTTTGGATATTAAATGATAATATTAAATGTTTTTGAGGATTATTTGGAAATAAAACTAGGTTTTGAATTGAACTTCATAGAATGTGATGGTTTCTCATTAGTTTTCAAAGATGGAAAAAAACTTTTCCCAATCGTCCACACAAAGTGTTTTATGAAATTAATTAATGAAATTTATAAATGAATTATAAAATTTCAAGAGGTTTTTTAGGTTACACCATAAAAAATTAGTTTAAAATAGTAATAATCTTGATATCATTCTTAACACGCAACACTGATATTTAAGTGATTTGAGATATGTTATAAAAATATTATTATTTAAATTTGTAACATCCCGCCCCATCTCATTGGCTTGAGAGGGCGGAGGAATGCTACTTGTCCTTAAACGATGTTTCTAAGGTGCCAAAGGCTGAAAATAAATGTCGAGGGCTTCAAGAATAAACTGGGGAACAATTTTCCCTTGAGATAACATTAACCAACCAAACGATCCAATATCAACAAACTATATGATGCCTATAAACAAAACAACCAACTCATACATTACCAAGAATAAACCAAACTATTCCACAATTAAACCCAAAAACCAATACAACCAAACACAATATTAGATTACTATACTAAAGACTAAACAAGAGACCCCAAAATAAACCAATACACACTCCATATCTCCACACCAAGCTCCATTTTACAAACACCAACACATCTCCCAAGCATCAACACAAGCCACTAGCAATGAGATGGTTTACCTTTACCTATTTCCTGGAATATGACATTGGCAAAAGAACCTAAGTGCCAAAGAAGGGGGTGAGTACTAACACTCAGTAGTTTTTACCCAAATGACTTCCCTACACATGCCACTAGGATAAAACCGTTAGCACATTTATTTAAAATAGTTTATATAAAACATTCAACAGTTCAATATTCACCACAATCCAAATATACCCTTACCAAGCCATGTTGAACAAGGGAAAGCCACAAACATTCCATAATCCATATCACTGTCACACACATTAGCACAACCAATTTCCACTTTTAATGGCCACAACACAATCAATAACAACACAATGCTTCACAAACCCAAACCAGAATAACAATCACGACGACACTTCCGTCCGACCCGTTCCTTCCATCCCAATTTAGTGGAACTTCCAGTCCACTTATCCTTGATGGTGACCATTACATCCACTATCCATTAACCCTTTTATAGTGGTACTTCTAACCCAATTTACACACAATACTTAAACAAGTCACAACCAAGCACAATGCACTAAGGCCACAACAATACCCAAATAACCATTTCCATCACATGTCAATCCAGTTCAATAAATCACCCATTTATTGAAATCACTGTTTAACTAATTTTCTATGCCCAAACAAAATTCAATAAACATATTTATTGAAAAAAATCTTTCATAAAACATTTTATTTTTCATAATCGACCACTAACGATTTTAAAATCTATATTTTAAAATCACATAACAAATCCCCTTTAGTAACAATAACCCATTTTCCCCAAAATCCCCCAAATAATCACCAAATGGATTTACAACACAATTCATACATAATTATCAAAATTAATTTTAAGCAAAAAAATTAATTGTAACAAAAAAACACTAGTTCTAAGTAAGTAGAGTCGAGAGAGAAGCCACCTACCTTTAGGGTTCCGGCGAAATCGACCCACAAGCAACCACACCCCAATCCGGGAAAATTCTTCATGAAAACCACTCTAGATCTACTTCCCTATCATCCAAAATCCTTACAGTCAACACCCAAGGAAACCACATCAATATATCTACATTCAATAGATGTAGATCTAGAAAACCGAGAGAGAGGGAAGAGAATACCTAGAGAAACCCAAAGAGAAACCAAGATAAGAGACTTAACTAGGAGAAACCACCTTCAAACCACATTGAAACCCCTTCAATTTTCTTCCAAAGGGAGTGGGAGAGCCCCTCAAACCCTTGAGAACTGAACATATCACGTTTGGATTGAGTGGGAGAGAATTTGGAATGAAATGAAGCAACCCTGAGGGAGCTTGGATTAAAAAACTCAACCTTTAAGTGGCCACATGGTTAGCCCGAACAGTTCGGCAAACTGTGCACTAACCATGCGCACGCCACTGCCTCGAGAGAAGGGATCAACATGGTCACCTTGCACAGTTTGGAAAACCATGCGCAGGCCATGCGAAACCTTTTATCTCCCCCAGCACGATTTCCTAGAGAACCCACACGGTTTTCCCCAACCGTGCTCAACCTGTGCGCACTTAAAAAATCCTTTAAACTTATTCCAAACCATTAAAAACTCTCCCAAACTCTTCCCAACAATTCCCATGCACTTTAAACACATAAAAAGGAATAAAAAAATACTATATATCTAAAACTGATGGTGCTAAATTCTCGCCACCATTGGACTTTTTGTCCTAAAAAATGAGGGAACCATTGCTTTGTCGAAAGAGATCAGGCCATTGCTCCGCCATATCTTTCTCCCAATCCCATGTATCCTGTAACATCTCGAGTCCGGAGCCCTTCCCCTGGTGACCTACACTCGGTTCTCCATATGACCTCAAGCGCATTTCCCCGAACGCTAGAGGCTGCCAACTAGCAGCGAGGGCCTTGGTGAGTCGGTGGGGAAACTATGCCCTCATTCGGTAAGGTATACAAGGTATAAAAACAACAATTAATAGTGGAAGCAGCAAATGAAATGCATAACAACAGAAACCAAACAAAGGAAGCAATGTAGATATATAACTATGATGAAAATGATGCAGAAGGTACAAGTATCTAAGGAAAACAGCAAACATAACAACGTGCTGAAATAAAACTGAAACCAAGTGAAAAAGAAAAACAAAATAATCTCCTCAGCATCACGAGCCACGGCTCTGTCCCATGCTCCCCAGCTCCTGATGCAGTCAAGATCCTGAAGTAGAAAGGTGATTGCACTTATCTATACCTGCAGTAACATAGTCTTCTTGGGCCCAAAATCATGGCCCAAACAGGGTAAAATATACAATACTAGTAGGAAATCACCCAAAGATTTGTGCCTAACAGTCAATGAATACATGGAAGCAATAAAACAAGAAGCAGTAAATAGAAAATCACAAGCAGCTAAAATCCATAGTTCCAATAAGTAAAGTATACAAGAAAGCAACCAACAACAAGAAGAAAACAGGTAACCCTCTGGGTAGCTCTCATAGTCTAACCCCTATGGTTCAACCTCTAAGTACTAGTAACCCTCTAAGAAGCACACAAAGTCTCACCCCTCTGGTTCAGCTATGTATGTAAGCAGACTCTCTGGGGAAGCACTTACCGTCAATTCCCCCTATAGTCTCGTATCGTGATAAAGGCTCTCTAGGGAAGCACTCAATGTCAATTCCCCCTATGGACCGCATCGTAATTAAAATACACTCTGGAGAATCCCTTCCGTCAATTCTCCATTTGGTCTCACATCGTGATTAAAAGACACTCTGGAGAAACCCTTCCGTCAATTCTACCTTTAGTCTACTACTCTATGTTCCCACAGTCCTGAGTATAACTAAACATGCTCAGCATGCGTATATCGTCCAAGTAAACCTCAAGAACTACTTGGCTATCAACTAAGGCTCAAGAGCAATAATAAATCAACAATTCCAGTATCCTACAACTAGGCATGGCAACTGGAAAAACGCCAAATAGGCAGAACAAGCATGTCAAAGCAATCTAGGAACAAACAAATTACTCTAATCACAAGCAATAACCTCTACTAAATAAATCAAGAAAATTAGGAAAGAAGCAAGGGAAAAACAGGAAACACGCAATACCCCGTTCAAGGGTATTGGTGGATTTTTCACATAATATTCATCAACTTTCTACGGAAAGGCACAAAAAACCTACCTCAATCCTAGAAGATCGGTATACGTGAACCTCGATGACAGATTCCCCTTAGAACAATGTAGATCTGGGAAAACACACAAAACATTCATCCCACGATAAATTGGAAACGAGGAGGAATCAAGAAACAAGGCTAAAGTAGAAGGAAGAACTCACCGCTGCGATTCCAACGCATCTGACCATGCTCGAATCGGAGAACGGACGGCGAGGCAGGACTCCGTCGAAGATCCGACCATACGGTCGCTCCCGAACGGTCGAAAACTAGAGAAGAAGATGGAAATATGGGTTAGGCGCGACCCCGGACCGTTTAATGAATAAAAAAGAAAGTACACGATGTGTACTTCAATTTTTCCGTACTCCGAATTAACCAGCCTCCACCTCAGCCTTACACACCGTGTGTGTGGCTCGGACACGGCCATCACATGGATTCGAGTCGGAACAGAGTACACGGCGTGTACTCCAAAAGTACACGGCGTGTACTTCTGAAATTTCCAAAAAAAATTATTTTCCTTAAAAACTCTATAAAAAGGAAAAACATACGTGAACAAAGATCCGGGTTCTTACAAACTTCCCCCCTTAAATAAATTCTTCCCCAAATTTCCCTAACAAGGCGGAGAAGAAGAATCCCCGAACAGTTCCGGCCACTATGATCGTACATCGGCGTCCCTCTCCTAGGTCTCGTCCTGTACTTTCCCGTGCTGCCATAGCACTCATACCAGAGGAACAGACCGTACGTGGAGAACCTTCACACTACGACCGACAATCCAGATAGGATGTTCCTTGAACGATGCATCCTCTTCAAGCTCGACTTCCTCAGGCTAAAAGATGTGAGATGGGTCTGAAAAGTAACTTCGGAGCTGAGAGACATGGAAGACGTCGTGCATGGCCCGATACATCTGAGGTAGCTGCAAGCGATAGGCAACCGACCCCACCCTCTCCAAAACCTCAAACGACCCAACGTACCGTGGAAAAAGCATACCCTGTCTCCGAATCCTTTTGTGTCCCAACCTAGGTGCGACATGTAGGAAGACCAGATCACTGACCTCGAACTCCAGAGGTCATCTCCGCTGATTAGCATAAGACTTCTGTCGAGACTATGCTGTAGCCATCCTCTTCCGAATCAGCTCTATCTGCTCTGAATTCTCCTGTACAAGACGAGGTCCCAGCAAAGCTGCCTCTCCTACCTCCAGCCAGTATAAGGGTGATCGACATGGCCTACCGTAAAAAGCCTCGTATGGAACCATCTGAATGGTCGCCTGGAAACTGTTGTTGTAGGCGAACTCCACCAGAGGAATATGCTTCTCCCAAGAACTGCCAAAGTCAAGGATGCAAGCTCGGAGCATATCCTCAAGCACCTGGATTGTGCGCTCGGACTGGCCATCAGTCTGGGGATAGTATGATGTACTCAAAAGTACCTGTGTACCCAAGGCCTTCTGAAATCCCTACCAGAACCGAGAGGTAAAGCGCACATCTCTGTCTGAAACAATAGAGCACGAAACTCCATGCAGATGAACGATCTCTCTGATGTAAAGTCATCCCAGATCATCGACAATGAAGGTCTCCTTGATCAGCAAGAAGTGAGAAACCTTCGTAAGTATGTTGATGACAACCCAAACAACATCGTTCCCTTGAGCTGACCTCGACAACCCGGTCACGAAGTCCATCGCGACATCGTTCTACTTCCACTCTAGAATGGATAACTGCTATAAGAGCCCCGCTGGTCGCTGATGCTCTGCTTTCACCTGCTGAAAAGTAGAACATATCATGACAAAACCAACAACATCCTTCTTCATACCTGGCCACCAATACTGATGATGAATATCCTGATACATTTTGGTGACGCCAGGATGAACTGCCCAAACTGAGGAATGGAAATCCCGCATCATCTCCTCGTGTATGTCTGCTGGCACCCATACGCATCCTTGGAAACAGAAGATCTCATCCTCTCCCACTATCCATCCAGGAAGAGGGTCCCCTCCTGACACACTCTCCCGCAGGACTAAGCCTTCTGAGTATGATATATTTCTCATTTGTACCCGATCAATTAGCGTGGAGGTAACAACTACAGAAGATAGAAATGTTTGTACCTATCTGTCGTGCACCTTCAAATGCATCTCAGAGAACAGAGCCATCAGCTGCCACTCACTACTGTCCTCCCGAACTGCCTGAATCTGAGTTCTATTCCTCAATGCGTCTACCACGGCGTTGCCCTTTCCTGGCGTATAAGCAAGCTCGAAGTCAAAATACTGTAGATACTCAACCCACCTATGCTGCCTCATATTCATATCATGCTGAGTGAAGATATACTTGAGACTCTTGTGGTCAGTGAAGACCACAAAGTGCTTTCCCAGAAGATAGTGTCTCCAACAGTGTAAGGTGTGAACAACAGCTGTCAACTCCAGATCGTGCATAGAGTAGTTCCTCTCATGTGGCCTCAGCTGCCGAGACCCATACGCAATGACTCCATCTCCCTGCATAAGCACATCTCCCAGCCCGATACCCGAAGCATCACAGTAAACAGTGTAGCTCTTGCCGGGCTCTGGCAAGACTAGTATCGATGCTGATGTCAACCTCCCTTTCAGCTCCTGAAAGGCTGACTCACAATAATCTGACCATAAGAATTTCACCCCCTTCTTGGTCAGACCTGTCAAAGGTGCTGCTAGACAAGAAAAGTCCCGAATGAAGCGTCTGTAGTATCCAGCCATCCCTAGGAAGGTCCGTACCTCAAAAACATTCTTCGGATGCTCCCAGGAAACTACATCTCTCACTTTATTTGGGTCTACAGATACTCCTACCTCTAAGATGACTTGACCCAAGAAGTGAATCTGATCCATCCATAAATGGCGCTTCGAGAGTTTAGCATAAAGATGATGCTCTCTCAATGTACTCAGAACAATCTCAAGATGTGTGGCATGGTCGTGTCGAGTTTGAGAGTACACCAAGATATCATCCACATAGACCACGACGAAAGAATCCATGTAAGGATGGAACACTCGGTTCATCAGTTTCGTGAAAACTGCAGGTGCGCTCGTGAGTCCGAAAGGCATGACTGTATACTCATAAAGACCGTACCTGCTCCTGAAGGATGTCAGAGGTATATCTGATGGTCTAACGCGGAACTGATGATAAGCGGACCTCAAGTCAATCTTCTAGAACACCTGGGCTCCTTGAAGCTGATCGAAAAGGTCATCAATCCTCGGCAAAGGATATTAGTTCTTGACCGTCAACTGGTTCAGCTTCCGATAATCCACACAAAGTCGAAGGGTACCGTCTGCCTTCTTCACAAATAGAACAGGCGAACCCCAAGGAGAAGTACTGGGTCGGATGAAACCCTTAGCCTGTAACTCCTCCAACTGCTTCTTGAGCTCCTGCAACTCAGGTGTGGCCATCCTATAGGGAGTAATGGACACCGGTGCCACTCCTGGCATGAGCTCAATAGAGAAGTCTACCTCACGTTCCAGAGGCAAACCCAAAAAGTCCTCTGGAAAGACATCGCTGAAGTGATCCACCACTAGAGGAATGTCCAACTGTGGAGTCCCCTGATCATCCTGGTAAAGGCTAGCAATCTGGGCTGCCACCCCTCCTAGACCAAGATGCTTGAGTCCCGCCCGACTCAACCGAACGTCCCATTCGACTCTATGAAGGAAAGATTCACCTTATGGTGAAATAAAACTGACTCTGCGACGATAACAGTCAATGAATTCCTGGAAGGGAATCAACCAATCCATGCCGAGGATGACATCATATCATGTCATCTCTAGGACATAGAGATCCCATAAGAAGTGATACCATGCAACCTCAAGAGGGCACTCTCTACACTGGCGTACACTAGATTTCCTCGTTCCCAAGGGTGTGTCTAGTGTCAATGAGTCGGCAGAAGAAAAGATGCAGAGTCCAAGGCTCTCCACAACGGCAACAGAGATAAAGCTATGCGTATCACTAGTATCAAAAAGGGATGAAGATAAAACTGGGGTTACTAAAATCGTACCTCAAACAGTAGAAGGGCCGGGATCCTGCTCATGATAAGTCTGCTCCATGGTGAAATACTGGCCTGCACTGCGGCCCTGCGCCCCTGACTGACCACTCTGAGCTGAACCTCCCTGCTGGTGCTGAGGGACTGGTGGCTGACCGCCACGGCCTCGACCTCCACCTCGGCCCGAATGGCCTAAAGAACTCCAGTTCCCTGACTGGTGAGAAACTGGTGGGGCTGCTCCTGAACGAGGAGTCATGGAAGAACCCCGGTCACCTGCTGCTAGTGAGAAAACCTGGCAGAAACCCTGAAGGTGACCCATCTTTCTGCAAGATCGGCACTCCATGGGGTCCCTCTGGCACTGTGGCCTTGTGTGCCCTATCTGGCCACATTGATAGCATGTCACTTGGCTGCCTGAAGATGCATCTTGCTTCCTCGAATCACCGCGCGTAGGCTCCCTACAGCGCTTATTGCTGTCATCTAGAGGAAAGCTAACTCTGGAAGCAGAACCGCCCTGACTCGCAGCTCCAGAGTCTCTCAGATTGCACTCCTCAATCAGTGCCTAGTTGACGATGGAAGTAATGGAAGTCAGCTGAAAGATGTTCACCTGTGAGCGGATCTCCCGCCTGAGTCCATCCTCAAACTTCCTCGCCAAGAACACCCCACTTCCATCCCTAAGGGGTGTAAAATGCTATAGCTCAGTGAAACGAGAGGAATAATCCATGACAGATAGAGTACCCTGCTCTAAGCTCATGAACTCCTGGGCTCGATCGGCCCTTAGGGTCTCCGGGTAGAAGTAGTCGTAGAACACATGCTGGAACTCCTCCCAAGTCATAGCCTGCTGCTGACCTGCCTGTGAGATCACGTCCCACCACCTCTTGGTAGAGTCTCGAAGCATGTAAGTGGCAAGTTGAACCACCTCTCTGGAGGCGTCTCCAGATGCTCGAATATAGTCATCATGGCTTCCATCCATGACTCTGTAGCCTGAGGTTCTCCCTCCCCCGAGAACGTGGGAGGATGCTGCTGTTGAAAGACCCACATCAAGTCTTCCATAGACGAGGCAGGAGGCGGTGCTCCCTGGAAGGCCCGCATCATCATCATGAAACCTTCCCTGAACTGCACATCAGCACCTGCGACTGGTACAACAACCGGTGCCAAGACTGGCTCGACTGGTGGATCGACAGGAAGTCCCTGATCAGCCCTGTCTGGCATCTGATCACTGCCTGACGACAGACGTATGACCAGAGGACATCTCAGAGGCATAGCTTTGAAAAATCAAAAGCACACCTTAGATCAGGAAAACAAGGACAAGGAACACAAGAGTACAAAATGGGAACAGGGGAAGAAAAACACACAAGATTGCAAAACATGACTACACGACGTGTATAAAACTACACAGCGTGTCTTCTTAAACCACTGACATGGGCGTGTACTCTCACCCTACAAGTCGTGTACACTTCGAACTACATGGCGTGTTGACCCCCACACATGGCGTGTACTTCAAAACTATTCCCCTTCTCGAGTTTCCTTACACGGCTAACCCACACGGTCCGACTCAACCGGAGACTACACGGCGTGTTTGAAATAAACACGACGTGCACTAGACAAGGCTTCGGCGGTCCGTGTTGTTGAGTACACGGCCGTCTACACGGCTGTACCTTACACGGTGTGCTCCGAACAAACACGGCGTGTATAGGCGAAGGCAACACCGTCCCGTGTTGTTCGTGACACGGCCGAGTACCTGGGAAAGACTACACGGCGTGTCCCGAACAAACACGGTGTGTGAAAAGGAAGGTAACACCGACCCGTGTTTTTTGTGACACGGCCGGGTACCTGGACATGACTACACATCGTGTTCCTTATGGACATAGCGTGTTCTACCTGAGCTTCCTCGACCCGTGTTGTTAGTGACACAGCTGGGTACATAGCTCCGAACTCACACGGCGTGTACCAATGGTACACGACCTGTTCCCAATGTTACTCCCACGACACCGTGTTCTGCTCACACGGTCAGTGATATGGCCTGAAACTACACTTAATGTGCCCGAAAAGTACACACTGTGTATTCTGGGTTTTTCTGGGAAGTAGCTCAGAAACTGCGCAGAATTCCAGAAACACTAAAACAAGGAAAAAGATGCCAAATTACGATCCGGGGGGCCCATAACACCTCAAGAACCAAAATTTGGCATTCATTTTAAGCAAGCAACAAAGCAACATTTTTATAACACAACATCAGAGAGTATATCAAACAACTATCACAACAACATTCATAATCTACACAAAGTCTATCACAAAAACATGCAATCACTAATGCACCCTAGATGGCATGGTAAGAATGCATGACATGTGATTTATACAAGTGCCTATATGATGCATGAGATAGAATACCCTCATCTCATCGGGTTGCGACAGAAATAGAACCGAAATATCAAAACAATAACCGAACAAGTCATAGGAATCACTCTAGGTTAAAACATACCAACCATAAAATCTCAAAACCAGAAAACTGCAATTAACGAGGTAGTATGGATTTTCCCTGTACATGGGTCAGCTACTCCCGGGCACAGCTTAACACCAAGTACCGAATCCGTCCTATCCCTGGATAAAGTATCCAAACAGTAAGACAAGGGAAAACAACCCCTCTGATACCACTTTGTAATGTCCCAAGTCCAGAGCCCTTCCACTGGTGCCCCGTACCCGGTTCGCCCCATGAACTCAAGTGCGTTTCCCCGAACGCAAGAGGCTGCCGACTAGCAGCGAGGGCCTTGGTGAGTCGGTGGGGAAACTATTCCCTCATTTGGTAAGGTATACAAGGTATGAAAACAACAATTAACAGTGGAAGAAGCAAATGACATTCATAACAATAGAAACCAAACAATGAAAGCAATGTAGATATATAACTATGATGAAAATGATGCAGCAGGTACAAGTATCTAAGGAAAACAAAAAACACAACAACATGCTGAAATACAAATGAAACTAAGTGAGAAAGAAAAACAAAATAATCTCCTCAGCATGGCGAGCCACGGCTCGGTCCCATGCTCCCTAGCTCCTGATGCAGTCAAGATCCTGAAGTAGAAGGGTGCTTGCCCTTATCTATACCTGCAGCAACATAGTCTGCTTGGGACCAAAAGCATGGCCCAAATAGGGTATGAGATACAATCCCAGTAGGCAATCACCCAAATATTTGTGCCTAACAGTCAATGAATACATGGCAGCAATAAAACAAGAAGTAGTAAACAGAAAAGCACAAGCAGCTAAAATCCACAGTTCCAATAAGTAAAGTATACAAGAAAGCAACCAGCAACAAGAAGAAAACAGGAAACCCTCTGGGTAGCTCTCACAGTCTAACCCCTATGGTTCAACCTCTAAGTACTAGCAACCCTCTGGGAAGCACACACAGTCTCACCCCTCTGGTTCAGCTACGTAAGTAAGCAGACTCTCTGGGGAAGCACTCACCGTCAATTCCCCCTATAGTCTCATATCGTGTTAAAGGATCTCTGGGGAAGAACTCAACGTCAATTCCCCCTATGTCCCGTGTCATAACTAAAAGACACTCTGGAGAAGCCCTTCCATCAATTCTCCCTTTGGTCTCACATCGTGATTAAAAGACACTCTGGAGAAGCCCTTCCATCAATTCTCCCTTTGGTCTACTACTCTAGGTTCCCACAGTCCCGAGTATAACTAAACATGATCAGCGCGCGTATATCGTCCAAGTAAGCCACAAGAACTACTTGGCTATCAACTAAGGCTCAACAAAAATAATAAATCAACAATTACACTATCCTACAACTAGGCATGGCAACTGGAAAAACGCAAAACAGGCAGAACAAGCATGGCAAATCAATCTGAGCACAAACAAATTACTCTAATCACAACAAATAACCTCTACTAAAGCAATCAAGCAAATCAGGTAAGCAACAAGGGCAAAAATAACACACAATACCCCGTTCAAGGGTATTGGTGAAATTTTCACATAATATTCATCAACTTTCTACGGAAAGGCACAAACCACCTACCTCGATCCTAGAAGATCGGTATACGTGAACCTCGACGACAGATTCCCCTTAGAACAATGTAGATCTAGGAAAAATCACAAAACATTCATCCCATGATAAATTGGAAATGAGTAGGAATCAAAAAACAAGGCTAAAGCAGAAGGAAGGACTAACTGCTGCGATTCCAACGCAACTGACCGTGCTCGAATCGGAGAACGGATGGCGAGGCAGGACTCCGTCGAAGATTCGGCCATACGATCTCTCCTGAACGGTCGAAAACTGGAGAAGAAGATGGAAATAGGGGTTAGGCGCGTCCCCGGTCCATTTAATGAAAAAAAGAAAGTACACGGTGTGTACTTCTTGAGTACACGGTGTGTACTTCAATTTTTCCATACTCTGAATTAACCGGCCTCCACCTTAGCCTTACACACTATGTGTGTGGCCCGGACACGACCAACACACTGCTTCGATCCAGAACAGATTACATGGAGTGTACTCAAAAAGTACACGGTGTGTACTTCTGAAATTTCCAGAAAAAATTATTTTCCTTAAAAACTCCAGAAAAAGGGAAAACATACCTGAACGGAGATCCGGGTTCTTACATATCCTCTTGAATTTGACCATGCCACCACAAAAAATGCACTAAACTGATGATTTTACCATGCAAGACTTTCTCTTTCTTATCTATAATCCTCATTGGCACGTGCACCAAGGAAGAATCCGGTTCTAGCTCAATATGCTCCTAATGAATCATGTGGTCATGATCCAGCTAATACTTTTTCAACTGTGACACATGAAACACAATTTGCACCACACTAAACCATGGTGGAAAATCCAAAAAATAATCCACCTCTCCAATCCCATCAAGTATCTCAAAAGGCCCAATATTCCTTGGAGATAACTTACCTTGATTCCCAAACTTATGATTTTACGACCTAGAAGGGATTATAAAAAACACATGATCACCCACACCAAACGACCCCGGTCGTCGATGATGGTCCGCATATGATTTCTGATGGCTTTGAGATGTCTCTATCCTCTTACTGATCAACATTATTTTCTCTGTATTCTCTTGGACAAGGCTCGGTCTGATCATCGAAGTATCACCTATTTCCATCCAATATAGCGGAGAATGACAAGGATGCCCATACAAAGCCTCAAACGGATCCATATGTATCAATGCCTGATAACTTTTATTATAGGAGAACTCCACCAATGGTAAGTGATCCTCCCATGAACCAAAAAAACCCATCAAAAAATCCCTTAACATATCCTCCAATGTTTGTATCATCCTATCAGATTTACCATTTGTCTGAGGATGATACGCTGTGCTCATAGTCAACTTTGTCCCAAGGGATTTCTATAAGGATTTCCAAAAACGAGATGTGAACCTCAGATCTCTATATGATACAATCGAAACTAGAACACCATGCCTCTTTAGCACCTCCCAGATATAGATTTTGGATAGATCCTTTACCGTATGAGATTCACGAATCAGGATGAAATGGGCCGACTTTGTGAGACGATTCACAATCACTCATATGGAATCATGCTACCAAAATATTCATGGGAGACCCATTAAAAAATCCATTACTATCTACTCCCATTTCCACACTGGGATAAGTAAAGACTAAAACATGCCTGCTAGCTGCTGATGCTCGTCCTTGACTTGTTGACAAGTCAAGCATCTCGAGACAAACCCGACCACATTGCTTTTCATACCAGCCCACCAAAACTACGCCTTCAACCCCTTATACATTTTTTGAATTACAGGATGGAAATACCACTTAGAATGATGATAAGCCCTGAGAAATTCATCCTATCAACCCACTGGTAACACCATCATATTCCGAAAACACAAGACTGAATTCCCATTCAGTTCCCTATTCTCAATGGTCTCCCCACCATTGAGTTTCGACCTCATCACCATACATTCATAATCAGATTCCTATTACTCTTTAACCAAACTAGCCAAGTTAGGAACTAAAAAAACAAGAAAGAAGACCACTATGTCACCCCAGTCCTCACATTCCAACCGCATGTCAGCTATGACTGACATCAACTTCCACTGATTCTATATCTGCTTCACCACTTGAGCATATGATTTCCTACTTAATGAATATGCCACTGAATTTCCTTTACCTGGGGTGTACATTAAGTTAAAATCAAACATCTTGAGATATTCCATATATCTCTTTTTCCTCAGGTTTAAATATCTTTGTGAAAAGATATGCTTTAAGCTCTTCCGATTGGTAAACACTGTAAATTTCTCACCGAATAGATAATGACGCCACATATTTAAAACATGGAACACTGCCGCTAACTCCAAATCATGTTTTGGGTAGTTTTTCTCATTCAACCTCAACTACCGTGAGCCATACACAACCACATGATCCCCTTACATGATAACACACCCCAACCCTGATCCCAATATGTCACAATACACCATATAACCATTCCTTGGTTTTGGAAAAACCAATATTGGTGATCCTTTAACTCTTAAAATAATTTCTGGCACTGATCATCCTATTGAAATGGGTTATTCTTCCTTGTCAAAGCTCTCATAGACAAATCCAATCGTGAGAAATCAGGAAAAAACATCGATAATACCCAGCTAGACCAAGAAAGCTCTGTATCTCGAAAACATTCTTTGGCGGTTGCCATGAGATAACAAGCTGTATCTTTTCCAGATCAACAGAAACACCCCTATTATAAATAACATGTCCAAGGAAATGAACCTCCTGTATCCAAAATTCACACTTTGACAATTTTTCATACAACCGATGATCCCTCACGATCTCCAACACTATCGCCAAGTGCTCCTCATGCTCCACCCTTATCCTCAAATACACCACTATATCATCAAAAAATACCACTAAAAAATAATCCAAATATCTCTGAAATATCCAATTCATCAATTCCATGAACACTTCTAGTACATTCGTTAGACCAAAATATATAACCAAATACTCGTAATGTCCATATCTACTTTTGAAAGATATTTTCAGAATATCCTTCTTCCTCACCTACAATTGGTGATATCTTGACCTTAATTCAATCTTGGAGAACCACTAAGCTCCCCTGAACTGGTCAAAAAAATAATCAATGAATGGAAGTGGATATCTGTTTTTTATCATAACCGGATTAAGTCTACAATAATCAACACAGAGCCATAAGGTTACATATTCCTTTTTAACAAAAAAAAATGGTGATGACCATAGAGATGTGCTAGGATAGATGAACAATTTGTTTTATAACTCTTAACACTTCACCTTTAATTCCTGCAATTCTGCTGGTGCCATTTGGTAAGATGTAAGTGAGATAGGACTGGTCCCTGAAAGGAGATCAATCATAAACTCGACTTCCCTCACAGGTGGAAACCCTGAGAATTCATCTGGAAATACATCCGTAAATAGATCCACTACTGCCAGAAGAATTATCTACTCAACACCTTCCATCGATGCCAATGAAAAATCCTCTAACTGATATGATATCATGCCAACAGTTGGTTCCAACAAATCTATTTCACATAGATTTGCAATCTTCTCCCCTCTAAAGAGATGTTTAACACCATCCTTCATCACAAAACTAACCGTTCATTCATAATAGTCAATTTGGGCCTTTAACATTTTCAACCAATCCATTCCTATGATTATATCAGGCACATCCATCTTAATCACTGAGAAGTCCCGCATCAACTTATCCTCATCCATCACCACACGACATGCTCTACACAGGAAGGCTCGACGCTCTTTTTCACCCAGAGGAGTTTGAAGTTTGAGAACTATAAGAATAATTTCTACTGTTAAACCCAACAAATAAATGATGTGAGAAGAGATAAAAAAATGGGAATCAACCATATCAAACAACAATTACATCAATGTGGAATTTAAAAGAACCTTACCTCACACCGTGGATGGTCTTGACTGATCATCTATCCCCGTCTTCTCAGATCGAAACAATAGCTTACTTGCCACACTCTGCTCCTTATTACCCTAATAAGGAATCATGGTATTCTGAGAATCACTATGACCCACTTTACTCTGCTGGAGAGGGGTATGCTGTTGGACCCATCCCGTCGAGTCATAAGACCCCTGAAACCCCTGAGGAGTGTCAAAGACACCCAAACTCAAAGTATTCTGACAATAACATTGTAGATTCCCCATCTGCTTACAATTATGACATGATAAAGGTTGTTCCATACAATCACACTTGATGTGGTCTGTATAACCACATTGAAAACATCCTTACTTACTCTAAAGATTCAAAGGAAGATTCATTGTTCCTGCCTTCATATTCTGACCTGTACTCCCACCCTAGAAATAAGTTTCCATCTTCTACTTGAACCCAGCATTCGGGTTCCCACTATTTTCCATGGGTACCAACATACTTCCCCCACCTGTATCCTCCACAAGATCCCACTAAGATACCATATCTCTATTCACTATTTCCGTGTAATCATCTATACACAACACCACTATCTTGGACCAAATGTCATGCCTCAAACCAACTTTGAAGATACGATCTTTCAACGATGTACTACCTGCCACCTCAGGTGAAAACCGCACTATGTTCATAAAATTAGCTGCATACTCTATCACTTCCATGTTCCCTTACTTCAAACTGAATAAAACCATTGTGTGCTGAATTCTGAGCATATGAGGTCAGAATTGTTTATTAAAAAATTCCTAAAACCCCTCCCATGTCACAATTTGGTCCGTCCTAGATTGGACCATCAGTTCCCACCACTGAAGGGAAATATCTTTCAACATGTACATGGAAAGTTTCACTTTCAGCTCTTTCGGTGTTCCCCAAAAGTCAAATATCCTATTTATTCAGTTTAGCCATGCTTCAGACCTCTCTGGCTCTAAATCACCCCAAAACATGGGTGGGTTATACCTTTGAAACTGAACCGAATGATCCACATTCCTTGGTTAATCCACTTTATTCCCACTTATTACTGCTTGGAAAGCTTGCACTATACTTTTCACTAGATATTGGTTCACCTGAGACTCATGTGCAACCACATTTTCAGCAGCCTCCTTCGGTTGGTCTCTATGATGCCTAACCAGCTCCATTTCTATCAATACAAAAGCAACCATAAGTATCACTCACGTAACAAGAAAGTGTATACAATTTTCAAGTTCAATTTCATAAAAACTACCACAATCAGGCTTTCCATAGTTTACATTTCCCATATTTCACAATTTTGAAAAATCCACCATGTTTTGAAAATTGACCCATTTTCAAAATACAAAAAATTCCCATGTTTAAAATCCGTCCATTTTGAAAACCCATTCAGATTTTAAAAATCCACACATTCATATCACCCATAGATCATTATACCCCAATAAAATATGCATCCTAGTGGGAATTCATTTCTATCATGCATGCCATGCTCATATCATTGGCTACAACCATGACAATAAGATATCAAATTATTATAAGTGTCTTCTAACACTTATGTACCCAACTCCCTGGTAACTTGAAGTTCAACATAAAAGGGTTAGCTATGTCCTTTTGTGCTATACATTCCAATTTCTGACAAAACTACATACTTCTACCATCCCAACTCAAGGAATAGACCAAGAACGAATGTCAATGCCAAGAACAACAATCAAGGACAAAGGATCGAACAACTGTTCTCAATTGAAAGCCAAGGACCGAACAAACTGATACCACTTGTAAAATCCCACCCCATCTCATTGGCTTGAGAGGGAGGAGGAATGATATTGGGCCTTAAGTTATGTTCCGAAGGCACCAAAGGATAGAAATAAATGCCAAGGGATTCAAGAATAAACTAGGGAACAATTTTCCCTTAAGACAAAACCAACCAACCAAACGATCCACTATCAACAAACTAAATGATTCCTGTCAACAAAACAACCAACTCATACATTACCAAAAAGGAACCACACTATTCCACAATACAACCCAAAAACCAATACAACCAAACACAATATCAGAGTACTATGTAGAAGAATAGACAAGATACCCCAAAATAAACCAAGACACACTCCACAACTCCACACTAAGCTCCATGCTCCAAGCACCAACACATCTCCCAAGAATCACTATAATCCACTAGCATTGAGATGATTTACCTTTACCCATGTCCCAGAATACAACATTTGAAGAAGAACCCAAGTTCCGAAGTAGGGGGTGAGTACTAATACTCATTAGGTTTTCCCTAAATGAATTCCATACATAGGACACTAGGATAATACTGTTAGCACATTTATATAAAATAGTTTATATAAAACATTCAACAGTTCAATATTTACCACAAGCCAAATATACCCTTACCAAGCCATGTCAAACAAGGGAAATCCATAAACATTCCATAATCTATATCACTATCACACACATTAGCACAACCAATTTCCACTTTTCATGGCTATAACAAAATCAATCACAACACAATGCTTCACAAACCCAAACTGGTATGAAAATCACAACAACACTTCCATCCAACCCCTCCCTTCCTTCCCAATTTAGTGGCACTTCCCATACACTTATCCTTGATGGTGGCTATTCCATAAAATATCCACCCTCCCTTTTATAGTGGTACTTCTCACCCACTTTACACACAATAATTAAAAAGTTCATAACCAAGCACAACACACCAAGGCCACAATAATATCCAAATAACCATTTCCATCACATGCCAATCCACTTTAATAAATAACCCATTTATTAAAATCACCATTTAAACAGTTTTCCAAGACCAACCACAATTCAATAAACATATTTATTGAATAGCATCTTTCAGAAAACATTTTATTTTTCATAATCATCCACTAACAATTTTAAAATCAACATTTTAAAATCACATAACAAATCCCCCTTAGCAACAATAACCCATTTCCCCCAAAATCCCCCAAATCATCACCAAATGGATTTCAAACAATATTCTCACATCATCATCACAATTAATTTCAAGAAAAAAAAATTAATTGCAACCAAAAACCACTATTTCTAACCAAGTGGATTATAGAGAGAAGCCACCTACCTTTAGGGTTTTGGTGAAATTGATCCACAAGAAACCGCACCCCAATCCAGGAAAATGCTTTACGAAAACCACTCTAGATCTTCTTCCCTATCATCCACAAGACTTAAAATCAATACTCAAGGCAACCTCATCACTAGATCTACATGTAACAGATGTATATCTAAAAAACAAAGAGAAAGGGAAGAGAAGACTTAGATAAACCCAAATAGAAACCAGGAGAAGAGACTTACTCAGAAGAAACCACCTTCAAACCACAATTAAACCCCTTTTATTTTCTTCTAAAGTGAGTTGGAGAACCCCTCTAACCCTTGAGAACTAAAAATCCTGAGTGAAGCTTGAGTGGGAGAGAATTTGGAATGAAACGAGGCAACCCCGAGGGAGCCCATATTTAGAAATCATACCTTTAAGTGGCCGCATGGTTAGCCCGCATGGTTTGGAAAACCGTGCACTAACCATGATTATGCCACTTCCTTGAGAGAAGGGACCACATGGTTACCTCACATGGTTTGTAAAACCATGCACAAGCCGTGCGAAGCCTACTGTCTCCCCCTGCACAGTTTCCTAGAGAACCCGCATGGTTTTCTCCAACTGTTCTCAAACCATGCACACTTAGAAAAGCCTATCAACTTATTCAAAACCATTCCAAACTCTCCCAACATCTTCCAAACTCATCCCATTCACTTTAAACACATAAAAACGCATAAATAATGAATATATATCTCATATCAAGGGTGCTATAAAATGTGACTGTTATAACCTAGTCGTTGAATTAGAAGGTACAAATATGAGTAACCACATTATGATATATATATATATATATATAATGGTCTAAATAAATAAAAAATTATCAATTAATTATTAGTAAATAAGTGCTTTTTTAGTGAAGTCATTTTATGCTTTTAAAAAGGATTTTCTTCAAAAAATAATTTTATATTATATTTTTTATAAAAATTATAATTAATTTATTTTAATTTTTGAAATTTTATTTTATAAAATGAAAATAGTTTTTGTAATAAAAATATTAAAATTAAATTAGGGTGACTATTTTATGATTTTTCTGAAATGATTAATTTTTCTATGAATAGTGAAAAATAAAATTTTTATAACTCTCATTTATTTTCATTAAATCAAGTAATTTAAAAATACCAATATTTTTGGATTTATTATTAAAGTTATATATGTTCCATTTGATTAATAATAATATAATTTACTCTTTTTGAATAAGGATTATTATTGATTTTAATATAAGTTAATTTTTATGATTAAAAATATTTTTTTATAAAAATTGTTTTTATTATATTTTATGAATTTATATTAAAATTGATTTATTCCACTTATACAGACCAAAAATTGAAAAATTAATACAATATTTAGAAGGAAGTGATTCAAATTTGAAAAATATATTCCTTTTTTTGTCATTATAAATGGTAGACTCAGTAAATAGTTGTCACCTCGGTAAGAGTAAAATGGGTAAAGTAGGGTCAAGACTATTAGACAAGGTCTTAAAATTGACACAAAAGTGGTATTTATTAACTTTTACAGAACTAATTTGACAATATATATATATATATATATCCTATATTTTAGTATAAGGTATTTTGATTTAATTTTCCATTAATAATTTCATTTATAATATTTTAACTAAAGAAAATATCAAAATGTCACTCTCTTTCTTTTAATTTTATTTATATGTTCACATTGGGATGATAATATGTTATGAAAGAATATTTAATTTTACTTGTAACATAATTAATTTAATTTTATGATTTTATTTTTTTTAATTTTTAGAAATGTTATAATTACCTTAAATTCTTACACAACGCTGACATAATTCTTATGCATGGAGTAGAAAATCTAAGTAAATGATTTTAAAAATATCAAAATCAATATTTTTTGGATGAATTATGGTTTCAATATAATTTTATAATTAATAATAATGTATAATTAGTGCTTAAATATTTTTTATTCTAATTTATCTATTATCTTTATGCCCTTAAAGTCAAATTAAATGAATAGTGTCAAGAATGAAATTAATTACATTTTATGAAAAATGATATTTTATTAAATTATTTTAATGGATTAAAAATATTGAAAGAGGAAAATTAGGATGATTAATGGTAAAAAAACATTCATCTATTATCCATTTGTGATCCAATTTGTATCTTATAAGTAAAATTACAAAACTTTAAGATTGAAACAGTCGTTATCACAGTTAAGGATAAAATTGGTTAACTAAGGGGTTAAACAAAAAAATAAGGTTTAAAATTCAACTTAAAACTATAAATTTTTTATATTTTAAAGGGATTTAAACCATATAATATATTATATTATCAATTATGTCAACATGGTGCAACTTTCACATTAAAATGAATTTATTATATTTTTATCTATTTATTAATTCCAAATGTGTCCCCACCCCAACTTATAAAAGGACACTCCTCCTTTCTATTATTTACACCGATTTTAACCATCTATATTGACCAATACCTATAAAATTATATTCTAAAATTATATAGACACAAATTTGAGGATTTTTTCATTTCAAAAACACCATTCCAAGGGTCCTTAAGAAGGCATATAAAAGCGGTATACCAAAGAAGAGGTAATTAACTTACCAGAACTCTTTAAAAATTATTTCTCCTTATACCTCCATTAAATATGTTTTACTAATAATAAAGTAATAAATTCAGAATCCAAAATATACTAAAATGTTATTATGATTATGTAATAACCATTATTCACCTTTTTTTCATGAAATGAGAAGTGAAAGTATCACTTGTGCTTATGTGTGGACTACCACCTCTACATAGAGATACAATTTGTAACGCCCTAACCCTAGTTACCCAGAGTCGGTGATTTATTACATAACATTGACATGATACAAGGAATCATGTCCCGAAAGATCGATCCGTTTAGTATTATTGGAAACAAGATACATACATATGTACAACATTACTACTTGAAAAGAAATACAACACAAGTTTATTCCATTAGAAACATCCATGACTCTTAGATTATGCCTGAAAGTCACTCATAACTAACTTCTTCACATCCTGGGAAAATGAAACATAAGAAAGGGGTGAGCTCAAATGCTCAGTAAGGGTAAACAATTCAATGGAAGATAATATAAACACTAGGTAGGGTGAATAATTAAAAACACATGTCTTTACAAATAATAAACATGAACACTTTATTGCAAGAATATGAGCTAAGTAAATAATGCTATAATAAAACATAGTCATGTGTATTCTAATAGTTGAATAACCACATGAACCATCCTTATTATTTTCATAACAAGGGAATGTATAATGCCGGACATTTTGAAACATCTTTTCAAGGCCTCATCCAAGACGTCTAAAAATGATTTAGGCCTTATTCAAAACCATATATCAAATTGGGAAAGGCATAAGCCAATTCCACATCTAATTACCTCATGAGACCAACCGATGTACCGAGGAGCTACAGTAGGCTCCACCCATCACATACTAAGTCCAATACATTCCTCATATGAAAACATAGAAACATAACATAAACATTCATATTAAAACTAGCATACGAAATGTCAATAATTTAACTATAAACCATGAATGGTATAAAAATAACACATCCACAGTAAAAAATATCAAAAAACCTTCAATACAATATAAAATATTTGAATCATAATAAATCAACTTCAAATAAGTTTAAAATCCATCAAAGTATGTTGAAATAGATGAAATGAAAACAATTTTAAAGAAATACCTCTTTCTATTTTGAAACCATTTAAGATTCACATAATTATAAAAGAAAAAATTTATTTTGAAAATATTATTATAATCTTGTAAAAAAAGATTCAATGATTTCATAAAGGTAGAAAATAGCGGCACCTGCTGTATAAGTTAAAAAAAATTATTACCCTAATTTTGTCAAAAAGGTCATAAAGTATCTTGTTTGGAAAATGACGGAAAGATTCCTTTCAAAACATATAAGGTCAAATAAGGGTATAAATGAGTTTAACACATAGTCTAGTAAATAGTAAATTTTTTTGAAATACATTTTTAAGAAAACATGGATGTGGATGATAAAGAGGTCCCAGTAGATACTTACGTAAAAACAACATCGGATAATAAAGAGATTGTGAAATTAACCCTTACCTTATACTTTTCCTTGGTAGAGGGTATGTTAAACTCATGTATAATAGTTAAATCATTGTTATTAAATTATATATGAACTATATACATAAATATGATATCATATATGATCCTCTAATATTTCTTTGTTAGTAATATTTCAGTAGTATCATCGTTTCGGGTGTTAACTGATTCGTTTTCCTTTATATTCTTGGTTACATAAGACATGTTTGTTATGGATAGAATGCATTTGATTCATATAAAAAATGATATTATATTCGTAAAAATTAGTCATCAAATAAATATTATTCTTGAAAGGTTATGATGGGGAAATGAATCTCATCGCGTTCACGGAGACGGTAATCCGTATATACGCACGAGCGAGAATATCATTATATTGAAGGAGAAATCATATGTAATTGGATGATATATCATATATAAAGAATCATTAACATATTATATTTATTATTTAAATTAGTAATAATTATTATTATACCCATCCAAATAATGAAGTGTTTTAATGAAAAACTACACCACGACGTGGAGATGGTAAGCCGTAAGTATTCACGTATGGTGACTTTGTCATTCATATGATGGATAGAATAATAAATATGGTTGTTCCATTTTTATAATAACAACACAGTATATGTAAGGCACTGGATTTATTATTTTAAAATGGAAACCACAAAGAAAGAGGAAGTGGAAGAAGAAAAGAACCTGAAAGAGGTGATGAAATATTTACCTCTTCTTTGGGTTCTTCCTTTTGATTTGATCAAAAGCGCTCCATAGCACATGAGCCTTAGCCCAGTTGGTAAGGACTCAATAAGTGCATACAAGCAACCAGGGATCAAATCTAGGTGGAGGTAGAATTTCCGGATACTGTAGCAGTACTGTAGCTGAACTGTGCAGTACTGTAGCAGACACTGTAGAGGGAACTGTTGCAGGAACTGTTTGGCACTGTAGAAGCCAGGAAGATGCCCCAATTTGGGCCTTCGGGTCACCGATTTGGTCCCTGAGTCCTATAAGGCCTTCGGGCCACCTAGGCCTTCGGGCCAGTAAGGCCTTTGGGCCACCTCAAGGCCTTCAGGCCCCCTTAAGTGCAGATGCAAACCAGAAAACCTACAAGGAACAAGCTCTACAAGGAGGATGAGCAAGGAGATTTCACTACAGTATAAGCTAAACGGATTGAAAGAATGAAAGGGTATGACACCTTCCATCGAGACAAGCCTGTGCATGCACGAGAATGCCTAGCTGAACATCCATGCGAAGCTGGAGAGCTGATTTCACGATGAAGATGCTAGGGAGGAGCAGTTCCAAGTAGTTAGTCTGGGTTATATGTAATGTTTGAAGCCTACGAGAAATGAATTCCTCTAAGGCCTATAGTCCATGTAAAACTTACACCTACGAGCCTTTTAAGGGTTCCACCTCACCCCTTGAAAGGTGGATTATCAAAATCAATAAAAAATGAAGGCCTTCGGGCCATTGGAGGATCAAAAGCGCTCCATAGGTTGGATTTATGACCAAATTAAGGCCTCTAGGATGAAGGGAGGAAATTAAGGAGGATATTTGATCTGGTTTTGGCCGAGAAAAATGGATTTGGAGGTGTGAAATTAAAAAAATGGAAGTGCTCTTTTATAAGAGAGGTCAGGGTCACTTTATGAAAAGTTTGAAATATTATTTTATAATAAAATTATTTTCGATTTCTAATGGATAAAAAATTATTTATTTAGATTCTAAGGTGGGTATGGGTTTAAAAAATCTCAAAAAATAGGTTTTATATAGGTTTAGATCACCATATTAACATTATCTTTTAGATTTAACTCTTAGTTAAATAGTTTCACATTTACCATGTCTCTTTGTATTTTTATATTATATGGTTTATAAACTTACTATAAACTGACAAGAGAACCACAAGTGGTTAATTATTAATATATATAACCATATCTAAGTATTTTGGATGAACCTTAGTTTTTATGAATATTATATCAATATATAATATAGTATTTGTTTAAAAAATCAATTATGTCAATTTTGACACTATTTAGTATTTGATTTTTTTGAAAGCCATTAAAACTATATAACCTCGAATAAAATTTATTTAACCAACCCTAACATGTCATATTAACCTTTAAAATTAGTTTAATTCATCATAAGTCTAAATTTAAATTTATTTAGATTTTTTTAATATCAATTATTTTAATATTTCATTAATAAGGTAATTACTACATCATCATTGTGTCATAATTAAAATAAATTATTTAATGTCTAAAAATTATAAATAAAATACCATTATGTAGGAAATTATTTTATCTTTCAAATGAATATTTATAGTAGAATTTATCTTATGTATAACCCTATATTAAAAATTATTTTATTTATTAAACTTTGAATTTAACTCTTTTAACTCTTCTTTAAATAAAATAATAATAAATGTCCTAATCTAATCCAAGTGGACCAAAGAAGATCATATTTTATTCCTATGGTTGTTTTTGGTAAAATTATAATTATCCAATAGAATTAGTACATGTGTTAGGGTAATTATGATATCATTTTTACCCTTAATTACCCTATTTACTTTTAACTGCGGTAAATAAAAGTCCAAAGTTACTATTCTCCAAAAATTATTTTCATCTTATTGAACAAAATTTTACTTACTAATATTAATCATTTCTCTCATATTTTTTAATTTCAACTCAAAGAAGTAGTAAAATTAAGTTTTATGCAAATTTGCAAATGCTCCTAAGAGGTGGGTAAAAGACGGTAAAAAGTTCAATAAAATTTTTATATATCTAAACTTATTATAAAATGAATCAAATGAATTATATTGAACTCATATAGGTATTATGTATCTATTTTGACCTAAAATAAATTTAAATAAAATAAATAATTATTTAAATAAAAAGTCGGTTTTAATAAATAACGTAATGTTTTTCACTATTCATAAAAAATTGAATGTTTTCAGAAAAATACCAAAAATTCACCCTGAGATAATTTTGATATTACGAATTCAAAAATGAAGTCCATTTTGAAAAATATAATTTATAAAATTTCAAAAATGGTTATTACTATTCATAACGGTTAGTTTGATTGGTCGCGGTGTGGTAGGACCTCAAAGATGCGTACAATGCAAGCTATTGCATTATTCAAAGGGAAATGTATCGTGGAAGCTTGGGGTGTTACATTATTCTATACTTAAAATAATTTCATCCTAAAAAATTCTAGAATACTACTGCAAAAAGAGATTCAGGTGGTTCTTCATCATAAGTTTCTCTAGTTCCCACGTTTCCTCTTCCATCTTATGGTTTCTCCATAGAAATTTTACTAGATGAGTTGTCTGGTTTCTCAACACTTGTTCTCTGGTATCAAGAATTTTGAAAGGCTCTTCACAATAATACAGATCAGGTTCCAGTTCAATTTCCTCATAGGTGAGTACATGCGTTGGGTCAGGCATGTGTTTGCTCAACAATGATATGTGGAACACATCATGAACTTTGGAGAGACTTGGTGGCATTTCTAAACAGTAAGCTACAACCCCAATTCGTTCTAGAATTTCAAAAGGTTCGATGTACCTGGGATATAAGTTACCCTTCTTACCAAATCGTATAACTCCCTTCCATGGAGATACCTTCAAGAAAACATGATATCCTACCTTAAATTCCAAATCCTTCCTTCAGTTATTAGCATAGCTCTTTTTCCTACTTTGGGCTGCTTTGATGTGGTTTTAGATAATATTCACTTTTTTCCATTGTTTCCTCAATAAGTTCTGGGCCTAGAATTTTTCTTTCACCAATATGATCCCAACAAGTTGGTGTGTGACATCTCTTTCCATATAACTCTTCAAATGGTGCCATCTAAATACTTGAATTAAAGCTATTGTTATAAGAAAATTCTACCAAAGGTAAATATTGATCCCACATACCTTGAAATTCAAGTGAGCAAGATCTCAACGTGTCTTCTAAGGTTTGAATAGTCCGTTCTAATTTTCCATTAGTTTGAGTGTGGTAGGCAGTGCTCAAACTAAGTTTAGTATCCATGGATTTCTAAATACTTTTCCAGAATCTTGATGTAATATGGGGATCACGACCAGAAACAATCGATAGGGGTACTCCCTGAAGTCTTAAAACTTCATTAATATACTATCTTGCTAAACGTTCAAGTGGTAAATATTATCATATAGTAAAAAAATGTGCTGACTTGGTAAGATGATCAACAATGACCCATATTTCATCATACCTTCTAGGAGTTTTTGGTAGCCCCATGACCAATTCCATCATAATACCATCCTATTTCCACTCAAGTATGGGAAGAGGTTGCATGAATCCCCCAGGTTGTTGCCTTCCAAAATTCACTTATTGACAAACCATACATCTTGACACAAAATCTGCAATCTCCCTCTTCATATTGTCCCACCAAAAATGTTCTTTCAAATCTCTATACATCTTGGTTCTCCCTGGGTGTATAGAGAAATTCGATCTATGAGTACCATCCAAAAATTCTATTTTTAGACCAGGTATATCAGGAACACAATGTCTTTTCCCAAATTTTAAAATTCCATCTTCATATATGAAGTCACTCAATCTCCCATCATTTACAGCTTTAATCTTATTTTGAAACTTCTCATCATCAGTCTGATAACTCTTCATCCTTTCTAATAAAGATGGTTTGGCAACCATTTGAAAAAGTATTGATGTTTCACCTTACATGGTTATTCCCATATCCATCTTTACTAGATCCATGAAAATAAGATCCCTTTCAACTCTCATCTTGTTCAAAACTCCATAGTCCTTTCTACTCAAAGCATCTTCCACCTTATTTGCCTTCCCCAGGTGGTAGTGTATAGTACAATCATAATACTTAAGTAGTTCAAGCCATAATATTTGCCTCATGTTGAGTTCTTTCTGTGAGAAAATATACTTTAAACTCTCGTGATCAGTATAAATCTCACATTTTTTACCATAGAGATAGTGTCTCCATATTTTCAGAGCAAATATTACAACTGCTAACTCAAGATCATGAGTAGGATAATTTTTCTCATGAATATTTAGCTGTCTTGATGCATATGTAATAACCCTATCATTATGTATAAGGAAACAACCAATTCCTTTCTTTGAAGCATCACTATAAATAACAAACCCATAATTCCCCGATGGTAGAGTTAAGATAGGAGCATTAAAAAATATTCTCTTAAGTTATTCAAAACATACTTCACACTCTTTTGTCCAAAAAAATTTAACCCCTTTACGTGTGATTTTGGTTAATGGGTTATCCAACCGGGAAAAACTCTGGATGAAACGTCAATAATAACCTGCAAAACTAATAAAACTGCGTACCTTAATTATACTCATTAGTGCTGGCCATTCTTGGATTGCCTTGGTCTTTGAAGGATCAATATAAATTCCATCATTAGAGACAATATGTGCAAGAAAAGAAATATCCTAAAGCCATAATTCACACTTGCTAAACTTCCCATATAATTCATTTCTTCTAAGAGTCTTTAGAATAATGAAAAAGTGATTTTTATGATCTTCGTAGATTTTGGAGTACAGAAAGATATCATCAATAAATACCACTACAAATTCATCAAAATATTCCTTGAAAACTCTATTCATTAGATCCATGAAGACAGAGGGTGCATTAGTCAATTAAAAAGGCATTAATGTAAACTCATAATGCCTATACCTGGTTTAAAATGCTATTTTTGGAATTTCTTCCTTCTTCACATACAAATGATGATATCCAGATCGAAGGTCAATCTTTGAAAAATATTGAGCTCCATGAAGTTAGTTGAATAAATAATTAATGCAAGGTAGGGGATGCTTTTTCTTTATTGTCATAGCATTGATCTCTCTGTAGTCAATGCACAACCTCATAAATCTGTCTTTCTTTTTATCAAAAAGGATAGGGGCTCCCCATGGAGAAAAACTAGGGCGAATAAATACTTTATTACTCAATTCCTCTAATTTTTTTTAGTTCCACTAATTCCACAGTGTCCATTCTATAAGGGGTCTTCGATATAGGCCTTGAACCAAGAATTACATCAATGGAAAACTCAATTTCTCATTTTGGAGGATGTCCAGGTAAATCCTCTGGAAACACATCAACATATTCTTGCACAATAGGTACATCCTCTATTGGAAAATTCTTTTCCTCACCCATAATTATTTCATTCTCATCCTCCCCAATGATTGAATTTAGTAGAACTACTGGGGGTAGATGTAGATAATATTTAGATGGTGACATTTCTGCTCTAAAGATAAGGTACTAATTATCATCATCGAGAATTTTAACCTACTTATTACAATAAATTTTCGCATCATTGTCCAAAATCTAATCCATACCAAGGATTATATCAAATTCAATCATGGGTATGATGATTATATCAATAGATAAATATCCTTTATATGACTTAATGGGGACCGATTCACAAAACTTTGTTTCAATGATACTTCCCTTAGGAGTTTTGACTGACAACTCCATTGTTAAATCAAATTGGAAATATCTAAATTTCTTAGAAATCTGGGAAGATATGAAACAATTCAATGATCCTTAATCAAATAAAGCTTTAGATAAACTTGAGGAAACCATTAAATTTCCTTCCACCATGTCTTTCGAAGCTTCAACCTTAGCAGTAGTGATCACATAAACATGGCCTTGATCCATTGGCCTTTTTTGAGGTAAGTTTCCCTAATGCTTAGGACATTAATTTGCATAATGTTCCATCTCCCTGCAATTATAGCATTGAAGACTGTTAGCTTCTTTATTACCCTTATAACCACTAGCAAGATGTCCTTTCTGTCCACATTTGTAGCATACTCCTTTTCTTTTTAGACAGGAACCAGAGTGCTTCATTCCACAATTATCACAGGGTGGAAGTTTAACTCTTACCTTCTTCCATGTTTTCTTATTTCCTTTTCCAGAGTGTTTAGTATATCTCTTATTCTCTTGCTTTTCTTTAAAGTCGTAAGACATAGAGAATTCATTTTCTGTGTTGATAGCACATGAGACAATATATTCATACGATGAGAAGGATTGCGAAACTAATTATCGACGTAGAAATGGTTTTAACCCATCAAAGAAACAATCAATATTACTTCTTGGGTTACGTATATAATCTGTAGCATGCCTTGATAAACTTGTAAAGTTATCCTCATACTTTGTGACATTATTATCCTCCTTTTGACTTAGACTTAGAAATTTTCTTTCTATATTCGCTTGATGATCATGAGGAAATTATTTTTCTAAGAAATTATCTTTAAACTACCTCCATTCCATATTTGATACTTATTCATCTTCCTTTGTGTTTTGAATCAATGATCACCATTGATCTGCATCTCCCATGAGGTGATAAACTGCCCTGAAAACTTTTTCCCTTTTGCTACTCCCCAAAGCATGAAATATTTTCTCTACATAACTTATCCATTTCCCAGCTACTAACGGATTTGTACTCGCATTTAATGTTGGTGGTTGTTGCCTCATGAAGCGGTCTAACATTGATCCTCCATGCTGTGGATTGGGGTGCTCCATACGGGTAAGGTTATTATTCATAACCTGAGTGAGTTGTCCCAGTATGGTGATAAACCGATCAGCACCAGTTGCATCACCAGCTTGAATATAATTATACCGAGTAGGAGTAAAATCCCTATATTGATCACATTCATTGATATGGTTTCCATTCTTTCCACTAGGCACCATTTCTAAACAATGACATACAATAGATTAGTTTATGAATCGCAATACATAATTCCAAACTTGTAAAACACTTAACATAAATTGAATAGTTTATGGATATAATAAATAATCATAAAATTTTTTTATTTGAGGAGGTATATACTCATAAATACTTTATAATGGGTTTTAAAGAAATTGAGAATTATCCTATGCATATCTTTCGGGAGTTTCGTAACCAAGAGTGTAGCAAGGCCCATTGTCGTGCACTAGTTCCAGTTTGAGTCTAGCTCAAAACGGTGTTTTTGGGTTTTACCCCTAGGTACATCTATGCCAGATCCGCCTCTACCTACTCGTATCTATATAGGGATGTATTGCTTGGAAAACTCACAAAATCTCTATAGCACCAAAATTTAAGAAGTTCTTATATACTAATCCTCAAAGTCTATCTTAGGGTAATGTTCTTTAATCATAGTTATTCTAAATCTAGTTTCCAAGGTTAGTACTAACCTACCTATGATACCAACTATAATGACCTGACCCCAATTACCCAGAGTCGATTCTTTATTACATAACATTGGCATGATACAAGGAATCAAGTCCCAAAAGACTGACCTGTTTAGTATTATTGGGAATAAGATACATACATATGTTCAAAATTACAAATTACAAAGAAATACATCACTAATTTCTTCCATTAGAAACTTCCATGAATCCTAGATTATGCCTGAAAGTCACTCATAACTAACTTCTTCATATCTTGGGAAAATGAAACATAAGAAAGGGGTGAGTTCAAATGCTCAGTAAGGTTAAGCAATACTGCGGAAGATAACATAAAAATTTGGAATTGTGAATAATTAAAAACACATGCCTTTACAAATAAAAAAATGAACACTTTATGGTAGGAATATGAGCTGAGTAAATAATTCCATAATAAAACATAGTCATGAGTATTCAACTAGTTGAATAACCACATGAACCATCATTATTATTTTCATAATGAGGGAATTTATAATGCCAGACATTCTGAAACAACTTGTCAAGGCCTCAGCCAAGATGTCTAAAAATGATTTTGGCCTCAGCCAAAACCATATATAAAACTGGGAAAGGCCTCATACAATTACACATATAATTGTCTCATGATACCTACCGATGCACTGAGGAGCTATAGCAGGCTCCACCCATCACATACGAAGTCCAATACATTCTTCATATGAAAAGGTTGAAACATAACACAAACATTCGTATTAAAACTAGTATAGGAAATGTCAATACTTTAACCATAAACCATGAATGGTATAAAAATAACACATCCATAGTCAAACATATCACAAAACCATCAATATAATATGGAAGATTTATATCATAATAAATCAACTTTAAACAAGTTTAAAATCCATCAAAGGATGTTGACATAGATGAAATGAAAACTATTTGAAAGAAATAAATATTTTTATTTTGAAACAATTTAAGAGTCACATAATTATAAAAGAAAACATTTATTTTGAAAATAATATTATAAGCTTGTAAGGGAAGCTTCGATGATGTTATAATGGCATAAAATATCTGCACCTGTCGTATAAGTTAAAAAAAACATCATTACCTTAATTTTGTCGAAAAGGTCATAAAGTACCTTGATTGGAAAACAACGGAAAGATTACATTAAAAACATATAAGGTAAAATAAGGGTATAATTGTCTTTAACCCATAGTCTAGTAAATAGAATTTTTTTTTGAAATTAATTTTTAAGAAAACATGGATGTGGATGATAAAGTGGTCCCAGTAGATACTTACGTAAAAACAACCTCGGATAAGAAAGAGATTGTGAAATGAACCCTTACCTTGTACTTTTCCTTGGTAAAGGGTAAGTTAACCTACTGTATAATAGTTGAATCATTGTTATTAAATTATAAATGAACTATATACATAAATATGATATCATGTATGATCCTCTAATATTGCTTTGTTAATAATATTTCAGTAGTATCATCGTTTTGGGTGTTAACTAATTCGTTTTCCTTTATATGCTTGGTTATGTAAGCCATGTTTGTTAGGGATTGGATATATTTTATTCATATACAGAATTATATTATGTTCATAAACATTATTTTTAGTCATCAAATGAAAATTATTCTTTAATGGTTACGATGGGGAAATGAATCTCATCGCGTTCGTGGATACGGTAATCCGTACGTATGCACGAGCGACAATATCATTATATTGATAGTGAAATCGTATGTAATTGGATTGTATATCATATATATAGAATCATTAACATGTTATTTTTATTATTTAAATTAGTTATACTCATTATTATACCCATCCAAATAATGAAGTGTTTGTATAACAAACTACACCACGATGTGGAGACGGTAAGCCGTACGTACGCACGTATTGTAACTTGGTCATTCATATGATAGATAGAATAATGTATATGGTTGTAATATTTTTATAATAACATCACAGTATATAGAATATACTGGAGTTATTATTTTAGAATGGAAACCACAAATAAATAGGAAGTGGAAGAAGAAAATAACTTGAAAGAGGTGATGAAATGTTTACCTATTCTTCGGTTTCTTCCTTTTGATTTGATCAAAAGGGCTCCATAGGTTGGATTTATGACCAAAAGAAGGTATCTAGGATGAAGGGAGGAATGTTGGGAGGATATTTGGGTAGGTTTTGTCTGAGAAAAATGGATTTGGAGGTGTTAAATTAAGATAAGGGGAAGTTCCCTTTTATAAGAGAGGTGAGGGTCACCTTAGGAAAAGCTTCAAATATTATTTTATAATAAAATCATTTTTGGTTTATAATGGCTCCAAAATAATTTATTTAGAGTATAAGGTGGGTATGGGTCTAAAAAATCTCAACCAATAGGTTTTAGATAGGTTTAGGTCACCATATTAACATTATCTTTTAGATTTAACTCTTAGTTAAATAGTTTGACATTTACCAGGTCTCTTTGTATTTTTATATTATATGGTTAATAAAATTTCTATAAACTGCCAAGTGAATGCCAAGTGGTTCATTAATAATATATATAACCTTATCTAAGTATTTTGGCCAATCCATTGATTTTTATGAATATTATATCAATTAATAATATAGTATTTGTTTAAAAACTCAATTATGTCAATTTTGACCCTATTTAGATTTGATTTTTTTTGAAATCCAATAAAACTTTATCACCGAGAATTAAATTTATTTAAACAATACTAACATGTCATATTAACCTATAAAATTAGTGGAATTCATCATATGTCTCAATTTTCATTTATTTGGAAATTTATAATATCAATTATTTTAATATTTCATTAATAAGGTAATTACTGCATCATCATTATGTCATAATTAAATTAAATTATTTAATGTCTCCAAATTATAAATAAAATACCATTCTATAGGAAATATTTTTGGATTTTTAATGAATATTTATAGTTGAATTTATCTTATGTATAACCCTATATTAAAAATGGTTTAGTTATTAGACTTTGAATTTAACTCTTTTTACTCTTCTTTAAACAAAATAATAATAAATGTCCTAATATAATATAAGTGGACCAAAGAGGATCATATTTTATTACTAAGGTTGTTTTTGGTTGAATTATACTTATCCAATAAAATTAGGACATGTGTTAGGGTAATTATGATATCATTTTTACCCATAATTACCCTATTTACTTTTAACCGTGGTAAATAAAAGTCAAAAGTTAATATTCAACAGAAATTATTTTCATCTTATTGAACCACATTTTACCTAATGATATTAACCATGTCACTCATATTTTTGAAATTAAACTCATAGAAGTGGTAAAATTATGTTTTATGCAAATTTACAAATGCTCGAGGAGGTGGGTAAAAGATGATAAAAGGTTCAATAAATTTTTTATATATCTAAACTTATTATAAAATGACTCCAATGAATTAAATTGAAATTATATAGGTATTATGTATCTATTTTGACCTAAAATAATTTTAAGTAAAATAAATAATTATTTAAATAAAAATTTGGTTTTAACCAATAACGTATTGTTTTTAACTATTAATAAAAAATTGAATGTTTTCAGAAAAATACAAAAAATTCACCCAAATCTCGTTTTGATATTATGAATTGAAAAATAAAGTCCACTATGAAAAATAAAATTTATAAAATTTCAAAAAGTGGGTATTACTATTCATAATGGCTAGTTTGATTGGTCGTAGTGTGTTAGAACCTCGAAGGTGTGTACAATGCAAGCTATTGCATTATTCAAAGGGAAACAAACTGTGGAAGCTTGGGGTGTTACACAATTCATTTTCAATCACTATATTTCATTGATGGTAATTATAATGCATTTAATATCTATATATGATATTTATGAAATAAATATTCTTATTTCACTATAAATTCATATATACCTTCTTACATTTCCATCCATTGGAATACGATAATGTCTCTTGTGGGTACATGTGGGCTACCACCTCCACAATGTGATGTGATTCATTTTTCATTTCTTCTTTACATGGATGTTAATAAGGATAGATTTAATATTTCTATATATATATATATTATCTATTATATATTTATGGTAATTTAATGATAAAATAATATCTATATGTATTTCATTCTTATAATTAGAAAATCAAAACGAAGTTCATGTGTACATAGAGTCTATCGTCTCTATGAACTGTGTAAATAATTTTCGTATCACTACTAGAAATTAAGGATATAGCTACACTTATATAGCCACAGTTTAAAAAAAATCGTGGCTATAACCTAAGATATCCCCACAGGTCTTAAGTTACCTGTGGAACTACACCCCCAACCCTCGTGATTCCACCCCCGATATTGATGTCTCCTCCCCACGAGTTGGCGAACCTCCTTGTCCAATGCTGCCACCCACCTCCTGATATCCTCTGATGATGACCTAGCCACCCAATATCGATCCTCCTCCGACAACATGGCCACCCAACCTTGAGACTATACTCCTTTGATGACGCGGCCACCCGACCTCCCCGTGATCCTCTTCTTCCGACATGGCTCAACCTACACCTCTACCTTCGGGCCACCCTCTTCCTTGAATCACATGTTTTTTTAGTCTCCACACATTTTAGGCTCCCCTCCACATCTCACCAGTGGATGGTTCATGACTCATAGCTTGTAAGAGGTTTACAGTAGGGTTCATTAGGATTTGTTTTCTATTTCCTAAAATATCTATTCTATTTATATTGTTGGGGTTTCAATTACATCTGATTTTATCCAATACACAGCCATATACATATGAACCAGGATGGTTCTAATTCCTCACATGCCCTCTAATTTCTGCCATGGAGAAGGGTATCTTTGACTTCATATTCATATCCTCTTCAATTTTCATTGGATGAGATTTATTTTCTTTTATTTCTTGTATTCTTAACTGTCACATTTGTCTTTTAGATGGTTTATTTTTTTTCATTTATTGCATCAGGTATGATTTCTTTGAAATTTTGTCATATTTTCATTGGGTTTGACTATCATATAGAGTTTAAATTGGAAAATGTTGGAAATTAGTAGTTACGATGATATGATTTTAATATGGATGAATGGTATATGGTGAGTTTTATAAGAAAATTTCATAAATACATAGTATTCATTGATCATTATTACTTTGGTTAATGTAAATCTATGTTTCATAGTGATGGATATATAACATATCATGATATTTTTGCTGTTGTTGATTAGCAGTAATGTTTAGAGAATAATAAATTGAATGATTACTTATCAATTTTTTTAGAGAACATATTTTTACCATATAAATAAAATCCAATATGATTATGATGAGTCACATATTACTTTTATGTTTCGAAACCATGATGTGATAGATGCATAAGAGATTTTCCCCATAGGGTCTTATTCATTTCCCATTGGGTGTTAAGTCTTAGGTTTTTCTTCTAGAGATTAATGCACAATACCCTATACCTCCATACCAATTATTAAAAAAATAATACATTGGGTTAATAATTAGTTAAGATAACTGTTTACCCGAACCTTGATTTGTAACACCCAAAGATTTTATCACATGTTATCTCTTCAAAGTATTTCAATAACTTGCGCGACATGCAACACCGAGTTTGAGCGCACTATGACTTTCCAAACTAGACATTAAAAAAAGAGGTTATTAATAGTATTAACCAAATTTTAAATTTTATATATCCCATATAATTTTAACATTCATCTTTTGTGTTTCTTAGACATAATATAAGAAAAATTCAATTTTTCAAAAAATGCAGTTTTATGTCTTTTAATGGAGAACCATTTTTAAATACAATATTTGACACATTTATATATTCAATTTAGTGAAATTAAATTCATCTTTATAATAGGGATATAAAAATTTAGTTTGGATAAATTTTTGGTACTTTTTTGATAACATTCATATTTTGATGAATAGTGAAAAAATACTAAAATTTAATTAAAAATAACTTTTTTTAATTGAAATAATTTATAGTGTTAAATTATACATTTGAGTATTTTTAAAGTTTCACAAGATTATATTTTTATCATTTAATATAATTTAGGTTATTGGATGTTATTTCACATTTAAACTAGACATAAACAAATGTCAATCTTTTGATAGTTATTATTTTTTAAAAAACATGCTTTCAATTTTGATGACGGGAATTAATTTTAAATTAATTTCTTCCACTTATGTGTTTTGAATTTATAAAAATGGATTCTATATTTAAAATCAGTTGGTTAAAATTGTGTAAATAGGTAACTTTTATTTTTAGACGTTATGAATATTTACTTCAATAAATATTTTATTTACCATGGTTAAAGGATAAATCCGGTAAATTAGGGTAAAAAATAATGTTATAATAGTATTAAATTATCCTAAAACATGTCATAACCATATTTTATGATATATTTTCGACCATTTTAATACTTGGGTCAATTTTGGGACCCCATGGAGCCACTTGGGAGTGATAATAACATTTTATATTAATTAATCTAAAGTAAAGACAAAAATACCAAAAGAATGTATCTTTTAGTAAAACATTTTTATGTGGGGTTATATAAGTGATCTATTCAACTATAAATATTAATTTCAAATCTAAAATTATTTACTACGTGATGATATTTTATTTCTAATTTTTAGATATAAAATAAATATATTTATTTATGTCACAATCATGATGCAGTATTTTCCTAATCAATAAAAGAATCAAATAAATGATATTGTAAATATTAACATAAATATATTTTGAAAGTTTTGATTCCATAAAATAATTTTTTAGGTGAATATGACATGTTATTATTTATTAAATGTATTTGGTTCTAAGTAATCAAGTTGTGATGAATTTCACAAAAACTAAATACTAAATAGTGTCAAAATTGACATAAATTAGTTTTTTAAAAAAATACTCTATTATTGGTTGATATAATATTCCAAAAAATATAAGGTTCATCCAAATAGATTAAATAATATTATATTTGTCATTAATTAACCACTTTAGGTTCTCTTGGAAGTTTAGAGTAAGTTTATTAACCATATAGTGTAGGAATACAAGAAGACACGATAAAAGTTAAACTATTTAACTAAGAATTAAATCTAAACGATAAGGTTAAAATGGTAACATAAACTTGACTAAAACCTATTGTTTGAGAGTATTTAGACCCATAAACCCCTAAGTCTCGGAATAAATCATTTTGGATCCATTATAAACCAAAAATGATTTTATTATAAAATAATATTTCAAGATTTTCCTAAAGTGACCCTCACCTCTCTTATAAAAGGGTACTTCCCTTCTCTTACTTTCACACTTCCAAAGCCATTTGGATTGGCCAAAACCAGCCCAAATATCCTTCCAAATTTCCTCCCTTCATCCTAGAGTCCTTAATTTGGCCATAAATACAACTTAAGGAGCCTTTTTGATCAAATCAAAAGGAAGAACCCGAAGAAGAGGTAAATATTTCATAACCTCTTTCAAGTTCTTTTCTTCTTACACTTCCTCTTTCTTTGTTTTTTCCATTGTAAAATAATAAATACAGTATCTTTTATATACTGTTATTTTATGATAAAAATGGTACAACCATATTCATTATTCTATCCATCATATGAATGACAAATTCACCATACATGCGTACGTACGGCTTACCGTCTCCACGTCGTGGTGTAGTTTGTTATTCAAACACTTAATTATTTGGATGGGTATAATAATGAGTATAACTGATGTAAATAATAAATAAAACAAGTTAATGATTATTTATATATGATATTCCATCCAATTATATATTATTTCACCATCAATATAATGATATTTTCGCTTGTGCGTACGTATGGATTACCGTCTCCACGAACGCGACGAGATTCATTCCCATCACAGTCATTCAAAAATAATTTTCATTTTATGATTAAAAATAATGTCTAAAAACATAATATCATTCTGGAAATAAATAAAATACATCCTATCCAAAACAAATATGGCTTACGTAACTGAGCATATAAAGGAAAACATACCAGTTAACACCTGAAACGATGATACTACTGAAATATTATTAACAAAGAAATATTAGAGGATCATATAAAATATAATATTTATGTATATAGTTATTTTATTATTTAATAACAATGATTTAACTATTATACAGTAGGTTAACATACCCTCGACCAAGGAAAAGTATAAGGTAAGAGTTAATTTTACAATCTCTTTATTATCTGAGGTTGTTTTTACATAAGTATCTACCGGGACATAGTTATTATCCATGTCCATGTTTCATAAAATAGTTTTCAAAGGGATTATTTTTAAGGGACATTTTTTACTATAATATAATTTTAAATGTTTTAAATATTTAATCTTCTAAACCTTTATCATTAATGTCTATGTTTTTAAAATAGTTTTAAGGATTTATTTATATGGACATGAATGTTTTAAAATGTTAATTCCTTTCAGAAGTTTCAAATTGGTATGGGACACTTTGATTCAAAACTATCTTTTAAATTACTTCCTTTATAAATTATGTGACTTTTAAATGATTTCCAGAAAAATGGATATTTCTCTCGATGATTTTTGCTGATAATTTTCAAGTATGTCAACATCCTTTTTGGGATATTATTCTTGATCGAGGTTGATTTATTATGATACAAATATTCCATATTGTATTGAAGGTTTTCTGATATGTTTGACTGTGGATGTATTATTTTTATACAATTCATGGTTTATGGATAAGGTATTGACATTTCGTATGCTATTTTTAATACGAATGCTTATGTTATGTTTAAACCTTTTCATATGAGGAATGCATTGGACTTAGTAAGTGGCGGGTGGATCCCGCTATAGCTCCTCGATGCATTGGTAGGTCTAATGAGAAAAATTAGTGTATTGGCATAAATATTTGACAAAATATTATTTGTAGTCTTGGAACAAGGCCTTGACTATGTGGTTATGAGGTCTGGTATTATGCATTGCATGATTATGAAATTGGCTATTTGATATTGCATGTAATTATTCGACTAGTAGTATATCCATGTGAATTAGTAAGTGACATTATTTGATTTTTATTGTCCATATTATGCAGAAGTTTATGTTTAAAAGGATTATGTTTTAGTATTATACATTGCCTTAAATTTTTATGCTTATTTCTGAAAGTTTCTGATATATTGTTATCCTTACTAAGAATCTAAGATCACCCCATTATTTGTTTTATTTTTCTGAGTATGCAAAGAAGAATATTATCAATAACCTATAGGGATATTCTAAGGGATATGAATGTGGTTAATGGAGACAATGATGTTGTTGTTTTTCATTTTATAATGCAATGTAACGTTCATGTATGTAATCTATTTTCCAAGACTGCTAAATTGATCGGTCCTTCAGGACTTGATTTCCTTATAATCATGCCAATATATTAAAATAATACACTGGCTCTGGGTAACTGGGCTCGGGGTGTTACATTATTTATCAATGTATTTAATCAAATAAGTATTTTTCCATATTGGATTTTTAACTCCTTAAGATTAGAACAATGGTTTGTCAAAGTATATTGTTTATTACCTCGGTACTCCATCTATATCTACAGGTACTTCATGGATGGATCTTGAATTTGTCCTTAAGTTTGGTAACCTGTTAAAGGTTTAGAGTTTTTACTTTCCTACTAGTAGTGTGGTGGTGATAAATCTATTATAAAATTTATTATAAAAGTTATTTGTATTGATATTTCTTTCCATATCCATATGAGACTATTGAATACTCCTTGAAACATTGGTTGTTCAACCACAATTGATGGACCCCCCATCAAGTGTCTGCACTGAACTAGTGGGATCTATAATAGGTATGATAAATTTTTTTCCTCTTGTTGGATTTATATTTTTTCAAGTCCTTTTGATTTTTTTTGAAATATATGAACTGAAAAATAAGAAGTTTTGATGAAGGTCCTTGGATAGAAAACTCAATTTCCATTCCTATTGAATTTGAATTGAATGTCTTAGCTAATAATTTTTGGAACATAAAGAAATAAGAGGCCACAATTCAAATAAATAATTCTTAGGAGAAGGTGATTACACCACTATTTTAAGGTAATAAAAGAGGTTTTTCTTCTATTAAATCTATTGAGAATGATTCTTGTAATGAATTAAGTTCATGTTGTGATGAAGTTATTTCCATTGAATCATTCAGCGATATCAATTATGAAATCATGGATTTCCTTAAAATAGACCCTATTGAAGTTATTACATATATATATATGTGAATACATCAAGGGGATACAATATTAGAAATCATAGTTATATTTAAATTCTAAGTCAATGAAATATAAAGTCTCTAAAAAGGTAAGTAAATGTATCACCATCATCATGTTTATTGAATATAAGGAGACATTTCTATCACTTTTCAATGGAAAATTGTTTATAAATGAATAATAATTAAAAAAGATAGTTTTTAGGAGGTTGTTATTATAGCAGTGGTATTTTCACGAGAAAAACAATTTTGGACCTCTCTATAAGTCAAATATTTATAGATGGATGTTAAAGATAATAGCATTGAAGAACTAGATAGTTCTCTTATAAAGAATAATAATGTGTATGGAGGTCTGATTTTGAAGTTACAAAAGGGATATGAAGAAATGTTAAAATATCTTGAATATGATATGTTTTATCTAAATCTATAATGATTGGATTAATAGGTGAAATTGATAAATCAATAAGTCACCCAAGTTGAATCATTACATGTTTTTAGGAAAATAAGAGTAGTTATAACACAAACTAATGATGATAATATTACTAAAAAAAGACTCATAATTGTTTCAAAATAACATTAATTGATCCACTAATTTTTTCACTGTAAGATCATGGAGGAATGTGACATACTATCCTGATAAATCTGTTGGAACTCATACATATTTATCTATTACCCATGGTTTAAAAACAAATTATGTACAAATATGGGTGTGATTAAATAATGAGAATCCATCCATATCATCTAATTTGTCTATAAGTGTGAATAAAATACCTGGATCTCTAAATAAAGTTCATGACCATATTATTGTTGTCCAAAAATAGAAAGCAATAAAAAATAGATATACTATATACAATATAAATAGGAGGCGATTTATTTGTCAATAATAGTGATAATATACATTTGGAAAGAATTATAGTGAATGTTGTCATAATATGTTGACCTATGTAGGATATATAAGGTCTATATTCTGGGGGAGCAGACCATATTTTGAAACAAGACCTGTGGGAAAAATGAAGAATTCACAAAATAGGATTAATCTATCTATAAGAAACAAATTTCAATATTTTGAATATATTTGCTAAATATGAAAAAAGTGATCATAGTTAAGATGCTTGTTGTCATATACCAACTCAACACAAAGTATATACTAATTTCAGAATAAGAACACAATAAAAATTGAAGTAGGTAAGAAATGTAAATGAATATACCTTTGGGAGAAAACAAAATAAGTATATTATATCATGTAATCTCAATAATTAAATGAAGGGGGGTTAAAGAGGATGTTGAAATAGAGATGATATACCTACACAATTGAAGAATAGTCTATATTATGGACCATTTAAAATTGTCCATTAACTTCATGACTGATGGAAGTGATCTAAAGTAACAGATGGAGTCAATTCAGGAAAGGAATCTTAGAAATTATTTAATTAAAGACATCCTAGAAGAATAACAGTAATACTAACATCTAAATAATGATATTATAAATAATACCAAAGATATACATGGAAGATACAAAATTCTAGGTCATACAACAAAAAAAATCTTATCTTCACTTCTAGACAAAATATGAACTATTGATGTGAAAATTTAAAACATTATTAGCTCTAAATATCAAGAAATTTTTTGTAGAAAAATTTCCCACAAAAATTAATTAGGTAGATCATGTTCCTAAAGGATGTGTGATAATATGGCCTAAGTAATTGGTAGATCCTAAGAAGATGGATATAGCAGAAAAGTATAGAACTGATCTATTTTCTAAAATATGGTTGCATGTTACATCTTCAATGAATGATGAAAAGAACAGAAGAGAATATTTTCCATTGATTTTTATATTTTTAAAATCAAGGGTGAATCTAGCATGAATAGATCTCAATATTTAATATATGGAAAAAATTATTTTCTTAGTTAGGATATAAGTCATGACCATATTACCTTGATTATTTTTTCAACTTTTTGTTGGTAGTTAAAGTTGATAATGAAAAAATGTTATAACTACTTATATGTTATAATCATTAAAAAATTGTGGGTTCTATCCACCATGGTTCATTCAAACTAGTATAACTATCTCATAAAAATACCAAAAAAATCAAATGGTTCAGAATAGAATTTATATTTGAAAAAAACTATCCATGATGAAGACTGTTGAGAATCATTCCTAGAGGATGGGGGGGGGGGGCAGTGGGGGTCTAGGCGGGGGGAGGGGCTGGGGGGTGGGGTGCTGGGTGGTGGTGTAGGAGGGGGGGGGGGTGCTGGGGGTTGGGGGGAGTGGTTATGGGGGGTTGCTATAGGGGGAGTGGTGCTGGGGGGTGCAGGTGGGGGGATGAGGGATGGGGGAGGGTATGGGGGTGGGGTGCTGCGGGGTGTTGTAGGAGGGGTGTGGTGTTGGGGGGTTGTGGGAGAGTGGTTCAGGGGGGATGGTGTAGGGGGGACTGGTGCTGGGGGGTGCTGGGGGTAGTGGTATGTTGGTGGGGGTGGGGGCTAGGGGGAGGGGCTAGAGAGGGGGGAGTTGTGCAGGGGGACTGGAAATCAAAATTGGGAAGTGTTTTGGAAATGAACAGAATATAGAAAATGAAAGGGAATGAGAAATATAAGATGAATATGAGTCCCTTTATATTCAATTTGTTGATTATATATGACCATGAATAACTTGTTTTATATGATTTCATATTATAATAGAGATACATATTGGGAAGAAATTCTAAGAAGATAATATGGAATGGAAATGATAATATAGAAGAATGGGATATTCTTCTTGGATGTGTTATTTCTAGTGTTTATGCATGTACCGATGCAATGATTATTGATATCATGATGAACAATGTGTGTGTTTGTGGCTATTTTGTGTTGACATGACCACCATAATTTATCAGTCTAATGAGAGTGACTAAATGAATATATTGTGGTAATAATAGAAAGGAATTATAGAATCTATAATGGTAATGGATTCATGTACCATTTATCACCACTGGTCACATATATATAAGAAGTCGTTATATCTCATTTATTTTCACACTATTTCTATACAGGTGGTTTCTTATGATGAGGTTGGTTCTATCCACCACCATTGATGATAGTGGGTTCAACATTATATTTGGGTAATATTTATTCTATTTTTATTCTTTGGACTAATTTTAATTAGGGATTTTTGTGATTTTTGGGTTCTTTATATTTTTTTAGCGCTTTCTAGATGTCGTTGAGGTGGATTCGAGTTTCCATTGATGAAGGATAACATGTGTATTCATAGCTAGAAATATACATATACGAGTTTCTCCTTTATATATATTCACTCATGGCAGTATGAATATATATATTGGGGATAGGTGTGCTTATATATAGATATGAAAAATGCATACATGTGTATGTGTAAAGGGGTATATGCCAGTATAAACAAATATCTAATGTAACATAACAGGTAAATAAAGAAAAATACATTTTCATATTTGTGAATTAAATATTAATTTTACTTTAAAGGGGATGATATGTTTGATGGCATACCCAATACACAATAATGGGTTTCTTTGAAATCTTACGTTGCACACAACATTGAGTCATACTGAAAAATAATAATATAATATTATTTTAAATGGTATTTAACACCTAGCCATTTCGTTGGCAAGAATAAATAAAACTAATTAAACTATGATTACACATGTTTTTTAAATGTTTTTAAATTTATCCAATAAAATTTATAGGCTTAAAATAAGAAAGAATCTAATTTTAAGCATAAATACTCTAATATTCATTAAAAGGTCAATTTACCGCCTTTTGATGGTGAACCCTCTATAAATCTAGTTTTTATCACTTTTATATGTTATATTTGACAAAATAAAATTCTTATTTATAATTGGGACATCAATATTTACTTTGGGTAAATTTTTGGTATTTTTCTGAAAAAATTCATTTTTTAATGAATAGTGTAAAATACTGTATTTTAATTCAAAACATTCTTTTAATATAATTTATTTATATGGTTAAAATATCTTTTTAATCGATTTTAATGTGAAATTAGATAATATTTTTAACATTTAATCTAATTTTAGTCATTGGAAGTAATTTCACTTTGAAATTGGATGCAAACAACTGTCAATCTTTTGATAGTTATTATTTCATAAAAACACGCTTTTTTATTTTGACAATGAGAATTAATTTTAAATTAATTAATGAAACTTTTATGTTTTGAATTTGGTAAAATAGACATTATTTTTGAATTTATAATATCAAATATAACTTAGGCTGAATTTTTGGTATTTTTCTGAATACCTTCAATTTTTGACGAATAGTGAAAACACTGAGTAGAAGTTAAAAAACCGACTTCTTCATTTAAATGAAATTTTACTACTTCTGTGAATTTAATATCAAAAATAAAAAATACATTGTTTTTATTATTAAGTAAATTGTGGTTCAATAAGATGAAAATAATTTTTGGTGAATTGTAACTTTTGACTTTTATTTACTACGATTAACGTTATGTAGTGTAATTCAAGGTAAAAATAATACTGTAATAATATTAAATTACACCAACATGTGCCATAATCCTACTATTTGATAAATTTTAGACCATAGGAATCCTTGGGTTAATTTTGGGACCCCATGGAGCCACTTAGGAGTGATAATGACACTTTATATTAGTTAATTTAAAGAAAAGACAAAAATGACATAAATATATATCTTTTAGTAAATGAATTTTTAAATGGGGTTTTATAAGTTATCTCTTCGACTATAAATATTAATTTTAAATCTAAAAAGATTTACTATCTCATTGTATTTGTTTTATCATTTTTAGACATCATATAAATAAAATTATTTATGAACAATAATGATGAAATGTTTACTTCATTAATGAATGATTTAAATAAATAAGATTATAAAGATTAAAACAATATCCAAAACCTGTACAATTCTTATTGGATGATTTTATTTATAACAAGAGACATCTTATATTCTACTTTAATGAGTTATGTACTTTTATAAATTTATAATCATTATATAATAAAATAATATTTTCAAACTTTTCTAAAGAGCCCCTCCCCCCTTAAAAAAATCCATCACCTATAACCCATTACTCACACCTCTCAAGCACCATGGATTGTCCAAACTCTACCCAATTAATCTCCCTACACCCTCTATTTCTCCTATAAGACTTCCCTTAGGCAGAATACACTTCAATAAATCTTTTTGGTTCAAATGAAAGGGAGTTACCTGATTTAAAGAAGATTAAAGAACAAACAGGTCAAGTCGGACACGAGGTAAGAGAATTCGTCTCAATATCCTTTCCTTGAGGCATATTTTGTTTTATACATGACTTTATTTTATATGGTGTATAAACCCCATTTACTTTTCTTTTCATTCAAAGAGAATATTTTTCTACGGGGTGTTTTACTAAATGAAAAAAAGAATGTTTCTTTTTAACGTAAGCGGCGACAACGACCTTTTCCACCGCCACGAGTATTATTTAATATTTGACTTCCTTAAAAATCCATAATTTTTTTAAAAGGAAATTAAATACCATATAATATTTTTTGTATTTTGGTTTTGAAAATGGTTTTGATAGTGGATTTTTTATGTCAATATATTTAAATGATATATTGTGATTGAAATGTGGAAATGTTATATTTCATTTATGTTTGTTTTATGTGTTATGAATATGTTATGGTACTTGGGAATTGTTTATGTATATGGGTGGTTCATCTTATCATGGAAAACAATTCTTGGAATTGAGGCAGGAAGATGACTCTATGGCTACTTATGAAGAAAAATTCACTCAACTGGGAAGGTATTCTCCAAACTTTATATGATATCTTGATGGTAAAATCAATCATTTTTACTCAGGATTAAATCCAAAGTATAAAATGGATTTATCTTATCATGAGTTCAAAGGTTATAAAAAACTTGTTCGACATGCAGATAAGGTGGAAATAGAGTTTTTCTATGATTAGGTGTTCTTTGAAAAGACAACAGAATAAGAGGTCGAGGTGGTAGACGAAAGGGAAGAACTCTTCAAAAAAGTTTGATGGTAAGAAACTTAAGTTTATTTTTTGTGAAAATTATGGTAAAAATCACACTGGGGAATGTCTTTTGAATTCTGGTAAGTGCTACAAATGTGGTAAAATGGGACATAAGTCTCGTAATTTCACTGAAAAAGATTAGGGTGATGGTAATAAAAAATCTGACTTACCATCAGTAAAATGTTTTAAGTGCAATGAAATGGATCATTATGAAAATGAGTGTCCAATGAAGAACTCAATTGAGGGAAAGCAACCATACTACAAGCAAAAAGGGGTGGTTAAATCCTTTGCAACTACTTTTGCAGATGTTGGGCCATTGAATGAAGTAGTATGAGGTGAACTGTTTGTTTATTCAGATTATGCTAATGTTTTGTTTGATTCAGGGTCTACACACTCTTTCATTTCTGGGAATTTTCTAGTAAATTGGGAATCCCATCTCAAGATATGAATTGTGAACTTATGGTAAAAACACCGAGCGAAAATGTTGAAACAAAAAGAAATTATAAGAACCTTCTTGTCCTAGTGTGCAGAATGAATCTACCTACAAACCTTATTGTTTTTCATCTATTAGAGTTTGATGTTATTTTGGGTATGGATTGCCTTTCCATTTATCATGCTAAGATTGACTGCAAAGATAAAGAGGTTTATTTTTAGAAATATTTTGAGTTTGTGTACAAGAATGAACCCTTACTTTTGATAACATATCAGGAAGCTGAGAAACTAGTAAAATATATAAATTATTGTTACCTTGCACAAATTGTTGAAAACAAACAAACTATACAGATTAATGATGTGTCAGTGTTAAATGAGTACCTTGATGTTTTTCCTAATGAGTTGTCTAGTATTATACCTGATCGGTAAGTTGAATTAACTACTAACTTAGTTCCTGATGCTAATCCAATTTCAAAACCCCCTTATCGAATGGATCAAATTGAACTTTTAGATTTAATGAAGAAATTTAAGGAGTTATTAGATAAAGGTTTCATTCGACCTATCACATCACCCTGGGGTGCTCCGGTCTTGTTTGTTCAAAATAAAGATGGTTCAATGAGACTTGGCATTGATTACAGACCATTGAATAACATCACTATTAAGAGCAAGTATCCTTTGCCTCATATCGATGATTTGTTTGATCAGCTCCAGGGAGCTCAGTATTTTTTGAATATTGACTTGAGGTTGGGGTACCATCAGTTGAAATTAAAGGAAGAAGGCATTCTAAAGACTACATTTCGTACAAGATATGGCCATTATGAATTTTTAGTAATTCCTATTAGGTTAACCAATGCACCTGTTATATTCATGGATTTTATGAATATAATTTTCCGTGTGTTCTTGGATAAGTTTATGGTTGTATTCATTGATGATATTTTGTTTTATTATAAAAGTAAAGAGGAATATGATAGTCATTTAAGGGTTGTCTTTAAATCTTAAAAGAAAAGAAATTGTATGGGAAATTCAGCAAGTGTGAGTTTTGGTTACAAAATTTTTTATTCCTTGGTCACATTGTTTCAAAAAATGGTATAACTATTGATCCTGCTAAAACAAAAGTTGTTGAAGAATGGAGAACAACCACAAATATAACTGAGATCCGTAGTTTTCTTGGTGTTTTAGGTTATTATAGGAGGTTTGTTGAAATTTTTTCATGATTATCTAGCCCACTGACTAAGTTAACTTGAAAAGGTGTTAAGTTCATTTGGAAAAAATAATGTGATGATTGTTTTCAAGAATTGAAAAAAAGATACGAGAATGCACCAGTTTTGGTACTACCTTCCAAAAATGGTGAGTTTGTTATCTAAAATGATTATTTGTTGAAAGGACTTGGATGTTTCCTTATACAGAATTATTAGGTAATTTCTTATGATTCACTTCAGTTGAAACCTCATGAGTTAAATTACCCTAAACATGATTTGGAATTATTTTCTGTTGTTTTTGATTTAAAAATTTGGAGGCATCATTTGTATGGAGTAAAGTGTAAAATATGTACTGATCACAAAAGTTTAAATTATATATTCACTCATAAAAAATTAAACATGAGACATAGGAGATGGCTAGAATTAATTAAAGATTATTATTGGACAATTCATTACCATACAAAAAATGCAAATAAAGTGGCTGATGCTTTGAGTCGAAAAAGTAATGTTATATTAACCTTGTTACATTTGGAATAAGATCATTTGATTAAAGACTTGATGAACTTTTTCATAAAAGTTTTTGGTGTAGGAAATTCCTCTATTTTCCTTCAGGTGTCAGTGAAATCATCTCTATCAGACAAAATTAAGAAAGCATATAAAGAAGATAATGAGTTGAAAAAAAGGTATAGTTGGTTCAGAAGGATAATTTTCATGATTTTAACATTGAAAATGATTGTGTTTTGATATTTGGAAAGAGATTACGCGTGCCTTGTGATTAAAAATTGAAAAAATAGTTATTATGTGAGGCTCACAGTTCTCCATTTTCAGTTCATCCTGGTAGTACTAAGATGTAAAAATATCTTTGTGAGTATTACTGGTGGGATGAAATGAAAAGAAATATTTCTGACTTTACTGTGAAGTGTTTGACTTGTCAATAGGTTAAATAAGAGTGTCAGTTACCAAAAGGAATGCTTCAGTCTATACCTCTACCAGAGTGCAAATGAGAAAATATATCTATGGACTTCATTGTGGGATTACCAAATACATCTCTAGGTAATAATGCAATCTGGGTTATTGTTAATAGATTGACTAAATCTACTCATTTCCTTTCTATTCGAGATACTCTATCTCTAGACCAAATTTCTCAGTTGTATGATAAAGAGATAATCAGGTTGCATGGAGTTCCCATATCCATTGTATCTGATCATGATCCCAGTTTTACTTCTAACTTTTGGAAAGTCCTTCAGAAGTCATTGGGTACTTAATTGAATTTTAGTACATCATTTCATCCTCAAACATATAGACAGTTAAAACGAACAATTCAGACCTTGGAGGATATTCTACGTGATTGTTCAATGGATTACCAGGGAAGTTGGGACCAACACCTTTCTTTGGTATAGTTTTCTTATAATAACAAATTTTCCTTCCAGTATAAAGATGACTCCATTTGAGGCGCTATATGGGAAGTAGTGTCGAAATCCAACTTCTTGGGATGAAGTAGCTGAAAAAAAGTTGATGGGTCTAGAATTTGTGGAAGATATAGTAGAAAAAGTTTAGTTGATTCAGAAGCACATGAGAACAGCTCAGAGCAAACAAAAAAGTTATGCAGATAATTAGAGGAAGGATCTTTCTTTTGAGGTAGGTGATTATGTATTTATCAAATTTTCTCTATGGAAAAGTGTGATGCATTTTGGTAAGAAGGGAAAGTTGAGTTTGAGGTACATTGGACCTTATGAAATCCAGGAAAAAGTTTGATCAGTTGCCTACAAAGTGGTTTTTCCTCCATGTTTATCCCAGGTACATAATGTTTTTTATGTTTCAATGTTGATAAAGTATATGCTAGATCCATATCATGTTTTGAGCACATAATTAGTTTAGTTGGAATAGAATCTCTCTTATAAGGAACAACCCATCCATATTTTTGACCATAGAGAGCAAGTGTTGCAGAATAAGGTAATTTATCAGGTAAAGGTTTTGTGAAAAAACCATATGGTTTAAGAGGAAACGTGGGAATCTGAAAATTCTATGAGGGATAAATACCCACAGTTATTTGATAAGTGAATAAAAACTATGAGGACGCAATTTCCAAAATGGGGAAAGGATGTAACATCTCAGGTAAATAAAGAATAATACATTTTCATATTTTTGAATTAAATATTAATTTTACTTTAAAGGGGATGGTATATTCGATGGCACACATGATACACAACAACGAGTTTCTTCGAAATCTTACTTTGCACACAACATTGGGTTATACTCAAAAATAATAATATAATATTATTTTAAATGGTAATTAATGCTTAATTGTTGTATTGGCGAGAATGAATAGAACTAACAAAAATACAATTATACGTGTTTGTTTAATTTTTTTTACATTTATCCAATAAAATTTAGAGGCTTAAAATAAGAAAGAATCTGATTTTAATAATAAATACTCTAATATTCAATAAACGGTAGATTTACCGCCTTTTTATGGGAAACTCTATTTAAATATTGTTTTGGTCACTTTTATATACTCTATTTGACAAAATAAAATTCTTCTTTAGAATTGGGAAATCAAAATTTACTTTGGCTAAATTTTTGGTATTTTTTTGATAAAATTCATTTTTTAATGAATAGTGAAAAATACTGTATTTTAATTCAAAACTGCCTTTTAATCTAATTTATTTATATGGTTAGATTATCTTTTTAATTGGTTTTAAAGTGTAATTAGATTATATTTTTAACATTTAATCCAATTTTGGTCATTGGAAGCAATTTCACTTTGAAATTAGACATAAACAACTCTCAATCTTTTGATAGTTATTATTTCCTTAAAATACTCTTTTTGTTTTGACAATGGGAATTAATTTTAAATTAATTAATGCAAATTCAATGTTTTGAATTGGTAAAATAGAAATCATTTTTGTATTATAAATATCAAATATATCTTACACTAAATTTTTGGTATTTTTTTTGAAAACCTTTATTTTTTGATGAATAGTGAAAACACTGAGAAGTAGTTAAAAAACTGACTTCTTCATTTAAATCAAATTTTATAGTTTCTGTGAATTGAATTTTGAAAATAAAATATAAATGATTATTATTAGTAAGTAAAATGTGTTTCAATAAGATGAAAACGTTTTTTGGTGAATTTTAACTTTTGACTTTTATTTATCACAATTAAAGGTAAATAGGGTAATTCATGGTAAAAATAATATTATAATAATATTAAATTACCCTAACATGTGTTGTAATCCTATTGGTTGACACATTTCCGACCATGGTCATCCTTTGGAAGATTTTGGGACCCAATGGAGCCACTTAAGAGTGATAATGACACTTTAAATTAATTAATTTAAAGAAAAGACAAAAATGACATAAACATATATCTTTTAGTAAATAAATTTTCACATGGGGTTATATAAGGTATCTCTTAGACTATAAATATTCATTTGAAAGATAAAAATATTTCTTAAATCATGGTATTTGTATTATAATTTTTAGATATCATATAAATAAAATTACTTATGACACAATAATGGTGCAATGTTTACCACATTAATGAATTATTTAAATAAATAAGATTATAATGATTAAAACAATATCCAAAACCTGTACAATTATTATTTGATTTTTATAATAAGAGTAATCTTATCTTAGACTTTAATGAGTTTTGGACCTTTAGAAACTAAGAATCATTATATAATAAAATAATATTTTTAAACATTCCTAAAGAGCCCCTCCTCTCCCTTTTAAAAATCCATAACCTCTAACCCATTAATCACACCTCTAAAGCCCCTTGGCTTGTCCAAACTCTATCCAATTAATCTCCCTACATTCCTATTTTCCACCTAGAATCCTTCCCTTAGGCAGAAGTTAATTCAATAAATCCTTTTAGTTCAAACCAAAGGGAGTTACCTGATTTAAAGGAGATTAAAGAACGAACGGGTCAAGTCGGACACGAGGTAAGGGACTTCATCTCAATCTCCTTTCATTGAGGAATATTTTGTTTTATACATGACTTTATTTTATATGGTTTATAAACACCATTGAATTTTCTTTTCATTCAAAGGGAATCTTTTTCAATGAGGCATTTCACTAAATGAAAAAAAAGAATGTTTCTTTTTAACGTAAGCGGTGACAATAACATTTTCTGCCATCATGAGTATTATTTGATCTCTGAATTCCTTAACAAGACATAATGTTTTTAGAAATAAAATAAATAAAATATAATCTTTTACTTATTTTGGTATTGAAAATGGTTTTGATAACAGATTTCTTATGTCAATATATTTAAATTATATATTGTGATTGAAATGTGGAAATGTTATCTTTCATTTATGTGTTATTAATATGTTATGGTTCTTGGGAATTGTTTACATATATGAGTGGTTTTTTGATAAACCTAGGGTGGGTGAGCTCGAGATAGATCTCTAATGCATTGTGTAACATGATAGATTTAAATGTTAATGTGTCTTCTAATAGATTTAGGGAATATATGATGATGGGTATTCCAAATGTAAATCCCTATGCAGTTGTGAAAGCTACAATGTAAGTATGTTATGGATTCCAAAATTTACCTTTATGATTTATGATTTCTACATGTCATTCATAAATCTTATGATTTCATGAGGTATATTAAAGATCTTATGCTTGGTATGTATTGATGGACTAATGTTTTAATTCCTAATTTTATAACCCATACTGGGCTTTTTATGCTCATCCCATGTTTTTGAAATGTTTTTCATCGGACTAAAATATGAATAGGGTCAAGGATGGGATCAAGAAAAAGTCATGATATCTAAAACATGGAACTAGACATGAATCTTTTTTTCAAGAGTTGTTATTTTATGAAAAAAATGGAAACTGAGTAGAACTGTCTAATTTATAATTTTTTTGAAATGTAATGTAATAGTTATGGCCTAATTCTCTAAAAATCTAAACCTAAAAAGATCCTTAATGTGAATTATCCATTTAATTAAATATTATGTAATGTTTTAAGGTTGGGTCCTTATATCTAAGGATCCCCGTGTGCATATTTTCCCATGGAAATATGTACATAGGGTATAGGTTTCCATATATATATATATGTGAAGTTTCATATGCGTGCAAGCGGAAAAAAAGCAAGATTCAAGTTGTCGTAATCAAAAGTAGCACACCTTGAGGTTGAGCTAAGTTCTCTATAACTAACCCTTTAATTTGAAATCGATAATTGCTTGAATGTTTTAAAAACATTTTTCGTTATTATATAATGTGTATATGTTATGAAAATTGGTTGTAGATCTTTGAAATGACATTTTCACATTATTTACATGATTTAACTAAGCCTTCATTATAGACTATTAAAAAGTTCTAGATAACTCAATAGTATAAAATGAAATTTCCTTCACTTTAGAGATGACAGTTCCCTCATTTTGGGAAAACATGAACCGAGCATTCTCATAAAAATATAAAACCTAAATAAAATAATTGTTTTCATTACATCAAACACAAACAACCAGCCTTTAAAACTTGACACTTTCTTCAGTAACATCACTATGAAACACTTGACCCATAAAAAGACAAAATTTAACCTATTAAAATAAATCCACTTAGTCATGATTCACAGTGTGACTAGGGGTCTCACACCATGAATTCCTAACCCTAGGAATTTCATGGCTTGAACTGAGGTTCATAGCTGGAAATGTTCGAGATAGGGGGTTCACCCCACAAACAACCCCATTCAAGGCATAAATCTGATGGGTCACAACATGAAAGGATACAATAGCTTAAATTTCAGTTATTTTTCACGCTGAACCTCCACCAAATTCCACCCAAACATCGGAGGTTCCAACAGGGGACTAAAATCAAATCCAAAAATACCATTTAAGAACATCTAATTTTCAAATTTCTGATCCAAATTCCAATTTAAGCAATAACCCATGATTCATATTAAAAATAAATTTCCTCTAAAAATAATGAATCAGAAACCTATGGGGTATTACAAACTACCCACCTTAAAACTTCTCATTCCCAAGAATCCATGGTATTCTCCAAAACATGTCTCAAAAACTACTATGGTTTTCAATTCCTTGAGAACTCACTATTCTCCATCTCTGAATTATAAAAATGTTTTTGTTACACAAATACAAACATCAAGGAATGCTTTTCACCATAAGTAGAGCCACTCAATCACTACAAACTCTAACACCAAGAAGGATCCCACTACTCCCATATATCTGGACACTCATCATTGTCTTCAACTGATTCACTATAAAGCTTATGGTTAACCCCCCATACTAATCTTCTGGTGAAGGTTGAATAAACATCATGGTGCTCCTACCATATGAATTTCCAACTGAGAATGATATTTCAATGGTCTATCAACCTGGTAACTAGATTTTGAAAAATGATCTCAATGCAATTTTCTGCTGATTGTATCCAACCCCACAAAAAACACCAGTCCGTTCTCCTATGGATGAATTTTCCCGAAATTTCTTGGTTTCACCTACTGGTGTTCTATCACATATCTCAATCAATATGACTTAACCTCTTGAGGCATCATGAGATTATATAGTTCCTACACCTAAGTCTGATCCCTAAATCCTAGTGTAATTTCATGGTGGATCACTAATTATTTGCTTCCTCTATCATGCTCCCACTCTAAGCACTGACTCACCTTTGATGTGATTCACCCTCATATCACCCAAAAACCATCATGATACTGATTTTAATTCACTAACTCCACCAAAAATTACATCTGAACTTCAAATCTAGTATTAACTAAGGAACCAGAAAATATAGGATCTTCCCACACACTAGAATCACTTTTTACCTCAATCGTTCAATGATCGGCCTCACTGCAACAACAACCCATATGACACGAGGGTTAGTATCCCAAAATTGATATTATTATCCCTAACATAGGAGTACCATTATCATTGAACTTCCAAACCAAACACCTGGTATCTATATCCCCTTTTATATCCATCACTAAATGAAATGACAAGATGTGGCCTACCTGATTATCCTTAAATTCCCATATGAAATATCTATTGTCACTGACTCTTAGATCACTATATATAATCCATGATAGCCGATGATAGTCAATAGTGCGCTCCCCACCCTATGGCTTCCCATACACAGTTCCTATGAATTCCCATACACCACTACTCAACCGTTGATCGAAATGGGTCCTATCAGCAAAACTCACTAACAATACCCCTACCAAGGACCAAACACTCAGGCTATCAGGGGGTGCATGGGGTGGGTAGAGGGTGTGGTAGGGGTAGGGGGAGGATGCGGGGGGGGGGGGGGGGGTACACGGTGTGTGCAGGGTTTTTTTTCAAGGGGTAGGGAAAATTGTAGGGGGTCAGCATGGGGGGTGTGCTTGGGGGGGGGGGGGGTAGGGTGTGTGTGCAGGGGAATGGAATGGGAAGGGGGTGGGGGTGCTGGAAAAGGAGGCAGGGGGGTGTGAAAGGTGAGGGAGAAGGGGGTGCAAGGGGCCAGGGGGGTGCGAGGGGGGGGGGGGGGGGGTCCAAGGGGTGTGTGAGGGGGGGGGGGGGGGTGGATGGGTTCTTTTTCAAGGGCAGGGGTAGGGTGCAGGAGGTGTGCTGGGGGTAGGGGGAAGGGGGGTGGTGCAAGGTGCAGGGGGAGGGGTGCAGGGGGGGAGGGGTGGTGAAAGGGTCCGGGGGAGGGGGCAAGGGGTAGGGGTGTTCGAGAGGGAGGAGGGGGTGAAGGGGGCATGGGTGTGAAGGGGGGGGGGGGGGGGTGTTCAAGGGGGATCTCCGGGGGATGAAAGTTTAACATAATTAATTTAATGTGTTAAATGGAACGAGCATGGTTAACTTGGAACATGGGAGGTAATGCCTCATGTAGTGAATTATGTTATGGTTATGCCTCTTTCCTAAAGTTTAATTGGATGGCATGACACTAGTTATCAACCCAGGATCCATACAGTTTCACCAAACAGTTCGGTAATTCCTCCACCATATTGGATTCATGAATAGGTATGAAGTGAGATGACTTTGAGATCCAATCAATAATCCCCCGTAAGGAATCCTATTTTCGAACCATTCTTAGTAAACCTATAAAAACATTTATAGTAATTTTCTCTAATTTCCACATAGATATATGTTAGGTTTGTAACATGTAGGGGGGGGGGGGGGGTTCAAGAGGGCTTTCTAGGGGGTGCAAGGAGGGTGTCCAGGGGGTGTCCAGGAGTGGGAAGGGGGGCTGTCCAGGGGGAGGTGGGCTGTCCAGGAGGGGGGGGGGGGTGTAGGTTTCGGGCGCAGCGGAAGCGCGTTGGTGGATTTTCCCAACTTTAATTTTAACATTAAACAACGTTCAATATGATATCCATCACGATATAAAATGCCGAATCTTCAAAATAGAATGAAGAATGAAAATAAAAGAAGAGTCCTGGAACCCTTGGGGAGGATTATCATATGTTGATTATAATTAATTTAATTAATGCATAAGAATTACCTCATTGGAATTCTTTCTTCGTTGATGTGTCCGGTCACGATTCAGTGATCCGTCGTTGCATCGTATAATCCAAGTGCAGGATTCCTCTAGCAGTGATCCACACATGTGTCACGTATCTCCGGACGTCGACGAAGGGATCTCCGGGTGCTAGTGCAGAAGAACCTTCGCTTGCGATGTCTGCCTTCGACCGCCTTGATCCGGTGGAGGATCTTGCTCTCGTAACATGAGGGCATTCTTGGTGGAAAGGGAATTCTCTCTTGGATTGAGAGTATTTCCAAATCCGTCGTGCACAACAATGGCTCTTCAAAATGTTGGGGTTTCAAGGATATTTATAATCGGGTTTGAGGTTAATAGAGTTATGACAATAAATAAACGCGTTACGCATTTTATTTATTTCATTAACTCTTATTGAAAACCCCCATGTCGAATTATTAATTCCTTGACATGCACCCACACTGATTATAATAAATATCATTTATTAAAACAATATTAAATCCTCAAAATCCCAACAGGAAAAACTACATGGCGTGTAATAATTAATACATGGTGTGTACTTGTTTTCCATAAAACTACACGGCGTGTATATTTAATATACACGACGTGTACTTTTATTTCCCATTTTTTCTCCACCACATTTATTAGACCTTGAGTAATGAATATTTATTTCTTAAATAAATGTAACTGCATTACTCGCTAATAAATATATTATTTCATCCAAAATATATTCTCTCGAATAACTAGTGTCAAAATAAAGGCGACCAGACATCCTTAAATAATTATTAAACCACAGTCGGGAATAATATTTATTTAACTTGTTAAATTAATATTTAATTGAGATACATGGACACACTTAGTGTGTGACCCTCTAGGCCTCTTTCTCAGTGGCATTAGGCTGAGCCTGCCTAAAGTCCAAGGTAAGCGTCTAACAACATTCCAAGGCACCCATAGAGAAAGAAGTTAAAGCCACAATGACGTGTCACCTCCTACGAACGCTTACCGTGTAATATAATCCCTTTGTCTTGATATCTCCAATCAAGCGGGTTGCATGCTAGTGCCATCAACCCATGTGCTTGATTCTTATTTCTTTGACTTCCTGGAATTGAACTTGCCCATACCTTACCATTTCCATGGATTTATTTAGGCTATATCAATTCCATCAAAGGGCCTAAGATATCTACTTCCGTTATGGAACGGAAGGGACAAATCCTTTATTGCATTATCTATTAATGCGGTATTACTCATGACGCACCCAACGTATCCTACCTCGCTGCGAACAGTGTGTCGTCACAGTTTTTGTCAATACATCTAAGTGCGTGAGTTGTAATACCCATTAATAATAATCTTAAAGTCTAAGGACCAATACACACGTCCGCAGATAGGAACATCCAATGACACTATGAAATGTGGATTTCCTACTGGCGGGTCTCGTTCTCATAATATTCTTCTAGATATTACCAAGGGCTCACACCATGAGAAGGTGCCTCAAAGCATTATGAGTCCTCACCCCTAATGACCTGTATTATTTGTGTCCCTCAAATAATATCATCCGACCATAGAAAATACATTCAAGAACAGTGTTATGGCACTTCCTGATTCTCATCATAGCAGGGATCCGATACGACCCTTTAATGAAACAAATGTCCTTAGTACATTATCACATGACATGTCACGCAGAAGAACAATCAAGATGTGATAAGGCTTTTATTTAATAAATAAAGTACAAAGTAGTTGGTTCTAGACCACCAACTCCAACAGACTACCACTTGGACTAGAGCCAACTGCTAACAACCTTTAACCCGCCAGTTCTCACATGATATTCATGCTTCTGCTGAGATAGACCTTTAGTCATGGGGTCTACCACGTTCTCTTCTGTGGACACTCTGCTCACTGCAACTTCACCCCTTTGATAGAAATACCTAAAGAGGTGAAACTTCTGGAGTATGTGCTTTGTCCATTGATGTGACATTGGTTCTTTTGCAAGATCCACCGCTGCAGTATTATCACAATACAATGTAATGGGATCTTTACTGCTAGGCACCACATCAAGCTCCTGGACAAAGTTCCGAATCCAGATGGCTTCCTTGGATGCATCAGAAGCTGCTATATACTCGGACTCTGTTGTAGAATTGGAAACAACTGGCTGCTTTGAACTCTTCCAGCTCACAGCTCCTCCATTGAGACAGAAAACATATCCAGATTGTGACTTCAGATCATTCTGATCTGTTTGAAAACCAGCATCAGTATACCCTCTGATGACAACCTACTCGTCTCCTCCATACACCAGGAAAATATCCTTAGTTATTCTCAGATACTTAAGGATAGTCTTAACAGCAGTCCAATTCCGTTCTCCTGGATCTTCTTGATATCTTCCTACCATGCTCAGTGCATAGGCACCATCAAGCCTGGTACATAACATGGAATACATGATTGATCCTATAACCGAAGCGTATGAGATCTTTATCATCCTATCTTTCTCCTGTTGTGTTTGGGGACACATTTTCTTAGAAAGATATAATCCATGTGACACTGGAACCAATCCCCTTATGGATTTTTCCATACTAAATCTCTTTAGTATCTAGTCAATGTATGTACCCTGACTTAGTCCAAGAAGCCTCTTGGATCTGTCACGAATGATCTTGATCCCTAGAATGTAGGCTGCTTCTCCTAAGTCCTTCATGGAGAAACACTTATTCAACCGGTCCTTAACTAACTGTAAGGCTGGTACGTCGTTTCCAATAAGAAATATGTCATCAACATATACCACTAGGATGACGACCACATTCCCATTAAACTGCTTATAAACACATGACTCACATTCATTCTTAATGAAACCAAATTCCTTTATGGATTCATCAAATCGAATGTTCCATGACCTGGATTCTTGCTTCAATCCATAAATGGATTTCTCCAACTTGAAAACCCATTTGGCTTCACCTGGTTTCACAAAACCTTCTGGTTGTGTCATTTAGACATCTTCCTGAAGGTTCCCATTAAGGAATGCTGTTTTGACATCCATCTTCTAAATCTCGTAGTCATGGTATGTTTCTATGGACAGTATGATTTTTATGGATTTAAACATGGAAACTGGCGAGAAGGTTTCATCATAGTCAATTCCTTGACGCTTTCTGAATCCTTTATCCACTAGCCCTGCTTTATTGGTGCTAAGATGACCTTCCATGTCCAGCTTTCTTTTGAATACCCATTTGCATCCAAAGGGCTTTACATCAACTGGATCATCGACCAGAACCCAAACTTGGTTCTGATACATGGAATCCATCTCAGAATTCATAGCTTCTAGCCATCATGCAGCTTCTAAGCTTTCTAATGCTCCCTTGTAGGAGAGAGGTTCATCATTGTCCAACAATAATGATTCACCATCCTCGGTGACTACGAAACAAATATCTCTGGTTCCCTTACCTGTCTTGAGCTCTTACGCAGTACTTGTGTTTCTGGAACCTCTTCCACGGACCTGTGGAACTTGTTCCTGTACCAACTCCTGTGTATCTTGAGCATCAACTTCGTCGAAGTCAATCTTTCTCCCACTATCCTTCTTGAGGATGTGCTCCCTCTCAAGAAAGATGGCTTGTCTGGTGACAATAACTTTCTTGTCTTGAGGGTTATATAGGTAATATCCTTTTTTTTCCTTGGGATATCCTATAAAGATACACTTCGTGCCCTGGGGTTCTAGTTTGTTGCTTGAGAAGGCCTTAACAAACGCCTCACATACCCATACACGTGTGTGTGACAAAGTGGGTTTCCTTCCATTCCATAACTCGTATGGAATTCCATTTTCCGCCTTAGTTGGTACTCGGTTTAATGTGTATGTTGTAGTTTGTAATGCATATAACCAAAAGGATAATGGATGATCCACATGACTCATCATCGACCTCACCATGTCCAAAAAGGTGTGGTTCTTCCTTTCACTAACACCATTCCACTGTGGTGTATACGGAGGAGTGAGATGAGATAGAATCCCAGACTCCCGTAGAAGATCGATAAACTCTTGGTTCAGATATTCTCCACCTCGATCCGATCGATGCTTCTTTATCTTCTTACCAAGCTGATTCTCTACTTCATTCTTGATTTCCTTAAATTTCTCTAAGGACTCTGACTTATACCTCATTAAGTAGACATAGCCATATATACTCAAATCATCAGTAAAATTAATGAAGTAAGAATATCCACCTCTAGATTCTACTGGAAATGGTCCACACACATCCGTGTGTACCAATCCTAGAAGCTCTGTGGCCCTTTCACCTTGTCCACCAAAAGGCGGCTTGGTCATTTTTCCTTTTAAACAAGCGTGACATCTATCAAGTGGGTTTAGCTCAGTAGAGTCTAAATAGCCATCTTGGCAGAGCTTGGTCAAATGCTTCTCATTCACATGACCAAGGCGGCGATGCCATAACTGGGTGATGTATGAGTCATGTGAGTCTGTTTTGTTATCGATTGTCAACACTTGGTTTTTGTAATTCAATACATACAAACCATTATTTAAATGTTCCATACCATAACATACGTTGTTCTTATAAAAGAGACAACCCTCATTTCCAAATTTGAAAACAAATCCATCCATATCCAAACAAGATACAGAAATTAGGTTCTTGGTAACACTAGGCACATAATAACAGTTATGTAAAACCAAAATCATCCCAGAGTAATGAGAGGTGGTAGTCACCAATAGCCAACGCAGCCAGCCTTGCATCATTGGTAGCTCGAAGATCCACCTCTCCTCTCGCAATCTGTCTAAATCTACTTGGTTCCTACATTTTAATACAGATGTGAGCCCCACAAGCTGTATCTAATACCCAATGTGTAGAAATAGAAAGATTGCACTCAATAACAATTGCACCTTTAGTGTCCCCACGCTTCTGGGTGCAGTTCCTCTTCCAGTGGCCCTGCTTGCCACTTGAAAAACACACTACCTCACATTCCTTGCCCTCCCTCTGGATCTTCCCCTTCTTGGAGGGACGGTTCTCGGGGGCTTCAAACCGTTTATAAGTCTTTGGCCCCTTTGCCTTGTCCTTCCTTTTCTTGTTCACTATAAGGACCACAGGTTTGTCACGCCCCATGTCCTTATCTAACTAGAGAATCAAGGTCAGAAGCTCTGATAGAATCTTCTCATTGCCACTCATGTTATAGTTGACAATGAAGCTAGAGAAGGTCTTGGGCAATGATGATAGGATGAGATCTATACGCAACTCATCCAGGAATTTAATCCCTAAGATGTCCAGGTGTTCTATGTAGCCAATAAGCTTGTTTACTTGAGGCCCAGCTGGCACAGAATATCCAAGCTTTGTGGTAAACAAATCATTGGAGATCTCATACGTCTCCTGTCTCGCCTTCTCTTGGTAGAGATCTTTAAGGTGAGACATCATGCTATACACGTCCATGTTTTCATGTTGCTTCAAGAGTTCATTAGACATGGACAATATCATGAAACACTGGACATCTGTGGAATCATCCATGAGTTTCATGTAGAGAGATAATTCCTCATCACTAGCCTCTTTCCCAGGCACAACTGGAATAGGCTCTTCCAACACATATAATTTCCTTTTATGGTGAAGGACGACGCGTAAATGCCTCTGCCACTCTTGGAAATTGGTGCCGGTGAGAAGGTTTTTTTTTGAGTATGGTGAGCAATGATATGTTTGAAGTCATTTTCTTGCCGTTTCTTTAAATTAAGATGATCAAAGCTTTAGTACTTTATTACAAAAATTGAGACAAATAAATAAATTAATACTTATTAGTCTCCCACTATTTTATCGAAATCCAATAGCCCTCACCATTAACTTCGTAATATTCTGTTGCGTGAATATTCTGGTGGAAATGATCCATATTTCCCTTCACATTACCCCAACTAGGGTTGGTCAAGCAACTTTAAGGGGTTTAGGTAGGAATTCCAAATGCCAACTGCATTAACTCACAGCTCCTTGATCCGCTGAGTGGACTCCCCAATCCTGAAATCCTTTTTGGATTTCCTCAAACTTTGCCTCTTGGTCACACCAAGTCCTGCTATGGAAGTCAACCCTTGATGCGAACCAAGCCAAGTCAACCCAAAACCTTGATTTAGAATTCCCCGATAATTGAATGCACCCCAACTGGGGTTGGTCAAGCAGTTTGAACTATGGTTCGACTCTAACCAAGATTATGGAAGGCTATGCCGACATAATATTTATTTTGAGGGATTTTATCCTTATACGTAAATTTCCATTTTATTATCTTTGATTACATGATTTTTAATATTAAGTGGGATATAATTAAGTGATTAACCATGTCTAAGATAATATTTATGAATAAGCTGGTTTTATTTTAGTTCCATCTTGCATGCTCGTTTAATTCATTAATTGTGTGATCGTGACAACACACCCACAATAAATAAACCATGAAACTGACAGAAATAAAATAAATGGTATGATCATGAGCTTTTCTATTGGTTAGTTTATCTAGCAGTTGATAAACTAACCCAAGACCTAGGGGAGAAACACATTGAACCTTTCGGGTTCATGTTTACAGCTTTCCACCTGTCCACCTTTGTATCTCCTTGGATTGGTTTCACATTGGCTCCTGACTTGAGCCGCCTCCACTAGCTTGGGAGCTCTATCCATTACATATGAATTTATCTCACATGCAGGTGAGGGGTAAAATGGGGTTTTTACATAAAATAATCCTTGGGCGCGCAAGCCCTACATATTAATGAGGAGATGGATCGCATGCCAAAAATTTAATTTAAATAAGTAAATTAAAATAAACCATTCACATACAAAGGTCTCGGTCTAGCTCATGATCATCCATAAATGCAACGATATTTACTCATAAATAAAACTAACATTCAATTCTTTAATCGTTCTTGTTTAAGATAAATCACGCTCGACTTAATTAATTATCTTTAATTAATCAATCCTTTTATCTTAAATCCCTTTTCTGAATTTCCTTGAGATTCTCATCCATCATAATTTTAAACAAATGAATTCATTTAAAATTATCCTTGTACGTAACTTGTACCATGGAGGAAACCCGGTGAATTCCCATTTATTACACAAATGTTAAATAAAACACATATATATAAAACACCTATCACGTGTTGTGCCTCAGCTTTATGCCTGCACCATGGTACACATCTCAAGGGTTTGTATAATATAATAATAAATTTTAATAAATCTGCATAATTTGGGTGAGTACACAGCGTGTAGTTCCGACTACACGGCGTGTACTTTTCTTCACCGTCCATCCGAAGTACACGCCCGGGGACAGGGAGTGTTAATGTACTTCGGAAATTTTCGGAGTACACGGCATGTACAGAGGGACACACGCCGTGTAGTTTCTGTGTTACATGGTTTCCAGCCGGGCAGGCCGTGTACAGAGTACACGACCCAACCCTAACCCGAAGGGACTACAAACCGTGTTCATTGGACCACACGACATGTATTCCGGAAACCGTGTGCCACCTGTTTCTGGTCAACACATGGTGTCTTAAATTCTTAGAAAGAATCCAATACACTGCCTGATTTGGCGGATCAGTCAATGCATTGAACCTAGACTACACGGTGTGTACTTCCAAATACATGCCGTGTATTCTGGTGTTATACGGCCAGAAACTTTTGGCTCCTCCGGATGAGTTAGTCTATTTTATTTTAATCAAAATTAAAAGAAAAATTCGTTTCTGTGAGGTGAACGAGAAACGAGGGAGGAGGAATAGATCTCGATATTCAGATTTCAAGAACGATTAAACTTGAATTGAAATAACTAAATTATTAAATTTGTAAATTACCAAAAAAAACTAAATAATTATAATCAATGATATAACCTCGCTCTGATACCACTTGTAGGTTCCGGGCGCAGCGGAAGGGCGTTGGTGGGTTTTCCCAACTTTAATTTTAACGTTAAACAACGTTCAATCCGAGATCCGTCATGATATAAAATGTCAAATCTTCAGAATAGAACGAAGAACGAAAAGAAAAGAAGTGTACTGGAACCCTTGAGGAGGATCATCATATGTTGATTATAATTAATTTAATTAATGCATAAGAATTACCTCGTTGAAATTCTTTCTTCATTGATATGTCCAGTCACGATTCGGTGATCCGTCATTTCATCGTAGAATCCAAGTGTAGGATTCTTCTAGCGGTGATCCACATGTGTGTCACGTATCTCCGGACGTCGCTGAAGAGATCTCCGGGTGCTAGCGCGGAAGAACCTTCGCTTGCGATGTCCGCCTTCGACCTCCATGATCCGATGGATGATCTTGCTCTCGTAACATGAGGGCATTCTTGGTGGAAAGGGAATTATCTCTTGGCTTGAGAGTATTTCCAAATCCGTTGTGCACAACAATGGCTCTTCAAAATGTTGGGGTTGCAAGGATATTTATAATCGGGTTTGAGGTTAATAGAGTTATGGCAATAAATAAACGCGTTACGCATTTTATTTATTTCATTAACTCTTATTGAAAACCCCCATGTCGAATTATTAATTCCTTGACATGCGCCCATGCTGATTATAATAAATATTATTTATTAAAACAATATTAAATCCTCAAAATCCCAACTAGAAAAACTACACGGCGTGTCATAATTAATACACAGCGTGTACTTGTTTTCCATAAAACTACACGGCGTGTACTTTTATTTTCCATTTTTTCTCCACCACATTTATTAGACCTTGAGTAATGACTATTTATTTCTCAAATAAATGTAACTGCATTACTCACTAATAAATATATTATTTCATCCACAATATATTCTCTCGAATAACTAGTGTCAAAATAAAGGCGATAAGACATCCTTAAATAATTATTAAACCACAGTCAGGAATAATATTTATTTAACTTGTTAAATTAATATTTAACTGAGATACATGGACACACTTAGTGTGTGACCCTCTAGGCCTCTTTCTCAGTTGCATTAGGCTAAGCCTGCCTAAAGTCCAAGGTTAGCGTCTAGAAACACGCCAAGGCACCCATAGAGAAAGAAGTTAACGCTGCAATGACGTGTCACCTCCAACGAATGATTATCGTGTAATATAATCCATTTGTCTCGATATCTCCAATCAAGCGGGTTGCATGCTAGTGCCATCAACCCATGTGATTGATTATTCTTTCTTTGAATTCCCGGAATTAAACTTGCCCATACCTTACCATGGCCATGGATTTATTTAGGCTATATCAATTTCATCAAAGGGCCTGAGATATCTACTTCCGTTATGGACCAGAAGGGACAAATCCTTTCTCGCATTATCTATTAATGCGGTATTACTCGTGACACACCCAACGTATCCTACCTCACTGCGAACAGTGTGTCGTCAAAATTTTTGTCAATACATATAAGTGCGCGAGTTGTAATACCCATTAATAATAATCTTAAAGTCTAAGGACCAATACACACGTCCGCAGATAGGAACATCCAATGATACTATAAAATGTGTATTTCCTACTGGCGGGTCTTGTTCTCATAATATCCTCCTGGATATTACCAAGGGCGCACACCATGAGAAGGTGCCTCAATGTTTTATGAGCCCTCAACCCTAATGACCTGTATTATTTGTGTCCCTCAAATAATATCATCCGGCCATAGAACATACATTCAAGAACAGTGTTATGGAACTTCCGGGTTCTCATCATAGTAGGGATCCGCTACGACCCTTTAATGAAACAACTGTCCTTAGGATATTATCACATGACATGTCACGTAGAAGAATAATCAAGATGTGATAATGCTTTTATTTAATGAATAAATTACAAAGTAGTTGGTTCTAGACCACTAACTTCAAAGGGGGGGGGCTACTGCATGTGTGTGTGTGGGGGGGGGGGGGGTGCAAGGGTGTGTCCAATGGGGTGAAATGGGGCTAAGGGGTGGGCTACTGTGGGGGGGGGGGGGCGATGGGGGCAGTCTAAGAGGGGGGATGTCCAGGAGGGAGGGGGTGTCCAGGTGGGAGGGGGTGTCTGGGGGGGGGGGGGGGTTGGGGAATGGGTGTGAGGGGGGGGGGGTGTTCAAGGGGAGAAATGGGGTTCTCTTGGGGGGGGGGGGGTGAAAGTGGGAATGGGTGTGCATGAGGGGTGTTCAAATAGACTGTCTAGGGGTGCAAGAGGTGGTGTCTAGGAGGGGGGGGTGTCCAAGAGGGGGGTGTCTAGGAGGGAGTGGGTGTCCCGGTAAAAGGGGGTGTCCAGGAGGGGGGGGGGGGGTCAGGGGCATGGGTGTTAGGGGGGGGGGGGGTGCAAGGGGGCATGGGTGTGGGGGGGGGGGGGGGGTGTTAAAGGGGGATATCCAGGTGGGTGCATGGGGGTATCCAAGAGGGGTGGTGGTGGTGTCCGGGAGGGGTGTCCAGGAGGGGGGTGTCCAGGTGGGGGGGGATATCCAGGAGAGAGGGGGTGTCCAGGTGGGAGGTGGTGCCTTAGAGGGGGGTAGGGTGCAAGGGGGCATGGTTGTGTAGGGGGTGTTCAAGGGTTCTGTCTAGGGGGGTTCAAGGGGGGATGTCCAGGAGGGGGTGTATAGTGGGGGGGGGGGGGTCCAGGAGGGGGGTATCCAGGTAGGAGGGGGGGGGGGGGGTTCAAGGGAATGGGTGTGCCGGGGGGTGTTCAAGGGGGATATCCAGGGGGTGAAAGGGGGGATGTTGAAGAGGGGGTGATGTCTGGGAGGGGGGGTGTCCAGGAGGGAGGGGGTTGTCCATGTGGGGGGTGGGGGGTGTCCAGGGGGTGTATAAGTGGGAGGTGGTGTTTAGGTGTGAGGGGTGTCTAGGAGGGTGGGGGGGGGGGGGTGCATGGGGGATATCAGAAGGGGGGGGGGGGGCTACTACAGGGGGGTGTTTAAGGGGGGAAAGGGGGAATGGGTGTGCAGGGGGTGTCCAGGAGGGAGGGGGTGTCTAGGTGGGTGGGGGCATGGGGGTGAAAGGGGGAGTGGTTTCAAGGGGGTGCAAGGGAGATGTCCAGAGGGTGAAAGGGGGTTATCCCAGGGGCATTGGGGTGTAGGGGGTGTTCAAGGGGGTTGTCCAGGGGTGTGCAAGGGGGCTGTCTAGGGGGGGGGGGGGTTCAAGGGCCTGTCTAGGGGGTGCAAGGGGCTGTCCAAGGGGCATGTGGGTGCACGGGGGGGGGGGGGGGTGGTGTTTAAGGGGGGGTGTAAGGGGATATCCAGGGGATGAAAGGGGGATATCCAGGGGGCATGAGGGTGATAGGGGGATATCCGATGGGGGGAATGGGGGTGTGGGGGGGGGGGGGGTGTTCAGGGGTGATGTGGGGGTGTTTTTAATGAAATGGAAAGGCTTATAGCCATAGATTTGAACCGTGGCTAAAGCCATATAGCCATGGTTTTGAACTGTGGCTAAAGCCATATAGCCATGGTCTATTGAACCGTAGCTATAACCTATAGCCATGGTCTTTGGGCTTATCACCTTGGTTTCAAACCATGGCTATATCCTAAATTTCCAGGAGTGCATCTATACATTTTATGGATGAATATATATAAATATATATATATATATATATGATATTTTTATAAATATTTAAATTCTATATATTATGGAAACTCGATCATTATAAAATGACTAGAACTTCCAAACTGAAACTCTAATGAAAAAAAAACAGTTAACACCTAGAAATAATGATTTTAATAAGTTATTATTAATAAATGGATGGTTAAATATTATAACTGGATCATATATTATATTATAAGTATATAAATTATTATTTTATATTATTATAATAAATTTAAATTTATTTATATGATTTTAATCACTTCTGAATCAATTCAAATGTGAGGTAAGTGATTTTCATCTCACTTTTATTTCCATGAGACACATGCCATATTCACAAATTATTTATTTTATATAGCATATATACTACCCATGAATGTTTTTTATGATGCTTATTAGGAAAATTATGGTTATTTTCATATCAATTTAGGGTTCTATATTTCATGAGGTTTTTATTCAAAATTTACCAAATCTATAAGGGTTTCATGTTATAATCTTATTCTTTACTGGGATTATTTATGATTAAGTTTTTGGTGATGGAATTTCATGATCTAACTATCAATAATATCATGAATTTTCTTTTTGTTTATTGTTTGATGAAAGTTTCATGTAATATTATCATTTCCATCTATTTTTTACTTAAAATTATTGGAAAAAATGTTTTAAAGAAATAATAGAGTTTATTTCCTCTGTGGCCAAAAATATTTTTCTTCCATGTCCACAATTTATTTAAAATGGATTCCATAATTTTTTTTTGATTATCATATTAAATTTTAAGTAAATTTTTACCCATATTTGAATTTATATAAATATTTTTTAATGTAAAATTATTTTTATTTTCTGAATGATGTACTTTTGAAATTTTAGAAAAAATGTGAAAGGAATATTTGTTTTATGATACACAACATGAATGGAATTTCCCAAAATCATAAAAACTCAATGATTTGAATATTAATTTACTATCTTACAAGGTTATTTTAAAATAAATTATTTTTCTTAATATTTTTCAATTTTTTTATTTCAAACAAGTTATTTCAAAATGAAAAGGATATTTTCATCAAGAAATATTCTAAATTATCTTTTAATGGAATTTAATATTTAAGATAACATCATTTGATGTTAATTAATTTTTACTAGGGATGTTAACCAAGGATACCATCCTTATTCTTTCTATGAATGATTTATAATTATTATAGTGAGATATTTATGAAAATTGTTTATTTTCTATTGGTTATGCAATAATGAATTATTAAAATGTTTTTAAAACCCATTTTGTTTTGTGATATATGATAAATGTTTTACAACCTTTTTGAAAATGTATTAATGGATTATGATTATGTTATGAGTTATCTTAGAATTATATATCCCTCTAATGCAGTTGGAAAAGACGGATATCTCATGAAATAATAATGCCTTAAATGGGGACTAAACCCAATTTAGTAAGGGACTCTATCCAATTTGATAGTCTTGGGAGTGAACCTTGACTAAGGATATAATAGAATGGAGGGTGAAACCAATCCACTATAGTAGTCTTGAAAGTGATACTTGAATAAGGAAATGATTTTCTATCATTATGTGTATTCCACAAACTTATGAATTATGTCAATGTTATGTTCTTATAGATCATGTTATTTTATTACTTTATGATTAATGTCATATGAACCACCAAGATTTATTCCATAATTAAATATCATGATCTATAATATGCTGGGTATTGATTTTCAAATGTTAATCTCATGTTCTCATAACCTTATCTTCATGTTACGTTTAAGTGATCACTAATATCTCCCTTTATTACCCTTACCGAGCATATGATCTCACCCTTTATTATATTTCCTTTCTCCACGTTATAAAGAATGATTTTAAGTTGGGTACATCTAATAAGAGTACTATGTGGGGATATATTTGTGGGATATATTGAAAAATATTTCTTGGAAAAAGAATATTGAATATCAAGTCTCTAAATACACTAAACCTTTATGGTCCTCAAGCATGTGTTTGTAAAATATAGTGAATATTAATCTATTAAGATGTAATATTATGTATTAAAAGTATGAGTCACTATATTTTAGTCTTTAATAGAATTTTTAATTGACTATTTAATTTTAAAAAATGTTTTCTTGGTCTTTTTAAAAGGGTGTTCTAAACTACTAATTTTTAAGTTATTCTTTAATGTTATGTGAATGGTTTTAAAAGTTGTATTTTTTAATTTTATGTTTTAAATGATTATTTTGAGGTTTTATTGGAACTTTAAAGGATGGGTTTTTTAGTAAAATACACCCCTGTATAGTATACATATTTTTTATGTTTTGAAAATTTAGGAAATTGTCCCAGATATTAGACATGTTTATGATACTAATATTTATTTAAATAAAGGGGATAATTTCGATAAGGGGTGATCTAGGGTAAGGCATTGTTTATGATTACTATTTCATGAAATGAAATATGTATTTATTTTCATATCATTGTTTGATAATATTGATTTGATCACCTCTATTACATATATTATGGGAAAACAAAAGTAGATAGAGGAACTTCCTAGATATCTTGATACACTAGATTAGGATTATGCTCTGGCTAGTGGATCTTAGTATAGATTACGACCTTATTTCAGAGTTTCCCCCTCAATTTATCTAGATAGGGTATGACTATGTTTTAGGTAGCTTGGATTGTTTTTGGCACCACAAATTATTGGATTATGTTTTAGTATGTTTTAAACCTTCCCTTTGTCTCATAGGAATTCCCATTATCATTGGTACTTGGTTATATTATATTGGTTAATTTTATTTATTTATGTATTGACGGGATATGCGTTATTTTACTATTGACCTTATCTCATTTATTCTATCATTATTACTTTTTCCATTTAAATTCTTTCATTTTAATAGAAAAACTAAGATTTAATGTTTTATAAAAATTTATTTTTGGAACTACTTCATTATATTATATATATATATATATTTATGTACTACTTTCAAAGTAATTTTTTAATAATTCCAATTTTAATATTTTAATTTTAGGGACCACATATTTTGAAATGCTCAAACCTTATGTTTCAAGTGGAATTAGTATTAAAGTAATAAGGGAACCAAAAAATAATTGATTTTAAAACTAAGAGAGAGAGTAAACATTTGTTTGTTATATTTCAAACTAGTCAGAATAGGATTTTTATTTTAATTTTATACATGAGGTGTGGGTTTTATTGTAATACCTTCTGGGCTTTCATTCTCACACATATCTATACATTTCAGTTTCAAAATCTAGTCATGATTCTACTTTGATCAACCTTAGAGTGTTTTTTTGAGTATGGATGGTGATCTCAAGGTCATGCAAATATTTAATTGGGAATAATGGGTAATTATTTTAGATTTTTTATCTTTCTTGTATTAGCCATGTTTTCCATTCTCTTTCTAGTTTCTTTTTTAGTTTTATGTATTGATTTGGGCTGGATGATCTTTTTTCTGTTTTTTTCTATTTGGTTCTACTTATTATTAAACTTTTTATTTTATTTTACATGGAAGTATAACTAATAGATGGGTCATAATAAGATTTCAATAAAATTCAATTCTGTTTTAATTATTATTATTTGGTGAAATAATTCTCACGAGTTATTATATGATGTTGTGACACTAGTTTCTAGCATGAGGTGATTGGGAACACACCTTGGGAATATCATGGGTTGGCCTGGGTTCCTTGTTCAGGGGTGGCCTGGAATTGGTATGTGAAATCATAATATTAGATCCTAGGTTATTATAGGTTTATAGGGTTTATAGTTTATTTCTAGTAATGGTAGAATGGATTTAGTACTATAGGGTCTCTAGAGGTAGAAACTAGAAGATTCTAAAAAGATTTTAATTTTTTTAAACCTCGAGTTACTATGGGATATTAGTTTTTGTATTTATTTTATTTAGTTTGGATATTTTTTGATATGTATTGATGGTTTTAAAATTTTTATTAATGATATATGGATTATTTAAAATATTTTTATGTGTTGGGGGATGAAAATGGGAGTTGAACTAGAGGTACACATAAGCTCACATGGTTTTGGAAAAACATGTGGAGACCATGTACATGGTTCTATATAACTCTCAGTAGAATCTAAATGATTGACTTATGGTTTCCCAAATCATGTAGTTGAGTCATGCATGGAAAATATTCCCACTTAAATATGCTTTATATTATTTGGTGTGTTGAGCTATTTACATTGTTTTTGAAGGATGGTTCTAATTTTAAAATGGAGACAATTAGTTTTAAAATTAATAAAGAATATTTTCATGTTATTTGAAGTGTATTTTGTATTTTAAAATATAAATTATTTTTTTAAGAAGAAAAAAATTGGGATTTGAAAATTTTAAATAGGATTCTTGATGAAAATATGGTTTTATAAGTTGAATGTAAAATTTTATAAATTTAGAAATGTTTTCTAAGGTGAATTAAAATGAAATTGATGTTTGGAAATGAATAAATGATTTTAATATAGAATTAATGGAAAATATTAATTGATTTTTCAGCAATTTTTCAAGATTTCATAAAAAATAGGATGTGGGATTTTGAAAAATATTTGAAAAGAATGATTTTAACTTTGATTAAGTGGTTGTGATTTGGTTTTCTAGAGTGATATTTTATGATGGGATTTACCTAGATTTGGGTATGCGTTGAGTTTGAATAATTTTTGTTCCATTTTCTCTTTTTATTATTTAGTGTACTTCCCCATAAAGTATCTATCTATTTTCAAAGGAAATCTACAAGTGGTTATGCATTAGTGAACCTTTTTGTTGATCAACCAAGATATTTCCTCAAAGAGTTTTGGAAATTTAATCATACTCTCCTTTATGGTTAATAAAATGATTTTTAATAAGAATTATGACTATAAAGTATTGAAAGAATATTTTTTCTTCTTAATCCCCCAAAGTCTCTCAAGATCAAGTTCACAACCTTTATAGTTGGGTGTCCATGTTAGAAGTGGTGTAAGTCCATTGTTCATACTAATCCATGAGATGACTATTCTTGTAAATTTTTGAAGGATGTATTTATCCAAAAATGTTTCTATGAGGCCATGAAGGTGCCTAAGTCGATGGAGTTATACTTTATTAAATATAGTGATCAAACAATGTTGAAGTACATTCAATATTTCATTAACCTGAACCTCTATATTTCAAAATTGGATTTGGATGATTCATTTAAGGTATGATATTTTGACAGAGTAATTAACCTTGATATTTATTTTAGAGTGTTGAAGGTAGGCCTACAATTCTATATAGATGTGTTAAGGTGGGTGGTTTGGGTTGAGGAAATTTTAGAAGGATTTATTGAGGTGAATGATACTTACTCTATTATTGGAAGTGGTGAAGGAAAATCTGGTAAAGGAAAGGGGAAGGAGTTTGAGTATTGAAAGGTAAGTGGTCTTATCAAGAGGAATTTATATGTCTCTTCATCAATTTCTTTTGGGGGTAGGAAATTGATGTGTTCTCAGTGTGGAAAGTTGGGTCACGAGAAGCCTCTATGTCTGATTGTTTTGAAGAACTTTCATGTTTGTGTCCATTTGGGCCATTTATAGAGGTTTTTAAAGGATCTATGGGTAAGAATAATGGAGATTAATCTACCCATTTGGAGGATTATCAGGTTCAACCTGTTTGTACTGATCTTGGTAAATTGTATTCTTGAGGTATTATTCATTCCCCTTTGTCCCTATTCTCTATATTGTGTCCATTGTTTCTTATTTGATGTTATGGTGATTCTAGGTATTTTTGAATTTGAGAAAAAGTTTAATATAATTGGTGGTAATGTATTATTGGAAAATTCTAACTCATTCATGGTTATGCATGGGAACTTTTTATGTTTTCATCATCTCATTATAGTTGTGAATTATATCCTTTAGTATTGTTGATTTTCCTTAGAGGATAAGTGTTTCATAGTAATTACAATATGGTGGGGAAGCCACCACAGTTGGTATGGCCTCATATCCATTGTTTATCTGATCTAATGTCCTTTTTGGATTCCTGTTTTGGTGAGTGATATTTTTTAGTGGGTTTTGGATTTGGATTTTCTATTGGAGATTATTTGATTTTAAAAGACGATTTTGGATTGTTTTGGTTGGCATTTCAGGTCACAGTGTTCCTTATTTTTGGGAATAAAGTTGTTTCAAGGAAGCTGAATACTATCCATTATATTGAAAAATTTAAGCCAATGAATCTTTATAAGGGTATAAAGTGTTATTTTGGGGAGAATATTCACACCCCAACCTTCTTTTCATTATATTTATTTATTTATCAAATTTTGATCTTATCATTGAGTTTTGGGTTTAAACCCCTTGAAATTTTTAGTTTTATAGGCATTTTGTTCTGGATAATGGGGACATTCATGCCTATGTTGTTAATTTTAGTGATTATGGTTAGAATCGATGGTGTATAAATAGAGAGATCCCCTGGGCATAAGGCATTTTTATTGGTGTTTTTGAGTTAGGGTTCATACTATGGAAAACACTAATGGTAACTATGCCTGTGGTGGTGGTTGTTATGGGCCCTGGGTTCTCTATGTCATGTTGGGAGAATCATACTAGGTGTTGGGTTATTAGGTGTATGAAACTAAGGCTCCTACATCAAGGTTCCCTTAAACTAGGAGTTTTAGCTAGGTCACTAGAAACCCCATGGGATAGGGATAGATGTGGTGGTCTATGTGATGGCCTATGTGTCGGGTTGCACTGTTGAGGGAAACAGTGAGGGGGAATCTCACCATGGTATTCCCTAGGGAGTGGGTCTCAATTGTTTTGGATTGACCATGATGAGCTACACTCCATGGAACTTACTATGATGAATGATATATTTTTTCTTTTTACTTTTCCCCCTCTATCAATTTAACCACTTTTGGGGGCCTTTCCTCCCCTCACTCACACAACACCTTATAGGATGCATCCACAAGAGTTTTTCCTCACCTTACAACTTGGAGATTTTATGGGTTTATATCAAATTTGATTCATATTATTCAAGTAATATACTTCCTATCCCTTTATCCTCTCTTTAATGTTATCTTATTTCCTTAGTATGGTCTTAGATGCATAGGGTTTCTTATTGACTGAAACATTATGGACATTTATTTACTTTAGGGTTCATATTGGTTCCTAAATTATTGTTCTTTCTCTCTATGTTTGTATTAACATTTCACTTGTATAAGTGATGATCTAGAGATAGGTTAGACCTAGTGTTAGCCTTTAAATTTTTAACCAGGATTTATTACTTATTTGGGTTCTTGTTTTTGATATTAAATGATAACATTCAATGTGTTTGAGGATTATTTGGAAATAATAATATGTTTTCACTTGATTTACATAAAATTTGATGGTTTATATTTTATTTTAAAATTTATAAATCTAATTTACTCAACTATGAACATAAAGTTTGTGATTAAATGGATGAATGGACTTTTTAAATGAATTCTAAAATTTCAATAGGCGTTTTAGCCTTCAAAATGATTTCTAAATGACTAATTTAATTTTAAATGGAATTATTTGTCTTTTGAAAAATGTATTCTAAACTACTAAAATGTTTTTATTATTATTTAATGTAATTTAAATGGTTTTTGAAGTCAGTTTTATGAATTTTAAGATTTTAATAATGATTATGAGGCCTTGTTGGCTATTTAAAGGATGTTTTTTAGTTAAACGCGCCCTTAGAAATTTGAATCATTCTGTTTTTTTATAATTGAGGAAATTTTCCTTGGTATAGGATATGTTTATGATACTTTTTTTTACATAAATAAGGGGGATTATTCCTAGAAAGTATTATTTGGAAAAAAATACCTGTTTAAGATACTTGTTTCATCTAAGGGAACAAGTATTTATTTTCTTATCGTAGTTTCATACTATTGATAGGTTTAAATCTACTTCATATATCATGAAAAATGAGAGTATATAATGTAACTTTCTATTGAATATTTTGCACCAACCTATTATTATGCTTTAGCTAGTGAACCTAGGTATAAATTATGTGATACTTTGGGAGTTTTCCTCTCAGTTAGGCCAGGTTGGGTACAATCAAGAATTATGGAAGTTTGATTGTATCAAGCATGATGATATAATGGATCGTGTTTTAGTATATTTTGTTCTTTCCCTTAATCTCCTAGGTATTACCATAATAATTAGTACTTGGTTATATTAAATTGGATACTTTTATTTATTTAGGTATTGATGGACTATGCATTATTTTCACATTTCTCGTATCTCATTCTTTCTTCTATTATTACAATTTTTATTGTAATATTTTGGTTTTAAAAGGAAACTATTGATTTAATGTTTTATGGAAAATAAATTTTGAGACTCTTTCATTAACTTATATATATATATAAAACCTTCAAAGGATGTTTTTAATAACATAACTTTTCATATTTTAGTTTTGAAGTTAACCTCTTTTAAAATTTTCATAATTTTTCGTTTTTAGTGAAACCAGTTTTAAAATAAGAAAAGAAAAAATTATTATTGATTGTAAAACTAATAGAGACAAAAAATATGTCTGAAAACTTTACTTCAAAAAAACATTAATTGGATATATTTTATTTAATGTTTATATATGGGTTGTAGTTTCTCTTGGTATCCCTATTAGGATTTTGTCCTTACACCTATATATACATTTCAATTTAAGGTTCAGGTACTAGTTCTAATTTCATTTCTCATGGAGGATTTGTGGTTTTGGGGATTCATGGTGACATCAAGGTCATCCAAAGATCACGTCAGGGATTATGTACATTTTTTTATATTTTTATCTTTTTTATATTATCCAAGCCAACTATTATCATACCATTTTTTAGTTTCATGTATTTATCTAGGAAGGATGATATTTTATATATTATTCTCCTTTTATTTCTTCATATTGTAAACTTGTTTCTTTTATTTTTTATGGAAATCCAACCTATGGGTTGGTTATGATGGGTTTTTTTGAAAAGTTCCACTATATTGTAACTATTATTATTGGAAAAAATTATTCCCATGAGTTTCTATCTAATCCCATGACACTAGTTTCTTGATCATGGTAATTGGGAATGAACCTCAAGTATGTCATCAAGTATCCTAGGTGCCCGATTTAGTAGGGGACCAAAGTTGGTCCATGACACACACACCACTCTAAATGAATGGTTTATTAGAAATTTTTATAAAATAGAGTAACCATGAATTTTTTGGATGTGAAAAAAGTATAATGTAATTATTGTGACATGGATACCTAAATGAAACCTGAATAATGATTTCAAAACACATCATGTTCACATATTAATCACTATAGGATAGTGCAAGCATATGGTGTTGATTGATATATAAGTGGGATATGGTTTTCATACTTTTAAATTAGTTGTAAATTGAACTAGGTCCATACATATACGTGATATGACCAATCCAAGCCTCAGTTATACAACTTATAAAATCAATTGTAAATGGAAGTGAGTGATGTAATAGGAAAATGTAAAAATTTATAACATGAAATCAATATGTATTTCTATACATAAAATGCTAAAAAATATAAACTATAAAAAATATTAGAAACAAATAATAAACTATATTTAGATAAGTGGTGTAAGAAAAAAATCACCTAAGGACCGAAAATGGATATCTTAAGTGTGAAACCTCTCTCAAGGAGTATAGTGGAAAAACCTTTTGTCATAGAATGATTAATCCATCTAAATCCCCCCAAAATATATCACCCATTCTCTATTCTCCATGTATAACTGTATCCCACTATTAGATGAATTTTCTTTAATTGGGTCACATATAAAAATATATATACACTTTTCAAGAGGGTACCATGTAGGGTGTGAGTATAACATACCCAATAGGTGGTCACCACCTTCCCTTAACCACCTATAATAATCCAATGTATTTGTATAAACAATGTAGTTGAAGAGAAATAAATATAACAAAAACAAACATGAAATTTGAAACATGTTAAATATAATCATAAGGCCTTGTAATTAACATCCCATATAGTAAGAGTCTATACCTGACATACCAAATTCAAGATAAAGATCACGATCTAAGATAATTGTTTTGAACGATTTAGGGTAAAAAACCCATTCTATGTGTAAAGGGAATTGTGTATAATGAGTTAGGGATTTTTTTCAATTATAGGGAAAATGGGAAATGTGTGTAACGATTTAGGTAATTAAACAACTATCGAAACCACCAACCTATACATCAATATGAGGATATCAATACAAACTTATTATAATAGTAATATTACCCTCTTTAATAATTTCACATTGTGTTAGTTTTGAAGAAAATCAAACAACCCTCTAGGTATCAACACATTCTTTAGAAACACCTTCAACTTGATAGGATCAATTTTTTTTAAAACATGTATAACAAGAATGAAGACAAAAAAATCATTAAGACTATCTACCAAATGGATAAAAAAATAGGTAAATTCTAACAAATAAGTGAAGTAGGAAAATGATACCCATTTAACAATTTAGAAATTTTGGAACATAGAATATAAACCAATTAAATAAAAACTACCCGAGATCTCTTTTTATAAGACTCATAAAATGTTTTTTTAAAGAAATAATTTCAATTTTAATTATGTTCTCTGAATTTTGTGCCATCACCATTAAAACTCTTAGGAATATGAGAGGTAGAAGGGTTTCTCTTACCAATTAAATCATAGAAAACTTATAGGGTGAATTGACCTAAACCCATGTTGTAATTATGTTATTAATATCATTGTTATTTTTAATATTTTATACAAATAAATTTTATTAGTTCAAAAAAATGTATGAAAATGAGAAACCTCAAAAATGTTTTTATTAATAAAACACTAGTGCATTATATAATTACAAGGCTAAAAACCTCAACTACTCTAGAAAACTCATTGCAAGCCCTAACAACACCAATAGAATGCCTCTCGACAGCAAAATTAAACTGATTCTGTAGCCTTCATCCCTTTGATCTACCATAATAAGAAAAGCGATAGTGAGAAGAATAATTGAAATGATATGAATAAGAGGAATCTACAAAACCATTTTTGAAGAAAGAAAAGAATAGTGTTGATTTTTTGTGTTTCGTAATGCATTAGATTTGTTTTTATAAAGTTTATTTGACCATTGTAAAAAATAGCCACTATAATTTTTAGTGATCGTTGATGTATTTATTAACCATTGGGTTTTCTTTTAATTTTACCATTGGATGTTTTAAAAATATTAAATGAATTTAAAATAATATTTGGAAATAATAAAATTAATGAAATATAATGATTTAATTGTTAATTTTATATTATAAACTTATGATTTGATAAATATAATTTTATAATTATAATTAATAATAACAGAATTGACTTTTTAAATTAGGTAATTAATATTTATAAGTACATAAAAAATGAATGATTTTGGTTATGTCTAAAAATAATTTTACAAAAAAATTTCCATGTTCCCACCACAATTGAGAGTAGCCTGTAATTTCAAATCCTCGAGGTCCAGTGGGCACAACCTAATCGCACTCAAGAAACTAGTAGGTCATACAGTGTATAGGTGGGCTGAGTTTCAAACTGAGTATAGGTGGACCGGGAACTGGTCCATGTGAATGGGTTGGGAAATGGCCTTGATAAGATCTTCTGTGTAAGGATACCTTTGTCTGTATTGTGTCATCAGAGTTAGGAACCCCAAATGTAGCCTTATTTTTCATCGCATGAAACCAATTAGTTCTGATGTGGGATGTGAAATTTTGCACAGAAGCAGATCTGGACCATCCGATTGCGCCACGATCAAATACTGTTCATCCTTTCTAATCTCAATCGGTCTCTCCCTTTTACTCATATAGGATTAAATCCCAGACTTTAGATTGATCTAGGATGATCCTAGTCCTCCAAGACATCCCCAATATTCTCCTTCATCGTGAACTTAATTTCACCTCTTGAAACAGTAGGTCGACGACTGCCGATCCTGTCACCATCAATGATGTCACCTCCAACCAAGGTCGCATCTCACTTCTTTTTTCACAACAACAATGAGATTGGATTATTTTAAAACCAAACTAGTGATTCAAACCTGGATTCTTCTATATGTTTTGATATATATATATATATATATATATATAAGTTTTGAATTCTTAATGTTCTTATTTAATTAACATTTTTGTTTGATCCTCCCTCAAGTCAATTTGGAATCCCTTCAGTATCCTTGTTTATTGTAACATGGATTATAAAAAAATATAAACCTATTATATAAACCCTCCAAGACCCGAAATCACCCCAAAAAGCCCTCCATTTTCTTTTATCTTGAAGACTAGAATCTCATGTCCCTCGATTCATCCAAATCATGTAAGGTTTCAATTTTTTTATATTTAATTTCACCAATAAAAATATATAGATACATACATATATATAATTATACATACAAATATATACATACCTATTTATTTTTTTAAGAATTTTTTGATGAAAAATATTTTTTTATTTATCTCCAAATCCCTTTTTTTGTCATTTTCAAATTCCACTTTTTGGGTAAGTGGGAACCTCAAAAAAGTTGGATACAATTTCAAAAATCACCCGCATAATGAATTACACAAAAACCTATCCCAAAATCAAGATTTAAATTTTAAAATTAAAATTATTACAAGGAAAACCCAAAAAACATGGGCAAGAGAGCATCCTGAGATACCCACGATCAAGAAGACACCTTACCGCCATCATTACTCAACATCCATCATCACAAAACCATCACCCCCGTCGTGTAATCACATCACCAGAGTCATCGTCCTCACCAACCTCTTCACCGATGACCACTGCTTACTCACCATCACCACCTTCTCACATAACCTCCCTCATCAAGCCATCGTTGTCGCTGTTCAATACCACACCAGAATTTGTAATCCTCTCAACAATAGTATGTCATCGTCCCCCATCACCCGATCACACCCCAGCTACAAAACACCTACAAACACAACCACCTAAAACCACCATCTTGGATTCACTAAACCAGGACCAAAAACTCGAAACAGACACCAATAATAGCATCCATAAACATGCCATTGAAAATCATCCAACAAACCCCCATCACCGCCAAGAGAAAAAACACCATCACTTACGCCGAAAACCACCACTAGAAACCATCACCTGAATAGGAATGAAAAAGCGGGACCAAACCCAACAAAGGGGAGAGATTGAAACCCTAGGATGAAGGACCAACTCTAGAGTGCTAGGAAAGCTATCATCCTCCAAAATTAATGCCCAAAACCTTGGCAAATCCTGAGTTCTAAAACTGACCTGGAGAGAAGCTTAGGAACACAAGATCCGAGAGCAGAAAGGCGAATAGGGAGAAAACTAGGACTTTAACACAAAGCAGGGTGGGTGAGTGAGAGATAATGATATGTAGTTTTATATATGTTGTTTTGAATGGTTTTGGGATATGATTGAGAAATGAAGGTCCATTAATGGGGTTTTCTAAAAATCAAAACTAGAACAATGAATGTTATGTTATGGGGAGTGAACCTATAAATATTAATCGGACTTTTTTCCATACGAGTTAAGAATAATAGCCTTATGGTTTTATTATGGTATGCCATGTATCATCATTGACCCACTGAAAATTATTATTTCAATGGATAAATATCAATGATATTTTCTAATATAATTATTTTATGAAATTATTTATTTCTAAATTTATATAGATTTCAATGTTTTGGAAATATAATTTTATGTATATATACATATTTAAATATTTTTATTCTAAGAAAATATTTTAAGACTTTTTATTAATGTTTTAAAAAATACTTAATGGGAATATTAAATTCTCACCATATGTTTTAAATTTATTTTTGTATAAGAATAATATAATTACATTGTGATGTGAGTTATATGAAGAGGCAACACACTGAAGAAATTTCTATTTAGTAATTTTTTTTTTCAGTTTTGATGAAATGTAATATTTTTATCTAATTCTCTAAAACCTAGACTAATAAAAGGTCCCCGATTGTGTATTATGTTGTGTAATAATTCAGTTTATTTTTATAAAATAATTTCACAAAATCTTTTATCACTGAATTCAGAAGAGCGGGTTCAGGCTGTTATAATTAGTTTTAGAGGAATGGTATAGATAATTTTTGAAAATGAGAATGAAATTAATTATTTTAATATTCCTACTTAACAAACATTCTTTTATTCAATATTTCTATATTGAAGGAAGAATATCACAGATAACTCTTTTGTCCCTTCCTGATGAATTTCTTGAAAGTATAATTTTAAAGTCATTTTTGGATGATTATGAACTGTTTTTGAACCTTTGGTTATCTTGTAAATAACACTTCCAAATATAAAATACACCTGATATACTCTGATTCTTTCAAGGATTGAGTTTTGTTTATTATGATATCATGAATGAACAAATTCCATTCTATTTATGAAAAGGAAAATATTTTAATGTTCTTTTCAAATGTTTCAATCTATCTGAAAAATTTCAATCCTGAGTAGACTTTCTATAATTTACAAGAGTGGGTGACCTCAGTGGAGCCTATATATGTCATGTTTTGTGTTTCAGTTTGTATAAGAGACTCAAAGACTTTGAGGCTTTCGAAGATGAATTAGTTAGGTTGTTTCCTAGAAATCAAGTCTACTCAGACATCACCAATATTTACACCCCTAATGATTCTATCTTAATATCCTATATATGTTTAAATTAGTTTGAACCTAGTTTCTCGAGTTGTGTTTTGGAAAAAGAAGATTAGGAACTTGAAACTGCTATGAGGATCAATTTAACTAGAAGAAACCCACCTTTTTATGAGAATCACCAACAATAGATATTCTAGTGAAGGTATGGGTTAATTACTATACCTCATTTTTGATAATGAATAATAATTAAGTTGTTTATGTAGGAACATCAAGATTCATGTCGAAGAAATAAGGATATTGAATACTTGTACATATGAATTACAGGGACAAAATTCTATTGGGGGGGGGGGTGTATTGCTCCAAACCCATGTTGTAATTATGTTATTAATATCATTGTTCTAATTATTATTTATTCTTATTATTTTATAAAAATAAATTTTATTAATTCAAACAAATTTAAGAAAATTATTACACATGAGGTACTTTTTTATTAATGAAACACTAGTACATTACATCATTACAAGGATAAAGACCCAAACTACTCTAGAAAACTCATTTCAAGCCTAAACAGCACCACCATAATGCCTCTCATCAACACAATAAAATTGATTATGTATCCTTCATCCCATGGATATACCATAATAAGAAAATCAATAGTAATAAGAATAATGGAAATTCTAAGAATAAAAGAAATGTATAAAACCATTTTTGAATAAAGAAAAGAACTTTGATGATTTTTTGTGTGTTTTAGAATTCCTTAGACATGTATTTATAAATTTTATATGACCATTGTAAAAATGTATCCATTGATATTTTTAGTGACCGTTGAATTTTTTTAACCGCTGGGTTTTATTTTAATTTTATCGTTAGATGTTTTAAAATTTTAAAATGAATTTATAATAATATTTTCCAATAATAAAACTAATTAAATATAATATTTTAATTATTAATTTTATATTCTAACCTTAGGATTTGATTATGATAATTTTATAATTAAAAATTATAAAAAAATAATTAGCTTTTTAAATTATGTAATTAATCTACATAAAGACATAAAAAATAAATGAATGATTTTCGTTATGTTTAACAAATTTTTTAAATTTTTTATTATGTTACCAACAAAACTGAGAGTAGATTATAAGGCCAAAGCCTCATGGTCCAATGGGCATAGAAAAATCCCACTCGAGAAATCAGTAGGTCATCCCGTGTATAGGTGGGATGAGTTTCAAAATGAGCATTGGTGGACCGGGAACCAGTCTTCGTGTATGGGATTGGACAAGACCTGGGAGGGATCCCATGTGTAAGGATCCCTTTGCGTGTGTTGTGTCATTGGAGTTAGTCAATCCAAATTCAGACCTATATGGAGTCACTTGAAACCAATTCGTTTCAATATGGGATGCACATTTTTGGGAGGTAGCAGATCAGGACCATCCAATCACACCATGATCAATCATATCTATCCCTTCCAATCTTGATCGGTCTCTCCATTTTACTCTTAAGGGATTAGATCGTAGACTTATAATTGATCTAGGATTATCCAATCCCTCCAATCCATCCCCGATATTCTCCTTCCTCATGAACATTATTGTACCACTTGAATGAGGAGGTCAATGACCACCCAACTCGCCTCCATCATCGATGTTGAGTCCCATCATGGCCCCTACTCACTTATTTTTCCATATAAACAATGATATTGGGTTATTTTAAAACTGAAATGATGACTCCAACCTGTATTCCTCTATAAGTTTCAATTTTAATATATATAAATATATATATGTGTATTTTTTTTGGAATTATTTATGTTCTTCTTTAATTAACATTTTTGGTTGATCCCCCCTCATGTCAATTTTGAATCCCTTCAGAATCCTTGTTTATTTCAACAAGTATTATAAAAAAATATACAAACCAATTATATAAACCATCAAAAACCCAAGTTCACCCCCTAAAATTCCTTCATTTCTTTTCTTATTGAATTCCTGAGGCTCTAGTTCCTCGATTCATCCAAATCATGTAAGGGTTAAATTTTTTAATGTATGATTTGAATAAGATATATATATATATATATATATATATAAGTATATATAAAAATATATACATACCTATTTATTTTATTCATAATTTTTTGATGAAAAATATTTGTTTTAAATTTATGATTTAATGGATTCATTATAAATCCTTCATTCTTATGGATTTATGTAAGGTTTTACTTATTTCAAATTATCTTCATTTTACAAACATTTACATATATATACACACATATATATATATATATATCTGTGTGTGTGTGTGTGTGTGTGTTTGTGTGTGTGTATACGAACATATATTACTATCTATTTTCAGAATATATAAGATTAAGGGTTTTTTTTAATTTTATTATAAGCCTATGGTTTATAAGGTTTTGATTTAATTATTGATTTTTTTAGAATTGTGAGCTCAGAGGCTCTTAGATTAAAGAAATAGAAAGTTACACAAGATTAAATGAATGGATTTTAAATTTGTTGTGAACAAGAAGTGGAAGCATGTCGTCAGCCTCATTATTTATGTGGATGCTTCCTTCTTCATTGACTTCTTTATTATAAATACCATTCACAATATAATTCACTTTTTGAAAAGTGATAGTGATAATACAGCTCATAGAAGAGATCCATTCAAGGCAATCGATCTATTTACCTGTTAGCTTCCATGAAGGTTGAGTCTAGCCCACCCTTATGGCGTTAACTACCATAGTTTAATCACATTCTAGAAAAATATTATTCCAATTCATTTGACAATCAATTCCCACTGCTCTAATAATCGCACACAATTCATCCTCCAATGTAGTATCTTAGCCACATGGACTATAACTGCATTCCACCATGTCCCTGTGATGGTCCCTAAAAATTACCCCAAATCCCAATGGCACTTGGTTGTCTTGTGATGATCCATCCATATTGTATTTCAGCTATCCATAGAAAGGGAATGACCAAAAAACATCCATAGTTACTCATTGATTGAAAAAATGACTTTAATATTCAGGTGCTTAAGAACTATGAAATCCCTCACCAAGGTGTTGAAACACTTGGTGATCATGCTGATGACATTCTGGATATCCAAAAAAATGTAAGCAGCTGTAGAGTTCCCATGAAACCAGGCCTGGTGATGAATTTCATTGGTACGGGCTCTCCAAATAGTATGAAAATTTTCAACATATGCAACTTGAAAAAGTGTAGTGAGTTTCTTTGATTGCTGAACTCGAAAAAGAGTATAAAAAAATTCATATTTGAACTAGTTTTAGGAGGATACATATCAAATATATTGGGAATAAATTTACACAAGGAAGAGGCAATGTTGCAGCACAAGAAAAGTTGATCAACATCCTCATGATGTTTATGACATAATATGCACCTAGAGCATAGGGATATCCCAACCATCTGAAGATTTTCATATACTATGACTTTATTATAAAAAATTCTCCAATGTAAAGTGAATTTTGAAGGGAGCATACATTTCTTGTTCAGCGCAAAAATCCATTTTTGTTCTCCCTTAATCAAATAATTATAGAAACCTTTAGAATCCAGAATCCCATTCTGCGACATTTCCCATATCAGAAGATCTGGCTCATTAATGAAATCATAACCTATAATAGTTGAGGCTATATCTTTTGGGAGAGCATCCATATGTTCCAATTGCTCCTTGATTGTGATGTTGCAATAAATTTTATGTTCCTAGATATTAATTATATCAATAAGTGGGATTCTTGTCCTGTTAGCATGAAAAAAACTAAGGTATGATCTCACATTAACCATCCATCATGTATGTCTCAGAATGTTCTGGAAAACAGCGCGCAGTCTAGGACAGATGGAAGAATCAAGAAAACCAGAATTCTCTATGATTAATAGTGAAATAATCCTACCTCTAAGGAACTCAAAGGAAGTATAAGTTTTGTGTACAAGAATCTTGAGGGATTTTTCCTACAAATCCTGATTAAAAAAACTCAAATTCTTAATACCCCTTCCACCAAGTAGTGGAGGCATATAGCACTGGCTCCACTTGGCTGTAATAATTTTCCTCTACAGAAACTTTTTTAGCATAGATTTATTTTCTTAATGACTGAGAGTGGAAAACTATACACCATGATGGAATATACAAGATTTCAGGTTAGCATGTGCTTTATAAGGTAAATGTGTCATGCTATTGAAAGAGACTTTCCTTTCCAAGAGGAAAGTGTTTTTATGATTTGGATTAAAGCAGTTGAAAAAAGTAATAAATGAGGCTTTACCCAAAACATGGGAACTCCAAGGTATATAATATCAAGGGAGCCCTCCCTTAGTCCAATATGGTTTATGAGATAAGTCTTATTTGAATCTAGAATGTTCTTTCCATAATAAATGAAATATTTTGTCCAGTTAATTTCCTAACCTTAGATACTCTCATAATGAAGGAGGTCCTTTTTATATGATTGATGTTTTTACTATCACCCTCTATAAAAATGACAATGTCATCAGAAAAAAATGAGATGGAGAAGATATACCACTTTATACTTTGATTTTTGAAGGTTCTCCTTTATCCCCCATATTAAGAAGAATTCTGCTCAACTAATCCTCAAAATGGAAAAAACCATGGATGAAAGAGGATCCCCTTATCTCACTCCCCTTGAGCATGGGAAATAACCTTCTAGTGAACCATTAACCAGAATTGAGATATGGTCTAACTCAATAAGCATTTTTATCCACTTAATAAACCTCACATTGAAGCCAAATCTATAAAAAATTTTACTTATAAAAACTTAATCCATTGTGTAAAATGCTCTTCTAAGGTCAATATTAATATAAATATTTACTCCCAAAGTGGGTTTCCTATGAATATTAATACATTCTTAGGCATTGAGTAGGAAATCTTGAATATTATTACCTTTAGCAAATTCAAATTGGTTCCAAGATATGATTTTCTAAGAAACACGATCAAGCCTGTTAGCCATGATTTTTTTATAATTTCGTGTATTATGTTAATAAGGGAAACTGGCCTAAATTGGCTTATTTCACTTGCATTATCCACCTTCAGAATGAGGGCAATGAACTAAGAATTAAAAATTGTATTGAGCTATCCATACCTGAAAAAATGCTTAACAAGCAAGCACAACTCATTCTTATGTTTTCAAAAACATAATTCAATGTATGAGGTATAATGGTTTATATATATATATATAAATTTATTTATAAAGATTTATTAATATTTTTTTTTCAAAATCTATATACAAAGTTTATAAATTTGTTCATAATATATAATTTTATGTTTTATATTTACGTGTTAAATGATAATAGTTATCATTTTATGTTTTAATCCTAAACCAGTTATTATTTCATGTGAGAAATTGTATCTGCGTCCTCTGGTATGTCATGCATAATTAGGTATAGATATTATCCAACTTATAAGTGGAATTACAAGAATTTTTAATCAAGTACACACATATGTTTTTATGAATTTTATTTATAAATTTTAACTAAGTTTATAAATTTTTGAGCATGGTGTTCTCCTAAAAATTGCTTATGAAACTCTCAAGATTATGTTTATGACATGTTATAAGAAAGGTTATTTTCTTTCAAAGAAAATAATTTTATGTATATAGTTTTGAAAGGTTTTGGGATATGATTGAGAAATTTAGGTCTATTAAAGGTATTTTTAAAAAATTTTCACTAGTACAATAAATGTTATGTTATGGGGATTGAACCCATAAATATTATGGGGACTTTGTTCATATGAGTTACGACTAGAAGACTTATGGGATTATTATGGTATACCAAGTATTATAATTGACCCACCAAAAAATTATTATTTTTAGTGAATAAAACCCAATGATCTTTTCAAATATAATTACTTTATGAGATTAATGATTTCTAAAATTTTACGGATTTCAATGTTTTGGAAATATAATTTTAATTATATAAACTTATTTATATATGTTTATTCAAATAAAATATTTTAAATGTTTTTATTAACATTTTCAAAACCCTACTAGGAATATTAAATGGTCACCCTACATTTTAAATTTAGTTTTTTATAGGATTAGAATAATTACATTATTATGTGAGTTATATGATGATGCAACACACTGAAGATATTTATATTTAGTTAATTTTATTTTTTTTCAGTTTTGATGAAATGAAATATTTATATCTAATTCTTGAAAACCTATACTGGTAAAAGGTCATTGATTGTGTAATGTGTTGTGAAATTATTCAGTTTCTTTTTATAAAAAAATTAGACAGCATGTTTTAGCATCGAATCTAGAAGTGCGTGTTTGGGCTATTATATAGGTAGTCTAAGAAAAAATAACAAGCTACTACTTGATGATTTGGATCAACCCAAGGATAAAGAGAAAAATATGGATTGGATTATACTAGACATGGAAAATGAAATTGAGAAAAAAAAATAAAATAAATACCCATTTATTAAAAAAAACCCCATAGAATCCAAATCATATGGAGGTTGGAGGAATATAAGGTTTCCACAATCCCTAAAATTAGTGGTTGAGTATTTATACATACTACCATTAAAATTTGGGGAAGAAGGGTGACTAGAGGAGGAGTATGAACTTACATTACCAAGGACTAACAACAAAAACCAACCAATTTCTCTAGGATCATGGTTTGATGATATATTATTTGAGATTCATGGAGATGAGAGGGGGAGCTTGAGGAAGGATTTGACAGATATGAAATGAGGGAAAATCCCAAGACCTATGGTAAAATGGGTTAAATTTTGGAAATAAAAAGACAAAAGTTCACTTTATTAAGGGAAAATTTCCTTGGAGTATATTAGGTACCTCCTAAAAAGACATCAAGTACCGAATGGTATCAATATAACCACATGAACCCATCATACCAAAACCGAGTACCTAGTACCAGGCCACTAGTTACCCAGTGGCTCCTAAACCTCTCCCCTTTAACTTTTTCACTATAAATCCATAATTAAAACCTTTAATCCAATCTATAACTAGAATTAACACCCAAAATGAAATTAGAATATAGAAACTAATTGGAAAAATCATCTTAGAGAGGTATGTGTCTTTATAACCTTCTCACTATCATGCTTCTCATTCCCAAGAGGCTTCAACCTGATTCTTGGGGGAATAAGTTGGACCACTGAAATCTAATTTCAAATTATTGGTCCCATATTTTATATTTTAGTTTTTTAGGAATCCATATGACCAAAAATAGAGAAAACATCTTACCCTACACACCTTATAACTATAATAAACAATTCATATATGGTTCTCTCTATAGAATCTATCAACGTATAAGCCAACATAATTAAATAATATCACATACAAGTGACCATGCGAATATTTACTCAGTTGAAAAATGTGGAAGGTGTTATACATAGATTTTAACTTCATTGGTAAGGCTATAAACTAGGAAAATTTCCAAACTCTACTTTATATTTTTCTAAAGACCCAAAAAATTTGCAAGACATTAATTTCAGATAAATTTTATTTTTTGGTTTCATAGAAGGTAAAATTTTGAGAATAATGTTTCAAATCATACTTTTGTGATTTGTAACATATTTGGGAGATGTTTATAGATATTTTATAAGTAATAGGATGTGTTTAAGGTTCTTGGAATTTGGTATGGGCTCAATAATAAAATTTTATAGCAATAGAATACCATGCTGTGACATTGGGGATCACAACATGACATATGGGTTTGATGAGTTTGATGTGGGAAAAATTACACATAATGGGAACCAGTCACCATGAACATAAGTTTGTAATAAAGTATTAATGTGAATTTAAAGTAGTAATTATAATAGATCAAACTTTTAAATATTTATTTCTTCTTCTAAATAATAATCTGTGATATATTTTAGAATTTAGTATAATATAAAACACATACACCACATAATAGAAAAATAGAAAAAACATTATTATATTAATTTTTGACATTAAATTTAGAAAATTAATAAAACCAATACAATTTAATGTATTATAATAGGACAACGAATATAAAAAAATAAAAAAATAGAATAGACATTTTTTAATAATTATGGTATCCTAAAATTATCACACTCGTGAACAATACTGTAAAAAAGAAATAGAACATTAATAATGAATTAAAATGTTTATAATAAATAATATATAACCTTGAGATGAATTAAAGTGAATTATAAATGATAATTAGGTATTTATGGAATTATAAAACTAATATGACTGTTGGAATAATAACTCCATCATTAGGAATAATAAATTGATTGTTAGTAACAGTAGAATGAAGATTTTGAAACTCACAAAATCATAAATTTTCAATGAAACAAGATTAATACTTTCAAAAATATCACTATTGAATATTTTACCTTGGAAATAATAATTTATTCAATATTTTATCCCAAAAATACCCTTCCCCTAAGTATAAATAACCTACTCCCTTCCTTGGAAAAATCACTTCCCATTAACTTTTAAAAGATTAATATCTACCCAATTAACTCAACCCAAGTCTCTTCATAACTATAGATATGTTTTGGAATCACCCAACCCCAAGATCACAAGAATTTTTTCTTATATCAAAGGAGTAGGCTTCAACTAAGAGGTAATCCCACAATCATTTCTTTCTATATTTTTTCACTTGTTCTTTCTACTATCTCAATATCATTTCTATTTATACCTTATAATACTATTTAATACATAAGCATATAACATATTACAATTATTATTATATTGTATAAATATTTAAACCCATTTAATGTTTATATACTCTCTCTCTCTGCCGACTTTTTGATGTGTCCCATCAACATTCGATTTCATCTACCCATGAGTATGTTGTTGGTGCTTTACTTATCACCACCTTAATGGTTATTTACTGTATACTATATATTATATTTATAAATATATTTTTATGAAGTCTAAGATTCTGGATATAAATAAAAAATACAAATTACAAAGAATCAAAATAATGAAAAGGTGATAATTTAAAGAAACTTGTTAATAAATTCATTTCATATATAACTAAAAAATATATTTTAACAGATATAATTGATCAATAATAACATAAATGAATATAATTTTATTTAGTTTTTTAAATAAATATACGTTTATTATATAGGAGGCATAAATAGGAAAAAATGGTACCTAAGATAAGGGTAATCTCTAACCCAACACTTATTTTGGGGTTATATTATCTTCTTCTATATTTTTATCTTGATTATTCTCATAATTTTATTTTAAATGTATTCTAATTTTATTTTATTTGGGGGTGGGTATTCATGCTTCACTTCACTAAAATTATTTATTATCTCCCTTCATGATTTTTTGATAATTCCCTTTTTGTTAAATCTTTCATTGATTATTTTTATATTTATTTCTTATTCTTTCTAATAAATATGATTACTTCATTGCTAATGATACCCTTTAATTAACCAAATAATATTTTCACTTCCACTTTTATTAACCTACAAGTATATTATTTGAAATATTCTTTATGTTATCAATATAGATACCATTTTTTATTAAGGGTTCAAATCAAATTTATGTTTGATAATAAATTTACTTTATATGTGACATGCATGACTATGAGCATATTATGATATAAAGGGTAGAAAAAAATTTATATATACCTCCAATTCATTATGTAATGTGATATATACCCTTATATAATGTGTATTATGCATGAATATGATTCTATATTTGTTCAAAATTTCTGAAATGATGATTTGTACACATATGTTATGTTTTAACATAATTATAAACTTGTCCAAAAACTATGTGTATGATTTGACCACAATGTTTTTGTTTTATTATTATGAACATAAAACATTTTATTACTCCTTAAAATGATTCATTAATGTTTATATTGATGAATATTTTATTATAATATGATGATGATGATTATGATAAACTATGTACTATGTTGATTTATATATCCTATTCTTTTTATATTATTTCCCCTCTTATTAGGAACTTATCTCAACCTTTCCTTTAATTTTTTTTAATTGAATACATGCACAAAGGAGAATATGAAGGCTAATAGGAAGAATATAGTAAAGTAATTAAATAATGTTTAATGATTTAAATATGTTTACACGCCTAATTTTCCTAAGATACTAAACTTTTTGATTCTGGATAATATTATTTTTATGTTTTTAATCATAAAAAATATTTAAAAATCATATATAAATGACATGGGTCACTATAGTTGGTATCAGAAAAGGTTTTAGTTAATTTTAGAATTAATTTAGTAAAATATTACCTAGGTTAATCTTAGGGATCCCATAAGTAAGGAATTTATAATTTATTTACACATGTAAATAAGTTATTTATCCACATTTTATTGATTTATGTTTTTTTAACATTTTTTATTTTTTATAAAATTGGGAACTAGGAGAAAACATAACAAAAAAAAAAGTTATGGATAATGAAATAAGTTTATGAATCATATTTCTAATAAAATGGGATATGGAGTTCAAAACCACATAGTTGTACTTAACCACTTATCACAGGTTATGAATAATAACCTAAAACATAAGGAATATCCCACTTTACCGAGTAAAAATCAATTATATATTATGTCCTTCATGAAACAAAAACCACCAAAATTTAGTGGATCTTCTGATCAACTAATTAAGGAAAAATTGGTTAACTCCATTGAAATGATCTTTTCAAGGATTCACTATTTGAAGATGGATAAAGATACCTTGAAATGCTTCCATTTAGAAGGTGAAACTAATAAATAGTGGAAATTTATTAATAATACAAATAAAAAGGATGAATTAGAAAAAATGAAATGAAAATTATTTAAAAAGATATTTCTTAACTAGTATTTACCATTAACTCTTAACACTATGATGGAGAGAATTTTTTTGGAGATTAATAAAAAGTAGAGTGAATCTATTGAAACCTATGAGGTGAATTTAATAAGGATTATAAGTAAAGACTCAAGATTTGTCATCTCTAATGGTAAAAAATAGATAGATTCTTTAGTGGTTTAAAACCGCATATCCAAAAGTATTATCTATATGAGGCTTTGTATGTTATGAAGAAGTTTTTTATAATGATATCAAATTATAAATAAAGTTTGGATAATGGTTACATGGATATAGATATAATAATTAAATAATTTTCAATATGGAGGATCTAATGATAAAATAAGAAAGAATATATGACCACCCCCATGTTAAAGATGTGAAAAAATCACCATGGAAATTAACTCAAAGGAATGACGAAATTCTTTAAGAATAGAAGAGAAGGGAATCAAGATCATTAATATTGAATATACATGAATAAACTGATAAATATGATAGAAGAATGAAATAAATACCCAATGAACCACCCATGGTTCAATGGTTCAATTGTGAGGAATATAAGAACTTTGTAAGCTAGTGCACGAGACCAAGGGTCCTTAATGGTAATCAAAATCAGTAACCACATAAGTCGAGGGAGTAAGAGAAATCTTACACCATCATCACCACTAAGGTGAAGCATGAAAATGAATTAATCCATAACAGATTTACTATTTACTAAATAATGGCGAATGTTTTATTTTATTAAGGTTTTACACATTCATTTAATGTTTTATATTTTATATAATTGTTAAATCCCCTCCCTAATACCTAGATGTAAAGATATTTGTGAAAACACCTAGTGTTGTAATCATTGAAACCTAAGTGTTAGACTCTTCCCTAGTTAGTGTCTATGAGAGGATTATTTCATATAATATCATAATACTTACTTCAACATAATTTTATGCTACACGAGGAATGAAATGACTTTTATAATATAGAGATCACATCAATTGTTGGGAAAATGTAATGTATTTCTATATCTTGAACCGTTATATACTCCTATAAAAATTAAATTAAGATTATGAATCCACTTGAGAAAATACCTCAATAGTGTGGGTGTTGATACCCAAAAAAGAAGAATATATTTATCAAATAGTTTATTCAATGGTAGGAATCAACTATAAAGAAAATTACCATTTTGAGGGAGTATAATGATGTATTTCTCAAAGAATTACCTGGTCTTCCTCTAGATTATGAGGTATATTTATCAAAAATACCCTGATATACAACTATATCCAACAGCTCTAATTGGATGGATCTTATAGAATTGGAGGATTTAAATAAGGAACTATAATATCATTTGGATAAAGGATTTATACAACCTAGTGTATCACCTTTGGGTGAGCTAGTGATCCTTTTCAAGAATAAGGATTGTCCAATGAGACTTTTTATCAACTACCAAGATCTCAACATGATCACTATAAAGAATAAGTATTCACTATCATGGATTACTGAATTGTTTGATAAACTTAGAAGATCTCAGTAATTCTCAAAAAGTGGATATTTATTATGAATATAATCAGCTAAAATTGATGATATAAGATATTAAAAAGAAAACTTTCCATAAAATATATGGACACTGTGAGTTCATAATGATTTTATTAGGAGTTAAAAACACCCTAGAAATATTGACGAACTTGGTTAATAGGGTATTTAGAGACAACCTTGATAATTGTTTTGGTATTTTTTTGGAAATATTCTCATATACTCCAAGAAAAAATAGGAACATGGTGACCATATAAGGATTATGCTGAATACATTAAAGGAAGAAAATTTATATTATTTTTTTAGAAAATGTGACTTTTGAATACAAAAAGTCACATTATTGGGGCATGCGACCATGGTTGTGGGAATTTCTATGGACCCCTCAAAGAAAAAGGAAATTAGGTAATGTGATAGACTCATATGTTTCATCAAGATATATAGTTTTCTTGGATTAGATGGGTGCTACTGATGTTTTGTGAGAAACTCCTCATGATAATATAACATATTAAATAAGTTAACCTATAAAGGGTTAAAGTATATATGGATTGAATAATATGAGGATATCTTTAAATAACTCAAGAATATTTTAGCCACAAAAATTATAATTACACTACCCTTAAGTGTAGAAATATTTATAATATACATCAACGATTCATATAATGTACTAGTTTACATACTCATGAAAAATGATAAATTGATAGCCCATTCCTCACAATAATTGAAGATCCATGAGTTGAACAACCTGACTCATGATCTATAGTTATAAGTTGTGATATTTGAATTTAATATTTGGATACATTACCTTTATAGGGATAAGTGCTAAATATATAATAACCAAAAGGGTTTAAAGAATATATTCACCAAGAAGAAGTTGAACATACCTCAATAAATATTGTTGGAGTTATTCAAGGAAAATTATTTCTCAATTCATTGTGATTTTTTAAAGGAGAATATGGTAGAAGATGATATTCAAATAAAGGAACCTACTATTATATCCATGATGAGGATCAAGAAAAACCCTATCTTTATGGACATAAAAAGGATTGATTTGGAAATTATAAAGATAGGGAAGACATACCACCGTTTCCAAATGATTGCACAACCATATATTGAATATAAAATTTAAGATACACACAAGGGAGATTTAGAGATTTAAAATAATGTGGGAGGAACAAAATAAGGAAAGATTCATGGATTTTTCTTCAATAAATATGGATCTATTTAGTTTAGGAATATACTCTCTATGCTATCATCACTTGAGATATAGAAATAACTTATGGATGATTCAAATTACTCATATTTATCCATCCATTTTATAAGTATGAATATGTATCTAGATCTTAGATAGAATATATAGTTGGACAACAAGAATAAAGTTATTTTTGATTACACCTCAAAGTGTTTGGTATGTCAGAAAGTTAAATAAGAGTGTTATAATAAAAAATGTATAATGAAACAATTACCCACATCAACATGGAAATAAGAGAACATCACTATGGAATTTTTCATGGGTTTTCCAAATATATATAAAAGAAAAAAACTATATAGGTTTTTATAAATAATATGAATAGGATTTATTAATTCCTTACTTTTTTTGAAATTTTATTTCATGATCAATTTTTGAAAATTTATGTCAAGTATGTGGAGAGTCTTTATGGGAAACCACTTTTGATCATATCTGATCAAGATTTAAGTTTCAAATCCAAGCTCTAGAGGAGTCTTAAATGTTCCCAAAATATTGAGTTGAATTTTATTATACCCTATAACCCCAGAATAATGGATAATCTAAAATTTGTACTAAAAAACCTGAATACATGCTGAGATCTCTCTCGATTGACTTCAAAGGATACCATGATCAACATTTTTCATTGGTTGAGTTATCATATAATAGTAGTATTCATTAAAGTATTTATATGACCCCATATAAAACAATATATGGGAACAAGGGTATAACTCCTAAATGTTGGGATGATATTGGTGAATGGAAGCTTCTTGGACCCAAACTGGTACAAGATATTAAAAAGAAAGTTCAGTCTATATAATAACATATTAAAGATGCTCATAACCAATATAATAGTTTCACTAAAAATTATCGAATGAGATTGGAGTTTAAAGTTTGAGAAAAAAATATTCATTATAATATCACCTTGGAATATATTAATAAGGTTTGTAAATAAGGAAAATATTCGAAGTAGGTATATTTACCCCTTGAGATCCTTGATCACTTAGGAGAAGTGGCCTATAGGTTTCAAATTCCCCAGAATTTGGATTAGGTTCATGATGTGTTTCACATATCTATCATATTAAAGTATATATCCAATCCCTCACATGAACCAAATTCATAAGTAGTATAACTATATCATAAAATCTCTTATTAAGAGATATCATTGAAGATCTTGGGCCATATAGGTAAATTCCTAAACAATAAGACAATTGACCTCGACAAAGTACTTTGAAGAAACCCTAACTATGAAGAGGCAACATATGAACTTGATTATAGAATGAAATAAAATCAACCTCATATATTCTGAACCTAGAATATGGGTTGAAATGTCAAGGATAAAATATATAAATGGTTAATAATGTAATAAACTATATTTTTATATGCATAATTATCCGTATAAAAAATAATATGTGTTTTATTTCAAAATATAGTATAGTATAAAACCAATGAACCACATAATAAAAAAACAAAAAAAAATATTATATTTATTTAAAAAATTAAATTTATAAAGTTAATTTAACCAATAAAATTTAATTTATTAAAATGTGACAATAAATACAGCTAAGTAAAAAAAAGAATGGAAAACTTTAGATCATTATTGTAAAACCTTGAGATTTTAGAAGAGGAATATCATGTTTGATAGAATTTATGACACATAAAACCAATATTAGAAGAGAATAAAACAACCCAATACTATACAATATATTTATTTTTAAATAAATTAAATATATTTGATAGATTTAAATGCATGAAACACCAGGTTTGAATGAAATGTGATACTCTATTAAAATATTATTTTTTAAACATGAACATTATAACCTAAATATCACGATGGAGGGTATGAATACTAATAACTAAATTATAAAAATTATATTTTTCACACATGATTAAAATAAATTCAATGGTTATATATTTATTATAAATAAAATAAGAACCATTTTAATGAGAAATAAATGTTTTTTGAAAAACTATATTTTTCTTAAAGGTAGATTAGTCGTGCTTTGTGCACATAATTTAAAATTAATTTTTAACAATTTTAGAAAATTTATATGAAAAAATATACTTAATTTTTGAAAACCATATGTCAAAATTATATGTTGGTGAACTTTTTATAATTTTTGGAAAATATAAAATTTTCGGTGAATAGTGAAAATATTGTTTTTATTAAAAAACTGCCTTTTCGTTCAAAGAATTTACAAGATAATTTTTTAGTATGGTTTTACTTGAAAAATTAGTTCATTTATATATCTTTTTTAATTAAATCTAGGTAATTAAAATAAATTCCGTGTTTAATTTTTACATGAAAACTTCTTAAACATTTGAAACTTCTCTTTGAAAAACTATTTTTTTCGTCATGCCTGCGAAATAAATTTTAGATTAAATTTCAAAAATTATGTGAATGTAATTTTGAAAAATGGATTTCATATTTTAAATAATAATAATTTACATTTTATAATTAGGTCAACTTAATTTTTTACCCTAATGAATAGTAAAAATAATAAAAATTATAAAAAACCAATTTTACAGAAATATTTAGATAATATAATCTATAAGGTTATATAATTACTCATTTTCGAGGATTTTTAATGATACAATATGGGTGTAATATCTTCTTTTCAAAAGTACCAAGTGTGTCTTCTCTCCTACTTATAAAAGGACATCCTCTATACTCCCCTATTTATACTACCAAATCCATTTGGTTTGGAAAATAAATTCCTAAATAAATTCCTCAAATACCTAAACACACACTAGAGGCCTCTGTTTTTTATCAGGAGTCTAATCTAGGAAGCTTTTAGGTTAAACTTGAAGAGGTTTTTCTAAGAAGAGGTAAAATTTTTAACTATACATTTTCATTTTACTTATTATTATAAATCCATAAAATATTTTCCAAATATGAAAAAACAATACATAAGTTTATAATATATAATGATATGTAATTATATTAACTAAATTACCTATATCCATCCACACTTCCATCAAATAGAAAATGAAATCATCGATCAAGTGTATGAGATACTACCACCTCACGAACCGATGTTGTTCTTTTCCATCGCCAACTTTCAAGGATGGATGTAATTGTGAATTAAAAATATTCATAAGAAATTTATGAAATTATTTTACTTCTTTAATTATCATATCACATATACCTTCTTACTTTTCATCCTATTATGGATAAGACAATGTCGCTCATGTGTATGGCGGATTACCGTCCCGCGAATCAATGTGATTTTTTGATTAATATTTACATGGAAGGTAGTAAGGTTAAAATTTAATGAATATATGTGATATTTATGATATAAAAATAATTATTTAAATATAATATCATATATAAATTATTACATTAAACTCCATTGGAAAACAATAATTTCGCTCATCTGTAGGTGTAGACTACCTCCTTCATATAGTGACGTGAAATGTTTTTTATTTAATTTTTACATGGATGGTAATAATGATAGATTTTATTAATATAAATGATATATATAAAATAATAATGTTTCTTTAAAGATTATTTAGTATTTATTTTTCTTTTCTTTCCATTTACTAATAAAAATAAAAACAATATTCATGCATACGTGCGACCTACCGTTTCCATGAATGGTGTAATTCATTTTATATCAATAACTTTTTTAGATAAATATAAATTAATATATAATGAATATATATGATATTTATATCATTTTTTAAATTATATATGTATTTTAACCATTATAAAATTTAAAGTACCAAATTTACCGAACCAAAACATATATGGTTAATGAAGCAATTATTACCCGAAATAATGATTTTCAAAAAAAACATGCTAATAAATGAGAGATAAAAGACTATAAATAAATTATATATGGTATGAGATATATGATTATGGTTATTTAATGGATTTTAAATAATTTTTTTATTATACTGAAGGTTCAGATACATATCAATGAAGTCGAACTAATGGTAAGTGTTTCTCATCTCACTTTTACTTATGTGATACATACACCATATTCACCACTTATTCCATTTTACGGTGTATATAATGCCCATTTTTATATGTTATATCATGAATATATTTATATTCATGGTATTTAAAGTGTCATTTGATGATATTTATTTCATAGGTATTATTATTTAGAAGTTACCAAAGTGGTAATGGTTTATTTTACAATCTCATCGTTATTTGGGATTGGTTAGGTTTAAGTATCCCTTGGTGTATTATTTTGGTATTTTTATATTAAAAACAATATATTTCATTATCCAATGGTTATTCATAAACTTTTAAAGTAATATTACCATTTTTCACTCTCTTTGGTGCATAAAATGATTGAGAAAATGTTTTTAAGAAAATTAAACATTATTTATCTCTTCAGTTGGAAATCCTTTTCTTCCAAAACCATGTTTTATAAATTTGTTTTCAAAAATGATATATCATTCTCAAAATTATTTATTAAATACATTTTTTCCCATGCTTTATTTTTTTTTAAATTAATCTTTATGTTTTTTTTCTAAAAAATGGCCATTTAACTTTTACTGAAAATGTGAAAGTAATATTTTATTCAATATGTATGACATTGGCACTATTTTCCATCACCATGACTAATAAATGTTAAAAAGATTATTTTTCATATTCTGAAATGTTATTATTAAATAAAATTATTTAAAAATTAGTATTTGAACCTTTATTTTAAAAGAAACAGAGTTAAAAGGTTATTTTACTCAAAAATGTTTTTAATGAATTCTTTATTATATTTCTATTCATCAATGACATAAAACATTTATTATAATTATGATAAAATAGGGGTATATTTTATTAATACTATCATTATTATTTACTAGATTGTTTATGATTATTTTTATTATGGATGTATAATTTTTTTACCATTCATTATATTACTCTAGATGGTTTAGGATTATGTTTATTTGTTGGGGGTAAGTATTAACATTTAATATGTTATGATTTCAATATGAAAGTTTATGTTTATTATGTTTCACCCTGTTTATATGAGGAATGCATTGGAATTATCAAGTTGTGGGTGGGGCCCAAAATTTCATAGTCCTTTGATGCATCAATAGGTCTCATGAGATAAATTAGCTTGGGTATTTGGTTAAAGCCTTTCTCATTTATGAAAGATGTATTGTAATGAGGCCTTGATGGGCCAATGATCCCATACCTGAGTGGTAAGGGCTCCTTATTGGAATCCCGGAGTCTCAGGTTCGAAATTTTATGGAGGAAAATTTATGGGTATTTTAGGAGGTACTGCTCGGTACTATAATAGTCATAACTGTTCACCCTATTTGGGCCTTTGGGCTGCTGGTTTGGCGATATGGGTATCCGATCCATCGTGTCAACAAAGGCCTTCAGCTATTACGGACTTTGGACAATAGAGACCATGGAGTAGCCCAGTTCACATAGAGTAGGACCCAGAAGTGGATCATAGAAAAAAGATTAGTAGTCACCAGAGCAAAGCTAATAGAATTGGAAGAATTACAGGGTATAAAAACGGCCATAGGGACCAGGCACTGTGCAACTTTGCACGAGGCAATGCTATCCAATAAAATATGAAAGATAGGGAGTTAGGTGATCAATGATGCAGATGCTGGGGAGGGGTAGTTCTAGTGGGTTGGGCCAATGGGTCATGTAATGGGAATAGTATGAATCTAGGCCTTTGGGTCTTGTAATTAGTATTCAGGCCATGTTGGGCCTTGTGTCTTCAGCCTACAGGTCATGTAAGGGTCCCCCCTTCAACCCTTAAAAGGAGGATTATCCATAATAAAATAAAAATAAGTCCTTTAGGCCATTCAGGAAGACTGTGATGGTAAAATGTTTTGGGATGAGGCCTTTATGGCATGCTTAAGATGTCCAACATTATGAATTACCTCATTATGAGATTTATTATTTATGTCTATGTGATTATTTGATTAGTTTGAATATAAATGGATAAGTTTCAAAGTCATGTGATTATAAATGACTTTATTTGATCATCATTTATTTTTTTCCATATTGGGATTATTTTATGGATTAAATATCACATGTTATTTTATTTACCTTTCGTATGGATTATTCTTATTTATTAATGATAGATTTCAATGTATGCTTACCCTTAATGACCTTATGAGATCACCCATTTCTTATGTTTTATTTTCTATAGGATACCAGGATGTGTTTTGTGATTGATATATAGAGATATATTCAGGCGAATATTGGAATTCTTAAAGAAAATTATTTTTGTATATTATATTTTAAAATGTATTGTAAATTTAAAGTATTTATATTGTTTACCATATCTGCCAAACTCTTTGGTCCTTTGGGATGAGATTTATTATATCTAGTTCCAATGTAATAAATTAGGTACTCACTCTAGGTTACTGGATTTAGGGTCATTTTAGTTGTTATCAAAGAAATTTTAGTATAAAATTTGTGAACAAGATTTACTAAAACAGAAATTAAGGAACATAACACTATGATAAAAATTTTGGATATGTATAGAAGAATATCCTAATGTTTTGGTAAGATATATATTATATGGGTTTTCCTAAAAATACATACCAATAATGATACTATAAGTTGACGTGGTTCTTTAATATATGTTCTTAAGGGTAATAACTCAAAAAAAGACATGTCGGGCCTGACTCGAGTGTTATTTGGTACGAAAAATAGGTCTCACTATGCCCCTAGTTTGACACTCCTAGGGGATATGCTTCGGATAATTAAAATTTTATTTCAAACCATTATAAAGGATTTGAAAATATTTTTAATATTTGTAAAATTTCCCAAAGAAACAATGCTTATGATTATGAGATTATCCATGCCTAGATTATTCAATTTATGTTAATTGTTTCAAAAGTTTTTGGATTATACATTAAGATATATAATTTTATGATCTAATATACTATATTCCATTGTTTATAAATAGAGAAAAACAAATGGAATGAGAGCCACATCAATTCATATAATCTAAAGAGTAATAATGGTCATTTATTTTATTGACTTCAACAAATATTTCAAAGGGAAAGTCTCCCAAAAATTCTCATCATATACAGACATAATATCATTTGACATTGAAACATAAAAATAACTATCTAATTATTATGAATTTTAAGGGAAGAAATAGAGTAATAGGATGACATAGTAACAAACGGGTAAGAGGAATAATGGAAAGAAGGGTTTTCCCACATTTTATAGTTGTGGAAACAAATACCCTGATACTTGCTTTAAGGGAATGTGAGTTTGATAAAAGTGTGGAGAGAATGTACACAATAATTGTAATTTAAAGGTAACTAAAGAAATTTTCAACTTTTAATGATTCAACTTTAAGTATATGAGGCACCACACAAATGATTCCCCCAAGAGTCAAGAGAATATACATAAAAATATGCCAAGGGATCATGGTGAAGCATATGATATTACCATAGATGAAGTGTAATGATTAATATGTTTTTTTTGGATTTAATAATTATGTTGTAGGATTATTTTATATATTATTTTATAATTATAGGAATCATGAAATTTATAAGGATTGTATTTTAGTACTATTTATTAAAGTATTTAAGAGCATATGTTGAATGACACTGATGACCAACAAAACTGATAAAGTGACAGGTTGAACATCTTGTAAAAAAAATTATTAAGGGAGTATAACCCTTAATATGTTCCCAATGTTGAGATAATATAATTATGTTTATGGGATAGTGTTGCTAAACTTGAAATTAATTTCAGTTTTGGTGGTTTATATCATCTTTTTAGGTTTTTACTGTAAGTATTTATTTATGGAATATATTCAACAACATGATATTTTATTTTTGGAATCATTATTATTTTCATTAAGGTTTTTGTTTATAATAGTATTTACATATTTGGAATGTGACATTAATATCCACTTTATATTTTTGGGGGAATATAATGTTGATTTATTGACCTTCCTTCAAAATTTTTTGACATTGAATTTGTAGAGACTTATTTTGGAAGACTCTTATATTTAACTATACATAGAATGGGTTAAGTTGAAATTTGGGTGTTATTGGATTAATTGTTCTAAATATTTTGGTTTTATAAATATATTGAGATATGAGGATTGAATTTTCATTCTAAGGATCTTTTAAATGTGCTTCAGGCATAAAAATTCATTTTGTATATTCATTTCTTGGAGTAAGAAATTAATTGTGAATTGATTGAAGCATAACCAAAGGATGAAATTATTCCAATTAAATAAAAATATATCAAATATATTTTAAAATGTTTCTAGTCTATATGGTAAAGTAATTCCACAACCATAAGGAAAAATATTTTGAAAAAAATGTTATCCCATTCATTTACAATAAATCAAATTACCCCTTAAATAATCATAGATTTACAGTTATTTGGTTTTTTTTACTTTCAATTGATCATTAAATTTCTTATAATCAATTAAATCTATCACACTCCATCATTATTTGGACATTAAACTCTTATTCCATGTCTATATCTTTACTTCCCACCCATGTTCTCCTACTTGGAAACCTAGTTGTGTGATTATTCCATATAGACATCATAATTCCTCTTATATCTTATCAAGAGGATATTTTATTAACCCTTATCATGATGTGTGATTTAAATAGGGTCATTTTCAAATTTTAAACCCTTGATTATTTGATCAAGATTAAATTATGAGGGCCCAATTTCTTTAAGGGGGAAGAATATAAAAGCCCTAGATTTTAAGAGGAATATAATGTTTGATAGAATGTATAACATGAAACACCAAGATTAGAAGATAATATAACACCCCAAGACTATAAAATATATTTCTTCTTAAATAAATTAAATCTCTTTGATAGATTTCTATACACTCAACATCGGGTTTGAACGAAACACGATACTCTATTAAAATATTAATATTTAAGCATGGCCATTATAAACTAGCTGTTAAATGGAGTTTATGAATAGTATTAACTAAATTATGAAACTTATTTATTTTAAACATGAATAAAATAAATTTTATTGTTATTTTCTGACTATAAATAAATAATTACCATTTGAAAGGGAATTTTTTTTTTCTTATGAAAAACCGTATTTTTCTAAAAGATGGATTAGTTGTGCTTTGCGCACATAATTTAAAATTAATTTTTACCACTATAATAAAAATAATTTTAAATAATTAATTAATTTTTAAATATATATTTTAAAATTATCATTGGTTTACTTTTTTATATTCTATTAAAATATAAAGTTTTTTATGAATAGATAAAAATACTAATTTTTATTAAAAAATTCCATTTCATTCAACGAATTTACAAGATAATTTTTATTTTAATTTGGTTTTAAAAGTAAAATTAGTTCAATTATATATCTATTAATCCAATTTATATAATTTTAATCAATTTAATGATGAATTTTGATATAAAAACATTTTAAAATTTTGGAACTTTTCTCTTTTAAAACTGCCTTTTCATCGCGTTAGTGGGATTATTTTTAAATTATTTTTTTACTTTTGTGAATAAAATTTAGAAAAATGGATTGAATATTTTTTATCATAAAAATTAATATTATATAATAATTTTAATTGAATTTTTGGGCTTAATGAATAGTAAATATTGAAAAAATTAATTACCGTGGTTAAGGTAAAAATGGGTTATCTAAGGGTTAAACTAAAATGATTAATGGTAAAATGACTTATAATCATGTAAAAAAACATTTTATAGACATTTGTAGAACCAATAATCTCTAATTTTTGATAATGACCCAATTTTTTGTTATTTTTCATGATAAAAATGTGTGAGTAATTGATTCTTTTCAAAAATACCAAGTGCGTACTCTCTCCCACTTATAAAAGGACACCCAATATCCTCGCCTATTCTTACTCCCAAATTCATTTGGTTCATCGAATAACTGAAATAATATATTCATTAAATCCCTAAAAACATCATAGAGGATTTTTTTTGATCATAAATCTAATCTAGGAAGGATTTATGTTAAACATAAAGAGGTTTGTCGAAGAAGAGGTAAAGTTTTTAACTTTGCACTTTCATTTTTTTTATAAATATTATAATATATTAAAACTATTCCAAAATAACATCACCAGTACCTAATATATAATGATATGTTATTATGTTAATTACATGACCTATATCCATCCCCACTTCCATCAAATTGGAAACAAAACCATCGATCATTTGTACGGTGGATTACCGCCTTGCGAACATATGTAATTCGTTTTCCATAACCACCTTTCAAGGTTAGATGTAATGATATATTTAAAATATTTATATTATATTTATAAAATTATTATACTTATTGAATTATCATATCACATATATCTTTTTTCTTTTCATTCTGCGAGGGATATGATAACGTCGCTCGTGTGTATGGCAGACTACCGCCTAACAAATTGATGTGATTCATTTTTCACTTACACCTTCCATGGAAGGTAGTAAGAATAAAAGTTAATGTATATATGTTATATATATGAGTTAAACAAAAATTTTTAAATATAATATCACATATAACTTATAACCTTCCAATCCACTTGAAAACAATAACGTTGCTTTTGCATACGTGTGGACTACCACCTCCACGCAGCGATGTAAAATGTTTTTCAATTACTTTTTACATAGATGGTAATAAAGATGATTTTTTAATATAAATGAAATATATTAGATAATAATAATTATTTAATGTTTTTTAATGTTTATTTTCCTATCATTCCATCTATAAAGAAAAATTGAAACAATGTTCCGGAGTACGTTCAACCAACCGTCTCCATGAACAGTGTAATCCATTTTATATCTATAAATGTTATAGATTACTAAAAATAGATATATAATGAATATATATGATATTTATATCATTTTAATATTTTTTATGTTATGTAACAATGATAAAATTAAAAGGTATGAATTTACCAAACAAAAATGTACATGGAAAATGTTGTAATCATCACCCAAAGTTGTGATTTTAACAAAGAATTTCTAATAAAATAGTGATATATGAATATAATTAAATCATATATGGTATGATATATATTATTATTTTTATTAAATTATTGTTTAATAAACTTATATTTTTTATAAAATAGGTTTAGACATATACAAAGGAATATGGAAAAGTGGTAAGGGTTTCTCATCTCATGTTTACTTCCATGAAACATATCCATATTCACTAATTGTTACATTATATAGTGTATATAACCTACTTTTTTATTTTTTAAATAATGAATAAATATCTCTTCATTATATTGATGGTTTTATATGATGTTATTTATTACATAGGGCTTATAATTCAAAAGTTACCAAAGTGGTAAGAGTTTATTTCCCAATCTCATCATTATTCGTGATTGTTTATGTTTAAGTCTCCCTTGGGAGAATAATTTAGTATTTTCCTCCTAAAATTAATATATTTTAATATAATCTAGTTATTCATGATCTTTTAAATTAATATCACATTTTTCCCTCTCTTTAGTACTTAAAATTATTGAGAAAATATTTTAAATAAAATATGAATTTATTTCCCCATTTGGTCAAAAATACTTTTATTCCAAAACCATGTTTTCTATATAAGGTTTCAAAAATACTTTTAAAATTATAAAAATTATTTAATTAAATCACTTTTACTGATTTTTTAATTTTTTTGAAAATAATCTTTATGTTGTTTTACAAATATTTCCCATTTTTCTTTTACGAAAAATGTGAAAGGAATATTTGTTTTATTGTGTACATCTTGGAAAAAAGTTTATACCATGATGACCATTTCAATGTTTTAGATAGTATTTTATAAGTTTTCAATGTTTATTTTCAAATAAAAAATTTTTTAATTTTTTTTTGAACTTCTAGTTTTAAAAATATTTTTAATGTGAAATGGTTATTTTCCTTAAAATTATTTTAATGAAAATTTTATTATATTTTTATTCATCAATGACATCAATACTTTATTGTACTTCTAATCCACTAGGGATATTCTATTTTCATACCATGTTTTTTATTTCTCTAGATGGTTTATGATCATTTGGACTGATTATGTACAATTCTATTACCATTCACCATATTAAGCTAGATAGTTTTTTATTATGTTTATTGATTGGGTTAAGTATTAACAATTCATAAGTTAGGATTTCAATATAAATGTTTATATTAATTATGTTTCACCCCTTTCATATGAGTACTGCATTAGAAGTATAAAGTTCCTGGTGGAACCATAATTACATTGCCCCACAATGCATTAATAGGTCGCATGAGACAAATTAGCTTGGGTATTGGGAGATTCCTTACCCATTTATATAAGATGTCTTGGCATGAAGCCTTAATGTTATGAAGTCTTATAACGAGGCCTTCATGGTATGTTAAAGATGCATGAAATTATGAATTCCCTCTTTATGGGATGCGTTATTGATTTTTATGTGATTATACAATTAGTTAGAACATCCATTGAAAATTTTTAAGCTCACGTGATTATTTATATGGATTTATTTGATCATCATATGTTTATCCCATATTATGCTCAGTTTTATTATTAAATGGATTGTGATCTAGTTATTTATCTGGCCATATTAATTATTCTTTTTAATTCATGATAACTATCATTTTACACTTACCTTTACTGAGTATCTGAGGTCATCCATTTCTTATGATTTATTTTGCCTAGGATATCAAGAAGTTTTTTTTGATTGATATGAAGGGACACAGTAAAGTGAATAATGGAATTCTGAGATAATATTATTTATGTATTTAAAATTTTAAAATATAATTGGAATTTAAATTATAAATATTTTACCAAGACTACAAAAATATTCAATCCTTTGGGATTCGATTTCCTGTATCTAGTGCCAATGTAATAATGTAACCACAGGGTTTGGGTTACTAGAGTCCTATTAATTACAATTATGGTCTCCTAGAGTTATCAAATTGTCAAAAAACATTGTAAAAAAGTAAAATAACATTAGAAATATAATATTTTTTTTAAAAATGAATAGAATATAAACTTGAGAGTAAGTTGAGTATATAAATAATGGAGAAAATAAAATATATTTAAAGCAAGTATAAAAACAATATGACCATTGGAATAATATCCTAATTAGTAAGAGTAATAATCTGACCATTACAATTAGTGATATAATTATTAGAATAGTAAATAAACCAATAAAATAAATATAATGACATGTAAATAATATTTATTATATAAAAATAATCTAAATATGTTTATTATAATTCTATAAAATATGTTTTAAAATAAGAAACTCAAAGAAAGAATATTTTTGTTTTTTTGATAATATTTATTATAATATATTTTGTAAAACCCATATATTTTTGTTAATAATTAAAACTAATTAAGTTGGAAGATTATTTTGATAATTTTTTTTTCATTGTTGGAAATATCACATTAAAATTTTCTCTTGGTTAATTTTTGATAATTTTCATAGAAACATTAATTTTTAAGTGAATTGTTAAAATATAGTTTTAAAATTCCATTTTTTATAACATAATAATGAAAAAATAACGAGATAATGAATCATAAATTAGTTAGATAAATAAAAAATTAAATTAATTTCATAAATGAGTTATATAAAAACATTAAAATTAATTTGTAAACCTAAAATGTAATTCCCAAAGTTTAAAAATATAAAGTATTCCATTTTAAAAATAATTTTTCATTTTTCTTATTTCTATTTGTTTAAACTAATAAATTTTATGTATAAGATGTTTTAAAGTACTAAAATCATATATTTTTTTATAATATCATTCATAATGTAAAAAGTACAACTATTTATTTTTTTCCCTTGGAAATAATAATTTATAAAATATTTTATCCCAAAAATACTCCTCCCCATAAGTATAAATTTTCCCTCTCCCTTACCATGAAAAATATCATCCCATATACTTCTAAAATCAATATATTTAACCAATTTACCCATCCTAAGTATTTTTATAATCTTCGGGATATTTTATTGTCATCCGTACCCAAGCCCTTTTGGTTTTAGTCCCATAAAAAAGGAGTAAGCTTTAATAAAGAGGTAATCCCACAATCCTTTTTTTAATCTTTTTTTCACTTCTTATTTCTAGTCTCTCAATATCATTAATTTTTATACCTTCCAAAATTATTTAATGCAAAGTTATATAACATATTATTATTATTATATGGTAAAAATATTTCAATCCATTTAATATATATATACTCTCTCTTTACCCTCTTATTTACATGTCCTGTTAATGGTCAATTTCATCCACCTATGAGGATGATTTAAAATATTTACTTATAACAAACCTATAGGATGGTTATTTTAGACAATATATTATATTTATACATTAATGTTAATGTATTATAAGATTTTATTGTTAAATTTTGAGAAACATAAACTACAAAGAATCAAAACAACAAAATCGAATTGAAAATAAGGTAATTTAAAGAAACTTATCAACCAATCCATTTCATATATAACTAAAAAATAGATTATAAAGGTTATAATTAATCAATAATTACAAAAATGGATAAAAAAAATATTGTAGTGTTATACTAAATAAAAGTTTATTATACATGAGATTTAAATGTGATGAAACAAAACCTAATCTAAAGTAAGGGGACTCTCAAACCCAACTCTTCTTTTGAGTTTATCTTCTCTTATTATATATTTTCACCATGATTATTCTAAAAATATAATTCTAAATGTATTTTTATTTTCTAACCCTTTTGTTCTTCTAAGGATATGAATGATTTTACTTCTTTGATCCCTTTATGAATTATGATATAGACTAATTTTTGAAATTTCCCATAGATTCTTCTTAGGTTTATTTTTTATTATCTCCAAGTAATATTACCTCTTAATTGATAATTATACCCTCTCATGATCAAAATATTATTCTATATTCCACTTTTAGGAACCTCCAAGTATATTCTCTGACATATGCTTTATTATCTCACCATGGAGCCCATTCTTTTATCATGGGTTTATATAATGTTTAAGGTTCATGAACATTTTCCTTTTTATATAGAATGCATTATTATGAGAATATTATGATGTGATGGGTGTGATAAGAATGATATATCCCTCCAATTATTTGAGTAATGAGATATATCTCATGATATTATGTGTGTTATGCATGACCATGATTCTAGATTTGTTTACAATTTATGAAGTGATAATTTGTATACATCTGTTTTGCGTGAACATGATCCCAATTTTTTTGACAACTTATGTGTGGGATTTTACCCTAATGTTATGTTATTTCATTATCATGAAAATGGAAAATTCCATGTCTCTTTAAAATGATTTATTCATTTTTATTATGATAATCATTTTCTTATGACATGATGATGATGATGATCATGCTCACACATTTACTATAATAATTTATATTTCATGTTCCTTTCATATTTTTCCTCCCCTTAATTAGACTTTATATCACGCTTTTATTAAAGTATGTACTCAGGTGAATACCTTTACTAATTATAATTTGAAAGTGAATATGAGGAATATGCTGAAGGAATTAAATATTATTTAATTCTCTACGTATGTTTATGTTGTACAAACCTAATTCTCCTTGATACTAAACATTTTGATTCTAGATTTTATTATTTTTAAGTCATTTATTATAGAAATGATGTAATAATAATGTCTGAAAGATTTAATTCAATATGTTAATTTTGTTGATAGATGGTTTGGAAGTGTTTATAGAAGGTTGGGATGAATTATGGAAGTGTTTTTAAAAAATGGATTGGTCCCATATATAAGTGTAAATTACAAGGAAAAAGGTTGCACAAATGATATGTAAGAGTCACTCTAGAGTTACACTGAGTACATAAATGTAAATATGTGGGAAAAGGAAAACATAAGGGCTACCTAGGGAATATATAAGAGCAACTCATTAATGTGTAAGGGTCATGTGAGGCTGGGAAAATGGTGAAGACCCAAAATGTAAGATTTTATTCTTACATATGGGTATTCTCATATGCAAAAGTCCTCCTCTCTATAAAATTATGTTAGGGGGACATGTAATTTGTAAGGGAAACATTTTAGAATATAAGGGTCTTCCACAATTTGGTAATTGATTAAGTGTTGGATCTTAAGATGCGTAAGGTACCTATAAGGTGATAAATAAGGGTCTCCCTATATATAAGGGTCCATTCAGAAGGCTCTGATAAATTTTTTGATAGTTGGTATGTAAGGGCCATCATGGGGTGATACATAAAAATACTCTTGAGTGATATGTATGGGTCGCCACATTTGTAAGTTTCAATATGAAAGGGTCTCGATGTATTAAAAAAATAAAATGTGATGAGATTTATATAGTATTTTTAAAAAATTAATAAATTGATTCAATGAAATGTATAAGGGGGTTTATGACATTTTGTCTAAAGTATAGTAAATATTCCCTAGATTGGTCTCTCATTATTCTCTTTAACCCTGAGAGAAATCTTAATTGAATGTTGCTGAATATTTATGTCATCTTTTGCAGGGAGTAGATGTGGGTAATGATAGATTCTCTTGGGTATTTATTTCTGTTTTCTCCCACCACTTTCTTATTTTTGTTGGATATGTGCTACATTTTGTCTTTTTCTATACTAAAAGATTTATTTCCATCATATCCAAATTGACTAGAGATTCTTAGTGGGTGGAATCCTGTTAACTCCAAATGAGGTTGGTGGGTTTTAAAATAATGAGTCTCTTTCTTATTCCATGTTAACATGAATTTAGTTATCAATAAAATCTAGCTGATTTGGATTTAATCAAAAGTAAAATGAAAAGTTTGGAAAATACCTAATTTATAACATAACTGAAAAAAATCAAAAGAAGGACTATAAATAAATACCCAAGGGAAGATCTCCATACAGTAGACGACACAAATATTAAAAAAAATTTAATGAATATCTCTCTTTGAAAAAAAGAAAATAATTTGGGGAAAAGATAGGGTGTATTCATTATATTTTGTAAGAAAATGGAATAATTCACCTTTTATATTTCATTAAGTTGATTTATTAATATTTTATAATTACTAGAAAAAACTCATCACATTTTTTTGTATAAAACACAAGACCCCTTATGTATTAATCCTTACATATGGGTGACCCTTCTGTATCACCAAAGAGGACCCTTATGCATCACCCTAGGATGACCCTCATGTTCCAATAGTCACTACGGAAAAAACTGGTTTTTATGACGGGTAATTTGCGATGGGAATAAATCTCATCGCAAATAGTCTGTCGAAGCTGTTATTTGCAATGAGAAAATCAATGTGTCGCAAATAGCTAATTATTTGCGATGGGACTAGGTATCCCTTCGCAAAAACTTTCACACGATAAACACTAGTTGTGATGGGGGATCTTCCATCACCACTAGTTCAACCCCCAAAGGGTATTTGTGATAGGACCCATCGTAAATAACCAGCAGCGATAAAAACCTATTTGCGACGGGATGTTGTCCCGTCAAAAATAGTATGTTGTCAGGTTACTTTTTTGTGACGGGACCCATCGCAAATGATACTATTTGTGACGGGATGCCCCTCCCAAATAGTCCCTTCACAACTAATCTAACCTATATATACCCCCATCCATTTTTTCTTTCTTCCTCCTCAATTCGTTCTTCCTCTGCTTCTCTATATTATAATTTTAGAGTGAAAATTTTTCAGAGTTAGTTTTTTTTCTTTACGAAGAAATTGTGAAGCCATCTACAATTATAAGCAATCAAGTTTAAAGGTATTTATGTTTTATTTAATTTAGTATTTATTTCATTTCATTATATTAAATTTAATTATTTTTAATATTTTCAATTAAGTTAGATTTAAATTTTTTTGTCATTAGTATTTATTTGTAATAATAAAATAAAATTAATATTAATAATTCTTAGTAATTAGTAATAATTAATAATTATTAATGATAATTAGTAATGTATATAAATAATTAGCGGTAATTAGTAATTAGTAGCTGTATTTTGCAGTAATTAATAGTAATTAACACGAATTAGTAATAATTAGAAAAAATAGTAATAATTTGGAAAAAATAGTAATAAATATTTACAATTAGTAATAAATACTAAGAATTAGTAATAAATACTAATAATTAGTAATAAATACTAATAATTAGAAATAAATACTAATATTAGTATTTATTACTAATAATTAGAAATAAATACTAATTATTAGTATTTATTACTAATAAATAGTAATAAATAGTAATAAAGAGTAATAAATAGTAATAAACAGAATAAAAAGTAATAAATAGTAATAAATATTAATAATTAGTAATAATTAGTAATAATTAGTAATAATTAGTAATAATTAATAATAATTAGTAATAATTAGTAATAATTTGTAATAAATACTAATGATTAGTAATAATTAGTAATAATTAGTATTAATAAGTAATAAGTAGTAATAATTAGTAATAGTTAGTAATAATTAGTAATAAATATAAATTAATAAATAGTAATAAATAGTAATAAGTAGTAATAAGTAGTATTAAATAGTAATAAATAGTAATAAATAGTAATAAATAGTAATAAATAGTAATAATTAGTAATAAATAGTAATAAATAGTAATAAATAGTAATAATTAGGAATATTTAGGAATAATTAGGAATAATTAAGAATAATTAGAAATAATTAACAATAATTAGAAATAATTAGGGATAATTAGGAATAATTAGGAATAATTTGCAATAATTAGCAACAATTAGCATTAATTTGAAACAACTAGCATTAATTAGAAACAATTAGAAATAATTAGCAATAATTAGAAATAATTAGCAATAATTAATATTAATTAAGAATAATTAAGAATAATTAGGAATAATTAGGAATAATTAGGAATAATGAGGAATAATGAGGAATAATTAGGAATAATTAGGAATAATTAGGAATAATGAGTAATAATTAGTAGGAAATAGTAATAAATAGTATTAATTAGTATAAATTAGTAATAATTAGTAATAATTTGTAATAATTAGTAATAATTAGTAATAATTATTAGTAATTAGTAATAATTAGTAATAATTAGTAATAATTAGTAATAGTTAGTAATAATTAGTGATAATTAGTAATAATTGGTAATAATTAGGAATAATTAGGAATAATTAGGAATAATTAGGGTTAATTCGTAATAATTATTAATAATTAGGAATAATTAGGAATAATTAGGATAAATTAGTAATAATTAGTAATAATTAGTAATAATTAAGAATAACTAGGTATAATTAGGAATAACTAGAAATAATTAGGAATAATTAAAAATAAAATAAATTGTAATAAATTGTAATAACTTAGCAAAATTTCCATTGGATTGACAACACTCCTTTTGCTCAATGACTCTTCTCCTTTCAACTCTAACCGACTCAAAACATTAGAAAAATTATGCTTCTACGTATGCATATAAAATCTCGTATACATGAGTTTGAATATTCATTTGTAGGACCACATTTTTTATAATGTTTTCAGGTGATGATAGTTGCAAGAGGATGATTCATCAACAAAAAGGGGGCTCTTTTTTCCAACAGCTCATTTAATTGCATCTTTCTCACACTAAAATCACAATGAAGAATCTTCTCAGAGGTATACTTATACATTCTCGTATGCACGAGAATGAATATGCGTACCTCTGAGAAGATTCTTTATTGTGATTTCAGTGTGATAAAGTTGCAAGTAAATGAACCTTCGAACAAAAGAGTAGTCATCAATCCACTGAAAATTGTGTCACCCATAATTAATGGTAATTATTAAGAAGTAGTTGTAATTATTTATCTTATTTTTTTGGGTAGTGGTTTTCTAATTTCAAATTATTCAAAAACAGTAATGCTTTTATATATTTTAGAAAAATATGGAACAAGGAAGTCATCAATAGTCATTATTAGATGATCATTCTTGGATAAATCAGTACAGAAATCCAAATAGTTCTGGTCTAAATCCTGCATATATTGAGGGTGCTGAAGATTTCTTATCATTTACATAATCAAAAATAGATTTTTTTAGAAGGAACAATTACATGTCCTTTTAAAAAATGTGCTCTGAGAACATTTAACAGAATTGAAAAGGTCAGGGGATATCTATTGCGGTTTGGTTTTCAACCAGATTATGTTTTTTATTATCAACACGATGAACGCAATTCCAGAGAAGATAATAACAACTTGATTTCAGATCCATCACGATTTCAAAATTTAGTACATGATATTGCAGGTCCATCTGTTCAACAAACTGAAACTCAGGATGATATTGATTTAACTCTTGAGTTGGATCCATCTGAATTTTATGAGTTGTTGAGGTCTGATAAGGATACATTATATACTGGTTCCAAGATAATAAAATTAGAAGCAGTTGAAAAATTTATGGCTATTAAATCAGATAATACAATATCAAACAACTATTTTGATCAGATATTTTCTTTGGTTAAAATAATATTACCTGAAGAAAATGTGTTTCCTATAAATTACTATGAGGGAAAGAGGCTAGTTCGTAATCTAGGCCTTAGTTATCAGAAGATTCAGGCCTGTGAAAATGATTGCATCTTATATTCTGGTGAAAATGAGTCGTTGGATAATTGTACCACATATTGACAATCGAGGTATAAAGAAGCTCAACTGGGGAATTCTGGATAGATTCTTGTAAAATAGTTAAGATATTTCCCCCTTACACCCAGGTTTAAATGTTTATTTATGTCTCAGAACAGAGAGACAATTATGTCATGGCACAAAACCAAGATTTCAATCGATACAAGCTTGAATTATCCATTTGATGGTGATTCATGGAAACATTTTGATCGACTGCATATGTCTTTTGCTTTAGAAGCCCAAAACGTACGATTGGGTCTTTCTACTGATGGTTTCTGTCTATTTAGTTCTGATGGAAGCCAATATTCATGTTGGACAGTATTTATAACTCTGTACAATTTACCTCCATAGATGTTGATGAAGGAGACCTATATCTTTTTGACCTTATTAATCCTAGGACATCTGAAAAATAATATTAATGTTTATTAGAAACCATTGATTGATGAGTTAAATTTATTGTGGAGTAATGGTATTTGTACATATGATGTTGCTACAAAAAAACATTTCATATTAAAAGCTACATTGATGTGGAAAATTGGTGACTTCCCTGTATATGGCATGTTATCTGTTGGGAGTACACATGGTCTGAAATCATGTCCTTATTGTATGAAAGACAACAAAGCCTTTATGCTCGTCAATAGAAAAAAACTTTCTATTTTGACTATTATCGTAGATTTCTTCAAACCGATCATCCTTTTCAGAGGAACTAATCTCATTTTAGAAAAGACACAATTGAAGGGGATGAACCTCCAAAAATGATCTCAGGTATAGAGTGAAAATTAGTTGTATTTTCAATACCTCCCATCACATTTAGGCCGACAACAAACCAAAAAAAAATTCATGGCTTTGTGAAAGAACATAATTGGATAAAACAGATCATTTTTAGGATCTTCCATATTGGTCTAATTTGTTATTCCACCACATGTTGGATGACATGCATATCAAGAAGAACTGTTTTGATAATTTATTTCATACAGTTTTTGATACACCAGGTAAGAACAATGATAATGTAAAGTCATGATTAGATATTGCACAAATTTGCAGATGAACGGAACAAGAACTAGTTCAAAATGGCAGATCACAGAGGTTAATAAAGCCAAAAGCATCTTATGCACTATCCAAAGAGATTCTCTAATTGTTTTGTCAGGGGATTGAATATTTGAGACTTCCAGATTCCTATACTTATAATTTGGGAAGGGGTGTTAAGAATGGTCATATTACCAGATTAAAAAGTTATGATTTTCATGTTATAATGGAAAGTCTTATGCTAATTTGATTAAGAGGTTTGTTAAATTATATGATTTGGGATTCGATAATAGACATATCATATTTTTTTAAGAAATTTGTGCAATGAAAACAAACTTAGATGAACTAAGAAAACTTTAATAATATGTTCTAATTATATTTAAATTGGAATTAATATCCCTATCATCTTTCTTTAACTCATTGGAACATCTGATATTACATTTTCCACATGAAGCTAAATGTAGAGTTCTAATATAGTTTCTATGGATGTACCAATTTGATAGATTCATGTAGAAATTGAAGAAAAAGTAGGTAACAAAGCATCATTTGAAGGCTCATTTGTTGATTCTTATTTACAAGAAGAAATTTCTTTTTTCTGCTTTCATTATATTAAATCTGAATATCTCTCAAATCACAAATGCATGGGATGGAACGAGGGTAATATTGATAATTAAATGGACAATCAATTATTAGTTTTTAATTATCCATATCTTGGTTTAGGTGGAGTTCATGAATGATGAATTTTAATGATGAACCTCACAAAGCTCATACATATGTTCTGCTCAACTATGAAGAAATGACATCATTTTTACTGTGAGTGCTTCTATCACTTATTCTATAATTTATGTTGCAGTAAGTAAACTTATTTTATTTGTAGGTTATATGATAATCATATCAAGAAACAACTTCCACAAATTACAGAATCTACTCTTGAAGAACACTGATTTTTTTCTCTCAATGGTTTCAAAAATCATTAACATAAATTACGGATGGTTTAACATATCAATTTAGTTTATTATTTTTATATTTATAAGTTTTTAAAAAATTTCACGTGTCTCAACATGATGATAAAATTGATAAGAGATTGTGTATATTGAATAAAATACCATCCAAAATGGTTAAATCTTAGAATACATATGTGGTGAATGGTTTTTGATTTCATACATGTTCATATGGGAAAAAACAGTAAACAATGGAGTTTTCTTGAGAGGATCACATCTTAGAGAAATTGAAGTTGACTTTAACGGAATGTTGGATGAAATTATTGAACTGTCTTATTTAGGAAAAAATTACATAACAATGTTTAAATATCAGTGGTTGGATACTGAGAGAGGCTTGCATATTTATCCAATTCATGGAATCATCGATATTAAATATAAAAGTCTTCTTGTAGTAAATGAACCATTTTTACTTGCTTAACTGGCACAACAAATATATTTCCCAAAGTACTGTGTTACTTAAAGAGACCTGAGTGATTGATGGAGAATAGAAAAATGAAATCTTGGAAAAATCAGTTTACTCAAATTGAATGTGGTTTCAATGAAGTACAAGGAATTGAGAATTTTCAAGAGTCTACTCAATATCCATCTTTTTCACAAAGAGACATGAATAGTGATGATGGCATCCCACAATTAATGGTCGATGGTAACGATGATGTTAATGATGTTACGAATGAATTTTAAATGGAAAGAGATGATGAAATAGAAACTCATATGTATATTGATGATGCTGATGATGAATATGAAGATATTGTCATCGTCAGATATGAAGATGGTGATGAAGGTGAAGATTGACACAGTTAAATGTTGGTTATAATAATTACTAATATATATCTACATGTAATAGTTATTTTCAACTATATATTAACAATAATAATTTTTTGTTTTATATGGAACCTGATCTATTTTGTTAGTTGGAGGAGGTTGGGATACCTTTGGATGAGGAGGATTTGGGGTCATATGACCCTCAGCCTACTGGTGGTTCAAGGTATACATGGAGGGGGCGTGGTCCTACATGATTGATGATTCCTAAACCTATCCCCAAGCGACGTCCACATCTTAGCTTCGATCCACACACACGAACATCTGGAAACCTATGTATTTTAGTTAGCTTTCATTAATTTATTTATATACTAATTGTTTGATTATTTTTTCTTTTTTCATAGTTTTTCACTTGTAGCTGTTGGACAGGGGAGCAATATCTTGTGAAATTATTTTTCTCAACAATGGATCACATGGGAACAGATTCCCATTGATGTGTATCTTGTAATGTTCAATCAGTGGTTGTTACGTAAATAAATAATATATATTTAGATATTTATTTCATTAATAACATGATATTATAAATTATTTGTAGGGTTTATGGTATCTCATCGATTATAGGAAGCATGGCACTCTCCACGAGGCATGAGAGGTGTCTATGCGTGAGCGTTTCCATCATTTCTTTGCATAATTTGAGAAGGACATACATTAAGAAAGCAGGAGTGATAGTATTTGATGAGACATATAGAGCCCACTAACTATAGAACATTTCATCTCACGTTTGGGATGTATTTTGTTCACACTGGTTGAGTGGTGAATTTTAGAGAAGATCTTCATTGGGCTAGCAGAACTGGGGGAGACTGGAGCTGACACATTGAGCTGGTATCCATATATTCAGTACACATAGAGAGCATCTTGTAAGTATACTTTTTAAATATTTTATATAACATTAAATATAAAGAGTTTATTTTATATTCATATAGGCAGTCGAGCATCCCGATATTATGAAGTATGACATTTATTGGAGAATATACAGTGATCCAGCCACTAGAGAGATTAGAGGTGATCGCCAATATCAGATTGTGGTCAGTAGTATTTATTTTTTAGTGTGAAAATTAACTGCATATAATATTTTCACTATTTTAAATTCAAATTGGAACTGAATAAGTCATATGAGGCCATGACCCCTCAAACTCGGGCTTAGATTTAGGTCGAGATGGCTGTTCAGACTAGTGCCCACCATTTTGATCAGGCGACATGAATGCAGGAAACCCAGTATGCCTTTAATAAGGGCAGAGTAGTTGGTATCAGCTCTCATTTGACACCTCGAACTTATTATGGTATTGCTGCGATATCAGCGTCCAGCTTGAGAGGAGCTCGTGGAGAGGCAACATCTTTTGGCTCACAGTATCGAGAGAAGTAACAATCTCAAATTGATCTTATAGAGAGTTTGTAGAATTAGTAGGAAGAGATTCGTTAGTAGTAGTAGTAGTAGCAGCAAAAACTTGAGGAGGAGATGCGTCGATGACAGCAGCATCAGATACAGAAGATAGAGTATGTGCGACGTCTGACTCGTAATTTAGTGATGAAGTTTTTTCCACTATCTCCTCCAGCTCCTCTAGCTCCACCAAAAGACTATCTCCTTAGTAATTTTTTCATTCTGTTAAAAACATTTGAATTCAACATTTGTAGTAATATGAACTATTTACAATTTCTTTCTTTTATATTTGTTTGAATATTGCATAATTTAATTTTTTTAATTTTTAATATTTTTTTAATATTTTTTTATTTATTATTAGTATTATATTTTTTAATGTTTGTTTATTTTAGTAATAATAATAATAATAATATTTTACGATATTTTATATTTTTTTTCTAATATTGAGAATTCTAATATAATTTTATTATTTTAATAATATTAATATTATTTTTTCATTAATCATAATTATATTAATTTTTTATTTATTTTATTGAGTATTTGCGATGGGGCCTTTTGTGATGGGACCCCATCGAAAATAGATTATATATATATATATATTTTTTAAATCTTATTTGTGATAGGTTACTTTACCGTCACAAATAATATTTTTTGTGACGGGCCCATCATAAAAGGTTTAGGTATATATATAACATATATAATCAGAGAACTATTTGCGATGGGATGATGGGCCCGTTGCAACTAATTTTTCAGATGGGCTCATCGCAATAGGTTATTGTATATATAATGTATTTAATTGGATATCTATTTGAAATGGGATGCGGTCCTGTCGCAAGTAGTATTTTTTTGTGACTAGTCTGTCGCAAAAAATACTAGTTGCAACGCTATTTTCTACAACATTCTATTTGCAACGGGACCCCATCACAAAAGAGTTTTTGGGATGGGATCCCGTCGCATATAGCCCATTACAAATAACCAAAATTGTAGTAGTGAATGAAATTTTTTAAAGTCTGAGTCCTTTATATATGGTCTGTTATATATAGGGTTTCTGGAATTCTACTAACCTTGGGTACATCTTCCAAACTCCAAAGGATTTTAATAAATGATAAGGGTTTTTGATAATGTTAGGGGATAATTTACCATTTGAAATAGGTTTATATAAAAATAATTTATAATAAAACCAAAAAATATTTACTAGATGAATAAGATAGACGATCGAAATCATCACAACATTAACAAATTAGGTTGCAAAAAATAGAAAATTAATGAAAGAAAAAGGTCAACATGGACCAAAAATCTAGAATATTCCAAAGTGCCACATGCATCACTACTCCAGATTCCAACCCATAACTTACTATGTGCTCCAGAATCCATAGAACTTGACCACTACCTAAAGGAAATCCACTAGAAAAAGAAATATTCCTCCTTTCCTATATAAAGATAAACAATGTATGAATATGCACCAAGGTTCTTAGGTAGGTGGTGAGTATACTACCTAGTAGATAGTCTCTACATATTTCCCATACAATCCACTTCGACACAAACAAATTGTCTCACAATAACACACACACACACACACACATATATATATATAGATACAAGAGAAACCTAAGAACCAATGCATGTAATTTTAATTGAATAATAAGATAGTAAAATACCCATGTAATGCACCATATCCTTTCTAAGTAATACCCAACCATGAACCCAAGGCATCCCCTGTTGAGAAGGGATATCCCTAAATTGAACAAACCTAAAGGAATAATATCATTTTACTAGACCCTATATAAAACTTGTAAATTACTATTCACCTACCCAAAAATTCGGAACTGATAGACAAGTCTGAACCAATAAGCCCCCCAGCCACATTTCATGAATGAACAAAAACCCATGAAAACTTGTCTTCACAAGACACAGTGTTATTTTGAAAACCAGTTAACAAGACAAATAATTTCCAAAATAATTTGTCTAGAATCTTCCATCAAAACAAAACAAGTAAACTATATATACACTAGCCTTTAATTTCTAGATATAATAGGATTCAGAGAGAATCAACCAACCTCTAATTAGTTTTTCCATTAGTGTCCAGGAAGGAGTAGAAAAATGGAGAATATTTGTCCAAATTCATCTCTTGAATCATGTAATTTGAGAACCCTAGTGAAGAGAGGAAGAATGAGACGTTTTCTAGGGAGTAATTAAGTCAAAAACGAGTTAATGAATCTCCAAAAATTATTTCAAATAGTTTCCCTTCAAATCAGATAACCCCCCTCCCAATTAATTGGTGAAAATTTCTTCCATTGCAAAACTCTAGATGAACGACACCACGAAATGGTGATGGACACCATGACCATGATGCCTTTGACCACACCTCACCCTATGGAGACCCACCATGATGAGTATCATAACCTGAAATGACAACCATCAAAATTTATAGAATGCCATTCCTTATACCATGCTATGGTGAGTCCTCCCTAGTTGTTTTCTAACCTTCTAGGCCAACTCAAACCTTTCTTGCTATAGATCCACCACACCCACCCAAATAGAATTTTGGGCCTCCATATTTTTCACCTAGTGAATCTTAGAGAACCATTCATACCAATATGGATGACTCAGAAAAAACCCAAAACTCTAGGACCTTCATGGAAAATGTTAAGATGAGTGTACCACACCAATATTACCTTCAATAGGCTCGAAGATGGTTACTATCACTGAGTAGTCATATAAAAAAATGGTAGTACTTAGTCTAATTTAATTTCATGTGCACATGTTCACAAACACATACAAATCTACACACACACAATAGAAATGAGGAATTGTAAATAACTATAATAATAAATGCATGAACTACCTATAAGAACCCAAAAATGAGTAAAAATATCACAAATAAAGTAATAAGGGAAAAATACAAGCCTAAAAACCTGAAATTTGGTCCTACCTGACAATCAATGAGATTACTATCTCAAACTGCAACATCCAAATCTAAACCAAAATCCTACTATCTCCACCACTAAGGAGAACTAATCTCCACCCAAACTAGGTCCACCTAGATATCTATTGAATAATATCCTACTATATAAGACACACCACATGTATGATGACACCATGTATGATTGATTATATATATAATTAGTAGGAAATTCCAAAATCAACAAGAAGTAAACCATAAAAAGTTGGTCAGCTCAAAATTATTACCAAGAGGTAAAAGATGGAATAAAATAGATATTATTAAAGAAATACTAGTTTCATAGAGTATAGTCTCATTTTTCTTCTCTCGATATAGGAAATATTTAATCTTATTCAATTTTTTCACATTACCCATGTAACATCATGAGAATCATATTGGATGACCCACACCTCACTGATGGAAATCATAGGAAGCATATTATTAACTCAAGTGGTGGACCCACACCTCACATACTCTCTTATAAAGGGGAGTATGAACTCTACTGTTAGATGACCCACACCATTAGAGTATATAGGTGATTTATAAGCCTACCTGTATATTGTATATTTGGGACCCTCACCATGAAATATTCCCACCATCTGGGGAGTACTAAAACTAACACCAATTCTGACGATCAAACCTGAATACTATCATCAACTACTGGTCGCATATCAAAACCTAATTAGGGAGTATGCAATAAGTTTTTAATCCAAGTGAAATAAAATTACACAGTGTTTATAAGGAGAACACAGAGTGTATCCCTTGGTTGACAACCATTCCATACACTGTTTCCCAACATCGTTTGCATATGAAAAACAACATGATGTGTGGAATGAGTTACATGTAGTGTATGATCAGTGTTCATCACTCGGTGTGTGACTCACTTCACGAGTTTTGTATCAATGAGGTTACATGGGGTGAAACTTTATGTTAAATGACATATAAAATATCGGAGCACTCTAATAATGTAATTCCTATACATTCCAAGATATCTTTCAGGGGTCACATGATGTGTAGGTCTGCCCAAATACCATGTGATATTTAAATCTGCGCAAACCCAAACACCACACCAATGAGACACAAGGAATGTGTTCTAAAAACTACATGTCCTTTAGTTTAATTTTATCTAGAATCTTGTCCTTATCAATATGTATACATATATATTACTATTTTCATCAATTCCATTTCTATGTTTCCCAAAAATCTCGCATAATGTATCATCCATGGATTTTTAATTATTATAAATATATTTCTAGAAACTAATAGCTGGAATCCCCATCTCTAAATGATGGTCTATTTTCCCATATTCCCTAGCTTGTGAAATTTTTTCTCACCAATTTTTTCTTCATTTCTTGTAGTTTTCAATGATCCACCACAAATCCTTAATATATAAAGCTGAATAAAAAACAACCTTATATGGAACTAATAATTAATCATACAATAAATTAGTCTGTTAAGAAGGGCTGAATCACTGTGAAAAGTAAATATCAGTGATGAATATTCAATAAATAGAGATCGAAAACAAAAAACCACAATGAGCGTGTAATAAATTATGGTCAAACTCAATTTGGACATCTTTGATTAGTAGAAAATGAATAATCAAGGCATCCAATATAAATTCAATAGATGCATAAAATTCATAAACATAATCCTAAGAAAAGAATAAATTGATAGGGACATCCTATGGTTGTTCCTAGATTATATCCATAGAATAATTTTTATTTATAATTGTAATGATATCAAAAAATAACATAAATCCATAAAAAAGGATCCCTACCCCAATGTTGGATTGATTATTAATGAAAAATGAATTTGCATCGATGTCAATAACGATTTCCATTGATTTCGATCATCGATCCACGGACCTTCCTTGTTCTCCATCGAAGTCTCTTACTATAGAGGATCTCCCTATTAAAGGATCTCTCAATTTTATATGAATAATCCAACAGATATGCAATAATGAGGTTTAAATAGTTAATTTCTAGGTTTATACATTAAATTTGATTTTTTAAATATAATATCCGTCAGTGGATTCACGTTACTCTAGGATCCAATATGATCAATAATTATGTCATTACTTGGGTAAAACACACATCTTAGATTTTATAGAGGTATCTATTTCCCCATCCGAGTCTCCATTTATGTGGAAATCCATTATTAATAAAATAAATATTGTACGTGAGTTAATATATTTAATATATTCCTAATGGGGATATACAAAACCAAAAACTCAATATCAACTCCACGAATAACTCCAAAATTTTTTATGTAAAATATCCAAAGCGTCAAATCATAAAAAATGGGGATGTTACATTCTCACCACCTTCAAGGAGTTTCATCCCAAAAAGTATGACCTATATAAACATGTAATGGTTCTGAGATAATTTATGGTTCTCACACTTTCATGATATCTCATGAAGATTTCTATATTTCTAGAGAATATTCAAAAGAAAAATCATCCACCCATGATAGATCTTCTCCTGATGATCCTCAATCACCACTAGATACATTGAAAAGGTAGATCAATGTTTAATTTCCATATTTCACTAGTTGATAACATGTGAAAAATCCTACACATATCTCCTAAGTTATGACACGAGGAAGATTTCATAAAATCAGTCCAACTTCAAAGGAAAATATAGTCAGTATGAAACCTCACCGATCTTATGTAGAATCTAAAATGGAAAGATGAAAGTTGAAGATAAATTTCTCCATCATCACTCACACCAACTCTATACCCATAAGTTTTATTTATCCCAACTCCAACAAACATACAGGTGACCTTCATGGTATCACATAAAGGGCCTCAAATGGAGATATAAAAATAGTAGAGTTATATCTATTTTTATACAAAAACTCTAATAAGGGTAGGTGATCCTCCCAACATTGGGCAAAGTCCCGCACCCAATCTTGTAACATGTCTACTAAGACTCAAATGGTTCATTCAGTCTGGATATATTTCTAGGAATAAAACACCATGATCATTATAAATTGAGTAATGAAATACACTTTTAAACATCTCTATAACTGATATATAAAATTATTTGCATGGTTTGAGATAATTATTGAGATAACACTTGGAATTAAGATGATCACCTTCATGTACATGCAACCCAATATTTCCACAAAACTCTTCTCTCAGATGGTGTAGAAGTGACCCACTTAGTGAGTCGATCTATGATCGCCTAGATGATGTCATAACCTTTAACCTTACAAGTAAATACTTTCATTAATTACATAGATATACCATCCCTCTTCCATTCCTTTACCTCAATGGTATGGGCCAAACATGATGGAACATGATGCTCATCCTTCCCTTACTGACATGTTAGGAATTGAGGTTTGAACTCTACAACACTCTTATACATTTATGGCCATAAAAACTACCAATAAAGGAACCAATATATCATTGAAACTATAGGATATAACACTAGGTGAGATGTATAAAACTATCTCAACACATGAACTCAAATAAATTCTAGCACTATAATCCATCCTTGGAAGAGGATGACATGCTCCACACTTTCAAAAAATCTATCAGGTGCATGACCAATGAATATATGTCCCCACAAAACCTCATAATCAATGTATCAAAGATATAATTCCATTATCGGCTATAATAATAGAGCGGTAACACCCATTTATCTAAATTATTCTTCTCCTATCTCATCTACCAAGGACAATTACAGTTAGACCAACTGTTTTGATGCATCAACTAGAAATTGGGAATGAGATTTACTATAGAGAGCATATTAAACAAGTTTCCCTTTCCATAGAGTATAGAATAAATCAAAGTTATAGTACTTTAGGAACCTCATCCACAAACTATTAATTAGTTTGATATATCTATGAGGTAATATATACTTTAGACTCTTTTGGTCATACTGAAAAACAAATAACTTGCCAAGAAATTAGTGTCACTATGTCTTCAGGGAGAACATGGAAACTTCTAGCTCTAAGCCATTGGTTGTGTAGTTTTTGTAATGGGGTCTCAACTATCAGGATTCATAATAAATAACTACCTTTTTCTACATCAACAAACACTTGATCTTGGATCTAGAGGTATTAGAGAACACTACGCACTCAACCCTATCTTCTTGAAACCTCATGACTGGAGAGCTTGTAAACCACTACCACAACTACTAAAATCCATTTAGAAACTTCAATGAATAGAAAGATTTTATACCCTTTCAGATTATGGAATCCATGGGAGTCTTGACCTTGGAGAAGTATATCATGAATATATGGTAATATCCAACAAAACCAATGAATCTATTTAGCTACAACACACTCTTGGTTATATCTTAAGCTATCATTCCCTCGATCATGAATGGGTCCAAAAGTAATCTACCCTTTACAATAACTTGTAATAGAAAGCAGAACTTTTTAAATCTTGAACTAACTATTCAATAGTTTCCCTTATAGATTATTCTCTCAAAGTAAGACTAGGTCCATCCTCAAGTTATCTACATACTCAATCTTTTATTCTTAGTAAATGAAAATTTCATCAATAAATACCACAAAAAAAATAGTTTTTAAAAAGGATAAAAGTTCTGGTTCATAAGTTTCATAAACACTAGTTGGGAATTCTTCATTCAAAAGGGTATCACCGTGTACTAATAATGACCATAACAAAAATGAAATTTTTGTCATCAGTATATCCTCCTCTCAAACCCATAACCAATGATATCCTAACCCGAGGTAAATCATAGAGAAACACGTTTTCCCTTTCAGTAAATCATAGTGGTCAAAAATACTTGGTAGTGGATACTTATTTTAGACAATCACCTAGTTCAAGAGATTATAATCCAGAAACAACATTGGACTTCCATCCACCTTCTTATAGAACAACATCTGAGCTACATTAGGGAAAATGAATCTGATAAATCCTTTCCTATGGTGTCCCTCCAGTTTAATTCTCTACTCTCAATGCTTTGTGAATTATATATGATATACTATCAAAGATATCATAGTTGTCATATGGTGAAATTCAATGTAGGATTCAAACTCTTGATGAGTAAGTAATCTATGTATGTCTTATGGGAAGACATCTGGGTACTACTCAGCCCTTGTAGGGAACTGAACATCTATTGAGTTTACTCCACCATGGGTAAAGCTATCCACCTAATGGGAATTTGACATTGTTATCCAATAATCCCTCATGATGGTGATTTTGGGTTGATTGTGTTTGTTGACAAGTTTTGAGGTTGTTGATAATGGGTAGTTGTCAAATAAGTCATGAAGAGTTAGCGTGAATTCTAAATTAAACTTGTGAAACGTGAGTGCTAAACTGATCTCATGATATAATTACATGCGAAACACATGGTTGTCTTTGGAACTAGCGATGGGTCACAAAAAACATTTAAATATGACAAAATTGAAAATCGCAAGATTTCGTGTGATTAAATTTGAGTATAAAGTGAAGCACGAGTGATGAACTGATCTAGAAATGTGATAATGTGTGACACTAATAGTTGTCTTTGGAACATGAAATGTGCCATGAGAAGTATTGGAAGACAATAACATTGAAAATCACATGATTTCACATGACTGAATTTGAGTCTTGTGGTGACATCTCATGCAATGCACATGATTGTATTTGGATCTTACAGAGAGGTCATGTTCAAAACTCAAGACTATATTTGGAACTCGAAGAGGGGTAATTCAAAGCACTCATTATTGTCTCTAGAGCTCAAACCTAGATCTTTCACAAATCAAAAATAGGGCTCGTGCTTATATTTCCCAAAAGTGCATGATTGTCTTTGAGACTCACACAAAGCATGAATGCTAACCAGGGAATCACACAAAGAATGAATACAGACTTGCACCAAGGACTCGTTCTTGAGAGATAATGCTGAATGAGGGTTTGTGGTGTGATAATGATTATAATATGAAGGTATTTTTTTAGATGTGACATAAATGTCACTAGAGACTCATGGGGGCATGTCAGATGTATTTCAACGACCCCGAACACCTCCTGCCTCATCCATTTTTATATTTGTTGTGTTATTTGTGGTATTTCGTGTGGAAAGAATTATCGAGGACTCACACAAAGAGTGAATGTTTAAAGAGGACTCATTCCCAGATCTAAAACAAAGAATGATAAGATCTTTCACCTGGATATTTAAGAGTGTGTAATCCCAATTAGGTGGATGGTTTTCCTTGATTTTGGGATTTAAGGCGGTGGCCCCAAGACCCGTCCTTAATGATCGATAACTGTTTTCATAAAATATTTATCTAAGGCTCATATAAAGAAGAGACTCATGTTGAGATCTCATAAAAAGGGTTCATGGAGAGGAAGAGCATGTGATTGGCATCATATAGACGTTGCACATAATCTAAACAAGGTCTTGTGAAAAGGGAACTCATGCCAAGGTTTTGACCATGATCTGAATAGGGTATTGCGCATGATCTAAACAGGGTACTGTGTAAAGTGTGGAAGTGACTTGAGGAGTGATCTCATGAAATAGGTTTGCTAAGATTGATTATACATGATTTTAATCATGTAAGTGTTGATCATGATCTAAAAAAGGTCTCTCTCAAAGCGAAGTCATGCTAAGGTGTTGCGCACAATCGGAATAAGGTATTGCACAAAGAGAAAAAGCAGACTCGTGAAAGAGGACTTGCAATAGAAGAAACACAAAAAAAACTTATGCGGAGCAGGACACATGTAATGTGTGAACATGGGTTTGCACTAGTGGTTTGCGATGAAGAAAGTTCGTGCCATATGTTCATGGAAAAGGAGGTTCGTTCTAGGAGTTCCTGGAGAAAGAGGTTCTCACTAGAGGTTCACATTAGGGGTTCGCGATGAAGGAGTCTTGCGCAAGGTTTAAGCGGTTCATGCTAAGGGACTCATACAAGGTGAGACTTAGGAAAGACACTAGGGTTTACGTTAGGGAAATCTTGTAGGATGAGAATCACACAAGGCATTAGGGGTTCGCGCCAGGTGGCTCACCCAAGGTAGGACTCACACAAGGATCCAGGGGTTCACAGCTTCATCTCACGCATGGAGTTATGCGTTATGGTCTCACATAGGGGTATCAAACTAGATTATTGTTCATGGAGATACACACATAACTTTCCCCAGGAATATAATAATTTCCAAATCTAAATTATGAAGGATAAGAAGAATATATGGAATCTTCACAATTAAACAATATTTGTAGAAGGAGGTTATTTACTGCAACATGAAAAGTGGTGAAAGGAAGACTTTGTATCACTTGATGATCTTACCAAAGTGGAGTTAATTGATGTGTCCACAGTAAAGAGTAGTTTGTTCCAATTTCCTAGAAAGTGGAAGTGTGCATCCAAGTGATTTTATAGAAGTGAAGGAGAAACACAAAAAGTGATTCAATAGAGCATCTATATATTGCTGATGATGCATTCATTAACAATAATGAAGGGACCTATATGTCCATAATCTGTGTGGGACCTATATGTACATTAAATGTGTGCGACCTATAATTCCATAAACTATGTATGGTTCTTTTCCAGTGCAGTGAGGAAAGGAAGAGGAAGATGGTGATCCTTTCTACCCACAGTGATCTAGAGAAAAAGACACAGGGAGTAACCCTTGAGAAAGTAGTGAGATTACCCTAATACTTGTATAGGTAGTGAGCCTGGGCATAGAACTAATCTACCCTGAACATCATTTTTGGGAGTGAGCCTTAGTGAATCTGTTACAATCGACCTATTTCCATGTTATGCTCATTGGATGTAGCCTAGTGAGGGTGAACCAAGCAAAAATATCTATGTCCATATGCTTGATTTATTTCTTTACATTAAATGCATTATCATATGATAAAATTAGAAATGATATAACTAATATAAACACTAAAGAGAAAACAATGTGACCCTTATAAAAAAAAGTTCAATATCTAATGGGGTAAGGAGAATTGTGAAAGGAATATTCATACCCCGATTCACCCCCCTATCAGGGTATCTATGTCCCTTTTAGACCTAATAATTGGTATCAAAGCATATGTTACCTTTGTTGATTTGTTTACCCTGACAAGGTTTAATCTACTATTGGAATTGAAGTTATATTTTTCTCTTATATTTGTGTGCCATGGTAAAGAGAATAAATAAAAAGAAGAATAAGAAGTCAGATGGTATTCCTTAGTGTGAAAGTGTATATAGAAAAAGTGTATATAGAAAAAGTGTGATTTAGTTTAAGGAAACCAACAGTGTACTGAAGAAAGGTTTGGATGAATCCAATAGTGAAAAGATAGACTCAATATATGATACTGTAGGAATGAGTGAAGAACTTGAAATTCCAAGTGATGTTGAATCTACTGATGATGATGAAATCATAAGAAGGTAAAAAGTGGATGTTTTTCATGAAAAAAAATAATTGTATTAGAAATTGGATGAAGAAATTAATCTAATCTAATTATATCTAGATCCAAGCACTAGAAATTGAGGTCAATAAGATAAAATGTTTATATATAAGGATTATTGATGTGGCTACTAATATGGGGGAGAATAATGATTCCCAATCTAAAGAACTACAAAATTTGTCAAAAAAGAAAGAAAAAATCAAAGTTCACCATAAGGGAAAGAATTTGAACATAGAAGAAATTAAGAATTTGAAATCCAGAAATAATGATCTTGTTACATAGCTATCTAAACTAGTTCAGGAAAAGAAAAGACTATAATAGGAGAATTCTTGATGTAATGATTATGTTGCTCAGATGAATTCTATGTTAATGGAGAAATTTGAAATGATAGATAATATCACACGATAATTTTAAGATAAGATGAATTGTGTGAAGAATCGTAGGAGAGAAATTAATACACAACTTGAATCAAGTGATATGAAGATTCAAAAATAGGAAGAAGAGATAGAATCTGTGAAGACAGAAGTGGAGAAATCTAATTTCAATGGTAATCCCAAGTTGAAGGATACTCTACACTTAGTATTTAACTATCCTTTGGCAGGTGATACTGAAATGAAACGAAAATACGCTACTTCAGAGGAAAAACCCAAAATTATTGCCTCATTCCAAATGCCATCTACATTGGGAATATCTAGTATTGAATATGATGAACCTCCTCCCATTCATTATAGTAATAAAGCTATAAAAATTTCTAGAGATAAGAAACATCATTTAGGATATGGAAATAGACCTAAAAGAGTTTTTATAGGAAGTAATGATAATATGTGTTATTTCTGTGGGATGCATGGTCATAATTAAAGTTTTTGTTTTGAGGAATTGGAATATATTTAATATTATAAAGACATAAATATTTCTAAATCTATGAATAAGTATAAGATTCTTGAAAAGTCTAAAAGAAAATTCTCTTATAAGAATGCAGTTGTCAAATGCTATTACTGTGGTAGATAAAGACACACCATGAGTATGTGTCAAGAAGCCCAAGGGATTAATATAAGAAGAATTACTCTAGCTAAATCAATATCTATAATAAGAAATGATGAGATGAGGTATTCCTTTAATGGAAGATTTTTTATATATTCAAATCATGGGAATTTGGAAATACATTGTAGTAAGAAGAAAGAAGGTAAGGAAAGGAAACCCAAAAAGAGATCCCCAATAATGGTAGTGTATAATGAAAAATCCTATAATGGAAGAAAATGTGGTAAGTTTAAAAATAGCTTTACGGCCTCAGAGGACTCACATCGAGCTTAACAAAAGGTGTACTAATCACATACACTATTAAACTCAAAAAACTCTCTTGGAAAGAATGTGAACAAACATGGATGAAAAATGGATGAGATGCTCCAATTGTGATTAAGAAGAATGTAAATTTATTAGAATAATCAATCACATGGTAATAAGTGAATGAATGAGAAAGATTTCTCTAATAGAAGAATAAGTAAGAGAAGATCACTAGTGGAAAGATTCCTTCTAAAATAAAGAGTCATGAAAAATGACATATTAGGGAAGCATCAAAGAAGGAAATTTCAACAAATGGGTTTAAACAATTTTTTAAGAAATTATATTCCTATAAAATATAATTATCAAAATAAGACTCATCATGTGGGTAAAAAATGTTTAGTCATATGGACAAAACTGTAGAATTTGGCTATGTAGTTTGAACAATCACATAAATGGTACAATGATTTACAAGAAAGGATCAAAGGGTTGATCAACCAGGACTGACCACAATCCTCTCCTTGATGATTTTAGTGGATCCCATCTACCAATGTGTATACATTCTATTAACAAATGTTCATGTGTTTCAGGTTCAAGGGGAGATACGATCCATGGGGAAGTGGCATCAAAATATGCAAAGTGGTGATGTGATATACTCCAGAATGTCAACTAATTCAAATCAGTAATCATATTTGAAGAATGACTTTGGAATAAATACATGAAAGGATTTAATGGTTTTGGTGGATTTAGATGTATGGAAGTAATTGATCGTAATAGATAGTGATGGTTTTATTAAATTTTTCTCTTGTTTCCTATACTGAGTTTCAACTGAGTAGGCTTAGATATTTTCTTGATGACTCATTGATAAGAACTCCATGTGAAGAAATGATTTAAAAGAAGAAGAATTTTTATGGGTCTAAATAGTGTGCCAAATAACATTAATTGTTTCACATCATAGGGTAATCATTCTATGTCTTAATAAGATATAAGATCTCAATGGTATAGAAAGGATGAAGGTTTATGTTCAAGAAGATCGATTTGGAGAAAATCAAAAACCTTATTGTATTTCATGATTATCTATTTTTATCTAAAAATATGGTATCATTTGACTCTTTTCAGGATTCCAATAAGCTATGAGAGAATATTAAAAGTGTTTCCAACAAGTGTTCTACCCATTCTGAAGAATAATTTAACATTTTAAATTAGTATAAAAATTGGTATTAATGATTTATATATATTTAATTTTGTAGGTTTTCTAGGAAATTATTTTGAGGCCAACAAATAATAATTGATAAATGAATATGGAACAATGATTTGAAACAAAGTATGATTAATATGTAATGGGAACTCCCAAATAGAGAGTATTGATGTTGATGAAAAAATTTAACCTATTTCATGGCTAGATACAATCATATTATTCATGGTAATATCAATAAAAAGAAAATTCAAAATTTTCTAGATGGATGTTGAGTCCACATTTATGAATGTGGTTCTGGAAGAATAAGTTTATATTGAGTATCCAAATGGTATTATTATTCATGAAAATGATAATAGAGTTTTTCGGCCGAAGAACGTGCTATATGGGTTGATGTAAGCACTAAGAGAATGATATTGAATACTAGATTAGTTTTTGAAGAAGATCCATTTTCAACATGGTGGATTTTATTGTAATCTATATGTCAACAATTATATAAATCAAATGATGATGGTAATGGTGTATGTTGATGACATAATATTTGGTGGATCAAATGAAACAGAGTGTAATCTGTTCGTAGAATTCATGAAAAGTGAATTGGAAATGTCAATGATCGGTGAACTGACATTTTTCTTGGTTTACAAGTAACAAAAGGAAATAATTGAACATTCATTTCTCAATGTAAATATTCCAAGGAAGTTTTGAGATGATTTTTAATGGAAAAATTGAAGGAGATGAAATCTTAGGTGGAAAATGAGATGAAGGTGCCTTGGTATGATGGAGGAAAAGTGATTAATGTCACATAATATAGGAAGATCATTGGAATCATGTTTTATTTAACAGTGACATAAAAAAGTATTGTTTTTACACTTTTCCAGATGTACGATATCAAATTATTCCCAAGGAAATTGACATGGTTCTAGTAAAAAGAGTATTTTTGTATATAAAAGGCACAATAGATTTCAGTTTACTCTATAATGAAAATTCTCAATAAGAATTATTGGGCAATACAGATACATATTAGTTTGGATAAAAACAAGACAGAAACTTAACATCAAGAGGTGGATTCTATCTTGAAAGGTTGTGAATTTATTTGTTAATAAAGAAATAATATTACATTTCATTGATCACCATAGATGATGAATACATTGTGGCCACTCAAGCGCGTACACAATTACTATGAATGAAGTAAAAACTTGATGATATGAGAGTTTAAGTGAAGTCTCTGATCGGAATCCATTATGATAATTTAGGTGATATAAATCTTAGAAAAAATCTTGTACATAATTTGAGGACAAATCACATTGAAATAAATTATAATTTTATCAAGGAGAAGGTGGAGCAAGGTCTTGCGAAGTTAGAGTTTGCGCCTACAGAACTTTAGGTTGAAGATATTCTAACAAAGGCCTTACCCAAAAAATAATTTGAAAGGCATAAACTGGCTCTAGGAGTTCAGTCGAATCTCCAAACTTGAAAAAGTGTGGATGTGTGACTCCCTATCCCTATGGTATGATGTTTTTTTCACAAATATGCTGATTTGTGTTCTTTACCCTATTGCACACCACAATGAAGTAAACTTCTGGATTATTGAAAAAGGGGGAGAAATTATGCTAGAAAATGGGGAAATGTATTAATCATGATAATGGAGATGCTGATAGGGGGGCGTAAAGAAGTAGGGGGAGATTTAAATCTGCCGATGCTAAAGGTAGTCAATCTAAGGTTATATATCACGATATATGGAGTTTATGACGAAAGTAGTTTATATGTTTTAGAATGAAGTGATTCATTGTTGAAATTTTCATTATAATCTTATTTCTCATGTAGAGCATGGATCATGTGGGCTTAAAGTGTGTGCTATGTAAATCTCATATCACTATCATAATTGCAAGACAATTTATTTTGGAAAATGATGGAAGAATATTTAATGTGGTGTCAAAATGTGGAGAGTTTTCAACAAACCCATAGGGGGAGATTTCTCTCCAAAAATCCCTAATGATGGTAACTTTGGGTTTATTGTGTTTGTTGACAATGTTTGAGGTTGTTGAAAAAGGATGGTTGTCAAAGAAGGCATGAAGAGTTAGCATGAATGCTGAACTAAACTTGCAAAGCATGTGCACTGAACTGATCTCGCAATGTAATAACTCATGACACACATGGTTGTATTTGGAAATCACTATGGGTCATAATTTTTTTTAATATCACAACATTGACAATTGTAAGATTTCACATGATTGAATTTGAGTCTAAAGTAAATAATGAGTGCTGAACTAATATCATAATATGATCATGTGGACACTCATAGTTTTCTTTGGAACACATGATGGGTCATATTAAGTATTGAAAGACAATAATGTTGAAAATATCATGTTTGCACGTGATTGAATTGAGTATCGTGGTTAGATCCCATATAATGTACATGAATGTCTTTGGATCACATGAATATGTCAGGCACAACACTCATAACTATCTTTGGAACTTGCATAGGGGTCTTGTACAACACTCATTATTGTATCTGGTGCTCGCACCCAGATTATGTGAAAATCAAAAATAAGACTCACACTTAGAACTCGTGAAAGCACATGATTGTCTTTGAGACTTGTGCTAAGTGTGAATGATGACCAAGGAATCACACAAAGAGAGAATGCATACTTGCACTCTGGAGTTGCGATTGAGCAAGAATAATGAATGGGGGTTCACAGAGTGTGGATTATGAGAAGATAAAAGTAATTTCATGAGATGTAGTAGACATGTCACCAAGGACTCACTGGGCGTGTCACATGTCTTTCAGTGTCCGTGAACACCTCTACTCTCCTCTATTTTTATATCCATTGTGTTATTTTTCAAAGTTCAAAGATCATATGAGTTGGAATAAGTGATATATAGGATATTTACACTATTTTTTTTTGATGAAGCCTTGTTTGACCAATATTGGTCATTTGGAGAGTGTGCAAGCATTTCATGAAAAATCTATCCGTTTGTCCCTAGAGAGCAGCAGAGTTGTCTGGACATACCCAAGGTCTTCTATACAGCAAGGATGATTGAGGACTCCCAAAAAGAACAAAATTTGAAAGAGTAATCACACTCGAATATCACCCAAATCATGAGAAAATATCTCACCCAGTTACTACGAAGCACATGATCCAAATTAGGTCGACAATTGTCCACAATTTATGGAGTTAAGGTGGTGGACACTAACTTATAAATACCCCAAGAACCATCCTTAATGATTGAAAATGTTTTTCTTATGAGATTTATCTAATTCTCATCCAGAGAAGAGGCTCATGGTGGGATATTTCAATAGGGGTACACAGAGAAGGGGAGTATGAAATTAGCATCATATAGACGTTGTGTATGATCTGAACAAGGTCTTGCAAAAAGGGAACTCACACCAAGGTGTTGTACATGATCTGAATAGGGTCTTGTGAAAAGAGAGAAAGAGACTCATGAAATAGGTTTTTGGAGAAGGATTAGACTTTATTGCCATCTTGTAAGTGTCGCACAAGATTTAAATACGGTATCACACTAATGGAAGTCATGCTAAGGTGTTGCGCATGATCTGAACATGGTCTTGTGCAAAGAGTGGAAGTAGAGTTGTGAAATAAGAATCATGACAAAAGACATATGAAAGAAATTTGTATAGAGTGTGACTCACCCAAAGTGATAACAAGTGTTCACACTAGTAGTTCATGGCGAAGAAGGTTCGTGTCAGGGGTTCACGGTGAAGGAGGTTTGCACCTACGATTCATGGCGAAAGAGGTTTGCGCTAGAGGTTCACAACAAATGAGGTTTGTGCAAGGCGCTAGGGTTTCCTGCCAAGGGACTCGCAGAAGGTGAGTGCTGTGTAAGCCACCATGGGTTTTCACTAGGGGAATTTTGTAGGGTGAGACTCATAAAAGGTACCAAGGGTTTGCGCCAGGGGACTTGTGCAAGGTGGGAGTCACTCAAGGAGCTATGGGTTCATGCCAACATCTCATAGAAGGAGTTATGAATCAGGGTATCACATATGGGTATCACACTAGAATATTGCACATGGAGACACATCTATACTTTTTCCTATGAATAATATCATTGTAACATCTAAATCAAGAAGGAGAATAAGACAGTGGATCTACACTATTCAACTATACTTGGAGAAGGAGTTTGTTCATTGCAACATTAAAATGATTGAAAGGAAGACTTGGAATCACTTGAAGATCTTACTGAAGTGGAGGTAATTTCTATGTCTACAGTAAAGAGAAGTATGTTCCAGTTCTCTCAAAGTGGAAGTGTTATATCCATGTGTTTTCATGTAAGTGAAGGAGAAACTTAGAAAGTTATTCAATAGAGCATATAACTACAGTTGTGCATGCATTCATGAGTAATAATGAAGGGACCTACATGTCGATAAACTGTGTGAGACCTACCTATCAATAAAATATATGGGACCTAAAATTCCCTAAACTATGTGTGGTTCCTTTCTATAGTAGTGAGAAAATGAAGAGAAATACAGTGATAAATTACACCAGTAGTGATCCAGATAAAGATACATTGGGAGTGATCCTTGGGAAAGTAGTGAGCTGACCCTAAACCTTGTAAAGCAAGTGAGCCTAGGCATAGAAGTGATCTAGAATGAACATTATTATTGGCAGTGAGCCTTAGTGAATTCGGTATAATCGACATATTTCCATTGTATTCCACTTGGATGTATCCTAGTGAAGGTGAGAAAAGTAAAAATCTATGTGTCCTTGTTCTTGATTTATTGATATACTTTTAGTGATTTTTTTTCAGATATAATTGGAAAGGATACGACCAATATAAACACTAAAGAGAAAAAATGTGATAGTTATAATAAAAAGGTCATGATCCAAGGGGGTAAGGAGAATTTTGAAAAGAATATCCAAACCCTGATTCACCCCCTCTCAGGGTATCTAGGCACCTTTTGGAGCTAATGTATATCATCTCCTATATATGAGCTCAACCTGCTATGTCTTAAATTCCTTCTTACTCATGAATGAAAATCTCAATCGACCATCCAAATAACATAAAATCCTTCTTTGAGAACAATTATTCTAGGAATGGATAATAGATATCTGGCACATAAAAAGAAGGGTATATTATGATCTCATCGCAAATATGAAGAGGTCCCTTGAAAAATTCCACCCTCTATGATTCAATCCATACTTTCAACAAAAGAGTGCGATAATAGAGTACCCTCCAATAAGTGTCCATATTTATAAATGTTGGGTTAGAGGCTCTGATGGAATCTCTAGTTCTCGAATATGGGATAAGGCTCTAAATAAAATACTTTCACCTCTTTCTAAAAAAACTGATGTTAAGGTGGAAAAGACACAGTTCATACATTATATTATTTTAGGTTAATATGGGTCATAATCCTCTATTACTATCAACTGATCATGTCCTAGGATTCCAACTCCCTGGTCCTGAAATGGACCACCTCAAGGTGGTGGATAGGGTTTTATATCAAAATTTCATCCACTTATTATATTCCCTATGAATTCTCTTCCATGATTTCTACTCTAAAGTTCTATATGAAAAACTATGGGAGGTCGCTGGTCATACCACTTCTTTTGATGTTGTGGCACATACAATTCATATCCTACTTCTACTGGATTAATATTCGAGCAGTCTCAAGTAAAATAAAATGAACCATTATATGAAAAAGATTCATATCTCTATAATGACTAGATCCATTATAGGAGCCTTGAGATTCTGGTCCTCTAGTATGAGTCTGAGCAAGAGTATGCCACATACATTGGGGGTTTGACACTCAAAATTAGTTGTTGATGGTTGATTACTCTTATATATGGTGTCTAATGACTCCACCTACAACTTTTTAACCCTCTTCTAAAAACTTTTATATCACAAGGGCTCGCATTGAAACCCTAATGTAGGTAGGGATTTAAAGGGGTACTAATCTAGCTTGAATATATTGGAGAACTCCATACTAAAATTTCCTTTCTCAAAAGTACCCATCATAACCAATCTAGAAAGTGTATTGTGTGAGGATGGTAAAATTTAATGCATATTCAATGACTATTATACTGCCTAACTATAATTTAAGAAGCACCTGGATGTGTACTGATTACAGATTCACCAAAAGTTAATCCTCCTCGAAGATATTATCAAACTCTATTCATAGGAGGGTCACTTTATCCTGCATCTTAGTCACCAAGATCCACTATTATCACATTGATCTGTATATATGAACAGATACTAGAACCACCATCTGGTAAAAAGGGTTCCTAAAAATATTAAATATAGAAACCATCAAATCAATATAGTCCTCAGTCACTTTGGGGTATGTCTCACCCTGAAACCTGGGAGGCCTCTGACTTTGAAACTCATAAAGTGCACTCAACCTAAAAGTATCGTTATCCAGTATATTAATAATGATATACTACCCACTATAAAGGAAAACATTGGGCTGTGGTATCAGGGGAAAGCTTGCTTACTTTTTTATAGGTGGATGTACCACTCACTATCCACCCAGAGGACACACCTCATGAACAGACTACTGAACCGAGCCCTCATCACTAAACTGATCATCATTACTATACATTTTTAAAATTATAGATGTATTTATGCATGGATATATCATGAAATAGTCTAGATATACAATAGTTTAAGGATAATATTCATGGAGCTGACTCAAGAATGACATGGAAATCTCAAACCCATTCCTCTAAGATGTACATACCATTTTTATCCCTAAAACATGTGTCTCAGTTTAAAGAGTCAAAAATTGGGTTATTATATTCCTACTAAATGAATATGATGTCCTCCAGACCATCAATAGGGTCCTTAGACCAATATCCATACTTGAGAAACTTTAAAACAATTTCCCCAAATCCCAAAAAAATCCTCACAACTACTTTATATCTAAAATCTATTGTAGTAAAACCTAGGATTTGATTCCACTATGAAATTAATTAAACCTTCAGGGCCTTCCTGGCTACTGGTAAGCCAAGTTTACCACCCTAATCTATCCACTAAAAGGAAACGAGATGATAACTAACATGAAGTAGGAATATCACATGGATGGAAGGCCTTAGCCTAATTAATATGTACACACACACACATGTATTACCATACACAGTAGAGCAATGAAAAATAGTAGAAAAATTGAATTATAAATGAATTAAAAACCTATAGTAACCAAAAAATGATTCTTTTAAGTCATAAATAAAGTAAAAGGGGAGAAAAACATGACTAAAATATAGAAAGTATGTCTAATATCACAGTCAAATAGAGTGTTGTCTTAGCCTAAAAACTTAAAATATAAAATATTATCTCTCTATATATACCGCTAAGAAGCGCTAAGTTTTAGCCGCACCAAGTCTACTTAGACATTTTTTGAATAGTTTGTTGTTTTTATATGACATGAAATGTGTCGGAAGAGACTATAAAGGTGTGTGTATATACATACCTAGTAGGACACCTTAAAATCACCAATAAATAAAGAATAAAATGAGAAAAAAATCAAAACTATAACTAAGAGAGTAAATAAGAAAGAACCCAAAAATGCTCCAAGAAGTAATCAAGTCAGAGAGTGAAGTATCAAACTTGTCATCCAACTATATTAATTATAAAATATTCTTCAAATTTCCCACATTACCCATATAACCTTACAAGAATCACGATGGAGTACCCACACTATGCTAATGGACATCTTTTCCAGGGGAGTACCTACTCCAATAGAGGACCCACAACTCCCCGAAAACTCTTAGAAAATGAAGTATCAACTCCTTATATTGAGGACCCAAACCACATGAGTGTATAGAGGAGTATTGAACCTACCTATATATAGGATATGGGATACCCTCACCTTGATAGATTCTAAACAACAGGGGAGTACCGATCCCAACACTAACTCTGATGATCACAACTGAATACTTTTTTGCTAATCCAAGTTAATAGAAAGTACATAACATATCAATGGGGTTTGAAGAGTGTCACCCTAGGTCGTAAACTTGTTATTTCCTTGCTGACTAACATGTATTATAGATGACCAACTACATTGTTTGTGGAATGAGTTACATGGTATTTAAGTTTAGGGTTCGACACTTGTTGTGTGCCTCAGTACCTGATTAATACATCCCTAAGGGTATATGTGGTATATGTAATGGATATATGACATATAGGCAACCCAGGTTCCCTAATTGTGATTTAATATACATTCTAAGCTAGCTAGCTAGGGTCTCATGATGTGTGGGCCCAGCCACACAGCCGTGTGATATTTAACATTTCTCAAACCCTAGATCTTCACCAATGAGACACACAATGTGTATTCTTCTGAACAACATGATTTTTTTTGGGTTTTCTAAAAAAGATTTTCCCTTTCAGTGAATCATTTAATCTCTCACTAATTAATTCTATTTTACCTCCATGTTTCCCATAAATCTAACCGAACACATCATCTAGAGATTTTCCTTTGTTGAAAATCATGTCCTGTCAATTGATCATCAAAATTCTCATCATGCATTGAAATACCATCATCTAAAAAACCCAAAATATAAAAACCCCAACCCAAGTAACCCATAAACAATGGTTAATTTATTACATTGGAACTAGATACAAGTGATTGAATCTTGAGGGATAAAATAGGTTAGTAACATTTTAAAAATAGATATATGCTTGAATCTCACAATATATTTGAAAAAAATAAAATACAGCAAAGTTTTTTCTTTGAGAACATTATCATTAAATTGAAAATATACTTTCATATCAGTCTTGGTACACTTCCCGGAATCTTTAGGAAGGAAAAAAAATAAAAGGGTGATATCAGATGCTTAATAATGGAATGCGTATAGATAAATCTTTCATAGAATAAATAGGAATTAATAATATTGAAGGAATAAATGATGGTCAAATAATTCAATATAAATAATCACATGATCTCAAAGATTATCCATGGTTAAAAAAACCAATAAAATAATCACATATACATCAATAAATAATTTTATAATGATGGAATTCATAATTCTAGACATATTAAACTTAGCATCGAGGCCCCATGCCAAGATATCATAAATAAATGGTTAAGGAATATGAAAAATACCCATTTTTCTCACAAAACCTACAGATTAATCAAGGGGACATATAATTATTGGTCCCAACCATTACTTAATAAGTTCAATGAATTCATCATATGAATAAAAAATAAAACTTAGTTAATATTCCTTAATAATCAATAACTATCCATACTAGAGGAACTAACATAAATAATATCAATAATTTCTCTAATAAAAATGATCATATTCTATCTAGAGAAACATGGTGGATGATATTATTATTTTATAACCTCAAATAATCATAAGATTCATCAAAAGATATTGACATAGATGAAAATACTTTCAAAAGATCAATATAAAATTTATTGGGGAAAATAAACCTTTCATTTTAAAATCACATATTTAAAATGTAATGAATTAAAATATATCAGAAAAAACATTTTATTTGGAAATAAACATAAGGACTTATAATATAATCTTCAAATCAATGATTATTCATGAAAACGGAAAAATTCTATCAAGCGGTGTACATTAAAATAAAGATTTCTATTACACCTTAGGTAAAAGTGCCTCATTTTGAAAATGAAAAGAAGATTAATTTTATTTTATTTTTATAAAAATAAAAACATTTGTTAAAATAAATTCAATTAATAATCTTATAATAGTGAAAAAAATCTTTAAAATATTTTAAATAAAATATAAACATGGAAGAAAACAATTCCAGAACAAATTGAAAATCAAAGTAGGTTTTACTTAAAAACATTATTTATGAATTTTATATATTTAGGAGAGGAAAATTATAGGGAAAATTCTAATTTAATGAAATAATATTATTAGAATAAAATTTATGGGGTTAAATATTAAAATATTATATAATTATCTAATTGAAACTTAACATAAATAGTCTCGAATAAGGACGAGATTATAAAATAAACCCTTAGATCAAGCCTAACATGCTTCATAAGTGATTTTAATGTCTTGTATAATAAATTTAAATTTATTTTACTTACATGAACCATGAAAATAATTATAATATCATATATTATCCACTTAAAAAAATTTAATACATATTTATTAATAATTCCTTTTTATGGTCGTTTTAAAGTATTACCTATTTTTTTAATGTAAGTTTTTGTCCTTATATATTTCTCATAGTTACATTATATTTATAATATTTATAATGATATAAATATAATATATATTAAATATATACATATTTCTAATAATTATTTATTGGAGAAGATGAAAAATGAATCACATCAGTACATGAAGGTGGTAATCCACATGTACGCTCGAGCGACGTTAACATTTTTAAATGGGTTGAAGAGTAAGAAGGTAAATTATATTCTATTTTTATAGAATCATAATTATGTAATATATATTATATATAAATATTATATCCATCATAATATCCATCAGTGAATGGGGTTGATGAAAAATATTCCCCACTTCACGAGGTGGTAGTTAGCACGTACACACAGATGATGTTTTTTTTTTCAATTTGATAGAGAAAGCGATGAATAAAGGTTATACAATAAACATAATAAAATCTAAATATATGGTAGGTATTGATTTTATTATATCATCATGGATAACATATAATTAATTTATTTATAAGAAGAAAAAACTGAAAAAACTTGGTTAAGAGTTATCCCTCTTCTTTGGTAAATATGCTTTAGATTACACCCTAAGCCTTCTAGAGTTCGTATTTTGATAAAACTAGAAAATATTGATCATATTTAGGGATTTTATTAAGGTATTTTTAGGTATTTTTATATGTAAATGGATCATTAAGTATGAGAAAGATAGGATATGTGGTGTTCTTTTATAAGGGTGGGAGATGACACACTTGGAAATTTTAAAATAATTAAAATATATTAACATATTACTCAAGACATGTGGTTACAAATTAGAATATTTTAGATTTAAGGAAGATATAGGATCTAAATATAGATATAAAATAGGATTTAAAAGTTTTTTTAAGTAAGTTTAACTGTTATATTTTAGTTTAACCCCTCGGTTAACCCTTTTTAACTTAAAACAAGGTAACATAATTTTATTATTTTTAATATTAATTATGAAAAAAATTAATTTAAATGTATTAAATTATATTAATTATTATTATTAAAAATATTTAATCCATTTAAAAATTTTATATTAAAAAAATTAGAAGAAATTTACTTTATGATAAGTACAAAAAACACAATGAAAATCATTTTTAGAAAATTGTTTTTTATGTATAAAATAGAATTTACTTCCATTAAATTCATTATAATGAGAATTATATAAATAATAATTTTTTAATTGAATATATATTCTATAATTATAATTAATATCATTAATAAATATTTATTTTCTTACTTAATTAATACAAAAACAAATTTCACAGATAAAAATAGTTTTGAGAAAAATTTGTTTTAAGCCCAAAAATAAACTTGTAAAAAAATAAAGTGTAATGATGATTCCTATTTAATTAATTCTATTATTTATAATTAATAGAGACTTATGTTAATATAAAATAAAATTTAAAATATAATGAGAATTTTAAATTTATTTATTTAATGAAAATAAATGTTAGTTTTACAAATATCGTTTTTTCACTATTCACTTAAATTTTTTTATGAAAAATATAAAAATTTCAACCTATGATAATATTTAATTTTAATTAGAAAAATAATATTAATTCCCTGAAATAAAATTTATAAAAATGGTATAAATAAATTGTAATGTCCACTATTAAAATGAAATAAAAACTATTTATAAAGAAAACATATTTTTGAAGCATAACATATATTTATTGAAAATTGAGAACATATTTGTTATGAATTAATCAATAAATTTTCATCATATAAAAAAATTATAAATAATTTTCATAATGTTTTTATTTTTATTGATATTATTAATTTAATGAACAACTTATAATGATTAAATTTATAGTACTTCTCATTTCACATAAAGTTCGGTGATGCGTATCAAGATAGTTATCGAGCTTATAATTATTTAAAACTAACATTTTAGGGTATTACAGAATCTTGTAAAAAACATAGTCCCAAATTCATCCCTGAATTAATGTTTTTATCAATGATCCATTTCCATAAATTAGTCCAAAAATTTGAATCCACAACAACATTCCAAAAAACAAATAGTGAATCAGGTAATAAATTAGTTTGGAGGGAAGGGTCAAATCACAGGCCAGATTGAATAACTGTGATTAACGAATGATAAATGGTGGAGGAAAATAATAAAACAAAAAAACATGAGTAATAAATGATGTCCATGCTCTATTTTTCCATCATTGATAGGGGAAAATGAAAGATTAAGGGAGCGAACAAAAATTCCAAATTTGAATCAAATCAGAATACAAAATTCTCAGAAAATAATAAATTTTCAGGGTCATTCCAAGGTCATTACAATATTATATTGTTAGAAAAATTTAATCATTAAATACAATTTTTTAAAACATGAGGGAAACCCTTAAAATAAGACCGCTACCTTAACATTGGATTGATCATTGACAAAAAATGAATTCGTGTCAACGCCAATATCAATAACAAGTTTCATTGATTTCGATCACTAATCCATGAAACCTCATTATTAATCATCAAAGTTTCTACCCATGGAGGATATAACTCTCAAAATATATATTAAGGTTATGTAGCTTACCCTGGAGATCCACCACAGTATGGTTTAAATTGAGTGATTATATGTTTAGACATTTAATTAGATAAATAATTAATCAATTAATGTAATTAATTTATTTCATTTAATATACACTTTAAAATTAAAAATCTCTTTACGGTCCAAGGTGATCAATACTTATGTTAATACTAGGCTAAACCACATATCACAGATTTAATGGCGGTCACAGTTTCCCTATGAGACTCTTCATTCAGAAAAAATATATTATTTTTGAAATTAAACATGTGAGTGAGTTAATAAATTTATGGTATTTTTAATATATCATCTTTGGTGGTATATGAAACTTAAAACTCTACTCCAACTCCATAACTAGTTTTAAAAATATTATATAAAATATTCGAATGTTCTAATTGTAAAAATGAGAGCTATTACAGGCTCTCTAGCATGGTGGCATCCTCCCCAAGTGACTTATTCACCATGCCAGCAGGGCCAACACATTCAGTTCCATTACCTACACCATTTTTAATACCATAACATGGTTATAATATCATGATATTTTAATAAAACATTATGTTTCATGGCATATATAGCACACAACACTAAGCTTAAATAAACTACAGAATATTATTATTTAAATTTGGATATTATAACCTAGGTATGAATAGGATTAACTAATTTATGAAATAAATATAAATTTCTTAATCAATAAAAAATTATTTATAAATTCTTAGTAAATAATAACTCCATTTTTAGTAATGTCATATTAGGCTTCAAAATTTTTTTTCATCAAAAATGTTTTTTATTCATTCTGTGAGAAAATATTATAATTAATTTATAGAACTTATATAAATTAATTTTGATAAGAATGATATTATTTTTAAATTAATCATGTCAAAATTATCTTTTTATTATTTTTTTTATAATTTTCTAAAAAGTTTTAATTTTCAATAAATAGTTAAAAATAATAATTTTTATTAAAAACTCCAATTTCTATTCATCTATTGAAAAGTAAGATTCCATTTTGGATTAAATTTAAAATTTAATTAGTTTATTTTTATTAAAAATAATCTAATTATAATTTTTTTAATTAACTTTATATTTGATTTTGGTAGAAAAATTAGTTTTATAATTAAAAAGACATTTTTTTGAAAAACTTATTTCATCGCATTTTGCGAGTTTAATTTTAAACTAATTTCTGAAACTTATGTAAATTGAATATTGAAAAATTTATTCCATATTTGGAATTATAATTTCCAATTTTTTAAATATATCCCTTTTATTTTTTTTCATTATAAATAGTAACCATAGTAAATAATTATCACCATAGAAAGGGTAAACCGAGTAATTATGGTTAGAAATAATTTTATAATGACTAAAAAATGACCCTTAAAATGAATTATTATTAATTTTTTAGCTGAGTTCATAAATTTACATCCATGTTTTAAAAAATGGAATCTTGGTGCCATATATCTTTGATTTTAACCTTTATTTTACGTAAAAGATAAAGTCAAAAATGTTATTTTCTTTCTTTTAATATCTATACTTTTTTGGGATAGAGTTAGAAATAAATTATTTTTAGTTATGATTTTTTATATTAAATATAAATTATTTTTTAACCATGGTAATTTATTTATACTTTTTATTGATTAAATAATTACCTTAAATGCTTACGCAACACAAACACATTATTTATTCAATTAATAGAAAAATAAAATAAATGATTCTAAAAATTGTAAAAGTAATATAATTTGAATTAATTATTGTGTTCCATGAAATTTTCAGATAAATATAACATTTTAGGGATATGTTAAATTATTACATTCTAATTCCCTTTATGTCATGTTGTTTTCAAAGTCAAATTTAAATAATAGTGTCAAAAATGAAACTTATGACATTTTATGATAAATAGTAATTTATCAAATTATTTAGAAGTGATAAAAATAATTAAAGAGGAAAATTATGATTAAAAATTCTTGAGAATTTTATATATCTTATGTTTATGATCCAATTGTCACTTTATAAGAAAAATTGTCACCCTTTATTATTAAAAAGTCATTACCACAGTTAAGATTAAAATTGGTTAACCAAGTGTTTAAACAAAAAACATGTGGTTTAAAATTATATCAAAACCAATCACAATTTTATTGGATAATTTTATTAAGACCATATCATACATAAATTCAAATTAATTCTGTTTTTGAACCATTTTACAAGAGTTTGATACATAATATATTATAATATTTCATTATTTCAAATAAGAAAAAAATGATATTTTTTTAATTAACAATATTTTATTAAATGATTTAAAATTAAAAGAAGTCCTATATTCAGTGAATTTATTTTGATATAGTATAAAATTTAAAATATTTTCCATTTATTGGACAATTTTCCTTTTATATAAAATGTCTTGACCCTGAAAGAGGAAAACACTTTGTTATCACCGTAATCATCAAATAGGTTAGGGTTAAAAAAAATATAAGGGTGAAGACATCACCTAAACCTATAAAAGTTATATTTAATTATATTATTTATACTCATAATCATCTTAGATTATAAATATATCAGTTTGGTTTCTTTTTAATATAAAAGTTAATATATATTAATTTAATACTTTAAGAGATTTCAAGAGTGCCCCTCCCCTCACTAATAAAAGAAAACAATCACTCCTATTTATTTACACTTAAAAATCCTTTTGGTTCATCTAATACCTACCTAAATTAATTCATTAAATACCCACCCACATTCAATAGTTATTATTTTTGGCATAATTCCAATCTTATTGGGATTAATGTGTAAATCCAAGGAGGTTTCTCTAAAGAAGAGGTTTAACTTTGTACTGAATGTTCTATTTTTATTCTTTATTATAAATCCTTAAAATATTCTTCTAACAAGATTAAATAATAAAACTAGTATTTTAAATATAATGATATGTTTTCATGTTAATGAAATATTCTATATCCATATCCTCTTCCACCAAATGAGAAGAACCATCATTCATGTGTATGAAGTACTACCGCCTTACGAACCGATGTAATTAATTTTATATAAGCCCCTCTAATAAATGGTTATAATTATAGAATTAATATTTATATATTATATTAATGATATTTTTATAATTACTAAATGATTATTTATAATCTAATTTCTTACCATTACATCCATTGAAAAATTATAATATCATTTGTGAGTATGTGTGGACTACCACATTCATGAATCATTGTGATTCATTTTCCATTACCACATCACACGAGTTAAATATACAAGTTTATTTTAAAAAATAATATGGTATTTATGATATAATTATAATTATGGAAAGATAAATAATTCTTACATTGTTTCCATAATGATCATTCAAAAATCGAAACATTACTCATGTATATGTACAACCTACAGTATAGATTATTGTAATGTAATTCATTCTTCATAACCATCATTCATGGTTTGTTTTAAAAGAATGATTGATGTATAATTTTTGTTAATTTTTTAATGATCATTATTTTATAGATTATGAAATAATATCCACTTTGACAATATTAAACCTAGCTAAATCATTTTGGAAATATGAGTTGAATATTGTCAAAACATTTCATGTGAAATAAATTGATCAAGTAACTAAATATAATGTGTTATTAAATAAAATAAATGGAATAATAAACTTTGAAAACTTATTGAGTATGTAAATAATTAAAATAGGTTTATAATTCATGAATATAAGGAACATTCTTGATGATTTGGAATCGTGGTAAGGAAATTTCTTTTAAAAATAATGTTTGAAAATTTTCTTGCAGCATGACTTATTCCTTTTCAATATTATTCTAAATGTTTAAAGAAAATTATTATTTATTATTAAATGTATGATAAAGGTCATTTTTGATCATATTTTAATTTTTTACAATTTTAGAAAAAGAATATTTTTATGGTTTTACATAACGTACACTTTACTTTAAAAATATAATTTCAAATGTTTTAATGATTTATTTTCTAAATATTTTTATTAAATGTTCATATTCATAAAATTATTTTGCAGATTTATTTATATGAAAAAAATGAATAATCAAATAAATTATATGTCATTTTTTACTTTATATTAAATTTTTTCAAAAGGAATATTTTTACATGTTTTATATGGAATATTTTTTCAAAAAGTTAAAAGGAATGTTCTATTTTAACATATGCAACAACCATTAATTTTCTGATGCCACAAACATTATAAGTTTTTTTATTCCATTATAATATTCTATGTTTTATTCAAATAAAATGTCTCCCTCCCTTTATTTTATAAATTTTAGTCATGAAAATTGGGTTTTTAGAGAAATAGATATATCAATATCTGAAAATTATTTCTTATGGGTGAATAGAATGTTATTATGATGAAAGATTTCATGTATTATGATTATGTTATGATTCTTGGGAATTATTTATGTTTATGGGTGGTTTCTTTATAAATAGAGGATGGGTGACCCCATTATAGCTCTGAAATTCATTTACCAAAGGGATAGATTTAACTAATTTGGTTTATCCTAAGTGATTATTGAAATTTACAATGAAAGTTATTCCATTTGTAAGAATAGAGGTTATTCCATTTTTAGGCATAAAGGTTATTCCATTTATAATTATGAAGGTTATTACATTTTGAACCATGATATTTAATCCATTTATAACAGTGAGGGTTATTCCATTTATACGAGTGATTTTAATAGCGATATGAAAATTATTCCTCAACTTATCCATGTGATTTATCTAGGATTTCCATTAGAATTTATGCAAATATTATGATTTCAAGAAGGAAATAAATGAGATTATTTTTTAAAATAAAGTGTATTCTAATTCTTAAATATGAAATGTATATATTTTTAAAAATATCTTGAGAGTTTTTCATGATTTCAATTAAACATTTATGAATTTTATATGATTTCTTATGAAATGTTTTATTAAAATCATTTGACAACAAAGGTGATTTCTATAGTAAGAAAATTTTTATTTTGAGCTAAATTTTTATTCTGAAAATTGATTTTTTTATAATTATTAATGAAAAAATAAGTTTCTTTCTTTCTTTTTTAAAGTCCCTTACAAATATTTTTGTGCTAATCCCATGTTTTTAAATGTTTTTAATATATTTTAAGGATTAGTATAAACAAATAATAATTTAAGATGAATTTCATAAAGACTTTTCAAGAAATTAAAACATATTTATTTTTAGAATTTTGTATTGTGGTGAAAATATATACTAATATGAAGTGTATAATAATTATTGTATGGGTTTATTGTGTAAGAGTTATGGAATAATTCTATAAAACTATAAACCTTAAGGATCCTAAAATGTAAAATAATGAATTATTTAATTAAAAATCAAGAGTATGTAAGGTTTAATGATGGGTATTTATAGTTGGTATCATAGGAAAGGTTTAGATAAATTGGGATATTATGATATTTTTATTTGAGGTTTACTAGTTTTTTTGTGTACCATCATAGGTTTAAGGATAATCATGTTTTTAAAGGAATATATATAAAATCCCTAGTTTTTACACAAATTATTATATGATTTTAAGAATAATTTACTACCTAATACAAACCAAGGATCATAAATTATAGTGTTTTTGGATGATTAGGTACATAACTTAAAATCCCGAAACCAAAAGAAAACATATTTTATTTAATCTTTATAATGAGATACTAACTTCCATTGAGATCTCACATCTAAATTGAAAAAACTAGGGAATAAATTAACAAAGGGATGAGCTAAAAATCCCAGTAAGGGAAATTAAAATATAATTAAGACTCGGCACATGAGTTATAAGGCATAACATGATGATATAAAAAAAGAATTAAACTTGACTAAACATAAGGAAGAATAACATGTATAACATGGGATCATGTCATCATGGAATCATAGGAATGTGGAAACAACATAAAACATGACATAAGTATGATTCAAGGATAATTTACAAGACCATTTCACATGGAGGATCATGAGTCAAGGATAACGACCAAGACCATTTCACATGGTAGACAATGTGTGATAAAGGAATTAGGTTTGCTCCCTCTTCCAACTGGACATATCACGAGACTAGAAATTATAAAATATAGTATAGTTCTATATATGTGAACTTATCATAACATATTAATTCATATGTGTGCCACATGAATAATCAAACATAAGGTATAAACATAAGGGTTTCCCATGGAATGAAATTGGCATCGTAGTCATATCATAAGGCATAAGAAATGGGTGTATCATAATGGTTTTAATTAAATAATGAATTTAAATAATAAATGGACATTAATAAGAGAAAATAGTAATTAAACACAATAATTTATGTAAAAATGAAGTAAAAACTCCTAAAAATAGTGTTTAAGAAACTTTATAAATGAGCAACTTTAGTGTGGTTTAAGGAAATAATTTAAGGATTTTTTTATTAGAAACAAGAATAAGTGTTTATTTAAAACCATAAATGAACCATGATATTTTTCAAGAGAAAATGATTTATTTTATAAAAATAATTTTTTCTTAAAAAATATTATAGAGTGCATTTTGAAATATGTGATAAATTGGGAAGTTCCCTTTAATCGGGCTTGCTTATTGAGAGAAATTGAGAAGGAAACATTTTAATGACATATATTTCCCCATAAATGATGGATGAACAGATCACGATACATGATTTTAGAACATATAAAAATAATGTGGAATAATTATTGAAAAATAAACAATAATTACATTGTGGTAAAGAGATATAAACCGAAACCTGAAGGGAAAAAGGTGGGTTGGAAGGAATCTCTTACCTTATGTCTAAAACTGTTCTGCCCTTGATATTAATGTCCAAGATATTCAAATTAGATCGATTAAAAAACTAATTCATAATCTATTACATATTTATTTGATTTATTATAATTTTATTAAGTTCATTTATGAACTTTTTGATGAGTTTTAAGATTCAATTTCATCTTTTGGGGGCGTTCAATCCCTTGGTTTTCATGATCTGTTTACTTTTTTACATGTATGAAAAATAATGTAAAATGAGAATAGTTATCTAGTTTTGAAATTATATGTTATAAATTAACATTAGTAATATAAAATTATCTTATATATAATTTTTTATATTTTAGGATTATTCATTTGATAAAACGTTAATGATAACTCATTAGATTAATTTAGGGTTTTTTTCAATCATCACGAACTAGTTTTTTATTAATTTAAATTATGTATATATACTAGTTTTATAACATTAAATAAGTTTTAATTAATTTATTGTAATATTTTTTTATCATAAAATTGGTTTTATGACCACCCTTGAAGGTGGTAATTGAAATTGAAAACCCATCGTCCTTGAATGCGATAAATCAACACATCACGGATAAAGTTTTCATTCTTAGAACAAAAGGAGAGGGGAAGAGAATTGATGATGGGTTTCTCCATTAACAGAATAAAGTTAATGTATATAAAATATACTAGAGATATCATTTCACTAGGATAAGGGGAGGTGAAGAGAGGAAAATACAATAAAAAGAAAATAGAATAAATGAAAATGAAAGAGGATTTTACCTCTTGAATTCCCTCTCGATGAGAACCTTATTGAGGTAGTTGAGTTTGGTATTTTATTGAGACCAAATTATCTTGGACATGGGGTAGATATTTTTGAATAGTATTGGGAAGAATTTTGGAAAGCTTCAAGTGTTTTGAGTTTTGAAGAGAAGAGGTGGTGTGGGGTGGTGTTTATAGTGGAAGAGAGGGGTGTTTTTTGACTATTTTATTCATTTGTTTATTATTTTGGATCAAGAATATGAATTGTGTTGATTCTTGTGACAAAATATAGTAAATAGTGAATGTGATTTCTAACCAAGGGTTTTTACTTCATCCATACATCAACCATGACTCAATAATTTATGTATTTAGCTTATACCATAAATTACCGTATTTCACTACTCACCTAAAATTCAACTATTTTATAAAACTCCCAAAAATTCACCCTAACCATTTTTTCAATGTGTATAATTAAAAAATTAACTCCATTTTATGAAAATAATTTTCTAAATATTATAAATTTAATTTTTAATTAAAATCATTATATATTTGACAAATACCAATTTTAAAATTATAATTGATTTTATAACACAATGAAAAATTAATTAAGGTATCATAAAATTATATTATAATCATAAGACAACAAAATATTAATTTGGGAATATATTTTATGAAAATAAATTTTGTTTTAAATCATTTTATTAATTATAAAATTATAAATAAACAATTATGTTTCACAAAAATATCAATACTTAACTTATCATTTTTAAAACATTTATTTATATATTCCATGATATAAATATATCATATTTTCATTTATAATATTCTTAAATTTTATTTATAATTTCAATGGTGCGGTTTCTATTCTATTTTCCTGGTTACTATTCTTAATGGTCACATTACTATTCCAAAGATCATATTATTATTCCATTGGTTTAGATTCATTAATTTCTTTAAATACTTCTTATTTCATTCATTGTTTATTTAAAATTTTTAGTATATTATATAAGTTATTTTATGTGATTTATACTATATAAAATAATTATAAGAAGGGAAATTTCATTAATATAATTATGGGCCCTTATATTATTCCCCACCTTATGAGATTTCACCCTCGATATTTCATTTTACAAACTAATGGAAAAATAGGTGAGGGTACTTCTCCTTCATTACTTTCTCTAGATCACATGTTTCCTATTCATACTTATTGTTCCACCATAATACATTGACCAAAAAAATAATATTGTTGTGTAAAACTTTATCTCTATAGTCTAAGATATTAACCATATTCTCATCATATGAGAGATCATTTTACAATTGCACCACCTCTAAATTCAGTACATGTTAGAGATCTAGTATGCACTTGCTCAAAGGGATATGTGGAATTCATTTTGTACTTGAGACATGGTTGGTGGAAGTGCTAGTCGATAGGCCACAACTCCAACATTATCAACAATCTTGAAGGGGTTGGTATACCTTGTTTTTAGAATTCGTTTCTTCTAAATCTCATCACCCTATTCCATGGAGATATGATATGGAATACAAAGTCTCTAACCTTAAACTCCAGACCCATTAATGATTGTCTGAATATATCTTTTGTCAACTTTGGATAGCCTTGAGGTGCTTCTGAATGGTTTTAAAATTTTCTACCATTTCTTCAACCATTTTAGGTAATAGAAGCTTAGGTTCACTGACTACATCCCAACATGCCAGTGTTTTTCATTTTTTCCTATAAAGGGATTCATATTGATCTATTTAGAGACTCAAGTGGAAATTTGTGTTGTCAGATAACTCGACCAAAGGTTGATATTGGTCTCATAATCCATTGAATTCTATAGAATAATCTATTAACATGTCTTTGAGTGTATGAATAGTCCCCTTAGATTGTCCATCAATTTGAGGATAATAGGATGTAATCATGTTTAACTCAGTACTTTGAGAATATTCTATACGTTTCTAGAACATGGTGGTGAATATTGAATCCAACTCATATACAATATATTATTGTACCCCATGCATCCTTTCCACTTATCTGATGTATATCCATAAAATTTTATCCAGTGGTCATTCTTCTTGAATTGCGATAAAGTGAGATATCTTTTTAAGATGATCCAAAATAACCCATATAGATTATTTCATGTGGATGTCTTTGGAAGTCCTGTGAAAAATTCTATAGTGATGTTTTCCAATTTCTATGTTAGTATGAGTAATGGTTGCATCATCTATTTCAAATTTTTCCTTTAAACCTTCACTTTCTGGCATACGAGACACATTGATGTATACTCAGTGATCTATTTCTTCATATTTTTCCAATAAATAATGATCTTTAAGATCTTGATACATATTTGTGATCCTTGGGTGAATAGGGAAAGTTGAGCTATGAGCGTTATTAAAAATATATTTATTTATATCTAGATTATATTGCATATATAATCATAACCCAAATCTTAAGACTCTATCCTCATCAATTTTTAACTCCAAGGATTTCCTAATTTTAATAGCTTATACTTTTCCCTAAAATTTCACAGCATTTATTTTAGCATCCTTTATTTTCTCTATAAGGGATAATTGAGAAATAATTTGATAATGGATTTATGATTCCCCTTCCCCAATTATTTCTGTGTCTATACTTTTAAAATATAGGAACATTGGATCCTTATAAATTATCATCATTGATAAATATACAGGATCCTATCTACTTTAAGAATATTCCATCTTATTTTCTTTACCATGATGGTACTGGATTGAGCAGTCGTAATCCTTGATGAGATCTGACCATCTTCAGAGGATCATATTAATCAATTTATTTGAGAATATATATTTTAGGATCTTTTGATTAATATATATCTCACACTTCACCCCATAGAGATAATGCATCAATATTTTCAATAACAATTTCACAACCGCTAACTCCAGATTATGTGTGAGGTTGTTTTTCTCATGATTTTTAACTTCCTTAAGGTGCATGCTATCAATTTATCATTTTCATCAGTAAAAATCCTAATAACTTTTTTGAATCATCACTGTACTCCATAAATAGTTCCAAACATGTCAGAATAATGAGTAATGGTATAATGATAAGCCATGTTTTCGACACTTTGAAGCAGTCTTCACATTCATTGGTCCAAATAAAATTTACTCCCTTCTAATTCATCTTGGTTGGTGGGTTTGAAAATTGTGATAGGTTCTTCACAAATCATCATTAATAACTAAATATACCATGGAAAATTTGAATTTCTATCATATATTTTGGTTTGGACCACTCCTAAATTTAATCTATCTTGGAAGTGTCTACATATATTCTTTTACAGGTGATAAAATTCCCCAATAATGATACTTCCTCCATCTAGTACTCACATTTACTATACTCTTCATACAAGTCCCCCCTTCGCAAATTCTTTATCACAATATTAAAATAACCCTCCCATTCCTCCTTAATCTTAGAGTATATTAGAATATCATCAATAAATACTTCCACAATTTTTTTGATATAATCTCTATAGACTCTATTTATTAAGTCTATGAAAATTTCTAGAGCATTAGTGAGTCCTAAGGGAATCACTATGAACTCATAGTATCCATACCTTGTTTCAAAAGGAATTCATCATAATATCTTCCTTCCTCAATATTAATTTGTGATATCCTAACCGAAGGTCCACCTTAGAGAAATAATTACCCCCACATAGTTTATCGAACAAGTTATATATCTATGATAGAAGATACTTATTATTTATCATGATTTTATTGAAAACATGATAATCAAACTTTGAGAAGAATTGATCCATCCATATTTTTGAGGAAGAGGACTAGTACACCCCATGGTGAAGAACTTAGGAATATAAAACCCTTGTTCATATTCTCCTGTAACTTCTTATTTATTATTTTTAACACAATGATGTCCATTATTTAAGGTGTCTTTGATATAGGAAGAGATCCAAGTATATATTCAGTTGATAACTCAGCCTCTCAGTTAGGATAAAGACCAGAAAATTATTCAAGGAACACATTAAAGTATTCCCTAATAGGCTTGTCTTCAAGCATGATAATATTCATTATCTCAATCATATGATATAGATATGATTTCTTATATGGAAATAATATCCATAATTAAGATGATGATTATAAAGGAGATACATCCACCTCTTAACACTTATAAAAAATTGGAGGATTATTTTTTGATATGAAGTGTGATATCCTTTTCCCAAAAATTGATATTGAATTGATATTGATATATCAAATATATGCCCAATATTGCATCAAAATCTACCAAAGGAAGTAAGATGATATTTTCTGGGAGGTTCAGTTCACAATCATTGACACAGGAGGAGTTATAAACATTGGATGCAATATTTTCACCATTTTTTGTCCTCAATGATAACTCAATATCCATATTTTGAGGTGGTGGTTCAATAGTTATGCTAAACTTTCAGGACATGGAAGAATGTGTAGAACCATATATGATGAGCCTACCTTTCACTATTTAGTTCTTGTTCTAATTATTTACTTCATCTGAAATAAACTTTGTGATGATAATTTTTAAACATTTAAGAACAAAAATAAGAAAACCATTAACATTAAAGGGATAAATTTTAAATGAATGATATATCATAACATATGATTCCATAAGTTTTAATCTATGTTATCCATGGTGATAAAATTATGCATAAGTTTCTTAATAAGGTTTTCTAGTCCCAATCTCTAAAAATAACGAGACTGTGATCTGATACCAATAATAAAGACCGTATACTTTTACACATATTATTATATGATTTTAATCATAATTAACCATAAAATAAAAACCATGGATCATAAATTATAATGTCTTTATAATATGAGGTACATAATTAAAATACATGAAACTAAAAAAAACATCTTTTACTTAATCTTCATAATGAGATCTAAATTTCTATTGAGTTCTTAAATCTTCAAAGGATAACCTGGGGAATAAATAAACACATGGATGACCTAAAAATATCAATAATGGAAATAAATATAAAATTAAGTATTATCACATGGGTTAGAAGTCATAACATGGTGACATAAAAAAAGGAATAGAATATGAATAACCATAAGAAATCATAACATGTATAACACGGGATCATGTAATCATGGAATATTAGGAATGTGAAAAAAACATAAAACATGACATAATCATGATTCAAAGATAAATACCAAGATGATTTCCCATGTAGGATCATGAGTCAAGGATAACTTCCATGACCATTGCACATTTTTGAAAAAGTCCCATAATGGATTCAGGTTCACTCCCTGTTTTAACATGACATCTCATGAGAATAAACATTAACCATTTCATTGGATAACTATAAGGGATCACCCATCATAAAATTATCATGAATACATGTTCCAAATTAATAATCAAATATAAGGTATAATCATAAGGGTTAACCATGGAAAGAAATTAGCATCGTTGTCATATCACATGGCATAACAAATGGAAATATCATAAAGATGTCCATGAAAGAGTGGTGTTAAAACATAAATAGAAGTTAATAAGGTAAAATAGGCACAATAAATAATAAGTGGTGTAAAGATTAAGTGAAAACTTGTAAAAAGTGTGTTTAAGAAACTTTAGAAATGAGTCACTTTAGTGCGGTTTAAGGGAAAATTTTAATGTTTCTTTTAAAATAAAAAATAAATAATTATTTGTTTAAAAACAGAAATAAACCAATATAGTTTTTCATGATAAAATGAGTTATTTTATAAAAGTATTTTTTCTTTAAAATATATTATGGAGTTAACTTGAAAACTGGTGACAAATCGGGAAGTTCCCATTAATCAGGCTTGCTTATCAAGAGAAATTGAGAAGGGAATCTTTTTAAAACATATATTTCACCATAAAAGAAGGATAAACCAATATATATACATTATTTTGGAACATATACACATAATTTTTAAAAATTAAGTAAAAATAAAGAATAATTACTTTGGGGTATGGAGATATAAAGCATAACCCAAAGGAAAAAATGGAGGTTCGGAAAGAATCCCTTACCTTATGTCTGAAACAGTTCTTCACTTGATCTTAATGTCCTGGATAATAAAAATTATAAAATTAAAAAATTAATTAAGAATATTTTATATATGTGTTTTGGTGATTATTATTATATTAAGTTCATTTATGTTTATATTTATGAGTTATAATATTCAATTTCATCATTCGAGAGCGTTCACATTCTTGGCTTTCATAACCGATTTACTTGTATACATGTATGGAAAATCCTCTAAATTAGAATAGTTTTATAGAATTGAAATTATATGTTATAAATGAAATTAAATAATATTAAATGGTCTTATATATATTTTTTCTCTAGAATTTGGTATTATTAATTATAGAAAACATTAAATATAACCCTTTAGACTATTTTGGCGTTTTTATATCATCACGAACTAGTTTTATTTTATTATTTAATATTATGCATATATACAGGTTATAGAACATTAAATAGTATATAATACATATATTATAATATATTTTAAGCATAAAAATGGTTTCATGACCATCCTTTAAGGTGGTAATGGAAATTGAAAACTCGTCATCCTTGTATGCCATACATCAACACATCACAGATGGCGTTTTCATTTTCAGAACAAAAGGAGAGGGGAATAAAATTGGTGATAGGTTGATCCATTAACAAAATAAAATCCCAATATATAGAAGATACTATATTTATCATTTCACTTGGGTAATGGTATTTTAATATAGGAAATGAAAAGAGAATGAAAAGAGAATAAATGAAAATGAAGGAGGAGTTTAGCTCCTGAATTCCTTCTCATTGAGAACCTCCTTAAGGCACTTGAGATTGGTCTTTTATTGATACAAAAGGGTCATGGATATGGTGGATCTAATTAGTAATATTATTGGGAATAATTTGGAGAATATTCAAGGATTTTTGTGGTGTGAGGAGAAGAGGTGGTGATGGGATGTATTGATAGTGGAAGAGAGGGGTGTTTTTTGATTATTTTATTCATTTGATTATTATTTTTGCTCAAGAATATGAATAATGTTGATTTATTGACTAAATATATTAACTTTTGAATTTTATTTCGAAGTAATGGTGCTTACATAATCCATACATCATCCATTACTCATAAATGTATTTATTTATCTTATACCGTAAATTTTTATATGCCACTATTTACAAAAAATTCTACAATTTTAGAAAAATCCAAAAAACTCGCCCTAAATTTTTTAGGCAAGTAGAAAAATTTAGACTAAATTTTATGTGAATAATTTTATAAGTATGAGGAATTTAATTTTTAATTAAAATAATCATTTATTCTAGAAATACCAATTTTAAATTTATAACTGCTTTTATAACACTTTGAAAAATTAATTAAGGTCTCATAAAATTATCTTATAATAATAAGAAAAAAATTATTTATGAATATATTTTATGAAAACTAATTTTATTTTAAATAATTTTGTTAATTATAAAATTTTAAATAAAAATATATGTTTCACAAAAATATCAATACTTAATTTATCATTTTAAAACATTTGTTTTCTTCTTCCATGATATAAATATATCATATTTTCATTATAAGATACCTAAATATTATATAAACTTTAATAGGTGAGTTTAATATTCTATTGGTAATTTTTATATTCTTTATGGTTTCATTACTATTCCAAAAGTCACATTACTATTATATTGATTTAGGTTCCATAATTTCTATAAATATATCCTATTTCTCTCATTATTCATTTATAAATTTTGTATTGTGTTAATTTAAATAATTTTATATAATTTATACTATTTGAAATAACTATACGAAGGAAAATTTCATTGATATAATTCCAGGTCATTAAAATAGATACCCCTTTTTGTGTGATGGGAATAATTTGGGAGAAATTTTTTATTTTTGATAGATATTTGAGGTATATTTAACCCTTAAGTTTGACATTTGAAAAAGTAATTTGAGGAAGAATACCTTTAAGTTTTTTGGAGATAATGTTAAAGGTTTTGAAAACCTTTATGGTTTATATGATATTTTCTTATTGAGGTAATTATGGGTTATTAAATTTGGGAACATATGTTTTATCATTTAGATAACCATGATATTGAAAAGTGATTTGGATATTAATGTTATTTTAGAATAATTTCACTATTTTTTGAACCTTATATGATTAAGGTAAGTAGAAATAATTTTGTATGACATCATATTTAAGGAATTAAGGTTGAATTATATTTTTTTAAGGTTAAAATATTTTATTTTGGATTTATTGTGATTCAAGTTATTTATAGAAGTGATTATTATATCTTGGAGATTATATAATTATGGAATATAAATTTTTGGTATGACACTTTAAGAGATATTGATGTTATTCGGAGATAAATGTTAAATTTATCTTCGAATAATAATTGATCAAATCATTATAATTTTTGGATTTTAATCTTAGTCTTGAATATTTTGAGGAATTTTATGGTTAGTTTAAATGCATGTGTTATTATTGAAGATTTTGAGATTAAAACTGTATTTCATCATATGAAGGCTTATTCATTTTGGGAATTATCTTACCTTGTGCTAAACAGTTTGAATTTGATAAAGTATAAATATAGGATTAATATCTTATTAACATTTTGTGGAATTATGTGATTCATTATAATTTTATTTTAGTTATCAATGCATGAAAAATTTATCTTGAATAGTCATCATTTGTACAAAAAGATATGATTGTGGTGGAAAATATTAGAGGATGAAATTGTATTTCTCAAGTAAGTATATTTCCTTATGTTCATAGTAAAGATGGTAAAGGAATTACTCATGTTTTGGAAAAGGATCTTGTAACAAAATTTTTATCCTATTACCTTAAATTTTGATGAATCAATGTTATTTTCATATCTCTTTTGTTTAAGGTTTTGTGGTAATTTACTTTCTCATGATCATTCTCTTTATTATGATTAATGATATATTTAAATCTCTATAATTATTTGCTCATTATTATTTTCTTCCATGTAAATATTTTAAACTCCAAATAATTTTCTAATATTTGAAAACTAGGTATGTCTTATTTCAAATCACCTTTATAAATCATTTTTCTCTCTTAACAAGTTGAAGTCTTATTAACCATTTTTTGATGTGATTTTTGAAAAAGGAATTTTCAAATGAAAAAACATTGATTACCAAGATCAAGTTAAAATTGGAAAGGTGAATTTTAATGGGGGGTGGTGGGTGGTGTTGGGAAAAAGTAATATCCTAATATTATTAAATAACACAATTTTCGATAGCATATACAACAAACACCATTGAGGTTAAATGAAACATGAAATATTGTTATAAAAATTTGATCGTTACAACCTAGTAGTTAAATTAGATAGTATGGGTAGTGTTAAATTCATCATGAAATAAATATAAAGGTATTATTCAGTGAAAATTTATTGATAAATTCTTAGTCAATAATCACTCAATTTTTTAGTAAAGTCATTTTATGCTTAAAAAATACATTTTCATTAAAAGTTATTTCTATTTTATTTTCATGAGAAAATATTATTATTAATTTATTGAAATTTTTTAAATTTAATTTTATTTAAAAATAATTTTATTTCATTTACTTAGAATGAAAAATTATATTTTAGATTAGTTTTTAAATTTAATTAGTTTATTTTTATTAAAAACAACCAATTATAAACATTTTAATGAATTTTAAAGTTTATTTTTTAATAAAAACATATTTATACTTAGAAATTCATTTTTCTAAAAACAACATTTCATTGAGTTTTGTGGGTTTATTTTTTAAATTACATTCTTCCACTTCTATAAATTGAATATTGAAAAATGGATTCTATATTTTTAATAATAAGTTAAAAATTCTGAAACTATATCCCTTTTACATTTTGTCTATATAAATAGTAACCTTAATACAAAATTGTCACCATGGTAAGGGTAAATCAGGTAATTAATGATAAAAATAAATTTATGCGGACAAAAAAATGGAAATAAAACTTAAATTTATCCTATTCAATGATTAATGTTTGGATATTTCCATAAATACTTCAAAAATATATATGATTTGACCCACCTTTCATTTATTTTGGCGTTTATAATATTTAGGATAAAGATAAAGTAAAAAATGTCACTTTCCTACTTTTAATATCTATGATATTTAGTGATATGGTTACAAAAATTATGTTCAGTAACAAATTTTTATTTAAAATATAGATTAATTTTCTATCAGTTTAATTTATTTCAAATTTTTAGTGATGAAGTAATTACTATGAAAGCTTACGCAATAGTGACACAATATATAATCAATTAATAGAAAATTAAAATATATGATTATGAAAATATTAAAATTAATATAATTTTAATAAATTATTGTGGTAAATTTTTTTAGATAAATATAACATGTTATATATGTATGAAATGCTTATATTTGAATTCCTTTGTTTTCATGTTGTTTTCAAATTCAAATTAAATGAATAGTTTCAAAAATGATATTAATGATATTTTAAGTTAAAAAGTATTTTTTTTAAATTATATAAAAGTCATAAAAATATAAAAAGGGAAAAATTATGATGATAAATTGTTTAAAATCTCATATATTTTCCATTTGTAACCCAATTTTTACATTATAATTAAAATTATTACCCTTTAATATTGAAAACTCATTACGAAGGTTAAGGTTAAAATTATTTAACCAAGGGGAAAAAAATATAAGGTTTAAAATGATATAGAAACTTATAAAAATTTGGGTTTATAGTTATATTAATACCAAATCTTTCTTAACTTAAAATTATTGTTGTTTTGGAACCATTTTACATGAGTTAGACACATAATATATTATAATATATTATTTCTTTCCATAAATGATTATAATCATATTTTATAACAAACAATATTTTATAAAATAATTTAAAATTCATAAAAATAAATTATTTGATTGAGGTATTTTTATTTGGTTTAAAATATCGACCATATTCATTTTATCATTGATTTTTCCTTTTATAGTTACTATCTTGATCCCTAAATAGTAAAAAACTATGTTATCTATATTATGGTCAAAAGGGTTAATGAAGGGTTAAAAAAATATAAGGTTCAAAAAAGGACCTAAACATATAAATTTTTATTTTATGAGATTATTTAGACTTATAACCATCCTATATTCAAATTATATTAGTTTGTTTGTTTTTTGTTATGAATGTTAATTTAAATTAATTTAATACTTTATGAAATTCAAAGAGTTACCATCCCCTCACTTATAAAAGGTCCCCATATATCATCTCTATTCACACATAAAAAACATTTTGGGTATTCAAATACATTCCAAAATACATTAATTAATTCCCTAAAAACATTATATAAGTCTTATTTTGGGAATATTTTTTACATTATAGTGATTAAGGTGTCAAGAAATGGAGGTTGTCCAATGAAGAAGTATAACATTTTACCAAATGTTTTAGTTTCAATTCTTCTATTACCCCCTTAAAATATTTTTCAAATATGATGAAAAAAATATTACCAGTATATTAAATATACTGATTTTTTATGTTAAAGAAATACCATATATCCATCTATTTTTCCATCAAATGGGAAACAAAACCATCATTCTTGTGTACAGAGGAATACCGCCTCGTGAACTGATGTAATTAATTTTCTTAAACCATATTTCATTGATGTTTATGATTATGTAATTATTATTTATATATTATATTAATGGCATATTTATCATTATTAAAGGATAATATATCATCTAATTCCTTACCTCTCCATCCATTTAAAAATGATAACGTTGTTCGGTCGTACGTGTGGACTACCACCTCCATGAAGTGATGTGATTAATTTTGCCTCACAACATCACATGGATGATATATATAAGTTTATTTACCAAAAAATATGGTATTTATTATATAATTATCATTGTTTAATGATTAAATAACACTAACTTTCTTTACAATATGATCGTTCAAAAATGGAAATGTTACTCATGCGTACATATGACTTACCATTTCCATGAATGTAAGTTAGTTCATTTTTAATAACCATATTTCATGATTGGTTTTAAAAGTAGAATTTATATATAAAAAAATTCATTATTATTATTCTTTTTATGATGTAAAAATTTCCTCTTCAACCATTTTCAAACCACCTATGTTATTTTTGACATATGAGTCGAATATTTTCAAAATGTCTAATATGAACTAAATTGATTCAGTAATCAAATATGACATGGTATTAACTAACATCATAGTAATAATAAACTTTCATTTTTTATTAATAAAGAAAATAAGTATCATAAGTTTATTATTTAGGATGATAATGAATGTACATGATTAGTTAGACTCAAGGTAAGAGTTTTTCTTTTAAAAATCTTTTTTAATGTTTCCTTTCCAACTCTTCTTATTCTGTGTACATGTTCTTATAAATGTTTCATCAAAATTATTAATTTTGTTAAAATGGAAAAGAATCTTCATTTTTTTCAAATTTTTATTTAATTAAAATAAATTTTTCAAAAAATATTTTTATGGTTTTATGTAAGGGAAACATTACTTTAAAAACCACATTTTATATTTTCAAATATTTATTTTCTAAACATTTTTATTTCATATCCATATTCATAAAATTATTTTATTTATATATTTATATTGAATTAAATTAATTATTAAGAACATATTATTTCACTTTTTTGTTTCTTTTAAAGGTTTTCAAAATGAATCGTTTTACATTTTTGATATGGAATGTTTTGACAAAAAGACAAATGTAATTTTCTATTTTAGTGTATACTACATCAATGAATTTTCTCACCAATACAACAATTATTTTATTTTTGAATTAATTTATAATATTCCATGTTTTTTTTCCAAGAATACCCCCCTATTTTTTTATTTAAGGAATACTAGTCTTGAAAATTGTGTTTTTAATGAAAGGGATATATTAATATCCAAAAATTAATTCTTATAAGTGAAAATACTGTTTTTATAAATAATATTTCATGTTTTATGATTGTGTTATGTTTCTTGTGAATTATTTATGATTATGGGTGGTTAAATTATAAATGAAGGATGAGTGAGCCCATTATATCTCTCAATTTCATTGGCTATAGGGATAATGACAACTGATTAGGTTTATCCTAAGATATTATTGGAATTTACCATAAAAGATAATTACATTTGTAACCTTGAAGGTTATTCCATTCGTAACTATAAAGATTATTCCATTTATAACCATGAATTTTATTCCATTTGAAACTTTGAATGTTTTTACATTTGTAAGAGTAATTGTATGAGTGTTATAAAAATGATTCCTCAAGTTACCCATGTGATTTATCAATACATGACGTGGATTTTTATGGATATCTTATGATTTAAAAAAATGGTATAAAATGTGATTAATTTTTAAAGGGCAGTATATTATTATGACTAAGGGTGAAATTTATATCTTTATTAAAATTGTTCATGTATTTTTAATGATTTAAAATAAACCTTTATTAGTTTTATATTTCCCCTTAAATTTCTTCTAAAAACTTTTAGGAAAATAAATGGGTAGTGAGGTAATTACTTGAGAAAAAAAATGTTTGTTTTGAGCCCAATTTTTATTTTGAAAAAGAAATTTTTTTATAATTATTAATGAAATAACAGGTTTATTTCTTTGTTTTATGTCCTTGAATGAGTTTTTTGGGACCATTCTATAATTTAATTTTTTTTTTCATAGGTTATAAGGATGAGTATTAACAAATATCAAGTCAAGTTGAATTTCGTAAACATTTTTCATGAAAAGAAAACATTTTTCTTGTTAAACTTTTTGTATTATGAAAAAATGGATATTTAGAGGAAGTTACCAACATGGATTGTATGTGTTAATTGTGTAAGAATTATAGAATAATTATCTAAAACTATAAATTATAAAGTTTCATAGATGTAATAGAATGATATCTTAACTGAAAACTCACGATTAGTAATGCTTAAGGCTGGGTCCTTATAGTATTGGTGTCCATAAATCCCAAACACTATTTATTTTTACCCAAAACCACTCTGATACATTTTAAAACCAAATGAAATCATACCATAACTTAAAATACTAAATAAAATAGTAAAATACCTTAAACTAGGGGTGTCACATTATCCCCACCAATGGTATTTCAATCCTCAAAAAGTTGGAGGTTGGTAGTGTTTTTGAAAAGTTTTTACCATTTCTATTTCATGATATACTCACATTCTCATATATCCTAATGTGATTGGACATGATTCCACAATACCTAGACCTAGGGTATATATATTCCCAAAAATATCTTGGCATGAATATTCAAAAGGAATATCAAGATATGAATAAAATAATCAACTTGTTAAAGAGTCAAGTGATCCAAATTAATCACATGAGTTGGATCAGGTAGGTACTTGTTTAGTTGAGATACAAGGAATAAATTATAAACTACACTAAACCTTGATGGTAAATCTAATTGATAAGAACAATCACTAATGTGATCAAAGATTTTTAATGGTCTCACATATCAAGGAAATGGCTTCCCATTATTTCCTCAATTACAATGCCCCATCCTTGGGGAAACCTATAAGAGAATATAGTTACCCATTTTTAAATACAAGGAGCTATGATGATGATCCATATATGAATTTTGAAAGATTGAGGCCATTTACATCCACTTCTAGATCATTTGGATTTTCTCTATTGTCTCTTGGAAAATATTAACTCCAATCAATTATGTTTACCTATCCCATACCAAACATAATATATTTTGACATGATTATCAATAAAATGCCTCAAATATATCCATACATACTGATTATTGATAATTATTTTTATATAAAAACTCTAGTAATAGAAAATGGGTCATCCCATGAGCCACCAAAGTCTATAACACATGCCCTTATCATGTCTTCAAAATTCTAAACTACACACTTAGATAATATATCATGTTGATGGTGGTATGTTTTACCAATGGTCAACTGAGTTCCAAGGGATGGTTGCATTAGTATTCAAAACCATCAGGTGAATATGGGGTATTAGTTAGAAAAAATAGAAACGGGTACCCTATGAAACATGAGCACTTCCTAGATATATAAATCTTTTAACTCATTAACTGAATTATTTTTCCTAATTGGAATAATGTTCATTGTCTTAGTAAACTGGTCAATAATAACACAAATAATATCATGACCCTAATGTGTCATTGGTAACCCTATGATGAATTCCATATAAATATTCTCCCACTTCATTTTGATAATAGTTATATATTTTAACATGTCGACTGGTCATTGATGTTCATAATTCACCTATTGCTAAGAGATACATATCCCAACATACTTAACCACCTTTAACTTCATTCCCAAGAATAAAAATGGTCTTTTATTGTGTTATAAGTCTTTTAAATACCTAGGTTTATATATTTCCTTGAATAATGGTAACAAAAAAAGATCCATTCTCAGAAAAATGGGGAACTAAAATACGGTCTCATAATAATAAGATAAAATTCCCATCATCCATTAAACCATCAATAGACTCCCCACCAGTGATGTTTTTTTAATGGAAAGGTATTTTGGACCTAAATATTGAAATTACAAAACATGTTTTACCAAATCAGGTATAGGAGGGACTGAAAATAAGACCATGGCAATATTATGTTCTACCCAAGCCAAATAAGTTTCAATGATTACACCCATTAATTTATATTAGTCTTGATATTCTTTGACGACTTATTTATATGACTTAATAATTAATTCACTAGCATTATATTTTCCTAGGTTTATAGACCAAGTCTAAGTAAAACATATAAAGGTACTCCATCCATGTTTTTTTGCCTCAGGTTCAAATACCTTTGTGAGAAAATGTTTTTCAAGCTTTTATGATCAATTAATATAGTGAAATTATTAGAAAGAGGTATTGGACCTTTGTTTTTAATTCATGGACTATTGTAGAAAATTCAATGGTATAGGTTAGATAGTTTTATTCTTAATCCTATAGTTTTTGTGAGCTATAGTTTATGACATGGTATCCTTATAATAGAAGATAACCTAATTTTGATCCAGATGCATCATAATAAATTACATAACCCTTGACTGTTTTAGTAAAATTAAGAATAGGCACCAAAGTAAAATGATATTTTTTCTCCCTAAAAGATTCCTAACATTCATTGTTCCAATGCAACAAAAATCTAAACATGAAAAATCATGTAAAACCATAGATAATAAACTTCTAGGCCAATAAAGTTTTGTATCTTGAAAACATTATTTGGTGGAAGCTAAGAAATGAAAACTTATATCTTCTCAAGATCCACTGATATAAAATTCCTATATATGAAATATCAAAGGAATTAGATTTATTATATCTGAAAGACATGAATATATAATTTTTCATAGATATGGTGATCTTGTAATATTTCCAGCATAATCTCTATGTTTTGTTGGTCTTCTATAGTTACTGAGTACACACAGATTTCATCAACAAACAACACTAAAATGGAGTCATATATATATATAATATACATTTCATCTATAAAATTAAAACTACCATTGAATCTATAAGACAAAAGGTCATTACTAAGTACTCATAGTGGACATAACAAATTTGTAAATATGTATTTGGAATATCCTCCTTCTTGAACCAAATTTGGTAATAAAATGACTATAGATTAATCCTAGAGAACCACTTTGATATATTTAATTGATAAAAAGTATTATAAATTCAAGGAATATGATATCTACTTTTGATAATTACCTAATTATGTTTATGATAATCAATAAAGAGTCAGAGAGTTCCATTCACTTTATTTTCAAATAAAGCTAGAGACACCCAAGGGAATGTACTCAGTCTTATAAAGAATTTTCAATCCAATTAAACCAGATGTACCTTTAGTTATTATAATTTATCTAGTTATATTATTTATGAGGAATGTAAAATAATTCTCATTCCTAATAGTACATCAAAGGAAACTTTTTCCCTTATTTCATATGGTTATCTTGAAAAATCACTTATAAAGGCATCATGGTATTGATCTACTATATTCTAAAGATCCCTACTTCTAATTTTATCCATGACCCCCATGGTCATCATTTCTAGATGATAAAAACGTTTATCTTCCAGTGTAAATAAATTCTAAACTCTCTAAGAATTCATATCCTATTCCCATTTAAATATATTAACAACTTAATCAAGATATGTTCAAGTAACTCAATGAGCATAAAATTAAATGATATATTTTAATAGTTTTAGCCAATCCAACCCCATAACCATGTCAATAATATCCATTTATAGGATAATGAATTCCCATAAGAACTGAATTCCATTAATAGTGATAGAATATTCTACACACCTTACAATATCCATTAAGTGTTATAATACTCAGAACATGAGGAATAATTTCCACATGTAACCCCATTTGGGTTACCACTTAAGAAGTAATACATGGATTAGAGGCTTCAATATAAAACAAACCACATATCAAAGTTGAGATAATAATGATGGTACCTTACACTATCGAAGGAATGGGTTCATTATTTCCCACAAAATTTTCATTCTCAAAAGGGTTTCAGTTAGATCCCCCAAGATTATTCTATGTCCCATATTAATATTGAGTATTTTGTGACATATGATTATTATTGGAATAACTCTAACTAGGTTGTTTTTAGTATAAGATCCATTTTGATGAGATTATATAAATGGGTTATTTGAGGACCAAGTTTTCTTTGAAGCGTTTCTACTATTAAAAAACTGATGATTATTTCAGAAAAATTCAATATTCCCCATAATAACACCATTGTAGAACCCCCTAGGTGTCACTATATATACTTTTTTGAATTGTTCCAAAGAGCCACATTAGATGAAACACGTTTGGTTTCTACTATGTGGAAGAAGAGAAACCAACAATATGTTATTATTATATAGTACTTTACCATAATGGGAATATTTCTCTCTCATATTTTTATTCCCACCTAAGGTGTTTCCACCTATTCCCTGATGGACAAAGGTATTTCCTCTAGATATATTTCATGTAATTTCATTTTCATCCACTATCTCTTTATTTACCATGTATATATAATTTTCAATATAGAAATTGAATCATTTAGAGTGAATGTTTGGTATCATCCCTTACTCGAACATACATTCTTGGAAATAGTTACTCATGGATACTTCCAGTAAAAAGAACGTTAGATATATAAAATGGGTTTCATACTCCTCAATCGAGTGGTATCCCTACTTTTTAACAATTAAATCCTTAATTTTTTATACATGAAAAGTATATGGATAAATTTTTTTATCAAATAATTTCTCAAATCCACACTACGTGTATCCATGATCAACCTTCCCTTGTACTAAAAAGTCCCATTATTTATTTGATCCTCAAGTATAAACTACTGTATTGACTATAATGTCTGCATGAGTTCTACGGAAGTTGAAAATTTTATTCTTCATCTCTATCCATTCACTTTTCTATTAATGTCCCAAGTATCCCCTAAATATCAGTGGGTTATGCCGTGGAGATTATAGAGAGAGATCCATATAACGTGAATCTTTTATTCCAGGCACTATCTCCACTATTGAAAATAATCAACAACACATCTCATGAGTTTTTGAAAAACTATTGGTTCAATAGGAACCAAATTATTAGTGGATCCCTTTTCCTGATTTAAATATCTCATGACTAGAAGAATTCAACTAAATTCATTGTAAAAATCATCACACATTCACCACACATCTATCTAGTTATAAGTTTTAAAATGCACTATGTTACCACAATAAAATAATAATATTGAAAGTTCAAATATTAAATCATAAAATATAATATGATTGATAATTCTTTGGTGATAAATCTATTTTTTAATGTATTATATGCAAATTTTATAGGATAAATCCCTTAATATGAGATGAAAACAATCCTAAAACTTTATAACAAAACTTTTCATACCAATACTACCTTGGTAGCATGAAGTTCAGTATAAAGAGTTTAGCTATACATTCTTTTACTCTATATTTCATGTCCCAACATTAAATATCTATAAATATAACAATTCAATTGATTCACTATACCAAAATGATACAATTTGTAATATGTTGACCCCAACCAATTGGAATGAGCCTAACTGAAATTCCAGTAACATTGAGTTGATCCCCAAGACACCACATGATGGCAATAAATTTCAAGGATTTGTGAAAATGTTGAAGGAAAATTTTCAATTAAAAAATAATTATTGAATAAAAAATGACAAAGAAATAAAATAAATATGAATCATGAATAAAGTATTCCAATAAAAACTAACAAAACATGAAAAATAATGGTTTTAGTGGATAGAAATTTAATAAAAGTAAAAGTTAGACATGGTACTAAACTCTGAAATATTATAAAGTTCCATAGGAATCACCACTCGATATTCCATCACATAACTACCTCTATGCACCAGACTCCAAATACCCTAACTACCACCATAAGGCACACTCAAATAGAAGGGTAATAAATCTTTACCCTTAACTATATCATGATAATAAATTTCTTTATATACAGAAATATTAATATAAAAGGATGATTATAAAACCTAGTGGATAATCCCCAGATACATCCCACATACACTGATAATACATGAAACAATTAGCTCACAATAAATAAATAAATAAATAAATAAGTAAATAAATAAGTAAATAAGTAAATATATAATCTTGAGAAACAAAATAACCACTGTTTGTAATACCAATAAAAGAACAAAGAACTAAAATAACCCATGTAATACATCACATCATTTCAAATGAAAAGCCAACCATGAACCCAATGCATCCCATTCCAAGTCAGAATCTCCCTGAATGAACCAAACATGTGAGCAGAATACCATTCTACCTAAACCAAGATTTCCCATTGTAGTGCTTATTAATGTGACCCAAAATTCATCACTGTAATCCAAGTATGAATCACCATGTCCCCACACCATCATTCCATGAATTCACCCCAATACATGAAATTTTTTTCACACACACTGAATAATTTCTATTTAAAATCAGTTAATAAGAGAAATAATTTCAATAGAATTTATACAGATTTTTACATTAAAACAAAATAAGAAAACACTAGATACACTAAACTTCAAGTTCTAGATATAATTGGGGAGGGATATAATCCACATTCCTCTAATGTATTATTCTAATAGAGTCCAAGATGTGGTAGATCAGATAGGGAAGTTAATCCAAATCCATCTATATAATAATTTTATTTGAGCACCCTAGTGAAGAGGGGAAGAATGATGGTTTTTAGGGAGTAATTGAGTTCAAAATGAGTTAATGAATGACCAAAAATTATGTCACATAGTTTTCCGTTAAATTTTATAAATTCCAAACTAATATTTATCAATAATGTAATCCATTTAAAAATTCAAGATGATTGGCCCCTGATGTGGTGATTCCCACCACGATTGAGGTGACTTTGATGGTGCCTCAACCTATTGGGATTATACACGATGAGGACCATAATTCAGACTGATAACCTTCACCTTTTCATAATTCCATACCTTTAACCTTGACATGGTGAGTCCTCTTAGGCTATTTTCTAAACCACATAGATATCTTAATCCCCACCTTTTATTCCCACCCACATGACATGTTATCACTCCCCATTTATTATAAGTAAAATAATAGAGAACCAAACCTACCAAAATAGCTAGCTCCTAATAATAGTGGAATCCTTTCCAAGTAAAACAATCACCATTCTTATAGATCTAACATGAACTGGTCTATGACCTCCATCATGATTAATACAACATTGTGGTGGAGCCCATAAATACCCAAGACTACTTTTTATTACCAAACACCCCCCTACGCATCTGAAAACCAAATGACACTATCCCATAAATTAAAATACATAATAAAATATAAAAATACCCTAAAATGGGGGTTTCATATATTTTACAGTAAAAAAGTAATTTTTCTTTGTCATGTGGTCTATGATCACCTACACTATATCATTTCCCTTTGAGGATCTAAGAAAACTGGTTATATAATCCTTTGTAATTTCATTCATTTTATATAATTTATGAGTTATTGGATGAATAGTACCATTAGGAGTTTAGTTCTCTAACTTTACCTATGTATATGTAAGGAATCTATATAATTGTATTTTGATAGGATTTTTCTTTCGAAACCACCAAAATCGGTGATGAAAATCATGTTACATTTTGGTAATACCAGGGTGAACTTACCATAGAGAATAACATTACTCTTTTATCACCTAGTTAATTGAATTAATTAGAACTGAGAGTATCTCACAAGAATATTTGAATATGTGAGGATCATATAACTATTCATCTAGGATCTCTCATCCATAGAATTTATTTTGAAAAATGATATAGTCAGGATCTGTTAGAACCAAAGGTTGTATAGGTTAGATTTTTTGTCAATGTATGTGATTGGTTTTATTATTGATTTAAATTAATTCGTAATAATAATGGTGTTATTGGAATAATATTTATATAAAACTATAAGGTTTTATTATATTATGGAAGAATCATTTAGAAACCTAACCACAAGACGACTAACTATGTTGTAGTAGTGAATGGAGTTTTTGAAAAAAATAGTGAATTTAGTTTTTGAAAAAAATAAAAAGAATTGGATAGAACTAATGCCACGGTCACCTGAGTATCCAAAACTAAGGAGTCACCCAACCAAGATCAACAGTATCCTAAATCAAGGAAAATTAGTAGAAGTGAGACCATATTAGTTTTGTTCCTAGTGGGAAGGCATATCCATGATGCAAGACGGAAACATGGATAAGTGGCCATAGTGCGGGGGGGGGGGGGGGACACCATGTGAGTTATCTGATGATGAGAAGATATTTTTTAATTCATTAAGAAAACATATTCCAAATGAAATTCCTATATGGGATTCAGATGATGTGGGTCACCCCAAAAGTTAGGTTCCCAAATCACAAATTATAGATGTTTGATTTCACAGTAGAGAGGATTATATTATACATCACTTCAGAGGAGGATATGCCATAAGGGAAGTGATGGGTGTTAATTTGGTATTGAGGAAGAATTTATATATTTTAATTATATAGGACTCTACACCGTGTTTTAAGTCTATTCTAAAATCTATTCAAAAATAAATAATAATGAAATTTCATATTTCTAAGATTACATGTCATTAAATAGTAGAAGAAATTACACACCATATTTAGGATGGGGTGAGATACTTCCATGCTAAAAAATGAGATTATTCTATGTAGGATCTTTTTGTGGTTCCCTAGACCCACACTCATGGATATAGATCCCAAAATAATATATTTAAACACTAGATTTAAAGTAGAATAAGATAAATATATATTTATTTTACATCTTTTCCAAATTTTAAACATTATATATCATAAATAGTCCCATAATCTCAAGAATAGAAGTTTTAGTTTATTTGAAGACTTACTATATAAACATCTTTTTTTATGATACATGTTAAAATTTATCCATAATCAAACCAAACTAGAATCCCTTATATAGTTATTTTAAGTAGCACTCATCTTCATAACCACGAGAATAGAAACATAAACAAGGGGTGATCTCAAAAAATTAGTAAGGTAAAACTTTTTCATATTTCATCAAGGTTTAGATCATAATTATATGAGAAAACACGAATGTGGAAAATATCTAGTGAAAATGAACATGGAACAGTATGAGTTTCCTAAAAGTCATGATAGAAGGAAATTTAATCTAAAATGAACAAACATATACCATTGGAAAGGAGTGCGGAATGATGAGATAATAATTATGAAACATGGAGCATAATCATATTCAAATGAAATGGAAATACAACATTCCCTTGAAACATAAAAGGAAAAATATATTTGTCAAACACTTAATCATTAGGAAATTTTAACATTGTGAACCAAACAAATGTTAATTCTTCTTATTGTAAATAAGAAATTTTTTTACTCTTCATGATTTATAAAAAAAATTCCCACAATATATGTTTTGAACATACAAAATTCCCATGAAAATTGTTGTTGAAAAAATGGTCATTATATATGTTGTAAATAAATAAAATTCCCAATCTATATAATAGTATCACATGAGATATCAAACTTTAACCAATTAATAAGAGAGATTTATCAGATCAAAATCGTCTTAGGGATTTATGAGACCCAAACTGTCTTAGGGATTTATCAGAGCCAAACCATTTTAAAGATTTATCAAACCCAAATAATCTAATTGATATATTTAAAAAAATATCTCATAATTAAAACCACGAATAATTGTGTTAAAAGATTATTAAAAATTCATCATTTTATCATATCTTAATAGAACCTTGGGAAATAAATAGGTTTTATGAAAAAATACTTAAAAGAAATCATCATAGGCTAAATAGAGCAATAAGGAAGATGATATCATAAGAAAATATTCTAAGTGTAACATAAGGCACATCAAAGGATGTTTACATAGATAAAAAACCATAAATATATTATTGCATGAATCACATTTAAGTGAAAGAAAAAAATATCTATTTTTGAAATCAACAATTACTTTTTAAAATAACAAATTTAGTTTTGAAAAATATAAAAATATTTTATTTTTTATTATAAAAACCATTAATAATTACATTCATTTTGAAAACCATTTTAAAGTATAAAAAGGAATACCCATAGAGAATAATTATCATAAGGATGAAATAAACTAAAAATAAGTATTTAGATTACATTTCTATAGTTATCAGGAATAATGAAGTTACAACTCACATTCAAAATTAATTTTCAAAAAGGTGAAGGGAGAACTCTCAAAAACTTTTAATTTTTAAAATACTTTTCAATAATTATGCATTGAACAAGAAATAATGTTTTTAAAGGAAATATAGAGTGGATGAAGACACATATGATCAAGAAAAGAAAACCTTTTGAATATTTTAAAATAACTTTTTTGGAAACCCATTACATTAAAAGGGTTGATAAAACATTTTTTTGAAAATAAGAGAAGGGAAATATGAAGGTAACATGAGATAACACATAATTAGGTTTCCAAATATAAATACGAACATTACTAGGAATATAAAATTTTGATATTAAAGAGAAAGGGACAACTAGGTACGGATGGAAATTATTCTTTACAATGTCATACTTTTGTAGGGAAAAAATTCTTAAAGGTGTAAGATTTGATTTTAAAATTTAAATTTCAATAGAGAGGGAGAAATTGAAATATAAAATTTTATGGAGGAATAAACTAGGAATAGAAGTAAGAATTTCAAGTTGAAACATTATGAATCAAAGAAAGGGGGTTGAGTTAACAAAATACCTTACAATTTTATTATCTTTTGAATCATATAACCATGATATGTAGAACATGATACATATTTATAAATAAAATATATTACATAAAAAGTAATGAAAAAATAAATCTGTGGACAATATATACACAAAAAAAGTAACAAGTGGTGAATACACATCATATCTTAATGAAGAAAAATTGAGATATAAAAACCCTTATTGAGTAATTTTGTGTTCATCCAAAATTTTCAAATATATTTAAAAATTATTATTAATCAGTAAATAATATTTTGGAAACAAGACTATAAATTTTGGATTATCTTGAGTGAAGGTCCAATAATATTCAAATAGTTTTATTAATACTCATTTTAAATGAATGAGTTTTATATGTTATAAAATTACTAATTCTTTAAAACACTAAACGTAAAAATATCTTTGGAACATAATGAATCATTATTTACATTGGATATTTTAATTTTATATATATTGATTTATTTGAGTCAATTCATTTTAAATAAATTAAAATGGAAAATGTATACTATTTTTAGCATCAGGCTCTCGAATATGGGACTCGGGTGTCATAATTGGTATTATAGAAGTGTTTATATAACTTTAGAGATTAGGATGATATCGTTTGAGGATAAATTTAGAATTGGAAATTTCATTTATAGATTTTATGATTTATATTTTCAGAATATTCTTGTTTTTTTTGATTGAGATGAAGTGTTAATGGATATGAAACATATAATTGATTTTCTATTTTAATTTTTTTTATAAATAACCACTTTGGTTGTATTTTTTGGTTGAGAATAATATCAAAAATAAATGAGGCTGTGGAAGGTATGTTTCTTAGAACCCTTTATTTTTACAACTAAAGAAGTATATTTGGAACCAATGAAGGAGATAAATGAAAATATAGATATATTATGTGAAAAAAATGAGTCATACCTAGGATAGTAATGTAGATAACTCTTTATAAATTATTTCCTGAAAATATTAAGAACACATTCATATGTTTCCAACAATATGAAAAAATAAAATTGTAAGGGTACAATTTATTTAAGGGGGTAGAAGGTAACATCCTGTGATTCTAGAATATATATATTTTTAAAATAAATATTTTTTAAATGGACCACTTCACAATTAAAACAAATTATGATATATTTTAACATAATTAATTTTTTATAAAATTAAATATTTTCTCCATAAACATATTAAATTATTGATAAATTAAATAATATTACAAAAAATACTACTCTAGCCTATATTTTTATTTATTTTCTAGGAAATAAAATGAATATATGTTTATTAAAAATGAAGTTGTTTATAACATGTACACATAATAAAATTTATATTTATTTTATGATTATAATATTATATAAAAATATGGGTAAAATATTAATTAAATTAAATTCCAATGATTTGGGATAGTATATAATAAATATAAACTATAATAAAAAATAACTTGTTTTGAAATTAATTTAAGATGATATAATTTTAATCATAGGGGAATAATATAATTTTGAAATAAATATGATTCATGATAACTATAGAATTTAGTAATATAATAATTGTTGAGGAATATAAATATTTAGGATTATAAAATAAAAATTAGAGATAAATATATAAATTTTAATAGTTATATAATATTGATTGTGATATATAAATTGTTAAATTAAAATAATTATATAAATTATATATATATATTATGACCTACATGTTTAAGTTTAAAATTAATATAAGATAATTATAATGAACTAAAAGTTTTAAATAATAAAGGGAACATATTAAATATTAATATGTATGCAGGAATGTTTGAAATATAGAAAATATGTTAATAAATAGTTGTAGTAAATAATAGGAATCTTAATAAATTAAAACATAGAGGAACATTTTAAATGAATGTATATAACGAGGTTGAATTACTAAAATTTGGATTAGATAATATATTTTCATAAGTCAATTTTTAAATAAGGAATAAATGTTATGAAACTTTTGAAAATATAATTATATATAAGTATATTGAATTGAAATTACATAATTGAATTATAACTACAATCATTATAATTATATTATAGATTAGTAATTTGTTTGTTCTTATAAAATATTTAGATAAAATTATAATTAAAATAGATCTATAATTTATATATTCTTAGATAATATTTAGATACTATAATTATAATTTATGAAATTATTATTATGTATGTAAATTATATACTTAGATATTATAGAAAAAAGGTCATCCTACACCAGGATAAATGGAGACCATGTCAACGACATGGGAGATAAGTAAAGTGCCTGAAAATAGGGAGACATTGGTAAGTGAGTTCATATGTATTGGAGTAAAGGGGAGAAAAAATGTGATATTCACTATGGGGGTGGGGGGGGGGGGGGTAAGTTCGTTGACCATAGGAAACCTCCGGGTTCAGTAGGATTTCAATAAGAATTTTATCCATACCATATAATATAGGAGAGTACAAGTTCAGAAGGGATTTTGACATTGGATAGTTTAATAGAGGCACTATCCATTATTTTCAAAAATTGTGCACACTCATAAACAAACCCCCTCCATCATATAATTCCCCATATATGTGCTAGACACTACATACACTATTTAATTCTACCCACATCCATCATTTTTAGTAGGATTATCAAACCAACAATATATATAGGTGTATATTACGCATCATGAAATCGTGAGATGAAATTAGAGAGTGGAGAAAAAATGCTAATTGTTAGATGGAAAATGACATAGTTACTGGATATCAATGATATGTGTATATATATATACAACCAAGTATTTTATAAACACATGGATGGATGAAGGTAAAAAAACCCATAATATTGTGATAATAAATTATTTTGATTTCCTTCTTCCTATGCACACATGAAGTGAATTATTTATTAGTCATAAAAATATATATACATTTATATATATACATGTATATATATAAATATAAATATAAATATAAATATATATATATTAATAGAGCCTCAACATAATTCATGGCCCCGTGAGTTAAAACTAAAAATGAAAATTGATGGCTTTAGATGTCATCGTCGTCATCTCCTGGAATGCTCCAGTTGAGTGGTTGACGCACACACACAGATATATATATATATATATATGTATGTATATATATGAATGGAATAAGAAGAGATACACACGTAAACATTGATTAAAAATAAAAAAAATACATTCTTATGAGTAAGGGTAAATAATATATAGACTTCCTTCCACACAATTTAATGGGGTCTACATGATAAGGTGAATTTACAAAAGTTAAAAAATAGTTCATGTATAGAATTCATTGATTCTATATATGAATAAATTTTTAAGTAATTATGTTATATAGTGTATTGGATGATGGATATTATATATTAAAATAATCCCTTTAGAAGTTCATGAAAATTGAAAAATGCCTATATTAAGCACCTTTGTTAAGCTTATTCAAAAAATAAATACACACATATTTTTAATTGTAGTAAAAAAAGTGTGGATTTATGTCTTACATTTGGAGGGTGGGTTAGGAAATGGATGGATTAGATAATATTTAGTGAATTATTTTTATAGAAACATATGTTAAGGGATAAATATTTTAAAAATTATTGTTTTAAACTTTTAAATGAAATCCACCCACGGAAATATTTTAAAATAAATTTATATTTTTAAAAATTTCAAAACCCTTTTTCTATGGGAAACTATTTTTTAAAAAATTAACTTATTTTGTTTACATTTTCAAGAAATATCTCTTTGTTTTTGATTAATTAAAATTTTAAGAGTTTTAAAAGTATTATTTTACGTGTAAAGAATGTTTAAAAAAATTTATTCTTGAAAAGATTCAAAGCATTCCTCTATTTTTTTATGATTTTCAAAAAATAAAATTCAATTTTATTATGTAATTTTTATAATAAAATTTACAGTTAAGAAATTGTTTTTAGAGGTGGTATTTTACGAGTTTCAACTACTTTCAAATTTATCATTTAATTTCTAAAATAATTTATTTAAAAAGATACCACCTTATATATTTTTTTGTTAAAGTATATCTTATTTTTAATTTAATCTTATCTTCATGGATTTTTTTGACCATAAATTATTGTATATCTATACACTATTTTTATCTCGATGTTCCATGATTGTTATGAAAAAAAAATATCTATATCATTAAATTTAAATGAATTTCTGAATGAATTAATATTGAAACATATCAATACCATAACCTTTTTTTATTTTCCATTAAATTTTTATTTCTCACATTTTTTTGTTCTTATATATTAACCTTGCATTTATTTATTTTCCCCCTCATAAAATTTTTACATAGATTATGACCTTTGAAAATAAGTGTTTTAATGGAATTTAAAATAAAGTAAAGATATAAAAAAGATGTTTTATTTAAAATTTGGAACTTGGGGAATTATAAATAAATATTAGGGATGATAAGTGAACTCAAACCATAAGGAACTTTGTCCACAAAGTAATGTGTAGGCCCTATATATCCCTTCAATGTCTGAGATGGCCACATGGATTATATAGTATTTCTTAGTATCATTGGATTTAATTTCAATAAAAATTTATTTCTTTTAAGAGAAATAAGATTTTTTAAAGGAATTCATGATTAAAAAAATTATTTTAAAAGGATTATGTTTTTGAATAAAAATTATTTCATTATTTTATTTCTCCTAAATGAATGTTTTCGATTTTTTTTCGAAAACTATTTTATCAAAGTGCTACTTATTTTTAAAGGATAATATTTAAAATGATTTATTTTGATCACTGTATTTTATTTTAAAGAGAACATTTTAAGACAATTTCAAGAATTTTTAAAAGAATGTATTCCCATTTTTTTAAAAACACGTACTAAGAAATTTTGTGCTCATCCCAAGTTCTAAAAGATTTTTCTTTGGACTTATTAATGAGTAGTAGCTATAATATAATATTGTCTTAGTTTTGAGGATTAAACTAAGTAAAGATACAGTAGTATTGAATGATTTGTATTAATAATAATTTTGGAGGAATGATTTTGATATGGAATAAATTTCATAATTATATAATAATCTAGACCTAAAAATATTTTGGGAATATAGTAACCCATTATTTTTATTGGAAGTTATAATTATATATATATATATATATTTATTTGGGTTAGTTCATTTTAAATAAATAATAAAGGAAAATAATGTATGGTATTTTTATCATCAGTATTGAGATTCTAGGTCTATTGTGTCACACTATTTTTTATAGTGTGATAGTCATAGTCTTTAAAAATTATATATGACTTTTCAATATGAAGATGTGATAAAAACTATAGCCTACATAGTAGTTTAAATTAGTGAATTTAAAACTAACTCATCACAAAAAAATGTTATTATATTATTTTATTTATGGATTCTATAGGATTTTAACAAGAATGATGAAGTGGATATATCATGGAGGATTGGAGGTTAGTTAAAAAATTATACTACCAAATTCCAAGTCAACAACAAAGATATATTTTATAATTAATACGAGGGATATATTTGAATAAGAAATTATTGGGAATTTTAATTTTATGATTCAACTCAAACATTATATATATTTATAGGATGTTTCTATGTAGATAAATTGGTTCAAATATAATGAAATATTAGAGAAACTTATTGATGATTAGGAATACAAGGTACATAAGAGGGTTTTATCAAATATTATGGATTCCTTGAGATTTGTGATAAGTTCATAGTTTCATTGAATATTAAATCTGGAATAATGTTTTTTATACATTGTTGATGATCTGGAATATAAGAACCAAGAATCATGGAGAATATCCTTACTATTTTCTGTTGATTTCTTTCACTAGAATCTAACTAGATCAAGCTACATTTTGTCTATATTTTTATCTCTTTAAAAACCAATTCATGGAAAATATGCTGAGGATATAGACCATGGTGGATCAGTGACATATTCTTAAATTTTTAATCACATAATAGTGAAATAGACTTTTATCATTATATCAACACATCATTAATAAGTGCACCATAGAATATCATTTTATTAGATAACCATGTAAAATTAGTGTGTTCATGATCATTATATTTTTTAATTTGGTTTTTATTAAAAAATTATATTCAAGGTTTCATTCATAATAGGTAGAAAAAAAATTCAATTTAATTCAAATATAAAATGAAATTTTGTCACTCTAATTAACCCCCTCATAGAATTTCTAGTGATACCATGTTATGATAAGTGGTATCATTTCCATTGGTTGTTTGCTGAATCTATTGAGAGAAAAAATAGTTATTAAGAATGATGTGGGTGAAATGGGGGTACCAATATTTGATGGGAACAACTAAAATATTTGGAATAATATGATGAGATCACATCTTATATCTATTATCCTATATATTTATTTGGATGTAGTTTGTGGGATTCAATTTAGTGATCCCATTGGTTGTTCTATGACAAAATCATACAAATGGATGTGGAATGATGATTCAATGGCTTATAATGAATTATCAAGAGAGTTTTCTTATCATATTTGTATGAAGGTGGTGTATTGATCATTATAAAAAGCTATTTGGGAAAAACATTCTAATATTTTTGAAGGTGGAACGAAAGTAAAAGATAAAAACTTTTCGGTTTTAAAAAACAGATTTGACGATCTTATGATAAGTTCCAATGAAAATATAGATGGTTTCATTAAATTTATTACTAATTTGGTTGGTTCCATTCATGGACTCTGTTAAAAAACCAAAAATTACAACATCATGAATAATTTTATTGTAGATTACCTCTAATATACAATCTAAATGTATCAGCTCTCCAGGAGATGAATGTTAGTGATTTTTTCTCTTAATGAGTTACAAAATAGGTCGGTTGTATATGATATGCGAGTGGATATTGAAATCTATTTATATTATTCATATAAATAAATAGAATTTAAATATCTTGAGCATTAATAATTTTCATATATTGAAATTTAAGATAATCTAAGTGATGATTTCTTATCACACATTACATGGAATCTTAAAAGTGAAAAATCCATATTTTAGGGAACACTACCTATAGCTTGTTTCTATTTTTGGAAGTTGTAAATAATTGCTACTACGTATCCAAAATGGTTTGATTAATGGGATAGAGAATTTTAATTCTAACCTAAATAGAAGAAGAAGTTTCATTCGAGATGGAATTCACACTATGGTGAAATACCCACAAATTTAAATGACTATACTAAGAGGGGGTGAATTAGTGTATGTTACTATTAAAAAATTTTCTACTTTGAAATAAATCTCTAGGGTTGGTTATGTATGAATGGACTGAAGGCCTTAATTTTTATTTATTTTTGATAACCCCCCTTCCAAGGGATAAATGGGGAACCCTTATAAGGCCTGTAGGCTCAGAAATTACATGGCTCATCGGCTTAAGGGATTGCATGAACCAAAGGTCTTAGGGAATTCAACCAGACTATCTACAAGGAACTACCCCTCCCTAGTATCTACATCATGATAGTAGATCTCCACCTTTTCATGGCCATCTCACTTGGCTTCCTGTGCAAGGACATTCTGATCCTGATGGCATATCCATACCCTCTCATTATGAAAAATCAATTTGGCTCGGCTCTGGTGAGTGCACTTGCTCTGAATCCTCTTCTGGGGCTGCACCTTTTAGGTAGAGTCTGTCTTGGACAAATAAATGTGGCCTGAAGGCCTTGAGGTCACCCGAAGGACTTAAAGGTGGCCCAAAATCCCAACTGACTCGAAGGTCTGGGTGGCCTAAAAGCCTTAAGGACTCCAAGCCCAAACCGGTAGCCCAAGGTGAATAGTTCCAACTGCTACAGTACCGAACAATGCATGCTACAGTGCCTGATACAATACCCGTACAATGTACAGTTCTACTACAGTACCTGTACAATGTATAGTTCTGCTACAGTACCTACATAGTGCACAGTCTGCTATAGTACTGCAATAATAGCAGCTACAGTAATAGTGCTTAGAGTGAGAGAATGAGGCACACACATTTTTTATTGGGTTTTAACTCAATGTGAGTGCCTACTCCTTGATAAATTTTTTTTAACCCTAGATATAAGTTTTAATCTAATATATATTATTCAATTAAATTGTTTAGGTCAATTATTATCTTGATACAAGGCTTCCCATCACATACACTGCCTCCCGCGGGTCATAATATCTACCAATTTTAAAAATTAAATACAACTGCACAAATGTGATAGGTAAAATTTTTAATGTAGGTTTCATTATAAATAGATGAAATAATATACTTTTTGATCTAGTAAGATAATATATAGAAGGAAAAACTCACACTTCATAATTTTCCCAGTGAATAAACACTAAAGATATCGATCTTCCCAACTCACTTCATGAAGTAGAAATTTTTTATTTTCTTCTTCTTCTTCTCTCACTCTAAGAACTATATATTTGGGAAAACACATATTTTTAAATGAGAACTAACTTTTCTTTAGTCACTTCCTCTTATTATTCTATTACACCTAATCTCTCTTACTTTAAACCACATGGTATATCCTTTATCACATAGGTTTCCACTCAAGAGTATTTTTTATTAATTTTTTTCACATTTTCTCTTTATTTAATATTTAGTTTTTGTATTCGTAGTAGTATTAATATATCCCATATTTTTAGCTTACCTAAAATGGAATAATCTTTGTGGCATCTATCCTATCAAAATTATTGAAATGTTCACTTAACCATTTTTTCTTCATGCATGATCTCATGGGATCTTCTTGTAAATCCCAACACTGGGTCTGATTACCCAAACTCCTTTATCTCATGAATTTTACATAATCTCCCTTGAATTTTTATCCTTCTAAAATTTGAAACTAAGAGTTTTTCAACAAAACTCGGCAAGAGTTGTCCATAATCTCCTATGACAATTTTGACTTCAAAAATATGTATATTAAAGATTCCCAAAAGAAATTAGTATAAATAAACTCATTTTATCTTCAAAACACTCAAAATAAAACAATCAAACTATTTCATGAAAAAAAACAAAAAACCTAAACTTGCAACATAGAGAATATCTCTTTTCCCATGTTATCTTAGAAACATAGCTTTAATGTAACTCAAACTATTAAATAAAGATTAATTGAAATCACAATAATATTTTCTAGTGATTATAGAAATGAGTTCAAAAAATCACTGTCACATTTTAACATCTACATTATTGAAAAAAAATCATGTTAAATTTTGAGTTTTTTACAATAAACTATTCTCATGTTTGATATTTTTCATCATAGAATGAGGATCCCTGATTCTTTTTACTACATGAATAAAATTTTAAATGTAATGTTTTGTTCATTGAAAAAATAACAGGAATATCCATATTTATATTTTTATTTAGAAAATAATTTTTAATGATTAGTAGAAAACATGAAAAAATTATCTGATTTTTGATCCTTACATAACTAGAAAGATGTTTACATAGATCCCAAATCATCCCTACAAAGATTTGGAATCATCCATACCAAAATGATTCCAATATAAATGAATCTTATATTGGGTAAATTATGTTTACACATAAATGTTTGATACTTAAACATTGCACTTTCTTGCTTACACAACATGAAACTCATGTTTACAAAACATTGGATGATGCTTATGTAGTAGTAGGATGATAATAATGTAGAGAAAGATGAGGTTTTCATAGGTCAAGGAATATTTTTTATATTGGATGGATATAATCATTTTAAAATATTAAATCATTTAAATAATACTTATATAGATGTTGGATGATTCTTACACTGATGATCTTTATCCTTGTATAGTTCATACCTATCCAATTTTGTTACTAAACTCACAAATTCCATAATTCTTCATTTCAGTTTAGAACTACATCAAACCACTTTAGAAACTTCTCATACAATGTAAATACCCTTAAAAAATCAATAACTTATTTTAATTCAAATAAAACAATAATTAATCATATAAAAATTCCTCCAATACATAGGGTTCTTCAATCTACCCCTCTATATTTATTTCCAACCCTCAATTCTTTCTCAAGTAAGTCAAATTCATCAATATTTTCAACAAACTCATTTAAAAATTGATATATTAAATCCCATATCAAGTGTGATGCACATTGAAATCACACCATATAATAATATAGAGTTTTTGAGAGAAATCCAAACATTAGTGATAGGAATCTTTGGGTAGTCTATTAAAATGAATTTATCCTTCAGTTCATATAAAAAACTACCAATTTTTTAAATAACTAAAGTAATACAAATACTAGTGATATTCAAGCCTATACCAATGGTTAAAAACCATTGATATAGGTTAGAGAACTATTGGTATAGGATATACCAACAATTAACCAAATCGTTCAGTATATACCTATTGTGAAAGGTCTATACCAATGGATTTTAGTGAACCATTGGAAAAGGATTAGTAGAATAATGGTTTAACCAATAGTTCATAGAGAAATATTGGTATATACCTATGCTAATGAATCTGAATTATTTTCATTGGTATATACCAATGGTTTTGAAACTTTTGGTATAGACCCCCCCAATTACCATCCCTAAATAACCCCCACCATGACCATAAAACCTACAAACAAACAACCAAAGTTGTAAAAAACAGCTCAAATAACCACAGAAAGGAACACCATCACCCTAATGTTGTCAATTACCTACAAACAAGCATCACCAACCAATATAAAAATAATTATAACACAAGAAACCAATTAATGAATTCTACCAGAGATAACACATAATCAAAACATCACATATGTTCATTCAGAACAAATCTTCAAACGTCAAATTTCATAAATAATAGTCAAAAATTCAAAGGATCAATCTATCCCTCATCTCCATCACTATCATCACTATCATCCTTATCCTCATCCTTACCATCATCCTTAAAAATCATCCTCATGCTCACCCTCTTCCACACCCTCTTCCTCACTCTTTTCCTCTCCCTCTTCCTCACCGTCATCCTAGCCATCACCATTAGCAGGAACATCATCATCTTGAACACCACTAGGACCACTGTCCAGTGAACTATGTGACATACAAATCATCAAAATATAGGAATCCAAAGTTTTTGAGGTATCTGGTTGAAGTGATAACATAAAATTGTAATAAATTTCATAAATTACTCATTGGACCTTATCTTTCATTCACACTACGGTATGTATATATTTTGGTACTTTTATTCATGGGCCTAACTGTGCTTCCCATGCATTAGATTTTTATAACTTGTTTCTACCAGAATTGGAACCTGAACTGGGTCAATATCTCATCAGTACAGTAGTCTTCCTTGGTCGATAGTGTACTCTTCCATGGTTATCATCTTCCAAAACCTAATTTAAGTGATTATTTGGCCCAATGTTTTCAGATTACTACTCATCTGGGGCCTCCAAAGAACAATTTTACAAATATAAATGGACTATTAAGTTATAAAATATATATTAAAATAGAAAATAAACATATTAAAACATACAATCTATTGTTAGGTTAGTTTTTTACCACACTTTCCTCTTTTTTATTTTAGCTTGAGAAAAATATTTTCTCGAGGAAAACGTACTTCAATATTCAAAACGTACCTTTGTAATGAAATTGAATATAGGTAATCATAATTTAAAGTAAGTTATTAAAAATTAATTTCATAATGAAAATAAAATTCATTTTAATTCTACATGAAGATTAAAAGAAAAACCTATAGTAGATGAATTGTAGTGATAAAAAGATCACATTTAATGGATTTATCTTACACCTTTTTCATGTGAAAATATCATGTTTGTGAAGTCAGTATACCATCGATGGATAAAATTCCCTTATTAATACAAAATGAATATAATTTAAAAAACTGAAACTCTAAAGAGTTAATACATGAGAAACATAATGAGATACCAAAGAACTGCAAGTGTTATGGTCCACTATGTAGTATCTTTTATCTACCATATGTTAATTCACTATTCAATATTTAGTAAATATTTTCCACCATGAAGTCAATCATAATCCACCTTGAAGTCGATATTTTAAAACTATATTCATTTTATTTTATAATTTATTATTTGATTTTAGATTTATGCCTTAAATATTAAATACAGATTTGACCTTCATTAATCAACAAAAATATTTCATTGAATTCTTTGTGAAAAAAAATTTATAATTTATATATATATAAGTGTATTGAATGAATTAATTTTAAAAAATTATGATTAATATGAATATATTATTCTAAAAATATCAACATTTATATTTTATACTATAATATAATGTATATTTTACATTTAATTAAGTGAGAATTGTATTTTATTTGTCTCATTTTAATAATCTGTAAATTCAATTATACTTCCACACACCTTATTAAAACTATATTTCCCAAAAATATATAATAAAGGTGCAAGATACATGTTTTATATAAAATAATAATTACTTTATTTGTTGTGAATACTTAACAAATAAATAATTTATTGCAATTTGTAATATATGAATTAATATATTTATAGTGATATCCTTGAAAAAGTAATCCTTATTTATTGAAATATAGCACTAGTTTTTTTGGAAATCCTTCCATCATATTTTAATATATAAAATTTTAAAAACACATTTATCTTATAAAATAGTCAATTTACCCTTTATTTTATTTGTCTATGTGATTGAATGGATTAAATTGTTTAGAAAGTGTAACAAAACTAAAATTTAATTTGTTAATAATGAATATTGTTTAGAAATGAAATTATATTATAATATTAAAAAAGTTTCATACCTACTTCCTCTCATGGTTTGGAATCGTAGTCTACCCCAAAGTGTGGAGGTATTTTATAGTATCCTTGTTTTTTATTTCTTCCTAAATCTTCCTAAGAAAGTGTTTTCAATAATACAAAATAAATTATCATTTAAAATCAGGGAAATATTCTTTAAAAACCTCAAATTAGATTAAAAACATAAACTCAGTACTAATCCAATGAGCAACCATTTCCTGATAATATTTTACTAAATATTCCTTCATGAAAGGTGTGGCCTCTATATCTATACCAAATCTAGCGCACTAGAAACTATAAATATCATGATTATATGACTTCTAAAGATCAACTAATTCATTGTTGCATGATTTCCTTGCAGTCTGACCATAAGGAAAACTAAAATGAAGTTGACACCAAAATATTAATTCATATATTTACAATAATAACAGACATTACATCCAATAATTTTTTGACCCATATTTTTGCCTAGACATTATCTTTTACTTCATTTGGAAGGGGTCTATAGGATAATTTCCCGATAAGAATGATATCAGTGTATTTTATAAGCATCATAATAAAACTCCTACATTCCTACCCTATTTTCCAATTATTTGGTTTTCTTTGTTGTACTCCACCATAAGTTATATGCAGCTGTTACATATAGCCCACACGCATGTATGCCCATGCCACCTATCGGAAGATCTAGCTCTTAAAGAAGAAAAGAAAATATTATATCAATATATCTTATAATAAAATAAATTATGGTAATTTTCTTTATTAGGGATCTATAAATATACCTGAGGTAGTCTGATTAGTGGGTGCAACTAGTTCCCCAGGCTCTGAAGAAACATTAACTTGTACTGATAGAGTGGGTCCAAATGTATGCTCTGGAGCCTCAAAATGAATCGGAGTAGAATTCCAAGAAGAATGAATTTAGAACTTACAGAAAAGTAAGTAGAAGGAAAAGAAGATGGCATAGATGTTTATGAAAGTGTATAATATGGATAAGGAGTAGGAATCATTGTCAGATAAGGGAATGACAGTTGAGGAGGCTCAAATTTAAATGGTGGTGAAAGCATGGGTGGCCTAAATATCTTATGTGTTTCTAATGAAACTACATTATTATAAGGTATGGTATATAGTATGTTAGGGGGAGAGATGGGGTGTTATTGAGTATTCTATGTGGAGGGCATATCACTAGTACCACCCCCTTTTATTGTCAGCCTAAACACTAGAACCACTAGAATGGTCAGAGAATAACTATCACCTAGGTGGTGAATCCTGAATACAATTTTTAAAAATAATGACATGAAATTATATGTTATTGATAAATATATATTAGAAATAAAATACTCCCAAAAAGAAATAAATAAGGGATGACCATCTATATCATTCAATGATTATTTCCTATCACCCTTTTTCTTCATATCTCCTCAATGTTTTTTATTTCATGCATTTTATTTTTTTGGAATTAATTATAAATTCATAACTAATGTGTAATACAAACAATAAATAAGATGATACATGACATAATTAAGGAATAACAACTGTCGAACCAAATATAGGATACATAGTGATATGAAGAAAATATTTTATATTTAACGGGGATAATATCAAAACATAAGACATGTCATAAAAAAATAATTTCTAATTAGCATATTTAACATGGGTACGATATAGTTTTCTTCTATTTTAAATTAGCCAATTAAAATTTGGTTAGGTTATTTGGTTAACTTTGGTCATTTTATTAGGTTATTTGTCCATTTTTATTTATCTTAGGTCATTTGGTTCATATTTTGGGTTAGGTCATTTTTCCATTTTTTTGGTTAGGTCATTATTTTCATTGATTTTGATATTCATATTAATTTGTTTAATATTTATAATTCAATTCATCTTTGTTTTTTTCTCTAATTAAACTATTTTGGTTTTATTTTGTTTGGTAGGTACGAATAAAGTTCAATTCAATTTTAGAAAATGCAACTCAAATAAAACTGCAACCAGTAAATATTGAAAATTCACATGAAGGTCAAGTTGGATACAAAATAATTGTAATAAATTGTAAAAAATTTGAATAGTACCGACCTTAAGAACCGCAGTCAAGCTAAACCAAAATAACTAAGAACATAGATGGATGATTCGGTATATTTCCCACAACAAATTCAGGTTCAAAATCAACTCTGACAATTGAACTATTAGAGTCATCATAAGTAATAAATGGATCAGGTCTAATGGGAGCAAAGAGAGTGTTAATTCCATCATCACCATCATAAAAAATATGTCTTGGAATTACATTAATAAAGACACCAAATTCTGTTCGAATATGATATTTCATATGAATAACTGGTTTCACCTTTGATGAAAATACATATGGTTCATCAGTATCAAGAGTGAGAATAATGTTAATAACTCAAAATACATAATCTTAAATAAATGTTCCATTCCTCATCATCGAATCAAACCAATTTCATTTCATCGTAGTGACTCAATCATGTGATTAATAATCCAATATCAGTATTTTCTCAATGACTCCAAAATAAGATAAATTTTCAAATCAAGGTCTACTATCCGATGCACCAGAATACTAGTCTATTATGGAAGTAACCATAACAAACTCATGTCGTGTTTTAATTATAATTTCTCATTTAGTTATAATAAATCATTACCCATTGATCACAATTTATTTTCATTCATGAACCATAAAATTATGGTAACAATCCAAAGAACATATTTCCTCAGAGATAGAGTCAGAAGGTGAACACAATACCTGAAATATAAATGAATATTAAACTTAATAGAATATTGATTTTATTAATTTATTCTAGTAATATTTTTACCTTCAATTTCAACCAAGTCAAAAACTCTTTGTTATGAAAACTCTATCTCTTTTCCAAAGATAAAGAACAATGATTTCTATTTATCATTTGTTTATGTCCCCTAATAAAAAATAAATAAGTAATTGATACTTAAAATATAATTATATGATATAATATATAAATGTTAAATTTACTAACTTGATTTAGTCATCAAACACAACAACACTCAAAAAAATTGTGTGATGTGCCATCTCCCACTCTTCAAGGCCAAATGTGGTCAATTTATATGATGTAGGAATTACCCCTTTTTGAGGAAGTGACGAAAAAATGGGTCTAATTCTCTCATACTGTTCTTATTCATTTCTCATTGGTCGGTTTCATCTAGTATTTTGATTAGAAAAATACATTGAATATAAATCCATACATTCTTGAGCTGAATAACCATTCACAATAGCATCTTCTTGATGATTTCTTTTTTGGAAATAGGAATTCGATGTGTACATATTTATTTTAGTTGGATAAATCCAATGAAAAGAAACTTGTCCTATGAAAAATATTTTGGTTGGAAAATATATGATTAAATGAAACATTTATGTGAAAAATTTTGTAAGATATATTTCCACTAACTCATAAAAACATTAATGGTTCCTCTACAAACATTTTTTACATGAAATAATTGTAAAAATTATTATCATAAATATATCTATAAAAAATTACAACCAAATAACTGACACCGTTACTTTATTAGAAGGAATATGGAATATTTCTATTGGAGTCCACTCATAAATAAGCATGGGATAATCATGAGTATTCAATGATTTTAGATTTAACTCTCTTCTGTTGATTTATTTTGATATGTTTCTTGAATATCCATAATGAACTTTAATAGTCTCGAGTAATTCTAGAAATTTATTTCTTTTCTAAAGGTTTCATCACATAATAAGCACATATAACCTTCCATTTTTTTCACTGATACGCATATGATGAAATTATGGTTTGATTCCCCAATCCACAAAGTCACACAGTAATCATTAATCACTATTTTTCATTACATTAACAATTAGAATAATTAAATTCAAAATTTAATATATATTTTTTTAAATGTGAATTACATCAAAGTAGTGACGTAACAAAATGGTGTACCAATAAGGCAACTCAAATAAGAAACTTCACTTCTTCCAACTGTAATTGGTTTGAATGGAAAAATTCTTCCTCTTTATAGGTTTCATCAAAGACTTACAAAATGAAAAACTTAAATCTTGAATTTCATTAATCACAATAGTTCCAAACATATGTTGAGGTGGATTGTCAGTCTCCATGGTATTGTCAAATATTCAACGATTATTCCCATATGGATGGTACATTGGAAATAATATTCGACATTCCATAAAAATGAAACTATGGTGATATTTAAGACTTATGGATCATTTATTCTTCATAAAAAAGGAAATGATGGTTTTCCCTTAGTGATCCACCCTGACATAATTTCATAAGCATTAATATTATTTATCTTCCACATAATCACAACACAAATATGAAATATTTCTTCCAAAAATACATCATATCTATGTACATACACATTCCAAATATGTTTCAACTCTTTAATTAAAGGATCTATATATACATATATATCATTTATAGGATCAAAAGGTCCATATATGAGTATACTCATAATAGTGAAAGGTTTTTCATACAGATCCATGGAAGAAGGATATAAATGTGAATTGAAACTGACCATGTGCTATAAAAAGTAAGAATCTACCCAAATAGATTAAACCTATCACATGAAGGACCCAAACTTCCAGTAAACATATCAACTACGAAATTAGGCTATTTAGAATCAAATTTATTCCATGAAAAATCCATTTTTAGGGTGAACCAACTCATCATTATTCTTCTTTTTCTCGGTATCATGCCATCACATTTTTATTTATATTTCATCATACATGAAATGTTTATAGAGTATAGGTATTAGTGGAAATTGGAACATTACTTTATTTGGCACATTTAATCGTTCTCTATCATCTTTTGGCTTCTATCGTGATGCCCCACATTTTATACAGTCATTTCTTCCAGCAATTTCCTCCCAGAATAAGCTTCAATCTTTCGAGCAGGCATGAATATTGTTTTTGGAAAATAAAAGTTCTTCAACTAAATCCAATGAAATATAATGGTTTGTGGGAATATTTTCACCATATAAAATTAATTCATTAAAAAAGGTAATTATGTAATCGATTTTGGTATTATAAATCCAATACATGGTTTCCCAATGAATCCATTAGATTAAAAAATATTGATTTTTTTTAATTTTATCACATTGCCAATATACTGGAGTCATGGAAGCATCATTAAACCTCTCCACCCTATAAAAATCATCATTTTCATTACAATAATCATGTTTTCTAATATCTATGTCTTCTTAGTTCGACATATTTTCCATCTCATGATGAAAAATTAACTGAAACTAACTACCTAATAAATTCTCTAACCTAGTCCTCTAATTTTGATAATGAACATTTTGAGATATCATTTTATCCCCATCCAAATACCACACATAGTAGTTTTTTTTGGAAAACTATATTTATATATATTGTATCTAAATTCTTTACATCTCAACCAAGGACTTTCAATGCAAATATAACATGGGAAGTGTATGTGACCACTATTTCAAGCATTGTTAAATGAAAAATATAAATATCTCTCTATTTTGTTTTGAAAATAGGTTGAGATTCGATTGGTTTTATATACCCAAATTCTATAAATTTTGTAAAAATAATATTATATATAATTTCATAAAAGTAATTAAGTAATATTTAAGTTTAATAAAAAATATATTTAAGGAAACAAGAATTGTTCACTTTATAGAAAACCTTAACTGACACAATAATATATATTAGAATAATAATATAAACGACATAAAAATACTATATATATATATATATAAATTCTATAAATATAAAACCATTTTATCAGATTTAGTTATATCAATGAGTAATAACATTAAATAATACTGTTTTTTGGTTTGGTGTTATTTGATATGGTTCAGTACAATTTGGTAAAACATGGTTCTATTCAAGTTGGGTCATTTTAGATTTGTTTAGTTCAAATATTTTCCATTAAAATTATTTTGATTGGTTTAGTTTAATTTAAATCTACAATATATCATTTTTGTCAGTTAGGTTTGGTTTAGATAAATTCAATTAAAATTTCATCCCTTTGGATTTCATCAATTCAAAATGTTTATGTTCTAGTCAGTTGATTATGTTTGGTTTGATTTATGTTAGTTTAATTTGGGATTAATTGGTTTGTTTTAGGTTATGTAGGGATAATTGAATACATTTAATGTATTTGTTTTTTTGTTTTTATATTTGATTTGGATCAGTTTTGGTCAGTTCTATTTGTTTATGATTAATTTTGTTTTGGCTGATTATGTTTGGTTCGGTTTGGTTTGTTTAGTTGATTTTGGTCGGTGCATTCCTATAAGAGTTTTATTTAAGATTGTTCAATTTAGCTCATTTTTTATCATTACTATAGAATTTATTTTATTTAAGTTAATTTTTGTTAATTTTTTTTATTTTAGTTCAGTTTGATGTAGTTTAGGGTAGTACAAGTCTACTCAAGTCTACTTGGGTTAGAACAACTCATTTCAATTCAATTCAGTTGGTTTGGTAATGTTAGTTTAGTTATGATATAGATAGTATTTGTGAGATTGGTTAGGTTTCAGTCTGTAAAGGGTTTATTAGTTTCATAATTTATTTTAAATCCTTTTCAGTTCAATTTTGGACAATTCAGTTTACTTAGGGTCTGATTAATTCAATTCAATTTAGTTTATTTAGTGTTAAAGTCGATCTTCATGGTAAATTTTACTTTTTTAGTGTGGTTATTTTCCATTTTTTCTTTTTGTTAGGTAATTTCAACTAAATTTGGTTCTTTTTGGTTAATAGTTAATTTTAAACCATTTCATCCCATTTGAGTTAAGTTGATTTGGGTAATGTAAACTTAGTTTAGTTTGGATTGGGTAGGTCTAAATAATTTCAATTCTTGTGGGTTTGGTTCCCATTTGTTTAGTTTTGTTTAGTTTGGTGTATTTTTATTCCCATTTTTTTTATTTTGGTTTAGTTCCATCAACCATGATCACATTCATAAAGTTTATATAAAAAATTCAATCAATACCATATTTAAATGATCTCATGTTAAATAATATATCATTTTCCCTTTATATAATTCATGCGGTGATACCATTATCTAATATCCTATCACAACTTATTCTTAGATTAATGATTAATCAACATAATTTTACTCAACTACTCATTAAAACAAAAAAACCTAGCATCACAAGGTATGATCAATACCTACAAAAGAATGTATCATAAATTACACAATGTATGTAATATATACATCATTGAATTAAAGAACAAAATTTATTCAAAATAATATATGATCTCATCTCGAGGTTAAGAGACTCATACCATTCATATAGATAATAATTTTATATAATTTAAAATTGACCTATGAAATGACCTCATTGTAGAAAAAACAACATACTTAAAAATCATCAGAATGTAACATATCACATCCATCATCTCACTACTCATGAAAATCGAATCTCAATATATTTTTGGAAATAAACTTCTTAACAAGAATATCAAAAGGTTGACCAAGGTGGGATGAAGAACGAAAATATAAATTTCAGAACAATAATAATGAAAATTATCCATTAAAGAAGACGAAAAAAATAAAATAATGAAACAAATGACATCCATTAATCAAATCAGAAAATGGGTAGTGAAAGAGGACCTAACATTTTAAAAAATATCACTTATCCCTCACACATAGTTTCCCAAACACTAATCATAGAATCATAACAACACAATATATATTATAATTTAATCTATATACTTTGTATTGTAGTAGGATTAATACCATTTCACAAGAAATATTAGAAAAATGTTTTATTGCCACCACTGAACTCATAGAAAGTTATTTTTTTAATGAAACCACAAATCAAATCTAGTGAAATTGCATGAGGTGAATACTAAATGACAGATCTAGAACCCATCAAATATACATGAATATAAAATAAGAAAGACCAAATCAAACCATTGGATCAAAATAAATTAAATAACTAAAAAATAAGATTTTTTCATGACAAAAAATATGGATGGTGGAAATAATACCTAAATTATTTTCAACCCACTGATTTAATATTGTATAAGAATGAAATGAAATCAAAAAGTGATGACATATCATCACATGTATTTTTGGGAAGATAGTGGAATGCCAATACTTTAAGGGCTCAGGATTAGATGGATGGAAGGAGGGGCGGGGTGCCAAAACTATGATATTTGGGGAAGATCCATGCCAATTTTTTTTTTAAAATATTGTTATATATATAAGATATTCCTACAGTTTTTTAAAAACATTGGGATAGGATTTATATAAATATCCTATCCCAATGTTTAAGTGAAATTGTAGGGATATGGTATCCTATTACTACCATTTCTTTTCAAAACGTTGGTATAGCCGCATGGGTATATATTACATTTCATGCAGTGATAACCAAAAAATGCATTCCATCCGTTGACAATATTCCCCTACAGGGAAATAAATTAAGAAATAGGTTTGAAAATTTTCTCTCCCCATTTGAAAAAAAATCCAAATCCTTTTAGGCGTTGATTTTCACACCTTTTTAAGAAATTGGTGTAGGATAAACATAAAGTATAATACTTAATTTAGAGATCCCCTCCATTGAAAAATATTTAGTGAAAATGACTACAACTTATTCCTTGGTGCAAAAATCTCAAGTTTTACATCGATTTCTACCACATTATATTTGATGAAATGATATATAAGAACAATTTTATTTGATCTGGGGTGTTATACTAGATTATTGGATATATCCATTACACTTTATTTGTCACAATAAATGCATAGTGGAATCTTAACCTCAACTTTCACATCACTAAGTTGAACCTTCATCCATATCATCCAAGTATACGTATGTGTGGATGCAGTTTACTTGACATTAGATGTTCTCAATGTGACTAAAATTTTCTATATTCTATTCCATTTTACACAAATTTTACCAACAAATAATTCCCCCCATAATTTTTACTTTCTTTCAACATAATCTATAGCACAATCAACATCTTTATATCCTTAGAACATAACATTAGAACTATTTAGTTATGGTAAGATGAATCCCAATGTGATTTTTGGTATATTTGAGATTCATCTTAACTACCAACATGTGTTATTAATTGGGATCACATTGATGTTAATCACATTATTTCACAACAAAAAAAATGTTATGTCTAGGAGATGTTAGGTAGAGAAGGTAGGAAATCGATTTTCTGTAATATGTTTGACTCAAACTAGTTATGGAATCATATTTAATAAAATTATCACAAAAAATCCTCTTGTATTACACAATTCCAAACCTCTTCAAAAATTAAATTGAGTAATTTTCTTGGAATAAAAAATATGATAAACCCCTTAAATTAATAAAAATATGAGAAAAAATAACTTCTCACCCAATATAGACATATCAAAATACCTCTTAATTTCCCAAACGAACTCCTCAAAAGATTTTTTTTTCAAATAAAAAATTATTTCATCTATATATATTATGAAAATAATATCCCTTGTGGTCATCTCTTTCACATAGAGATTAATATCAAATTTTCCTTTTTAAAACATCATGATTATCAAGAATCCATCTATCTTAGAATTAAAACCTCTTAGGGCCTATATTAATGCATATAAATATTTCTTGAGCCTGTACTTCATTCTTATTTATTTATCAAGAATAAAACACTTAGGTAGTTTAATTTAAACCTGTTATTCAAGGTCACCATTTAAGAAGGTATATTTCACTTGAATTTGATAAATCTTGTAATTTTAACGAGTTTCCACTACCAAGAACATACTAATGGCCGAGCTTCCCACCATTGATGTAAATATTTCTTTAAAGTAAACTCTTTACATATGATAATATCCCTAGGAAACCATCCTTTATTTATTCCTTATGAATTAACCTTTCATATTTAGTTTATTTATGAAAACCCATACTTTGATAATGATGTTTTTGTTCTCAGAATTTGATAACTGCTCCCATGTTGAGTTATTTTTTTAATCAATATCATAATTCATACTATAAATCCATTCTCTATGATCAATTTCCACTAAAACTATGTTATTTTTTTATTGATAAATAAGACAAGTTTGGTCTTCAAGCTTTACTATTCTTCTTATTCGAACATGATCTTCTTTTTTTCTAATAGTATTCTTACAATAAAATATTTTATTTATCCTTTGATTAATATTCCTCTAATAACCAACTACTTCTTCATAATTTTTCATATAAAAGTCCATATAAACACTAACTTTTTCATTTATATACAATTTTGTAATATATTTTTCATGAATTGTAATGCTTACAACTCTAACAAATTCATCTATGGGCTTAATATACACATATTTTTGGTTATATTTTTTTTAATAATTTTTAAATATTAACACTATACTAGATATGTTTTTTATTTTTTCTCAAACATATTTACCCACTTCCATTATAAAGGTATCCCAAAAAGGTTCATTCTTCAAATATTTCTTAAAAAATACCCATATTTTTGTTATTTATCTTCATATAACAAGGGATTCTAAATCCCTTGAAATATTTGATAGTTGGATTTTTTTAGAACAAAATATATTATAGCATCTTTTATGTCTCATGTTTTAATAAATATTTCTTCTAAATTTGAATTTTATTGTACATATATTCTCTCATAAAAAATATGAAATCCTATTTTCCTCCAATATAGTTCTTCTCATATCCAAAATTCTCCAATTTTCCTCTTAGCCACAATATTTATTTTGAGTATTAGGTATGATATATTTTCACTTTAATCCATGATTTTATAAATATCTATTAAAATAATTAGTTATGTACTCTTTTCCATTATCAGACCTAACCATCTTGAAATAGACATACGTTCTTTCTAAAATTATATTTTGGAGAATTTAAACATTTAAATAGGCTATTATTTATGCTTCATAAAGAGAATAGTTGTGACTTGAGTGTAGGAATCAATAAATTCAGTAAAATAAAAATTACTTTTGTTTTAACTATTCATTATAGGACCACACACATGTATATATATAAGTTCTAATAGTCTATTGGACTGAATATCCACATTATTATGTGTCCCATAAACCATCTTCTTTTTTTATTTTGTGTCACTACTTATTCTCTATCCCTTTTTATCTTGGGAAGGTCTATCACAAACTCATGTTTGTAAGTATTGATCATGTTTTTATGGCCATGATGGGAAGGTGTTATATTCTATAGATTGTTCTCATCATTGGTACTCATATAGAATGAATTTGATGAGTCCATAATTTGAAATAATTTCACACTTGTTATTTCACGTATATTAACATATTTTCCTTAATTTTAGTTTGTATGATATAATTTTTCTTCATAAAAAATTGATATATTTTCCTCATCACACATTTGGAAAAAATTGATCAAGTTATGTCTTATCCCTTTCACAAACAAAACATCTTTACGTTTGAGTCATTTATAGACAATTTTTTAATTTCTTATACCTTTAATACTCAAGGAACTATCATTTATGAATATCAACCCTATTATTTCATTTTTTCAAAGGATTTCAAGATTTTTGTGTCTCCAGTCACATAGAGATAATAACCTCAATCAAGGATCCACGGTCTCTCTATCTTACTTGTTTTTAGTGACACTTTTACAATGAATGAAATCTATTATTAGTTTTTCTTCTGAAATTATTTCAAATTTTAATTATAAGAAAAATGACTTGGTTGATTTTTAAATAAATTATATGAATAATGTTATAGACTCTCACATATTCCATAAACATCCTTTATACTTTTTGTTGGGAAACAAATCTCTCAGGGTAACATTATAATATTTTTTGATAGACTGTGTTTGTTGAAAAAGTGGATTTCCATGATATGTTTTGGAGTCTTGAGTGATTTTTGACATGGTATGTCAATAAAGATCCAAGATAATGTAATATATGAACTATAAGAGGTAAACAAATTTCATACACAAGGTGATGTCATTTCCTAGGGTTTGCCAATTTTTTAGGGGTCCAAAATTTAATGTTTGGATAGTATCATGAAAAGAATATTTCCTTGAAGGCCTTATAAAAATATGTAAAATGAATGAGTTTTTAAGGAATGAGCATCGGGAAGAGTGATTTGAGAAGGGACAAAGGATTTTGATGTTGAGCTCCATAATTACAATGACCATCGCAAACGAAATATTTCCTAGACCATCGCAAAATAGAGGGCATCGTGAAGGAAATGAGGGCACATTTCAAAATATTGATGACGTGGATGGATGATTTTGGAGTTTGTAGAAATGCCTATAAATCGACCTTTACCCATTTAGAAAAGTACGATGTATTAATGAAGATCTTAAGGCTTCGAGATCATGAATGTGGTTAGTGAAGGTGGTTTATGTGAAGAAGTTTACAAAGGCTATAAAAGCCAACCAAATGTTTTGAGAATTGCTAAAGTAGTGATGTTCACGAGGATATAAAAAGTAAACTGAAAGGAAGAATCTTTGTGAAGTCCAGTTGAGATTCATAAAATAGGTGTGCTCCATGAAGGATAAGTAAGCTTCCTAAAAGGAAGGAGCTTCATGGAGGCTATTTGAGCTTTATGAAAGAGGATCTTTGTAAAGGAAATGAGCATCAAAAAAGCTATTCACAAAGAATTTTCTAGTAAATCTATGGTGAAGTGGTATTCATCAATTAGATGGAAGTTGAACTGTAATAGAGCATCTATTTATAATTGAGTATGTATTAATTATTGTTAATAAAGGGAACCAAAAGTCCTTAAACTATGAGTGGATACCTTCCAAGAGTAGTGAGTAAATGGAAAGAAAGACAATGATACTTTCTACCAACAGAACGCCAACGAAGAAAAAATAAGGAGTGACCCTTGGGAAAATAGTTTGCTGACTGTAAAACCTGTAAAGTTAGTGAGATTGGGTATTGATGAGATCTAGCATGAACCACAATTCTTGACAATGGGCCTTAGTGGATTTGGTAAAATCAGTACATTTCCATTATATTCTCCTTGGATGAAGCCTAGTGAGGGTGAACCAAGTAAAATTACCGTGACTAGTGCATAATTTCAATTTTCTTCATACATTTCTATGAGAAATAAAAAGAATAATGTTTTTTAATGACAAAAAAAGATACAAGGGGACAAAAGTTTTAATCTGTCACACCCTGATTCACCCCCTATCAGGGTATTTAACTTAATCGGGATAAAAATTGGTATCAAAGGATAATGTCTGAAAGTAAATGGTTCTATATTAGTTGAATAAATTTATGTTTTCAATCACAATGGGATTCCGATCTTCGATGGGAACAATATTAAATTTTGAAAGAATAATATTTAACATTACTTCCAATCATTTTGAATGGATGTATTTATAGTATCTATGCATGGAATATCAGCTAATATCGATAGCGGTTCTTTATTAGTAGTTGATCGACGAGAATTGGAAGATGATTCTAAGGGAATCAATGATTTATGAAGAGACCTATAAAATTCGACATATATGAAGGTGATGTCATGTAATTGATCACATGCTTTATGGGAAAAGCTACTGAATATTTATGAGGGTGACTCAAAATTCAGAGAAGCAATGTTTTAGGTTATATGTAATAAGTACGAGGATATCAGAATTCACCTCAATGAGTCCGTTGGTACATTCTTTGATCGAGAGAATGTAATTGTGAAAGAAATGGGTGGTACCATAAATATTTTTTGAAGATATAAATATTGATAAGCACATCTTGAGAAAACATACACCTCATTTTAATCTGAAGGTTTCTGTATTGGAAGTTAAAGATCCAAAGGAGATGACATTGGATAGATTACATGGAACTCTTGCAGAATATGGAAAGATAAGTGATGATATCAATACTATGGAAAAGGGAAAGTACAAATAAGTGTACTTCAAATCCATGAGGAAGCTCACCTTTGAAGATGGATAGGAAGATGAAGAGATAGGTGAGGTAATATTATTGCTTTAATCGAATCCTCAAAGAGGAAAATGATAGGTCAAAGGGAAACTGCCACTTGCATGATTTCAATGTGGAAAGGTTAAACATATTACAATAAGGTTCACCAAGAATTTCCAATAAGATGAAGAGGATGAAGTTCAAATTCCCATGAAGAAGTATTTTTCCCATGTGAATGGAAAGAAAAATTTTAAGATATTTTTCTTCAAAAATAAGAATCTTCTTTCAAGAGAAGATGACTATTATAAATAATCTAAGGCAAAAGAGATGGAGGAATTCAAGGATCATAATGTAGATACGAGGTTGGTAGTTGTCACAAATTCCCAAACAAGGGTATAAAGAGAAAACAAATAAGAATAATTCGAAGGAAGAGTTGACCTTTAGGTTTAATTAGAAGAATTACTTAAAAGGATAAATGTTTGGAGTTCCAAAATGAATAAATTCAAAAAAGTGGTTCATAAAGCCAAAGATTATATACATCAGCAAGAATAATTGAATTCTGATTTTAATAAGGAAATTGAAAAACTAATGTCATAAATTCCAAAGAGATCAAAAAAGGTTACTAAATACAAGATGATGATTGAATAATAGAAAATGGAAATCAATAGTTTGATTATCACTAGAACTGATTAAATCAAGTGCATTGAATAACTTAAAGAGGATGTTGTCATCTAGTGATGAAGTGTTAAAAATTAGAAAAAGCTCTTAACTCTTGATATTACATCAAGAAAGAAGATCATCCAAAAAAATAGAGCATTCAGGTGGAGCATAGAGGTCCATTAGAACAAAATCAATAGTCCAATCAAAACGATATGGTTCTTAAGAGGGATGATCAAAAGAAAAGATGTGTGATGATTAATGTTAGACTATAATCACCCACTCCAAAATTGAAGATTAATTTTAGTATGAAGAAGATTTAGAATATTTATAGAACCCAAGTGATAACTAATGTTGTATAAGTGACACACATGAATGCACCTCACATTAGGTGTTATTGCTGTGGAATGATGGGACACTCAAAAAATGTGTGTTCTATTACCAAAATATATGAAGGGTCACAAGGACAAAAATGATATCCAAATAGAGTGAAATACTCTAGAACATAATTTTAGGGTCATTGTTTTTTGTGTGGAGGATTTGGGAACAAGGGAAAATGTTGTACATTAACCATGTAGAGGAATGTGTTAAAACACAATCAAACTGGTCACAAGAAATAATTAATTTAACCGTCAAGAGAGTTGAAAATAAAAAATCCTTTTGTAGTACTTAAAGATAAATCTGGTAAATTATACACCAAGGAAGATAATAATTATTAGTCTATACTGGGTACGAAGTTAAAAACATGGATTATGATGAAAAGAGACAAGTAGGAAGTGGTTTCATAGATTTATTTTAAATCATATGATATCACTAGAATCTAGATCATTGATAGTGGATTCACCTCCCATATGATGGTAAATAAGGAACTATTGGAAAGAATCAGATACAACAAGAAAAGTATTGTGAGATTTGGTAATGCTAAATGCTTTAAAATTATTGGCTTTGAAAAATAAAAGTTTGGTGGAAAAGACACGATACATACATATGTCATGGATTTTGAAGGTCACATTCAAAAATTACTATGTTTCTGTCAATTATGTGATTCAAGACATTATATAAGCTTTTCCAAAATGTTATGTGTCATCAAGGAAAAATATGGAGCATTTTTTTTTCATAGAAAACATAAAAAATAGAATATATACCTTGTGATTGGAGAATAATATATGTGATTTCAGTTCAAGGAAGAAGAAAACAAATCAGGGAATAAATATCATAGTCACTTGATTCAAAAGTAATTGGAAGATATTGTAAAATATGAGGCTGCTCGAGACCTCCCTAGATTATCACATGATCATATCCATACATATTATGCTTGTCAGCATGGTAAGTTTAATCAAAATACATATAAGGAAAAATTGAAAAGGTCAAAAAAATTGATTGAGTTGGTGCATATTGATGTGTGAAAACTAATTTCACCCAGATCTATTGATTAGAGGAGATATTATGTTCTCTTCCTTGATGATTTTATAAGAATAACATGGGTTTAAATCATTACTGAAAAATATAAGGTGTTTAGTTTCATAAAAACTTATCGAAAGGATGTTGAGAAGATTTTGGGTCAAACAATTTGGAATATCCAAACAGAGAGTGGAACACAGTTCAAAAATATCCTAGTAGAGGATTATCTCAAGAATCATGGGACATGGCATCAAGTTTTAGTAGTAAGAACTGCAAAAAAAAATGGAGTATTTGAGAAAAGAAATTGAATTATTAATAAAATGACTAGAATAATGATCTTTGAGAAAGACCTTCTAGAGATGTTTTTTTAAAGAAGTAGTGATGACATCATTCTATAAATCATATAGAGCATTTTTATGTATGAAATAAGAGAAGACTCTATATGAGATATGGTATGGAAATAATCCACCATTTAATTACTCTATAGTCTTTAGAAGTAAGTGTTTCATTATCAATATGGATAAATATAGGAAGTTTGAATCCTTTGGAGTTGAAGGGATATTTCTTTTCTACTAAAAAAAATTAAAGCATATAAATTCTTAAATAAGTGGTCATGAAAGGTTATTAAAAGAAATGATATAACTAAAGTATATAATGAGAATAATATTCATAAAATACATGATTAGTCTTGGGAAGATAGTGATGAAGAGATAAGAAGATAAAGGGATGTTCCAGTTCTAGAGGTTGATTCAGAAGAAGATTTAAATAATAAAAAGGATGATAAAAATTCAGTATCTAATCAAAAATATAAGATGAGAGATAAAATAGATAGACATAACATAATTGGTGATCAGACATATCCAATGTAGATAAGGAGGATGAATACTCTACAAAAATCATATTGCTTATCATAAGTATATCCTACATGTTTTTATGAAGAAGTTGGAGATGAGAATTGGGGTTAGGATATAAATGAAGAGCTTGACCAATTTGAGAAGAATTTGACATGGGAGATTATTTTGAGGCCAACCGATAAGAATGTCATCAGGACTAAATGAGTCTTTCATAATAATATAAATGAAGATGGTGAAGTGATTCAAAACAAATCATGACTAGTGTGAAAATGGTACTCCCAGATAGTGGGTATTGAAGTTTATGAGAAATTTTCACTTATTTCAAGGCTAGTGACAATCAGATTATTCTTGGACATAATAGTGAAAAGAATCTTCAATGTTTTATAGATGGACATCAAGTTAGTATTTATCAATGGGTTTTAGAATAAGTAGTGTATATTGAGCAGCTAGATGGTTTTCTCATTAATGAAGATGAGAATAGAGAGTGTCAGCTAAAGAAGACACTATATGGGTTGATGAAAGAAATAAGATTGTGGTATTCAAGGCTTGATCAGTTTTTGAAGAAGCTCGGTTATCAACAAGGTAGAGTGGATTACTATCTCTATTTCAACAATGAAAGTAATAAAAGGATGATGGTGCTGGTGTATGTCAATGAAATTGTCTTTAGTTGATCAGTTGAATCATAGTGCAGATAGTTTTCCAAATTCATGAAAAGTGAGTTTTAAATGTTAATGTTTGGTGAAATGATATTTTTACTTGGTTTATAGGTAAACAAGGAAAGAATTACCCATTCATTTTTAAATCTAAATATTCCAAGGAAGTTTTGATAAGATTTGGAATGGATAATTCCAAGGAGGTGATGACTGTGGAGGCTACCCAGATGAAACTTTCAAGAGATGATAAAGGAAAAGTGGTTAATGTCACCGAATATAGGCATATCATTGGAATCCTACTGTTCTTAATAATGAGATGACCAACTATTATTTTTTCACATGTCAGGAAGTGTGGTATCACATAAATCCCAACTAAATCCACATTCTTGTAGTGAAAATAATAATTTATTATATTAAAGACATTTTGGTCATCGATGTGATGTACAATGAAACATCTCAGTAAGTTTTATTGGGATATATAAAGACAGATTGGGCCAGATCAGAAGATTACTGGAAATCAACGTTAGGATGTGCATTATATCTTGGAGGATTGTGTATTTATTACCTAATAAAGAAACATAATTTAATATCATTTAGTACCATATAATATGAATATATTGTGGCTACTCAAGCATGAACATAGTTATTATGGATGAAGTAGTAACTTGATGATATGGGAGTTGAAGTGAAGTATTTGATTAGAATCCATTGCAATAATTCATGTTCTATAAATCTTAGAAAAAATATAGGCAATCACACAAGGAGAAAGAACAATTAAATAAAGTATCATTTTATCCAGGAGAAGGTGGATCAAGGGATTATGAATTTGAAGTATATTCCTATAGAAAAATAGGTTGCAGACATTCTTACAAAGCCCTAACTCAAAGAAGCGCTTGAATGGCATCGACTGGGACATAGAGTTTAGTAGACTCCCCACACATGAAAAAGTGTGGATGTGGGACCCCCTCTCCCTGAGGTATGGTGTGATTTTCTTGAATATGGTGATCTATGTTATTTATGTTGTGGCAGACCACAATGGAGTGACCTTTGGGTTCATTGAAAAGGAAGGATAAATTATGTATATCAAAAGGGAGAAAATTTCTTAATAAAGACAGGGGAGAAACTATTTGGTGGAGCAGTGATATAGGGGTAGTTAAAGCTAACCGGTGGAGTAGTGAGATAGGGGAATATTAAATCTAATGATTCTAAAGGTGATTGATCAATGATTATATATCAGAACATATAGAGTTTGTGATGAAACTAGTTTAAAGGTTTTAGTATGAAGTGATTCATGCAGAACTTTTCATAATACTCTTGTTTCTCACATTCAGAATGGCTTATATGGTATTAGAGTACGTGTTTAGTAAATCATTGATCTTAATCTGAATCAAAATAACTGAATATTGATAGGATATAGAAGAAGGTTCAATGAAGTATCAAAATGTGAAGAGCTATCAACAAACCCAAAGGGAATTTATTTTGAGAAAAAATCCCCCAAGATAACATTGTAGTATTTTTGGGTTGATTATTTTTGTTTACAAAGTGGTTTAATCTAATTAGGTGAAGAGTATAGAGTTATTTTTGACTTTTTATGTTGAAAAATATCAAAGATAAAGGAATGTATCACCTAGAAGCTCTATAAAAAATATCATATACAAGGTGACACTGTTTCTTAGTGTTTTCCAAAATTGTTGGGGGTCCAAAATTTGGATTCTAGCTACCCCCACAAAAGTGGATTTCCTTGAAGTCCTTATGAAAATATGTAAAAGGTATAAGTTTCAAAAATAATGGGAATCACGATGGGTGCTTCATAAAAGCATGAATGATTGTGATGGCGAGCTCTATGATTACAACGACTATCACAAAAGATTAATTTTCCTAGAGCATTGCAAAACATGGAGAATCATGAAAGAAATGAGGGAGCATTGAGAAATAGTGATGATGTGGATAGAATCTTTTGGAGTTAGTAGAAACACCTATAATTAGGCCTTTTCACCCTTGAGAAAAGTAGTGATACTTAACAATGATATTAAGGCTCCAAGTTTGAGAAGGTAGTTCATGAAGGTGGTTCATGCAAATAAGTTCAAGAAGGCTATAAAATACAACCATGTATTCTAATAATCACAAAATTAGGGATGTTTTTGAAGGTTATAGAAAGCTAGCCAAAAGGACGGAGCTTTGTGAAGGCTAGTTGAGCTTTGCCAAAGAGGTGTTCTTCGTGACGTATAAGTATTCTTTACAAAAGGAAGGAGCTTCACGAAGGCTATTTGAGGTTTGCGAAATAGGAGATTCATGAAGGAAATGAGCATCATGAAAGTTTTTCATAAGGAATTGACTAGTAAATCTATGGTAAATTGTTTTTCATCAGTTTAATGAAAGTGGAACCACAATAGAGAATCTATCTATAAATGAGTATGTATTCATTAGTGATAATGAAGGGACCTAAAAGTCTATAAACTATGAGTGGATCCCCTCCAAGAGAAGTGAGAAAAGGAAAAGGATAATGAGGTTAATTTCCAATAGCTATGATCTAGAGAAAGAGATATAGGGAGTAGCCCTTGGGAAAGTTATGTGCTGACCCTAAACCTTGTAATATTAGTGGGAATGGGTATAAATGAGATCTTGCCCGAACCACCATTCTTGAAAGTGAGCCTTAGTGGATTTGATATAATCAAAACATTTCCAATTTATTCTCCTTGGATGTATCCCAATTAGGGTAAAAAAGTAAATTTGTGGTGTCTTATGCATGATTTAAATTCAATTCATACATTTCTATGAGAAAGATAGAGAAGAGAGTTTTGTTTAATGATGAAACATGATTAGAAGGGATACAAGTTTTAATCTATAACACCTTGATCCATCCCCTATCTTAGGACATTTAACCTAATTAGGATAACACTTTTAAACCTATTCTATGTATGTAGAAATCTAGAAATTTTATTCAATAAATTATTTCTTTTGAAACTCATTCCTTTTCACTTATGTGATAATTCCCATTGAGTCATGATATCTTTTAGGTAAGTAATTTTTTTACTAACAAGTATAATATTTATGGATAAAAATAAATTAATATAAATATTAACCATAAATATAAATATTAAATTAAATACATAACTCTATCTAGAAAACTATATTTTATATTCTTTAATTTTCTATGAAAATATTACATGATTATGCTTGTTCTTCTAGGTGGATGATTTTTCATTCATTATTCTTCCTTCATCATATATATAAGAGAGCATGTCATCAAATTTTTTACCCCAAAATTGTATAGAATTTTAATTAGGTTCTACACTATTAAGAAAAACAAATTCACTATTTAAAAAAAAATTGGGCACAAGTTATAACTTAATTTACATGCTATGAATATTAGTTGATTTAGACAATTTAATCTTAAATTTAATATATTTTATATAATCATTCACCCATTTTAACTCCTGTTCAGCAGTAAAAAGTTTTTATCCAATATTTTTATTTAATATTATTAAAATATAAGTTTTTATTCAAGATATATATTGATATTTTTATACTTACCATGAATCATCTTGAAATTTTAAGCTCTTCAATGGGTTTAGTCTCTCTTTTGAGAGACCATTCATTTTTTTGAACTTTATTCCTATTATCCTTCTTCAATGTTTTAACTTCCTTATCTAACATGGTAGTTTTTTAAATATGAGACTACAAATTAGATCGGATTATGTGATACATGTATGTTTCTTCACCACCTTCTTCATCATTGATTGAATACATTTTTTACATTTCAACATGTTCCATGAAGTTGATGATTTCCTTAGGTGCTTATTCCTCTGAATGTTCTATAGGAAATTTATTTCTATTCCTATTTACTCATAAAATTTATTCTCTTTATCTTTAATATTTTTTTATTTCAGTCTCTATATGTTTCTAATAGTTTATATCTTTTTACTAATTTATTATTTTGATAGTTTCCATGTTTATCATTAGTTTAAAACTCATAATTTTTTTTGTATAGCTTACAATAATGTTTCCAATTCCTCTACATGTGAAATACTTGAAGGGATTTTTTCCCTTATATTTTAAATTTCCATTTCTAAAATTTATAGAGATAAAGTCATAATTCTATTACCCTCAATATCTATTTTGACATCATCACTAGGATCACTTGAAGGTTCAAGATATTATTATTTAAGATTCAGTTTTCTTATGATTTCAAAACCCATATCATTATTCACTTTCTTATTAAATGATGGTGTCTTTATCATTTCACAAGAAATGTGGTTATTATGTAACTCATCCGAATAGAGATATTACCTATATTCTAGAGATAATTTTTTTGATCAATTCATTTGTGAAAATTCCTCAAAATATTCTTCACAATGATACATTTATCCCATTTTTTACTAGGGTGATACTCACTATCTATTTCACTCAAGGAAAGTAATCATCAATGGATTCTTACTCAACCATATTTATGTATTAAACTATACTTCTGTAAATTTATATATTTCATTTGTTAACATTGAAATTTCCTTTATAACTGATTTCATGTTTTCCCCATATCTCTTTATCAGAATGAAACTCCATTACTTTGGTAAAACCCTTATCAAAGATAGAATTTAAAATTGAATTCATGTATTTTTCAATAACATCAATGTTCCTTTTATCAATAAATTTCAATTGATTACCCCTTTTAATGGGTGGAAATCCCACTATAACTATTTCATAAACATCAAGAACCAATCAAAAAATATGGAATTTTTCTTTTTTTCAACCATATAAATTATTTCCCTCAAATGAGGGAACACATATTGTATTAAAAACGTTTATGTAATTAATAATTCAAAAATAAATAGTTTGGGAGATGAAACCTTCATCTTAGATATAAATTAAAATCCCTAAAAAATAAAATGGCCACACTATGTGGGGGTGAATTAATTTTGCATATTTTTTTCTTTTATTATTTTAATTAAACCTCTTTAGTTGGATAAGACATGAACCTTTAAATTATAAGTATAATACTTAACTAATTTTAATGAATGTTAAATAAGAACTAGGAAGACAAAATTCTTACATGGTTTGGCCCCAATGTGAGATACTACTCCTTGTTTCCAGTAACTATTATCCCGAGCTAATGATTTTACACTAATATGTTTTTATCAGAAAAATTAGTTGGGTAATTTATTATTATTATCCCATGCTTCCCAATATGTACACTACCACATAAAGGTTCTACTGTCTCCCAATATTTATAATGAAGTATAACAATGGATGATAATAAAGGTCTCTTTTTGAATATAGGTTACTTCTATAATAGAGAAAATGACCAACTCTTTGAGCTAGTAAGATAATATTTAAATGTCATAACTTACTCCCCTCAAGAATATCCACCTCAAGATCTATCGGGTGAATAATCACTTAAAATATCAATCTTTTTATCTCAATATATATAGTACAATTTTGGATCTTCTTCTTTTTCTTCTCCCAATCCCATAACTGTAAGCTCAAGAAAACAATTTTTTTAGATAAACACTACCAAAAATTTAATAAATTCTCCTTTTTATTCTCTTATACTCAATCTATCTAAATTTTAACCCTATGGTATCTCCTTTATTTTACAATTGTTCACTCAAGAGTATTTTTTTTAATTTCCTTCTACACATTTTCTATTTCAATGATATTGATTTTTCCTATATAAGAGAGATCCATAATATATCAAATCTATTTAGTTTACAATAAATAGAATACTATATGTTTCATATGGCCTAAAAAGTCAAATAATCACTTATCCATTTTTTTCATCATCTATAATATCTTGGGATCTTTTCATAAATCCCAACACATAGTCTGGTTACCCATATTCCTTTATCTCAAAAAATTTCCACAGGTTCCCTTGTTTTTTATCCTTTTAGAAATAGATTCTTTTAGATTCTCAATAGAAGATAGCATAAAAACCTCATTAAATCACTAAAACACTGAACATAAATAATTTAAACTTATGCATGCACAAATACATATCAAACCTACACTTGCGATAATTTAGATTTCTCACTGCTAAAGTTCTCTTAGAAAATAAGATTCAAAGTAAGATATGGATATTAAAATGAACTTATCATAAACAACTAAAATATTTTATATTGATTAAATAAGTAAGGATTATAATATAATCACTACATATAATCATCTTCTTTATTCTTAAAATCCAAATAAGTTTCCTTTTGAGTTCTTCTTAATCAATTGTTCTTATGTTTTATCTTCTTCATGGAATGAGGATCATTTATTATCAGTATTAATTAAATCACATTTTAAGTGTTATTTTTTTGTCATTTAATAAAAAAACTTTCATCTCCCAATTTATATTCTTCTTATAAAAATAATATTAGAAACATATAATTTCACTGAGTATGAAACATTAAAAAATTCTCTATGTTTTGATCCATACATAGCAGTACTGATTCTTTTTCAACTATAAAATCATCCTTAAGAATCTCTATAATAATTCATATGAAAATTAATTCTTATTCAGTGATTCATATATATAGAACATGAGGTTTAAAAAAATGTTTATGGTTCTTATAAAAATTGGTTTCATTATTATGAAACACTGAATTCATATTTACATAGCTCTAGATGATGATATTGTAGTAGAAGGATAATGATTATGTAGAGAAAATGATTCTTACATAGGTCAAGAAAGCATTATTACTCTAGATATAGATAATCCTTATAAATTATTGTCTCACTATAATCAATCTCACATATGTATTGGATGATGTTTATGCTGATTTGGATCATCCTTACACATCCTAGACTTAGTTAATTTTGTGTATGAAGTGAAAAATTATAGAATTATTCAATTATGTTATAAAACACTTAAAAATACATCAAAAATATTGTATATACTCAAAAAAACTAAAATTAATTGGTTGAAAAAAATTAAAATAGTCAAAAAGTCTTCAATAATTACTCACATTCAATATGTCCATCATTATTAATTTTAAGTGGAAATAAGTTTCAGAGAAAATTATTTGTCAGAGAAGAATAAGTGGATGGTGAGAAATATTTGTTATTAGGTATTGAAACTATGTTTATATTAGATGTATATGATGTAAGGATAGATTCTGTTGAGAAGTATAATAAGGAAATAAAATATAATGACTAATGAGAGGGTGTTATAGATCTTCAAGTGGATGGAGTTATTGAAGATCTTAACTAAAAAATAAATAAGAATAGAGTTTTTTTGTCTTATTAAAGGAGTATTCAATCTATATTAATGAACTTTTAGTTTACCATCTTGAGAAAGTTATGAATGATTGTGAGAATAATCATGTGAAATATAAAGATACTGTGAATTACTGATTAAATATTGAAGAAAATAACAGGACCATTTATGAGATTGTGACCTCTAGAAAACATAAATTATAAAATATTAAAAATATTAAAGAGTAATTTATTACATTAGGAAAAAAATCTGAAGAAATCAAAGAATATGGTTCAATAGAAAAGATTTAGTTTTGGGCGTTTAAAAAAAATTAATAGAGAGATCAGAATTTGGAACATGAATATTTAAGGAAATACTCATTGATCCAAGATAAAATATAATTTATAAAACAAGAATAGTATTTGATGTTATAAAATTATAAATAAAACTAGAAAATGTGAATAAAAAAGGATAATAGTTGAAGATAGAGAGTTCACAAGTTTCATGAACTTATCAACAATCAATGAAGTACTTGAATGTTTGAAATATTTGGAAATATAACAGTAGAAATTTTTTACCCTTATGAAGTTCCAATTATGTGAAATATTATGCCACAATATGCCTTATTACAGAGAATCTTAAAGTTACCTAATAGGTGAATCTATTGAAATTTAGTAATGTAGAGTTTTAATAAACACTTCATATGGTAATAGAAATTCTATATATGATTAATGTTTTAATTTTTCAATATTTTGAAGTAAATTAGTTCATTGATATTAGAGAACAAGGAGATATTATTATAGAAGATACATTAACTTAGATGAACATCAGTCTAATTCAATTCACTTGAAGACTTGTTTTATCCTTTTAAATAAGAAATTTTTGAATAAAGTTTATTATGATATAGATAATGAGAAAATTCCATTAAATTTGTTAACTCATTATGAAATTTCCTAGAAAGAATGAAAGAATATTTAAAAGGAAATATTGGTTTTTGTTTTAAATAGATAAAAATAGCAGTACATTGATTCTTGATAGTAGGTGTTTATCTCATATAATTGTTAATATGAATTTATTGAAAAATTTTAAGTTTAGAGTTGGCGGAATAGTTAACATCAAATTTTTTGGAGAGTTTAGGATTAATGGAAGTTGAAAAATTAGATTGGTAAATAATGAACTTATGAACATAAATATACTATATATTTATGAACTTTGACATAATATTTTGAGTGTTATTTAACTTTGTGACTTAGTATTGGAAGTCAAATTTTGTTGGAAGGAAAGTAGCATCAAATTTATGCATTGGAATTATATGATGAAGGTATGGAGAAATAATTATGACCAATATCATGTTAGTAATAGAGAAATTAATTTTAATATAACCATGGATGAATAAAACAAATTGTGGCACTTATGGTAAATCCATGTTAATCAATAATATATGGAGTATAAGGCCCCAGCCTTAAACCTTACTTAATATTGAATTTAATTAACAATTCACATTAAGGATCTTTTTAGGTTAAGAGTTTTAGAGAATTAGGACATAACTATTACATCTCAAAAGATTACAAAGTAGTCACTTCTACTAAATTTCCATAAAATAAAAAACTCTTAAAAATAAACATGTCTAGTTCCATGCTTTAGGTAACATTACTTTCCCTTGATCCAATCCTTGACCCTATTCCACGTTAAGTCCTGTGAAAAACATTTCAAAAACTTGGGATGAGCATAAAAAGCTCAGTAAGGGATACACAAAGAATGAAAACTGTTAGTTTTTCAAAACAACAAGTAAACCATGTATACTTTATCAAAGTAATACTTTTCACCTTTTCGAATTAGTAAAAACTCTTCACTGAATAAAAGTTCATTACTTACCCTTCTGTAACCAAAATATTACCATAAAACCCATATAAATATCACATAACATATAAATTTAACTTGGGACATAAACATACTTAAGTGGAATAACCATAAGGTCGACTTCCACACATATCACTTAATGGAATATCCATTCGGCCAACTTCCATACATACTTAATGGAATAGCCATATGGCCGACCTCCATACCCAATGCATTGGAGGTTATAACATAACCACCTGTCCTGGTATTCACGGCACCACCCGTCATATGGTTTATCACGTAACCACCCGTAAAATGTCCAAGTACCATCATTACACATAAAATATTGAAAATATAAACATTTCAATAACATCATTTCATTTCCAATCAAAATAAGTAATTCCAAGATATTGAATTAATCAATCCATTTTAAAAAATGATTTAAAACAGATTTTTGAATCAAAGTGTCCCATACCAATTTGAAGCTTTTATTGGAATTATAATTTTAAAACCTTAATTTCCATATAACTAAATACTAAAAACCATTTTGAAAACATAGAAATTAAAGATAAAGATTTAGAATAATAAATCTTTAAAACATTTAAAACTATATTTTTGTTAAAGAGTTTTTAAAAAAATGAGAGACTCTTGAATACAAATAATAGTGGAATAACATTTAATCCGAACTTTATAATATCATGAGAATAAAGGGATTAATGATATAATATGTCAAAGGACCGTATACACACCATATAAGAGTGAATTGGTGCATGACAACAATGAAGTCTCAAAAGAAATGTAAAATGAGATGAAATCCATTATAAAGAAGGTATCCTTAAATTAAGGATAAATCAATCTCATAATTAAGTGTTAAAAATGTAAATACACCCAATATAAGTGGATATTAAGTGAAAACAATCAAATTTTATTCAAACATATTCAAAGGATGACATATTCAATAACTACATGTTAAACCCAAAGAAATCGAAATTGTGTTAAGAAGTTCCCTTGGTAAAATTCGACAGCCTAACGATGTCACATAAAATTTTACAAAAAGGGTTGATGGAATAGATAAAGGGGATCTCATCACTTGGACATAAAATTTACATAAATAAGGATATATAAGAACCTATCCCAACATAATAGTTTGTGAATTAAAAGACATAACAAAAGAAGTCTTTTAAAAAAAGAAGGGTGAAAGGTCCCCTTACCGAGTTGGGTATCTTTCGAAATGTACACCCCATGGAAGAAGGGTCATACAATGAAGATGTAAATACCCATAAATGAAATTATACAACACAAAGTTTATAATAATGGGCAGTACATACACCAGTCAAAGGAAATAGTGGCAAATGTAGCATAAATGTCACGGGAATAAAAGTGAGATGAAAAATCCCTTACGAAAACTCGGCAGCCTAACGACGCCACTTAAAACATCCAAAAATGGATTGATGAGATCAAATAGAGTATCCCATCATATTACAAAAAAAAATTACATCAAGGGGAATAGAAAATAACATCCCCCATCATAACAAAGAGGAGCTTAAAAGAAGTGACATAAAGGAGAGTACTTAAAAAGAAAGAGAGAGGTTAGATCTCTTACGAAAATTCGGCAGCCTAACGGCGCCACTCCAAACTTTCAAAATGGATTGATGAGAGAGAATAGGGTATCTCATCATATGAACATAAAAATTACAGTAAGAGTAATATAAAAGAATATCCCAATAACAAGAAAGATGAGCTTTAAAAGAAATGACATTAAAGAGCGTACTTAAAAAGAAAGAGAGGAGTAGGATCCCTTACCTCGGGTCCGACTTGACTTGATCGTTCTTTAAAGTCCTGAATAATAAACTTGAGTTAATTTATACTTGCTTAAGAACATTTTTGAAGTTCATTTTTCATTTTATATCAATTATTGACATGTTATAAACATTATATAATCATTTAAGTTAATAATGTTTGTTTTGTCGATATTTGGTTCTTAAGTCAAAAGTGGACTTCTTACAATTACATGGTGTTCGTGTGGTCAAAGGTTATTTATATCCAGAATGAAATTATTGATTTTGATATCATATATATCATATATATCCAGAATATACATGTATTTATAATATTACATAATCATTTATAGGTACGAAATGAAATGCACCGTTCATGGAGACGGTAAGCCGTATGTACGCATGAACGCTACTTTCATTTCTATGTCATATTAATGGAATTAAAACTAAATGAGAGATGTGTGTATTTTTAATTCCAGAATTATATTAATTCTTTAGATGTATCATACATCATATATATCCATTATATGTACTTATAATATTACATTATATTTGAGGATAAGAAATGAAATGCACCGTTCATGGAGACGGTAAGCCGTACGTACGCATGAATGCTACTTTCATTTCTATCTCATACTTTAATGGAAAGAAAAAAATAATGATATAAAGGTATATTATAATTCCAGTATAACATCATATATAATAACTTTAAATCCATCCTTTATACATCCCACATATGGCATTAACGAATCAAATCACATTGAGGGGGCGGTAGTCCGCACTTCCTAAAATGAAGATATCGTGTATACCCATAATGGAAGATATAAAGGTATGCCACAAATGAAAAATACAGAAGCTTAAGTAAAACATAAAAAAATTATATATCATATATAAACATAGTGAAATCTTAATGGCCACTTTTGAAAGTGTTATATGAGTGTTGAACAATCATCGTTTCATGAGGCAGAAATTCACCATCTACAGAAACAGTATGTTCTTTAACCATTAGATGAAGGTGTGTGTAAGTGTAGCTCGAATAATTATTATAACAACATCCTAGTATATTGAAGATACTGGATTTGTTACAAAATAAATGAATAACAAGAGTTTAGGGTGTTGGAGAATCAAAATAAAACAAAAGATCACAAGTGAAGACGTTACCTTAAAATTGGGTAACACCCGTTGGTTGGAACCAAAAGGGTTTCTTGAAGAGCTTCCTGACTATGTTAAGGCTTCTAGGATGAGGAGAGGGATGTGGAGAGACAAAATGATCAGATATTGGCCTAACAAAAGGTTTGAGAGGTGTGGGTAAGGTGGTAGAGGTGGGGGCCTTTTATAAGAGGAGAAGAGGGGCACTCTTGGTAAAGTATAAAATGTTACTTTATTTTCAAATGGTTTTCAGATTTTAATGGTCCCACATTGATATAATTCTAGAATAAGGTGATAATGGTTCGAAATCCACCCATCCAATAGGTTTTGTACATGTTTAGGTCCTAGATTTTGCACTATCTTTCCATTTTATTTAAATAATTAAATAATGAGGTCATCGCTGCATCATCATGATGTCATAAAGAATTTAATATATTTAATGTCTAAAAATTATAAAAAAATACTATGATGTAGTAAATCGTTTTAGCTTTCCAATTACTATTTATAGTAAAAATTCTAACTTGTATAACCACATGTAAAAATTGTTTTAGTAAAACAAATCATGTTTGTGACATTTTTATTTTAACTTTAAATAAAAGGCATAAATGTCATTATCAAACCCAAGTGGCTCCATGGGGTACCAAAAATCGACCCATGGGTTGTCTTGGTCGGACATAACTCATACAATAGGGTTAGGACAAGTGTCAATATATTTTCATTTTATTATAATATCATTTTTACCTTAAATCACACTAATTACCTTTAATCGCGATTAATAAAACTTAAAAGTTACTTTTCATCAAAAAATTATATTCATCCCATTGAACCAAATTTTACATAACAATTAAAATCATTTAAATTGGATTTTTGAAATTCAAATCACAGAAGTGGTAAAGTCCCATTTAAACGAAAAAATAAAATTTTGTAACCACCACTTGGTGGTTTCACTATTCATCAAAAATTGAAGTTTTTTAGAAAAATACCAAAAATTCACCCTAAGCTATATTTGATATTCTGAATTCAAAAAATGATGTATATTTTATCAAATCCATAACATAGAAGTTTCATTAATTAATTTTATAATTAAATCCCACTATTAAAACAAATAGCGTGTTTTTATGAAACAATATCTTTCAAAAGATTGACACTCGTTTATGTCCAATCTTAAAGTGATATTAATTACAATGACCACCATTGGATTAAATGGTAAAAATATATTCTATTTAAACATTAAAACCAATTAAAAAGATAATCTAATCATACAAATAAATTAGATTAAAAAGATATTTTGAATTAAAATACAACAATTTCACTATTCATTAAAAATTGAACTTTTTCGGAAAAATACCAAAAATTCACACAAAGTAAATTTTAATGTCCCAATTATAAAGAAGAATTTTTTTTTGTCAAATATAACACATAAAATTTCCAAAAAGTGTGTCTAAAAGAGGTTCTCCATCAAAAGGCGGTTAATCGACCTTTTAAAGAATATTAGACTGTCTACGCTTAAAATTGGATTTATTCGCATTTTTAATCCTCTGAAATTTATTTTAAAGAGTAAAAATATTTGACAAACATATATAATCATTTTGTAGTTAGTTCTGTTCATTCTCGCCATTACAACGGCTAGGAATTAACTACCATTTAAAATAATATTATTTTATTATTAGAGTGCAACGTAAGATTCCCAAGAAATTCGTTGTTGCGTATTGGGTACGCCATCGAGCATAGCATCCCCTTTAAAGTAATATTAATATTTTATTCACAAATATGTATAAATATAAAAATTTTATATTATTTATTTACCTGGGGTGTTACATCCTTCCCCCCTTTTGGGAATTGTGTCCTCGCAATTTTAAAATTGGGCTTGGAAACATTTTTGAAAGTCCCACATCGGAACAAGAGTCGGTAAAATAATCACTTTAAAATAAAGGGAGAGAAGTAAAGAGGTCACCCGAGTTAACCCATACTATGATTCCAAGTAGGAAAATATGGATATGGAAGAAAAAACAAAGGGTCATGTTCTGATGGAGAGTGATAGTAAACATGTCTAGGAGAAAGCTAACCATAAGAAAATCACAAAATTGTGATGGGTTATACAGTATTCGATTCCCCAGTTGGAAACGTTAATAGACAACATTTTTGTTTTAAGTTACTTTTTATTGAGGAATTTATTCATAAGGAAAAATAATCACTTATCATGATGACTTTCAACTTTTACTATATTTCTTACACGAACTCATATTTTCTCCAAAAGACGAGTATTTAGGAAGACTTGTTCACATTAAGAGTACTATAATCAACTTATAGAGAACCAAATAATCCACAAAAGATAACTATATATTTCCTATGTCTTTAGACTTTAACCAAAACAAAAAAATAACGGTTAGTACAAGATCAGATAATCCAGAAAAGGATAACCCTTTATAAAAAGAAAATCTATTCTTAATCTCCAAAATTTGACCAACAAAACCCAAAGTTCAACGAGGACCATTCGTAAAACAATTTGTCCATAAAATTCTTCAAAGTAAACCAAACTAAGATTGAAACCCAAATATTTGAAGGATTTAGTCACATAGTCTTCCAAGTTAAATCATATCATTTATCTCCAAAAAAACATCATTTGCTCCTAAAGTCTCGCATTGAAAAGTAATTAACCTAATCACATATCCTCCATGATAAGTTAATCATTTTCATAAAAACCCAAAATCAAATTACTCTTAATTCATAAAATCATCTAACTAAAAAGAATCATTCAATCTAACCATGGAATTCACGTAGTCCAGTGGTAGACGATAAATACCAGTCGCACTTTGGTTGTGGGTTCGATTCCCGCAGCTTTGTCCGACACGATGGGTTGTCACACAGTCTGCGTGTTGTCCTTTTTCCAAAACTATATAATTCTTAAAACATTCACCAAAATGAGATAAAATATTCAAAAATAATCATAACATATTTTAACCTCAAGTTTATCTCATGCCTTTCATTTTCCATCATATCATATAATAACCCATAATTACCTCAAAAGTAAGGATCATATAAACTCTAATGGTTACCTTTATAATTATTACCTGAACTTCCACATCAATTGGTCATCTCATACATGATGCATTACAGAACATACCAAGGTTCAAGTGGTTGATCAGGACTCCTTGATAGTTGGTTTAGAACAACCACGAGTTTCCTCATTGAATCCCCCATTTTATCTAGTATCTTAATCAGAGAACCACCACAGTTTCCTTCAAACCTGTTGTCTCTTTGTTGCCTGCTAGATCCATCCATTCACTAAAAATAGAAATGTCAGTGTGAGTATATCAACAAAACCATAATGTACTAATGAGGAAGGTAAACACTAAGATATACTTACTCATTCACTTTATCTAAAACTTGGACTCCTTCTGAAATCCTAACCATTATGGTACTGTCACTTATGCTTAGAGAATACCCTAACCTCTAAAGTTATCTAAACCGACCTCTGATACCAACTATAAGGCCCCAGCCTTAAACCTTACTTAATATTGAATTCAATGAATAATTCACATTGAGGATCTTTTCGGGTTTAGAGTTTTAGAGAATTAGGACATAACTGTAACATCTCAAAAGATTAAAAAGTAGTCACTTATACTAAATTTCCATAAAATAAAAAACTCTTAAAAAGAAACATGTCTAGTTCCATGCTTTAGGTAGCATGACTTTCCCTTTATCCCATCCTTGACCCTATTCCACGTTAAGTCCTGTGAAAAACATTTCAAAAACTTGGGATGAGCATAAAAAGCTCAGTAAGGGATACACAAAGAATGAAAACTGTTAGTTTTTCAAAACAACAAGTAAACCATATATACTTTATCAATGTAATACCTTTCACCTTTTTGAAGTAGTAAAAACTTTTCACTGAATAAAAGTTCATTACTTACCCTTCTGTAACCAAAAGATTACCATAAAACCCATATAAATATCACATAACATATAAAGGTAACTTGGGACATAAACATACTTAAGTGGAATAACCATAAGGTCGACTTCCACACATATCACTTAATGGAATAGCCATTTGGCCAACTTCCATACATACTTAATGGAATAGCCATATGGCCAACTTCCATAGCCAATGCATTGGAGGTTATAACGTAACCACCCATCCTGGTATTCACGACACCACCCGTCATATGGTTTATCACGTAACCACCCGTCAAATGTCCAAGTACCATCATTACACATAAAATATTGAAAATATAAACATTTCAATAACATCATTTCATTTACAATCAAAATAAGTAATTCCAAGATATTGAATTAATCAATCCATTTTAAAAAATCATTTAAAACAGATTTTTGAATCAAAGTGTCCCATACCACTTTGAAGATTTTATTGGAATTATAATTTTAAAACATTAATTTCCATATAACTAAATACTAAAAACAATTTTGAAAACATGGAAATTAAAGATAAAGATTTAGAATAATAAATCTTTAAAACATTTAAAACGATATTTTTGTTAAAGAGTTTTTAACAAAATGAGAGACTCTTGAATACAAATAATAGTGGAATAACATTTAATCCAAACTTTATAATATCATGAGAATAAAGGGATTAATGATATAATATGTCAAAGGACAGTATACACACCATATAAGAGTGAATTGGTGCATGACAACAATGAAGTCTCAAAAGAAATGTAAAATGAGATGAAATCCATTATAAAGAAGGTATCCTTAAATTAAGGATAAATCAATCTCATAATTATCTGTGACAAATATAAATACATCCAATATAAGTGGATATTAAGTGTAAAAAAATAAAAGGTTATTCACACATATTCAAAGGATGAAATATTCAATAACTACATGTTGTACCCAAAGAAATCGAAATTTGGTTAAGAAGTTCCCTTGGTAAAATTCGACAGCCTAACGGCGTCACATAAAATTTTACAAAAAGGGTTGATGAGAGAGATAAAGGGGATATCATCACTTGGACATATACTTTACATAAATAAGGATATAGAAGAACATATCCCAACATAATAGTATGTGAATTAAAAGACATAACAAAATAAGTCTTTTAAAAAAAAGAAGGGTGAAAGGTCCCCTTACCGAGTTGGGTATCTTTCGAAAAGTACACCCCATGGAAGAAGGGTCATACAATGAAGGTGTAAATACCCATAAATGAAATTATACTACACAAAGTGTATAATAATGGGCAGTACATACACCACTCAAAGGAAATAGTGGAAAATGTAGCATAAATGTCATGGGAATAAAAGTGAGATGAAAAATCCCTTACGAAAACTCGACAGTTTAACGACGCCACTTAAAACTTCCAAAAATGGATTGATGAGATCAAATAGAGTATCCCATCATATTAAAATAAAATTTACAGAAAGAGGAAAATAAAATAAAATCCCCCATCATAACAAATAGGAGCTTAAAAGAAGTGACATAAAGGAGATTACTTAAAAGGAAAGAGAGAGGTTAGATCTCTTACGAAAATTCGGCAGCCTAACGGCGCCACTCCAAACTTTCAAAATGGATTGATGAGAGAGAATAGGGTCTCTCATCATATGAACATGAAAATTACAGTAAGAGTAATATAAAATAATATCCCAATAACAAGAAAGATTATCTTTAAAAGGAATGACATAAAAGAGCGTACTTAAAAAGAAAGAGAGGAGTAGGATCCCTTACCTCGGGTCCGACTTGACTCGATCGTTCTTTAACGTCCTGAATAATAAACTTGAGTTAATTTATACTTGATTAAGAACATTTTTCAAGTTCATTATTTCTTTTATATCAATTATTGACATGTTATAAACATTATGTAATCATTTAAGTTAATAATGTTTGTTTTGTCGATATTTGGTTCTTAAGTCAAAAGTGGACTTCTTACAATTACATGTTGTTCGTGTGGTCAAAGGTTCTTTATATCCAGAATGACATTCCTGATTTGGATATCATATATATAATATATATCCAGAATATACATGTATTTATAATATTACATAATCATTTAGAGGTAAGAAATGAAATGCACCGTTTATGGAGACGGTAAGCCGTACATACGCATGAACGCTACTTTCATTTCTATGTCATATTAATGGAATTAAAACTAAATGAGAGATGTGTATATTTTTAATTCCAGAATTATATTCATTCTTTATATGTATCATACATCATATATATCCATTATATGTATTTATAATAGTACATTACATTTGAGGATAAGAAATGAAATGCACCGTTCATGGAGACGGTAAGCCGTACGTACGCATGAACGCTACTTTCATTTCTATATCATACTTTAATGGAAAGAAAAAAATAATGATATAAAGTTATATTATAATTCCAGTATAACATCATATATAATAACTTTAAATCCATCCTTTATACATCCCACATATGGCATTAACGAATCAAATCACATTGAAGGGGCGGTAGTCCGCACTTCCTAAAATGAAGATATCGTGTATACCCATAAAGGTATGCAAAAAATGAAAAATACAGAAGCTTAAGTAAAACATAATAATATTATATATCATATATAAACATATTTTCATCTTAATGTCCACCTTTGAAGGTGTTATATGAGTGTTGAACAATCATCGTTTCGTGAGGCAGAAATTCACCATCCACAGAAACTGTATGTTCTTTAACCATTAGATAAAGGTGTGTGTACGTGTAGCTCGAATAATTACTATAACAACATCCTAGTATATTTAATATACTGGAGTTGTTACAAAATAAATGAATAAAAAGAGTTTAGGGGGTTGGAGAAGCAAAATAAAACAAAAGAGCACAAGTGAAGACATTACCTTAAAATTGGGTAACTCCCTTTGGTTTGAACCAAAAGGGTTTCTTGAAGAGCTTCCTGCCTATGTTAAGGATTATAGGATGAGTAGATGGATTTGGAGAGACAAAATGATCAGATGTTGGACGAACCAAAGGTTTGAGAGGTGTGGGTAAGGTGGTAGAGGTGGGGGCCTTTTATAAGAGGAGAGGAGGGGCACTCTTGGTAAAGTATAAAGGGTTACTTTATTTTCAAAAGGTTTTCGGATTTTAATGATCCCACATTGATATAATTCGAGGATAAGTTGATAAGGGTTCGAAATCCACCCATCCAATTGGTTTTGTACATGTGTAGGTCCTATATTTTGCATTATCTTTCAATTTTATTTAAATCATTAAATAATGAGGTCATCGCTACATCATCATGATGCCATAAAGAATTTAATTTATTTAATGTCTAAAAATTATTAAAAAAATACTATGATGTAGAAAATATTTTTATCTTTCCAATGAATATTTATAGTCAAAATTCTGACTTGAATAACCACATGTAAAAATTGTTTTAGTTAAACGATTCATGTTTGTGACATTTTTATTTTAACTTTAAATAAAAGGCATAAATGTCATTATCAAACCCAAGTGGCTCCATGGGGTACCAAAAATAGACCCATGGTTCTTGGTCGGCCATAACTCATCCAATATGGTTAGGACAAATGTCAATATATTTTTATTTTATTATAATATCATTTTTACCTTAAATCACACTAATTACCTTTAATCGCGATTAATGAAACTTAAAAGTTACTTTTCATCAAATAATTATTTTCATCCCATTGAACCACATTTTACTTAACAATTAAAATAATTTAAATTGGATTTTTGAAATTCAAATCACAGAAGTGGTAAAGTCCCATTTAAATGAAAAAAATCAAATTTTGTAACCACCACTTTGTGGTTTCACTATTCATCAAAAATTGAAGTTTTTCAGAAAAATACCAAAAATTCACTCTAAGATATATTTGATATTATGAATTCAAAAATGATGTAAATTTTACCAAAGCCATAACATAGAAGTTGCATTAATTAATTCTATAATTAAATCCCGCTGTTAAAACAAATAGCGTGTTTTTATGAAACAATATCTTTCTAAAGATTGACACTCGTTTATGTCCAATCTTAAAGTGATATTAATTACAATGACCACCATTGGATTAAATGGCAAAAATATATTCTATTTAAACTTTAAAACCAATTAATAAGATAATCTAATCATATATATAAATTATATTGAAAAGAGGTTTTGAATTAAAATACATCATTTTTCACTATTCATTAAAAATTGAACTTTTTTGGAAAAATACCAAAAATTCATACAAAGTAAATTTTGATGCCCCAATTATAAAGAAGAATTTTATTTTGTCAAATATAACACATAATATTTTCAAAAAGTGTATTTAAAATAGGTTCTCCATCAAAAGGCGGTTAATCGACCTTTTAAATAATATTAGACTGTCTACGCTTAAAATTGGATTAATTCGCATTTTTAATCCTCTGACATTTATTGTAAAGAGTAAAAATATTTGACAAAAATATATAATCATTTTTTACTTAGTTCTGTTCATTCCCGCCATTACAACGGCTAGACATTAACTACCATTTAAAATAATATTATTTTATTATTAGAGTGGAACGTAAGATTCCCTAGAAACTCGTTTTTGCGTATTGGGTACGCCATCGAGCATAGCATCCCCTTTAAAGTAATATTAATATTTTATTCACAAATATGGATAAATATAAAAATTTTATATTCGTTATTTACCTGGGGTGTTACATGGAGAACTTATCTAAATTTAGAGCTATAATGGGTATTTCTAACAGTAAGTAAGTTAATGAAAAGATTTGTGCTGCTTGTGTGTGAGTTAATATGGTATTAAGTCTATATCCTCCAAATAAGAAGAGATAATTAGGTTTGTTTAATTTTTTACAATGATATTTGTGGTCCAATTGAATAGGAATGAACCAATAGTATGAGGTATATCATCCTATTTTTGGACGATTATAGAAATATGCAATGCGACATGTATATATTCATAAAAAGAAGTTCTGTATTTCAAGGGATTAAAATAAGAGAAAAAATGGAACAATAAGAACTATGAAAATTTTGATATTAGATAATGAAATAGAATAAAAATTATATGAGGTTGAAAATAATATATAAAAACCTGGTATTATATATGAAGTGTCTCTACCAAGAAGACTTAACAATATAGGGTTAACACTCTTGTGGATAAAAATATATGAATGATTTTGTTGATAGATAAGGGGATCTCATAACACCACTAGAAATAATCAATTTAGGCAGCTATCTATACATAAAATATATTATTACTTAGTCTAAGGGTAGATATGACTACATATGAAATTTTTAATTGAAGGAAACCCTATTTGATTCATCTTAAAGTATTTATAAGAATGTGTTTCATCCAAAATAAATAATTAAATCAAGGAAACTATAGTTATGTTGTAGATAAAGGTATTTTGTTTAGATACTCAACAAAGAGTAATGATTACCAATTTTTTCAATAAGAGGATCAAAAATATTTTTGTGAGTATTGATGTAAAATTTAAAGAAAATTAAGCCAAATAAGATCGTGAAATTTAAATTTATTAATAAGGGTTTAAAAAAAGTGAAGGAAAATGTATATATTGGGGAGAGCCCCAAAATTTTCAGGATGATGCTGATTTTGATATTGAATTAGTAAAAGATAAAAGTGAATAAAAGAGTCAACTTGTGACTCAAATCAGAAAGATAAGGGTTAAATTTTATTTGAGAAATATTATTATAGATAAATATACACCAAGACAAACTCAAAGGATAATGAGAATATATAATGTTGTTCTACTATCTAAGGTATAATGCGATTCTTTTTAAGATGTGGAAAATGAGGAGTCATGAGAGAAATTTATGAATGGATAATGGTATCATATTGGTAAAAATAAAACATAGGTGATTGTGGAAATACCTATAGATCATAATGTTATTGTCATAAATAGTTTCTTTATGAAAATGTGAGATTAAAATTGAAAATTTATCCGTAATAAATAAAGGATAATTTATAATGGGTATGATTAGGTTGAATATGTTGATATTAAGGATAATTTTACATCATTTAAATGAATGAAATCAATTTTACTCTTCTTATTAGTGGATATCCAAAGGAAGATAAAATTGTTTCAAATAGATTTGACGAAATAACTATTTAAAAGAGTCTCCAATTAATATATTTATATAAAAAATCTAGTCATATTTGTTCTCTGGAATGATTATTCTAATGTATACAGGTTGAAGATGGTCTTGTATAGCCCAAAAAAAAGAACCCAGTTCATTGTATGCATGGTTTCATAAATTTATTTTGTAGATTGAGTTCAATATTGGATATTTTGATCACAATACGTATATGACTATTTTATAAGAGGAATATTTCACGGTGTTAGTGTATAATTATAACATCTTATTTAGTGGTAGTAAGAAATTTTTTGTTGATAAATTGGAAAAATTAATGAGTTATGAGTATTAATTTTCACTGATAATAGGTTCGAATTTTTTATATAGAAATAAGTTTATCAAAAAAATGGACCAAACAATATATCATAAGTTTAGTATGAAAAATTTGTTTTAAAGAAGATTAAAATATAAGAGTTCTAGTCTATTTCAACTCTAATAGTAGTTGGAACTAAGATGGGAAATAATAAAGAAAATAATGGTAAAATCAATAGTATATAGAAGAACAATTGGTTTTTTAATCTCTATTACTATGAAAGAGTAAAATATTTTCTATTATATATGCTTGGTAGAATGGTTTCTATGTTTTTGTAAGAAATAAAATCTCATGGATATGAGTAGAATATTTCTGTATTTTCAATGAAATTTAGAATAGGGTTTTGTTTGTTTAAATAAATAAACCACATGTGTTTATTGTCATATTCAAATACTATTTGGGTGATAGATATAGTGTATCTAAAATATAGAAATGTTGGTGATTTATACATTGGGAATAATTGTGTTAGTTGGTTAAGTAATAAACATGATTTTCTTATTTAATCAAAATATATGTGGAGAATATTTCACTCATCAAAGATTGTTTGAAACTTATATAGATGAACAAATAGATGGAATAAATTGGTGAAGAAGTAATTTTTCTAATTATTATAAAATGTGATAAGAAAATTGGTATTGATTTGTCTAAAAATTTTGTACAAGACGGTTGAATTATGGGGACTGAGAAACAATACAATTTTTTAAAGAAGAAAGGGTAGAATAAAATAGTGAAGCTAGAATTTTTTGTAACTCAAAACCAGGTTGTAAATATCTTCACCATTACATTGGTGGAACATTTATTTAAAAGGCATAAGTTGAAGCAAATATTCCAACCAAATTCCCCAAATTAATGAGTTCATAATAGATTTCTCCCCAAAACTCATAATTGTATATTCTAGTTATTATATGTGTTTTTATGTTTTTATTTATTTATTTAATGTTTAAAGAAAGGGTGAGATACTATCCCTGGGGAATTTGGAATATTTTTTAGAGGTTGAATTTGTTTTCATATAGAACAATGAAGTATTTAATTATTTTTCTCATTTTATATATTGATCCTTAACTTTTGTAGGTCTAGATAACTACTTAAATTCACTTTTCATTAACTTAATAAAGTGGAATATTTGTAACAGAAAGATATTTTTTCATTCTAGAAAGTTAACCCTTTGAATTTTATTTTCAAAGGAGGAGAGAAATGAAATTTCATGAAATATTTGAGAGAGAAAACTTTGGATAATCAAGAATTTTTTTTTAAAAACAATTATGTATATCACAGAGAAGTATATCATACATGGAGATCTTATTTATCAATTTATGGGAGAATTTATGGTGTGTGATGTTGATCAGACTGTTGAAAACAAAATCCAAAGGGCGTATTGTTACTACCACACATTTATCAGGTTGTATTTCTTATCAAGGTATGTTATTGGGTTTTATATATTGATGTAAATTTAGTTATAATAATCATATAATTATTTTAAGAGGATTGAAGTTGAAATGAGAAGGATGCATTTTGCTTTTGAAGAAATAGTAGACCACATGTCATAAGAACATTGAGCACGCCGTAGTAGTGAATGAATTATATTAAAAAATTAAAAAAATATTGAATGAATTTTATGGAAAGTAAAATAAAAAATAGGCCATATTTGAATCCATGACAACATGAGTGTCCAGTCACTGAGGAGGTAGCTGACCAAGCTCAAAGACATCCCTTTATAAAGAGGATGGGGAGGAGGAGAAGAAGGCCTGACATGGGTTATTTCTAGGTGATAATGAATAAATATAGTTTATAGAGGAAATGTAGAAAAATAGCCATATATTAGGGAAGCACCATAAGAGTTAGTTGGCAACAAGAAGCCACACCCTGAGTAATAAAACAATTTCATTAAAAAAATATGATTTGGGTTTATGTTAATATGGTTCATACATCAAGATAAGTTCCCATGTTTCAAAAGTATTGAGGTTTTATTTCACATAGAGATAGATTATGTTACAGGTTTTTAAACATATGGGCATGCCAATGAGGAAGTTTAGTTTTATTTAAATGGTATTAGAAACTCAAATATGTATAAATCATGTAGGATGAGTTGTGTCAAAACAATTTTTAGGATCATGAGAAAAATAAAAGCACCACACCTTAGTGTAATAAATTAACTATAAAGGGTTAGAATTTTATATTTGGGAAGATTTAAGATATTTTGAATCCACTAGACAAGAAACTATGGTGATATGTCTGTGAAGAAATCTGGTAAAAGTAACAGGAACAATAAATCTTAGATTGATGAGACTAGCAGAAATTATACCATGGAAGAATCTCCATGTTAAAAATGTGTTAGAGTGGGATACTTCCACACCATAGATAGATATTTCACTGTGGATGGTATATTTATTGATGATCGATTTTCAGATTCTTTATAAAGTTTTTTTAACTCCACAACATGAATATATGAAACATGATAAAACATACATATCGGTTTAATTAAATTACATAAAAACTGAATTATGACACCAAAGGGGTAATCTACACCGTGATTTATGGATTATATAGAATTTTAAGAAGAATCATGATGTTTCTATATCATGGAGGTTTGGTGTTTAGTTAAAAAATGTGAACAAAAAAAATTGAATTCAATGATGGTAATATATTTGGGAATTAATATAAGGTATATATTTGAACAAGAATTTATTCAGAGTTTTAATTTCAAATTTGAAATTCAAACATTCTATATACTTATAGTATACTTCCATATAGAGAAATATAATTGCACATATTGAAATAATAAATTAATTTCTTAATGATAATTAATATAAGGTATATTACGAAGAATTATTAAATATCACAAACTGTTTGTGAAGCTTGAAAAATTCATTGATTCATTGAAGATTATATCTATAAGAAATAATATTTTTACATATTGTTAAAGATCTATATTAGAATAACATAACATCATGAAAACACCTGTGCTATTTGGTTTTCATTTCTTTTACTGGATTCCTATAAGGTAAACCTATGCATAAAATATATTTTTATCCCTCTAGAATGAATTGTGTGTAAGAGAGTAAGAGGTTGTTGACCATGATTGAGTAGTGAGCTCTTCCTAATGTTTCAATCATATAATATTGAAGTGTTTAAACATCACATCAACACATCATTGACATATGCTCCTTAGAGTTTATTTTTATAAATGAAACAAGTAAAATTAGCATGTTTATGATACTTATTTTGTTATTTGGGTTTGATTAAAAATCATATTGGATTTGTATTTTATGACATGAATACTGTATCGAATTTAATACAAAGTGAAGAGGAAATTTCAACACCTTAATTCAGCCCCTTTTAGGGTGTACCATGGGACTATGGTAAAATATTATATGACATTTTGGAGCATTTGATTTATTAAAAAAATACGAGGTAATATAGTTTTTATATAGTTTTGATACACTATTTTATTTGGTCACATCCAAATAGAGTTAAATCATAAGAAACATCAACCTGTATTCTTCCATTTTTTTCTACCACCTTTTATGGGTGGTATTATGACTAAGAGCATCAAAATTTATGTTTCCTTTCCATATATGATATTGAATGTCAAATTCAAATGGCTATAAATACTCCCCCAGTGACACAACCATACAATTATATCTCTCTAAGAAATGATGTACTTAAGGATATTATGATTAGTATATACCATAAAGGGCTCATTGAAAAATTAATTCCTCCAACACTTAATTCCTGAACCACACTAGCCAATTTTATATCATGGATAAGGTAGTTGTTTTATGAGGATGATGTTTTATAGGACCAAATTATACAACCCTATCTTATCACATGAGAATAAAACCAGTTAAAACTAATGTTGCATCACAATAGACCTAAAACCCTTCACCTGATTGAGGTAGAATGGGAATTGGAGAAGAATTCAATTTTTTTTTCTATTGATGGGTTTTTCACATTGGTCAGAGCATATAATCTTATCCCATTTACTTTTACATTCTTTCATAGGAAAATCTATCCTCAATAAGTCATAGATAAAGGAAATATAACACTTTATGAGTTTGAGGAAACTTCTGATCTCAAATAATTTCAATGGAACTATCTAAAATATTACATATTCCACCATATTATAATCAATAAAGAAGAAAAATTTAGAGATAACATACCAAAGAAACAAAAATTCCCATATCCAAAAGGAATAATTTGACAGATTAGAATATAATTGATCCTTCCACATGATATACAAGAAAATTTAGAGATATTGTTCATGATTATCTTAGGGTTTAGAATACATTAAGATGTTATCCACAAAGACCATGATAAACAAGTTTATAAATATATTAAAGATGACATTAATTAGAACTAGAAAAACTATAAGATCATTATTCAACATGAAAGGCATATTTAGATACTCACAATTCCCACATATAATCTAGAAGGATGTATTTGGAAAGTCTTTAGGTTAGACTCACAACATATGACAACATGAGGGAAATCTTGATCGTAGAAAACCTCTTCACCCCTTCTAGATAATATAAAATCATCAATTCTGGGAATAGGGTAATAATTCATGATTTAACCTGGCTCATCTTTCAATATTCAATATAGAGGCATAAGATTCCATTATCCCTCATGAATAATAGGACTATAGTACCCCAATGTGACATTCCTAGACTAATAAACCCCTTTTCCTCAGGTTCCACTAGGGGATATTTAATTTCCATTACCGGATTAGAGCCCTAAGATATAGAGGAATTGATATATATTTTCTTCTAAGAAAAATATCAACAATGAATTCTACCTATTTCATTATAGGTAAACCTAAGAAGTCATTATGGAAAATATTTGGATATAGGTTTTCCATAGGAGGTAAAACCCGATGCCCTTTCGATTCCACTACTCCAAGAATAATACTATCTTTATTAAAAATTATAACAAAAAATTACATTGATTGGGACCCTCTTAGACTGATTAAATAACTCACCCTTTCTAGAGATTATTTTTAGTACCGATTAGTGATGAGAAAGATACCCTTTGAGCATAGAAATTGATATAGGCTTAGAATTATGTTAGCTAGTTTATTTTTATAATGATGTCAAAAAATTTCAAAGTTAGGACCATGAGATCCCATACTTGTCTATAAGAATATATAAAAAGTTCACACAATGGATAATTTATATATGATCTACCATCATTCCCAAAGGAGTATCAAGGCTTATATCTGGATATAGGGATTCAACTTTGGGTTCCATAAGTGATACCAATTTAGTAGATATAGAAGAAAGTGAAGTCCCTTTATCAAATAGAAACTAAACTATTATAGAGTAAATAATAATAATACCTCTAATACAATATAAATATACTCTGGTATTAGTGGTTAATTTACCTTCTATATATATCAAACCATTAGGATCATACCAACCCTGAGATGGAATGTCTTGTGTAAAATACTGCACTATAGCTACATGGCCTTTACTACTATGTTGGACTCCATGACTAGATATCTTTTTATATAGTTAGCTTCCTCAAATAATATGAGCCACTATATATTATTAAAATTCACAGGATAACTAAGGTCACTCTATGACACTCATTGATAATCTTCATCTGAAAAAAATCTAAATGTTTCAATACCATCCAAAAGTGTGGAATTACTTTTCCTTAAATGTACATTTTGACTTTTTGTGACATAAGTGACTACATTAATGACACTACATAAGAGATATTCTTGATTTGGGAGATGAGGGTATACAACATCCCTAGTTTCCCTAGTGAGTTCCACCCCTTCCCATATCCTCCTATCAACACTTTCAATTACCAGAGGAACTATCACCTGTTATCTAGACTAAAAATTAATTATCCACTCCCGATCCTTATTGGGATATAGTTATTGAATGGAAAACTATCATAAAAACATTAGAAAAGTTTGAAAGATTAAAAATAATCATCCTAGAATAAAATATCTCATTCAATAAAATATCAAATAATCTCACCTTATAATATTCATCACAACTTTGGTATATAGAAAAGTGAAATAAATACATGAATGTATCAACATAATTAATTATAGACATCAAACCTTGATAAATGTTCCTAAACTCCTTTAACTCAACCTGATATAGAGTTTCGAGAAAAGAATGGCCAAAGAATGGATCCTGAAATTTCATCTAAGTTAGTTCCCGGTCCTTCTAAAATTTTAAATTAACAACCCATCACCAGTGTTCAATATCTTCATGTATTAAGATATCTAACCAAATCTTGTGTTTCTATGAAATAACTTTACCTTCAAAGATACAGGGAAGTTGGTTGATCAATTATTTATCATATCAAGAAGAAACATAACCTATAATTTTGTAATGATAATTTAATAATAAATCTCTCATAATATTAGAGGTAATAGGAACCCTTTGAGGAGATCCTTGTCCCAAGGATTTATATAACTATGTGAGGCCCTTAAGGACCTGGGAGTTAACTATAAGTCATTTGAGTGGTGAATTACCATCTGAACCTACCTTTATAGTATGAGGTCATCCTTGAGGCATCATTCTCTATTATAAATTTTATAACTATATCCAAACGTTTTCCCAATAAATGAAAACCCTATGATTTTAAATTAATTTATTAAAACATGATTTAACCTCATTACCCTTAATCATTATACATTTACTATGATTATTTCCATATTTATAATTAATTTTGAAAATATTATTTTTAATTAGTTTCAAATTCTAAGAATATCAATTTCAGAACAAGGAAAATTTACTACATGCATAATATAATGAAATAAACTACAAAATTTGATTAAAATGCATTGCTAATCAAAGGAATCCATTGTGGAATCATATTCACCGAATAATAAGAAATTAATATATAGAAAGGTACAATTTTTTTATTGTTAATGTTTAAATTAATATGAATCCTCAATTTATTATGATAATAATGTAAATAGATACAAGAAATCACATGAGATATCAGGATGACCTACCTGTTCTTACCTAGTGATTCATAACATGATGCATGTGACTTAATGAGTAGAACAAATTAAAAGATAAAAAAAGAAGAATCTAGATTACCCATGGTAAAATAGGATTGCACTATAATTTTTTCAACCAGTCATATTTATGGGAAAAATTCCTAGTCTTGATAGGTTTACCTAAATACTAATTTCTTGTACCATACATAAGAACACTACATGTGGCCACTGATACCATTTTGTAATTCCAGTGAACTAAATACCTGAATAAGACCTGAATCATGCCAATATAACACCATGTAAACACATTATAATTTCCAATGCCTAGTTTAAACATAATAGTTTGAGTTATAAATTAATGGGATATGATTTTCCCACTTTTAAGGATGTTGTAAATTGAAAAAGGTCTATATATTTACATGACAAAACCAATCCAAGACTAAATTATATGACATGTACAATCAGTTTTCAATTGAAGTAGGTAATTTAACAATACAATATAAAATTTATAACATAAGATAAATATGAATTTCCATAAATGATATTCTAAAAAACATAAAAAATTTAACCAATTTGTGAGAGATAAAGTTAAAATTACATGTACAAAAGTGGGTTAATCCAAACATTGCCTAAGGATTAAAAATGGATATCCAAAGTGTGAAACCTCTTGTAAGGGATATTGTAGAAAAACATCATGCCACTAAATAAATCATCTATAAAAATCCCCAAAAAGAGATTACACATGCTCCAGGTTCAATGTATAGCTATGTCCTATGCTTAGGTGACTTGGATTTAGCTAGGTTACATATAAAGAAAATCTTCATGTATCTCAAGAGTAGACCATGTTGGATGTGACTATAACATATAAATTATGTAATCAACACCATCCCCTAATAACATATTATAATACAATGGGTATGTGACAACAACATAGTGATAGAGAAATAGACTGAACAAAATCCAACATGTTATTTGAGAAATTTCAAATATAAACACTATCGATAATAATTAACTTCTTACATGGGAAGGATATATATATATATAATAACTTCTTTGAGAAAAAGGTCAAGATATTATTATCTTTTTAATGAGTATTGGTGAAACAATTTACCCGTGGTGGAAAGGGAATCATGTATAAGGAAGAAACACAATATTGTTTTTCATCCTTTGGCAAAGGTGAATGTGGTATAATGATTTAGGGAATTGTCTGCCCATCATAACCACCAAACTATACATTAATAGAAATATGCCTAAAAGAATGTCATATAACATTAGTATAAACATATCTAAAAATTTTAGAATTATAAAGATTTAAATATAATCAAACAACCCTTTAGGTATTAATGAATGACTGAGAAACACCTTTAAAATTTTAAGTTCAACATTTTTTAAAAAATATGTATAAAAATAGTGAAAAATAAAATAAATCATAAAGGCCATTTAGTAAAGAAATAAAATAACTGGGAATTATAATCAAGAGGTTACATAAAAAAAGAACACACATTTAATCATCAATACATTTTGACACATTAAATTATAAACCAATTAAAGAAAAAACCTCAAACCTTTTTTTGATGATTTGTTATATGTTTTGTTTAGAAAAATACATTAATTTTAATTATGTTTACATGGAACTATAAATTTTTTGGTCCAATTTTTTAATATATGAATTGTAGAAGGATTTCTCTTGTTAATTAAATTTTAGATCACTTCTAGCGTGTCCAAGGAAGAAGAATGAGCCCCCACTTGAAGCTTATGATATATATATGACCAATAGAGAATATAGGCTCCCACTGATACATAAAAATTATCCTTCCATAGACAAAGTCCTGATAATAGAAATAATCTTTCCATAATACCATAAATACATGACATACATTGGGATGTGGATAATAATGTTTTTAAATGTGGCAATAATTTAGCATTATAACAACTAAAGAAGGTGGTATAATGAGAGGGAATAATAATATGTTATTAATATCACAATAGATAATTTATTATAATTAATCATCATATTATTTCATAATCAAATGAAAGAGAATTAGATTGGACTATATGAATGATTAGAAGATAAGAGATTAGAAAAACATAACTTTTTATGTAGCTCCTCAGAACTTTAAAAAAACTCTTAATGTACTTACGGGGTCTTTGGGAGGAATATTGAGAGAGATATAGAGAGGATAACCATTCTAAATATTTTTTTCAGTGATGTTTAATGGGACAATGGGGTGTTATCTATAGTAAATGATGAATAATTCATTATTAATTTTGAGAATTAGGTGTTGAAAATATAGGTTTTGTGGAATGAAAAACCATGGGCATACCCATGGTTTCAAACCATAGTTTTTTAGAACTTATAACATAATTTTTTATATTTATGAATTTGAAAAATGAAATCCATTTATCAATATTACTTGGTCCATGGATAATACTTCCATTCACAAAGACTCATTTTAAGAACTCATTTTCCATTTTAGATTTAGAAAGCCAATTATTTGTTTGAAAATTGATTTTAATACATTAAAATACATAATTTTAATAAATTAGATTATTTTATGTTGATTATTATCTTATATTAATTATTATACCATTTTTTAACACAAATGATTGAAAATACATATTGTATATTATGATCATATTATTCTATTTTCATGAAAATTTGTTTATCTTAAAAAATTATGAAAAATAACTCATTGACTAATTTTCATGTGATAATTATAAATTTGAAATCTTTTTATGAAAATAATTTTCTATATATAATAAATTTAATAATTAAAAAAATATTTTAGTGTATATTAAAATCATTTATTCACAATAAATGTTTTTGAAACACTTTCATAATAATTATTTTGTTCTAAAATATAAGTATGAAATTACATTCTTATTTATTGATTAATATACATTATTTTTTATCATTGGTTATACTATTTATAAAACATGTAATGTATCTTATTTAAAACTAATATGTTACACATAATAATATCATTGAAATTACAATGATCATCTTTTTTATTGCAATGGTCTTATTTATAATAGTCATATTCCCCCATTCATATTTTCCATCATATAAATTCACTTCATTATTACCGCTAAAATTATTCACATAATTCCCTTATGTTATAAATTATATATTCTATTAATTATTTTTATTCTTCATAATAGAAATGAATATTTTGTTCATAATTATCTTTATAGAGTATGATCATCTAGATTTCAAGATTATGGTTCTGCCTTTTATTTGTTTTGTGATTGATGGAACTAGTTATGATAGTTATAGTGAATATAATTATTTATCTTTTGTTTTGTATAATAATGGAAAAAATAACATGTATTTTCCAATGAATTATTATAGTAATTTGTTTATTTATAGTAGTATAATTTCAATTATTACATTTATTGGGTCCAAAAACCACCTAATCACCCAGAATTTATCTTCCGAGACATACATAGTATAAATAAATAAATTGGATGAACCTATACTAATGATGTACCAAAACATAGTAGACTATTCTCATATATGTCACCACACCACAACAGAAAATTCTAAACATACCAGATAAGATAAACTAAAATACAATGATTAAAATAAATAAAGGAAAATGAATAAACCTAAGTTTTTACATAGTATAACCAAAGTACTAATCCCTGATGAAAATGCTGCTAGGATATTATTCAAGAAATGTAAGATGATTAAAATATAAAATAATAATAAAAAATTATGCCCTTATATAAAAATACTAGATCCTAGATGATGCAATTGGTAACACAATCATCTGATCCTCACATAGAGTATTCCCACTTGGATACTTTCTTCAAAGACATCCCTTCAATCATTTAAAGACATCCACCAACAAAAATAATTTTGGTGAATAATGAATGATTCCAGAAACACTATAAGGTAAGCAACCAAAGTATTTAAAATATGTTTTTTAGTGTATGTGACATAGAAAACTGAGCTTAAACAACCCATGAAATATATTTCTTTAAATTTAATCTCTTTGATACCTTGGAGAACATGAAACCCCAAGTCAAAGTGAACCATAATATAGCATACCATTATACAATAACCATTAAATTTAAATTAATTAATAGTACTAATTAAATTATGAAAATTATGGATATTTATTTATTATAAATTAAATTAAAATCATTTAAAAAAAGTATTTTTTTCAGAAAAAATGAATTTTTTCTCAAATAAGTTTTAGTCACGCTTTGAAAAAATAATTTGAAGATAATTTTTACTAATTTTTTAAAATTTATTTTAAAATATAAAATTCAATTTTAAAATCAACTGACAAAAATTATCTTATGATGATTTTTCTTGATTTTTCTAAAATGCTTCATTTTTCAATGAATTGTAAAAATACTAAATTTTAATTGAAAATTGTATTTTTTTAAATTATTTAAAAATTTATATTATGTATTTAATTTATTTTTAAGTAAAATCAGTTCAGTTATATAAAAACATTGTAAACTTTTGAACATTTTCCATATGAAAATCTGCTTTCTCATTACGGCTTTCAGATTAATTTTTAATTAAATTTTCAAATTATATGAATTTAATTTTGAAAAATGGATTCTATATTTGGAATCATAACAAATAATATTATATAATATGGTGAAATTATTTTTTGACCTAAAATAATAGTGAAAAATGTAAAAAGTATTTACCATGGTTAATATAAAACAAGATTTACTAGGGGTTTAACTAAAAAGAATAGGGTTAAAATGACCTAAAACTTGTATAAAATAAAACTTATGGCCATATTTAGTCCATATAATGTATAATTATCTAGAATACTCCATTTTGACCCTTATGGAGTTAGTTCAGAATAATATAAAGATACACAAGAGGGGGGTTAATTGTTTTCTATTGCTAAAATTGAAAAATTCAAATTTTATCCATATTCATATAATATGAAGATAAGAATAATTCTATTTTATAAGAAATTTTTTGTGGAAAAAAATAGAGAAAAATAACACAGTGAGTTTTATAGTGGTTCAGGACGCAAAGATTTAATAGTCCACTCCACCAACGCTCTTTTAGTGAGCTTGGTGATTTTCACTAAACATATCCTCTTATCATCAGACCTCAAAAAATGATTGAATATAGTTGAAAACATTATAAAAATTATTTCATAGTGAATTTTGGTTATTTTATAGGGAATTGAAATAATCACATCTTTGAATGAGAATTTGACACTCCACCATGACTGAGTATAAGATGTCGATACTCTTAGAAATCAGGATTAATTGATTTGATTAGAATTTAGATTTATGTAATAGTTGTAGATGTAACTAAATAATAAAATATATTACACTTTAAATATAAGATTCTGCAATAAATATTATATTTTAAGAGGTCGTGGTTTTAAATTATATTTAATAAATATAGTAATATAAAAAAAGTAGTAACAATAGATTAATAGTCACCCATCACAAGATTGAAACAAGTATGTCACCAAAGTGTAGTTTTCTAGAAAACTGTATATGTTTGTTCTTATAAAAATTTAATTCATTTTTTAATGATAAAACTCTTGGAATTTAAAAAGATAATGTTTATTTTTTTGGTTGAACATATCCAAGAATATATGCAGATAAATCAAAAGTAATTGAATTTTAAAAATGTTAAAATAAAGTCATAACATCCCTTAGAAATGTGATTTATTTAATTTTTTGAACAATATTAATTGAATTGTTATTTAAGAATATTTAAAAACATGTTAATTCAAGTGGGATTGTTTTTGAAAACCTGGAAAATATATTGAATTTAAACTCTATCATTGACCACGTAAAATGTATAGTAACTCCAAATGTATGGTGGAAAATGTAAAATTAACTTAAAAAAGTTGGATTGTTGAACTATATGTTATTTCCTCAAATACGCGGTTTCTTCTCAAAAGTATGGTTACTAATACATACTTTTATAGTAGCATATGGTATGTTATTTATATGTTTATTCCAAACATAGGGTTTGAAAATAACATGTTATGCTTACAAACGTTGGGTTTGAAAAATGTTTCCATACTACTTGAAACATATCCATAACTCTTGAGCTAAATTTTTTTAACCATAAATAAGATAAAATAATCAATTAATATAATCATGAAAAAAACTTAAAGTAATTTAAATTTTAAAACAAATTAAGCTATTTTTGGGCATCAAAATCAATAATATTCATAGATTATTATTGAGACAACACATTCCCGACAATATTGTCCTTTTTTATGATCAAGTAACCCATATATCAAACAATTATAGAAAATATAGGAAATGAAAACCCAAAATAAAATAGAGAATTTAAACAGAAATTTTAGTTTTGATTTATAGTTTTATAGACCATGAATAAATGAAGAACATTATAAAAAATTTATGATAAAAATTTTATGTTACCCAAACTAAATAAATTTATTTTAAAGAATAAAAATTTAAATTACTAAATTAAATTTCTTCAATTACCCTGTTTTAATATATTTTAGTCAAAAGAATGGGTTTTTACCCAGATTTTCTACCCTTTTTGTGACATTAAAAATAAAGTATCAAAAATGGTTTATAACACAATTAATGTAGTATAAATTTAACATTTAATGTTTATTTAATCTAAGATAAAAAATGATTCATGTTCAGTCACTAGATATGGACAGATACAAATAAATAAATAAAAACAAATATAATGAGGAAAATAATTTCATTAAAAACCTTTTTTATTATTACACAGAATATTCGACTAAAATAGATAAGATTTAGGATTAGATGAAGAAGAATTTTCTATTTTAGATGAGGTTTCTGATGAGGATGAATCATGAACATCCATATGAATAACTTTTAGCTTGGACATCATTCCTTTAAAATTATGAATGAACATATCATCCCACTTTTTCACAAACTACTTTGTGTCATATTAAGTTTTTCTATTTGCAATAAAATTCACCTTTAAAAACTCATGGGAAATCTCTTCAGAATGTAGAAACTACTTCATCATTTCCCTAAACTGATTGAGAAGGATTATAATATGAGGCTCATTGGACATTAATTTCTCAACAATATCATTCTTACATTCAAATAAAACATGAAGTGATGAACGATTTAATGACCCATACATTTATAAATAAAATTACCATTTTGATTTAAATTAAATGTCCTTATTATGTTTTAAAATTATATAAAACACATTCACTTCTTTTTTTATTATATCACATTGGATTTAAAAGGACACAAAGCTTATTTATTATTGATAATATAGTAATTTAATAGTGATAACATGATTAGTATAAATATAGGCTTTTGATAAATCTAATTGATAGAGACAATGGAAGTGATGAACCCAACCAGTTGGATCATATCCTATGAAGCACATTTATTAGAGCCTCTGATGGAGATAACATCACTGGTATTTCTCCTTGACCAATCCAAAGCTAGGATCCAATAACTTATGCATGAGAAAAACCATTTATGACATAAGTTCAAGCTCATCATGATCACAACCCAAACCATGTATGCCGAACCACCCCATGAAAGTATCACTATTGCACACCTTAATTTTAAGGCATTTGTTGGTGTAATAATGGGATATGTATCCAGAACATATTAATATGAATATGTATATTGTATATTCAATAGAGTAATTTTTATATTTTATTCTTAGTAACATCTCATATTTTTCTATGTTTTATTTTTAGAAATTATATGGATTGATTTTGAGAGTAGGCACTGAGAAAAAATGTAATAATGAGACCCTATTTTCCCAGAAAATTTGTTTGAAAAATATTAAAATTTTAAATGCACAGACACATGATTTTCCAGAAAAAGTGGAATAACTCTTAAAAGAGTAAAAAATTAGATATCCGAGGGCACTGTTGAGATCAAAGAAATGAATATTTCTATAGGTGTGAAATAACTATTGTCAGTGTGGGTCGCCTTTAAAAAAAGTCATAGAGGGCGTAACGATAAATAAATTAATTTTATAAAAATTATTTGTGATACAGTGGATCAAAGTTTTACTATGTCTTGTAAAAAATTTTATTTTATCCTAATAAGATTGAATTTATTTTGGATAAATGGAGTAGAACCTTACGAGAAACCATTATAAAATGATGACAGATCAATCGAATGATGCCACACAGATTCAAATATTCGAGGATTGATGTTGATTCAACGACCTTTATTTATCTAAGACCAATCCAAATCAAGGTATGTTGGTTGAATCTTTTTGGTTTCCCTATTCTTGATTTTCCAAGCAAACACGAGTCAATCTTTAAATAGATTGATCTGTAGTTCAATCATTATGGGATTGTTGATAATTATAGGGATTATTTTGGGAGTTTTCCTTATTCTTATTCATTATTCATTATAACAAGAATGAATTTAGGTTGACAAGAATAAAGGATTAGGTTCATTACTCATGATTTTATTTATGCTTTCTTATCCCTCATTCTTCATATTCATCACCATTGGATCGCCATGTCCATAGTTCGACTTATTGGGTGGATCCAATCATGATTGGACCCCTCGAATTGAAGAGAAACTGATAACAGTGGATAGGTCTGTATAGATTAGGCACTGAGGAGTGGGGATCTATAACTATTTCAATTTATTAGATCATTGTTGTCTTGGTGGTCTACAAAAGGGACCACCATCATAGATCCAACACGTTGCTTCAGTGAGGCTAGGCTGCAGCGTTGACAGCTTGGGTGGTGAAGAGTAGAGGCAGTAGCGATTGGGGCAGCGTCGACTGGTGGAAGTGGTGATTGGGGTGGAGGGAATCATGATGAAGGTGGCCAGAGGTAGCAGTGATTGGGGTGGTGTCAACCAGAGGTAGTAGCGATGGATATGGGGAATGAAGTGGGAAACCGTGTGGGAGCCCGCGAGAGGTTTCTGTACTTGGAGTTAGCAGAGATTTGGATGTGAGGTCATGGGATGTGGTAGTGAGGTCAGCCATGTGGGACGTTTCTGGTGACCATGTGGATGAGAAGGGGCTTGCAGGCCACACACCAGTGTGATGCACTGAGCAAACATGCCGGACTAGTGGGCTTGGTCGGGCCTAACGGGCTGGGTTGGACCCCAAGTGACTAGGCTGGAGCTGGGCCAGGGTCAACCATGGCAGTCAACCATGATCTATGGTAGATTTAGCTTCCATGAGTCCACGACAGTTGGGAGAGTGGTTGACCTTGGCGGTCAACCATGGTAGTCGTGGGGTGGTCGACTGCGACGGGCTGTAGACCGACCGTGCAGTCAGACCACTTGCCCATGGACCCACCTTTGAAACATTAAACTTCTATAACTTTAAAATGATATATCCATTTGATGATCTATTTATGGTGTTGGGACCCGAGGGATGAGTTAGAAGTTTTGGAATAATGTGGTGAGTTTTCAGTTTGGACTAGTATAGGTTGAGAGTGTTTTTTTGGTCCTTTACTCAAGGGTTTAGTATGCAATTACGTTCACATCATTGGATTTTATTCCTCTATAGTTGTTGTGTCCTAGATAGAGTTATTGTATGTGATGTGAGACGCACGGGGTGGCCCGATATTCACGGCGTAGGGCGGTGGATGAAAGATGTGGTTCGTGGCTAAGTGGCGGATGATGGGTAGGGATAGTGGATGCAAGTAGTCAATCAACGCCATATGGAGTGCGAACTACTACTTAGACAACACACTCAAGGGAGGGATGTGATGTCTAATCCACACAACAACGCACTTGGGTTGAGGCACAAAATTGTGGGCTTTGTGATCTTGTATCACCAATATAACTTGCAGATTGACAAGGCAAGAATGCACAAGTGATAGGAGAAAATCCGGGACAATCCTCACACAACGGATAGAAGCAAAGCATAATCTCTCAATTAAATCGTGAATGAAAATAAAATTCCATGTGGTGGCTTTTTATAGCCAAGGGGATGATACAATTGTCAACAGTCTAATACCCTAAAGTCATAAAGGCTAAACCTATCTTGTCCCCTTAAAAGTCAAAAAGATAATGTCTAACAAAGACTTTTGGAAAAGTAGCACAAAAATTTCCAACTATAGCCCACCAGACTTGACTTTGAGTGCATATACCAACGGATTGAACTTTAGTGTCCAAAGATGCCATTTCAAGAATTCTCCATGTGGGCAAGGTATCCAAATTCGTGCAACCTTGTGGGCTAGGCTTTAAACATCATGTTTGGGCTTGAATAAGTGATATAATAGTCCCATTTGCTCCATCCATGCAAGACAAGGTCCATTGGGCCTTTAATGAATTGAGATGAGTTCCCATTGTTGCATTTATCCTCTTTAATCTCCCACGCGTCATCGAGCCTTGAAAATCCAACTCCTCTACTCGGGTAATCGGCTCGGTGCCTTCAATGTCATTCTCATCATCCTCCCCCTCTTGAAAAGGAGTCTTCCTCGACTCTTCATCCTCTACACCCAAGAAAGGAGAAAGATCAGAAACATTGAAAGTGGCACTTACACCATACTCACCTATAAAAGCTATCTTGTAAGCATTGTTGTTAATCTTCTCAAGCACTCGGAATGGTCCATCACCTCGTGGCATGAGTTTTGATTTCCGCTTGTCGGGAAATCTTTCCTTCCACATATGAATCCAAACCAAGTCACCGAGCTTGAACAAAATTTGATTGCGACCCTTGTTTTCTCGATCAATATATTTCTTGGTCATCCTCTCGATATTTATCCTTTCCTTTTCAGGTATCTTCTTGATGAATTCTACACTCCCTTTAGCATCCATATTAACTACTTCCTGCAAGGGAAAAGGAACTAGATCAATAGGGGAAAGGGGGTTGAAGCCGTAAACAATTTCAAATGGAGAATATTGAGTGGTGGAATGCTTGACCCTGTAATATGCGAATTCCACATGTGGTAGACACTTCTCCCAATTCTTTATGTTCTTCTTCACAATGGTTTGCAAAAGGGACGATAGTGTCCGATTCAACACCTCAGTTTTTCCATCGGTTTGCGGATGACAAGTAGTGGAAAATAGTAAAAAAGTTCCAAATTTTCTCCATAATGTCTTCCAAAGGTAGCTGAGGAATTTTGTGTCTCGATCCGACATAATCATCCTTGGCATTCCATGAAGCTTGACCACTTCCTAAAAAAAGTGTTGCAATGTTAGTGGCATCATCAGTTTTGTGACAAGGAATAAAATATTCCATTTTTGAAAACTGATCCACCACAACAAAAATGAAATCTCTCCCCCTCTTGGTCCGTGGTAACCCCACAATAAAGTCTATTGATATGTCCTCCCAAGGGGTGTTGGGGATTGGGAGAGGAAGATATAGTCCGTGTGGGTTCAGTTTTGATTTGGCTTTATGGCAGACAATGCACTTTCCCACAAATTTATCAACATCTCTAGATATCCTAGGCCAATAAAAATGCTGATTAAGAACACTTAGAGTTTTTTCAACACCAAAATGTCCCATTAACTCACCTGAATGAGATTCCTTTAGTAAAAATAAATGGATAGAGCAATTGGGAATGCAAATATTATCAATCCGGAATAAGAATCCGTCGTGTAAATAGAACTTTTCCCAACTAACTCCAGGTTTATAATGTTCATAAGGTTCTCTAAAATCACTATTAGTGGCATATAAATCCTTAATGTATTCCAAACCAAGAAGTTTTGAATCCAACAAGGATAAAAGAGAATATCTACATGAAAGTGCATCATCCATAATATTTTCTTTACCCTTTTTATGCTTGATGACATATTGAAAAGATTCAATGAATTCCAGCCATCTAGCATGTCTCCTATTTAGTTTATGTTGTCTCCTAAGGTATTTAAGAGCCTCATGATTAGAATGGATAACAAATACTTTAGGTCAAAGATAGTACTGCCATGTCTCTAGTACTCTAAACAATGCATACAACTCTTTATCATATGTAGCATAATTTAGAGTTGTCCCATTTAACTTCTCACTAAAATAAGCAATAGGCTTACCTTCTTGCATGAGTACTCCTCTTATGCCAATTTCTCTTGAATCACATTCAATTTTAAAGGTCTTACCTAAGTCTGGAAGTGCATGTAGAGGGGCGTGGGTGAGTCTCTCCTTAAGATAATGGAAGGCCTTCTCTTGAGTTGTCCCCCATTTAAAAGGAACATTCTACTTTGTCAACTTGTTCAATGGTGCTGCTAGTGTGCTGATGTCTTTCACAAATCTCATGTAAAAACTAGCAATCCCATGAAAACCTCTTACCTGTCCAATAGAGGTTGGAGTTGGCCATTATTGTATTGCTTTGATCTTCTCGGTGTCCACTTCAACTCCATTGCCGCTCACAATAAATCCAAGAAAAACAATCTTATTGATACAAAATTCACACTTATTTATGTTTCCAAACAGGTTTTCTTTCATTAACACCTCTAGGACTTTTCTGAAGTGATCTACATGTTCATGAAAAGTCTTACTACACACCAAAATATCATCAAAGTAAACTACCACAAATTTTCCAATATATGCACGTAAGACATGATTCATTAACCTCATAAATGTGCTAGGTGTATTGGTGAGACCAAAGGGAGTGCTAACCATTCATAAAGTCCATGTTTTGTCTTAAATGAACTTTTCCACTCATCTCATTCTTTCATCCTAATTTGATGGTAGCCACTTCTTAAATCAATTTTTGAGAAAATAGTTGAACCATTTAATTCATCTAGCATATCATCTAACCTAGGGATAGGATGATGATACATGACCATGATGTTATTGATGGCTCTGCATTCAATGCACATTCTCCATGTCCAATCCTTCTATGGTACTATAAGCACTGGTACTGAACAAGGACTAAGGCTCTCTCTAACATATCCCACATCCAACAGCTCTTGAACTTGACTTTGAATCTCTTTTGTCTCTTCTGGGTTGGTGCAATATGCATGGATGTTCGGTAGTGATACTCCACATATGAGGTCAATTTGATGCTCAATACCTCTAATGGGTGGCAAAACAGGTGGCACCTCTTTAGGAAACACATCTTCAAATTCCTGCAACAAAGACTCAACAACATGTGGAAAAGGATATGTTAAGTCGTTAGTGTTCAACATCACCTCTTTGTACTTAAGTACTAAGATATTTTGTCGAGAAATCAAAGCTTCCTTAACCTCACTATTTTTTCACAACATCACACTTTTCTCTCCTCTTAAATCTTTTTCCCTCTTGATTTTTCTTGGATCTCCATTTCCTTTCTTCTCTCATTTTCTCTCTTTCCCTCATTATCTCCTTTTTCATTTTCACTCTTTTTTTCCTCATCACTCATTTTTTTCTTTTCTCTCAAAATGTGATCTTCCAGAATTTGTTTTGGGGTCATGGGGTTGAGGATTATAGGTTCCCCTCAGAGTACAAAAGAATGACGATTCAATAAACCGTCATGGGTAACATGCCGATCATACTGCCACGGTCATCCCAACATCAAATGGAAAGCCTTCATAGGAACAACATCGCACAAGACCTCATCTTTGTACTTCCCGATGGTGAATAGTACCTTCACTTGCTTGGTGACCTTCAGCTCCCCACAATCATTCAACCACTAAAGCTGATATGGATGTTGATGCTTCAAAGTAGGAAGTCTCATCTTCTCTACTAACTCGGTACTCGCAATATTACTACAACTTCCTCCATCAATAATAACACTACATACCTTCCCATGGATCTTGCATTGTGTATGGAAAAGGTTCTCCCACTGCTCATTCTCTCCCACGGTCATTTGTGTGCTTAGAACTCTCCTAGTGACAAGAATCTCACCATCTTCTGCAAACTCTCCACTATCAATTTCTAGAGATTCTTCCTCCTCCTCTTCCGAGCTCTCTCCATCGGTCTCCCATTATCCATACTTGTTGATGGTCATGGTGCACTGATTTGGGCACTCACTAGAAATGTGACCCCTTCATTGACATATAAAACACCAAATATCCCTATTCCTAGTTTGGTTAGCCTCAAAAGTAGGTTTCTTAGGTGGAAGAATTACCTTGTCACTTTTTCGATCATCCACCTCTTTTGCCTTTGATGGTTCTCCGATCTCCTTCCTTGGATTTCTCCATGGTGTGAAAGGGGTAACTGTTTCCTCATGTTGCTCCTCCTTTTGATTTTTTTCTCAATCTTGGTGGCTTTGTGGATCATATCTTGTATCTCTACATGGTGGTACATCTCCACTTGATCCACAATCTCCCGATTGAGCCCATGTAAAAACCATGCCATGGTTGCCTCCAGATCCTCCTCAACGTTTGCCCGAATCATGTAAATTTGCAGCTCCTTATATTAGTCTTCTACACTCTTACTCCCTTGCGTGAGGCATTGATTTTTGTTGTGGAGATCTCCATGGTAATGTGTGGGAACAAACCGCTTCTGCATGGAAAACTTCATGTCTTCCCAAGTGTTGATGGGAAGTCCACCATATCTAGACCTCTCCTTTAGAACTTGATCCCACCAAATTAAAGAATAATCAGAAAATTCAAGGGAAGCAAGTTTGACCTTTTTCTCCTCAGAATATGCATGGCATGAAAAGACCTTCTTGATACGCATCTCCCACTCTAAGTATGATTCTGGATCGTTTTTCCCTTGAAAAGAAGGGACCTTCACCTTGATCCCGCCAAGTAGGTCATCATCATATTGTCTATTTTGTCCTCCTCTCGGTTGTTGGTACAACCTCCTCCATTGTGGGACATCATCAAGATCATCATCAAAGATCACCATCTCCCCCTCTATGATGCGGGGACGACGTGGTGCCAGTGCGCGTCGTGGGTTATCATGGAACATCCTTGGGCTCAGTTTATTCTCCAATTCATCAATCATCTCATATAACACCTACATCTTCCAATCAAGAAGCCTCTTGAAGTGGCTCACCAAAGCTTGCATTTGGAATTGCGTAGCTTTGGGTGCGGGAGATCTACTTCAACTTCCTTCATCACTAACATGAGCAATTTTCTTCCCACGATCTTCTTCCATAATATGTTATGCAAACACAAACACACACCGGGGGGGGGGGGACACACACAATGATACACACTCACTCACACACACGAGATGTACACATACACACACAAGATGTACACACACACACACACACAATAAGATGCACACACTCACACACACAAGATATTTTTTTTCTTATTTCTCTCCACTATCAACACTCAATACAAATTCCAAGATCTTATGAAATATAATATCTTTTTTGGGATGATCACGTTCCACCAATCCTTCCCAAACCAAGATTGTGTTGGGGGATGGTTTAACACAACCCGCTTGAGTGGTAAAGGGTAATGGTTAAAAAGAGGGTAAAAATGGATAATGGGTGGGTTGAAAAGGGGGTAGAAAGGTGGTATTTAGGTTTTGCCCGATTGTGCAAGATAAGATAAATGAATAACAATATGAGCCAAATACAGAATGGGGATGAAGTAAAATGATGGAAAAAGTGATAAATGGAAATGGAAAGTGCTAATAAGGTAAAGAACAAAGGAGTAATTGTATCTGCTTTTTTTTGCTCTTTTTTTGGTCAATTCTCCCCAAAAAGTGTTGTTCTCAGAGTTTTAAAGCACAAGATGATTTAACGGAGTGTAAGACAATTTTTTTTCGAAATCTCTCAAATAAAGGATGTGATTAATTTTGAAAAGCACAAAATGATGAGTTGAGAGAAATTTTTTTTTGCCGGATTCAAATTACATATAGAGAATTAAATGTGGAAAGAAGATGAATGAAAATGTGGATCAATTTATAATAATCCAAGCTTGCACAAACTAGGACAATTAGGGAGACTTTCAAGAAAATGGATTTTTTTGTTGAATGGGTGAATAATATGGAAAGATAAGGAGGGTAATGGACATAATTAAAGTAAATGAAGGGATAGATGCCTACCGTGTCAACCAGTGATCTAATACCAACTGATGTGAGACGCACGGGGTGGCCCTATCTTCATGGCATAGGGAGGAAGATGAAAGATGTGGTCCGGGGCTATGTGGTGGATGATGGGTACGAATAGTGGATGCAAGTAGTCAATCATTTCTATATGGAGCGCGACCTACTACTTAGAAAACACACTCAAGGGAGGGATGTGATGGCTAATCCACACAACACACTTGGGTTGAGGCACGAAATTGGGGGCTTTTTGATCTTGTATCACCAATCTAACTTGTAGATTGACAAGGCAAGAATGCACAAGAGCTAAGAGAAAATCTGGGACAATCCTCACACAATGGAGAGAAACAAAGCATAAGATCTCAATTAAATCTTGAATGAAAATACAATGACATGGGGTGGATATTTATAGCCAAGGGGATGATACAATGGTCAAGGGTCTAATATCCTAAAGCCATAAAGGATAAACCTATCTTGTCCCCTTAAAAGTCAAAAAGATAAAACCTAACAAATACTTTTGGAAAAGTAGCACACAACATTCTAACTATAGCCCTCTAGACTTGAATTTGAGTGCATAGCCCACCGGATATGACTTTGGTGTCCAAAGATTCCATTTCTAGAATTATCCATGTGGGCAAGGTATCCAAATTCGTGAAACCATGTGGGCCAGGATTTAAACATCATGTTTGGGCTTGAATAAGTGAGATAATAGGCCCATTTGCTCCATCGATGCAAGACAAGATCCATTGGGCCTTTAATGATGTGAGAAGGGTTCCCATTGTTGCATTCAGTCTCTTTAATCTATCATGCGTCATCGAGCCTTGCAAATCCAACTACTATACTCAGGTAATTGGCTGGGTGCCTTCAACATGGTTCGCATCAGTATGCATATATGGGACTGGAGGAGGATCCTAGATCACCCCTAGTGGAGCTTTTTGGAATCAATGAAACCTCCAAGAGTAGGGCATTGGTCCTCCATCTAGCGGTCCACATCAGTAGGTTTAATTTTATTCCCTAGTGTGTTTGGGAAGGATCCTCTATGTTGTGAATTGTTCTAGATAGGGTTAGTGTTATTACCCAGTGTGTCTGGGTAGGATCCCCTCTCTGTGTATCATAGTCCTCCTTGACCAATGCGTTCTCTTTGTTCGAAGCCCAAATGAGTTGGACCTCTTTGTGACTATCTCTAATGAAAACATGGCTCAAGAACCGAGTTCACCCAGAACGAGTGTGGTTCGAGCAGAATCCAATAGTAGGTAATTGGTTGTTTATTACCTCTATACTATGTTTCTTGGATTGATTATATCTGGATATTCATGATACATGTGTTGTAGACATATACCTTTGCGGAGATGACTATACTTCCTTTATGGTATTTTCATTATGGTATTTTCTTTTTGGTATTTTATTATAGGTTTTGGGTGTCATACTAAGTATTATTTTACTCACTCGTACACAATATTTTCTTGAACGTACCATGTATTGTACAGACGATCACCCCTTGATAGATTAATAGGCAGTCTAGGACTAGACGGTGCTTAGCATGGCTGTAAAGACTAAGGTGAGTTCTTACGATTCAGACAATAGTCCCAGTACCTCTTTTCTTACATGTTTTACTCATGGTTACAGAATCTTTTTGGTTTTCTTGCATTTTGGCCCTATTTACATTCTATTAATTTTAATATCATACCCTGTTGTGAGATATTAGTGGTATGCATGCATTGTCCACACATTATTTTTATATTTTGGCATTTTCAGTCTTGGAGATGTGTGCAAGTGTACAAGTACTTAGTAAATGTATCCCATTTGTGGGATATGAATACTCGATGCTAGTCACCAACCCCTGTCCAATTGAAGATGGGTTGGGGAAGTAACACCATGGACCCCTTTTGGATGATTCATAATGGAGTGGTATCAAAGGTGGTTCGGTTATACCATAGGAATGGGAGTCTGTGAGGTTGGTTTAGGGGAATAGTGTTAAGTGATTTGAGTTCAGCTTTCAGGTCAGGGACTCCATTGTTGGTGGAGTGGATAATGTATCCATACACTAAGACTCTAACTACCTGATTTTTGGCTCAGTACATGGAAACAATACTTTCGGGAAAAAACAAATGTACATGGATCATATTGGAATGGTTTCATTTTCCATGTCCTTCTTGAGTCATATCTCCAGATATAGTCAATTGATTGTGGTGCATACTGTTTTATTTTTGGATAACTCCAGAAAGAAAGTAATCTAGGATTCTTCTATGAGATCACAAGCGCGATCTGCCTAGTGATGAGGTATTAGTATAGGGGTATGTACCTGAGATAGAACTTCCAGATGGTTTACCAGTTATGCCACCATCATTTGAGTTAAAGATACTACCATCACTAGAAGTTGAGGTTGAAAATATGATGACTGTGTTGCATGAGTTTCAGAGGTATCGACCTCCTAGGTTTTGGTGTGATCCATACCCTAGTTGGATGAGGATTGGCTAGAGGCAGTCATCTCTGTTTTCCTTCTTGAGAGGATTCCTACTGACCAGATGGTAGTCCTCACTGTGAGTCTTCTTCAAGAAACCATGGGGTGATGGTGGAGCTTGGTGACACAGTAACAGAATGAGATAAATCACTCCTAGGTATACATAAAGTGACACTTTAGAGAGTATTCCTATCCAGCTACATTACAATTGATACGAATAAAGAAGCTTCTACATCTTTATTAGGGAAATATTATCATGGTGAAGTATTTAGAGAGGTTTAATGATCTTTCCCACTACTTCATGGTGGTGAGAGACCAGTTCTTCAAGGGTAGTACCTTTAAACATGGATTACGTTGGTACATAAAGGCGTAAATGGGATCCCGTATCATTTCTACTCATGTAGGGGCACTTGGGAAATCTTTATTAGTGGAAATATTTCTATCAGAGCACACACCAGAAGTGGGTGCTACAATTGGGAACTAAGTAGTTGAGATCTTAGCACCATGAATCTGATAAAAGTCATAGGGTTCCAAGTGGGATATGTGCTTTAGAAGATGATTTAGGGACTCAGGGTCAGTGGTGTAGGGCTTCCATGGTGGCTTGAGTCAGCATAGGGATAGACAGTGTTACTCATGTAGTGGTCAGGGACATCTGGCATAAGATTCTCCAACCTGTCACATAGATGATCAGGATATGGTCGAGGGACCACCAAGGCAGAGGCCAAGACAGGATCAAGGTGGTCCATAGGGTAGCGATCCTGGAATAGGAGAAGTAAGGGAAACATGAGGTGGAAAAATGTTTTAACTATCACCACCACCACACCCAGGTGGTCCATTAAAATATTAGGGAGCTGATGGAAATGGAAGAGGCAAATTGTAGATAATAAAGCACTATGACCCTAGGGTCTAGGAATAATACAAGGTACAATCTGTGTCTTTTTTACCTTATATTAAATTCAAATAGATTCAGGTTCTAGTAATTATTTTCTTCCCCCAAAACTTTTTCGAGACTGAAATATTCTAATTTAGCCATTGACTCAACCCTTACACGTGGAAACTCTTATGGGTAGAGATTCAATGATCATACACCGGTGCAGATAGTGTTACTTAACTCTTGGAGTAGAGAGTTTCAGATGGGATATATTAGTAGCAGCTTCTAGGCCTCATGATTTCAATCATGGAATGGAATATTTATCCATAGTTCATACTCTGATTAACTATTTTAGGCACAGAGTGCGGTGTGTCCGCAGTGATGGGACTAGGTTTTCCTTTTTTTGTGACAAGGTAGTACATACAGCTCGAGATGGACTCACAAATAGGAGGGTGCATCCAATTAACCATCAGTTGGTTAGCCTCACCCTCAGTGTAGTGGATGAAATGAGTCCTTAGTTTCCTATAATAGTGTTAGAATATGAGGATAACTTACCCAAATATGTTTAAGGTTTACCACCCTATAGAAAGATAGTCATCTTCAATTATATACACCCTGTGATGACATCGATATCTACACCTTCATATTATATGGATCATATAGAGCTTCATGAGATTATGGTGCAGTTGGAGGACTTATAGAGGATGTGATTCATGATACCCAGTGTTTCACCTTAGGTTTCCCCTGTTTTGTTTTCCAAGAAGGTAGACAAGAGCTTGATGTTGTGTGTGGTTTATCGGTGCTTAAACCAAGTGAATTTGAAGAAAAAGTATCCACTACCATGGATGAATGTACTATTTACTTTGTTGAAATGGGAACAATGGTTCTCAAAGATTGACCTCAGGTCAGGATATCACGAGTTGTGCGTACATGATGAGGATATAAAAACGATGACCTTCAAATTTTATTATGGTAACTATGAGTACTTGGTGACACTGATTGATGTGATGAACACCAGATAAATGTTCATAAGACTCATGAACTGGATCTTTTAGCCTTACATATACCATTTTGTGGGTAGTTTTAATTGATGACATCCTGGTGTAATAAGCATATGAGGATGATCATGTGAAAAACATGGGGATGGTCCTAAATACACTATGAGAGCTCCAACTCCATGGGATGCTCTTAAAGTGTCAGTTCTAGATTTGGGAGATCCATTTTCTCAAACATGTCAGTTCAAAGGTCGGAGTTGTAGTTGATCCGGTGAAGGTTGAGGCAATGATTCCTTGGGAGCCACCCAATAGTGTTACCAAGGTGTAGATTTTCATTGGGTTGGAAGCGTATTATCAAAGGTTTCTACCGAACTTCTCCAGAGTGTCATCACTTTTAATTGCTTTGACATAAAAGTGGAATACTTTAATATGTATAGATAAGTACTAAATGTGATTTTAAGAGGTGAGGCAGAGGTTGATGAGAACTCTCATCTTAAAGTTATCGGAGGAAGGTGCTGAATATGTGGTGTCCTACGATGCATTAGGGACTAGGCATGGTTGTGTTATGATATAGGGGAAAGGGATGATTGCCTATGATTCACACCAGTTTAGACCACATGAGTAGAATTATATGACCCCTGATCTTATGTTTTTAGTAGTAGTATTTACATTGAATATGTGGTGACACTACCTGATGGGAAAGAAGTTCATTATCTACTATGACGACAAGAGTTGTGGGAATATCTTATCTCAAAAGGATCTCAACTCGAGATAGATGCGATGTATATATTTTCTCCAGGACTATGACTGTGACATTTTCTATACTCATAAGGAGGGAAATTTTGTGGAAGATCCCTTAGTAGGATATCTAGTTTGCTATTTTTAAATGAGGAATTAGAGCCGCTGACCTCATTGCAGACATCCATTGTGGATGGAGATGAAAAAACTTACATCTAATCAATGGTTATCACCCCCACTCTTACAATAAGTTAGGGATGCATAGATTAAGGATACCAACTATGAGACCTTACATTCTCAGATATCCACATGACAGGCTCTTGAAAGATATTCAAAAGATGGGTAGCATGTAGTTCATTTCAGAGGACACATTATTGTACCTTTCGAATTGTGGGAGGATGTTTGAGGGAGTTACACACATCCACTTTAGTGATATATCCATGTTTGTAAAAGATGTACCAGGACCTCTGACATCAGTTTTGGTGGCCAGGGATGAATACGGTAGTTGCAGAGTTTGTATATTAATGAATCAATTGTCTGCAAGTGAAGGCTATACACCAGGTTTCAGCAGATTTAGATCAATATCTTGAGGTTCCATAATGTAAGGGGAGTGAGATATATATGGATTTTATGATGGTTTTACCATGTAATTCCAAGGTAAATGATTCCATATGTATGATCATTGACCAACTCACCAATTCGGCCCACTTCATGGATATCTGATAGTAGAGTTTAGTAGAGATATTAGGATGCCTCTACATGGTGAGGATTGTTCAACTCCATGGATCCCCATTGATTATATTTTCATATCATAATGCTCATTTTATATCCTGATTTTACGAGAGATTTTAGGAGGCATTTGGGACTTGTTACACTTGAGTACAACTTTTCACCAATCGACAGATGGCCAGACTGAGCAGACCATTTAGGATCTGGAGGAAATGTTTCTGGGGTGCATGTTAGTCTTTTTCCATAGTTGGGAGGATGAACTACCATTGGTGGAGTTTTCTTACAACAAAAACATTCATTCTACCGTTGGTATGGCACTATTTGAAGCCTTTTATGGACAACCTTGCAGGTTACCCCTTTAATGGACTAGACTAGGTTCGTCAGCACTCACGAGATCCGAGTTGGTGTGAGAAACTAGGGAGAAGGTACAGATCATTCAAGAATAGATGAAGACTAAACAATTCCATCATAAGTCTTATGCTGATAGGAAATAAAAGACTTTTGATTTCTAGTAAGGAGACCATGTATTCCATTGGGTGTCACCTTGATGAGGATTATGTAGATTTGACTAGTCTGATAAGCTATCTTCAAGGTTTATTGGACCTTTTTAGATATTTCTTATATTTGGTGAGGTGGTTTACCACTTGGTTCTACCACCACATTCATATTAGGAACATGATTTCTTCCAAATATTGCTACTAAGGAGGTACATGCATGATCCAACACACATAATTTATTGGGGCATGTTATATAACAAAGATGGAGTGTATTTTTCTAAGTACTTGATGGAGATTGAGGTTAAGAAGGAAAGGATCCTTCATGGGCAATTTATTCATTTGGTGCATGTACGGTGGTAGAACATGAATCTTCAGGATAGTTAATGGGATTAGGAGGCTTAGATTCATGCTTAGTACCCTCATTTATTTGATTTTCCCTTATTTTGGATTCTGTGAACATAAGGTGGGGAGAATGTAACATCACAATATTTCCCATAATTTATTTTTATAAATTACATGGATTTATTTTGGCATGAGGCATTAAGATGGCGTGTGATTTCATTGCCCTGTTTAACTGAAACAATTGTTTGAAAAATATTAATATTTTTATAGAACTCATGAAAGGTTTTCCATAAAAAGTGGAATAACTCTAAAAATGATGACCAGATCAGAAATATGAGGGTCCTATTGAGTTCAGAGCAGTGAATTTTCCCTATGAATGATATAACTTTTGTTGACACGAGTTGTTTGTAGAAGAAGTAACAAAGGGCGTAACCATAAATAAAATAGTTTTATAAAAATTATTTTTGGCACAACGACTCTACTTTTTACTAAGTCTTACAATAGATTCAGGGTTAGAATCACAACCCTAATTATATTCTAGCTATTTGGGGAAGAACCTCTATAGAAACCATTAGAGAACGATGACTGATCGATCAAACAAAGGCCCTCAGATTTGATGAATCGAGGATCGATGATGACATGAAGACTATTCTTCATCAGCGACTGATCTAATTAGAGGCAGGGGAGTTGATTCTTTAAAGTTTTCATATTCAATATATCTATGATGTACATAGGTCAATCCATGAAGAGATTGATCCGTGGTTTGATTGTTGAGGGAGGGTTGATAATTGTAGGGATTATTTTAGGAGTTTTCCTTATTCTTCTTCTTTCTTCATTCTAAAAAGATAAAAACAATACTGACATGAACAAAGTCTGAGGTTCATTACATAAGGTGTTATTTGTTATTTCCTTTCCCCCATTCTTTGTGTTCATTGTCATTGGACCCCCGTGGCCATGGTAAAAATTTTCAGGTGGCTCTGAATACAACCAAACCCCCATATTGGGGGAAAATTGACTACGGAGGCTGGGTCAGTGTAGATTTGGGATCAAGGAGTTCAGATCTATGACCATTTTTAATTCATGGAACTAGAGGTGGATCAGTGTTCCATGGAAGGGACCACCAATGTGGGTTTGGCATGGCGGTCTGGCCAGGAAAGGCGGTGATATCAGCATCCCGGGGAAAAAGTGATTTGGGCAAAGGAGATCAATGACAGTGGCAGTGGCCACATGGAATGTGATAGGCGGATGTGGGGAGATGAAGGGGGGGGGGGGGGTTGTAGAGGTGGTGAATCCAAGGACACAGAGGTGGCTTAAAATGTGTTGTTGTGGTAGTGGTGGCCATGTGGGATGCAGCTGGTGACTGCGTGGATCAGGCTGGGGTAAGAAATCCATGCACTAGTAGGCTGGGCTGAGCAAACATGTTAGAACCAGTGGGTCAGGTCAGGTCCAACATGCCAAGTCAGGCTCGAGTCGGACAAAGGGTGACTAGGTTGGAGTCAGTCCATGGTTGAATGAAACAGTCGACTATGAGCCTTGTTATCTCCAACTTCCATGCAATTGCAGAATATGGGGGCTAGGTCGACTATGTCGGTCGACCACGATGGCCGCAGGGTGGTCTGTCAGGGTGTTCAACCGCAACATTCGACCACCGAGGTCAATCCATGGGCCAAGTGACCCCCTTTAAAACTTCAAAATACTGTAAATTTCTAATGGTACTTCCATTTGATGTGCTGTCTATGTTGTTCAGACCCTAGATAAAAGAAATACATTTTGAGATAATGTGGTGAGTTTTTAGTTTTGACTAGCATGGGTTGAGAATGTTTCCTTGTTTCATTCCTAGAGGGTTCAGTAAGAAATTACTTCCACATCACTGAGTTGTAATCCCCTCTAGTGGATAATTCCTTGAAAGAGTTATGGTATTCCTCCATGGTACAGAAGTGGTATCCTCTATCAACCCTAGTGATGTTTTGTCGAATCAATGTAAACTCATAGAGTATGGTGTTGTTCCTCCATCTAGCAGGCCAAATTAGTAGGGTTCGTGGTATTACCTAGTGTGGTGGAGTATAATCCCCAACATTACGAGCCGTATCAGTAGAGTCAGTGATATTCCCAAATGTGTCTGGGAAGGATCCTCTATATATAATATTGATCTAGATAGAGTTAGTTGTATTACCTTGTGTGTCTGGGAAAAGATCTCCTCTTTTTTTATCAATCTCCCTTGACCAATGTGTTTTCTTTGGGCAGGGCCCAAATGTGTTAGAACTCTCAATGAGTGTCTCTAATGATATCATGGATCGAGGTGTGAGTTCTCCCAGAATGAGTGTGCTTTGAGTAGACTCTCGTGGAAGGTAATTAGTTGTGTCTTACCTCTAGAATGTGTTTCTTGGAATGAGTATATATGGATATTCATGCTACATGTGTTGTAGACATATACCTATGTGAAGATAACTATATTTAGTTTGTGGTATTTCCTTTGAGGTTTTGGAGTGTCCTATTGATTATTTGTTGTACTAACCCCTTCATGGGATTTTCCCACATGTTTTATGTCTTGTAAAGATGATCTCCCATTTGAGAGAGTGGTAGGTAGACCAAGACCAGGTGGTTCTTAGCGAGGTCGGACAGAATGAGGTGTGTTACTATTGTCCAGAAAACAATCATAGTACCTATTTTCATACATGTTGAACTTGTTGTTATAGACACTTTTTGGTGGGATTGTATTCTAGACCTACTTATTTTATAGTACTTTTAATGTCATACTATAATGTGATATCTTAGGGGTATGCATGCATTTTTCACATAGTGTTTTTACATTTTAGAATTTTGTGGCTTGAATATGTGTGCTTGTATACAGGTACATAGGCAATGCCTCCCATTTGTGGGATATGCCTACTTGGTGCTAGTCTCCAGTCCCTGGTTTATTGGAGGTGGGATTTGGGTAGTCATGGAATGATCCCCTCTCGTATGGGTCCTGATATTCTTATCATTACTTAATAAATGATGATTATTTTTATATATTAAAACACAAATTATATTTTTAACAATAATTCAATTTTAATTAAGATATTTATTTTGATGAATTAAAGGATTTTTGGAATAAATAATATTTAAAAAAAATATTATAATATTAATATTGTTTTCAAATATAAATCATCATATAATTTTTATGATGTGAAATTTAATTTTTATAAGGGTTCAAAAACTATTATTTTCAAAAAAACCATCACTTATTAATTAATGTCAATTATTATTTTAAAAGTGTAAATGAACATATTTAGAAATTTATTCTGATAAAATTATTATTTTTTGAATTAGAAGATCAAAATTATCCAATGATGAACTTTTCATAATTTTCTAAGATAGTGAAATTTTCAGGTAAAAGTTAAATATAGTATAAATATAGGGTATGTATCATGACATCATCATGACCCAAAAGTGATGTAATAAGTACTATAAAGGATATCCACATCCAAATATATGTTGTTACATTAAAATAATGTGTTTTTGTGTTTATTTAATTAATTATATAAAGCCTTTATGAATCCTTCAAAACAATTTATATATTTTAATGTTTTAAAAAAATTTATTTAAGAGTATTTCTCAATACCACACCATCAAGGGTATTATTTTACTAAGTTGGTTTTATAAAATAATGGAAATAAATCCCTTTTGGAAAAAATCATAGTCAGAAACCATGGTAAGGTTTGTGGTTTTCGTTATTTTATTATATAAAGTCCAAAACCTAAGTTTGGGAAATGATAATGAATTCCCCACTCATTTCTGATAGAAACCCACCCAATATCCCATTTATCTTCACTCTAAATCCTTAGAGAAATTCTTTATTATGATCTTCTATCTCCAGAGTCCTACCAAGGATCCATTAATCTCTCAATAAGAACCTCCTAAGAATTTGGAGTTATACTCTCAAGGTAAGGGATCCTTTCTTTCTATTCTTTATTAATATTTTTTTATTATCTTATGCTTTATATTTTCAATTCATAATGTGGAAATATTTATTTCCATGTCCCTGTTACTGACCATTTTATTTCCAAATGATGAGAGACCGCTTTCTCTCTCATAAACCCAAATTATGATTTTTTAAGTGACACCATTATTCTATCAAATGTTCACTATGATTTTCCATTCCAGAACAATTGTGTAGTAAATACCACACCCATTACTTATCTAAGATATTCAAATTTATAAAATTATGCTTATTTTACTTGGTACTTACACATATTTATTCCAAACTCCTAGATCATGGAATAAATTATTGTTATGAATGAATCCAAGTTGTATGATATATATGGCACACTCAAGCATGAGAATGAAATGAAATTGATGGGTGAACCTAAAATTAAATAGTGCTCCAATACATTGGGTAATGTTTATTCTCACGAGATATCATTTTGGGATCAGTAGTAAACATAATTTCTTTTTGGGTAATTTTCCATCAATATGTCTTAGCAGTTATCCTGGACATATGTTTATGATGTAGTGTTTTATGCTGTTTCAACATTTCCCATGTTTCCTTTATATTATCATGTCATATCATGTCTCATTATTCATGTTTATGATACTCACCCATTTTTTGTCCCATTGATATGACAATTGTTTAAAATGTATTATTATCTTCATGTTATGCCATATTTATTCCCCTATTGGGATTTATATCTTACCCCTTTTATCATTATGTCCCTGGTTTATCCCATGTAGTATTATGTTCGATGGAATATTATGATCATGTTATGGAATTTTTCAATAAAGATGTTGTATTTAATATTTTATATTGTTATGTAATGTAAGTAATTCCAAAATATACTATAATTCTCAATCTTTTGAGATGTATTATGTGTAATTTTATGTAATAAATTAATAATTAATGTGAAATAAAGAGGAGGGTTGTTATAGTTGGTATCAAATGAAAAGTATAGTTATTTTTAGGATTATTATAAAAAAACTAAAGGGAAAGCCTTAGGGATAAGACTACGTATAAGAAAACATCCCAAAATTTTGGTAAGTATAGAGTGAGTGTTTTTTCAAGAAAATACTCCCTCTTCGGATACTACAACTGGATGTAGATCCAGCATAGATTTACATAGGGGTAAAACCCAAAAACACCACGTTGAGGTAGACTCAACTTGGAACTAGTACATGAAAATGGGCCTTACTTCACACCTGGTTTGACAATCATTGGGGATATTCTATGTTAAATTAATAATATCATTAATAATCATTATTAAGGTAGAAAAAATATAAATAGGAATATATCTTAATAAATAGATCATCTATATCATATATTGAATCCTAGAAACTCTTAATTTAAAGAAACACATGAAATTTATAAGTTATCTTGTTAATTTTATGACATTATTGTTTATGTGTTTAATAGTTTAAAAATAATCATGCCTAATTTTCCATTTATTCTAGACAATGGATAGAAATTGGAGAAATTGGGTATACAACCAATGCTACATGCATTATGATGACTGACCCAATGAGATTCCCAACCCGATGAGAGAAGAAATTACAAACTTTACAATGATACTCTCCCAGCTAACTTAGTTTCTGAATAGAATAATAGACTAGGAATACATCCCAAACCCCCCTATTAAAGAAAAAGATAAAATTGAGATCTTTAAGCAATAAATGACTTTGAATTTCAATGGATCATCTGATCCTTTAATCAAGGAACGATGGATCAAATCCCTTGATAAGATCTTCTCCATCCTTCAATGTTCTGAGAAAGAGAAGGTTCTATTGAATTTTTATTATATAGAGGTATATTTTGATCAATGTTTGACATTGGTCAAGAACATGAAGCATGAGGAAGATATAAAAGTGATGGCACTGAAGGAATTTCAAAAAATGTTTTTTGTTAAATATTTTTCTCAAACTCTCCATCTTAAAATTGAAATGCATTTCCTTTACATAAAGAAAAAAGATGATGAATCTAACAATGCGTACAAGGTATACTTCCCAAGAAATTCACAATATTCCTTCGGCTTTGTCGTTACCCATGAGTGCATGGTTAACCAATTTTTTTTGGGATAAAACCTAGTCTATAAAGAAAACTAATAATCCAAGACATTGATAGCTATGAAAATATTTTATAATGTTCCCTCAAATTTGAGATGACGATTAGAGAATCCAAAGGGAATTATGAGGATAAGAATCGAAAGATGGAATTTAATTATAGTGTTATAAAATAGAAATATAACAGTTCCAAGAAATTTAAACATCCCACTTGTCAAAGGTACAGAAAAAGAACCCTATAAATTGACTTTGGGGATGAGGAAATAATTTAGGTGTGGGAAATAAGGGCACCGAGATACCAATTTCTGACATGAAAAACCCACTAATACGATGGATGAAAGGATTTTTCCAGTCAACCCCTAATGAATTTTTAATTAATTCAACTACAAGGAACTAGTTTACTTGGAAAACCAATGTACCATGCCAAGGGTTTTTAGAGACAATCAACAGCCTCCATCACAATAATGGACAGATTTTTCCATCACAACCACTAAGGTGGATCCTGAAAAAGAAATTGTGACAGGTACAGTAGTTATTACTTCAAGAATAGAGGACATACATTTTGATTCTTGTTCAAAAAATTCTTTCATATCATGAATGTTTATTAGAACTATTCAAACACCACCACAAAGTGTGGAATTAGTGTTGTTGGTGAAAATGGAAAATGGGTCAATTATTGCATCCGAAGTATATAACTACTCCCCTGTCACAATTTTCTGGAATACATTTCCATCAAACCATATCATACTTCCTTTGGTGGTATTTGATGAAATTATTGGTATGGTTTGTCTTTCCCAATATTGATCCAACATTAATTTCCATGAGAAGGAAATCACTCTACGTATTGTGAATCATCCTCCGATTTTGTACAAGTACTAGGAAGATGATGAATCTTATTTAGTAATAACATATCAAGCATGTATATTATTTCCCTACAACCAAGCCTTTCTTGAAAATTTATTGAGTTTAAGGAAAGAATCATCAATGAATACATTCCCATTACGAGGGAATATACTGATGTGTTTCTTAGAGAATTTTTAGGTCTTCCTCCTTGTTGAGAGGTTGAGTTTTCAATCGAGCTTATACCTAAGGTGTTTTTATTATCCAAGAATCCATATATAATGTATATTGTGGAACTTGAGGAGATTAAGAAAAAAATATAGGATAATTTGGATAAAGGGTTCATAAGACCAAGTTCTTCACTATGGGGTGAACTAGTCCTCTTCATCAAGAAGAAGGTTATGTAAGTGAACCTTTGCATTGATTATCGTGAGCTCAACAAGATCATGATAAAGAAAAAATATCCTCTTCCATGGATTTATGACTTGTTTGATCAGAAATATGGAGCACAATACTTCTCTAAGGTGGATATGTTGTTGGGATATTACCATGTTAGGGTGAATAAGGATGATATCCCCATGGATACTTTTCCAAAAATGTATAGGCACTATAATTTCATAGAAATTCCATTTATAAAAACTAATGATACAAAAATATTTATGGAATTGATGAATATAGTCCTTACGGATTACACCAAAAAATTTGTGGTAGTTTTTTATAGATGATATTATAATATAATCCAACATAATGTAAGATCATGAAGAGAATATGACCACTGTGCTAAAGACCATATGAAAGGATAAGATTTATTCCAAGTATAAAAATTGTGAGTTCTAGTTGAAGGAATTATTTTTCTTGGGGAATATCATCACAAGAAATGGGAAATCTATAGACCATTCAAAGAAAGAAAAAATTGTAGGATGACAAAGTAAAACATCTATGATAAATACCCATAGTTTATTTAGATTATATGGGTACTATCGTTGATTTGTGAGAAATTTCTCGGGATTTTCAGACCCTATAACCATGATAACTCGAAAGGGATTCAAGTTTTCACCTAATGATGAATGTGAATAGATATTAATGGTGTTCAAAAGAAGGCTCATCATTGCACCTGTACTCACAATACCTGAAACTGGAGGACTTCTAATAGTATTCAGCGATGCTTTGAAGAAAGGATTGAGATATGTGTTAATTCAAAATGACAATGTGATAGCATATGCTTCAAGGTAGATGAAAGTTAACAAACAGAACATCCCAATGCATGATTTGGAGTTTATATAGTAATATTTACATAAAAAATATAGCCGAATTATCTGATTGGGGAGAATTGAGGGATATATATGGCTAAAAAACCATAAAGTATACATTCACATAGAAATAGATGAATATATTCCAATGAAGTTGGTTAGAGATGATAAAGGACTATGAATGCTCAATTCACTACCATCATGGTAAGAAAAATAAGGTGGTATATACTCTAAGTGTAAAGGATCCCAAAATTCTATCATTGATGAGAGTTTATAGGGATTTAAACTTCTTATATTTGAATAGGATAGACATGGGAATTATAAAGGAATGAAAATAATCAATCCTTTCACAAATTATTGATCAAACGTATCTTTTTAAAAGGATAAATCATGACCAAAGAGATGAAGTGGACATTCAAAAAACGGTTTAATCTTTTAGAAAAGAGAAAACATCAATTTTTAAAATTAATAAGGAAGGATTCATAAGATTTGGGACAAGAATAAGTGTACCATCCAATAAAGAGATAAAAATAGAGATTATAAAGGATGCACATAGCTCAACCTTTTATATTCACACAGAGTGCACAACTATGTTTCAAGATATCCAAGAGAAATATTGGTGGGACAATATGATGAAGGAGATCACTGAATATATATCAAAGTGTATGGTGTGGAAGAAGGTGAATGCTGAAAGCAAAATGTCTAAGGGGATGATGCAACCATTACACATAGAAACATGGAAATGAGAAAACATCACCTTAGACTTTGTAACTACAATTTTGAATAAATACAATGGAAAAAATACTATATTGTCCTTTTGGGTCATATTACAAATATAGATCACTCTATCACAATTTTAGAGGACTTATCACTCAACAAAAATTCAACGATATACATCAAAGAAGTGGTAAGGCTATATGAAATACCACTTTCAATTATATATAATCAAGTTCCAAGATTTACCTCCAAATTTTGGAAAATTATAAAACATTATCTAAGTAATGAGAAGAGAATAAATACGTCATATCTTCCTCAAAACGATGGTCAGTCTGAACATATTATTCAGACACTAAAAAGTCTTGTTGAGAGCATGATCTGTGGAATTAAAAGGAGGATGGGAATGACATCTGCCTCTAGTGGAGTTCTCATTAAACACCATTTTCTTATCGAGAATCCAAATGGATCCATATAAATCCTTTTATGGAAATGATGCATAGAACTAGAATTAAATGATGAAGTCGATGAACATAATATTATAGGACCTGAAATGGTTTAAGAAATGGTAGAAAAGGTGAAACTATTCAGCAACACTTTAAGGTAGCTGAAATTCAACAGAAGATCTATGAGGATAATTATTATTGAGAACTATAGTTTTATGTTAGAGACTTTTTATTCCACTAAACATCATCATGGAAGAAATTTGTGATAATTGGGAATAAATTAAATGATTGTCGAAGTTAAATCAGTCCCTTTGAGATCCTTGATTGCATTGGAGCAGTAACTTATTTACTAGAACTCCCACCCAATCTATCTCATGTACAAGATGTATTTGATATATCCATATTAAGGAAGTATATACTAGATCCCTTACATGTACTCAATCTTGAGGTGGTAACGTTGGAGATTGAACTTTACTATTAAGAGCATCCGATGAAGATCCTAGATTGTAGAGATAATATTCTACGGAAATAAAAAAATGCACCTGGTCAAAGTGATCTAGAAAAATACATGTTCTAATAAGAAATGTTGGAATTAGAGGAAGTGATGAAACAAAATTACCCTCATCTATTTTATTGTGTGTAATGAAAATTCTTGGGAAAAAATTTCTAATGGGGGGAAGATTCTAACAATATGAATATTTATAAATAAAATTCCCCTTTTGATTTAAATTAAATATCTTATAATGTATTATTATTATTGAAAACCAATTGACTTATCTATTTTTATTATATCACATTGTATTTAAAATAACATTAATTGTCTTTAGTGTTGATATTATAGGCATTGAATAGTGATTGTGTGATTAGTATAAATATAGGGTTTTGATAAATACAACTGACAAAGAAAAAGGATGTGATGGCCTCCACCAGTAGGATTATACCGCGTGAATCCAATTTATAAAATCATACTGGGGAGATAACATCACTAGGATTTTCCCTTGAACAATCCCAAGTTGAGATCCAATAATATAAGTATGAGAAAACCCGTTTATATGAGAAGTTCAAGCTCATCGATATTACAACCCAAACCATGTATGTTGAACCAAACCATGAAAGTCTCACCATCACACACCTTACTCTTAGGGAATTTGTATGTGTATTAAAGGGATTTGTATCAATACATAATTAATATGAATATGTATATTTTATTTTCCATATAATAATATTCACATTTTCTACTTAACATTAATTTATAAATGATTCAAATGTTTATATAATGAAACAAAATTTTATTTTTAATTAGTAATCAATTTCAATTAAAACATTTATTTTGATGAATTAATGGGGATTTAAAATAAAAAATATTTTAATAAAATATTATTATTAAATAATTTTTATCAAATATAAATGATCATATAATTTATATGAAGTTAAATGTAATTTTTATAAGGGTGCAAAAACTGTCATTGTCAAATAACCCAATATTTCTCAATTAATGTTGATTATTATTTTAATATTAAAAATTAAAATATTTATAAAATTATTTTGATAAAATTAATATTATTTTTGGAATCAGAAAATTAATTTTATCCAGTGAGGAATTTTTCATAATTTTCTAAGACATTTGAATTTTCAGTTAAAAATTAAATACTGTATAAATATACATTGTGTACTATGAGATAATAATGAATAAAAATTGATGTAATAAGTTATACAGATGGTTTAAATGAACACATATATGTTTTCATTTTAAAATATTGTTTTTTAATTGATTAATTTTATAAAGCCTCCATGAATCCTCCAAAAAAATTAATATATTTCAATGTTTTAAATCCTTTCATTAAGAGTATGAATCTCTTACACATCAACAAGGGTATTATTTTACACTGTTCTCCCCTATGACTTATAAAATAATTAAATATACACCAATTTTGAAGAAACGATTGAAAAAAACCATGGGATGGTTTGTGGTTTTGGTTAATTTAATATATCGAGTCCAGAACATATGTTTGAGAAATAATAAAGAATTCCCCACTAATTTACAATATAAATGCATAAAATATCCCATTTATATTCACTAAAAATCCTTGTATATTTTCCTTAGTCTTACCTCCCTTCTCTATAGTCCTCCCAGGGTTCCTTAAATCCCTCCAGAAGTTCCTACAATGCATTTTGTGTCACACTCTCAAGGTTATGGATCCTCTCATTGTCATTTTTTTAAAGTTCCTTTATTTTATTATGCCTAATATATATAATTACTAATATTGGGATATGTATTTCCATGTACCTATTACTTCAAATTTTAGGTAAAAATTATTATATACCCCTTTCACTCTCATCAACCCATTTTATGAATTTTTAAGCGATGTTATTTTGCAATAAAAAGTTCACCACTATTTTCCATTCCAAAACAATTGTGTAGTGAATACCATACCCATTAACTATCAAGGGTATTCACCTTAATACACTTATAATTATTTGAATTGGTGCATACATGTGTTTATTCTAAAATACTTGGTCATGGAATAAAAAATGATGATGAATGAATCCATGTTGTATGATCTATGTGTCACAATTAAGAATGAGAGTGAAATAAAAGTGACGGGTGTGCCCGAAATTATACAGTAATCCAATGAATGGGGTAACATTTAGTCTAATGAGATGTCATGTTGGGATAGGGATTAAACCTTATTCCTTAATGGGACTTTTTCATCATGATTTATTGGATTTTATCTTTGACCTGTATTTATGATGCTGTGTTTTAAATTGTTTCCACATTTCCCATGTTTCCTTTGTGTTATCAGGCTATATCATGCCTCATTGTTGATGTTTATGATACTCACTCATTTATTATAAAATTAATACAAATATTTTCTAAAATGTATTATTCTATTCATGTCATTCCATGTTTATTCCCATATTGGGATTTATATCTCAACCTTTTCTTATGTATGTCCCTAGGTTATCCCATGCAGTTTTATGTTTGATGGAATTTGTGGTAATGTTGAGGAACTTTTCAATAAAGATGTTTTATTTACCTTTATAAGTAATTATATACTGTACCTAATTCCCATATACAGTAGAATTATTGATCTTGTGGGTTGTATTATGTGTACTTTATTTGTAATAAATTTATAATTAAAGTGTAATAAAGAGAAGGGTTATTATGAATTATCAAACTGAATACTTTGTATCAGATCAGTTATTACAGATAGAACCTAAGAAATAGATTCAAAATTTTTTAGAGGACCTATTTAAGTGTTATTACTATAGGTATAAGACCTTGGATAACTTTTACTACTTTATATCCATCCAAATTCACTTTCCATGTATTTTTTTAAATTGAAAAATTATGAATTTGAAACAATTTTAGAATTGATTTTATCATATAGTTAAACATTTCTCTTTGAAATTCATCAAAATATATTCTTGAAATAGAATTTAGTTGAAGGTATTGTAGCTGAGATTTAACTGTTTCTAACTATGTTTTTGGAACTATTCAACTCATCAAATATTCAAAATACTTTTTAGTAAATTCTAACTCAATTTTAAATATTATATTATCTTCATTCGTCTTTTTAAATTTTCAGACCTAATGTTTAATCTGAGAATTAATAGAATCAAGATATATTTCTTTTGAAATTCAAGATTGTTGCCCAATTTCAACTATATCTAGGGCAATACCAAAAGTTTTCTCACTGAAGGATGATGAAAATTGACCAAGAAAATTTGTCTTATCAATTGATTCAGCAAAATCTTTGTCAAATTATTCTTTAGTAGAAGATACAATATGATTTTATATTATTCAATTAGTTTAAACTATATATGGTTTCACTTTTTCACCTCTTTATCATTCTCTTCAACCTGATCTTCTTCAGGATATTCATGATCCTCTTTATTTTTAGTCATTATCTGTAAAAAATATATTGTTACTCCTATAAATATTGGATGTTCAGTTTATATATCTTCATCTTCTTGTACCTAAACTTTATGTTCTTCTCTTTTTTTAAACCCTTGAAACAAGGGTGACACTGTTTTCTTCTTTTGAGAGATATTACTAGGAATGATGATGAATTTTTATAGTAGTAGGTTCACTAATATCAACCTAGATTCTCCTACCAATTTTCTCAACAACAATATCTATTCTTTATTCACCTACTTATTCACCACAATGTATCATTGATTGAGCTTATTTATAAGAACCTTTTTCTCCCTAATATTTAGAAACATACTCTTCTTGGTCATCGACACTAACTAGTATCAGATTTATTTTTATGGTGCTTCAAAAAAACCAAGCTTTCTTAAGGTTCCAATAGAAATAATATTACTATGATTACATCTAATGGCTAATTAAATATCAAATATCTTATTCTTATTATAAAAAATTGTAGAAACAAGCCTTCAATAATAATAAAAGACATCATTTATTCTTTTTTACAATAATGATGCATATATCTAATCATATATCATTTAAAAGTTAACATGATGTCATTTAAAATTAAAGAATTATATACATTTCTGGAAAGAGAATTTTCTCGAACTCAGTTATCATTGGAACTATTATAGATTGAATAAATTTGGACATTAACTTTTGGTCAGCCTTAAGATCATTAAAAAAATCTCAAATACCGGGGTAGATCTAAAATGAAAAGAAATAATATCCTTAGATTTATGCTTCTTATATACAATAGTCTGAAGTTTTAAATGAAAAAACCCTTCATGGGGACACTTGAAAATCATGGCTATCCCTATTGAGGAAACAAAAAACTCCCTATAATTTACATTGGGAACAACTACAACCAATGTGTTTTTGAAATTGAACTATGTGTGTTCATAAAATTATTTTTCTTCTTTATCAAACACATATTTAGTATTTAAACCAATGGAAATAAATTCCAGACCTTGTAAATATGAAGCCTAATTTTACAGTAGATTTACTTAAAATAACAACTCAAATTAAATGAACCCCCCTTTAAGGATTTTTTTGTTAGCTTCTAAAGTTTATTGGTTCTTAACATCACTCAAACCACCTTCATCTATCTTCATTGTATTCCCTATTTCAGAAAATATGAAGGTTTGGGGTTCAAATTTTATTGTTTCAAAGATAAATCGAGAGCTCTATTGGTCCATAGGGATCGAGATTGAGGGGGGCGGAGAGTTTATGATAGTTTCTTTTAACATTGGTTCAGTTTCATAAGCTAAATACTGAGAATAATAATTATAGATTTTTAATATGAAAAATATTGTTTATGAAAATAGTAATAAATCCATAATTATTAACTAAAAAAAATACATGAATAAAATTAATAAAATTATTAGTACAAATTTAAAAAAATAACTAATATTAAAATGTTTTTCTAGAATTAAATATACCAAACTTCACCTTAGTAAATTAAAAACTTTTAGTGGGAAGTGTTTTAGTCAAAATATTAGCAAGTAGATATTTAGTATCAAAAAATTACAAAGATATATCATTTTTTAGAATATGATCTCTTATAAAATTAATCCTTATATCAATATGAATAGTTTTTGAGTGACTTATATTATTTTTTAAAATTTTAATTTTAATTTAATTATCACATAAAATAGGAATAATATTGAAATTTAGTCCAAACTCTATTAATGTGTGTTTAATCCAAAACACTTGTGAAAAAAACTTCTAACAAAGATACATCCTACCTCATCTGTTGAAAAAGAAACCGAATGTTGTTCATTATTTGACCTTGGAAATAAGAACTTCCCTAAAAAGTAATTGCTTCTTGATATACTCTTTTTATCTAACCTATATCCTCAAAAATAAACTTCTATATATGATATTAAATTAAAAGAAGATGTTTTTAGGAAAATTAAAGATTGAAAAATAGTTCATTTTAAATATTAGAAAAATTATTTTAACAGTAATAAGATGATATTGTTTTTATTTTTTTTGAAATATGACAAAAAGATAGGAATAAAACACAATCTTTGGTCTACTATCAGTAAATTATAGAAAAATGATAATCATACCTATGTATATCATTTTTATCACTGGTTTTCCAGCTCCATCCAAATCATGTTTTAAATTGGTTTACATGATCGTTGTATAAGTTTTACTACTTTATAGTCCAATTTTTTTTTCAATAAATCAATAATACATTTACTTTTATTTTAAAAATCCCCTTAATATTTTTGATAGATTTGAAAACCAAGAAAGAAACTTAATTCTCCCATCATACTCATTTCAAATTTATATTGCATATGTTTTGAAAAATCATTAAAAATATTACAATTAGTTGAACAAAAAGTAACATCACATACATAAATATGTACTAATAAAATATTATAAAAAACTATTTTCTTACAGAGAGTAGGATGTTATAATACTATTGAAAATCAATTTTCTGTATGAAATAACTTAATATTTTATACCAAGCTCTTGGGGCCTATCTTATGCCACAAATAGATTTAGTAAGTTTGAAAAATGAATTTGGTAAAAGAGGATTTTCAAAACCTGGTTGTTTTTTTTTTATAAATTTCATACATTAAATACCCATGTAGAAAAAATTATTTTAAATCCATATAATATAGTTTAAAATTCATATATGATGCATAAGCTAGAAGGATTCTAATATCTTCTAATCTAGAAACAGGTTCAAAGGTTTTGTCATAACTTATTCTGCCTTCTTGATTATATCCTTGATTTACTAATCCATCTTTTATTGTAATTATTTATTGGTCTTATTTTTTATTTCTAAAAACCCTTTTAGTTCCTAATATTGGATGTTTATATGTCATATCAACCAATTCCTATACTTTTATCTTTTAAAAATACATTTTTGAGGAGTTCTTGTTATAGAGAAGGTATATTTAATGCATAAGTCTGAGTGAAGATAATTATATTATTGATTCTCAAATTCTATACCATGATCACTTATCAATGAAATTATTTTAACATCCTTTTTATTTTGAATAATTTTAGGAAAGCATACTAAAATATAGAAAAAATCAGCTTAAATTTTTAGAAAATATATCCAAGTAAATCAACAAAATAAACTTCTAAAATAAAAAAAAGATATACCGGCTATTCTTACCACTCTTGATGGAACACACAAATCAATTTGGATATGTTTTAGAGGTTTTGATGTAGTAAATTTTTTAATATATTTGAAGGATGACTTATGTTGCTTACCTATTTTTCATGCATCAAAAAAAAATATCATTACCTTATTTAAGAGTATAAAAATAAGAAACAAAATGTTTCTTAGACAATTTATATAAAGTAAATAAATTAGAGCTTCCAGAAATCCTATTTAAAATCTATGATTTATCTAACTCAATAGTAAAATAATTCACTTTTTGTTCACACATTGAACTAAGATCCAAAGTATAAACGATTTTAGTTCAGGGTGTTCAAATTTAAACATCTTATATTTTAAAAATAGGGTAGTCATTATTAGGAAAATCATTATAAAAATCAATATCAAAGAGCTCCGATATACTTATCAGATTGTGCTTTAACCCTTGAACATATAGTACCCTGTTGATCAAAATTGATTTTTGATTTCCAACTAATCCGACTCCAACTATTTTTCCTTTTCCATTTTGAATGAAGGTAACCATGAATTTATATAATTTTTCTAATGCATGAAATTTGGATGAGTCTACACTCATATAACATGATCATACTCTATCAATTTACCATAATTTACTGTTGTTATTGTGACCTTGTTTCTATAAAACATTTAAAAAATAGCGTTTTTTAGTTCTCTAATTTTCCTGGGTCATGTTCTATCAGCAAGAAAAGATATGGGTAACCAATTTTTCATTATTTTTCAAAATTTTATAGATCTTTCTTTAGTCATATTTTGGAAACAAAAGAATTTTCATTCCATTGATATATGGATGTCTCAAAAAATTATTATAATATGGAAATTTAATTCCATAATAAAAATAGGTTTCTCTTGATGTTTTATTATTAATAGAACTAGGTAAAAATAATTTATATATAAATTTAATTTTTCTCCATTACTTCCAAATCTATATTTATCCTTTTTATGAACTTTTGTACTAATAATGTAATTTATAGATACTTATACCTTAGTTAATATACTAGAAACACTTTTTAATAACTCTAATTCATCCTGTAAATCTTTAATTCTGTTTTCATGAATAATATAGATTTATTTAGATTTGTTAAATTTTTCTTTTAATTCTAAGTGTTGTTTTAAAATGAAATATTTTTCATTTAAATTAGTATTATGAATATTTTTTTAGTGATTCATTATTTTTTACTAAATATTCATAATTTTATTCAAGAATTGAATAGTAAGAAGCTTCTTTACTATTAGAATGACTTTTAGGATTATAATAATAAGAATAGAAAGATAATAAATCTTGTTCTTCTTTATCCATAAAGAACGTATTGTCATTTAGATGGGTTGAATATTTTTCTGAATCACTATTAGTAGCACTTCTAGTGTCCTCAGAGACACTCCCTAAAGCCTTTATAGCTTTTTTATGTTTTTTCTCATAATAAATTCCATTTTTATATATAATTTAATTATTTTACATTTTTCTTTTATCTTATTTTGGTTATGGAAGATATGGTTTGATATGTACCATTTCTATTCATTCATATACTCTTACTTATTTAATTTCATGACTATCTTTCTTTATACTTTTATTGGACTTTTTTATTCCTTTTATATTCTTATAAAATTTATTTAATATTCTAGATAGGTAAGCCAATTTGATTTTAGAATATGAATATTCTAAATTATTTGATAGTACAACATCCTATTTTGACTTCTTGTTTGATTTTTGAGGAGTAAATTTGAGAGTGGTATTCTCCCATTTTACCATACTATGATCTTTATCTTGAGATTTAATTTCTTCTTCACATGTTATTAGTTCTCTAATTAATTATTTTGTTGTCAGTTGTAAGACCAAATTGGATTTTATTCTTAAAGTAGATAACCCATTCCATTTAGAGGGAAAGAACCTTAGAAATTTTAAAGCTTGATCTTCATATTGAATTCAATGTCCCAAGGCAGCAACACCATTGACTATTTCAGTTAATCTTATATTTATATGAGTGATGCTTTCCCCATTATACATTCTAAAAGTATAAAATTTTATCTTTGAAGTATTTTTTCTTAATTGTATAAAATTTTTCATTTCTTTATAATAAATAATGTTATCTTTCCATATATCATAGGTAGGAGTAAATTGAGATACATGATTATATTCCTCTATAACAAGCCTATATATAATATCATTCATGGCTCTCTAATTGACATCATACTCAACTTCTTTAGAATAATACCATTTATTTAGATCTATAGGGATTTCATAAGATTTAACAATCATAATATAAGATTTTAATCCATGATCCTTCAAATAAATAATCATATGAGATTTCCAGCATCTATAATAATATTCATTAAATAAGGGGAATTAATTATGGACATTTCTTCATTTAGTTGTATCATTTAAATATATCTTTGTAAATTCCTTTTACTCGACCTTACAAGAGATTTATCAAAATGATTCAAAACCCACTCCTATGATACCAATTGTTAGGTATGATTAGTAAAAACATATTCAAGAGTGGGGGGGGGGTGAATTTTGTTTTTTCTCAAATCATGGAAGATTAAAATTTTATACCTCTTCATTTAATATGATGATATGAAAAAATATATTTTTAATCAAATTTATGAAGTAGAAAAATAAGGAATAAGAACATAATAGTTTTTATAGTGGACTAGAGAAAAAAGTTCCTGTAGTCCACTCCAACAACTCTCTCTTAGTGTGTTAAAGATTTTCAGTAAAAAGGTTCTCTTATTATAAGACCTAAATAATTGATTTCTGGTAGTTTAAAGCATTACAACAAGGATTTTACCGGGATTTATGGTTCTTTTACAGAGAACTAAAATATCTACATCCTAGAACGTGAAGTTTACAATCCACCGTGACTGAGTAAGAGATGATGATACTCTCAGAAATCTAGATTAATTGATTTTTTGAGAGACATATTTAGATCACAGTAATATCAACCAATGAAAAATATTCGATCTTTTTCTTCAAATATAATAGTCTTCAAGAAAGTACAGAAGTATTCCTAGTTGAAAATGATCGAAAAGAAATACATCAACAAAAAAAGTTGAAACAAAAATAGATTTATATTCTTACAAAAAAAATATTGAAATAAGTATATCTGTAAATTGTATCATTTCAGAATAATAGAGATGTTTGATCATATCAAGGGTCATCTCATTTTTGAATGATAAAACTCTTGGTATTTAACTATAAAAACTCTATTTTATTTTGGTTGAATATATATTAGAATATCCACAGATAAATTATAAGTATTTAAATTTTAAAAACATTAAAATAAAGTTATAAATTCCCTTATAAATATGATATGTTTAATCTATTAAATAAGATCCTTTGAATTAAGATTTAAGAAAATATCAAGATAAATTTAATTCCAACAAGATTATTATAGAAAATGAAAAAAATATCTTGTTTTTAAATTACACCATTGACCATATCAAATATAGGGTAACTCAAAAATAACGGTTGACAATGTATGGTTAACTTAAAAATGATGGAGTTTTTGAACCATTCATTAATTTATCAAATGTTGGGTTTCGTATCAAAAGTACGGTTCCCAATCCATAATTTTATAATAGTGTAGGGTATCAGTTTCGTAAATTTAATCCAAATATATGGTTTAAAAATCATACTTTAAACATAAAAATTTTGGGTATGAAAAGTATTTCTAAGCTACTTTAAAAAATTTCTAGAACACTTAATATAAAAACATTAACCCATAAATAAGGAAAATTACAAATGAAATGTAATCCTAAAAAAATGTAAGTTAATTTCATTAGTAAGAAGAAAAGTTTAATTATGAGAATAAATATCAACATGATTAAGAGAGTATTATTGAGACAACCGTTTCCCAATATATGTCATATGAAAAATGTTATTACACATTTTTATTTTAAAATATTTCAAGTGTTCCATTCAACTCACTTATAAAAGGCCCCCACATATCTTATTTTATTGTCACCTTAAAACATTTTTTGTTTAGGAATTATATAACAAAATCTCATCTTAAATTCAATCCTATCATCATATAATCCATTATTTGGTCATAAATCCAACCATGGAGGTATCTTGGTGCAAGCCTAAGGAGGTTTCCCAAGGAATAAGTATTGTTATTCATGTAGCATTTTTATTTTATTTCTTCCTCCACATATTTAAATTATTATTAAACCATGTGGATATAATAAAATTAGTATCTTCCATAAAATGATATGATTTTATGTTAAGGTAATGGACTATGAACATCACCCCTTCCATTAAATGTGTTACAACATTATCATTCATGTGTACAATTGACTACCGACTCACAAACCAATGTGATTTGTTCCTCTATTACAACCTATCATAATTAGGTATGATAATTGATCTAAATCATATATATGATATATATAACTTAATTATACCACAAGATTAATTATATCCTATTTACCATTTTTACTTTACATTCTGTAGTGGATGCAATAACATTGCACATGTGTATGGCGGACTACCACCTTGCGAAGCGATGTTATTCATTTTTCACTAACACTTTACATTGTAGGTAATATGGAAAAATTTAATGAATATATTTAATCTAAATGAAACAATTATGATATCCATAAACTATTTTTCATTCCTAAAATATAATATATCATTTTATTTCTTACATTTTTATTCACCTAAAGATGATAACATCAATTGTGTACATGTGGACTACCGCCTTAACGAAGTGATGTGACTCTTTTTTCAATACAAAAAAATAGATGATATATATATATGTAATATTAAATAAATAATAAGTTATTTATGATATTATTATCATTCATGAAAGATAAAATGTTAATTACCTTATTTTTATAATGATCATTAAAAAATGGAAACGTTGATCATCCATGCATAAATCATACCGTCTCTATGATCATTACATTATTCATTTCTCAAAACCATTATTCATTTTTGGTATTAAAAGTTTAATTGATGTATAAATATGAGAACTATTTTCTTATTGTTATTATGGATATGATATAATTTTACAATATACATAAGAACAATAAATTTCATGACAAAGAAATAATGATAAAACAAGGTAATTGACACAAATAATAATGAAAACAATGAAATATTATTAATGAACAGTTGATAAAATATTTTACAAGGATCATATATGATATTATAAATATTAATATGGTTTGGGTAGATGTTAATAAAATGTTAAAAACTATTATATATCAGGTTTAAGCATGTTCAACCAAATAGAACTATGAGGAAAGGGACTTCATCTCAATACCCATTCATTGATGAAATTTGTAATGTTATACACCTAATTTAATTTATATAGTGTATATACTACCCATTTGACACGTAATATCATAATTAATTAACAATTAATGGAATTTTATGTTTCAATATAAATTATTTAAACAATGGGGATTTGAATTGAAAATTAAAAGTGGTAAATAATTTCATAACTCAATTCCTTTTCATTGGGTTATATTAATCCTTCATTGTCTTTGATATTGTAATATTTTGTGTGTAATGAGTTTTGAATCACTATTTTGGTATTTACACTATTTTTTTTGTTTTTAAAATTTTTATACAAATAATTCATTCATTGATTAATTCTCACTTCAATATCATGATCATATAAGGATTTATTTTTCAATCTCATTCTAATCGAGATTTTTTATTCTGGAATTTACGTTAAAATAAATTATATGATCATTTTATATTAATACCATTTAATTTTATTATAATCTCTTTATTCCTGATATTTTATAGTAATAAACCATTTTCCTACTCTTTATTACTTATAATAATTGTGAATATGCTTTCAATAAAATAAAAATTTATCTCTCTCTTTGTTTATAAATTAGGTTACTTCCAAAACGTAGTTTTCTTTAATTTTTTTCAATTTTTTAAAACTTTTCTAAAGGATTTATTAATTTTTTTCCCATTTTAACCTTTTAATAAAAATTAAAGTAATATTCTTGAGGATTCCCAAACAATGAAGGTTTGGATTTTATTTAAAAAGTGAAAGGAATTATTATTTTAACGTGTATGACATGAAAAAAATTTATAGCCATCATGACTAGTCAAATGTTTTAAAACATCATATAAAATATTTAAAGGTAATTTTCAAAGAAAATAATTTTCAAATTTTTTAACATTTAGTTTTAAAAAGTTATTTTCAAAATAAAAAGGATATTTTCCTCAAGAATATTTTGGAAGATGTTTTTATGGTATTTATACTCATCAATAACAACAACCCTGTATTCTTACTTTAATAGTTATATTTTTTATTGATAACATCCATATTCTTTATTTGAATGATTTATTATCATTTTAACCAAGGGAAGTGTTTACATTCACTTTGATGATTCATCTTTGCACTCATTAGCATTCCTTAGAAATATTAACTTTCTTGAGATCCTTTGACAATAAAATTTTCCTAGATATCCATATTATTTATCACATATATTATTATTTCTTAACCCATATCTCATTTCTACATATTGTGTTTTACTTTGAATGTTATTTGATTGACAGGGGAAATATTGATAAATATGTATTCTTTACTCAATAAAAAAAATTTAATGACAAGACACATTATTCACGAATTAAATCAATTATTCAATATACAAGGAATTATTTAGACATAAAGTTATAGGTGTAGACTAGAATTATATATCCCATAAATGAATCATAAGTCTCATGATGAGAATAAGTAATCTAGTAACAAAAAATTTCTACCTATAGTATCAAAATATCTTTTGAAAGATATAAATGGTAGAGGTATCTTGATTCTTGAGATCATGAAATCCAATAATTAAGAATTTTATTCCCTAATAATTTAGTTATTATTATCTATGAGATTTTCATAATGATATTATCTCTGTATGAATTTCATTCTTAGTTTATTGATTAAATGGAATTCATTTTCAGTTATTTACCTTTCCATATAGATTATGAATTATCTTATTATCTATGATATTTTCACAACAATATTATCTTTGGATGAATTTCATTCTTATTTAATTGATTACATGGCATGCGTGTTCAGATATTTATCTTTCCATGTTGATTATATTTATTGATTCATGATAGCTTCCACAATACTTTACCCTTACTAAGAATTTTAGGTCACCTTAATTTTTTTTCTTTTCCCGGAATGCAAGAAGTGCCCTATGAATTATATTCAAGGAAATACTAGAGGTAATAATGATTTTATTGAAAAAATTACATTTTAAATTTTGTTTTTCAAATGTATTTCAAGACTTAATTCTGTATCTAGTTTACCAATACTTCTAAACTATTTGGTCTTTCAAGATGTGATTCCTTAAATCTTATGCCAATGTAATAAAGAAGACCCGAGATCTATCCTATTAGGGTTGGGTATATATAGTTGGTATAAAATAATTTTTAGTATAAACCATTAGAACTAGATTATGAGGAAATTGATAAGGGAACATAAACTTATGATAAACATTTAGGATAAGTATAGAAGAAAATAATAAAGCTTTTCTAAGGTAAATATTTTGTGTTATTTACTTGAAATACATCCCTAACTAGATAATTCATGTGGAAATGGTTTTGGTATAATTTTACCTAGGGGTAGTAATTATGAAAATGGTATATTGGGATTGACATGATTATCATCTAGTGTACGAAAATGGGCCTTACTACGCACATTATATGGAACTACCATGTTTATTATTAGGATAATTCACATTTTCTTTGCAATCCTTTATGATGGATTTTAATAAATGATTACAATAAATGACATAGGTTATTCCTAATGTGAATTATATTGAAAATACGGTGTCTCAATGGATGTGGAAAATTATTTATGTGTTGAAAACAATGACATAAATTAAATAATTTCCTATAAAAAATTAACATTAGGATAGAAGAAAATATATCAAACCCTATGGATCCATTAACAGTTCTTTGTCTTAAATATTGGGAACCTATTCATTATTTGAGTAAATTACCCCGTATACTTTTTTAACCATGGACCAAGAATGTACCACTATGGAAATAAAATAGATGAAGTATTTATGTATTGGGATTCAAGTATTAAATAATAGAAGTATTTTTTCACCAATGGAATTTTGATGACAAGAATTATTAAACTTGTAAGGATTATGTTAAATTTTAGAATCATATATTTCATCATTGAATTAAGATTTTTTGACACCATCATAGTTCTATGAGTTTAATATTGATCATAATTTATAAGTCTTAAACACCCATTTTTATGTTTTATGTGATTAGAGTCTACCAAGATTGAAGATATATATGGAGAAATTTATGGAAATAAAAACCACTGGTTTAATATATGCTTTAATGAAAAGTTTATTTGTGTAATAATTCCTTGAAAATTTGTAGATATTAGTTTAATGATATTGATAACCTTTGGGGTTGATAAGTTTATTAATGACATTGTAATAATGGTAAAATAACATTATTTCACTTTTTGAGAAAATTAAGTTGTATTTAAAACCATAGTAAAAATGGTTACTTAATGATTAATTTTCAGGTATTTAGAACATATTTTTTTGGTGACATTATTGGAATTATATTAAAATAGTTTTTTAAAAAGGACAACCTGCATACCAATAGACAACCAATTGCGTTAAACAAGGTCGTGGGGATCAGACCCTTAACCGATGGATGATGAGAGCATAAATCCTACAAATGGCCTATATGATATCTTGGTTAATATGTAATTATTTAATGAATTTGAAATATATATATTAATGATTAACTTTTGGTGTTATTGTTTAGGTTTATATATTAATGTATTATATTGGATAACTTGTGCTAACTATAATGGGTTTGGAAAATAGTTATAGACAGAATGAAACAACTGTAACTCTTTTATGGATGTTATTATCTTTTAAAAGTTAATTTTAGTTCTTCTAGAAAAAAAATTTCATTTTTGGATATTTATATATTTGAGTAAGTGATGTATTATAAATTTATTGAAGCACAACAAAATAATGAAATTGTGCTTATGAAATTAAAATGTATCAAGTAATTATATTAATTTTATATTCATAGATAGTAAAATAGTCCAAATTTAGGAAAAGGATCTTGAAAAAATTCCCATTAAATTAATATCCAATGAATTGGATGGCCTTTTAAATCATCATTGATTTATGGTTTTGATGTCTTTAACTTTCCATTAATCATCCAATTTCTTAAGATCAATTAACTCTATCACTCTCTATAATTATTAACATTTTTATTTCATGTCCATATCTTCAATTGACACTAATTTTATCATATATATAAACCTAGTTATGTGTTATTTCATATGAAGTTTCTACTTAAATTTTTCACTTATTAAGAGGATGTTTTATTATCCCTTTTCATGATGTGGGATTTCATGATGGGTATTTTTAAATGAAAAACCCTTGATTACCGAGATCAAGTTTAAAATGTGATGAAGCAATTTATTTATAGTGGGAATAATTTAAAACCCTATGATTTTAAAAAATAAAAAAATTTATTATAGAGTATGTGACATGTATCACCAAGCATAAATGAACCATAAAGTATATTTATTTAAATTTAATCTCTTCTATAACTTCTTGAAAACACAACCCCAAGTTGAAATAAACAATACTATAGTATACCATAATAACATAACTATTAAATTAGAGGGAATGAATTATAATAACTAAATTATGAAAATTATGGATATATATTTATTATAATTAAATTTAGATTCATTTAAATGAAAAAAATTTGTTTCTAAAAAATTTCAATTTTTCTAAAAGTTGGTTTAGTCGCACTTTGCATATATAAATTAAAAATAATTTTTAGAACTCTTATATTTTTTAAAATAAATAAACAACAAATTTTAAATCAAAATATCCAAATTATATTAGGTTGACTATGTTTGGATTTTTTTCAAATGCTTCATTTTTCATTGAATGTTGAAAAATACTAAATTCTAATTGTAAAATTTCTTTTCATTTAAATTATTCATAAAGTTAAATTTAATTTTTAATTTTTTATAAATTAAAATTAGTTTAATTATATATATATTAATACAATTTATCTCATTGGAATATTTTTCTTATTTAATTTTGATATAAAAACATTGTATACTTTTGAACATTTTCTCTTTGAAAACCCTCTTTGTTGTCGTATTTGTGAGAATAATTTTAAATTACTGTTTTCCACTTATGTGAATGGAATTTTTAAAAAATTATTCCTTATTTATAATTATGATATTTTATATTATCAAATAATTTTAACATAATTTTTGACCAATCAGAATAGTGAAAACAGTTAAAATTATTTATTACAGTTAATGTAAAAATTGATTTACCGGGGGTTAAACTAAAAAATATAAAGGTTAAAATAATCTAAATACATATGTAAAATATATTTTATGGATTTATTTTACATTTTAATTTATAATTAAATATAATGATCCATATTCAACCCTTTTGGAATATGAAAATGATGGGTACACCTTTTTCTTTTCAAACATTACAAGTGTGCCACTCACCTCACTTATAAAAGGACACCCCCTATCCTCTATTATTAACACATTCAAACAATTTTGGTTCATCCATGAAATACATAAATAACTTCCAAAATTCCCAAAACTCATCCTATATGAATTATATTTTTTCATAAATTCAACCTTGGAAGTCTTTTGGTACAAACCTAATAATGTTACTTAAGGAAAAAATAACATTCTTCATCGAGAATTTTTGTTTTATTTCTTACTCGACCTATATAAATAATTATTAAAACATGATAATATAATAAAATTATTATATTAATTATAATTATATGTTGTTATGTTATGTTAATTACCTACAACCATCCCCAATTCAATCAAATGGGTTATGAAATCATTATTCGCGTGTATGGTGGACTACTGCGTCATGAATTGATGTCATTCATTTTTATATTACCACCTATCATAATTTGGTATGATGATGGATATTAATTATATTTATGATAACTATAACATAATTATATATCTGGTTTGACTATATATATATATATTAATTTTCATTCCAGAGGGGATATAATAACACAACTAGTGTATACGGAAGACTACCCCCAAATGAGGTGATGTGATTCATTTTTTCTTAACACATTGCATGTAAGGCAATAATGATAATGTTAATAAATATAATGGATATAAACAAAATAATTATGATATTAATTACATATTTATCATTATAAAATGATAATATATCATTTTATTTCTAACATTTTCATGTACTTAATGATGATAACATCATTCGTGTATGTATGTACTACCACCTTCATGAAGCAACACAACTCTCTTTCAATCACTAAAACATAAAGATGATAAATATAATATTTTTTAACGATATAATACTGTATTTATGATATGATTATAATTATTTGAATATTAGATATTACTTAAATCCATTACATAATGATATTTGAAAAATTGAAACTTTACCCATGCATACATATGACCTACCGTCACAATGATCACAACTTACATCGTTTCTCAATAACATCTTTTATGATTTTTATTAAAAATTTAACTGATGCATAAATATAACAATTATGTCATGATTATTTTTTTGGAGATAGTGGAACTATATAATATAAAAATGAACTACAACTTTCATGATAAAGTATGAATGAGAAAACATGGAAATTAACACCTGAAATAATGAAAATAGTGAAAATTATAAAGAAACAGTGAAAAGATATTATAAAAATATCAAATATGATATTATAAATATTTATAGAGTTCTATTATTAGTTAATAACATGTTTTAAACAACTATATAGGAGGTTAAATCACATTAAACAAAAATTAAGTATGAGGTAAGAGACATTGTCTCAATTTCCCTTCATTACGATATTTTGTAATAATGTTATGTGAAAATTTATTTTATACGGTGTTTATACAACCCATTTAACATGTAATATCCCTATTTATTAGATTTTTATGGTATTATATGTTTCAATTTGAGTTATCTCATCCAGCGGGATTTGAATTGAAAAATAGCAAGCGGTAAAGAATTTAATAACTCAATTCTTTTCCATTGGGTTATATTACCCCTTTGTTTTATTTGATATTATAAGATTATATGTGTAATTTATTTTGACTATATATTATTTTATTTACATTTTTTTATTTTGATTTAAATTTGAAGCACATAATTGATTTATTTCTTAATTCTCACATCAACTTTATGATCATTGCAAGGTTTTATTTCAATATCTCATTCAAATTGATATTATTTGTTTTTTAATTTTCATTGAATGAAATTACTTGATCATTTTTTAGTAAAACCATTTAATTTTTTTCTCATATATTTATTCATGATATTTTCAATTAATAATACTATTTTTTCAAATCCATGGTACTTAACATATTTTAATTTTTTTTCAAGAAAATTTTACTTTTTGTCTCTGTTCGGTTGGAAATCAATTTTCTTCCAAAACCATGTTTTCAAAAAAAATGTTTTCCATTATTTTTAATTTTTTCCAAATGACTTATTAAATAAATTTTTACCCATTTATAATTTTTAAAAAATGTTTTTAAATGAATATTCATGTATTTCTCAAAATAATGACCATTTAGATTTACTGAAAAGTTGAAAGGTATATTTTATTTAACATGAATGGAAGGAATTTAATTTCATGCCATCATGACCAGTAAAATGTTTGAAAACTTCCTTTATAAGTTTCAAAGTTTATTGTCAAAGAAATTTATTTTCTAAATTTTTTCAACATTTTATTTTTGTAAAATGATTTTCAATATGAAAAGGATATTTTCCACAAGAATACTTTTAAAGATATCTTATAATATTTAAATTTATCAATGGAACAAACCATTTATTATTATTATTATTATGGGTATATGCTATGTTGATACCACACTAATTCATCATATGGGTGTTTTATGATCATTTTATCCAAGGAAATAATTTAAATTTACTTTTTTTGATCCTTTTTTAGTCATAAACGTTTTCCTGAAATATTCTATTCCCTACAATCATTGGATATTAAATTTCTCTTATATGTTCATATAGTTTGTCATGGAAAGTCTTTTTTCTTAAAATGTATCTCATTTCTAAATGTGGTGTTTTAATTTAAAATTAAATTTATTAAGTGGGGAAATATTGATAAATTCATATTATTTACTTAATACAAATATTATTTGATAAGTTACATTATTCACAAATTAAATCAATTATTCAATATTTGAGGCATACCAGGGACATGAATTTATGTGCGGGCAAAGAATTATATAGCCCCTTGAAGCATCAGTAGTATCACAAGGAGAATTAGTAAGCTAGCCTTAAATGGGTTTTCACCTGTAGTTTTAAACTATCTTATGAAGGGTTTTGATGGTAGGGGGATCATGATGCATGAGATAATGGTGTCTAATATTAATAATTTCTTTTATTAAGAACTCAATTATTATTATCCATGATATTTTCATAATCATATTATCTTCAGATTCATTTAATTCTTAGATCATTGATTAATTGAATTGTATTTTTAGTTATTTACCATGATATATTGATTACATATTTTCTTATTGTCAATGTGATTATTATAACAATTTTATCTGTGGATAAATTTCATTCTAAATTTATTAACTATATATCATGTGTGTTTAGTTATTTACCATTCCATGTTGATTATTCTCATTGATTCATGATATATTCTCCTATATAATTAACCCTTATTTAAAAATTGATATCACTCTTATTTTATTTCCTTTCTCATGAATCAAGGAAGTGTACTATGAATTATATGTAAGGATATTATAAGTCCCAAACCTTAAATTTTATATAATCTTGAGTTTTGTTCAAGAATTTACATTATTTTACATTGATGATCTTTTTAGGTTTATATTTTTTAAATAATTAGGCCATAATTATTACATTACATCTAAAAAATTACATGGTAGGCACTTCTACTCTACCCAGTTTTTCACAACAATAAAAATACTTAAATAAAACAAGAATTATTTTCTTGATAAAAATATTCTTGAGTTATTCCTATATCTTACCCTTCATTATACCCTAATTTTTTTTCAAAAACTTGGGATGGGAATAAAATGATTAGTAAGGAATATAAAATAAGGAATAAAACTGTTAGTCCATGAATATTTAAAACCCAAGAAATTATTTTCACAAAATCATACTTTTCACACATAAAACATAAACTAATTTTTTTAAATCATGTAATCAAAAGATTCCTACAAAAATTTATTAAAAACATAAAATATGAAGGTAAATTTTGGAATCCATATCATACAGACATTATACCTTTCAATGCTACATAGGGAGTATCCTTCATGGTTACGTCTGGAATAACCATCACAATATATTCCCTAAATCTCTTAGGAGAAATATTAATGTTTACCTCTTTCACGTTACCTAATGAATTTGAGAGCTATCATGGGCTCACCGCCATAGGTTTATCACAAAACTCCTCATATTTGGTTTGTCAGATAACCACCCTTCAAATTTCCAAGTACCACTACATAATCATAGCACATAAAATATTGGAATTATCAACATTTCACTCATCGATCACTAGATATCAATTCAATATATTTAAATATTCAATAAATTTACAAAACCATTTAAAACATTTAATAAAGAGAATTTTGAATCAATGTGTCCCATACCAATTTGTAACTTTTAAAAGAATTAAAATTTTAAAACATTAATGTCCATATAAATAAATCCTTAAAACCATTTTGAAAACATGGAAATTAATGAGAAATATTTAGAAAAATAAATCTTTAAAACATTTAAAATAGTGTTTTAGTTAAAAAGTCCCTTACCAATTGAGAAAATACTTTAATAAAAACAATTAAATAATAACAATAAAAAACATATAATATCACGAGAATAATAATAGTCTTGATATAATACATCAAAGGGCTGTATATACACCATATAAAAGTAAATTGGTGCATGAAAACAAATTAGTCTCAATGTAATTTAAATTGAGATGAAATCTATTACAAATATTATATCCTTATATTAATGATAAATAAATGAAATAATTATGTGTGAAAAATATAAATACACACAATATAAGTGGATATTTAGGTTAAATCATTCATAGGTCATTCACACATATTCTTGGAAACACAAAACCCATGACATGGATATTTAACTCAATGAAAAGAAATTGAGTTATGATTTCTCTTAAAAAGTTCCTATAAATGACATAAGAATTTATCAATGGGGTGATTATGTGTAGAAATAGAATATAAACAAAAATGTAAGTGGAAATTAAAACATAAATAAATAAATAGTTATTCCCCACATAATCATGGAATAATATAATCAATAATGTATGCCTAAAACCCAAAGAGAGGAAATTGAGTTTATGAATTCCCATACAAAAACAATTTTGTTAATCCAATAGATTTAATACATGTATTCAGTTTAAATACCAATCAGAAAAGTATAAATACTAGATAAGATATCAAAATTCATTTCTCACATATTCACAACATGACATAGTAAAGAATTATAATATCAACCAAAAGAATGGAAATTCGGTAAAGAAGTTCCCCTACCTTGAGTCCGACTTTTCTTGTTCGTTCTTTATATCCATGAATAATAAAATTAAGTTAATTTATACTTTATTCATAATTTTTTATTTCTATTATTCATTTTATATAATTTATTACCCAGTTATAAGAATCATATTATTATTCAATTTTATATCAGTCATTTTGTCAATATTCGATACTTCATTTGAAAATGAACTTGTTTTCATGTAAATTGTCCATGAAGTCAAAATTACATCATATCTATAATGATTTTAATGATATAAATATCATATAAATATCATATATATACATTTTATATTTGTTTATAATAGTCTATAACATTTGGAGATAATAAATGAAATGCACCGTTCGTGGAGACGGTAGGCCGAACGTACGCATGAATGCAACCTTCATATATTTGTCATAATAAGGACATGAAAAATAAATGATACTTATGTATATTATAATTATAATATAATATCTATTTTATATTTGTTACAAAATTCCATTAATTATATCCTTTATACGTTCCATGTATGGAATTAACAAGTCATTTAACTTTGAGGGGTTGGTAGTCCGCACTTCCGGAAATGAAATTATCGTATTAACGCATTATGGAAAGAATAAAGTTATGATATAAATGAAAAATACAGAAGCATAGAGATAATATAAATATAATATAAATCATATATAAATAAATTTCCATCATAATGGTCACCATGAGAGGTGGTAAGGGAAAATCGAACTATCATTGTTTTGTGAGGTAGTTGTTCGCCGTTAACAGAAACAGTATGTTCATATCCATTAGATGGAGGTGTGTGTAAGTGTATTTAGAATACTTATCATAAAAAAATCAGAGTAAATTTAGGATACTGGATATTGTATTTAATAAATTTTTAAGAAGATTATAGGGAGTGGAGAATGAAAATAAAGGAAACGAACATGAGAGAAGAAACTACCTCTAAATTCAGTAACTTTTTTTGTTTTGAGACAAAAGGATTTCTTGAATTTATTTCTGACCAAGGTAATTCTTCTAGGAGGAATGGAGGGATTTTGGGAGGTTATTTTAGTAGATATTGGATGAGTCAAGGGGCTTTATAGGTGTGTGTTCTGTGTGTTGAGGTGGTGACCTTTTATAAGAGGGAGGAGGGGCACTTTAAGAATGTCTTGAAATATTATTCTATTATAAATTGATTTTAGGTCTCAAATGGTCCATAAATCATTTATTTAAAATATAATATGATTTTGGATCTAAATAATCTTAACCAATAGGTTTTCGACAAGTTTAGTTCATAAAATAAACCTTATATTTTAGATTTAACCCTTCATGAAAACATTAACTCTTTCCTTGTCTTCTTGTATTTTCATAATATATGGTAAATATATTTACTCTAGAATTCCAAGAGAACCATAAGTGGATAATTAATGAAATTTAAAAAGTTATATAATTTATTTTTATGAATGTTATATTTTTAGGGATATTATATAATTTAATAAAATAGTATTTTTTAAAAACTCATTTATGTCAATTTTGACACTATAAGGTAATTGATTTATAGTAAGGTCGTAACACCTTTATTACTTCAAGAAAAGAAATTAAATAAAATATAATATGTTAATATCATCATTAAAATTCAATTATGGATTCAAAATATTAAAATTACTTTTATTTTAATATTTATATTATCATTTATTTGAATCTTCCATTAATGAACTAATCACTACATCATCATTGTGTCATAATTAAATTTATATATTTAATGTATAAAAATTATAAATAAAATACCATGATTTAGGAAATATTATTAGATTTATAATTAATATTTATAGTCAATTATACCATCTATATAACCCCATATTAAAATTGTTTTAGTAAAAGATACATGTTTATGTTATATTTATCTTTACTTCAAATTAATTCTTATAAAATGTTATTTTCAAATCCATGTGGCTCTATGGGGTCCCATAATTGATCCAAGGATTCACATGGTCATAAATATATCATAAAATAGGGTTAATAAATGTTTTAGTGTAATTTAACATTATTATAATATTATAGGTTAACCCTTAATTACCAGATTTACCTTTTAACCATGATTAATAAAATAATTACTGAAGTTACTATTGATAATGTATAAAAATAAAAGGTACCCATTCAATAAATTTAGAATTTATAATTCCAAATATGGAATCCAATTTTCAAATTCTAAACATAGAATTTTTCGTAATTAATTTAAAATTAATTCCCATTGTAAAAACCAAAAAGCTCGTTTTTTAAGAAGTAAAATTTATCAAAAGAATAACCTATGTTGATATCTAATTTAAAAGTGAAATTAAGTCCAATGGCCAAAATTGTTTTAAATGACAAAAATATATTCCATTTATACTTTAAAACCTTTATATAATATTATTTAATAATATAAATTATCTCGATGGAAGAAGATTTTTTCCAATTAAAATTTACTGTATACTTAGAATTCACAACAACATGATAGTTATCCAAAAAATATCAAAAATTCATCCAAAGTAAATTTTAATGTACTGATTCTAAATAATAAGTTTATTTTTTGAAATATTACATATAAAAGTGTCAAAAAATAAATTTAAAAAGGGTTATCCATCAAAAGGTGGTAAAACTGCATTTTTAGAAAAACAGTTCTTTTATCTAAAAAGTTGAATTTGTTATTATATATTATATATAAAACATATAAAATTAATTTAAAACATTGAATTGAATATATAAAATAAATTTTTCATTAAATAAAAATCCATAAAGGGTGATATGATTTTATAAACACAATTATTCTCTTTTTAAATATCTTTTACTAAAAACACATCCTTTATATTCAATTGGTATTTATTTCCACTTAAAAATTTATGTAACCAATGTGTCATTATTTAAACACATATAAACCATATTTTTAAAATTTAGTTGATACTACTCATTCACTCCATCCAATTACATGGTATTAATTACTATTTAAAATACTAATATTTTTGTTGTATTATTGTTTAGTTTAACACAATGTTTTGTGAAACGTAAGATGTCATAGAAACCCGTTGTTGAATGTCGAGTATTCTATCAGAAAAAGAATCCACTTTAACATAATATTAATATCTTATTAATAAGTATTAATAGAAATGAAAAAGTATTATTCTATAAATACCTAGGTCATTATATCATTCCTCCCTTCTGAAAATTGCATCCTCGCAATTTTAAAATTGGTCTCAGAAACTTCATTGAAAATCCCCTATCGAAAAAAGAGTCAATAAAAATATCACTTTAAAAAAAAGAGAATTAAAAAGGTCACTCATGGTTACAAATACTAGTATTACATTTAGAAAAAAATAGATATAGAAGAGAATCTATGTGTCATGTTCTGATGGAGAGCAATAGAAAACATGATTAGGAGAAAGTTAACTACTAGAAAAAAATAAACTTGTGATGGTTTAAACGGTCTTTGATTCCCCAGTAGGAAAAGTAAACAAAAAAAGTTTCTGTTTTAAGTTACATTTCAAAATTGTGAGGAATTTATTTATGATATTTAATAATAAAATAAGGAAATATACTTACCATTCAAGTAGAGTTTCATCTATTCATAAATTTTTAACAAAAAATCATCTTTTCTCCAAATAGCGAGTATTCAAGGTAAATTTTTCACACCTGAAGTTCTAGAATCAACTTCTAGAGGATTATATAATCCAAAAAGGATTACCTATATATTTTCCCTATCTTTATACATTATCCAAAACCAAAATGGTTAGTACAATATCAGATATTCCCCAAAAAGGATAATCGTTTATAAAAAGAATTACTACTCTTAGTCTCCAAAATTCAGAAACCAATACCCCAAAATTCAAAAAAATCATTCAATAAAAAATTACCATTAGAATTATTCAAATTAATCCAAACTAATATTGAAACCTAAAAAATTCATAATGATTTGATCATCTATCCTTTCACTATAAATCTTAACATTAATCTCTAAATAACATCGACTTCTCTTAAGGTATCATACTTAAAAGTAATTAACCTAATCATGTATTCTCCATGATAAGTTAATCATTTCCATAAATATCCCATGTCACCACAAGTACAAAAAAACATAGATTATTGAAAAATAAAATTCATTCTTTACTCATCAAATTCAATCCCATGGAATTATATTTTCCTTAGGTATATAGTGTTCCCTAAGGAGAAAACATCATCCAAAATAAGATGTATCAATTATTCACCAAATAATCTTCCTATAAAAAAGATATCCATTTGATAAAAAATAAGCTCCAAAAATCAACTTATTAATTATCTAAATAATAATTTAACTAAAAAGAATAAGTCATACTAATCGAGGAATTCACGTAGTCCAGTGGTAGGAAATAAATCCCAGTCGAACATTGGTTGTGAGGTTGATTCTCGAATCTATTTCTGATGTGATGGGTTGTCATATGATCTATGTGTTGTCTATTTTCAAGAAATGTATAATTATAATAAAATTATCAAAATGAGATAAAATCCCCAAAAATAACCACAACATATTTTAACCTCAATGGTTATCTCATACCTCACATTTTGCATACCAAAAATAATAACCCAAAATTTCCTCAAAGGCGAATGTCTCCAAAACAACCATTAGTCACATTAATATTTCAGATCATAAAGACTAAAAAGGGGTTTAAAAGACATTGAAATTATGATTTACCTAATAATTATAAACCCATGATGATATCCACAACCCTTAAGAAAAAATCCTAATCTCCAAAGTTGTCTAAACCTTTCCTCTGATACCAACTATAAGGTCCCGATGTTAAACATTACATAATCTTGAGTTAAGCCAAGAATTCACATTGAGTATATTTTCAGGTCTATATTTTTAGATAATTATGCCATAACTATTACATTCTATCTCAAAAACTAAAAGGTAGACACTTCTACTCTATCCAATTTTATTTAAATAATAAAACTCCTTAAATAAAACTAGAATTGTTTTCTTGATAACAATTTTCTTGCATTCTTCCTTTTTGTTACCCTTCATTATAACCAAAAAAACATTTCAAAAACCATTGATGAGAATAAAAAAGATCAATAATGAATATAAAATAAGGATTAAAACTGTCAGTCCATGAATATTTAAAATCCATGAAAACATTTTCACAAAATCATACTTTTTACCCATAAATCATAAACTACTTAGCTTAAATCATGTAATAATAAAATTCCTAGAAAGCTTCATTTAAAAACTAAAACAAAAAAGGTAACTTGTGGCATCCATATCATACATACATTATAGATTTCATAACTACATAGGCTATAACCTTCATGGTTACATTTGTAATACCCATCACAATATATTCCCTAAATCTCTTAGGAGAAATATTAATGTTTTCCTCTATCACATTACCCAATTCATTGGAGAGATATCATGAGAACACCCACCCTAGGATTACCACGGAACCACCCGTATTTGGTTATCACATAACCACTCATCAAATTTACAAGTACCATTTAATAATCATATCACATTGAAGATTGAAATTATCAACATTTCACTCATCAATCAAAAGAAATCAATTCAAGATATTAAAATATTCAATCCATTTCCAATACCATTTAAAACAATTAATAAATAAATTTTTTAGTCAAAGTGTCCCCTACAACATTGAAAATTTTAATGGAATTAAACTTTCAAAAAATTAACGTCCATATAAATAAATCCCTAAAAACATTTTGAAAACATGGAAATTAATGAGAAATATTTAGAAGAATAAATCTTTAAAACATTTAAAAAGATGCTTTAGTTTAAGAGTCCCTTACCACTTCAGAAAATAGTTGAATAAAAATAATTAAAGAATAACATTAAAAAAAACTTATAATATAATGAGAATATGAATATTTGTGATATAATATGTCAAAGGGTAGTATATACACCATACAAAATTGAATTTTTACATAATGTCAAATAAGTCTCAATGGAATGTAAATTGGGCCAAAATCCTTCACAATGATCAAATACTTATATTAAGGATAAATAAATAAATTATTATGTGTTAAAAATATAAATAAACCAAATATAAGTGTATATTTAGTGTAAAACAATCAGTATTCAATCACACATATTCTTGAAAAAACAAAACCAATGACATGTATATTTAACTGAATGAATGAAAATTGAGTTAAGATTTCCCAAAAAAAGTTTGTATAAATGACAATAGAATTTATCAATGGAGTGATTATGTGTAGAAATAGTATATTAATACAAAGGGTGGTGTAAATTAAAACATAAATAAATAAATAGTGATTCCACACATAATCTTGGCATAATAAAACCAACAATGTATCTTAAAACCCAAAGAGTGGAAATTATGTTTTGAAATTCATATAACAATATCAATTTGTTAATCAAATAGATTGGTTATGTGTATTCACTATATATCCAAATAATATAAGTATAAATACAATATAAGATATCAAAATTCATTTCTCACATATTCACAATATGATATATTCATGAAGTAGAAGATCAACCCAAAGAATGGAAATTGGGTTAAGGGGTTCCCTTACCTTGAGTCCGACTTGCCTGATTTGTTCTTTATCTCCATAAATAATAAAATTAAGTTAATTTATACATGATTTATAACCATTTTCATGTTTATTATTTCTTTTATATTACTTATTACAACATTATAAGAATCATATAATTATTTATGTTTATAATGGTCGTTTTGTTGATATTCAGTACTTGAGTCGAAAATAAACTTGTTTTGATGTAAATTGTCTATGTAGTCAAAAGTACACCATATCCAATTATATATATAATTTAAATATAATATATATAATTTATATATGTATTTATAATAGTCTATAACATTTGGAGATAATAAATGAAATGCACTGTTCATGGAGACGTTAGGTCGTACGTACAGATGAATGCTACTTTCATTTATTTGTCATATTAAAGATATGAAAACTAAATGATACATAATTATATTATAATTAAGTTATAATATATATGTTATATATTTTATATAGTTTCATTAATTCCATCCTTTTGTGTTCCATGTATGGCAAGAATGAGTCATATCACTTTGAGGTGGCGGTAGTCAGCACTTCCTCAAATGAAATTATTGTATTTACACATTATGGAAAGCATAAAGTTATGATGTAAATAAAAACATAGAAGAATAGAAACACTTTAAATATAATATATATCATATATAAATATATTTCTATAATGAGGACCACCATGAGAGGTTGTAGGGGAAAATTGAACAATCATCCTTTTGTGAGGTAGTAGTTCTCTGTCTACAGAAATAATATGTTTATATTCATTAGATAGAGGTGTGTGTAAGTGTAGTTAGAATACTTATCATAAAAAATCATATTGTATTTAATATACTGGTTTTGGTGTGTTTAATTAATTAATAATAAGACAATAGGGATGGGATAAGGAAAATAAAGAAAAGGAACTTGAGAGAAGATGTTACCTCTAAATCATGTAACATCCTTTGATTTGAGCCAAAAGGCTTTCTTAAATTTCTTTATTCCCAAGGATAGGATTATAGGATGAAGGTAGGGATGTTTGGAGATTATTTGAGTAGATATTTGACGATCCAGGGGGCTTTAGAAGTGTAAGTAATGTTGGTAGATGTGGTGTCCTTTTATAAGAGGGAGGAGGGGCACTTTAGGAAGGTCTTGAAATATTATTTTATTATAAATTTATTTTCCATTTTAAAATATCCCCAAACTCATTTATTTCAAATATAATATTATTTTAAGTTTAAAACATCTAAATAAATAGGTTTTAGACAAGTTTAGGTCACAAAATAAACCTTATCTTTTAGCTTTAACCCTTAGTGAAAAATATTAACTATTACCATGTCTTCTTGCATTTTCTTAATATATGGTAACTATATTTAATATAAAATGCCAAGTGAAAAATAAGTGGATAATTATTGAACATATTAACATTATATAAGTCATTTGGACAAATATTATTTTTTATTACTATTACATCCTTTAATAAAATAGTATTTTTTTTAAAACTCATTTGTGTCAATTTTCACACTTTAAAGTTACTGATTTTTGTTAAAGTTAAAATAATTTATTTCTTATAAAAAAAGGAATTAACTACAAGTTAATATGTTAATATTAACCAAAAAAATTCTTTTATGGGATCAAAATATTAAAATTATATTTATTGTAATTTCTATAACATCATTTATTTTTATCTTCCATTAATGAAGCAATCATTGTATCATCATTGTATAATAATTAAAATTACTTATTTAATGTCTAAAAATTATAAATAAAATGTCATGATGTATGAAATATTATTATATTTATAATTAATATTTATAGTCAAATAGATAAGTTATATAACCCCATTTTAAAACTATTTTAGTAAAATATACATGTTTATGTTATATTTCTCTTCACTTTAAATTAATTATTATAAAATATCATTTTAACATCCAAGTGTCTCCATGGGGTCCCAAAATCGACACACAAATTTAAATGGTAAGAAATATCTCATCCAATAGTATTAGGACATGTGTTAGGGTATTTTAATGTTTTTATAATATTATTTGTTTACCCTTATTTAACAAATTGACCCTTTAACCATGGTAAATAAAATAATTACTGAGGTTACTATTCATAATGTCCAAACATAAATGATAAGAATTAACACAATATGGACCTTATGATTCAATATATGAAATCCATTTTTCCAAATTCAAAACACAGAAGTTTCAGTAATTAATTTAATATTATTTCTTATTGTCAAAACCAAAATGCTGGTTTTTTAATAAGTAAAATCAATCAAATGATTGACAGGTGTTTATATCCAATTTAAAAGAGAAATTACTTCCAATGAACAAAATTTTAATAAATGATAAAAATATATTCTATTTATACTTCAAAATAATTAGATAATATGATTTAAAAATATAAATTATCTCTATGGAAACAATTGTTTTCAATTAAACTTTATCATATTTTACTATTCATCAAAACATGATAGTTAGCAGAAAAATATAAAAAATCATCCAAAGTAAATTTTTATATCAATATTCTCAAGAATAAGTTTATTTTCTCACATATAACATATAAATGTGTCAACAACTAAATTTATAAAGGGTTCACCATCAAAAGGTGGTAAAACTGCATTTTTAGAGAAATTCTTCTTTTATCCAAAAAATTAAATTGTTCTTATATAATATCTAGAAAACATAAAAGATGAATTTAAAACATTTAATTGAATATATAACATATATTTTTCATTAAATAAAAATACATAATGAGTGATATGATTTTATAAATTCAATTATTCTCTTTTTAAATAGGTTTTCATAAAAACACATCCTTTATATTCAATTGGTTTTTATTTCCATTTATAAAAAATTTGGTAACCAATGAATCATTATATAAACTTGTGTAAACCAAATTTTCATAATTAAGTTGATACTATTCATTCCCTCTATCCCAATGGCTAAGCGTTAACTACTATTTAAAATAATAATATTATTACTATATTATTTTTTGGTATAACTCAATGTTTTGTGCAACATAAGATTTCAGAGAAACCCATTGTTGCATGCCGAGTATGCTATTAGAAAAATTATCTCCTTTAACATACAATTAATATCTTAATTATAAATAATAACAGAAAAGAAAATGTATTATTCTATATATACCTCAGTCATTATAGATATTCTAGAGGTAATAATGTTATTCTAAACAAAATATGTTTTAATTGGGGTTTTCAAATTCAATTAATGACTCAAGTATGTATCTAGTTTACCAACATCATTAAACTATTTGGTTCCTTAGGATGTGATTCATTATATCTTATGCTTATGTAATAAAGCAAAAACTATATCCATTCTACTAGGTCTAGGGTCACTATAATGAGTTTTCTCATACATAAATTTAGAGTGTTTATTATGTGTACCCACAATAAAATTTTAAACAAGTATTTTACATCTACATACTTACCCCTTCAGAATCATTAATGTTGTTTTTTATTTTCTTCTTATAAACACACAATTACAACTTTCTTACATCATGTTTTGTGGTTTTGTGGTTTCTGGTTCTCCATATTTATTCAAGAATCATAAATTAGACTTTCAGAATCATTCCATATATATGTTTCAATTACATAGATAGAAAATGGTATTCATATAGTCAAAAATAAAAACAATTACTATTTAAAATAACTTTTAGGATTCAAAAATAAGTCCTCCATCAATATCCAAAAGGACCCTTTTTCAATATTTCTTTATAGTTTCATTGCCCCCCACCATGATTTTAGTTATCCTAGCCTGATAGAGGAAAAACAACACCATAGCATATCCAGGACTACAACCTTGGTTAGAATATATACGAGTTTCTAAATTCCTTCCACCTTCTATAGATCCAACCCCTTTTCCTCTAAAAACTTTTGGATGATGTGATACTTCAATTGAATATTCTTTTTCTTGGAATACAAAAATGGATTATTTGAAAAGTTGATCATACATTCTGTATCATTGAAAAAAATTCCAACCTACTACCTCATTTATAATCTTCAATCAGAACTCTAATACAAACAACTAATTGACAACTTATGTTAGTTTATTATATTATTCTATTCTTATTAAAAGTGAAACTATCAGTTGATGTATATAAATCATACTCACATTAATTGCTCTTCATGTGAACACATATTTCATGGTTCTATTTTAAGTATCTATATCTCCACTAATTTATAAATATGAAAACCATTATAATGATTCATCTATTCCAAAAAAAGATACATAATTTCTAAAACATTGTGGTACCAGAGGATCCACTTTACCACATCCAAATTCCCTCTTCTTGTATAAACCAAAAACACACTAACAACTTCCACTACACATGAAATTTCTATCAATTTATAAATCAAGCGATACAAAAATCTTCCAAATTGCAATGAAAAATAACATTTTCCATAAAAAAATGTTAACTTAAAATTGAGGTTCCTTATCCATTCTTAACATGAAATTTATTTCTATATGAGTGGTAACCAATTTCTCTTCTTTCATTCAAAAACATTTTAAAACCTTATATTTATAATTGAATTGAGTTAGGAAAAAAATTAAGAACTTAGAGACCTTATAATACATTTCCTCAAAATCTATTTTTCCAAATTTAGAAACATTAGCATGAATGTTATGGATATTTAATATTTTTGTATGTTAATTATTTTCTTTAGAGGACAAGTAATAAAAATTTAAGAAACATTGAGATGTAGGATGAAAATCCTATCATCGAACAAATTCAAATAAAAAAATAACCATAATTGCTTGAGATTAAATTTCATTATGCTTTAAATTCTCTAAACTTTTGATTCCACTACCTTGGTTATTTCTTCAACTGATAAATCTCTATTTTTAACATCCACACCTTATCCTAGTACCTTTTCTCTAGGAAATCTAATGGATACTCCATGAAAATATCTATGTATAAGTATCTATAAAGAAATTTAGTATTTATATCTAACTATTCGTGTTTCAAAACATCCATGAAAACCATACATAGCTCAATTTAAATATTTATATGTTTTAAAACCAGAAAATAGATCTTAGAAAAATATATTCCATCCATTTATTGAAATCCTATCACAAAAGGAATTTCTTTGTACCTATACCAACCATCCAGTTCATCCTTCCATTTCTAAATCAATTTACTCTGAATCACTCTCCTCCCAAAAGATCTTTCTATTGTCTCCCATGACCTAAAAAATATAAGGAATTAATATTATCTCCTATAGAAAAAGCATATTATCATGAGTTGTTTAAACTGTAACTTCTTCCAGTATTCTGGGTTCTCTATCAATCATGATGAGAAAATAGTTCATGTCACTTTTTCAATTCTTCACATGGAACCAAATATTGGAAGACCACTGAAACTAACCCTATGACTTCGATCCATTCAAAACCGCAGATTAAAAAACACAAACTTCTTGATATCTTCCTCAAGCTTTCATATTCCTTTAGTTTTATAGTACTTATGACCATGTAAACACAATTAGCGATTGAACTCGATCTGGAACTTTTTTTACAGTCTTTGGCGTTTTGGAAACTTTTCTACTATCCACACTTGTTAGGACATTTGAGACTTCCATAAATCTATTTAATCAAAACTCAGATGGTGAAGATACTTTTATCTTATCATAATATTCCATCACACCATATAAAGTTAATAGGTTAAATGTATAAATGTTACTACCCATGTGAACATGGTGCACCATTCTTTTTAGGATCCAACACGATTATAACACCATTGTTAAGTGACCATATCTAGGAGTAGTTTTAGAATTGGTGACATTTAATGAAGTTTCCCAGGGTGTGTGTGAGTGAGGAAAATGAAAAATAAAATAACATGTGTTTGAATTTGGGGATAATAATTAGTCTAATGACCCCTTCGGGCTTGTGTTTGGGACATATAGAGGGCACAACACGTTTCTATATGGAAAATAGTGTCTCTTGGTGGTCCAATACCAAATAAATATATTAAAAAGGTGAGGTGCCTGTGTTTTCATTAGGGACTTGTTGTTATAATGGTAGAAAGTGGCACCCATCCATAAGGGAAGTGATACCACATGAGTTGAAATGTAGGGTCTATTATAAAGACACTTTTTTCTAGAGAGGGGGAGAATATGATGCCCTAGAAATTTAAATGATTAAAAGAATAAAAGTTACCACCCATTTCAATGTGGTGAACTTTTTTTTTGGATCCCAGACGATTGAAACTAAAAATTATGAAAGATTATTATGGATTATTTCCATGTTGGGTAACCTTATAGGTAATTTACCACGGTGTGTGTGAATGAGGGAAAATTCACTAAAGGGACTTGTGTTGGACTGTAGGGGAAATCATTATTCTGAAGACCAATTCCATCCTATAGATGGGCCCTAAATAGGGGACATTGTGTGTTGGCGGGGGAACTAGTTGTTCCTCATAGGCCATGACCCAAAGACCATATTAAAAAGGTGAGGGAATTTTCTATAAGTGATATGTAGTTGTTAAAGTTTTAATTTTTTTCAAACCAATACTTAATATCTCTCCATTAAATATAACAATCTAGGTTCTGATAACCTCATATTTGTTGTAATACCATATTCAAAACCGAATGTATTTATAATCATTCCCTATAAAGTACCATGACTAGGATATAGCCTATTTTTTGTCACTTTCCTTAGAATCAACTTGGATGTATTCTAGTGAAACAAATAATTTTTGTTTTGATAATTATATCATTATTTTATACCAACATTCTTCCAGAAGATCCTTCCTCAATATAGAAGGACTGTTATTTAAAAAGTAGGAAGCACAATTTAGAACATTTGTTAGTGTTCAAGTTTGATTTCATGTTAGTGTTATAGTTGTGTGTGTGTGTGTTGTTTTTTTTGAATCTTAAAAATAACTAAAAATTATAACATTTGATAATTATATTTTTTCAATGAATTATTTTTCTTGAAATCCTATAAATTTCATTATATTTATATATTGTATAGTTTTATCATTTTAGTATTTTCCAAAGTTCAATTTGAAATTCATAAAATTTATATTTTCAAGTATTTATTTTTTATAGAAGTTTACAAATTATATTAAGTAAAATTAAAATATTTTGAAAATATTATGGAAGAATTTTAAATACTATAACTTATCAGTAGAATCATATGATGTCTGTTAATATGAAAAGTTTCTAATAATTTTACTTTTATGAAATTTTTTATTAATTTTCATGTATTTTTATTTACCAGTTCTAAGTGGTAATATTACACACATTGTTATCCTAACTCGGTTAAATACCCTAAGATGGTGGGTAAATTAAGGTATCACAAATTAAAACAAATTCCCCTTCAGATATTGGTTTTTCATTAAACAAATAAATCTTCTTTCTCTTTCCTATTGCAATGCATCAGTAGAAATTAAATCTTAGACAAGAAAAAATAATTTTTACTTGGTTCACCCTCACAAGGCTATATCCATGGAGCATACAACTACAATGTTCCAATTCTACCAAATTCACTGAGGATCCCTACTAAGAATGATGGTTCGGGCTAGATCTCATCTATACTCAAGCTTACAACCTTTACAAGGTTGAGGGTCATCTCACTAACAAATCCACTAAGGATCACAATTATGGCTCACAGATGGTGGAAAGGATCATCGTCTTTCTCTTCCTTTACTCAACTCTGTTATAAGGTATTAAAAAAGTTTTATGAAATGTTAAGTCCCTTTATTATCACTAATGAATACATCCTCTATTATTGATAAATTGTATATTGAAGTTATAATTACATCCAACTAATTAATACCACTTCACTATAGTTTTTTTGGAAATACATTTTAAAAACACTTTCGCATTACTCACTTCCATCATGAAGCGCCTCTTTCATGTATCTCAAATATCCTTTTTGAAGCTCATTCTTCCACAATTCTCAAATAGCCTTTACAAATCTTCTTCTTTCAATAATCTTAAATATCCTTCACTGAGCTCCTTATCTTGTGCAGATCAAATTGCCTATTTGAAGCTCATTCTTTCTAAAAGCTTACTCAGTATTCCAAAAATCACTTAATTTCATGATGCTCAAAACATTGGGTTGGATTTTATAGCCTTTATAAACTTCTTCACATGAAACATTCACAAACCACCTTTAAAAACCACCTTTGAGATTCTAGAACCTTAAGATCTTTGTTAAGTCTCGCTAATTTTATGAAGGGGTAGAGGTCTATTTATAGGAATTTCTATTGATTCTAGAAGCATTCGGCCACTCTATCACCATTTTACGATATTCCCTCTTTTCCTTCAGGATTATACCAATTTCATGATTCTATAATACAATTATACATTAACTATTATCATCATAATCATGGAGATGACCATAAAAACTCTTTGTGCTGCCGCGATGCACTACTCGTTAATCAACTCACCTTTATCATTCATAGTAATTATTACACTTATTGAGCTCACTGTCAGAATCTTTGATCCTTCACGAAACACCCTTCATAAAACCAATCTTCACAAAACTCACGCCTTTTCCGTATTTTCACAAGTCCTTCATGGAAATTTACTTTTCATCATTCTAGCCAAACTCCAGATTTTCGGAATTTTTTTTGGAAAACACTAGGAAATAACGTCACCTTATGTACACAATTTTTTGTACTTCTTAGAGAGAATCAATTCCTTTAAATTTTATCTTTTACAACATTACTAGATAAAAATATATATGAAATCCACAACTTTACTTGTAAACCCACATTGTTGAAAAACACAATCAACCCAAAAATACTGAAATGTTACCTTGAGGTATTTTTTCCCGACAATATCCCCCTTTGGGTTTGTTAACAACTCTTTACATTTTGATGATCTATTGACGATTCATCCATATTCTAAAAAGTTATACTTCATGTGATTTAGATAGAGATCAAAGACATACTCAACACACTCTCTAAGGCCACATGATCCATGATTAGAGTGAGAAACAAGAGTGGCATGAAAATTTCATCAAAGAATCACTTCATTCCAAAACCTCTCATCTTCTTTCATAAAGAACTCCATATGTCATGATAAATATAATTTTATCGATCACCTTTAGCATCATTAAATTTAATACTCCCCCTATCTCAATACTCCACCATTCTTCTTTAACACCTCCTATCTCATTGCTCCACCAAATAGCTTTTCCTGTTTTCTTATTTAATATATTTTCTCACTTTTGATATCTACAATTTCTACCCCTTTTTCAATGAACCCGAAGGTCACTCTATAGTGGTATGCAACATGGTAAAGAACATAGATCGACACAATCGGAAAAAATGCATCATACCTTGAGAAGAGGGGGGGGGGGGGTCCCACATCCACACTTTTTCAAGTGCGTGAAGTTGATTGAACTTTAAGAGTTAGTCAATGATGTTCAAATGGTTATTTGGGTAAGACATTTTTAAGAATTTTCTCAACCTATTTTTCTATAGGAACATACTCTAACTTTACAATCCCTTTATCCACCTTCTCCTAAATAAAAAAATACTTGATTTCAATGAGTTTTCTCCTTGAGTGGTGGAATGTATTTTTGATAATATTTATAACAATTGAATTATCATAATGGTTTCTTATCAAAGAATTCACTTATACTCCCATATCTTCAAGATGGTGCTTCATACAAAATAACTATGTTAATTCTTGAGTATCTGCAATATATTTAGCTTCCACAGTTCTCAAATAAATTCATTATTCTTTCTTGATTAACCAAGAAATTCATAAACCGCCAAGATAGAATGCACCACCCAAAGTAGATTTTATACCATCTACTGAACCGGGATAGTCTGCATCTATATATCCCAATAATGTTTGCTAAGATTTTCTATTTCACATCAAATCCAAATCCACTATGTCCTTGATATACTGAAGTATTCTTTTTTTAAATCAATAATGTGTATTTCCTTAGTACTTCTTTGAGACCACACTATTTGACATGTGAAAAAAATAATATTTGTTCATGTTTCTCTTAAGTACAATTGAATTTCAATGATTTGCCTATATTTGGTGATATTAACCACTTTTCCTTTATCATTACATGATAGTTTAATCTGGGTAGCCACCGGAGTTGGCATATCCTTGGAATTATCCATTCCAAATCTTCTCAAAAATTCCTTGGAATATTTTGATTGAAAAAATAATTTTCCATTATTTCTTTGGGTTACCTATAAACCATGGAAAAAATAGTTCACCAATCATTGTCTTTTAAAACTCACTGTTCATGAATTCAGAAAACTTTCTACACATGACTTCATCTGTTCCACCGAATATTATTTCATCAACATACACTAGCCCCATCATCCTTTGATTACTATCATTATTTACATGGAGAATGTAATTAACTCAAGCACACTAAAAACCAATCTTCTTCCAAAACTGATCGTGCCTTGAATACCATGATATTGGTTCTTTCTTCAACCCATATAATCCCTCATTCAACCAACACACTATGTTCTTGTCTTTTCGAATGAGAAAAACATATGGTTTCTTAATATAAAATTATTCTTCTAGATTCCCATTCATAAATGCTGACTTGATGTTCAATTGGAAAACTTTGTACCTTCTTTGCACTGCTATGGCTAAGAATAATTTGGTTTTATCTAGCCTTTCAATAGGTGAAAATATCTTATTAATATCAATACCATATATCTGGGAGTACCCTTTATACCCTATTCATGCTTTTTATCGAATCACTACTCCTTATTCATTATTATTATTACAAAATACCTATTTAGTCCTGATAAAATTCTTATTTTTTTGGCCTCAAAATAATCTCCCATTTCCGATTATTCTTGATTTTGTCAAGCACTTCATTCATAGATTGAAAAAAAATCTCATCTCTATCAACTTCATCAAAACATTTAGGCTCTACCTATGATAAGTATGATTTTTTCTATATATTATTCATCCTCACAACCTATACTGGCACATTCTAATCACTAATAATGTTTTTTCTATCAATTTCAGATATTTTCATTAGCATCTATGCATACAGTAATTTATTCTCATCCTTATCATTATCCAAGTCATTTTATGAATTTGACTCTGGAATTGGGAGATCCCCTGACTTTCTTATATATTCATCACTATCATTTAGATTCTAATCATGTATTTTCTGAAATTTCTTTTGATTATCCACTATAGTAACTCATAGGTTTTACTACCTTTCCCAACCACACATTGAAACATTTATATGCTTTGATTTTCTTTGTGTTTCCAAGAAATGTCCCTTTATCTCTATGATATTCAAACTTCTTATGTTTCTCTTTATTGATAATGAAACCCTTAATTTTACAGATACAAATATACTTTAGTGTTGGATCTTTCCCTAACACATCTCATATAGATTCTTTTCTTCCTTCAAACACAACAGAGCCCTATTAGATATATAGACCGATGAAAAGACAACTTCCTTCCAAAAATTATCTAGTAGGTCCTTCTCAATATGCATGGTTCATGACATAATGTTTGTGATCTGATTTCCCCTCTCAAACAATCCATTTTGTTAAGGGTTTCTTACTACTAAAACTTATGTGTTTGTGAATTCTATACAATTATCAGTATGAAACTTCAAAATCTTCATTCCAAGAATCCTTTTAGATTCTCTCTGATAATGTTTTATGAAACCAAACCCAATAGACTTGTGGGAAAATAAAAATTCCCATCACATCCTACTGAAATCATCAATGAAAATGACATAATATCTCATCCCATCAATAGATCATGGTGAAATAGATCCACACACATCAATATACACCAACTCAAGCGCTCTGGTTGACCTTTTCTCGTTTTCCTTATACTTATTTTGAATGATATTCCCTTGTCGATAAGCATTGCATGTATAAGTAGAGTCACGTGGTAACTTCGGGAGGTCTCGAGAAGCATTACATTTCACCAGATCATCCTATGATGTTTGGATCATGTGAGAAATATTTTTATTCCTTATATTTTTTTTCTTCATCCTTGTATAAAAAGAGAATATATTATTCTACAATTACAAGGTAGATATTTCCTTTCATATGTTTTCCTTGCTAAACAATTGAAACATTCTTTTCCTTGGTGACACATAATTTCTTTGAAAATATTATGGAATGTCCAGAGTCACATAGTTGATTGAAACTGAGAAAATTGTGATTGAGATCTTGAACAACTATGAAATCAACACGTCTCATATCTCTTCCCCCAAACATGGATTTTCCTGACCCAATAAACTTTAAGCCTTCATTATTACCAAATCTTGTGTTACCTTCCTTATTGTACATAATTAATTTCAACAGATCCTTATTTCGTATCATATGGGAAGTGCATCCTATCACAATGATCCATATTATAGTGGGATCTAATGCTTTTAATGAAGTATCTAAAACCACTATATGTTTATCTCTCTTAATTTTGATCCATGTTGTTTAGTTCATACCAGATATGGATTAATGATCTTTATCTTACTTAGTGGATGATGGACTGACTTTATCTTCTAGAGCTACAAATAAAATTTTCATTTCCATATCATTTGATGATACATTTTAATTTATCATGTCACCAGATTTAGTCTGCTTCAGTACATTCCTCCACACTATTGATAAATAGTTTTTTCTTATGTCTGAATCCCCTAAACCTGAAACAGTGACAATAAAATGATGTATTGGAATGTTGTGCCCTATATTGCCACCTCTATAGGTATTGTTTCCATTTATACCACTTTTCTATGGATTAAACATTTTTTGAGTGTCCCAAATTTGTAAAACTATAACATCTAATTTGGGGTGAATTTATATGTTGTAGTACTGCACTACTACTTCTCCCTTAGGATATATGTGTCTTTTGATTCTGATTCGTGCCTAAATTATTCTTCAACCTCAGAGTGTGATCTTATAGTCTAAATTTAACCATTACTTCTTTCTTTTTGGGTTGAAGCCCCATATCGGCTGTAGCATTCAGATCAGTAAATTTCTTTAGCACTATTTTATCTTCTTTACTTTAGATCTGAATTCTAATTTTCCTTTTTTTGTTCCTGTATGTCCATTTTTTCTAAAATCCATAGTTTCTCCTTATATTTAACTTTTATTTACATAATGGAAACGTTTTATTCAAGAACTTTGATACATTTAACTTGATATTTTATATTATTATTCAAACTATCAATATCTCTTTTTTATTCTTCAATTTTGAGTTTGTACTCAACCACCTTTTTTGAGCTTTTTGGCATTTAAGACTTCAGGTTTTCAATTTCTTCATTTAGTTCAGACTTATCTTCTTCCTATATCAGCATATAATGTTTGGAATCAAAATCCACTTAGTCATATTTATTTATTTTTGGATATCAAAACATCTATTTGTTCAATATCAACTTCTAATACAACCATAAGGTCAAGTATTCCTTCAACTTCTCCCTCATCACTATTTCTTTCTTACATTGTTTGGGAATTTCCCACAACTAACACCATTGCATATGATTCACGATCCTTGAATTCCCACAACTATTCTCAATAATATTCTTTTGAACTTTCATCTTCTTTTAAATGAAGATTCTTATTTTTAAATAAATTTATCATAGTACTTATATTACCTTTCACATTTGTTGTATACTTCTTTCAAGTAATTTCAACATTGTCTTGATTATCATCTTTAAAATTCTTAGAATAATTTGCTGCAAAATGTATTATCTTTCCACATTGAAATCATGCAAGTGGAATTTTACCAATGAACTTTTAAATTCCCCTTGTATATTTGAGGTGAGAAATGAAATAACATCATCCAAATTTTCTTCCTCTTAACTATCTTCAACATAGATTTTCTTCAAGGCCGTGAATTCTACTTCATTGGACTTCCCATTTTCCATAGCATAGTTATCATCATTTCTCATTTCATATGCAACAATTATACTATGCAAGTTATCCCATGTCATCTCCTTCAGTTCATTATCTTAAAATATAGAAACCTTTGGATTAAACTGAGGTTGAAGTTTTCTAAAGATGATCTTGACAATTGTTATATCTTTAATACTCTCTTCGAGATGGAGCAGGTATTCCATGACAACATTCAATAGATCAAAGTATGTATCTACAGACTCATTAGGGTACATTATGATATCCTCATACTTATTCCCTAGAACTTGCAGCTTTGATTTTATAAAATTGGTGTTACCCTTATAAATATTCATTAGCTTTTCCATTATAGCATGTGATGAATTGCATGAAAACACCTTTTTATATATCACATTTGATAGCGCTCTATCAAAATAATGAATTACCCTATCATTAACATCAAATTCACTTCAATCATCTTATGATAAAGTACCACTATCTATATTATATAATATTACATGCATAGTTGTAGTAAAGACATCCATTCCAAATGATTGGAAGTAGTGATATATCTGATTCACCCATAATTTAAAGTTTTTTCAATTGAATATCGGAATACATTTGTGATTGACAACCTCTATTTATTTTCCTGAGATAAAACCACTAAATTTAAACCTTTCACTCTAATACCAATGATTATCCCAACTAGGTTAAATACCATGAGAGGGGAGTGAATTTGGGTATGGATGAATAAAACTATTTCCCCTTCAAACCTTGTTTCATCATTAAAAAAAAAATTTTTATCTCCCATTCTCATTTAAATGTATGAGTGGAAATTGAATCATTCCTGAGACACAAGAATGTTTACATGGTTCAACTTCACTAGGCTACATCAAAGGAGCATACAATGACAATGTGCTGATTGTACCAAATCCACTAAGGATCATTTCCAAGAATGGTGGTTCAGTTTATATCTCATATATACTCAGGATCACTTCCTTTACATTGTTTGGGTTAGATCACTAATTTAATATGGATCCTTCCCTATGTTTCTATCTATGGCTAACTACTAGTAGAAATGATTATTGTCTTCCACTTCTTTTGCTGACTCCTCTTAGAAGGGATTCAAACAAATTTTAGGGACTGGTAGGTCCCTTTATAATATCAAATGAATACACTCACAGTTATTGATAGATTATTTTTTGAAGTTCCACTTTCATATAACAGATGTATACCACATTACAAATGTTTTATCGGGTAATGACATTTAAAAACACTTTTGTGATGCTCTCTGCCTTTGTGGAGAACCTCTTTTGTGAAGCTCAAATAGCCTTTGTGAATATCATTTTTTCACAAAGCTCAAACAGCCTTCATGAATATCCTTCTTTCATGAAGCTCAAATATCCCCCTCAAAGCTTCTTATTTTGAGAATCTAAAATTGCCACCGCGAAGCAAATTTTTTCACAAAGCACAAATAGCCTTCTTGAATCTCCTTCTTTCACGAAACATACTTTTTCTTCTTGAATTACCTTCTTTTTGCGATCCTTAGAACATTCGGTTTGCTTTTATAGCCTTTGAAAACTTTTTCAAATGAAACCTTCATGAACCAGCTTCACAAACCACCTATGTGATTTTGGAACCTTTAAAACCTTTTGTTAAGTCTCTCTACTATTATGAAGGGGGTAGAGGACTATTTATAGATGTTTCCAATAATTTAAAAACCTTTCAACCACATCATCACCATTTCATGATGCTACCTATTGTCTTTCATGATGCTCCATGAAAATTATCCCTTTATGATTCTTGTCTTAATCATATAGATCACCATAAAAAATATTTGTGCCACCGTGATGCTCCACTCATGAAACTCCTCACCTACATCGTTCGCGATGCTTGTCGTACTTTCCAAGATCAACATCATAATTTTTGATCCCTCAAAAAATACCTTTCGCAAAACCCATCTTCAGGAAACTCATGCCTTTTCAGTATTTTCAAAAGGACTTTAATGAAATCCATGTTTTGTGATACCATCCAAACTCCATGTTTTGTGCCCCAAAAAAGTTGTAAATATTGGGAAACGAAGTAAACTTATGTACACAATTTTCTATAAAACATTCAGGGAATCTATTCCTTGGAATTGGATCTTTTTCAACATTATTAGAAAATGAAATTTCTAGACTCGAAAAATATCCTTGGAAACCCTTTTTTCAACAAACAAAATGAACCAAAAAATACTAAAATGTTACATTGAGGGATTTTTTCCCAACACACATAAAGTGGTTATATGGATATTTATAAGTCTAATATGAATCTTATGAAATGCCTATTTACTTTTAATTAGTTATGTTTTCTATGTTTTTTGAAAAGTGGTTTATGAATTGAATATTGAAGCTTATGCTGATTTATTAATTTCACATACACTAATTCAGATACATTATTTTTTCACTCATAAGATATCTCATACATGGACTGAATTATATGAGAATTTCACTCATACGATGGTTTATTTATCTACTTATACATTTATTCTTATTAAGAACATTATTAACATAGTTTTTGTCCTATCTTATGAACTTATGTATTATGAAATTTTATGTATCTTACAAAAATGATTCATATGAGATATATATCTAATTATATATCCCTTTCACGAGATATATATCTTATGATATATTCACATCTTATGAAAATGTTTTTTATGAACATTTTATAAATATTTAAATAATTTTTATTTATCATATATATTTATTTTGAGCCTTTTTAGTTTTTTACCATGGAAGTGATATTAATTTTGGAAACTCTTATGATTAATCAATAGGTTGATCCAAATAAAAAACCACATGATGATTATTGCGAAGATCATGAGTTGAGTTTTGGGAATTCGTTTATAAATTTTATTTGAAAGAATGTGTTCAAAAAACCATGATACATATGATACAGAAGATATGAATATGTTTAAAGATTACTAATAAGAATTTTTTCATTCTCTTTTGATCATAAAAATGTATTTTCAATGTGAAAAACCATTTCTAATGCGTTTTTTTCACACCAAAATTATACTGTTCTTTTATATTCTAGTTTTAAAGTAGTAATTATATTTTATTTTATGTTGTTTATTTATCTTCTAGTTAATTATTTTACATTCTAAAAGTAATATTTTTTGGTTATAACTCATCAATAAAAGGTAAATATATTTAGCCTATGAATCCCCTTAAATGTTCTAGTTTTTGTTCTATTTGTACATTGGTTCTTTGAGTAATAATTTTAGTTTATTCTAACTTGTTCCTCTAGGTTTTAAAATGGAAGTGGTTGTAAAAGGTTAAAAAATCCTTTTAAAAGTGTGGTTTTATTGTAATGGGTTCCATTTCTTTTTAGGATAAGTGAGGATGTAAAATTAGACATAGGATCATGTTAATATTAGTTACTAGAAAAATGTAATTATTATTATTTTAACTTTTTTCATTAAATTGTTCATTCTTCTACATTCTTAGTTTTATGAATATTGAATTTAAAATTATATTTAACACTAAATTAATTTTTTTTAATGTTTTAAAAGGAATATACACCCCCTCTATATTGATTAGATATAGTTAAATGGCTTAATAATTATAATTAGAGGTATTACCTCTAATGTTATGGTATTTATTGATTTTTATTATACTCACTAACTATTAGATTTAATCATATAAGGAAAATATATTTATTGATATTCCATGAATGAATTATAATGATGTATGGATTCCTCAAAAAAATACCATAATTAAATGTGAATGAATATGGTTACTATAAAAAAGAACATAAGAATACCTTAACTATTTGTGCATAGGTCATAGGATTATAATTGTAAAACCATATAAACTATCTGATGATGATTCAGATACTCTCAAGGGTAATGATGTTATAAAAAAGGATTTAAATTAAAAATTCATGAATATATTATATTATGTTATTAATTTGAATGTGTTTATATATTTCTAAACATGTATGATTTCATATGAAATTTAGAGGACATTGTATTTCACATAGTATTATACATACAATATCAAGAAGAAAAAACATGTTATTTTATATATGAAATATAAAAACATTAACATAGAAAAAAATTGAATCCATGGACAATATTTTTCATAAATCTCTAAGCATTATCAATTATATGAGTGATGTTGGTGATGATTTGAATCACAAAATGCTGGTTTAAAGGGAGTTGTGATCACTACTAGAGATGTGTCATGAAAGTTAGGTGGTTACAAATGATTATAAGAATTTTAGGTAATATAGTTTGGATGAACTTATTGGTTTTATATTAAATTATGAACTCAAGTAAAAAAATCATAGATGAAAATACGTTGAAGAAGAAAAAATTGAATTTAAGTCTAATATAAGTATTTCTTCTAACTATTATAATTATGAGTCTCAGGAAAGTAATAAAGATAAAATATCTCACTTTACTAATGAAATATACAAATTTTTAAAAAATAAGAAAGGGATTATCATGTGACCTTGAAAAAATTGTCAATAGGTTGATAAAAATGAAATAATAATGATAATACTAGTAAATGAAATGAAGTTTCAAAAATAACTTGTTATGATAATATATATAAGGGACATAATAATATATATTTTCTAAAACTAAAGAATCTAAGGAAAGTCAAGAATTATAAGAAGATGGATACCGGGGAAATAATGACTAGATGGTGATGTATAGAAAAAGTTGACTCAATTAATGATTATAGAAGGAAAAATGAATATTATAATTTGTGTTTATTGAATACTATTATGAAATTGGTTAGTAGTGATTTTATTTCACATTGAGGTTATGATTATGGTTATGAAGGATATATTTTAAATGAATTAGATAAAGAGAATGGAATGTTATAGAAATATGTGCTAAGGGTTGCATAATTATACCAAGAGATAAAAGAAGAAAATCAGAAACTTTTTATAAAAAATAATAAAATAACCCTTAAAAATGAGAATTTTAGAAATAAATTTTCTTTTTCTAATGTTATGGTTTGTATTTATTTAGACATGTCACACAAAGAGAATGAAAATATTAAGGAATAAATTGTTATCTTGAATGAAATTTTATCTAGTTTTTTTTAAGGAAACTATAATTATGATATTATATGGATATGAACAATCAAAAAAAGATTAAAATTGATTCTTGATATAATAATGAAGTATATATACATTACAAGGTGGTATTTGTTAAATTACTAAAGGAATTGTTTCTAATGTTACTTGTTTTAGGGGTATCATTTAAGAAAATTATACTAATGAATGTTTATTGAGTTATAATAAATCTTTATGTCATACTAAAATTTTAATAGATAATAATTTCACTTCTATATTACCCAATACGAAATTTCTATACTCTAATTGGGTACCTAATAGTTATATTACAAATCCTATCAGAACCATGATAACAAGGGTTCCAAAACTTTTTACTAAATTATTTTTTAGGAAATATGACTTAATAGACTCAAGGAAACATAATATATGAAAAATTTATACTATAGACATTTTAATGGAGAACCATTAAAAATTTTATCTTATAAAAAATGTGATGGTGGCTCTATGTCTTTTAGAGAAAACATAAAAATGATAAGATAGATGTTTTTGGTGAATTAGGTTTTTTTAGAACTTTTATAATTTATAGTGTATTATATGTGGAAGCATTAAAAAATAATTTAATAACAATTTAACATCTTTATAATAATAACTTGTTTTTTAAATTTGAATATACTAAATGTTTATTTTTGAATAATGATTCAGTTTTAATTTATGAAAACAAAAATGATAATATATATTATATTTATTTTTTTGATTAAAATCATTGGTATGTTAAGTGTATTAATTATATAGAAAAAATGATATTTTTTGTTATAATATGTTGGGAATTGTCTTTTTTTGGTTTCTTTATAAACTTTTAAAACACAAAAAAAATCATTGAATTACCCAAACTTAAAGTAATTATTTTGTTTTTGATTCAAGTTTAGAAGGAAAATAACATAAAAAAAGATACATATCCATTAAGGAAGTTGAAACTATATGGAATCTTGAACTAATCCATATTAATTTATTTGGTTCTATGAAAAACTGTTGTTCAAGTGGAATGAAATATGTTTTAATTATTTTTGATGATTTCCATAGGGTTACTTAAACTTATTTACTAATTTATAAAAGTGGAACTTTAATTAAATTTATTGCATTTTTCAAATTATTTTAACATAAATAATATTAATTAATTATCTCTATTATAAGTGATAGATGTTGTGAATTTATTAATAATGAACTTGAAATTTATTATCAAGATAAACATTATTCTCATTATCTTTCTTCTCCTAGAAAAAAATGGTGTTATATAAAAGAAAAATATATTTATTTTTGAATTGGATAAAACCATTCTTATTGAATATAAGTTGTCAAAATAGTTTTCATATGAATCAATAAATACAACTTCTTATATATTAAAGAGAATTACTATGAGGTATTTTTAAAGAAATAACCAAAATAATTATATAAAAGAAAAAAACATAAATCTAGTTACTGAAGAGTTTTTTGGTGGGAAGAGTTTTTTTAAATACTAAGGATAATTTAGAAGAAATTTTCACTAAATTGATAAATGAATTTTTTGAGGATGTTATAATAATATTTAATATTATATTATTTATAATATAAAAACAATAATGATATAATACTCTCTACATGTTTATGTTCATGAGAATATCATGTAGAATAATTAGGATTTAGATAAAATGGAAGTCGAATTTAAAGGGTTTAATTTTGGTGATATATAATATCACAATAATAATTTATCAGTTGAGGAGAGCATATCTCTCATCAATTAGATCCTAAATATTATAAAATTTATAGTGATCATCCTATTGAAAATTTAATCTATGATTTTGATTATGGATTTAAAATATGAATATCCATTTTGAATTTGTCTATTAATTATTATTTTGGTTATAAATTTTTACATAAAAATATTAGTTCCTAATAAGATTCTATTTGGATTGTTTCTATATAAGGAGATATTAATAAATTTGATAGAATTTATTTTCGGTCTTTTGTAAAAACTCCAAAAAACATATTATTGAAACTAATAGATTTATTGATCTTCTATGTATTTTTTCTTCTTATATTAATTAGTATCTTAGGAAGTTTTTCTATCTTATGAAATTATATGTATCATATAAAATTGATTCTTATGGGATATTTATTTTTATAGATATCTATCTTATGATATGTCTTTATCTAATGAAAATTTATCTTTTGAATATTTTAGAATTACATAAATATATTTTTCAAATATATATATATATATATATATATATTATGCCTATTTTTCTTCTCAAATGAAAGATGAAGTTAGTTTTATAAACTCTTTTAAAGTATCAAAAAAGGATAAAAATATGCAATCAAACTTAAATAAGATCATAAAGATCAGGATATGGCCATTGTTAATTCATTTATAAATCTTGTTTAAAAGAACCAATTAGAGGTAACCTGAAACATGTAATATATGAGATAAAAAATTGTTGAAATCTTGATTGTATTATTTATTTAATTTCATTGTGATCATCTATATGGAATATAAAAATAGAAAACCATTTTTGATGTCTCTATGATAGATCAAAATTTTTATATATTTTTCTATTTTTTTAAAGATTAATTTGTTTTTTGTTTTTTATTTATTCATTATTTATCTGTTTATAATTTTCATTTTTAAAAGAATGGATATTTTTTATAATACCTTCTAAAAAATCACTTCTATTTGGGTTGTGACTCCCATTAAAAATTCTATCTTTTTTTTAGTTACACTATATTTTATAGAAATATAGTTTTAGTTTGTTCCTATTTATACCTCTAGTTGTGAAAAGGTTGTGTTTTTATATGGTTATCACATCATTTTAAAAGGTGAAATTTCTCCCGATTATAAGAGAGGAGTTAATAGAAGATATAGTGAAATAACCTGAGTCTTAGTTTATATTATAATAAATTAAAAATATGTTCAATATCATGTACCAAATGAAACACCAATCATAAAAAAACCTTGACATTATAATTTTAATACTAACATTATTACCAAGCTATTAGATTGGAAGATATGATTAGAAGTAACCAAATTTCGAAGTATATATCAAAACTATTCTATAGTAAAAATTTATTAATAAATTACTTGAAAAAAGGTTCTATTTTTTATGATGAACATTAAATTATATAAATTTAAGAGCAATTAATGTTTAAAAGGAGTATTTTTCTCTAAAATGGGTTTTTATTATATTTCACATGTTTAATTTAGAAGATAAATTCATAATTTAAGAGTTTTAAATTAATTAAAATTTCTCTATACATGTGAACTAATGGATATACTTTCATACAGTTATTATCAATTTTTCAGAAATGAAGAGAAAATCATTGGATGGTAATTTTTTTCTTTAGAACACAGTTTTTAGTGAAAAATGTATTTTTGTCTTAATAAAGTAAAAATTTCACAAATTATTAATAATATTAATATAATATATTCATAATATATTCTATTAAATAAATTAAAAACAATCCATTTCTTTTTTGGGAAACAAATGAGAATAAATTACTTTTATGCATAGAAAATAAATTATTCTTTCTAAAAATGGTTTGTTAATTTTTTGTGTTAAAAAATTCAGATATTATATAATAATTTCATAAATTGAATTTTATAAAATGAAATTAATTTTTTATTCAATTTATTTAATTTATATTAGGGTTAATTTTTTGTATTTTTTTGAAATGGTTGATTCTAATGAGAATTGTAAAAAATATGGTTTTCAAAAATATCATAACTTTTATGAAATCATCTTTATGTAATATTGATTCAAAATTAATAAAACATTTTTATAAACCAAATATATATTAATGGACTAAAATAAATCATTTAAAAATTTTATTTTGAATTTATAAATACATGATTGACTTTATGAAAGCTAATTTGTCTTTTAATATAATAATTTTTTTTGGATCCTAGAATTTAATAGTGTGTTTGGAAGGTTTCATTTGGTTTAGGATTGATCCAAATATCATATAAATTTAAATTGATTAATTATAATAAAATTAAAGGAATTTGAAGCAATATTTCCCTTAATTATAGTGTAAAATTATTTTTATTATTATACTATGGATTTTCTAAAAATTAGTTTTTGTTGCATCTTGTGAACATATATTAAAGTTAATTTATAAAAAATCCGGAAATTGAATCATATAAAATTGATTTCATATTTAGAATCACAATTTAATTTTTTTAATAAGTTCACTATTATTTTTTGGTCATGTATAAAATTAACTTTGTAAAATGTATGTTAGAATGTTAAAAGTAAACAAGGTTAATAATGGGGTTAAACTAAGGGATATTGTTTGAAATTTATCCAAAGCACGCTTAATTATGATGTATGTATTATATTTAGACCTTAAACTATATTACACTAAAAGTGGGATCGATTTGTCCCAATTCCTCTTAAAAATGACTTTATATTATTTTATTGTTCTTAAAATGTACAAGAGTTCCACTCCCCTATCCAATAAAAGAGAATCTCTGATCATCACTTCTCCAAAAAAATTGAGTATATCAAAAAATATATACCCAAATCCTACTTAAAAAATCATACCCAATTCTTATAGTTCCTGGTGTCATAAAAAACCCATCGAATAAGGATTAACATGTAACCCAAAGAGGTTATCCAAGGCAATGGAATAAGGCATAATCATTCTCTTTAAAGTTTATTTGTTCTTCTACCTCCTTTAAACATATTATAATCCTAGAAAAATAAGTATATTTACAATAATATAATGTTATTATTAAATTATAACTACTATTACCTACCTTTTTTCGGTCCTATGGAAAATGAAAACATCTCTTGTATGTACGTGTGAGTTACCACCTCTACGAAGGGCTGTGTTTCATTTATCAGTAGCACCTATCATGGATGGTTATAAAATTGAAATTTATTAATTTATATAAAATTTATAAAATTATTATGATTCTTTAAATATAATATATTATCTACCTTCTTACCCTTATGTCTGTTAGAAAATGATAAAGTCGTTCATCCGTACATGTGCACGACTATCTCCATGAATAAATGTTATTCAATTTTCATTTATGGATTAAATGGCTGGTTAAAAGAATAGATTTAATGAATACATATGATATTTATAAACTAACTATGGTTATTTAAATTTAAACCTTTATCTTATTTATTTTCTTTTCATCCATAATAGAAATGAACACATTGTTCATGTGTACGTACAGACTATCGTCTTCATGAAATTTCATACTTCATTTCTCATGATCGCTTTACATGGGTGGTTATAAATTAATATTGAATATATAAACATGAAAATTATAATTTTTTTAATATTTTTTGATAATGTAACTATGACCTCTATGACCATAGTTATTACACCAAAGTTAATTTTTGCAGAATATGAACCAAAGACCTCAAAACATATGATGCAAAATTAATTGACATGGTAACTAATTAAAGAATGTTCATAAATGAAATGAAAATAATAATAGTTAAGGAATAAACATGGGAGGGTATTTAATCAAGTATTTTTTTAATATAATTTTAATATTTAGGAATATAAAATAATTAAGTGGTGATTTAAGAGCCGAGGTAAGAAATTTACCATATCAATTTCTTTTATTTCTGATTTTTTCCATTTAAAAAACATGTTTTATTTAGTGTGGTGTAAAAGATAACATATGTATTTATTTTATAATTAATTTTAGGAAATTAATGCTGTTTAAATGTTATTTTCATGTTATCTTTTTTATGTCCATTTTATTCAAATATTACCAAAGTGGTTAGGGTTTTTCTTCAAAATATTGATTTTAATTTTATAAAATTATTTTCCTATATATCCAGGTTCTATTAAAACATCAATGATTTTTTTTATTTATACATAAAATATTGTTAAAAGGTAATTTTAAATAATTTTTAATTTCCTTAATTTTTTTTTTGAAAATGTATTTTTTTAACATTATCCACATATGTCACTTATGACTCTTTTCACCAAAGTATAAAATAATGTTTTTTTAATATTTACCATATTACCACCTTTTCTTTTTTTCATATCCATTATTCATTATCAATATTACACTATAAGTGTTCCTGTTTTTTCAAAGAAGATCCCATCCCCATTCTTCTATAATTTTTTCATTTTATGATATTTCAAAAGAAAAAGGATATTTATCCCTATCTTTATCAAAAATGGAAAGTGATTCTGCTTATGGTTCCAAATGTTTTTTCAAGGTATATAGGATAAAAAGTGGAACATTATATATTTTTTATCAATATATATTACATTGGAATTATAGATCATGACAGGTGATATTGAGGGGGATGCCAATATTTCTCTCCAATGGATTGGGAAATGATTTAGTCTTTGAAGGTGAAAAACGAGGGATATAACCTGATAGTTTACTCCATGAAATTGAGAATTAGTTATTATGACATAGGCTTAATATTATTGGACATATGTTATGAATATGATTCTATAATATATTGAAATTTTTTCTTTTTAAGGTTTTTTATGAAAATATTTTTTATTTCCTATAGTGAGGAAAGTTTATGAACTTTTAAATGTGAATGTTTATTTTCATAAGGAATATTTTCTTGAGTTATCCTATTCTCAAAATTATTTCATAGTTTTATTAATAGTTTTAATGGGTTTCAAATTTTTCTTTGAGAAATGATTGATATACTCATGTGGATATGTTTTATTTATGTTCTTAATGTTTTATTATGAAAAGTTTAACATTTTTATAGATTCTCATGATTTTCATTACTTGAATGTTTTCATCCCTTTTTATATCATTTACTGAGATATAGTTTTCTCATACCATATTTTAAATATTTTCAGAATGCTAATCATGATTATAAACCAATATGTATTGTAACTCAGAATATAATAATTCATCCTTGAATAAAGAAAGCATATAATTTATAATAATATTTCTATGTAGTGAAAAAATGTATATTTCGATGAATTAATTGGTTTGGTTATGAAAATGGTTATCATTATTATCTAAAACTAAAAACTGATCTTTTTTAAATTTAATAAATTGTAACCTAATTTTTTCAAACTCATAATTATTTATTTTTTATGTACAAGTATTCATATTTAGAATCAAATACAGTATATAAATATAATGATTTTATTATCGGATATGGGTGTATTGTTTCATGGAGATATATGTGGGATTACATTGATCCAAACTACTAATAAATTCAAGCGTTGGATTTTTTATTTTTTTTATACATTACATTGAATTGTTCTTACAACTGAATTCATTGTTTCATGAACATTAAATTTAATATTATATTTATCATAGATTTAATTATTATTCTTTTTATTAAAAGGTATATTCATCCCATCTAGACCTATTAGACATCTTTCACAAGGCCAAAAAATTCTACCTAAAATTCATCATTAAAATCAACATTAATCATTATACTTGTTTCCTTATATACTAACATTCAATTAAACTTCTCCTTGAGGCTATTTTTTTCAATAGTACAAGTTTCTTCCTTCTCAAACCATATTCCTTTTCATCAGTATAACCTCTAAAACTATATACCTCTGTATTCTTCATTTTTATTAGACCTAAAAAATTTAGTTTTATTTCTTTCGCATTTTCCACCATTGATATCTATCAAATTAAAATTTTGAATACTTAAAAATTGTGAATAAGATAGAACACGGAAACATTTTGTGTTATATCGTCAATAAAGTCAATGTGGTATTGTGAACCTAGATGTGAACATTCTAGATATGGGTCTCATATATTTTTATGAACAACACTAACTTACATCCATTGGGAACCTTAAAATCCATTAGGGATCAAACCTTTCATTTCTTATTATTGTTTAATTATATACATATTATATACTCCTTTATTCCTATATATTAGTTGGTATTTTTGTCGATTTATCACTTAAGTGACCCAGAAATTCATTCCATCACTTTATAGAAGTTACTTTTTCGACATGCATTACACCTTCTGATACTTTTGTTAAGTATAGTGTTCCATACTTCACTCATTTGGACCCCATCATGTAACTTTATATTAATTTCCACACTCTTTCCATAAATATTGTATTGAAATTCACATTATTCCACTCTACTATAAAAATAATATTATTCCTTAAGCTTGGTATTTACCTCACACCCAAATATTCCATCAAGATTTCAGTCTTTTTTTGGATGAAACCATAACCCCTACCCGTAATATTGAGATATTTACCATCTGAAAGATACACCTTGCCTAAAAATATCGAAGTATAGTTTTACATACTCCCTCTCTTAGATTTAGAGTGAAAAGAATATATAGTTTCTATAATCCAAAAAGTCAAGTGGAGTAGTGGTACTCAATAACATAATACTAATATATTCCAAAATGGTAGTTGTGAATACTGTTTTAGAAGAATATATTATATAATTTACTAGTTTCTCATTGTAGTATATATTTAGATGGAATTTATTACCATAATTACATAACAAGGGAAAACCTTCCAATGAGCTACTATGACTCATGTTGTTTCTTCCTCTTTAATTTCTGGGAATCTTCCATGTTGTGTAATGTCCCACAAAATTTCACACTGTATTTGTTTCCGGTACATAATAGGATATTCATTTAGTGAATCTACCAATTTAGGATCAGATCCCTAATATTGATAAACACAAATTTCATCTTATCATTTGAGTTACTCACTATAGTAACTTGCACATCCAATGATTCTATGAGTGATGAAAGTAAAAACAATTCCCACTCCATATCTAAAAAACTCGTCCTCACTAATTCTAAATGACTTCAAATGATATTGAAGTCATTGATAAAATCAGCCACTAACCCTCACTCTAACATTCTAATTATGAATAACCTCATTAATTGGAATACTTTTTAAAATGTAGTTAGCTTATCATACATATAAGGAAGAGTATTCCTATCTTCTAAAGATTCCATCACCTCATGGATGTTTAATGTCATGTTCTAGGCTAGTGATATCAAGATCAACCTTAATTATTTCTTATATATCCATTACCAATCATCCTTTTTATACTTTTTTTATTTGGTAATATTTAACAAAAGATGATGATCCTTCTATCATAGAAAAATTTAAATCTATATTTTTTTAAAAATAAAAAATCCTTCTATTCATTTTCGGCACCCATACCTTACCTTTATCCAACAAATTTTATTCTAGAGTTAATTAACTGTCACTAAATTAATTTTTTTAATACTAATCAAAAACTGATTACCATATCTCTAATATAGGGATGTTGGTCTAATAATGATATTAAATAAAGAATCAAAAGAGAGTGGATATTTTTTAGTCATAACAAACTCAATAATAGAATCTTTGACACCACTTTATGGGTCTACAAAACCTCCCAATCACTGAGACTTTATCCACATGAATTCACATAGTGTAAAAAAAGAAGTAAAAAAAACCTATAAAAATGATTTATTATAACAAATAACAAAATCCACACCCAAGTCACGCCACCACAACACATAATTCCAAACAAACTAGATAAGAGATTTTGAAAGAAAAAGATAAAAAAAATATAAGAAAAGGAATAAACGAATATTTCTATATAGTTCATAATATGTTTTACCCCATAGGGGGAATACTATAATAATTTTATTCAATAAAAAAATATTATTACTACATTGTAAACTCATTAAAAAAAATTCTCCCCTATAAGTCTATAGTGGATCCTTACTAGTGTAAATGTAATGAACATCTTCTAATATTTGTAGAGATTATAACCAATTAGATCATATCTTGATGAGAATCTATTTAATCTCTATATAAATTCATCCACATTTACTCCTCCTTCTAATGAATAGTGTGAATCTATAGAAACTATATGAGTTTACTCTCATATAACTTCAGAGTGATTATTACATATGTAAATTGATACTCAAGTCCTTTTATTTTCCACAATCACCCATTTAAACTCATCAGGGATGATTTTAGTTTCTTACTTCCAATTTATATACTTATGATATTCCTGAATTTTTCTCTACCATTCACTATCTCAATCTAAGATCCAAATATTATAGATACAGAATTGTTACTTCCACAATTTCCATTAAATTAGTCAAAAAATGTGTTTCACAGGGCTATAATTAATAAAACACCTCCCCCATGTAATTTATACTTTAAATTTTGTGTATAAATAAATCTATAAACAAATTAAAGAAATATTAAATAATTTCATCCTTATTCCCCCATGTTTCTTCTTCCAACTTGTGATTCCTACAATGTACCTTCACTAGTAGAGTTGTCTAATTTCATATTACTTTATATTTACAATAAATAATTCACATAATTTTTTATAGGACAAGTAAGGTTGTATCTCAGTTTCTTCAATAGTTAGTACATGTTATTAGACTATCACTTATTTCCCTAACCGCAGAAGATGAAAGACATCATGCACTTTATAGAGCTTTGGTGTCAGGAACAAATGATAATTGACAACAAAAATTTTCTATAAAATCTAAAAGGTTGTAATTTATCTTGGACTTATCTTCCCTTTATTAGAAAACCATTTGACTCCCTTCGTTGGAGATTCCTCTATGAAGTTATAATAACCTACATGAAATTCCATGCCCATCTTCCAATCACCACAAGAGAATTTATATCTTCTTTTTCAAATTAGGATATGACTTTAAATTTAACATAATTTCTCATTTAAATCATAAAATATGTTGGTTCCTACTAGAATCCTTTCTCTAACTTTATCATGGTAGGATGGAGTATAAAATATTTTTCCATACAAACCCTCATATACTGTCATTTATATGACCTAATGAAAGTTATTTTTATATGAAAATTTCAATAGAGGGTGTTAATAGCCTTATATTACTTATAAGTTGATTGGTTATGTCCTAAAAATGTTATCTAATATGTCTATAATCCTTTTAGACTACCCATTTGTTTGAAGATGAAGTGAAGTGATAAAATATATCTAAATGTTCAAATCCTTTTGATGGGTCCTCTAAAATTATGATGTGAAATCAGAGTTATGATTGGATATAATTTATATAGGCGCACCATGTATCCTCATAACATCACTGATATAGATCTTTTAAATATTATCAAATGTAATTACCTCCCTTTTTTCAATAAATTTTTCAGATGTTTTGAGTCGATCTATGATAACACATTTGAATCATTCCCCTTAGTTATATATGGAAGACTAGTAAACAAATCAATTATTATATTTTCCTTTTTCCTAATTGGTATTTGGAGATGATTTATAAAACCATTTATAATTTTTTTTCGTATCCTTTACTTATTAAAACACCAATCATCTTGACACAAATTTAATAACTTCCCTCTTCATATGTTCCCACTAGAAATGTTCTCTTAAATATATTTACTTCTTGTCACTACTAATGGTTTTAGGGTGTACTGGAAGAATGGTAGAAGTGCCTAATTTTTGGTTTTCATTAGTATAAATAGATAATATATAAATGAATTTTCAAACACACCCTGATATATTTATAGAGGATTAGGAATATTTATTATATAATTAATTTAAAAATAAAATCAACTCCTTCTCGGAAATCTTCTTGATAATGTTTTATTACTGATCTCGGTGTGTTTTCTTTATGTTAGATAATCTAAACAAGGTTTCCTCTATAGGTATCCATGAATTCTTCATGAATATTTTGATGATATTCCTAATAATTTTGGTGTCGGTACAAAGTAAATATGTGATTCATTACATTCACCATCAATCACAATAAATATTCTATTGTTCTCTATTTGTTCTCGAGAGGGAATAAAGGAGAATAATTTCTTTCTAGGCACTTGTGATAATACTAGTGGTTTTTTCATTGTGTAGAACACACTTCACTAAAAAATTATATAATCATATAATTTATACACATGGCTAAAAAATTGGTAGTTTTTCTATATCCATTTGTCAAATTATTTAGAATAATTTATTCTAGATGTTAAATAATAATAATAACAATATTATTATTATTTCTCTTTCCATGTAATATATCTTATATAATTTATTAAAGAAATAAAATTATATTTATTTAAATTATTTTAAATAAAATATATCATTTCTAATAAATCATTAAACATTATCCATATCATCTATAAAAATATTATATTTACTAAAATTACAAATAAATATTTAATTTCATAATCATGTAACAAAATAAGTATTTATATAAATATGTTCACTAAATTAATCAATAAATAAATATTTATTTATTATCATGGGAATAATTAGACATGGTAAGAAACTCAACTATACATGTTCTAAACTCAAATAACTTGTCATTAAGTTTATTTGATCACCTTTTAGTTGAATAAATACTATTTCATTAACTCATAATAAATATATTCTTAATTGTCAATTCAAATAGTATTTGATGATATTCTGGATACACATAGTTTGTGATCCTTATGGGCCATTTCTAAATAGAAATAAGAAAAAATACCTAATTTCCAAAATCACTATCCAACATCATGTTAATACTCTAATATGGGAATAAGTTAATGTGGAAACCACAATAAGCTTCCTATGAATGCTAGAGTATAATAAAATCTATTTTTATCTTAATATATCATCTTGAAAGTGACATAATTGTGTCATCATCCTATATACCTGATTTATCTTTCTTTTAATCTTTGAAATGAACTCTTCTATAAACTACCATGGATATTGATTTTGTTTAACAATTATACTTCAATAATTGTATAGATATAACTTCTTCTATTAATATATAAGTGAAAAATATTTTACTGATTAATTCAATTAATACCATATCCCTTATGATTCACCTGAAATATGATATCTCACAATGAATATACATCATTATAGTTTCATCCATATATTAATATATAAGATTCATAATATATATTATAATAATATCAATTATGAGGACCAATACAAACTTTAACAGATACGTCCTAATGATATAAAATACATATAGAGCCCCTATTGGTAGATCTATCCCCATTACTTCCCTTCTTGGAGATCACCAAGTTTCAACATCATGAGAAGAAGTATCAATGTCTTAAGAGCCTCCAAAACCTGATATTTAGACATCATAAATGTTCCTTCATATTTATGTACCTAAATAATAAGCTATATATATTTAATAATACTATCATAACATTTCAATTTTCTCATTAAATTAGTGATATTCTATAAACCATTGAAGATATGAATATTAGAAGGATATTATCACATTAATATTAGTTTTCATAAAAATCATAATGTGATAAGATATTTATTTCTACTCAGGTAATGAATAGTTTAAAGTCATCGGTTTAAGGACCATAACTCCAACAGACGTCCACATGTACTAGTGAAAAATACTAATATATTTTTAACATCTATATCTTACATAAATTTCATACTTATATAGAGGTATGCCATTACTTAATGGGCCAGCCACATTTTCCTTCATGAACACTCTCCTAACTGAAACATAATTCCTTAAGGTAAAATCTCTTAACAAGTGATATTTACAAATTATATTCTTTTTCCATTTATGTGACATAGGATATTTAGATACAACCATAATTTAAATACAATAAGAATATAGATTAATAAGAAATTTAATACTAGGTACAATACCATGCTTCTTGATAATGTTTTGTATCCACACTAATTATTTAACTACATTAGAATCTATAGTATACATGGATGTTATTGCAGAATCTATGAACATAAATTATTTTGAACTCTTCTAAATCACAACTCCTACACAAAGAAACAAACATATATTGACTATGATTTTATTTTTTTTCTAATCTATTTAGAAACTAGAGCTTAAGTACACCCTTATAACTAGTTCTTTATCACCTTTAAAAACTATGAACATATCCTTCTTATGCCTTTGGAACATTAATATAGTCTTTAAAACATACCAATGTAGCTATCCAAGGTCTTATTTATTTTTTCCTACCATTATCAAGTCATAGGTAACATCAATTATATTATATATCATAATAGAAATGATGAATTAAATCATTGATGTTTAAGGGATTCAACTCATCCTATATCCATCTTATTAGGTTTGAGGATGAATTTTCATAGATAGATATATACCATGTGAAATTAGAAACAACCCTCCATTACATTTTTTCATATTATATATTCTCAATACATGTACCATGAATTATCCCCATGATTATCTTAGATACATCTTAACGTTCTTGATCCCTTGAATATAGGATACTTCAGCAAAGTATTTCATAAAGAAGCATTTGTATAACCCTTTCATAACTAATTGTAATAATATTATATAATTTATTTTTTTTCATATATCATGAACATATATAGTATTGAAAAACAGATAGGGTGACACAATACCATAGAGGTTTGATCTAGTGTGGGTTTTCCGATAATAACCTATATAAAATACAAATAAAAAATTCAATCCCACCAGCCCCACACAGGCCCATGGGTACCTCGTGAGGTTACCCAATTTTTTTAAAAAGAAATAAATTTTCAAAATAAATTATTTTATTTATCAATATTAACCATTTATCCCAATATGAGATAAATTCATATGATTCCATCATATAAATATGGGTATGTTCCGAACTATGATTAACATATTGTAATTTGTTTAAAAAATTAATTATATTGAAATTATAAAATTTTTCACATATATTGGAGATCATATATGATGATGTTGTGGAAATTATCTATAGGAAATCAACCATGGGTTCAATATATGTGGAATGAGGGATTCAATTTCATCTTAAAAGCCTGCAGCTAGGACTCATGTATGGTAGATAGATCTAATGACTATGGTGATGATTTTTTTAGCATAAACATTGATCATGATTTTTGGAGAATAATCTATATGAAATAATGAATTCTACATAATATTAAGGAAATTATATGGTGGTAAGGCTTCCATGTTAGTGAGAGGCTTCAACAAGGAGCACCTATGGTGGCACCGACGAGAGGGTTTCAACATCAGTGACTATGTAGTAGTGGGAGGGCTTCAAAACTAAAGAGAGCGTATTTTATTTGGGAAATTTGACAAAAACAACTTCAATATATGCATTGAGGAATCATGAGGCATCATTTTTTGGATGTAAGGTAAAACAAATATCTTTAAAAAACCTATAAGATACAGGTTTGAGCCCGTTTGAGTACACTCACACAATGATCTTATATGGGTATTCTGGTAAGTGTTTAAATTATCAAATATGTTAGAAAACTATAATTTTTATATATTTATTGTTAGTGTTATTATTTATTTTTGAAATATTAATACCACAAGCTAGTATATAACTATAAGAGTTTCCCTACATCAACTCTCATATGCAAATTCTCAATATTTATAAACTAACATTCTAAACTGTCAATTTTTTTCCCATCCCTGTTTGTATCTACCCCAAACCCACAAATCCCATGGTCAGTGTGATAATTTTTCATCCCTAGACACAAATCAATAATAAAATATAAACAATATAGTTAAAAGACTTATATAAACATGGGTAACATTTATTTTTAAAAAAATTAAATTCTCTAATGGCACCATAAAAATAAAAATTTCATGATCATGATACTTGATTCAACCCATAAAATGATTTATTCTACTTGAATACCCTATTTTTATCAAGTGGTATCATAAAAAACTAATGGTTTGGTCATGTAGAAATATTCAAAAAAAATATATTTTTTAAAATAGTCTTTATATACTTTTTTAAAATATCATAATAATGTCGTTATTCTATACAAATTATAATTATTATGGATTTTAGCGTAGTTACTAGTGGAAAAGTTTTATCATAGTCTATGCATTTATGTTTATTGCTACCTGTATAAAACTCTGACACTTTATAGGAACTAAATTTATCACATATGAATAGTTTTGTGTCGAATACCCATTTTCAAATAACATTATTTACGTCATATGAAGATTCTCCATTACAAAATTTGATTATAGTATATGGAATCAATTTCATAATTCATAATTTTTTCCATTTTTTTGGTTATTATCTATTTACTAATTCTTATAAGGATAAAGGTTTATAATTATCAACTAAAATGTGTTAAATTTATTAATGATAAGGAAGCCATAACTCAATGGTTCCAAACCTCTTTAGTACTGCCCTGTAGTACTTGTGTCTCTAGAACAACTTCTTTTACTAGGTCTTGTGGAATTTGTTCCCATACCAATTGATATGTATCTTGAGGCTATAATTCAACTAATTTTATATTTCTCCCTTCATATCTTTTTTAGATATACTAATATTCTACAAACATATCTTGTCTCAACATGATTTCTTTTCTATCTTAGGGATTGAATATATAACATCATTTTATTTCGAACACAATATATAGATTCTCTATATGAATTGAGATTATATTTTTCTTCTCAAATTATCATTGTAAAATTATTTCCATTCCCATAAATGTTTATGTGACATAACAACTTTATTACAATTTCATAACTCATATGGGACTCTATCTACTACTTTGATTAACACTTATTTTAGGGTTAATAATGCTAATTATAATTCATTTTCACAAAAGGATAATGAAATATTTACTGGGCTCATCATTGATCTGGCCATTTTCAAAAAGTGAGAATCCCCCTTTCATTAAAAAAATTACATTTTATTATAGAAATAGGAGTGATTTTTGATAATATCTTAAAAAATTTATAGATAATAAATACACACTTAGTTAAGATATTCTCCATTCCTATTTGAGAAGGTATTATTTATATTTTTACCAAGTTGAATTTCTACTTTATTCTTGTATTGATTAAATTTATCAATGGGTTTGGAATTATTTACTATTAATTAAAAATATCCATATCTAATAAGACCATTTATAAAATTAATGATTTATAGGTATCTACCTCTATATTATACTATAAAAGGCACACATACATAGGTGTGAACTAATTCTAGAAGCTCTATAGACTTATTACCACTTCTATTGAATGGACCATTTTTTATTTTACCCACATAATCAAGATTGATATATATATTTATATATTAGTTTCAATTCAAAAAATCTGAATACCCTTATTGATATAGTTTTTCTTAATGATTCCAGTCTAATTAACTTTTCTATGATTAAACAACCATGTATAATATTAGTCAGGTGAACTTGATTCATAGTTAATTACCAAGACTTGATGTTATATTTATAAAATTACAAAATATTATTTTGGAACATGAAAATTAAACTTTTTATGTGTAAAATATATACATAAATTATGTTCTTCGTCGCACAGAGCACATAATAATAGTTCTTAAAAATTAAACCCATTCAAGTAAAAATGTGAAATCGTGGTCTCTTATAATGTGTATAGAAAATATCATTCTATTAGAAACTTAAAGATCAACCTAATCCTTTTAAATAGTCTAAAATATAATCATTTCATTTATTTTTATACAAATTTTTGAAATAAAATCTATATATAAAACCCAATTTATAGAAATAGAATGATTACACACAATAATGAATGCACGCGATGATTCCACTTTCCTTTTCCTTAAGTCATATTTCTTCTTCTACTGTACCTTATTTCCATAATAAAAATACATAGAATCCTTTTATTTTTCCTCCATATGGTTATTTATCTTCATAGAAGGTAGCTGAAAAGGCGTCTTAGGATTTGAACCCACCTTTGACCATTTCTCCTTGCCTTTAAAATTTTCAACCATAATTACACAATTTTTTTTTCTCTATGTATTTATGAATTTATAAAATATATTTATAAATAATTGAGAGTGAATTCTCTATATATTTCATGTTGAAATTAATAATAAAACATGATAATATTGAAGGAAGTGATGAAGAGACGAGGTTTTTGTCCATTTAATTATTTAAAATGAATACGAGAATTTTAAAACACTTAATATTGAAAATAATATTGACTATATATGGTAAAAATGGAAATATTTATTATAACTATCACTTAAAGAGTGCCTTAGAGATCTCATACATCTCTCATCTCACTTTCTCATGATAAAGATCATAGTTTCTCAACCCCATTTTTTAAAATTTCAAATAAAACCAATTTAAGTTTATGTGGTAATAGTACAACCACAGAACAAAATAGAAGACCAGATATCCCAAGCATCTGAGAATAAGAAATATGAACCTAAAAATTCAAAAAAAAATCATATAAAAAAGGATAACTCTATCCTCCCAGATAGAAGCATACGAAACCAAAATCACAATTATAATTTATTAAAACCAACCCAAAATCTAAATAAAAAATTATTTATCTTTATAGATCATCAATGTAAAAACAAAATACCTGATTAATAATCACATCTAGAAAAGAATTGAAGCATCAATAGTCTAAGATTTATACAGCAAGAACATGAAAAAATGAACCTCTTCATATTTAAAATGTTTCCAGCATATAGAAATAACATGAGCACCAAAAAGAAAACTATAGAAACACTATAACCATAACAGAAATCATCTCTACCATAGCCTATGAAACACTATAACATACTAAACCACTATTCTAATGTGCAAACAATTTCATCACCTAAAACTAAATGATCCTGTGGGATCATAATTATGGTATTTCCAAGATAAATCCCTAATAAATATAACAAATATGATACAATATTTTGTAATAATTCATGACTTTATAAATATTATGATGCTCATTTTCATTGATGATAACATGTGGAATTTGACATCCAATACATCAGTGATGTTATTATAGAATATTTTTCCCCCACCATACATTCTCCTCAAATAGTTTACTCAGAACATGGGATACCATCATAAAACTTTTCTTCTCCTAGCATAATATAATGCAAAGACACATATACAACACCAAGAAGTTTATATAGTTAAGGATATTATCCTTCTAAAAGAATGATTGTGGGAAAAGAGTTATAGTCAAGTTACTTTCCATTATCTATAGTATATAAAATGAGATTTTAGTACATTATCTTGGTTATTGGTTATAACATAATTAATAAATTAATTAATTCTCATATAATTTTATAAAATCACAATAGCCCTCACCATTGGATTCAAAATATATACTACATTGGAAGTATAGTATAAATGATCTATATTTTCATTGAAATAACCAAAATAATGACCTTATGAAATTATTAAATGGTATTTAGGTGAAATTTTCTTTTCAACTACATTAACTCATAACTCCTTGATCAATTGAGTGGAATACCGAATACTAAAATCTTATACTTAAATTTACACATTAATTTCCTCTATACACCAAGTCTTGTAAAGTAAATAAACCATTTATATTAAGTTTTATAGTAACATGATAATTGGAATTACTCTAATCGGGACTTAAATGATCTTTAAACTATGGATGTATTCTAACATAATTGATTCAAGGTGTTTTATTGACTTAATGTTTTAGTAGAGGAATTATTTTGACTTATGAATAAATATATTTATTTTATTCTCCACATGTTTTCAAATTTTATGTTAAACTTGCATAGATAATTTACCATGTCAAATAAAATAATTTACACATATTTATTTCATTTGTATAAGACATCTTAATTTATATTTTATATATTTTATTACTTAATTTATATAGAAAATTATAAAAGTAATTAACTATACAAAATAAAATTTTTCATATATATATTATTTAATTAATATAAACATGATTATTAATTTATGTATATTATATGATCACATTTAATCATTCAAATAAAAAATGCATCATATAAATACATAAATAAACATGAAGAGAAAAAATAAAATAAGGTGGGGATATAATAATGAGTTTTTACACACTCGTTAGAATATTGGGTATTGATAAACTAACCTAGAACCTATTGGAATTCTCTTTGAAACTCATCTTACATTGCGTTTTATCATCCTCCATTTACTTGTGTATCTCTTTGGTTGGATTTATCTTTGATCGGGTCAGGGAGCATCTCCTCTAGGTGGAAAATCTACCCATTACAAATTTATACTCACTTTCAAGTGAGTGAAGCCCGATATTTAAGGTTATATAAAATAATACTTTGACATAAATGTTTATATATAATAATGAAGGGAAATAAGAATTATAAATCATCATATTTAATTTAATTATAAATATTATTTAAAACTAAGAAATAAAAAATTAAAATAAATAAATAAATACAACACATACACATGTTAGTTAGAGATCATGATAACTCAAAATATAAAATGAAAAGAAAATTTAGTATTGCTAAAATTTTATTCAATTCATTCCATTTAAGATAAATTTACTTGAATTTATAACTTAATAAAAAAATTAATTAACTAACTCTTTATCTTATATTATGTCAAATTGACAGTCATTGAGATATAATGAGAATCTCATTAATTATTATTTAAATAAATTAAAAAAATTAATATTATTTTAATAAATTTAAATACATAGAATTAACTTTGGAGGCCCCATGACACATAATCTCTATATTATATTAAATCCAATTTCAACAATTTGGAATATACATGTCATGTACTATAACTTGGTGTGTTATGTGATAGATATTGTGTATAGTAGATGTCATTTGTCATATACTTACATAAATTCTAGACCAACATAGGGCGTTACAATATAGATGATGTATAGTCTTGTGTGGTCAAACCATGTAATCTATGTAGTGAATATTACCACATGGTATGTCATAAATACATTTGATATATATCGTTGAACAGGCATGTGAACCACATAATCTGAAATGTTGGGAACAATAAGGTTACTTGGATTTATTATAAGAAGAGAAAAATGGAGAGAAATAAAAAAAGAACAAGAAGAGGGCCAGAAAAATATATTTACATGGTATGAGAATAATCCCTATGTCCATAGTGTTAAAGATCAATTCACTAATTTTGTGAGTAAGATGCAGGGTAAAATCTTAGAGAATCAAAACTCTAGCTCAAGATGGGATCATAAAACAGTGTGATGTAATAATAAACCACATTTCAACTCTTTCAAGTTTACATAGTATGTCTATTATGATATAGTAATAGGGCCAGTAAATATGTTTCACTACAATACCCAGTCAATGTCCCTAGTAATCCATTCGACAAAACCATGTTTATGTCTATAATGTTATGGTAACCTATCGGTGTCACTATTCTTCTCTGCTATAGCTAGTAAAACAATGAGGGTTTCATCCTGGTGTATAGTATGAGCCAAAAAAATTGATTATACAAAGAATAAATTAATACCTTGTCTTAGCCCACAAAATATGCTCAAAAATCACTTGATGAGTACCTTTCTTAGAGTGACATGTGTGACATGGGGTGTAAAACCAAATATATGTCATATAGTTCATGTATCACCACATTAATTTTCTATAATTCAATAGATGACATATAATGATGTAGCATATTATCCCACATGATGCATTGAAAATTACATGACTTTCAATTCATGTGGGATTAAACAGAGTGTACATTTTATCTACATGATGTGTAGTCCTTTTCAATATACCATCTTCATCGGTAATCAATATGTGGCATATAATGTTTTCATGTATCAGACCACACCCAAGACCATGATTTATGCAGTGTGTTCCTAATAAAGTGTAAAAACCCGTACATTATTTGTAATTTACAATTATATGTTATATAACTTCATCATCAAGAGAAAGACCATTGAAACTCTAGATGGATCTTCAAGCATTCCTCACATATTTTAGCACATTTTTTTACTGTATAAACCCAAATTAATGGGTCGTATCGACTATTAGGCACAGAAAAATTTGAACAAGAATACTACCTAACTAATTCATGAAATAGATCAAATAAAATTATCATAATTATAAATTAAAATGTTACTCCTATTATACCAATTTTTTTTGTGGAATAACTAAATTATAGGACTGGTGCTTGACTTTTATTTTTCATCGACATAAATGGATAATATCCAATGATATTAATGGACATACCCTAGTATATTTGGAGAGGATAATTCACATTTAATTTATAATAAATTTACATATAAAAGTACCTTGTTCTACAAAATAATTTTGGTCAAGTTACATCACCACACTTATTATGTTGTCATTGTTGTAGAGAATCCAACAGAGGATTCCTCTACATGTATCCCCATGTTCTCCATGAATCTCCAGATAACGATATTAAAATTTTGGATTCTATAATTGAGGAAATAAGTGATTCATGTAATTCAAAATTGGAAACAACAAGTGATATATTTTTATCTCTGTGTTCTTTAGAGGGAGGGAAAAAATATAATTTAATATGGGGGTTTGAGTGAATTCCAATGGTGTCTATGCAATATAGATTACACCACATTTAAAATTTAGAAAATCTTGGAATATATACTTAAGGTTAAATAAGTGATAATTAAACAATATTAATTTATCAAATTATAAATCTTATGTTATTAAATTTATTTTTTGGTAGAGTAAGGACCTTCCCAAAATGACTACTATCCTTTATTGAATAAAAAAAATATTACCAAAGTTTAAAGGAATATTTTTTAAAATAATAATTTTTTTAAAAGGAAGAACCTCAATAGGAAAGTTATTTCACCATATCAACTCTGGAGTAGTGACCACTTTATTAGCAATCCCATCAGTTAGATACTTTTCCACATAGTATTTATGCATGATAATATAATTAATAGAATAAAGAACATCCATACAGTTGCTCTATATTGCAGTGAATTTCCATGATAAATGAATGATACCTTTTTTGATATCCTAATCAATAGTAGTGGAGTAACACTCAAGACACAAATTTAGATATCCTCATTGATTTTCGAGATCCACTAAATTGATGAAAATTATCATTTAAGAATAAAAAAATATGGTGATACTATATGGAATATAAAATAATACCACTACTTCCCCACAAAAATATATGAAAATTACACCGTTGCTAGAAGAACATGGATTGCCTCTTGATTCACCATCTATGTTACATTTAATCCATTCAATAAATGGTTTAATACAGATGATTTTTAGGGTTAAAAATTGACGATGATTGTAACCTATAATTCCAAAAATAATTATGTACCAAAAAATAATGAATTTAGTTATCATAATACCCAATTTTCCATCATTTTCATATTTCATTGTATAGAAAATATTGTCCAAAGTTGACTAAAAACTGAAATTAGTGTCCCCAAAAAAGATTTTATTTTGTACACTCCAAATAGAGTAAATGTTATCAATGTTTTACATAATAAATAGATTTCATAGCCATTGGTAAAGAGACAAAAAGATTTAATTAAGAATATGATCTAGAATATTTCCTCTATTGGGAATATTGAGTGTAAAACAATATACAATCGTGGTCCATAGAGTAGAGGTAGTATCACATCCTATGAAGATTTGATCAATTTAAACTCTATAATGGTGGAATAGAGCACATTTATAACAAATAATAATACCAACACCCTACAAAAAAAACAATTATTAGTCATCTTGTAGTGAACAAGTCACCAAGAAATAAAAAATTTCCATGGAAGAATACTAATTCCGCTCAAAGTCTTAACTCAATTATTAGAATTACCTTTTAAATTATCATGATAAAAATATTTTTATGAAATCATCCCATTGGAGGAATATTACAAAACACGAGTATCACCACCATTCATGAAATTATAATTTAAATCAAACTCCTTGATATCAAAAGGTACCACATCCACAAAAATTGTAATATTATCATTGATAAAAAAACTTGTGTCAAAAGAAGTATGATTAGGGAAAATATAATTTAAACAATGATTACTTATCTAGTTATCCGAAAATAAATGTTTTAATTTCTATTAGCTAACCAGTGAGAGTTAACTGAGATGATAGAGTAAGAGTTCTCGAGATTTGGACAAGTATAATAATACAAGTAATTTAAATATCCAGCATTGAAACTCGTTAAAAATGTAGATCTTAAAAATATATAAAATCTGATTTCCCATTAGGTTGTCACTGCATGAAATTATCATAAAAATATTCATTGAATTATCATATATATTTTTAATAACAACCCCATCATAATCAATTGTCTTACAACATCGATTATAAGGAACCATTATAAGTTTTCTCTAAAAAATTATTACACTCCAGAAAATATTTTTAATGGAGGTATTGATACTCTTAATAAGAACCAATAGAAATTTATAAACCATATAGGAGTAAAAAATTTATAGAAAATCAAAGATATTAAAAGGATAACCCTCCCAGCCATCGAGAGTCTCATTCCTTTCCAAAAATCCAACAAATTTTTAACCTGGATAACAATTTGTGAGAAATTACCAAACGGTGGTTTCCCCAAATCATGGGAATAGAAAGATAAGTTAATGTAAATACAACTTCTGTATTTCCAATCTCACCCATGATGCCAACTTTTTATGGCTATATTGACATTTTTACCAAAAAATAAGAATTATTTAATCCAACTTATCTCCAACCCCAAAACTCTCTCATAATAAAGGATAGTGTCTTGGTTGTTATTGTTTTTTATTTTTTCACATTGAGATAAAATAATGGTTTCATCATCATACAATAAGTAATTGGGAGTAGAAAGGTCTCTGGTAGCTCTGATGGTTATGAGCCTATTGTCAGTTTCCATTTTAAGAAAGAGTCTACATAGGTAATCTCCGTAAATAGAGAATATGATTGATAAGAGAGGATCACCTTTCTTGAAAACATTGGTAGATAAAAAATAAACCCAAGGATAGCCATTTACAAGTACTAAGATATGTGATGATCCAGTGAGATATCTAACTCAATTAAAAAAGATATCACCAAATCCAAAATTGATTTAAACCATAAAAATATAACCCTTTTATAATGTGTGAAATGATTCTTCAACATTAAAATTTGGAGAAATGATACCCCCTATGGTGGATTTCTTAAGAATATTGATGCATTCAGAAGTAGTAATTAGGTAATCCGAAATAGTTCAACCATTGATGAAACCAAATAAGATTGGATAAATAATTCTGTTTGAAATTATAGAGAGGCTATTGAAAATAATTTTACCAATTATTTCATAAATAGTGTTTATAAGTGCAGCATGTATAAAAAGGTGAATCTCATTTTCATTGACTACTTTGGGAATGAGTTCTAGAAATTGAGCATTAATGGTCTATTTAAGCTCCCACCCTTGAAGAGGTGATTAAAAGACCTATAAAAATAATAATTAATAATTTCCTAGTAATCCTGAAAACATGAATTAGAGAATCCATATGGTCAAGAGAGATTCTATATTTTTATCGAAATAAGAATCCTTAATATCAAATTCATGTGGAATAATAGTACGATTTGAGTTATACTCTACTCTAATGAGTTGAGGAATAACATCTTCCATGAGATCAGTACTATAAATAAGCTCTTAAAAAAAGATCTTATAGAAGGAAAACACATGGGAAACCAAATTCTTTATTTTATCAAGGAACACCCCATTATCATTCATAATAGCAATAGGTCTATTAAGCTTCCTAATTCATCAAATACAGTCCAAAAATTTGGTGTTTCACTCACATTACTTGAGTCTCTTGACTTTAAAAACATATCTTGGCATTCATTTCTTGAGGTTTAATAGAGTATTGAGATCATTTATTACATTTTTCACTTCATCAAGACCTAATGAAAAATCATCACTAGTATCACTCTATTGAATAGTAAAAAACAAGGATTCAAGATGAGTGATATTTTCCTCCCGGTGGATAAATTTCACATGACTCCAAATTTTCCGTCATTTCATAATCACATTGATCTTAAGAGAATAAGATAAGGAATCACCCCATTAATTTAAGAAGTTTCATGTGACTTGATCCACTTTTTTACATTCAGGATGCAATGGCCAAGAGTTATTGAATCTTAATGGGAAAGGTGGTTTCCACTCTATAGTAAAATGATTTTCCATGATAGGATGGTAATATATGTTGATTATTTCAATATTATAGCATGAAATGGAGACCCATACATCAAAAGACACCTCATTAACAAAATACCTATCCAATATTATAGACACCAAAATTTTCAAATTCTTCTTGTACCATGTATATTTAGTACCAATGAATATTGAATTCATTCAAATTGCTATCCCCAATTCATGTCGTTCAGTCACTTGTTGAAATAGTATATCGAACCATGTATAATTTCTCCTCAAAATTAAAAATAACATTGAAATATCAAATAATAATCCAAGAATAATTCATTTTGAAACATAAAGTAAGAATATCATGCCAATGATTCATTCTTTCTTGATAACCATTTTAATAAAAAATAAAAGTAAAAATTTACGTCACTCCCAAATAAGTATATCTTAGAGAAACCATATACTCCGTAGAACTGATTTGAAAAAAACCATCAATTCTCAAATGGAAAAAAACAATAGACTTATTATTTTATTACTAGACCGATTATTTCTAACCATCTGGTATCCCATCTTATCGTTAATAGAAAACATCTTAGAAAAAAAACCTACTGGGATTAGCAAGACCAAGACGTTTAGGCTTGTGATTTTTTACAAAAATCATAAGATAAATAATAGTTTTATGGTTTTCCAAACCATGAAAATTTTAAAAAATAATACTCATTTTAGTTTGAGTTTGGTGCATGATAAATTTTTATTCATACCACCAGTGTTTTTATTGATGGATGATATGATCATTGAAACAAATTTATTATAATCTCTACTTATAAAAACATTTTCCTTCGAATGAGTTTTTGTGTTGGAACATCAAAAAACCATTTTTTGTTGAACTATGAAAGGACCCTTCAAACTACCCCTACATGTGGGACCCAAAGTGATATTAGAATCACTAGTGCCAAAAGAATTAGGATCATCCATAATTGGAAATCCATCATTCCTATCAGTATATTCAACAGAAGTAGGAAGATTCTTTAATTTATCATCCGGGTGTGAACCATTCTATGACTAAAGAGGCTTAGCCTCCTCTTGGATGAAACCCCCATGATATAACATAGTGAAATTGGAATTTTACCTAAGGGAATTAACTAAATGAAACTCCTTCAGAATATCAATCAAAATAGTAGTATTCATAGTCCTAGAGACAACTTGAAGAGCTGTAGAATCCATATTTGGTTCAAGAGATTCCTCAGAATACTTGTTTCCTCTATCCTAACTAGTTATACATGAATTAAGACCATCTAAGGTTGAAGGTATAACATTTCTGTCATCATTTTAAAAAAAATCATATTATAGTATAACCACTTGTCAGATTATTCCACCATGATATAAAGTGTTATATTTCATATTACCCCCAGTGGAACTCACTGGTTGTTCTCAAAAAAATAAATAAGTATATAGAGAATTATTTCTTGTTTTATAGACATCATTAAGAACTAAAGAAAATATAATATGTTTTGAAAAATTAACTGGTTCTTTGGGAAGGGTTTATCTATCCTCATATATAGAAATAAATATGAGAGTTATCATTCATGGAAGTTAGAATAGGTTCATTCATGGAGTAAAAACCATGGAAATTTACTTCTTGAAAAGATTCAATAGTAGTTTTGAAGTCTTGAGAAATTTCAATATAGATGGATTCCTCATCAGTTTGCCTCATGCCCACACCATCCACACCATCACCAACAAGCTCCACACAGTTATAAAATTTTTAGGGAGCCTCAAATTACTCTACCTCTACAAGGACAACCCATGATTTTAAACTATAGTTATTTAAAAAAAAGAACCTAGATTTCTTTTTCACCCATCTCCTAGGTTCAACCATTTTTTCAGATTCACCCTTATTAGTAACAACATATTTTTCTTTGTTTCAATTATCTTATTTCCATGAATTAACATTAGGAAGAGGTTTTACCTATTTAAAAATAACTCTTTAATTACCAGTGGCATGCCCACCAATCTTGAACAATTCACATAATGGTGGAATATAATAATATTCAACTTTTACCTCACATTTTATGCTATTTTAATTGATTTTTATAATATATGGAAGCTTCATGTCAAAATTTCCATGAACCAGAACACTATAATATAATAATAAACCACTATTAAGAGTTTTTTAATAAATTATCAAAGGTATACCAGTGCAATCAGCAATATGATTTAGGATTTTATGATGCCAAAAAACCAAATTCAAGCCATATAGTCTAATCCAAACTCATGAATTCAAATTTGTCTGATTAAAGGGATTAAAATTGATATCCCACTCATTGATCCTTAAAATAATAGGATTTAAATTTATATTTAAAATATTTTGAGTTGAATATAGATCATTTTAATAATGCATAACAATATTGAAGAATAAAATTCCAACATGAGTTATCTTGTAATCATTCTCTCTATAGAAATGTGAAATCCTCAATTTCAGATTATATTATTACCATAGATTACCCCACTTTGAGTACATGACACACCAAAGAATAGAAATTTTTCTCAAATCAAGTATTTTTTGTAGAGGATCCATATCTACAAAAATAGAGAATGCCTATCTTTCATTTTTTTGAATGAAGCTGGTGTAGGAAACTCTTCTCTAGAATTTTCCATTCTATGAAGAGCCTCTATAAAAGTTATTCACTTACTTTTAGAAAGCCATGATACCCCACCGAGACTAATGTTTTCTGAAAGAAGATTCTTTATTTCTATATATTTTTATGCCATTTTCTTGATAGAATTATCTCAATCTAGATAAACCAGATCCATGAACTAAGAGAATGATTAATTTGGGAAAGAATCATCATCAGTTTCCACCAAAAGCCTCAATAAATTCACTAAAGAATCATATTCACCACAAGAGTGTGATCCAACTTCTTCATTTAAGTTATTCTCAATATAAAACAATAACAAGAATAATATTATTATATCCAATGACATGAAAATATATAATTTCACTTCTTAAATAAATAAAATAAATTTTCTAAATGATAATATATAATATATATCATTTCTAATGGATAATTAAATTTGGTCCATGTCCTCCCATAAAATTCTATATTCATTAAATCTGTGAATAAATATTTATTTTAATTTTATATAAACTAAATAAATATTTATATAAATATATTCACTAAATTAGTCATTAAAGAAATATTTATTTATTACATTGTTCACAAATAAATTAGAGAAAAGAATTAACTTCACACATTTTAAACTTAAATTACTTGTGATTGAATTTTAGTAATAAAAATTCACTGGAATAAATATTATTTTATTGCAACACCCACAATATTTTAGTTTATAAATACTAGATACAATATCTTATGATACACTAAAAACTACACATAAATAAACCCTGATATACTATTGAAATATTATTTAAATATGATCATCATAACCTACCCATTGGATTGGTGGGTATGAATGTGTGTAACTACATTATTAAACATATATAGAAACATGTTCCTAATGAAAATTTATTTAATAGTTCCTATTAAATAAGCCCTGAATCTTTAATGATAAGAATTAAATCATATAAGGTTAGTAATAGTTAAAGTTTAAAAGTGCCATCATTATATAAATAAACTATTCTTTATATATGATTTATTTTTATTTAAAATATAAATTTATAAATTTGAAAATTTTAATTTGAAAAAATTATTTCATTATTTATTTCATCATATGAAAATTAACTTAGAATTAATATTTGGTTTTTTTATAAATAGTTGATTTTTTTAGTGAATAGGGAGAAATAAAAATTTCTTCCAAACCCTTACTAATTTTCTTTATTTAAATCACTAAAAATTTAAATAATTAATTATTTATTTTTTAAAATTTACATATTTATAATTTTATTAAACATAATTTAATTGTGATTATTGAAATAAAAATTATACTTTATTTTTTTATAAATTTATTTTTATGCTTAAAAGGGTATTTTTTTAAAAACTATGTTTATTTGTGTTTTGTGAACTTATATTGAAATTAATTTTACCAATTATAGAAATTGATAATTATCAAATCAGTTCCATAAATAAAATCATCATAATTAATCTTATGTAATATGTTGAAATTAATTTTATATTCAAATTGAATTGTATTCATGGTAAATATTTATCACAACGGTGATGGGTAAAATGGTCTAAATGAGATTTAAACTATAGGATAAGGAACAAAACTTCTCAAAAACATTCTTTATTTTTTTATGATTTTATTTTAAATACCCTCATCATATCTTTAAAATTATGAAATTTAGTTTTCATTTTCTTTCGATATTAACCTTTTTAATATTTTATGTAACGAATTATTAAAAAAATGTTTCTCTCTTTCTTTTAACATGTATAATATATTTTACTAGGGAAAAAATAAGTTATGAGTGTTTATTTTGAATATGAATGTTTTTTTATGATTTTATTTTTTTAAATTTTTTCGTAATGGTATAATAAACATGAACCCTTATGTAACACTAACACAATGTTTGTGCAAGTAGGAGAAAAATAAAGTAAATTAATTTAAAAACCTTAAAAATATAACTTTTTTGATGAATTATGATGTTATATGAATTTAATAGATAATTATAAAGTTTAATTTATCATTAAATAGTTTATATTCTAATTCCATTTTTGTCTTGACATATTTAATGTAATATTTTTTGTATAGTCCCAAAAATGACATTAAATGTTATTTACAAAACTATATTTATTTAAATAATCATAAAATAAATGAAATAATATATTGAATCAATTTAATTGGAAATTATTTATAATATCTTTTATTTTTTTTATGTATTTTACAATTTGAATTTTTAAAATTACTTTCACGACCATTAAAAATTAAAGCATTGTGAAAATTCAAATGATTTTTTCCTATAAAAAGTGACTCAATATATAATTTCCAAAGACACATATGAGGATTTATTTACCTAAAAAATACTCCTAAATTCCTATAAAAATATCATTTACCTTGTCCCCAAGTATCTTTATTTAAATTAAACTTCACCTTAAATATTCTTAAGATCAACTAAAATGATAATATCAAAAGAGGTGTAAGTCTCAACCAATTTATTCTATGTTTATTTCTTATACTAATACCTTAAAATTTATTATATTTTGACTAAAAAAATTTCTTGTGTATCATAAATATACAATAATGTTATTATATTGATAATACAATAATATTTTGTCTCACTTCCATCTAATGGGAAATTAAATTAACGCTTTTGTATTTATATAGACAACGACCTCTAAGAAGCGATGTTTTTCATTTTCCATCACCAATTTTCATGTCTAGTTAGTATTATAGATTTAAGGTATATATATATATATGATATTTATGAAATAATTATGTTTCTAAGAAAAGAATATATAATCTATCTTCTTACCATTTCATCAATTGGAAAATGATATTGTCGTTTATACGTATGTGTGGACTACCACCTCTACGATGTGATGAGATTCCTTTTTCATTTATTGTTTAAATGGATAACCATAAGGATAGATTTACTTAATATGTATGATATTTATGATTTAAATATGATTATTTGAATATTAATAATTATAAATTTTCTTTCCTTTATAATTATTAATAAAATGAAAATGTCATCATGTGTATATGTGGACTACCACCTCAATGAATAATGAATTTCATTTTTTGTTACCATTTTTAATGTGTTGATATAATATTTTTTTATAATCAATAAAACATTTATCTTTGGAAGTATTAACATTCTATATATGATCAAACCATTTCAGAACACCTTTAACCATAAACAATATATCTAATTAGTTTTGAGAAATTGATCGAACAACCTCAAGTGGTAGAAGTAAGAAATAACAATAAAATGAATTCATGAAATAAAAGGAGATTAAAAATTAAATATATATTAAAAATTATCTTAAAAATTTATTTAATAAATTTAAATTTATTATTCTTGAAGATATAAGGTAATTTATATATCAAGAATCCAAGGTAACCATTTTTCATCTTAATTCCACTCCATCGGGAAATATTTTATATTATACACCAAATTTCTTTTATATGGTTTATATACTGCAACATTGACATATTATATATTTAATTCCTTATTATTCTTGATATCTAAATTTCTTATTCATGTTTTCCCTTTAATGGTTTTTTATTACAAAGTTATTATTGAAGGGTTATTTTAAAATCTCACCCTTATTCAAGATTGTTCATGTTTAAATTTAAATTTTAATAATTATATACTTTTTTTTATATTAACCCACATAAATACTATTCTTCTTTAGTTATTTCTAGTATTTAATTTTTTTATTTTAACTTTTCCTCCATTTGGTACTAAAAAATACTGAAATAATTTTTTAAATGAAAAGAAGACCTCATTTATTTTCTTTTGGTCAAGAATATTTCCCATTGATATCAATATTATTTAAATTTTTTATGGAAAATTATATCTACTTTTAAATGACTTTAATGATCATTTTATACTAGCTTTTATTTTATTTAAAATGCTTTAAAAGAAATATTTGTAATTTTTTTTAAATAAACTAATAATTTATAATAGTGTGAAAGGAATTTTACTTTTAACTTATACACCATGAATATATTTTCCCACCTCCATGACCATTATTCTATATTTATCTTCATTTATATGTTTCAATGGGGTTTTAGAGAAAAAAATTTTCAATTATTCTATGATTTTTTAGTTTTATATTAATATAAAATGTATTATTTTCAAAAATAGATTAAAGTTATTTTGGAAATAATTTATAACTTCAATTTTACAAGAGTTTTACAAAAGCCTTCAGGAAATATATTTTTAATGTTTCACATTAATTTTCTTTATATTTTTTTAATAGACTTTAATTTAATTTAAAACCTTATTTTTTGATTAATTTATGGTCTTCTATATTACTTTACTGATTTATAGATTATACATTATTTTTTGACAATTCAATTTCTTCTGATCATATTCCCTATCACTCTCTGTTATTAATTCGATATTGTTTTTCTACACCATGTATATATTTTCAATATTATTGATGTAGATTGTATCATTTATAAAACTTCAATATTTTATTAATTGTATAATATTTCAATATATGATATTATTTTAAGAATACATATTATGAAATTTATTTATTTTACTAGTGAAATAATGGTGCTCCAGATTTGTAATTAAATATAGATATTTATTTATTGATAAGGAATAGTAATTATATATTTTATTTTTGATTCAATATATGAATATTTCATTGGGAATGTATAAGTGATATGTGGGTACCATTTATATACATCTCTTCTATGTATTGACATGCCTCATGAGATAAATAGTTCCCCAAATTATAAAAGTATTTTTTGAATACCTATCAATTCCTTAAAATATCTTGAAACATGACCTGGGCGATAAGGTTCATGATGTTTCAGAATGATTCCTGGATAGAAAGATCATGGATTCAAACATTATACACCTCTTTCATTAATATTTCAGTTAATATTATCCATGTGATTGTTTTTTTTATATTTTATATGGATATATTTTGAATCTCAAGTTGTTAATTAAATGGAACATGTATTAATTATTTACTCTATCATCTTATTTATTCTTTATCTAGATATGAGAGATTCTTTTCTATGATACTCTTTCTAAGAATATAAGATCACCAATTATTATTTTTTATTTTCCAAGGATATTAAGGAATCTTAGAATGATTTTCATGGATGCAAGAAATTTTTCAATGTTATGTTTTTATCTTCCAATGTAATTTGGAATTCATGTACATAATTAGTTTTCCAAGATTTATAAACTGATCAAACCATCGTGGTGTGATCTGAACGAACCATCCTAGGTCGACCTGACACATCACATGATCTTCATCTCCATAAGGACTTAAGCACACATCCTTTAATTCTAGAGGATTACCACTACCAGTGAGGGTCTAAAAGGTATAGTGGGGATATTGTACCCTCTTTTTAGAGTGTAATTACAATAGAAAATATCCAAACTCATTCATAGGGATGAATATCAGTGTACACCTAATAAATAAACTAAAATAAATACTTTTATAAAAAATGGAATGTTGTATACAACCATATAGACTCTCACATATAAAAAACATATAATATTCATTTTCTCACTGGGATGACCACATATAAAAAATAAATATACGGGAAAAAACATCAGGATCTGTTTTCAACACTGAGCTAAACCATATACCCAATGTCGATGATTCTTGAGCTACAATATCTTAATCCTGAGACTCCACATGAGAGGCTTAGCTCAATGAAGAAACACTGGGCCACAACCCTATCAGTTACATAACTTGTCCTACAACCTAAAAGTATAAATCAGGTATACAAACACATAATCTGAGGTTCACATACATGGGGATAGAAATTAATATTAGTTATAGACCCCAACGGTGAACCCATAAATCCTCTATCATAACAATTCATGCACTATTGATATTCCCAGCCTTGTTGTAAACTAACTGTAGTTGGCATAAAAGAAAAAAAAATCCTAAAGAGGGGGAGGGGGGATAATAAAAAAACTAACCATAGGTTTTATCATAGTACACTAGTAAAATATACTCCCGCTCTGGACCCTAACAGAGGATTTAGAGTATGTGTCTCACCCAGATTCACAAAAACTGGCGCATCCTTCATATCTACAGAGGACATCTAAGATGTCTTATCATAATAGATAAGAATTTTAGACCCTATGGTATCAATTTAGGTGTCCAAAACAACAACACACATAAATGAGGATCAATGAATATAAGGTAATAATCTGAATTAACAATAAAAACTTCCCTCTAGATATCATAGATATGTCATTTCCCAAAAATACATTCCAAATGTCTCTCAAAACACTATGGACCTATTAGATTTATCAACCTATGTGATCCATCCAGATATAATTGATAGATTTACTACATAAGGTCTCTATACATAAGGATGTGATTCACAAACATCCATGGAAAAAAATTTCTAGCTGGGGTAAATACTCAAACAAAGGGATGAACTCATCCATACTGTCCATTATCTCAATAAGACTGTCTAACCATATCCAGCCAACATAAAAGACAACTAGATCAAAACTCCAGGTCAATTCCTGATCCAAGATATCCTAAACGACTCCACCTCAAACTATAGTCCTTAAAAGAAATTTTCTAAAACATAAAGTCCAAAGGCCAACTTAATGTGGGATGATCCAACCTAGAACACCCATCCAAATAGATAAACTATTAGTGCCAATCAAATATCAACCAAAAAATCATGGGGCATCCCTCAACAACATAGACCTCATCATCCGAAAAATATCCACCATGAGCACTTAACTACCCATCTCAAGTATTACCAAAAGTTAGGGCTCCCATGGTCCCTAAGGTTATAACATAAAGTGATGTACACCTATGGACAACACTAATACACCTAATCTCTTGGGCCACGCCTTCCCATAGATCCAAAAATGGTTCAAAGGACTTTGAAATATTAGGACACCATACATGTGACTCGTTTAAATCATCCAAAATAATATGACATGACCAGTGTAGAAATAATCTAAATGGATTTTGTTGGCCTCCAAGAAATCCACGATAAACAATGCACCCAAAAAAGGGGAATTTAAAGCATAATCATGTCGATATGGGAATTCATAATGGTCCTCATGAACCCCTAAAAATTAGGAACCCCCAACAAGTGATCCTCTTCTCTAGAAAAACCATTAGGTAAAGACAATATTGGAAAAACACTTCCATCCTTCCTAAAAAAACTATATATGGGAACTAATTCACCCACTAGTGAATCCAAATAATCATATGTCACTCGACAATCAATGGTAGTCAACTAAAATAACCACTAATCACTCAACTGGTAACTAATCCACTAGGGAATCATCCATATTCTTCTCGAGTCATCATAATTTATTATAAACACCAAGAAGAAACCACCATCCCATAAAGTCTGCCCATACTAAAGGCTTCAATGATTATTTTACTCAATTATGGAGCTAAACCTCAAACACTATGACCTTGAGCTATTGATAACATCATTCATGAAAAAACCAAGATCTCCTTATAGAAAAAACATGATATTTCCTTTCAGAATGTATCAAAATAACTTCATATAGATTTATATAGAACACTCAAGCCAATCTAATCACCATGCTCACAACCCTCACATGGCCTTGCATCTTACAGCCCAAACCCTACGAGGATTATAAAACCAAAACTCAAATAAATCCTCATAATGAACACTCTCAGTCGAAAAAACTATCTATAAGGAATATAAAAACTGAAGGGACTCAACATATTGTGATATAAATGTAAAATTTTCTAGAATAGACTACTCACAAGTCCAATTATTACTCAAGGGCTAAAAACTACCAAATAACCTAATGATAGAAGAAATACAAAGTCTGTAATTCTAAGTACAAGACATTTACTCTCAAAGATATATCTGACCATGTACTTTTACATGGAAAGAGTAGACATGGGGTCTAATCATGTACTACTACACAACCATGGCATAATTGGGGTCTTTCCATGTACTACAACATAGCCATGAACCCCTCAAGTGGGGAGTTTAATGAAGTAAATGGTCACATGAACATATACCACTACAAATTGTTTACCCAGAGTACACAATATGTTCTTCCCAAAACTCAGTCTACCCATGTAATCTACCACATGGCTAGGTACATAGCTAAGTACTACGAAATGGAATGTACATAAAGTACACAACATGTAATTTTAAAAATGTAGCCTTCCTCTAATTGGAAGAAAACATGATAGGTGTTCATAAAATCATACACCATGTACATGGGTTTCCCCAAACCAGATGACCTCAAATCACCCTAAAATCCTAGTTTTTCCACAAACAACACACATAGACGCACATAGGGGCTCCAAAAATCCATGAATGACCTTAAAATAATTTTAATATAGGTAATTATGATGAGAAAAAATAAAAAGAAATAATAATAAGTGGAAATCAATGATGCTTCAGTAAGATCCACCACACTTAGATACCACATGGCAATCTAGCGCGACCCGAGCTCGGCAGCTATAAGGCCCCGACCTTAAACATTACTTAATCTTGAGATATTTCAAGAATACAACTTAAGGATATTTTTAGGTTTAGAGTTTTAGAAAATTAGATCATAAAACATGCATTACATTCCACATTTAAACAAAGTGGTTACATAAAAGATAGTATTCATTTTTCCCATCAATGGAAACATATTTAAAATAAAACATGGATTCTTTCTTGACACTTCCTTAACACTATCATCATATCATGTACCTTTCTCTTGAGCTGTGAAAAACATTTCAAAAACTTGAGATGAGCATAAAAAGATCATTAAGGGATATAAAAATATGGAAAGGAAATATGGGTACATATATACAGAAGAATGAAATCATAATTTACCCATAAAACATAAGCACTTTAACATACCTCATCAAATCATGAATAAATCATAAAAATCATAAGACATAAAGGTAACTTGAGGCATTCATAACATTCTTACGTAGGGAGTAACCCTCTTGGTTACGTTTGGAATACCCATCACAGTATATTCCCTAAATCTCTTTAGAGAAACCTTAACGTTTCACTCCTTCGCGTTACCCAATGCATTGGAGAGCTATATCGGGCTCACCCGCCCTTAGTTTATCACGGAACCACCCATCTTCATAATAATTCCCAAGAACCTCAACATAATCATATCACATAAAACATGCATAAAGGAAACATAACATTTCCACCTTTCAATCACAAGATATCAATACAACACATTGATATAAAAACATTATTAAAACCATTTTTAATACCAAAATAAAAGAAAAGCAAAACATGGTATTTATTTTTCTTTTAAAAAAAGGTATGGCTTGTAGAGGAAGTCGAAACTCAAATAATGGTCACGACGGCGGAGGAGTCGTTGTCGCTGCATACGTATGAAAAAAACATTCCGTTTTGTCATTTAGTAAATGCTTCATATAAAAAAGATTCCTTTTGAATAAACATAAAAGTAAAAGGGGTTTATACACTATATAAAAGAAGGTTGTGTATAAAACAAAATATGCCTCATTGAAAGGAGATCGAGACGAAGTCCCATACCTCGGGTCTGACATGACACGATCGTTCTTTAATATCCTGAATAATAAACTTGAGTTAATTTCTACTTGTTTAAGAACCTTTTTCAAGTTCATTATTCCTTTTATATCACTTCTTGCCATGTCATGAACACTATGTAATTATTTATGTTAATAACGGTCATTTTAACGATCATTGGTACTTGACTCAAAAATAAACCCTTTATAATTAAAATTTGTTCATGTATCCATTATATACAGAATGGTATTCATTATGTAGATATCATATATATCATATATATCCAGTACATTCATGAATTTATAATATTACATAACATTTAGAGGTAAGAAATGAAATGCACCGTTCATGGAGACGGTAAGCCGTACATACGGATGAACGCTACTTGCATTTCTATTTCATATTTTATGAAATGGAATCATAATGATATAAAGGTATACTATAATTATAGTGTAATATCATATATAATATCATAACTCCATCATTTATACGTCCCACATATGGTATTAATGAATCAAATCACTTTGAGGGGGCGGTAGTCCGCACTTCCTTAAATGAAGATATCGCGTTTAACCATAATGGAAACCATAAAGGTATGCCCAAAATAAAAAATACAGAAGCTTCAGGAAAACATAAACATATTATATATCATATAAAAATATAGTTTCATCTTAATGGCCACCTTTGAAGGTGATAAAAGAATGTTGAACAATCATCGTTTCGGGAGGCAGAAATTCACCATCCACGGAAACAGTATGTTCGTTAACCATTAGATGTAGGTGTGTGTATGTGTAGCTCGAATACTTCTTATAAAAACATCCTAGTATATGGAATATACTATTTTTGTTACAAAATAAATTAATAAAAAGAGTTTAGGGGGTTGGAGAAGCAAAATAAAACAAAAGAACACAAGTGAGGACATTACATTAAAATCGGGTAACTCCCTTTGGTTTGAGCTCAAAGGCTTCCATGGTAAGACTTCTGACCAAAGTGAGGCTTCAAGGTGTAATATAGGGAAGTGTAGAGACAAAATGGGCAGGGGTTGTCCAAGCCAATGGCTTTGGAAGTGTGGGTAAGGAGGTAGAGGTGGGGGCCTTTTATGAGAGGAGAGGAGGGGCACTCTTGGAAAGTAAAGAAATGTAACTTTATTTGAAAATGATTTTAGGATTTAAAAGGTCCCATATTGATATAATTCGATGATAAGGTGATAAGGGTTCGAAATCCACCCATATAATAGGATTTAAACATGTGTAGGTCATAGATTTTACATTATCTTTTCATTTTATTTAAATCCTTTATTAATTAGTTAATCACTGCATCATCATGATGTCATAAATAATTTAATTTATTTAATGTCTAAAAATTATAAAAAAAATATCATGATGTAGGAAATAGTTTTATCTTTATAATGAATATTTATAGTCAAAAATCTGACTTTTATAACCCCATTTAAAAATTGTTTTACTAAAACAACTCATGTTTGTGTCATTTTAATTTTAACATTAAATAAAAAGGTATTTGTGTCATTTCCCAACCAAAGTGGCTCCATGGGGTCCCCAAGTTGACCCATGGATTTTCTTGGTCGGCCATTCCACCTCCAATATGGGTAGGACATGTGTCAAGCTCATCTCATATTATTAAAACATTATTTTTACCTTAAACTACACTAATTACCTCTAATCGCGATTAAGAACATAAAAGTTACTATTCACCAAAAAATTATTTTAATCTCATTGAACCACATTTTTCTTCTTAATGATAACCATGTATGTCGGATTTTTGAAAATCAAATCACAGAAGTGTCAAAGTTTCATTTACACGAAAAATCAGTTTCTTTAACTACCACTTAGTGGTTTCACTATTCATCATAAATTGAAGTTTTTCAGAAAAATACCAAAAATTCACCCTAAGATATATTTGATATTCTGAATTCAAAAATGATTTCTATTTTAAAAAATTCAAAAAATATAAGTTGCATTAATTAATTTAATAATTAATTCTCGTTGTCATGAGAAATAGCGTGTTTTTATGAAACAATAAGTATCAAAAGATTGGCACCGGTTTTAGTCCAATTTCAAAGTGAAATTGATTCCAATGACCACCATTGGATTAAATGATAAAAATATATTCTAATTTCACTTCAAAACCAATTGAAAATATAATCTAATAATATAAATAAATTTTATTAAAAAGAGGTTTTCAATTAAAATACAACAGTTTTCACTATTCATTAAGAAATAAACTTTATCGGAAAAATACCAAAAATTCACACAGCGTAAATTTTGATATCCCAATAATAATGAATAAGTTTATTTTGACAAAAATAGCTTATAAATTTGTCAAAAGATAGATTTAAAAAATGGCTTTCCATCAAAAGGCAGTAAAACAATCTTTTGGAAATATTAGTGTATTCAATGCTTAAGATTGGATTTATTCTCATTTTAAGCCTCTAAAACACTATCTAATTCACTAATAGACATAGATAAAAATATATATTATTAATTACCTACTTGGGATGTTACATCCTTCTCCCCTTTAAAAAATTGTGTCCCCGCAATTTATTTACTTATCGAATAAATGGGGGTACTTATCCCTCATTGCATTTTCAGATTCCCATGTTGCCTCTTCCATCATGTGATTTTTCCACAAAACCTTTACCTAATTAATCAACTTATTCCGTAACACTTTCTCCCTTTGGTCATGAATCTGGACTAGTTGTTCCTCATAAGATTGGTTCTCTTCCAGCTGAACTACCTCTGGAATCAAAACATGAGATGGATCTGACATGTACTTTCTCAGCATCGAAACATGAAAAACATTGTGTACCTGAGATAAACTCGGAGGTAAATCCACTCGGTAAGCAACTGATCCAACTCTCTCCAGAATTTCATATGGTCCAATGAACCTTGTACTCAGATTTCCTTTCTTACCAAATCGCATCACACTTTTCCATGGTGAGACTTTGATAAAAACATGATCACCTACCTCAAAAGATAGATCCTTCCTCCTGTTGTCTGCATAACTCTTCTGCCTGCTTTGAGCTGTTCTCATGTGTTTCTGTATCAGCTGAAATTCTTCTGCCAAATATTCTACCAATTCTGGTCCCATCAGCTTTCTTTCACCCACTTCATCCCAAAAAGCTGGAGTTCGACACTGCTTCCCATATAATTCCTCAAATGGTGCCATCTGTATACTGGAATGAAAACTGTTATTATATGAAAATTATACCAGAGAAAGATGTTGGTCCCAACTTCCCTGATAATCCATAGAGCAAGAATGTAACATATCCTCCAATGTCTGAATTGTTCGTTCTGACTGCCCATCTGATTGAGGATGAAAAGCTATACTAAAATTTAATTCAGTACCCAACGACTTCTGAAGGAATTACCAAAAGTTAGAAGTGAACCTGGAATCACAGTCAGATACAATGGAGAGGGGAACTCCATGTAACCTGACTATCTCTTTAAGATACAAACGGGAAAGTTGATATAGGGAAAAAGTATCTTGTATAGCAAGGAAATGAGCAGATTTAGTAAAGCGATCAACAATAACCCAGATTGCATTATTACCTCGAGTAGTTTTCAGAAATCCCACAACGAAGTCCATGGATATATTCTCCCATTTCCATTCTGGTACTGGTAAAGGCTGAAGCATCCCTTTCAGTAACTGCCGCTCTGCTTTAACCTGTTGACATATCAAACACTTCACAGTAAAATCAGCAATATCTCTTTTCATTCCATCCCACCAGTAATACTCCCGCAGATATCTGTACATCTTAGTACTGCCAGGATGAACTGAAAATGGAGATCTATGAGCTTCACATAACAACTCTCCCTTCAACTGTGAATCACAAGGCACACACAAGCTTTTCCCAAATCTCAAATGCAATCATTATCAATGTTGAATTCAGGAAACTTACCTTTCTGAACTAGCTCAACCTTTTTCTGCAACTCACTGACTTGCCTCTGTGCTAGCTTGATTCTGTCTGATGGAGAAGATTTCACTGATACCTGAAACAAAACAGAAGAACATCCTACACCAACAACTTCTATGCCAAAGTTCATCAAATCCTTAACCAAAGGATCACGTTCCAAACGCAACATTTCTAATGAAGCATTACTTTTTCGACTCAAAGCATCACCCACTTTATTTGCTTTTCCCAGATGGTAATGAATTGTACAATCATAATCCTTGATTATTTCTAGCTATCTCCTCGGTCTCATGTTCAATTCTTTCTGAGTGAATATATACTTTAATCTTTTGTTGTTGGTATATATTTCACACTTTAATCCATACAAATGATGCCTCCAAATTTTTAGAGAAAAAACAACAGCAGCTAATTCCAAATCATGTGCAGGGTAATTTACCTCCTCAGTTTTCAACTATCGTGAAGCATAACAAATTAACTGATCATTCTGTATTAGGACGCAACCAAGTCATTTCAATGAAGCATCACTGTATATAACAAACTCACCATTCCTGGAAGGTAGTGCCAAAACTGGAGCATTCACCAATCTTATTTTCAGTTCCTGAAAACAATCATCACATTCTTTTGTCCAGATAAACTTAACACCCTTACGAGTTAGATTAGTCATTAGACTAGATAACCGTGAAAATTTTTCATTAAACCTTCAGTAGTAACCTGCCAAACCAATAAAACTATGGATCTCGGTAACATTTGTGGGTCTTGGCCATTCTTCAACAACTTTTGTTTTACCAGGATCAACAGTTATGCCATCTTTTGAAACAATGTGACCCAGGAAAGAAATTTGTTGTAACCAAAACTCACACTTTGTGAATTTTCCATATAGTTTCTTTTCTTTTAAGGTTTGAAAGATAACCCTTAAATTACTTTCATGCTCCTCTTTACTTTTAGAAAACATCAAAATATCATCGATGAAAACAACCACAAACTTATCCAAGAACTCATGGAAAATTCTATTCATAAGGTCCATGAATAAAGCAGGTGCATTGGTTAACCCAAAAGGCATAACTACAAATTCATAATGTCCATATCTAGTATGGAACACAGTCTTCAGAACATCTGATTCTTTTACTTTCAACTGATGGTACCCCGATCTCAGGTCAATCTTTGAAAAAAAACTGAGCTCCCTGGAGCTGATCAAAAAAATCATCGATATGAGGCAAAGGATATTTGTTCTTAACAGTGAAGTTATTCAAGGCTCTATAATCAATGAAAAGTCTTATAGAACCATCTTTCTTTTTAACAAATAAAATAGGATCACCCCATGGTGATGTGCTAGGTCGAACGAAACCTTTCTCTAATAAATCTTGCAATTGCTCTTTCAACTCTAAAAGTTCAATTTGAGCCATTCGATAAGGGGGTTTTGAAATTTGATTATAATCAGGAACTAAGTAAACAGTAAACTCAACTTACCAATCATGAATAATACCAAGAAAATCATCAGGATAAACATCAAGATACTCATTTACCACCGGCATATTATTAATCTGAACAGTTCCTTTATTTTCAACAATATGTGCAAGGTAACATTCATTTCCATCTTTTACTAGTTTCTCAACTTCCTGAGATGTTATCAAAATTAAGGGTTCATTATTGTACACAAACTGAAAATCTTAATGAAAAGAAACCATTTTAGCTCTGCAGTCAATCTTAGCATGATAAACAGAAAGCCAATCTATGCCCAAAATAACATCAAACTCTACTAAAGTCAAAACAATAAGGTTTGCTGGTAGATTCTTTCCACACACAAGGATAGGAAGGTTCTTATAATTTCTTTTTGTCTCAACGTTCCCTCTGGGTGTTTTTACCATAAGTTCAGGGTTCATATCTTGAGGTGGAATTTCCAATTTACTAGAAAACTTCCCAGAAATGAAAGAAGGTGTAGACCCTGAATCAAACAACACACTGGCATAATCTGAAAAAACAAACAAAGTACCTGATACAACTTCATTTGATGGCCTGACATCTGCTTATGTAGTTGCAAAGGATTTCACCACCCCTTTCTGTTTTTAGTCTAAATGCTTCCCATCACTCAATCTCTTCGTCGGACACTCGTTTGTATAGTGACACATCTCATTGCACTTAAAACATTTCACTAACTGTAAATCAAATTTGGACTTACCATCACCTTGATATTTTTCAGTGCAATCACGAGCATTATGTCCCATCATACCACATCAGTAGCACTTTCCAGAATTCAGAAGACATTCCCCATCATGCCTTTTACCACATTTATCAAAAACTGGAAACTTAGTTTTCTTACCATCAGACTTTTTTGAAGAATTATTCCCTTTCTCCTGCCACCTCGGTCTCTTCTTCTGCTGGTTGTTATAGAACGCTTGATCATCAGAAAACTCCATATCCACCTTCTCAGCACATCGAACAAGCTTTTCATAACTTGTAAACTCATGAGAAGATAATGACCTTCGATATTTTGGTTTTAATCCTGAGTAAAAACGATTGATTTTACTATCAAGGTCCCTGATAAAATTTGGAGCATACATTGCCAATCAAGTGAACCTCTCTTCATAGGCAGCCACTGAGTCTTCCTCTTGCCTCAATTCCAAGAATTGTTTTTCCATCCTATGTCGAACATCCTTAGGAAAATACTTCTCAAGAAATATACCTTTGAATTCATCCCAGTCAAGAGCATCAATATCATCAGCATCCCTGATATTTTTAACCATCGACCACCACTGATCTGCCTCACCCTCAAATCGGTAAATAGCAAGACTATCATTTTGATTGTCTGAACACCCCATGAAATCGAAAATCTTCTCCAGTGCTTTAACCCACCCTTCAGCTAACACAGGGTCAGATGATCCTCTGAATGATGGGGGATGTTGCCTCATGAAATGTTCCACCACTGACATGTTCCTCTGCGGTTGATCTGGCTAATCTCGTGCATGGATACCACCACCATTTATCGCTTGAGTCAACTGCGCCATTACTACAACAAACTGTTCAGTTCCAATTCTGACCATCTCAGATGCTGATTCGGAAGGTTATTTCCTTCTGTATACCTTCCTAGCACTGCTTCCCTATTTCCTCTGCGGGAAACCATTCTGAATAAACATGTCTTAGATGAAGCAACATGGGAATCATAAAATGCTATATCATTTCAAAAAAATATTTTTGGATAATCATTTAACAGAATTCTAACTCCTAAATTTATCTAAACCAAACTCTGATACCAACTATAAGGCCCAATCCTTAAACATTACTTAATCTTGAGATATTTCAAGAATACACCTTAAGGATCTTTTCATGTTTAGTTTTTTAGAGAATTAGATCATAAAACATGCATTACATTCCACATTTAAACAAAGTGGTTACATAAAAGATAATATTCATTTTTCCCATCAATGGAAAAGTATTTAAAATAAAACATGGATTCTTTCTTGACACTTCCTTGACACTATCATCATATCATGTACCTTTCCCTTGACCTGTGAAAAACATTTCAAAAACTTGGGATGAGCATACAAAGCTCAGTAAGGGATATAAAAATATGGAAAGGAAACATGGGTACATATATACATAAGAATGAAATCATACTTTACCCATAAAACATAAGCACTTTAACATACCTCATCAAATCATGAATAAATCATAAAAATCATAAGACACAAAGGTAACTTGAGGCATTCATAACATTCTTACGTAGGGATTAACCCTCTTGGTTACGTTTGGAATACCCATCACAGTATATTCCCTAAATCTCTTTGGAGAAACCTTAATGTTTCACTCCTTCGAGTTACCCAATACATTGGAGAGCTATATCGGGCTCACCCGCCCTTAGTTTATCACAGAACCTCCCGTCTTCATAATAATGCCCAAGAACCTCAACATAATCGTATCACATTAAACATGCATAAAGGAAACATAACATTTCCACCTTTCAATCACAAGATATCAATACAACACATTGATATAAACAAATTATGAAAATCATTTTCAATACCAAAATAAAAGAAAAGTAAAACATGGTATTGATTTTTCTTTTAAAAAAAGGTATGGCTTGTAGAGGAAGCCAAAACTCAAATAATGGTCACGGTGGCGTAGAAGTTGTTGTCGCCGCATACGTACGACAAAAAAATTGCCTTTTTTCATTTAGTAAACACTTCATATAAAAAAGATTCCTTTTGAATAAGCATAAAAGTCAAAGGGGTTTATACACTGTATAAAAGAAGGATGTGTATAAAACAAAATATGCCTCAATGAACGGAGATTGAGATGAAGTCCCATACCTCGGGTCCGACTTGACTCGGTCATTCATTAATCTCTTGAATAATAACCTTGAGTTAATTTATACTTGTTAAAGAACCTTTTTCATGTTCATTATTCCTTTTATATCACTTATTTCCATGTCATGAACACTATGTAATTATTTAAGTTAATAACGGTCGTTTTAACGACCATTGGTACTTGAGTAAAAAATAAACCCTTTATAATTACAAGTTGTTCATGTATCCATTATATCCAGAATGGTATTCATGATGTAGATATCATATATATCATATATATCCAGTACATACATGCATTTATAATATTACATAACATTTTGAGGTAAGAAATGAAATGCACCGTTCATGGAGACGGTAAGCCGTACGTACGCATGAACGCTGCTTCCATTTCTATTTCGTATTTTATGAAATGGAATCATAATTATATTAAGGTATGTTATAATTACAGTGTAATATCATATATAATATCATAACTCCATCCTTTATACATCCCACATATGGTATTAACGAATCAAATCACTTTGAGGGGGCGATAGTCCGCACTTCCTTAAATGAAGATATCACGTTTACCCATAATGGAAACCATAAAGGTATGACCAAAATAAAAAATAGAGAAGCTTAAGGAAAACATAAACATATTATATATCATATATAAATATATTGTCATATTAATGGCCACCTTTGAAGGTGTTAAATGAATTTTGAACAATCATCGTTTCGGGAGGCAGAAATTCGCCATCCACGGAAACAGTATGTTCTTTAACCATTAGACGTAGGTGTGTGTAAGTGTAGCTCGAATCCTTCTTATAACAAAATCCTAGTATATGTAAGATACTGGTGTTGTTACAAAAGAAATGAATAAAAATAATTTAGTGGGTTGGAGAAGCAAAATAAAACAAAAGAACACAAGTGAGGACATTAACTTAAAATCGGGTAACTCCATTTAGTTTGAGCTCAAAGGCTTCCTTGGGAAGACTTCTGCCCAAAGTGAGGCTTCAAGAAGTAAGATAGGGAAGTGGAGAGACACAATGGGCAGGGTTTGTCTGAGCCAAAGGCTTTGGAAGTGTGGGTAAGGAGGTAGAGGTGGGGGCCTTTTATGAGAGGAGAGGAGGGGCACTTTTTGAAAGTAAAGAAATGTTACTTTATTTGAAAATGAGTTTCGAATTTAAAAGGTCCTACATTGATATAATTCGAGGATAAGGTGATAATGGTTCGAAATCCACCCATCCAATAGGTTTTGGACATGTGTAGGTCATAGATTTTACATTATCTTTTCATTTTATTTAAATCTTTTATTAATGAGGTAATCGCTGCATCATCATGATGTCATAAATAATTTAATTTATTTAATGTCTAAAAATTATAAAAAAAATATCAAGATGTAGTAAATCTTTATATATTTCAAATGAATATTTATAGTTAAAAACATGACTTGTATAACCCCATTTAATATTTTTTAGTAAAACAACTCATGTTTGTGTCATTTTAATTTTAACATTAAATAAAAAGTTATTTATGTCATTTCTCAACCAAAGTGGCTCCATGGGGTCCCCAAGTTGACCCATGGATTGTATTGGTCGGCCATGACACCTCCAATAAGGGTAGGACGTGTTTCAAGCTCATCTCATATTATTAAAACATTATTTTTACCTTAAACTACACTAATTACCTCTAATCGCGATTAAGATATTAAAAGTTACTATTCACCAAAAAATTATTTTAATCTCATTGAACCACATTTTACTTCATAATGAAAACCATCATATTTTTGAAAATCAAATCATAGAAGTGGAAATGTTTCATTTAAACGAAAAATCAGTTTCTTTAACTACCACTTAGTGGTTTCACTATTCATCAAAAAATTGAAGTTTTTCAGAAAAATACCAAAACTTCACCCTAAGATATATTTGATATTATGAATTCAAAAATGATGTATGTTTTAAAAAACTCAAAACATATAAGTCACATTAAATAATTTAATAATTAATTCCCGCTGTCATGACATATAGCGTGTTTTTATGAAACAATAAGTATAAAAAGATTGATACCAGTTTAAGTCCAATTTCAAAGTGAAATTGATTCCAATGACCACCATTGGATTAAATGGTAAAAATATATTCTAATTTCACTTCAAACCCAATTCAAAATATAATCTAATCATATAAATAAATTAGATTAAAAAGAGGTTTTGAATTAAAATACAACATTTTTCACTATTCATTAAAAAATGAACTTTATCGAAAAAATACCAAAACTTCACACAAAGTAAATTTTGATGTCCCAACCATAGAGAATAAGTTTATTTTGACAAACATAGCTTATAAAATTGTCAAAAGAAATATTTAAAAAATGGTTTTCCATCAAAAGGAAGTAAAACAATATTTTAAAAATATTAGTGTATTCCATGCTTAAGATTGGATTTATTCTCATTTTAAGCCTTTAAAACACTATCTAATTCACTAATAGACATAGATAAAAATATCTATTATTAATTACTTACTTGGGATGTTACATCCTTCCCCCCTTTAGAAAATTGTGTCCCCACAATTTATTTACTTATCGAATAAATGGGGGTACTTATCCCTCATTGCATTTTCAGATTCTCATGTTTCCTCTTCCATCATATGGTTTTTACACAAAACCATTACCTGATTAATCACGTTATTCCGTAACACTTGCACCCTATGGTCAAGAATCTGGACCGGTTGTTCCTTATAAGATAGTTTCTCTTCCAGCGGAACTACCTATGGACTCAAAACATGAGATGGATCTGGCATGTATTTTCTCAGCATCGAAACATGAAAAACATTGTGTACCTGAGATAAACTCGGAGGTAAAGCCACTCAGTAAGCAACTGATCCAAATCTCTCTAGAATTTCATATGGTCCAATGAACCTTGGACTCAGCTTTCCTTTCTTACCAAATCACATCACACTTTTCCATGGTGAGACTTTGAGAAAAACATGATCACCTACCTCAAAAGATAGATCCTTCCTCCTGTTGTCCGCATAACTCTTCTGCCTATTCTGAGCTGTTCTCATGTGTTTCTGTATCAGCTGAACTTTTTCTGCCAACTCTTCTACCAATTCTAGTCCCATCAGCTTTCTTTCACCCACTTCATCCCAAAAAGCTGGAGTTCGACACCGCTTCCCATATAATGCCTCAAATGGTGCCATCTGTATACTGGAATGAAAACTGTTATTATATGAAAACTCAACCAAATAAAGATGTTGGTCCCAACTTCCCTGATAATCCATAGAGCAAGAATATAGAATATCCTCCAATTTCTGAATTGTTCGTTCTGGCTACCCATCTGATTGAGGATGAAAAGCTGTACAAAAATTTAATTCAATACCCAACGACTTCTGAAGGCCTTTCCAAAAGTTAGAAGTGAACCTGGAATCACGGTCAGATACAATGGAGAGGGGAACTCCATGTAACATGACTATCTCTTTAAGATACAAACGGGAAAGTTGATCTAGGTAAAAAGTATCTTGTATAGCAAGGAAATGAGAAGATTTAGTAAAGTGATCAACAATAACCCAGATTGTATTATTACCTTGAGGGGTCTTCGGCAATCCCACAACGATGTCCGTGGATATATTCTCCCATTTCCATTCTGTTACTGGTAAAGGTCGAAGCATCCCTTTCGGTAACTGCCACTCTGCTTTAACCTGTTGACTTGTCAATCACTTCATAGTAAAATTAGCAATATCTCTTTTCATTCCATCCCACCAGTAATACTCTCGCAGATCTCTATACATCTTAGTACTGCCAGGATGAACTGAAAATGGAGATCTACGAGCTTCACATAACAACTCTCCCTTCAACTGTGAATCACAAGGCACACACAATCTCTTCCTAAATCTCAAAACGCAATCATTATCAATGTTTAATTCATGCAACTTACCTTTCTAAACCAGATCTACCTTTTTCTATAACTCACTGTCTTGCTTCTGTGCTTGCTCGATTCTGTCTGATAGAGAATATTTCACTGATACCTGAAACAAAACAGAAGAACATCCTACACCAAAAAATTCTATGCTAAAGTTCATCAAATCCTTAACCAAAGGATCACGTTCCAAATGCAACATTGCTAATGAAGCATTACTTTTTCGACTCAAAGCATCAACCACTTTATTTTCTTTTCCCGGATGGTAATGAATTATACAATCATAATCCTTGATTAATTCTAGCCATCTCCTCTATCTCATATTCAGTTCTTTCTGAGTTAATATATACTTTAAACTTTTGTGATCGGTATATATTTCACACTTTACTCCATACAAATGATGCCTCCAAATTTTTAGAGCAAAAACAACAACAGCTAATTCCAAATCATTTGTAGGGTAATTTACCTCATGATTTTTCAATTGTCGTGAAGCATAAGCAATTACCTGATCATTCTGCATTAGGACGCAACCAAGTCCTTTCAATGAAGCATCACTGTAGATAAAAAACTCTCCATTCTTGGAAGGTAGTGCCAAAACTGGATCATTCACGAATCTTCTTTTCAGTTCCTGAAAACAAGCATCACATTCTTTTGTCCAGATAAACTTAACACCCTTACGAGTTATCTTAGTCATTGGACTAGATAACCGTGAAAATGTTTCAAAAAACCTTCGGTAGTAACCTTCCAAACCAAGAAAACTATGTATCTCGGTTACATTTGTGGGTCTTGGCCATTCTTCAATAACTTTTGTTTTAGAAGGATCAACAGTTATGCCATCTTCCGAAACAATGTGACCTAAGAAAGAAATTTGTTGTAACCAAAACTCACACTTTCTGAATTTTCCATATAGTTTCTATTCTTTTAAGGTTTTCAAGATAACCCTTAAATGACTTTCATGCTCCTCTTTACATTTAGAAAACACCAAAATATCATCGATGAAAATAACCACAAACTTATCCAAGAACACATGGAAAATTCAATTCATAAGGTCCATGATTACAGCAGGTGCATTGGTTAACCCAAAAGGCACAACTACAAATTCATAATGGCCCTATCTAGTACGGAACACAGTCTTCGGAACGTCTGCTTCTTTTACTTTAAACTAATGGTACCCCGATCTCAGGTCCATCTTTGAAAAAAACTGAGCTCCCTAGAGCTGATCAAACAAATCATCGATATGAGGCAAATGATATTTATTCTTAAGAGTGATGTTATTCAAGGCTCTATAATCAATGTAAAGTCTCATAGAACCATATTTCTTTTTAACAAATAAAATAGGGGAACCCCATGGTGATGTGCTAGGTTGAATGAAACCTTTCTCTAATAAATCTTTCAATTTCCCCTTCAACTCTAAAAGTTAAATTTGAGCCATTCGATAAGGGGGTTTTGAAATTGGATTAGAATCAGGAACTAAGTCAATAGTAAATTAAAATTACCGATCATTAATAATACCAGGAAAATCATCAGGAAAAACATCAAGATACTCATTTACCACAGGCACATCATTAATCTGAACAGTTCCTTTATTTTCCCCAATATGTGCAAGGTAACATTCATTTCCATCTTTTACTAGTTTCTCAACTTCCTGATATGTTATCAAAATCAAGGGTACATTCTTGGACACAAACTGAAAATCTTTCTAAAAAGAAACCATTTTAGCTCTGAAGTCAATCTTAGCATGATAAATAGAAATCCAATCCATGCCCAAAATAACATCCAACTCTACTAGAAGCAAAACAATAAGGTTTGCTGGTAGATTCTTTCCACACACAAGGATAGGAAGGTTTTTATAATTCCTTTTTGTCTCAAAGTTCCCTCTGGGTGTTTTTACCATAAGTCCAGGGTTCATATCTTGAGATGGAATTTCCAATTTACTAGAAAACTTCTAAGAAATGAAAGAATGTGTAGACCCTGAATCAAACAACACACTGGCATAATCTTAAAAAACAAACAAAGTACATGATACAACTTCATTTGATGGCCCGACATCTGCTGAAGTAGTTGCAAAGGATTTCACCACCCCTTTCTGTTTGTAGTCAAACTACTTGATATCACTCAAGATCTTTTTCGGACACTCGTTTGCATAGTGACCCATCTCATTGCACTTAAAACATTTCACTAACCTTAAATCAAATTTGGACTTACCATCACCTTGAAATTTTTCAGTGCAATCACGAGCCTTATGTCCCATCTTACCACATCGGTAGCACTTTCCAGAATTCAGAAGACATTCCCCAGCATGCCTTTTACAACATTTATCACAAATTGGAAACATAGTTTTCTTACCATCATATTTTTTTGAAGAATTCTTCCCTTTCTCCTGCCACCTCGGTCTCTTCTTCTGCTGGTTTTTATAGAACACTTGATCATCGGAAAACTCCATTTCCACCTTCTCAGCACATCGAATAAGATTTTCATAACTTTTAAACTCACGAAAAGCTAATGCCCTTCGATATTTTGGTTTTAATCCTAAGTAAAAATGATTGATTTTACTATCAAGGTCTCAAATAAAATTTGGAGCATACATTGCCAATAGAGTGAACCTCTCTTCATAGGCAGCCACTGAGTCTTCCTCTTGCCTCAATTACAAGAGTTGTTTTTCCATCCTAATTCGAACAACCTTAGGAAAATACTTCTCAAGAATCATACCTTTGAATTCATCCCAGTCAAGAGCATCAATCTCATCAGCATCCCTGATATTTTTAACCATCAACCACCACTGATCTGCCTCACCCTCCAATCGGTAAATAGCAAGACTAACCTTTTTATTGTCTGAACACCCCATGAAATCGAAAATCTTCTCCAGTGATTTAATCCAACCTTCAGCTAACACAGGGTCAGATGATCCTCTGAATGATGGGGGATGTTGCCTCATGAAATTTTCCACCACTGACATGTTCCAGTGCGGTTGATCTGGCTGATCTCGTGCATGGATACCACCACCATTTATCGCTTGAGTCAACTGCGCCATTACTGCAACAAACTGTTCAGTTCCAATTCCGACCATCTCAGGATACTGATTCAGAAGGTTATTTCCTTCTGTATGCCTTCCTAGAACTACTTCCATGTTTCCTCTGTGGAAAAATATTCGGAACAAACATGTCTTAGATGAAGCAACATGGTAATCTTCAAATGCTATATAATTTAAAAAAAATATTTTTGGATAATAATTTAATAGAATTCTAACTCCTAAAGTTATCTAAACCTACCTTTGATACCAACTATAAGACCCTGACCTTAAACATTACTTAATCTTGAGATATTTCAAGAATACACCTTGAGGATATTTTCAGGTTTAGAGTTTTAGAGTATTAGATCATAAAACATGCATTACATTCCACATTTAAACAAAGTGGTTACATAAAAGATAGTATTCATTTTTCCCATCAATGGAAACATATTTAAAATAAAACATGTATTCTTTCTTGACACTTCCTTGACACTATCATCATATCATGTACCTTTCCCTTGACCTGTGAAAAACATTTCAAAAACATGGGATGAGCATAAAAAGCTCAGTAAGGGATATAAAAATATGGAAAGGAAACATGGGTACATATATACATAAGAATGAAATCATACTTTACCCACAAAACATAAGCACTTTAACATACCTCATCAAATCATGAATAAATCATAGAAATCATAAGACATAAAGGTAACTTGAGGCATTCATAACATTCTAACGTAGGGAGTAACCCTCTTATTTACATTTGGAATACCCATCATAGTATATTCCCTAAATCTCTTAAAAGAAACCTTAAAGTTTCACTCCTTTGCGTTATCCAATGCATTGGAGAGCTATATTTGGCTCACCCGCCCTTAGTTTATCATGGAACCACCCTTCTTCATAATAATTCCCAAGAACCTCAACATAATCGTATCACATAAAACATGCATAAAGGAAACATAACATTTCAACCTTTAAATCACAAGATATCAATACAAAACATTGATATAAAAACATTATGAAAACCATTTTCAATACCAAAATAAAAGAAAAGTAAAACATGGTATTTATTTTTCTTTTAAAAAAAAGGTATGGCTTGTAGAGGAAGCTGAAACTCAAATAATGGTCACGACGGCAGAGAAGTTGTTGTCGCCGCATACGTACAACAAAAACATTCCCTTTTGTCATTTAGTAAACGCTTCGTATCAAAATAATTCCTTTTGAATAAATGTAAAAGTCAAAGGGTTTTATAGACTGTATAAAAGAAGGTTGTGTATAAAACAAAATATGCCTCAATGAAAGGCGATTGAGACGAAGTCCCATACCTCGGGACCGACATGACTCAGTCGTTCTTTAATCTCCTGAATAATAAACTTGACTTAATTTCTACTTGTTTAAGAACTTTTCTCAAGTTCATTATTCCTTTTATATCACTTATGTCTATGTCATGAACACTATGTAATTATTAAAGTTAATAACGGTCGTTTTAACGATCATTGGTACTTGAGTAAAAAATAAACCCTTTGTAATTACAAGTTGTTCATCTATCCATTATATCCAGAATGGTATTCATGATTTAGATATCATATATATCATATATATCCAGTACATGCATGCATTTATAATATTACATAACATTTAGAGGTAAGAAATGAAATGCACTGTTCATGGAGACGGTAAGCCGTACGTACGCATGAACGCTGCTTCCATTTCTATTTCGTATTTTATGAAATGGAATCATACTGATATAAAGGTATATTATAATTCCAGTGTAATATCATATATAATATCATAACTCCATCCTTTATACGTCCCACATATGGTATTAACGAATCAAATCACTTTGAGGAGGTGGTAGTCCGCACTTCCTTAAATGAAGATATCGCGTTTACCCATAATGGAAACCATAAAGGAATGCCCAAAATGAAAAATAAATAATCTTGAGGAAAACATAAACATATTATATATCATATATAAATATAGTGTCATCTTAATTTCCACCTTTGAAGGTGTTAAAATAATGTTGAACAATCATCGTTTCGGGAGGCAGAAATTCGCCATCCACGGAAACAGTATGTTTTTTAACCATTATATGTTGTTGTGTGTAAGTGTATCTCGAATAATTCTTATAAAAACCTAATAGTATATGGAAGATACTGGTGTTGTTACAAAAGAAATGAATAAAAAGAGTTTAGGGGGTTGGAAAAGCAAAATAAAACAAAAGAACACAAGTGAGGACATTACCTTAAAATCGGGTAACTCCCTTGGTTTGAGCTCAAAGGTTTCCTTGGGAAGCATTCTGCTCAATGTGAGGCTTCAAGAAGTAATAGAGGGAAGTATAGAGACAAAATGGGCAGGGGTTGGCCGAGAAAAAGGCTTTGGAAGTGTGGGTAAGGAGGTAGAGGTGGGGGCCTTTTATAAGAGGAGAGGAGGGGCACTCTTGGAAAGTAAAGAAATGTTACTTTATTTGAAAATGAGTTTCGGATTTATAATGTCCCACATTGATATAATTCAAGTATAAGGTGATAAGGGTTTGAAATCCACCCATCCAATAGGTTTTGGACATGTTTAGGTCATAGATTTTACATTATCATTTCATTTTATTTAAATCCTTTATTAATGAGGTAATCGATGCATCATCATGATGTCATAAATAAATTAATTTATTTAATGTCTAAAAATTATAGAACAAATATCATGACGTAGGAAATATTTTTAGCTTTCTAATGAATATTTATAGTCAAAAATCTGACTTGTATAACCCCATTTAAAATTTGTTTTAGTAAAAAAACTCATGTTTGTGTCATTTTAATTTTAACATTAAATAAAAAGTTATTTATGTCATTTCCCAACCAAAGTGGCTACATGGGGTCCCCAATTTGACCCATGGATTGTCTTGGTCGTCCATGACACCTCCAAATAAGGTTAGTACATGTGTCAAGCTCATCTCATATTATTAAAACATTATTTTTACCTTAAACTACACTAATTACCTCTAATCGCGATTAAGAACTTAAAAGTTACTATTCACCAAAAAATTATTTTACTCTCATTGAACCACATTTTAATTCTTAATGACAACCATGTATGTCGGATTTTTGAAAATAAAATCACAGTAGTGGAAAATTTTCATTTAAACGAAAAATCGGTTTCATTAACTACCACTTAGCGGTTTCACTATTCATAAAAAATTGATGTTTTTTAGAAAAATACCAAAACTTCACCCTAAGCTATATTTGATATTTTGAATTCAAAAATGATGTCTATTTTTCAAAATTCAAAACATATAAGTCGCATTAATTAATTTAATAATTAATTCTCGCTGTCATGACAAATAGTGTGTTTTTATGAAACAATAAGTATCAAAAGATTGACAGCAGTTTAAGTCCAATTTCAAAGTGAAATTGATTCTAATGACCACCATTGGATTAAATGGTAAAAATATATTCTAATTTCACTTCAAAACAAAATTCAAAAGATAATATAATCATATAAATAAATTATATTAAAATGAGGTTTTGAATTAAAATACAACATTTTTCACTATTCATTAAAAAATGAACTTTATCGGAAAAATACCAAAAATTCACACAAAGTAAATTTTTATGTCCCAATCATAAATAATAAGTTTATTTTGACAAACATAGGTTATAAAATTGTCAAAAGATAGATTTAAAAAATGGTTTTCCATCAAAAGGCAGTAAAACAATCTTTTAAAAATATTAGTGTATTCCATGTTTAAGATTGGATTTATTCTCATTTTAAGCCTCTAAAACACTATCTAATTCCCTAATATACATAGATAAAAATATCTATTACTAATTACTTACTTAGGATGTTACAGCAGCGACACCTCCACTTCTCCCTCTCCTTATTCTCTCCTCCTCTCCCTCTAAACTATATGAGGGGAATACCGTGAGGGATTTCATGGAAATACCAAGGGTAAATGGGAGAAATAAAACGGGAAAAATGAGAAATGAGAAAAAAGAGAAAGAAAGGAGAACTAAAAGAAAATTAAAAAATAACCAAAAAGGGTCCTTGGCCCAGCTTTAGTGCCAAACACAAGGTTATGAATCAATGTGGAAAACCCTACAAAAATACTCAACTATTGAGACCTAATCTCAATTAGATTATTTTTCAGAATATATAGTTGAACTAAAATTCTTAAATAAATTAATATTTAATTTAATAAATCTTAAATATTCTTTGTAAATTTTAATGGCTCATATTTCCACCAAACTCCTTTCCTAGGGTAAAAACACTATTCGATCCACCTTGTACACCGGTGGTCTTAGCTTCTCCCATAGGTTCGGGTACGCTCCTGCTTCTGGAAGGGACTCTAGTGATATAGTTTGGGCACCGACTGGGCTTAACCCCCGTCTTCCCTGGCTCCACTAACGATTCTAAACACATCGGCAGCTAAAGCTTCAAGCCTAGGTGCTACCGTAGAAGTACTCTATGGCTCAAACCAACAAAGAGATCAGAAAAATTAACTAAGGTCGTTTATTTATATAAATTACTATTTATCACTTGAAACACTTCTCAAAACAAGAAAGTTCAAATTTTACCTCTTTTCATAACATGTGATGAACTGAGTCATTATAAACTACACCCCAAAAATGGTTCTCTCCATAAGAAGACTCAATGGAAAACTAACTGGCATAAAATCCCTCATGTAGTAGCACAATTGACATTATCTCATCCATCCAATGACCGGTCTTATAGAGATCTCAAATATCTACCAACCTAAAAGACATTCCACCACAACTGATCTAATTCTCCTCACTATAAGAGTATCCTTATCATCACCCTACTACCCAAAATAAAAAAAATTAATGATATGTCCATTAATGAATGAAATGGATAGACATGTTAAAACCACTCACACCTAATCACTAGGATGAAAACATGCAACCTCCATTCTTAAGAACCAATTAAAAAGAAGGACCGGTACCCCTAATAGCCTCTGGTGAACTCTCCACCATATGGATTTCATCAAACCATAATGAAAAGTGAAACAAGACTTGCAATCATTTGAAACCAATTACTAAGAAAAATCGGATAACACACCCAACATTGATGACAATTCTCCACACACAATTCAGTTCAAACAAATCAGAGCATACTTGACACTCCCATTACAAAAAATGAGAAATATACCTCATTCTACGATTAACCACACAACCAACCTACACTCGAGAATTGATTCAAATCCCAAAACATCCAACCACACGCTCACCACATTGTCCAAGGTGCAACAAAAATGGGAGAGTCCAAGAAACCAATCATGCCTTCTCTCTTAAGAAATACATGGCACGTGGAGAACTCCCTCTACCCTACTTATCAACTACTAGGAATCCTCCTGCTTAACCCCACCCTAAGGATAATATACCTCAACGACCCCACAAAGGAAGTAAACCATGCCCACCCAAGCCATCAGTGATAGTAGGAACATGTGACACACCACATGACCTGATAGAACATGGAAATAAATATCTCTCCCAAGAAAAAAATAGGACATAAGGGAAACCAAAACACGGGGAAAACAAATCCTGATATAGAGATCTATCAATCATAATTTACTTCATCAAGACAACAACAAGGTACTCAGATCCAAATACCGACCCAATAGAGTTTCCATGCATCCCTTGGTGAATGGAATTCATCTCCAACACTGGAGAAGACCTCACCACATGATCCATATGAACTATAATTAGAGGAAAATAAAGACATTTAGTTCAGCTGACAAGAAATATACTAATTAATTATATAAGAAAATACATTATAAGTAGTTTTTAATAGTTTAAAAAAATGAACCTATATCATGAGGAAAATACTATAGACATACATATAACATGAAAATCCTATGTGAATAGAATTATTCATAAACACTAGCCTCTTTACCATGGTCCAAGAGATAAAAATCCTAATAAACCATAAATAATGAAACCTAATTGCATCACGCATGGTGAATTCATGCATGTATAAAAATAGAAACCATGAATATAAAACCCATGCACTAGAAACATCGACTGCAAATTAGAAAAGGAGTTAATTTTACACTATTCTGATATCCATCAAATTTTAGAACAAATATCTAAAGCACCATTCCACAAACTCCCAAAATCATAAAACCAAAATATCTAATAGAATTTTATAATGAACTAGCCCAAGTTGACCTGACATGTAACCTATTATAGCTCACCAAATGGACTCAAACATGCCTTATTAAATGCCAATGGATTCTAATGGGTGGCGATGGTCTAAAAGGTGTTGCTGTGAGACCATACCCTCTTTTCAGATTGAAATACCAAAAGAAAATATCCAAACTCATAAACAAGGTTGAACATCATGGTATATAAAATAAATAATATAAAAAATAATTCTATAAGAAATTGAATGAAATATAAAGTCATACATACTCTTAGGCATGAAAAACATATAGTGGTAAGTCTCTCACTTGGTCAACCACATATTCAAAATAAAAAAACTAAAAATAAAATTCATATTTCTCTACATCCAATACCAAGGCAAACCACATACCTAATATCTATGATAATTGAGCTACACAAGCCTGATATTGATACTCCACTTGAGTATCTATGCTCGATTAAGAAGTATTAGGCCTCAGACCCATTCATCATGGAAACTATGCTCTAACATTAAAGAACGAATCATCTCCACATGCACAAAAAGGTGAATGTATAGGGGTGATAAATGAATATTATTAGGCTATCCCAAATAGGGAACCTATAAATCCACTTTTATAACAAGTGTATGAAAATGTGATATTTTCATCCTGGCCAAAAACTGACATCATATGGCATAAAAGAAACAACAACATAAAAAGGGAGTAATAAAATCAATGAAAATAGCCAAATATGGGTTCTGGACTAACAATCATCATAAAAATTTCCTCACTCCGGCCCTAACATAGTGTTTATACCACACAACTCATCTGTCCACATGACAATTGGCACATACTATAGATCTACACAAGAGCATGAATACATCTAAAAAAATATATGAATATATTCTATATCCCAAGACAAAACCATAGTAATCCACAATAAAAAAACACATCTACTGAGCTCTAGTAAATTTATTACATGAATTGAAATGAAAAAGAGAATCCTCTCCATACACCAAAGATTTGTCATATCTTAGAAGTAACTTAGAATAAATATGGATCCCCTATAAACACAATATATACACTGACCTATGGGATCCATTCAGATGGACCCGATGGATTCTTTATACAAGGGATCCACACAAAATATTGGGATCACAACAACATATAGGAAAACAAACACTATCTTGGGAAAATAATCAACTAGAAGGGTAAACTCATCTATACCATCTATTAGCTTCATAATCCCATCTAACCATATCCAACAAATGTAAGAGGGGAAAACAAATCAAAACATAGGGCAAATATTAAGTTAAAGATATCCCAAGGGTTCCCTCCAACCAAAAAAACTCAGTAGCTTCCTCAAACTTTACAACCAAAGGAAAACCAAATATGGGATGATATAACCTCAAACCCACCATCCAAACAGATGAACTAGAAATGTTGATCAACTATCAACAAACAGTTAATAAGCCCTCTCTCAGCACCTTGAATCGCAACATCAAATAAAAGGTCACTATAGGATATCGATGACCAAATTTGGGCCAACCATAACACATGGATCCCACAATCCTTTGGGTCACAACATAAAAATATGTCCTACTAGGTACTCCTATACTACACCCAAGATCTTAGGCCACACCCACCCATATATCCACAACCATACCATAAATCTCTATAAATATTATGAAACCATAAAATGGGTTCAAATTTATCATCCATATAACAGGATACACCTAGTGTAGAAACAACTAAAATGGCCCTCTATGGCCTCCAACAGATCTATGATCAACAACACACCCAAGAAAGTGAATACAAAGAACAATCCCTCCAATATGGGAATTCAAAATGGTACTCATGACCACCTCAATAGAAGTATCCTCTAAACGGTATCCTCAACACTAGAAAAACCTGGAGACAAATCCCATATTTGAAAACCTCAACCAGCCTTCTCAAAAAATAACCCATCCATGGAAACCAACTCACCTAGTAGAGAATACAAACAATTAAATTCCACTTAGGAATACTAATTATATAACTAAGATAAAAAATTAACACTTGGTTAGTATTCATACCACTGGGGAACCCTCAAGGGTCCCCCAGACTAATCACAATAGCTCAATAAAACCCAGACATAACCACCATCCCATGTCATCATCCCACCCTCAAGGATCCAAAAGATATAGTCCCTAACCCAAGAGCTAAATATCAACCTCTATGACCTTGATAAAATATCTATATGATGCATTGGAAAATTAATATCTCCTCAAAGATACAACATGATCCTTCCTTTCATAATCTGTCCAAATAATATAAACTTGATCTTTTTAGCACACTCAATCTCGAACAATCACTGAGCTCGCAACACATAGCTAATCATCATAGGTCACACCCCAAACACATGGAGTATTATAAAACCAAACATTAAAGAAATCTTCCAAATAATCTCTCTTGGTCTAAAATACCATAAAAAATACAATAAACACTTAAATTATACCAACGTCATAATCTATATGAAAAAATCCTTAGAATGTACTACACACAAGTATAATTTTGAATCTAGGGCCCAAAACACCTAAACACCCCAAGCTATAAAAAATAAATAATGTGTACATATGAGTAAATTGCATGTACTCTCAATTTTTCACCTAGACATGTACTTATCTATAGGTAGAGAATACATGGGCTCTGCCAGTATACTACTACTTATCAAGGGTGTACATGGGGTATAACCATTCACTATTACATGGATATGTACCCCTCACATGTGGTTTCTTTACAAGTACATGGTCACATGTCCATGTCCTACTACACAAAGTGTACTTCCCAAAACTCTATCTTCCCATGTACTCTCCCACATTGATAGCTATAAGGCCATGTAATACAACATAGTGTAAACCTAATTTACATGGAGTATACTTATAAAAAATTTATCTTCCCCAAATATGAAGAACACACATCATGTGTTCATAAAATCACACACTGTGTAAATGGGTTTCTCTAAATGGGAAGCCCTCAAATCACCTTGAAACCCCCTTTTTCTTCAAAAAATATATAGATCAACCCATATGCGGTCCCTAATAACCCATAAAAGTACATGAACCATTAAAAAACTATAGTACATGGATTTATGGTAAAAAAAAATAAAACAATACTACATTATAGTGGAAACAAACAACACTTAGGTTTGATCCATGATCTGAAACTACCACAAAATATATATTATGACTTGAGTTACATGGTGGAACCTCTTATACTCCATCTCCATATGTTCTCCCTCTCCCTCTGTTAGATGAATGAGTTAAATACCATGGGGGAATACTTAAGAATATAAAGGGGAAATGAGAGAAATAAAAATGAAAAGGGAATAAAGACAAAAACAAGGAAGATTTAAAAAAAAAGAAAAAAGAGAAACAAAAGTGGCTCAATCTTCTATTTAGTTCCCAACACATATTTATTACTTGAATAAGTAAAATCCCCACTAAGTAATCAATAGGGGATGAAAAATCCCAATCCAATGATCCATTTAAATGATACGACCAAACAAATAAGCATGAATAAATTAATAATTAAATAATTAAATAATTAAATATTAAATATTATATGAAAATTCCAACGACTTAGATTTCCGACAAAATATTATCCTAGGTAAAAACACTATTATAGGACCAAATTAGGGGTTGGAAAAGTTATCCCATATCATCTTATATGAGAAATTATTATTTCCCCCAAAACTCATCCCAAAACAAAAAGTTAAAATTTCCCCTCAATTTTACAACCCATTACGATGAGGGTCATCAAATGATCCCTTGTATCTTAGGAAAATGTAATAAAGTGAACATTATATCTTGTTTAATAGAGTCATATTTACTCTATATGGTATCATAGGATATTTATTAAGACCCTTAGAAACTAAAGTTTAGAAAAACATACCTATTGTGAGAATTTTGATAATCCCATAGAACATTTTTAAAGATTTATCTTCATAGTTATTTTTATTCTATGGATTAATATTCATGAGAAGTAGATAAATGTTGGTTATTGATTAATAATAAAAAGTATGAAAAGTAGATTGAATGATTGAAATGACTACATTTTATGGTGACATTATCTGAGAAATATGTTTCTCAAGAAACAAAAGCTAATATAGGAAGGGAATATTTGACTTTAAACTAGAAGGAAGAGGAAAGTATTGTTGAGTATGAGGGTAACATTACTATATTATCAAGGCATGTTGTATACAACCTATATAATTTTTAAATAATGATTGACCATTTATTTTATGGGATTAAGATGAGCATTGTAATGTAAATATACTCATAATAATTTTCATCACATGATGATATGGTATCATGTTCCAGTAGGATTTACAAATAATAGTACATGACTTATATTTTTGATAGAAATCAATAGAAGAATATGATGAATGACCACTATGAAAAATTAAATGTAATAAAGAAGAATAATAGAATAGTGGAACTTCTAACATGTGAAAATTTTGGAAAGAAACATCCAGATTAATATATAAATATAATGGTAGTTTATTACAAGTGAGAAGATAAAGGAAATATGGATCATGAGTGTAATGGTACGAAAGAAGACATCAATATCCAATGATTCAATTATAAGAAGATATAGCAGTATTCGAATCGATTCCATTATAATCAAGTATTACATTTATTATTTAATTAGGATATTTATTGATGTTATCTTGGTATAATATAAAATATGTTAAGAGATTTATAATCACTTGTTAATCATTCATTAGATTCTCATAGGGAAGGAATAATTTGAGAAATTTAGAATGTGTGAATTTTGTCATCAGAATGATTCTTTTCTTGGAAATATTTTATATAAGGATATACTATTTTTTATGTTTCTAAAATAATATAGACCCTCACCAAATTATATTACCTTTAGGGTTAGTATATTATTTGAAATGAAGGGAAATTATAGTAAATTTTTGTGAATATATTATAATGATGTAATAAAATTCAGTCTAGCATATTCTAAATATTTTTATTGTTTAAGGAGTACTATTGACCCTTGAGTGTTATTGTTGAGGTTTTGGAGATATTAATACTTCATTTAATTCTTTAAATTATTGAGTTTTTTTTCTTTTTCAAATTTTTAAAGTGAATTGTTATAAATGAGCAGAGTTTTTAGTTAGAAGAATATTTTATACAATGAAGAACACTGGCCTTTAATGGATTTCCTGATCCCTTAAAAGTAAATTTTAATGATTTTGGAATGAAAAATTATTTTATTATTCATCATGTTTAATATATAATGAATAGTAGGTTGAAAATCGATCGATATAAAATTAAGGAAAGGAATCAAGTAATTATACTTTCTTATAATTCCTAAAACATGATCAATAAATCATAAAGGTATTATATTTTGTGTGGAAAGTATCACTTAATTATAATGGAGAACATATGGAAACATAGAAGTCTGATAATGGTACAAATATTGGTTAAAAATATTTATTTATGAAATAATTAGTTCACTAACTTTAACATAGAAATTAAAATTCAATATAAAAGATATTATTAATTCAAGATACCCTCTATATTCATTAAAATTGTGAGGAATTGATTTCTATAATAAGGTTATAATTTAACACCCTAATATACTATTTTAAAAATACTCACTATAATATATTGGGAAACATATACCACCATGCTTAAAAAATCCTTGATATACTATAGATATATTATTAAAAGATGACCATAATAACGTTTCCATCGGATTTAAGGGCATGTATAAGAGTAAAAAATTATAAAATAAGGGTAGAAAAGTTTTATTAATAAAAATTAATTTATAAGTTCTTAGAAAATATGTACTCAATTTTTAATGATAATAATGAAATCATACAATGTTAAGAAAATTTAATGGTTAAATATGTCTTTTTTTTACAACTAGTTTTTCCATATATATTTTTTATTTTTATTTAAAAGAAAAAATTCTGAAGATTAATAATTGAATTTGATAAAATGTATTTATTTTATTATTTATACATGTAAAAAATATATTAGGTATATTTTTTGGGGATTTTTCTGAAATAATTGATATTTGGGTGAATAGTGGTAAATAACAATTTTTTCATAATTGTAATTTATTTTCACTAAATAAATTTATTTAAAAGTCCAATAATGTTTTTTATTTTAATTTAAAGTAACATATGTATCATATTAAAAAAATTATTTACATAATTTTATGGTAAAAAAATTATACTGGGTTTTCTTAAAAAATGATTTTATGCTTAAAATGGTATTTTTCTAAAAATATCATTCCCATGTGTTTTGCGTATTTATATTTAAGTTAATTTTATCACTTATAGAAATTGAATATTTTAAATTAGGGTACATATATGTAATCTACATAATTTATATTATTTAACATGATCCAATCATTTTTTATTCATAATGATGTTAACCATGGTAAAATTTAATATCCATGATAATGGAAAAAACTGGTTAAACATGGTTTAAACTATTTGATATTGATTCAAAATATTTTGAAATAATTTCTTTTTTCTTTGTATGAGTTTTTTTTACTTTGATAATCCATTTAACAAAATTTTTTCAAAAAGTTACAATTTTTTTGGTAAGTACTACTGTATTATTTTAAGTAAAAGATAATTGTAAAATTTCACTCACTTTATTTTAATTTGTAAAATATATTTTCATAGAGATAAAAATAATCTATTGGTGGATCTAAATGTTTAGTTTTAACATGAATAAATAAATTTGAAAAATATTAATTTAAATTTAATTTTTAGTAATGATAAAATTATCTTAAATGCTTACAGAACTCTGATGTTGTGGTTTTACAAGAAGTAAAAAAAATAATGAAAACTATTTTAAAAAAATTAAAAGTAATGTTTTTTGGAAGAATGATTTGTGATATTTATGTTTTCCAAACATATCTCAAGTTATTTATTTTTTTATTGTCCCAAAACAAATTATTAATTTTAAAATTTATTTTCTTTTTAGTGTGTTTAATATGTTTCAATCTTATTTCATTCAACTTTTCTGATATAGTTTAATTCTTCAATAATCTGAATTTATGATAAAATTTTGGCTAATTCTTGAAAAAAAAATCTATACTAGGACTTTATATACATGGAATTTGGAAAATTAAATAATTATGATACATTAATCATCTATTCCATAAAATATTCTATTTGAATTGCCAATGTCAATGAATCAACTACATAAGAAATGGTTACATCAGTGAAATGACTATATCGAATCAGATACATTATGAATTTAGAAGTATGGTCTTTATCCATGGAATATTTTCCTCTTGGGTTCCAGCTAAAAGAATGATTTAACAGGATTTGTAAATTATGGCTAGATGATGATGATGGCTATATGAAATGGCTATGTGAAAAATTCACCAAGATGAATTTTGACTCTATGATCAATTTGGATACATAAATCCAATTACATGGATTTAAGCTACATGATGATCCAACATTATATAAATCACTCTAAAACATAGGAATTTATTACTTTTTTTTGGTCAATGGACCAAAGCAAATTTATTAGCAAAAAGAAAACAAGGATTACAAGAGTCTAAAAGACGGGATCAAATTACAATCTTTAAGTTGCAAAGGCATCAGATTATCTCGGAGCTCCTCCAGCCATGTTAAAGTCTGATCAATGCCTTTATTAGCAAGAGCATCTGAAACCATATTAGCTTCGCGGTAAGTATGTGTTGCAATGAAACTGACGTCATGGAGAGATTGAAGACAATTCATCCAGCGCGTAGTAATCGGCCAAGCAAGATGAATATCTCCCTTCCAAATGGCTTGAACAACAGTAGTAGAATCACTTTCAATCCATAAGTTGTTCCACCCATGTTGAAGAGAAAAAGCAGTGGCATAAATAACACTTAGCATCTCCGCTTCCAGAGAGGTTGCAGTACCGCAGCCTCCAATAAAGCACCCCATAATATTACCATGATGATTTTTGAAGACGGCTCCACAACCCGCAGGACCTGGATTTCCTTTAGAGGCTCCATCCACATTGATTTTAATCCAACCTGGAAAGGGAGGTCTCCATAAAACCTCAAAAGTGCGAAACGGTTTCGAGAAAATGGCCTCAACTCGAAGACATCTAAGGATCATAAAATCATCCACCGAATTGTTGCAGGAACCATTCTGAATCAGCGCAGCTTCCCGAATAGCAATAAGAATATGCGTTTTACCTGCATTAATGTTGTGTGAGCAATTATTATGAAGAATTGAGTTTCTATCATACCATATCACATGTATCATCTCTGAGACCCCAGCAAGGAACAAGTTTCTGATTTGTTGAGAGTTATCCTTAGCAACACAACGCTTAAGCTGCTAATCAATAGAGTTCTGAACCAGCCATCTGCATTCAAAAGTGTCAAAAATATAGTTCCAAAGAGCGGTGGCAGTAACACAAGATAGAAATAAGTGGTTAGAATCTTCTCTATGCTGATTTCAAAGGCGACATTCTGAACAAAGTTGGATACCAAAACTTTGAAGACAAACATCAGTGGGAACCCTATTGTGGGCGAGACGCCAAATAAGAGTGAATCTAGAAGGTTTGATCCAAGGTTTGTCAAAAAAAATATCCATTTCATATCATTATCAGCGTTGTGTAAGGAGTGATTATAAAAGTTTTTGGAATTAAGGATCCCATTATGAGAAGGTTCCCAAATCAAGAAATCACACGAGGTAGAAAAATGGTAGGAATCAATAATTTGAGTAATGTTTTCGGGAAGGGAATCAATGTGAGAATTAATCACATTATTGACAGTGGAGTTGATGTCAATAGGGATATGGTCAAGGGGATTCACAGAGATAAGAGGAGCACCAGTCCAATTTTCCAACCAGAATCTCATGGAAGAGTTTCTCGAAACCATCCATCTAGCATTGTGCATAATATTATCATAGGTGTCTCTAACAGAGGGCCAAATGGAAGAGGTCATGAAACTTCTATTAGATCTTTTCAATCTATCAATGAACCTGTTTTTGATAAAAGCAATAGGAGGGGTGTCATTGTGAATCAGGTTCCAAGTTAATCTGTCTTGAAGAACTTCATTGAAGAACTTAATGTTTTTAATACCAAGACCACCCATGGCTATAGGCTTACAACACTTAGCCCAAGGAATTGTCACAAGTTTTCTGTCCAAAGTGCTTCCAGACCAGACAATGTTTTTAATGTGAACATTTAGTTTTTTAATGATACTAGTAGGCCATTTATAGACCATCATCGAGTAGACAAGTTTGGAAACAATAACAGACTTTACAAGGCAAACTATCCCCGCCATGGAGAGGGATTTTCCTTTCCAAGAGGAAAGTTGATGAAGAACCTGGTCAACAATGCTTGAAAAGTAGAAGGCTTTGGGTCTACCCCAGAAGATGGGAACCCCAAGGTACTTGAAAGGGATAGTACCTTCTTTAATGTTAAGCTCATTGATAATACTATTTTTATGGCAGAAGGGAAGTTTTTTCCAAAGTAAATGAAAGATTTATTCCAACCAATGACTTGACCCGAGACCTCCTCATAATGGTTGATAGCAGCTTTAAGAGTTCTGATGTTTTTAAGATCACCCTTTAGAAAAAGAATTATGTCATCAGAATAAAGGAGGTGAGTGGGGGAATTCACATTTCTGTAAGCCTGAATTGGTTTGAGCTTGTTATGGTCAACCATATGGGTGAGCAGACGACTAAAATAGTCTTCTGCAATGGAAAAAAGAATAGCAGATAAGAGATCTCCTAGTCTGAAACCTTTAGAACATTTGAAAAACCCTCTAGGCGATCCATTGACCAAAACGGAAACATGAGTAGAATGAAAGAGGATTTTAATTCTAGATATGAAGTTATCATTGAAGCCAAAACCATGAAGAACTTTGAAAATGAAATTCCAGTCCATAGTGTCAAAAGTTTTATGAATGTCTAGTTGAATGACGATGTTTCCGCCTCTATTTTTATTATTTAACATGTTAGTGCATTCCAAAGCAAGACAAATGCAGTCTTGGATTGATCTCCCCTTGATAAAACCAAATTGGTTGCAGGAGATAATTTTGTCAGTAATAGTGTTGAGTCTATTAGCTATAAGCTTTGTAATAATTGTATAGAGGGTGTTGATTAGATCTATAGGGCGAAAAAGATGGATTTCAGCGGCATTATCAACTTTGGGGATCAAAGCAAGGAATTGGGAGTTTAAGCCATGAGGTAAGAAACCATTAGAAAAGAAAGATTTAACGAGCTTGCAAACATCATCTTGGATGATATCCCAATAATTTTGATAGAAACCATTAGTGAATCCATCAGGTCCTAGGGCACTGTCAGGGTTCAAACCAAAAACAGTGTCTCTAATTTCATGATCAAGAGGAACACCCAGGAGAAAACTGTTATCAACATCAGTAACAAGTGTTGGAATGACGTCATTAATGAGGTCCTTGTTCATACAAGGCCCATTGAATAAAGATTCAAAGTAGGAAACAACATGCTGAACAATGTCTTCTTCTTTATCCAAAAGGTTATCGCCATCTTTAAGGGAGGCAAGAGGCCTACTAGCTTTCCGAATTCTTTGTAAGGAGATGTAGAACTTGGTGTTACGATCACCTTCAGTGAGCCATTTGATTCTAAATGTATGCTTGCGGATGTTGTCTTTGAAGGCAAGAAACATATTTAGGTTCATAGTAATTTGGGCTTCTTGATTGTGATCAGAGGCGAAGTCTAAGTGAGTGTTGTTGTTTTGAATTTGATGCAGCTCATTCTCAAGAGAGAGGATGTCATTGTCAATTTGAATTGATTTAGTGCTGCACCAAGATTTGAGCTTGCGTTTGAGATATTTTAATTTAAGAGGACAAGAAAAATCCTCATCGGAATGATTCAGAGATGACCAAAAATGATTGATGAGATTACAACAGTCAAGGTCAGAGAACCAAGAATTGTTGAATCTAAAGGGGAAAGAGGGTTTCCGAATGTTGAGGGAGATGGTGACTAAAATAGGATGATGGTCAGAATGAAGTTTTGGAAGGGTGGTACTAGAGATGGAATCCCAAGTATCTAAAGCATGGTCATTAGAAAAGGCTCTGTCCAGTTTGCTCGCAACCACTCTATTGTAATGATTCCTATACCACGTGTATTTGGCACCACTTAGAGTGATCTCAGTGAGATTGGAGTTTTCAATAGCAGCCTTAAAATCCCTCATAGAAATACTTGAGTGAAGAGGACCAATTTTTTCATCAGCAGAAAGAATAGCATTAAAATCACCTGCAACGATCCAGGGGGAATGAATTTTTGAATTTAGAGAGGAGAGGTCCCTCAAGAGAGACGTCCTATCTTGATATTTATTCTCGGCATAGATAAAGGAACAAAAGATTTGAGCATTATCAATGATAAAGTCACAAGTGAAACTTTGATCAGAAATATGAAAAACATTGACATTAGATAGGGAGGGATGGGCAAAGGTCCAATGAGTATTAACGCTATTGGTGTTTTGACATGCACCAATGAAGGTGTTTCCAAAATGACAAAAGAAAGCTAAATCAGTGGAAAACATTATTTTAGGTTCAGCAATGGAAAAAATTAAAGGCTTCTGAATGTTAACCATTCTTTTTAAAATACTAAAGGTGTCAAGGTTTGCAATACCTTGGCAGTTCCAGAAGAGAATCTTCATTTAAATCTACATTTGGAGTTAGAACTCCCTTTTTTTACCATCCGAGCCTTTATGCCTATTAGATCTTCGGACATTTTTTTGAAAAATTTGGGATTAAGGCAGGGACTTTCTTTCCTTTGGAAGGATCAGAGATGATAGAAGAATCATCTAACGGAATAGGTGCCGTCAAAGCCGGGACTTGTATGCTATTAAAATTAGGTGGTGACAAAGTAGTTAGAGCATTTTTATTATCAGCATTGACACATTCAACATGTAAATTATCATGCTGGACTGAGAGATTGCAGGTACCTGGTAAGACGTCCGAAACAGAATGAGGAGCATCATGTTCTGGATGAACAGTGCAGGTACCTGGTAGGGCGTCTGAAAAAGAGTGAGTAGCAGCAATATCTACAGACCATTGCTTATCTGAGACCTCTGCAACCGGAATAGAAATATCTTGGACCTGCTTTAAGGGAGAAAGCAGCATGCCTTCATCATGGAAGGCAGGTACCTCATTGTGCCACATTTCAGGATGAGAATCCTGCATGTGAGTGTGGTCTTTTTCCAAAGAAAAAGACTCATGAGTAATAAAATTCAAGGTATCCTGAGAATCAGGTTGCACAGCCGTGGATATTGGGTTGTAGGTACCATGAAAAAAATAAGAATATATTATTTTTATTACCTACTAATTTATTTGAGGTAGATTTTTAGAAAATGAAACATATATTTTCTCTAGACATATTTTCTGTTTTTGTATGTGATATTCATTATAGTTTCATAGAATATATAATTATATATTTGAACAAGTGAAGGTATGGCAAACTCTCTCTCAATAATCCTTCGATGATTTTTATTCTCTATAATAAGGATATAGAAGAATAAGAATAAAGTTCACTATAGCTATGATTTCAAGATTAATCTTGATATGTTTTTAAGACTCTCCTTCAGTTATTTTCCAATATTTTTTTTATATTAAGATCTATTCTCTTCTATTAGTTTCATATTGAAACTATATGATCCATTCTGTAATATATCATTTTTATTTATAATTACTGGAATTAATTTCTCATTGTACTGAGTGTTTTAGTCTATTATTTCAGTAAATACTTCTTGTGTCCCACCAAAATATCATGGATTTGTATCGAGTGATGACTATTTTCACTCATCTAGACAATCCCTTGTAAAAGGACTCGTACTAGTGAAATTACCAAGCTCTAGGAGTTGAGGGTTAGTTTAGTAGACTAAGGGATCTATGTTCCCCAATACACTGTAATATATTATATGTTATATATTTATCTTACTATTTTTCATTCCATTTAATTTTTCTTATAAAAAAATATCACAACTAATCTTACCTTAATAGAGGGCTATTTTTAGTGAAGAAAATTTTAAGAACTCATTTCACCTTTTATTGAGTACTTATACAACTCCTCTCTGACCCTAAACTGGTATCAGAGGATAGATACTCTTGATTTATCAAATTTAAAAGGTTGAATTCATAAATAAGGTATTTAAATGGTTTATATAGTTAATAATAGAGAAAGTATTTGAATGGTTAGATTACACTCTTCTAATAGAGAAAAATATAGATATTAAAAAGTATAAATGATTATTTATTTAAGGAACATTGGTCTAAAAGTTTATAAAGAAGTCTTTAAGCATTACAAAATTCTTGAAGTAGATCTAGAAAATGGGGATGATACTACATAAGGTGAGTATGATCCGAACTTCAAATCCATGGATGTTGTAACATGTGGACTTGGTCACGTGGTGTTCAAAAGAGTTTCTCAATATACTACAATAGATGAGTTGTTCACAGAAATATATATCTTATGAAGGCACTGATAATGTAAAACAAATTATGTATAATATTTTGAATCTAAATGTTGACACATTTAGAATGATTGATAGGTAAATCAAAATGAAAATTATTGAGAGGTTAAAAGAAATTGTGAATAATTTCACCTATATAGAAGAATGAGTTATTGAACCCAACATGGATTTAAAAGTTCTCAATATAATTCTATCAAATGGGGTGGAATTATTTATACCATAAGGAAATCTACTACTATAAAAAAATTTCAAAATAAGTAACCTTATCAGCACACTCATGATGTTTGAGGAAGAAATAGAAGATGATATAGGTGATAATAGAATGTTATAAAAGGGGAATAATAATTTTAAATTTTATTCTATAAAGGATAAAAATAAGATAATATGTATATAGACTTATTAATAATCAAATTAGAATACATCAAAATTCTCTGATTCTGATTGAGAGTTTAATAAATTTTATAAGAATTTTAAAAAGTTATTTAATAAGAGTAGAGGATTAAAAATGTAATTAAAAAAGTACATAAAATCTGATTGATGATATATGGAAGTTAGTTCTAGGAGCATAAGAAGTTGGGACATATCAAAACAGATTTTCCATAACTTTAAGAAAAAAGTAAATATGATAAGAAATACAAATAGAAATTATAAATAAAGAAAAATTGAAAAAGATATATAAAGTCTATATGGAGTTTCTATAAGGACCAAAGTAATGAGACTTATATTAATTCACAAGATTAAATCTCAAATCAAAAGGAAAACATGTGCTTCATGGAGTAATCTGATGAGGTAGATTAATTTTACACTTATAGGCAAGAATCTTATTTGGGAAAATTTCTCTTTCGAAGAACATAATAATTTTTGTACCATGTTAGAAACATAATATAAATTATTTCAAAAGATAAAAAATCTACCAAAAATTCTTATATTGTTCTTGTAATCTAAAAATAACACTTAAACAAACATGTTTCAATTATAAAAGTTAAGATTGAAAATTTTGTTTTTTCTTATGCTAAACATGGTAATATAATTAAAATATTAGAAAAATATGTTCAATCCCTTAAATATGTGTTTTGTGATCTTATATAAGTGTAAAATTATGTAAACCAAATCCTTGGTAACAATAAAATCCTTAAATATAATTTTTTAATAGGAAGAAAAGTTGAAAAACCAATATAATACAAAAACTATTTTGGGCCTATCTTTTAGAAGAAAACATGTATAATGTTATTTTCTTATCATACAGAATCTGGAAATTATGAAAAAATTTATAGTATAAGAAAACCTAAATTTATTGGTCTTAATCAGTATTTCATTTTAAAATATATATAAAAATCCCATTTTTAAATATATGGATAGCACAAGAATGTTTGGATTCTCAAATTTTCGGTTATTACCATTTAAATACCCATGAGAATATCAAAACCAAAAAAACTTCTTGTTTGATTTATTTTCTTTGGGAAAATATACATGGGTGTCAGTAAAAAATTGCATATAGATTATGGATTCCAAATTAATATGATTAGATTTTTCTCAAATAGTCATTATTTATCCCAATTTATGGAGGCTTTGTCTCATTTGGTTACAATGTTATGGAAAAAATTATTGGAGTTGAATCAGTTTGAAATCTAGGAACTTCTCTTATCAAAAATGTTATTTATAAATAAGTATTAAAGAAAAACCTGATTAGAAATTATGAACTTTACGATAAAGTTTACATGAATTTTTTTTCAAATATTTCATTTTCTATTCATAGAGATAAAATAATTATGTTTAAGCCATATAGAAATGTTAATTTCTGAAATTTTGATCTTAATTATTTGTGTAGACAAAATGAGAACCACTTAAATTATGAAACAAATGAATAATTTATTTGGCATAGAATACTTGGTCATTGTAACATTTACACATTGATAAAGTTGTATAGTAAAAATTTTACTTCATATATACCTCAACTTAAATTGAATAAATGGAAACTATGTGATGCCAGAAAAATGGGTAAGCAACACAAGTACAGTTTTAAATTAATTAATTTTTATTTTATATTTATGCCTATAGAACTTATACAATCTATTTTTTTGGACCATTAATAATGGTAATCCTAAGATGAAAATATTTCTTTATGTGTTATTTAGTGATTTATTCATAATTACTTGGGTTTTATTTTTGATTATTAAAATTTAATACTATTATATTTTTATATGTTTTGATAAATTTTTTCAATAAATATAAATCTTCCAAAATCATTTCTTTGATAAGTTAACATCAGAGATCCTTTGAAAACTATGAGATTAATTAATTTTTTGTTCAATATATGTTATCAATCATAATTTTTCTTACCCTAAGGTACCTCAATAGAGTAATGTTATTGAAAAGAATAATATGACATTACATGAAATTTATAGGACTATGCTATGTTAATAAAACCTTCCCTCTCACTTTTTACAGTATAGTTATAAATACAACATATTATGTTATTAATGAAGTTACAATTAGGCTTATTTTTAAGAGACCACCCTATGAGTTATGTAAGAATAAGTATCACATGTAAAGTTTATACTTGGAAAAATAAGTAAAATCTTAGTAAATTTGATCCAAAGAATAATAAATGAATATTTCTAGGTTATTATATAACTTGTAAGGATTTTATAGTTATAAAATAAATTTCAAATGATGCCTAAGAATCAACTTGTGTGAAATTTTATAAATTCAATTTATTTGATCATAAAATGATTTAAGTTGATGAGTTAAGTGATTCTTTCTAATAAAATGAGACCTGATCATTTTTTGACAATGGAAATAGTAGTGATATCGAAAATGAATTTGTGAAACCAATCCAAATAGGATGGATACTGATGAACTGAAAAGTTTCTTTCTTATATAGCCTAGAAACATAAACAAGCATCCCTTAGATACTGTAATTGGAATCCAAGATGAAGGAATTTGGACTAGAAGGAATTTAAGAAACATTATAAAAATCTATAAATTTTTATCTATACTTGAACCTAAAACCATAATTAGAAGATAAATGTGATGAGTGTTAGGTTTTATCTATATATGAAGAGATAAACCTATTGAAGAAGAAAAAGGTATCAAAATATGTTGATAGACCCACTGATTACCCAAATGTTATTTTAAAATATGAATCTTTTATAAATAAATACAATGATCATGGTGTGATCACCCGGAATAATGATATATTTGTGGTTAAAGGGTAAAATCTAAAGTAAAGAGTAGATTAAGTGGAAATGTTTTATACTGTATCTAGATTAGAATCCATTAGTGTTATTATTGCATATTCATCTCATATAGATTTCAAAATATATCATATGGAAACTAAAATACATTTCTAAATATATTTCAGGAGGAAGAAGTAAATATTGAACAACCTCAAGATTTTGGAAATCCTGAATTTATAAATTACCTCTTCAAAATTACTAAATATATTTTTGGATTTAAACAAGAACTTAGAGATTGGTTTGAACATTTTAATTTTTCTCTTTTATAAAATAAATTTTTATATGATTGTAATATTCTCATATTTTATAGAAAAAATTTTCTTTAGATATATTTTTATTTCAAACATATGTCGATGATGTGGTTATTGGTTATATATATAAAAAATTTTGTATTGAATTTTCAATACTAATGAAAAAAGTAATTTGAAATGAGTATGATGGGTAAGTTATATTTCCTTATTGGATTTACAATTCATCAGAAAGTCTTTTGGAATGTTAAAAATCAATGAAAATATAAAAATTAATTACATAAATGATTTGGAAATGGAAATGGAAATATACAAGTATATCTTATGAGTTTTATTGAAAATCTTGATTTTAATGATGTTGGGAAACCATTTGATAATAAGTTATACATAGGAATAATTAGTGTCTAATATTTTTGACTTATAATATACTAGGAATTATGTTTGTGGTATTTCTGTGTGATAGATTCCAAGAAAATTATTGGGAATTTCATTTGGAAGAAACCATATGAATTTTAAGGTATTTGAAAGGAATAATGTATCTTTTTTTAAATTTACTATGAACCTCTAATATTAATTTCAATTAATATTCATATGATTACATTGATGAATAGGGACTAGATATGAATATTATATTAGGAAACTATAACTTTCTAGGTAAATATTTGGCACCTTGGTCAAGTATGAAACAAAACCTAGTTGCAATATGTACTACTGAAGAAAAATATATAGCTATTGGTCATTGGTCTCTACAAGCAAAGTTTATAAAATGAACTTTGTTTGATTTTGGATTCAATATTAATCAAGGTTCATTCAAATGTGATAAGACCAGTGTTATAAACATTTCCAAGAATGTATAAATCATTTAAGAAAAAGAATATAGATATACAACATAATTTCTTGAGTAATCAAACTTAGAAAGGAGATATATCTATTGAATTTATCACTCTTGAGAATCAATTGTAAAATATTTTTAGTAAACCGCATTATTATGAGCTTTTTATTTTATAAAGCATGAGTTGAGGTTAGTTGAATTCAAATGATTTTAACTTGTTTTATGTTTTTTTATTCTAATTATATTACAATTTCTCCATTTATTGTTACTTTCTTTATATTTTAATTTATTTGGAAATTAAAATGAATTGAATCTATTTGAATAGATTTTGAAAATATGTTCTTCATTTATATCTATATTTACCTTAATTTATTTTTTTAAAAAATAATTTTATTTTTTTAAAATTTACATTGTATTATTTTATTTTATTTTATTGTTTATTTGAATTTTAATTTCATATACAACCAAATCGCCTATATATAATTTTCCAAAATCTGCCATGTAACATAACTCTCAAATGGACCCTCTCCTCTCTCAACATTCAACAACATCCTTCCATTCCTAAAACCAAACCATCACCCTCTTTAAAATCATAACATTCAAATAACCTCTTAGAGGTAGGGAATATTTAGTATAAAATGATAGTGGTTCTAGCTCTTTGAATAAATCGAAATCTAATGATGTTCTAAACTTAGAGTTTTTTGGGAAATTTATAAACATGGGGTTTCGAACAGATCAAAGTTATTACTAAGGAAGGTATTTCAATTCTAGAGTTTAATGTCTTTCTCAATAAAAAGAATTTAGGATTTATATTTGAATATTATTTCAATGATTTTATGAGGATCATTGAGTTACAGTTTAGTGAAATAGAGGATGTGTTATCTTCGAATGTGAATGGGAAATATTTATTGATTTATTCTATGAAAATAAAAGGTTTCTTTCTTTTTATTAATGATTATGATAAGAAATTTAGTTCAACCTTAACTTGAATTATATTTGTAGGACCCTTAGATTTTTTAAGTGAAATTTCCATCATATAATTTTGAGAATAATGAAGTAAAATACAAAGAGGTTTAATAGAAAGTTCTATGAGAATTTATTCTTACTGTAATTTCTCAAAGAGTAGGTGAAATTATGAAAGAACTATTTTAATACACATGTCTTCTATAATTCATGATCAATAATGTAAATAAGAAATTGTTGATTTACATGATAAGGTTCATGGATAATTATTTTTTGGGAAAGAGTAAGCTCAACTGTAACCCTCATGGAAGAATTATGTCTCTGATTTTTAGGAAGATGATATTAGATCTGAATGAAGAAGAATAAGTTTAGTGACATAAGAAAAAAACATTAGCTACAGTTATTCTAAATACCTTTGTGTATAAAAAGTATTTTTACACCAATAATTTGAGCCCTATTGGATATGAAAGTTATACTCAGGTTCTTGAACCTGATCCAACACCGATTCAGTGAGTCCAGTAAATGACCTCACCATATTGGGATACAGTATCCATTTGGGTCGTTCTTGATAGGGATGTGGAGGATAAACTTGTTAAGATATATGAGACAAATTTTATTGAGTTATGTCTTATAATGAATTCTACTAAAATTCCTGAAGTTATAGATTATAGTTCTATGAATCAGTTTAGGCAGTGGTGCTTACTGTTGAGACAACTGTAAAAATTAGTGTGGAAACACCAGTTGATCCTTAGCCTAGTATGTCAACTACTAGATCTTGATAAGTTGGAATTTGATATTGGAGTAATTTTATATTTATTAACATACCCCAATTAACCATCCATATCATCCTCTAATGCAATCGGGTTCTCCCTTAGTGTGAAAAAGTTCTAAAGGTTTTTATATTAATATATTCATATATACATTTTTATCAATTATTTTCCTTGAGTTTGATAATCGAATGTGATATTAGGATGTTATAGAGAAGTTGATATATTCCAATGATTAGATTAGGGAGTTTAAAGAGATGTCTATGTATAGAGTTTAATTTCATGGAATGAAATGGATGCTAGATACCCATAATAATTTGATCAATAATATTAAAAAAGTGGAACTAGTTTGTTCTAGGGTAAATGTTAAGGAGTTTGAGGCTATGATATCCCAATTTAGTAAGATTAAAGGGGTTTATTCCACAAATTTATAAGTGAATGGAAAAATAGTTCTATTAGAATCATATAGTGGTATGATTTCGAACAATTTTGTGGTTTAGTCATATATTTATGAGACTTCCATTCATCAGATTCAATGTTTCAAATCATATGTGAAGGAGAACCTGCATACTTTGAATAGTATAGTGGTGAGATAGTTTAAATTCATTAATATATTTCATCAATGTGCCAAAACTATATCAGAACCATTGGTGGTTCCTAACATCTAGACTCACTTTGATCAAATTTATTTAGATATGAACTATTTTTCTTCCAATATCTATTCAATATATTGTAATATGTTCACTATAGTGTTTTTGAAATATTTTAGGAATGATCTATTAACTAATTTTAAAGAAACCAAAGATGCATTAAGAAGAGAATGAAATGAAAGTAATTTTTCTTTGAATGAAATCATAGGCTTTCTTAGGGAATGAATTCCCTCAATCATTAATAATATGGATGAATATATAGTAGTGTCATAGGATGTTTGAAAAATTATTTAATTATCTCATAGGATAGTTACAAAAAAATATCAAAAATTTGTGACAATGCTAGAAAAAAAATATAAAGGTATTTTAGACATTTATGTTTATTGTTATAAAGAGTATTATTATTGATTAGAATCTGAATAATCTCTTGTTTTACTAGATAGAGACCAAGGGAGGGATATTTCTATGTACAATAAAATCAAACATATTGCACGTATCTGAATTACTACCATCAGTTCAATTTATTGACAACCCTTAAATAATGTACATGAGTTTTACCAAGTAATTATACATTAATTAGCTGACACTGACAATAAGTTATCCTCACTTGAAGGGAGGATGATTAGACTATAGGTATTTTTATATAGGATTCAGGAAAAACTTTTTTCAAAACCCTATATAGCTCCATCCTATTATGGTTATCCATATAATAGAGATAGCTATCATTCTTTTATGATTCTTACTAGAAAACATGAAAATATTGAAAGATTTCTAAAAAAATATCTCATAAAGTTAACTCTGATGCATAGAAAAGGTTGTAAAAACATTATGGACTTCTTCAGGATGGATATTATAAAAATGATCGACATGTGTTTTTATATACTTTACTTATTAAACGGAATAATATCCATTGTCTCAACACCTTCTGATAGAAATAATGATTCTTGATAGATGTTTGACTCTATGTTTTATCTATCCATTATCTATAAGTTATAGAAATTAAATTATTCTACTACTACTATTGAACCTACTGGAATAGAGGCCACCTCTTCAATTCCTTTAATGAAAATGGCCTTTTTAATCTTTGGTTCCTATGTTTTAATATTGATATTTAAAACCTTGAAATATTTGTCATAATTCATACATATAAGGTTCAAGATAGATCTAGCTTTGGATTTCAAGACAGTTTTGTAGTAAATATTGGGAGGGTATCCCCTCCTCTAATGTTTGACCCATCTACTACATCTTCTTCATATATAATGTTTAAGAAACCAACACCCAAACTTCCATATGACTTTTAAACTATCTGTAATCCTTGTTCCTCCAATTTATGTAGTGTATATGTATTTCTATGTGTGTTGTGTATTTTTATTTTTTCATAAGTGATCTTATTTAATAATGTTATTATTTATTTACATGTATGTGTGTGAAGTTATTTTTTTGATTTAATGTTGCCAATATTCTTGAATTTTTTTCTTTTTTCCATTCCGAAATTTCAGCCTTGTCTTATTCAAATTTAGGATATACCTTATACATTATCTTTTCATGACTCAATTTACTATATAATTTTTTTTCCAATCCTTTACATTCCTTTTTTAATGTTTAAAAATAGGGGAGAAGACAGATTTAGTAGGAGAAGAAAGGATTATTTTTTTAAAGGTATTATATATTGTATATAATTTCTAAAAAACACTTTAAACCTTTTAAAATTCAATGTTTAATTCTTTTTGGGTTTTATGATCATAAAAACGGGGGATCCCATTGGATATTAATGTTGACAGATATATCTAGTGTTATTTATGTTATGATGATCCTAAAACCCTTATTATTTTGAAAATTTATTTTATTTTAATTGTGTTTACTAGGTTTTAATATTATTTATTTAAACTATTATATAATAGTAATTTTTTTGTAATATGAATTTATATTAAAATTTTGGTCTATTATGGAAAAATTGGTTGAGTGAGGAATTTGGACACGTAGAGTATGGGAACATTGAAAATTAGACTACATCATTCAACTATGTGACAGAATCACCATCATGTATTCCCTACATCGCTTAATAAAATACATGATAAACAACTATATCAATGAAAAAACTATGTAAAATAGAAACTTTCAGGAATATATATATACATGGTTTTGATCCGTGGTATATTTAGATATATGGTTTTAATAAACTACATGAATCAGTTGTCCATGTAAATTTCAGTTTATGTGATTATAATTGCTATGTGAAAAATTTACCTAAAAGAATTTTAGCTGCATAGAAAATTCAGTTATGTGAATTAAGATACGTGCATTTTATCCATGTGGTGATCCAAAACCAGCTTTGACATTCTGAAACCCAGGAATTTATTACTATTAGAGTATTTCTGGGGAAAATTAAGGCATATTTTGAGTCATTAAATAATTGAAAACCTATTAATATTAAAATATATTTTAAAGGCCATAATTACTAAGAAAGGAAGGGTAAGGGATTATTTTTATTGCATATTTTTTTATGATGTAATTTTTATGAAAAGGAAACAAAGATTTTATTCATATATTTTTTTTTGTTTTTGGATGTCCTTTTTAAAATAGTTATAGAGAACATATAAAGATATATTTGAATAAGAGTAAAAAAAATAAAAGCTACAACATAATCTCTCACTCTCTCAAATCCTTCTCTATTGTTGGTTCTCCATGATAAGAAAAATAAGAAAAATAATTATACTCTCTACACCTATTCATTCAACACTAATCTTGATATGATTTTATGACTCCCCTAAAGCTATTCTCCATCCCTATTTTCTCTCTCGGTTATATCTTCTATTCTATCAGTTCCATCTTGCAACTCTATGAATCATCTTATATTCTCTCATTATTCATTCTCATTACTAGAAGTAAGATCTCTATATAGAGAGTGTTGAAGGTTTTTGTTTGTTTATAACCTTATAGTACCCCAAAAAGCTCCCGGATTTGTACCAAGTAACAACTTCTTGCACTCAGTCTAGAAGTCCATAGGAAAAGGACGAGTACTAGTGAAATCAGTAATATTAAGGATTTGGGTTTTGGTGGAGTTGACTAAGGAGTAACTATTCACTAAAAACTATCAAATATATTATTTTATATACCTATATTACTATTTTTGTTTTTATTTATTTCTTGTGATATGAAAATATAGAAAACTTTACTTTAAAATTGGGTTGTTTTACGAGATAAAAATTTCAAGAACTCAATTCACCCCCTCTTAAGTCTTTGGGAATCTCTCTCCTGTGAAAAAAATACGATGTTCCATGAATTTCATGGATAATTATAAAATATTGTTGATAGTGAGTTTTTGATATTATAATTCCATTATTTTATTGATATTTTAAAAGCATTTTTTTTGAATTGTCCCAAAAATGAAATTTTGTCTACATCTAATGTTTAATTTTTTTAAATCATTATACAACATTAAAAATCCTATATAAAATCATTTGGATGGAAATTTTTTTAAAAAATCTTAAATGGTCCATATATGTTCTACTTATTTTTTTAAAATTACTTTCATAGTCCTTTAACACTAAAAAATTGTTAAAATTACACAGATTGTTTGTTATAAAAAGGGACCCCTTAAATGATTTCTAATGGAAAATATGAGTTTAGTTTTATCTCAATAATTTACCTATATTCCTCTCCAAATTTCACTTACAATGTCCCAAATCCATTGGATTGACAATAAAACTCTCTTTAAAAGGACTTATGCTCAATCAAAATGAGGACATTGAAAGTGGAAGTATAAGTTGTATCAAATTTATTTTAATTTTATATATTCTCGTACCTCCTTAGAATATATTACCTACATCAAAAAATAATTTATTAAAAATTAGGTATATACTGAAATGTTATTATTTTTATTGAAAAACTATCATCTACCTCACTAATATCAAATGGGAAAGGAGAGCATCGCATATGCATACGCACAAACTACCACCTCCACAAAGGGATGTATTTAATTTTCAATTTCCATATTTAATAGATAGTTATTATGATTTATTTAAGTTATATATATATATTATATTTATGAAATAATTATATATTTGGAAAATAATATATCATATATTTTCTTACTCTTCCATCCATTATAAAGTGATAATGTTGGTCATGCATACATATTGACTACTGTCTCCCAAAGTGACATGATTTATTTTGAATTTTTTATTTACTTGGATAACCAGAATGAAATATTTAATGAATATATATAAAAAATATAATTTAAATACTATTATGTAAATATTAATCATTATATTATTAATTTCCCTTCCAACTATTAGTATAAAGACAACAATATCATGTATACGTGAAGACTACCATATCAATGAAAGATGTATTTCATTTTACTACTAGTATATTTCATAGAGGGTTCTAATATTTTATATAAAGAATAAAAAATATATTCATGAAATTCTTAAAATTATAAATATTATAGAATCATTTCTTAATACGTTTAACCATCTTCAATATACAGAATGTGTTTTTGGAAAATTGACTGAACACACATAAGTTGTTGGTGCAAGAAAGAACAATTAAATGAATGCATGAAAATTATTATAAAAGACCATAAAAAATAAAAAAAGATAATAAATGTTATTAATAAAGTATTTAATAAATATTAATATATTATTCCATAGAATATAATGCGTTCGACCAAGAGAAAATCCAAATAAATGGATTTTTATCTCAATTCCACTTCATTAAGACATATTTTTTATTACCCACCAAATTTATTTTATAAAGTGAGTATACAAAAAATTTTACATATTACAACATGAATTACTCATTATTCATGGTATCTGAAGTTTAAATTCAAGTTTTCTCTTTTATGAGGTCTTTTATTTGAATTCTATTTAATTTGTAAAGGTATATTTTAGAATCTCCATTTTATTTGGGATTGTTCTTGTTTAAATTTACACTTTAAGAATTATATTATTTTTCTTTTCCTAAACCCTATAAGATTTCTTTTCCTATTATTTTTTATTTGGTTTCCATATTTTCTTCTAAATTATTATCTCTTTAGTACTCAAATAATCAAAATAATTTTTTTAAGAATAGATGACCATATTTCTCTTATATTAGATGAAAATATTTATCTTCTATATCTATATTCTGAAAAAATTATATAATACTGTATATATTATTAAATTATTGGTAAATTTATGTTTCTAAAACCATTGAATTTATTTACACAGTCTTTATAAATAATTTTTTTCTTTTTTTATAAAAAAGATATAAAATCCATAGGGGAATTTATTTGGAAATTTTTCTTCTTTTATTATCTCATATTTTAAAAAGAATTTACTTTAGAAACATTATTTATAATGAATTTATGATCTTCTATAATCCTTTAGAGATTTATGGATTATTCCTTGTTTTTTGATCATGCAGTTTCTTATGATGTTATTATATATCACAATATATTATTCATTAGACAACATATTTTTCATTCATGTAAATAATTTTAGTATAATTGATGTATTTAATATAATTTCTTCAATATTTATTTTATGTTAAAAAATACCACTTCAATATATGGTATTTGTTGAATATTTTTTATTAATAAAGTTATTTCATTTTCTGTTGAAATATTTATTTTCCATATTATAGATTAAATAAAAATATTTATTTATAGATAAATAATATTGATAATGTATTAAATTATTGACTCAATATATGAGGAATTCATTGGAAAAATGTAAGTGATGGGTAGTGTAACATCTCATCTAGACTCACTCAAACTATTAGCCGAATTGGTTCACCACATGATCTCAATCATGCATCCCTATATTCTAGAGGATGCTGACTAGTAGTGCGATACTAATTGGGAATGTGGGGAGACTATACCCTATTTATCATAGTAAATCAACAACATGAATATTAAAATAATGAGATAAAATATCCACAAGAAACCATACATAATATGACAAAATCCAAAAACTGTGTGTGTAACCACAAACCAATATTGTATTATTCCATTTATAATAGTTTTATGTTTTAAAGGAAAACACCAAAATAATGACACACTTAAAATCCCCAAAATGGGTCCCAACAACATGCCTTGTCCACTCATCCATAGACCATCCCATTTACCAAATTATCCACTTGTCATAGGTCCATTACCATTCTCGAAACCTATATCCACCAAATTTTTCCAGCTATTAATGGTTTTCTGAGCTAGGTGTGAGTACAAGTCATTAAGCCATCACCAAATATGTCTAAATAAATATGCATTATAATAACAATAGTTTATGTATAAGTACAAGGTAATTATAGATAAGGGAATAATGAAATTATTCTTCATAAAGAAATAGTATTCCATTAACCTCTATGAAATTCGAGTTCCAAGTGACACTCATGAAATGACCCAAACCTTTAGAAATGAACTGCCTTTTTTAAAAGAATATATTCATTATTATACGATACATTTAAAGAAAAACATTTTTAATTCAGTTATTTTTTTACCATTATACGGTCTATAATATTTAAAAGAATGGTAAAAATCATAACCATTGATAATATATCCATTACATAGTGACTATAATTATTAGTATATATTTGGGGTTATGATAAATACAATTAACACAGACAATAGAAATAATGGACTCAACTCATAGGATCATACCCTATGAATCCCATTTATCAGATCTTCCAAAGGAGATAACATCTCTGGTATTTTACCTTAACCAATCCCAAGATAAAATTTAATAACTAAAACATGATGAAAACCATTTTCAGGATAATTTCAATCTCATTGATATTAATAACCAAGACATGTTCACCAAACCACCCTAAGATAATCTCAGCATTTCACACCTCAACCTTAGGGGATTTAATGGAATAATAAAGGGTTATGTATCTAGAACCAAAGAGTGTGATTTTTTTTTTATTTTTAATAAAATAAAAATTATATATCTCTAATATTAGTACTTTATAATGATGAAATAATAAGTTTGATAAAAATTATATTTTGATATGATGAAATAGAAACTCTATTTTTGGGAAATATATAGTTGTAATCGAGACACAATTTTGGTTGAATTCATGAATTTTTGAAATAAATTACATTTTTTTATTTTTTTATTAAATTATATTTTTTGAGTATAAATTATTATATAATTTTATGAAGATAAATGTAAATATTATAACGTTCAGAAAACCTCTATTGTAAAAAGGCCAATGTTTTTTAAAAAATGGGGTTTTTTTAAATTACAACTTTTCTTATTTAAAGAATTATTATTATAAAATAAATATTATATTTTAAATCATCATATAAAAATTATCCAATAATGAATTTTTCATAATTTTCTGAGACATTCAAATTTTAGGTTAAAAATTAACTACTGTATAATTATACATTATGTATTACAAAATAATAAAAGTATAAAAGTGATGTAATAAATATAATAAAGTTTAGAAAAACACAAATTTATATTTTCCATTTAAAATAACATTCTTTTATGTTATTTTATTAATTATAAACACTTAATGTATCCTAAAAATTCTATATTATATATTAAAGTTTTAAAATTAATTCTTTATAACCAAAACTAACTTCCACATAAGAAATTGTATCATTTTAAGGAGTAAGATTATTAGCCTAATAAATTAACAAGAACCACATTTATTTATTATAGACCATGGTAAAAACCCATGAGAAGGTTTTTAGTTCTGATTACATTATCATAAATTGTCCAAAACCTATGTTTAGAAATTTATAACAAATACCTTTGTCTTTTTCTCAAAAATCAACCCAATATTCCTTTCCTCTTTTCCCAAAACCATTATACTATGATGTTATTATTCCCTTCCCCATCCATATCCCACCCAAGGTGGCATTTGATCTTAATAAGCTCCTCCCAAGAATTTATAACTTCCCTCTCAAGGTAAGGGATGTCCCCTTATTTTCCATTCAAGGAATCTCATTGAATTTAGCCTTTTGAATCTAAATTTATTATGTCATCATGTATTTATAAAAATCCCTTTATTATAAAATTTATGTTACATGGATTAAATTTAATTTATCACCTCTCATTATAACCTTTACCTAAACTGTTACTATGTTGATTAAAGGGATCCTCACCTTCTCCTCTATATTTGAGCCCCTTATTTATGTGAAGACATTTGATTTCAAATTTTTGATGTTTGCATATTTTTTTCACATATCTTTTACTATACTTATGATTACCACGTAATTATATATCCCTATATATCTATTTAATCCCATCACTAAACCATTATGTACACCCGTTATGCTGTCAAAATTATCCTACGATTTTTCATGAAAAAAATATGTGTAGTGAATACCCATAACTATTTACCCTCCATAGTATTCACATAGTTGTAAATATCCTTTTTTTATTGGTAAATTTCATGTATTTATCCTAATATTAAATAATGGGGTTACAATTTATGAAATACAAACTTATGTTGTATGATATATGTGACACACTTAGGTATGTACAGGATATAAATGTGATAGGTGGGCCAGAAATTTTGTAGCCCTCTAATGCATTGGGTAATATTTTTATCTCATGAAATTACATGTATAATACACAAGAGGTTATACCGTTCACTCTGTTTTATGTTTTCTTGGAGGTTTTCTTTGAATTATTCTTATGATTTCAGGTTTTATGTTGTTTCCACATTCCAAATTTTTCTTATATTATCATGTTTTGTCATGGTTCTTTTTCCATGATTATGATTATAACCTCTCTCATGTTCCCTTGACATGCCTCTTGGAACACATGTACGTTTTTACATTATTCTATGTTTTTTTATTCCCTTACATGGATTTATATCTCATATCTTTCTAATGTGTGTCCCTAGACTTTCAATATAGTTTTTGAAGATCCATGGTATTTAAAGGCATATTCTAGAGTTTTAAATTGTGATGTTATATCCATATTTTATTTCAATGTTCTATGTACCAAATTTTCCTAATACACTGAGCCTCATGATCTTCTGGGGTTTTATTAAGTGTAAATTTGTGTAATAAATCATTAAATAATGTGTATTAAAGAAATATATTATCATAGTTTGTATAAAAATAAATTCTAGTTTATTTTTGGAGATTAGGTTTATAAAACTATTGTTAAAGCCTTAGGAATAAGACAAAACATTGAAAAAATATCTTACTTTTGGAAAATTATAGAGTAATTTGTTTCCAAGAAAATAAATATTTCTCTAGATACCACAAGTGGGTGTAGATCTATAACAATTGTAACTTGTGGGAATAACACCCAAAGGTACCATTGATCTAGAGTGAATCATCACCTGGTGTTAAAAAATGGGCCTTGATTCACACCTGGATTGAAAATCCTAGGATTTATGTTTTGGTAAATTTGAAATATTATTAAGAACCATTTTTTAGGAGAATTTTTTTTAATACTTAAAATTATTAAATATACCAAGGATAACATATTTTGAAGCCCATAAATTAATATGTTAGAGAATTTGTCAGTTATCCCTTTAAGGTTCATGTTTTCCCATTTATGTCTTTAATATTTTAAATATCTACTACCCTAATTTATTTTTTTAGTCAATGGTTGGACGTACGGGAAACCGAGTAAACAAACCAATGTGAGGGGAAATTTGATGATGGCCCAAATGAGATGGACACCCCAATGGGTGGAGGAATTACTAACATTGTCATAATAATTTCTCAGTCAACTTATGATTTTAACTGAAAAATGGATTTGGCTGAATGCCTGAATCCCCCAAGAAAGTGAAAGTCACAATTGAAACATTTATGTGATAAAGGCCTTAAAATTTTAGTTAATCTTTCGATATATTAATCATGTAACAACATATCAACTCAATTTAATATATCTTCTCCTTCTTTGAAGACTATAAGTAAAATAAGGCTATATTAGTTATTTATCATGTAGAAGTAGAATCTCATAAATGGTGGAATTTGATCAAGAATAAAAAGACCTAGGAGGATATCAAATCAATATAGTGATAGGAATTCCAATAATGTTTTTTTCAAAAAATATTTTACTCACACACTTTTACTTAAAATAGAGAGGTATTTACTTATCCTTATGAAAAATGATGAAAAATATTTTGGGACATAAGAGAAAAATATAACAATACTTTCAAAAAAATTCTTAGAATTTTTCGTTAACATTAAAAGTAATATTTTCCACTTTTTTGGTTGGATAAAGAAAAATATACAAAAAGACATTGTTATTCAATACTTGATATGTGTGAGGATTTTGTCTGATGTTCTCTCAAAGTCCATATAGTGATCCATAAATCTTGAAGGTCTCTTGTGACTAGAGATAAGAAACACAAAATGGGTTTTAATTTTGGTGTTTTTATGGATACATCTCATAGGGGTAAGAAATTACATCATAAAACCTATCAAAATTGTAGGAAGAAGCATCCCCAAACTTACCTGAAGGGGACACAAAAATATTTTAGGTGAGTTATGTAATGGAACAAATATAAAAAACATTGATGGGAGAAACCCACCAATATGATGGAATAATGGGATTCTCCATTCAACCCTCATTATGCCTTCCAACATTTCAACTATAAGGAACATGTGAATTTAGTGAATACATGCTCTATTCCATGTGTTCTTGATGATAACCGACGATAAAAACCAACAATTCCTAGAGAGAAAGGGTGAGTGTACACCATCACAACTGATGAGGATTATCTTAAAAACTAAGTTGTAAAAGGTATGATATTTATTAATTAAAGGATATAGAACTTACTAATTTTATTTTGTTCTAAACATTCTTTCATATCACACAATTTTAGTAGAATTATTCAAATACCCCATGAAAACATGGAACTTGATTTATTAGTGAAGATGATAAATTGGTTAATTGTTGTATCTCAAAAATATAATATATACCAAATCAAAACTTTTGGGGTGAATTTCTAAAAAAATATTTTAGTACTCCCATTAGTGGAATTCAATGATATTCTGGGAACGAATTGACTTTCCTTGTATTGTTCCCACATAAATTGTTTAGAGAAGGAAATCACCCAATGTATCACAAATAACCCTCCAAATCAATATAAGTGTAGGGAGGAGGATGAATATTATTTGGTACCAATATATCAATAATGGATATTATTTCCCAGAGAGAAAGCATATCTAGATCAAATTATTTACATTAATGAAAATATCATATTTAATGACATTCTCAATATAAGGGAATTCATTAATTTGTTTCCTAAAGAATTACATGGTCTTCCTTCTATTAGTGATGTTGATTTCTCAATTGATCTCATACCCATTTTATTTCCAATATCTAATAATCCATAGATAATGACCATTTTTGAACTTGAGGTGCTAAAGAAACAATTTCATAAGAATCTAGATAAAGGGTTTATAAACCAAAGTGATTTACTATGAGGTGCACTAGTCCTATTCATATAGAAGAAGTACGGGTAAATGGGCCTCTACATTGATTATAATAAGATCAAAAATATCATAATAAAGATTATGTATCATCTTTCATGGATTGATGAGTGTTTAGATTAGCTCCACAGAGCAACACAATTCTCTATGGTGGATCTTTGGTCATGATATTATTATATAAAAGTGAAGAAGGAATATATTTACAAGGATTATTTTCATATGAGTTAATATCACAATGAGTTCATAGTTATTCCATTTCTACTCACTAATTCTATATAAATATTCATGGAAATTTTGAATAAAGACTTTAGTGATTACCTAAATAAATTTATGGCAGTATTTATAGACGCTACTATTATCTACTTCCAAATAAAGGTGGAATATGAGGATTATTTGAATTATATACTGAAGACTTCTTGAAAGGAAAAAATATTTTAGAAGTATAATAAATCAATATTCTGGATAAAGAAAGTATCTCTCCTAGGGCTTGTAATCATAAAAAATGGATATTTTTTTATCCTTCAAAAACCAAAGTAATTGAATGATAAAAATACCAAAATCTATGATATAAATACATGGATTCCTTGGATTATCTAGGTAACATCTTCAATTTGTGAGAAAACTATTATGATTTTCAATCCCAAGAAATAAGATAACTCAGCAGGGAGTCAATTTTTTTAGACAGGTGAATAAAAAGGGAACTTTGAAGAGTTGAAGAAGAGGATAATCACTAAACCTGTTATCACATTACCCACCAATGGGGATGGATTTTCTATATATAATGATGAGTCCAAAAAGTTTTTGAGTATTTTACTCATGCAAGATGATAAAGTGATAGTGTATTACCAAAAAAAATCAATGATCCCTGAGAATGACTTCCCAAAACAAGATCTAGAATTGTCTATAGTGATCTTAATATTGAATTTTTAGTTACGTTATCTATATAGAGAAATGTGTGTAATATATATAAATCATAAAATCCACACATATACACCAAAAGAGCCTAATATGTGCTAATGAAGGAGGTTAGAGCTAATTTAGGGTTATGATTTATCAATCCATTAATATCCTGGAAAGGGAAAAAAGTTGTAGATCCTATATGTAATAGAGATCCCACAATCCTATACATGATGAGGATTGAATGTGATCCAATCTTCTTGGAAATGAAAGGATGTATATGTGAATAATAAAAGTATATTCACCCAACATTTATCAAATGAATATTCAACCACATATTTATGGGAGGATCAAGGTGGCCTAAATAGATGATGTGTTGCTATAGAATAAGGTAGCGAATATTTCAGAGTTCAACTTTACTAAAGATGGAGTTATAAGGGTTGGAACCTTAATATGTGTCCCATAAAAAACAGAACTGAAGAGGGAACTTCTGGATGATGAACATATCTCATCCTTATCTATTCATCTATGATGCAATAAGATATATGGATATTTGAAGCAAAAAAACTACTGGGATAACATGAAGAGGGAGATTATAGAGTTTGTATCTCAATTATTTGATTTCCAACAAGTCAAAGTGGAATGAAAGAAGTATAAGAGAATTATTCAAACCTTTCCCATAATAATTTGGAAATGTGAAAACATAATAATGGTTTTCATAATAGGAATCCCCAGGAATTATAAAGGTAACAACACCATCTTTGTGGAGGTTGGTAACCATACGATGTCAACATATTTCTTTACTATTAATGATGAATCCCCTCTTGACTAAATCACTAAGATATATATATATATGGAAAGTGGTAATATTTCTTATATTTCTAATCTCTATTGTATCTGATTGAGAAATGAGGTTTACCACATGGTTTTGGATAATATTATAGTAAGTATTGTATAAAAAACTAAGATTAAACACTTCTCATCACCCTCATTGAGATAGTCAGTTTGAAAGGAACACTAAAACATTATTGTATTTTTTGAGATCATTTTCAACGTATTTCCAATGATATTGTGACAAAAACCATTAACTATTGGAGATATCATATAAAAATAATTTCCATTATAGAATTCAAATATAACAATATAAGGCTTCGTATGGGAAGAGGTGTGAGACTCCGACATGATGAGATAAATTTATAGAGTGAAAGAAAATATTATTGAAGAAATTATAGAAAATGTTTAAATAATTCAGAATCATATTAAATTTGCACAATGTTGACAGAAATGATATGTAGAAAATCATCAATAAAACATGGAGTTTGAGGTTAGTGATGAATTGTTCCTTCATATATCACCATGGAATAAATTAAAGATGTTTTTGAATAATGGATTCTTGGTATAAGATATATTAGCCTTTTTGAAATCCTTAATAAAATTGATGTACAGGTCTATCAACTAAAACTTACACATGACATATCTCAAGTACATGATGTGTTCTATGTACCCCTTTTAAGGAAATACCGTCAAGTCCCCTAACATGAATTTAATCTAGAGGTGGTTCTATAGGATAATGATCTTTCATACAAGGAGTAGTTGGTGAAGATCTTTGATCATATAGAGAAATCTCTATGAAATAAGAAAACTCAACTGATCAAAGTATTATGGTGGATCCACTAGTTTGAGGAAGCTATATGGGAACCATAAGAGGAAATGTAATAGATGTACCCTCCACTGTTCCAATATATGAAATGAAATTTTCAATAGAAAAAATTATGAAGCGGGGAATAATGGAATGACCCATACTATTATAAATGAATTTTCGTTTTTATTGAATAAATTCATTATTAGTTAATGTTTTCATTGAAAACACATGCACTACTTTGGAGATTTTAGACTATTATGTGGTTTTACATATTTTAAATATCCATAAGAAACATAACCAATGACAATACATTCTTTGTATAGTTACCATCAAGATTAGTATATATTAAGGGTTATGATAAATCCAATTGAAAAAAAATAAAGAGATTACCTCAACCAAAAGGATCATACCATATGAAGCCCATTTTTTATAGCTTCAGACGGATATAAAAACACTGGAATTTTCTCTTAACAAATCCCAAGAGAAGATTTAAAAACTAAAGCATGTGTGAAATCATTTAAGGTTTAAGTTAAAGCTCCTTGAGATCACATCCCTAATAATGTTTTCTGAGCCACCCCATTAAAATATCACCATCACACATATTACTCTTTAGGAATTTGTTGGCGTAATAAGGGGACATGTATCTAGTCCCAAAAACATGAATTTTTATATTTTTATTGTTAATAAAATCATGATTATATTTATCTTCTATTATTACCTTATAATGATAAAATAATAAGTTTAATAAAAATTAGATTTTAATATGACAGAACAAAAAATTTATTTTCATGAAATATATAGTTTCATGCAAGTCAATTTTTTTTACGAATTCAAGAATTTTTAAAATAAAGTTTATTTTAATAATATATTATTTTTAAATAATATTTATTAAATTTAAATTATAATATACTTTTAAAATTATTAATTTAATGTTTATAATGGAAAAAACTGTTATTGTAAAAAAAAGTATTTTTCAAAAAATTTAGATTTTTGATTTGAAAGTTTAAATTATCATATCAAAATAATTTTTTTTATTAAATAAATATTTTTTTAAAATTATACTGTAAAAATTATTCAATGGTGAATTTTTTCATAATTTGATGACCATCAATTTTTTGGGTAAAAATTAAATACAGTATAACTATACGAACAATATAATGACATCATAAAATCCCAAAAGTTATGTAATAAATAATATAATTTAATATAAGATAAAAATTATATTTCAACATTAAAATAATGTTTTTATGTTATTTTATTATTTTTGTAAAACCTTAATGAATCCTAAAAACCTATATTATATTTTATGGTTTTAAAATCAATTCTTTATAATCATGACGCTCTTACATATCACCAAGGGTTTTATTATAATGATTTTGTTTCTTAGATTTATAAAATCATGATAATAAATCCACTTTTGAAAAAATGGGAAAAACCAGGGTATGGTTTTTTGTTTTTCTTACATTATCACATAGAGTTAAAAAAAATGTTTGAAAATTAATAATTAATTCCACCCCCTTTTCTATATAATCCCACCCCAAATCCCATTCCTCTTCACAAAAAAACCATTATGGAATGAATTTATTCTAAACTTTCATCTCTATATCCCTGTCAATGTTCCCCCATGATCTAAATAAGAGATTCCTAATCTTTTATAAGTTGCTGATAAATATAATGGATCTCTCTCTTTTTTTCCATTCAAGGACATTTTTGGTATTTTGACTTTTTAAATCATAATGGATTTTTTTAATGTATTTATAAATATCAATTTACTGTAAATTTTATGTTATATTAGTGAGAAATCATTTATCTCCTCTCATTATAACGTTTACCTAATCTATTACCATGTCAAAGTAAGGGATCCATGCTTTCTTCACATTAATCAAGAACCTTCTTTATGTCATGACTTTTGAATTGCAATTATTCAAGTAGGGATTTTTTTACAAATAAAAATATCTATAATTATAATTACTAATTAATGAGATACAAATTTCACTCTCATTCACCTCTTCAATAAATATTTATATAAACATTTTTTTCTGCCAAAATTATCCAACGATTTTCATGAAAAACAGTTTTGTAGTGAATAACAAACCCCATTTCAACTCAAGGGTATTCACACAGTTATACCCATCCCTCATTTATTGTGAACTTACATGTACGTAACCCACATTCCATAATATAGGGTTTAAAATTGATTAAATAAATATTTATGTTATATTATATATGTGGGACACTTATGCACATACATGATATGAAAGTGACAGGTGAGTCTAGAATTATATATCCCACCGGTGAATTGGGTAATGTTTTCATATCATGTGATTCCAGATATAGTTAATGGGAGGTTATACAAATCACACTATGTTATGTTGTCTTTCTAGTTTGAATTAACAAATGTTTATGATTTCAAGGTTTATGTTGTTGCAACATTCCTATGTTTCCTTTTATGTTATCATATTATATCTTGCGTTATTGTTCATGATAATGATTATCAACCATCTTATGTTACCTTGAAATGAATATTGGATCACATATACTATAAATTATTATATTTTTTATTATTCCCTTACTGATATTTATACCTCACCCATTTCTTATGTGCATCTCTTGGTTGTACCAAGTAGTTTTAGAAGATCCAATGAATATTAAGGAATGTTTTACAGTTTTTAAATAATTTATTTTTACCCATGTTTCAAGTTAATGTTATATGTACATAATTTCAAATTACACTAGGCCTCAAGATCTTATGGTATTGTATTATATATATATCTTTATTTAATAAAACATATAACATTTTATATTAAATATATGGGTTGTGATAACCCGATCCAACCAAACCAACTTTAGGTTATGTAGGTCCTCTGAAAAATATAAAATAGGGGGCCCATGTATCAATCCAATAATTAAAACCCAGGATATGGAGAGGATGCTTGGAAATGACAATAAAAAATGTGGAGCTCCATGTCTAACATCCTAGACCAAGGAGTGTGGAACTTTATGTCCAATAACCCTCATCAATATTGTATAGAATCATGTCTAACACCATCACCATTAACAATTTCATTAACAACTTATTTATATGATCCAACATAATTGAACATTTTACCCATCAAAAATATAGGGTTTTCCTTTTACAATGTTTAATATTCCCCCTTGTCCATTACATTAAAACTTTTCTTATCAAATTTCACAATTACACCATCTTGCTATTAATTCATATATCCTAACTGCTAAATGTTATTTAAATCAATTTAATAACATAAACAAAGCCATTTTTTTTACCATTTACCACTTCTATACTTTATCATGTCATAATCCATTTAATACCCAATCAATACAACCATCTCATTGTTCTTTGATAATAAGCCAAGGAATAAGTCTAATTTAGTTAAGCTCAAAAAACCCTTATACCCTACTTTATAACCCATTAATACCATTAAAAATTAATTGGAACACCCCATGAGTGGTCATAGGTTGGGTCTCATAATAAAAAAGAAACCCTTTAAGATCCACGTGAGGTTTAAAACAACCATAAGGAGAATATATTTTTGATTAAAAAAGAATCAAATGCACAGAAAGTTATAACCATTACACATAAGGAACATATATAAAGAATAATGATACTATGGAAAATAGAACAAAGGAAACCTACCCCATTCTTATGGACAACCACATTTATATATTAGGAATTTTATTAATGCTAAAATGATTGTAACCCAAAAATTAAGGAACTGATTTGAAATAGGCCCCATGAGATTTTGAAGAAATGGAAAAACTAAAATTTCAATCATCTAGAAAATTGGAGGAAATAGACTCATGTACTCACTTGGGGTTTAAAATCAAAATAAATGGAACTTCAAATTCCTTATAATCATAGGAGAACCACCATTTGTAGAGTGGGGAATATTTTCTTCACAACTCTGTCTATTGGGAGTGAAATTGGGGAAAATAATGGGAGATAGATATAATATCAGGAGTGAAAAATCATAAAATTGCTACATTTAATGAGGCTCAGTATTTTCCAAATCATGCATCAACCCTGAAGGCGCCTCTATCCTAGTCAAGTGCAGGTTTCATGTTATTTTACGCCACCCCCATGGTATGAAAAACTATATAGAATACATGTGAATGGGTCTGGACTAAACCTTCTTGGTTTCCTAGCCACAATGCATAGTTTTGACAACCATACTTCCCCCTGTATCATGCCACATGGGAATGGTACATAATAAGAACTAACAATGTGCTAAACGTGAAACATTCACTATAAGTGCCATTTTATATAATTTCCAAGTTCCAAACTCTCAAGATTCTCCCATGAATTTCCTTACTCATGGTAAGCGTTCCACAAGCCATTTAAAAGGATTTTAGCCTAAATAAAAAAAGATACCTACCATGTCCAAGGGTTGGGATGTTATAGATGAGGAATAGTTATTGATAACCACTTGATCCATTAATAGGTCTCATTAGATGATCTTTTGTCCAAAATTATTGGGTATTATATGTATAACTAACCACTCATTCAAATTTTTAGGCACAAAACCGTGATGGTAAGGTTCATGATGTCTTTTTATGAGGTCCTAATGAACCTATCATGGATTTTAACATTATGAATATCCTTCATTAAAAATTCACTTAATATTATCCAGGGGTATGATTTAATTTTTTTTATTTATTTCAAATCTCAAGTTAATTTTTATGTTGAATATGAATTGATTATTTACACAACCATATTGTTAATGTCTTATATACTCTGGATATATTCCACTATATGATACCCTTAATGATAATATGAGATCACCCACTAAGATGACTGTTCATAGGATATGATGAAGGAATGATTGAATGGTTTATGCAATAAATTACTGCATTCTATGTTTTTGACTTCCAATGTAAGTGGAATTCATGTATGTATATAATTTTTATAGAATATTAAATTGATCAATCCTTTATAATGTGATCCCTTATATCTCATATTAATATAATAAATTAAGCACTAGATCCAAGTTACTATAGTTAGTGTTGCTACATATATAAAATGAGAATAAATATATTCTTAATATTAAAATGAAATCAAATTTAATGAGATCCTATATACATAGAGTGTGTAATAATCTAGGACCATTTATCAATTTTAATTGGTCAACATAGCTAATGTTAAAGATCAAAAAAATGATACACATCATGGAATCCATTAATAATGTTGTTAATATTATAATGAGGAAACCTATACCCACACTCCATGGTTCTATTCTAAAAACATGTTTTAAATAAACAAGATTTGATATAAAGTGAGATAGACCAACATAAACATAAAAATATTTCCCATAATTTCATTAAATTAAACACCACATATAAAAATAATCTAATAATAAAAATAACGGAATGTTTATTTCATATATAACTAGATACATAAGAAACTTATTTTACAATACTTTTGAAACTTTTTTCTATGAAGAAAATGTAACATAGTGTGATTAGGATATCCACACAAACACCATACATGGTATCTCATGGTATGAAATTTTTTTTGCAATGAATTAGTATGATATAAGGGTGAACTATTAATATTCATAATATTTAAATGAAAATATGTTCTACATGATGAAAATTAACCATATATAAAGAAAAAGAATGAATAAAATATATGAGAAAGAAGTGGGTTTTATGATATCATCTCAATGTACAACTAAAGTCTATATCATAACCATTAATAATATAAGAATGAAATAAATATTTTTGAATGTTAATATTTGAATAAATAATATTTTTTTGAATATTGTGTTCCAATGTATAAACGTTTTTGGGAATTATTGGATAAGTAATAATATAATGAGGGTTTTAAAAATATATTCATGGTGTAAAAAATATGATGGAGGCATTACATGAATTCAAATAATAAACTGGGGAGTTTCCTTAAATAAGATTTATTTAAAAGTTATAATCACGAAGGGAACATAAAACATGTTTTATACCTAAAAAGGAAATGAAAAGTAAAATATTTATATATATAGATAAAATATACATAGGATATGGATGAAATACATGAGAACAATGTAAAGGAATGGTGATAAAAACAAAGAGAATATTAACAAAATAATAATGGGGGATATAATATAATACATATTATCTTAAAAGTAAAAACATTTTTAATATTAAAAAAATATCTTTATTGAAACCATAATCAGAAAAATGAATGATATGAATTCCCTATAAAATAATGAGAAGGTAAAAATAAATAGTTATATAAGATGTCACATAATTTGGTTTCTAAATATAAATGATAAAATTGGTGGAAATATAAAACATGTATATGGAAGAAAAAGAACATAATTAGGAAGGATGGAACTTATTCCTCAAAATTTCATAAATTTATAGGGAATAAGTTCATTAAGGATGTATATTTGAAAAAAATTATTTCCCTATATTTAAAGAAAATTTTCGATATAAAATCTTAGTTTTGAAAAAACCAAGCATATAAGTATGAATCTCAAGATGAGTCATTATTACTCAATGATAAGATGTTTGAGTTGAAAAAATATCATAGGATATTAAAATCACATTAATTTGAAAACCATAAAGTTAAAAAATGAAAAATATTTTTAAATCCCCTATATTTTATGAAAATTATTATAAAATTAATATGATGTAAATATTCAAATCACAAAATTGATTTTTTTTAACACAAATCATATCTCAATATAGAAATAATGAGATTAGAAAACCCTTAACATGGGTCCTAATTCATTATTTTCATTTTAAAAATATCCCAAATAATCAAAAAAATATTAATTAAAAAATTATCTAAAAATATTTTCATATAAATTTTATTTTATAAGGTCTATTTCATTATGTATTACTAATTTCTTAAATGGTTTTATCTTATGTCAGTTACTTGAGGTTGTTCATCCAACTTCTCCAAAAAATTCTTGTTATATTGATCATGGATAAGTATTTTATAAAATAGATGCATAATCTTTAAAATCATAGAGGTGTCTATATTTTATTATTCCCTTAGCATAGAATTTATACATTTTATTTGTATTTACCAAAATGGACTCAAATTAAGAAGGGTTACATGAAATATTCATTTAATATAGTTATATTTATTATATCTGTTTATTATTAATATTAACTATAAAATTTAAAATATTTTCTCTCTAAAATATTAAGAGTTTTGAAAAAATAATTTTAATACTTTGAATAAAATTTTAAAATCATCTATGTTAGGATGTAATGGAAAATGAAATACATCATTCTGTGGATGACATAGCTTCCACATACATACAGATGACATTATCATTTTTCATAAAATGTGTGGGAGGTATACGATAAAATAATTTACCATTTAATAATATTAATAATTTTCTGCATATCATATTTTTTATTAAATAATTCTTTTGAACTATCCATGTAAGGGGGTTATGAAATGTAAAACTTATCATTCACGAAGGCAATAGTCCTCACATACACATGGTGATATCATTAATTTTATGAATAAGTATGGAGGAAGGTATAAAATAATTATTATATTTTTATAATAACATTTTATTATATTAATAATACTAATTTTATCTTATATTTAGGGATATAAAATATTTTTATGAGGTTGAAGAATAAATAAATTAAGAGAGCTCAGTAGAGAACATTTACTATCGATTTAGACGTTATACATTATGTAACGGAGTCTCCTTATCCTAGTATTTTGGAAAGAACATGGATTATAAAAAATGGGGATATATTTTAGGAGATATTAGGGAAGAGTGTTTTTTGAGATAAATCATTATAATGAGTGGGGAAATGAGGTGGTATTTATAAGTGATAGGAGTATCATTTTTTTAACAATATAAAAGGTAATGTCACAATTAAAGGGTTAAAATAATCCTATAATGAATAATAATCGAAATAGGATAATTTAAGTTAAATAAACCACTCATATATTCATTTTAAGACATTTTTTATATTTTTTAATCTTTGCTAAACCTATTTTAAATTAATTTACCTTTACCACGTAAACTAACTTTTACCTAAGTAATTTCTTTTTATGGATAAAAAATGGAACTTATTAAATCCTTTAGACCCAATGATTCAAAATGTGAAATTAATTTTTTCAAATAATATTTATCAGGGTGATATAAGTTAATTTTAATATTAATGTACATAAAATAAAAAATCTGTTTTTTGAAATAGTGTACTTTTATGATTGAAAAATTATATTTTAGATAAAATTATCAATTTTTTAATTACTATGATATAAATTTGTATATTATAAAAAAAGTTATAGATATTATAAATAAATAAAAAATATAATTTTAACTTGTGATATTATAATTTATGAAAATTATAAAAAATGATTTTTTAAATGAATAAAATATTAAATATGGTTTTTCTAAATTAAGATTAGTATTTTTAAAAGAATAATTTTATTACTTAAATAAATTATTATTCATTAATGTTTTTATAATTTATTTATCCATTCATAGACCATGATAATGTAAAAGTGCAATGTTATTAATAAATCATGTACTTTCCACTGCTCAACTAAAAATAATTATTTTAATAAAAATCACAAAAATAAATTCTATGATAATAAGGAAATTATATATCCAAAAATGATATTATTCTTTTGAAAATATAATTCTTAAATCTAGGAATTTTACTTTGAAATAAAAATATTAAAATAATAGTTAATGATACTTTCATATTGAAAGTAAATTCATTAAATTTTAACAATTATTATTCTTATTTACTACCAATTACTAATTTTTTTAGAGTTAATATATTGTACATATCAATAATATATTTTATTGAAAATTTATTTATTTACCTAAAGTTCATATAAAAAATTTAAGAAAATTATTTTTAGTCAAATATGATCTTATTTTTAATTTTTCTACATTAAAATAATTTCAGTAATGCATTAGTATTTAAAAAATAAAAATTATTTTATTTATAAAAATAATTAATAACATGGTTACCTATATTTTTACCCTCCAATTATGGGGATAAATTTTAATGGTTATATATATTTCCATAAATTTGATGGTCTTAATAAAATTTTGGTGTATGATTTTCCCAAAAGACAAAAACATAATCTGACAAGATAAAATAAAAACAACCAAAATAAAATATTTGACTCTTGAGTAGAAATTATATATCTCAAATGAAAGAAAAATAAAAGGAAACATCAGAGAAATAAAAAAAAGTAATAAATGAAAACAAAAAGAAACCAAAGATCATCTAATTCAGTAACACCAATTTTTCATCAGTCTAAATAATGAAAGAGATAACTACAATCTCAAAACATTTACCTATAGAAGAAGATTCATAATTTACCACTTGAGAAGTAAAATATCTTTAACTTTATTATTTCATAGAAAACAATATGTAAAAATACATTTATATTTCCAAGAAGAGTGTGAGTATAACACTCAGTAATATTTCCCCGGTAGACATACTAACTCACACCACTGGAACAAGAACATACTAGCTTAAAAATTTAAAACATATGTTATAACAAAGAGGAAAAAATGATTTATCAATTTAAAAATATTTATATTGAAAGAAAACCAATTCATCCTTAATGAAACTATTTAAGATAAATAATTAAACTAAATCAATTATTCTAAACATTCTTTTCCACTAGGAATACCGAAAAATGATTCTTAAAAACACACACTCATGAATTCTAGGTTATAGTTCTATACTCATCCATGATTATTACATAGAAAAACAAACACATTGATGCTAGGAGATAATTCCATTCTAATGAGTATTTTCTCATCAATCCACTAGGTCCTCATAAAGTGACCAATATCCCGGTTACCTAATTACACAATACCCTTATTCAGGGTTATATCTAACGTAAATGATCTCAAAAAATCATTAATTTGAAATTTCATATCAACTAATTTCACATAAAACATTTAGTCACTTTAATAAATTTTATAGAAAAGTTTTCTTGAATAAAACCAAATCTATTATTGTCATGACTCATCCCCCGGGGCCCGTATCGTGACTACCCCAATCCGTCCTTCCATAGGCCAGGGGCTGGCGACTAGCACCAAAGGCATAAATACCTATAACTGGGAAGGTATCGCCTTTATAAAATGTAAACACACACAACCATAGTACAAGAAGAAGAAAAAAATAAGTAAAAAATGTATAAGAAAAGATGTGATGGAAAGTAAAAGGGGCCAAAAATACAAAACAATTAGTAAAGTACAAGGAAAAGACAAAACAGGTACAACTGAAAAGGGACAAATAACTAGAATGTGTCCAGCATCTTCTGGATCGTCCTTCACGGATCCTACCTGAAGGGTAGGTACAGATAGCCTCCTCAGCGCTCCACGTACTTCCGTCTCCTCTGGGTACTGTCTCATCATGAGGTCAACCTCCGGGTACTGTATAGTCCTCACACACTCCGCCTCGGTCAGCGTTGTCCGTCTTCTGCATCCAACACAATGAGGTGCGGGGATAGCCTGGGCAGGGGTGAGTATAATGATACTCAGTAGGGACCTCGAGACCCTCAGGGTCTCACAAAATCCAACAATGATAAACCAAAAAGTACGAAATAAACGTATAACCCTTACTTAGGTATATGGCTTTACATATACCTAAGTTATCAAATAACCCATCTCAATCATGAGAAAAACACAAAGGTCATTGACTCAGCTCAAACCAAGATTTTCATTATCGAAACCATGACTGCTGGAGAACTCTTCCTCTACCGAGTATAGTGGGATTTTCACAACACCGAGGTGATTCTCACTAACATTGGACTGCTAAGGTACTCCTCCTGTCAGGTACCGCAGGTCTGCTGCCAACTACCAGGTGCTCCGTCTGCTGTGGGTCTGCTGCCAAATACCAAGAGCTCCCCCTAATATCCTACAGAGGTACTCTTCCTATCATATACCGCGAGACTGTTTCCAAATACCATGCACTCCATCCGCTATGGGTCTGCCGCCAGGTACTGGGTTCTCCCCATTGGGCAATTAGAATCACTCCGAGTCGAATCAGTCAGGCAGTCGTCAGGTCTATCAACTACCAGGTCTCCGCACTCTGTCTTCTCATCCTCGAGATGATCCTCTCCACAAGCTACTGGTCGATACTCCAAGTGTCATTAAGTATCATGTGCAAGTATATTGATGGACCAACGCGTCATAGGGGTCTCAATGCAATAGACAACACATCAATCGAACGCCCGGTCTGTGAGTTATTGAGATTTCCATCCCAGGGGCCCGGTTGGTTGTTAGGTTCAAACAAACCCGAGCGTACTCCAACTCTGTCCGAAACACAAGTGGCATATACCAAAGGAATTGTCTCGCTCAAAGCTTTTCGTCATTGCAGAAGGTTCATTGACTGAACACCCATGGACCATGATACGGGCGAAAAGGTATAATCAGGCCATAGCGGGTTCGGGTCCGGTCCAACTTAGTCGGACTGACCAGGCCCAACCCGGGCCAAACTGGGGTCTGACCCGGTCCACGGGTCTCACTCGGTTCAAGGGGTGGCCCGACCCGAAAGGGTAGCCCCGCTCGAGGGCGGACCGGCCCGAAGGCGCGGCGTGGACCAATAGGAGCCCGAAGGCCCGGTGGGGGTCCGCCTTAGTCGCGGATAGGGGGAACCATGCACCCCATAGCACCCGAACGAATTAGCTGTTTGGGTAGAACCAAACTGGTGCCAGGTGGCACCGGTGCCGCTCATGAGGGACCCGACGGGGTCCCGCACCTCCCAGCTGGCCCGAGAAGCTAGCCGCTCCACACCACTACACGACGCGATGGCGGCTCGCCCTCTCCACCGTGGCCCGGCCTGACCGTGGCCTCTTACTGGTCTCCACACGGCGTGATGGCACCGCGCTCCTCGTCTGACTGTCGCGGTCCTCTTGGCTGTGGCCCCTCATTCCGAAGTGGTGTGACAACACCGCACCCCTCCGGCACCACCGCGGCCCAACTAGATGCAGCTCAGCTGTTTGCGCAGCACGGCGGTGCCGCGCCCTTGTGGCGACCTGGCGGCCTTGCGCCAACGGCTTCTTCACAGAAAGCTTGTTGCCAGTCACCACGAGTACGACCTCCATCGTCAATGAAGAAGAACAAACCAAAGGGGAGGGTCGGTCCGTGTTCGTGCAGTCTGAACCCTCCTCATCACGATTGTATCATTTGGTTCTCATACCAGAAATTTGTACGATGAAGAACAAGTAAAAAACAATTCAAACCCCCTACCTCGTATTTGTCGACGATCGTGGTCGAAGTCACGGAATAAGACGGTGTTGATTCATTGACGCCGGGAAGAATCTGGGGTAGGAGACTGAGGATGAAGCATCGTTGGCATTCTTCGCAGTCGGCTCCTTCTCCTTAGGTTCGGTCAAAGAAGGAAGAAGAATTTCATCGATGTTCTTTTTGCATGTGTCCTTGACTTTGGCTGTAGCTGGGATGATCACTTGCCTTTGGTGGAGTTTTCCCACAACAACAGCTTCCACTCCTACCCACGGCCTCCTGCTGGTCTTCACGCGGCGCAACAGTGCCACATTCCTCATCCGAATGTCGCAGCCCTCCTGGCCTTCGCCCTTCTTTCCAGCAAGGTGCAACGACACCGCATCCCTACGGCACCGTTGTGGCCCGCCTGGCTGTGGCTCAGCTCTTTGCATGGCACAGCAGTGTCGCGCCCTTGTGGCGATCTAGCAGCCTTGCGCCACCGGATTTTTCATGTCCGGATTGTTTCCAGTCGCTGCGTATACCGCCTCTATCATCAATTAAGAAGAACATACAAAAGGGGAGGGTCGATCCGTGTTCGTGCGGTCCAAACCCGCCTCTTCAAGGTGGTATCATTTGGTTCTCATACTGTAAATTTGTATGACGAAGATGACTAAAAAAAAATTCAAACCCCCTACCTCATATTTTTCAATTATTGTTGTCGAAGTCGCGGAAAAAGGTGGCGTTGATTTGTTGACGTCGTGAAGCATCCGGGGTAGAAGACCGAGGAAGAAGCATAGTTAGCATTCTTCACGGTCGACTCCTTCTTCCTAGGTTTGGTCAAAGAAGGAAGAAGAAGTTCATCGACGTTATTCACATTCTTTACGTTCTTCATTGGAAGAAAGGTTCTCCATTGAGATATTTTTCCAACAATCTCACAGGAAGAGAAATTCAAACCCCAAATAAAATAATTTTCTTCCTATTATTTTAAGTGTTGGCACGTAATTCAAATGGGTGAATTAATAACTTGGCTCCACCCAATTAATGTGCCAACCAAAATAATGGGTTAATCCAACCCATTATATAATTGTTGGAAAAATTATTCAAAAATATTTGAATTAAATGAAACCATTCACTTAATTAATGGGTGGAGAGTTGGGAATTAAATGGTGGGGAAGTTCAAGGGCTTCAAACTTAATTGGGGGGGTTTAGAAGAGGTTTAAAGATTTTGTGGGCCACACCTAATAATCCTCCCAAGGGAGGTTATGTGCGGGTGGGACCAACCACCATAACCTCTCAGGGGAGGTTATGGTGCAGTTGCCCCCACCACTAACCTCCCCTTGGAGGTTTTAACCTCCATAGAATAAAAATAATGATTAACACTTATTTTTATTCAATTTAACTAAAACCTCAAAATCTAACTTATATTCTCGTCAGAACGCAACTGCGGTGAAGGTCTCACTAAGAAATTACTGACACTGCGAGTTCAACGGTGCCCTCAGATTTCAATTACGAGCACCGGTTCAAAAGTTTTAAAATTACGAACGTACGTTTACTGAACATACCCGAACAAAACTTCAAAAATTTATTCCGGGCACACCAGGACTTGGAATCAAGAGCCGTCAGAAACTACAGACTTGTAAGATTACCATGCATTTTAAAAAAATTCCATGGTAATAATGGGTCTTTTCAATTATTTTATATGAAAATTTTAAAATTATAAATTAAATGGTGTTTAAAAATTTCATATGAAATCCAATTTTTTAAAATCATAAAACAAAGGGGATTTCTTTCATAAAATCATTAATTTTTTACTTTGAAAATTTAATTAAAAAATTCATTTGAGACCAAGAATTTATGTTATAGAATATGTGTAGAAAAGAGAAATGGTACATACCAAATAAGTATTGAAGAAAACTGATAATGACATAAGAAACCACAAGATCTAGCCTTGGGACAACTTACCCTTGTTAAATACCAACAATATCTCATGAAATCACATCAAGGATCATATATGTTTCCATAATATATTAGACCTACCATTTTAGGCAAGAGAAGATTAGATGATCTAAGAAGGATGAGAGAAAATAGATCCTCACCATTGAATCTAGAGATCCAATGTAGTTTTAATAATAAAAATTTACTTATAGAATAAATATAATTTCCATTCATCGGTATGATAAGAGTGGATTTTGATAATATATAATAATAATATTAAAAAGATATTTTTGGGGCATTAAACTAAGTTAAACTATAATTTTCAGATCATTTAATGTACTTCACATGATTTAAAAAACCATGTGCCAACCATGCAGATGATACTACATCCAAACCATTGAGACGCATAGTTTGGAAAACCCTAATCCAACAATGAGCTACAAATGTCTATCAGTTGGATAGTTTCATGTTTCTATCATACAGTTTGGAAAAATGTGAACCAAGAGTGAACATTACACTATCCAAATGTTCCCAACCCACACAGTTTCTCATGGGAACCCCATGGTTTGACTAAACATTATAGAAACCATGAACCTTCTTATTGACTCAAGAAAAATATTTCTAATAGATTCCACTAACATTGAACCATTAAAAACCATTCATAAACATTCCAAAACTATCTGAACACCCATGAAGGACAACATATGTATTCAATAACAAAAAAAAATAAATAATAAAAGGGTAAACTTCCTCAAACTATGGGTGTTACATTCTATACATAATTGGTCATATTTTCTTTATAATGATTTGATATTAACATATTATTGGAAGAGATTAGTCTACTACCCCTTTATTTTATTTTCAAATTCCTATGTTCCCTACTGAATCAAACCATGCTGCCATAAGACTTATACCAAACTGATACATTTCCCATAAAAAGAATTATCTTACCTATCCAAAATTTATATTTTCATGTGAATAAATATAGCATTAAGATCCAAATAAATATGGTCCAATCAAATAACAATGTTATGATCAGGTTGGTACTCCTTTAATTGAGATATATGAAACAAATTATATACAAAGTTGATCTTTGGTGGTAAATCCAATGAATAAGACACATCTTAAACTCATTTTTGTATATCAAAAAGGATAATGTAATGAGGATAAAATTTACACTTCTTACTAAAATGTTGATTCTAGGGACACATAGATACTCTCAATAAAATATGATTAAGAACATAAAATGACAATGGTTAATGAATATAATCCCTATAATGTTTTTACTGACTCTAAGCCAACACTATTATTCTCTAGATCACTTGAATCACCTCTATCATATCATGCACAAGGTTTGGTTTGATAAGTGAAGTATCACCCATTTCCAGTCATCAATAAAGAGAATGAAAAGGTTGGACATAAAAGGACCTAAAAGAATTCATATGTATCGAGTCTTGATAAATTTTATTTTATAAGAACTTCAGTAAAGGTATATGATCCTCCCATGAACCTCCAAAATACATAACAAAATTCGTAGTCATGTTTTACAACATTTTTGTTGTCAGTTTGGATTTTCTATCACTATAGGAAAATCAGCGCATAAAGGCGGTTTAAACCACCACTATTTTCTTCTCTGACGATTTCATAAAACTACCTCTAAATTTTGTGTCGGCACCCAACACACATTAGTTTCTTCAATTTAGCAGAGTTTTCTAGAAATTTCTATTGTAAACATATTTAGTGGCAGTTTTGGTGGTTTTAGCGGTGGATTCATGTGAAAAAATTAATGTATTTGGTGGTGGTTAAAACCACCGCTAAAGGTTTTTGATTTTTCACATTAAAATTACCAGAAAATCAACTATAAATGATGCTAAAAAATAACACAAATTTATTTACTAGAATTCTTAACTTCCACCAATAAGAAAATGTTAACCTATAATAGTAGTTTAAACCTCTACTAAATATAGATTTACAAATAAAAAAATAAAATAGATTCTACATCCCCTATACTAGTACAGTGAAAAATGACCATGTTCAGCGAATATATAACAGAATAATCTAAACCATCTAAATATGTTTAGTATTCAATAATATAATAATGTTTTATAACAAAAACCATATACAAATAATATATAACTGAATAATCTAAACCATATCATCTCATCCATCTAATAATGTTTCATAGATCTTAATCTAACACTTTAAAGTGTATTGAACCAACATCTGAGGTGTAAGCCTTCAAATTACATATTACGAACTTATGATCTACAATACTTTAAACTACCTAGCCTAAATTGACTATATTGGACTAGTATATAATGAGTATGATATTCTATCCAATCCTGATAGGGCTTTCTATTCTAATGATTGTAATCTACCACACTAATTTGCAAAACTACATATGGATGAATTCCAAGTTTCCTGGGATACAAGGAGATGCCAAAATCTCATACCTTAGTCCCATCCCAAAAAATGATCAACCTTAGGGCCTTTCCCTTGATAATGGGGTTGATTCTCTCTGATATATAGGCTCACTCAATGTGCTACATTACAAAGTGTCATAGCTTCCAAATCATTGAAATCTGCCCCAAAATCACATAATGTTCATCTACATACTTTTGATCTCCCTCAATTTGGATCCCCACCATCCAATTGTTAATTTCTACTATAGTGATGACTCATGGCCAAAATTGGATCGCATATAATCTAGGGAACATACCTCAAAGGATCTCTTGTGAGAATTGATATTTACCATGTTTCGAATGTGCTCAATGCTCGACCAAACATTTGTGGGCCCCATCCTTAAAGGACAAAGATGTAGGGCTTGTGTCTCCAACATGAATAAACTGAATCTAATAAACACCATAATAGTTAGTCCAAAATACTAATATAAACATCCTAACATAACTCAAATGAAAATAAAAACTATATCCATATTCAATATGGAACATAGATTACGTCATACTCTACAAACTTTATATGCCACCAATTATAGACTCACTACCTTACTAAATCATCCATCCATATCAAATTCCAATGCATTTATCCAATATGGGAAATCATGAAAGTGTTAGGTGATGCAAATGATAGGTGACTAATCTCTGCCACAGATGATAAATGATACATGAACAAACCCTCTGTTTCCATATTTTTCCAATATATCAACAAGACAACTAATCATTGTTCGATGATGAACACTACTTTTCACCCTCTCCATCTCCATCTCTACTTCCTTCTACCAACACTTGTAAGACAATTATTTTGAAAATTAAATTATGTTATATATTTATAATTAAATGTAAAACCAATTGATGTTTTCAAAATAAATGATTTTTATGTTTTGTGATTTACCTGCTCACCACCCGTCATCAATATAATATCACTAGGGATAGATCTAGTCATCTTATGATATAAATCAACCAATGTTTTTTTCAAAGAGGATACCCAAGCCCCTATTCCTGAATTGTGTTTTTCATAGAAATATAATCTCTCTGAGCATATTGACTATAACCAGGAGTAGTTGAATCATCAATCCCAGATGGACTACTAAATAACTCATATGGTAAGGGTCCCAAACCCATCCCGTACACTCGACCATGATGATCCTTCCCAAGCACTTTACCAACTAGGTCATCCTAGGGGATTGAGTAGGACTGCGTGGGATTAACATCCATAGTTCTTTAATTTTTACCTATAAATAAAATATCAGTCATATGAGAAGAAATATATATTAACATAGTGAAAACTTATAATAAGTTATTATAATAAAAAACGAATTCATACCCCCAACTTCTTTGGCAGTATCATTAACAAAACTCCCGTTAGATTTTTTATGAAAATCCAACCACACTTTTGTTCAGGATGCATGATTCCCTAAACCCTGTGACTTCATTAAACAAATATAAAAAACAATTTAATATATTAAACATATAATATTGTCTTATAAATATTTAAACAATTAAAAATATTACCAGATTTGATCAACTTCTAAAAAAACTATTTCACCACACAGTGTGAGCGATGATTTTCTTAGCCCAGATCAATTTATTCTTCCTTGAAAGATCCTAAAATTAATAAATTATAATTTAATAGTAATTTATGAAATTTCATATCCTTTTAATATACATTTATAAATCTAAAATGTGATTAATATAATAATATATATTTAAATACCATATGCTTCCCATCACGATGTCTGTCAATAAAAAATTTACACTACCCTCTAGGTACCACATTTGGTACCTTATCATACATATGTTGGGAACTCAATGAAGTATCATTGGAATCACCACATAATCTCCATTTAAATTCATTCCATTTTTTGACCAGATTTTTAAATGTCCACTTTCATGCTAGCACATCAGCAATCATAAAGTTGAAGAACATCTATACACATAAATTTATTTAAGAAATAATAGAATTTAGAAACAGTATAATATTAAATTATAATTTAATGTATTAAAATTACCATTATTTTGAAATAAAAAACATCAATTTTCAAAGATCATGGTGTATTCCCACAATCATTATATATAATCAAAAGGAAAACTGATTAAATGACTTGAGGGCCTAGAATCTTTCCAAGTATTCACGCGGTTCCCTCCGTAGGTACCCCATAGAAATCATATGGGGAATCTTTCTTTAGTCTGATCAGATTCCATACATATGAACATTTCATAATTTTTTCTATAGTTTCATTGATTCCATAATTTAAAGAAAAAACAGTTAGTATAAAAAATTGCAATAAATTTTTTCATATAGAAATTTTTACATATTACAGAAACCCTCCAAAATCCCTGTGAAGAACTAGAAGTGGTGCCCTTTATCCCCCACTACTAAGGATGCTTAATATGAAGGTGTCAACTGAGCTACTTATGGGATGCTCATGGAGGGTGTGAGAGATGGTGCAGGGGGGCATACAGATGGTGTATTAAATGTTGTAGGGAGGGAGAAAAATGGATCATCACCTATCAGTGGGTATATAGAATAATATAATGATTCATCCTTGAAATTCCTATCGTTTAATCAAATAAAATTAACATTAGAACAAATATTTAAAAAAATTATGTTAAAAAATTATAAATGATAATAGATGTACAAAACTAACAAAAAAATATACCAAATAATGATAAATAATGAAGCATTCTAGATAACGTTTTCTATTGCCTCCTTACTTAAACTGGTTTTATAGACTTCTCTTGAGGATTCTATTAAAAAATTTGTTTTATTTATAAAATATCCAAAAATTACATAATTTTTTATTCTTGGTCTAAAATGAAGCATCAAAGAAGGTTATGTTCAACATGTTGATATATAGTTGAAAAAGACTAAAAAGGAAATGACACCTATGGTAAATGATTAAATGGTTGATAGGTGGAGTATCATATAAAAATGGTCAAATCTAAAAGGATTATTCCCATGGTGTGAGGATATTTGAAATCCCAACAGTCATTTAGGCTCTATAGTGTATATATAGTGATTTGAATTGTTGTAGGTAACATAAAAATAGAACTGGGTATCACCATGAGACAATAATGAATACATGATTTCATAATCTATATTTTTATGTGGTTGGAGTATGTTGTATATTAAATAAATGAATTCCATATGTAAGGGGGGTGTATTGAAACCATATTTTCCACATTTCATGATGCAATTAAAACTATAGAGGATAGTACTATGATCATTAGTGGAAATATAAATTCAAGTATCTCTATTTCTTATTGAATGTGGTTTGTTTTAAGAGGATGAACTAAGTTTTAGAGGTTTCAGAAAACTATACCTGTCGATGCCTGAGTAATAGAGTAAGATTTTTTATGAGTAAATGTTTATTAGTCATACGGGTCATCATTCCCAAGTAATAGAGTAATAATTTTTTATGAGTAAATTTTTCTCCAGTTTTAGTCCACTATCATTATCACATTAATTACTAGGTTCATAAATTCCAAATTTTAATATATTTATTCCATAACCCTATATTCATTTGATTGTTGTAGGTCCTCCTAAAAAATCCATTTATATTGGATTTAATCCCTAAAATATCATAAAAACCACTCTTGAGGGGATCAACATAGGTTCAAGAATTATGACCATAGACTATTTGCAGCACCATAGTCTGTGGTCTACAAAATTACACTAGTATTCATATTTTGAGCATTATCACCTTAGACTATATAAAACCCTGTGGTCTAAGTATTGTGATCCTAAACTATTTTCAACTTCTTAGTTCAACTATTATGACCATAAATTACAAAATTAATGATATAAAATGTATGTGAGGTTAAAAAATCATAATGGAAACCTAATCCGGAGTCAAAATCCCCTTATCAGGTCACAACCATTACTTAGGAAAGAATAAAGTGATAGAAGAAAGAGGTACACATTCACTTGGGACCCACTAGAGACCCTTATAAAATACTCGCTATTTTATTACATAATTTTATTAGACATGAAGAATGTGGGAATCATAAATGAATAAATAAAAAATAAAATAAAACATTGCACATGTATAGAGTAAATGGAAAACAAACTACGATCATATGGACATATCCAAAAATTATATAAAATTAATATATGAAAAGATTAATATATTTACATTGTTAAATACCTCACATTAGGTTAATCATATATATAAATAGATTTTAAAAAATAGTAAATAAAGAGATACCAGAGGCATCAAAATATAACTCAGTGTCAACTCTGATTGTTCTCTTCACACTCATATTCTAAAATTTCTTCGACATCCCCCATTCATCATTTGGATCTTTCCATTATATGAATCATGATATGTAAAATTTACACAAAAACATAAAGTTCACATTTTGTGGCTGGGTATAAAATACTCAAATTATTTCCACTTATCACTCCTGAATATCTTTAGTGGTAAAACAATATATGCATATATAAGCATTGTGTAGTGTTTCATACCCTTCCAAATATGTAATGATAGAAAAAAACAATCAATTTCATACATGATGATGTAATAAATATGTTTAAAACAACTATAACGCATAAAAATTCATAATGGGCACCATATAACTCATACTTACATGCATCATGTCATTCCAAGGTTAATCGAATGGACAAAATAGAGCTTTATAGGGAAATTTTTTCTAAAAGTCATCCAAAGAAGGAAAATAACAAAACCAAAAAATTAATGAAACAAAATTTAATATTTTGGAATGAAGTGTAATATAAATATCATATAATACTAGGTTACAATCCATCCATAACCATGATATAAGCGTAATGTGCCTTATAGTCTAAACAAGTGTAACCTCCTTTCAAAATCATAATTTAATGGTAAATGATTAACATTAAATTTTTTAGTTTTAATGGAGGTAGACACAAAATCGTAAAACATAGAATCACATCAGTCCATATAAACACATAATCATGTAAATGTAACATTTCTCTTTCATATCAGACCATAAAACACAAAATCATGTTGTAAATGCAAGCATAATATTGGTGGGGATGGGAGGAAGGGTGAGGGATGATGAGGCGAGGTGAAATGAGGGATGATGAGGTGAGGGGTGATGAGGGATATCGAGGAACAGAGAGGCAAGGAGTGACAAGGTAAGGTGTGGAGAATCGAAGCATGGTGAGGGCTGGTGAGTGATGATAATGGGTGGAAATGGGTGGTGATGGGTTGCGACGGGCGATGATGAGGCTGCCTTTGGGGAGTCAGGGGGGTAGGGGTGTTAGGTGGGTTAGGAGTGTTAGGGGAGGAGGAAAGTGTCTTGGTTTTTAAAATATTTAACATTTTAGCATCTATTTATAAAAAAACTACTGTGGAATTATTTTTTAAAAAATAATTATCAGTTTAGTAAACCACTGCAAAACAAGCTACCACTAAACACTCTGTTTGGTGTAGTGAATCCCTTTGAGGTTTATAATATGTGATCTGGGTCAATTGAGTTCCAAGGCATTATTGAAAGGATTTCTAAAATAGAGATGCAAACCTATGGTCTCAATCAGACACAATTGAAACTAAAATACCATAAATATTAAAAAATTACCAAATATATATTTTGGAAAAGTTTTCTACCATATTGGATTCATGAATAGGGATTAATTAAGATGTTCTATAGTCACACAAATGGAATCGAGTGTCTGACCCATTCTTGGTAGTCCTATAACGAAATCTATCACTATTTTATCTTATTTACAAATTAATATAGGTATTGATTTCAATATACATGTAGGCATTTGGTGATCCAACTTTACCTACTGACTAGTGAAGAATCCCAATACATACTCTTCCACTTTAATTTTTATTCCATCCCACCAAAACTATTATCTCATCCCATTAAATTTTTTCAAAATGTTTGGATGAACAACCCATATTAAGTGGTGGTAAAAAGAAAGAATATTTTCCTAAAAATTTGGAGGAACCATAATCATATCTCAAAAATTAATCATTGATTTCCTATATAGAGTCCATCCTTAAATAGAATCCACACCATTGAGTTTCGACTTCATGTTTAGACATTATCGATCAAATGTATGAGAATTTGTAACTAGGGAAATCAAATAAGAAACAAGATAAATAGTAAAGAAAACTACATCATCATGTTACTCAGGACAATATTGATGGATATCATCTATGAACATAATTATCTACCACTAATCTGAATCATCTTTATTAAATTGGCTATATGAATTTAAAATTAATGCATCAGTTTTGAAATTTCATTTTCTATTGGTATACATTGAGTTAAATTAAAAAAAAATAAATATATTCTATCAATATTCATTACCTTAGATTCCAATATATCTATGAAAATATTCATTCAAGATTTAATTATTTGCAAACAATTTAGAATTATAACCAAAGAGATAATGATTCCATGTTCTCAATGCATTGACTAAAAAAATTCCAAATCTAGTGTTGGGTAATTATTAACATACACTCTTAACTGTTGTAACATATAAGCCACAAAATGATATAATAATACATCAAGATATCCCAAACTAGATATAGATGCATCATAGTATACCAGATAGTGTTGTACTAATTTTGGAAAAATAATTATCGGCAATGATGTATGCCGAACCTTCAGCTCTTGAAAATATTTCTGTCCCTCATCACTCTATTGAAAAGGAAAAAATTTACTCAATAAAATTTTCATCCTAGAATAAATTAATGAAAAGTAATTAAAAAGAATATTTAATTCCCTACTAATACTAGGAAACTACCTATCTTGAAGAAGTTATTTGGTGTTCTCCAAGCGATAACAATTTCAATATTTTTAGGTTTTATATAAAATACTATTTTAAAAATGACATGGGCAGTGAAATATATCTATTGTGTCCATAAATCACTCATTAAAATATTATTTTAAAGGCTAGGTTCTCACAAGATAGACAACACAGTGGCTAAGTGTTGTTCATGATCGACCTTACTCCTAGAATAAACTAGAATATCATCAAAAAATACTACCACAAAAGGAGTCAAGATACATATAAAAGATCTTATTCATCATTTCCATAAACATTTTTGGTGCATTCCTAATACTACAGAGAATAAAGAAATATCAATAATAACTATGATGACCCATATAATTTGTTTTTTGAATATACTCATTTTGAACCTGAAGTTGGTGATACCCTGATTGTAAATAAATCTTAGGGAACCATTGGTATCACCTCAATATATCAAACAAATCACCATTCCATGGAAAAGGATATTAGTTATTTATCATAAAATGGTTTATCTTATTATAATAAACATAATGAAAAATAATTCCATCCACTTTATTTAAAGAGAACTAGTGATACCCCTGAAGACCTACTAGTTCAAATAAAACCTTTTCTTTCTAACTGTTCCCATTGAAATTTATATTCACTTAATTCATTTAGTTATATCATATAGGATAACATTGAAACATGATTGGTCCCTAGTAGAAGACCAGTCATAATTTACACTTCTCTTTCAAGAGGAAACCTATATAAATTATTGGGAAAGACATCCAAAAAATTATTCCAAGATGGCCGTAAAATATGTATGATTTATTGAATCTATAGTTTCCAATGTATCTTCTACCAATTGGTAAGTTATAATCCCAAAAATTGTTTCTAAATGCCCTTCTCTACTTCTATTCACATCACAATCCCCTATAAATATATTCTCAATGCCATCGAAAGATATGAAACTAAACTACCAAGAACAATAGTCAATATGGGCCATGAAGAACGTTAACCAATAAATTCAAGAAATAAGGCCACCAATGTACATTTTAATAATAGATAAATGACCAAAAAAATGCCTCATCAGTCATTATTGAAAAAAATTAACATTTAAACACATGACATTCTCATTGTTAAAAATGTGTTTTCTATATAAATCTATAAGGCATAATTTCATCATGAAATAAAATATAATACACAACATGGTCTAAAACAAAAATAGTGGTACATTCCAGTATCATAAAAATAATGAAAGAGATTAGGGTTCAAGAGAGTAGTACCTCATACTATCAAATGACCTGACTTATCCTCCATGATCAAATACTCGACACCATACAACTGTTTACTAGGTACACCCGACATTATATATTTATTTATTGTGGATGTGATTCCTTCTGAGGTGTCTCTATGATATGGTAATCACCTTGGGTCATTTGATTATGAGACCGGTTAACATTATGTCTATATTGGATTATATGAGTATATGAATCTTGAGACATGTTTGATCCATTTCCATTAGTTAACATTAGAGTTTTCGTATAATAAAATTTATAATGTACCAATATACCATAACATTGATATTCCTAAATAGTTTTCATGAATTACTTTCTGGTATGATCATAATATCCACTTAGATAAAATCCCAACATACTTTTGGGTCATGGAGGAAAATTTGTCTAATCCAATGATATAATTCTGAGATGCTTCACCTCATTAATAATGACTGTCCTTATTTTCCTTGTTTCCAACATCTGTGTTCCCACCTATTGTTGTGGAGAAAAACATACTTCCTACAGTATAATTCCTAACAAAATATCTTTCCACTATCATCGCTCTATTAAATATCACCATATAATCCATAATACAATGGGAAATTATCTTAATGACAATATATAATTATAGTCCTTACACCAGGATACATGCCTTCAAATATTCACTAGTAGATACCTATATAGAATAACTAACTAATATCATAAACTAAGTATCATATTCTATCAATGATAAATTCTATTACTTTAGGACACATAAATCCATCATTCAAGATATCTTAAAGGTCTAAGGATAGAATTGTTTGTTGAATTATTTTTTAATGTCTTCTAAAAATAATACCTTTTTTGACATTATTATAGAAATCTATATCTCACCACTATGTTGAAAGATCCTACAATATGTATACCACTAACTTAAACTTTATCATAGATGAGGTACCAAGGAAATATACAATATGAATTATTATATAAATCCACAATTATTCTTTTTCAGGTTTAGAATCCACCAAAAATATTAGTGGGTTATATTTCTAAAACTACATGTAATTATACTCTTATTGAGGTTTAGCATTCCAATTTACCTTCTAAATGACATGAAATTATTGAAAAATGTTACCAAAAAACTTTGGGTTCGCCTATGTCTCATGTGAAACAAAATTTTCCCGAACATCTTCTTGTTCATTTCTAACATCATCTACCCGATGCTAATTTCTATAACCAGAACAAAACATCTCATAGTAATCACTCATTAAAATATAAAGGCTTGTAATATTCCCAATCATCAAATAAATTATCATAAAATCCAACATTTCAATGATAACCTGTTTGAATCACTTTTTAAAAATCATCTAAAATATGATGAAGAATATAGTCCTAGTGGGACGTCTCACTACTAATGCATGATATGCTATAGTCATTGGATAGACCCAAGATGATGAGATGAAAAAACACATATAAGTGTCTGATAATAGTTTTATATGAAAACCACCCTGATAACATGAATTTTAGTATAAAGTGGTTATATATGTCTTTTTCTTCTATACATTTCATGTTACAACATCAATATCTCCTTGATACCATCCCAAGATGAAATACCAACCAATATTGATACCATTTGTAACATTATTCCTCAAAACATTGTCTTGGGCTAGGTTGGATGTGCTACTAACTATCAGTGACATCCCCATGAAACCAAATATTGGAAATAAATAAAAAGGATATAGTGAAATGGTGGATGGTGATTTTACACAAATATTAAACAAAATCTAACAAGATAAAAAAACAAAAAAAACAACAACTATATGATGCATGGGTAATAATTATATAACTCAACTAAAAAAGAAATAAATAAAAACATCAAAGTATCATTGAAAATGGTAAAAATATGAAACATCGAATCTAAAGGTCATCCAATCTAGTAAATTTATTGTGGAATCACTCCTATGACTATAAGAGAGAATCCCATGATCTAAAAATAATCCTATAGAAGAATAATTATTATGTTATAGGAAATAAGTATTATACCTTTCCATTTCTAATGTCTCAATAAACTATATTTTCAAATGAACCAATGTACCAAGGTAGTGAGTGAGTATAACACTTTGTTGGATTTCCCCAACATACTTCCCCAGACACACCAATATTATAAGAACATGTCATCTCAATTTTTTTTTAAAAAATATAATGAAATAGGAACAATAAACAAATTTATCAATAAAAAACAACTTAAATTGAAATTAAAAATATTCAACTCTAATTAGACAATTTTGGAAGAACAACTAAACTAAATCAACTAGTCCATTATTTCAAGTCTACTCTGATTTCCCATGCATGATTATGACACAAACACACACACACATTCATGTTGGGTGATAGTTCCATAATCATATTTGATTCTTACACACAAACACACCAACACATGAATTCCACATGATAGTTCCAAACCCATGAGTATTTTATCATCGATCCACTAGGTCTTCACATGGTGACCAATCTTCTAGTGCCTTCATAGCACACACTCTATATTTAGGGTCATGACCAATGTAAATGATCTCATTACAACCTTGTATTCAAAATCCAATATCAATTCATTCCACATAAACCATTTTTATCTTTAAAATATTACATAAAACATGTTTCTTACATTATACCAAATCCATTATTTAAAATCACAATTAAAAATTAAAAATCAAAGGGGAATTTCAAATGCCCTTAAAAATACTATACTTATAAATCATAAACCAAAAGGGGATTATATCAAGAAATAATTCAAAATATATTTTTAAAATCCATGAAAAACATTCCTTTAAAACTAATCCATTATGTTCTAGAGTATGTGGAGAAGAAAGAGAAGCCACATACCTCAAAACAATTAAAGATAATTTATAATGAAACAAGAAACCAATAGATCCTTCCTTAAAACACCATCCCTTCATTTAATCCCAAAAAGATCCCATCAAAACACAAAAAGGATCATATATATATATATATCCATAATTGATTATATATAATGTTCCATGTGAGAGAATATGGGAAAATATAATATTAAAGAGAGAAAAAAGATACTTATCATTGATTATGGAGATCACATGCACTTTTATTCATATAAACTTTCTTCCAAATCAAAGGGAATGAACATGGATTTCTCGAAGAATAAGGTAGTTCAATATTGTAGGATAATAAGAGAAAAAAAGATATTTTTGGCACCTTAATATGAGTTAAACTCTAATTTTCAAAGCATTAAATGGTTTATCAAACGGTACACCAACCATTCATATACTACTATATCCTAAAAAAATTAGTATATTTCTATCACATGGTTCAATAATCCTTGTGAAAACCATGTACTTCTATTTTCCATCAACCATAGGGTTGTATAGATTTCCCACTTGGTTTGGAAATCCCTGAGCCATCCCTGAACATACTAATTTGTAAAGTCTTTTAACCTGTATAGTTTCTTATGGGAACCCACTTGGTTTTTACAGACAATGTGCCAACCATACACCTACCTAGTGACTTCTAAAGATATATTTCACAGTTTCATAGAGATAGTTTATGATTTCCTTTAACCGTTTAAAAATATGAATCATTAGAAAACCTTCTAAAAATTAAAAAACTATCCATAAAATCTGGAAAATCAACCCAAATATTATATAACATAAAAATACATAATAAATGTTAATGTACCAGAAAATGGGAATGTTACCATAACCAAAATAGCTATAAATTTTTACCTTAGAAAAGGTAAATTAAATCTTCAATTTTTTTCCTTCCATTATTCGAGACAAAAAACCCTCCTGATTACATATCATAAATATTATAATTAAATTAGTTTTCCATTCAGGATCATGGTCATCCTTGCACAAAAAAATGATTATAGGTTGGATTAAAATATGAAATGTGATTTCCCAATTATTTTTCTTAACATGGATTATATTTGGAGACAAAAAATAATCTTTTAAAATCACATAAAATTTATCTAAAGGAAGAATAATATAATCATAATCAAAAAATTGTTGAAGGTTATTCATATATCATAAATATAATAATGACACTACTATGTGTTTTTGAGATTAACACGTTTGGATTTACTAAACACTGAGAGAGGGGTGAATTAGTGTTAGGAACTTTTTTACCTTTTATTAATTTTATCCCTTATACCTATTAGATATATTAGGATATTGATTCTTTTATTATATTCATATTAAAATATAAAATTTTATAAATGTTGGTAAATATGGAAAATGATATTTTTATAAGACTTTCAACTCAATAAGAGAAAATATTCATTGGTATGGTTTTTAAATAATCCAATATAACTCAAAACCAATAAATATTCCTCCAAACATTGTTACAATATGCAGAGACTACTGATTCACTTGCATCACACTATTTTCAATTGATTATAATTGTTATATAGCTCATGGATGGTTATTTATACTACCTTTAAAGATGGTCATCACCTTTTTGTACTATACGTTGTAATACAAACCATGTATTCCACAAGATAGGTCTTCTGTTGTATGTTACCATGCTAATTTTTTATTCCACTATCATTCTCACTTGTTTTTTAAATATTTGTTTTCAAGAAACTTTTCTTCATATTCATAATAGTAAACTAAAAGAAGGTATTTCTTCTTATTATTCCCTTATAATTCAGTGATGTATAGAATACACTAATTCCCCTTATTCTTCACCCTATTCATTTGATACAATATGATAATAAAATACCTATTTGGTATCTAGGAGAGGATTTATATTTCCTTCATGTACACTTAATGTATTGTATTTCTTGAATCATAATTATCTTTAATGATTATCAAGAAAATGAAATCTTATCTCAACATCATCACAATTATTTATTCTTATTTAATGTAATATCAATAATGAATGTAATATCAGTTCACCTATGTTATTCTTGGTGAAACAATTATTTATGAAGATGAATCACACCCCAAGTTCAATATTAATTCATCCAAGAATGATATGGTATAAAATTAATACACAGAAAAACCAAATAGGGTGTATTATTATATTCTTCATGGCTTTGATATTTGATCATTTACACAAGTAATCTAAAATATTTTTTAGAATCAACTTCTCAGTCAACCATTTTCATATTCATGTTATTATTCCTTCTTAAAAAAATATTCACCTAAATTAATTAAAATAAAATAAATATTTCATTTGATGTTGACTTCATAAGGTTTTTTAATTGAACTATTATACAAACATTAATATATATATATATATAGTCATATTATTATTATCTCATGTGATATATATATTATGTTCAATGTTTCTATTAAACATCACACTGCCTTGCACAAAACATGTATGGGTATTTCAATATATTCATATGAGTGAATGTGATTCTTTATTAATGCACACACTATTATCTCTACCTTGTGTTATCTTATTCTTCACATAAACCCAAAAATATGAATGTTAGGTCACACTACTATATCCTTACAAAAACCTATCTGAGTGTTGTTCCTGATCAAGGAATTAGGAGCATGATATCTCATATAATCTTCATATTGGAACATCATGAGAAGTACCCTTTGAATTATAGTATGTATAAATGGGGACTTATTATTCTTTCTCCTTTATAGAAAACAATGAGGTTTTTTCCACTAGTTCATTTAAGAAGTTATTTAAAAAATCAACAAATTGTGTGTTAACTCAAGTTAAGTGTCTATGGTTCTTCGACTTCACATAAAAGATAATGTAGATCACTTTTTACTGAAAAATAGAGAGTCTTATAGATCTTCTATATCTTCATGTAAATTAATCATGGATATGATCTATTTTTATGAAAAAAATGAGAGCTCTCATCTGAAACATGATCAATAGCATTATATTCGTTTTTGGATGATATCATTTTATAAGAATGTTCCAACACCATTCCTTTATTCATTCAGTGAATAAAATCCATCATTTTATGTTGTATAAATAAAAATATTGAATGGAAGAAGATATCTACATTTATCTTATCCGCGCATGGGTTATATGAAACCAAATAATGCATATGTTTTATGTACAAATCATATTTATGGAGTAACAGTCCCTTCTCTATTTTCCATCCATCATCGTTCTAGAACTCATCCATGGGACAGTTAATAATTGATATCATTCCCACACCACTTTGATCCATAACACCAGGATCGACACCCAGAAACACCTTCACCTAGGCCCTGCACAGACCATTACACACTTTTTTATTGTCCACCCATGCATACTTCTTTTTTTCCATGCATGTTCTATTTGGGTTCTATGAGTCTAACCACACTCATCTTCTACCATATTTTCTCATTGGGCTGACTCTCCTACATGGTTAACCCTTTTATCCCACATGGGTGGTTTATGCGTAACCCTTGTGGCCTGTAATGGCTGCACTTTCTTTTTGATAAAAGGACAACCTAAATAATACTTGAAATATTTATTAGTATATAAAATAATGTATGAAAATTTATCTCCTTACTCATATTTAAAATTGAACACATGTAATAAAATATATTATGTGGCCTTATCCTTAATTATCAATTCTTCTTCACCATGAAAATTATTATTTTTCATGGTATTAATCTTCCTCCTCATTTCCTTTTGGAATATCAAATCCAAGGAGAACTAATTATCCAATAATATTTCTTCTCATCTTCTTAATTATATTAAAAAAATATTTAGAGTTAAATAACTCAATGAGTATTATATGTTGAACTTTAGAACAGTTCAAAAATCGTCAGAGTTATCAACTAAATGTCTTCAAAAGGAATTCCTTAAGATAATAAGGTAATAGTACTATATTCTTCATCTGGTTATCCAATCTTCATAAAATTTATTATCAAGATTGGATATCTTGGATACGTTAACAACAACATTTATTAAAACTTATTCAACAAATTGGCATAAAAAATATCTTTATAATTTTATTTACCACCACTGATGACCAATAACAACCATTGAAAAAACACATTCCATAAAAAAGTGGCCTCTACAATATTCCCATTTTTATTTTTATTCAATACCTTCAAACATATTTCGAAATGAATATGTAAATATGTGAATTTATCCACTTTTAATTTTCAAAACATTCATTTTAATTTATGTACCCTTTATTTAAATGAAATAAAATGTTTACAGGATATTATTATTATTTCATACTTAATAAATATTCCATCCATTATTTCTCTGTAAGTATACATGATCCACACTCAGTGTAGAAAATAAGAGGATTTCATTTAGACTACAATTTCATCCTTAACCTACTAATCTTAATAACTCGTGAAATGAGATCTCATAACCTTGTATTCAATTATTATCCACTTTTAAACAAGGATGAAGATACATAAATAATATATGATATTTTTTATGAATAATTTACCACAAACTATTTCACTCACATCAATAGAAAAATAAAAAACATTCATGTGAAAAAATACCACAAATGGAATTTGAGAACTTAAATTCTTCAACACATTCTAAATTCATTAATTTATTCAATTAATACCTCTTTTTTATTTATTCTATCATCCTTAATAACCATGGATGAGAAATTAATAAAAAAAATACCTTATTTGGTAACATGATCTTTAGACACATTCCAAAATAATTAGATTTGATAATAATTGAAATAATGATTCTGGAAGTAACTTCATCATTCATCATTTGTCTCCCCCTTAAGGGAAACACTATTCAACATCATTATAATGGTGAATAAATTCATGAATTTACTTAACGATGTTCCAATTTAGAGAATACACCAAAATTGATCTTTATCTTGTGACTTTCTATATTTGATATCTTCCACCACTTCACCAAGGATTTCCTTCTTCAATACTTGTTCATCATGATACCTAATATAATATCAAAAAAATATGATATATTCATTATCATTTTTTCTTATAATATGATCGAATAGTCTTAATATTAATCAATTATTAACCTCTATCATATTTTAATTTGAATACCAATTGATAGATAATTCAAGGATGATGGATTTTTTATCTTTGTTGCCAATAATTGACAACACATAATACTTTTTTAGGTTCTCCCCTAATAACTTGATTCACTTATGATTAAAATATGATTCCCTATATTATATGAAACATATAAATCATAATTATTAAGGGAATGTGGTGTATCCTCTTTTCTTCGACAATGTGAACAAAAAGGATGAGATGGTTTTCTCAATTGAGTTGCTCCATTTCCTTCACTTTTCACACTTGTACATATGATCTTCAATCATGATTGAGTCTACGGAGATCTTATGATATCTTAAATTTCATTGTGTGTGAACCATAATTCTTGAATAGATTTTAATGAAATTTTATCACTTGGTTCAACATTAAACTTCTAAAATAATTCTCCTTATGCTGGAATAATTACTTAACAATTTCTCAGAGTATGATAATCCATGTTGAACCTTCCACGTACAGATTCTTTATCTTCATGTGGAATATTTTATTTTATTTTCTCACTAGATGTGTCTTGTGATCATTACATTTTCATCATTCTCTCCAAATATTATTACTATATAAAAACACACTGTTTCAAATATAGGTAGTAAGTCTTTATGTTCTACTTCACTTTTTCTGAGTTCCATCATTTTTATTTATTCGTTTTGAGTATTATATTTTATTTACACTATTTGGTTTGTAATCCAAGGACTTATCATTGTTCTTCTTTGTTACCTTATCGGGAGAATCCATGTTTATAACATTTTTTTGATTTCTTCCCAATGTTTCTTCTTCAATATTACCCAAATTATGTGGTTTTCTTTTCACATTAGATTTGGATAAATGTCAATATAAGCATGTAACAACCTTATGACCAATAAAATTACATAAATCAGACATATTTTCATCCTTTATGAATATGTTTTAAGTATACATATATTTTTATTAAGATTTGTATATTGCATCTTCATCTCTGGTTTCCTCTCCGTTGAAATGGGATTCCATTGAACTTTTTCATTTAAAAAATTGTACCAATAATCTAATGAAAAATTCCCAAATATATTGTTGCACAAACATTGATCATATAATTTATTTTTTATTTTTTTTATCTTCTTTATATTTTGTTGGGCTTATCATGGGGAACCTAGTTACGAAATCTTTTTCATATCTATAATAGTCAATGTGATAGGATTCACATCACTTTTCTTCATCCATAATTTTACATGTTTTTTTCCAACCTAAATTATTCATGATAATAGATTTGAACCATTATTATAATATGGTATGAATGGTACCACTTTATTTACAACCCATTGAGTTATATCATTGAACAAAGTCATTATCTTCTTATCACATGTTTCAAGACTTTTAATCTTAGAATCCTTTAGTGTGTAGTGAGTAGTGGCATCAATTGTCTATTTATTTTTGGAAGTATAAATATGTGTATTCTCATGAATGGATAACTAATTTTCCATTTCTAGGATTTTTATATTGAGGGTGATTTTCTGATATTCAATCATAAACACCTTCTCCTTACCAAACTTATTCAGTATTTTAACATCCTCTTTTTGAAACTTTATATTGTTTTGTAAAAATAGTTAAGTTCATTGTTTTTCTTTAATTTTTCTTACAATTGTAAATCCTTGAAATTATTTATGTTTTTAAATTTTTATTTAAGGTCATCGAAAATTTCTTAAAAATATTCAGTGGATACATACTTCTCTCACATAGTGTTAATCCACTCTTCTTCAAACTTAGAGCGTTTTTCTTTAAGCATGATTTTTTTTATTGTTTAGTTCCATGTTTCATATAGAGATTCATACATTTTATAACTTTTTCTAATAAATCGTTTCACATTAATTTTAACTTCTAATCAAGTTGTGTGATCTTTTCCTACATTTTTTCAAATACACCATAGTAAATTGAGTCTAATTATTTAGTATAGCCATGAATAAAAAATTTTAATGAATTAATTGAAAAAAATGATATGTTTTCCCTACCACCAGTTCATAGATAAAATTCAATAATATTTTGAAAGGTAATAACATGTAACTCTTGACCACTTGAGAGAGATAGAGTGTCCATCTCATGGTGGAAAATTGATCCACCTGCTCTTTATGTTCTAATTTTGATATGTCTTCATTGTTTTTAAAGCATGGAGAAACTAATACTTTATTGTTATGGTATAATAATGAATTATTTTTCATATTTCATTATATTTTCTTCTCCTATTTATCATTATCTTGGTATATTTAAACTTACACTCACATAAAATTGAATCTTTACCAAAACCACAATTCATTGTTAACATGGGAAACAAACTAAATTATTAAGAAAATAATAACAGTAGTGTAGAGAATCCAATAATGGTGTACTTATGATCTGATTCCTATTGAGAGGACCAATTTAGGATATAATTAACACTGAGAGGAGGGTGAAACTATTTTTGTAACTTTTTCACCTTTTATTAATTTTATTTCTTTTACCTCTAAGATATGTTAGGACCTTGATTCAGTTATTTTCTTATTCTTTTTATATGAAATTATATGAAAGAATGTGAAGACGACGCAAGGTATTTTTTTAGGGTTCATTAGTCGATATGTGTAGAAAGTCCTTCGACTAGTTTTTATGTAATATAATACAACACAACCAATAGAAAATAATCATTTCAACATGGTTAATGAAACCAGAGAATGCACATTCAATTACATTGAACTATAATCAATAAATAGTTCTTGTATTTTAGAAACTAGATGTTTCTTTATAATACCTCTAAAGACATTCTTTAGTTTTTCTAATTTATTTTATAACTCTAATAAAGTATTACAATAGATGATACTTCTATTTTCTGTCATAGTGAAGCTTTATTCTTCTAGTAACTTCATCAATTATTACATCCACAATAACAGGAAATACATAGTTCTTATTCTTATTTAAATAAAAGAAATGAAAGATTCTATTTCATATTTTTTTCATTTCTCCTTCAGTATTTAAGATAATTCAATAATTATCCTACTTCATCACCCTATTCATCGATTAACAAATGATAATAAAATCCTTATCTATTTTCTTATAGAAACTTTGTTCTTTATTCTAAAAAAATGAATTTATGGAATTTCTAGAATCATAGATCTCCAATGTGATTATTAAAAAAATGAATGCTCTTCTCAACATCATAATAATTATTTCTTCCTATATGATATAGTATTGATAGTGAATGTGTTATTGGTTCACCTCTATTCTTCTAAGTGCATCAACTAGTTATGAAACTAAATTGAACCACACTTTTATTATTAATTCATTCAAGAATGATCTTTCAAAAAATCAATGCACTTATAATACAGATATGAAGTCTTATGGTATTATGAATTGTTTCATTCATTGATATTTTATTCAATCAATATGGAATATTTTTCCGTAATATCTTATTATTTAATCAATTTCTCAGGAAAGTTTTTCTTGTTTCTTTTAATAAAATCACAACATCCCTTAATTCAAATGAAATAAATATCACATGTGATGTAAACTTCATGAAATAGTTTCATAGAACTATGATATAGACCCTTGAACATGTATAGAGTCTTATTATTATTATTTCAAGTATATATATATATATTTTTCTCTTCAAATATATGCTTCCTTGAGGAAAATAGTTTCATGTATTTCAAAAACTACATATGATTGCAAGTTCTTTCCCATGCGTGCATGCACTCTTCTCCATTCATTATTCACTATTATTCATCATTAAATCCAAAAAAATGAATGGTATGTCGCACTAATACATATTCATGAAAACCTGAGTGAGTGTCTTTATTTATCATGAATACATGATGATGATATATCTTTTATTATTCATGTAAAACCTTCACAAAAAGGATCTTTTATGTGATAGTATATATATATATTCTCAGTTACTCTTTTTTATCCTTCACAAAATATTGTGAGGTTTTATCCACTATTTCTTGTATAAACTTCCCCATAAAATAATCCAAGTGTGTATTAAAATAATTTCAGTTCCTATGGTTACTATTTTTCACGTAATAGAGTATTAAAATATATCCTTTTTGAACATGATATTCTCATGGAAATTCATATATTTCACATAAATGAAACTTGTTGATAATCTATTTTTATTAAAAATAGGACATCTCATTGGAAACATGATTGACAGAAGCATCTTCATCCATGGATGATCTCCTTTTATAAGCGATCTCCACCAAATACCCTTCATTCATTCACTAAATCAAATCCCTCATTTTAGTCAATGTTAATTGAAATATTGAATACCGTAATATCTCACCATTTATCTTCTTCAAACATGGATTACACTCTTCTAAATTGAATGTCACATTTTCTTATATAATGAGGCCTCCTTCTTAGTCCGTAACTCTCTGGAATGTGATTTCAATCACATGATCCAAATTCATAAGCATGAAATTATCCACAAAGATAGATACTCTAACATACTTCTACAACTTCATTTTCATTTAGATGAGGAATTTCGATTAAAATTATATTTTCATGAAAAGCATAGAATGTATTCATTTCTACCATAGGAATAGGTTCATTTATGATCACCTTTGATCCATGAAATTTATTATCAGTGTGTGGATTGATCATTGGTGGTGGCTGGTCATTAAAATGTCAGAGCCAATTTTCTATTTTGTTTGGAGGAATGAGATGACTACGTGGTGGCTTAATGATTTTCATATCACTTCAGATCAGATAGATGTGTTCTATATATATAATTTTTGAAGAGCAATATTACCCTTGATATTCTTCATCCCACATTGATTTGGAGATAATTTTTAGGCCACATAATTAGTGATTCCATCCCATTACTTCTTCATGAAAAAATACCAAGGTCAGAACCCAGAAACACCTTCACCCACACTTTCATGGGTTGTACCAAGCCTTTTCACATGGTCGACACCCACATTCTCTCTATGCGGGATATGTATATACCCACACTCCCCTACTTCCTTGCATGATCCATAGGCCAAATATCCCATGTGTTTGACCCTTGGGTCCCTTAGGTGTGGTTTATGGGCTATCCCTTGTTGATTATAATGGTTGGCATAGTTTTTTTGATAAAAAAGACCTCCAAAATAATACTTAGAATAATTCTATGTTTCTAAATTAATTAAAAACCATTTATAAACCTCCTTACCTTCGTAATAAAACTCATGAATTAAAATATATTTCATGGTTGTATCCTTAATTCCAAATTCTCTTTTATCGTGACAAATATAATTTTTCATGGTCTTTATATTCCTCATATTTTCCTTTTGTAATTCAATTTATAAGAAATATTTTTCTTCTATCCATATTTATTCTCAAGTTATTAACTTTTTAGACAAGGTGTCATGTAAAAGCATGTAGCAGCACATGTCTTTTAACATAAGACCAGTTCAACTATCTTTATAGTTATAAACTCAAACTCTTCAAACAGAATTCCTTAAGATAATAAGACTGGAGTACTTTCTTCTTAACCTAGTTATCAAGGATAAATACCCATTGTTATCAAGTATAGATATACTGGATACTTAATTATATTCCTTCATTTTATCTTCTTCAACATAAATCAATAAAATATTTACTATTTAATTGACAACCATTAAAACCCAATAATAATCATTAATAAAAAATATAATCCATAAATAAATAGGGCTTTACAGTTTTTACTGATAATTCAATACCTAATAGTTAGTGAAAACATACATGAAATAAGACATCCATGTATCAAAATAGAATAATAGGTGTAATAATAATCACTTAATTGTCATTATCATCCTCAATAACTATCGTTTCATCAGATTTTCCTTATTCCCATGGTCTTGGAGATCATTGGTTTCAATTTTCATTTGAATCCTTTAGATTCATGCACTAGTTTGAATATCTCCCAAATTCACCACATCTAAAACATTGAATCACCAGTGGATCCATAGGAAGAACATTATTTTTCTCAATCATGATAGTGAATGCTTTCTTTTTTCCTTGGTATCTTATTGCTTGATGCACTCCTTTACCAAAGATAAAATATCTTTTTGTTCCATTATTTCGTTACCTGAGGTGCCTCTTCCTATATTTTGGACATATAGGTAATTAAATTTTCTTTCCATCAACATGTTCATCTTCTAAACATACATGAGATTCCATCATCGTCTTATTTGGTGTGTTTATAAACTCAATTATGTTCACATTTTTAATCATAATTTGTGATAAATGATGAGGAACAACCATAATATTTATCAATATAACACCTTTTATTTTTGATTTCTCATTAGGATAATAGCTGAATCATCCATATAACCCATTATAATCTATTTTTATCCTTTATCTAGCCATTACTAAAACCAAAATTTGTTAATAAGATTAATTTACATCCTAAATGAACAATGATAAATAACCTCATGAAAAACTCAAACTCAAAACTTCTTACTCTTTAAAACCATCACATTAGATTTTAGTTCTACCTAAATCACTCTTGATTCAATGTACATTTATTTATGTTGTGTTATCTCTTACTCCTTAACCTAATTTTATAAAATAATAAATCCATCTAAATGGATATTAAATACAATTTGTTTGACCAAATAATATCACCCCGGAGAGTTAATCTAGGTGTATAATATTAGGCCCATTCATCATATATAAAGTGAAGTCCAGGTCAATACTCATACATCCATTTTTAGGTTGATTACCCCTTGGAAAATCTATACCAAAACTAAATCCATTTTACGTTATCTTGACAGGTATGTAATTGTTATAAAACAAAAAAAATATCTATTTTACCAAAACATTAAGATGTTATCCTATACATAGACTTATCTCATGGGTTTTCACTAAAGTATTCTGATACAAATCACTAAAATGAAATGAAATAATATAGAAAACAACTAAACTGATCCAAAAAAATTACATCATAAGAATAATACAAGGCTCCTGATAATAAAGTCTGCTTAGGCTAGCCACCCATGCACCATATATGGTATCTCATGAGATGAAAACATTACCCAATGAATTGGGGAAATACCATGGAAGACCCATTATATTCTTAAAATTTCCATTAATACATGTGACATATGATCAAAATTAAATATACATAAATCATTAGTATATTTATCCCCATTTAAAGGAAGTGGATTTCATAATGTTGTCTCAATGTATAAATACTTTCTATATCATATTAATTCCCAAGAGACAAAGGAATTAAATCATTTTGAATGTTCATATTGGAATATGGAATCATATTTATTGAAATTTCAGTTCCAATTTTGAAATATTAATTATATTTATTAGATTATTAAGCATAAATATGGGCCACTTATGTGATGCTTTATTATTTTAGTAAAGGTTATTTTAAAGAAAAAAGACTATATTGTTTTTATTTTGAAAAACATTGTTCAAGGATAAATTTAAATAATTTATTCATGGTTAAAAATATTTTTTAAGGTGGTAAGTGACATAAAATAATAAATTAATGAGTTTTCTTAAATAATAAATACTTAAAAGTGATAATTTTATAGGGAACTTGGAACATGCATTATCCTTAATAAATAAAGGTAATGTAAACGATATATATATGTGTGTGTAAGAAACATATATACATAATACAAATGAAATAAATGATAATAATATATAAGAAAATATATAAAAAGAAAAAAAATTCATTGGCCATAAGTAACAAGGGGTGGTAAAAGATAAAACATATGACCATGAAAGTAAAAATCCAATTTTATTTTCATGAATACCTTTATTGAAATCTAAATCGTAAAAAAGGATAGTAAAAATATATTTTGTAAATAGGGTAACAGATACATGAATGTCACATAGGATAACACATAATTTGGTTTTTAAATATAAATTATAACATTATCTAAAATAGAAAACATTGATATGTAAGACAAATAAATTACCTGGGTAGGATGAGTATTATTCTTAATAGTATCAAACTTTTATAATAATTAAATTCACTAAGAATAAAAATTTGAATCAATAGTGTTATTTTCCATAGATATGAAGATAAATTTCAATATAAAATGTTAGGATGAAAGAAACCAAGAATCTAAGTAAGAAGTTCAAGATGAAACATTATAACTGAATGAAAGGAAGTTTGACCTAACAAAATTTATTACGACTTCAAAATCACATGAATCGCTAAAAATTAAGGTTGAACATGGGTTGGACTTTTAAATCTATTAAATTTCAGAAAATGTTTGGTAAAATACATTTAACGTAGGTATTTACATCACAGAAGGGAACACGTGTTGAATATAAATCATATCTCTATGAAGAAAAATTTAGATGTTGAAACCCTTACCTCGAGTCCTGATTCGTTATTCATGTGCACCAAAATTACTGAAAAAAATAATTAAGTTCATTAATGAATTTATTATAAAAAATTTGAATCTATATTTATTTTGATAAGGTATATTTATTTTCATATGTAATTTATTTATTAAATAGTTTTCACTTGTGTCAGTCACAAGAGGTGCTTCGGTCAATTTCAACGAAAATTATTCACCATACCGTCCATCATTAAATGTGTTTTAAAATAGATTCATAATCTATATAATTTTATATGTCTATTTAATTTATTTTTTAGAAAATTGTTTATATAGTTTCTTAGGTTTTACCAAAATAGACAAAAATGAAGACTGTTTCTTTGATATGTTCATTTTAGGCGGTTAAGTTTACAATGAATATTTATTTTAAATAACACTTATAAAATTTCAAATATTATATTTAATAATTATTAATAGTTTCAAAAATATTATATTTATACATTAAGTAAATTTTTTAACTCATCCGTGTTAGGTAGTAATGTTAAAGGAAATACAACATTCTGTGGGGGTGGTAGTCCACATACACACACATAAGACACTATTATTTTTTATAGAATAGTATATTGATTTAAAACTAAATAATTATTCATTTAATTATATTAATAATGTTATAAATATTGTTTTTTTCCATTAAAATACTCTTTTGAATGAGATATGTAAGGATGTTATAAAAAATAAACCACATCGTTCAAGGAGATGGTATTTCTCTTATACACATGATGATGTCTTCATTTTTTGAATGGGTTTGGAGGAAGGAAGAAATTGGATATTAAATTAGAATAATAACATGTATTTATATTAATAATATAGATATTATCATAATTTCATAGTTAGAAATATAATGTCCCAGATTTTAGATGCTATTATTATTATTATTAAATATATATAATTTTAAAGATCGTTTCTCTATTTTTTAAAAAGGATTTGAACATGTTTAAAAAAATTCCTAGAAATATATAAACCGAACTAAATACACATTATTTATTTATAAGTTTCACATTTCCACAAAATCATATAAAACTATGTATTTCACCCCATGGATTATTACTCACCAAGGATTAAGTATATCCATTAAAAGTGCATAATTCAATAGTCGACAATAGATATAGGAGAATAAAATATTCATTACTTGTAAATATCATGGATCATATACAATATTTAGTATCACTAGTAGCCAAGCAAAACTAATAATGATGAATTTCACCACAAAAGGAGAAATAATTATGCAAAATCTATAATATAAAATAAAAGCTGTGCCTTGAAAAGTGGGAGGGGAATGAATGAATGATTCAGTATAACTATATATAGGAATAAAATTTTTCTTTGAAAATATTTTAATTGGTCATATATCCAAAAATAATACTAAATTCATGTAATATTAAGTAGTAAATTAAAAATAATTTATCTCATAATGAAATAAATATGTGATATTAAAATATTATAAAAATATACATATTAATGAATTATTTATAAATATTAATAATAATATTATTAAAATATGATATTATGTATATATAAAATTATTTTATTTTATTAATATCAATAAATCCTATTTTTTGGAGAATACAAAAAAATATTTTTAATGGTATTTGTTAATTTTTTTGTATAAAAGTAATATATCATTTTTTTTCAAATAACCATTTTCTATGATTTTAATATTTTATAATAGTAGATTAAATTGAAAATAATTAGAATTTTATATATTAGCTAATATATTAACATCATTGAAATTATAAATTGATATCGAATATGATTAAGAACACTTAATGTTTTAAAAGGGACATTTTGTAATAAAGGTTGCTTCTTTCTATATATTTTATTATCATTGAAAATATAAATTTTTATAATTTAAAATCTAAATTAGATAAATATAGACTCATTTTTTTATTTATAATGTCAAAATTATTTTAAAGTATTTTTATATATTAGTATAAAATTATTTATTTTTATCTAAATAGTGAAAAATGTCGATTTTTCTAATATTGTAATATTTTTGAAATTGTTATATAAGAATTCCATGAATTTTTTGATTTTTTTAATATAAAAAAAATTATATATATATATATATATTAAATCAATAATTTTAAAAAATATGTTTATATATAAAAATTTCATTTATCATTTAGAAAATTATGGTAATGTTTTAACATTTTTTTGTCTGTTTCTTTTAATAAAATTTCAACATGGTGGATTTAGAGTTTTGAATTTATTTAATGTTAATTAAATATTATTTTATATATAATAAAAATTTCAATTTCAATTTATTCAATAAAATTGATAATTTAATCCTAAACACAATACTTATTCATAAAAATATGCTTTTTATAAAAATAATTTTTGTATCCAACATGTGAAAATATTAAAATTCATTCTCCTTGGAAATATAAATTTTATATGATAAATAAAATTTCATAACTATAATCACTAAGTTCAAATTAAAAAATAATTATTTTTTCATTTTTATGCATTAAAACTAAATTACTTAGGTAAATATATGTTTCCTCAGTAAAAACAAAAAACAAAAAATAGAAAAAATATAAAAGTATATGAAATAAAAAAGTGTTTAAAAAATATGTATAAAAGTGTGATTGAGGCATAATAGAACATAAACCATACCATAATAAATTATTATCCACTTTGGATTTACAATCCATGTGAAAAAATTTATCCCTTTTTATTAAAATGTTATATGTTCTAAAACATCCCTTCTCTTCAGTTATAAAAGGAACCAACACCCCTACACCTATCTAAACATCCATTAATCATTAGGATATGTGGTGAACCAGTCATTTAATATATATAAAATACATATTTTTAATGGATATTCAAAATATTTCAAAACATTCATGTCGAAGAATCATAAAGGGTCGCAGCTATTGGAGGCTAGATTCATAATCAACTGTTTTCATGAAATATCTTCAATGTACCCCAAAAAGTTTTTCTCACATAGTAAAGTTGTTAGACATATCATACATGAAACGTTTATTCATATCCCAAGGAAATGAAACATAATAAAGGGTGATCATAGATTCTTAGTAAAGTTAAACATATGAGGCATCAATTAATTATCACAAGTGATCATATCATAAGCATAAATGTTTGAGAACAAGATTAAAACATACAATAATGATTCCCAATCAATAAAAGGACATTAATAATAATAATGGAATATTTATTTGTCATATAAAAATATTCATAAGTGTATAGAATCATCGATAATAAAACATGATCCATGAAAACATATCATAAATATAATACATTAGTTTGTGTTATACACATAAGCATAAAAAATCACATCTTTATTCATAGTTCACATCCACGACTATCATTTTGAACTATGTCCAAAAAATAGAAATAATTACCTGATCATTTCCAAAATTATAATAGGATCAATTTCCATCTAATTAACTCCATCATTTTCTGGGCGTTTATTAACTCTTTCATCTCATAAAAGATTCTTAAATTCATCATCACTACCGAATTCATTGGAAAGATATATGATTTCAAGACCACTAGTAACATGATGAAAACCATACATATTTTTTACAAAAGATCTAAAAATATTCATCATATCATCATATAATAACCTGTTTAAGGGAAATGGTATTCATGTACATTTCATCATTCCATCATAAGATATCCCAGTTAAAATAACATGTTTTATAAAGGATTCATCATAGCTTAATTAACCCATGGGAAACAAAAAAGTTTCATCAAATCATTATTATATAATAATTATCATAATACATAAAATTAAAAAATGTGTATTGAATCATAATATAAAACCCAAAGTGAATCATAAAAATCCTTAATGGTTGTTTTCATAGATGTTTTTTTTATAATGAGCATTCAATCATTTCTTTGAAAATAGGATAAAATGTCCTTTTCTTTTGATAAATATTTAATTGAATACTACCACATTATTGAGATAATAATTTTCTTTGGAAATAAAAAGGATAATTTTAAATTAATATTCAAAATAAATAACTTTCAAGATAGTGTAAAAATCATATTATGCTATATAGGTTAAAGGAAAACATTCATTTAACACTTTTATAAAAAGTCAAAAAATGTCTTGTTTAGAGAAATGTTTATTATAAAATATTCCTTTTTAAACTATTGAGAAAAATGTAAATGTTTTTCAAAATAAAATTTTAATAAAATTTAACTTATTGGAAATAAATTTCCTAAAATAATTTTTAAGAATATAGAGATGGAGAAAAAAAGTTTATCGACGAAAGAGGAAATTTGGTTGGATTTTCTTTAAAAATATTTTATTTATAATTTTAAGTACCAAAAGGAGGAAAATCTTAATAATTCAAAAAATATTCTATATTTACTTAATGATATGTATATATCAAGGCTTTAAATAATAATTTCCATATAACTTTCCACAATGTAAATTTCGCACACACAATCCTGAAAAGAAATTAGATTATAACATAACTCTTACCTTAAGTCCCATTTTTCTTCAGACACATTCTAATTTAATATTTAATAAATGAAAACGTATTAAAAATATAATACATAACCATATTAACATATTAATTACTATTTACCAATACTTTATAGTTTGTAGTTATCTTTTTGATAACAATTTGTCATTAAAATGAACATTCATGTGAAAATCCGTCTGTTTTCAATGCATATTTCAGTTTGATGGATCTGTTACTTGAACCTTGGTCGTGGTTTGGTAAAAATTGGAATATTATTCACGAAATAATAATATTATTAATTCATCATATTATATTTTATAATTATTAACATAATTTAGTGATGAAAAATGAAATACATCACTTCGGGGGGATGGTTGCTCATAAGTACGCAGAAGTGATGTTTCCATTTGAGATAGTTGGAAGAAAAGAAATATATATAATGATTCATTTTTTTATAATAACTATTAAATAAAATATTTTTTATATATACATTAGATATATTATTTTTACAATCCATTTATAGAAAAAATGAACAACAAATCACATCACATTGTGAAGATGGTAGTCTGAACGGTTGAATAAGTGAGGTTATAATTTTATAATGGATGAAATGGTGAATCTTTTTATAAGATATTATAATAAATAATGTTCAATTATTTAAAAATTATTACATATAAACATTAAGCCCATAATAATTACCAATGATGGATTATAGTTATAAAAATCTAAATATATCACTTCACGGGGAAGTAGTCTGCATGTATGCACGAATGATGTTTTCATTTTCCATTTGATATAGAAGGATATGAATAAATTTTGAAGCATTTAAATAATAACATACTAGTATATTTATAATATTTTATTAATCATGTTAGTATAGATTCAAAATTTTTATAAAAGGTGAAATAATAAATAAAATTAAAAGTGCTCGATTAAGAGTTATACCTCTTCTTTGAGAAAACATTGTTATCTTACAACTTAAGCTTGAAAATGATTGCATTATTTTAAAAATATTACCAATAAGACTTGGGGTGGGAAAATTAAGAAGTTATTATATAGGTATTATCTAAACTATAAGGCTCATGAGGTGTGAGGATGAGAGGAGATGTGGTGTCCTTTTATAATGGAGGGAGATGACACATTTGGAATGTTTCAAAGGATTAAAATATAATAATGTCTTACTTAGGTCAATATGACTGAAAACTCAAAATATTAAAATATAGGAAAGATAAAATTTTAATAACTTCATTATATTTAATTAAATCAAGTGTTTTTTATTATTTTTAACCATATATCTTAGGTCAACCACCTGGTAAACCCTTTTTTACCCTAAATATAATAATAATTATTTTGTTTATAATATTCATTATGAAAAAAATAAGTTGAACTTATTATATTATAATAATTATTATAATTTGAAAAATGGATTCCATTTTATAATATTTAATTTTTATAAGTGATAGAGTTTTTTTAACAGGTGCACAAATTGCAATGAAAACCATTTTTAGAAAAATACATTTTACGCAAAATTTTGAATTATTCATATTACATGCCTACTAAAAACAATTAGGTAAATGTTAAAAAAATTGAGCGATTATATAATAAATATATTTCAAAAAATTCATTCATAAATTTAAATAATTTTTTTATTTAAATAAAAACTCATTGAGTTCATACAAATTATTTTTTATTAAAGAATATCAATTTACATTCAAATGTTTATTCCTTTTCCAACCAATTGATAACAAATGAATTCATTTAATAAATGCATGAAATATAATTTTTTATAGTTTATTTATTATTATTAATACTCACCAATAAAAAAAATTAGGTTATAATTGTCACATTAAATAATAATATTTTTTATAATATATTGGGGTTTGTTTAAACTCAATGTTAGGTTTAAATGAAGATATCAATGAAATAAAATATACTTTATCATAAATGTACCATAAAATCTCTCAGTGTTACATTTTACTACCTTATATTTATTTTCCCCTTTACTTTTCATAATTCAGATACAAATAACAAAGAATACCTTTGCCTCATCACATTATCTAGTTCCCACATAACTTCATCAAATTTAAGGTTTCAAAAAAAAACCATTGACCATGTGGGTGACCTGGTTTTTTTCACATTATCTCCCCAATTCTGAATCTCTACTCATAGTTACTAAAAATAGAAAGTATTATATAATACTATGACCTCTAATTTCCTTAAATTTGGAGGATCATGTTTGTACTTTCCCAGGAGAGATTCATGGAACACGTCCTGAAAATGAGAGAGATTTAGTGGAAGTGAAAAGAGATAGGAAAATATCCTGATATATTTAATAATTTTAAAGGGACTTATATATATATAGGTCCCAATTTTTCCTTCTTCCCAAATATCACGACCATCTTCCATGAATAAATTCATAGGAATGCTTTCTCACCAACACCAAACTCCAGATCCCTCTCTTGATTGTCAGCATAACTTTTTTGTCGACTCGGAGATATTCTGATGTGATAATGAGTTAATCTAGTATTATATTCCATTTCCTCATATGTTCTAAGTGACAATAGATTTATTTATCCAACTATATCCCAACACATTTGAGTTTTTCACTTACGTATATAGATGGATTTATAAGGATCGATATGAATCCTAGAGTGAAAGATAATGTTTTAATAAAATTCTATGATAGAAATGTGTTGATCCCAGCAACCTTTTAAATCCATAATATATTATCTTGGAATATGATCTAGGGTTTCAATGTTTCTCTCATAATGAAAATCTATCTAAGGATAACATATAGTAGAAACTTTTAACTCTATATTCAATGCCAGCTAAATACTTATCTATATAATCAAGGTAAACCATAGACCCCGATTAGATACCGTAGAATGTGGTAATCCATGAAACCATTACACTTCCATAATTTTTATCCTAGAAGTAAGATCAATAGATAAATCTTCTCTCATGGAATTAAAGTGTACCGATTTCATAAGGAGATCAACTATAACCCAAATAACATTGTTCTGGTATGATATTTTGGGGAGTTTAATGATGAAATCCATGGTAATGTTTTTCCATTTCTGTTCTGGTATGGGTAATGTTTATAACATCCCCTTATACTTCTATCTCTTAACCTTAACATACCGACATAATATGAATCTAGAGACATACTTTATAATATCCCTTTTTATGTTATCGCACTATAATAACTATTTTTGATCACAATACAAATCCATACTTCCGGGATGATTAAGGAATGATGAACTATGAGTTTCAACTAACAGCTACCTCAATTATGTTGATGAGACACAAAATTTGTAAACGACCCTTCACATTCCATCACAATCATGGTTGAACATAGGAAAATTTCTCACCTTCTAATATTATTCTACATCTTCCTTCTGTTCCTCTATAATCCTCACATGGATGAATGGTAGAACATTCATATGAGAAATATATGATCTATCCCATTTCTTATGGATTTCAAGATTCATATTTTATAAATCCAAAAATATTGGATCTATTTAAATCCTTATCATGGGAAAAATAGAACAATATTTCTGACTCAGAGTATTAGCCACCTTGTTTATCTCCCTAGGGTGGTAATTCATTGAGTAGTCATAATCATTAATAAATTCATACCATCTCCTTTGGTTAATATTCAACTCTTTCTATGTGAATATTTACTTTAATATTTTGTAATAATTATATATTTCACATATTTTTCCATTAATATAATACCTCTATATTTTTAAATAAACAATTTCTATTACCAACTCTATATCATGAGTTTGGTAAAATTTAAATTTTATTTTCGATTTGTGCGACACAGACTAGTATAAAATGAATATTTATCAGTGCTAAAAGAAGTGCTAATAAACAGTACCTTTTATCAATGCTAAAAAAAGAACTAATAAAAGGTTCCCTTTATCAGCGCCCTTTTAAGGGATGATAAATGATTATTTTTATCAGCTCTTTTTTAGCACTGATATTGGTACCCTTCGTCGGGGATTTATTTTTAGTACATCTAAAGGATCCAATTTATTAGGTGTAACAATAAAGTACTGAAAAAGGGTAGCCATTATTAGTGATTTTTAATACTAATAAAATCCCTGATTACTATGTGAATCCCACATTGAAATAACATACTAGAGGGAAATTCTTTATATATTATTCCTCTACATCCATTTCTCAAAAGCTTATTGTGGGATGGGCTCCCACATACACCGCACACACCTATATGGGCCTATCATGGGCTTACACATGCCTTGGAAAACCATTTACATATCCCGACCCATCGTATACCTTTATATTCGGGTCATAAAGGACCTTTCCCGGTCAATAGAAAATTTTATTAAAAAACCAATAAAAAATAAAATTTTAAAAAATAATAAATAAGGGAAATAATGAAACTAATAAAAATAATGAATGAATAAATTTGAAAAAATATCAATTTTTTAATGAAATAATTACTTATATATTCAATATATATATATATATATTATAAATATATTTAAAATATTATATATTAAATATAGATATATAAAATGAATAAAGTGAAAAAATTTTAAAAATAAAAAATACTTAATATTACATTTAAAAAATATCAAAAATTTAATTAATTAAATAAATATTGATAAAAATTAAAAAATCATTATATATATATATTATAAATATTGATAAAAATTAAAAATTTATATATTAAATGAGTTAAATGAATTAAATGAAATAATTAAAGAAATAAAAATTACAAATGAGTAAATTAAGAAAAATATTAAAAAAATTATTAATTAACTAATTATGGATAAAAATGAATAAATTAAATATATATATATATTATATTATTAAATAGTTTATAATAAATATAGATATATAAAATGAATTAATTATAATAATTAAGAAGAAAAATAAACAAATAAAAAAATAATTTCTTTTTATAAAATTATTAATGAAACAATTATTAATAACAATAAATATGTTTAGTATATATATATATAAATTTAAAATAGTAATAAATAAGATATATTAAAACGAAATATAGAAAATGAATAAAATTTAATAATAAAATGTTTATTAATTTCTAATTCATTTTAATGGGTTTATACATAATTATTAATTAATACATTTAATATAGAAATATAATAATATAAATTTCCACACACACACACACAGATATATATATATATCAATATTTATAATATTTCTCAAAATATGATTTGTATAATATAAAATATTTATTCTTACATTATGCAAGTCATATTTTTTTGTGAAGAATTGTTTGTAATTAAAAATTAATATTAATTAAAAATAATAACTACTTGCATCAAGTAATGAACATTAATTGAACTTCATTTCATTTTTTGATTTCACATAAATCAAACCTGTGTCATATTGGTTTCACACATACATATATGTAATTAATAATTTTTTATATACAACGCTTGGAAACAATAATACACGTAATTAATGAAATCTTATATAGAAACAGATACTCCTAATATTAATGTAATTTTTTAATTTTTTTATTAATTTTAGAATATAATTTAGCAATACGATACATTTAACATATTAGTTTTTAATCAGTAAATTTATTATTTTTTTCAATATTATTATAGTTATGTATTATTTATTTATTTTTAATATTTTATATTTTTTCATTTTCTGGGGAATTTATTCATTTTCTAACATTTATTTTTATATATTTATGTACTATGTTTTTGTATTTTAAATATGTATTGATATTTATTTTAATATAAATGCATATTTTTTAATAAATTATATTTAAATAAAAAAACTTATCCATTTTTTCAATATTTGTTAAGCGTACTCATTTTTAATTATTCAATATCACTCATTTTTAACATTCTTGTATTTATGATTATATATTCCATAATAATATTAAAAATATTTTGTTAAATGAAAATTTATAAATAAATATATTAATAAATTTATATTTATTATAATTATAAATTTTTAAATTTATGATTATAAATAAACAATTTTTTATTTTTTAAATTTTATTTATATAATTATAAATAAAAAATTAAATAGATTTATATAAATATGAATGTATAATAAATTTATTTAAATGATGAATATATTCAGCATATTTATTTTTGTTTTTATTTTTAAAATATACATATATATATAATTATACATAATTATATAATTATATAATTATTGTTTTTTAATGAATTTATAACATTATAAATATATAATTTTATATTTAATGAAATTTAAAATGATAATAAACATATTAAAAACTAATTATATTTACTATATATATATATATTATTAAATATATATAATATTTAAAAAATGTATATAATTAAATAAATATATTTATAATTATACAATTATAGTAAATATATTTGAATAATGAATATATTTACTATATTTATATATATATATATAATATATATATAATTATATAAATATATATAATTATATAAATATATTTATAATTATAAATCAAATAATATTTCTTAAAATGTATTTTTATAATTATAAATAAATAATTATATATTTAAATAATTATAAAATTATAATAAACATATTTAAAAAATGAATATATTTAATATATATAATGATATAAATACATTTATAATCATATAAGAAATTTAATAATATATTTAATAATATGTTTATTTATAATTTTTATTTTAACGCCATTATCAACGATAAAAATTTAGCAGTGATAAATATTGCTTTTATCAGTGCTTCTTTAGCACCGATAAAGATGGATTTTATCAGTGCTTTTTTAGCCCCGATAAAGATATATATCTATTAGTTATAATGAAGTTCTCATAAAGATATCTTTTATCAACACTTATTAATTTAGTGCTAATAAAACCCTTTATGATCTTTTTAAAAGTACACTAACCACAATAATTTTAGTTGTGATTATCACGATTTCATGGTTGTCCACTACTACTAGCATTACTCAAATACTTTCTCTTGGATGAATCAAGCCTCGAATCCAAGGAATGTTCCTTTTTAACCATCATCTATCATTGATTAATTTTTTGGGTTCTGTAGTTTACATTATTACGATGTTTTCTTGGATCCTCTCCTCTCTTCTCCCTCATTCTCAGTCGAGCCTCCTTGGATCACTAAGAGGGTTTCCACGTCCTTCTGCTTGGATTTAGGTGTCTCTTCCCTCAATTTTTATGTGTTTTCCAATATAAATCCCCTTTTTATTCCTTCTAATTTAGGTGTCTCCTCCTTCCATTCAGATTTCTTTGGATATGTTTCTCTTATAGTTCTTTAATTTTACAATTCATATAATATCTGAGTTTGTTTAAATTAATTTTTATTTAAGGTATGCATATTTGTAATGTTTATAGTGTATTTGGAAAAAAAATTAGTTGGATTCCATGTTGGGAATATAGGGTATCTATGGATTTTGATTTAATTATTTTTAATTAAATGGTTTGTCTTGACAAGTGTTCGATCATATTTTTATGAGACATGTAAAGTCAATTTTTATGAAAAATGAACGTTTTAAGAAATATTTTGGGCTTCAAAGTAAGAAAAACTCTTTCAATAAATGCTTTAAATATAAAAGGGCATGTTTCAAAATATTTACAAAGTATTAAAATTGTGGAATCGAAAATGAATGGAAAATAACTCATCACCTTGAGTTAGATATTGTTTTATAGCTCATTTGTAACATTGAAATGGGTTTATAGTTCTTGATACCTTTATTGATCATCTGTTGTATTTTTTGTGCCTGTTATGGGATGTTTATGAATTTATAATGTATGTACGATGTGAATGGGTTTTTTCTATTCAATGTTGTTAGAGGTGAGGTGTAGGATATTTCTTGCGTTACCATATTTTTGTATTTCCATTTCATTCTCACCTCCTCACTTGGTTTCTTGGTCATGGGAATGGTATGTAACTAAATGGTTTATTAGATGAGTAAAAAGTCTAGCCTATATTGTTTCTAGCTATAGAGGTACTAGTTTATTAAGTCGTGTTGGGTTATTTAGAAATTTAAAAGTTTTTAGTTTGTTTAAAAAATCAAACAAGTTGATGATACTTAAGAATTCATTACAACAAATTGTTCCTTCAGACTAAATAAACCCATCAATTATATCATCACTAATGCAATCACTAAATAAATTTTAAGTATTATTCACTAACTTAATTAATTGAGGTTATAGTGAAATGAAATGAACTTATTTGTAATACAGGATAAGGTATAAATGGGAATACATAACTAAGTATATTAATACAATTTAAACTCCTTATTAAAACTAAAATAATGTTTACTAAAAGTACTCAAGATATTAGAACCTTAGTACATACCAAATTATAATTTCCTTTATTAAAAAATGGACTAAGACATGTTAGTATTTAATTTACATAATCAAAATAACATGAGGAAACATAACCCAAAAAAATGATAGGTACATTCTTTTTGGATTTTAAAATGATTTAGTGCTTATAGAACTTCTAGGAAAGAACTTATATTGATGAAAAAATGTAAATAATTAAAGAACACGAGTCTAAACATTAATTTCATAAAATAAATAATTTTAAAACAAGTAAACATATTTAACAAAATTTACACAATAAACTAACAATAAATATATAATGTCAACAAAATGTGTGATGTGGTTTCTATATCACAACACCCAATCTCATGAAAGAAATTACATGGTCATCCTATGACTAAATTTTCATTAGAAATTCTTAGTTGCACCCATTGAAACGCTATCTCATCACTCTGTCAAAATTCTTAAATAACCCAAATCATCCCACAATCTTCTAAACACCCAAAAAAATGTCAAAACTCATAACTTGGTGTAAATTCATGATTAGTTCATATCCTAACAAAAACTAAATCCGTTATTGTTCTCTCACCTTGGGAACTAGAGAATATCTAATTCGACTCACACTCAAATAAACTTAAACAATACCTAAGCTCGAAATCCCACATGAACTCCCTATATCACCATAGATTCTTTTAGATTTTTTTAAATTCCATGAATATTTGTAAAAGCTTATTTATGATGGTTATTGAATAAATTGTATTTCTTGTGAAATATTGGATTTCTGTCTTGTGGTGTAATATTTGATCAAACTGGTTTTTGATAAATGAAGAGTTATAAGATTTTATTTTGAATGAATCCCATGAGAATGATGGTATTTATTTTGGTAGTCCAAGATAATAATGTTAGGCACGTTTAGATCTACCTAAAAATGGAATCTATAATGAAAACATTAACTAAACGTTGGTGAGGTAATGATACACTTCTAGTAGTGGAATCTTCCCCCTAAGGCCCTTATCCCTAGGGTGTTGTTCGCACTAGGTAGCTATGATCACTAAGAGTGTGAGGATATTTTAGTATTGACCTATATTACCTGATAAACCATTTAGCATGGTGATATCATTTATATTTTTAATCTACTAATGTCTTCAGAAATGTTTTTATTCTTTTCATATTTATAAAATGTTTATGAGAAGCTTAATAATCTGGATTTTCTTTATAATTGTCAATTTTTCACTTAACATTTTATTGGTCATTCCTATTTTAAATTTTATTTTTAAAAAATAAAACATGATTTTAAATGTTAATGTGCGTTTTGAAATGAAAAAACATGGCTTTACCTCATAATGTATTAAATTGATTTGGTGTTTTGTATCTCATGATGTGATTTCAAAGTGAACATGTAATGTTTTAAACATTTAAAAGTGTACAACATTCCATGGAAATTGTTTTAATATTTTAATTTATTTTTGGTGGGTTTTTATTGTTATTTTAAAAAATTACACTTCATGGAAATGGTTTTTATAGAAAATGTGGATTGTATCCCATTAAGTGTTTTGATTTTTTTTGTCAATTTTCATGTGGAATTTTATAAAAATTTATTTCAAGTGGTGTTCTAAAAATCACAAATCATCATTATGTATTTTGAATGTGGTTTTTAGAAGAGATTTTAAATTTTAAATAAATATGTGTTAATATTAAAAGTTTTTTTCTCTTAAAAGTGTTTAGTAATGCCTTTGGTTTCAACATGGAATTTGGAATTTTTTTAAATGGGTTTGGTTTTAAAAAATTTCCTGAGTGATTTCATAATAGGACCTTGAAAATGAATTTAAAATGTGGAGGTTTACTTTAATGTGTTGAAATGATGTTGGGAGATCTTTGTCAAAAATACCATGTTGTGTTTATCTTTGTTCTATAATCTAAAATTTACATTAATTTCCATTAAATGGAGTAATGTGAATTCATATTGGTCCCTTAATTGAATTAAAATCTGGTTTCTCTATGATGAATGGAATAAATTTGAAAATTTATCATCCTTCACTTGATTCTCTAGTTGAAATTGAAAACCATTGAGGCCTTGGTAAATTTATAATCAAACCCCATTAAAAGAAATGACATGAAATATAGTGAGGATATAATTATTGTATCAGATAGAGATGCAAATCATGAATCAATACCAATAACATGGTTTTCTATTCATTTTATTCCAACTAGAAGACTCACCATAGTGTTTGACCTAACTGAGACTATAAAATCTTGAATCTATTTCCAATAGGAGATTATATTTTATTCTAGGTGTAATAATGTTTCTATTTATCATATATTTGTTCTAGTATACTCGATCCAAGGTGATCATACATCTAAACCCCTTAGGGATGGGTAATAGGGTATAAAATAGTAAGTGTACTATGAATATTTATTGTATGATTATCTCATCTATCAAACCATTGTGTGACTGAGAATCTTATTACCTTTAAGCAACAAACTATGAAATGATTCCTGGGCATTTACCAACTCCCAGCCTGGGAACATTTATATTTATGGTGAAAACTGTCATCCTCATCAACTTCTTCCCCTGAATAGTTATTACTATATTTTGTTTCCTGAGACTCATGTCCCATATCTTCTGGACATGAAACTACATTTCTTGAACGACTCTGAGTTTCATTCATTCCATACTAGATAGATATAATAATTTTGGGTTCCCATTATTAGAATTATCTATAACTTCTACCTTTTATTAGGATTATCTTATGTGTAGTTATTTACTTCTTATTCAAAAAGAATATTTTTGGAACCTAATAGGATGGATATTAATAAAAAATAAATAAAAACTATGTTGGAGTTAGTTCCCTAAAACCAAATTTTATATAATTTTTGATAATGTGTATTAATAGTTTTGAATATTAATAAACCTCTTATCATGTCATGATTTTTCTTTAGTGTAACATAGTATGTGATAGTGTCCTAAGAGTAGCTTTTAAAATGAATGGTCATAAAAGTTTATCTTTATGATTATAACCTAGATGTTCCATGAAAGTAGTCTTAAATATATGTCCTATAGTTGGATTAAATAATTTTAGGGAAACAAATGATTCAGGCTATCAGGGATGAGGACTCATAAGACATTGATACACCTTCTCACGATGTACATCCTTGGTAATATCAAATGAAAGATATTATGAGAACACGATTCGACAGTAGGAAATACACATATATATATGTGTCATTGAATATTCATCTATGAGGATGTTTGTATTGATCCTTTGAATTTTAGATTAGTATTAATAATAATTATAAAACTTATACTTGTATGTATTGATGAAAATCATGATGAAATATGTTCACAAAAAGGTAAGATATGTTGGATGACTGATAAGTTATATTTCATTAATGAAAAAATATGAGATTGGATTTGTCCCTTCTGTTCTCTAATGGAAGTTTATGTTTTATTCCCTCTGATGGAAATGATATATCCAAAATAAATCCATGGCCATGGTGTTCTATATAAAATTAAGATTTATAAAAATTCAATGAAATACACATAAGACACATAGGTTGATGGAACTAGCATGCAACCTGCTTGATTAGAGATATCATGATAAAGTAATTATATTACATAGTGAGATTATGTATGCGGTATTACTTCATTGCGGCATTTACTTCTTTCTATATGGGTTCCTTGGTGTGTTGTTGGATGCTAACTCATAATTTAGGCAAAATTTCTAATTCCACTGAGAAAAAGGCCTAGAGGGACAGATACCAATTGTATCGAGAATATCAGTTAAATAATATATTATTTATTTATTACTCAAAAAGTAAAATAAGTATTATTTCCACTCATGGTTTAACAATTATTCTTGTTTTCTTGATTTCATATATCCTTTCAGGAGTTACTCAAGAGAATATTATATGAGTAAAATATTTAAAAAAAATATTTCATTTCTATTTATTGAATATAATATTTATTTATTTATTGAATAATATTGAAGTGATATTAAATGATTAGATAAATAGTCATTATTCTAGTCCTAGATAATATTTTAGAGAAATAGAAAACCAATTTTAATGGTTCAGTGAGAAAAAATATATATGAATTTTATTTTATTGAATAATATTTAATTTTACTTCTTAAGTTAAGATAATATTTAGAAATAATAATAATATTATTATTATTATATACATGGGGTTAAAAATGTATAAAAAATAATAAAGGGAACATGTGGAATTATTTATTTCTAACCCTAGTGGTATACAAAACCAATTATATTATTTTTTAAGAAAGCCAATTAGTTTTTTTGTTCACAACTGATCGTGAGTATCCTCTCAAAGACCTAGAGAGCTCCCTTATCCTAGAATGATCTCATTAATGGAGAGAGATATTATTCCACCTTCCACTATCTAGTATAGAGATATCCACAAGAATCCTTTGGAAGCTATTCTCAAGGAAATCAAAGATAAATGATGAATCTATTAGAATTTTCCATGCCTGCACACAGAGATTCCTTCTGCGATGTTAAGAGATTTGTGGAACATGTGTGGATCACCACTAGAGGGAATCTGGACACGATTCATACAATGAAACAATGGTAAAATATAGAACCATTGTCAAATCCATAAATTAAGAAATATTTTTTCTCAAGTTAATTATTTATTTTCTTAAATTAATTAGCAATAATCTATGATGATCCTATCGTTTGGTTCCAATATTTTATCCATTGACTATAATCTTTTATTCCTTTCTTTTATCCTGATTTTATCGTCCTGTAAATATTGGGATTATCATTGATAATAAAAAAGAAAATTTGGGAATGACCCATCACATGCTTCCACTATGCCCTGATCAATCATCTGGTAACAGAGGAGTCACATTATTATTTAAAATTATTTAAAAATTATTGATTTATTTTTGCATGAGTAATTTATTTTAAATTTGGGTTTAATCATTATTTAATCCAAATTTATAGATCTGCTTCGTCCATTTCATTTATCAAAAATATAACTGAATTGATTAATTTGATGATGGAAATAAATTTTAATATATGATTTGGAGGTGCCGGGGATTATTTCCAGATAACACAATAGTACACACCGTGTAACCCATAGGTATATTCCTTGTACTCATGTTTAATTCATTATGAATTAATTCTGAATTAGTTAAAGGTGTGTGCATTTGTTACACAAGGTGAATTTAATTATACACTTAATGTTGACTGTGCTGGAAAAACACATGGTCAACCATAATACACACTATGTAACTTTAATATACGGCATGTAGTCCTTTAGTTACTGACGGGCCATGAATCTTTTTACATGACCAAGTTTATTTGAGTCCATATAAAATTGAGATCACACAAGGTGTATACGATGTACATGCTATATACTCCAACATTTTTCAGTGGCATGGTTACACACCAAGTCCCTAGGAATGTGTCGTTGATAGACAATGAGATAAAATACATGTCATGTAGCTCCAATGTTCACACCCTGTACTTTTAAAAAATTACATAAAATTAAAATTAATTTATTATATTGCAAAAACCTTATCAATATGTACCTTCATTTGTTTGTTGAATTGACATGGCATGCCATGTGATGGGTTTTAATATAAATAAATGACTAATTAATTGTTTTGTAATGGTTGGATCTATATTTCATGAATGATACATATTACAGTTATTACTCTACATGCATGCAAGCATAACATATGACATTAAATTCAAAAAATAATTTAGTAATTAAGTTGATAATACATATCATGAAAGTATTTGATATTTCATATATGCTACATTTCATTAATGTAAACAGTATATGAGTATAATACATGTTTGGTAGTTTGGATGGGAACTCACATTGTTACCTCCAAGGTAAATTTTGTATTGTACAAAGTTAATATTAAATAATTTTTTTAATTTGTTTAAAATTAATATGGATGATAATGTAAATGAAATTAATATGAGAATTAAGATTAAATAATTTATTAATTAAAGAATGAAATCATTTAACTCCAGTGTGATTTATATTAAATAACAACAACATAGAATTGAATGCTAGTTTTATTAAATGTGTAATTACTTGCATTCATATGGATGATCATGATCTTAGATCATACCATTTTATATGATTGGTTTAATTTTCAATTTATTATTAAATTAAATAGCTTGCTCGCATTCCATATCTCTTCTTATTATGTAAGGGACTATGTTCCCATGATTTATTTTATGTAAACCAATTTCCTGCACCTTCATGTGAGTAAAATAATTTTTAATTGATGGAGATCCCAAGCTAGTAGAGGTGGATCAAATTTGGAGTTGAGGTGAAACCAAACCATGAGAGATATATATGTGGATAGGTAGAAGGATTTAACATGAATTTTAATGGGTTCAATTTTTTTTCCAAGTTTAATAGTTAGTTTATCATCTGCTAGATAATCTAACTATTATTAGAAGCTCATGATCATAGTAGTTTTTTAAATTCAATCATGTTTCATGGTTATTTCATTATGTATTATTTTACAATCACCTGAATTAATGGAATAACAAGAATACAAGAACAAACTAAAATAAATCGGCTAACGTGTAAATATTATCTAAGCTATACATAATTACATAATTAAATCCACATATCAAGGAACTGTGAGTTAATGTAGTTAAAATTTAGAGTTCCTACCTAAAACCCATAAAATTTCATGAGGAACCAAATTATGCATAATGATAAGGGGAATGTGGATCATTTCTCCTAAAATTTCTAAGCATCCAGGTATTCTAAAGCTAATGGTTAGGCCTATTGGGCTTTGATAAAAAAAGATAGAGATTAATAAATATAATATTTATTTACTTGTATCAATTTTATCAGATAAATTACAAGATCTATACTATTATTATTTATAGATACATCAATAAAAATGAAATCAATCATATCACCATGATCCATACTTTAGAAGGATAACCTAATCACATGCACAAATTTACAAGAGTGTAAAATATTCTTGCATGTTATCCTATGTCAGAAAAAGAAATTATACATGCTAGTAGAACATTTTAGTAATGCTCTTGGTAATGAGTCTAGTGTGGAAGAGTTTTATCTATATGAGAAACATTTCAGTGATGCTACATATGTTCAATGTTTTATGATATAATCTATGACCAATTAACTTTTGAAGCAATATGAGGACATGAATGCATATATCATGATGTCTCGCCTTTAGGATCTTTATATAGATAAGGGGAGGCAATCGAGATATGTGATATACAATAATTTGTTCATAACTAATCTTAGATTGTGTGCCCCATTTGGTCCTCATAACACATTGGGGGATTAATAATGTTAGGGATTAAATTCCTATATGGGTTTCACACTGATCTCATACATTCCTCATTTCCCATTAACTTATCTAGTCTTATTTTTTATTATATCATGAACTATAATGAGAAGAGTCTTTTAGAACTTATTACTTTGATTCACAAAGTGGATAAGGATATAGGGCATGACTAACTCATGGTCCTTATGGTGAATAAGAAAATTAAGAACAAGGAAAAAGGGGCCTAAGACTCAAAATAAATATAAAACTCCCAAGAATAGTCCTTTTAAGAAGAGGAATATCCATAGAAAATATAATGACCCAAGCTTGTTGTACATGGAAATTATATTTCTTTTGTAGAATACTTGATACATTACACATATATACACCCAAAGACAATATTAGTTTAGTGTCATTGGAAACAAGGAATATAATCTTCAATCTTGGTGAAAGATCTTGAACATCTCTCATAAAGATATTCCCCTTCATTCCAACCTACAACATTTCTTTACATCATGGGAAAATGAAAATAAAAAGGGTGATCTCAAATACCGATTAAGGGTAAACATTGTGAACATAAAAAAATCCATAAAACAAATAATGTAAAAACACGAATATAAATTTTAATTATCAAAATCAAAAGTCATGAAATAAATCTTGGTAGTACGTAAGGAAGAGATCATAATGGAAAATTAACCATGTTAAAATAACATTGGAATAAAACATGGAATTGTTGAAAAATATTTAGCACATAATATGATTTCCATAGTTTTCAAGGCATTGTTGGAAGGACCATCATAGTGGAAAAATTACATTACTAAACCAATTTTACTTGTCATTCCATCCATGTGTTACTAAACTAGATTTACTTGTTGTTTTAGCCATATATTAGTAAACATGATTTACTTGTTGTTCTATTTATGTCTATCTCATGTGAAATAAATCATTACCCAATTCATTGGAAGAAGATATAGGTCCAACCCATATCATAATGAAATCATTCTTATATTTCCCACAAAAAAAATATAAATAATTCATCGTAACATATCCCATGAAATAAAATGGGTTTCTTAAACATCATTCCATCAAAACATAATCCATAAAAAATTTCATTCTATCATTAACACAATATAATATTAGTATTAATAGGGACATAAACATAACCCTTTTTAAATTGTATCATATTAGATGAAAAATAATTTTCATAAAACACTTGAAATCAATTATTGAGGAAAATATCCTTTCTTCTTCAAAAACATTTTCCTTTCACAAAAATGCAACAATTTTAAAAGAAAATAATTTAATTGAAAATATAATTGAAATCTCGTAAATTAAGATTCATGGAAATAAGGCATTATTAATGTTTAATAATCTATTCAAGATATATGAGATAAAAAAAATTATTCTCGTACTCTTGTTGGAAAATTCAAAACTACCTTGTATGGGAAAAAAGAAATATTCCTTCTATACCATTTAATAAAAACTCGCCAATGTGTAAAATTGAAATTAAACAATAGTATATGAATATAAATAATATTATATATTTAGGAAACATGGATGTGGATGATAAATATACAGTAGTAAATACTTACAAATAAAAAATCTTTGGTAATAATGATATTGGACAATTATACATTACATTATTAGGTCATAAATTCTATGATGAAGACACAAGAGGGGGGTGAACTATTTCTTTTTAAAAATTTCATAATTATGTCAATTCACATCAACAGTAGATAGAGTTGGTGGCATTTCTATATGATATTATGTGTAGTGGAAAAATAGAAAATAGAGCACAAAAATTTATAGAGGTTTTGGGAAAGAAGATCCCCTAGTCCACTCCACCAGTCACCCTCTCTGCAGGCTTGGTAAATTTTACAAGTCTGGTCCTATTCTCATAAGACTGATCCACAATTGAGTGTAGAAAGTTGTCACCCTTACAAAAAAGGATAAAAACAGATCATTTTGATTCTTTTATAGGGAACTGAAATATCCATAGCTTATCATGAGAATCTGACACTCCACCACAACTAAAACCGATCATCTAATACTCAAAAGAATCAATAAATATTGATTTTATAAAACACTATAAACATCATAGTTGTAGTTTCATGAAACTGAATGAAGATGGATATTTTACATCAGAATAATAATAATCTTTGAAATATATTTGAAGAGATATAGTGGCACAAACGTTCTTCAATTTTAAGAACATAAACAAAAACAGATCATTGCGCTTCTAGGATTTAAAATCCATATCTCCAAAATGTAGTCCTTGTTTCCGAGATACTCGATCATTGTATCGCTATAAATTAATTTTCACAAGGAAACTCAAAGAATAAAAATTATCAACAAAACTGAGATATCTCTAAAAAATTAATGTAGAAATCTATGTATATATATATCGATATATATTGCATAGTGATTTCAAATCCGCAAAAGACACCTGATAAATCGAGATAATTGAAATTCCAAAATACATCTTAAAGTATTCATTACTACCCTTAAGAGTAGGAGAGAAAATAAATATTGTAAATGGATCATTAAAAAAATTATAATGAGATTTGAATCAGTCAAAATCGAGCTTTAAATTTCCCTGATATACCGAAAAGACTATAACAAAAAACTCAGAAAAATTCGTAAATTCAATTCTCTGGTGATGAAAAGTCAAATGTAAGGTTCCTTAACAAAATGAAAAAAATACCAAATGTAGGGTTCATCCATGTAATGTTAATTATACAAATGTAAGGTTGAAAACATAAGGTTGATCACAAAATTAATATTGATGATACATATGTCTGCTTCTCAAACATAGGGTTCCATACTTATGTAGGGTTCTTTAACCATAATTTTCCTCTTTGAAAAATGTAAGGCTTCATTCAAACATAATGTTCATTAACCATAAGCTTCTTCCAATGTAAGTTTTACAAACTATACTTTCTGATCCTTTACTACAATTTTTAATACAAATGTAGGGTCTTAAATTAAGTTCTTTAGTGTAGGAAATGAACAATGATTCCATAGAATGACAAACAATGAACAGTGTTTCCTGAAAACGCTTAAGAGCATTCCAAACACTTTAATGATTATTTCATATAAATAAATAATTTAATATTATTCCAAAATAATAATTATAAGGATTATAAACTTCTATAAATACAATTAATATAATACCATCCCTAAAACAAACAAGGGTATTCGTGAGCATTAAAATCAATAATATATTTAGATTATTGTTGAGACAATACATAATAAACAATCTCCCCCGTTTTAATGATCAAAAAAAACAATAAATTAAAACTATAAATGTAGTAACATAATTTAGAATTTTGTAAACATATAAAGAAATAAATTTTATTTGAAATAATTATTTTGATAAAAAGAAATATTTATTTCTATCCAAATTTCTCTATAAATATTTCAAAATTTAAAAGAAATGTTTTATTTATTCAAATTACTCCCCCTTTTGTGAGATAAAAAAGAAATTAAATAAATAGATTAAAACACATATTTAATGTTGAAAAAATTAGTAAGTGAATTTTATAATAAACTGAAACATATAATGAAGACTGGATGTTTGGATATTAGACAAAAATATAAAATAATATAAAATTAAACTTAAGAAAATAGAAATGATGCCAATTTCATTGATTAGAAAATTTAGAAATACAATAAGGATTCTACTAAGAAAAAAAATATTCACTTCCAGAATTAGGATAAAAGAATGGTTAGGGATTTCATAGTCTCTAATAAAGTATATAAAAATAGTTAGGGATTGGATGTGTTGGAATTATAAATGGCTTGAAACATCTCGTTCAACTTAGCCATCTTCACTTGAAAAATTTTCATAAGATGACCACCTTACTACATAATCAGACGTCTAGAATCACGAATAACATGAAATTCCTCCACAAGATTGATTTTCAAATAGTCATATAAGCTCTCCTCTTGCTTCATAAATTTTTCCAAATTTTCTATAAACTGATTCTGTAGAAATCTAATACTAGGTTCACTGTCGGTGAACTAATGAACAAGGAATTTCTAATTTTCCAAAGAAACATACAGAGGATCATTGTTCTATTGAACGTACTGATGAAAAGAATTCTTGTCTACCATAATAGATGTAATGGCTTGAAATCTTCTAATAAAATCTGGGATGGTAATAGGATTTGGAGTAGATGTACTAGTTTGATTTAATGAACTTTTCACCGATTCGAACTGACATCCCATGTACCAATTCAAATCTACCAAATATATCTTAGAAACTAAATCATATCTAATCCTCCCAATCTCATTTAACATGTCTATTTTATGTAATCAAAACCCCTTCTATAAAACATTTTCTCATTAAGTTCATAGATTATCATCTTTGCATTTTCAATATCCTACTATAAAGTGGCATTATCTTCCCGAGACTTATTAAACATTATCACAATTTATTCAACTTGATGGGACAATGGATCATATGTTCCTTCATTTTCATTCAGTGTCTGATCAATAACAGCACTTGGAAAATGAATTTCCACTAACTTTTCTACTGATTTTTCACTTGGAAAATGACTGATTGTCAAGTACTTTAGTTTGATCACTAAAAATATTTCCTGACTATTCTATAGTCTGATTCACAACCACATTTTGAATTTCTTGAGAAGCTTCTTTCTTAAAATTTTCTTCTGGAATATTCACATAATCTTGAATATTCACTTGTACTTGATCACTGATCAGAGGTATAGTAAGAATCTCTCTATCTTGACTATCCATTGGTATTTCTTCTTAAATAACCAGTTCATCTAAATGACATAAACATGTGGCCTCTCCAGATTCCATCACTTTCTCTTCAACCTATTGAACATCTCTGTTACTAGGTTTTACAAAAAGTCCCTCCGATCATTTTTTTCCTAGACTTCCTCTACTTTGGTGTTAAATATAAGCTTTCTCTTATATGTTTAATAAACCACATCAATTCATAATTCAAGAACACCCTCCGTTCAAACACCTCCTTGATCCTCCTAAAAAAATCTTCTGAGTTCAATTCTTCTTCAGCACCAACTGGTAAAATCATTCTGTTCACTGTACTCTATAAAAATTCAAATTTTCATAGAGTTACAGCATTTTAAACATTGGTATGATGAAACTTCATCCGTGAATATTCTAATTGAATCATATCCATTTTTAACAAAATTCTAGAGATTATCCATCTATAAGGATAAAAATTCATCATAGAATCCATTTGATAGAAGTAAATAAAGAATAAAAACATATACCATGTAAAATTTAGATTAATGTCACTTAGAAATAAACATGATGTACATATCAAGGTATACAATTTTCTTCATTTCTTCCATCCTTAGCGCAATACCAGTCTGAATGAATGTAACCAAGATCCTATGATCTACCTCGAGATCAATAACAAACAATTTCTTAATGTGCATCAATTTAAATAGAAAATACATAATTTATTTGTAAGAGTGATTCTTGTCTCCAATCGGTCGAATATCAATGTGAAGAACACCTTCATGAGGGTACTATAAGATTTGTGAAACTTCAGTTAAAGAAATCAAAAAATAATTATCCTCAAAACTTGCAACCATTATATCCTCAGAATCACTAAAACTAAACTGTACGCTCTTATAAAAATTGTTCATTTCTACCTCTTAAATAAATTTGGAATTTATGTTATTGAAAGCAATATCCAACCCTTGAAATGCCAAATCCAATTTCTGTTGCGGAGTCATCTGACATAACCAATCAAAATCAACCACTTTTACTTGAAGTATTTTTCTTCGTGTAACACGTTATCACTTCAGATCGCTTGTATCTTCTTCATCAAATTGATTGGTTTTCTTAATTTGAAAAAAAATCTGGAAGTCTAAGGTTTTCGGCTTCTAGGGTTAGGAAGGAAAAACAAGGGATTCGGGTTAGACGAAATGGTTTTGGTAAATGAAGGGTATGAAAGACAAACGATTTTCTAAAAGGCGATGCATATCCTCATTTCCCATGACACAGAGTAAGAATTATTTTTTTAATGATAATGTGGTGTAAATAAATTTAAAATTGAATAAAATAACTAAAATATAATAAGTTAAAAATATAAAAAATTATATTTAAACTAGTAAACATAATATAATATAATATAAAATAAATTTTCATAATTTAAATAAACCTATGTCCCCATTAACAAAATCAAAACATATAGTGGTAAGTTGTTTAGTGAAAATATAAACTAATTGATATTTATTGTTATAAAATTCTAAAGATATATCCTTTTTAATAACATAGTCTCTTAGAAAATGAAGTCTAATATCAACATACTACGTTCTAGAATGACTTATTGGATTTTTTGAAATATTTATAGCACTTTAATTATCACATAAGATAGGTGTACTATTAAAATTAATTCCAAATTCCATAAGTTTTTTTATCCACAAAACTTGCGTACTAAAATTTCCTACAGATACATATTCTACTTTGGGTCATGATAAGGAAACTGAGTGAGACATCTTACTCAACCTTGATAGTAACAATTTTCCTAATAAGTGAAAGGTTCCTGAGGTGCTTTCTATATTTATTCTATAACCTCTAAAATAGTCATTTGGATACGATCTTAAATTAAAATCATAAGTTTTTGGATAAAGAAGAGATTGAAAAATAGTTCCTTTTAAATATTCAAACTCAGTTTTATAGCAATATGATGTTATTCATTTGGATTGTTTTTTGAAATACAACATATAAACATACTGGAAACATAATATCAGGTCTATTCGTAGTAAGATATAATATAAAACCAATCATACCTCTATAAAACTTATTTTCCACTAGTTTTCTAGATTCATCCAAATCAAGTTTAATATTAGTACACATGGGAGTTGTATATGTCTTATTATTCTCAAGAATTTTTTTCTCAATAAATTAGTAATATATTTTATTTGGTTTAATACATTTCCATAATATTTATTTGATAAATTTTAAGTCCTGGAATGAAATTTAATTCTCCCATCATGCTCATCCCAAATTCTTTCTGCAGGATTTATGAAAAATCATTAAAAAGTTTTTTATTTATTGGTCTAAAAATACTATCATCAACATAGATTTGAACTAATAATAAATTCAAAAAAAATATTTTTCTTAAAAAGGGTTGGATCTACCAAACCAAAATTAAAACCATTTTTCAAGTGAAAGAACTTAATCATTCATACCAAGATCTTGGTGATTTCTTAAGGCCATAGAGAGCATCAGTATGATTAGAAAAAAAAAATTGGCTTTTGATAATTTTCAAAACTAGGGGGTTTTTCAACCTAAACATCCTCCATTAAATAACCATTTAAAAAGGCATATTTGACATCAATATAATGTAATTTAAAATTCATATGAGATGCATAAGCTAAAAAGATTCTTATAGATTCTAATCTAGATACATTGGAAAAAATTTCATCATAATCCATACCTTCTTCCTGATTATATCTTTTAGCTAATAATCTAGCTTTATTTCTAGGTATAGTCTCATTGTCATCTTGTTTATTTCTAAATACCAACTTTGTTCCTATAATTGGATAATTTTATGCTCTTTCAACTAATTTCCAAAATATATTCCTTTTAAACTGGTTCAATTCTTCTTGTATTGATAACATCCAACTTTCATATTCTAAGGATTCTTCAAAAGATTTTGGATCAAGTTGTGATAGAAAGGTAGAGAATTAAACTAGGTTTCCAGTATTTCTTCTAGTCCTTATTCCTATGTCTAGATATCCTATAACAGTTTCTAAAGGTTGATTCTTTAGAGTTATAGACTATTTAGGAAGAACACTTTTAGGTTCATCAGCATCATGTTCTTTTGAATTGTACTGAATTTTATTTTCAAATTAATTTTTCAGGTTTTAAAGTCTCTTGTTGTTAGAAGGTTTAGTAGATTCATAAGTTTGATCATTCTCTTTATTAAACGGGTCATCTTCATCAAACATCACATGAACTGAATCATCAATAAACCTTGATTTTTTATTAAATAATCTGTAAGGTTTAAAAGTTGTCAAATATCCTAAGAATATTCCTTCATCAGTTTTTGGATTTAACTTACCAAGATCATCCTTGGTGTTTAGGATATACACCTTACATCAAAAACGTTAAAGTAATTTACCTTTGGCTTTCTGTTATTCCAATGTTCAAAAGGTGTCTTTTGGAAAATATTCTAAATTAAAACCCTATTTATTATATAACAAGATATTTTTACAGCTTCATCCCATATATAGGTAGGAATATTGTATTCATTTAGCATAGTCCTAGACATTTCAATAATAGTTTTGTTTCTTCTTAAAAAAATTCAATTTTTTAAGGTGTTCTTGTTGAGGAGAAGGGGTGTTTAATACCCATTTTTGAGAAAAAATAAAGTGAATTCATGATTCTAAAACTCTCTACCATGATCACTTATTAAAGAAATTATTGTAAAACCTTTTTCATTTTGAACACTTTTGTAGTATCTTTCAAAAATATTCAATGCTTAATTTTTCAGTTTTAGAAAATAGACCCAGGTAAATCTAGAATAATCATCTACCTAAACATATACATATAATTTTCCATCCAAACTTTCTAATCTAGATGGTCCAAACTTATCTATGTGAATAAGTTCTAGGGGATTTGATGTAGCAATTTTGTTTGTGGATTTAGAGGAAGATTTGCGTTGCTTTCAAATTTGGCAAGCATCACAGAATATAACACTGTCAAACATGAGACTAAGTAAATCCAAAACTAATTGTTTCTTACATAATTTACGTAAATAATAAATATTGCCATGACCAAGTCTTATATTCCAAATCCAAGATTCATTTATCTTAGCAGTTAAACAACTCACATTGTATTTACACAATGAATTTAAGTCTAAGGTGTAGACTTTATCTATTCTAGATGCTATAAATATAAGAAAATATCTATAAATATATAACAATAATTGTTAAAATAATCAACACAGTATCTGTCATTAAAGATTTGAGAGATAATTGTCATGTTATGCTTCTATCCTTGTATATAGAGTACATTATTTGTGGAGATAGACTTTGGATATCCAACTATTCCATGTCTAATTATCATCCCATTAGCATTGTCACCAATGGTGACTATAACTCCATCAATATGTGTCAATGTATTGATGTTATATGTATTTATACTCATCTGTCAGGAGAATCTACTATCCATATACCATATTGATTTTCCTTTTCTTTGACCTATTACCTACAAAGATAATTTAAACAAAAATTTATTTTGGTACCCATATCTTTTTGGGTTGAGTAGTGTAAGCTAACAAGGATTAAGGAATCCAAATATGATTTAATTTATCATGACTTATGTTAGTAAAATTAGATAAACTTTTTAAAATAAAATCTCTTTTAATCCCACTTATATTATGATTTCTCAAATAATTTTTTTGTTTATCCTTATATTCCTCAAAAATGAAAAATAGCATATTCTATATGAGGACCAAAATAATTATTATATAGTTTAGATTTTTCACCTTTACTTCTTATACCAAATAATTGATTTTTATTTAAATTCTTACCCGAAATTTCATTCATTTTATTTTATTCTTTTGTAAAAAAAGAGAAGCACTTTTATAAGTTTTTAGTTTATCCTATAGTATTTTAATCCTATTTTCACAGTCAGAACAGTTTGTAGTCGAAGAGCTATATTTCTCAACTAACTCTTGATGATGTTTAAGTAGAATATCTCTTTCTTCTAAAAAATATTTTTTAATAATCTTTAATGATTTATGTTTTGTTAATAGGGAGTCATATCTTTTTTCTATAAAAGTATAGTTGGAATCCATTTTATCATTTGAGTAAATAGATTCAGAATCAGATGAATTGTAGGGTTGTTCCTTGTCTTCTATAGCCATAAATCACATATTAGCTTTCATATTCGATTCTTCCTATTCTAAATTAGATATTGATGGGCTTCTGGAGTCTTTAGAAACAATCCATGTAGCTTTCATAGCTCTTTTTCCTTTTTATCATAATTATAATATTTCTAAAACTTCTTTTCTATCTTTCTCTGCTCAATTTTTAATTGAGAAAATTTAGGTCTTATATGACCCAAATTTTTTCATTCATAGAATCTAACTTCCCTTGAATATTTCTCATCATTTTTGAAGGGTTTTATGAATCCTATGTTATTCCTATAATAATTTCTAATCTTTCTTTCTAATTGAGCCAACTCGATTTCAGAATCAGATGAGTCTAGATTTATTTATTCTTTGAATTATTTTTTCATTTTTCAATTCTGATTTTGAGATATAATCTTCAAATTAGTGCTATCCTTTTTCACTAAGACATTGTGATCTTCAACATCATCTTGAATTTCATCTTCATACATCATTAGAGTTCCAATCAACTCTCTCATTGTCATATCCTTGATATGTTCTTATTGGAGAATTGCAACTAAAATTCCAATCCACTAATTAGGTTGTACTCTATATACTTTCAATGCTTGATCAGATTGTTCGATAGGTTCATATAAGGCTATAATGTTTTTTAAAATTTATATGAGTCTTCCATTCATTTGAGTCATGCTTTCTCCATCAACCATCCTGAATGTATTAAATTTAAATTTCATTGTTTCATACCTCACTTGTCTTAAATATTCCATACCTTCATAAGAAACTGCAATTATCTTCCACATTTCATAAGATGTATGGAATTGTTAGACATTGTTGAATTAGTTTAGTCCAATACGATAGATAATAGAGTTCCAAGCCTTAGAATTCATGTCATACTTAGACTCTATATTAGAAGTCCATATTTTGGTGTTTTATGGATTTTTTAATGGGTAACGATCATTAAGAATACATTAAAACCAATATTATTCAATTATATTATCTTAAATGATTTCCAACATCCCTAGTTCTTATAAATAAAATATGGAGCACAAACCATTGAAATTCCTTCTTTTAGATTCTACACTGATCTTTGTGAAACTCTTTAGCACTTGTTTTTTATAACCAAAGAAAATATGTTGAGCCTAGCCTCTAATACCAAGTGTTAGGTTAGAAATTATATGAAAAAGACAGAATAGGGGTTTATTGTTTCCTTTTAAAATTTTCACAATTTTGTTGATTCACATTAACAGTAAATATACATGGAGGTGTTTCTATATGAGAGTATGTGTAGTGGAAAAACATAAAAAACACAATAATTTATAGTGGTTTGAGGAATGAATATTCCGTAGTCCACTCCACCAATCACCCTCTCAGCGGGCTTGGTGACTTACACTAGCCAGGTCCTCTTCTCATAAGACTGATCCAAAACTGAGTGCAGTTAGTTGTCACCCTTATAAATAGGGATAAAAATAGATCCTTATGGTTATTTTACAAGGAACTGAAATATCCACATCTTAGAAATATAATATGACACTCCACCATGACTGAAACCCAAAATTCAATACACAAAAGAATCAATAGAGATTGATTTGAAAAAACACTTTAAACATCATAGTTGTAGTAGCACACAACTAGAAGAAGATGGATCTTCTTCATCAGAAGAATAATAATATTTGAAATATAATTTAAGAGATATTTTTGCACAAAATATATTCAATTTTATGAATAAAAACAAAAACATAGAATTACACTTCTAGGATTGAACAAGTATATCACCCAAATGTAGTCCTCATTTTTTAGATACTCAATTGATGTAGCACTATAAATTAATTTTCATATGGAAACTCATAGAATAAAAATTATCAACACAACTATGATATCTCTAAAACATTAAATGTATAAAGATATATATAATGATATATCATGATGAAATATTTCTGATCTACAAAATATTCCTGATAAATTGAGAGAATCCAAATTCAGAAATACATCTCTAAATAGTCGTAACATCCTTTAAAAATAGTATAGAAAATATCCACTCTAAATGGATATTTAAAACAATTATTATGAGATTTAAATTAGTCAAAATTGAGCATTAAATCGCCCAAATATACCACAAATACTGTTACAGAAAACCATGATAAAATCATAAATTCAATTCTCCGATGATGAAAATTCAAAGGTAAGGTTTCTTCATGAAATGAAAAAATACCCAATATAGGGTTCAACCACGTAACATTAATTCTGCGAAGGTAAGGTTGGAAATTTAAGTTTAATCATAAATGTAAGGTTGATGACACATAAATTTTCTTCTAAAACATAGGGTTCCATACTTATGTAGGGTTCTTTAAACATACCTTTTCTCTTTGACAAATGTAAGGTTTCATTCAAAGGTAATGTTATTTGACCATAAGTTTATTTAAAAGCAATGTTGATAAAAAAATATGTTAGGATCCTTTAACATAATCTTTAATAAAAATTTTGGGTATGTTCCTTAGGTTACATTCTTCAGTGTAGGGAATGAACAATGATTCCAAAAAATAAAAAATAGTGAACAATGTTTCTTGAATATGCTTAAGATCATTTCGAACACTTTAACGAATATTTATCACAAATAAATACATGAATATTATTCAAAAATAATAATTATAAATATTATAAACTTCCTAGAATACACTTAAAATACGATCATTTTTAAAACAAATATGGGAATTTGTGAGCATCAAAATCATTAATATTTATAGAGCATTGTTGAGACAATACATGCCCAACATACCTTAGTTATGATTTCATATTTATGTGTATGAAACATCTATATTTTGTGTACAAACATATTGTTTACTTGTAACACGTCCATAATAATATCTATGATATCATATATGATTCACTTATGACTTTATATTACCTGTTTATTTATAAATTCCATGATAAGGCAATGTTTTGGGTAATAATCATTTTATTTATCTTATGTCTTTTGACTTGTTATTATTTATATAATTACTTAAATCATGATATACTAACATCTATAATGAAGAAAATGATTTAAATATCATAAATATTCTGTATATATATATATATATATTATGGAAAAATTAAATGGAATACCCCATTCATGGAGACAGTTAGTTGTACTTACACATGAACGTTGTTTTAGTTTCCTTATTGAATTGAATGGAAGAAAGTAAATGAAATATATATATATATATACATAAATCTAGTAGAATTATTATGTCATATATTTCGTGCTTATTTATTATATATACTTTATAATAATTCTTTAATGGTTAACATGGAGAATAAATCTCATCGCGTAACGGAGACTCTAAGACGTACGTATGCATGAGCCACGATATCATTCACTAAATGGTTAAAAGGTTTGGAATTTGATGGTATATTAATTATACAGAATAATTATAATGTTATATTCATTATTTAAATCAATTATACTCATTATTATACCAATCCAAATTAAGTATTGTTGAATAACAAATTACACCATGGCGTGAAGATGGTAAGCCATGCGTACACACGCATGGAGATATTGTTATTCTTATGATGGATAAAAGGAGGTATAAGGTTTTAAAAAAGTTATAATAACATATTGAAATTTATAAGATACTATATTTATTACTTTAGTATAGAAACAACATAATAAGAATAAGTAGAAGAAGAAAATAATTTTGAAAGAGGTGAAAAAACAATTCACCCGTTTTCGAGTATCTCCATATGATTTTCACAAAATGTCTCATTAGGATGGATTTTTTCTCAAAGTGTGGCCTCTAGAAGGAATGGAGGTATTTTGGGAGATTACATGAGTAGAATGTGGACTATCCATGGGGATTTAAAGGTGTGAGTAAGAGGGTAGAGGTGGTGACCTTTTATAAGAGGGGGGAGGGTCACTTTAGAAATGTTTTGAAATATTATATGTTATAAAATTATTTTCAAATTAAAATATGTCCAAAGTGATTTATTTTTAGGATAATATGAGTATGGGTCTAAATACACTCAACCAATTTGATTTAGATAATTTTAGGCCACAAAATTAACCTTATCATTTAGCTTTAACCCTTAGTTAAAAACATTACCTCTTAACATGTCTTCTTGTATTTTTATAATATATGGTTACTATAGTAACTATAAAATGAATAGGGTACCACAGGTGGATAATTAATGAAATTTTTAACATTATATAAGTTATTTGGCATAATATTATATTTTTTGGACTATTATATCATTTAATAAAATAGTATTTTTTTTAAAACTCGTTTATGTGAATTTTGACACTATTTAGTAATTTGTTTTTATTAAAGTCATATAAAATTCATTCATTCCAAAACACAACATTAACTCAAATATAACATGTTATATTCATCCATAAAATTAATTTATGGAATTAAAATGTTCAAATTATAATTATTTTAATATTTATAATATCATTTATTTGAATCTATCATTAATAAGGTAATCACTTCATCATCATTTTTTCATGAATAAATTTATTCATTTAATGTCTACAATTTATAAATAAAATACCATAATGTAAGAAATATTTTTAGTTTTATAATTACTATTTATAGTCAAATAAATCAGTTATATAACTCTATATTAAAAAAAATTGTAAAAGAAACATGTTTATGTTATATTTATCTTTACTTTAAATTAAAAATTCTAAAAGGTCATTATCATACCCAAGTGGCTCCAAGGGTATTAAAATCGACCAAAGGATCCTCATGGATGGTAATATCACATCCAATAGAATCACAACATGTTTTAGGGTATTTTTATATTATTATAATATTGTTTTTTTACCAATATTTACCAGATTTACCATTTAACCAAGATAAAAAAAATTATTACTAATGTTACTTTTCATAATATCAAAAAATAAAAGGTAACTATTTAAAAAAAATTAAACTTATGATTCTAAATATGGAATCAATTTTTCTAAATTCAAAACACAAGGTTGGTATAAATTAATTTAAAATTAATTTCTTTTGTTAAAACGAGGAAGTGGGTTTTTAAAAAGTAAAAAAACTACCCAAAGATTGACATTTGTTTATTTACAATATAAATGAAAAGTTACATATAATGAAAATTATTTTATTAAATTATAAAAACATAATCCAATTACACATTAAACCAAATTAAAAATATAGTATAACTATATGAATAAATTATTTGAAACGATAGTTTTGAATTAAAATTCAGTATTTTTTATTATTCATTAAAATATGAATTTTATCAGAAAAATATAAAAAATTCAACTAAGTAACTTTTTATGCCTCAATTCCAAATAATAAGTTCATTTTATTCAAATATAGTGTATAAAAGTGTTAAAAACTATATTTTAAATGGGTATGCCATCAAAAGCTGGCAAAACAACATTTAAAAAAAATACTTCTTTTATCCAAGAAAATAAATTTGTTCTTATACCATGTCTAGAAAATTCATAAGATTAATTTTAATGTTATATAGAATTAAAAATGAGGTGTAAATTATTCCTAATTTCTAGTTTATATCCCATTAAATAATAATATTTCAATAATATATCATTGTTTAGAGAAACTTGGTATTGCGTACAACGCAAGCTATCTAGGAAGATCGCTCTTGTGTGTAATCCAAGTGAAGTCAGTGTTCAGTGTAGTGAAGGCTTCCTTCGGTGTTATGTATAAAATAATCTAAACATTGTTCTTTTTTACAATGAACAAAATCTATACTCAGTGTTCTGTGTATCGTACACCAACTCGGTGTTGCGTGTCATATACGATAAGTCAATTTAGTGTGGAAGGAATGTTTGACTTATTATATTGGAAGATATAAATGAAAAGTTTAATTTATGTGAAAAATGGTCCATAAAAACTACGGGTGTTACATTAGATCCCATTAAAAATGATTTTTTCACTTGAAATGTTTTGGGGTTATAAAAGTTTCACTACTTGAATGTTCCTTTCTTGGAAACCCACATCATAAAAAGGAATACTAAAACATAATTTTAAAAAGAAAAGTTAGAAACATAAAAGTTACCCAAAGTAACTAATAACTAGGTTTTCAAATAGGATAACATTAGTGGGATGTGAAGACATGAATATGGAAGATAAATCTAACCATAAATTTTTGAAGGATAGTGATAGAGAACCAGGTTGGAGAAAGTTAAAAATAATAAAGCCATAAATCAGTGATGATTTAAGGGACTATATGATTCATCGAATAAAAAGATACTAAGATAACATTTTTTATTTTCAGGATCCTTTCCCCCAAGTTGAATAATTTTTCCTGAGAATAAATACTTACTTGATTTTGGTACAGTCTCACCATTGTTCATGTGTTAAACAACTTCCAATTCATCTCTTGTTTAAAGAAATGAAGATGAATTTTTCATTCTTGAAGTGCTAACAAATCATGTGACAGAATGATAGGTCATTCCATTTTTCACAAAAAAAAAAGGGTTATCAGAGTTAATAAAATATTTATAATTCCACCTATAGTTGGAAAATACATTATCTAACAAACATCAAATGTAATATAACTTATACTATCTATAAATGGAAAACTTTACAATCCTTAGAAAAACTAAAAATATAAATGTTTAGAAATAGATGAACTAAATCAACATAACATTTATCTCCCATATCTTATAAGGTTGTTCTTTGTTGTCACATTCCAAACATGTGAATACCTTAATCATGTATTCTCTTAAAACATGGTAATAACATGAATTACCATATATCCTTAGTGAAAACATGAATTTTATAAAAACTAACTCTTTCCTCACACCAAAAATTCCAAAAATTATATATACTCAAACCATGATATCACTTTGTCCTTATATCAGTCATGAGGTAATAAATATTGTCAAATATCTCATTATCTTCTTCTCCCTTCATTATGCGCATATCATGTGCTTTCCAAAAAATATTTCAATCACTTTTCATGGTTAACATTACCATATACTTATGTAAAACCACAATGGAACAACACATAGATATTATAATATTCCATAATACTATAAAAGAGATTCAAAAACCCTACTTTGGAATTCCATTACATAAACAATTAATCATTCCACTAAATCATTGTCATGCTCAACATCACCAATAGTGATCACATGTGATTTTACTTTTCCTTTGGCCTTAATAGGTTGTTGTCATTTATCATCATAATCTTTAACCATTGGATTTGGGCATTGGTTAGCATAATTACCCATTTCCTTGCACTTGTAGAATTGATGTGTGGGTGGTGAATTCTATGTATTTGTTTCTTTGTTCACATCATTATAAACCTTTTTCCCATTACGTAGACACTCAATTACTCGATGAACTTACATTCCACACTTAAAACAGTTTCTAGTCCATTTAATAAAATTTTCACCAATCTTATTTACACACTCTGAGTATAAGAAAACATTGATAATCTTTTCACTATTGTTTTTAGATTTTCCCTTGAACTCCATCTTTCATTTGTTGTCAAAACCATGAGACTGATATGTACAACCAACATTCATTTTTACCTTGATAGAACAATGCACAATCTTTTCATATCAACAAAAGTATCTTATAGCTAATGCCCTTAGAGTAATTGTATTTTTTCCACTAAAAAACTGATTAACACTACTTTTAGGTTGGATGATAAAGCCAGAAGCAGACCTTGATGGCCTTCTAAAATTTTCCTTATATGGACCAAAATATTCATCATCCTTTTACATAATCTCAAAGAACTCCTTTTATACCCTTTTTTGAAGAATAATAGTGAAGTATTTATTGAAAAATATTTTCTTCAACTCATCCCATTCCATGTATTAAGTTTCATCTTATTGCCTTGTATGCTTGATTAAAGTCCACCACTAGTTTTCTTCACCTTCTAAAAAATAAATATCCAAAATTATTTTTCACATTCTGAATAGAAAAGAAAGGAAAATATCTTCTCAATGGTACTGATCCATTATTCATACAAAATTGGATTAGAAAACCTGCTGAAATAATGTGTAAGTTGCCTCATAAAGGACTCAACACAATGTTGGTCCCTTCTCTACTCACTTGGAAGTCTTGAATGATACAAAACTAGTGTAAGTATAGCAATAATTTTTTTCCCATCTCTTTTAACATTTTTTTATTCAACAGGAAAATCATTTCATTTCTAAGTGCATTAATCATTAAAACAGTTCCTTCGGGTTCCAGCCATAGTCTAAAATCCAAAAAGAATAGTGTGAGAGTCAAAATAATATACTAGGAATACAACATAATCAAGGGAGTGTTCATTAAATCTCTAATATCTTAGGTTTAATACTAGGTTATTAATTATTGTTACAATAATTCTAGGACACTATCCTATAGTTATACTTACCCTTAGGTACATCCCTATACATAACTTAGAAATATCTCTAGGGATCTCACTAATGTTTTCGCATTCTAGTTTCCAAAGGATGACTAAACCTTTGCTCTGATACACACTCTAACGACCCAAGCGTAGAGTACACAGAAATTACATGTCTTTTGTGGAATACTGAGTACATTACACAAATATATTCCCAAATACCATATTACCTTAGTGTCTTTGTAAATATGGAACACAATTTTCTATCTTGGTGAAATATCTTTAACATCTCCCATAAAGATCTTCCCATTTTTTCCTACCAAAAACCATTCTTAATATATTGGGGAAAAGAAAACATAAAAATGGTGAGCTCATATTCTCGTAAAGGGTAAACATTGAGAACTTAAAACAAACCATAAACATAAGAATGTAAAATCATGAACGTAATGTTTAAATATCGAAATCATGAGTCATGAAATAAATTTTGGTAGTACGTAAGTCATAGATCATAAAGGAACATTAACCATGATAAATTATCATTTGAATAAAACATGGAATTGTGTTAAATAGTAAATAACATAATATTATTTCTATATTATCCAAGTAATTTCTACCTAGACCATCATAGTGAAAAAATTACATTACTAACCTGGGATTACTTGTCGTTCCAGCTTTGTATTACTAAATCAGATTTACATGTTGTTCTAGCCATGTATTAATGAACCATATTTACTTGACATTCTAGTCATGTCGATCTCATGAGATATAAATATTTACCCAATTAATTTTAGGCTAATATAGGTCCCACCCATCTCATAATGAAATCAATCTTATATATGCCACAAAAAACACAATTCATTCATCATTACATAACCCAAGAAATAAAATGGATTTCCTAAACATCATTCCATCATAACAATATCCATAGAAAATTTCATTCCATCACTAACAAAATAAATTCATAGTATTAGTAGGTATAGAAACAAAAACATATTTAAATAGCATTATCTTATATTGAAAATAATTTTGATAGAACACTTAAAATCAATTCTTGAAGAAAATATCACATATTCTTCAAAAATGTTTTCTTTTTTCAAAATTCCATAAAATTTTAAATGAAATGATTTTAATTGAAAATAAAAATGAAATATTATAAATTAGGATTCATGGAAATAATGTGTTATTAATTTTTAAGAAAAAATTCATTCCATATTAGTTAAAAATATACAATCTTCTCATACTCTTGTTGGAAAATTTGTCTACAAAAAATAGTATAATAATATAAATAATATTATATATTTAGGAAATATGAACATGGATGATAAATATACCCTACTAAATACTTATGAATAAACAATCTGAGATAATAATGAGATTGAAAAATTATCATTTACCTTAGGTCTGATTTCTTCTATATGTTTCTAAAACCACTATATATTGGGTTTAAACATATTATTAACTTGTAATAGAACCATAATAATATATATTATATCATATATGATTCACTTATGACTTTATGTTACCCATTTACTTATCAATTCCATGTTAAAGAAACATTTTGGGTAATAATTGTTTTATTTATCGTGCGTGTTTTAACTTGTTATTATTGATCATATTACATAGATCATGATTTAATTAATTAAATAATTTGAATCATTATTTTTATATCATAAATATTATATATATAATTATATATATAATATATGGATAAATGAAATGGAATACACCGTTCATAGAGATGGAGGGCAGTACGTACGCATGAACACTATTTTTGATTCATTATTGAATTGAATGAAAGAAAGTAAATGATATATATATATACATAAATGAATTAGAATTATTATATCATATATTTCATTATTATTTATTATATATACTTTATTATCATATGTGAATAGTTATTGTGGAGAATGAATTTCATCGCGTCGTGGAGACGGTAAGCCGTACGTACGCATGAGTGACGATGTCATTCACTTAATGGTTAAATGGTATGGAATTGTAAGGTATATTAATTAAAGAGAATAATTATCATGTTATATTCATTATTTACATCCACTATACTCATAATTTTACAAATCCAAATTATGTAAATTTGAATAACAAATTACACCACGACATGGAGATGATAAGCCGTATGTACACACACAAGGTGATATTGTTATTACTTGGATAGATAAAATAAGGTATAAGGTTATACCATAATTATAATGGCATATAATAATTTATAAGATACTATATTTATTACTTTACTATGGAAAAAACATAAGAAGATGAAGTATAATAAGAAAATAATTTGGAAATAGGTGATAAAACAATTACTTCTTTTTCGAGTATCTCTTGTTGATTTTCAAAAAAGGACTCTTTAGGATGGATTTATGCTCAAATTGTGGCCACCAGTATTAAGGGTAATATTTTTGGAGATTAAATGAGTATAATTTGTATGAGACATGGGGCGTGAATGGTGGGAGTAACTGGGTAGAGGTCGTGGACTTTTATAAGAGGGAGGAGGGGCACTTTAAAAAGGGATTGAAATATTATTTTATTATAAAATTATTTTTGAATTCTAATAGTTAAAATGTGATAAATTGAGAGGATAATACGAGTATGGGTCAAAATAATATAAAAAAATCTGTTTTAGATAGGTTTAATCATAAAATTAACCTTATCATTTAGTTTTAACCCTCAGTTAAAAACCTTAACTCTTACCATGTCTTTTTATATTTTTATAATATATGGTTATTATTGTTACTATAAAATTCCTAGAGAACCACAAGTGGATAATTAATGATATTGGTAACATTATATAAGCTTTTTTCTAAATCATATATTTTTATGACTATTATATCATTTAATAAAATAATATTTGTTTTAAAAACTCATTTATGTCAATTTTGAAACTATTTCGTAATTGATTTTTATTAAAGTAATAAATACTTAATTAATTCATAAAACAATATAAACTCAAATATAACATGTCATATTAATTTAGAAAATTCTTGTATGACATCAGAATGTTCAAATTATATTTATTTTAAAATTTATAATATAATTTATTTGATTCATTCATTAATAAGGTAGTCACTACATCATCATTATGTCATAAATAAATTTATTTTTTTAGTGTCTAGAAATTATAAATAAAATTCCATGATGTAATAAATATTTTTATATTTATAATGACTATTTATAGTAAAATAATTCCATTTTATAACCCTATATTAAAAATTTCCTAGTGAAAGATACATGTTTATGTTATATTTCTCTTTACTTTAAATTAAAAATTCTAAAAGGAAATTATCGCACCCATGTGCCTTCATGAGGTCTTAAAATAGACCCACAAATTTTCATGGTCCGAAATATCTCATCCAGTAGTATTAGAATACGTTTTAGGGTGGTTTTATATTATTATAATATTATTTTTTACCCTTATTTACCTGAATTACCCTTTAACCATTGTAAAAAAAACTATTTTCTGCAGTTACTATTCATAATATCCAAAAATAAAAGGTACAATTAAAAAAAATTAACATTATGATTAAAAATATGGAATCCTATTTTATAAATTCAGAATAAAATATTAGAAGAAATTAATTTAAAATTAATTCTCGTAGTCAAAACCAGAAAGCCAACTTTTTAGATGCAAAAACTATCAAAAGATTGACATGATTTTATATAAAATGTAAATTTAAAATTACTTCCAATGACCAAAATTGTATTAAATTATTAAAATATAATCCAATTATACTTTAAAACAAATTAAAAATATAATCTAACTATATAATGAAATTAGATGAAAATATAGTTTTGAATTAAAATGCAGTATTTTTCACGATTCATTAAAATATGAATTTTATTATGAAAATACCTAAAGTTAAACCAATGTAAAATTTTGATATCCCACTTCCAAAAAATAAGTTTATTTTTTTAAATAGAATATATAAATGTTTTAAAACTTGATTTTAAATGGGAACTCCATTGAAAGGTATGAAAAAATGCATTTTTTTAAATACTTATTTTATCCGAAAAATTAAATTTTTTATTATATCATATTTAAAAAATAAATAATATTAATGATTATGTTATATAAAATTATACATGTGACTAATAATATTCATAATAGCTAGTTTATATCCCATTAAATAATAATATTTTAACAATATACCATTGTTTAGTGAAACTTGATACTGCATACAACGCAAGCTATCCAGGAAGGTCGCTATTGCGTGTAACGCAAGGGAAGTTAGTGTTGCGTGTAGTGCAAGATTATTTTGGTGTTTCATATAACATAATCTAAACATTTTTATTTTATACATTGATCAAAATCTATACACATTTTTTCGTGTATCTTATGCCAACTCGGTGGTGTGTTTAACATACAATAAGTATATTTAGTGTGGAAGGAATGTTTCATTTAGTCAATTTCAATATATAAATGAAAATTTTAATTTATGAAAAAGTGGTCCATAAAGACTCATGGTGTTATAGGCATAGCATGGAAAATGAGGAATTTTGTTTTCCTTTTGAAAAATTAGGCCACTATAAGAAAACAATAAACCTAAAAGTAAGGGGAATCGAATGGTATGTTCGTTGTCAAGTGCAATCCTTAAATATCTATTCATTGGGTATTAGAAACATCTTGTGGTGAACAAATATATATCCAAATGAATGATCCATATATATTATAAAATATTTCTAGAGGATAGGTGGGTTTGAGAGCTTCCAATGATGTGAGGTCGGCTTCCCTAGCCATTTATGACTACCAGCTTTCATTTCCAATATAAATGATATTGTTTTTAGGGTATTTCTATTATATAACAATTTTTACTAAGATAATAATTTATATGTCATTCATGGATTTATATCATTTTAATTTAATGTTTGTGAATAAATTTTGTTTCTTTTATAATCACAACATATATTTTATAATATGTCACATTAAAATAATAGTTTGTATGTATTAAATTATGAAAACAATGTATTAGAAATATATAACGAATTATTTTCACATGAATAATATAAAACCCATCTAGGGCATCATCTTCTTGGTCATGTAAACAAGATGCATTTGAAATACTACGTTAGGAAGGTTATTTATAGTATTCTAAACAAAAACCACTTGAAAGATGTCATGATTTTTTTCAGGGAAAAATGAATACATTTCCATTCAGTGGATAGGGTGAAATGGATATAGAGATTCTAGGATTGATACACATTGACTTGTGTATAAAATTTATAGTATAAGATAGAGTTTGGTATTCTTACTTCATAAATTTTACTAATTAATTGAGTAGATATGGCTATGTCTACTTTATGAGGTATAAGTAACATTCATTTGAAAAATTCAATGAATGAAAGAATTAAATATGGAAAAAAATTGGAATGAGGATTAAGAAAATTTTATTAGATTAAGGTGGTTAAAATCTTAAAAAAGAGTTTATTGATTTTTTATAGGATTTTGGGACACTCTCTCAACTCACTCCACCTTACAAACCATACTGGAATTGTATTATTTATGGGAGGAACCATAACTTATTAGAAATGTAAAAGTTAATTATGAGTCATGAGGATCCTTGATTATCATTTTGGAAAAATTAATTACATATTTTGGCATATACATTAATCCATGTTCAAACTAAAGTGGAAAATGGAATTCCCTTCGAGTTATTGGGTGGAAAGAAACCTTTTTTGTATCATACATGTGTATGGTGTTGTGATCCAATTTTTAAAGCCTTTTTAGGTAATAGACTAGCATCATAGGTCAAAAAAGTGTTTCTTTATATGGTATTTGAAAGAAAAAAAGGGATACTACCTAAATAAACCCCCAAATAAGAAAGTGACTATTGCTATAGATATTGTCATTCTTGAGAAGGAGAACATCCATTAAAAGTATAGTGAGAGAAAGAATGAATTTTATGTTGTTTATGCTCAAGATAAAAAGGATTTGGTATAAGAATAGATTATAGAGGTCCCCATGGATGAATTAGTTCCTAAAAAACTAGTATTACATAGACGTACTAGAGAGGTAAGAGAACCATAACGATATGGATTTCTAGTCACATAATATATTGACTCGTCATTGACTGACAATGATAAACCTATATCCTATAAAGAAGAAGTATATAGATTAGAAGATGCAATATGGAAATAATCCATGAATTCTAAAATGTTTTCTATGTATCTGAACTATGTTTAGGTTCTGTTTGATGCATCAGTTGATGGAAATCCCATGGGGTGAAAATGGATGTTGAAGATAAAAATGGACATAGAAGGTAAAGTAAATACATATAAATCATGTCTAATGGATAAAGGGTTTAATCAATGTAAATTAATTGAATATTATGAAACATTTTCAATAGTCTCTATGTTTAAATCCTTCAAAAATATACATTCTATAATAGATTAACTTGACTATGAATTTTATTAGATTGATATCAAAACATATTTCCATATCGGGAACCTTATGCAAGATGTCTATATGACACAACTAGAAGGATTTCTCAATCCATGAGAGGCCAAAAATATTTTCAAGTTTCAAATATCTATTTAAGGATTCAATCAATCATCCAGGACATGGAAAATTAGATTCGATGAATTTATAGAATAATTGGTTTCATTAATAATGAATGTAATCCATGTGTTTAAAAGAGGTTTAGTGGGAATATAGTCATTATCCTAGTAGTATATTGTAATGATATATTACTTATTGGAAACATCATACCAATATTATAGTTTATTAAGGTCTGGTTAAAAAAGTTTTTCTCTTTGAAGGAATTAGGTGAAGTAACCTATATTCTAGGGATTAAGATCATTCATGATAGGTCTAATAGGTTTATTGGACTATGTAAAAGTACATATATTGACTAGATACTAATGATATTTAGTATAGAACAATCCAAGAGGGGATTGGTTCATGTGCCAGATGGTATACATACTTATAAGAAAATGTTTCCTTGGAAATAATATGAGAAAAATAGAATGAATAAGATGTGATACACTTAAGTGATAAGATCAATCATGTATGCCATGTTATGTACTATACATGATGTTTCTTATGAATTGAGCTTGGTAGTAAGATATCAAGAAGATCATGGAGAACAACATTTGTCTACTATTAAATCTATCCTCAAGAATCCGAGAAAAACTAAGGATATGTTTATGTGGTATAGAGTATATGAAGAGATAGTCATCAGGGGTTATACCAATTCTAGTTTTCAAAAAGATCAAAATGATATAAATTTGTAGTGAAGATATGTTTTCTATATTTGTGGTGGATTTATGAGTTGTAAGATTTCAATGTATTGGGTTTTCAATGATTTTAAAGTGGATTATTAGTAAATAATGACTTCTGATATAGCCTAATAATTCGTTTGGATACAAAACATTGTCCAAGATATCAATCTGGTATCCAGTAGTAAAGATCCTATCACGTTTTATTGTGATAATAATGGACCAGTGGATCATGAAAAAAAGATATTGTCACACTGATAGACAAATCATATACTGCCAATGTATCACCTATCGAGGGGTTTTTATAAAAGGGGTGATGTTTCAGTTGGAAGAGGTCCCAAATTAGAAAATTTAGAGGACCCCTTTACCAAAATCCTTAGATAGAAGAATCAAGAGTATCATGTGAGAGCTAGTAAAGTGAAGGTTGTTAGCTGTTGGATCTACTGAAAGTGGGAGTCTGCTAGAGTTGGGGTTTGAGAACCAAATTGTATGTACTTTATGATAAAATGTAATAATTGTTTTTAATATTATTAAATTTATTATCATATAACGACTTTTCTTATATGTCACATATAATGTGATATTGTACTAAGGTAACTGTCATACTAAAAGGTCATAGTAGTTCCACACTATGATGAGAACACAGAAGATCCATGTTAGTATTCTTAAATATATGTCCTATTGATGGATCAAATCATTTTAGGGACAAAAATGTGTTAGATTATCAAGGTTGGGGACTCATATGAATTTGAGGTACCTTCTCAGGGTGTACTGTAACATTGTTTTACTATTTTTAGGTACTCTTAAACCCCTCATATGATCCTCATTTGGTTGTTTTTTAGGGATTCTTCATGTGAAAATTTTGAAAAATTCAAAAGTTCTAAGGCTATGCACATTTGGCTCGTTGTTTGAAAAACCACACCCACGCCAAGGAGAAATATTGAATCCCTACAACATGGGAACATGGTTAGGGTGCATGGTTTTATAACCATGTTATTCTTCCAATATACCCAGGCACATGACTTTTAATTAATATGAAAATTACTTAAATTTTTTATAAATATATATTTGACCAATGCTCTTATATAACCCATCCTATAACATCCCTCAAGGTCATTAGAGGTTTATAGGATCATTTTTTGCTCCTTCAAACCCTTTTTATAGCGGATTGAAGCTAGGTGATATTTATTTTGTCCATTTATGGTAAGTTATTTCTCTGTGTTCTCTTTATCCCACTATCTCCTTCTCTCCTACCTAGGGATTAAATGATATATATGTTGTTGGAGGATCTACACAACGTTGTTTCAGATATGGAATCTTGGTTTATTTCTTGGATCTTTTTGGATATTCCTATTTAGGGCATTCTCTTTTGGGCTCTAGTGATCCCAAAGTTGGTGGTTCCATAATGATTTTCCATTATTATTAAGCTTAAATTCCATGATTTAAATTCAATTGACTCACTTAAATTAAATTAATTTTAGTTGTTTTATTAAAAACTCAATATTTGTGAATTGGGGATTTCTATTTGATTTGGATTGAAATTTGGGAAAACCAAAAATTCTGTTGAATTAGGGCGTGTTTTGGGAAATCTGAGTGAATTTTGTAAATTTTAACTATGGAATTTAAATTGTGGATTTTAAATTTTGAAATTGAATTGTGAAATTGATTTCAAATTTTTATTTCAATAAAAGAGGTTTAAATTGTTTTCATATAAACCTATTGGTTTTATACTGGAAAATTTATGATTTAGATAAAAACATGTTTTGGGTTTTAAATGGAAAATGACAAATTCAAATATAAAAAATGGATTGAATTAGATTTTGAATAGTTTTGAAATAAAATTCCCATTATTGATTGTTATTAGAGCACATGTATGCCTAGGTAGTTATTGAGTTATTAGGGAAAACACATTAGGATGAGAATTACCTAGTAATATATTGATTCTTTACAACTCTAAAATAAACATTATTGATGATGTTATCCTTAGAAGGGTGTTAGTTAGAATTCTTTGACCTGTTTCAAAGGGATGTGTATGCACATTACTATTTTCATTATATAAGTGTGAGAGAATTCCATAACCTATAATTATTTTACCTCTTGGAAGATGACCATGTAGCTTATGTTTTATATTTTATAAATATATATATATACTATTGTTTGTAAACATTTTTACACATTCATCATGAATTTATATAAATATCTTTATGAAAAATATTTATTAATCCATTTGTTTAATGTATTCCCATAAATTTGAATGTAAGTCATGATTTTTTAAAAGTATTTCCAACCTATGGGAATTAGGAATTCCATTCGGTCCATGTTAGGATCGGTCTATTAATCTGGGTACCAAGGTATCTAGGCTGGCTCATGAAAAAGTTGTATCAAAGGTGTAGGTTAAGCATCTTTCCTTCATGATAGATTGTATTTTGGAAATAGTTTTGGGCCTTAGGAGGTAGTTGTGATTTATTCCCTTTCCTGAACTCCCCAAAAATAACCTTAAGTCATCATGGGTATTTTGGAAACGAATTCTTGTTGGTTAATTTACTTATTTTTTCGGATTTTGATTTGGATTATTTGAAATCAGAATCGTTTTTTTCTATATTTTGGTATTAATTTTCCCATGTTTCTCTATTTGAGTGTTAATTTAAGGTATTTTATATTTTCTACTTATTTTTGTAGCATAATCCCTATGATAAGACTTGAAAATTGGATCCAAGAGGATGCTGTTGATGAACCACAGTGAGTTAATCCTTTGATGGAGTTGAAGTCTTTGTTCTTGCTATCCAATCTCCCGGATATGTGCACACACTTATTCCCATTCAGGCTCTAGCTATGGAACCTTATAGGGATGTCTTATATAATCTTCATTAGAAGTTCCTTCATCAAAATCCTCTACTGTTTGAAGCCTCTATGATCCTCATGTGCATGAGGATTAGTTAAGTATGATTGAGCATTTGTTCAAGCTCTTCGATACATATGATGAAATCAAGCTGATGTGTGCCACCTTCATGCTAGAGGGAATGAGCATGAGATATTGGGAAAAGATTATTTTGGCAAAGAAGTACAGTGGATTATATTTTAAATACATTAATGATCATTTTATGGACCAGTTCTATCCAAATTTTATGTTGTTATCCAAGGACATAGATTTTTACAAACACAAACTTGCTAATAGGAACATGATAGAATATGGAAACCATTTTTAATCTTATACAGATTTCACATAAGATAGTATCAAATGAAAATATAAGGACTAAATTTTTTAATATGGGGTATTTATTTGACATTTTTCATTAGGTTTTCTTACTAAAGCAACCTTCTTTTGCCAATGTGACTGATAGAACATTGATGGTTGAAATGGATATTGTTGGTAAGTTAGGGATGATGGGAGTCCCTTTTTCTCATAATGGTAGTTCTATATATTATTCTAAGGTTAAGGGTAATCATGAGGATTCATTTAGAGGATCTCAGTAGTAGTGTTTTTCTAAACCTCCTACAATTCCTAGAAGAGGACCTTCAATTTTATAATAGTATAGATACCCAGGGAACTCAATGAGGGTTTTCATTGGGGCACCCAAGATAGGTGGAACATCTGAATATTTAGGTAACTTGAAAAAGTTATTCCATGTTTATTCTACTCCACACAGCGGCAGGAGATCATCATCACCTTCTAAAAATGTAGTGCAATTACATAATTCCGGAAAAAAAGGATTTCTATCCACATGAATCTAGAACAATAATTCTTCAAATTATGGGAGATTCTCTAGAGAGAGTGGATATGGGCCCAATTACTATGAGAGTTACAATAATTATAGCTTCTTCATTTGTTTATGGTACTCAAATAGTGTCTATCCCTTCTTACCACAAGGTACCAACTGAGATGAAAGAGTTGAAGACTAAGTTGGATGTTGTTTTGATAATGTATTTATATTATAGAGTGTGTAACCTTGGGTGGATCTCATTATATTTTCTAAGAATTCTAATGCATCAATTGTCCTTTATTTTGATTACCAAAAACTCCTTAGAGTCATGGTAAAGAACAAATATCAATTACCCTGGATCAATGATCTATTTGATCAATTGAAATTGGTGAAGTGGATCTCAAAGATTTATCTTTGATCTAGCATTCATTAGTTAAGGATAAAAGAATTTGACATTCTGAAAATCACCTTTTGGAGTATGTAAGACAATTATGAGTACATTTCCATTTGGTTTAACTAATACTACTGCAGTTTTGATGGATTTAATGAATAGGATATTCCATATGTATCTTGCTACTTTAGGGGTAGATTTTTTTGTATGAAATCCTTTTTCACTATAATACTAAGGAGGATCATGTGCGTCATCTAAGAGAATTTCTATAATTGTTGTAAAGTGATCAATATTATGCCAAGATTTCAAGATTTTATTTCTAGATTTGAGAAGTGTTGTTATTGGGACACATGGTGTTAGAACATGGTATTTCATTTGATAATGAAAATGTGAAAGATGTTATGAAATGGGAGAAACCATAAAATGTTTTTTATATTCTGTGCTTCTTGGGTTTATCTGGATATTATCATTAGTCTATAAAAGTCTTCCGTAAGTTGAATTCTCAGATGACTTCTCTAACTCAGAAGGGATTATTTTTTTCTTGGGATGAATAATTTAAAAAATATTTCGTTGAGATGAATCTTATTTTGACTAATGTAATATTGTTTACTATTCTATAGGTCGGGTAGGGATATGTGGTCTTTTGTGATGCAACAGGTTTATGTTTGATTTGCATTCTTATGTGGGTTTACCAAGTCATTGCTTATGGCTATCAACATCTTAGGATATAAGAGAATAATTACCTAACCCATGACCTTGAAATTATTTCTATGATTCACATGATTAAGAGTTTGTTGTACTACCTTTTCAGAGAATGTTTTACCATGTATTTAAACCACAAGAGTTTTATTTATATCTTCTCTAAAAAATATATGAATCTATTTTAGAGGAATTAGGTAAAATACCTACAATCTTTGGATTTTGACATAACCTATACCCTATAGAAAAGGTATATCATTATAGATTCTTTTTATAGGAATATTCTGACCCAAGATGTTAAATAATCATTGGAATAGTGGAATTGATGGCTCTTGTTTAACAATTTCATATTGGAATCTAGGAATCTAGGGACAAGGTTGATTTGGACAATTTTCAATGGAAATCTGATCTTCTTGAGATTATTCTTCAGGTATAATGGAATGATGATGTGTTCCATATAATTAGAGACTCTATATATGTTTGGGAGACCATAGATGATTAGTCATTCTCCATAGAAGAAAATTTATGTTATCAGAATCATTTTTTTACCTTTAGTAGTAAGGGAATCTATAATGGGTGAATTCCATAATTCCATGCAAGTAGTGAACCTGAGAATAATGAAACTATTATATGACAGGAGATATATATTCTAGTTTCCTAGTATGATATAGGGAATTTCTGATCTTGTCTCCCACTATTTTATATTCCAATAGATTAAGGAAAAGCACCAAATGCCTTCAGGTTTTTTATCCACTTAAGGTGCCATCATGGAAGTGGGATGAGGTCTCTATCGACACTGTGGTTGGTTTCTATGTACCTAAATAAAGAAGAATTCAATATGGGTTTTGATTGATCATATGAATAAATCATCGCACATTATATGAATTTGTTATACAACAAAATTTTAAAATCTTTTAAAGCTCTAAGTAAAAGATATTTTTCATTTATAAGGAGTTTCGTCTTTAGAAGTTTTTGGTATGGATCCTCAGTTCACTTCTAGCTTTTAGAGTAGCCTTGAAATGGAAAGAGGATATTAGGTCCATTTTAGTATATATTTCCATCCATAGAGGGATGGAAAACATAAAGGAATAAATATAGACACTCAAGAATATGTTATGTGTATGTATTCTTGATTTTGAGGGGGATTATGATGACCATCTAGGGCTAGTTGAGTTTTCTTCAAATTATAGTTACCATTCTGTGATCAGGATGGATCCCATTGAGGCCTTGTATGGTCAACCTTGTAAATATTTGTTGTGTTCGTCAAATATTAGTGAAATCCCATTGGTTAGACTGAACATAGTTTAAGAGACAAAAACTTCAATTGATTCTTTCTAGAATATTGACAGAATATAACAGTTACATATCTTATACTAATCATTATCACATACCATTAGAGTTTTTTGTAGGTGATAATATGTTATTGTTTGTTATCTACAATTTGGGTCGTCAATGACTTGGCAGGCAATGAATGATTGCTCCTCATTTTATAGAACCTTTGGAGTCCATTGAGTAAGTGTTGAATGATTCTTACCAATTAACACTCCCACCATAGCTAGTGTTGATACATAATGAATTCCATGAGTCGCAGCTCCAAAATTATCTTTCAAACTCATATCATGTTCTGAGATAGAGTAATCTCGATGTCAATCCTGATTAATCAATGACTGAGAATCCAATTAGAAAAGTTGATTATGAAACTAAGGAAACTCATGGGAGGAAGATACATTTGGTTTGAGTGAAATGGCCACACAATTCTGATACTCGTGAGACGTGGGAGATAAAGACTCCAATGAGAGAGTGGTTTCATCATCTTTTTGATATGCAAGATTCTTAATAGGATTTTTAAGGACAAAAAGTTTCTATGTTGGGGAGGTTGTAACATATTTTTTCTTTTTTCAGGTACTCTTAAACCCATCTTTTGACCATTCTTTGGTTGTGTTTCATTTTGGGATCCTTTAGGTGAAAATTTGATAAAATTTGGAAGTTCTTCGACTGTACATAGTTAGTTCATTGTTCACCCAAACGGTGGACCCTGCTAGGGAATACCATAAAAACTGAGAAAGAGAGGGTGTTTAATGTTAGTTCACAATTTGAAAAACCATGTTCCCACCATGGAGAAACCCAGAAACCCTATGTAGGGGGTGCATGGCTAGGGAGCATGGTTTGTCTAACTGTACGTCCCTTCCCACCTAAACCTTTGTGTGGATTTTAATTAATCTAAAAATTGTCTCAAAATTTCCCAATCCCCATTTTTGATCCCTACATAGGCCTAACTAGAAGTTGAATGTCCCTATAGGTAATTGGATCCCTAAAGGATCAATTTTGGCTCCTCTAAATCCTCTTCAAGGCAAATAAAAGCTATGCGATCTTTATTTTGTCTTTTCCTTGCATGTTTTCTGTCCCTGTTGTATTTATCCCACTATATCCATCTCTCCTCCATTGAGTTTAATATATATTTCTATTTTTTTAAGATCTAATCTCAGTTACATTTGATCTTGAAACTATGTACGGTTCATGGATCCCCATTACCAACATTCTTTATTGGAGATTCCTATTTTGGGATTTTTGTTACATGATCTTGTGATCCAAATGTAGGTGATTCCATTATTATTTTCCAATTTATTAACACTAAATTTCTTGATCTAAATTCAATTGTTGGAATTATATTAACTTTATTTCAATTGGTTTATTGAAAACCCAATTCTTGTGAAATGGAGGTCTTCATTTTATTAGGCATGAAATTGGGAAGACCCCAATTTCATTGAATTGGGGAGTGTTTGTGGAAATTTGATGGGATGTTACGAAATTGAATTGTGGAATTTAAATTGTGAAATTTAATTGTGCAATTTATTTCAAATATGTATTTGAAGAAAAACAGAATAAATTTTATTTACAGAAACCCATTGGTTTTATGCCTGAAAAATGCATAATTTGATTAAAAAACTATTTTTAATGGATAATGGCATATTGAAATGTAAAATTTGGTTGTTTTTTATTTTGAAAAGTTTTCAAAAAAAATTAACCATAATTTATTGTTATTAGATCACATTAAATCCTTGGTAGTTAGTGAGTTATTAGGGACAAACATTCTAGGGTGTGAATTCACTAGAAATAGATTGACACTTCATAACTCCAACATAAAAAAATTTGAAGATCTTACCCTTAGTAGGATGTTGGTTAGACCTCTCTGACATGTTTCAAAGGGACGTGTGTGCACATTTCTATTTTAATTTTATAAGTGTATAAGGATACCATAATAAGGAACTATAATAACTCTTAAAATATGAACATGTGTCTCATTTGTTTGTATTATATATATAAAATTTTCATAAAATGTTTAACACGAGAATTTTGAATTTATATAATCTATTTTATATAAAATGTTTACTAATACATCTGTTTAAAGTATTTCCATCAATTTAAATGTAAATCATGATTTTTTAAATATTCCTTTGAAATTAAATGGATTTCCAATTAAAATTTAAATATTTATTTGGTTAATTAATTGTGGCATCTTATGGTGGAATCCTTGGTGAGACCCTGTTGTGATTTTGTCTCACATCCTACGTGTGACTTCAGGTTTTTATAGATTATCAAATTCGAGGTTTAAGAAAGGGAAATGCACTACTTGGGGGATAGTTCTTGTTTATGATCCTTGGGATTGGAGATTTGTGTCTGTTTGGACTTTGGTTTTTTATCCTATTTTTTGTACTTGTGTTAGTACTTTGGGTTTATTGACCTGTTTGACTTCTAGTATAGTTTTCCTTAGGATATTTTTCTTTTATGGATAATGAATTGTATCTATTTTTTTGTTGTGTTAGTGGAAAATCAATTCTAACATTCATATAGGATGATTTAAAGTGCTAGTCATCAACCTGTAGGATTTGAGAGTGCCCTTCAGTCCATGTCAGGATTAGCTTGGTTATCAAGCTACTAGGGTATTTGGGCGGGTTCATAACATGTATACACCTGGAAATATCTAATGTTGGATATTATGAGAACAATACTTACTAGTGGGAAAACAATATTTAAATGTTTCATTGTATTTTTCTATATTTCTATGTTTGTATTGATCCTTAGAATTTATGATTATTCTTATTGAGTATTATGAGTCATTTTATTAAATGTAGTGATGAAAATCGTGAGGAAATATGTTCACTATTAGGTAGGATATATTGGGTGCATCATGAGTAATATTTCACTAATGAATAATAAGAGAAAGTATTTCTCCCTTATATTATTTAATGGAATTTGATGTATCAGTCAATTTTATGGGAACTATATATCCTAAATAAATCTATATCCATGGAGTTCTATAGGAAAGTTTGATTTTTTAAATTCAATGAAAGAGACATCGAGAACATAGGTTGATATCACCAAAATGAAACATGTATGATTAAAGATATCATGATGAAGGGATTACATTACACAATAATTGTATTTATGTGGTATTTTTTTATTATGAAATTGAGTTCTTTATCAATGGGTGGATTGGCATGTTGATGAACACTAACCAGGGACTTTTGGCAGCTTCAGCTAATTCCACTAAGAAAGAGGCCGAGAGTGTCACACATTAAATGAAACCATAATCTTAGTTAAATAATATATAAATTATTTATTATTTAAAATTTTGAATATATATTATTCCCACATGTGGTTTAATAATTATTTATGGTTTCTTGATCAAAAATATTTTTCACTAGTTATTCGAGAGAATATTATGAGAGCATGAAATTTAAAAACATTTATTTTTCCGTTTAGTGAATATAATATTTATTTTTTTATTGAAAAATAATGTAGTGATATTTATTTATTTACTAATTCGTCTTTATTAAGTGGATGATAAATTTTTTGGTGGAATAAGGGACCTAGTTTAATGGTTTTATGGTAAATAATATATATTTAATATAGTTTGAATAATAATATTTAATTTTAATTTGTGAGTTAATCACATCTTGAGAAATAATTTTATTATTATTATAGTCATGGGGTTCTGTAGGGATTAAATAAATTCTAATGGACTCATTTATAATTATTTATTTCTAACCCCAATGGTATATGAGAACAATTATATTATTTTTCAAGAGATAAAAATATTTTTTATGCGTAATGAGTCTAGAGTGTCCATTCAACACCATAGGGAGCTTCCTACTTTAGAAACTTTCTAAATAAAGAAGAGATATATTACTCCACCTTCCACTCTCAAGTCTATGGAGATCAAGAAGAATCCTTTGGAAGGATTCTTTAGGTGTTCAAAGACACACAACCCATGCATTAATATCTTTCCTGCTAGCACCCAGAGAATCTTATGACTACATTCATTGATTTTTGGAACATTTTTGAATCACCTCTAGATGGAATGTTCCCTTTATCAATATAAAAAAATAGGTACACCATATATCTCTTGTAAAATCCATCAATGAACAATGAATTTCTCATAAGGTAGTTATTTATTTTCTTAAATTAATTATAAAAAATATGTGATGATTATATGGTTTGGTTTCAGTATTTCATCCTTTTTTTATATTCATTGATACAATTACATTGATCATGGTGTTTATTATCATGTAAATCTCTCATTGATCATTGATCATTATAAAAATGAAATGTTGAGTATGCCCTATCTCATGCTTCCACTACACCCATAACCTTTATTCGAATCATTTGTCAAAAGAGTATGAATATGGAATTAAATATTTTAGCATGTTTTCAAAAGAAAATGCATACAACCCTTCTCAAATCCATTTTTCGTGTTTACATTGTTCTTATTCAATAAAAATTAGTCTAGAAGATTTATAAGTACATTTGATTTGTCACAAAATACATCAGAGCTATAAATGTGGAACTAAACATGTGGAAAACTAAATGTGCACACTTAATGGGATGTTACTGTGGTTTATAGATCATTTGAAATCAATACCAATGTAAATGATGATGGTGATCACATAAAAGAAATGAAAATGGAAATTTAAGATGATCTTCATGACTTTACAATGTTGTTTGAGAAGTCAAATAACTATGTTAAGAGACCATTGTATACAGAGTGTACTAAATAAACAACATTTTTAGCTATATTTAAGTTATATAAATTAAAATATGGTAGTAGATGGAGCGACGACATCTATGTAGAACTACATGGTCTCCTGAATGATGTAATACTAGAATAAAATACACTTCCTTGTTTAAAAAATGATCCCAAACAAATGATATATTCAATGGTAATGATCTCAAAAAAATACATTCTTTTCCAAATGATTTCATATTGTTTCTCAAGGATCATGAATCACTCATAAAATGACCTAAGTGTGACATAGGTCGATACCAGAAAGAAGAATCAGGTTCTTCAGAATATGTATGGTACTTTCTCATAATTCAATGGTTTTTAAGACCATAGGGATTTCAGGAAACAACTAGACAATTTACATGAAATATAGATAAAATACTTAAATATGACAACCTATGTCATCTAGTAGACTCCCCTCAGTGGGAAAAAAATTGATTAGGAGTATCTAGAATTTGTAAATGAGATGAGAAACTTCCATCTTTTGTTATCTAAATATGGAACCAATCATTTTGTTTTATAGAGTAGTAAAAATAGTACATGGCCCATCATGATGGTAAATTATGACATTCATCTATCGTTATGCATGAATCACAAATAAATTATGCTCTCTCTTCTAATATCTATAATAATACAACAAAGTAGTGATATATATGTCTATATGGATCTATTGACTAAAGATATGAAATTGATTCAGGAAATAGGTGTTACAATGTATGATGCCCATAGAAGTGATGAATTCATCTTCAAGTTCATGTTGCATGGGATGATAAATGGATTTCTTTCTTATGGAAAGTTTATAGGCTATAGAATTAAAATAATGTTTGGGTGTCCTATTTCTGAAGAATTCCCACACTCAGTCACGTTGCAATGTTCCTAGAATAATTTGTCTTTGGGAAATCAATTTTTTACCTCGATGGAATAAATATCGATCTTGGGTGATATAATTTGATGGGAATACCGAATAAGGTAAAACACCATCACCACTAAAAAGAGATCAACAGTTTGATAAAGTAAAATATATTGACACTAGTTTAAGTAAACCATTATGAAATGAGGTTGGAAAAGGATATCAATTTTTTTGAATTACTATATTAGAATTGTTCTGTATCTCATATATTTTCTTAATGTCATGTATATAGGGAAAATTGTATTTTATAGTTTTATGACCACTTTTAAAAATGTTCCTAGAAAAACAATACATGTAATTATGGATAGATTAGATATGATTAACATGGGGATAAGGGAAGATTTGGCTCCAGTGATGGATAAAGGGAAGAATTTTCTTCCTCTAGTAACATACAATATCTCTAGATAGGAAAATTTGAAAATTTTCATTTTACTTAATGGTGTAAAATTTCTATAAGGTTATTCATTAAATATCAAGATTTTCAGGTTGATGAATAATTTTTAGTTATGTGGACTAAAATCACAAAACTATCATGTTTTTATGTAAGATTTGATGCCCCTGAATTTCTGTTTCCTTCCCATTAAAAATTTATGACATAAATTAACTAGAATCTATTTAATTTTCAAATCTATACGGAGTAAATTTATAAACCCAATGATGTTTCATATCATTTTTTGGTAGAATGATAACTTTTAAAAAATTAAAAGTCTCATTTATTGAATAAAAGAGGTTATAAAGGTCTAAATGATGATCTTTTATGAATAAAGAGGTTTCAGTCCTATTATGTGAATTAGAGATGTTTTTCCCACCATCATTATATGATTTGATGGGGAAAATAAATGTTCACTTGAATAGAGAGGTTCAACTATGTGGTACTATCCATTACATATGGATGTACCCCACTAAAAATATATGATTTTTTTTGGAAGGGTATGTTAGGAATCAGAGGTGGCCTGAAGACTGTATGGAAAAATGATATATTGTGGAAAAATATGTAGAATTATATACTAATTACCTATTATATTTTGATAGCATCAATCTCCCAATGTATTTTCATAGTGGATACCTTATAGGTGAATGGATTTCTGGACAATATGTTTTTACATTTATCATCCTAGATTAGGAGCTAGCACAATGTTACAATTTATGCAATAGTGAATATGTTGATCCATATGTTGAATCCCACAAAGAAATTCTTAGAGATTTTAATAAATAAATATCTAATGTATGGATATAAAATCACATAATAAATAGTTTATTAGATGTTTCTGAGATCATATTTATTATGATTTGTCGGAAAATAAAAATTCAATTTCCAAAAAATTTAATGTCTAGCCATGTGACTAAATGAAAATTTTATATCCTACATTGGTTTTGTAATCAATTGTTATATGTGATATTCAAAAGAACATTATTACTAGAGTACAATGAAAAATAGTTGTTTTACACTTGTAGAGGAAGTGATTTACATATCCAGTTCTAAGGATAAAAATCCAATTTATTTGAATATTTCATATTTTGATATTATTGAACAGATATATGAGTTAGATTATAAAATATTTTATAATTTTTAATTTTAAATTAAAAATGGGTAGAGAAAAGGAGTGAATTTAAAGTTGATGAAATGGGATTTGTAAAGGTGAAGCTCAATATGGAAGGGGAAAAAGATGATCTATTCATAATGGAATCATAAATAGTGCTTATATTTTATGTCTCAGATCCAACAAATAATAATTGGTCTATTATTCTACTGGTGAGTAAAAAAACTGTAGGGTCATATGAAAATCAAATCAAAGACAGCCCTTTCATTGGGAGATTACATTCAGTTCAAAGGAATCCTAATGTAGACAATATCTTATTCATTATAGGGGACCACAAAGAGGGGAGTTGTATTCCTGAGAGAGGATCAAAATACCATCTCACTTTAGAAAATAAATAGAGTGTTCAATGAGAAGGTTAACATTTTTTTAATACACTATGATTTTAATTATAATATTATGTGTTATCTAATGTATTACTATAATCTAAATTAAATGTTTAACAAATTATGTTGACAATATCTTCTACACATTATGATGTTACCAATCCTGAGTAAGATCTGGTCATTGACGATGAAACTATAAAAATATTATGGGATAAAAAACTTGTATATGAAAAAAATGCATCGTCACAATATTAACTAAAATTATCAAGGCACAAAATAAGGGAATCAAATATAAGGTTGACTAGAATCAATGAGACCAACTTATTGACCAAAAAATGTCAATGTTTATTAGTTATATTGGGGTCACAATAAGGATGAATTTTCCTATTGATATAGATTCATGGAACCAAGTCTAACTTTTATAGAAGGAAACCCTTCAAGATGATATAAAGGCAATGTTATTATAAGCTTTCTTTATTTTTTAAAAAATATTTATATAATGAAACATTTATTTAATTTTCATTATTCCTTATAGGGTTCATTTATTTAATAATACATTCATAATAAATATTTCATAATTTTTTCCAGAAAATACCATAGATAATTATATACCCCTCTTACCAAATTTCATCAAAGGGATGCTTAGGTGAAATTAAATTCTCAGCCACCAGTTACTTATGGCCACATTATAAAATAAGAAACTTGGAATGCATTCATTAGTGGTCATGATGATAAATCATTTTAGTTTCGTTGTAATCGATAATATTTTTTTTAAATTATCTATTTTATACAATTTGATTAAAAAAATTTAATTTATGAAATAGAAAGGTTGTCCCTAAAATAAAAAACATTCATCAAAACCAATATACCACTATCACAAAGCATGGGTAGGGTATGATCCATTAGATTAGAAATTGGTATGTATTTCAAATCAAAAATAAATTTTTTATGCACTATTAAATAAAATATAATCCTTCTTAAATTCATATTGATGAATCAAAATCAAAATCCACTTCCATACCATTGCATGTGCTACAGAAGGAGGCTCATTTAAATAAAGAGGGTAAACAATATAACGAAAACCGAAAAATAGTATAAGAAACGGGTGTATCTATGGAATAAATGTAATTCATTATTCTTTATTAAAATATTACATAAAAATACCAATTTATTTTCATATATTTTTTATATATATTAGACACAATAATCAGAATAGATCATACTAGAGAAAAATCTACATTTAGTAGCTTTGAAGTGGCGAGAACAACATTGTCACGTCAGAGGAGTAGGTTTTGGAGTGTCTCCACACAAAAAATTTGAGAAGACAAAACCCCAAGAATATAAATATAATATGATAAAATTATTTTAGAAAAAAAATATATTATTTAAAAGATATTGTTGTTGGTCTAGCTTCAAAAGCTAATATATGAGAAAGGATCAAATCAAACCAGTGTTAGACCAAAGATCCTCACATGAAAGACCCAAATGACCCCACTTTCTTTGAGTCTAGTCATTCCCCTCGACTGCATACCTTGACCAAGGTAATCAATTTTTTCCATTAAAATTTATCTTAACAGTAAATCAAATGACTTCAAATAACCTTACATTACTAAAATTATATAAGATATTGTTTCTCGTGATTTCTATCTGTCAACACCCATCAACCACCTTGTTGTAAGGGATATGATGCATAATAACCCTAGAGATAAGATATAAAATAAATATATAATAAAATATCCCATGACAGTAGGGATTGAGGTATCTCAAGATACAACTACTGAGTTTCCAGTTCCACCTGATGGTCTGGATATTACATTGGTTAATGGTGTTATTAGAACATTCATAGTATGTCTATATAATATTATAAAGATACATGAGGTATTCCTTTTACAATTTTTTCTTATGAAAAATCAATAACACTTGATGAAAAAAAAAATTCTAAATTGAGGTATGGAATTATATATGGATAAAGAATTGGGGAAAAAAAGGTAAGATCATGATAATTTAGTGAATCGACAAATAAATGAAAATAATCTTTTAGGAGTACCTTATCCACGCTAGTTCCACTAAAACATTTATTATCCATACATATTCATATAGACACCACATTTAATGTTGTAAATATGTCAAAAATTCTATATGAAGAATAAATATTCAGAAATTTCATTACAAACATTATTTTCCTCAAGAGTATAAATGAGAATCTCATGTTTGAATTGCTTGGAGTCTGAGTTGCGAATATATCAATAACGTATAAATTCATAATAAATCTGTATAAATAATAATATGACATGTTCATTAAAGTTAATGACTACCCATATTTTCTATAGGAATCTATATTACTAATATATACAGGGAAAACCATATAAAACTAGACTTTTATTCATCAATCCCTATATCATTCCAACACAATATGCTTATTTTAAGAACAAAATAGATTATAAGAAATATGAGTTATACAATGAGTTTGAGAAAAAAATTATAGATGAAATACTCATTTTGATGCCTACAATTAAGGGGTAAAACTTTATAATGTAATCACATAAAATATAATTTTAGTATTTTTATTAATTATTTGTTTTCTTCGTACACATTGGATGTTGATCTCTCTCAATCTTGGTACCAGAAATATTAATTTTTTGTATCCAATGCATATATATCCAATAAAATAACCAGTAATGAAGATTACTAAGATTTTATAACACCATAAAATCAATATTTTATAGATAAAATTATCATTAAATATTTCAATCTATACTTTAACAATAATTTGGTTTTGATAGTTTGATCATTGAATGTATAAAAAATCATTTCATGAAGTTAGTGAATAAATATAAAAATAATGTGTATTAATTCAAATGGAAATAGTCTATAGTATATATAGAAATAATTAAATATGAAAAAATATTTTAAAATGATTTACTTATTTTGGTCAATGTTTCTTCTTTGTCTCAATAATGATCATTTCAATGATTGTGGATATTATGTTGGAAAATTTATGGGAGAGATCGTAAACTATGAAACGAGCAGCATCTCGAAATTAGTAATTTATGAAGGTAATTTAAATTCCATTAAAAAAAATTAATTAATCATTTGACTGTATATATTTTCTATGAAAAAATGTTGTCAAAATGTATACAGACATCAAGTTGTGGTGAATTACCACTACTTATTTAGTTAATTTTCTCATCATTTTATATATTTTTTTAGTTAATTAATATATCATTTTTAGAATAAAATTTAATTAATTCCCTTTCTAGGGTTCCATCTTGGGTGGTGGTAAATGATAGATTTAAATAATAATATAATGGTTTCACTTTGGTGGGTGGTGGGATTATTTGGCTATTCAATCATTAATTATATGGTGATGTAATATCTAAGTTTCCCTTACATTTTGATGTAGTGTGTGTGTACATGAGTCATGGTAAATGAGGATCTCAACTATTTGATTGACAAATAAAACATCCATTGTAATTTGGAGGAGTGATATGTTTCTTTTAAACCTACATAGACCATTTCTATTCTGTCATATGATTGGATGATCATATATTAATGTACAGGTAAATAAAGAAATTATGAGTGAGAATGAAAGTTTATATACATTGGTTTTTAAAAATTGTGTATCCTTATTATATCATAAATTTTATGGTGCATAGAGACACCTTTTTTAATTCTAAAAATGTTGTTGGATTCATTTTATCATCTAATATTTGATGAACCATTTTTAGATCAATTTTTTATGTATGGTGGTAAAGATTTATAGTTTTTTAAAAATGATGACATGTTATTTTAAAAAAAATTAATAAAATAATCAAGTTGTTGTTGTCAATGCTGTCTAGAATTTTTGAAATCTTCTCTCTTATAGAACAAGAGTCCTTCGATGATATTTATTAAATATTAATGAAAAATTTTAATTACAACTATGATATTATTTATTTAAGAAATGATAGTAACAAATTATGTGTTTAGTGTGAAAATGAAATAAAATGTTATTTCGAATTCACTAGAATGTTTTTTATTCTATTATTAAGATATTATTAATGATGATTTCTCCTCTTCAATTATTATCTTTCTTATGGGAGAGATAATAGTTTAATTAATCTATATGTTTTCAAAATGATAGGCTATAATTTCTTATCATCCCATAAATGTTCTTATTTTCTAGGATCACAAACTTCTATAGGTTTAAAAGATAATTTTGAAATCCTTAAAAGAAACACATCAGGATTACATTAGTGAAATTCATTGATTAAAACTAATTCTTTTCAATGCACATGACGTGAAATTAAATCATTCCAACATTATATGACATAGAATATCACAATGATTGCATGAATAGAGGATTTTAACCTATCTTTATTATGAACATAGACACTTTTCCATCGGCTCACCATCAAATTTTTTTCCAGTAGTTCATCATTATATATGCATGTGTGAATACATTATGTAATATAATACATGTTCAGAAACTCATGAATAAAAAACACATTATCAGTCTCAATAAAAAAATATATAATAATATGCATGTTACAATTTTTATTAACAAATAATAACAATTCTATGTTATAGTTTATCATCACTAAGAATATTGAAAAGGATATATAAATATATAGCCCAATCCAAGAATATTTAATGTATTTTCTAGAAATTAATGTAATTTGGATTCTATAAAGGCATATACTGATGTATAAAAATATTAAAAGGGTTTAAACAATTTATAATGGATTTTAGGGTATTATAAAAATAAATAATGGGTAAGACTGATGTTTTTATATCAAATAAGGTAATTGGTTTATTATGGAGTTTGTAATATCTATGATAGTGGAAGGGAAAGATAGGTTTTATTATGTTCAATAAAAACCCATATGTAAATATTTATTTTAGTTCAATCAATGAATGGCAATGGTTTTAAACTAATGGTTAATGTTTTCTAGGAATAAATAAATGGATAAAATATTGTTTATTATAATCTAGAAGTATATAATGTGTTATGCTAGTTTTTTTGTAGTATATAGGAAGGAAATTGTTTATATATAAGTTTTACACTAACCCAAAAGGAACAAAGTTTTTATGGTAATTTTGTGTAATATAAAAATGTTATATTATTGTAATGTGGTTAAATATACCATTTTATTGGATTAAACTTCTAAAATATCTCATATATATATATATCCACAATGGGTGAATCAAAAATGTTATAGTATGGAATAATAGTCTAAAACAAATGACTGGGAATGCCAATTATCTATGAAAAATGAGTGTTATAAATTCAATCATTTATGAATTGAAAAATATATTTTAATACATCAAATATAGTGTGAAAATCCATTATTCTGATATTTATTGGTTATAGACATTAATAAATAAATATCATATAGGTAATAATAATCTATATAGGATGGAATTTCATATTGTTTAAAGTCATGGGTTAAGGGCCATTAAAGAGGTTTAATTTATTATTTTATGTTCCAATGTATTTTCTTTTAGTATCATGATAGATTGACTAAATATCTCATATTTTATTTTAATATGATCTAGAATAGTTATATTATATATTAATGATATATAACTAGAACAAATTTCCATTTAGTTAATTTTCTCATCATTTTATCTACTTTTATTAGTTAATTTTCTCATTATTTTAATCTAACACATATTTTTTAATTTTTCATAGAGATGATGAGGAAATTACTTCATCAATAATGATTATTCACTCATATAGTATGATCATACAATAAATAAGGATGATACACTCATGATGACGCAATTTTCTTTTTATTATCCAATGCATTCAATATTTCAGTTTATCAAACTGTAATATTTTTAGATGACCTAGAATGCTAAAAGAACTATAGGATAAAAATACATGGCTCAATAAACCATACCTAAAATTGACACATGGTGTACCGAGTATGACTCAAATTATGAGGTTTTGGATTAAAATTGACATTTCTTCAATGTATTGTTTTATATTTATTCTCAATTAATATCTTTATAGTATTATTAACATAATAATTGTTTTCTTATACAGATAAATTATTTTTCATGAGTTTGGATGGGTTTTTTGATGTTGCTCAAGATTGTGATATATTGGAATTCAAGGATGCAATTAGATAATGACTACAAGGAAATGGGTCAATCATCCACGCATCAATCAAATACAAAGTATGAATGTTATGAAACGAACTGTATTTTTTTATTTTATAATTTATATTTTAGCTCAATATCCACATCACATACTCAAAAATGAGAAACCATATTCATGTTGTTTTGATATATTTATTACATGATTCATAATTAATTTGTGATGTGTGTGAATCAACCACACCTCAATCTGATGCATGATGTTTCTTGTATGACTCAAAGTGTATTTTTATTTAAAATTGACATTAATTTTAATAAAAAAGTCAATTAACATACCCCACACCAAGAAAAAAACATTCTGATAGTTTTTGATACTTTAAGGAAACAAAACATAAGTAATTTTTTGATGTGTAGGATTCAGTTGTACCTTAATTTGATACACTGTTTTCATAGTATAACTCGAAGGGTTTTTTTAAATTAAATTAATTTTAGTAAAAAATAAATTTTAGATACTAAAAAATGAGAAAATTAATTCATATTGTTTAGATACTTTATGAAAATGATCTTAAGTCATTTGTGACATGTAGTCATCTTCTACACCCCAATCTGATGTATGGTGTGACTGTTGTAACTAAAAGTATTCGTTATCAGTTTAAAAATGAGATTTTAGTTGAAAAATAATGTCACTCACTGAAAAAAAATAAAAAATAATTGGATTGTATTTATACTTTTATACAACTATTCATATGCCATTTTTTGAAATTTAGGAATCAGTCTCACATTAAACTGACACATTATGTGACCAGTATGACTCAAAGTGTGTATTCCATTTTAAAATGACATTAAGTAAAAAAGGAAATTGAAACATTGAAAACCAATAAAACAAATTCATATGTTTTTAATAATTTTATAAAATAATCTATAACTAAATTCCAATGTGTAGGAATCAATCGAACCATAGTTTCACACACTGTTTGACCGGTGGGATTCCATGTGTGTATTTTTTTTTAAATTTGAAATTAATTTTATTAAAAAAGGAAGATAACAAACTCAAAACAAATAAAATTTATTTGAATTATTTTGAAAATTTATGTAAATTATCCATAAGTCTTTTATGACATGTAGTAATTAACGTTACATAAATACAACTCACAATGTGGCTGGTATGACTCCAAGTGTGTATTTTTATTTAAAGTTGTCATTATTTTTTGTAAAAAATTTATGTGATGTACTTAAAACAAAGAAAACATATTTTTATTTTATCTATACTTTAGAACAATGTTATATAATTCATTTTTGAATATTAGGAATCAACTGCACCTCAATCATGTGCATGGTGGGATCAACATGACTCTAAGGGTTTCTTTTTATTTTAAATTGAAATCGAATTTAGTAAATAATAGAAGTGATGTGCTAAAAAAGTGAGAAGAAACATTCATATTTTTTGATACTATAGTAAAAATATATATAAGTCATTATTTATTTGTATTAACCATCCACACCTCAATCTTATTCATAGTGTTTTTTTATGACTAAAAGTGTATGTTATCAGTATAAAATTGACATTTTAGTTCAAAATGTGTGACACACACTGAAAACTGAGAAAACACACATATATTACCTAGATAATTTTGTAAAACTATTAATAAGGCATTTTTGAAATGTAAGAACTAGTATAGACACCCAGGACTAACATACATGTATATTACAATATTTTAGATGAATATTCAGCACATTAAAAAAATACATTCCTGATGACTACTATAGTTTAGTGTCTTTGGGAACTTGGAACACATTATTCTAGTTTATTGAAAGATATTCAACATATCATTTAATGATCTTCCCCTATGTTACACATACATAAATTTTTTTTCCATAACATAGGGAAAGGAAACATAAGAATGGGTTGATTTAAAATGCTCAGTAAGGGAAAATAACAAAAATACGTCAGCATAACACGAATATAAGTGTATGGGACCATGAGTATAAAATTTGAAGATCATACCCTACATATCAAATATAAAAAACATGAGACATTGCATAAATATATTCATTTTATAAGACATGTATAATAAGAAAAATAAGAACATGAACCATGTGGTCATATCATAGGCATATAATATATGATTTATGGAAAATAAATAAGAAAATTAAAATATTCCCTATAAGTTCAGGATAATTTCAAAAACATATTAGGGAACTTCATGGGGAATACACCTACTAGATGAGACACACCACCATCCCAAGCCACAATTCTTTCTTAATAAGGGACCAGCTTTGACCACCTTCTCATAGTGGAGGTGGTTTCCCTATCTTCTCATAGTGGATTAGAAAACACTTTTTTTCATTTTTTATTAAGACACACCTGTTTACATTTTTGGATCATGCCCATCTACTTATTTTTCATCATTATCTATTGAGATATAAATATTTACCCAATGTATTGGAGGTATATATAGGTCACACCCATATCATAATGAAATTATACATACTTGTTCCATAAGATCAAGAAAAATATCATAACCCATGAAATGAAATGGGTGTCATAATCATGTAATCATATATCAAACTGTGGAAATATAGGCTTTATAACCATTTCATAAAATCATAAGCAGTAAACATAAGAAGGCTTCATAATCATATAACATGTGAAAGAGAAACAAGTTTTATAAAAATAATTCAATCAAAACATAGACTATTTAGATAAATAATATGAATGGAACCATTTTATAATTTCCCCATAACGATATGAGTAACTCAAATGGATGTTATAATATATGTAAAATAATTTGTGAAGATATTCTAAAAAAATATCTTGATGGAGATATCTTTTCGATTATTGAAATTCATTTTAAAACATAAAACCTTTTGAAAACCTTTTTCTCATAACATAGATTTGAAAACATATAAAGGAATCTTAAAAATATTTTGAAAATATATATATTTAATACCACATTGAAAATCATAAATAAATCTTGAAAATATTTTTAAAAACTTTTTGTTTCAAAATACTTTGAAAACCAAAAATGTAGGATTGAAATCATATTGAGAACCCTTTTTTGAAAAATGGTTTTGAAAACATAAAATGAAAGCATGAAATAAATGAAATCATTTATTTTTAAAATAAAATTTTAAAAAATAAAAAAGAAGATTTTAAAATTATTTAAAAACATTTTAAACATAAATCAATTTTTTAAACCCTTTTTTCAGAGAACAGGGTTTTGAATGAACACAAATTTCTGACCGAAGAGAGATAATGTTAGATATTATAAAACACACTTTATTAATTATCTTAAGTTTCAAATAGTTTTATAATGGTACCAATAAATTAAGGGATCATTAGTAACCATATGAGAATAAAAAATCATGAGGAATATTTAGATATGGATCATAATATTTCATCAATGGATTCATAATCGTAAACAATCTCGATAAATGATGAGATTGTGACAATAAACCATCACCAATTTGGTAACATTTACTAATACACTATAGGATATATAAAATGACATTAAGCTTAAAATTTAATTAAATAAGGATATTCAAGAAAGAACTTTTCAATGGGTAGTATATACACCCCATAGAAAAATATAGGTGCATAGCATGACATGTATCTCAAAGAATGAGACATAACAAAAACATTCATTACTGAATTGGAAAATATTGAACAATAAACCCCGTTAAATAAAAATCATAAAATTTATATTTATGTACCCATTAAATCAATTATATTTTTCATATAATACATTCATTTGGTATTATATACACCGAAAAAAAGAAATGAGTGGTGAATAAGGAATGTATCTCACGAATATAAAAAGTGAGATGAGAAAACCATCAAAACATGAATATGATTATAATCATGATCTCCAGAAAATAATAACATAAATTACAGAATTTAATATAATAAAATAATGTAAATTAATGATATAACACTTAATAGGGAAGTATATACCCCAAAAAAATAATCGAGTGGTGAATATGGCATGTATCTCACAAAAATGAAAAGTGGGATGAAATTCCTTTACATTATGTCATGAATTTATTCATTAATGTTCAAACCTAATGTATAATAAATATTAGCTTATTATAAATCTATCATAGAACCGTATTATTTTATATAATACAATATATTATTTTTTATGACTTTATATTACCCGTTTATTAAGAACTCCATGATAATGTTACATTTTAGGTAATATCTACTTAGTTTTTCATATATGTTTTGATTTTTGTTCTTGATACTCTTACATAGATAATTATTTACATATTAAAATAATTTAAAACATGGTATAAATATCTTATATTTTTTGTATATATGTATTTATAATAAATTATAAAATATAGAAATTTGAAATGGAATACACATTTCATGGAGACGGTAGGCCATACATATGCATAAACTATGTATCCATTATATTTTCATATTGAAAAAAATAAAGTAAATTACATATTTATATATATAATATCATTACAGTATAATTATTATTTTATATATATCATATAATTTCTCTATAACCATCCTTAATTCATTCAATGTAGAATGTGAACAAACCACAACACTTTGAGGAGGCAGTAGTCCACACTTCCACAGACGTAGTCATCGTATTTACACAAAATGGAAAGCATGAAGGTATGTATTATATAATAATTATATAAGAATAAAAATATAATATATATCATATATATCATAGAAAAATATATTTCAAATAATAATTCCCAACCATGATATGTTTTAAAGGAAAAATGAGCAACATCGTTTCATGAGGCGATAGTTCACCGTATACAAGAATGGTAAGTTCATTTCCCATTAGATGGATGTGTGTGTAATTGTAGGTCAAAACCATAGAATATAAACATATACATATATTTAGGTTACTTATTTTATTATATAATCATGTATTAATAAGATTTTATGTGGTAGGTAATGAAAATAAAACAAAGGATCTTGAGGAAGGAAGATACCTCCTCTTTGGATAACTCTTTTTGGTTTCCACCAAAGGGATTCTGGTTGTATTTTTTCACCAAGTGAGGATTATATGATGAAGGGATGTATTTTTGGATATTATTTGAATATATTTTTTATAATATTAATATATTTATAGGTGTGAATAAGTTGAAGTGGTGAGTGCCTTTTTATAGTGGTGGAGAAGTGTCATTATTTTAAATTTTTAAAAAGGGAATTCCACCCATGTATTTACCATGTAAAGTGGCTCCAATAATAGTCCAAATTATTAAAAATGGAGTACAGGGTCGAAATATGTCCAGGAAATAAATTTTTTACTAGTTTCTAGGTCACTGTGGCCTTTATGTTTATGGTTTATTCCTTTGTAAAGCAATTTTTTCTCTTAATCAATTTAATTAATTTTAATTACATTCACTAATATTTTAAAAAAACTAAGTTGAAATTATTATAAATTATAAATTTTGATGATTCAGAATATGTAATATTTTTAAAAAAATTATAATTACATATGTGATAGAAAATAATTAAAATTTAATCATGCATATGAGACGACAAAGTGGGTTTTTAATGTAAAAATAACTAAAATAATTAAATGTTTTTATATCTGATTTCATTATGAAATTCATTTCAATGAACTAAATTGGAATAATTTATGAAAATTTTATTTAGTTAATCATTAAAAAAACTAAAATATAATTTAACCATATAAATAAATTATTTTAAAAAGTAGTTTGGAATCAGAATTTAATGTTTGTGACTATTAGGGGGGCGTCCTCTCCTCCATGAAGTACCCTTGAGGGGTTCCTCTCCTCAACAACGATGGTGGGAACTATGTTGGTCCATCCCCCACTTCCAGGGGAGGTACCCCCATTTTCCAACAAAGGAGACATCGCTTCTTTCATACCCTTTTCGAATGTTGACTCCCCCCTTTCCTCAAATCTTGCTTGGTCTGAAAGTATTGGAGTTTCTTGATGGTTTCCCTAACCTATCGTTGTCGACTGCAGAGTTCTCAGAATCATTAGATCTCTAAAAGAACACCTTGGTGGCTAGGTTTTATCAGTGACACCCTTCTGTTGACTCTTTCTATATACATATCTTTAGTGATTGGGGTTTGCAAGATAAGGTGACTGTCGGCCTTCTGGATAATCCCCAAATTATGATTCGTTTTGACTTGGAAGCTGATCGCATCCAGGCCTATTCAAGCGCACCTCGCATCTCCAATAGTTTCATAATCAACTTATTTTGCTGGTCCTTCTATTTTAACATGAATCATGATATTCCCTCAATGGTGACATTGGTTAGATTTCAAAATCCACCCCTTCTATTTCAAAATCCTTCAGTTATACGTATGTTATGGAACCTTATTGGTAGATACATTTGTTCTAATAGTTTCACTATGGCCCTTTTCCATCCTTTTAATCTTCGTATATGGGTCGAAATGGATGTGTCAAGGGTCATGTTTGAATATTTTTGGCTTACGGTGGGTGAAGAGTATCGTTGAAAACAACGAGTGATTTATGAAACATGGATGTATTTCTGTGCTAAATACAATTGCTTGGGGATTTCACTGACCTACCATCGTAGGGAGTCCCATTTAAATACCTTAGGGTGGGGGCTATGGCTATGGAAGAGAGTATGAGGAACATGGTGAGGCAGGGATTCTAGAACAGAGGCCTCCTGGTTAGACCGATGATTTAGGAGGGGGTGATCAATATAGCAGTCTTCTAAGGGAGTATATGAGATGATTCAAAACTGTAGGGGTATGTGATATGAAAGTTGAGGAAGAACTAGGTTGGGACACTCAAGTTCAGTCTCCAGTGAAGAAGGTCTTGGTTACATAAGACTATCTAATAGTTTCATGTTTTTTAGTAGTTTGAGGAATGATTTGGTTGTCCCATCTTCGTGAAATGATGGTGTGAGGGAGGAAGGATGGATTCATCAGGATAAGGCTTGGGTGGGCCCCAAGGTGACTGGGAGTGAAACAATCATAGTGTATATGGAATATATAGAGGAGGCTTTCTCAAGAAGTAATAACTTGCAGGAAGGGATGTTGGGGCTATTTTGGAGGCAGCCTTGCCAATCAGTGCTGGAAATCCCGAGGGTCAGATGCAAGGATCCCTTCCATAAATGATTTGAGCAATAGATTTGAGGGACATGAAGAGGTAGGTCTGAGATCTATTCATAATCTCTCGTCTGATGTAGTTGGGGGGTGTGTGAATGAATATAATGAAGATAAAAACAAAAACATAGATGGTGAAGATTCATGTTTGATTAATAGTAGGAGTAATAGGGGGAAGGGTAGGAAGTACTACTCATATTTACCACCTATTTTGGAGACTCGATCAGCTAGGAAGGGTAACACCAAAAAGAAGTCTTCGAGGATGTGAGTCTTCAGAGGCCATGGGATCAGGGTGATCAATTCTTGGAGCTCTTCTTATGCTTTGAGGAAGAAGCGGTAGAGTATGTCTTAGTTCTTAATGCATCTAAGGTGGAGGAAACTAAAATGATGGGGAGTCCTTTAATATAAACCATTAATGAGGTGAAATATGCATGGGTTGGTAAAAAAGATCTTATTCTTGTTGAAAGATTCAATAGAGGGAAGATTAGTAGTGAGGAGTACATACAGTATTGGGACCAGTTGGCATTGGAGATTGATAATCTAATGATGGTGTCTCCATGAAAGGTAACATCAATTTCATTGAAGTTTTTTTGGGAGCCGATTTCAGGTAATATAAGTTTACTTTTCAATGTCTCTAGCTAACTTGGTGGGTTTTCTTACTTGTATTGTGAGTCTTTCCAGTTCGAATGGAGTTTTCTTTTAGACCTTATTTTTATGTGTTTTTAGTTGAAGTTTAGGTTTCTAACACTATACATTGTTCTGCTTCAAATGAGGGTTTAGAACATGTGGATGTCACTTCTACATGCTAGTTTAATGGACGATTGAGAGGGTATGGCTATACCATCGGTTCATTACCCGTGCATCTTTGCATGGGTCTCCTAGCCGTGTGGTTATGCATTGGTGAGGGCTTGTTGACACGATGCAATTGATGGGGAGAGGTAGAACATGTATTTTCATGGGGTTGTTTCTGTTATGATTTTTTTGTTGTAATAATGGATGTGGTGGTATCTCAATTTTTCCTTAAAAGTGATTTAATAATAAAAAATGAATTTTCAATTAGTGTTTGACACTATTCATCAAAAACGAAACTTCTAGGAAAAATACCAAAAAATCAAAAAAAATATATTTTGATATTCCTTTTAAAAAAATAAATTTTATTTTATAAAATAAAAATTATATAAGTCACAAAAATAATATTTAAAATTGGTTCTTTAGTAAAATAAGGTAAAATTACCCTTTGGAAAATATCATCTTTTTATTCATAAAATTGGATTGATTTTTATATTATACATATAAAATATATTTAATGAGTATCAAAAATATGGATTGAATATAAATATAAATATAAATATAAATATTATTGAAAATATTAATAACAAATGGTTTCTTTAATTTATTGAGAAATTTTTTTGGTACATAGAAAAATACATTACATAGAAAAGTAATTTCTTAATTTTTAAATATATATTTCATTCACTTGTACTAATTGATAACCAAATGGTTAATTTTATATACACATGTAAATCATATTTTCATTATTTTTTTATTCTTATTCATAACTTCCATTTCTATATATATGTGGTAGCTATAATAATATTTTAATAATATTATAAATAGTATCTTATAGTCTGGTAAAAATCAACCTTGATCATAACAAAAGGAATTAATGGGACTCAATAATGTGTGTAATATAATCCAGACATAGGGTTTCATGTTCCACAAGCTAGTCTACATGTTTCATGTAGCAAAATACTAACATGGTTTTGTGTATAACGCAAGACACACTTAGTGTTTTCGTATAACAAAAGATATTTTCAGTATTTTGTGAAATGAAAAATATAAAAAGATTAAATTATTTGAAAAAAATAAGAATTCACAAAATATCAGGGTGTTACATTAACCCCCCCCCCATAAAATGAATTTTTACCTCAAAATTCTTCTTGATTATTAAAAGTTTCATACATGAAAGTTCCTTTAATTGAAACCCAAATCGTAAAAAATGAATACTAAAACTTCCTTTAAAAAGGGAATGTTAGAAACATCAAATTTATCCAAAGTAACCCACAATTAGGTTTCCAAAAAGGAAAACATATATGGGAAGGTAAGATTAGACATCGAATAAAATCATAAATAATTATAGATATTTATAAATATCATTGATCAACCACTAGTGAATGATCAATAGAAAGATCAGGGCTAAATGGATATAAATCTATGATAATTTATAAGTCCAACAGTTTTATAAAAACAATGGTTTTATGAAAAATATTTTACAAAAACATTTTCCTAGAGTTTAAGAATAATTTAATGTCTAATAACATTAAGAAATATACTTACTTGATTTTATTCCTATTCAAATGAAACAACCTCACCATTTGGTAGTGCCTTTCTTAGTTTCCACTTCATCTCTTACATTAAGAAATAAGTGTGAATTTTTCATTCCTGAAGTACTCATAGATCATGAAGGTTGAGTGATAAGTCATTCCATATGTCCTTAGTTAACATCAAAGTAATAAAGGTTATCACATGTTATTCAACAAGAATAAATCTTCATATGGCAAGATAATATTTTAATATCACAAACATTATCTAAATTTTAACATAAACATTCCATAAATGGTTAACCCTATAACCCTTCCAAAAGTTGAAAATCCAAAACATTAGAAACAAGGTAACTAAGTTTCTCAAAATAAGATTAACATTGATCCCCCATATATTATAAATTAGCACCTGATTGTCACAATACCAATATGTAAATACCCTTATAATATATTATCTTGAAACATGTTAATAATACAAATAACAATAAATCCTTTTGTAAAACATACATGCTTCCATATTCCAAATATTACTAGATATATTCCATAAAACCAAGAAGTTGTAAACATAATCCATGATAACATATACAATTTTTTCAAAAAAATCCTTTATCAGTTCTGAGGTCATAAATACTATCCAATTTACTTTATCCAAATAAATTATCTATTTTCCATGTTAAACACAATTGTCTATACATCTTGAACACATTAAGGGCCACATTCCCTTAATTTAATATATCACCCTTCCATTAAATCACTTTTATATGTATTCAAATCAATTAAAAATATCCTTTTGAATCCTTAATGATAAACTTATACTGAAAATATTTGTATATTACATGATTTATATAACATAATGTTTCAATTCCAAAACATATACACTTTAGTCATCACAATTTATTCTTAAACTATTACTCGGGCTTCATCATCTTATTTTTTATTAACCCTTGTCATATAATATAAAATATTAGTCATGTATTAAGGTTACTAAACCTAAATATAATAATGATTCTTATGATTAATATAAACAATACTGTTAGAACCTCACATACCTATAACATGTCAATTTTGGTCTCTTTATCATCAGAAGTATAACTTAAACTTGTACCACCTTCCTTATTCTCTTCATGGGATCTCTAATTAGGAAATTTATTTTTAGAATTCCTATAATTTCCACATATGAAAAATTCAATGTTAACATAGTTCCTTCTAGTTTCTACTATTGACTATTCCCAAAAATCATATTGTGAGAAACACTCATCATAGTAGAAAACAACATAATCAGGAAACAAAATTACTTATAAGATGTATAAATCATGACACCAACATTATTAATATATAAAACCTTAGGATTATCCTTGTATATTTATAATCACATTCTATTTAAATCCATCAGGATGATTCGTAAAGATTTTGGTAATTCCCAAAGAATATCCCCCAATATGTCAACCCAATTTTCCAACAAGGCCTATTTTCATGCACCAGTTCCAGATCAATTCTAAATTAATATGATTTTTTTGGGTTTTTACCCTTATATACTTCTATTCAATGTCAACATCAACTTCTATTTTCTACACATTGGTGTATTTCTAGTAAAATACTCATTATATCTTTTACTAAAATTCTAGTACGTTTTCCTAAACATTAAATCTTCTTTAAGACTCATCCTTAGAGACATCCCTTGACATATCCTTAAAAATATTCCAAGGTATCTCACGAAATATTTATCATCCTAGTTTAAAAAGGTTGGATAAACCTTTAATTTGAGACCATATATAAAAACCTAGGATTAATATATATTGATATTAAATCATTTTAGATGAATTTTTAGAATATTTCGAAAATATATGTCTGATGATAGTATTAATTTAGTAAATTTTAAAACATAGAACATATTCCTATAGTTTGGTAAAATATTTTCAACATCTTCTATAAATATCTTCCATTTTATTAATACTACTTAAAACCTCTCTCCATAACCTAGGGAAATGAAATATAGAAATGGCGTGATCTGAAATGCTCAGTAATGGTAAATAAAATAAATATGTAATCATAACATGCACATAAAGTTGTGAGAACATTAGTAGAATATTTGAGGATCATACCATATATATCAAAGATCAGAAAAATTGGACATGGCATAAATATTGTCAGCTCATAAGACATGAATCATAATATAAAAAAGAACATGAACCATGTGAGAAAATCATAGGCTTAAGACATACAAATTTTGGAAAACACATAATCATATAAAAACATTCACTATAAGTCAAGGATCATTTCCAAAACTTATCACAGAACATCATGGGGACAAAACCAACTAGATGGGACACACCACCATCCAAAGTCATAGTCATTTCATTATAAGGGATCAGGTTTCCCCATCATGTAATAGTGTATTGAGTATCCCCATCTTCCCATATTTGATCAGGACACACCTGTTTCAAATTTTTTGGATCTAGACACACATTTTTCCCATTTTGTATCTAGACTGTTAATTTTTTTTCAATCATTTTTTCATTGTACCCAAATATTTACCCAATGAATTAGAGATAGATATAGGTCTCACCCATATTATATTGAGATCATATATACATGTTCCATATGATCATAAACAATTATATCATAACCAATGAAATTAAATAGACACCGTACACATTAATCATCAATTAACCTGTGAAAAATTATATGTTTCATAATTATTTCCTCAAAGAATAACCCAAAAAAAGAATTTTTGTTTAATAAGGATATACCCAGTGAAAAAAACTGAGTTTTATAAAAATAATTTTATCAAAAAATAAATTATTGAGAGAAATAATATGAATGGGACCTTTGGAAAATTTCCCCATAAAATCATGATTAACACCAATGGATGTTATCTTCGATGGGAAATAATTTGAGAATACCTTTTAAAAACAATTATTGAGTAAAATATCTTTTTTTTTATGAAAAATAGTTATTAAAACATAAACTATTTTGGAAAAAAATATTTTAAAATAGCATCAAAAACTTATAAAGGAATCTTGGACATATTTTGAGAAATGTTTTCTATGAGAACACCTTGAAAACTCATAATGAAATATTGAATACATTTTGAAATGCTTTATATTTGAAAATAAATTAAAAATCTAAAAATAAGGCTAGAAATTATTTTGAAAACACTTTTCTAGAATTAGTATTTAGAAACTTATAGTGAAATCCTAAAATATTTTATTTTCTTTTAATTAAAAATACATTTTTTTAAACACAAAAACTACGATTTGAAAATAATTTAATATATTTTTTTAAAATAAAACACATTTAAAATATTGTTATAGATGACATGGTTTTGAAAGAACATAAATTTATAACCGAAGAAAGATACTATTGAATTTTATTAAAAACACTTTCTTAATTATCTTATATAATAAAGAGTAGAAGAATGATACTAATACATGAATGTATCATTAGTTTCCATAGGAGAAGAAAATTCTGGATTTGTATTGATATATTTATCATGATATTTCATCAATGGAAGAATAATCATTAATAATCCCAATAAATGATGATATTGTAGAAATAAAACTTTACTACATTGGTAAATTTGACTCATAATCTTCATGATATAATGGAATTACATGAAGCTTAAAATATAATGAAATATTGATATTCATTATATGACATGTAAAAGGGTAGTAAATACACTACCTAGAAAAATATAGGTGCATAATATGATATATATCTCAATAAAGGGAACTTGAGAAAAAAAATACTTTGCCAATTTAGTAAATTTTGAATCACATACCCCATGAAATAAATATCATTAAATTGATATGTAAATACCCATAAAATTACATATAAGAATCATATAGCACATTCATATGTATTATATACAAAATAAAAATAGAAACATGTGGTCAATAAGGCATGTATCTAATAGATATAAAATGTTTAGTGAGAAACCCATTACTAATTGAGTAAAATTAGAATCATGATCCCCATGAAATAAAAACATCAATTAAATATTTTAATATCATTAAATAAAGAAAATTAATAATATAAAATTTCATATGGAAGTATTTACACCCCAAAAAATAATCTAGTTTTCAATATGGAAGATATCTCATAGAAATAAAAAGTGAAATGAAATTCCCTTACCTTAAGTCTTGAATTTATTCATACATGTTTAAAAATACTATATAATAAATATAAGTTTATTATAAATCTATAATATAGGAATATTATTATATCTAATACCATATTTTTTTATTACTTTATATAATCTATTTATTAACAACTACATGTTAATGGGACATTTCGGGTAATATCATCTTTGATTTTCGTATATGTTTTGGCTTGTCAATCTTGATACTATTTCTTAGATCATGATTTAATTATTTATATAATGAAAAAAATGATATAAATATCTTATATATTCATTATATAATTATTTATAACAATATATACAATATATAAATATGAAATAGAATACATTGTTCATGGAGACGGTAGGCCGCACGTATGCAAGAATGTGGTTTTCATTTTATTGTCGTATTGAAAGATAGAAAGTAAATGAAAAATATGTATATATATAATATCATTAAAAAATAATTATTATATTATATATATCATTTAATTTCACTAAACGCAATATTAATACATTCTATTTAGAGTGTGAATGAATCATATCTAATTTGAGGAGGTCGTAGTGGACACATCAATAAATGAAGTTATCTTATTTTCACAAAATGGAATGAAAAAGGTATGTTTCATATATTAATACCAGAATAATAAATGAATAAAAAATATCATATATATCATATAAATATATGGTTTCTATCATAATTCTCGTCCATGAGATGCATTAATGGAAAAACGAACAACATCATTTGAGGAGGTGGTAGTTCATCACACACAAGAATGGTAAGTTCATTACCCATTAGATGAATGTGTGTGAAAGAGTTTGTTGAAGCCATAGAATAAAATCATCTCAGTATGTTGAATATACTTATTTTTTTATATAATTATTTAATTGTAATATTTGAGTTTTGGAGAATTAAAATAAAACAAAGGACGTGGGGAAGGACGTTACCTCTTCTTTGGGTAACTCCTCTAGGTTTTCACCTAAGGGATTCCCTGGCTGGATTTATGAAAAAAGGAAGGATTATAGAATTAAGTGAGGTATTTGAGGAAATAATTTGATTATATTCTTGGAAATTCAACGTGCTTTATAGTTGTGAATAAGTTTTAGGGGTTAGTGTATTTTTATAGTGGAGGAGGTGTGATCTTCTTTTAAATTTTTGAAAAGGGAATTTTGCACACATATTTCCCATGTCTAGTGACTCAAATAATAGTCAAAATTTCATCCCAATGAGTATAGGGTCAATATGTGTCCAAAAAATAGATTTTGTACATGTTTAAAGGTTATTTTGGCCCTTATGTTTATGGTTTAGTTATTTGTTAAGCTAATATGTCTTTTCATAGTTGTAACTAATTTTAATCAGTTTCACAAATATTTTTTTCAAAAACTAAATTGAAATTATTATAAATTATAAATTATTTTTATTTTAAATATTAAATCCACTTTTCCCTGTTCTAATCAAATAAGTAGCCTAAATTATTTTAAATTTATTCTTAGAAATGGTACGACAAAGTGGGTTTTAAAGTAAAAATGTTCAAAAGTAAGAAATTTTTTTATACCAAATTTCAATGTAAAATTGTTTAAAATGAAATAAATTAAAATAATTAATTTAAAATGGATCTAATTAAACTTTAAATCCAAACTAAAATACTATTTAACCATATAAATAAATTATATGAAAAATTAGTTTTGAAATAAAATTCAATGATTTTAACTATTCATAAAAAATGAATCTTTTCCGAAAAATACCAAAAATTAAAACAATGTAAATTTTGATATTATAATTTAGAAAATGATGTATATTATTTCTAATAAATACTATAAAAGTTTCAAAATCATATTTTAAATGAGTTATCTATTAAAAAGTGGTAACATTGCCTTTTAGAAAAATACATCTTTTTATTGAAAAATTTGGTTTTATTTATATCTTATAACTATAAAATTTATTGCATGAGAATAAAAAATATTGATTGAATTTATAATAAAAAAATTTTACTGAAAAAATTAATCAAAAGTGTAATTTTTATTTATTGAGATAAAATTGTGTTTGTACATAGAAAAGTAGATTTATTAAAAAGTTATTTCTTATTTTAAAATACTTATTACCTTCAATTATACTAATTGAAAAGAAAATTATTAATTTTATATAAATGTGTAAAAAATATTTTCCCAATTTAGTTAATATTATTCGTAACTTCAATTCCAACAGTTATGTGATAACTATAATAATTTTTTTATAAAAATATTAATAGTATCTTGTAGTATTGTAAAACATGAACTTGCATGTAACAAAAGCTATAAAAGGGACTCAATATTGAATGTAATAAAAAACATTGTTTTTTGTGTTCCAAAACGTAATTTATGTTTTATGTGTAGCACAATCTCAACATGGTGTTGTATATAACGCAATCCACGCTTAATTATTTTGTAGAACCAAAGATATATTCATTATTGCATGAAATGAAAAATATCACAAGATTAAATTAATTAGAAAAAAATAATTCACACTATCTCAATGTGTTACAATCAGGATCACATTAAGCCAATATATTATGTGACAGACCTGAAATAAAGTGCGAATTTCCAGTTTAAAATGATATTTTAGTAAAAAATACAGGTTACATACTAAAAATGAAGAAATCACATTCTTATTGTTTCGATACATTAGAAAAATTATCCATATGTAATTTGTGATGTTTAGAAATTAACCACAACTCAATACAACACATGGTTTGTAATGCCCCTAAAATCTAAAGTTTGAACATTGTATTCAATAACATGTATGGCACGTAACACCAAGCATGTAAGGGTAAAAAATATACAATTAATTCATAATATATATAATATTTTAAATAAATTCAACATATTATATATCTTGAAATGCACATGATACTGAGTTACAATGTGATATACGTAACAACGAGTTTCTTTAATGGTTTGTGTTACACACAAAATTCATTTTTACCAAACAATTATATATTTTTATTATTTAATATAATTAGATAGAAACTATAAATTCTGATTAATAGTAATTAAATTATATAAATATATGGATTTCACACATATAATATGAATTCATTTGTCAAAAATTAATTATAAACGAAAATATGATCCAATTGAAAATAGAGGGAATGTTTTATTAGGAAACTATTTTTATGCTTAAAAATATATTTTATACTAATAAATTAAATTAATTACAATTAGTTAGTGATATTAATTAATGATATGTATTATATTTTAAATATAATATTTTAGAACTTAACCCATTGTAATTTATAAGTATAAATTAATAATAAACACAATTTTACACATAAAAACCTATATTCTTTAATGCATTTTACCGCCTTTTAATGGTGAATCTATTTTAAATTCAATTTATAGTAATTTAATAGATTATAAATATTAAAAATAAATTTCATATTTTAAATAGAAAAATAAAAATTATGTTTTGGTTAATTATTAGAATTGTTCTGTGAAGTTTCATTTCTTAATGAATAATAAAAAATAATGAATTTTAATTCAAAACTTCTTTTTAATATACTTTATTTATAAGAATAAATTATATTTTAAAATGGTTTTAAAGTTTAATTATATAATTTTTTTATCAATTAATCAAATATAGAACATTTAAATAAATTAAACCTTGAAATTGACTATAAAATCTTAGAAACATTTTGGAAATTTATACCATAAAAAACTTCATTGTTGTCCCGTTTATAGGATAATATTTAAATTAATTTCTACCACTTCGGAAATTGGAATTGTGAAAAATTGATTTCACTTTGGAATAAAAATAACTTTTAATGTATAAAAATTTCATCTTAGTTTTTGAGTAAAATATTATTGAAAGTAATTAAAATTAATTACAATGATTAAGGTAAAAATAAGCTTATTACGGGACTAAAAATTATATTAAGGGCCCAAATGACCTAGAAAAATGTCCAAGAGCCATTTTATGGACAAATTTTTCCCGTTTACCAAATTTTATTAAACTTTTATGATTATGGGAGATACATTAAATGTTAAAAACAAGTATGTGATTCCTTTTTCAAAATATTAGAAGAGTGCCACTCCACCACTATAAAAGGCCTCCTCTCCTCCCACTTTCTCAAAACTTCCAAGCCACTTTTTCAAGACCAATATATGAAAAAAATCAAAAATTAGAATCCCCCCACTCATTATATAATCCCCCCTTAGGTAATTAAGAAATCCAAGGAATCCTTTTAGAAAAATCTAAAAGGAGTTACTGGATTAAGAGGTAACATCTTTCTTTGAGCTCTTCAGTTTTATTTCCATTCTCAACCCCATAAAATATTATAATTGAATGATTATATAAAAAAATAATTATCCTAAATATAATATTATATTTTTATTATAGGTTATCTACTTACACTTACACACACATCCATCTAATGGGTAACAAGAATATTGTTTATGTAAATAGTGAACTACCGCATCACGAAACGGTGATTGTTTATTCTTACTTTACCACCTATCATGGTGGTTATTATGATGGAAAAAATATTTATATATGTTAAATATTCTATTTATAATGTTTTTGTACTTCTTTAATTCTTTTATAAAACATATTTTTATAAACTCCATTTTGTGCTAATATAATAACATTGTTTGTGGAAGTTTGGAATATTTCCTACTAAAAGTGATGTGATTTGTTGACACGATACATGGAATGTAGAATGAATTATTTTTATTAAACATATGTGAGACAAAAAGATTCTATATGATATTAATGAAATAATAAACTTTTGTAAGTATAATATATATACATATCTCTCTCGTTTTATCTATTACCCTTTCACTCACTAAAAAGTGATAATGTCGGTCATAGACATGTGGAATATCACCTCCTTGACATGATGTGATTCTTTTTACATCATATGAATTATATATATATATATTTATATATGATTAAATTAAATTTTATTTATGATATAATGACCATTATTTTAAATATATGGTGTTACTTACCTTCTTTCAATAATGATCATTAAAAAAATGGGAACATTACCTATGCATATGTATGACCTACCGTCTCCATGATTGTAATGTTACCATTAATGATCAAACATAAAGGATGGTATATATAAGTATATATGATTAACTTAAATATTAATTATGATATAGTGATTGTTAGTTAATATATGGTGTTACATACCTTCTCTCCATAACGATCACTGAAAAAATGGGAATGTTACCCATGCATCCCTGAAAAAATTGGAATCTTACCCATTAATTTTTCATTACCATATTTAATGATTATTTATAAAATTATATTTTATTTATAAATAATCTAATTATGTTATGATAATTAATCTATATATGTTATATAATGACCCCTTTGACCATAGTTGACCTACAAAATTATTTTTGACACATATACCAAATGTGGTCAAAACAACCGACATAAACATAATTGTTTAAGTAGTTGTATATGACATATTAAAAAATTAAATAAAAGATATTATAAAAATGGAAAAGGTAATTAAGTAAGTAAATAATTAACATTTTTTTTGTTTTAGAATATAAATACACACGAGACCAGTCAGACACAAATATGGGATTTTTATCTCACATTTTTAATTTGTGAGATAAATGTCATATTCAAAACTATATTCTTTTGTGTCATGTACCTAATTCCCCTTTTGGTATATTATATAATTAATACTTTAACATTCATGGTATTTAAAACATTAATTTATTTTTTTTCTACTATTAGTCTTATGATTAAAATGTTTTAATGTGGTATGGGATACTTTGGAATGTTGAATGATTATTTTCCACAAGAGTAATTTTAATGATCCTTCAATGGTATTTCCATTTGAATAAATTATAAGAACATTATTCAACAAAACATTTCATTTTCCTATATTCTTGTTATTCATGAACTCTTTCATTTATTAGTACCATTTATCCACTCTTTGGTACTCATAATGTTTTAAAAAATATTTTTTTGTAAACCTGACATAATTTCCCTCATTTTTCGGAGAACCTAGTTTCTTCTAAAAACCGTGTTTTTTCAAAAAAAATTCAAACATTTATTTAATATTTTTTTTATTAAAATCATTTTTGACCTTTTTAGTCTTATTCCGATTTTTTCAAAGGAATCATCTTATTTATTTCCAAATAAGGAATTTCTTTTCTGACCTTTTTACCATTTAAAATATTGTTATTTTTACCTCATATGATATGTACAAAATTACCCTCTATAATTTCTTTAAAGATTCTATTGAATTTAAAATGGATAATTTATAAAGAAATTATTTTCAAAATGTTTTTCAAACAAAGGATATTTTCCTCAATAATGTTCTTAATGACTATCTGTGTAATATCACTCTTGAAAAATCAATCTATTGAAATCATTTTTCATTTAAATATCTTTAGATATCCATATTCTCATAAAAGGGATATTTTATATATAAACTATATATAATATTTATATAATCTCTTTAATTTAAATGTTATTTTATCCTTTTGGAAAATATTGATAAATATGTACCTCTACTTTATATAGGTAATTGATCTGCAATATTATTTATTTGGATAATTCGATATGACAATTGCATTTAATAGATATGACATGGGATGGGGACCATTGAAAAAAAATCCAAATGGGTGGGCATTGTAATATACATCCTTTTAATGTATTAGTATTCTAATGGGAGGAATTGGTTACACAAATTAGATGGGTTTCTACCCGATATGCTAACCAATATTATGAAAGGTCTTGAAAGTACAGGTTCCATGTACATAGAAAATATAGAATCCAATAAATAATGATTTTCCTCATTTAGTTTTAGTTAATATTTATCCATGAGATTTTTCATTAACAAATCTATTGATAGATTTCATTTTTATTTAAATAATTAAATTGAAATTGTTTTAATTTCATACCATGGAAATTTTATTTTTCCTTATATAGTTATTTAATGGCATGTGTTTCCATTTATTAACTTTTCATATTGTATTTTCCATTCCTTCTCAATTTTTTTATTATATGGTATGTGTGTTCAGTTAATTACAATTTCATAATCATTATTCTCATTGATTCATTATTTCTTCCTCAATACTTTACGCTTACTGATCATTAGATCTCACCCTTATTGTGATTCCTTTTCCCAGGAATCCAATAAGTTTACTTTGGAAGATATACTAGGATATACGAGGTTGAATAATGTTACCTTTAAATTTATTTATTTAGAAACAAATTATGTTGTAATTAGTGTATCACATTATAATACAAGACTAAATTATTTATATGATTTAGCAAGACTACTAAACTATCAGTATTTTTGGATTGGATTCCTTATAATAAAGCTAATGTGATTGATATCAGAAATAGGATTCATGCTTTATGGGTTTAGTTCTTTATAGTTGGTATTAGAGAATGTTTATTACCATCCTTTGGAACAAGATTTAGGAAAACATATATTATAGTACATAACCCTATATTAAAATTTCAGGATAATTGTAGAAGAACACAATAAAATTTTGGTAAAGTATAGATTATATGAGACTTTCTAGAAATACATCCCTTTTTGAATACTATATGTGGAATTGGTTCCGGAAAAAATGTTCCAAGGAGTAACAACACTGATAAGGTTTTTCAGGCCTAACTTTTCATAACCTAGTATATGACAACAATCCTTACTGCACACCTGGTTTGACACACCTGGTGGACTCGTTTAAGATAATTCACATTTTTTATAATTTTTTTTGAAATATTTGAACATATGATGAAAATAAATAATCATGGGAAAACCAAAGGTGTTTTATATTTAATATAAGTTATCATGATTTATATTTCCTATAAATGATTATTTATTTTTCTATGACTACTATTATGCACACTATGCTTTCTTATTTTATTCAATTTCTAGTACCTGAAGTATTCAAGTTAACATTGAACATGAAGGAAAAGTTGGTGACAATTATAAACCAATTTAGGTATTGATAGGAGTGAAATATATCATTCTTATCCCTAATCTATTTTATCAAAATATGATTAACAACATATACCTTTACAAACTTTTAAACTCACCAAAGAAGAGAGGATGGAGATTTCTAAGACCTTAAGTGATGGAGGACAAGGAGAGAAGAAAGCTTGATTTCCCCCAAAAATAAAATATGTAAGGATACACCTAGGAATGTGTTTCAATGTAATAGAGAAATTATTTATGTGTGTGAAAGAAGAAAATGATATAAATAGTCTCCATGGAAAAAATTAAGAGTGTGATTTAAGGAAATGAAACTTGACATAAGGAATCCATTATAGTATATTTCCGTAAATTTAGGGAACATAGAAGTTACCTGCATAAATTTTCTATTCTAGATGATAAACACTAAGAAATGTAACGATCTATGTGAGAATAAGTGGTTGAAGTATTTATGTATGAGGTTTGTATTGAAAATATTTATTAAAATTCTATTTAGTGATTAACCTTATTTCAAGGGTGTCCATCATATTTATTTTTGAAATTTAAATTAAAATGGTTTTAAAAAATGAAAAACTAAAATCCGAGTGAAAACCAATCAAATCCAGCAAGGCTACGAGACTTGAACCCATGATTGAAGGATGATAAGGGTTTCACACCAACCATTGATCTACAGAATGAACAAGTTAATAAGTAATTGTTTTTAATTGAACACTTTGATGAATAAATACAAATGATACACTTGTATTATTACCTTTTTCCAATATTAATGTATTAACCATATTGAATTTAAACATTTGTTAGAGAAAAATAGCTAGGCTTGTCTCTATTTTATGTTCCTTAAGATCCATTAAATTAATATTTTATATCGTCAAGATTAAATGTTAATTTTTGATATTTGTTTCCGGAAATGATGGATGAATTAGATTTTGATCGAACCACAACTAAAATATGTAATTTTTCACATCAAATTAAAAACATTTATGTAATTAAATTTCCTTATATTCTTAGGAAGTAAAATAATTACCCAACATTAGTAAAATTACATAGAAATAAAATGTTTTCATAATACCATAGTTTTTTTTTGAACTGATGATCTTCTAAATTGTCATAGATTTATGGATTTTAGGCCCTTATCTTTCCATTGATCATCCACGTGTTTCTGATTTATGACTTTAATAAATACCTATAAATATTTACTCTTTTACTCCATGTATGTATCTCTACTTTCCATTGACATTATACCACTTAGAGACATAGTAATATTTTAGAGTATGTGAACTTTGTACCACACATTCTCTATTTTCTGGAGGAATTTTTATGAACCCTTATCATGATGTGTGATTTTAAACATAGGAAATATAAAATATTATATTACCAAAGTTGAAGGTAAATTGAAAGGACATACTTTAATTAAGGAGGGGTGAATTTAACACCCCAAAAATAAAGGGAATATTTTATAGAAACCCAATTTTCATGGTAGTCATTTTCAATGTGAAAAGTCTGTGTGGAATTGTTTTCAAACAAATTCAAGTATTTCACTCCATCTAAAATATAAGAGGCCTCATCTCTTACAAAATACTCAAACCTAACAATCCATATTAGATATCCCAATATATTCCCAAATACCTCCTCAAAATCCCTACCCTAATCCTATAATCATTCTTTTTGGAAGGAATCAATCCAAGGAATCCTTTTGGTACAAACCAAATAGTGTTACCCAATCAAGATGTAAATATTTACTTAAGATATTTAGTTTTATTTCAATTATCCACCACCTAAAATATTATAGTTCCATGATTATTTAAAAAAAATAGTATCATCAATATAATAAGATTTTTTATGATAATTATTTTACCTACACTTGGACACACTCTCAAATACAGGGTAACAAACATATTGTTTATGTGAATGGTGAGCTATCGCCTCACTAAATGATGATTGTTCATTATTCTGTTACCACCTCTCATGGTGGTAATTATAATATAAAATATGTTTATATATGTTAAATATGATATTTATAATGTCTTTATACTATTTTAATTCTTTTATAACACATATCTTTATGTACTCCATTTTGCGGGAATACGATTACATCATTTGTGGAAGTGTGGACTACCACCTCCTAAAACCGATGTGATTCATTTACAAGATACATGGAATGTAAAATTATTATTATAATTAAACATAATTTAAATCAAAAAAATAATATTATATTCATGACATAACAACCTCCCTAGATATAATATATATATATAAATTTTTAATTACCCTTTCACAAACTAAAAATTGATAATGTCGGTCGTGGATGTGTGGACTACGTCCTCCTCAAGACGGTGTGATTATTGTACCTAAAATTAATTCTATATATAAGTATAAATGATTAAAAAACCAATTATTTATGAAATAATTTTCATTATATAAATATACAGTGTTACTTACCTTCTTTCCATAATGATCATTGAAAAATGGGAATGTGACACATGTGTACGTACAACCTACCATCTCCACGATTGAACTGTTGATTAATTTTCATAACCATATTTAATGATTGATTTTAAAAGAATAATTTATGTATAACTATGATAATTATGTCATGATTATTATTCACAATATTTTATATAATGACCCATTCTACTATTGTTGACCTACCGAAGTTGTTTTTGACACATAAAATAAATTTGGTCAAAAAAATCGATGTAAACATAATTATTTATATTGTTGTATAAAAAATAGTAACAATTGAAACAAAAAATATGATAAAAAGGAATCAATTTCTCAAGAAATTAAATAATTATCATAATTTTTTTATCAATTAATAAAAATACACATTTGAGAAGTTGGACGCAAGGTAATGGATTTTCATCTCACTTTTTAAATATATGAGATAAATGACTTACCCACAACTTCATTGTTTTGGGTGATGTACCTAATTCACTTTTTGATATATTATATTATTAATCATTTTAACATCATGTTATTTAAAACATTCATTTATTTTTAATCCTTCACGGGGCTTATGATTCAAATGTTTCAAGGTGGTATGTGACACTTTGGAATGTTTAAGGGTTATTTTCCTCAATATTAATTTTAATGATATTCTAATGGTAAATAAATTCAAGGAAATTACATGAAAAGTATTCAATAAAACCATGAAATTTCATATTATATTGTTATTAATGAACTCTTTCATGTATTAATACCATTTTTTCAGTCTTGGATACATAAAATGTATTATATTTTTTTATAAAAATATGATATCATTACACTCCTTAGTCGAAGAAACTTTTTTCCCTAAAAACAAATTTTTATAAATAAATTTTCAAAAATATATTTAGGATGATTTGTTAAATTCAAATTTACCTTTTTTTCTTTTACCAATGTTTTTATAGGAATATTCTTTTCCCTTTCCATACAAATTTTTTCTATCCTTTATATCATGTAAAAATAAATATTATTCTTACCTCATATAACATGTATGTATTTAACCACCATAATTTTTTTAAATATTATTTTTCATGTTAAAAATTTAATTTTTTTAGGAAAATGATTAAAATAAAATAATTTTCACAAAAATTTCAAACAAATTGCATTTTCCCAAAGAATTTTTTTAATGACTGTCTTTGAAATCTCACTCTTAAAACAAACACTATATTTTAATCATTTTCATTGTATATATCCCTATAAATCTATATTCTCATAAAATTTATATTATTATACCTAAATCATCTATCATTTTTACAGATGGTGTTTACTATGAATGTTATTTGATCATTTTGGGAAATATTTATAAATATTTATGTTTTACTCTATACATATATTCGATAAAAGATGTTACTTATTTTTATTATTTGATACGAGGATTTATTTGGATAGGTAATACATGGGTTGGGGAACATTTAAAGAAATCCTTGTTGATGGGGCCCGATTTTAGAGATCCCCTCGATGTATCAATAGTCAAATGTGATGAATTATTTGTACAAATTAGATCGATTTATATAAGAAATGTTAAACGGTATTGTGAGTGGTCTTGAAGGTACTAGTTATATGTACCTTGGAAATAGAGCATATAATAATTATTTATTTCATTCATTTAGTTGCAGTTATTATTTATCCTCGATATTTTATGTCTACATATCTATGGATACATTTCATTTTCAGTTCAATGATTAAATAGAATGTATTTCTATTTCATACCATGGAAATTTTATTTTTTCTTATCTAGTTATTTAGATGGCATGTGTTTCCATTTATTATCGTGTCGTATTTTTTAAGAACTTCCTTCTAATATTTGTTTTGTTATATTGTATGTGTGTCCTATTATTTACCATCCCACAATTATTATTCTCATTGATTCATTATTTCTTCCTCTATACTTTTCCCACACCGAACATTTGAGATCCCCATTATTATTATTTTACATTCCATAGGAATCCAAGAAGCGTGCTTTAGAAGATATATAGGGATCGATTAGATGGAATAAATTTAACCTTTATGTTATTTATTTATAAAAAATTATGTTTTAATTAGTGAATTATTGTTTAATACAGGACTCATGTATTAATCTAGTTTTCTAAGACTACTAAACTATCCATCCTTTAGGATTTGATTACTTGTAATCATGCATATTTAATTTTTATCAGACACAGAGTCCAGGAATTTTAGGTTGAGGTCGTTATAAGGTGTGACTCCTATGACTACATGTGTGCTTTTTTATTGAAAATTGACATTAATTTTAGTAAATAACACAGATGAAATACACAAAACCAAAAAACACATTCATATGGTTTTGATATGTTATTAAAATGATCTATAAGTCATTTCTAACATGGAAGAATTAGAAGCACCTCAATCTGATATTTGATGTTCCTCATATGACCCATAGTTTTCATTATCAGTTTGGAATTTATATTTTAGTTTGAAAAGTTTCACTCACTAAAAACTCGGAAATTGTTCATGTATTATCTTTATAATTTTTGATAATTATTCATAAGTCATTTTTAATTTTTAAGAATCAGTCTCACGGAAAGCCAACATATTATGTGACTAGTATGACTCATATTGTGTGTTTCAAAATAAAAATGACATTTTAGTAGAAACCACAAGTGTGATACCAAAAAATTGAAAATAAATTTGGATTGTATTGATAATTTTGTAAAATGATCTATAAATCCTTTATGAAATAAGTAAATTGACATTCTAAAGGGGTCAATGAATCCTCACTCTATTAGGATCATATATCCAATCCCTCTCAAAGACTTTAAGGGTTCCCATTTAACAAATTCCATCCATGCTTCCTTCTCCTTTTTTGGTCTCCCTAGCTAACTCTTTTTTATTTTCTTCTTATCTTGGGTGGTCACTTAGTTGCGTCTTTAAATTAATGGTATTCTACAGCCAAAGAATCAGACACCCTCCTTCTCTACCCTTTTCATCTCCCTCTTCATGATTGACCTTATACCAGTTTAATGTGATAGTTATAATGGTGGATTCCTATAATGGAGGTGGAGAGTTTTTTTGGGGATTTGGTTGTTCTTTATCGTCACTTTTGGGTGGGGTGGGTTTTGCATCTTCATTCATCATTACAGCCTTCGATATCCTTTTTTCCTAAACTACCCTTTCTTCTTGAACTGTCATGTTAGATTCAATTTTTATATAGCATGGTGGCTCTATTGTGGGATTAGTGTTGGGTAGGAGTTGTGATTATTGGTTCTTCCTATGTGTGTTTTTCATGGTTTTTGTGAGACATTCTTGGATTTATCATTGGCTTTCTTACTCTCACCCTCAGTCCCTTATTGATATATGGTTCCCCCTATTTCTCAGTGATTGATCTATCTGATTAATTTTTCACTGGACTTTTATTAGTGAATGTGGATTATTTTAATTCCTTAGATCACTTCCTCTATACTCTTTCTTTTGGCACTTTTTTTTGGACCCCATCTTGGTCTAATGTATAGGCTCTCATTGTGGATTGGAATGTGATGATCAAGCATTTTATATTGGTCCAGGATCCATTCAATTCATTGTTGTTTTGTTATCCACATGTGGTGTTCCTCTTCCTTTATGGAAGTGTTTTGTAGTTCCATTATTGGTGATCATAGTGCGTTTTTGTGTTTTGTTTTCTAGATAGTTTTACTAGTGATGACTATTATGTTTTTTCAGTAAAGGGATTGGGGTTTAGTGAGAGGATAGATCATCTTTGAATCTAGTTATGTTATTAAAAATGATGCTATAATTATTTATCCATATGGGTTATGTTTCTTTTTATAGTGTTCAATGTTTGTTAAGTGGATGATAGTGACAAGATACTAATGATAGCTAATTTTTTATGTTTGTTTAAGTTTGTGGCGGTAGACTTCAGTAAAGTGGGTGATGGTGATGATATGATGATGACAAAGATTTTATTATAGTGATTATGAGTATACATGGCATGACTTTCTTTGATTTAGGGTTCCTCAGGTGGATCTTAGGACTTCTAAGTATCATTATTGATGTAATTTTTCTACAAATCCAATTTCATTTTGAATAATTTATATTGGTATTTGAAATTATTATTTTCATGATGAGTTGTGTGTGATTCAGATGATGTGATGGTTCCCACTCAAATGCTAAAAGTGGTATTTTGAACAATTAAAAAAAATTGGAGGACATATTGAAATTTATCTCACATCAATTTGATACATGATGCGGTTTTTATGACTCTAAGTGTGAATTTTCAACATATAAGTCTTATCTTAGTTTAAAATTCACATAACATTTCCACAACTAAAAAAATGAGCACATATTTTTTTCTCATTATTCTATCTACTATTAATAATTAATTTCATTTTCATTTTTATCTTATATTTATTTAGTAAATTTCCCCAGAGATAATTCATGAAGATGAACAAGAAATGGTATAACATGAAAGAATCAACTATAACTAAATCCGATAAATGGTGTTCCTAGTAGGTTTCTATATTTATTTTACAATTGAAGAATTCTATTTTATTTATTTATTTATATTATTTTTATCATAAGAATTTTTTTCTTATACATGTGTATTATTTTTAACAATTTGGGGTGGTTTTTTTGTAAATAAACTTATCATGTTTGTGGAGAAATACAAAGAAACATTGATGTTTTTGAATGCATGTAATATTTTTTACTTACTCATCTAATTATAAAAACCAATGTATGAACTGTATATAATATTTTTCATATTTCTTGTATTTGGGTTCTAAATTTTATTTCATTTAAAATCTGTATTTTCAGCTATTTTTTACTACTATTTCATCTATTATAGTGTGCTATAAATTTAATATAACAGTACAGTGTGCACCCTCTATCAGCACTATTAATAGTTTTGATAAAGGTATCCTTTATTAGTTCATTTTATAATTTTGATAAAGGGACCCTACATGAGAACTTGTAAAATCATTTATTTGGGGTCCCTTTATCAGTTCTTTTATTAGTACTAATAATGGAAACCTTTATCGGTTCTAAAAAATACCTTATATAGGGGTTCCTTTATAAGTTCTAAAAAGGAATTGATAAAGGGACTATTCATCAATGCTTTTATATGTACTAATAAAGGATCTATTTATCAGCACATTTCTCACATATATAAAATCCTATGGCTTTTAATCATGCTATGATAGTCAGTGTTTTTTCACTAATAATGGAAAATTATAATAGTGTTGTAGGCATATTTTGTAGTAGTATAATAAGTTATCAACATATCATTATATATGATGATTCATCCCAGTACCTTATTTAAAACATCATTAAATATCCCAAACCCTTGTCCACCGTAGGGTAGTATAAGCATAGGAGCACAAACTAACCTTTTTTTCAACCCCTTAAAATTTTCATTACATTTATGTTTCCAATGAAACATGGCTTTCTTCAAATTCAACTTTGTTATTGGATTATATATCCTCAATAAATCCATTGTAATGTGTATATATTATTCACACAACCTATGAAAAATATGTATATCTATTACTATGGTTGGTCTAGGCTATTTCTCATTTAATTTCTTCTCTGAAAGATCCACCAAATATACCCTTACATGAGAATAAATGATACAAGAGTGAGACTTTCTATTACCAAAATTCACACATGGAAATTTTTTTGTATAACCTATAATTCTATAGGGTCCTAAACATTCCCCTCAAATTTTCTTTATGATCTTCCTCATTCTTAAAGAATATAATAATTTAATCTATAAATAATACTAAAAAATGATCGTGTTAATCACTAAAAATCTATTCAATAAATCCATGAAGATAGTGGGATCATTGGTAATTTGAAATGGAATCACTATAAATTCATAATGACCATACCTAATAAGAAAGGTTGTCTTATGTATATCTGCATTCTTCATCCTAAATTGTCGATATCTAGATCAATGGTAAACAATTGAAAAGTATTGAGCTCCACATAGTAGATCAGAAAATACAAAAATGTGGGGTAGAGGATACACATTCCTGATTGTCATATTTTTAGTTTATAACAATCCATATAAATATTTTTGTACCTATCATTCTTCTAACAAAAATAACAGGTGCACTCCATAGTGACACACAAGGAATATTAATCCATTATCAATATTCTCTAGGTGTTTCTTATTCAATTCATATAACCCAATCAATTCCACATTATAAGAAGTATTTGAAATATGTTTAACATTGGGTATGATTTCAATCTAAAACACAACTTCATGATTAGGATAATATTAATAAAGCCTTTGGGATACACATTCTCATAATCCCTAATAATAGGGATATCTTCAATTTTGAGTTTCTACCCAACCATTTGAGATAAGAATTCATCATGAATATGTATAAACTCTCATACAACAGAAGTAACATCCATTTGATGTTTATATTTATCTTCTAATTAAAATTGTATCATAGGTTGGTTTAGAATATCAAATGTTACTTCCCTTCATTGGAAATTTATTTGGGTTCCAAATAGGGTGATCCAATATGTTTCTAAATTCATTTCAAATTCAACTAGATGGAGAATCACTTGATTTTTCTGAAGAAAATTCTCATAAAAATCTATTATAGAGAAGCTGTATAATTGAGATGTGATCATTACATCATTAAATTTTATTACTGAAAATTAACTATTAAATCAGGGAGGTGGTGATTTGGTATCATTATCAAATTCTTTAGGTATAAAATTGGTTGTAGGTCTATAATCTAATTAGACATTTTTCAATTATAGAGTGGATGGTTTTTTTACCTTTCAACACTTCATTATCATAACCCACCTTAGCAGTTAGGATCACATGATCTTTCCATATGTCTATAGAATTAAAAGGTTTTTAATGATAATTTCCACAACTATCCCTCAAATTTAGACACTAATTGGAGTGATTTACATACTACATGTAATTGTTAATTTAGAATGTGGGTGGGAAATTTGGATGAGATTTTTCACTATTACTTTCATTTATGGGACTCCTCATATCACTTTAACATTATCTTTCTCTAAGTCCTTCTTTTACCCATATAAAACATTTACAACACCCCATAATGTATTTTACTTCATGCTTCATTTCCCACTTCTAAAAAGATGGAAGATTAATTTTCGTTCCTCCATGGGTTTTATTTTTATAATTTTTTCAAATTCCATATTTCTCATTTTCCACCAAAACTAGAAGAACATTGTGTATCCAGTTTCCATTTTTCTTCTTGAGACACCATTGAACAATTTTTTCATAGTTATCAAAGTATCTTGTAGCTAATTCATTTTTTAGACATTCTCTTAGGCCAGTAAATAAGTTATCTACTTTTCTTTCATGATCAATTATAAACCAAGAAGCATAACTTAGAAGTTTGGATAATTTTACTCATAATTATTAATAGATTCTTCAATAAACATTTTTAGTTCTAAAAAATTCCCTTTTCATTTTCATTAAAATATATTCGTCAAAGTACTTATTGAAAAATACATTCTTAAAATCATCCCATGTTATAGAGTCAAATTTCTACATTTTCTGTATATTCTTGATAAGATTCCACCACTGATATGATTTTTCTTACAAATGATATACTTCTTGGAAACATTATCTTCTTCCAAATAGTATATAATGGAAAATAACTTTTTAGTGTTACTGATTAATTTCTTATAAATAAGTGTATTAGAGGAATCACTTAAGTAAGGTGGATGTATCAACATAAAGTTTTCAATAGTTATCTATTCCTTCCATTGGTTATTTGGAAGATCATTATGATTCATTTTACCATTAATTTCTTGAGTGAGTTGGGTGAATGTAATGAACCTAAATCCAATAACCTAGAGAAAGTGACAACTTTTTTATTTTGGCTCAGATATAAGGGGTTAAATCCCAAAGTTTCGATGAGTTTAGTAATCTTGGAGATCCATAAAAATACAGTATACCCTTTTTACATTGGGGATAAAATATAAAACATAGTAATGGAAAACATTATGTATCCTTAAAATTATTCAATCAATTCTTATTCATATCATGGGGAAGGAAAAAAATAAGGGTGATCTCAAATGATCAGTAAGGGTTACCTATAGTGGAACCTGTCTTGAATCAACAATGTATAATCAATATGGAATGTCAAATATATGAAATCACATTCCATTTAATGAAAACAATTACTATAATAATGAGATAAGAACTAATTAACATGGAAAAGTAAATATCTATTTTTTTAATTTAATCAATAACATGAGAAAAAAATGAATCAATGTGTAATATCAATTCCTTGATCACATGGATAATAATATCTAAATTATTAATGAAGTAAATTTTCTAATTTTGGCTATCATGATCTAAGAAATCAAGATATCTATAATTTCAATTCCTTTAAAAAGACTATTTAAAACTATGGGTAAAACCCCTTTTAATTTTTTCAATGGATTTTTTCTCATGACACATAATGATGAATCGAGGGGATCTATAATTTCAAGAACCAAAATTCACTACATGTATAAAGAAATCCATATATATAGAGTGATAAATTTAATCCATCAAAAATATTCCTCATCAAAAAATTTATGTATTGAGTAAATAATAAATATTTCTCAATATTACCCTAGTTAATGAAATAACATTCAAAGTTAAAATAGTATTCACAGATGGTATACTGTTTCATAAATAATCAAATCCATCATAAAAAAGAAGGTATATTAATTATAAATTTAATTTCAAATTAAAAATTATTATGGAAGAGTTATAATCTCAATAGAAAGTTAAAAAACACAAAAGTAATTAAGAAATGAGTGGTGGCCATCGGTTCAGTAAGAATATAGGTTTCAAAAAAACATATAATTTATAAGAATAAATGAATAGAAGTGATATATTAAAATAATTATGGATAAAATATTTTTGTTTTTTAAAACATTCAAATCATATAGAATATTCTATATTTTGTTAAATATTTATGCATTTAGGGAAGTATGTTATCACCATATACATTAAAAACATTTGTTTTGAATTTTTGTCAAAAATGGTCAGTTTAAAAAAATAATAGGGATATACATATCAAACCCTTTTGAAAATTCAAGGATAAAATAAAACTTCCTTATTAAATTATTTCAGTAATTAATACTGCATTTTTAAAACAATTTTATAAAAGATGGACAATGAAGAAAAGTATATCGTATTTGAAGAAAAATAAAATTGATTTTTTTTAATGTTTATTTTCTTGAATCAAGTATCACGGAGAGAAAAAATTGGATGAAAATATATAATATATATAAATATTCAATGGGTAATAAAATTATTAGATATTATAGAGTATAAATTATTATATTCCTTCAGAAAATTAGAATAAATTTCAATAGAATTTGATATTGTAAAATAGATTATTACTTCTCTGGCATCTTTCAGATTATAAACCCTTGAAATAATAAACATTTATTGAAAAAATTACCATAATTTATAAATATTTATTCATATTAAATACATCAAAAGAGTATTAAATACACCACATAAAATGTAATAGTGTCATATTATCAAATATGTCTCAATGAAATGGAAATTGATCTTAAATCCATTACCTCACACTTTCCATTAGTTGAACATTCTTTAAACTCGTTTATAGGGGTTTTAAACATGTAATTAATTTTTAACATAACTATATTCACATTTATAATATCAAACATGATTCCAAAATAACATCTTACCACCAGTTCATTAATAATATATTATTATTATTATTATTATTTTGGGTGTTAATTTCCATATTTTTTCATGTGCTGTTGGTCTTGAATTTTGAATTCTTATGTATAAGACATAGTTATATTATATTTAGAATTATATTAATGTTATGAATATAATATTTATACATTAGATTCATTTTTAGAACAATTTTCATTGTTGGTCAAGGAAAATGAATCGCATGGATTCATCGAGATGGTGGGCCATACATATGCACGAGTGATGATATCATTTTATTAATGGGTGAATGAGTAAGGAAGTAAATGATATATTAATTTTAAATAATTGATATCATGTCATATATATAAAATATATTCAAAATAATGATCCTTTATTACCTTCCAAGTAATGTGATATTGAAAAAAAATTACATTACTTCGTGGGGAGATAATCAAACTTAAACATGATCGACACTATCTTACCCCCTACGGAATAGAATGTAAGAAGGTATGTGTGATAGTATACCTAAAAGAGTAAAATTATGTTACAAATTTCATACATACACACACACACACATATATATATATATATATTATGTTCATCATTATATCCAACCATGAGAGTTGGTGATGGAAAATGATTTACATCAGTTCGCAAGGTGGTAGTATGTCGTACACATGATTGATAATTTTATTTCCTATTTTATAGAAGAGGATATGGATTTAGGTTATACCATTAAAATTATAAAATAATATTAAATAAAATATACTTGGGTTATTATATCAATATTATTTAATGATACATGAAGTGTAACGCCCCAACCCCAGTTACCCAGATTCGGTGCATAATATATAACATTGGCATGATCACAAACGATCAAGTATGGAAAGACCAATTAGTTTAGTAGCCTTGGAATAACTAGATACATTCATAAAGTTTATATTACATCATAAAGTGAAATCTACAACATCATCTTGTCTCCACACTCGTATCCCCTTATACTATCCTTACAGGTCATTCATAAAATACTTCTTCACATCCTAGGAAAAATAAAACATAGAAAGGGGTGAGCTCAGATGCCCAGCAAGGATAACAATATAGTGGAAACATTCATAAATAAGCATAAACATTTAAGGCAATGTATAACTAAAACAAAAGCCTTTTAAACTTGAACTTCAGCATAATGTGGAAGAAATAAAATGAAATAATGACATTTACTTATTCACATGGATATTCTACTAGTCAAATAATGACATGAAATATCAATAACCACATTCATAATGATGGAATGCATAATGTCATACTATCATAACCACATAGTCAAGGCCTTATGCCAAGACTACAAATAATATTTTGTCAGGGCCTTGTGACAAGACACTAGTCTGTCTCATTATACCTACTGATGCATCGAGGAGCTATAGCAGGCTCCACCTGTCACTTATTAATTCCAATATATTCCTCATATGAACAGGTTTAAACATAACATAAACATTTGTATTAAAAATAGCATACGAAATGTCAATAATTTCTCCATAAACCATGAATGGTATAAAAATAACACATCCACAGTCAAACATATCACAAAACCATTAATACTATATGAATGTTTTGTATCATAACAAATCAACTTCAAATAAGCTTAAAATAAATCAATGGATGATGACATAGAAGAAATCAACACTATTTGAGAGAAATGTCTCTTTGTTTTAAATAATTTAAAAGCCACATAATTATAAAATAAAACATTTACATTTAAATTATTTTTATAAGCTTTTAAGGTAAGATTCAATGATTTTATAATAGAAAAAATTAGCCACACCCACCGTATAAGTTAAAAAAATACAATCTTACCTTAATTTTTTCAAAAAGGTTAAAAAGGACCTTATTTGGAAACCGACGGAAAGATTACTTTATAAACATCTTATAAAAAGTCAATAATGGTATAAATGACTTTAACCCATAGTCTATAAAATGTTAATAATGATTTGAAATAAATTTTAAAAAAACATGGATGTGGATGATAAAGAGGTCTCAGTAGATAATTACATATAAACAACCTCAGATAATGAAGAGATTGTAAAATAAACCCATACCTTGTACTTTTCCTTGGTTGAGGGTAGTTTGAACTCTTGTATAATGGTGAAATAGTTGATATTAAATTATACAATAATCATATACATTAATATGATATCATATATTATCTTTTAACACTTCTTTGTTAATAATATCTTAGTATTATCGTCGTTTCAGGTGTTAACTTACTCATTTTCTTTTATATGTTTTGTTACATAAGACATGTTTGTTATGGATAGGTTATATATTGTTCATATCCATAATTATATGAAGACCTTAAACATTATTTTTAATCATCAAATGAGAATTATACTTGAATGGATACAATGGGGAATGAATCTCATCGCGTTCGTGGAGACGGTAGTCCGTACATACGCACGAGCGACAATATCATACTTTTGATATTTAAATAATATATAATTGGATGGTATATCATATATAAAGAATCATTATAATGTTATACTTATTATTTACTTCAATGACACATCATTATCATACCCATCCAAATAATAATGTTTTTAATAACAATTACACCACGACGTGGAGACGGTAAGTTGTACGTACGCACGTAAGGTGACATGTCATTCAAAGGATTGATAGAATAATGAATATGGTTGTACCATATTTTTAATAACATCGCAATATATATAATATTCTGGAGTTATTATTTTATAATGTAAATAACAATGAAAGAAGAAGTTGATGAAGAAATAAACTTGAAAGAGGGTGGTGAAAACATTACCTCTTTTTCGGGTTCTTCCTTTTGATTTGATCAAAAGAGATCCTTAGGTTGGCATTCTGATCAAACTAAGGCCTCTATGTTGAATTTAGGGAAGTTTAAAGAATATTTGGGCAGGGTTTGGCCGAGCCAAAAGGATTTTAATGTGTAAATTATAGAGAAGGGGGAGTGCCCTTTTATAAGAGGGGTGGGGGAACCTTTGGAAAAGCTAGAAATATTAATTTATAATAAATTATATTCGGTTTCTAATGGATCCAAACTATATTATTTAAATGTTAATGTGGGGATGGGTCTAAATCCTTTCAAAAAATAGTTTTTAGACAGATTTCGGTCACTATATTAACCTTATAATTTATATTTAACTCTTAGTTAAATAGTTTGACATTTACCATGTCTCTTTGTATTTTTATATTATATAGTTAATAAACTTACGATATACCTCCAAGCGACCCCCAAGTGGTCCATTAATGATACACCTATAATTATATAAGTCATTTAGCCAAACCTTAGATATTTAGGATTATAATATCAATTAATAATATAATATTTGTTTTAAAAACTCTTTTATGTCAATTTTGATACTATTGTATATTTTGTTTTTGATAATTTCATAACAGCATTATTAATCCAAATAAAATATATATAACTAGTCTTAATAAGTAAAATTAACCTATAAAATTAGTGGAATTCATAAAAAGTCTCAAATTACATTTATTTTCATATTTATCATATCAATTATTTTAATATTTCATCAAGTAGGTAATTACTCCATCACCATTTTGTCATAAATAAATTAAATTATTTAGTGTCTAAAAATTATAAATAATATACCATTATGTAGGAAATATTTTTATATTTCTAATTAATATTTATAATCTAATTTATATTAGGTTTAACCCTATATTAAAAAATTTTAGTTATTAAACTTTGATTTTATCTCTTTTAACTCTTCTTTGAATTAAATAATAAATAATGTCATAATCTACTCCAAGTGTACCTAAATGATAATATTTTATTCCTAAGGATGTTTTTAGTCGAGATACAGTTTTCCAATAGAATTAGGACATGTTTATGGTAATATTAATGTCATTTTTACCCTTAATTACCCTTTTAACTTTTAACCGTGGTAAATAAAAGTAAAAAGTTACTATTCATAAAAAATTATTTTTATCTTATTGAACCACATTTTACTCCTTGATATTAATTGTGTCCCTCAGATTTTCTAAATTCTACTCACAGAAGCGGTAAAATTAAGTTTTATGTGAATTTCCCAATTCTTCTAGGATGCGGGTAAAAGATGGTGAAAAGTTCCATAAAATTTTTATATATCTAAAATAATTATAAACTGACTCAAATGAATTACATTGAAATTATATAGGTATTATGTATCTATTTTGACCTAAAATAAATTTAAATAAAATAAATAATTATTTAAATAAAAATTCGTTTTTAAACTATAACTTAGTGTTTTTCACTATTCATCAAAAATTGATAGTTATCAAAAAAATACCAAAAATTCACCCTAGGCAAATTTCGATATTCCAAATACAAAAAATGAAGTTCATTTTGGATGATAAAATTTATAAAATTTCGAAAATTGGGTATTACTATTCATAACAGCTAGTTTGATTGGTTGTGGTGTGTGTTAGAACTCAAAGTTGCGTATAACACACGCTACTGTATTATTCAAAGAGAAGCGTACTATGGAAGCTTGGGGTGTTACATGAAGGAGGTGGATGAAGAAACAAAACAAAATTTCTCATTTTATAATTCTACCTCCTGTTTGAACAACATCATTAGGTTTGCACCAAAATCCTTCGTAGGATGTATTTATGACAAAAACAAGGCCAATAGGATGTTTTGAGTGTAGTAATGAATTTATTTTGGTAATGATTTTATGAAAAATAGTTATTTTTAAGAGTGAAGTGGATAGGATAGGGGTGAGAATTTATAAGTGGCGGAGATGACCCACTTGGAATTTTTGAATTGAATGAATTACACCCATGTTTTCCACATTACAAAAGGCTCTAAAATGGACCATTATCTAAAAATATATAAAATAATGTCTATATATTTCCATATCTTATGAATTGGACTTGTTTTAGGTTCTTTTAACCCTTATCTCTTTATTTTAACCCTCAGTAAACCCATTTTCACCATAATCATGGTAATTAAATTTTAATATTTGCCCTATTCATTATAGTATAAAATTATGTTTCCATTATTATATAATATAAGTTTTTATGATTAAAAAAATGGACCCCATTTAACCCAATTCAATTAATATAAGTGAAAGCATTCACTTAAAAAACACACCATTCATGTTGAAAAATAGTTTCTCATGAAATGAAATTTTCATGTATTAGACGATTTCATATTGATTATATGACTTGAAATCCTAATATGATTGATTTAAATTAATATATTTAGATATATAATATTAAAATTTAAATTAAATCATTTATCATTGAATATTTTTTTAATTAATTAAAATTGTTACACATTATCCCTTTAAAAAAAGATAATTGAAAAAAATATCTTTTTGAAAAATAACACTTTTTACCTCTATTTTCTTATTTTTATTTTAATAAACTTGATATAAAATTATTTTTTAATTAAAAACATTTTAAACATTTACTACAAATAAAATTTGTAAGAGTTAAATAATAAATTTAAAATTAATAATAAAATATTATTTATATGGGAAATTTTAAAAAATTCTTTTTTGTATTATTTTGAGAAAGTATAGTCAAAATTGGTATTCAATATATAAAATTATAATTACAATGATAGAAAATATTAAAATGTTAATTTTATTAGTTTTTTTATTAAAATATAATTTTCACTAACTATAAATGATGCTCAGGGTTTTGGACATCACATGCTACCAAGGAGACTAAATTTATTTAAAAGGAAACATATCATAATGTTTCAGGATGTAACATTATTCCCACAATTAAAAATATTATCCAATGTTATTTTTGGGTATTTCCTTTTAAAAAAATTATGACGGTTCTTCTTTAAAAAATACTCTAGCTCACATGTTACTTCCTCAATTTTATGATTTCTACAAAGTATCATTACTAGTCAAGTCATCTGATTTCCCAATACTTTCTCTCTTTTACAATGAATCTAGATGTGGCCTTCATGGTAAGGTATATCAGGTTCCAAATTTTTTTCTTCAGTGGTGAGCACATACACTGGGTATGTACTATACTTACTTAATAATGACATGTGTAACACATCATGTAATTCAGAGATACTTTTTGGAATTTCCAAATAATATGCCACGAATCAAATTATTTATAAAATTTTAAAGGGTATGATGTTCTCAAGGACCAATTTTCCATTATTATCAAACTGTATGAAGTTGTTACATTGAGATAATTCTAAATTCCAAACCCTTCCTCTAATTATTAGAATAAATATTTTTCATACATTTAGATTCTTTGATATAGGTTTGAATAGTTCATACCATTCTCATTGTCTCCTCCATATGTTCTGGGACTACAAGATTACTTTCACAAACTATATCAAAACATGTTGGTGTATGAAATCTATTGATATATAATGATTAATACTGTAGAATATTAATACTTAAGACTCCTATAGAATATGACAAAAAAATAAAAACTTATAAGTATTAATGATTTTTCAAATATTTACCCTGATTCAATATAAAGTATCTCATAATGTCACATACAGAAAATGTGAATACATTAAATATATATTCTCCTAAAATGTTTTAAAAAATTGAATTACCATAGGAACATTATAAAAACATGATTTATTTAAAAAATTAACTATCTATTAATTCCTTAAATAAAATAACATATTATTGAATATATTCAATAAATCCAAAAACTTTGTAAACTCCATCATAGATAACATAAACCAATTTTTCATCAAACCACTAATTAGTTCCAATGTAATAAATACTAGCCCATTTACATAATCAATTCCAACATTCTCTTTATCCCAAATAAAATATTTTAACTCAATATTATTTTAATTTTATGGTTTATCATTACCTTAATCAGTTTTTCTCCAAATATATTATAACAACCCAGTTTCGGGTGCCACCTAGAGGTACCCCGAACCCGGTTGTTCACATAACCTCAAGCGCATATCACCAAATTCTAGAGGCTACTAACTAGAAGTGAGGGCCAAGGTATGATAGTGGAGAAACTATTCCATCATTGGAAGAGTATACACAATAGGATAAAAAATAATAATCAATAGTGGTAGTAGTAATACCATAAAGTAAAAGTAAATAGGAGAATACTAATAATAAGATAAAAAATAGAGCATATATAATGATGCATGTCACATGTATATAGTAAAATATACAAACAAGTCACACTAATAAAAATAAAATACTAAACCAATTTAATGAAAAATAGTAAACTACAATAGCATGGGAAGCCTTATCTTGATCTCACGCTCTCCTGCTCCAACAACAATCAAGTACCTGGTGACGAAGGGTGATTTCACTAGTCTATACTTGCAACCATGTAATCTGTTTAAGTCTAAAATCATGACCCAAATAGGGTGTGACATGAATCCCAGTAGGAAACCACCACATGATCTATGCCTAACTGTCAGTGAATATATATAGCAGTAAATATGAAAAATGAAGAAATAAACAAGGAATTAATCAAAGTAAACAATCCTATTGTTTACAATTACATTCGTTTACATTTATTAATTATTCAATCTATTTAATAATGAACCATTGAGATATAGTCTAAGATATGTATCCATATTTATAACAATAACAAACACACATCTCAAAAGACCATCTAACAATCAAGTAAGACTGAGTCCAATCTTGGTATTTGGATCGGAAGACTCATCACAATCATTAAAACATTTCAAAGCAATCCAATGGGAATGTTCTCACAGTCTGATATCCTCTAGACCAACATATCATCAATTAAATAAAATAATGACCATATGGGAAAGATCACACAGTCTAGCCCCTTTGGTACCACTTAGCACTAATCATTAACAAATGACCACCTTGGTAGCTCTCACGGTCAATACCCCCTTGGTCTTCATAGAAAAAATATAATATAATGACCCCCTATCAGCTCTCACAATCAATGACCCATGGTCCAACATTCATTTAATAATGACCCCCTAGGTTTCTCTCATGGTCTAACCCCCATGGTCTATGACCACATGACATCTCTCAAAGGCAATACCTTTGGTCAACCATTACAATAATTCCTAATTAAATTAACCTACCTCAGGAAGCTCTTGTAGTCAATCCCCCTAGATCATACTTTCATAATGTGAAACAAGGGAATCTCAAATAAATAGTAACTCCATCCTAAAAACATGAGGCATGGAAAACATAGGATGCCTAACAGGCATTCTTGTCCAAACGGAATTAATCAATCAAACATGGGAAATGAAACCATAAATAAGGTAATAATCCTTAAGTATAATCAATAACCCCTTTCTTAATCAAACACACCCTAAAAAGTCTTAGACAGGGTTAAATTATATAACACTCAATACCCTAAACATGGTTTTTTGTAACTTTAGCATATATAATCCAAAGACAACAAAATAAAGCACAAATCGCCTACCTTGATGTTGTATGATGAACACTCTTGAACATCAGCCCATGAATCATCCTAGAACATATAAGATCTACAAAAAGGATAAAAGATAACATCCTTGAATAACTAATGAGATAGTAGAAATTAGGATTATAGGTTGTAGGGAAAGATAGAACTCACCGACGGGAATCCAACACACCTGGCGGCATCTCAATCGGAGCTCGGATGGAGGAATGGGAGGAGCTCAAAGATCTTTAGCCATACATCACTCTCATGTAAGAAACACCAGTAGAAGAAAGTGTTTTTAGATGTGAGATTAAATCCTGCAATGATATAAAAAATAAATATAAAATTAGAAATTGTGTTCATTTAATGTAGACATTGTGTACTAGCCTCAACTAGCCCCTTTTTTAGGCAGTCTTCCAGGTCACCCACATGGCCATGTACTCAGCCGTTACATGGCCAGTACATGACTACACATAGACACCAGGTACACTATGTGTACTCAAAAGTATACGGCATGTACTTGGGAAATTTCCCCCTTATTCATTTTCCTAATAAAAAAACCTAAATAAAGATCCAAACCTAAAATGAAGATCTAGGTTCTTACAAGCGTCCCCCTTTAATGTAATTCATCCTCGAATTTCCCATCCAAGGGTGGAGAAGATGAAAATTCAAACAACTCTAGGCACTGGGATCTCATGTCGGCCTCCCTCTCCCAAGTCGCATCTTATACTCACCCATGCTACTATAACTCCCATACTAAAGAAATAGTCTGGCCATGAAGAACCTTCAGGCTACGATCCACAATCCGAATAGGGTGCTTCTCAAATGATATATCCACCTCCAACTCAAACTCATTGGGTTGAAAAAGGTGAGACGAGTCTGAAAAGTAACACCACAGCTAAGAAACATGAATGATGCCATGCATATCCTGGTACCTCTGAGGTAACTACCACCGATAAGAAATCGGCCCTACTCTTTCCAAAACCTCAAACAACCCAACCTATCTCATTGAAAGCTTCCCCTATATCCAAATACTTATGTGTACCATCCTCATTGTGACATGTAAGAAAACTTGATATCTGACCTTGAACTCTAGAGGTCGTCTTCATTGAAAAGCATAAGATTTCTATAGAGACAGTGCAATGGACATCCTCTTCCAAATCAACTCCAACTACTCAGTTGTCTCCTACATTAGAGGAGGTCATAGAATAGCTGCCTCTCCTACCTCTGGCCAACATAGGGGTGATCGGCAGGGCTTATCATACAAAGCCACATAAGGTGCCATTTGAATCATTTTCTAAAAAATATTATTGTAGGAAAACTCCACTAGGTGTATATGTATCTCCCAATATCACTTGAAATCTAGGATGAATGATCGAAGAATTTCCTCAAACACATGAATCGTATGCTCGGACAGGACATCCGTCTAAGGATGCTAAGTAGTACTCAGAATTACCTATGTACCCAAAGCCCTCGGTGGTCCCTGCCAGACACATGAAGTAAAATGGGCGTCCCTTTCTGAAATAATATACTGCATAACCCCATGAAAACATACAATATATCGTATTTACAACCATCTAAGCTCATCTACATTAGAGGTTTCCGTGATCATTAAAAAGTGGGAAACCTTTGTGAGTCTGTCAACAACAACCCAAAATACACCATTCCCTTGAGGAGGTCTTGGTAAACCTGTCATGAAATCCATCGCGACATCATTCCACTTCCACTCGGGAAAGGGTAGATGCTGTAAAATCCCTACTAGGAAACTATGCTCTACCCTCACCAGCTGACAGACACAACATCTCATAAAAAAAACCATCAATATCCCTCTTTATACCTATCCACCAATAATCATAGTGTATATTTTGATATATCTTGGTGACACTTGGATGAAATTCCCAAATTGAGGAATGAAAATCTCTCATCAACTCCTCACGTATGTCTTCTAACACCCATACGCATCCATGAAAACACAAGATCTCATCATCGCCTATGGTCCACCCAGGAGTAGTGTCCTCTCCTGACACACTCTCCCATAAGACTAGGCCTTTAGAATCTTATAGAAGCCTCATTCACAATCAATCTAGTAGAGAATAGGTAATAGCTATAGAAGAGAGAAACATATACCTGTGTCTATCATGAACCTCCAAATGAATCTCCGAGAAGTGATCCATAAGCTACCACTCACTTCTGGCCCCTTGAACTCCATATATCTGAGTCCTCCTGCTCAACGCATCAGCCACTATGTTGCCTTTTCCAGGTGTGTAGGAATGCTCAAATTCAAAATAATGAATGTACTCAACCCACCTTCAATATCTCAAATTACGATCTCACTATGTAAAGATACAAATGAGAATTTTATGGTCAGTGAATACATAAAAAATGCTCTGCCGAAATATATTGTCTCCAAGAGCATAAATAATTCACAACTATAGCTAACTCAAGATCATGCATTGGTTAATTCTTATCACGTGACCTCAACTGCTGAGACTCATAACCAATGAATCATTTCCCCTTCATAATAACTTATCCTAGCCAGATACATGATTCATAATAATAAACATTTTAACTCTTTCTTAGCTTTGAAAAAATTAGGATTGTTGTTAAAGTCAATCTCTCTTTCATCTCCTAAAAGGATGAATCACAGGAATCATTCCACAAGTACATTGTACCATTTCTAGTTAGGCCCGTCTGTGGTGTTGATAACTATAAAAATTCCATTAAAAAGTGCCTGTAGTAACCATAGAACCCCATAAAACTCTGTAACTCAAAGGCATTATTTGACTAATCCTATGAAACTATTTCTATCACTTTATCTGGGTATACTGATACTTCTATCTCTATGATAACATGAATGAAGAAGTGAATCTGGTCCATCTAAAAGAGTAATTTTGAGATCTTATCATATAACTGATGCTCTTATAGTGTAATCAATAAAATAGAAGGATCGACGGATTGGTCGTGTCGAGTGTGATAGTACACCAAAATATATTCCGTGAAGACTACCACAAAAGAATCCAAGTATGGATGGAACACATGGTTCATCAGTTCCATGAAAACTGCTGGATAATTCGTGAGATTGAACATCATAACCAAATACTCGAATAGACCATACATACTCTAAAAGTCTATTAGAGGTATATCTGATGGTCCAACGTGAAACTGATGATAACTAGATATAAATTCAATATTCATGAACACTCGCTCTGCTAAAATCTGATCAAAGAGATCATCAATGCTTGGCAAGGGAAATAGGTTCTTGATCATTTACTAGTTAAACATCCGATAATCCACACAAATTCAGAGGGTACTGTCTGCCTTCTTGAAAAAAAAGGATAGAACCCCTAGAATAAGTATTGGGTCTTATGAAACCCTTTTCCTAAAACTCCTCTAACTACTTCTTGAGATCTTGTAACTCTAGTATAGCCATACTATATAGAGGAATAGACACCAGTGCCACTCCTGGCACAAGCTCAATAAAGAAATATACCTCTCTCTCTAGAGGTAAACCTGAAAAATATTCTATAAATACATCTCTGAAATGATCTAATATTGGAGTAAACTCTATCTGAGAAGTTCCATGGTCATTCAGATATAAGTTAGCAATCTGGGCTGCAACTCCTCCAAACCCATGATAACCGGGTCCAGCTCTGCTCGCCTAGATATATCATTCATCCTTATGTAGAAAAGACCCAACCTCTGGTGATGTGAAACTCACCCTGCGGTGATAGTAGTCAAAAAAGGCCTAGAAAGAGACTAACCAGTCCACTTTGAGAATAAAATTGAAGCCTGACATTTCTAGGACATAGAGGTCCCATAAGAAGTGACACCCACCAACCTCAAGAGGGAACTTCTTGAACTAACATACAATATCCATCTTATTCCCCAATAGAGTTTCTAGTGTCATAACATCCTCAAAAGAAATGATACAGAGCCCAAGGATCTCCACAACAACAACAGATATGAAACTTTGGGAATCACTTGTATCAAAAAGAGAAGAAGCTAAAACTGAGGCAACTAGAATTGCACCTCTAACAATAGAGGTTCTGAAATCCTTCTCATACAAGGTCCACTCCATTGAAAAATTATGACATGTACCATGGCCCTACATCCTTTCCTGACTACCCTGAGCTTCTCTACCTTGCTATCGCTAAAATCCTATAGACTAGCTACCACGACCACGACCTCCTCCTCGTTCTGAGTGGCTGGATGAAATCCAGTTCTCTGTATGATGAGAGAATAACAGTCCTTCTCCTAAATTTGGAGTCATAGAAGAACCCATATCACTCACTACTGGTGAGAAAAAATTGAGAAATGCTACAGATGTCCCATCCTGCTGCAAAATCAGCTCTCAAACGAGTCCTTCGGGCAATGTGGTCTTGTAAGACCACTCTTCTTGCACTAGTATCATACCACCTATCTACCTGAAGACACATTATAATAAAGATCTTTTTGGCGATTCCATCTATCTATTAAAGGAGTACCAGCTTTGGATGCTAAACCTTTCTAGCCCACTACTCCCCACTACCTTAGATCTCACTCTATAATCAGCATCTAGTTCACTATAGCAGTCACTGTAGTCAACCTGGAGACATTCAGCTGTGATCGGATGTCATACCTGATACCATCATCACAACACCAAGACAAAGATAACTCTGCACCTCCCAGAACAATTGTGAAGTGTTGAAGCTTTTTAAAACAAGAGGAGTAATCCATCACTCAAAGAGCACCCAGATCCAAATGCATGAACTCTCAGGCTTGATCGACCCTCAACATCTTAGGATAGAAGTAATCGTAGAAGGTCCTGGGAAAATATTCCCAAGTCAAATCTTGATGAAGGCCTACCTATGAGATAATATACCACCACCTCTGGGTGGAATCACGTAGCATGTATGTTGCAAGCTTCACCCTCCTCTTAGGAGGAATATCTAGATTCTAAAAGATAGAAAGCATGACCATCAGACATGACACTACAGCCTATGGTCCCCCATCCCCAGAAAAAGTGGGAGAATGCAGCTACTGGAACACCACGTCAACTCTACCATAGTCAAGGTAGGATGTGGTGCTCCCTGAAAAGTCTGTAGCATCCTCATAAATCCTTCATGGAACTTTGCATCAGCACCTGCATCCAGTATAACAGCCGGTGCCAAGACAAGCATGACCGGAGGATCTATTGATAGACACAGATCTATAATTTCTAGTGTATGGTCATTTTATTGGGAATCTTTATTCATATTATAACTTGAAAAAATTCAATTAAAGTTCAACCTGACCCACAAAATTCTGATCCAAGAGGGCCCTTACACCATAGGAACCAAAGTTTGGCATCCATCCAATGAAACATTAGATATTCCAATACCCTATAAAAATATTAGGTATTATATCAAGACATATATCACAAGAACATGCAAATATATCACAACATCTATCACAACAACATGCAATCAATAATTCACCCTAAATGGCATGACAAGAATTCATGACATGTGATCTCCCTCAAGTGCCTATATGATGCATGAGATGGAATACCCTCATTTAGTTGGGTTCAAAAATAAATATAACCTCAATAATATTAATTATAACAACAAAAAACAAGTTAATAACCCAATGGTAAAATCAAATCAACTTTAACAATTTCAAAACCAGAAAAATTTCAATATTCCATGTAACATGGCTTTTCCCTGTACAAGGGTTAGCTACTCCTTGGCACATCTTATTACCAATTACCCAATCCATTATACCCATATTTATAGGCTCTAAATATTATGATGATTTAAAAAAAAGATACTCCTTTGATGCCACTTTGTAATGACCTCGTTCTGGGTGCCGCCGAGAGGTTCCATAACCTGGTTTGTCACATAACCTCAAGAACATTTCCCCAAATTCCAGAGGGTGACGACTAGAAATGAGGGAAAAGGTATGATAGTTGGGAAAATATTCCCTCATTGACAAAGTATACACATCATAATAAACAATAATAATAAATTGAAGAAGTAGTAATACGATACAATAAAAGTAAAAGGCAGAAGACTGATAGTAAGATAACGATCGGAGTATATATAATGATGCATGTCACATGTATCTATGAAAAAATCCAAAAAAGTGAAATTTATAAAATTAAAATACTAAACCAATGTACCAAAAATTAGTAAACTCCAACAGCATCGCATGCCTTAGCCTGATCCCAAGCTCTTCTTCTCTAACATAAATAAAGTACCTGATGAAGAAGGGTGATTTCCCTTATCTATACATGAAACCATGTAATCTATTTTGATCCAAAATCATTACCCAAATAGGGTGTGAGATGAATCCCAGTAGGAAACCACCATAAGATCTGTGCATAAATTTCAGGAAATATATACATGGGGAAATATGAAGAATGAAGCAATAAACTATGAATTACTCAAATTAAACAATCCAATAGATTCCAATTACATTCATTCTAAGTTATTAATTATTCAATACATTGAATAATGTAGCCTCAGGATCTATACTAAGCTCTGTATCCCCTTGTATAACAATAAATAATAGACGTTGGAAAAGACCATCTAACAATCATGTAAGATTGAGTCCAAGCTTGTGCTTTGGCTTTACAGATTCATCACAATCACTAAAACATTTCAAATAAACCCTTTGATAATGTCCTCATAGTTTAATCCCCTCTCGTTCAACATATCATCAATTCAATAAAAATAATGACCCTCTGAGAAAGCTCATACAGTCTAACCCCTTTGGTCCCACATAGCACTAATCATTTACAACAACCACCTAGGTATCTCTCATGGTCAATACCCCCTTGGTATACATAGAAAAAATATAATATAATTACCCCTGGAATCTCTCACAGTTAGTTACCAATGGTCCAACATTTATTTAATAAAGACCCTCTGGGTAGCTCTCACGGTCTAACCCCTCTGGTCGATGACCACCTAGTAGCTCTCATAGTCAATACCTCTGGTCAACCATAACAACAATTCATAATTAAATGACCCTACATCGCGAAGCTCTCACTGTCAATTTCACATGGCCATACTTTCACAACTTGAAACACATGCATCTCAAATAAATAGTAACTCCTTCCTAACAACATAGTTCATGGAAAACATAGCAATTCTAAGAGGAATTCTTTTCCAAATGGTCATAATCAATCAAATAAGAGTAACACATCCATAATCAGGGTAATAAACATTATGAATAATCAATAACCCCTTTCTCAATCAAACAAACTATAATAGGTCTTAAATAGGGTTAAATTCTATCACACGAAATACCCTAAACATGGGTATTCGACACTTTTTTTCATATATAATGCAAAGAACACAAAAGAAATGAACAAACCTCCTTTCTCGATGTTGTATGAAGAACATTCTTTAACATCTGCCCTTGAATTGGCCTAGAACATCATAGATCTACAAAATGGCTAAAACAGAACATTATATAACTACCCATGAGAGAGGAAAATCATGAATATAGTCTTTAGGGGAAGGGAGAACTCACCAGTGGGAATCCAATGCACCCAAATGTGTCCCAATCGGATCTCGGACAAAGGAATGAGAGCAGCTAAAAGATCTTCGGCCATACGTCACTATACTATACGAAATATAGGGAGAAGAATGTTTTTTTGGATATGAGATGTGATCCGACACTAATATGAAAAATACAAATAAAATTACACAACGTGTTCATTTAATGTACACCCCCTATTATATCCTTAATCGGTCCCCACTTTAGGTGTTGTTCTAGGTCACCCACACGGCTATGTACTCGGCCATTACATGGCCATCACACGGTGCATTCTCAAAAGTATGAGACGTGTACTTTGAAAATTTCCCCTTTCTTCCATTTCCTAAAAACAACCCTAAATAAAGATTCATACCTAAAATGAATATCCATGTTCTTACAACCTTCCCCCCATAAGTAAAATTGTCCCTGAATTTCTCTTCCAATGGTGGATAAAAAGAAACTTCAAATAGTTATGGCCACTATGATCGTACGTCAGCCTTCCTCTCCCAAGTCTCATCCTGTACTCACCCATGCTGCCATAGCACTTATACTAGAAGAACAGATTGACCCTAGAGAACCTTTGTGTTGCGATCCCCAATCCAAATGGGGTGCTCCCGAAAGCATACATCCACCTCCAACTCAACCTTGACAAGTTGAAAAAGGTGAGACAAGTCTGAAAAGTAACTTCGTAGCTGAGAAACATGAAAGACGCCAGGCATAGTCTGGTACCTCTGTGGTAACTGAATCTGATAGGCAACTATCCTGACTCATTCCAAAACCTCAAACAGCCCAAAGTATCTCAGTGAAAGCTTCCCATGTTTCATAATCCTCTTCTGTCCAAACCTTGGTGTGACAAATAAGGAAACCTGATCTTTGACCTCAAACTCCATAGGTCATCTACGTCGACCAGCATAATATTTCTAGAGAGACTATGCAGTAGCCATTCTCTTGTAAATCAACTCCACCTGCTTAGTGGTCTCAAGGACAAGACGAGTTCCCAGAATAAATTCCTATATTGCCTCCAACAAACATAGGGGTGATCAACATGACCTACCATAAAAATCCATTAAAAGTTCCTTTTTATTTTTCACATGAAAACTATTATTGTATGAAAACTCAATTAGGGGTATATATCTCTCTCAAGATCCCTAGAAGTCCAGGACGCATGCTCAAAGAATATCCTCCAACACCTGAATTGTATTCTTGGATTGGCCATCAATCTAAGGATGGTAAGCTATACTCAGAAGTACATTTATACCCAAATCCCTCTGTAGTCCCTTCCATACAAGAGAAGTAAAATGATCATCCCTATGTGATATGATAAAGTGCATAACCCCATGAAAATGTAAAATATCTAGAATGTACAACCTTCTATGATCATCTACATTAAAGGTTTTTTTGATTGGTAAGAGTTTTGAATCCTTCCTGAGTTTGTCAACAACAACCCAAACTACATCATTCCCATGAGGAGACCTTGTTAAACCCATCATGAAATCCTTCATGAAATCATTACACTTCCACTCGGGAATTCGTAAATACTGTAAAATCAGTACTGGTCAGTGATTCTCTACCTTCACTAGATGACAGATAGAACATCTCATAACAAAACTAGTAACATCCCTCTTCATACCTAGCCACAAATACCGACAGTGTAGATCATGATGCATCTTGGTGACACCAAGATGAACTGTCCAAACTGAAGAATGAAAAGCTTGAATCAAATCCTCATGTATGTTTGCTGACACCCATATGCATCCATAAAAATGCAAGATTGTATTTTTGCCTACTATCCAACCAGGAGTAGGGTCCTCTCCTGACACACTCTCCCATTAGACTGTGATTTGATAATATGATAGCTTCCTCATTCTCCCTTGATCTAGTAGAGTAGAGGTAACAACTACAGAAGAGAGAAACATCTACCCCTATCTGTTGTGAACCTCTAAATGAATCTCTGAGAATAGATCCATAATCATCCACTCATTTCTATCCTCTTGAACTACCAATAACTGAGTGCTACTATTCAATGCATCAGCCACTATGTTACCTTTCACAGGTGTGTAGGCAAGCTCAATGTCAAAATAATTAAAGTACTCAACTCACCATCACTGTCTCAAATTAAGATCTCACTGAGTAAAGATGTACTATAGACTTTTGGGGTAAGTGAATACCACCAAATACTCTCCCAAAAGAAAATGTATCCAATAGCATAAATCATGCACAACTACAGCTAACTCGAGATTGTATGTCAGGTAATTCCTATCATGTGGCCTCAACTGTTGAGACCCATATGCAACGAATCCTTCCCCTACATAAGTACTGCTACTTGCCCAATACATTATGAATCATAATAAATGGTGTAACTCTTTCTCATATATGGAAAAATCTAGATCGATGTTGAAGTCAATATCCCTTTCATCCCCCAAAAGTTTGAATCTTAGGAATCTGATCACAAGTACTTTTAACCCTTATTTGTTAAGCCTGTGAGTGGCACTTATAAGTATGAAAAGTGTTTTATAATGTGCTTGTAGTAACCAACTATCCCTATAAAACTTCGTACCTCAAATATGTTCTTTGGATTCTCCCATGAAACTACTTCTCTCACATTCTATTTGTCTACTGATACTCTCGTATCTAAGATAACCTGGCCCAAGATGTGAATCTAGTCCATCAAAAAGTGGCATTTTGAGAGCTTATCATATAACTAATGCTCTCTTAGTATACTCAATATGAAATCAAGATGGATGGTATGTTCATTTCGTGTTTGAGATTACACCAAGATATTTTCCATGAAGACTACAAAAAATAACCTATTTATGGATGGAACACTTGGTTCATCCATGCCATGAAATCTTCTGGTGCATTCGTGAGACAGAACATCATAACCAATTCAATCAAATATGGGAAACAGACCCCTAATCAATGAAATAAACCTTATGCATAATCAACAACCCCTTTCTCAATCAAACACAACATAACTGGTCATAAATAGGGTTAAATTCTATAGAACAACATACCCTAAACATGGGTATTCAGAAATTTTTTCTTATAAAATCCTAAGACAACCAAATAAAGTCACAAACCACCTACATCGATGTTGAATGATGAACACTATTGAACATCGACACGTGAATCATCCTATAACATCATAGATTTATAAAAAGTTTAAAATAGAAAATCCTTGAATAACTCATGAGATAAGATAAATCAGGAAGAGAGGTTCTCAAGGAAGAGAGAACTCAACAGTGGGAATCCAATGCATCGTAGAGCATCTCAATCAGAGCTCAGATAGAGGAACAGGAGGAGCTCGAATATATTTGGACATGCGTCCCTCTCTGGTATGTAACATGGGGAGAAGAACTTGTTTCTAGATGTGAGATGTGATACTACCCTGATATAACTGTTGGAATCACCTGTTTTGATAATCCCAAATCATGTTTAAATACTGATCATGATATATTGAGTCATTTTCTAATCCTTTTTAATATAAATTTATATTATTTATCCTGAACAATTTATATTTTCAGTCTCATGACTTTGTTGCATCAACTTACAGTTTACATTTATCTAAGTATAAATTCACTGTTAAAGGCTACTAGTAAGAGCCTTATATTCAAGCCTTCTGTTCAAGGTCATCGTTGAACATGCTTTATCCTCATTTATAAATGTTTTATATATATTATTAATTAAAAAAACCATATTCATTTTTATAATATCATATAAGATTACCTATAGCATATTACAACCCATTCATTAAAAGTATTTTATTATTATTATTATTATTATTATTATTATTATTATTATTATTATTATTATTTCAGGTGTTAATTTCCTTGTTTTCTCATACGTATTTTGTCTTGAATAATTTGGATCTTATGTATATGATATGTTTATATCATATAAATAATCATATTAATGTTATAAATATAATATTTAATCATTAGATACATTTTTAGAACCATTATTGAATGTTGGACATTGAAAATGAATCGCATTGATTCATGGAGACGATAGGTCGTACATGCGCACGAGCTATGATATCATTCCATTAAAAAATGGAAGGGTAAGTAAGTAGATTATGTATTATATTTTCATAATTTATTTCATTTAATATATATCAAATTTATTTTTAAAATTTATCCTTTATTACCTTCCATGTAATGTGTTGGTGAAAAACAAATCGCATTGCGTCGTGAGGCGGTAGTCTGCCATACACACAATTTACGTTATTGTACCCCCCTTGGAATGTAATGTAAGATGATATATATGATGATATGATAAAAAAAGTATAATTATTTAACAAATACCATATATATTTATATAATTTATTATTATATCCATCCTTGATAGTTTGTAATGGAAAATGAATTATATCAGTTCGTGTGGTGGTAGTCTTCTATACACATGATCGATAGTTTCATTTCCCATTTGATGAAATAAAATATGAATATAAGTTAGGAAATTAAAATAATAAAATAATTGTATATTATATATACTGGTTTTATTTTTTCATAATTATTTAATAATATTTGAAGGAGGTGGAAGAATAAAGAAAATAAAAATGCTCGTTTTAGAACATTTCCTCTTCTTTGAAAAACTTATTTAGGTTTGTACCAAATGGATTCCCAGGTTAGATTTATGATAAAAAGGCCTATAAGATGTTGGGAGTGGATTAATAAAATTATTTAGTTAGGTATTTTGAAATCCAAATATCTTTGGATGTGCGAAGCGGAGATGAGAGGTTCTTGGCTTTTATAAGCGGGCAGCACAACACACTTGTTATTTTTGAAGAGTGAATTACACCGAAATTTATTATAAGAAAAATACTCCAAAACGGAATATTCTAGAATAATGGATGAGGTAAGGTTGAAATATGCATAGGAATTGGAATTTTACAGGTTTTATGTCATTTTTAACCCTTATCTTCTTAGTTTAACCCTAGTAAACCCTTTTTAACCTTAACCACGCTAATTTATTTTAACTATTTTTACAATTCATTATGAAGAAACATTAAGTTTAAATAATTATACAATATTAATTATGATTATTCCAAATATATAAATCATTTTAGCCAATAAAATAAACATAACTGGTAAAATTTTGATTTTAAAAAAACCGCAATTCATGTTAAACAAGGCTTTTTTATGAACATCATTTTTCAAGTAGAAGGTGATCTTATATTAACTATATGAATACTAATCAGAATTATATATATTTAAATTCATATAATTATATATATAATCTATAAAATTCATTTAAATCATTCATAATTAAGTATTATTTTAATTCATTAAAAAGAACAAACATTATGCATCTTTAAACAATTTTTTTTTAAAAAAAACTAGGGTATTTGAAAAATAACACATTTTAACTCTAAATATTATCATATTTATTTCAACAAAATTGATTTTAAACAAATTTTTAATTATAAATATCATAATAAATTATTATAAATAAAAGTATGAATATATAAATAAAAAATTTCAATAAATCACAAATTCTTATTTGTGTGGGAAAACATCAAAAATTAATTCTAGGCATATTTTCACCAAACAAGTTAAAAACATATTTTAATACTATAAAATTAGATTCTTTGTTACATTAAATGTTAAAATGTTCATTTTATTGTAGTTTAATTAATATATAATATTCACTTACTGTAATTAACATTCAAGGTTGTGTGTATTGCAAACTATAAAAGAGATTGAATTTATTTTGGAAACATATCGCAATTACTAAGGGTGTTACATTCTTCTGTCATAAAAAAAATTCGTTTGAAATATTTCATGGATATATCCTTATAAAAAATTAAGGTGGTTATTCTTTGTAACATCCCCTAGTTCCCATGTTTCTTCCTCCATTTTATGATTTTTCCAAAGTACCATGACCAGTCAATTCAACTGATTTCTCAATACATGATCTCTAGTACAATAATTTGGATGGGATATTTACATTTATGTTAATTAGTTTCAAATTTTGTTTCCTTATATGTGAGCACATTTTCTTGGTCTATAATTTACATCCATATCAATGATATATGGAATAAAAAAATTGCATTAGAGAGACATTGTGGGTTTTAATTATAATAAGTCATGACTCCTATTGTTTTAGAATTTCAATGAGTTTGAAATACCTATGATCCAATTTTCCATCCTTGCCAAACCTCATGACACCATTCCATATAGGTGATTTGAAATTCAAAATATTTACTACAATTTTTAGTATAAATCATTTTCCTACTTTTAGCTGCTTTGATAGAGGTTTGAATAGTCTATACCTCTTCCATTATCTCCACCATAATTTATGGACCTACAAGCTTCCATTCACCAACATCATCACATAATGTTGGAGAATGAAATATCTTTCCATATAATCCTTAACACTATTCTATCTGAATAATTAATAATTCTACAATTTTTTTCTAGAAAAAATTAATACCCATAAATATGAAATATTTGTTCAAATATTTATCGCCAAAAAACATAAATTATCTCAAAACAACACACACTAAATATGTTAATACCTTTGTTAAACACTATCCTTAAACATGGTAATAAAATAAATTACCATAAACACTTAATGAAAACAAGATGTATTTGAAAAATTATCTCTCTCCCCATTCCTTAAAAAATAACATATTATTGAATATATTTCATAAATCAAAAAATGTTGTAAACTCCATGAAAGATAACATAAAAAACATTGTTATCAAACCCATAATTATTTCCAATTTCATAAGACATTCTCATTTTCTAAATAAATTTCAATCATCTCTTTATCCTAAATAAATATCATTAACTCTCCATTAAGAAAATTTTAATGGGTATTTTTCCCTTTACACCATGTTCTAAAAAAATACCACCTTATAACTAAATCACTCTTCTTGGTTGTTAGTACCATTCAAAATATGATTTACAATCTCTAATGAAAACTAGAGTAGTATAATCCTTATACATTTCATAGTTCTTATAATGATAATATAATTGATAAACAACTTCTACAAAATAATTCATTAATCCAAGTAAAAAATAAAATTAATCAGTCCACTTTAGCAATAGTAAAAACATAGGCTTGACCATGATCCCATAGATTCTTCTAAGGAATTTTCCCTTTAGTCATCGAGCATTTATTTTTTTAGTTTCACATATCCTTACATTTAAAACACTAAACATAAAAGTTTTCTGCATTACCCTTTCATTAACTCATATGATAGGAATTCTCCCCACACATTAAAAAACTCCCATTATTTTGAACCATGAACCAATGTGTTTCTTTAAATAATTATCACATATAGGGAAATATTTTTTTATCTAATTCCCCTTATCTATTTTTATCTGCATTCCTATTATTCTCTTAATTCCTCTTGAAAATGTTGGATCTATAAAATTACTTGTCTATTTTGTTGGTGTGTGAAACAATTTCATCAGATGAAAAAAAAATTGAGTGACCAATTACCTTTATAGAAATTTCTTATTCCCTTAAAATAAATGTTCAATCTTTCATTACTTATTGCGTATATATTCCATACCAAACCCAACTAGTCCTGAAATGATATCATAGTACTTCACAAGATTTGCCTCTCCATTTTTCTATAAAACAAAGAACATTATCTATATTTTATTTCATTTTCCATGAAGGAAATATTTTTCTATGAATGTTCAATCACAATAATTCCATTCTATGTGTTATATTTCCTCTTCCTCCCTAATATTCTAGATCAATGACCACCAGAGATCAATATCTCATTCAAAAATTATACTTCGAGTATAAATTTCTCCTTTTCATCAAAGTATATTTAAATTAATATCTTTCCAAGGAACATCATACATTTCTCAACTACGAATAGATTTGTAGTATAACTAGATAATGGGGGCTTCTGTCCCATGAAGTGATCCAGCATAGGATAATCACAATGTGGAACAAGAGGTTAATCAATTCTGGAAAGACTATTTATCACAACTGGATTATGTTTTATAAATAACTAACCCAAATACCCTCTCAACCAGGTACCCAGGCTGATATTCAACACACTAAAAGGGGATTCTTGATCCCCATGAGCTAGTGACTAGAAGCAGGGCATCGAACAACTAAAAGAGTGAACAATTTCATCCATCCTAAAGCTACAACATGGAATATATATACAATAAAGAAAATAGAATAAAATATTAACATATTTATTAATATAAAATGAAAAACCAAACTGAAAAACTCAGGAAAAGAATAAATATCCTTGTGCAATTCTGACCATAAAAGACTACCAAAATAGGAAAACAAATTACTCTTTATGATAGAATGAGAATAATCATTCTATATCACCAACATCTATACATCCCATATGACAACAAATCCCGCAGCATCATTATGGTTCCATGGAATTCCTTGTATCACAAGACATAATTAAGTCTACGCACTATCGAAGAGGTACATATGGTGCAATCTAACAAGATCAGTAGGGTATCACCCAGGTGTTCTATATCATGTATCTGAACAATAATCCAAGCATGCTCAACCTTAAAGAAAACATGGAATGATAATAGTTTAACATTTTTTATATCAAAATCATGGAAGAAATAGTTTAATTTCCCCCTTTTCCACATTTCCTAATAATAAAGGAAAACATGTTTCAAATATTTTCATAAATAAAGGAATTATTAAATATATCCTGTCAAAATTAAATAAAGCAAACATCATTTATCACAACTTTTCTATGGTAGTAGAACAAAATTGTTCATAATTATAGTAGCATTAAACAACCAAGAAGTACTAGAAACAATATTAAAGGATCACACTAGGTTTATATATATATAAAAATCATACCTAAAATAGTAAAAAGTGTATACATAAATCCTCTTGACATATTCATCGATTCTAAAGGTAAAAGAACACTGCATAAAGTGAACCCCCAAATAGGTGTAACAAGTCCCTAAAACCACAGGGTTAGAGAGTAGGGATAAGAACCACTAGAAAATCCCTTAATAGTGGACTAGACCTATTAATTTAAATTCTACCCAAGTTATTAAGACATCCTATGTGATCTATTTTCTAAAACAATTCATCAAACCATTTTCATCATTTCATTATTTGAAAACCATTTCATAAAACAATTTAAAAATGATTTGAAAACCATTTCCATTTACTGAATTATTGGGGAAACCATGTTTTATAAAAACTCAGTTCCACACACACAAATAAATCCGTCATATCCTTCCATTTAATTTAATAAAATAATTTATATAAATAAGATCAATTCTGTTCACCAACACATTCTAGAGATAGAACCACCGATATAAAAACTCAGGGTTACACACACACTCAGAATATCCACAAAAAATAAAAATGAAACAATTAAAATAGAGGGTTTAGAATCATTATACACTTCTTAGAATTGATCCAATTAAAAAAGTTGTTTGATGAGAATAGGAAATGAAAATTACCTACATAATGCACACTCGCTACCCCACAACAAAAAAAGATTGGACTTTGGATCAAAAGAACAGAAAATATCTGTAAGAAAAAAATAGGAAACATAACCATGGATCAATAGATAAAATAAAAAACCCAATAGTGTTACCATGATCAAACTAACCAAGTGGATTTTTTTTACTCACCCGAAGAGATGAAAACCAACTTAAATGGTGATCAATCACTGAATAGATCAATCTAGATCAACCAAATACTCCCAAAATTATTGAAGAATCCTTCTAGGTTGAGAGACAAAGGACATTCATATAAATGAAATATAAAATCACTCATACGATGCCTTAAAATCCCTACTAGTGACATTTACATGGGTTGTAATCCCTTTACATGGTATATAATCAACAGGGATCTCTGATGATGAAACATCCAACTAATTTAATTTAAAACCAATGTTTTATTATTAGATCATATGTACTATTTATAAGACAAAGACTCACTTTATACTCTATATTAGATTAATGACATATTCCCTGTATATCTTACATGGAATGTACTCCCACTACACAATATATATTTCTCTTCTAGACTATATAAACTACTTATTCATTACAAAAACCTCAAACAAACTAAGGTATTCTATGAACATAGGGAAACCCCTACAACTCCATTACACATTTATACCTCGATTCCATTAATTAAAAAAACATACATCCCCAAACATTAGGTCATTTTCCCTAACAAATGATCTCTATTCTCATGATTCCTAATATGTAACCGATTAATTGGGAAAAAGTGAAGAAATGGGAGTTAGCTGAATGTGGGTAATGGGATTTTACAAACCCCCCACCTTAAGACATTCCATCCCCATAATGTTATGTGGATGAATGAAGTCTAATAAAGAGTTGAGGCCACTTCTCCCTCATCAATGATTGAAACTATAAAGTCTCATGCAAATCTGATCTACGTCACCATATCAGTTTGACCAAATAAATTGAATTCCCATGAAAGGATTTCCCTTGAGAGTCAATGATCTGAAGTAGCTGCTCATCAATGAAAACAACTAGCTATAACATAATTTCTTCCCAACTCAGAATGGGGTAGAGACTATGATGATATTTCTTGAGATATGCTATGGGTAAAGCATAATAAATTCATATAAAATTAGACTAAAATAATAATAGATAATAAAATATCTCAAGAAACCAAATCTACTGAAATGGTTCAACATATCTCAGAGCCAACCTTCCCAATTTTCAAAGATGATGGTGTCCCAACCATAGAGAAAATTTCATGAAAACTGAGTCAACTATAGAAAACACCAAAGTATCACACCATTGATCTCCATAAAATTTCTTTCAAATATACACTATAACTAGATTCCAACATATATCATGGATACTTATAGATGTATCCAAAACCTACTAATTACAACCAAGGAAGATTCACCCACCTCTACCCAAAAAAGAGGTGATCCACATGGGGGAACATATAATGACTTAAAAATATCCATCTGATTGACATATGATAACTGTTGTCATTTAAAAACATATCCGGTACATGATGTCTATCCAAAAATCCACCAGAATCTAATGCATAGCCATGAAGCATATCCATAGAGATACGAATAGAAAACCTTTTATAACCATCTTTCTATGGATGATAAGCGGTACTCAACCAAACTTGAGTCCCCATATTCTCTGGGAGACTTCTCCAAAGCCTCAAAGTAAACCTAGGATCCCTGTTTGAAACAATAGAAGAAGGAACCCCATGTAACCTTAAAATTTCTTATACATACAATTTACCAGATATTTATCTTTAGTGGTGTCCATGATCAGAATGAAATGAGCTAACTTTTTCAATCGATCAATCACCATCTAGATTGAATTCCTCTATTAGTGTTTCTATGGTAAATCAAAAATAATGTCCATTGATACCTCATACCATTTCCAAACCAACAACGAAAGGGTCTAGGTAAGACCAAAAGGTTTCAAATTCTCTACCTTTATCAGTTACCAGGTTTAATGGTGGGACAAAAAATTAGCAATGTCACACTTCATACCCAGCCACTTGAATCACCATATCATGTCATAATATATTTTCATGGTGCCGATATAATGGACATAAAGAACTATGAAAATTATAAAAAATAATCTCATCACATATTTTAGGATGAAAAATTGATCCCCAAAGAAAAAAATACAATATGAAAAGAGATACAAACTAGAAATGGTCTCTCTGCCATATAAGGTTTATCAAATTCCAATGAACTCATCATTCTACTGATAATTCTGCAGAATAGAATAAAATATATATGATGATAACTGGAAACTAGTAAAAACCATATTTAAAACATCCTCCTAGGTATCAAAATAAAACTAAGAAAAAATCCTCATAATTTTCCACTCTTCCTTAAATTCTAAAATAGCATGTGATGGAACATCCCTGCTAAGAGAATTTTCGATGACATTCCCCTTCCCTGGGGTTTATGCAATATTGAAGTCAAACATTTAAAGGTATTCCACCCACTTCCTCTATCTCAAAATTCAATTATTTCTTAGAAAATATACTTCTTAACTCTTATTGTCAAAAATTAATGTGATATATTTCCTAAAAATATTATTCAACTAACAATTTAGTGCATTTATAACTATGCAATTCTTTAAATCATGATTGGGGTAATTCTTATCTTGAGGTCTAAGTCTATGAGAGACATAAGACACTATATGATCATCTTCCATGAGCACACTATCCAAACCCATGTGAAAAGAATCACAAAAAACTATATAGACCTTACCAGGATTAGGTAAGATCCAAAATTAGAGAAGATTTCAGAGTACATTTAAGAATATCGAAAAAAGGCAAAAAATTTACATCCAATATGAATTTCAACCCTTTCCTAGTAATATATGTAAAAGGTGACAACATATCTAATAAATACATAGTGAACCATTGGTAGTATCCAACAAGAATAAGGAATCTCTAAATCTCAAAGAAACTTTGTGGCTCTACCCATTATAATATAGCTTATACCTTATCAGGATCAACTGCAAAGACATACTCATAAATCACATGTCCCATTAATTTCCAGTATTGAATCTATAATTTTTATTTTTAAATCCTTCCATACAAATGGTGACACATCAATATTTATAAAATCAAATTCAGATGGTACTCATTATTGCACTTGGATCTCAAGTAAAAAAATATAAACAATCACTTCCACAAATTATTGATATACTGATGGAATATCTAATTAATTATATCTAGAAAAACTATAGGAGTGTTAGTTTGACCAAAAAACATCATAAGATATTCATAATGGCCATAATTGTTCATGGAATCTATATTATGTATATCACACTCCCAAAATCTGACTTAATGGTAACCCATCCATAGATCAAAACTCAAAAACAACATTCCCCCATTTAAGTGATCAAAAAAACCACCCACATGAGGAACATGACACTTATTATTAATAGTTTCAAAATTAAAATTTTGATAGTGCACATAAAAACGAAGTGAACTGTCTAACTTATTAGTAAAGAGAACTAGGGATTCCCAAGGTGACGCACTTTGGAGAAAAATCTCTTCACCACTAGATCATCCCATAAAATCTTGAGCTCTTTCCACTGAGATTATTCCATACGATAAGAAGGAATCAATATTGGATGTGTTCATAAAACTATTTCAATCATAAAATTCACCACTCACTATTGAGGAATCTAGGAGAAATTCTACATGAACAATGTTTGTAAAATAATGAACAATAGAGTTAAGAGAAAAAAATAGATGAAAATTCATCAAGAAAAACTACTATATTTGAAAAAAACTCCTCAACCTTAGGAGGGAAGGTCCTACATGGACAGAATTCAGATCCCACTCTCTCTAAAACACATGTGATCTTCCATTTATCACAAGAAATGAGACAAACTAATAATAACAATCAACCCCACTCGATGGGAAACAATCTAATTCATTCGATGATGTCATCAAAATGATCCAGACTGAGAACAAGAAAATCACTGACTAACTCTATATCATCAATTTAAAGTGCACAAGAAGGACACTAAACCCCCTACTATTTCCTCTTCCTAAGAGGTTTCACTAACTCAATAATAAAGGAAATGAGTTCTATTAGATGGTTAAGAATATCAATAAAATGGTCATATATAAATGAGTGGGAAGCAACGTTATAAATTAAAAAATATTCTACTAGGGACATAACAAATATAGTACCTCTCACTCTCATAGGACTACCATCCATCATCACTGGGAACTCATCTACTGCAAGAAGGTGACTCACTCAAAAGGCATATGGCTGGATCTCTATATTCTTTGAAGCATCTGTTGATGCCATGTTGGCTTTTGGAGCTGATGATTTCTGAGCATATCAAGGACTAGATATAGCGCAAAAAAACTCTACATATTATCATAACATCCATAGTTGTTAGACATATTATCGGGATAAGGAATGTGTATCAAAACATTCCACATTTATAGAAAGTAACTATAACACCATTATCTACAATTGGAGGTTCCAAAAAGGTTTCATGCTGAGAACTACCTTTACTGCTCTTGTGACAATCTTTCCACTTTATCTTTTTACCTAGCATGCCACTGATAAAAAATGAACCATTTTAGCAGACCAATTTGTGTATAAAAACATAGAATTCTCTCCCTACATAAAATATAGGAACTCCAAATAATGTTTCATCATCAGTGCCTCTCAGAAAAACTACTAGAAGAATTTATTTTTGAAACCCTTCCAGTATAAGACCATGTGCCTATATGCATGTACTATATAATCCCAAAAATGCTTTCTAGGACCCTAAAGTCTGAACACTACAAACATTACCTTAATATTCTCATGTGTTCCTAGGATGTATAAGATATTATCAATCTTATCAGGCTATTACTTTGCCTCTTGAGGTTTATTCATACCAGTAAAGGATGTTTGTTTCTCATCAAATAACCCCTGAGATCAACGAAATTCTTCTACAAATCATGGTTTCACTAAAACAATTTCATTTTGAAGCTATGGTAGATTTTGTTAAACATCACAAGTTGGTCACATGATAGACATGATAAAGTAAAAATGCATCAAAGGATTCCCTTAAAGAGAACCAACTTCACCCTCCTAATGATCTTGAAAAACACCTCTCAGAGCCATACTATTTCACATAAAAAATAAATGATCATAAAAAATGAAAATATTAATTCAAATGAGAAAAACTATAAAAAATATATAAAAATAAAGAACTGAAAACAAGAGACACACATCCAAATACCCAATGGTAAATTGAGTCTCATCATGGAAAGATATGGCCACAAACTCACCAAAAAATACATCTCAAGTATTGAAAATCCTATATCTAGTCCACCAAACATCCAAATATATGGAATCTTGAGGATAAACCACCTAAAATACCATTTGGAAATTAAATGACCAAAATAACATGTCAAATTAGTACCTGACCTGACACGCCACATACCCGAAGGGAATTCCTGATCCATACAGGATAGTAAATAGCACTCGGGCATAAAACAATAAAAAAGGGAATGATTTAGACCAACATAATTAAATTACATGTAACATATATAATAGAATGAAAATAGTGTAAAATATATATATATATTTCACACTAGAAAACAAATAGTGGAAACCAATAAACTCAATAGTAGAACAAATCTCTATGTACAAATCCAACCATAATGGACTACAAAAACATGGAAACCAAATAATCCATGTGATAACGTTGGAAAACTCTCCCCATCTCACCAATCGATATCCATCCCAACTGATAGAAAAACACACCCACTCATTTCAAATCCTTTCCTTTCCCTACATCGATAGATTTAAACAGGTCTACGGATCTCTAGAGAGGTATGCAGGGTGTGATCAAACAAGCCCAATTTGGTCTCACCAAGGTTTTCTATATCATTTCTTTGAAAAATAATTCAAGAATGATCAACTATAAATTAATCATGGATTGAAAACAATTTAACAATTTTTATATCAAAAGCATGAAAAAACAGACTAATTTACCCTTTTCCCACATTTAGAAATAAAGAAGATAAATCAGTTTTCATTCATTTCTTAACCAAATCACTCAGTATATTTATCATGTGAAAAAAAAGAACTCATCATTTATCATATCAATTATATGGATGTAAAAAAATAGTACAAACCAAAAGTATCCCAAATCGGCTAGGAATCACAGAAACCATCATGCTAAGGATCACAATAGGTTCATATTTCTAGGAAAATCATACCTAACATAGAAAAACATTTATACATCAATCCATTATACTAATTCATCAAATATATGTGTAATAGGTACACCCCAGAAAGAGAACCCTCAAACATTTCTAACAAGCTTCTAGAACAATAGGCTAAGGGAGAATAGATAACCCCCCTAAGAAAATCCCCCAACAGTGGATGAGACCAATTATTATACCTTCCACATAAGTACCCAAGGCTTCCCATGTGCTCTATTTTCTAATCCAATTCATGAAAAAAAATTAACATTTCATGATTTTAAAACCATTTCACAATTCATAGAAAACCCTGTTCATTTACCCATGTCTAGGGAAACCATCATTTAAAAAAACATTGTTATACACATAAAAATCAGTTAGTCATTTCATTATATTTCATTTAATAAAACAATTAATCAAAAAAATGCAGTTTAATTCATTGACATGGACAAAAGATAGAACCACCTGCTTCAAAACTTGGGGTCACACATGCCCACAAAGGATACATCTATAAGAAGAACACAAAAATGAAACATATTCCCTATAATCAATCTACACATATTAGAATTGATGTAATTCAAAAAAGTTTTGGAATAAGTGAGGAAATGGTAGTTACCTAAAGAATACACACCCTCCACACAACAAAAAAAGTATTGGCCTTTAGAAAAATATCACAGAGTGGATCTATAAATAAATAGAAGAAAAATTAACCACATATCAATGAATCCAATAACACTATGAAATGAAGTTACTATGATGAAAGCATTAAAGATGCAGAAAGTATTACTCAGTCAAAGAGGAGTAAACCAACTGTAATGGTGATCAATCACTAAACATATCAATCTAGATCAAACAAAGACTCTGAAAATCATTAGATAATCGTTATAGGTTGAGATCCCATGGATATGCAGATGATGGAAATAAAAAATCAATCATATGACACCCTAAAAGACATATTGATTACATTTATAGGACATGTAACCCTTTCACATTCCATTTTATCCATGGGGATCACCTACACTGAAAAACTCATCACTTTTTAATTAAAAACTGATCATTTATTATTTCACAACATGTAATCCTTACATGGTGTATACTCACATCACATGGTTCACCACAATAATTAAATATTACCTATAGAACATACATGGTGTTAAATCCTATTACATGACATGCATTTCTACCATAGAAAAAAAAAATTGTATATTGTTTACAAAAACCTCAGACCAAATCAGATTCTCTCTAAACTTGGGGAGATCCCCGAAACAACATTACAGGTTTATACTAAGATTCCATTAATTAAAACAAAAATACATCCTCAAACATTAATCCGATTTACCCAAAAAATGATCTCCATCCTCATGAGTCCCAAGACAAACCCAAATAAAGAGTAAAACAATAAAAAAAGTGAATTACTTGAAATTTGGTAACGAGATTTTACGAGCTACCCTAATATAGACATGATCTTCAAATTCCCTTACTAGTTCTATTGTCTTTCTTAATATAAAAATATATACATTTTCCATGAGTATTTATTTCCTTCATTCTTCTAAGAACTATTTCTAAAAAATGGAATATAAAATATTATTTCATAAAATTATGAATTTTAAATCATAATTTATAATTATAAATCTGGTAAAACTCTTAACTTAAATAAAAATTTATGAATTTTAATATCTAAATCATAAACACAGTTTCTTTATTGGTATCATTCTTTTAAAATCCTTCATAATAGTTTTTAAATATGTTAATTATCTCATGTATATATCTTCGAGTTCCAAACTTGGTGTGATGTAAGGGTATAATCACCCTGAACCATAATGATGTCCAAGATATACTCAACTAACACTTTTGGGGTTATTACCTATAGATTCAGTTATACCAAAACCACGTCCAATTTTTGTATTTGGACATGGATGTATTTATAGGAAAAACCACATAATCTATTTCTTAATAAAACATTAGGATGTTCATATATAGTTATCCTAAAAGTATACAATATGGTTATATTCTTTAATATATGTTTTCATTAATCTTATTCTAGAGGTTTCTATTAAAATTTCTTTGATACCAACTATAACTACCCAAAATATAATAATCTGTAGTTTTTGCGTACTTTATTACATAATATAAGATACAAGGGGAAAAATCCCAAAGGAATGATCATTTTAGTAGTCTTAAAAATACAAATACAAACATAATATCAATTTTACATTATATATAAAATATAAATCATTATAATGGAAAATAATAAACATCTTTAAACTCATTCAATGAATTCTTCTTCATAACCTGGGGAACAGAATGAAAATAAGGGGGAGCCGAAATTCTAATTAAGGGTAATGTAAAATAGATTCTATAATAATTTGATATGTTATAGTCAATATGGAAATGTAAATAATTGAACACACATTCCATTTAATCAATAACATGACTATAATGATTAGATAACACATAATCAAAAAGACATGGTAAATAAATAAAAATAAATTCTATTTAATCAATAACTTGAGATAAATTTAAATTCATTGATTATATCAAAGAAATAATCAAATGGATAATAACCACTAAATTATCAATAATAAAAAATTCTTAATTTTGTATGTCATGATCTCGTACATGAGGATATATATAATGTCAATACCATTCACAAGAAACATTTAATCTCTGGGTGAAAACTAATTTAATTTGGCCAAATTATTTTTATTATTAGACCAACCAATTAATTGGGTGGATATTGAATATCCCCCCATTATAGCATGTCCGAATCATTACATGTATATTGGATTTTTAATTTAATTCTTAAATAATACTCCTTATTAATAAATATCCATATTATGTAAAGAATAAAAATTTATAAATATTTCCCCAGTTAATCAAATAAAATTAAAAGTAAAAACTTAATATAAAAATGGAATATGGTTTAAAAAATAATAAAATGCACGTTACAATGAATATAGACATTTAATAAAAATTTAATTTCCCATTAAAAATGATTATAATAAATTGATTTTGTAAAGACCATGACCTCAGTTGCTCGGATCTAGTGCCTTGTATTAATACATTGTAATAAAAGACATGGAATTTATATCCCAAAGTACTGAATAGTTTACTTGTTTGAAAAAAATATAGACATATGATTTAAATTAAAACTTGGAAGGAAATATAGCAATTCCACTAGAAATACCCATAACTCTTAGATAATATTTTAAATTCATTCCTAATATTCATCATTGCATCATCGGGGAAAATAAAAAAATATGAAAGGAGTGATACCAGATTATAATTTAAGATAATTAATACTAAATAATTTATCAAAAACATAATCATTAGGCATATTGAATAACTAGAAACATGTCCTCTTAAAAATAAACTTGAGCATAATATGACAGGAATAAAATATGAGTAAATAAATTTGTATAACTGATCATAAGAGAATGATCCTTAATCATGGATATTATACTATTAAAATATCACATGTTTTATCAATTAAAAATATCATAATAAGGGAATATAGAATGCAATACATCTGAAACATATCTTCTAGGCCTCGTCCAAGACGTCTGAAAATACTAGGGTAAGACATTGACCAAAACACAATTTTGTTTTGTCTCATGAGACCTACCGATGAATCAAGGGGATATAGAGGGATAAAAATTTCACATTATAATTCCAATTAATTCCTCATTCAAATGGGGCTAAACATAGAAATCCTGAATATTTGAAATGTAAATAACATTCCCCAATCTGTATTCATAATCACTAACCAATCTAAGTGGCATGGTAAATAGTATCGAGATAGAACATCCACAATCAAACCTATCATAAACTATTTAATACCATATTATATATAAAAATAATATTATATCAATCTCAATAAATCATATAATTAAACATAGGTGTGGAAATAAGTGAAAATACTCTAATAAAATCACTGATGAATTCTTGAGAGAAATACACCTTTTACTTTTCATAGAATAGTTGTTTTTAGAAAAAAAATCATTTTCACTTGCCATAATTATTTGTATAAAAGGAGTAATGAAAAGATATATGTTTTCATGAAGAAATTAAAAATTTTATAAAAATAATGGTGTCTAAAAATATATTATTGATGGTACTAGAAAATGGGTAAGAAATCAAGAACTTCCCTTTACTCGGGCTTGCCTATCGGGAAGAATTAAAAAGAAACCTTAAAAACATTTATTTGTTATTAAAAGCACTAACTAATCTAGAAACCTGAGTTTGGAAAGTATCAACATAATTTATAAGAATTAATTAAAAATAATGAAGAATTACATTAGTGTATATAGGGATAAACCATAACCCAAATGAAAATGGAGGTTCAAGAAGAAAACTCTTACCTTATGTCTGAATGTGTTATACACTTGACCTTAATGTCATGGATATTCAAATTAAATTTATTAACTAATTAATTAATAAACTTTTATAAATTTAATTTAATTTTTATAATTTTATTAAGTATATTTATGGTCTTTTTTATGAGTTATAATATTTAATTTTATCATTCTGGTGTGTTTGTTTCTTTAGTTTTCATAATTGGTGCACTTGTATATGTGTATGGTTGTTCATATAGAATGGGTGTAATTATATATAATTGAATTTATATGAGAATAATTTACATATAAGAAGTTTAAATTCTTATATATATCATTTGGTTATATTTTATGAGGATGAATAATTATATAAGACATTTAGTGAAAATTGTTTACATTATAATGGCGGTTATTGATCATATTGAACTCATTTTATTTAATTGTTCAGTATTATGGTAATATGTTAAATAAAAAACATAATACAGGTTATAATAAATATATTATATCCTTTGTTGACCATAAAAATGGTTTCATTACCAACCATGACGGATAAATTGAAGAATGAAAATCCATCATCCACGAAGGTTGTAAATTGGCACCTCACGGACGATGATTTAGTTTTTAAAATAAAAGAGAGTGAGAAGGGATTTTGATGATTCATTATTACATTATTATGACAAAATTATAGTTTATTTATTTTACTTTAGTCACCATTATATTTTTTTGAGGGTAGGAGATGAGAGAATAATAAAAGAAAATAACTTAGAATGAAATTAAAAGGAAAAGATAGAGGATATTTCCTCTTGAATTATCCTCCTTGAGGGCCTCATTAAGGAAATTTTTTTAGTATTTTGATGAGAAAAAGAACTCCAAGACGTCGAGGAGGGGGTTTTGAACATTACTGGGAAGAAATTTTACATCGATCAATGCTTAGACAGTGTGAGGGTAAGGGGGTGAGGAGTGGTATTTATAGTGGAGGAGATGGGTGTTTTTTGAATATTTAATTTATTTGTTTATTATTTTGTCCCATGATTATAAATAGTTTGATAATTATCATTAGATATATTAAAATAATGAATTTATGTTCTAGATTATTGTGCTCACATCAACCATGACTAAATGAATAGTGTCTTTAGCTTATAGACAAAATGCCCAGGGATGAATCAAAGATCCACCCCTACCAAATTTATTGAAAAATAAAAGCAAGAAACAAAGCATGAGAAAGGATATTTACATAGTCTGGTAAACACCGTGTCTTTAGCTTATACTCTATTAATACTATAAATTAACGTATTTTACTATTCACGTAAAAATAATCTATTATAGAAAAATTCCCAAAATTCATCATTACCATTTTTTGGTGTGTATAATTCAGAAAAAACTAAATTTTATGAAAATATGTTTTTAAATATGCGAAAATTGATTTTTAATTAAAATCATTATTTACTCAAAAAACTTTCTGTTTTTAAAATTATAACTAATTTTCTAACACTCTGAAAAATTAATTAAGGTATCATTAAATTATCCTAAAATCATAAGAAAGAAATATATTAATTTATGAATATGAATTTTATTTTAATACATTTTATTTATTATAAAATTATAATAAAATCTTTATGACTTACAAAAGTAACAACCCTAAATTATTATTTTTTAAAATATTCAATTACTTATACTATGATATAATTATACCATACATTCATTTATAAGATGGATAAATTTTATTTATAAAAACTTGGGGGAGGTTACTATTCATTTAATTGATTACTATTCATAAGGTTCATATTATTATTCCGAAGTTCGAGTAAATATTTCATTAGTATTGGTTCATTAACTTCTAGAAATACCTATTATTTCATTTATTATTCTTTTATATGGTTTTTATTATGTTATCTAATATATTTTTTGTGATATATATAATATGAAATAAACATAGGAAGGAAAATTTCATTTATAGTGTTATGGGTCATTACATTCCCCCCTCATTCTAAACTTTCATCCTCAAAGATTCCAGATTGTCCCCACACAAAGAGATTTGGTTAGTTATTCATCATAAAATCCTTAGGCTCCCATGTCACCTTCTCAATTTTTTGTTTTTTCTAAAGTACCTTTTCAATCTGAGTAGTCTGATTCTTCAACACCTATTGTTTAGTTTCTAGAATCCCGATAGAATCTTCACAGTAAGATAAATCATGTTCCAATTAAAATTACTCATAAGTGAGAACATGCATTGGGTATGGATTTGCATCTTTAATAAAGAGATGTGGAAGACATTTTAAACTTTTTAAAGGCTAGCCGACATTACCAAACGGTAATCTATAGCACAAATTATCTCCTAAATTTCAAAATTTCTAATGTATATATAGCTCATTTTCCCTTTCTTCCCAAATCTTATAACACCCTTCCATATAAATTATTTCAAGAAAAATTGATTTACCACTTGAAATTTCAAATAATTACATTGATTATCGATATAGATCTTTTTCCTAAAATGATTAAATTTGATATGGGTTTGAATAGAATTTACCGTTATTGTTGTTTCCATTACGTGATTTGGGCCGACAAGATTACTATCACTAACTTTATCCCAATAAGTTTGTGTATGAAATATCTTTCCATACAATGATTCATATGGAAACATTTGAATACTAGAATGGAAACTATTGTTCTAGAAACACTCCACTAAAGGAAAATATTGATCCCACATACCTTGAAAGTCAAGTGAGCATGATCTCAATTGATATAGGTTATCCATGAAGTCTTAAAAAAATTGAGATAGGTGCTTTATAAAGTATTAAAATGTGAATAATATGAAGTATTCCAAGGTGCTCCACTAGAAAAAATTCCCTTATATCAAATAAATGTTAATATTTAGTAATTAAATCAAAAATCACGCATATTACAACATTATTTAGTGGAGTTTTTTATAATACAATGAAAAAATCCATTGTTTTTTCATACAATTTTTATTTAGAAATATGTAGAGGTTTCAAGACTCCTCTACTATGTTGTATTTCAGTCTTCACATGTTGACAGACAAAACATCTTGATACATAATAAGCATTTCCCCCTTCATGTTATCCCACCAGAAATGTTCCATCAAATCCACACACATCATAGTGTGACAAGGGTGTATAGAGAAATTTTAAATATGGGAACCATCTAATAAATCCATTTTTAACTTGGTAATTGAGGGAAAACATAACCTCATACCAAATTCTTGAATTCAATGCTCACACACGATGTCTGGAAATGTCTCATCATTCATAGATTTAATTTTATTATAAAGATTATCATTATTAGTCTAATAACTTTTAATTCTCTATAATAATTATAGTAGGGAAACTAATTGAAAAAGTTGTGATGTTTCACCTTATTTTATGATTCCTATATCTATATTGACTAGTTCCATGTAATAAATATCCATGTCAATCCTTATTTTTTAATAACACCATAATCCTTCATCCTCAATTCATCTACCACCTTTTTTTCCTTTTTTGTGTTATCGTGTATAGAAAAATCATAATCCTTGAGTTGGTTGAGCCATCACATTTTCCTCATGTAGAGTAATTTCTGGGAGAAGATATATTTCAATTTTTTTTATCTATATATATCTCACGTCTATAACCATAAAGATGGTTTCTCTATAAATTTATAGAAAATATTATTACTGATAACTAAAGATCATGATTTAGATTGTACTGTTCATTAATTTTTAACTACCTTGATGCATAGGCAATAACTATATCATTTTACATAATTACACACCTGATTCCTTTCTTTGACGCATCACTATAAATAAAAAAATCCACCATTTCATGATGGTAGAGTCATGATATGAGAATTAACTAATCTCATATTCAATTATTCTAAAAATTATTCACAATTTTTCCCTATGATCATAACCCCTTTATGAGTAATAATGGTTAACAAGTTAGCTAATTGGGTGAAGTTCTAAATGAAACATTGATAATAACTTTCTAAAACAATAAAACTACATACCTCAGTTATGTTTATTGGTGTAGGAAATTCCTAAACCAACTTTTTCTTAAAAGGATCATATGATCTTCCATCCATTGAGATAATATGGACAATAAAAGAAACTAATTAAATCCAAAATTCACACTTTCTAAACTTCCAATATAATTCATTTATTCTAACAGTCTTCATAAATATTTGAATTTGATTAAAGTGGCCTTCATATTTTTTGGAGTATACCAAGATATCAACAATAAAGACAATAAAAAACTCATCAAGATATTCCTTGAAAACTCTTTTCATTAGATCAATAGAAACTGAGGATGCATTAGTCAGTCCAAAGGGAATTACTAATAACTCATAATGTCTATACCTAGTTAGAAATGATGTCTTTGTAATATATTCTTTACTCACATGCAATTGATAATATCCAGATCGAAGGTCAAAATTAAAAAAACATTGACCTCTATGAAGTTGATCGATTAAATCATGAATATGAGGTAGAGGATACTTGTTCTCTATTTTAATTGCATTTATTTTTCTATAGTGAATGCACAACCTCATGGATCTATATTTCTTTTTGACAATGTGAATAGGGGATCCCCATCAAGAAACACTAGGGAAAATAAATACTTCATCACTCAATTCCTCTAGTTTTTTCTTTAGTCCAACAAATTCCACTATATCCATTCTATAAGGAGTCTTTGATATAGGCCTTTCACCATGAATTAAATAAATAGAAAACTCATTTGACCACTCCAGAGGATGCCTAGGTAAATCATATGGAAATAAATCAACTTATTATTTCACAATATATACATCCTCAATTTGAATATTTCTTTCCTCACAAATAGATATTGTGTTATATTCCTTCCCAAGAACTGAATTCAGTTGAGCTACTAAGAGTGGATCTATATATGAATATAGTGGAGAGGTTTATAAACTAAAGAAAAGGGACTCTACATCATTCTCAAAAAGTGTAACTTCCTTCTTATTATAATATATTTTTGTATCATAATTTGAAATCCAATTCATAAAAATTATTATATCAAAATAAATCATGGGTATGATGATAAGGTTACAAACTAGAGCACAATTATGTGGCATAAAGGGGACATATAGACACATATTTGTTGTAATGATACTTCCCTTACGAGTTTTGACTAAAAAATCCTTTATTAAATTAAAAGGGAACTGTCGAATTTTCATGGAAAACTGGGAAGATATAAAATAATGTGATGATCTAAAATCAAATAAATTATTGGATAAGTTTGAGGAAATGATTATTGTACCAAGCACTATATCATTAGGAACATTAACATTAGCATTTATGATTGCCTAAGCATTATATTTCTCTCTTGGACATTTTTGGAGAAATTTTCCTTGATGCATAGGACAATCATTTTTATAATGTCCCACATATTTACAAATTTATCCTTGAACATTGGTATATTACTTCATTCCCATGAAATTAGAGTCTTAGTGGTCATTTTCTCAACAATTGTGACTGAATAATTTTCCTTTTAAGAGGACTCTAAGGCGTATCCTTCTATAAATATCACATGTTGGAAAACTCCTTTTTTTATTCCTCCCATTACCAATTATTTCCTCTACCAACTTCTTCTTATCCTGATTTCCCTTAAATTAATACGACATGGAGTATAATTTTTCTATCCTAATAGAATATGAGACTATATCTTAGTAAGATGAAAAATTTTGGGAAACTAGTTCGCTTGGACGGAATGGTTTTAAACAATTAAATAATCGATCAATCAGGCTCCTTGGATTATTTATGTAGTATGTGTTATGCCTTTTTAACCATATAATGTTTGAATAGTACATGGAAACATTATCATCCTTCCTTTTACACATATTCAAGAATTACCTTTCCATATCCGCTCATTTTTTGTGAGGAAAATATGTTTTGAAAAAAATTTCCTTAAAATCCATCCATTAAATATTTTTAATTTCATCCTCCTTCTTGAAGTTTTCAATAAGTTACCAACATTAATCTACATCTCTTAAAAAACGATAAACATCCATGAAAACCTTCTCCATTTCCTTACTTCACAAATTGAGAAATATCTTCTCTAAAGAACTTATCCTCTACATAGTTACAAATGTATTTGCAGTCCCATTGAATGATAGAGGTTATTGTCACATAAATCAGTCTAACATTACTCATCCACATTGAGGATAAGGATTCTCTATATGGGTAAGTTTCTTGTTCATAACATGATTTATATTTCATAGTATAGTTATAAGTTTCTCAGAAACAATCACAACTCCAATACTAACACCATTATCTTCCATAGGAGGTAAATATCTACTTGGGATACTTGTATTTCTACTGTTTCCATTCCTTCCACTATGATCCATTTCTAAATAATGGAATACACTATATTAGGTTATGAATTGCAATGTATTATCTCAAACTAGCAAGACAGTTATAATAAGTTTATGTTTTATATAGAGCTAATCTCATAATCATAAACATGGTTTCTTTGGGGACATTTTTATTTTTGAATCCTTCATGCTGGTTTGTAAAGGAAATGTGACATATCATAAAAAAATCCCCAAGGAGTGTTAGACCAGGTGAGTAGTAGGACTCTTTTTCATATACCACGTTACCCCAAGTCAGTCTTGGAACACCTTGTCAGAGTTGTTACCCTAGGTACATATGTGTTGGAACCATGTCCACTTGTAGTACCTTACATGGATGTATTACTATAAAGAACATCATAATCTCTACCTTACCAAAATTTTACGATTTTATTCTATTATTATACTAAAATTATATATTCAGGTTATGATACCAAATCTGTATTTTCTAAATCTAGTTTCTAAGGTTTCTGCTAAACTTTCTCTAATACCAACTATAAAGACTCCAACCCCAGTTTCCCAGTGTCGATGCCTTATATTCTTTCATTCATATACAATACAAGTAATTCATATCCATAAGGACTGAATAGTATTAATGTTTTAAAAAACCAGTTAAAAACATAAGATTTACATTACATCCTGAAAGTAAATTTAGAAATTCCACTGGAAACATCCATAAATCCTAGATTATCCCTATAAGTCATTCATAATATTTATATTCACATCCTAGGGGAAAATAAAACATAATAAAGGAGTGACCTAGATTCTTAGTAAGGTTGTGTAGTACTATGTAAGTTATCATAAACATATACATTAAGTATATCAGCTTACTAGAAACACATGCCCTTAAAAACAAACATGAGCATAATATAGAAGGGATGAAAGCTAAGTAAATAACTATATATAACTGGTCATAAGAGAATGAACCTTAATCATGGATATTATACTAGTAAAATATCACATGTTTTATAAATTACTAATATCATAATTAGGTAATGAAAAATTCTAGACATTTGAAATATATCATCAAGGACTACACCAAGACGTCTGAAAATACTAGGGTAAGGCCTCAGCAGAAACCCAATTCTGTTTTTTCTCATGTGACCTGCTGATGCATCGAGGGGATATAGTGTGCCCCACCCCTCACTTTTTATGTCCAATTAATTCTTTAATATTAATGTGGATAAACCTAAACAACATGAACAGATACAATTTAAATTACTTTCCCTAACTTGTAATCATAATCACTAACCAATATGAGTAGCATGGTGAATGGTATCAAGATATAACATATATAGTCAAATCGACCATAAACCTTTTAATAGCATATGATAGATGACCATAATAAGTTATAAATCTCATAGAATCCTAAAATTAAAAATATTTTTTGAAATAGGTTGAAATAATTTAATAAAATCCCTGGGGAATTCCTGAGAGAAATACCCCTTTTACTTTTCAAAGAAGTGTTCTTTTGGAAAATACATTATAATTTGTCATAATTATTTTTATAAAACCAGAAATGAAAAAACATAGTTTCCATGAAAAATATTTTTGATTTTAGAAAAAATAAATGTGCCTTAAAATAGATTATTGATAGTACTAGAAAATGGTTAAGAAATTGAGATATTCCCTTTAATTAGGCTTGTGTATCAAGAACAATTGAAAAGTGAACCTTGAAAAAAAAACATGTATTTTTTATAAAAAAAGATGAAATTATTGGAAAACATGATTTTTTAATGTATATAATGAATTTTGAAGAATTATATAAAAATAGTGATAAATTAAATTTGTGTATAGAGGGAGAGATCATAACCTAAATGAAAAGGGAGTTTTGGGAAGAAAACCCTTACCTTCTGCCCAAAAGTGTTCCGTACTTGACCTTAATATCCCAGATAATCATATTAAATCCATTAATTAATTAATTCAGAACCATTTATACATGTAATTGATTTTATATAATTTTATTATGTTTATTTATGGTTTTTTTATGAGTTATACGATACAATTTTATCATTTAGGAGTGTTCATTTCTTTCGTTTTCACGATCAGTATCATTGTATATGATAAAGGAAGTTCATGAAGAATGGGTATAATTCAACAGAATTGAATTTATATGGTATTAATAAACATATATAATTTCAAATTGATATATATATCATTTTTATATGGTATGATGACGAATCATTAGATAAGGCATTTAGTGATAATTGTTTACATTACTACGACAATTATTGATCATAAAAAACTTATTTTCTTTTATAGTTTAGTATTTGGTAAATTTGTTACTTATAGAACATAATAAAGGTTATAATAAATATATTATATTCTATTTTATCCATAAAAATGGTTTCATTAATAGCCTTTAAGGATAAGTGGATGAATGAAAATTCGTCATCCATGAAGGTTGTAAATCGGCACCTCACTAGAAATGATTTCATTTATAAAATAAAAGAGAGTTTTAAAAGAGTTTGAAGATGGATTAATTGATTATCATAAAAAAGTTATGGTATATATATGGTACTAGAGTTATCTAGATATTTTTACTATGGGAGATAAGGAGAGAATAATAAAAGAAAAGAACATGGAATGAAACTAAAAGGAAAAGGAAGAGGATGTTACAACTTGAATTCTCCTATTTGAGAACCTCATTAGGGAAGTGTTTTGGGTATTTTTATAAGACCAAGACATCCTAAACGTGGTAGAGGGACTTTGGAATGTTATTGAGTAGAAATTATGAATTTCTAAAATCTTGGAATGTGTGAAGAGAATGTGGGGTATTTATAGTGGAGGAGAGTGGTGTTTTTTTGTTATTTAATTCATTTATTTATTATTTTGGATCATAACATTGAATATAATAATAATTATCATCAAATAATATTAAACTAATTTAGGTAAGTTCTATATTAAACTTCTTACATCATCCATGACCCATGTAATTGTTTATTTAGCTTATAATGTATTTATACTATAAATTATTGTATTTTACTATTTACTAAAAAATCAAGTATTTCTGAAAAAATACCAAAAATTAAACCTAACCATTTTTCTATGTGTAGAATGAAAAAATTAACATCATTTTATGAAAAAAAATTCTAAATATCATATATTAAATTTTTAATTAAATTATTTATTCACTCGAAAATTCAAGTTTTTAAAATTATAAGTGATTTTATTACACTTTAAAAATTAACTAAGGTCTCATTAATTTATAAAAAAATTATATGAAAAAAATTAATAATTTATGAATACATTTTATGAATATAAATTTTCTTTTAAATCATTTTATTAATTATAAAATTGTAATTAAATATTTATGACTTCCAAAAAAACCAACCCTTAATTATTTATTTTTAAAATATTCACTTACGTATACTTTGATATAATTTTATCATACTTTCATTTTTAATATGATTAAATTTATTTGTAAAAACATGGGTGATGTTATAATTCATTCAGACAATTACTATTCATAAGGTTCATATTACTTTTCCAAATGTCCTGTGAATATTTCATCGGTATAGGTTCCTTAACTTATAGAAATACCTATTATTTCATTCATTATTCATTTGAATGGTTTTTTATTATGTTATCTAAGTGATTTTATGTGAAGTATATTTTATTAAAAAAACATAAGAAGGGAAATTTCATTGATAGAGTTCTAGGTCGTTATAATTTTTCTCAAAAGAAAGTTTACAATATAAAATTAATCAACAAATGTCAAGTGACCATTAGTTCAATGCAAATATAAGTTTTTGAAATAAAATGACATCCTTTGGTGGAATAAATTGAATATAATTGAGATATTAAAAAAATATTTTATGAAACATTTTTCTTTTTGATTCTATTGAAAACATGTCGAAGAATATATATTTTGTAAAATGGTTATAATGGTAGGGAAGGTTGTTATAGCTGTATATGTTAGAAAAATATTCATATATGATTTTTGATAAAAATAAACCATTTTTAAAATATTATAAATATTTTTTTAAATCACTTTTGAATAATCAAGGATAACATAAAATTTCTTTAATAAATCAATTATGTAATTAAGATGTACTTTTGTAAAATAATTTTTGAAAACATTGTACGGGAAAAAATATATTTGATTTAAATGGAAATTAAATCATATTCTTAATAAAAAAATTTATTGATTCAAGTGTAAATGAGAGGAAAATTTGGAAGAAAATTAATAGATTCTAGGAAGTAAAAAAGATAAGATTATTTTATGAAACTAAATGTAATCCCAAAAGAATGTGAGATTTTAAAATAGATTCTTACCACTTTGGTAACATTAAAATTGTAACCCCTTGAATTAAATAACATATATTGAAATAATTAACATCATGAATAAATAAAAATTCATGATAATTGCATTAAATGGGTATTATATAAATCATATAAATCTAAATAGGTTCATATTAACAAATATACCTCAATTAAATTGAAATTTAGGTGAAATCCCTTAACTCATGTTTTCATTTTGTTGAACATGAATTAATCTCTTATATAGTGGTTTTTAGGATATTATCAATTTATACTAGAACCATATTCATTTTTATAAGATCATATATGATCCTATAATAACATATTACCATATTTTCATTAAAAATAATTTGCTTTTATTTTTATTATTGCTATTAATTACTTAATTTTCCCATGCATGTTTTGTCGTGAAAGTTCTAGTTCATGTATATAGTATTTTGTAATATCAAATATTTTTTTATTAATTTTATAAATATAATATTTACTTATTATATAAATTTTTAAAACCATTATTGGATTTTGGAAATGAAAAATGAATCACATCACTTTATGGAGGCAATAGGTTGTATGTAAAGACAAGTGATGATATCATTCTATTAACGGGTTAAAGGGTAAGGAAGTGAGTGATATATTAATTTTGAAAAATTTATATCGCTTCGTAAGGAAATAGTACCTCGAAAACATGATCGACGTTATCATACCCTCCATGAAATAGAAACTATGAAGGTATATGTGATTCTATATTTAAAAAAGAATATTTATGTTACAAATATCACCAAACACACACACACACACACATATATATATATATGTCTATATATATATATATTAAATTCATAATTATATCCAACCACTTGAGGTGGTGATGTAAAACGAATTTCATCGGTATGTGAGGTTGTAGTATATCGTACACACAATTGTTTTTCTTTCAACAGGACAACCGAGAAGATGGATATAGGTTATTAAATTAACATAATAAATTCAAAATATTTGGGATATAATTTTTTTTTTATATCATAATTATTAAATAATATTTTAATTATGTGGAAGAATAATCAAAATAAAAATTCTCATTTTGGAATGTTACCTTTTTTTCGGACAACATCATTAGTTTTGCACCAAAATCCTTCCTAAGTTATATTTATGATAAAAAAATGCCTACAGGGTGTTTTTAGGGGATTATGGAAGGTATTTTTTAGATCTATGCTGAATAAAATAGCTTCAAAAGTATCAATTGATAAGATTGGGGTGGAATTTTATAAGAGAGCGAGATTATACAAAAGGAATTTTTGAAAAGAATAATTTCATCCATGTTTTTCACCAGAAAAAGGTGTCCAAAATAGCCCATTATCAAAACTTTTATGGGTTAATATCAAAATATTCATGTAAAATGGGAATTGGAAATGTTTTATGTAATTTTTAAACCACATATTCATAGTTTAACCCATGAAAAACACATTTTATCCTTAACTATGAAAATCAATTTTCACTTATTTTACTGTTCGTCATGGTCAGAAATTAAGTTGAAATTATTATATAATTTTAATTATTATGATTAGAAATAGTGATTATATTTTAACCACATCAATTCATGTATGTGGAATTATTTAATTTACAAACAACCCTAAAATTCATGTCAACAAATAGTTTTTCAAGAAACTAGCAGGATACAGATGGAGTGGATTGAAAAACAAGATCGTATTTTGGATAGAGGGATTAATGTAGGGAAGTTAATCATGGAAGAGTTCATATAGACAAGGGAAAAGATGTTTATTTGGTTCCAGGACCTCATCAAAGATGATCTGGAGTTAGAGGTAAATGGGTTTCCTTGGAAACTTCATAAGAATAATGCATCTAATAGGCTTAATCTTGATTTAAATGGTTCATCTATTTCTTTTGCTTTTTGATGCTTTGGTTTTCCGTTCAGACTTGGGTTCTCACTTTCCTTTAAAAGTGTTAGAAATAAAAATGTAATTTATGAGGTATTATATGATGATCTTATAATAACTATATGACTAGTAATAATCATTAAATGGATATTAATTCATATAGTTATATATATATATATTATAAATTAGATTTAAATCATTCAAAATTAATTATTATTTTAATTCATTAAACTAGATAAACATTATTCCATTTTAATATAGAATATTTTTCGGAAAAAATCAGTTTTCTAAAAAATATCACTTTTTACCTAAAAATGTTATTATATTTATTTAATTAAAATTTTATTTACTAAATTTTTATTTAAACATATTATAAAAAATTATTTTAAATAATAATATGAATAGTTAAATACTACATTTTAAATTAGTCATACGAGATTATTTCAAATGGAACATTTCAAAAATCTATTCTAGGATTATTTTCATCAAGTAAGTTTAAAATTCATATTCATCCTATAAAATTATAATTTTTGTTTCATGAAGTATTAAAATTTGTATTTTTTATATTTTTATTAAAATAGAATGTTCACTTATAAAAATTTTGGTTCAAGTTTCCCTATATCAAAAGCTATCAAAGAGATTGAATTTATTTAAAATGAAATATATCATAAAGTCTTAGGGTTTTATAAAGAACATAACTAAATGATTTCTCATCCCAAATCACATTTAATTTGGTTGATCTTGAGGGTAGTCATTTAATTTCTCCTAACATATATCGTTAACACAATAACTCATGGTTCCATCAATTAACTAGGACAAAAAATAATTACATGAGAAATGATAATCATAGTGAGTAATCATGTAATCTAGAAAAATAATATATATGATGTATAAATAATGAACCCTTTTTATAATATATGATACCATCGGTTTAACCTAGGTCCTTAAAGGTCGTCATCTTTTAAAATCCTTCATAATGGATCCTAATGAAAATATTAATTAATAAATGTACATCCAAATGGATTTTCTACCCTAGTGTGGAATCCTAGGGCCACTCATCATAAACTAGTGATGATTGAGTTAATACCCAATCTACCTCATTCAGATTTATTACCCCAAAATGAAAATGTGATATTTCTATATCCACTTTCCATTATCTAAATAAGGACATATTTTTTAAGAAACCCAAATCATTTATACTTTAACAATTCCTCAATATGTTTTCATATACTTGGACATAGCCCTTGGGGTTTCAAAAATGTTTAATAACTGAAATATCTAAAAATAACTAAACCTTGATCAGATACCAACAAAGCCCACATGATCATTAAATATATAGATATTATATCTTTTATATAAATATTAAATTCATTTTAAAAAACTATCATCCCAAGATTTGTAATGGTTTTCTTTAGAGTCCAGATACATAGTCATCTTTTTTCATGAAAAATCATCAACATAACCCATATTTTTTTTCTAAAATTGTATACTAATTAGACATCACCTACATAAAACCTTTGTCCATAACTTGGGTAATATAAACCTCGAAAATTGTGATATCATATTATTAGTGAGTTAAAACCTAAAATATATCAATAAAGTATCCTAAATGATATTTTGATAAGCCTAAGGATATGGGAATATGATCATATCTTAGAATAATCTTACCCAATCAGTAAAAGATCATTAAACATAAATCAAGGAATAAAGATTTTTTTAAAACAAAAATATATAATTCAAAAGTGTTTAAGTTCATCAATATTCAATAATGATTCACAATTCAATATCATTAACATATTTTATATTTTTTTGATATATATATATATATAAGAATATACAATCACTTCCTTAGTCATATTCCAATCCCAAATCTATAATTATAGATAATTTCTAGGTCATTTTCAAAATTCTCTTATAACTAAATTCTATCTAGTTATGTTTGTCATCTGTTAAGATTTTATAAACTCCACCATATATTAAGGTATTCTTAACTCCATCGTCAATATCAAATTCATTATAAATTTATATAATTTATATACCACTCTTCACAAAATGAAAAAAAATATATGACACAAGATCGAAAAATGTTCATCATTTCATCATATCATATACTTTGGAAAGTAAATTAGTTTCATAATCCCATAATCATTCCATCCTATAATAACTTACTAAAAATAAATTGATTTCATAAATGATTCATTATAACATATTTTAGCCATGTGAAAGAAATGGGTTTCATTGAATCATCCTTAAATCCTCATCATCATAGTCTATCTAAAGAAACAAATTGGATTGTATAATAAGATCATATCCTTAGTAAATCATAATAATGATTTGTTTATTTGTTAATAGATGAATGATTCCTTAAAAATATCATCCAACCCTTTATTTGAAATCATAAGAAAATATAGATTTATTTTGAGAAATTTTAAACTAAAAATTTAAAAAATATTGGGAAAATCCTTTTCATTGAAAAAAACAAAGAAAATTATAATGTTTGATTTAAATAAAAGAATGGTCATGATTGTGGGAAACTCTATTCATATCATATATGTTAAAGGGAAAAAAATCACACCTTAGTAAAAGGTCAAAAACTACTTGTTTAGAAAAATATTTCTTTTAAAATTACTTTTTAAATAAATTCAAGGTAGTGAAAATGAATTTTTTAAAACATTTCAAGTAAAGGTAATAGAATTCATTAAATAGTTTTTATTATTTTGTACATGGAATAAAAATCTTGTCTACTAAAAAAGAAATATGGTTCGCCTTAATTTAAGAACGTATTATGTATATTTTTAAGTATCAAAAAGAAGAAAACAGAACTAATACTAAAAAATTATAGGAATAACCATAGGAGAAAAAATATATGGGGTTTAAAGTACAATGTTCTTATAATTTCTCTCAATAGAAATTTTTCATAGTCAATCCCAAAATGGAATGAGATTTTAAAATAACGCTTAACCCAGGACCATTCATTATTCTAACATTTTCAAATATCATTTTTAATAAGTATAAATTTTTGAAATTTTTTTATAGAACCAAATTATTTCATAAAATACTATATATAATTCTTTTTATAATTTCTAATTATCCATTTATTAATTTTTTTTTCTTATAATGAAAATTGAGGTGGAAACTAGTCTACATTCCACGAATGTTATGATTCAATTGGTCCTAGTACATACACATTGGTCATGTTTCATCATCTCTAAATAATTATTCATTAAATAAAATTTATATTTATTTATTATATAAAATTTTAAATTTATTAATATAAAGTGGTGATTAAAAATTAATTACATCACTTCATAGATATAATAGTCTACACACACACACGTGTCATGTTAGCACTTTTCAGTGGTTGGAATGATGTAATGATAAATAAAAATTAAAATTTATAAAATAATTATTTTATAACAGATATAATAAACATTCTTTAAATTTATCCTTATTACTATCTATGAAAAGCGTAAATGGAAAAAGAATTTCATTATTTCATGGAGGTGGTAGACCACAAGAATGCATGAGTTACATTATCGTTATCCAATAGAAGGAAAATTAAAAAAGTTAGATAAAGATTTGTAATTAAAAAACAATAATTATTTCATAAATATCATATATAATCACTAAATCCATCATAGTAACCAACCATGAATGATAGTGTTGAAAAGGAAATACATAACTTTTCGTGGTAGTAGTCCATAAGTACGTATGAATAATTATTTCCACAAAAACATATCAATATATTATTATATTTATTATACTTTAGTGACTATGTTATGATGGTTACAATAATATTTTATAAGTTATAAGAAGAAAAACAATTATAGGACTCAGTAAAGAGTTATACCTCTTCATTGAGAAACCTCCTTAGGATGACACATTATACCTTCAAAAATGGTTTTATGATCAAACTAGAACCTCTAGGATATATGTGGGGGATTTGTGAAGATATTAGTGGAGGTATTGGAATAAATATAATTATTAAGAAGTCTGGTTACAGGAGGAGAGGTCGTTTACTTTTATAAGGGAGGGAGATGCAATATATCAAAATTTTCAAAATATTAAAATATAATATTGTCTTACTCATGTCAAGTGAACAAAAAATTCCCATTATTCGAAGATAAAAAGGACAGGGTATAAATAAAATATAACAATAAAAATATATCATGTTTTTTATATTTTAATTCTTATATCATAGGCTAACCCCAAGGTAATCCCGTTTGAACCCAATGAATAGTAATACAATTTTATTAATTTTAATATTCATTATGAACAAAAATGAATTTGTCCTTGTTAAATTATATATACTATTATGATTAAAAATTTGTAATAAATATTAAATAATTAATTATCTATAATTTTTATAATCATAATTTAAAATTAGCAAGGAAAAAATAAAATGGTTTTTGAAAAAATCAATTTTATGCATAAAATTGGATTTATTCTTATTACATAGATAATAAAAAAGATTATATAAATGATAAAAGATTTTATTGAATATATAAATAATATATTTAATTAAAATAATTCTTCAATAGATATAAATTTAATTTATTTATAATAAAACACATTTTCTATAAGAAACTTTTTTTCCCGAAAAATATATCTATTTAAAATAAAATTCTTTTATTTTCATCACTAACAAATTCACAACTAATGTATACATTTTATACAAGTGTAAAAACATATTTTTATAAATTTTCTAGTATTATTATTAATATTAAATCTAATATCTAGGTGACAACCAACACATAAAATACTATTATTTTCATTGTATATCGTAGCACATACAAATTTAGAGTTGTGTGTCAAGAAATGTATCAAAGAGATAAAATTTATTTAAATATAAATATAACAAAAAATATTAAGGTGTTACTGAAAAATACAAAACAATTAAATTTTATTCACTATCCCCCCAACATCTTATAAATTTTGGTATTTCCAAAATACAAAGCTAATGTGACTTAATGTGGTGATGATAAGAGAACATCCAAAGCGTGAGGAAATATTTTCTACTACACCTCTTAATTATTTTATACTTATAAAACCTAAAACATATTTTATAAATGAGAGTATTAAAATTATATTAATAATATTTTTTATGGTTTTATACTATTAGTTGATATATTTTATACCTTCCTCCAAAATCAATGAGAAAAATGAAATCTTCATCATGCGTGCTTAAAGGCTACCACCTCCTTGAACGATGCGTTTAATTTTCCATCACCGCCTTTCCATAATGGTTGAAAAAACATATTTACCAATATAATATAATAATTATTACATTTTATTTACTATTAGATTATATGATATATTATTTTATACCTTTCTTCTATTCTATGAAAATGAGAGCATCATCTGTGTGTATGTGTGGACTATCACCTCCACATGATGATGTTTCTCTTTCATTTTCCATACTAAATAACTTGGGTGTAAAAAAATATCTTCATGAAATATAAACATGTTATTAAATAAATTAAAATTCTATAATCATAATATTAAGAATTACATTGGTGTTGTTAACAAAAATTGGTCAGAATAAATTTAACTCCTAAAAAGGACTTATAAAAGTATATTTTCTAATTTTAGACAATTCCTAGAAAACATAAATAAATTTATAAATCATGTTCTAATGAAATTATAAATAACATGATAATATAATATTTTTTGGATTACAATAAAAATTACAAGAAATTGAACTTGTTCAACATACCATGAACATTTCTGAGAATTTGATCTAGGGACTTCATGTAAATGACATAAGTGGAAACTATGTGACACATTAGTGACATGTGATGATAAAAAAAATTATAAAAAAATGATTATAATTTTCTAAGGAATGTTTTTGATAAACATTATTTTATTATTTAAAAAATTAATTGGAATTATAGAGTGAATTTAAACACAAGATATGATTTTTTGTCTCAATCATCATTCATTGATTCATGCTTTCATTTTATTCACCAATATTAATATTTATGGTTTAACTAATTATCAATTTATTTTAAATGTCATAAATTTTGGTTTAAATAGAAATATTAAATTCAATTGTTTCTCTAACATTATTTCGTCTATGATTGATTTCATCTTTATAATATAATGGTCTTTAAGAACTTAATTTTATTTCCTGAGTTATAATGTTTCTCCTTAATATTTTATCCCATCATACATAATAAAATATTTATATCAAAGTATATAACTTTTATTTCAATTATTAATTATTTATGAGTTATATTATTTCTTGAAAATGTTACTATGTTATGATTAATTATCATCCACTTAAACAAAAATTTACCCTCATGTCTATAATTTCCATTCTTTCCAATGTTATATTTTTTAATTGGAATCCAAATTAACTATTATCTCTTGTGAAATTAATATTTAAATTATAATATTTTGATAATAAATTTTTATATTTTTATAATGTAGTATTTCAAAAAACTGGTTTTAAAACATAAATTATATCTTTCATATATCCTTAAGAACATTCCAATTACACCTTATCTTTCTTTGTCTGAATATTATAAAATATTTCTCCCATGTACATATTTTTATATATATTTACCTTATATATATATATATATATTGTTTAATAACCATTTCATTTCTACGGTTATACATGTTTTTATTTAGCTTTGAAATTACCAATTTTAAGTAATCCCAATTTTATAAAACATTCTTAATTCTTGTATCAAGTTCAAAATCACCACAATCAATTTTTTTAAACCATGAATATCTTATAAAAAACCTGACTTCTTTATATAAATTCATCTTGGTTCAATTCTAGTTTTATAGAAAACAATGAAGTATTTCCCTCTTATAAAATACCCTTTAATCAATTCATAAAGTTGTACCCAAGTGATATGTTTTATTCTTTCTTCTCAAAGGTCCATCTGATGAAATATATATTTTGGAACTCAATGATCAATATATTTTTTTCATTTTAAAATATGGACTTAAAAATAATATTCCCTCCTTCTTTGGTAATCCTTATGATTTAGCCTCCAGTTTTTTGTTGAATTGGAATTATGAAACCCAATTCCTTCATGTGGTTTTGAACATGATAATGAATTTTGTATAGTTTATTTTCCTCAAGTGGAACAAATATGGGTGATTTTAATTTAAGTTATATGAGGGTCCAGAATTATATATCCCTCAAATATATTAGGTAAATATTTATATCGCATAAGTTGTTATGTAAGGGATTAAGGAGTGAACCTAATCCACCATGAGACTCCTTTGAATATATAATGATGGTCTTGGGTTTGGACATTGACTTATGTTTATGATATTATTTTTTATTTTGTTTCTATGGGATTATTATATTATGACATTATTTCCTTATTTAATTTCTACATACTTATTGTCATACTATTTATGATATCATGTCATGCCTCTTAATTTTAAAGGTATGATTTATTTCCATGTTTATTACATCACATGGATTTATAGCTCACACGTTTCCTTATATATATTCCCTATGATATCATATATAGTTTTTGAATATCCATGGGAGTTATGAGAACTATTTAGAGTTTTAAATAATATGTATTTTTTATTTTTATGATGTTAGATTTTTTATGTCTAATAATTAGAAGACACTACACCTCTATATATTAAACTTTTTTAAAAAAATCTTAATAATTATGAAATAATATGTGTCTAAGTATTCAGACACTATAGTTTATAATAATGGAAATTTTAGATATTTTTGGAAATTAGGATGAGAAAACCTTTGTGAAAACCCTAGGACTAAGTATAAGGGGTATTCGAAAGTCTAGAAGAAAAACATAAAATTTTATTAAAGTTGAGATTGTGTGGTTTTCTCTCCAGTTATGTCCTATTATGGATTCTGACAAGTTAATATTGGCTATGGGATAGTTGTAACTATGTTAATAACACTGAAAATGGTGTGTTGGATATTAACTGAACCATGACTTGATGCATAACAAAGAGGCTTAATTGTACACCTAGGTATACAATCATAGGGGATATTATTTAGTTATTCATATTCCCAATGTTAACTAGCATGAAGGATTGATTTTCTAGTTACTTTTAGCAACACATTTGAGAAGTATAATATTACCCAACATAAAGTAACCTAGGTCAAACTAATATTGATATAGGTTTAAAAAAATAATTAAAGGCTAACATGGAAATTAAGAGGGGTAAATGGTTTTGAGGTTTATTCCATTTATGTTATTGATTATTATAACCAAATTATGATGTTAAATTCTTATCACTCATGTTAACACTTTTGGTTTTTGTGATGTATGGAACTAGAATGAACCAAGTTAACCTTGTGTGCGAGGGATGAGATATTGGTGCATGTTGTGTATCTTTTATAAAAATAGGGAGTCAAATTTCATATTATAGACTAATTTATCATAAAATTTAACTATAATTATAACAATGAACTGAAGGAAAAATAATATAGGTATAACAACAAACTGGGATATGTATTTAACTCAAATTGTTATGAAAAAACACAATATGGAGATTATGCTTACTATAAGTGAATAGATGTGATTTTTACCTCTTTAGAAAATTAAATATCATGTAAGCTTACAAATACCCTTAGAAAACATCTTCAACAAGTAATAATTTAAATTATGAGGATTCAATTTATTTAGGGGGGAAGAATATAATGGCCCGGGTTTTAGAATACGCCATTATTATTATTGATATTTATGTTTATAATTTTAAATAATGTTTCACTATAATCTCAAAAGGATTGAAAAATGATTATAAAATTATATCTATATGTTAGGAACCAAAATAAATACACTTTATTCATTCATAAGTGGGACATTACAACAAAAGTACATAAAACAATGTATTTCACACCATAAATTATTACTCACCATGGATGAAGTACATCCGTTAAAATTTCATAAATCAATTGGGGAGAATAGATATAAAAGGATAAAATGTTCATGACTAGGAAATAACATATATCATATTAATCCTAGAGGATCACCGATAGAAAAAACACCAATAATTAGGAAGAGAACCAATGAAAGATAAATAATTTTAAAAAATCTACAATATGAAGAATAAATTGTGACATGAAGAGTGAGAGTGGAATGAATGAATGATTTAGTAAGTTTATATATAAGAATGAAATTTGTTCATTGAAAATATGTCCATTTCTCATATATCCAATAGGTATAATAAATTCTTCTATTGTTTAGTATTAAATTTATATTAATATAACTCAAAATGAAATAAAAATATGATACTAAAATATTATATATATATATATATATATATTTGTGTGTATGTATGTTAAGTATAAATATTAATAATATTATTATTAAAATATGATATGATATATATATAAATTTAGAAAATATTTTAATATTAATGGGGTAGAAAGATTAAATTTTAGATTTTAAATAATTTTTAATGGTATTTATTAAAGAGTGTTTAGTATAAGAGTAATATTTCATTTTCTTTCAAAGAACCATTTGGTTAAGTATTTTATATTTTATCAAAGTTTATTAAATTTATAACCAATAAAATATTATATATAAACTAACATATTAACATATTTTAAATTAGATAATGATATGAAATTATAATAATAACATTTAATGTTTAAAAAATGTCATTTTTCAAAAAAAATAGTTTCTTAATATATTATTTATTTTCATTTGAAAGAAATTTTTTAAAATTTTATAATTAGAAATAGAAATATATAATTTTTTGGAACTATAATATCAAATTTATAATAGAATAAGTTTTTTATATTTTTTTAAAATAATTGGTCTTTAGGTAAACAGTGAAAAATATCGATTATGATAATATTGTTGATTTTATGAAATTATTATACAAGAAATGAATGAAAATTTTTTCAAACCCTTTTAAATATAAAAAATATAATTTATGAATTTAAATTAACTATTTTAAAATACTATATTGATATATAAAACCCTCACTTAACATTTTAGAAAATGTAGGTAATAATGTTTTAATGAAAACTGTTTCTCATCTATTTTGCTTAATATGGTTTTCACATGTTGTAATTGGGGTTTAGAATTATTTTAATTTTAATTAAATATTAGTTTAATAATAATAAATATTTTAATTTCAAAAAATTTAATAACATTATGAATTTTATCCTAAAAATAATATACTTAAAAATACACTTTTATAAAAATGTATTTTCCACGTAACATGAGCTAATGTAAAAATTAATCTTCTTTAAAAAATTATTTAATAAATTTTATTTAATAATTTTATTAGTTTTTTAAAATTATCTAATAAGTTTCCTTTTATTTTTAGTCATTGAAAATTAATTACATGGGTGGAAATTAGTTACCTCAGTAGAAACCAAAAAATAATAAGGTTAGAATCAAAGAGTATGGAATTATATACATTTTTAAACATTTGGGGAAAAGAATATTTTATGGATTTAAAAGAATTAAAAATTACTACAATCTATTATTATCCACTTTAGATTCACAGTCAATGTGAAACATGTTCTCTCTTTTAATTAAGGAGTTATATTTTCCAAAAATCATCTTCCATTCAATTATAAAAGGAACCATCACCCCTCCACCTCTCCACAAAAAAATAACATTAGTATCATGCCTAAATATACAATTATAACTTTAAACCCTCTCCCCACATCCTATAAAAAATTTTATATCCAAAATACCAAGCTAAGGTGCATTAAGTTAGTGACCAAAGGAGAACATCCAAAGTAAAAGGTAATATTTTCCACAACAGTTTCTTAATTATTTTATAATTATAACACCCTAAAAATATTTTGTACATGGGAGTATGATAACACCAATATTATTATTTTTATATTTTTTTGTTTTATGAATAAAAAATTCATTTTGTATCTTCCTCTAAAATAATTGGAAAAAAGAAAACGTCTTCATTTGCATGCATGAAGTACCCTGTCCTGGAAAGACGTGTTCAATTTCACATCACATCCGTTAATGGATGATTTAAAAGGTAATTTAATAATATTATTTTATATTTATTACATTTTAAGGATTCATAAATGATAATATATATTATTTTTAACCTTCCTTTTCTTCTATAAATACAAGAGCGTCGTTAGTGTGTATATATTGACTACCGACTCCACGTGATGACGTTTCCCTCTTATTTTCTATACCAAATAACATGGGTTAAGAAAAATGTATTTAATGTATAAAAATTTTATTTACAAAACCATTAAAATTATATAATGATAATACTATAAATTCTATATCTAATATTTAAAAAAATAGTTATAGTAAATTTAACAGATAAAAAGGACTTATAAAAGTACCTTTGGTAATTTGAGTCCATTCATGGAAAACCTATTTACCTGTATAAATTATATGATACTAGAATAATAAAAATCATATAGATATAAATTTATAGATATTATGAAAAAATTACAACACATTAACCTCATCCACACACCAGGAATGGTTCTGATAAATTGATCGAAGAAATTCTAGTAGCCGACATAAATCGAATCGATGTAATAAATTGTTGACACGTGATGATAAATAAACATTATATGTGTGTGTGTGTGTGTCTGTGTGTCTGTGTGTGTCTGTGTGTGTGTGTACTTTTATTATGAATTTTTTTAATATAATTAGTTTTATTATTCTAGAAGGTGTGTTCAAGTTCAAATTGCATTCAAACACTTGGTAAGGATTTTGTATGAATGAACTTTAACTAGGGAATGATTTGATTTAATGCACTAATATTTATTTTTATGGTGTAACTACTATCCCCTTGGTTTTTAATATCAGAAATTATTTTTTAAAAAGGAAAATTCATTTAAATTCATGTTATTCCGTTATTTTGTTATGATTGACTCCTTCCATATAATTTAAGTGTCTTTCATAATTCAATTTACTTTCATAAGTTGTAATTTATCTACAAGAGTTTCTTCTTTAATATCATATTGTAAACCATATTTATTTCATGAGAGATAAATATTTATTCTAATTAAAATTATAAATGATTTTTAATAATTCTCAATAATTTAATTATATTAAGAATAATTCACATCCTCTTAAACAACGGTTTCCCCTCCTTATCCATAATTTCCCTTCCCAAAAATATTTTCCTTTTTAATTATAATAACAATTAATTATTTTATTATATGAACTTCATATTTAACTTCTTCTATTTTAAATAGTTTTTTTGATGATGTAATACATAAAAATTGGTTTTTTAAAACATAAAAAATGAATTTATGTACCTCCTACTTGACTTGTCAAGTATAAAGTTTCTATATTTTTTCACTTTTATGAAATATTATTCCCGTGTACCAATTATTTTTATATATATATCCATTTAATAAATACCAAGTTAAATATCCTCTTAATTTTTGAGGTTATAAATTTTTTTATTTCTCCTCTATATTCTAACTTTTAAGTAAACACGATTTAATAAAACATTGTTGTTTCATGTATCACATTCAGCATCACCACAATCCAATGTATTTAAAACATTTGTAAATTATAAAAACTCTCAATAATTTATTAAGAAATTTATTGGTAAAATTTCTTATTTTATGGAAAACATTAACATGTTTCATTCTTTGATAAGTCTATTTACTTATTTCATATTGCTTCAAACAAGTGGTATGTTTTTATTATTCCATATTCTGATCCCTTCTCATGGAAAATCTTTATTTAAACTTAATGATACATAATTATTTATAATTTTTAAATATGAACACAAAAATGATTTAAATCATTCTTATCTTTAGAATACTTATGATTTAGCCTTTAGTTATTACATGATTCAGAATTATGAAACCCACTTCCTTGTTAAGGGTTTGATCATTCTTATGAATTATGAATTATTTATTCTCATCATGTGGCATGAATATGTATGATTTTAATTTATGTGATGGGTTTTACTGGAATTATATTTTACTCTAATTAATTGGGTAAATATTTATTTCTTTTGAGATCCTATATAATAGATTAGGGAGTGAGCCTAATACACCATGAGGATTTGTCCAATTTATGATGATGGTCTTGGGAGTGACCCTTGGATTATGTTTATGATATTATGATTTATGTTTTATCAATATATTTATGATCTTATATTATAATTTTCTTGTTTATTGACTCTATGTTAATGATAATACTATTTATGATATCTTGTTATGCCTCTAAAATTTTATGTTATTTTTTATTTCCATGTTTATTCCCTTATAATAATTTCTTAATCATACTGGTTATTATGTATGTTCCTTAAAGTAAGCTATATATTTTTATAATATTTAAGAGATCTTGGGGACCTTTTTGGATATTTAAATATTGTGTGAGGATCACATCTAACCTAGACCTATTATATCATAGGAATCAGTTTCCATGTTTCTCCTCTTACGAAATAGTTTTTTTACAATGATTTTTGAAATGATTTCAAGTCCTTGTAACATTTGAATTCATTGGAGTGGAAAAATGCATTCACCTAATGTTCTTTAAAAATTGTTTTGTCTAGAAAGTATATGAAAATAATTTTAAAGGGGTGTGTTTCCATGATTTTATATTGCCTATGAAAATGTATTTATTTCCCATTTTTTAAATGATCTTAAATAGTTTAGCTTATAAATAATTCTTATAGAAAACCTAGTAGGATCCTCCAAGTCTTATTTTCTTACACCATGTATATACCCTTAGGTTTTTACAGACTATGTTTTATATGAAATAGGTAATGTAAGGGTTCCTCTTAGATGTTTAAGGTATCAGTGATAGCATGGTGTGGGAGTATGCTGGTGACATGGTTTATAAGGTGATGAGTGACCTATCATTTTTGTACATATTTTTATCTATTTTGGTTTAGAATATATTTTTTATGTGACATGTTTATTATTTCCCTTTTTAATCTATTATGGAATGATGACACTGTTATATATATATATATATTCAATTTATATTTCCTATAGAAATAATATTATAGGAAAATCCATTCCTAAAGGTATTTCTTGATTCCTAAGTGTCTTTTACCTACCTGTGGGAATCAAAAACACCCTTTAAGTCCTTTCATGAGTTGATCCGGGTGTCCAATTTAGGTTTTTCCCTGGTCAAGTCCTAAAAAATTAGTATCACAGGAAATTATTTCGTTCGTAATCTTCTAGTCAAAGGATGTTTTGGTAAACATGATATATTATTATTTTGAATTAATGGGTAGTATATGAGTAGGTATCTTTCTATCTCTCACCGTAACAAGCCTTTTGTTGCTATAGGATATTGGGAACTATTTATGTTGTTTTTATTTTTTATCTAATTTTAGTTCCCTGGTTGGGTTCTATTGATTTTAATTCATATTGTTCTTTGTATGATTATCACACTCTTTTAATTAGTATAGTACCATGCCTCCTAGATTAATTTCTAGATTTCTTCAGGAGGGTGGTGCAGATGATCTTCTTTGAAAAAACCCCCCATTCTCTGAAATCCATATTAAAGTGATAATATGAGTAGACCATCCCATGGAGTAGAACATTGTCCCTATCTTTAATCAATATAGAGAGGTTCAACCTAGATCAGGAGGAGAAAAATATCGATACCAATAGTTTCTATTCTAGAAATAACTATCCCTCCTTGGAAAAAATAGACCTTGGGACGGAGAAGAGTATTTGGGGAGGATCAAATGAAATTTCAACTTTGTTGAAACCCTATATTCTGTTTAGGTAAACTATGATTTTGTTAATCATGAGGGCTTTATAAGGAGATGGTGGGATGTATTGGTTTCAGGTAAACAATATAAAGGCTTAGAGTGGAATAAATTTAAGAATATATTTATCGAAAATGTATTCCCTGAGTCAATGATGATGGACAAATCTATGATTTCATCACCTTTCAATAGTTATATCTGACTACGATAGTGTGTGAAAACTATTTTGTAGAGCTAGTATATTTTTCTCCAAATGTGGTATGAAATGATAAGTTAATGGCTCATAAGTTTTATATGATCCTATGAGTTGGTATCTAATATCATTTTTTCAAGTAAATTATTACTTATTTTACCGAGGATGTTGATAGAGAACAGATGGAAGAGATTAACTAGGACTGAGAGTCAATCTTTTTTGGAATTCCACTTCCACATAGTGATATTTATAGTTCAAATAATCAAAATAATAGGCAGTGGAACAAAACATGCAAGGGTGGTGATTTTTTCTATCATCATTATGATTAATCCACACCTTAGTTTTTCATTTTTAGTAGTATTCCTTCATCTTTATATAAGTGTGGTGAAATCAGGAACACAAAAAAATTACTTAAATACACATATGTTTTGTACTCTTGTAAATTCTAGGGTCAATTGCTATATTTTTTTCAGATCTTACTAATGACCATTAATAATAATTATTTTATAGATATTAAGGGAATTATGGTGAAATTTTATACTTCAAAGTAAAATGGGTTTCATCCACAAGCCTCTGGAATGAAGATTTTTTATTTAGTGGAATAGACTCTAGTGGAAGTTGATGTAGATCTAATGAAAGTGAGAGGTACTGTCTTTATTGCTTCATATTCAACAAATTATTTGTTTTATATGATATCCTCCAAATCTTTCATATCAAAATACTTTTTTAATATTTTAAAACATCCAATGAAACTCATTACTTATATGATAGAGTTCGGGATGCCTCTTGGAAAATAAAGGGAGAATGTTTTACAGTGTTCCTCATATTATTTATCAATATCTAAAGTTGATTAAGATTTAGATTTCATAGTTCTTGATATATACATATTTTATATTTTTATCAGAATATATTAGTTGAACACCCATAGAGTCAAGATTTATTATTATCAATGATGGGATTTTGACTAGTATTACCTTATTCAAAGGGATTATACCTTTATCTCTATTAAATACCTTGATTTGAAGACCCCTAAATATTGTAAAAATACTCAGAGTCTCATGGTATAGGAAGGGAATGTTGTAGACTCTATTTCTCCCTCACTTGGTTCATGGGGTGGACCTACATGTGTTATTTAACTAGAGGGAAACTCAATTGGTTGCAAGGATCAACCCATGTTCACAACTACAATATCTGATGTTGGGGTTTCTATAAGTTCTTGTTGAATAAAGAATACAAAAATCCTTATTGGTATTTATAGTGGTTTAAAAAAAGAATAAAAAATGTAAGAGGAATAAGGAAAAGATGAGGTTTCAATTCAAAATCACGTTTCAAATGAATGTTCTCTTCTAGAATTATCAAGGTTTTGTTAACTATGTAATAGATAATACAATTCATATGCACATTTAGATTTGTAAGCCCAAACTATTAGGAATTTCTAAACCAAATACCTAATTTTCAATTTGATTTTTAACTCTTAATAAATATGGTTTTTCTTTATTGGTTTCAATAGTTGTCATGTCTCAGTGAAAACAATTTGGGTCTTTTCTTGTACCCCATTACGCAATGTTAAGGTTATCAACATTGATGATTAGATTATTACATGTGGTTTTCAATATAATAATGTAATAATAGTTGGATTTTTTATCAATTCCATGAATAGGAATCAAGAAATGATAAATTTATGGAAAAATATTAAGTGCCTTAATAAATTTATCTCTAAACCTTGATTTATCTTCATTGAATTTAATAAAATCCTCTGCTCTAGTGAAAAAATTGGTACCATTCATTCACTGATCTCTCTTAAGGAATTCAAATCTTGTGTTGATGGTAATGGTTTGATTAAATTAGATTTTTTGTTACTAAATGAAATTGGTACCTGAATCATCTTAATATAATGGTTTCTAGATTTCTTGATATATGTTTTACCAAATAAATGCATCAGGATAGATAAGACTCAATTTCTAGGATTTATCTCCCCAAAATAAACTTTTATCACCACCGTATTCTTGTTAGTTTCAATAGAATGGAACAGAAAATACCTCAACCATTTTAATTCAACAATTCTTGGGCTCAATACAATGAATTTGATAGGATCATTAGGGATTTTTGGATATACATGTATTGTAGAAATGAGGATTTTTCTTTCTTATTGAAGTTGAAACTATTAAAACTAAAACAAAAGAGTTAGAGAAGAGAAAATTTTAGTGGACTAGAAAATAGATTTATTCCTCTTTATACTTATCTTCTGTATATTTTTGAAGAAGCCTCCAAAGATAAAATCAATAATGAACTTTCTAAGGAGTTTGGAATATCTTCCAAGAAGAATTATCTTTTTATTTAAGGGAAAGGGTTTTAAATAAACTCTAATAAATAAATTAATCCAAGAGTGGGATAAAAATACTAATTTTTTTAAATATCTTCAAAGAGTTATAATATCTAGTATACCTATATATTTCTTAAAAGTGGGAGATCAAGTCATTAACAATAGAGAGAGAATTTGTAATCATATTCTTTCTTACTAAACTAGTATCATTAATGGCCATAATTTGGATAGTGATTTGATTCATGGAATCATTCCTAACCTTACTAATCCCAGGGATAATATTTTATTCAACAAAATCCCCCTTTAATTTTAGCTAAAATATTTAGTTTTTATCGTCAATGGAATAGTGTTCTTCGACCGAGTGGATTCAAAAATTTCTTTTTCCAAAAATATCAGTATGTGATTCAATTTTCTGTATTCAAGATGGTTTCTTCCTTATTTATTAAAATAATTGCACCTGAAATTATCAATTCTAAATTGATCACATTAATTTTGACAATTGAAAATTTTTGTGAACCTCATATTTTTAGGTATATTTCCTTTATAAACACTATCTATAAAGTGATTATAAAAAGTATTTCTAATAGCTTTGTTAACATTGGAAATAAAGTAATATCATGGAATTAGTTTGGAATCCTTAGAGGTATATCCCATTAGGATTTCATTACCACTACTTCAGAGTGTATAAACTTTATTAGAAAGTGATGAAGGGGTAGCACTACTATAAATTTTGATATTCAAAAATACATTAACATAATGAACTAGAAATTCATATATAATGTTCTGGGAAGCATTGTGTTCATTAGGATTTTTATTAATTTGTTTTCTTTCCTATTTGGATCTGATCACATTTCAATGCTCAAAAATGTATCTTCTAATGGTAACCTTAAGTGTTCAAGAGGGGTTTGAAAAGTTGATCCTATCTCAATAATAATAATCTCTATTGCTGAAAATTATCATAGTAGGATTCTCTCTCAAATGGTTACAAAAGGAAATATTAATCTAATTCAAGCCTTCAGGTCCCTAAGTAATCCTACACACATTTTTTATGTTGATAATGTAATCCTATTTATGCATGGTTATAAGAGGAATGTTCATTCACTCAACATAATTAACATAACAATGAGTGTATATTAGGGAAAAATAATAGTTGGGATAAATCACTTATCTTTGTTTGGGAAACGGTTACATCTTATAAGGTGGAATTTTATTCTATCAGATATGGGAACCATATATTTGTCATTTACCTTCAGTTACATTGTAGTTCCTTTAATATTAGGGAGACTAAAATCCTATTACATTTTTATATATTTTTTGATAAAATCAACGTTCATCATTCTTCTTAGAAGGGGAAGGGTCCTTCCATAGATGGAAGAATAATCCTGGTTGAATTCAATATTTTCTCTAAGCCTGTTTATTCTTTCATAATATATAAATGTCCTATAGGGTAGATTAAACTCCTAAATGTTAGTATTAAAAATTTCATAAAGAGGGATAGTGTTCAAAAATAGAATATTGTTATTATTCATTAGAAAACTTGTAGCAAGTCTATATCTAATAGAGGTATTTGATTCAAGAACATCAGTTATTTTAAAGAATATCTTCAAGATAGATTCACCTAAAATCTTCTTTAATAATAATTTTATTATCTTAAAATTCATAAAGACATATTTTTGAGAAGGTTCATGTAGAAGAATGTTTCTTACATGGATTCATCAATTTTGCCTACTATAAAGCCTCTTATTATAGAATCATGTCTTATTCTAATTGGATTGTTAATAATTAATCCTCTCTAAAATTTTGGTTTGATAACTAGATTATATCATCTATTATTAAAATTAATAATCCCATGGACTATTATATTAAAACTCATATCTCTATTAAGTATTTATTTGAAATATTGGAACCCCATCTATAGAATGATGTTAAAATCATTATCAATGAATACACTATTGTTTCTTGCTATTGTGTTGTGGTTTAGTAATAAGATATAAAATGTATATTTACTAGTAAATTATATTAATTATCTGTTTCCATGGACACTACTGGTGACTTCAATAGGATAAAAAATCTCAACAAGGATTATATCAGACCCTCTCATCTTACTCTTATCTGGCGTCGGACGCATAATAGATTACCCAATTATGATTCCTTAAAATTTTTGTATTTATCTTTCTTCCAAGTTTCATTAGTGTAATAAACATAGATGAGATGAAGAATATATCTTTCATAGTTGTGTGACTACCTACACTATGTGTAAAAGAATATTGGATATATTTGATATTCAGGGACTGGATATGAGTTTCTTGTAATCATTTTTTCAAAACTACACTCACATCGATCTCTTTTCCGAATTATACATCTTGTTCTAGTTAGATATAGTTGAACTGCTACATGCACATTTGTTTGTTCATAATTCAATGATTCATGAATCCATGACCATAGGTCCTTGATCAACGAAAATGAGGTTTTTTGTTGAAATTAATGAATTGAATGTGGCGTGCAATAATTTCTATAATAATAGTGTCCACGATTCCATTGTATTGATAATATTGGGTATATCTTAGAATTCAAAGACATTAGTGGTAATGGTAGAGGTTTTTTGGGAAGTCTTATCTTTTTAATTATATTAACATTTATTAAGATGGTGTATAAAAATAGAATCTAATACCATCAAGTGTGGTGAAATATTCTGTGATAACTATACATAAATTATAGGATGACTCTATGGTTCATGTTGAGTTATTTCTTTACATGAAGCAGAGATGTAAGGAGTAATTAATGTCAAATTTTTCAAAATAAATAGGTTGGTATAATTTATATTTTGAAATTTATTCTACTACTATTGTACAATCAATTAGTAATTTCACATCACACATTTATTAGAGACTCGTAACCCAATGGATGGAATGCCTAGATAATCATATGTGCCTCAATTTCATTTTCACACATGCTTTTTGGGATTCAAATGGGGTGGAATATGGACTTTCTAACAAAAGATTTTGTGTAGATCTCACATGGTTAGACAATCTTCTAGCAGATTTTACATCACATTATAAAAGATATCATAATAAAATCACTCTTATAATACTTTTGTTAATTTTATTTAATTAATAAATTTATTGGTCATTTAGGTTGAGGTACCTTTAAAAATGATGGATGTTCTTTATTGCCTTTGATGGAAGCTCCCAGATTTTTCTGGGAGAGTGGGATCCATGTTCTAGTTGAGCAGGACCTAAATTTATTGAAAATGGGATATTGATACCCTCATTCGTGATTTAAATTGGATACAATCACCATTTTTAAATTTCTTATGTGGTTAGAGAATTTATTGAGGTGTTTACTAATTATTTTTTTGGTCAACACATAGAAATAGAGATGTAATTATCTATTAATTCCGTTTTTAGGGGAAAACTGATAAACATTCCTTCATATTACATGGCTCCAACTGAAATAAAAGAGTTGAAAATTTAATTTGATGATTTTAAGGTGAAAGGTTTCATTCCCCTGAGTGCATCACCTTGGGTTTATCCTATTCCATTTTCTAATAAGGATAGTGGGGATCCTTTTTTCTATCTCTTTTATCTGATTCAAAACCAATTAATGATCAAGAATAAGTATCATCTTCTCTATAATTGATAAATTTTTTAATTTGTTGAAAGGATAGAAGTGGTTTTTAAAATTCAACCTTCAATGTGAATATTACAATATTATACGTAGGGAAGAAGATATACTTAATGTTCACTTTATGAGTAGGTACGACCACATTTAATATCTATTAATTTTGTTTGGCCTGACTAAATCTCATGTAGTTTTAATGGATTTGTTAAAATGGTTATTCCACCAATACCTTTATTTCATTGTCATGATATTTATGGATTATATTTTAGTTTATTTTAAATCTAAAGAAGAGAATAATGTTCACCAAAAATCAAGATTGCTAATATTGAGGAAATGATATCTTTTTTCTAAATAGTATAAATTCCATTTATTTTTTCAAGAAGTCAAGTTTTTATGACATGTGGTTTTTGAACTGGGCATCAAAATTTCTCCTAAGAAGGTTAAAGTTGTTTTATCATGGTAAGAAACTTGAAACACATTTGAGATTATAATTTTCTTGGTTTTTTTAGGATATTATCGGTGGTTCATAAGGTATTTATCAAAACTTTTATAACCATTGAATTACCTTACCAAGAACAAAGTGATATTCACATGGGATTTTAAATGTCCAAATTCCATCGATTAGTTGAAATTATGTCTGATCTTAGCTTATATTTTGATTATTCCAAAATATAGATAAAGATATGTGGTTTGTTATTATGAATAAAGTGAAATCATGGTGATGTGTTTTAATATAGGGATATCTTATAGTGGCATGTGGATTGCATCACTTTTGACCTCATGAGAAGGACTACCCCACTCACAAACATGAATGTGAAACTATTATTAATGCATTAATGTATTTGAGAAATTACATTTTTGTATTGAAATTCAATGTATACTCTTATCATATGATTTTTATTTAGTTATTTTCTTAAAAGGATTTGAACTGAGGGTAGAAGTGATAGGTATAATACATGTGTACCTTTGAATTCAAAATTTCTTAAACCCCCAGAAAGGGAAATATTTTTTTCGGCACTCTCTATAGGAAATTGACTTTTAAATCAATGGTAGACTCAATTAATGAATGGGAAATCATTTGTATTTTTCCTCTGATGAAGTTTAATATTATAAAGGAGGAGACGTGTAATGTTCTATCCAGTGACTAATTATATTCCTCTCTTATTTACATTATTCTATAGACTAATTATCATGGTGATTTCTTTATGGATAGAAAAATTATTAATATGGTGGGGAGACCAATATTGAATTTTTTATTTTTTTGGAAGGCATTCTTTGTTTTATGATTTGGTTTGTTTTTCCAATATCTATTAGTAAGATTATGATGTAGTATTTTCATGGGTCTTAGTGCTCCATTCACCTAGGAAATACTAAGATGTATCATGAAATGAAACAAAAATTATACTGTCTATGTATACAGAATGAAATTTATATTTTTGTATTTTTACTATACTTTCTAGCAACAAAACCATTCTAGTTTTCACTATCCTCTTCAAGTTCTAGTGTGAAAGTGGGATAAGGTGTCCATAGATTTTATTTTTTGGCTACTGTGGAATCCCTAAGGAAATAATTCAATTTTGATAGTTATAGATAAGTTGACTAAGTCTTATTATTTCATTCTAATACAATACTCCACAAAGATTGAATATTTGCATAAAATTTACTTTCAAGAAATCTTGAGGTTGTATGGGGTGTAATATATTTGTATCTTGGATTGGGACCCATGATTTACCTCTTCATTTCAGAAATGGATCCTAGAGTAGATGAGTTCTAATGTCATTTTTTAGTAAAGATTACCATCCTCATATAGATCGACAAAAAAATATGTTATTAAAATTTTGTAGGATATTATCTTTGCTTATTTCTTAGACTTTAATGGTTCATAGAATAACCATTTTATAATACTTCAATTTTCTTATAAATATATTTTCTAGATTTCCCTTAAGATGGGTCCCTTTGTGAATTTTTATAATAAACCATGAAAATAAACTTTTTTTGTGTGAGGGGTGAAATAATAATTTATTAGACCAAGTCTTGTTCTAGATATTTCAATGAACGATTTGGTTATACATCAATAGTTAGTGACTACTCCAAGATTGTATTAATCTTATATAGATCATCAACATCATAAATTTTAATTATTTTTTGGTGAACTAATTTTCTTGAATGTATATCCCAATTTGGGTGACCATAGCCTTGATAAACATGGGAAAATATACACAAGATACATGATAATTTTTTAGATCAATTAGTTAGTTAGGAAAAAGGTTATTCAGTTATCTCTCCCATTGCATTTTACATATATCAATAATGTTTTACATGTATAATAGATTTAAAATTATCATCCAAATCTCTCTCATATTCTCAATGCGGAATAACTTATATGTAACCTGATATGTTAGAATCTATGAATATAGTTCTGATTGTTAATTCTCAAGAGAATATATTTCATTGGAAGTTTATTCAGTGAGTCCATGAATTATGGAAGCAAAAAAATGAATTCTCATGAGACATGGGAAAAATAATCAATGATGAGGGTGAAATTTTGAATTTTATTTTTTAACAACCTTATTCATCCTAACATTAGGGCGATAAAAAGTTCTCGGTGGTGATATTGTCACATACCGACTTGGGGTACATTTTTGAACTTTGGTATATATCTCTTGGGTTCAGAATGTGTTGGTTAGTTCCTGTTGGCTTAAGAAGATATTTAAAATTTATTGGTGACAAATGAGGTAGATCATGGAATGGTATGAGCCATATTGAGTCTAGGAATCACCTTTTTACCATAGGAATAACTCATACACTTAGTATAGGAAATGGTATTTGGAATGAAGCACAGGAACTCCCATTTTTCACACCATGCCTTGGTGGGTGCAAAATGACCAGTATTTTTACAACATGTGGCAGTCTGTCATTGTGTTAGGCTTTATGGTGTGGCATGGTTAAGGCCACCATGTATATTTTAATTTCCCACCACTTCATGGTTTCTCCAGTTTCTAAAATTTTAAATCATCAATTCATTCTTCTGGTCATTTGAGGGGGTAATTCCAAATAATGGGGGTGCTTGACATCTTTGATAGTTGGGTTTTAATGCCTTATAATTGTTGTTCTCTATAAAAAAAACTCCCCTTGTTCATTTTGTTTCTTGGATATGTGATTCAAATGAATTACAAGGAATAACAAGGACGACTTATGTGTCATTGAGCCTTTTCCTCATACCATCTTACAATCCCTTTCTATTTATTTATTGCGTTCTTACTGTAAAATTTGTCTAAATATTTTTATTTCCTTATATTAATATAGAGATTATTGGATTGAATATTTATGTTTCATGTTTATTGGTTCCATTTTCTTCCTTTTTTTATTAGAACCCTTGTCCTAATTGGTCATTATTTCTATGCTTTTATTATATAATTTCAAGAGTTTGGAGCTGTGTATATTTATAATGAGTTTTTGTCTTACTATATATGCATGATTAATCATTTTATGTTGGTTGTCTAAAATCTTTAAATGTAATTATTTATGGTTTCATCTTTAAAAATGGATTTAAAATAGTTTTAAAGGAATGATTTGTGAAATATAGTTATTTTTTGGAACTGTTAAGAAATTGATGTTCCCCTAGAGATGTGTTGATGAAAACTATTTTCAAAACATGTGTTATTTTTATAGAATATAATTTAATGGAATGTTTTGTATTGTTGAAAATTTATTTACAATAATGTTTTATGTTGATGGAAAATGGTTTCCAAAGCATGGTATGTGAAATTTAATGGACTCAATGTATAGGTGAAAATGGCTGATTACATTGAAATGATTGGTCCGGGTATAAAAAGATCACTAGGGAAACTAGGGTACCTTGGTTGGGGATTGAATTCAGACAATCATACTAGACATGGTATGTTCCATCATAGAAATGATATTTGATTACAACTCTAACTAATGTATGAATTTCATGACATTAATAGGGTTTAACTTATTAGGGAGTTCTTTCATCACTTTTTTTATTAGTGTAGGTACTTATAGCGTGATCTAGTCATTACTATACACAATAATTGTGTGAGGACCCCTGCGAACTGAATACTATTTCATCCTATGAATCTATTTCAATGTTTATGATCTTGTATAATAGTTTTTTATTAATGATTGTACTTTTTTAAAATTCTGAAATTCTTCGTAATGTTTTAATACATTGGAAATGAGAAATGGTTTCATAAAATGTTCTTCGAAAATTGATTTATTTGGAAATTCTTTTTGAACTATCTTAAAGAGGTGAATTTTTATTTTTTTGAAAAAAAACTATGAAAATATATTTCATGCTTTTTTTTATTAAATTGGTTTAAATATATTACCTTATAAATAATTCTAATGGAAAACATAGTGCGATCCAACAAGGGTTGTTTTCTCACACCCTGCACATACCCTCATGTGTGTGTAGTCCTTATATTATCTAATGAAAGTAATGGAATGGATACTCTTAGATGTGGAAAATATCCTTGATAGTTGGGTGTGGGAGTATGGTTGTGACAATGTTTACATGTAATTGGGTTACCTATCATTTTAGTACTTGGGTTTATCTTTTTGAATATTGAACTTATTTTTCATTACACATGTTTATTATTTCGCTGTTCAATATTTTATGATAATTTGAGACACATTTATATTTATAAATATACTATTTTTGTTTTCCTTAGAGTTATATTTGTGGGAGAAATAATTCATAATTTTATTTCTTTTTGTTAAAGTTCTTTTATCTATCATATGGTGATAGATAATTACTATTGGGTCATTCTACACACCAGATCATGTGTCAGGTTCATGGATGACTCAGATCTGATCAAGTCATCTAGGGTCCTTAATTTCTTTAATGTACAAACAATAACCCTATTTTACATAAGGAAACACCCCAGACCATTATTTAATCCATCACTATATATAAAAAATATCTCATTCCTAGTGGTAATTTTACATGATGTAAATTGATCAATCACTTCTTGAGTTTATAAAAAACTATCTTCACATTATTTATCTATATGAATTTGAACACTTTATATGAACACTTGTTTAATGAGTTAGATAATTAGTAAAAAATTAACAAATAAAAAATAATAATAATAAACAAAGATAAAGAAAAAATATATAATTTCTATATTTTAAGGGGTATACTATTATTGACCACTTTATCTTTGAAGTGAAAGTATTTATTCAATCCTAGATATAATATATTAATGAAAATAAACTTTTTGTATACAATATTCAAAATTAATTTATTTATCATTTAACTTCTTCTCATTGGGAGTCTCAATAATAATAGGTATATAATTCTCATGATCCTTGTACCACTTATAGTATGTCAAGATATCATCAACATATACAATAAGAAAATTATCAAGATAATCCTTGAATACATTATTTCTAAAATCCATACACCTAAAGGATATATTTATTAACCCAATATAATTGTTGTCACCTAATAATTACTCTACCTTATATGAAATGTTTTCTTTGACCTATCATCCTTATTAACATTAAAATGAATTCAATCAGATCAAAGATCAATTTTTGAAAAGGATTGATCCCCATGCAATTGACCAAACATATCCTAAAAATGTGGTGAAATATATATTTTAATTTATTTTAATTTAATTTATATCTTTATAATTTATTCAAAACCTCATAGACCTATCCTTATTATTTTCAATTAAAACATGTTCTCTCTAAGGTGAAACACTAGGGTCTATGGATCCCTTATAACAAAAATCTTGTAGTTTCTTCATTAATTCAAAAGATTCCACTCATTATATAGTATAGCAAGGATTAGATAAGGTTTTTTACTAATTATATGGTCAATGGAGAATTATACTTCACAATCTCGTGGATATCTATGTAATTCTTTATAAAATGAAATTATGTGAACTTGTACAATAGATACTTCATCTATTCTTAGGACATCCTTCATATTTATTTGTTGTATTTTATCTTCTTATTGTATATGAATTCCACTAATAAGTGCCACTGGAGGTAGTTCTAGATATGTTTCGGGAAAAAATCTCTATTAAATATATTAGGGATTCTATTTTATATTTTGGGATTATAATCTTTTTCTCTTGTAAATAAAATTTTTCATTATACTTTAAGAGGAAATGCATCCCATGAATTATATAAAAGATAAGAATAGTTATAATAATCATGTTTTCTACTACATAACCTCCAAACATTTTAGTATAGACAACAAAATATTTTTTTCAATATTATTTATACTAGGTGCTTTCATTAATAAATCATTCCTCAATGTATCCATGTATGATTCAATATTGATACATATTGTAAATGGTTAACACGGTGTTTATTAGAGGATAAATTTTTTTCATAACCTTAATCAATTTCCCTAATTTAATTATAATCCTCATATCTACCACACTAACTTCATTTCTTTGTTCATGGTAGGGAAAGTCCCTACCATAATTATGGGTGTTCACACCATTTTTTCATACATTATGCTCTATTTATAAAAAATAGAATATAATTAATTATATTATGAATAAAACTATGTATTATGAATCATAATATATATATAATATGAATTTATTAGAAATTATAGCATAATATTCTATATATTCTAAAAAAATCTAGAAATTTCTAATATTTTTTCAAAGGGTACTATTTTTTAACTAAGTTCTTCTAAATAATGTTCATATGGATCTTACTAGTATTTTTTGATATTTAAACACCAACTCTTATACCCTAGTGATAGTGTTTAGTTATTATTTTAAGAAACAATATATAGATCACAACACACATTATCAAATAGGTTAGTTGTCCAAAGCGACTAGAAAATTTTATGATTAATACATTGCATATAAATTAAATGCATATTATAATAATACATCAAACATTACTAATTATCCTTGATTATACGTAAGTCACACGTACTAATCTTCATGGTTCCCTAGGTAAATAAGTAAATAAAGTAAAGGGGTGATGTTAGATGCTCAGTTAGGGGTAGCGTAAAATAAAAAAATATCATGAAATAAACAAGGAAGTGTTTATTGGACATAATATTTTTCAAATTTTAGAGAAACAAATGATAAAAAATTCCCCTATAAGAATTATAATTATTTTAAATATATATTTAATGCTCATTATAGAGAAAAAAATTCATTAAGAATAAACTTCTAGGTTAGTATGCTTTGATGGAAATTGTGAACTTTAACTAAAATAGAGTTTTATCCACTTGGGACACGATAAAGGCTCCACCAACTACATAACCATCATACTTATAAAAATACTATCTACTAGAAACTATATTCCCATAATACTAAAAATATGTGGTATAAATAGGGATTTGGATTATGGTATTTTTGGATATGGAACTAATTTGGCATTATAATGACTAATGAAGGTGGTATATGTGGGAGAAGTGAAATATGTCATTAATATTATGATAAATAACATATTATAATTAATTAAAATGACATTTCATTTCAAAATTAAAAGTAATTGTAAATGATTACATAAATTAATAGTAGAGAGTATATTATGAATCCTTACATTAAAAAGTAACTTCCTAGAACTTGATAAAGAACTCCATAGATCTTTAAGAGGCCTGTGAGAGGAATATTGAGATAGAAATTTAGAGAAGTACCATGATCAATGGTTTTGTAGTGAATTTGAATGTGAGGATTTGTGTGTATTTATAGTAAATGAGAGATAATTTTTTAATAATTTTGTGGCTTTAGTTTTAATGATATAAGATGTGGAAAGTAAAATACCATTAGATTAAACATGATTTTAAATCAGGATTTTTGACATTTATATCATGATTTTTAAAATTTATTCTTTTGAGGACAAAAAATTATTTTTTTAATATTAAATTGCCTTTCAAAAATACTTGTATTAATAAATAATTGTTTTCAAAACTAGATTTTAAATTTCAGTCTTTGAAAGTCCATTATAGGTTTAGAAATTGATTTTAATAATTTAAAATTAATAATTCTAATAAATGAAAATATTTTTCTTGAGGATTCTATAATATTAATTATTAAATAATTTTAACAACATTATCGAGTCATAATAGATACCATTTATTCATAATATATTTTATTATTTACCTAAAAATTTGACCAACTCAGAAAATTTAAGAAAATAAACTATTTTCTAATTCAAATACATTGATTCTAAATTTGAATTCATTTTTATGACAATAATTATCTATAAATGATATATTTAATTATTAAAAAATTCATTATTTTTATTTTATAATCATGCGTTCAACACAAAATTTTTTAAGTATTTTCAATAAATTTTATTTTTTATTCATAAATATATTTATTTAATTGGTTTTTTATACATTTATTAATATATATTATTTTTAATTTTGTATTATAATATTACCATATTATTTTATGTAATTTATTGTATACTTATAAGTTATACATAACAGTCTTATTACAATTAATATATTCATATTACTATTCCAATAGTTTAAATTCTAATGATCATGTTGTAACAATTATATTTATGTTCCTATGAATTCACATCATTCTACATCTAATATTTTTCACATCATTCTATAAAATTATCTAATTCTTATGTATTTTTTATTATTTCTTTCATATTATTAATGTATATATTAATGATAATGTTCTTTTTAGAATATGATCCTCTTAATTTCAACATTATCATTGTACAGTATATTATTATGTGTTCTATAGTACTAGTCTCAATAGTTGTAATGATTATAACTTTTTTCCTATTCTACGATACAATTTTTTTAAAAATAAAATCTATTTTCAATAAAATTTGGTAATGAAGTGTTTATTTATAATAGTATAATCATGGGTATTATAATTAATCTAACATTACCCTAGAGGAACAAGCACCTAGGTGGTGTAACAAAAGACATCAACACCCAGAACACCCCATATCAAACCCATTAGGTATATCACCTCATGAGATAACTATATTACTTGAGTCATAAAAATAAAAAAAATAGATATAACTTAAATAATTGCACTAAAATAACAACCAATCCCATCCCATAGCATTACAAGAGGATAAAACCATGTGAAACTCAAGTATAACCCATCCCAACCCATCTCGCGATACTAAATTTTCCAAAACATAACCAATAACTAAGACCATAACATCATATGTTTCTATATAATGTTTACCAATATTAGTTTATTGAGACCAATTCATTTTTTTACTCATCTGAAACAATCAAAAATCTAAAAAATAAGAAAATTCATATCTTCGTGTATCAAGGAGCTTACCCCAACTTCTTATCACATCCTAAACTCAATGGAAAATCCCTCTAGGTGATAGAAAGATCCCAAGAATCATTTTCATTTCTAACCGTATTAAATACATGTAGAAGAAACCAAAACATAACCAAAACCTCAAACCAACCATAGGTAATTCACTTCTTGATAATATTTAAGTCTCATGAGGCTTCACATTTGATGTACATGTATATAATATTTTATTTTTTGTATTAAATATAATTTAATATAGAATAGAAACCATTTTTCGACATTACCATACTATTTTGTAACTAGGAACACCCATTATGAGTGGTTACACCCTTGAAAAACTCTATGTAACCCAATCTTAAGAACACTATACACACAAAATTCAAATCATGGATCACTGCTCTGATTCAAAAATATTTACCCCCTCCTTGAGAGGTTCAAAGTATAAATTTGATAGTAATAACCATTCCCAAAAAATTAAAATGGTTTATTACTAATTAAAACCATTACTCAAGGACTCACACACTTGGGATTCATTAATTTAACTGAACGAGACCCATTCTATGCCATTAATAAATTATTACATGGTATACACCACTTTTTTAGTTTTTTACATAAAAAAATGTTACACCAATTGGTGACATTGTCAATGAGAATCTATAATATTCTCAATCCATGGATGAAATACCATATTCACTCCTAGGAGGGTCAACACTTTACTATTCCTAACTCACTTGAACCCTAATTAAATTTCACAAATATATGTCTCTATTTCATATGAACACAACACACATAATACAAAATACATATTGATTAATATTAATGTGAATAACTACCACACTATCAGGTGACTTATCTCTTACTATATTATGACATGATTAGACACCACTCGCCTAAAATCAATGAATCAGACAAATAGTGCATAAAATGGGATATATGATCGAATTATACTTATACAAAGTAAAAAATTATATGATATTTGTAACATACCTTATAATTTCTCGAATAAGAATCCTAATCTAGATATATTGATAATGATTTCATAAATAAATCTTTAAAATATGAGAGAATGTGGAAGGAGAAATAAGAAAATGGTAACAGATGGGTTGGATCATGTAGTATTGGGAAAGTTGGGGGATAGGGCATATTGGTTAAAATAAAGAAATATATTAAGGTAAATTTTAATAAACCCACCAGGTGTCCCCTATAACATTGATGGATATCTAGTAGAGATCATATGGATAATTGTTTCTACCCCCTAAACCCTATTGTTTACCCATCCATACAAATTGTTTCATGAGTAATTTATACACATTCTTCTACATAAAAAATGTACATGATTCATCATTAACAAATATTAATATAATCTTAATCCAATTCCAAATATAATTCAATTTTCCATCTCTAACTACATTGAAAAGGTTTAAAATTTCTATAGTTTTATCAACTTTTAACGAAACATGTCATTAACGTTCCGGTTAAAAGGAAAACCAAAATTAGTATTGTAATTACATGAATTATAATAAACCTTAAAAATAATTTCTGAATCGATATAATAGTTTCTTGAATATGTGTCCAAATATTAGGCAGGATGTATAAAATAGTAGAGTAAACCTCACCAAAAATCAAGGTCTACATTGATATACTATTGGGGCTAAGAGGTTTGATGAAATTTTAGAAGAATCTGAAGGGAGAAGGGTTTCTCAATGTTTTTTATATTTTTCTAACATATACCACCATACATTTTTTTTATTTCACTAAATGGTGATTAGAAATTTTTTGTCATGTAGAGTGTATTAGGTGAAGTCCATTGACCCAATTTCAATAGATTGACACAATATTTTTCACCTCATTATCAAGAGTTTTAGTATTGAATGATTATAAAAGTTCAATCTCGAGTGTATCAAAAAAAATGTTCAATGTAAATAAAATATGACATTTATCTATTTTCCTTATATATCATACTTCATGAGTACTAAAATATATCAAAATTATATCTTGATATTAATGTGGGAGAAACAAATTCGTGTATACGAAGTTCATTATATGATGACTTGGGGAGTTCACCATATGATGATGTTTTATGAGGTATACAAGATTGTTGTTACACATAAAATTTGAAACCATGTAGAATTAAAATAATAATGTTTTAATGTTTTAAATTTATAAGGTAAAATTATTATGAAGATATGTTTTATGGTGGTACAATGTTTCATTAGATTGTCTCGTATAAGTTTTTTGATCAGATAAAGTTTGTAGTATAACAAAGAAGAGGTCAATATAAAATGACCTCAAACAAATTTTATTATATGAATATGAAAATTTTCATTCATTTTAGTTCCCTGGAGAGAGTAAGATTTGAATTTACTCTGAATACATGTTTATAAATTCATCATGAAGTTGATTTGGAGTAATGTTTATTCGATAGAATATTATTTTTTATTTCACAATGTGTATCATATGATATTGTTTGAAGTTCATATTGTGAAGTGGAAAAATATCTGTTCCATAATACATAAATATTAATTGTATTCTATTATACAAGATTCCTTATCCATAGGTTTCCAAGAGAAGACAATGGTTGATAGTTTCAAGAGAAATTCATCAGATATATGAAGTTTCTGGTAAAAGAATTCCAAAAGGTTCCAACAATGTTATATGGGAACATCAATCATAGATTCCTAGATTGGAAGAACTATGTAAGGATTTACTAGAAGGATGGGTAAAAGGTATTTATGAAATATTAATAAAGATATTTATTGTTATAATTCTAATTTGATCGATCAAGTTTCCAGAAAACATAAAAGAAAGTCATGATTCTATCCAAGTGATAAAGATGTTTGATGAATAATGTTGATGTCAGTTTTTATGTAAAGTTCTTCATTTATATAAGGAATAAATATTTCCATTTTAATAAATCTTCCAATAAGGTTACATAATTGTTTTAGTGATATAATTTGGTTTGATATCTACACATTATCTTTAATTCTTGGATGAACGTACCTCTATAATGGGTTGAAGTTGCAGTGTGTGGTTGTTGATTATTTGAAGTTGTGTGAAGTGATGCTAAAGTTGAGAGTACATTATATGAAGAAATTTATGTGGTATCATTATGAATAATACTAGTCAATTTTTCCCATCAATGGTTATTATATGAATGATGTGTAGAAGTGATCAAACATATTTGAAGAAAAATAAAAATATATTGTCATCCAAACAGGGGTGATGGACCAACCATAGTTGTTTGGAAAAACATGGTACTAGACCAAGTCTCATAAAACTAAACATACTAGATAGGGAAAATGTTGGATAGATAGTTTCGAAAAAAATGTGTAGGAAGTGGTTCTTTCTTACTGATATAAATAAAAGTGATGAATAAAATGAAATAAGGGAAAGTGCGATGAATGTAAATTTAGTATAGTGAGAACATAGAAAATTATATTGGGGAAGGTAATTATAATTTTTATGAAACATTAAATAATTTATCTATGTTCTAAGTACATTAAATATCCATTTTATATAGTTTTATGCATGTGAAATTATATTCCATCTATTATTTAACCACCAAAGGATTATTTCCTTATGGTTCTGGTTTTCTTGGATCACTTCCAAACCATGGAAAGGATAAGATAATCTTATTGAATAGTGAAACATGTAAATTCCCATGTTCTTATAGTTGTTCTTATTTGCTTGTTTTTATTTCAATTCATATCTCTTTAATAGGAGGTGAATGTTATTTCTTATGTCAGAAAACTTGAAAAGAAAATATAAATGATTCACCCTCCCCCTCTCTGTGATCATAGAAATCCTAATTGGTTCTTTCAAATGGTATTAAAGGGATTTTTTCCTTCAATGAATCTTTGTTGAATATGGTGGAACAATAAGGTTGAAATAATGTTTAAAACTCTATTAACAGTAATGAGATTCTCGTTTTTGATGGAATGAACTATCATATTGGGAAATATAAAATTTTACCATATCTTATTTCCATTTTGTATGAATCTTATGGTGATGTTATATATGGTTTCCCTCCTTGTGATTAAGATATCCACTTATACAAACTAATAATAATAATTTTTAGAATTACGGGAGTGAAAAAATGTTATACTTTTCTCACTCTCTAAAAGTTATTCTCATAGATTCATGGGAATTGAAGTGGCTAAAGGAATCTTTGACAAGTTGATGAACACCTATGATTGAAAAGTGAACATAGAGAAATAAAATTTACAAATATGGAGATTTAATTATGAAGATATTATGATGGGTGATGATGGAACCATTGGTAAATTCTTCAAAAGGATGAATGAAAGTTTACGCACCATAAGATGTCTTCAGGATAAGTTTTAATAATAAACTATTTTCAAAATATCTTATTAATACTTATTGATAAATTTTATTCTAATGTTTTATCAATAGAATAAATATATCCAAAATCTCTTTCTATCAAATATCTTTAAGTAACTTTCATCATTTATAAAATGAGAAGATAGTATACCATAATAAATAATGAGAAAGTTGATTGAGAAATATCTTTCACGAATCCCAAGAAAACAAATTCAAAGTATGTTTTATTTGAGGACGCAGTTAGGGACTCTGATACTGAAGATTTTTTTAGTAAAAAAATTAAATGAATTAATGTATTTTATATAAAATGCTGAACTATGTCAAATAATAATATAATATAAAGTTACCTCTAAAGTATATTGGATGTGGAGATATTTTAAAATTCATAGTAAATTCTCATCATTGAATGGAAAATTATGAAAGTGATGAAGATAAAAAATATTCAATAACATCCCTCGAGGAGAAAAAAGAAAAATAATTGTTATGACCTAATGTAAAGGATAATAATTAATCTAAACACAAAATAAGAAATATTTTTCTAAGTATGAGTAAGATGATGATAGTGAAGATGAAGATGAAAAATGTAGAGTCCCCAAATAATTATGTACATGGACATTACATTACTTTTTTAGAATACTTAATACATAAGAAAAACAAACACACAAGGACCGTAATAGTTTAGTGTCTTTGGAAACTCAGAAAAATAATCTTCTAATCACGGTGAAAGATCTTCAACATCTCCCATAAAGATCTTCCCCTTTTGTTTTCTTACCTAAAAACTTTCTTTATATCCTGGGGAAAAGAAAACATAAAAATGGTGAGCTCAAATGCTCAATGAGGGTAAACATAGAGAACATAAAACAATCTATAAACATTTGAATGCAAAAACTTGAACATAAAATCTAAACATCAAAATCTTGAGAAAAGACATAAATCTTGGAAGTACGTAAGGCATATATCATAAAGGAACATCATTCATGATAAAATAGCATGGAGATAAAACATGAAATTGTGTCAAACCATTAAGCACATGATATGATTTCTATAGTAGCCAAGGCATTGCTACCAAGACATTCTTAGTGGACAATGTCCCTTTCTAAATCGAGTTCACTCCTCATTCCAGTCTAGTATTACTGAAACGGATTAACTTACCATTCCAGCCATGTATATCTCATGAGATATAAATCTTTACCCAATGCATTGGATGGATATATAGGTCCTACCAATCTCATAATGAAATAATTCTTTCGTGTGCCACAAAATCATAAATCATACATCATAGCATAACCCATGTAATAGAATGCGATTCTTAAACATCATGTCATAATAACATAATCCATATAAAAAATGGATATCATTTCATCATAAGAAGAATCAAACCATGTAAATAATGGAGACATTATACTTGAAACATAAACATGTTAAATAATTTAATTTTAGATGGAAAATAGTTTTGATAAAACACTTGAAATGAATTCTTGATGAAAATATCCTTTCTTCTTCAAAATAATTTTCTTTTCACAAAATGCTATGAAATTTTAAAATAAATGTATTTTTTAGAAAATAATTGTGAAATATTGTACAGGAATCTTCATGAAAATAATTCATTATCAAATCGTAAAAATCTTTTCACACCGTATAAGTTAAAAAAACATTCTCCTCATACTTTTATCGGAAAATTCAAAAAGTACCTCGTATGACAAAAGAATCATTTCATATCATTTACTAAAAACTAACTAATGGGTAAAATTGGATTTAAAAAATTGTAGGTGGATGAAAATAATATTACATATTGAGGAAACATGTATGTGGATGATAAATATACTCCAATAATTACGTAAGTATAAACAATCTCGGATTCAAATTGAGATTGTGAGATTTTCCCTTACCATAGGTCTGATATGATTCATACGTATCCAAACCTTCTGTATAATGATTTAAATAAAGTCATTTAATCATTACATAATCATATTCATTGTTATAATATCATATATGTTTCACTTATGACGTTATATTACCCGTTCTTTTGTAAATTCTTGTTAAAGTAGCATTTTGGGTAAAATCGTTTCATTTATCATCCGTGTTTTGACTTGTAATTATTAATTTGATTTCATAGATCATGATTAATTAATTCCAGAATATAAAACATGATTTATATATAATATATATTCAGAATATACAAATATATATATATAATAGATCAATAAATGGAAAGAAATACACTGTTCTTGGAGACGGTAGGTCGTACGTACACATGAATGCTGTTTTCGTTTCCTTATTAAATTGAATGGAATTAAGTAGATGAAATACATATATATATATACATAAATCTAGTAGCATTATTATATCATATATTTCAGGATTACTTATTATATATACTTTATAATCATTCTTTAATTGTTAACATGGAAAATGAATCTCATCGCGTCGTGGAGACGGTAATCCGTACGTACGCACGAGCGATGATATCGTTCCCATATTTATTGAGTGGAATTAGAGTGAATGATATAACATATGATAGTAATTATGATGTTATAATAATCATATTTAGTTATTATTTATACCATTATACCCATCCAAGTAAGGTGGTGGTCGAAAAACAGATTACACCACGGCGTGGAGACGGTATTCCGTACGTACGCACGTGCGGTGATTTTGTTTTCCTTAGAATGGAGAGAATTTGAAATATGGTTGTTTCATATTTATAATAACATATCAGTATATTAGTGATACTGATGTTATTAATTCATAATGAAACAACTAAATATGAATAAGTAGAAGAAGAAATAAATTTAAAAGAATCGGTAACGGATATTACCTCTTCTTCGACACGCCTCTTTGAAACATCCTCTTAGGGAACTAAAATTGGTCTTCGAAGAAACCAAGACCTCTAGTATGTTTCTAAGGAGGTTTAGATGGGAAATGGTCAGGGTTTTTTCGAGCTTCAAGGCTCAAAAGGGTGTGAAGAGAAGAGGGAATGGGTGCCCTTTTTATAAGGGAGGAGAGGGGCACCATTGGAATTATAAGAGATATTAATTTATAATAAATTCAAACCCCACACATAAACTTCCAAAATGACTAAAATCCAAAGATTAGATGAGATAGTGTTTTAATATCATAAACCAATAAAATTTAGACATGTTATAAATTTATTTTAAACATTATCAACTTGATTTATCCTTATTTAATCTATTTAATTTTATTTGTGGTAATAAGATTCTAAATTTTAAATTATTATAAATAATTAATTATGTGTTGTTAGTTGTCCATAATTGGATACTTTATGAAATTTTGAACCATATAAATTTAAATTTATAATTTTTAATTATTTTTGTAATTTTTTAACAATTTTATATTATGTTATTTTTAAAATATAACAATAGTGTCAATTTTGACACTATTCATTTACCTGAATTTAAATAAAATCCTCACCAAAGATATGTTAGAAATAAAAGCATTAATAGATTCATAAAATTTCATATGTATCTAGAAAATTATTGGAGAACATTAAATAGTTCATATAATATTTATTTTAATATTTTTAAAACAATTTATTTGGTATGTCTCTTAATAAAATAATTACTAAAACATTTTTGTATAATTATTTAATATACTTATTTGTTGCATAGAAATTTTAAAAAAATACTATGATGAATTTAAATATAATACCTTTCATAATAATATTCCTTCTTGAATTTATCATCTTAAAATCACGATATTTATTAAATTATGAAGGTGACATCATTGACATCATTTAAAATAAAATAATATAAATGTCATAATCTGTTTTATAAGGCTCCCAATGGTCCACAAATAGACCCTTGGATTATTAGGGTATATATATACTTTACCAATAATGTTTGTTCAAGTTTATGGTCCTTTTAATAGGTATTGTTATTTTAATAAAAACTATATTATTGATTTTTCACTAAATAAACAATTTCTACATCACTATTATGTCACCATTAATGACAATTATTTAATCTCTAAAAATTCTAAATAATTTCTCATTATGTAGATAATTTTTTTAGATTTATGGATACTATTCATGTCTAAAGTTTCATGAAGTTTATCACTAAATTAAAATTATTATACTTATAATATTTAAGAGAGTGACATGTTGTCACTTTCTTTGGTTTTAATAATAATTAAATTATTTTCATTGTAAAAAGTCCAAAAAATGAATATAATCAGACCCTTAGGTGATATGGGTCATCTTTTAGTCATTAAATATAATTTTGGCATGTGTTAGGGTTATTTTGTAATATTAGGTTTACCCTTAATTACCTGATTTATCTTTAACTGAAGTAAATAAAAATTACCGTAGTTACTATTCATAGTATCAAAAAAATAAAAGTAACCTATTAACATAATTTGGACCCACTGAATTCAAATATGGAATCCATTTCTGAAAATTCGAAACACCTAATTTTCAGTAATTAATTTAAAATTAATATTGTTGTTAAGAAAACGGGTTTTAAAAGGTAAAACATTGCAAAAGATTGAAATGATTTTACCTAGGAATTTAATGCAAAATCAATACTAATGACATTAATTATATTAAATGGTAAAAATATATTCTATTTATACTTTAAAATCATTCAATATTATAATTTAACCATATAAATTATTATGATTAAAAAAGTTGTTTTGAATTAAAATATAGCGTGTTTTTTCTATTCATTAAAATATAAAAGTTATCAGAATAAGATGGAAAATTTATCCAAGGTAAAATTTTATATCCTGATTCCAAACAATAATTTTATTTTGTAAAATTGAACTTATAAATATTTCAAAAACTAGATTTAATTTTGGTGCGCCATTAAAAGGCGGCAATACTGCATTTTTTGAAAAATACTTATTTTACCTGAAAAAATTATTTTATTCTCATACCATGTTCTATAAAATGAGTAAGATGAATAATAATATTATAAAATTCAAAATTTAGTTAATACTATTCATAATGGCTAGTTCGTGATAATATTATAACCATATATCGTTGTTTAGTGAAACCTGGTATTGCGTACAACACACGCTATCGAGGAAGGTCATGATTGCATGTAATGAAAGCCAGGTCAGGGTTGTGTGTAGTGAAATATCCATTTGGTGTTGCGTAGAACATAAGACATCAACGAAATTAAAAAAATATTCCTCATAAAATCTCAGGGTGTTACATTATACCCCCCTTAAAATGAATTTCTCCCTTGGAATTCATCGGGGTTATAAATGGTTTACTACTTGAAAGTTTCTTAAATAGAAACCCACATCATAAAAAGGAATACTAAAACTAAATTTTAAAGACTAAAGTATGAAATGTAATGGTTACCCAAATTAACTAATCACTGGGTTTCCACATAGGAGAACATAGGTGAAAATATGGATATGGAAGAGAAATCTAACCATCAAGTTCTGATGGAGAGTGGTAGAGAACATGGCTATGAAGAATCCAACAGTCACAAAGCCATAAAATTATGATGATCTAAGGTACCATCCGATTCATCAGATATGAGAGCACTAGGACAAAATTTTTGGTTTTCAAGATCATTTCCCTAAAGTTGAAGAAATTTTGAATTAAAAGAAATACTTACTTGATTTTGGTACAATCTCAACGTTGCTCGTGCCTTGAACAATTTCCACTTCATCTGTTAAAGAAATGAAGTTGAATTTGTCTTTCATGAAGTGTTATCCGATCATGCGATAGAATGATAGGTCATTCTATCAATCTCAAACATAGGGTTAGAAAAATTTATATACATAAGTTCATCTATCATGAGATTAATCATATATGGTTTCTAAAATGGACTTATAATTCATCTATCATAGCGCTTAATAAAATAAAACTAGTTTCTACTAACCAGGGACTTTTTGTAGGCCAGTGGTATGTGATAAAGGCCTGGCATACTTCAGTTGTGGGTTCGATTCCCATAGCCTTGTCCGACGCAATGGGTTGTCGCTCATCCTGCAGGTTTTCCTTTTTCTAAAACTACATCATTATAACATTACATAAATAATATTGAAAAAAGTTCTAGCCTTAAAAAATACTGTCTCGCGTCCAACATAAACCATTCCAATCTTTAGGCTTATCCAAAATACTTCTGTCCAAGCTCATAGTATAAAGAAAAAAATTACTAGAAAGGTTATCTACCAATAATGTGAATACAAGCATTTATTCCACATATATCATAAGATATAACTTGTTTGTTACATTCCAAACACATGAATACATTAGTCATGTATTCTCTTGAAACATAAATTACCATAGGACCTTAGTGAAAATATGAATGATGTCAAAAGGTAACTCTTTCCACATACCAAAATCCAAAAATTATATATACTCAAACCATGATATAACTTTTTCCTTATATCAGTCATGAGCTCATGAATACTGTCAAACATTTCATTTTCTCCTTATCCCTTCATTATGCACATATCATCTTCTTTCCAAAAGTATCTCAATCATTTTCCATGGTTACTGGTACTATAAAATTAATGAAAACCACAATAGACCAACACATAAATATTCCAATATTCCATGATACTATATACAACATTATTTTATAATCCCATTACATAAATACTTAATCATTCCACCACATCGTTTCCATATTCAACATCTCCAATAGTGATCGCATGTGACTTCCCTTTGTCCTTTTCCTTAAGTGGTTTCTCATGTCGATCATCATTAACCCTTGGATTAGGGCATTGCTTAGCATAATGCCCTATTTCATTGCACTTGAATCATTGAAGTGTTGGTGGTGCGTTCTCTGCAGTCTTTTCTTTATTCACATCATTATAAACCCTTTTTCCATTACTTCGACACTCAGCTAATCGATGACCTTCTTGTCCACACTTAAAACATTTTCTCATCACTTTAATACAATCTCCACCATGATTCATTCCACACTTTGAGCATAAGGAAACATTCATCTTCTTTTCACCATTGTTCTGAGATTTCTCCTTGAACTCCATATTTTATTTCTTGTCCAAACCGTGAGATGGATATGTAAAACCAAATTCCATTTCTACATTGATAGCACAACGCACAATTTCTTCATATCCACTGAAGTCTCTTATAGCTAATTCCCTTTAAAGACTTGGTTTTAAGCCACTGAAGAATCAATCAACATTACTTTCAGGTTGGATGATAATGCCAGATGAATACCTTGCAAGCCTTGTAAAATTTTCTTCATATATACCAACACATTCATTATCATTTTTCTTAAGCTCAAGGAACTCTTTTTCCATCTTTGTTTGAAGAATACGAGGTAAGTACTTACTGAAAAAACAAGTTCTTGGACTCATCCATTCCTTGGATTCAATTTCATCGTGGGGCCTTGTATTCTTAATTAGAGTCCACCACTGGTCTGCTTCACCTTCTAAATGGTAAAAAACTAGAATAACTTTATCATGTTCCGAATAGTGAAGTATGGAAAATATCTTTTCAATGGTAATGATCCATTGTTCAACAACAAGTGGATTAGAAGACCCATTGAAAGAAGTTGGACATTGCCTCATGAAGGACTCAATAGAATATTGTTCCCTTATCTACTCATTCGGAAGTCCAAAATGATTCATAGATTGTGTAAGTATAGCAATAATATTTTTCACTCCATCTCCCATAACATTGGTTTGTTCAGGAGGACAATCATTGCATTGTCCATTACATTGATCAACATGGTTCCTTCAGGTTCCAGCCATCATCTAAAATCCAAAAAGAATAGTGTGAGAGGAAAAAATCATGCTAGGGAAAACAACATAATAAAGTAGGAGTACCTTAGATATCTAACATATTAGGTTTAATTCTAATATCATTTCCATAATTCTTGGACAATAAACTATATGTATACTTAACCTTAGGGACATCCCTAGACATACCTTATAATATCTCTAGGGATCTCACTAAAGTTTTCACATCCTAGTTTCCAAAGGCTAACTAAAACTTTCCTATGATACCAACTCTAGAGACCCCAAAGCATGACGTACATGGACATTGCATTACTTTTTCTGAATACTTAATACATAACAAAAACAAACACACAAGAACCGTAATAGTTTAGTGTCTTCGGAAACTCGGAAAAATAATCTTCTAATAACGGTGAAAGATCTTCAAAATCTCCCATAAAGATATTCCCCTTTTGTTTTCTTACCTAAAACCTTTCTTTATATCTTGGGGAAAATAAAACATAAAAAGGGTGAGCTCAAATGCTCAGTAAGGGTAAACATAGAGAACATAAAACAATCCATAAACATTTGAATGCAAAAACTTGAACATAAAATATAAACATCAAAATCTTGAGAAAAGACCTAAATCTTGGAAGTACGTAAGGAATATATCATAAAGGAACATAAATCATGATAAAATAGCATGGATATAAAACATAAAATTGTTGAAACCCTTTAAGCACATGGTATGATTTCCCTAGTAGCCAAGGCATTGCTACCAAGACCATCTTAGTGGACGAAGTCCGTTTCTGAATCGAGTTCACTCCTCGTTCCAGTCCTGTATTACTGAACCAGATTAAATTACCATTCCAGCCATGTCTATATCATGAGATATAAATCATTACCCAATTCATTGTAGGGAGATATAGGTCCCACTCATCTCATAATGAAATCATTCTTTCATGTGCCTCAAAATCATAAATCATACATCATACCATAACCCATGTAATAGAATGGGATTCTTAAACATCTTGTCATCATAACATAATCCATATAAAAAAATTGTATCAATTCATCATAAGAAGAATCAAACCATGTAAATAATGGATACATTATACTTGAAACATAAACATATTAAATAATGTCATTTTAGATGGAAAATTGTTTTGATAAAACACTTGAAATGAATTCTTGAAGAAAATTTCCTTTCTTCTTCAAAATCATTTTATTTTCAAGAAATGCCATTAAATTTTAAAAGAAATGTATTTTTTTTAAAATAATCATGAAATATTGTAGAGGAAGCTTCCTAAAAATAAGGCATTATGAAACCGTAAAAATCTGTTCATGCCGTATAAGTTAAAAACATTCTCCTCATACTTTTGTCGGAAAAATCAAAAAGTACCTCGTACGAAAAAAGATTCCTTTAATATATTTTACTAAAAACATACCAATGGGTAAAATTGGATTTAAACAATTTTAGGTGGATGTAAATAATATTACATATTGAGGAAACATGGATTTGGATGATAAATATGCCCCAGTAATTACCGAAGTACAAACAATCTCGGATAAAAATTGAGATTGCGATATTTTCCCTTACCTTAGGTTTGATATGCTTCGTACGTATCCAAAACTCCTGTATAATGATTTAAATAATGTCATTTAATCATTACAGAATCATCTTCATTGTTATCATATCATATATGGTCAACTTATGACTTTATATTACCTGTTCTTTTATAAATTCATGTTAAAGTAGCGTTTTGGGTAAAATCGTGTCATTTATCATCTGTGTTTTGACTTGAAATTATTAATATGATTACTTAGATCATGATTACTTAATAACAGAATATAAAACATGATTTATATATAATATATATTCAGAATATACATATATATAATAGATTGATAAATGGAATGAAATACACCGTTCATGGAGGCGGTAGGTCCTACATACGCATGAACGTTGTTTTTGTTTCCTTATTGAATTGAATGGAATTAAGTAGATGAAATACATATATATATATATATATATTTAGTATCATTATTATATCATATTTTTCATGATTACTTATTATATATACTTTATAATCATTCTTGAATTGTTAACATGGAAAATGAATCTCATCGCGTAGTGGAGATGGTAATCTGTATGTACGCACAAGCGATGATATCGTTACCATATTTATTCAATGGAATTGGAGTGAATGATATAGTATATTAGAATCAGTATGATTTTATAATAATAATATTTAGTTATTCTTTATACCATTATACCCATCCAAGTAAGGTGGTGGTGGAAAAACAGATTACACCACGGCGTGGAGACGGTATTCCGTACGGGCGCACGCGCAGTGATTTCATTTTCCTTAGAATGGATAGAAGGTTAAATAAGGTTGTTTCATATTTATAATAACATATCCGTATATGAGTGATACTGATGTTATTAATTCATAATGAATCAACTAAAGATGAAGAATTATAAGAAGAAATAAATTTGAAAGAATCGGTAACAGATATTACCTCTTCTTCGACACGCCTCTTTGAAACCTCCTCTTTGGGCACTAAAATTGGTATTTGAAGAAGCTATGACCTCTAGTATGTTTCTAAGGATGTTTATAAGGGGAATGGGTAGATTTTGGCTGAGCTTCAAGGCTCAAAAGGGTGTAAATAGAAGAGGGAATGGGAGCCCTTTTTATAAGGGAGGAGAGGGGCACCTTTGGAATTATAAGAAATATTAATTTATAATAAATTCAAACTCCACATATAAACTTCCAAAATTACTCAAATACAAATATTTGATGATATAGGGTTGTAATCTAATAAAAAACTAAATTTTAGACATGTTTTTAATTTATTTTAAACATTATCAACTTGATTTATCCTTATTTAATCTATTTAATTTTATTTTTGGTAATAATATTCTAAATTTTAAATTGTTATAAATAATTACTTATGTGTTATTAATTGTCCATAATTGGATACTTTATGACATTTTGGACCGTATAATGTTTAATTTATAATTCATAAATATTTTCGTAATTTTTAAACAATTTTATATTATGTTATTTTCAAAAAATAATAATAGTGACAATTTTGACACTATTCATTTATTTGAATTTAAATAAAATTCTCACAGAAGATATGTTCGAAATAAAGTCTTTAATAGATTCATAACATTCCATATTTATCTATAAAATTAGTGGAGCACATTAAATATTTCATATAATATTTATTTTAATATTTTTAAAACCATTTATTTTGTATATCTCTTAATAAAATAATTACTACAGCATTTTTGTATAATTATTTAATATACTTATTTGTGGCATAAAAATTTAAAATAAAAAACTAAGATGAATATAAATTTAATACCTTTCATAATAATATTCCTACTTGAATTTATCATCTTAAAATCATGATATTTATTAAATTATGAAGGTGACATCCTTGACATCATTTAAAATAAAATAATATAAATGTCATAATCGGTTTTATAAGGATCCAAATGGTCCAACAATCTACCCTTGGATTCTTAGGGTATTGATATACTTTTCCAATAATGTTTGGTAATGTTTATGGTCTTTTTGATAGGTATTGTTATTTTAATAAAAACTATATTGTTGATTTTTCACTAAATAAACAATTTCTGCATCACTATTGTGTCACCATTAATGACAATTATTTAATCCCTAAAAATTCTAAATAAATTCTCATGATGTAGATAATTTTTTTAGATTTCTGGAGACTATTCATGTTCTACGTTTCATGATGTTTATCACAAAATTAAAATTATTATACTTATAATATTTAAGAGAGTGACATATTTTCACTTTCTTTGGTTTTAATAATAATTAAATTATTTTCATGTTCAAAAGTCCATAAAATGAATCTAATACGACCCTTAGGTGATATGGGTCAACTTTTAGTCATCCAATATAATTTTGGCATGTGTTAGGGTAATTTTATAATCTTAGGTTTACCCTTAATTACCCGATTTATCTTTAACTGTAGTAAATAAAAATTATCATAGTTACTATTCATAGTATCAAAAAAATAAAAGTATCCTTTTAATATAATTTGTTCCCAATGAATTAAAATATGGAATCCATTTTTCAAAATTAAAAACACATAAGTTTCATTAATTAATTTAAAATTAATCCCATTGTTAAGAAAATACCTTTTAAAAGTTAAAACCTTGCAAAAGATTGAAATGATTTTACCTAGGAATTCAATGTAAAATCAATACTAATGACATACATTATATTAAATGGTAAAAATATATTCTATTTATACTATAAAATCACTCAATATTATAATTTAACCATATAAATTATTACGATGAAAAAAGTTGTTTTTAATTAAAAGATAGTGTGTTCTTACTATTCATTAAAATATGAAAGTTATCAGAATAATATGAAAATTTTATCCAAGGTAAAATTTTATATCCTGATTCCAAAGAATAATTTTATTTTGTAAAATTGAACTTACAAACATGTCAAAAAATATTTTTAATGTGGGTGCACCATCAAAAGGCAGAAAAACTGTATTTTTTTAAAAATACTTATTTTACCCGAAAAATTTATTTTTTTCTCATACCATGTTCTAGAAAATGAGTAAGATGAATAATAATGTTATAAAATTAAAAATTTATTTAATACTATTTATAATGGATAGTTTTTGATAATATTATAACCATATATCGTAGTGAAACCTGGTATTGCGTACAACACACGCTATCGAGGAAGGTCGTGATTGCATGTAATGCAAGCCAGGTCAGGGTTGCATGTAGTGCAATATCCCTTTGGTGTTTCGTACAACATAAGTCATAAAATAAATTAAAATAATATTCTTTATAAAATCTAGGGGTGTTACAAAAAATCCAATGGTGAAGCTACTTAAAAAAATTTATTGAAAAAGTGAATGATGAAAATTTCACTAGTTATGAGAGTAGTGTCTCTATAGATGATGAAAAATAAGAGAAAAAATTTGAATTTATGAATAAGATTTATTTTAAGTAATTTATTTAAAATATTATTATAATTAATAATGAGAAAAATATTTTTATGAAAGAAGTTTATTTATCAATAAATTAATAAAATTTGTTGAAGATAAATCCATGTTGCAAAAAGAGATTAGTGGTCTTAAGAAGTTACTTTATAGAGAGAGGAACATATGATTCAATCATAAATAAATGATAGTGGTAAATAATAAATAACTTGATATTATTCAACTAAATCTTTTTGAAGCTGAGTGAGGAAGAATAATCATCCAAACCCCATTTTTAGTATTCATTGAAAATTATAAGAATATTATCACACTAAATGAAAAATAAGAATTTTTGTAAAGTATTAAAATTAATGAGGATGAATATTAGAAGAATATTTATATAAATACAATCATGTACATATCAAAAACAAGGAGATGTAAAAATACAGTAATTTCTATGTTTTAAAATTCAAAAAAAAGAATCTACTACTAGAGATATTGATTCAGTTGAAATTAAATTAAATTTGAAAAAATCATCGGTTGGATACCAAAATGTTGGTAGAAAACAAAGTTCCAAGATAGATGGTAAGAAAGTTGATAGAACGAATGTAATAAACTCTAAGAAGTATGTAAATTATATAGGAAATATATGATTGTAATAGATATTTCTATTTTTGTAGGGGATTTGGGGATTACTGGATTGTTTAATGGTGGGTATCCTTGAAAAAAGGTGGACCATGATTCGGTTCACATCAGAGAGTGACTTAATCAATGCCTAGTCTAGTGCCCCCTAATCTTCAATGGATACTATTTCTTCTTATTCAAGTGAAAATATGATTTCTAAATGAAACTAGATACCCAACCATGGATATTTAGGTTAGTTTTTCTGAACTTCCACACCCTTTTCAAAATACATTGATTATTAGAATGTTAGGGAATCACATTGGGAAATATCTATCTTTCATTAGTATAACCAGATATATTTTCTACCTCATTTATCAATAAATTTGTGTTGAAGATGATGTTTCATGATTACTAGTAGAATATGTCTGGATCGTAGTTGGGGTAGAGTTTTGGTACAATAGAACTGTTGTTTTATAATTCATGGATATATTTATTCTCTTCAGGGAAAAAGTTAGTTCACATGATGAAAATGTAAAGGTGTGGGAGTATAAATATCTACCTTAAGATAGATATAGTATTGTGAATAAAAGGTAAGTGTTTTTTGTCTGGTTTTGGTTTAGGTTCGAAGGAAAATGTCCTATGTGGTGTTTCAAATTATTGAAGAAGGAATTTAGAGGTTGTGCAATTTGGGAAAAAAGAGTATGGGGTGTCGGTAGGGAAAAAGCATCCTAATGTTCTTTTAACTAAACTGTTGGCTCTGAATGGGACAACTAAGTATGTCACCACATAGAGGGATCCATGGAAATTACTCCCCGATCAAAAATTAATTGACATATATAGAAAATTAAAATGTGAAATTGGGGGTATGTTTGCAACATGGACAATGGAGATTCAAATGAATGGAGCTTTGGATAAAACCAATGAGGTGGTAGTGGAATCATGTGTTAGATCTATAGACTAGGAGGTGTTATAGGTGGAAAGTGAGAAATATTCAATGGTTTTTATAACCATGGGAGGTAGTGGGGGATGGGTGAATCCAATAACAATGGTGAGTTTCATGGACTAGGCATGCTACTATCCGGCTAAACAACCAAACCGGTCCACAATAAGACCCCAGATTCATTCCCGATCTTCCCATGATGGAGAATAGGGATGATAATCCAAGATATCCCAGTGGGAATTATTTTTTTTTCAAAACAACAATGATCAAAGAACCAAAAAATATCATGTAGAATGAACACTATAATAGCATAACATCAGTAAATACATAACCAGCTCCAAATACAATAGAAATGAAAAAAAATCAAAAACAAAAACTAACGTGGGATGACATGATCTCCACATGAACTATTTTTCACCACCAACCACAAAACCAACCTACTTTAAAGGAAAATCAAACCAGAAAAATAAACCTAAAAAAGTGTTCGGGTCTACTAATGCCGAGAATAATGAGTAGAGTTTGATAATAAACATCTCAGTAGTAAATAACCAAATATTATGTGCATTTCCTTTCCCAAAATATTCCATAACACTAGTTTGAAATATAATAATAAAAATGAGGTTTTATCATTTTAATTAACCAAATACAACTTTCCATGAAAACACATTTTACAAAAAACACACTACAACTATTTTGAAAAGGGGTTTCCATTAAAACCCCATTTTGAAAACAAGAATCAAAATAAGATCCATACCAGATGATAAAAAGACGCGATGATGAAAATAAAGTAGACAACCCAAGAAGGTAACCATGAAAAATAATATAACCGAACATATGGACTATAATCATGGGAATTTCCTAAAAATATCTATAATTAAACCATGGACACTCTAAACTAGCCAATCCAGTAGCATATCCCACCTAGATCTCCAAAAATCTAGGGGGTACCAACCTTTCTAATAGGGTTTAATAAGAAACATCCACTCAATACTCTAGATAATTCCCATGAATCCCATGATAATATTACATAGTGAGTGGGGAGTTCCTCACACAAATAGATCAACTAAAACCCATAGCCACCATGCTTGCATAGGCCAAACACTGACACCACCTATGCAACACCCCTTTCCTCTAAAGGTACACCACAGTGGAGACCATATCAAATAGAAATTATCAATGTTCTAATCGGGCTATCACATCACATGAATTCTAAAACCACTTTCTCAGACAAAAAATGGTACAAACCAGAACTTCATATTTCATTAAAATAATTAAATTTCCAAAAACATTTCGAAAATCCTAAGAAAACCATGAAACATCCTCAAAGTGCCAAATATGAATTTATGTCATTTAGTTACCAACCTATATTCCAAAGTTCCAAATGATCCATGGTTGTAAACAAAAAATATGAAACCAAATTCATGTAATTTGGAAACTAAGGAACCTTTTAGAAAAACAACGAGGGGTTGGAGGGATCCATTTATGAAAGGGTGGAGGAAATGGAGAAAGGAAACATAAGTGATGTATTTTGAAAATCTATTTCAAGAGGTACATTTTCTATAAAGGTTCCATCATAATTTTTGATCCCATCCATATGTTCACCACATGAACATATTGATGTTCTCATATCTAATGGCATAGTAGATTAACGCCACAAAATGAAAGAATTTTAATTCAAGAATACTAAAGAGTTTAAAAACTCACTAAAAGTGTCCACAAATACGCACCAAACCATGAAAATCATCAAAAACTACAAATCACACCCAAATCATAGTGAAAACCAACCTACCAAATCATAATTGAGGCAGAACACAATTAAAAACACCCAATTTCACCTTTAATGACCAAATGACAATTTTTCAAGCATATTTCAAGACTATACATATAGTTATAATTATGAAAACCCTTTTAGAACAAATTTACATAAAATTAAAAACAAATAATTTTCCAAACCAATTTATAATAAAACATAATAAAAATTATTATAGTATTTTAAAATCCTGAAAGGAAACCTCAAGCATCTATATAATGTTTCACAAAGGAAATGGTCGGAAACGCCTACCTCCACTACTTGCAGATGTAATGAAACTCTCTAAGAAGGAAGAACCAAGACGAATGGATAAACCAAACATCCAAGCATCTAATAAAATATCCCACATTATCTAACCTTGATCCAAGGGTTTATCCAAGTGGGAAGCAACCCAAGGAAAACCAAAAAACTGAGAGGGAATAGAAGGGGAGGAGAAAATAGAACCAAAAGGAGGTAAAATTACCTAGGAACCTTAAGGGATCATAAACGTAGAAATGATAGAATGGGAGGAGGGTTATGGGATCTAACATAGTTCAAATAGTTCAAACAAGGGAGGAGAAACCCAAAATGGGTTTATAACTATAGATGGAAAAATGGAAAATTCAACTTTTTAAAGATCTAGGCAAGTCGCATGGTTTGGCTGCACTGTTTGATAAATTGTGCACCAATGTTATACACTCTACTAGAAAAGAGGGAAGACCACTTAGTTTGGAAGAACGGTTTGAGAAACCATGTATGAACTCTTCACCTTGATGCTTTCAAAATCTGAAAATCCCCTCACATGCTTTCTGCATGACTTACTCAAATCGTGTGTAAGCCATTCTCCTTCACCATAACACCAAAAAAGACATTTGTGGTTTCTCCTTATAATCGCATGGTTTTGGATATATCATTTTCAAGTGATGAAAGTAAAACCATGAAAGAAGAAATTGAATTTAAAACACCATCATCTTTAACTAACTACACAATTTACCCCCCAACTATGCACAAAAACTATGCAAAGGGACAAAAACCACCCAAAAATATGAAACAAATTTTTTTTAGGAACTTAACCTAATACTCCAAAAACAAATCAAAGAAAAATAAAATAATAAAATAAAATAAAGATCATGGTTGGGGTGTGAAAATTATTCCCACCAAAAAAATATTCTACCCCCCGAAAGTCACTCAAGCACATGAGGAATGAAAAATCAACCTCAAAATGAGATGACATAGAAAAAATGGTCTATGGTGTGAAAATTAACACCATATTTCACACCCAAATAGATCTAAATAAAACCAAAAGGAGACCCGATGGAAGAAGATTAGAGTTATATTCCCACCAAATGAAACCAGTTAGTGCAATGACAATGATATTGACATGGGAAACTACCCACATGAACCAAATCCCTCCCACACAAGGAGAAACCCCAACAAGGAACCGAACACAGAAAAATAATTGATCCATTATTCATCCTTTCTAAAATTATTAAGAATCTTCCAAATGAGTGCAATAAAAAATTGAAATTGATCTATAAGAATAACTACACAAGATTCTCAAAAGGAATCCCCAAAACAAAATATATAAGAAACCTTGGACACTAAGTCTTTAAAATAAATATGAAACCTCAAATGGAGAAGAATATAGATAGCGAAATTTAAATTGTACCAATTAAACACTAGATAAAATTCTAGGACAAGGTTACCCACACCCATGATTTCTGACCACATGAAGAGATTCACTCAGAGGCCTATTTTTGTAGCCATTATCACTGATGCATATGCAGCCCCGTAACCAGGAGATAACATCCTCTAAATGAGAATTCTTCTTCTAGAATATCTACATTCTGAATTTCTCTAAATGACCCAAATGACCACATTGATGACATGACTTTATAGGGTTATGACATGATGGATTTGAATTCCTAAACACACCACACTAGAATCACATGGTAGAATAATATGATGAAAAGGATGTCAGAACTAGCGAAGGAAAATTCTCATAAACAAGTTTTCTTGGTTCACACCACTCACTAAATGGGGAACCCTCATGAGTACCAACTACAACTGACTACACCCCATGAACTAAATCATACAAAAACACCTCTTCCCCTAACTTTTCAAATAGAACTTCAACAAACAATAGAACATTATACTTGATATATAGAAGTGGACACCACGAAAATAGTGGAACCATCATCTTATTCTTTATTTATACCTCCTGTGACAATGAAACCACCTCTTTAAGCTGGTCAATATAGGCATTCACCGTCCAATGACCTTGATGAATATGCAACATATTTACCTCTTTATTAGCCTTCACCTCATTAGGTATGTACCATTGGTTGATAGTGGTCTTTAACACCTCCTATGAAATTCCAAGTTTCAATGATGATGGAATGATATCCTTCCACCAGTCCAAATATGGACCTACAAATGAACTCAAAACAACTCACACCCTCATGAACAAGGGAGTTCCCAATGACCTGAAGACATATTCCAATTTATAAAGACACTATGTTGCCTCCAATAAACCACTATCACCATGAAATCCCAAAAAAAACTAAGAATAACTCAACTCTACCACCCCACACATTCTTAGGTAGGTTTGACAACTAGGAGAGACCCTCTTGAAACCTTTGGGATTTTTCTATTCATCATACTCTATACAATATAAAACATAAAACTAAATCAACATCAAACCAAAACCCATCCAAAAAGAGAATACCATCCCAAAAAACCAATCCAATATTCCAACCCTCTCAAAACAAAACCAAGTTTCATTTTCAAAAAACACCACCTCCAATCCCATTTCAAAATAAAATTCTACCATGGACTCTTCCAAAATACAAAAAATTACTTCTCAATACAATTTTTAGTACCAATCCCATATTTTAAAATAAATTACTATACCAAAATAATTTTCATTTTGAAAATGATTTCCCAAAAACCATTTCCAATTTTAATGCATTTTAATGCCAACTAAAACTGATCCAAAACACAACTCACACTAACTCCTAGGATTGGGAATTATTGGCCATGCATAACTCAGACATAAGGTTTAGTGGACCATCCCCTTGGAAAGCATGAACTACTATGAGGAACCTAACCCTGAACTTAGGATCCACCTGGGTCACTACTCCACTTAATCCCACTGCACATCATTGGTTCTCCTATATTTTCATTCCCCATCCCCAAGCCCAAAAACCAAAACAAATACTCAAATCCTATACTACCCCTGAAAGACAATGCTCTGGTTGAGTAAGAGTTCATAAAACTCATTCCTTACCTACCTCTTTAGTTTCCAATAGTCCTTATCTAAACTACTTAGTGCCCTAAATTACAAACGGATGATCTGATACAATTTTTTAATGAAACAGGTTGACTTCCATCTGAACCAACAAACGACCTAGTATGCGATAAGGCCCAAGAAGTGTTCTAGATCCTACTGTGTTGGTTATTAACACTGGGCATCAATGATATCATAGTCGGAATGATTTATCCCAAACCCATAAGGATAGAACAACCAAAACAGAGAACATAGCAAAAAAAATATAATAACTAAACATAGATAAATGCATAAATTGATCCAAATACAACTACAGTTGAACACAAAATTAACTAAAAGAGAAACTAAAACCAACTAGGGATGAAATGATCTCCGCATGGACTCTGGGTCACCACCAACCACAAAACCATCCATCTTAAAACAATCTCAAACCAGTTACTTGAAATAAAAAAATCCTATTTTTACTGGCACCAAGCAGAATAGGTAAGGTGTGAGCATAAACAACACAGTAGGTAATCACCACAGATTCCATGCATTTTTTCCCAAAATAGTCCAAAAAACTAGTTCAAAAAACATTAATGAAAATTCTTTTTTATCATTTTTATGAACTAAATAAAACATTAAATGAAAATCTATTTTAGAAATAAAATATACTACCTCTCTTTTGAAAACGATTTTCCATTACAACCCTAGTTTAAAAAAACAAGAATACATAATAAATGATAAAAATGGGTGATGATGAAAATAATGATGATAGAACAACCAATTAGTCAGAAATAAGGATAAAATATAATATACCTATAATAATTTTGGTCATTTCCAAATCATCACTAGAATAAATCCCTAGAGGTACTCAGTGTGGACACACAATCTGACATTTAGTGGATCTCCATAGTCAAAAACAAACTAGCCACTCTCAACTAGCGAATCCAGTGGCCCATCCCAGCTATTATCAACATAAATATAGGTGTACCAAAGCCTATATTTGGGGTTGGTAAGAAACTATCACTTGATACTCTAGATGATTCCCATGAATCCCATGATAATAGTAAATGGTGAGTAGGGAGTTCCTCAATAGAATGGATCAACTGAAAACAATTTCCATTGTGCTTTACAATCCCAAAAACTAACACCACCAATGTGATGACCCACCCCATCAAGGGTCAAATGTGTAGGTTCCCATCTCACAAAGAACTTATCAAAGTGACAACTGGGATGTCACATCACATGTGACCCAAACCCACTTTCTCAAATACCATAAGGTACCAACAAGGCCTTCCAATTTCATTAAACAATATTCTTTTCCAAAATCATTTCTAAAACCATAAGGAAAATCATAAAACATCCTAAGAAGTTCTAAATGAAACTTTATGTATTTCAGTTACCAACCCACATTCAAAATTCCTAATGGGACATGTTTGTAAAAACATAATTTAAGGCCACATTCAAGTAATTTTGAAATTAAGGAAACTCTTAAAAAAAGACATGGGGTTTAAGGGAAACATTTATTAATGGGAGGAGGAAATGGAGAATGGAAACATAAGAGAATTTTTTTGAAAATTGGTTTCAAGAATAATGTTTTATCTTAATGATCAATCATTATTTGTTATCACATCCCTATGTGAACCTCATGCACATATGGATGTGGTAACATCTAATGGAACACATGAAGGAATCCAAAAAACACCAAGATTTTAAATTCTATAATCATAAAGAGATAATAAATTCATTATAAGAGTCCACACATACCCACCAAACCATGATCATCACTAAAAACCGCAGACCACACCCAAATCATAATGAAAACCAAACTTCCAAATCATAACCAAGGTCGAGCACATTTCAAAACACCCAATTTCGCCATTAAATACCAAATGGGGTTTTATCAAACATCTTTCATGCATATACATATAGTAATAGTTAGGGATTCCCTTCAAAACCCAATTTACATAAAATTTCCAACAATAAATTTCCAAAACAATTTATAATAATACGTCACAAGCATGATTGTAGAATTTGAAAAGCATTAATGAAAATATCAAGAATCAATAGAATGTTTCAGAAAATAAATGTAAAGAAACATCAACTTAAACGGAGTTTGAATGTAATGAAATTATTATAGAAATAAAAACTGAATCGATTTAAAAAAATAAAAACCCTAAAATCAAAGAAAATAACCCAAATTAGCCAACCCTTCTGATAGGTTTCTTCCATGCAGGAACCAACCCAAGTAAAACTATGAAGACAATTAAGAAGAAAAAAAGAGTCTAAAATTGAATATAAATATATAGAAACATACCAAGGATCCTAAAGGGAGATTCAATGGTTGAAGGAGATCAAGAGAGGATGGTCTTGCAAGCTCTTACAGTGTTCCCAAGTTAAAAAATGCCAAAAAATGGGTTTAAAAATAAAGAGGATAAGTATAATAAAATTAACCTTTTAATTATATGGGAGAGTTATACGATTTCGAAAAACATTTTGACAAATTGTGTGCCAATTATGGACACCCCACTAGAGAAAAGGGACAACTTCATGTTCTATATGCAAAATTTGGGAAACTATGCACCAACCATGCACCACAATTTTATAAATAATTATATAATCCCTTACATACTTTCTGAAAATCTTATTATAAACATGCAGTAGCCATGATCCTTGACCCTGATACCAAAATGAATATATATTGTTTCTACTAAGACATGCCTGGTTTTGGAAAAAAATTGCTCAAGTAAAGAAATTTAAACTTTACAAGAAGTGATTGAACTAAAAATGCCCATTAATCTTAACGAGCCCCATGATTTACACTCAAATCATGCACACAAACCATGCACATGGTCAAAACTCACACAAAACCACCAAAAATCAAAAAAAAATCATTGTTAACTCTACCAAAACCATAACCAAAAAAATAAAACTCTAGGAAAATAATATCATAAATGAAAGATTGTGTTTGGGATAAGATATTAATGTAGATAATGACCAATTCAAATATTAATGTTTGTAATATCTTGGAAGATATGTAGGTTAAAGTTATGTTGAAGAAACTAGGGAATGCGACACAGTATAGAAAGTGAATCCAAACTATAATCCTAGTGAATAACATCTCCAACAACTAAATATTTTCTGGTACATATTAATATGATGTGATATCCAGCCAACTTTCTATGGATAGTGGTGATGAAGTGAATTTAATAGTCTTACACAACCCAAGGAATATGAAGGGGTATAAAGGAAAAAGTAATTCAGGGAGATACATTATGTTAAATGGAAAGAAGTATAAATGATGAAGGACTATCCCTAGTTACCTAAGACTATTAAAAAAAGGTATGATAAGGAATAATGTGATTGATAGTGAACCCATGATTAATGATCAGGATGAAAAGGGAATTTCAATTATTCAAAGTTAAAATTAATAAGTGGAGTGTGGTGGGGCCAAGGAACTAAAATTGGGTAGTGATATAATGGAACATCGGATTATAGAATTGGTCGCAACTAATAGTAAGGTCAGGGTTATAAGGACTCATCCTTATTACAAACATAATCTTGAATTTAGTCAAGAAAAAATTTCCTTTTACATTGAGGATATTTTTAAAGTTTAGATATTTATATAATTAGGACAGTACATTCATAATATTACACATTATTACAGAGTGGATACCATAAAAATAGTTTCCATTTTTTCAAAATATAAAACATTAAAACTTAAAAAAAGACTCATTGAAAATTATTCAACATTTGACAAGGCTTCCTTAATTTTATTACACATCCATTAACCTGTTAAAATCATATAAAAACATGGGATAATCACAAAAGCTTAGTAAGTGATGGAAAAGAAGGAAAGATCACATTAGTCCATGAATACTTGTAACATATGAAAGCATTTTTAAAAGACATTCTTGTCACCCATATGTTTTTACTTTGTGTAACATGAGATTTAATCAAGATCAACACAAAACATGAGAACATATATAAAATAATAATGGAATCTTGGGGCATTACTTACATAATCTTGTAACCATTCTTGTCTACCTTATAATTTGTAACCCTCATGGCTACCTTACTTTGTGTAACCATCGCAGTTACACTTGAAGTAACCATATGGCCGACCTCAAACATACTCATACCCAATGCATTGGAGGGAGATATAGGTCCCACCCTTCATCATAAATAATTCCCAAGAACCAAAACATAATCATACAACCTGAATAATTCCATAAAATCATTACTTGGGAATTTCATAAAATTGAATTTAAAATGAGGATTTTTTAAGAAAAGCCCCTTATAAATATCATACAATTGAAAAGAGACTTAATATAGTGGATGGAGTATGTATATATACTGTAAATAAACATAATAAAACATAATATGGACAGAAACCATCACACAAACAATTTAAATAGCACATAAATAATGAAGTAGAAGGTTAACCCAAAGAATAGAAATTGGGTTAAGAATTCCCTTACCTTTGGTTTGTCTTACTTAAAACTTGTTTAAACCTCCCATATAATGGTTAAAAGAGTGTTATTAATATTTTAAAGAAACATGTTAATGTTTATAACATCTTATATTATCATTTAATAACATCATTTCACCCTTCAATTATTAGTATTTGGCTCCTTACACCGTTTTTGGGTGAGTTCTTAACATGATTTCCATGATTGGTTCATGGTGGATGTTCTTGTCGATTGGAAGTGAAACTCCATAATTAGAATGTAGTAGTATTTACATATATCTAGTAACATAAATTATACCATTTATCATTTTTAATTCATTCATGGGTATGATACAAAAGTTAAAACATTAATGATATTCATTTACATCATTTTAGTGGTTCTTTGATAATAACAACCTCATTTCGTTTGATAAATTAAAACTGTATGTACAAATGAATTCCAGAACCATTGAAGAGACATTATACATATAGTATAACCTGGTTCAACCATAAAAATGGTTTCATGACCAGACTTGAAGGAATTAATGCAAATTGAAATCACATCGTCCAGTATGTCGGTAATTCGACACATCCCAGACAATGTTTTTAATTCCTTGAACAAGTAGGGGAAGAGAAGAACAATGATGATGAATTTTCTATGAACATTATAACATCCATAATATGCATTATTCTAGATATTTCATGCCTCTTAGAGAAGAGGGTATGAGGAAAGAAGAAAAAGTAATCTGAAAATAAAATAAAACATGAGAAATTTCTCACGAAAATTCGGCAGCCTAACGGCGTCTCTTAAAATTTTATAAAACTAGTTTTATGAGAGAAAGGGAATATATAATCACTAAAACATAATATAGACAGTAAGGGGGGATATTGAATGAAATATCTCAACATAATCCAAAAGGAAAGGAAGAGAATACCATAAAATTAAAGAAAAGAAAGAAAAATAAAGGAGGATGTTTACCTCTTGATCTCTTCTCGTTGAGATCCTTCTTTAGGGCTTTGGTTTTGGTCTTTTGGTGAGACCAGAAGCTCTAGGACGTGGGTATGAGACCTGAGAGGAGAATTGGGAAGAACTTAGGCATGGATCAAGGCTTGGGAGGGGTGGGAAGAAGAGGGGAGTGAGGGTGGTATTTATAGTAGAGGAGAGGGTGTATTTTTCATTATTTTAGTCTCTATTATAATATTTTTTTCCCAAGATTATGAATAGTCTTTGTTCATGTGACCTAAAATAGTAATAATGGAATTTTAATTCAAACCAACTGGCCTTTTATCACTTATGATGTCATAAATAGTGTATTTTACTGATAATTTGATTATACTGTATTTTATCATATTTCACTATTCACCGAAAAATCAAGAATTTCAGAAAAAACCCAAAAAATTACCCTAACCATTTTTCAATGTGTAGAATTTAAAAATGAAGTCCATTTTTCGAAAATAATTTTCTAAATATTGTTACTTTAATTTTTAAATAAAATCATACTTAATTCAAATATTAACAATTATAATTCTATAACTACTTCTATATCATGATGAAAAATTAACCAAGATGTTATTATCTTGAAGCCTTAAAAAATTTTACTATTCACTAGGGTCATATTACTATTCATAAGGGTATGTTACTATTAACCAAAAAAACAAGTTGGTTCCAATAGACTCCAAATAACATACTGAACACAATTGTAGATGACAGTTTCTTGAAATTCAAAACATAGAAGTGGAAAAGTTATGTTTTAAAGGCTAGATATAAATATATACTTAAAACAAAGTTCCTTGCATTTCTAATTATTTTTAGAAAAATATGGGGTGTTACATTATCCCCACCTTTTGTAAATTGTTTCCTCTCAATTTTATTTACTTATTAAACAAATCAGGGTACTTTTCCCTCATTGCATTTTCAGACTCCCATGTTGCTTCTTCAACCATGTGGTTTCTCCAAAAAAACATTACCTGGTGGATTACGTTATTCCACAATATCGGTTCCCTTCGATCAAGATTCTGAACTAGTTTCTCTTCATAAGAAAGGTTTTCTTTTAGCTAAACTGCTTCTGGGCTCAAAACATGTGATGAATCTGGCACATACTTTCTCAACATCAAAACGTGAAAAACATTGTGTACCTGAAACAAACTCGGAGGCAAAGCTACATGGTATGAAATTGTTCCAACTTTCTCCAAAATTTCAAAAGGACCAATGAACCATTAAATTATCTTCCCTTTCTTAACAAAACCCATCACACATTTTCAAGGATAGATTTTAAGGAAAACGTGGTCACTTACCTTGAAAGAAAAGTCTTTACTTCTATTATCTGCATTAATTTTCTTCCTACTCTAAGTTATCCTCATCTGTTGCTAGATCATCCTCACTTTCTCAGCCACTTCTTCTACTAATTCTGGCCCCATCAACTTTCTTTCACTGAATTCATCCAAAAACGCCGGAGTCTGACACCACTTCCCAAAAAAGGACTGAAAAGGTGCCATTTGAATACTGGAATTAAAACTATTATTATAAGAAAACTCTATGAAAGAAATATGTTGATCCCAAATATCCTGATAGTACATTGAACAAGATCAAAGCATATCCTCTAAACATTTAATTGTTCGTTCTGATTTCCCATCTGATTGAGGGTGAAAAGCTATACTGAAATTTAACTCTATGCCCAATGACTTATAAAGTCCCTTCCAAAAGTTATAAGTGAACCTAGGATCTTGGTCAGATACAATGGAAAGAGGAACTCCATGTAACCTAACAATCTCCATGAGGTACAATCGATAAAACTGATCCAAAGTCATTGTATCTCGAATAGAAATAAAATGGAATACTTTTTTAGCCGATCAACAATAACCCAAATCATATTATTACCTCAAGAAGTCTTTGGAAGTCCCACTACAAAGTCCATGGATACATTCTCCCATTTCCACTCTGGAACTAGTAAAGGTTGAAGCATCCCCTTTGCTAACTGTTGCTCTACTTTAACCTTCTTACATGTCAAACATCTCATGGTAAAATCAGCAATATATCTTTTCATTCCATCCCACCAATAATACTCCTAAAGGTCTTTGTACATCTTAGTACTTCCAGGATGAACTGAAAATGGAGAACTATGAGATTCGCCCAAAAAATATTTCTTCAACTGAGAATCAATAGGCACACACAACATTTTTCCAAATCTTAAAACAAAATCTTTGTCAAGGTTAAATTCTAGTAGCTTACCCATTTTAACCAATTCTACCTTTTTCAATAGCTCTCGGAACTTTTTTTCGCTTGCTTAATTCTTTCTACCAACGAAGACTACATTGAAACCTGAAACAAAATATAGGTATTCCCTGCACCAACAACTTCTATTCCCAAATTCATTAAATCATTAATCAAGGGATCATGTTCCAAATTTATCATGTTTAATGATGCATGATTTTTCCGACATAAGGAATACGCCACTTTGTTAACTTTCCTAGGATGGTAATTGATCGTGCAGTCATAATCCGTTATCTGTTCAAGACATCTTCTTTGCCTCATGTTTAAATCCTTTTGAGTGAATATATACTTTATACTTTTATGGTCAGTATATATTTGGAATTTGGTTTCGTATAGATGATGCCTCCAAATTTTGAAAGCAAAAACACTAGCTACCAATTCCAAATCATGTCTGGGATAATTTATCTCATGAGTTTTAAGCTGTCTCGAAGCATAGGTAATTACCTGATCATTCTGCATCAAAAAACAACCAAGTACCTTCAAAGAAGCATCATTGTAGATGACAAACTCACCATTTCGGGAAGGTAAGGACAAAACTGGATCATTCACCAATATCTTATTCAGTTCATGAAAAAAACATCACATTCCTTTATCCAAAAAAATTGAACCCCTTTCCGTGTTAACTTAGTAATTGGGCTAGATAATAGTGAAAAGTTCTTAACAAACCATCTGTAATAACCTGATAACCCAAGAAAACTATGAATCTATGTAACATTTGTGGGTCTTTGACATTCATCAACTACTTTTGTTTTGGTAGGATCAATAGTTATTCCATCCTTATTTTCAATGTGCCCATGAAAAGAAATCTATTGCAACCAAAAATCACACTTTATGAATTTTCCATATAGTTTTCATTCTTTTCAAGAATGCAGAACAACCCATAGAAGTTTTTCGTACACCAATTTATTTTTAGAAAATACTAGAATGTCATCAATAAATATAACCACAAACATATCCAAGAAACCATGAAATACACTATTCATAAAATTCATGAATACAGTAGGTTCATTAGTTAATCCAAATCTAATAACAACAAATTCATAATGCCCATATCTAGTACGAAAGGATTTTTTCAGGATTTCATCCTCCTTCACCTTCAGCTGATGGTATCTGGGTATCAAGTCAATCTTGGAAAAGTACTGAGCTCCCTGGAGATGATCAAAAAATTTATCGATATGAGGAAAACAATACTTGTTTTTAACAGTGATGTTATTCAAAGCTCTATAATCAATGAAAAGTCTCATGGAACCATCTTTCTTTTTAACAAAGAAAACAGGGGCTCCCCATGGTGAAGTTCTTAGAAGAATGAATCCTTTTTCAAGAAAATCCTGCAACTGATTTTTCAATTCAGGAAGTTCTATTGGATCTATAAGATATGGGGGTTTTGAAATTGTCTTAGTATCAAGAACTAAGTCAATTGTGAATTTTACTTCTCGATCAGGTATAACACTTGGTAACTCATCAGGAAAAACATCAAGGTATTCATTTACCACTGCCACATCATTAATTTGAATAGTTCCCTTGTTTTCAATAATATGATCAAGATAACTTTCATTTACATCTTTTAATAGTTTCCCAGCTTCCTGATATGTTATCAATTTTATGGGTTCATTCTGGTATACAAACTGAAACCCTTTCTGAAAAACAACTTCTTTAGCTCTACAGCCAATTTTAGCACGATAATCAGAAAGCCAGTCCATTCTCAGAATAACATCAAACTCCACTAAGGGTAAAACTACAAGATTTGTAGGTAAATTATTTATATATACAACAATAGAAATATTCTTATAATTCCTCTTTGCTATAACTATTCCCCCTGGTGTTTTAACAACATGTTCGGGTCTCATTTGTTGAGGTGATATTTCCAATTTACCAAAAAATTTCTCAAAGATAAAGGAATGTGTAGACCCGATATCGAACAAAACTTTAGAAAAATCTGAGTGAACAAACAAAGTACCTGATACAACTTCATTTGATGGCCCGACATCTACTAGTGTAGTCACAAAGGATCTCATTACACCTTTCCGTTTGTACTCTGGATTCTTGGCATCATTCAGATCTCTCTTTGGGAAGACATTTTCATAATGACCCATTTCACCACATTCAAAACACTTTACAGACTTAGGATCATTTTCATTCAAATCTCAAGCCATATGTCCAAACTTATCACATTTAAAAAACATCCTGGTTTTGCTAAGAGATTCCCTAGGGTGTTTCTTGTCACACTTTTCACAAACTGGAAATTGGATTTTCTTACCATCAGATTTCTATGGTTGATTATTAACCATTCCTTTCCAACTGGACCTCTTCTTCAATTTGTTTCCAAAATGCATTTAATCATCAGAAAACTCTAGCTCTACCCTCTCAGCACATCAGACAAGCTTCTCATAACTTTTGAATTCACCGGAGGCCAACACCCTTCGATACCTTGGCTTTAATCTTGAGTAAAAGCAGCTGATTTTTCTATCAGGATCCAGAATAATATTTGGTGCATACCTCTCCAGTCAGGTGAAGTTCTCTTCATACACAACCACTGAATCTTCCTCTTTCTATTTCAATTCAAGGAATTGATTCTCCATTCTAAGTCGCACCACCTTAAGATAATCTTTTTCAAGGAAAATACATTAAAATTCATCTCACTCTAAGGCATCAAAATCCTCTCTACCCCTAATATTCCTTACCATTAACCACTACTGATCAGCTTCCCCTTCAAAATGATAGATGGAAATACTTACCTTTTGATTTTCTGAACATCCCATAACATCAAATATCTTTTCAAGGGCTTTTATCCATCCTTCAGCTGCTACTGGTTCAGAAGATCCATTGAATGCAGGAGGATGTTGTCCCATAAAATGTTCCACTACTATCATGTTCTGTTGTGTTACCTTTATTGGTTCTCCTGCATGGATCCCACCACCATTTATTTCCTATATTAGCTAAGCCATTACTGTCAAAAACTGCTCAGTTCCAATCCCTACCATTCTGGGTTGTAGTTCTGGAAGGATGTCATTCTGCTGGTGCCTCTCCTCTTCAGCATCCTTGTTCCTTCTGCAGACAACCATTCTGAATAAGCATGTCATAGATGAAGCAACATGGTAATAATTAAATTATAAAACATTTAAAATTAAACATACAGTGAAAATATTTTATGGTATTCTATTAAAATCACCCTAACCCCTTAAGTTATCTAAACCATCCTCTGATACCAACTATAAGGACCCGGCCTTATTAAAAAAATAATCTTGAATTCAGTCAAGAAAAAACTTCCTTTAACATTGAGGATCTTTTCAAGTTTAGATATTTATATAATTAGGTCAATACATTCATAACATTACACATTATTACAGAGTGGATACCATAAAAACTGTTTCCATTTTTTCAAAATATAAAACATTAAAAATTAAAACAAGACTCATTGAAAATTCTTCAACAATTAACATGGATTCCTTCCTTATCTTACACATCCATTAACCTGTGAAAATCATATAAAAACTTGGTATGAGCACAAAATATTAGTAAGTGATGGAAAAGAAGGAAATATCACATTAGTCCATGAATACTCGTAACGTATGAAGCATTTTCAAAAGACATTATTGTCACCCATATATAATTACTTTTTATAACATGATATTTAATCAAGATCCAATCAAAACATGAGAACATAAATATAATCATAATGGTATATTGGGGAATTACTTACACAATCTTGTAACCATTCTTGGCTACCTTATAATTTGTAACCCTCATGGATACCTTACTTTGTGCAACCATCACAGTTACACTTGGAGTAACCGTACGGCCGACCTCCAACTTACTCATACCCAATTAATTGGAGGGAGATATAGGTCCCACCCTTAATCATAAATAATTCCCAAGAACCAAAACAAAATCATACAACATGAATAATTCCATAAAAAATTACATTGGAATTTTGTAAAACTGAATTTAAAGAGGATTTTTAAAGAAAATCCCCTTATAAATATCATCCAATTGAAGAGAGACTTAATAGAGTGGATGGAGTATGTATATATACTATAAATACACATAATAAAACATAATATAAATAGAAACCATCACGCAAACAATTTAAATATCACATAAATAATGAAATAGAAGGTTAACCCAAAGAATAGAAATCGGGTTAAGAATTCCCTTACCTTGGGTTCTTCTTACTTCAAACTTGTTTAAACCTCATGTATAATGGTTAATAGAGTGTTATTAATATTTTAAAGAAACATTTTCATGTTTATAACATCTTATATTATCATTTTATAACATCATTTAACCCTTTAAATGTTAGTATTTTTCTCCTTGCACTGTTTTTGGGTGAGTTCTTAACACGACTTCCATGATTGGTTCATGGTGGATATTCTTGTCGATTGGAAGTGAAACTCCAAGAATTGGAATGGAGTAGTATTTAAATATATCCAGTAAGAGAAATTATACAATTTATCATTTTTAATTCTTTAATAAGGATGATTCATATGTTAAAACATTAATGATGTTCGTTTAGATCATTTTAGTGGTTCTTTGATAATAACGACCTCATTTCATTTGATATATTAAAACCATGTGTACAAAAGAATTATAGAACCATTAATGCAACATAATACAAATATTATAACCTGGTTCAAAAATAAAAATGGTATCATGGACAAAATTGAAGGAATTAATGTAAATTGAAATCACATCGTCCACGATGTCGGTAATTTGACACATCACGGACAATGTTTTTAATTCCTTGAACAAGTGGGGGAAGAGAATAAAAATGATGTTGAATTTTCCATGAACATGAGAAAATACAGAATATACATGATTCTGGATATTTCATGCCTCTTGGATAAGAGGGGGTTATGAAAAAAGAAAAAGGAATCCTGAAATAAAAGATAACTTGAGAAATTTATCACGAAAATTCGGCAGCCTAACGACGTCTCTTAAAATTTCATAAATTTAGTTTGATGAGAGAAAGGGAATATATCATCAATAATACATAATATGGATTGTAAGGGGGGATATGGAATGAAATATTCCACCATAATCCAAATGTAAAGGAAGAAAATAACATAAAATGAAAGAAAAAAGAGTGAAAATAATAGGGGATGTTTACCTCTTGATCTCTTCTCCTTGAGATCCTTCTTAAGGGCTTTGGTTTTAGTCTTTTGCTGAGACCAGTAGCTCTAGGACGTGGGGAAGAGCCTTGGGAGGAGTGTTGGGCAGAACTTAGGCATGGGGTGTGGGAAGAAGAGGGGAGTGAGGGTGGTATTTATAGTGGAAGAGAGGGGGTATTTTTCTTTATTTTAATCATTATTATAATATTTTTGCCCAAGATTATGAATAGTCTTAGTTCATGTGACCTCAAATAGTAATAATGGAATGTGAGTTCGAACCAAGTGGACTTTAATCACTTATCATTTCATAAACCATGTATTTTACTGATAATTTCATTATACGGTATTTTATCATATTTCACTATTCACCGAAAAATCATGAATTTCAGAAAAAATCCAAAAATTTACCCTAACCATTTTTTAATGTGTAGAATTCAAAAATGAAGTCCAATTTTTTAAAATAATTTTATAAATATTATTAATTTAATTTTTAAATATAATCATACTTAATTCAAAAATTAACAATTATAATTTTATAACTACTTATATATCATGATGAAAAATTAACCAACATGTTATTATCCTAAATCGTTAAGAAAAAAATAATAAAAAAATTTACTATTCATTAGGGTCATATTACTATTCATATTACTATTAATAAGGGTATGTTACTATTCACCCAAAAAAAGTTGGTTCCAATGGACTCTAAATAACATACTAAACACAATTGCAGATGAAAATTTCTTGAAATTCTAAAAATAGAAGTGGAAAATTTTTGTTTTAAAGGCTAGTTATAAATATCTACTTAAAACAAAGTTCAATGCATTTTTATTTATTTTTAGAAAAAACATGGGGTGTTACTAGGGTATCAGATAAGGAGGTTGGGGGAAAATGGAAGCATGGTATCTCATCATTCATTCAAATAAAGAAATGTAAAAAGCGTAATTTGAGATCAATTATACCTAGTAAGAGTTCAATAGGATGGTTGAGATAATGATTTTTGTGGACAACTGTAAAGTCCTGGATCTGAGTGTCGCCCAAAAGGGCCCCGAACCCGGTTGGTCGCCTGACCTCAAGCATATTTCCCCAAACTATAGAGGCTTTAGACTAGCACCCTAGTCTAAGGTGTGATTTTGGGGAAACTATGCCCTCATTGACCGAGTATACATGGTTGAAAATAAATAATAAAGAATAGTGAAAGAAAAAATAGAAAACAGAAATAAATAGTGGAAGACTGAATGTAAAATCAAAAGAATCCATCTCATATATATATATAATGATTCATGTCACATGTGTCTACGAAAGCATCCAAAATAAGACATAAAGTTGTAATTACAATAAAATATAATAAAAAAGAGAAACAAGTAAACTCTAATAGAATCGCATGCCTCAGCTTGGTCTCACACTCTCCAAATCTAACAGTAATCAAGTACTTGATGAAGAAGGGTGCTTTACCATATCTATACCAGTAATCATATAATCTTCTTGGTTCCAAAATCATGACCCATACAAGATGTGAGATTAATCCCAGTAGGAAACCACCAAAAGTTCTGTGCCAATCTGTTAGTGAATATATATAGCAGGTAATATGAAAAAATGAAGAAATAAACTAGAAACTACTCAAAAGTAAACAATCCTACATTTTCCAATTACATCCATTTACCTTTTATTATTCACCCATTGAATCGTGTAACCCAGGGATCTAGCCTATGAAATGTATCCCCCTTTTAAAGTAACAAAACAAAATTATCATAAGACAATCTAAACAATCAAGTAAGACTGAATCCAATATTTTTCATTGCCATGGAAGACTCATCACAATCATTCAATTATTCAAAAATGACCCTCTGGGAAAGCTATCATGATCTAATACATTTGGTCCAAAATAGAATAAATTCATTAAATAATGACCCTCTAGGAAATCTACCACAGTCTAATCCCTTATGGTCAATCTTCTACACCAAGGCTCTCACAGTCCTATGTAAATAATCTAGAAGTCACCTCGGTCTTCCAAGTCCAAGGATCTCACAGTCCTTTAGAAAAATAAATAGTGTGCATATCATATCAAAGAAAATAATATAAAAGTCCCCTCGGTCTTCCTGGTCCAAGGATCTCACAATCCAATGGAAAAATAAATAGGACACATATCATATCAAAGAAAATAATATGGAGGTCCTCTTAGTCTTCTGGTTCTATGTTTCTCATGGTACATTGGAAACATAGCTCATATCATATCAATGTATCTCATGTAATCTATAAATACTACAAGGATGAACTTTACCGATGCACATAATGGGCATTTAACATAATCAAACTTCATCCTAATAAACCAAGGCATGGAAAACATGGTATATCTCAAAGTCAACCTTGACCAAACACCCATAAACAATCAAACAAGGGAAACACATCCATGGGGTGTACCTTAGTCAAGGTATCTAACCTTACACGTAAAGAAACAACCCTTTATCAATCAACAAAACTATAGCATGCAATAACATTGTTAAATTACAAATCTTGAAATACCCAAAACATGGTCATGCAATAATTTTAGCATATATAATCCAAATACAAACAACACAAGGAAAAAAACACCTACCTCGATGTCGTACGATTGATATAATTGAACGCCAGCCCTTGACTTTTCCTAGATTAGTATAGATCTAAAAAATGGTGAAAAACACCCAACCTTGAATAACTCACAAGTGAGGATGAATTATTAAGAACGGATCAATAAGGATTAAGAACTCACTGGTAGGATTCCTATGCAGCTGATGGTGTCTCAATCGGAACTCATAGGGGGAATCGGGAGATAGAACTTCTTTTGTCATTCTCGAGTGATCCTATATGAGGCATGAAAAAAATAAGGTGTTTCTAGACATGATATGTGACCCTTATCTAATATATCAAATAAAAATAAAACTACACAGTATGTATTTTAAAACTAAATATTGTGCAGTAGCCATAACTGACCATGACTTAAGCGAGTCTGCCAGCTCACCACATGCCAAGTACTCGGATATTACATGGTCAGTACGTGTCTATACGCAACTAATGGGTTAATGGAATGTACATGGAAGTACATACCATGGACTCAGAAAATCGTCTTTTCTTCCTTTTTCCAAAAAAATAACTCAAAATCAAGATCTGTAAGTGAAATGAAGATCCAGGTTCATACAAACTTCTCCCCTTAAGGAAATTTGTTCCTGAATTTCCCTTCCAATGGTTGTGAAGATGAATATGAAAATAACTCTTTCCACTACAGCCACCCATCATCCCCCCTCCCAAGACTCATCCTACACCTGCCCATGTTTCCATAGAACCCATACCAGAGGAATAGAATGGCTAAAAAGATCCTTCATGCTGCAATCCACATTCTAAATAGGGTGCTCCTTGAAGGATGCATCCACCTCCAACTAAACCTCCATGGGTTGAAAAAAAATGGGATGGGTCTAAAAAGTAATGGTGTAGCTGAGAAACATGAATAAGTAATGCATAGACTAGTGTGTCTAAGTTAAATACAATTGATAAGAAACTAGACCGACTGTCTCCAAAACCTCAAACAGCCCCACATATCTTGGTTAAAGCTTCCCATGTCTCTTAATCCTCTTGTGTCCCAACCTCAGTGTGACAGGCAAGAAAACCTGATCTCTGACCTCGAACTCCATAGGTCATCCTCTTCGTTCACCATAAGATCTCTACCAAGACTATGCATTACCCATACTCTTATGAATTAACTCCACCAACTTAGTGGTCTCCTGGACAAGACGTGGTCCCAACATAACTGCCTCTCCTTCCCCTACCAATATAAGGGTGATCAGCATGGCATGTAGTACAAATCCTCATAAGGTGTCATCTGAATCATGGCCTAAAAACTGTTATTCTGGGAAAACTCCACCAGGGGTATGGGTCTCTCCCAAGAGCCCTTAAAATCCAGGACATATGCTCAAAACATTTCCTCCAAAACCAAAATCATGACCTCGTACTAGCCATCTATCGGTGGATGGTAAGATTTACTCGGATGTACATGTGTACCCAAAGTAATATGTAGTCCAATCTTGACACAAGAAGTAAACTAGCCATCCCTTTATAAAAGGATGGAGTGTGGAACCCCATGAAAATGTACTATCTTTCATATGTACAATTTTCCAAGCTCATCAACACTGAAGGTTTCCTTGATCCGAAGTAAATGTGAAACCATTGTGAGTATGTCATCAAAAACCCACAAAACATCATTTCCTTGGGGCGACCTTGGTAAACCCATCACTAAATCCATTACAAAATCATTAAACTTCCACTCAGGAATGTGTAACTACTGTAAATCCATTTTGGTCACTAATGCAGTCCCTTAATCTGTTGACAGATGGAACATATCATAACAAATATATCTCTTTTCATGCCTGGCCACCAATACTGATGATGTAGATCTCGATACATCTTGGTGACACTCAGTTGAACTGCCAATACTGAGGCATGAAAATCTCACAAAACCTCCTCGCGTATGTCTTCTAACACCCATACTTGCCCATGAAAACACAAAACCTCATCCTCACCTTCGATCCATCCAAGAGTAGGGTCCTCTTCGGACACACTCTCCCGTAGGATTAGAACTTCGGAATCTGATAAAGGCCTCATTATAACTCGATCGATTAGAGTATAGGTAACAACTATAGAAGAATGAAACATCTACCCCTATTTTTCATGAACCTCCAAATGTGTCTCATTGAACAGAGTCGTAAGCTTCCACTCATTGTTGGTCTCCTAAACTGCTAGTATTTGATTCCTCCTACTAAAATCATCAGCCACTACATTGCCTTTCTCAAGCTTGTAAGAAATCTCAATGTCAAAATACTGAAGGTACTCAACCCACATTTATTGTCTCAAATTCATATCATGGTGAGTAAATATATACTTGTGGATTTTTGGTCAGTTTATACCATAAAATTGTATGCCAAAAGATAATGTCTCCAATAGCGCAATGCATGCACAAATGCATCCAAATCGAGATCATATGTTAGGTAATTCCTCTCATGTGGCCTCAACTATAGTGACCCGTATGAAACGAAACAATTCCCTTGCATAGGTACTGCTCCCATCCAGATACCTAATGTGTTACAGTAAACGGTGTAACTCTAGCCCAACTCCGAAAAAATCTGGATCGATGATGAATTCAATCTCTCTTTCAGCTCTTGAAAGGATGAATCATAGAAATAATTCCACAAGTACTTTTCACCCTTCTTAGTTAGACATTTAAATGGTGCTGGTATGCATGAAATTTACTAAATAAAGATTCTGTAGTAACCAGATAACCCTAGAAAACGTTTTTCCTCAAATATTTTCTTCGGATGCTCCATGGAAACTACCTCTCTAACCTTTTTTGAGACTATTGATACTCATATCTCTTAGTTGACATGACCGAAGAAGTGAATCTAGGCAATATAAAAGAGACACTTTGAGGTTTTAGCTTATTACTGATAATTTCTCGGTGTACTCAATATGATCTCAAGATGGATGGCATGGTCATGTTGAGTGTGAGAGTACACCATGATATAATCCACAAAGACTACCTCAAAAGAATTAATGTAAGGATGGAACACTCAGTTCATCAGTGAAATAAAAACATCCAGTGTTTTTGTTAGACTGAATGGAATAACCAAATACTTGTAAAGACTATACTTGTTCTGAAAGGCTGTAAGTGGTATATCTAATGGTCTAACGCACAATAAATGATAACCTGATCTCAACTCCATCTTAGTGAACACCTGAGATCCCCAAATATTATAAAAGAGATCATAAATCATTGGTAAGGGATATCAATTCTTGACCGTCAACTGGTTCAGCTACTAATAATCCACACAAAGTATAAGGGTTTCATCTTCCATCTTCACAAAAAGGATAGGCGAACCCCAAGGAGAAGTATTGGGTAGGATGAAACCCTTTTTCTGAAACTCCTCTAACAACTTCTTGAGCACCTGTAATTCTGGTATAGTTATCCTATAAAGAGTAATTGACACCAGTTCTACTATTGTCACAAGATCAATAAAAAAATCCACATATTTATTTGAAGGTAAAACTGAAAAGTCATCTTGAAAGACATCCTGTAATTGATCCACCGTAAGAGGAAAGTCCATCTGTGAAGTCCCCTGGTCATCTAGATATAAACTAGCAATCCAGATTGCGATTCCTCCCAACCCAAGATGCTTGGGTCCAAAACTTCTATATTGTACATACCATTCACCCTTGTGTAGAAGATATTCACCCTTTGGTGACGTGAAACTCACCTTGTGGCGATAGTAGTCAACAACATCCTGAAAGGATACGAACTAGTCCATTCGGATAATGAAATCAAATCCTGTCATCTCAAAGACATATAGGTCCCATAAGAAGTGACACTCACTAACCTCAAGAGGGAACTCCTTAAACTAACACACACTAGTCATCCAAATCCCCAACAGAGAGTCTAGTTTTATAACATCATCAAAATTAAAGATACAGAGCCGAAGGATCTATACAATGGCAACATGTATAAAACTATGGGATGATCCTATATCAAAAAGGTATGAAGCTAAAACTGAGGAAAAATGAATCATATATATAATCGTAGAGGGTTCAGGATATTTCTCCTGCTAGGTATACTCCATCAAAAATGTTTGACCTGTACCATGACCTTATGACCCTTCCGGGACTCCCTGAGCTAATCTAACCCGATGTCATTGAAATTATGTCATTTAGATACTAAAACCACAACCTTCTCCTCAGCCTAAATAGCCGGAAGAACTCCAGTTCCCTGACTAATGAGGAACTGGTGGCCCCACTCATGTACATGGAGTCATAACAGATCCCCTCTCACTAGCTTTTGGAGAAAACATCCTGTAAAAATGCTGAAGACGACCCATCTTTCTACAAGATCATCACTCAAATAGGTCTCTCGGGCACTGCGGTCTTGTGTTCCAACTTTTCCTTCACTGGTAGCACCTCACCTGGATGCCTGAAGATAAATCCCTTCTACTCAAAGAATCAATGCATGAATTCTCCTTAAGGTTCTTCCTACCATCAGTCGAAGTTGTAACAGCTCTGCATGCAGAACCACCATAGATCACAGATCCAAACTCACTTGGATTGCACTTAGTAATCAGCACATGGATTTATATTGAAATCATTGAAGTCATACTAACAGAATTCAACTATGATCATATGTCTTACTTGATACCATCCACAAGTCTCTAGCTAGTGATAACTTGTCACCCCCCATAATAGGTGTGAATCACTGAAGCTCTGTAAATCTAGAAGATAAACCCATCACTAAAAGAGAACCCTAATACAATTACATGAACTCTCAGGATTAGTCAGCCCTAAATGTATTGGGGTATAATTATTCACAAAAGTTCCTCTAAAACTCTTCCCAAGCCATATCCTGATGACTTCCCTCTTGTGAAACAACATCCCACTATCTCTTGGTGGAATCAGGTAGCATATAAGTCGTGAGATTCACCATCCCCTCAAGAAAAATCTCTATATTCTCATAGATAGAAATCATGGACTCTAGCTGTGACTCTGTAGCCAGTGGTCCTCCATCCCCTGAAAAAAGTTAGAGGATGTTGCTACTGGAACACCCTTGTTAAATCTTCCATAGTCTGGGAAGGATGTGGTGCTCACTGAAAGGGTGGAATCATCCTCATAAATCCTTCATTAAACTGTGCATATGTACATGTTCTTTCTATAATAGCGAGTACCAAGACAGGCACAGAGGGGGGATATGTTGGTTGTCCCTGATCTACCATTTCTTATGTCTGATCATCACCTTGTACCTGGCGTAAAATCGGAGGACGTCTTTGTGGCATGAATCTGAAAATTCAAGTTCACACCTTAGTTCCAGATTATTAAAGAGTGCAGCTTAGAAGTGAAATAATGGAATAGAAGAATGAAAACATTCATATTTTTCAAAATTGGGTTACGCATTGTGTTCCCTTAAGCCTTAACATTGGCATGTACCACTGCTAGCCTGGTCGTGTAACTCCCCATACACATGGTGTGTTTCCCCTGAAACAAAACATGTACTTTAAAATTCCATCCTCTCTATGTACTTATACATGGCTAGAACTACACGATTCTTCTGGTGTAACACTACACTGAGTGAACACTCTAAACACTGCATGTACAACAAATGTTCCATCCACCTGTGTCGTCAGTCACGTGGCCGGATACATTGTTGATTACATCACGACGTGTATTCCCAGTACACGACATGTTCTTCCAAGATTTTACCAACCTCATGTCTCTACTCACGAATTCAGTCACATGATCAGCAACTACATAGCGTGTATATACGATACCTGGCATGTACTTATGAAAAGTTATTTCTTCCAGAATAGAAGAACACATGGTGTGTGTTCTTAACATCACATGCCATGTTTTTTTGGGTTTTCCAGATAGTAAGCCTCTGAAACTTCTTCTTAACCCCCAAAATCTTAAAAAAATGGCCAAGGCATGCCATGTTCAGATCTGTAAGAGCCCATACTCCACTAGAATCAATGTTTGGCATCCTTATTCATATCATATCTTAAGATAATTCAATTATAGTTCAAACATGATCCACCAAATTCTGATCCAAGAGGGTCCATAACACCTCAGGGATCAAAGCTTGGTGTCCATCCAAATAAAAAGTCACATATACCAATACCCTATCAAAATAAGAGTTGTTCTATAATGGCATATATCCCAATGACATTCATATCTAGCATAACATCTATCACAATAGCATGTAACAAGTAATGCACCCTATATGGCATGAAGAGAATTTAGGATTTATGAACTCTAACAAGTGCATATACGATGAATGAGATGGAATACCCTTATCTGATCAGTAATCTATATAATAAAACCTCAATAATATAAATTTTAACATCACAACACAAGTGCATCACCCAATACTAAAATCAAATCATTTGTAACAATTACAAAACTAAAAAAAATTGTAATATTTGAGGTAACTTGGATTTTCCAATACACGGGTTAGCTACTCCAAAGAACATATTATTAACAACTACATATTCCTTCCTATCCTAGTCTATTAGCTCAAAATTGTATGGAAAACTAGAAAAGACCACTCTGATACAACTTTGTAACATCCTAGATCCAGGTTTTTCCCAAAAAGTGCCCTGAACCATGTTGGTCACATTACCTCAAGAGTGTCTCCCCAAATTCTAGAGGCTGGTGACTAGTAGTGAGGTCCAAGGTGTGATATTGGGAAAACTATTCCCTCCTTGGAAGAGTATACATAGAAAAAAAATAGTTAACAATTGAGGAAGAAAAAATACCAAACAGAAATAAATAGTAGAAACTTAAAGTAAAATCAAAAGATGTCATACCATATATATATAATGAGGCATGTCATGTGTGTCTAGGAAAGAATCCAAAATAGGAAACAAAATGGAATTAAATTACAATCCAATACCAAAGAAAAACAAGTAAACTCCAAAATTATCACAAGCCTCAGCTTGGTCCCATGCTCTCCAGCTCCAACAACAATCAAGTACCTGATGAAGAAGTGTGATTTCCCTTATCAATAACTACATTCATAAAATATATTTGGGTAAAAAATAATCAGCCAAATAGAATGTGAGACTAATAATAGTAGAAAAAAATCAAAAGATATGATTCTATCTATTAGTGAATACATATAGCAGGTATTATGAAAAAAATAAATCAATAAACTATGAATTACTAAAAATTGAACAGTCCTATAATTTTCAATTACATTCATTTAACATTTATTATTCACCCAGTTAATCATTTAACCCTTATATCTAGCCTAATATTTGAATCCCCTTGTAAAGTAACAAAATATATGTCTAAGAAGACCATCTAAACAATCAATAAAGACTAAATCCAAGTTTGTGCTTTGGCTTGGTAGACTCATCACAATCATTCAATTATTCACAGATGAACCTCTGGGAAAGCTCTCACTATATATTCCATTTGGTCTAACATAGAATCAATTCATTAAATAGTGACCCTCTAGGAATGCTCTTAGAGTATAATCCCTTCTGGTCAATTATCTACACCAAGGCTCTCATGATCTTGTGTAAATAATCTTGAAGTCCCCTCCATTTTCATAGTCCAAGGATCTCAAGGTCCATTGGAAAAATTAACAATGAAAATATCATATTAAATCAAATAATATGGAATCCCTATAAGTCTCTCTAGTCCAAGACTCTCAGGATCTATTGGTAAAATAGCGCATATCAAATCCAAGCAAATAATCAGGAAGTCCCCTCAGTCATCTTGGTCCAAGGCTCTCATTGTCCATTGGAAAATAGTGCATATCATATCAATGCATCTCATATAATCTATAACTACTACATGGATAAACATACACAATGCACATCATAGGAATTTTACATAATCAAACTACATCCTAATCAAACAAAGAATGGAAAAAAGGTATTCCTTGAAGGCAACCAAGATCAAACGACCATAAACAATCAAAGAAGGGAAATGCACCCATGGGATATACCTTAGTCAAGGTATCTAGCCTTATGCATAAGAAACAACCCATTATCAATTAATAAAACCATATAAATAAATAACATGGTTAATTTAAAAATCAATCAATACCCAAAACATGGGCATGAGGCATTTTTAGCATATGTAATACAAATACAAACAACGAAAGGCATAAAGTGCCTACCTTGATGTCATACGATTGATATACTTCAAATTTGGCCATTGAATCATCCAAGATCAGTGTAGATCTACAAAATTGTGAACAATTCCCAACCTTGAATAACTCACAAGAGAGGATGAATCAGGATGAAGTTCTCAAGGGTGTTTGAGAACTCACCGGTGGGATTCCAACACACCCGATGATGTCTGAATCAGATATCAAATGGAGAATTGGTAGGTCGAAATTTTTCAATCATTCTTGAGTGCCCATGTACAAAACACAAGAAGAATAAGTTGTTTCTATACATGATACCCGACCCCACTTCGATATATCGAATAAAAATTAAACTAAATGGTGCATTCTTTAAAACTACACGTTGTGTAGTATCTTTAAACAGACCTTGACTTAAGTGGGTCTGTGAGCTCACCAAATTCAATGTACTTGATCATTAAATGGTTAGTATGTGACAATACATGTCAACTGGGTACATGGAGTTTACATGGATGTACATGGTTTCTACTCAAAAAGTCCTCTTTTCTTCCTTTTTCCTCAAAAGCAACCAGAAATAAAGATCTATACATGAAATGAAGATCTAGTTTCTTATAACATCAATAAAAAAGATTTTATATGGATTAATAATATAAATATTGTTTCTATATATGGCTTCAAAAAAACAAATATTTGTTTGGAATAGTATATCCAAGCCTAGGACAGGGTGACCTAGATTTTTGAAAACCTCATGATAGATGACCCAGACATGAAGTTCACTATTCATAAATGGATTCTACATAGAGGTCAGGTTTATTATAGAAATAAACTATATTTTAATGATTCATTGATTTATTATGATGTCGGTTGATTTCTAGTTCTGAAATTCAAAGGTCTCTCACTTTTTCAATAAAATTTCTTTGAATAATTAGAACTTAATTTTGAGACAAGGATGAAAAAGGAAACAAAAACCCTTGGTTGTTGAAACTAATCTCAAATCCCTAATAGGAGAACATACATGGATACCTAACAATGAGTTTTATTTACACATGATTGATGATTTAATGTTTTTAAAGAATATGGAAGTTTTAATGGAAGGGAGAATGCATTTTTTGGAATGATGTGTCCCTCAGAATCAAAGGCATTTGATATACTTTCATTTATTAAGAAAAGTCAAAATCTAAAAGGACCTTGTTTTTTGATGGGATAAAACAAAATTATTTGAGTGTTTCACAACTTTTTATTAATTTAAAATATTTATTTTTAGAATAGATGGTTTTATTATTAAATGACATGAAGTCAGAAAATCTATTATAATATGGAAATGAACCAAGGGAATATTGTTCCATTATGGTGATGAAAAAAGTTCATGATATCTAAATATGATTGAAATTGAATGAAACATGAAGCTACATTCGGTGATGTACAAGTTTTTTTGGGTGGAAGAAATTAGAACCTCTACTTATTTGGCCAATCAAATCCCTTTAGTTCTAATAGAGTATGAATTTTTAAAACCTTTAAATAAGAAAATCCTGAGATTTCGATTACATTGAATTATTTTGTTGTCTTTCCTATATTCAAGTGGATTCCAAAGAAGGAGATAATATTGATTCGAAATAAAATTAATTTTTCTTCATAGGATTTATTGATAGAGATTTATTGTTTTGAAATTGGAATGATGATATGAATTATGTTATCAAAAGAAAATACTATTCCCTTTTAAGGGGTCTGTATTTTTGAATGAATAGAAATTTAAAGCCAATAATGTTGAATAAAAAGAATGACCTTCATCTAAAATTTATTTAAATATGGGAGAAAAAGATATTAAATTCATTGGAATTCGTGTAACTATTAATCTATTGATGATGTAAAAATTATAGGGAAACATTGTTTGGGATTTGTAGAGATATCAAGAGTAAGACTACCGCTGGATATGTTTTATAGTTCTATAATAGATAATTCTTATTCTAGAGTTCTAGAGAATAAGATTTTAGAGACATCAGTGTAGATAAAATTAGAGTTGTATGCAGTATTTCAATGTTAAAAATCATTTGAATTGTTATTAAATAGGTATCTAGATAAATTTAAAGTTATTTTAATGCATGTGGGTGAACTATAGATCCCTGAAGAAGTGGTGAACCACAGAGACTTAGGTGAGTGAGATTTGGCTATAAAAGATGAGTTAGATTTAGTAAATGTCATAATCTCATGTGAGTTAGAGAAACTACTATAATGTAATAGGGAACATGAATACAAGAGGGTGTTTTGGTTAAAGTATAAATCAAATAAAAATATGTTGTACAAGGAAAGGATGATTTTCAATTGATTTTATCATTAGTAGGCTATTAAGTTTTACAAATATTTATCTTTGGAAGATAAATATAGTACCATTCAAGTAGTTTTGAGTTTGGTTTTTTTATTAAACCATGAATAGATGTTTGTGAAGATGACTTTTCATAATCATGTTATAAAATAGTAATTCTATATGAAGAAATAGTATTGAGGGTCATAAAAACATGGAATTTGTGTATAAAATCATGAAAAATATCTATGTAATTAAACATGTAATAATGTAGTGGAATAAAAAGATTTACTCATTCACATAGGATAATGGATTCAAGTGAAGAAAATAAGATCACAATTATTATCAAAAGGATTACAATGGAGTGGATTTCATAGTTTTACTAAATTATGGGAATGAAATTATTCTGGTGGCTCCATCAATACAATAGAATTAGGAACTGAATAAATACCTATCAAGGAATATTGAAATGAAATATCATAGATAAGTAGGAAAAATCATGGTAATGATGATAGAGGGAGATAAGGAGAAAAGAATTCTAGTCTTATATCATAAAGAATATATCTGAAAGATCATCGAAAATATAACATTGAACATATAAAAATATATATCCAAACCTCTTGTGAGATACATTAAACTTCTACAAGAAAATGTTCCATTATTGGAATAAGTGGAAAAAGACATGGTCAGAATTATATTTTTTTAAAGTAGGATGTCTCATGTATTCTATAGTGTCAAGTAGAACAAAACTTTCCTATGAAGGTGGATTTATAAGTAGGTTCATTTCAATTCATGGTAAATAATATCAGGATTTTATAATGTAAACTTATATATTAAAATGTATTGTAAGATAATAACCTCTAAATCATAGATGATGATATAGTGGTTGGGTATATTTATGTAGATTTTATTAGAGATTCAGATTCCCTAAAAATCATAACTAGGTATGTATTTAACATAAGATGAACCATGAATTTTTGAATGTTTAAGATTAAATTAGGGATTACAGAATCCAAAAGTGAAGTTAAATATATAGAATTAATTGAATCGAATATAGAAATGCTTTGGTTGAAATTTCTATTTAAGGAACTCGAAATCATCTAGGAGAATGTATCACTTTTATTTGAAAAGAAAAGTGTGATAGATTTATCCAAGATTATAGTGATTTATATAAGGATTAAGAACATCAACATTATATAACATTAAATTTAAAATTTCTTGAAGATATAGTATTATGGTTGTGTAATATTGTTGGATTAAATAATCCGGTAGATATATTCAAACATATTTTCATATAGGAGAGCTTAAAGAAACATTATCACTCAATTGTACTTGGGTGAATGGAGAAGGAATTATGATGATAATTTAATGCAAGATAAGTATAGTGGGAACTGTTTTCCAATGTCTTATAGGATGAAGTTAATCCCTTGAACCGGTATTGAAGTGGTACATAGTAACGATTTTCGAATAAACGTCACAAACAGAAGTAAGTTTATTAGAAGGAAGAACTCTTGGGGAAATATTAAATTGTCAAAGAAGTGGGAAATGATTCAGTTGAGTGGTAGTGATGTTTAATGAAGTTCATGAACATCTCATGAATTTAATCTTGGTGATCATTTTATTGGTTTTTCGAACAAATTTTGCAGTCATCAGTAGTTGATAGTGTCTACATTTGAATCATTTCTAGTATTTTCAGTAGTATTTAAGTGTGTTGTATAGAACACTATTTGTCTACTGGTGATTAGCAGTCAATATTAGGAGAGAAACATGGGATTTCTGGTTACACAAAGCAATGGTTGAATGATCATGAATCTTGGATGTTTTTCTAATCAAATGACAAGGTGGGACCATTTATAAAAAGGGGTGGGATAAATTTGATGATATGTTTGGAATTACATAGATGAATTAGCATATGTGGTATATGATTCATGTTGATTTTATATTATTATTTTGATGAAATGAAGTCATAAACTCCATATCAAATAGATGTAGGATGTAAATCTATACCATGTAAATCCAATGTGTATTTTACTTGTTTTCTTTTATTCTTTACATTAATTTTTGTGTATGTTGGAGTAAAAATGGATTAAGTGTGTGTTATATTTATTGTGCTAATTTGGTGAATCATATTTCCCAGCGTTTGATTTTAATGAGTTTCCAAAGGATTCCTACCAATAAAATTTTTCAACTAGTGTGATCATCATTGGAAGAATATTTATTGTTTGAGAATACAATGATATTCCCAAAATCATGATTGAAGATCCACATTTTTTCTGGGATATGTGAGAAACCAAACATCAAGGAGGAGTAAATTGTCTAAAATTAATACTTTAATCCTAAATAATTGGTCATATACCAATTAATGTGTAAAAATAACATTTTATTAAGTGAATGAAAATAATGAGAGATAGAGAGAGTAATACAAACATGACACAAGTGTTTTTTAAAATTTTTGACAACTTTTTTTATTGAGTAATTAATCATTAGTTCTTAGTGGTTTTGTTCCTAATTCAAATATCATTATATTATCATTAAAAAGGAATATAATAATTGATCAAGAATTTAGTTTGTAATTTTAGTACAAAAAACACAAAAACAAGCAGTGATAGGTAAATCATTATTAATTAATTCATCATAAGAGCCTCCAAGATTATATTAAGTGTTCACCTTTATTATTCTACTAAAATGTAGATAATTAAACTCTATACTGCATATTAAAATTTCTGGTTATCTATCTCAATAATTCATCACACTTTTTAGAGAAACTAAATATTTTTATATAGAAACAAAAATCATTGTGTAATGGTTATAATTGTCACAAATTTCATAATCATCCTTTGATCTAAAAATCAATGGATAAAATCATTAAATTAAATCCATAATATCATCAACTAGATCTAAAAAAACTATATATATTTTTATGAAATTTTTATGTGATAAATTTCATAATGGAATAGTTATTTCAGTCAGCAGATCCTTCTGAAAAAATTCATATAATTATAGCATGACTAAAAAATATTATATCATAAAGATCCATTAACATAATTCAGTAGAGATATCAAATGGATAAATTAATTTTTAATGAAATTTTTTCTTATAATATAATCTATGATATTTTGTTTTTAGTGTTAGGTTGTAACGAACTATTGTTAACAATTTTAAAATTACCTTAACCTATATAAATAAAATTTCTATATTATAACATGATATCTATATATATAAATAATTTATTAATATGATAATATGTCTTCATGGTGTTACCAATAGTTATTTTAGTGATAAATTTATATATGTGAACAACATATTTTTTTCTTTAGACCATTGTATCATAACGAACATTTCATCATGGTATGTTTTTTTTTCAAAAAATAAAATATCTTCATTCCTTTCCAACTAAATATTATATAATAAACCTATAACTCACGCACGAGAATTTTGATAATAAATATCCCATGAAACAAATTTAAAAATGAGTTTCTTAATCTATTCAATAAATTATTTGTTGAAAACTCCCAATAATAATGTTATATTAACAGTACATCATTGGTTAGAATAAATTTTTTGAGAGTTCCCAATTGAGGTTTTCCCAACACCTACTTTGTAAATTCACTTTATGGGGATTATCTAAAAAACCAAGTGCTCTTAAATATATCCCTTTTTATTTTTTTTTAAATTAGATAAATTTCATTAAATTTATTCCAAAAACTCTAGAATGATATAATATCCCCCTCTCTCAGTAAGATCCCTATGAACAAATTGTCCTCAAGTTTTCAATACCCCATGTAAATAAAAGTTCTTTCCCTTTAATAGAATAGATCCTAAAGTATTCCAAATCATCATTATAAATTGTCATGAAATGAAATTGGAATAAATATATTGATCTCACTAGGTTTTTGGTATAGAATTCACTCCCAAAAACACACTTCAGTGTTATATGGAACCTTTATTATGGGATTTCTCATCAAATATCCACTTTTTTCATTTATTGAAATATAATTTAATTTGAGACCTGTAAAATTTAGTTTATCCTTGATTAAGTTATATTTTATGTCAATATGTTTCAACTATGAATTTTAAATCAATTTTATCAAAAATTTGATAAAATTTGGTTATCACACCCATACCATAATGGATATGTTACTTTCACCCTTATGTATTCAATTTTTGATTCCAGCCACATCAATTGAGTTATGGATTATTATTTTATGATATATCTATCTTTTTTTGTTCTTAATGTTATTATATTTGGTTCTTATAGTTTTTATAAATACACCTTCCACCAAAACGAAATGATCCTCTAGAATTTTACTTTTATTATTCAAAACACCCATTTTATGGTGTATAAAAATAATATTCATTTTTATAGTGAATCATAATGGCTGGCCATTGACATACCTCTTGAGGATGCTTTTTTATTGAATCACTCAATATTCTAAATTACTTATTTTATTTTTTAAAATTTTATAATATATGAAATTAAATTAAAAAATTGGGGGATTTGGAAATGGATGAAGATAAAAATAAATTAATTAATCATAGAACATAAATAGTTAGTGGGAAAGATATAAAACTCTCATGGGATTCACCAAGAATGTTGTATCATAGTTTTACTCAAATATAATAGTAAAAAAAGATACATTCCTATTTTACTTATGATATATATTACATAATGTACAATATATATTAATAACACCAATTATTTTCCACTTTAATATAAAAATATCATAAATAACATCCAAATATTCTATTTATCACTATAAAATAATATGAATTCACAAAAAATGTTATTCATGCCTACCCTTTAACATAATCGTCAATTGATATTTAAAAATATCTTATATATGAAGCATAATATATTACACACCCAAACACAAAACCAAATTGTGGATCTCCTAAAGAATAAACAAAAAAATGTATGGGTTTTCTAAATAATTCTAGAAATGAATAAAAAATAAAACTCAATAATTAATAAATTTTCATAATAAAATATAAAATATTCATAAAACCAAAAAATGTGATAATTTCCAATAAAATGAAAAATTGGTGTTAATTAAATCATTTAATTATAAAATAAAAAATAAACATCTGGTCCCTACAAATGCCCCAACAATTAAACATTTCACTCATGGAAAATCATTTATTATTCACATAAAATCAACACAAAAATCAACAATGATATATTTTTTAGGCGATATTTACTAAAATAAAATATATCATATCTAATCCATGAAAATAAATTTTCCATTCATTTTTTTCTCATATATTAAAATTTTTCAACCTCAAAAAGTCATCCATAACCCAATAAAAATTTACCTAACAATGAATTTTGAGTAACACTACACTCAAGAGAAATGTAAACTACATTTATATTCATACTTTTAAAATTCTTATATCACCATAGGCTTATAAAAACTTCTATTTCTCCACACCACGAGAAATAAATCGATTTTAAATCAAATTTAATTATTCATGAGTATTTGATGGGTAAGGGTTGGAGGATAATTACATTTTAAAAAATAAAAGCTAGAAAAGATATGGTTAATATCTTAAATACCATTTCATGAATATTCTGATCAAAGCACTAGAAATATACATCACTCAATTCTCCTTACAAGATTTACATCACTACCCCTTTTTGAATGGAAAACAAGTTAAAAAATTAAATGAATTAATAAGTATTTATTCTTATTGTTTTCATCAAGTAAGATGCAAATATAAAATAATTCTATGAATTAATGATAGATCATGCCCATGATTTTTAAGAGGAAATTGAGTGATATAGTATATATAATGAATAATTCAATCTCATTTCCATTTTTATTTTTATTTTTTATTTATTAAGAGAAATGGATGACCAAAATGATGTTAAATGATGATAATGACTCATGGTCCACTATCTCTCCAATTCATTGAATAGTAACGCACATCACACACACCCAATTATGAATTGATTCCAAATGAACACACAAAAAATTCCCCTAAACCACATTCAAAATTTAAATAAGCATGATAATATAATAAAGTGAAGGTAGGTATGGATAAATCATCTTAAAATGTTTCAATGATATATGGTCATTAGTGGATTATAATGGATAAAAAGGCTTAATTTAAATGGTGTGTCTTAGGTTAAATATGTATCTAGATAAAAAATTTCCTCAATCCCATTGAAAACCTTTCATGATCCCTAAATAATTGAATGGTAAATAATAATGATTTTTCATTCTAAAAAGAAGTACAATTTTACCTCAAGAATGTGAAGGCATTAGGATAAATATATCAAATGTGCTTATAATACTTTATAAGATGGGGAAAATAATTTAAATTTTTGTTTTATGGACATTGATTTAAAAAACTGGTTACCTTATAAGTTTTTTTGGAGCTTCAATATCAACAATCATTTAATAATCTAGTATTGGAAAATTCACATCCAATCCTTAAAAATAAATGTCAGGGTGAAAAATTATATAACAAATAATTAATGTTCAATGTTTATAAAATTTAAAAACAAATAAGAAAAAACATATAAATTGGTTAACACACCCCATAGATAAATATGACTACCCATTTTAATTAACGAACATGAAACGTGATCATAAAATATAGTGTAAGAAAAAAATAATTAAAACAAATAAAAATTAATTTATTTACAATGTGTTGGATTTTATTTAAGATCCTATTTTCCACATTACTAAACCTAGAAAATAAAATAGCAAATTTACTAACAAAAAGAAAATAAAAAATTAAATGGTAATAATGGGTTATCCCCAAAAAAGTGTTATTTTTATACTAGATACAACCAGACAGTCTTGTAGTAAACCAATCTCTAATGGTGGATAGGGATTATTTAATTGGAACCACCACATTTTATTTTCCCTAGTGTGGTTGAGTAGACACCAAGAGTGGAGATCCTTATAAAAAGATAATTAATATCCCAACTTAGAATCCATACCTTAGAAGCATAGTCACTGCCAATAACATCTACAAAATGACATGCCATTTTGTATCATGTTCAAATATACTATTATTTTCTGATTTTACCATCATTGAAGCCTCTCATCAGAATAATATCATGTATGTTGATCCAATTTGCCTGCTCCATATTGACCTATACTTTAATAGGTCTCCCCATTATCTTTTCCTCTTCTTATGGGATGTTGACATAAAGAACTTTCTCCACCATCTCCTCCTTAGAGTATAGGATAGGTTCTTTAGAGTCCTTTTCCATTCTAGTAGTGTTTACATTATTGCATTTTTAACTGAATTGTAACTTGTTGATTATCTTAAACAATAACTGTTAGGGATGAACACATATCCTTCTCACATGGTTTCGATTTTTTACCTGATCGTGTTTCCATCACTTTTGGTAAATGTGAGTTGTCCTTGCATCCTTTCCCTAATTCTTCCTAAAGGTTTCCCCTCTTCATGTGCCTTCGGATCCTCCTCAAACTCCAAACCTTCTGTAATTCCTCCATCTGATTCATAGGGAGTATCCTAGATAGACTCATTGGTGTCTAAACACTCAAAGGTGTTTTGAGACTAAAATCCATTTTAAACCGAAGCCTTTCCCATTGTTTGATTGTTGACCCCCAAAATACTTTGCCTGATTTAAGGTTTCTTTTCCACCCGTTCCGACCACACCTCTACTTCCTTCTCAGCTACACTCCTACCTTCATCTTGAGATGCCTGGGAATAGGATTCATCAATCCTCAATGAATTACCTAGGTCCTCATCCCTCAAATCCTCCTTAATCCGATCAAAAATCCCCATCTTAGAGGGTTCCTAAACTTGTTTTTTCAAATGTCAATTCTGCACTGCCTTGAGTACAAAGAGAATAGTCTAGATATCATTGTTCCCCTTACTTCCCTGCACTGTAACTTTACCCTGATGGCCACCTCATCTTCAAAGAGCGGTCGAGTGACCCTGTCTAATATAGAAAGAGAAAAACTCCACCCAATTATAGAATACCATAGGTTGTTTACATAGTACCTCCTCGCCAGCTCCAATGTACATTGATTCAACCAGTGGCCTCGACACAGCCACCTCTACACACATGCGCGGGTTGATCAGATGAAACATAGAAGAAGTACACGAATACACACAGATAAATTGACCCACTTTATTTTCTAACATACGTAGAATCATGGGATTATGGAATGGTAGAGGAAGTTGAGGAAGACTTACCCAAACCAGAATTGTTGGAGAATTGTGATTCAAGTATAAATCTTACCTCTACTAAAATAGATTGAAGCTATATCCACCACATTTCCTAGGTGCACATGACAGAGCACAAAAAAAGTCCTCTAACAATAAAATCACATCATAAAATGCCTTTTATCCAGTAGACCAACAACCTCTCATAATTTTAGACCCTAATGATCGAAGAAAAACCTGTAAAATTCATCAATCGAAGGTCGTTTGTTCGAAAATAGGGAAACCGGTGTTGGATGTAGTAAACTATATGCCTCTGTAAACTCCTGATCTACCAATGGAATCATGGGTTCGCCTTCCCAAATACTGGGGACCTTCGGGACTAGATTGATCACAGTAAAGAATAGAATTATAGCCAGATCGGTGAAGGGATTGAAGTTTCATCTCTGACCATTATGAGGAAGTCACGAATCCTCACCCCTCCTGCTGACTAATGGTGAAGGGGGAAGAGTCGTCAATCCAATTAGGGTTATGCCATCACTGCTTCTCGCTCTAATCCCTGCCACCTCATTTACCCTGATTGAAATTGATTAGCTCCCAAATAATAATGATAGCTTCCTGAAACATGGTTCACAAGCTGTATAAAAATAATATTTATTTTCCTAGTGAAACATAGCGGATGACCATAGTCATCTCTCTTGAGAATCCTTTATATCAAATAAATTTGTATTCTAATTCACTTATAATATATTTGGAATTATCATATTTTATAAAAAGTAAAAAAATATGGGGGTTCTTGAAATGTATGAAAACAAAAATTAATGAATATGAAGAATTAGTGGGAAATGAATAAAATATTTAGTAGGTTCACAAGAAATTTTATATAAAAAAATTTCTAAAATATAATACCATAACTGATTATGGGTCAGTTAAGTGACTCAATATCATTCATCTATCAACCCCACATGTATTTAAATAATTATTTATAACCCAATTAGATCTTATTTTTGATTTTATATTTTCTTCTTAAGTCTCTTGTTGTTTACTAAACCTCAATAAAAATTTCAGTTTCCGGAAAAAAAATTCCCTAGTCGGGGCTTAACCCTAGAAACGCCCCCAAAACACATCGATGATAAGTTCTAGAAAAATCATCACTATACCCCCACCATAAACAGTATGATGGAAGATAATATAAATGGAAGCTTTAAATGAATTATAAAACTGGTAATAAGAATATAGTTAAAGAAAAATTTAACTATTAATACACCTAAACATTTTGAATACACACTATTGCAATATAAATTCATAACAATTAGGGAATATATAAATATTAAAAAAAGAAGCATAATTCATTAGTTTAATTACTTCCATGTCACCCTAATATTATTTATCTGTGTATGGATAAAGGTGATTTTATTGGAGGAAACAATGAGAATCATTAAAGAAAGAGAAATAATATATTTTTTGAAATATGTAAAAAATGATTACAGATGAAAACAGAAAAAAGAAACCAGAATATGTATCATCCAAAGGATGAGTTAGGGGGAGAGAGAATATGAATCATAAAATGGAAGGAAACATATGTCAAAAAGACCATACTTTAATCATTAATAATGGGTTTCCTAGTAGGGTTTACAGTGTAAGGAAAATTACCTCATGTTCATGGTTTGGAAGTAGTAACAAGACACTGGAGAAAATTATTATTCATCTTGGTGATGTTCCTCTAGGGGGAAGTGGCCTTTAATAGTAATGGAATTATTCATAGATATTTAACTACTAGTATCCACTATAAATGATAGCTCATTTTCTACTAAATTATTTCAATATCAAAATATTGAAGACCACAACTTGAAAAAAATTATGTAGGCTTCTCTCAATTTACAACAGTTAAATATCTTATGTTATATTTATTTTCAAACACCAATGGTGAAATTAGAATACCATTTTAGTTTTACCATAATATAAAGACCAATTATATGTCTTCTACTTCTTATACTTCCTTGTTATTTCATAAAGGTTAAAATATTACATGATATATTTACTAAAATATCTCTTAACTTTAAAATAATACTCAACTCTGTGCCAAAAACGAAATTATATTATGTATACTACAATAACTAAGAATAAATTCTTACATATATTCAAAGTAAATGTATAAAATTTAATAAAAATGATGGGGAATAAGAAAAAATCATTTGTATTGGATAAAATAAATTACACAAAGCCATACATTTCTATATTTCCTGACAGTTTTCCAAAGGATATTATGTATCAGCCAAAAACATTACACATAACACTTCTCAATAATAAATAAATTAAAATTTCATATGTAACATCTAAATATGTTACGTATAACTTCAAAATATTTCAAATGACTATAATAATATAACACATTAAAGACCTTTCCATTTTATTCAAATAATATTCAATAATATCTTACATATAAAGAACAAAATATTATACAACACAAAAATTTTAGAAACTCTTAATCAACAAAATAATCAACCAAATGAAAAATAAATGTATGGATTTCATAAATATTATAAAAAATAAATAAATAATGAAAAACAATAGAATAAATCCATTTTAAAGCTAATCTCCAATTTATTACTAAAACCTAAGACATTGTTATTTACCAATAGGACATCAAAAGTTTTGGAATTAAAGTAATGAATTGTAGAATAAAAATAGTAATCATTTTATCATTATCAGTCTATAATGTCACCTACACATTCATCAGATGAAACGATATAAAGTAGTAATGTTTCTGTTTTGAAATAGTAGAATATTGTCTTGACTTATATGATATACAATTCTTTATGGTTTATTTGGAATCTATGAAAAAGTGTATTAGAAAATAAAATATCCATTATTATAAATTTCAAACAAATTATAATATTAATAATCCTTTATAACTCCTTTTAATCTGCACCACTTCTTTATTTATCCAAGTATAATTTTGTCCCAAATTCAATATGATTTGAAATTTATAACAATTACTCTAGTTGAAAGAATTTTCTAAAATCACTAATATACATTTATTACGAGTGAGTTAGGTAACATTCTATGCTCAAATATTATAAACCAAAAATGGATTCTATTCCACCATTCATTTAAATTTCCAAATCCTTTTTTTATATAAAAAACATTATTCACATGTAACACCCCACCCCATCTCATTGAATTAAGAAGAGGAAAAATGATAATATCCTTTTGGACAACCCAAAGACACAAAATGATGGAAATAAATTCCAAAAGATTAAGAAATGTTACAGGATGATTTTCAATTTTAAATATAAAACAACCTCACAACATAGAAAAAACATCTAATCCTTTAAATGATTTATCAATAAACAATATCATTCCTCAAAGAACTACAAATACAAATAAATATCGGATTAATAGTGAAAAAAAGGTGAAAGGATAAGAATCAAAAAAGAAACACATTGAAACCAATGTAGAACCATCCTATACCATTTTCTAGACACTCTCAAACTCCAACTTCATTGAAAAAACCATGATTTCATGATCAAAACTAGAGAAGTCTGACACATGAACTTTCCCTGTATCATGGATGTAAATATCTAATAATGCACCAAATATTTCAATCATGGGGTGAGTATATCACTTAGAAGGTTTTCCTTAAATACTTTCCTATAAACACAACTAGGATAATAAAAATATTGAAAATTTTATATAAAATAGAGCATTAGAATATATAAATAGTTTATCAAATGAAAATAGTTCATGAAATAAATTTAACCAATTCAATCCTTACACTTTCTCTTTCACTTCCCCCTTGGAATACCCAATCTATATTATATACCGACATGGACATGAATTCCAATGACAATCCCAATATTCAGGAGTGTAAATCATTTCATAACCAATTCCTCACTATGATATATACCTTTGTTCTGTTCCTATCAACACCAATAACCAAGTCAATTTTAATAAGGGTCGTATAATTAAATATGAACACACACCACCATATATGATAATTCCATGATCTATATCAAATAGTTTTTTAATACAAAATATTTATTTGAGAACAAATCCTTTGAAAATATTTGATATAAAATTTCCAAGATAATGTTTTAAAACTACCTTTTGAAATCATATCAAAACATGAGTTTTCAATATAACCTACTCAAGAGATATCTAATCAAATCACAAGAAGTTTTTTCATTTTTCAAGAAAAAAAAGTTCCAGAATAATATAGTGGGAGAAAATATAACTAAATCTATTATTTTTTGAAAAATGATATTAAAAAATTAAATAGATCTACCAATTCATTATATGCCACTTTGAAAACCCAAAAATATCTCATCGTAAAAAATTTGAATCCATTTATATGGGTATCACACAATGATCTATGGCTCTGATTAAGCTAAAAAAGATATCCAAAATGAGAAACTATACGACAACCCTAAACTTATATTTCCAAAGATAAATACTAAAATATTAACTACCAATAGATTTAGTATTCTAATGTTCACTATAAATCACTTAATGTAGCCTTGGATGTAAAAATAATAATAACGATAGTATATGAGGTTTAAAAACCATAGGTCGATGTAATATTCTATAGATATGAATGATTTTAAATATAAATTGACAATTTAGGTTGCCAATTCATCTAGGGTCATTAAAACCAAAAAAAATCATCACCTTGGTTATTTTTTATGGAAACCCCATTTTAAAATGTGAAATTATATTTTATTGTGTAAATTTTTTCCCCTGAACTCTTCTTAAAACATCTGGTCTAAAAAATTCGCATCGTAAAACCATAATTTCTGACATAAATTGATCCTATACATTTTCTAGAAGATATAATCTCTTACTACTCCTCTTTAAAAAATCCAGGAACAAACCCATCAACTCTTAACCCACAATGAAAACATTAAATGAAGGAATACCTAAAACTAGTGGTGCTACATTCTCCCCACTATTGGTATTTCCATCCTTATGATGAGGGGTATCAATATTGCTCTCAAAAAAGTTGATCCATTATTCCTGTATCACCCTTTCCATTCCCATGATCCCTCTTGAACCTAACCATGCTTCCATATTTCTCTCACCATAGTAATAGTTCTCCCTGGAATGGAATTTTCCTCTTTATCAAATACCTATACCGATTCGTGAATAAAAGTCACATCTAGTTAAAGAGTAACTCTATCCTAATTGATCAAATGTCATCAGTTTGGGTAATGATTTTTCAATTTAGGAACACGGATGGAATTATGAATATAATTGAATCTTGGTGGTAACACGAACAAGTATGAAACAATGTCAATATGTTCTAAAACCTCGAACAATACCACATACTGAGGTGATAAAATCCCTTGTTTCCACAAAATCAATGACTATGATTTGATGAAACATTCAAAAATACATGGTAACTCACATCAAAAGATAAATTGTGATTATTATTACCTTCATATGACTTCTATCCCTTTTTTCTATATCTATCTAATTCTGATTAATTATAATTTTCTCTACAGTCTCATAAACAAAACTCTGACCAAGTAAATATCTATCTCATATTTATACCCAACATAAATGAGAATGAAAATTCCATCCATAAAAAGCATTAAACGGTAGAATCCATATTATTTTTTAATAACTATTGTTATAAGAGAATTCGAAGAATCAAACATGATAGTCCCATAAAACACCAATGTCCATGAAATACAGTATAAGTGTATCTTCCAATGTCTAAATAATTCATTCTAAGGGCTTTTCCATATGTGGATGATAATTTGTACTCATAGTCAATAGAGTTCCAAAAGCACCCTAAAATGGTAAAAAGGATCAAGAAGTAAAACATGGTTCTCTATCCGATGCAATATATGATGAAACTAAATATAACTAAACCACTTCTCATATATACATTTTGTCTAAGTCCTTTACCATGTTGGATTATATAATAGTTATATAGTCTTCCAATATTGTATGTTAATAAACTAATACCCATATATCATTGTGTTTCCATAAGGTTCCCAGCATGCCTATGAAAAAAAATTCATAATTTTCTCCCACTTTCATAGAGGTGTAGACACAGAGTGAAAGATACAATCTAGTAATTAATTTTCATCTTTCACCTACTAACATATCAGAAATTTTCTTACATAGTCTAAAATCTTTCTTTTCATACCTTCCTACCTAAAATGTAGATTTATCTGCTTGTACATTTTGTAAACACCTTGATGAATATCACTTTTAAAATGGTGACATATTGAAAGGATATTTTCCTAAAAAAGACTTCGTAAATACTATTTTATTCCAAAATCATATCATAGAGCTTTCATCTTCATTCTGATGATCAGAATTATTCCCTCCAATTAGGATTGACATAATAGTGATACAATATGGATCTATTATATGAACTAATGTAAAATGACCATATACCCCTAGTTTTGGATAAAACTGTAGGTATAGGTCACCCCTATACCCATAGTAATCCAAAAATAATTTTTATAAGAATTGTTTTAGAACCTATACCCACAGTTTTTGTAAACTTTGGGTATACATTCCCCATATACCCATGGTTTTTGAAAAACAATGGGTATAGGTTTAGGTTCAATACCAATACCCATAGTTTTCCAACAAATGTGGTTATAGGTTACATTTAAAAACCAATACCCAGAGTTCTAAAAAACTGTATGTATAGGTCCAACCTATAACCATGGATTTTGAGAACCATGGGAATAACATTCTTATGTAAGTGCGAGAAAAATAATTTTTACAAAAATAAAAAAAAAATTAGTATTGGAAAACCTATACCCACAATTTTCCACATATAGAAGAAGTTTATAAAAATATATATAAGTATATATATATATATATATCTACACATAATGCAATATGGGACATTGTTTAGGCACATCAACTATGAAGAGGTAGTCCAGAGTTCAAATCTGGCAGCATGATTTTTTAAAATCCTATAGCCATGGTTTGAGAACTGTGGGTATAGGGTCATTGAAATGGTTGAAAATTTTCCATAAAACTATTCCCATGATTTATAAACATGGGTATAGATTTTTTATTTTTGTGGTTATATATTATAGTTATACTATTGGATTATGCTCCCGCTACAATGTGGGCATTACCCACAGTTCCAAACTGTGGGTATAGGGTCACTTTTAAATAGTCATGGAAATATTTTACCAACCATATCAATCCTGAAATAAGAATAAATGAAAATAAATCTACATATTTAACTTATGTGCCACAATCTAAATGCTTATCACCAATCATTCTCATCAACTTCCATTGGTTACAAGCTTCTTAGAGAAATTCATTGTATGATTTAAAACTCAACACATATACTATAGAATTTTGTTTACCTAGTGTGTATACCAAGTTAAAATTGAACATCTAAAGGTACTCTTTGTACATTTAATTTCTATTACTCAAGGGTTTTTTGAAAAATATGTATTTTAAACACTTATGGTTAGTGAAAACTGTGATCCTCTCTCCAATGAGGTAATGTTTATAAGTATTTATGGTATGGGAAATCGAATATAATTCCATGTCATGTGTTGGATAATTCTGATCATTTACTCTAAATATCATTAAACCATATCCCACAATATGGCATCCCATTATAAGAACACAACCAAGACTAGATCCAGATGCATCACAATATACCTCAAAGTTATTTCCTTTTTTTATAATGATTGGGATGAGTGTCTATGTGAGATGAGTCTTAATTTCCAAAAATAATATATTATATTCTTCATCCATATAGATAGAATAACTTTTATTTTTAACAGTAGTCATGGTTGAATCATGTCTTGATAAATCCTAAACAGGGTAGTGATAACAGGTTGTTAATCTGAGAAAATTGTATACCTAAGAAATATTCTTTGTTGTCTGTCGAGATACCATTATTTCTATCTTCCCAGTCTTAATTGATATTACATCATTCGAAATGTCATGCTTGAGGAAATTTACTTATTGAATCCATAAATATAAATCAGAAAAAGTTTTATAAAAAAAATGATCTCACAATGTACTTAGTATGGTTTCCATGTGCCCCACATGTTCATTCCTATTCATATAGTATACTAAAATATCACCAAAAAATTCAATAGAATATGAGTTGAGATACCTATGGAATATATTTTTCATCAAAAATAAGAAATATTTTGGTTCATTTGTTAAACCAAAATTAATTAAAACATACTCATAATGGTCATAGTGACTTTGAAATGTTGATTTTTGGATATCCTATCTTTTAACACTAAATTGGGGATATTCTGAGAATTAATCAATTTGAGAGAACCACTTGGATCCATTTCATTGATCAAAAATATTATCTATTTGAGGAAGAAAATAGATATTTTTAATTTTCACTTGATTGAACATAAAACCATCAACACAAACTCAAAGAGTACCATCTTTATTCTTTATTAATAAAACTAGTACATCCCATGGTGAGGAACAAGGCCTGATAAATCCTTTACTTTCTAACTCTTCAAGATGGTCCTTTAATTCTCGCATCTTAGTCAGATCCATTCTGTTAGATGGTAGTGATATATGAATTATTCTTGGGAGTAGTTTGATATTTAATTTGATTTCCATTTTATGTGGTAACCTATAGAAATATTTCATAAAAATATCTCTGTTTTGAAAAAGTATTTTAGGAAGTGTCTAATTTCTTGTTTCATTAGTTATGCTCAAATTCATCACTAATAACTAGCTAGTGATGGTTTAATCAATTTCTAATAAAGGTCTTGATCTTCCTATATTTATTCCTTAACACCCCTTGAAAAGGATAAGGACTCTATCTGGGAATGTAAAAATTACCCAGTGATCATAATAGTTTATATGGGATATAATTCCCACCATTCAATCCATAATGAAGATTAAATTAAAATAATCTATATCAAATTCCATAAATCCTAGAAAAACTACACTTCGTCAATGTAAATGGAATAAGTTGGTCATTTAAATCCATTAAATTCCCTCTATCAAAGGGGAATCTTGATGTTCATGTCATGATGCATAATTTCCTAGTAAAATCTCAATTGTTTAACTATAGGAGAAACTAGAAAATAATTTGAAAAGATAGTATAAAAAGAGATATGTATAATAGTACAGTTCAAAATAATCCTACTTCACACCATATATAAACCTAGTTTTTCACACATAATAACATGTCCTGGTCTATATAATCATTAATCCCTTAGCATGTGACAGAACTTTCTTCCCTATTGAGTTGTGTACTGAACAAAAAATGTGTTCTTGAAAACATCATATTTAACCTTTGTCTGTGAACACAAACTAGTTTGACAGGACTATTCCATATGAGAATACAATATGGGAGGTTGATTAAAGCCTTCTCAACCTACTGATATTTTAATTTGGAGTCAAAAATTCTTAATATGGATTATTTTTCTATAGTGGTGGAAATTCTTTGGTAGTGAATTAAATTCTACCATACTTTGTGTCATTGAACTATGTTGAAAACCCAGGTTTTCTATCAGATCTTGTCAGATAATTAACTTATTTTGTAGTCTAATTCTGATTTTTCCTACCTCTTTGTGAGTATAAATCCCCCTATCTGTTATTTGTAACACTACAGTTGAAACCTACCCCCATGAGAAAAAACTACCACACACATGATAACCATTGTGATACCTTTCATCCACTATTTCCTTGTTGACCATCTCCTTATAATATATAATATAGATAAAAACTATCTTGGATCAAATATATTATTTAAATCATGACTCGAGGATATTCTCTTTCAAGGATTCACTTCAAGATACTTTCATGGAAAAATGAACTAATTTTATAAACATAAATGCATCATCTATCATAGTGAATTTTTATTAATTCAAAATGAAGAAATCCATTGTTCATTCTATTTGAATTTGTGGTGATAGAATTTTTATTGAATGATTTCTCAAAATCGTTCCACAAAATTCCATGGTTGGCATTATCTTGGAAATATAAATCACACCATCGGAATGAAAGATCTTCCAACATATAGGTTCCTAACTTAATCATAATATATAGTAGTGTAACAAGAAAATCAATGATTTTATTGTTTTAGTTAAACCATAATGTTTTTATTTGGGTTCTGAATCCCCTTGAAATATAGGTGGTACATGCTCATAAAAATGAAATAAATTATCTACTTAACTCGGATACTCATTTTTATTTCATTTTTTAATATTTTTAAAGTCTTTCATAATACTTTGTATAAGTTTTTTTCCAATTATGGCTTAGGTGGAACCACATTTTTAGTTGGTTCTTCCCACTAATTTTATGATGTATTTATGGTGACATGTTCTATAAGAAAAAATACACCATTTAGACCATTACTCTCTAAGAAATAAAGGATTGAATAAATAACATATCATTATAAAAAATAATCATTACAATGTGAAAAAACTATTGTGACCATTACTTATAAAATAAAGCATTCTAAAAATTTTCAAAACCCATTTGAACAACATCTGAACAATTTAGTCTTGGTCAGAAGTATCTATACTAATTCATGATATGAAAAACTCATTTGCTAAACCCTTGATGATGAGATAAGAAAACTTTAAGAAGTGTAACATCCCAGGTAAATGAGGAATAATACATATTTCATATTTATTAATATTTTTGAATTAAATATTAATTTTAATTTAAAGGGGTTTCTATGTTCGATAGCATACCTGATACGCACCAACAGGTTTCTTTGAATTCTTACGTTGCACACTAATAATATAATAATATTATTTTAAATGGTAGTTAACTCCTAGATGTTGTATTGGCGGGAATGAATGAAACTAAAAACAATATGATTATACTTTTTTGCTAAATGTATTTACATTTATCCAATAAAATGTTAGAGGCTTAAAATATGAATGAATCTAATTTTAACCATAATTTACATTAAAAGGCTGATTTACCTCCTTTTAATGGAGAACCATATTTAAATCTAGTTTTGGTTACATTAGTACATTCTAATTGACCAAATTAAATCTTTCCTTAGAATGGGGACATCAAATTTTACTTTGGGTAATTGTTTGGGATTTTTTCAATAAAGTGCATTTTTTTAATGAATAGTGAATAATATTGTATTTTAATTCAAAAGTGCCTTTTAATATAATTTATTTATATGGTTAGATTATCTTTTTAGTTGGTTTTAAATTAAAATTAAAATATGTTTTTACCATTTAATCAAATTTTTGTGATTTGAATTAATTTCACTTTGAAATTGGACAAAAACATGTATCAATCTTTTGATAGTTATTGTTTCTTAAAAACATGCTATTTCTTTTGATAACGGGAATTAATTTTAAAATTAATTAATGCCACTACTATGTTTTGAATTTTTAAAAATAGACATCATTTTGGAATTCAGAATATCAAATATATCTTAGGCTGAATTTTTGGTATTTTTTTGAAAAACATTAATTTTTTATGAATAGTGAAACCACATAGCGGTAGTAAAAAAACTGAATTTTTCATTTAAATGAAATTTTACCACTTCTGTGAATTGAATTTTAAAAATCTGACATACATGGTTGTTATCAAGAAGTAAAATTTGGTTCAATAAGATGAAAATAATTTTTGGTGAATAGTAACTTTTGACTTTTATTTACCGTGGTTATAGGTAAATAGGGAAATTCAAGGTAAAAAAATATTATAATAATTAAAAATTGAATTAAAACTTGTCCAAACCTTATTGGTTGAGTCATTAACGACCATGGGAATATTTGGGTCAATTTTAGAGCCCCATTGAGCAACTTGGTAGTGGTAATGATAATTTAGATTAATTAACTTAATGTAAAGGAAAAAATGACAAAAGCAAATATCTTTTAGTAAATTAATTTTTAGAAGGGGTTGTATAAATTATCTTTTTGTCTATAAATATTCATTGTAAATATAAAAGTATTTCCTACATGATAGTATTTTTTTATAATTTTTAGAAATCAAATAAATTAAATTATTAATGACACAATAATGATGCAATATTTACCTCATTAATAAATGATTTCAATAAATAAGATTATAATGATTAAAATATTATCCAAAACCTCTCCAATTACTATTGTATGATTATATTTCTACCATTAGTCACCTTAACTTTTACTATAATGATATTTGGACCCTTAGAAACCTAATATCATTATATTATAAAATAATAGTTTCACACTTTCCTAAAGAGCCCCTCCTCTCCCTTATAAAAGGAGATCACTTATAACCAATTACCCACACCTCTCAAGCCATTTGGCTCATCCAAAATCTGCCCAATTTATCTCCCTACATCCCTTGCCTCCTCTTAGAATCCTTACCTTAGGCAGAAGGCACTTCAAGAAATCCTTTGGTTCAAACCAAAGGGAGTTACCCAAACTAAAGGTAACAGTTTCTCTTAAATTGTTTTCTTTTATTTTACTTCTCCAACCCATAAACTCTTTTTATGCCTTTATTTTGTAACAACATTAGTATCCTAAATATACTAGGATGTTTTTATGATAATAATTTTAACTACACTTACACACACCTCCATCTAATTGATGAAGAACATAATGTTTCTATGGGTGGAAAACTAACGCCTCACGAAACGATGATTGTTTGATCTTCTCCTACCAGCTCTCATGGTGGCCATTATAATGGAACAGTATTTATATATGATATATATTATGTTTATTATTTCCTTATGCTTCTATACTTCCCAATTATATCAAGCCTTTATGGTTTCTATAGTGGGTAAATACGATAATCTCAGTTGAGGAAGTGCAGACTATTTCCCCCTCAAAGTGATGTGATTTGTTAATGCCATATGTAGGATGTATAAACGATGGAGTTAATGATATTATATATGATATTATACTGGAATTATAATATACCTATGAATCATTATGTTTTATTTTCATTAAATTAAGGAATAGAAATGTGAGTAACATTCAAGTGTACGTATGGCTTACCGTCTCCATGAATGGTGCATTTCATTTATTACCTCTAAATGTTATGTACTATTATAAATACAGGTATATACCGGATATATATGATATATATGATATCTAAATAATGAATATAATTATGTATATAATAGAATATTGACCACATGGACAACTTGTAATATAAGGTGTTCATTTTTGACTCAAGTACCAAATATCGACAAAACGAACATTATTAACTTAAATGATTACATAATGTTCATAACATGGTTATAAGTAATATAAAATGAATAATAACCTTGAAAAAGGTTCTTAAGCAAGTATAAATTAACTTTAGTTTATTATTCAGGAGATTAAAGAACGATCGAGTCAAGTCAGACATGAGGTAAGAGAACTTCTTAACCCAATTTCTGTTCTTTGGGTTAATCTCCTACTTTCAAATTATTCCCTGCTATGAGTATGTCTTATCTTGTAATTATACTTTCATTATGTGTACTTATAGTGAATACACATAATAGATCAATTTTATTTACAAAATGATCTTCGTAAGGGACTTCGTCTCAATCTCCTTTCATTGAGGCATATTTTGTTTTAATACACGACTTTATTTTATATGCTGTATAAACATTCTTGACCTTTCAAAGGGAATATTTTTATACAAATCATTTTACTAAATGATAAAAATGATTGTTCTTTTAATGTAAGCGGTGAAAATGACCTTTTCTGCCACCGTGAGTATTATTTGATCTTTGGTTTCCTCAACAAGCCATAATGTTTTTAAAACAAAATTAATACCATATACAATTTTATGTATTTTGGTATTGAAAATGGTTTTGATAATGTATATGTTATGTCAATATATTTATGTGATATATTGTGATTGAAATGTGGAAATTTTTTTCTTTCCTTTATATTTGTTTTCATTCTTTTGATTTTATAATGGTACTTGGACATTTGACGGGTGGTTACGTGATAAACCAAATGACAGGTGGTGCCATGAATACCAGGACCGGTGGTTACGTTATAACCTCCAATGAATTGGGTTTGTAAGTCGGCCGTATGGCTATTCCATTTAGTGATATGTGTGGAAGTCGACCGTATGTTTATTCCATTTAAGTATGTTTATGTCCCAAGTTACCTTTATATGTTATGTGTTCTTTATATGGGTTTTATGGTAATCTTTTGGTTACAAAAGGGTAAGTAATGATCTTTTAATTCAGTGAAGAGTGTTTACTACTTCATAAAGTGGAAAAGTATTACTTATGTTAATGTATTCATGGTTTACTTTTTATTTTGAAAAACTAACTGTTTTCCTTCTTTGTGTATCCCTTATTGAGCTTTTTATTCTCATCCCATGTTTTTGAAATTTTTTTCACATGACATAATGTGGAATTGGGTCAAGGATGGGATCAAGGAAAAGTCATGCTATCTTAAACATGGAAATAGACATAACACTTTTTTTTCAAGAGTTTTTATTTTATGAAAAAAAATAGAAACTGTGTAGAAGTGTCTACTTTTTAATATTTTGAAATGTAATAGTTATGGCCTAACTCTCTAAAACTCCAAACCTAAAAAAATCCTCATTGTGAATTATTCATTTAATTCAAGATTATGTAATGTTTTATGGCCGAGTCCTTATAGTTGGTACCAGAGGTCGGTTTAGAAAACTTTAGGATTTAGGTTATTATTAAATAAATGTCCATAATTTAATTTAGGTTAATATTAAAATCATATAGCATTTACAGATTACCATGTTTCTTTGCCTAATATATTTCTATGTTCAGAATGGTTTTTCCGAAAAGGAAAAGGGCAGCTATATTGGTACGACATCAGGAGGAAGACAACCTTCCAAATCAGCAACCTGAGATGGTCCGAATCGGAACTGAACAGTTTGTTGCAGTGATGGCACAGTTGATTTAGGCTATAAATGGTGGTGGTATTCATGCACGGGATTATCCAGATAAATCGTAGAGGAACATGTCAGTAGTGGAGCATTTCATGAGGCAACATCCCCCATCATTCATATTATCATCTAATCTAGTGATAGCAGAAGGGTGGATTAAAGCACTTGAAAATATTTTTGATGTCATGGCTTGTTCAGAACATCAAAATGTTAGTCTTGCTGTTTACCATTTTGAAGGTGAAGCTGATCAGTGGTGGTCGATGGTGAAGAATATCCGGGATAGTGAAGAGATTGATGCTCTTGATTGGGAGGAATTCAAAGTTATGTTTCTTATGAAATATTTTCCTAATGTCATCCATGTTAGGATGAAAAAACAATTCCTAGAATTGAGGTGGGAGGATGACTCGGTGGCTACTTATGAAGAAAAGTTTACTCGACTGGCAAGGTATGCACCAAATTTCATCTGAGATCTTGATAGTAAGATAAATTTATTTTACTTAGGACTGAAGCCACGATATCGAAGAGCGTTAGCCTCTCGTGAGTTCAAAAGTTATGAAAAACTTGTTCGATGTGCGGAGAAGGTGGAAATGGAGTTTTCCGATGATAAAGTGTTCATTGATGATATTTTGGTTTATTCAAAAAGTAAAGAGGAGCATGAAAGTCATTTAAGGGTCATCTTGCAAACCTTAAAAGAAAAAAATATTATAATTGTAGATCCTGCTAAAACAAAAGTTGTTGAAGAATGGCCAAGAACCACAAATATAACCAAGATACGTAGTTTTCTTGGTTTGGCAGGTTATTACCAGAGGTTTGTTGAAAATTTTGCACGGTTATCTAGTACAATGACTAAGTTTACTCGAAAAGGTGTTCAGTTCATCTAGACAAAAAAATGTGATGATTGTTTTTAGGAATTGAAAAGGAGATTGGTGAATGCTCTAGTTTTAGAACTGCCTTCCAGAAAAGGTGATTTTTTATCTACAGTGATGCTTCTTTGAAAGGACTAGGTTGTGTCCTAATGCAAAATGATCATGTAATTGCTTAGGCTTCACGTCAATTGAAACCACTTCAGTTAAATTTCCCTACACATGATTTGGAATTAGCTGCTTTTTTTGCTTTAAAAATTTGGAGGCGTCATTTGTACGGAGTAAAATTTGAAATATATACTGATCACAAAAGTTTGAAGTATATATTCACTCAAAAATAATTGATCATAAGATAGAGTATATGGTTAGAATTAATCAAGGGTTATAATTTCCCGATCCATTACCATCGGGGAAAAGAAAATAAAGTGGCTGATGCTTTGAGTCAAAAAAGTAATACTTCAATAACTATGCTACATTTGGAACAAGATCATTTGTTTTTTTATATGATAAACTTTGGCATATAATTTGTTAGTGCAAGAAATTCTTCTGTTTTGTATGAAGTGTCAGTGAGATCAGCTCTTTCAAACAGAATAATGAAAGCGCAGAAATAGGACAGTGAGTTACAGAAAAAGGTAGAGTTGGTTCAGAAGGGTAAGTTTCCTGAATTTAACATTGATAATGATTTTTTTTGAGGTTTGGAAAGAGATTATGTTTGCCTTGTGATTCACAGTTGAAAAATGAGTTGTTATGTGAAGCTCATAGTTCCCCGTTTTCAGTTCATCCTGGCAGTACTAAGATGTACAGAGATCTTCAGAAGTATTACTGGTGGGATGGAAAGAAAAGAGATATTTCTGATTTTACTATCAAGAGTTTGACTTGTCAGCAGGTTAAATCAGAGAGAAATTTACTGAAAGGAATGCTTCGGCCTTTACCGGTGCCAGAGTAGAAATGGGAAAATATATCCATGTATTTTTTTGTGGAATTACCGAATACATTTCTAGGTAATAATTTAATCTGGGTTATTGTTGATCGATTGACTAAATCTGCTCATTTCCTTCCTATTGGAGATACTTTATCTCTAGATTAACTATCTCAGTTGTATGTTAAAGAGATAGTCAGGTTGCATGGATTTCCCCTCTCCATTGTATCTGATTGTGATCCCAAGTTTCCTTCTAAATTTTGGAAAGGCCTTCAGAATTCATTAGGTACTGAATTAAATTTTAGTACAGCTCTTCACCCTCAATCAAATGGGAAATTAGAACGAATAATTCAGACATTGGAAGATATGCTACGTGCTTGTTCGATGGATTACCAAAGAATTTGGTACAAACGCCTTTATTTGGTTGAATTTTTATATAATAACAGTTTTCATTCTAGTATACAGATGGCTCCATTTGAGGCATTATATGGAAAGCGTTGTGGGACTCTTTCTTTTTGGGATGAAGTAGGTGAAAGGAAGATGATGGGACCAGAATTGGTAGAAGATATAGCAGAGAAAGTTCAGTTGATTCAGAAGCACATGAGAACAGCTTAGAGAAGACATAAAAGTTATCAAGATAACCAGAGGAAGGATCTTTCTTTTGAGGTAGGTGATCATGTCTTTCTCAAAGTTTCTCCATGGAAAAGTGTGATGTGTTTTGGTAATAAGGAAAATTTGAGTCCGAGCTTCATTGGACCTTATGAAATTCTGGAGAAAGTTGGATCAGTTCTATACATAGTGGCCTTACCTCCAAGTTTATCCTAAGTACACAATGTTTTTTATGTTTAGATGTTGAGAAAGTATATGCGGGATCCATCTCATGTTTTGAGCCCAAAGGTAGTTCAGTTGGAAGAGAATCTCTCCTATGAAGAACAACCAGTCCAGATTCTTGACCATAGCGAGCAAGTGTTGTGGAATAAGTTAATTCACCAGGTAAAGGTTTTGTGGAAAAACCATATGGTTCAAGAGGAAACATGGGAATATGAAAATGCTATAAGGCATAAATACCCCCACTTATTTGGATAAGTGAATAAAAATTGTGAGGACGCAATTTCCAAAATGGGGGGAAGGATGTAACATCCCAAGTAAATGAAGAATAAGACACATTTCATATTTATTAATATTTGTGAATTAAATATTAATTTTACTTTAAAAGGGTTTATATGTTTTATAGCATACCTGATACACAACAACATGTTTCTTTGAAATCTTACATTGCACACTAATAATATAATATTATTATTTTAAATGGTAGTTAACTCCTTGCCATTGTATTGATGGGAATGAATGAAACTAACTACAATATGATTATACATGTTTGTTAAATGTATTTACATTTATCCAATAAAAATTTAGAGGCCTAAAATATGAATGAATCTAATTTTAAGCATAATTTAAATTAAAATGATGATTACTGCCTTTTAATGGCGAACCCTCTTTAAATATAGATTTGGGTACTTTAATACATTCTAATTGAGCAAATAAAATCATTCTTTAGAATGGGTACATCAAATTTTACTTTGGGTAATTTTTTGGGATTTTTCTGATAAAGTTAATTTTTTAATGAATAGTGAATAAAATTGTATTTTAATTCAAAATGCCTTTTAATATAATTTATTTATATCATTATATTATCTTAATAGTTGGTTTTAAAGTTAAATTAGAATATATTTTTACCATGTAATCCAATGTTGGTCATTATAATTAATTTCACTTTGAAATTGGACATAAATAAGTATCAATCATTTGATAGTTATTGTTTCTTCAAAAAACGCTATTTGTTTTGATAACGGGAATTAATTTTAAAATTAATTAATTCCACTTCTATGTTTTGAATTTTTCAAAATAGACATTATTTTTGAATTCAGAATATCAAATATAGCTTAGGCTGAATTTTTTGTATTTTTCTAAAAAACATCAATTTTTGATGAATAGTGAAACCACTTAGTGGTAGTTGAAAAAAATGACTTTTTCATTTAAAAGAAATTTTACCACTTCTGTGAATTGAATTTAAAAAATCTGAAATACATGGTTGTTATCAAGAAGTAAAATGTGGTTCAATAAGATAAAAATAATTTTTGGTGAATAGTAACTTTTGACTTTTATTTACCACGGTTAAAAGTAAATAGGTTAATTCAAGATAAAAAAATATTATAATAATTCAAAATTACATTAAAACTTGTCCTAAGCTTATTGGTTGAGTCATTCACGACCAGGGTCACCTTTGGGTCGATTTTGGGACCCCATTGAGCAACATGGGAGTTATAATGACAATTTAGATTAATTAACTTAAAGGCAAAAATGACAAAAGCAAATATCTTTTAGTAAATTAATTTTTATAAGGGGTTATATAAATTATCATTTTTTCTATAAATATTCATTGTAAAGATAAAATTATTTCCTACATGATAGTACTTTTTTTATAATTTTTAGACATCAAATAAATTAAATTATTTATGACACAATAATGATGCAGCGCTTACCTCATTAATAAATGATTTAAATAAATAAGATTATAATGATTAAAATATTATCCAAAACCTATCCAATTACTATTGGATGATTATATTTCGACCATGAGTCATCTTATCTTCAACTATAATGATTTTTGGACCTTTAAAAACCGAATATCAATATATTATAAAATAATATTTTCACACTTTCCTAAAGAGCCACTCCTCTCCCTTATAAAAGGAGACCACTTCTAACCAATTCCTCACACCTCTCAAGCCATTTGGCTAATCCAAAATCTGCCCAATTAAGATCCCTACATCCCTCCTCTCCTTCTAGAATCCTTACCATAGGCAGAAGGCACTTCAAGAAGTTCATTGGATCAAACCAAAAAGAGTTACCCAAATTAAAGGTAATGATTTCTCTTAAATTATTATCTTTTATTTTACATATCCAACCCCTAAACACTTTTTATTCATTTCTTTTGTAATAGAACCAGTATCCTCAATATACTAAAATGTTGTTATGAGAATTATTCTAACTACACTTAAACATACCTTCATCTAATGGATGAAGAACATAAGGTTTCTGTGGATGGAAAACTAACGCCTCACGAAATGATGATTGTTCGATTTTCTCCTACCGCCTCTCATGGTGGCGATTATGATGGAAATGTTTTTATATATGATATATATTATTTTTATTATTTCCTTATGCTTCTTTACTTCCCAATTATATCAATCCTTTATGGTTTTCATTGTGGGTAAATACGATAATCTCATTTGAGGAAGTGCGGACTACCGCCCCCTCAAAGTGATGTGATTCATTAATGCCTTATGTGGGATGTATAAAGGATGGAGTTAATGATATTATATATGACATTATACTTGATTTATAATATAACTATGTATAATTATGTTTTATTTTCATTAAAATAAGAAATATAAATGAAGGTAGCATTCATGCGCACGTACGGCTTACCGTCTCCATGAATGGTGCATTTCATGTCTTACCTCTAATTGTTATGTACTATTATAAATACATGTATATACTGAATATATATGATATATATGATATCTAAATAATGAATATCATTCTGGATATAATGGACTATTGACCACATTGACAACTTGTAATATAAGGTGTTCATTTTTGACTCAAGTACCAAATATCGACAAAACGAACATTATTAACTTAAATGATTACATAATGATTATAACATGGTAATAAGTGATATAAAAGGAATAATAAACTTTAAAAAAGTTCTTAATCAAGTAGAAATTAACTTTAGTTTATTATTCAGGATATTAAAGAATGATCGAGTCAAGTCAGACACGAGGTAAGGGAACTTCTTAACCCAATTTCCGTTATTTGGGTTAATCTCCTACTTTTAAATTATGTCATGATATGATTATGTCTTATCTTGTAATTATAAATTCTTTATGTGTACTTATAGTGAATACACATAATATATCTATTTTATTTAAAAAATGATCTTCATAATGGACTTCGTGTCAATCTCCTTTCAGTGAGGCATATTTTGTTTTAATACACGACTTTCTTTTATTCGCTGTGTAAACACCATTGACTTTTCAAAGGGAATATTTTTCTACAAAGCATTTTACTAAATGACATAAATGATTGTTCTTTTAACGTAAGCAACGACAATGACCCTTTCCACTGCCGTGAGTATTATTTGATCTTTGGCTTCCTCAACAATCTGTAATGTTTTTAAAAGAAAATTAATACCATATAATCTTTTATGTATTTTGGTATTGAAAATGGTTTTGATAATGGATTTGTTATGTATATATATTTAAATGATATATTGTGATTGAAATGTGGAAATGTTTTTCTTTCCTTTATATTTTTTTCATCCTTATGATTTTATAATGTTACTTGGACATTTTACGGGTGGTTACGTGATAAACCAAATGACGGGTGGTGCCATGAATACCAAGATGGGTGGTTACGTTATAACCTCCAATTCATTGGGTATGGAAGTCAGTTGTATGGCTATTCCATTTAGTGATATGTGTGGAAGTAGACCATATGGTTATTCAATTTAAGTATGTTTATGTCCCAAGTTGCATTTATATGTTCTGTGTTCTTTATATGGGTTTTATGGAAATATTTTGGTTACAAAAGGGTAAGTAATGATCTTTTAATTCAGTGAAGAGTATTTACTACTTCATAAAGGTGAAAATTATTACTTATGTTAAAGTATTCATGGTTTACTTGTTGTTTTGAAAAACTAAGTGTTTTCCTTTTTGTGTATCCCTTACTGAGTTTTTTATGCTCGTTCCAATTTTTTAAAATGTTTTTCACAGCACATAATATAGAATAGGGTCAAGGATGGGATCAAGGAAAATTCATGCTATCTTAAACATGGAACTACACGTGAATATTTTTTTCAAGAGTTTTTATTTTATGAAAAAAATGGAAACTGTGTAGAAGTGTCTACTTTGTAATATTTTTAAATGTAATTGTTATGGCCTAACTCTCTAAAACTATAAACTTGAACAGATCCTCAATGTGAATTATTCATTTAATTCTTGATTATGTAATGTTTTAAGCCCGGGTCCTTATAGAGAAGTGTCTTAAAACTCTTTTTTAACCAAACCCCATGTTAACATGAATTTAAGTACCAAAAGGGTAGTTATGTATTTTTATGAAATACATTTCATTTTATAATAGTCTTATATTATTTATACTAATATAACTCAAAAGAACCAAAAAAATGATACCATTAGTGACATCATGCCCCAACTCATTGGATTGATAAGATGAAAAATGATATCTTCCTTAGGTGAAATCTCTAAGACATAAAAGTATGTAAATAAATTTTTGAGTATTAATAAAATTTTATGGGAATATTTGATCTTTAAATATAAAACAACTTGAATAAACTGAACAATAAACATTGAATATTATAAATGATGCATGAAGAAACAAAATAAAACTCAATGAAATACCAATAAAAATCAATATTTATGTACCAGTGTAAAGTAAAAAAGTTACAAGGCTAAGACTCCAAATATAATGTAATTTTCACCAAAGTGTAACCATCCTACAATATGATGCATATCTTGCTCAAGTGACCAAACCATTTTGTCAATGATCACCCCCAAAGAAAACTGAAAAATGATCATTATCTATTTCTTAGTATGTGAAATCTAAAAATACATCGAAGTTCCCAAGTAGGAGGTGTGTATATCACAAATTATGGATTCCCCTAATGTTTAACCAACACACACCACTAGGAAAATGACAAGTTATGACATTTCACACAAATTAGTTGGTGATAATATCAAAATAGTTTATAAATGGAAGAAAGTTTAATTCTTAAATTTAAACAAACAAATTATACCAACATATATTTTATTTTCCCCTGGGAATATCCAAACTATGTTCCAAAACCACACACGCATGCATTCCACTAACAATCACAATACTCATGAGTGAAAATTCATCCTTGACCAATTTTTTACAATAAAATATCCCATTATTCCTTTATTTTTGGATTTGAGAACCAATTAAATTTGAACAAGGCCTCATGCAATTTGATATGAACCCATTCAACAATGTATTCCAAGACCATCAACAACATCAAATTGTTTTTGATACAAAAAAATATTTTTAAAACCAAATCTGTTGAAAATAAATTAACTAAAATTTCTAAATATTATCTTTAAAAACTAACATTTTTAAAGAATATAAAAACAACGCTTTTACACCTAAACCAATCAAGAGATATCAAATCAAATCAGAATAATAATATATAAAGTTTCAAGACAAAAATTTATAGAATAATAGAGTGGGAGAGAATCTACCAACCTTGATTATATTTTCACAATGTATATTAAAAAATTGCATGCATAAAAATCATCCATTAATCCCTATATCAAAACCCAATAATATCTCATCACTAAAAATAAAAACCCATTCATCTGAGTATCAGACATTAATAAATGATTCTGATCAAGATTTAATAAAGATATCAAAAATGAGAGGTAATAATAGAACCCAAAACATTAATTTCCACAAAAAACCACCCAGTGATTTGCTTCCAATAGAGTCCAGATGTATAAATTCACCATAAATTGACTATGGTATCCCTTGAAGCCAAGATAAGTAATAAAATCATCATATGAGGTTTTATAACCACTAGATGATGAAACATTCAATGGTCTTGAACAGTTTATAATTTAAATTAAGACTTTATTTCATATATTCATCGAGGGTCAGTTATGAAAAAAACCCATCCCCTAAATTATTTTCTAGGAAAGCCAATTTTATGGTGTAAATTTATATATGATGGTGTAAATATTTTAACATCATGTACTTTTATTATGGTATTTGGTCTAAACAATTTACTTCATGAAACTATAATTTGCATTGCAAATTGCTCATTCAGTTTTTCCAGTAGTGAAACTATAGTTCTTATCATCTTTCATAAATATAGAAACCAAATATTCTATTCTAAACCAAAAAAAAAACATAAAATTAAGGAATAACTCACATAAGGGGGTTTTACATCAAATATACTCACTTAGTTCCAAAAAAAATTAATTTCAAGGATATAAATAAATTACAATGAGTATGTTTTGTGATATATAACTTCACAAAGATATTTATATTCATATTAACATTCATAAAATTATTTCCCTTCATACTACTGTCCAAATTTGAACACCAAAATCAATAAAAAAATTATGTATATAATTTTCAATACTCTACTCAAATACTTGAGGACCATATTTATAATGAATAAATCTGCTAGTTGTGTAAGGTAAGATACTTTCTAATGTTCTATGTTTATGTATGGTGAACTTAAAGGAATTTAAAAAAAATCTTGGCTTATTTTTATAAATATAATTAGAAATATTTTAACTATTTCAATACTTGTTTTTAGAGAAAAAGTTTCATCAAAATACATACCCACAATTAGAGTTTTTACCCTAAAAATGAGATATGTTACATTCCATTTTTCCAATCTCATTGAGATTATATTAAGGATCTCATTTTTTCCTAATCAAAATCTTATATTTTGGTTGTGACTCTAAATAAAATTATTAATTATTTTCAGTCTAATATCATCCCACTTTTATATAAGGAATCAATTTCTCATGTTGAAATTCGTGTTCAATACTCCTTAATTCATACTATATAAGCATGCTAGTATGAATGTCGCCACTCAAACTTCTTTACATTTATACACCCCTACTAGCATATCTAAAAATATTTTCATTCTTCACATATTTTATATGTCATTAGAACATAGAATATACTCAATCCAATCTTTCATCATAAGTGAAAATTTTAAATCAATAATAGAATTTTGTAAATATACTATTGTTTATGAATATATCCCATACTACCCAAAACAATCCCCTCAAGATTCATTGATCTCATCATTAATTAGAAATGCTGTGGATGTTGTACCATGATCTAGTAGCAAAATAACATCATAACCCTCAATGATCTTATTCTTATTCCATTTGTAATAACAATAATTTCATTCATCAACTATATATATAATAAATATCCACTAAACAACTCACTCATTAAATTTTACCAATTTTAAGACTTAATTTTGATGTAACATTGGATATCAGACTCTTTAAACTGGTATTACTTCAAATTTATATAAAATATGGTTTATTTATTAAATTTTTTATGAATTAATAACCTATTTATAATTTACATAGTTGATATTTTATTTGTCTATAATAGAACAATTAGGTTTCATTCTTTGATAACATTCTCCTCTCAATATTCAGCAATTTGAAGTTCTTTATTTCACAAAATTAAATTTATATGGAATGTATCGTGCACTAAATTCATTTATTATCTCATTATTTTCAATATATGCCTCAAAGTATTATTTTTTTAGTTATATACATTATCATTTTGAATATTTTGGATGGAATATACATTCTTCACATTGATGAAAGTAATTAAACACCTCAATATCATTTTACTTATATCATAGGAAATAAAATTATTTTATATGATTAAATAGACCAATACAATAAATTATTTAATTATATTTTTTTTAATTCAGCCTCATTATACCCCACACATACCCATATTTCAATATAAGTGGATTCATTATTTTTATTGGAACTTGGGTGATCCATGATATATATTGAGGATATTTTGTGTTTATTATTAATAATTTTCTAGGTTTTTCTATGAAATAAAAGTAAAGGGAATATTAAATCCCACAACTGAAAGTTAGAAATTTTTAGAGGAAGTATACAGTTGATTCTAGTGAAAAGGTAGGAGTTTTGTATCAGTAGAAGTTAATTCATGATATTCAAGAACCAACCTAATTATTTTTCTCATTCCAGTCAAGTTATGCACTAGTTAGGTGGTTTCATGCTAATTATTTTCATAGAATTTGGGATATTAATTCTAGTTATTTTATTTAGAAGTGGTGTTGCATGAACAAAACACTTAAAATGATGAGGACTATTGGTTTAGGTGTAGGTAGGGGTTTACCTCTAAATATTCTCTTACCCTATAATTTGGAAAAATTTATGATTTGGAGAACTATCGCATGCTATTCTTTCTCACATGCTCATGTTTGTGATGTCACGTCCCTGATTTGTACATAGATGAATGACTTGTTTGATTCAACAAAAAAATGATAATTCAATGTGTGAAACATGAGTGATCCAACCTAAGAAAATGGGGTTGTGTAAAGGTAGTTTTGAGAAATAATTGTTTGAATGGTATTGAGTGAAGGGAGTAACATTAAATATACTTGGGTGAACTCACATGAGCTAAAGGTGTTTTGGGAGACAACACTGGGAGAACACACTTGGGAAAAAGGAGATTTCATGAAGTAAATTATGTGAACTATACTTACATGAATGGACTTGAAATAATTCCCTTTAATGAACATCACTCAATGAACCCTCAATGAAGGTACATAAGAAAAATCCTATATTTTAATAGAGTATTACTGGTAGTTTCTCTAAAGAGAGAGTGTTAAATTGGATTATAATATTCAAATTTTCATGAAGAAAAAAATAAATAAATTATTTATGATATGGAAGAAAGCATCATAATGATAAATTTAGTTGTAATCCCTTAGAATTTGTTAGAATAAGAGGGGAAAACATAAGTTATCAAATGAATATAGTGAACTTATACATAAATAAATTGTAAAGGGAGAGATACTGAAATATTTTAACAATTATAAGAGAATTTTATGCACTATAAAAGTGAATATTAATTAATTATAGTACAATAGAAAAATTCTATGCATACACCCCTTAGATTATCATTGAGTGGTGAACCAATTAAAATAATTATTCCTTATTTTCATTTTTGAATTTTTTTTATAATGGTTTTTCAATGAACTAAATTAGGTTAATGAGTACCTACCAATGTAGAAACAATGAAATCATAACATTATACAAATTTCACACCATGATTAACTCCACACCTCTTAGGGTGTCTTGGGTTCAAAAAGTATTATCAGATCTAGGGTCAAAAACATTAAATAGTTCTATATAAGTTTAGTATAGAGAACTTGGTGAGTGATAAAGGGGTTCCAATATTTGATGAAATAAATTATCATATTTGGAAGAAAATAATGAGATCATACAAATGATCTATTAGGTTAGGTGTTTTATCTACAATAATTAAGGGAAAACAACATCATGATGCATAAAAAATATCCATGATTCAAGTATATTGGAAGTTTGTTGATGTTGATTCCAAATCCTAATATTATTCATATTAAATCCTATAAAAAAATATTTACAAGATGTTTAAAATATTCACTAAGGATAATGAATTTTTGTATAAACTGGGTTATATATGTGATGATAAAAAATTGGTGGTTTTAGTGAATCTTAAAGTTCATAATAATAAGCTCAGTGACTTTTAGATGTTCTTTAATGAAAATTATTATTGTTTCTTTAATAAAATTACTGATTTTTTTATAGATATTGAAGGACGTTGTAATGAAATAATGGATGTTTTATTTTTAAGAATATATTATGATGATTTTACCTCTTTAAAATCAAAAAATATCATCTCTTGAAGAAATAGATTTGATCGGTTTTTTTGGATGATCAACTAAGTAGTTTTGTGTCTATGAAATAAAAATCTAATCTTGATAAGGCATCAAAAATTTGAATAATGAAATGTAACAAATATGGGAGTGTTAGTGGTTTGGGATTCTTTCATCAATACTAAACACGAGTTTCACAAACAAAGATAGTATCAACCAAAGCGAATAAGATATTCATAAGCCTTTCTCAATATTTAATGAGTTATCAATAACCATGTATATTTACAAAAGTTTGGGTATAAGTTGAGGAATTAATGAGAAATGATATAACTTATTATAAAATGTAATTTTTGGGGGTTTTTACACAATATATCATACAATGAAGAGGCAATGATTATTTTAATGTAGAAACACCCATAACTCAAAAAAGATGAATGAGACCATATCCTTTATCTTATAAACTAAATTAATTATATGAATATTACATTAAATTATTTAATTTGATTCATAAATCCATTCATTCAAAATAGGGAAGAAGTATATGTAACCATCGAGGAAGTTAATTGTTGATGATTATAAGGAAACCCAACATGATTCTATTGAGAATGAGATACTCTCTATTGGAATACAAATATGGGAATGATATTAATACCAGTGTTAGAAAGAAATAAGAGAGTCTATAACATTTCTCAATATAACCAATTATTTAATAAATTGAAATAAAATAAAAGTTATGATTCTAAAAAACTGAAATTTATCTCAAATACAAAAATAATAGTAGCACATAGATCACTTATATTCGGTGATCATCTCACATAACATGAAATACAAACATACAAATGATTATGAAGTGAAGAGTTTATGGAATAGTTAATTTTATAAGTGATAGAGATTTGAGAATTAAAGGGAGTAGTAATGCCCATTTGAAATGTGATGAGTTAATGAAAATATAAGCTCTATCTCTGTGTGGATTGAAATAAAACCTCTTGAGTGTGAATCAACATTGTGATTTTATAACTAGTGTCCTTACCATATTCACTAATATATCATATAGAACATTTCTGTAATGCCTCGACCCCAGTTACCCAGATTCGGTGCATTATTATGTAAAATTGGAATGATCACAAAAGATCAAGTCTCGAAAGACCGATTAGTTTAGTAGCCTTGGAAACACTAGATATATTCATAAATGTTAAATTACATCATAAAGTGAAAAATCACAATAACATAGTCTCTATAGTCCACACTCATATCCCCTACAGACTGTCCCTATAGGTCAGTCGTAAAATATTTCTTCACATCCTGGGAAAATAAAACATAGAAAGGTGTGAGATCAGATGCTCAGTAAGGATAACAATATAGCAGAAACTTTCATAAATAAACATAAACATTTAATGAAATGTATAACTAAAAAAGACTTTTAAACTTGAACTTCAGCATAATATGGAAAATGTAAAATGAAATAATTCCATTTACTTATTCACATGGATATTCTACTAGTCGAATAATCACATCCAATATCAATAACCACTTTCATAATGGTGGAATGAAAAATGTCAGACTATCATAACCACGTAGCCAAGGCCTCGTTCCAAGACTACAAATGATATTTTTTCAATGCATCATTCAAAGACACTAGTTTGTCTCATCAGACCTACCGATGCATCGAGGAGCTATAGCGGGCTCCACCCATCACTTACTAAATCCAATGCATTCTTTATATGAAAAGGTCTAAACATATCATAAACCATAACATAATCGTATCACATAAAACATGCATAAAGGAAACATAACGTTTCCACATTTCAATCACAAGATATCAATACAACACATTGATATAGTAAAACCATTTTCAATACCAAAGTAAAATAAAAGTAAAACATGGTATTTATTTCTCATTTAAAAAAAAGGTATGGCTTGTCGAGGAATCCGAAACTCAAATAATGGTCACGGCAGAGGAGAAGTCGTTGTCTCCGCATACGTAAGACAAAACATTCCTTTTGTCTTTTAGTAAAAATGCTTCGTATAAAAATATTCCTTTTGAATAAAAGTAAAAGTCAAATGGGTTTATACACCACATAAAAGAAAGTTGTGTATAAAATAGAATATGCCTCAATGAAAGGAGATTGAGAAGAAGTCCCTTACCTCGTGTCCAACTTGACTCGATTCTTCTTTAATCTACTGAATAATAAACTATAGTTAATTTCAATTTTCTTAAGAACCTTTTACAAGTTCATTATTTCTTTTACATCACGTATTACCATGTTATGAACATTATGTAATCATTTAATTTAATAACGGTCATTTTGTCGATCCTTGGTACTTGAGTCAAAAATAAACTTCTTATAATTACAAGTTGTTTATGTGGTAAAATATCCATTATCTCAAGAATTATATTAATGATTTAGATATCATATATATCATATATATCCAGTATATACATGTATTTATAATATTACATAACATTTAAAGGTAAGAAATGAAATGCACCGTTCATGGAGATGGTAAGCCGTACGTACACATGACCGCTATTTTCATTTTTATTTCATATTTAATGAAATGAAATAATAATGATATAAAGTTATATTATAATTCCAATATGATATATAATATCATTTAACACATTCCTTTATGTGTCCCATATATGGCATTAATGATTCAAATCACTTTGAGGGGGCAGTAGTCCGCACTTCCTAAAATGAAATTACCGCGTTTACCCATAATGGAAACCATAAAGGTATTCCATAAATGAAAAATACATAATAATAAAGAGAACATAAAAATAATATATATCATATATAAATATAGTGACATCTTAATGTCCACCATGAAAGGTGTTAAAAGAAGATTGAACAATCATCGTTTCGGGAGGCAGTAATTCACCACCCACAGAAACAGTATGTTCTTTAACCATTAGACGGAGGTGTTTGTAAGTGTAAATAAAATAATTCTCATAAAAACATCCTAGTATATTTAATATACTATTTTTGTTACAAAATAATTGAATAAAAAGGGATTAATGGGTTTGAGAAACAAAATAATACAAAAGAACATAAGAGAAGACATTACCTTAAAATCGGGTAACTCTTTTTGATTTGAGCCAAAGGCTTACTTGGGAAGACTTCTACCCAAAGTGTGTCTTCTAGGAGTAAGAGTGGTAAGTTTAGAGAGTATTTGGGAAGAGTTTGGCTGAGACAAATGGCTTTGAAGGTGTGAATAAAGTGGTAGAGGTTGGGGGCTTTTATAAGAGGAGCGGAGGGGCACTCTTGGAAAGTAATGAAATGTTACTTTATTATGAATTGCTTTTCGGATTTTAAAGGTCCCAAAATGATATATTTCTATGATAAGGTGAAAAGGGTTCAAAATCCACTCATCCAATAGGCTTTAGAAAATTTTAAGTCTTATATTTTACCTTATCTTTTCATTTTATTTAAATCGTTCATTAATGAGGTAATCACTGCATCATAATGGTGTCATAAATAAATTTATTTATTTAATGTCTAAAAATTATAAAACAAAATACCATCATGTAAGAAATATTTTTATCTTTCCAATGACTATTTATAGACAAAGAGATCATTTATTTATACAAAATTAAAATTGTTTTACTTGGGTGACACATACTTTTGTAATATTTTCCTTTCTTTAAAAATAAAAAGATAAAATGTCACTATCACACAAATGTGATTCCATGGGGTCAAAAAGTTTGGCAGAAGGCATACCATGGTCGGACATGACACAAACAGAAGAATTAGGACACATGTTGGGGTCACTGTATATTATTATGATATTATTTTATTACCCTTAACTACCAAATTACTAATTAATCATGATAATTAAAGATAATTGTCGTCATTACTATTCATAATGTCCGAAAACAAAAGAGTGTTAATTACATAATTTGGACCATATGATTCAAAATATGGAAACCATTTTACCAAATTATAAATACATAAATTTCCTTAATTAATTTAAAAATTATTCTCACTATCAAAACAAATAGCATGTTTTTAAGAAACAATATCTATCAAAAAATTGACAATTGTTTATGTCTGATTTCAAACTGAAATTAATTATAATTACCACCATTGTAAAAAATGGTAAATGTATATTCTAATTATACTTTAAAACCACTCAATAATATAATATAACTATAAATTATTTCGATTTAAAAAGTTGTTTTTAAGTATTCTTCACTGTTCACCGAAAATTGGAAGTTCTCGGAAAAATACAAATAATTCAACATAGGATAATTTCGATAATCCGAATCCAAAAATGATGTCCATTTTGAAATATAGAATTTATATAATTCAAAATGTGGGTATTACTATTCATAACATCTACTTTGATTGGTCACGGTGTGTTAGAATCTCAAACTTGCATACAATAAAAGATATTTCATTATTGAAAGAGAATCGTATCGTGGAAGCTTGGGGTGTTACAATTTCCAAGAGAACGGCTATAGTGGATATTTCATTTCTAAAATGAGATCTAAAACATGCTTGTATTATTTTATTCAAGATCATATGGTTTAAAATCAATATCAATAATAGAATAAAAGGTAATCCAAACTCATCAACATGGTGCATACTGATTTTTTTTACTAATGAATATATTAGGAATGTATTTTAAAATGTAATTAATTTATTTTTTTGATTATTTTGAAAGATATTTTTATGTGATGTTCATATAGATAAAGATGAAGTGACAGATTTTGGAATATATATACTGGTAAAGAGTTGATAATTATATTAAACACATCATTAATATATTTTTATTTGATAATGTAATAGAGTAAACATCGATTCTGTTTGATAATTACATTGAAAAAAATCATCAAACCCAAAATATCGTTAGTATTAACTCCAAAATAGATAAAAACAATGAAATTAAAAAATTAGTGTGGGAATATTATTGATAAAATATTGAAAATTGAATGTGGAATATATTTTATCTTTTGGAAGTAAATATAACATGTTATGGAGTACATAAACAACTATTTGATTATTAGATAAGGGTAAGAAATGAAATCATAAGAATTGTGGCAAGTAAGGAGTCCCTCACTAAACATAATTATGTCTTTATAATAATATTCTACATTTTAAACATAAAATAAAATCATGGAATGTTTGGTGATGTAATAGAAAAATGGTTGTTTCTAAGATACTCAATAATGAGTAATTGTTATAAATTCTTAAATAATATGATTAATTGAATTATAAGGCTATATAGTTTCAATTTCATTTAGGTAAATGAGGTGAATAATTCATAGTGTTCAATTTTTTATGAAATATATAATGAATAGGAAGAAGTTTAGGAAAATATTGTGGTTAAAATATGTTCCCCAAATTATGTGTATTTTTTGGATGAATACAAAGAGGAGATGATTAATAAAAAAATGTCATATGGGGACTCATGGTATAAACAAGAGTGTGTAATTTTATCCATGTCCCACTATCATGTAATGATATTCTCCAACATGAAAATAATAATAAGGAATTTCAAGCATACTACTCTACTATAAATAAGGTAAAAATAATTTGAAGATTTAGAAATGGATAACTCATGGGTTTGATCTATGAATTAAGAATTGACTCAATAAAAAAAATCAAACTTGGGAACTTCTAAAAATATTAAAAATCAAAATGTGATTAGAATGAAGTTCATTATAAAAAATAAGTGTGACAAACACAAAAATGTGTTCCTAAATAATCTATTACTAGTTTGAAAAGTATATATTCAAATTGAAGGTATAGATGCCAAAGAATTGTTTTTAATAATAAATTGACACGAGTCAATATATCTCTTATTCACCATAGATATTCAAATAAGATTCAAGATTCATCATACGGATTTTAAAACAAAATTTTAGAAAGGGGAGATTAAATAAGAAGTTAATATTTAAAATCACGTGGGATTATTGGTTGGAAATTATGAAACTATGGTGTGTATATTTAATAAGGCCTTGTAAAGATATCATCTTGTATATATGAATCATTAGAATCTTTCTTATTTTATTATATCATGACAAAATATTGTCATTGAACCATGTTCAGTGACATGTTTCTAGAATAATACAAAGGGAGAGCATCTCTAAACAATTAAAAGAATCATTTCATACATATTTTGTATTCCTGATTTTTCATTTCTCTTTGATTATGGGAAGAATCATTAGTTATATATGTTTTTTGATGAAAACTAGGACAGTGATGTTGTGAACAAACTATCCAAATGTTATAGAGAATTATTTATTAGTAGTAAATGTATTGGATGTCCATGTAAGATGAAATAAAGGACTTCACTGAAAATAACATAAGTAGAATACATTGAAGTATCCATGGAATTCACATTGAATCTATAGATGAAGAAAAAATAGGAGAAAATTTTTATATAATTGAAGTAGTTTTCATTGATGCTTTGTGATCACAAAAGTGAAATAGGTCTCCTACAAATTATCCTATAGCACATCCATAACAAAAATATTAACATTATGTGTCACTTAATCAATGAAAAGGTAGATCAAGGAATGATCATAGTTTATGATGTTGAAACTAATGATAAAGTAAAAGATATCTTGACCAAACCATTATCAACTATAGTATTTGAGAAACATTAATTGAACCTCGAAGTTCAACCACCTCTCTCATCCTGATAAGTTTTTGGATAATTCTAATCTCCTCATTTTTATCTAATAATTTATATAGTGTTATTAATGTTTTTAAGGTTATTTCATGTTGGGTTTACTTTCAAAGTGTGATAATAACTATACTATAGTTTAAATGTTGTGAAAAGTGGAGCAAGACTATATTTACTAACCAATGGCTTTAGTAACCCTGAAAAAGTGTTGAAAATTATTATATTATCTAATCAATGGTGGTTTTGTTATATTAATGTCATGTAGACATATCATTCATGGATAATATATGAATAAATTTCAATCAAGTTGGAATAATAAGAAGTTCAATAGTGTGGAATGACATAAGGAATTTAAATATCTCTTATAATCTTATTTTCTCTATAGAAAAAAGATCATATGGACATAGATTAATGGATTAGATATTCCACTTAAACCACAAAGAAGTATGATGTGGTAGTTATATTAAATTTCACTCATGGATTTACATTAAACCCAATAGTAGAGAATAATGGAACCAAGGTGATCTAGGTTGGTGATTGAGTATGTGTTTTTATTATTATAAGTTGTTTTCTATGTTTTTCTAGAGGATTTAAGACTATTATAAATGGTATACTGTAATTGGTAGATGAAATATTTTTGTATTAAGTTTGAAGTTGATTATGATGAAATGGTATGATTTTTTCACCAGTGGAACATACTTCAATCTAGTAAAATCCCTTAATGACAGTTAGTCACTACACTAATCATAAGTTTGAAACTAGTCCAGTAATTTTGTACTATTTAGTTAAGTTCAAGATGATATATTCACACTATAAAAAGTTTATAGAAGTGTAGTTTTTTCAAAACACATTGGGATTTTATTTTATTATAAATACCATATAACCCCTCCCATTTGGAACTGATAGAGAATTATTGAAAGATTAGAGGGTCACTTTTTTGAATGTCTTACATAAGATAAGTCAGTTGTTTGAATATGAATTGGGTGAATAAATTGGGATAAATTAGATTTAAAAAATGATAATTTCATTAGATACACTTGAGTTAACCTACTTAAGTGAAAGGGTGTTGGGAAAATGTAGATTCATGAACATAGTTTCAGGAACACAGAAAGGTGAACAATGTTATATTATCAAAACATGGGAGAGCTCACATTAGTGTATTGATATGAACAAACCATGCTTTAGTGAGAACACATGAGTGAAGGAGGTCGTTTTAAGGGACTTAAGAAAACTATACATGTATTAAGGGACTTGAATAAATCCAATTGAGTGAAATTTTTTTGTAAACCATGTGAAAAGGAACCTACAGAAAAGAAAGTATTTGAATACTGTATTACTGGATGTTGTTATTAAGAAAGAGAATTATATTTAAGAATCGTACATAGGTATTCTTGATGAAAAACAAAGAATAAATTATTGATTATAATATATTTACTGTTAAGTGAATAAACTGAGAATTCCTCCATAAAAATTAGATAGAAAAGGAAGATGTAGTGGAAGTGATCTGAGGGTGGAAATGTTATTATCCCTGAATAAATTATAAAGGTAGTGAATCTGTCATTAAGTGACCATTCCCAAATAATATTATTCATATAACTAGTGATTTTTAATATATTATATTACACCGACACAACAACATGTGTATTCTCCTTAGACGTTCCCTCTATGGTGAACCAATTGAATTCATTAATCCATGTTTTAATTTCTATATTAATTTTTTGGTGGATGTGATACAAACCGCGATAGATTTAATTACCTTAAAATATTGGAATAATATCCTTATGACATGATAAAAAGTATTACACCCAAATTCACCCTCCCCTCTTAGTGTATCTAAGTTTACAATAATTTTAATCTCCCCCAACATGTGAATTTTATTCCCCATCCTCCCTCTATGACATACATTATAAAAATGTATTATTTCAGTTTTTTATGTTTAATATTTCTCACAACTTCATACTAGAAATTTTTCTCATGTTATTTTAACCCAAATAGACATGTACTAACATTTAAAGATCATATTATCTCTTCACACCCATGTAATAAGTGTTTTCATTATTGAATATATGGAATAAATTTTTAAATATTCATTGTCCCTTCAGAATGATTGTTCCATTATTAAATCTCTCAAGGACATATTCCTTATTTTATAAAAAATTTAATTCACTTTTTTATAAAATTAACATACACTCTAGAGTTTGTGATCCAATACATTAATAATTAAAGCATCAAAAGATTGAAACTTATTCTTACTAATTTTTTACTTCCAACAACATTAAAATTTAATAAATAATCATTTCTAAAATTACTAGATCCTCCAACATATTTATAGTTATACTTACATTCATATTAAATTTTTATCCATTAGGGATAAGTGTCCATTATCCAAGATTAGAGGATTTTATCTATTTTCATTTTTATAAGCCACATTAACTTCCATTTCTTGTTCCTGAACACTTCTCAAATTATTAAATTTTGAGTTTTTTTTATGTATATAATTAAGAAGTAAATTTAAACACTTTAGGGTGTTATGTATTTTTTTATCACACCCACCACAAATTTCATTGATATTATCAAAAAAAATTATAACTTAACTTCCTAGTTTAGATGTTCTCTCAGTAAATCTTTTAAAAATTTATCTTATCCGATAATCAAATCATAAACATACTTTTATTGAGGGCTAAGTATACTATACCAATAAATATAAAAGTTATTTCTATACACTCTATAATATCAACTACTTGCTTTAAATTTAAATCTCCTAATCAATTATAAATTTTCCTTCCCAAAATATACTTATCAATGTATAATTGTATTCGAACTCATCTGACTTTCTTCAAATTTCATAATATCTAATGTTTAATATTTATTTTTCCTTAAATTTTAAATTAATCTAAGACTAAAATTCCTAATCACTCTAAAAATTACTATTTTTTTATTATTTGTACTAGTACATGGAGTAAAAATAGGTTTATCCTTTATCATTGAAAAATATACCTTCTTCTTTACTTTTATTCAATTACTACTATACATTTTTTTAAAAACATTTAGGGACCAACAAATTTTTTTCTAAGAATTTAGATATTCACCAATTTTTTTAGGGGATTAAAAAACTTAATCTATTAATTAATGTGACTCTATTAATTTTTTGTTAGGATTTATAAACTGAAACAAAAAATTCTATAAAGAATTTTCAACTTCATATAACATCTGTTTAATATTTTATAGATCCTCATTATTTTTTAGAATATATTCTATTGAAATTTTAATAGTTTTATTATCTTTTCTCAATAGTGGTATCAAGATCACTAATTTTACTGAAAAATATAACTTACTTATAAAAAACGTTTTTTAAAATTTATATATCAAGGTAATTATTCAAATATTAGTTCTCCTTATTCATGTATTCTTCTTTCTGATTAAATAATACTATTTTATTTCAAGAAAAACAAGATATACATTGTCAAATATAAAAACATTTGCATTCATTAATCTTAACATTCATCTTACTAACATCACTCTTCTTTGATAAATGGTTAATTAGTGTTCTTTGATTATTCTCTGAAATATTGAAAAACATTAACCTTCAAGAGTTTCACTTCCCTTCCAAGATATTTATCACAAGATATCATATCTCATTTAATAAAAAATTGTAATCTTTGATATTGTTTAATTTACCCTTAATTTAGGTAATTTTCATCTACATTGACTAATTTACACCTTACTTGTTATTGGTGGTCTTTTTGATTCATCAACCTCTTCTTCTTCTTGATTATTATTTGGGAAACTAGCTTTTAACTGTTGAATCATACCATAACTAAAAAAAATAAAATGTGATATTCATTTTTTACTCACATTTTTTATTTTTAAATTATTTAAATATAAATTATATAAATTTATTGTTGTTCTTGTCAATATATTTGACTATCTAAATATATTTTTGAGACCCCTTTGATCCAATGTTCATTAAACCACTAAAAACATCAAAGTCCATCTCTATTATTTGTTTCCCTTTACTCTTCAATTTTTTCCCATCTTATTATCACAAACTATTAAAAACATTTAGTGATTATAAATTATAAAACCATCAATATTTTTATCCTCAATGAATAGACGGTATATTTGAACTTTTTTGTATAATCTGCATCAATTTCTTCATAATAGTATATACTTCAACAACTTCTTTATAACTATTAATTGAGTCAGTAATTTTGTTAACCTAAAAAAATAATTAACCCACTAAATCATCTTTAACCATTTAAATATCCTAAAATAAAGAATTGAATGTTTTTAATTGAGGTTTCTATACATTTTTATCACTTTCATGTGTGCCATGAATATTTTAGCATAAAGTGTTAGATGTTTTGATAACCTATCACTCATGGTAATTTTTCTTAAATATAGATGATGATAATATGTTTTATTATCTCTATACAACATTAAAATTATTTTTTATCTTCTAGTATAAATTAAATAATAAATTTTGGAATGTTTTAACTATTATAGATAATGCCAATAACATGAATTTGATGTGATAGAAAATATAAAATCGTCATATATTTCAATAAATCAGAACCATTTACATTAAACATACTAATAAACTTATTGTTTAAAAAATTAATATTATCTAAATAAATGTCCAGAATAATGTGATATAGCATTAAATACAAAACTTTAGATTTTTTGGAATACCTTGAAGTACTTCTCAAGAACCAATATGATGAATGATTTATTATTTTAGCCTCATCTTTGAAATGACATGATAAAACTTGGTGAATAATACCCAACCATTGGGGGTGAATTCGTGATCTAAAAAGAAGAAATTAATTCAAAGAAAATATTGTTATAATGGTTAAAGTGTAGAATCAAATAATAATAAATTGAAAGATAATGATTACAGGTGATGTGAAAGTTTGAACAACACAAGAAAAACTGATTTTTACAAGGTTTAACAACTCCTTTTATAAACTTTTTAATAGTTAGTGTTGATTAGTTTTGATCCCACTTCACGCATATTCATTTTTTATTAATTACGAGTAAAGTAATTGTGAAATAATATCGTACATAAATATTTTATAAGAAATATCAAAACAAACATAAATAATTTGATAAAACTTCAATAATTCTCTTTAAGTTTCTCAATGGTTGGACTGGAAGTGAAACTTCATTATTCTACTTAAACATGGAAAATTTATCTCAAGAATATTCCCATGAATTTTTCAAAATCCATTTAATTATTTTTCAGACTTTTCAAACAGAACTTTTTTTTATAGAGAAACAAAAATTAAAAGACTAATGCCCACAATTATTGTATAATTCAAGGTTAGGGTTGGTTTTTATAGACCTCATACCACCCATTTTTTTTATTGATAATAATTGATTTTTAAATTTACTACGGTATTCTATTAAGATATTTATAATGAAAATTTTGTATTAAAATTAATATATGTGATAAATATATTATTTTAAGGCAATAAAGTCTTCTAAGATGAAAATAAAATTCTTATTTCTCTATGTTACCCAATGAAGGATTATGAAACACTAATGGGATTATAATAGTATAGTTTGTTACTAATATCTCCACCATTAGAAATTTTTTGAGCTATAATGATTCTCTAATGGGGCCTAGATAGTTTAACTTTTACTAGGTAATGCAAACTATAATAATGTGGAAAGTCAACTATACATTTGTAGATGATTTAAATAAAATCTCTAAATTTTATTGACTTTAATATATATATTTGAGTCGTAACGTATCCTTACAAGATCCAAGGGATCTAATGGACCAAACGAATATATAATACCTATATATACACACATATGATGTTTTTATAAGTTTTTCACATTTTTTATCATTGTCTATATTTTTAGTAGTGTTGGCTATCCATATTATAGATACATTGTTATTTATTTTTCATATTCTTGTTTCTATATTACTTTCTATCTATTTTATCTTACTATAAATCTAAAATTATTATGATTTTAGCAGTGATATTTAATTTTATTTTGTTAAAATAATCCATTAAGGTTTTTTCTATTACTTGGGTTCTCACTTCCACCAATGTGAGGGAATTGGGTTTCCACCTACATATATTAAAAAGAAAGTGTATTTTGTTTTGGTAACATAGGTACCACTAAATGAAAGGAATCAAAGAAAATTTTGATTCATTGAGTATAAATATCATAGGTACTCATATAAATGATGATTTACCAAACATCTAAAACAATCATTATTTCCCTTCATTTTTCTTCCAAAAATTCTATAATTGTTATAATTTTCTATTATTTAATACTATTTTTGTTAAAATTATTATATTTAATATTTTAAAAAATAATTCTACCCTATTTCTACCCTCTTAGATAAAAAATTGGTATCAAAGCCTCCTTTAATTTCTAAAAATTGACTGATATAATAGCACAATTCCAATGGATATTCTCAACCAATAACACCCAAGGTGTCATTTAAGGACACTCGATGGGTTATACTCTATTATTTGAAAGTACACACAATATTTATTGTATAAATCCTATGTCTAATTTTAATATAAGTGTTGAATATCATGTTTGGAAGATTATAATGGGTGGCTATGCACCTACTATTAAAGTGGATAAAAAATAATATCAATAAAATACATATACATTTGAGCTTGATAGAAAAAAATTTAATTACATTTAATTATGGCTTAAATTTGAATTCGTATATTCATTTTTCACATGTAAAACTACTCATAAAATTAGGAAAATTGTTCAAGTTACATACGAAGTCACATAAAATGTCAGTTTTTTAAGGCATGACATGTATAAGCTACACTGATCATGAATTATATCAAATAGATTATTGAAACTTTAACATTTTTTAAACTCTAAGTGGTAGAAAATATCGTGGTGATTATAATTCTCAAAAAAACTACATTAAAGAAAGTATTTTCTATATTTTTGAGTTCATGGCCACTAAATATAATTATTATTCAATAATCAAAGGACATAAAGAACATACCTATAGAGGATTTAATTTGGTTTCTCCAGACATATGATATAATATTAAAAATGGAATATTAAATTTAAGGTTATGGGGTTCATTAAAATAAAAGTGTTTATTTTTTATAAATTAGTGGAATATATTCTGAGAGTGAAAATAAAACTTCCCACATTTTGAAGAAGATGAATAAGATCATGAGATACAAGAAATGATTTTGGTGGGATAAAATATATTTTTTGTTATATACTTCTATAAAGAAGGGTTCCTAAAAATAGGAGTGCTAAATGGTATATAGACAGTGGTTGTTCAAGACAACAACATGAATATTTCTAAAACTTCATTACTTATAAATTATTTATATAGGAAATATTACATTTGGTTAAAATGAAAATGGGAATATTATTGGAGATAGATCTTTTAGAAATCTATATTTTATCCTCATAAATTGGGTAAACTATATTGAAGAGTCAAATAATAAATTTATATTTATTTACCAAAAAATTTATGAAGGTTATTCTATTAATTTATATAATATTGTGTGTTATGCTTTTAAGGACACATTTCATAAGTTTAGATACCTCAAAACATAAAATTTATATACATTAAATCATGATTCTTTTTGTAGAAATAATACAAACTATTTGAATTTTTAAATTAATGAATCATCAATATAGAATAGAATATTTGGATATTCTAATATTTATTCTTTTTTGAAACTATTTAGGATGAATTCAATTTTTGATTTTATTTACATAAATTTTTATAAAAATAGTATATGTGATGAATTATAATTAGATAAGAAACAGTAATATCCTTTAAAATCAACCAATGAGTCTCTAAATATGGACCTATAGATCATATTCCAATGGATTTCTTAGGCCTTTCAGAATTTTGATACTTGGTCAAAAGTCATTATATTTTTTTATAATATTATTTTAGATTTACTTGGTTTTACTTTTTTTGGATTAAATAGATGATTGTGCTATCATCATGAATTTCCATAAACTACATTTCAATGAAAAAGATTCCCAAATTTCATCAAAGAAAAGATTCTATGAAAAAGAATTTTAAATTAATTAATTAAATTAATTTTTTTTATAAATCATAGTATTAAACATAAATTCTCTTCCCCTAACTCACATAAATAGAATAGATATTCTTAATGGAAGAAAATTAAATTGTTATAAATTTTTAGAAAAATGTTAAATAAATATATTATGCACACTCATTTTTTGTATAAATATTTAAAAACAACATGCTATATAATAAATAGAGTTTTAATAAGGCCTAACATAATGAAAATATCCTATGAGTAGTTGAATAATTGAAAACTGTAAATTTTATAGTTTATTTTTTTGGATATAAGGTTTAATCATAAAAAATAAGGATAATATTGGCATGTTTCATCAAAAGGATGATGTATGAATATTTATTTGGGTTTTATGATACTTATAAAGATTATATAGTAATAAAATAATATTTCAATGATAGTATAAAAATAAACTCATATGATGTCTGCTAATTCTGATCCTATGGATAATAATAAAACTCAAATCGATGACCTTAATGACTCTTTGAATTACATGAGACGAGATACTGCTATTTAAACTATAGAGGTAAATGATGAGGATCATGTTCAATCACAAACAACTTCTGAATGGGTAAAATAATAAACCTAAATCTGAACTACCTAAAAAACCTATAACCTTAAAGAATAACCTTCAATAAATTGTCTTTGGAGGTTTATATTAATTTTTTTGTGATATAATTATGGTTGGAAACATTTCTTAGTATTAGATTTTTTCATATATTGAACCTAAACCATAGATAATACCTTGAGTGATGATATTTGAGTTTTATCCATGTAATAAGTGTCAAGAGTAATAATATTTATAAATTAGTTGGTAGAACCTCTATTTTTCTAGTTAATGGTAATAAATGGGTTTTCATAAGTAAGTATAAAAACATGGAGTGATTACTAGGAATGAGGATTTATTATTGGATAAATTTAATAACCAATAAGGAATAGATTTTGACAAAACCTTTTCAATTATACCTATATTATAATCAATTAAAATTATATTAGTGAATCCAAATCGTATGAATTTTAGAGTTTTACATATGAATGTTTAATATTATTCCCTAAATTTTTATATTATAGGGGATATTTATGTTTAACAAACACCTGGTTTTGAAAATTCACATTTTGTAATTATGTTATAATCTTTCTAAAGATTAATATGGACTTAAAAAGCACATATATCCTGTTAGGAATGGATTAGATCATTTATTTTATACCATTGCCTTTTTATATCCTTATAGGATCATAAATTATTCATGAAAACTTCATATTTAGAAAATCTACTTATTCATTTGTATTTTGATAATGTGATATTGTTTTCAACAAACTAGAAGTTTTGTAATGAATTTTATAAAATCATGTAACACTATTTTGAAATGAGCTTGTTGAAAGAGTGGAAAATTCAATATTGATTTTCAAATAATTTAAAAGGATTATATGAATTTTCTTAATCAATTTATATAAATTAATGAATTATGTAAAAAAAATTGACCCTAAAATTTTTATGTATCTTCAAATCCTAGGAGTTCAAATGTTAAATGTGATTTGGATAAAGCTGGGAAACTAGTAAACTACAAGAGGTATAATTTAATAATTGTGATTTTTTATATTTAAATTTATATAGATAATATGTTATGGTTATTCTATGAATTTTTTATAGATTCTAAGACAATCCTAAATAATATCATTTGAATGTTACCAAGAAAATGAACATTATAGAACTGTTCTATTCTTTTTTCAATATTTTTTCTTGAAACCTCTGGAGTTGATTTAATTCCATATCCCATTATAGATTTTGGAGGTTGTGGATTAGATAGGAGTTGAACTTGGTTAAATAATACTGTTTTGGGAAAATACTTAGTTTATTGGTCTATTAAAAATCAACATCCTATTTCATTGTCAACTCATGACGCTAAATACCTTGCATTTGGAAGTTTCTATGCGAAAGTGTTGTGGAGGAAACTCACGTTGAAGGATTTTGGTTTTAATTTTGATCATGTGCTAACAAAATGTGATAACCTTAGTGGAATTATCATTTTTAGAAATATTATATGCTTTTATTTACTATGAACATTGACATTGAAGTAATTTCTTGTGGGATCACATTGAATATGTGATATTCCTCTTCATATTTTTGACATTGAACATTATTTAGAAGATATATTTACTAAGAATATTTTTAATGATATATTTTATTTAATTAATTTTGAAATGTCACCATTAAGGTTTAAATGGTTTTAATATGTTTTTGTTATGTATGTAATGTTATATTTTAAATAAATATATTTATTTTCCACAGATTTCTCTTTATTTAAAAAATGTCTCTTATTACATCATATCAATGAATTTTTCCATTCTTTTTTTTAAAAAAGATATTGTTTTTATTAATCTATTTTAGATCGAAACATAATATTTTAAGGCCTTCGTTAGTCTATCTTTTTAAAAAAAATATAAACGTTAAAATTTTCTAATTTTCTTGATGATGAAAAAATGAACAAGACTTCGGATTATGATTCTAGAATCATGTACGAATTTATAGAAACTAGTTTCGAATGATGTGTTTTATATGATATGTATGTTTATTTTACATATATAAATCATATAAAATTTATTTTTATGAACTATTTATGTATTCAAGGTTACGAATTATTTTAATGTTAAGCAAAACAAAGTTTTTTTTGGTAAGAAAGTCTGGTGGTTTAATTAGAATGATCAGATTGGTTTTTCAGAAGATGCATATTTAGTAACATTAAAGGTAAATGGAAATGATATATCAACTTAAACTGTTGATATGGATGAGGAATTAGGTTTTCCCCGTGATGGATATTTTATTCAGTTTAACATAGATAGGTGAAGATAAATTTAAACATAGTTATATTGTGTTTAATATTTTTGGAATTCAAGATACAAAGATTATGCTAGAAATGAAATTATAACCGAAGAGTGAGGTTTTATTTAAATTCATTCAAACCAAAATATTATAAAGAACATAAAAATTTAGGGAAAATTTTTATAAAGATATATATCTTTCATACATTTTATGGATGATAATAAGGTAAATCATTCAATATACATGGCTGGGGATATGTATCATTATACTCAAAAGTAAGGAAGATTAGTTTATAATTTTATATTAGGTTGTACATAATTTTTGTATAGAATAGAAATTTAAAATTAAACAAGTTAGATGATATAAAGTGTGTCATAATAGAAATTTATTAGTTGGTCTACTCTAAAAAATTGTATTTTTTTAATACTTATTCGAAGTGGTTTTTACCTATCAGGGAATAAGAACAACTACTGGTAGCTAAATATGATTCATAGATCCTTTCTCTAGGTGAGGGGTTCCTATAAGGAATGATTCTATAATCTTTTCTGAATTACCTAAAACAATATTGAATAGTTCATTTTACACTATAAATTAAGAGGCTAATATTTCTAAGGAATATATTGACTATAATAAAGTTTAAACCAGAATTTTTAATTAAAGAGTTGATGTTTTTAGTGAACCAATTATTAATACAGTGATTAATGATGAACATAGAATAAAAATTGAGGAATTGGTGGTGGAAGGGTCTCAATAGGGGACTACACCCAATCCTATCGAGAATATTAGAGAATATATTGAAGATTTATAAGAATAATTCTATAAAACATTTTTCATAAGGAAGTCCAAATAGAATTAATTTGAGAACGTACCTCACTATCTATTGTAAATTATTATGACTATTTAAATTTTAATGAGAAATTATAGAATTTTTAAACCAAATTTTTTGATATTTTTATTTGATAAAAGAAATAAATTGATGGATTAATATATAAACTCTATGAAATAGAATTATAATTGATAAACATTAAGGAAAATTATGTTTCAAAATAATATTTTATAGATATAAAAGATCATATATTTTCAAAAATCAATTTTTATGAGTTAAAAAAATGATAATTGATCAAAATGATTTGATGATGATATTTTAGGTCATCTAGAAACGTTTTTTATATTATTTTTTTAGGGGAAACATAATATGTTATTTATCATTTGAAAACTATTTATTTTAAATTATATATAGTGAATAACAATGTATCTTCTCTATAGTGTGACTTTCTCACTATAAATACTCTATAGAAATTGAGGAAATATTTGATTATTGAAATAAATAGGATCATGTAAGATGAAAATAATGATCATAAAATGATTTAAGGATCATAAATAGAACTTGTAAATTTTTTTATGATATATTTACTTCTCTTAAGGAAACTGTTTAAAAATCCTGGAAGTTCCTAAACTATTTTGATGTTGTTTAATGAATGTGAGATTTCATTAAATTATAATTCCAAAAACCTAGATGTTAAAAAAATGGAAATTATGAACAGTTTTCAGAAATTATATTCTTCAGAATCAATTAATTTGTAATGAACTGACCTAGGTTACACCCAAAAATTGTTACTTAGACCAATCTACCTCATACACGATGGATGGTCTCAATCTCCACATGATGGAGTCTAGCACCTAGGAATAAAACAAAAACCAAAAGGAATTATTTCACCCAAAGTAAACAATATTCATGGAATATATATACATACCAAAAAGAGTAGCTAACTAAAAACTGGGAGAAATAATTCTAGGACTAAAAAAATAGGGGTATAAATACAAAATGAAAATGAAGATAAAACAAAAGGTATAGGTCCAATAGAACTGAAGGAATAAAAAATAGATGAAAAATAATCTTATGATATGTAGTAAATCTTCTACCATTTCAACACTAGATACCCAAAACTAGCTAAAAGAAACCACACAAACTCACTATGAAACCATGCCTTTACCTACATCAAAATTAATAACCACGTATATACACTTCTAATGGGGTGTGCTGGGTGTGAGCTAAATATGATCAATAAGATCCCTCCTAAGTGTTCCATGTCAAGAATCTATAGAAATAATCCCAGTATTCTTATTATAATGAAAACATGGCATGATAATAAGCCTAAATGTTTTATAAAAAATAATGATAAATATTACCCTTATTTCCATAGATATAAATAATTCTCGGTAAAAATTCTGCAAAGAACATTTTTCCATAACCATTTATTAAAAATCAAAGGTTATATATCAAATAAATAACTATATAATCCAAGAATAGGTAAATCATGCTACATATTAGAATATGTTGGGCTAGCAAACATCTCATAGAAAATTGATTGATCAGTGCACTGAATTCATTAGAACACATGCCTTAAGATGAGAGTAACACTCCAAGAGTAACACCCCCCCCCCCAAAAAAAATTCAAAAATAATATCCTAGAACAATAGACCTTGGGAAATCAGGAACATCTCTTGCATGAGCCTCCAAAAAAGATGATATCCCTAAGATACAAATTCAACCTTAGTATTTAAGGATTATAATGTTTTTGTTTTTTCAAATCCTTTTAAAAGGGTTCCATAATATTTCAAAAAAAATAAAACAATACTTTAATTCAAAAAAACACTATTTTAAACCCCATTTCTCAATCCATTTCACAATTCTTTAAAAACAACATTTTGTTTTACCAAAATAAGAAAAAATTGTCTTTTATCACAAATATTTTTTTTTTTCAAATTAAAAACAAATTAAAATTCAATTATATAAATAATTTATAGAAACCAATGCATTACGGTTCATCCAATGTAGGCTAGAGACGAAACCACCTACCACAATCTCTTATTGAACACAACAGAAAATAGGATCCACTAACCCCAAATGAAAATAATAGGAAACAATAGAGGCCCTAAAAATGATTCCCACATTATAGAATCATAATACATAATAACAAGTTCATGTGGAGAGGTTAGGTCATAGATACCTTGAGGACCACACTTGCTGCACCACAACCAAAATAAGGATTATCGTTTTCGAGATTATCGTACAATGGATCTGGAAGGATCAAAAAAGAATCATCATCACTTGATCAACCTATACAAAAACTCATCCTAAATCCCCAACTGAAAAAATAACAATGAAAAAGTAGAATGGATTCTTACCCGAAGTGAAGCGACAAAGCCACTATAGAGGTTGATTCTCGAAACAAAGCGATCTTGAAGCATATGATGCACCCAAAATTTCATGGAAGAGAATAGGTTTTTAAGTAGGGAGATAAAATAAATTTTTTATGATTTTGTCTTGTAGTGAATAAAAACTACTAGGAATGAAGGGTTTATGTTGTAAACAAGTTTTTTATGGCACAAAATCCCCATGAAACATTAATGGCAAAAAACAGATCTCCTCAGGTAAAAAAATACCATACTATATATTTACAGTGTCAAAACTAGGTTTCAGATGAAAATGGACTTTTCCAAAAAACAGATCATAGATCATTCCCCCTGTCCCCTTTTTGATGTAAATTATCCATTTATTCTATAGATTTTCCCTTCAAGAAGTTCCTATCCCATGTTTTGCTGAAAATATCCTAAAGCATTCTCGATTCCCTTTAAATCTGAGAAACACTCTCAAAACATAAAAGAGGGAATACCTTTTATCTAAAATGTTACAATCTACCAAGTATCATTATATACATCCTTAGAAATTCATGTGGAAGAAGGGTTCTCTATAAAGAGGTTAGGCCATTGCCCCCTCACTAAAAATTCACACTCCTAGGTCTCGTGATAAAACAATCCATGTTTCAATAACAATATGACCAATGAAATTGACTTTTCACACAATACCTTCACTTGAGAATCCATGATCTCTTCTAGTTTCTCCATACCTAAAACATGTAGCTCCAAATCAATCTTGTACCAACATATAAAATGAGAGGGATCAGAATGGGGCTTCATGAGTAGAAAAACGTGGAAAACATCATGATTACCTTTCAATTAAGATGACAAAATGAGCTGATAAACAACTTGCCCAAGCCTCATAGTGGCCTCAAATTTCCCAACATATCTCAAAGACAGTTTCCAATATTTCCCAAGATGATGGGGACCCAACTGAGGATAAAATATCAAGAAAAGTAAACCAATATGGAAAACACAAAAGGATGACATCAATGATCCACATATGATTTCTACTGAGTCTACACTATAACCAAATATCGACGGATATTTTTAATCCTCACCAATATATATTGAATGAGACTCAGTTCCACAAGAGATGCCACACCCAAATATAGCTAATAAATAGGTTATCTAGACGAGGGACCATACAATGCCTCAAAGGGGTCCATTCTGATCGATGACTAATAAATTTTGTTATAAGAAAACACAAGCATTCATAGATGACTACCACATGATCCATCAAAATGAAAGATACGAGGACATAGAAAATTCTCCAAAATATAGATAACACACTATGCTTGATCTTCCATTGATGGATGGTAAACTATACTCAACATAACATAAGTCCCCATCACCTATTAGAGACTCCTCAAGAATCTAGATGTAAACCTAGGATCCCTGTAAGAGGAAATGGTATAGGGAACCCTGTGTAACCTCACAACCATCACCACATATATCTTAACCATATCTTTAACCATAGTGGTTCCCTTAATTGCAATTAAATGGTCTAATTTAATTAACTAATCAACCATTACCTATATATTTCTCTCCCCTTGGGAAGTCTATGGGAATCCATTAATAATGTCAATAGGAACCTTATTTCACTTCCAAACGAGATCCAAAATAGGGTGAAGAATATTAAAATGTTTTAGATACTCTACCATTATTTTCTATCATGTGTCATAGTGGGAAACATAATATGTAATTTCACACTTCATAACCTACCATCAAAATCATTGTCTCATTTCAAAATACGTATTTATAGTGTCCAGTTTATTGTCCCGTGAAGAAACATAACAGTTATGAAAAACTGAATTCTTCTCAGATGATTGGATGAAAAACATATCCTTAAAGTGTTGAATACCATTATAAGGGAGAGACCATCAAAAATAATCTCCCTCTATATAGGTTTTTTTATTCCTTTGCGCTCATCATCCTACTAAGAAATCTACATAATAGAGTCAATGAGGGATAAAGATAAATAAAAACTGGTCAGAACCATACCTAAAACATCTTGTTGAGTGTACATATGCTACTAAGTGAAGATTCCCATAAAATTACACTCTAACATCAATTCTAATATATCTTGTGAGGCTAATTTCTTTCTTATATAATCAATGATTATTTCCCCTTCCCGGAGGTGTAGGAAATTTTAAAATAAATGTTTTAATGGTACTCCACCCACCACCTATTTCTTAGATTCATTTACTTCTAATTAAAGATATAATTCATTATCTTGTGGTAATAACATACTGTCAATATTTCCCCAAAAATATAATGTCACCAAAAATAAATAACATTACTAACTATAGATATCTCCAAATCATGTGTTAGGTCATTCTTTATATGAATCTGATGTTTTTTATAGTCATGGGCTACCACATAATCATCTAGTATAAGTGTACAACCTAGAAAAACACAAAAATAATCATAGTATACCACATACCCCTTATGAGGATCCAGTAATATCAAAATATGTTATAATTTTAGAAGATATTTCATCTCATAGAATGTAATTTGAAATATAACAACCCATATGAATTTCAACCATTTCTTAGTAAGATAAGTGAAAGGTTTCTATAACAACCCTGCTCTTTATTACACACTTAACAAAAATTATTACATAAAATATTCACATGATACAACATTGAAGATAGAGAGGCCTAGTGTCTTTGGGGATTAGGAACATTGAATAAAAACTTAAAACATAAATCACACATCTTTATTGAAAACTTCCTTTATATGACCACTACGTTCCTTCGTACTTAGCATTGCATGGGATAACCTAAGGAAATTAATAAGAAAAGGTTGAGCTATAAAGCCTAGTAAGGGAGTAAAAAAATAATAACATAAAGATTAAAATACATGTTAATCAATAGGAATATCAATGGAGAAAAAGATAAACTTAAACATAAAAGGCATGATATATTGTGATTATCATAACATGGAAATGTGGCAACAACACTTAACATGGAATTAGCATGAGCCAAGGCTCATTGCACATGGAGCATGAAAAAACCCTCATTGCACATGAATTATCATGAGAAAATCCTTATTTCACTTGAATTAGAATGAGTAAATCCTCATTTACCTTGATGTATCATGATACTAATCTTTACCCAATGAATTGGAGTGTTATTAGGGCACACCCATCTTAATCATTTCATTTCATGCATTAGTGTGCCACATGGATCATAAAACATGGATTCATAAAAAATAATCATTTATTCTATGACAAAGGAGTGTTTAATTCATAAATGAAACTATTTAAATAATATTTAAATGTGAATAAAGGTGAATACCCTTGATAGAGAAATGGGCATGGTATTCCCTACACAATGACTCTGGCTTGGAAAATCGCAGGGCAATTTTGGTAGCGTTACGGCGTGACATAAGAACTCATAAAAATGGTTGATGAGAGATAAAATGGTGTCTCATCATATTTACATAAAATGGAAATTAATGGGGTCATATAGATACATTTCCCAACAATTATGATGAAATTTAGATTCATGATACAAAAGAATTACTTGAATATAAATGATGAGAGAGAAATTTCTTAAGGAATTTTGGCATGGTAACGAGTATACATGGAATGCATAAATGAGAGATAAATTGGTATCTAATAATTAAAACATAAATTTTATAGTATAGGTGATGTGTGAAATCATACACCAACATTTATAATTGAAAATATAAGGTCATACCAATATAAAAAACTAGGATAAAAAGAGAATGGAAGGAATCCCTTGCTTGGAAGTGTGATCCCAAAGGATTGGGAGAGGCTTGAGAGAGACTTCTTGAGAGCTTGGGGTAACATAGGAGGATTATAGATAGATTATGGAAGTGGTTTAATTAACTCCAAAGGCTTTGAGTGAGGAGGAAGTGGGAGATTGGGTGGGTTTATATAGGAAATTAGAGGGAATTCTTTATTATTTAGGTTTGGGACACCACACATTAAACTAATCAAAAACACAAACCAGCCCATGGTTTTTTCCAAAGGGGAGTGGGAAATAATATTTTTCAAGGCCAATGTCCTAACTTCTTAAAATAATAGGTTTGTTAATGTGGAGGTGAGTCACACTCTCAAGTAAATCAATTTAAAATGCTAAAATGTTTTATAAGTCTTGGAGGGTCCACTAAAGCATTGTAAAATAAATAAAACAAACCTAAAATCATATTATTTTAATTTTAAAACATATATTGGTCGAAAATAATTTTTATAGTATTTTATTACATCACTATTTATTCTTTATGATGTCATAAAACACATTATATATTTAAACATTATTTAATTTTTACCCAAAAATTCGAATGTCTCGGAAAATTATGGAAAATTCACCATTGGATATTTTTGACATCCTGATTCCAACAATAATATTAATTTTATCTAAATAATTTTCTAAATATGTGAATTTTTACTTTTAAAATAAAAACTAACATTTATCGAAAATTCATGGGTTTCAACAGAAACTGCTTTCAAACCATAATAAAAATTACAATTGTATTCATAAAATTTTATAAAATTTTATATTTAATAAAAGTAATTTAATAATAATAATATTCTATTAAAATATAATTTAATTAAAAATCCATTAATTCGTCAAAATATATTTCTTTGTTGAATATTAATTAAAAATACTATTTTTGCTTTAAAAAATATTTACAAAGTAACAATAATAAAATGAATGTATATTAATTATTATAAAAAAATACACATAATCATAATGATAGGGTCTTGTTACATAACCCCTTATAACACCTACATAAGACTGAAGGGTAAGGTGTGCGATGGTGACGGACTCTTGGGGTGGCTAGGACAACATTTCTCGGGTGGTAATCTCTATCAACATCTACTTCTCCCATAGGCATTTCCACTCGAGCTTAATATATTCAAGATCGGCTTGGACGTGGTCAAGAGTGAAGACCAATGACACCAACACCTTTCTGAGGTTCGAAAAATGGGCTTTATATGGGGAAAGTCTACTGGATGAGGTCATCGCTTCCTTTGTCTGAGTAAATTGGATTTGTTAAAGCCCGATATTTATACTAATCATGTGATCATTGTTCAGTGGCTATATTAGAAGCGGTAACAATTATTAATGGTATTTTAAAAATCCAAAAACAATAAACCAAGAAATTTTATTTTTTATATAACTATTTTACATAATAATACATTTAATTAGATCGAGAGGGATTTTCATTAATTAATCTTTGGGTCGTTACAATCTTCCCACCTTTAGAAATTTTTCCCTTGAAATTTCATTTTGCCACACTAAAACAGATGTGGGTAACTTTGCTACATCACTACCTCGGATTCTCACATCACTTCTTCAATCTTTTGGTTTCGCTACAACACCTTGGTGAGGGGAATTATCTTATTTTGTTGAACTTTTTCTATACGATCTAAGATATTCACTAGTTTATCCTCTTAATAGAGATCATCTTCTAACTATACTACCTATAAAGAGAGAACATGTTAAGGGTCTGGTATGTACTTCCTTAAGAGGGATACATGAAAGACATCATGTACTTTGGTCATAGTAGGTGGAAGTTCTAGTCAGTAGAACACATCCCTGACATGATCAAGACTCTCAAAGGGGGTGATGTACCTAGGAAATAACTTCCTCTTCATTCCAAAACTCATGACCTTCTTCCATTTAGATATTCATAGAAACACCATGTCTCCAATTTTGAATTCAAAGTCTCATCGACGGTTGTCTGCATAGCTCTTATGTCATCTTTGGGCTACCTTGATATGCTGCTGAATGTTTTTTCACCTTCTCCACCATCTCTTTAACCATTTATGGTCCCAAAAGATTACTCTCACTGACTTCATCCCAACACGTCGGTGTTTTGAAACTTTTTCCATAAAGGGATTCATACGGTTCCATTAGGATTCTCGAGTGGAAACTGTTATTGTAGGAGAATTTAACAAGTGGAATATGTTGGTCCCACCCTCCTTTCAAGTCCATATAACATGATCTTACCATATATTCCAGTGTCTAAATAGCTTTATTGGATTGGCCATCAGTTTGAGGATGGTAGGACGTACTAAAGTATAGTTTAGTTCTTAAAGCATGCTGGAGACTTTTCCAGAACTTCGACGTGAATCTTCGATCACGATTAGATACAATAGACAGTGGTACTCCATGCAGACTTACTACTTCTTCGATGTAAATTTGTGCAAGTTGATACAATTAGAATTCCTTGCAAATCATGATAAAGTTATGTGTCTTTGTAAGATGATCCACAATGACCCATATAGCATTGTTTACTCTGGATGTCCTTGGAGGTATAGTGACAAAGTCCATGGTAATGTTGTCCCACTTACATGATGGTAAGGGTACTGGTTACATCATCCCATTAGACTTTTTCATCTCGGCTTTCACTTGTTGGAATACTAGGAACTTTGATGTATATTTATTAATCTCACTTTTCATATTAGCCCCCAAATTTTTTTTGGAGATCTCGATACATCTTTGTGCTCCCCGAGTGAATAGGGAAGGTTGAGATATGTGTGTCATTCAAAATCTCCTAAATTATCTCTGGATTAGATGGTACACATAGTCGTGACACAAATCTCACAATTCCATCCTTTTATACCATGAACACTGAGGATTTCCCATTTCTGATATCTTCCACCATTTTCAGAATTTCCACATCCTTACTTTGAACATCCTTTATTTTCTCCATGAGGGATGGTTGAGCAATAATTTGAGAAAGGATTGATGATGTTCCTCTATGAATTATCCCCATGCCTATCGTCTTCATATCTAAGAATATTGAATCCTTTTCAATTCTCATCATTGACAGAATCACTAGATCCTTTCTAAATAGAGCATCTTCCACCTTGTTCACATTCCCATGGTGGTAATGGATTTAGAAGTCATAATCCTTGATGAGTTCTATCCATATCCATTGGCTCATATTAATCACTTTCTATGTGAATATACATTTAAGGCTCTTGTGATCAGTATATATCTCACACTTCTCCCCATAGAGATAATTCCACCAGTTTTTAAATGCAAATATCACAACCTACAACTCTAGATCATATGTGGGATAGTTTTTCTCATTGATTTTTAGCTACCTTGATGCATAGGCTATCAATTTATCATTCTAAATCAACACGATACCCAGTACATTCTGCAAATCATCACTAAATACCACAAAAACATTCTCCACTCATGGGTAATTTGATCACGAGTGCAGTGATAAGCCTCATTTTTAACTCCTTGAATCTCTTTTCGCAATCATCACTCTAAGAAAACTTTAATACCTTCCAAGTTATCTTGGTATGGGGGTAGGAAAATTGTTAGAAATTTCTCACAAATCATAGATAATATCCAGCTAACCCCAAGATGCTATAGATATATGTTACCGATGTTGGCCTTGTCTATTCCTCAATTATATCTGTCTTGGAGGGATCTATTGACATATAATTTATTGTGATTATATGAACCAAGAATGAGACCTCCTTCAACCAGAAATCACACTTATTATACTTTTCATAGAGCTTCTCCTTCCTCAAGGTCTCTAGTACAGTTCTCAGATACTCCTCACGATCCTCCTTGTTTTTGGAATATATTAGAATATCATCTATAAAGACTACCACAAATTAGTCAAGGTAATATCTAAAGACTCTATTCATCAAGTCCATGAATATTTTTGGAGCATTAGTGATTCCTAAAGGCATTACTATGAATTCAAGGTGCCCATATCTTATACCAAAAGTAGTCTTGGGGATATCATCCTTCTTCACCCTTACATGATAATACCTTGAATGAAAATCTACCATGGGGAATTATTGTGCTCCATGCAACTGATCAAACAAGTCATCAATTCTTGGTAGAGGATACTTGTTATTTATCGTGATTTTTTAAAGCTCACAATAATCGATGCAAAGCCTCATTGACCCATCCTTGTTCTTGATGAAGAGGATAGGTGCACCCAATGGTGAAGCACTTGGGTGTATGTACCCTTTATCTAGATTCTCTTATAATTTATTCTTAAGATCCTCAAGCTCTACAACATCTATTCAATATGGAGTCTTGGATATTGGAAACACCCTTGGTATAAGTTTAATTGAGAATTGAACATCTCTTTTAGGAGGAAGGCCAGACAATTCCTCATGAAACACTTCAGCGAATTCCCTCAGAATAGGCATGTCTTTAATTATGGTTACTTCCATTGACTCAAGAATCTAATCTTGATATGTGTTCTCATAGGGTAGTAATTTCCATGCTTAAGATAATGTAACTAAATAAGATTCATCCTCCTCCTTGAACGTGTATAGAATTGGTGGTCGATTCTCCACATGAAGAGTGATTTCCCTCTCATGGAAATTTATGTTAGCTCTATATAAGGAAATCCAATCCATGATGATAATTGCATCAAATTCCACCAGAGGGAGTATGAAGAGGTTATTCGGAAAGTTTAATCCACAAATTACGATATGGGAGGAGTTATCTTCATGGGATGCAATGATTTCCCCATTTTTTGTACTCACCGACATCCATAACTCCATGATTTTTGGTGGTGTTGGGATTGTTCTACTAAACATTCAGCATATAAAAGAATGTTTAGAACCAGAATCAAAAAGTAAATTCACTATTCTTGAATTAATAACCAGTGTACCTATCACAACTACATTTTGGGGTTCACTTCAACGATAGTTATGTAAAAATATCACCCTTGCTTCCTTAGAGGTTGTTGTTTGCCTCTAAAAACCCTTGTCTTAGGGAATTGATTTGCAAGGTGATCTGGTTCTTTGTAGTTGAAGCAATGAACAATTCGTTGAGAGTCGAATAGATTTTTCCTCTCCTCTGTCATAGCCACGGGTTTTTATTGTCAGAAGTTAACGACTAGGTGCCCTTCTCTTCAACACCTAAAGAATTTCCTCATCCCCTTCAGGAAATTTCTGGGGTGCTTCTTTCTGCACCATTGGTAAGTGGAGTGTTGGATTTTCTTATCACCATTGGATTTATCTATTGGACTTCCAGAATTGAATTCCATCTTATGCTTCTTATCCCCCTGATACCCCAAAGATTCTCTGATCTCCATTTCTACCTTGAGGGCACATAGAACAATTTCCTCATAATTATTGAAGTCATGGATCGCTAGGGATTTCCACATACTAGGTTTCATCCCACCAAAGAAGCTGTCAACCCTGAATTCGGGGGTAACGACAAAGCTGGAGGCATATTGTGAAATCCATGTGATGTTTTCCTCATACTCTCCAACATATTCATCGTCTTTTTGATTTAGTGAAAGGAAGTCCCTTTCTATCTTATGAAATATGGTGCGCGGAAAATATTTATCAAAAAACATCTTCTGGAAGTCCTTTCATTCCAATGCCTCAATCTCCTCCTTAGGCTTTGTATTTTTTATCGATGTCCACCATTGATCAGATTCACTCTCTATACGATAAGTAGCCAGGAGAACCTTCTCTTTTTCATAACATTGAATGATGGAGAAGATCTTTTCAATTGAATTGATCCATTTTTCGGTGATTGAGGGATCAAATGATCCATTAAAAGTAAGAGGCCTTTGTCTCATGAAGCTCCCGATAGTGAATTTTTCTTTCTTAGAGGGTGGTTGAAAGTTCCTCTTGACCCATGTTTTTATTCAATTAATGAGTCAACTAAGAGAGTATCATGAAAAATATTTTGATTCTTGCTCCCATCGGATTGGGAATCTCATTAGAGTAGTCATCGCATTGATCTTCACATCAGTTGTTAGCCTGATTCCTCCTATTACAAACCATTGGCTGAAATAAAAGAAATTTAGGGGTAACTCATAAAGGGTAATCCAAAGACAAAAAAGTATGACTTATAAATAACTTTTATTTTCTTAACATATGAATCTATAGGCATCAATCTATGTTATCCATGATCTACTTTCGATCATATATTCTTAGGGGCATTTTTTTAATTCCATTAATAATAGTTCATACTAAGATTGTGAATTTACCAAATCATATCCCCCGAGAGAGTTGTAACCAAGAGTGCAGCAAGGCATGTTTTTGGGTACCAGGATACCCCAAGTCAAGCCTGAAACTCCTTATCAGAGTTTTCACTCCTAGGTACATTTGTGCCTAAGCTACCTCAACCTGCCCGTATCCAGACAGGGATATATTTTCTTGATTATCCACTTACCCGATACTCACCAAAACATAGGGATGTTTCTATATACTTAGTCTTGTCTCTAAGGCTTCCCTAGGGTTTTCTAATCCTAATCCCAAAAATAACTAAACCTATCCTCTGATACCAACTATAAAAAACCTTCTCTTTAGTACACACTTAACATAATTTAAACATAAAAACTTCACTTGATACAACATGAAAGATCGAGAGGTCTAGGGTCTTTAGGGATTAGAAACTTTACTTAAAAACATAAAACCTAAAACACACATATTTATTGAAAACTTCCTTTACATGACCACTACATTCTCTCGTACTTAGCATTGCATGGGATAACCTGAGGACATGAATAAGAGAAGGGTGAGATATAAAGCCCAGCAAGGGAGTAAACAAAGCATAACATGAATATTAAAATACATGTTACTCAATAGGAATATCAATGGAGTGAAAGAGAAACATAAACCTAAAGTCATGATATAGCATGCTTATAATAACAAGGAAATGTGGCAACAACACTTAACATAGAATTTGTATGAGACCGGGCTCATTGCATATGGAGCATGAGTAAACCCTCATTGCGCTTGAATTAGCATGAGTAAATCTTCATTCCACTTTAATTAGCATGATTAAATCCTCATTGCACTTTACATATCATGATACTAATCTTTACCCAATGCCTTGGAGTGCAATTAGGGTGCACCGTTCTTAATCATTTCATTTCATGCATAAGTGTGCCACATGAATCATAAAACATAGATTCATTAAACAACATCATTTATTTGACAATAAAATAGTTTGGAATTCATATATGAAACTATTTAAACAATATGTAAATTTGAATAAAGGCTAATACCCTTGATAGAGAAATGAGCATGGTATTCACTACAAAATGACTTTGGCTTAGAAAGTCGCGTTGCAATTTTGGAAGCGTAACAGTGTGACATAATAACTCATAAAAATCATTGTTGAGAGATAAAGGGGTGTCTCATAAAATTTAATTGAAATGGATAGTAAGGGGATTATATAGATATATGTCCCAAAAATTCTAATGGAATTTAGATTCATGATTCAAAATAAATACTTAAATGTAAATGAGGAGAGGGAAATTACTTATATAATTTCGGCATGGTAACAAGTATACATGGAAGGAATCGATTAGAGAGAGAAAGGGGTCTCTCATTATTCAAACATAAAGAGGATAGTATATGGGAGGTTCTAAATAATACCTCAACATTTATAATTGAAATAAAATTGCATAACAATATTAATAAACTTAGATAAAAAGAGAAAGGAAGGAATCCATTACTTGGAAGTGTGACCCCAAAGGATTGGGAGGGGCTAGAGAGAGACTTCTTGAGAGATTGGGGTGCCTTGGGAGGATTATAGAGAGAGTATGATAGAGGATGGATGAAATCCAAAGGCTTTGAGTGAAGAGGAAGTGGGAGCTTGGGTGGTTTATAAAGGAGAGGAGAGGGAATTATTTTTTATTTAGGTTTGGGAAACCACACATTAAACTAAACACACCCACAAACCAGAACATGGTTTTTTTCCCATGGTTTTTTCTTAAGAGGAGTGGAAAACAATATTTTATAAGGCCAATGTACGAACTTCTTAAAATAATAGGGTTTCTTATGTAGAGGTGAGTCACACTCTCAATGAAATCAATTTAAAATCTAAAATATTTTATATGTCTTGGAGGGTCCGCTAAAGCTTTTAAAAATAAATAAATGTAAAGACCCAGAAATCCCATGTACATTTTTCATAAATACATGGGAATTTTACGAATCAGCAAAATTTTATGGCACTTGATTCTGAGACCCGGTGTACCCGAAATCAATTTCTTATGTTTTATTCAGATATATTCAGTAAATGTAGGATCGGGATTTTTATAACTTCTGAACCGGATCTCAGAACTGAAATCTGAGGGCACCGTTTAACTCACAGCGCCAGTTTTCACTTAAGAAGACTTTCACCTTGACGGCAATTGGTCAAGAATGAAAGTTAGTTTTGGGGTTTTGAAAGAATAAATTAAATAAAAATAATGTGTTGTAGCTTATTTTTATTTGGTGGTTAAAACCTCCAAGTGGAGGTTGGGTGTGGGGGGCACCACACCTTAACCTCCCATGAGAGGTTATGGTGGTGGGGCCCACCCAAACATAACCTCCATTTGGAGGATAATTTTTTGTGGGCACCACCCAAGTTTTAACTCATTTAACTTATAATTTAAGTGTAGAAAACCCTTAACCTTCCCCACTAATTAATAGAGCCAACTCCACCCCATTAATTAAGTGAGTTATCTCATTTAATTAAACACCACATTTTTAATTCATGCCAACAATTAAAATATTAGACAATATTTTATTTCATTTAGTTGGAATCATTCTTTTGATGGAATGGAGGAAGAGGAGAGCTAGGGAGAACCATCCTCCCAACAAAGAATGTGTAGAATGCCGGCGACGCTTCTTCCTTGGTATTCTACCCCAGACCCTTTCTGACGCACAAGCTTGAATTGGGAGTGCGTGATGAATTCGGAGAATGACGAATCGACGTCTGCCTTTCCGCGACACCATCAACGAACGACGAACGATGACCGGTGGATCAAAGTTATGGGATTTGAGTTTGAAATTATTCCATTCTATGTCGTTCACTCATGGTTAATGTTTTGCCGATTTATATCACCATAAGATGGAAGGCTCGGACCGCATGAACATGGCCCGACCCTCCCCCTTCATTTTTCCTTGCATGATGACAACCGCAGCGGAGCAATGGCGGCCGGCATCGGGCCATCCACGAAGAAACCGGTGGCTCAAGGCCATCGGGCCGCGGTGGAAGGGCGCGGCACCGTCATGCTGCGCAGAGGAGAAGAGGGATGCAGCCAGGTCGAGCCGCGGTGAATAGTCATGGCGTCATCACGCCGTGCGGAGGAGGAGAGTTGCGGCCAGGGCGGGCCACGGTGGAGGAGCAGAGGCGGCCGACGTCGGGCCGGCCGCTGGTGGTGCGGAGCCGCTGGTGAGCGGGACCCTGCTGGGTCCCGCATGACTTGGATCAGCACCACATGGCACCAATTTGGTCCCCACTTGAACGGTTCATACATTTAGGAATCCAGGGGGCACGTGCTTCCCCCTTAGACGCGGCTAGGGTGGCCCTTGCAGGGTGCTGCCAGCCACTGGCCAGCCACGCCACGTGGGCCACCGCGTCGGACCCAGTATGGGCCGGACCCTGCGTGGGCTGGACCCTGTGCGGGATGGACCAAGCGCGGGCCGGGCTGCCCCCTCGGGTCAGGCTGCCCTCTCAGGGCGGTTCGGACCCGCAGGCCGGGTCGGACCCACTGACTCGGTCGAACCCCAGTCCAGAACCGTTGACTCGAATACACCTTTTCACTCATAACTTGGGCTATGGGTGTCCGATTGATGAAACATCTACGGTAACAGGAAGAATGAAGTGAGACGGTTCTTTTGGAATACCCCACTTGAGATTTGGAAAATGTTTTGGTATGGTCAAGTTGGTTTTAACCTAAAAACAACCGGGCCCGCGGGATGGAAATGCCAATAACTAACAGACCGGGCGTCCGATTGGCGCGCCATCTATTGCATTGAGACCCCTATGATGTGGAGGACCTTTGAGATACTTCTTTGTGTCCCTTCGCTACTGTTAGAGTATTTCACAATAGATTATGGATCAGATCCTTCCAGAGACAAGCAGATAGAGTGTGGAGACGTAGTAGCTGTAGACATGACGACTGCTTGACTGTTTCGACTCTGAGTGATTCGACTAGCCCAGTGGAGAGAGCCTGTTAGTTAGCGGTAGACCCATGGTGGAGGAGATCCTGGTAGTTGGTATAAGACCCATTGTACTCGACAGGAAGAATACCTCTACAGTCAATTAGGGGGAACGCCTGGTTGTTGGCGGCATACCCACAGCGGAGGAGCAACTCGTAGTTGGCAGCAGACCCATGGTACTCGACATGAAAAGTACCTCAGCAGTCCAAGGTTAGGGAGAGGCACCTTGATGTCACGATAGGCTCACTGTACTTGACAGAGGAGGTGTTCTCCAGAATTCATGGTTTCGATAATGAAAATCCTAGTTTGAGCTGAGTCAATGGCTTTTGTGTTTCCATCATGATTGAGATGGGTTACTAGATAACTTAGGTATATGTATGGTAATATACCAAAGTAATGGTTGTCCATTATTTTCATACTTTTTGGTTTACCCTTGTTGGATTTTGTGAGACCTTGAGGGTCTTGGGGTCCCTACTGAGTATCGTTATACTCACCCATTCATGGCCTTTTCCCGCACCTCATGGTGTTGGTTGCTGATGATAGACAGCACTGAATGAGGCAGAGAGTAGCAGGACTGGATGGTACCCGGAGGTAGACCACTCGGTGTGACGGTACACAAAGGAGACAGATGGATGTGGAGTTCTAAGGAGGCAATCTATACCTACCTTTCAGGTAGGAACCTCGAAGGACAAACCAGTAGCTGCTTTATTTTTCTTCAGTTGTACTTGCTTTCAATTGTACTTGTACTTTCCTATTGGGTTTGTATTTTCGGCCCCTTTTACTTTCCCACACTTCTTTTGTATACAGTTTTACTTATTTTTTTGCTTCTAGCTGTGTACTCTGATGTGTCTGTTTGTTGTTATATAGTCAATGCCTTCCTAGATTATGGATTTACGCCTTTGGTTCTAGTCTCCATCCCCTGGCCTATAGAAGGTGGTTTTGGGGTAGTCACGATATGGGACCTTGTGGATAGGTCGTTACAAATTGGTATCATAGGATTTGGTTCTACCACAGAACTTAGGACTCTGATATTTCTTTTCTGTGAATCAATAGTGTTAAGGGTAATAAGTGTGATTTTTAGTTCAGGGAGTCCAGTGTTCGTGTGGGAGACCAACATATCCATACACCAGGATGCTGACTATTGATTTTAAACTCAGTGCACGAAAACACTGATTGCGTGTGTGTTTTCAAAAGTTTTCTTTAAGTCAGCTCAACTAGGTCAGCTCACCAGGTATAGTCATTTGACCATGTCACATCTGTTTCTTTCGGGATGCCTCCCCGTGGATAACCAGTTAGAGTCCCGAGAGTCGTACTAACTAATAGCCCACCAAGCGACGAGGCCTCAGTGCAGGGCCCTTACCAGCAGAGGTACAAGTGATACCACTTCCCGTTGGGCCATCGATGCCACCAGCCCCAGGAGCAGACGATGCACCCTACTTGAGCGTGTTTCATGACTTCCAGCACCAGAGGCCACCCAGGTTCATGGGAGATATGGACGCACAAGCGGCTGAGGATTGGCTGGAGGCTATGGTGAGTGTCTTCAGACTAGTAGGGACACCATCAGACTTCAAGGTGATCCTTGATGCTAGCCTCCTTCAGGCAGCATCAGGCATATGGTGAAGCCTGATTCTCTAGGTGCATGACAAGGCGACGCTGCTATGGACAAACTTTGAGAGCCTATTTTGGGAAGAGTTTGTCCCAGCCACCCTTCGAGCAATGCAGATACAGGAGCTACTGCATCTAAAGCAGGGTAGCATGACAGTAGCACAGTACTAAGCGAGGTTCAACGACCTCTCGCGCTACTCCACTAATATGGTACGGTACCCATTCTTCAGGGCCCATACTATCGATCAGGGGATCATGTGAGAGATTAGAGCTCTGATGATCTCACTCAGCATCCCAACGCAGGTGGGGGTGCTAGAGAGAGCCCTCCTGGTGGAGAGTTTCCTTGCTGAGCAATCTCCAACAATGAGACCCACCACTAGCTGACACGCACAAGAGTCTTCTACAGCTAGAAGTAGAAATATGTCGTAGATATCCAAGGGGACAAGACCTATAGGTGGTCGACCACATGACTCAGAATCAGTTGTGCGGGGCACCCAGAGTAGAGACAGAGCCAGACATGACAGGAGTAGACAGTGTTACTCATGCAGTGGTCTTGGTCACATGGCTCGTAACTGTCTGACACGTCGTTCTGATGATCAAAAGACAGTTGAGGGACCTCCCAGGTAGAGTTAAAGGTTTGATCGAGTTGGTCTTCAAGGAGAAGGCGGACATAGAAGAGGAGAAAGATGTGCAGGTGGTGGTGGATGATGTTTCGAGGTGTTTTCACCACCACCACCAAGAGGTCCACCCCGACCGCAGGGAGCGGGTTGATAGGGGAGAGCTCAGCTTCAGGCAGCTGAGGCTTATGATCACGGTGCTCTAGAGATTATTTGAGGTACAACTTGTGTCTAATCCACCTTATCTGCAGTTCTTATAGAAAAAATTTCCCATAACTCTTTCATTGCAACTGCCCTCGTTCAGAGATCGAAGATTCTGACGGATCTGTTGGCTCGATCCTTATGGCTAGAGACCCCTACGGGAGAAGACTCGACGATTACACATGGGTTATGGTAGTGTGATATCACTCTAGGAGGTGAGAGCTTCAGCTGGGATCTCCTCATAGCTGTGTCGAGGCCTTACAACGTCATCTTGAGTATGGACTAGTTATCTACAATCCATGCTCATATCGACCGTATTAGGCAAAAAGTGTGGTGTGTACACACGGATGGGACCAGGTTTACCTTCACCGGTGAGAAGGGAACATTTTTAGCAGAGGATAGACTTACTCGGAGGAGGGTGCAGTCGATCACACATCAATTTTCTTGCCTTACCCTCGGAGCAGTTGATGTGCAGAGTTTGACTTATCCTATAGTGTTGGAACAGTACGTGGATGTTTTCTCTGACGATGTTCCAGGATTATATCCTCACAGAGAGGTGTACTTCTACATTTACATGTACCCCGAGACAGCACCTATATCTATACCAGCATAATAGATAGCTCCCACTGAGTTTCACGAGCTGTGGCTACAGCTAGAGGACTTGCAGGGAAATGGATTCATCTGGTCCAGTGTTTCTCCCTGGGCAACCCCGATTCTGTTCGCCAAGAAGGCGTACGGAAGATTGAGGCTTTGTGTCGACTATCGTCACCTGAACCAGGTGACCATGAAGAAAAATTACCCACTCCCGAGTATTGACGACCACTTTGATCAGCTGAAGGGAACTCAGTGGTTCTCGAAGATAGACCTCAGATCAGGCTATCACCAGCTCAGAGTTTCAGATGAGGATGTGTAGAAGGTGACCTTCAGGTGTCAGTACAACCACTATGAGTTCTTGGTTATGCCCTTCGGTGTAACCAACACTCCATTAGTGTTCATGAGTCTCATTAATAGGATATTCCAGCCATACCTCGATCGTTTTTTTGTAGTATTCATCGACAACATTCTGATCTACTCGACAACCGAGGAGGAGCATGCCTACCATTTGCATGTGGTACTGAACACACTCCGAGAGCACCATCTTTATGGTAAGATCTCAAAGTTCCATTTTTGGATTCGAGAGGTTCACTACTTGGGACACGTCATCTCAGAGGCTGGAGTTGTAGTGGATCCAGTGAAGATTGAGGCGGTACTAGCTTGGGAGCCACCCAAGAGTGTGACAGAGGTATGAAGGATCTTGGGTTTGGCTGGATACTACTGAAGATTCTTTCCAGAATTATCTAGAGTTACAGAACCACTATCAGCCTTGACGAAGAAGGGGAAACCCTTCGTTTGGTCGGAGAGATGTCGGTGGAGCTTTCAGGAGATGAGGCAGAGGCTGACTAGTTCCCCCATCTTGAGTCTTCGAGAGGAGGTTGTAGGGTATGTAGTTTACTGTGATGCATCAGGGACCAGACTTAGGTGTGTCCTGATCCAGGAGTGAGCTGTGATTGCTTATGGTTCTCAGAAGCTTAGACAAAATGAGCAGAACTATGCTACTCATGACCTGAAGTTAGCATCAGTGTTTTTCGCCTTGAAAATGTGGTGACACTATCTGATGGGAGAGTGTTTTATCGTGTACTTTGATCACAAGAGTCTTAGGTATATCTTTTCTTGGAAGGAAATGAACCTGAGACAATGTTGTTGGCTTGAGTTCCTCCAAGACTATGATTTTGAGATAGTCTATACTCCTGGGAAGGGGAACGTTGTTGCGGATGAGCTCAGCAGGAGGACTGGTATACAACTGCAATGCGAGGCGACAGATCAGCTGGCTACCTTACAAATATACATTGTAGATAGATATAGAGCATCCTATATACAGTCTCTTACAGTCACTCCCCCACTTATTCAGCGAGTCAGTGAAGCATAACATGGGGACACTGACTGCGAGACACGATGTGCTCAGATATCCACAGGGCAGGCACCTGATGGATTTTCTAAAGGTGGAGAGCATGTCATCCTCTTTAGAGGACGTACCTTGGTACCAGTGACACTTCAGGAGGAAGTTTCTATGGAGTTCCACACTTCCCTTTTATCGGTACATCGATGAGTGGAGAAGATGTACCAGGACCTTCGACAACAGCACTGGTGGCTAGGTATCAAGAAGGCAGTATCTGAGTTTGTCTCATAGTGCCTCACTTGCCAGCAAGTGAAGGCAGAGCACCATGTACCAGCATTCTTGGTTCATCCTTTAGAGGTCATAGATTGGAAGTTCTAGGGGATATCCATGGACTCTGTGACGGGTCTTCCACATACATCCAGGGGTCACGACTCGATTTGGGTGATCGTCGACTGACTCACCAAGTTAGCCCACTTCCTACCAATCAGAGAGCATGGTTAAGTAGAGAGATTGGGACCCCTCTATGTGTAGAAGATTGTGAAACTACATGGAGTAACATTTTCTATTGTCTCTGACTGTGATGCAATATTTACTTCCCGGCTATGGAAGGGGTTGCAGGAGGCTTTCAGTACACAGCTTCGCTTGAGCACCACCTTCCATCCTCAGACAGATGGTCGGACCGAGAGGACCATCCAGGCCCTCGAGGACATGCTACATGAATGTGTCCTCAACTTCGGTCGCAGCTGGAGAGATCACTTTCCTTTGGTGGAGTTTTCTTACAACAACATCTATCACTCCACCATAGGGATGGCACCTTTCGAGGCGTTTTACGGACAACCTTACAGATCACCCATGTGCTGGACAGACCCTATGGAGTCAGCACTAGTGGGACCACAGATGCTATTAGCTACCACCGAGAAGGTGTGATCATCATGGAGCAGATAAAGACTGCACAGATCAGGTAGAAGTCGTATGCTAACAGGTGACAGAGGCCTCTAGAGTTCGAGGATGGCAACCATGTATTTCTATGGGTCTCACCTCAACAAGGTCTACAGATATTTGGAAGATGTGGAAAGTTATCTCTGTGATTCATCGGACGTTTTTAGGTCCTCAGCAGAGTAGGTGAGGTGGCTTACCACTTAGCTCTTCCACCTGAGTTGCACCAGGTGCATGACGTCTTCCACGTATCCCAGCTGAGGAGATACATGCATGACAATTCCCACATCATCGACCATGGAGAGCTGGATGACGACAATGGGGAAACCTTCACGGATGTTCCAGTGGAGATTGAGGATCAACATATGCGGGTCATTTGTGGATGGTCTATACCTCTGTTGCGTGTTCGTTGGAAGCATGGGAACCTCTAGGAGAGCACATGGGAGAAGGAGGCTTATATGCGTGCTCAGTACCCCACATTTGTTCCCATAGTTCGAGTTTTTGTTTACAGGGAAATAAATCCCTGAGATGGGGAGAATGTAAAGACCTTAAAATCATGTAGAAATTTTTTCTTAAATATATGGGAATTTTACGAGTCCGCCAAATTTTACAGCACTATATTCTGAGGCCTGGTGTGCCCGGAATCAATTTCTAATGTTTTGTTCGGGTATGTTCAGTAAACATACGAGTGGGTTTTTTATAACTTTTGAACCAGTGCTCGAAACTGATATCCTAGGGCACTGTTCAACTCACAATGCCGGTATTCGCTTAGGAAGACTTTTACCTCGATGGTAGTTGGTCGAGAATGAAATTTAGTTTTGGGGTTTTAAGCAATCAATTAAATAAAAATAATGTGTTGTAGATTATTTTTATTTGGTGGTTAAAACCTCCAAGTGGAGGTTGGGGGTGGGGGCCACCACACCTTAACCTCCCATGAGAGGTTATGGTTGTGGGGCCCACTTGAACATAACCTCCCTTGGGAGGATAAGTTTCAGTGGGGACCACTCGAACTTTTAACTCCTTTAACTCCTCATTTAAGTGGAGAAAACCCTTGACCTTCCCCACTAATTAATAGAGCCAACTACGCCCCATTAATTAAGTGAGTTATCTCATTTAAGTAAACACCACATTTTGAATTAATGCCAACAATTAAAATAATATACTATCTATTATTTCATTTTGTTATCATCATTCTTTTGGTGGAACGGAGGAAGAGGAGAGCTAGGGTGAACCATCCTCCCAATGAAGAATGTGAAGAACGTCAGCGATGCTTCTTCCTCGATCTTCTACCCCGGACACTTTTTAATGCACGAGCTTAAATTGAGAGTGCGTGAAGAACATGGTGAACGATGAATTGACGTCCGCCTTTCCGTGACACCGTCAATGAATGACGAACGACAATCATCAAATCAAAGGTAGAGGATTTGAGTATGAAATTCTTCTGTTCTACGTCGTTCACTCATGGGTAATGTTTTGTCGATTGATATCACCATAACGTGGAGGGCTCGGACCGTACGAACATGGCCTGACCCTCCCCCTTCATTTTTCCTCACTTGATGACGACCATGGCAGAGCAACGGCGGCCGGTGTCGGGTCGGCCATGATGAAACTGGCGGCGCAAGCCGTAGGGCCGTGGCGGAAGGGCGTGGCATCGTCACGCCATGAGGAGGAGAAGAGGGTCGTGGCAGTCCGGGTCATGGCGGAAGGTCACGACGCCGTCACGTCGTGTGGTGGAGGAGAGATGCGGACAGGGTAGGCTGCAGTGGAGGATCAGAGGTGGCCGTCGTTGGGTCGGCCACCGGCGCTGCGGAGCGGCTGGCCGCTCGGCCAGCCAGGAGGAGTGAGACCCCGCTAGGTCCTTCATGACTTGGACTGGCACCAAATGGTGCCGTTTGGTCCCCACCCGAATGGTTCATCTGTTCGGGAATCTTGATGGAGCGTGCTTCCCCCTGGATGTGGCTACGGCGAGCCTCATAGGGCGCCGCCAGCCGCTGGCCAGCCAGAACACATGGGTTGTCGGGCCGGAACCAGCGTGGGCCAAACCTAGCGTGAGATGGGCTGCCCCCTCAGGTCGAGCCGCCCCCTTGGGCCTGGTCGGACCCGTGGGTTGGGTCAGACCCCAGTCCGGACCTGTTGACCCGAATACACCTTTTCACCCATAACTTGGGCTACGGGTGTCCGATTGACGAACCTTCTGTGGTGACGCAAATCTTGGAGCGAGATGGTTCTTTTGGAATAACCCACTTGAGGTTTGGACACAGTTGGGGAATGGTCGAGTTGGTTTGAACCAAAAACCAACCGGGCCCCCAGGATAGGAATGCCAATAACTAACACACCGGCCATCCGATTGGCACACCGTCTGTTGCGTTGAGAACCCTATGACGTGGAAAAACATTGAGATACTTTTTCATGGCACTTTGTGAAAATTGGAGTATTTACCAGTATCTTGTGGAGTGGAACCTTCTAGTGATGAGCAAAAAGAGTGTGGAGACCTAGTAGCTGCAGACCTGACGACTGTTTGACCGTTTCAACTCGGAATGATTCGACTAGCCCTGTGGGGAGTGCCTGGTAGTTCGCGATAGACCCATGGTAGAGGAGCGCCTGGTAGTTGGCGGTAGACTAGTGGTACTCGACAGGAGGAGTATCTATGCTGTCTATTAGGGAGAGTGCCTGGTAGTTGGTGGTATAGCCACAGCGGAGGAGCGCCTGGTAGTTGGCAGCAGACCCGCGGTACTCAATAGGAGGACTACCTTAGCAATCCAAGGTTTGTGAGAAGTGCCTTATTGTCACGACAAGCCCACTATACTGGATAGATGAGGAGTTCCCTAGTAGTCGTGGTTTCAATAATGAAAATCTTGGTTTGAGCTAAGTCAATGACTTTTGTGTTTTCCTCATGATTGAGATGGGTTACTAGATAAATTAGGTATATGTATGGTAATATACTTAAGTAATAGTTATCTGTTGATTTCATACACTGTGGTTTATCCTTGTTTGATTTTATGAGACCTTGAGGGTCTCGGGGTCCCTACTGAGTATTGTTATACTAACCCATGCATAGGCTATGCCTGCACCTCGTTGTGTTGGTTGCAGACGACGTACATCACTGACTGAGGCAGAGAGTAGTAGGACTGGATGGTACCCAGAGGCAGACCACTCAGTGTGACGGTATATGGTGGAGACATACAAACATGGAGTGATGAGGAGGATATCTGTACTTACCCATCAGCTAGGAACCCCAGAGGATGACCCAGTAGCTTCTTTACTTTTATTCAGTTTTATTTTCTTTTAGTTGTACTTGTACTTTCCTGTTGGGCTTGTATTTTTGATCCCTTTTACTTTTAGCACATCTTTTATATACAGTTTTACTTAGTGTTTTTCTTCTAGTTGTGTACTATGATGTGTTTTTTTATAGTTATAAAGGCGATGCCTCCCCAGTATATGGATTTACGCCTTTGGTGCTAGTCACCAGCCCTGGCCTATGGAAGGTGGGCTTGCGGTAGTCACGATACGGACCCCTGGGGATGGGTTGTGACAAGTAAACAAACCAAAAATCACATTATTTTAATGTTAAAACATATATTAGATGAACATAATGTTTATAATATTTTATTACATCACTTTTGAGTCTTTATGATGTCATAAAACACATTATATATTTAAACGATATTTAATTTTTACCTAAAAATTGAACTGTCTCAGAAAATTATGAAAAACTCACTGTTGGATAATTTAAATGTCCTAATTCCATAAATAATATTAATTTTATTCAAATAATTTTCTAAATATGTGAATTTTAACTTTTAATAAAACCTGCATTTATCGAAAAATCATGGGTTTTGATAAAAATAGCTTTCAAACCTTAATTAAAATTACAATTGAATTCATAAAATTATACAATCATTTATATTTAATAAAAAGGAATTTAAAAATAATAATAATATTTTATTAAAATATTAGTTAATTAAAAAATACATTAATTCATCAAAATATATTTCATAGTTGAATATTAACTAAAAAAACTATTTACGCTATAAAAACTATGTACAAAGTAAGAATAATAAAATGAATGTATATTCATTATTACATACAAAAAAATGCACATAATCATAATGCTAGGGTCTTGTTACATAACCCCTTATAACACCCGTATAAGACTGAAGGGTAAGGTGTGTGATGGTGACAGACTCTTGTGGTGGCTCAAATAACATTTCTTGGGTGGTAATATCTATCAACTTCCACTTCTCCAGTAGGCGTTTCTGCTAGAGCTTAACATATTCAATCTTAGCTTGGGATTGGTCAAGAGCATTTCCCAATGATGCCACCTCTTTTCCGAGCTCCAAAAAATGGGCTTCATATGGGAAAAATCTACTAGATAAGGCCATCGCTTCCTTTGTCTGAGTAAGTTGGATTTTTTAAAGCCCTATATTTATAATAATCATGTGACCACTGTTCAACAGCTATATTAAAAATACTAAAAATTCTTAATGGTATTTTAAAAATCGAAAAACATAAAACCAAATAAGTTCATATTTTATATAACCATTTTACATAATAAGACATTTTATCAAATCAAGAGTGATTTTCATTAATGAATTTTTAGGTTGTTACAATTACAATAACTTTGAAAAATCCTTGATGATCTACCTATAGTATCCAATAAGACTAAGGAAGATCTATGTCTCAAAGACATTTTTTGGAACCTCTCGTGATAGGAAATCCTTTACCTTCTAAGGATCGAGTGCTTTATATAAAAATTATGACTCCTCAAGTTTTAGAAAACCAAATTCATATAGTTCTCATACTCAAACATAGATCTCAAATAAACATGAATATCATCTATGAACACTAAAACAAAGTTTTCGAGATAATGATGTAATATCCACTTCATTAGAGCCATAAAAACTTATTTATTTTCAGTCATAGAAAATGCATAATAAGATACTAATGATGTCTACACCTACTCCTAAATTCCATTATTGGTATACTAAACCCCAAAACCCTGATATGATGATAACCTGATAGAATATGTCTCCTCGAAAACCAATTCACCCCCTTAAATTGACCAAAAAAAGTAATCTAAATAAGGATAATGTTACTTGTTTGGACCATTACCTAGTTCAACTTCGGATATTTCAAAAATAATTAATGTCAAACCTCAACCTTATTACAAAAGAGAATAAGGTTTTCCAATGATGAAACACTTATAGGAATGAAAATTATCACAATTAGATCATCCAATGGGAACTTGAGCTCCTTCATTTATATAGGTGTTATATAATGCAAGGGTATTAAGATCAGATACAAACCTAGAATAAGATAATTTGGAAACTCTACCTCTCCATCTAAGAGAATATTATAGAATTCAACTTCAAAGGTTTCTAGAAATTCCCTAACAACCATAGGAATATCAATAATAGAATAAAATACACCCATATAAAACACAACATCATACAACAAACTCTTGTGATTTGGGTGGATAGGTCCTGTATGGCTAGACCTTAGATCCTATGCTCTCCAAAACACTCTAGAGATCCCATCAATAACTTGTAATTTGAAATTATAATGATAGTAATCATTATTAACAAAATGTGGGAAAGCAAAATAAATAATGATGATGATTTCTAATATGTCCACATCTATAATGAGGAAATATCATAATAACTCTACATCCACTATTGATAGAGAAAATATAGACACAGAAACCCCTGATCTTTTCTCTTCCCAAGAGGACTCACTAAACTGACGAAAAAAAACAATAGCTTTGTTGAAATATTCAACACATTAACAAAATGTGTAGATACAAACAAGTGGGAGGAACCAATATCAAATAATATAGATTCTATAGAAGATTCAACAAAGAGGAACCTTTGAATATCATCATACCTATGGAATCCACCACTAAAGACTCCTCCAATACATGAAATGTATTAAATCTTGAGGCTTGTGGATGGAACCCTGTGCACATTGATGTTTTTGAATTCATTGTATTGTCCTTTTGAGCTGAAAATCATAGGTCATTGATTGGAATATCCATATCCTGAGAGAACCCATATTGATGGCCATAGAGGAACCATCCTTTAAACACCTTCATAGGGGGCGGGGTAAGATTTTTAAGTGTGCTTAACCTTTCCACAATGGTAGGAAATCAAAGGAAAATGATGGTAACTACTGATGGAGTAGAGGAGGCCCGCTTCAAAACACCACCTCCACCACTCTGATGATGATCATAACACTTACTCTTATATAATTACGTGCCTCTAAAGATAAAACTGGGTGGAATGGAATGGTTATAATAACCAATAACAGCTTTTTTTGTATTTATTCAATTATAACCTTGTCTAACACCTCCACATTAGTAGAAACCTTCAATATAAATTCTTGCAATCTTATATCTAGCCAAAAACCATACAGGTACTTTTTAAATTTTAAATGATCATTACTTACCGTATATAGAGAAAAAATAACCATATTCACAAACCAATTTGTGTACTCTGACACCAAATTTTCTCCCTGCTATGAAGAGAGAAACTCCAAAGTCCTTTAGATAAATAGGAACTCTAGGTAGAACTACTGAAAGAAGAGTTTCACAAAACCATATTATCCAAGACTGCATGTCTATTCTCATGCATCATAGTATCCCACCATATAATTTAAGGAAACTTGAACATCATTTTATCACACATCACCATAATGGTCTCATGAGTTACCATAAATTCAATAATCTGATTGATATTTATATCTAGTCCTCTATCTCTTGGGGTCCATTCATACCCTTAATGGATAGTGGATTCTTACGTAATAATCCTTGAAATTAATCCTTGCCCCCTCTATATCTAGGTTATACCTAAAAACTATTATCTATACATATTTTAATTTTTTTTTCATGGTGAAAACTTATTTTATGATAGCCTTCTTTATAAATATTATCCAATGGAGGATTCCATTGAGAGGAATCCATTACACCCCCCTGTGGAACCCATGGGAGATGTGTTAGAGGAATATCCATGCACATCAAAAATAGAAGAAATTATTAGATAATAGAATAATCTTATTTCATACTCTAAAACCACATGTAGAAGCTGAAACTAAGAACAAGAACTCAACATAGGAGACACACATCCCAACATCCCATGGTATCTTAAGTCTCATTTTTTAGAGCTGTCCAAGAACTCACCACAACCTACTTCTTAGGTTCTTATGATCATATATCAAGTCAACCAAATGTCCTAAGTTAAGAAATATTCATGAAAAACTGACCTTTGATAAAAAAATTTATAATGAGCTGACCCAGGTTACCCTCACAAACCAGCCCCAGACCTGATCTACCACATACTTGAATTGAATTCCCAATACCTATGGGATGTAAATTAGCACCCGAGATTCAAATAAGACCATATGAAATAATTTTTCCCAACCTAAATTAAGTACATGGAATATATATACATATATGAAAAAACAAAAGAAAAAAAACTACAATAAATACATTACATAAGAAAAATTAAATAACAGTAGAAATAAATATTCAGAACTTTGATAGAATAAAAGGTAAAGGCCCAATAAACCTAAAGGATAACCAAAATGGAAGAAAAGTACCCATGTTATATGTAGGAAATCTCCCAAAATCTGGCCACCAGCTACCCAAACCTAAATAACACAAACCTCACTGCCTCAATATGGTACCTTTCCTTTCCCTAGATCAAAATACCTAAATTGTTCTGCACCGTGCCAGAGGGGTGTGGATGGTGTGATCTATAAAGGATCAGTAGGATCCCACCCATGTATTCTATATCATGTACACATACAAATAATCATAGTGTGATAATTTTTAAAAAATAATGGCATGATAAGTAGTAAAATATTTTTTTATTAAAAGCATGTTAAATATTTCCATTTTTATGCATACAAAACAATCCAGTTAAAAAATTCAAATCACAATTTTTCATAATTATTTATCAAAATATTAAAACGTATATCAATACTATAATAGTACAATCCAAGAATCATTAAACCATTCCAAGGATCAAAATAATTTAGGATAGATGACTACTTATACCACATCGAATGACTTATTCAACCATGTTATTGGGTTTAGGAATATGGAGTAGAGGAACACAATATGATTGAGCACCCCAACAATTTCAACAATAAAATGGTGCAAAGGTACAACCCATGAGTAAATCTCCCAATAATAAAATGGATGATGGCCCTAAGGAACACCTTCCACCTAAGTACCTAAAGCATCCCATGTTTTGTGTTCCGAAAATTATTTTAAAATTATTCTACATTTTATTAATAATTCTACATAATCCCTTTTTATATAAAATATATTAATTGAAAACAGATTTCTCAATCCATTTCATAATGCATTGAAAAAAAAATTATTTACCAAAATAAGGGTGAAACCATATTTTATCACAAATACATTTATGAACACAAAACAGTCATCATGGTTCATTAATAAAAATAATTCATAAAAAAATAAATACAGTCCATCAAATTTAGAACATATATAGAACCACCTACCTTTTTCTTGGGTTAAATAATGACTGCAACAGGATCCACCAACATTGAAAGGAAAGAAAAAGGAAAAATGGAGTACCCAACAGTAATTACCATATCCTGCTATCATAATCCATAAAAATAAGGGTTAGTAGATAGGTTTGGTCACACATACCTTGATAACAATACACACAACACGAAAACCAAATAAAGGGTGGGCCTCAAAAAGAATATCACATAATGGATCTGGAAGGATCAAACAAGTATCTTTATCACATGGTAAATTAGTCTAAAAATATACCCCAACACTGCAACCACAACAAGAGAAATGAAGAAGTGGAATGTAATAATACCTAGAGAGAAGTCAGGAAACCACCACTATCATTTAAGGCTGAACAAAGTGATCTGGAAGAGGAAGAGGCAAAAAAAATTTCATTAATGTTCTTAGGGCTTGATGTAGAGAGAAAAAATCCGAATGGGTTAGGATTCATTCTTGTAGCAAGTAAAAAATAATGTGCATGAAGGTTTTACATCATAATCCCTTGTTTTATAATTTCAAATCCCAATGAATTATGAATTTTGGAAAAAAAATCTTGGGTTAAAAAAATTCATGATCAACACATTTGGGGTGTAAAAATAGGTTTTAAGGTGTAAATAAACTTATGCTGCAAACCATTTTCATGACTTGTTCCCCATGACCCATTTGTGCTATAAATTAACCATTTATGCTATAAATATACCCTGAATGTAGTTCCTATACCATGCTCTACTAAAAAGATCCCAAAATAAACATGATTCCCTCTAAACCCAACAAAAATACTCTAAATATAATAGAGGTAATACATTTTTGTCCAAGATATTAAATACTTATTTTGAAGAATCTGTTCATGGGAAACCTAAATTTGAAAATTATTTATTTAATGTTAAGGAAATTATATTATATCAATTTGGTTCTCTAAACCTACACACTCGGAATCAAATGTTAACAAAAACTTCTTTACATACCACCTTGAAAATTAACCTAAGAAACCCAGTTTTAACCATTAATATTAAAATATTGCAAAAAAATGATTAATATAAATTAATTGGACATTTTAGGTTTATAGTTTTATAAAGTTTGGACCAATTATAAAATAATAAATTATATTCATTTCTCAGCTAATAGATATTTTTCACTATATATTAAACTACTTAATCCATAATATTTCTGTAACATCTCCCTCAAATTATCCATGCAATGTACTTTATTATACATATCATGTGTAATAAATTTATTCATAATTTAAGAAAATGGAAAAATTAGAAGTGGTGAGATTAAAAACATAGTATGTGTAAACATAAAATATAAGAATCAAGTATCCTAAGTGATAATAAGATGAGCACGTATAGTATGGTAGGAATAAATAGCTAAAAATAATTCCATAACAGAATAAAATTTAAATATTAATATATCTGTGTGTATAAATGGAATTAAAAATACAACATTAATAACAATAATTTAGTTCATAATGATGGAATAAATAACTCTAGTGAGATAATACCATTCTCTAATCCAAGTCATAATGATCTTAGGATTCATTTTATTATGGTCAAGACCCTCTGTGAGGGAAATACATTTTTCTAGACTCATATACACTAAAATACCCAATCAAGTTTGCCTCATCAGACCTATAGAAGAAAAATAAGATATTTTGGCCCCAACCCATCACTAATTAAATTTGATGCCTTCATAATATAAAGGAATCAATAAACAATACAATACATAACAAACATTCCTTAGTAATCAATAAGCATAATTATTGAAATAATAAGTATACTGAATGTCAATATTTCACCAATCACTAAATGGAATAGATTTCTATGTATGAATACCTCAAACCAACACTTTATAGAGTAATTATTTATGTTTAATTAAATTATTTTCTTAATAAATTGATGTATGTATATCTAGGTGATTCCCATTCAAATAATTTAATTTAAAATAAGTTATTCATAGAAGAAAATCATTGGAAGAAAAATGATGCCTATAATGAGGATGATTTGGAAAGAAAAAGGTTGTGATGGATTTTTTAATGTTTCATACCCGAAATGAAAATAGTATGAGTGGATTTGAAAAATTAATCTATGGATAATATATATTCCACAAAACTGAAATAAGTGGGTAAATATGAATCATCTTTCAATGAAAAAAAATTGAGATTCAAACACCCATACGGTCATGGACACATAAAAATTAGTAAAATATGATAGGGGTAAAATGAAATTAAAATATAATTAAATGAAAGGTATTAATTGTAAATTAAGGAAATAGTGAAGTAAATATATAATATAAAATAAAATATGGTGCACTATATCAAACATGTCTCAAGGAATTGAAAAAAAATAAAAATAACTCTTATAGATTTAGAAATTTTAATATAAAAACCTGTTGAAAGATGTGATTTCAAATGAAATATTTAATTTCATTAATAATGATATTAATATGATTAAAAATATTAAAAAAAAGTATATGAAAGATTCCATGGAACACATGGTGTCTGGTTAGAAATATGTATCATGGGGTGGAAATTTGAGACAAGAAACCCTTATGACTTGAGTGTTATCTAAATTAAAATCCATGAATGACAATGATATTGAAACTAAAATTCAAATAACATACAATATAATTCATGATAAGTTATAAAAAATAGTTATTACATACACCATATAAATTTAAATTATTTTATATCAAGAACCGTGACTCAATAAATATGAATTGAGACAAATAAACCACTTTCAACTAACATATTCATTAAGGAAAGAATTAATTGATAAAGTGTTTATAATTTGGAATTTGAGAACCTGATAAAAGAAGGATAAAATAAAAGAAAAATTATTAATTAGGTAGAATAAATTAAACTTGTATTAATATAGTTTAATAATAATGTTTGTAACTAAATTGAAATAATTAGGTCCTTAAAATCCATTATCTTATTCTGGATTTGTTCAGTGCATGTGCCTAACATAATAATTAATACAATTACACTCATTAGATATATTTTCATTAACCTTATTCATATATATATATATATATTAATAATAATCATTTATTATCATATTCTATTTACTTATTATATTTTTTTTCTTATGTTTGTGTGGAAATTGAATCGACGAAGGCCTATTTCAATAATTTTAAATATCAAAGATGATATTTTAATATTAAGATAAATAGTTAATAAAAAATTTCCAGAATAAAAAAGTATTTATTATTTTAATATTAAATTAACTATCATTAGTATTTATGTTCCCACTGCCTTTTATAATAGAGTTTTATAGCATTGTTCATGTTGGTGGTTAAAACAACATCAAATTTGAACACACTATATCTTGATGGGTGTGTATGGTTAAGGAAGTTTATAATATCACTATAACATAATGATTATTTTTTTATTTATTATTTTTTAATTTTTTGAATAAAATTCTATGTATTGGATAATGAAATAAAATCAAGATTAAAAGAGAAAAAATTACATTGTGGAGGTGGTAATTTGCATGAAAAATCGTTAATGTTCATTAATTGTTCTAATTGGATGGAAGGGAATAAATAATGTATGTCACATAATTATAATAAAAACTATTATACTAACTATATTGAGTTCATTATATTACTATAGTTAAGATTGTTTTTTAATATAAATTTTTTGAAAAAAAATAACGATTAATTAATACTCCCTTTGAGACCTCAAACATTCTATTTGAAGATGCCTTGAAAATGAAGTGTTTTGGGAAAATAATTGATAACTAAGTCATAGAAACTCAAGATAGGTTTATAGGAGGGTAAAATAGTATACTTTAGTGAATAAATTAGAAATAAAGGGTTTATTATGAAGGTTAGTAAGTCTCCCCTTTTATAAGTGAATAAAAGTTTCTTTTGTGAACGCCCATTATTTTTCAATAGAGGATTGAAAGTTTCAAGGGTCAATAGTTAAAAAAAGTCAAAAATAATAGATTTTAGGGTGATATTAGTTATATTATTCCTCAACTAAGTATTTACACACATTTTTTAAACATTTTACCACATTTTTTACATCTTACTGTTTAAGATATTACGATGGTAAGTAGTTCTTACCCAAGTAGTTCATATTTTATTAAAAATATAGGGTATCTCTTATAACTAAATTTTGAATTTCTAAACAGAAATTAAGGATACATATACACTAATTCAATTTATAGATAAGGTATAATTAACATTTAATTTATATCATTAAATATTTAACAAAAACTAAATTGTAAAAAATATTTTTACCCCTAAATGTTCTTAATATTATTTAATATTGATTATAAATTGAATGAGTGAAAATGTATTTTTATATATTGGAGAAAATTACATAAAATTAATTATATATAATAGATCAATTTAATTTAATATATAAAAAGTAAACAAAATAAATAATAAAATTCTTCAAAAATAACCCTTTCATCATTATCAGGGTCAATAAATTTATTTTAGAAACCATACATTTATGAATAAAAAATATAATAAAACTCATTTTATTAATATATATCTATTTTTAACATTATGATTTTTTGATATTATTTTATATCAATCTATAATCTAAATAATGATTACATATTAATTAATTTATTAAAATATCATTTATTATTATAATAATGTTTTAAAAGTGTTGAATTTAATTTGCTAGGATAAAATACATAATACTTTAAAAATATTTGAAAAATAAAGATCCCTTTTAATAATAATTATTTACCTTCAAAATATAATAATTTAAAATTGATTAACATATTTCTTTTTAATAGAGTTTTTATTACTATTATGTTTTTCTTATTAATAATCAGGTAATATGTCACGACTCATTTTAGTTATGTGTTTCATGTGTTTAGTGTTACGTGTGACACAAGTTATCAAAAAAACTTTTAATTTAAAGGATCCAAAATCTTAGGTTATTACATTCTACCCAATTAAATAAATTGTGTACTAATAATTTTTAATTATTACTTACTAATGAATGTATGGGAGAGTATTCATAACTTATTCATAATTAGGGATAGAACTTATAATATTACATGTACCTTCCTCTATTAGTCTAGGTCATGTTACATATCATTCCTCAAACAACATTTATCTTTAACACAATCATTTAATCAAGTATTTAAATTCCCTGATCATACATTATCTAGTAAATAAATTTCCAAAATACATTTGAATCTCAATGAAATAATTCCACAAAAAAACATATATTTCTCTAAAAAATAAAACTATAATTATCTCTCAAATATATTAACCACTAGTTTTTGAAGTCACACACTAGTAAATATTTATCATAATCTCATAAATAAGATAAAATTCATCAAAAATATCATGGATCAATTTTTCATTAAATAATTATTCAATTTGGAGGCTATCAAAACTATATAACTCACCTTTCTCAAAATAAATCAACCCTTAATTACTTATGTATCATACATATGTTAAACATGAGATTTGTCCATAACTCAATCACATGTCCCGTAATAGTTGTCCCAAAAAATATAACATCATCAAAGAATCAATTTTCAAGTTTATTAATACCATTATTAAATATTTAAACCCCTTTGAATGAAAATTTTTAAATAACAATCTTGACATGTTTTATATAATAAACATATTATTTGGAATATACTAGGATATTAATGATAAATATAAATCATTAGTGAAACTAGCTATGATTATCAAAATTTAATTTTTATTAAGATATCAACATCACTACCATAGGTAAGACTAGAAAGGGAACCTTTTACATCATCATAGAAATATAATAAAATTCACAACCATTTAGGCATGATCCATTATTCAGTAATAAGATATAGTGGTTTCTAGATACAAACCTTTTTAAGCATCATTTTCATGATCCTGTTTCACCCAAATACTAAAACCCAAAAGGATATAATAATATACAAAATATTAATATAAATAAAAAAATATAAAGGTGTATTCTCTAGTGAAACATTCATTTCATCCATTAATACTTTTAGTTCAATCTATTTTTCTTTAAGTTGGGTTATCTTGTACTTCTTTTCCTAACCCCAATAAGAACTATCCCAAAATTATCATGAAAATTATTATAATATTATAAGATATAAAATCAATGAATTTTATTATATAAATTTCTAAAAACCCTTTATCTATAAAGTCACGTAACAATTAATATGTACCTTATCTCATGAATCTCTATGTTTTAATCCATGTTATCAATAATCATTCCCTACTCTGTTATCTAATGTAAATATTTTCAAATCCTTTTAACAGTTTGTAAATGGAATGTTAATTAACCAAATAATATCATATGGTAGTGTATATATAGGTTTACAATATTACTCATCACGCACGAGAGTGGATATTGGGTTGAAACTCATCTACCGATATTTTGGGTGATTACCCATATGTGAATCACTTCCATAACCACATCCACTTTGCAGTGTCCATATGAGAATTTAATTGCTATGAGAACCACAAAATATCTAATTTAACAAAACATAATGATGAATTACTATACTTAGACTTAAATAATAGACTTATCACTATAATTTTTTTACTAATTTTAACATATCAAAATCCAAAAAATATTCAATTTTCCCTCAACTAACCTAAATGGTTATCTTTACCTATGAAATAATTATCAATATTACCTTATCAACCATTAATGACATTTAAAACTCTTAAATTATCCTCAAATAACATCATCCTAATCTCTATTTTTATCTAAAACATATCTTAATATTAATTGTGATTCCTCAGACCTACACTCCTAGAATATGGTGTAGATAAAGTATTCTTTACATTAAGTATTTAAAATTAATAGAAACAACCTAAGTTTAACCATAAATAATTACAATATCAAAAAATATTAATTCATATACATTTGAAGGAACTTTTTGTATTAATGTTTTAGAAAATTAAGAAAAATCAAATACTAATAAATTATATTTATTTATCTATTGAAGGATATTTTTTCACTACATTAAAAACTACATAATCCATGATAATTCTTTAACATCTCATGAAACTTATCTATGTTAGCTATTATATTATACAAATCATGTGTAATACATTTCGATATAACCTAGGGAAATGTAAATATAATAATGGGCGAGATCAAAAACATATTAAGGGTAAACATGGTAGATAAAAATCAAATACCATAACTGAGTATAAGATAAGAATAAATTGTATGAAATTAAAAGATAATTAAAACAAATTCTATAATGGAATATAACTGAAAGAAAGATATATTCATAGAATATGATGGAAATAAATTATCAGATTTATAATAATAAATGGTTCCATATTAGGTAATTAATAATTTTAGACAATTTATTACACACCCTAAACCAAAACAACATGATAATTCCTTCCATTCCTAGTGTTGAGAGAAAGAACATTTCTAGATTGGTATACACCAAAACACCTAAGATATTTTTCTCATGAGACTTATCGATGCATTGAGCGAATATTTTTGGGACCTCATGTTAAGAATTGTGTATACTTCATTAATTATATTAAAAATTAGTAAACTATAAAATATATATCTGAAATATCTTATTAATCAATAAAAATCGGTATTGAAATAACTGATATACAGATTGTATATATTTTCTAAATTAAAAAATGAAATAGATTAATATTTAAGATTCAAAAAAAATAACACCATATAGAGAATTATATATTGTTAATTCTAAAATTTCTCCAATCATTATATGTATGGATATCAACATGACATACCTCAAAACAATCTAATAAAAAATAAGGCATTCACATTGGAAATACTTTGAAAGAAAAAAAATGACTAAAAAGGGGATGATTTGGAAACATAAAGGAAGGTATGTATTTATGAATGATTAATAAATTAGAAGAAAATAGTAAGAGTGTATTTTGGTAGTAATGATTTTTCAATATATACACCACAAAAAATGAATCAAGTTCTAAAATATGAATCATAAATTAATTAAATAAAAATTAGGTGAAAACATCCTTATGATAATGGTAATTTTGGAATGCAAATAATATGAGAGGGATACCATGAAAATAATATATAATTAAATTAAATATATAAATTATACATGAAGAAAATAGGGTGATTAATCAACCATATAAAAGAAAATTTGGAACAAAATATCATTCATGTCTCATAAAATTTAAAATAGAGACAAATAACACTTACATTTTTAGAAATTTTCATGTCAAACCCATTCGAGGATAAGTTTTAAAATGAAACATTAAATACAAATATTTATTATAATATAATTATATAAAAATATTATAGGTTTAATAGATAAAATATTATATGTAAAAAATGGTGTATAATAAGAAATGTGTATCAAGGGTGAAATTTTGACATAAGATACCATTACAGATTGTGTATCATCTAAATAAAAATCTTTTAAGGGGAAAGGTATTGAAACTTAACTTCAAATACCATGAAAAAGAATTCCTGATATAACATAAAAAATAAATATTATATACACCATATAAAATTAAATTTGTTCTTAACAAGAATCATTTCGTAATAAATAATAATTGATGCCAATAACCTCCTTTTATGTAACATAATCATTGAGGTAAGAATTATTTTATAAATAGGTCATATTGAAGAATTTTGGAATTCAATTGAAATATGAGTAAATAAAATAAAACATATTAATTAGGTATAATAAATAAACATTTTATTAACTAAGTTCAATAAGAAAATCACGAACTCAATTGGAGAAATTTGAGTTCACACAAACCCTTACCTTGTTCTTGATTCATTCTTCATGTGCCCCTGAATTCCTGAATAATCTAATTATGTCTACTATATACATGGTAAATAACCATATTATTCAATATATAATTTAATATAAACCATTAATTATCATATTCAATTTTTTATTTTATAGTCTTTTAATATGTTTTCATTAAAATTGAATCGATGTCAGATTATTTCGGAAATTTTAACGATAAAAGAGGGTATTTTAATAATAAGTTAAATAATTAATATAACCATTATGAAGAAATAAAACTAATAGTATTTTATTATGAACATATAATAACATCTAAATTTATGTTTCCATAGTAATCCTTGATCTATTTTTATAGAACAATCCGAGTAGGATATTAAACCAACCCAAAACATGAAAACTGTAAGATCTATAGTTTTTATATGGGGTATATATCATTTAAATTTAACTATAAATCCTCTTTTTTATCATTATAAACGTTCCTAATCACATAAGGAAGGAAGGAGAACTGTATATGACTTGTTTGGAGCCTATAACATAGAATTGTGGATTAAAATGTTAGGTGAACGGTTTGAACAAACTGTACCCTAAAGGATGCACAATTTAGAAAATTCATGAGTTCTATAGGTCCCCATAGAGTAGAGTTCATATTCTACACACAATGTTTCTAACCATGTGTTGTAGTTCGTTCAATGTGTGAAATATAGGTATAAGGATCATAAGGGTAGATAATATTTAGATAAACTTTTATCCCCAATAGTGTGGTTCACTATCCTTGGATAGTAGATGGTGCATAGTTGGTTCCTACTTTGGAAAATCATGCAACCAAATTTTTAACCTCTTAAATCCTAGTTGAAATGAAATTTTTCCATTCCTTTATTTTAAATAGTTTATACACGTTTTTCATTTTATTTTCACTAATATCCCCCTCTCATGTATTAGACCTCCCACCGCCCTCTTCCTTCAGCAATGAATGATCTTCACCATCCAGGATCTGATTTGAGTTTTTGTCCTCATTGGACCACCATTGATAAGAGATTTTATCTTATGTCTTATTTTGGTTAGTTTATCAAACCATCAATTGTTTAATCATCATGCATACTATTATTACCTATTTTTTGGACTTCTATTTAATCTTATATTTTCTTACTATCTGGAAAAAATCAGAGGCAGTGACTAGATGAGTATTCCATTATAGGAATATGGTAAGTGTTTTATACCTTTTCCCACAAGGTATGGTTGTTTATACCTTCTTTCATCATGCCATACATTGGACCATCTGATAATTTCTTATTAAATTAATAATCCCCAAAATAAAATGTTAAAATATTGTTTCATACATGGCATGACACCCTTATACAAGGTTGTAGGTTTTTGAACTCAGCCCAAACCACCCATGAGGTGGGTTATTTTAAAAAACTATGAATATTATTTCCTTAGGGTGAGTTGAGCTCTCTTTTCTTTACTACAAGTCAAATATGATAATATTGTAGACTATTAATGGTAGTAAGCACCTTAAAACACATTCTAATTTGAATATTAGTAGAATTAATTGGATAATTAGTTGGCTTATGTATGATTATGAAATGATTATGAAATGGTTATGGTCAGTTACAATGATAAGGGGCCTATAAACTATTGTGGCCTCTTTTTCCCTTATATAGAAATTGATGATGATGATAGAATGGTATTGAACTAATGTGGGACACACAGTATGGCACCAATATGGGGACTCGTGGAATGACGCCAACAAGATAGATTCATGGTATGGAACTGAAAACCCCATTTTATATCTTTTGGATGCCTTGGTCATTTGTTCACCTTCGATCTAGCTTTCTTATACCGCCTTGTACATTCTACTTGGGCTTCAACCAAGTCGATACCTATTTTAACATTGATTCCCTCCATGGACTCAAATAGGTTTCCCTAGTCATTATCCTTGGTTCCTTTCTCATATAGTTTTGGTACTTTATTACTCATAATAGGCCACTGATGATTCATTCCATTTCTTTATAATAGGCCCTTATTTATTTTTTCTTGGTCATAATCTTTTTGGTAGACTAGACAATATCACTTTTACTATTATCACATTTATTCCAATTATATATCCACACTATTTCATATTATATACATAGACTTGAATTTTTAAAGACATTGTTAGTGGTTCCCTATTGAGTGTTATCTCATAACTTGTTTGGGCCACTATTTGGTACTTGGATAGAATTCATGGATATTGGTAGGGATAGGAAAAAGAGAACCAGTTTATAATGATATATTTGTTATGGAATATGAGTTGGGGAGCACAAGACCGAGATATGTCTCGAGATACTCTATAGAGATAATGTTTTGGTATTTTTGTACTTTTGATGCATGTATTTTATTATTTTCATGTTTCCATGTATTTTATGTATTTTTTATAGATCTATGACATACTAAAATTTTTGAATATGATGATGCCCTCATCATTGATTATTATTACTTTTTTTGGATTATTTATCTTCTACTTATAGTTCATATTATTTTTCAGCCATTTATTCATTTATGATACCACTTTATTACTCTAATCATGAGGGTATGGTCTCCCTATAATACCATTATAACCCCTCCCTACTAGTCAGTTTTCTCTGGCCTACATGGTGTTTCAATTGAGGTCATGTGAAACACCTCCTTGGGGAACCATTTAGTGGATCCATGATTAGAACATTACTATGTGGTATTATATGGATTTATTTTCTTTTCTATTTATCATCTTGTTTGAGGATTTTTAGATAAGAGACTATAAAAGAGTTGGAATTTGGTAATGATTTGTTCCTGGGAGTATCTAATCAACATATAAGGAAAACCCAAATTACATAGTATGGGACATGCTTTGTGGATTTTTCTTATTACGGTTTCCTTGAATTCAAAATTGGGTGATGAAATTGATGTTTGATATTCCATATAATTATGTATTTTAATCCATGGATAGTATGGAAAGCAATTATTTCATCATGCATCATGATAAAAACTTTAGGACTAATATTTCATAGATTTTTTCATTCCACCTTTAATCACTACATTCATTTCATGAGGCATGTTTCGGGGTTGTAATTGATATGTCTATGAGATTAATCTAATATTTCATATAGTTACTTTATAAACAATTTTCTATAATTAAATCGATTCCAGACTTTAATTTATAATGTTTATGGGAATTTATAAATTGGATGGTTTGATCAATATAACTAAACCATTTTAAAGAGATTCACTATATAAGTAAGTATGAATTTAAGTAAACTTCAATTCTGAAATGAATGGTCACCATTAAAAGGGGATGAAAATTGAAAAATAAATAGTGTTTTCCTCGATAACATGAAATTGAAACTCTATATATTGGGACCCTTAATTTATATTTGAGAACATGACTGTAACACAACCTTAGTGGTGGTAGTATGAAGTACCTCATGCATTCTTATGATCTATAGGTCACCCAAAAAAATCTTAGGAAGTAGGTAGAGTGGTGTGACTCGTATATAATAAGGATTTTACATATCATGTGCCTATATCAAAGATCTTTTCATTACTAAATCTTGTATTAGGCTTGTTCTTGGAATTTTTAGAGACATTCAATCCAAAATACATCTAGTTGTGTACTAGGAGGGTGGTGATGACTATTCTATGGAGGTGGTTGGTTATGGACCACTAGTAGAACCTCTAGTAGTGACACTGGAAGAAATGCTAAATATACCTAGTTTGGTTGCTGATGCCCAATTTAGAAAGGGTTTCCTATGATTCATGTAGACTATTCAAGGATCCCTATGACCTATCTTGACTACAAAAGATAATATGCATGAGTTCTTGCAATAGCATTCACCCACTTTATTAGAGGATAGTGGCCCCTAGGATACTGAGATATGGATTGAGATAGTCTTTTATATGTTCGATCATCTAGGTAAACCTCAAGAAAGTAGGATCAATCTCATGACATATATACTTTTAAGAGAAACCAGGTGTCGGTGGGATGTCTTAAACAAGGTGTAATGACATTGGGATATGGTTTAGAGGTATTTCCAATCAATGTTTTATTACTTATTTTTCCCTAATACTTTGAGGGATTAACAAGCCATGGAGTTCATTCATATGGAGGAGGGTTCTATGTCCATTATGCAATATTCATCTCACATTACGTAACTTCTTCACTTTTCACCTATCCATATTGTTGATGGTCCATCTAGGGTGAGACGATTTGAGGAAGGTCAAATGTATTCTCTTAGATAACCCATGAATTTTTTTTTGATTTGATACCATATATATAATATTAAATTTGTTTATTACATTTGAACATAACCTAGAAGAATTCAGGGGCACAGAGTAGGGTAGTTCATCTTCTCTGTCTTGTGGAGTAATGTCAGTTTATAGGAAGAAAAACTATGAGATATCTTGTGAGGGAAATACCAGTCGTAAAATGTGTAACGGTAGTTATTATTTATGTCACCAGTTAGGGAGGAAGGGACACATAAGGCGCCAGTGTGATAGAAAACCATTTGAGAGAGGATCTTATGGATGGATGGGCCATCTATAGCATTATTTCAATACCTTCCCTCAAGTACTTAGTGTGAGAGGTTTGACCCTGATTCTAGGTTCATGCGTGGGATTAATAGCTCTAAATCATGGAGGGATCTAAAATAATACCTTCCATTTAGGTTGAGGATGCGTTCATGGTCTAGGGACCCATACACTATCTTCACTGGTATCCATTTCTTCATATAGGATGTCTACAATAGAGTTATAAGAGCTCAAGAGGTAACAGGAGGAGTTGGAGGGAAATCAGTTCATACAACCCAGTACTTCTCCATCAGATTTGCCGATCCTTTTCACTAATAAGGTGCATGTAACCCTTAATTTATGTGTGGATTACTATAAATTTAATAAGTTGAGGGTTAAGAATCGATATCCTTTTCACAATATAGATTACCTCTCCAACCATCTATGAGGAGCTCGTATTTTCTCTAAGGTTAGGATATCACAGGGTTCATGTTAGGAAAATGATATACCACATACATTGTTCCATAGTAGATATGGTATTTATGAGTATCTGGTTATTCCATTTAGTATCATGAATGCACTTACCACATTCATGGAATTGATGTATTGGTTTCTCCACTTGTATATGGATTCATTTGTGGGGATTTTTGGGGATGGAATTTTGGTGTACTCTCAGACTCGACCCTATCATGCTGAAATCCTTGAATTCATTATAAATATACTATAAGAGCATAGATTATATTCCATGTTAGAAAATTTTTATTTTTATATAGATAAACTTCACTACCTATGTGTCATCATAATAGATACATGTGAGTCTATTGACCCAGAGGAGGTGAGTGTTGTGGTTTCTTAAGAGATGCCCTTGAATGTCAATGACATATATAGTTTCTGTGGTCTATATATTCATTACAAACACTTCATCCAAGACTTATCATGTATTTATATGATCCTCAAGGGCCTGAAAAAAAATGTATCAATTTCATGTTGTTATTAGTGTGTCAAAAGGCCTTTTGGGATCTAAAGGGTAGGTTGAAATCAATATCGATCTTGACTCTTCCAAAGCCTAGAGGAATCTATAATTTTTATTATTATACATCAGGAATTAGGTTGGGAGGTGTCTAGATACAAGATAATCGAGTTGTGTCATATGTTTCTATCCAATTGATACCTAATGAGCATAATTATCTGATGTACAACCTTGAGTTATCTGTTTTTGTTCATGCATTTCATTGTTAGAGGAACTATTTTCTGGGAGTTTATTTTGTGGTGTGAAAGAACCAAAAAATATTTAAATACATATTTACATAGAAAGACCTAAACCATGGGTAGAGAGGTTGTTTGAGTATCGCCATTAAATTGGTTTTTATCAATCCTATACACTAGGTAAAGGAAATGCAGTAGCTGATGCTCTATGTTGGAAGAAATAAATTGATACAGTATGGGGGGTCAGTAGTTAATGGAAATTAATGGCCATATTACTTGAGATACACTTAGAGGTGTATGATGGTCATTGGAATAATTTTATCTCACCCTTAGTAGTTAATTCTACACTTCTAGATTGGGTAAGTATGAGATTGTTATATGATCCAGAGGGATTAGTCATAACGAAGAGCATTGCGTGTGAGGACCTGTCACATGGTTGGACCATTGGAAATGATGAAATTAAATGTTTTCATGGTCATGTTTGTGTTCTAGCTGATGTATGGGATGAAAATATGCAGGACTCTCATTATTCCACTTGGGTAGTGCATCTCAGTATTACTAAGATGTATCGAGATTTATGTTGTCAGTATTCATGGCCTAGTAAGAAGTGGGATATATATAGTTTTGTTACTCAAATTTACACATTTTAGTAGGTGATGGTGGAACCCCTATGATTAGTATGTCTCTTACAAAAATTGTACATTCCTGAGTGGATGTGGGATAATGTTTCCATAGATTTTGTGACCATGTTACAGAGGTTGCCAAAAGGTAGTGATGGAATGTGGGTTATTATGGATAGGTTAATAAAGGTCACCCACTTCTTACCTATTAGGGAGACCTTCTCAACAGATGATCATGGGAGATTGTTCATTCTTGATATTGTATGACATCATGGGGTTCCTCGTACCATTTTATCAGACAATGTTTCTTGATTCACATCATGGTATTGGAAAGGTTACTATAGGGAGATGGGTTTGCTAGTGATTTTGTTCATGGTATACCACCCTCAGACTGATGGGAAGTCATATTTCATGATACAGGTATTATAGGACATTCTTAGAGAATGTGTCCATGATTTTGGGGGTTCTTGGGGAGAATAATTTACCCCTTTTTGATTTCACCTGCAATAATATTTATCATGTGACTATACAGATTGCACACTATGAGGCCATTTACAGTAATCCATGTGGATCACCTCTATGCTGGTAAAAGTTACATGTGGTATCACTTCTCAGTCCTCAAATCATTTAGGAAAATTTAGGGTAGGTGAACCTGATCAAGAAACTTATGGCTATAACTTAGTTTATAATGAAATAATATGTTGATCACTATTGATGACATTGGGAGTTTGAGTTTAGGGGATATTTTTTCTTGAGAGTGTCAACTTAGATTGGGAAAAGATGGATTCATAGGTCAGGAAAGAATTATTCTTCTAATGTTGGGCCTTTAAATATTTTGGGGAGGGTCAGGATGGTATCCAATCAATTGAAGTTACCTCAATGGTACTGATCCATGCATGATATCTTCCATGTATATCCATTACATAATAATCACTAACACCCCTCCCAAACCATTGAGCTATATGGGTTTATTTTTAGATCAATGAATTATTTGAGAAGAACCCTATACATATCATATATTGGAGAAAAAAATATCTACAAGGAAAGTCATTTTCTCTAGTTTGTTTCCTATGGAAACACAATCGTACGTAGGACAAGACCTATAAGAGAGAGGAAAATTGACATATAAAGTGGCTAGAACTCTTTTTATATGCCACAGTAACTAAAAAAATGAAAATAAATGATTATTTGTCCCAATAGGGGTAGATTATAAGATCTAGGGTTTTCTATGGCATATGTATCTTTTAAATTTCAATTTAAATCCTCTGTTATACCATTACAAACATGCCTATTCACATATGAAATGCATCAAGAGTGTTTGAGTCTTGTTCAGCACCTAAATCTTGGAATTTTGAAGTAAACAGTTAGTCACATGGTTTTACCAAACCATGCATTATAAGCTACGTGATTTGTAAAAATTGTTTGGGGTGTTATAGGACTCTATATAAAGGAGCACAAGGGATATGCACGGTTTGTCTAACAATGTGCTATAGTCCATATGTTGTGTGAACCCTCAGTATAGGGGTCCCATAGGTAGAGAACACATAGAAAAACCATGCACCCAAACCATCTGGACCGTGGTCTTTGGATAGTTGTCAGTACATAGTTGGCACAGGATTTGGCCAACCATTTTTCCAAACTATGAACCTCTTAAATATTCGTTGAAATTAAATTTTTTAATCCTTTTATTATAAAGTGATAATGTAATATTTCATAAATCCATGTAATTTTTTTATATTAAATAGGATTATTTCAAGATCAAGCACTGAGACAGCGTGTGATTCTGAGGCCCGGGGTGTTTAGAATGACCCATCGAAAAATGTTATGTTTTGAATATCACACATGAGCAGTTTTCCTAAAAAAGTGGAATAACTCTTAAAAAATTTCCTAGATTAGAAATCCGAGGGAACAGTTGCATTCATGATAGCGGGATTACCCTAGGCGTGACTCCAAAGAAGTCGGTGTGGGTCTCTAGTTAGAAAACCTAAAAAATGGCATAACCATAAAAAATTAATTAAAAAAATTATTTTATTTTTCAAATGCTTATAACTCACTAATGGTGACTTGGATTGAAAATATGTGACCATTGTGGATCTTATTAGGTTATGCTTTCCCTATGAATATCATAACAATGGCCATCGTAGTACAATAGTGGAAATTAGTTTTTGTTTGTAAATAAAATAATTGAATAAAGATTATTTTATTTTCGAAATCCTTATAACTCATAAACAATAAATCTAATTGGAAATCTGAGAGTACTATTGAGTTCATGAGGGTGTGATTTTCTTATGTGTATCCTAACATCAGCTGGTGCGGGTCAACTATGAATGTTGTATTTTGGGATGTAACTGTAAATAAATTAATTTAAATAAAAATTTATTTTATTTTTGAATCCTCATAAATCACAAACGGTAAATATAACTAAAAATTTGATACTACCATTGATTTTGTGATGAGATGTTCTCCTTAATCAGGGTCTAAACTCGACTGATGCGGGTCGAGGTTGAAAGTTAGTTTTTAGATTTTTTGGAAGAAAAATACAATAACATAAAAAGTTAATTTATTTTTTTTCTTCATTGTTAAGTACTGGAACATCAGCATTGTGGTGTAGTGAAGAAGAGACACTGAATCTCATTAATTCACCTAATTATTGATTTATTTCTAAAACATAGAACACAACGTAATATAAATGTTGATTCTTGTTTCATCAATTAATATCCAAACAAGAAATGTAGGATTGTTGGCACAATCCTAGGATTTATCAGAGGATTTGGTGGGTGGTGAAGATGAATGACGAATGCACTTTCTTCCACCCTTTGAATAATTTCTTGCGACGGTGGTCTACAGATCAAGAATGAATAATAAAGGCACGTGATCTCATTCTTCCTTGATCAACAATAATATCCCAGGTATGGGTTCGATTCTTTTTTGTATGAATTGATTTTTCCCATTATTTATTTTAAATAATGAATGCCAGTTAACTCAAGAACAAGTTAACCCATAGATCGACCATTCATTGCAATATGGTTAACGATGCTGGATAAAAGGGGTTATCTATTTTAGTAATTATTCCTCCATTTTTGGTTCTTCTTGATCCTGCTAATAAGAATGTATCTGGGTCTATATGAACAAAGAACTGGATCATTATTTGAGTGTTCATATATGTTACTCCTTTACCTATCCTCTTCTTGTGTTCTTCCCATTCTTCGTGGTACAACAGTCGGCAGTGCATCGGCCCGCGACTCCAGGTGAGAAGGGTCGCGGCTAGGTGGGTTTTGGCATCAGTGGGACCTCATGGCACAAGGCTGCAGTGGTTGCAAAAGGAGCCTCTGGAACCAAGGCTAGTGGTAGGAGGCGGTGCTCCCTAGCAGCGTGCTGAGGCAGTAGAGGCTTCAGCCAGTGGGGTTCGTGGTGGTGTAGCGGAGCGGCACCAGTCGGGTGTCGCGTGCGGATTGGAGTGGCTAGTTGTGTATGGGCCGAACCAGATGCCAGTGTGGCATCCATTCGGGACCCAATCCAGTCGACCGATGCAAAATGGGATGGTGTAGTAATCTAGGCCATCGGGAAGCCCGGGCTGGAGAAGAGCCGGCCTACCAATGAAGGATGGGATAGATAGAAAACCAAGATTCTAATTAGACCATCTAGAAATAAATCAGTCTGACTAAGTCATAAGGGGCCATAAAATGTGGACTGGGTCATGGGTGACCCGACAGGCTGTACGCACGGTCGAACTGAGCCAGGTCGAGCAATGCCAAATGTTACTAGACAATTAGCTAGGTAGGACTGGGTCAGCCTCAACCCAATCAGGTCGGGTCGGTAAAAATGGATCAGGCCACGTGGGACCCCTGGGCTAAGTTAGTTGAGATGGCCTGAACAAGTCAGACCCAGCCCTAACACAACATACCCTTATTTACAAAAATGTCAATTTCTTTCAGACCATGTGTCTGATTAATGCACCATATATGGAATTTTAACCCTTGCGATAAGATTATCCTTTGGGAATACTCTAAGAGAGTTTTCAAGGAAGTCGAGATACGACCAATGTCTTGAGGAGTAGATTCTCCTAGAATCAAGCTCACTATAGAGCAAGAATCCCATGGCTGGAGGTGACACGAAGGATTTGAAGAGTGGACCTCAGCGTTCTAGTAGATGATCGTACCTCAGTGGTTCAGTAGAAAAGTGTACCTTAGTGGTTCAGTAAATGAGCATACCATAGTGGTTCAATAGAAGAGCATACCATAGTGGTTTATCTGACGAGCGTACCTGAGTGGTTAAACCGATGAGCATACCTGAGTGGTTCAGCATACGAGTGTACCTCTGTGGTTCCACAGAAGAGTGTACCTCAGTGGTTCAACATATGAGCATACCTCATTGGTTCATCATATGAGCATACCTCAGTGGTTCAATAGATGATATTTCCTCACTGGTTCTACACATGAGCGTACCTCAGTGGTTCATCATATGAGCATACCTCAGTGGTCCAGTATCTGAGCCAACCTCAATGGCCCATAAAGGATAAGTCCCTCAATAGTACAAGATGAATCATCACTACAATTGATAATATTACTTTCCATACTTTGAGTTATACCTATTGTGAGTTGTCTTTTATTTGTGTTCTTGTTGTGTGATCTTTTTGTGTGGTATTTATTTTTGGTCTTTCCCTTGTTGTTTGTGGTACCTACTAAGTATTGTGTTTCTCGCCCCTGCACGGGCATCACCTGAATGTGTCATGTCTCATGCAGGTGATTGAAGATTTGACGGAGACCTTTGTGGTCTAGGACCAGGTGGTTTCCAATGAGGTGAGAGGAACGGGATGTACTTATACAGCTACAGGCATCTACCCTCCACCTACCCTTCAAGTAGGGTTTGAGCAGACAGACCTTGGCATCTATACTTTCTTTTGTGGTTTTGGGCTAATATTCTCAACCCTTTTTAATTTTTAGTTTTACTTTACTTTCATTAGTTGTCTCAGTGACAGTTTTGGTTTACTTTGTGTTTACTTTCCACATTTTATGCTTCGTGTGTGTGTACATGTTTAAAGGAAAATGTAATCCCTTTTTGGGATATGACTACTCGGTGCTAGTCACCAGCCCCTAACCTATAGAAGGTGGTCTTGGGGAAGTCACAACACATGCCTTGGGGGAAGGTTCATGACCAAGTGGTATCACAGGGTGGTCAGTTCTACAAGAAGAACTAAGATTCTATAAATTTTTATGGGTAAATAATTTTCTTTGTTTTGAGTTCAGAATTCATGCCAGGGAGTCTAGTATTGGTAAGGCAGTCAATATATTCATACACTAGGACCCTGAATTATGCATTCCAACTTGGTACATGAATACATTGGTTCCATGCATCTTTTAATGTTTTCTCATAATCTTTCTGAGTTAGAGTCATCTCACTAGATATAATCAATTAATCATGATTCATCTTGATCTCTTTCAATATTCCTCCATGCAAACAACCAGCTAAGATTCTAGTGCATGAACACGAGGATGGTCCATAGAGTTATGAGGCTTTGGTATAAGGATCGTTGCCCAAGATGGAACCATTGAGTGGTGTCATCTCTTTACCACCGCCCATTGGTCATCAGTTACTACCGAAACTAATTATAGAGGATACTTATAGGCTCAGTGCCTTAAAAAAGTTTCAGCGACAGAGACCCCTCAGGTTCTAAGTCGAGCTGAAATCACTAGCAGCTAAGGACTGGCTTGAGGTGGTGACTGAGATTTTCATCTATTTAGGGCACAATTGGATCCGATGGTAGTCTTAGTAGTGAACCTTCAATGTGTCTCAACAAGGTGATGATTAGGTTTAGATTACCTAATATTATAATGAGGTGACTTTTCCATAGACAGAGCATGAGAACCACTCTCCAAGAAGGGTCTCTTTCCATAAAATCCAAGGGATATGTGTCCCCAAGAGCTTCAATAGCTTCGGCAGGACGAAATGTAGGTAGATCAGTATACATCCAGGCATACTGACCCTTCCAGGTACTCGATGAATATGATTTAACAAGTGCCTCAATGAAAGAACCTCTGATTGAGATGTGTTTAGGGACATTCAATCCAGCACTATTCCTCTATATATTCCTACTTATTTTAGGGTTCTAGTGAACCCATTTTTGGTTGAAAGTTATTTGGATGAGTTGATACATCCATTCGATGTCTACAGTTGGAAATCAGGAAACCGACTTTAGTCTCATAGATTTAGATGAGTACGAGGATGTCTTTCTAGAGGATTCTCCAAGACTACCTCATCATAGAGAGGTAGATTTATACACTGATTTGTACACTAGGATGACACTGATATATATAACTAAATATCAGATGGATCCCATAGACCTCTGGGAGATGAGGGTATAGTTGGATGACATTCAGAGGAAGGGGTTCATAAGGCCTAGCATTTCACAAGTGGCAGCCCCAGTGTTTTTTGGGAAGAAGGTCGAAAGAATATTGAGATTATGCATGGACTTATGATGCCTAAACTAGGTGACCATGAAGAAAACGTATCCTCTATAAAGGATTGATGGTTTCTTTGATCACCTGAAGGGAGCGAGATAGTTCTCGAAGATAGAACTCAGATCGGGCTACCACCAGCTTCGATTACAAGATGAGGACATCTCAAAGATAGATTTAAGATGTCACTATGGCCAGTATGAGTACATAATTTTTCTGTTTGGAATGAATAATTACCCAACAGTGTTCATGGGACTCATGAACAGGATCTTCAATCCATATTTAGAATGGTTTGTAGTGGTCTTTATTTATGACATCTTATTGTATTCAGTGTCTGATGAGGAGCACGTGATACACCTGGGGAAGGTTCTAAACACACTCTGAGAGTGCTAACATTAATGAAATATCTCAAATTCTAAGTTTTGGATGAAAAATTTCTACTTCCAATGACATTTCATCTCAGAGTATGGAGTTTCAGTGGATCCGGTGATGATCGAGGTGATGCTTGCTTGGGATCCACCCAAGAGAATTACTGATATGCCGAGTTTCCTATGGTTGGTTGGGTACTATCGGAGATTTGTACCCAACTTTTCCAGAGTGGCAGCACCGACGAAGGCATTTATGAAGAAGGGAAAACCCTTCATGTGGATAGAAGGATTCCAGCAAAGCTTTCAGTAGCTGAGATTGAGATTTACTAGTTCTCCTATCTTAAGGTTGCCAAAGAAGGGTGTCGAGTAGGTGGTGTACTATAATGCATCAGGAACCAGGATTGGTTGTGTCCTGATGCAGGGGAAACTAGTAATTACTTATGGATCATGATAATTGAGATCGCATGAGTATTACTATGTGACTCATGACCTTGAGTTGGCAGCGGTAGTCTTGGAACTAATGATTTGGAGACACTACCTTGTCGGCAAAAGATTTATCATGTACTTTGACCAAGATTCTCAAGTATCTTTTCTCAGAGGGCTGTGAACTTGAGACAATGGAGTTGTCTTGAGTTCCTCCATGAATATGAGTTTGATGTTTTCTATACTCTTGGGAAGGAGAATGTGGTGGTAGATTCTCTCAGTATGATATCGAGTTCAAAACTACTGAACAATGCCTCAGAGCGATTTCCCTCGCATTAGATATCCTTTATAGATAGAGATGAGGCATATTTTCTTCAGTCGATGGTATCTTCCCATCAACTCATTTAGTGTGTCAAGGAGGCCCAACTCATAGATGTCATCTTAGAGACCACAAGTGCCTAGATGTCCACAATCCATGCCCCAGATGCATATTCTAAATGTGGAGACCATGTCTTCCTTTTCAGAGGACGCATTGTAGAACCAGTGGTGTTGCAGGAGGAGGTGTTGAGGGAGTTTCATACATCCCCTATGGTGGTACATCCAGGTGTGGAGAAGATGTCCTATGACCTTCAACGTCAGTACTAGTGGCCGAGGATGAAGAAGCTAGTGGTAGGGTTTGTCTTGTGATGCCGCAATTGTCAGCAAATAAAGGCTGAGCACCAGGTTCCAACAGATCTGACACAACCCCTCGAGGTATCAGAGTGGAAGTGGGATGAGATATCAATGGAATTCATGATAGTATTACCATGTACATCTGGGGGGAATGATACATTCTGGGTGATCGTAGACCAAATCACCATGTCATCCCACTTCCTACCCATTTGAGAATAGGGATCAATAGAGAGATTGGGATGCCTTTACTTTTAGGAGGTAGTTCAACTCCAGAGATTACCCTCTATGATAGTATCAGATCATGATGCATGCTTTACATCTCGGTTTTGGAAAGTATTAATGGAGGTGATTGAGAATCATTTGCAATTGATAATGACCATTCACCCACAGACAGATGGACAGATGAAGCAAACCATATAAACCATGGAAGGCATTATTTATGCTTGTGTTCTTGTTTTTACTTGCAGTTGGTAGGACCAACTACCACTGGTTGAGTTTTTGTACAAAAATATCTACCAATACACCAATGTAATGACACTATTTGAGGAACTATATAGAAAACCATGCAGGTCACTGTTATGCTAGGAAAACCTAGGGGAGTCAACACTTATGGGTGCGGAGATGGTACGGGCTACCACTGAGATGGTTTTGGTCATCCGAGAGCAAATGAAGACTACACAAATACAAAGTAAGTCTTACGATGATAGGAAATAGATACCCTTGGAGTAAAAAGAGGGGGAAAATATATTCATATGGGTCACTCCTCGATGAGGGATATGGAGATTTTTTTAGGGGATTAAGTTATCTCTAAAGTTTATTGTACCTTTCCAAATACTACATAGAGTGGGAGGGGTGGCATACCTCTAAGATCTACCTCTACATTTAAAGAGTGTGCACGATTTCTTCCATGTATCCCAACTGAGGAGATACATGCACGAACCTTCTCAGGTCATCGACCACAGCAAGATGGAGATTGACAACGAGACGACATTTGCGGAGTACCTAGTGGAAATAGAGAATCAATAGTAGAGGATCCTTCAGGGACGGTCGATTCCTATGGTATGTTTTTGTTTGAAGCACATGAATATCTAGGAGAGCATCTGGGAGTGGGAGGCTCAAATTCGTGCTCTGTACCCCCATTTCTTAGATTAGCCCTTGTTTTGGCTTATAAGGACGTAAATCCATAAAGGGGGGAGTAATTAAATACCCCAAAATTCAATGTAATTTTCTTTTAAAATTAAATGGGTTTATTTCAAGAAAAATATCTGAGGTAACATGCAATTCTGAGGCCTAGAGTGCCCGAAATGAACTGTTAAAAAATGTTATGTTTTAAATAGCGCACGTGAGTGGGTTTTCTAAAAAAGTGGAATAACTCTTAAATAGTTTCCCATAAAATAAATATGAGGGCACTGTTTTATTCAATATGGTGGTTTTACCATTGCATTCAATATGGTGGTTTTACCCTAGGCATGACTTAATTTAAGCTGGCGTGGGCCTCTGGTGAGAAAACTTGAAAATGGAATAACCATAAATAAAATAATTAAAAAATATATTTTATTTTAAAAATCCTTATAACTAAAAAATAGTGACTCAGATGGAAAATATGAGACCGCCATTGAGATCCTTAGGGTATGATTTCCGTAGGTAGAGCCTAACATTGGCTACAACAAGCTAACAATGGAAAGTATTTTTTGGCTATAAATAATATAATTGAATAAAGATTATTTTATTTTCAATTCCTTATAATTCATAAGTAGTAACATGGATTGAAAATCTGAGAGTAACATTGAGTTTTTGATGGTGTGCTTCACTTAGGCGGAGCCTAACATCAGTCAGTGCGGGCCGACTGTGAATGTTGGTTTTTGGGATGTAACCATAAATAAAATAATTTAAATATAAAATTATTTTATTTTAGAATCCTTGTAACTCCAAAATTGTAACTCGGATTAAAAATTCGAGACCACAAATGAGTTCTGTTGGGCAAAAATCCCTCAAGGTATCATTGAAGAAATTTTGAGGTGATTGTGTTTGTTGACAAAGTGGACATCTGTGTTGTGATTGTTGACAAAGAAAACCATGACGTAAAAATTTGTTGAAAAAGGAGATTTCATGGTAGCATGTCAAGTTCAACGTTTGTGGTTAACGATCCATGTTTGATTCAAGAATGTTGAAAAAGGAATGGATGATCTGGAGGCGGTACAAAAAGATCAGATACAAGGTGGCACCGTTTTCCAATGTTTGCCAAATTTTTTGGCCTGAAAATCGACAAATGGAGAAAAGTGGTTTTGGAAAAGGGAATTGCACATTATTTCCTTGAAAAGAGAAAACTTGCACACCATATGTTTTTCAAGATCATAACATCAAAATATAGAAAAGGGAAAAGGAGTGCCCAAGTTTTAGGGTTGGTCGCGCAAATGACTTGCGTGGCAGAGACTTGTGCGCCGAGACTTGCGTGCTGAGAGGAGAGTTGTGTGCCATCACGTAGGGTGTCCAAATGAATATAAATAGAGGTATACCCTTCCTCATTCAGTTTGAGTTCAATACTTATAGAAAATCACAGCTCCCGTCGCGCAGGTGTGGTGGTTGCGCAAGTGCTGGTGTGGTCGCGAAAGTAGAAGTTGTGCACCAGTTGATTGATGCGTGTCCAGAGATGTTTGGGAAAGAAAAGAAGGGAGTCGGCCAAGTTTTGATTTGAAGAAGGGGGTGTCGCTCAAGTGGTTTGGTGACACTTGTGTGCTAATTTTTTTTAGAAGAGAGACAGTTGGTGTTTTCATGCCAATATTGGTTTGGGCGTAAAAGGGTGCGAGTCACGCAAGTTTGGAGTCGTAGAAGCTGGTGTCGCACAAGTGGTTGAAGTGAACTTGTGCGCCAGTTTTAACTTACATGCCGAGACTTGCGCACCAGCTTGGAGAAGGGCGCTAGGTATGGTTGAAGCACGACAGTGATTCAGGGCTACTTGAAAGTTGGAAGAGTGCCTGATACTTTCGGTGCAAAGTGAGATTCATCTATGGGTGAAATCTGGACTTCAATAGAGCATCTACATACAACATAGGATGCATTCATTAGTGATAATGAAGCGAACTATAGGTCTATAAACTATGATCGGATCCTTTCCAGAGCAGTGAGAAAAAGAAGAGGAAGAAGGTGATACTCTCCACTGGCACTGATCTAGAGAGAGAGAAACAGGGAGTGACCCTTGATAAAGCAGTGAGATGAACCTAAACCTTGTAAAGGAAGTGAGCCTGGGCATAGAAGTGATCTAGACTGAACCTTGTAAACATAAATGTGCTTTAGTGTATTTGGTACAGTGGCACTAGCCGTTGTATGCTCCTTGGACGTAGCCGAGTGAGGGTGAACCAAGTAAAAATCTATGTGTCTGCCTACTTACTTCCTTGAATTGAATTAAAAGAATCATCATCAGATAAAGAAGAAAAGAAGTGGTCATAATAAACACACAAGTGCAAACAAAGTGACCCTTGTAATAAAGAGGTCAAGATCTAGTAGGTCATGAAGAATTTTAAATAAGAATATCCATACCCTGATTCACCCCCCCCCCCACCACCTAGGGTATATAGGCCTCTATTGGTCCTAACAATTGGTATCAGAGGGAAGGTTGATTTTATCAGATTTTTTTGCTCCGACTTATTGTACTCGATCTGTTCAGTTAAAGAATGAGTCTTCTCTTATCTTAGTGTGCCATGGAAAAGGGAAAAACATCAAATAACAATCAGAAGTCAGGTGATATCCCTCAGTGTGGAAGTGTTTGTGGAAAAAGTGTGATTCAACTTAAAGAATCAAATAGCTTACTGAAGGAAGGCCTGGATGAATATGATAGGGAAAAGATTGATTCACTCAATCATGATGTAGGAATGAGTGAAGTACTTTAACTTAAAAGTGATACCAAAACAACAGATGATGAATAAGTTTCAAGAAGATGGTCACCAGTAGATGTTGTCAACATGATAAAGAAATTGGATAAGAAATTGGATGAAGATGTTAAATCTAAAGATATCCAGATCCAAGTATTAGAAATTGAGGCCAACAAGCTAAGAGACTTAAATCAAAGGTTTACTGATGTGGATACTGACCTAAGGGAGAAGAATGATTCCCAAGGTGAAGAACTACAAAAGATGGCTAGAATGAAAGGAAAACAAAAGTCTGATGAATATGAAGAGAATTAGAAGTCATATGAAGTTCAGAATCTAAAATCCAGAAATGATGGTCTAGATACATAGTTATGTGAACAAGTTCAGAAGAATCAAAGGATATGACAAGATAATTCATGTTGTTCTGATTCTGTTGCTCCAGAAAAATTGAAAGTAAAGGAGCAGAGTGACATGGTGGATAAGCTGACACGTGAATTGGTAGATGAGATGAGTAGAGGGAAGCATCTCAAGAGAGAATTTGATGCCCAACTTGAATCAAGGGATATGAAGATTCAAAAGTTAGAAGAAGAGCTAGAATCAGTACAGAAGGAAGTAGAGAAATCCAATACCAATGAAAAGTCTAAAATGAAGGATGCATTGCACTTTCTATTTGATTATCCTTCGACAAGTGATGTCAAAATGAAGAACATATATGCTATTTCTAAAGAGAAACAGCAGAATATTTTCTCAACTTAGGGACCATATATTTTGGAAAAAACCGGTATTGGATTTGATGAATCCCCTCCCGTGCATGATAGAAAGAGAGCCGTGAACAATTCCAGAAGTGGAGAAAATATTGTAGGTGCTGGAGAGAGGCCTAAGAGGACATTTATAAGTAGTGATAACATGTGCAATTTTTGTGGGATTCATGTACACACATCAAGTTTTTGTTTCGAGGCTCAGGAATACATTTCATATTGTGAAAATAGAAAATGTATAAAATCTGGGAAAAAGATAAAGCATCATGATAAATCAAAGAGAAGAGTCTCTCAGAGGAAAACATTCATTAGATGCTATTACTGTGGAATAAATAGACACACAGTGAGTATGTTTCAGGAAGCTCATGAGATCAATGTCAGAAGAGGAACCCAAGCTGCATCAATATCTCGACAAAGAAATATTGAAATGAAGTATTCCTTCGATGGAAAATGTCTTATATGTTCTGATTATGGGAATTTGGCAAGACGTTGCAGCAAGAAGATAGCAGGACAAGAAAAGGAACTTGAGAGGCGATTCACGACACTAGTGGTGTATAATGAGAAATCCTACACTATAAGAGAATGTGGTATATTTAAAAACAGGTTTATTACCTTAGGGTAATCACAAGGAGATAAACGAAAGGTGTATCAATCACCTTCTCTATCACACTCCCAACAACCCTTGTGGAGAGAATGTGAAAAAACGTGGAAGATTAAGGGGAGATCAACACCAGCTATGATTAAGAAGAATGCACATTCAGTGGAGGAATCGTCACCAGAAAAAAATAGTGTGGTGACTCAAGTATCTGATAAAAGAAATATGAACAACGAAAGTATTGAAAAATTTGCATGTCGTGTACCTCGGCAAGAAGTGGAGGAAAGATAAATACCCCTACAATGGTGCAAGAAGAAAGAAAATATGACAAGTAAAGATATTTCTATCCAAAGAAGCAATCAAGGGAAATGGAATTTTGGGGGAACATCAAAGATGGAACTGTGTACCAGAGGTCTTATGCCCCAAATTGTGAAAAAGGATAGACCTATAGAATCTACATATCATAGAAAGACTCAGCATGTGGGTAATGAATTCTTAGTCATATGGCCAGAACAGTTGAAGTTTTCTAGGAAACTATAAGAATCGAGGAAGGAGTGTGATGCTCTATAAGAAAGAATCAAAGAGTTGACCCATTAGGATCAACCATAATCCTCATCTTTAGGAGTTCATAAGAAGACCCTCTCTCTATGTATATAAATTCTGTTAACTGATGATTCAAGTGTTTCAGGTTTTAGAGAGATACGATCCAAGGGGAAGTGACATATAAATATGCAACTTGGAGAAGTGATATGATCCAGAGTTTCAATCGACTAAAATCAGGCACCCAATTTGAAGAAAAAAGGGAGAAACAGAGCACAATAAGAAGTGATTGTGTTATTAACATTGTCTCTTGTTTCATACACTGAGTTCCAACTCAGTAGGCTTAGAGATTTTGTTAATGTCTCAATTCCTAGTTGAATATGAGAATAGATGATGCAGGAGAAGAATAATGTTTATGGGTCTAAAAGGTGGGCCTAATCTCGGGAAGTGTTTCATAACATCGAGAGAGAATTCAATATCATAATCAGATACAAGATCCATCAAAGAAATAATTGGATCAACCAGCTCATGTGTTGTCTATTGAGAGAATACATATTTCCAGAGAAGAAGCAATAATCATGCATCTCATGCTTATCTATTTTTTTCTAACAATTTGGTATCAGCTAACTATTTTCAGGATACCAAGAAGTTGCAAGAGAGTATCAACCATGTCTCAACAAGAAGCTAAGAAAAGTATCTAAAAGAAGTGAAGCCACTGAACAATTAAACAGTGAGAAATTTTTTAATGAAAGTGTTGAGGAAGAAAGAAACACAAGGGGATCAGAAGTGACTGATGCTGATTCAGAAAAGAATCAGACATGGGAGATTGTTTCGACTCCAGCAGATAAGAATTTCATTGGGGCTAAATGGGTCTATCGCAACAAGATGAATAAATATGGCACAGTTATTTAGAACAAATCACAACTAGTGTTCAAGGGGTACTCCCAGATATAGGGAATAGATGTTGATGATACATTTACACCGGTTGTGAGACTAGAAACAATCAGATTATTTTTAGCCATAGTAGTTCAAAGAAAGCTCAAATTGTTTTAGATGGATGTAAAATATGCATTCTTGATTGGGGTTTTGGAGGAGTAAGTGTATATTGAGCAGCGAGATGGTTTTCTCATTCATGAGGATGAGAACAAATTTTTTAGACTGAAGAAGGCATTGTATGGGCTGAAACAAGCACCAAGAGCATGGTACTCAAGGCTTGATCAGTACTTGAAGAAGCTTGGTTTCTAGCGTGGGGTAGTTGATTACAATCTCTATTTTAGCAATGATAGTAATAAAATGATGATGGTGATGGTTTATGTCGATGACATAATATTTGGTGGATCATATGAAGCTCAGTGCAGACAGTTTCCTGAATTCATGAAAAATGAGTTTGAAATGTCAATAATTGGAGATCTAACGTTTTTCCTTGGTCTACAGGTGACACAAGGAAGGAATGGAACATTCATTTCTCAATCCAAATATGCCAAGGAGGTTTTAATAAGGTTTGTAATGGATACTTACAAGTATATAAAGACTTCGGTTGCTACCCGGATGAAATTATCAAAAGATGAAGATGGTATGGCAGTTAATATCACCTAATACAAACAGATTATGAGGAGTTTATAGTACATGACAGTGACAAGACCTGATATTGTTTTTTCCACATGCCAAGCAGTGAAATATTAGAGTAATCCCAAGGAAATCCTCATGCTTTTAGTGAAAAGAAAACTTCGATATATTAAGGACATAGTGGATTTCGGCTTGATGTATAATGGAAAATCACAGATAGAGTTATTGGGATATACTGATGTAGATTGGGCCGGTTCAGTGGATGATAGGAAATCAATGTCAGGAGTTGCATTCTATCTTGGTGTCATGTGTGTTTCTTGGCTAAGTAAGATGCAAGATTTCATTTCATTGAGCACCGCAAAAGCTGAATATGTTACCACCACTCAAGCTTGCACACAGTTATTGTGGATGAAGTAGCAACTTCATGATATGGGCATTGAAGTGAAGTCTTCGATCAGAATACTGTGTGATAACTGAAGTGATATAAATCTCAGCAAAAAACTCTTCCATCACTCAAGGACAAAGTAAATTGAGATAAAGAATCATTTTATCAATGAGAAAGTTGAGAAATGATTTTTGAAGTTGTAGTATGTGCCTACCGAGCTACAAGTTGCAGATATTCTAACAATGGCCATACCCAAGGATGCGTTTGAAAGGCATCGACTGGCTCTGGGAGTTCAGTCGACTACCCTCACTTAAAAGAGTGTGGATGTGGACCCCCCCCCCCCCCTCTCCCTGAGGTATGATGTATTTTTCCCTAATGTGTTGATATGTGTTCTCTACTCTGTTACAAACTAAAAAGGAGTGACCTTTGGGTTCATTGACAAAGGGGGAGAATATAGTGATTGTTCAAGGGGGAGACAGTATGGCTATTTATGAAATCATAATTGATATGGGGAGAAGCTGATAGGTGGAGCAGCGGGATAGTAGGAGAGTTTTAAATCTGACGATGCTAGAAGTGATTGATCAAAGAATAGATATCACAACATCTAAGGATCGTGATAAAAGAAGAAGAGTGGTGTTGGAATGCAGTAAGAATATTTACAAAGAAATGGTATCAGTTTGGTGTCAACAGTGAGTGTCATAGTTGAAGTGATTCATTGATGAACTTTTCATTTACTCTTGTTTCTCACGCTGAGCATGGCTCATGTGGGCTTAGAGTATGTGTTGAGTAAATCCTTGATCACTATCTAAATTGCAATAGGTGAGTGGTGGATGAAGAATTAACGATGTATCTTTTTATGGAAGAGTTCCCAACAAACCCAAAGGGGGGTATTATTAGTCAAAAATCCCCCAAGGTATCATTGAAGCATTTTGGGGGTGATTTTGTTTGTTGACAATGTGGGCATCTGTGTTGTGATTGTTGACAAAGCAAACCATGATGTAAAAATTTGTTGAAAAAGGGGATTTCATGGTTGCATGTTGAGTTCAATGACTGTGGTTAACGATCCGTGTTTGATTCAAGAACTTCGGAAAAGGAATGGATGATCTGGAGGTGGTACAAAAAGAGTAGATACAAGGTGGCACTGTTTTCCAGTGTTTGCCAAATTTTTGGGCATTAAAATCGACAAATGGTGAAAAGTGGTTTTAACAAATGGACTTGTGTGCCGTTGTCTTGAAAAAGAGGAAACTTGCATTCCCTATGTTGTTAAATATCATACCATCAAAATATAGCAAAGGAAAAAGGGGTGCCCAAGTTTTAGGGTTGGTCGCGCAAGTGACTTGTGTGGCAGAGAGCCGAGAAGAGACTTGTGCGCCATTGCACAGGTTGTCCAAATGCCTATGAATAGAGGTCGACCCCTCCTCATTCGGTGTGAGTTCAACACTTTGAGAAAATAAAATCTCCTATCGCGCAGGTGTGGTGGTCCTGCAAGTGGTGGTGTGGTCGTGCAAGTACCAGTTGATTGATGTGCATCCAGTGAAGTTTGGGCGAGAAAGGAAGCGAGTCGCCCAAGTTTTGAGTTGAAGAAGGGTGTGTCGCGCAAGTGGTTTGGTGACACTTGCGCTCCAAGTTTTGAAGAAGTGCGACAATTGGTGGTTGCATGCGAATATTGGTTTGGTCATAAAAGGGTGTGAGTTGTGAATGTTTGGAGTTGCTGAAGCTAGCATCACGCAAGTGGTTGAGGTGAACTTTTATACCAGTTTTAACTTTCATTCCAAAACTTGCACGCTAGCTTGGAGAAGATAGACATGTATGGTTGAAGCATGACAGTGATTTAGGGCTGTGTGAAAGCTGTAAGATTGCCCGATACTTTCGGTGCAAAGTGAGATTCATCTACGGGTGAAAGCTGGACTTCAACAGAGCATCTACATAAAACAAAGGATGCATTCATTAGTGATAATAAAGATACCTACAGGTCTATAAACTATGAGTGGATCCTTTCCAAAGTAGTGAGTAAAGGAAGAGAAAGAAGGTGATCCTCTCCATCGGCAGTGATCCATAGAGAGAGAAACAGGTAGTGACCCTTGGGAAAGCAGTGAGCTAACCCTAAACCTTGTAAAGGAAGCGATCATGGGCATAGAAGTGATCTAGCCCAAACCTTGTAAACAGAAGTGTGCTTTAGTGGATTTGGTGCAGTGGCACATCGCAATTATATGCTCTGGAAGACATAGCCCAGTGAGGGTGTACCAAGTAAAAATCATTGTGTCTACCTCCTTACTTCCCTACATTGTATTTAAATCATCATCATCAGATAAAGAAGAAATGAAGTGGTCATAATAAACACACAAGTGAAGACAAAGTGAACCTTGTAATAAAGAGGTCAAGATCTGGTGGGGCAGGAAGAATTTTGAAAAAGAATATCCATACCCTGATTCACCCCCCCCCCCCTCTCAGGGTATAGAGGCCCCTATTGGTCCTAACAAGTTCTGAATGGGATGTTCTCCTTAAGTGGTGCCTATCCTTGACGAGATTGTGTCGATGGTGAATGTTTGTTTTCATAATTTTCAGAAGAAAAAAAATAACTTATAAAGTTATTTTGTTTGTTTTATTCATCGTTAAGTAGTGGCACGTCAGTGCTGCGGTGCAACGATGAGGCATCACTGAATCTCATTAATGAATCTCCTTAATGAACCTCATTAATGAGTCAATGTGATGATGTTGCAACACAGCATAATAGAAATGTTGATTCATGTTTTTTCAACTAATATCCAAACAAGCAATGCAGGATTGCTAGCACAATTTTGGGATTTCTCAGAGGCTTTGGTGGGTGGCGATGATGAATGAATAATACACTTTCTTCCACCCTTTGAAGAATCACTAGTTATGGTGGGCGGTGGATCAAGAAAGAATAATGGAGGTGCACAATCCCGTTCTTCCTCACTCAACCATCCTATACCAGTTAGGGGTTCGATTCTTTTTTGTATGAATTTCTTCTCCCTGTTCATTCTTATAAAAGATTAACATGGGTTAACTCACAAACAATTTAACATGCGGATCAATTGATCATTGTAGGGTGGTTAATGATGCGGGAAAATGTGGAAATCTATTTTAGTAATTATTCCTCTTTTTGGTTCCTCATGAACCCACTAACAAGAACATATTAGAGTCTATACAAATAAAGACCCGGATCATTTTTTGGTGTTATTATTTGAGACTCCTTCCCATCTCCTCTTCTTGTGTTCTTCCTGTTCTTTGTGGTGCAATAGTTGGTGGTTAATTGGCCCGCGTCACCAGGCTCGAAGGGTCATAGTCAGCCGGGGCACAAAATCGGTGAGAGGTCATGGTGACAGCATGAGGCCATGGAGGCAGTATGAGCCACCGTCAGGCGGTAGGCGGGAGGCGGCGGAGGCCATGATGGTATAGTGGGGCGGTGCTAGTTTGGATCCATGTGCGGAGGGTAACGGCCTGTAGGGTAGGCTGCGGTGTTCGCCAGCATGCAGTCTGATGGGGACCGCATGCTGAGGGAGTCATCCTGCCTCAGTCAGCCATGTATGGAAAAACATTTACACCTATTTGGCATTCAGTCTAGACCCAAGATAGCTCGCTAATACGGGCTGGTTAGGTGCATTAAAATGGGTCATCAGGTGGCCTGGATTGGAGAAGAGCCGACCTGCTGATGTGGGGTGGGATGGAAATAAACTAGTCCGACTAAATTGGAGCGGGTAGGAAAATGTGGATTGGGTTGCGGGCTGACCTGGCAGGATGGACCCACGGCCGAACCAGCTGGGTCGAACAAAGCCCAATGGGCCTGGCCAATGGGCCTAGTAGGACTGGGTCAACCCATACCCAACAAGGTTGTGTTGGTTTTTCCAAAATGGTTTATTCCATTCAGGACCCCTGTGCTGGGTTATCAGGTTGGTCCGACCATGTCAGATCAGGCCCGAATGCAACCGAACCCTATTTACATAAATGCCAATATCATTCAGATCGGGCGTCTGATTGATATATTGTCTATATAGTTGGTACACTTTTGATAATACATCCATTTGGGAATAATATAAGTGAGTATTTGTGATAGTATAGATATGATCAATTGATTGAGGAGTAGATTCTCCCAGAAGCAAGTGCATTGGAGAGTGGGAATCCCACATTTGGCTACGACACAAAGGATATGACAAGAGGACCTCAATGGTCGCACATACGAGCATACCTTAGTGGTTCAGATGAAGATCATACCTTAGTGGTTCAACCGACTAGAATACATGAGTGGTTTAGTAGATGAGAATACCCTAGTGGTTCTGCAGACTAGCGTACGTCAGCGGTTTATCCAAAAAGTGTACCTTAGTGGTTCAGCAAACGAGTGTACCTAAGTGGATCAATAGACAAACATACCTTAGTGGTTCAGGGGAAGAGCGTAACTCAATGGTCTAGTAGCTTAGTTGAACTTAGTGGCTCATTATGGATGAGTCCCTCAATAGTAAAAGTTGAATTAGCTCTACAACTGATAATATTACTTTTTATACTTTGACATATACTTGGTGTGAGGTGTCTTTGCTTTGTGGTATTGATGTGTAGTCTTGTTGTGTGGTCTTTCTTTGAGGTATTTCTTTTGTGTTTTGGGGGTCCCTACTGAGTATTGTGTCACTCAACCCCACACGGGCATCGCCTTCGTGTTTCCTATCTTGTGCAAGTGATCGATGATTTTATAGAGACCTTGGTGGTCCAAGACCAAGCGGTTCCCTATGAGATGGGATATATGAGATATACATATATAGATACTGGAATCTACCCTCCACCTAAACTTCAGGTAGGGTATGAGAAGACAGACCTTGGTAGATGTACTATCCTTTGTGGTATGGTCTTATATTATGGCCCCTTTTTACTTTTCATTTGTATTGTACATTCTGTAGTTGTATCAGTGACAGTTGTGGTTTACTTTGTGATTACTTTATATAGTTTGAGCTTGATGTGGATGTATAGTTTTAATGGAAAATTCCTTCCCTTTTTGGGATATCCCTACACTGTGCTAGTCACCAGCCCCTGGCCTATGGAAGTCGATCTTGGAGTAGTCACGGCATGGGACCTAGGGGGTGGGTCGTGATAGCTAAACCCTTTTTCATTTTTAAGTACTCAGTACCCCTCCCACGCATGAGATATCCCTCCACCCTATTCCTTAGGCTTTGAAGGTTCTTCATAGTCTAGAATCTAATTCGAGTGTTATTAATCTTATTTTATCACTATACATAAGTTCTTTGATCCAATATCTTCTTTTCCTGGTTTCTCTTTCCATTTATTATGTCATCTTGATATAAAATCTTATTCCGTATTTTTAGGGACTTTGTTTATTCTCCCATTCACTTATGATCTGGACCAAATGAAAGGATGATACCATATGAGGATTCCTAAATAGGAATATGGTATGTGGTATATAGCTTTTCCCACTATGTTTAGTTGATTATACCTTGTCTAAAACATGCCACATTTTATACCTTCGAGGTTTTTCTTATTAAACTAACAATACTATAAATCAAATATTAAACTCTTTTTTAATACATTCCACGACACCCCTATACATGGTTGGAGGATATTTACCCTAATACGAACTACCCATGTAGCTATTTCTTTCCATTTATTATAAATATGCCACCCTAGGTGTGATTTGAGATCTCTTTTATTTATTGGGAGTCAAATCCGAGTGTAACGCCCCGACCCTAGTTACCTACAGTCGGTGCATTATTACATAACATTGGCATGATCACGAGAAAGATCAAGTCTCGAAAGACCAATTAGTTTAGTAGCCTTGGAATAACTAGATACATCCATAAATTTTTACATTACATCATATAAAAAACATCTTGTCTTCATATCCCCTCATACTATCCCTGCAGGTCATTCATAAATTACTTCTTCATAATCCTGGGAAAAAATAAAACATTGAAAGGGGTGAGCTCAGATGCTCAGTAAGGATAACATTATAGCAGAAGCTTTCATAAATAAGCATAAACACTTAAGGCAATTTATAACTAAAACAAAAGCCTTTTAAACTTAAACTTCAGCATAAAATGGCAAAGATAAAATAAAATAATGCCATTTACTTACTCACATGGATATTCTACTAGTCGAACAATCCCATGCATTATCAATAACCACTTTCATAATGATGTAATGCATAATGCCAGACTATCATAACCACATAGCCAAGGCCTCGTGCCAAGACTACAAATAAGATTTTTCCAAGGCCTTGTGCCAAGACACTAGTTTGTCTCATGAGACCTACCGATGCATCGAGGAGCTATAGAGGGCTCCACCCGTCACTTATTAAGTCCAATGCATTCCTCATATGAATAGGTTTAATCATAAAATAAACATTCGTATTAAAACTAGCATACAAAATGTCAATACTTTAACCACAAACCATGAATGGTATAAAAATAGAACATCCACAGTCAAACATAACTCATTTGATACAATGTGGAATATTGTATTGTATCACATTAACCTCAATCATTAATAATGAAGGATGTTGACATAGATGAAAATAATCATCAAAAATATTTGAGAGAAATATCCCCCTTTTCTTGAAAACTTTTAAAAGTCACACTATTTGTCAAGAAGACATTCAAAAATAGATTTTTGAATCAAAGTGTCCCATACCAATTTGAAACTTTTAAAAGGATTTTTAATATTAAAACTTTAATGTCCATATAAATAAATCCTTAAAACCATTTTTAAAACATGGACATTAATGAGCATGATTTAGAAGAATAATTCTTTAAAACATTTTAAAATGGTATTTTGGTTAGAGTTTCTAACCAAAAGAGAGACACTTGAATACAAATAATTGAGGTAATCAAAACATTGTAATATCATGAGAATAAAGGAATTCATGATATACTATGTCAAATTACATTATATACACCATATAAAAGTGATTTGGTGTATAACAACGAAGAAGTCTCAATGGAATGTAAATTGAGATGAAATCTCTCATAAAGGCCGTATACTTAGGTTAAGGATAAATCAACAACATAATTATGTGTGAAAAATATAAATACACTCAATATGATTAGATATTTAGTGTAAATCAATCAGATGAAATTCACACACATTCTTGTAAAAACAACACCAATGAATTGGATATTTAACTCAACAAATGGAGATTGAGTTAAAATTACTCTTATCAAGTTCATACTGATCCCTTGAGAATTTATCCATGGAGTGATTATGTGTATCAACAATATATCCACTGAAAGGGGAGTGGAAAATATGACATAAGAAAATTAATAGTAATTCCACACATAATCTTGGAGTAAAATAATCAATAAAGTATGCGTAAAGCCGAATGAGTGGAAATTGAAATATCAAATTCCCTTATCAATTTGGTAACTTACGAAACATACACCCATGAAAGAAGGATCATACAATGATGATGTAAATATCCATAAATTAGATTATATTACACGATGAATACAATCATGGGCAGTACACATACACCACATGTAATAATTAAGTGGTGAACAATGGAATTCTCACGAAATTAAGAGTGAGATAAGAAACTCCTTACCACGTTAATCAACTGAGTCGTATGGCCAAAAGTTAATAACCACCAAATGATTTACAGAATAACATGAATATAAATAAAATCATGATAATATATATATCAAATGTCCGTACACAATACACCACTTTCAATAATTTAGTTGCGAACAATGGAAATCTCACGGAATTGAAAGTGAGATAAGAGAATCCCTTACTTTGTAATTTTTCCTTGGTCGAAGGTAGGTTTACCTCCTGTATAATGGTGAAATAATTGTTATTTAATTATACAAGAATCATTTACTTTAATATGATATCATATATGATCTTTTAACATTGATTTGTTAATAATATCTTAGAATTATCGTCATTTCAGGTGTTAACGGGTTCATTTTACTTTATATTCTTTGTTATGTGAGCCATATTTATTAATGGGATGTATATTATTCATATCCAGAATGATATCAAGTCCTTAGATACTATTTTTAAATCATAAAATTATAATCATACTTGAATGGATATGATGGAGAATGAATCTCATCGCGTTCGTGGAGACGGTAGTCCGTACATACGCACGAGCAACAATATCATTGTTTTGATATTAAAATAATATATAATTGGATGTTATATCATATATACAGAATCATTATCATGTTATATTTATTATTTACATGAGTTACACATCATTATTATACCCATCCAAATAATAATATATTGATAACAATTACACCACGACGTGGAGACGGTAAGCCGTACGTACGCACGTATGGTGACATGTTATTAAAAGGATGGATAGAATACTGAATATGGTTTTACCATATTTATAATAACATCACAGTATATATATGATACTGGAGTTATTATTTTATAATGTTAATAACAAAGAAAGAGAAAGTGGAAGAAGAAAGGAACTTGAAAAGGGGTGGCAAAAACATTACCTCTTCTTCGGGTTCTTCCTTTTGATTTGATCAAAAGGGCTCCATAGGTTGGCTTTCTGATCAAACTAATGCCTCTAGGTTGTAGTGAGGGAAGTTGGGAGAGTATTTGGGCAGAGTTTGTCCGAACCAAAAGGCTTTGAAGGTGTGAATAAATGGGAAGGATGAGTGCCCTTTTATAAGAGGGGTGAGGGGCACCTTTGGAAAAGCTAGAAATATTAATTTATAAAAAATTCATATTCGGTTTATAATGGCTCCAAATTTTATTATTTAAATGTCAAGGTGTGGATGGGTCGAAAACAACTCAACCAATAGAATTTAGACAGTTTTGGGTCATTATATTAACCATATCTTTAAGTATTAACTCTTAGTTAATTAGTTTCACTTTTACAATGTCTCTTTGTATTTTTATATTATATGGTTAATAAACTTACTATATACATCCAAGCGACCCCCAAGTGGTCCATTAATGATGCACCTATCATGATATAAGTCTCTTGGCCGAACCTTATATTTTTAGGAATTTAATATCAATTAATAATATAATATTTTTTTTAAGAACTCTTTTATGTCAATTTTGACACTATTCAATAGTTGATTTTTGTGAAACTCATAACAGATTGATTACATCTAAAAAAGTCAATTAAATTAATCCTAATATATCATATTATCCTAGAAAATTAGTTTAATTCATTAAAAGTGTCATATTATATTTATTTGGGTATTTATAATATCAATTATTTTAATTTTTCACTATTATAGTAATTACTGCATCATCATTGTGTCATACATAAAATAAATTATTTAATGTCTAAAAATTATAAATAAAATATAATTATGTAGGAAATCTTTTTATCTTTCTAATTAATATTTATAATCGAAAATATAACATATATAACCTTATATAAAAATTGTTTTTCTAAAAGATATATGCTTGTGTCATTTTTTGTATTCATTTTAACTTAATTAAAATAAAGTGTCATTATCACTTACAAATGGATCCATGGGGTCCCAAAATCGACCCAAAGATGCCCATGGTCGACCATTTATCAACCAATATGGTTAAGACACGTTTTAGGGTAATTTAGTATTATTATAATATTATTTTTTTAACCCTTATTTACCGGATTTACCCTTAACCATGGTAAATAAAATATTTACCGCAGTAATTATTCAAAATGTCTAAAAATAAAAGTTACCTATTTACACAATTTGAACATCCTGATTCCAAATATGGAATCCTTTTTCCTAAATTCAAAACACAGAAGTGGCAGAAATTAATTTAAAATTAATTCCCGTTGTTAAATCAAAAAGCGTGTTTTTTAGAGATAATAACTATCAAAAGATTGTCACTTTTTTATGTCTGGTTTAAATGTGAAATTCTGTTCAATGACCCACATTGTATTATATGGTAAAAATATATTATAAATATACTTTAAAACCACTCAAATTCAAAATTTATCACTATTAATTATTTTGATTAAAAAAGTTATTTTTAATTAAAATTCAGTAGTTTTCACTATTCATCAAAATATGAAAGTTATCCGAAAAGTACCAAAATTTCACCCTAGGCTAATTTCGATATTCCGAAACCAAAAATGAAGTCCATTTTGAGAGATAGAATTTATAAAATTTCAAAAATTAGGTATTACTATTCATAACGGCTAGTTTGATTGGTTATGGTGTGTTAAAATCTCGAAGTTGCGTACAATGCACGCCATTGCATTATTCGAAAGGAAACATACTGAGGAAGCTTGGGGTGTTACATTCTACCCTCCTTCAATAAATTGCGTCCTCGCAATTTTTAAAATTTTGCTTGGGAATATAATGGAAAGTCCCACATCGGAAAAAGATTCAATAAAACTATCACTTTAAAAGAAAGAAAGAGAGGTATAAGGGTCATCCAAGATAACCCATACTAGGATTCCATGTAGGAAAACATGGATATGGATGATAAAATAAGTGTTAAGTTCTGATGGAGAGGGATAGAAATCATGATCAGGAGAAAGTTAACAATGAGAAAACCACAAACTTGTGTTGGGACAAACGACCATTAGTCTCCTAGTAGGAAAGTAAACAGACAACATTTTTTTAAGTTACATTACATAAGGACGAGGAATTCATTTATGATATTGACTAAGGACATTAAGAGATATACTTACATTTTAATTAGAGTTTCATTCATTAATAAATTTCCACCACTGACTCAATTTTTTTTAAACGATGAGTATTCAAGAAGACTTGGTCAAACTGGAAGAGCTAGAATAAACTTATATAGAATCACATGATCCATGCAGGATAAACTATATATTTACATTGTCTTTGAAGATTAATCAAAACCAAAATGGTTAGTGAATTATCTAATGATCCCCCAAAAGGATATTCCTTGAGATAAATATGCACTAATCTTAATTTCTAAAATTAAACCAACAATACCCCAAAGTTAAATAAATACCATTCAATAATAAATTGTCCTTAAAATCCTTCAATATAATCCAAACTAATATTGAAACCCAAAACATAGAAGAATTTGAATATGTAGTCTCCCATGTTAAATTGTATCTCCAAATGACATCAAATACTCTTAAAGTCACATACTTAAAAGTAATTAACATCATCACATATTCTTTGTTATAGGTTAATAATTTCCATAAATAACCCAAATCACTATAAATCCACAATAAAAACGTAGATAAAAATCCACCATTACTCTACAAATGAAACCCCATTGTATTCTATTTTCCTTGGGCATATAGTGTTCCCAACAAAGCGAACATCTTCCAAAATAACATTTATCACTTAATCACCAAATCATTTTCCTATACCAAGGGTATTCATTTGATAAGACATAAGAACCCAAATCATCTTATTATTGATCAATAAAATAATTTAACAAAAAAATAGTCACACTAACCAGGGACTTCACGTAGCCCAGTGGTAGGTGATAAATCCCAATCGCACTTTGGTTGTGGGTTCGATTCCCATAGAATTGTCCAACGCGACGGGTTGTCACACGGTCTACGTGTTGTCCTTTTTCAAAAACTATATTTTATAATATTACCAAAACGAGATAAATTCCTCAAAATAACATAATTTAACCACAAATGTTATATCATAACTTGCATTTTCATCCCAAATTATAATAACTTATAATTTTCTCAAACCCCAATGATCATATAAAACCAAATGGTTATTTACACCTATATCCACAAGAGAAGAGACAATTCTTCCTCAAATATCATTCTCACATGGAAAACTGCGGGGTTACAAATACAAGAGAAAAATATTCCAAAGTAAACCCATCAATAAAGAGCACTAACACTTTTAAACATTTCACCATCCATTTATTTCCACATAGGTTCTTCATCATATGTTCCTCAGGTTCCCACATTGCCTCTTCCATATTATGATTTCTCCATAGATCTTTTACCAGACGATTCATCCGGTTTCGCAACACTTGATCTTTGGTATGAAGAATTCTGATAGGCTCTCCACAATAAGATAGATCGGGTTCTAGTTATAATTCTTCATAGGTGAGTACATGCGTTGTGTCAGGCATGTATTTTGTCACTAGAGATATGTGGATCACAACATGAACTCTGGAGAGACTAGGCGGATTTGCCTTTTGGTAGAATGCATTCATGTGTCACAATGGTACCTCAGGAATTTTTCAAAATCATCTACTTCCTTTACCCAAAAACTCCTCATCCATTTTGGATTATATCGATGGAAGCATCGATGCATCATAAAAAAATAGGTATTTCTTATATATAATTTTGAGACATCGTCTTTAACATGTTTTTTTAGAAAAATTCTCACTGATTCATCTTCAAATATTTCAAAATAAGGTTTTGGTAAATCAGTTTTCGTATATCCCAAAAGACATAAATATATAATTTGATACATATATGCTGCTCGAAGGTCTCCCTCTTCTGCAGCATCTAGAAAATCATTCAGTGCATCGTAATTTTGAGATAAAGTGAATAATTTGAAAAGACCCTGATGGTACTTCCCACTCTTAGCATGGTAAGAAAGTTGAGAGCGCAACATTATCCCATAGTCGGTACTTGATCCTTGAAAGAATCGTGCAATGCTAGAGGTATTGGATGTCTCATAAAGTTGTTTGCATGTAACTTGGACATTTGAAAAAGTTTCAACATCGTCTGCGCATGACTTCTGGATAATAATTGTAAGTAGTTCTTCAGGAAGAGAGAGAAGAGTTTTTCGTGATCTTGCTCCCTCCATGTTTCAACTAACAAAAGAAAATACAATTAGGCTTTTTGAATACTTATCTAATAAGAATTTAAAGAAAAATAGATATAATAGGATAATCTTGTAATTGAACAATATATCCTAACTTGGGGTACCCTATGTTAAAATCTAGGTTATCCACTATCTATTTGCCGACATATATTCTTAGGGGCATTTTTTTGTATTCCCTTAATAATGGTTTATACTAATATTGTGAATTTACCAAAGCATATCCCTCGGGAGTGTCGTAACCAAGAGTGCAGCAAGGCCCGTTGTCGTGCACCAGTTCCCGTTCGAGTCTAGCTCAAAGCGGTGTTTTCGGGTTTTACCCCTAGGTACATCTGTGCTAGAGCCACCTCTACCTGCTCGTATCCAGACAGGGATGTATTTCTCGGAAATCTCACAAAATCTTCTACAATACCAAAATTCTAGGAAGTTCTTTTATACTAATCCTCAAAGTTCATCTTAGGTCTACGTGCTCTAATCAGAGTTTATCTAAATCTAGCTACCAAGGTTTGTACTAAACTTCCTCTGATACCAACTGTAACGCCCCGACCCTAGTTACCTACAGTCGGTGCATTATTACATAACATTGGCATGATCACGAGAAAGATCAAGTCTCGAAAGACCGATTAGTTTAGTAGCCTTGTAATAACTAGATACATCCATAAATTTTTACTTTACATCATAAAAAAACATCTTGTCTTCATATCCCCTCATACTATCCCTGCAGGTCATTCATAAATTACTTCTTCATAATCCTGGGAAAAAATAAAACATTGAAAGGGGTGAGCTCAGATGCTCAGTAAGGATAACATTATAGCAAAAGCTTTCATAAATAAGCATAAACACTTAAGGCAATTTATAACTAAAACAAAAGCCTTTTAAACTTGAACTTCAGCATAAAATGGCAAAGATAAAATAAAATAATTCCATTTACTTACTCACATGGATATTCTACTAGTCGAACAATCCCATGCATTATCAATAACCACTTTCATAATGATGGAATGCATAATGCCAGACTATCATAACCACATAGCCAAGGCCTCGTGCCAAGACTACAAATAAGATTTTTCCAAGGCCTTGTGCCAAGACACTAGTTTGTCTCATGAGACCTACTGATGCATCGAGGAGATATAGCGGGCTCCACCCGTCACTTATTAAGTCCAATGCATTCCTCATATGAATAGGTTTAAGCATAAAATAAACATTCGTATTAAAACTAGCATACGAAATGTCAATACTTTAACCACAAACCATGAATGGTATAAAAATAGAACATCCACAGTCAAACATAACTCATTTGATACAATATGGAATATTGTATTGTATCACATTAACCTCAATCATTAATAATGAAGGATGTTGACATAGATGAAAATAATCATCAAAACTATTTGAGAGAAATATCCCCCTTTTCTTGAAAACTTTTAAAAGTCACACTATTTGTCAAGAAGACATTCAAAAATAGATTTTTGAATCAAAGTGTCCCATACCACTTTGAAACTTCTAAAAGGATTTTTAATTTTAAAACTTTAATGTCCATATAAATAAATCCTTAAAACCATTTTTAAAACATGGACATTAATGAGCATGATTTAGAAGAATAATTCTTTAAAACATTTTAAAATGGTATTTTGGTTAGAGTTTCTAACCAAAAGAGAGACACTTGAATACAAATAATTGAGGTAATCAAAACATTGTAATATCATGAGAATAAAGGAATTCATGATATACTATGTCAAAGTACATTATATACACCATATAAAAGTGATTTGGTTTATAACAACGAAGAAGTCTCAATGGAATGTAAATTGAGATGAAATCTCTCATAAAGGCCGTATACTTAGGTTAAGGATAAATCAACGACATAATTATGTGTGAAAAATATAAATACACTCAATATGATTGGATATTTAGTGTAAATCAATCAGATGACATTCACACATATTCTTGTAAAAACAACACCAATGAATTGGATATTTAACTCAACAAATGGAGATTGAGTTAAAATTACTCTTATCAAGTTCATACCGATCCCTTGAGAATTTATCCATGGAGTGATTATGTGTATCAACAATATATCCACTGAAAGGGGAGTGGAAAATATGACATAAGAAAATGAATAGTAATTCCACACATAATCTTGGAGTAAAATAATCAATAAAGTATGCGTAAAGCCGAATGAGTGAAAATTGAAATATCAAATTCCCTTATCAATTTGGTAACTTACGAAACATACACCCATGAAAGAAGGATCATACAATGATGATGTAAATATCCATAAATTAGATTATATTACACGATGAATACAATCATGGGCAGTACACATACGCCACATGTAATAATTAAGTGGTGAACAATGGAATTCTCACGAAATTAAGAGTGAGATAAGAAACTCCTTACCACGTTAATCAACCGAGTCGTATGGCCAAAAGTTAATAACCACCAAATGATTTACAGAATAACATGAATATAAAGAAAATCATGATAATATATATCAAATGTCCGTACACAATACACCACTTTCGATAATTTAGTGGCGAACAATGGAAATCTCACGGAATTGAAAGTGAGATAAGAGAATCCCTTACTTTGTAATTTTTCCTTGGTCGACGGTAGGTTTAACTCCTGTATAATTGTGAAATAATTTTTATTGAATTATACAAGAATAAATTACTTTAATATGATATCATATATGATCTTTTAACATTGATTTGTTAATAATATCTTAGAATTATCGTCATTTCGGGTGTTAACGGGTTCATTATACTTTATATTCTTTGTTATGTGAGCCGTATTTATTAATGGGATGTATATTATTCATATCCAGAATGATATCAAGTCCTTAGATACTACTTTTAAATCATCAAATTATAATCATACTTGAATGGATATGATGGAGAATGAATCTCATCGCGTTCGTGGAGACGGTAGTCCGTACATACGCACGAGTGACAATATCATTCTTTTGATATTAAAATAGTATATAATTGGATGTTATATCATATATACAGAATCATTATCATGTTACATTTATTATTTACATGAGTTACACATCATTATTATACCCATCCAAATAATAATATATTGATAACAATTACACCACGACGTGGAGACGGTAAGCCGTACGTACGCACGTATGGTGACATGTTATTCAAAGGATGGATAGAATACTGAATATGGTTGTACCATATTTATAATAACATCACAGTATATATATGATACTGGAGTTATTATTTTATAATGGTAATAATAAAGAAAGAGAAAGTGGAAGAAGAAAGGAACTTGAAAAGGGGTGGCGAAAACATTACCTCTTCTTCGGGTTCTTCCTTTTGATTTGATCAAAAGGGCTCCATAGGTTGGCTTTCTGATCAAACTAAGGCGTCTAGGTTGTATTTAGGGAAGTTGGGAGAGTATTTGGGCAGAGTTTGGCCGAACCAAAAGGCTTTGAAGGTATTAATAAATGAGAAGGAGGAGTGCCCTTTTATAAGAGGGGTGAGGGGCACCTTTGGAAAAGATAGAAATATTAATTTATAAAAAAATCATATTCGGTTTATAATGGATCCAAATTTTATTATTTAAATTTTAAGGTGTGTATGGGTCGAAAACAACTCAACCAATATAATTTAGACAGGTTTGGGTCATTATATTAACCTTATCTTTAAGTATTAACTCTTAGTTAATTAGTTTCACTTTTACAATGTCTCTTTGTATTTTTATATTATATGGTTAATAAACTTACTATATACATCCAAGAGACCCCCAAGTGGTCCATTAATGATGAACCTATAATGATATAAGTCTCTTGGCCGAACCATAGATTTTTAAGAATTTAATATCAATTAATAATATAATATTTTTTTGAAGAACTCTTTTATGTCAATTTTGACACTATTCAATAGTTGATTTTTGTGAAACTCATAACAGACTGATTACTTCTAAAAAAGTCAATTAAATTAATCATAATATATCATATTATCCTATAAAATTAGTTTAATTCATTAAAAGTTTCATATTATATTTATTTTGGTATTTATAATATCAATTATTTTAATTTTTCACTATTATAGTAATTACTGCATCATCATTGTGTCATAAATAAAATAAATTATTTAATGTCTAAAAATTATAAATAAAATATCATTATGTAGAAAATCTTTTTATCTTTCTAATTAATATTTATAATCGAAAATCTAACATATATAACCCTATATAAAAATTGTTTTTCTAAAAGATATATGCTTGTGTCATTTTTTGTATTCATTTTAACTTAATTAAAATAAAGTGTCATTATCACTTACAAGTGGATCCATGGGGTCCCAAAATCGACCCAAATATGCCCATGGTCGACCATGTATCAACCAATAGGGTTAAGACACGTTTTAGGGTAATTTAGTATTATTATAATATTATTTTTTTAACCCTTATTTACCGGATTTACCCTTAACCATGGTAAATAAAATATTTACCGCAGTAATTATTCAAAATGTCTAAAAATAAAAGTTACCTATTTACAGAATTTGAACATCCTGATTCCAAATATGGAATCCATTTTCCTAAATTCAAAACACAGAAGTGGCAGAAATTAATTTAAAATTAATTCCCGTTGTTAAATCAAAAAGCGTGTTTTTTAGAGATAATAACTATCAAAAGATTGTCACTTGTTTATGTCTGGTTTAAATGTGAAATTTTGTTCAATGACCCACATTGTATTATATGGTAAAAATATATTATAAATATACTTTAAAACCACTCAAATTCATAATTTATCACTATTAATTATTTTGATTAAAAAAGTTGTTTTTAATTAAAATTCAGTAATTTTCACTATTCATCAAAATATGAAAGTTATCAGAAAAGTACCAAAATTTCACCCTAGGCTAATTTTGATATTCCGAAACCAAAAATGAAGTCCATTTTGAGAGATAGAATTTATAAAATTTCAAAAATTAGGTATTACTATTCATAACGGCTAGTTTGATTGGTTATGGTGTGTTAAAATCTCGAAGTTGCGTACAATGCACGCCATTGCATTATTCGAAAGGAAACATACTGAGGAAGCTTGGGGTGTTACACTGAGAATAGAGTAGATTGTTAAAGGTGTTAAAAGCCTTAAAATACCTTTTCATTTGAATATGAAAGGAATTAAATGGATAATCGCTTGTATCATGTATGATTATGAAATTATTATGAAATAGTTATGATGGGTTAAATTGATAAAGGGAATAAACACTTTTGTGACCCCTTATTTCCTTATATAAATCATGTTGATGATGATGGAATGATATAGCACCGATGTTGGTTATATGTTATAGAACCATTATGGGGACTCATTGTATGGAAACAATGATATAGGTTTGTGAAATGTAACTGATGAACAACTTATACATATTTTGTATTGTTTTTTCATTTCGACACCTTTGACCTGGCTTGCTTGGACAACTTTGAATATGATCATTGGGCTCCACTAAGTTCTATACCATTTTTTCTATAGATGTGATCTATGGACTCAAAGATAACACCATGGTCATTATATTGGGTGCTAGACCATGTAGGGATCATACTTCATTACTCATGATAATCCGTTGATGATGATTTACCTTAATTTATAGTTATCCCTTATTTATGGATTCCTAATCATAGTAAGTTTGGAATACTCGATAGTATCACCGCTACTTTTATCACATTCACTACTTTTGTAAATGAAACAAACTTTATCTTTTATATAAATAATGTATTTTTACATTCATCATTGTTTTTATCTGATTGAGTGATATCTCACACCTCGATCAATCCGTAGTTTGGTACCTAGAAAAACATCCTGGATGTGGGTATATACAGAGGAAAGTGCTTCCTTGATAATGGTTGATTGTTTATGGAATAGTAGTATGGGAGCACTAGACTAAGATTTGACTTGTCATTCCATATGGAGATAGTATTTTAGTCATTTTTTTACTTTTTATATGTGTATTTTACTAGATTTATATTTTCATGTATATCCAATCTTTTTTATCTCTCTATGACATACTCAACATTATAGGACCCCAGGGCACCCTGAGAGGGGAAGGGTGAATTAGGGTGTCAAATTTATCATCTAAATTAATGGATCTCATTACCACATTGTTAGGGACTCATTAAACATGTATGAAGGATATGATTAGTAATCCAACATTCATATTAAAATATATGACACAACACTTTTACTTAGATCACCACTAAGGGCTACGTCTAAGGAGCATATTCCAACAATGGGTCAATCATACCAAAATCCATTAATCATCACTATCTATGAAATTAAAATGTTCAACCCTAGTCATTCGGTTCCAGGCACAATACCATTACAAGATTTTAGGGATAGATCACTGCTTCCCTTGGAACACTTTCATTGACTTCCCCTAGCTCACTGCTTTAAGAGAAGCCTAACTAAGTTTATCTACATGAAGGTCTCTTCAATGATTTGGAATTAATGACTTTTTCACTTATCACATCAATATTCTTTCAACGTAGACCTAAGTTGATGCACAAAGAAAGCCACATTCCTTTAAATATGATATTCAAACATTACTTGTCACAAATATCCATTTAAAAGATCCTTCACAAAGCTCCTTCTTCGCAAATATCACTCCTTTTAAATTCTCACTACTGCTCCAAGAAAACTAATTAACAAAGCACAAAACTTCACGAAGCTCCCTTGACTTTTCATATCAACCTACCATCGGGAAGCACACTACTTGTAGGGAACATCCTTCCTTCTCCAAGCTCACTATGTTAACATAGAACACCCCATATTCGTGAAGCACTCAATACATATAAGAATTGAAATTGTTCAAGATTAGTCTTTTGGAAAAGCTCAAGATTTCATAGACAACCATCTTCGTGGAGCACCCCTTTCTATGAAAAATCAGAGCAATTCTGAATTTTCTCTAAAATGTTTGTGTCTAATGAACAGGCATAGCCTCATATTTATAGGATCGGCTGATCATGAATCTCCATTTCCTCCAGATTGTTTTATATATTATTCAAACACCTCTTCATGATGCTCCATCCTTCTCAATGCTCTAATGCAATTTGATGTAGTCGCGGAGCTATCCATCAACATCCTTTGTGCCACTATGAAACTCACTCGTAGTTCTCCTTTTCTCATAATCGCAAAGATCACCATCAAAATCTTCATGTATATACAAAACACAATTCATGAATCCTATCTCTGCAAAACTCATGCATTTTCCATATTTTGATAAGTCCATCAAGAAAAAACACTTTTCGCAATGCTTTCCATTCTCTAAATTTTGGACCCCAAAAATTTGGCAAATATTGGGAAATGACGCCACCTTCAATAGTAATTTCGACCTAAACTATATGATCCATTTCCATGAAATCTCCCTAATCATCCATGATAGGATTAAAAAAACCATACTCCATTGCTAGAAAATAAAATCCTTGGTTTCTACAAAAAAAATTTATTTTATTTTCCCTTGGTTTTGATTATTATTATTGTTGTATGGATGATTTTTCTTCAATTGTTAGATGATATTATGCTTCCTCTTATATTCATTTTTGATACCATTTTGTTACTCTAATCCTAAGGGAATATTCTACCTGCCATACCCTTTTAAAACCTTTATTATAGTAGTTAGCCTCTACCATACAGGGAGGTGCACTTCAGGCCTTGTGGCATACTAACTCAGAGAACTGTTTATCTTCACACTGGTTTGGTTGTTACAAACATGCTATATCTTGACATGTTTGTATAGTTAAGTAAGTGTATAAAATAATTATAATAAAAGAAATTTGATATTATTTATATTTTTATTAAGTTGGTGATTCATATTTTAAGGGGTTTGGATAGTGGAATAAAATCAATATGACATAAAAAATGTTACTTTGTAGATATTGTAGTCCCCACAACGCATGATTAACGTTCTTTTATTTTCTAAGTGGATAAAAAAGAATAAATATTTATTTTTTATGTTTATATAATAAAAAATATATAATAATGATAATAAAATCAATATATTTTTGTAGTTATAATATTTTATGAAGAGATATGTTAGGATGAAAAAGATAAGGACTAAGTAATACTCACTTTGGTTCCTTGAACTCTCTCTTAAAACTCTCCTTAAAATTGAATGGACTATGATGTCTAATTGAGACCAGAGGATTATCAACATGAGAGGTAATTTAAGGATGAAAAAATGGAATATTTTTATGAATAAATTTGAATGAATGGTTGTGGAATGAATGGATGTAAGTATCCCATTTTATATGTAAAGAAAAGGGAACATTTTGTGATCACCCATTGTTTTTCAATTATAGAATGACACTATTCTAGCGTTAATGGTTCAAAAGTGAGAAGTAATTGAATTAGGTGCTATATTGGTTCTGTAATTCCACATGCCAATATTTTTGAACATTTTTTAAAAATGTTTAATTCCATTTCCACTTTATTTTCATATTTTAACATTTTTTCTTTTTTACCTTGGTTACTAGTTTTTACCATAGTAGTTTATATTTTATTAAAAAATATAAGTTAAGATTTATAAAAAAATTGGGTAGGATGAACCTAAATTTGGTCTCCAAATCTTCTAATTCAATTTATAGACAATTTATAATTAACTTTGAAATTATAACACATAATATTAAGAATAATCATTTCGTATAAAAGTTTTGTTTTTAACATTAAGTGGTCCTAATATCATTCACTGTTTGTTATCAATTGAATGAGTTATAATATATTGGTATATTTTTTTAAAAAAAATAACATCAAATTCAGTATATAAAATAGGTAAATATAATGTATAAGATAAAAATTAAAAAGTATTAATAAAACAAATCTTTGAAAATAACTATTTCACCATTATCATGGTTATTAACTTTAATAATAGTAATCATAATTTTATTCCAAAAAAGAATAGTTACCTTTCAAAAACATGATCATGTTGAAAAAAAATATGAAGTATATTTTTTAGATTTAAATTATATAAGTTATGGAACAAAAATTTAATATAATAAAATAAAAATATTTTTTATAGTAAAATATAACCCTAGTTCCCAAATGTTACATATCAATTTTAAAAATTGAACCTAGTATTTTTAAATGATTTATTTTACCTTATAAATGAATGTTTTTTGAAAAAAATGGGTGAAAAATATTTTTTATTCATAAAAGTGAAGGTATTAAAAACATTCTATTTTCACTATTCACCTAAAAAAATTTGAGAAAAATATCAAAAAAAAGTCATAAGATAATTTTAAAATTCTAAATTAAAAAATAAATTTATTTTTTAAAATTAAATCTAAAAAATATATCAAAATTAATTTTTTAAAGGAAATTTCAAATATAAGAAACCAGTTTTACAAAAAATAAACTTTTGAACATTAAGTATTCTTTAATATTATTTTATAGCAATGACTAATTTTATGAACATTAACACATTAGTTCATAAATTTAAATACCATTATTCATTACAAAAATCATTTAAAAGTGATGAATTTAATTTATTAGGTTAACTTACACAGTACTTAAATAAGTATTATGAAAAAACATTCCTTTTTAATTTAATTATTTATCATCTAAATATAAGAAATTTAAAATTACCACCTTAATTTTATTTACAATAATTATTAGTATTATTATATTTTCCCCAATAATAACCATATAATATGTAATGAATCATTTTATTTCAATGTTTAATATGTTCAATATTTCCTGGGATAGAATTTATAAAATATAGTATTATATTTTCGGATCTAAAATATCAGGTCATTACAATAAAGGTAACATCTCTACCTCTAGACATTTTTCTACTGAACATGTTATTTCTCTAAATGTTTTAGATGTGATCGTGATTTTTGTTCGTGATATTCTGCATTCATGTCATGAGATGAAAATTTAACCTGGGATTATGGGATACTATTACAGGGTTAATAAACAAGATCTTTTAGAGATTTAAGACTTGTATATTTTTCTAAGGAAAGGTTATTCAGTGTTTTTATATTATTGTAATGACGATAATTTCAAAAGTCTTGATGTGTGTGGAGCTAAATTGTATGGGACTATATATTGAAAACCTTATTTAGATATACATCCAGGTAGATATCCTTCTACAAAAAACAGACTATGTGAAATTTTTATACTACTAAATTCATATCATGAATAGCCTATGTGGGGTATTTTATTTTCAAGAAGTTAGTCTGCCCTTACATTTTGACCCACACCCACTTAGATGAAAATTCTATTTTTTTATCATTGTTGTATAATAGAGGAAGATTTGAGAAATTATAGGATGATATCACATTAGAAAAGTGAAAGAAACTAAAGAGAATACCAGACTTAGATCTTCAAGAGATTAATATAGACCATATTTACCTAAATATGGAATTTTATCTAGAGTATATATTGACCCTACAGTTGAACCACACACAAAGCATTATATTTTATTTTTTATGTCCCATTTTGTATTTTTGTTTTAGTTTTATATTTATTTTATTTGTAATTATATTATTATTAATTTAATACAAGTTGATTATAGTATACTTATTAATATTAGTGTTATATTCATATAGTATATTATTTAGTTGTGCTATATTAATGTTTTCTATCCAATTTTCTACATATTATTTTTTATATCAAAAAAAGAAATAGAAATAATGGGAATCATAAAATTTCACTTTAACTCTTAGTTATACCCCGACTTATCTATAAATATTGAATTTGTAAAATAATATGATAATGTTTTATGAGTTTTTTTATCTTAAAAATGAGTAGGTTTTTATAAAAAGTTATATTATTCCAATATATATAAATATATCATATGTTTTTATGATCACAAAGCTCTATTTATCTTACAAATGAGTTTAATTAAAGAGGTTATTAGGTTATTAATTTATGGATTTATAATATTATCATTCTATTTTGATTTGTTATTTATAATTGGTTATAATTAGGTTTAATGATTTTTTTGAAGTATTGAATCATACTTAAAAAGTTATGAATATACCATTTTTATTTTTTAATTAACCTTACACTATCTATATTTAACTTTAAAGATTCTAGATTTAACCTTAAGAAGTTTATATTAATCCTTAAAAAATCTTTATTGAACCTTATGATGTCTGAATTGAACCTTATGAAGTAAATAAGAAACATAAAAAGTCAATATGTAGCTTATGGTGTCAGGATAAACTTTATGAAGTCAAGATAAACCTTATAAAGTCAAAATAAACAATTCAAAATCTAGGTGAAAATATAAAAATGAGAGGAAACTTTAAAAATTAGGCAAACATTATAAAATGAGATAAGTCTTATGAAATGAAATAGTTTTTTAAATTCTTTATAATTTGAATATATTTATTTTTATAGGTTTTTTCATTGCTAATTTTTAAGATAAAATCAATCATTCTAAATTATTGTTCAACTAAAGCATATTTTAATTATTGTGACTAGGTATTTAAATTGGTTGATGATTTTAGATAAGGGGAATCTTCTAAATGTCTATATGATTACATGACATCATAAATATTATTGAGAAAAAATTTCACATATTTTATTTAAATAAATTATATATATTCATCTATTGAATCGTCAGATAAAATAACATATATAAGAGAATTAACTCGACACATGAGACAATATGGATACAAAATAGTGCATTAATATTCTGACACTTTTTGAGCTATTAACTCTATGATTTATATATATTAAATTAATAATCATGATGAATAATAAGTTTATCTTTCTTATACTAATGATAAATATAATTAATGCAGTCATATAAATATTTCTAAATAGTGTTTTTAATGATAAACATGTCCTATTAATGATTTTTTATCATTTGTTAGTTGATGATGTTTATAACTATACAATATCAACTAGTATTGTTTTTCAAAATATTTCTACTTTATTTTTAATTGAAAACTTCTTTTACTCAATGCATCTATAAAGACTATGGATAATGATTATAAGGGATATCTTAGAAAAAATAAGTTTAATTTTTGTACCATGTAATAACTTCTTTAACTTAGCACCATGATCCCTCAGAAAATTATATAATAAAAATATCCAAACTCATACAGGTTATTGGTGGAGTGTACAAGGGAGGGTTCTTATAACCATGGAACATTATACAAAAATATCATGGAATACTATTTATTTTCATTTAATTTCTTCTATATAATAGATTGAAGAAAATGATAGATCTGTGTACTAAAATGAAGGATGTGTTGATTTGGTGTGAATATTAAGCGCATAATTCACTATATAACATCATGTTACTGATATGACAGGTATATGTTTAACCTTTTCATGGTTTTTCCTTTTTATTGATTGGATGGGGTTGAGAATGAAATGGGGTGATACTTATAAGGGAGAAGGTATAGATTTTTTAGAGTCTCAGCTTTAATAAGTCATTTATGTATCATACTGGTGAAATTCAAAGTGTGTCAATTGGTTACACATCATGAAAATTTTAATTAAAAAGAAATCCTCATTTTATCAAAAGGATATGGGTTTTTTATGATTATAAAATTTATTTATTTCCCATTGAGTAATGGGGTTACACATCGTGTAATTCCCCACATGATGGTTTTATGCAGGAATCCTCCAAAAATATTCATTTTTCCTCCTCTCAAGTTTTATTTCTCTCAATCAAAAGCTTATTATAGGTTATTTTTTATCCCTCCAACCGTTGTAGGTCCTTTTATTATGTGTTATATCATTTGTTTTCTTGTAGTGTGAATTCATGTGTAAGAGTTATCCATGTTTCTTTGTATCTTTATCTTTCTCCTCCTTAGGATTTGACAGATCATCTTGAAATTGATGCATCAATACTTTGTTTTGTTGGTTCTCATTTCTAGTTTTATTTTTTAGGACATCTACACCTCTGTTCTCATTATTGGGTTTTGTTATGGGCATTGAATTTTGGGGAAAAGGTATGTAGTTCTATCTCGATTGTCCAAATTGATTACCCATAAATTGATTGATTTATTTAAGCTGTTAATTTAAATTCAATTGTTTGAAATTTACTTCAATTGGTTTTTAATAAATACCAATTCTAGTGAATTGAGAGGTTTAAAATGGTTACGGAAATAAATTGGGAAAAAATACCATTATTCTATTGAATTAGGGTGTGTCTACAAATTGGTGGAAATCATTTTATTTGAATTATTGAATTTAATTTTTTGAAACAGAATTGATTGAATTTGTTACATTAATCAAATGTATTAAAAAGGTTTATAGAAACCCGGTCATTTTATCTTGTTAAAAAGAATGTTTTGTATTAAACCTTATTTTGGTTTTAATGTGAAAATTGGCATTTGAAATTGTGGAATGGGATTTAATTCTATTTTAAGTAGTCTTAAAATAAATTATACATCCCTGATTTTGTGAGAGAACATGAAAGACTTAGGTTGATTGTGACTTATTTGTACACACTCTAGGATTATACAATGTTCTAGAACAAAAATTCAATAGGTTTCATCCCTTAGGCGATGGTGATGAGTCATCTCTGACAAGTGTTCAAAGGATGTGTGTGTACACTTATTTTTATAATCTCATAGAGTGTGTGGAGTAATATATCCTAGAAATTTTGTATTTATTTTTAATATGACCATGTTTGTTTCTTTTTTTACATTTGAGATATAAATGTGTGGCAATGTTTTTATACTACTTTACATGCCTTCTGAATTTATATAAGCTATTTTATATAAACTTTTTTATTTAATACATTATTTTAGAAATATCTTGTCACTTCTAAATCCTTTTCTTAAATTATTTTCCATCATTTGAACAGTATAGTGTGATTTGTTTAAATATGAATTAATGGATAGATCTATTTATTCTAAAATATGAAAGACTTCCTTTAGAAAATCTATTATTGGAACCTATTTTGGAATCCTTAGTGAGACACTAATATTCTTTTTATCTTACACACTAATTGTGCCTTTGTGTGTTTGTAGATTATATCATTCCAAGTTTGAGCGAGGAGAAATGATCTCTTTGGGGGTCATGTTGTTGACCCTCAGACTTGGTGAGTTGTGTCCTTAGGGACTCGAGTTGTTTTCCCAATTTTGGTACTTGGTTTGTATGACTTTAGAATTTAATGTATGTTGGAATTATGGTATTTTACTCCCAGTGGAGTTTATTTTGATATGGATACTACCTTGTTTCTTTTACTTCCTCTTTTTTAGCGGAAAAATCATTCCCACTTCAGTTTTTATGATGATCGGTGCTAGTAGCCAACCTGTGTGGGTCAAGAACACCCTTTGGTCTATGTTAGGGCTTGCTTGGTTATTGGGTTTCTAGGGTAACCGAGTTGGTTCGAAAAAAATTGGTATCAAAGGGAGGTTGATCTTTTTTATTAAAGTCTGTATGTATTTGTGACTTTTTGGTCAGGAAATAGGAGTTAGTTTTGATTGAGTGCCTATCCATCTCTTACCTCAATGAATCTTAATTTTCCAGGGGTTTTTCGGGAAAGGCATCTTGTGGAATAGTTCTACTATTATCCCTATTTTGATTTGGATATAGTGAAATCCAAATCCTTTTTTTCTATCGGCCATGATTATGTTTCTCTCATTGATCTGCTTTGAGAATTTTCTATTGTCTTACTTGTTTTATGCTTATGTTTTGTATCACCATGCCTCCAAGAAGATGTGTGAATTAGATCCTGGAAGAAGTTGTTGTTGAACTGTAGTGAGTGAATGCTCCGATGGACCCAAATATAGTTGAGGTGGTTATATGCACTATCTAAGATTTGGGACATACACCACCACAAGTCATCATTCAGGCTTCATCTATGGAACCTCAAAGGGGTTTTCTCAAAGTTAGTTCTCAATACTTCCATTTCCATAAGCCACCAATTTTCAATGGTTCCAGTGATCCTCATCATGCTGACGAATGGTTTGGAATGATAGAACATCTATTAATGTTCTTCAAGACACCATATGTGATCAAGGTGAACTGTCCCACCTTTCTGAGGGAGGGACCGAGCAGTAAATGGTGGGACACAATGGTGATGGAAAATACACATGAGTTATTAGAGAAGAAATACTTCCTGGTTATTTTCACCGACCAGTTCAATCCAGATTCAATGGTGTTGTCCAAGGTCGTGGAATTTTTCAATCTTGAGCTGGTTTATAGAACCATGATTGAGTGTTCAAATAAATTCATTGATATTGTGTTGTTTTCACCTTATATTATATCTAATAAGAGGGTGAAGGACAAACTTTTATAGTTGGGACTTCAATCAGATATTTTTTATCATGTTTTCTTTCTAAAGATTCCCAATTATGTTGATGTGCTGGATTGGGAGATAATGGTTAAGATGGACCTGGCTAGAAAGTCAAGGTTGATGGGAGTTCCTTTTTCTCCCAGTGGAAGCATGAGTTACTTCAAGGGAAAATGGAATCGTGATGATCCTCATAGTTGTTCTCTAAGGTAGGTTCATTCTAGACCTCCTATAGTTCTATTTGGAAGTACTTTGATTTTCTGTTAGTGTTCAAATCAAGGATATTTGAAGAAGGTTTTCACTAAGGAACCCAAGAATTGTGGATCTTTCTAATGTTTAGGGAACCTATAGAGATTCTTCCATAGCTTTTATACACCGTGAAGTAGAACAGGATCATCAATTCCTCATAAAACAATGGGGAAATCAGATGCTTACTGTATAAAATGGTTCCATCCATAGGCATAAAAAATGAAGTTACTAAATGTAGTGGAAGAGTCTCTAAAAGAAGTGGATATGGGTCTAATGAATGTGATAGGTACCACTACTATATCTTCTTCATTAGTTACTACTCTATTTTCTATTGGTTCATCTCATTCATTTATTTCAACCCATACTATTAATATTCTAAATCATTCTATGGATATTTTATCTTGTGCTATTGATATTACTACACCCCTTGGTTTGAAGAGAAAGAAGGGTTTCTGTATTCCAGCTTATGTTTTATCTCTATTATATGTTGAGCTAGCTTGATTTTTTTTGGTCCTCAACATGAAACCTCTTGACTTAATTCACATAATGGATTGGATCATTTCTAATAAAGCCCAGATTTATATTTATATTTGATGGGTCTACATTACTACACTGCGTGGTGTTTTTATTGTGTTTAAATGAATATGGGACCCAAGGTCTAGTAGGACCAGACCTTCTTATATAGAGTTAGGGAAGTTAATGTTGGTGTTTTTTTGACCTGGAACAAAAATAATTAAGTGATGATCTCCCCCCGAGTTTTCATCGAGTTACTAGATTTTTTTCCTTCATATTTCAATAGTTTTAAACCGATAAGGGAAGTTGTGTTTTCTTTTGAATTAGTACTTGATACTCAACAAGTTTAAATTCCCTCTTACCACATGGTACCAACTGGGATAAAAGAACTAAATTCCCAATTGAATGATCTTCTTGAGAAAGCATTTAGACTCCCGAGTCTGTCATTGTGTCTGGTGTTGGTTCTCTTCACCAAGAAAGATGATGGTTTCCTTCACTTATGTATTGATTATCGAAATCTCAATTGAGTTAAAGTGAAAAAATAGTATCTATTTCAATGTATTGATGATATGTTTGATCAGTTGATATGAGAAAAGTGATTTTCAAAGATCTACCTTTGATCTAGTTGCCATAATTTGAGGATAAAATAATTTTACATTTAGTAAACCACGTTTTAGAGAAGGTATGACCATTATGAGTACCTTTTTATGACCTATGGTCTAAAAAATGCTCTTATAATTTTCAAATATTTGATGAAAAATATTTTCCTCGAGTATCTAGATAAAATTGTTGTATTCTTTATGGAATACATCCTCATTTACTTCATGTTTGAGGAGGATCATGTATGTCATCTGATAAAAGTTATAAGTACGATTAGAAATCACTGACTTTATGAAAATCTTTCAATGTGTGATTTGTTGAATTAGGAAGTGTAATTATTGGGAAACATGTTGTTGGAATGAGGAATATTAATTCATCTTGAGAAGATGGAGGTTGTTATGACTTTTGAAAATCCAAAAAAAATATTTGTGATTCATATCTTCCACGGCATAACAATATATTATCTTCGATTCTTGAAAGACTTATCAATGACGGATTCTTTGATGAATTCTCTATCTTGTAATGGAGTGATGTTTTCTAGGAATGATAAATTTTGGAGTTCTTTTATTGAGATGAAACATATTTTGACTGTTGTATTGGTATTGAATCTTCCAAAGCCCAGGCAAGGCTATGCAGTCTTCTTTGATATATTAGGTTCAGGCTGGGGTTGTTTTGTTATGTAAGGCAATCATATCATTGCCTATGGATCTCTTCATCTTAGGCCTCTTGAGAATAAATAACCAACCCCTAAAATTGAACTTTCAGTTGTAATTCACGTGAATAAGAGTTGTCAACATTACCTTTATGAAGAAAGGTTTACTACGTATTCAGAACACAAGATCTTGTGTTACATCTTCTCTCAAAAATATTTCAACATCTACAAGAGGTGTTGGGTAGAGTACCTCTAATATTTCAAGTTTGACATCACCTATTCATGTGAAATTGGAATTTAATTATATATGTGTTGATCAGGAAACTTCTAACCTAAGCAGTTTAAGAATCTTCATAAGGGTGGAATTTGATGGCTCTCTTTTCACAGTTGCATATTAGATTTGAGGAATCAGGGTATGAGGTTTCTTTAGCTAGTTTTCAGTTAACATCTACTCTTCTCAAGATGATTTTTAAGGATTGATGATAAATGATTAATTTCATAGAATTAGAGACTCTTTTTATGATGGGGAGATATTTTCCTAGTGGTTGTTATCTAAAGAGGGCCTTCTCGGTGATCAGAATCACTTCATTATGCCATTAGTATCACATAAAGCTTTGATGGGGTTGTTTTCATAATTCCTAGTGGTTTTTGTACCCAAGAATTTCTAAGATGTTCTACAACATGAGGAAAAAGTTCTAGGTATATGTATAAGACAAAAAATTTCTATGTCTGTTTCCTACTATTATACATTCAAACATGTTAAGGATAAGCACAAAAAATATGCAGGTTTCCTTCATCCACTTCAAGTCCTTAAGTGAAAGTGGGATGATGTCTCTATATACTTTTTGGTTAGGTTACCTCATCCCCAAAGAAAGAATAATGTTATATGGGTTGTGATTGATAGGCTGACCAAGTCAGATCACTTCAGACCAATTCATGATAAAGCCAAAGATGAGGAGTTAGTATATCTATATGTGAAAGAGATTTCCTTTTTTCATGGAGTTACATCTAAAATAGTTTCTGATAGGTATCCTAGGTTCACTTTTCAATTTTAGAGATGCGTTTAGGATACACTAGGATCTTAGGTCCATTTGAGCATGACCTACCATCCACTGTCAGATGTCCAATTAGAAAGAGCTACATTGATTCTTGAGGATATGCTTCATGCTTGTGTTCTCGACATCAGTGGGGCTTTGGGATGATCATTTGGGGCTGGTTGAGTTTTTTATAATAATAGTTACTAGTATGTATTCATAATGGCTCTTTTGGGGGTCTTGTATAGTCATCCTTATAAATATTTGTTGTGTTGGAAGAATATTGGTGAACATTCTTTGTTTGGACCAAGTTTGGTACAAGAGACGAGAATAAATATTCAGTTAATTCATCATACAATGTTGATGTCCCAAAGTTGATATAAGTCTTATGCTAATCATCTTTGTAGACCATTGTATTTTTTTAAGTTTTGACCAATTGTTCTTTTAATTTTCACCGTAGTTGGGTCGTCGACGACTTGTGAGTAAGGGGAAGGTTTCTCCCCATATTTTGATACCTTTAGAAGTTGTTGAGTATGTGGGGAAAGATTCATACCATTTAAAACTTCCCCCACAATTAACCAAGATACATAACACATTCCATGTATTGTAGCTGAGAAAGTATATCTTTGTTCCATCCCACATTATGAGATGGAGTGATCTTGAGCTTAAAACTAACTTATCTTTGACTAAGAGGTCAGTCATGATAGTTGATTTTAACACCAATGTACATTGTGGGAGGACAATACCTTTGGTTTGAGTACTATGGATGCATGGTTTTAACAATCACAATACGTGGGAAATCAAGGCACTCATAAAAGAGCAGTTTCATCATCTATTTGGCATAGAAGCTTGTTTATATTCATTTTAGGGATAGAAATGTTTTTATGGTGGGGATATTGTAATATTCCATTACCGAGAAGATAGGTGCATCATTAATAATGATGTGAAAATGGTGTCCCACTATAACAACATGGGTACTTAAAAAATATTTTTTTTATTCTAGAATTAAATATTTAAATTCAATATAAATTTATCATGAAATAATTAGTATTTATAGAAATTAAGGAATTTATACATATTGAATAGTAACTTGACCTTAGGAATAATAAAACAGCCATTAGGAATAGTAATTTTGGCCAATAAAATTGTAACCTCACCTATGAGAGTATAAATAATTTTTTTTATCTTATAAGTGTAATAATGATATATTTATATCATGGAATAAGTAAATAAATGTGTTAGAAATAATAAATTAAGTGTTGGTATTTTGGTAAGTAATAAATACTTAATTATAATATTACAATTAATTTAATTATTTAAAAGAAAATTTATTTTCATAAAATATATTCATAAATTATTATTTTTTATATTATGATTATAAGATATTTTTATGAGACTTTAATTAATTTTCCAAAGAGTTATAAAATTTATTATAATTTTTAAATATGAATTTTTAGAATAAATAATGATTTTAATTAAAAATTAATTATATAATATTTATAAAGTTATTTTCAAAAATTTTATTTTATTTTTTAATTCTACATGTCTATAAATGGTTTGGGTGATTTTATGGGATTTTTCTGAAATACATGAATTTTTGGTGAATAGTAAAATATGGCAATTTACGTTTTAAATAAATTTTAAGATAAATACGCTCATAAATGATTCATGAAGGATGTAATATCCATAATATCTAACTTCCCTCAATTATTTTTTTATATTTTATGATAATAATCAAACTATTCATAGTCTTGAACCACATTAATAGTCTACTGAATATAATAATGAGAAAACACCCCTCTCATCAACTATAAATACCACCCCTCACCACCTCTTCCCTTACACCTCGAAGACTTTTATATTACTTAATTTCTATACAATTCCCTTAAAAATATTCTTCCCCACATCCCATACTTTTTGGTCTCACCAAAATTCTAAAACCAAGGGCCTTAAGGAGGTTCTTAATGAGGAGAATATATGAGGTAAAAATCCTATTTCATTTTCTTTTATTTTCTTTTCAATTATTTTTTTTCTTGTACTCTATTCACCTCACCTTATTTAAGAGTCATTAAAACTGTTTTATCTTGTATATATTATAATTTTATGTTCTTTATAAATAAAATTCATCATCACACTTCTTCTCCACTCCATTTTATTATAAAAATAAAGAGATTTTCTATGATGCGTTGATTTACCGTCATCGTAGAAGATGTGTTTTTAATTTCCATTACCTCCATAAGGAATGGTCATAATACCATTAATATGATTAAATTATATTTTAATATACATATAATATGTTATATTATGTTTTGGATCCATTTTTTTTTGCATGATATTAATTAATAAAACAAAAGTGGTTCTAAATTATCAAAATTCACCAAAATAAACTTACATTCATCCCTAATGTTTTATCTAATGATTCATACTCATACCATATAACCAACATGAAATATAATACCATTTAATATTATTTATATTCATTCATAACATTTAATTTCATTTTTTGTAGTTATTCTCCCTTCCGATAAGAAAATCCATAATAAACCAACCATGGAAACCATGAAATAAATGCACTTGAAACAACAAAAATAACAAAATATTATTAATATATTTATTTGAAATATGTTATGATAATATAATATAAGTAATTATAAATATTATAATGCTTCTTTAATATATTAATAACACTCTTTAAACCATTATACATGAGGTTTCAACATGTTCGAAGTAAGATGAACCCGAGGAAAGAGAATTCTTAACCCAATTTCAATTCTTTAGGTTAACCTTATACTTAATTTATTTTGTGTTACTAAGATTATTTGTGATATTATTTTTTTATATTATGTTTTATTAGGTTTATTTTCAGTTTATCAACATATTCCATTCATTTTTTTAATTATCACTTCAATTATATGATATTTGCAACGGATGTTTTTTTAAATCCTCTTAAAATCTATTTTACAAAAATCAAAATAGATTTTTTATGAAATTATTCATGTTTTATGATTATTTTATAGTTATTGGTAATCTTTAATTATTAAGGGTGGTATCATATCTCTCTCTAATTAATTTGATATTTTTATGTTGGAGTTCGACTGTATGGTTATTCTAAGTGTAACTGTGATGGTTACACCATAAGGTAGTTGTGATGGTTACATGGTAAGGTAGTTGGGAGGGTTAAAAATCCTATGGTTTACATGATTGTTACAATATTAATTATGTGATTCCCTAAGATACCTTTATGGTATTATTTATTATTTCAATATTTTATGAAAATCTCATGTTTTCACAGAGTAACTATATGATACTTATTTGGTGAGAAGTATGTCATTATAAAAATGATTTCATATGTTTATAAGTATTCATGTACTAATAGTTTCTTTAATTATTTTCTATACCTTACTTATATTTTTGTGCTCATATAATGTTTTAAAATGTTTTTTATATGGTTTAAGTATGGGTAAGAGAATAAGAGAATCTAAATAAATGTTCTGATGACTTTTCATGAATAGATTTCATGTTTTTTATTAAAAACATTTGTATGATAAAATAATTGATATTGTTGTAATAGTATCTAATTTTTATGTTTATGGGTTTATATGTTTGAATTATTCCCTAATTTTCAAAAAAAACTAATCCAAAAAGATATTTGGGAATGTAAATAAGTTTATTATAAAGCAATTTACTAGTTTTCGTAATATTTAAGGTTGGGTCCTTATAGTTGGTATCAGAATAAGGTTTATATAACATTAGGGATTATAATGATGATAATAGAATACCATAAAATATTTTTACCATATTGTTATGCTGAAATGATATAGAATTTTAAGATTACCATGTTTCTTCATATATGTTGTGTCTGTACAGAATGGTTTTCTATAAAATAAAAATGGAAGCAAAATTATTAAGGCACCAAGAGGATGATATTTTTCTGAATCCATAACCTATAATGGTTATAATTTGAAATGGAGAGTGTGTGATAGTGATGGATCTATTAATGTAAGCTATAAATTGTAGTGAAATCTATGCAATTGAAGAACCAAATCTACAACAAAGGAACATGGCGATAGTGGAAATTTTTATGAGGAAAAACCCTCATACATTTAGTGGGTATTCTTACCAAATGGTTTCTAAAGTGTAGACTAAATACCTTAAAAATTTATTCGATGTTATGTGGTGTTCAGATAATCAAAATGATAGTATTTCCATTTATTCTTTTGAAGGTTAAGCTAACCATTTGCAGTAAATGGTCAATAATATATGGGATAGGGATAAGATTGATGCATTTAAATGGGATGAATTTAAAAATATTTTATTGAATAATATTTTCCTAAGAGTGTTTGACTTAGGATGGAAAATACATTCCATTAATTGAAATAAATTGAAGATGATTCAGTGCCCATTCATAAATCAAACATGACCTTATTGGAATGGTACACTATAAATTTTATTTAGGATCTTGATTGAAAAATCAATTATTTTTAATCATGATTAAATCCTAGATATCAAATTTCATTAGATTCTATGGAATTTAGAAGTTATGATAAACATGTACAATATATTGAGAGGTTCAAAATGGATTTTGCTGATGATCACCTATACTTTAAAAATGGGTAGATGAAGAGGTTCAGATGGAATGTGATGGGTAAGAATTAATCAAAGAAATCTAATGGTAAGAATTACCAGTTTCTAGTTTGTGAAAAGTGTGATAAAAAGAAATCTGATGGAATAATTAACAAAATTGGGAAGTGTTTTTGATGTGGTAAGTTTGTACAAATGTCCAAATATTTTAATAAAAATGATCTTAAGGTTAATAATAATAATAAAACTAAAATATTATTTAAATGTGGTGAGATGGTTCATTATGAAAAAACATACCCAAAGAAATATCTAAATGATGGAAACAAGATAGATTATAATAAAAAAGGTGCAATTAGATCCTATATGACTATGTCGGAGAATTTCAGTCAATCCAATGAATTTTTATCAGGTAATTTGTTTGTTTACTTGAATTTTTATAATATCTTTTTTGATACGACATCTATAGATTCCTTTATTTCTATGAAATCTTCTATTAAATTAGAAATTTCACCTGCAGAAATGATATTAGAACTTATTATTAAAACATTATCGGAAAATAGTAGATAAAAAAAGAATTATAAGAATATTTCTATATTTCTCTATGGAAAGATATTACTTGAAAACCTTTTTGTTTTTTCCTTAGTAGAGTTTGATGTCATTTTGTGTATGAAGTGCCCTTTTTTGTTTATCCTGATAATATTGATTATAGATCTAAAGAAGTTGTTTTTCAGAAAGAGTTTCAATTTGTATATAATACTAAACCCATATAATTGATAACATATCAGGAAGATGAGAAACTATTAAAATATGGAAATAAAAGTTATCTTGATAATATTTTTGAAAACAATAGAACTATTAAGATTAGTGACGTTCTGGTGTTAAGTGTATACCTGGATGTTTTTCATGATTAGTTGTCCTCTGTAATAACTAATCGAGAAGTTTAATTAACTATTAACGTGGTTCTTGATTCTAATCCAATTTCAAAACCCCTTATCGAATGGATCAAGAGGAACATCTTGAATAAAAAAATTAGCTGTAGGAGTTTCTTGATAAAGGATTCATTCATCATAGCACATCACTATGGGGTGCTCCTATTTTTTTGTTAGAAATAATTTCGGTTCCATGAGACATTGCATTTATTATAGATCTTTGAATAAAATTACAATTAATAATAAGTATCTTTTTCCAAATATTGATGACTTGTTTGATCAGCATCTGGGAGCTCATTATTTTTCCAAGATTAACATGATATTTGGGTACCATCAGTTGAAGGTGACAGAGGATGACATCCTGAATATAGCTTATCATACTAGATATAGGAATTATGTGATTATTGTTATGCCCTTTGGTTCAACAAATTCTCTTATTGTATTCATGGATATTATGAATATAATATTATGTGAATATTTGGATAAGTTTTTTTGGTTTTATTGATAATATTTTAGTACTTTTAAAAGCTTATGAGGCTAATGAAAAATATTTAAGTTTTTTTCTTGAAAACTATAAAAGAAAATAAGTTATATTTAAAATTTATTAAATATGATTTTTGGTTCCAATAATTTCCTTTTTTGGTCACATTGTAAATAAAGATGGAATAACAGTAGATCCTTCCAAAAAAAGATGTTGATAAATGAAAAAGACCTACAAATGTTATGGAAATTGTAGTTTTCTTGGATTAGAATGTTATTGTCGATAGTTTGTTAAAAAAATTGCATGGTTATCTATCCCACTAACTTTTTTAATAGGGAAAGGGGTTAATTTTAATTATATTTAATAATGTGATGTTTATTTTCAAGAACAAGAGAAGTGATTGGTGAATCCTCCATTTTTGACCCCGCCCTCCCAAAATGGTGAATTTTTCTTCTATAATGATTCTTCATTAAAGGTATTTGGTTGTGTTCTGATGAAAAATTATAAATTAATTGCTTATACTTCAATAAAATTGAATCCACATGATTCAAATTATCACACACATGATTTGAAATTAGTAGATGTATTTTTCACTATGAAAATTTGGAGGCATCATTTATACAGTGACAAATTTAAAATATATAATGACCATAAAATTCTAAAGTATATATTTAATAAAAAGGAATTAAACATGAGGTAGAGAATATGGATTGAACTGATAAAGCATCATGATTAAACAATCAATTATTATCTGGGATAAGAAAACAATGTGGTTAATTCATCGGGTCAAAAAAATCATGCATAATTAACAATGTTACATTTGGAAAAAGATCCCTAGGTTAATGATTTGATTAATTTTGTCTTATATGTTGTTGGTGAAGGAAATTCCTCTATTTTTTTCAGGTGTCAGTGCATCTATCTCTATCAGAATAAATTAAGAAATCATAGAAGGAAGACTGTGAATTATTGAAAAGGTAAAATTGGTTAAAAGAGGAAAGTTTCCAGAATTTAACATTGATAAATATTGTGTTTTATGATTTGAAAAGATATTATGTGTGCCTTGGGTTTCTAATATGAAGAAATAATTGTTGTGTGAAGCTCATAGTTCTACATTTTTAGTTCATCATGGCAGTACTAAGATGTAAAAAAGAGCTTCGGGAGTAAAACTATTGGGATGGACTGAAAAGAAATATTGCAAATTTTACTATGAAATGTTTTACATGTCAAAAGGATAAAGTCGAGCAACAACTACCATGGGGGGGGTCCTTCAGCCTTTTTCACTGCCAAAGTGAGAATGGGAAAATATATCCATAGAGTTTGTGGTGAGACCCCCAAAGACTTCTTGAGTTAACAATGATATTTGGGTTATTGTTGATCGGTTGACTTAATATTTACATTTCCTTCCTATTTGAGATACTATATCATTACATCATCTTCTCAGCTATATCTCAAAGATATTTTCAAGTTACATGGATTTCCTCATTCCATTGTATTTTTTCGTGATCCCAGGTTCACTTCTTACTTTTTTAAAGGACTTTAGAAGTCAATGAGTACATAATTAAATTTAAACACTACTTTTCATCCTCAAAATAATGGTCAGACCAAGGGAACAATTCATACATTTGAGGATATTCTTCAAGCTTCTTCACCAAGGAAGTTGGGATCAAAATATTTCTTTAGTTTATTTTTCATATAATAATAGTTTTCATTCCAGTATACAAATGGAAACTTTTGAGTCCTTATATGGGAAACGATGTCGAACTGCATCATTTTTTGGATAAATTAAAGTAAAGTATGTTTATAGGACCATAATTAAAATATGAAGTGGTTGAGAAAGTGTATATGATCTAGCAACACATGAGGACAGATTGGAGTAGGCTGAAATTTTATAAAGATAATAGGATGAAATTCATTCTTTTAAGGTAGGTGATCATGACTTTATTAGAATCTCACCATGGAAAAGTGTTATGTGTTTTGGTAAGAAAGTAAATCTAAGTCCATGGTTTGTTGGACCTTATGAAACCTTGGATAATGGTGGAGTAGTTACCTACCGAGTAGCTTTACCTCTATGTTTATCTCAGGTACACAATGTTTTTCATGTTTCTATGTTGAGAATGTATGTTTCAAATCCATCTCATCTTTTATTCCCAGAATTAGTTTAGTCGGAAGAGAACCTTTACTATGATAAAATATTATTCAGATTCTTGATTGTATAGAAAAAGTATTAAGGAATAAGATAATTCACCAAGTTAAGGTTTTGTGGGGAAATCACATGGTTGAAGAAGAAACATGGGAATGTAATAATAATATGATGGAAAGGTACTCTCACTTATTTAATAAGTTAATAAAAAATTATGAGGACGTAATTTATTGATGGTGGGGAGAATTTAATAACCTAGGTACTTATAAAATAACTTTTTCATTCTAGAAATAAATATTTAAATTCTTTATAAATATGTAATTAATTATGTTTATTTATATAAATTAAGGAATTTATACTAATGGAATAGTAACCTGACTTTAGGAATAGTAATTTTGGTCTATAAAATAGTAACATCACCTTGTAGAATATAAATAAGAAAATTTCTCTTATGAGTGTAATCATGATATATTTATATCATGGAATAAGTAAAGAAATGTTTTGGAAAGGATAAATTAAGTGTTGGTATTTTTGTAAGTCATAAATATTTAATTACAATTTTATAATTAATTTAATGATTTGAATGAAAATTTATTTTCATAAAATAAATTCATAAATTATTTTTATTTCTTATTAATATAAGATAATTCTATGAGACTTTAATTATTTTTTCAAAGTTTTATAAAATTAGTTATAATTTTAATATTCGTATTTTTTGAATAAATTATGATTTTAGTTATAAATTAAATTTCTCATATTTATAAAATTACTTAAAAAAATGAGTTCAATTTTTAATTCTAAATATTAAAAAATTGTTTAGGTGATTTTTTTTTATTTTTCAGAAATACTAGAATTTTTAGTGAATAGTAAAATATGGTAATTTATGGTATAAATAAATTAGTAGATAAAAAACTATTCCATGAGTAATAAATTATTTAAGTACCATAATCTAGAACTTCCCTTCATTATATTCATATATTTTATGATAATGCTCAAACTATTCAAAGTCTTCATCCAAATTAATAATCTAATTTATACAATAATGAGAAAACACTCCTCTACTTCACTATAAATACCACCCCCACCAAATCTTCTCCTCACATCTCAAAGAATTATATATTTCTTAGTTTCTATACAATTAACTTTCCAAGAATCTTCCCCACATCCAAGACCTTCTGGTCTCACCAAAAGGTCGAAACCAAGGTCCTTAAAGAGGTTCTCAAGGAAGATAATTCAAGAGGTAAAAATCCTCTTTCATTTTCTTTTAGTTTCTTTTCCATTCTTTTTCTTTTCTTATACTCTCTTTACATACCCTTTTACAATAGGCATGAAAAATAAATTATCTTATATATATTTTAATTTTATCATCATTATGGAAAATCCATCATCATACTTCTTCTCCTCTCCCTCCAATTCTAAAAGTAAAAATATTGCCTATGATACATCAATTTAACGATATCATGGAAGATGTGTTTTCAATTTCCATTACCGACTTCAAGGATGGTGATAAAACCATTAATATGGTTAAATAATATTTTAATATACATATTATTTGTTATATTATGTCCTATAAGTAATGTTTATTCATAATATTAATTAATAAAACAAAAGTGGTTTTTAATGATTAGAATTCACTAAAATAAACTAATGTTCATCACTAATGTTTTATCTAACGATTCATAATCATACCATATAACCAAAATTATATATAATACCATTTAATATTCTCTAATATCATTAATAAAATTTAATTTCATTTCTTTTTTTTTGCTTTCTTCTGATAAGAAAATCTATAATAAACCAACCATGGAAACCATGAAATAATTTTTCCTGAAACAATGAAAAAAACAAAATATTATTAATAAATGGGTTGAAATATTATATGACAATATCATATAAGTAATTATAAATATGAATATGGTTATTTTATATATTAATAACACTCTTTAAATGATTATACATGAGTTTTGAACACATTTTAAGTAAGATGAACACGTGGTAAGGGAATTATTAACCCAATTTTCATTCTTTGGGTTAACATTATACTTAATTGATTATGTGGTACTAAGATTATTTTTAAAATGAATTTTTTTTATGTTATGTTTTATTACATTTATTTTTAGTGTGCACATATATTCCATTCGTTTTATTAATTCTCATTTCAAACATATGATATTTGTAAGGGGGTTTTCTTTAAAAATCATCTTTTCAAATACTATTTTACATAATTCAAAAGAAATGATTTTATGTAATTATTCATGTTTTATGATTATATTCCAGTTCTTGGGAATTTTTTATTATGAATTTTGGGACCCATATCTCCATCCAATTCATTGGGTATTTTTGTGATGGAGGTTGACTATATGGTAACTCAAAGTGTAACTACGATGGTTACACTATAAGGTAGTCGTAATGATTACATTATAAGGTAGCCATAAGAGTTAAAAATTATATGGTAGACATGATGGTTATAATCTTATGTAAGTGATATCCAATGTTACCTTCCTATTATTATATATGTTTTCAATATTTTATAGAAATCTCATGTTTTTATATAGTAACTATATGATACTTATTTGGTGAGAATAATGTCTTTGTGAAAATGATTTCATATGTTTATAAGTATTCATGTACTAACAGTTTCCCTACTTATTTATATCCCTCACTAAGATTTTTTTTCTCTTCCCAAGTTTTAAAATGTTTTTCTCTAGATTTAAGTATGGATAATATAAAAGTAGAATTCAAATGAATGTTAGGAAGACTTTTCATGAATTTTTTTTCATGTTTTTTATTAAATTATTTTGTATTATGTAAAAATAGTTATTGATTCAATAGAATCCTCTTTATATGATTATGGGTTTACATGTATGAATTATCTACTAATTTTATAAAACTATGAACCAAAACTATTTTTGGGAATATAAAGGGGTTAATTATAAAAAAAATTACTAGATTATGTAATGTTTATGTTCGGGTCCTTATACCCACATTACCTATATGAGTTTTCAATTATATCCATAGGATGTTATGGAAATCATCTACTTTCACAAGTTAAGAAAATAAACTAATTTATATGATATTTATTAAGGGTAAAATTTATAATATTGTGAAAAAAGATCACGAGTTTTTTTGGATTAGAAAGTAACCATTTTGAGTTTTATGGCATCTTTTATATTTATTATGAAATGTTCTATGAAAATCTTTTAGTAGTGAATTTTATTTCTTGTGAAATAAAATAATTATTTTTATCTATAAGTTTATATTGAAAAATAAAAAAAAATTACCAGTATTCATGGATTGACATGTTAGTATTTTTCGTTTTATATTTTTCTAAATAATATTTTTATGGTCATCCCACATTTTAAAAAATCATAGGGTTTCAAGGATGTGTTGGGACAAAAATGAGGTCTAGATGAAAATTTTAAATATATGACATTAAAATAAATATTTTCATACAGTAGTAGTTGTTTATAAATGAAAAAAATTGATACTAAGTGGAATTGTACAATTTGTGATTTAATATTTATTTATGTAAGGGTGGTGAACTAATTATTTAGAACAATAATCTAAAAATATCACCAAGAATTGTAGAAAATGAATTCTGGTATAAATAAAAAATTTATATATTTATTTAGGTTGATTCCTTATAGTTGTTATTAGAGGAATGGATTAAATAATTTTAGAGGATTGGGTAATGGAAGTAAATACCCTAAATAGATTCTAATATTTTGGTATCATGAAATTGAATTTGAATTATTCCATATTTTTTCATCTAAAAAATGCCTATTTATAATGGATTTCCGCAAAGGAAAAATATATGCTAATATAGGAAGGAACCAAGAGGAAAATTTTCTTATAAATACACTACCTATAATTGTTGGAATTAGAGAAGATTTTTTTTATTGTGATCTCTTAGCTGAAGCAACATATAAATTCTGGAGGCATTTATGCTAGAGAGTAACCCACACTACGGGAAATATGATCTATACCAATGGTTTTGGGAAACCTGTTGGTATAGTTCACTAATTTGGACATATACCAACGGTTTGGCCAAAACCGTTGGTATAGGTCACTTATATGGACCTATACCAAATGTTTTGGCAAAACCGTTGGTATAGGTCCCCCCCTATACCAACGGTTTGTCCAAAACCATTTGTATAGGTCCCAAAATCAAATAACCTATACCAAAGGTTCTCAAAACCATTGGTATAGGTCTATACCAACGATTTTGAGAACCGTTGGTATAGGTACATTTATTTTTAATGGAATATTCTTACAGAGGACATTAAATAAACCAAAATTTAAAATACTTATGATAATACATATATTATTTATGAAATTATGTTCACAAAAGTAAGTTAGGTTAGTGGTTTGTTCATTCAATCACAAACGGGAGGTGCTGGGATCAAAACCAGCCGAATGATTATTTTTTTAATTACATATACCAACAGTTTTATGAAATCGTTGGTATAGATTTTTATATTACTTATACCAACTATTTTGAAAACCATTGGTATAGGTCTGTACCAAGGGTTTTCCCAAAACTGTTGGTATAGACCTATCCCCATGGATTACTTGTAAATGGTTCTCCAAACCATTGGTATAAGCTATACCAACAGTTTGGAGGCCTATACTAACGGTTCCAAACCGTTGTTATAGGGTATTTTTTTAGTAGTTCCACTCTACCACTGAGGAACTTTTCTATATTGGAGATTTTTATGAGACAACACCCTATAACGTTAAGTGGATATTCATACCTTATGGTAGCTGGGGGATTTATCAACTCCCTAGAAATGATATCCAATGTCATGGGTTTTAAAAATTATAAAAATATATTTCTTTCTATTTATCATTTTGAATGGAAAAATGAATAATAGATTTCACTGGTTAAGAATATCAGAGAAAGTGAATATATTAATTATAAATAATGGTATACATTTAATAATATTTTCTTTGAAAGGTATTTTCCTATGGTTGTTTAACGATGGATAGAAAATTAATTATTGGAATTGAGGAGAAAGGAGGGAGATTTTGTGTCCATACATGAAGAAAACTTTACCTGATTATCAAGGTATGCACCAAATTTTATATGTGATCTTGATATTATATTTAATTTTCATATTAAGGTATAAAGAAATGATAAAAAAATATTATCTTTATTATAATTAAATGTTACAAGAAACTTTTACTATCTATTGAAAATCTGGAAATGGATTTTCTTAATGATCATGTGTTCTAAGAAAAAAAAAGAAAAAGAGGTTTAGGTGGCAGTCAAATGGGATGATTGCATCAAAATAATTTAAGGTAATAAAATCAATTTTTCAGTTTTTGATAGGTTTTGTAACAATAACCATAGGTTATTTCTTATAAAATCTACAAAGTGATTCTAATGTAGTATGTTTTTTCATATGTATCATGATGGAAAATAAAAATATCTTAGTAGTGGTGAAACTTATTTTGATTAATATTTTTTAAGATGATTTAAATGTAATGACATGGGTCATTATTTTAATGTGTGCCTCAATAAGAGAACGGATGATGAGAAGTAAGAAGAATATAAGAATTACAGTGTGGAAAAATCCTTTGAAACTACTTTAGAAGATCTTGGGCCATCGCATGAAGTGGTAAAATTTATATTAATTATTTATTAATATTATGCTAATGTCTTGTTGGATTCCATGTCTATAATTTATTTCATTTCCATGAAATTATCTTGTAAAAAATATTCACATCAAGAAATGATTCCAAGTCTATCGGAAAAAATGCCTCGGTTAGTATTAAGGAAAGAAAATTTAAAAAGATTTACATTTTATCTTATATGGAAGGGTTTTCCATGTAATCCTTTTTATATTTCCCATTATAATTTTATATTACTCTAGGTAAGGATTGGACTTCAGGTTATCAAGTTAAGTTAAATTGTTGAGGTAAAGAAGTTATTTTATGAAATTATTTTCATTTTTTTTACAAGGATGGATTCATGAAATTTATAACATATTAATAATTTGAGAAATGGTTAAGAGATGAAAATGAAATTTAACTTGGTTATGTTGATAAAAATAAAGAAACTTTTCTAATTAATGATATTCCAAATGTAAAAGAATATCTGGATGTTTTACTAAATGAGTTTCTTGCTATTATACCTGATCAGTAAGTTGAGTTTACAATTGAATTCTTGCATGATGGTAAGACAATTTCAAACCCCCCTTAACAAGTTGATCAAGTTAAACATCTAGAATTGGAAAATTAGTTTCAAAAATTTCTTCATAATTTTTCAATTAATCATATCACTTCACTATGGGAAATTTCTATTTTATTTGATAAAAAGAAAGAAAGATTAAGGATTCCTTGTTTTGATTATAGATCATTGAATAACATTAATATTAAGAATATATTTTTATTTCCACATAACGATGGATTTTTTATCAGTACCAAGGAGTTTCATATTTTTCAAAGGTTGATCTCAGGTCTTGGTACCATCAAATAAATAATAAGAAAATTTTAATCCCATAGAAAATGTTTCATACTAGGATGGAAAATATGAGTTTTTGGTTTCTCCCTATGGTTTAAAAAATTCTCCAGTTTTATTCATGGATATTATAAATTGATTAATTCCTTAAATATATTTGAAAATTTTTCATTGTATTTATTGTTGACAGTTTAGAATATTTTAAAAGTTATGATGATCATTAAAAATATAAAAGTATTGTTCTTAAAACCCTAAGTGAAAATAATTTATATTGATAATTTACTAAGTATGATTTTTTCTAAAAAAATTATTTTATTCATTATATGTATCTTAAATAAAAATTTCATAATTATTTATCTTTTTAACACTGAAGTGGTTGATGAATGGTCACGACATACAATTTTTTTTGAGATTCATTATTTTCATATATTATTAGTCCATTATTTGTGTTTTTTTGAAATATTTTCACAGTTATCTAGCCTAGAGACCATGTTGACACAAAAATATGTTAGGTTCATCTAAAAAAATAATGTAATGAATTTTTTGAAAAATTAAAAAGAAGATTAGGGAATACTCCAGTTTATTTATGCCTTCCAAAAATGGTTAATTTTTTATCTGTAGTGATCATTCATTTGAAGGATTTTGTATATTTCTAATTTATAATTATTAGTTAATTTCTTATACTTTACATCAATTAAAACATATTGAGAAAAAAATATTAGACAAGACATTAAACTGGAAGATATAGTTTTTTCATTAAAAAATTGGAGAAATCATTCATATAGGGAAAAGTGTGAAATATATACTAATTATAAATATTTGAATTATATATTCAGATATATTTATTTGAACCTGAGATAGTGGGTATGGATAGAATTGAAACAATATTACGACTATTATTATCTATCTAGGAAAGGAAAACTTAGTAGATAATGATTTAAGATAGAAATATAATTCATAATTAACTATGGTACATCTAAAACATGAACCTTTGGTTAATTATTTAATGAATGTTTGATTATAAATTTTTCATGTAGCGCTTCATTCAATATTAAATATTTCATTATAATCAGCATTTTTGTATAGGATTAAGCAATATCATAAGGAAGATATTTTTTTATTTGAAAAGTTATAATTTGGTTAAAAAGGTAGGTTTCATAAATTTAATATTCATAGAGAGGGTTTTTTGGGATTCTGAAAAAGGTTATTTGTTTCATGAGACCACTATTTAATGAAATAATTGTTGATAGAGGCTCATATATCTCCATTTTCAATCCATCCTGGTAGTAAAAAAAATTTATAGAGAACTTCATGATTATTTCTTGTCATAATGAATATGGAAATATATTGTTCATTTTACTGTGAAATATTTGAATTTTCAATAGGTTAAATCCAAATGAAAATTTTAATAGGGGATGCTCAACCTTTTGCAACACAGAAATGGAAATGTGAGAATATATCCATGGATTTCAGGGTGGGGTTACAAAAGAAATATCAATATACTCATGATATTTTCGTTACTATTGATAAATTAACAAAATCATCTCATCTTCCTCCAATTTGAGATAATATTTATTTATATAAACATTATTAACATTATATTGAATATGTTATTATATTACTTAGAGTCACTCTTTCCATTGTATCTTATTTTTGTCTCACATTTACCTTTATATTATATAAAGGATATTGAAAGTGTTTCGGAACTGAATGAAATTTTAGTACATCCTTTCATCCTCAATCAGATGGAGAGTAAGAGTGAAGTTTTTAGAATTTGGATGATTTTATTTTAGCATTATTAAGGGATTTTATATAAATTTGTGATCAAAATCTTACTTTAGTTGAATTTTATTATAATAACATTATTTATTCCAGCATAGAGAATTTGAATTTTTATGTATTATATGGAAAATAATGTTAGACTCCAGCTTGTTGGGATAATGTTTAGAAAATAAAGTTGTTGGGACTGTAATTTCTATAAAAACAATTAATAAGGTGAATGTGATACATCAACACATGATGATGTCTCAAATTAGGTATAAAATTTATGTAATAGGTTGGGATACAACCATTAAAGGATGGATCACACATGCTACAAAAAAACCTACAAATAAATAGCTCGAGGACTCAACCTTGTGATAGGTACACTAAAAACCCACCCTCCATTCCACCCGAGCCTCATGGGGGTGAAAAGGTATAAAATTTATGTAGATAACCGTATAAATGGTCATTCATTTGAATTAGGGGACCATGTTTTTTTTAAAGTATCTTCATTGAAAATTGTTATGAATTTCTTTAAAAAGTGAAGGTTTAGTATGTGGTTCCTTGGAACATATGATATATTGGAGAACATTGGATCCTTTTCTTATTGAGTTTCCATGCCTCCAATTTTATCTTAGGTACATGACATATTTAATGTTTAGATGTTATGAAAATATATGTTGTATGCCTTACATTTTTTGAACCCTAGAGTAGCTCAGTTGGAATAAAATATTTATTATGAGAATCAAATATTATATATTCTTAACCATAGATACCAAGTGTTTAAAAATATAGTAACATATGATGTTAATTTTTATGTAAAAAAAATTATTGAATAATAAATTTTAGAATCAGAAAATTCTATGAAGTAAATATATCCCTGCTTGTTTAAGTAATGATCAAAATTGCGAGGACGCAATTTCCAAAAAGGGGGAAAATGTAAACACTCGGGTAATGATAAGATCAATCATATTCATTCCTTAGTAATATTTATTAATTATATTTATATAGTTATATTAATTATATGAATAATAGGAAACTTTTCAATGAAATGAAAAAATAACTTTATTTCTAACTAAATTGGGTTTTCATGCAATATATGTTTTTATTTTAAATATTTATCTCCAAATTTTATAATTTTAAGTTTAAAAAATGAAATTCATTTTCTAATTTAGAGTTTCAAAATTTAATTCTAATGAATGTTTTATAAATTTCAAAAAATAATTTTTTTCCAATGAATAATGAATGGTATTTTTTATTAAAAACTATCTTTTATTTTCAGGTATTTAAAAAGAAATATTATATTTATTATTTTTTCAAAAAATTAGTTTGATATTTTTTAAAATTTATAATCCAATAAATTTTATGGAAATCAATATTATAATTGAATTTGGTATAAAAATATTTTTATAATGAAAAGGCATTTTTTCTGAAAAACTATTTTCATCGCATTTTGTGGGTTTAATTTTAAATTAAATTCTTGAAATTTTGATAATTGAATTTAATAAAACAGATTAAATATTCTTAATAATAATACTTAATATTTTATAATAAGTTAATCTCTATTTGTGAGACTAATTAATATTAAAAACAGTAAAAATTTGTCACCATGGTTAAGGATAAAACAAGTTTATTGGGCGTAACTAAAGAGATGAGGGTTAAAATGACCTAAAATCGTGACAAGATTATGTTGGATTGAAATTTATCAGACCTATATCATCTAATATTCCTAAATATTTCACTATAGTTCCATTTTTAAAGAGTAGTACATTAATATATTTTAATCTTTTTAATAATTCCAAGATTGTCCTTTTCTGAACTTATTAAAGGATGCCATATATCTTCTATTATACACACATAATGAGAACTTTGAATCATAAAATACCTACTATAATAGAATCCTAACATCCCTACCCATATCCTAGAGTTCCCATTTTGATTAGAGAACTAACCTATGAATAATTTTGGTATTGACCTAAAGTTGTTGTATAAAGAAGATGTAAAATTCTTAACCAACCGTTTTCATTTAATTTCATCTTATAACTCATTCAATTATTCCTCATGAATGATGTAATAAAAATAACAGTATATTACATATACTAATATGTTTTTATTTTAATATAATAATCTATATCCATCTCTTTCTTCTATCAAATGGGAAATAGAACCATCGTTCGTGTATAAAACAAACTACCACCTCACAAATCATTGTAATTCATTTTCACCACCACTTATCAAAGATGGTTACAATTACAGATTTAATATATATATATATATACATATATGTTATTCATGAAATATTTTTAATTACATAATTTTAATATATCTTATATTTTATTACCTTCCCATCCATTGAAAACTAATAAGGTCGTTAGTGAATAAGTGTGGATTACCACCTCCACGAAACAATGTGATTAGATTTTCACCACTAAGTCACATTGATGGTGTATATATGGGTATTTAAAGATATAATATGATATTTTTTATTTAATAATCATTAAATAAATCTAAAATTATACTTACCTTCTTTCCCTCATGCTATTTGAAAAATGAAAATGTTACTCATGCTTATGTGTGACCTGCCACCTCCATGATTGTAACATAATTCATTTTTATACATATATTTAATGGTTCATTTTAAAAGAATAATTTATGTATCAAAATGATAATTATTTAATGATTAGTATTCCATAAATTATATAATAATGACCTCTTTGACTATAGTCAACATACCAATTCATTTTGGACACATGAGTTGAATGTCCTCAAAACATCTGATGAGAAAATAGTAGATAAATTAATTTTATATAAAATTGTAATAAATAAATTGAAATTAATATTTAACTAGAAAATATTTTTAATAAAGTAAATAAATAACATAATATTATAAACTAATAAGTTAGATAAAAGTTTTGACTAGTCAGACTCGAGGTAATAGACACTTTACCTTAAAAACTGTGTTTTAAATGTTTTCCTGGTTTATTTTACAAATACTTTCCTTAAATGTCTATATTCTTACAATTATTTTATTACTGTATTTGTATGGAAATAAATGAATTATAAGTTATATTTTAGGTCACTTTTTAATTCCCTTTAATAGTTTTAAAAAGGTATCCTTTTATATATTTTACACAGAATGTTTTGACAAAAATAAAAAAGAAATGTTCTATTTTCACATATATGATGTAAATAGATTTCCCTCAATTGTTAAAATTTTTTGATGTATGGAATTATTTATAATATTTATATATTTTTAATGAAATACCCTCTTTCCTTTTATTCTAATTTTTTAAAAATGTGTTGTAAAAGAAATGGATTTTGGATATGCTGAAGGTTTTCTTAAGGGTAAAAGATTATTTTTATTAGTGTGATGATAAAAATGAAAATTTTCATATATAATGACTAAGTTATGGTTCTTTGTTATTATTTATGGTTATGGTTGAGCATGAAATATATCATTATTACATGTGAGCCTAATATATCTCCCGATGATGGGTGAGAATGATATAGCTCTTCAATGCATTGGGTAAAGGGATGAAGTTAATTGGTTAGGTTTACCCTATGAGGTTATTAGAATTTATTAGGTAGGTTATTATATTTTTAATAGTGATTGTAAGTGTGACATGAAAATAGTTTCTCAATTATCCTTGATTATTTATATAAGGGATCTATGAGGTTTTATGGAAATATTATGATTTCACAAGGTAAGATAATTGGCTTGTGTTTAAACAAATGTATTTGTTACTTCCTAATGGTCAGATTTATAGGTTTGTAAAAAAATCATGCTTTTTTCATGATTTAAAATAAAAAAAATTAGATTTATTTTTCCCTTAGCATTTATAATAAGTTTTTTATACAACACTATGGGTAGAGAAGTTGATTTCTTGGATAAGTAAATGTTTATTTTGATTTCAAATTTTATTTTGAAAAGTAAAATTTTTATGAGTATTCATGGTCTAATGAATTTCTTCATAAATTTTTATGTTCCCCCTATAGATATTGTTTTCTCTTCCCATATTTAAAGAAATTATCAGGGTCTATAGATTAATATTTAAAAGGAAAAGGTCAAGATTAAAATTTTAAAGATATTCATGAAAGGAAAAGTTTTCATAATTTTAAAGTTGTGTATTGTTGGAAAATGGATATTGAGTAGAAGTTTCCAATTTGTGTGAAATATTTATTTAAGTAGGGATAATGACATAATTCAATATAACACTAAACCTAAATTTCACTGAAAAATAAATTAAATTAAATATTTTATAAGAATTAAATTATGGATTTTTTAAGGTTGAGACCTTATATTTTCAAAAAAACATTAATTTTAATCTATAAAATAATGAAAATAATAGTTTTAAAGAGACACTTCACATAAAATAAATTTAATAGTTTATTTATTATAAAATAAAAATGATAAGGTAAATAAATAGATCATTTATAATTGGAAGACCAAAGTCACTATGGTTGAGTCCCAGGATCCTCGTACTCCAAGTGATCAAACAATATAAACATATATATATATATATATAACTATTCTCGTGCATGGTTCATCAAGAATTTCACATAACGTAGTTTATTAAACATCGTAGTTTACTCATTTGATAGTGTGAATCTCAAATACATGCTACCTATAACTAGTGTACTTATCCTGGACTACTAACTTATGTTTCTACGGTTCCAATTTGCTCTATTTTTTCATTTTTTGGTCAAATCACATTTCAACTTCCAATTCAATCATGATCAATACATTTTAATGAACTAATTCACATTTCTATAACCAAGGATAAATAATATTACATAACTAAGTGACACACTAATATATATCAATATCATCACATCAAAACATCATTAATTACATAATGCCAAATGATCCTTCCAAATACATTTTTGAAACCATACTAAAATCCTCCTTCTAAATTCGTTAGAAAATTTAAAACAAGCACCAAGCCCAATGTTAAAAGTCATCCTATTTTTGTTTCACCCATATACACTAATATATATACATATACAAATATCCCATATCACAAATTTATAATTATGTTGTAAATTATTTGTAAAAAAATAGATATATACACATACACACACATAAGTATATGTGTAAATACATAAAAACACTCAAAAATATGTATATATATATATATAATTTTAAGTAATATAAAATATCCATTTTAATCCAAAACCCTATTTTTACACACATTAACCATTTACAAGGTTTTTCAATCATTTTATTAAATATTTCAAGTACCATTTATTGAAAACATATTTTTACAAACTTACAGTAAAGGAAAAACACTATGATTGAAATGAAAATCATGTGAAGAATTTATTTACATAAGAATATCCTTATATATTTATAATATCTTAAATTTATACCAAAAATGAGAGTTTAAAATTTAAATAAGTCAAGGATCATAAATTGAAACATAAATTAAAGTGGAAACTAACCTAAAACTTTCTTCCTTAGAAATGATGGCTTGAATTTATCTCAATGAGGTCCAAAGGGTCAAGAATGACTAAGAGGATCCATAATTTTCCTAAATACCCAATTAAAATTGGGTACTAATGACCACTAAGTTACTATGTCCTAGATAAGGGCACCATAAAGGAAGAAAATTGGAGAAATTGGGAGGGGAATACAAGAGAAATAGCTTACCATTGGGGATCGACAGTGGTTCATAAATAAATCTGGAGGAAATCGCCATTAGAAGAGAGAGATGTGAGTGAGAATTTATATAGAGGGGAGACACGATTAGGGGGTCATTATAGCCTAATAGGAAGAGGGGAAGGAAGATAAAAAAATTAAAGGGGAGGAAGGATTTTTTTTGACAACTCACATTTTTAATGAGTTGGACGCATTGAACAATTTGCCTAAAGAGTTGGAAAAATAGTGTTCCAAATGTGTAAATATTAATAAGGATTATAGGAACCCAGATGGTTATTCCACATAGTTAGAATAAACATGTTCCTACTATGAGATTTGGATATTTTACAATATAGACGCATCTTCACATTATGCTTATGGTTTATGGTAACTATTCACTAACCATGTAGCTATACTAATTTCAAAAATTATATAATTTTAAACCGGTTCATCCTAGAATATGTGAAGTTTTTGAAAATAATTAAATAAATAAAATAACATATAACTTCATGTTCGGGGTGTTACAATTCATCCCAGCATAATTCTCTTCCCAAGCCTTGGATGACGTTCTTGATTCCTAAATAAATTAGGCTCATCCATTTATTCTAGGGATGAACCTTGAGAAGTGAAAAACTGAATAAATCTATTAATGATGACATAATAAATGTAGAAATAAGACACCACAAAAATACATATTTCCCTCCCTACTAACATCCATGAAGAAATCAATACAAATGAACTGTAATTCTAAGAGAAGGTTGTGGTTTGACTCCCTATAGATCCATTTAAAACATAAGGAACGCCCTAAAAATCATAGAATAGTGGAAAGATTTTATGAAGGAATCAATAATAGTTGTAAGGTATTGAGAATAAAATCATAAATGGTTCTCCAACCATTAATAAATGAATATTAGACAATAATAAAGAATACGATTCAATAAATGAACCATTGATGGTGGTCTCCCCACTCTATTTTAGTTCTTCTAACATTACACCTCTTTGAGAAACTAACTCACTCATGAATGAAGATAAGGAAGAAACTTCATAAGGAAAGAAGGATTTACAAGGGTTGTGAGGAAATATAGAAATATTATTATAAGGAACCATCTCTAAGAGATATGGTCATCTCATCATCTATAACAAGGACAATAATGATAGGAAAAAAGTGAAAAGATTAAGTATGACAAGAAATACACTAAAAGACACAAGCCATAACCAAATAACGGGGTCCTAGACTTGGTTTTAGAGAGAGTGACCTAGGAATTTTCTTCTAGAACACCAACATATGGTGAACCCTATTATAAAAAAAATTCTTGCACTTATCCCTATCACTCATACACCACCTAAACCTTCCCATGTATATCCTTGTGATTATCAATATTAAATTGTGGAAAAAATGATGGAAACCTCTAAGTGTCACAAAAAATAATCTCTAAAAACTCCAGGATCTGATAAAAAAAATTAACAAAGATATCCATCACCATATTTCATCATGTTAAAATTTGGAAAACCACAAGAAGACACCCCATAAAGACAAAAAAATAAAATTTTACCTGAAATTTTTTGGAGGGCCATAGAAAAATATCACTAGATATAAAATCAGATGAACCATATTCCATAAAAAGAATCAAAAAATTCAATTTAATCCTATAAACATTCCGAACACCCAACACTCCAAATTTCAAAACCATTTCATAAATTTTTAGAAAAAACTTATCCTAAAAAAACGTTTTCTCATTTAGGAAAACAATAAACACTCCAGTTCAAAAATAAAATATAATAATATTTACTAAAATCTAAAATTCCATCTTTATTTCAAAACATTTTAAAAACCCCCTCTTCAATTCCATAAGATTTCATTTACTCTTAAAACTATGTTTTCATTTAAAAAACATAAAAACCATCAAACACAACAAATAATCATTAAATATTTACATCATTTTCTTTAAAACCAAATTTCACCAATTTAAAATAAAATTATAGTTTATTCAGAAAAAAATCACAAATATAGTTCTGTTATATTTGATATAATTTTTTATAAATAGAAAACTTGGTTCATCAGTTAATTCAATTTAAGAAAACTGATATATTATCTTTAAAAAAATACATAATTATTTTAAAATAAAAAACATAAAATTAAAATCCATGATTTACCCAATAAAATTAAAGAATAAGATGAAAACTTAATTTTTCCAAAAATTTTCTTATAATAACCGAAATTAGCTCAAAATTTCGTAACATTTGACTAAAGAATCAATTTTAACTGGAATATTTATTTTATAAAAACATTTACCCATTTTTAACTACCACATATATTTTATTTATTTTAAGGAAAAATGAATTTAATTTCCAAAACAATACTTTTACCCATAAAATTAAATTTCCAAAATATCAACTCACTTTTTTGTTTTAAAAGAAACCTATCCATAATTATTATTATTTCAAAACCAATTATCTCCCTTTTAAAAATTATGTTTTCATTGTGAAACTTCATGAAAAAAAATCAAAATAAAAATAACACATGACCTTTAATGACCCTAACACCAGTATGTCAGAGATGGTGTCTATTTTGTCATGTTGGAATAAGATACAAGGTATTTCATCCTAAAATACTAAATGATTTAGTAGTTTTGTTAAACTAGATAAATACTTGATATTAATATTATATTTTAGAACATAAAATACAAAAAGAATTTTATTTGAGAATTTCATTATTACCATAATCATATCCATGTATATTAATCAAGAAATACATATTTGTATCCTTGGTAAAATGAAAATTAATAATATGGTGAATTCATATTCTCAGTATGTGTAAGAATACAATGGAATATTTTAATAAATAAAGAACAATAAAAATGGAATGATAAATAACTAAAAACATTCTATTTAATCAATAATATGAATATAATATGTAAGGAATAAAATATCAAATTATGGCATATAAATAATCACATGATATTGGAACTTGAACATGGATATTCTAACTAATCAAATAATCACATGGAATATAAAAAGATGAATTCCAAATGATGGAATGAACAATGTGGAACATCAAAAACATACTATTTAGGCTTATGCTAAGACATCTAATACCATTGTGGATTGTGTTGATACATCTAATAACATCGATGCTTGTGCCAAGTAATATATATAAATTGATAATTCCACATCCAAAACCATATCTAATTTTTATCATGAGACCAACCAAGGAATCAGGGGGATATATCAGGCCCCACCCACCACATACAAAGTCCAATTCATTCCCCATATTAAATGGGTGAAACATAATCAATATAAATGTTTTTATTTAAAATATAAAATATAAATATAAATACTTTACCAAATAAATAAACAAAATAGTAATCCATCTAGAGTGAAATGGATGGAATCAACAATGTACATCCCCAGTCAAACTAATCAAAATCCATCTGTATAAATGATATGGATTGTATCATTGGAGTAAATCCACATTAAGGAATAAGTAACATCAAAGAATGTCTTCTTATATAGAATATGATTTTGAAAGATCAATTGGAACATTACCAGAGAAAAATAACATATCTTTAAAAATGACTGGATTTATTTTAAAACTGTAAAATTCATAAAATATTGTCAAATTCATTTTCATTGAAAAATAATTTTAAAAATTAAGATCTTCTAGAGTATTAATCAAACAAATAATTAAAAAATAACCATGTAAACTTACAATGTAATATTTAAATAAATGACAATCATGATGGAGGTTAGTTATGTACATGACCTATAAGTTATAAAGAACATTCATTTTTCACTATAAATAGGTTAGAAAAGAGCCTTTCTTAGAAAATGAAATGAAGATTCCTTTCAAACTATTTTTTTTTAAATAAAACATGGTTAAATTTTTCATTAATAAAACATTTTTAAAATGATAAAACTTTTTTTGAAATCAATTTAGGGAACATTTTTTCGAATAAATTGGATTTTAGACTGAAGATAGAAATAATGTAAGATTTTCTTAAAAACATTTTATTAATCATATTAAGTAAAAAATAGAGTAAAATGGTTCTATTACTTGAAATATTTAATGAATATCCATATTATAATAAAATTGATTTATTTTATGATATTAATATTATTGGAGACACCTGTTTTGATAATCCCAAATCATGTTTAAATATTGATCATAATATATTAAGTCAGTCATTAATCTTTTTAATCTACATATACAATTATCTTATTCTCAACAATGTATATTCTTAAGACTCACGACTTTGCTGCATCAGCTTACAGTCCATATTTATCTAAATATAAGTTCACTGTTAAAGGCTACTGTAAGAGCTTTCTGTTCATAGTCACTGATGCTAGAAGATCACTGTTGAAGATTTACAATCACTGTTGGAAGCTACCGGTACACGAGTACTGTTACGAACCTAATGATGATCTACTTATCAAATCTCACAGACAAAGAGTTACTGTCACCAGGTCACGACTGTAACAAGGCTTCTGTTAGAAGTCTACTTATAGACTCTTTCTCAAGTATTCTGTTGAGAACCTCTCTATTCAAGCCTACAGTTGGACAAGTTTAGTAGAAGGCTACCGCTAGACAACTCCTACTATCGAGATAGTCGACTGTTGATCAAAGTCTACTAATGAGGATCCACTGTTACAAAGAGTAATCAACTACTGTTACAAGACATTCATTGAGCACAAAGTCCGTCGTTACAAGCCTACAGTCAAAGAGCCTACTGATGAAGTCCACAGTTGGAAAGACCACAGTTGAAGTCTACTGTGTGACATGCATCTACTACTAGTCAAATGATATTATATTCTTTCCTTTACCAATTTTATTAATACTATTATAATGGTCATGTCTGGAAAAATTAATTCACCTGACATTATTTAATGTTATTTGCAGGCACATCAGGAAAACGTATGATGTACGAGGAAGACCACACGTGGGTGAAGCATCATTCCTATCGGCCCCTGCTGAACCAAATCAAAAAGGCTGAACTGAAAGAGAGCACACACACATATATATATATATATATATGAGAAAGACATTCAGATCCAAGTGACTGATATATGCATAAAAAAACAAGAGAAGTGGCGTGGAGATATTGAATATAAAGAGAAAACTCATAAGATAGAATCATACACAATATGAAGTAGAATCCTCAAGCTCTCATTCAGAATAAAACCGAGCTTCAAGAGGATCAATTGAAAGAATCTTTTTCAAGCTGTCGTGGTGTGTTGCAAAGAGCTTAACATCCAAAAATCTGATCATCTCTACATCTGGAAGTCATAACCTGAAAGTTGTGACACTTTGTTTTGGAGTCAACTTGCATAGAAGGACAAAAACTTCATATAATTCATTCCAACGAGTCCATAGATGATCTGTCAACACATCAGAGCATTCTAAACTCATCCCCACTATCTTTAGATCTACTGTGTTTAAATACATTACATTTTTGAGTAGTGTGTATGTTACACACACTGACTCTTGTACTTTAACTGAGGGATACTGAAAATCCCCATTATAAACTCTCTTTATTTTTTGTTTCCCATGTATAACTGTGGAAGAAGACTGGTGTGGCATGGAAGTTTATTTGCCCACATAGAACTGTCGTAGAGGTTGCAAAACCTGGACAGTTTGTGAAATATCTTGTAAAGACCGATACATGTTGTGTATCAATTTTTAATATAACTGCTTGGTGGCAGGTGATCACCAAGTGGAGAAGACTAGGTCTTGTCTTAAGACCGAACCTCTTGTTTAAATTGTTTTGTTCCCCTTTCATTATTCTATTTTATTCCTATCCACAGTGCTTATATTAGAAAAAACATAAATCTATTTTTACATTCACTCTGATAGTTAGCTTTGGTTGGTGTGTATATCTGAGTTGTTTATTAAACTTGTTTCAAAAGTGGAAGTAGTTCTCACACTGACTCTACTGAGGGGTAATCAACCTTTGAAAAACCTATTGAACAATAAGTCACTTATATCTCTACTTCCTTAATTAACTAGGCCGTTTTAATTTGGGGGATTTTAATCATAAAAGTTTTTAACAGAAATTTTAAATTGGAACTCAATTCACACCCCTCTTGAGTATTCACTCTGACCAACATTTGGTATCAGAGGCAACATTCTTATTTATAAAAGGTTTTCAAACCCTATGTTTTTCAAACTGTGATTTTAGTTTTATCTTAAAGATCTTAAATTTCTGTTAGTCCTAAATTTTATCTCTTTAATATATTTTCCAAAATCTTGTTATAGAAAATAGACTAGAAGGAGCTGCTACTAATAGGCCACCTTTCTTTAATGGTGTGAATTATGGTCATTGGAAAATTAAAATGAAAATTCATTTGGAAAGTATTGGTGTTGATATTTGGTCTGCTATAGAATCAGAATATGAAATTCCCAAAACTAATAGATCTACCTGGGATGATGCTACAAAGTCTAACTATAATAATAACTCTAAAGCTATGAATGCCCTTTACTTCTCTTTAGGATATGAGGAATTTAACCAAATTTATTCATGTAAAACAGCTCATGAAATCCGAGACACCTTGGTTGTTTCTCATGAAGGAACAACCAATGTGAAGGAAATGATATTAAATACTTATACTATTAAATATGATAATTTTAAGATGAGACCTAATGAACCCATTTCTGATATGTATCTTAGGTTTAATGATATTTCCAACACCATGAGTTCATCGGGAAAAGCTATTCCAGAAAAGGAGCAGATCATGAGAATATTAACATGTTTGCTTGACAGATGGAGAGGCACTTCTGTGTCTATCCAAGAGTCATGTGACATCAGCAAGCTACCAGTTAAGGAGTTGATTGGTAAACTAATGATATTTGAAGAGGAATTGAAGGTGAACAAAGAAGAAGATGATGAACCCAAGAGAAAATATGTAGCATTCAAGTCTACTGCTTTAAAGAGCAAAGACAAGGAGAAAATACATATACCTACTGAAAGTTCAACTAGTGAAAATTCAGATTCAGACAGTGATGAAGAAATGGCTCAAATAGCCAGGAGATTTTATAATTTCTATAGGAAGAAGAAGTTTTTTAGAAAACCAAGCTACAAGGGTAAGTATGATCAACAATGTAAGTGGAAGTAGGATTGGATGAAATCTAACTAGGAAGATGATATAATCTGCTATGAATGCAAGAGGAAAGGACACATCAAGGCTAACTGTCCAAAGTTAAAATTCAAGAAGAAATATGATTATAAGGACAAGAAGTATAAGAAATCCATGAAAGCAACCTGGAGTGCTTCGGAAGACAACACAAGTGAATCATAAGCCACTGATCCTGAAAATAATCATGCCAACATGTGCTTCATGACTAACATATCTGAGGTACATGTTTCCCCTATTCTAAATGATTATTATTCTGGAAATAACATTAATTCAGATAATGATGAAAATATGTCTATGGATGAACTGTTTGAATATTTCAATATACTGGAAGATACCTACAATGAACTAAAAGATAAATATAAATCATTGAAGAAACAGCATTCCTTGACTAGTAACATTAAAACAGATCTAAGTGTAGAAAAAGAAAAGAATGCTCAATTGTTGAAAGAGAACACCCAGCTCAAATTATCTAATGAACAATTAAGAAAGTATATTGAGAAGTTCACTGCTGGTAGGGATACTTTGACACATTTTCTAGGAAAACATATTGCTCCAAAATATAAAATTGGTCTAGGATATCAGCCTGGACAGAGACACATTAGCAAAACCAAATTTGTTCAAAAATCTGGATAGTTCACTACTAATTCTGGAAAATCTATTGAGAAACAATTCTCTAAATAACCGAAAAAAGTATTTATGTCTCAAAATATGTTTGTTGATTTTAGAAAAACTATAAAGCAAATATGGGTTCCCAAAGTTTTATTGTCTAACCTTTCTGGACCCAAGAAGATCTGGGTACCAAAATTATCCTATGTTTAATCTGTTTTGCAGGGAAGTTGCTTAAGGAGGTCCTGTAAGACCCTATGGTACTTGGACAGTGGATGTTCAAGACATATGATAGGAGACTATTCGTGCTTCAATAGTCTAATTAAATTTGATGGTGGGCATGTCACCTTTGGTGACAATGCAAAAGGAAAAATCATCGGCTTAGGCCAGATTTATAACCCTGATACAATATTAATTTCTAAAGTACTTTTTTGTTGATGGATTAAAGTATAATTTACTTAGCATATCTCAGTTATGTGATGATGGACTTAATTTTAAATTTGAAAATGATTCATACAATGTTTTTAATTCAAAAAATGATTTAGTTTTCACTGCATATAGAAATGAGAATGTATATACTGTTGATTTAAACTCCTTAGCCAAACAAAATGTTTCCTGCTTAAATGATTTTCATAAAGAATCTTGGTTGTGGCATAGAATAGTAGGACACTGTAATGTGCACTCACTTAGGAAGCTATCAAAAAATGCTTAGTTAGAGACCTACCTAAATTGGAATTCCCAAATGATAAAGTGTGTAATCCCTGTCAAAAGGGAAAACAACACAAAGTTTCTTTCAAACCAAAGAAAGAAGTTTCAACTTCTCAACCACTTGAGTTAGTTCACATAGATTTGTTTGGACCATCAAGAGTTTCAAGTTTAAATGGGAAGCACTATGTTTATGTTCTTGTAGATGACTTTTCTAGGTATACTTGGGTATACTTTCTAGCTCACAAAAAGTGAAGCTTGTTCCTAATTTGTCAAATATTCTAAGTCTGTAGAAAATTTTAGTGGACTTAAGATTAAAACTATAAGAAGTGATCATGGCCGTGAGTTTGAGAATCATTAGTTTGAATCTTAATGCTCACACAATGGCTATAGTCACAACTTTTCTGGCCCTAGGACACCCCAACAAAATGGAGTTGTAGAAAGGAGAAATAGGACCCTTCAAGAAATTGCAAGAACTATGCTTAATGAGTATGACTTACCTATTTATTTTTGGGCTGAAGCTGTAAATACAGCTTGTTACATTATCAATAGAGTTTTAATTAGACCTATTCTAAAAATGACCCCTTATGAACTCTGGAATAATAGGAAGCCTAAGGTTAATTACTTTAGAGTTTTTGGTTGCAAAGTCTTTATTCTTAATACTAAAGATAATCTTGACAAATTTTCTCCCAAAAGTGATGAAGGAATTTTTCTTGGTTATTCTATTTCAAGTAAAGCCTATAGAGTGTTCAATAAGAAAACAAAATGTGTGGAAGAATCAGTTCATATCAAATTCGATGAGACTGATCCACATGAGCCTAAAACCTCTCATGGAAATATTGGGGAAGATTTATCAAATCCGAACCTTAATGATAAGGATAGTGAATCCCCTATAAATGTATCCAGTTCTGGAAATTTTCCAAAATCTGCACCTGCTGATTCTGAACCAACAGACAACTATGAAGAATCTATTTTAACCCTTCCTAGAGGTACTAGGACTCTTAAGAATCATCCTCTAGATACTGTTGTAGGCGATTTTAATAGAGGAACACAAACTAGAGATTTTCTAAGAAACCAGGTTGAACATCAAGCTTTTCTTTCATATCTTGAACCCAAAAATATTAATGATGCTATCAATGATGAATTTTGGGTAATGGTTGTACAAGAAGAACTGAATTAGTTAGAAAGGAACAAAGTTTGGGAATTAGTGGAAAGACCCAAGGACACCTTAACCATAGGCACTAAATGGGTGTTTAGGAACAAAGTAGATGAGTCTGGGAATATAGTTAGAAATAAGGCTAGGTTAGTGGCACAAGGTATAGTCAAGAGGAAGGAATATACTATGAGGAGACCTTTGCACCTGTAGCTAGATTAGAAGCTATTAGGATACTACTTGCCTATGCAGCTCATCTGAATTTCAAACTCTATCAAATGGATGTTAAAAGTGCTTTTCTAAATGGGTATATAGTTGAGGATGTATTTGTTGAACAACCTCCTGTTTTTACGAATCCCCATTTTTTCAATCATGTTTTCAAACTATCTAAAGCTTTATATGGATTAAAACAACCTCCAAGATCATGGTATGATAGGCTCAGCTCTTTTCTGATTTCAAAAGGTTTTACGAAAGGTATATTTGATCCTACTCTTTTAATTAAATGGATTTATAAAGATGTTTTGATAGTGCAAATTTATGTGGATGTTATTATTTTTGGATCTTCTAAAAATTCATTATGTGTGGATTTTTCAAAAATGATGTAGAATGAGTTTGAAATGAGTTTAATGGGAGAACTAAAAATTTTTCCTTGGATTTTAGATCTTTCAAAATAAAAATGGCATTATTTTGAATCAAAGCAAATATATTAAGGATCTTTTAAAACGTTTTTCGTTGGATGATAGTAAGGGTAGTGACACACCTATGAGTACCACCTATAAGTTGGATACAGATGAAGCTGGAGAACCAGTGGATCAAACCAATTACAGAGGTATGATAGGAAGTCTACTCTATCTTATAGCTAGTAGACCTGAAATCATGTTCAGTGTATGCATGTGTTCTTGCTTTCAAGCCAATCCAAAAGAGTCTCATTTAACTGTTGTTAAAAGAATTTTTAAATATCTCAAACATACTCCCAACTTAGGATTATTTTATCCAAAAGGACAATCATTTGATTTGTTGAGTTATTCTGATGCTGATTTTCCCGGTTTCAAGTTAGATAGAAAAAGCACCTCTGGAAAATGTCACATTTTAGGCAAGTCACTAGTATCTTGGTGTAGTAAGAAGCAGAATTTTGTTGCATTATCTACTGCCGAAGCTGAGTACATAGCTGCTGGTAGTTGTTGTGATCAAATTCTGTGGATGAAACACACTTTACTGGACTATGGATATCAATTCAAACATGTCTCTATAAAGTGTGACAATACAAGTGCTATTAACATTTCCAAAATTCTTGTATCTCATGCTAGGACAAAGCATATTGATGTGAGACATCACCTTTTGAGGGATCATTATCAAAAGGGTGATATCACTCTTGAATTCATTGGCATTGAACATCAATTGGATGATATATTCACAAATCCATTGAATTTTGAGAGGTTAAATTACATCAAACATGAGTTAGGTACTATTAATTTCAGCACAGTCAAACCTCACAGTTAGATCTCTTAGTCAAACCTCACAGTTGGATCTCACAGTCAAACCTCATAGTTGACCCTCACAGTTGGATCTCACAGTTGGACCTTACTGTTATACCTCACTATTGCACCTCACCGGTGTACCTCACTGGTACATATCACTGTTGATACCTCACTGTTTGTTTTTATTTTTGCGAGAATTGGAACTGTTTTTATTCATATTTATTATTTCTATTTTATTTTGTTTTAATCCCTAAATGATAAAATCAAAGGCAACGAACAAATATCAATCCACCCTCCTCTCTCAATCTTGAACCATGCTCTCGAAATTCCTAAACCCCAACCCTTCACCTGAGCCCTCGAACCACTCTCAATCTCTGTGGCCAGAACAAAGAGACCCCCGACTGTAAATGAGGATGCGCTAAGGCCTAAGATAACTCGAGCCAAATCCAGTGGCACCAGTAACACCCCGTCGGGACCTATAAACCTACATCTTACCAAGAGACAAATCTTTGCTGAGAAGGAGCTAAGTGAATAATAGATACTATCGAGCAAGTCATTAGTACTAAAAGTACTAGATGCCCAAGGATGGACCGAATGCTTTGCCAACAACAATAGGCCTTACTACCCGAAGCTTGTGAAATAATTCTATGAATATCTGACGTTCGAAGAGGAAGAGGATGTGCATAAGCTAATGTCCAGATTCAATGGCAATGAAGTAAGTTTCTCTTCTGTTGAATGGGCTGCCTATTTGAGAGTTCCTCATGAAGGAATATTTGATTACTACTCTGGAGTGTCTCCTCCAGACTGTGCTATTTTTTAGTATGAAAAAGCTTTGGAAGAACTGACAGGAGATGGAAAATCAATAAGTATCATTGCATCTGAGATGAATGGAGAATACAGGCTCTTATTCAAATTCATTCAGCATGTACTTAGTCTGAGGAGAGGGGACTTTGCAGTACTGAAGTACCAGGACATATTCCTGATGTACTTACTGAAGCATGGAAAGAATATTAACCTATGTAGGTTACTTATGGCACAATTGGAGGATATGACCAAGGCAAGTTCAAAGTCCAATTCCTTATTCCATTCCAATCTTATTTTAGTTATGCTAAAGGTAAAGGGTGTGGCTAGAAATCAAGAAGAAATGATAGTAGCCAATAATTGTGTCTGTATCTCCAAGGTAATTTTCAAGTTCATGAAAATTAGCTTGAATCCCTATAAGAGGACCTGAGTGAATGATGATGGAAAGGTGTATGAAAAGTATGACCCTAATACTCATCCAACTAGGACAAAAGACAAAATAGATCCTGGCCTGAAGCCTGATGAGCCAGAACTGGTTTATTCTGATGAGGAGGAGGCTGAAGGAGTTGTGGACCCTCAAAGAGAAAACACCCCCATTGATGATGGGAGTGATCCTGATCTACCTCACAGTCCTATAAGGATAGTAGCTTTTAGAGTAGCCAGACCTCCAAAAGAACTACCAAGGAGAGAGACTATTCTAAAGGACAGTGATACTGAGACCACTAAAGAAGAAGAAGAAGAAGCATATCTGATTGTTGTCAAGGACACATCTGAAGAGGATGAGGCTACCGAGTCAATTCATTTTACTCGTGAAGAAAAGGAGGTTGTTGTTGAAGCCGATGATGAGGACAATGAAGAAGAAGAGATCAGTTTGAGCCCTCTGATATATAGTACAGTCAAGATAGTACCTGACCAGGAAGCAGGAGTGGCATCTACTGCCATTGATGAGGGAGTCATTGATGACTCAGAAAAGGATAGGACTCACCCTACTATTGAACTAACAGAGAAAATGGTTATTGAATCTGCTGAAGTTGCAGAGGAGGTTGTGGAGTTACCTAGAGCCGAACAGTTAGAGGAGATTCCTTAGGAGAATGCTCTATGTGAGGGGGAGAATCTTGGTTTAGTTTCTGTGTTGTATGACATCGAAGGTTGGTCATCAGATCCAGGATATATGGTTCTTGGACTCAATTATGGAGATTCTAATGAGGAAGACTAGCCCCAAAGGGACTCTGTTATCCTACCTATTGTGGCTGACAATTTGGAAACCAAAGAGGACCTTGAGTCTTTAAGGGCTGAAATGAAAGAAGCACTGAGAGAATCAGTGGCAGATTTGAAGAAAAGCCTGGTTGAAGAGATGAGGAGTGTGGAGAAATCCCTAGAGCTATCTCTGGGATGTTCTGTGTCTAGTCCAGTGAAGGAAATGATGGATGAAGTTAAAGTATTCCATACTCAAATTGAGAACTAGACAGGAGCTGTGGTTTCTCTAAGACAATTGATTACTTCATTGACTGCCATGAACAGTTCTCAAACCCAAGTAAATGCTGATATTAGATATATCAAAGAAGTAGTCACGAAGTTTGTGGAAGTATTTTAGGCTTTTAAAACATCAGTCAAAGAACATTTGAATAGTCAAGATGCACTTGTTCAGAAGCTGGTTAGTAATTTGACTCAGTCTTTCAAAGAGACAGTAGCTTTCTTGGTCAAACCCCTTCCCTCATCCAGCTCCACTGTGAACATTGACCAGATCAGAACTGTGATCCAGGAAGATTTTGATAAGGCCATCACCAGTGGTACCTCTGATACTCAGATACTTGCTACAACTAGAGAAGTCAGCAGTTTTGTTCGTGACCACCTACGGGTAGCTAATGCTTCTCAAGAGGCCATTAAGAATAAGGTGGATGCTTACTTTGAGAAGTTCTATACCAAGCATCAAATGACAAATCACTTCAAGCTCTTGATAGAGAATATGAAGCTGCCTCTAGTGACTCAGGCATTCAAGGAGCAGGTCAGCAAGCTGAGAGAATTGACCCCAGCTTTGGATATGTTTTTGGAGAATAAAGATGATTTCTTATCTACTATGGAAAGAGGAGGAAGCATTATTATGGATTTCAAAAACCTTCTTCTACCCTTTCTCCATGTGTACTGCACCCCTTTCATCATCCCTCCTGCCTCTCCTACCTCTCAACCCAGTGGTTCTTCTTCTATAATGTCTCCTGCTGAAGCTATCAGAAGACTTACTCCACCGATACCTTCACGAGCTACTCACTACAGACCCATAGGAGCTTATGTTGCTACCCCTCCGGTCATTCCTACAGCCATTCCTAAAACTGCTGATCCACCAGCTCCTTCTCTGTATTCTCCTTCCAAAGGGAAAGACCCCTTACCTACGGATGCTGTGAATTGAGTATGTTTCTGTCTTTTGATAGGGACTATGTATTTCTTTTTGGGTCATGTACTGAACTGTTTATTAATGAAAGCTTTATATGTTCTCTCCTTTTTCTTTCTTCTTTCTAATCACAAAGGGGGATAAATATTGTGCTAATTTGAGAAATTCTGTTCTAATTCTAGACTAATCATACGATTGGGGAGACATATGCTACTATGATCCTATGTTGAATATTATATGCCTTTCTCTCTGATACCATGTACTAATATTTTCTGGTTTTATACTCTTATTAATCTCTTATACTTGTCTTTAATACATACTAGCATAATTTGTGATTATCAAAAAGGGGGAGATTGTTGGACTCACCTATTTTGATAATCCCAAATCATGTTTAAATATTGATCATAATATATTAAGTCATTAATTAATATTTTTAATCTACATATACAATTATCTTATTCTCAACAATGTATGTTCTTAAGACTCACGACTTTGCTGCATCAACTTACAGTCCATATTTATCTAAATATAAGTTCGCTGTTAAAGGCTACTGTAAGAGATTTCTATTCATTGTCACTGATGCTAGAAGATCACTGTTGAAGATTTACAGTCACTGTTGGAAGATACCGGTACACAGGTACTGTTACGAACCTACTGATGATCTACTTATCAAAGCTCATAGACAAAGAGTTACTGTCACAAGGTCACGGCTATAACAAGGTTTCTATTAGATATCCATTGTCATACTCTTTCTCAAGTCTTCTGTTGAGGACCTCTATGTTCAAGCCTACAGTTGGAAAAGTTTAGTAGAAGGCTACCGCTAGACAACTCCTACTGTCGAGATAGTCGACTTTTGCTCAAAGTCTACTGATGAGGATCCACTGTTACAAAGAGTAATCAGCTAACGTTACAAGACATTCACTGAGCACAAAGTCCACCGTTACAAGCCTACAGTCAAAGAGCCTACCGATGAAGTCCACAGTTAGAAAGACCACAGTTGAAGTCTACCATGTGACATGCATCTTCTACCAGTCAAATGATATTCTATTCTTTCCTTTACCAATTTTATTAATACTATTATAATGGTCATGTCTGGAAAAATTAATGCACCTGACATTATTTAATGTTATTTGCAGGCACATCAGGAAACAGTGAGATGTATGAGGAAGACTACACATTGGTGAAGCATCTTTCCTGTCGGCCCCTACTGAACCAAATCAAAAAGGCTGAACTGGAAGATAGCACACACACACACACACACACACACACACACATATATATATATATGAGAAAGACATTCAGATCCAAGTGACCGATATATGCATACAAAAACAAGATAAGTGGTGTGGAGATATTGAATATACAAAGAACACTCATAAGATATAACCATACACAATCTAAAGAATAATCCTCAAGCTCTCATTCAGAATAACACCGAGCTTCAAGAGGATAAATTGAAAGAATCTTTTTCAAGCTGTCGTGGTGTGATGTAAAGAGCTTAACATCCAAAAAGCTGATCATCTTTACATCTGGAAGTCATAACCTGAAAGTTGTGACACTCTGTTTTGGATTCAACTTGCAGAGAAGGACCAAAACATCATCTCATTCATTCCAACGAGTCCAGAGCTGATCTTTCAACACATCAGAGAATTCTAAACTCATCCCCACTATCATTAGATCTACTGTGTTTAAATACTTTACATTTGTGAGTAGTGTGTATGTTACACACACTAACTCTTTTACTTGAACTGAGGGATACTGAAAATCCCCATTCTAAACTCTCTTTATTTTTTGTTTCCCACATATAACTGTGGAAGAAGCCTATTGTGGCTTGGAAGTTTATTTTCCCACGTAGAACTGTGGTAGAGGTTGCAAAACTTGGACAGTTTGTGAAAGCTATTGTAAAGCCCGATACATGCTATGTATCAATTTTTAATATAAATGCTTGGTGGCAGGTGATCACCAAGTGGAGAGGACTAGGTCTTGTCTTAAGATTGTACCTCTTGTTTAAATTGTTGTGTTCCCCTTTCATTACTCTGTTTTATTCCTATCCGCTGTGCTTATATTAGCAAAAACATAAATCTATTTTTACATTCACTCTGATAGTTAGTTCTGGTTAATGTGTATCTCTGATTTGTTTAGTAAACATGTTTCAAAAGTGGAATTAGTTCTCACAATGACTCTACTGAGGAGTAATCAACCTTTGAGAAACCTGTTGAACAATAAGTCCCTTATATCTCTACTGCCTTAATTAACTAGGCCGTTTTAATTTGGGGGATTTTAATACTAAAAGTTTTTAACAGAACTTTTAAATTGGAACTCAATTCACCCCCCTCTTGAGTATCCACTCTGACCAACAAATATGAAATAATTCTCCCAATATATACTTAAATAAAAAAATTGCCAAATAATGTTGATATTGTAAAACAAACCCTTCCACTTTGGTAATATTTGAATCATAATCCCCATAAAAGAAATAAAATTAAATGAAACATTAAATATGATGAATATAAATTAATTCATGATATAAAATACAAAATTTCTATTAAATACACTACAATAATGAAATAGTGGTGAATATGATGTGTGTCCCCTAGAAGTAAAAGTGAGAATAGAAAACCTTACCTCATGCTTATATTTTTCTAAAAAAATTAACCTCATGTATAGTGGTTTTAAAAAATTTATTAACTTATTTCATAAAAATATTAATATTTATAATATCGTATATTATCCCTTAATAAAATCTTATCACATGTTCATTAATAATCATTCATTATTCCCTTTGTTTTAGGTGTTAATTATCTTGTTTTCTCATGTGTGTTTTGTCTTTAAAGATCTCATTATTTCACATATTATATAGTTAAATGATATATATTATTAATAATTACATAATTATCATGTTTATAAATCAATTATAATTTTAACACCCATCTTGAAATATTATTTCTAAAAATGAACTATGATACAATCATAGAGACAGTAAGTCATACATACAGATGAGTAACATTTCCATTTTTCAATAATCATTATGGAAAGAAGTTAAGTAATATTTATCTTTAAAAATGATAATAATATCATATGTGTGGTATTATTTACTAAAATATACTTATATATAACATCCATGTGGTATGGTAATGAACGATAGTCACATCGCTTCGTGAAGTCGGTAGTCCATGCATACACAAATAGTGTTATCATTTTTCAATGTAGAAAAATAAATATATATATTATCTTTAATATTGTTAAATATGACATTAATATTATAATTATTTAATTTATATCATATATATTCATCACAATTATCAATATCAACTTCCATGTAAAGTGGTAGTGAAAGACGAATCACATCACTTCGTGAGCTGGTAGTCCGTTGTACACACGAGCGATATTATTGTATCCCCCTTTAGAATGAAATAAAATATATATATATATATATAATATAATGACTCAAGAGTTATAATTATTCAAAAAATATATTATATATACTTTATATCCATCATCATACCCAACCATGAGAGGTGTTAATGGAAAAATGAATGACATCAGTTCGATAGGTGCTAATCTGCCAGATATAAGTATCAATATTTTCTAACCCATTTGATCAAATTGAGGGATATTTTAGGAAATTTAATTAAAATTAAAACATATAATAATATTTAATATACTTTGGTTATTATATCATTATATTTTAAAAAATAATTTATGGAGTTTGAGGTAGAAATAAAATAAAAACACTTGCTGAAGAACATTACCTCTTTTTTAGGTATCCTCCTTAGGTTTCTACCAAAGCCTTCTTAGGTTAAATTTTTACCAAAATTATGTTTTATGTGATAATTTGAAGGAATTTGGGAAGTTATTCTTATAAGATTGGATAAACCAAAAGTGTGTGAATTTGTGAAGAATAGTGGATAAGGGATGACTTTGTATGAGTGTGTTGAGTGGCGCACTTGTAATTTTTGGAATCAAAAAGTTATACCCACATTTTCAACATAAGAAAGGAAAAAATAGAGTATTATAGATAATTATACATTATAAAGTCAGAATATTTCCATAAAATATATTTTGGACATTTTTTTGGTCGACTAAACCCATATCTTTTTAGTTTAAACCTTTAGTAAATCTATTTTTTCCTTAACCGCTGTAATTAATTTTTACTGTTTTCAAAATTAATTTTGGTCAAAAATTATGCTAAACTAATTAAAAAATATAAAATATTTTGATTCAAAATATAGAATATATTTTTTAAATTCAATTTACAAAAGTGTAAAAATTGAATTTAAAATTAATCCCATAGATGTAACGAGAAAATGGGTTTTCAAATAAGAAATAGTAAAATGTTTACAATGTTTTAATATAAAAATTTCAAATGAAAATGATTGAAATGAAATAAATTGTATAAATAGATATATAATAGAACATTTTTTATTTCAAACCAAATTAAAATATAATTTAAATTTGTTCAAATTTTAAATGAAAATGCAGTTTTCAATTAAAATTCAGTATTTTCACTATTCATCAAAAATTTAAATATTTCAAAAATAATGCAAATATTCACCTTAATAAAAAATTTATATTTTTATTTGAAAAATGAGGTTTATTTTTTCAAATAAATTTTACAAATATGGTAAAATTTAATTATAAATTATGTGTGCAAAGCATGACTAAACCGTCTTTGAAAAAAAATCATTTTTTCAAAAAACATTTATTTTTTATCATAAATAATTATTATTTTATTTATAATCACTAGATAAAAATAATTTTCATAATTATTGTTTATTATTAATTAGAAAAAAAAATAGTTCTTTTTAAATGGTATACTTTATGATGGTAAATTTAAACTCTGAGTGGTATATTGTACAAGCTATCAAAGAGATTAAATTTATTTTAATATAAATATTTTCTA